>CM071595.1:46706794-51706794 GCA_036435485.1 Saposhnikovia divaricata | reverse complement strand
AACATTTCTATCTCGAACATCTCTATCTCGAACATCAAGTCGAACTTCGAGATAAAGTTCGAGATAGAAGTTAACTCGAACAATTAAGCACAAATGAACACTTTAACCAATTTTACAGCAAAAACTATAGGGAAATCCTATCTTGAACATAATTGAATTGTAGTAAACTTGGAAATTTCCCCTCTAAGAAAAACAAGGAAATTCGAGATACATTTCGAGTTAGAAGTCTATCTCGAACATCAAGTCGAAATTCGAGTTGAGTTTCGAGATAGACTAAGAGCTCTATCTCGAACATCAAGTCGAAATTCGAGTTGAGTTTCGAGATAGACTAACTCGTAGTTAATCTCAAATTCTTTCCAAAATACCCCCTTGAACCAAAAAGTACAGGGTAATTCAAGATATGTTTCGAGTTAGGAGTGTAACTCGAAAAATTCCCTTTAGCTTAACTGAGAACTCTATCTCGAACACCAAGTCGAAATTCGAGTTGAGTTTCGAGATAGACTAAGAACTCTATCTCGAACATCAAGTCGAAATTCGAGTTAAGTTTCGAGATAGACTAACTCGAAGTTAATTCTCAGTTCTTTTCAAAATATTCCCTTAATGGAAACCTCATCTCAACCTTTGAGATAAAATTCGAGATAGACTTTATCTCGAATATTTTGAAGATAGAACTAGGCACACTGGTAACTCGAACTCGAACTCTAAGTCGAATTTCGAGATGAATTTCGAGATAGCCAACTCGAAATTCTTCCCAGACTTAGAATTTTTCAAAAACTTCACTCTGACAGATTAAGTCGAAATTCAAGTCGAATTTCTAGATGAGTTTCGAGATAGAACCTAACTCGAAATTTTGAAGTTTTTTTTTTAATTCTAAGGCCTCTAATTACATGAAACTCATAGGTAAATTCATCTAAAAATCATGCAATATTTAGAATATTATGAATTTAACTCCCCCTATGATCATGCAATCTAACAAGCATAAATTCACAGATTTGTGCTATAAAAGACACTTAAAACACAAGGAATTTATGCAAAATCACACTATATGCAAACTATAACAATCATTAATTAGGCATTTTAAAGTCTAAGCACATAATGATTGATTAGCTTGCACATACAAACATAAACATGGATTTTACAGATAGAAGGCTTTACTAACTTGTGTTAAGCATTCCCAATTCACCAACCAACCTATTGAATGTTACTTCATCAAGAGGTTTGGTGAATATATCTGCAATTTGTTGCATTGTGGGCACAAAATGTAGCTCCACAGTCCCCTCCTCGACATGTTCTCTTATGAAATGATACCTGATGTCAATATGCTTGGTTCTTGAGTGATCTACAGGATTGTTGGTTATGGCAATGGCACTTGTGTTGTCACACATGATTGGAATTTTCTTGTGCTCCATGCCATAATCCTTCAATTGGTTCCTCATCCACAGTATTTGAGCTACACAGCTTCCAGCAGCAATGTACTCAGCTTCAGCAGTAGAAGTAGATACTGTATGTTGCTTTTTACTTTGCCAGGACACCAATCTTCTGCCAAGAAATTGGCAAGCACCAGATGTGCTTTTCCTATCAATCCTGCAACCTGCATAGTCTGAATCCGAATAGCCAATAAGATCAAAACCTGTATCTCTTGGGTACCAAATCCCTAGATTTGGTGTGCCCTTGAGATACCTAAAAATTCTTTTGACGGCTACGAGATGTGATTCTCTAGGATCCGCTTGGAACCTTGCACATAAACAAGTTGCGAACATTATATCGGGTCTACTTGCAGTTAAATAGAGGAGTGAGCCAATCATACTCCCATGGCTGTTGCCATGGGAGTCTTAGCTGCTGATGCATCTTCTAGATTATACTTCTTGAGTAAATCTCTGACGTACTTGGATTGACAGATAAAGATACCATCTTTTCTCTGACTGATCTGTAATCCAAGGAAGAAGGACAGCTCTCCCATGATGCTCATCTCATATTTTTCCTGCATTAGCTTGGCAAATTTCTCGCACAAGCGCTCATTTGATGACCCAAAAATAATATCGTCCACATATACTTGAACAAGTATTAAGTCATTTCTCACAACTTTATAGAACAATGTTTTATCAATTACTCCCCTAACAAAACCATTTTCAATTAAGAATAAGGATAGGGTTTCATACCATCGTCTTGGGGATTGCCTGAGGCCATAGACAGATTTGAAGAGTAGATACACAAAATCTGCATGTTTTGGATCAACGAAGCCAGGCGGCTGTTCCAGATACACTTCTTCTTCTAACTCTCCGTTCAGGAAGGCACTTTTCACGTCCATCTGGAAAACTTTGAAGTTCTTATGTGCTGCAAATGCCAAGAACATCCTGACTGCCTCAAGTCTTGCAACTGGTGCATAGGTTTCATCATAATCAATTCCTTCTCGCTGAGAATAACCTTTTGCAACCAAACGAGCCTTGTTTCGTGTTACAAGTCCGTTTTCATCCAGTTTATTTCTGAATACCCACCTAGCTCCAATTACGGATTTGTTCTTTGGTCGGGGTACCAGTTTCCAAACTTTCTGCCTTTCAAACTGATTGAGTTCCTCTTGCATTGCAATCACCCAATCAGCATCGCCAAGAGCTTCTTCTATTTCTTTAGGTTCAAGCTTGGATAAGAACCCAGAATATAAGGAGATATTAGCCATGTCAGCTCTTGCAGTTCTTCTAGTAGTCACACCAGCATCTGGATCACCAATAATTAACTCAAACGGATGGTCTCTATTCCATACTCGTTCACCTGGAAATTGTCTTGATGATTCAGCTTGACTTTCTGAGTTGGGGTGCTGACTACTTTGATTATTTTCACTAACTCCCCCTGAGTTAGTGCCAGCTCCTACAGAACTAGAGTCAACTCGGCTTGAGCCTTGAACAGTAGTCCTTGAGCTGCTATTTACTCCCCCTGAGTTGTTGCCGGTTGGTACTGAAGAAGTCTCTCCTGATCTTGTAGAATTAGCTTGTTCACTAGACTCAGGTTCTTCATGTACGCTTGGAACATTTAATGGAACAACCAACTCAGGTTCATCTTCAAGATCTTCTAAGTCCAGATTCTGAAATTTTAGGGACTCAGGTTCACTAGAATCTCTTGAAATTGATGAGAGTTTGGTATCGTCGAATCTGACGTTGTAACTTTCAGTCACTTTTCGATCATTCACCAAGAACACTCTATAAGCTGCCACCACGTCTGTAGAGTAACCAACAAAGATTCCTTCACGAGCTTTTGCTGCAAACTTGCCTAGATTTTCATCATCTATAAGCACATAGCATTTTGCTCCGAAGACATGAAAGTATTTGATTGTTGGTCTTCTGTTGTTCATTAGCTCACATGGTGTCTTTTCTTTATCTTTTATGATCAAGGTTCTATTTTGAGTGTAACAAGCGGTACTCACTGCTTCGGCCCAGAAATACAAAGGAAGTTTTGAATCATACAACAAAGTTCTTGCTGCTTCAACCAAAGTTCTATTCTTCTTTTCAACTACTCCATTTTGCTGTGGAGTTCTCGGGGCTGAATACTGACGACGTATTCCCTTAGATACACAGAAGTTATTTAGCACTGCGTTTTTGAATTCAGTGCCATTGTCTGATCTAATCGTCTTCACAGTAAGTGTTGAAACATTCTCAATTTGAGTGATATGATCAATGATTAAGAAAGGTACTTCGTCTTTCGTCATTGCGAACAATACCCATGTATACTTGGAGAAGTCATCCACGATTACCAAAGCATATCTTTTCCTAGACAAAGATAGGACATTCACTGGGCCAAACAAATCCATATGAAGAAGTTGTAAAGGTTCAGTAATACTAGAAATTTCTTTGCTTTTATGCGATGCTCGCTTCGACTTTCCCATTTCACAAGCTTCACAGAGTCCTTTCGGAGCGAACTCCATTTGAGGTAGATCTCTCACCAGTTCTCGCCTCGCGAGAGCATTCATCGTTTTGAATTTTAAGTGAGATAACTTTTTGTGCCATAACCAGCTTTCATCATCCGAGGCTTTGCTGTAGAAACAGGTGACCTCATCCTGATTTGCTGAATCCATATCTGCAACAAAAAGATCTGCCTTTCGAACTCCTCTCAAAGCTAGTGAGCCTTCCTTGATGTGAGTGATTGATACACCTTTCTTGTTGAAGACAATTTCGTAACCTTTGTCACAGAATTGACTAATACTCAACAGATTGTGCTTCAGTCCCTCAACATAGGAAATATCTTCTATGATGACATTGCCAGTTTTCAGTTTGCCATATCCCTTAGTCACACCTATGCTGTCATCTCCAAAGGTAACATAAGGGCCAGCCTTCATAACCAATTCTGTAAGCAGGGACTTGTTTCCAGTCATATGCCTCGATGCTCCACTGTCTAGCACCCATATGACTTTATTTCTATTCTACTTAACGCCCTGCAATGACAGATTGGTTAGACATTCTTCGGAACCCAACTTTGATTGGGCCCGGCTTTTCGATAAGATCGAGAATCAACAGATTTAACAACAGGAGATGCACTTTTCTTCACATTACTAGAGCTTTCGACTATCTCCTTTCCTTTCTCAGACTTGACAGATTTGTCAGTCTTAGGAGAAGGTTTGTCACTCCTAACTTTGGGAGGACTGACAGTCTTGGCTCTCCCATACTTTTTCTTGATGTTTGAACTAGTAACAGTATTTGAGCATGACTGGCTAGATGCATTCATTAAATGCACAAAAGTTTGCATGATGTTAAAAGTGCATGGCATACAATTAGGTTGACCACACTGTGCATGATTCTGATGCAGATTATTCATTGTATGTGAGGTAGGCATGGCATGTGCAGCAGGAACATTCATGTTAGCTTTGCATGCATAAGAAAGATGTTCAGTAGATTTACAATGATAACATGCTTTCTTTATTCGTTCAGCCTTAACCTCTTTTATGCCTTTCTCTCTCTTTCCTTGTTGTTTAACAGCCTTAGCTCCTAATCCCAGTCTAGATTCATCTCTAGGGAAATTGATTTTAACTTGTTTGATAGGAGTTACAGGTTGTTCTTTCTGGCGATCTTCCATCTCAATCTCATATCTAGCTATCAATTCAGTCTCTTCTTCTTCTATTCTAGGAACAAGATGTTTGTAGATAGGTTTGACAGCCAATTTAAGAATTCTAGGTGTTTCCTTTTTAAGGTCACTGGAACTAGGGTCAATAGGTCTCTTTCCTTCTTTCTTAGGAAGGTCAGATTAATCAAGTCCTATACCTACTCCAGTTATTTTCTTAAATGTGTCATTATCTACATACACTTTACTAGCAGCTAGTTTGTAAGCTTCGCATTTTGTTTCTAACTCAGCTAGATTGTTCCTAAGACATGCTTCTACTTCTTCCTTAAGGACGAGCTTGTGTTTTAGAGATTTAATAAAGTCTCTTAGAGAAGTATCTAAAGTGCAAGCAGCCTCTAGCTCTTCCACTTTTGCCTCAAGCATTCTGCATTTGGCAACAAGTGTTTTCTGTTCCTTTTGAGAAGAGTTTAGGCTTTTGCACAACATATAGATCTCTTCACTAAGAGCCCCGTTCTGTTCCTTATAATCATCAATAGACATTTCTACTTTAAGAGTCAGAACTGGTACCTCTGGTTCCTCTGATGTCTCAGCCATGAGGGCAAAGTTTGCTACATGAGTAACATCTTCCTCATCTGAATCATCCCAAGCTCTTCCTTCTGTCACCAATAAAGCTCGTTTTCCATGTCTTTCCTTCAACAGTGCTTCATAGTTGCTTTTGAGAGCTTCAAATGTCTCTTTTGGATAAGTCTGTTTAGGCTTTTTGCAGTCCGAGGCAAAGTGTCCAGCTTCACCACAATTATAGCATTTGAACTTCATTTTGAAATCCAATGGAGATTTGTAGCTGGTATTCTTGCCTTTTCCTTTGTAGCCTGACGAACTACCACCACCCTTAGCAGCCCGATAATAAGATGAAGATTTTCTCTGTGGTCGGTTGCTCTTTCTAAATCTCATGTTGCTGAACTTCCTTGCCATGTATGCCACGACACTATCGTCCATGTTGTCCAGCTCTTCTTGGGTGTAGTAGTCATCATCACTGTCAGATGCGCACTCGTCATCATTATCAACTTGATGTGGTGCAAGTGATGATTTAGGCTTTGCTGCAACCATTGCCTTCTTAGACTCTTCCTCATCAGCAACTAATCCTGATGCACTTTCTTTTCCCTTTGAATCATTGTCCCATGCTTGATCTTGAAGTGTTTCCAGCTCATAGGTCTTTAATATTCCATAATATTCTTCCAGAGAAGTTGTATGCAAATCTCTGGTTTCTCTTATTGCGTAGACCCTATGTTCAATGCTTTTTGGCTGGTTCCTCAGATATCTCGTATTAGTCTCAACCATGGGGAGAGTTACACCTCTCAGATTCAAATCCAATACCAACTGACTGAATCGTAGGTAGACATCTGTTATGCCTTCTCCTTTCCTTATTCTAAAGGTGTCATACTCCATCTTGAGTATGAGTGTTTTGTTGCTTCTGACCTCTGCAGATCCTTCCATGACAACTTCTATCTTGTCCCAAATCTTCTTCGCTGTAGTCAGACCTTTGACTATATTAAACATTTCATGATCAAGAGATTCCATCAAGGTTTGTCGAACGGCAGTATCACAAGCTATTTGTTCCTTATCAGCATCCGAAAACTCCGAGACCTTTTTAGGCTCAGACCGAGGTGGTATAACCACTCCTCCTTCCGTATGTGAAGGAATAACCACCATTGGGACAAATTTGCCCTTGTCAAGGACTTCCAGATATTCAGGGTTAACAGTCTCTAGATATAGTCTCATTCTGAAAACCCATTCTTCATAGTGATCTTTGTTGAACATTGGGATCTTGAATGCATTTTTAGGAGCCATCTCAATTTTGGTCACTAAAAGTTTTTAAGTACCCAAGACTAGGCTATGTAGAATATTTATGTAGAACTTTTGCCTAAGTCGAAATTTCTCTAAGTAGAAATTTTGCTCAAGTCGAAATCACCAAGTAGAAATTTTCCAAGTCGAAATTCTATGTAGAAATTCTCAAGTAGAAATTCTATGTAGAAATTCTCAAGTAGAAATTCTATGTAGAAATTCTCAAGTAGAAATTCTATGTAGAACTTTTGTCCTTAGAATAATTTTTCTGCAGATTACTTTAATATTGAATAAACAATATTATCTCTTTAACACCTTTTGACTTTGAATGCTTTACTCACCTAACCCACCTAACCCACATGCTAGGTACTGAGTATGTCTGTATACTTTCGGCCGAATAAAGCAAATCGAAAAGTCCAAAACCACCTTTTTATTCTTTTACTTTTGAAAAGGAGATCAAAAAGTTGTTGGGTTGTCTTCTTTGATAAGAACAGATGATGAACACTCAAGAACACCAAATATGAAAGTACCCAGATTAATTCACAAAAATTAATTAAAATACATCCAAGATAAATAATCACACCTGGAGCATTTAAATAATTTTTCAGATGAGTTTTCAATACAAACGATTTAAGGCACACTTTTCAAGAAAATGAAAAGTAGATCTAGAAAATGAAAACTCACGATTCTTCTACTCAACACAAGGATCTATGTTTTGTATGTTAAACATATAGCTCTGATACCAATTGTTAGGTCCAAATGTGTTGTAGAGGGGGGTGAATACAACTTTTCGAATATGAGAAGCAATAAATACGATGCAATAAATGAACACACAGATTCAAGGAATATATGTCTTATATATAACTTGAAAGGGTTGCTACAACATTCAATACAAAGTATAACAGAAGTTTAGAGAGAAGTGAATGATACTAAGCTCTGTGAATGCACTCTCTCTCTTTCTCTTGTGTTTTTCTCAAGAATTGCTCACTAACTAAAAACATTACACAAGTACTTCTATTTATACTACATGTAATCTATGTCCCGTAGTCTTCAAAGACTAAGATGTACGTGGCCCAATGATGTCCACATAAATCTTGCCTTATCTTGAAAGCTTGGAAATCTGCCAATCAGAAGATGCCATGTGTCATGTTGAAGCTGCACTCTAAGTAGAACTTCTACTTGAGAATTTCTACTTAGCCATCTCGAAGTTCTAAGTAGAACTTCTACTTAGAAACTTCTACTTTGCCATCTAGAATATTTAGTACTTAGAAAATATTCTGGTCTTCAACTTGAAACTTCAATGCACATCTTGAACTTGTGATATCTTCATGTCTTCTTTATTCTTCACCAAGCTCTTGAATATGGATCTTTATTACTGACATAAACTTGCTATCAATGTCCTGACACTTGATGCAACGGTCTGGTTCATAAGTGACTAGTCTTGATAGGGTTTTTGCTTCTTGAATAAATTACCATATCCAATTAGAAATGTGGCTTTCCAATATTTGCTTTCCTTCTTGTTCACTTGAAATCAATTGGTCTTATTGATACCGATAGTTATGATCTTGATTCTTGGCTTTCCAAAACACTGAGGCATGAACAACTTTGACTTGAACTTCTCTCAATGATTTCTTCTTGGATTGATCATAGTTAACATGTTGAATTGTATCAATTACCTTGTCTTCATTTAGTGTTGATTTCTTGTGACTTCTTGTTCTTGATTGTCTTCTGGTTAAGTATCTTTTCCTTTAGTTTGAGTTACATTAGTTATAGTGTTACAAGTTTACACACTCTGCCTTTCACAGTTGCACACAGTCAATACATAAACAGCAAGCTGATAGCGTGTAGTTTGATATAAAACATCATGTATCATGTATTTCTGTATTGTACTCACTTGGTTTTGCAGGGTATAATAGCTTACTGATTGTATGTTCAGTTTGTCACAAACAGCAAGCCATTTGTGCAAACAACAATCCATTTTCAACTGTTCGGAATTCCTGTAGATAAAGATCAACTAGACATATCTATGTTCTCAGGAAACTTAGTTGATGATATGGAAATGCAAAAGTATAAAGCAATGTATCTGTTCAGCTCACCAGAACCAAAACAGCAAGCTGACATGAACTTGCTATGTTATTTCGGTACTGTACTAACTTGGTTTTGCAGGGAAAATTATCTTACTAATTGGATAATCAGTTTGTCACAAACAGCAAGCCAAATTCATGGACAAACAGCAAGCAAGTCAGAAATAGCGTGCAAGTCTCACAAACAGTGTTTGTGTCTGCCAGAATTAAGGAACAGTTTGGTTCTTCAAGGAGCATGCAACGAAAACATTGTTTGGAATATTTGTAATGGCCCTCTGAATTATATTGAACATGCCAGCAAACATATCTCATACATATATTGGGAGACAATATATTCCTTTGCTTAAAATAAGGAAAGTAAAGTTCTACTTTACCTTAATTTAATACACCCACTCACAACAACCTCATGATAATGTCTCCACTCATCATATCAGTTATTCTTCACCTCATACACGCTCCATACCTTCTTCCTCTCAACTGATACATACATTCAAGCTCCTCCAAAATTGTTTAAACAACAATCAATTCTAACGGCTTCAAAAATTTCCATACCGTTGGAGCATCTTGAAGCTTGTTTTTAAATATTCTTGTTTACCTATATAAGGGCTGGTCTTTCTCAGTTCTTATCATCTATTATTGAATATCTATCAAGTGCAGAAGCAAGAAACTATACACAACCACCAAGCTTACATTGCAAAATCTTTCTAAACCTTTCAAACCCTTATATACATGCATATATACATTCAGAGGGTTCATAGGTTGAGTTGTAAATTGATTCAAACACTATATTGTTCAATTTGTATTGAATAGTTGCTGTACAAGGTTGGCTTAGGGTTTGGGTGGGTCGAACTAGACTAGGGAAGGATACTTGGGAAGTATTGCTTAGAGGGTTAGTTCAGCACAACAAACAGCAAGCCATTTGTAAGCAGCTGGATGTTTTAGTTACCGGACAGATTGGTTAGGAAACAAGGGTTTGGTGAACGTTACTAGAGAAGCATACTTGGGAAGTATAGCTTAGAGAGCAAGTTCAGAAACAGGTGTTCAGCAAGCCATTTGTCAGCAGCTAGGAAGAAGGGAGATATATTATTGTATCTTGTAATTGGATTATCGTTGATCAATAATATATTCTCTTACCAAGTTGGTAAGGGACCGGGGCGTAAACCATAGGGGATTAGTGTAACGCCCCGACTTCCCAATACTATAAATATACTTTTATAATAAATTATTGGATTTAATTAGATCAAATGGATTTTTTTTATACAGGGAAATTTTGGAAAATTTCGGCATGTAATATTCGTAATACGGACTATCCACCTGTAATTTGAATCCAAACCAATTCATTTCAACACCAACAACAATTTCAACTACTAAAGAAATAATACAAACACATGTTCAACCTGTCCTAACTGATCAGGTGAACCATACCAAAATGCCCTCCCGATCAGAGCAAAGATCGGGGCATCACAATACCAACTAAAGACATAAACCTTGATAACGAAGTAATATGAAATAAAATCAACCCCACTACTAATCCGGATCTCT
Organism: Saposhnikovia divaricata; assembly: GCA_036435485.1. Classification (NCBI taxonomy): domain Eukaryota; kingdom Viridiplantae; phylum Streptophyta; class Magnoliopsida; order Apiales; family Apiaceae; genus Saposhnikovia; species Saposhnikovia divaricata. Next base: position 51,696,283 of record CM071595.1, on the reverse strand, counting down.
AACAGGTAGTGGTATGAAACAAGCAACTACTAACTAAATTATTACATTACAATACTAAATCCTTAATTAAAAGATGCATACACTCCACAAATATAATTACAACCAACTAGAACTATTACACAAATTTTTTTACTGATACCCAAAAGTCCAACCTTTTAGCAGAGTGCAACTAGGTTGCCTAAGGTCCACAACAAGTTCTTCTCGGATATAGCTCCTACTTCGTATCTTTTTCTTGTTTAACTGAAAAAGGGTTAGAAACAATAGCAAGGAGTGAGCCAAATGCTCAGCAAGTAACAATATAGATGCAAAGGAATCAATAACAGAAATATGGATATAACAATATAAGGATCATTCTTTGAGCTCTTCCAATATTTGGCAATTTATAATCCATTTCCAAGGTAAGGAGAAAGAGAGAGCAATCAATTCTCTTTTTGTAGCATATTTCCACCTTTAAAACATTTTAATTAAATTAATCTTTTTATTAAAATCGGACAATACGGGTGATCAGCCACGTAATGTCCCCATACCGAACACTAGGTCCCTCTGGACTTTAAAAATTGGGTTCCCAATTAGGCAACACATTGGCCTCTGTTGCTGGATTAGGACCACCCTAGCCTCTTACGCCAAATTAAAGTGCTGGACTAGGACCACCCTAGCCTCTTACGCTAATTTAAAATAATTAATTAAATGTCCATATAATAATGCAATTTTCGATGGATAGAATTCTTATGCAATAATTCAGAGCAGGGGATTATTCTGTTTAATTTCAAGAATAAATGATTAAAAGTTAAGCGAGCGATCCAATTTAATTGTATAAGGTTCGCAAGGTAGGGTTCAAGTGTGATTCGCAAGTATTTAAAAATAAAGGTTTATCAAGCTCTTGTCATTTTAGAGGTGTAATACAAGGTGGTATCGAACATGGCTCGGGGGAAATAGAAGTATAGGCCAACAGGGGTCATTAATTTATAAAGAATAAAATAAAGGTTAGGGATCTATAGTTTAATTCAAAAGTTATAAGGTATAGTTAGGCGAGTGTGGTTTAAGGAAATGGATATGAAATAAGGTTTAAGCTAGTACAAAAGGTTTATTACACAACAAGGTTTAAGGATTTAGAGATTAATCAAGGGTTATAAGGTATAGTAAAGCTGGTGTGAATTAAGGGAATAGATATGAAATAATGTTTAAGCTTATGAAAAAGGTATGTTATACAACAAGATTTGCAGTTCAACGAGAGTTAGAACAAGCAAAGAGGTACAACAGTTAAAATAGATAATATATAAGGGAAAATGAGAGGGTACAAAGGTTTAAGCAATAGTTTATCCAGATTAACAATATAGTACAAGAGATTTGACAGATAACTTGAAAGCAGTAAGTTATAAGAACTTAAACAACAATCCATGAAGAATCTGAACTGAAATAAAAGGTTCGAGTTACTTGCCTTAACAGAATACTTCTTCGCTAGTAGCTTAGTTTCAAAAGTTCTCAACCTTTGCCTTTCCTGTACCCCTTGGGTCTACGTCTTTCGAATCTACACATAAAAGCACTATTTCAGAATTCTATATAATGCTCAAACGTCTAATCCTAATCTACCCTTGCGATAATCCCCCAAAGTTACTTCCTAAATAAATTAACAATCTATAATCACATAGCATCTATAACATGAAATCACGTAAGTCACTTAAACACTTAACACATAATACCAACTTACTTGAAATCAGCTTATAACCAAATATTATAGACTTTATAACTTATTATTCTAACGAAAATCGGGCAGCATCTTCTTTATACGGGTGACTGCTAGTCGGGACATAACCGACACAAATAGGCTCAAACAGCCACTTAAGGCAACAATGATTCAATACCACCACAGTATTCCATTCTAAACCAGTTACTAACTTCACTTTAAAATACAACTTATTTTATACTATCCACATACAATCAAATATCTACTAATAAACATACAATCTTATATTCAATCTATATTCCATAATTAACATCTATCAAAACATTTATAATTCTAAGTACAACAATTAACTCATTCTTTTACTAATTACCATACTATTATCATCCAAACAAACTATTCTATATTAGCCACATATATAGCACCACTATGTGTTTTAAGGACTCGTTATCGACTAAGCATGTCAATATACATATTACCTAAAAATAAAATCAACTACTATGCATTATACTACAATTATCTTAATAATTTTTCTTTTTCCCGAAGTCAACACGAATAGCTCAACTTTGACTGACAATAACTCATTCGTTTTAAATCCGATTTACATGGTTCAAGAGCCTATTCCATCTATTTTTTCGCAAGGAATCCAAATATGAAATCAGTTTTAAGATCAGGTTTAAAACAGGCACTGAACGAATTGTAAAACAGTAGCAGTTTGAGTTCAATAACACTAACTAAAACTCAATTAATAAAATATCTATCAACAAAAACATAGACTAACCTCTAGTACTATTTATTCATATCTATAATACATATACACACAACAGGTTTTCACAATTTCCACACCCAATCCGTCCAAACCTAAGCAGCAGAAATCGATATTGAACAAGGAATAAGAACAGGGGAGACACACACATACACGCTGATAATCGAACCCACATGTTTATATACATAAACACATACACAACACATTCCACTGGACACACACATACAACATAGTCGATGGCCAGAACAGGGCAATTCGAGGGGAGGAAGAGACTAACATACACATACCCGCACTTACGCACTCTACACATATACACGCCCATATACACGGCTCAACTACATACACCCACACACGTGCTTTAACTTACACATTCGAGGGAAAGGGAGTGATGTTAACAAGCGAGAGAGATGAAGAGAGAGAGGTGAGGGAGAGAGAGTTTTTCCGAGAGAGAGAAGGGGGAGAGAAATATCGAGAGTTACAGAGAGATTTCAAGGGAAAGAGGGGAGAGATTCTAGAGAGATCGAGAGACAATCGTGAAATCAACACACTGAAGAAAACTAAATTAGGGATTGGGGTTTTAAATTGGGGAAAACAAAAAAAAAACAAAAAGGGGGTAAAATAGTGATTTTTGCTTTGTTGAAAAATTAGAAAATAAATTCTAAAAATCACAATTAACTAGAACAATGGGTATAATATCAAATTTAAAATTTTAAAATAAAGATTATAAAATTACAATCACCCAGCTATTTTTAAAATATTTTTAGGATAAAAAATGAATTAAATATGAATTTTACAAGATAAGATCCTTTAAATGCAATAAAACTCTTAAAATCATTTTAAATTATTAAAACACCCAAAATAATACACTCAAAAATTTTAAAAACTAAATAATTATACAAAGATAATATTACAAAAGATTTTATGATTTTTAATAACTCCGATGATTTTATAAAAATTTCGAAGATCAATAATGCATCATTTAAATAGATTTTAATCACTAAAAATTCAAATAAAAATACACACTCATATTTCACATATACAACATCATATAAGCATGTAAACATGATGCCACATATATTTTATCTAAAAAAAATTCACACCCTATAATCCACATTTAATATTAAATAATTAAATAATAATAATAATAATAATAATAATAATAATAATAATAATAATAATAATAATAACAAATACGATATTTTCTAGGGCGTTATAATTAGGGGTTGAACCTGGCTAAAAGATCTTGTGTCATATTTAATTTCCTGCATTTTTCATACTGCACTGCATAAACAGCACGCTATCACAAACAGCAACCTGTTTCTGGTAAAATTTCAAACAGGTCATAAATAACCATTGTTAGCAATAAACACCTATTCACCCCCCTCTAGGTGTTGTTTTCAAGTTGTGTATGTAGTCACTTGGTTTTTGCAGGATACTCTAGCTTACTGATTGTATAATCAGTCTATCTAACAGCAAGCCAAAGTTGAGATACAGTGATAGTTTGGCAAGCCAGTTGCACACAGTCAATACACAAACAGCAAGCTGATAGCTTGTAGTTTGATATAAAACATCATGTATTTCTGTATTGTACTAACTTGGTTTTGCAGGGTATAATAGCTTACTGATTGTTTATTCAGTTTGTCATAAACAGCAAGCTATTTGTACAAACAGCAAGCTATTTTCAACTGTTCAGAACTCCTGTAGATAAAGATCAATGAGACATAATTATCCTCTCAGGAATCTTGGTTGAGGATTTGGAAATGCAAAAGTATAAAGCCAATATATGTTCAGCTCATCAGAACCAAAACAGCAAGCTAACATGTCTACCAGAACGCAAACAACAAGCTGTTTCTGCCTGACAGAAATAAATAAACTTGCGGTTTTCAAGGAGCAATTGGTGGAGACAACTTTAGAAATATTGTAATGAACCCTCTGAATTATTCTATCACTCCAGCACACTTGTTTCAAATATATTGGGGGACAATATATTCTTTGCTTTGAAATAAAAAAAAGTAGCATGATACATCTGACTTTTCATTACCAACCACATGCTCTTTTCTCCCTCATCATATCTAATATCCTTCTTCATGTTCTACACGCTCCATCTCTTCACTATCATCAGATTAAAAAGCTCCTTCATTACCAAAAATGCAAAAACACTTCTAACGGTCTCTTGAGAAATTCTATCCGTTGGAGCCTTTCAAATTATGCTTAATTGTTCTTGTTTACCTATTTAAGAGCTACTCTTTCTCAGTTCTTATCATCTATCTTGAATATTCAAAAAAGTGCAGAAACAAGAATCTATACACAACTTCATAGCTTTCATTGTAAAATTCTTCTAAACCTCTCAAACTCTTTTATACACGCTTATATATATTCAGAGGGTTTATAGGTTGAGTTGTATTTATTAAAATCATTGTATTGTTCAAGTTGTATTGATTTGTTGCTGTACAAGGTTGGCTTAAGGTTTTAGGCGGGTCGAACTAGGCTAGAGAAGGATACTTGGGAAGTATTGCTTAGAGAGTTAAGTTCAGCACAACAAACAACAAGCCATTTGTAAGCAGCAGGGTGTAAGGGAGATATATTGTTGGATCTTGTAATCAGTTTTATAGTTGATCAATAATATATTCTCTTACCATGTTTGGTAAGGGATCAGGACGTAGACCATAGGGGATTAGGGGTCGAACCTGGCTAAAAGATCTTGTGTTATATTTAATTTTATGCATATTTCATACTGCACTGCATAAACAGCACGCTACTTATAAACTTCATTATCACAAACAGCAAGCTGTTTTCGGTAGATTTCAAAAGAGGTCATAAATAAGCATTGTTATCCATAAACACCTATTCACCCCCCGTCTAGGTGTTGTTTTTCAATTGGTATTAGAGCTTGGTATACTAATAATTCAGTAACAGGAAAGTATCGATCATGGCTGAATATTACCTTGAAGCAAAAGCTGATTACAGAGCTCCTCTCCTCACTGGATCAGAAAATTACAACTGGTGGAAATGTAGAATGGAAACATTCTTGTCCAAAAGGTCACTGATATTAAGAGTTGTGCAAAAAGGAGACTACCAGTTTCTGGATGATAAAAACCAACCAAAAGATGTTGATGATCTCACTATGGATGAGATTATCAAGTGTGGTTACAATGGAGATGCTAGAAATTCTATAATTAATGCATTAGATCAAGCTGAATATGACAAGGTCTCCTCTCTAAAAATGGCAAAGGAAATGTGGGATGCCTTGGGAACTTATCATGAAGGATCGACCACTTTGAGAAAGGTGAAGCTTAGCAAGCTAATGAACGATTTTGGAAATTTCAAGCTCAAAGATGGTGAAACAATCAAGGAAGGACAAGCAAGGTTTCAAGTCACTATAAACTCTTTAAAGAGACTTGGAAAGGATATTCCACAAGATGAAATTAACACGAAAGTGTTAAGTTCCGAACCATTCATTTATGAAGTTAAGTCACGGCCTTGGAATCATCTTCAAATATTGACACCATGGATCACCTAGCTGTATTTGCTGACCTAGAACAGTTTGAAAATAAGATAAATAATAGTCAGGTTGAAGGTGTTCGAACTCCTCAAGCCAAAATGAAGAATTTGGCTCTTCATTCTACAAACAGCAAGCCAGTCGAATGTGCAAACAGCAAGCTGATTGAATCTGATGAAGAATCAGATGAAGAACTTGCACTCATTTCTAAGAAGATCAAAAGGCTGATTGAGAAGAAAAATAGAATGAAGAGAGATCGAGGAGGGTTCTCCAACAACAAGAAAGCCAAGGAGCAAACTTGTTTTGAATGTGGCAAGCCAGGCCATTTTAAGAAGGATTGCTACAAGCTAAAGTCAAAACAGCAAGCTATTTTCAAATACAAGAGAAAATCAAAGGCTTTACTGACTTGGAGTGATGATGATTCAGAATCCAGTGATGACTCAAGTGAAGACATGGTGAATTTAGCACTTGTAGGTCTAAATGATGAAGATAGCTCACAAGGATCCATAAGAGAAGAAAATGTGGATAGTGATTATTCGGATTCGGAAGAAGATGCTAGTGAGGTAAACTCAATTAATTCTGATTTACCTACCTCTCCTAATATGTTAGAAGAACTAACCATGCAGGTACCAATTAATATATCTATCATTGAGTTCATGGAATTGAAAAATAAAAATAATGAGTTGGAAAAGAAGAATACTCATTTGAAGAAAATCATTTCTGATTTAATGGCTGAAAAGGCTCCTGAAATCAACCATGATGATCTTATTGCTGATCTAAAAGAGAAACTAGTTCAATTTGAAGGAGTTAACAAAGTAATTCTACAAAGGAATGAAGCCCTCATGAAAGAACTAAGACATCTAAGGTCAGAGATTGAAGATAGAGATAAAAGTATTAAATCATTCAAGCTCAAAGAGTCTAGCCAAGCCGAGTCTTCAAAATCTGCTGAGAAGAGAAAACAGCAAGCTGAATGTGCAGATAAACAGCATGCCATTCTAATCAAACAGCAAGCTGAACTGATCTCTCTCTTGGAAAAAGAGGTCAAGGATCTCGAGAAATGGATGGAAACGTTTGTTCAAGGAGAAGACAGCTTAAAGACAACGATGAAGAAGGCAAATGTCCCTTTAGTTAGAGAATGAGTTAGCTTAAACTTCAACAAGAAGCATGGTGCACTCAAATACAATGGAAGAAATGGCATACCTTACGATTATGCTATGCCTTGGAAGACATGCAACAAGTGTGGTGGAAAAGGCCATCTGGAAAGTCAGTTTGTGGTTCAAATCAATCATAAAAGGAAAACAGCATACCAGAATGGACCAGTCAGACTACAAACAGCTTACCAGAATGCTACTGACAGAAGACAAACAGCATACTAGATGAGTGAAAGAAAGCAAAATCAGTTATCAAAAGTGATCCAAATGTGGATCAAGAAAGCTGATTTAAATGTCCTATATACTCTTGCTACTAACCAATTTGGACCCAAACCTATATGGGTACCAATACATTAAGTTGGTAATTGTCTGTTTTGTAGATATGTCTTGCCGCTAAAGGGAAGTCAAAACAATGGATTTTGGATAGCGGAAGCACTAGACATATGTGTGGAGACAAATCTCAGTTCGTAAGTCTCAAAATGAAGAAGGGTGGAAGAGTTACAATTGGTAATAGTAAGACTCTTCGAATCCTTGGTATTGGTTCTATTGGTAATATAATATTTCGATTGATAAAGTTCAATATGTCAAAGGTCTTTCATATAATTTACTTAGTGTCACTCAATTATTTGATTATGGACATTTTGTTCAGTTTGGCATTGATAAAACCACTATTACTATTGGTACTAACAAAATCCCCCTAGTTGCTAGAAGGGAAGGAAATATATATGTATTAGACTTTGAAATGCAGGAAACAACATGCTGTTTGGCTGCAATAGAGAATGATCCATATATTTGGCATAGAAGATTGGGGCATGCACACATGGACCTGATCGATAAATTATCAAGCAAGAATCTGGTCAGAGGTCTACGCAAACTGAAATATACTAAGGTTGAAGTCTGTTCAGCATGCCAATTAGGGAAACCGATTAGAAGTACTCACAAAGCAAAGAAAATGGTATCTACTTCTAAACCTTTAGAGCTACTGCACTTGGATCTATTTGGTCCAGAATCCTATAAAAGTATTGGAGGTAAACAATATGGTTTTGTAATCGTAGATGATTATTCTAGATTTACTTGGGTATTGTTTATTCGTACTAAAAATTGTGCATTTAATGAGTTTGAAAAACTGATTAAATTACTTGAGAACAAGCATGATACAAGACTTGTAGGTATAAGAAGTGATAGAGGAGGTGAATTTGTCAATGAGAACTTTATTTCCTATTGTGAAGAAAGAGGAATCTCCCATGAATTTTCTTCTCCAAGGACTCCACAACAAAATGGAGTGGTGGAAAGGAAGAATAGGTCACTTCAAGAAACAACAAGGACTCTATTGCAAGAAAGCAAGCTGCCTAGAAGTTTTTGGGCCGAAGCTGTGAATACAGCATGCTATTTGTTGAATCGAATTATAACCAGGCCTATTTTAGACAAAACACCATATCAATTGTTGAGAAACAAGAAGCCAAATATCAGCTACATCAAGATTTTTGGTTCTAAGTGCTTTGTGCTCAAAACAATTGGTAAAGATGGTAAATTCGATGCAAAATCCTACGAAGCTATATTTCTTAGTTATTCTTTAACAAGTAGGGCTTATAGAGTTTATAATATAAATAAACATATTGTTGAAGAATCTATTGATGTTACATTTCAATAACCTAACAATGATCTACCAAGAGATGAGGAAGAATTTGCAGGTGAAAGAGAAAATTTGCAACCTTAAATTTTTGACAAACAGCAAGATGGAAGTTCAAATCAGCAAGCTGGAAGCTCAAATCAGAAAGATGGAGGTTCAAAACAGCAAGCTGGAAGTTCAAACCAGCAAGCTGAAGCTGAGACTGAAACTGGAAGTCAGCAAGCCAAGAAGGATGCAGATTCTGACAAACAGCAAGTTGGAAGCTCAAGACAGCAAGCTGAAATGGAAGATGCGATTTCTAAAGTGGAAAAAATGACTTTGGAAGGTCCTAGAGGTTCAAGGGCTACTGAGAAACTACCTCTCTATGATGGGGAAGATCAGTTACCACCGGCAAAGATAAGAAAGACTACTCATGAAGAAATAGCTCAACATTCTTTACCGAGGTCAACAAGAATAGTGAAGAATCACCCCCCAGAGCTAGTCATTGGTGATATTACTGATGGAATTACAACAAGAAGAGGAAAGGCAAATTATTGTGCTCATGCTGCCTTCCTAGCTCAAGAAGAACCCAAAAATATCAATGAAGCACTAGAAGATGAGAATTGGATCATGGCTATGCAAGAAGAATTAAATCAATTTGAAAGATGTGATGTTTGGGAACTTGTTAAGCCTCCAGAGGATGCTTCAATTATAGGAACAAAATGGGTGTTCAAGAATAAAATCGATGAATTTGGCACCATTACTCGAAATAAAGCAAGGCTCGTAGCTCAAGGCTATAACCAACAAGAAGACATTGACTTTGATCAAACCTATGCTCCTGTTGCCCATTTGGAATCAATAAGAATGCTTCTAGCCTATGCATGTTTCAAGAAAATCAAGCTATATCAAATGGACGTGAAGAATGCCTTCCTAAATGGCGTGCTGGAAGAGGAAGTTTATGTCAAACAGCCTCCTGGATTCGAACATGAACAGTATTCAGACTATGTATTCAAGCTAAAGAAGGCTCTTTAAGGTTTAAAGCAGGCCCCTAGAGCTTGGTACAAACGGCTTAGTAAGTATCTAATCCAAAATGGATTCACTCGAGGTAAAATCGATCCCACATTATTTATTAAGCAAAATGGTAAAGATATTCTCATTGTACAAATATATGTGGATGATATTATTTTTGGAGCTACTAATGAATCTATGTGCAAGTGGTTTTCGAAATGTATGCAGAGTGAGTTCAAAATGAGCATGATGGGTGAGCTCAATTATTTCTTGGGTCTTCAAATTAAGCAATCTAAAGTTGGAATTTTTGTGCACCAATCTAAGTATACAAAAAGTCTTCTCAAAAGATTTGGTTATGAAGATGTTAAAGCAAAATCAACTCCTATGATTCAAAACAGCAAGCTGTTTGCAGACGAAAATGGTAAGGCAGTTGATATCAAAAGGTATCGAGGTATGATAGGGAGCTTACTATATTTAACTGTTTCTAGACCTGACATCATGTATAGTGTGTGTGTTTGTGCAAGGTTTCAATCCAATCCTAAGGAATCTCACTTAAATGCTATTAAAAGAATTTTTCGATATTTAAGTGGTACAATTACTCTTGGTTTGTTTTATCCTATCACAAATACTTTTGATCTTGTTGGGTATAGTGATGCAGATTATGCAGGTTGTCAAGTTGATAGAAAAAGTACTAGTGGTGTTTGTACATTTCTTGGACAAAGCTTGGTTTCATGGCAATACAAGAAACAAACTTCTATAGCTTTATCCACGGTCGAAGGAGAGTATCTAGCAGCTGGGAGCTGTTGTTCTTAACTTCTATGGATGATTCAAACACTAAGGAACTTTGATATCAAGTGTGAAAAGGTTCCAATAAATTGTGATAACACTAGCACCATTAATATTTCTAAGAATCCGGTGAATCACTCAAGAACGAAGCATATTGATGTTTGACACCATTTCTTATGAGATAATGTTGCTAAAGGCAAGATAGAGTTGGTCTTTGTTCCAACTCAATTTCAACTTGCTGATATTTTCACAAAGCCTCTTGCTGAAGAAAGATTTTCAGTCATTCGAATGCAACTTGGTATGTGTTCTATTTAAAATAGCATGCTGAATGATTGTTTGCAGGACAGGTTAGCTTACTATTTGTACAGGTAACATTCAACAAATAGCAAGCTAACTGTGCAGGTAAAATACCATAAACAATAAGCTGTTTGTGCAGGTAATATACTGCAAATAGCATACTGTTTGTCATCGCTTTTAGCTTATCATTTGTTCTATTCGCATGTTACAATTGGTATACTAATTGCATTATATTCTGGCATATCATTTGTTGATCTTAAGTGTTTTAATTTTTGATGGATTAAGGGGGAGAACTTTAGGAGAATACTTAATGAAAATGTATTATTGGATGTTTTTATTTGATCTTGTTAGATTATTGTTTTATATCTAATTTTGAGATGCAGGGATATAGGGGGAGTTATTCTAATTTTCCTAAATTAGTTGTAATCATCAAAAAGGGGGAGATTGATACTCCTAAGTTTTGATGATCACAAACAGTAAGCCATTTGGCTTAGTAGTAGATATAAAATAGCATCCTAGTTGTGTATGTAGTCACTTGGTTTTTGCTGGATACTCTAGCTTATTGATTGTATAATCAGTCTATCTAACAGCAAGCCAAAGTTGAGATACAGTGATAGTTTGGCAAGCCAGTTGCACACAGTCAATACACAAATAGCAAGCTGATAGCTTGTAGTTTGATATAAAACATCATGTATTTCTGTATTGTACTAACTTGGTTTTGCAGGGTATAATAGCTTATTGATTGTATATTCATTTTGTCATAAATAGCAAGCTATTTGTACAAACAGCAAGCTGTTTTCAACTGTTCAGAACTCCTGTAGATAAAGATCAACGAGTCATAATTATCCTCTCAGGAATCTTGGTTGAGGATTTGGAAATGCAAAAGTATAAAGCCAATATCTGTTCAGCTCATCAGAACCAAAACAGCAAGCTAACATGTGTACCAGAACGCAAACAGCAAGCTGTTTCTGTCTGACAGAAATAAATAAACTTGCGGTTTTCAAGGAGCAATTGGTGGAGACAACTTTAGAAATATTGTAATGAACCCTCTGAATTATTCTATCACTCCAGCACACTCGTTTCAAATATATTGAGGGACGATATATTCTTTGCTTTGAAATAAAGAAAAGTAGCATGATAATTTTGACTTTTCATTACCAACCACAAGCTCTTGTCTCCCTCATCATATCTAATATTCTTCTTCATATTCTACACGCTCCATCTCTTCATTATCATCAGATTAACAAGCTCCTTCATTACCAAAAACACTTCTAACGGTCTCTTGAGAAATTTTATCCGTTGGAGCCTTTCAAATTATGTTTAATTGTTCTTGTTTACCTATTTAAGAGCTGCTCTTTCTCAGTTCTTATCATCTATCTTGAATATTCAAAAAAGTGCAGAAACAAGAATCTATACACAACTTCATAGCTTTCATTGCAAAATTCTTCTAAACCTCTCAAACTCTTTTATACACGCTTATATATATTCAAAGGGTTTATAGGTTGAGTTATATTTATTAAAATCATTGTATTGTTCAAGTTGTATTGATTTGTTGCTGTACAAGGTTGGCTTAAGGTTTTGGGTGGGTCGAACTAGGCTAGAGAAAGATACTTGGGAAGTATTGCTTAGAGAGTTAAGTACAGCACAGCAAACAGCAAGCCATTTGTAAGGAGCAGGGTGTAAGGGAGATATATTGTTGGATCTTGTAATCGGTTTTATAGTTGATCAATAATATATTCTCTTACCAAGTTTGGTAAGGGACCAGGACGTAGACCATAGGGTATTAGAGGTCGAACCTGGCTAAAAGATCTTGTGTTATATTTAATTTTCTGCATATTTCATACTGCACTGCACAAACAGCACGCTACTTATAAACTGCACTATCACAAACAACAAGCTGTTTTCGGTAGATTTCAAAACAGGTCATAAATAAGCATTGTTATCCATAAACACCTATTCACCCCCTCTAGGTGTTGTTTTTCAATCACATTTGCAAATATGTTGCTAATCGAAAGTGACATCCTAGAGTTTCAACTAACAAATAGAAGCTTAAGAAGAAACTTACTCAATTCCAATTCATCTGCTGCCCATGTTTTTCCAAGCGTGGTCATGGCAACACCTGCCATGCTAACAAAGACAGCAACTACCTTTGTGACATTTAAGGAGTCTTGACCCAGAAATGCACCAATAAAAAGAGTAAAAAGCCCTGATGTCGAGGACAATACTGTTTTGCTTGCCACACTTGTCCGTGCGAGTGCAGCATTCGATAAATACTGCAGCAGCATAAAGCATGGAAAGTTTTGAGTTAGGGTACTCCATGCAGTTTAGTAAATCTTTTCTATAAATCAAGAAATTTACCTAAAAGAACATAGTTGATGGAAAAATATAAACATGTGCATCCATAGTACTGCATTTTGTAAATTGACATAGAAAGAATGAACTCCTTAAGAATGTATGTAACAACTTACGAGTCTAAATACACCAGTAATATCCTACAGTGTACCTTTGTTCTTAAGTAGTATACTCTCAAGTCTCAATGACCAAGTAAAAAGTCATGGTTGTAAATAAATTTTTATTCTACAAAAATTGTCAGCTTGTTATTAATGATAGTTCAAAACCATAATAAAAACATTAAAAGCTCCTATTTAAGGAGTAACTTGCAACAAAATATAATTCAGTAAGATGTGAAAAACTGGTAAACAGGACACTTGGGGATGAATGTCTTAATATTTATTAGCTTTTATGAGTAACATCAGCCGAGGCTGAATTCCATGAACATATAGAATTAACTAATTTTCATCTTGAAGCAGTAAGTGATATTGACGGAATAAGAGTAAAAGAGAAATTTTCCCTGGTGTCTATAGAGTGAGCCTCCATCTAAATATTAATCTTTTGGCAGAGTTTAAAATTTATTAATCAAATTTGTCAAATGTATTTTCTATAAGAATGCAGCAATTGGATTGATGATTACATGTTCTCAAATTTTATATAATAAACTTTTAAAAGTCATCATCAGGATTTTGAAAAAATAGAAAAGAAGACATTCACATCAGGACTTGAAGGACACTAAACCTAGAAGTATAATGTAGGTGAAATTCATTAGAGAAGCAAGATCGAAGTTTCACAAAAACAAAAGGAAAATTCCAATCAGGACCTGAGGGACACAGGGGAAATGATTTCCTCTGTAACAAACCAAATAGGGGCGTCTCTTCCTGAGCACAGATGTCCCCTTCACTGTCTTTTCGATTTATTGACCCTTGAATCTCGATTTCAAACATTTTAATGGCCCCATTTTCCGTTGATATACTCTTGCTACTTCTAGAGGCGCGTCTCTTAAGATAACTATAGATACAGTCCTTAATGAATGCTATTGGAAGATACACTTCCATTGAAGAAGCACCAAGATATGTCACCGCAAAGGGCTGCTTATAGTATGTGAAAAGGCCCTGTATAAACACGCATTCTGTTAGAGACAAAATATAATAGAAATGACAGCCTTACAGGACTCGGGTGTTTCAATGATACCACATTACTGGACAATGTATGTTTACACAGATAGAAATTCAATTTAATGACAACACGTGCATTTTTAAATCTGCCTTGAGGGATTATGGAAACAGAAGTTTGCATACAGTGACTAATATTCTTATTAAAATTTTAAAGGCCAACGCCATTTAAGAAGAACTTCAAGCACAAGTAAGATACCACCTACTAGGGATCCTTGTGCTCTATAACTATCAACCAACATGAGATCAGAGAAACTAGTCCTTATTCACTGTGACCTTCTTGAGAGACATTACTACACAAGCTACCATTCCTATTACAGAATTCTAAAATTACAGATAAAAGATGGAAATTAAATACCGAAATAGAGCTATAACCCTCTTAATGCCTTCTAAATCCCCATGAATTCTATTAATCACAATCGTTTCTTTTCAGAATCTAGGAAATGTCTCCAAAACCTATCCCAATCATTCAAACATCCAACAAGAAATTCCAAAAAACACACACACACACACACACAATAGGGTAATTAACTACTGAAAAAAAACAAGATTAAAAATATACCAGTGTAACCTCTGCAGAAGAAACCCAAATAATAACAACAGAAGCAATTAGAAACAACCCAGCTCTGTATCTCCATCCCATCACAAACTAATATTATAAACTCTGATAATGTTATATTGAGTGACGTGACTTCTGCTAGTAATGATCGGAGAACGTAGCATTCCATTTGTTCCAAAGAAATGATTGCATCAAGGAGACCCCATGTCCCTTTAAATGTTTGAAATAGGGTTATGAAATACCTATCAAGATGTTGTAAGCTTGAGAAGAATCCTGATTTTAATTTTCATCCAAGGTGCGAAAAATTGGATGTCACTCATTTTAAGGTCGTCGATGATTTGCCTATCTTGGATAGATTAGCTACGTGGCATGTTATGATTTTGATTTTTGATCGTTCTTGTTTCTTCGAGGAACAAGAGCCTACTAAATATTTGTTTTTCAGGTGTCCTTGATCCTCCAATTCCTGAGAGAATTTTTCAAGTTCAATAAGGAGTTACAAATTGCTGTTAAATTCAACAAGAAGACAGGTGAGAGGCTTAAACTTTATAATGAGTGTGTTTTGTGGAGACTGTTTATCACGTCTGGTTTAAGATAAATAAAAGTATTTAATAAACATTGCAAGTGTGAAGAACCTGTGTTCATGAAGATTGTGTTTGGGGTCGCTCGCAGAGCTACTAAAGATGAGACTTCTTTCGGTTATGTAAATTGTTGCACTTTGTTTAAAATGTTTTTTTAGTATAGCCGGTAAGCTAATAAGTAGTATCCATTCTTTGAAAAATATCCCGAGACCTAGAAAACAGAGGATAAGTCAGCTATCCAATCACACTCTTGTTTGAAATGTTTTTGTTTTGATTGTATTTGTCTTTGTAGGCATGTTTGGTGTGTAATTTGTGGACTATACTTTCTTGCAATATCTTGGTAATCAATAAAAATTTAATTGCCAAAACTAAAAAAAAAAAAAAAAAAAAAAAGAAGCAGCAGCAAATTATCCAATATATATGTTAGTATTTCATTTAAAGTTTCATCAGAATACTTGCATGTTAAAATAAAGAAATAAATCCCCCACCCACAATTACAGGCCAGGCCCCTTCCCTGGTTCGAGAATAAGTTGTTCAGCTACTTCCCTTATTCTCTGGTTCTGGTATGAAGAGTATGTCCAGCAATTATTGGTTGTAGGATGTGGAAATGAACGATTTATAGACACTAAAATAAACAAAATGAAGCAATTACTTCACTACCAATTGATTTCTGCGATGAACATAGATAGGAAAAAAGAAGCAAATTTAATCTACTCTCTCAGAGATTATGACCAGTCCATCAGTTTGCTGGTTATGACGTAATTCACAAAATAAGGCAATCTGCAAAAGCATTCAGACGATATGTTCACAGCTGATATATAACTCAGCCTCGCTAGTCGCTGTATGTGCTTAACCTTTACATTCTTTTACAAAAATTACAGCCAACTGACTTGGAGCTCAGTCTGAAAACAAATATAATGTGTGTTATCATTCTGGGAACTCCCTCTTTAAATCTAAGTAGTCTATTCCTTTCTATCAGCATTGTACTTTCACTGAATCCTAAGATTTACTTGTACTTGTGACTGTGCAACAATATTCTTTACTAAACAAATTCTACATATAAAAAAAACAGGCTTCTTATTACCTAAAATGAATGGCTCCTTTAAAATTCGTTTGCTATATGCTCTACTCATTATGCAGCCATCCATCTATGGCAAAAGTTACAGAGACCAATTAGAGAGCCAAAAAAAAAACAGTTATAGGAGAAAATGTTCAGCATATGAGTGTGCCATTTAAACCTTTGATAAAGTTCAGGAAATAAACAAAGATCAGGCCATCTAATAGGTTTTGGTAGGATCAGTGATATACAAGCCTTTAAGATAAGAGTACCAAAGAGCAACCACCTCAATTACGCAAAAAAAGTTGCTAGAATTGTCGTTCTACAAAACATACAGTAACAGTGTGGAACTGATTGCATTCGCTGTTGGAAAACAACGCTAAAGCGCAATATGTGCAAAATTTGTTCCCCATAATGAAAAATTAGCATCAAATCTCTAAGAGTGCGAATTGTTAGCAATAAAAGTAATGTCACAGTTCACATGAAATCAGTTAATACAAGTTAATAACTGTAAGCATAAACACAAATTCAATTCTCTCAAGCCTGACGAGTACAGCATGATTTGAAATCAAGCCAACAATCT
This sequence comes from Saposhnikovia divaricata, assembly GCA_036435485.1. Lineage (NCBI taxonomy): Eukaryota > Viridiplantae > Streptophyta > Magnoliopsida > Apiales > Apiaceae > Saposhnikovia > Saposhnikovia divaricata. The sequence continues at coordinate 51,679,203 of CM071595.1, read as the reverse complement.
AAGAAGTTAGAATTCTGTTTCTCAACTGAAGCAAATGGCCATGCAATGCTTGAAAGAAGACAAGAAAGCATCGGTTGCCTTCACAAAATACTCGATCTTGTATCAAAATAAATAAATAAATTATAAAAGAAAAAAGGGTCAAAATGTACTCACATCACATGTGGTGCAGTGAAGCATGTTGATAGAAGCAAAGTGCCCAAGAAGGCAAACCCTAATAGATTCAGAAATTTTGGCAATGTTAAGAGATCAACATGATCTTGAAATGAAAAGATCAGTCGAAAGATCATCATTTCCAGCAATTGGGTTTTCCACTTCAAAATTCTAAGCCACGCATTGGTGTTTTTTTTGTTGCTATTTTCTTCAAAATTATGAAGGTTCCCAACCTTCACATCTTCGAATTGACAATTGGTGCCACAGCCAATCCAAAACTTTACAATATCTTCAAACCAGTTAGGTCGTGACTGGCTGCCTGCAACATTGAAAGCAATACAAACATCTCATTAGCCATAAGAATTTTAAAAAAACATGCTAATCAATCATTTTCAAAATATAAATTTAGTTAAATTTATTTGTCAAACATTACATTCAGTTTGACAACCAATCTATTATCCAATTTGATTAAAAGAAACAAATTTAATCTATTGTCTGTAAGTACAAAATTAAATGAAATATTATATCAGTGCGTATGTGACAGGGATTAATACTACAGAAAAGTCTAACAAGGAAATATTATTGCTAACTCGAATATTTTGCACTTGTACAAAACAAAAATGTACTTAATAGTAAGCTAAATGATCGGGGAAGCATAATATTCACTGACTTAAGCTGATGTAAAAATTTATACCTCTATTGTTCACATTTTGAGGAATGTGGTTATTGATGTTAAGAAGAAATGTACAAGTCGAGTCCTCAGTTTGTTCTTGAGTAATTCAGAGGGGCTCGGGATTGATAATTATCCTTCCTGGTGCTTCTATTCTTCAACAATCTCTGAATCTGTTTCCGGTTCTTGATTACTAACTTGATTCTCCAGCAATGCCACTAAATTACTTCCTCTTTTGCTATGTTTTGTTATGAAGTCGTTGAGGTCTGTAACTTCTTCATCCCCATGCTCAGTATGAACAGAAACTATTTCTGTGCTTGCTTTAATTTCATTTAAATTCTCTAGCTGGGGACACTTAAGCAGATGAATTTTTTTTAACCCGGACATATTGAAAGCATAGCTTTCACTGCAACTGAAACTACTGAAACTACTGAGGTGTGGCAAATCTTCAAGAGTAACTGATAAGAGGTTCGAGTGTATGATAATCTTGTCATTTGTCGCAGAAGTTTCACCATGTTCCCTTCCGTCCTCAACAAAGGATTCCAACAATCTGCAATTCGATACTACTAATTTATCGAGTTGTTGGAGATTTCTGAAGACAGAGCACGTAAAAAGAGAAGAGAGTCCGCAGTTATCAAATTCCATCTTCTTTAAAGCCGGCATATAGCACTCATAATTTGCACCGTGTGTAAAACTTTTGAGGTTTGGCAAATCCTTAAAAACAACTGAATCCAGTTGCAAAAGTTCAATAATAGTCTTCTTATCCATTTCATCATGTCCATCACCTTTCACATCCTCCACAATCTCTTCCAATAAATCACAGTCTGCTATTTTGAGTGTTTGAAGTTGTTTTAGACTTCTAAACTCTGAAATTGTAAAAAGAGCAGAGCGTCCACAATCAGAAACTTCCGGATCCTTTAAATATGGGAAATGTAGGGAATTCAGATCACGCGGCCACCAACAACCCGTCAATTCTAATGTTTCCAGGTTATGAAAATGCAGTTTCCGTTTACATGGAAGGTGCATCTGCTTATAATTCCTGATTTGTAAGTGCTTTAGTTGGCAAGTGGAATCTTCTCTGCCAAACTCAATCGCTTCCAAGTTAATCTCCTGACAACCATCCACATAGAAGTTTTCCAAGCATGAGAATTCAACCTGCAAAAAGATGTTTTCTAACCGCTTTCCATAACAAAAGGGGTTAAATGGCAGTTAGGTCACTCAACTGACTGAAAACTTTCAGTTGGGTCATCCAACTCAAAAAACTTTCAATCAGGTCACATAACAAATAAAAACTTTCAATTAACTCATTAAACACGTTAAAAACTTTCAATCTGGTCATTAAACACGATAAAATCAGGTCATTAAACACATAAAAATCAGGTCATTTAACGTGTAAAATGACTTGATTGAAAGTTTTTATTTGTTACGTGACCTGATTGAAAGGTTTTTGAGTTGGATGACCCAACTGAAAGTTTTCAATCAGTTGAGTGACCTAACTGCCATTTAACCCATAACAAAAGTGATGCACGTTTATAAATTAAGAATTACCTGGAAATGGATTATTTAAATATAACAAATTTAAGAAAACGAAAATAAAAAATGAGAATCACTTTCTTAGGCTATTAAGTGATAGAAATATCCGTTACAAAAATTTTGACAAAAAATATTGACATATCATGCATTTTCCAAACTGGGAAATTATGACCACCATTAATCATATTCAATTACTTACACCATTTTTTTCTTTTTTTAACATTTTTAATTTATATTTATCAGAGTCTAATACAATTTAATAGTAATTTGTATATAATTCTATGAATTTAGAAAATTAATCTTACGATAGACTAAATATTTTTTTCTTATAATATTTTTAATTTATATAAATTTTTATAATTTTAATATTTGTCAAACTTTGATTAATTTAGTTTCAAATATTTAACACAAATCATGGGAGTTTCTTCTTTTTTTAAAAGAAAACTATAATTTAGCTAATGTTTGAATTTTCTAGTGTATCAAAGGATATCTATACTAATACTAATATATAATAATCGTATGATTTGGTTGTTTGGTTCAACCATTTAAAAAATAGTGGTCGTTAGATATTTAGTAAATAGATGATAACAGTTAGAAAATCTATATTTAAATTCCACTTCTAAAGATCAAAGGTTCGAGCCCGTCAACAACAAATTTACATTATTAGTTCTAACAATCTATATAATTTATTAAATAACAATTATCATTACTAATAATTTTAGTAATTAATATTACAAAATTAAATTATGTACATAATAAATTATTATACTCTATTGTATTTAATTATATAATTTTAAAAATATTTCTAATAAATATAAAATTTGATTTCATGGTTCACCTGTCATGTGGTATGTAGCAAATTTGATCCCTAAAGTCGTGTAGTATTTCAATTTGACGGAACATATTACTAAAAATACAATATTTTTATATTACTAGATAACACTAATAATATTTTATTGAATTAAATATGTGAGAGAAGAAATATTAAAACTTTTAATATTATAATACAAAACAAAATAAAAAATTTAATATCATAATAAACAAGTTGATTATTGATAGTATAGTAGTATATATGTGCATAATGCAATGCATACAGTAGACGAGAAAAATAAAGGATTTTCTTCAAAAATGCCATAAATAAATGTACCTTATTGGAGGATTCCCTGCTCTCACAGTCCCAAAAACTGGTCAAACTCTCCAAATCATATAATTCCAGCCACGTCAACTTCGGGAACACAATGATGTGATGATCCCCATAATCACTGATCTCTTTTTCTTTTTGTTCATCTCCTCCTCCGATTATCTCTCTCATCATCCCGCATGACCAAATCCATATTTTCTTAACGCGGATAAGATCTCTAGCAATACAAGGTGGGAACGCGTTTCTCAACCTACTGCATTCTGATATGAATAGAAGTTCCAGATGCTGTAACCTATTCAACATGGAAACTGGGATCACGCTTTCCAGTTTCCTGCAGTTGTATACTCGGAGTTCCTTGAGTTTGCAGAAGGACGTGGTGGATACAGAGTTCCCCCAAATACAATTATGTTCTAGATAAACGATAATCAAATCTTCCAGTGAAGGGAATGCAACCTACAACATATACATACCCAATAATAAATAATTACAAACAATTTCATAATCTGGTTTTACTCATCACAAAATTAGATAAATATATTTCAGAACTAAAATAATAGTATATCCTCATAAATAATTTTGGATAAGGTAAAGCTGGCATACCATTTCATCAAATAGCGGTGGAAATTCAGCACAAGAGACTACTGAGTTGTCCGTTGAACCCCTGTGCATTCCTTTGTTTTTCCTGTAGAAGCTTCTGAGACTCTTCAGACCCTCTAGCCGCAAGCTTCTTAGTTTGGAGAAGTTTATGATTTCTCCATCACTTGTGCCTTCATCCATTACTATTGCTTCCATCGCAAAACAATCATCTATGTAGAGCTCTTGCAATTGCCCCAGACATTTTGCAACAGACTTGCAGAACAGGTATTTCATTGCAGGGCATCTTATAATTTTTAGAATGGTTAGTTTAGAGAAAGATGTTTGTGGTTGCCGAATATGCTGAATCTCGTCTTGTGAAATCCTTGCTATATACTCCACTCTATGACATGATTTAATACTCAGTTCTTTCAAATCTGTGAATGCTTCTCTGTTGCTCTTGCTGATGCTACTTACATCAACATCCGTAGACCTCAATGTTACTATTTCAGCCCTCTCCAGCAGACTTTGTATGCCTTCATCTCCCTTCACTTCCACATCAAACAAGTCAATTATTTTTGTTGACTTAGGTAAAGCCTCCCAATTCGTTCGCACTCCTCCAACAGATATATCATATTTACTTAACTTTTTGAATGTAGCAGTACCTTGACAAGGCTCAAAATCTCTGAAAGAAATCTTTAAACTTGTCAGACAAGTTAATTTACTAATCTCGTCCAATATCGGTGTTACACCGTTTGCATCATCCGAAAATCTGATTCCATTTGGTATATGCTTTCTTCCAGCAAGCATAGACTAGATATGGCATTTCGCACTATTACCACTTTACCAAACTCCTGTTGAATATCTAGCCTTAAAAGATTATTCAGGTTTGATAAATCCAGCGGACTTGGGAGACGACAATGCCAAATGCAGAGAGTGTTTAGATTTTTGGGAAAAAGTCTAACATCTGTCTTTGTTATGTCACAGCCATCGAAAATAAGCATATTCAGTTCACCCAAGGGTTCAAGGGAGAAATGCTCTGGAAGACTATGCACTTTTTGGAGAATTAGAAACCCAATATTCACAAACATGCCAAAGAAGCCACCTGGGAATTGTCATAGATGATCGTCGCAGTGTAACCATAATGTATACAGATCTGTAGAAACCAGGTACTTTGGGAAATGAAATTGATCACCCTCCAAGTCTAGACGTAATAATTTGGGACGTAATTTTGAAGTACTATAACCTGCATTATCAGTCAACCTTGAGCTGCCACTTTTTACATGTAAAAATGCATATTTTGAACTTTCAGAAGCTTCAAATCGTGATACGTCTCTGAGGAGGTCATGCATTCTAGTTATATGATCTTTATCACATTCGAGCAACAAGGAAGATTTTGTGAGAACACCAACCATAGTCGGTATTGCAGATTCACCCTCGCGAATAAGCTGCGAGCCTATTGCAAACTGGATCAGCGTTGTGATATGGATGTCAGCATCTTCGGGAAACAAGGAGCACAAAAAAAGACATAATTTTGCATCTTCTTGTAATGTATCAATACTCAATTTAACACAAGCATATACTTGAGGATCTATTCATGCAATGTTTTTAAAATTACCCTTCTCAAGTTTATTAAGGGCATCGTTCCATGCATGGTGATTGGGAGACATGAATTCCAGTGCTTTACCAACGGCACGTATGAGGACAAACTTTTTTCGCCAGGCTATCATCCTGCAGATCATTAATATGGCCAGTACCAACAGTTTTCTGGAACAGATCCCACGCTTCTTCAACTGTCAAGGTTGTGATATGGACCCGACGCTGGCACTTGTTTTTCAAGCATACATCTTCCCTTCTTGATGTCAACAGGATCTTACTACCTTTTGAGTTGCTACTTTTACCAAAATCAGCCCCAATAATATCTTCTATGGGGATTTCAGTCCATACATCATCAAATATAACAAGGACCTTTTTCCAATACATTAAACTATTTTTCAGCAGATTCGCTCTTCTGTTCACATTAGCTTGGGGATCAAAATTGCAGTCTAGATCCGCCGCAATCTGGTCTTGTAACTTTATCACGTTTAACTCTTCACTGCCCACATTTGCTCTCACGACCTTGTCAAATTTTTTCTCCTCCATGGCTTCTTTCCACAGTTGTTCCATCATCCGAGTCTTGCCAACTCCATATATGCCGATGATGGGAGAACTACCTTCGGCTTCCAGCGCATTCCAGAGCTCGCCATAAGCATAATTTCTGGATGGGAAATCCTGGAACGCAACATCAGATTGTTTTGGTAAATTTTCAGTCGGCGGGAGATCTTGCCTCCCTCCCTAGTTGGAAACGGGAGGCGGGGTTAGGAATAGGCAAACACTTGAGGCACGTCCATGAAGATCTATTTTTGTACTTTTCCGAAAACTCTTTGGCTCTCCCCTGGAATTCATCTACGTCTTTCTGCCACGCCCATACATGATCTTTAATAATTTTGCCATTAGCTTTTTCTTTTTCAGATTTTTTGAACATTTCACCCGCCTGAATGTCAACTTTCTTAATTTCGGCATCGAGATCGTCAACAAGTTTCTTGTAGCAAAACAAATAGCGAAATCCACGAAAAATTGCATCAGCTCCTGCTTGAGATATGGTTTCCACAACTTTCCCAAGAATTGGAATGTCTGATACAGCAACCATGATTGGTCCTTGCTTTTCAACTTTTTTTTTTTTTTTTTACAAAGAAATAAAAACAAAGATGCAAAAGATTTAACAGCTAAAACCGCAACAAGAAAATGAATAACAAGAGAAAGGAAAAAAGAAACAGCAGGTGGAGTGTTTAGAGCATCTCCAAGAGACTCTCTACTCAAGCTCTTAACTCAAATAATGAGGAGAGAGAATAAAAATGTTGCTCCAAGAGACTCTTAGTGGCTCTTAAAAACACTAAGAGCCTCTTCTCTCTCCTCATTTCTAAGAGCCACTAGTAGCTCTTAACTAGTATTTTAATAATAAAATATACATGTCCACCAATTATTGCACAACATTTGGTTATAATTGGGTTAATTTATGAATAAATTATAAATAAAGAGCTAATATAAAGAGGATTGTTGGAGTTTGACACATAAACCAATGTAATAACTTGCTAAGAGTCATTTATTTATATTATTTTTAAGAGGGAATGTGGGAGTCTCTTGGAGATGCTCTTAGATAAGTAAGATGAGGCGGGAATTGTAGCTAGAATACTGAGATCCAAGACTCGTGAGTTGAAACTAGTAGTCAATGAGTCAACGTAAAGAATTTAAAAAGCCAGGCTGGAAAACTCAACGAGTGAACCAATTTTTTTTTTTTTTTGCTAAATAACACGAGTGAACCATATTACATATAGTTAGATTGACATGTGATTCAATCCAACATATAAGAGCATTCACATCCCATCCCCCATTCCCAATCCTATCCTTATAATTTGAGGATTTGTTCAACTTTTCTTCTAAAACACTCCTCCATTCCATTCCCCATTTTGGGGTTTGATTTAGGGACCAAAGTTTGAGTCCCCATATTTAGGGACCAAAGTTGATGCCTCATCCCCATCCTCATACACTCTCTCTCCTCCTATAATAATATTAAATTGTATTTATAATAGTGGGTGAGTTTTGGTAGTTAAAATTATAAGTGAAAGAGAGAGAAAGAAGTAATATAAAAAAGAATATAGGGATAGGGGAATGGAAAATGGGGAATGGGATGTAGAAACTTTTTGATAATTTTGGGGATTTACTATTTTTATTTGGGGATTTACTATTTTTAGTAAGTTTTTGGGGTTGGGGATGAGGAATGGGATGTGAATGCTCTAAGCTGTCAAGCATTGCCAACAATAATTGGGGTGTTTGGGGAACTTTTTCTCAGAATAAGTCAACTTATTTTAAGACAAAGTTAGAGATTCCTAACTTTCCAACTTATTTTCCAACTTATTTTTGAAACTTATTGAATCTCAAACATACGTTAAATATTTGTATAAAAAACAATTTCAAAATATAAATTTTTTACCCGAAAATAAGTCCGTAGGTCCTTAAAATAAGGTATGCCAAACAGACACAATATTCAATCAAGGGCTAAACTTGAAGTGGAATACTACACTCCCCTTATTCGTTTGGCCCAGCTTATTTTAAGTTCTTATGAACTTTTTTTCGGGGTAAAAATTTCATATTTTGATAAAAAAAAATTATAAAAATATTTAATATATGTTTGAGATTCTATAAATTGTAAAAAAAAAATTAACTTTTTACAGGAAAAAGTTAGGAATCTCTAACTTTGTCTTAAAATAAGTTAATTTATTCTGAAAAAAATTTCCCCAAACATACCTCCATTCAAAAAATTTATTTTTTGGTATAAATAAGGGTACATGTTGGTATGGTGTTAGTTTTTTAATTCTTTAGCAATATGTCGCTAACTACTTAACAGATTAGTTTTCGTCGTTAGTAAATTTCGTTAGTAGTTGATTCTTGTAGTACAAGTTGGTAATCCTTATCCCAACATGTGTAATTTTTTCAGGAAAAAAAAATGTAAAATGAGACATGGGGAATGTATAGTTTTTGAGGCCAACAATTCAACATCTACATGTTATTTCTTCAGTATTACGGTATAAATCTCTATTAAAAATTAAGCATATTAAAACTAAGCATATGATTATCTTTACACTAATTATAAGATTAGTTAATACTCCAAACTTATACTCTATGTAATCAACACAATAAAAAGTGCTGGAAAAATCGTAATTTAAACAACGAACTCAAGTAAATTACTGGAATTGTAAATACTTAAACGAAATTAAAGGGAGGAGGAACAATACTGAGAAAAGCAAATTACATAAATTAGGATATAAAAATAAGAAATATTATTAATTTAATATAGTTTTCTTAATTATACCAATATAAAATTATTTCATATATTTGGATTTAACAGAAGTATAATTATTGTTTAACAAATGATGTTGAATTCAAGTTATACATCTGTTGAACACTCGTTATATAAGAATTTCAATTTTTCGTAAAAAAATGTTGCAAATATGTTTTTAATAAATTATAAAATGGTATGGCAAATAAATAAATAAATAAATAAATTATAAAATGGTATAAATATGTTTTCGTTTACAATTATGTGTATTCAATAAAATCTTAATTATTATTTAATTAATGATGTTGAACCGAAGTTATGTATGTGTCGAACAAAAAAAGTTTGTAAGTTTGTATTTAAAAAAATTTTCCTAGATTTCAGGCCTAACCATAGTAGATGATAATCTGTGCGAGATAATTTATTTAAATTGATCATTTTTTAATTAAATTTTTATACAAATTATTTTATAAATCAAAAAAGATACTTTAAAAAATGATAAAAGTACAAAGGAAAACTACGTTATTTATGTAACTCAGTAGTTTATAATAAAAGAATTGTAATTACATCACAATTCCAATAATTCTATGAAACACGAATCTAGAAGGAAGTACCATTAAAATGGGATTTCACTTATTAATAAGATATTAGATGATAAAATTTTATTAAATTTATCATTAATTTATTATAAAAAATTACGCAATTTACAAAGAATTTGCTTATTAATAAATGTCATTTTATATATTATTTATTTAAGTTTATTTAAGAAAATCGAGAAAAAAAAAATTAAATGATTCTGATATATACGTAAAAATGTACATGATTATGATAAATACGTTATTTGTGAACTAAATAGAGTTATAATAAAAATTATAATTATAATAGTATTTAAAAATTTTATTATTTTATTAAAAAATAATATAGAATTATAGGACAAATATAAATCTTAGGGGTGAAACCCAATGTTGGTACGAAGTACCACTAAAAATGGATTTTGTTTGTTATAGATACTAGCTTATAGCCCGTGCAAAGCACAGGTTACTTTTAATTTTTTCCTAATTTATTATAGTTTAGTATATACAATATTATAAACATTACTTTTAATATGTAGGGAGAATTCAAATTTTAGACTTTTTAGTATTAAATCTAAATTAATATGCTGTTGGTGCGAATCGAACCTTCAACTTTTCTATATAACATAATCTAGTATTAATTTTATATTAAAATATTGTTGGCGGTATTCGAACTTTAGACCTCCAACTTTTAGTATTGTTGTATTTAACGGTTATGATCTATTTGAGTTGAAGATCTGTTGGTCCCGTAGTATTACAGAAGGGGGGGTTGAATGCAATATTGATAAATTTAAACCTTTAATTCAACAACAATAATAAAGATTCTAATCTATCAGTAAAAGAAATGCAAACACAAGTAGTGAATCAAGATTTTTCTCACAAAATAAATCTTTTATTTATTTTGCAATGTGTTGCTACAACCTAGAGAAAAATGATGTTTTCTCCAGCTTCGGTTCATTGAGTGATACTTGGTCACAGAAAGAATGAGAGACAAATATCTAAATAGACTTGGTTACTCTATTGTCTCTGTCACATGGGTTGTAGAGCTGCTGTCATTTTCAAGTGGTAGTTCTTTACTGTTGAATATTGAACACACAAAAGAATACAGAGGGGGTGAATGGATTCTTGAACTTTTCTTGTTCTTGAATCTGTTTTGGAGTATGTAACAAGATATATGTTATGTGTGTGCAGAAATACGAATTTAAATAATAAACAACACAAGACACGATATCACTTTAATCTAATATTTTATTAGATAAAGATTTGCTACAACATGTGAATACAAATGATAGTATTCACAGCTTCGTTTTTCTCAGAGAGATGTACTCTTAGAATGTGTTAGGTCCGATAAGATTGTAGAAGGGGGGGTTGAATACAATCTTTACCTTTTTATCGAAATTTGTCCTTTAAATAAAATTTGATAAAGACAAATTTATGTGCGGAATTATTTAACACAATTTTTCAAGTTGAATATAACTGTATATTAACTTGATGTGGTGTTACAAAATCAGTATAACAACTTATCAAGATGTTAATAACTAATTAGAAAATTCGACATGAACTTTTCTAATTTAGTTAATAATAATCAAGATAAGAACTAGGAAACTTAATTCGCTAGTAGTACAAGAATCACAAATAAACAAGTTCTAGCGGATAGAATATAACAAAGATGAAGAACTTGAATTTCTGGGAATTGTTTAAGCTTTGGTGTTCTTGGTGTTCTTGAGAGAGAGAATTCTGTTCTGAATATTATGTTTTCTGCTGTGTTTCTCCGTTATGACTTAATCTGCTGTGTTCTGTTCTTTTATATCAGTAACAGGTCTTGCTGGCTTTCTGTAGGATATTTAAATGCTTCAGCATGACTTAAACTGCTTCTAAGACTTGGTTTTCCTTCATTAAGACTTACACAAACCTCCATTAAGACATACATTTTGTCGGTATGACTTAACAGAAATTCGGTAAGACTTACAACAGCTGACAGAGGTCGGTAAGACTTAAATCAGGTCGATAAGACATAATCCTGAAAAGCTACTGTCGGTATGACTTAAAATTAGGTCATACCGAATTTTCCTTCTCCAAGACATAATCCAATCTTCTTTCTTTAAATCATATTGATCCATTTAATTAATTAATGATTAACTAATTCATATTTAATTGATACAATAATTAATTTAATAAATTAATTAATTCTTCCAGAATTAATTCATTCAATTAAATCAAGTAAATGATTTATATCAATTATAAACGAATTTAATTAAATCAATAAATAATTAATTTAATTCTTACAAACCACTAAAGATAGTAAAGAATTACCACTGATTTGTGTTGATGTTCGATGTACTGTCTGGTTCATGAACGACTAACTTCAACGATGCTTCTTCACTTTTGACTTTAGGTTGTGGTTTGTTTCTTCTCTCAATTCTCTTGTACTGTAAGTAACCTTCAAACTATCACTCGAAAAATCTCTGTCAATGTTCAAATGAATCCATTCACTTCAATGCTATACTGGGGCTTGATCAGATAACTGAATCGTCTTCCAGTGTATGACATCAAAACTATAGATTGACTTTTCTTCTTTCTTCTGACAGATAATACTTCTTGAGATTCCTGTGACAGTTCATATGTATATTTACTTATTACAATTTGGTTTAAGTTGATTAGGATCCTCTAACTACAAATAGGCTGAGTCATATGCCTTTCAATCTCCCCCTATTTGTTTGTTAGACAATAACAAGCAAATTCCTAGAGGATACCTCAACTAATCCAACTTAACCAAATGAAAGATAAAACTTTAAATACTAAGTAAATATGAAAACAAGTTCTGGTTTATATTTAACATTTGCCAGATTCAAACATGAAAGATAAATACAAGATAGATGATCCTCTAGACTGATCATATGATACAAATTCCTATCAAGATTTATCTAGGCTCTAAAGATATAACATGTAGAGCAATTCTTTTTCTTCAGTTGTCTTCCCTTCTGAATTCTCCTTCTTCTGGCTCATCTGTGACTTGAAGTTTCATGTGTAAATCAGAATCAAAAAGACGTTCTCTTCTTGATGACAATCCTTGAGGTAAGACTAAAGGAATTCCAAGCTTCTTTCTCAGTTCACCTTGAAATTTCTTGTAATCTTTTATGTTCGTTTGTGCATAGGAACGAATGTGATCTGCAGCTATTACCTTTTCTTCAGTCAAGAATCCATGATTTCTGAGAGCATATTCAGCATATACCAAGTGTTTTGCATGATGTTGTTATAATTCATCTGTCTGAAGATTGATTGAGTGAAGTACCTCTCCCTTAAGAAATTTTACTTGTGGAGGATCCTTAATCACTTCTGGTCCAGCTCTTTCAGCAAATTCTTTGAACTTCTCATGTAACAACACACCTAGCTCAGAAGATGTTCTTACCTTAGGCCTAAGTACCCAAATCTCTGTTAGCGATCTATCATAAAAGAACTGAATAGATACTCTGAAAGTTCCAACTTTATGACAATCCACAAATATTACTAGCTCATCAGATTTGGGTTCAAATGCAGTAGTTATCCTGATGACTTCTACCTGTAAGGCCTTTATATACATATCATGAATTGGATTTGCCAGTTTGAATTCCTCGAGAATTTGTCCAAGACGACAATCTTCATAATCAGAACTCTGAGGTGAATCAATTGCTCTTTGAGCACGTTCCCATTTGTCACCGCTCTTTAGTCTGATATATGTTTTTCTCTTCTCAACATTTATAGCATGTAATCGTTGTAATGCTTGCTGTTCAGCTTTCTGAAGTTCTTCATTTCGTGCAATTTGCTCTAATGACTTTTGAAGCTTTTCTTCTCTCATCAGTAAATTAGCTTCCCTCTGAGCAAATAATTCTTCAGATTCTTTCTCAGCTTGTTGAGCTTCAAATTCAGATGTCACTGGTCCTTCATCTTCCCAGTGACTAAGATCAGGTTCAGGAAGTTCTTCACCTTGATCAGGGAATTCAAGATCAGCAAAAACATCGAAGTTATCCGGTTCACCCGTGTAATAATAACCTGTGTTCTTATCTTGAATTTCTTCTTCAGTTTCTTCAACTACTTTCTTAGATTTTCCAGATTTTCCCTCTCCTCCCTCTCTTTCTTTAGTTTTATCTTATGACCCATTTGATTTCTCCCCCTTAGTTGAGGAATCCTCTACAGATTTATCAGTTGCCCCAGCTTCAGGATTTTGTTCATCGTCATCACCACCCTTACTTGTAAAGAATTCAATTTCTTTATTTGTAGGTTTGCGAATTTGACTTACAAGATTAAACAGATATCTTAACCCTTTAGCCTGGTGTGCATTTTGCTTTTCGATCTGGTCCAGACGAGAATCAGTAGATTCCTGATTGTGCTGTACCTCTGACTGTAGAGTGTCAACTTTCATGGAAATTTCAGAAATTAACATGTCTTGAGCAACAGTAATATCTCCAGAGTCATCAAGTGCCTTTTCATGAGAGAGTTCGAGAGAATCTATCTTCTTGGTGAAAGATGTCTTTAAGTAGTTTATGTCCTTCTTGATTACAGCAAGCTGACTGTTGACAGAGGTGGATGAAGAAGATCGCTCACCCACTTGTGCTTTAAGGATTTCTGTTTCAGCTTTGCTGATTGCAAGTTCTTTCTCTAAATCAGCTATCTTTTCTAACAGTGAGAGAGTGTATGTGTCAGTGTGTGCGCTCACCTGACGTTCACTTTGAGATTCACTCACCTGAAGTGCATGTGTTTCACTCAATTTTATGGTATTCCTCACATCACTCCTCTCAGATTCCTTAGCTGCTTCCAGATTTGTACCTGCATGTAAAATCACCCTAGCCTCCTCTGGAAAGGTCAGTGGTGGTGCAATGGGAGTTCGCAAATCCCTTTCCTTAATCAAATCTACTTGAACATTTGAAATTGTTGAATGAATTGCTTCAGTAGTAGATTGATCAAGTTGCCTTCCACCTTCTCCAGTCGAAACTGCGAGTGGAAAATCCCTTGAGGGAGCCAGGAGTGTTTGTCCTGGGAGGGGAGATGATGGTTCTATTAAAGTTGGCTGAGAACCAAGATTTCCCTCTAAAGCCCGTGAAGACTCTTCTACCGTAACTATGGTAGGCACTGTCACATTTTCTACGTGCTCTCCTTGCAATGTGTCCTGAGACTCATCTAAAGGTATGTCTTTCCCCATTGTGAGTAATAGGGGTGTGCTTGACTCACTACAAGGTGCCACGGCCCTATGGCGAATTTCAATAGAATCATCCTGTTGAGAAGATGATTCTAGTAACTGTGTAACGGCCATATCAACTTCCATATCCTGTTGGGAGGATATAGACGGGCTTACAGTTGCCTCAGTTTGAGTTCTACTTTTCTTTTCTAGAGGCAGAGCTGTGGGTTCACTCATACTACCACTACTGATTCGACTTCTTTTAACTTGCAATTTCTTTCTGGAGTGAAATGATATGAGTTTTGTTGGTTGAGTATTTGGCTCTACGACCTTGGTTAGAGGTTGTGGTAATACAACCCCTTGGTCAGACCTATCAACCACTTGGGTTCCAGAAATAGATTGAGAAGTAGTAGTTTGAGGAACAGAAGGCAATACCTGGTCAGCTGATTCCGCAACAGTCTCTGATAAGATTGGTTGATCTGATTCAGGTTCAGGGACAGATGCAGTTTCTTGCACTGGATGTTCAACAGCAAGTGCAGCTGGCTGAGGAACAATTTGCTGAGCAGGTTCAACTCGTTGATTGCCTTGATCTTCATTATCAACAAGTATGTTTTCCACTGGTGGTTCAGGGTTTTGTTCAGGTTGTTCAGGTTCTGGTACAGGTTCAATGACAGGTAGTTGTATATAGTTTGACATGTATTGGGTGACAACTACAGGTATGTTTGTGAATTTAGGCTTGTTGCTGTACTCAGTGAACAATCTGGTAGTAGGTTTACCTGACGCCAGTGATTCTCCATTCAGGAATTGGGCTTGGTTTTCTAGTTCCACAAGATGATTAAAAATCAATGACAAGAATCTTGGATAATAGCATGATACTTTATGTCCATTATCAAAATTCTTCTTTGCATTAATGATTCTTCTAACCATCGAAACACAAAGTAGTCTACCAATATTAATTCTTCGGTTGTGTGCAACTGCATATCCAATATGCTGCAAGAAGGATGGTAATATCCCGAAGTTTCCTTTAGTAGAATTGGCAAAGACTCTACCTAATGTGTCAAACAAATAATCCCATTCCTGAACAAAGTTCTTTTTATTCCAGACAGTTTGATCAGGACTGTCTTGATAGAATACACCATTCAAAAAATTTAACAATTCTTGATCTGATGGTAATTCTTCGAAATTATCAGTTGGAAAATTTAAGACCGTATTTATTGTATGAAAGGCATATGACTCAGCCTATTTGTAGTTCGAGGATCCTAATCCAATTAAACTAGATTGTAATAAGTAAATAATATCAACTGTCACAGGAATCTCACAAGATGATAACCGTCAGAAGAAAAATCAACAAGTCAATCTATAGTTTTGATGTTTTACACTGGAAGAAGATTCAAATATCTGATCAGGCCTCAAGGTAGCATTGAAACAAGTGGATTCATTTTCGAAGACAGAGATTTCTATTAGTGACAAGAAACAATTTCAGTACCGAATGATTGATGAGAGTGAAGAGTATAAAAGACCACAGTGTTAAAAGTCACGATGAAGAACAGAGATTGGAGTTAGTCGTTCATGAACCAGACAGTACATCGAACGTCAACATCATGCCAGTGTATGTTCCTTATTATAATTACGTGGTTTTCAGCGGAGTATTGACTATTAAAGAATTTATATTAATTCTATTTTAATTGATTAAGTCAAGTAATTAAGTTAATAAATAAATTAATTCTATCAGAATTAATATATTTGTTAAAGTGATTATTAGATTAATTAAATAAGAATTAATATGGAAAAGAATTAATTAGTTAAATGATTTCTTATAAGTCATTTAATTAATTATAAGCTGAAAAATATGAATGATATAACTATCAAACTGATAGTTATACCGATAGTCATATTCAGTTAAATGGAGATAGTCATATTCAGTTAAATGGAAATAGTCATATTCAGTTAAATGGAGATAGTCATATTTCATTCAAATGGTAAGTTATACCGAATGTTATATTCATTTGGTAAGTCATACCGAATGTTATATTGACTATTTAAGTTATACCGAAAGTTATATTTAAGCTGGACAGTCATATTACATTGATTTGATAGTCATACCGATTGTCATATTAATGTAAAATGATTGTCATATCAGTTTAAATCAAGTAGTATGACTATGGCTGTGTATATAAGGCAGAAGAAGGCAGTTAAATCAGAACCAGTCGAGCCAAACAAGAAAAATTCACACAGCAGCCTATTTCTCTCTCTCTCTCAAGCTCAAGAACACCTACAAGTTTAATTCTGTAAATTCAAGTTCATCTCAGTTGTAATATCCTATCCGTTGGAACTTGTTTACTTGTGATTCTTGTACTACTAGCGAATTAAGTTTCCTAGTTCACAAATTGATATCTTGATTTTATTAACTAAATTAGCAAAGTTCATGTTGAATTTTCTAATTAGTTATTAATCCCTTGATAATCATTTGGACTGATTTTGTAACACCCCTCAAGTTAATATATTGCTATATTCAACTTGAAATTTGTGTTATATTATTCCGCACAAAAATATTCGTTTAAGGCAAAATTATTTAACGAATAAATTTTGAGAAAATGGTATAGATTGTATTCAACCCCCCCTTCTACAATCTTAACGGACCTAACAATTGGTATCAGAGCTTATTGATTGATACACAAATCAAGATCCTATTTTTACTCAATCAAAAATTAAGCTCGAATTTTTAACTCTCTTAAAAATTCATCATGTCTGCCAAAGGCAATGTCAAAATTCCTATCTTTAATAAAGATAATTATGATATGTGGAAAAACAAAATGGAGTTATTTCTTGATGTAGCAAACCCAAGTTTTTTGTGGGTTTTGGAAAATGGACCAGCAATTCCCATGCAACATGATACTGAAACAGTTGTAAATGGAACTGTAACAGTCCCTGCCATATCCTATCCAAAGGACCCTAAGAACTATACCTCTGAAGATAAGGAGGCAGCTGGATTGGATAAAAATTTGAGACTCATTCTGTTGGATTCCCTAGATGCTGTAATGTATAGCCATGTGAGAAATTGTAAAACTGCTAAGCACATCTGGGAAACTATTGAGGTCATTAATGAAGGGACTGATGAAGTCAAGGAAAATAGACTGCAAATTCTAACTTCTGAATATGAACACTTTAGAGCTGGCCCTAATGAAGGCATTCAGGAAGTGTTCGAAAGGTATAACAAGATAATCAACAACTTGCAAGTTCATGGCAAGCATTATACTCAGAAGGAAATCAACATGAAGTTTTTACTAACTATGCCTACTCACTTGGAGCATAGAATTACTGCCATCAGAGAATCTAGAGACTTGACTCAGGTTGCTCTTGAAAGGCTGTTTGGTGTTCTGAAAACATATGAATTAGAACAAGTACAGCAAAAGGAATTCTATGGCAAAGGCAGAATGGCAAATTCTTCTACAGCTTTAGTGGTTGAGGTTCCTAAGGAAGTGGAAACTAAAGTGGTTCAACCTATCAGTTTCAACAAGGAACAAACTGAAGTAGAACTTGGCCAAACACCAGCTACTCAGGATGGTGGAGAATTTTATTCACTTGAAGAGCTGGATCAATTGGAAGATGAATCTATGGCAATGATGGTGAGACAATTTAGTAACTTCAGATTCAGAAGAAATCCAAAGTTCAGGTTTAAGTCAAATAACAGGTTTCAGAGAGGAGGTTCTTCATCCTCTAGTAACAGGGGAGGTTATAAAACTGGAACTGTTGACAGAAGCAAAATCCGTTGTTTCAATTGTAATGGTTGGGACATTTTGCTACTGAGTGTCAGAAACCCAAGCAAGCACAGAAGTAAGATTATGTTTCTGAAAAGAAGAAAAGTGGAAGAGCTTATGTGGCTGCTGGTAAAAGCTGGGATGATACAGATAGCGAAGATGAAGAATATGGAAACTTTGCGTTGGTGGCAAATGCTGAATCTTCAACTTATTATACCACTCCGGTAATTCTTACTGATGCTCAGTTAATTGATAGTTTACGTCGTTCCTTGAATAATGCAGAAAGAGGGTACGAGAGAATAAGTCTTGTTAACACTAATCTTGAAAATCAAATGCTAGATTTAAAAAAGGTACAGGTTAATCAAGATAAGAATATAGAAGAAATAGCTCGACTTAACTGCAGAGAAAAGGGTCTAGGAGAATACATGACAAAACAAGTTGATAAGATTGCTGAACAAGAAACCACCATTAGGGAACTTGAAACACAGGTTAGAGCGTGTTATAATACTGTTAAAGTTTCTAAAGATTTCTTCAACAAACAAGCATTAGAACAAACTGTAGGAATAGGATTTGATTATAGTCAAGCTGTTGGTTCTTTGAGTAATCATTCCCCTAATTCTATACCAGCTAAAGAAAGAGGTATACCACATATTCTTAAGAATGTTGAAAAACCAATGTTTACAAAATCTGATGCTGGACCACCAGATATTCGTTCTATGGTTATACATGAAGAAATGAGAAATGAGGATGCTGCAAATGGCACAGTTCTTGTTAAGAATAAATGTGTTAAGAATAAAACTGCTAAGAACTATAATACAAAGAATGTGTCATCCAAGAAAAATGTCACAGTATTTGTTAAGGCTAAATCAGTTGAGGACGTTAACACAACAAATGTGTCACCAAAGAAAAATGTACCTAAAGTACCAGTCAAAGTTGTTAAATCAGCTAGTACTTCTAAGACTGGATTAGGTAGTAACAAGTCAAAGCAGAAAAATACCATGCCTACTATTAACTCTAATCATAAAGCATGTGGTATTATCAATTGTATGTCTTGTGCTTTTAACAATATGCGTGCTTATTTTAATGGTAATTATGCATGTGTTAAACAGAATGCTCCTCGACAGCACATGAACAGGAACAATAATGTTCGATCTAAGACTGCTTTTCCTCCTCAAGTTAGGAGAGAGACATTTGTACCTAAGACTAAACAAAAGATTACCAAGAATGTCTACCAGGTCAAATGTCCAGTCAATGACACAAGTGTTACTGCTGCGAGAGAAACATGGATACCCAAGAGTAAACAAAAGATTTTCAAATCTGTTTATAAGGTTAAATGTTTATTGACTAAAGAGGTTAAACTTAAAAATGTTGTTTTGCCTGACAAAGGTCAATACTTTAAATACGCAGGACCCAATCAAATTTGGGTCTCGAAGAAGGTTTAACTCATTTTTCATTGCAGGGTATTGAACAGGTTGATCGAGTGACCTGGATCTTGGACAGTGGATGTTCAAGGCATATGACTGGAGATAGAACCCTGCTGACAAATGTGGTGGAGAAGGCCGGCCCAGTAGTTACCTTTGGAGATAACAGCAAAGGTAGAACTGATGGATATGGCAGACTTGAAGCTGGAAATGTTATCATTGATGAAGTTTCTTTTGTGAAAGGACTTGAGCACAATTTGCTCAGTGTCAGTCAATTCTGTGATAAAGGGTATGAAGTTCATTTCAACAAGAAGAATTGTCTAATTTCACACAAGAGACATGAAAAGCCACAACTGACAGGAGTTAGAAAAGGCAATCTGTACGTAGCCAATATGAACTCAGGAAGCACTGAAGAAGTTACTTGCTTCTACATTAAAGCATCTAATGATGAGAGTTGTCAAAAGAGAATTGGTGAGAGGTTTGCCTTCAATGGAATTCACTCAAGAAGGACTGTGTGATGCATGTCAAAAGGGCAAGCTAAAAAGGGCAAGTCACAGGAGCACTGATACATCTTCAATAACTGAACCATTACAATTACTTCATATGGATTTGTTTGGTCCAGTTAATGTGATGTCTATGTCAAAGAAGAGATATGCTCTAGTGATTGTTGATGATTTTTCAAAATACACATGGGTTCTGTTTTTGAATTCTAAAGATGAGACTCCACAACTGGTGATTGATCACATCAAGTTAATTGAGAGAGATTCTACGTATCCAGTGAGAGCTATAAGATCAGACAATGGAACTGAATTCAAGAATGCAGTTCTAAATGATTTTTGCACTGAGAAGGGTATAACCAGACAATATTCAGCTCCAAGAACTCCTCAGCAAAATGGGGTAGTGGAAAGAAAGAATAGAACCTTGATTGAAGCTGCACGTACTATGCTAAGTGAATCAAGGCTTCCATTGTACTTTTGGGCTGAAGCCGTTAATACTGCGTGCTATACCCAGAATCGAACTCTAATCAATAAAGATCAAATGAAGACACCCTATGAAATTATGGCTGATAAGAAACCTTCACTCAAATACTTTCATGTATTTGGGGCAAAGTGCTTTGTGCTTAAAGAAGGTGATGATCAAGGTGGTAAATTCGATACCAAAGCATTTGAAGCAATTTTTATTGGTTATTCAATGAGAGCATACAGGGTGTATGTGATTGATGAACAGAAGATGATGGAAAGTGTCAATGTAACATTCGATGACACTAAACTCCCTAGTATCCAAACTGAGAATCCATCTGAGAAGCTATCTTTCGATGACATGACAGATACAGATTCAGATGATGACAATGCACCTGAGATTTTTGCTGATGCTAATGACAACAATGATGATCAGGGTAATGGTGATGAAATCAATGATAGTAGTCAAAATTCCCCTGACTCTAATAATCAATCATCATCTAGTCAACCTGGCAACAACTCAGGGGGAGAAAATGAAGGGTCAACTGGTCACACACAACATCCCAATGAAGGTCAAGGAGAATCATCAAGATCTAATCTTCCCAGACAGACTGTTTGGAATAGAGCTCATCCTTTTAAGTTAATCATTGGTGATCCAGTTGTTGGTGTATAGACTAGAAGAGCTCTTCAGAATCAATGCAATTATTCAGGGTTTCTATCTGAAATGGAACCTAAGAAAACTGAAGAAGCTCTTTCTGATCCTGATTGGGTGATTGCTATGCAAGATGAACTCAATCAATTTAAACAACAAGAAGTTTGGAAGCTGGTACCCAGACCTACAGACAGACCAGTAGTTGGCACAAGGTGGGTATTCAGAAACAAACTTGATGAAGATGGCACAGTGACGAGAAATAAAGCAAGACTGGTAGCAAAGGGTTACTCCCAATCTGAAGGCATTCACTATGATGAGACCTATGCTCCAGTGGCTAGACTTGAGGCCATAAGAATATTCTTGGCATTCGCAGCATTTTCAAACTTTAAAGTTTATCAAATGGATGTCAAGAGTGCTTTCTTGAATGGCAAGCTAGATGAAGAGGTTTATGTAGAACAGCCCCCTGGCTTTGAAGATCAGGATTTAATTGACTATGTCTACTTCCTTTTCAAGGCTGTCTATGGTCTTAAGCAAGCACCAAGGAAATGGTATGACACTCTCTCTGAATTTTTACTTGAAAATGATTTTGTTAGAGGTGTCATAGACAAAACTCTCTTTACAAAGAAACATAAGAATGATACAATTATAGTCCAAGTCTATGTGGACGATATAATATTTGGGTCTACTAATGATCTTTTGTGCAAGAAATTTGCGAAGTTAATGCAGGGTAGATTTGAAATGAGCATGATGGGTGAGTTGAAGTTCTTTCTTGGATTGCATATAAGTCAAAGGACAGATGGAATATTTATCTGTCAATCAAAGTATGTCAAAGAGCTTCTCAAGAAGTATCAAATGGAGGACTCTTCTTCAGCAAAGACACCATCATCCACAGCTGTCAAATTTGGAGCATGTGAAAATTCTGCCAAGGTAGATATCACAAGCTACAGAGGTATGATAGGCTCATTACTTTATCTTACTGCGAGTAGACCTGATATTATGCATGCTACGTGTTTGTGTGCAAGGTTCCAATCGGATCCTAGAGATGTTCATCTCATTGCTGTTAAAAGAATTCTGAGATATCTTAAGGGTACACCTAACCTAGGCATCTGGTACCCTAAAGATTCTGGTTTTAATCTTGTTGGATATACAGATTCTGACTATGCAGGAAGTGTTGTGGATAGAAAAAGCACATCTGGGAGTTGTCAATTCCTAGGTGGTAGACTAGTTTCCTGGTACAGCAAGAAACAACAGACAGTTTCCAACTCAACGGCTGAAGCTGAATATATAGCTGCTGGAAGCTGTTGCGCACAAATTTTGTGGATCAGGAATCAGCTGAGAGACTATGGCTTTGTGCTTGATAAAATTCCAATTTTATGTGATAATACAAGTGCCATAGCAATCTCTAACAATCCTGTGCAGCACACAAGGACAAAGCATATTGACATCAGGTATCATTTTATTCGAGAGCATGTCATGAATGGTACCGTGGAGTTATTTTTTGTACCCACGGAAGAACAAACAGCAGATATTTTTACTAAGTCTCTTGACGAATCCACATTTACCAGAATTGTTGGTGAATTGGGTATGTTAAATAGTCCTAGTAATTAAACTGGTTAATATCTGAGGTTTGATCTTTAATAATTTACAAGTGATTATTGTGTTAATATTTCTTATTAAATCACTTGTATAATTATTTTATCAACTTATACCCTTGCTTATTTCATCTTAAAATCATTGTTATTATCTTCTGTACATATTTTTAATTACTTATTATATTTTTAGATTAATTCATTTTCTTTGAAAATATTTTTCTCGAATTTTACAAGCTGTAATTTATGAGAAATCTATTTTTCTTGAAAATGTTATTGTGTTTAATTCAATTTGATTATTTTTGTTGTTTAAATAAATCATAGTTTCTTCTTGAATAATTTTCTATATGGAAATTGTTTTATTAGAAAATTTATAGATTTATTAACTCATCAGAAATAATTATGTAAATATGTAGTATAATTATTTAGTTTTATTTTATTTTATTTTATTTTATTTTGTAATGTTTGTCCTTCTGTTATTAATGTTTGATTTCGTAAAAAGGACCACATATGATCGTTTTTATAATTTTTATTAGGTTTTATAATTTTAGTATAAATTAAATTGCTATTTTTTGGTTATGTAAATTATTAATGTAATTTTCTTGATTTAAATTCTGTTGATATTTTGTTTTTAGTTAGTTATATTAACTGATTTGTTAGAATATAACTATCGGTATAGCAATCTCCTTGATTGTTATATTCGAACGTTTGATTAGTTATATTAGTTTTAAATAATGTAATATAACTTAGAAATAAATTAGATATAACTTTGTTTTTGTTTTTGTTTAAATATAACTGTTAAAATAGTTTATAGTTATATTAAGTGTTTTAACAGTAATATAACTATCGGTATAACTAAGATTTGATTGTTATATTGAGTGTTTTTTCGGTAGTTATATTAGATATTAACAGCAATATAACTTACAGTGCCTAGGGTAGTCATATTACGTTTTATACGTAATATAACTATCGGTATGACTATCACCCGATAGTTATATCACAGTTATTTCACATATAATAACTAAGTTATATTTTGACAGTCATATTCAATAGTTATATTGTTGCTCTGTTACTCTCTCGCGTGTTAAGTCACCGAGAACTCAATATACACACATATACACACGAATTCGAACGAATCTCTGTCCAATTTCTGCCTCGAATCTTACTCAAAACGCTTTTCTAAGGATTATTCTTGATTACCCAGTCCATAATCTTCTTAATCAAGATTAAATATGTAAGATTTGGTCAAGTTTTGAGGTTTTTGAGTTTGAAAAAAATTCGAATTTTTGATCTAAAAATCCGAACAATTTTGAATTTTGCAGATTTACTAATTTTAATCCCTTATTTGCAATGGCTGGTGCTTATAATAATTTTGAACTTGTGAATCACAATTATATTGGATACTTTAATCCCGAGGATTGCCCAGTGGATCGGTTCAAGCCCTGGATAAAGTTTCTAAATGAGCAAAATCTCTGTAGTCACTCTATAACTGCAAATGTTCCAATGAAATTTGGTCCACTCAAATTAATGTGTACTACAGCTGTCTCAGATGAAAGATAATTTTCATTCGATTTTAATGACCAGACATATACTGTGGATGAAACGGTCTTCAATGCTGCTCTGGGACTTTCAACTGAACGATTTGCTGAATTACCTTCAAATGATGAGTTGACTCAATTTTTCACAAATATCAACTATCATGGTCAACTGAATCTGAAACGACCACTCAAAAGCAATCTTGTTCAAGAATGGAATATCTTCTTCGAGATCATAGCAAAGGTGTTTGCTAATTCTACAAAGAGCAACAATACTGTCATCACAGGTATGTTACAGTCAATTGGTTTCGCTATTGCTCACAATAGAAGAATCAATTTTGGCAGTTTGATATGGCCTATTCTGCTGAATCGATTGAAGAAGGCTACAAAGAACTTTGGAAAAGGTAAACCGGTTAAGTGTCATTATCCTCGATTTTTGACACTAATTTTTAATCATCTAATGCCTAAGGATCAACCTGCTCCGTTTCCAAATGATCGAATTCAATGGTCTGGTAAACCAAACAAGAAGTTCTACACCAGGCTGGACACTTCTAAGGTCTTGTTGCATGTTCCTGTAGTCATAACACCTTATATGTCTACATACATACATTTGCCAAATGTCATGCCACAGCCAGATGCTGTGGTACCTTTAGTTCAACAAGCTCCACAGCCTGAAGCAGAACAAGTTCCAGTACCTCAACCTGATTCTGAACCCTTGAATGTGCTTGAACATCAACTTCCAGTGGATCAACACACTCAGAATGAAGATGATGTACATGTCAATGATCAGGTATTTGACTCAACTCCACTACAATCTCAATATCTTTCTGGTAGTCAAATGATTGTGAGAAGTGACCAAGGGGTTGTAGATCCACAACCTTTATCCCAGGTCAATGCACCAAACACTGATCCTAAATTCTCCAAACACTATCGTAGAAAGAAATTGTCATTCAAAAGAGCTATTCCCAGTAGTGATATTGTGAGTGAAACAGATTTGCCATCGCAAAAGAAAAGTAAAACCATGTCAAAGGCAATCTTAAACCCATTCATTCCTTCAAGCTCACCCCTGTTACTCATAATGGGGGAAGATATTTTTGCAAATGAAGCTGAAAATATTGTTATGCAAGTGGAGCAAGTTACAGTGCCTGCCATTGTTACGGCAGAAGAACCTTCACAGGTTGATCGGGATTTGCGAAATCCCATTGCACCACCACTGACCTTCCAAGAGGAGGCTAGGGTGATCTCCAGTGCAGGTACAATGGATGCAACTAAGGATAATGGGTGGAGTGATGTGAGAATTACTTCAAATCTGAGTGAAACACCAGCACGTGAGGTGAGTGATACTCAGAGAGCTATTGAAGTGAGAGCACACAATGACACATACACTTTATCTCTCATTACTCAACTCAATCAGATGAAAGAAAGTCTTGCTCAAGCTGAAGAGGACAACAAAAACTTGAGGTTTGATATGGACAACATGAGAACTATCTTCAACAACAAAATCAATGCACTTAAACTCTCTCAACAACAAGCAGTTGAAGACTCTGGAGATGTCACAGTGGCTCAAGATCTTATTATCTCATCTATGGCTAATCAAATTGAAGATCTTCAGAACAACATAAATGAAAATCATTTAATCACTGAACATCGTCTCAGTCAGATTGAAAAGCAAAGTGATGATCAAGCAAAGGGGTTAAGACATTTATATAATATCATCAGCAGAACTCACTCACTTACAGCAGAAGAGAAGAAATTCTTTGGAGGTAGTGATGGAAGTGACCCTGGAGCTGGTACAAGTCACAAGACTGTAGAGGATTCCTCAACTAAGGGGGAGAAATCTAGAGGGGGAGCAAGTGCAAGTAAAGAAAAATTTGAAGATAGGAGTGAAGGGAAGAAGACAACTCATCAAGCAGCAGAACAGGAAGATGATGATGTAGAAGGTTTTTACTATACAGGTGAACCTGATATTGATCTGTTTGTTGACTTACAGTTTCCTGATGTTGGTGAAGAATTTGATGAACCAGATCTCAGTTTTTGGGATGATGAAGAGCAAATAATTCCTGATTCTGTTGAAACACAACAAATGAATTTTGAAGCAAACAAAGAACTTGAACAGAATGAAGCTAATCTGGCTATGAGAGAAGAAAGACTCAAGAAGACACTTGAACAGTTAGCTCATAATGAGAGACTTCAAAAGGCAGAACAGGAAGCACTTCAAAAGCAACATGCTCAGAAACTGGAAGCTAGGAAGATGTACATCAAGTACAAAAATGGTGATAAGTGGGAACGTGCTCAAAAGGTAATTGACTCACCACAAACTTCTGACTATGATGATCGTCGAATGATTGCTATCTTTGAAAGCTTTAAACAGAAGAACCCTATACATGATATGTATTTGAAAGCTTTAAAGACAGAAATTGTGAGAATAACCACTGCATCTGATCCTAAGAATGGTGAGCTGCTTATCTTCGTTGAATGTCATAAGCTCGGATCTCACAAAGTATCGCTTCAGTTCTTCTATGATAGATCCCTGTCAGAGCTTTGGGTGTTGAGACCAAAAGTAAGAACATCTTCTGAACTAGGCATACTGCTTCATGAAAAGTTTCAAGAGTTTGCTGAAAGAGCTGGTCCTGAAGTTATAAATGACCCTCCACAAGTTAAAATTCTCAAGGGAGAAGTCATTCATACTGTTAATCTTCAGACAGACGAATTGTATACACATCTTGCCAGACACTTAGTATATGTTGAATATGCTATTCGGAATCATGGTTTTTCATCACAGGAAAAGATTGAAGCTGCAAATCATATTCGATCCTATGCTCAGACCAACATGAAGAAATACAAACAGTATCAAGGTGAGTTAACAAAGAAGCTTGGAATACCACTGGTCTATCCTACAGATGTGGCATCCAGAAGGGATTTACTTGTTGATTCAGAAATGATCAAGAATCTACCGGACATGGATGAACAAGAAGAAGGAGAAATCAATGAGAAAGAAAGTGGTAAATGAAGATTAGCTCTACAAGTTATATCATTAGAGCTTTGATAGAACAAGATAGGATAATTGTCTTATATGATCAGTCTAGAGGATCATCTATCTTGTATTTATCTTTTCTGTTTGAATCTGGATAATGTTAATATAAACCAGAACTTTTACATTATTTACTTAGCATTTAAAGTGTTTTCTTTTACTTGTTTAATTGGGATTAGTTGAAGAATCCTCTAGGTATTTGCTTGTTATTGTATAACAAACAAATAGGGGGAGATTGAAAGGCATATGACTCAGCCTATTTGTAGTTCGAGGATCCTAATCCAATTAAACTAGATTGTAATAAGTAAATAATATCAACTGTCACAGGAATCTCACAAGATGATAACCGTCAGAAGAAAAATCAACAAGTCAATCTATAGTTTTGATGTTTTACACTGGAAGAAGATTCAGATATCTGATCAGGCCTCAAGGTAGCATTGAAACAAGTGGATTCATTTTCGAAGACAGAGATTTCTATTAGTGACAAGAAACAATTTCAGTACCGAATGATTGATGAGAGTGAAGAGTATAAAAGACCACAGTGTTAAAAGTCACGATGAAGAACAGAGATTGGAGTTAGTCGTTCATGAACCAGACAGTACATCGAACGTCAACATCATGCCAGTGTATGTTCCTTATTATAATTACGTGGTTTTCAGCGGAGTATTGACTATTAAAGAATTTATATTAATTCTATTTTAATTGATTAAATCAAGTAATTAAGTTAATAAATAAATTAATTCTATCAGAATTAATATATTTGTTAAAGTGATTATTAGATTAATTAAATAAGAATTAATATGGAAAAGAATTAATTAGTTAAATGATTTCTTATAAGTCATTTAATTAATTATAAGCTGAAAAATATGAATGATATAACTATCAAACTGATAGTTATACCGATAGTCATATTCAGTTAAATGGAGATAGTCATATTCAGTTAAATGGAAATAGTCATATTCAGTTAAATGGAGATAGTCATATTTCATTCAAATGGTAAGTTATACCGAATGTTATATTCATTTGGTAAGTCATACCGAATGTTATATTGACTATTTAAGTTATACCGAAAGTTATATTTAAGCTGGACAGTCATATTA
The DNA here is from genome assembly GCA_036435485.1 of Saposhnikovia divaricata. NCBI lineage: Eukaryota > Viridiplantae > Streptophyta > Magnoliopsida > Apiales > Apiaceae > Saposhnikovia > Saposhnikovia divaricata. The sequence goes on along the minus strand of CM071595.1, from coordinate 51,650,494 downwards.
CATTGATTTGATAGTCATACCGATTGTCATATTAATGTAAAATGATTGTCATATCAGTTTAAATCAAGTAGTATGACTATGGCTGTGTATATAAGGCAGAAGAAGGCAGTTAAATCAGAACCAGTCGAGCCAAACAAGAAAAATTCACACAGCAGCCTATTTCTCTCTCTCTCAAGCTCAAGAACACCTACAAGTTTAATTCTGTAAATTCAAGTTCATCTCAGTTGTAATATCCTATCCGTTGGAACTTGTTTACTTGTGATTCTTGTACTACTAGCGAATTAAGTTTCCTAGTTCACAAATTGATATCTTGATTTTATTAACTAAATTAGCAAAGTTCATGTTGAATTTTCTAATTAGTTATTAATCCCTTGATAATCATTTGGACTGATTTTGTAACACCCCTCAAGTTAATATATTGCTATATTCAACTTGAAATTTGTGTTATATTATTCCGCACAAAAATATTCGTTTAAGGCAAAATTATTTAACGAATAAATTTTGAGAAAATGGTATAGATTGTATTCAACCCCCCCTTCTACAATCTTAACGGACCTAACATTGTATTTTCATTCACTGTGTACTGATTGTCTCCTACAGAGAAGACAAATGATCTATTATCATTAGAAACGAAAACGTTCAACTGAACATTTTTCTGGATCAAAATAACCGATTAAATTATGTTTAATAATTTCAAATCGATCAGCCATTTTAATCAAGATTTAATTACCTTGAAAATTTCAGATTTTACAAAATTTATAATTTAAAAATTAATTTTTCGAATTAATAATTAACTAAAAATTCGAAAAAATTAAAATTTCTCCAAAAATTCTGAACAATTCACACAATGATCCTCTTACACACACGAACACACGTATATTTTTAGATTTGCAAGAATCGAACCCAGTTTTTCAGAAAAACAGATCTTAAAATCGATTTTTCGAAAATAAAAACCTTTAAAAACCTGACCAAATCTTGATTTTAACCACTCAAAATGTAGATAATCAATCAAGGAATCCAAATATGTGATTAGATCGTGAAATGGGTGAGTGATTCCGGTCATAAATCCGGCAGAGGTTCGACAGTAATGGTTGTGTGTATCGTATGTATCTGTTTTTGTTCTCTAAGACTTAACTTGAGAGAAAGACTAAAATGAAATTATGACTTAACACTTCTATTTGCTATATATATACAAACTGTCGAATAAGACTTAAAAAGATAACTAATAAGACTTAAAACTTAAATAAAATACATATTATGAATAAGACTTAGATTAAAAACTCGCTAAGACTAAACTTATATACAGGTGAATAAGACTTAATTTAAATAGACAATATTCTATTATGACTTAATTAAAACTAAGACTAGATTAAGACTTAATATTAACAAGACTTAAAAACTGCTACTATTATGACTTATTCTAAATAATCGATAAGACTTAATATTAACAGACTAGCGAATATGACTTAATTAAAAAAAACTCGGTAAGACTTAACCTGTTTAAGTCATACCGATTTTAAGTTAAGTCATATTGATTGTTTTTCCTTATTTTAAGTCATATTTACTTTAAACAATCATTAAAAACACAATAAAATATACAATTAACTTATAAAAATAATAAAAATATTATAGAAAATTAAACAAATAATAAAAATAATTATAAATACCATATGCTAACCTATTAACGAAAACAAAGCAATATTAACATGACAAACATTACAAAACATATGATAAATTAATTAATAAAATAGAAATAAATATCTACAAATATTCTAAAAATACAGAAATATGAAGTATTAAATAATATGAATAAACAGAGTGAAAAAATAAATAAACAAGCAAGAAAATCAGATGATAAAATAATAATACAAGTGATTTCAAACAACAAATATTCACAGAATAATCGCTTGCAAAATTATTAAAGATCAAATTTCAGATATTAACAATATTAATTACTAGGATTGTTTAACATACCCAATTCACTAACAATTCTAGTGAATGAGGATTCATTAGGCGACTTAGTAAAAATATCTGCAGTTTAATCTCCAGAGCCTACAAATAGTAGTTCCACTGTACCATTCATTACATGCTCTCTTATAAAATGATACCTTATGTCAATGTGCTTTGTCCTTGAGTGCTGCACAGGATTGCTGGCGATTGCTATGGCACTTGTATTATCACATAAAATAGGAATATTTTCCAATACAATGCCATAGTCCATTAATTGGTTCCTTATCCATAAGATTTGAGCACAACAGCTTCCAGCAGCTATATATTCAGCTTCGGCTGTAGAGTTGGAAACTGTTTGATGTTTCTTACTGAACCAGGATACCAATCTTCCACCTAGGTATTGACAACTCCCAGATGTACTCTTCCTGTCTACAACACTTCCTGCATAGTCAGAATCTGTATATCCAATCAAAGTAAAACCAGTTTCATTAAGGTACCAGATGCCTAAATTAGGCGTACCCTTTAGATATCTTAAGATTCTTTTGACAGCAGTGAGATGGATTTCTTTAGGGTTCGCTTGAAACCTTGCACACAAGCATGTGGCAAACACTATATCTGGTCTACTAGCAGTTAGGTAAAGCAATGAGCCAATCATACCTCTATAGCCTGTGATATCTACCTTGGCAGAACTTTCACATAAACCAATTTTGACAGCTATAGTTGATGGTGTCTTTGCTGATGAGCACTCCTCCATGTGATATTTCTTGAGGAGCTCCTTAATGTACTTAGATTGACAAATAAATATTCCATCTTGCCTCTGACTTATTTGTAATCCAAGAAAGAATTTCAGTTCTCCCATCATGCTCATTTCAAACCTACCCTGCATTAACTTAGAAAACTTCTTGCATAGAAGCTCATTAGTAGACCCAAATATAATTGAAGGAATTTACAGATGAGCGGAAGCGCAAATAACAATTATTTCCGTAAAAACCATATATCGCACATATAGAAAATCATGTAAAAATGAAATACGAGGGAATCGTGATCATACCTTGAAAAATCGAAGCTTTATAAAATGGTGTTGCAAGCAGTTGCTCCTCAGAGTGTGAAGCACTCTACCGGTATCCACCAAGAATTGTTCTTCGACGAAACCTTTTATAAAATCTTGATTTTATAAAAATGGAGTTTGAGAAATTTGAGAGAGAGAGAGAGAGATGAAGAAGAAGATGGAGGAGGCAACTAGGTTTTTCACAAAAACCAAAAGTATGTTTAACTCCTTCATCTCATTCTATTTATAGGGATAAAGTAGGGTTTTAATATAATTAATATATCATTATATATTAATATATAAATCCTACACTTTATCTAATAAAATGATTAAATAATAATTAAAACTATTTTAATCATTATTTCTTTTTCTAAACTATTTAGAAAATAATTCTCTCTCTCATAATTTAAAACCTTTCATCAAAGAAAATATTCTTTTATGGTGTGACCCTGTAGGTTCAATATTAAGCCGGTAGTAGAAATAAATAATAATAAACATTTTATTTATTATTTATATGAATTCTAATAATTCATTAAATATAATTAACTGATTAATTATATTTATTCTACATCGTGAGTGATGCTTCTCAACATATCGCGACTATCCGGATAATATGAATTCACTGCTTAGAATACCAAGAACCTGCTAGTGACTAGTTACCGTACAATCAATTCCTTCTACCCTACAATATCCCGATTAAATACAAGGCATGGATCTCGTGTCAAGCCTATCAAATTTAATCATATGATTTCTTATTCATAATGCAAAGTTCATATTAATGCAAATTAGAAACTCCTTTCTAATTTCATACACTCTGGCCAGAGATTCCAGAACTTGCATACTAAGAATAACATAGGATATTCACTTCCTTACTGGAAGGGGTAGATTCTTTATTGATCGTTAACTATCTCCATACATAAATCCCTGTACCCAGAATAGACCTAATGGATGTCCTTGAGACTAAGGACTAAACCAAAGCACAGTTCATTATATACAAGATTACTCTAACGATCTCAAGTCTAAGGACACTTGTACAACTATCACTCAGTGAATAACTATTGACACGTGAGTAAACTCCATTAGTTGTCCAACTTATCGAGCATGTTCAGTGAACTTATTCCATAATAAGCACCTACATACTAGCTATAGTGTCACCACACAAATGCCTATGAGAACAGACATCCTCCTGACGGGAGCAAGCATAATATGTACCAATCTTTGCGGATTCACTAACTTCCGATTAGTTATCCTATGATCAGGAACTGTTTAAGTCTAGAGTTATCATCTTCTAGTTCTCACTATTATAATCTCATTATAATACTAGAAGCTTTACTCTAAACTATGGAACATCTTATTTAAAACAATTTAAATAGATAATGCCCGTAATAAAATCAAAACAAGTCTTTTATTATTATTAATGAAATCAAACAAGAATACATGAAAGTTCTTCCTAACTCATCATACATGATTGGATTTAGGACAAACACTTTCAATCTCCCACTTGAACTAAAGCCAATCACCCTGGTATCTAATACCCATCTTCTCTTTATGACGATCAAAGTGAATCTGAGACAATGACTTTGTGAGTGGGTCTGCTATGTTGTTATGTGTGTCAACTCTCTCAACCTTGACATCTCCCCTTTCAATGATCTCCCTAATCAAATGAAAGCGCCGCAAAACATGTTTGGAATTTTTATGAGACCTAGGTTCCTTGGCTTGTGCTATTGCTGCATTGTTATCACAATACAACACAATAGGCTCTTCAATGCTTGGAACAACTCCCAACTCAGAAACAAATTTCCTCATCCAAACGGCTTCTTTTGCAGCCTCACTTGCAGCTATATACTCTGCTTCCGCTGTGGAGTCAGCCGTTGTCGACTGTTTGGAACTCTTCCAACTAATCGCACCACCATTCAGAGTAAACACATACCCTGACATGGATTTGCTATCACTTTCTGATTGAAAACTAGAGTCAGTATAACCCTCTATTTTCAATTCAGATCCACCAAAAACAAGAAAAATATCCTTAGTCCTTCGTAAGTACTTAAGGATGTTCTTCACTGCTTTCCAGTGGTCTTCACCTGGATTGGACTGATATCTGCTTGTCACACTAATTGAATAAGCAACATCAGGCCTAGTACATAACATCGCGTACATGATAGATCCTATTGCTGAAGCATAAGGAATCTTACTCATGCGCTCTCTTTCCTCAGGTGTCTTAGGAGACATCTTTTCGGAAAGGGATACTCCATGGCTCATCGGTATGAGACCTCTCTTGGAGTTTTCCATGCTAAACCTTTTAAGCACTTTCTCGATGTATGTACCCTGGGTAAGACCTATCATTCTTCTAGATCTATCTCTATAGATCTTCATACCGAGAATGTAGGATGCTTCACCCAAGTCCTTCATAGTGAAGTTCTTTGATAACCACACTTTGACTGATTGCAGCATCGGTATATCATTTCCTATAAGAAGTATGTCATCCACATACAATACAAGAAATGTTACCGCGCTCCCACTAACCTTCTTGTAGACACATGGTTCATCTATGTTCTTGATAAAATCAAACTCTTTGATTGTCTCATCAAAACGAATGTTCCATCTACGAGAAGCTTGCTTTAATCCATATATGGTCCTTAGCAGCTTACACACTAGGTGTTCATTCCCTTTAGAAACAAACCCCTCTGGCTGTGTCATATACACTTCCTCTTCAAGTTTCCCATTGAGGAAGGCCGTTTTCACGTCCATTTGCCAGATCTCATAGTCGTAGTAAGCAGCAATCGCAAGCAAAATCCGAATTGATTTTAACAGGGCTACAGGCGAAAAAGTTTCATCAAAGTCAATCCCTTGCCTTTGTCTGAATACTTTTGCCACGAGCCTGGCCTTATAGGTCTCCACCTGGCCATCTGCTCCAATCTTTCTTTTGTATACCCATTTGCATCCAATAGGATTCACATCCTCTGGTGCTTCAACCAAAGTCCATACTTGGTTGGCATACATAGAATCCATTTCGGATTTCATGGCACTCTGCCATTTCTCTGAGTCAACACTACTCATAGCCTCATTATAGGTCATAGGGTCGTCATCATCAACGATTGATAACTCATTGTCATTCTCAATGACAAGGCCATAATACCTCTCAGGTTGGCGAGACACTCTTTCTGACCTACGAATGGGCTGTACCACAGAAGGTTGTTCAGTCTGAACAGGTGTTTCCTCTTGAACCGTAGTAGTTTGTGCTTCTTGAACTTCATTAAGTTCTATTTTGCTCCCACTGTTTCCTTCTAGGATAAACTGTTTTTCCAAGAAGGTAGCATGTCTGGAGACAAATACACTATGATTGGTGTAGAAGTAATACCCTAAAGTTTCTTTAGGATATCCCACAAAACTACATTTCACGGATCGAGATTCCAGCTTATCAGGGTCAACTTTCTTGACATAAGCCGGACATCCCCAAATCTTAACGTGTTTAAGACTCGGTTTCCTTTCTTTCCATATCTCATATGGAGTTTGAGGAACAGATTTGGAAGGCACCTTATTCAGTAAATATGCTGAGGTTTCCAATGCATAACCCCAAAGGAATACTGGAAGATTTGCGTAGCTCATCATGGACCGAACCATGTCTAACAAAGTTCGATTTCTCCTTTCAGATACTCCATTCAACTGTGGAGTATATGGAGGAGTCCACTGAGAGACTATACCATTTTCTTTGAGATAATCTAGAAATTCTCCACTCAAGTATTCACCACCTCGATCTGATCGAAGAGTTTTAATACTACGTTTGGTTTGTTTCTCCACTTCATTCTTATATTCTTTGAACTTTTCAAAAGCCTCAGACTTGTGTTTCATCAAATACACATATCCGAATCTAGATCGATCATCTATGAAAGTAATGAAGTACGAAAATCCACCCATGGCTTGCGTAGACATCGGTCCACATACATCTGTATGTACCAGTCCTAGCAAATCTGCAGCCCTCTCTCCATGTCCACTAAATGGAGATTTGGTCATTTTACCCAATAGACAAGACTCGCATGTAGGATATGATTCAAAATCAAAGGGGTCAAGTAACCCTTCCTTATGCAATGTCCGCAGTCTATTTTCACTAATATGACCAAGTCTGCAGTGCCACAAATAGGTGAGATTTTCATCATCTCTTTTCCTTTTATTAGTATGTTCAATTTGTAGTAAATCATGCTCTATGTCACACACATATAGACCATTATTTAAAATACCACTACCATAAAGAACATTATCTCTAAGAATTGAACATTCATTATTCTTAATAATAAACGAAAATCCATCCAAGTCTAACATAGGAATAGAAATAATATTCCTCACAATCGAGGGAACAAAATAACAATTATTTAGAACAATAGTCTTGCCCGTAGGCATATGTAAATCAAACGATCCTACAGATTCAGCAGCAACTCTTGCTCCATTTCCCATCCGTAGAATCACCTCCTCTTCCCCGAGAGTCCTACTTCTCCTTAGTCCCTGCAACGAATTGCAAATGTGAGAACCACAGGCGGTATCTAATACCCAAGTAGAATTTTGATTTATTGACATATTCACTTCAATCATGAACATACCTGAACCAGAAGCGACAGTCTCACTATCTTTCTTCTTTTTCATTTCTGCAAGGTAAACCTTGCAGTTCCTCTTCCAGTGCCCCACCTTGTTACAGTGAAAGCAAACAGCTTTGCTCTTGGGGTCTTCAGCTTTTGGTGGAACCGGCTTTTTCTCACCAACTTTCTTCTTCTTGGAAGGGTTCTTCTTCCTTTTCTTAGGATTGGAACCCTCACCAATTAGAAGAACAGAACTCTTCTTAGAGGGAAAATTCGATTCCGCAGTCTTCAACATGTTGTGGAGTTCAGCCAGGCTGACGTCCAACTTATTCATGTGAAAGTTCACAACAAACTGCGAAAATGAACCCGGAAGTGATTGCAAGACCAAGTCTTGAGTCAGTTCCCTATCCATGACAAAACCAAGTTGCCCAAGACGTTCAATCAAATTGATCATCTTAAGTACATGGTCATTCACGGATGATCCCTCAGACATCCTACAACGGAACAGCTCCTTCGATATCTCATATCGAGCTGTCCTCCCTGCCACATCATACAACTCTTGCAGATGCCCTAGGATAGTGTGAGCATCCATAAGCTCATGTTGCTTCTGTAGCTCATCGTTCATGGAAGCTAGCATGATACATTGAGCAACATTAGCATCATCTATCCACTTACGATACACAACATGTTCATCATTATGTGCATCGTCAGCAGGTTCAGCAGGCTTAGGTGAGTCAAGCACATATTCCAGCTTCTCAACCCTGAGAACAATTCTCAAGTTTCGAAGCCAGTTAGCAAAATTCGGACCAGTCAATTTGTGAGCATCCAGTATGCTCCGGAGTGATAGTGCAGAAGACATAGTGTATATAGTAAATCTGTAAATGATAAACACATAACAACACTTAGCAAATATTCAATTTCATTTTAAAAACACTATATGAATCGGGTCTTTATTCATAAGTGACTCCCACTAGTTTATCTAATTTATTCAACCCCCTTAAGTGAAAAATTAAGCATTCATAATGCTAGTGGGAATAGGGATCCTATATTCCATCACACAACCTCGGCTGTGGCACGAAACGCCATGTGATGTTCAATAGGCAGACAACTCTTGTCAATTACATCTCATGTTATTCCCTAATAAAACTTTAGCCTCTTGAATAATTGAGTCACGGCTGTGGCACGACAAACTCAATATTCTAAGTCAAGTCTAACCCAACATTCCGTACAACTGAATCAGTCTCCAACGGCCCACGGCTGTAGCACGTAACGACCATTAGATTCTAATTCATTGTACACATCTCTATGTAATAGACAAGTATTTCTTATTTCAAAATCAAAGCCCTCGGCTGTAGCACGAAACGACAATGATTCAAAAATAAGAACTACTTTCTACCATGTTGGAAGGCTATGACCGACACAAGCCCGTTGTGTCATTGGCCAATTACTACTTGATATTATTTAATTTTAGAGGGATTATATTATGTTACAATCATAATCATATTATAAAGAGATTCTTCCTTTTAAATTAAATATTTCAAATCAATAATCGATAATTGGATGATTCCCAGATCGGGGGGAGCATTGTCAAGAGGCGTCACTTAATACCCCTTTCTTACAGATCGAAATCCGTTTTTGACAGAATCATCCATTCTCTCAATATTGAAAATTCATATTTAATTACGTGTTTCACAAACACAAGAATCTCATGATTGTATTCATAATATTATTATTAAGGCAAGAAACGATTCCTATTTCTAGATTTTCTAGAGCACGCCTTATTTTGATTTAAGTTCACCTAAATCTATCATCGCATGGTAAACATAGGCATATATCACATATATAAAATTAAATCAACAAGTAAGCATGCAAGCAATATCATGTCACACAATGATATAATGATGTATGGATTTATTATAGTATTTAAAAGCAATTAATCCAATTAAAACATGCTTTAAAACACTCCCATAAATATAAATAATTCAAAATTATTATATAAAAAATATTTGACCACTCCATTAGATCCGTCTCGGAAATACGAATCCAACGATATATCGCACGCCCAAAACGGAGTTACGAAACTCCCAATAAATCAAATTTATTGTGGACAGAAAGGCAGTAACGCATTCCGGGAATGCGTTACAAGCATTTAAAGCCATTAAATGCTGTAACGCATCCTGAATTCGCGCAACACCATGTCACGCATTTCGGAAATGCGTGACCCCCCCCCCCCCCCCCGCGTTTGCGCTGCACGCGCGTCAGACAGCGTACAGCCGACAGCAGTTTTTTTTTTTTTTTTAATGTTTGTACAGTACTGATTATATAAAAACGGCAGGTCAGGTTTGAACAGTTACATACAAAAAAAAACTGATCAATCAATTAATGCCCCCCTTAATAACAATAACTTTTATTATTATTTAATTTTACTATTAATAAATTAATTAACAATTAATTAATAAATTAATAAAAAATTATCAAAACATGATTTCTAAAATCAATCAGCAGCAAAAATTAATAGATCAACAAGGGGTTCTTGTGCAAAATTTTTATTTCATATTTTCCATATGCATGATTATTTTATGAATTTTAATTAAAACAATTTTAAAAAATTCATAACAAATAATCTACACATCACAAAATTATGAGAAAAATACCCAGATCATCTACAACACTTGTAGAACTCAGATTAGTGGTCAAAATCATATGCAAAAATTATTTCGAATTAATTCATAATTAAATCCAAATAAACTTACAAAAATCATAATAAATCCATACATGCATAAAAAAAATCTGAAATTTTTATATGACTCTCTATATGCAAGAACCTAGCTCTGATGCCATTGAAGGAATTTACAGATGAGCGGAAGCGCAAATAACAATTATTTCCGTAAAAACCATATATCGCACATATAGAAAATCATGTAAAAATGAAATACGAGGGAATCGTGATCATACCTTGAAAAATCGAAGCTTTATAAAATGGTGTTGCAAGCAGTTGCTCCTCAGAGTGTGAAGCACTCTACCGGTATCCACCAAGAATTGTTCTTCGACGAAACCTTTTATAAAATCTTGATTTTATAAAAATGGAGTTTGAGAAATTTGAGAGAGAGAGAGAGAGATGAAGAAGAAGATGGAGGAGGCAACTAGGTTTTTCACAAAAACCAAAAGTATGTTTAACTCCTTCATCTCATTCTATTTATAGGGATAAAGTAGGGTTTTAATATAATTAATATATCATTATATATTAATATATAAATCCTACACTTTATCTAATAAAATGATTAAATAATAATTAAAACTATTTTAATCATTATTTCTTTTTCTAAACTATTTAGAAAATAATTCTCTCTCTCATAATTTAAAACCTTTCATCAAAGAAAATATTCTTTTATGGTGTGACCCTGTAGGTTCAATATTAAGCCGGTAGTAGAAATAAATAATAATAAACATTTTATTTATTATTTATATGAATTCTAATAATTCATTAAATATAATTAACTGATTAATTATATTTATTCTACATCGTGAGTGATGCTTCTCAACATATCGCGACTATCCGGATAATATGAATTCACTGCTTAGAATACCAAGAACCTGCTAGTGACTAGTTACCGTACAATCAATTCCTTCTACCCTACAATATCCCGATTAAATACAAGGCATGGATCTCGTGTCAAGCCTATCAAATTTAATCATATGATTTCTTATTCATAATGCAAAGTTCATATTAATGCAAATTAGAAACTCCTTTCTAATTTCATACACTCTGGCCAGAGATTCCAGAACTTGCATACTAAGAATAACATAGGATATTCACTTCCTTACTGGAAGGGGTAGATTCTTTATTGATCGTTAACTATCTCCATACATAAATCCCTGTACCCAGAATAGACCTAATGGATGTCCTTGAGACTAAGGACTAAACCAAAGCACAGTTCATTATATACAAGATTACTCTAACGATCTCAAGTCTAAGGACACTTGTACAACTATCACTCAGTGAATAACTATTGACACGTGAGTAAACTCCATTAGTTGTCCAACTTATCGAGTCATGTTCAGTGAACTTATTCCATAATAAGCACCTACATACTAGCTATAGTGTCACCACACAAATGCCTATGAGAACAGACATCCTCCTGACGGGAGCAAGCATAATATGTACCAATCTTTGCGGATTCACTAACTTCCGATTAGTTATCCTATGATCAGGAACTGTTTAAGTCTAGAGTTATCATCTTCTAGTTCTCACTATTATAATCTCATTATAATACTAGAAGCTTTACTCTAAACTATGGAACATCTTATTTAAAACAATTTAAATAGATAATGCCCGTAATAAAATCAAAACAAGTCTTTTATTATTATTAATGAAATCAAACAAGAATACATGAAAGTTCTTCCTAACTCATCATACATGATTGGATTTAGGACAAACACTTTCAATAATATCGTCCACATAGACTTGGACTAGTATTATATCATTCTTATGTCTTTTAGTGAAGAGCTTTTTGTCTATGACACCTCTTATAAAACCATTTTCTAATAGAAATTCAGAAAGAGTGTCATACCATTTTCTTGGGGCTTGCTTAAGACCATAGATAGCTTTGTAAAGAAAGTAGACATAGTCCAGATGATCTTGATCTTCAAAACCAGGGGGCTGTTCTACATACACTTCTTCATCTAGCTTACCATTCAGAAAGGCACTCTTGACATCCATTTGATAAACTTTGAATCTTGAATAGGATGCAAATGCCAAGAATATTCTGATGGCCTCAAGTCTTGCCACTGGAGCATAGGTCTCGTCATAATCAATGCCTTCAGCTTGAGAATAACCTTTAGCTACCAGTCTTGCTTTGTTTCTTATCACATTGCCATCTTCATCTAGTTTGTTTCTGAATACCCATCTTGTGTCCACCACTTTTCTATCTTTAGGTCTGGGTACTAGCTTCCATACTTCTAGTTGCTTAAATTGATTGAGTTCATCTTGCATAGCAATCACCCAATCAGGATCAGATAGAGCTTCTTCTACTTTCTTAGGTTCCATAACAGACAAGAACCCAGAATAGTTACATTGATTCTGATAAGCTCTTCTTGTTTTCACACCAACATCTGGATCACCAAGAATCAGCTCAAAGGGATGAGCTCTATTCCAAACAGTTTGTCTGGGAAGAATTGATCTTGACGATTCGCCTTGATCTTCTGTATGATGTTGAGTATGACTTGTTGACCCTTCATTATCTCCCCCTGAGTTGTTGCCAGTTTGACTTGTTGATGGTTCAAGAGTATCAGTGGTGTCTTGAAAATTATCATTGTTTTCACCAGCATCACCTTGATCATTACCACCAACATTTGGATTATTATTATCAGCAACAACGTCAGGTTGGTTGTCATCATCTGAATCTGAGTATGACATATCATCAAATTTAAGCTTTTCAGATGGATCTTCATTTTGGATATTTGGGAGTTTTGTGTCATCAAATGTAACATTGACACTTTCCAAGGTTTTCTGTTGATCAATAAGATACACCTTGTAGGCTCTTCTAGTATAACCAATAAATATTGCTTCATGTGCTTTTTCTTCAAATTTACCACCTTGATCATCTTCTTCTTTCAGCACAAAGCATTTTGTCCCAAATACATGGAAGTACTTGAGAGTTGGTTTCTTGTCATGTAGAGCTTCATATGGTGTCTTCATTAAGTCTTTATTGATAAGTGTTCGATTCTGGGTATAGCATGCAGTGTTGACAGCTTCAGCCCAAAAGCTCAATGGAAGCCTTGATTCACTTAGCATAGTACGTGCAGCTTCAATCAAGGTTCTATTCTTTCTTTCAACTACCCCATTTTGTTGAGGAGTTCTGGTAGCCGAGTACTGTCTGGTTATACCCTTTTCAGTGCAAAAGTCATTCAGAACTGCATTCTTGAATTCAGTTCCGTTGTCTGACCTTATAGCTCTTACTGGACGATTAGAATCCAGCTCTATTAACTTAATGTGATCAACTACAAGTTGTGGAGTTTCATCTTTTGAGTTCAGAAATAGTACCCATGTGAATTTTGAGAAATCATCAACAATCACTAGAGCATATCTTTTTCTTGACATGGACATTACACTAACTGGACCAAACAAATCCATATGGAGAAGTTGTAATGGTTCAGTTATTGATGATGTGTTAATGCTCCTGTGAGTTGCCCTTTTTAACTTTCCTTTTTGACAAGCATCACATAGACCTTCATGAGTAAATTCAATCTAAGGTAAACCTCTCACCAACTCTCTTTTCACTAGAGAATTCATTGTTTTGAAGTTTAGATGAGAAAGTTTCTTGTGCCATAACCAACTTTCATCAGTGGATGCCTTTGAATAAAAACATCTAATTTCTTCTGTGCTTCCAGAGTTCATATTGGCTATGTACAAGTTTCCTTTTCTTACTCCAGTCAACTGTGGCCTTTCATTTCTCTTGTGTGATATTAGACAATTCTTCTTGTTGAAATGAACTTCATAACCTTTGTCACAGAATTGACTAATACTGAGCAAATAGTGCTCAAGGCCGTTCACAAAAGAGACATCTTCAACGATAACATTTCCAGCTTCTAATCTGCCATATCCATCAGTTTTACCTTTGCTGTTATCTCCAAAGGTAACGACTGGGCCGGCCTTCTCCACCACATTTGTCAGCAGGGCTCTATCTCCGGTCATATGCCTTGAACATCCACTGTCCAGAATCCACATGACTCGTTCAACCTGTTTCAAACCCTGCAATGACAAATTGGCTAGACTTTCTTCGGAACCCAAATTTGATTGGGTCCGGAGTACTTAAAGAATTGACCTTTATCAGGTAAAGCAACACCTTTTATTTTAACAACATTTTCTTCAGGTACTGGACATTTAACCCTGTAAACAGCTTTAACTTGTTTTGGTTTCAGCTTGGGTAACCATGTCTTCACCATATCCTGAGAAGGACTTGGAGTCCTAATCTTAGAATTAGGTGATGTTACAGTCCTGGATCTAACATGTTTATTTCTGCTCATATGCTGTCTAGGAACATTCTTATCAACACATGCATGATTACCGTTAAAGTAAGCAGACATTATATTAAAAGCACAAGACATGCAATTAACAGCATTGCATTTCTTATGAGCAGTATCAATAACAGGAATAGCATTCATGGTAGATATGTTGTTGCATTTATTCATGTTGTTACTTCTACTACTAGTTTTCAAGGAACTAGTAGACTCACCAACTCTTTCTGTTTTCTTAAACACAGACTTTCTATCTTCATCATTTTTAACAATTTGATTACTTTCTAAGACTACGCCATTAGCTAAATCCTCAATGCGCATCTCTTCCTTAATGATTAAAGATGTTGTATCCAAAGGTTCTGCTATGGATGTCTTAAAGAGTGGGTTACTAACACCCTTAAGCACTAATGGTATACCCCTATCTACAGCACTGACACGATTAGGGGTAATAATGCTTTTTCGTCCAATAGCTTCATTATAATCAAACCCAATTCCTACGGTTTGATTAATAGCTTGTTCGTTAAACAACTCTTTAGCCACTTTACATGAATTAGAAGTTGCACTAACCCTTATTTCTAGCTCAGCTATTGTTTCACGTTGTTGAACAACTATCAACGCTAGAGATCTCTCAAGTTCTTTTAGAATTCTTATTTCTGATTTTTGTTTATCATGGCAATTTTGTACATCGTGTAATTCTGATAATTGATTACTAAGATCTGTATTTAACAAATTGATCCTTTCAATCTCTCTATTAGCATTACCTAGTGTATCACTAAGTTGATAAATATATTGACTTTCAGTACATGATACCTCAGATGAAGTACCACTGGAGTTATCAGATTTTGCCATCAGGGCAAGATTGCCATACTCTTCATCTTCAGAGTCTGTATCATCCCAACTTTTTCCAGCAGCCACATAGGCTTTTCCTGTCTTCTTCTTTTTAGATCCAAAGTCTTTTCTTTGGTTTTGTTTTGGCTTCTGACATTCAGTAGCGAAATGTCCAAGTTCATTACAGTTGTAACATCTAATTTTACTTCTTTCAACTGTTCCAGTTTTGTAACCTCCTCTGTTACTTGAGGATGAAGAACCTCCTCTCTGGAACCTGTTATAGTTAGATTTGTACCTGAACTTGGGATTCTTCCTGAATCTGAAATTGCTGAATTTCCTTACCAACAAAGCCATGGATTCATCTTCCAACTGATCTAGCTCTTCTAACGAATAGAAGTCTCCTTCATCTGGACTAGCATTCGTTTGACCAACTTCAACTTCAAGCTTACCACTGTCAACATTACAAGGTTGAATAACCTTATCTTCCACTTCCTGTTTGTTCTCAACAATAAGAGCTGTAGAAGTATTAGCAACTCTTCCTTTTCCATAAATCTCTTTTTGTTGAGATTGTTCCAGTTCATAGGTTTTTAAAACACCAATGAGTCTTTCTACAGTAATTTCACTTAGATTCCTCGACTCTCTGATAGCTGTAATTCTATGTTCTAGATGAACAGGCATTGATAGTAGAAATTTTCTGTTGATCTCTTTCTGAGTGTAGTACTTGCCATGCATCTGTAAATTGTTGACAAGTTTGTTATATCTTTCAAACACATCTTGAATACTTTCATTGTATGCTGATCGAAAGTGTTCATACTCAGATGTCAGAATTTCTAGACGATTCTCCCTAACTTCCTCTGTTCCTTCATTCACAGTTTCAATGGTTTCCCACATTTGCTTTGTAGTCTTGCAGTTAATCACATGACTGTACATTACAGAGTCTAGAGAGTCTATTAAGATCAGTCTTAAATTAATGTCAAGTCCAGCTTCCTCTCTTTCAACAAGAGTGTATTCAGAAGAATCTTTGTGTACATACCTTGCAGGGGAAATAACTTTTCCATCAGTAACAACTTCAGGAATTAATCCAAAAGGTATTATTGGTCCTTCTGATAAGACTTTCATGTATTTAGGATTTGCAACCTCGAGGAATATTAACATTTTGTTCTTCCACATATCATAACTGTTTTTGTCATATATGGGAATTTTCACAGTTCCAACTTTAGAAGACATGATGAATTTTTTAAGAGAGTTAAAAAAATTCGGGGATGATTTTTAATCGAGTAAAATGGGATCTTTGATTTGTGTATCAATCAATCTGCTCTAATACCAATTGTTAGGTCCGATAAGATTGTAGAAGGGGGGGTTGAATACAATCTTTACCTTTTTATCGAAATTTGTCCTTTAAATAAAATTTGATAAAGACAAATTTATGTGCGGAATTATTTAACACAATTTTTCAAGTTGAATATGACTGTATATTAACTTGATGTGGTGTTACAAAATCAGTATAACAACTTATCAAGATGTTAATAACTAATTAGAAAATTCGACATGAACTTTTCTAATTTAGTTAATAATAATCAAGATAAGAACTAGGAAACTTAATTCGCTAGTAGTACAAGAATCACAAATAAACAAGTTCTAGCGGATAGAATATAACAAAGATGAAGAACTTGAATTTCTGGGAATTGTTTAAGCTTTGGTGTTCTTGGTGTTCTTGAGAGAGAGAATTCTGTTCTGAATATTATGTTTTCTGCTGTGTTTCTCCGTTATGACTTAATCTGCTGTGTTCTGTTCTTTTATATCAGTAACAAGTCTTGCTGGCTTTCTGTAGGATATTTAAATGCTTCAGCATGACTTAAACTGCTTCTAAGACTTGGTTTTCCTTCATTAAGACTTACACAAACCTCCATTAAGACATACATTTTGTCGGTATGACTTAACAGAAATTCGGTAAGACTTACAACAGCTGGCAGAGGTCGGTAAGACTTAAATCAGGTCGATAAGACATAATCCTGAAAAGCTACTGTCGGTATGACTTAAAATTAGGTCATACCGAATTTTCCTTCTCCAAGACATAATCCAATCTTCTTTCTTTAAGTCATGTTGATCCATTTAATTAATTAATGATTAACTAATTCATATTTAATTGATACAATAATTAATTTAATAAATAAATTAATTCTTCCAGAATTAATTCATTCAATTAAATCAAGTAAATGATTTATATCAATTATAAATGAATTTAATTAAATCAATAAATAATTAATTTAATTCTTACAAACCACTGAAGATAGTAAAGAATTACCACTGATTTGTGTTGACGTTCGATGTACTGTCTGGTTCATGAACGACTAACTTCAACGATGCTTCTTCACTTTTGACTTTAGGTTGTGGTTTGTTTCTTCTCTCAATTCTCTTGTACTGTAACTAACCTTCAAACTATCACTCGAAAAATCTCTGTCAATGTTCAAATGAATCCATTCACTTCAATGCTATACTGGGGCTTGATCAGATAACTAAATCGTCTTCCAGTGTATGACATCAAAACTATAGATTGACTTTTCTTCTTTCTTTTGACAGATAATACTTCTTGAGATTCCTGTGACAGTTCATATGTATATTTACTTATTACAATTTGGTTTAAGTTGATTAGGATCCTCTAACTACAAATAGGCTGAGTCATATGCCTTTCAGAATGTATGTGAAAAACTTAACTTCTAAAGAAGTGAGGTTATGCCCTTATAGAACATGAGCACAACCTACTTACTACAAATAAGGTTACAGGATAAATTACTTTCTCGTATGTCTATCCTTTTTGAGCAAGCATCCAAAAGGCTACAGGTTTGACTTCTTGAGGTTCTGCTCAGATCCACCTCTTTAGCTCTTTGTCTCTTGTACATCTCTCTAAGCTTCTTTGTAGGCTTTCCAAAGTACTTTACAGCTTGTGGTCCATAAAGCACCTTGGCTTGTTGCAGGTTTCTGACTTGTACAATTCCTTCAGTATTTTGTCCCCGAGATTGTATTCGAGAAGTGGCTAAGTGTTTGATTCGAGAACTAGAATTGACTTGATCGATAACTCTGAGTTAAAAATTAAAAATTAAGCATATTAAAACTAAGCATATGATTATCATTACACTAATTATAAGATTAGTTAATACTCCAAACTTATACTCTATGTAATCAACACAATAAAAAGTGCTGGAAAAATCGTAATTTAAACAACGAACTCAAGTAAATTATTGGAAATGTAAATACTTAAACGAAATTAAAGGGAAGAGGAACAATACTGAGAAAAGCAAATTACAGAAATTAGAATATAAAAATATGAAATATTATTAATTTAATATACTTTTCTTAATTATACCAATATAAAATTATTTCATATATTTGGATTCAACAGAAGTATAACTATTGTTTAACAAATGATGTTGAAGTCAAGTTATACATCTGTTGAATACTCGTTATATAAGAAGGGTTTTTTTCTAATATGTCCCATTTTAAAATGACATTTTTAATTGTGTCCAATATTTATTTTTAATTACAAATCTATCCCAAATTATGAATATGTCCCATTTTAAAGTATAACTATGATTAATTTATTAACCACACATTTACAAAAGACAATTTTGTCCTCCTTTATCAATTACATTTTATTAAATCTGATACATGCTACATTTGTGACTATACCACGTGTTATTATATTGTTAATTGTTAGACCCAGCAATAGGAGTACAAAATTATGATGAAACAAAGGAATACATAGAGTCATGTTCTACAACAAACTCTCTGAAGTAGCTGCAAATCATCAGTCATGGTAGTAGTAGCACGAATTGCACGCATTGCCAGTTACACACTCTACATAGCGTTGTTCCCCTGCGGGGCCGGGATGAGGGAGGGTTAAAAAGAAAAGGGGTATTCTAGTCTTATTTAATATAAATATATGTATAATTATATGTGTATAAGTTATATATGAGTTAAATTTAATCATAGGACATATTTATAATTATTCAATAAAGAGGGATATATTTATAATTGACTTGTTAATTTGGGACATATCAAACTAATACCCATATTCAATTTTTCGTAAAAAAATGTTGCAAATATGTTTTTAATAAATTATAAAATGGTATAAATATGTTTTCGTTTACAATTATGTGTATTCAATAAAATCTTAATTATTATTTAATTAATGATGTTGAACCGAAGTTATGTATGTGTCGAACAAAAAAAGTTTGTAAGTTTGTATTTAAGAAAAATTTTCCTAGATTTCAGGCCTAACCATACTAGATGATAATCTGTGCGAGATAATTTATTTAAATTGATAATTTTTTATTAAATTTTTATACAAATTATTTTATTAATCAGAAAAGATATTTAAAAAATGATAAAAGTACAAAAGAAAACTACGTTATTTATGTAACTCAGTAGTTTATAATAAAAGAATTGTAATTACATCAGAATTCCAATAATTCTATGAAACGCGAATCTAGATGGAATTACCATTAAAATGGGATTTCACGTATTAATAAGATATTAAATGATAAAATTTTATTAAATTGATCATTAATTTATTATAAAAAATTACGTTATTTACAAAGAATTTGCTAATTAATAAAGGTCATTTTATATATTATTTATTTAAGTTTATTTGAGAAAATCGAGAAAAAAAATTAAATGATTCTGATATATACGTAAAAATGTACATGATTCTGATAAATACGTTATTTGTGAACTGAATAGAGTTATAATAAAAAAATATAATTATAATAGTATTTAACAATTTTATTATTTTATTAAAAAATAATATAGAATTATAGGACAAATAGGAATCTTAGGGGTGAAACCAAATTTTGGTACGGAGTACCACTAAAAATGGATTTTGTAGGTGAAGAATTTTAATTCAAATATAACTAAAAGAGCATGTAATTGAATATTAATTGGAGTGTAATTAAAAGAATTTGTTGTTAAGTTAGATAAAATTTTATATGCATTTTAATTTATTTATTCATTTTTGGAAGGTGTTAACAAACTTTTTGGGAAGGTGTTAACAAACCGACCAATGAACAATTTATACCCTGTTTCGCTTATAATAGTATAGTATAGACTAGCTTATAGCCCGTGCAAAGCACAGGTTACTTTTAATTTTTTCCTAATTTATTATAGTTTAGTATATACAATATTATAAACATTACTTTTAATATGTAGGGAGAATTCAAATTTTAGACCTTTGAATATAAATATTTTTTAATATTAAATCTAAATTAATATGCTGTTGGTGCGAATCGAACCTTCAACTTTTCTATATAACATAATCTAGTATTAATTTTATATTAAAATATTGTTGGCGGTATTCGAACCTTAGACCTCCAACTTTTAGTATTGTTGTATTTAACGGTCATGATCTATTTGAGTTGAAGATCTGTTGGTCCCGTAGTATTACAGAAGGGGGGGTTGAATGCAATATTGATAAATTTAAACCTTTAATTCAACAACAATAATAAAGATTCTAATCTATCAGTAAAAGAAATGCAAACACAAGTAGTGAATCAAGATTTTTCTCACAAAATAAATCTTTTATTTATTTTGCAATGTGTTGCTACAACCTAGAGAAAAATGATGTTTTCTCCAGCTTCGGTTTCTTGAGTGATACTAATTGGTTATAGAAAGAATGAGAGACAAATATCTAAATAGACTTGGTTGCTCTATTATCTCTGTCACATGGGTTGTAGAGCTGTTGTCATTTTCAAGTGGCAGCACTTTACAATTTGCACACCCATGTGACTTTCCTAAATTGCTATACAAACAAATTTATCATTATATGTAAAGCAATCTAGATACTTTCTTATTCTAGCTAATACAATTCTAGTAGATATGGATTTGTCATACTCTTTGAATTGACGAGCTTTGTCTAGTGGTCTCTTAAGCTTCTGTCGTAGTCTTGCAGGTCTGCTACAATCCTTGGATTGTTACAGCAAATCTGTTTCTTGAACATCTAAACTGTCACGGGTTTGACTGAGATAAATCCCCAAATCAAAAAATTCAGTGAGACAGTAACCTTAACAGCCAAGTCTGCTGTCAAGAGAATGTTCTTTGGTTGTCAGTATGAATTCCCGCCAAAGTTGATGTCGGAATTCCAGACTTGCTGTCAAGCTGTGAGAATGTTGTTGTCTCATGCTTCCGCCAATGTTGCTGTCAGATATAGTTTGCTGTCAAGACTTGTAACATGCTGTCTTCTTGTAACCTTACTATCAATGTTGTGATAGTAACATTCATTCTTGCTGTCTTCCTAATGTATACCTTGAGGCTTGAACAAATGCATGAACTTCTTCCAAGACATACAATTATTACATGACATTAACTTATTTGATTACAAGAACACACTCTGGCTGTGACCGTATGTTCTACTTAGTGCAAAACTAAGTATAAGGAAATTAAGTTAAGTTGTCTCTAAGCTATCACCCATAAATCCTAACATGATCTAATGGTTGTGAATGGGGATAACCAAAAATGAGATCAAAATAGGGGTAACCAAACTACAAATTATACCCCCTTCCTTTTTATTATAATATATATAGTATAGAAGCATGTCATCCTAGATCAATATATATATATATATATATATATATATATATATATATATATATATATATATATATATATATATATATATATATATATATATATATGTATGTATATATATATATATATGTATGTATTCGTAGTCTTTTTCATTAAATCGTAATAAAAGAATTATAATTAATAATATTTATTTATTTATTTTATAAAACAATTAAAATTGTAGGCGGAATAGGATTTTAGGGTGAAACCAAAATATGGTGTAACCAAATTTAGTACAAATTGCATTAAATTAAAAGGGGTTTTGTTTATTGATAAAAGGTTATAGATTAGCTAAATAATGGCCAATATACAGTAAAACATCTATAAATTAATATAGTCGGGATCAGAGAACTGTATTAATTTAGAGGGGTATTAATTAATCGATAAATTCATAATTATTAATTTATAACAAAATTTCGACATCAAACAAAATTAAATTTTATTTATACAAATTTAAATAGAATGAATCGCACAATTTATATTTTATACTTAATTCAATTAATTCAATGTACATCAGTTTACAAATTTATTGTGTATTAGCAAGAATGAAATTAAAAAGTCATGTATATCTAGATGATATTAAAGATAATAAAATATTTTTGGAATTCTTTCACGTAAAAAGCATTCAAGACTTCAAAAAATTAAGAGAATTTACTAAAAATACTGCTTTTTCCTTTCTTTTTTTGCAAATATACGCTTCTCTAATTTTTATTGCATTTTTACGGTTTCAGATTTCAGATTTGCAAAAACATGGCTATCATCACCGCCTTTCACTTTTTCTCTGTTGCTGCCAACCCATCCTCCTTCATTCTTTCTTCTCAATCACATGTTCGTTTCTTTCAATTAACAATTAAAGCAATTCAAATTTTACTACCATCAATTCGTGTATATATATACGGTTAAATGTGAGGAGAATTTAGAAAGTGATACAGAGAATTTGTGAATCCGAGCTACATGATCAAGAAGAGTAGTCAATAATTCTTCAGGAAGCTCGCTCCATTTGACAGGATTGTTCGACACATCATAGTTTGCTATCTTTGCTTCCGCGAGAAAGGCATATATATTGTTCAAGTGACGCATATGTCTTCTCCGATTTGTTGGATGTCAGGGCCGCAGGCCAGAGAGGGAGAGAGGAATGGTGGCTGTTAGTTGCCGATTTGATGAATGTAAAAGATGAAGTATGATTATGTATTGTTAGTTGCTGTTAGTTGATTTGATGGTTGATGTTAGTTGATGTACTTTCAGATTATGACTGTTGTATTTGGTAATAAAATGTATATCAAGTGTTTGCTTAAATGTCACATAGAAATATTAAGTTGCATATGTGGTTGCATTCAGTTGCATATAAGGTTGCATTCAGTTGTATATGTGGTTGCATTTAGTTGCATGTGTGAATTTCCATTTTTCTAATGCTGCGCAGCCCTTATATACAACTGGAAGTTGACAAAAAAAATGGAAATTCAACTTCCAATTATAAGTTGCAATCAATTGCATATGAGATTGCTTTCAGTTGTATATGAGGTTGTATTCAATTGCATGTGATTGCATGCAACTAACCTTATACGTAATTGAAAATTGAATTTACATATGTGACTACGCCGCCCTTATATACAACTGGAAGTTGAATTTGTATTTTTTGACTGTGCAGTCCTTATCATTCAATTGCATATGTGGTTGCACATAGAGATTTAATTGCTTTGAGTTGCTTTCAGATTTGGCGATTTTGTTTGATTTTGGATGAAGTTGCGTTTGGTTAATTTCAGTAGCTTTGAGTGTTGCGTTTGATTGATTTCGGTGACGGAAGAAAAAAATCTGGTGACAGAGATGAAACAAGAAAAGAAAAAGGAGGCTGAAGTGAATAAACAAGAAGCATACTAATACAATGCAGCAAGCAAGCACGCGGTCAAGGAGGCTGCACAATACAAGCAAGAAATGGGTGGAGCAATCTAACACATGGAACCAGGGATCCTGTCAAGCAATTCAAGACTTGACCAACACTATAGCACACACGCAGTTAGCTTGATTGTATTATTAATTTGTAAAATTCAAATGGACTGAGATTTGATAATGGGCTGTTGTCAGTAATTCGTATGTTTGGCCCACAAAGTTGAATATATTCTAATTCATAAGTTGATAATGTGCGGGTGATATTCATAATTCGTGTTCCAGCTAAAGCTAGTGTCTTGATAACGAGCAAAGATAGTATTTTTGTAATTTTTAAAAAGAAGTTGGTATAATTGCAATTAAGATGGTAAATTTGTAAATAACTTTTCTTAATAAAAGTAAAATTGCAAAAACTTATTTTTAGCAATATATTTATCAAAAAAATCCAAAAATTAATTAATAACTTTTTGATACAACAACTCATTAGAACTTTTGGATGCAACAAAAAGAATTAGGAATGAGTTTCAAATAAATTTAAATTTTTATATGACATGTAATTGTTTATTAAGCGGGTTAATGTTACTGAATTTCTTTAATGATTTTGGTTGTTCAAATCAACATCTGACATGTTGTGGTGGACAAACTAGAGCTTTTCTATTTAATTCATATATTTGAAACTTCCTTATTTACCTTTGAATTTATAGGAAAGTTAATAATTTTAATTTTTTAATTTAAATTTTAAGAATTATAATTATAAACCTAGTCGGTTTCTATAATCCACTATACCACATATTGGTTATTTCAACGTAAAAAATGTGTGGTAGTAGACCCGAAAAGTGTTACAATAGAGGTTTTTGCAACGTTTTTGCCAAAATTCAGCGTTGCATCTGTTGTCGTTGCAATAGATCCCAATAAAAACGTTTTACGTATTTATTGCAACATTTTTCAAGTATTACAATATCCGCTTTAGTGCAACACTTTTGTCTTATTTAGTGACACTTTTAGGGTTAAATCTCAAAGTGCTCACTGAAGTGGAGGTCTAGTATCAAATTGCTCACTTTAGTTATCGGCATCTCATGTATACCATTATAGTTGCAAGTAATGACAACAATGTTGTGTTCGAAAAATAAAAGTAATTTTTTGTTGATTCTGCACTTTTTTTTTAATGTTACAGCAACCAAATGAAAAGTTATTAAATTCTAGTATTTTAGATAATATATTTAGATTTTTTAAAAATCATTTACTATTTATTTTTAATTTTATAGCCATTTCCTTGTTTTAATTAAAAATAAATAGTAAACAAACTTTTTAAATTCTAAATATATTATCTAAAATACTAAAATTTAATAACTTTTCATTTGGTTGCTGTAACATTAAAAAAAAAAGTGCAGAATCAACAAAAAATTACTTTTATTTTTCGAACACAACATTACTGTCATTACTTGCAACTATAATGGTATACATGAGATGCCGATAACTAAAGTGAGCAATTTGATACTAGACCTCCACTTCAGTGAGCACTTTGAGATTTAACCCGACACTTTTATGATGTTGCAATACACTATTGCAACACCATTTTGTAACATATTTTAGTTAAAAGTGTTGCAAAGTCAATTTATTGAAACACTTTCATGTAACATTTTCTCCCCCTATTGCAATATTTTTGGGTTTTTTAGCAACATTTATATGCAACACTTTTGTTCCTATTGGAATACATTTAGATTTTTTTAGCAACATTAATGTGCAACACTTTGTATTAGTCCAATTTGCAATATGTTGTTTGAAATGTTAATAAACTAACACAAAAGCATATCAAACCAAAAATCACATAAGATCATCTTACATCTAGTACATAAATTCAAAATCGAAACACATAGTCGACTTACACACCATAAATCTAAATAAACACACATTAATACTGAAACTCAATCAATTACGGACATACAAAATAAAAGTACTAATCATCAATAATCTTGAAGTTCATACCCAACCCATTAATACCGAGTTGGATTAGGTTGAGTTAAAAAAATCGAAACTCATACCCAACCCATCAATACTCGGTTGAAATAATTTTAACCCAACCTTATTTCGATTTAAAATTAATCGGATTAAATTGACTAAATATAGAGTCGGTTTGAGTTGGATTGATTGGTTTCGCCAACCCGTATATACACGCAACAGCTAAAACATGGAGTATCTCAAACACAAAATGCGAATATTCTCTCCCAATTACCCATGACAGGGCTTCCTAAATTTAGACTTTATTAAAAGTTCAGGTATACATATTATTGATCTGTGACCGGTGTTGTAAAAAGCGGGAATCAGACTTAATATGTAGATGAACTATTCATGGATTAATCGGGTATTTGAGCCCTAAACCCTAAATCAGAATGATTAATCAGATATTTGGATAATTAATCAGTGTGATAACCCAGAGATTAATCACCGATTTTTAGAACAGAGCATGTGAATGATCTTACACTTGAGGTCCACAAAATGGCAATAATAATTAATAAAAGGACATAGGGACCATTTTATTGTTTTACTTTTTCCTATTTACCAGCACGCGTACGACATAATTACAACTAGGGACGTAGCCAATGTAATTAATTTCACTGAAATTTTAGAAATGAAATTTTTGTACGGGTTTTTTGTCGGAAAAGTTTGATTAATGTAAATTTTTGTGCATGCAAGGAGCCCATCATTATTAATGAAATTTTTACCAATCAAAATTTGATAATTAAGCAAGTACGTATTTTTAGCATATGTTTTTGGACACACATTGTATATATAATTTTTTATAGAAATATATATAGTAGAAAAATTTAAATTTGACTCCACTAAAAAATTACTTTTATAGTAATAACTATAAATTTGATCCTATCAAAATGTACATAGTTAAATCTGTTCTTCAAAATTTAAATTTTAAGTTAATATATTTAGAAATTTTTTTGACTATGCTAACTCAAATTTTTTGCTACGACACTGATTGCAATATGATTTGTTCCATATGAATTATTTGGTGAATTATGATGACTTGATTGAATATTATTAGCTCTAGTCTCATTAATTTGACAAGGACCAATATTTAAATTAATGATGTGCTAGTTGAAGCTAAAGATGCAACCAAGTTAAAGAGAAGAGGGACTAATCTTATGCAGCCACTGTTAATAGGGGAGAGCACGGTTCGGTTTTTGGCTAAAACCGAAACTGAAACCGCATATCCTCGGTTTTAAAAATCGAAAACCGCAACCGCAACCGAACCGCACGATTCGGTTTCGATTTCAAAAACCCCGGTTCGATTGCTTTCGGTTCGGTTTCGGTTATAAAACCGAAAAAATGAAAAATATTACAACGTGGATAAATAAAATTAGCATATTTAAAAAAATCGATGATATAATTCAAGTTTACACAAATCAATAAAAATAATGGCGAACTTCAAAATAAACATTGTTCATATGACACAAAACCATAACATCTGAATAAATTCCTACTTTGTCCTTAAGTAGTCAAGTCCAACAAAGCAGACTTAAATTTTATAACATTACTGTTTTTTTTACTTGAATTCGACTGAGTTTCTGAAACGGAACATGAACACAGAACAAGTAATATTGAAGTGTCAAAATCAGGAGACAACATGAACCACAAAGTAAATATATAAAATTAAAGAAGAGAGATTGTATGCCCAGTTACCACCACAGTCACAAACATACTCAGTTAACCTGTCCAAATGGTTTATTGCTGATATATCTCATTTTTATAATAAAATTTTATATATTATATAATATATATAATTATATAAATATATCACAATGATCGGTTCGGTTTCGGTTTTTTCGGTTCGGTTTTACTCCAAAACCGAAACCGGACCATTAGTATCGGTTCGGTTTTTCGGTTTTAATTCGGTTCGGTTTTTATCGGTTTTAATCGGTTTCGGTTCGGTTTCGGTTTCATTTCGGTTTTTGTGCTCAGCCCTAACTGTTAAGATAAAAAGCATAGTTTGGTCTGTTTGGCTAAACTTATTTCATGGGCTTATGGACTTATTTTCGGGCAAAAATTTTATATTTTGATAATTTTTTTTTATACAAGTATTTAGTGTATGTTTGAGATTCAATAAGTTGCAAAAATAAGTTGGAAAATAAGTTGGAAAGTTAGGAATCTCTAACTTTGTCTTAAAATAAGTTGACTTATTCTGGAAAAAAGTTCCCCCAAACACCCCAGTATCAGATCATGTCCAGCAAAGTTTAAAAATTTAATGGCTAATATGTTTAAGAAATTACATAAATTTAAGATAAAATGACAGTTTGTAACCCCTATGTATACGGGTTTTGTCAAATTGGTTCAGATTTACGTTTTTTTAGTATTTTGCAACCCCTATTACAACCCTTATATTTTAAAATGACAGTTTGTACCTATTATGTATAGAGGTTTTTGACTCATTTTTGCTGCTTGTAAAATAGGTCAATTAGACGGGAGTTGTTGTAATATGAAGCGAGATTTGAAGATAGGGGTTGCAAAGTGATAAAAAACGTAAATCTGGACCAATTTGACAAAACCTATATAAATAGGAGTTACAAACTGTCCTTTTGTCTAAATTTATTGGTTCATATGAATTCAGTAAAGGCGAGCGCATACGATACAAGTTGGGAAGTCTATTTCTCTATCAAATCAAATGAGTTGTCTTCACAAAATAATCAATCGCTTTTGGAAAAGTACACAAATTACAAAAGAAAAATGGGGCAGATGTATGTACCCACATCACATGTGGTGCAGTGAAGCACCTTGATGGAAAGCAAAGTGTCCAACAAGGAAAATAAAACTAGATTCAGAAAGTTTGTCCAGTTGCATCATCTTTATTTCCAGCAATTAAGTTTGTCCGCTTCAAAATTGTTCAATGCACGGCACTGTCGTTTTTTTGTTGCTATTTTCTTCAAAATTGGTGTCACGGCCAATTAAACCAATACAATAATAAATAAAAAGAAAGTTCGTATCAGTGCGTATAAAAGATACAAAGTCTCAGAAGAAATTATTCTTACTAAATGGAATATCTTGAATAATCAATCTACATGTAAGAAACATAAATATGCTTAATAATCATCTAATGATTGGGCAGCCTCTGTTGTTCACATTTTGAGGAATGTGGTTGCTGCTCTTTTTCAACCATCCCTGATTCTGTTTCCACTTTGTTACGCCATATTTTCGGTTGCCTCTAATAATCTCCCAAATTTTCAATATTATTAATTATTAATTCAGATTAATAATTATAACTTAATCGCTAAGTTTTATCCTCTCCTTGAAACGAGGAAATAATCAATCTCAATCAATTAATAACGGAAAATATCTTCAAACGATATTCGTCAAATCAGGAAGATGTCACAACGATAAGATTAAATCAGATAAAATCAGTAATTACTCAGATTAACGAAGTTTATCCCTAAAGTCTCTAAGGGATAGACACAAATCAATTTCACAGAACTGCGTTGGCTTGATCCTTATAAATATAAGGTACGCAGGCATCTTGAAAAAGGATCCGATACACGAGACAAATCGAGATACCTCTCAAGTCCAGCCCCAAACATCCAAAATCCCAAATTCCCCATATTTTCATAATTCTTTTTCCAGCAACCTCCGAAATTTGTTATCACCAAATTCCTCCGTTAACAATTGGCGCTAGAAGGAGGGGATTATTTATTGATTGTGGAGGACAATCAACTCACACGCATGGGGGGTTATTATGGATCTGGAGCTGCTGTAATGGAGGTGCTAAGCGGTGGAGGCAGTGGATCTATTCCAAATTAAGATAAGTTTTCTTGTGATTTTGTCCATACAAGTTAATTATCTTATAAAATTCGTAGTAAATTCAATACATGTCGGATTTTGATGATTTTTAATGATTCGGAAAGCTTGTTAAATTGCCTATAACTTTCGTTCTTTGAGTTTTCTCAGATTATATCTCGATCTATTCTCGAAATCACAAAAACAATCAGATCTCGTTTTTCAGCATCGGGAAACAGATCAGCAGACGTTTTATTTAATTCCCGATTCGTTATTAGTCCGTTTTTGATGAGCCATATATCATCGGAAAGGTTTTTTCGTTCTCTACAACTTTCGTGTTTTGTGTTTTTCAAGAAAAAGTCGTTTAGATGGTCAAAAAGGTCAAAAACAGATCTGGGCAGAATTTGAATTGCGAAGATTTTCAAGATTTTTGGTGTAATCTTCGTGGTACATGATTTTGGAAGACTTTTATTCGAAGAGTTGATTTTTTTGAAAGACCCTTCAAGTGTTGCTGAAATCTTTTTTGGAAGAATCTTGGGAGATTGATATGACTTTGGGAGGATGACCTCCTCTAAGGAGGGTCTCCCTTATTTTTTTTGTGTTAGACGACCTCCTCTAAGGAGGGTCTTTGTGATTTATTTAAAAGACGATCTCTTCTAAGGAGAGTCTTAGTGAAAATGAAGCGAACTTCGGAAAGTCCACCTCCTGTGAGGAGGGATATTTCTGGAATGGGGAACGATCTCCTTTGAGGAGGGTATCCCAAATTACCAAAGTCCTTGCAAAAACCGTACTTTACTTCCGGCTCCTCATCAAGGCACGAACTTCGGGAAATCCACCTCCTGTGAGGAGGGATATTTCTGGAATGGGGAACGACCTCCTTTGAGGAGGGTATCCCAAATTACCAAATCCTTGCAAAAACCGTACTTCCGGGGGGGATGTCCGTACTTCCGGCGCCTCATCAGGGTTCGAGCTTCGGAAAATCCACCTCCTGTGAGGAGGGTATTTCTGGACAAAAATGGTCTCCTTTGAGGAGAGTACTAATGATCTCCTTTGAGGAGAGTATTATAAAATTCTGAGGAAAATGACCCCCTTTGAGGGGGATACCCTCTAGAAGACATGGTAGATATGACATTTTCGACCGGATGTTGCTAAAAATGCTTTGTACGACTCTGCGAATAATGCTTTGATGGCTCTCCAAAATACATTTTCTTACACATACAAAACTTATTATTTACATATCGCATATTGTCTTATTTACATCTACATGTATATTACGGGCACCTTGGTGCTCCATATTATTTATTAATCTTCCTCTCCTAGCTGTTTCAGTGACTCAAGAAATTTGGAAGATCGAAGCATGCTTAGTTCTCCACTGCAGCAAGCTACACTGAAGAACTGGGGGGTAGTTGTTACGCCATATTTTCGGTTGCCTCTAATAATCTCCCAAATTTCCAATATTATTAATTATTAATTCAGATTAATAATTATAACTTAATCGCTAAGTTTTATCCTCTCCTTGAAACGAGGAAATAATCAATCTCAATCAATTAATAACGGAAAATATCTTCAAACGATATTCGTCAAATCAGGAAGATGTCACAACGATAAGATTAAATCAGATAAAATCAGTAATTACCCAGATTAACGAAGTTTATCCCTAAAGTCTCTAAGGGATAGACACAAATCAATTTCACAGAACTGCGTTGGCTTGATCCTTATAAATATAAGGTACGCAGGCATCTTGAAAAAGGATCCGATACACGAGACAAATCGAGATACCTCTCAAGTCCATCCCCAAACATCCAAAATCCCAAATTCCCCATATTTTCATAATTCTTTTTCCAGCAACCTCCGAAATTTGTTATCACCAAATTCCTCCGTTAACACACTTCTTGATTACTAACTTGATTCTCTAGCAATTTCACTAAATTACTTATTCTTTTGTAAATTTGTATTAGGTCTGTAACCTTTTCTCCTTTGTGTCCCCCAGTGTAAACCGATACTAATCCTGTGCTTGTTTTCAAGTAAGTGAAACTCTCTAGCAGGGGACACCCAAGCAGACGGAATGTTTTTAAATTATGCATTTTTAAAAGCATAGCTTACTCTGGGACCGAAACTTCTGAGGTTTGGCAAATCTCTAAGTGTAACTGATGAGAGTTGAAAGAGGGTGACAACCTTGTCATTTGTATCAGAAGTTGCATCTCCCTTTCCATCCCAAACATTGCCTTCCAACAATCTGCAATTCGATACTACTAATTCACGGAGTTGCTGGAGATTTCTAAAGACGGAGCACGTGGAAAGCAAAGAAAGTCCACAGTTCTCAACTTCCACCTTCTTTAAAGCCGGCATAGAGCACTCATAACTTGCACCATGGATGAAACTTTTGAGGTTTGGCAAATCCTTGTAAACAATTGAATCCAGATGCAAGAGTGATATAATCTACTTCGTATCCATTCCAACATGTTCATCACCTCTTACATCCTCAGCAATTCCTTCCAATAAAGCACATTTTGATATATCTAGTTCTTGGACTTGTTGGAGGTTTCTGAAGATGGAGCACGTGAAAAGAGAATAAAGTCCACAATCATGAACTTTCACCTTCTTTAAAACCGGCATATAACACACGTAATTTACAGCGTGGATAAAATTTTTGAGGTTTGGCAAATCTCTTAAAGTAACTGAATCCAACTGAAACAGTGTAATAGTCTTCGTATCCATTCCAGCATGCAGGGACTGAGGCAAGGGATGGCAGGCAGGGCGGCCGCCACCCCAAAATCACGTATAATCATGAAATTAGTGTTAAAATTTATGAAAAAAAATAAAAATTTATATTTTTAATTTTACAATATTACAATACTTTGATTTCGCCCCCTCAAATTTATACAAAATTTTATAAATATAGTGATAACTTTTTCAATATTTATCATAATTTTGAACTTTAATACTTGAATTTAAGTATATTCATATATTAAAAAATTTTAATAATAATTTTTTATTTTAGATAATAACAAATTATTTTAATATATTAATTATTAAGATGAAAAAAATTTCCCCCCCGCGAGTTCGATTTTCTAGCTCCGTCCCTGCCAGCATGTTAGACATTTCTTACATCCTCCACAATAGCTTCCAATGTAGCACAATTGTATGCATCCAGTGTTTTAAGTTGTTGGAAACTTCTAAAGCCTGAGCTTGTAAAAAGAGCAGAGCGTCACAACTAAAAACATGCAGCTCCTTTATTTTGGGAAAACATAGAGATTACACATCATGCCACCAACAGTGAGACAATGTCAATGTTTCCAGATTATATAAATGAGGTTTCCATTGACTTGGAAGTTGCATCTGCTCATCACTTCTTATATAGTAAATGCTCTGCAGAGTGCAAGTAGAATCATCTCCACCCAACACTATAGCTTCCAAGTTGAACTACCCATAACCGTCCATATGAAAAACTGCCAAGCTTGAGAGTCCAACCTGCAAAAATAATGCAATTCGTTATATCAACTTGACTCTGAGAGAAATTAAAGATGTTAGATGACAGATTAATTAAATAAATTCTCTTAAATAAAATAACAGAAGTTACATTCATAGAGTATTATTGAAAATTGAGATAACAAACGGAAAAAGTGACTTCAAACAGCCATGCACATGGAGAACAAAGTTCTTAAAAATGAATTTTAAAAGTAGAGATGAAAATTCCAATATAAATTATATTAGCAAATGAAAGCATATACTGTATATACAAGGAATGCCAAGAACTGTGTCTTTTTATTGATCAAAGCAAAACATATAAATAGAACGAAATGTAAATCAACTCTCCTACAAAGTAGGATCACAACCAACTAATACAAATCACTACCTACTTGATTGATAGCCAATCTTTTATTTCCTAAAACTACTCAAACAGAAACCTGACCAAGTCAATGCTGACATGATGATTATTAACCAAAAACAAACAAATCAATTTGAGATTATCCAACAATTCCCCCCTTAATCTCAACATTCATGTCCAGCTGTTGCACTCCCAAGAGCCTACGCATCTTCTCAAACTTTACGGTCGTCAATGCCTTTGTTAAACTATCAGCACGCTGCAAATCACTACTCACATGTTTGATGACGACTTCACCACGTTCCACACATTCACGAATGAAATGATAGCGAATATCAATGTGTTTGGACCTACCGTTGAAAACTGGGTTTTTTGCTAAATCAATAGCCGACCTGTTGTCGATGTACAGTGTGATTGGTTCCACAACTTCTGATGTAATCTGGCTCAGTACATTCCGCAACCAAATCCCCTGGCATGCTGCTGCAGTAGCTGCCATTAGTTCAGCCTCGCACGTAGATAAAGCAACACACCTCTGCTTCTGTGAGACCCAGGATACAAGACTTTCATTCAAGTAGTATGCCATTCCCCCGGTACTTTTTCTGTCATCCACTGTGCCACCCATGTCACTATCCGAGAACCCAGAAATAGCATTGTTACCTCCTTTCTCTGTGTAGACTAATCCGTAGTGCAGAGTGCCTTGTAAGTAACGTAATATCCTCTTGACAACATTTAAATGGAGCACCGTAGGTCGTTCCATGTATCGACTCACAACCCCTACAGCATAAGCAATGTCTGGTCGCGTATTGACTAAATAACGCAAGCTACCAACCAGACTTTTATACATTGTAGTGTCAACAGTCCTTCCCATTTCATCCTTACTGATTGATTCCTTAGGATCCATAGGATACCTAGTTGGGTTACAATCCTTCATCCCTGCTTTTTCTAAGATTTTCTTTGCATAAGACGACTGTTTTAGAATGATATTACCTTGGTTTTGTTCGACTTCAATTCCAAGATAGTAGCTGAGTCTTCCCAGGTCCGTCATTTCGAATTTTTCTCCCATTTCTGCTTTGAACCCTTCGATCTTAGCAACACTAGCTCCAGTCACTAGAATATCGTCAACGTACACGGCTATAATCACACTATCTTTCCCTTCACCCTTCGTGTAAACAGCATTCTCGTACGGGCACCTCTTAAAACCCAAGCTCATAAGGCACTGATTGAGCTTTGCATACCAGGCCCTTGGCGCCTGTCGTAGGCCATACAACGCTTTACTCAACTTGTACACCAGATTTTCACCACCCTCCTTCTCGTATCCTACTGGCTGTGAAACATATACGTCTTCAGTTATTTCGCCATTTAGAAATGCCGTTTTTACATCCAGGTGATGTACTTGCCAATTCTTCTTTGCAGCCAAAGCTAGTAACAACCGAACAGTTTCAAGACGTGTCACCGGGGCATAAACCTCCTCATAATCAATGCCGTATTCTTGAGCATATCCCTTTGCCACGAGTCGAGCTTTATATTTTATTACCTTTCCCGTTGCATCCCGTTTCAATTTGAATATCCACTTCAGACCTATTTCCTTCTGCCCAGTCGGTAATTCAACAAGTGACCAAGTGCCATTTCTCTCAATAGATTCAATCTCTGCATCCATGGCTCGTCGCCAATTCTGATCCTTTACTGCCTCCTTGTAGTTTGCTGGCTCCTCTATTCCCATTAAATACAACTCTTCATCCAGTGTCACCTCTTCTGTATCATTATAAATAGCTGATAGTCGCCTGCTCTTCTTGGGGGTAGCACTATCGTCATAATCTTCACGCCTCAGTTCGTGTAATGCAGAATGAGAACTAGAACTCTCTGTAAGTCGAGAACCAGGACTAGGCTGTGAACCATGACTACCAAACTGTGAACTAGGAGTAGAGTGTGAATCAGGACTCTCTGACTGGTAGATACTATCATCATTTGCACTGTGATTTTCTCCTTCAACTACATCATCCTCCAGCTGAAAATTCTCGATTGTGAAAGTGTTCATCCTTTCACTGTTGCCAAATTCTGTCTCCTCCCAGGACCATGCTTTCTTCTCTTCAAACGTGACATCTCTACTTACATGAATTCGATCCTCCTTAGGATTATATAGCCTGTAAGCCTTGCTACCAGGCTCCTTCCCAAGATTAACAACACGGATACTACGATCATCAAGCTTAGAAGTGAGTTGACTAGGAACTTTCATGTGTCCAACACAACCGAACACACGAAGATGTGATATATCCGGCTTCCGTTCTGACCACGCTTCGTAGGGAGTAACACCTGTCAAAGCTCTTGTTGGCATACGATTTAATACATACACTGCATGCCTAACAGCTTCCCCCCAAAACCTTGTTGGCAAACTCATTTCCTTTAGAAGACTTCTAGCCATTTCCATGACTGTTCTGTTGCGACGTTCCACCACACCGTTCTGTTGTGGTGTATACGGAGCAGTGTAATGCCGTTTTATTCCGTTTTCTTCACAAAACAATTTAAATTCATTGGAAGTAAACTCACCCCCCCTATCCGTTCTAAAAGTTTCAATCCTTCGTTTTCCAGTTTCGACCACAGCTTTAAATTTCTTGAATGCATCAAAAGCTTCATTTTTACTCTTAAGAAAATAAGCCCACATAGCACGGCTAAAATCGTCAACTAATAAGAAAACATACCGGTTTCCAGCTGCAGTTGCAGGAGTAATTGGGCCATAAAGATCACCATGAACAAGTTCTAACACTTTTGTGGCACAGAAGTTTGCTTTTGTTGGCATTTGTTTTCTAGTTTGCTTTGACTGTAGACACCCCACACACACCTCCTTTGGTTGAATAATCCTTGGAAATCCTTTCACCATGTTCTCCTTGAATAGCAAAGACATAGCTTGGTAGTTCACGTGCCCTAACCTGGCATGCCATAGCTTCGAATCTTCTTCTGATTTTGACAGTAGACACATTGGCTTTGCAGATTCAATAATCAGCTTGTACAGTCTATTTGCAGATCTCTTTACTTTCATAAGAAGACTTCCCTCTCTTTCATGAACCCACATGTAATCACCCTTGATTGTGACTTGATTACCTTCTTCAGATAATTGACCGAGACTGATGATGTTACTACGGAGGCTCGGTATAAAATAAACATCACTGAGAGTTCGCTCATCACCATTCTTACACTTAAAAACAATTGAGCCCTTTCCTTTTATCTCCACAGATGATCCATCTCCGAATTTTACTTGTCCAGACACTCCTTCATCCAACGTGTAAAACTTTGATTTTTGTCCGGACATATGATTGCTAGCACCATTATCGAGATACCATAGATTCGACTCCCCTTGATTTTCACCAGGTTCTTTCTTCAGTACATGTCTTACCTTTCCTTCATCAAGAATCAACGATCGTGCATCCTTGTTGGTGTGTACAGCCAGCAATAATGCTGGTTCATCATCATCCATCCGTCTTATAAGATTTGCCTCCTGCCTCTGTTCACTGTAGCATCTTGGTTTTTTGCAATCTCTTGCAAAGTGCCCAAATAGGTTGCAATTAAAGCACCTAACCTTACTTTTGTCCTGTGCTCCTCGAGGCCTGAAACCTGAGTTCTGTCCCTCTGCTCCTCCTTTACCACTACGCTTATTCCATTTTTCTCGTGTAAATAGCAACTTTCCCTCTTCACTATCTCTTTTCCTCCATTCTTCTTCTGTAAGCATGAGCCTTGTTTCGCCTGTCTCTGTCTTGCCCTTTACTCTCTCTTCGTGTGCCTTCAAAGAGCCCATGGCTTCTTCCGCGGTCATGGTCTCCAAGTCACCGAATTGTTCTATTGTGGATGTGATCTGTAAGAACCTGTGTGGGACTGCCCTCAACAAACGTTTTACCACATATGATTCATCCATTTCCTCTCCCAATGCTCGTATGTTTGTCACGAGTCCATTGAGTTTCATGTAGAAATCATCGAGCCCATCTGTCTCCTTCATACTGAGGGATTCAAACTCCGCTTTGAGAGTTTGTACCCTTGCTTTTTTCACCTTTTCTGCCCCCTGGCACAGTGTCTGTATCGCCTCCCATGTTTCCTTTGCCGTTTTCTTATCCGCAACTGACAGCAAAACTTCTTCTGGTATTCCCTGATACAACATGGCCATTGCGACTTTGTCTGTCTTCTCTTCGATTACTGCCTTTGGATCCGTCGACTGAACTGCACTCCAGACTCCTTGAGCCTGCATATACACCTTCATTTTTAGTGACCAAGCAGTGTAATTCTCTCTGGACAGTGTCGGATACGTCAAGCCAAAAGAACCTCCTTTCATCTTGTTTGCATCCCCGTTCGACATCCTTGCTCTGATACCACAATATTAGCAAATGAAAGCATATACTGTATATACAAGGAATGCCAAGAACTGTGTCTTTTTATTGATCAAAGCAAAACATATAAATAGAACGAAATGTAAATCAACTCTCCTACAAAGTAGGATCACAACCAACTAATACAAATCACTACCTACTTGATTGATAGCCAATCTTTTATTTCCTAAAACTACTCAAACAGAAACCTGACCAAGTCAATGCTGACATGATGATTATTAACCAAAAACAAACAAATCAATTTGAGATTATCCAACAAATTATGATTCTCTCGACCCAAGTGCTTACTGAAATCTGTTACTACGATTATGTAAGAAATATAGGTGTACCTTGTAGGACAAAAATTCCCCAGTCTGGTAATCCCGAAAATCAACTAGCGTCAACTCCGTCAGCTCAGGGAGCACGATAATGTCAACATCATCATCGCCATCATCATCATCATCATCATCATCATCATCATCAGTGATTTCTTCTTCTTCTTGCAATCTCCGATATCAAGATCTTCCAGATTCCGTAGCCTATGCAACATTGCAACTGGGATCATACTTTCCAGTTTGCTACAGAAACTTACTCTGAGCTTCTTTAGTTTGCAAAAGGAGGAGGAGGATGCAGTCTCATTGTTATTATCATCATAGTTATGTTTTCCCCAGATAACAATGATATTATTCAACTCTTGGAATTCTGTATCTTCCAATGAAGGAATCAACCTGTACAATATTAGATAAAGACCCTTCAACATTTATCCTAATAGATTTAGTTAATTATTAGGAATAAAAACTAGATCAGTAAGGTACAGCTCGCATACCATTCCATCAAATAGCGGTTGAATGACAGATTTGTCCGTTGAACCCCCATGCATTTCTTTCTTTTCCGTGTAGAAGCCTCTGAGACTCTTGAGATTCATTAGCTGCGTTTTTAGTTTAGGCAAGTTTAAGATTTCTCCATCACTTGTGCTTCGTTCAGTACAATTACTTCCATCACATTACATTAATATATGAACAGCATTCGCAATTGCACCAGACATTTTGCAACATACTTGCTGAAGAGGTATTTCATTGTAGAGCGCGCAATTCATAATTCCCCCTAAAAAGGTTAGTTTAGAGAAAGATGTCTGCTGTCGACCACTATGCTGAATCTCATCTTGCGGCCATAACCTTGCTATATACTCCACGTTATTAATTACATGAAAAAATTCCCAGTTTTCTCAAATCTACAAATGCTTCTCTGTTGTTATCTAGCTTTCGAAGATATTCTAGGTTTGGCAAATCCAGAGGACTTGGGAGATTACAATCCCAAATGCAAAGAGCTTTCAGGTTTTTGGGAAAAAGACTGACATTTGTCTCTCTGATGTTACACATATCGGAAAAAAACATCTTGAGTTTACCCAAAGGTTGAAGGGAGAAATGCTCTGAAAGATGCACAT
The DNA here is from genome assembly GCA_036435485.1 of Saposhnikovia divaricata. Lineage (NCBI taxonomy): Eukaryota > Viridiplantae > Streptophyta > Magnoliopsida > Apiales > Apiaceae > Saposhnikovia > Saposhnikovia divaricata. The sequence continues at coordinate 51,611,187 of CM071595.1, read as the reverse complement.
TTTGGAGCAATAGAAATCCAAGATTCACCAGGATGCCAAAGAAGCCACCTGAGAATTGTTGCAGTGCAACCACAACGTCTTTAGGTCTGTACAAACCAGATCCTCTGGTGACGAACATCATCAACCTCCACGTCCAAATGTTATAATTTCGAAGTACTTAACCGTCATTCTCAATAAATCGTGAGTCACATCTTTTAAGCAAAAATGCATATTTTGGAAGTCACATCTTTTAAGCAAAAATGCATATTTTGGATCTTTGAAAGCTATGGATCTTGCTACGTCTCTGATGGTGTCACGCAATTTAGTTATATAATTTGCTTTACAGTTGAGCAACAAAGAAGATATCACGAGTATTTTAACCATAGCAAGTATTGTAGATTCTTCCTCGGGTATAAGTTGTGAACCTATTGCCAACAGGATCAGCTTCCTGATGTTGATTTCAGCATCTTCAGGAAACATGGAACACAAAAAAAGAGATACCTTTCCATCATATTGTAATCTATCAATACTCAATTCAACACAAGCATATACTTGAGGATCTATTCCATCAATATTTTTAAAATTGCCCTTCTCAAGTTTATGAAGTGCATGCTTCCATACATCGAGAGGCTTGAATTACCTACAGCATGAATGAGGAGTGATAAACCCGCACATTTAGCACAAACTTTCTTCGCCAGGGTATTATTCGGCAGAGAATCAATACGAAGTACCAACAGTGTGCTGGAACAGATCCCATGCTTCTTCTGCTGTCAGGGTGGTAATCTGGACAGGACACTCACACTTGTTATGCAAGCATACATCTTCCCTTCTTGATGTCAAGAGGATCTTACTACCCTTGAAACTACTACTTTCACCAAATGAAGACCCAATAATATCGTCCAAGGGAATCTGACTCCATATGTCGTCTAATATGATGATGATTTCCCCCATTCATTAAACTACTTTTCAGCTGAGATGCCCTACTTTCCAAAATATCTTGAGATTCGAAGCAATCTAGATGGGCCGCAATCTGATTTTGTAACTTTATTACGTCCAACTTTTCAATACCCACATCTGCTCGGGCAACCCTTGTAAAGATCTTCTTTTCCTTGGCTTCTTGCCAAATTTGTTCCATCATACAAGTTTTTCCAACTCCAGGCATTCCATATATGCCTGGATGAGAGAACTACTTTCAGTTATTAACTCTTTCCAGAGCTTGCCATAAAAATTTTTTCCGGAGGGAAAATCCTGGAATGCCTCATTAGCTTAAGGTAAATTTTTAGTGGGGGTAGTTGTGCAATCTCTGTTGGAGTAACTAACTCTGCCAGCTACAGCTCAGCACGAGTTAGAGTTACACCAATTCATTCAAAAATGCTGTCCTATATATAGTCTTCTTCAGATAGAGATTCGTTACTTACTTAGCTTATTCATCAAGATACACAATGAGTGTAGTTTTCAATCTTGCAATGTACGTATTACTCTGTATGATTTTAGTCTGTATGATTTTACAGTTCGTGATGTATATAGTTTGTGTTATGCCATAATTTTGGCATGTCTAATAATCTTCCAAATTTCTAATAATATTAATTATTAATTCAGATTAATAATTATAATTTAACTCCTAAGTTTTATCCTCTCTCTCAAATGAGGAAAAAATCAATCTCAATCAAACAATTACGGAAAATATCTCCAAACGATACTCTTCAAATCAGGAAGATATCACAACGATAAGATTAAATCAGATAAAATCAGTAATTACCCAGATTAACGAAGTTTATGCCTAAAGTCTCTGATGGATAGACATAAATCAATTTCACAGAACTACGTGGGCTTGATCCTGTATAAACATATAGGTACGTAAGCATCTTGACAAAGGATATGACCGATACACGAGACAAATCGAGACACCTGCCAAGTTCAGCCCCTCTTTTTTCATAAACCCTAAATCCCTAAAACAGTCACATACTCATAATTTCGCTATACTATTCCAGCAAACCTCCGATTTCGTGTTACGAAATTCCTCCAATAACATTTGGCGCTAGAAGGAGGGGATTTTATTATTCGTGGAGGACGAATAATTTAATCGATTTTAGGGGGCTTTTGGGTTTTTATTAACACATACAACCGGGGGTTGAACAAAAAAAAAGATAAGGCATTGGCTTGTAACGACAACGAGGAGAAAAAGATGAAGCAGTGAAAGACAGAAGGAAAAAAAAGGCGAAACAAAGGCTAAGGGCGCAGTAAGCCAAAACAGCGGTGGAAGGAGTAATAAAAAAAATGAATGATGGAAAAAGGAGTAGCTAACGATTTTCAAAAAAAAAAAACTTTTGTGGGAAAAAAAAAATCAAAGGTACAACAACAAGCAGCATCAGGAAGGCTTTAAAAAAAAAATTGGAGCAACACAGCTAGAGGAACGAAGCAAAAAAAAAAAGAATAAAAAAAAATGGGTACACAAGAAGACTAAAGAAAAGCAAAGAGAAGATAGGCGAGACCCGCTTAAGAAAGAGAGTTCTGAAAAAAAAAAACAAGGCCAAGAAGTATGGCAGCAGGAAAAAGAAAGAAAAAAAAGAAGAAACTTGGTTAGCAATTGCCAAATATAGGTGGAGCTCACGGAAGAAAAACAAAGTAACATCACAGATTACCCGGTTCAATTGCTAAACAAAAATCAAAGATAAGTTTTATTTTTTTTGTTCTCTTCAATTTAATTTTTACAATTATAACGTGCAAAAATATTATACCATGTCATGCATGCATAAATTATTGTTTTTAAATATTTTTCAAAAAAAATATTTATTATCTAAAATTCGTGCGAGCAATAGATATTTTTATGCTTGTAAAATTATTGCAATTAGGAAAATATCGTACGAGATATTTATGCTGATAAATTAGAGATATTTATGATTTGATGAGTTGTGGATTTATTTTACAATCTCGTACGAGCTGCATCTTTCAAAGAAGTAAAAATACATATGCGAGATGCATAATTTTGTAAAAGATTTTCTACAAAAAAAAGAGCATTATTTTCGAAGAAAATAAATATCGCGACATTCTTAAAAGAGCACATTTATTATTGCATTTGAATTTGTAAAATATTTTTAATATATCGTCGCGATAGTACATATATGTCAAAAATATTTTCAAACTTGCGAACTAAATTGTCTAGTAGGGTAGCCTGGACAAGTTATAAATTCTGCAATGCTCCATGCTTGAGTAAAGTGTAGCACCCTCTGGATTATTATTGAAGGCCCATGACCAGATCTTGAGCTCAAGGTCACATGGGTGGGAAGGCATCCCTATGCAAAATATTTTTAAGACATGCACAGTCAGCGCGCGTGCAAAGTTCACCAGAATTACATCTACAGCTCTTAGTGAAGACCCCGCCAGACACATCCTTATGTGGTTGCATCAGACACTTGAAAAGCGTGTATGCCAATTTGGGATATATACAAACGCCAAGGTCCTAACTAGACAACAAGGATCGCAAAGGATTTTAAACAAATTATTTATGCTCGCAAATTTGAAAACCTTGGCAAATATATATCTTATAGTAGTCATCACATGCTATCACACTTGCATCCGCATACGCCTAACGAGCACAGTAGTGCTCTAAGTGTTTTTCTAATCATCTATTTTAATTTTTTTCAGTGATTGAAGAAATTTGGAAGCTTGAAGAATGTTCAGTTCTCCACTGCAGCAAGCTACACTGAAGAACTGGGGGCTAGTTGTTATGCCATAATTTTGGCATGTCTAATAATCTCCCAAATTTCTAATAATATTAATTATTAATTCAGATTAATAATTATAACTTAACTCCTAAGTTTTATCCTCTCTCTCAAATGAGGAAAGAATCAATCTCAATCAAACAATTACGGAAAATATCTCCAAACGATACTCTTCAAATCAGGAAGATATCACAACGATAAGATTAAATAAGATAAAATCAGTAATTACCCAGATTAACGAAGTTTATCCCTAAAGTCTCTAAGGGATAGACATAAATCAATTTCACAGAACTACGTGGGCTTGATCCTATATAAACATATAGGTACGTAGGCATCTTGACAGAAGATATGACCGATACACGAGAAAAATCGAGACACCTGCCAAGTTCAGCCCCTCTTTTTCATAAATCCTAAATCCTTAAAACAGTCACATACTCATAATTTCGTTATACTATTCCAGCAAACCTCCGATTTCGTGTTACGAAATTCCTCCAACAACATTTTGAGTGTTCAATCCAGTGTTCTTTACATTTCTCTATTCATTTCATATCAAAACTACAAAATCAACATGGTATCAAAGCAGGTACAATTCGATCTCTACGTTCGTGACTCTACGTTCGTGATGTGACGATCTACAATCGCGAATTTGATCTTAAAATTTCTTCGATTTCATGTGTTTCCTTCTGATTTTACATCTCAGATTTCGTATAGTTTGTTTGATTTCATTTGAGAGTATTTTCTGCAATTCTTAAGATCGTTTCCGCCATTAAAGCTTCGTTTAAGAGCTTCGTTTCTTGAAGTTTTGTGCGATTGATTGTGTCGATAGAGATTACGACGTAGATTGATCTAGTCAAAAACATTTCTTCAGTTAATCAGTCAATTAGAGTTTATAGATATGGCAGAAAAAAAAAACAGTTAAAGCTCCTAATCAAGATCCAAACAACATATATTTCATTCATCCTTCTGATGCGAGTACAAAGTTAGTTTCAGTGAAGTTTAATGGAAATGGATTTAACAATTGGAAGAGAGCTATGATTTTGACTCTTTCAGTGAAAAACAAACTAGGTTTTGTGGATGGAAGTATAGCTAAACCAGATCCTACATCTATTGAGTCTAAAGCATGGGATAGGTGTAATGATTTGGTATGTTCCTGGTTGATCTACAATTTGGATGATGTGATTGCTAAAAGTGTGTTGTTGCTTAAGACTGCAAAAGAAATATGGACTGATTTAGAAGAGAGGTTTGGATACACTTCAATGACACAAGTGTATTCACTAGAGCAACAACTAGCTGAGTTACAACAAGGAAATGACAACATTTCAGAGTTCTTTACTAAAATCAAGAGCTTATGGGATGGGATAAGTGATGCAAATCCTTTACCACAGTGTACTTGTCAAAAATGCACTTGTAATCTTGAGCAGAGAGTTTATCAAATGCAACAAGATCAGAGAATGTTACATTTCATGATGAAGTTGAAAGAGGAATTTTCTACTGTGAGGGCTAATATCTTAATGCAACATCCTATGCCAAATGTGATTAATGCTTATAGACTATTTGCACAGGAAGAGAGAAATAAAGAATTGTCTCAAGCAGTTCAAGAGAATGGATCAGTGGCATTTTATGCAGACAAGGGAAAGTACAATGAGTCCAAACAGTCTAAGCCCTCTAGTGGTTCTGGTTCTAATTTCAGGAGTTCAGGAAATTACAATCCTAACTACTCTAAACCTGCAGGAAACACAACAAATTCAGCTAAGAGATCTCAGTATTTTTGCACTCATTGCAAAATTTCTGGTCACATTATTGAGAGATGCTTTAAAGTGCATGGTTATCCCCCTGGTTTTAAAGGCTTTAAAGACAAGAGAATTGCAGCTGTTTCTTGTCATACCGATTCTTCTCCTGGTTCAGAAGGAAGTGATTATATATTTGTTGAGCAGTATACTAAGCTCATGGAGATGTTAAACAAGCAACAGTTGCAAGATACTTCTTCTAATGACAAATCTAGCTATGTTCTTTTAGCAGGTAATTTCTACTTATTCACAAGTTCTTATACAAGCTGGATTCTTGACAGTGGGAGTACAGATCACATTTGTGCTAATCTGGATCTTTTTGACACTTATCAAATCTTTGAAGGCAGTAATAATACTATCACTGTTCTTGATGGAAGGAAAATTAAGATTACTCATGTTGGAAGTGTCTCCTTGACTAAAGACAATATTCTACATAATGTTTTTCATGTTCCAGATTTTTATTTTAATCTGGTTTCAGTGAAAAAGTTATGTCAAGATCTTCCATGTCATTTAGTGTTTACTAATGACAAATGTTTTTTCCAGGACCTTTTGATGAAGAAACCGCCAATTCATCTTGGTAATGAGAAAGCTGGTCTTTACAATATCGAATCCACTAAGCTGTCTAAGCATTCAAATCTCACAGAGTCATGTTGCTCAGTTATTGAAGAAACACAGTTATGGCACTTAAGGCTTGGGCACATCCCATTTTCTCAGTTGAAAATACTACAACCTCAGCTTGATATTAAGTCTTGTATGACAGATACTATATGTCTGATTTGTCCTACTGCTAAGCAATCTATACTTGCTTTTTCTTCCAGTTGTATTCAGACTAACAGTATATTTGAATTGTTACCTTTGGATATCTGGGGACCCTATTGTACTAAGACATCTGATGGTTGTAATCAATTTCTAACCATTGTAGATGATTTCAGTAGATACACTTGGGTTCATTTATTAAAGCATAAATCTGATGTTACTTCTGTTTTGACAAAATTTGCTGCATATGTTGATACACAATTTCAACTTAGTATTAAAGGCATCAGATCAGACAATGCTAAAGAATTTTGTGAGGGTGCTTTCCAACAGTTTTGTCAGCACAAGGGTATAATCCATCAAAAGAGTTGTGCCTACACACCACAACAGAATGGAGTGGTTGAACGTAAACATAGGCATCTTTTGGAGACAACTAGAGCTCTTTCTTTTCAATCTAATGTACCAATTCAATACTGGGGTGATTGTGTTCTTTGTGTAACTTACCGAATAAACATAATGCCTCTAAAGAGTATTGACAATCTAAAATACCAATTCAATACTTGGGAATTGGTTGCTTTACCACCAGGGAAGAAAGCAATTGGTTCGAGATAGGTGTTTAAAGTTAAACTCAAAGCTGATGGTTCCTTAGAAAGATGTAAGGCTAGATTAGTAGCAAAAGGGTACAACCAAAGATTTGGAATTGACTATGAGGAGACTTTTTCCCCTGTGGTCAAAATGGCTACTATTAGATGTTTATTGGCAATTGCAACATCCAATAAATGGTGTAACACCCCCAGACCCGAGGTCAGGGATCTAGGGTGGTCACGATCCAATTACTCCTTGTCGTACCTGTATTACTCACAATGTGTACAATTCACCTTCTTATGACCCCACCATATATATATCTCACACACGCACAGGTTAGAGTCTCAGAAATGACACACTACAACAACTGCGGAATAAAAGATTATTATTACAATACCCAATGTCATACTGAACCTGCTATTAATGCCACCTCTAAGTTAAGGCACATTACCAACTTAACCCTCTGGTGCAAATAATCCTCTCTTACAATTCACATTTATACATAAGATGAATAACAAAAGCTGTAGCCTGATCCGACTGGTTCATACTACTTCCGGGATCAATGCTAAAAACTGCTTATGGACACGCCTTGCGGGATATGTGTCGTATCATTAGCATCCTGCTTCGCTGCTATATAATATATAAAACAAATAGCAAGAGTGAGCGAAAGCTCAACAAGGTAATAAAAATATGGCATAACTCTGCCTTTACTCAAACCCAATAGGAAATAGGTGTAAGACAATACTTGTCACAATATCTCAATACTGAAATTATTTCCTTATCGGAATATATACCAAAACAGTACTTCAAATATCAATTACTATCTTTATACGAAAGATATGTGAAATTCGTACTTGTCATAGCAAATTTATCAAGATAAGCATCCTTTACTGAAAACTCGAATATTTTCCTTTATCGGGATATGATAGAAATTTGGATGCTGAAACCCTGCTCCAGTGATGTAGCACTCAGCAGTTATGGAAACTATAACACTCAGCAGTTCTAGATACTGCCAGATGAGAACACTGAACTCCGTATGTAGGAGAAATTTCATTTGAACTCTGTATTAAGATTTCAATAATTCCATACGTGGATCGACAATGATCAGTCACCGCTTCCAGGTCCACCGCGGGTCTTCTCTACTAGTAGAAGGATAAAAACTCCATCTGTAATTACCCTCAGGTAAAAGCTCCATCCGCAATTACCCTGGATGAAAGCTCCATCCGCAATCATCCTGAATGAAAGCTCCATCCTCAATCATTCTGGCGCAAGTTGGGCCAAATTCAAGTTCCCCGGGCAAATGCCCGTTCAAAGATCGCACTCGGATCCTTTGGTTACTCCCAGAATCAATTGGAAGCTAACCCATTAACACATATTGGCCTTTAGCCGGACTTTCACAATCCCTGGTTACTCCCGAACAATGGGAAGCTAACCCATAAGTACATACTGGCCTTTAGCCAGAAACTCAGGTTGAGCCACGAATAGTCTTCATGAAATCAAGATTGAATCTTTTACTCTTTTTATGAAATGGGAACCCTTAGTAGTAGAGCTATAATCCCAGAATAATATCTCTTATATAAACAAAGGAAGGAAACAATATTTGCTCCCAACTCTGGATTTTCAATTCTCAATATGTACGAAAGCATTTAAATGGCTCAAGTGAGATGATAATGATCGGAAATAATATTGGGGAATCCCTATAATTCTCGGAAATATTATTGAAGGTCAAGAATATTTAATATATAATTCTCAAAGACCTCTAATGCTTTTTAAACAAATAATATGATTTTTAAATCACTAAAAGATATTTAATAATTAATAAGGAAATATTTATTGAAGAAATTTCCTCAAATAAATGATTGTTCAAAAATAATCCTCTCTGAATAAATAAATATTCAATAACGCTTCCCAAATGAAATAATATTCAAATAGTATTTCTCGACTGAGATAATATTTAAATAACATTCCTTGAATGATATAGTAAGCAAATACAATTCCGCAAATGATATCATATTCAAATAACAATCCTCGAATGGTTTCCAAGTAATTAATATTTTATGGAGATATAATTAATGTTCATAAAGAACATTCCTCAAAATAAATAATATCTGCCGCTGAAACCCCTCCTGGTTTCCACGACTATCTCTATATCTCAAAATACCGACTCCCGGTTTAGAGTCGAAAACAATGAATACGCTCTTATCTCTAGAGCTACAAGGTATACCGGTTTATATATACTTAACTCAGAAGATCATATATAATCCAAAGGTCAAATTTTTATTTCAACAGGAAATAAGATATATCGATAAATTGTACAACTTTATACATGGCAAAATCAGTATTATAATCAATACTTTAAAAGTACAAGTTTAGAAAACTTGCCTGATGTTCGAGAAGTGATAGGGGTTCGCGACGATGTCGGACAATCTAGACAAAGTAAAAGAAAACGTACGATTAATCCCTTGGATAATCCACTTATAAATCAACGCCTAAAGACACAAGCAAAACATAACCAAGGCATTACTAACTCGCTTTAGGCTCATAGTAAGTCCATGTTAGTCGACAATTACTTAAGTCATAATTTTGGTTCGAAATCAATCCTCGAATCCAAGTTATACTTAACCATTTTCAACATTGGTTTCTAAGGCGTATTCTTAGAGGTTTTCACTTGCGCAACCTCGGCTAACGCATTTTTATAAAATCGAAAAATAATCTTTTTAACTTGAAACCTTCGTACACACCTTGCCAACTGTCTTTAACATTTTATCACCAAATTTCACATTCTAATTCAACTATTAAGGGTCTCGAACTTAGCGTCAAAGTAGTTATATTTCTGCGATAAAATCCCTTGAACCACTTTCACTAAAACGGTCATTACTCACAAACCGTAAATTCTTTTGACATGATCCTTGCGGTCACATAAACTAGACTCCAAAACCTACCCAATATGGTCAGTGGTTGCAGTTTAAACATGGTTAAGGACTCGGGTAGCTATTGTCAACATGGTTCAAGAAATTTGGGCATTACAACGTCTCTAAATCGAACATTACCATTTTGTCACAACATAACCAAGCCACACCGGGCATACCATACATCCATAACATCAACCAACATTCATTTTACACTTCTAAGGGCAGTGGTAACATTTAAATCCAATACTCAACCCTTTTACACATCAAACAATCATAAAACTCCTTAACATGCACTTATCTCTACTTATCATCAAAACTATACTAAAAACTCATATAAACTCAAAGGGTGGGTTAGGGTCTTACCTTCATTGATGTTCTAATAACACTAACAAAGCTTGATGATCCTTCAATAAGCCTTAGATCGTCCTTAGGAAGCTAAATCTTGATCATCAAAACAAGAACATAACTTAGTAAATTCGGAGTTACTATTCACCTCTTCAAAGAACTGCAACAACGAAAGCCTTACCATGCTTTTCTGGATGAGGCTCCTGATGTAGAGCATCTTAATACCTTTCCAACAAGCTAAAGAACACAAGATTTCATTGAGAAATGAGGGAGATATGGCCGTTTGAAAATCGGAGTAGAAACTGTCAAGAACAGGGCAGCTTGGTTTCTTCAACTTGGAGGAAGGATTTGGCTAGGCTACACTCCTTTGATTGTCACCAAACTTTAGACGTGTGTTCTACATATTATGGGGGAGCTATGGTTAAAATTTGGTGATTTTTAAAGCTCTAGATCTTGAGATATGAATTTTTCTTTGAGTTGTGTTCTTGGTGGCAGTTTTGGGAGAGTTTTGCTTGGTTTCTTTTCTCTCTTGGATAATGACTTGTTCAACTACTTTTTGATCTAATTTCTAGATATTATCAGCTGGGTTTGATCCTCTTGGGAGTTGTGCAAAGAGTCTTGGATAAGCTTGCTTGATTTGTTTTGTTTTTGGAATTGATTTAAGTGATTAAATCACTTAATTCATAATGTTTTTGGTTTAATCCTTTTGTTTAAATCCTTAAATCCACTTGATATAATTCTCTTGATGATCATGTAGGATATTTAATCTTGTTCAAACTCAATCCAAATTCCATAATTTATTCGCTTTATCGCTTAATCTCGTTATAAAGTTCAGCGGTTTCTAGAACGCTCGTTTCACTGTCTCAGTGGTTTTCGTCCTAAATTCTCAAATCAATTATAATAAAATTCCAAAATATTAAATCCTCAATTTCTCAAATTTAATATCTCATTTCTTGATAATACTGGTATATAATTCACCGCTCGGTCAAATATTATGCCAGAATTAAAATTGGAATTTCTGAATTCCGATCGTCTTTACATACACTTATTTCCTCCGTGGATTCCTAATATGACTTCGAAACATCCAAACCACGTCCCGTACATAGGGTGGCGTGAAAAGTTTTCCAACTTACAAAATCACTATTCATCCATACAAATTACTATTCACGTATGAAAAGTACTATTCATCAAAAAGTGAAAACTTCTCTCAAATCCAGAAATTAGGGTTGTCACACTAACTCATTTCTCATCCCCCCTAGGGTTCATTAGCTCATTTCCTGGATGACAGATTATTCTTATCTATGTCCTCAATCATTGAATTACTCTATTATGAAAATACACATATGTATCGGGATCATTCTCCAAAGTAATATCCATTCATCACAACCACGGTTCGTTGAAATCATTATTCACTAATGCACTTAATCATAATAAGAAAAGTTTTAATTCTACCGAAAATCTGGGTTATTACAGTCTCCCCTCCTTAAAAGGATTCCGTCCTCGGAATCAGTTTAGGAAAAGCTGGGGGGTACTCCTCCCTCTTGGTTCTCTTTAACTTCCAGGTGGATTCTTCCACTTCTTGATTTTCTTTTCCAGAATTCCTAACTAGCTTCACAACCTTGTCCCTTAACACTTGCTCTTTTCTATCTGTTATTTCCACAGGTTGTTCTTCGTAAGACAGATCAGGTTGTACATCTATCTGCTCGTGCTCTATCATATGTCGGCATCTACGTTATACTTCCTGACGCGTCTTAGAATCTCAAATGGCCCAATGAATCTCGGGCTCAACTTCCCCTTCTTTCCAAATCTCATTAATTCTTTTCACAAGGATACTTTTAGCATCACGAATCCCCAACCTCATATTCTCTATCTTGTTTCCGCATAAATACATCAAATAACTTGCTTGTCATTCATCAATATGGCATTTAGCTTATCAATAGCAGCACTATCTCTATCCTTGCGGGCTTGGTCCGCATACTTTCTCTCGCCCACCTCCTCCCAACACAAGGGAGAGTGGCAATTCCTTTCAAACCGGGCCTCGTAAGGTGGTAACCCTATACTGGCATGGTAACTACTGCTATAAGCAATCTCAATTTATGGTAAATGGTCACCCCAACTTCCTTTTTCATGGTTGGCCACCGATAGCATTCTCTCGAATCTCTATACTTTTTGGTGCCGCCTAGTGCATAGAATATCTCGACTATGGGTCTCGTGTAAAATCTCATCCTTTAATTCCCGAACATTCGGAATCCATCTCTTTCTCATTTTGACTAAGGGCATCGGCCACCATATTGGCCTTCCCTGGATGGTAGTGTATCTCACAGTCATGATCCTGTATCACTTCTAGCCATTTTCTATATCTCATGTTTAGCTCTTTCGGGTGAATATATATACCTCAAGCTCTTTTGATCTATTTAGATCTCTCACTTTCCTTCATATAAATAATGTCTCGATATATTTAGGGCAGAAACTATCACGGCTAACTCTAAATCGATTCATTAAATCCATAAAAGTTGTGGGTGCATTAGTCAACCCTAATTGACATTACTGAAAACTCAGAGTGTCTATACCTAGTACGAATCACAGTCTTGGGTATATACTTGGGTTTAACTTCCAACTGGTGATATCCAGTTCTTAAATAAGTTTGGAAAAATACACAGCGTCCTTCAGCTGATCAAACAATCACCTATCATCTGCAAGGGGTACCTATTCTCAATGGTGAACTCATTCAACTCTCGATGTTCGATGCACAATCTTGTGCTAACATCTTTCTCTTTCATAACAACACCGGGGCTCTCCACGGTGGTACACTGAGTTTTATCATACTCTTGCCCAATAATTCTTGTAACTGAGTTGCTAATTCTTTCATTCATACTGGGGTTAACAGGAGATGTAGTACTATACTCTGAATACTCGGTATTCATTCTCATATCCTCAAATTCGATAGCTAGTAGCTCATTAAAACCTTGTACAGCCTCCAAAAACCACTATAATTTCCTTTATACTTGATGTCCTTTTCTTTTTTCTCAGCGTCAACTATAAGAGCTAATTAAACTTCATATCTCTGGTGTAATAATTTCTTAGTCTGAACTATATTCATGAATCTCTGAATCTGACTCCGTCCCTTAATTATTACTCTTTTCCCTTACAATCAATTGGGCTCCATTGGGTGTCAACCAATCCATCATTATTATAATATCAAATTCTCCCAACTTGAAAAAAATCAAACCTATTAAAGGTGTCGATCCCATATTTCTAGTTCACAACCTGTATGTACCAGGCTTATGGGAAGAAAATCTCTCGATTGCCTATTTCTACTTGTAATTATTCCCTAAGCGGCTCGGCCTTAAGGTCTAATTGTCATGCAAAATCTTGAGATGCAAGGTACTTAGCAGTTCTGGATCAAATAAAACATTAATACTAACTGAGTTTAAGTAAGAGGGTACCCGCTATTCAAAGGTTCTGGCAGTGGGCTGCTTGTTGGAGGTAGCCCTATTAACTCTTGGTATAGCCGTTCCAGCGGATAACATTCCTTAGCCTTGTGTCCAAGCTTTCCACATTTGAAACAGGTAGTGTCTTGGTTGGTCTTGGAACGGGGTTCCTGACAGGTATTAGCATAGTGCCCTAGCTGCCTACAATTAAAACACGTTACTCCTTGCGAGTTACACATGCCTAGATGTTTCCTTCCGCATTCATTACAATCTGGCAGTGGGGGTCGAGATAGGTTAGGGTGAGACCCACCAGTTTGCCGACCACTCTGGCCTGCACCCCTACTTCCAGGTCTCTTAGATCCACAGCTTTGACTGGATTGAGATGCCACCTTTCGGGTAAACTTACTCGGAAAATTCCTACCTGCTGAATTCCCTTTCTGATTACCCATTTTCCTCTTCTTTTCCTCTCTTTCTTTATGACTCTGATCACTTCCTGCCTCTGCGATTGATGCCTTCTGCACTAATGTAGCGTAGTTGGTCAATTCATATTGCCACCTTATTCTGAATCCACTGTTTTAGCCCCAGTTGAAACCTACGGGCTCTTTTCTCTTCTGTGTCCACAAACTCCGGAACAAACCTTGACAACTCGGAAAACTTGGCCTCATAATCTGCCACAGTCATGTTTCCTTGCTTCAGTTCTAGAAACTTTACTTCCATCTGGGTCTCTATATATTTCGAAAAATATTTCTCTAAAAACACCAAGCTGAATCTCTCCCAAGTCACAACACCAGTTCCCTCTAGGTTTTTCTTAGATTTCCACCAGTGATTCACCTCTCCCTTCAGGAGGTAGGCGGCAAATACCGTTTTCTGATTCTCTGCAATACTCAGTATCTCAAATGATTTCTCTATCTCTTTAAACCAAGCTCTGGCCTTTACTGGGTCAGCGGTTCCATGAAACTCTGGTGGTTTTAGCGACTTAAAGGCTATAAAGGCCTTAGCGTTAGAATTATCAGGTCGTTGAGGGTTAGGATGTTGATTCAAATTCTGTCTCAATAGGTGCATGAACTGATCCATGGGGTTCCCCTCTGGGTTTTCCCCTTCCTGGTCATGACTCTGCCCTTCTGAATCTCCGGGGTTAGCTCTCGTTCCCATCCTTCTTGGTGGCATTTTCTGATAATCAGAAAGACAAGGTTTATCAGGATTTGTTGAATTTTCAGAATCAGGGAAATTTGATCAATCTATTTACCCATTGGTAATACTATGAAATTGATTTCAAAACCTGAAGAACAATTCTATGAATATCAAACCAAATAGAATAGTAAACAATTGCAATAATGGAATAATTGAAACAAAGCTAGAATTTTAACAACTGGAAAGGAAACAAATATAAACGTCCCATATGAGGGGAATCAAAAGTTTCGAACTGAAACATGCCACATCATCCTGATACATATACGTCCAAATAGTCAATACTACCTATCCACCAGTCTCAGAAGGAACATGACAGCCGAAGTTAGTCATTCCACCAAATTGGCACTACTAAGGCCATTTGAATCTAGTGAACCATGTTGTCCGTCATCTATCACGGGCTGTCTGCGGGACAAGGTGGATCCAGCCTTCTTACCATAGACTATTTCGTTGCGAATCTAATTCCTATCAGCGAATTTTGACTTATTCAACCTGGTTTGCCTCCCCTTGGGATTAAATAAAGATAACAAGAATCATGGAGCTTTGAAAAGATTGCTCCCATATCACGGAAAACGTCACACATTGGTGATTATAAGGTTATGAGTTTTAAGGTAACCTTATTTGAGATGAGAGAATTTACTGAGAGAACAATACGATCATAAAAACTCAATGTTGTGTGTCTCAATTAAGACATTACTAAAGGTAATTAGCCTTCTTGTATTTCACAACTCACAAGTGACGGCGCCCCGTCAGACTTCTATCACCCAGACAGATAGTCCTTGTGGCCCCTATAAGTATAGGGTTGTTCGTCTCAGTGGAAGTTGAGAAGTAGGATGAAATTCAAAGTCGAGTTAATAATTATCATCTTTTGACAAATAATTCTTAAAATGGACACCTTGGATTAAAAGTGAACAGGTTCCAAAGGTGCGATTTTTTTAAAGAAAAGGATAGCCAGAAAGATACTGGTATTCAACAAACAAGTGGTGCTGTATCACCATAGGATTATTCATTACTGAAAAGTGAAAGCTTGAATAACATTATTCACCAGGGCTTCGAAAACCTGAAAGTAGGTATCATGACGGCCTCTGGCACAATTGAAAGTAAATATGATTTAACACTACTGTTATAAAATAACTTCGAAGAAGGAATATACCCTTTATCAAAATTCTCTCTTGGAGAGATGTCAAGATAGCTTATAGATTGGGGAGGTAATCAACATAATCTGCAAATGGGGACGGTATTGCCAAGGTCTCTCCAGTTGCCTTTGTATGTTGGCTCCTCTAATGGATAATCGTTCGCTTCGAGAGCTTTTCTTTTCCATGCACACCCTAAGGTGCTTGATACTTACGTCATTGCCGACTCATAATAGTTGCTAAGGATTCAACCATCGACATTTACAATTGCAGGGAGTTCTACTCGACTAAGCGTAAGCATCTCAAGCAAGCGTTCTGTTTTATAAGAAGACTTCGATACCGGTGTCGCCCATAGTAACGACGAATTCCACATGTCGAATGGGCGGTACTCCGGAAGATCGTTAGAAACTACATGCTTTGTAATAACCCTAACTTCAGTAATGCTACGGTGGTCACATGAATAATAAATTTCGAGGATTTAGAGAAATGGTATATAGGTACCCTATAGTGGAAACATAAAATGAATAAACAGAAACCATATTAGTGTTGTACAATGGAAATAAGTGACTCGAAATGACGTTAGATTTCAGAAATTCCTGAAGCATGGATTTTGAGGATTTTGATCTCGAATAAGCTTCTATTGGACCTTAAGGAGCATGGAAATATTATAAGAATTATATATTGAGGGATTGGTAAATTTAGATTTGAGCCAGGGGATTATTAAGTTAAGAGAATACCAATGGAATTTGGATTGTTAAATGATTTCAAAAACCACTGAGATAATGAGGTTTACTCGAAACGAATTACAATTAGACGAGTATGGAAACCAAACAACCAAGATTAGTAATATAACAAGGACACATACCACATTTTTACTTACCAAGATTACTAACATAATCATTAGAAAAACAAGAAAAGAGATTATGAGGTCATTAGGGTGATGTCACATTCCACTAACATTTTTAAGGGGTAAATTAGTAACTTTGCAAGGTTTAATCACAAAATATCTTGCCAAGCTTCCAAGGTACTCTAGATTAGTGAATAATTAGATGAGATAAACACAAAAATTTCTCTTCCTCCTCCATTTTTCTTACATTCGGCCAAGCTAGAGACCAAGGGGAAAAATCCAACTTCCAAGCCTTCTAAATTCACAAGATTAATTTGGTAAGTCCTATATTTCATGATTAAGATATCCCATGAGTTTAAGCTTGATCCACCATGTCAATCTTTAGATGGAAATTCATGAACAAGATGATGAATAGTAACTTTTAGAGCAAACTTTGTCTTTCTTGATTTCTTTGCATGATATAGACTATACCAAGGTAGTATAAGAGCTTTGTGAGGTTATTCATGTTAGTGTACTCTTTAAAGTTGATGATTTGCTTGAAACCCTAGCTTGAATCATTTGGGATATGATGATTTTTAGTTGGTTTATATGATAAGTGGTACTAAATCATTTAATCTTATTGTTATAGTTGTTTATATGTGTTTGAATGATTATGGAGATGTGTTGTGGACTTGTAACCATGGCTGGTGAAGAATACCACATGGTGTAGGTGATGATTATGGTGTTTGATAATTGATTTGGAGGAGTTGGATTTATGGAAAGTACGAAATTATAGCCGTTATAATGCCCGATTTTCGTTAGGATGTAAGTTGCCCTGTTTTGGACCCCCTGCATCCGTACGGTACCCTACTGTCCAGGTTCCTATTTAACTATGAAATGATAGAGCTTAGTTCATAGATCGTTTTGATATAAGGTGCGTTAAAATCTGATGAACGGTTTAGGAGAAAAGTCAGTTTTAGTGAAAGCGGTTCAGAAATCGAGAAACCGTAAATGTATCAAACTTGAGGTTACAATTACCATACTTTAACATTGTTAAAAGTCACGAAATCTTGGGACAGTGTAGTAGGGTGGTCAGAGGACCCTTGACAGTTGACCTTACATTAAAATTCGAAATCCATATTTTCTAAGAATTTTTACAGTTAAGTGTGGTCGTTAGGGAAAATGGTGAAAACCCCTGAAACTTCGATTTAGGTTATAAATGGTTAAGTTCTTGAGCCTTTGGGATAATAATAATACGTTAAACATATATTAAAGTTTCAAAAGGTAATGATATGCAAGAGTGTAGTGAGTAAGAGATGTGGTTCTAACGACGGTCCTTTTGTGTTTATAGAAACTCCGGAAGAGGGACGAGCCATACCGTCAGGATATCGAAACCGAGGCAAGATTTCTTCTATCCCTATTTGTAAAACTACTTATCCTCACAAAGAAACTTGATTTTGTGAAATATATATGTGATGCTATTATTACTATATTGTGAAGAAATTGTCTTCCTTGAGTATTAATATTGAAAAGAAAGATATACGAAGATGTATATGAATATGGATATGAGTATAAGATGCATATGAATATGAATGAGAGTATGAGATGGATATGCATAGAGATGATTATGCATGAATTGAACATGCCTTATGATTAAGAGAATAAGAGAGAATGGTATCAGTTGTTATCGAGGGTTATATGGTTATAATATTATATTAAAAATGTTCTTATTGAGTATCAGTGGTTTAATAAACATTATTTGATTATCATGCATTACTCTTAAAATAGATGGAATATTTTACGAATATAAAAGTATATTTGATTTCTGAATTGGAAAGAGAGGTCTGAATCATAATCAAAGCCTTATGACATATATATATTTTATAGAAGTAATGTGCGAGAATGGAAATGATATGAGAGAATGATATTTTAAAAAGAGAATAATGATGTGATAAAGAGGGGGATTGCAACAGACTGGCGTAAGTGGCTGTGTCAGGGCTGTGTGCGACACAGTCCAGCATTTATTATCTTTATTACGGCACGAAGATGCCAAGGGAGGATGTTAGCAGGTGGCCTTCCTCCAGGGATGATTTTCATTCCTTCTACCGGTAGTAAAAAGAGAGCAGATACGATTAGGCGACTGATCATCATCCTAACGTATCAGGCGACAGCAGATATCCCCAATGTTTTTGAAAAGAAAGTGTAGACAATGGTTTTCAGATTTCTATACTGAAACAGAATAATGATATGAGATGATGGAATGATAGTTACAGATGAAGAAAAACTGATATTATGTTATTTCAGATTTCTATACTGAAACAGAATATTGATATGAGATGATGATATTATGGATACAGATGAAGAAAAACTGATATTATATTAATATAAATTACTTTCTTATAATAGTGAGTGGATGATGTATTATTAAATAAGAGCTATACTCTCCCTTAAGGATTTTAATTGTTTCCTGCTATTACATATGCATAGACATATATGTATACTTGTTCACATTTTAAATTTTAGTTACAGTATGATCTTGCTGAGCTATTATAGCTCACTCTTGCTACTTATGTATATAGCAGCTAGGTCCCATGCCGATACTACGTACCACACCCCGCAAGAGGGTAAGGGAAAGGCGACCTTTTGAGCGAGTGCTGGCGACCATCCCCGAGGTAGTGACAAGCGGAGGGGCTTAGTATACTTATGTAAATTAAGTGTGTAAGTTGTAATAACTTTAGTTGTTGAAGTGCTTCCTGTAGAAGCTTTGTTCAACAATGTACTTAGTAAATTCTGGGCTTGTAATAACTGTTAACTTTAAAACTTTTAAATATTGTGGTTGTTGTTCTATGAGCTTATGACTGGTGTGTGTGTGTATTAGTGTGGGGTCAACTGCTTATTTATTTAATTATTTATAAAAAAAAAAAGATTACAGAGATATTAATATTGATCGGAAACTGGACTTTGACGGCCCGGATCCTTGACCCCGGATCCCGGGGCGTCACAGATGGTATCAGAGCTAAGAGTCATAATGCTCAAGAACAAAAGTGATAATAATAAATGTATCAGTTATAATATAAATTGTGAACTTCCATCAAGTTCAGGGGTGGTATATCGCAGGTAGTATTTACTTTAAGCATATATTATAATTTATTAGACTGTTACTAATAGAATTTTATGTTTTATTATAGGGAGCGGAGATGGGTGAGCCGGGTCAGGACCCCCAGTGGCTAGGGAGGTCAGAGCAGGAGCTATTAGATCTTCAGCTGGCCGGGGTAGAGGTCCCCGAGTATGCAGTTGAGGACCTCAGGGAGAGACGCCGGGCGGCGGCTAGAGAGCGATTAGAGAGAGAGGAGGCAGAGGAGCAGAGACGGAGAGATGCTGTGGCCCTAGTGCCATATATGGGTAGACCTTCTACAGGATCTGACGAGGCAGGTCCTTCCAGAGTGAGATCGGAGATCCCTGAGGAGGAGAGGCCACTGCGTAAGAGGCCTAGGTTGTCAGTTATACCTGAGGAGCCGATTGAGTGGAGGGATATTCAGATGGTTCCCACTCCTGTCCGACCCATCCCAGTGCCGTCACCAGTTCCATCCCCTCTACCTAGTCCTGACCCTATAGATGATCCTTTTGAGCAGTTTACCCCTCCAGGGCATTTTGGTTTCTTTGAGGAGGAGGAGGATCCTTCAGAGGATGCTGAGACAGAGTCGGTTCCTCCATCCCCACCCTTTGCACCTCCACCACCTCCACCTGTGGATGCACCTCCCCTAGCTGTACCCCCTCAGGAGGCACCCTTACCGGCGGGTGACTCACTTTCAGCTACCTTACTGACCGAGTACTTTGCCCTTCAGGGACAGTTGGAGGAGTCCCGCAGGACTATAGACACCCTTCTACAGAGGTTAGAGAGAGGGAGAGGAGGGGTTATCCCGGATGGGATGTCTCTGGGGATGATCAGTATTGAGCTACGAGCATTAGGAGATATTAGGAGGTTGTTGGGTGATAGAGGAGACCCGGCATGGAGGGCCCAGATAGTTGATACGGTTACTACCATGGTAGTCCAGATACGGGATGTTGTCAGGGCAGGGGTGTGAGCCGGGATAGTAGTTCGTCACTAATCAGACTAGTCATCTTGTTGATGTCATTTTGGGGATTAGTTTAGTGGTCCACTGTTTTAATCCCAGTCTGATTAGGGGGCAGTTAGTAATACTTTTGGTGATATCGGATTAGTATGTACGGCTATGTTTTGGGTTTCGAACCTTGTATTAGATGATGTATATTATTAGCAGTAAAAGATGTTGTACCCAAATTGTAAAATATTTATGTACAGTAATGAAGTTTGTGCATTTCTATCTAAATTTTTGCTGCATATTTTTTTTTTATAATATAATAAATGTTGAGACTCATAAATATTGATGTATAAAAGGTGATTGACTTAATGAAAAGGCTATCGTGTTAAGGGCGATACAACTACCTACTAAAGTTATGGTATAACTAGATGTAAATTGCGTGATAAAGATATTGTGACGTGCAAATGAGCTAATTAATGATATAATTGTGTATATAGAAATGATGTATGTAGTAACCCAAATTCGGGTAATTAATAAGGACTATTGTTATATACAGAACTATGCCGCCTAGACGTGACAGTAGAGCGAATGCAAGGGAAAATGAGAGAGACGAAAGAAGTCGAAATATCGAAGGTACTAGACTGAACGAAAATGCTCATAATGAAGAAAATCATGAAGAAGGAGAAGAGGAATCAACTGGCCAACAAAGGAATCCGGGAGGTGATCCCTTTGCCCAATTCATGGACTTATTAAGGCAGAATTTAACAAATCCACAGAATCCTCAACCACCACCTGTTCTCCCCAATCAGGCAGCTAGTTCCTTTCGTGCCTTTAAATCATTAAAGCCCCCAGAATTCGAGGGAACCACTAACCCATTAGTAGCTAGGGCATGGCTAAAAGAAATGGAGAAAGCTTTCGAAATACTGAGGATAGAGGAAGATCAGAAAACAGTTTTTGCAGCCTATCTCCTAAAGGGAGAGGCAAATTACTGGTGGGAAGCTAGGAAGAACCTAGAGGAAGCGGGAGTGATAACCTGGGAGCGTTTCACTAGGGTGTTCCTAGAAAAGTATTCTCCTAGGTATTTAGAAAACCAAATGGAACTAAAGTTTCTGGAGTTAAAACAGGATAACCTAACAGTGGCAGAGTATGAAAATAAATTTACAGAACTGTCGAGGTTTGTTCCCGAGTTTGTGCGTACTGAAGAACAACGTGCAAAAAGGTTTCAACAAGGGTTGAAACCCTGGTTACGAACGAGAGTGGCCCCATTTGAGTTAACTGATTATGCTGCAGTGGTTCAAAAGGCATCAATTATAGAGGCCGAGAGTGAGCAGGCTCAAATAGGTCGAGAGAATAAGAAAAGAAGATTTGAGGGCCCAAAAGGAGGTTCAAGTGAGGGAAGCTACTTTAACAAGGGAGGTAAAGGACAAAAATCTCAATTTGTGGGAAAGTCGGGGGGTAACAAGACTACTAGTGAGACGGTGAGTCAGGGTGGAAAATCTTCGGGAACATTTCAGTCCAATCAATCACGACCACCATTACCAGATTGTGAGACGTGTGGTAAGAAGCATATAGGAGTCTGTAGAGTGCTGGGAGTAACTTGTTTTAAGTGTGGACAAAAAGGACACTACTTTAACCAGTGCCCATCAACTGATGCAAACCCTAAAAGAGATGTTAAGTGTTACCAGTGTGGGAAACTAGGACACTTTGCTAGAGATTGCCGTTCAGGTGGGTCATACGCGTCAGGACAGAGTGGGGCTGCTTCAAATAGGCCTACTGCTAGAGTGTACAACATGACCTTAGGGGAAGCGTTGACAAAACCAGATGCGGATACAGGTACTTGTTTTTTTCGATTTAAATTTTGTGTGTAAGTCTTTGGTTAAGGATCGACTTAATCAATTAATGGAATAAATAAGTTAATAAAATAGATAAGGAAAATCAGTATCTATTAAGGGCTAGGAAACGTTATGAAAAGAAAAGTAGGAGTGTTTTGGGAAAACACAAGCTCGTTGATACGAACAGGAAATATATATTATAGGTAGTATTTTCTTACAATTGTTTTAAAGAATATTATTAGGGCTTATTTTCTGGAAAATTTTACAGAGAGGAGCTATAGGAATATTGAGGAATTAATATTTATGTCATGATAGAGATCAGAAGATGGTCAAACCATAAGTGAGATACACTACCATTCAGAAAAGGTCAATGTAGTGGCGGATATCTTCGTCAAAAGAGGAAGGAGAGACGAGATAACCTGGAATGACTTGAAACAGGAGGAGATTTGTGAGGAAAAGACAGTAAAAGAACTGCTATTGATAAACTAAATGGCATGTTGATGAATGACAAGGAAGTTATGTTAGTATATTTCTGCGCAAACAGGATAGATATATTATAGAAGGAAAAAGGATAAAGGAAGTAGTGTGGAAGTTAGAAGATGTGAATGAGAAAGATACTTATGGACATTTCCAACATGATTCCGGGACGGAATCCTTTTAAGGGGGGGAGGATGTAATAACCCTAACTTCAGTAATGCTACGGTGGTCACATGAATAATAAATTTCGAGGATTTAGAGAAATGGTATATAGGTACCCTATAGTGGAAACATAAAATGAATAAACAGAAACCATATTAGTGTTGTACAATGGAAATAAGTGACTCGAAATGACGTTAGATTTCAGAAATTCCTGAAGCATGGATTTTGAGGATTTTGATCTCGAATAAGCTTCTATTGGACCTCAAGGAGCATGGAAATATTATAAGAATTATATATTGAGGGATTGGTAAATTTAGATTTGAGCCAGGGGATTATTAAGTTAAGAGAATACCAATGGAATTTGGATTGTTAAATGATTTCAAAAACCACTGAGATAATGAGGTTTACTCGAAACGAATTACAATTAGACGAGTATGGAAACCAAACAACCAAGATTAGTAATATAACAAGGACACATACCACATTTTTACTTACCAAGATTACTAACATAATCATTAGAAAAACAAGAAAAGAGATTATGAGGTCATTAGGGTGATGTCACATTCCACTAACATTTTTAAGGGGTAAATTAGTAACTTTGCAAGGTTTAATCACAAAATATCTTGCCAAGCTTCCAAGGTACTCTAGATTAGTGAATAATTAGATGAGATAAACACAAAAATTTCTCTTCCTCCTCCATTTTTCTTACATTCGGCCAAGCTAGAGACCAAGGGGAAAAATCCAACTTCCAAGCCTTCTAAATTCACAAGATTAATTTGGTAAGTCCTATATTTCATGATTAAGATATCCCATGAGTTTAAGCTTGATCCACCATGTCAATCTTTAGATGGAAATTCATGAACAAGATGATGAATAGTAACTTTTAGAGCAAACTTTGTCTTTCTTGATTTCTTTGCATGATATAGACTATACCAAGGTAGTATAAGAGCTTTGTGAGGTTATTCATGTTAGTGTACTCTTTAAAGTTGATGATTTGCTTGAAACCCTAGCTTGAATCATTTGGGATATGATGATTTTTAGTTGGTTTATATGATAAGTGGTACTAAATCATTTAATCTTATTGTTATAGTTGTTTATATGTGTTTGAATGATTATGGAGATGTGTTGTGGACTTGTAACCATGGCTGGTGAAGAATACCACATGGTGTAGGTGATGATTATGGTGTTTGATAATTGATTTGGAGGAGTTGGATTTATGGAAAGTACGAAATTATAGCCGTTATAATGCCCGATTTTCGTTAGGATGTAAGTTGCCCTGTTTTGGACCCCCTGCATCCGTACGGTACCCTACTGTCCAGGTTCCTATTTAACTATGAAATGATAGAGCTTAGTTCATAGATCGTTTTGATATAAGGTGCGTTAAAATCTGATGAACGGTTTAGGAGAAAAGTCAGTTTTAGTGAAAGCGGTTCAGAAATCGAGAAACCGTAAATGTATCAAACTTGAGGTTACAATTACCATACTTTAACATTGTTAAAAGTCACGAAATCTTGGGACAGTGTAGTAGGGTGGTCAGAGGACCCTTGACAGTTGACCTTACATTAAAATTCGAAATCCATATTTTCTAAGAATTTTTACAGTTAAGTGTGGTCGTTAGGGAAAATGGTGAAAACCCCTGAAACTTCGATTTAGGTTATAAATGGTTAAGTTCTTGAGCCTTTGGGATAATAATAATACGTTAAACATATATTAAAGTTTCAAAAGGTAATGTTATGCAAGAGTGTAGTGAGTAAGAGATGTGGTTCTAACGACGGTCCTTTTGTGTTTATAGAAACTCCGGAAGAGGGACGAGCCATACCGTCAGGATATCGAAACCGAGGCAAGATTTCTTCTATCCCTATTTGTAAAACTACTTATCCTCACAAAGAAACTTGATTTTGTGAAATATATATGTGATGCTATTATTACTATATTGTGAAGAAATTGTCTTCCTTGAGTATTAATATTGAAAAGAAAGATATACGAAGATGTATATGAATATGGATATGAGTATAAGATGCATATGAATATGAATGAGAGTATGAGATGGATATGCATAGAGATGATTATGCATGAATTGAACATGCCTTATGATTAAGAGAATAAGAGAGAATGGTATCAGTTGTTATCGAGGGTTATATGGTTATAATATTATATTAAAAATGTTCTTATTGAGTATCAGTGGTTTAATAAACATTATTTGATTATCATGCATTACTCTTAAAATAGATGGAATATTTTACGAATATAAAAGTATATTTGATTTCTGAATTGGAAAGAGAGGTCTGAATCATAATCAAAGCCTTATGACATATATATATTTTATAGAAGTAATGTGCGAGAATGGAAATGATATGAGAGAATGATATTTTAAAAAGAGAATAATGATGTGATAAAGAGGGGGATTGCAACAGACTGGCGTAAGTGGCTGTGTCAGGGCTGTGTGCGACACAGTCCAGCATTTATTATCTTTATTACGGCACGAAGATGCCAAGGGAGGATGTTAGCAGGTGGCCTTCCTCCAGGGATGATTTTCATTCCTTCTACCGGTAGTAAAAAGAGAGCAGATACGATTAGGCGACTGATCATCGTCCTAACGTATCAGGCGACAGCAGATATCCCCAATGTTTTTGAAAAGAAAGTGTAGACAATGGTTTTCAGATTTCTATACTGAAACAGAATAATGATATGAGATGATGGAATGATAGTTACAGATGAAGAAAAACTGATATTATGTTATTTCAGATTTCTATACTGAAACAGAATATTGATATGAGATGATGATATTATGGATACAGATGAAGAAAAACTGATATTATATTAATATAAATTACTTTCTTATAATAGTGAGTGGATGATGTATTATTAAATAAGAGCTATACTCTCCCTTAAGGATTTTAATTGTTTCCTGCTATTACATATGCATAGACATATATGTATACTTGTTCACATTTTAAATTTTAGTTACAGTATGATCTTGCTGAGCTATTATAGCTCACTCTTGCTACTTATGTATATAGCAGCTAGGTCCCATGCCGATACTACGTACCACACCCCGCAAGAGGGTAAGGGAAAGGCGACCTTTTGAGCGAGTGCTGGCGACCATCCCCGAGGTAGTGACAAGCGGAGGGGCTTAGTATACTTATGTAAATTAAGTGTGTAAGTTGTAATAACTTTAGTTGTTGAAGTGCTTCCTGTAGAAGCTTTGTTCAATAATGTACTTAGTAAATTCTGGGCTTGTAATAACTGTTAACTTTAAAACTTTTAAATATTGTGGTTGTTGTTCTATGAGCTTATGACTGGTGTGTGTGTGTATTAGTGTGGGGTCAACTGCTTATTTATTTAATTATTTATAAAAAAAAAAGATTACAGAGATATTAATATTGATCGGAAACTGGACTTTGACGGCCCGGATCCTTGACCCCGGATCCCGGGGCGTCACATGCTTAAACCCAAGTACTATTATAATCGTCTTCATACCAAACATTCCTTCTTCTCGTATCAATCCCGTGTGCTATATAAGCTCAACACTTGTGGCATAACAGCCTTCTTATTTAAGTCTTTCCCAGACTTTCTTAGTCCGTCTTGGTTTTTAAAAAATATCTCGTCTTAGCGCACTCGTGTTACAATAATACTATGCGTAGTACGTACATATAAAATCTTGCTCGAGGCAATAAAATTCCTCAATACCGTAGTAACATCGTCGTTGGTGGAATCGCTGATCATGGGGATTTAAACCCCATATATAAGGTAGTGCCTCTATTAGTTAAGGTAACTAAGTACCCTTAATCATACACGAAGTTCGAACGTCTTAGTTCTTACGCATGCTGCCTCCCTAGGCACTGCAACAGACTACGAGTAACAAGTCTCGTTCAAGTTGAATCAATCCACCGGTATTGGATATACTGCCTCTACCTCTTCTGCTTTGGAGACTTTACTCCATTTCTTCGTCATATCTCTTGATGAATCATAAACGATTCTAAACTCTCATCTCGTCACTTATTTGACCTCTGAACATTCGTCCGGTCTTATTATAAGACTTCAAGTAACATACCACATTTTTATCAATCGGCACGTTCAATAAAAGATTCTTTCCTTGACCCACCATGGGGTCCTCCTCTAGATCCTCCTGTGGATCTACCTTTATCGGGTCTCCGTCCATCTCAAGGAGCCCATCATCAAATGCTTACTCGAAGGCCTCGGGGTCTGGTATCTCAGAATCCCATCTATTTATAATTCGTACGAATCGAGGTGACTTACCATGAAGTCCTAATTGTGGTTTCCCAGAAGAAGTCCCATCTCGGGCTTCATCTCAAACAGTCAGGGTCATGTCCTCTAACCCGACTACGAACTTGATTTGAACTCTAGTTATTGTCTTCATTCTTAAGGGTATTGTAAGACTCGATCTCCTATCATTTCTGAGGACTGTAACCTAACGCTCTGATACCATTTCTGTAACACCCCCAGACCCGGGGTCAGGGATCTAAGGTGGTCACGATCCAATTACTCCTTGTCGTACCTGTATTACTCACAATGTGTACAATTCACCTGCTTATGACCCCAACATATATATATATATATATATATATATATATATATATATATATATATATCTCACACACACAGAGGTCAGAGTCTCAGAAATGACACACTACAACAACTACGGAATAAAAGATTATTATTACAATACCCAAATGTCTTACTGAACCTGCTATTAATGCCACCTCTAAGTGAAGACACATTACCAACTTAACCCTCTGGTGCTCATAATCCTCACTTACAATTCACATTTATACATAAGATGAATAACAAAAGCTGTAGCCTGATCCGACTGGTTCATACTACTTCCGGGATCAATGCTAAAAACTGCTTATGGACACGCCTTGCGGGATATGTGTCGTATCCTTGGCATCCTGCTTCGCTGCTATATAATATATAAAACAAATAGGAAGAGTGAGCGAAAGCTCAGTAAGGTAATAAAAATATGGCATAACTCTGCCTTTACTCAAACCCAATAGGAAATAGGTATTAGACAATACTTGTCACAATATCTCAATACTAAAATTATTTCCTTATCGGAATATATACCAAAATAGTACTTCAAATATCAATTACTATCTTTATACGAAAGATATGTGAAATTCGTACTTGCCGTAGTAAATTTATCAAGATAAGCATCCTTTACTGAAAACTCGAATATTTTCCCTTATCGGGATATGATAGAAATTTTGATGCTGAAACCCTGCTCCAGTGATGTAGCACTCAGCAGTTGTGGATACTATAACACTCAGCAGTTCTAGATACTGCCAGATGAGAACACTGAACTCCGTATGTAGGAGAAATTTCATTTGAACTCTGTATTGAGATTTCAATAATTCCAGACGTGGATCGACGATGATCAGTCGCCGCTTCCAGGTCCACCGCGGGTCTTCTCTACTAGTAGAAGGATAAAAACTCCATCCGTAATTACCCTCAGGTAAAAGCTCTATCCGCAATTACCCTGGATGAAAGCCCCATCCGCAATCATCCTGAATGAAAGCTCCATCCGCAATCATTCTGGCGCAAGTTGGGCCAAATTCAAGTTCCCCGGGAAAATGCCCGTTCAAAGATCGCACTCGGATCCTTTGGTTACTCCCAGAATCAATTGGAAGCTAACCCATTAACACATATTGGCCTTTAGCCGGACTTTCACAATCCCTGGTTACTCCCGAACAATGGGAAGCTAATCCATAAGTACATACTGGCCTTTAGCCAGAAACTCAGGTTGAGCCACGAATAGTCTTCATGAAATCAAGATTGAATCTTTTACTCTTTTTATGAAATGGGAACCCTTAGTAGTAGGGCTATAATCCCAGAATAATATCTCTTATATAAACGAAGGAAGGAAACAAGATTTGCTCCCAACTTTGGATTTTCAATTCTCAATATGTACGGAAGCATTTAGATGGCTCAAGTGAGCTGATAATGATCGGGAATAATATTGGGGAATCCCTATAATTCTCGGAAATATTATTGAAGGTCAAGAATATTTAATATATAATTCTCAAAGACCTCTAATGCTTTTTAAACAAATAATATGATTTTTAAATCACTAAAAGATATTTAATAATTAATAAGGAAATATTTATTGAAGAAATTTCCTCAAATAAATGATTATTCAAAAATAATCCTCTCTGAATAAATAAATATTCAATAATGCTTCTCAAATGAAATAATATTCAAATAGTATTTCTCGACTGAGATAATATTTAAATAACATTCCTTGAATGATATAGTAAGCAAATAAAATTCCGCAAATTATATCATATTCAAATAACAATCCTCGAATGGTTTCCAAGTAATTAATATTTTATGGAGATATAATTAATGTTCATAAATAACATTTCTCAAAATAAATAATAATCTGCCGCTGGAATCCCTCCTGGTTTCCACGACTATCTCTATATCTCAAAATACCGACTCCCGGTTTAGAGTCGAAAACAATGAATATGCTCTTATCTCTAGAGCTAAAAGGTATACCGGTTTATATATATACTTAACTCAGAAGATCATATATAATCCAAAGGTCAAATTTTTATTTCAACAGGAAATAAGATATATCGCAAAATTGTACAACTTTATACATGGCAAAAT
Source organism: Saposhnikovia divaricata (assembly GCA_036435485.1). Lineage (NCBI taxonomy): Eukaryota > Viridiplantae > Streptophyta > Magnoliopsida > Apiales > Apiaceae > Saposhnikovia > Saposhnikovia divaricata. The sequence goes on along the minus strand of CM071595.1, from coordinate 51,581,361 downwards.
CAGTATTATAATCAATATTTTAAAAGTACAAGTTTAGAAAACTTGCCTGATGTTCGAGAAGTGATAGGGGTTCGCAACGATGTTGGACAATCTAGACAAAGTAAAAGAAAATGTACGATTAATCCCTTGGATAATCCACTTATAAATCAACGCCTAAAGACACAAGCAAAACATGACTATTCATCACTAATATGACTTCGAAACATCCAAACCACGTCCCGTACATAGGGTGGCGTGAAAAGTTTTCAAACTTACAAAATCACTATTCATCCATACAAATTACTATTCATGTATGAAAAGTACTATTCATCAAAAAGTGAAAATTTCTCTCAAATCCAAAAATTAGGGTTTTCATACTAACTCATTTCTCATCTCCCCCCTAGGGTTCATTAGTTCATTTCCTGGATGATAGATTATTCTTATCTATGTCCTCAATCATTGAATTACTCTATTCTGAAAATAAACATATGTATCGGGATCATTCGCCAAAGCAATATCCATTCATCACAACCACGGTTCGTTGAAATCATTATTCACTAATGCACTTAATCATAATAAGAAAAGTTTTAATTCTACCGAAAATCTGGGTTATTACAAATGGCCTCTGTAACAACTTGATGTCAATAATGCTTTCTTACATGGCATTTTATCTGAGGAAGTTTATATGAAGGTGCCAGAGGGCATACCTAATCCTGGTAATAAGGTTTGTAGACTAATCAAGTCCATATATGGCCTTAAACAGGCTTCAAGAGAATGGTTTGCTAAACTCTTGTCAGCTTTGTTACTTCAAGGTTTTCAGCAATCTAAGAGTGATTCTAGTTTGTATATCAAGAGGTCTGCAGGTTTGGTTTGTATTACAGCTGTTTATGTTGTTGACATCATCCATACTGGCACAAATTCAGTTGCTATTCAGTCATTGAAAACATATTTGCATCAAGAATTCACAATTAAGGATCTGGGCCAGTTAAATTTTTTTTCTGGGCATTAAAGTTACTCATCTTGATTCTGGTATTTTCTTGAGTCAGAAAAAATTTACACTGGAACTTCTTAATGATTGTTCTTGTTATGATCTTTCCAAAAGGGCTGTTACACCACTACCTCTAAATGTGAAGCTTTCTGCAGATGATGGTAACTTGATTTCTGATCCTGAGTTATACAGGTCTTTAGTTGGAAAACTCAATTTTTTGACTAATACTAGACCTGATCTAGCTTATGTAGTTCAATCTCTGAGTCAGTTTATGCACCAACCCAGGTCCACTCATTTTCAAGCCCTATTACATACACTCAGATATGTGAATTTCTCTATTGGTCAAGGCATACTTTTGAGTGCTGATACTCATATCAGGTTACAGGCTTTCACTGATTCTGATTGGGCATCCTGTCCAGATTCTAGGAAATCTGTTACAGGTTATGTCCTATTACTTGGCCAATCACCTGTTACAGCACAGGTGGTATTGGATAATCCACTGGCGTGGCTGTAGTATTATTTATAATAGTTTATATTGACTAGTAAATAATACTAGTATACTTTGTGCATATTGAACATGATCAAATTTAGAATAGTTCCCTTATACTGATTAAGAGGGTGAACTAAGATTCTATGTTATTATTAATACTTAGGTTCTTAATCCGGATATAATAATTGACACGTGTATATTATTTACATGCTTTGATTTATATATGAAATAATTCTTGCGAATTAAATCATTATATTTTGGGTGATGGAATAATATATATGGTGGATATTATTTATTGAAGGAGTCCATGTCCTGATAATATTCGGGTTAATGATGTCCCCTTGAAAGCTCAAAAAGATTTAATTATTTGAAACCCTGCAGGTGGATTTATTCCGGCATAATTAAATAAAGGTTGAGTGGATGATCAAGGATAAAAGATATTAATTAAATGAATTATCAGTAATTTATTTAATTAATGGACATGCGATATTTTAAACATGGGGAATTTAATAAGCAAATAATAAAGGAGCCGATTTAATTAATTAAATGAATTACCGGAATTAGGTGGGTGGTGCAATATTAATTATGTAGTGGAATTAATTAATATTAATGATAAAGGGCTTGGCCCAAGTTATCATTAGAAGGCCCGACCTAATTTACTCCTCGATCCCTATTGTATCCTATAAATACTTATTATGTCTCCAAGAATAAGGGTTCTGAATTCTAAATCTTGGAGGCAAAACCTTGGAGGATCGAAGGCCACACTTCGTTCAAGGGAGTAAAGGAATACAATAGAATAGCGTGGAATCAACCATTAATTAAGGTTGGCTTTTCTGTTCATACTCATTTAATTTATTGTATCAAAAATCGTAGGGCCACGATCTAATTGTCCCAACAATTGGCATCAAGAGCCTGGTTCTATGGTTCTGTGATTTTTGATACGATGTCCATGTCGTAATTATATATGCATGTATATAGTGGTAGGCTTGTATATTCTGTTTTGCAGGTTGTTATCCACTATTATGGCCAAGTATATTTTAATTATGTGTTTGGATCCCACGTGGTTTAATCGTTGTTAATTTTTGTTTGGTTTCCACGTGGTTTATCGTGGTTGTAAAACATGAGGGTTGATCGTGTTAATAGATTTTGCAAAATTAGTTTTGTATTAGATCTATTTTTTTGTAATTGTTTGATGGATTTTGTTAAGATCCGGGTATTTTGTAACAATTACGTGCGATCGGAAATTAAATCGAAGCAATAAAGTTTTTCGCTGCGTAGCTGATTGTTCGATTGAATTGCTGTTGATAAGCTGTTAAAGACGACAGAAGAGTCTGGCAGCAGAAGGAGACAAGCAGCGCGTGAAAAAAATCTGGCAAAGCAGGGTAACGCAGGTAGCTCCAGCGTTATAGTCCATAGAGGCTATAACGCATGTGCGTCATGCGCAACACCTCTTCCAGGGCTGTAATGCAGGCAGGAGTTGCGCAACAGCAGTTTTTGGCAGAAATTTAGCAGAATACAAGGCTAGAATTTTTTTTCAAGGGGCCATAATAGTGGAAAATTTTATTTTAATTTTTTCCACTTATTTTGATTATTGATTCAATTAATTATGTTATGTGTGCAATTATTTTTTAATTGCATGTTTAACATAATTAGGACGACATGGACATAGTATTTATTTATTATGCTTTAATCATGAATAGCATGCTGTTATGTTATGTGTTTTGTGTATTTTGATACATGTGGACTGCGATTAAATAACGTAAGGCGATGCATGCTAGATAAAATTCCTCAATTTTAAATAAAAATACTAAGTGGGTGAGGGAATTAATTAGGAATTAAATCCCACGGTCTCTATTATTGTTTGTATGTAAATTTAACACTAAGACGAATATAAATTATATTGTTAAATATAATTGATGAGTTTTGATCAGTGTTTAAGTGTTACAGGGAGTTATCAGAGTTTAGCTGGAAGCAGTCAGAGTTTGTGTAAACTCTGACAGTTGGAAGCTCGACAGAGTTTGTTAAACTCTGTCTGGAGGAAGCGCGTCTACTGTTCAACAGTGATTAAAGATTATTTATGGAAGCGATATCTTTGAAGATTGGATAGCTATCAAAGAGATCGAGTTGACATAGGAGACGTGTGACAATCTGTAATTGATATCATTGTATAGCTGATTATTAGGAATATCAATTAGAGATTGTATCGTAGCTGTATGTTATATAAATACAGATAGGTTAACCCTAGAAGGGTATCGATAACGAATTATCATTATTGTAACCTAGCAGCTCTTTGTGATATTTTTACATCACAAAGAGGGTTTGAAATACCAGAAGTTTTTTAAGTGCATAAACGCTTTTACTTGTTAATCTCTCATACAAAGTTGATTATTATTTGTGTATTCGGCCTAACAAGTGGTATCAGAGCCAATCTGTTACTTTATTACAGGTTAAGATCCAAACACAACAATAATCATGTCAGAAATTCCTCCACCAACACCTACCGCTTCTGAAAAGGCTCCTACTACTGTGAGTCGTTATGAACCAATCAGGGTTCCTATTCTGAGGCCATTAGAGTATGCTACGTGGAAGGTCAAGATGACTATGTTTCTGGAGGCTACAGATCCAGAATATCTTGACAGGATTTATGAAGGTCCTCACAATCCTACAAAGCTATCTGTTGCAGTTGCTGGTGAAGCAGCAAAAATGGTTCCAAAGGAAAAGAAGGACATGACTCCTGAAGATCTATCATCAATTGCTAAGGATGCAAAAGTTAGGCATTTACTACATAGTGCCTTAGACAATGTCATGTCTAACAAAGTCATTAACTGCACCACTGCAAAAGAGATATGGGATGCACTTGAAGTCAGGTGTCAAGGAACTGCAGCTATTAAGAAGAATAGGAGAAACATACTCACACAAGAGTATGAGCATTTTGAGGCTAAGCCTGAAGAGACCATGACAGAAACATTTGATAGATTCTGTAAACTAATTAATGATCTGTCATTGGTCAACAAAGAGTATGATCTAGAAGACTCGAATCTCAAGTTTCTTCTTTCTCTACCTGAAAAGTGGGATGTGAAAACAACCACTATTAGAGACAACTATGATCTTGCTGAAACAGAGATTGATGAAATTTATGGACTGCTCAAAACTTATGAATTGGAAATGGAGCAGAGAAACAGGAGATCAAGTAGAAAAGGAAAGTCAGTTGCTCTTAATGTTGAAGAGAAGCCTCAGAAGAAAGAGGCATCAAGAAGGAAAATGAAGGGAAAAGCTTTGGTCATACATTCAGAAAGTGATTCACCAAACTCTGATTATGATTCAAACTCTTCTGAATCATCTGACTCTGAGGATGATGAAGAAGAAATGAGAAAAATGGCTGTGCTGATGGTGAAAACTTTCAAGAAAATGGGCTTCAAGAATTTCAAGAAAGGAAAAAGGTTTTCTAGGGATTCAAATGAAGACAGGAAAAGCTACAGGAAGTCTGATAAGAGAGATTCTAAAGGGAAGAAGGATAAGTCTGAAATTCAATGCTACAAGTGTAAGGAGATGGGTCACTATGCTCCTGAGTGCAAGAAGGGTAAAACTGGAAAGGTACTCTACACTAAAGGCAGAGATTGGGCAGATACTTCAGATTCTGATGAAGAAGTGAACTATGCTCTCATGGCTACTACTGAATCAGAATCCTCTGAAAATCAGGTACCTCCAACTACCTATGCTTATAATATTGATGACATTGCTCAGTTAAGAATTTTTCTTAAGTCATTGCATATAAGTTATAGGGATCAGACTTTAGAAAATGAGAGGATAAAAGCTGAAAATTCTGAACTTAAAGAGAGAAATAAACTTGTTGAAGAGAAACTTGAAAACATGCAACAAGTTCAGAAAGAGAGAGATGATGCTGTTTGCAAAGAACAGATTTTGCTTCAGAAATATAAACAACTAGAATCTGAGTTGGAGGAAGCAAATAAGAAAATTAGGACTTGGACTAATTCTGGAAAGGACACTCAACAGATTTTTCAAACAGACACTGTTGGTCTAGGTTATAATGAGGAAGATGAACTTAGATTTCAAAATCAAGTTAAAGTCAGAACTAAATTTGTTCATGGAACCAGTAAATTTTTGTCTGAGAATGAAAAAGAAGCTGTCAAAAGAAAACCAGTAAAAACTAGTGTTAATCAGGTTAATATTGGTTCAATGACAGATAAACAACTCAAACATAAACTGAAGGAGTTAAAATCTGTTGAGAAAAAGAAAGTGTCAAACAAGAACAGAAATGGAAAAGTAGGCATCACTTCAGGAAATAAACCAATGCTTGCTAGTTATGCTCCAAGAAAGACATGTCATAACTGTGGTAGTACTAAGCATCTTGCAAATTTCTGCAAGAAAAATAAAAATATAAATTCTTTACCTTCAAAGTCTGAGGTAAAGAAGGATTCTGCTAGAACTAAGCCACAGACTCTATGCACACACTGTGGAAGCACTTGGCATTCCATCTATACTTGCAGAAAATATCATGCTATCTATCATAATTACTATGAACTGAAACCCAATCTAAAATGGGTTAAAGTTGATACTGCAAGTGTAAACACTGATACTGTTAGCTCAAACTCTGATAATGTTAATTCCGCTGCAAAAGCTAACAAAGTTAAGAATGCCAAAGGATCCAAGCAAGTCTGGATCCTTAAAACTAATCCTAAGTAATTGTTTGTGATTGCAGGGTAACAGGGAGGCAACCCTAGTCGTGGACAGTGGATGTTCAGGACACATGACTGGAAATAAAGCCCTGCTATCAGAATATGAGGAGAAGGCTGGCCCAAAAGTTTCCTATGGTGATGGCAATATAGGAAGAACATTGGGATATAGCAATATCAATCTTGGAAATGTCATCATCAACAATGTAGCTCATGTCCCAGGACTCAAGCATGACCTGCTATCTGTGAGTCAAATCTGTGACAAGGGATATCATGTAGATTTTCAACCTGAATATTGTGAAGTTATCAGCAAATCTACAGGAAAGGTTGTTCTAGTTGGTCACAGGCAAAACAACATTTATGAAATCAAGCTTTTGATAGACTCTGTTGGAAAAGCTGTTTGCCTGTCTACAAGAATGTCTAGTGAAGAGAGTTGGAAGTGGCACAAGAAACTCTCACATTTGAACTTGAACAACATCAATGAATTGATCAGAAAGGATCTTGTAAGAGGACTTCCAAAGACCCTGTTAAATGTTGATGGCCTATGTGACTCATGTCAGAAGGCTAAACAAAGGAAGTCATCTTTCAAGAGCAAAACAGAATCTTCTATCACTGATCCTCATCATCTTCTTCATGTTGATCTATTTGGTCCAGTAAATGTTATGTCTATTGCAAGGAAGAAATATGCTTTAGTCATTGTTGATGAATACACTAGATTCACCTGGGTGTATTTTCTAGCAAAGAAGGATGAAACTGCATCAACTCTGATGGAGCATGTGAAGCTTCTGGACAAAGGATCAAGCAACAAAGTGAGAATCATCAGAAGTGATAATGGAACTGAGTTCAGAAATGCAACAATGGAAGAATTCTGCAAGGACAATGGAGTGAAACAAGAATTTTCAGCACCTGGTACACCACAACAAAATGGTGTAGTTGAGAGGAAAAATAGAACATTAATTGAAGCTGCCAGAACTATGCTTGATGAAGCAAAATTGCCAACTTATTTCTGGGCAGAAGCTGTTCAAACTGCTTGTTTTACTCAAAATGCAACACTGATCAATATGCATGGAAAGACACCATATGAGATGGTGAAGAAAAAGAAGCCTAACCTGAAATACTTTCATATTTTCGGGTGCAAATGTTTCGTTTTGAAGACTCATCCAGAACAGTTGACCAAGTTTGAGTTAAAGGCAGATGAAGGAATTTTTGTTGGCTATCCACTGTCAACAAAGGCATTCAGAGTTTACAATCTGAGAACTAAAGTGATCATGGAATCTATACATGTTTCTTTTGATGATAAGAAGATAACTGGACTTGAAGACAAAGACGAATATGATCAACTGAACTTTGAAAATGAAGTTTTAAACTCTGATGAAGGAAACACTGATGAAACAATTCTGACAGACTCTGTTGAAACAAACTTTGAACCTCTACTGGTAAATTCTGGAGAAACTTCTCAGTCACAACAAAGAGGAGAACCAGTTGAGGGGGAGCATGATCAAGATGAAGACTCAAACACTGATACTGAGTCAACTGAAAAATCTGGATCAAACTCTGATGCTTCAAACTCTGAAAATTCAAATTCTGACTCTGGACAGTCAAGTTCAGGGGGAGTCTCAGAAAACGAAAATAGATCACAACAGAATCAGGAGAGCATGGATCAAGGGGGAGGATCACATGTTGATAGAAGTCATTTGCCTTCTGCTAGGAAATGGACTAAATCACATACACCTGATTTGATAATTGGTGATCCAGATGCAAAAGTGAAGACAAGAAGTGCTACTGCTAGTGAATGTTTATTTCATGCATTCTTGTCTAAAAATGAACCAAAGAAAGTGGAAGAAGCTCTTCAAGATGCAGACTGGATAACAGCAATGCAGGAAGAGTTAAATGAATTTGAAAGAAATGAAGTTTGGACCCTTGTACTAAGACCAAAGAACAGATCTATTGTTGGTACTAAATGGGTTTTCAGAAACAAGACTGATAGTGAAGGTGTTATCACAAGGAACAAGGCTAGACTGGTAGCAAAAGGTTATTCACAGCAGGAAGGAATAGACTATGATGAAACATTTGCTCCAGTAGCAAGATTGGAGGCAATCAGAATTTTTCTAGCATATGCCTCTCACAAGAAATTCAAAGTGTTCCAGATGGATGTGAAAAGTGCTTTTCTGAATGGAAAGCTTGAAGAAGAAGTGTTTGTTGAACAACCACCAGGATTTGTGGACCCCAAATATCCAGATTATGTCTACAGGCTAGATAAGGCACTATATGGACTTAAGCAGGCACCAAGAGCATGGTATGAGACACTTGCTCAGTTTCTTCTAGAAAGTGGATTCAACAGAGGTCCAATTGACAAAACTCTGTTTTATTTCAATCAAGGAAGTGACCTCCTTTTAGTTCAAATTTATGTTGATGACATCATCTTTGGGTCTACTAATGATAAACTCTGTAAGAAGTTTGCCAAGCTCATGCAGTCCAGATATCAAATGAGCATGATGGGAGAGCTTAGTTACTTTCTAGGCCTACAGGTGAAACAAACAGAAGATGGAATTTTCATTAATCAAGAAAAATACACCAGAAATCTTCTCAAGAAATTTGGTATGCTTGACTGTTCATCTGCATCAACTCCCATGGCAACAGCAACTAAACTGGACAAAGACACAGGAGTTTCAGTGGATATGACAAACTTCAGGGGCATGATAGGATCTCTTCTATACTTGACAGCTAGTAGGCCTGACATCATGTATGCAACCTGTCTTTGTGCAAGGTTTCAGGCAGATCCTAGAGAGCCACATTTGACAGCTGTGAAAAGAATCTTCAAGTATCTCAAAGGCACCATATCATTAGGTCTGTGGTACCCCAGAGAATCAGATTTTAAGCTACTTGGGTATTCCGATGCAGACTTTGCAGGCTGTAAGGTAGACAGAAAGAGCACCAGTGGAAGTTGTCAATTTCTTGGTGACAGACTTGTTTCCTGGTACAGCAAGAAACAGAAATCAATCTCCACATCTACAGCTGAAGCAGAGTATATTGCAGCTGGTAGCTGTTGTGCACAGATCTTATGGATGAAGAATCAATTGCTGGATTATGGATTGAGGTACAGTAATATACCTATTTACTGTGATAACCAAAGTGCTATTGCTATGACAGGTAATCCAGTACAGCATTCAATGACCAAGCACATCAGCATAAGGTACCACTTCATCAGAGAACATGTGGAAGAAGGAAATATTGAACTACATTTTGTCTCTACAGAACAACAGCTTGCAGATATCTTCACTAAACCATTGAGTGAAGTTACATTTACAAGGCTGGTTAATGAACTAGGAATGATCTCTGGTTCTGACTAGAAATGTTGGTTAGATTCAAACTTTACTTATGTGATGTATTAATCATATTTCCTTATTGGTTAAATACTAAGTGAACTCTGTTGATTAAACTCTGTTATGCATACTATGTTAAACTCTGTCATATTTTGTCCTCAAGAGTGTATTCGAGAAGTGACTAAGTGAGTGATTCGAGAACTGGAGTTGACTTGATCGATAACTCTGAGTTCTCGAATAGTGTTATCTTGACATATCGAATCACTTCTCAAATAGCTCTTTTCTCTGGGACTCCTTGAGATATCGAATAGAGCATTCTGAGATATCGACTCCTTGAGATATCGAATAGAGCATTTTGACATATCGAATCCCTGAGATATCGAATAGAATATTGAGTCTTTGAGATGTCGAATGTATATATGTCATACACTGTTAATAAGTTTGATAAACTCTGTGAACTTTGAGTTGATTTTTGTCTGAATGAAAACACCAATGAAGAAATATGTATGAAGCATGATTCTCAGCAATTAATCATGAATCTTTCTGAGTTATTGAGATCTAATCTTAGATTGTGCAGAAAGTTAACACAGCATGATACTGGCTCATATTTATAGCATCTCTTAGTTTATTTTGTCCTAAACTCTGAGTCTATAAATACTGTGTGCATTACCTTTCATGAAGAACTACTGATGTTGATGAACTCTAAACTCTGTTAGTTATACTCTGATAAAATAAAATGTTTACTGCAATACCCCAAAGAAAGTGTATATAGGTTGTTATACTCCTTTGAGATTATGTTGGATACTAGGATGACCCAGGAACTTATTGGTATATAATATGTGCTAAAATTCTCTGATTTTTGGTGACTAGTTATATACTAGGATGACCCAGGAACTTATCAAAATGATAAGGGCTAAAATTTTTGAATTTTTGGTGACTGGTTCCAACCTCTGATTACTGGAATAAAAAAAAAAAAAAAAAGTGAAAAAAAAAAAAATGTGTATATAAAGAGGGTATAAAATAAAAATTACTGTATAAAGTTCGAATACTTCAGAGTTTAGCTTTCATCATACAGTCAGTGTTTACTATGACAGTTTGTGCATCCAGTGTTTATTGATTTACTTTATGGATTTTATGAAAAATTAGATGCTCTAAAAATTGACTTAGTAAACTCTGCTTCACACACACACATATTCACAACTGTGCAATTTATGAAAGGGTTTCGATGATAAAGTTGGAGAATTGACAAACGCTGCTGATTCGTGATTTGTACTCTAAGGTAAATTTTCACTTGGACAATTTGAAAGTCTTGGAGTAAGTAGGGTTTTTGTCAACTGTTAATCAGTGGATAGTTGATGAATGTGTTCTTTATATGATTACTTTAATTAGTTTTCATATTCTTTTATTGATGCATTTTCTTGAAGAACAGTTCATATAACTCAAATAACAGTTGCAGAACACAATGAATATGATTAGAAAAGCAAAATTTTCATTGATAATAAGAAAGAGATTACAAGCAAATATTACATATTTTTGTTCTCTCTATCTGCTAATCTATTCAACAGGAAAGTAAAAGGTCCGTCCACACCACTCCATTGTTAGCAAAAACTCCCAGATCCCATCTTTGCCACTTTATTTGGGTGGAAGTTGAAGGGATAAGGTTATTTTTGCTGACATATTCATTAACAATGGTTGGTGGTGGTGGATGAGGATGCCTTCGAGGAGAGCCATGCCAATGTAGCTTGGAGGGCAGCATCGATGTCGATCACCCTTGCAGGTTTCTCTTTCTCGAGCTCTTCCAGACCAGCATCCATTTGCAGCCACAGCGTTCCAGACTCGAGCTCTTCACGAGTATAGCTGAAGATGTCTCTGTTTTCGACAAGATGAAGGTTTTTCTCTTTGATGGTAAGGTTAGCCATTGTTTTTCAAGAGTATTTGGTTTGAAAGGTTTGTGATTTTACAGGGGAGACTGAAAGGTTAAAGGTTTGATGAAATAATCTGATCAAGTCTCTAGGCCTTAAATAGAGATGGGTAAGAACGAAGTCCTTAATCGCTTCGTATTCTGGTTATTAAAGGCAACAGGTAAACGTTTCAAATTCTGATTTTACTTGGGTCCAGATATTTTTAACAGAGTATTATTTGATTTTTGTTAAAATCAAATATTTTAATGCTTTAATTTTAATATACTCTTTTTAAAAATAGGCGCACATGACCCACTCGCCTTTAATGTGTCCCACTTACCTATTATCGTGTCCCACTACACATTAATCAAGGAACTGATTGAGTATTTGTTACATAAGAGATTGAGTTTTTATTAATTTAATCACTTTTGTATCCAAACGAGTTTGCTTTATTCTTATTCTCACAGTTTTCTTATTTTTCTCTTGGGCACTCACGCAAACACCTTTTCTACATTCATATCTTTTGGAAATTCTTGGAAATTCTTAACTCAATGGCATCTAAAGCATTCACTGCTCTTGGCTTACGGTTTGTTCCTAATAACTATGAAGCTCCACTCTATCATGAACGCGTTCCAGAATCGTTTCATCTCATGCAGAACTTTTTGAGGGATTCAGAGATTGGACAAGCTCTGACTGGACCTGCTACTCTTTCTGCGTCTCAAATTGCTTCATTCTGGCAGAACTCAGTTTATGTGGATGGAGGAGAAAGTGGAACTCCTACCATTATCTTCACCTATGACGACCAAGACCATGTGATTACTCCACAGACTGTACGAGATACGATGGGTTTTGACACACATACTTCTTATGCTCTGGTTAATGAAAGTTATCTGAGAGATATGCTACAAGAGATAGGTTACATGGAATCTCTTGACAAGCTTGGCAGCATAAAGCGACCAAATCTAAGAAAGGAATGGAATTTCTTCTTTGATTGCATAACAAGAACATTCCAGAAGAAAGTCACAAACTGGGATGCCATTCCAATGGATAGTCTCCATATCGGGTATTCTTTGCTCTATGGTATTAATTTTGATTTTGGTCGATATGTTTTGATGAACTTAGGTGATAAATTGTCAGAGACTACCACTGTCTACTATGCTCGTTTTTGTCAAATGTTGTTCAATGCATGTGTACCTGGTCTTGACATTGATGAAACTGATAAAGTTGATCCTTTCAGAGTCAATAAGCGCATATTCTCTGATATGACTAACAAGGATGTTGGTAAAGAAAATCTTCCTGAGTTTATCATGCCTCTTGCTCTACGAAATTTTCTAAATCAACCACAAGAACCACAACAAGACCAACAGGAACCACAACACGATGCACCACAACAAGATGAACCTGAACAAGAACCACAACAACCTGAACCACACCCTGAACCTCAAACAGAACCAAACACTGACTCACCTGCAAAGCAATCTTCACCCACTTCAAACTCAAACTCTGATTCTCCATTAACATCAAAGTCTAAATCTCAAGGTGTTAAGAAAGCACTTGCTGCAAGACGTGCAAGTCTAAGACAGGCAGAAGAGACAAAGAGGCAATCAAAACAAAAATCTCCTGAAGCTGTTTACACTAGAAAAGGGAAGAGATTGAAAGCTCGAGCAAACATGCCTAAGTCACTACCTTGTGAAGAGGATTCAGATAATGTACCTCTAGCAAAACGAAGAAGAGTGATATTCTCTGACTCTGTGGATGAAGATATTGAAGCTCCAGAGGTTGTTTCACAGCGAATACCTTCTGTTGAGGCTGAGAAAGTTGCAATACCTGCAGAGGATGTAATGCCTGCAGAGGATAAAATTCCTGCAGAAGAGGATGCAAGAGATGGTGTTTCTCCAATAAATGATGTTCCTGATTCATTTATGCCATTTTCTGATCCTATCTCTAATGTTGGTGTAGTTGATCAACTTACATCTGTACCTTCTGAAGTTGTGGCATCTCATACTGAGATAATATCTGATGCTCACCACACTGTTGAAGAAGGTGAAGAAATTGATCAGGCAACCAAAGTAACTTCTCAGTCAATGCCTATTGCTGAGCCTGAGCAACATGAAGAAAATTCTCAAAAGCCTACAGAAGATATTGCTAAATCTATGGCTGACGATGAACCAGTTAAAGCTACAAGTGTTGAAGCTGAAGGTGACAGTAGTGCAAACTCTGATACTTCTCTGAGTGTACCAGTACAAACTGATGATAAACATACACCTTTTTCTCAACCTTGTTCTTCTCATGAAGTTGAAAGAGCACAATTTGCCAAGAATGCTGCTGAATGGTACAAAGAAGATTGTATTTTTCCATCAAGAAGAGCAGCTACGTTTGTTAAGCAAAGTGCTGATACTATCTCTAATCCAGAGATTCTTTCTTGCTTGAAAGCAACTATAGTTCAAGTTAAAACTCTGGATAGACGATTTGATGATACTAATTTGGCAATCACTTCTTTGAGAAATGAGGTTGTAGCTAGAGAGATGAAGATGGAAACACATTCAAAACTAGTGACTACAAAATTCTCTAAAGCTCAAGACAATATCCTTGCCAGATTGAGTAAAGTTGAAGAGAATCAGTCTGATTTATCTGCTAAAATTGATTCTATTGCTACCTCTCTGGAGTTAATTACTTCTATCCTTATGCCTGATGATGTCAAAAAAAGGGGGAGAGAGTTGTCAGAAGGGATAGTTCTGGAGATGGAGGGGCAGGTAACAAAGACAAAGGAAAGAAAAAGGCTGAGGAGGTTCAAACTCTGAGAACTAGTAAGTCATCCAAATCACAGTCTGTTGGGAGAAATACTGATACTCAAGGAACTTCAAGGACCAAGAGTTTACTGTTGTTTTCAAATCCACAAACTGATGAAGAGTTGGCTGCTAAGTTATTCATTGAAGAGAATGAGGAAGGAGTAACGATTGAAGACATTGAAGCTGAGGAAAAGAGTTTACATGAAGTACATCTTAAAGCTTTAAAGTCTGACAAGGTACAAAAAGAAAAAGCTCCTAGGCCTGTTCTTAAAGGCGTTGTGATCAAGGAAAATGTTGATGTTGATCAAAGATCACATTTATCTAGGAAATCAACAGAAGCTGAAACTAAACACAAGCTGAAAGGCATTGCTATGGAAGGAGAAGATTCAAAGAAGAAAGATACAACCTCTGTTGCTACACAAGTTGTGTTTAAACCTCTATCTTCTCAGTTGAAATCTGTTTTTGGCAAAGGAACAATCTCTGATCCAAATGAGTTATCTGGAGTCTCAATGAATATTTCTGATGGAAAAGCTTTATTTGGTAAGATTGGAAATAATAAGGCTGGATTAGGCTCATCTAGAGACAGAAGGCAATATACTGGTCCTAGGGATCCTTCTTCACTGGCTGTTCCAGGTCGTGGTGTACCTCAAGAGAGTCTGGATAGACTGGAATCAGTGCAGTTGGTTCATCAGAAGAGTTTAGATAAAGATTTTCTTCTTTATTTCATGGCTGATGGGACAGTATTCAAAGTTGGTGAGAATGATATCAGCTTGAAATATTGGGAAGAACTAGAGTATGTTCTATATCTTCTCAAGGTGAATAGTCGAAGGACTCAATCTGTTGCTAATGTTCTAAGACAGAAGATGACTCAGAATTTGGCTATTAGAGGACAGAAATATAACAGCAGATACATTCCTAAGTACAGGGATTATCAAGGCAATCTCATTGAAATGAAGAAAGGTACTGCAAAATTAAAAACTGATTTGGGAATCACAGTACTTGACTTCAATACTCAGGCAGAAAAAGACAGATTTATCAGACTGGGTAATGAAATGAGAAGAAACAAGATTTATGATCTTAGGGCTGCTATTTACCAAACAGATGAAAGTGATCCTCAACTCAGAGAAATCAAAGAAGCAATGATGACTGAACTTGAAAATGCAGAAAGAAGATTGCTGATTGATTATCTCAGAACCATGCCAGATCTTGAAATGATTAGAGATTAAAGTTCTGTAAGAATTTTCTTATTCTCTATAGTCTTTAAGCTTAAACTCTGAATCTGTATAAACACTGTATTTATCATTTGTTTTGACATCATCAATTATTGTTATTAACTTGTACATTTTTGATAATGAACAAGTTGGGGGAGATTGTTAAATATAATTGATGAGTTTTGATCAGTGTTTAAGTGTTACAGGGAGTTATCAGAGTTTAGCTGGAAGCAGTCAGAGTTTGTGTAAACTCTGACAGTTGGAAGCTCGACAGAGTTTGTTAAACTCTGTCTGGAGGAAGCGCGTCTACTGTTCAACAGTGATTAAAGATTATTTATGGAAGCGATATCTTTGAAGATTGGATAGCTATCAAAGAGATCGAGTTGACATAGGAGACGTGTGACAATCTGTAATTGATATCATTGTATAGCTGATTATTAGGAATATCAATTAGAGATTGTATCGTAGCTGTATGTTATATAAATACAGATAGGTTAACCCTAGAAGGGTATCGATAACGAATTATCATTATTGTAACCTAGCAGCTCTTTGTGATATTTTTACATCACAAAGAGGGTTTGAAATACCAGAAGTTTTTTAAGTGCATAAACGCTTTTACTTGTTAATCTCTCATACAAAGTTGATTATTATTTGTGTATTCGGCCTAACATATATATAGTCCACCCTAACGTGGCATATGATTTATGGTGTCAGGTAGTGTTATGGATATTACTAGGACAAACTTCCTAAATTAATTACGAATATTGAAAGGTATACATGCCACACAACGTGGCATACCAAGTTTCATAGAATTCGATTAATTAGAAGGGTACCACTGATTGAATATAGATTTTTTATATTGAGAGAAAGGATGATTCTGTCTAGAAAGGGGTCTTAAGTGACGCCTCTTGACAATGCTCCCCCCGATTTGGGAATTATCCTATTATCGATTATTGATTTGAAATATTTAATGGTGGCATCCGGTCTTATTGCTATTAATTTAAGATTTGATAATGGTATACACTTAGCTATGAAAGGTAATATATAGTCCACCCAAACGTGGCGTATTATTTAGTAATAGGACCGAAGTAATATTTAAACGAATTAAGTGGTATATATGTCACCCATCGTGGCATACCAGATACTTATGGTGTTTAAATATTAGTGCATTAATTTTAATTAATTGTTAGAGGAAACCAATAGGTTTTAAGATTTGTGCAACTCTCTGATTATGTGTTACATGTATGATTCTCAGGATTAGATCATTATGGGCTTTAATCCACTATTCACCATACTTAAGGATAACAAACTTACTGGACCAAACTATATTGAATGGAAACGTAATTTGGACATAGTGTTGACTGCTGAGGAGTACAAATTTTGCACTTATGAACCAAAGACAGATCAGCCTGCTGAAGATGCTCCTGAAAGTGAGAAGGAGTATTATAAGCGGTGGGTTAAGGCTGATGAGATGTCACGATGTTACATTCTGGCAGCAATATCGGGTGTTTTGCAGCATCAGCATCAGGCTATGGCCACAGCTTCAGATATGCTCTTTAATCTCAAGGAACTTTTTGGAGAACAGAATAGGGCTGCTAGGCAAGTAGCAATGAAGGCTTTAATGAACACTCAGATGGCTGAAGGAACACCTGTAAGGGATCATGTTCTCAGGATGATGTCTCATCTTAATGAGATGGAGATCCTTGGTGCTGATATTGATGGGGAAACCCAGATCGATATCATCCTTATGAGTCTTCCCAAAAGTTTTGAGCAGTTCCGCTTGAATTACACCATGAACAAAAGGATGTATAGTCTCGCGGAACTTCTGAGAGAACTTCAGGCAGCTGAAGGACTCTTTAAGCAGAATGTTCAAGTGAATGTGGCTGAGAAAGCTTCTTCCTCTAAGCCGAAAGGCAAGAAGAAGAAAAAGGTTAAGACACAGAAAGCTGGAAAGGTTGCTATTGCAGTGGGAGTTCAAGGTGCTGTGAAAAAGCCTAAGAGCAAGTGCTTCAGGTGCAAGCAGTCAGGTCACTGGAAACAGGATTGTCCTCTTCCTAAGAAGACAAACAATACTGGTATGTCTCTTTCTATAGTTACAGAAACATATATAGCGGCTATATCTACGAGCACTTGGTGTGTAGATACAGGAGCCACTGACCATGTTTGTAACTCTATGCAGGGGTTCCAGCAATCCAGAATGCTTAGAGATGGCGAGATATATGTGTTCATGGGAGATGCTACGAAAGTAGCAGTAGTTGCCGTTGGAATAATTACTTTATCTTTTGGAGATGATAGGATTTTGGTTTTGAACAATTGTCTTTTTGTACAATGTTTGTTTGGATCGTAATGTTTCTATTATGATGAATAAATGAGTTATATGTTCTGGTACATTGCAAGACAATTTATATATTATTAATCCTATCCAACCAATGCTGCAACAAAAGGAATCTAATAACATTCTTTCTAGCTCAAACAAAAGAAAGAAACCTTCTGAATTGAACCAAAAATATCTTTGGCACTTAAGATTAGGTCATATTAACTTGAGGAGGATTCAAAGACTGGTAGTAGATGGACCATTAGACTCGTTGGCAGTGGAGCCATTTCCGGTTTGTGAATCCTGCTTGGAAGGTAAGATGACTAATAGGCCTTTTAAAGCAAAGGGGAATAGAGCCAAAGAAGTGTTAGAATTGGTTCATACTGATTTATGTGGACCTATGAGTATCCAAGCAAGAGGAGGTTATGAGTATTTTGTCACTTTCATTGACGATTATTCTAGATATGAGTACATTTATTTATTGCGCCGCAAGTCTGAGTGCTTTGAAAAATTCAAAGAGTACAAAGCAAGTGCGGAGAAGCGACATCTTGGAAAATGTATCAAGTCACTACGATCAAATCGTGGTGACGAATACTTGCTTGGAGAATTTAGGGAATATTTAATAGAAAATGGGATCACATCCCAGTTTTCTGCACCTGGCACACCTCAGCAGAATGGTGTAGCAGAGAGAAGGAATCAGACTCTTTTAGGGAGTGTTAGATCGATGATGAGTTATTCAGATTTACCCAAGTCGTTCTGGGGATATGCTATGGAAACAGCGGCTTACTTTCTAAACTTGGTACCTTCTAAGTCGGTTCCCAAGACTCCAATAGAATTGTGGACTGGTAGCAAACCAAGTCTAAGACATATTCAGATTTGGGGTTGTCCAGCACATGTGCTGAACAAGAACGCGACTAAGCTAGAATCTCGTACAGAAGTAAGGCTATTTGTAGGCTATCCAATGGGAATGAAAGGTTATTCATTTTATAATCCTAGGGATCGAGATATCATTGTTAGCACCAATTCTAGATTCTTAGAGGAAGACTATATAATGAACCACAAACCCATGAGTAGTATCGTTTTAGAGGAACTAGTGGGAGGGACAGATAATCCCCAAGTGCCAACAGTACAAGTAGATCAACCACAAGAAAATGCACAACCTGTCACTAATACCACACCAGTGCCTCGTCGTAGTGGGAGGGTTGTTCAACAACCTGATAGATTCATGTTTTTGGGAGAGTCCTCGGACTTGGTCTCTGGTGAACATGATGAGGATCCTAGGACATACGAAGAGGCAATTCTAGACAAAGATGCAGATCTTTGGCAAAAGGCAATGGAATCTGAGATGGAATCTATGTATTCTAATCAAGTTTGGGAGCTCGTGGAACCACCCAAAGGTGTAAAACCCGTTGGATGTATGTGGATCTACAAGAAGAAAAGAGGATCTGTCAAAAAGATGAAATCCTGGAAAGCACGCCTTGTTGCGAAAGGGTATACTCAGAAAGAAGGGATCGATTATGAGGAAACCTTTTCGCCGGTTGTTATGCTTAAGTCGATCCGGATTCTTTTATCTATAGCAGCTCATCTCGATTATGAGATTTGGCAAATGGATGTCAAGACAGCTTTCCTTAATGGAAGTCTTGAGGAAACCATCTATATGCAACAACCAAAAGGATTCATTAAGGAAGGCCAAGAGCATCTTGTTTGTAAGCTTAAGAGGTATATTTATGGACTTAAACAAGCTTCTAGGGACTGGAATATTCGTTTTGATCAGGCAGTACAGTCATAAGGATTTGATCAAAGTCCAAGTGAATCGTGCGTGAATAAGAGAAGTGAGGGTAATGCAGTGGTTTTTCTAGTACTATATGTAGATGACATTTTGCTCATTGTAAATAATGTTTAGATGTTATCATAGTTGTTCAAACAATAAGAAATGAAGGATTGGAGTGAAGCGGCATACATCCTTGGGATCAAAGAGATAAGGGATCGAAAAAAAAGGATGTTGGCTTTATCTCAGGAACCCTTCATTGAAGAGGTATTGGCTCATTTTAACATGCAGAACTTCAAGAGGGGTTTCTTACTTTTCAAGAAAGGAGTTGCTCTATCAAAGGATCAGTGTCTGTCGACACTTAAGGAGATAGAGAGTGTAAAAGCAGTTCCCTATGCTTGGGCATGTGGAAGCTTAATGTATGTTATGTTATGTACGATGAATGATGTGTGCTTTACAGTGGGCATAGTTAGTAGATATCATTCGAACCCAGGTAAGGAAATTAGAGTGCAGTAAAAAAAACAGATACTCAAGTACCTTAGAAGGACTAAAGAGTATATGTTGATTTACAAGGCCTGAGATTTGTTCCCTATAGGGTATACCGATTCAGATTTCCAGAAAGATAGGAGTCAGATATTTGGTTATAAAGTAGTTTTGTGAGTAATAGTGGATTAAATAAACACTGATATACTCATAGAATATTTTGAGTATAAATGGGAGATTGTTAGTGTATACTGAAAATATTTATTTGAAGTATATACATTTATTTCTGGCCCAGTTTTATTGAGAATCATTTAAATGTTTACATGTTGTCTAATATTATATATTGTGGACAATCTAGTATCAAATGGGATACAGAATATTAGATTGTTAAATACGGTTTATATAATATAATAAGGTTCACAGCACAGGTGGTATTGGACAATCCACTGGCATGGCTGTAGTATTATTTAGAATAGTTTATATTGACTAGTAAATAATACTAGTATACTTTGTGTATATTGAACAGGATCAAATTTAGAATTGTTCCCTTATACTGATTAAGAAGGTGAACTAAGATTCTATGTTATTATTAATGCTTAGGTTCTTAATCCGGATATAATAATTGACACGTGTATATTATTTACATGCTTTGATTTATATATGAAATAATTCTTGCGAATTAAATCATTATATTTTGGGTGATGGAATAATATATATGGTGGATATTATTTATTGAAGGAGTCCATGTCCTGATAATATTCGGGTTAATGATGTCCCCTTGAAAGCTCAAAAAGATTTAATTATGTGAAACCCTGCAGTTGGATTTATTCCGGCATAATTAAATAAAGGTTGAGTGGATGATCAAGGATAAAAGATATTAATTGAATGAATTATCAGTAATTTATTTAATTAATGGACATGCGATATTTTAAACATGGGGAATTTAATAAGCAAATAATAAAGGAGCCGATTTAATTAATTAAATGAATTACCGGAATTAGGTGGGTGGTGCAATATTAATTATGTAGTGGAATTAATTAATATTAATGATAAAGGGCTTGGCCCAAGTTATCATTAGAAGGCCCGACCTAATTTACTCCTCGATCCCTATTGTAGCCTATATAAATACTTATTATGTCTCCAAGAATAAGGGTTCTAAATTCTAAATCTTGGAGGCGAAACCTTTGAGGATCGAAGGCCACACTTCGTTCAAGGGAGTAAGGAATACAATAGAAGAGCGTGGAATCAACCATTAATTAAGGTTGGTTTTTCTGTTCATACTCGTTTAATTTATTGTATCAAAAATCTTAGGGCCACGATCTAATTGTCCCAACAACCTGGAAATCTAAGAAGCAGAGCACCGTTTCTCACTCTTCTTCTTAAGCTGAATATAGGGCAATGGCTGCTGCAGCTTCAGAAATTACTTGGCTGGTTAGATTACTTGAAGAGTTGGGTGTTCATGATCTTAAACCTGTCACACTTCACTGTGACAATCAATCTCCGTTTCATGTAGCTAAGTGTAACGCCCCCAAATCTGGGGTCAGGAGATTTGGTCGTTACACGAAAATCCTCAAATATTTTCACATGTTTAATAACACAATAATCCTTGTAATTGTCCAAAATTATATATATATATATATATATATATATATATATATATATATATATATACCTGTGACCCCAACCACCAAGACCTTTTAGGTTACAGGGCTAGAAACAATAATCCAAATCCCATTAAATAAAAAGTTTCTTCCTTACCACATTTTCTATGATCAAATCTTAAATCACTGGTAAAACTTCGACAAGAAGTATACCATGCCAACTAATCTAATACATAATAATAATTATCGAAGTCCAACTATATAAAATATATCTTACACTAGATCCAGACATCCTGAGTCAAGTCATCTTCCAAATAGCGTCTTGCTTCTCCTCTTTCCGAACTGTGCGGATAAGTTTCGCCAAACTACTTTACTGAAAAGTTAGAATTAAGACAACAAGAATGAGCAAATAATGCCCAACAAGTTCTACCAATAACTATCAACTCATAAAAATAGAATATACTTCAATATGAGTAATAGGGGAAAAGAATCATACCTTTATCCAATTATATCATTTCGCAGTCTCAACATCTTTTATAAACTTTAATCCTTTGTTATATAAAATATAAACAAAGTTTCAATATAACATATATGGTGAAGTTCAAGATACTTCAATATAACATTCATGATTAACCTCAAAACCTTTTTTTTTATAATCTCCATTATCTTAAAAATCTTTAACAGTTCAGGCTACTATTATTTATATCTCAACCGTTATCTCATTATCAGTTATTCACAAGGGAATATTATTAACTAAAGAAAATACACTTTTAGGCCAAGAAGCCTTAACAACTGCTTGATTATTTAATAATCTCTTACTCTCTGATTTAAAATAATACTTTTATAAGGCTCAGAAATATCTTCTTTCATGGAAGATCAAAGATAATAATATAAATCATTTTCAATCTGATTTAAAAGTACTTAATAAATATTCAAATAATTTTTGTTACACAATACGTGTTTAAAGAATCTCTGCTATGCAAGGTAATTACAATTAAATCCTTAAATGAATACTAAAAATAAAATTCATTTAATAATATAAATACTCAAATAATTTTAATGTTATAAAGAAAATTCTTAAATGAATATTCAACTTAATTTTCTCTTTGGATACAAAATAATTGAATAATATTTACTCCATATTCTTTAATCAGAAAATAAACTTCTTAAATGAATAATAAAAATAATATTCATCTAACATTTTTTTTTTAAAAAAATGATTGAATACATTTACTTGATTATATTTCATCAGAAAATAATCTTGAATGATAGAGGAAAATACCGTCTCCCGGTATATATCTAGAGATACAATTTACCCGCCCTATGCTAAGGGCATTAGTACAACCCAGCTCATAACTCTTATATAATAACTAGCTAATAAGCCAACATCATTCCATATATATCGCAATATCTCAGTTCAAAAAGATATATATATATATATATATATATATATATATATATATATATATATATACATTTATCTTGCAGTATATACATAACATTCATTTGAATCCACTTCACTAATTAATCTTCCCTATTCTAGGGGTTCATAATTCTTTATACATACAAGACTTAGGGTAGCCTTGCATCCCTCAAAATAATACTCAATTCATATCTAGTCTATGTATATATATATATATATATATATATATATATATATATACATTTTATAACGGACAACATCTTATGGTTTAGAAGCCAACAATTAAAGGATAGAAATCTTGCCTCAGCGATGCGAATGCAATTGCGACTGCGAATGCAAATGCGACTGCGAGGGTCCTGGTTTATATCGAGGTGCTATAACATTGAAAACAAAGTAGGGTTAGCAACTAGTGCTAACCTAAACCACTTAAACTGTCACATATAATCCAATGCATAATCTTCTATACACATTTCCCATTTCCACTGACCGACGCCACACATATCTTAATTGACATATAAGCATGTTATTTATACTCACATTGCATCCTAGGACTTAGCGAAATTCAAGTTTTAGGAGTTCGTCGTTTCTTAACGTTTCTTGCCGTTTTACTTAAGATTTTCGCTTGACCCCTTATACTCTATCATTTTTAGTAAATTGAAAAATCAAGATTTTAATCCAAAACCAACTCGAGGGTCTTTTACTACATTCATACTACTGCTCCTCAAATTTTCACAATTTAATACAAGGTATAGATAGGGTAATCCTAGCCTCAAAGTTGGGGTTTAACGTTTTAAATCGTTTCGAGAACCGTATACTAAAACGGCTCTAAATTTCAAACCGTAAAACCTTTTCACATGATTCTTGCGCTCACGCGATCTACAAGACAAGCTATACACACTCATGTTAACCACTAATCCAAAATAGGCAGTTTCACTTTCAAAATGTAAGCAGTTTTATTTTTAAAGAAAATCGGGCATTACGACTGCTATAACCGGGATGTTTCCATTTTTGTTTCTCCTCGAATAAGCCATACAAGCAACCCATGCTCTAATATCACAAACCAACTGTCATAACAAGCCTCTAAGGGCAGTGGTAAGGTTCTAATGACCACCACTCAACAAGTACTTGAATCATGCTTAATGACTTCTACAAATAACTATACATACATGTATATAACCATGTCCTAACATCTTATCATCAAATCATCCAAAAACTCCATTAATCTCAAAGTCAAACTAAGGGTTCTTGATGTTCATACCTTTATTGAAGCTTGATTATCCCTTAACAATCCTTAGATCATCTTTAACAACCTTAAACTAACAGAAACATCAAGAACACATTTGGAAATTTTCGGAGTTACTATACCCCAACTGAAAGAACTGGAAAAACGAGGTCCTTACCCTGCTTTTCTGGACGAGTCTCCTGAAGAAGAGTTGTAGAGCATCTCAATACCTTTCCAACAAGCTATAGAACGCAATATTCCAGTGAAAAATGAAGGCGCTATCGCTGTTTTACTCAGCTACTGTCTTGGTTGGCAGAATGGAGTATTTAGTGTTTTTGGTTTTGTGTTTTGGTGAACTCCATTAAAATCAAATCACACCTAACTGTAAAACTTGAAAAACGAACATGGTAATCAAGGAGGTGGGGAGAGTGGTTACCATGGTTAGAGAGAGCTCGGAGAGACCTTCGATTCGAGTTGTAGAACGTAAAAATCCATCAGACGGAACTCAAGTTATCACTCCATCTCTTCCTCCATTTTTCTTCCTCCTTACCTACGTTTTTCTTCAAAGAAATGGGGGAGTATGGCTGCTCTTGATGGCTGAATATGTGTGGTGATGTGTATGTATACTTGGTTGGTACTTTGTGTGGTGGACAAGCTAGCTAGCTATGATAAGGATACTATAACGCGACTATGAGGCTACTACGTGGCTTTTACCAATTTCGTGCACTTCGATTTTGTTCTAGTTTTCCGAGTCCTCGATCTCATATTCAAATTCCGATTGCACACTTAGTCACCGTTTAATTCCACGAAGCACCCTCTGAAATTTTAATTCGTTTGGAGACCGGAAATTTATACTATTCATTCTGGGTCGTTTTTAATCGTTTAAATCATTTTAATTCCAGAATTTCTTATTCTCAATTTTTTGACGAGTCCTAATTACGTTTATATATTTCCTTTAGTAAGAATATACCTTCGAAATATTTTTCTGGAATAAATAATTCCTCCATCTCAATTTCTGGTCCGATACGATCCGTTCAGGAGAAAATAAAATTTCCGAATTTCTGAAATCTGACGACGTTTGCATACAATGATTTAATGTGTACATAACTAATATTGATTTAGAATTCCTCCATTCCTTCTATAACATAAGTGGCACAATATATATTTTCTTATTTAGCGAGAGATACTATTCATTGAAAATTTTCAAATTAGTACCAAATTGGGGTTTATTACAGTCTCCCCTCCTTAAAAGGATTCCGTCCCGGAATCAGGTAGAAAACAATTGGGGTACTTTTCTAGCATTTCGCTTTCTAGTTCCCAGGTTGATCCTTGAACATTCCGATCCTCTTACAGCACATCTCACTAGCGTTATAGCTTTTGCTTCTCAATACACACTCTTTCCGGTCCATAATCGCTACTATTTTCCGTACACAATACAATTCGGGTTATACTTTTACTCGTTCGTACCCTGTCATATCTTTTAATATTTACATTGACTTTGGTATCACAAACACGCTTCGAATTCGGAAACAACCTCACTCATACTACACCTTTCCTAACCGCATTTATCTTCGCAAGCTTGATCAACATAAAGAAGTAGAAGAATTTATTGAGAGATCACTATGATCAATGAACACTTGTTATATTGCATAGTTAGTACAGAAGGTGGCCAACCTTTAGTACTTGACAAGCAATTAAACAATCTGTGGTATATCACTAGACTTCTATCATACAGACAGATAGTCATTTGGTAGTACCTCCCCTCCTTGAAGGGTTGTTCTTCTCAAATTATAAAGAAGATGAATAAGAGAGGAAAAGAAATTCAGAGAATTATAGAAAGATTTATGGTCGCAAAATATTATGCTTGAACAAATAGGAAACTCGTATAATATTTAATAATGAAAGCCGTATAAGCAATTTCTCAAAATTTTATGAGAATATAAAATTTTTATAAAAATCTCTGATAACTCAAGGAATTCAACTTCTTAAAATTTTATGAGAATATAAAATTTTTATCAAAATCTCTGAATAAAAGGAGTTGGAATTTAAAAGCTTGAGATACTAGTCTTCCGCCTTCACGATACCCCACAACGCGATCAACCGCTGTGTCTCAAGTACCGCACACCAGTGATACCCCATAGTATGATCACTACTATGTCTCAAGTACCACTATGTCATTTTGCTAGCAAAAAGGTGGTTGAAAAGTCAACCTGGCAACTTTCGTACCAAAATGTTAATATTTCTCTTTCGATAACACGAGTGTATTCCTCATGTTGATCTATAAGAAAACCCATGGGCCACTCCCATGTTGACCAGTAGAGCACAGGATTATTTCTCCGAATATAATTGATTGATTTAGATTCCTATTCGATTCTGGCCGATCGCCAGTCTATACTTTGTACGATACCGACATGAACAATAGGCCGTCAAAATATTCTCAAAAGAAACTAATTTATTATATTGACATGAACATTATGTCAATACCAGACAATAAAGTAACAAACCTTGAATAAGAAAAGTTCGTTGATTTGAATAAATAATTTGGAGTCATCATGAAATAACAAGAATGACTCGATTCATAAAGACATTTTTCAAGTATGCTAGAATAAGTATTTTAGAGGAAATTCTGATGAAAAACTATCCTTCTATTCACTATTCTGAATGTATCTCTTTTGATTCGAACAATGAATAAAATTTGAATATTAAATTTTTTTTATCAGATCTGAACAATGGATCCGATTGAAGTCAATAAAATTTAAACTTCCTCGATATATAAGCGTAGTTACAACTGAAATAATCTTTGGGGTCATCCTGAACAAATAAGATGCCATAGAGTTCAATCAAAGTACGTTTTATGAGCTTATAATGATTTAAGGATAGTCTCTAAAATTTCTAAATCAATATTTGTATAAACAGGA
The DNA here is from genome assembly GCA_036435485.1 of Saposhnikovia divaricata. NCBI lineage: Eukaryota > Viridiplantae > Streptophyta > Magnoliopsida > Apiales > Apiaceae > Saposhnikovia > Saposhnikovia divaricata. The sequence goes on along the minus strand of CM071595.1, from coordinate 51,554,257 downwards.
TATACTAGAATAAATTTATAATGAACTGACAATTCAGAAAATATTTTAACAGAATAACATTCATTTAAATCCACTTCACTAATTAATCTTCCCTATTCTAGGGGTTCATAATTCTTTATACATACAAGACTTACGGTAGCCTTGCATCCCTCAAATTAATTCTCAATTCATATCTAGTCTATGCATATATATATATATGTATATATATTTATATATATATATATATACATTTTATAACGGACAACATCATATGGTTTAGAAGCGAACAGTTAAAGGATAGAAATCTTGCCTCAACGATGCGAATGAAATTGCGACTGCGAAAGCAAATGCGACTGCAAGGGTCCTGGTTTATATCGAGGTGCTATAACATTGAAAACAAAGTAGGGTTTAGCAACTAGTGCTAACCTAAACCACTTAAACTGTCACATATAATCCAATGCATAATCTGCGATACACATTTCCCATTTCCACTGACCGACGCCACACATATCTTAATTGACATATAAGCATGTTATTTATACTCACATTGCATCCTAGGACTTAGCGAAATTCAAGTTTTAGGAGTTCGTTGTTTCTTAACGTTTCTTGCTGTTTTACTTAAGATTCTCGCTTGACCCCCTATACTCTATCATTTTTAGTAAATTGAAAAATCAAGATTTTAATCTAAAACCAACTCGAGGGTCTCGTACTACATTCATACTACTGCTCCTCAAATTTTTACAATTTAATTCAAGGTATAGATAGGGTAATCATAGCCTCAAAGTTGGGGTTTAGCGTTTTAAATCGTTTCGAGAACCGTTTACTAAAACGGCTCTAAATTTCAAACCGTAAAACCTTTTCACATGATTCTTACGCTCACGCGATCAACAAGAAAATCTCTACACACTCATGTTAACCACTGATCCAATATAGGCAGTTTCACTTTCGAAATTTAAGCAGTTTTATTTTTAAAGAAAATCGGGCATTACGACGGCTAGAACCGGGATGTTTCCATTTTTGTTTCACCTCGAATAAGCCATACAAGCAACCCATGCTCTAATATCACAAACCAACTGTCATAACAAGCCTCTAAGTGTAGTGGTAAGGTTCCAATGACCACCACTCAACAAGTACTTGAATCATGCTTAATGACATCTACAAATAACTATACATACATGTATATAACCATGTCCTAACATCTTATCATCAAATCATCGAAAAACTCCTTTAATCTCAAAGTCAAACTAAGGGTTCTTGCTGTTCATACCTTTCTTGAAGCTTGATTATCCCTTAACAAGCCTTAGATCATTTTTTGACAACCTTAAACTAACAGAAACATCAATAACACATTTGGAAATTTTCGGAGTTACTATACCCCAGCTAAAAGAACTGGAAAAACGAGGTCCTTACCCTGCTTTTCTGGACGAGGCTCCTGAAGAAGAGTTGTAGAGCATCTCAATACCTTTCCAACAAGCTATAGAACGCAATATTCCAGTGAAAAATGAAGGCGCTATGGCTGTTTTACTCAGCTATTGTCTTGGTTGGCTGAATGGAGTATTTAGTGTTTTTGGTTTTGTGTTTCGGTGAACTCCATTAAAATCAAATCACACCTAACTGTAAAACTTGAAAAACGAACCTGGTAATCAAGGAGGTGGGGAGAGTGGTTACCATGGTTAGAGAGAGCTCGGAGATACCTTCGATTCGAGTTGTAGAACGCGAAAATCCATCGGACGGAACTCAAGTTAGCACTCCATCTTCTTCCTCCATTTTTATTCCTCCTTACCTACGTTTTTCTTCAAAGAAATGGGGGAGTATGGCTGCTCTTGATGGCTGAATATGTGTGGTGATGTGTATGTATATTTGGTTGGTAGTTTGTGTGGTGGAAAAGCTACATAACAAAGCCATGACAAGGCTACTACAACGCGACTATGAGGCTACTACGTGGCTTTTACCAATTTCGTGCACTTCGATTTTGTTATGCTTTTCCGAGTCCTTGATCTCGTATTCAAATTCCGATTGCACACTTAGTCACCGTTTAATTCCACGAAGCTCCCTCTGAAATTTCAATTCGTTTGGAGACCGGAAATTTATACTATTCATTCTGGGTTGTTTTTAATCGTTTAAATCATTTTAATTCCAGAATTTCTTATTCTCAATTTTTTGACGAGTCCTACTTACGTTTATATATTTCCTAGAGTAAGAATATACCTTCTAAATATTTTTCTGGAATAAATAATTCCTCCATCTCAATTTCTGGTCCGATAAGATCCGTTCAGGAGAAAAAAATTTCCAAATTTCTGAAATCTGACGACGTTTGCACACACTGATTTAATGTGTACATAACTAATATTTATTTAGAATTCCTCCATTCCTTCTATAACATAGGTGGCACTAAATTTGGGTTTATTATTGTCTCCCCTTCTTAAAAGGAGGTAGAAAACAATTGGGGTACTTTTCTATCATTTCGCTTTCTAGTTCCCTGGTTGATCCTTGAACATTCCGATCCTCTTACAACACATCTCACTAGCGTTATAGCTTTTGATTCTCAATACACACTCTTTCCAGTCCATAATCGCTACTATTTTCCGTACACAATACAATTCGGGTTATACTTTTACTCGTTCGTACCCTGTCATCTCTTTTAATATTTACATTGACTTTGGTATCACAAACACGCTTCGAATTCGGAAACAACCTCACTCATACTACACCTTTCCTAACCGCATTTATCCTCGCAAGCTTGATCAACATAAAGAAGTAGAAGAATTTATTGAGAGATCACTATGATCAATGAACACTTGTTATATTGCATAGTTAGTATAAAAGGGGGCCGACCTTTAGTACTTGACAAGCAATTAAACAATCTGTGGTATCCCACTATACTTCTATCATACAAACAGATAGTCATTTGGCAGTACCTCCCCTCTTTGAAGGGTTGTTCTTCTAAATTTATAAAGAAGATGAATAAGAGAGGAAAAGAAATTCAGAGAATTATAGAAAGATTAATGGTCGCAAAATATTATGCTTGAACCAATAGAAAACTCGTATAATATTTAATCATGAAAGCCGTATAAGCAATTTCTCAAAATTTTATGAGAATATAAATTTTTTATAAAAATCTCTGATAACTCAAGGAATTCAACTTCTCAAAATTTTATGAGAATATAAAATTTTTATCAAAATCTCTGAATAAAAGGAGTTGGAATTTAAAAGTTTGAGATACTAGTCTTCCGCCTTCACGATACCCCACAACGCGATCAACCGCTGTGTCTCAAGTACCGCACTCCAGTGATACCCCATAGTATGATCACTACTATGTCTCAAGTGCCACTATGTCATTTTGCTAGCAAAAAGGTGGTTGAAAAGTCAACCTGGCAACTTTCGTACCAAAATGTTAATATTTCTCTTTCGATAACACGAATGTATTCCCCATGTTGATCTATAAGAAAACCCATGGGCCACTCCCATGTTGACCAGTAGAGCACATGATTATTTCTCCGAATATAATTGATTGATTTAGATTCCTATTCGATTCTGGCCGATCGCCAGTCTATACTTTGTACGATACCGACATGAACAATAGGCCGTCAAAATATTTTCAAAAGAAACTAATTTATTATATTGACATGAACATTATGTCAATACCAGACAATAAAGTAACAAACCTTGAATAAGAAAAGTTCGTTGATTTGAATAAATAATTTGGAGTCGTCATGAAATAATAAGAACGACTCGATTCATAAAGACATTTTTCAAGTATGCTAGAGTAAGTATTTTAGAAGAAATTTTGATGAAAAACTATCCTTCTATTCACTATTCTGAATGTATCTCTTTTGATTCGAACAATGAATAAAATTTGAATATTAAAATAAAATTTATCAGATCTAAAAAATAGATCCGATTGAAGTCAATAAAATTTAAACTACCTCGATATATGAGCGTAGTTACAACTGAAATAATCTTTGGGGTCATCCTGAACAAATAAGATGCCATAGAGTTCAATCAAAGTACGTTTTATGAGCTTATAATGATTTAAGGACAGTCTCTAAAATTTTTAAATCAATATTTGTATAAACAGGATATACTAGAATAAATTTATAATGAACTGACAATTAACATAATAATATTTCAGCATTTCTCGAAATATTTCAAAAGGAGTGAGGGTCAGAAGGAACTTGCAACCAAATAATCCTCAACAGTTTTAACAAATTACACGCTTTAAGAAGTATAACTTGATTATCAAGAGTTAAAATAAAATAAAACAAAATAAAATTGTTACCATTTTAATAGATGGTTCGAACTATGAACCATTACCCGATGTCAAGAAAAGTAGTTGAATTTGAGAGATAAATTCAACTAATAGGAATAAATATTTAGCTGTCTAGAAGCAATTAGACAAGCTTTTAGCCGAATAATATTAAGGAGTCGTCCCGATCAATGAGACCGACTAATATTTTAAATGTCATCTTCCTCGCAAAAAAGATTTATAACTAATTTAAATTCTTCGATAGATATAATCACTCCAACATTTGAAGCAAATATTTGAGTACCCAACAATTTCACCAAAAATTTTCACCACAATAATAAAATCATTGAGAACAATAAAGTTCACAAAAATCTCATAAATTCTTTAGGAGATAAAGGAGAGAATGAACTTGCCTCAGTCTTTGCGCTTGCTCAAACCTGCTTAAGACTTACTCTCCGAAATTCCGTAGTAGACATCAACAGTCCCAAGGTGTTTTATCCAGTTTAGCGCAACCATCTCACGTGAACACTCAAATCTTAACTTACTAATTGGTACTATATCCAATACCCCAACACGAACTCTATGTGAGTTCTGACGTTCTTCACTTAGCTATACACACTCCTACACACTCTCGTTTCTAGTTTACTATAACCTCGCTCTGATACCATTCTGTAACGCCCCCAAATCCGGGGTCAGGAGATTTTGTCGTTACACGAAAATCCTCAAATATTTTCACCTGTTTAATAACACAATAATCGTTGTAATTGTCCAAAATAATAATAATAAAAAAAAAATATATATATATATATATATATATATTTATATATATATATATATATATATATATATATATATATATATATATATATATATATATATATACACCTGTGACCCCAACCACCAAGACCTTTTAGGTTATAGGGCTAGAAACAAGAATCCAAATCCTATTAAATAAAAAGTTTCTTCCTTACCACACACTACACCAAATATGGCCTATTGCAACACCACTATATATTTGTGTTACAAAAAGTGTTACAATAGACACAAAACTTGGTAGTCTATTGCAATATTTTTAAAAATGTTGCAAGAAATACGAAAAATGTTGCAAGCAAAAGGATCATTTTAAGATTTTAGAACAATTGCAATACTTTAGGAAAAGCTTTAAAATAGCTTGCCGGAATTGTAGGCGGGAATTTGGTTTTTTCATTGGGCGGGATAAAAAAGGTACTAAAATGTTAGTACCAAAATATTTCTTTTACAACATTAAAACAAAAAACAAACCCACCACTGTCTCTCTCTCTCTCTCTCTCTCTCTCTCGTCACCTCTCTCTCTCGACACCACTCTCTCTACCTCCTCTCTCTCTCTCGACCTCATCACTCTACCGACCTCGCCACTCTTTGCCTCTCTCCTCTTTTTTTCTCACAAATACACATCTCTCATCTCAAATATAATCGATTGAGCAAAAGCCCAAAGTCCCAAACCTAATTGAGCAACCTCTCCCACTCATCTCACTCATCTCTCTCGGTCTTCTCTCTAATTCACCCCTCTCCCACTCATCTCTCACACCTCTCCTAAATCCCTAAATTTCTCTTACTCATCACTCACACCTCTCTTAAATCCCTAAAATTGATTCGAGCAAAACCCCAAAACTGATTAGAGCAAATATTAAATTAGAGGTAAAGTATCAAACTTTTATCGATTATGTTCGATTATATATGTATGTGTATGTATCTATGTATTTTGATTATACTTGTACTGTGATATCTTATGCTTTTAATTTCCTCTTATTAATTTTGTTCAGATAAAGCTAGTATTTGAAGATTTAAAGGTATTTTTTTTGTTCTTTTGTGTTATTAATTATTAATTTTATGCTAAATTATTGGTAATTTGGTGTTAGTAATTAGTAGGTTTTGTGTTAAATAATTGGATTTTTAGCTAAATTTGTAATAATTTTCTTTATCTAACTTCAGCTGGTGTTAATTGCTCACAAATGATATTTTTGTGCTAACTTTTTTTTTTAAGTTTATGTTAATTCTCATACTTATATTTATGTTAATTTTGTATTATGTTTATATTATGTTGTCATACTAACTGTGGTACATTCATTCATTCCAGATAGTTTAAGAATCAATCTCTTGATTTTTGACCATATCTGAAAATGATATTATAGTTTAAAAATCAATCTCTTGAATATTGTGTATAAATGACGTGAAAATGTTTATCAATCAACAAGGTTTTCATACTAATTTTGGATTATTTGCTTACACATTCCTCTTGAGCTTGTCCGGCCTCAAAAGTTCTTTCTAGAAAACCTGGTGATGAAGATAGCAGTGAATTCACAAACTACAGGGTTGGAGAGGAGAGCATACTGGATGGTCACACAATAACAGCAGATAAGCCACCTCTGGACAATGTAATAGTATTGCCAGGATTTATGAATCATTTCTCACTTTGACAGTAGTGCAAAACATATTGTATGCTATTGCTAACCTATTTTTGTTTATGTAATCGTAGCGTTTGAAGCCTCAGTTTGGTTTCAATTTTAATAGGAGCACAACTGAGGCCGAAAGAAATGCCGAAGATGAATCCACTTACGAGTCATCTCAACCTTCTAATTTTGTATGAATCCTTTTTCCTTGCATCTAAGATATACATTATTCTTCTATAATGTTACCAACTTCTAGAACTAGTAAATAGCTAAAACGTGACTTGCCATACTGAAAAAAAGTCAATCATTCAATATTACCAAAGAAAATCTAAGAAAATTAATTTCCCTCGACGTAATTTATTAATGTACGAGTGCGGTGGAAATACTTTTAACTAATACTAAATTTGGATTACGATAACTACAAAAGCATGTTATCACTTATATTTGATACTGATTGTGATATTGGTTTTAAAGTCTATTTTCACTGATAGTAGTTCAGACAAGGCAACCTTCGGCAACGAAAGTTTTTCAAGAGAAGAATCAGGGTGGAGCATGAGAGGGGATTGTAAAATTCAATGGGAAGATCTTCAATTGAGGGAGGAAATTGGGCAAGGTAAACCTTAAGCAACTAAACTAGTTCATGTCATATATTAAAACTTTTTCTTTTGTTGTAAATTACTTTCCTGCGCGACCTGATATACAGGACATCTTGACATATGTAGTTAGTTACTTTGCGCTCTTTAAGTGATCCTCAGTCACGGTCCCATATGTAGATAGTTGCCTTGTTTTCTACGTCTGATCTTCAATCGAAGTTACGGGAAAAATCTATATAGTTCAACTATGGAAATTTCAGTTTTTTGTACCTACAAAGAAGTAGAATCATGCTTCTATCTGATGTTAGATAATGACAAAATACAAGTCTTGTAATTACATATAGCAGAAACCTTCCTTTGTTTATTTATGTGTTAAATATGAATGGTCTAGTGTTCTTGTTCCATATGTTAGTTTATATTTTCCACATTTCCTTGTGTATTTGTAAAGTTAATTTATGTTGCATTATAGGTTTTCAGGTCTCAGGACTACACTGCAGTTCTTTACTATCTTAGACAGGTGATGCTCTGGCCTTTCCCATTTTCGCAGTATGCTAATAAATGACATATTTGGAAGTTATATCTGACATTGTAATTTGTTGAGCAGTTGTTTGAGAGTTAAAGTGGACAAACCTTCCGCTAGTCGTTCAGCATCTGCAAAAATATATGTTGTAGCTCAATGAAGCATCTGAACTGTTTATTCAATAATATTTTACATACTTTTCCTTCATTTTTGTTTGTATTTGGTTCTTAAAAACTTAATGTACTTCAAAAATTATATCTTCTTCTAATGTAGTAATGTAGTTGTTGCGCCTGATGAGGAGTGTGCCTAGGCTTTGAAAAACCTTTGTGCCTCTATTTGCCTCTCGCCTTCACTAACACCGACCATAGATCTTGATTAAGTACATTGTAATTTTCTGATAAATGGTACTTTCTGTTTCTGTGTTCAGTATCTTTTATGACTCTGTAAGGTAGAGATGGAGGTTTTTACTTGTCTATATCTGTAATCATATTAATGCAAGTATATTAGGCTTTTTAGCTTCTGCCCCGATAAAGTTCCACTTATAACAGGAAAACGTGTCATGGATAAACTGCAGAACATAAGTTTCACACTGATTCTCTATGTTGATGTTTGACTTTTTTTTGAAGCACATTATGTTTTTTTGTCTTCTCTATTTCAACAAATTATGTTCGTCCACCTCACCAGCTTCAAACATGTTATTAGGCTTTGTATTGCTTACATGGATGCTGCATGGAAGGTTTTGCAATCCATTGGTGGATCCTTTAATGTGAGTATTTCACATAATGAAAGAAACTGTTTAGGTTGCTTTGACTTGAAATGCTTTTGTAGGATGACATAGTCAAGTTTTATTTTATTAAGACATCAGTTATTGTAGTAATACTGTTTGGAGTTAATAAATGCATGTTAAATATGATATGGATTAAATTAATGTCCTGTAAACCTTAATATTGTGAAGTAGGTTCTGCTGAATCTATGTCAGCATGAGCATGATCGTGATTGATTTTGGTGGTAGAGTCGTGCATCGATCTAAATATATGGTATTTGACTTGTGCAATTTGTTTGCTTTAATTAAGTACTGAAAATCCAACACAAGAAATTGAGAAATTGGGGTTACATAAAAAAGGAGCAAAAATAGACACGAGAATCCTATATAATTTCATCATGGGTGTTGGCGTGCCTCAGGTACTCTGATACATTCAGTTGCTGCTCAAATATTTATTTTATATGTTTCTTTTCGGAATTGTAGGGTGATCAAAAGAGGCTCTCCTTATATGTTGCATTATTCCGACCATTGAGGCAGACTGTTTACATTGATCACAAATCCAAGAAGGTATCATCCTATTTAACTTGTTCCTCTTGTCGATGTATTTTTTTTAATCCTTTTATCTGTGTGGTTTGTTTCATGATAGATATCTTGGTGTGAGCTTATCTCTTGTTTATAAAAGTTATGAACAACCTTGTGAGCTATTCATGGAGTAGGGGTCGTCTTCCTAATGCAACCTTGGGTTATTCTGATAACTTATCTCTTTTTTTGTCATAGTAACTCATCTTTTATCATAATGCATTAAGTAGTAAATTTTATAAAAAAAATCTGAACAACTACACATGGTTTATAAAAGATATATAAACTGTCCTAAATCTTCAATCATATTCTTTTGCAGGAAATGATCATTTGAGAGATGTGTTTGTAAAACATATGGGACTCTCCGACAAGGATATTGTTAAACTGTCTGGCGACAATACTCCGGTAGATACTGCTGCTGATTATCTTTCTTTCTTTTCTGTAGTTCTGGTGTGCAATCTAAATATACAGAATTCTCACTAGTACTTTGTGCCCTATTTTCAGGGAAGGGCTCACAAGGAGCGAGCGATATGGGTTTGAGGGATCTTGATGTTTCCAAGGGAAGACAAAGTGTCTGGACAATCTGTTAGGAAAATAGTTATAAGTTGTTATTTTGACATGAAAGACTAAGTTTAATGTAGAATTGTGGTGTAAGTCGACATGTTTTTCGACTTTAGACTTAAGTACCGGATGAAAGATGATATTGTGATAAAAGCCTATGTTTGGGCTTTATTGACATATGTTTTGTTGGTTTTGCCATTTTGGGAAATTTGAAATGAGATTTCTGGTTTGGTATATGCTTTTGTGCATGGTATATTGAATTTTCTAATTTTGTGCAATAAACTCACTTTTGTAATATTTTAAGTCTATAAATGTTGCAAAAAAGTGTTGCATTAGTCTGTTGTAACACCTTGAGAATGTTGCTAAAACATGTAAAAGTGTTACAACAAACTCTTATTGTAATACATCAAAAAGTGTTGCAATAAGTTCGAAAAGTGTTGCTATAGAGGGCATAGGCAACGCCGGCAAATGCAACGCCGAGTTTTGGCAAAAGCGTTACATAAACATCTAATGTAACATTTTTGGGGCCTAATAATACACTTTTTTGGCGTTACAATAGGCCATATTTGGTGTAGTGACATTTTCTTTGATCAAATCTTAAATCACTGGTATAACTTCGACAAGAAGTATACTAGGCCAACTAATCTAATACATAATAATAATTATCGAAGTCCAACTATATAAAATATATCTTACACTAGATCCAGACATCCTGAATCAAGTCATCTTCCTAATAGCGTCTTGCTTCTCCTCTTTCCGAACTGTGCGGATAAGTTTCGCCAAACTACCTTACTGAAAGTTAGAATTAAGACAACAAGAATGAGCAAATAATACCCAGCAAGTTCTACCAATAACTATCAACTCATAAAAATAGAATATACTTCAATATGAGTAATAGGGGAAAAGAATCAAACCTTTATCCAATTATATCATTTCGCAGTCTCAACATCTTTTAAAAACTTTAATCCTTTGTTATATAAAATATAAACAAAGTTTCAATATAACATATAAGATGAAGTTCAAGATACTTCAATATAATATTCATGATTAACCTCGAAACCTTTTTTTTATAATCTCCATTATCTTAAAAATCCTTAACAGTTCAGGCTACTGTTATTTATAATCTCCATATTCTTTAATCAGAAAATAAACTTCTTAAATGAATAATAAAAATAATATTCATCTAACATTTTTTTTTTAAAAAAATGAATGAATATATTTACTTGATGATATTTCATCAGAAAATAATCTTGAATGATAGTGGAAAATACCATATAACTAAAGATACAATTTACCCGCCCTATGCTAAGGGCATTAGTAAAACCCAGCTCATAATTCTTATATAATAACTAGCTTATAAGCCAACATCATTTTATATATATCGCAATATCTTAGTTAAAAAAGATATATATACATTTATCTTGCAGTATATATAACATTCATTTGAATCCACTTCATTAATTAATCTTCCATATTCTAGGGGTTCATAATTCTTTATACATACAAGACTTAGGGTAGCCTTGCATCCCTCAAAATAATTCTCAATTCATATCTAGTCTATGCATATATATATATATACATATACATATATATATATATACATTTAATAACGGACAACATCATATGGTTTAGAAGCCAACAATTAAAGGATAGAAATCTTGCCTCAACGATGCAAATGCAATTGCGACTGCGAATGCAAATGTGACTGCGAGGGTCCTGGTTTATATCGAGGTGTTATAACATTGAAAACAAAGTAGGGTTAGCAACTAGTGCTAACCTAAACCACTTAAACGGTCACATATAATCCAATGCATAATCTGCTATACACCTTTCCCATTTCCACTGACCGACGCCACACATATCTTAATTGACATATAAGCATGTTATTTATACTCACATTGCATCCTAGGACTTAGCGAAATTCAAGTTTTAGGAGTTTGTCGTTTCTTAACGTTTCTTGCCGTTTTACTTAAGATTCTCGCTTGACCCCCTATACTCTATCATTTTTAGTAAATTGAAAAATCAAGATTTTAATCCAAAACCAACTCAAGGGTCTTGTACTACATTCATACTACTGCTCCTCAAATTTTCACAATTTAATTCAAGGTATAGATAGGGTAATCATAGCCTCAAAGTTGGGGTTTTGCGTTTTAAATCGTTTCGAGAACCGTTTACTAAAACAGCTCTAAATTTCAAACCGTAAAACCTTTTCACATGATTATTGCGGTCACGCGATCTACAAGACAAGCTCTACACACTCATGTTAACCACTGATCCAAAATAGGAAGTTTCACTTTCGAAATTTAAGCAGTTTTATTTTTAAAGAAAATCGGGCATTACGACGGCTATAACCGGGATGTTTCCATTTTTGTTTCTCCTCAAATAAGCCATACAAGCAACCCATGCTCTAATATCACAAACCAACTGTCATAACAAGCCTCTAAGGGCAGTGGTAAGGTTCCAATGACCACCACTCAACAAGTACTTGAATCAAGCTTAATGACATCTACAAATAACTATACATACATGTATATAACCATGTCCTAACATCTTATCATCAAATCACCCAAAAACTCCATTAATCTCAAAGTCAAACTAAGGGTTCTTGATTTTCATACCTTTCTTGAAGCTTGATTATCCCTTAACAAGTCTTAGATCATCTTTCACAACCTTAAACTAAAAGAAACATCAAGAACACATTTGGAAATTTTCGGAGTTACTATACCCCAGCTGAAAGAACTAGAAAAACGAGGTCCTTACCCTGCTTTTCTGGACGAGGCTCCTGAGGAAGAGTTGTAGAGCATCTCAATACCTTTCCAACAAGCTATAGAATGCAATATTCCAGTGAAAAATGAAGGCGCTATGGCTGTTTTACTCAGCTGCTGTCTTGGTTGGCAGAATGGAGTATTTAGTGTTTTTGGTTTTGTGTTTTGGTGAACTCCCTTAAAATCAAATCACACCTAACTGTAAAACTTGAAAAACGAACTTGGTAATCAAGGAGGTGGGGAGAGTGGTTACCATGGTTAGAGAGAGCTCGGAGAGATCTTCAATTCGAGTTGTAGAACGCGAAAATCCATCGGACGGAACTCAAGCTATCACTCCATCTTCTTCCTCCATTTTTCTTCCTCCTTACCTATGTTTTTCTTCAAAGAAATGGGGGAGTATGGCTGCTCTTGATGGCTGAATATGTGTGGTGATGTGTATGTATACTTGGTTGGTAGTTTGTGTGGTGGAGAAGCTAGCTAACAAAGCCATGACATGGCTACTACAACGCGACTATGAGGCTACTACGTGGCTTTTACCAATTTCGTGCACTTCGATTTTGTTCTACTTTTCCGAGTCCTTGATCTCGTATTCAAATTCCGATTGCAAACTTAGTCACCATTTAATTCCACGAAGCTCCCTCTGAAATTTCAATTCGTTTGGAGACCGGAAATTTATACTATTCATTCTGGGTCGTTTTTAATCGTTTAAATCATTTTAATTCCAGAATTTCTTATTCTCAATTTTTTGACGAGTCCTACTTACGTTTATATATTTCCTAGAGTAAGAATATACCTTCGAAATATTATTCTGGAATAAATAATTCCTCCATCTCAATTTCTGGTCCGATACGATCCCTTCAGGAGAAAATAAAATTTCCGAATTTCTGAAATCTGACGACGTTTGCATACACTGATTTAATGTGTACATAACTAATATTGATTTAGAATTTCTCCATTCCTTCAATAACATAGGTGGCACAATATATATTTTCTTATTTAGCGAGAGATACTATTCATTGGAAATTTTCAAATTAGTACCAAATTTTGGTTTATTACACTAAAAATCCTGTTTTTCATGAACGGATGAAGCACATCGAAATCGATTGCCATTTTACTAGAGACAAGGTGTTAGAGGGTCTCATTCAACTGACTTATCTACCAACTCAATCCCTGCTTGCTGATGTTTTTACAAAGGCCATTCCTGCTGCTCAGTTTCAACACTTATTGTCCAAGTTAGGATTTCATGCCCCATTGTCTCATGAACCTCCTAACTTGGGGGGGGGTGTTGGAGTAACTAACTCTGCCAGCTCAGCTACAGCTCAGCACGAGTTAGTTACACCAATTCATTCAGAAATGTTGTCCTATATATAGTCTTCTAGAGATAGAGATTCGTTACTTACTTAGATTATTCATCAAGATACACGATGAGTGTAGTTTTCAATCTTGCAATGTATATGATTTTTACAGTTTGTGATGTATATAGTTTGAGTGTTCAATCCAGTGTTCCTTACATTTTCCAGTTCATTTCATATCAAAACTACAAAATCAACAATCTCATTAGCCAGGAGCTCCTTTTCGGAATCAATGAGTTCAGTTTCCCTCTTGGCCTTCAGTACAACATCCTTCCCCAGTCTAAAACGGGAGACAGGTTTAGAATTAGAAAGCACTTGAGGCATGTTCATGAAGCTCTGTTTTTGTATCTTTCTGAAAGCTCTTCATTGGAATATTTTCGCCTTTGTCTGCCACTCCAATACATGATTTTCGATATTTTCACCATCAGCTCTTTCCATTTCCGTAATTTTAGAAACCCCGCCCTCCTCAACGGTGACTTTCTTAATTTCAGAATTCAGAATATTAACAAGTTCCTTGTAGAAAACCAAATAGCTTAGTCCACGAAAAACTACATCAACTGTAGCATCAGATATTTTGTCAACAAATTTTCCTATGCATGGAATGTCAAATAGACCAACCAGGATTCTTGCTTTTATTTTTTTGTATGTTTGTTGAACAGTTCAACAAAGATGCAGAACACTTAATGCAAAACTGCACCAGAAAAATGAATAACAAGAGAGAAGGGTAAGAATAGAGAGCAGATGGAGCAATAACAAAACAAGAGGGAAGCTATGTGAAAGTGATTAGCTTAAAGTTGAGTGGGATTGTAGTATCTTGAATAATTTCAGGTTAAGTACTACTCCCTCTCTCTCTCCCAGCGATTTCTTTACGCTTGGGATAGAGGGTTCAGCACGCATTTTAATGCTTCTATAAAATATAGTTTCATAATTTTTTTTTAAAAAAAAATTTCTGTATAAAATTTAATGTTTAAATTTTTATTCAAAAAAAGAAAATTTTAAAAATAAGTTATGGAATTATACTTTATATACACTTTAAAATAGGATTCAATGGTTTTTGGTGTGATTCTTATTGTAAAAAGGGCTGTGCAAATGAAAGATTAAGATTTTGTCTAGAATTGTTGTTAAATATTGTTGTCTTGTTTAAAAGAAGGTGATGTTTTTTGTTTGATATATACATATTTTAAGGTATAATTTATAAAAGAATTATATTTTTGGTGAAATTTGACGTTTAAACGATTAGTCATTTCTCGCAAAAGCTGTAAATCAATTTTTTTAAAAATAAGGAAAACATGTTTTCTCTAAAAACAGATTTTCAACCAAAAAGGCTTTTCTAGAAAAATTAATTTTAAAATTTATTAAATTTTTTTTTACCTATTTTTGGGAAAATAGTTGTTGTCTGGGAGACCCAAGAATAACTCATAAAATTTAGTCAAGATGACAATCATGAAGATTTTATGAGCTAGGATCCCGAAACGTTTTTTGAAATTGTTCCTAAATGCTAAGCGTCATTTTTTAATTAGTGGAGTTTATATGAATATATGAAGGCCTTTTTATTTTTAAAATACATATGGCTCTTTATTTTTAAAACATATCGAGATCTTACCAACTAAATTTTAGAAACAGTTTTGAGAATTTTTTTTGGTAATTCTAGCATTTTTCTTTATCATAAGCTTCTGTTATAGGTACTCCATCTTGTTGACAATGTACACATTCCTAGATCTTGAATAAAAATAGTTCTACTTAATAATTTTTTACAATTTTTATGTTGAATTAAAATATTTTAAAAATGCTTTTATTTAAAGAAAGAATAATTAAAAAAATATGAAACAAAACTCGTTTAATTAAGCCGTAGAGATGAATTTCTTGGTAATCAATAAAAATTTAGTTACCAAAGAAAAAAGAAGCAGCAAATTATTCGGTAGAAAAATATATATGTTAGTATTTCATTTAAAGTTTCATTAGCTCACAACCGATTGACATAGATAAGAAAAAAGAAGCAAAATTATTCTACTCTCTTAGAGGATCATGACCCGTCCATCAGGTCGCTGGTTATAACATAATTCACAAAATAAGGCAATCTGCAAAAGCAATCGGATGATGTGTTTATAGCTGATACATAGCTCTGCAGCCTCTCTAATGCGATTACAAATATAGTTTTGAATCCATATTGACGGAAAGTGCACAGTTGTGACTAAAGCTTAACCTTTACAATTCGTTTACAGCCAACTGAGTTGGAGTGCCGTCTCGTCTGTAAACAAATATTATGTGTGTTGTCATTCAGGGAACTAAGATTTGCTTATTTTTGTGTAACAATATTCTTTACTAAACAAATTCTACATATAAAAAAAAACCAGGCTTCTTATTACTTAAAATGAATGGCTCCTTTAAAATTCGTTTGTTATATGCTCTACTCATTATGCAGCCATCCATCTATGACAAAACTTACAGAGACCAATTAGAAAGCCAAATTCTGTTTTTAGTAAACATTATAGGAGAAATTGTTGAGCATATGAGGGTGCCATTATCCTCTGATAAAGTTCAGTAAATAAAGAAAGATCAGGCCATCTAACAGGTTTTGGTAGGATCAGTGATGTACAAGCCTTTAAGATAAAGAGTACCAAACAGAAACCAGCTCAATTAAACAAAAAATTTGCTAGAATTGTCATTCCAAAACAGACATTAACGGTGTGGAACTGATTGCATTCGCTGTTGGAACACGACGCTTAAACAATCCACGTATATCTTTTGTATAGGAATGGGGGATGGGGAAGAGTGCCTTTACCACTAGGCTAACCCTCCATTCTCCTGCTAAAACATTAGTTTTAGGAATATATATCATTTGAAAAAACGCAACATGTGCAAATTCTGTACATTCAGTTTCGTCCCCATTTTGAAAAATTCGCACCAAATCTCTAAGAGTGTGAATTGTTAGCGATGAAAATAATGTCACAGTTCACATGGAATCAGTTGATATAAGTTGATAACTGTAAGCATTAAGACATTCAATTCTCCGAAGCCTGACGAGTACAGCAAGATTTGAAATTAAACCAACAATCCAAGAAGTCTATTTCTCAACTGAAGCAAATGGCCATGCAATGCCTAATTAAAGAAGACGGGATAGCAACAACTGCCATCACAAAATACTCGATCACGTATCGAAAAAATTAAACAAATTATTAAAGAAAAAAAGGGTAAAAATGTACTCACATCACATGTGGTGCAGTGAAGCATGTTGATAGAAGCAAAGTGTCCAAGATGGCAAAACCTAAATTCAGAAATTTTGGTTAAGAAATCAACAAGATCTTGAATGAAAAGATCAGTCGAAAGACCATCATTTCCGGCAGTTGAGTTTGCCACTCCAAAATTCTAAGCAACGCACTGTTGTTATTTCATTGCTAATTTCTTCAAAATTATGAAGGTTCCCAACTTTCACATCCTCGAATTGACAATTGGAAACTTTACAATGTTTTCAAACTAGTTAGGTGGTGACTAGCTGCCTGCAACTTTGAAAGCAATACAAACAACTCAGTAGCCATAAGAACTTGAAAAAAAACATGCTAATCAATAACTTTCTAAATATGAATTTAGTTAAATTTATTTGTCAAATGTCAAATTTAGTTTAAAAACCAATCTATTATCCAATTTGATTAAAAAGAAACAAAATTTAATCTATCTTCTGTAAGTGCAAAATTAAACTAATGCAATAATAAATTTAACGAAAGTTTATATAAATGCATATTTGACAGGGATTAATTGCTACAGAAAAGTCTAACAAGGAAATATATTTACTAACTTGAATATCTTGCACATATACAAAACAAAAATATACTTAAAAATAAGCTAAATGATCCTGGAAGCATAATATTCACTGACTTAAGCCAATGTAATTATATATACCTCTGTTGTTCACATTTTGAGGAATTGTGGTTATTGATGTTAAGGAGAAATGTACAAGTCCTCAGTTTGTTCTTGAGTAATTCAGAGGGGCTCTGGATTGATAATTATCCTTCCTGGTGCTTCCATTATTCAACAATCTCTGAATCTGTTTCCGGTTCTTGATTAGTAACTTGATTCTCCAGCAATGCCACTAAATTTCTTACTCTTTTGCGATGTTCTTGTTATGAAGTCGTTTAGGTCTGTAACTTCTTCATACCCATGCTCAGTATGAACAGAAACTATTTCTGTGCTTGCTTTAATGTCATTTAAATTCTCTAGCTGGGGACACTTAAGCAGATGAAAGTTTTTTAATCCGGGCATTTTTAAAGCATACCTTTCACTGCAAACGAAACTACTGAGCTTTGGCAAATCTTCATGAGTAACTGATAAGAGGTTCGAGTGTATGATAACCTTGTCATTTGGATCAGAAGTTTCACCATCTCCCCTTCCGTCCACAACAATTGCTTCCAACAATCTGCAATTCGATACTACTAATTGATGGAGTTGCTGGAGATTTCTGAAGACAGAGCACGTAAAAAGAGAAGAGAGCCCGCAGTTATCAAATTCCATCTTCTTTAAAGACGGTATATAGCACTCATAATTTGCACCGTGTGTGAAACTTTTGAGGTTTGGTAAATCCTTAAAAACAACTGAATCCAGTTGCAAAAGTTCAATAATAGTCTTCTGATCCAGTTCATCATGTCCATCACCTCTCACATCCTCCACAATTTCTTCCAATAAATCACAGTCTGATATTTCTAGTGTTTTGAGTTGTTTTAGACTTCTAAAGTCTGAAATTGTAAAAAGAGCAGAGCTTCCACATCTGCTAACATCCAGGTCCTTCAAATTTGGGAAATGTAGGGATTTCAGCTCAGGCCACCAACAACCCGCCAATGCTAATGTTTCCAGATTATCTAAATGCAGTTTCCATTTACATGGAAGATGCATCTGTTTCTCACACAAGATACAACTCCGGATTTCTAAGTTCTTTAGTTGGCAAGTGGAATCTTCTCTGCTAAACTCAATCGATTCCAAGTTAATCTCCCCACAATCAACCACAACGAACTTTTCCAAGCATGAAAATTCAACCTGCAAAAAGATGTTTTCTAACAGCTTTCTCTAGGGGTGTTCATCAAACCGCATAAACCGCACAAACCGCCCGCTCCGCACCACACCGCACCGCTCCGCGTGATTTAAATTTTTTGTGGTGCGATCGTGGTTTGCATTTTAGCCAAACCGCGCGGTGCGGTGCGGTTTGTGGTCTGGGATTTAATCTCGCGGTTCAAACCGCACCGCACTGCATATTATATAATATTAATATATTTATAAATATATACATATATATGATTTTTTTTTGCCATGGTCCCTTTATTACTTATGTGTAATTTTTGGTCAACCCACTCACTTCTTCCTTCCTCTTTGTCCTGGTCCATTTATTACTTATGTGTAACTTATATTTCATTTTGGTTTAGAACTTTATTATTATTAATTTGTTTATTTTTAAGATACTATATTATTAAAATTTGAAATAGGTAAACCGCTCACACCGCACCGCACCGCCCGCAATTTTCGCGGTGTGGTTTATGTGGTTTTAATTTTAATTGGTGCGATCGCGGTTTGGAAATTTGTTCAAACCGCATGCACGGTTTGGTTTGCAGTTTGATGAAAAAACCGCACCGCCCGCACCGCGAACACCCCTAGCTTTCTCCATAACAAAAGTGATAGACATTTATATTTATCAAATTCAAATATAATTTAATAGTAATTTGTATATAATTCTATTCTATGAATTAAAAAGTTAATCTTATAAACATTTTTTCTTACAATATTTTTAATTGATATAAATTTGAATAATTTTAATATTTGTCAAACTTTGATTAGTGTAATTTCAAAAATTCAACCAAATAGTGGGAGTATCTTCTTTTTTAGAAGGAAACTATAATTTAGCTAATATTGAATTTTCTAGTATACCGAGGGATATAAATATAAATTTGATTTCATGGTTCCACCCTTAAGTGTGTAGTATGTAACAAATTTGATTTCAATGATCTACCAAAAATGTGTAGTATTTCAGAGTTTATAAAGTTATTTTATACTATTTTATAATTCATGCAACACACGGTTCCTTTTTTAATATTTATAATTATAATAATTTTTTTAATTTTATATGTTATTAATTTATGAAATTATTGTTAAAAAATTGATATATATAAGATTTTACACATTCGATTTAATATTTGTACTCCATCTTGAATTATTAAAATTTGATTTGGATGATTTTACAGTGAAATTAACAAAGTAATATTAATTTAGTGATGGTTTAACAATTATTTTCCAATTAAACATACGTTGAAATTGACGATTTTTACGTTGAAATTCTATTTAATTTATGAATTCTACTTATAATTCATTTTGATTATCAAAATTCCCTTGTAATTATTTGAAGATAGTTCTACTAACAACCAAATTAGTATAAGAGGGATTTTGTCCAAAATTTTGATAATCATAGTCTGATCCGCCGTACAACAAAGATCTTAAAGTAAATGGATGAAAATCGTTGGATCTAGCATAAAAAAATATTTTATATTTCAATATGTTTTAAACTAAAAAGCGTATTTATATTGAAATACGAAAATGTATATATAATTAGGTTTTTTATATTGAGTAACGTTATCAATGTAGGACTTCTACATTGAATAATATTAATGTAAAAATTCGTAATTATATTTTCTCTTGAGATTCTGAGTGTTTCCATTGGTTTGGTTATCCTAATTATTAAAATAAATAATAATATTAAATTATAAAAACAGCAACTCAAAAAACTAATTACTAATATTAACGTAATTATATTCCGACTAAAATTCCTCCACCTCTTTTTTATGCTCTGCTCCAACAACCCTAACCCATCTTCTCCAAATATTTCATTACCACCAGCGTCTCACCCAACTAAGCCAATTGTTGAACCAGGGTACTATCCTAATTAATAAATAAGAAAATTATATATTTAATGGTAAGTAATCAATTTTCTTTTCAAAATAAATTATGTTACTTTTTAAATATTAGATATTATTTTTTATAAACACCTAAATTTATCAATTGTACTATATCTTTTAATCAGCAATATTTATTTTCTAATTAAAATAAAAAAAAAGTTGCCTTCTAAGTTAAAATGTCTTTCAATCATTAATCTATACCCAAAAATATTCTATCATGCTATTTAATAAAAAAGAAAATGATATAATTAATGGTAAGTAGTCGATTGTCTTTTCAAATTAAAATACGTTACCTTTTAATTAATAGATATTACCTTCTATAAACACCTAAATTTATTAATTGTACCACATCTTTCAGTCACTAATATTTCTTTTCTAACCAAAACAAGTTACCTTTTTAATTTAAAATATAATCTTACAATCATTAATATATACCCAAAAATATTGTATCATATCTTCCGATCATTAATTGAATATATTAAAAATATATATATATATTTGTAATAAGAAAACATGATCATAATTGTTTATATTATGGTGCAACCATACAACAAATAATGATCATTAAATTTTTAGTAAAATAAATAAGAACCACTCGATGTTATGACAAGATATATTATATATTTTAATTACTCTACGAAAGATCAAAGGTCAAATCCCGTCAATATCATATTTAATATAAAAATTCCGCAAAAAATTCTTCCTACGTCTCTTTATTCTACGATTTTAGGCGTACAAAAACTAAATAAGTAGAAAAACTAAATAACTCAAAAATTTAACTTAATTTAGAAAAAAACTTATAACATGCCATATATGGGTTAACAATATTATTAATTTAAAAATACCTATAAAAATATTGATATCACCAAGATATTCCACGAATAAAAAAACAAAACTTTTTAAAATAGGATATTGTACGATTTAAGTAGTAATTACACACTTAAAAAAATTTATTTAAATATTTATTGAATTCTTAAGATTCTTAACAATAAATTTAAAAATAACATTAAATTAACAGTATTTATTTATATCTTGTAACTAATTTCAGAACATAAGTGTTATAGAATAAAAAGTATGGTGTAATTAATTCTTGTATTGATTGCTAGAGATTGAGAGCCTCGAGCGTTAATGGTGGCTGCTCTTGCTGTCGGAACTAGTCGATCCTTGCAAGATGCCTACATACCTTGTTGAATATCAAGAATCAAGCCAAAATGTAGTTCTTGGTGATGCCCTCGGGGGCTATGGCGGCAGGGGCACACCAAGGACGTAGTGGCTTGTATGTCCTTATTCGAAGATTAAGCCTAAAACGTGGTAAGTGACGTATTGAGTCCTGCCTAAAAAACGTTGTTTTGAGAATGAAGGGTCAGGCCCTTTATATAGGCATTGGTAGTCTAGATTTAGAGTAGTTTTAGGAGACTTGGTGGGCAAGTCACCTCTTTGGGCCCGATTCTAGATCCTTCTTTGTAGGAATCAGTTTTCTTGTGTAATTAGGTGACGTGGAGGCTACTCATAAAGATATTGTATCCTTATTTGACTCTTATTTACAGGCTGTTAATTAGCCCTCAGTATTAGTGACGAAATTAATATTTAATTAGGGTTTCAGGCCCTATTATTGGGCTTCGTATTTGAACCTGGCCAGGTCTAATTAATGCATCATTAATTGTGTCTTTAGGGCTTATTTTTAGCCCATATCATTTGCCCCCAACTTCTGGGAAAACTGATCAGGTTTTCGTAGAAGTTATAATTGTCTTTTTCAAGACTCAGGGTCGTTTTCAATTCTCCAAACTGAGATTCATTATTCCTTACCCTAACTATGGGATTTTTGGTACACTAGTGTTTCACATGTATCGTAATGTAAAGTGTGGAGCTACCTACACATTTACGACAATTTGCCTTATTCGAGGCTAAATTGACATTTATGTTTGCCTTTTATGGCTTACATTGCCTTAAATTTGGCCTCTTTGGGGCTATCCTTCGATTATCCTTAAGCGGAAAATCTTAATTAGGGACTTCAAGTGATTAGCAGTGCTTATTTGTGCTTACCTTTAGCAATTTCAACATTTTCATAGAGTTTTTTTTTTTGCATCATCCGCATAAGTTGTTGCTCTAATTGTCAAGAAAATATTTTCATAATTTTTCACTTATATTTCGGTATTTTTCCTAATTTTTAAGGATTTTTTATGTACTCACGAGTATTTTTCTTATTTATTCCTAATATTTTAAGAATTTTCTTGTACCCATGGGTATTTATTTCAATTATTCCTAATATTTTAGGAATTTTTTTGTACCCATAGGTATTTTTCTTAATTTTTTCTAATAATTTAGGAATTTTTATGTACCCATAGATATTTATTTCAATTATTCCTAATATTTTAGGAATTTTTATGTACCCACAGGTATTTATTTCAATTATTCCTAATATTTTAGGAATTTTTATGTACCCACAGGTATTTTTCTTAATTAAACCTAATATTTTGGGAATTTTCTTGTACCCACATGTATTTTTCTTAATAAAACCTAATATTTTAGAAATTTTCTTGTACCCATAGGTATTTTTCTTAATTTTCAGATCATTCTCGACAATTTGAATATGCTATTCATGAATTATCTGGTATTATACAAGACTTAAAATATTTTATTGGATCTCATTCCTACGAAATTTAAAATTTTCGTAATTTTTTGGTGTTATCGGACAATTTTATGAAATTATTTTCGAATATTTTAATTAAAAATATTAAATTTGTACAAACGTACATTTTGTAGGTGCCTTTTTGCAATTTTTCAAGGACTTTTCTGTCCATTAGCGAAGTCAATGGGGCTATTTGTTAAATTGTAAAGTTCAGGAAGAACTCTGTCAATTTTTAAACTTCAGGGAAGAATTTGTAACAGCACTTAACAACACTTTTCAGGGATCGTTTGTCATATTGAACAATAATTTGGGTACTTAACAGCACTTTTACAAGAGACCTCACTTGAAGTCGTCAAACCCTTCATTTTGGCAGTGGTCGTAGGCATTTCCGAGGTCATATGTGACCTCATTTCAGGTTGTCCAATGCTTTATTTGGGGGGTGATCGCACACTTTTAAGAGCTGAGCTGCGACCTCATATCAGGTCGAGAGAAATTTTCTTCTTTTTTTTGTAAAGTAATATTATTGAATAATATTATTTATTTTATACAAATTTTGAATAACTTTTATACCCAAATTAGGGGTGTCCTACCCGGATAAATTTCGCTTTAATAAAGTCCGATCGAATTTTATTATTAAATAATAATAATTTTTCAAAAATTATTAAATAATAATATTTTCTTGAAATTTTATAAGGGGGTCCTAACCCTTATAGACCTGAATTGAGATCTAACTAAGCCCTCAAATTGTCCAATTCTGGGATCTTCAGGACCTCAACTCTAAGGTCTGGTTTGAGGTCGCCACATGGCTTTCTTTTATTCCAGGTCTTGAGGTTCTAAGACCTTAATTACGACTTAGATTGAGGTCTTGAAGTGCTTATACCTCAATCCAATAGCTGGATTGAGGTATTGGAACGCTTAGAGCAAGTCCAACAGCTCCTTAAAGGATTCTTAAAAATATAATAAAATAATAATTCTTAGTGATTTAGGAACCTTATTTTATATATCAACTCCAACAATCATCCTTAAATTCATTCCTTACTATTATTATAATAATAAATTTAAATCCAACTACTTATTTGAATTTCAATCAAGAGAGAAAAGAAGTGTGGAAAGGAGGGAAAAGATTTTTTTAATGATAAAAAGAAAGTTAGGAATGGCTAGACATTCCCTAAAAGTAGGGAATGGCTAGTGATTTAGGGAATCACTAGAAGCTGTTGGAGCAAGGTTTTTGGTTAAGTTCCCTATTTTTTTATTTAAGGATTGAAATAAGGAAGCTGTTGGACTTGCTATTAGACCTCAATCCATGACCTGAATTGAGGTCGTGTAAGGCCTTCAATTTAGGTTGGTCGTGAGGCTTACGACCTCAATCCACGACATGGATTGAGGTCATGTAAGGCCTTCTTTTGACACTAATCGTAAGACTTCAGACCTCAATTCAAGAGCTGGATTGAGGTTTTGGAATGCTCAGACCTCAATTACGACCTATATTGAGGTCTTGAAGTGCTTAAACCACAATTAAAGAGCTGGATTGAGGTCTTGAAGTGCTTAGACCTTAATTCCAGAGCTGGATTGTGGTCTTGAAATGCCTTCGTTTTGACATGGTCATGGAGCTTTACACCTCAATCCAAGAGCTGGATTGAGATCGTGTATTGGCCCAATTTTTCAGAGATCGTGAAGTTTCAGATCTCAATCCAAGACATGGATTGAGGTCGTGTAAGGCCTCTACTTTGGGCTGGTCGTGAGGTTTACGACCTCAATTCACGATCTGGATTGAGGTCGTGTAAATACCCAAAATATTAGTGGTCGCGGGGTCTACGATCTCAAACCACGACCTGGGTTGAGGTCGTGTAAGGACCCAATTTTACCCAGGTCTTGAGGTTCTACGACCTCAATTACGACTTGAATTGAGTTCGCCACAAGGCTTCATTTTTGGCTGGTCGTGGGACTTAAAAGCTTCATCCACGACCTGGATTGAAGTCGTATAAAGGCCCCATTTTTGACTGGTGGTGAGGTACGACCTCATTCTACGACCTAGATTGAGGTCGTATTTTGACTCAATTTTACCTTGATCGCTGGGTCTGTAACCTCATTCTATATAACCTCAATTGAAGTTTTTTTTTTAAAACCTCGTTTGTCCTAGGTCATGGGTCATCACGACCTCACCTTTGAGACCTAGAGGAGGTCAATCATGACTTGAAATTCCAGCCCCTGAAGACATGGATTGAGATCGCATTTTTGTCTTTTAACTCGATTATTAGGCCCGCTAATTCCACGAGTATTGAAAAATCCATATCTTTTTGCTCGTTGCTCCGACTTGAGCTTACAATATATCGAATCGAAGCTTGTTTCGAGCTCTAACTCCTTGCAATATTTTTTTGAACTTATTTCTCGCATTTTTTGGTCCTTCAAATGGATTGTATGTGGCCTTTTCGAGTCTTTGGTTGGACGAAACGCGGCCTCTATGAGCCTTTATTTGGACGGAGTGTGCCCTTCACGAGCCTTCAGTCGGATGAAAAGGGACATCCACGAGCCTTTAATTGGATGGAACGTGGCCTCCATGAGCCTTCTGTAGGTTTTTAACTTATAAGAACGGCAACATTCTAAGAAAATAGAAGATCAGAACATACTACGCTGAAGATTTATATTTTATTCTTTTAGAATCAAGCCATTATATAGGCTACAAATAAAAAACTGAAATACAAACTTAAATGAGACAGATAACATTCACCATAAAATCAGTGTTGAAATTTATTCTAGGAATGATTTATGCCATAAGATCAGCTTTGCAATTACTGTGGCAATATTCAAACACTCCTCCTTGCATTAGTAAGTGCAAATACCAAGTCTTCCTCTTAATTCTTCAAATCTACCCTTGGCAAGGGGTTTTGTAAATATGTCTGCGAACTGATCTTCAGTCTAACAGTACTTCAAACAAACTGCACCATCCTTCTGAACGTCTCTTACAAAGAACAATTTGATGCTAAAATGCTTAGTTTTTCCATCGAAAACTGGATTTTTTGAGATGTATTGCAGCCTGATTGTCAACCTTTACTTCAGTGCTTAGTTTTTGTTCCTGGTGTACATCACACAAAATTTTCCTTAACCACAAAATATGATTAACAACTGTTGTTGCTGCTAACAGTTTTGCTTTAGTTGTTGATTGCGCCACGATCTCTTGTTTTTTAGAACTCCAAATAAAAATTCCTGATCCAAAGCTAAAACAAAATCTAGAAGTGCTTTTCAAGTCATCCAAAGAACCTGCCCAATCACTATCAGCATAACCTTGCAACTCAAAGTCCTGAAAAGTACAGAACTTGATCCCAAAACTTAAAGTTCCCTTGATATAACGTAAAACGCTTTTAGCAGCCTTAAAATGAGTCTCAGTAGCACAATTCATGAATCTGGAAAGAACATTTACAGCATACAAGATGTGAGGCCTTGTTGCCGTGAGATACATTAAACACCCAATCAACCTTCTGTAATGTGACTCGTCCACCTTTGCTCCATCATCTCTAAAGAGCTTCACCTTCTGACACATAGGAGTGCTCACACTTTTACAGCCCTCATGTGAAACTTTTTCAGATCTAATTTGCATACTTCTGTTGATAGATAAAAATTTCACCTTGGCTTTGCTTAACTTCAATTCCGAGAAAGTAAGACATTTCTCCAAGATCTGCCATTTCAAACGCTTGCATCATATCTTCCTTGAACTTTTGAATAAGTTCAATGTTGCTGCCAGTTACCAGAAGATCGTCAACATATAAGGATACAACAATAAGATCATTTTTCTCAACTTTAATGTACAATGTGGACTCACTAAGGCTTTTAACAAAGCTTAATTTTAGCAAGTATTCACCAATTCTGTTGTACCAGGCCCTTGGCGCCTATTTTAAACCATACAACGCCTTCTTTAAGCAATACACTTTATTCTCCTGCCCTTGCACAACGAATCCTTCAGGCTGGTCAACATATATTTCTTCCTCAAGAAATCCATTCAAAAATGCCGACTTGACATCGAGTTGATGGATTTTCCATTGCTTTTGTGCTGCAATAGCTAGTAACATTCGAGTGGTGTCTTGCCCAGCAACAGGAGCAAACGTGTCAAAATAATCTACTCCAAAAACTTGAGCATACCCTTTCACTAGTAACCTTTCTTTATACTTGTTGATTGTGCCATCTGCATGCTCCTTTCTTCTGAACACCCATTTCACTCCAATCACCTTTTGATGCTTAGGCCTTTCAACTAATTCTCAAGTCTGATTTTTTTCAATTATAGAGAGCTCCTCCTGCATTGCAGCAATCCATTTAGGATCCTTTTCAGCCTCCGAATATCCAGTAGGTTCAAAAATCGCAACATTGCATCTTTGATATATACCAGTAAGTGATCTGGTGCCACGAACAGTGGGATCATCAACCATTTCATCTTGATTTAAATGGACTGGAAGTTGAGAATCAGATTTATTTTTCTCATTGCTCCATTTCCAGCTCCACTCCTCATTCTCCATGAAGCTTACATCCCTGCTTATTATGATTTTTTTGCTATCTGGCTGAAAAACTCTATAAGCTTTGGATATTAAGCTATATCCAATAAACACACCAAGCTCAGCTTTTTTGTCCAACTTATCTCGTTTGATCTGCGGCACATGAGTAAAACACAAACATCCAAACACTTTAAGATTTTTAAGTAATGGCTGATAACCATACCATGCTTCATAAGGAGTCTTCCCATTTACAGCCTTTGTGGGGAGTCTATTCAACAGAAACACCGCTGTATTAGCAGCCTCTGCCCAATATTCTTTAGGCAGATTCTTCTCGTGAAGCATGCATCTGGACATCTCCATTAATGTTCTATTCTTCCTCTCGCTGACCCCATTCTGTTGTGGGCTGTATGGAGCCGTAAGTTAGTGTTCAATGCCTGTCTCCTCACAAAATTTGTTAAATTCATTGGATGTATACTCTTTGCCGTTATCTAACCTTAGAACTTGAATCTTACAGCCACTTTGGTTCTCAATCCATTAGTTAAATTTAAAGAACACACCTGCAACTTCTGACTTGAACCTTAGAAAATAGATCCAACACATTCTCGTGAAATCATCTATAAAAACAATGTAATATTTACTCCCATTAAAAGAAGGAGTTCTTTGAGGTCCACACACATCAGTGTGAATAAGTTGAAGCTTTTCAGTAGCTCTCCATGTTACTTGTTGAAAAGGACGTCTCGCTTGTTTACCATATTGACATGAGTTGCAATTTGGCAATTCAGGCTCTATATGCGGCAAGCCAATAGCCAAATCTTTTCTCTGCAAATTCAGTAATGCTGCATGATGAAAATGGCCCATCCTTTTTTGCCATAATTCTGCACTAGTTGTGATAGCTGAATATGCAGCTTACTCCTCCTCCATTGGATCAAGCGAATAACTTTTTCCTTTCCTTTTAATTCTAAAAATATCATTGT
This sequence comes from Saposhnikovia divaricata, assembly GCA_036435485.1. Classification (NCBI taxonomy): domain Eukaryota; kingdom Viridiplantae; phylum Streptophyta; class Magnoliopsida; order Apiales; family Apiaceae; genus Saposhnikovia; species Saposhnikovia divaricata. The sequence goes on along the minus strand of CM071595.1, from coordinate 51,525,457 downwards.
TGTTGCCATCTGTGATCAAGCATTGTTTGCTCTCAAATATAACTTTAAATCCCTTCTCAGTCAGCTGTGCAACACTTAAAAGATTTTGATCAATTTCAGGAACAAACAACACTTCATTAATCAATTTTGTACCTCTACAACTTACAATGGCGACTGTTCCCTTTCTTTTGACATCAATATGTGCACCGTTGCCAATTCTGACCTTTGAAACTTGTGATCTTTCCAGCTATCTGAAAAGTTCTTCATCTCCGATCATGTGATTAGTACAACCACTATCTATTAGCCAACAATCACTTGAGTTGCTGCTTGCAAAATAAGATGCAACGAACAATTGCTCCTCCTCCTGCTCGTTTGCCATCTGAGCATTCTCTTTATGGCTGTACTCACTTTTGCATATTTTTTCATCATGTCCCATCTTATTGCACTTTCCACATTTCACATCAGGCCTTTTCCAACATTTGAAAGGAGGATGACCTTTTTTCCCGTAATGTTTACATGGAGGAAATTCTTTGAATCTTTCCCCTCTATTGCTGCTTGCATTTGTAGCAGAATCTCGTGGATGAAAATGTTTTTTCTGGAATTTTTTCTTCTTATCTTTCTCTCCGCGATTGATATGTAATTTGGCTTGAAGTGCTCCTTCCACAGAGCCTTCTTCCCTCATCAATCTTCTCTGTTCTTGAGCCTGCAAAGCATTACTTAGCTCTGCCAATGTGATTTTTGATAGATCTTTAGTACTCTCCAAGGATGAAATAGTAGCATCAAACCTTTCGGGAAGAGTAACAAGTATTTTCTGTACTATTCTTGAATCAGAAAAATCAGAGCCAAGCAACCTTATCTTATTTGCTATGCTTAGAAGTTTACCTATATACTCCTTTACTGTTTCTGATTGATTCATTTTCTGCATCTCGAACTCTCTGACCAAATTCAGGACTTGCATTCCTTTAATTCTTTCATCTCCTTCATATTCAGTTTTGAGGAAATTCTAGATCTCGAACGCTATTTTTTTTGTCATGATCCTTCTAAAGATCTCTGCAGAGACGGCTGCTAGTAACGTACCTCTCACCCTTGACATCTTTGATTTTATCTCTTTTTGATTCCTACCATGGTAGGATTGGCTGTCAACTGAGGAACTTCATAGTCCTCTTCAACAGGTTCCCAGAGATCATTTGCCTCTAGATGTTCCTCCATTCTCGCTGCCCAGATTTGGTAATTTTCACCGTTAAACACCGATGGTGCTAGAGATATGAATGGTTTTTCAAGATCCATGGAAAAGATAGAAGTAAGGTGTATGAGGGTTCTGTTGATTTACTCACAGGTCCCTCAAGAAGATGTGCTCTGATACCAATTTGTAGGTTTTTAACTTATAAGAACAACAACATTCTAAGAAAATAGAAGATCAGAACATACTAAGCTGAAGATTTATATTTTATTCTTTCAGAATCAAGCCATTATATAGGCTACAAATAAAAAACTGAAATACAAACTTAAATGAGAAAGATAACATTCAGCATAAAATCAGTGCTGAAATTTATTCTAGGAATGATTTATGCCATAGAGAAAAAGGACCCTAAGATACATATCAGGGAAGTTTTCTAAGATACATACAAAACTAAGTCTTAAATTTACTGGGCCCGCAGGGCTAATTAATAAAAATTTAAAAGAATCATGATTTTACAAAAATGCCCTCCATATTTACATACAAAATTTGTATATCTCAGGGAACTTACCTGAGATATATCTCAGGCTCTCTACTCTCTTATGCCATAAGATCAGCTTTGCAATTACTGAGGCAATATTCAAACACCTTCAATTGAATGGAATGTGGCCTATTCGAGCCTTCATTTGAATGAAACATGGCCTATTTGAGCCTTCAATTGCATGGAATGTGGCCTATTCGAGCCTTCAATTGCGTGGAACGTGGCCTATTCGAGCATTCAATTGCATGGAACGTGGCCTTGGTTCTTTAGAGCCAGAAGCTTGTGGTTTCATCGAACCTTATCTCACCTTAGTATGATCATGTAGTATGTCCTACCCGGATACTCAGATACGATAGACCTTGAGGTTTGGGGTGTGCCAAGTCTAGGCATCACATTTCTTCCAAACGTTTCCAGCTTGTAAAAGCCTCGTTTTTGAATTGTCATCCATTTTTGGCTATCAAGATTGGTGGAAGTCCATATCTACGCATCCCACTTTCCCACAGGAATTGTCATTTACTTGGTGGTTATCCAGGCTTGGGGTTTGGCCTCAGTCTACTTCATGAAGGAATGAATTGCAACTATTAGGAACTACCTCTAGGCATTTGCCACTGGGAATGAACCAAGAACACTTATCCCTACATTGCCACTGGAAATGGGGGAGCTGGTGGTTTTCAACATTTCAGGGGATTGATCAACAATTGCGTGTTTTTGGATATCGATCACACATAACTTCTGGCATCAAACATAATGTCTGACCAGTAGAATCCAAATCGGGTCATCTTTTGGGCAAGGGTCTTGCCCCCGAATGCTGCCCACAGATTTTCACATGAGTTTCTTTCAAGGCTATATTCGCGTTTTGAGGCCTTAGTGTTCTTACTGACAACTTCCGTGCCTCCAAGGCATTGTTGGGTAACCAACTTGTTTCTTAGTGAGCCTTTGTAGGATCTATCCAACGGTTTTTCATACCTACAGGTGTTATTAGTTTTTCTATCAATGCTTCGGGTCTCCAAGACTGGGAAGTAAGAACTTCCAACATAATTCTCTATCTCTGAGGAGGCAAACATAGATAGGACATCAGCCTTTATGTTTTCCTCCCTCGTAACACTCATTGACTTGAGTCAAGTTTCAAGTATTTTATCTCGGATCCAGCCCTGACCTCAAACTCTCCATTCACTTTTGGTACTACCGATCTTGGGTCTCCACAGACTTTAAGGTTTTGACCCTCGGGGTTTCGGCTAAACCAAGTATGGCTATCATGGCTTTGCGTTTAGCCTCATTGTTTGTCATTGGGGAATCATGAACCCATCGGGGTATGTTCTCACTTAATTTTGTTTTTTGGTTCTCAATCAAAATTGATCCAATACTCCTTGAGTACCGCTTCTGGATTCTCCTTCTCTAATCCTTTGCCCTCCCGGGGTACTACCTCCTACCCACCGACTTCTTGGTTGTCAATGGTGCATTCAACCTCAAAGTCAACGAGTACTTGAGGATTTATTGTGGTTACTCTATCTCATATATTACCTTTCTCACGTAACAGATGGGTTTCCGAACTTTGTCTTCCTCTTTCACGAGGATGACACTCAAAGCCGTATCAAATACCGCCAAGTACATATAAAGTAACTTTCTATAATTTGGTTATGTCAACACGTGGAGTTTCCGTGTCAAAGATTGCTTTACTTTTATCGAGGTTAACCTCAATTTCCATGTTTGGAGACCATAAAACCCAAAAAATTTCTTGATCCTATGCTGAAGGCGCATTAAGTCAGATTCAATATCATCTTGTGATGCCTTAACACCTCAAACGCCTCATGAGAATGCTTAATGTGATGTGCCTTATTGAGGCTCTTGATTAACATATCAATTCCATGGTCTTCTATAGTCTTCCCGCTAAGATGCTCAAAGATCTTATTCATCAATCTTCTATATATCGCCTCTTTGGGTCGTCGCCTTGGTTGCATTGGTCAATGCATCGTTCCTTGGTAGGGGAAAGTAGTCACTTAGACATGCATCTTTCATATCAATGATGTCAATACACATCCTTCATTCTTCATTGGCCTTTCTACCTCTTGGAATCAAAATTTCTTTTTTCCGTTTCATCGTCTCCCTATCCGAGTGGACGTCTAGTTTACGTAATTAATTGGGGATCGACCCCTGGCATATCAGCTACTGTCCAAGCAAATACAACAATGTTCTCTTTTAGAAACACATCCAATTTTCCCTTCAAGGGTTCATTGAGCAATGCCCTATGTGGGTAACTTTTCAGGTTCTTCGGGAACTAGTGGAGTGGGGACTAAGTCCTCGGTAGATTTTCCTAATTGTTTTACATCTTCTCGGACAACCATGTCTTCAATCGGGAGGACTTGCCCCCCGAATTCATCAGGTCGCAAGGCGGCCGAATAGTAATTCTATGTTATTGTTTGATCTCTCTTTTCTTCATCAATCCATTCCTTTTAGGAAATTTGATCATCAGGTCTTATCTTGAGGCAACCGCCTTAAGGGTATGCAAGCCTATCCTCCCAAGGATAACATTGTAAGAGAAAGTTGTTTTAACCACCAAAAGGTTCAGCATCTGAGTGGTCTCCCTAGGCTCCCGTCCTATTATCATGGACAACCATTGTATCCCATCTTCGAGAATGCATCATGAAATGAGATATCCACTGATGTTCCATTGTCTATCAAGACTCCTTTCACCTGCGAGTTGCCTATCATAGGTGTTATGACCAACGGGTCATCATGGAGGCACTTTACACCTTCCAAGTCAAAATCATCAAAGGCAATTGCCATTTCAGTATTTGCTCGTTATGGAGCTTCTCCTATGATGTGCATAACTTCTCGAGCGTAAGCTTTATGAGAGCACCTTGCATTCTCGACCACTATTGGGCCTTTAGAAATCATGTTATCACCACCCCCATGGGGCTATGGATTGGGATCACGATCGACATCCTTCCTTCCATAATCTTTTCTTTAGGTTTCCCTGTTGGCCATCCTTGATGAACTTATTCAACTTTTCTCTTTTGATCAGAAACTTGATCTTGTGTTTCAGATATCTACAATCGTGAGTGTTATTCCCCAATGGCTTATGGAACAGACCATATTGGTTATTGTTTCTCTTCCTAGGATAGCCCTTAGTGGCTTCAACCATCAAAGATTCTTGTGTTTTTCAATGTCCATCAGGATTTGGGTGTTAGGAATATTCAAACATGCATAGTTGGTGAACCTCGGTCCTTGATTGCTCTTCCTCCGGGTAAAGTCAAAGTCTTTACTTGTTCGAGGATACTTATCCTTAACATATTACTCTTGACTACCTTTGCTTCTTGTTGTTACCTCTATTACCTTCATTAGGGGTTGAGGTTTCCTTTAAACTTTCCTCTACCTTGATAGCTACTCTATCATCCAAGTTCGGGACCCTCAAGGCTTCCTTGGTGATTTGGTTCATTCTTTCCTTATTCTACACTCATGGGGATGTAAAACGTTTCTCATGAACTTTCCATCAATAAACGGGGCGATAAGTGCCCTACTTAGTCCTTTAAAGGAGACGATCGAGTTCGGGGGCAACTAACTATGCCATCGTTGTGTCATGCCCCCTAGGGTTTGAGGGAGCGCCCTATACTTGATTGCTTTAATCATAGGTTAAAATTAGTAGTCCATTGGAGGATGTCCTCACATGATTAGTGGGATCTCCTGTCCCATCACACACCTCGATAGTGGACATCGTGACCTTCCTTGAGGTATGATCATTCATTATCTCGTTGGTGAAGGACAGGATTGGATCATCATGATCTCCTAGAGGCACGGAGTCATCGGGGTCAGCCCTTTGTATATCAACCCTTCTCCTAGGGGTATCACTCGAATTAATAGCATAAGGGATCCTTGTCCTTGGGGCCTGCCTAGCCTATTATATTTCTAGATCGTTCTTCAATTTTCGGATATGCACTTCATGAGCGTGTATCCTCCTTCCTAAAGTCTTGGGATCCGGTCCTCTGGATTCAAGGGGCTAAAAAGGCCCTGACTGTCCTTCGAGCTCCTTGCTTGGTCTTCTTTTTTTGAGATAGTCATCTTCATCAGTGGATGATAAATAATAAAAAATATAGCGTCCGAAAAAATCACGACTCCTTCATTGACGTTCTAGGCCTTGAATGCATTGAGGCACGTATGCCTCGTGTTGATGGCCATTTTGTTGGGAACGGTGACAACCCATAAATGGGGTTTTCAGTTATTAGGATTAGCACGACGGTGGTGGCGATCTGTGCTCCTTGTGCTCCATTAGCTAGAGGAGAGACCACCATATGCAATTGGGGATTCGCCCTTTGAGTTAGTGGATTTTGGGTCACCCCTTGGAGATGCGTTTTTGGGGGAGTCGTTCCTTGAATGAAAGTCAAGGGGAGTGGATCATTAGTTTGATTGCTCCTTCTGCTTCGTGCGAAGGTTCCAAGCCTCAAATATAGGGCGAATCATCCCCTCATAGGAGTGGGAGGCCATAACTTGAATTCTGATCTGTTAATGGTAAGAGCACCGTGGTAGAGATTTGTAAACAGGCTAGCCTGCTTGCGATTATGGGCGAAGTCATGCTTATGATTGGGAATCCATCCTTTGAGAGTTCAGAATCGTTCTTTGGACTCCAACTCCTTGGAGACTCGTTTAAATTCCTATTCCTAGAGGGTTCGACCCTTGAATAGTGGTAGGTGTGGGTTGTGCTCCAACAATGGTGGTTAGAGCGCGTATTGAGGCTGATGGAACATCACTTTCGTTCGTTCTTTTTATCCGTGTGATTTCCATGGTTGATGTCTTCTTCCCACAGACGGCGCCAAATGTTATGGAATAAAAAGTAGGGTGTAATTAATTCTTGTATTGATTTCTAGAGATTGAGAGCTTCGAGCTTTAATGGTGGATGCTCTTGCTGTCGGGTCTAGTCGATCCTTGCAAGATGCCTACGTACCTTGATGAATATCAAGAATCAAGTCAAAACGTAGTTCTTGGTGATGCCCTCGGGGTCTATAGCGGCAGGGGCACACCAAGGACGTAGTGGCTTGTATGTCCTTATTCGAAGATTAAGCCTAAAATGTGATAAGTGACGTATTGAGCTCTGCCCAAAAAACGTTGTTCTGAGAATGAGGGGTCAAGCCCTTTATATAGGCATTGGTAGTCTAGATTTAGAGTAGGTTTAGGAGACTTGGTGGGCAAGTCACCTCTTTGGGCCCGATTGTAGATCCTTCTTTGTAGGAATCAGTTTTCTTGTGCAATCAGATGTCTTGGAGGCTACTCATAAAGATATTGTATCCTTATTTGACTCTTATTTACAGGCTGTTAATTAGCCCTCAATATTAATGACGAAATTAATATTTAATTAGGGTTTCAGGCCCTATTATTGGGCTTCAGATTTGAACCAGGCTAGGTCTAATTAATGCATCATTAATTGTGTCTTTAGGAATTATTTTTAGCCCATATCAATAAGTAAATTTAAAATTGATAAAAAAATTATTTAAAATAATTAAAATTTTATATCAAATCAAATATGTAATATATAAATTAATAAATAATAATAATATACGACCGCCTGTGCTTTGCACAGGTTATAGACTAGTAATTATTAAAGCATCACTGAATTAAAAATAATTTTATAAGGTTCGCGTGGATTGTAAAATCATCCAAAGTTGATTTATAGATCTCAAGATATTGCCTAAATAGTAAATATGATTTTTTTAATACTAATAAAAAAATTAAAAAAATTTAATTCTAATACAACATTTTTAATTATATTTCAGATTATGATTTTCTTTTTAAAATTAAATTATAATATAACCTTTTTTAATTATATTTTTTTTATATTATAATTTTTTTTTAAAATTCATTTCTAATAAAACCTTTTCTAATTATATCCTTTATAGATTATAAACTTTTTTTTTAATTTGATCTAATTTTGATCGTCTATTTTTATCCAACGGTCATATGATTTTGGTAGTATAGTAACCCAACAAATTGGATAAAATTCATCTTATGCTTATTCTATATAAGGTTATAATAAAAAAATTTGGTCCTATTTTAATTTCACATTGACTACAATTTTTGTATTGATTTTGAATAGGAAAAAAAATTGTTGGAATCCTATTACAATTATGATTCTTTTATTATAACCCTATTTAGTTGCATAAATAATGTAATTTTATATTTTTTTAAATGTAATATTATAAAATATTTATTTGACCCTTTTAATTTTGATTTTTTATATTAGATAATGTTATCGATATAATTGTTTTATTATGCTGTAAATAAATACTTCCTCTGTCCCAATTTACATGTCCATTATGACTTTTTAATATTAAAATACAAAACACAATAAAAAATTTAATATCAACCAAAATAATAATTTATTGATTAATTAAAATAAATTATCTTATGTACCAACTAGTTATTTCAATTATGAAAAAAATAAAAAGAATGTAATGGTGGAAGAAAAATTTTGGGGAAGAAAAATATTGAGTTGACAATTTTCTTTTGACCTATTACTGACTATTCATTTATTTCCCATGAACATTGACAAGTTGGTAAATAAACAGAAGGTTATGCATAATGTAGACAAGAAAAATAAATCTACCTTGCACTTATCGGATTCCCCGCTTTGATAGTCCCAAAAACTGGTCAAATTCTCCAAATGAACCAATTCCAGCCACATCAACTGAGGGAACGCGATGATGTCATGATCCCCATTATCACTGATCCCTTTTTCTTTATGTTGATCACCTCCTCCTCCGATTATCTCTGTCATCATCCCGCAAAACCTAATACGCATATCCCTAACGCGGATAAGATCTCTAGCAATACAAGGTGGGAACGCGTTTCTCAACCTAGTACAGTCTGATATGGTTAGATGTTCCAGATTCTGTAACCTATTCAGCATGGAAACTGGGAACACGCTTTCCAGTTTGCTACACTTCCATACAGCGAGTTTCTTGAGTTTGCAGAAGGACGTGGAGGATACAGAGTTCCCCCAAATACAATTATGTTCTAGAAAACCGATATCCAAATCTTCCAGTGAAGGGAATGCAGCCTACAACATATACATACCTAATAAATTACTGATCACAAAATTAGATATACAAATTTCAGAACTAAAATTATAGTATATCCTAATAAATAATTTTTTTTGCTAAATCCTAATAAATAATTATGGATAAGGTAAAGTTGGCATACCATATCATCAAGTAGCGGTGGACATTGAGCGAAAGAGATTACAGAGTTTTCCGTTGAACCCCTGTTCATTTCTTTGTTTTTATTGTAGAAGCTTCTGAGACTCTTCAGACGCACTAGCCGTAACCTTCTTAGTTTGGAGAAGTTTATGATTTCTCCATCACTTGTGCCTTCATCCATTACTATTGTTTCCATCGCATGACAATCATGTATGTAGAGCTCTTGCAATTGCTCCAGACATTTTGCAACAGACTTGCAGAACAGGTATTTCACTGCATTGCAATCTTGAATTCTCAGCATTGATAGTTTAGAGAATGATGCCCGCAGTTGACGACCATGCCAAATCTCGTTTTGCGAAATCCTTGCTATATACTCCACTCTATGACATGATTCAATTGCCAGGTTTCTCAAATCTGTGAATGCTTCTCTATTGCTCTTGCAGATGCTACTTACATCAACATCCGTAGACCTCAATGTTACTTTTTCAGCCCTCTCCAGCAAACTTTGTATGCCTTCATCTCTCTTAACTTCAACATTCAACAACTCAATTATTTTTGTTGCCTTAGGTACATCTTCCCAATTCTCTCCCCGCCCAGCAGATATCTCATATATTACTTAACTTTTTGAATAGAGCAGTACCTTTACAAGGCTCAAAATCTCTGAAAGAAATCTTTAAACTTCTCAGACAAGTTAACTTACTAATCTCGTCCAATATCGGTGTTACACCGTTTGCATCATCCGAAAATCTGATTCCATTTGGTATATTCATTTCTTCCAGCCAGCATAGACTAGATATGGCATTTCGCACCATTACCACTTCAACATGCTTCTGTTGAATATCTAGCCTTAAAAGATTATTCAGGTTTGATAAATCCAGCGGACTTGGGAGATGACAATCCCAAATGCAGAGAGTGTTTAGGTTCTTGGGAAAAAGTCTAACATCTGTCTTTCTTAAGTCACAACCATCGAAAATAAGCATAATCAGTTTACCCAAGGGTTCAAGGGAGAAATGCTCTGGAAGACTATGCACTTCTTGGAGAATTAGAAACCCAAGATTCACAAACATGCCAAAGAAGCCACCTGGGAATTGTTGTAGATGATTGTTGCAGTGTAACCACAATGTATTTAGGTCTGTAGGATCCAGGTACCCTGAGTCTGGGAAAAGAACTTGACCACCCTCCACGTCCAGACGTAATAATTTGGGACGTAATTTTTTTAAAGTACTATAACCAGCATTATCAGTCAACCTTGAGTTTGAACCTTCAGAAGCTTCAAGTCGTGATACGTCTCTGATGATGTCATGCATTCTAGTTATATGATCTTTATCACATTCGAGCAACAAGGAAGATTTTGTGAGAACATCAACCATAGTCGGTATTGCAGATTCATCATCGAGAATAAGCTGCGAGCCTATTGCAAACTGGATCAGCGTTGTGATATGGATGTCAGCATCTTCAGGAAACAAGGAGCACAAAAAAAGACATAATTTTGCATCTTCTTGTAATGTATCAATACTCAATTTAACACAAGCATATACTTGAGGATCTATTCTTGCAATTTTTTTAAAATTACCCTTCTTAAGTTTAATATGGGCATCCTTCCATACATGGTGATTAGGAGACATGACTTTCAGTGCTTTACCAACCGCACGTATGAGGAGTGGTAAACCCGCACATTTAGCACAAACATTTTTCGCCAGGTTATCATCCTGCAGATCTTTAATATGGCCAGTACCAACAGTTTTCTGGAACAGATCCCATGCTTCTTCATCTGTCAAGGTTGTAATATGGACAGGATGCTCACACTTGTTAATCAAGCAAACATCTTTCTGTCTCGATGTCAAGAGGATCTTGCTACCCTTTGAGCTACTACTTTCACCAAATTCAGTCCCAATAATATTTTCTATGGGAATTTCACTCCATACATCGTCAAATATAACAAGGACTTTGTTCCGATCCATCAAACTATTTTTCAACCGAGCCGCTCTTCTGTTTTTATTATCTTCGGGATCAAATTTGCAGTTTAGATCGGCCGCAATCTGGTCTTGTAACTTTATCACGTTTACCACTTCACTACCCACATTTGCTCTCACGACCTTGTTAAATTTCTTCTCCTCCATGGCTTCTTTCCACAGTTGTTCCATCATCCGAGTCTTGCCAACTCCTGGCATTCCATATATACCGAGGATACGAGAACTACCTTCGGTTACTAGCGCTTCCCAGAGCTGGCGATAAACATATTTTCTGGATGCAAAATCCTCGAATTCAACAGCAGGGTTTGGTAAATCGTCAATTGGTGGGGGATCTGAAATTGAATTAGTCATGAGTTTCTCTCCGGATTTAACGAGATCAGTTGCCATCTTAGTTGTCCGTGCAGCCTCCCTACCAAGTTGGAAACGGGAGATGGGATTAGGAATACGCAGACACTTGAGGCATGTCCATGAAGCTCTGTTTTTGTATCTTTCAGAAAACTCTTCAGCACTCTCCTGGAATTCTTTTGCCTCCTTCTGCCACTTTACTACAGGAGGTTTAATTGTATTACCATTAGCTCTTTCTTGACCAGATTTTTGGTTCACCTTATCCTCCTCATTCTTGACGTTCTCCATTTCAGATTTGAGAACGTTAGCAAGTTCCTTGTAACAAAACAAATAGCGAAATCCACGAAAAATTGCATCAGCTGCAGCCTCAGATATTCTGTCCACAACTTGCTTCACAACTGGAATGTCTGGTACACCAGCCATGATTAGTCCTTATTTTTTTTTTGTTTTTTTGGTTGAACTTAGAAAGAAAAACAAAGATGCAAAAGATTTAATAGCTAGAACCGCAACAAGAAAATGAAAAACAAGAGAAGGAAAAAAAACAAAGGAAGTGGAGTGATGAGATTAAAGTAAGAAGAGGGGGGATTGTAGAATACTGAGATTCAATGACTCGTGAGTTGCAAATGTAACATATAATGCAATGCAAGCAGTTGAAACTAGTAGTAATATGTAGGAATGAGTCAACATAAAGAATTCAGGAGCATATGAACAGCTAGCCTGGAAAACATAAAGAATTCGAAAGCATGTGTAGATTGTTTATGACGTCTGGCTCCAGAGAAATGAAAAGTACTTAATAAGAATTGCAAGTGTAAAGAGTCTAAAGACCAGATAATTGTGTTTAAACTTGCATGAAGAGTATGTCTAGCATGATTGGTTCCAGGATTTGGAGCTGAACGATATAAATACACAGTAATGTTAACAAAAGAAGCAATTATTTCACTACCAATTCATTCCTGCGAAGAACATAAATTGGTAAAAACAAGTAAAATTAATATGATGACCAATAAGATGTGATCAGCTTGTCAACAAACATACTAATCTTTATGCATTATAATTGTCCCATATTATTAATGCTCGATTGATATTTAGGAATATTAACACTATTGATATAATCTCATTTTTAAGTCACATACTTAAAGATATAGAATACATGTTACATATTCCAAGGACATTTATTATTCTAATATTTATTTCGCAGTAAATAAAGACATAATAAATTATCATAGAAATAATCGATGGAACATAATCAATAAGTAACAAAATATTCTTTCCTAGAAACACAATTACATTGTCTCTAGGGCACTAACACTATCAATCTCCCACTTGCACTAGAGCCAATCGCCCATGTATCTAATACCCATGGAACTAGTGTGACCTTCGTGCTTCTACTGCGACAAAGCCTTAGTCAGTGGGTCCGCAACATTATCATCAGTATGCACTTTACATATATGTATTTCTCCTTTCTCGTTTATCACTCGAAGAAGGTGATATCTCCTAAGTATATGCATTGCCTTGGAATGGGATCTTGGTTCCTTAGCCTGCGCAATGGCTCCATTGTTATCGCAGTACAGATCAACTGGATCTGCGATCGATGGAACCACTCCAAGTCCCGTAATAAATTTCCGAATCCAAACAGCCTCCTTGGCTGCTTCACTGGCAGCAATATACTCAGCTTCCATTGTAGAATCATCTAATGTCTCTTGATTTGAACTTTTCCAGCTTACAGCACCTCCATTTAGACAAAACACGAATCCAGACTGGGACACAGAATCGTCCCTATATGTCTGGAAACTGGCATCAGTGTAACCTCTTACAACCAGCTTCTCATCTCCTCCGTATATTAAGAACCAATCTTTAGTCCGTTTAAGGTACTTAAGAATACTTGACAACTGTCCAGTGACCCTCACCTGGATTAGACTGGTATCTGCTCGTCATGATTAAAGATACGAGACATCGGGACGAGTACATATCATTGCATACATTATAGAACCAATTGCAGAAGCATATGGTACTTTACTCATACGGTCCTTATCATCTGATGATTTAGGACAGTTTTCCTTTGAGATCGTTATCCCATGAGACACCGAGACATAGCCCCTTTAGGCCTCTTGCATTCCAAAATGATGCAATACTTTTTCAATGTATGTACTCTGACTTATGCCGATTAATCTTTTAGATCTATCTCTATAGATCCTGATCCCTAAGATATAGGTAGCATCGCCTAAGTCTTTCATCGAGAAACTTTTTCCCAACCAAGTCTTCACAGCCTGTAGAGAAGGAAGGTCATTCCGTATTAGTAATATGTCATATACATATAATACTAGGAATGCCACATGGCTCCCACTAACCTTCTTGTAAACACACGGCTCATCCTCATTTTGTATGAAGCCAAACTCTTTGACTGTTTCACCAACACGGATGTTCCATCTTCTAGAGACATGCTTTAATCCATAAATGGATTGTCGCAACTTACAAACCATTCTAGCAAACCTCGAATCAACAAAACCCTGAGGTTGTGTCATGTACACATCCTCTTCTAAGCTCCCATTTAAGAAAGCGGTCTTGACATCCATTTGCCAGATCTCATAGTCATAATAAGCTGCTATCGCAAGCAAAATCCTGATGGATTTGACCATAGCTACTGGTGAGAAAGTTTCATCATAGTCAATAGCATGAATTTGCTTGAAACCTTTCGCCACTAGTCTTGCTTTGTAGGTCTGTAAATTTCCATCCATGTCAGTTTTCTTCTTAAAAACCCACTTGCACTCTATGGGTTTACCCCATCAGGTGGTTCAACCAAAGTCCATACTTGGTTTTCATACACGGAATCCATCTCAGATTTCATGGCCTCCAGCCATCTCTCAGAATCTGGACTATTCATAGCATCCTTATAGGTGAGAGGCTCATCATTATCTATAAGCATCACATCGCCACTTTGAGTCAGGAGAAATCCATAATATCTCTCTGGCTCATGGCGAATCCTACTGGATCTACGAACGACCTGTGTTTCTTGAGCAGCATTGTTCTCAACATCTTGAGTCTCATTCTGCTCATGTTCCAACTCTGGTTCAACATTATCTTGTAGTTCTCGATCCTCATCGAGATCTATTGTCCTCCCACTGTTTTTCTTAAAAAGTAGCTCTCTCTCAAGAAATACAGGTCGTTCGTAGATCCAGTAGAAATAATACCCTTTAGTTTCTAATGGATATCCTACAAAATTACATTTGTCTGATTTCGGTCCTAGCTTATCAGAGACCAAACGTTTCACAAACGCTTCAAATCCCCAAACTTTCATAAATGAAACGCTATTACGTTTATCAATCCATATCTCATATGGTGTCTTTTGAATCGATTTTGAAGGAACTTGATTTAGTGTTTTTGCATCCGTCTCTAGGGCATAACTCTAGAAACTTATTGGAAGATCCGCATGACTCATCATCGATCGCACCATGTCCAACAAGGTACGATTTCTCCTTTCAGACACCCCATTCCATTGTGATGTTCCAGGAGGAGTGAGTTGTGATACGATACCACACTCCTTTAAGAATTTCTTAAATTCTAAGCTTAAGTATTCTCCCCCACAATCAGATCGTAGTGTTTTAATACTTTCTCCCTTTTGCTTTTCTACTTCTACCTTATACACTTTGAATTTTTCAAACGATTCGGATTTGTTCAAAAGATACACATATCTGTATCTACTAAAATCATCAGTAAAGGTTATGAAATAATAATAGCCATCTCTTGCCATCGTACGCATTGGACCACATACATCACTATGTATCAGTTCCAATCATTTGGTGGCCCTCTCACCTTGTCCAGTAAAAGGAGCTTTAGTCATTTTGCCAATGAAACATGGTTCACATTCTTCGTATGATTCAAAATCAAACTTATCCAAGTATCCATCCTTATGTAACTTGGAAATGCGATTCTCATTTATATGGCCTAAACGATAGTGCCAGAGGTATGTTTGATTTGAGTCATTTGTCTTAAGACGTTTGTTATTTATATTATAGACAGGAGCATCAAGATCAAGAACATATAAACCAATAAACAAACGTGTAATCCCATAGGTAACATTATTAATGAAAAGGAATAACTATTGTTCTGAATCAAAAAGGAAAAACCAATCTTGTCCAAACAAGAAATGGAAATAATGTTTCTGCAAATCGCAGACACGTAAAAACAGTTCTCAAGTTCTAAAATGAGCCCAGTGGGCAACGATAAATGATAAGTTCCTACAGCTAAAGCAGCAACCTTTGCTCCATTGCCAACACGTAGGTCGACTTCTCCTTTTGCCAAATCTCTGCTACTTCGAAGTTCCTGCAAATTTATACAAATGTGAGAACCACATCCAGTATCTAATACCCATGATGTAGAAGTAGATAAATTGACTTCTATAACATAAATAACTGAATCAGAAATCTGAACAACCTTCAGTTTCTTCAGACCATCCAAGTATTCTTGACAGTTTCTCTTCCAAAGACCCGGCTTCTTGCAGTAGTGACATTCACCCTTTGCCTTTTCAACACCACCTTTAGGCTTTAAAGCCTTCTATATTGCGAGTTTTGGACCAGCGGCAGATTTAGATCATATCTTCTTCTTGCCTTTCCACTTACCCTTTCCTTTAGCATTCCCCTTGTTGACCATCATTATGGGAGCAGAGGATGCCTTCTGAATGTTGGTCTCAGCTGTTTTCAACATAGCCAACAATTCGGTGGGGTTCTTGTCTATCTCATTCATGTTTTAATTCATTAAAAACTGAGCATAGCTGTTGTTCAAAGATTGTAAGATCAGGTCTATCTGGGCTTCCCGACTAATCACGGAACCCAGAGTAGCAAGGTACTCCATATATCCAATCATCTTAATAACATGCGGTGCTACCGGATCACGTTCACCCTGTTTACACGCATACAAGGCCTTGCTTGTATCAAACCTCTCTTGACGAGCTTGTCCTTCAAACATACGTTTAAGGTGCTCCATCATAACATAAGAATCAAAATTCTCATGTTGTTTCTGCAGCTCAGGATTCATAGTCGTAAGCATCAAACAGGTAACATCGGTGTCATCATCTAGATGCTTCTGATAAGCATTTCGTTGATCCTCCATTGCACCTTCAGGGAGAGGTCCAGGGCGAGGAATATCTTGGACATAGAGTTTTCGCTCTTGCCTGAGGAGAATCCTCAAATTCCTTTGCCAGTCTAGGAAGTTCGTTCCTGTCAACTTTTCCTTCTCAAGGACTGATCGCACGGAAAAGTGATTTGTGTTGTTTGCCATTTCGAATATCTACAATGTTAAAAATGCATAAAATAATTAGTCTACGAAATTGTTAAATTATGTTCAATTGATTATTCATATATATTCACAATATATATATATACATATATATATATATATATATATATATATCCCACCATTTTTATCAAATTAATAGCCCTACCTATTAATTCGAAAAAGTTTCTCTAAACCTTTCTAGAGAGCCAAGATCCATATTTCATCACTTTTAAGGTCAGCTTTGGCTTTTCTCCTTAAAATGATTATTTTGATAGACAACATTTGTCAATTATATCATATATAACTCTTGGATAGTTTGGTAGAACAACATTTGTTCACATAACAACATTTGTTCCTATTTATCCAATAAATCTTACCAAACTCTATGCCTCTAAGTTCACAATCCTATTGTGGTCACTTAGTTAAGTCGAACCCAAAGGTCTAACAATTGAGTATCACTAACTTACTCGATCGCGCCTTACCACGATAAACGAGGGTACTCCGCTTTGGCGCACCTACCCTTTGTTGATATAGGTTATGATGAGTGTTTCCCATTTGGAAGGCATCTTAAACTTAATATTTTTTTAGGGGTTTGTTAATTAAAACGACCATGATCCCATCATAAAGAGATTCCCAATTTTTCCTTGAATTAAATACTTCAAATCAATATTCACCAATGGTTTGATTTCCAGGTTGTTGGAGGAGTCACAAGTGGCCTCACTTAATACCCAACTTCCTTACAGGTAAAACCCGTTTTTGACAAAATCTCCCCATATCGAAATAATTGAAAATTCGTATTTAATTCCGTGTTTCATAAACACAGAAATCTCATGATCGTTATGTTTAATTTTAAAATCTCGAATCGTTACATATTTTATCTTGTTTAAGCAGGCATGGCATGGGTGATGTATCTAATACATACAAGATTAATCTAATTAAACATGCATCTTTATCTCTACACATACATTATATATCGCATACATTCATATATATGTAAAGTGCAGTAAGTAAACGTGCTTGGTTATGGCCTCTATCCTATATGATACTTTTCAAGCTAATGAAAGGATCAAGGTCAATCTATGGTGGATAAATATAAAAACAATTACAATTACAAGTCTTCATTCTTCTCTTTCTTCTTGGTTGCTTCTCCTCCTTGATCGTCCTTCAATCTTCAAGTACATTACATTGAATAATTGAATACAACCTATACTAATGTACTTACATAATAACTCGAGTTACATTCGAGGTTAAACAATTACAAGAATGAAGAAAACGACATGCAAGTCGTATTTATAAAACCAAAACCATAAACCATTAAACTATGGGTCTTAAGGCCATAACCAGCACCATGCTCAAGTAAACAATTAAGAACATACAAACAAACACTGCGAGGGGTGGCAGCCCCCGGGCGGGGTCCGGGGGCGGCCGCCCCCGGCGGTGGTCGAGCTGACAGGTCCTCAGGATTTTTTTAATTCCAGAAGACTAGTCCTCTTAAGAAATCATCAATTCCTTAACAAAAGATCATATCTTTTAGTCTCTGCCGCCACTGCATCATATACAGTTCTGGAAGCATGTATCGTATACATTCAGATCATATCCCAGTTTACAGATCGTGTCCATACACAATCTGTCCAACAGTTTATATCACTATATAAACCAAACAACATGCATAACATACAAAATTGCATACTGATCAGTCATGGCAGATTGTAAACATGCTTGTATAATCATATCAATATATATAGCATAACAGAATCATATATGAGCGACATAACATATTATAATCGATATATCCCATAACTGTCTCAAGGCAGATTCATAAAACATGCATACATGCATCGAATACAGTAAACACGTAACCAAATCAACCCCTTATACACGTAGCTCTGATACCATTGTTGGGTTTCGGGGTAAAAATGCAGCGAATATAAAGCGTAAAACATAAAAAAATGAAACCCTAACGCAGGATCCAGGTATAAGTCGTGGTTGATTATGGAGATTAGAATCATTACCTTAAAAAGCTTTACGTATTGATGAAAGATTGAGGTCCTTTGTTGCAGCCCTCGTTTCAAGATCCGCGTCTCTAAAGCTGTCCACACGAACGTCCGATCGTCCAACGATCAAGGGAGCCGGTACTAGCCGAATAAAATCGCCTATCTCTCTCTAGCCTCTCCAATGATTAGAGCAGCTATGGTTTTTATTAAAACGAAATTATGAGAACCATACCCTAAAACTATACATCATTATGTATATATAGGGCAAAGAGATTGGGCCTAACCCTAATCAGCTTGGGCTTCAACTAAACCAAACTGATTTGGGTTTTTAATGAATTAAATTCGAAATAGAATTTAATTAACTAAGTCCAACTCAATTAATTAAATAACCAATTTCGAATTTATAATCATTTAATTTAAAACCGAAATCTGATTCCAAAATCAATTTCGAATTTTAATTATTTAATTTAAATCTTGTATTTAAATTAAAACTCCTTTTAAAACGTTATTATTGTGTAACCCTTTAGGTTATGGTTGCGTTGGCAATAATTTTATTATCCAATAATAAAATTATAAACAATGAGCGGCATCTAGTAATACATCATTGCTACCCAAGTAATAATAATAATAATTGGTGATCAAATTAAACCTTTCGTGATAAATGTTTCCGTGTAATATAATCCCTTTAACCAAATGTTATAGATTAAACTCGAGGCATGTACTCAATCATCCTCTTCAACATTTAATCCGGGTTTCCTTGATCAATGAGTAGATTATTAAAACAAATCAATATTTGAGCATGACCATGCATTTTCATAGTCTCACTCAATCAAGAGGCCAATAATATCTCTCCTAATAATAGAAGGGTGAAATCCTATATCTATCATTCATATTTCTCATACGTCTCATAATATACCCGATGTCCACTTTTATCATCACACGATCAAAGGTAACTTTTAATGTAGTCAAAGTATATTAATCCTCGTATAGAAATATAATGATCTCAAGTCTAAGGATCATTACACCATTATCACTGTGAGGCTTTCTAATGACTTTATTAACATATAGAATCTCAATGTGGGTTTATCCAGTGCCATGTAGAATATTACATGCACCTATGTTCTTGACTTTAGTATGACTATACCTATGACCAATGAGATGTGATCATCTTGTCAACAAACATACTAATCTTTATGCATTATAATTGTCCCATATTATTAATGCACGATTAAGGATATTTAAGAATATTAACACTATTCATATAATCTCATTTTTAAGTCACATACTTAAAGATATAGAATACATGTTACATATTCCAAGGACATTTATTATTCTAATATTTATTTCGCAACAAATAAAGACATAATAAATAAGTAACAAAATAGTCTTTTCTAGAAACACAATTACATTGTCTCTAGGGCACTAACACTATCAGTTTCATTATATTTGGTCGCTTAATATTCTAATTAAATAAATTCTTACACTATTACTGAGCATGTATATTATAGTGGTTTCGGCTTTAAAAAATGTTACTTAATTATGTTTAATATTTACAATTTTTTATCAAAAAAATTACGTTCGTATTGTAATTGATATTTTTTATATTGATGATATTTTAAATATTATCAAATCTAGATATTTAATGAGAGTAATATTTCAACTAATAATTCATGCAAATTGTTCTAAATTACTTTTTATAGGAAATTCTTAAAATACCTATTAATTATTATACCTAATAAAAATTTATTTATCTATTTTTAATATTTAAACATAAAAATTTATTAATCGCGCTAAGCGTGACTAAGTTACCTTAGTTATTATTAAGTTGAATATCTTGCGTAATCATTACACATGTAAGAAAAACACACACACACACACACATATATATATATATATATATATACTTGATGATAATATTTTAGGAAAGAGATTACATTTTTTAAGAATTTAGAAATGATTGAGAATTTCTTGAAACGAACTTTTTTCTTCTCAAATTTTAACTTAAAAACCAAAATAAGAGTCTCTTGAAGATGCTCTTATTGTGTTAACAGCCAGCCTGGAAAAATGAACGAGTCAATATAATTAAGAACTAATTAGTACAACAAACATATTTGTCAACGTTAATAGTGTCTACTTAGGGATGGGCATTCATCCCGGCCCGCCCGATCCCGATCCGATCCCCGCACCGAACGGGGCGGGGATTCGGGGATTTTTTCGGGTACGGGCCGGGGAGCGGGGACAATTTTCAAAAAAAACCGGGGAGCGTGCCGGGGCCGGGCTTTTATGTGTCCCCGGCCCGATCCCCGACCCCGCCCCGATTTTCTCTACCCGGCCCGATTTTCAATCCCGACTCGATTTCACCACACTTTAATACATACATACATACATACATACATATATATATATATATATATATATATATTAATATAAACGAATTTTCAATACTTCATATTGGAAACAAAAAGATCTTTTAATTTTATATGTTTGTCTTTTTAGTAGCTAAATAACTTCATTTCCATGTTATTTATATTTGTTTCTTTAAGTAATATTTTTTTTTATCTTAATTTAGTGCATTTGAGCTCACTAATTAGTATTTAAAATTATTTAATATTATTTTTAGTTTTAATTAAAATTCCCCGATTCCCCGCGGGGATCCCCGTTACCCGTTTGGGCCGGGGACGGGGAATGGAAAATAGTCCTCGACGGGGATCGGGCCGGGGACGGGGATCGGGTTTAAATTCGGGGATGGGGGCGGGGATAGCACTCCCCGGCCCCGAAGTGCCCCGACGCCCATCCCTATGTCTACTTAACATTATTAACAGCACCATGTTGCAGATGTATAACTAAGAACTTAACAATGTTAAAGTTACCTAGTTATTATTAAGTTGAATATCTTGCATAATCATTGCATAATTATTACACATGTAAGAAACACATGTATACTTGATAATTACATTTTAGGAGAGAAATTACATTTATAAAGAATTTAGAAGGGACTAAAAATTTCTTGGAACGCAATTTTTTTCTCTTTTCTCGAATTTCAACTTAAAAGCCAAGATAAGAATCTCTTGAAGATGCTCTTATAATGTTAACTTAACAGCCAACCTTGAGAAATGAACGAGTCAACATAATTAAGATCCAAGTAGTACAGCTAAACATATTTGTCAACGTAATTATCAAAAAAAAAAAAAACATATTTGTCAACGTTAATAGTGTAATTACTTAACATTATTAACAGCCACCATATTGCAGATGTATAATCAAGAACTGAACATTGTTAAAGTTGATGTAATGTAAGTAGTTGAATAGAGATGCTTGTAGTGTTAAGTTGAAAGCAAGCCTGCATTAATAAGAACTTGGTATAGCGCAATTTGTGGATCTACTCAATCACTCAAACATGTTTGTCAACGTTGATGGTGTAAATACTTAAACATTGTTTATCTCTTACTCATTCACTTGCACGTTCTCGTTATATTATTATTATTAATTACGGAGTAATAATTAATAATTATATCCAACTATGTACATCCTTTTATTTTTGTATATTTTAAGAAAAATATTAGATGTTAATTTTTTTTTATTTGCAGACCAGCTTTTTTAAATATGAGAGGTCAACTACTACTTGCTCTCTTTAAAATGTGTAGCTAATCACAAAAAATTAAATCTTTTTTAAATATATCTCACATCTGGTGGGTGACCTTCACGTTTTTTTAAAAAAGATTGAAAGCAAAGTTGACAATTTTTAAATTCAGCCACCAATTTTGAAAACGGTCGGTAACTAAACTTTGGACATTAGAATGCAATTATTAAAATGGAATTGATTATTAAATTTCTAGTTTTATTATTTAAGCTTCAAATCTTATTTTTGATATTGATGATAACCCGTGCAAAACACGGTGTAAGAACCCTAATTTTTGCAATATTTTCTTTTATTTAATATCATGTGACATTGTCAATTTGGAACCTTTCTAGTCATCCCTGTTGATTAATAGAATTGATTGTCTGAGAAACTATGTTGTTGCATGTAAGATAAAAGGAAGATTGTGAAGGCAAGAGTCTTATTGTTAGTAAGATTTATAAAACTTGGGATTTGAGAATGATTAGAATATTAAAAGATTCATTAAGGATTATGACGAGGAATTATGGATATTCGAGGAATTTACACAATTACGTATTTAAGGAATTATAGGGGAAATCTCTACGCGACAAAATATTATTACGAGAGATTAATTAAGATACGATACGAATTAAAGATTAAATGTCAAGCATTGGTGGAAGAATAATGATACAAGGAGTAGTATTACATGCAAGTCCCATGCAACCAAGTAATTAGGAGAAAGCAAACTAGTTAAACCAAATGGAAGAGGAATAGTAACTAGTTACATTGCTTTTTCCAAGGAGGAGACAAGAAGTACATGAGGCCATACCTAGGTTAGTACCATGCATATACTTACACCATTATGTATCACCCAACTACAATTATTCAACCAAAACACAAAAATCAAAACACAAACATCACCCCCCCTCCAAGAGAAGCTCTCGGCCAAGCTTAAAAAGAAGAAGAAAAATTTCTTCTTCCTCCATTTCTCCTCACTCATAAATCAAGGCATAATTCCTAGGCTCTCTCCATCATCTAAGCAAGGTATACTAAGAGTTTCAAGCCCTTTCATCCATTATATTTCAAGATATTAATTGTTATAGATATTGTGAATAGTAACCATGTTTATTTTTTCTTTTAGATCTTGGATTATAAGGGTTGTAGGAGATCATTCAAGGTGTTCTTGAGTTTTTTAAGGCTTACCCAAGGCTCCTAGGTGCTCAAGAAGGTATAAAAATCATAAACCCTTTTGGCCATGTAGTGTTTATGATGTTTGGTGATAGATCCATGTGTTATGGTGTTAATCTTGGTTGTATAAGTAATGGATGACATGGATCTTGAGTTTTGATGTTGTGATTGTGATTTTTATGATTGTGGTTAGTATATGTATTTCCATGAATTTTATAAAGCATGAACTAAGTGAATTAGGTGTTGGTTGTGTTGTGGAATTAAGAATATTGGTTGATCTAAGTGAAACATGCTTGCTGAATTTTTCCCAGAAACTTGACCTGTCTTGTAACATGGTTTTGAACCCCCAAATATTGTCCCCTAAGGTCCTACCATATATTGTTGGAAAGATATTTGAATGTAGTTTCTGGAAATGTAAGGTTCATGACTAGGTGATGTATAGATTTTAAGCTATGGCCGGAGAAGTAAATTGTGTTTCTGGATTCCGGACTGCACTTAGTGACCCCCTTGTGAACCTTGTTTAAACCCCTAAAAATATATGTGGGATCATGGAAAAATTTGAGAAGCTAGGAAATGCAGTGGTGAGGACTACCCAAAAAGAATTGGATTAAAATATGAATTTTTTAATTTTATAAAAATGCTAGAGTAAATTTCGCGCAAGGGAAAAAGTCGTTAGTGGAGCATAATTCTAGGGGTAATGGTTATGATTCGAATGTGGTAACTAAATTAAGTCGAATAAGTGACGAGCGTAATCGAGTGATGACATGAACCTATAGTGGGGCTAGAGTGTCAGAAGACGAAGTCACTAAGTTAATTTCGTACCCCCTAAAACCCCGTAATTAAAGAGGTATTGTTAAGGTACTAACGAGCGGTTATTACTTATCAAATGTACTAACAATTATATCAAATGTTATGATTATCGAAGTATTGATGCAATTGAGATTGTATAAGTACATATGTGTTTGTACCCCTTGAACTTAGATTGAAATGTTTTCTTCGGACAACGACTCTAGCAATAGAGGTCGTAGCGGTCCGTATATACTATTGACCGGGGAGCGGTATATTATTATATCGTAACTAGTTTGCGAAAACCCGAAGGGTCATTCGGGGAGTATCGTATACTCAAGTAATTATTGTTATATCTTCGAAAATACTCGAAACCCTATCTTGGATTAAAAGTTTATTTTATCGAATAATTATTTTATTAATTATTAATATTAAATCTTAAAATCTTATTTATTAATTATTGTTCATTATTTTAAAGATAAAGTTAATCCAAGATACCTTTAATACTTTCAAACTCGAACTCTTTCGAACTCAAAACATTTTCGAAAACCCCCGGTCAGGTTCGCTTCTTGTACGATTTCAAGAATCATCGGTCGACTGATGTCGGACCTCAATTACTCTGTTTTCAATCAAAATCAAGTTTTCAAAAGAAAAAAGAAAAAGGGACTCTGGCAGGTGTGGGAATCGTTGACGAACGATTCCCGGGATGTGTAAGCGGCCGTGAGCCAGGCGGTCCATCAAATATTATTCCGGCCCAGGTGTTGCCGAAGGATGATTACGGATGTAGTTTCTATCCTTCTACCGGTAGAGAAGACCCGCGGATTATTGGACTTGGATGTGGCGACTGATCATCGTCAATCCTTGTCAGGTTTTATGTTTTCTTTAAGTCCCATTCCTCCATTTTGGAAAAATGCTTCGACACTGCTTCTTAGGCTTTTGTGCCAAGTTGCTGATAGTGTTTTATTTTGATGAGAAAGATGTTGACTCTATGCAGTATCTAGAACTGCAAGTTTATTTTGAAAACAAGGGCACATATTGGTGTACCTTCGGAATTTATCAACAATGACAAGTGATTTTATATCTGATTGATACAACGAGTTTAATAACTGCTAATCATATGAAATGTTATATTGCTTACCTTATTCATATATTACTTGCTGAGCTATAGTTGCTCACTCTTGCTTGTTTTCAAATTTACAAACACAACAGCTAAGCGAAATGGCAAGACCCAGACAGACTACCCGAAAGCAGGTGACTAGACCCGAGCCAGCAGTTGAGATTCCACCGGTAGGCCCTATTAGCCGGATTGGTTGGCAGCTTTTGTTAGTTCGTTTTATTTATCAGTATGACCTGTGCAAGGCAGTGTATCGTAACAAACTTTCAAGCCGCCAACTTCGCTTCATATCGAAGTGTTGCTGGTAGCATATAAATACTATTTAATTCGGTCTGTAATAACTCTGATACTTTTATTTCTGCTTAATCAATGTGGTGACGTTTCTAAGGCTCTAACCTGTGTGTGTGTGCGGTGTGAGTTTATTGTGGGGTCGATGGTTGTTTTATATATAATATGTGCAAGAACAGGTATGTTATTAATGGAAAATGGACCGTGAGCGCCTAGTGGGGGCGTCACACACGGGCTCGGGGATTTAGGTTAATTAATTACTAATTTTTATTTAATTAAATATTTATAAAATTATATTGCAAAATTATATAAAGAATTATGTTATATGCATAAAAAATTTATGCGATTAACAAATTATAAACTTAGATTGTTTAATAAAAGTGCATGGAAACACGTTTCGATTGTTTTCATTGAAAAATATTTAGGATAATTGATCGTAATTTTTTTTATTCTAAGTTATAATAAAAAAAATTGCTAATACAATATAAGAATTATAATAGTAATAAAATTTCAATTTTATTATGTTTTTTTAAAAAAATAACATATAATTGCAGGGAAGAATGTTATAGAGTAGTGTATAGAAACATGTTCCAGTTGTTTTCCTTAAAATTTTTTTTGAAGAATTGATCGTATTATTTTTTGATTCTAAATTATGATAAAAAATTGTATTATAATTATAATATGATTTCAATTTTATTATTTTATTTAAAAAATAACATAGAAATATAAGGGAAATATGATTCTAGGGATGAAGCTATTTTTTTTATTTAAAGTTGTAAAAAAAGAATTATAATTATAGAAGGATTTCTATTTTATTAAAAAACAACATACAATTATAGTAGAAATAGGATTATAGGGGTGAAACCAAAATACAATACGAACCAAAAATGGTACCATTGAAAGGTTAAAAGGTTGTTTCGCTTATTAATAAAGGTTATAGATGTGAATTACTTAATTATTTTCAAGAAAATTTTGCTACTATAATTAATGGATAGAATATTGAGAAACATAAACTTCTTCTTTTAAGCGAGAAATATAAACTTAATCAAATGGTATAACAAATAGTTTATGGAAAAGTTTCTAGAAATTCTCCCGCTCTCGTTCTTGTAGATAATAGCATCCAATAATGCAATTTTTTAGCTACATGACCAAAAACCATGGAATATTTTGATAGCAATGCTACAACTGCAAATAGCTATATTATGTAAGCATTAAAGATAAAGTAAATGCTGTTGTAAAATACTAGCTATAATGATAAGAATTACTGTAATTTAAACAAGATAAATAGCAGAGAATAACTCTTATTAGAACTGAACTAATTATATCATACGGCTATAGGTTACTAATTTAACACAGATAGGGAAAGAGAGGGATAGAGAGCAATGGACTCAAGTCTTTAACATTACTTGGTGTGTTTTTGATTCAAGATATCATGTCCTATTTATAGGACAAATTCATCAACTAATACAATTAAAATAAATACAAATAATCTACTACAAATTCAACCACCACACTACAAAATATAAAAACATTCCAACCACCCCATTACAAACATCACTCACATTTATAATTATTATTATTACAACACTCCCCCTTAATTGTCAATGTGAGTTATAATTATTATAATTATTATTATTACAACACTCCCCCTTAAAACCTTGCAAGGAAAAACCCAGTGGGATAAAAACCTTGACGAAGGAAAAAGAGTACAGTCTCCCCCTGAATAAAACGTCTCACAATTTGACATCTTGATGTATCAAGTTCCTCAATCTTCGCAAACCAATATTATTTTGCAGCTTTTCAAATGTTGAAGTAGGAAGAGACTTTGTGAGTAAATCTGCCAGATTATCACATGATCGAACTTGTTGTACATCAATGTCACCCTTCTCTTGTAGTTCATCAGTGTAGAAGAATTTTGGTAAGATATGTTTTGTTCGATCCCCTTTGATATAGCCTTCCTTGAGTTGTTTAATACATGCAATATTATCTTCAAACATAACAGTGGGATTTCTTGTGATGTCCGGTAATCCACATGATTCTTGAATATTCTTGATGATAGACCGCAACCAAATACATTCTCTACTGGCTTCATGAATTTCAATTAGTTCTGAGTGATTTGATGAGGTTGCCACTATAGTTTGCTTTGTGGATTTCCAGGAAATGGCTGTACCGCAATATGTAAATACATATCCAGTTTGTGATTTTCCAAAATGAGGATCTGATAAATATCCAGCGTCTGCATATCCAATCAACTGAGATGTTGAGTTTTCCGGGAAGAATAACCCAAAATCAACCGTTCCACGAAGATATCGAAATATATGTTTGATCTCATTCCAATGTCTGTCCTTCGGAGCAGAGCTAAATCTGGCCAATAAATTCACAGCAAATGCAATATCTGGCCTTGTATTATTCGCAAGATACATAAGTGCACCAATTGCACCAAGATATGGAATTTCAGGACCAAGAACATCTTCATCATCTTCTCGTGGTCGAAATGGATCTTTATCAGGTTCTAAAGATCTAACCACCATTGGAGTGGTCAAAGGATGAGATTTATCCATGTAAAATTTGCTCAAAACTTTTTTTGTATACGTGGATTGGTGGAGGAAAATTCCCGATGACAAGTGCTCGACTTGTATACCAAGACAATATTTTGTCTTTCCAAGATCTTTCATCTCAAATTCTGTCTTTAGATATATGATAGCATCATCAACCTCTGTAGCTGTTCCTACAAGATTTAAATCATCCACATATACAGCAATGATCACAAAACCAGATTGTGATTTCTTAATAAAAACGCATGGACAAATTTGATTACTAATATACCCATTATTTTATAAATAACGACTAAGTCTGTTATACCACATACGACCAGATTGTTTCAGTCCATACAATGATCGTTGAAGTTTAATGGAGTACATATGACGAGGTTTCTTGAACTCATCCATTTTCAACCCTTCTGGGATTTTCATAAAAATTTCACTATCAAGTGAACCATATAGGTATGCAGTAACGACGTCCATAAGACGTGTCTCCAGTTTTTCATTAGATGCCATACCTAATATGAAACGAAAAGTAATTCCATCCATTACTGGCGAGTATGTCTCTTGATAATCAATGCCAGGTCTTTGAGAAAACCCTTGAGCCACAAGTCGGGCTTTGTATCTCATTATCTCATTCTTTTCATTTCGTTTTCTTATGAATACCCATTTATTTCCAACAGGGTTCACACCAATTGGTGTTTGGACAACAGGTCCAAATACTTCTCTTTTACGCAATGAATTTAATTCTGTTTGAATTGCGTCTTTCCATTTTAGCCAGTCTTTTCTTCGACAGCATTCATCCACACTTTGTGGTTTAGGATCAGAATTCATATCGACATCCAATGCCGCGGTCATGCACATAATTTATTGAAATTTCATGATTACTTAATCCCTCATCTTTAGGGATTAGAATCTCTTCAAGAGATAATACCACTTCGGGGGTATTTGCTACTTCTGGAGAATATGCCATTTCAGGGGCATTTTTCTTTGTTTTTCGTTTTCATGGTGCAACATCTTTTGCACCGACCGGTCTACCACGCTTCAAGTGCGGATTTGATTCTGTAACCAACTCTTTTTTATTTAATTTTTCAATTGGTACATCTATTCTAGCTGGAGTATTTACAGCAGGTATATGAGATTTTATAATTTTTCTAGAATCGTTAAATGCGTCAGGCATTTGGTTTTCGATATTTTGCATATGAATAATCCTTTTAACTTCATTTTCACATTAACCGGTACGTGGATCTAGAAAATGTAATCCCGATGTATTCCATGTAATGTCAGGATTAGCTTTATTCGAATATTTATCTCCCCCTAAAGGAGAAAACACTGATTCTTCAAAATGACAATCTGCATATCTCACAGTAAATAAATCTCCAGTTAGTGGTCCAAGATATCTAATTAAAAATGTCGAATCAAAACCAACGTAGATACCTATTCTTCTTTGAGCGCCCATCTTCGATCTCTGTGGTGGAGCTATTGGCACATATACAGCACTTCCAAAAATTTTGAAGTGAGAAATATTAGGAATTTGGCCAAGTACCAATTGTAGTGGAGAATGTTTGTGTTGGACTATTTTTTGAATAAAAAAATTTAGTACATTTTATTATTTGATTTGTAACTCCTCTTTTGTTTTTGTAACTCATTCTTTTGATTTTGTAACTCATATAATAATGTGGTTTTATTATATGTTGGGGGTTACAAAGTTAAATCTTGGGGGTTACAAAATTTATTGCTTATGGAGTTACTTTTTTTCTACTACTATATAAGTAGAGCTTAGCTTCATTGTTTAGACACACAAAAAATCCCTTAAGTTTTATATATTCTTTTCTTGCATTCTTCTTAGAGCTATCTAGGTTCTGTTTCTGTGAGATAGTTGCGGTGTTTGTTCGGTTCGTAAGAGGCGGATCTCTAGTGCTTAAGATCACCTCGTTTCGTTGTATCCTGGGAGACGGAAGCCACAACAACCTTCAAGCACCACACGGAAGGGGATTATCTGTTTTAAGGATAGCGTGGTTTTCACGTGCCTCGAAACATTTTTTTCGGTATTTTGTTATTGTTATTTTGATTTCAGGTATCTCTCTAATCTATACTTTTTACAAGCTTAAAACAGATAACTTAATTCATTTGAGTTGGTTTAATCCATAATTGATTTGTTGGATTTTTTTTTTATATATTCGGGAGTATAGTTTCTTAAATATTATATGCATGCTTTGTTTTGTTTAACCTTAATCAGTCTTGCAATTCGTGTATATATCTCTGGTTCAGGTGTCATAATATATGTTTTTATATGAGTGCCTGATTTTGCCATGCTTCTTAACCCCATTGTCTCAACGTGTTATCACTATTCTGCTTAATTCTCATATAACGGTATTTGTTACTTTAACAAGACCATGTGTCAATGTGTTTTTTGCTTCATGATCTGGCCCTGTAACATGTATAACTTGTAAATCTTTTTTAGATTATTGCATGCTTCTTTGTTTCATGTTAGTTTTTTTTGTTTTGTAAAGTTGTGCAAATTAATGTGTTTTTCCTTTTAATATGTCATGCTTGTAGCTAATTTGTTTCGGTGATTGACTACTGTATATTTATATATTTCTTTATAAGTCTAGATCGATCAGGTTGTGTATTAGACTTTAAAGTTATTATAATCTTTCTTTCTTTTAGGTGTTATTCTAGCAATTTTGTAATGTCTTGACAAATATATTCTTGTTATTATTCTGAGTTAATTTGCAAGATCCTTTTCTTTTTATTGACAACTGAATTCTACTTCTATTATTGGAGTTTTGTAACGCCTTTAATGTTTTTGTGCTTAATCTGTAGATGGTTTGAAGGGACAATTTTTTTTTAACGGGCTTGCTACAGATCTTTGGCATGTTGTACTAATAAAAATATGTTTGTTATTATCTTTTTTCCCGGCTGGCTGTATCAAGGTTGTCATAATATGCTAATTGGTTTACGAAATGCATGCATGACTTCTCCATTATGACATGAATTCTTATGTTTAAGCCACTGGTTATTCAATGTTAATATGTCTGAAGTGATGTCATCTCCATGCTTCTAGTCTTAATTTGCAAGTTTAAAAAAAAATGAAAGATTTAGCTTGTACTCTTATGCAATTACATGTTCACTTGCTACTTGTATGTAGGGATGGGCGTCGTGGTACTTCGGGGCCGGGGAGTGCTATCCCCGCCCCCATCCCCGAATTCAAACCCAATCCCCGTCCCCGGCCCGATCCCCGTCAGGGACTAATTTTCATTCCCCGTCCCCGGCCCAAACGGGTAACGGGGATCCCCGCGGGGAATTGGGGAATTTTATTTAAAACAAAAAATGATATTAAATAATTTTTAAACACTAATTAGTGAGCTCAAATGCACTAAATTAAGATTAAAAAATATTACTTAAAGAAACAATTATAAATAATATGAAAATGTAGTTATTTAACTATTAGAAAGATAAACATATAAAATTAAAACATCATTTAATTTCCAATATGAATTATTGGAAATTCGTATATATTAATATATGATTATATATATATATATATATATATATATATATATATATATATATATATCTGTGTGTGTGTGTGTGTGTATTTGAGTGTGGTGAAATCGAATCGGGATGGAAAATTCGGTCGGGTAGAGAAAATCGGGGCGGGGGTCGGGGATTGGGCCGGGGAGACATAAAAACCCGGCCCCGGCCCGCTCCCCAATTTTTTTTAAAAATTGTCCCCGCTCCCCGGCCCGTACCCGAAAAAATCCCCAATTCCCCGCTCCGTTCGGTGCGGGGATCGGATCGGGGTCGGGCGGGCCGGGATGAATGCCCATCCCTACTTGTATGAAGTTATAATGTTCTACTTGTTTATGTGATGCGCCATATGCATACTGGTATCTGATTAGTTTACTATTTAGTTTTATATTAAATATGTACGCTATATCGGTAATTGGTTTTAATTTTGCTGTCAACCTTTTTACGGTTATAAGATGATTACGCGTTAAACTTTTAAAGGATTTACAGTTTGTTCGTAGTTACCAGAATACATATGTATGTGTTTTCTCTGACAGTAGAATAATATAATGCAAGCAGCCTCATGCTCTTATTTGGTCTTCTCGTAATATTTTATAAAATAACATTTTGTGAATTTTAAGTATTGAAATGATAATCAATTAATTTCTTGATTTCAGAAATGTCGGGTGTTGACGGAACTAGCTTGTCTGGTGATGGTAATAGGTGTGTAACTGCTGAGGCAGTGCCTAATGTGGCGACCCTTGTGATGCCAAATATGGCTGTACCGGTAACCGCTCAAGCAGAAAAACTGGAGAAATTCAGTGGGCTGAATTTCATGAGGTGGCAACAAAATATGTTGTTCTACCTGACCACCTTGAACCTTGTGAGGTTCTTGACCGAGGATGCACCTAAGCTGAAAGAAGATGAGTCTGATGTTAAGCTTTTTAGTGCAGCTCAAGCTTGGAACCACTCGAATTTCTTGTGCAGAAATTATATAATGAACTGTTTGAGTGATTCACTGTATAATGTGGATAGTGTACCGAAAACGTCCAAAGTTTTGTGGGACTCACTTGTGACGCCCCCAGATCCGGGGTCAGAGATCTAGGCGCTCACGGTCCATTTTCCATTAATAACATACCTGTTCTTGCACATAATATATAAAACAGCCATCGACCCCACAATAAACTCACACACCACACACACACACACAGGTTAGAGTCTCAGAAACGTCACACAATTGATTAAGCAAAAGTAAAAGTTTCAGAGTTATTACAGACCGAATTAAATAGCATTTATGCTACCAGCAACACTTCGATAAGAAGCGGAGTTGGTAGCTTGGAAGTTTGTTACGGTACACTGCCTTGCACAGGTCATGCTTATAAATAAAACGTATTAACAAAAGTTGCCAACCAATCCGGCTAATGGGGCCTACCGGTGGAATCTCAACTGCTGCCTCGGGTCTAGTCACCTGCTTTCGGGCAGTCTGTCTGGGTCTTGCCATTTCTCTTAGCTATTGTGTTTGTAAATTTGAAAACAAGCAAGAGTGAGCAACTATAGCTCAGCAAGAAATATATGTATAAGGTAAGCAATATAACATTACATATGTTTAGCAGTTATTAAACTCGTTTGTATCAACCAAGTATAAAATCACTTGTCATTGTTGATAAATTTCGAAGGTGCACCAATACGTGCCCTTGTTTTCAAAATAAACTTGCAGTTCTAGATACTGCATAGAGTCAACATCTTTCTCATCAAAATAGAACATTTTCAGCAACTTGGCACATAAGCCTAAGAAGCAGTGTCAGAGCATTTTCCAAAATGGAGGAATGGGAATTAAAGAAAACATAAAACCTGACAGGGATTGACGATGATCAGTCGCCACATCCAAGTCCAATAATCCGCGGGTCTTCTCTACCGGTAGAAGGATAGAAACTACATCCGTAACTATCCCCCGGGTGAAAACTACATCCGTAATCACCCTCGATGAAAACTACATCCGTAATCATCCTTCGGCAACACCTGGGCCGGAATAATAATTGATAGACCGCCTGGCTCACGGCCGCTTACACATCCCGGGAATCGTTCGTCAACGGTTCCCACACCTGCCAGAGTCCCTTTTTCTTTTTCTTTTAAAACTTGATTTTGATTGAAAACTGAGTAATTGAGGTCCGACATCAGTCGACCGATGATTCTTGAAATCATACAAGAAGCAGAACCCGACCGGGGGTTTTCGAAAATGTTTTGAGTTCGAAAGAGTTCGAGTTCGAAAGTGCTAAAAGTATCTTGATTTAGCTTTGTCTTTAAAATAATGAACAATAATTAATAAATGATATTTTAAGATTTAGTATTAATATTAATAAAATAATTATTTAATTAAATAAACTTTTAATCCAAGATAGGTATTTTGAGTATTTATGAAGATATAAAAATAATTACTTGAGTATACGATACTTCCCGAATGATCCTTCGGGTTTTTGCAATTTAATTACGATATAATAATATACCGCTCCCCGGTCAATAGTATATATGGACCGCTACGACCTCTATTGCTAGAGTCGTTGTCCGAAGAAAACATTTCAATCTAAGTTCAAGGGGTGCAAACATATATGTGCTTATACAACTCAATTTCATCAATACTTCGATAAGCATAACATTTGATACGATTGAAAACTACAAAAACAACAGTGAAAGTCCTTATATATGTAAGTTTTGAAAAGTAAACTTGCCTTGGTGAGGTTGGGGTGGTCGAGCTTGCGAAGTGGAACGATCTATACATAATCAATAGCTGATCGTTAGTACCTTAACAATATCTCTTTTAATTGCGAGGTTTTAGGGGGTACAACATTAACTTAATGACTTCGTCTTATGACACTCTAGCCCCACTATAGGTTCATGTCATCACTCGATTATGCTCGTCACTTATTCGACTTAATTTGGTTACCATATCCGAATCATATCCATTACCCCTAAAATTACACTCCACTTACGACTTTTTCCCTTGCGCGAATTTTACTCTAACATTTTTATAAAATTGAAAAGTACATATTTTAATCCAATTCTTTTTGGGTAGCCTCCACCACTGCATTTACTAGCTTCTCTAATTTTTCCATGATCCTACATAAATTTTTAGGGGTTTAAACAAGGTTCACAAGGGGACCATTTAGTGCAGTCCGGATTCCAGAAACACATTTCACTTCTCAGGCCATAACTCAAAATCTATACATCACCTAGTCCTGAACCTTATATTTCTGGAAACTACATTCAAATACCTTTCCAACAATATATATTAGGACTTCAGGGGACAAGATTTAGGGGTTCAAAACCCTCCTACAAGACAGTACAAGTTCCTGGAAAAATACTCAGCATGCTTATATCACTTAACCAACCAAGAATCTTACATACACATCACAACCATCATCTAAACCACCAAGATCATACTTTATAAGATACATGGAGTTACATACACTAACCACAAGCTTAAAAATCACAACCACAACACTTAAACTCAAGATCTACATCATCCATCACTTATATGTCCAAGATTCACACTAATAATCATGGATCTAACATTAAACATCACAAATACTACATGGCCAAGAGGGGTTAGGGTTTTTATACCTTCTTGAGTATCTAGGAACCTTGGGTATGCCTTACAAGTCTCAAGAACACCTTGGATGAGCTCCTACAATCCTTATAATCCAAGATCTAAAAGAAAACTCAACATTGTTACTATTCATCAAAACTTCAACAATTAATAACTTGAAAACTAATGGATGAAAAGGGTTGGAATTCATAGTATACCTTCCTTATGTGATGTAGAGTGCCTAGGATTTTTGCCTTGAATTAAGAGTGAAGAAAAGTGGAAGAAAAGAATTTTTCTTCCCCTTGTTTCTTGTTTGGCCGAGAGCAACAATGGCAAAGAGGGGAGGAGAGAGTTTTTGTGTTTGCTTTTGGTGTTGGTTGATTAAAGTGTAAAGTGTGGTTGATATGTAGTATGTGTGTGTATATGTATCACATGGTACAATCCTAGTGTCTAGACCACCATACCCTCTTGTCTCCTTGGAAAAGGTACCAACTAGTTACTATTCCTCTTGTCAACTTTGTATTACTAGTTTGCTTTCCTAACTACTTAGTTGCATGGGACTTGCATGCAATATCATTCCTTGTATCATTATTCTTCCACTAATGCTTGTCACTTAATCTTTAATTCGCATCGTATCTTAATTAATTTCTTGTAATAATATTTTGTCGCGTAGAGACTTCCCTTGTATTGTGTGAATTCCTCGAATATCCATAATTCCTTGTCATAATTCCTAATAAATCTTTTAATACTCCATTAACTCTCAAGTCCCAAGTTTTATAAATCTTACTAACAATAAGATTCTAGCCTTCAACAATCTTCCCTTTATCTTTTATAGTGAATGTAACAACATAGTTTCTCAGACAGTCAATTCCATTAAACAACAGGGATGACCAGATAGGTTCCAAATTGACAATGTCACATGATATTATATAAAAGAAAATATTACAAAAATTAGGGTTCTTACAGCCTCCCCTCCTTAACAGGTTTCCGTCCCGGAATCAGGTTGAAAACAGTTGGGGGTGCTTTTCACGCATCGTGCTCTCTAGTTCCCATGTTGATTCTTCGACATTCTGGTTCCTCCAAAAAACTCTCACTAGTTTGACAACCTTGTTCCTCAGCACCTGTTCTTTTCTATCCATGATTTCTATGGGTTGCTCCACATAGGTTAAGTCTGGCTGCAGATCCACTTGGTCATATTCTATCACGTGTCGGAAGTCGGTATGGTAGGGTCGTAGCATGGACACATGGAACACATTATGTACTTGCTGCAAGCTTGGGGGTAAATCCAATTCATAGGCTAACTTTCCAACTCGTCTCAAGATCTCAAAAGGTCCAATAAATCTTAGGCTTAGCTTCCCCTTCTTACCAAATGTCATCAATCCCTTCCACGGTGATACCTTTAACATCACAAACTATCCTACCTCATATTCTTTGTCCTTGCGGGTCTGGTCCGCATACTTCTTCTGTCTGTCTTGGGCCGCTACCAGCCGCCCTCTTATGAGCTCGATAGTTTCTCTTGTCTGTTGGAGCAGTTCAGGCCATAAAATCTTCCGCTCTCCAACTTCTTCCCAACACAAGGGAGACCGACATCTTCATCCGTATAAAGATTCATATGGGGGCATTCCTATACTCGCATGGTAACTGTTGTTGTAGGAAAATTCGATCAACGGCAAGTGGTCATCCTAACTTCCCTTAAAATCGATGGCACATACTCTTAACATGTACTCTATGGTCTGGATGGTTCTCTCGCTCTGTCCGTCTGATTGGGGGTGGTATGCAGTACTCATGTTTAACTTGGTCCCCACATAATCCTGAAAACTCCTCCAGAACCTGGAGTTGAACCTTGGGTCTCTATCAGATACAATGCTCACAGGAACCCCATGCCTAACCACAATCTCCTTTAAGTAAATATCCACCAGCTTGTCGACAGTGTATCTCTCGTTGATTGGAAGAAAATGTGCTGACTTGGTCAATCTATCGATAATTACCCAAATGGCATCATGATTAGTCTTGGTCCTTGGTAGTCCGACCACAAAGTCCATCGCAATATGCTCCCACTTCCACTCGGGTATCTCTAAGGGTTGCAATAATCCACTGGGCCTCTGGTGTTCGGCCTTTACTCTTTGACATGTCAAGCATTTACTTACCCACTCTGCCACGTCCTTCTTCATATTTGGCCACCAATAGTATTCTCTCAGATCTCTATACATCTTAGTGCCTCCAGGGTGAATTGAGTACCTTGAACTACGAGCCTCTTGCAAAATCTCGTCTTTTAATTCCTGAACGTTCGGGATCCATATCCTAGATGCGTACCTCATAACTCCATTCCCGTCCTTTTCACACTTACTTTCCTCGCTAGTCAAAATTTTCTCCATCGAATTCTTTTCTTCTTCTATCTTCTTTTCCTGGCTTAACTTTATATTTTCTAATAGCGGTGGTCGGACTCTTATTTCCATTAGACTCTCTTGTCCAATTCCTGGTAACCTCACTTCAATCTCTAGTTTCTCAAGGTCCTTGATCAATTCGTCTACTGACGTTATCATCTTGAGTTTCTCCTTTCGGACTCTTATTTCCATTAGACTCTCTTGTCCAATTCCTGGTAACCTCACTTCAATCTCCAGTTTCTCAAGGTCCTTGATCAATTCGTCCACTGACGTTATCATCTTGAGTTTCTCCTTTCGGCTAAGTGCATCGGCCACCACGTTGGCCTTCCCTGGGTGAGAATGAATCTCACAATCATAATCTTTGATTAGCTCTAGCCATCTCCTCTGCCTCATGTTTAACTCTTTCTGAGTGAATATGTACTTTAAGCTCTTGTGATCCGTGTAGATTTCACACTTTTCTCCGTAAAGATAATGTCTCCAGATCTTCAAAGCGAAAACTATCGCCGCTAATTCCAAATCATGGGTGGGGTATCTTATCTCGTATTCCTTAAGTTGTCTGGACGCATAAGCAATCACTTTACCGTGCTGCATAAGCACACATCCTAAACCATTATGGGATGCGTCGCTATAAATCACAAAATCTCCCTTACCATCAGGTAGGGCTAGTACTGGTGCTGTCACCAACCTCTTTTTCAACTCTTGGAAGCTCTCTTCGCATTTTTCAGTCCACACAAACTTCTCGGTCTTGCGAGTTAGTCGGGTCAAAGGGGCCGCTATATTGGCAAAGTCTTGGACAAATCTCCTATAGTAGCCAGCCAACCCTATAAAACTTCTCACCTCTGTCGGAGTGGTTGGTCTCTCCCAATTTGACACAGCCTCTATTTTGGCTGGGTCCACTAGAATGCCTTGTTCGGTAATAACATGCCCTAAAAACTGAACTTCCTTCAACCAAAATTCACACTTCGAGAACTTAGCGTACAACTTTTCTTCTCTCAATGCTCCCAATACAATCCTCAAGTGCTCTGCATGTTCCTCCTTCGTCTTGGAATAAATCAAGATGTCATCGATGAAGACTATAACACACTTGTCCAAGTATTTCTTGAAGACTCGATTCATTAAGTCCATGAAAGCTGTAGGGGCATTCGTTAACCCAAATGACATCACTAGGAACTCATAGTGTCCGTACCGGGTGCGAAAGGCTGTCTTTGGTATATCTTCTGGCTTAATCCTTAACTGGTGGTACCCGGTCCTCAAATCGATTTTAGAAAAATAAACTGCGTCCTTTAGTTGATCAAACAGGTCATCTATCCTGGGCAAGGGGTATTTATTCTTTATAGTCACCTTATTCAACTCTCTGTAGTCTATACATAATCTCATACTACCATCCTTCTTTTTCACGAATAACACCGGGGCTCCCCACGATGACACACTAGGTCTTATCATCCCTTTATCCAACAACTCTTGTAATTGAGTGGCCAGCTCTTTCATCTCCACTGGGGCTAGCCGATATGGGGCCTTCGAAATTGGGGCCGTACCAGGAACTAAGTCTATAGCGAACTCGATGTCTCTATCAGGTGGTAGTCCGGGAAGATCATCCGGAAATACGTCCGCGAACTCGTTAACGACAGGGATTTCCTGTAGGTTTTGTGCCTCCTTCTTGGTATCCTT
This sequence comes from Saposhnikovia divaricata, assembly GCA_036435485.1. Lineage (NCBI taxonomy): Eukaryota > Viridiplantae > Streptophyta > Magnoliopsida > Apiales > Apiaceae > Saposhnikovia > Saposhnikovia divaricata. The sequence goes on along the minus strand of CM071595.1, from coordinate 51,486,331 downwards.
CACATAGGCTAAATAGGCTTCGCATCCTTTACGTAACAGCTTCTTAGCTTGAATCATAGTCAGGAACTTTTGGTTTTGCCGTTTTCCACTAAACACTACTTCCTCGTCCCCTGGCAGTTTCAAACTTACTTTCTTCTTTACACAATCAATCTGGGCTCCGTGGTTTGTTAACCAATCCATACCTACTATTACGTCAAACTCTCCTAGTTTAAAAGGTATTAAATCTACCCGAAAATGTCGTCCTCCTATTTCTAGGTCACAACCTGGACATACTTGGCTAACAGGGATAATTTCATGATTAGCTATCTCTACTTGCAGTCTGTCTTTCAGTGGTTCAGTCTTAAGGCCTAACTGACATACAAAATCTAGAGATATGAAAGACTTGGTAGCTCCCGAATCAAATAAAACATTTGCCTTAACTGAGTTAAGTAGTAGGGTACCTGCAATCACATCCGTGTTCCTCACGGCATCTTGCACCATCATGTTAAAAGTTCTTGCAGTAGGGGCCTTGTTAGAAGCAGTTCCACTCACTCTTGACGCAGCTGGCCTAGAGGACATACATTCCCTCATTCGGTGCCCTGGTTTCCCATACTTGAAGCAATTACCTCCGGCACTGGTGTTGTTACTAGTTCCTCGACAGGCGTTAGCATAATGTCCTGTCAGCCCACACTTGAAGCACTTCACGTCCTGTAGGTTACACACGCCCGCATGTTTCCTTCCACACTTATTGCAATCCGGGGGTAGGGCTCAGGATGGGGTTGAGTAAGATGATCCCTGTGGTCGGCCGCTCTGGCCCAGACTCCAACTTTCAGCTCTCTTGGTTCCAAAGTTTCCGTTGGGTTGGGACGTCGTCCCTCGCTTAAATTTGCTCGGAAAGCTCCCACCCGCAGAATTTCCCTTCCGACTATCAAACTTCCTCTTCTTTCCTTCCCTCTCCTTCTGCATCTATTCACTCACAGCCTGAACAATTGATGCTTTCTGTACCAGGGTGGCATAGTCTGTCAGCTCAAGAACCGCCACACGATTGTGAATCCATTGTTTTAGCCCCAATTGAAACCTTCGGGCCCTCTTTGCCTCAGAGTTCACATATTCCGGCACAAACCTCGACAATTCAGTAAATTTGGCCTCATACTCGGCCACCGTCATGTTACCTTGCTTTAGTTCCAAAAACTTCAGCTCCATTTGTGTCTCCATGAACCTAGGAAAGTACTTCTCCAAGAACAGCTTGCTAAACCTCTCCCAGGTCACCACACCTCTTCCTTTCAAATTCCTCTTAGCTTCCCACCAATAGTTTGCCTCACCCTTCAGGAGGTAGGTGGCGAAAAAGGTCTTCTGCTCCTCAGCGACACCTAGTATCTCAAAAGATTTTTCCATTTCCCTCAGCCAGGCTCTTGCCTCAACCGGATCTGCCGTTCCTTTAAATTCTGGGGGTTTCAGGGATTTGAAGTTCCGGAAAGCATTAGCATTGCTGGGTGGTTGCTGAACCGGGGGACGGTCCAAGTTCTGCCTAAGTAGTTCCATGAACTGTTCCATAGGGCCTCCCCTTGGATGTTCCACCTCTCGGGTGTCATCACCAGCTTCTTCTTCGTCATACTCAGAGTCATCAAACAAGTTATGATCGTTGCCCTCATCCTCACTCAGGTTCACATTCTCCCCTTCATTGTTCTGGTGGCCTCCGGTCCCATGGTGGCTACCCTGGCCTTCAGAACTGACCGGGTGAGCTCGAGTGTTCATTCTTCTGGGTGGCATGATTCTCATAATGAAACAAGAAATGGGTTAGGGTTTTCTAATTACCTGACAGCGTTTACACAGGTCAGGAACGTATCGTTCCTCCTCATAAGGGTGGAAGTTGCAAAAGTTTTAATAACCCGATGCTGGAGATAAAACGTCAAAACATTTTTGGGAAAAATCTCTATGAGGTGCAAAAACATTTGCAAGAGTTTTCAAGATTTCAAAACCTCAAATTTTTTAATTTTTTTTTGAAAAAAAATTATTTTAAAAATTGTAGGAACATTTTGGGAATTTGTAGAGAACAATTTGAAATCGCATGTCGAAAATTTGAAACAGCATGGTTATATTTGCGGCTTGTAGCAGTTGTATATTCACAGTTGTATATCAAAACAGTAAAGCATGGCATCGGAAAGTAAGGCAGTTGAGACAATATCAAGGAAACTGAAACTAGAGAAATACGGTACAAGAGTTATCACAACGTTTGGATGTTAGAGCCTAATACATAGTTCCGATGTCAAAGTCTAGCAAAAGTGGAACAATAACAAGTTCATCATCTGAATAGTCAGGGTTACACAAAAGCAGGGCTACATCCGTACATACTATCCAAAGTCACATCTACATATCTGTAGGTCAGTCTACTCATCCACTGGTCAGAAAGGATACCACTACACAAGTCAACTATCCCGCAAAATCGACACACTAATGTCATCTGAACCTAGACTGAGCTATCAATAACACATCATGGGGCCCCACCGCGACGGAGCAAGGCCCTCACTCGGGAAAATGCACGACGCACAACACGCCTAGCATCCCTAGCCTGGATCACTCCGCCCCCGCGGATCCCTAAACCAAGAATCCTCTCGCGACTCCTCCTCTCAATCCTATGGAGTCGAGCCCTAGTCCTCCTAGCAACAGCAGTCCTCATCTCAGCCTGAATCCTCAATCGCGCCTCGCGCTCCTCCACTAGTGCCCGCCTTGCCTCGTTAAGTCTGGCCTCTGCAGAAAGTAAGTCTCGGGTCAGGAACTGCACCACGTAGGCATGCTCAGTGCCCGACACTGGGGGTAGGTCCATCGGCGGGGGTGGTATGACAGGAACATGAGCAGGTGCAGTAGCAGTAGCAGGAGCAGGAGCAGAAGCAGGGGTAGGGTCAAGCTCCTCCTCGCCAGAAGTATCATCCTCGGAGTCACCGTCCGATGAAACAGGGCTCGATGACTGCGGAGAAGGTGGGGGTGACACAACACGGTCCTCACCGGATCTCACACTCTCCTCATCAGTAGCTACAGGAGAGGGGGTAACAGGCTCAGGCTCAGGCTCAAAGGGCTCCTCAACGGGATCCTCATAATCAGTATCTCCTATCAGCGTAATCCAGGGGCCAAGCTCAGAGTCAGCACCCATATCCTCCTCAGGATCCTCGGTATCTCGCATCAGTGCCTCATCATGCTCTCTCTCAAAGGCCTCAGGGTCTGGTATCTCCTCCATCTACACAAGGGAAATAAGGTGGGTCACTAACCATAAAGAAAGGTTTAAGGAGTATTTCCCTCACGGGCCTTAAAGTCAGGGCTATATCCGATAACCCGACTGCAAACTCGATGAGAGTTCTGAGTATTATTAGGGTTGTTATTAGGGTTTTTATTATTGTTGTTATTATTAGGGTTACTTTCTTAAATTACTATCGTTTCTGAGAACTGTAACCTCGCTCTGATACCATTTCTGTGATGCCCCCAGATCCGGGGTCGGAGATCTAGGCGCTCACGGTCCATTTTCCATTAATAACATACCTTTTCTTGCACATAATATATAAAACAGCCATCGACCCCACAATAAACTCACACCGCACAGACACACACAGGTTAGAGTCTCAGAAACGTCACACAATTGATTTCCCTTAGCTGTTGTGTTTGTAAATTTGAAAACAAGCAAGAGTGAGCAACTATAGCTCAGCAAGAAATATATGAATAAGGTAAGCAATATAACATTACATATGTTTAGCAGTTATTAAACTCGTTTGTATCAACCAGTTATAAAATCACTTGTCATTGTTGATAAATTTCGAAGGTGCACCAATACGTGCCCTTGTTTTCAAAATAAACTTGCAGTTCTAGATACTGCATAGAGTCAACATCTTTCTCATCAAAATAGAACACTATCAGCAACTTGGCACATAAGCCTAGGAAGCAGTGTCAGAGCATTTTCCAAAATGGAGGAATGGGACTTAAAGAAAACATAAAACCTGACAGGGATTGACGATGATCAGTCGCCACATCCAAGTCAAATAATCCGCGGGTCTTCTCTACCGGTAGAAGGATAGAAACTACATCCGTAACTATCCCCCAGGTGAAAACTACATCCGTAATCACCCTCGATGAAAACTACATCCGTAATCATCCTTCGGCAACACCTGGGCCGGAATAATAATTGATGGACCGCCTGGCTCACGGCCGCTTACACATCCCGGGAATCGTTCGTCAACGGTTCCCACACCTGCCAGAGTCCCTTTTTCTTTTTCTTTTAAAACTTGATTTTGATTGAAAACTGAGTAATTGAGGTCCGACATCAGTCGACCGATGATTCTTGAAATCATACAAGAAGCAGAACCTGACCGGGGGTTTTCGAAAATGTTTTGAGTTTGAAAGAGTTCGAGTTCGAAAGTGCTAAAAGTATCTTGGATTAGCTTTGTCTTTAAAATAATGAACAATAATTAATAAATGATATTTTAAGATTTAGTATTAATAATTAATAAAATAATTATTTAATTAAATAAACTTTTAATCCAAGATAGGTATTTTGAGTATTTATGAAGATATAAAAATAATTACTTGAGTATACGATACTTCCCGAATGATCCTTCGGGTTTTTGCAATTTAATTATGATATAATAATATACCACTCCCCGGTCAATAGTATATATGGACCGCTACGACCTCTATTGCTAGAGTCGTTGTCCGAAGAAAACATTTCAATCTAAGTTCAAGGGGTGCAAACATATATGTGCTTATACAACTCAATTTCATCAATACTTCGATAAGCATAACATTTGATACGATTGAAAACTACAAACACAACAGTGAAAGTCCTTATATATGTAAATTTTGAAAAGTAAACTTGCCTTGGTGAGGTTGGGGTGGTCGAGCTTGCGAATGGAACGATCTATACATAATCAATAGCCGATCGTTAGTACCTTAACAATATCTCTTTTAATTGCGAGGTTTTAGGGGGTACAACATTAACTTAATGACTTCGTCTTATGACACTCTAGCCCCACTATAGGTTCATGTCACCACTCGATTACGCTCGTCACTTATTCGACTTAATTTGATTACCATATCCGAATCATATCCATTACCCCTAAAATTACACTCCACTTCCGACTTTTTCCCTTGCGCAAATTTTACTCTAACATTTTTATAAAATTGAAAAATACATATTTTAATCCAATTCTTTTTGGGTATCCTCCACCACTGCATTTACTAGCTTCTCTAATTTTTCCATGATCCTACACAAATTTTTAGGGGTTTAAACAAGGTTCACAAGGGGACTATTTAGTGCAGTCCGGATTCCAGAAACACATTTCACTTCTCAGGAAATAACTCAAAATCTATACATCACCTAGTCTTGAACCTTATATTTCTGGAAACTACATTCAAATACCTTTCCAACAATATATATTAGGACTTCAGGGGACAAGATTTAGGGTTTCAAAACCTTCCTACAAGACAGTACAAGTTCCTAGAAAAATACTCAGAATGCTTATATCACTTAACCAACCAAGAATCTTACATACACATCACAACCATCATCTAAACCACCAAGATCATAATTTATAACATACATGGAGTTACATACACTAACCACAAGCTTAAAAATCACAACCACAACACTTAAACTCAAGATCTACATCATCCATCACTTATATGTCCAAGATTCACACTAATAATCATGGATCTAACATTAAACATCACAAATACTACATGGCCAAGAGGGGTTAGGGTTTTTATACCTTCTTGAGTATCTAGGAACCTTGGGTATGCCTTAAAAGTCTCAAGAACACCTTGGATGAGCTCCTACAATCCTTATAATCCAAGATCTAAAAGAAAACTCAACATTGTTACTATTCATCAAAACTTCAACAATTAATAACTTGAAAACTAATGGATGAAAAGGGTTGGAATTCATAGTATACCTTCCTTATGTGATGTAGAGTGCCTAGGATTTTTGCCTTGAATTAAGAGTGAAGAAAAGTGGAAGAAAAGAATTTTTCTTCCCCTTGTTTCTTGTTTGGCTGAGAGCAACAATGGCAAAGGGGGGGGGGGAGAGTTTTTGTGTTTGCTTTTGGTGTTGGTTGATTAAAGTGTAAAGTGTGGTTGATATGTAGTATGTGTGTGTATATGTATCACATGGTACAAGCCTAGTGTCTAGACCACCATACCCTCTTGTCTCCTTGGAAAAGGTACCAACTAGTTACTATTCCTCTTGTCAACTTTGTATTACTAGTTTGCTTTCCTAACTACGTAGTTGCATGGGACTTGCATGCAATATCATTCTTGTATCATTATTCTTCCACCAATGCTTGTCACTTAATCTTTAATTCGCATCGTATCTTAATTAATTTCTCGTAATAATATTTTGTCGCGGAGAGACTTCCCTTGTAATTCCTTAAGTACTTAATTGTGTGAATTCCTCGAATATCCATAATTCCTCGTCATAATTCCTAATAAATCTTTTAATACTCCATTAACTCTCAAGTCCCAAGTTTTATAAATCTTACTAACAATAAGATTCTAGCCTTCAACAATCTTCCCTTTATCTTTCATAGTGAATGTAACAACATAGTTTCTCAGACAGTCAATTCCATTAAACAACAGGGATGACTAGATAGGTTCCAAATTGACAATGTCACATGATATTATATAAAAGAAAATATTACCAAAATTAGGGTTGTTACATCACTCGACAGAAAGGATAGAACCGAGGATGCGGGTACTAAGAAGTTTATAGTGTCCTGACTTCTTGAGTTTATGATGGTGGATTCCAAGAAGGTGGTGACATGGAAGCTGAGGGGATGCCCATGAATGAAGCCTTCCAAGTAGTCGTTATTATTGAGAAATTGCCCCCTGGTTGGAAGGACTTCAAGAATTATTTGAAGCATAAGCGAAAGGAGATCACAGTGCAAGATCTTGTCTTGAGACTCCAAATTGAGGAGGATAATAAGAATCGGTATGTCTATTCCTCTAGTGCTAATGTTGTGGAGGTGAAGAAGAACTCCAAGTTCAAGAAGGGGAAACTAGACAAGAGGCCCAACTTGGGACCTAAGGGTAGAGTTTCTAAGAAGAAATTTCAAGGAAAGTGTTTCAACTGGGACAAGATAGGTCACAAGTCAATTGAGTGCAGACTACCGAAGCGAAAGAAGCACGAGGCCCACATGGTGGATGATGTGGCTCAAGATATATCTGAAATCATTCTCTCTGCTATGGTGTCCGAAGTGAACCTCATTGGCTCCAACCCGAAAGAATGGTGGATTGACACTGGTGCTACAAAGCACATATGCTCTAGCAAGGAGTTGTTCCACACCTTCACCCCAACTGAGATTGGGGAGGAGCTGTTTATGGGAAACTCTACAACATCTGAAGTCCTTGGGAAAGGCAAGGTTGTGCTGAAGATGACCTCTGGCAAAGAATTGACTCTCAATGATGTCCTCTATGTGCCGGAGATACGAAGGAACTTGGTTTCAGGCTCGTTGCTAAACAAGCATGGATTCCACATAGTGATTGAATTTGATAAGGTTATTTTGTCCAAGAAAGGAATGTTTGTGGGAAAAGGTTATGTAACCGATGGGTTATTTAAGCTTAATGAATGACTGTGAAGAGTATTAATAATAATAATAATTCTGCTTACTTGCTTGAGTCTTCCAATTTGTGGCATGGTAGACTAGGTCATGTTAATTATGAAACAATGCGTAGATTAATTAACTTGAACCATATCCCAACATTCCAAATTAGTTCGAAGCACAAATGTGAAATTTGTGTAGAGGCAAAATTAACAAGATCATCGTTTCAAATGATAGAAAGACATACAAAACCCTTGGATTTGATTCACAGTGATGTGTGTGATTTAAAATCAAATCAAACAAGGGATGGTTATAAGTACTTTGTCACATTTGTGGATGATAGTACAAGATTTTGTTATGTTTATTTGCTTTAGAGCAAAGATGAAGCTATAGAGAAGTTTGAGCTCTATAAAAATGAAGTTGAAACTCAACTTAAGGGAAAAATAAAAGTAATAAGAAGTGATCGAGGTGGTGAATACGTGTCACCTTTGTGTGAATTCTATGCGAAACATGGAATTATTCACGAAGTCACTGCATTGTATTCGCCTCAATCAAATGGGATTGCTGAGCGTAAAAATAGGACCTTGAAAGAAATGTGCAATGCAATGTTGCTCAGTTCAGGGTTGCCTACCAATATGTGGGGAGATGCTGTCACGTCAGCAAATTATCTTTTGAATAGAATACCCTGGAAAAATAAAGAGCTAACCCCTTATGAATTATTGAAAGGAAAGAAACCTTCTTATAAATTCTTATGAATGTGAGGGTACCTTGCAAAGGTTCTTGTCCCAGAACCAAAGAGGGTGAAAATCGGTCCAAAAACTGTGGATTGTATTTTTATTTGGTATGTGCCTTACAGTACAGCATATAGATTTCTTGTGCACGAGTCGAAAATCCCTGACATACACAAGAACACTATAATGGAATCGAGAAATGCTTCATTTTTTGAATATATATTTCCTCAAAAATCTAAAGAAAGTTCAAGTTCATTGAATTGGACACGTGAAACTAATTCTGAAAATGAATATAGTGGTGTTAGGTCCGATAAGATTATAGAAGAGGGGGTTGAATACAATCTATATCATTTTCTAGAAATTTGTTCTTTAAATAAAATTTATTTTAAACAAATTTGTGTGGAATAATATAACACAGATTTCAAGTTGAATATAACAATATATTAACTTGATGGGTGTTAGAAAATCAGTGCAAATGACTATCAAGTAATTAATAACTAATTAGAAAATTCGACATGAACTTTTCTAATTTAGTTAATAAAAATCAAGATATCAAGTTGTGAACTAGGAAACTTAATTCGCTAGTAGTACAAGAATCACAAGTAAACAAGTTCCAATGGATAGAATATTACAACTGAGATGAACTTGAATTTACAGAAATTAATTTGTATGTGTTCTTGAGCTTGAGAGAGAGAGAGATAGTCTGTTGTGTTTGTATGTAATGTTATGTTCGGATGATTCTGATTCTTTTGCAATCTCCTGTCTTTTATAGCACAGCCACAGTCATATTGCTTTGTTTCAACTGATATAACAATCAGTTAACAATAATATGACATTCGGTATGACTATCCACTGCAAGTAATATGACAGTCTCTTCCAATATAACTTTCGGTATAACTATCCTTAATACTTGATATGACAGTCTGTTGAACAAGATATGACAATCCATCCCAATATAACTTTCGGTATAACTATCTCTTGAATGAGATATGACTATCCAGTTGAGATAATATGATTGTCTAATCCAACATCTTGATATGAGTATTCACTTGAACTGAATATGACAATCAGTATAACTATCCTTTGATAGTTATATTATCATATTTTTTCAGCTTATAATTAATCAAATGATTTACAAAAATCATTTAAATAACTATTTCTTTTTCATATTAATTCTGGTTTAATTAATCTAATAATTACTTTAACAAATATATTAATTCTGATAGAATTAATTTATTTATTTAAATTAATTATTTGATTTAATTAATTAAAGTAGAATTAATACATATCCTTTAATAGTCAATACTTCACTGTGTACCACGTACTTATAATAAGGAACATACACTGGATCGTTGTTGACGCTCGATGTACTGTCTGGTTCATGAACGACTAACTCCAATCTCTGTTCTCCATCTTGACTTTAACCTGTGGTCTTTTTCTTTTCTTCACCCTCTTCAATCATTCTATACTGATACTGTTTCTTATCACTTATAGAAATCTCTGTCCTTTAAATGAATCCATGTGTTTCAATGCTACCCTGAGACTTGATCAGACGACTGAATCTTCTTCCAGTGTAAAACATCAAAACTATAGATTGACTTGTTGATTTTTCTTCTGACAGTTATCATCTTCTGAGATTCCTGTGACAGTTGATAACATTTACTTATTACAATCTAGTTTAATTGGATTAGGATCCTCGAACTACAAATAGGCTGAGTCATATGCCTTTCAATCTCCCCCTATTTGTTTGTTAGACAATAACAAGAAAATACCTAGAGGATTCTTCAACTAATCCCAATTAAACAAGTAAAGGATAAAACTTTAAATGCTAAGTAAATAATGGAAAAGTTCTGGTTCATATATAACATTATCCAAATTCAAACAGAAAAGATAAATACAAGATAGATGATCCTCTAGACTGATCATATAAGACAATTATCCTATCTTGTTCTATCTAAGCTCTAAAGTTATCACTTGCAGAGCTGATCTTCATTTATCACTTTCTTCCTCGTTGATTTCTCCTTCTTCTTGTTCATCCAGATCAGGTAGATTCTTGATCAATTCAGAGTCAACAAGTAACTCTCTTCTGGATGATAAACCTGTAGGATAAACTAGTGGTATTCCAAGTTTCTTTCTCAACTCACCTTGATACTTCTTATACTTCTTCATGTTGGTTTGAGCATAGGATCTTATATGATCTGCAGCTTTAATTTTTTCTTGAGTTGAAAAACCATGAATTCGAAGAGCATATTCAACATACACCAAATGTCTGGCATGATGTGTATATAATTCCTTTTTCTGAAGATTAATGGTGTGAATAACTTCTCCCTTAAGAATTTTAACTTGTGGAGGGTTATCTATCACTTCAGGACCAGCCCTTTCAGCGAATTCTTGAAATTTTTCATGAAGTAGTATACCTAGCTCAGAAGATGTTCTGACTTTTGGTCTCAGCACCCAAAGCTCTGACAGAGATCTATCATAGAAGAACTGAAGAGATACTTTATGAGATCCAAGCTTATGACATTCAACAAAGATTAGTAGCTCACCAGTCTTCGGATCAGTTGTAGTAGTTATTCTTACAATTTTTGTCTTCAAAGCTTTTAGGTACATGTCATGTACATGATTCTTCTTTTTAAAACTTTCAAAAATAGCCAGCAACCGACGATCATCATAGTCAGAAGTTTGTGGTGAGTCTATTACTTTTTGAGCACGTTCCCATTTATCACCACTTTTGTACTTGATGTACATCTTCCTTGCTTCTAGCTTTTGAGCATGTTGCTTTTGTAGTGCTTCCTGTTTAGCCTTTTGAAGCCTTTCATTATGAGCTATCTGTTCTAGTGTCTTCTTGAGTCTTTCTTCTCTCATAGACAGATTAGCATCATTCTGTTCAAGTTCTTTATTAGCTTCAAAATTCATTCTTTGTGTTTCAACAGAATCAGAAACTACTAGCTCTTCATCATCCCAAAAATTGAGATCCGGTTCATCAATTCTTCACCATCATCAGGAAACTGCAAGTCAGCAAAAAGATTAAGGTTATCAGGTTCACCTGTATAGTAATAACCTTCTACAGTGTCATTCTCCTGTGCTGTTTGAGCTGGAGTTATCTTCTTCTTCCCCTCCTTATCATTCCTATCTTCATCTTTTTCTTTACTCACACTTCCTCCCCCTCTAGATTTCTCCCCCTTAATTGAGGAATCCTCTACAGTTTTATGGCTTGTACCAGCTCCAGGGCCACCTTCATCACTACTTTCAAAGAATTTCTTCTCTTCTGCTATAAGTGAGTGAGTTCTGCTAATGATATTATATAATTGTCTCAACCCCTTTGTTTGATGAGCATTTTGCCTTTCAATTTGACTGAGACGATGTTCAGTGGATAAGTGATTCTCATTTATGTTATTCTGAAGATCTTCAATCTGATTCGACATAGAAGTTATAATGAGATCTTGAGCCACTGTGACATCTCCAGAGTCTACAATTGCTTGTTGTTGAGAGAGTTGGAGTGCATTGATCTTGTTGTTGAAGATAGTTCTCATGTTATCCATGTCAAACCTTAGGTTTTTATTATCCTCTTTAGATTGAGCAAGACTTTCTTTCATTTGATCAAGTTGTGCCATGAGAGATAGAGTGTTTGTGTCATTGTGTGTGCTCACCTCAATAGCTCTATGAGTATCACTCACCTCACGTGCTATTGTTTCACTCAGATTTGAGGTAATCCTTACATCACTCCTCTCATATTCCGGAGCTGCATCCATTGTACCTGCATCAAAAATCACCCTAGCCTCCTCTTGGAAGGTCAGTGGTGGTGCAATGGGAGTTCGCAAATCCCTATCAACCTTTGAGGGTTCTTCTGCCGTAACAATGGCAGGCACTGTAACTTGCTCTCCTTGCATGACAATGTTTTCAGCTTTATTTAAGAAAATGTCTTCCCCCATTGTGAGTAACAGGGGTGTGCTTGAAGAAATGAAGGGGTTTACAGTTGCCTCACATATAGTTTTACTTTTCTTTTGTAAAGGTAGAGATGTGGTTTCACTCAAGACATCACTACTCGGATTAGATCTTTTGATTGACAATTTCTTTCTGTGATAGTATTTGGAGAATTTAGAATTGGTGTTTGGTGCATTGACCTGGGTTAAAGGTTGTGGTTCTATAGCCCCTTGGTCATTTCTCACAAATAATTGACTCTCAGAAAGATATTGAGATTGCGAAGAAGTTGAGTCAAATACCTGATCATTAATAGTTGCAACATCTTCACTCTGAGTGGGTTGATCCACTGGAAGTTGAGGTTCAGGAGCAATTAAGGGTTCAGGATCAGGTTGAGGTTCTGGTGCTGGTTGGTGTTCGGGAGCAATTAAGGGTTCAAGATCAGGTTGAGGTTCTGGTGCTGGTTGGTGTTCAAGAGCTTGTTCTGCTTCAAGTTCTGGAGCTTGTTCAAGTGCAAGTATCTCAGCAACTGGTTGAGGCATAACATTTGGCAGATTTATGAAAGTAGACATATATGGTGTTATGACCACTGGAACATGCAACAGAGCATGAGAAGTATCCAACCTAGTGTAGAACTTCTTGTTTGGTTTACCAGACCATTGAACTCGATCATTTGGAAAAGGAGCAGGCTGATCCTTAGGCATAAGATGATTAAATATTAATGTCAAAAATCGAGGGTAATGACATTTAACCATTTTACCTTTCCCAAAGTTTTTTCTAGCCTTTTTCACACGATTTAACAATATAGACCAGAGCAAGCTACCAAAGTTGATCCTTCTATTATGAGCAATTGAGAAACCAATAGACTGTAACATACCTGTGATGACGGTATTGTTACTCGTAGAATTGGAAAAAACCTTTGCGATGATCTCGAAGAAAATGTTCCACTTTTGAACAAGGTTGATTTTGAGTGGACGTTTAAGATCCAGTTGACCTTGATAGTTCAGATGTGTAAAGAACTGGGTCAACTCATCAGTTGACGGCATTTCAGAAAACTGTCCAGTAGGAAATTTCAAAGCCGTATTGAAGACAGATTCATCCACTGTATATGTGTTAGGTCCGATAAGATTGTAGTAGGGGGGTTGAATACAAACTTTACCTTTTTATCGAAATTTGTCCGTTAGATAATATTTTAGCAAAGACAAATTTGTGCGGAATTATTTAACACAATTTTTCAAGTTGAATATAACTGTATATTAACTTGATGTGGTGTTACAAAATCAGTATAACAACTTATCAAGATGTTAATAACTAATTAGAAAATTTGACATGAACTTTTCTAATTTAGTTAATAATAATCAAGATAAGAACTAGGAAACTTAATTCGCTAGTAGTACAAGAATCACAAATAGACAAGTTCTAGCGGATAGAATATTACAAAGATGAAGAACTTGAATTTCTGGGAATTGTTTAAGCTTTGGTGTTCTTGGTGTTCTTGAGAGAAAATTCTGTTTTCTGGATATTATGTTTTCTGCTCTGTTTTTCAGTTATGACATAATCTGCTGTGTTCTGTTCTTTTGTATCAGTAATAAGTCTTGCTAGCTTTCTGTAGGATATTTAACTGCTCCAGCATGACTTAAACTGCTTCCAAGACTTAATTTTTCTTCATTAAGACTTACACAAACCTCCATTAAGACATAAACCTGGTCGGTATGACTTAATAAAAGTTCGGTATGACTTAACACAGCTGGCAGGTGGTCGGTATGACTTAATCAAGATATTTGTTTCGGTAAGACATAATCTTCATAGCACGGTAAGACATAATCTTGAATTCTGTCGGTATGACATAATTTAGGTCATACCGAATTTAGCTTCACCAAGACATAATCCAACCTTCTTCCTTTAAGTCATATTGATCCATTTAATTAATTAATGATTAACCAATTCATATTTAATTGATACAATAATTAATTTAATAAATAAATTAATTCTTCTAGAATTAATTCATTTAATTAAATCAACTAAATGATTTATATCAATTATAAATGAATTTAATTAAATCAATAAATAATTAATTTAATTCTTACAAACCACTGAAGGTAGTAAAGAATTACCACTGACTTGTGTTGACGTTCGATGTACTGTCTGGTTCATGAACGACTAACTTCAATGATGCTTCTTCACTTTTGACTTTAGGTTGTGGTTTATTTCTTCTCTCAATTCTCTTGTACTGTAACTGACATTCAAACTATCACTCGAAAAATCTCTGTCACTGTTCAAATGAATCCATTCGCTTCAATGCTATACTGGGGCTTGATCAGATAACTGAATCGTCTTCCAGTGTACTACATCAAAACTATAGATTGACTTTTCTTCTTTCTTCTGACAGATAATACTTCTTGAGATTCCTGTGACAGTTCATATGTATATTTACTTATTATAATTTGGTTTAAGTTGATTAGGATCCTCTAACTAAAAATAGGCTGAGTCATATGCCTTTCAATCTCCCCCTATTTGTTTGTTAGACAATAACAAACAAATTCCTAGAGGATACCTCAACTAATCCAACTTAACCAAATGAAAGATAAAATTTTAAATACTAAGTAAATATGAAAAAAAAAGTTCTGGTTTATATTTAACATTTGCCAGATTCAAACATGAAAGATAAATACAAGATAGATGATCCTCTAGACTGATCATATGATACAAATTCCTATCAAGATTTATCTAAGCTCTAAAGATATAACATGTAGAGCAAATCTTTTTCTTCAGTTGTCTTCCCTTCTGAATTCTCCTTCTTCTGGCTCATCTGTGACTTGAAGTTTCATGTGTAAATCAGAATCAACAAGACGCTCTCTTCTTGATGACAATCCTTGAGGTAAGACTAAAGGAATTCCAAGCTTCTTTCTCAGTTCACCTTGAAATTTCTTGTAATCTTTTATATTCGTTTGTGCATAGGATCGAATGTGATCTGCAGCTATTATCTTTTCTTCAGTCAAGAATCCATGATTTCTGAGAGCATATTCAGCATATACCAAGTGTTTTGCATGATGTTCATATAACTCATCTGTCTGAAGATTGATTGAATGAAGTACCTCTCCCTTAAGAAATTTTACTTGTGGAGGATCCTTAATCACTTCTGGTCCAGCTCTTTCAGCAAATTCTTTGAACTTCTCATGTAACAACACACCTAGCTCAGAAGATGTTCTCACCATAGGCCTAAGTACCCAAATCTCTATCAGCGATCTGTCATAAAAGAACTGAATAGATACTCTGAAAGTTCCAACTTTATGACAATCCACAAATATTACCAGCTCATCAGATTTGGGTTCAAATGCAGTAGTTATCCTGATGACTTCTACCTTTAAGGCCTTTATATACATATCATGAATTGGATTTGCAAGTTTGAATTCCTCGAGAATTTCTCCAAGACGACGATCTTCATAATCAGAACTCTGAGGTGAATCAATTGCTTTTTGAGCACGTTCCCATTTATCACTGCTCTTTAGTCTGATATATGTCTTTCTCTTCTCAACATTTATAGCATGTAATCGTTGTAATGCTTGCTGTTCAGCTTTCTGAAGTTCTTCATTTCGTGCAATTTGCTCTAATGACTTTTGAAGCTTTTCTTCTCTCATCAGCAAATTAGCTTCCCTCTGGTTCATCCATGACTTGATTATCATCTGCAACAACTTTCTTCTTCCCCTTATTCCTCCTGTCTTCACTGTCTGTATCAGATTTATCAGATTTACCTCCTTTTTCTCCCTGTCCTTTCTCACCTCCTTGTGATTTCTCTGCCTGTTGTTGTGATTTCTCCCTCTTAGTTGAGGAATCCTCTACAGTTTTATCAGTTGCACCAGCTTCAGGATCCCGTTCATCATCATCACCATCTGTTCTTGCAAATAATTCTCTTTCTTTAGTAGTTGGTGTGCGATTCTGACTGATCAGATGAAATAAATGCCTTAATCCTTTAGCTTGATGTTCATTTTGCTTCTCAATTTGATCTAGTCGCAAATCAGTAGAACGCTGATTTTCATGAACTTCTTCCTGTAGATTGTCAACCTTGTTGGAGATTTCAGCAATAATTTTATCTTGTGCCACCGTGACCTCACCAGAATCATCAAGAGCTTTTTCATGAGAAAGTTCGAGAGTTTTGATTTTATTAGTAAAGAATGTCTTCAAGTTATTGATGTCACCCTTTATCGAAGTAAGCTGATTATCAACAGAGGTGGATGGAGAAGACTGTTTATCCACTTGTGCTCGAAGTAATTTAGCTTCAGCTTTACTTGCTTCCAGTTCCCTTTCCAGATCTTGTATTTTTTGTAACAATGAGAGAGTGTATGTGTCTGTGTGTGCACTCACCTGAGTTTCACTCTGAATTTCACTCACCTGATGTGCATGTGTATCACTCAATTTTGTGGTAATCCTCACATCACTCCTCTCAATTTCCTTAGCTTTTCCAGAAGCGGTACCTGCAGTTAAAATCACCCTAGCCTCCTCTGGGAAGGTCAGTGGTGGTGCAATGGGAGTTTGCAAATCCCCGTCCTCAATCAATTCCACTTGTACATTTGGATTTGTAATCTGAATTGCTTCAGTAGTAGATTGATCAAGTTGCCTTCCACTTTCTTCAGTCGAAACTGCGAGTGGAAACGCCCTTGAGGGATCTAGGAATGTTTCTCCTAGGAGGGGAGATGATGGTTCCATTAAAGTTGGCAGGGAACCAAGATTTCCCTCAGAAGTCTGTGAAGACTCTTCTACCGTAACTATGGTAGGCACTGTTTCAGACTCTATGTGCTCTCCTGTCAATGTGTCCCTATTTGCATCATAATCTATTTGTTCTCCCATTGTTAGTAATAACAAAGGGGTTGTGCCTGACACATTACAGGATGCCATGGCCCTATGGCGAATTTCAATAGTATCATCCTGTTGAGAGGATGATCCTAGTAACTGTTGCATGGCCATATCAACGTCCATATCTTGTTTGGAAGATACGGATGGGCTTACAGTTGCCTCTGAATCAGTTCTACTTTTATTTTGTAGAGGCAAAGCTGTGGGTTCACTCATTATATTTCTTCTTTTCTTTGCTCTTTGAAAGGGAATTTTCTTTCTGGAGTGAAAGGTTTTAAGTGATGTGGATTCAGTGTTTGGCTCTATGACCGGGGTTAGAGATTGCGGTCTTACAATCCCTTGGTCAGCCCTATCAACCACTTGGGTTCCAGAAATAGATTGAGAAGTAGAAATAGTTTGAGGAACAAAAGACAATACCTGGTCACCTGATTCTGCGATAGTCTCTGATAAGATAGGTTGATTTAATTCAAGTTCAGGAACAGATGCAGTTTCTTCCACTGGATGTTCAATAGCAATTGCAGGTGGCTGAGGAACAATTTGCTGAGCAGGTTCAACTTGTTGATTGCCTTGATCTTCATGTTCAACAAGTATGTTATCCACTGGTGGTTCAGGGTTTTGTTCAGGTTGTTCAGGTTCTGGTACAGGTTCAATGACAGGTAGTTGTATATAGTTTGACATGTATTGGGTGACAACTACATGTATGTTTGTGAATTTAGGCTTGTTGCTGTACTCAGTGAACAATCTGATAGTAGGTTTACCTGACGCCAGTGATTCTCCATTCAGGAATTGGGCTTGGTTTTCTAGTTCCACTAGATGATTAAAAATCAATGACAGAAATCTTGGATAATAGCATGATACTTTTTCTCCATGATCAAAATTCCTCTTTGCATTAATGATTCTTCTAACCATCGGAACACATAGTAGTCTACCAATATTAATTCTTCGGTTGTGTGCAACTGCATATCCAATATGCTGCATGAAGGATGGTAATACCCCGAAGTTCCCTTTAGTAGAATTGGCAAAGACTTTAGCTAAGGTGTCAAACAGATAATCCCATTCCCGAACGAAGTTCTTTTTATTCCAGACAGTTTGATCAGGACTGTCTTGATAGAATACACCATTCAAAAAATTTATCAATTCTTGATCTGATGGTAATTTTTCGAAATTGTCAGTTGGAAAATTTAAGACCGTATTTATTGTATTTTCATTCACTGTGTACCGATTGTCTCCTACAGAGAAGACAAATGATCTGTTATCATTAGAAATGACAGCAGTAGTACACATGATTCGCAAGGGTTCAATTTTCAATGGAGCATCTAAGCTCAAAGCAGTGCGAACCAGTGAATTTTCATTTAAAAATCGAATCCACGGTCGAAAACGTTCAACTGAACATTTTTCTGGATCAAAATAACCGATTAAATTATGTTTAATAATTTCAAATCGATCAGCCATTTTAATCAAGATTTAATTTCTTTGAAAATTTTAGATTTTACAAAATTATGATTTAAAAATTAATTTTTCGAATTAATAAATAATTAAAAATTCGAAATAATTAACAGTTCTTCAAAAATTCTGAAAATTTCACACAACAATCTCCTTACACACACGAACACACGTATATTTTTAGTTTTTGCAAAATCAAAACCAAACTCCCTGAAATTCAGATCGAAAAGTCGATTTTTCGAAAATAAGAACACTAAAAATCGATCCAAATTAGTCGATTAAACTATCGATTTGTAGATAATTATTAAAATAGAAATAAATATCTACAAATATTCTAAAAATACAGAAATATGAAGTATTAAATAATATGAATAAACAGAGTGAAAAATAACTAAACAAGCAAGAAAATCAGTTGGTAAAATAATTATACAAGTGATTTCAAACAACAAATATTCACAGAATAATCACTTGCAAAATTATTAAAGATCAAATTTCAGATATTAACAGTATTATTTACTAGGACTGTTTAACATACCCAATTCACTAACAATTTTAGTGAATGAGGATTCATTAAGCGACTTAGTAAAAATATCTGCAGTTTGACCTCCAGAGCCTACAAATAGTAGTTGCACTGTACCATTCATTACATGCTCTCTTATAAAATGATACCTTATGTCAATGTGCTTTGTCCTTGAGTGCTGCACAGGATTGCTGGCGATTGCTATGGCACTTGTATTATCACATAAAATAGGGATATTTTCCAATACAATGCCATAGTCCATTAATTGATTCCTAATCCATAAGATCTGAGCACAACAGCTTCCAGCAGCTATATATTCAACTTCGGCTGTAGAGTTGGAAACTGTTTGCTGTTTCTTACTGAACCAGGATACCAATCTTCTACCTAGGTATTGACAACTCCCAGATGTACTTTTCCTGTCTACAACACTTCCTGCATAGTCAGAATCTGTATATCCAATTAAAGTAAAACAAGATTCATTAGGGTACCAGATGCCTAAATTAGGCGTACCCTTTAGATATCTTAAGATTCTTTTGACAGCAGTGAGATGGATTTCTTTAGGGTTCGCTTGGAACCTTGCACACAAGCATGTGGCAAACATTATATCTGGTCTACTAGCAGTTAGGTAAAGCAATGAGCCAATCATACCTCTACAGCCTGTGATATCTACCTTGGCAGAACTTTCACATAAACCAATTTTAACAGCTATAGTTGATGGTGTCTTTGCTGATGAGTACTCCTCCATGTGATATTTCTTGAGGAGCTCCTTAATGTACTTGGATTGACAAATAAATATTCCATCTTGTCTCTGACTTATTTGTAATCCAAGAAAGAATTTCAGTTCTCCCATCATGCTCATTTCAAACCTACCCTGCATTAACTTAGAAAACTTCTTGCAAAGAAGCTCATTAGTAGACCCAAATATAATATAGACCACATAGACTTGGACTAGTATTATATCATTCTTATGTCTTTTGGTGAAGAGCATTTTGTCTATGACACCTCTTATAAAACCATTTTCTAATAGAAATTCAGAGAGAGTGTCATACCATTTTCTTGGGGCTTGCTTAAGACCATAAATAGCTTTGTAAAGAAAGTAGACATAGTCCAGATGATCTTGATCTTCAAAACCAGGGGGCTGTTCTACATACACTTCTTCATCTAGATTACCATTCAGAAAGGCACTCTTGACATCCATTTGATAAACTTTGAATCTTGAATAGGATGCAAATTCCAAGAATATTCTGATGGCCTCAAGTCTTGCCACTGGAGCATAGGTCTCGTCATAATCAATGCCTTCAGCTTGAGAATAACCTTTAGCTACCAGTCTTGCTTTGTTTCTTATCACAGCGCCATCTTCATCTAGTTTGTTTCTGAATACCCATCTTGTGTCCACCACTTTTCTATCTTTAGGTCTGGGTACCAGCTTCCATACTTCTAGTTGCTTAAATTGATTGAGTTCATCTTGCATAGCAATCACCCAATCAGGATCAGATAGAGCTTCTTCTACTTTCTTAGGTTCCATGACAGACAAGAACCCAGAATAGTTACATTGATTCTGATAAGCTCTTCTTGCTTTCACACCAACATCTGGATCACCAAGAATCAGCTCAAAAGGATGAGCTCTATTCCAAACAGTTTGTCTGGGAAGAATTGATCTTGATGATTCGCCTTGATCTTCAGTATGATGTTGAGTATGACTTGTTGACCCTTCATTATCTCCCCCTGAGTTGTTGCCAGTTTGACTTATTGATGGTTCAAGAGTATCAGTGGTGTCTTGAAAATTATCATTGTTTTCACCAGCATCACCTTGATCATTACCGCCAACATTTGGATTATTATTATCAGCAACAACGTCAGGTTGATTGTCATCATCTGAATCTGAGTCCGACATGTCATCAAACTTAAGCTTTTCAGATGGATCTTCATTTTTGATACTTGGGAGTTTTGTGTCATCAAATGTAACATTGACACTTTCCATAGTTTTCTGTTGATCAATAAGATACACCTTGTAGGCTCTTCTAGTATAACCAATAAATATTGCTTCATGTGCTTTTTCTTCAAATTTACCACCTTGATCATCTCCTTCTTTCAGCACAAAGCATTTTGTCCCAAATACATGGAAGTACTTGAGAGTTGGTTTCTTGTCATGTAGAGCTTCATATGGTGTCTTCATTAAGTCTTTATTGATAAGTGTTCGATTCTGGGTATAGCATGAAGTGTTGACAGCTTCAGCCCAAAAGCTCAATGGAAGCCTTGATTCACTTAGCATAGTACGTGCAGCTTCAATCAAGGTTCTATTCTTTCTTTCAACTACCCCATTTTGCTGAGGAGTTCTGGGAGCCGAGTACTGTCTAGTTATACCCTTTTCAGTGCAAAAGTCATTCAGAACTGCATTCTTGAATTCAGTTCCGTTGTCTGACCTTATAGCTCTTACTGGACGATTAAAGTCCAGCTCAATTAACTTAATGTGATCAACTACCAGTTGTGGAGTTTCATCTTTTGAGTTCAGAAATAGTACCCATGTGAATTTTGAGAAATCATCAACAATCACTAGAGCATATCTTTTTCTTGACATGGACATCACACTAACTGGACCAAACAAATCCATATGGAGAAGTTGTAATGGTTCAGTTATTGATGATGTGTTAATGCTCCTGTGAGTTGCCCTTTTTAACTTTCCTTTTTGACAAGCATCACATAGACCTTCCTGAGTAAATTCAATCGAAGGTAAACCTCTCACCAATTCTCTTTTAACTAAAGAATTCATTGTTTTGAAGTTTAGGTGAGAAAGTTTCTTGTGCCATAACCAACTTTCATCAGTGGATTCCTTTGAATAAAAACATCTAATTTCTTCTGTGCTTCCAGAGTTCATATTGGCTATGTACAAGTTTCCTTTTCTTACTCCAGTCAACTGCGGCCTTTCATTTCTCTTGTGTGATATTAGACAATTCTTCTTGTTGAAATGAACTTCATAACCTTTGTCACATAATTGACTAATACTGAGCAAATTGTGCTCAAGGCCGTTCACAAAAGAGACATCTTCAACGATAACATTTCCAGCTTCTAATCTGCCATATCCATCAGTTTTACCTTTGCTGTTATCTCCAAAGGTAACGACTGGGCCGGCCTTCTCCACCACATTTGTCAGCAGGGCTCTATCTCCGGTCATATGCCTTGAACATCCACTGTCCAGAATCCACATGACTCGTTCAACCTGTTTTAAACCCTGCAATGACAAATTGGTTAGACTTTCTTCGGAACCCAAATTTGATTGGGTCCGGAGTACTTAAAGAATTGGCCTTTATCAGGCAAAGCAACACTTTTTATTTTAACAACATTTTCTTCAGGTACTGGACATTTAACTCTGTAAACAGCTTTAACTTGTTTTGGTTTCAGCTTGGGTAACCATGTCTTCACCATATTCTGAGAAGGACTTGGAGTCCTAGTCTTAGAATTAGGTGGTGTTACAGTCCTGGATCTAACATGTTTATTTCTGCTCATATGCTGTCTAGGAACATTCTTATCAACACATGCATGATTACCGTTAAAGTAAGCAGACATTATATTAAAAGCACAAGACATGCAATTAACAGCATTGCATTTCTTATGAGCAGTATCAATAACAGGAATAGCATGCATGGTAGATATGTTGTTGCATTTATTCATGTTGTTACTTCTACTACTAGTTTTCAAGGAACTAGTAGACTCACCAACTCTTTCTGTTTTCTTAAACATAGACTTTCTAGCTTCATCATTTTTAACAACTTTATTACTTTCTAAGACTACGCCATTATCTAAATCCTCAATGCGCATCTCTTCCTTAATGATTAAAGATGTTGTATCTAAAGGTTCTGCTATGGATGTCTTAAAGAGTGGGTTACTAACACCCTTAAGCACTATTGGTATACCCCTTTCTACAGCACTGACACGATTAGGGGTAATAATGCTTTTTCGTCCAATAGCTTCATTATAATCAAATCCAATTCCTACGGTTTGATTAATAGCTTGTTGGTTAAACAACTCTTTAGCCACTTTACATGAATTAGAAGTAGCACTAACCTTTATTTCTAGTTCAGCTATTGTCTCACGTTGTTGAACCACTATCAAAGCTAGAGACCTCTCAAGTTCTTTTAGAATTCTTATTTCTAATTTTTGTTTATCATGGCAATTTTGTACATCGTGTAATTCCGATAAATGATTACTAAGATCTGTATTTAACAAATTGATCCTTTCAATCTCTCTATTAGCATAACCTAGTGAATCACTAAGTTGATAAATATATTGACTTTCAGAACATGATACCTCAGATGAAGTACCACTGGAGTTATCAGATTTTGCCATCAGGGCAAGATTGCCATACTCTTCTTCTTCAGAGTCTGTATCATCCCAACTCTTTCCAGCAGCCACATAGACTTTACCTGTCTTCTTCTTCTCAGATCCAAAGTATTTTCTTTGGTTTTGTTTTGGCTTCTGACATTCAGTAGCAAAATGTCCAAGTTCATTACAGTTGTAGCATCTAATTTTACTTCTTTCAACTGTTCCAGTTTTGTAAACTCCTCTATTACTTGAGGATGAAGAACCTCCTCTGTTACTTGAGGATGAAGAACCTCCTCTTTGGAACCTGTTATAGTTAGATTTGTACCTGAACTTGGGATTCTTCCTGAATCTGAAGTTACTGAATTTCCTTACCAACAAAGCCATGGACTCATCTTCCAACTGATCTAGCTCTTCTAACGAATAGAAGTCTCCTTCATCTGGACTAGCATTCGTTTGACCAACTTCAACTTCAAGCTTGCCACTGTCAACACTACAAGATTGAATAACCTTATCTTCCACTTCCTGTTTGTTCTCAACAATAAGAGCTGTAGAAGTATTAGCAACTCTTCCTTTTCCATAAATCTCCTTTTGTTGAGATTGTTCCAGTTCATAGGTTTTTAAAACGCCAAAGAGTCTTTCTACAGTAATTTCACTTAGATTCCTCGACTCTCTGATAGCTGTAATCCTATGTTCTAGATGAACAGGCATTGATAGTAGAAATTTTCTGTTGATCTCTTTCTGAGTGTAGTATTTGCCATGCATCTGTAAATTGTTGACAAGTTTGTTATATCTTTCAAACACATCTTGAATACTTTCATTGTATGCTGATCGAAAGTGTTCATACTCAGATGTCAGAATTTCTAGACGATTCTCCCTAACTTCCTCTGTTCCTTCATTCACAGTTTCAATGGTTTCCCACATTTGCTTTGCAGTCTTGCAGTTAATCACATGACTGTACATTACAGAGTCTAGAGAATCTATTAAGATCAGTTTTAAATTAATGTCAAGTCCAGCTTCCTCTCTTTCAACAAGAGTGTACTCGGAAGAATCTTTGTGTACAAACCTTGCAGGGGCAATAACTTTTCCATCAGTAACAACTTCAGGAATTAATCCAAAAGGTATTATTAGTCCTTCTGATAAGACTTTCATGTATTTAGGATTTGCAACCTCGAGGAACATTAACATTTTGTTCTTCCACATATCATAACTGTTTTTGTCATATATGGGAATTTTCACAGTTCCAACTTTAGAAGACATGATGAATTTTTTAAGAGAGTTAAAAAATTCGGGGATGATTTTTAATCGAGTAAAATGGGATTTTTGATTTGTGTATCAATCAATCGGCTCTGATACCAATTGTTAGGTCCGAAAGATTGTAGAAGGGGGGGTTGAATACAATCTTTACCTTTTTATCGAAATTTGTCCGTTAGATAATATTTTAGCAAAGACAAATTTGTGCGGAATTATTTAACACAATTTTTCAAGTTGAATATAACTGTATATTAACTTGATGTGGTGTTACAAAATCAGTATAACAACTTATCAAGATGTTAATAACTAATTAGAAAATTCGACATGAACTTTTCTAATTTAGTTAATAATAATCAAGATAAGAACTAGGAAACTTAATTCGCTAGTAGTACAAGAATCACAAATAGACAAGTTCTAGCGGATAGAATATTACAAAGATGAAGAACTTGAATTTCTGGGAATTGTTTAAGCTTTGGTGTTCTTGGTGTTCTTGAGAGAAAATTCTGTTTTCTGGATATTATGTTTTCTGCTCTGTTTTTCAGTTATGACATAATCTGTTGTGTTCTATTCTTTTGTATCAGTAATAAGTCTTGCTAGCTTTCTGTAGGATATTTAACTGCTCCAGCATGACTTAAACTGCTTCCAAGACTTAATTTTTCTTCATTAAGACTTACACAAACCTCCATTAAGACATAAACCTGGTCGGTATGACTTAATAAAAGTTCGGTATGACTTAACACAGCTGGCAGGTGGTCGGTATGACTTAATCAAGATATTTGTTTCGGTAAGACATAATCTTCATAGCTCGGTAAGACATAATCTTGAATTCTGTCGGTATGACATAATTTAGGTCATACCGAATTTAGCTTCACCAAGACATAATCCAACCTTCTTCCTTTAAGTCATATTGATCCATTTAATTAATTAATGATTAACCAATTCATATTTAATTGATACAATAATTAATTTAATAAATAAATTAATTCTTCTAGAATTAATTCATTTAATTAAATCAACTAAATGATTTATATCAATTATAAATGAATTTAATTAAATCAATAAATAATTAATTTAATTCTTACAAACCACTGAAGGTAGTAAAGAATTACCACTGACTTGTGTTGACGTTCGATGTACTGTCTGGTTCATGAACGACTAACTTCAATGATGCTTCTTCACTTTTGACTTTAGGTTGTGGTTTATTTCTTCTCTCAATTCTCTTGTACTGTAACTGACATTCAAACTATCACTCGAAAAATCTCTGTCACTGTTCAAATGAATCCATTCGCTTCAATGCTATACTGGGGCTTGATCAGATAACTGAATCGTCTTCCAGTGTACTACATCAAAACTATAGATTGACTTTTCTTCTTTCTTCTGACAGAAAATACTTCTTGAGATTCCTGTGACAGTTCATATGTATATTTACTTATTACAATTTGGTTTAAGTTGATTAGGATCCTCTAACTAAAAATAGGCTGAGTCATATGCCTTTCAATATGTCTTATCATTAAAGTTGAAAGAAAACGATCTTCCATCTGAGGCCACCATAGCTGTAGTACACTTTAGTTTAAGCGGGCCAAATTTCATGGGAATATTTGCAGTTATAGCATGGCTATAGATATTTTGTTCGTTCAGAAATGTTATCCAAGGCTTGAAACGATCCACCGAGCAATGCTCGGGATTAAAATATCCAATAAAATTGTGATTAACAATCTCAAAATTATTATAAGTACCAGCCATTCCAAATCAAATATTAACTTTATGGAATCTGCAAAATTCAACAATTAAACTAATTAATTCACAAAATTCGAATTAATAATTAACTAAAAATTCGAAAAATCGAATTCTTCACCAAAAATTCTGAAAATTTGAAGCAATGATCTCCATATCAGTACAAACACAGGTATATTTTTAGTTTTTCAAAAATCACAACCATTCCTCTTGAATTTTAGATCGAAAATTCGAAGGTTTTAAACCAAAATCACCAAAACTCAACCAAAATCTTACATTTAAACCGTGGTTTTGAAGATAATCGACTGGGTAATCGATTGTTGTTCTTAGAATCGTGATTTCAGTATGATTTTGGACAAAATTTGGGCAGCAATTCGACAGTTATATGTGTGTATATATGTATGTATCGACCGTGAGTATTAGGTGACTTAACACCCTAATTTTTTGAGAACAGACTGATATGACTATGGGGTATAACAATCGGCTTAAGTACAAATCAGCTGTAATATGACTATCGGTTGATAGTCATACCGATAGTTATATTGCGTGTAAACGTAATATACCTATCCTATACTTATAGTTATATAACAGCTAAATAACAATATGACTATCGAAAAACACAAAATATGACAATCAGTAGAATTGTTATATCGATAGTTATATTTCGAGTAACAAGACTAATATAACTATACAATAACTGAAGTTATATTTAGAGAAAGCAGTAATATGACTATCTAAATGATTAGTTATATCTAGAGTTATATTAACAATAAAACTAACTGTTTATTACAAAACTAATTAATATAACAATAAAAAAATCGAATATAACAATTAGATGGATTGTTATACCGATTGTTATATTTAACAAAACAATTAATATAACTATCCTAACATTCTAATATTAATAGGATATTTACATTTAACATATTTTAATAATAAAGCAATTTAATTATTAATTAATAAACTATAAATAACACACTAATATTAGCAGACAATAAAAATTATTAAAACGATCATAGGTAGTCCTTTTTAAAGAATCAAACATTAATAACAAAAGGACAAACACTACAAATCAAAAATACAAATAAAATACTAAATATTTACATAATTATTTATGGTGAATTAATAAATCTATATATTTTCTGATAAAATAATTTCCATATAGAAAATTATTCAAAAAGAAAATATAATTTATTAAACATAAAAAATAATGAAACTGATTTTAAAATAATGACATTTTCATGAAAAATAGATTTCTCATAAATTACAGCTTTTAAAATTCGAGAAAAATATTTTTAAGGAAAATGAATTACTCTAAAATTAAAAGAAGTAATTAGAAATATATAAAGAAGATAATGACAAGGATTTAAGAATAAACAAACAAAAGTATAAGTTGATAAAATAATTATACAAGTGATTTCAATAACAAATATTAACACATCAATCACTTGTAAATTATTAAAGATCAAACCTCAGATGTAAGAACCCAAAATTTTGGATATAATTAAAACTTTTTATAATATACCGAGGCAATGGTGAATAGTGATTACGACTACGATGTAACGATTGAGATAATGAATGAAAGGAATCGATTTGGATTCAAAGGTTTATATGTCATGAAGAATGCCAATGGTTGATAACTTAGGTAAGAATAATCTATCTCCTAGGGGAATAAGATATGGCAATTCCAAGCAGGAGAATATTCTTATGTCATCCAAATCAATATCTGTTATTGGTCCAGTGGGTCCGTAAAAAGGTTAAGGAACGATCGAAAGAGATCAGGGACAATTGTACAACCCTAAGAGAATAAGCAAAGAATAAAGAATGAATAGTGTTTTGTTGGAAATAAGAATATTATGAGGTGACACTATATAGAAGTATTCGGAACGGATTTCCGAGTTCGTATTAGTGATCCAGGGGGAAAATAAGTGTATGTAAAAGCTGTCGGATTCTGAAAAATAGCACTTTTATTTTCCCCGAGATTTCCCTGGACACTGAAAGACTTAAGGAATTATTAAAGGGATTTAAGGAAAATAGGTTCAAGAATTATTAAAGAGAATAGAGGATGATAGTATAAATATTAAGACGGTTTCCGGTAAAACCCTAACTAGAAACGAATGAGTTATTCCTCTGAATGATCAATGAATTGAGCAATAAACGGACAAAGAAACAAGCAGAGAACCAAGATACTAGCATGTGCAAGTAGATAATATCAAGTAACTAGGTGGGTTACTAAAGAAACTAGGATAACTAGAAGCCTAACCAAGTGCTTAGCTCATTACCTCATCAAACCACTAAATCACAACACTTGGCTACTTGATGATGTATGCCATGACCTAGACACTTTATTAAAGTAGTTTTATGGAAGATATTAGCATCAATAATTCACTTTATGCAAGGATGAGACTAGAAACAAATTAAGCACTCTCCTTCCTCTCCACCATTCCATTCGGCCTTTTTGAAGAATGAATAGTAAAAAAATTTATCTTGAGTTCTAGCCATTCATATTTAGCAATCTATAGCTTAAATTAAAGCTTGAGGAAAGTTAGGAAGGCTCCAAGTTTGAGAGCAAGAAGGTAAGCATTCCATTTTCAAATTGATTTTACAAAGTTCTATGTTCTTGATGAATAGTAACTTACTAAGCTTTTATGTTTTGTTTCTTGGTTCTATGGCTTCCAAAATGGATCTTTGTGCAAGGTTTGGACTTTTTATAGTGTGCTAGCATCCTTAAGCTTGAAACCAAGGTAGAGCTCTCATCCATAGTTTTTAGTTATGAGATTTGATAATGTTTATGGCTTGTATTCATGATTTAGAACATGTATGTTGTGTGGGTGTTATAAAAAGGTTAATATATGTTTTGTGGCTCCAAGACCTGTTGAGACAGTGAGGGAGACGATAAATAGCGCCCATGAGTGTTGGTGGTGGATTGAATGATTATTTGAGGGTTCTGATTTTGGAAATATCCGAGTTTTAGCCGTCATAATTCCCGATTTTCGTTAACCTCTAGAAAACCGTGCATAACAGTTAGGATGAGTTTCTGACCTTGATGAACAAATGACATGCCCTTGTATATCTCGAGCTATAGATCGTTTTGGCGCAAGAATCGAAACATTCGGACTTACGGTTTAGGAGTTATGGCCGATATACTAAAAGTAGTTCGAAACCGTAAACGAGAATTCGTAACTGAAATTGAACCCTCGTAAAGTACGTAAGTCAGTGGCGAATCTTGGTAATTAAATACTAGAGGTAAAAAGGAAGGTGTAAGAGAAAACCTCATGTGAAACGGATCGTTTTCCGATTTTATAAAAATGTTGGAATCGAAGTTAAACGCGAACGAGCCCCTAAAAACCCGCTTGGTTATAACTTTGGTAAAACACTTAGAAAACGAACGGTAAAACTCGAGGTATAATCTCGGTTCGTAATCAATCGACTTTAGAACTTATATGACTTAAGTATATACCGAGTGTGGGTATGATGACATGTCGTAATAACGAACAAATGTCGGATCGTATCAGTAATACAAAGAGTTACACTAAAAAGTGTATAACGGGATAATTCGAAAACGTGTTTCGACTTAAGTGAAGTTTATATTTAGACTTTTAAAAGGTGTTAAGTGGTTAATCTCGAATGTTCTTATTGTTTATAGATCATCGAGCAGACCCAGTACACGCTATCTCCACCCACACCTGAATACCAGGCAAGTGTTCAAACCTTTGAACCTGTTGTTGTGATAATATATGTATATGATTTATGTTTTACATATGCCATCGCATGCATGCCTGTTTCCAATTATATTGTGACTCTGATTTTTGTGATACTTGTTCCCTGAATTGATATTGGCTTATAGACTAGATACGATTTATCAGTAATAAGCCGGATGGTTTTGGTAAGACCCTTAGCGAAGGGCATTTGATATTCATTCTAAATATAGACCGGGAGTCGGTATTTTGCGATATTTATAGTCGTGGAAACCCGGAGGGATTCCAACGACATATTATTATTTATCTGAGGAATGTTATTGTTAAACGTTATTATATTCCATTAAGTATCAATTACTTGGAAATATTTCGAGGAATGTTATTCAAGTATTATCTCAGTCGAGAGATAGTAAATGAATGTTAGTTTCGAATATTCATTTAGAGTTGATTATTTAATGAATATTATTTTGATATTCATTAGAATGTTATTTATTAAATGAATATTACTTTCGAATATTCATTTAAGGTTTTATGTACTTGATGAATATTATTTTAAAATATTCATTGGAAGTTCTATTTACTTAAGGAATATTATTTCGATTATTCCTTTAATGTTTTGATTACTAAATGAATATTATTTAGATATTCATTTAGAAGATTATTTATTAAATGAATGTTATTTGGATATTCATTTAGAAGATTAAATATTAGATGAACATTATTTTCAAATATTCATTTAAGGTTTGACTTATTTATTGAATATTATGTTAAATATTTATTGGAGTTTAATTATTTAATGAATATTATTTCGAATATTCATTTAAGGAGGGATTTATTTAGTAAATAATTCCATATATTCATTCGAGGATTACTTACGAGCAATATTATGAGTTAATAATATTCCGTAATTATTATTAAGTAAAGAGGCCGTGTGTAAGAGGCCGAGTCGCGCGGTCCATCACAAGGCCTAACCATTGGCCAGGGAGTTACTATTAAGGCAATCTACAAGTGGAGCCGTCAGTTCTTCCTTCTACCGGTGGTAAACTATATTGGGTTGTACCATCCCCGACTAATCATCAGGGAGTGGGACAGCTGGCGCGTAATAACTCCAGTATTGGTTCATCTCCCAAATTGGGAATTCCCTGCAACACGTATCGAAGAGACTTCTTTCAGGTTGACGGTGTCTTCCGCAACACGTATCGAAGAAACTTCTTTTAGGTTGTAGGACTCGAAAAATGTTAATAACTGGAATTGCTATATTTTCCTTTGCAAGTTCCTCTTTATATGATAAATGTTAATATCTGGCTTATCTTTGACATAGCAGATATTCCCACCTATATATGCATTTTGAGTTACCTTGTAACTTCATCGTTCATATTATACTGGCATCCTTTCCGTAAATGCATGACATATGGTTTGAAAGATACTTTTGAACTGTTATATATTATCGTTCAGTTAAATATTATTGTTGGTGGGCTATTGCTCACCCTTGCTTTATTATTATATCACAACAACAGCTAGACCAGATGACTCGCACAAGGCGCACTCGACGCTGGCGAGGACGATGAGACTACCAGAGCCAAAGAGAAAGCTATTGGTAGGATAGATTTATTCTTTCAGTACCAAGTATATGGTCTAGTATGACTTATGCAAATGGATGGAAAAGAGTATGTATTCATATTGAAATTCTTTTGGATTGTAAGAACTCATATTGTGCTTAATAAAATTTGGTAGTTACTCTGATTTCATCTCTGGGACTATAACGATTGTGTTTTATATTGTTGTGTTGGGTCATAAAGATGTAATGTATTTTGAGTTGAAGTAAGTTCAAGTATTGTGAACAGTAATAGAGACCGTAACGACCGGATCCCGGACCCCGGATCTGGGGGTGTTACAGAAGTGGTATCAGAGTGTACGTTATAAACCCCAGAGATGAGGCGACGTTAAAACAATAAATTCATTAAGATAATAAGAACTCTTGCCAAGTTCATAGTCGGACTACTTAATGTAGTGATGACATATAAAACCCTTATGGGAACTCTTAAGTATCATGATAGTAACTTAGCTCGATATCGTATCGACGAGTAAGGCAACAGACCTTGAGGAATACGAGCAGTAGCACGATGATGCTTTATTATATGCTGAAGATCAGCGGGTAAATTCGATGGAGTACCCTACTGGAGACCCGGAAGAGGTTCCAGCAGATAAGGAAAATCCTGTTAGGATAAGGAGCTTACCCTCGAGGAATGAGGGCTGTAGCTAGAAAGACTGAGATGATTAAGGTATAGTGCTCAGAAAAGTGAGCATAAAGAACTAAGCTATTAGCAAGAGAACCGAAGATTCATGTTGGATTTGTGGCCAGACTACTGGAGGTAGTACCAGCAAGTAAGACGGATTGGAAGGATCACTTAAGATCTTATACGGGAATAGACGAGAATCCTTAGAGACTTTCATATTAATGAAGAAAGAGCTAAAGAGATGTATGATTATCAAAGACATCGATATAGGATGAGGAACAGAGTCCCTAGAAATAGTTAAGAGGAGGCAGTAAGTGCCATATCATTTGATAAATTAATTAGTATGAATATTGTCAGTAATAATTCGCCATGAGAAGGCAGATGTCATAAGTTATAATGTATGGAACCAAATTGAGGTTAATGAGGTGGTTTTATTAAGGGAAATGTTCATTATATGAATGAATCAGTTAAAAAGTAAAGGCATTGGGAAGTGACAGCATGATTGGATAAAGTTATATAAGGAAGTAGTAAGCAAGACAATGATCTCAGAACCTACCGGAAGATAAGACCAGTGAGTCAAGATGAATTCGTAATGAGACTACTGTCAGAGATAGATTATAGGGTTATTTCAACTCAGTGAAATGAT
This sequence comes from Saposhnikovia divaricata, assembly GCA_036435485.1. Taxonomy (NCBI): domain Eukaryota; kingdom Viridiplantae; phylum Streptophyta; class Magnoliopsida; order Apiales; family Apiaceae; genus Saposhnikovia; species Saposhnikovia divaricata. The sequence goes on along the minus strand of CM071595.1, from coordinate 51,453,426 downwards.
GAATCAGAAATGTTAGATGCATGTGATTCTAAGGAATATTAAATTCTTTCTTTGAATGGATTATATTAGTTACCTTAAGTTTACTCCGATGCGGAGTTATAATGGATCAAGTAATACGATCAGCAGTTAAAGAGTGTGAGAAAATCTTCCTGGAGCTAAAAGATGAAATTGGTAATGACCAAGAGTTGGCATTGCTTAATGGAAAATGGAGACTTTGTGCTTCCAACGACACTTCGCATAAAGGATTAGGATGTGTGCTTGCGTAGCATGACAAAGTACCTGCGGAGGCATTCGGACAGCACGGTTCGCCAGGTTCGGATGGCCCTAGTAGTGCCAATTTTGTGGAACAACCAAATCCGACGGTAATGTTCCTTCTGAGATTAGTGGTCAGGTAGACTGACATCTTGTAATCTTGAATCTCAGAACGTATAGGTATCAGGACGTTGTGACAAGTTTCAGTTTAAAACTGTTGATTCCCTTCTAAGGGATGTATATAATTGAATCCTCTTCAGTGGTTAAACTTCCAATCTGATGACTATTATTTCGTAAATTAGGACTGCTTATGGTTCTAAATGCTTGGAGGTTCATAGAACTATTCTTCAGGTTTCGAAACTGGTCTCCTTAATGTTACCAGTAGATGGATAGATTGACCAAAATTTCCATAATTCTGGGAAGAACTTCAACGAATTTTGGCAAACCTTGTCTTTCTGATTATCAGAGAACATCATGGAAGAGAGTAGAAACTGGGGTGAACCCCGTGAATTGGGTAAATTAGCCGCTATATGGGTTGGTGGACAGACCCCGATTATCGCGATTGATTGTAGAAATACAATGATGAAGTGAGATTGGACGAAAACAGGAAATGCAAGTAAGAAACCAGCCGGACTGAGAAACTCCGGGATTGACTTAAGTGAAAAGGTTGTTATGCCAGGAATGGTAAGCTTGCGTAGCACATGGGATTGATAAGAATAGTTGAAAAGATTAAAGTAGAGTAAAGGTGACCAGAGACGGTGCCGAATAGTCGATTAAGACTTATATGAAGTAAAGTTTTAGAAAGGTGGAAAGGTATCAAAGAAGGTACTATGCCGGCAATTGCTAGAAAATTAATGCTATTAGCCAACCCCTAAAATCATATATTTTAATTATTAGTGTGGTCAGTTGAGGCCCAGTCACAAAGGATTATCGGGTGACTAGACCAACAATGAAAGGACAAAGCAGGGTTGCTTCTAAGAAAGCACCGACTGCAAGGGCTTCTGATATAAACGAAACATTAATGAGATCGTAGGAATCTTCTACTGAACCCTTTGGAACCCATGTTTGGATTGGGAATTTACTAGACTTTTGGAATGGGGTCACCCGAACTAAAGTGATTCATGTGTATATGATTGTCCAAGATTACGAGTAAAAATGGAAGTATAATGACTTGAGATGTATGATGTTAGGGTATCATGAATACCATGAATATATTATGACTAAGGAAAGTAAACAACGAAGGTTTATGAAGAGAGTATAGAAATGGTCAGAGATGGATCAGTATGCTGTAGAAATTTTGTCTAAGGCAATTACCTTTGAGAAGAACGATAAGTACTAAGAGATTCACGTTGAACTCGACCAATATCTTCCAAAACATCCTTGCTACCATTACCAAGTTCTGTAAGAAAGCAGATAGACATACGTTGTCTTTTGGAAGGTCAAATAGGCTGACAACTATCTGAAAGAAGAGGTTAGCATTAAGCCATCGACCGATTATCAAATGAAAATGATTGAAAAGAGACCTTTATTAAGGGATACATGATTTCACTGCCAATTATAGGATTCAGGAATTCCTTGGCAGTTGAATTAAGGATAGGACATCCACAAATTAAGACAAACCCTGGGGAATGCACAAGGGATGGCACTAACCCTAATAAAGACATTGTGAATTCAGATGATATGAGTTGGATTTGCTAAGGCAACAATGACCGTAAGGATTATTAAAAAGAGTTCTGGAAAGAACATAGATAGAATTATTAGAGTATTGATCAATGATGTGTTGATATACCCTGTACCTAGAAAATACAGGAGGAATGATGAGGACGACCTAAGAAACCTTACAAGGAAAAAGGTAATATTCCGAACTTCAAAATGGAAGTTTGGTAAGGAATGTATGACATAGTAACAATAATTCCAGATGAGGCATGTATGAAACCCTGAGGGAGTATGGATTGAACCTATAAAAGTTGAGATTATCCTAAGATAAGGAAAGAACTAAGAAAAGAAGTATCCTAAGTAGGATTGGGAATAAACGTGATAAAGTTCCCACGGGTAGGTGGAAGCAATGACTTATGGAAAAAGACTGATAGATATATTTTTCTCCTTGAGTAGAGCTTAAGGGAGAATGCTTTCACCCAACAGTGATGGGAATGAGGTAGAAAAGTTTGAGTTGGAATGTATCCAAAGAACATGGATTACCAGAAAATGTTAGTATCAGGAAAGGCCAATGAGGTGGCCGACGGTCTAAGAATAAAGGAATAATTACAAATGTTCATACCGAAGCAACAGAATGATATTTGGAAGGACCTTGAAGGTCATATCGGAATGGAGGAATTTACATTCCTTCTGATGACTGTGCAAGAATTGACAATAATAATAGTTTAAGTAAAGATTCGATTCGTGATGGAGTCTTAAACATATTACGTACCTTAGAAGGTCCCGTTTTGAGGCAAACCAGGACCATGATACAAAATTGATGAAGTAAATCGGTAAGTTTCCAGTCTTTTATGAAAGCTGAATGAGTGATAGTTTCATCAACCTGACATAGCTGCAATGCTTGAAACTCTTCTGCAATTTTATCTGCTTCATGTAATATCTACATCAAGTTCAGGAAGTGTTCCTTATGGATAAGTAATAGTGATTACTTTGTCTCCCTAAAGGATTAAAACCCGTATGGTTAGCTATTAACGCACTACGTAATCAACAAGCGATGGTGATTCTTCTAAGAAAGTAGATGATAACGTAAAGATAAAGAAAGTGATGCTCTTGATAAGCTAAATGGCATGTTGATGAATGACAAGCAAGTTTGTAGTAGTGTACTTCTGCGCAAACAAGATAGAGAATATGAGGTGGACGATTCATGATGCTAAATGTATTCCCGTAAAAAGAAATAAGGGCAGTTGAGCCAGAGATTTGTTGGGCCATCTGACAGTTTAAAAGTGTTCGGAAGGTGGCATTCGAGCCAGCTCTACCCCCAAAACTTATAGCATGATCGTAACGTGTTTCATGTGGCAAGGCTACGCCAGTAAAATGCAGATGCTCGATAGATGATAAGGGTAAGAGCAGGTAGATATACGACCTGGTCTGACTTACGAAGAACAACTTGTGGAAAATCACGGATAGAAAATAGCAAGTGATGAGAAACAAGGTTGGAAGAAGTAGATTATATTGAATCTAAGTTAAAGGGATCAACCAGATTCATTTCGGAGAATTTAAATTGGAATAATGTGATGATTATAAAGTAAATGTAACGGGATACCAATAAGGAGGTACCAAGTGTAAAAGATATCTCAATAATGAGATGAAGGTGAAAGTAAATAACAGAAGTAAATAAGAATCAGATAATAAGAAGAATGTGATTGATAAAGAAAAGACTGGGAAAGCAACTATGGAATATGAAGCAAGGAATGTTATGAATGGATTAATAAAAGGGTTTTCTGATAAATTCTCGGGATGACAACCTGATAGTGTTAATATTATAGATATGAAAAAGCTAGTAGCGTGACATGGAATGTCAGCAACAATGGTGTCAAGCGAGAAACTAAGACTTAACCTGAGAGGTTCAAAGATTTTCCAAAAGTAAGTATTGCTAAGGGTGAACCAGAGTATAGATCCATCGAATAGTGGACCAAGCAGCAAGATATGTTGACACATGAGATTGCGATCAAATGATATTGGATATAATTATGATTAATTTCTTCTTTGATGAACCTCTATAGTTCAGAGGTAAATTCTGAGTATGATATTTTACAATCATGAAAACCTTCTATAATCCTTTAGAACTCTTTTCTTTTCTTCTCTCTTATTCATCTTCTTTATGAATTGAGATGAACAACCCTTTAAGGAGGGGAGGTACTGCTACGTGACTATCTGTCTATGTGATAGAAGTCTAAGTGGAATACCATAACTTGTTTAATTGCTTGTCAAGTACTAAAGGCTGGCCCCCTTCTGTACTAGCTATGCAATATAACAAATGTTCAATTGATCATAGTGATCTCTCAATAAATCTTTCCACTTCTCAATATTGACCGAGATTGCGAAGATTAAAGCAATCAGGAAATGCACAGTGCGAACGAGGTTACCTCCAAATTCGCAGTGGGATAGTGATACCAATGTTACTGCAGGTATCAATAAGGATAAGACTGAGTAAGAGCATAACCCGGATAGTGTGTTGTACGAAAAGTGACAAAGTTGATGGAAAAAGGATAAAGTATGGATTGTAGCACTGGAAGATGTGCTGAGAAAGGGTAGAACGACTAAGAATTGATCGGGAAGCTAAAAAGTGAACGACAGACAAACGACTCTTTGCTTCCTACCTGATTCCGGGACGGAATCCTTTTAAGGAGGGGAGACTGTAAGAACCCCAAATTTTGGATATAATTAAAACTTTTTATAATATACTGAGGCAATGGTGAATATTGATTACGACTACGATGTAACAATTGAGATAATGAATGAAAGGAATAGATTTGGATTCAAAGGTTTATATGTCATGAAGAATGCTAATGGTTGACAACTTAGGTAAGAATAATCTATCTCCTAGGGGAATAAGATATGGCAATTCCAAGCAGGAGAATATTCTTATGTCATCTAAATCAATATCTGTTATTGGTCCAGTGGGTCCGTAAAAAGGTTAAGGAACGATCGAAAGAGATCAGGGATAATTGTACAACCCTAAGAGAATAAGTAAAGAATAAAGAATGAATAGTGTTTTGGTGGAAATAAGAATATTATGAGGCGACACTATATAGAAGTATTCGGAACGGATTTCCGAGTTCGTATTAGTGATCCAGGGGGAAAATAAATGTATGTAAAAGCTGTCGGATTCTGAAAAATAGCACTTTTATTTTCCCCGAGATTTCCCTGGACACTGAAAGACTTAAGACGGTTTCCTGTAAAACCCTAACTAGAAACGAATGAGTTATTCCTCCGAACGATCAATGAATTGAGCAATAAACGGACAAAGAAACAAGCAGAGAACCAAGATACTAGCATGTGCAAGTAGATAAGATCAAGTAACTAGGTGGGTTACTAAAGGAACTAGGATAACTAGAAGCCTAACCAAGTGCTTAGCTCATTACCTCATCAAACCACTAAATCACAACACTTGGCTACTTGATGATGTATGCCATGACCTAGACACTTTATTAAAGTAGCTTTATGGAAGATATTAGCATCAATAATTCACTTTATGCAAGGATGAGACTAGAAACCAAGCAAGCACTCTCCTTCCTCTCCACCATTCCATTCGGCCTTTTTGAAGAATGAATAGTAAAAAAATTTATCTTGAGTTCTAGCCATTCATATTTAGCAATCTATAGCTTAAATTAAAGCTTGAGGAAAGTTAGGAAGGCTCACCAAGTTTGAGAGCAAGAAGGTAAGCATTCCATTTTCAAATTGATTTTACAAAGTTCTATGTTCTTGATGAATAGTAACTTACTAAGCTTTTATGTTTTGTTTCTTGGTTCTATGGTTTCCAAAATGGATCTTTGTGCAAGGTTTGGACTTGTTATAGTGTGCTAGCATCCTTAAGCTTGAAAGCAAGGTAGAGTTCTCATCCATAGTTTTTAGTTATGAGATTTGATAATGTTTATGGCTTGTATTCATGATTTAGCACATGTATATTGTGTGGGTGTTATAAAAAGGTTAATATATGTTTTGTGGCTCCAAGACCTGTTTAGACAGTGAGGGAGATGATAAATAGTGCCCATGAGTGTTGGTGGTGGATTGAATGATTATTTGGAGGGTTTTGATTTTGGAAATATCCGAGTTATAGTCGCCGTAATGCCCGATTTTCGTTAACCTCTAGAAAACCGTGCATAACAGTTAGGATGAGTTTCTGAACTTGATGAATAAATGACATGCCCTTGTTGATCTCGATCCATAGATCATTTTTTCGCAACAATCGAAACATTCCGACTTACGGTTTAGGAGTTATGGCCGATATACTAAAAGTAGTTCGAAACCGTAAATAAGAATTCGTAGCTGAAATTGAACCCTCGTAAAATACGTAAGTCAGTGGCGAATCTTGGTAATTAAATACTAGAGGTAAAAAGGAAGGTGTAAGAGAAAACCTCATATGAAACGGATCGTTTTCCGATTTTATAAAAATGTTGGAATCGAAGTTAAACGCGAACGAGCCCCTAAAAACCCGCTTGGTTATAACTTTGGTAAAACACTTAGAAAACGAACGATAAAACTCGAGGTATAATCTCGGTTCGTAATCGATCGACTTTAGAACTTATACGACATAAGTATATACCGAGTGTGGGTATGATGACATGTCGTAATAACGAACAAATGTCGGATCGTATCAGTAATAAAAAGAGTTACACTAAAAAAAGTATAACGGGATAATTCGAAAACATGTTTCGACTTAAGTGAAGTTTATATTTAGACTTTTAAAAGGTGTTAAGTGGTTAATCTCGAATGTTCTGATTGTTTATAGATCATCGAGCAGACCCAGGACACGCTATCTCCACCCACACCTGAATACCAGGCAAGTGTTCAAACCTTTGAACCTGTTATTGTGACAATATATGTATATAATTTCTGTTTTACATATGCCGTCGCATGCATGCCTGTTTCCAATTATATTGTGACTCTGATTTTTGTGATACTTGTTCCCTGAATTGATATTGGCTTATAGACTAGATACAATTTATCAATAATAAGCCGGATGGTTTTGGTAAGACCCTTAGCGAAGGGCATATGATATTCATTTTAAATATAGACCGGGAGTCGGTATTTTGAGATATAGATAGTCGTGGAAACCCGGAGGGATTCCAACGACATATTATTATTTATTTGAGGAATGTTATTGTTAAACGTTATTATATTCCATAAAGTATCAATTACTTGGAAATATTTCGAGGAATGTTATTCAAGTATTATCTCAGTCGAGAGATAGTAAATGAATGTTAGTTTCGAATATTCATTTAGAGTTAATTATTTAATGAGTATTATTTTCATATTCAGTAGAATGTTATTTATTAAATGAATATTACTTTCGAATATTCATTTAAGGTTTTATGTACTTGATGAATATTATTTTAAAATATTCATTGGAAGTTCTATTTACTTAAGGAATATTATTTCGATTATTCCTTTAAAGTTTTGATTACTAAATGAATATTTTTTGGATATTCATTTAGAAGATTATTTATTAAATGAATGTTATTTGGATATTCATTTAGAAGATTAAATATTAGATGAACATTATTTTCAAATATAAATTTAAGGTTTGACTTATTTATTGAATATTATGTTAAATATTTATTGGAGTTTAATTATTTAATGAATATTATTTCGAATATTCATTTAAGGAGGGATTTATTTAGTAAATAATTCCATATATTCTTTCGAGGATTACTTACGAGCAATATTATGAGTTAATAATATTCATAATTATTATTGATTAAATAAATATTCTTGGAATATTTATTTATTCTTTTAAATTCTTTTTAAAATGATTTATATTATTCGGAGATTACCTTTCACCTCCAGATATTATGTAAAATATTTCGGAGTCTTTTTACGACTATTTTATCAAGGAAAGGTTCCCAACTCTTTATTTTTCATTTAAATCTATCTTAAAAGGATTTAAATGCTCGCTCAAACTTCCATATTAAAGGGGAACCTACTTGAGCAATGTTATTTATCTTGTTGACTTCCCGGTCATAATTTATCCTTTTCACTCGCAACTTGGTTGCTATGGACTCATTAAGTCTGTGTGTACCTTCTCATCATTCGAGGGGTAAAATTGTTGGAACAAGTTGATATCCATTAACAAGCAAAAGCTTGGGAAATGATGGTGAATTTTCCTTTCCAACTAGATACGACTACTTTGTGGAGTCTTATCAACAAGTATTTCACTTGGGGAAGGGAGGACAAACTCTACATTTCAATGCTGTGGATTTATTCGAACTAGGATTCGTGTGTAAGAGGCCGAGTCGCGCGGTCCATCACAAGGCCTAACCATTGGCCAGGGAGTTACTATCAAGGCAATCTACAAGTGGAGCCGTCAGTTCTTCCTTCTACCGGTAGTAAACTATATTGGGCTGTACCATCCCCGACTGATCATCAGGGAGTGGGACAGCTGGCGCGTAATAACTCCAGTATTGGTTCATCTCCCAAATTGGGAATTCCCTGCAACACGTATCGAAGAGACTTCTTTCAGGTTGACGGTGTCTTCCGCAACACGTATCGAAGAAACTTCTTTCAGGTTGTAGGACTCGAAAAATGTTAATAACTGGAATTGCAATATTTTCCTTGCAAGTTCCTCCTTATATGATAAATGTTAATATCTAGCTTATCTTTGACATAGCAGATATTCCCACCTATATATGCATTTTGAGTTACCTTGTAACTTTATCGTTCATATTATACTGGCATCCTTTCCGTAAATGCATGGCATATAGTTTGAAAGATACTTTTGAACTGTTATATATTATCATTCAATTAAATATTATTGTTGGTGGGCTATTGCTCACCCTTGATTTATTATTATATCACAACAACAGCTAGACCAGATGACTCGCACAAGGCGCACTCGACGCTGGCGAGGACAATGAGACTACCAGAGCCAGAGAAAGCTATTGGTAGGATAGATTTATTCTTTCAGTACCAAGTATATGGTCTAGTATGACTTATGCAAATGGATGGCAAAGAGTATGTATTCATATTGAAATTCTTTTGGATTGTAAGAACTCATATTGTGCTTAATAAAATTTGGTAGTTACTCTGATTTCATCTCTGGGACTATAACAGGTGTGTTTTATATTGTTGTGTTTGGTCATAAAGATGTAATGTATTTTGAGTTGAAGTAAGTTCAAGTATTTTGAACAGTAATAGAGACCATAACGACCGGATCACGTACCCCGGATCTGGGGGTGTTACATCAGATATTAACTAGTTTAATTATTAGGACTATTTAACATACCCAATTCACCAACAAGTCTGGTGAATGTGGATTCGTCAAGAGACTTAGTAAAAATATCTGCTGTTTGTTCTTCCGTAGGTACAAAAAGTAACTCCACGGTACCATTCATGACATGCTCTCGAATAAAATGATACCTGATGTCAATGTGCTTTGTTCTCGTATGTTGCACAGGATTGTTGGAGATTGCTATGGCACTTGTATTATCACATAAAATAGGAAAATTGTTTAATACAAAGCCATAGTCTCTAAGTTGATTCCTAATCCAAAAAATCTGAGCACAGCAGCTTCCAGCAGCGATGTATTCAGCTTCGGTTGTTGAGTTGGAAACTGTCTGTTGTTTCTTACTGTACCAGGAAACAAGTCTTCCACCTAGGAATTGACAACTCCCAGATGTGCTTTTTCTGTCTACAACACTTCCTGCATAATCTGAATCTGTATATCCAACAAGGTTAAAACCAGAATCTTTAGGGTACCAGATGCCTAAGTTAGGCGTACCCTTAAGATATCTCAGGATTCGTTTAACAGCAATGAGATGAACATCTCTAGGATCCGATTGGAACCTTGCACACAAGCACGTAGCATGCATAATATCAGGTCTACTTGCAGTAAGGTAAAGTAATGAGCCTATCATACCTCTGTACCTTGTGATATCTACCTTGGCAGAATTTTCACATGCTCCAAATTTGACCGCTGTGGATGATGGTGTTCTTGCTGAAGATGAGTCCTCCATTTGATATTTCTTGAGAAGCTCTTTGACATACTTGGATTGACAGATAAATATTCCATCTGTCCTTTGACTTACTTGCAATCCAAGAAAGAACTTCAGCTCACCCATCATGCTCATTTCAAACTTACCCTGCATTAACTTAGCAAATTTCTTGCAAAGAAGATCATTAGTAGACCCGAATATTATATCGTCCACATAGATTTGGATTAATATTGTATCATTCTTATGTTTCTTTGTGAAGAGAGTTTTGTCTATGACACCTCTAGTAAATTCATTGTCAAGTAAAAATTCAGAGAGAGTGTCATACCATTTCCTTGGTGCTTGCTTAAGACCATAAATAGCCTTGAAGAGAAAGTAGACATAATCCAATAGATCTGGATCTTCAAAACCAGGAGGCTGTCCTACTTATACCTCTTCATCCAGCTTACCATTCAGAAAGGCACACTTGACATCCATTTGATAAATGTTAAAGTTAGAAAAGGCTGCGAATGCCAAGAATATCCTAATGGCTTCAAGTGTAGCCACTGGAGCATAGGTCTCATCATAGTCAATGCCTTCAGACTGTGAGACCTTTTGCTACCAGTCTTGCTTTATTTCTTGTTATTGTGCCATCTTTATCAAGTTTGTTTCTGAATATCCACCTAGTACCAACCACTGTTCTATTTGTAGGTCTGGGTACCAGCTTCCATACTTCTTGTTGTTTAAATTAATTGAGTTCATCTTGCATAGCAATCACCCAATCAGGATCTGAAAGAGCTTCTTCAGTTTTCTTAGGTTCTATTTCAGATAGAAACCCTGAATAATTACACTGATTTTGCAAAGCTCTTCTAGTCTTTACACCAACTTCTGGATCACCAACGATTAGCTCAAAAGGATGAGCACTATTCCAAACAGTCTGTCTGGGAAGATTTAGTCTTGATGATTCGCCTTGTTCTTCATTGTGATGTTGAGTATGACTAGTAGATCCTTCATTAACTCCCCCTGAGTTGTTGCCAGGATGATTAGATGAGTGTTCAGAAGTATGAGTGGTATTTTCAATATTATCATAATTTTCACCACCATTATTCTGATTAGTCTCATCATTGACATTGTTGTCATTACCATCAGCAAAAACATCAGGTGGACTATCACCATCTGAATCTAGATTTGTCATATATTCAAAAGATAGCTTTTCAGTTTGGATACTAGGGAGTTTAGTGTCATCAAATGTTACATTGACACTTTCCATCATCTTCTGATGTTCAATCACATACACCTTATAAGCTCTTCTTTCATAAGCAACAAATATTGCTTCATGTGCTTTGGCTTCAAATTTTCCACCTTGATCATCTCCTTCTTTAAGTACAAAGCATTTTTCTCCAAATACATGAAAGTATTTGAGTGTTGGTTTCTTTCATTCATGGCTTCATAGGGTGTTTTCATCAAGTCTTTGTTGATAAGAGTTCGATTCTGGGTATAGCAAGCAGTGTTGACAGATTCAGCCCAAAAGTACAATGGAAGCCTTAATTCACTTAACATAGTACGTGCAGCTTCAATCAAGGTTCTATTCTTTCTTTCAACTGCCCCATTTTGCTGAGGAGTTCTTGGAGCTGAGTATTGTCTGGTTATACCCTTTTCAGTACAAAAGTCATTCAGAACTGCATTCTTGAATTCAGTTCCATTGTCTGACCTATCCCTCACTGGATACTTGGAATCCAGCTCAATTAACTTGATGTGATCAATCACCAGTTGTGGAGTCTCATCTTTAGAATTCAGGAACAAGACCCATGTGAACTTTGAAAAATCACCAACAATCACAAGAGCATATCTTTTCTTTGACATAGACATCACATTCACTAGACCAAATAGATCCATGTGAAGTAATTGTAAAGGATCAGTTATTGAAGATATATCAGTGCTTCTGTGAGTTGCCCTTTTTAGTTTGCCTTTTTGACAGGCATCACATAGTCCTTCCTGTGTGAATTCCATAGAGGGTAAACCTTTCACCATTTCCCTCTTAACTAAATAATTCATTGTTTTGAAATTTAGGTGAGAAAGTTTCTTGTGTCATAGCCAGCTTTCATCTGTGGATGCTTTAGAATAGAAGCAATTGATTTCTTCAGTGCTTTCAGTGTTAGCTACATACAAGTTTCCTTTTCTTACTCCCGTCAGTGATGGTTGTTCACTTCTTTTGTGTGAAATCAGACAATTCTTTTTGTTAAAGTAGACCTCAAATCCTTTGTCACAGAATTGACTGATACTGAGCAAATTATGCTCAAGTCCTTTTACAAAGGACACTTCTTCTATGATAACATTTCCAGCTTCAAGTCTACCATATCCATCAGTTCTACCTTTGCTGTTATCTCCAAAGGTAACTACTGGGCCGACTTTCTCCACCACATTTGTCAGCAGGGTTCTGTCTCTAGTCATATGCCTTGAACATCCACTATCCAAGATCCAGGTTACTCGTTGAACCTGTTCAATACCCTGCAATGACAAACGGATTAAACCTTCTTTGGAACCCAAATTTGATTGGGTCCAGAGTATTTAAAGTATTGACCTTTATCAGGAAAAACAACATTTTTAACTTTAACATCTTTAATCACTAAGCATTTAACCTTATAAACAGATTTGAAAATCTTTTCTTTTATCTTGGGTATCCATGTTTCTTTAGCAGCAAAAACACTTGTGTCATTGACTGGACATTTAACCTGGTAAACATTCTTAGTAACCCTTTGTTTAGTCTTAGGTACAAATGTCTCTCTCCTAACTTGAGGAGGAATAGCAGTCTTTGATCGAACATTATTGTTCATGTTCATATGCTGTCGAGGAGCAGTCTGTTTATCACATGCATAACTACCATTAAAATAAGCACGCATACTGTTAAAAGCACAAGACATAAAATTGACAGTACCACAAGATTTATGAGATGAATCAATAATAGGCATGGTATGCATATCAGACATGATATTGTTCTTTTTCAACTTATTGTCACTTAAACTACTTTTTGACGAACTAGTTAACTCAACAGACTTAACTGGTTTCTTAGCAGTTTTGACATTTTCGAGAACTATGCCATTAGCACTGTCCTCATTTCTTATTTCTTCCTGGATGACCATAGAAATAATATCTGGTGGTCCAGCATCAGATTTTTTAAATAGAGGTTCTTTAACATTCTTGAGCACATGTGGTATTCCCCTTTCTTTAGCACTAACAAGGTTAGGGGAATTTATGCCCAATGATCCAACAGCTTCATTGTAGCCATACCCTATACCTACTGTTTGTTCTACAGCATGTTTGTTAAAAAACTCTTTGGAAACATTAACAGAATTATAACAAGCCCTGACTTGTGTTTCAAGTTCAGTAATTCTAGCCATTTGTTTGCCTACAACTTCTAGAATAGATTTCTCCTTTAAATGAAGCATTTTTATTTCATCTATTTGTTGATCTTGATTAATATGCACCTTTTTCAATTCTGACACTTCATTGCCAAGTTTAGTGCTTAGCAGATCTAGTCTATTATATCCAGTTTGTGCATTAGCTAAGGAATTATATAGAATACGAATCAACTCAGTGTCAGTAAGAATTACCGGTTTGTTATGATGATCAGATGCTTCATCATTTGCCACCAGCGCAAGATTTCCGTATTCTTCATCTTCGCTGTCCGTGTCATCCCAACTCTTACCAGCCGCAACATAGGCTTTTCCAGGTTTCTTCTTCTCAACAGAAAAGTCTCTTCTTTGAGTTTGTTTGGGTTTCTGACATTCAGTGGCAAAGTGCCCCAATTCATTACAGTTGAAGCAACGAAACTTGCTTCTGTCAACAGATCCAGTTTTGTATCCTCCCCTATTATTAGAGGAAGAAGAGCCTCCTCTCTGGAATCTGTTATTTGACTTGAACCTGTACTTTGGATTTCTTCTGAATCTAAAGTTGCCAAATTGCCTTACCATCAATGCCATGGATTCATCTTCCAGTTGATCTAGCTCTTCTAGTGAGTAAAAGTCTCTACCATCCTGAGTAGGTGGTGTCTGACCAAGTTCTACTTCAGTCTTTTCCTTGTCTGAACTGTAAGGTAGAACACCCTTAGCTTCCACTTCCTTAGGTGCCTCAACTACAAGAGCTGTAGATGAACTTGGCACTCTTCCTTTACCAGAAATCTCCCTCTGCTGTACTTGTTCCAGTTCATAGGTTTTCAGAACACCAAACAACCTTTCAAGAGCAATCTTATTAAAATCTCTTGATTCTCTGATGGCCGTTATCCTATGTTCAAGATGAGTGGGCATCGTCAACAAAAACTTCATATTAATCTCCTTTTGTGTATATTGCTTTCCATGAACTTGCAAGTTGTTGATTATCTTGTTATACCTTTCAAACACTTCATGAATGCCTTCATTAGGGCCAGCTCTAAAGTGTTCATACTAAGAGGTTAAAATTTGAAGTCTGTTTTCCCTGACTTCATCAGTTCCTTCATTAATAGTCTCAATAGTTTCCCACATGTGCTTTGCAGTTTTACAATTCATCACATGACTGCACATCACAGCATCCAGGGAATCTATTAGAGTAAGTCTCAAATTCTTATCTAGTCCAGCGTCCTCCTTTTCATAAAGAGTAAAAGAAGTAGCAGGCTTTGGACTAGTTGTTGCATGTGTTACAACAATTCCTCCAACGATAGATTCGGTTACATATTCTTTTGGAATTATAGGTCCATTCTGTAGAACACCCAAATATTTAGAATTTGTGACATCAATAAACAACTCCATTTTATTTTTTCCACATTTCATAATGTCGTTATTAAACATAGGAATCTTAACAATGTCTTTTGAAGACATGATGAATTTTTAAGTGAGTTAAAAATTCGAGATAGATTTTTGACGGAATAAAATTAGGATCTTGATTTGTGTATCAATCAATAAGCTTTGATACCAATTGTTAGGTCCGATAAGATTGTAGAAGGGGGGTTGAATACAATCTATATCATTTTCTCCAAATTTGTTCTTTAAATAAAATTTATTTTAAACAAATTTGTGCAGAATAATATAACACAGATTTCAAGTTCAATATAACAATATATTAACTTGATGGGTGTTACAAAATCAGTGCAAATGACTATCAAGTAATTAATAACTAATTAGAAAATTCGACATGAACTTTTCTAATTTAGTTAATAAAAATCAAGATATCAAGTTGTGAACTAGGAAACTTAATTCGCTAGTAGTACAAGAATCACAAGTGAACAAGTTCCAATGGATAGAATATTACAACTGAGATGAACTTGAATTTACAGAAATTAATTTGTATGTGTTCTTGAGCTTGAGAGAGAGAGAGAGATAGGCTGCTGTGTTTGTATGTAATGTTATGTTCGGATGATTCTGATTCTTTTGCAATCTCCTGTCTTTTATAGCACAGCCACAGTCATATTGCTTTGTTTCAACTGATATAACAATCAGTTAACAATAATATGACATTCGGTATGACTATCCACTGCAAGTAATATGACAGTCTCTTCCAATATAACTTTCGGTATAACTATCCTTAATACATGATATGACAGTCTGTTGAACTAGATATGACAATCCATCCCAATATAACTTTCGGTATAACTATCTCTTGAATGAGATATGACTATCCAGTTGAGATAATATGACTGTCCAATCCAACATCTTGATATGAGTATTCACTTGAACTGAATATGACAATCGGTATAACTATCCTTTGATAGTTATATTATCATATTTTTTTCAGCTTATAATTAATCAAATGATTTACAAAAATCATTTAAATAACTATTTCTTTTTCATATTAATTCTGATTTAATTAATCTAATAATTACTTTAACAAATATATTAATTCCGATAGAATTAATTTATTTATTTAAATTAATTATTTGATTTAATTAATTAATGTAGAATTAATACATATCCTTTAATAGTCAATACTTCACTGTGTACCACGTACTTATAATAAGGAACATACACTGGATCGTTGTTGACGCTCGATGTACTGTCTGGTTCATGAACGACTAACTCCAATCTCTGTTCTTCATCTTGACTTTAAAATGTGGTCTTTTTCTTTTCTTCACTCTCTTCAATCATTCTGTACTGATACTATTTCTTATCACTTATAGAAATCTCTGTCCTTTAAATGAATCCATGTGTTTCAATGCTACCCTGAGACTTGATCAGACAACTGAATCTTCTTCTAGTGTAAAACATCAAAACTATAGATTGACTTGTTGATTTTTCTTCTGACAGTTATCATCTTCTGAGATTCCTGTGACAGTTGATAATATTTACTTATTACAATCTAGTTTAATTGGATTAGGATCCTCGAACTACAAATAGGCTGAGTCATATGCCTTTCAAGTGGTGATGAGGAACAAGAAAGCAATGGATGAACTTGAAGCAGATGATGCACCTCGTTGAACCAAAAGAGCTAGAGTAGAAAAATCCTTCAAGCCGGATTTTTTAACTTACTTGCTCGAAAATGAACCATAGTCTTATTCAGAAGCTGTGCATTGTCCAGATGGTCCTTTTTGGAAAGAGGCTATCAAGAGTGAGGTTGATTCTATTATGCAGAATCATACTTGGGAATTGGTGGATCTTCCTCTGGGATATAAACCACTAGGATCTAGATGGATTTTCACTAAGAAAATGAAATTAGATGGATCCATAGATAAGTACAGAGCCCGACTCATGATTCAAGGTTTTCTCCAAAAGAAAGGCATTAATTATTTTGACACGTATTCACCGGTAACGAGAATGTCATCTATAAGGATGATAATTGCTATTGCAGCATTGCGAAATCTTGAAGTGCATCAGATGGATGTAAAAACTACCTTTCTAAATGGAGATTTACATGAAGAAATCTACATTAAGTAACCTGAGGGTTTTTTGGTTCCTGGATTGGAACACAAAGTGTGCAAATTAGTGAAGTCAATATATGGCTTAAAACAAGCGCCACGAGATTGGCATCAAAAATTTGACAGTGTTATATTGTCAAATGGATTTAAAATCAACGAATGTGACAAGTGTGTATATGTCAAAGATACAATAGAGGGATACATGATCCTGTGTCTTTATGTTGATGATATGCTCATCGTTGGTAGTAATGACAAAATGGTGCAATCTACCAAGGACATATTTCATTCAAGATTCCACATGAAAGATATGGGCTTAGCTGATGTGATTCTAGGGATAAAAATCTTTAGAACACCAAGTGGACTTATGCTAAATCAGTCACATTACGTTGATAAGATCCTTGAGAAACATAATAAAGATGATTCTAGTGTGTCAAGAACCCCTTTTGATACGACTTTACATCTATCGAAAAATAAAGGTGAGGGTGTTTCTCAAGAAGAGTATGCTAAAGTAATATGATGTCTGATGTACTTAATGAACTGTACAAGACCGGACATTGCCTTTACTATTTGTAAGCTAAGCCGATACACGAGTAATCCAGGTGTGGATCACTGGAAAGCGATAATTAAAGTGCTTAGGTACTTAAGGTATACGCGTGATTATGGATTGCATTACTCACGATATCCTGCTGTCCTAGAAGGTTATAGTGATTCAAACTGGATTAATGGTGTGAAAGGATCGAAGTCCACTAACGGATATGTATTTACGCTAGCAGGTGGAGCGATCGCGTGGAAATCTTCGAAACAAACGGTGGTAACCAAGTCTACCATGGAGGCTGAGTTTGTTGCTTTGGATAAAGCAGGTGAACAAGCTGAATGGTTACGCCAGTTTCTAGAGGATATTCCAAGATGGGAGATGCTAGTGCCACCACTTTGTATACATTGTGATAGCACGGCAGCAATTGGTATAGCCGAGCATGTACTATATAATGGAATGTCGAGAAATATTCGTCGGTGACACAATTCCGTTAGACAACTACTCTCAATTGGAGTTATCACTATTGATCATATTAGGTCAAAAGATAACACTACGGATCCGCTAACCAAAGGGTTAACAAGAGAGTTAGTTGAGAAATCATTGAAAGGAATGGGACTAAAGCCCATAACAAAAGTTGATACAAAGGAAACCCAACCTTGTTGACTGGAGATCCCAAGATATTGGTTCAATGGGACAACCTAACTGTAAAGACTTAGTGAGATCACTGTGGGGGTTTTACTCCCGGGTCCATTCCTATGATGAAAAACAGTGATAAAATTTAGGTAAGGCTAAGTTATGCTTTTAATGATCCTGATGTGTCGATATGTCGAACAAATAATACTTATTTATTGTTTAAGAGATCACCTATGTGAGTGAAGTGGGGTGGCTTCAAGAAGGAATTGTGGGGGCTAATTCTGGGTAAAACTCACAGAACTAGGCTAAAGCTCAGGACCAAAATGGGCTTAACAGTGAGAATTGAACAAATATAGGGAAAGACTCCAGTGGGGAATGTATCATCATTTCAGAAAACAGAAGGGCGGTTCAAGGTCAACGCGACTACTGAAATTATAGAGATGTAAATATTTTCTTACAAGGGAAGGTTCAAGGGTGTACACCTACCTATCCTATGCTGGTTTCTACCGTGCACTGTATCTCCGTGTCAAAGAGTCTTTTTGTAATGTCAATTTTTTATTCATGTGGGGGATTGTTGGACTATTTTTTGAATAAAAAAATTTAGTACATTTTATTATTTGATTTGTAACTCCTCTTTTGTTTTTGTAACTCATTCTTTTGATTTTGTAACTCATATAATAATGTGGTTTTATTATATGTTGGGGATTAAAAAGTTAAGTCTCGGGGGTTACAAAATTTATTGCTTATGGAGTTACTTTTTTTCTACTACTATATAAGTAGAGCTTAGCTTCATTGTTTAGACACACAAAAAATCCCTCAAGTTTTATATATTCTTTTCTTGCATTCTTCTTAGAGCTATCTAGGTTCTATTTCTGTGAGATAGTTGCGGTGTTTGTTCGGTTCGTAGGAGGTGGATCTCTAGTGCTTAAGATCACCTCGTTTCGTTGTATACTGGGAGACGGAAGCCACAACAACCTTCAAGCACCACATAGAAGGGGCTTATCTGTTTTAAGGATAGCGTGGTTTTCACGTGCCTCGAAACATTTTTTTCGGTATTTTATTATTGTTATTTTGATTTATGGTATCTCTCTAATCTATACTTTTTACCGTTTGTTATAGGTAGTTGGTCTAATCCTAATAATATTGGCAGCGGGAAGTATTGCATGATCCCAAATGGATGTAGGTAATTTTGCTCTCAACAATAGTGGTCTTGCAATAAGTTGAAGTCTTTTGATAAAGGACTCGGCCAATCCATTTTGTGTATGTACATGAGGAACTGGGTGTTCAACTGAGATTCCTACAGACATGCAATATTCAACAAAAGTTGAAGATGTGAACTCGCCGGCATTATCTAAACGAATTGACTTGATGCAATGATCTAGGAATTGAGCTCGTAATTTGATTATTTGGGCAAGTAATTTTGTAAAAGCATCATTACGAGTTGAGAGAAGACAAACATGAGACCATCTAGTTGAGGCATCAATTAATACCATGAAGTAACTAAATGAGCCAGAAGATGGGTGGATAGGCCCACATATGTCGCCTTGGACCCTTTCAAGAAAATTTGGACTCTCAAGCTGAACTTTAGTAGGAGATGGCCGAGTAATCAATTTTCCTAAAGAACATGCTCAGCAAGGAAGGTCATTGCTTGAAAGAACTTTAAGATCTCTAAGAGGATGTCCAGTAGAATTCTCTATAATGCGACGCATCATAGAGACACCAGGGTGACCTAATCTTTCATGCCAAAGTGTAAATGATTTTGGATCTATTAGTTTGGAAGCAATGACATTGTGTGACTCAATGGATTTAATTTTCAACATATATAATCCTGAGGAAAATGAGTGAAACTTTTCTAAGATTTTCTTGTTGCTAGAATTTGCCGAAGTGATAAGAAGATATTCTTTACCAGCCTCAGAAGTGGTTTCGATGTGAAAACCGTTGGGTCGGATATCCTTAAAACTAAGAAGATTTCTACTGGATTTACCGGAAAATAATGCATTTGGAATACGTAAGTGTGTACCACTAGGTAAGATAAAATTGGCTTTTCCAAATCCCTCAATTATATTGGAAACACCAGATATGGTCCCAACTTATGCTTCGGTTTTGGTTAGAAGACTAAAATATTTCCGGCTCTGTAAAATCGTATGAGTTGTGCCACAATCAGCAATGCATATATCCTTAGAAATCATTCTGTGCATAATTATGAAACACACTTTTATTCGATAGAAAAACATAACACACTACATAGCTTAAACAAGATAATACAAAATATTATAGTAATTTTATGAAACTAATCTTCAGCCTCCCATATGGGAGTTTCGTTTGGTTCATTCGGACCATTAATGCTTATTCCTCCAGTTGTAACTATCGGGGAATCATCTAGGTTATTGTTGGCGAAATTGGTTTCCACCATTTTTCCTTTTGACTTCTGAGATGATTGGTATAGATCAACAAGATGTTTTGGGATATGACAATTACGTGCCCAGTGTCCTTCCATTCCACACTTATGACATGTATTATCCATTTTCCCTCCCTGTGGTGCCTTTCTTTTGCTCTGTTCAGATTGCCACTTTCGGTGACCAGAGTTGTTATAAGGGCGAAAGTGCCCGTGACTTCGACCTCGTCCACGGTATCGACCTTGGCCTCGTCCACCTCTATGCCCTTTTCCACGTACATTCTGCTGGAATGACGTGTTATTTACTTCAGGTAAAGGGGTAGATCCCGTTGGACGGGATTGATGATTCTTAATCACCAATTCATGATTCTGTTCAGCAACAAGGAGAGTTGATAGAAGATCCCTGAACTTGGTGAATTTGCGCTCCCTATACATCTCAGCTAAGTTGATATTATTGGGGTGAAAAGTTGATAGTGTTTTATCGATTTTTCTTTTCTCAGTAACTTTCTCACCGCACATAATTAGTCTAGAACTTATCTTAAATAAAGCAGAACTATATGCTGAACACTCTTAAAATCCTGAAGTCTTAGATTAGCCCAATCATTTTCAGCTACAGGCAGATAAACTAGTTTCTGGTGGTCAAACCTATCTTTTAGATTTTCCCATACTTTTATGTATTCAGATTTTAAATCTTCATGCATGTGATGTCGGAGAAAAATAATGGAGGTAAAGTTTTCTTCAACCGTAGCTTTATTTCCTGCCTTTATCGTATCGCTTAATTTCTTTGAACCAAGATGCAATTTTACATCTTGTACCCACGATAAATAATTATCTCCAGAAATATCCAATGCAACGAACGATAAGCTTGTAAGATTTGTCATACTAAATCTGAATTTAACACACAAATTATTAAACTTAAATCATCAATATAATTATTACATAAATCCTAGTTAATCAGGTGCGTTAACATATACGCAATGATAAATGTATATATCATTATTATCATTGATATTACAAACAGATTTATGTATAGAACAACAAATGGATTTTCACCCGTCATACGGACGTCTGCGTATACAGGTTATCTCCAAATGATAAATATATTTAGGTAAAAAATCCTGCATAGGTTAGTCATGTACAAAGATTATTTTACGATAAATAAAAAATGTTTCCACAATATCTTTCGATGAATGGTACATTTTAACAACAGTGTCGATAAAGGTAAGTTAATATATAACAGCAATTTATATATTAATGACAATACTAAAAGGTTCCCACATTTTTTCGGTGTTACCCAAAATTAAATGATACCGTTTTATTTGGCGGTTCTCCGGCCACACACACACACACACACACACACACACACACACACACACACACACACACACACATATATATATATATATATATATATATATATATATTAGTAGACGGCATAACCACGTCTAATATAATATATATATATATATATATATATATATATATTAAAATAAAATTATACCTTCTCAGTTCCGGCAGGGCTTCGTGCTGATAACATGTTGTAAAATACTAGCTATAATGACAAGAATCACTGTAATTTAAAGAGAGATAAATAGCAGAGAATAACTCTTATTAGAACTGAACTAATTATATCACACGGCTATAGGTTACTAATTTAACACACATAGGGAAAGAGAGGGATAGAGAGCAATGGACTCAAGTCTTTAACATTGCTTGGTGTGTTTTTGATTCAAGATATCGTGTCCTATTTATAGGACAAATTCATCAACTAATACAATTAAAATAAATACAAATAATCTACTACAAATTCAACCACCACACTACAAAATATAAAAACTTTCCAACCACCCCATTACAAACATCACTCACATTTATAATTATTATTATTATTATTACAACAAATGCAAAATTATAGCATAGTAGAACATCATAAAATTTAATTAAAATTTTATAAAAAAATTTAAAATATGATCCCCATCAGATGTTACAATCTGTGCGTTGGGATCAACCACCTTGTTCGTGTTGTTCATAGTTTGATTCTCCATTGATTCTATCACTCAAACAAACAATTAAATACGTAAGTACAGATCACAGATATAAAAAATACGCTTTAAGATTGTTAGACAATCTGCGATAAATACAAACAATATAATAATCGTGCGTGTGTGAGCAACAGTAACGTCTATAATCAAAATAAAATAGAAAAGGAGACAAGAACGAAAACCTGAGTCCAGTGCGTGACTTTCTCCTTAAAGCGTATTTGCCTTCACTGTATGTGCGAGCGAAACGCCTCCCAGGATAAAACGGATTGCAGCGAAACTATAAAAGCGTCACTCTCAGCGAGCTTGAAACGAGCAAGAATATCACCGAAGAAGGAAGAGGCTGTGTTTGAGAAGAGAATGTGTTTTTTGAATGAATAATCCTTAGGCTCTATACGAGTATATATAGGATAGGAAAACTTGTGCGCTACACAATTGCCCTAATTAATTAGCTGTGCTAGTTAAAAAGTCGGTGACAATTTTCCTTTATTAATAATTAGCAAAACTAGTCCGGGATCATTCGGCCCAATTTTCTGCTACATTCGTGTCCGCTGGTCGCACACGTGGAAAGCCCGAAGGCTTGCGAAGCCTCGAATTTCCCCTCGAAATCCCACAATTCGCACCCCCTCGTGCGCGCCCGCGTAGGAGATGGAGCAACACTTAACCAACACAAGTGAACACTCCTCTTGTGTTGTACTATATAAAGCAAAGGAAACTCCTTTTCCTTATCAATGTGGGACTTCAAGTTTAACAACAAAATTTCCACTCTTAAGGGACCAACTTTGAGTAATCATAACTCATCCATCCCTTTTGAGTGTTTAAATATGCATTGGAAAGCTCTCGCGGAGGAGAACACTCTCCAAGCATGACTTGTTGCAAACACACACACAAGGCACACTCAAATCGGAGCTCAAAATGACTCAACAATGTGGGTCTAAAACCCACATTTTCTGAAAATCCCCCACATGGATGAGATTGATATCGTAGTAGCACACACCAGACAGACAGACACGAAATTTGATGTGGTGATAATTTTTCGATCAGATATAGCATACGATATGTAAAAACCTTAATTTTTGGTAATATTTCCTTTTATTTAAATATCTTGTGACATTGTCAATTTGGAACCTTTCTAGTCATCCCTGTTGATTGATAGAATTGATTGTCTGAGAAACTGCGTTGTTGCATTTATTATGTTAGATAAAAAGGAAGATTGTGAAGGCAGGAGTCTTATTGTTAGTAAGATTTATAAAACTTAGGATTTGAGAATGGTGAGAGTATCAAAGGATTTATTAAGAATTATGACGAGGAATTATGGACATTCGAGGAATTTACACAATTAAGTACTTAAGGAATTATAGGGGAAATCTCTACGCGACAAAATATTATTACGAGAAATTAGTTAAGATACGATACGAATTAAAGATTAAATGACAAGCATTGATGGGAGAATAATAATACAAGGAGTAGTATTGCATGCAAGTCCCATGCAACCAAGTGGTTAGAAATCAATCAAACTAGTTAGCAATTGGAAGATGAATAGTACCTAGTTACTTGCTTTTTCAAGAAGGGGGACAAGTAGTACATGAGGCCATGCTTGCTAGTACTTGCCTATACATATATGATATGTATCACCCAACATAACTTTATGCATTATTCAACCAACAACCAAACACAAAACACAAAACACAAACTCCTTCCCCCCCTTGTATTCTTGCTCTCGGCCAAAGAAAAAGAGGAGAAGAAAAATTTCTTCTTCCTCCTTTTCCATCACTCATAATTCACAACATAATTCCTAGGTCATCTTCATCATCTAGACAAGGTATGTTAGCAATTTCAAGCCATTTCACCCACCCAATTTCAAGTTACAAATTGTTAAAGCTTGGGTGAATAGTAACCATGTTTGTTTTTCTTTTAGATCTTGGATTGTAAGTATTGTAGGAGACCATTTAAGGTGTTGTTGAGTTGTGAAAAGCTTATCCAAGGCCCCTAGGTGCTCAAGAAGGTATAAAAATCTCAAACCCTCTTGGTTATGTATTATTTATAAAGTGTGGTAGTAGATCCATGTGTTTGTGAGCTAATCTTGGTTGTATATGTATTGGATAACATGGATCTTGAGTTTTGATGTTGAGATTGTGACTTTTATGATTATGGATAATATATATGTCTCCATGAGTTTTATGAACCATGATCTAAGTGTATTAAGTGTTGGTTGTGTTGTGGAATCATGAAAAATGGTTGATCTAAGTAGTTTGTGCTTGTTGAGTTTTGTCTAGGAACATTGACCTGTATTGTAACACGATTTTGAACCCCCAAATGTTGTCCCCTGATGTCCTACCATATATTGTTGGAAAGATAATTGAATGTAGTTTCTGGAAATGTAAGGTTCATGACTAGGTGATGTATAGATTTTAAGTTATGGCCGGAGGAGTGAATTGTGTTTCTGGATTCCGGACTGCACTAATTGACCCCCTTGTGAACCTTGTTTAAACCCCTAAAAATATATGTGGGATCATGAAAAAAATTGAAAAGTTAGGGAATGCAGTGGTGAAGACCACCCAAAAATAATTGGATTAAAATATGAATCTTTGGATTTTATAAAAATGCTAGAGTAAAATTCGCGCAAGGGAAAAAGTCGATTAGTGGAGCAAAATTCTAGGGTTAGTGGTTATGATTCGAAAGTGGTAACTAAATTAAGTCGATTAAGTGACGAGCGTAATCGAGTAATGACATGAACCTATAGTGGGGTTAGAGAGTCACAAGACGAAGTCGTTAAGTTAATTTCGTACCCCCTAAAACCCCGTAATTAAAGAGATATTGTTAAGGTACTAACGAGCGGTTATTGCTTATGTATAGATCGTTTGACTCCGCATGCTCGACCACCCCAACCAAACCAAGGCAAGTTTACTTTTCAAAACTTATCCATATACAAGGACTTTCACTGTTGTGTTTGTAGTTTTCAATTATATCAAATGCTATGTTTATCGAAGTATTGATGCAATTGAGATTGAATAAGTACATATATGCTTATACCCCTTGAACTTAGATTGAAATGTTTTCTTCGGACAACGACTCTAGCAATAGAGGTCGTAGCGGTCTGTATATACTATTGACTGGGGAGCGGTATATTATTATATCGTATCTAGTTTGCGAAAACCCGAAGGGTCATTCGGGTAGTATCGTATACTCAAGTAACTATTGTTATATCTTCGTAAATATTCGAAACCCTATCTTGGATTAAAAGTTTATTTTATCGAATAATTATTTTATTAATTATTAATATTAAATCTTAAAATATTATTTATTAATCATCGTTCATTATTTAAAGACAAAGTTAATCCAAGATACCTTTTAATACTTTCAAACTCGAACTCAAAACATTTTCGAAAACCCCCGGTCAGATTCTGCTTCTTGTATGATTTCAAGAATCATCGGTCGACTGATGTCGGACCTCAACTACTCTGTTTTCAATCAAAATCAAGTTTTAAAAGAAAAAGAAAAAGGGACTCTGGCAGGTGTGGGAACCGTTGACGAACGATTCCCGGGATGTGTAAGCGGTCGTGAGCCAGGCGGTCCATCAATTACTATTCCGGCCCAGGTGTTGCCGAAGGATGATTACGGATGTAGTTTTCATCGAGGGTGATTACGGATGTAGTTTTCACCCGAGGGATAGTTACGGATGTAGTTTCTATCCTTCTACCGGTAGAGAAGACCCGCGGATTATTGGACTTGGATGTGGCGACTGATCGTCGTCAATCCTTGTCAAGTTTTGTGTTTTCTTTAAGTCCCATTCCTCCATTTTGGAAAAATGCTTCGACACTGCTTATTTGGCTTTTGTGCCAAGTTGCTGATAGTGTTCTATTTTGATGAGAAAGATGTTGACTCAATGCAGTATCTAGAACTGCAAGTTTATTTTGAAAACGAGGGCACATATTGTCGCACCTTCGAGATTTATCAACTATGACAAGTGATTTTATATCTGATTGATACAAACAAATTTAATAACTGCCAATCATATGAAATGCTATATTGCTTATCTTATACGTATATTCCTTGCTGAGCTATAGTTGCTCACTCTTGCTTGTTTTCAAATTTTACAAACACAACAGCTAAGCGAAATGGCAAGACCCAGGCAGACTGCTCGAAAGCAGGTGACTAGACCCGAGCCAGCACTTGAGATTCCACCGGTAGGTCCCATTAGCCGAATTGGTTGGCAGCTTTTGTTAGTTCGTTTTATTTATCAGTATGACATGTGCAAGGTAGTGTATCGTAACAAACTTTCAAGCCGCCAACTTCGCTTCATATCGAAGTGTTGCTGGTAGCATAAATACTATTTAATTCGGTCTGTAATAACTCTGATAATTTTATTACTGTTTAATCAATGTGTGACGTTTCTGAGGCTCTAACCTCTGTGTGTGTGTGTGGTGTGAGTTTATTGTGGGGTCGATGGCTGTGTTATATATATTATGTGCAAGAACAGGTATGTTATTAATGGAAAATGGACCGTGAGCACCTAGATCTCCGACCCCGGATCTGGGGGCGTCACAGAAATGGTATCAGAGCGAGGTTACAGTTCTCAGAAACGATAGTAATTTAAGAAAGCAACCCTAATAATAATAACAATAACGATAACCCTAATAACAACTTTAATTATACTTAGAACTCTCATCGAGTTTGTGGTCGGGTTATCGGATATAGCCCTGACTTTAAGGCCCG
Organism: Saposhnikovia divaricata; assembly: GCA_036435485.1. Lineage (NCBI taxonomy): Eukaryota > Viridiplantae > Streptophyta > Magnoliopsida > Apiales > Apiaceae > Saposhnikovia > Saposhnikovia divaricata. The sequence continues at coordinate 51,426,350 of CM071595.1, read as the reverse complement.
TGAGAGAACTACTCCTAAACCTTTCTTTTATGGTTAGTGACCCACCTTATTTCCCTTGTGTAGATGGAGGAGATACCAGACCCTGAGGCTTTCGAGAGAGAGCATGATGAGGCACTGATGCGAGAGACCGAGGATCCTGAGGAGGATATGGGTGCTGACTCCGAGCTTGGCCCCTGGATTACATTGATAGAGGATACTGATGATGAGGATCCCGTTGAGGAGCCCTTTGAGCCTGAGCCAGATCCTGTTACCCCATCTCCTGTAGCGACTGATGAGGAGAGTGTGAGATCCGGTGAGGGTCGGGTTGTGTCACCCCCACCTTCTCCACAGACATCTAGCCCTGTTTCATCGGACGGTGACTCCGAGGATGACACTTCTAGCGAGGAGGAGTTTGACCCTACCCCTGCTACTTCTCCTGCTCCTGCTACTGCTGCTGCACCTACTCCTGTTCCTGCCATACCACCTCCACCGATGGACCTACCCCCAGTGTCGGGTACTGAACACGCTTACGTGGTACAGTTCCTGACCCGAGACTTACTATCTGCAGAGGCCCGACTTAACGAGGCGAGGCGGGCACTAGTGGAGGAGCGCGAGGCGCACTTGAGGATCCAGGCTGAGATGAGGACCGCTGTTGCTAGGAGGACTAGGGCTCGACTCCATAGGATTGAGAGGAGGAGTCGCGATAGGATTCTTGGTTTAGGGATCCGCGGGGGCGGAGTGATCCAGGCTAGGGATGCTAGGCGTGTTGTGCGTCGTGCATTTGCCCGAGTGAGGACCTTGCTCCGCCGCGGTGCGGCCCCGTGATGCGTTACTGATAGCTCAGTCCCCTAGGTTCAGATGACATTAGTGTGTCGATTTTGCGGGATAGTTGACTTGTGCAGTGGTATCCTTTCTGACCAGTGGATGAGTAGACTGACCTACAGATATGTAGATGTGACTTCGGGTAGTATGTACGGATGTAGCCCTACTTTTGTGTAGCCTGACTATTCGGATGATGTACTTGTATTTGTTCCACTTTTGCTAGACTTTGACATCGGAACTATGTAGTTGGCTCTAACATCCAAACTTTGTGATAACCCTTGTACCGTACTTATTTAGTTTCAGTTTCCTTAATATTGCCTCAACTGCTTTACTTTCCGATGCCATGCTTTACTGTTTTGATATACAAATGTGATTATACAATTGCTACAAGCCACAAATACAACCATGCTGTTTCAAATTTAAGATATGCGATTTCAAATTGTTTTCTACAATTTACAAAAACGTTCCTACAATCTTTAAAAATAAATTTTTCAAAAAAAAAAAAAAATTTGTTTTGAAATTTTGAAAAATATTTTGGGGGTTTCGAAATTTTGAAAACTCTTGTAAATGTTTTCGCATCCCAAAGGGATTTTTCCCCAAAAATGTTTTACATTTTATCTCCAACATCGGATTATTAAAACTTTTGCAACTTCCACCCTTATGAGGAGGAACGATACGCTCCTGACCCGTGCAAACGCTGTCAGGTAACTGGAAAACCCTAACCCATTCCTTGTTTTATTATCAGAATCATGCCACACAGAAGAATGAACACTCGAGCTCACCCGATCAGTTCTGAGGGCCAGGGTAGCCACCATGGAACCGGAGGCCACCAGAACCATGAAGGGGAGAATGCCAACCTGAGTGAGAATGAGGGCAACGATCATAACTTGTTTGATGACTCTGAGTATGAAGAAGAAGAAGCTGGTGATGACACCCGAGAGGTAGAACATCCTAGGGGAGGCCCTATGGAACAGTTCATGGAGTTACTTAGGCAGAACTTGGACCGTCCCCCAGTTCAGCAACCACCCCAGAATGCTAATGCTAATGCTTTCCGGAACTTCAAATCCCTGAAACCCCCAGAATTTAAAGGAACTGCCGACCCGGTCGAGGCAAGGGCCTGGCTGAAGGAAATGGAAAAATCTTTCGAGATACTAGGTGTCGCTGAGGAGCAGAAGACTGTTTTCGCCACTTACCTTCTGAAGGGTGAGGCGAACTATTGGTGGGAAGCTAAGAAGAATTTGGAAGGAAGAGGTATAGTGACCTGGGAGAGATTTAGCGAGCTGTTCTTGGAGAAGTACTTTCCTAGGTTCATGGAGACACAAATGGAGCTGAAGTTTTTGGAACTGAAGCAAGGTAACATGATGGTGGCCGAGTATGAGGCCAAATTTACTGAGCTGTCGAGGTTTGTGCCGGAATATGTGAACTCTGAGGCAAAGAGGGCCCGAAGATTTCAATTAGGGCTAAAACAATGGATTCAGAATCGTGTGGCGGTTCTTGAGCTGACAGACTATGCCACCCTGGTACAGAAAACGTCAATTGTTGAGGCTGGGAGTGAACAGATGCAGAAGGAGAGAGAAGGAAAGAAGAGGAAGTTTGATAGTCGAAAGGGAAACTCTGCGGGTGGGAGCTTTCCGAGCAAATTTAAGCGAGGAACGATGTCCCAACCCAGCGGAAACTTTGGAACCAAGAGAGCTGAAAGTTGGAGTGTGGGCCAGAGCGGCCGGCCATAGGGATCGTCTTACTCTACCCCATCCCAAGCCCAACCCCCAGAATGCAATAAATGTGGAAGGAAACATGCGGGCGTGTGTAACCTGCAAGATGTGAAGTGCTTCAAGTGTGGGCTGACAGGGCATTATGCTAACGCCTGTCGCGGAACTAGTAACAACCCGAGTGCCGGAGGTAATTGCTTCAAGTGTGGGAAACCAGGGTACCGAATGAGGGAATGTATGTCCTCTGGGCCAGCTGCATCGAGAGTGAGTGGAACTGCTTCTAACAAGGCCCCTACTGCAAGAACTTTTAACATGACGGTGCAGGATGCCGTGAGGAACACGGATGTGATTGCAGGTACCCTACTACTCAACTCAGTTAAAGCAAATGTTTTATTTGATTCGGGAGCTACCAAGTCCTTCATATCTCTAGATTTTGTATGTCAGTTAGGCCTTAAGACTGAACCATTGAAAGACACATTGCAAATAGAGATAGCTAATCATGAAATTATTCCCGTTAGCCAAGTATGTCCAGGTTGTGACCTAGAAATAGAAGGGCGACACTTTCGGGTAGACTTAATACCTTTTAAACTAGGAGAGTTTGACGTAATAGTAGGCATGGATTGGTTAACAAACCACGGAGCCCAGATCGATTGTGTCAAGAAGAAAGTAAGTTTGAGACTGCCAGGGGACGAGGAAGTAGTGTTTAGTGGGAAATGGCAAAACCAAAAGTTCCTGACTATGATTCAAGCTAAGAAGCTGTTACGTAAAGGATGCGAAGCCTATTTAGCCTATGTGAAGGATACCAAGAAAGAGGCACCAAACCTACAGGAAATCCCTGTCGTTAATGAATTCGCGAACGTATTTCCGGATGATCTTCCCAGACTACCACCCGATAGAGACGTCGAGTTCGCTATAGACCTAGTTCCGGGTACGGCCCCAATTTCGAAAGCCCCATATCGGCTAGCCCCAGTGGAGATGAAAGAGCTGGCCACTCAGTTACAAGAGTTGTTGGATAAAGGGATGATAAGACCTAGTGTGTCACCGTGGGGAGCCCCGGTGTTATTCGTGAAAAAGAAGGATGGTAGTATGAGATTATGTATAGACTACAGGGAGTTGAACAAGGTGACTATAAATAATAAGTATCCCTTGCCCAGGATAGATGACCTGTTTGATCAACTAAAGGACGCAATTTATTTTTCTAAAATCGATTTGAGGACCGGGTACCACCAGTTAAAGATCAAGCCAGAAGATATACCAAAGACGGCCTTTCGCACCCGGTATGGACACTATGAGTTCCTAGTGATGTCATTTGGGTTAACGAATGCCCCTGCAGCTTTCATGGACTTAATGAATCGAGTCTTCAAGAAATACTTGGACAAGTATGTTATAGTCTTCATCGATGACATCTTGATTTATTCCAAGACGAAGGAGGAACATGCAGAGCACTTGAGGATTGTATTGGGAGCATTGAGAGACGAAAAGTTGTACGCTAAGTTCTCGAAGTGCGAATTTTGGTTGAAGGAAGTTCAGTTTTTAGGGCATGTGATTAGCGAACAAGGCATTCTAGTGGACCCAGCCAAAATAGAGGCTGTATCAAATTGGGAGAGACCAACCACTCCGACAGAGGTGAGAAGTTTTATAGGGTTGGCTGGTTACTATAGGAGATTTGTCCAAGACTTTGCCAAGATAGCAGCCCCTTTGACCCGACTAACTCGCAAGACCGAGAAGTTTGTGTGGACTGAAAAATGCGAAGAGAGCTTCTAAGAGTTGAAAAAGAGGTTGGTGACAGCACCAGTACTAGCCCTACCTGATGATAAGGGAGATTTTGTGATTTATAGCGACACATCCCATAAAGGTTTAGGGTGTGTGCTTATGCAGCACGGTAAGGTGATTGCGTATGCGTCCAGACAACTTAAGGAATATGAGATAAGATACCCCACCCATGATTTGGAATTAGCAGCGATAGTTTTTGCTTTGAAGATCTGGAGACATTATCTTTACGGAGAAAAGTGTGAAATCTACACGGATCACAAGAGCTTAAAGTACATATTCACTCAGAAAGAGTTAAACATGAGGCAGAGGAGATGGTTAGAGCTAATCAAAGATTATGATTGTGAGATTCATTATCACCCAAGAAAGGCCAATGTGGTGGCCGATGCACTTAGCCGAAAGGAGAAACTCAAGATGATAACGTCAGTAGACGAATTGATCAAGGACCTTGAGAAACTAGAGATTGAAGTGAGGTTACCAGGAATTGGACAAGAGAGTCTAATGGAAATAAAAGTCCAACCACCGCTATTGGAAAAGATTAAGTTATGCCAGGAAAAGAAGATAGAAGAAGAAAAGAATTCGATGGAGAAGATTTTGACTGGCGAGGAAATTAAGTTGAGAAGGATGGGAATGGAATTATGAGGTACGCATCTAGGATATGGATCCCGAACGTTCAGGAATTAAAAAACGAGATTTTGAAAGAGGCTCATAGTTCAAGGTACTCAATTCACCCTGGAGGCACTAAGATGTATAGAGATTTAAGAGAATACTATTGGTGGCCAAATATGAAGAAGGACGTGGCAGAGTGGATAAGTAAATGCTTGACATGTCAAAGAGTGAAGGCCGAACACCAGAGGCCCAGTGGATTGTTGCAACCCTTAGAGATACCCGAGTGGAAGTGGGAGCAAATTGCGATGGACTTTGTGGTCGGATTACCAAGGACCAGGACTAATCATGATGCCATTTGGGTAATTATCGATAGGTTGACCAAGTCAGCACATTTTATTCCAATCAACAAGAGATATACTGTCGACAAGCTGGCGGATATTTACTTAAAGGAGATTGTGGTTAGGCACGGGGTTCCTGTGAGCATTGTATCAGATAGAGACCCAAGATTCAACTCCAGGTTCTGGAGGAGTTTTCAGGATTGTGTGGGGACCAAGTTAAACATGAGCACTGCATACCATCCCCAAACAGACGGACAGAGTGAGAGAACCATCCAGACCATCGAGGACATGTTGAGGGTATGCGCCATTGATTTTAAGGGAAGTTGGGATGACCACTTGCCGTTGATCGAATTTTCCTACAACAACAGTTACCATGCGAGTATAGGCATGCCCCATATGAAGCTTTATACGGACGAAGATGTCGGTCTCCCTTGTATTGGGAAGAGGTTGGAGAGCGGAAGATTTTAGGGCCTGAACTGGTCTAACAGACAAGAGAAACTATCGAGCTCATAAGAGGACGGCTGGTAGCGGCCCAAGACAGACAGAAGAAGTATGCGGACCAAACCCGCAAGGACAAAGAATATGAGGTAAGAGAATTTGTGATGTTGAAGGTATCACCGTGGAAAGGATTGATGAGATTTGGTAAGAAGGGAAAACTAAGCCCGAGATTTATTGGACCTTTTGAGATCTTGAAACGAGTTGGGAAGTTAGCCTATGAATTGGCTTTACCCCCGAGCCTACAGCAAGTACATAATGTGTTCCATGTGTCCATGCTACGACCCTACCATACTGACTTCCGACATGTGATAGAACATGATCAGGTGGATCTGCAACCAGACTTAACATATGTGGAGCAACCCGTAGAAATCATGGATAGAAAGGAACAGGTGCTGAGGAACAAGGTTATCAAACTAGTGAGAGTCTTGTGGAGGAATCAGAATGTCGAAGAATCAACATGGGAACTAGAGAGCGCGATGCGTGAAAAGCACCCCCAACTGTTTTCAACCTGATTCCGAGACGGAATCCTTTTAAGGAGGGGAGGCTGTAAGAACCCTAATTTTTGGTAATATTTCCTTTTATTTAAATATCTTGTGACATTGTCAATTTGGAACCTTTCTAGTCATCCCTGTTGATTGATAGAATTGATTGTCTGAGAAACTGCGTTGTTGCATTTATTATGTTAGATAAAAAGGAAGATTGTGAAGGCAGGAGTCTTATTGTTAGTAAGATTTATAAAACTTGGGATTTGAGAATGGTGAGAGTATCAAAGGATTTATTAAGAATTATGACGAGGAATTATGGACATTCGAAGAATTTACACAATTAAGTACTTAAGGAATTATAGGGGAAATCTCTACGCAACAAAATATTATTACGAGAAATTAGTTAAGATACGATACGAATTAAAGATTAAATGACAAGCATTTATGGGAGAATAATAATACAAGGAGTAGTATTGCATGCAAGTCCCATGCAACCAAGTGGTTAGAAATCAAGCAAACTAGTTAGCAGTTGGAAGATGAATAGTACCTAGTTACTTGCTTTTTCAAGAAGGGGGACAAGTAGTACATGAGGCCATGCTTGCTAGTTCTTGCCTATACGTATATGATTTTTATCACCCAACATAACTTTATGCATTATTCAACCAACAACCAAACACAAAACACAAAACACAAACTCCTTCCCGCCCTTGTATTCTTGCTCTCGGCCAAAGAAAAAGAGGAGAAGAAAAATTTCTTCTTCCTCCTTTTCCATCACTCATAATTCACAACATAATTCCTAGGTCATCTTCATCATCTAGACAAGGTATGTTAGCAATTTCAAGCCATTTCACCCACCCAATTTCAAGTTACAAATTGTTAAAGCTTGGGTGAATAGTAACCATGTTTGTTTTTCTTTTAGATCTTGGATTGTAAGTATTGTAGGAGACCATTTAAGGTGTTGTTGAGTTGTGAAAAGCTTATCCAAGGCCCCTAGGTGCTCAAGAAGGTATAAAAATCTCAAACCCTCTTGGTTATGTATTATTTATAAAGTGTGGTAGTAGATCCATGTGTTTGTGAGCTAATCTTGGTTGTATATGTATTGGATAACATAAATCTTGAGTTTTGATGTTGAGATTGTGACTTTTATGATTATGGATAATATATATGTCTCCATGAGTGTTATGAACCATGATCTAAGTGTATTAAGTGTTGGTTGTGTTGTGGAATCATGAAAAATGGTTGATCTAAATAGTTTGTGCTTGCTGAGTTTTGTCCAGGAACATTGACCTGTATTGTAACACGATTTTGAACCCCCAAATGTTGTCCCCTGATGTCCTACCATATATTGTTGGAAAGATAATTGAATGTAGTTTCTGGAAATGTAAGGTTCATGGCTAGGTGATGTATAGATTTTAAGTTATTGCCGGAGGAGTGAATTGTGTTTCTGGATTCCGGACTGCAATAAGTGACCCCACTGTGAACCTTGTTTAAACCCCTAAAAATATATGTGGGATCATGAAAAACATTGAGAAGTTAGGGAATGCAGTGGTGAAGACCACCCAAAAAGAATTGGATTAAAATATGAAGTTTTGGATTTTATAAAAATGCTAGAGTAAAATTCGCGCAAGGGAAAAAGTCGATTAGTGGAGCAAAATTCTAGGGTTAGTGGTTATGATTCGAAAGTGGTAACTAAATTAAGTCGATTAAGTGACGAGCGTAATCTAGTAATGACATGAACCTATAGTGGGGTTAGAGATTCACAAGACGAAGTCGTTAAGTTAATTTCGTACCCCCTAAAACCCCGTAATTAAAGAGATATTGTTAAGGTACTAACGAGCGGTTATTGCTTATGTATAGATCGTTCGAATCTGCACGCTCGACCACCCCAACCAAACCAAGGCAAGTTTACTTTTCAAAACTTATCCATATACAAGGACTTTCACTGTTGTATTTGTAGTTTTCAATTATATCAAATGCTATGTTTATCGAAGTATTGATGCAATTGAGATTGAATAAGTACATATATGCTTATACCCCTTGAACTTAGATTGAAATGTTTTCTTCGGACAACGACTCTAGCAATAGAGGTCGTAGCGGTCCGTATATACTATTGACCAGGGAGCGGTATATTATTATATCGTATCTAGTTTACGAAAAGCCGAAGGGTCATTCGGGTAGTATCGTATACTCAAGTAACTATTGTTATATCTTCGTAAATATTCGAAACCCTATCTTGGATTAAAAGTTTATTTTATCGAATAATTATTTTATTAATTATTAATATTAAATCTTAAAATATTATTTATTAATCATCGTTCATTATTTAAAGACAAAGTTAATCCAAGATACCTTTTAATACTTTCAAACTCGAACTCAAAACATTTTCGAAAACCCCCGGTCAGATTCTGCTTCTTGTATGATTTCAAGAATCATCGGTCGACTGATGTCGGACCTCAACTACTCTGTTTTCAATCAAAATCAAGTTTTAAAAGAAAAAGAAAAAGGGACTCTGGCAGGTGTGGGATTCGTTGACGAACGATTCCCAGGATGTGTAAGCGGCCGTGAGCCAGGCGGTCCATCAATTACTATTCCGGCCCAGGTGTTGCCGAAGGATGATTACAGATGTAGTTTTCATCGAGGGTGATTACGGATGTAGTTTTCACCCGAGGGATAGTTACGGATGTAGTTTCTATCCTTCTACCGGTAGAGAAGACCCGCGGATTATTGGACTTGGATGTGGCGACTGATCATCGTCAATCCTTGTCAGGTTTTGTGTTTTCTTTAAGTCCCATTCCTCCATTTTGGAAAAATGCTTCGACACTGCTTATTTGGCTTTTGTGCCAAGTTGCTGATAGTGTTCTATTTTGATGAGAAAGATGTTGACTCAATGCAGTATCTAGAACTGCAAGTTTATTTTGAAAACGAGGGCACATATTGTCGCACCTTCGAGATTTATCAACTATGACAAGTGATTTTATATCTGATTGATACAAAAAAATTTAATAACTGCCAATCATATGAAATGTTATATTGATTATCTTATACGTATATTCCTTGCTGAGCTATAGTTGCTCACTCTTGCTTGTTTCCAAATTTTACAAACACAACAGCTAAGCGAAATGGCAAGACCCAGGCAGACTGCTCGAAAGCAGGTGACTAGACCCGAGCCAGCACTTGAGATTCCACCGGTAGGCCCCATTAGCCAGATTGGTTGGCAGCTTTTGTTAGTTCGTTTTATTTATCAGTATGACCTGTGCAAGGCAGTGTATCGTAACAAACTTTCAAGCCGCCAACTTCGCTTCATATCGAAGTGTTGCTGGTAGCATAAATACTATTTAATTCGGTCTGTAATAACTCTGATAATTTTATTACTGTTTAATCAATGTGTGACGTTTCTGAGGCTCTAACCTCTGTGTGTGTTTGTGGTGTGAGTTTATTGTGGGGTCGATGGCTGTGTTATATATATTATGTGCAAGAACAGGTATGTTGTTAATGGAAAATGGACCGTGAGCGCCTAGATCTCCGACCCCGGATCTGGGGGCGTCACACGATAGGTAGAGGTTTTCTTCTTGAACCTTCGCTTGAGTAAGCATACCGACCTTACTGGTAGACAGTGGAGGTTTGCTCTTCGAACTGTTCAACAATTTGTGTAAGCGATGATATACTTATCACTATATCCTTTCTGACTCGTTCAGCTCTCATGATTATGTACATAATGGAACTATGTCGTCGTCATATATTATGGGACTTTCCATTATACATTGTGCTCTGTACTCTGCCAATAGCAGACTGACTATCACAGTGCAGTCCTATTGCAGTCACAGGCTTTTGCTATCTCGGAATGTAACACCCCCAGATCCGGGGTCAGGAATCTGGTCGTTACCGTCCCAATTCCCATCCATAATTCAACATAAATATTAAATTACAACCTTGTGATCCAAAACAATAACATAAAACACACCCGTTATAGTCCTGGAGATGAAATCAGAGTAACTACCAAATTTTATTAAGCACATTATGAGTTCTTACAACCCAAAAAGAATTACAATGTGAATACATACTCTTTGCCATCCATTATCATAAGTCATACCAGCCCATATATTTGGTACTGAAAGAATGAATCTATTCTACCAATAGCTTTCTCTTCGGCTCTGGTAGTTTCATCGTCCCCGCTAGCGTCGAGTGCGCCTTGTGCGAGTCATCTGGTCTAGCTGTTGTTGTGATATAATAATAAAGCAAGGGTGAGCACTAGCCCACCAACAATAATGTTTAACTGAACGATAATATATAACAGTTCAAAAGTATCTTTCAAACCATATGCCATGCATTTACGGAAATGATGCCAGTATAATATGAACGATGAAGTTACAAGGTAACTTAAAGTATTTATTTTGTGGAAATATCTGCTAAGTCAAAATAAGCAAGATATTATCATTTATCATATAAAGAGAAATTTTCAAGGAAAATATTGCAATTCCAGTTATATATTAACATTTTTCGAAGTCCTACAACCTGAAAGAAGTCTATTCGATACGTGTTACGGAAGACACCGTCAACCTGAAAGAAGTCTCTTCGATACGTGTTGTAGGGAATTCCCAATTTGGGAGATGAACCAATACTGGAGTTATCACGCGCCAGCTGTCCCACTCCCTGATGATCAGTCGGGGATGGTACAGCCCAATATAGTTTACTACCGGTAGAAGGAAGAACTGACGGCTCCACTTGTCGATTGCCTTTAATAGTAACTCTCTGGCCAATTGTTAGGCCTTGTGATGGACCGCGCGACTCGGCCTCTTACACACGATTCCTAGTTCGAATAAATCCACAGCATTGAAACGTAGAGTTTGTCCTCCCTTCCCCAAGTGAAATACTTGTTGATAAGACTCCACAAAGTAGTCGTATCTAGTTGGAAAGGAAAATTCACCAACATTTCCCAAGCTTTTGCTTGTTAATGGATATCAACTTGTTCCAACAATCTTACCCCTCGAATGATGAGAAGGTACAAACAGACTTAATGAGTCCATAACAACCAAGTTACGAGTGAAAAGGATAAATTATGACCGGGAAGTCAACAAGATGAATAACATTGCTCAAGTAGGTTCCCCTATAATATGGAAGTTTGAGCGAGCATTTAAATCCTTTTAAGATAGATTTAAATGAAAAATAAATAGTTGGGAACCTTTCCTTGATAAAATAGTCATAAAAAGACTCCGAAATATTTTACATAATATCTGGAGGTGAAAGATAATCTCCGAATAATATAAATCATGTTAAAAAGAATTTAAAAGAATTAAATAAATATTCCAAGAATATTTATTTACTCAATAATAATTACGGAATATTATTAACTCATAATATTGCTCGTAAGTAATCCTCGAATGAATATATAGAATTATTTACTAAATAAATCCCTCCTTAAATTAATATTCGAAATAATATTCATTAAATAATTAAACTCCAATAAATATTTAAAATAATATTCAATAAATAAGTCAAACCTTAAATGAATATTTGAAAATGATATTCATTTAATAAATAATCTTCTAAAAGAATATCCAAATAATATTCATTTAGTAATCAAAACTTTAAAGGAATAATCGAAATAATATTCCTTAAGTAAATAGAACTTCCAATGAATATTTAAAATAATATTCATCAAGTACATAAAACCTTAAATGAATATTCGAAAGTAATATTCATTTAATAAATAACATTCTAATGAATATCAAAATAATATTTATTAAATAATCAACTCTAAATGAATATTCGAAACTAACATTCATTTAATATCTCTCGACTGAGATAATACTCGAATAACATTCCTCGAAATATTTCCAAGTAATTGATACTTTATGGGAATATAAATAACGTTTAATAATAACATTCCTCAGATAAATAATAATCTGTCGTTGGAATCCCTCCGAGTTTTCACGACTATCTATATCTCAAAATACCGACTCCCGGTCTATGTTTAAGAATGAATATCATATGCCCTTCGCTAAGGGTCTTATCCAAACAATCTGGCTTATAACTGATAATTCGCATCTAGTCTATAAGCCAATATCAATTCAGGGAACATGTATCATTATATAATTTGACAATAGGCATGCATGCTATGGCATATGTAAAATATCAATCACATATATATATTATCACAACAACAGGTTCAGAGTTTTGAACACTTGCCTGGTAATCAGGTGTGGGTGGAGATAGCGTGACCTGGGTCTTCTCGATGATCTAAAAACAATCAGAACATTCGAGATTAACCACTTAACACGTTTTAAAAGTCTAGGTATAACTTCACTAAAATCGAAACACGTTTTCGAATTATCTCGTTATACACCTTTTAGTGTAACTCTTTTTATTACTGATACGATCCGACAATTGTTCGTTATTACGACATGTCATAATATTACCAAGGTCAGGAAATTATATTTACTGTCATGCTCGGTTTCTAAGTGTTAACAAAAATTCGGCATTACGACGGCTATATATCGAACGTTCTAAAAATTATAACAATTCAACCAAGACACACCGGGCATCCAAACAACTCATACACATTCGGTATTTCTCATCCTCAATCTGTCCAAAATCATCTACTAATCATCATATCATAACCATGTTTAGATCCACTAACAAAATCCATAATCATGCTTATAATCATGCTAATACTATAACTAATCTTATATCATCAAGAACATGCTTAAATCTTCAAAACAAAGCTAGGGTTTTGATGAGATATACCTTCCTTGGAGGATGTAGAGACCTTAATAAGCCTTTACTAGTCCTTAGAACACCTTAACCAAGCTTAACTAACAAGAATCATCAAGCACATAATTAGTGATTTTCGGATCTGCTATAACGCAGTGGAAAGATCATGAAAAACGAGGTCCTTACCGAGGTTTTCTGGATGAGGCTTATAAAGGAGAGTTGTAGAGAATCTAACCAGATTTCCAACAAGCTAAAGAACACCAAATTCCATTGAGTAATGAAGGAGATATGGCCGTTTGAAAATCGTCACAGAAACTGTCATGAATCTGGACAGTTTGCTTCTTCAACTTGGGGAGGTGATTTGCCTAGGCTATACTTCATGGATTGCTATGAAATTTGGAGCAAATATTGCCCATGGAGTGGATAGGTTGTGGTTAAAATTTGGTGATTTTATCATGGACAGAAATGGAGATATTAATTTGTTTTTGGAGAGTGTTTCTGCTGGGCAGTTTTGAGAGAGTTTTTGTTTTGCTAGCTTCTCTTGCACTCATCTAGCATAAAGTGATGTTTGGATAATATCTTGCTAAAGTAGCTTTAATAAAGTGATGATGAAATGGATGATGAGAATTGCATGGACAAGTGTTGATCTTTGGTGGCGTTAAGGCTAACTAAGTAGTTTCTTTTGCTAAGTACTAGTTTCATCTCTAAGTATGCTAGTTGCATGAGTCATCACTTGGTTTGCTAGATATTTTCCACCACTACATGCATGTATCTTTATTCCCTGCTTGTTTCTTTGTCTGGTTATTGCTCAATTCTTTTATCGTTCGGAGGAATAACTCATTCGTTTCTAGTTAGGGTTTTACCGGAATCCGTCTTAATATTTAAACTATCATTCTCCACTCTCTTTAATAAATCTTGAATCCATATTCCTTAAATCTTTTTAATAATTCCTTAAGTCTTTCAGTGTCTGGGGAAATCTCGGGGAAAATAAAAGTGCTGTTTTTCAGAATCCGACAGCTTTTACATACACTCTTTTTCCCCTGGATCACTAATACGAACTCAGAATTTCGTTCGGGGTACTTCTATATAGTGTCGTCTAATAATATTCCTAAATCCACCAAAATCACTATTCATCCATTTTTCTTTACTCATCCTCTTAGGGTTGTACAATTGTCCCTGATCTCTTTCGATCGTTCCTTAACCTTTTTACGGACCTACTGGACCAATAACAGATATCGATTTGGATGACATAAGAATAATCTTCTCCTTTAGAATTATCAAATCTCAACTCCCTAGGAGATAGATAATTCTTATCTAAAGTGTCAAACAATAGTATTCTTCATGGCATATAAAAATTTGAATCCAAATCTATTCCTTTCATTCATTATCTCAATCGTTACATCGTAGTCGTAATCACTATTCACCATTACCTCAGTACATAATAAAAAGTTTTAATTATATCCAAAATTTGGGGTTTCTTACAGTCTCCCCTCCTTAAAAGGATTCCGTCCCGAAATCAGGTAGGAAGAAAAGAGTCGTTTGTCTGTCGTTTCACCTTTCAGCTTCCCGGTCAATTCTTATTCGTTCTACCCTTTCTCAGCACATCTACTGGTGCTACAATACTTACTTTATCCTTTTCCATCTACTTTGCTACTTTTCGTACAACACACTATCCGGGTTATGCTCTTACTCAATCTTATCCTTATTGATACCTGCAGTGGCTTTGGTATCATTATCGTGATATGAATTCGGAGATAACCTCGCTCGCACTATGCATTTCCTGATCGCTTTAATCTTCGCAATCTCGATCAATATAGAGAAGTGGAAAGATTTATTAAGAGATCACCATGATCAATTTAACATTTGTTATATTGCATCGTTAGTACAGATGGGGGCCAGCCTTTAGTACTTGACAAGCAATTAAACAAGTTATGGTATTCCGCTTAGACTTCTATCACATAGACAGATAGTCACGTAGCAGTACCTCCCCTCCTTAAAGGGTTGTTCTTCTCAATTCATAAAGAAGATGAATAAGAGAGAAGAAAAGAAAAGAATTCTAAAGGATTATAGAAAGTTTTCATGATTGTAAAATATAATACTCAAAATTTACTTCTGAACTATAGAGGTTCATCGAAGAAGAAATTAATCATAATTATATCCAATACCATTTGATCGCAATCTCATGTGTCAACTTATCTTGCTGCTTTGTCCACTATTCTATGGACCTATACTCTGGTTCAACCTTAGCAACGCTCACTCCAGAAAATTCCTTCAACCTTTTAGGTTAAATCTTAGGTTTCTCGCTTGACACCATTGTTACTGACATTCCATGTCACGCTACTAGCTTTTTCATAACTATAATATTAACACTATCAGGTTGTCATCCCGAGAATTCATCAGAAAACCCATTTATTAATCCATTCATAACATTCCTTGCTTCACATTCCCTAGTTGCTTTCCCAGTCTTTTCTTTATCAATCACATCCTTCTTATTATCTGATTCTTATTTACTTCTGTTATTTACTTCCACCTTCATCTCTTTATTGAGACATCTTTTGCACTTGGTACCTGCTTATTGGTATCCCATCACATTTCCTCTATAATCATCACATTATTCCAATTTAAACTCTCCGAAATGAATTTGGCCGATCCCTTAATCTTAGATCCGATATAATCTACTTTTGCCAACCTTCTTTCTCATCACTTGTTCTTTTCTACCCGTGGTTTTTCACAGGTTGTCTTTCGTAAGTCAGACCAGGTCGTATATCTACCTGCTCGTGCTCTTATCATCTATCGAGCATCTGCATTTTACTGGCGTAGCCTTGCCACATGAAAACCCGTTATGACCGTGCTATAAGTTTTGGGGGTAAGGCTGGCTCGAATACCACCTTCCGAACACTTTTCAACTCTTAGGTGGCCCAATAAGTCTCGGGCTCAACTGCCCTTCCCTCCAAGTCTCATTAATTCTTTCCACGGGAATATCTTTAACATCATGAATCATCAACCTCATATTCTCTATCTTGTTTGCGCAGAAGTACACTAACACAAACTTGCTTGTCATTCATCAACATGCCATTTAGCTTATCAATAGCAGCACTTTCTTTATCTTTACGTTGTCATCTACTTTCTTAGAGGAATCACCATCGCTTGTTGTTTACGTAATGCGTTAATAGCTAACCCTACGGGTTTCAAATCCTTTAGGGAGACAAAGTAATCACTATTCCTTATCCATAAGGAACACTTCCTGAACTTGATGTAGATATTACATGAAGTAGATAAAATTGCAGAAGAGTTTCAAGCATCGCAGCTATATCCGGTTGATAAAAGTATCACTCATACATCTTCCATAAAAGACTGGAAACTTAATCGTTTACTTCATCAATTTTGTATCATGGTCCTGGTTTGCCTCAAAACGGGACCTTCTACGGTGTGTAGTTTGCTTAAGACAATATCGGGAATCGAATCTTTACTTAAACTATTATTACCATCGATTCTTGCACATTCATCAGAAGGAATGTAAATTCCTCCACTCCGATATGACCTTCAAGGTCCTTCCAAATATCATTCTGTTTCTTCGGTATGAACATTGTAATTATTCTTCTATACTTAGACTGTCGGCCACCTCATTGGCCTTTCCTCATACTAACAATTTCTTGTAATCCATGTTCTCTGGATACATTCCAACTCAAACTTTTCTACCTCATTCCCATCACTATTGGGTGAAAGCATTCTCCCTTAAGCTCTGCTGAAGGAGAAAAATATATCTATCAGTCTTTTTCCATACGTCATTGCTTCCACCTACCCGTGGGAACTTTATCACGTTTATTCCCAATCCTACTTAAGATACTTCTTTTCTTAGTTCTTTCCTTATCTTAGGATAATCTCAACCTTTATAGGTTCAATCCATACTTCCTCAGGGTTTCATACATGCCTCACCTGGCATTATTGTTACTATGTCATACATTCCTTATCAAACTTCCATTTTGAAGTTCGGAATATTACCTTTTTCCTTGTAAGGTTTCTTAGGTCATCCTCATCATTCCTCCTGTATTTTCTGGGTACAGGGTATATCAAAACGTCATTGATTAGTACTCTAATAATTCTATCTATGTTCTTTCCAGAACTCTTTTTAATAATCCTTACCGGTCATTGTTGCCTTAGCAAGTCCAACTCATATCATCTGAATTCATAATGTCGTTATTAGGGTTAATTCCATCCCTTGTGCATTCCCCAGGATTTATCTTAATTTATGGATATCATATCCTTAATTCAACTGCCAAGGAATTCTTGCATCCTATACTTGGCAATCAAATCATATATCCTTAATAAGGGTCTCTTTTCAATCATTCTAATTTGTTAATCGATCGGTGGCTTAATGCTAACCTCTTCTTTAAGATAGTTGTCATCCTATTTGACCTTCCAAAAGACAACGTATGTCTATCTGCTCTCTTACAAAACTTAGTACTGGTAGCAAGGATGTTCTGGAAGATATTGGTCGAGTTCAACGTGAACCTCTTAGTATTTATCGTTCTTCGCAAAGGTACTTGCCTCACACAAAATTTCTATAGCATACTGATCAATCTCTGACCATTTCTATACTCTCTTCATAAACCTTCGTTGTTTAGTATTTATAATACCTTAACATCAAACATCTCAAGTCACTATACTTCTATTTTTACTCGTAATCTTGGACAATCATATATACATGAATCACTTTAGTACGGGTGACCCCATACTAAAAAAAATCTAGAAAATTCCAAATCAAAACATGGGTTGCAAAGGGTTCAGTAGAAGATTCCAACGATCTCATTAATATTTTCTTTATATCAGAAGCCCTTGCAGTCGGTTCTTACTTAGAAGCAACCCTGCTTTGTCCTTTCATTGCTGGTCTAGTCACTTGATAATCCTTTGTGACTTGGCCTCAACTGGCCACACTAAAATAAAAATATATGATTTTAGGGGTTTGGCTAATAGCATTACTTTTCTAGAAATTGCCGGCATAGTGCCTTCTTCTTTGATACCTTTCTACCTTTCCAAAACTTTACTCCATATGAGTCTTAATCGACTACTCGGCACCGTCTCCGATCACCTTTCTTCAACTTTTATCTTTTCAACTATTCTTATGAATCCCGCGTGCCACGCAAGCTTACCATTCCTGGCATAACAGCCTTTTCACTTAAGTCAATCCCGGAGTTTCTCAGTCCGGCTGGTTTCTTACTTACATTTCCTGTTTTCGTCCAATCTCACTTCATCATTGTATTTCTACAATCAATCGCGATAACAAGGGTCTCTCCACCAACCCATATAGCGGCTACTTTACCCAATTCACGGGGTTTGCCCCAGTTTCTACTCTCTTCCATGATGTTCTCTGATAATCAGAAAGACAAGGTTTGCCAAAATTCGTTGAAGTTCTTCCCAGAATTAGGGAAATTTTGGTCAATCTATCCATCTACTGGTAACATTAAGGAGACCAGTTTCGAAGCCTGAAGAATAGTTCTATGAACCTTCAAACAGGTAAAACCGTAAGCAGTCATAATTAACGAAATAATCATCATCAGGTTGGAAGTTTAACCCCTGGAGAGGAACCAATTATATACATCCCTTAGAAGGGAATCAACAGTTTTAAACTGAAACTTGTCACAATGTCCTGATATTCAATATTACCAAATGTCAGTCTACCTGACTACTAGTCTCAGAAGGAACATTACCGTCGGAGTTGGTTGTTCCACAAAATTGGCACTACTAAGGCCATCCGATCTGGTGGACCGTGCTGTTCGAATGCATCCGCAAGTACTTTGTCGTGTTGCGCAAGCACACATCATAATCCTTTATGCGAAGCGTCGTTGGAAGCACAAAGTCTCCTTTTTCCATTAAGCAATGCCAACTCTTGGTCATTACCAATTTCATCTTTTAGCTCCAGGAAGATTTTCTCACATTTTTCTCTTTAACTGCTGATCGTATTACTTGATCCATTATAACTCCGCGTCGGAGTAAACTTAAGGTAACTACTATAATCCATTCAACGAAAAGAAAAAATTTAATATTCCTCTGAATCACATGCATCTAGCGTTTCTGGTTCATCATTTCACTGTGTTGAAATAAACCTATACTCAGTCTCTGACAGTAGCCTTATTACGAGTTCATCTTGACTCACTAGTCTTATCTTCCGGTAGGTTCTGAGATCATTGTCTTGCTTACTACCTCCTTATATAACTTTATCCAATCATGCTGTCACTTCCCAATATTTTCACTTTCTAACTGATTCATTCATAAAATGGACATTTTCCTGAAATAAATAACTTCATTAATCTCAATTTGGTTCCATAATTTACAACCTATGACATCTGCCTTCTCATGGCGAATTATTACTGACAATATTCATACTAATTCATTTGTCAAATGATATGGCACTTACTACCTCCTTCTCAACTATTTCTACGGACTCTCCTCCTCGTCCTATATCGATGTCTTTGATAATCATCCATCCCTCTAGCTCTTTCTTCGTTAATATGAAAGTCTCTGAGGATTCTCGTCTATTCCCGTATAAGATCTCAAGTAATTCTTGCAATCCGTCTTACTCACTGGTACTGCATCCAATAGTCCGGCTATGAATCCAACACGAATCTTTAGTTCTCTTACTAGTAGCTTAGTTCTTTATGCTCACTTTTCTGAGCACCATATCTTAATCATCACAGTCTTTCTGGCTGCAGCCCTCATTCCTCGAGGGTAAGCTCCTTATCCTAACAGGATTTTCCTTATCTGCTGGAACCTCTTCCGGGTCTCCAGTAGGGTACTCTATTGAATTTACCCGCTGATAAGTCATACCAACCCATATATTTGGTAGTCTCATCGTCCCCGCCTGCGTCGAGTGCGCCTTGTGCGAGTCATCTGGTCTAGTTGTTGTTGTGATATAATAATAAAGCAAGGGTGAGCACTAGCCCACCAACAATAATGTTTAACTGAACGATAATATATAACAGTTCAAAAGTATCTTTCAAACCATATGCCATGCATTTACAGAAATGATGCCAGTATAATATGAACGATGAAGTTACAAGGTAACTTAAAGTATTTATTTTGTGGAAATATCTGCTAAGTCAAAATAAGCAAGATATTATCATTTATCATATTAAGAGGAATTTGCAAGGAAAATATTGCAATTCCAGTTATTAACATTTTTCGAAGTCCTACAACCTGAAAGAAGTCTCTTCGATACGTGTTACGGAAGACACCGTCAACCTGAAAGAAGTCTCATCGATACGTGTTGTAGGGAATTCCCAATTTGGGAGATGAACCAATACTGGAGTTATCACGCGCCAGCTGTCCCACTCCCTGATGATCAGTCGGGGATGGTACAGCCCAATATAGTTTACTACCGGTAGAAGGAAGAACTGACGGCTCCACTTGTCGATTGCCTTTAATAGTAACTCCCTGGCCAATAATTAGGCCTTGTGATGGACCGCGCGACTCGGCCTCTTACACACGACTCCTAGTTCGAATAAATCCACAGCATTGAAACGTAGAGTTTGTCCTCCCTTCCCCAAGTGAAATACTTGTTGATAAGACTCCACAAAGTAGTCGTATCGAGTTGGAATGGAAAATTCACCAACATTTCCCAAGCTTTTGCTTGTTAATGGATATCAACTTGTTCCAACAATCTTACCCCTCGAATGATGAGAAGGTACCACTAGTACAGAAAAGGCTTTTAGCGTCGGTCAAAATAGGCATTAGGCGTCGGTTATTGGGCGTAGTATATGAAGGCGACGCTATAGATGTAGACCTATAGCGCCGGTCAAAATGGCGACGCTGAAAGTTAATTATAGGCGTCGGTCAGTTAAATAACCGACCCTAAAAGTCTGTTATAAGCGTCGGTCATTTAAACAACCGACGCTAAAAATCTGTTAAAGGCGTCGGTCATTCAAACAACCGACGCTAAAAGTCATGTTAAAGGCATCGGTCATTCAAACAACCGACGCTAAAAGTCATGTTACAGACGTCGGTTATTGAAACAACCGACGCTAAAAGTCATGTTAAAGGCGTCGGTCATTGAAACAACCGACGCTAAAAGTCATTTATTTAAAAAAAATTAAAAATTAAAATTCTAATAAACATTCATCCAAACCAACAAACACCTGTCAACCTGTTATATAATACAAGCTATATGAAACAATACAAGATTTATACAAAGCAATGAGATCATATTAATATTAATTATGAAAAAAAACTAGCCAATAATGAGGTACCAAAATATTAAATTGTATATTTTGTATTCACTTTCTTCTAACCACCGTGTAACAGTTAGATCCCCCAGTGTCCCTCATGTTCTTGATTATTCTAGTACGTACATTTAGATGCCACAAGCTACAATCCAAAGCCAAGATCTTACAGGAACAATGCTATCAATCAATCTCAGTCTTGCTGTGTAGTGCCTTCAAAACACTTTATAGAAGATTTTCTGCCCTCAACATACTTCGCTAAAGAGTTTTTCCTTCAGTTACATGGAGAGCTTATTCTCGTCTTGGTAGATTAGGCAGGCAGGAGGTGCATTGATCTTGGTTTTTCCGACTTCTGACAAAAATAATTTCATAGTTTAGAAGACTCCATAATGATCTGTCACAGTTTATATTGGGGGGGAGGAGACCTTGATATATACTTTTTTTTAAAAAGGGTGCACAAGAAAGATGAATGAACAAACAGAGTTTCTAAAAGCAAGCATAACGTACTGAATCACGAAATTCTAGTCAAATATGAGGCATGTTGGTCCTGTGGATATCGTTTCCATCCGGCCCTCTCTTGTAGTACTACTCCTTTCCAATCCAATGAGACTGAAATGGAATTATCAGCGCACAAATGTAACTTAATTTAGTTAGAACTGCAAAGCATCACTATAATAATAAATCCTACACTTCTGAAATAATAAAATTCGAAAACTTTCTTTCGATTTGAAAACCATCTCAATTTTGACTTCCAACACAGATTTCAAGCAGTAAACATTGATCAAAACTGGCTCTCATATAAAGATATATAAACATTCATGATTAGACAATTGAGAACTCAATGACAACAAGAAAAGATAAAACTGCAATGAACTCCCAACTCTAATTTTAAATAGAATCAGGTACAAACTTTTACCTTTAAAGCATGTGAGAAACCCGATTGGTAGACTGAATTACGGGCAATCTCGCATAAATCACATGAACTTAACTTCCATACCTGTATTAAAGAAGCATATAAACCCCCGTTGTCTACTAACAACACTTATTAGAGTCCAACTACACAGAATAAGGAGCTTACTTACTGAAGCTGCTATACTATATTCTTCAATAAGCAGTTCTTTCGTTGGATGGATTTTTAAAGGATCATCCATCGAAAGGGACACATTGAGTCCCCTTAAGAAGAACATAGGAAATGGGTTTCGATGATAGTCCACAAACAAGGAGTTGTTGCTCAGTGGAGACATTGCCAATCCAATCTAGTAACCATCAAAACATTAAACGCATAATTAATACTTTGAAAGATGTTAAATAATCAGGTCAAATGGAAGGCATTCTTTTTTTTACCTGGGCTAGATAGTATAAATATTGAAGAACAGGAGATTTCTTAAATTGATTCCATGGGCGATATTATGACAAGTGAGAAATGTTGCAGCAAGGTGGTCAATGTCACCAGCCTGAACACAAAAATTCCCCTTTGAAGAATTACACAAAACTGACTGCTAAGTAGAAAAGAATATGGATTCAGGATTAAACGGATACCTCCCCAGAATGTGGACGAATCTTATGGTCGTCATCCCCTTTGATTCGCCGAACTGAGATGACTTTCGGTTACTGTTCCTATGTCTTGTTCTACGAAAATTTAACATAAAAAAATTGCTTAATAAGTTATTTTGTCATTTATATTTTCAAATAAGCAAATTTTCAAATCTTCTATCACTTTCCATTCCACTTAGGATCCGTGAGCATATATGAAAATGCTTAATAAGTTATTCTGTCATTTATATTCGAAGCAGAATACACCTACAAACATTAGAAGATTTAAAAACAAATGAAGCTGCATAAATTTCTACATCGTGAAGAGATACGAGTACGAAGTCACCGAGCTTGCATATACTAATAAATTGTAACTATGATCTAATGCACAGTACAACTGGAATGGACAGATCTATAATACAGTAAGATCATATCTTATTGCTCCATAGATCTTAATGAAGTCTGATAAAATGCATGTGGTTGCTCCAGCATAATTAAAAAATAAAATGCATGTGGTACTCCTTGAACAGAGTACTTCTCATAAAAGGCATCGAAAACTGCTGATAAATGGAGATCAACCATTTCCTCGCCATTTTTTTGCATTTTCTTTCTTTTTGAATTCCAAGTCAAAATAAAGGTGGCATGGCAATCCCTGGTTGCAAACTTAAACATAAAAAACAGTGTTTTCCAGAAACCCCGCTCAACCTTAAGAGCAGAATTCATGACTTGCACTCTGTATTATACTTCTATATATGCAGATATTATATATAAATGTTTCACTCACATAAGAATACTTTAGCAGCTGCTACAAAATAAATTTGACAAAGACGAGACAAGAAATAAGAAACTGAAATAAAAAAATGACTAACTTTAGAATATTATAAACTAAAAAGATTGACAAAAATGAGGAGTCCACATAGTTTTACCACCAAGGTTTCGGGGCAAAAAGTTTGTCATCGACTATCCAAACCAGATCCTACAAAGTAACAACAATAGCTTCCCTCCCTCTAGAGATGCCAATGCCAAAGTAAAACATATATAACATATGCTGGAAATAAGATTCCACAAAGAATATTAAATACTCCCTCCGTCTAGAATCCAGCTAGTGTTTTTCTTCTTTCTTGACTTTAGCTAGATGACTGTAAGGCTTTGTATGGGATATTAAAAACCTAGTTTTAAAAACGAAAAACAAGGAAGCCGGAAACTCATTTTCAAACATAGCTGGTACCAGTTTACAAGTCCATATACGGCCAGTTGGATACCACAATGTGCACTAACTTATACTAAGTCATAGTAAGAGTAATATACTTATAAAAACAAATATATTCATACATAAGTAGCATCCCATAAAAATTAAAGTGACAGAGATGGTAACTTATATATGTATATATATGATGAAATAGAGATGGTTACCTCCTGAATTACTTCATAATGATGACGAAATTTAGGATTCATGTTTTTGTACCTAAGATTTGATGACAACACAAATTAGGAAATTTATAAGCAAGGACAAAATAAGCGACCAATCTCACTGGATAAATAAGAACTCCTTTGACGGGGAAAAAATGCAAAGTAACAAACAATAGATATTGAACAAGGAAAAGAGAAAGCTTTTTACTTTCTTATTGCAGAGCTTTTTTTTCTTTTACGGACTGGGTTTTTACCTTTTACTGATGATACTGAAGATGGAACATCTGAATGGCTCAATGGTTTTTAAACTGGACTAGTTTGCTTTGGCATGCGTATGTACCTTTTTATTTCTCTAAAAGCAGATTCTATGATGCAAATCGTAGAAGTAAGTTTGAATATATAAACAGAAAACTTTAATAGATGCCACTTGTATGTTCTTTATCTTTCTTGCATAACATAAAAGAAAATACAGGGGAGAACAAATAATTCTGCATAATATTTCCCCATTCAAAGATTTCAGGTGTAACAACATTGATCATATATTCATATATACCTAATAAGCTCAATGTTGTCAGCTAGCCAAAAGGACTAGCAATAACCTCAATGTTATGAATTTAAAGAGAAACCGAACACAACAGTTGAGACACAGAAGCCAAGTCACATTTAATATGAATCTGAAATACAGTAAACAAACAGCAACATATAACTGGTCACTTTCATCCTATAGTGTATTAACATATGTTATCACTTATGCACTAATGCTAACATTCAACACCACAAAACATCCGTAATTAAAATAGCCCTTCATACAATAAAATACCCACATTCGCATAGAAATCATAGTAAAAAAAAGAAAAATTAAACCAGTAAATTACAAGATCCACTATGAACAAAGTTTTAAGCTTTTCGTAAATTATCACACCAATTTATCAAGATTCAACAAAAACAATCCATTCCCTTTTATCATATACATATTTACCTATATGGACAGCAAGAAGATTTCCGATATCTCCAAGTGCTCGTCGATTCCTCACTTCATCAGCTGCCATGTTCTTCTGCTTTATTTCTCCTTCGTTTGCCTCTGCTGCAACAAATTACAAATCAGCAAACAGATAATAAAACCCCCAAAACAACGAGACAACAAACTAAAGCGTAATAAACATCTAATCTTTGAATACCACACAGAACTGAATTATTTATAGCCTAGACTTGATAAAATTGTGTGCATTGATATAAGACATAAGACACAAAACCCAAGTTTAAGGACGGGACAACAATCAAACATAAACAAGCCCCTTTCTTGTGGCAGCACTTGCACTGTATGAGAGAGAGAGAGAGAGAGAGAGAGAGAGAGAGAGAGAGAGAGAGAGAGAGAGAGAGAGAGAGAGAGAGAGAGAGAGAGAGACCGAATTAATCAAGATGATAGACCGAGCGGTAACTCTTCAAATCTCACAATCGTCCTACAAATCCCTAGAAACCAAGACGCAAAGCCCGATTGAGCATGACAAAAATCGAGCCCTAGAAACCCAACAACAAATTAGATTGAGAGTTTGGGAGAAATCGAACCCAACATATCAAATTGAAACCTAATCGAGCCTGTGTACCATTATCAGAATGCAAGTGAAATCGAGGAGTGGAGTGGGCTGGAGTGGAAGTACGCATACATAACTCAGATGACCCAGATTGGCCCGAGTGTTTTATTATGTATATTTTTACTTTTTTGATTTTAATCAAAGTATTTTTACTTTTTTTAATGTTTAATTAAAGTTTTAGGAGTCGGCATTTATAGACCCGACACATAAAAACAGGTTTAAGCGTCGGCATTCCTAGGTCCGACGTTGTAAGTCTAGTATAAATGATCAATAGCGTCGGTAAAGCTAACAACCGACGCATAAAGGGTTAGTTTTAGGCGTTGGTTGTTTATGACCGATGCTAAAGGTTACTTTTAGGCGTCGGTTGAGTAAAGACCGATGCTAAAGGGTCAGTTTTAGGCGTCGGTTGTTTCATGACTGACGAAAAAGATCTAACACAAATGACATTAAGCGTCGGTTAAGTTAGCAACCGACGCCTAAAGTATCTATATAACCGACGCTTAAAGTGCGACGCTAAAAGGCAGTTCTGTACTAGTGTACAAACAGACTTAATGAGTCCATAACAACCAAGTTACGAGTGAAAAGGATAAATTATGACCGGGAAGTCAACAAGATGAATAACATCGCTCAAGTAAGTTCCCTTATAATATGGAAGTTTGAGCGAGCATTTAAATCCTTTTAAGATAGATTTAAATGAAAAATAAATAGTTGGGAACCTTTCCTTGATAAAATAGTCGTAAAAAGACTATGAAATATTTTACATAATATCTGGAGTTGAAAGATAATCTCCGAATAATATAAATCATTATAAAAAGAATTTAAAAAAATTAAATAAATATTCCAAGAATATTTATTTACTCAATAATAATTACGGAATATTATTAACTCATAATATTGCTCGTAAGTAATCCTCGAATGAATATATAGAATTATTTACTAAATAAATCCCTCCTTAAATGAATATTCGAAATAATATTCATTAAGTAATTAAACTCCAATAAATATTTAAAATAATATTCAATAAATAAGTCAAACCTTAAATGAATATTTGAAAATGATATTCATTTAATAAATAATCTTCTAAAAGAATATCCAAATAATATTCATTTAGTAATCAAAACTTTAAAGGAATAATCGAAATAATATTCCTTAAGTAAATAGAACTTCCAATGAATATTTAAAATAATATTCATCAAGTACATAAAACCTTAAATGAATATTCGAAAATAATATTCATTTAATAAATAACATTCTAATGAATTTCAAAATAATATTTATTAAATAATCAACTCTAAATGAATATTCGAAACTAACATTCATTTAATATCTCTCGATTGAGATAATACTCGAATAACATTCCTCGAAATATTTCCAAGTAATTGATACTTTATGGGAATATAAATAACGTTTAATAATAACATTCCTCAGATAAATAATAATCTGTCGTTGGAATCCCTCCAGGTTTCCACGACTATCTATATCTCAAAATACTGACTCCCGGTCTATGTTTAAGAATGAATATCATATGCCCTTCGCTAAGGGTCTTATCCAAACAATCCGGCTTATAACTAATAATTCGCATCTAGTCTATAAGCCAATATCAATTCAGGGAACATGTATCATTATATAATTTGACAATAGGCATGCATGCTATGGCATATGTAAAATGGCAATCACATATATATATATATATATATATATATATATATATATATATATATATTATCACAACAACAGGTTCAGAGTTTTAAACACTTGCCTGGTAATCAGGTGTGGGTGGAGATAGCGTGTCCTGGGTCTGCTCGATGATCTAAAAACAATCAGAACATTCGAGATTAACCACTTAACACGTTTTAAAAGTCTATGTATAACTTCACTAAAATCGAAACACGTTTTCGAATTATCTCATTATACACCTTTTAGTGTAACTCTTTTTATTACTGATACGATCCGACATTTGTTCGTTATTAGGACATGTCATAATATTACCAAGGTCAGGAAATTATATTTACTGTCATGCTCGGTTTCTAAGTGTTAACAAAAATTCGGCATTACGACAGCTATATATCGAACGTTCTAAAAATTATAACAATTCAACCAAGCCACACCGGGTATTCAAACAACTCATACATATATTTCTCATCCTCAATCTATCCAAAATCATCTACTAATCATCATATCATAACCATTTTTTGATCCACTAACAAAATCCATAATCATGCTTATAATCATGCTAATACTATAACTAATCTTATATCATCAAGAACATGCTTAAATCTTCAAAACAAAGCTAGGGTTTTGATGAGATATACCTTCCTTGGAGGATGTAGAGACCTTAATAAGCCTTTACTAGTCCTTAGAATACCTTAACCAAGCTTAACTAACAAGAATCATCGAGCACATAATTAGTGATTTTCGGATCTGCTATAATGCAGTGGAAAGATCATGAAAAACGAGGTCCTTACCGAGGTTTTATGGATGAGGCTTCTAAAGGAGAGTTGTAGAGAATCTAACCAGCTTTCCAACAAGCTAAAGCACCAAATTCCATTGAGTAATAAAGGAGATATGGCCGTTTGAAAATCGTAATAGAAACTGTCATGAATCTGGACAGTTTGCTTCTTCAACTTGGGGAGGTGATTTGCCTAGGCTATACTACTTGGATTGCTATAAATTTTGGAGCGAATATTGCCCATGGAGTGGGGAGGTTGTGGTTAAAATTTAGTGATTTTATCATGGATATAAATGGAGATATTAATTTGTTTTTGGAGAGTGTTTCTGCTGGGCAGTTTTGAGAGAGTTTGTGTTTTGCTAGCTTCTCTTGCACAGATCTAGCATAAAGTGATGTGTTTGGATAATATCTTGCTAAAGTAGCTTTAATAAAGTGATGATGCAATGGATGATGAGAATTGCATGGACAAGTGTTGATCTTTGGTGGTGTTAAGGCTAACTAAGTAGTTTCTTTTGTAAGTACTAGTTTCATCTCTAAGTATGCTAGTTGCATGAGTCATCACTTGGTTTGCTAGATATTTTCCACCACTACATGCATGTATCTTTATTCCCTGCTTGTTTCTTTGTCTGGTTATTGCTCAATTCTTTGATCGTTCGGAGGAATAACTCATTCGTTTCTAGTTAGGGTTTTACCGGAATCCGTCTTAATATTTAAACTATCATTCTCCATTCTCTTTAATAAATCTTGAATCCATATTCCTTAAATCCTTTTAATAATTCCTTGAGTCTTTCAGTGTCCGGGAAAATCTCGGGGAAAATAAAAGTGCTATTTTTCAGAATCCGACAGCTTTTACATACACTCTTTTTCCCTCTGGATCACTAATACGAACTCAGAATTTCGTTCTGGGTACTTCTATATAGTGTCGTCTAATAATATTCCTAAATCCACCAAAATCACTATTCATCCATTTTTCTTTACTCATCCTCTTAGGGTTGTACAATTGTCCCTGATCTCTTTCGATCGTTCCTTAACCTTTTTACGGACCTACTGGACCAATAACAGATATCGATTTGGATGATATAAGAATAATCTTCTCCTTTAGAATTATCAAATCTCAACTCCCTAGGAGATAGATAATTCTTATCTAAAGTGTCAACCAATAGTATTCTTCATGGCATATAAACATTTGAATCCAAATCTATTCCTTTCATTCATTATCTCAATCGTTACATCATAGTCGTAATCACTATTCACCATTACCTCAGTACATAATAAAAAGTTTTAATTATATCCAAAATTTGGGGGTTCTTACATGGAACATCCTCCAAAAATTAGAGTAAATATTCTGCCTCTTATGCGCATTTATCTAATGCCACAAACTCAGCTTCCATTGTGGACTGAGTTATAACCGTTTGTTTAGAGGATTTCCATAACACTGCTGCTCCAGCTAGTGTAAACACATAACCACTCGTAGACTTTAGTGCCTTCTTGCTAGATATCCAGTTTGCGTTAGTATAGCCTTCTAGTATTGCTGGATAACTACCATAATGCAAACCATAGTCTCGAGTTCCCCTCAAGTACTTTAGTACTCGTATGATCGCTTTCCAGTGATCAGCTCCCGGATTACTCGTAAATCTACTCAACTTGCTAATTGAGTATGCAATGTCTGGTCTTGTACAACTCATAAGGTACATCAAACTTCCAATTATCCGTGAGTATTCCAACTACGAGACTCCTACACCTTTATTCTTGGATAGATGCAAAGTCAAATCCACAGGTGTTCTCGCTGTCTCAACATCATCCTTGAGAAATTTCTCAAGAATCTTGTCAACATAATGTGGTTGACTTAAGGCAAGACCCTCTGAAGTTCTAAAAATCTGAATTCCTAGAATTACATTTGCCAGAACCATGTCTTTCATCTACATACAATGTCATCATGACATATCCGTTTTCGTTATCCTTGTAGTACGCGCAACTATCACATTCATTGATTTTGAAGCCATTGGCTAACACGACCTCATCAAATTTCTCATGCCATTTCATAGGCGCTTGCTTCAAGCCATACAGTGATTTCACCAATCTACATACTTTTCTTTCTTGTCCAGGGACAACAAACCCTTCAAGTTGTTCCATATAGATTTCCTCATCTATATCCCCATTTAGAAAAGCTGTTTTCATATCCATTTGATGTACAATCAAATTTCGCATTGCAGCGATAGCAAACATCATCCTTATAGATGTTATTCTCGATACTGGAGAGTATGTATCAAAGTAATTGAAAGGCATATGACACAGCCTATTTGTAGTTCGAGGACTCAACTCAACTTAAGCTTAGATTGTAATAAGTAAATAACTTTAACTGTCACAGGAATCTTAGGAGGTACTATCTGTCAGAAGAAAAACCCTAAAGTCAATCTATAGTTTTTATGTTTTACACTGGAAGAAGCTCAGATTGCTGATCAAGCCTCAGTATAGCATCAAAGAAGTGGATTTATTTCTAAGACAGAGATTTCTAGAGTGACAGGTTCAGACAGAATACAGTGAAGTACAAGAAGGAGAAAGAAATGAGAAGAAAAATGAATCACATTTTTCATGTGAAAATTAAAGGACAGTCATTGAAGTTAGTCGTTCATGAACCAGACCGTGCATGGAACGTCAACAAAATATTCAGTGGTATTCCTTTATTACTTTCAGTAATTCAGAAAAGAATTAAGACAATCCAAGGATATATAATTATTCTTCTTTAATTAATTTAAATCAAGTAGTTAATTTAGTTAATTAATTAATTCATCCTGAATTAATTCTTTAATTAAATTAATTATTATATTAATTAAATCTGATTAATTATTTAATAAGGTTAAAATAAAAATGATTATTTTTTAATCAATTTAATTTAATCTGAAAAATGAACTAGCAAGACAATCCCTGATTGTCTTGCCGATTGTCTTGAAGAAGGGATCTAGAGAAACAAGACAATCACTGATTGTCTTGAAGAAGAAAATCGGTAAAGCAAGACAATCTCTGATTGTCTTGCCGATTGTCTTGGTAATGATAATTTCTGAACAGCTTTTAAAAAGTAGAGTAAAAATCTGATTTGATTGTCTTGACGATTGTCTTGACAGTTCAAATCAGATTGTCTTGGTAATGATCAAAAAGAAAAAGCTTCAGACAGAATGATAATTTTTGATAAAGCAAGACAAAGATCTCAGAATTTGATTGTCTTGCCGATTGTCTTGGAAGAACCTGATTGTCTTGACGATTGTATTGCCTATTGTCTTGGCAGTACAAAATTGGTTGTCTTGGAAGAATAAATTGTATTGCCGATTGTCTTGACAGTTATATTTGAAGATAAAGAGTGTAACACCCCCAGATCCGGGGTCAGGGATCCGGTGGTTACGGTTTCCAATTCTGTCCACAACAATTGAACTTTCCTTAACATAAAATAAATTACGTCTCTATGACCCAACACAACAATATAAAACACACCCGTTATAGTCCCAGAGATGAAATCAGAGTAACAATCAAATTTTTATTAATCACATTATAAGTTCTTACAATCCAAAAGAATTTCGATATAAATACATACTCTTTGCCATCCATTTACATAAGTCATATTAGACCATGTTTTTGGTACTGAAAGAATAAATATATCCTACCAATAGCTTCTTCTTCAGCTCTGGTAGTCTCATCGTCCTCGCCCGCGTCGAGTGCGCCTTGTGCGAGTCATCTGTTCTAGTTGTTGTTGTGATATAATAATAAAGCAAGGGTGAGCAATAGCCCACCAACAATAATATATAACTGAACGATAATGTATAACAGTTCAAAAGTATCTTTCAAACCATATGCCATGCATTTACGGAAATGATGCCAGTATAATATGAACGATGAAGTTACAAGGTAACTTAAAGTATTTGTTTGTAGAAATATCTGCTACATCAAAAGTAAGCGTGATATTCTCATTGTCATTAAAAGAGGAACTTGCATGAAAAGATTGCAATTCCAGTTATGAACACTTTTCCAGCTCTGCCAACAGTAATCATGTTGCAGGAAATAAATGAGTTTTGGATGATGAACCAATGATGGAGTATTCACCGCGCCCGTTGTTCCAATCTTGATGATCAGTCGAGATCGTACAGCTCAATTTAGATTTACTACCGGTAGAAGGAAGAATTGACGGCTTTACTTGTTTACCGCCTTACTAGATCTCCCCGGCCAACGGTTGGGCCAAAGGGGATGGACCGGCGCTACTCGGCCTCTTACACGACTCCTAGTTCAAATAGAATTCATGATTCTGAATGTAACGTTCGTCCCCCTTTCCCCAAGTATAATACTTGTTGATAAGACTCTACAAGGTAGTCGTATCTAGTTGGAAAGGAAAATTCACCAATAACTTCCAAGCTGTGGCTTGGTATCGAATATCAACTTGTTCCAACAATCTTACCCCTCGAAAGATGAGAAGGTAAGCAACGACTTAATAAGTCAACAGCACCCGAGTTGCGAGTGAAGAGAATACTTTATGACCGGGAAGTCGACAAGATAAATAACATTTTCCAAGTAAGGTTCCCTTATTATTAGGGAGATAGACTCAAAGAAGAATGATGTCTGAGAACCTTTCTTGATATAAGATTAATAATAATATGACTCCGAAATATTTTCTGTAATAATCGAAGAAGATAAACCTTATCGAGGTTATTCTAAGTATGGAATAAATATTCAGAGAATAATTATTGAATTAAAATATTTTACGAAATATTTAGGAATATGAAAGAATATCTTTAATCAGAGTATCTCTCCAACAATTCTTGAAGAAATATCGAGAGAATATTTATTGCATAATTAAATATTCAAATGAATATTCCAAATAATATTCATTAATTAATAAGACCTGAAAGGAATATTTAAAATATTTAAAATAATATTCGATGATTAAATAGAACCCTGGATGAATATTCAAAATAATATTCATAATTAATTAGGAATTTAAATGAATATTGATAAAGTAATATTCATTTAATGGATAATATTCTAAATGAATATCAAGTAATGTTCATTTAGTAATCCAAGCTTTAAAGGAATATTCGAGATAAGACTCGATAAATAAATCAAGTTTCAGATGAACATTAAAATAATATTCGACAGGTAATTACTATCTTAAATGAATACTCAAAAGTAATATTCATTTAATGAATAATATTCTAAATGAATATCCAAATAATATTCATTTAGTAGTCCAACCTTTAGAAGAATATTCGCAATAATAATCGATAAATAATTCGACTCTGAATGAATATTAAAAATATTATTCGTCGAATAGTTACGTTCAAATAATTATTTGAAGTAAAGATCGTTAAAATAAATAATCTCGAACGAATATTCAAATAATATTCGTCGCCCGAATAATGGAAAATATTTAATTAAATATTTTCCTCCGAGGTAATCTCGATATATCAAGAAATATTGACTCCCGGTCTATATTTGATGAATAAGATGTATACGCCCTTCTATGAGGGTCTTACAATAACCGGCTTATAGTTGCTACGATAGCTATCTAATTTATAAGCCAATAACAATCAGGGAACAAGCATAATGATATAACTTGAAAGTAGGCATGCATGCTATGGCATATGTATATCAGAAAACATATATATATATTTATTCAATCACAACAACAGCCTAAAAGAAGGGAATTGAAACTTGCCTGGTAGTCGAGTACGGTAAGGGGTAGTGGTAGCGGGTCCCGGTTCAGCTTGGTGATCTATAAATAGCCAAGGCATTCGGGATTAATCACTTAACATATTAAAAGTTAAGTTATACTTAATTCGAAACACGTTCTCGAGTTATCTCGTTATACCCCTTTTAGTGGATTCCTTTTTATCACTGATCCGACCCGACATTCGTTCGTTAATACGACATGTCACTGTACTTATACTTGGGACATACTTAAGTCATATGAGTTCTAAGGTCGATCATTACGAACCAATACTATACTCCGAGTTTTATCGCCCGTTTTCTAAGTGTTTTACCGAAGTTATAAAAGAGTCGTCTTTTAGGGGTTCGTTCGCGTTTAACCTTGACTCGAACATTTTTAATAAATCGAAAAATGATCCTTTTGACATACGGTTTTCTTTCACACCTTCCTTTTTACCTCTAGTATTTATTTACCAAGATTCGCCATGACGTTACGTAGTTTACGAGGGTTCAATTTCAGTTACGAACTTTCGTTTACGGATTCGAACTACTTTTAGTAATTTGGTCATAATTCCTAAACCGTAAATCGAAATGCTTCGATTCTTTCTCCAAAGTGATCTATGTTCAAAAATCTATCAGTAGGGTTCATTAACTTGCCAAGAACAGAGAGTTATGGCTACTGACCAGTTCGGTTTCTTAGTGTTAATGAAAATCGGGCATTACGACGGCTATGAATCGAGCATTCTAAAAATCATATCGCATCAACCAAGCCACACCGGGCAAATAAACAATTTATACACTTAATAAGCATCTCTAATAGTCCAGAAGCTACTGATCTTGGTATTGAAAATCATCATGCTTCTTGATTCACTAAACCACTTAACTAATCATGCTTATAACATCATTAAGAACATATTACTCTAAAATCATCAAGAACAAGCATGATATCAAAGTAAGGCCTAGGGTTTCAAGAGATTTATACCTTCCTTGGAGTGTGTAAAGACCTTGCTAAGCTTTGCATAGTCCTTGTATACCCATAACCAAGCTTAGATCATCCTAGAAATCAAGAAAATCAAGAGTTGTTCTTGAAAATCACTATTCACCCTAGTCTTTGATGAATTATTTGAAAATGGAAACAAGAGAGTTTGGCTTTGAAATTTTTATGGGATCACTTTTAGGAAATGTAAGACTCACCATAATTTTTACAAGATCAAGAGATGGTGGGAAGAGGGGTTTTGATTTTGGAATTAAGGTGTTGGCCGAATGGAATATTCAAGGGGGGGGAGAGTTTTGCTTGGTTTCTTTTGATTAAATCTCATCCACTCTCATCTACTATCAAGATAATATCTTGTATAAAGTCACTTTATTAAAGTGATGAGGTGTTGGATGATGAAATGGCAAGACAAGTGTTGGTTTTATGGTGGTTTAGAGCTTAACTAGGTAGTTACTTTGCTAAGTACTTAGTTCTTCCTCTAAGGTGCTAGTTCCTTGATTCTAGTTTAGTTACTAGATATTTTATACTAGTAGCTTGCACAAGACTCTTTCTTCCTCTGCTTGTTTCTGTGTCCGGTTATTGCCCGTTTCGATTGATCGTTCGTAGGAATATTTCACGGATTTCTAATTAGGGTTTACAGGGAATCCTTTTTAATATTAATACTTTCATTCTCCATCTTTC
Organism: Saposhnikovia divaricata; assembly: GCA_036435485.1. NCBI lineage: Eukaryota > Viridiplantae > Streptophyta > Magnoliopsida > Apiales > Apiaceae > Saposhnikovia > Saposhnikovia divaricata. The sequence goes on along the minus strand of CM071595.1, from coordinate 51,390,866 downwards.
ATTCTAACTTTCCAATTTATATTCCTTAAATCCATTCGTTAAATACTTAAGACTATCAGTGTCCAGGGAACTCTCGGAGAAAATAAAAGTGCGGTTTTTCAGAATCCGACAGCTTTTACATACACTTATTTTCCCCTGGATTACTAATACGAACTCGGAAATCCGTTCCGAATGCTTCTATATAGTGTCTTCTCATATTATTATATACTCCCACCAAAACACTATTCATTTTGTATTCTTTACTTGTTCTCTTAGGGTTGTATAATTGTCCGTATTCTCTTTCGATCGTTCCTTAACCTTTTTACGGAACTATTGGATTAATCGTTATCGATCTGGATGACATGAGAGTATTCTCTTGCTTGAAGTTGCCATATCTTATTCCCTTAGAAGATAGATTATTCTTACCTATGTTGTCACCCTTTAGCATTCTTCAAGACATAAACATAATAAAGTCGAATTCCATTCATTCTTTCCAAATATCAGTTATTACATTGTAGCCATAATCACTATTCGTTCTTACATCATTAAATACATAAAAGTTTTAATTCCACCCAAAATAATAACATCCCAAAATATCAATTCCTCAAAGTTAATATCTCAATTCTTGGATTATAATAATATTTAATCCACTGTCCGGTCAAATATTATACCGAAAAAGAATTTGGAATTTCTGAATTCCGATCGTCTCTGCATTCACTTATTTCCTCCGCGTATTACTAATATGACTTCGAAACATCCATATCACGTCCTGTACATAGGGTGGTGTGAAAAGTTTTCCAACTTACAAAATCACTATTCATCCACCAAATTACTATGCACGTACGGGAAATACTATGCACGTATGGGAAACACTATGCACGTACTCATTTCCCTTCAAGGATCCATTAGCTCCTTCCTGGATGGTAGATTATTCTTATCTAGGTCCTCAACCATCGAATTACTCTATTCTGACAATATACCAATGCATCAGGATCATTGTCCAAAGCAATATCCATTCATTACAATCATTGTTCTTTGAAACCACCATTCATTAGAGCTGGTGACCTTGTTGTCAGAATCATTGTTCCTCATTTTATCATTACTTAATAAAAAGTTTTAATTATATCCAAATTTGGGGTTCTTACAAAGAGGCAGTGATTGATATATATCAAGACATATCGACAGAAGCAATCAGTAAGACAAAAATATTACATTCAAGAACAGATTGCTCTCTTCTCTCTCATCAAGAACACAACACAAGAAGCAGAAAAATATATAGAAAATCAAGTTCATCTTATTTTTAATATCTGATCCGATAGAACTTATTTACTTGATACTCTTGTACTATTAGCAAGTTTTTACTCCTAATCTATATCTTGATTTTTATTAACAAATCTAGAAAAATTCATGTCGAATTTTCTAATTTGTTTTTATTAACTAGATATAAATTCTGTACTGTATTTGTAACAAACCCCTCAAGTTAATATAATTTTATATTCAACTTGAATTTTGTTTCATTTAATTCCGCTCAAATTTGTCAAAATATAAATTAAATTATCCGGACAAATTTCGATTAAACAGTACTGTTTGTATTCAACCCCCCTTCTACAAACATATTGGACCTAACAATTGGTATCAGAGCCTATTGATTGATATACAAATCAAGATCCTAATTTTATTCCGCCAAAAATCTATCTCGAATTTTTAACTCACTTAAAAATTCATCATGTCGTCAAAAAGCATTGTTAAAATTCCCATGTTTAACAAGGACAATTATACAATGTGGAAAAATAAAATGGAGTTGTTTCTAAATATTTGAGTGTTCTACAAAACGGACCTATAATTCCACTCGAACATGTACCTGCATCTGTTGTTGGAGGAAGTGTTGTAACACCTGCATCAGATGTTCCAAAGGATGCTGATTCTTTTACTCATGTTGAAAAAGAGGACGCAGGACTAGATAAGAATTTGAGACTTATTTTAATAGATACCCTAGATCCTGTGATGTACAGTCATGTGATAAATTGTAAAACTGTAAAACACATGAGGGAAACTATTGAGACTATCAATGAAGGAACTGATGAAGTCAGGAAAAACAGACTTCAGATTTTAACTTCTGAGTATGAACACTTTAGAGCTGGCCCTAATGAAGGCATTCAGGAAGTGTTTGAAAGGTATAACAAAATTATCAACTTGCAAGTCAATGGCAAGCAATATACACAGAAGGAGATTAATATGAAGTTTTTGTTGACAATGCCCACTCATCTTGAACATAGGATAACAGCCATCAGAGAATCAAGAGATTTGAATAAGATTGCTCTTGACAGATTGTTTGGTGTTCTGAAAACCTATGAACTGGAACAAGTACAGCAGAGGGAGGTCTCTGGTAAAGGAAGAGTGCCAAGTTCATCTACAGCTCTTGTAGTTGAGGCACCTAAGGAAGTGGAAGCTAAGGTTGTTCTACCTTACAGCTCAGACAAGGAAAAGACTGAAGTAGAACTTGGTCAAACACCACAAACCCAGGATGGTGGAGATTTCTATTCATTGGAAGAGTTAGATCAACTGGAAGATGAATCCCTGGCATTGATGGTAAGACAATTTGGCAACTTCAGATTCAGAAGAAATCCAAAGTACAGGTTTAAGTCAAATAACAGATTCCAAAGAAGAGGCTCTTCTTCCTCTAGTAACAGGGGAGGATACAAAACTGGATCTGTTGACAGAAGCAAGATTCGTTGCTTCAACTGTAATGAATTAGGGCACTTTGCCACTGAATGTCAGAAACCCAAGCAAACTCAAAGAAGAGATTTTGCTGCTGAGAAGAAGAAACCTGGAAAAGCCTATGTTGTGGCTGGTAAGAGTTGGGATGACACGGACAGCGAAGATGAGGAATACGGAAATCTTGCGTTGATGGCAAATGATCAAGCATCTGATCATCATAACAAACCGGTAACTCTTACTGACACTGAGTTGATTCGTAGTCTTCGTAATTCATTAGGTAATGCACAAACTGAATATAGAAGACTAGATCTGTTAAACACTAATCTTGGTAATGAAGTTTCAGAATTGAAAAAGGTGCATATTAATCAAGATCAACAAAGAGATGAAATAACAATGCTTAATAAAAAGGAAAAAGCTATTCTAGAAGTTGTAGGCAAACAAATAACTAGAATTACTGAACTTGAAACACAGGTCAGGGCTTGTTATAATTCGGTTAAAGTTTCCAAAGAGTTCTTTAACAATCAAATTGTAGAATGAACAACAGGTTTAGGGTATGGTTACAATGAAGCTGTTGGTTCATTGGGCATAAATTCCCCTAACCCTGTTAGTGCTAAAGAAAGGGGAATACCACATGTGCTCAAAAATGTTAAAGAACCTCTGTTTAAAAAATCTGATGTTGGCCCACCAGATATTCTTTTTATGGTTATCCAAGAAGAAATGAGAAATGAGGATAGTGCAAATGGCACAGTCTTTGTTAAGGATAAATGTGTTAAGGATAAAACTGTTAAGAACACTAATACAAAGAATGTTTCATCCAAGAAAAATGTCATAGTCTTTGTTAAGGCTAAATCAGTTGAGGACACTAATACAACGAATGTTTCATCCAAGAAAGATGTACCTAAAGTACCAGTCAAAGTTGTTGAATCAGCTAGTTCTTCTAAGACTGGATTAGGTAGTAATAAGTTGAAACAGAAAAATACCATGCCTACCATTGATTCTAATCATAAAGCATGTGGTGTTATCAATTGTATGTCTTGTGCTTTTAACATTATGCGTGCTTATTTTAATGGTAATTATGCATGTGTTAAACAGAATGCTCCTCGACAGCACATGAACAGGAACAATAATGTTCGATCAAAGACTGTTTTTTCTCCTCAAGTTAGGAGAGAGACATTTGCACCTAAGACTAAACAAAAGGTTACCAAGAATGTTTACCAGGTCAAATGTCCAGTCAATGACACAAGTGTTACTGCTGCTAGAGAAACATGGATACCCAAGATAAAACAAAAGATTTTCAAATCTGTTTATAAGGTTAAATGTTTATTGACTAAAGATGTTAAAATTAAAAATGTTGTTTTGCCTGATAAAGGTCAATACTTTAAATACACAGGACCCAATCAAATTTGGGTCCCGAAGAAGGTTTAATTCATTTGTCATTGCAGGGTATTGAACAGGTTGATCGAGTAACCTGGATCTTGGATAGTGGATGTTCAAGGCATATGACTGGAGACAGAACCCTGCTGACAAATGTGGTGGAGAAGGCCGGCCCAGTAGTTACCTTTGGAGATAACAGCAAAGGTAGAACTGATGGATATGGCAGACTTGAAGCTTGAAATGTTATCATTGAAGAAGTGTCCTTTGTAAAAGGACTTTAGCATAATTTGCTCAGCATCAGTCAATTCTGTGACAAGGGATTTGAAGTCCACATTAACAAAATGAATTGTCTGATTTCACACAAAAGAAATGAACAACCATCTCTGACGGGAGTCAGAAAAGGAAACTTGTATGTAGCCAACATGAACACTAGAAGCACTCAAGAAATCAATTGCTTCTATTCTAAAGCATCCACAGATGAAAGCTGGCTATGGCACAAGAAACTTTCTCACCTGAATTTCAAAACAATGAATTATTTGGTTAAAAGGGAAATGGTGAGAGGTTTACCCCCTATGGAATTCACACAGGAAGGACTATGTGATGCCTGTCAAAAAGGCAAACTAAAAAGGGCAACTCACAAAAGCACTGATATATCTTCAATAACTGATTCTTTACAGTTACTTCACATAGATCTATTTGGTCCAGTGAATGTGATGTCTATGTCAAAGAAAATATATGCTCTTGTGATTGTTGATGATTTTTCAAAGTACACATGGGTTTTGTTCCTGAATTCTAAAGATGAGACTCCACAACTGGTGATTGATCACATCAAGTTAATTGAGTTGGATTCCAAGTATCCAGTGAGGGCTATAAGGTCAGACAATGGAACTGAATTCAAGAATGCAGTTCTGAATGACTTTTGTACTGAAAAAGGAATAACCAGACAATTCTCAGCTCCAAGAACTCCTCAGCAAAACGGGGTAGTTGAAATAAAGAATAGAACCTTGATTGAAGCTGCACGTACTATGTTAAGCGAATCAAGGCTTCCATTATATTTTTGGGCTGAAGCTGTCAACACTGCTTGCTATACTCAGAATCGAACTCTTATCAAGAAAGACTTGATGAAGACACCCTATGAAGCCTTGAATGAAAAGAAACCAACACTCAAATACTTCCATGTATTTGGAGCTAAATGCTTTGTACTTAAAGAAGGAGACGATCAAGGTGGAAAATTTGAAGCCAAAGCACATGAAGCAATTTTTGTTGGTTATGAAAGAAGAGCTTATAAGGTGTATTTGATTGAACATCAGAAGATGATGGAAAGTGTCAATGTAACATTTGATGACACTAAACTCCCTAGTATCCAAACTGAAGATTCATCTGAAAAGATATCATTTGAAGATATGAAAGATCTAGATTTAGATGATGATAGTCCACCTGATGGTTTTACTGATGCTAATGACAATAATGTCAATGATGAGTTTAATCAGAATAATGGTGGTGATAATAATGATAATATTGAAAACATCACTCATGCTTCTGAACACTCATCTAATCATCCTGGCAACAACTCAGGGGGAGTTAGTGAAGGATCAACAAGTCATACTCAACAACACAATTTAAATCAAGGGGAATCATCAAGAGTTAATCTACCCAGACAAACTGTTTGGAATAGAACTCATCCTTTTGAGTTAATTATTGGTGATCCAGATGTTGGAGTAAAGACTAGAAGAGCTTATCAGAATCAATGCAATTATTCAGGGTTTCTATCTGAAATGGAACCTAAGAAAACTGAAGAAGCTCTTTCTGATCCTGATTGGGTGATTGCTATGCAAGATGAACTCAATCAATTCAAACAACAAGAAGTATGGAAGCTGGTACCCAAACCTTCAAATAGAACAGTGGTTGGCACTAGATGGGTATTCAGAAACAAACTTGATGAAGATGGCACAGTCACAAGAAATAAAGCAAGACTGGTAGCAAAGGGTTATTCACAAGCTGAAGGCATTGATTATGATGAAACCTATGCTCCAATGGCAAGACTCGAGGCCATTAGAATATTCTTGGCATTCGCAACATTCTCAAACTTTAATGTTTATCAAATGGATGTAAAGAGTGCTTTTCTAAATGGTAAGCTGGATGAAGAGGTCTATGTAGAACAGCCCCCTGGCTTTGAAGATCCAGATCTGTTGGACTATGTCTACTTCCTTTTCAAGGCTATCTATGGCCTCAAGCAAGCACCAAGAAAATGGTATGACACTCTTTCTGAATTTTTACTTGAAAATGGCTTTGTTAGAGGTGTCATAGACAAAACTCTCTTTACTAAGAAACATAAAAATGATACAAAATATGTCCAAGTCTATGTGGACGATATAATACTTGGGTCTACTAATGATCTTTTGTGCAAGAAATTTGCTAAGTTAATGCAGGGTAAATTTGAAATGAGCATGATGGGAGAACTGAAATTCTTTCTTGGATTGCAAATAAGTCAAAGGACAGATGGAATATTTATCTGTCAATCCAAGTATATCAAAGAGCTCCTCAAGAAATATCAAATGGAGGACTCATCTTCAGCTAAAACACCATCATCTACAGCTGTCAAGTTTGGAGCTTGTGAAAATTCTGCCAAGGTAGATGTCACAAGTTACAGAAGTATGATAGCCTCATTACTTTACCTTACTCCAAGTAGACCAGATATTATGTATGCAACATGCTTATGTGCAAGGTTCCAAGCGGATCCTAGAGATGTTCATCTCATTGCTGTAAAACGAATCTTAAGATATCTTAAGGGTACACCTAATCTAGGTATCTGGTACCCTAAAGAATCTGGTTTTAATCTTGTTGGATACATAGATTCAGATTATGCAGGAACTGTTGTAGATAGAAAAAGCACCTCTGGAAGTTGTCAATTCCTAGGTGGCAGGCTAGTTTCCTAGTACAGCAAGAAACAACAAACAGTTTCCAACTCAACAGCTGAAGCTGAATACATAGCTGCTGGAAGCTGTTGTGCACAAATCTTATGGATTAGGAATCAGCAATCTCCAACAATCCTGTGCAGCATTCGAGGACCAAGCACATAGACATCAGGTATCATTTTATAAGAGAACATGTCATGGATGGTACTATGGAATTGTTATTTGTACCCACAGAAGAACAAACAGCAGATATTTTTACTAAGTCTCTTGACGAATCCACATTCACCAAAATTGTTGGTGAGTTGGGTATGTTAAACAGTCCTGGTAATTAAGCTAGTTAATATCTGAGGTTTATTCTTTAATAATTTGCAAGTGATTTTGTTATTATTTTTAAATTTTAATCACTTGCATAATTATTTTATCAACTTTCTATTGCTTGTAATTGCTAAAAATCTTTGTCAACATGTTTATAATAACTTCTTTATTACTTCTTGTGTTTTGAAATATTTGTGATATTTTAATGAATCATATTATCTCCTTAAATAATTTTCTATTAGAAAGTTATTTATTAGAAAATATTTAGATTCATTAATTTGTTATAAATGTTTTTGTAAATATATTTAATATTTTATTAAATGTTTTGTAGTGTTTGTCCTTTTGTTATTTATATTTGTTCTCGTAAAAAGATTAATCCATGTGTCTGCAAAATATTTATTTATAGTATTTTTAATAATATATTATAGTGTATTTTAATTGGATTAATTATGCACATTAATTTGTATTTTATTAGCATAATATTAGCAGATTAATAGATTGTCTTGTTTGTCTTTATAGTATCAAGACAATCGCCAATACAATCCACAGATTGTCTTGGCAGGTTATTTTGTTAAATAATAAAATATTTTTCAATTTTATTTTTGTTTTATTTTGTTTTCTTAATTTTAGTTCAAGACAAACGATTGTCTTGATAGTTTTGAACTACCAAGACAATCGGCAAGACAATCACTTGATTGTCTTGGGATGTCTATTCAGTATTTAAAAAAAAAAAAAAATGTGTGTGTATGTCAATTTGTTTTTAATCAGTTAAATACATGATTGTCTTGATAGTATTTATATTACCAAGACAATCGGCAAGACAATCAACCGATTGTCTTGTAATGTTAATTTGTACTTAAAAATAAAAAAAAATATTTTATTTTCGTTTTCTTTTATTTATCAGAATAGTAAACGATTGTCTTGATAGTGTTTATACTACCAAGACAATCGGCAAGGCAATCAACCGATTGTCTTGTAGTGTTAATTCAATACTTAAACAAAAGAAAAAAAAAAGGAAAACAGCAAGACAATCAATACAGTCATCTCTCTCTCTCTCTCTCTCGTGTTTTTACACAGAGAACACACATATACATACAATACACACGAATTGTAAAACGAAACTCTGCTCGATTTTCTTCAACAAAACTGAAAACGAACAACATCATTGGATAGATCGTTCAATTTTCTGTCTTTTGAACCGAACATCTTCGAATTTTTTCTTTGAAATCTAAAAATATATTGAGACTCCCAGTGTTTAGAAGATCATCATACAAATTTTTGGGATTTTTCTGACAACTTTGAATTAATTCGAATTTTTAATTAATTTTAATTAATTATTAATTCTGAAAATTTTCGAATTGTATTAATTTCCTTAAATTGAAGTGTGTTTTTGTGTTAAAAAAAATGGCTGATAATTTTGAGATAATGAAGCATAATTTGGTTGGTTATTTTAATCCGAACGATTGTCCCTATGATCGATTTAGGCCTTGGATACGGTTTTTAAATGACGATTCAATTATCTGAACTGCTATTTCGATCGAAGCCCCAATTAAGATAGGACCGCTGAGATTGATTTGCACAGAAGCTGTGGTGTCTGAAGACTTGACCTCATTCTCTTTTGATTTTGATGGTACACACCACGTCGTGACGGAATCAACCCTTACTACTGTATTGGGCCTTCCAGTGGATAATTTTGATCCATTTCCAACCAGTGAACAACTCTATCAATTCTTCATTGATATTAATTATCGTGGAGTAATTGATATGAACAACCTGAGCAAAAGGAATCTGGTTCAACAATGGGATGCATTTTTCGACACGATCTCCAAGGTATTTGCTAATACAGCCAGAGGTAACTTTCATTTACTCACCTCTATGTTACAAACTATTGGTTATGCTGTTGCTAACAACCGTAGAATCAATATTGGTAACCTACTTTGGAATACTATTGTTGGTAGAATTGTTAAGGCCAGAAGGGATTTTGATGAGGGTAAGAAAGTTCTATGTTATTATCCTAGATTTTTAACTTTGTTATTTAATCATCTTGTTCCTGTTGGTCAACAAACAATTTTTAGGAATGACAACCCTATGGTATCAGGCAGGCAAACCAAGAAAATATTCACTAGCCTTGATACACATAGAAAATTGATAAATGTGCCAGTGTATATTACACCATATTTGTCTAACTTCATAAATCTACCTGTCATTCCTCGACTTGTAAATGCACCTGAACCTGAACCTCAAAATGTACCTGTCCCTGAACTTCAACATCAAATGGAACAATCTATTCCTTCAGGTACAGCTACTGCATCAATGGAGTAGGTATTGCCTTCTATCTCTCAAACTGTTTCTGGAGCCCAAGTGGCTGATAGGTCAGACTAAGAGGTTGTAGAACCACAGCCTCTATCCCAGGTCTTAGAGCCAAACACTGTGTCTAATCAAATCTCTAAACCTAAAGCCAGAAGCAAGTTGTTGACAAAAAGAGTTGATAGAAGAAGTGATAATGTGAGTGATCCCACAGCTCTGACTCCACCAAAGAAGAGAAGAAACCTACTACTTGAGGCATCTGTTAGCCCATCCATTTCCTCCCAACAAGACTTGGACATTGAAATGGCCGATGAACTGTTACTAATTTCATCCTCTCAACATGATGCAATTATTGAAATTCGCCAAAGGGCCGCGGCACCCTGTACAGAGTCAAGCACACCTATATTACTCACAATGGGGGAAAACATTACCGTAGAATCTGATGTTGTTAAGGACACTGAGCAAGGAGTGCACGATAGGATTGTTACAGTGCCTACCATTGTTATGGTAGAAGAGCCTTCACAGGTTTCAAAGGGAAATCTTGACTCTCTGCCAGTTATAATAGAGTCATCATCTCCCCTCCCAGGAGGAACATTCCTGGCTCCCTCAAGGGATTTTTCACTCGAAGATTTATCTGGAGAAAGTGAAGGGCAGCTTGGTCATCCTATCACTGAAGAAATTCAATTATCAAATCCAAATGAATTGATAGAGATGACTGAGGATTGGGAATTGCGAACTCCCATTGCACCACCACTGACCTCTCCAGAAGAGGCTAGGGTGATTTCTTATGCAGGTACAGCTCAAGGAAGGGAGCTAGTGTTGAGTGATGTGAGGACCACCTTAAATATGAGTGAAACACATGCACGAAAGGAGAGTGACATATCCTTGAGTGAACATCAGGTGACCGCACACACTGACACAAACACTTTGTCTCTTATGGCTCAAATCAAAGATCTGCAAAAGAAATTGATGGAAACTGAGGTTGAAAAACAATTTTTAAAAGCACAAGTGGATGAACGGTCTTCTTCTTCCACCTCTGTCAACAATCAGCTCATGATTATTCGTGATGATATCCACAACATAAAGACTAAACTCACTCCAGTAATCAATACATTGATACAATCCAACTCTCAGGCATCTACAGAAAGAACAGATATTCTAAATGCTATTGATAGACTCTCTAATAGGGTGGATGAACTTCAAGTGGAAATGCATGTAACTGCTCAATCATATTCAACAACCTTTGCGAAGCTTGAAGAAAAGTATGATTACATGTTTGAAGGACTTGATCATCTATACAACATTGTTAAACCTACTCATCATATCACACCAGAACAAAGAGCTTATTTTGAAGACTATGATGATGATAATGAAGGGGATAATGATGCAAATAGGGAGCTTGACAGTCGAAGAAAATCTGTAGAGGATTCCTCAACTAAGGGGGAGAAGTCTGGAGATGGAGGAGCAGCTAAGTCTGGAGGAGCAGGAGGAAGTAAGTCAGGAGGTCAAGGGAGGCATAAGGAGAAGTCTGTGAAGTCTACCAAGGGAAAAGAAAAAGCTGCTCATGATCAGGATGTATCCGAATTTGATTTTGATCTCAAGAATAGTAAGTTTGAGGTACAACAATTAAATGATATTGAAGAAGATCTTTCAAACTGGCAAGATGATCCTGAATTTGAGAAGGAACTTCAAGAGGAGAAAGCTGATCGTCAGATGAGACAAGCTAAGATTGAGAAGACCAGACAGGTAGTGGATAAAAGATTGAAGCTGAAGATGCAGAGAAACAAAAGCTACATGCAATCAGTGTACAGGAAAGGAAAAAAGATATTCAGTTGAAGATTGGTCCAAAGTGGGAGAGAGCAAGAGAAATTTTTGATTCTATTCAAAACACTGCTAATGATGATGAACGTTTTCTCCAACTACTTCAACAGTTTCAAGAGACCAATCCAAATTACTTGCAATATATGGATGCATTGATGCTGGAAATCTCGAGGATAGTAGCTGGGTTTGACAGATGTGCAGATCAACTGATAATTCAGATTGACTCTCGTACAATGGGTTCTCTCTATGTGTCACTTCAAATCTTTCAACAGAGAAGCTTGATTGAACTGTGGATTATGTCCCTAAAGGTAAAAAGGTTTTCTGAACTGAATATTTCACTTCATGAAAGACTTTTGGAGTTTGCGCAAAGGAATAGTCCACAAGTTATTCAAACTCCACATCATGTTAAGTTTCTCAAGGGTAATACACTACATTCTTGCTTCCTTGATTCTAAGTCGATGAAACTATACACTGCATCTCATCTGGTCTGGTTAGAACATATGCTGAGGACTACAGGATTCGAAGATAAAGAAAGTATCTTTGTTGCTGACATTATTCGATCATATGCTTTAACTGGCTTTGAAAAGAAATATTACATGCTTCGGAATCGGCTATGGGGCAACCTTGGAATTTTGCCTAAGAAACCTAAAGGTCTTGTGTCAGATTATGAACGTGTACTTGACAAGGATTTGATCAAAACCTTGGATGATCAAGAACGATTTGACACAGAGAATATCAGACGATTTCTAGAACAAGAAGATGAAGTTGAACCTGGAGAGATAAGGGATGAAGAAACTTCAAAGTGAAGATCAGCTCCATGTGATATCTTTAGAGCTTAGATAGGTCAAGATAGAAAATTGTATTATATGATCAGTCTAGAGGATCATCTATCTTGTATTTATCTTTTATGTTTGAATCTGGACAATGTTAAATATAAACCAGAGCTTTTCTTTTATTTACTTTGTATTTAAAGTTTTATCTTTTACTAAGTTAAGTTGAGTTAGTTGAGTAATCCTCTAGGTATTTGCTTGTTATCTTCTAACAAACAAATAGGGGGAGATTGAAAGGCATATGACACAGCCTATTTGTAGTTCGAGGACTCAACTCAACTTAAGCTTAGATTGTAATAAGTAAATAACTTTAACTGTCATAGGAATCTCAGGAGGTACTATCTGTCAGAAGAAAAACACTAAAGTCAATATATAGTTTTGATGTTTTACACTGGAAGAAGCTCAGATTGCTGATCAAGCCTCAGTATAGCATCAAAGAAGTGGATTTATTTCTAAGACAGAGATTTCTAGAGTGACAGGTTCAGACAGAATACAGTGAAGTACAAGAAGGAGAAAGAAATGAGAAGAAAAATGAATCACATTTTTCATGTGAAAATTAAAGGACAGTCATTGAAGTTAGTCGTTCATGAACCAGACCGTGCATGGAACGTCAACAAAATATTCAGTGGTATTCCTTTATTACTTTCAGTGATTCAGAAAAGAATTAAGACAATCCAAGGATATATAATTATTCTTCTTTAATTAATTTAAATCAAGTATTTAATTTAATTAATTAATTAATTCATCCTGAATTAATTCTTTAATTAAATTAATTATTATATTAATTAAATCTGATTAATTATTTAAGTAAGGTTAAAATAAAAATGATTATTTGTTAATCAATTTAATTTAATCTGAAAAATGAATTGTCTTGCCAATTGTCTTGAAGAAGGGATCTAGAGAAACAAGACAATCACTGATTGTCTTGAAGAAGAAAATCAGTAAAGCAAGACAATCTCTGATTGTCTTGCCGATTGTCTTAGTAATGATAATTTCTGAACAGCTTTTAAAAAGTAGAATAAAAATCTGATTTGATTGTCTTGACGATTGTCTTGACAGTTCAAATCAGATTGTCTTGATAATGATCAAAAAGAAAAAGCTTCAGACAGAATGATAATTTTTGATAAATCAAGACAAAGATCTCAGAATTTGATTGTCTTGCCGATTGTCTTGGAAGAACCTGATTGTTTTGACGATTGTATTGCCTATTGTCTTGGCAGTACAAAATTGGTTGTCTTGGAAGAATAAATTGTATTGCCGATTGTCTTGACAGTTATATTTGAAGATAAAGAGGCAGTGAATATTATATATCAAGATGGAATCGACAGAAGACAATACAGATTGAAATATTACATTCAAAGCAGATTGCTCTCTTCTCTCTCATCAAGAACACAGCACAAGAAGCAGAAAAATTCATAGAAAATCAAGTTCATCTTATTTTTAATATCTGATCCGATAGAACTTGTTTACTTGATACTCTTGTACTATTAACGAGTTTTTACTCCTAATCTATATCTTGATTTTTATTAACAAATCTAGAAAAATTCATGTCGATTTTTCTAATTTATTTTTATTAACTAGATAAAAATTATGTACTGTATTTGTAACAAACCCCTCAAGTTAATATAATTTTATATTCAACTTGAATTTTGTTTCATTTAATGCCGCTCAAATTTGTCAAAATATAAATTAAATTATCCGGACAAATTTCGATTAAACAGTACTGTTTGTATTCAACCCCCCCTTCTACAAACATATTGGACCTAACAGTAATCAAGGCCATGTTGTTGCTTGTATCCTTTGATTACAAGTCAGGCCTTGTACTTATCGATGGTGCCATCAGGTTTCAATTTCTTTTTGAAAACCCACTTGCTACCGAGTGTTTTACTACCGGCTGGTAAGTCTACTAACTCCCAAGTATGATTCTGTAAGATAGAATCAACTTCACTTTTGATGGCCTCTTTCCACATAGGTCAATCAGGTGACGTTACCGCTTCCTTATAGGTTTTCGGATCACCTTCTTCGAGCAAATAAGTCAGAAATTCTGACCCATAGGATTTCTCCTTCCTTTATCTTTTGCTCCTTCTCACTACCCCCACATTTTCGTCTTCACTTTCATCATTCTCATTGTCGTCTTCTAAAGACTCATGAGGTCGTTTAGACGTCGTAGGGCGTTCGATTCCAGGATTACAAGGAAATACATTCTCAAAGAATGACGCATTCCTTGACTCCATAATCATATTCTTTTGAATGCCAGGTATCTTTGATTCATGAACAAGAAACCGATATGTAGTACTATGTGGTGGATATCCGATGAAGATACAATCCACAGTCTTTGGACCAATCTTCACCTTCTTAGGTGCAGGGTTTAGTACCTTTGCAAGGCACCCCCACACTTTCAGATTTTGGTAACTTGGTTTCTTTTTCTTCCACATCTCATAAGGACTTTCATCCTTATTCTTGCGAATCATCATATTTAAAATATGAGTTGCACTTAAAATGGCTTCCCCCCAGATCGACTGCGGAAGTCCAGAACTTAACAACATCGCATTCATCATCTCCTTGAGAGTGCGATTCTTCCTCTCATCCACTCCATTAAACTGAAGGGAATATGGTACAGTGACCACATGGATTATACCATGTTGTGAACAGAATTCCCCAAAAGGTTCAACATATTCACCTCCACGATCACTTCGAATCGTTTTGATTTTCTCATTTTGTTGTGTCTCAGCTTCTTCCTTATAGATTTTAAATTTATCTATAGCTTCGTCTTTGCTTTTAAGCAAATACACATAACGGTATTTTGTACAATCATCTATGAATGTAATAAAATACTTGTTTCCTCCTCTAGTTGGAGCGAATTTTAAATCACATATGTCGCTATGTATTAGGTCTATCACCTTGGTGTTTCTTTGCACATGTTTAAACGATGCTCTTGTTAATTTTTCCTCAACATAAGTTTCACACTTATGTTTTGAATCAATATTCAATTTTGGTATGTAATCTTTTGCACTTAAACGTCGTAAAGTGTCAAAATTAACATGTCCTAATCTAGCATGCCATAAATTAGGAGACTCAAGCAAGTAAGCAGAAGAATTCTTTATTTCATTATTTTCTTTAACGGACATCACATTGAGCTTAAAAAGCCCATCGGTTACATAACCCTTGCCTACAAACATACATTCTTAGACAAAATAACTTTATCTGACTCTATTACAATACAAAAGCCATGCTTATTCAACAAGAAACCAGACACAAGGTTCTTGCGAATATCAGGCACATAAAGTACATTCTTCAAAGTCAGATCCTTCCCAGAAGTCATCTTCAGAATCACCGTGCCTTCCCCTTCAATGGTAGAAGTTGCTGAATTCCCCATGTAAAGCTTCTCACCAGCATCAGAAGTTTTGAGGCTAGAGAAAATCGCCTTGTCTGAACAAACATGCCTTGTAGCTCCCGTATCAATCCACCATTCCCTCGGATTAGAGCCAACCAGGTTCACCTCAGAAACCGTAACACAGAGGTCTATGTCACCCATCTCCTTAGAGATATCATAGACCATGTTTGCTTCCTTCTTATTGTTAGGCTTCTTAGGCTTCCTACACTCAGAAGACCTATGACCCACTTTGTCGCAGTTAAAGCACTTCCCTTGAAACTTCGTCTTCGAAAATCCTCCCTTGGGTGCCAGCTTTGCCCTTTTACCAGAATTTTTCTTCTTGGGCTTATGTTCCACCATGTTTGCCTTTTCAGTGGCAACATTCATCTTCTTCTCGGATCCCCTGTTGTCTTCTTCAGTACGAAGTCTAACGATCAGATCCTCCATAGTCATCTCCTTTCGCTTATGCTTAAGGTAGTTCTTGAAATCTTTCCATCCAGGTGGCAGCTTCTCAATCACAGCAGCAACTTGGAAAGACTCACTTATGATCATCCCTTCAGCATGAATATCATGGATGATCACTTGCAGTTCTTGCACCTGACTGACCACAGTCTTAGAATCTGCCATCTTATAATCAAGAAAGCGGCCAACAATCCACTTCTTAGCCCCAGCATCCTCGGTGTTGTACTTATGGTCAAGTGACTTCCATAAGACCTTAGTTGTTGGCTTTGTACTGTACACGTTATATAACGAGTCAGCCAAACCATTTAGCACATAATTCCGACAGATATAATCGGCGTGCTTCCAAGCATCAACAGCATAAACTGCTTGCGTGTTACTCTCAACAGTGAGCAACGGTGGATCCTCCCTAAGGTAGCGATCCATATTCAACGTGGTCAGATAGAACAGCATCTTTTGTTGCCAGCGTTTGAAGTTCGTACCATTGAACTTCTCAGGTTTCACAACATGTGCAGCAGGTAGTGTAGGAACCGTAGGCACAACAGGTGCAATATGTATGGTAGCCACTCCAGATGGTGGTACTACCATCGATCCAACCGGAACACTAAACTGTCCAATGACAGTATGTCCCACAGGCACATGTCCCGGAGGCACATGTCCAACTGGAGTTGCACCCACATCAGATGTTATAATCTGTGCAATAGGGTTTAACGGCGGCTGGTGATCCCCATCAGATGTTACAATCTGTGCATTGGGATCAACCACCTTGTTCGTGTTGTTCATAGTTTGATTCTCCATTGATTCTGTCACTCAAACAAACAATTAAATACGTAAGTACAGATCACATATATAAAAAATACGCTTTAAGATTGTTAGACAATCTGCCATAAATACAAACAATATAATAATCGTGCATGTGTGAGCAACAGTAACGTGTATAATCAAAATAAAACAGAAAAAGAGACAAGAACGAAAACCCGAGTCCAGTGCGTGACTGTCTCCTTAAAGCGTATTTGCCCTCACCGTATGTGCGAGCGAAACGCCTCCCAGGATAAAATGGATTGCAGTGAAACTATAAAAGCATCACTCTCAGCGAGCTTGAAACGAGCAAGAATATCACCGAAGAAGGAAGAGGTTGTGTTTGAGAAGAGGATGTGTTTTTCGAATGAATAATCCTAAGGCTCTACACAAGTATATATAGGATAGGAAAACTTGTGCGCTACACAATTGCCCTAATTAAATAGATGTGCTAATTAAAAAGACGGTGGCAATTTTCCTTTATTAATTAACCGCGTTAATTAATTAAGGTAAGGTGGTGGCAAAAAATTCGTTATAAAAACGGAATTGATTTTACCACAATTAATTCCAAATTCGAATTAATTTAGTCAGATCTTTAAGCCTAAACCCAGTGGAAATAATAATTAGCAAAACTAGTCCGGGATTATTCGGCCCAATTTTCTGCTACATTCGTGTCCGCAGGTCGCACACGTGGAAAGCCCAAAGGCTTGCGAAGCCTCGAATTTCCCCTCGAAATCCCACAATTCGCACCCCCCGTGCGCGCCCACGTAGGAGATGGAGCAACACTTAACCAACACAAGTGAACACTCCTCTTGTGTTGTACTATATAAAGCAAAGGAAACTCCTTTTCCTTATCAATGTGGGACTTCAAGTTTAACAACAAAATCTCCACTCTTAAGGGACCAACTTTGAGTAATCATAACTCATCCATCCCTTAGTCACTTTGAATGTTTAAATATGCATTGGAAAGCTCTCGCGGAGGAGAACACTCTCCAAGCATGACTTGTTGCAAACACGCACACAAGGCACACTCAAATCGGAGCGCAAAATGACTCGACAATGTGGGTCTAAAACCGACATTTTCTAACACTTGAAAACACTAATCTACCGTAAATTGAAGTCTCCAATAAAAACTATCAAAAAAAAGCTTGCAATAAAAACTATCAAAAAAAAAAGTCTCCAATGAACTAAAAGAGGATTATCTTAGAATGAATTTTTGATTTTTTTTTTAAACTATAACAAAAGAGTGCATATTCAAAGTTAAGGATAGTTATGGAATTTTATATTTAAAAGTAAGATTTGGAGCTTAAATAGTAAATTTTGAAACTTATTTATCAATTCCCTTATCAAATAAGACAGAACTTGGTCATAAGTTAATTTTATTAGGATAAAATATTTTGAGAAATTCATAAAAATAAATTTATTTGAATTTGGCACAAACAGAACATTATCATATTAGTGTGATGTGTGAACTTACAATGCAAGAAAAATTAAAATTATCGTATGTGTAGAAAACATAACATGCTAGACACTGCTATTTTTTTGATCAATTATGTTTGTGAGAAGGGCAGCTTAAAGTACAAGCTCACAAAGAGCAAGCATTTGGAAATAAAGCCCAAAAAATTCTAAATAAACAATATGAAATGATTCGGTTAGTGGAGCTAAATTGTGTTAGTAATATTCTACATTTAGCATTCACAACAGCGAGAACCATTACAGGACTCTCCTCTGGTTTCCGAAATAAATTTAGCTCCTTCAATCATCCTGTGGTTCTGGAAATAAGAAGTCTGAAATTGATGTACAAAATTGAAAAAGCCTCCCACTTATGAAAAAAAGCAGAGAGACCAATCATAAGAAAACCTCTTTTTCTAGATTTTGATATTAAACATTTTAGGGGAAAATGTTGAGGGTATTACGTGTGACATTAAATCCTAAAATAAAAGTGTAGCATCAAAACAAAGATAGGGCCTTTAAGTAGGTTCTTGTAGAATCACAGATAAATGTGTTTTTAGACAAAGAGGACAAGGTTCTTGTAGGATCACAGATAAATGAATCTTCAGACAAAGAGGACCAATACCCAATAGCAACCAGCTAATTGTTTTAGAAATAAAGTCAAGAAGGCTAAAAACAATAATGCTTTTTTAAGCAAGAAAAGATGCGAGTAGTGTCGTTCTCTGTATGTCATCGATACTTCAGGACGAATTTATGGAGTAGGCAGAGTCTTGGACAGCACTTGACTAGAATGGGTAAGGTAACCATACTAACATCACAGGATAGCAATATTTCCAAATTCCAACCCACCTTATAAAATCATAGAGTACATTATATCCTGCTAGAATCAGTAAATGTTAACTCAAGGTTAAAAGCTTGCCCAGTGTGTTAGGATCTAGAGTGCGGAAGCGATATAATTCAACCAAACATTTAAAGAGAAATTAAATAAAGATTGTAAAAATAACACCAGAATTTTTAGGTGGAAAACCCCTTTGAATAGAGGTAAAAAACCACCGGCGAGAGAGCCAAAATATCCACTATAATAAAATAGGAGTAAAAGAATATTTCCTTCTAAGGCTGACAGAGAATAGCCCAAGTTAACAACTCTTTACGGGTTAAATAATTATACCCGAAATATAGAAAGAAAGGATGAATGAGAGGAAATATAAGAGAGAGGTTGGTGTATTTGAGGTGTGTTGTTTGTGTTGTTGTGGTGTGTTTAAATGATCACCAAGCATGGGTATTTATAGTACCCAATTGTAGTGTGACTAAGAAGTGTGAAGCCACCCATTTTTCTTCCTGCACCAACTCCTCACACCCATTTTTCTTCCTGCACCAACTCCTCATATTGCTATTTTCTTCCTACCATTCTTTACTTTTGTGAATGGTGTGCCACCGTCCAACAAATCTCCACCTTGACTCACCATTCAGCAAAAAACACTCTTCTCGCCATGAACACCTTGATCAGGTATGGATGATACTAGCTAAGTTAAGACAATGATTAAACTTAGCTGCTGAAAGTGGCTTGGTTAACATGTCTGCAGGATTATCGGCTGTATGAACCTTCTCGACAATAAGATTTCCTGCAGCAATAGTATCTCGAATAAAATGGTGCCTTATATCAATATGCTTGGTCTTGGAATGATATTTGTTGTTCTTGGTTAAATGGACAGCACTCTGACTATCACTGAATACCACCAGAATATCTTGTTGTATACCAAGTTCACTTACCAAGCCTCGGAGCCATATAGCCTCTTTCATACCTTCAGTGGCAGCAATGTATTCTGCTTCAGTGGTTGATAACACCGCAATGGCTTGTAATGAAGAATACCAACTGATTGCAGAACCACACAAGGTAAATATATAAGCAGAAAGAGATCTTCTCTAATCTAAGTCACCATCATAATCAGCATCAACATACCCAACTACGCCTCCGGGATCAGCTCTGTGTCTATCAAATACCAAACCAATATCAGATGAACCCTTCAAATAACGAAGAATCCATTTCACTGGTTCCCAATGTTGTTTTTCTGGATTGTGCATGAATCTGCTAACCATACTAACAGCATAGGCCAAATCAGGCCCGGTACATACCATGGCATACATTAAACTTCCAACGGCATTAGAATAAGGAACGTGTGAGATGCGCCTTTTACCTTCTTCGGATTGTGGACACTGTTCTGATGATAATTTGAAATGAGCAGCAAGTGGAGTATTAACAGGTTTACAATCTTTCATGTTGAACCTGTCGATCATCTTCAAAACATAATTCTTCTGTGATAATAGAAGCTTACCTTCCAGACGATCTCTACTAATCTCCATTCCAAGAATCTTCTTGGCGGGACCTAAGTCCTTCATATCAAATTCACTACTCAACTGGGCTTTTAGCTTGTTAACGAGAGATTTATCTCGAGCAGCAATTAACATGTCATCGACATAAAGCAACAAGTACACGAAAGACCCATCTGATGTCTTCTGAAAATAAACACAATTATCATAACTACTTCTAGAGTAGCCGTGTTTAATCATGAAGGAATCAAACCTTTTATACCATTGTCAAGGAGACTGCTTCAGACCATAAAGAGACTTCTTCAATCGACATACACAGTCCTCTTTGCCAAGAACTATAAACCCCTCAGGTTGATGAATATAAATTTCTTCTTCGAGATTTCCATGAATAAATGCAGTTTTCACATCTAACTGTTCTAACTCCAAATCATGCAACGCAACCAAAGCAAGTAATGTACGAATAGAGGTATGTCGGACAATAGGAGAGAATACCTCATTGAAGTCAATGCCTTCATGTTGATCAAAACATCTGACAACAAACCTTGCTTTGTGTCTTGCACTTTCAATGCTAGGGATGCCTTCTTTCTTCTTAAAGATCCACTTACAATTGATGGCTCTCTACCCTCAGCTAACTTCACCAGATCCCAAGTATCATTTTTATGAAGACTCTCAATCTCTTCTTCCATAGCTGTAACCCATTTTGCTGAGTCGGTACTAGAGATAGCCTCAGAGTAACTTCTGGGCTCATTAGAATCATCAATCTCTTGCGTAACAGCTAAAGCAAAAGCAATGTTGGCACTTTGGTCAACGTATCTTTGAGTCGTCCTTTTTGGTCTCTGTTTAGGAAGATTTTGAGCCATAGACCATGGTTGTGGTAAACCTCGCCTTTGTGGTTGACGTTGTGGACCTCTATGGTCAGCAGCAATAGTTTGATCGTTGGAATTTTGTGGAGTGGAGGAAGTTGGGACGTTTTCCTCTTCATCTGAAGTTTTGACTTCGAACTCCACCTTTTCTCCGGTACTATCTAAATCATTTGTACCTGTAGGGGAAGGAACAACATCTTTTCCAGAAGATAACATAATATTTTCATTAAATGTAACATTTCGGCTATGAAAAATCTTTTTAGACTCGGGGTCATACACCCGATAACCTTTGACCCCTAAACCATAACCCAAGAAAATGCATTTTTTCGCACGAGGTTCCAATTTTCCCTCGTTCACATGGGAATAAACAGGACAACCAAATATTCTAAGGTTAGAATAATCAACAGGTTTACCTGACCAAACTTCTTCTGAAATATTGCCGTCAAGTGAACTGTTTGGGGATCGGTTTATCAAATAACATGCCGTGGATGCCGCTTCTGCCCAAAACTCTTTCCCTAAGCCAGAATGAGAGAGTAAACAACGAACTTTCTCCAATATAGTTCTGTTCATACGTTCTGCAACTCCATTTTGTTGCGGGGTCCCTGGAATGGTGTGGTGTCTGGCAATACCTTCCTTTTTTGAAATTCAGTAGAACAGAATTCAAGACCATTGTCAGTTCTCAATCTTTTCACCTTCCTACCAGTCTGGTTCTCAATCAAGGTTTTCCAATCCTTGAAAGTTGAAAATGCATCACTTTTGTGTTTTAGAAAATAAACCCAGAGCTTTCTTGAGAAATCATCAATAATGGTCAGCATATAATGACATCTTCCTTTAGAAGGGACTCGTAAAGGACCCCAAAGATCCGAATGGATATAATCCAATGTACCTTTAGTTCTATGAACGCCTTTTGAAAAACTAACCTTTTTCTGCTTACCAAAATTACAGTTTTCGCAGAAATCAACCTTACCGGTACAATGGCTTCCGAGTTTTCCTTCCTTGTTGAGGACC
The DNA here is from genome assembly GCA_036435485.1 of Saposhnikovia divaricata. Lineage (NCBI taxonomy): Eukaryota > Viridiplantae > Streptophyta > Magnoliopsida > Apiales > Apiaceae > Saposhnikovia > Saposhnikovia divaricata. Next base: position 51,368,326 of record CM071595.1, on the reverse strand, counting down.
TGCATTCCATTTTCATTCATGTGGCCCAAACGGATATGGCACAAATTTGTATCATCAGTGGATGAGATAACATCTGCAGAACCTGAAATAGTTGAACCATGCAGCGTATACAAACTACCAGATCTATTTGCCTTTAATAATACAAGAGCACCCTTTGGACACTTTTAGAACTCCACCTTCAGCTGAATACTTACACCCTAGTGATTCAAGGGTGCCTAAGGAAATGAGATTCCGTTTTAAGTCGGGTACGTGTCTAACACCAGTCAAAGTTCTAGTAATACCATCATGAGTTTTAATTTGGACTGTACCTAAATCGACAACTTTGCACTGAGCATCGTTACCCATCAAAACAAGACCACCAACAATTGACTCATAAGTAGTAAACCAATCTCTATTAGGTGTCATGTGAAATGTACAGCCAGAATCAAGTATCCACTCATTTCTAGACCTTTGCTCTATATCAGATGCTAATAATAACTCCCCATCAAAACCGGATTCAACGACACTAGCTTCAGCATGGTGATCGGGTTGTTTAACTTTACCCTTATCTTCTTGCTTATTTTTCAATTTAAAGCATTCAGAGATTTCGTGTCCTTTCTTCTTGCAATAACGACAAAACTTAGAGTTTCTACCTCTAGATTTTGATCTGGGCCTATTCTTACTGTTAGTACCAATTTCAACATTTCTCCCTCTAATAACCAAGCCTTCACCCGAATTTTCAGAATGAATTTCGGTATCAAATTTTTCTTTTGACAATAAATGTGACTTGACATCTTCAAAAGACAAGCTAACACGATTTCCATATAGCATAATTTCTTTGAAGTGTTTATATGATGGTGGTAGTGAGACAATAAGTAAAACGGCTTTATCTTCGTCATCAATAGTGACATCTAAGTTCTCTAAATCAAGAGTAATTGAATTAAACTCATTTAAATGAGTTTGAATAGGAGTACCTTCTGACATACGGAGTGTGAAGAGACGCTCCATAAGCCGGAATTTGTTTGCGAGGCTCTTGGTCATGTAGAGAGACTCCAATTTAGTCCACATTCTTTGGGCAGACTTTTCTTTGATGACCTCACGCAATACTTCTCGTGATAAACAAAGTTGGATTACAGATAACGTCTTCTCATCAATTTCAACCCACTGATCATCTGTCATAGTGGCCGGCTTCTTTGATTTACCATCCAGAGCTTTCTTTAAATCATTTTGGATTAAAACGGCTTGTATTTGGACGCGCCTTATAGCGAAACTAATTTTACCATCAAATTTCTCAATATCGAATTTTGTCGACATAGTAAAAATCTTAGTTGAAAAATATAATGGCTCTGATGCCAATTTGTTAGGATCTAGAGTGCGGAAGTGATATAATTCAACCAAAAAATTTGAAGAGAAATTAAATAAAGACTGTAAAAATAATACCATAATTTTTAGGTGGAAAACCCCTTTGAATAGAGGTAAAAAACCACCGGCGAGAGAGCCAAAATATCCACTATAATAAAATGGGAGTACAAGAATATTTCCTTCTAAGGCTGACAGAGAATAGCCAAGTTAACAACTCTCTACGGGTTAAATAATTATACCCGAAATATAGAAAGAGAGGATGAATGAGAGGAAATATAAGAGAGAGGTTGTGGTGTATTTGAGGTGTGTTGTTTGTGTTGTTGTAGTGTGTTTAAATGATCACCAAGTATGGGTATTTATAGTACCCAATTGTAGTGTGAATAAGAAGTGTGAAGCCACCCATTTTTCTTCCTGCACCAACTCCTCACACCCATTTTTCTTCCTGCACCAACTCCTCATATTGCTATTTTCTTCCTACCATTCTTTACTTTTGTGAATGGTGTGCCACCGTCCAACACAGTGAAATCTGTACAGTCTTGCGGGATTTCTTTCTCAAAAAATAGATCAGTAGCTTCAGGAAGCAAGACTTGTTTCACAAAGAGACTTCGCATTATGAGTGTGGAGCTAATTGCATTACATGTTAGAAGCACAGTGCTGACACTGCTATTACTGCTATTCTTAAAATACCCAATAGTGTATTACAACATAATGAAAGCTTTCAACATTTAGCAATAAAATTGTTATTAGGCAATTATCATAAAAGGAAAAACGCGACTATAATTACAGTACTTGTGCTTCCAGTTTCTTTACAATTTAAAGAAGTGCGCATCACACTTCAAAGATGTGCTTACAATACTTTGCTATCTTCCAGTTTTTTAGCAATTAAAAGTTAAAACTTGATTCGAACGAAAGCAGTGGATACAAGTTGATAACAGTAAGTTCAGAGACAATTCATTACTCATTTCTACAGACTTGCCATGTCCCTTCAATTTTTTCCTAGACCATCACCACATGTCTCTGCACTTCAAAACATGACTTGAAATCAATTAACCAATCTAAAAAACCTCCATCGCTATCAAACCGAATAACCATGCAATTCATTAAAGAAAACAGATAGTAACCATGGTCTTCATAAACTACTTAATCAGTTGTTAAAAACTTAACAAATTACAAAAGAAAAAAGGGTCAAAATATACAGACATGTGGTTCAGTGAATCACCTTGATGTTAAGTGATTGGTATAACCTTGAATTGAATTGCTATTTTCCTTTGTTTTACGCTCCTACCATTATTTATACAACAGCTACCCATTACCAAAATGAATCAAAAACTAAGATGAAAAAACAATTACAATATCATTTACTCATATGTTCTTACAACTATTTAACCTCAATATGCAAGTGTAAGTAATTAATACTGTTAGAATATAATATAAAGAGCCAACAACATGTTGGTGCAGTGGTTGAGCCACTGGCCTCCCTTGAAGGAGGTCAGGGGTTCGACTCCTGGGTGTGCGTGAGTTTCTTAGTTTGTATTAGGTTTCCTTTCTGTATTTGTAATGGCCGGGGGTCCTTCGGAAACCTCAGACACCACTTTGAGTGGTATTATAACTGAGTAAAGTTTCGAAAAAAGAATATAATATAAAGATCCAGTTGGGCCATCCTCTAACACCTTATCTAGAATGACTGGTTATTTAACATAGTATCAGAGCTCTGTTCGGTGGGAGAACCCTTAAGATTTTAAAGTGACAGGTTATTTAACATTCAGAGATAGGGACCGTAAAATGCCAGGATTCAAATGAGAGATAGGGACCGTAAAATGCCAGGATTCAAATGATGAAGTTGGTCAACAGGAATCAAATAATCTTACTCATAGCACAGGCCAATTGGTCAGCTAAACCAAACCTCAAGAGGAACTTTTTTTCATTACAATCCAGCATTTCACTCAGGCTACAGTGTATACTCCTCTGTGCCAAAAGCGTTTGCCTTGATTCCAGTCTATTTCATACCATAGTGGAAAAACTCTGGATATTACCAGCTTATTCAATTTTTCTACCCATCACATCTACCAAGAACTTGATTCTTGGTTATAAGGAATTTTTTATGCTCTTGATCAGTATTGGGGGATAACCAGTTACTAGAGCTGCTATATGTTGGTCTTCAAACCCGCACTTCTATAAGCATGTGACGTCCGAGTTCAACACCTTCTTCACATCTCTACACAAAACCTCAGGGTAGTTAATTGCTAGTGCTTGAAGCTCTTTCTCTGCCAGGCCTAATGATAGCACGAACTCGGAAGTTGGACGCACGCAACCTACTATCAACTCCATAAGCCACGACAGATGGATTTTTCACCAAAACTTTACCAATTACTACATTGTTTAGACCAAGGCAAAAAATAAATTCAACAATCTGAGGAAGCTTGGATTTTTTGTTGTAGCTAATGCTTCTCGGATTGAACATAGGCATCTTATCAAGTTGATTTATGGTACCAGAGAGATTATTCAAAAAAAGTGAGAAGTGGATAGAGCTTCTTGTCTACGCTTTGAGCGAGTATCTAACGAAGCTTGGTGATTGAAGAAGCAATGTCATTAAGTTCAGTTTCTAAAATTGTACCAAGGAACTGAACTCAACCATAGGAATAAGTTTCTCATTTAGATCCTGGCAACAGCAGAAGGCAGTTTCCGCTTCCGGATTCCGATGTTTGTCAAATAAACTCAGTTTTCATCGGCCTTTTCCCCTCTGTATCTTTGAAGAACCACATGATGCTGCTATTATTACCAGTCAGCTGAGCACTCCCAACTTGCATGTTTTCTGAAAAGATTTTCCATAAATTTATTGAGTGGAAATGATAGCTATACTCTGCAACAACGCACACTCACAGACGCAAGCATATGTATATTTTTGTACAAGGGAAAGGGACGGAATGGAAAATGGGGAAGGAGTGCCTTCACCACTAGGTTAAACCCCCATGATCCAGTAAAAAGTATTGGTATTAGGAATATTTATCATGCAACAAAAATGCAATATGTGTAAAATATGTACATCCAGTTTACAATCCTTCGAAATTTTCCAGAAATGTTAGCAATGAAAGGGTGGCAGCATGACATGAAATCAAGCCAACAATCTAAGAAGCCCATTTCTCTAATAAACGGAATGACCATTCAATGCTTGGAAGAAGACAAGATAGCATCAGTTGTCTTCATAAAATACTCGATCAGTTATCGATCGAAAAAATAGACAAATTACAGAAGAAAAAAGAGACAAGATGTATGTACTCACATAAGAAGGTAGTGTTTTTGGTTATCAAATGATTTAAGTATTAGGCATGTTTCAGTTAAAGCTAATAATTTGATAAAAATAACCGTATTTTGGTTACATTCCTATTATTCCACCAAGATAATTTTATTAAAAAAAGTTATGAAAATATAATGACTAGTTGAGCAAGTTAGAGTGTCCACAAAGATTCAACAAATGCAGCATTCCTCTTTCTGTACCAATATTCTTTACTAAACAATTTTTTTTTTCAAAAAAACAGGATTCTTATTACTGTAAATTATAATGGCTTGCATACCTGTTCAACAATCTAAGAAGTCTAATGATCAATTCTTGGAAGGAGACAAGATAGTATCAGTTGTCTTCGTGAAATACTCAACCACTTACAGAGAAACGAAACAGAGAAAAAAAGTAAAAAAGGGTCAGAATGTACTCGCATGTGGTGCATTGAAGCACGTTGATGGAAGAAAAGTGTCCATAATAGCAAGACCCTGAATTCGCAATGTTCAGTTATGTTACGAGATCGGTGTGATCTTGAAAAGAATAGATCAGTCGTACAATTTGCAGTTGCAGAGTTGATTTTGCCACTTCAAAATAAAACGCAAGGCACTGGCATTTGTTGTTGCTACATTTTTGCTAATTTCATCAGAACTCATGAAAGTTCCTAACCTTCACATGTTTGAATCAGAAAATAGGTGTCACAGCCTATCCAAAACTTATCAATATTTTTAAAACCAGTAGGGTGGTGACCAGCTAATGACTGGAATATTAATAAAGCAATACAAGCATCTCATTAGCCATGAAAATTTACAAGATCATACAACACTTATATATATTTGTCAGATGTTATAGTCCCACCGTCCCCAATACTAGTCATTTTCTAAAACAAAGTTTGTCCCAGAAATAGAATACATATATATCTCTTTTTTCTAGTAAAGCAGAATTTTGTATATGTAGTTCTTGGAGTTGTTGGAGTTTTCTGAAGAAAGAGCACGTGAAAAGATAAGAGAGTCCCCAGTTGTCAACTCTCACCTTCTTTAAAGCCGGCATATAGCACTCATAATTTTCACTGTGGAAAAAACATTTAAGGTTTGGCGAATTCATATAAATTGAATCCAACTGCAAAAGTGTAATATTCTTCGTATCCATTCCTGCATGTTCATCACCTCTTACATCCTCCACAATTTCTTCCAAGAAATCACATGATATTACCAGTGTTTGGAGTTGTTGGAGATTTCTAAAGCCTGAGATTGTAAAAAGAGCAGAGCTTCCACAATTTCCAACGGTTAACTTCTTTAATTTTGGTAAACATAGAGATTGCGAATCATGCCACCAGCAGTGTAACAATTTCAATTTTTCCAGATTATATAAATGAAGTTTCCATTTTATATGGAAGTTTCACCTGGTTATCACTGCGTATACATAAGTTCTTTAGTAGGCAAGTAGAATCAGCTCTGCCCAACTCTATCGCTTCCAAGTTAATCTCCCCATAACTTTCCAATTTTAAATTTACCAAGCTTGGGATTTCAACCTATAAAAAGAACGCCATTCATTACATCAACTTTAATCTGTAGGAATAAGAACTTTACATAACGAAAGTGATGATGCATATTAATCCCAAACATAATTAATAATAGAATTTATCATAATTTATTAGAATATAACAAGAGATTTGAACTTTACATATAACACAAATAAATTTAAAATGAACTATATTGCTATCTAATATCTTATCTTAAAAATCTATATTTTAACCAAATAGTATTTAAGATCTTAAAATCAGGCTAAAAACTATCTATATTTTGGTTCAATGATATTAGAAGGTATATGTTAGGTCGAATACACAATATATAATCAAGTACCGTATGAATAAGTAACAAGAACACACGTTTTAACTCTTAAAACTGTTTGGAATTGATAATTCCTCTCTCGGTGATGTAAAGTATCACAGAGAGCTGCTTAGGTTACAAGAATGATATTCGTTCACGATGGATACCCTTCTAGGGTTAACCTAACTGTATTTATAAGATATACAGCTACGTACAATCGTAAATTGATTCTCCTAAAATTAAGCTATACAATTGATATCAATTACGATTGCTACACGTCTTCTAAGTCAACTCAATCTCTTTGATAGCTATCCAATCTTCAAAGATATCGCTTCCATATTAATATTAAATTAATCTTCAAACTCTGTTGACTTGTAGACGCTCCCAGTAGACAGACTTTAGCAAACTCTGTTCTCTCCATGCTAACAGTGTTTGCGCTTCCATGTATTCAGCTATCAGTGTTTACGCTTTCCTCTGTCAGCGTTTGCGCTTCCAGCAATCAGCGTATACTCAAACTCTGTTACAACTGCTTTCAATAACAAGTTAAACTCTCTTTACCTGTAACACTTAAACACTGACATTAAATCACATCAATTATATCTAACAATCTCCCCCAACTTGTTCATTAGAAAAATGTACAAGTTCATAATAATTGATGATGTCAAAACTAACAAATAAAAACACAGTGTTTAACATATAATCAGAGTTTAAACTTGACTTAGCAAAATTTACAGAAAATTCGAATTACTTACAAATTCCGTCTACCTAACCTCCTCAAGATCTGGAGTTGTTCTGAGATAATCAATCAACAACCTCCTCTCAGCATTTTCAAGTTCAATCTCCATAGCTACCTTGATCTCTCTTAAATTTGGATCATTCTCATCAGTTTGAAAAATAGCAGCTCTGAGATCATAGATCTTGTTTCTTCTCATTTCATTTCCCAATCTGATAAACTTCATTTCTTCAGACTTCACATTAAAATCTAGAACAGTAATCCCAAGATCAGTCTTCAGCTTTGTAGTTCCCTTCTGCATTTCAATCAAATTCCCATTCCAGTCTCTGTACTTTGGAACATACTTGCTGTATTTCATATGTCTATTTGCAAGACTCTGTATCATCTTTTGTCTGAGCACATTTGCAACTGATTGAGCTCTTTGATTTCTTACTCTGAAAATGTACAGAACATACTCTAGTTCTTCCCAAAATTTCAAATCAATATCATTCTCAGCAATCTTGAACACCGTTCCATCAGCCATGAAGTATAACAAGAAATCCTTTCCTAAACTTTTCTGATGAACAAGCTGTACTGACTCCAGTCTGTCTAAACTCTCTTGAGTGACACCACGACCTGGAACAGACAATGAAGAAGGATCTCTGGGAGCAACATTCTGTCTTTTATCTCTATGTGAGCCAATGCCTCCTTTGTTATATGCAATTTTACCAGATAAAGCTCTACCATCAGTAAAATCCATTGAAGCTGTAGCTGGAGCTGTAGCTGCAAGACTCGAATCATAAAGAACACCTTTTCCAAATTTTGATTTCAGCTGAGAAGACAGTATTGGTGTAGTCACAACTTGTGTAGCAACAGAGGTTGTGTCTTCATTCTTCTGTACAACATGTGTATCAACAGAGGTTGTAATTATCATTTTATTCTTGCTCTCTTCACCCATCACTCCTTTTAACTTCAGCTTGGCATCAATAGAAGACTTTCTAATCAGCTTTCCTTTATCTTCTTCTTCTTGAATACCAGATAGTCTCTCTTTGATCTCAATTCCTTTCATTGCAGGCCTTGAAGACTTTGAAGCTTTAACAACTTTCTTCACTTTCTTGGACTTTTGAGCTTTTAAATGCTCTTTCTGCAACAGCTTTTCTTCAGCTTGAATATCCTCAATTGTAGCTTCAGCATTCTCTTCACGAAATAGTTTCGCAGCCAATTCTTCATCTGTTTGTGGATTGTCAGAGAATGACAAATCCTTTGGCTTTGAACCAGAAGTACTCTGAGCATTTGTATCTATCACCAAGTTAGGCTTTGACCTTGTAGACCTCCCATGTCCTTGTCTAGAATTTGCATTTCTTAAGCCCTTCTCAGCATTGGTACCTTCATCATCAAGATGATCTTTCTTTGACAGAGTTTGAGTTTACTTACACTTGGTTTTAGCAATTCTCTCCCCCTTTTTGACATCATCATCATCATTTTGAATCAGAATTGAGGTGATTAATTCAAGAGAATTTGCAATGGAATCAACCTTCTCATTTAGTAAAATCTGATTCTTTTCAACTGTGCTCAGTCTGTCATTTATATTTGCTTGAGCTTTGGCAAATTGTTGAAAGAGCTTAGCATTAGCTAGTTGAGCTTTCTCTTCATGAGTAGCAACTTCTGTTCGAAGATCAACAATAGAGTTCTGAGTATCATCAAATCTATTATTCAAAGTTTTGATTTGAATCACTGTGCCTTGTAAACAAGTGAAAATTTCTGGATTTTTAATCTTCTTAGAATTGACTTCAAGAAACTTTTCTGCCCTTCCAGGAGGAAAAATACACTCTGACTTGTACCAATCAGCAGTTTGCTTGGCCAAATAACCAGCATCAATTTCATTATTAGAAGGCCCAGCAAAATCTGTTTTGTTTTCTGTTTTCTGACCATCAGTCTGATTTTGTCGTTGTTCAACTCCTGTACTCTTAGCTTCAACTGAATCACTCATCGACTCACTAGTAGAGGCAACAGAAGCAATAGTTTCTTGAGCAGAAATAGGTTCTTGAGCAACCTGTTTTCCTTTATCAACTGGAGTTTGCTCTGAAGAAAGAACCTTTTCTGGCTTATCAACCTCCTCACCATGAGCAGAAACATGATTAGCATCAGAGTTCAACTCAGTGTGTGATGCAACCACAGTGTCTTCAAGAACAACAGTAGGCCCATCAGCAACACAAGTATCGATAGAAAGTGTAACCTCCATGAGTGGTGGAGTAGATGCTTCATGATTAAAAGAAATTGGAGTTTCAGCAAACTCTTCCATTGGAGACAAAACATCTCTAACAGCTTCATGTTCTTGAACCTTAACAACTTCTGGTTCAGAAAGCTTGACTTCGGATTCTGGTATTATAGGTTCTATGATAACCTTTGGCTCACCAGTAGGAATATCAAAAGAGATTTTCTCTTGAGCCTCTTCAACATACTCATCATCAGAATCAGTTAAAATAAGCCTTCTCCTCTTAGCTTGAGGTACTGCAACCAATTCTTCTTCTGCACTAGAACTTTCACTAGAACTTTCCTCAACCAATGGTGTTGAAGGTCTATTTGCCCTTTGTTTAGCCCTAGAATGTTTGGTGTTGATTGCAGTATGTTTCTTCCTTTTTGACTTTGGTGGTGGTTGTGGATGAGTGGTAGTGACAGGGTTTGTTGGTATCGGCTCAGGTGATTGAGTAGGTTGAGATGGGATGTGTTCTGTACGATCAGTGGCTAAAGGTTCAGGCATAGATTGTGGTTCTGGTTGATGTGATTCATGTGGTTCATGGTTTGGTGATGGAGAATCTTGTGGTTGATTGACAAAGTTCTGTAAAGCAAGTGGCAATACTAAAGGAGGTATGTCTTTTCCAACATCTTTGTTAGTCATATCAGAGAATATTCTCTTAGTGACTCGAAAAGGTTGAATTTCATCAGCTTCATCAATAGTTAACCCAGAAACACATGCATTGAACAGAAGTTGACAAAATCTAGCAAAGTAAACTGTAGTAGACTCTGACAACTTATCACCCAAATTCATTAAAACATATCTACCAAAATCAAAATTACTGCCATAGAGTAGAGAATACCCAATTTGCAGACTGTCCATTGGAATAGCATCCCAGTTGGTGATCTTCTTTTGGAATGTCCTGGTGATACAATCAAAGAAAAAATTCCACTCTTTTCTCAAGTTTGGCCTCCTCACACTGCCTAGCTTGGCAAGTGATTCCATGTACCCAATCTCTGTTAGCATTTCCCTCAGATTTTGCTCAGAGACAACAGCATATGAAGTATGTGTGTCGAAATTCATGACATCACGAACAGTTTGTGGAGTAATCACAAACTCTTGGCCTTCATGAGAGAAGATGATAGACGGAGTTCCATTCTCTCCTCCTTCTATATATCTTGAGTTTTGCCAGAAATTAACAACTTGGGAAGCAGATAGAGTAGCCGGTTCAACCAGCGCTTGCCCAATCTCAGAATCTCGAAGAAAATTTTGCATTAGATGAAACGCCTCTGGAGCCCGGTCGTTCTCAAGTAAGGCTGCATAATTGTTAGGCACAAAACGTAGACCAAAGACAGTGAAAGGTTTAGTTGCCATTGAATCAAGAAATAAGCAAGAATCAACTGTGAAAATGTTTTGCAAGAAAGGTGTTTGTGAAAATACCAAAGTGAAAAACAAAGATGTTTTCTGTTTTGGTAAAGTGAATACGAGTGGGTAAAAGTGATTGTGGCAAAAAGTAATTTGAGTTTTAATTAAAAACTAAACTCAAACGATTTTACTTGAAAACACGCAACTGTTCCCTTGAAAAGTGTAAAAGTGAGACATATTGATGAGTGAGTGGGACACGTGTCACACATGCAACGGTTCACTTAATACATGCGCAGTAAAAGCCATTATTACCGCTGTCGTTCCGTTTATCAAGACACGTTACCACTAATTACACCAATTAACAGTTGTCAACTACTCCATTTACTCCAAAATTTTCAAATTATCTTAATGAAAATTTACCTTAGAGTACATAACACAATCAATCAGTGTTTGTCCAATTTTCAATCTTTATCACAAAAACCCTTTCAAAAATGCACAGTCGTGATTTTCGTGTGTGAGTAGCAGAGTTTACCAAATCAATTTTTATAGCATCTAATATTTCATAAAATCCATAAATCAAAACAATAAACACTGAATGCACAAACTCTCATATTAAACACAGAGTATATGATGAATGCTAAACTCTGTAGTTCGTTAATTACAGAAATCTGAATATCCCTGTTCCAGTTTATGTTCATGATTATCCAAGTAAGCACACAGTCATTATAGACAAAAATATCAAGAGATAAACATCAAAGCATCATTCAGTGAGTTACATGTCAAGGATTGTCTCACAAACTCTCACATCACACAAGTGTTTAGGTGAAGTGTTTATTCTCAGATTCAATCAGTAAAAGCAGATACTACCAAAAGCTTGAATGTCCACCAAATCTACACCACTTCGATTATATTTATGCACAAATCAAAAGGACTTTGTTCAGGGTTATAATTGAGTGAAATCAAACAGATGAGAAGAGATGAGAATTTCTAACTGAACAATTTATTTGATCAAAATGTTCAGTCAAATGATTAGTACATATTTGTACAAGATGATCAGTATATATACCCCCTTTTATATATATATATATATATATATATATATATATATATATATATATATATACTGAGTAAGATATCTTTTCTTAAGAAATACTCACCTGCTTGAATTTGATTTAACAAACGAATATAACTGCTCTTAATACTTCAGTATTCAAGAAAAATGAGCAGTTAATTTGGCTCAAAGGGGTTTACTAAGGGTAGTGTTTTATGAACAGTGTTTATGATCAGTGTTCAAAGATGTTTTGAACAGTGTTTGAAGAAAGATGGTTAATCCTAATGCCTTTATCATCTTCATGCACACATATATCATGTAGTCCCAAAATGGTTTAATGCAAGTTCTAGAGCAACATACTTACTGATGAACATCACACAACAATAAAATCTGATTGATATAAAATGTATCAATCACTTATTCAGCTCAAAATCTCACAGGGTTCAGACATGAACTGTTTCTCACCAAAATAAACAATGACACATCTCAAGTTTTAAAATTTTCACAAGTGCAAACAAAGAATCATCAAGAATCAAGTATGAATTGAAAACAGAGTGTCACTAATCAGAGTTTAGAGTTCATCAATATCAGAGTTAGTCATGAGAGGCAATGCATGCAATATTCATAGATTCAGAGTTTAGGATCAAATAAACTAAGAGATGCTCTAAATATGAAACAGTATCATGCTGTGTTAACTTACTGTGCAATTTCTGATTAGATTACAGTGACTCAAAAAGAATCTTGATTTTTTTTCACTGAAAATCATGCTCTATACATTTTTCTTCATCGGTATTTTCATTCAGACAAAAATCAACTCAGAATTCACAGAGTTTAACTATGACCAACAATCATGCTGACAGAGTTTAATTAATAAGGTTCACATAGCACTTTAGCAATTTACAGAGATATGAGCAACACATTTTATTTGAAAGAGTTTGAGTCTAACCAACATGTTTAGTCAAAACCAGATACCATCCCTAGTTCATTGACCAGTCTTGTAAATGTTGCTTCACTTAGAGGCTTTGTGAAAACATCTGCAAGTTGTTGATCTGTAGGCACAAAGTGAAGCTCAATATTGCCTTCCTCTACATGCTCTCTGATAAAGTGATACCTTATGCTGATGTGCTTGGTCATTGAGTGTTGTACTGGATTACCTGTCATTGCAATAGCACTTTGATTATCACAGAAAATAGGTATTTTACTAAACCTCAACCCATAATCCAGTAGTTGATTCTTCATCCATAAAATCTGTGCACAACAGCTACCAGCAGCAATATACTCTGCTTCAGCTGTAGATGTAGATATTGACTTCTGTTTCTTGCTGTACCAAGACACTAGTCTGTCACCAAGAAATTGACAACTTCCACTTGTGCTTTTTCTGTCAATCTTACAGCCAGCAAAATCTGCATCAGAGTAACCAAGTAGCTTAAAATCTGATTCTCTTGGGTACCACAGTCCTAAGGTTACAGTTCCCTTGAGATATTTGAAAATCCTCTTCACAGCTGTTAAATGTGGTTCCCTTGGATCTGCCTGAAATCTTGCACACAGACAGGTGGCATACATGATATCAGGTCTATTAGCTGTTAAATAAAGTAGAGAACCAATCATCCCTCTGTAACTTGTCATATCCACTGATGAACCTGTATCTTTGTCCAGTTTTGTTGCAGTTGCCATGGGAGTTGTTGCAGATGAACAGTCAAGCATACCAAATTTCTTGAGAAGATTTCTGGTATATTTTGCTTGATTAATGAAAATTCCATCATCTGTTTGCTTCACCTGTAAGCCTAGAAAATAGCTTAACTCTCCCATCATGCTCATTTGATATCTAGACTGCATGAGCTTGGCGAATTTCTTACAGAGGTTATCATTAGTAGATCCAAAAATGATATCATCTACATATATCTGAACTAAGAGCAGGTCATTACCAGATTGAAAGTAAAACAGAGTTTTGTCAATAGTACCTCTGTGAAACCCACTTTCTAGTAGAAATTTAGCAAGTGTTTCGTACCATGCCCTAGGTGCCTGTTTGAGTCCATAGAGTGCTTTGTCTAACCTGTAGACATGATCTGGATACTTTGGATCTACAAAACCAGGTGGTTGTTCAACAAATACTTCTTCTTCAAGTTTTCCATTCAGAAAAGCACTTTTCACATCCATTTGAAAAACCTTGAATTTCTTGTGAGAAGCATAGGCAAGAAACATCCTTATTTCCTCCAACCTGGTAACTGGTGCAAAAGTCTCATCATAATCTATTCCTTCCTGCTGTGAATAGCCTTTAGCTACCAGTCTTGCTTTGTTCCTTGTGATCACACCATCACTGTCAGTTTTATTTCTGAAAACCCATTTAGTACCAACAATAGATCTGTTCTTTGGCCTTGGTACAAGGGTCCACACCTCATTTCTCTCAAATTCATTTAGCTCTTCTTGCATTGCTGTTATCCAGTCAGCATCTTTCAGAGCTTCTTCTACTTTCTTTGGCTCAGTTTGTGACAAGAATGCATGAAACAGACATTCATTTGTTGTTGCACTTCTTGTCCTTACTCTTGCATCTGGATCACCAATAATTAAATCAGGTGTATGTGACTTAGTCCATTTTCTTGCAGAAGGCAGATTGCTTCTGTCATCATGTGATCCTCCCCCTTGATCCATGCTCTCCTGATTTTCTTGGTGCCTTTCTTCACTTTCTGATGCTCCCCCTGAATGTGACTGCTCAGAATTTGAATGTTCAGAGTTTGAATCAACAGTGTTTGATTCAGAGTTATCAATTGAGTCACTATCAGTGTTTGAATTATCACTTTGATGTGATTCTTCATGCTCCCCCTCAACTGGTTCTTCCCTTGTTTCTGATTGAAAAGTTTCTTCAGTGTATACCAGTAGAGGTTCAGAATTGACCTCAACAGTGTTTGTCAGATCTGTATCATCCGAGTTTAATAAATCTTCATTTTCAAAGTGCAGTTGATCATGCTCATTAACATCTTCAAGTCCAGTTATTTTCTTGTCATCAAATGACACATGAATAGACTCCATGATCACTCTGGTTCTCAGATTATAAACTCTGAATGCCTTTGTTGACAGTGGATAGCCAACAAAAATTCCTTCATCTGCCTTTAGGTCAAATTTGGTCAACTGTTCAGGATGAGTCTTCAACACAAAGCACTTGCATCCAAAAATATGAAAATATTTTAGATTTGGCTTCTTCTTCTTCACCATTTCATATGGTGTTTTACCATGCTTGTTGATCAGTGTTGCATTTTGAGTAAAACAAGCAGTTTGAACTGCTTCTGCCCAGAAATAAGTTGGCAACTTTGCTTCATCTAGCATGGTTCTGGCAGCTTCTATCAAAGTTCTGTTCTTCCTCTCCACTACACCATTTTGTTGTGGAGTGCCAGGTGCAGAAAACTCTTGTTTGATCCCTTTACTCTTGCAAAATTCTTCCATAGATGAATTTCTGAACTCAGTTCCATTGTCACTTCTGATTATCTTCACTTGATGCTCTGACCCTTTGTCCAGTTGGATTATATGTTCTGTCAGTGTTAATGATGTTTCATCCTTCTTTGCAAGAAAATATACCCATGTGAATCTGGTATATTCATCAACAATGACTAATGCATATTTCTTCTTTCCAAGAGACATCACATTCACTGGACCAAAAAGATCAACATGTAGTAGATGATAAGGATCAACAATTGAAGACTCAGATTTGCTTTTGAAGGAGACTCTTCTCTGTTTAGCCTTTTGACAAGAATCACACAGTCCTTCTACATTCAACAAGGACTTTGGTAGACCTCTTACAAGATCATTCTTGATTAGCTCATTGATGTTGTTCAGGTTCAAATGAGAGAGTTTCTTGTGCCATTTCCAACTCTCTTCACTGGACATTCTTGTAGACAGACACACTGCTTTGCCATCAGTGTTGGTTGACAATTTTATTTCATAGATGTTGTTGTGTCTGTTTCCAACTAGAGCAACTTTCCCTGTAGATTTACTGATCACTTGGCAATATTCAGGCTGAAAATCTACATGATATCCTCTGTCACAGATTTGACTCACAGATAGCAAATCATGCTTGAGTCCTGGAACCAGAGCTACATTTGTGATGATGACATTTCCAAGATTAATATTGCCATATCCCAGTGTATGTCCTATGTTGCCATCTCCATAGGAAACTTCTGGGCCAGCCTTCTCCTCATACTCTGATAGCAGGGCTTTATTTCCAGTCATGTGTCCTGAACATCCACTGTCCACGACTAGAGTACTGACCCTGGTGCCCTGCAATCACAAACAATCACTGATTATTAGTTTTAAGGATCCAGACTTGCTTGGATCCTTTGGCTTTCTTAATTCTGTTAGCTTTTGCAGCGGAATTCACATTAACAGAGTTTAAGGTAACTTTTTCAGAGTTTACATTTGCAGAGTTTACTTTAACCCATTTCAAATTTGGTTTGGGTTCATAGTAATTATAGTAAATAGCATGATAATCTCTGCAAGTGTAAATAGAATGCCAAGTACTTCCACAGTGTTTGCATAAAGTCTGTGGTCTTGTTCTCACATAATCACTCTTTACTGCAGTTTTAGAGGGCAAAGAATTAATGTTTTTATTCTTACTGCAGAAATTAGCAAGATGATTAGTGCTACCACAGTTAAAGCATGTTTTCCTAGGAGCTAATGAAGCAAGCATTGGCTTTATTCCTGATGTTATGCCTACCTTACCATTTCTGTTTTTCTTAGGCATTCTCTGTTTGTTGACAGATTTTATCTCCTTAAGCTTATGCTTGAATTGTTTATCAGTCATTAAACCAATGTTAGCCTCTTTAACAAAAGTTTTAGCATATGACTCTTTAACAGCCTTTTTCTGTGCTTCAATCTTAGGTCCACCTGTTCCCATGACATTACCCTCAGATGAACAATGTGGTCTAACCTTTACCTGATTTTCAAATCTAAGTTCATCTCCTACAGAGTAACCTAGACCTACTGTATCTGACTGAAACACTTCTTGAGTGTCTTTACTAGAGTGTGTCCAAGTTTTAATGATGTGTTTAGTATCCTCCAATTCAGATTCTAGTTGCTTATACTTACCTAGCAACTCCTGTTCAATAAACACTGCATCATCTCTCTCTTTTTGAATTTTATTCATGTTCTCTAGCTGTTCCTCAACAAGTTTATTTCTTTCTTTGAGTTGAGAACACTCAGACTTTATCCTCTCATTTTCTAAAGTCTGATCCCTATAACTGATATGCAATGCTTTAAGATAAATTCTCAATTCAGTTATATTATCAGTGTTATAAGCATATGTAGTTGGAGGTACCTTGAGATCATCATTTTCAGTCTTAGTAGTAGCCATGAGAGCATAGTTGACTTCCTCATCTGAATCTGAAGTGTCTGCCCAATCTCTGCCTTTGGTGTAGAGTGCCTTTTCAGTTTTACCCTTCTTGCACTCAGGAGCATAGTGACCCATCTCCTTACACTTGTAGCATTGAATCTCAGACTTATCTTTCTTACCAGATTTGAAGTCCTTTCCCTCAGATTTCTTGAAATTCTTCTTGTCAAACTTTGAGTAGTCCTTGGAGAATCTCTTTCCCTTCTTGAAGTTCTTGTATCCCATCTTCTTGAAGGTCTTTACCATCAATGCAGCCATTTGCATCATCTCCTCATCATCTTCAGAATCAGATGATTCATCTGTGTTTGAGTCAACATCAGTGTTTGATGACTCATTCTCTGAATGAATGACTTAAGCTTTTCCTTTTGCCTTTCTCCTTGATGCTTCCTTCTTTGATGGTTTCTCCTCAGCCTTAAGAGCAACAGACTTTGACTTTCTACTAGATCTTTTGTTTCTCTGCTCCAATTCCAATTCATGGGTTTTGAGTAGTCCATAAATTTCATCAATCTCTGTTTCACCAAGTTCATAATTATCTCTTATAGTGGTTGTTTTCACATCCCACTTTTCAGGTAGAGAGAGAAGAAACTTGAGATTTGAATCTTCTAAATCATACTCTTTGTTCACCAATGACAAATCATTGAGCAGTTTACAGAATCTGTCAAATGTTTCTGTCATGGTTTCATCAGATTTTGCCTCAAAATGCTCATACTCCTGAGTGAGTATGTTCCTTCTGTTCTTCTTAATTGCAGGAGTTCCTTGACATCTAACCTCAAGTGCATCCCATATCTCCTTTGCAGTTGTGCAGTTTATCACTTTATTAGACATAACATTGTCTAACGCACTGTGAAGTAAATGCCTTACCTTCGCATCCTTTGCAATAGATGAAAGATCCTCAGCAGTTAGATCTTTCTTCTCTTTTGGAATAACTTTTGATTCCTCACCGGCAGCAGCAGCAGATAACTTTGTAGGTTTGTGAGGACCTTCATAAATTCTGTCCAGATATTCTGGATCTGTAGCCTCCAGAAACATGGTCATCTTCACCTTCCAAATTGCATACTCTAATGGCCTCAGTATAGGAACCCTAATTGTTTCATACCTACTAACAGTAGTAGGAGCTTTCTCAGATGGTGGAGGTATCTCTGCCATTGATTACTATTGTGTTTGGATCTTTAACTGTAATAAAGTAACAGATTTGGCTCTGATACCACTTGTTAGGTCGAATACACAATATATAATCAAGTACCGTATGAATAAGTAACAAGAACACACGTTTTAACTCTTAAAACTGTTTGGAATTGATAATTCCTCTCTCGGTGATGTAAAGTATCACAGAGAGCTGCTTAGGTTACAAGAATGATATTCGTTCACGATGGATACCCTTCTAGGGTTAACCTAACTGTATTTATAAGATATACAGCTACGTACAATCGTAAATTGATTCTCCTAAAATTAAGCTATACAATTGATATCAATTACGATTGCTACACGTCTTCTAAGTCAACTCAATCTCTTTGATAGCTATCCAATCTTCAAAGATATCGCTTCCATATTAATATTAAATTAATCTTCAAACTCTGTTGACTTGTAGACGCTCCCAGTAGACAGACTTTAGCAAACTCTGTTCTCTCCATGCTAACAGTGTTTGCGCTTCCATGTATTCAGCTATCAGTGTTTACGCTTTCCTCTGTCAGCGTTTGCGCTTCCAGCAATCAGCGTATACTCAAACTCTGTTACAACTGCTTTCAATATCAAGTTAAACTCTCTTTACCTGTAACACTTAAACACTGACATTAAATCACATCAATTATATCTAACAGTATATCTGTATGTTGTGTATTTATTGTATATGTAGTAGACTTGGTGCAGATGAGAACCAAAATTATTAACATGAAACTGTTAAGTAACCAATTCATCTAAAACCTTAAGGTGTTAGAGGGAGACCTTATATGGATCTTATATTATATTCTAATACTCCCCCTCACTCGAAAGCCCATTTTTGGGTCGAAGAGTGGATCACGGACGCTCATCTTTGGAGCATAACTTGCCTTCGTGTCCATATTAAATATTGTCAAATATTGTTAAGTCAGAAGATTTACAGTAGTAAGTGATGTAACTGATTATGTTTATGAATTGTAGTAGATAGGAGTTAGGCAGACATATAATCTATATATAGACTCCTTCATCTCCTGTAATAACACACCACAAATATATACAAACTACTTCTTCTCCTGTCAATGCTCTCTCTCTGTATGTTATCATATTTTAACATGGTATCAAAGCGGGTTATAACATAGGAAGAAAGTGCTCATCAGAATTACTATTGGGGCTCTAAGTTTTCAAGAAAACTACAAACCCAGTGAAAATTTTGAGTTTTACGAAGGTGGTCGAAACTCAGTTTTGAGGATATCATTAGATTCCTCACGTCGAGACGAGTTCGGAGGTATATTCGGAATACAAAACCGACGTCAGACGAAGCCGTACGGACTGCCGAAAGAATCTCAAGGTTGAAGACGATGAATAGTACTGTTCACTGATACGGTACTGTTCACCGTTCACATATACGTACGGTATTGTTCATGGACCACTATTCATTTTCCAGAAAAAAAATTATCTGAAGAAGCTTTGATTAAATCATGGCTGAGATTATTAACACAACAAAAGAGGATATTGCTACAAGTAGCGTTAAATTTGGATTTCATGGTACACCATATATAAGTCCTAAATTTGATGGAAAGAATTTTTTGGAATGGTCATAGTCTTGCACTGTAAGATACCAGATTATTTTAGGATTTCTTATTATTATTTTATTATTATTTAATTATGTTAATTAGTATTTAAAGGATGGAATTGGATTTGAGAATATCGTTGTGGAATTCAACGATATTTAGTATTGAGTTTATATGAGTATATTGAGTTATGTGTGCCCCAGTATTTTATTGGTATTTTTAGTGATTTAAAAATATTTAAATCAAGTATTATTGATCTTCAAAAATCTTTATTTAATTATAGGAGGGCTTAAAAATCATGGAATCTTTTGTAAAATTATCTTTATTTATTTATTGAGTTTTTAAAATCGTTGGGTGGATTATTTTGGGTGTTTAAGTATTTTAAAATGATTTTTAAGAATTTTATTGCATTTAAAGGATCAAAACTTTGAAAATCCATATGTAATTCATTTTTGATCCCAAAAATATTTTAAAAATATGGGGATATTTGTAAATTCATAAAATTTATTTTAGAATTTTTAAATTTATTTTTGTACTAATTTTCTCTTTAATTTCAATTTTAAAATGAGTTAAATCAGATTGTTTTGTAAATTATCAGCCAGTAAAATTCCTTAACTACTTTTACCCTTTTTAATTCCCGAAACCCAGTTTCCCCAATTCAGTAACATAACTCTGTTCTGGTTTCTCTCGAAAGCTCTCGAACTCTCTCCCTAACTCTGTGATTCTCTCGATAACACTCTCCCTTTCCCTCTGATCTCACTCTCTCTTAATCTCTACTCCTTTATCTCTGTTTCTCCCTTCTATTTGTTTTAAGTCTGTTTTGTCCGACGCCAGGTTGTCCCCGTATGTGTTCAGCCGTGTATGTAATTTCATGTGGTTTTGGTAATCACCAACCGTGAATCCTCACTTAACCCTTGTATAAGTTTAAGTTCAAGCTTAGTATCCCAGTTGTGGTTTCGTCGGGTCTGTAAGTCAATGTTTGGACATTATAATTGTATTTTGAGTTAACTCGAGTTCGACTTTGATTGCGTATAAGTGATATTTGGTTGCTGTGATTATTGCAGTTTTATATGTGGTTCTGGAACTGCGTGAGCTAGGTGTGTGGGTTGTAGATGGTCGGGAGGTGGGTATGTTAGTGTGGACTGCGATGGGTGTGTAATAAGAGGGAGTAAGTGTGTTGAACGAACTGGGTATGGGTGCTACTGTGAAGCCTGGTCGTGTGTGTGTGTCCCGTTCTATATGTGTGTTCCTGTTTGAGTGATATTGTGCCACGGTTCCGTACGATTGTCTTAATGATGGTGGTATTGGGTATGAACTGTGCTGATGCTGTGAGTAAAGCTTAAAGTTAGAAGTAATCAGCGGTGAGTACTGTGGGTTTAGTTCGAGATCAGAATTGGTGGGTTTAGTTGTTTAGAATGAAATTATTTGATTATTGTGGAAGTGGGTTGCTAGAAGTCAGTGGGAAGAGTAGTGTTTAAGAGTACTGTGGTGATCAAGAGAGACAGGAGATTACATTGGTGTGTGTGTGGTGTTGAGTCCTTAAGTAACATGGATTGAAGTGTGGGTTTTGGAAGGGTGCGAGTGTGAGGGGAGACAGGGGAGGTCCGGTAACCAAGTATGTTACGAATTTGTGTAAAGGTAAGAAATCAGGGAAGCATGATGTAGTCTGTTGGGTCTTGTGAGGATTATCATGTTACTTTATTCTAGTTTATGTTTGGCCTGAATTCGAGTTTTGTAGTTTTAACCGAAGAGATTTTAAATATCAAATTCCTATGATTTATTTTTGGTACTAATTGAAATGAATTAGTGGCATTATGGGAGGTGATATCAATTGGTATTAACGGTTTGAGATTTGCGTGTCAAGGAGTATGTATGTGCAGATTTTCGAAGCCTGGTTATATATATAAATGTAATCCTTTCAAAAAAAAAAAAATTTTGTTAGAATTATTTTGTAAATCATATAGTGGTAAGAATTATTTGTACACCGATATGATGTATGGATACAAAAGTGAGCTAATGATGTATCTTAGCATGATTGTGAAGATTATGAGAATGTGTCGAGTTATTGGTAAAGCAAGGAATGTTTGATTTCAGAGTTGGACGGTTACGATTATTAGCGTACTGAAATAGCTTTACCTGTATATAGGTACGAATAGGAGGGTGGTTGTGAACAAGTGCATGTGTAGATGGAATATAGAGATGAAAATAATTATCGGGATTGGCGAGTGTGCTCCTGTAGAGACTGTCAACGGTAAAGGAAAGAAAGATGTATAATCGAAGAAAGGTCATCGTATAAAGAAGTAGAGACGAATGTGAATTGATGAGAAGTTAAAGTATTGGAAATGGAAACTCTATGTAATGAGGCAAGTGTACTAATCCTCGCTTATCGTTTATGTTTCTATTTAATATAAGAATTCCATTCAACTCATTATTGCTAGTATTCTCTCCTTCAAATTATTGATAAGGATATATTTTTTTATTCGTATATCATGTGGAAAGTAGAATTTCAGTTTTATTGCCAGTATTGTTCTTTCTTAAGTATTGTCAGTAATATTCTGTTAAAGTTTTTGCTGGTATTGCATTCTTATTCCTTGTTTTAGTATAATGTTCTTAATGTATATGGTTTCCCTGAGATTAATTGATAGTAAAGTAGTTTAATGGAATTAGAAGAATTTTATAAAAATGTGGACCAGCTTCGTGGTCTGAGTAGTAAAGGCCAATGTCAATAAGTGCCTAGTGAGGGATCCCAGAGTATTGTTATTAGCTGGACTTTACGTGGCTGATCACCCGTAATGTCCAGAGTATGATGAAAACTCCAATTCTATTAAATGTTGTTTTTATGCAAATATATTCTTATGATAGAATGTTTAAGTTAAAGTACATTTTCATTTCCAAGTATGTTGGATATAAAGTTATGATTTGAGTTAATAAATACTGTTAGTATAAAAATGGAAAGTTATTTATATTAGTGTTTTGAACGGTGATAACTAATTCACGGTTATTATGGTCGCTGTGGCATTTGTTGCGCAGTGATAGTGAGAACCGAGAATGAATTGAGATCTTCTTATTTATTCAAACTCATGATTGTCAGGCCGGTTAGGTAGCTAGGTATGCAAACGCTTGGTGACATGAATGAAATTTGAGTAGCTGAGAATTTCTTGGAGATTTTGTTAAAGCGATAGTTAAAGTATTTTTCAAGTATTAAAAGTATTGAATCTAGTATTACGAACCTTCTCAGTTATTAAATTCTGATTTCGAGTTATAAATGTTTTAGATGATATTAATCTTCTGTTAAAGTTAAGAATCCAAATTTCAATTATAGTATTGATTATAAAGTGGTGAGCATTCCTTCGCTCATATTTATTGTTCCTATTTCTTGAATTGCAATTATTGCATTCTTATTTCATCCAGTTCAGTTCTATATATAACTTGCTGAGCATTCTCTGGCTCACACTTGTTATTTTTAAAATCTAACTTTTCAGTAAGCTAGTTGGCAAGGCTTAGCTTGTGCAGTTCAGAAAGTGGAAAGAAGAAGCAGGATGTTGTTATGAAGCTGACATGGATCAGGGTATTTAGAGTTAAAGTTGATTTGTTGTATGTAAATATGGTTTAGTAGTTATAGTATGTATTTGATTAGTTGGCCTGGTATACTTCCATTCGAAGTTATACCAGTGTATTAAGTCTGTATAAAGTTTTGTATATAGAGTTGTATTTAAGGTTGTTTTGGGTATTCTTGTTTCTAGAACTGTAACCTAAGATCCTTAGTTGGGAGTTGGGGTCAAAGAGCTTTTGATTGAGTTTTTATTTTTTATTTCAGTTTTATTTTGATTTCAGATTTTTAGTTTAGTATTCAGCAGGTTTATGTTGTATTTACGAATACATCATGGCCAATTTTTGTTAGAATTATTGAGTTTGTTAGCGTGACGCCCAAATCTACTGACCCCGGATTTGGGGCCGTTACATGCACACTTGCACTTAAATCCCATCGATTGATGAAATACATCAATGGGAAGGCCAAGAAGCCCTTGGCAACTGATACAAGCTTCGATGATTGGGATAGTGAGAATGCCATGGTCAAGTCGTGGTTGTTTAACTCTATGGAGTTACGTATTCGAAAAAGTTATCTGTTTCTTGATACTGCGGAAGCTGTTTGGAATTCCATCAACCGAACATACTCATATTCGGGTAATATGGCCAAAAAGTTCGAGGTAAAGCAGAAAATTTGGTCTCTAACTCAAGGGGGCAGAACATTGACCGAATATTATTCGGAACTCACATCTCTATGGCAGGAGTCAGACCATTACACTGTGTTCGAGTGTAAACAGGCTGAAGACTAAGAGAAGTACCAAAAATTGGTACAAGAAGAAAGAGTGATGAAGTTTCTTGCTGGATTGACAATGGAGTATGATTCAATCAAGAATCAACTCATTGGTCAGATTCCCTTTCCTACAATTGAAGAAGCACATGGCCGTGTGCAGCTCGAAGAGAGTCGAAGAGAAAGCATGGCTCCGATTGATACTGTGCCTGCTCGATCTGCACTTTTTACGGGAAGTGTTCAGAATCAAGGCAAACCAGAACAGATGGTTGATGCTTCGAATATTGAAAAAGATGTTCTCCGGTGTGACTATTGTAAAATATTTTACCATTCTCGTGAGGAATGCTTTATCTTACATCCTTACTTACGAGGTCGTGGCCGAGGAGGACGAAGTCGTGTCAATTCATCAGGTAGAAGCTCAGGAAGAGGCACTCACTATAGTGCTCATCACACTGCGTCAGAAGAACATGTTGACTCTGCTATCTCAACAACGGGAGCAATGAGTGCGACTGAACTCAGTTCTCTTCGTCAGCTATTGTCTCGAATGGAGACAAATTCACCAGGACCTTCATCGGCCAATTCTGCCCATGTAGAATCAGGCGACAAACAAAATTCCTGGCAGTGGTAAAAGGGGTCGAAAACCTCTTAATAAAGTGGCTATCTACTATAGAGCTTACAACAAAACTTTTTAAATTTTCACATTGCCTAAAATATATCGTGTGGTCGAAAATTCGAGTCCCGGTATCCCAACATTCTTAATTACATATTCCCAAGATAGGTAAATCCCAAGATGGGCAATCTCAAGATGGATCTTTAACTCGAAGATGAGTAAATCTCAAGATGGGTCTTCAATTCCTAAAGCCATCATATTTTAACAAATATTGAGAATATTGGGGGTCGTAGAGAGTCGAACCTGGGAGCTCTGCGTGTCTGAGCTCTGATAGCATGTTAAGTAACCAACTCATCTAAAAATCTTAAGGTGTTAGAGGGAGGCCTTATATGGATCTTATATTATATTCTAATAGAAAGTTTCTATCGGAAAATAAAATTATTCTTTTTACGTAAACTACTATGAGTGTGAGGTTTTAAATTTCCAGCTGAACATGTAGAGGCATAATATAGAGTCAAGAAATATAAGATATACCTTATGGTAACACCCAAAACTGGTCAAATTCTTCAAATCAACTACCTGTAGATCCGTCAGCTCAGGGAACGCGATGATGTTATGATTATCATCAATGATTTCTTCTTTTTGTTCATCACCTTCCCATATTATCTTTCTCATCTTCCCGCACCCTGTGATACTCAATCGTTTAAGGTGGATAAGCTCTCTGTCAATACAACGTGGGAATGCATTTCTCAAGCTAATGCAATCCCTCACGTAAAGACATTCGAGATTCCATAGCCTACGCAACATGGCATGTGGGATCACACTTTCCAGTTTGCTACAGTAGTTTACTGTGAGTTTCTTCAATTTGCAAAAGGAGGAGGATACAATATTATCGTTATTGTCATCAGAGTAACTCTTTCCCCAAATATCTGTCACTGTATCGTCCAAACTCCAGATTGCCAACTCTTCCAAGGAAGGGAATGCTAACTGTGGAAGCAGATATATATATACCCAATGGATTACAAACAATTTCATAATCTGGAAATCGGGTTTAAATGTTTACAAAAATTAGATAAATACTAAAAATAGTATATCCTGATACAGTTAGGAATAAAACTTGAAAATTTAGGTATGGCATACCATTCCATCAAATAGGGGTTGAAATTGAGAGGTAGAGAAGACAGAGTTGTCCGTTGAACCCCAATGCATTTCTTTCTTTTCCATGTAAAAGCTTCTGAGACTCTTCATCATCTTTAGGTCCAATGATTTCAGTTTTGAGAAGTTTATGATTTCTCCATCACTTGTGCTTTCATTCATTACAATGACTTCCATCGCACCACAATGATCTATGTTGAGCTTTTGCAATTGCACCAGACATTTTGCAACAGGCTTGCAGAAGAGGTATTTCATTGCAGAGCAACTTCTGATTTTTAAAATGGTAAGTTTAGAGAAGGATGTCCGCGGTTGACGACTATGCTGAATCTCATCTCGTGAAATCCTTGTTATATACTCTACAGTGTCACATGAATCGATTGCCAGGTCTCTCAAATCTGCAAATGCTTCTATGTTACTATTGCAAATGCTAGTTACATCAATTTCCGTAGACTTCAGGGTCACTTTTTCAGCCCTCTCCAGAAGACTTTGTAAGGCTTCATTTATCTTCTCTTTGACATTGCTTAACTCAATCATTTTTGTTGCATTAGGTAAAGCTCGAGAAAAATCTGGCCATCCGACAGCTACATCATATTTAAGTAATTTAAAAAATATGGTTGTACCTTGTAAAGGCCCAAAATCACTGAAAAAAATATTTAAACTTGTCAGACAAGTTAATTTACTAATCTCGTCCAATATTGGCATTACATCTCCTGCATCATGTGAAAATTTGAATCCATATGGTATATGCAATTCTTCCAGACTGGATAGACTAGACATGGCATTTGGCACCATTATCACTTCTCGAAAATTCTTCGACTGGATATCTAGCTTTCGAAGATATTTCACGTTTGGTAAATCCAGCGGAATTGGTAGATCACAATCCCAAATGAAAAGAGCTCTTAGATTTTTTGGAAAAAGATTAACATCTGTCTTCCTTATGTCACAGTTATTAAAAATAAGCATCTTGAGCTTACCCAAGGGTTGAAGGGAGAAATTCTCTGAAAGAAAAAGCACGTTTCGGAGCATTTTAGAAATCCAAGATTCTCAAACATACCCAAGAAGCTACTTGAGAATTGTTGTGAATGATTGTTGCAGTGTAACCACAAGGTACTTAGGTCTGTACAAACCAGATCGTCTGGGAAACAAACATCATCACTCTCCATGTCCAAACGTAATAGTTTTAGAGTACTATAACCAGCATTTTCAGGCAACTGTGTCTGTGAACCACATTTTAAATGTAGAAATGAATACTTTGGGTCTGTGAAAGCTATTGATCTTGCAACGTCTCTGATGATGTCATGCAGTGTAGTTATATGATTTTCAGCACATTCCAGTAATAAGGAAGATACCGTGAGAATATCAACCATAGCACGCACTGTAGATTCTCCATCGGGTATAAGTTGTGAGCCTATTGCAAACTGGATCAGCGTCGTTATATGGATGTTAGCATCTTCAGGAAACAAGGAACACAAGAAAAGACACAATTTTGCATCTTCTGGTAATCTATCAATACTCAATTTAATACAAGCATATACTTAACTTGATTAGAAAAAGGAACAACCCTTAACCAGTCTCCTTTTCTCTCTTCTCTTGCGCCAGATCTAAAACACCCTCCGCCTCCCTCCGGCGGTGGCTTCTCCACCGACCGGAGGTTTCTTTCTCCTTTTTTCTTGTTTTGCTTGTTTATCTCTAATAATTCTTCCTCCTTGAGAGGATTTGATCCCTTGAAAGAAAGGGTTTTTCTACCCATTTTTTGGGTCTTCACTACCCAATTCTACCCAATTTGTGGGTTTTGTTTGGATTGTTTTGGTTTATTTTTGTTGAGGAAGAGTTGTATGGGTTTGCAATTTTGGTTGGTTTCTCGAATACACCATGTTCATCACCATTACATCAAATCGTTAGATGAGCCCTTCAAGATGACTGTTTTATTCAGTGTGCTTATGAGGAAGGGACTGCCCCAGAGTGAAGATCTGCTCAACGGTTGTAGTTTCGATGAAGAAAACTTAGATTTAATCTTTGTTTTGTATTCGTTAAATTTCAACTTTCTTTGTAGATGTCGTATGACTTCGATTTAATGAACTAATTACCTTCAAAAAAAAAAAAAAATACAAGCATATACTTGAGGATCTATTCCGGCAATGTTTTTAAAATTGCCTTTCTCAAGTTTTTGAAGTGCATCCTTCCATATTTGGGGAGACATGAATTGCAGTGCTTTACCAACGGCACGAATGAGGAGTGGCAAACCCGCACATTTAGTACATACTTCCTTTGCTAGGGTTTCATTCTGCAGAAAATCAATATGACAAGTACCAACAGTGTTCTGGAACAGATCCCATGCTTCTTTAGTTGTCAGGGATGTAATCTGGACAGGACACTCGCACTTATTCCGCAAGCATACATCTTCCCTTCTTGATGTCAAAAGGATCTTACTACCCTTGGAATTACTACTTTCACCAAATGAAGTCCCAAGAATATCGTCCAACGGAATCTCACTCCATAAATCATCTAATATGACGAGGGTCTTCCCCTCGTTCATCAAACTATTTTTCAATTGAGACGCTCTACTTTCCACGTTATCTTGAGATTCAAAATGGCAATTTAGATGCCCCGCAATTTGGTTTTGTAACTTTATTACATCCAACTTTTCACTGCCCACATCTGCTCTCACAACCTTGTTAAAGATCTTCTTCTCCTTGGCTTCTTTCCAGATTTTGTTCAATCATTCGTGTTTTTCCAACACCTGGCATTCCAAATATTCCAATGATAAGACAACTACTTTCACTTATTAGCGTTTCCCAGAGCTTACCATAAACATCTTTTTTGGATGGAAAATTCTGAAATTCAACATCTGTTTTTGGTAAATTGTCAGTGGGTGGGAAATGTGTAATTTCATTAGCCAGGAGCTCCTTTCCAGAATCAACAAGTTCAGTACAGCATCCCTTCCCAGTCGGAAACGTGAGACAGGATTAGGAATTTGCAGACACTTGAGGCACGTCCATGAAGCTCTATTTTTGTATTTTTCTGAAAACTCTTTAGTACTTTCCTGGAATTCATCGACCTCTGTCTGCCACCTTAGTACATGATCTTCGATTATTTTACCATCAGTTCTTTCTTGAACAGATTTTGTAGACACCCTGCCCTGCTGAATGTTAAGTTTCTCCATTTCCGAATCGACAACATTAACAAGTTCCTTGTATAATCCACGAGAAATGCCTCAACTGTAGCATCAGAGATTCTGTCCACAGCTTTTCCCACACACGGAATGTCAGATAGACCAACCATGATTATACCTTGGTTTTTAACTTTTTAAGGAAACTGAGACTGGAGAGTTATGTGTTGTACTGCTGTAAGTGTGTAACATGTACTCCTAGTAGGTAGTTGAATAGTCTAGCTTAGTAGCTGTGTAAGTTGAAACTACAATAAAACCTCTATAAATTAATATAGTTGGGACATGAGAATTCTATTAATTTAGAGAGGTATTAATTAATCGATAAATTAATAATTATTAATTTATAGAGAATTTTTGACATCAAAGAAAATTAATTTCCAATTAAATACATTTAAATAGAATGACTTGTACAATTTATGTTTTATACTTAATTCAATACTAGCCTATAACCCGTGCAAAGCACGGGCTATCATATATTATTATTATTAATTTATTAAAATTATTTGAAAAATTTATTTAGTGTAACCTAATATCGTTGAAGAAAGAATTGTATCGGGATATAATTGAAAACATTTATAATTCTATAATATGTTGGTTTTTTATTTTTAATAAATTATATATAATTTAACTGAATTTGAAAATTTTAACAGGTTTTTTTTATTTTTTTAAAAATATTTTTTTGTGCCTTGGTTCTTTGGTCAGTTGGTTAACAACTTCCCAAAAAGTTTGTTAACACCTTCCAAAATACAAAAAAAACAAATCAAAATGTATTTAATTTTAATTAAAAAATAAACCACATATTTTACATAATATTCGATTATATTTCCATTTACATCAATATTTAAATAGATACATACTCCATCAGTTATACTTCAATTGAAATTCAACAACATACTCTTTCAATTATATTTTTAATTTGTTAATATTTGAAAAGTTTTAACAATTTTTTTTGGAAGACAATACATACTCTATCAGTCACACTTTAACTGAAATTCAATTACATACTCTTTCAATTATATTTTTAATATAACCTTTTTTACTTGTTATTTTTATAAAGGTATTAACAATTTTTTGGAATACGTTAACCAACCAACTAACCAAATATATCCGTTCATCACACGGATTTCTTAAACTTATATAATATTTTATTTATATTTTAATAATTATATATCTCATATATATTACTTTATATAATATTTGCATAATATATAGTATTAAATAACAATTGTATAATTATAAGATATATTGTTCGAATTATGACTATATTTTGTCATAATAATATGAATATAAATGAACGTATATACTTACATTCAAATTTTTGTTGATATTATCATATTCAAATTATGATTCGATAATAATCCCTAATGTACTATTTGTCTAAAATAAAATTTAATATTAAATTGTAATTGTGTGAAATTTTTATTGTTTATTATATAGTTTTAGATTGCTTTCACTTTTGTTGATTTATAATTTGTTGTAAATTTGTTAATAAATATATGATATTAAAATTATTTAAATTAATTTTGAAAATATTTGATTTCTAAGTAATTGAAAGAGTCAAAAAAGTTGGGTAACTGTAAGAGTATGTAATTAAATATTAATTGGAGTGTAATTAAAAGAATTTGTTATTAAGTAAAATTAAATTTTATATGCATTTTAATTTATTTTTTTATTTTTGGAAGGTATTAACAAACCTTTTTGGAAAGTGTTAACTAACCAACCAACCAATTATACCCTGTTTCGCTTATAATAGTATAGTATAGATAAATAATTGAAAAAGTCAAAAAAAGTTGAGTAACTGTAAGAGTATGTAATTAAATATTAATTGGAGTGTAATTAAAAGAGTTTGTTATTAAGTAAAATTAAATTTTATATGAATTTTAATTTATTTATTCATTTTTGGAAGGTATTAACAAACCTTTTTGAAAGTGTTAACCAACCAACCAACCAACCAATTATACCCTGTTTCGCTTATAATAGTATAGTATAGATTTCTTAAACTTATATAATATTTTATTTATATTTTATTAATTATATATCTCATATATATTACTTTATATAATATTTGCATAATATATAGTATTAAATAACAATTGTATAATTATATGATATATTGTTCGAATTATGACTAATAATTGAAAGAGTCAAAAAAAGTTGGGTAACTATAAGAGTATGTAATTAAATATTAATTGGAGTGTAATTAAAAGAGTTTGTTATTAAGTAAAATTAAATTTTATATGCATTTTAATTTATTTTTTCATTTTGGAAGGTATTAACAAACCTTTTTGGAAAGTGTTAACTAACCAACCAACCAATTATACTCTGTTTCGCTTATAATAGTATAGTATAGATAAATAATTGAAAAAGTCAAAAAAAGTTGAGTAACTGTAAGAGTATGTAATTAAATATTAATTGGAGTGTAATTAAAAGAGTTTGTTATTAATTAAAATTAAATTATATATGCATTTTAATTTATTTATTCATTTTTGGAAGGTATTAACAAACCTTTTTGGAAAGTGTTAACCAACCAACCAACCAACCAATTATACCTTGTTTCGCTTATAATAGTATAGTATAGATATATTGTTTACAAATTTAATGAGTATTTGCGAGATTCAAAGTAAATATTCATGTATATTTAGATGATGTCAAAAATAAAACAACAATTTTCGAACCTTTTTCACGTAAAAAAGCACCCAAGATATCGAAAACATTGATTAATAATTTTTTAATGCTTTACGAAAACACCACATTCGAACTTTTGGATGCAATATAGATGGTTAATGATGAGTTTCATATAGATTCAAATTTTAAGAACCATAGAATAATATTTTACAAAAGTGTAATACATATATTTTTATGATTATAAATAAATTATTAATTTATAATATTATCGGGACCATATATTTATACAGGATTTTCAAAAAAATTATTATCTTATTATCTTATCGAAATTGATCATTTTTTTAATTGGCCCAAGTTGAGACCGGACGAAATTACTAACTTAGAAAGATTATTAATTTATCGAGTATTAATTTAAGAAGATTTTACTTTAGTGTTTAGTTAACAGCCAGCCTGAAACAATTCAACGAGTCAACATTATTAATTCAAAAAGCAATGGTCTCACATGTTTGTCCTAGTTAATGGCGCATGCACTTGCTGCATTAACATTTACTCCCTCGGTCCCAACCATTTGTTATCGTTTGCTTTTAACACGGAGACCAAGAATTAAGATTAAAATAAGTGAAGTAATGGGTGTAATAGTAATTTTATTGTTAAAATAATTGTTAAAATAAGTGAAGTAGTGGGTGTAATAGTGATTTTATTATTAAAATAAGTGAAGTAGTGGGTGTAATAGTGTAAAGTATTGTTAAAATAAGTGAAGTAGTGGGTGTAATATTGTTAAAACTTACTATTTTAGGAAATGTAAAGAATTGGTTGGGACGTCCCAAAAAGGAAAGTGTAAACAATTGGTTGGGACAGAGTATCTCTTAATTCCTTTTTTTAATACGCATTGGAATGTGATTAGATCCGTAATTTGAGCTGGCACTGGCACTGGCACATGCTCATTACCGAGGCGAGACAAGACCAACACACCTGAAGGCTGAAGGAGTGGTGATGCATAACCCAAAAAAGTTCCCAATCTTTTTTTCCCCAGATATGAGAGCATTCACATCCCATCTCCCTCTCCAACCTCAAAAACTTACTAAAAATAGTAAATTCTCAAATAAAAATAGTAAATCCCCAAAATTATCAAAAAGTTTCTACATTCCATTTCCCATTTTCCATTCCCCTATCCCTATATTCTTTTTTATATTACTTCTTTCTCTCTCTTTCACTTACAATTTTAACTACCAAAACTCACCCACTACAATTAAATATATTTAAAAGAGGAGAGAGATGATTTGGGGTTCAAAATAGTAGTCCCCAAATATGGGGATTCAAAACTTGTCCCCAAAATTAATCCCTAAAATGGGGAATGGGATGGAGGAGTGTTTTAGAAGAAAAGTTGAACAAATTCCTAAATTATAGGGATGGGGTTGGGGATGGGATGTGAATGCTCTGAGTTGATAAGTTACGACTTTTTTTAATAATTAAACATACTCATTATTTATCTCGTTTTTCACAAATTACGAATCCTCGATATTCCGGTGTAATAACCCAAAACGAATTCTCGTTTTTCACAATTCTTATGTAAAATAAAGAGTAAAATATAATTTGACTTCTAGGGAGCGCACCTGCTAGAGCACAGGATAAAGAAGAGTAATGAAGAGCCGGACGGGCTACTAGGGAGTCTGGGAGCACAGTGCTGCCACTGCCATTCTTAAAATAACCGATGACATATACCATACCATAACTAGAAGCTTGAAGCTTTCAGCATCCAGCAATATATTGGTATTAGGCATTGATCATAAAAAGCGAAATTTGATTATATATTAGCATAATAACATAATTTCATACGAAATCAGGGTATACAAGTTGACAACTGTGAGTACAGAGACAAGTAGACAACTCAATACTCAACTTCTCAGACCTGCCATGTTCCTTGGATTTTCCCAGGCCATCAGCACAAGATCAAAGGAGTGTCCCTCCCTTTATAGCAAGGCTTGAGAGACATGCTCACCCGAAATTTAGTCCCTCCGCGAAAAAAGGGAAAGAATGACCAATCATACTAGTTGAACAGCTTAAAATATAGACAAAGTGTTAAAGAGACCTCAAATGGTTTAAGAAAATCAATCTATTGAAAGCTGGACAAAACATTTAAGAGATAGGACAGTTTACAAATGATAAAGTTGGTCGAAAGGAATCAATCTATGCTACTCATAGCTCAGGCA
Organism: Saposhnikovia divaricata; assembly: GCA_036435485.1. NCBI lineage: Eukaryota > Viridiplantae > Streptophyta > Magnoliopsida > Apiales > Apiaceae > Saposhnikovia > Saposhnikovia divaricata. The sequence goes on along the minus strand of CM071595.1, from coordinate 51,334,331 downwards.
GATTAGTCGGCTAAATTAAACCTCAAGAGGAACTTTTTTTCATTACAGTCCAGCATTTCACTCAGGCTACAGCGTATACTCCTCTGTGCCAAAAGCTTTTGCCTTGATTCCAGTCTCTTCTTCATACCATAGCGGAAGAATTCTGGATAATTAGCAGCTTCTTCGATTCGTCTACCCATCACATCTACCAAAAACTTGATTCTTGGTTTTAAGGAATTTTTAATGCTCTTGATCAGAATTGGGGGATAACCAGTCACCAGAGCTGCTATATGTTGGTCTTCGAACCCGCACTTCTTTAAGTATGCAACATGCGAGTTCAACACCTTCTTTGCATCTCTACACAAAACCTCAGGGTAGTTAATTGCTAGTGTCTGAAGCTCTTTTTCTGCCAGGCCCAATGATAGCAGAAACTCAGAAGTTGGGCGCAACCTATTATCAACTCCATAACCCATGATAGATGGATTCTTCACCAAAACTTTACCAATCACTTCATTGTTTAGACCTAGACTAGAAAGAAATTCGACAATCTGAGCAAGCTTGGATTCAATGCTATAGCTAATGATTCTTGGATTGAACATTAGCATTTTACCAAGTTGGTTTTCATGGATCCCAAGAGATTCGAAGAACGCGAGAAGTGGACAAAGCTTTTCTTCCACGCTGTGGGCGAGTATTTGGGGAAACTTTGTAATTGCAGATGCAATGTCATTAGGTTTAGTTCCTAATAATGTACCGAGGAACTGAACCATCGGAATAAGTTTCTCATTTAGATCGAGGGAAAGAATCTTAGGGCACCTGGAAACAACATTAGGCAGTTTCCGCTCCTGGATTCCAATGCTTGTCAAATAAGCCCAGTTTTCATCAGCCTTTTCCCTCTGTACATCTTCGAGGCGCTTGCACTTTTTGAGCATGACATTAATACTTTTGTCATCAAAACCTTTATCTTTAAAGAACCACCTGATGCTGCTATTGTTACCAGTCGGTTGAGCACTTACAACTTGCATGTTTTCTGTAAAGATTTGGCCATAAATTTATTGAGTGGGAATGATAGCCATAGACTGCAACAACACACACTGACAGACACACGCGCATCATAAGGACAAAACAATATACCAGTTTTTTTATTAGTGACCACCAACATTACACGTATTATTTCCTGATCTAACCATATGGATAAAAATATCACAAAAACTTGAGCAAATGTACATTTTTCATCCAGTTACTTGTATTAAGAACAACAAATCCATCAGTCTGTCAACATGGGTAAATAACAGAGTTACAAGTTGCAACTTGAAATCAAATAAAAATGAATACACGTAGTCCATGTTTTGGCATGATCTTCACATATGAACAACAAGATCATCGAGTAAACACAATACATAGTTTTAGGGGGGTGTATTCAATTTAGACTCTGTAGGACATTTTTGGATTTTAGGAATCCATGGGTACAAGTTTGCATAAAAAGTAGTACAAATCCTTAATTCCCATTAAAAAAAAAAAATGCCACTCAGAGAAATCCATGATCCCAAAAAGACATTAAAAAGTCCACTGACCTTTAAAACTCACTTAGACAGTAGTAAAAGAGTTGCTCTCTAAACAACAATATACACATTCGCATACATATACATAAAACTTAATGTCGCACTCAATGGAGAACAAGTTTTAGCACGAGAACACGCATGCAATATTTTCAAAGAAATTCTTCTACATATGTCCTACATTGTTCTCACTTCTCACCTTAAAACAATGTCACCAAGGGCTATAATTCAGCCATAATTGCCCTTAAACTTTGTCATTCATATCTTAACAGTCCGTTCTTTTATAAAAAACCGTAAATATATACATATGTTACAATGTTATGTTGCATTCATGGATAAATAGTGTGAGAACACGCGAAAACAATTGTTCTGCCCCTTTTACGAAAAAATTGTTTAAACATAAACGTGTAAAATAGTCGAAAAACCTACAAAAATGCCTATATACATACATTAACAAGACTCACTAACTAAACAAATAAGACTAGTAATAACACAAATTAAAGTATAAACATGTGCTCCTCATTTCAGAATGAAATACATACAAGTGTGTGTGTGTATAGGCAGATGAATTGAGTAATGAGATCAAGTACCTGATTTGATTGGATGAAGTTGAAATTGAAATTAGGTTTTGATGCAGAGCGAGTAATTGATATAGGGATATATGGCAGCGATTGTATATACAAAGTTCTAGTAGCACTTGCCTTATCCTCCTTGCCTATATACTCTCCATTATCCCAATATTTATGTGATTTTCTTTTATTATTTTTTGATAAATTAGGTTTCATCTTATTTAAAATTTAAAAAAATATATTACTCCAACCACTTATTCGTAAATTCAAAACCGCACTCACAGTAATATTATTGTCAAATGTCAACATTTTTGTCTATTCAAAAGTTTTAAATTTTCAAAGATCAAGGGAAGAAAATGAGATATTAATTTAGAAATTAATGTTTTTTTAATGTCTACAATGAATCAATGATCAATTCAAGAGATTTGACGAAAATAAAGTTACATAAAAATGATCGATTCTACATTTTTGGGAATCTATCAATTTACCATTTTAATTTTAAGGTTTGCCAAATTAAATAATTTTTAAAAAATATTATGTTATATAAAAAATAAAGAGCTTTTTTGAAAAATACCTGATGGTTTTCAACTTTTTGCAAAAAATACTATTACTTTAAAAATATTTTTGAAAAAATAAGATATTTTTGAAAAAAATTGCAAAAATATGGGAGGCAACCAAAAGCAACTAACAACTAACAGACCCTTCGAAACTTGCCGGAATTCCTTTGATACTCGTCGAATCTTTCTGGCCTGCGACAGATCGGAGAAGACTCAAAGCAATTAAATATTTCTTCAGCGAAGCTCGATACTTCCCTGTGGAGCCGTCATTAGATTGGAGTCGGAAGTTATGGTGGTGGAAATCGAATTCGGCGGGAGTGTGTTCACGTCGCTAGAGAAGCAAGCGGACAATGAGAGTGATGATGAGCCGGTGAAGATGAGTGTTAGAGACCCACCTTCCTAATGGGCTGGACCGAAGGCCCAAATACCAAAAATCTGAATAGAGCCCATATTCATCCGGTCCACTTATCACAACGATCTTATTGTTACACGATTCTAAGGACGTGGGACACGTCTGCCATGACTCCCACTCTTCGGGTAACCGCCGGAAAGGAGAAGAATAAGGTTTGGCCAGGTTGAATCTCTCATTCATTCACAATTTTACACACAAGACACAAACTCTACGTTCTACTTACCTTACAAAGAACCGACTTACTTATTCTCACACCGGAGGTGAATCGGGGGGCCAAACCCTCACATTCTTCTTCTGCAGGTCCGACCGAACAAAGGTCCGGAAGAAAACTGGTCGCAACATTTGGCGCCGTCTGTGGGAACGTAGAGATACATTTGTGTTGAGATTTAACAGAGGCTATGACGATAGAAGACACACCCTTAACTGATAACATTACCGTGGCCGGAATCAGCCACACTACTTCTGTTATCCCGAGGACGACTCCTCCTGTCGTCCCAAGGCTGCTGACTTTCGAAGAAGAAGGAGACATGCCGTCTCCCGAAGAACAACAACAGATGCTTCTGAAATGGCGAGAGGAGCAGAAATCCAAAGGGAAACGGAAGGAGGCTGATAGAGAGAAGAGCAACAAGGACACAGAGAGGTTGACTAAGAAGAGGGAGGCCGATCGATTAAGGTTACAAGCCCTAGAGCTCAAGAGAGAAGAGATCGAACTACAAGAGAAGGCACTCTGCGAGGCCCTAGAGGCCGAAGATACGGAACCTGAAAAGTAGGGGTGTGCACGGGTCGGTTCGGCTTGGTTTTTACCGAAAACCGTTACCAAACCGTACATGTCGGTTCGGTTAACCGTTTATCGATTTCGGTTTTTTTCGGTTCGGTTAACCGTTTATCGATTTCGGTTTTTTTCGGTTTTTTATTTCTAATACTTAATACCTTAATATCATGCTAATAAAAATTTATAAATCCCATCTTAACATTTGTGATAATATTTTTAATAACAAAAGAGTTTAGAATTTAATTACTAGCTTACCATTCTATGCATTAATAAGTGCAGTTTAGTGTGAAAAATAAGATGCAATATACTAACCATATATAACCATATTAAGGTAGAATATATGAAGCTATTTTCTTAAACTACAGAAGGTAGCACGCACTTCTAAGGTTTGACAATCATATGAAACTGGACATGTTATATTTAATGCTTCTCTAATGACTGCCATTTGTTTACTGTAAGAAATCAGTTTCAATTGGATATGATCATTTCCCCATCATAAAAACTTCGCCGGTTTTCAAGTTTAGCTTTATACGTATAATGTATTTGTGCTTATAAGCAACTCTAACAGAATTTCATGTTATTTTCCAAAGGACTACAATCCGAAAATATCAGACATTAGCTTGGCGAAATTGGGTCCCTCAGGTGGAGATTCACATGTCACAAGTCATAGTATTGTTCTCAGGAAACTAGCTTTTGTCTTACTTTCTATATAAATTCCTATATTTATATCAGTATATAATATAAAATTATAAATTATTAAAATAATATATTTTCGGTTCGGTTATTGGGATAAAACCGTAACCATTAGCAAACCATTCCGTCGGTTCGGTTCGGTTACGGTTTTTTTTCGGTTTTTGTCGGTTACGGTTTTTTTCGGTACGGTTTTTCGGTTTTTCGGCTCGGTTTCGGTTTTTCGGTTTTATTTTGCTCACCCCTACTGAAAAGCGAAGGGAGAAGAGGATCAGAGACAATGAAGATGAGTCGTGGAACTCTGAATCGCACTCTAAAAGAACCCGGTCGAAGGTAGTTTACTCCTCCGAGTCGGAAGAAGAAGGCCCTCATACTGATGACAGAATCCGAAGGCTTAAAAATGTCATGTTTGGTGAGAGAAAGAACAGCCACGAGCCCGTGGTTACTGAAGATGTCGAGAAATTTCGACCACCTCCGGGAAATCATTTCCCGAAAATGCATGAGTTCAATGGAAAGGGTGACCCCGAAGACCATTGTGAGAAGTACGAATCGCTCATGACTGGTATGGGGCACTGTGACGTGATGCTCTACAAGATGTTCAAGACCTACCTGACTGGTGACTGGGAAGGCACCGTACACGGTGGTCAAAGAAGCTAAGTTTTATGTGGTTCGGGTTGACATCCCGTACAATGGAATTTTGGGGAGGCCAACTTTATCTCCTTTTCAGGCCGTATCTTCCATCCCCCATCTGAAATTGAAATTTCTGACCGAGCATGGAGTCGGGGAGATGAGAGGTGACCAGAAGGCCGCGCGTATCATTATGTTAGAAGATCTGGAAAAAGACAAAGACGTGGAAATGACTGAAGCTGGTTAAAGAAAAAGAAGTGAGAATGAAGTTGGGGGCAGTCACCAACTGCTGAACATAGAGTTGGAGAAATTTGGGACCGATCTGTCTAGACCAAATGCCGAACCAGCGGCCGAGACCGAAGAGGTGGAGCTGTATGTAGGCCAGTCGGGGAAAATTATTCAAATTGTAAAGAGCATGGAGCTTGAGTTAAAGGAAAAAGTTATCAAAGTCATTAAGGAGTTCCACGACGTGTTCGCCTGGGGCCCCCAAGATATGCCGGGTTTGGATCCTTCGGTAGCTAAACACTGTCTGAACGTGGCTCCCAAATCCAAACCTGTAAAACAAAAAAAAAGAAATTTTTCCATGGAAAGGCAAAAAGTTATTCAAGCTGAAGTGGAAAAGCTATTGGAAGCAAAGTTCATTGTAGAGATTGACTACCTCGACTGGTTGGCGAACGTGGTGGTGGTTAAAAAAGCAAATGGCAAGTGGAGAATGTGTGTCGATTATGCTGACTTGAATAAACATTGTCCGAAAGACCACTATCCGCTGCCAAACATTGACCAACTGATAGATGCTACTTCGGGGCATCAAATACTCAGTTTTCTGGACGCCTTCTCTGGATACCACCAAATCGCCATGAATGCCGAGGACATACCTAAGACAGCATTCATCACACTGAATGGCACCTATGCCTACATTAAGATGCCCTTCGGACTGAAGAACGCAGGGGACACCTTTCAGAAAATGGTGAATAAAGTATTCAAAAATCAGATCGGAGGAAACATGGGGTGTTACGTGGATGATATGATCGTGAAATCCCTTTTCATGGACCATGCAGAAGATCTGAAAGAATGCTTCGAGACACTAAGGAGAAATAACATGAAGATCAACCCGAACAAGTGTACGGTCGGGGTTAACAGCAGAAAGTTCCTGGGGTACATGGTCAGTGCAAGGGGATAGAAGCAAATCCAGAAAAAATCAAAGCAGTAGTAGACATGGAAGCCCCAAAAACCATCAGAGATATCCAGAAGCTGACCGGACGATTAGCAGCCTTGAGGAGATTCATCTCCAGGTCGGTCGAAAAGGCCTTGCCATTTTTTGAAGTACTTCGAGGGTCGAAGAATTTTGAGTGGGGGACGAACTGCCAGAAAGCGTTTGAGGAGATCAAGGAATACTTAGTGAAAGCCCCACTCTTAATGGGGCCTAACCCGAAAGCAACTTTGCAGTTATACTTAGCTGTGAACGACCGAACACTTGGAACTGTATTGGTCAAAGAACATGAGGGGAATCAGCATCCGGTCTTCTATGTTTCTCATATTCTCAAAGATGCAGAAACTAGGTATCCGAATGCAGAGAAGTTCGCCTATGGGTTGGTAATGGCTGCCAGAAAATTGAGGGATTATTTCCAGGGAAGAACGATCAATGTTATAACAGAGAAACCTTTGAAGAAGATTTTGCAAAGACCAGAGGCGTCGGGCAGAGTAGTAGCTTTGGCGATCGAACTTAGGGAACACGATTTGGAGTATACGCCGAGAACTTCGATCAAAGCCCAAGCGCTTGCAGATTTTATGGTAGAATGCTCATTCTCGGGACCGAAAGACTTGGCTCCCGAAGAACAGTTGATTCAGGCACCGGGAAAATGGAAGCTGTTTGTCGATGGTTCGGTCGCTAAAGAAAAATGTGAAGCAAGGTTAATTCTAACAAGTCCAGAGGGATTCGAAATATGTCAGGCTATCAGGTTCACTTTCCTTCTGACGAACAATGAAGCCGAGTACGAAGCCCTTTTGGCAGGATTGGACTTAGCAAAAAATTTGGAAATTAAGCATCTCAGGGCATTCAGTGACTCAATGTTGGTGGTGAAGCAGTGCTCGGGGGAGTACGGATAGAAGGATCCCCGAACAAAGGCCTACGCCCTCAAGGTACGCGAATAATCCTTAATGTTTGAATATTTTGAGTTGAGTCAAGTAGCAAGAGAGAACAACAGTCGAGCAGATGCCCTATCTAGGCTAGCTTCGGCAGAAACCCAAAATCTTAATGGGTCAATCTATCTAACCGAAGTAAAGACACCTTCGATAGATAAAAAACAGTGTATGGAAATTCATCAAGGGGTCAACTGGATGACCCCAATCAGGGCATTCTAGGAGAAGGGAACTTTTCCGCTCGACCGAAAGGAGGTACAAAAGCTGAAGCATCGGTTGGCAAGTTATACTTTGGTTGGAGGCCGTTTGTTCAGAAGATCAACAACTCAACCACTTCTTCGATGCTTGGACAAAGAAGAACAACAGTTGGCCCTCGAAACAGTTCATGAGGGGATTTGTGGAGAACACTTGGCAGGAAAATCCTTAGCCTTCAAGATTCTTAGGCAAGGGTTTTTCTGGCCGAAAATGAAAGAAGATGCAACTGAGTACGCTAAGAAGTGAAAACAGTGCCAGCTATTCAGTACAATCCAAAAGCAACCTCCCGAAGAGATGTCTTCAGTCCTTAGCCCTATTCCATTTGCTATGTGGGCAGTCGACATCGTAGGGATCTTGCCTACCAGTACTAAACAAGCTAAGTACTGCATTGTGGCGATCGACTACATGACCAAGTGGATAGAAGCCAGACCCCTTTCAGCCATTACCGAAGAAGCAGCAGTAAAATTCATGTTGGAGCAGGTAATCTTAAGGTTTGGTATTCCTATGGTATGTTTATCAGATAATGGAACTCAGTTCATTGGAAGGAAGTTTCGAAAGTTTTTGGCCCAGTTCGGAATTCAACAGAAATTTAGTTCAGTCGGGCATCCTCAAGGAAATGGGGCGATCGAAGCGGCCAACAAAATTATTTTCGATGGGATCAAGAAAAGACTGGGAGAAGCTAAAGGCCTTTGGGCCGAAGAGTTACCTTGGGTTCTTTGGGCATACCGAACGACAGCAAGATCTTCGATCGGGGAAACACCATTCAAGTTAGCCTTCGGGACAGATGCTCTTCTACAAGTCGAAGTTGGCTTAAAGTCCTATCGAACACAAGTGTTCAACGTGGAGATGAGCGAGTTTGGACTCCGGGCGAACGTTGATTTACTGGAGGAAGAGAGGGAAGCAGCTCATCAAAGAAATCTAAGGTACCAGCTCTAAGCAGCACAATATTATGATTCGGGCGTGAAAAAACGATCGTTTCAAGTCAGGGACATGGTGCTTCGGGAATTGGCTACTTCAATGCCGGCCAAACAAAGCAAACTTATGCCTAACTGGGAAGGTCCTTACGTGGTGATTGAAGTGGTTTGGCCAGGCACCTACAAATTAGCTCATTCGGACGGCAGCCCAATTAAGAATACATGGCACGTTGCTCGTCTTCGCTGTTTCTACCAGTAAGCTTACTGGATGCATTTTATAGCTTTTAATTCAGTATTTTGCTTCATACAAGTTGGTTTCGAATTCCCTAAGTGAGCGTCGATCTGTAATTTGAAATTATGTATGAGTTCTTGCATGATCAATGAAAGATTGTTTGCCCCATTTTTACATCTACTGTTATTAGCTAAGTACATTGAAAACCAAATGGTTAAGTACATAAAATTAAGCTAAACGGACCCATGTTTGGGGCCGACCGAATGAAACATGCGCCCTTTAACTCGTTTCAGCACCTAAGTACATTATGATTTAAGTACATTGCAAAAATTTAACGGACCCATATTTGGGGCCGACCGAATGAAATATGGATCCTTAGAAGTGTCCCAGTATTTAAAATGCTTTGACATTAATTAAGGCCGGGGGAAAATATTTTTTCACCAACCGAAAAGGATCTTAATCATTTACAAACCCCTTAAATACTAGGGGGTAGCTAGGTTACGACCGAAAATGTATAACATGCTAGGTTGAAGCCGAAGAGGCATAAAAACAAAAAGAATTATGCTAAGGCAAAAAAAAGCTGAAGATGCATAAGAACATAAATAACTATGCAGAAGGCCAAAAGAGCCGAACATGCATAAAAATATGAGTAATTATGCTAAGGCAAAACAAAGCCGAAGATGCATAAAGACAAACAGAAATTATGCTAAGGTAAAGAAATACCGAAGATGCATAAAAATAAAAATAAATTCTGCTAAAGAAGCATAAAGATAAACGCCCGAAGGCAACAATATTAAAAAATATTGAAGGCGCGCGAATGTAAAAGCCCGAAGGCAAAGTTAAACATTACAAGGCTCAAAGGCCACCAGAATGGAAAAACAACACTACAAGGGAATTAATCAGAAAGAGCCTCATCTTCACCCGAAGAGACTACCAAGGGTTCATCAGTAACTTTTCGACCGACTGGATCGGACATACCAACGTCCAACAGTTGGGTATGGTCGAAACCAACGGTATGGGCCTTCAGCACGACATCATCATACCCCATCTGGTAGCATCTCTCTTCAGTCAGATCGAGAGTCTTCGTCAACTTACGGATGCTTTTCCTTGAAGCCCTAAGCTGCTGATTCCTCCATTTAATGCGTTTCTTCATGGTATCCAACTCCTTCAGCTCCTCCTTCAGAACATCATTCTCGGTCTTCAGAGCGCTAGCTTGACCGGTTACCCTCTCCAGCTCAGTGGTGGAATTTCGGAGGTCCTCCTCAACTTTGACCACTCTGGTCTCCAGAGCAGCCACACCATTCAATCGGCCTTGTATGCCCTCGACTCGTTCGGTAACAATAGCGGCCCAAGAGACCCCCTGAAAATAAACAAGGGAAAGTGTTAAAAGCCGAAGGCAAGTAAGTAAACAATACAAAGGAGAGAAACTTACCATGGACAGAAGGGCCAATATTTCAGTACAGGCCCCAACGTCGCTCATTTGGTCGAACAACGACCGGTCGACCGAAAGAACGAGACCCCTGCAAAGATCAGGACCCACGTCCCTAGCAGGGGCCGGAGCTGAGGCAATGATTTTGTCACTTTCCAAGACCCCCCATTGAGGGGAATACACTTTAAGCTCCACGGCATCCGACCGGACCCTCTTCCGTGGATCGGTCAGGACCACATCCCTAACCTCCCGTTCATGAAGTGAAGTAGCCGGTGGCGTGGCGACCACATTCTCCCTTGTCTTCAGTTCCCTCTGATCGGGAGCTGATTTCTTCATTGCATCGGCCGCCGGGGCAGAAGAATTAGCAGCGGCAGCTTCATCCGCCTTCCTGCGCTTGCGCTCTACAATTTCTTGGTGGGAAGACACTGCATAAAACAAGAAAAGTTAAATATGTATGTGTCACAAGGGGCAAGTATGTAGTACAAGTATGCGGTACAAAAATGTATAATTAACGAAGTAAAACAGAAGAATGTTACCACTACCCCAAAGGCCGATTAACCAGTCTTGGTCTCTACTGTCCGACAGAGGAACCCTATCCATATCAAGTTCGCAGAGAAGGAGATAGTCGTGTTTATCCGCCTCAAAAAGCTCAGGATATATTATTCTTGACGGGTCAACTTCACGCCAGACGCCGAACTTCTCCATCCTTGGGCCCGAAACAAACGCCCACTTGTCATGAGTTCCTTTGTTGTTGGAATTTGTTTGAGCCCAGTCAGCCCTGCCATTCCGACGGGCGATGGTATAAAAGTCGCAGGTCTTCGGATTCCTACGAAACTCATAATGATGCCATAATAAGGTTGACCTGGGAGTCATCTTCTTCACCAGACAATGAGCCTGGAAGGCATTTATGTGAAAAAAACTATTCGGATCTAGTTGTCCTATGGCGATCCCTACCTGCTTCAGTAATTTTTTGAGTATAGGCAGCATAGGCAACCGAAAGCCGCATTTGAATGCCGCTTCGGATATGCCCGTAGCCAAACCTCCCCCGCAAGCTGCTTGCACTTCGGAGTTATGCCAAATTCGGTCTTTCTTTCTTGGAATGAAGAAGAACCATGTGCATCTCTCAACTACATACTCGCTCGAAAATGTCTCAATATTCTCTTCGGTCTATTTTGACCGAAGGTTTGCGGCCGGATATAGCTCAACGTCAGTAAAGGGAGAAACCTCCAAAGGGCCCGCGCCTTCGGTCGACCGACCCATGTCCCTACATTCGGAAATGAAGAGACGTTAGCCTTGTACTCGGACAGAATAAAGAAAAAGTATAAAAAGAAAAGGCCGAGTACAGCGAGCTAGGACAGGTCGCGGCATCCTAAAGCCTAGGGCAAAGCAAGTTAAAGACGTCCTAAAAACTACAAGTGGAGGATCGGGACAGTCCGAAGGAATTTCTTGAGGTTTTAAGATCCCGAAGGATATTCTTACCCAAACAACTCCTAGACAAATCCCCAAAATCCCAGGAAAAGGTTGCGCAAACGCGAAATAACGAAATCAAAAGTACAAAGCATTACAGGCATGCGTATATTCTACTTAAGAAGCATAGGTAACTCTGCGCGTATATATATACAAACATATGCATACAAGCGTGAAATGCAGGACTACACTAATGAAGAAATGAAGGCAGGGTGATAGGAAAACGAAAAGGGGTACACTACAAATACATGAATAACTTTAAAGAAAAGAAGAACTCACTGATTCGAAGATTGCTGAGAAGATCGAGTTCTTGGGGAAAAATTCGTTGAATGTGCGCTTCGAGTGGAATCGGAGAACAGGGAGTTTCCGGTAATGAAGCGACGTTTCCAATTATTGTTGGCGGAAAAAATATCCTTGTGTGGAGGTTTTTTGCTTTGAATATTTATGAAATGATGTGTGCGTAAAAGAGAAAGGATGAGGATTCTGTGGGTTTAAGCAGAGAAGACGCGACGTTTGGACAAGAGTCATTTCAAATTCAACGGCTGTGATTAAGACACAGATCTCGAGGATATACAGCTGTCAGTCATAAAAAGACACGACTTCCTAGGAAGCATTTCGTCTTTATCCATCGTCGTCCTTATCCGAAGACAGTGTCTGAGAAGCAAATTCCGAAGATGGGCCTTGGCTTGGCCTCCGTCCTGAGGATAACTCCGAACGAAGCCCAGGGACATGTTAGAGACTCACCTTCCTAATGGGCTGGACCAAAGGCCCAAATATCACAAATCCGAATAGAGCCCACATTCATCCGGTCCAATTATCACAACGGTCTTATTGTTACACGATCCTAAGGACGTGGGACATGTCTGCCATGACTCCCACTCTTCGGGTAACCGCCGGAAAGGAGAAGAATAAGGTTTGGTCAGGTTGAATCTCTCATTCATTCACAATTTTACACACAAGACACAAACTCTACGTTCTACTTACCTTACAAAGAACCGACTGACTTATTCTCACACCGGAGGTGAATCGGGGGGCCAAACCCTCGCATTCTTCTTCTGCAAGTCCGACCGAACTAAGGTCCGGGAGAAAACTAGTCGCAACAACGAGATCGGCGAAAAAGTTGAACGAAGCGACAATGAGATTGTCGAAGAAGGTGTGAATGGAGCGACGGTGGAGGAAAAGAAGAAAATGTGGTGATGAAAGGGAGAAGAGAGAAGAAGAGAAATGGGAGTCAAGTATATTTGTAATTAAGATAGTATATTTATAATGAATTTAAAAAGATAATATATTTGTAAAACAAACTAGAAAATCCAATAGTCAAAAATAAACACTTAATTTCATTTAAATTATTATTCCCAAATCGAGTTGTCGCGATGAATAGACGGACCAGACCCACAGGATCATGTCATCCCAACAATTAGAGCTGGCAATTCATTTCGTGTCGTGTACTTCGTGTCGTGTACTTCGTGTCGTGTACTTTCGTGTTTCGTGTACCAAAAGTCCAAAATGGAAACGAAACGAAATAAATTCGTGCACTCAAATTCTAAAACGAACACGAAACGAAACATTTCGTGTAAACACGAAACGAAACGAAAAGTACACGAAATATTTTGTGTACTTTTTGTTTACACGAAAATGAATCAAAAAACGTGTACTTTCCGTGTACTTTTCGTGTATTTTCTATTTATTTTGTAAAAAGGTTAAATATGTAATATTTATTTATAATATATATTTATATAATTTAAAATATTTATTTAAATATTTATTTATTTTGTTTATTTTCGTTTTGTGTCGTGTACCCAAGGATAAACCTAAAACCGACACTAAATTCATCCGTGTAATTTCTTGTTCGTGTACTGCAAAGATCAACCCAAACCCATAATTTTCGTGTCGTTTTCATGTCATGTTTTCGTGTCGTGCACGAAATTGCCGGCTCTACCAACAATGCACTCATACTAGTAGTGGCAAGTAATGCTATGATATGTAGTCATAAAAAATATATATCTATATCATGACAAGATGCTGGATAATTCATTACCTTTTAACAACAAAATCAATGTGGAACAAACCCAATTACCTATTTTAAACAAGTAAATTAAACAAAATTTCTCTATGGTCCAGGTTTGCACAAAGAGAATGCCTTTGATCGGAACTTTAACTTCTCGTAATAAGGAATAAAGCTCCATTCATCAGTTTTCGAAAATTTCATCAAAAATCTATCGAAACTAGGTCTAAAAATTTTCATTTTGTAACAGAATAACACAGTTTTGTTGTTATCTGCATAACATTCTATTTGTAAGATACAACACTGTATTGCTACAGACACATAATTCTACTACAGATTTTGTTCTTTGAGAAAAAATGTTACGTGCCTTCTTCAACTAATAATAATTTGAACATTAAAACTCTATTATAGAACAATTTATATACTCAGGTGATCTTCAGGGGGTCAAGATTTTTTGAACCAGGGTCTAACAGCACCATTCATGTGTCCACTGCTCTGAAACCCAACACCATAAGAAATAAGAGAAGTTGGCGGTTCAACAGCCATTAGAGGTGATGCAGAAGGTACCATGGGAGCACTGGACAGCGTGGGGACTCACAAGTGGACCTAACGGCTAGAATAACTTTATGCTGTTTGAAGGGTGGGGATTTGTCCGAAACCCTCTTCATGAATGCGAGAGACTGTTTCCAACTCCTTTGTAGATAGAGCTTCAAGACCTGCACCATAAAGAGGGGGTCATATCGTGACATATCTTCCTGAAATGAAGATTCCAAGGGTATGGATGTATTGCTGCAAAGACAGTCACGCAGTTATTCCGAATACTCAGATGTAAAAACTGTACATAAAAGCACTTGGTGCTGAACTATAGCCATGAGAAAGAAGAAAAATGTTTCCACAAAAAGCACAAGTTGGTAAATTTTGGGGGATGATCATGTAGAAAAAATGCAGTAAAATCAAAAACCTAGTGACGAAAGCTAATATGAGCCTGTTGATTTGAATCCATTAATGATAAACAGCATAAGGAAAGCATCACATGAAGAAACAGAGGAAAGTATCACATGGAGGAACTACCGAACATACTTATCACAATCCAGGTTATGCTACTTAATGGTCAATATCTAGGAGATATATATGCATAAAAAACTGAAGAACAGGTTAAACTTATCTCAACAAGGAGAACAAATTTCAGCTTTTGGTCAGTAAAATAGCAAAAACTAAGATAAGATTCTGAAGAACGCTTGGTGGTAACCTCTGAGGAATTAATATTTGAATCACCTTCTGGAGGTTGGAAACATTCAACCACATTGTCCAGAAGTAAAACAATAATTGAGTGTCCCATCAACATATTCATCATAATAGGAGAAGATCCATCATTTTCGTCAACTTCCCATCATTACTACTAGAAAGCTTGGTTGGAAGTAGCTAATGCTATACCTTATCAGGGCCATCAAGATAAACTCGAAGTCCAGTGGGAAACCCATCTAGTGCACAAAAGCATCCATTTAAAGCTTTTCACTCAATGTGATATGTAGCTGAGAAGTGAGAAGGATTACCTCCATAAGAAAGCTGAAAACCTGCTCTAGGAAGATGGTTCATAAAGATATCTTGTTCATCCCTGCTTATTCCCTCATATTCCTCAGAATCAAAAGTTCATTAGGGTCTGTTGTCAGAGCTTATTGATATTCTCACGAGGCAAATACCTGCAATAGAGAACACTAAGTTTGCCGAATAACAAGAGAAGTATTTCTGAAGGATGGCGTCTCATAAATGAGAAGCACTTCTTCAAATCTTTGTGAAAATCTCAATATTTAACATAATCCAACTTAACTT
The DNA here is from genome assembly GCA_036435485.1 of Saposhnikovia divaricata. NCBI lineage: Eukaryota > Viridiplantae > Streptophyta > Magnoliopsida > Apiales > Apiaceae > Saposhnikovia > Saposhnikovia divaricata. The sequence goes on along the minus strand of CM071595.1, from coordinate 51,318,898 downwards.
TCAGTTGCCAAAACCTATGCATCTAAGCTTAAACCTACATAGGGATCCAAAGTTTCTAATTTACCGAGAAAGAGTGAACTACACAAAACATATTATAACAGAACGACTGAGAAATCGTATTCTCTAGTTGCAGCTGATCTACGACAACTTTAGAAAGATGGATTACGATATGAAAACAAGAACAACATAAGCTCGGGTGGATTAACCGCAGAAAATTCACTAAATCAAGGATTTCCCAACCTCAAAAGGGAGAAAAGAACCCAATTCTATAATTCATTATATTCAAAATCAAGTCTAACTAAATATGTGGGGATTACAATGCTTTTATAGAGACCTAATGGACTAAGACCTGTAAACACTTGAGCTTTATTATAAATAAACTAATTATTTAATAAAGTCCAATCCCCACATATAAAACATTTAAATAAATAATTTTAATTCTCTCTGAACTAAATACATAAAAACCAATTATTAACATGTATAAAATTCTTTAATCTCGTTCATCATCAATCTCCCCTTGTTGGAGAAAACTCTACCACGAGTTTTGTAAAACTCAAGAATCACGCGAGGATGAGATGGAACCAAGATGAACTTTATGCTCTTCTTCAAAAACGATGGAGGTACAAAGAACTCAAAAAACACACGAGCAAGCAAAAGAGGCTTAGGCAAGTACTACGGAGAGATGAAGTCGATATGCACAACCTCAATAATATCATCAACCACTTGCTTTTCTTGAACAAGCAAAACTTGCTTCACATGAAATTCTTCATCAGAAACATCTTCATTAACATGATCCATGCACCTCAAAGAATCCGGTACGATCACATCACCCTCGTTCAACTGAATTTTTTGTTTCTGTCCTCATATTGCTCAACTTCTTTTTCTCTTTGACCTTTTTCTCGTTCTCAAAATGTCCAAGATGTTCCACTTGAGATGTGAGGGTCTCAAGAGTCCTTTTTACTTCCTCTTGTGGTCGTTTTAGTTTCTCATGTGCATGTTTGCACCTTTCTTTACTCAACTCAATTTTGTACCTCTTTTCCAATCTTTGAAGGTCATCATATTGATTATCTAACTCCTTCAACGTAAGGTTATATTCTAGTAACTTCTGTTCATGATTACAAACATAGACTTCATAGTGCAACGCATCACATCCCTCCTCAAGACAACAAATATTATTTTTCACTCCCTCAATAACATACTTACGCGTTCAGACATCATTTAAATCATGCAATAGAGGCTGATTTTCTCGAATTCAGAAGTTGCAAAGGGTGGAATGTCAATAAAATTAGAAGTTACAGGGGTCAAACTGGCAAAGTCATGAAGTACAAGGACTATTTAGTAAATTCTGCAAGCTCGGAGACTGTTTTGTATTTTCTGGAAAGTTCAGAGACTGGATTGTAACTTTCGTAAACTTCAGGAACTGATATGTAATTTCAGAAACTTCAAGGTATCTAACTGTAATTTCGTAAAATGTAATTTCGTAAACTTCAAGGTATCTAACTGTAATTTCGTAAACTTCAAGGTTACCACTTTATTTTCCAAGACAACAGCAGCCTCCACTTTTCTTCCCAGACTTGCTCTTTTTTTTGCTAAGCTAGATTTACTCTTTTTATTCCTTCCTACCTATACTTCTTGTCCTTAATTATTCTCGAATCTGATTTTCTTTGCCTGTGGTCAACAGTAAATAGGTGGACAGTACCGCATATGAATAGTACTACATCCGTGAACAGTGATTCTGTTAAGTAACCAACTCATCTAAAACCTTAAGGTGTTAGTTAGAGGGAGGCCTTATATGGATCTTATATTATATTCTAACACTCCCCCTCACTCGAAAGCCCATTTTTGGGTCGAAGAGTGGATCACGGGCGCTCATCTTTGGAGCATAACTTGCTTCGTGCCCATATTAAATATTTGGAATATTGGGGGTCGCAGAGAGTCGAACCCAGGACCTCTGCGTGCCTGAGCTCTGATACCATGTTAAGTAACCAACTCATCTAAAACCTTAAGGTGTTAGAGGGAGGCCTTATATGGATCTTATATTATATTCTAACAGATTCCGGTGATGAATAGTCAACATTCTTTTTTTTGGTAAAATCAAAGATCTCCCAACAACTAAGAAATTGATGAAAAGACCTAAGTTTTGATACAGTTTGATGCAGAACAACTTTATAAAGATGAATTACAATATATAAAAATAAAATAAGCTTAGGTGGATTAATTGCAGAAAATCCATTATTCCAAGAGTTGTCCAACCACATAAGGGGAAAAGAGTCCTAATTTGATATTTCAATATAAGTGTAATTAAATATGTGGGGATTAAAATGCTTACATAGAGGCAATAAACTCCAATAAAATAACCTAATGGTCTAAGACCCATAAACAAATGTTCTTTAACATAAATATAAAATTTGCCCCATAAACAAATGAGTTTTATTATAAATCAACTAATTATTTAAAAAACTTTGAGCCCCATATATAAAACATTTAAATAAATAAATTTAATTTTTTATGAACTAAATACATTTACACTAATATTAACATGTATACGAATTCTTCATTCTCGTTCCTCATCGGTAGCTCTTACCTTTAGCATTTGTTGATTTTTTTAATTCTAAACATCTATTCTTATATGGAGTCGGGATAGGAACCATTGATTATAGTGTACAATCATTTCATTAATTTTTTTTATTATAAATTTTCAAAAAAAAGCTTTGTAATTTTAATTTTGATTTCATAATTAAAAATTTAATTATATTTCACAAAAAATGAGATAAATATATGTTTTTTGTGATGATTCTCTCTTGAAATTGAAATAGGTGCTACTTAACAGGTGGTCTTGGGATATATGCCTCGGCATTTACAAAAAACCGACGCTAACTTGAAGATTATATGTGTCGGCATTTCAAAAGACCGACGCTAATAATGGACATATATGCGTCGGTTAATAGGCCTACAGTTTCGGTTATTGAACTGACACATGTTAACTATTAGTGTCGGCCACTTGACTGGCGCCATAAGCTTATACCTATAGCATCCCCTTCATGTACTATTATCGATAATCGACACCTTAGACCTATTTTGATCAACGTTATAAGCCCAATCTGTACTAGCCCGAGTCCTAGAACGAGCATTGATTCCATTTTATGATCTCATAATACTTCTACATTAAAAAATTTCAATACAAAAAACTTTATTCTAATCACTACAAAAAAACAGGGCTTAATCGATTGTCAAATTTGTCGGTTTTAGGCAAAATTGGTCGGTATAAGGAGTAAAATCGACCACGCGACATGTTTAGTTACCATAGTTTGGTTAGTTATGTGGGATGTTACAAACACCCTTTCTTATTGGGTCGACGTCCTCGTCGAGTCCACACACAAATTTACTAAATCCGGACAGTGCTTCTGCACTTCTGGACGGGCATACCTCTCATACCATTTATAACATCCAAGCTCATAACCGAATACATACCAGACCTAACAACCCACCATAGATCAGTTCAAAAGAGCTAAAAATTTGGTATATATTAGTTATTGAATTGTCTGTAAAGGTCCTAAGCACTCTAATTTTAATCGATGTGGGATGTTACATAATATCTCTATGTAACAACATTATAATAATTTTTGAAGTCTGTATTAACTGGAGAATGAGTATTATACATAGAAAGCATAAAGATTTAGACATATAGTTACTTTAAAACATTTTTTTCAATTAGCTATCAAAGTCTTTGATTACTTTTGTAGAAGGTTTATTTGTCATCATAATACATATTGTTAATTGACGTGTCTTACAGTTTATTTTATATTTAATTGAAAAAGAAAAAACAAAACATAATTACTCAGGATCGTTAAATGGTTGAACTGTAAAATTGTACACACGTATCTATAAATATTCATTGAACATATTTTTATGACCAAGGTAAGTCTTAAAAAACACTACAAATATCTTGCTGAAAAACCTTTTGGCGAGACTTAGAATTATTGAATATTTAGGATATGAGCATGATTCACAATATGTTATAAGATAATGCCCACACACAAGTCCAAGCCCTCTATGTTATAAGTTAAGGCCCATAAACAAATCCAAACGCTCTAGGTTTAATTTTGGGCTACCCTTCGAAGTCTTCTCAGACCGAAACCCTAATAGTATATATAATCCCTCATTAACATTAACATTCGTCGCACAACATCCTTTGTGATCATCTATTATATAAACATACACACCTTGTTGATTATTATATTATATATGATTTCTGCTCTCGCTCGTCGAGATTACAAACTCCAATCGTGGATGAAAGAATTTCATAACAAAATCTTTTCTGAGGAGATGCTTTATATTTATGTAAGTATTTTACTCCTATTGTTCAGTTTTGATCTTTGGAATCTAATTGTAAAAGAGTGATCACAATTGTATTGAAATAATTCAGTGTATATGTATATTATGTTGAAGTAATGACTTGATCGTTGTACTATTTAAGATATAAATCAAAATCTTTGTTATCTGATTTCATAATACTTGTCAAATTTAGTTACTTTTATAATGATTCTTACTATTATGTTGACGATTTAAATATTATCTGCAGAGTTTGCTTACAAGAATACAGATCTTTGTAATACCATCAAAAAAATTGTTGGACTCATATCTCAAACAATGAAGAAGATGCTCCAATTCAACATCATCTCATATGGATGCTTGGTTAGGTAAAAATTTGACACATATATTGCTATATGGAATTCTATTATCTTATTAGAAATTTCATGTTATAGTTTCAGAAGTTACATTAATGATTTCTGTGAGTGGGTTTAGGTTATTTCAATCTTAATTTTACTTTTTTTAAAATTTGATATAGGATTTTATTTAATAAAAAAATATAGAATTGTTATTTTAAATAAAAATTATGTTGAAATTAATTTAATTGTTGTATAAATATAATTACTATAGGTTTTTATATATTTCGAAAGCTGAAAATCATTACAACTTCTTTTAAACTAAAATTAATTTATACTATACCATAATAACATAACTAAACAATTCAACACCAGTGTACATAAAAAAGCACGAGTAATCAATATGAAATCTTTATATTCTGCTCCAAAGAATAAAAAATTTAAATTTAGTTATAAACTGACGCACTTTCTTGATTTATAGCCTCTAGACCTACCAATTAATCTAAGTTTGAAGGTGATTACGTGAAATTATACATTTGAAATATTTTCTCATAATAATGATCTGAAATATTTTGATTATTTAATTGGGTGTTATTTTATATGAAATGTATATTAAAATTCATCTTGTTTCTTCTCCATGTATGCAGTTGTTGATGGTCCCATCAAGGCTATGACTTTTATAACGGAGCATATCAAATAATGATGATTGTGATAGCTTCATGACCCTTCTTACATTCACAAATGCATCAACTATATCAAATAATCTTTTTATATGCCCTAATAAGCGTGAAAATATAGCTGGTTTCATCAGTGGTATTAACATCTAAAACTTTATAAAAGAAGAATTACAAGAAGAAGAGGACAACAAGTTATACATGCAAATAGTAGTTACTATGCAGGTGGGGCCCACGTCCAAAATATTTTCAACAGACACATTTTTGTGGTTGGTGGAATAGTACTATGCAGGTGGGGCCCACGTCCAAAATATTTTCAACAGACACGTTTTTGTGGTTGTTGGAATAGTAGAGCATAGTAACTTTCTATAGCCTATAAATAGGCCTGTTGTATTTCATTTCAAATCACACCTCAACACACAAGTCTCTCTTCTCTCTCTTATATCTTCTCTGTGTAAGCTGCTAGACAGTCCATCTAGTAGGGAAGCCGGCTTAGCCCGCTTTCAGGAAGTGTCGGGTAAAAGGTCCTCATGCCTAAACTATCCTTAGGAGTGTTCTGGTTTTAAAGCTAATCCATTCGATTAGAAGTTGTAACACCCCTTCGAGATTATTATAAATAAAGATATATTCTCGGATTTTTTTTTGGTAGTATCGTATTCAACCCCCCCTTCTACGACACTTCGGGACCTAACAATTGGTATCAGAGCAAACTTCTAGCATACAAGAAGTCTAAAGATCAAAACCATGGGAAGGAAGGATACAGGTTTGAAGATTCCAATGCTTGACAAAGATAATTACTTTCACTCGAAAATAAAAATGCACCTTCATCTCTCAGCCATCGATGAAGGCTAAGTAGATTGCATAGAGAAAGGACCTCATGTTCCAATGAAGCCCAACTCTAGGATTGGTCAAGATGCTGGCACTGTAGCTGCTGGAAGGCCTATTCCAAAGAATCAAGCTGAGTACACAGATGAAGACTTAGAGGAGATTCACAAAGATAGGAAGACCATGAACATTTTGTTCAATGGAATCGATCAAGATATGTTTGATAATGTCATTAACTGCACCACTACTAAGCAAGTGTGGGACATTATCCAAACCATCTGTGAAGGAACTGAGCAGGTCCGAGAGAACAAGATGCAACTCCTCATACAATAGTATGAACCCTTCCACCATACTTCTGGTGAAAATTTAATAGATATATTCAGTAGATTTCAGAAACTACTGAATGGCCTGAAGTTGTATGGGTGAACATATGAAGTCAAAGACTCCAACTTAAAATTTCTGAGATCTCTTCCTAAGGAATGGAAGCCAGTTATAGTCTCGTTGAGAAACTCCCAAGACTACAAAAGTTTTACACTTGAGAGACTGTATGGCATCCTAAAAACATATGAGCTTGAAATGCAGAAAGATGAGGAAGTAGAAAAGAGCCAGAAGAAGAGTGGAGCTATAGCCTTGATGGCAAATAATCCAACAATCCAAGGTGGTGGAAAAATGAAGAGTGTAGAAGCCACACTAAGTTCAAAAACTTGTGAAGGTGAAGCTGAAGCTAGCAAGGGCAAGGGCAAGATGATTGAAGAACTTGATGCATATAGTGGAGACGAGTCTACTGATCTGGATGAATATTTGGCATTTTTGTCAAAAAGATTCTCAAAGCTCAGATTCAAGAAGAATCCATCAGAAGCAAGTCAACTCAGAAAGAACTATCAACCCTCCAAAGATGTGGTTGAGAGATCGAAGATCAAGTGCTTTAGTTGTGGAATTACTGGTCACTTTGCCAATGAATGTAGGAAATCTTAAGCTAAGAAAGAGAAGAAGCAATTTGAAGCTGTTGATTACAAGAAGAAATATTTTGATCTTCTCAAGCAACAAGGGAGAGCATTGGTGTCAAAAGATAGTGACTGGGCTGCTGGAGGTGACTCAGATGCAGAAGAGGAGTTTGTCAATCTTGCACTCATGGCAAACGAAACTGATGAAGAAGCTAGCTCAGCAAGCAACCAGGTATTCTCTACAGTCTTAACTGATCTTTCTAAAGCTGAATGTGCTAGCACAATTGATGAAATGTCTATTGAATTGTACAACATGCATGTTACCTTGAAATCACTTAACAGAGAGAACAAGAGGATTAAAGACCTTAATGAAAAGTTAAGTGATAGGAATGCTTTAATAGAAACACAGTTAATTGAGTTTGAAAATATGAGAAGAGATTGCTTGGATGCTAAAAATGAAATGATTGAGGCTATAAAGAGAGAGGAAGTTTTAATGAAATAGTTAGCAGAGGAACAGAGTCTGATTGATAAATGGAAAGGATCAACAGTTATAACTGAGGAAATTTGTAATGTTCAAGGAATTGATTCTTTCTGCAAATTAGCAGAAGCTAAGTTAGATGTTGATAGGGAAGTTACTTCAGACAGTGATTTAGTCGAAAAAGAATGTTCTTTGAGACTTAATCCTGTTAGCAAAGCAACTTTAACTAAATTGAATAAAAAGTACGGGCCTGTCAACAAGGACTTTTTAATGGAGAATGTAGCAATACTGAATAGGTTGAGAAAAGAAACATAGGAAACTTGTCCCACAAGCAATTGAAGGACAAGCTAGAAAATGTTAAGTCAGGTGTTAAGGACAAGAAAAAGAACAGAAATGGTAAGGTGGGGATTAACAAACACAACAATTACACACCTGATAAATATGCTCCTAGGAAAGAATGTGTAAAGTGTGGAAGTATTAATCATTTATCTACCAATTGCAAGCTATGAAAAATCCTTTGATGCCTAACATGCCTATGCTTGTGCCTGCTGTGAATGTTATGCCAAATATGTATGCCCCTCTGCTCATACATCTAGTCAATATGCTAACATGCCATTCATGCATAATCCGTACTACAATGCTTTCAATATGCCACAGATGTCATGGATGATGAATAACATGTTTGCACAGACTATGCCGAACAATGCTATTAACTATAACAAATATGAGAAAGTATCAAATTCTGTCTCTCAAAGGCCCAAACCTAAATTCAAAATTGATTTAACTCAATCTAAACTTTCGGTTAAAAGGGATTTGAAGGTTAAGAAATTGGCTAACAAGGCAGGACCCAAGAAAACTTGGGTACCAAAATCAACTTGATTTTATTTTGATGTGTGCAAGGAAACAGAAAGAATCTTTGGTATCTGGACAGTGGTTGTTCTAGGCATATGACTGGAGATTCTACCCTGCTCACTAAGCTTGAGGAGAGAGCTGGCCCTAGCATTACCTTTGGAGATAACAGCAAAGGATATACGAGAGGATATGGCTTGATTTCACATGGGAATGTTGTCATTGAAGAAGTAGCACTGGTTGATGGACTTAAGCATAACTTGCTAAGTGTCAGTCAACTGTGTGATAAAGGCCAAAATGTCTGGTTCACACTGAAGCTTGTGTCATTTTCAAGAAAAGTGACAACAAGGTAGTGTTGACAGGAGATAGAAGAGGAAATGTGTACATTACTGACTTCAATTCAACAAATGCAAACATGACTACATGTCTCAGCAAGGCAAGTGTAGATGAAGGTTGGCTTTGGCATAAAGACTGTCACACTTGAGTTTTAAAGCAATGAATGAGTTGGTAAAGAAGGATTTGGTTAGAGGTATTCCAAAATTGGATTACTCCAAGGATGGATTGTGTGATGCATGCCAGAAAGGGAAGCAGAAGAAGGCCTCTTTCAAATCAAAGTCAATGTCATCAATTGATCAACCCTGGCAACTACTTCACATGGATCTCTTTGGACCAGTCAATGTGTTGTCAATCTCAAAGAAGAAATATTGTCTTGTGATTATTGATGATTTCTCAAAATTCTCTTGGATATTCTTTCTGCACTCTAAGGATGAGGCGGGTGAAGTCATTATAAATCACATCAAGATAGTCAACAACAATCCTCTACTCAAAGTAAGGAGAATTAGAAGTGACAATGGAACTGAGTTCAAGAATTCTATAATAAGAGAGTTTTGTGAAGAAGAAGGAATTATCCAAGAATTCTCTGCACCAAGAACTCCTCAACAAAATGGTGTAGTGGAAAGAAAGAACAGAACTCTAATTGAAGCTGCAAGAACAATGCTTGAAGAGTCTAAGCTACCAATATACTTCTGGGCAGAAGCTATAAACACTGCATGCTACACTCAGAATATTTCTTTGGTCAATCAAGCAAAAGGCATGACACCTTATCAACTTTTCAAAGGCAAAAAACCAACAATCAACTTTCTGCATGTCTTTTGATGTAAATGCTTTGTACTGAAAATCATGGTGAGCATCTTGGAAAATTTGATTCAAAGGCATATGATGCTATCTTTGTTAGATACTCAGCTGGAAAATCCTACAGAGTCTACAACCTAAGACTAAACATTGTAATGGAGTCCATACATGTTGTCTTTGATGACAAGAAAATATCTGGTCTAGTAGATGAAGGTTTTCATGAGTCTCTCTCATTGTGGTGAAGAAAGTGAAGATGATGATGAAGAATGGAGATCAAATGGTGTGAGAAACAGATAAGGATCATCAGTTGAAGTGCAGAATGAACCACCTGTTGAAGAACAACTTACACCATCAGTTGGAAATCAATTTGAAGCATCTGTAGAAAATCAAAGAGAAGCATCTGTTGATGAATCTACAAGAACTCCATCAATATCGAGGGCCATACACTCAGGGGGAGTTTCTCACAGTCAAAACTCAACAATAAACCACAATGATCAACACAGAGAAAATGAATCCACTTCATCAAGGTCAAACTTACTACCACAAAGAAAATGGACCAGGGATCATCCATTTGAGCTTATCACTGGAGTTCCTAATGCAAAGGTCCAAACCAGAAGAGCAACTCAAGAAGAATGCTTGTATGGCAGTTTTTAATCCAAAGAGGAACCTAAGAGAGTTGAAGATGCTCTTCTGGATCCAGACTGGGTTTTAGCAATGCAAGAAGAGCTAAACCAATTTGAAAGAAATGAAGTATGAAAACTTGTACCCAAACCTAAAGACAAATCAGTGATTGACACTAAGTGGGTATTCAAGAACAAGATGGATGAGAATGGTATAGTCACAAGGAATAAAGCTAGATTAGTGGCTAAAGGCTACTGTCAAGAGGAAGGAATTGACTTTGAAGAAACCTTTGCACTAGTGGCAAGGTTAGAAGCAATAAGGATCTTCCTGGCCTATGCAGCGCATGCCAATTTCAAAGTCTATCAAATGGATGTCAAGAGTGCATTTTTGAATGGTATTCTGGAGGAGGAGGTGTATGTTAGTCAACCGCCTGGTTTTGAAGATCCAGACTTTCCAGAATATGTGTTCTTTCTACTCAAAGCACTCTATGGCCTGGAGCAAGCACCTAGAGCCTGGTATAACACACTCTCACAGTTCCTTATAAAGAATCACTTCATTCGAGGTACTGTTGATAAAACTCTCCTTTATAGAAATGTCAATGGCTCTATGATACTTGTCCAAATTTATGTAGATGATATAATATATGGGTCTACAGATGAGAAACTTTGCAAGAGATTTTCCAAACTCATGCAAAGTAGATATGAAATGAGTATGATGGGTGAATTAACTTATTTTCTTGGTTTACAAGTTAAACAAGTGAATGAGGGAATTTTTATAAGTCAAACAAAATACATTTATGATCTTTTAAAAAGGTTTGATTTAGCAGATTGCTCTTCTGCAAAAACACCCATGGCCACTGCCACTAAGCTTGAACTGAATACTAAGGAAAAGAAGGTGGACATGACAAGCTATAGGGGCATGGTTGGATCTCTTTTATACTTAACAGCTAGTAGACCTGATATTATGTTTGCTACATGTTTATGTGCTAGATTTCAAGCTAATCCTACGGAATCTCACTTAGTAGCTATTAAAAGGATTTTCAGATATCTCAAGGGAACACCAAACCTTGGCATTTGGTACCCTAGAGATTGTGGTTTTGATCTAATTGGTTACTCAGATGCAGATTATGCAGGTTGCAAAATGGATAGAAAAAGTACCACAGGAACCTGTCAATTCTTGGGAAACAAGCTGGTCTCATGGTTCAGTAAGAAGTAGAACTCAGTATCTACCTCAACTGCAGAGGTTGAATACATAGCAGCTGGGAGTTATTGTGCACAGATTCTATGGATGAGAAATCAACTACTTGACTATGGAGTTAAAGTTGAAAAGATCCCAATTTTCTGTGACAACACTAGTGCAATTGCAATATCACAGAATCCAGTGCAGCATTCTAGAACCAAGCACATAGACATCAGATACCATTTCATCAGGGAGCATATGATGAAAGGCACTGTGGAACTGCATTTTGTTCCTAGTGAAAAACAGTTGACAGACATTTTTACTAAACCTTTGGATGAAACAACCTTTTCAAGGTTGGTAAGTGAGCTTGGTATGTTAAATTTCACATGATCTTTTAAAATGTCTGTTCAATTTGCTTGCAGCCAGTGAATTTCATTCTTTGGATTTTATTTGTTTTATTTGCTTATCAGCATGATTATTCTGGAGATATAATTGTAGCATAATTAAATAAATATTTTATTGACATATATCAATTAATTATATTTTGTTAATTTTATGTCTATTTAATTGTGAGTTTATCTGATTATTGTGGATTAATTCTTGATTTACTACGTGATTATTTTTAAATCCATAATAATTAGAAATATTAAATATGTGTATATGTGTATAGGCTGATAGGTTTCGGTGATAAGATGTTTTTCGGTTGACAGGTTTCAGTGATAAGATGTTTTTCGGCTAATTAGGTTGTTAGGTGAGAAATTATGGAACGGTGTTATTTTTTCAACATAACCTGTCACTATCACACCTAACCCACTAAACCTTGAAACCTTATAAATGATGAGTTTATGTTTGTGTTTAACATCATCATTTTTCAGATATAGAGAGCATATACACACAATTGCTGAATATTTCGAGCTTTGATCGGAAAGATCTCTCAATCTAGCTGGTGGTTTTTAGATCGGATTTCATATTCTTGCTTTATACATCATCCTTTATAAAAACTAATCCTTGTTTTTGAATTTCCTCAAAGTTTGAAAATGGCATTGCAGGGAAGCTTTTTAATTGCTAAAGTTAATCCTATTTCCATTCAGCAAATCGAAACCGTTCTGGATGAGCAATTTTGGGCTTGGACACAATTTCTGAATGAACATTCATTAATTCGCTATGCTCTAGTTACACCAGTGCAGCTTAACCATGATGCATTGCGTGAACTATATTGCAGTGCGGTTAACACTTCTGGACAGGACGGGTGTGCAATCACATATCGACTGTTTGGTAGGTCGATTAGGGTCACTGAACGAGATGTTAACCGAATTCTTCATTTTCCAATGGAAAATCTTGTTTCTGATCCTACACCTGAACATATTGAAATGTTCTTTCGTTTTATAAGGTACCAAGATGGCAATTTCAATACTTGTAATCTTTCTAGAATGTTTCTAACCCAGTACTAGAATTTCTTCTTTCACACTCTTAACCATTATTTTTCCTCAGATAGAATAAATCAAGATCAAATACCTGAATTTATTCAAAAAATAGGGTATGCGGTCGCCAATAATTTGAGGATTAATTTTGGAAAAATAGTGCTTGGTCAAATCATTTTAAAGATGAAACACTTGGGAAGAAGAGATGTTCGGACTCAAAATGTCAAATGTCTATATCCAAGGTTTCTACAGCTAATATTAAATGATTTTTTGAATGATGAAGATAGGTTACGCTTGGAAAATGGTTGAAAGGTGGAATGTTCTTACATGAAGACGAATGTAATTAATTACATAAGCAAAAGAACTATACGGATGTGCCTACAGTCCTAACTGAATATCTAAAGACTGTTCCACTTCCGTTGTTACCAAGACCAGTGAGAGCAGGTATACGACAAGGTAATATTTCAATCCCTGCTATTTCAACCTCTGCATTCCCTGTTGTGTCACAGGAAATACAGTTTCTACAGCCCTTAGTGGCCATCTTACCCGACCAAGAGCAGGAAATCCCACCGACTCTAACACAGGTCGAAGAGCCCATTATACAAATGCAAACACAAACACAACAAACTCCTACACCTCAATTGTCACTTAAACGACTAGCCATCAACACTTTTGAGGGAGATAATGCCTCAGCATCACCACATAAGGAGTTAGTTACATCAGCCACTCTACCTCATTCTAAACGGAGTAAACACAATGAACCTGAGGTAACGGCAACTGTTAGTGAAACAATTCTTTCTTATCCAATGAGTGCAAATGTAAATGAGGTTGAATTGATGGGAGCAACTATCTTGAGTTCCATTTCACGGAACATAAGAGTGGTTGATGTTCTTTCTAAAGATCAAATGCCTTCACAGGCATCCGAGGTGGAATTACCTACCTCAATAATTGATGATGAATCTTCAATTTTAAGGAAAGATCCATCGGTAGGTGGTTTTTTTATGAACAAAGTGTCTTCACAGACATACGAGGGAAACTTGGGTTTTGTTCCATTTAATCGATTGAAGTTTAACCTCCCAGAGGGAAAATCTCTCGATCTCTTTCGAGATTTACCACTCTTTACCAGTGGTCGGCAACTCGCTTCACGCGAGGACGGAAGCTCACGAACTTTCATTGCACCATCCGCGACCTCTGCAAAAGGGGCTAGGATGATTTCATTTGCAGGTACACATATCGGTGGAAGCTCTGGAGGAGAATTGAGGGAAACACGAACAGAACATGTAAGTGTAACCCAAACCACTAAATCGAGTGAATATAGAGTGTTGAGTGAAACACCTGCAGAACGTACGAGTGAAGGACACGGGTCCAAACAATGGAGAAAGAGTTGCCAAATATCTGTAAGTCCATTGCAGAAATCAAAAATTTGCAAATTATTCAACATGATGTATTCCAGGTTCAATTGAATACCATGGCAACCCAGTTGAATGATGCAATCAACTCCTTGGTAAAGCAATCTTCGTCTAATTTACAAACTCCACATCCTACTACTCTGGAGGGTAACCCAACTGAGGGGGAGAAGGTGGATGACCAAGAAAAATCTACTAGGCGTAAGGGCAAGGAAAAGGTTGTTGACACGGAATTAACTTTATTTTGGGAAAGGAAAAGCTAATGGGAGTATTAGTGCTATGTGGAAAGAAAGCAAAGGCAAACTTGAAGATTTGTTCAGTCTAGAGGAACAATTGTCTTGCACTTGGTTAATTTTAGAAATCTGGAAAATGTATATATATGATCCAGAATGCACTTTAATATTATTTATCTTTGAACTTTATTTGTTGTTTTATCAGTTGAGTTATCCTCTAGGAATTTGCTTGTCAAACCCTAACAATCAAATAGGGGGAGATTATAAAGCATAATGTAATGTAATATGTAATAGAGGACATATATAACTCAACTAGGATAAAAGATAAATAATATTAACTCTATACAGGGATCGTGAAATTTGAAGAACAGGCACCGACAAGGATCAAGTTGCTAAAAGAAGTTCATTAACATGATCAAGCCTTAGTGACAGAATAAGATGTACAGATGATTCAGTTGAAGGGCCAAAAGATTCCATGTATTTATATTATTTGAAGATATTGCTGCAGGCTAATCAATTGGAATGTAACGAAGGTGTGAAGATCAAGATCAGTGCTAGTCACTTGTGAACCAGACCAGTGCACTAAGTGTCAGCACATACGAGAAGGATCATCACATTAATTCACAGAAAGAATTGCTAAAGCCTATTGACGATCAAGGACAAACATAATATCTCAAGGTATTGTCAAAATTTAATTTACTCTGAAAATTAAATAAGTAACAGATTAATTAATTATTTATAACAAAATAATTAAATTAATCTGGTACTTGGATTATTTTCTGAGATGAATTAAAACAACAGAATAAACAGAAGAGAGAAAGAATAGTAATACTATGCACGATTACTATGCACGGTTACTATGCAGGTACTGTGCAAATAGTGGTTACTATGCAAATAGTAATTACTGTGCAAATAGTGGTTACTGTGCAAATAGTGGTTATTATGCAGGTGGGGCCCACATCCAAAATATTTTCAACAGACACGTTTTTGTGGTTGGTGGAATATAACTATGCAGGTGGGGTCCACGTCCAAAATATTTTCAACAGACACGTTTTTGTGGTTGTTGGAATAGTACAGCATAGTATAGCATAGTAACTTTCTATAGCCTATAAATAGGCCTGTTGTATTTCATTTCAAATCACACCTCAACACACAACTCTCTCTTCTCTTTCTTATATCTTCTCTGTGTAAGCTGTTAGACAGTCCATCTAGTAGGGAAGCCGGCTTAGCCCGCTTTTAGGAAGTGTCAGGTAGAAGGACCTCGTGCCTAAACTGTCCTTGGGAGTGTTCTGGTTTTGAAGCTAATCCATTCGATTAGAAGTTGTAACACCCCTTCGAGTTTATTATCAATAAAGATATATTCTCGGAATTTTTTTTGGGTAGTATCGTATTCAACCCCCCCTAACAAAAAGTTTTGAGAAATAAATCTTTGATTGAAAATCAACTCCTACAATCAAGGAGAGGTTTTGGAAATGCTTTAGAAGAGCTCTAGGATATATATTATAACGTTTATAATATATGAATCTTAACAGAATATATCCTATAAAGAATCTGAGTTTTTCTAGCATGATTTCCGCACTTGACAGATAGTCTGAATATCTCCAGGGTATGAAAAGAGCTTGCTGAAATGCATAAGGTGAGTCAAAACGGCTTGCTGAAATTGACCTGTAAGTCTGACTGAGATTTTCCTGTAAAACTTATAACAGCTTGCTGATCATATAATAGATGTGGAATTTAGCTAGCTAAAATATAGTAAGACTAGTACAAAGATAAGCTATCAGCTTGCTGTATGTACCATCAAAATACACTGGGGTAACAATCTCCCCCTTTTTGATGATTATATACCAATATGTGATTGAGCTAAAAGCTCCCCCTTAATCAATGATCAATACTTCCTGCAAAACAAGATTAGATAAATACACATGATGTATTACTATGCAACATTTGTATTCATCATCAAAATATCACGCTAATAATCTCCCCATTTTTGATGATGACATACTTGAATACATCGGAGAGACTATGTTGCTCCCCCTAAAACAATGCTCCCCTTGATTAACATAATATCTCATCATATAATCAGGTTAGAATAATTCATCATATGCAATAATATATAAACGCGGCTCATCCTTGTAAAAAACATTAGTTGATAAATCCAAAATATAACATTATAGCCCTTTTTATCCTCATGTATTCATGTTCTTCTCCCCCTATGACATCATTAGAAAAGGGTACGTCAAGAAGATAAGCATGTAAGAATAAAACATGTGGTAAAGCATTTAACAAGCATGAGACTACTTATAATTATAAAGTTGAATACATCAAACAAGCATGCTGAAAACACATTTCCAGGTTATTCATCCTTAACAATTGTTCTTATGGACTAACAAAATAGCTTGTTGATTAGACAGTACACATTCCAAAAGATCATATATTTGTCCCATCTATATACTAGAGGAATCTCATTAGTACCACAATAATAATATACTCATATTCAAAGGGATATACAAGGACAAATAACATACTTACTACTTGAGTACCTAAATTTTATTGGATTCACCATGGTTTGTTGATAGAACATAAAGAGCATGTAGATCAGATTTTTTGATCCACTGTTGTATCACTTTTGGTGCTTGATTTCTGGTCCTTTGTGTTCTGCCATACCGATAATGGTAAGCTGATTATATTCTATTTTCTGCTTTTTGGTACGCTGGTCTATGTCTGACTGGTCCATTCCGGTATGATGTTTTCTTTTTCTGATTAACTTGTGTAGTGCAATTTCTTTCATGATGGCCCTTTCCTCCACATTTATTGCATGTCTTCCATGGCATAGCGTAATTATAAGGAATTCCTTGTTTTCCATCATATTTGAGAACCGATTCTGTTGAAGTTGATGCTATTCCAAGACCTTCCCTTTCTAACGGTACGATAGCTTTCTTCATCATTGATTTGAGAGTTTCTTCGCCTTGAAGAAACTTTCCCATTCCTTTATGAAGATTCTTTATCTCATCCTCGAGCTCTTTGATTTTAGCTTGTTGTATAACGACCTAGAAATTCGTGTAATTATTTAAGTGTTTAGTTAATTGTTAAAGGTGAATTATGTGGTGTGCATAATTTTTGTAAAGTTTAAGTATATGTGAAATGTTGTTTACGTGATTATATGATGATTTGTAAGTGTCGTATGTGCTCGTATATTTTTATTTGTATGTTGAGCATTTAAACTATTTTAAACATGCATTTTTAATCTTATAAAAATTATATAAAATCATTGGTGATGTTTAAAATCATGAAATCTTTTGCATTATCATCTTTGAGATATGATTTAGTTTTTAAAATTTGTGGGAGTATTTGTTTGAGTGTTTAAGTATTTTAAAATGATTTAAAAAGCTTTATTGTATTTAAAGGTTCTTTATTTCAAAAATTCATAATAAATTCATTTTTGACTCAAAAATTATTTTAAAAATATGACGATGTTTGTAATTTTATAAACTTTATTTTAGAAGTTTTAAAATTATTTTTCTACTAATAGTGATATTTAATTTAACAAAATTAAGAATTTTAAATTTTTAAAAATTTTATATACGAATTTAAAAAATATAAAATCTTAAAATGTAAAATATGCACATATCTCTTGAAACTCCCTTTATTTCTAAAGAGGAGTTGCCAAAAATCACTTCTGACTTCTGAGCACACTCTTCTTTCAAAATTTTAAAAATAAAAAATTTCTTTACAAACTATGGAAAAAGAAATCCAAAATTATGGCAAAATTTTAATTTTTTGGGTAAATGAAGTCGACGTTAATTTAATGGGTAAATAGGCAAATTCATAATCAAACTGACCCTCAACTTGCAACTGGGTAACTCAACTCGAAAACCTTGCAATTACATAACTCAATAAATTAAAACTTGCATTTAGGTAACCGCCGTTAACCTAACTAACAGAATAAAAACTAAACTTGCAACTTACATAACTGAACTCATCCGTAATTTGCATTTACATTACTAGATTAATAGAAACTTGCAACTGGGGTAGTGAACATATTCAATGAACTGTTTAATTTATAAAAATTTCGATTTTTCTTAAAAATTCATATTCAATTTTTTATTTTAAAATCTTAATCTTTTTATTTATAAAAACTATAAAACAAATATTTTAAATCTTAATATATTTTTTAATTTATAAAAAATTTGAATTTTCTTAAAATAAAAAAATGAACTGAATCTTAGTCTCTCTCGTCTCTCAATCTGTTTATTTTGCTTATTCTCAGTCTCAATTTTGTTCGGTGCCCCCGTTGCAAGTTTATATTTATTCAGTTGCCAACTTGCAAGTTTACTTTTGTTTAGTGCCCCAGTTGCAAGTTTTAATTACTTGAGTTATGTAACTGCAAGGTTTTTGAGTTGAATTACCAAAAGGGTCAGTTTGATTATGAATTTGCCTATTTACCCTTAATTTAATTACTTATTCAGTACAAAACTCAATTAGTTACCTTTTTAATGCACTCTATCATTCTTTCAATATAATGATTTTTCTCTCCCGTCCTTATAAAGTTTTTGAATTCCTATATATCTGGTAAATCTTTTTTGCAAGTTTTGAAGTTTAGAAAATTTACTGAAAGTACTATTTTTTATAAAGTTTTTTCATATTAAAAATTTATAATAATATTATATATCAAAAATGACCATTTAAAAAAATACTAATTGCTTTGTTTAAAAAAAATTACTAATTGTTTTTAAAGAATTTTTGATAGTATATTATTTTATATAATCAAATGATGTAAAAATTATTGGGCACGGGCGGGGTTTGTGGCGCTCAAAAATTGGGGAAGAAATTGAAGATACCGTCATTGAAAACTCTTTCACAAATTAGGTCTTTCTATTCTCTCTCTTTAATTTTTTAATCTTCTCAGTTCTCACTTTTATTTTCAGTCTCTTTCTGGGATTTCCCCAAATTGAATAGGAAACATAGACGGCGAGTGTTTGGGTATGGTGGTAACGATGACGCCTTTGGGTCTTGTGATGTTTCAAGGTCGGGCTCTTCATCCCTAGCTATTTCCTTTTCTTGTATATCTATATAAATACAATTATATACACTGGATTCAGATTTCAATTAGTTTGGGTATTATCTATATACATTAGGTCACAGTGTAGTGATTGGAGTATATTATGTGCTTGTACTACTAGCTATAATTAATAGGTATGCTGAACACTAATGCTCGAATTGTTAATTCAGATTTTTTCCAAAGAGGAGCACAATATAATTAGATATTATTAGGATATTATATTATTGACTTCAATTTGAAACAGCTCCTCACCAAGTTTGGTTCTTGTTTATTGAAAGAATGAAAAATTAATGTTACAGATGAAGCTCTAAATGAGGGTGGGCTACTCTTTGTCGACAAGCATCTCAGCCTTAGAATCTAAGTAGCCCTTGGAAACACAACCAGCTGCGATTTTCAAAAGGAATTCCCCAAGATAAAACAGAGGTCTTTGTGGCGGGCGCTACACTTAAGTTTGGCAGGGCAATGGCTATTTTTGTGGTATGTCTATTTGAGTGGAAATTAAAAGATGCATCTACACGAAGTGTCACCTGTCATGTCTGAGGAAGTAGAATCATTTAGATGCTTAACCAAACCTCTTTCGTAAAATGGCTCTTATAATTGTATCAAACGATTGATCGACTATATCGAGTTTAGATCTCTATTATGTCAACTCATTACGGATGCGGGTTTATTGTATAAATGAGTACGAGTTGAGTTATAGTAGATTGAATAATGATGAAGCTTTATTGGTGATCTATGTGGTATAATTCGTTACAATTGTTTGTTATTAGTGGGGATCAGTGCATTTTCAAAGATGGCTACCACACTGGTTTGAGTTATTTTACGTATAATGTTATTTGGATGTATTTATTAATAATGTTTGAACATGTTCTTCATTTTAGTTTCTAGATGTCAGTCTGAGTCTGACATAGACGTAGAAGCTGCTGAAGATGGAGGAGAACTTGGGATTGTGGATGATGATGTCCAAGATTACGGTGGTGGAAGTTTCATTTCAGATCCTGGCGTTGAAACAGTCTGCGTGTTCCCAAAACTCCTTCTAAATGTGACTAGTACCTTGCTTCTACTGGAATTTTGTAAATATTAAAAGCTTGTATTGTCGTATGAGAGACTTATTGATCTCTCCTTTTACCTTTGCAGCTGTCGTTAATAGGGGAACCAACTGATCTCTTAATTGGACTGAAATATGAGGGTAATTATAGTTCTTCTTGGTATTAGATTATGATTTCTTTTAATATCTTTGCATCCTAAATTCTTGCTTTTGATTTTTTATTCTTTTGTTGTACTCTGTATCTCCTCTGTCACCATTGATATATTGTTTCCCACTTAGTTAATCTTTGATGTCACCTTATTATGGTCTATATTGGGTTTTCTTATTATGTTTTATTATGCATGTCTGTTATTTAGAGTGTTACGGTGTCCACAACATGTATTTTTTCTTGACTATTTGATGCTTGGAACGGGGGATTCAACTCTAAATGTTATTGACATTCAAGCTAGTGTCCATCTTCCCTATGATCATAATTTGCGGGTTCAAAATCTTTCATCGCAGGTACTTTGGAATCACCTGGTGCATGCATAATCTTCACAGGTTCATAGAGATCTAAACTCGATATAGTCAATCAATCGTTTGATACAATTATAAGAGCCATTTTACGAAAGTGGTTAGTTTCACTAACTGGAAATCTTGAAAGATGGTATGAATCAGTATGGAAATCTTGAAAGATGGTATAATTATACAGTATGAATCAGTTAGATGGTTATATGTTCGTTCTGGCCTATTATTTCATGAGGTTTTGTTTGCAATTCTGCCCGTTAGCAGAAGTAGGAGAATATGAGGACCCTCAAAGATGGGAATTTTCTGATAATCTGTGGACAACAGACAGGCTAAAATTTGAACAGTCTGGCTTTATTCAGACCTAACTTAAAAGGGTGCGAACAAAAAATCACACAAAATTACAAAAAAAAGTTATAAGATATATGAGCAGATAATAATTTGAGATTTAAACTACTGGAATAATTAGTCTTGATTTATAACTTATAAGTTATTAATTAGTATGTATAGAAGAACACTAGCTAGTTAAGTATAATTTAGAATCATTTTTTAGCTTACTATGTGAATAGTCAAATAATTTAGAATTATTTTATGAGCTGCGGATGTAGTTTAAGTATGTTTTAAGTAGTTCATAATATACTTGTTTCAATAGCTTCTATTTGATTGTTAAAGCTCACAAGCGATACATATAATTCTTTCATCCAGTTCGTCCTGGTGTCAAGGAGTCCGTTGCAATTTGTAGGTCAGCAGGCATTACAGTGCGAATGGTTAAGGAGTCCTTGTTCGTTTTCCTTTGATTTGTTTGCTTGGTTGATGTAGTATGAAGCTTGTTCCTTGTCGTTTATTCCTTTTTCCCTTTTCCTTCTAAGTTATAGTTTGCAGACGCTTATTTTGCAGTATAAATGTATTAATCCAAAACTGAAAAAGAACTCTTTGCCTGTTTCAGGTTGTTAAAGAGAGTGCTAGGTTGCTAAAGAGAGTGCTGATGTTTTAACTTGTGATGCGGCTGCCTGTTTCACGACAAAGTAGAGATGTAGACATCTTGTGATGCGGTTGGCCGACATGATGAAAGAATTATATGTAATTTTATGTAGTGGATGTAATTTTTTATTTGGGGTTAAGGATTATGAACTATTATAATTGTATTGATTTGGTTATTTTGGAAATTCATATATTCAAATGGTTTATTTTTGTCGTAAATAGAAAAATGTTGCCATTGATGCTATAAAGTGTTGGTAAAAAGGACAATTAATGTTAAAAAAGGTGCGAAAAAATGTTGTAGTAGATACAAATTGTTTTGGCATAGCCACAAGTGGGCCCCACTTATGGGTCCCAAAAAGTGGAGGCCATTGGTGGGACCCACTAGTGGGGCCCACTATTATTTTGCAAAATATTTAATCCAAAGGCAACATAATATCATGTTGCTAAAAATTGATAATATTGTTGCCATAGCTAGTCTACGCCAACAGAAAACTGATGTTGCCATAGAGAAGTAGAAGGTTGCCTTTGATCCCAAAGGCAACGACCAAAATAGCAACACCAGCAAAATGTGGCCTTTGGGGGTTTTTTGGACCTAAGGCAACATATTTCGGGCCTATGGCAACATTTTTTTGGTGTTGCCGTAGGCCTTTTATGGTGTAGTGTTGTGGGCTGTTTTTGATACTTGGGTCGAAGCCCCACCGGCGGTCATAGTGGTTTCTGGTGATCGACCGGCCGATGGTGGTGGCTTGATGGTTCTACAGAACCTACACATGATTTAGATTAATTATAGATGATTAAATTGAATTGCATGCAAGAGTTTTGTGAATATTGATTTTTATTCGAATATATGCATGTAAATATGAATTATATGGATTGTTAAGTGTTAGATGATATGTTTTGAAGATTTTTAGTTCATGATTATTGAGTCATGAGCTGCATGTGAAATTATATGAATTTTAGTTAGTTTTCGGATTGGTTAGTAGTGAAATTTGTATGAATTGGTTGTCTCTGCACTGTACTGTTCTGTTCTGGTGTTTTGTGACTGCTAGTCCCCTGTTCTGGACGGTGGGCATAAGATGAAAATGTTCTACTCGGAGTCTAGTTTGTCCACGTGAAAACCTTTTGTCGTTTGAATTAACGAGTAAAAAGTTATGCACGTTTTAGTAAATGCCACGCATAGTAGAATTTTCAGTGTCCGATTTATGAGTTATTTCAGTTCGTTTTTGGCCAAATTAAAATGTTTTGGAGATGAAATTTTTATGCAATATTTTATTGATATTCAGGAAGGTGTCTACAAAATTTTGTATTAAAATGATTATTTTTCGATTTATTAAAAATGTTTGAGTAAATTGTGCGCAGTGGTGTTTTTAGTTTTTAGAATTCTGTTTTTGGTTAAGGAGGTTAATAACTTTGATGGATTCAACTTATTTGAGTTGATGTATTGTAAAAGGTTATAAATAGTATGATTGGTGATAATTGTTAGTTGGTACTGAAGAAAAGGATTGTTTGAAGTGATTTGAATTGGTTATGTTCCGACGGGCTAGTCCACTTTACAAACGAGATGTTGCCCGTTTTCCGTTAAAAATTGTAATTGTAAAGTGTATATTACTATATTATAATCTACTTATAAATCAAGCTGACATTATTTACTAAGTGTTTAAGTGATATATGTGATTGGTGTGTTCTGTATGGTATGTGCTATATGCTTAAGTGCTTACTTGATTGTACAAAGTTGTTTGATAAATATAACAAGTACGTGTTATATGTGTTAAGTGATAGAGCGTTATAGGATTCATTGGGTAGAATAGAGTTAGATAATTAAGGGTAAAAGTATACTGAAGCAGTACTATACCTGTATATAGGTACCAGTAGGAGGCCGATAAGAGCCAGTACGTGTGTTATTGGAATCTTAGAAGTGAGATGTTATCGGAGTTAACATGCATTTTGGTTGACGATTTATGGAGGAAAGATAAGACATATAGTGAATTAGAGATCAACGTACCAAAAAGTAGAGACTGACATATAGAGAGTAACGAATCGATGTGTTGGAATCAGGACTACGTGTATTAAGGCAAGTGTTTCTATTCCTCACTTATTGTTCAAGTGAAGTATATCTGTTTCTGTTATTTATCATATGTTCTTTCAAATCGGTCGATAGTAATCTATATCTTCTTGTATCATACCACTGAGCTATCTTGTGATTTGTCTTTTGATATACATTGATTGCTATGCACCCTATCACTACCTTTCTTTAACAATGAACTTTGATTCTATAATTTGTCCCCTGCTTTAAACTTAGATCTTTATTATGTTTATTATCTTATACCCTATGAACCCAATCGGACTTTTCAATCTTAAATGCGATTTCTAAAACTTAACGCCTGTTTTACAATTTATTGATTGATAACCCTATTTCCAGTTATCAAATCATGTTTTATTAATTCTAGTATTACTTACTCATGTTTTCTCAACTTTTGTCCTACCGAACCTCATTTTAGTGGATCAAGTTTTATTGAACCTCTGTTTTACAGAACCAGGTTTTTACGAACCATGTTGTAAGGAATCATACCTTATTGAACTTGGCTTTCAATGAATCTTATTTTAACAAAACGTTGTTTTAAGAAACCATATGCTACTAAACCCTGTTTTAAAACTCGTAATCAAATGAATCCTGCTTTAGAAAAGTGAGACTCTTTTACTTTGCCCTGTCCAACCATTACTTCATTGATGCAAGACCTTTATCACCATAAATTGATTTTTTTCCCCGCTTTAATGTTTTAAACTTGTACTCAAGTTTCTTAATCCTCAACTTTGTACAACCTAGATCTTAAAGATGATTACACCATTGAATTCTTATCATTTACAATCAAAATAAGTTGTTTTCTTAAAAGTACCTTGAAGCTACTTAGACTGGGCTGATCTGTTATCAGTGAGTTTAATGTACTTCAAGGTAAAGGTTTCAAATGTTATCAAAGTTTTTCTGAGAATCATTGTCATAGGATTTTATTAAATATTATTCAATCGATTATATTCATGTTGTTCTAGTAAACCCATGCTTTGCCTTGTAATTCTAATCCTTGCAATTCTATATCATATATGCTCTGATTCATAGTCTTTTATCATTGTTCATCGAAATGATTGGTTTATTTAAATGCTTTTCTAAGCTTTACTGTTTTTCAAAGTTATGTTTTTATAAAAAGTTTAGGAACTCCGCCAAAATGGTTTCTACGGATTCCTAAAGATTGGAGAGGCGTAAGTGATCGGATAACACCGATCCAGCCTGTTTGTGTATATTATGTTGTAGTTCTGGTGGGACCAGTCCAGCACCTTTATAGGCTAATGTGTTGCCTCTTGGGAACCCAAGCTATCCTAATGAGAGGATTGATGTCCAAAGGGACTTTATTTCCGTTATAGGGACTTTACGTGGCTGTTAACCCGTATTGTCTGTTGATGAAAAATAAAACTTCCAATCAGTTTTCTTAAAGTGAATGATTACTTTTAAGTTACTGTGCAGTCTTTTGAGAGACAGTATCCAGTATCTATTTTCCCTTTTTAAGAACTACAGCCTTTTGAGAGACTGCAGCCTGGCTGTGACTAGGTGTTCCATCTCTTTGTCCTAGCTTAGAAAGTTGAATTGCAGCCTTCAATTCTGCTCTCTCAGCAAGAGATATATTATCATCATCTTCACTAGAACTACGACTTGAAATGACAAATCTTCTCTTCCTTACAACTGATGTCGTTTGAGAAACACCAGAGGTTGGCTTCTTTGAAACAATAGGCTGTGGATCAAAATTTGGTTCTAGAATTGTTTCGGAGACTGTAATGTTTTTGGCTACTTGGGTAGACACAGGGGGGTTCTCCTCCAAATGAGATTCCCGAGTCATTTCACCACCAAAGAAAGAAGAATTATAGATAGTAGGAAGATGAGTTCTTAGAAGTACCTGAACATGATTTGGATAGTGTAACGCAGGTATTTCATCTAGATTCTTTTCACTGTCCTTCTTTGTAATGTCAGACAAAATTCTCTTTTTCTGTACATAAGAAGAAACACAATACTCTCTACCAAATTTAGCTTCAACATCAGGAATGAAATGGTTAATAAACAGTTGCATGAATCTATGATAATAAACCATATTCCTGTCATGATCTCTTGACCCAAGTTTTATACACATCTGACTTAAGATAATGTGACCAAAATTAATTACTCTGTTATACAGCAAAGCATATGCAATATGTGATGTAACAACTGTAATTTGTTGAAAGGAACTACATTTACCAGTAAAGCATTTAGCAATTTGATCAAAGAAGAAAGACCATTCTTTCCTAAGAAAAAATCTATTTAACTGGCTCATGTTATCTAGAGGTCCATCATAACCTAATTTAGATAACATAGCTCTCACATCATCATCAGATGGTACATTCTCAAAAATTGTACTAACAGGTAAGCAAAGTACTGAATTAATAACAGATTCAGTAAGATCAAATGAGTCTTGTCCTAAGTGTAGAACAATCTTACCTGATTGACTCTGAGTAGAATCAATTACCTCAGCATTCTCCCAAGCTTGTGAAACAGCTACTTGATTAATTTGTGGAGATGCTGTCAAGGCATAGCTTAATGGTCCTTTCGCCATAAAGTCCATTATCGGGTGAAAATCAGTTGACACCCCTTCCTTGTTGTTGATAGCTGCAACATGATTGTTCATCATAAAATCAAAGTCACCAAACTTGAAAGCTACTGATTTGGGTAGTCTTCTTTGAGTTGCCATTTTGATCTGAAAAGAACTTAAGAAATCTTTGAAATTGATTAGTGATTTTGAGAACTCGAGAGTGTTTTTGCTTTAGAGAATGAAGTTAGAGAAAGCAATTACACGATTAGAGTGTCAAAATAATTATATTTCAAAAATCCTTCAGACCCATTATCCCACGTTGACACGTAGGTTGACAGGTGTCAGTCCCTGAAAAATGCAGTTACCCATGACTTTTGGAAAATAAAATCCAAAAATAATTTCAAGTAAATAAGTCAAGGTAAAATCAAGATAAAAATCAATATTGATCAGTTTCCTCTTCCTGATGTGATCTACTCATCAGAATAATCACACAATTCAATGTGATTTCAGAATAAAAAGAATTACTAATCCTGATGTGAACACATTCGTATTCCTGATCAATATCATCCTGATTCCAGAGACTAAATAGAGTTTCCACATGGCATTTTCGTTTACCTGAAAAAGAAATAACAAGATCAATTGGTTAAATTCATTCAATATTTCTTGAAAATACAAGAAATACAGTCACACATAATTATGACTGAATGCATTGATATCTCTCAAATGACTGTTCAGCTTCCCACGTCTTTCTATAAAAGAAACCGATGTCTTATGCCATTCTCCAAAACCTTTTCATTCTTTTCTCTTTCCATAATGGCTTTCAACCCAAAACTTTATATGAACCCTAGCTTTTGGTTCATTACTACTGAGAAGTTCTTTACTCTTGATGATCAGGAGCAAGTGAACTATCTCTTAGAAGAGATAACTTTTCTCATCAAGTCAAATATGGTTAATCTTAACCCAGATGATTTCCACAAATCTCCTCTAAAACATCTACCAGTTGGATACAATCCTCCTCTAATCTCTTCACTCCTTGAGGATGAAGAATTTGGTGAAGAGTCTGAGGTTGATCTTGATGGAGATGCTATTCATCTTCTTCAATAAGAATGAAGATGAGTCAGCTGCTCTCATTCAAGTCGCCCAGACAAGGAATTCATTCTTGAGATGCTCCTTGTCCTGAAGTCGATCATTGAGGATTGAAGCAGCAACAACTTTAGACAAGAATAGAATTATCAGTAGTAGTTAGACAAAAAGAAGAATTGTATTTCATTTTCATGTATGTAATGCTTTTGATTAATGAAAATACAAGTTTTCTTAATATCTACTTGTCTATCGTTGTTTATTGACTGTCATGAATAATGATATAAATTATCAGTATGTATGTAATAAAACTTGCTAACATAGACTTAACAAAACTCAGAATTGAACAACCAAATAACATGAACTTCAGAATTTGAAATAGTAATACACACAAATTTCACAATCCTAATAATGACGATACAATCCTGATGTCAATACTGATGACGTCAGCATACTGATAGCAATCCTGATGTTTATTAACAAGTCTATCATACTGTAATTTATCAAAGTAAAGTGTTACAGCTTAAACATTTATCAATCAAGTATAGATCCTGACAAAATATCAAGTCTATAAGCTGAAACAACATACCTTGCTACTTGTGCATATGTTAAAGATCTAAAAATTTAGCATTCCTAACTCACTAACCAATCTAATGAATGTGGCCTCATCAAGTGGTTTAGTTAGAATATCTGCAAGCTGTTTGTCAATAGGAACAAAATGAAGTTCCACAGTACCATTTTCAATATGTTCTCTAATAAAATGGTACTTGACATCAGTATGCTTAGTCCTTCAGTGTTGAACTGGATTTTCTGCAATTTTGATAGCACTAGTATTATCACATAACATAGGAATATTACTAAGTGTCATACTATAATCCATCAACTGATTTCTTATCCAAAGGAGTTGAGCACAACAACTGCCTGCTGCAATGTATTCAGCTTCTGCAGTTGAGGTTGAAACTGATTGCTGCTTCTTGCTTGCCCAAGAAATCAATCTGTTTCCCAAGAATTGACATGTACCTGTAGTGCTTTTCCTGTCTATTTTACACCCTGCATAATCAGAGTCTGAATAGCCAATTAGGGAGAAATTAGATTCTCTTGGATACCACAAACCAAGATTTGGAGTTCCCTTGAGATATTTAAAATTCTCTTCACAACAATTAAATGAGATTCCTTAGGATCACTTTGAATCTAGCACATAAACAGGTAGAGAACATTATATCTGGTCTACTTGCAGTTAAATATAACAGTGAACCTATCATGCCTCTATAGCTAGTGTTATCAACACTCTTTCCCTTAGGATCAGAGTCTAGCTTAGTGGCTGTTGCCATGGGTGTCTTTGCAATTGCACAATTTTGAAAGTCAAACCTTTTTAAAAGATCTTTGATATAATTTGACTGATTAATGAACATACCAGTCTCAGTCTGTTTGACCTGCAAGCCTAAAAAGTAATTTAGTTCACCCATCATGCTCATCTGATATTTAGACTGCATAAGCTTGCTAAACTTAGCACATAACTTTTCATTAGTAGAACCAAATATAATATCATCAACATAAACTTGAACTAAAAGCAAATCACCTTTTATCTTTCTAAAGAATAGAGTTTTGTCAATTGTACCTCTTGTGAAGCCATTTTCAAGAAGAAATTTAGACAAAGTCTCATACCATGCTCTTGGTGCCTGCTTCAGTCCATAGAGTGCCTTGTCAAGTTTGTAGACATGATTTGGAAACTTTGGATCAACAAAACCAGGTGGTTGTTCCACATACACTTCCTCATCAAGCTTGCCATTTATAAAAGCACTTTTTACATCCATCTGGTACACCTTGAATTTTGAATGAGCTGCAAATGCAAGAAACATTCTGATTGCTTCCAATCTTGCTACAGGTGCAAAGGTTTCATCATAGTCAATTCCTTCTTCCTGAGAATAACCCTTGGCTACAAGTCTTGCTTTGTTTCTTACAATCATACCAGATTCATCTAGCTTGTTTCTGAAAACCCATTTAGCACCAACAATAGATCTATCTTTAGGTCTTGGTACCAGTTTCCAAACATTGTTCCTCTCAAATTCTTTCAATTCTTCCTGCATTGCTATTACCCAATCAAGATCCTGTAAGGCCTCTTCAACCTTCTTAGGTTCATTCTTTGAGAGAAAACAATTGTACAATCATTCATTTTGAATTGAGGATCACCAATTATCAAATCCTCAGTATGATCCATTGTCCATTTTCTAACAGGTGGTAGATTACTCCTGCTAGACTCTCCCCCTAAGTTAGTGGTATTTCTTGTAGAAGAACTTTCTCTGCCTTCAAAAGCTCCCCCTTGATCAGTAGAATCAGTGGATACAGTACTGCTGCTAGTTCTTGATCTTCCTTCATTAGACTCTGAAGGATCAATTCCTGATGAAGTAGACTCTGAATGACCAGTCTGATCCTGATCAGTCCTATGTTCTCCTTGATTGAATTGCTCCCCCTCAGCAGTAGCATTCCTTTGAGAAGCAATAGAGATTTCCTCAGGAGAACCTTCATCATCGCTGGAGGGAATCTCAAAATATTTAAGATTTTCAAATTCCAGATTGTCATGGCTTTCATCAGTTTGAAAAATTCCAAACTTCTTATCATCAAATGCAACGTGAATTGATTCCATAACAATGTGAGTTATGAGATTGTATACTTTGAAGGCTTTTGATGCTGAATATCCTAGAAAGATTGCTTCATCCGATTTGGCTTCAAATTTCCCAAGTTGTTCTGGATGAACTTTCAGGACATAGCATTTGCATCCAAAGATGTGAAAGTATTTCACACTTGGTTTCTTTCATTTGATCATCTCATAGGGAGTCTTGCCATGAGCATTTACCAAGGTACAGTTTTGAGTGAAACATGCAGTGTTGATAGCTTCTGCCCAGAAATAGGTTGGAAGCTTTGCATCTGCAAGCATGATTCTTGCTGCCTCTATGAGAGTTCTGTTCTTTCTTTTTACTACACCATTTTGCTGAGGTGTTCTAGGTGCAGAAAACTGTTGAGTAATTCCACTGTCTGCACAATACTCCTCCATTGTAGAATTCTTGAATTCTGTGCCATTGTCACTTCTGAGCACTTTGACCTTGTACTCAGAGCTATTTTGAATATTCTTGACAAGTTCAATGATTTGCTGAGGAGCTTCATCTTGCTTGTGTAGAAAGAATACCCATGTGAACCTTGTGTAGTCATCCACTATAACTAGAGCATATCTTTTCTTATTGATAGACATAATGTTTACTGGACCAAATAAATCAAGATGCAGCATGTGAAATGGTTCAGTAATTGAATTTTCTGTCTTGCTCTTGAAAGTGGTTCTTCTTTGTTTTCCAAGCTGACAAGCATCACAAAGTCCATCTTGCACATAGTTTGCCTGAGGTAGGCCTCTCACCAGATGATGCTTAACAAGTTGATTAAGCTTCTTGAAATTGAGATGTGAGAGCTTCTTGTGCCAATTCCAGCCTTCATCATTTGATGCCTTGCTGTAAAGACATCTGACAGTTCCTTTAGATGTGTCACTCAAACTGGCTTCATATATGTTACCATGTCTCTGACCAGTCAGAACAATGTTTCCATTCTTCATATTCAAGATTTTACATCCCTTACTGTCAAAGATTGATTGATAACCCTTATCACCCAGTTGACTTATGCTTAAAAGTGTGTGTTTCAAGCCTTCAACCAGTGCTACATTTTCTATGATGACATTCCCCAAAATAATTGAGCCATATCCCAGAGTTTCTCCTTTGTTGCCATCTCCAAAGGATATTACTGGGCCAGCTTTCCTCTCAAACTTTGTAAGTAGGGACTTCTTTCTAGTCATATGTCCAGAGCATCCAGTGTCCAAAATAATTGAATGATTCTTTCCAATGCCCTGCAAACAAAAAGTAGCTAGTTAGAATTTTTTAGGACCCAACTTTGATTGGATCCTTTCTTACTAACTTTTGAACCAACAGGCTTTGAAGATTTTGCCTTAGACTTAGATTTCTTACCTATTGCAGAGTCAACCTTAGACTTAGATTTCACAAACTGTTTGTGACTAGGAGTTTCAGATTTCAGAGAATAATAGTCATAATACAGTTCATGATATTCCTTACACATATAAATGGAATGAAGTAAACTACCACAATGATAACAGGGTTCTTGTGGTTGGTATTGAATTCTCTGAGTCTTGGGGAAGCTGGACTTAGTTTTCCAAGAAGGTTTTTTATTGCAGTCTAGGGCCAAATGATTATGATTTCCACATTTATAGCATTTCTTCCTAGGTGCATCAGGTACATTCTTGTAATTATTCTCTTTGTTAATACCTTCTTTTCCATTCCTATTTCTTCTGATCTTGCTAGACTCTGAAATACTTTCTAGTCTCTGTTTCAACTGAGACTTAGACAGGAAACCTATGTTGACATTCTTAGGTTTTTCTAACACTCTCTCATCTGAATTGCTATTGTTAATTCTTTTGTGCACAACTGGGGTACCTTTAGAATCAACAAATTTAACATGTTTAGGTTCAGAAACTATCTTCTTACCTTCAGACTTAGATGTGCTAGCTTCAGTTTTACTATCATCACTAACAATAGCTACAGTATTTTCTTGCCTAGCCTTATCAAAACCTAAACCATTAACTTTACCCAAAATTTGATTCTCAATGATTTCTTGAGTCTTTTTACCAGAATTGTTAATGGTTTTAATCACATCTCTCTCTTCCTCTAGTTCTTTTCTGACATAGTCATAAGCCTCAAGAATAACACCATAATCATGCTTAGCTTTATCAGGACTTAACTTATATTCTTCCATTTGTATTAACTCAGATTCAAGAAAATTATTTCTAATAACTAATTCATCATTCTTAACCTTGAGTTCATCTTTTTCACTAGCAAGAATTTTGAAATTAGTCATAAGATTCTTAAACTCAACATGAATAGATCTAATATCATCAGAATCTAAGCTATCAAACAAATCAAGATAGTGAAGTGATACCTTAACAGAAGATGAAGAAGTTTTCTTTGGAGATCCAGGCTTGTCTGAAGCACTTGCCATCAATGCAATGTTGTCATAATCCAATTCATCTTCAGAATCACTGGAGTCTGCCCAATCCTTCTGTGTGACCATGAGTACATTACCCTTTCAATCTTGATAATTGTACTCTTGCCTTTATCATTCCCTGAATTCCTAGGCTTCTTGCACTCATTAGCAAAGTGTCCAAGCTCACTGCAGTTAAAGCACTTGATCTTGGCTTTATCAATCTTGATAATTGTACTCTTGCCTTTATCATTCTTCTTCTCCTCTTTCTTCTAAAAAGTGCCTTTGCTAAATCTTCTTCTGTTGAATCTTCCTTTCTTGAAAGCTTTAGCAAACATAGAAAAGAGTTCTTGCATCTCTGATTCAGAATCATTATCTTCAGAGTCTATATCTGTAGTCTCTGACTCAGAACTTTCTTTGCTCTTCTTCTTCCTCAAGTCTCTTTCAGTAGATTCAAACTTTTCTTCTGGAAGCTTCTTTGATTCAGATTGAGCAGTGAGTGCAACAGTTTTCATCTTTCCTTCACTCCTGCTCTTTTTCTGCTGCCTGTCAAGTTCATAAGCTCTCAATTTTCCATAAACTGCTTCTAATGATATCTCATCAAGATCATTAGCTTCCTCAATTGCAGATATCTTCTCATTGTAGAAATTAGGAAAATCTTTCATGAACTTCGTATTCATATCCTCCAAGTCATAATATTTACCATGCATGGCCATCTCATTGATGAGTTTAGTAAACCTATCAAAGGTGTCAGTAAGTGACTCACCAGACTTGGATTCAAAGTACTCATACTGTTATATGAGAAGTGTCCTCATATTCTTCCTGACAGGTTTCATTCCTTCACAGTGAACCTTTAGATTGTCCCATATCTCCTTAGCAGTTTTACAAGAGAGAACATAGTTAGTGAGAACAGAATCAAGACTGTTGAATAGTATGTTTCTCACTTTAGCATCCTTAAGAACGTTCTCCTTTTCCTTATCTGTCCATTCAGATTTAGGCTTCTCTGTTGTATGTTCTGGAACAACTTTTCCTTCGACAGTTGCTTGAGGAACAAGCCTTGTTGCAACAAAAGGCCCATCTCTGATTCTGTCAAGATAATCAGGATCTGTTACTTCCAAGTGATGTAACATCTTCACTTCCCATAGAGTATATTCGTTTCTCTTGAGCATAGGGATCTTAGTATTACCATCCTTGTAACTAGACATGATTGCAGATTTTTATGATTATTCGAAATCAACCTGCTCTGATACCAATAGTTAACTCGAATAACTTGTAGAAGGGAGGGTTGAATACAAGTTATATAATCATTTCTGATTTTTGCTTGATTATATGAACAAGAATAAACGAATGAAACAAACTTTGTTTGTATTAAAATAATCAAATACAAACTCTACCAAAGGTGTACAATACCTTTAGCAGCTGCTGACAATATAAATCTCTCTGTTTGTTTCGAACTCTCGAATACAAATCTTACGAACTTACTAGCTTACACACTCCTTTTTTTACAATGATGTAGAGAGAGTATGTATAATGCTACCTATCAACTAATAACAGAATTATAATCTATCTATGACAATGTTCTGCCGTCCAGTTGATAGTTTCCATCAATAGAAAATTCGTTTCCTTCACGATATCTTCTTGCTTGTTTTCCAAAACAAAGATCCTGTTTTATAGCACTTGCCAGTTTCTGTAGCATCCATAATGACATCATCAGTAACACGACTGACATCATCAGTAACATGACTGATATCAGGATTTCCCATTGCATCAGGATCTGATTATCCCATCAGTATTTGATCAGGATCTAACTTAATGTATCAGGATCTGCTCCTCTGTTCCCGACATGTAGTCTCTGACGCACTGTTCCTGACTAAATTCTACAGATTACTGTTTAACACATATATCCTATACAAAGTGCTAAATCCTTTATAAGATCAGGATATACAAGAAGTATTAGCAAAATTCTATTCTTAACATCACAACTTATGAATTATTCCTAACATATACTTCCCAAGTACAATCTTCTCTAGCACTAGATCCCAGAACCCGTATTCCCTTAGCCAACTATCCAGCAACTAAGTCTCACAACATGAACAATACAAATCGAATGAAAAGAGTTACAACTCAAACTACAGATTCTCTATATGTATAAATGAATATGAATATATCTTAGAGCTCCAGAGAATAAAAGAGAAAGGTTTTCAATAAGCTTTGTGAGTTGTATGTGTGTTCTCCAAATCAGTGTTTTGAAAAGCTATGAACACCTCTATTTATAACCTACATACAACGTTCAAATTACAACGGTCTTAATCCTCCAGATTTCACATTTAATTTGTTACGATACTTAATCGTGATATGTAGCAAAATTAGTTTGTTAGAGGAGAGAAAAAAAGTTTTGGAATAAAGCTCCAACAGTCAAGTATATATGTATGTATAGAAAAAGTTTTGAGAAATAAATCTTTGATTGAAAATCAACTTCTACAATCAAGGAGAGGTTTTGGAAATGCTTTAGAAGAGCTCTAGGATATATACTATAATGTTTATAATATATGAATCTTAACAGAATATATCCTATAAAGAATCTGAGATTTTCTGCATGATTTCCGCACTTGACAGATTGTCTGAATATCTCCAGGGTGTTAAAAGAGCTTGCTGAAATGCATAAGGTGAGTCAAAATGGCTTGCTGAAATTGACCTGCAAGTCTGACTAAGATTTTCCTGTAAAACTTATAGCAGCTTGCTAATCATATAATAGATATGGAATTTAGCTAGCTGAAATATAGTAAGACTAGTACAAAGATAAGCTATCAGCTTACTATATATAACATCAAAATACACTAGGGTAACACACTGCAACAGTTGGACCATTGCAGGTGCCTTGGTTTATGTTGATTTTATGTCTTGAGAATCTTCTTGAAATCTTTGTTTGAAACATTCGAGAAAAAGCTAAGTACTTGATTCGAGAACTACTCTTGTATAGCTAGAGATCTCTGAGTTTTGGATCAAGTCTTTTTGAGATATCGAATGTACTTCTCGAACGAGTCATTTACTTCTGGAATTCTTGACTTGTCGAATGTGTCTTTTGACTTATAAAATCCTTAAGATATCGAAAAGAACATTCTACTTCTGGAATCTTTGACATATCGAAGAGAACAATCTACTTATGGAATCCTTGAGATGTCAAATGGAACATTTTACTTCTGGAATCCTTGAGATGTCACCGAATCCTTGACTTCTCTAATAGACAAATTTCACTTCTTGAATTTGTACTTAGAAAAAATTCCTTTATCTTAAAATTTTACTTTGTTTATTTGAGCAATCTTTTTCTTCAATCTTGAGGCATGATCTATACAATGTACAGAGAATGTTGACAACTTGTTCTAAGTACAATTTCAGATAGAATCAAACTAAAAGGGGGTTCCCCGGTTAAGGGGTCATGTAATTAATGCACAACATTACTATATAATATGCTTGTTATATAAATGTGTTCAGACATGCCTTTGTGACTAACACAAATTATAGTAAATGTTCGGTGTAAATCACTTAACCATTGTAGTACATCGTGCAAATTAATTGATTTCTGACTTGTATAATATTTACTAAAAATTGTTGAACAATAAATCTGAAAATTGCATCATGGATATAATTATGTAGTAATTCGAAAGCACATGTGTTATTCTCAAAATCAACAATATACACTAGGTAGTTTGTAGAAGGGGGTTGACTACAAACTGTAAATTTTCTTGAACTACTGAACACTAAGTAATTGAAATTAAGATTAAGATTAAGATAACAATATAAAAAAATTCAGAAGGTCTAGTGTAGATCCATTTGAGAGTTTTTATATTTTTCATGAAGAATTTGTGCAAACATTACACGGCTGCTAATTTTTCAATGTAATTTTTACTTACAAAATATTTTTAAGTGCTAGAGTGAAAATTCATTTGTTGTCCTACAAATTTTCTACACATCATCTACTCTTATTATATACTTAAGAGTTTACAAAGCTTTTTACATTTTGAGTAAAACAATTATAGAAGCAAAAACCCTTATCACATGTTCATTCTCTCTGCTTAGCTATTTTGGAAAATCCCTTAGTCTCCATTCTTCAGTTTTGGGCTTCTTCCAAAATGGCTTTAGTCTGAGCATGTTTCATTCTTCAGTCAAGTAATTTTGACTCAGTTTTCAAGTTGCATGTGAATTTTGTAACAATTGTTATATCACTTTTTCTTGTTCTATATGATGAGTTACTGTCAGTGGATAACTAGGTGTTAATCTTATCAGTCAATTGCTCTTGCAACCGTTGATTTGTTGAATATT
This sequence comes from Saposhnikovia divaricata, assembly GCA_036435485.1. Taxonomy (NCBI): domain Eukaryota; kingdom Viridiplantae; phylum Streptophyta; class Magnoliopsida; order Apiales; family Apiaceae; genus Saposhnikovia; species Saposhnikovia divaricata. The sequence goes on along the minus strand of CM071595.1, from coordinate 51,281,840 downwards.
TATTAATGGTTGAAATTTCTTTTATTCTTCATTCGATGGGTATTCGATATTGCATACGTTGACATACAAAATAATTATTGGCAGTTGAGCCTTTACTAACTATCAATTGATTTGTTTTAAATCAACATATAAGAAATTCACTTAACTTGTTCAGATAAAAATCCTAACTTCAATCTATTTTCATCCATCGAGAATCATTTAACATAGATTTCATGGATTGAAACTTTTAAGTACAAAGTTTCCTAATTAATGGATACTTCGTAAGAATGCTATACATCGACTAAGTCTTCAAGTTTCCTAAAATAAAATTCTAATCTAAGTGCTTGTTATCGTCAAATCTAATATGTAATTCCTAACAACATATTTTATCAATTTATTCACATGAAAGTACTTTTAGTTGTAGCATAAGAAAATGACGAAAAAATGATGAAGGTATGAAAATAATCACGGTATTTCTAGGTTTTATTATCATAGTAGCCATATCATCTTATGATCAAAAGTATACGATAATGGAGGTAACATTTAACATATGTCGATTTTATACGAAGTCATGCTTTACAATCAAACAAAGAACTAGTGACCATGAGGATATTGTGGTATCGATGATGATGATGATTGACACAACACGGAAGCCAAGGAAAAGCAAGCTCTAATCTTTACAAAGACTCTTACACGAGAAATTCCTAATAAAACTTGAATCCATAAAGCGATCATTGAATCCACAAGGAGTTTCTTGAATCCATAAGAAAGTAGAGAAAAATCTCTAGGATTTTAATTTGAACAAAAGATTAGAATATGTTACATCATGTATTGTTTATATAGAAATAATAATCATTAAAACAAAAAAAAATTAATTAAAATAAAATATATTTTATTTATAATAAAGTAGCACTGTCATGCAAAATTGAGCATGTGCATGAAGTGTCTCCAGTCTTGAGATTAATAGCATCAGTTGTTTTTTCCCGTTTTGGCATGGTCATGCAATCCAGAAGCGTGATCATGCCACTGTACTTCATCAAGAGCGTGATCATGGCCTTTGTTCTACCTTTGTCTTCTCGTATTTCGTTGCACCCTCGATTAGCCCTGAAATCTTTCCTACATCAATAATGATCAACGATAACGATGATGATGACGATGATGAATAAGTGTAAGGACATCATGACATGATGTTTTCTCTCTTTATTGCTGAAAAACATAATTTTTTATTTCTTTGTCGCTAATATTTTTTAAGGGTTAAATGGCTTAATCATAATTTGTTAGGCCGAATACACACTAATAATCAATATTAGATGAGAGAATAACAATTAAGATGATTATGCAATTTAAATCTTCTGGTATTAAAAACCCTCTTCGTGATGTAAACTATCACAAAGAGCTGCTAGGTTACAATAAGAATGAATAATTCTATTGTTCTTAATCCTTCTAGGATTAACCTATCTGTATATATAAGAATACAGCTTCGATACAATCTCTAATTGATATTCCTAATAATCAGCTATACAATGATATCAATTACAGATTGTCACACGTCTCCTAAGTCAACTCGATCTCTTTGATAACTAACCATTCTCCAAAGATCTCGCTTCCATATCAATCTTCAATTAATCTCTAATATCTTCTGTTGACTTCATACGCGCTGCTTCTAGACAGACTTTACTAAACTCTGTCCAGCTTCTGTCAGTCAGACTTTACTAAACCCTGACTTCCTTCCAGTTAAACTCTGATATTTCACTGTTACACTTAAACACTGAAACATTACATCAATTATATCTAACAATCTCCCCCAACTTGTTTATTAGCAAAAATGCACAAGTTAATAGATAATTGATGATGTCAAAAACAAATAATCATATACAGTGTTTAACAACTAAACAGAGTTTAAACTGTTACTTAACAAAATTACAGAAAATATGAAAAACTTACAGAGCATAAATTACTTAATCCTTTCAACATCCCATGCTGTCTTCAAGTACTCTGTTAGCAATCTCTCTTCTGCAACTTCAAGTGCTCTTTCCATCTCTAGCTTGATCTCTCGAAGCTTAGAATCTGTACCATTTGTCTGATAAATGGCTGATCTCAGATCATAGATGCTGTTCTTCTTCATTTCATTTTCAAGTCTGATAAAGTATGACTTTGCCGATTCTGAATTAAATTCAAGCACAGTGACACCCAAATCAGTTCTCAGCTTAGCACTGTTTCTCTTCATTTCAACCATTCTTCCATTGTAATCTAAGTACTTTGGTACATATTCAGACTTGTCTTTAATTCCACAAATCATCTTTGATCTTTCCATTTGGTATCTGAGCACTTCTGCAGTTTGATAAGTAGGACTGTTATTTACCTTAAAAATATGTAAGACATACTGCAGTTCTTCATACATCTTCAAATGAATATCATGCTCTCCAATTTTGTAGACAGTCCCATCCTCCATAAAATACAGCAGAAAGTCTTTTTTTTAGACTTCTTTGATGGATCAACTGTACTGATTCCAGCTTGTCCAAATTAACTTGAGGGACACCCTTACCTGGAGCAGCCAGTGATGAATGATCTCTAGGAGTAATATTCAAAGTCCTTTCTCTGTTTGACCCTAAACCAGCCAAATCATGATGTTGCTTAGCTATCATTGCTCTGCTTTGAAAAATATCACCTCCTTGAACTTGCTCAGTATTATCAGGAATAGTAGGTCTCACAAAACCATGAATTGGAAGAGTAGTTTGTACAACATGTGTAGAAACAGAGGTTGTAACTTGCTTTGACTTCTTTAAACTCTTATCATCTTCAACAACTTTTCCTTTAAGCTTTAATCTAGCCTCATCTGCTGTTGGTTTTCTTGAATGAGACAATCTCTGATCAGCATTGACATTTTCATTGACCTTAATGCCTTTAAGAACAGGCCTTGATGCCTTTTCAACTTTCTTCTTGAATTTCCCAGACTTAAGCTTTTTCTCATGTTCAGCTTTAAGTCTTAGCTCTTCAGCCTTTACATCTTCTAGAGTGACAACATTTCCATGTTCTTCAAGAAACATGTTTGCAGCTAACTCTGTATCATTCTGTGGACCTTCAGCAGTGTTTGCTTTAGCAGAGTTTACTCTAGACCTTGTAATTGCTCTTTTGGTTCTATCAGATCCACCTCCATCTGCAGCATCATCCTTCCTCTCCAAGGATTGAAGTTGTTTGCAAGCAGTGTTTGCAACTTTCTCCCCCTTTTTGACATCATCAGGAATCAGGATGGAGGTTAGCAACTCCAAAGAGTTTGCAATGGAATCTATTTTGGTAGCCATTAGAGTTTGATTTTCTTCCACCTTGGCCAATCTAGCTGAATAAGTTTGATGTCTAAGAGTAGCTTCCTTCTCCCTCTTGAAATCAATTTCAGTAATATCTCTTCGAAGGCCATTAATATCTTCTGCAGCGGCATCAAATCGTTTATTAAGGACTTTGACCTGAACAACAGTTGCCTTCAAACAGGAAACAATGTCAGGATTTTTAATTTCATCTGCAGCCTTTTTCACAAAGTCTGCTGCCCTGACAATTGGAAAAATGCAATCTGATTTATACCATCTGGCAGCTGATCTTTCAAAGTGTTCTCTTTCAAGATCATGACATGTAGGAACCTCAGGACCAGACACAGGATAGGCTTGCACCTTGGCATTAATTTATACTGGTCCCTGAGTGGAAACAGATTTGGCACTGTCCTCTTCTTCATTTGTAACACTTGTCTCAGCATTGACAGTGTTTAAGAAATTATGTTCAGGAAGAGTCTCTGCAACTGCAGGATCGACAGTGTTTAGCATAGGCTGTGTCTCAACATTACCAGCTTCATTTGTAACACAAGCTTTCTCAACATCAGCAGCTTCATGTACATGCTCAATTTCAACAAAATTCTCAGCTGTGTGTTCTGCAAGATCAGCATCAACTGCAGGTTTCTCAAGAACAATTGATTCTTGAATAATTTGAGCATCAGGGATTGTAGCCTTTGATGGTTGGTCAATTTCAATTCCAACATCTATTGCTCGATTGGCATCAGACATTAAGTCTGTATGTGTAGCCAATGATTCTTCAATGACAGCAGTTGCTTGCTCAGCTAGCAATGTAGCTTCAGAGAGAGCAGCAGTTGGAGTAGCAATGTGCTCAGAAAATTGAAACAATGGCTCTAAGATTTCAATGGCAGCCATGCCATCCTTGTGTCCCTGTTGAACCTCTACTGTGTCAACAGTAGGCATCTCCTTAGAAATCACTTTAGGAGGCATCTCCTTAGAAATCACTTTAGGAGCTTCAAAAGGAATGTCATCATCTGATTCATCAATCAGTGTTCTCCTTTTCTTTTTCATGGGCCTCTCAGGCTCAGATTCAACATTGTTAGTGGAAGGCACCTTGGAGAGAAACACTCCTGCCCTTTGTCTCTTGCCAATTGTTTTCTTTGATCCTCCTCCCTTCTTTCTCTCAACACGAGAGAACTTAGAAATTTGCTCATTAATGTCTATGGAGGGTGCAGGTTGGGTTTGGGGGTTGACAGTGTTTGATGGTTGAGTTTGGGTTACAGGTGATTTAGGATGAGAAGTTTGTGGGTGAGGTTGAGGTTGATGTTGTGATGATGTGGCAGTGTTTGAGAGTGATTGGTGTATAGGCTCAGTGTTTGGATTTGTAGCTGTTGATGGTTGTTGCGGTTCTTGTTGTTGTGGTTCTTGTAGTTGTGGTTCTTGGGGTTGTACAAGAAAGTTTGCAACGGCTATAGGATATACCATTGCAGGTAAATCAGCCTTAGCTGCATCCTTGTTGACCAAATCAGCAAATATTCGTTTTGTCAACTTGAAAGGTTTGATTTCATCTGTTTCAACAACTTGTTGACCAGGCAGACAAGAATTGTATAGTAATTGACAAAAATGAGCATAGTAAACAGTAATAGGAAAATTTGCTAATCTCTCTCCTAAATTCTTTAAGACATGAGTACCAAAATCGAAATTAGTACCGTAGAGAAGAGAGTACCCCATCTGAAGACTGTCAATTGGAATAGCATCCCAATTGGTTATTTTGTTGCCAAACGCCCGTGTGATAGAGTCAAAGAAAAAATTCCACTCCTTGCGCAATTTTGGGCGTGTAATGGACCCAAGCTTGTCCATTGAATCAGCATACCCAATCTCTGTGAGCATCGTCCTCAAGTTCACATCAGTCACAATATCATGAGAAGTGTATGTCTCGAAACCAAGAACCTCATTCACTGTCCTTGGAGTAATAACAAAATTGTTCTCTGGAGGAGTGAAAGTGATAGACGGAGTGCCATTTTCTCCATCATCATAACTGGAATGATGCCAAAAATAGGCAATCTGAGTGCCATACAGATGTTGTGGAGCAGTGAGAGCCGTGCCAATCTCGGAATCTCTCAGAAAGTTTTGAATCACATGGAAATCAGCAGGAGAAACATCTGTACTCAAGGGTGCAGCATAGTTATTAGTAGGATATGCCAATCCATTATCATGAAACAGTTTAGTTGCCATTTTGAGTAAGAAAAGAGTAAGCAAGTAAAGTGTTTGATGAAATGTGGGAGTTAGAATGCTAGAGTGCAGAGTGTAGATGTGTGCAAAGTGAAAATCGATTAAGTGAATAAGTGAACCGTTGTGTGTCAAAAGATTAGAGAAGTAATAAAAAATAAAAACTCAAGAGTTTTAATCATTAAGGCACACAGCAGTTCTCTTGTGAAATGTGTGAGTGGGACACGTGGCACACATGCATTGGTGCAGTTAAACCGCATGCGCCGTAAAAACAGTTAATGATTACCATTCACTCTCATATCTTTAACTCCTCACAACTCTCTCTCCTGTTTCTAATGCCAAGATTAACTCCCCATTACCAAATAACAGTTGGCAATAATATGAAACAATTTCCGAAATACTCCAAATAAATCAATTATCATGAACAAAAATTTGTACCTCCAAATAATTCACAAAATCCAACAGTGTTTATCAATTATCCAACCTTATTATCATGACTTCCTCAAAAACTGTGCAGGTGTGCAAATATATGTGTGTGTAGCAGAGTTTACCGAAACAGTATTTAAAGCATCTAATATTTTATAAAATCCATAAAATAAACGAGTAAACCCTGTCTGCACAAACTCTTATAGTCAACTGCTAGTATTTAATGACAGTGTATAGAATAAAAAAAAATCCATGTCAAATGCAGAAATAAGTTGATAAACATGCTAAATGTACAAGTATGCATTTTCGAGAAATTTCTTGGGATTTAGGAAATTAATAAGGACTCACCTTTCACTCAATGAAAATATCACTCAAGAACAGGTAAGTATATCACTCAGAATCAACAACATCAGAAGCATGCTTGACATTTGATATTAATCTAACTTTGAACACAATATACATTACAAATGATAATCAAAAGGTCTTTATTGGGTTGTAATGCAGGCTTAGGACAAGGTATGTCAAAGAAGGCTAAAACAGGTTAATGTCAAAAGCTAGCAAGTGACATCCTTATACCATCCAATTTATTGACCTCAACTAGTTGACTCTAAAACAAGGGTCAGACAATAATATGCTCTCTATATTTATTTATTATTTTTTTATGTATAGAGAGCTAAATAACATATAGTAACGCAAGATATACTGATCCTTTGTAATTTATTGCACTAGTCAACTATTAGGTACACAATCTCAAATCATAAATGAATGCCCTTTCTTAAAGATTAATAACCCTTCACCTTATTACTCCTTTTGTACAGTACTAGCCTTTGACAATTTGGGTTCAAATTTACAGATTGGCCAATACAAAAAAAATTTATAGGCAGTAATATGGTGTGTCACCGAAAAATATGATTAGGCTCAATGGGTTAACTAATGGATCATGTAAACAGTGTTTGGTAAATATGGGAATTATGTGGTGTAACCTACTGCCTTTATCATTTTATCAGAATATAATGTTATGCATTTCAGGAAAGATTTCAAGCAACTGCTAGCAATGCAACTAAGCTGTAAACACTCAAGCAAATGAATAAATTGCAAAAGGTATGCAATATGGCTCAAAAGCTCAGTGGGTTTGTAATTAGATTAATCCCGATTAAAAAATCTCTATAACACAGCTGCTTGTATCTAAAGCATATAAATCAAATCAGTATACATATATTCATGTCCTTCTATTTATTTACACAGTGTCATTTAAAACAGAGTTTGTTTTATGAGAGGCAATGCAGATAGTATTTACAGATTCAGAGTTTAGGATAAATAAACTAAGAGATGCTAAAAATAGCAGGACAGTATTATGCAGTGTAAATTTGTCTGCACAGTCTAAGATTTAATCACAAATAATTCAGAAGAATGCATGATTAATTACTGAGAATATGCCGCATACAATTTCTTCATAGGTGTAATGTTCAGACAATGACAGTATCGGAGTTTAACCAACAGTATACGGAAACAGTGTTTGACAGACAGAGTATGACAGACAGTGTTTAACAAACAGAGTATGCGGAACAGAGTTTGAGGAAAAATGAAGTTTTGAGTCTAACCACTTTCTCTAGTCGAAACCAGAGATCATTCCTAACTCATTTACCAGCTTTGTGAACGTTGCCTCACTCAATGGCTTGGTGAAGATGTCTGCTAGCTGTTGGTCTGTAGACACAAAATGCAGTTCAATGTCTCCTTCTTCCACATGCTCTCTGATAAAATGGTACCTTATGCTGATGTGCTTGGTCATAGAGTGCTGTACTGGATTACCTGTCATAGCAATAGCACTTTTGTTATCACAGTAAATAGGAATTTTACTGTACCTCAATCCATAATCCAGCAATTGATTCTTCATCCACAAAATCTGTGCACAACAGCTACCAGCTGCAATATACTCTGCCTCAGCTGTTGAAGTAGAAATTGATTTCTGCTTCTTGCTGTACCATGAGACCAGTCTGTTACCCGGAAATTGACAGCTCCCACTTGTGCTTTTTCTGTCTACCTTGCAACCTGCAAAGTCTGCATCTGAGTAACCAACTAGCTTGAAGTCTGTTTCCCTTGGATACCATAAGCCCAGAGTAATAGTGCCCTTTAGATACTTGAAAATTCTCTTCACAGCTGTTAGATGTGGTTCTCTAGGATCTGCCTGAAACCTTGCACAAAGACAGGTGGCATACATGATGTCAGGTTTGCTTGCAGTCAGATAAAGAAGAGACCCTATCATGCCTCTGTAATTTGTCATATCCACTTGTGCTCCTGTGTCTTTGTCCAATTTTGTTGCTGTTGCCATGGGAGTAGTTGCAGATGAGCATTCAAGCATACCAAATTTCTTGAGGAGATTTCTGGTATATTTTGCTTGATTAATAAGAATTCCATCATCTGTTTGCTTCACCTGTAAGCCTAGAAAATAGCTAAGCTCTCCCATCATGCTCATTTGATACCTTGACTGCATGAGCTTGGCAAACTTTTCACAGAGTTTATTATTTGTAGACCCAAAAATTATGTCATCAACATAAATTTGAACTAGAAGGAGGTCACTCCCTTGATTGAAATAAAACAGAGTTTTGTCAATTGTACCTCTGTTGAATCCACTTTCTAGAAGAAATTGAGCAAGTGTCTCATACCATGCTCTTGGTGCCTGCTTAAGTCCATATAATGCCTTATCTAGCCTGTAGACATAATCTGGATATTTGGGGTCCACAAAACCTGGAGGTTGCTCCACAAACACCTCCTCTTCTAGCTTTCCATTGAGAAAAGCACTTTTCACATCCATCTGACATACTTTGAATTTCTTGTGAGAGGCATATGCTAGAAAAATTCTTATCGCTTCCAATCTTGCAACTGGAGCAAAAGTCTCATCATAGTCTATTCCTTCCTGCTGAGAATAGCCTTTTGCCACTAATCTAGCCTTATTTCTTGTGATTACACCCTCACAGTCAGTTTTGTTTCTGAAAACCCATCTTATACCAACAACAGATCTGTTCTTTGGTCTAGGTACAAGTGTCCAGACTTCATTTCTTTTAAATTCATTTAACTCCTCCTGCATTGCCGTTATCCAGTCAGCATCTTGAAGAGCTTCCTCAACTTTCTTTGGTTCTGTTTGAGAAAGGAATGCATGAAACATACATTCATTAGTTGTTGCACTCCTTGTCTTTACTGTGGCATCTGGATCTCAAATAATTAAATCAGGTGTATGAGATTTTATCCATTTCCTAGCTGAAGGTAAATGACTTCTTTCAGTTGTTGATCCTCCCCCTCGATCAATGTTCTCCTGATTGTTTTGTTGTCTCTGTTCATTTTCTGAAGCTCCCCCCATCTGATTGTTATTCTGTCAGTGTTTGAGCTTTCAGAGTTTGCGTCAACAGTGTTTGAGCCATCAGCGTTTGACTCAACAGTGTCTGATCCAGATTCACCATGTGACTCGTTTTCAGTGTTTGAGTCATCATTTTGATCATGCTCCCCCTCAACTGGTTCTCTCCTTTGCTGGGGCTGAATAATTTCTTCAGTATTCACCAGTAGAGGCTTAGAGTATACTTCGACAGTGTTTGTTGATTCAGCTTCATCAGAGTTTATCTCATCAGAGAATAAATCTTCATTTTCAAAACGAAGTTGATAATGTTCATCCACATCTTCAAGTCCAGTAATTTTCTTGTCATCAAATGACACATGAATGGACTCCATAACCACTCTTGTTCTCAGATTATAAACTCTGTATGCCTTTGTTGACAGTGGATAGCCAACAAAAATCCCTTCATCTGCTTTTAACTCGAATTTAGTCAGCTGTTCAAGATGAGTCTTCAAAACAAAGCATTTGCACCCGAAAATATGAAAGTATTTCAAGTTAGGCTTCTTTTTATTCACCATCTCATATGGTGTCTTTCCATGCTTATTAATCAGTGTAGCATTTTGAGTAAAACAAGCAGTTTGAACAGCTTCTGCCCAGAAATAAGTTGGCAATTTTGCTTCATCAAGCATAGTTCTGGCAGCTTCTATCAAGGTTCTATTTTTCCTTTCAACTACACCATTTTGTTGTGGTGTACCAGGTGCTGAAAATTCTTGTTTCACTCCATTGTTCTTGCAGAATTCTTCCATTGTTGCATTCCTGAGCTCAGTTCCATTATCACTTCTGATGATTCTGACTTTGTTACTTGATCCTTTGTCCAGAAGCTTCACATGCTCCATCAGAGTTAATGCAATTTCATCCTTCTTTGCTAGAAAATACACCCAAGTGAATCTAGTGTATTCATCAACAATGACTAACGCATATTTCTTCCTTGCTATAGACATAACATTTACTGGACCAAAGAGATCAACATGCAGAAGATGATAAGGATCAGTGATTGAAAATTCTGTCTTGCTCTTGAAAGATGACTTCCTTTGCTTGGCCTTTTGACATGAATCACATAGGCCATGAACATTTAACAGAGCTTTTGGGAGTCCTCTTACAAGATCCTTTCTGATCAATTCATTGATGTTGTTCAAGTTCAAATGTGAGAGTTTCTTGTGCCACTTCCAACTCTCTTCACTAGACATTCTTGTAGACAGGCAAACAGCTTTTCCAACAGAGTCTGTTAAGAGCTTGATTTCATAAATTTTGTTTTGCCTATGACCAATTAGAACAACCTTTCCTGTAGATTTGCTGATAACTTCACAATATTCAGGTTGAAAATCTACATGATATCCCTTGTCACAGATTTGACTCACAGATAGCAAGTCATGCTTGAGTCCTGGGACATGAGCTACATCGGTGATGATGACATTTCCAAGATTAATATTGCCATATCCCAATGTTCTTCCTACATTGCCATCACCATAGGAAACTTTTGGGCCAGCCTTCTCCTCATAGTCTGATAGCAGGGCTTCATTTCCAGTCATGTGTCCTGAGCATCCACTGTACACGACTAGGATTGCCTCCCTGTTGCCCTGACATCACAAGCAATTACTGAGAGTTAGATTTAAGGATCCAGACTTGCTTGGATCCTTTGACATTCTTAACTTTGTTAGCTTTAGCAGCGGAATTAACATTATCAGAGTTTGAGCTAACAGTATCAGAGTTTACACTTGCAGTATTAACTTTAACCCATTTCAGATTGGGTTTCAGTTCATAGTAATTATGATAGATAGCATGATACTCTCTGCAAGTATAAATGGAATGCCAAGTGCTTCCACAGTGTGTGCATAAAGTCTGTGGCTTAGTTCTAGCAAAATCCTTCTTTACCTCAGACTTGGAAGGTAAAGAATTTATATTTTTGTTTTTCTTGCAGAAATTTTCAAGATGCTTAGTACTACCACAGTTATGACATGTCTTTCTTGGAGCATAACTAGCAAGCATTGGTTTATTTCCTGAAGTGATGCCTACTTTTCCATTTCTGTTCTTATCTGACACTCCCTGTTTCTTAACAGATTTTAACTCCTTCAGTTTATGTTTGAGTTGTTTATCTGTCATCAAACCAATATTAACCTGTTTAGCACAAGTTTTTACTGATTTGACCTTAACAGTTTCTTTTTCATTATCAGACAAAAATTTACTGGCTCCATGTACAAAATGAGGTCTGATTTTAACTTGACTTTGAAATCTTAGTTCATCTCCCTCATTATAACCTAGACCAACAGTGTCTATTTGAAAAACCTGTTGAGTGTCCTTTCCAGAATTAGTCCAAGTCCTAATTTTCTTATTTGCTTCCTCCAACTCAGGTTCTAGTTGTTTATATTTCTGAAGCAAATCCCGTTCTATAGAAACAACATCATCTCTCTCTTTCTGAACTTGTTGCATATTTTTTAGCTTTTCTTCAACAATTTTATTTCTCTCTTTGAGTTCAGAATTCTCAGATTTAATCCTCTCATTCTCTAAAGTCTGATCCCTATAACTTATATGCAATGACTTAAGATAAATTCTTAATTGAGAAATGTCATCAATATTATAAGCATAGGTAGTTAGAGGTACTTGATTTTCAGAAGTTTCTGATTCAGTAGTAGCCATGAGAGCATAGTTCATTTCTTCATCAGAATCTGAAGTGTCTGCCCAATTTTTGCCTTTAGTGTAGAGTGCTTTTTCAGTTTTACCTTTCTTGCACTCAGGAGCAAAGTGGCCCATCTCCTTACACTTGTAGCATTGGATTTCAGACTTGTCTTTCTTCCCCCTTGAATCTCTCTTATCAGACTTCTTGAAGCTTTTCTTGTCAGAATTGGAAACATTCCTGGAGAAATTCTTTCCCTTCTTGAAATTCTTGAAGCCCATTTTCTTGAACGTCTTAACCATCAAGGCAGCGATCTGCATTATCTCTTCTTCATCATCCTTAAAATCAGATGATTCGTCTGAGTTTGAGTCATTGTCAGACATTGGTGACTCACTATCAGATTGTACAGCTAGTGCCTTTCCTTTAGCTTTTCTCCTGGATGATTCTTTCTTCATAGGCTTATCTTCAACCTTAAGAGCAACAGACTTAGCCTTTTTGTTGAATCTCCTGTTTCTCTGTTCCATTTCCAATTCATGAGTTTTGAGCAACCCATAAATTTCATCAATTTGGGTCTCATCAAGTTCATAATTGTCTCTAATAGTGGTAGTTTTCACATCCCACTTTTCAGGTAGAGACAGAAGAAACTTTAGATTTGAATCTTCCAAATTATATTCTTTGTCAACCAATGACAAATCATTCAACAGTTTACAGAATCTGTCAAATGTTTGTGTCATGGTCTCTTCAGGTTTAGCCTCAAAATGTTCATACTCCTGAGTAAGTATGTTTCTCATATTCTTCTTGATAGCAGGAGTTCCCTGACATCTAACCTCAAGAGCATCCCAAATTTCTTTTGCAGTAGTCAAGCCAATAACCTTGTTAGACATAACATTATCCAAAGCACTGTGAAGTAAATGCCTCACCTTTGTATCCTTAGTAATGGATGAAAGATCTTCGGGAGTCATATCCTTCTTCTCCTTAGGAATCATTTTGGCCTTTTGACCAGTAACAGCAGGAGCCAACTTTGTAGGCAGGTGTGGCCCTTCATTAATCCTGTCAAGATATTCTACATCTATAGCTTCCAGAAACATGGTCATCTTTACCCTCCAGATGGGATACTCTGATGGCCTGAGAATAGGAACCCTAATAGTTTCATATCGACTAACAGTGGGTTTAGCATTTTCATACTCTGATGGAGGTGGAACTTCAGACATGATGATTTCTGTGTGTGTGTGGATCTTAAACTGTAATGTTTAACAGATATGGCTCTGATACCAATTGTTAGGCCGAATACACACTAATAATCAATATTAGATGAGAGAATAACAATTAAGATGATTATGCACTTTAAATCTTCTGGTATTAAAAACCCTCTTCGTGATGTAAACTATCACAAAGAGCTGCTAGGTTACAATAAGAATGAATAATTCTATTGTTCTTAATCCTTCTAGGATTAACCTATCAGTATATATAAGAATACAGCTTCGATACAATCTCTAATTGATATTCCTAATAATCAGCTATACAATGATATCAATTACAGATTGTCACACGTCTCCTAAGTCAACTCGATCTCTTTGATAACTAACCATTCTCCAAAGATCTCGCTTCCATATCAATCTTCAATTAATCTCTAATATCTTCTGTTGACTTCATACGCGCTGCTTCTAGACAGAATTTACTAAACTCTGTCCAGCTTCTGTCAGTCAGACTTTACTAAACCCTGACTTCCTTCCAGTTAAACTCTGATATTTCACTGTTACACTTAAACACTGAAACATTACATTAATTATATCTAACATAATTTAAATCAGCTTCAACTTGCAAGTGGGTCACTAAACTAAAAAATCTTGCAGTCAACTTACTAAACTAACAAAAACTTGCAAATCAATAATCGTTCTCAACACTTTTAAAGGAATTAGACGAAAAGTTGATATGGCAAGCTTACATGTCAAAATGGATCCTAACTCACATATCCTAAACTAGCCAACTCGATCCATTTGAAATAAACATATATACCCGTGTGAAACCTATTGCCATCACCTCTCATTTCTGGAATTCACCCTCAATTCTTTAATTTCACCCTTAACCAACTACAAACTATTTATACCAATATACACACTCCGCATCTCTTTTCGGGAAATGACATTCATTTTTGGCAATAACTTACCCATATACAAACACATCAATTTCTCAAACCTATATATACACATGCACACTCTACAAGCTGTAGAGTGGGTGTTAACCTAAGTCCAACATCGTTAAGATAGAGAAGAATTATCTTGAATATAAGCAGCCAAAACAACTCCATTAATATGAGGCCTTTTGGGAAGAGCCCAAAAACAAATCCATGTGGGCTTGGCCACGGCCCAAAGTGGACAATATCATACTAATATGGAGTTAATGAGTGTTGCGCGGCCCAACAAATGGTATTAGAGCCGATTGGTTAAGAAGTTGATCCTGGGGTTGCGGGCAACAAGTTGTGTGGTATGGGAGGCTCTCAGACTGCGATCGGAGATTTTGGACAGCTTGTGTCGAAAGTCTTCTTGACACTGAGTTAGTCGGGTGGCGTGTCCTGCAAGATGAGGAGCCACAGATGAATAGCGACGGTATAAGGATCACAATATTGGTGGTTCTTGGATTTAGGGGAGATTGTGGAGTGGGTGTCAACCCAAGTCCCACATCGTTAAGATAAAGAAGAATTATCTTGAATATAAGTAGCCAAAACAACTCCATTAGTATGAGGCCTTTTGGGAGGAGCCCAAAAACAAATCCGTGCGGGCTTGGCCACGGCCCAAAGCGGACAATATCATACTAATGTGGAGTTAATGGATGTTGCGCGGCCCAACACAAGCACACCCACCCAATCTTTTTGACTTCCCACCTTCACTTTCCAAACCTCATACAAACACCACAGTTTTATTAGTTCATAACCATCACAAATCTTGAACCACTCATATTATATTTACATCTATCCTATTATTGTGGTATATTTATTTATTCATTTCCTTTTGAAATCCTTTGAAACTAAAGTTGAAGTGCTTGGTGGAAAAAGGTGGAAGAAAAATTAAGTTTTGATAAATTGTTTAGAATTTCAATACCAATTCTATTGTTTTGGGTCAGATGTATTCTAAATTTTTTTGACAAATTGTAATGATTTATGATAATGATCAAAGATTTAAGATGATTATGTGTGTGCACTTGTGTGTATCTATTTGTATGCATACACTAGCTTAATGGGTTAAAATTAAGTGATGAAATGAGTCCAAATTAAGTGAAGCAGTTCAGGTTTAATTTCTAACATGGAAGATGATGGGGTGTCTGTTGGAATTTTGTTATATATATATATATATATATATATATATATATATATATATATATATATATATATATAGCAGTAAATGCAAGATGTTGGCACGTCAAAAATAAATAATAGAAAACTATTATTTTAATATGGTGCACTTAAAATTTTATGAGAAATTCATAGTGTTTACACAAACCCTTTTCGTATGAGAAATTCATAGGAGAAGGGTTTGGGTACAAAAACATTTTACTATGGCAATTATAATAGTGGCATGTGTTGAAGAATAGGAAACCCGCACCCCCACCCCCACAAGAGGAGATCGAAAAAACGCAGGTCATCGAGGACATATCGAAAAAGGAGGTGGGTGCCCTCTAATTTACCACCACTAATGAACTATGCATGAGGGGGGCTGGTGAAAGGGAACCACTGAAAACCCGAACCAGATGACTACCTTCGTACACGGTTCATTAAGAATGGGGATGTATGGGACAATGAGAAGCGCAAATCATGCAAGCGAGGCCGAAAAATGGATTGCAGTACGATGACTAAGACTCGTGTCAGAGGAGTTCTAAGCGAGAACTACCAATCATGCAGCAGGGCAAGGACTTGCGTAACTCAAAGGGGCCACGCCAAACTCATTGTATCAACCCTTCCCCTTTATTCAACGGATGGTGCTTATTCTCTTCAATAAAAAAAAGAGTAATGGGGGAGAAAGAAAAGAAATAGAGAAAGAGGTCGTTTGTTGGGGAAAATTCTTAACACAAAATTGGAGGTTTGCTAGCATAGTAAAGCGATTTATATATGAATGTGACTGTAATAGGGGGTTATTAGGGTTTATGAAAAATAGAGGGGCTGGACTTGGTAGGTGTCCCTTTTGCGAAGATGCATGCGTACGCCTATGAATTTTGTGAAATTGTGTCTATCACTGAGAGACTTTAGGGATGAACTTTGTTAATATGGGCAATTGCTGATTTTATCTGATTTAATTTTGGCATTATGATTCTTCTCTGATTTGGAGATATTTTTCGTTATTGATTGATTAATATTGATTCTTTTCTCGTTTTAGAGAGAGAATAAATCTTAGGCATTAAGCAATACTTAGTCATCTGAATTAGTAATTACTTAATTTTAGAAATTTTGGAAATTATTAAACCACGCCGAAAATGTGGCAACTCATTATAGTAACTCGAAGGGGCCACGCCAAATTCATTGTAACAACCCTTCCCCTTTATTTAACGAATGACACTTATTCTCTTCGATCGCAAAAAAAAATGGGGGAGAAAGAAAAGAAATAGAGAAAAAGGTCTTTATCGAAGAGGCTTTGCACCTGAAATAGGACTAATGCGGTTCTATAAGACTAGGTATAAATGGGGTTTCGAATAGATGAAGATGCAATGGGTAAAGTTAAAGTCTTTTGAATAATCAACCTCGCGTAAGGGATTCTAGCTTACCCACTTAAAGTAGAAGGAGATTCCTGGACAAAGAAAAGTGGCACTAGGCATCTATCTATTAAACAACAAAACCATACATACTCTCGGGTGAAAGTAGTGATGGTTTCCACGAATGCTGCCCTCGAGGACTTATACAAGAAGGTCTTTGTAAGAACCCAGATTTTTTGAGGAATTAAAACTTTTATTATGTATTGGTGTATGAATGAATAGGGGTTATGACTACAATGTATCAGTGGTTTTAATGCACGAATATTATAATGGAAATTGGTTTTAGTGTTTATATGCTATGAATAATATAATAGGTTGACAAATTATATAAGAATAATCTATCGTCTAAAAAGTAAGCTATGGTATCCTAAGAAAGGAAGTTATTCTCATGTCATCCAAATAGATATCTGGTAAGAGTCAAGTAACTCCGCAAAGGAGATTGAGAATGCTCGAGAAAGCGCAAGGACATTTTCTAAGTATAAGAATTAAAGAGAGGATAAATAAGGAATGTTGGATATAATATTGATTTATGGAATTGTGCCACAGTGAAGCAATGAAATGCAACATATAAGTTGTAACGTATTAATTTTATTAAATAAATAGAAGGGAATCCAATTGGTGGAAAAAGGAGAAACCAAAGTCATTTACATGAAAGTCAACTACAACTAGAATGGTCTTTTAGCATTTTTACAAAAAAGGGAATGCATAATGTGGTGCCAACACTTGGCCAAATCAAGGAGTAACAAATGGACTAATAGATGAGTGAAAACACATAAAAAAGAGATGCATCCAAGATATATACAAATTTTACAAGCATTAAGTCATAAAAACAAAAACAAAAACACCACCACCTCTCTTTCTCTAGCTCTCGGCCAAGAAGGAAAGGAAGGAAAGATCTTGAGTTTCCACCATCCATTTCTTACAATCTATAGCTTAAATCAAAGGGGGAGAAGAGTAGAAGGTATGACCAAAGTCTTATGATCATCCATTAATGATTTCTTGTCCAAAAAGCTTGAAAAAGATGATGATGAATAATAACTAATGTTTTTGTTTGATTTTGTTCTTTGATTTATAGCTTCCAAAGGATAAAGTAAGCAAGGATTTAGTGTTGTGAGGGTATATAAACACTAACAAGCTTCCAACAAAGGTATAACACTTGAACCCTTTTGAAGAATCGTGAGTTTTATGGAGATTTAGTAATATTGTACATGTTTAAAGCATTAAGGCTATGATCGGGCTTTGATAAATGTTAAAAACGTTTTTATGGATGAAAAGACATTGTTTGGTCTTGTTTGAGAGTTAAATAACATGTATGTGTGGTTTGGAGTGGAAACCATGATTGTTGGAAGGTTTTAATTTTGGAAATATACGATTTGTAGCAGTCGTAACGCCGGAATTTCATTAACCTTTAAAAACAGAGCATACCCAAGATAAAAAAATTGTGACATTGTTAAATATATTACCTATCCTTGAAGATCTCGTGTCATAGATCGTTTTGGCGCAAGAATCGAAGCATTTGGACTTACAGTTTAGGAGATATGATCGATTTAGTAAAAGTGGTTTGAAAGCGTAAATGCTAAGTTTGTGGCTTTATTTGAATCCCTTAAATTATTAAATTTGGTAACGAATCTAGGTTATTAAATACTAGATATCGTAAAGAGAATGTGTACGAAAGAATCACCTCGAAAGGATGATTTTTCGATTTTATAAAAATGTTCGAGTCTAGGGTAAGCAAGTAAAACACCCCTTAAACGGACAAAGGATAATAAAGTATAATCTTCTCGAGTAAATGGACGACTTAAAACCTTTACGACCCAAATATTTACCAAGTATAAGGGATAATTACATGCCTAGATAACGATCCAAGTGTCGATATATGGTGGTGTCAATAAGAGTTACGTTAGTGTGTGCCTTATGAACTAAAACGAATAAGGAGCTAACCAAGTATTTACTTGTGTTAATAGATCAGCGTTCTCAGGCACGAGACTCGACTCCGCTCACATCACCAGGCAAGTTATTAAGACTCTGGCTTTAAAAGTATTTTGCAACTGTTGTTGCGTGATATGAAATACTTGTACTACTTTGCTAAAATGGTGGTGACGGTTACTTACCTACGAGGTATGAACCGGGTATATAGATTGTATGTATGTGTGTATATATATATATATATATATATATATATATGTGTGTGTGTGTGTGTGTGTGTGTGTGTGTGTGTGTGTGTGTATGTATGTATGCATACATGTCAAGGTTCTGAAAGCAAGTACACTTCTATTCTATACCTAAATCGGGGGTCGGAGCTATTTTACCGTAATCATGTCAACAAGTAATTCGGGAATGGTATCCGTTGTTATCTAGGGTCATTTTGAGATATATTTTATAAATATTCCAATTAGTTATAAATTAGAGATATTTGCGTTTGTGGTATTTTAAATTTCCTTTAATAAATATTCTGTGAATATTTATTAGTAAAGTAAGCAGTTATTCGATTATCCTTTTAAGAATATTTATTGAAGTTTATTTCTTAGTAAATAATGTTTAGTTACTTATTAAATATTCCAAATGATTTAAAAATCTTATTTATTCTTTAAAAATTCATTCAAAGGTTTAAAAATTATTTTAAATATTTTCTGACCTTTGGGATGTTTATAAAATGATTTGAGACTTGTAAAGAGGTAGAGATTCTGTTTATACTTTGCATAATAGAGAGTTTTACGAACATGTTTATTTGAAGTACCTTGTAACTTCATCTTTTTGATTATATTGAAACTTTGTTCGTAATATGCATAACAAAGGTCCCCATGATTATTTTAATAATCCCTTAGTGGGTAAAGGCTTTGCTTTACCTTCAAAACTTGGGGAATCAAGGTTTTGGGAGTAAAAATAGTGGTTTCTCCCTTCGCTCATCACTTGAATGACTTCAAAACTCCGACTAGCTCCCCCGTATATTTTCAAAATGAATGCATTGGTTAAGAAAATCTGTTGACGAAAGTCAACCCACATATCTGTCTTACTTCCTCAAATACTTCTGGAAGTAAGGATTCAAAGTTGAAGTAGAGTTATCAACTAGCTTCGTGCTAGGGATCTGGTTAGAATTCTTCAAGGGACTGGAGGGACCTGGCACCTTGTGTGACAGGGTATGTGTAAGAAGGACCTGGCACCTTGTGTGATAGGGTAAGATAAGAATGCTTTGAGAAAAGTCAATTGAAGCGAAAAAGGCGGTGTCCGACAGTCCAGCATAAGACCCGAATGAGGTCAGGGCCACGACTTCGAAAGAAGGATCGCTTCCCGTCTACTAGTAGCGAAGTTTGTACGATACAATGGCTGATCACCTTGTATCGGGTGTACTCCAAAATAGTCCCGTTCTTCCAATTGGATTTGTACTGCAACACTGTAATGAAAGCCCAGGTGCTCAGTTACCAATAGTGTTAGCAGAATATTGCTTTTCATCTAGTAAATTTGGTTATTTCGATAATTATCTCAATAATTAAAGGAAAATGATTTAAACCAGATTTCCGGATCCTCGTCCGGGTCTGAATCGGAACCAGAAGCAGGTGCCTGAAGTATACATATATATATATATATATTATAATTAGACTTCCTATCTCTCACGAAACAATCCTAACCTTTCTCATAACTCTACCCCGACTCCCCACCTAATTGTGTCAGTGACTGTGACCTGTGGCTCTGATACCAACTTGAAACACCCTCACTTGCCAACAATAATAATATAAACTTTTATACTCAATTAAACATTAATATAGAAGTGATTTTAGAAATTTCGGCATGATGTAATCATAAACCGAACTAACCACCTGCTCAAACAACTAAGTATAACTAAAACAGTCCACATGCACAAGTTATACTAAACCATAAGGAAATAAACTATACCAACCCAGACCGCTCACAGGTCACTGTATGAAACAACTACCAATAGCTATTACAATCCAGAACTGAATCAAATAATATACAACCCATTAAATATGATATTCTGCCTACAAATACAGACATAATATAAACAAAGATATATGCTCACTACCCATCCAACCACCTCGACCCTCTGACTGCCTCGGTGACTACCCCAACCAGACGGGCCACTTCTTCTAGACATCTTCAGGCTTAGCTGAGGAAACAGAATTAGCAAGCAAGTGAGCCAAAATGCTCAGCAAGTATATATATATATATATGTAATTAAAACATCAACAACTGAAATGTCTGCAAGATTGTCA
Source organism: Saposhnikovia divaricata (assembly GCA_036435485.1). NCBI lineage: Eukaryota > Viridiplantae > Streptophyta > Magnoliopsida > Apiales > Apiaceae > Saposhnikovia > Saposhnikovia divaricata. Next base: position 51,260,963 of record CM071595.1, on the reverse strand, counting down.
AGAATTAACAATCAACATTATATAAGCTCAACTGAAGGTTCATCTTTTGTCTGAGTCATAAAATAGAAGAGGATTGGACTATCATGCATTTTATAAATAAAAACAATTATAAGGTTAGGCTGCTGATCAGTCACGCACTAACCCCGGACAAACGCACACAGCAATGTCCTTAATGGATCCACGGCACACATTGGCCTTAATAATTTCTGACCACGAATCTGGTCCGACCCTTACGGTCCACATTTTAAAAAAAACTAACAGTCCAATCCTAACTAAACATCAGGTGTCGGAACAATCGACCACCTCAACTGCCAAACACCCTGGACACTTTCGTTCCAGGTCAACATCTCAAATCTCACCAGGTAGAATAAGGTCAGGTAATCTCTGAATTAAATATCGACAAGTTCGATATGGCAAAAAGGGGTATTGATTTAAGTCAAGCTACTAAAAGGATCAACGAAAACGATATAATCAACTTGGGGGTATAACAATTGAATATTCAAAATTAATGGAAATTATCAGAGCAGTTATATCAAGGATAATCAAATGCATAAGAATCAAGTTATGATAATCATAATTCGCTGGAAATATAAGTGAAGTGGTTTACTTGAAAGAGAGGTGGAATAATATACTTGCAAGGAATATGGATGTAAATCAATTCACTAAAAGCATCAACAACTCAGTAGAATCAATTTGGGGTATAACAATTAAGTATTCGAAATTTCGGGGAATTAACGGAACAATTATAGTAAGAGTAATTTGAATAAGCATATGAATCAGGTTTTTATAATCATAACTCATTTAAAAGATAATTGAAGCAATTTACTTGCCTTAACTAGAAAATCACAGAATCCGAAGTGTCTTTACGTCCTCAGCTTTAGCCTTCCCTTTATCCACGGAATCTACACACAATATAACACTATTTTAGAATCCTGCTCAATATTCACTAATCAATGTAAACATTCCACTTAGTCTACCCCTGCGAATAGTTCCCTAATTATGTTTATTTAATCATATAATCACATTGACACATACTACATAGATTTTAAAATATGAAGCCCGACTCACAACTCGTATAAATTGTATAATTATACATACTCATTCCCAAGAAATGATTTTAATATATTTTAGAAAAATTTTGACGGCATCCCCTTTATACGGGGGACTGCCAGTCGGGATACAGCCGACACAACCAATACAAATATCAATTACCAATTGAATCCATAATTATTATCCAATCCCAAATCACATTCCAATTCACTGATTCATAATCTAGTACAATTTAAGCAATTAATAACAACTCGATAATAAATTACAATTTATTAGGTAAATAATAAATATTAAATATTAAATATTTTTTTTTGGCTCAGAAAATAATCATCATCGCCAATTACCATCGACTCAATTTATTTTTAATATCATTGTCGATGGGGCAAAGTCTCGAGGGTACCCGAATTTCGGATTTCCAAACACGAGACTTCGCGCAATAAATTACAATATTGATTAACAGTCTGCATCACATAAACAATTCAGTAATTAATTATTGCAGTACCATTAAGTCACATAGCCAATCATAATCGAATTTTAACAACAAAATCCTCAAAATGCCTTGCAACCATATCGACCATATACACAACAGTAGTACCAGTACAGCAACGCAGAAATAAATATGCACAGGGGAATTCAGGACTTCGGCAATGAACAATGTAACATATATTCATCAGGACAAGGTTTTACACACACCCACAATTGTTCCACGCACACACACACACACACACACACATACTCTGTTTACACACACTTATACACACCAGAACCCACACACCCGCACGCTTACACGATCACACACTCACTCACACGTTGCAATTACCCACAAGAATCACACTCAACAGTCGGGGAATGAATAGGGAAGAGGGGAAAAGGAACGAACATTAGAGACGAACGGGGGAATAGGGAAAGCTATACTCCCTAACCATAAAATACACACACACACACACTTAACAACTAATAACTAGATGCAGGGGTGACCAGGCAAGGAAATGGAAGTTTAATACCAACTACGACCGAGCTTCCATGGCGATATAAAGAAAAGAAATTGAGAGTAACAAGAGGGGGGAACAGATTCACGAGAGATTAGAGATGGAGGGAGGACAGATATGAGAGATTTTTACCAGAGCTTTCTAGAGAATTTGAGAGATCGATGTTGTAGTCTGGGTTAGAAAGTTCAATTTAGGGATTTAAAGAACAAGATTTGGGGGAAATTTGAAAATTAGATTTTGGTATTTACTTTACCAAAAATTATAAAAAAATAAATCTTAAAATTACAATCAAATACAAAAATGGATGGAATATTAAATTCTAAAATTTTAAAGTGAAGAGTGTAAAATTACGATCACGCACATATTTTTAAAATATTTTTAAGATTAAAAACGAATTAAATATGAGTTTTACAAGATTAAATCCTTAAATTGGAAAATAATTCGTAAAATCATTTTAAAATCCTTGAAACCCAAAAATAATTCACCAAGTATTTTTAAAAGTCATATAAACTAATAAAATCAATAATGAAAAAGATTTCAGGATTTCTGCTAATCCCGAGAATTTTATAAAATTCACAGAAGGTAAATATAACGCAATTAAATAGAAAATAAATCCCAAAAATAAAATTAAAAACGGTCGGGCTTACATAACATATATAAAACATCAACCAAACCTCCAAATATTATTCCACAATTATAATACTTCCTCAACCAATTCACACACCACATAATTTATTTAATATAAAATAGATAACTTTTAGTAATTAAATATTCTGAAATTTCTCCACAAAACTCTCACTATAGGAATTGTTTTATTCCTCAAAACCTTTTCTTTTCGATCTAATATTTTGATAGGCTGCTCCACATAAGATAAATCTGGCTGAATCTCTATCGGCTCATATTCAATGACATGTTTAGAATCCAGATGGTATTTCTTAAGCATGGATACATGGAACACGTTATGGATATGTTGCATATGAGGCGGTAAAGCTAACTCGTAGGCGACTTTCCCGACTTTCTTCAATACCTCGAAAGGCCCAACAAATCTTGGACTTAATTTTCCTTTCTTACCAAATCTTACCAACCCCTTCCACGGAGACACTTTCAACAAAACTTGTTCTCCTTCCTCAAACTCCATATTCTTTCTGGCCAAATCAGCATACTTTTTCTGTCGGTTCTGAGCTGTCACTAACCTTTTCTGAATAAGTTGAACCACTTCCTTGGTTTGCTGCACTAACTCAGGTCCGAGTATCTTTCGCTCGCCAACTTCTTCCCAGTATACTGGAGATCGACACTTTCGTCCATATAACGCTTCATACGGTGGCATACCGATGCTAGCATGAAAGCTATTGTTGTATGAAAATTCCACTAACGGCAAGTGTTCATCCCAACTTTCTGCAAAATCTAATGCACAAACTCGGAGCATATCTTCAATTGTTTGAATCGTTCTTTCACTCTGGCCATCAGTTTGAGGATGGTATGCAGTACTCATTTTTAATTCGGTGCCCAAACATTCTTGAAAACTCCTCCAGAATCTCGAATTAAATCTTGGATCTCGATCTGAGACTATTGATACTGGAACTCCATGTCGCACCACAATTTCTTTTATGTATAGATGAACTAATTTGTCTAATGAAAACCTCTCATTTATTGGGAGGAAGTGTGCAGATTTCGTTAATCGATCAACAATTACCCAGATAGCATCATGATTAGCTCTCGTCCTTGGTAATCCAACCACAAAGTCCATTGCAATATGTTCCCATTTCCACTCGGGAATCTCTAATGGTTGTAGCATCCCACTTGGCCTTTGATGTTCTGCTTTTACTTTCTGACAGGTCAAACACTTACTTACCCATTCAGCAATATCTCTCTTCATATCCGGCCACCAGAAGTTTCTTTTCAAGTCTCGATACATTTTCGTACTTCCTGGATGAATCGAATATTTCGAACTGTGGGCTTCCTGTAGGATCTCATTCTTCAACTCTGTCACATTGGGTATCCAAATACGTGAAGAAAATCTCAATATCCCCTTGTCATCTACCTGTGTGCATTTTTCCTCACCTGTTAACTTGTTCACATCTCCACTCATGACTTCCTCCTGGCATCTGCGAATATTTTCTAACAATTCTGGCTGAAACGTCATAGTGTACACCGTATCTGTACTACTTGCAGGCATACACACCTCTATCTCCAATCTTTCAAACTCTTTGTATAATTCCTCAGGCATTGTCAACATACTGATTTTCTCCTTCCTACTTAAAGCGTCCGCCACCACGTTCGCCTTCCCAGGATGATAGTTGATGATACAATCATAATCCTTGAGTAATTCTAACCATCTTCTCTGTCTCATATTTAGCTCCTTCTGGGTGAAGATATACTTCAAGCTCTTATGGTCTGTATAAATTTCACACTTTTCCCATACAAATAATGTCTCCAAATCTTCAAGGCGAAAACAATCGCGGCTAATTCTAAGTCATGAGTAGGATATTTCTGCTCGTGAGGTTTCAATTATCTCGAAGCGTAAGCAATTACCTTACTGTGCTGCATTAGTACACATCCCAAACCTTTGTGAGATGCATCACTGTAAATCACAAAATTTCCTTTTTCATCTGGAAGTGTCAATACAGGTGCAGTCACCAATCTCTTCTTCAATTCCTGGAAACTTTCTTCACACTTCTCATTCCACACAAACTTTTCATTCTTCCTTGTCAACTTTGTTAGTGGGGTGGCTATCTTCGCAAAGTCTTGGACAAATCTTCGATAATATCCCGCCAATCCTAAGAAACTTCGAACTTCTGTGGGTGTTTTAGGTCTGTCCCAATTCATCACGGCTTCAATTTTAGCAGGATCCACCTTAATCCCTTCACTGCTGATGACATGCCCTAAAAACTGCACTTCTTTCAACCAAAACTCACATTTGGAAAATTTCGCATACAATTTCTCTTTCCTCAACGTTTCTAAGGCTATTCTCAAATGCCCTGCATGCTCTTCTTCGGTCTTCGAGTATATCAAAATATCATCTATAAACACAATCACAAACTTATCCAAATATTTCTTGAAGACTCTATTCATTAGGTCCATGAACGCTGCTGGTGCATTAGTTAACCCAAAGGCCATCACTAAGAACTCGTAGTGCCCATACCTAGTCCGAAACGCTGTTTTTGGAACGTCTTCCGGTCTAATCTTTAATTGAAAATATCCTGACCGCAAATCAATCTTCGAGAAACAAGTTGCTCCTTTTAATTGATCAAATAAATCGTCAATTCTTGGCAAAGGGTATTTATTCTTAATGGTCAACTTATTTAGTTCCCGATAATCGATACACAGTCTCATACTTCCATCCTTCTTCTTTACAAATAATACCGGAGCTCCCCACGGCGATACACTAGGTCTAATAATACCTTTCTCCAGAAGATCTTGCAATTGAACTGCCAATTCCTTCATCTCTACAGGTGCCATTCGATAAGGAGCCTTTGACACGGGTTCAGTTCCTGGAGCTAAATCAATGGTAAATTCTATTTCTCTATCCGGAGGTAATCCGGGAAGTTCATCCGGAAAAACATCAAGAAATTCATTCACCACTGGAATTTCCTCTATCTTAGGCACCTCTTGACTAGTATCCATGACATAAGCCATATAGCCCTCGCATCCTTGCCTCAACAACCTCTTTGTTTGAATGATCGTTAAAAATCTCCTATTTTGCCTCTGACCCCTAAAGGTAACCTCTACATTATCAGAGGGTTTAAGGATCACCTTCTTATTCTTACAATCAATTTGGGCATTATTCTCTGTTAACCAATCCATTCCTAAGATAACATCAAATTCACCTAACTGAAAGGGTATCAAATTAGCGTAAAAACAATGCCCTGAAATATCAATCTTGCAACGAGGACACACTTGAGTAACCGGAATTCGTTCTGAATTAGCTATTTCTATAACTATAGCTTCACGCAACATGCATATCTCACAGTTTAACCTTTGAACAAATTCTTTAGATATAAAGGACTTCGTAGCCCCAGAATCAATTAACACTTTAGCTTGAACAGAATTTACAGGGAGCGTACCTCCTACCACATCCGAATTCTTAATAGCTTCGTTCAGAGTCATGTTGAAAGTCCTCGCCATTGGTCTGACACTTGTTGTTGGGGGTGCTTCAATTGCTTGCAGTATTGGGTTAGCCAGAACTGGAGGTTTCACTACCGGTACTTTACAGTCTCTCATTATATGCCCTGGCTTCCCACAACGGTGACACACAATTCCTGCCTTGCATTCCCGAGCATAATGACCTTTTTGATTACATTTGTAACACGTCACCTCCAACTTTGTACACACTCCAGGATGCCTTTTTCCACAAGTCTTGCACTCTGCCAAGGGTGGCCTAACTAATTTCTGCTGACTCGCATCTTGAATTCTATTTCCTTGGCCCCCATTCCCTGATCCCGGCTTCTTAGGGTTCCCATACTTTCCTGGCTGGAATCCTGGCTTTTTATTTGGCACATTCTGAGAACTGCCTTGCTCTTGTCGTTCCCCCATTGACCCAGCCTTTCTTTTCTTTCCTTCTTTTTCCTTGAAGTATAATTCGCTTTCTCCTTCAGCTATCATGGCCTTCTGCACCACCGCTACATAAGTCTCCAGCTCCAAAACTGCTAGTTTAGTACGAATCCATGGTTTCAATCCTTGTTGAAACCTCTTAGCCTTCTTCCTCTCCGTGTCCACATAGGCCGGAGCAAACCTAGCTAGTTCAGTAAACTTGGTTTCATATTCTGTCACCGACATTTTCCCCTGTTTCAACTCCAAAAACTTCATCTCCATCTGGTCTTTCATATAGTCGGGGAAATACTTTTCCAAAAATAGCTCTGTAAACCTTTCCCAAGGAATCACCTCAGTAGCTTCCAACATCTTCACCGACTCCCACCAATAAGTGGCTTCATTCTTCAAGAAATAACTTACATATTCGGTTTGTTTATCTGCTGGGACCCCCACCAGTGCAATAGCTTTTTCCATCTCTTTTAACCAAGATCTCAACTCCTCCGGGTCCGCTGTTCCTTTAAACTCAGGAGGTTTAACTGCCTGGAAAGATTTAAAAGTAACCACCGGAGGAACAGGTGGCTGCTGCTGCTGCTGTTGTTGCTGCTGCTGTTGCTGTTGTTGCTGTTGTTGCTGCTGCTGTTGTTGATGCTGCTGTTGTTGCTGCTGAGCCAACAACTGCTGCTGTAATTGCTGTTGTTACTGTGCTAGAGTAGCAGTCTGCTGAACAAGAGTTTGTAATATTTGTGCTAAGGCAGGGTCCATCTGACCAACAGGAGGTGGATTAGCTTGTTCACCCTGATTGGTGGTTCGGGTATTTTGTTTCTTCTTCCTTGGAGGCATATTTCTGAAATCAATGAACAATTATATTAAATTCAGGTTCAGAAAATAATAGCTCAAAATGATCCAACTTAAACAAACAATGCATATATTACTGAAAAGTAATTCAAGGTCTCCAACCAATATTCCGGTCAACAACTGATTCACAGGGTGCAATAGGATATCAATCCAAGGTTACACAAGGTATTCACAAACGTTCAGTAGGTACCATAAAGAAACAATAGTCATAATGCTAAGGTCAAACATAGTATCGAAAGTAAAAACAATGCTAGAAGGAAATGGTGCTGAAAGTAAATATGAAATGAGCAGTAAATAAGATGCTTAAGTAAATGACAGTATAAGGAAATTTAACACAGTTCTGCAAAAGTGATAATGATATATATAGATAGATCTGATACAAGCGTAAGAACAACGCTTCGATAAGGGTATAACATAATACTAAAAGAGGAGACTGCTAGCATCTAGTCACAGTACAACAGATATATACAACAAAACTGGTCGCACTGCAAATCCTGACGTACTACTACTACCATAACATGCCTCTATATACCACATCATCATACTACCCTAATCATCACTGGTCATCATCGTCATCCGACTCTCCCCGCCAAGCTGATCCCAGGATGCTCTCCAGCTCTGCCGTCACCAGACCTAGAGTCACCTGCTGTGTCACGAATGCCGGCTCATCTCGGGATCTAATCCGTCCCCGCCTAATGACAACACGTCTAAGAGCTCGTACTCGCCTCCGGACATCCTCCAGCTCAGCTACCGGTCTATCTCGATCTCTAGCCCGGTCCTCCTCCCCAGCCCTCATAGCCCTCAACTCTGCCATCTGCCCTAAGAGATAGTCCCTCTCTCTGGCCACTCGCTCGTACACATGGTATGGAACAGGCTGAGGAGTGTACTGATATGCTGGCCCATTCACCGAGCCCTGCGATCCTACGAATGGCTGCCTAGCCCCTGGGGAAATCTGCTGCGGTACAGAAGCCCCTCCTTCCGGATCCTCGTCCGGGTCTGAATCGGAACCAGAAGCAGGTGCCTGAAGTATACATATATATATATATTACAATTAGACTTCCTATCTCTCACGAAACAATCCTAACCTTTCTCATAACTCTACCCCGACTCCCCACCTAATTGTTTCAGTGACTGTGACCTGTGGCTCTGATACCAACTTGAAACACCCTCACTTGCCAACAATAATAATATAAACTTTTATACTCAATTAAACATTAATATAGAAGAGATTTTAGAAATTTCGGCATGATGTAATCATAAACCGAACTAACCACCTGCTCAAACAACTAAGTATAACTAAAACAGTCCACATGCACAAGTTATACTAAACCATAAGGAAATAAACCATACCAACCCAGACCGCTCACAGGTCACTGTATGAAACAACTACCAATAGCTATTACAATCCAGAACTGAATCAAATAATATACAACCCATTAAATATGATATCCTGCCTACAAATACAGACATAATATAAACAAAGATATATGCTCACTACCCATCCAACCACCTCGACCCTCTGACTGCCTCGGTGACTACCCCAACCAGACGGGCCACTTCTTCTAGACATCTTCAGGCTTAGCTGAGGAAACAGAATTAGCAAGCAAGTGAGCCAAAATGCTCAGCAAGTATATATATATATATATATATATATGTAATTAAAACATCAACAACTGAAATGTCTGCAAGATTGTCAAGAATTAACAATCAACATTATATAAGCTCAACTGAAGGTTCATCTTTTGTCTGAGTCATAAAATATAAGAGGATTGGACTATCATGCATTTTATAAATAAAAACAATTATAAGGTTAGGCTGCTGATAAGTCACGCACTAACCCCGGACAAATGCACACAGCAATGTCCTTAATGGATCCACGGCACACATTGGCCTTAATAATTTCTGACCACGAATCTGGTCCGACCCTTACGGTCCACATTTTAAAAAAAACTAACAGTCCAATCCTAACTAAACATCAGGTGTCGAAACAATCGACCACCTCAACTGCCAAACACCCTGGACACTTTCGTTCCAGGTCAACATCTCAAATCTCACCAGGTAGAATAAGGTCAGGTAATCTCTGAGTTAAATATCGACAAGTTCGATATGGCAAAAAGGGGTATTGATTTAAGTCAAGCTACTAAAAGGATCAACGAAAACGATATAATCGACTTGGGGGTATAACAATTGAATATTCAAAATTAATGGAAATTATCAGAGCAGTTATATCAAGGATAATCAAATGCATAAGAATCAAGTTATGATAATCATAATTCGCTGGAAATATAAGTGAAGTGGTTTACTTGAAAGAGAGGTGGAATAATATACTTGCAAGGAATATGGATGTAAATCAATTCACTAAAAGCATCAACAACTCAGTAGAATCAATTTGGGGTATAACAATTAATTATTCAAAATTTCGGGGAATTAACGGAACAATTATAGTAAGAGTAATTTGAATAAGCATATGAATCAGGTTTTTATAATCATAACTCATTTAAAAGATAATTGAAGCAATTTACTTGCCTTAACTAGAAAATCACAGAATCCGAAGTTTCTTTACGTCCTCGGCTTTAGCCTTCCCTTTATCCACGAAATCTACACACAATATAACACTATTTTAGAATCCTGCTCAATATTCACTAATCAATGTAAACATTCCACTTAGTCTACCCCTGCGAATAGTTCCCTAATTATGTTTATTTAATCATATAATCACATTGACACATACTACATAGATTTTAAAATATGAAGCCCGACTCACAACTCGTATAAATTGTATAATTATACATACTCATTCCCAAGAAATGATTTTAATATATTTTAGAAAAATTTTGACGGCATCCCCTTTATACGGGGGACTGCCAGTCGGGATACAGCCGACACAACCAAAACAAATATCAATTACCAATTGAATCCATAATTATTATCCAATCCCAATTCACATTCCAATTCACTGATTCATAATCTAGTACAATTTAAGCAATTAATAACAACTCGATAATAAATTACAATTTATTAGGTAAATAATAAATATTAAATATTTTTTTTTGGCTCAGAAAATAATCATCATCGCCAATTACCATCGACTCAATTTATTTTTAATATCATTGACGATGGGGCAAAGTCTCGAGGGTACCCGAATTTCGGATTTCCAAACACGAGACTTCGCGTAATAAATTACAATATTGATTAACAGTCTGCATCACATAAACAATTCAGTAATTAATTATTGCAGTACCATTAAGTCACATAGCCAATCATAATCGAATTTTAACAACAAAATCCTCAAAATGCCTTGCAACCATATCGACCATATACACAACAGTAGTACCAGTACAGCAACGCAGAAATAAATATGCACAGGGGAATTCAGGACTTTGGCAATGAACAATATAACATATATTCATCAGGACAAGGTTTTACACAAACCCACAATTGTTCCACGCACACACACACACACACATACTCTGTTTACACACACTTATACACACCAGAACCCACACACCCGCACGCTTACACGATCACACACTCACTCACACGTTGCAATTACCCACAAGAATCACACTCAACAGTCGGGGAATGAATAGGGAAGAGGGGAAAAGGAACGAACATTAGAGACGAACGGGGGAATAGGGAAAGCTATACTCCCGAACCATAAAATACACACACACACACTTAACAACTAATAACTAGATGCAGGGGTGACCAGGCAAGGAAATGGAAGTTTAATACCAACTACGACCGAGCTTCCATGGCGATATAAAGAAAAGAAATTGAGAGTAACAAGAGGGGGGAACAGATTCACGAGAGATTAGAGATGGAGGGAGGACAGATATGAGAGATTTTTACCAGAGCTTTCTAGAGAATTTGAGAGATCGATGTTATAGTCTGGGTTAGAAAGTTCAATTTAGGGATTTAAAGAACAAGATTTGGGGGAAATTTGAAAATTAGATTTTGGTATTTACTTTACCAAAAATTATAAAAAAATAAATCTTAAAATTACAATCAAATACAAAAATGGATGGAATATTAAATTCTAAAATTTTAAAGTGAAGAGTGTAAAATTACGATCACGCACATATTTTTAAAATATTTTTAGGATTAAAAACGAATTAAATATGAGTTTTACAAGATTAAATCCTTAAATTGGAAAATAATTGGTAAAATCATTTTAAAATCCTTGAAACCCAAAAATAATTCACCAAGTATTTTTAAAAGTCATATAAACTAATAAAATCAATAATGAAAAAGATTTCAGGATTTCTGCTTATCCCGAGAATTTTATAAAATTCACAGAAGGTAAATATAACGCAATTAAATAGAAAATAAATCCCAAAAATAAAATTAAAAACGGTCGGGCTTACATAACATATATAAAACATCAACCAAACCTCCAAATATTATTCCACAATTATAATACTTCCTCAACCAATTCACACACCACATAATTTATTTAATATAAAATAGATAACTTTTAGTAATTAAATATTCTGAAATTTCTAAGGCGTTATAAGTATTACAAACTATTAGTATATTGCTGAGGTATTATGCTCATTCTTGCTTTTCTTTTATATATCACAAACAACAACAGATCAGCATGGCCTGAACACGTTAGACCCATCGAAAGCGCATCGCAAGCACGCAGCATGCCCATGAGTTGTTCGGATCACCACTATCTCAGGTAAGCAGACTTAGTTGGATAGGATGTCAGTTGAGATTGGTTAGGTTCTCTATAAGTTCAACCTGTGCCAACTCTGGGTAGCAACGAGATTATCCATCTACTATTATTACCATAGTTAGTGGTTCTTTTGTTATATCAAACCCTTTTGGAATTATGTAACTCTGGTCTGTAATAACTTTGATTCTGGATAGATTTGACAATTTATGTAGTATTTTAAGTTCACTCTGAACCTATAACCTGTGGTAAATGTGATTGCTAATGGGGGCCACTATAACTGTCAAGTAAAGCTTTAATACAATACAATTGTTACTCAAGTGAAAAGAATGTAATAACAGGAATAAGGACTTGGTAACCTCCTAGGCCTCGGCCCCGGGTCTTGGGGCGTTACAGTCTTTGACGATTCTTATCAACATGGTTCACATCTTAGTAGACATGTTTGAAAGGGTCGTGCACGATCGAATTAATAGGGATCATTTGATATCAATTTTGATCGAGGAAGATAATTCACTCTAGAACGAACGTTTTTTTCATTCGTAATGTGCTGACAGGATAAGTACTCACATGATCCACCGATGTACGAGGGAATTGCGTGAATGATGAGACCGGCCTAACCTAGAGTAAAGACTATTCCTTCTTTCGATGACAAATCTTGATTGACTAACAGTAGAAACCTGTTAGTGTAGGTGCCCTAGAGGCAATACATTGTTTCTTTGAATAAACCTTTATGTCATTTGATCATTCATTAAACGTATTTATTATGACTTTAATTACTGCGATATATTTTTTAGCATAATAAATATCCTTAGAATCATGATACACATTATATAGTTTAAGTACATGACTTGAACTTGAGATTATATAATATATCATATTATTAAAAGGTCCCTGGTCGAGTATTATTATTATTATAGGACAATAATAATACACAAATAGACTAGTATGTTGTTTGACAGATAACCACATCTCATTGGTTATAAGTATGGAGATACTAAAGTCAATACATAGGTACATGTAGGAGTACATGGTACTGGACAGACCCACAGTGAGATTCTTCATGTTTAATAAAGTCATAAGAAAGACTCACAGTGATAATGGTGTAATGATCCTTTGACTTGAGATCATTATATTATACGAGGATTAATATACTTTGACTACATTAAAAGTTACCTTTGACCGGGTGATGATAAAAGTGGACATCGGGTATATCATGAGTCGTATGAGAAATATGAATGATAGAAAAAGGATTTAACCCTCCTATAATTAGGAGAGATATTATTGGCCTCTTGATTGAGTGAGACTATAAATGCATGGCCGTGCTCAAATAATGATTTGTTTTAAATAGTCTACTCATGGATCAAGTAAACCCGGATTAAATGTTGAGGAGGATGACTAAATACATGCCTCGAGTTTAATCTATAATATTTGGGTAAAGGGATTATATTACACGGAAACATTATTCACAAAAGGTTTTAAATTGGATCACCAATTATTATTATTACTTGGGTAGCAATGATGTATTACTAGATACCGCTCATTGTTTATAATTTTATTATTAGATATTAAAATAATTGCCAACGTAATAATAACCTAAAGGGTTACACAATAAGAACATATAAAACAGAGCTTTATTTAAATTATGGATTTAAATAGTTATTAATTCGAATTTATTGAATTAATTAAGTGGGACTTGATTAATTGCAATATATATAATTCGAAGTTAATTAAAACCAAAACAGATTGGGTTTAGTGAAGCCCAAAACGTTTTAGGGTTTAAAGCCCAAATCTCTCTTTATAAATACATTGAGATGTGTTGGTTTAGGTGAACTTTGGCAAACTCGTTTTTCACCTAAACCCTAGCTGCTCTACATCTTAGAGAAGCTAGATAGATAGAGAGAGAGAGAGAGAGAGAGAGAGAGAGAGAGAGAGAGAGAGAGAGAGAGAGAGAGGTTTTCTTGGCTAGTACCATCTCTGTTGATCGTTGGACGATCGGTGTGTTCGTGTGGACGATTTAGAGACACAGATCTTGACGTAAAGGGCTGTGTGGTGATTACAAGCTAGGATCTCCGTTGAGTTCGTGAAAGTAACGTTTGTAATAGGTACGATTCATTATCTCCACAATCAGTTCGTAATTATACATGGATCCTGCGTTTGGGTTCCGAAATTATTGTTTTATTTACGTTTTCCGCTGCGTTTTCTGCCTCGAAACCCAACATCACAGAATTCTCCTAATTGGTGTTTCTCAGAAAGATTTTGCTTTTTTAACTGATTTCTTAACTTTATGTCATTACATAAAGTTAATCCTTCGATAATACAATTACTAACAATTTCTCCATAAGTCAGAGAAGAGTAATTAATGTTTACTCCATCATTCTTATTCATTAAGGATTGTCTAACTCTTTCAGCAAAGAGATGGGGCAAACCGTCTACAAATTTAGACTTCCAATGAATTGAGTTAGGGTCATTAAGTTGATAAACCCTAGATAAGAAGGTATCTTTATACCATCTAAAATGAGTCAATAACGGACATCTAAGATTCTGTAGAAGCGTACATAGATTCTCTGTTATAAGAACATTTGCTCCTATAAAATGTTGTAGAATAGCGAGACACAGAGTATAAACTTCATCTTCTTCTCCCGTAGTGGTAACACCATTTTCTACTTTTATAATTTTTTTTATGATTAAGAATTTCTAATCTCTGGTTTAGGGTAAGATAATGATCCCACCATCCTCTGATTTGTCCTACAAATCCAGTTGAAATGAAGGATGCTATAGCACTGTCAGTGCTTCCGTTCTGTTTACAAACAGTGGAATACATAATCATTCTATGTATAACATCGAAAATTTGTTTTTCGTTTAAACCATCAACATTCCATTCGTAGATGGCTTTTCCAGAGTATGAAGTTTGAATATACTCTGGTTCTTCAAATAGAAGATCTTGAGGAGAAGGTCTTTGGTAGTAGAATTTTTCTAAAGGTTTAGGAGCATAAATAGGGTTTAGCTCCGCATGACTAATTTGTTGTTTAGCAAACATGGCTGCTAATTGGTTAATGTCTTCTAGGTCTTCAGATTGGTCTGAAGCCTCTGAAAGTTGAGAAGATTCCTCTTTAGATAACACTGTTAAGTTTAAGTTTTGAAACTTTTGCTGAAGAATTTGTAAAAATTCTTCACCACTAGTTTCTAACTTAAATCCCTTTATTGGGAGGGGGGGTTGAATTATTGGAATATTGTCTTTATTAGACGATGATTCTGGTGAAAGGTTTTGAGATTCTTGTTTCTCGACTGCCTTTTTGATATAAACTAATTCGTCTTTTATAGTTTGTTTAAGAGAAATTATTTCATTCTCTAAGGTTATAAATTGATCACCTAAACAAGTGAGAAAGGTATTAGTATAATTTTGAGACCTTATTATCTCATTCAGATTTTTACAGTTACTTGAGTATTTTCAAGTTTTTGAAGGCTAGTATAAGCCGTAGCTTCTGTAGTATTACTTAGGCAAATTGTTTGCTCGGGTGGAAAGGGAGAATTAATGGTATCTCCTTTTACAGTCTTCCAAGGTTTTTGTAATACTAAAATCTCTTTATTAGTATTATTAATATAGGTTTTTATAAACCAATGAACAAAAGATATATAATCTTCTGTCCTAGCTAGGTAAGAATAATATTCATCTTTAAACCATTTTAGGTCATCTGACGAATAAGTCTTAAAGTACCATTGCCTAAATTGGGCATGTTTTTCTTGTTGGAATTCCTTGTTAAGGATTTCCCTCATCGTACTTCCTGGGGATAAATCAATCATTGATATGGAAGCTCATTTCTGATTGAGTAGGAGATTGCCTACTTTTTTCATAAATTCCTTCTGGAATTCTATTTTGGCTAATTCTGATTTCTTCTACGAATTCGGGTTCTCTTACTTGCGAAGTAGAGGCTCTAGCTAAAACGCTAGGAGCTGTGATATAATCACTAGCGGTAGAGTACATAGAGGATATAGATCTAGGGAGTCTAATAGTTCGTTGAGGAGTAAATTTAATTTCTATATCACCCTCAACTGTTTGGATTATTTGGTCAACTTCTTTGTTGACTTGAGGCTCAGGTTCTAATTCTTGAGGAAGAGACCATGTCTCTGGAAAATCAATTTCTTTCCACTTAATCATTCTATTAGTGGCTATGTTGGAGGTTAATAAATTGGTTTGAACTACAGTTGTAGTTCCAGGACACGATATTTGTTTAGCCTTGGGATTTAATGTATTTAAAACTTTATAGTAAATCCTGTAGCATATTGCTATAATCTCACTTCCTGGTTTAAAATTATATCCGTGAGTATGTAATGTTAGTTGCATAGCATCTAACAAATGATTATCAGATAAATATAGGGTTAAATTTGGGGCTACATCGAAGTAGACGGGTCCATGACATAAACTGGTTTCTATTAACGCAGCTAAAGATTGCTTGAAATCTCTACATCGACCATCTCTAACCGAGGCCATTATACTCGTGTTTAAACCTAATAATGTTAAAGGTTTAAAGGCTATTTGAATTAATCCAATATGGATAAAATTATAGCTTTTAAAAGGAAGTAAATCCTTCTTATTTAATAATCTAATTGTTTGATTAGTGTCTGTGACTCTAATGGTTTGTTACATTGTTTTTATAACCTGTCTTGATTTAAAATCAAAGAAACCAATATTATAAATATGATCTAAGGGAACAGAGGGTATTACCCATTTATTCAGTTTATCCAAATTCTTTGGATACTCTGCCAATTCAGCATTATTAACTAAATCATTAGGATGATTATCATCCTCCAAATTATTCATATTTATGAAAGATGAAGCTAAAGCTGTTGTGGTGGGTTGGACCTCTAAGTTATGTAAGTATGTTTATTTGTTGCAAAAAAGTAAATGCGCGAAAAAGTAAAATATTTTTGGTCATCTTTGCAAACGACTCACTCGTTTAACTGTCAACCAAAGGGACAGACGGATTAAATCCACGAAATCAAAGATGTGAAATATTTTTAGAAAAAATTTTCTTTTACGAAATCATCCAGAAAACTCCCATTTTGTCTTTCGGGATAAAAGATGGCATTTTAAGAAAACACTAAAAATATTTCGATTTTTTGACTTTTTTCTTTTTCTTTTTTTTTTTCTTTTTTTTTACGTATTTACTTTACTTAGAACATCCATCCTTCCACAACCGAGATTGAGATACTAACAGACATTAATTGAAAAGATGAAGGTAGCAGGAGTACCTTGACCAGGGCTATGAACGATTATGGCTTTGATACCAAATAGGCGGAAGCAACAAGGAAACTAGGAAGCAGCAGGAATATAGTATTTAAATTTATTTGTAGTAAGAAAGGGCTCAGCAGAAAATAATTCTCTTGCTGATTATTTAACCCGTGAATTTTTACAGGGTAATGTCAACCCCTAATAGGGGAAAAGGTCGCGGTTATAACTGTGGTCGAGGATATGGGAGTAACAATATGTTACCTCGTCCGGATTCAACTGTTCCAATAATAGGAGATTGGAGAGTATTCCAAAATCGAAATCGAAATATGCAGCAATTACCTGCACCTCCAAAGAAGGAAGATATACCTTCCTCTTCAACCTATAAAGATATAGCAACCACTGATACTTTTCAGGAGAAAGAATATTTTGAAAATCCTATTACAGAAAATATTCTGTTTCTTGAAGAAGAAGACTTACAAATAAGTCCTAATGATGGTTGGGTTTTAAGAATCAGATATCTTGAATCAAGAGGATACCCGGGTTTGCATAATCAAGCCAGGCATCATTTAGAAATTCTATTATCAGTTACCG
Source organism: Saposhnikovia divaricata (assembly GCA_036435485.1). NCBI lineage: Eukaryota > Viridiplantae > Streptophyta > Magnoliopsida > Apiales > Apiaceae > Saposhnikovia > Saposhnikovia divaricata. The sequence continues at coordinate 51,243,040 of CM071595.1, read as the reverse complement.
AATCGATAACTATTACCCATCATTACCAAAATAATAACCCTGAAAGTTTTATAAACTTCAGTAAATGCCATATCAATAAGATATTATCACCAAGAGAATGGGGACTAAGTCCAAATACTGACAAAGCTGTTAGAATTTCAGAAGGCAACTATGTTTACTTCAATTATTGGGATTATATCCAAGCTTTCACTAAAGCTTTTTATTACCAAAACCCTAAGAATAAGCATTCTTGGTTTTTCTCTGTTAATCCTGATATGCTTAATAAGCAAGTTCCCAATTGGTTTTATAAATGGTGGTCAAAATTTGGTCCCTCTCTGGAAATTTTACCCAAAGAACTCAAGGATTTATACAAACCTTGGTGTGACAATAATCTAATGATCTCCAAATTATCCACGAGATTAATTTTTGGACAATGTCCATTTTTATTCTTTACAAAATTTCAAATCCCATGGATTTGGCGGTGGACCGTATCAGTATCAAAGGATAAATAATTGCATATCCCAGTTCTTCAAAGAAACTATTTATACAAATGGTGGAATAAGATGAGGAACGAAGATATCCAAAGGATAGTGGTTCATATTCATGAAGTTATCTCAGAAGAGAAAAATAAAATCCCCAGGAACCAAAGTTCTCAACCATTAATGACCAACATGAGAGATTACTTTCAAAAGAAATATCCGACAGAATCAGAAAAATAAATAATGGTTCGAGTTCTAGATTTTATGAAGGAACAATTTTTTAGCACTTTTCCTTCTAAGTCCGCCTCAAAGGAAGATGATCAATCAATGAAGACAACTTCTTCACAAGGATCAATGGATTCTAATACTTATAATTGTCTAGCAGGTGAATCTCAAGCTGAAGAATCTGTCCAAGAGGACCCACCTTCCCTATTAGATTATTGGGATGCTATGATTCAGTTATATGCTCAGAAAAATTCTGGCAAAGGAAAGGATCCAGTAAATTAATTATGTTTACTCTAGGACCAGCCTTTAGAAAATTAAAGAAGAAGGAACTCAAAATCAAGCGTATTAAGGATATAATTGATGATTACTTCTTGCATCAATCCAGAATGTCCTGGGAAGAGAGAAAAAATAGAACTACTCAGCAAATTCAAGAAGATTTTGAAAGAATCCATTTTCTCCATAATTATGAATGGAGTCAAGTCCACAAGAAAAGATTATTACAGCAAAGACTTCTTTGGTTCAATAATCTTACAGCATAATGGAGTCGGCAATCATACTTGCTTAATAATTCAGACAATGGGAATCTACTTTTAAAACTAGACAGGAGCATTATTAAATGCTTTTTAAAAGTTTTTGTTTGTATTGTTAAAGTAGCATTATTATTGTGACGATGGGGCCCATTAAGCAGTACCCGGCAGCAATAATGCTTATACAAAGAATGATTATGTATTCCACTGTTTGTAAATCAAACAGAAGCACTGACAGTGCTATAGCATCCTTCATTTCAACTGGATTTGTAGGACAAATCAGAGGATGGTGGGATCATTATCTTACCCTAAACCAGATATTAGAAATTCTTAATCATAAAAAAATTATAAAAGTAGAAAATGGTGTTACCACTACGGGAGAAGAAGATGCAGTTTATACTCTGTGTCTCGCTATTCTACAACATTTTATAGGAGCAAATGTTCCTGTAACAGAGAAGCTATGTACGCTTCTATAGAATCTTAGATGTCCCTCATTGACTCATTTTAGATGGTATAAAGATACCTTCTTATCTAGGGTTTATCAACTTAATGACCCTAACTCAATTCATTGGAAGTCTAAATTTGTAGACGGTTTGCCCCATCTCTTTGCTGAAAGAGTTAGACAATCCTTAAGGAATAAGAATGATGGAGTAAACATTAATTACTCTTCTCTGACTTATGGAGAAATTGCTAGTAATTGTATTAACGAAGGATTAACTTTATGTAATGACATAAAGTTAAGAAATCAGTTAAAAAAGCAAAAGCTTTCTGAGAAACACCAATTAGGAGAATTCTTTGATCAATTTGCCTTTGATATAGGAAAAATTCCTCGATATCACGATAGAAAAAGCAAAAAAATTCTTATAAAAGGAATAAAATCTACAAGAATAATTCTTATAAATCGAAAAATCCTGTTAATAATAATAATTCTTATGAAAAGAATTATTAAAGAAAACCTTATAATAAATCAGAGGAAAGACCTTTTGTCCCGAATAAGAAGAAAAGAAAATCCAAAAAGACTGATATAACTTGCCATAAATGTGGTAAAGTTGGCCATTACGCCAATCAATGTTGGAATAAGAAAGCTCTCAATGAGATAGAAGATGAACAATTACGTTCACAATTAGAAAAGGTCATGCTACATAGTTCAGATGAAGAAAGAGAATCTTCTAATGATGAAGATTTAGCCTTAATCTATGAGTCCTCTTCAGACTCGGTTAGTTCTGACAATAATGATTGTCAGTGTAATGAATTAAACTATTACAAATCCATAGTAGATATGAATGGATTAAATGTTTTAACGGCTGATCAAGATCGAGCCTTAAAAATCATACAATCAATTACGAATTTTGAATTAAAGAAGCAAATGCTCGAAGCCCTTATTAAAGATAATAAGGAAAAAGAAACTCCTATAGTTATAGAAGCACCTTACCAATTTAGTGAGGTTATAGATAGATTTCAGCAATCTACTAAAAAGGAAACTCCTGTTTCCATTAATGATTTGAAACAAGAAGTTAATTTATTAAAATCTGAAATTAGTCAGATTAAACAGAATAACACCATGTTAGCACAAAGAATTACTTTGTTAGAAGAAAAACCTTCCTCCTCTAAAAAAGAAGAACAAAAGAATATCCCATCTACCAGTAACAATGAAGTTACAGAATACTTGAATCTTTTAGAACAAGTAACATCTCAAAGATGGTATATAAAAGTTACTCTTATGATAGATAGAAAAATTATTCTTAAAGATGAGATAGCTCTAGTTGATAGTGGAGCTGATCTGAACTTTATTAAAGAGGGAATAATCCCTACTAAATATTTTGAAAGAACTACCCAATCCATTTCCCATGCTGCTGGAGACAAGCTCCAAGTTAGGTATAAATTGCCAAACGCTTATATTTGCAACCAAGACATTTGTCTTCCCACATCTTTTATTCTAATAAAGAATATTAACCATAGAATAATTTTAGGAACACCTTTCCTGCACAATATTATGCCCCTCAACAATGTGGATCAAACTAGAATTTCTACCATAATAGAAGGTAAAAGCATAAAATTTGAATTTGTTACCGATCCCCAAACTCGAATACTTATTGAGGTGAGAGATCATCTTCTTAGCAAAGAAAATCAATTATGTTTTCTTAAAGAAGAAATAAAAGTTTTGAGTATTAATGAACAACTCAAGAATCCCGATATTAAAAATCAAATAAAGATTATTGAAAAACAATTCAATGATGAGGTATGTAATGACCTCCCTAATGCTTTCTGGAATAGAAAGAAACATGTTGTTTCTCTTCCTTATATAGACGGTTTTAATGAAAACCAAATTCCTACTAAGGCTAGGCCAGCCCAGATGAATAAAGAATATTTAGAATTATGTAAAAAAGAGATAAATTCTCTTTTAGAAAAAGGCTTAATTAGAAAGTCTAAATCCCCTTGGAGTTGTACAGCATTTTATGTTAATAATGCTGCAGAAAAGGAAAGAGGCGTCCCTAGATTAGTTATTAACTATAAACCTCTTAATAAAGTGTTAAAATATCCAATTCCTAATAAAAAGGATTTGTTAGATAGATTAAGCGATGCTTTAATCTTTTCTAAATTTGATATGAAATAAGGTTATTGGCAGATACAGATTAATGAATCTGATAGATATAAAACTGCCTTTACTGTCCCTTTTGGTCATTATGAATGGAATGTCCTTCCTTTCGGTCAGAAAAATGCCCCTTCTGAATTTCAGAATATAATGAATGATATATTCAATCCCTATACTGAATTTATAATTGTTTATATAGATGATGTTTTAGTATTCTCTAAAACAGTTGAACAACATATCAAACACTTAAAAATATTTAAGAATTTGATAAAACATAATGGATTAGTCATATCTGCTCCTAAAATGAAATTATTTCAAACTCAAGTTAGATTTTTAGGCCACATGATTAATCAAGGAAAAATTATTCCTATAGATAGAAGTATTGAATTTGCTTCAAAATTTCCTGATATAATAACTGACAAAAAGCAGTTACAAAGATTTTTAGGAAGTCTGAATTATATTTCAGATTACTATGCTAATTTAGCACAAGATACAGCAATATTGTATGCAAGACTTAGGAAAAAACCTGAACCTTGGATAGAGAAATATTCTCAAGCGGTCCAAAAGATTAAAACTAAGGTAAAATGTTTACCCTGCTTATCTTTGGCCAATCCAAAATATTTCAAAATTGTTGAAACAGATGCCTTTAATATAGGCTATGGAGGAATACTAAAGCATGTAATTCCTGAAACTTCAAAAGAAGTCTTAGTACGATCCACATCAGGAAAATGGAATCCTACTCAGTCGAAATACTCGACTATTAAAAAAGAAATGCTTTCAATTATTAAATGCATCACTAAATTTCAGAGTGATTTACTGAATCAGAAATTTCTATTAAGAATTGATTGTAGCTCAGCTAAATCAATTATTAAAAAAGATGTCAAGAATCTTGTAGCAAAACAAATTTTTGCAGGTTGGCAAGCTCAGCTGTCAGCTTTTGAATTTGATATTCAATATATAAAAGAAGAAAATAATTCTCTTGCTGATTGTTTAACTCGTGAATTTTTATAGGATAATGTCAACCCCTAATAGGGGAAAAGGTCGCGGTTATAACCGTGGTCGAGGATATGGGAGTAACAATATGTTACCTCGTCCGGATTCAACTGTTCCAATAATAGGAGATTGGACAGTATTCCAAAATCGAAATCGAAATATGCAGTAATTACCTGCACCTCCAAAGAAGGAAGATATACCTTCCTCTTCAACCTATAAAGATATAGCAATCACTTATACTTTTCAGGAGAAAGAATATTTCGAAAATCCTGTTACAGAAAATATTCTGTTTCTTGAAGAAGAAGACTTATGAATAAGTCCTAATGATGGTTGGGTTTTAAGAACCAGATATCTTGAATCAAGAGGATACCCGGGTTTGCATAATCAAACCAGGCATCATTTAGAAATTCTATTATCAGTTACCGAATCGATAACTATTACCCATCATTACCAAAATAATAACCCTGAAAGTTTTATAAACTTCAGTAAATGCCATATCAATAAGATATTGTCACCAAGAGAATGGGGACTAAGTCAAAATACTGACAAAGTTGTTAGAATTTCAGAAGGTAACTATGTTTACTTCAATTATTGGGAATATATCCAAGCTTTCACTAAAGCTTTTTATTACCAAAACCCTAAGAATAAGCATTCTTGGTTTTTCTCTGTTAATCCTGATATGCTTAATAAGCAAGTTCCCAATTGGTTTTATGAATGGTGGTCAAAATTTGGTCCCTCTCTGGAAATTTTACCCAAAGAACTCAAGGATTTATACAAACCTAGGTGTGACAATAGTCTAATGATCTCCAAATTATCCACGAGATTAATTTTTGGACAATGTCCATTTTTATTCTTTACAAAATTTCAAATCCCATGGATTTGGCGGTGGACCGTATCAGTATCAAAGGATAAACAATTGCATATCCCAGTTCTTCAAAGAAACTTTTTCTACGAATCGTGGAATAAGATGAGCAGCGAAGATATCCAAAGGATAGTGGTTCATATTCATGAAGTTATCTCATGTTAGGAATAATTCATAAGTTGTGATGTTAAGAATAGAATTTTGCTAATACTTCTTGTATATCCTGATCTTATAAAGGATTTAGCACTTTATTTAGGATATATGTGTTAAATAGTAATCTGTAGAATTTAGTCAGGAACAGTGCGTCAGAGACTACATGACAGGAACAGTGTATCGGGGACTACATGTCAGGAATAGAGGAGCAGATCCTGATACATTAAGTAAAATCCTGATCAAATACTGATGGGATAATCAGATCTTGATGCAATGGGAAATCCTGATATCAGTCATGTTACTGATGATGTCAGTCGTATTACTGATGATGTCATTATGGATGCTACAGAAACTGGCAAGTGCTATAAAACAAGATCTTTGTTTTGCAAAACAAGCAAGAGGATATCGTGAAGGAAACGAATTCTCTATTGATGGAAACTATCAACTGGACGGCAGAACATTGTCATAGATAGATTATAATTCTGTTATTAGTTGATAGGTAGTATTATAAATACTCTCTCTATATCATTGTAAATAGTGTGCGTAAGTGAGCAAGTGAGTTAGTAAGATTTGTATTCGAGAGTTCGAAACAAACAGAGAGAGAGATTTATATTGTCAGCAGCTGCTAAAGGTATTGTACACCTTTGGAGAGTTTGTATTTGATTATTTTAATACAAACAAAGTTTGATTCATTCGTTTATTCTTGTTCATATAATCAAGAAAAAATCAGACACAATTATATAACTTGTATTCAACCCCCCCTTCTACAAGTTATTCGAGTTAACAATTGGTATCAGAGCAGGTTGATTTCGAATAATCATAAAGATCTGTAATCATGTCTGGTTACAAGGACGGTAATACTAAGATCCCTATGCTCAAGAGAAACGAATATACTCTATGGGAAGTGAAGATGTTGCATCACTTGGAAGCAACAGATCCTGATTATCTTGACAAAATCAGAGTTGGGCCTTTTGTTCCAACAAGGCTTGTTCCTCAAGCAACTGTTGAAGGAAAAGTTGTTCCAGAACATACAGCAGAGAAACCTAAATTTGAATGGATAGATAAGGAAAAGGAGAACGTTCTTAAGGATGCTAAAGTGAGAAACATACTATTCAACAATCTTGATTCTGTTCTCAATAACTATGTTCTCTCGTGTAAAACTGCTAAGGAGATATGGGACAATCTAAAGGTTCACTGTGAAGGAAGGAAACCTGTTAGGAAGAATATGAGGACACTTCTCATACAACAGTATGAGTACTTTGAATCCAAGTCTGGTGAGTCACTTACTAACACCTTTGATAGGTTTACTAAACTCATCAATGAGATGGCCATGCATGGTAAATATTATGACTTGGAGGATATGAATACAAAGTTCATGAAAGCTCTTCCTGATTTCTAAAATGAGAAGATATCTGTAATTGAGGAAGCTAATGATCTTGATGAGATATCATTAGAAGCAGTTTATGGAAAATTGAGAGCTTATGAACTTGACAAGCAGCAGAAAAAGAGCAGGAGTGAAGGAAAGATGAAAACTGTTGCACTCACTGCTCAGTCTGAATCAAAGAAGCTTCCAGAAGAAAAGTCTGAATCTATTGAAAGAGACTTGAGGAAGAAGAAGAGCAAAGAAAGTTCTGAGTCAGAGACTGAAGATATAGACTCTGAAGATAATGATTCTGAATCAGAGATGCAAGAACTCTTTGCTATGTTTGCTAAAGCTTTCAAGAAAGGAAGATTCAACAGAAGAAGATTTAGAAAAGGTACTTTTCAGAAGAAAGAGGAGAAGAAGAATGACAAAGGCAAGAGTACAATTATCAAGCTTGATAAAGCCAAGATCAAGTGCTTTAACTGCAGTGAGCTTGGACACTTTGCTAGTGAGTGTAAGAAGCCTAGGAATTCAGGGAAGGGCAATGCACTCATGGTCACACAGAAGGATTGGGCAGACTCCAGTGATTCTGAAGATGAATTGGATTATGACAACATTGCATTGATGGCAAGTGCTTCAGACAAGCCTGGATCTCCAAAGAAAACTTCTTCATCTTCTGTTAAGGTATCACTTCACTCTCTTGATTTGTTTGATAGCTTAGATTTTGATGATATTAGATCTATTCATGTTGAGTTTAAGAATCTTATGACTAATTTCAAAATTCTTGCTAGTGAAAAAGATGAACTCAAGGCTAAGAATGATGAATTAGTTAGTAGAAATAATTTTCTTAAATATGAGTTAATTCAAATGGAAGAATATAAGTTAAGTTTTGATAAAGCTAAGCATGATTATGGTGTTATTCTTGAGGCTTATGACTATGTCAGAAAATAACTAGAGCAAGAGAGAGATGTGATTAAAACCATTAACAATTCTGGTAAAAAGACTCAAGAAATCATTGAAAATCAAATTTTGGGTAAAGTTAATGGTTTAGGTTTTGATAAGGCTAGGCAAGAAGATACTGTAGCTATTGTCAGTGATGGTAGTAGAACTGAAGCTAGCACATCTAAGTCTGAAGGTAAGAAGATAGTTTCTGAACCTAAACATGTTAAATTTGTTGATTCTAAAGGTACCCCAGTTGTGCACAAAAGAATCAACAATAGCAATTTAGATGAAAGAGTGTTAGAAAAACCTAAGAATGTAAACATAGGTTTTCTGTCTAAGTCTCAGTTGAAACAGAGACTAGAAAGTATTTTAGAGTCTAGCAAGATCAGAAGAAATAGGAATGGAAAAGAAGGTATTAACAAAGAGAATAATTACAAGAATGTACCTGATGCACCAAGGAAGAAATGCTATAAATGTGGAAATCATAATCATTTGGCCCTAGACTGCAATCAAAAACCTTCTTGGAAAACTGAGTCCAGATTCCCCAAGACTCAGAGAATTCAATACCAACCACAAGAACCCTGTTATCATTGTGGTAGTTTACTTTATTCCATTTATATGTGTAAGGAATATCATGAACTGTATTATGACTATTATTCTCTGAAATCTGAAACTCCTAGTCACAAACAGTTTGTGAAATCTAAGTCTAAGGTTGACTCTGCAACAGGTAAATCAAAAGCAAAATCTTCAAAGCCTGTTGGTTCAAAAGTTAGTAAGAAAGGATCCAATCAAAGTTGGGTCCTGAAAAATTCTAACTAGCTACTTTTTGTTTGCAGGGCATTGGAAAGAAGCATTCAATTATATTGGACAGTGGATGCTCTGGACATATGACTGGAAAGAAGTCCCTGCTTACAAAGTTTGAGAGGAAAGCTGGCCCAGTAATATCCTTTGGAGATGGCAACAAAGGAGAAACTCTGGGATATGGCTCAATTATTTTGGGGAATGTCATCATAGAAAATGTAGCACTGGTTGAAGGCTTGAAACACACACTTTTAAGCATAAGTCAACTGGGTGATAAGGGTTACCAATCAATCTTTGACAGTAAGGGATGCAAAATCTTGAATATGAAAAATGGAGACATTGTTCTGACTGGTCAGAGACATGGTAACATATATGAAGCCAGCTAGAGTGACACATCTAAAGGAACTGTCAGATGTCTTTACAACAAGGCATCAAATGATGAAAGCTGGAATCGGCATAAGAAGCTCTCACATCTTAATTTCAAGAAGCTTAATCAACTTGTTAAGCATCATCTGGTGAGAGGCCTACCTCAGGCAAACTATGTGCAAGATGGACTTTGTGATGCTTGTCAGCTTGGAAAACAAAGAAGAACCACTTTCAAGAGCAAGACAGAAAATTCCATTACTGAACCATTTCACATGCTGCATCTTGATTTATTTGGTCCAGTAAACATTATGTCTATCAATAAGAAAATATATGCTCTAGTTATAGTGGATGACTACACAAGGTTCACATGGGTATTCTTTCTACACAACAAGGATGAAGCTCCTCAGCAAATCATTGAACTTGTCAAGAATATTCAAAATAGCTCTGAGTACAAGGTCAAAGTGCTCAGAAGTGACAATGGTACAAGATTCAAGAATTCTACAATGGAGGAGTATTGTGTAGACAGTGGAATTACTCAACAGTTTTCTGCACCTAGAACACCTCAGTAAAATGGTGTAGTAGAAAGAAAGAACAGAACTCTCATAGAGGCAGCAAGAACCATGCTTGCAGATGCAAAGCTTCCAACCTATTTCTGGGCAGAAGCTATCAACACTGCATGTTTCACTCAAAATTGTACCTTGGTAAATGCTTATGGCAAGACTCCCTATGAGATGATAAAAGGAAAGAAACCAAGTGTGAAATACTTTCACATCTTTGGATGCAAATGCTATGTCCTGAAAGTTCATCCAGAACAACTTGGGAAATTTGAAGCCAAATAGGATGAAGCAATCTTTCTAGGGTATTTAGCATCAAAAGCCTTCAAAGTATACAATCTCAGAACTCACATTGTTATGGAATCAATTCACGTTGCATTTGATGATAAGAAGTTTGGAATTTTGCAAACTGATGAAAGTCATGACAATCTGGAATTTTAAAATCTTAAGTATTCTGAGATTCCCTCCAGCGATGATGAAGGTTCTCTAGAGGAAATCTCTATTGCTTCTCAAAGGAATGCTACTGCTGAGGGGGAGCAATTCAATCAAGGAGAACATAGGACTGATCAGGATTATACTGGTCATTCAGAGTCTACTTCATCTGGAACTGATCCTTCAGAGTCTAATGAAGGAAGATCAAGAACTAGCAGCAGTACTGAATCCATTGATTCTACTGATCAAGGGGGAGCTTTTGAAGGCAGAGAAAGTTCTTCTACAAGAAATACCACTAACTAAGGGGGAGAGTCTAGCAGGAGTAATCTACCACCTGTTAGAAAATGGACAAGGGATCATACTGAGGATTTGATAATTGGTGATCCAAATAGTGGTGTTCGAACTAGAAGATCAATTCATAATGAATGCTTGTATAGTTGTTTTCTCTCAAAGAATGAACCTAAGAAGGTTGAAGAAGCCTTACAGGATCCTGATTGGGTAATAGCAATGCAGGAAAAATTGAATGAATTTGAGAGGAACAAAGTTTGGAAACTGGTACCAAGACCTAAAGATAGATCTATTGTTGGTGTTAAATGGGTTTTCAGAAACAAGCTAGATGAATCTGGTATGATTGTAAGAAACAAAGTAAGACTGGTAGCCAAGGGTTATTCTCAGGAAGAAGGAATTGACTATGATGAAACCTTTGCACCTGTAGCAAGATTGGAAGCAATCAGATTGTTTCTTGCATTTTCAGCTCATTCAAAATTTAAGGTATACCGATGGATGTAAAGAGTGCCTTTCTAAATGGCAAGCTTGATGAGGAAGTGTATGTGGAACAACCACCTGGTTTTGTTGATCCAAAGTTTTCGAATCATGTCTACAAACTTGACAAGGCACTCTATGGACTGAAGCAGGCACCAAGAGCATGGTATGAGACTTTGTCTAAATTTCTTCTTGAAAATGGCTTCACAAGAGGTACAATTGACAAAACTCTATTCTTTAGAAAGATAAAAGGTGATTTGATTTTAGTTCAAGTTTATGTTGATGATATTATATTTGGTTCTACTAATGAAAAGTTATGTGCTAAGTTTAGCAAGCTTATGCAGTCTAAATTTCATATGAGCATGATGGGTGAACTAAATTACTTTTTAGGCTTGCAGGTCAAACAAACTGAGACTGGTATTTTCATTAATCAGTCAAAGTATATCAAAGATCTTTTAAAAAGGTTTGATTTTCAAAATTGTGCAGTTGCAAAGACACCCATGGCAACAGCCACTAAGCTAGACTCTGATCCTAAGGGAAAGAGTGTTGATAACACTAGCTATAGAGGCATGATAGGTTCAATGTTATATTTAACTGCAAGTAGACCAGATATAATGTTCTCTACCTGTTTATGTGCTAGATTCCAAAGTGATCCTAAGGAATCTCATTTAATTGTTGTGAAGAGAATTTTTAGATATCTCAAGGGAACTCCAGATCTTGGTTTGTGGTATCCAAGAGAATCTAATTTCTCTCTAATTGGCTATTCAGTCTCTGATTATGCAGGGTATAAAATAGACAGGAAAAGCACTACAGGTACATGTCAATTCTTGGGAAACAGATTAATTTCTTGAGCAAGCAAGAAGCAGCAATCAGTTTCAACCTCAACTGCAGAAGCTGAATACATTGCAGCAGGCAGTTGTTGTGCTCAACTCCTTTGGATAAGAAATCAGTTGATGGATTATGGTATGACACTTAGTAATATTCCTATGTTTTGTGATAATACTAGTGCTATTAAAATTGCAGAAAATCCAGTTCAACACTCAAGGACTAAGCACATTGATGTCAGGTATCATTTTATTAGAGAACATATTGAAAATGGTACTGTGGAACTTCATTTTGTTCCTACTGACAAACAGCTTGCAGATATTCTAACTAAACCACTTGATGAGGCCACATTCATTAGACTGGTTAGTGAGTTAGGAATGTTAAATTTTTAGATCTTTAACATCTGCACAAGTAGTAAGGTATGTTGTTTCAGCTTATAGACTTGATATTTTGTCAGGATCTATACTTGATGGTTAAATGCTTAAGCTGTAACATTTTACTTTGATAAATTACAGTATGATAGACTTGTTAATAAACATCAGGATTGCTATCAGTATGCTGATGTCATCAGTATTGATATCAGGATTGTATCGTCAGTATCAGGATTGTGAAATCTGTGTGTCTTAATGTTCCAAATTCTGAAGTTCATATTATTTGGTGGTTCAATTTTGAGTTTTGTTAAGTCTAAATTAGCAAGTTTTATTACATACATACTAATAATTTATATCATTATTCATGACAGTCAATAAACAACGATAGACAAGTTCAGCGGGGAAGTTACGCTTCAGATAGACCAAGCTCAGAACCGAGCAAAGATAGAAGGCAACTAAGGCATCTAGGTGTCAACAGAGATAAATTGGGGGCATTCGAGGTAGAAGATGCAGAGAAAGAAGCTACTAATGAGGTAATGAAGTATTGGTTCCTTCTTGAAAAAGAACTTCTACAAGCTATTTTTAAAGGTAATCTGAAATACTTAGAGGTAGCACTAGCTAGGATTACTTTTTTAAAAATAGTAATTCGTCCGGATCTGTTACAAGAAGGTGTAAAAGGAGAAGAGGAAGCTTTATGTGACATTCAAACTTATTTGTTTAATAGTGGATGGTGGGAGAAAGCTAGGAAACTAGATGTAAGTTCAATGGGTATTTCATTAGGAAAGTCGAAGGAAAAGCAGAAGGAAGAGGATACAAGTCTGGTTGATTTCATTTTCGCTAACAGAGAATATGTCCATCCTAATGTGCTGAAAGAAGTCCGGGAAATGGATAATGAAAGTTTAAGAATGGCTCTTAATCAGATCCACTACGGTTCTTTAAAAGTAAGAAGGGATATTAAGGATATGAAAACGTTAAGAGTAAACGATGAGGAGGTGAGGGCTGACAAGAGTGGTGGAAAACAAAAAACATTTAGGGGGAAGGATTTTGGTGATACGATGGAAATTCTATTGGAGTTTATTGCAAATCACAAGAGCCTTGTTGAACCAAGTGTATTTAAAGATGCTAATATGCTGAACGATAAGGCTATATCTTTAGCCTTAGGACAAATCCACCATAAAACGTTGCGAGGAGAAGATACTACAAATAAGATGCGCAATAGATCCTTTAAAGAAGTGCTGTTAAGTCCACCACAAATGGAGCCCAGAATGGAGAATATACGAAAGAATACAAGGGATCCAGGTAAGAATATCAACAAGGGAAGCAAATCAGTTTTCTTTACTGGGATACAAGATACTGTTATGGTAAAAGAGCTTTGGAAGCTTTTTAAAAGTGTGGGGGCAGTTAAGGATATTGTTCTCCCAAGGAAAAGAGATAAGAACGGTAATAGATATGGTTTTGTTAACACTTATACCGAGGAGGATGCATACAAGATAATCAAGACTCTATGAGGGTATAAGTTCGGGGAGAAAAAACTCTATTTGTGTTTAGCTAAGGGTGGACCGGGCCAAAAGTCTACACAAAATTGGGTTAAAGACAAGAAGGAGCAAGGGGAAACTAGAGTGAACTCAGAGGCAACTAGAATTGCGGTTATGAAAAAGTCAACTGCTAACGGCAAGGTTGCTGGGCAGAATGCATCCATGTCAGAAGGTAATCACCTCTCAAACAAAATAGAACTTTCCCTAAATGAATCTCTCAAAAAAGAAATCAATTTTTGTTTATTGGTTGAGACGGTTAATATGGAAGAGGTGGAAACAGTGGAGATGTTAGTGGAGGGACTGGGCTTCTACAATGTGCAAGTAAAGGGTCTGTCTTGTAAAAACTTCATCCTCTATTTCCAATACGAAGAAAATGTGGAGAATATAGATTTGGATTTTCTCAAATTAGGATTTGTGGATGTAAAGAAAGCAAAATGGGAAGACCTTATTCCTGCAAGGAAAACTTGGGTAGAATGCAGGGGACTACCATTGATAGCGTGGTCGGAAAATAATTTTCAATCACTTCTGCAAAAATGGGGAAATATTATCAGTGTCTCTAATATTCTTGATGGGGATGCATTCTATCAAAACCCAAAAATCCTCATTGAAACGAGAGAACAGTCTAGAATTGAAGCTGAGGAAAATGTTCTTATAGATGGTTCTGAATGGCAATGCAAGATAGTTGAAATGGAAAATTTTAAACTAATCCAAAGGGATTGTAAAGATGAATTGCAAAACTTGGGTTTATTCGGAGTCTCTTTACCCCAAAAGAATTCACTATCTGAAGACCCTGCTTTAGATACTGAAAGGGGTATAAGTAAAGACCAACCCTCAGAATCAGAGGTGCCAGAAGATGAAAACAGAGAGGATGTGCCAGAAGTTGAAAATAGAGAGGAGTTAAATAAAACCTTGGACGAAGCAAAGGTTGCTCATATGGAAGGAAGACTAGGATTCGAGTTTGCTGAGAGAGAAGAACCATTGCAGTTGGATCACTATTCAAGTAATGAGGCTTCCAGTGAGGTGGATTCTTGTGTTAACCCAGTCACTCCATCATCTGCTAGGTTACATCATGATAGTTTGACACATCCAATTGAAAAGGTAGGTTGGAACTGGACAATTCACGAGTCCTCGGAGGATGAAGTGTCAGAATATCAATCTAATATCTCAAAGATAGAATCCATTCTGGAAGACAATATAGGAGAAGATTTGGCCAACAGGTGCATTATTCAACTCTCACTGCTTGCGGAACTCAAATTGCTGAAGATCAAAAGCAACAAAGGCAGGCCTCGAAAACAAAGGAGAAACACTGATAATAAACACTTCAAAGTACCAAGGAGAAGGAAATTAAAAAGTAATCAAGGTCTACCTACAATTCCATGGGTTTCTACAACAGTTCCAGAAAATGAGGCAGAAGCAATACTTGAAACTGGGTTGCTAATGGGATTAGTACAAGAGAATGGCAAAGTTGCATCCTTACTGCTCATTAAAGATCAACTCCTTCTTTAAAGGAGTAAGTTTACTTTTAATCAATCATTTAGTTTGGTTTATGGATTATCAGTCCATAGTTAGTTGGAATGTCAGGGGAGCTTCAAATGCTATAAGTAGGCTTAATATTCGTTCTACAGTCAACAAGCACAATCCGTCATTCATGTATATACAAGAAACA
This sequence comes from Saposhnikovia divaricata, assembly GCA_036435485.1. Lineage (NCBI taxonomy): Eukaryota > Viridiplantae > Streptophyta > Magnoliopsida > Apiales > Apiaceae > Saposhnikovia > Saposhnikovia divaricata. The sequence continues at coordinate 51,227,612 of CM071595.1, read as the reverse complement.
AAGTGCCAACAATGGTCATCTAGGTCAATTAAATCCATTGGGGTAGGGCACAATGTGGATTGGAAAGACTCTCCATCACAAGGGCTCTCGGGTGGAATCCTAACTGTATGGAAAAAGGATTCATTTAAACTTCTGAATTCTCAAATCTCCAAACACTGGATCTGGATTCAAGGGCTGTGTCTATACTCTCGGAAACCATTTGAATGTGTTAATGTATACGCACCTCAAGGTATCCAGGAAAAAAAGGAATTATGGGTAGAGTTATCAAAAATTCTGGAACAAAATAACTATACCCCAACAGTTCTAATTGGGGATTTCAACTCAGTACTCCAAGCATCAGAAAAGGAAAACTGTGTGGTTAATCAAAAAGATTCCAAAATCTTTTCAAAATTCGTCTCCTCGAATGATTTATTTGTGGTACCATCACTAAATTCTCCTTTTACTTGGTTTTGTCCTGCGAATAAGAAAAGTAGGCTTGATCGGGCTATAGTAAATTCAGAATGGCCGGTTACATCAGATTGGACTTGTTCAGCACTTAATTGAAAGCACTCGGATCATAAACCAATAGTTCTGGAAAGTTCCACTCAAAATTGGGGCCCAAAGCCGTTTAAATTTTTCAATTGTTGGTTGGAGGACAAAGTGCTACAAAAAAAGCTTGATCTTACGTGGTCAAATTCCAAGATTACTAATCTAAATGCCAAATTTAGAGAAATTAGGCAGTGCACAAAAGAGTGGAACCAAACGCAGTTTGGAAATATCGACGACAGAATTGAAAATGCAGAAAAACTACAGGAAAGAGCTGATTCGTCGAATGAGTCTGACAAATTCAAACTGGACTTCAAGTTACAACTGGACGAGTTATATAGAACCATATCAAGTATGTTATGCCAAATTTCTCGAGTTAATTGGCACTTAAGGGGTGAAAAGAATACAAAATTCTTTCATAGGGCAATTTCTAGAAGAAGAAAATCAAACACCGTGTTGGGAATTCAAGTTGGTAATCTATGGTTTGCAGACCCTGTGAGAATCAAATATGAACTATTTTGTCACTTCAGAAACTTCCTAGGTGTTACTCAAATAAATAAGGTCTTCTCTCTGAATCATGGTTTGCTTCAAACTTTGCCAAGTTTGGATCAGAAAAACTTAGTTGACCCCTTTTCCATGAGGGAAATAGAAAGTGCACTAAAAGATTCCTGCTCTACAAAGGCTCCAGGACCGGATGGAATAAATGCTGGAGTTCTAAAGACAATGTGGGAAGTTATTAAGAAAGATATTCTAGCTTTCTTTAATAAATTTCATTCGGAAGCAACTATCCCAAATGGATACAACTCGTCCTTTATCGCACTCATTCCGAAAGTGCAAGAACCAAAATCTCCCACAGATTTTAGACCTATTAGCCTAATAAACTCCATCATGAAGCTACTCTCTAAGGTTCTGGCCAGAAGATTAAAGGTGGTGATGAATCTGCTGGTTTCAGAATCACAATCAGCTTTCATTCAAGGTCGACAAATTTCAGATTGTATCTTAATGGCAAGTGAAGCATTTACTAGCCTTAAAGCTAAGAAATGTCGAGGTGCAATCTTAAAAATAGACTTCGAAAAGGCTTTCGACACGGTGAACTGGGACTTCATATATCAGGTACTACGATGCATGGATTTTGATGAAAAGTGGGTTAAATGGATAGAAGCAATTTTCGAATCAGCGAGAATTTCAGTGCTGGTAAACGGATCCCCCTCTTCAGAGTTTATTCCAAAAAGGGGCCTTCGACAGGGTGATCCCCTCTCTCCTTTAATATTCAATTTAGTGGGTGAAGTTCTTGCATGTCTGCTAAAATTGGCTAGTAGGAAAGGCATTTTCAAGGGCATCAATCTCCCTAACTGTCAAATGGAGCTAACGCACCTTCAATTTGCGGACGATATTATTCTCTTCATCAGAAATGACTTAGAATCAATGAAAGGTGTAAAAAGAGTTCTTCTTTGCTTCCAACTCCTTTCCGGCCTTAAAATCAATTTTCAGAAAAGCTTCATTTACGGCTTTAATGAGGAAGAAAGAACTCTGGAACTTTGGGCAGATTGCTTGGGATGTCAAGTGGGAAAAGGTCACTTAGATTATCTGGGAGTAACCATTGGAGCATCTCCTTCTTCTTTATCTTATTGGAACCCTCTAGTGGATAGATTTAAAGGAAAATTGCAGGGTTGGATCACTGAAAACATTTCAATGGCGGGAAGGTTAGTCTTACTAAAATCTGTCCTAGATAGCCTGCCAATTTATTGGTTTATGCTTTTCTTAATTCCAGCATCTGTTATTAATTCCTTGGAAAAAATAGAAGGGATTTCTTGTGGGGTAAGAATTTAGAGTCGACAAAGAAATTGCACCTCTTAAACTGGAGTAAAATTTGTATGCCAAAGAAACAAGGTGGGATGGGTATAGTACCTTTAAAAGTGAGAAACCTAGCATTGTTAGGAAAATGGTGGTGGAGATGCTACAATGAAAGAGGGTCTTTCTGGAATAATGTGATGGTTCAACGATATGGTAGGGTGATAAATCATAGAAGTGACCCTTCTCCAATAGTACAAAGTTTTTTAAAAATTTCCAACCATCCTTTACTTTGCCCCCTGCTCAAGGAAGAGAATTTTATATGGATAGTAAGGAGTGGAGAAAAAATCTGCTTTTGGGAGGATAAATGGACACCTTCAAGTCCTTTATCGAAGCAATTCCACAGATTATATAGAATCTCTAAGTTAAAGTATTGGTCCATAAAATCAGTAAAGGAAATTTGGTCATCAAGGCTGGATGACCTATCTATTTGGACTAGACTGTTAATCAACAAAGATTATAATGATATTCATAGTTTGGATTTCATCATCAACTCTTGTAGTCTTTCAAGGGGACATGACTACCTAGTATGGTCTCCAGGGAAAAAAGAATACTCCACAAAAGAGTGCTGTAATCTACTGTTAACTCAGCCTAATAATAGTGTGAGTTTTGCAAAAATATGGCAATTGATTTGGTCAATGAAAGTTCCACCAAAAATCATTCTGTTTTTATGGAAGCTTCATGGGGCATTCTTCCCACAAGAAGCTTTTTAAGTAAAAGAATACAGAATATTCAGCAAAGCTGTGCATGGTGCGGCTCAGAAGAGGAATCAATCAACCACCTATTTTGGGTTTGTGAAATTGCTAAGTGGGCATGGGATTTCGTAGGATCATGGTGGAGTTCAAGTGGTTCGTTAACCAAAATTCAAATATTTTCCTTAATCAAACTTCTCGCTATTCACAATGGTGTAAGGTTCAAGAAAATTTGGAATTTGGTGGTGGCAGCAACTCTATGGTCTATATGGATAGCAAGAAACGATGCTACGTTCAACAAAGGAAGAATTAAAAGGTCAACATTGGAACTGTTGATACTAGCTAGAGTTAACAAATGGGGCAAGGCAACAATGACAATGGAAATTGGTGAGGATCCTCTTTGGAAAGTCAATCCATTAGGGGCAATCGCACTTCATCATTTTCAAGTAAATAAGAAGTACTAGAGCTTCAAGTCTGTTTCTTTTGACCTGATATGTGCTGTAGATGGTTCATGGGACTTAGATTCTTATGGGACATTCAAGGGAGGAGTTGGAGGCACAGTAAAAAACAAGCAAGAAACAGCTATTTATACATTTTCTGGTCCAGTTAATGTATCGAACAGTGTCCAAGCTGAAACAGAAGCGATCCTGCATGTATTACGCACTGTGTCAAAAATGAAAGTTTCAAATAGTAAGGTGGTTATCTGCTCTGACTCGGTTGAAGCTATTAGCATCGTAACCAAAGGATTAGACGGTTATTTCTCATCACAAATTTCCGCAGTAGAAGTAAAACATCTTCTGGATTCTTCTATTTTCCTCCACTACGTTCCAAGAGAACCGAACGAGAATGCAGACTCTCTTGCAAAAGCTGGGACTAAAAGAGGTTCCATGTCCTTTTTTTGGAACACCTCGGTATTTTAAACTTACAAATCTCAGAGTCCACAGATTTAATTCTTCGGTTTATTCTGTGGCATAAATCTTGGGCTAATATCTGGATCTCTTTGAGGCCCATTAATTAGCTTAGTTGTTTTCCAGTGGAGTGTAAACACTTCCAGGAGACAATAGATTTAAATGAAGAAATCTTTGATGGTGTGTATGCTAAGGATGTTCTACATAGTACAGTGCAAGGAAACCTCTCAGTCTTTCAGATTGGCCTTGCAGCAAAGAACTGGACAGAGGGCCATCTAGCATCCTCTTCTGAAAATTTTAACACGGAATGTCAATATGGACATGGATGATGCTTAACTGGAGAAGGGGCAATAGTATACTTATTCAGAAGACTACTTCAGGATGCTTTCTATTTACCTAAATGCCGAGGCAATGTTCAAGCCTAGGCTTCTAGCAGTAGTCGTTGCTTTAATTTCGAGTCTGTACCAGGTTCTTATCAATTTTCCAAGTTGTATTAGACCTGGTTTATCAATTAATAAAATGTCTGTTTATCAAAAAAAAAGTAGATACTAAGAAAACTTGTATTTTCATTAATCAAAAGCATTACATACATGAAAATGAAATACAATTCTTCTTTTTGTCTAACTACTACTGATAATTCTATTCTTGTCTAAAGTTGTTGCTGCTTCAATTCTCAACGATCGACTTCAGGACAAGGAGCATCTCAAGAATGAATTCCTTGTCTGGGCGACTTGAATGAGAGCAGCTGACTCATCTTCATGCTTATTGAAGAAGATGAATAGCATCTCCATCAAAATCAACCTCAGACTCTTCACCAAATTCTTCATCCTCAAGGAGTGAAGAGTTTAGAGGAGGATTGTATCCAACTGGTAGATGTTTTAGAGGAGATTTGTGGAAATCATCTGGGTGAAGATTAACCATATTTGACTTGTTGAGAAAAGTTATCTCTTCTAAGAGATAGTTCACTTGCTCCTGATCATCAAGAGTAAAGAACTTCTCAGTGGTAATGAACCAAGAGCTAGGGTTCATATAAAGATTTGGGTTGAAAGCCATGATGGAAAGAGAAAAGAATGAAAAGGTTTTGAAGAATGGCATAAGACATCGGTTTCTTTTATAGAAAGATGTGGGAAGCTGAACAGTCATTTGGGAGATATCAATGCATTCAGTCATAATTATGTGTGACTGTATTTCTTGTATTTTCAAGAAATATTGAATAAATTTAACCAATTGATTTTGTTACTTCTTTTTCAGGTAAAAGAAAATGCCATGTGGAAACTCTATGTAGTCTCTGGAATCAGGATGATATTGATCAGGAATACGAGTGTGTTCACATCAGGATTAGTAATTCTTTTTATTCAAAAATCACATTGAATTGTGTGATTATTCTGATGAGTAGATCACATCAGGAAGAGGAAACTGATCAGTATTGATTTTTTTCTTGTTTTTACCTTGACTTATTTACTCGAAATCATTTTTGTATTTTATTTTCCAAAAGTCTTGGGTAATTGCATTTTTCAGGGACTGATACCTGTCAACCTACGTGTCAACGTGGGATAATGGGTCTGAAGAATTATTGAAATATAATTATTTTGTCACTCTAATCGTGTAATTGCTTTCTCTAATTTCACTCTTTAAAGCAAAAAACACTCTCGAGTTTTCAAAATCACTAATCAATTTCAAAGATTTCTTAAGTTCTTTTCAGATCAAAATGGCAACTCAAAGAAGACTACCCAAATCAGTAGCTTTCAAGTTTGGTGACTTTGATTTTATGATGAACAATCATGTTGCAGCTATCACCAACAAGGAAGGGGTGTCAACTGATTTTCACCTGATTATGGACTTTATGGCGAAAGGACCATTAAGCTATGCCTTGACAGCATCTCCACAAATTAATCAAGTAGCTGTTTCACAAGCTTGGGAGAATGCTGAGGTAATTGATTCTACTCAGAGTCAATCAGGTAAGATTGTTCTACACTTAGGACAAGACTCATTTGATCTTACTGACTCTGTTATTAATTCAGTACTTCGCTTACCTGTTAGTACAAATTTTGAGAATGTACCATCTGATGATAATGTGAGAACTATGTTATCTAAATTAGGTTATGATGGACCTCTAGATAACATGAGCCAGTTAAATAGATCTTTTCTTAGAAAAGAATGGTCTTTCTTCTTTGATTAAATTTCTAAATGCTTTACTGGTAAATGTAGTTATTTTCAACAAATTACAGCTGTTACATCACATATTGCATATGCTTTGCTTTATAACAGAGTAATTAATTTTGGTCACATTATCTTAAGTCAGATGTGTATAAAACTTGGGTCAAGAGATCATGACAGGAATATGGTTTATTATCACGGATTCATGCAACTGTTTATTAACCATTTCATTCCTGATGTTGAAGCTAGATTTGGTAGAGAGTATTGTGTTTCTTCTTATGTACAGCAAAAGAGAATCTTCTCTGACATTACAAAGAAGGACAGTGAAAAGAATCTAGATGAAATACCTGTTTTACACTATCCAAATCATGTTCAGGTACTTCTAAGAACTCATCTTCCTACTATCTATAATTCTTCTTTCTTTGGTGGTGAAATGACTCAGGAATCTCAATTGGAGGAGATTCCCCCTGTGTCTACCCAAGTAGCCAAAAACATTACAGTCTCTGAAACAATTCTAGAACCAAATTTTGATCCACAGCCTATTATTTCAAAGAAGCCAACCTCTGGTGTTTCTCAAAAGACATCAGTTGTAAGGAAGAGAAGATTTGTTATTTCAATTAGTAGTTCTAGTGAAGATGATGATAATATATCTCTTGCTGAGAGAGCAGAATTGAAGGCTGCAATTCAACTTTCTAAGCTAGGACAAAGAGATGGAACACCTAGTCACAGCCAGGCTGCAGTCTCTCAAAAGGCTGTAGTTCTTAAAAAGGGAAAACAGATACTGGATACTGTCTCTCAAAAGACTGTGTCTATTGAAAAAGGATCTCATCCCAAGATCACTTCTGTGTCTACACCTCTTGAGTCTTCTCAAGACAAATCTGTTGCTCACTATACTAGGAGAACAAGGAGAAAGATTCATTTGTCACCTACACACACAGTGTCAAGTCCAACTAACATTATGCAGGTCTCTACAAATAATGCTATATTCATGTCAGTATCTGGCAAGAGAGATCTGGATCTTGATTCTTCATGGGAAACTACATTGACATACAGACTGGCTATGGAACTTATTTCTCTGAAAGTGAAGCTTTCCAGGCCTGTTCTAGATTTTTTGATTGAAAGAGTTCCCAAACTTTCATTTCCTGAAGAATATGGACTGTTACATCAAGGGCTTGATTTAATGAAGACATACTTCTAAGTATCAGTCAGAAAGGAGTTACACAAGAAATTTGGACTTTCTAAGCATGTTGCACTTCAATCACTTCATGCATATTTATTTGATGAGGATGTCATTGTTGAAGATGCTTCAGCTCAAGATGAACAAAAGGAGGTAGTTAATAGAGGGAGGCAGTCAATAGAAGATACTATTGCGCCAGTGGTGAATAGTAGAATAGATCATATCACAGTCACTGCAACACAAGAACCATCTAGTCAGAGGTTGGATGACTCAGGAATTGTGATTGATGATGTTGAAAGGTCTTCTGTGATGACTGAAATTGCAAGTGAGAAACCCTATGATATGGGAGGAATGACTTTGATTGATTTTTCCGAAGATCAAACCAATATTGTTCTTTCAGAGTCTATCCACCTTGAGGGTGTGTCTCAGCAACCAACACTTAAAGACGGTGGCATATTAACTATGGTGTCTAATGAAGTATTACTGAAGACATCAGAGTCTAGTGTAAAACCTGAAAGTGGTATACTGGAGCCTGTAGTTTCTAGAAAGAAACTAGATGTTTGTAAGGATTCAGAGACTATAGCAGCTCACTCCTTGGAGAAAACATCAAGCTCCATGCCATATGAGGAACCCTCTCTCCATGTGAGTTCAGGTATAAAAACTTCTTCTAACCCATATTTTTCTGTAGGTCATGAGAGCACTTATCTAAATTTGAGTGATACACTTAAAGATGGACATAGATCCACACACAGAGAGGCTGGAGCCTGACCTGGCAAAAGGAGAGGTAGAAAGAGTGTTGACTTTAGATAGTCAAAGTAAGAATGAGGGTATGGATGATCAACTCCATAGTGAGGGAGAGAAAATTAGGAAACCACCATCGTTTGATTTCTTGGATCAGGTTTTTCCTGAATCTTGGTCTAAAAATCTTGGTATGGATGCTGGTACTTATTCTTTTATCAAGATGTATGAGAAGCATGACTTAGCACATCACAATGCAGAGCCAGAAGTTAAAGCTCAGAAACAGAAAGAAAGGCTTGCAGAGATCATTAACAGAAGAGGTGAAAGGCTAAGACAAACTTCTACTCAACCAGTACCAGAAGAAATTCCTAATGATCCTAGTATTCCTTTGTTTGTACTTCCAATTTCAGCTAGAATTGAAACATCAACAATATCTGATCAATCTAAGGAGGAGTCAGGATTTGTAGATGTTAGTACACAGAATACTGGTGAAGGACAGGATGATCATATTTCAGCTCCAGATCAGAAAGATGAAGATGTTTGTACTTCTACTCAAGTATTATTCCTTGAATATCGTTCTCAACAGGCAACTTCTTCTACAAGACTTGAAGATAATGTTCTTTCTGAATCTGAATCTGAAGATACAACAAGCACTTCCGACATTGAAGTCAATTCTGCAATTCTTAAGGACATTCAGAAATCTCAAAGTGATATTCAATCGAGACTTCAAATTCTTGAAAATAACCAAGTCACTATTATGGAAAATCAAACAGTTCTGATGAATCTCATTTGTTCTGTTACTGAATCTCTTGGAATTAATGTTGCTGATGTCAAAAAGGGGAGATAAAGACAATTCAGAGACAACAACAGACTGGGGGAGATAAACAGACTGGGAGCAGAACTAAGTGTGACAGAGTTGGTAAATTTCATCATGGGAGTGGTAAAGGAAAGGAAGCATCAAATAGTTGAATTCTTTCCTCTAAGTACTAGATACATGTCTACATCTGAAGAAGGAGGTACTTAACTTCATGATCTTGAATTCATAAATTCTATTCTGATCGTATTGTTATATGTTTTGACATCTACAACTTAGATTTATGCTTCAGATTCTAAAGCATAAATAGGGGGAGATTGTTAGGAATAATTCATAAGTCGTGATGTTAAGAATAGAATTTTGCTAATACTTCTTGTATATCCTGATCTTATAAAGGATTTAGCACTTTGTTTAGGATATATGTGTTAAACAGTAATTTGTAGAATTTAGTCAGGAACAGTGCGTCAGAGACTACATGACAGGAACAGTGTATCGGGGACTACATGTCAGGAACAGAGGAGCAGATCCTGATACATTAAGTCAAATCCTGATCAAATACTGATGGGATAATCATATCCTGATGCAATGGAAAATCCTGATATCAGCCATGTTACTGATGATGTCAGTCGTATTACTGATGATGTCATTATGGATGCTACAGAAACTAGCAAGTGCTATAAAACAGGATATTTGTTTTGGAAAACAAACAAGAAGATATCGTGAAGGAAACGAATTCTCTATTGATGGAAACTATCAACTGGACGGCAGAACATTGTCATAGATAGATTATAATTTTGTTATTAGTTGATAGGTAGCATTATAAATACTCTTTCTATATCATTGTAAATAGTGTTAAGTGAGCAAGTGAGTTCGTAAGATTTGTATTCGAGAGTTCGAAACAAACAGAGAGAGAGATTTATATTATCAGTAACTGCTAAAGGTATTGTACACCTTTGGTAGAGTTTGTATTTGATTATTTTAATACAAACAAAGTTTGATTCATTCGTTTATTCTTGTTCATATAATCAAGCAAAAATCAGACACGATTATATAACTTGTATTCAACCCCCCTTCTACAAGTTATTCGAGTTAACATCTCAGAAGAGAAAAATAAAATCCCCAGGAACCAAAGTTCTCAACCATTAATGACCAACATGAGAGATTACTTTCAAAAGAAATATCCGACAGAATCAGAACAAGAAATAATGGTTCGAGTTCTAGATTTTATGAAGGAACAATTTTTTGGCACTTTTCATTCTCAGACCGCCTCAAAGGAAGATGATCAATCAATGAAGACAACTTCTTCACAGGGATCAATAGATTCTAATACTTATAATTGTGTAGCAGGTGAATCTCAAGCTGAAGAATCTGTCCAAGAGGACCCACCTTCCCTATCAGATTATTGGGATGCTATGATTCAGTTATATGCTAAGAAAAATTCTGGCTAAGGAAAGGATCCAGTAAATTAATTATGTTTACTCTAGGACCAGCCTTTAGAAAATTAAAGAAGAAGGAACGCAAAATCAAGCGTATTAAGGATCTAATTGATGATTACTTCTTGCATCAATCCCGAATGTCCTGGGAAGAGAGAAAAAATAGAACTACTCAGCAAATTCAAGAAGATTTTGAAAGAATCCATTTTCTCCATAATTATCTATGGAGTCAAGTCCACAAGAAAAGATTATTACAGCAAAGACTTCTTTGGTTCAATAATCTTACAGCATAATGGAGTCGGCAATCATACTTGCTTAATAATCCAGACAATGGGAATCTGCTTTTTAAAGTAGACAAGAGCATTATTAAATGCTTTTTAAAAGTTTTTTATTTGTATTGTTAAAGTAGCATTATTATTATGACGATGGGGCTCATTAAGCAGTACCCGGCAGCAATAATGCTTACTTTATTAAAGTTGCTTGATTAAAGTTATTTGTCTTGTATAATAATTATTAAAGTTGTTTGTCTTGTATAATAATTTAGTGTAATAGTGTAGGTCTGTCTCTCTATATAATGAGAGCTTTGTAACCATATTGGGTACGTTCTCTTTTAATACAAGTTTTATTTCTCTTCTCTCTAGCTCATGTGCTGAGCCCTTTCTTACTGCAAATAAATTTAAATACTATATTCCTGTTGCTTCCTAGTTTCCTAGTTGCTTCCGCCTATTTGGGAAGCAGCAGGAAAGTAGTATTTAAATTTATTTAGGGTAAGAAAGGGCTCATCACATGAGCTAGAGAGAAGAGAAAGAAAAATTGTATTAAAAGAGAACGTACCCAATATGGTTACAAAAATCTCATTATATAGAGAGACAGACCTAGCACTATTACACTGAATTATTATACAAGAAAACAACTTTAATAATTGTTATACAAGACAAATATCTTTAATAAAGCAACTTTAATAAAGTAAGTATTATTGCTGCTGGGTACTGCTTAATGGGCCCCATCGTCAAAATAATAATGCTACTTTAACAATACAAACAAAAAACTTTTAAAAAGCATTTAATAATGCTCCTGTCTACTTTAAAAGGCAGATTCCCATTGTCTGAATTATTAAGCAAGTATGATTGCCGAATCCATTATGTTGTAAGATTATTGAACCAAAGAAGTCTTTGCTGTAAAAATCTTTTCTTATGGACTTGACTCCATATATAATTATGGAGAAAATTGATTCTTTCAAAATCTTCTTGAATTTGCTGAGTAGTTCTATTTTTTCTCTCTTCCCAGGACATTCGGGATTGATGCAAGAAGTAATCATCAATTAGATCCTCAACGCGCTTGATTTTGCGTTCCTTTTTCTTTAATTTTCTGAAGGCTGGACCTAGAGTAAACATGATTAATTTGCTGGATCCTTTCCTTTGCCTGAATTTTTCTGAGCATACAATTGAATCATAGCATCCCAATAATCTGATAGGGAAGGCGGGTCCTCTTGGACAGATTCTTCAGCTTGAGATTCACCTGCTAAACAATTATAAGAATTAGAATCCATTGATCCTTGTGAAGAAGTTGTCTTCATTGATTGATCATCTTCCTTTGAGGCGGACTGAGAAGGAAAAGTGCTAAAAAATTATTCCTTCATTAAATCTAGAACTCGAACCATTATTTCTTGTTCTGATTCTGTCGGATATTTCTTTTGAAAGTAATCTCTCATGTTTGTCATTAATGGTTGAGAACTTTGGTTCCTGGGGATTTTATTTTTCCCTTCTGAGATAACTTCATGAATATGAACCACTATCCTTTGGATATCTTCGCTGCTCATCTTATTCCACCATTTGTAGAAAAAGTTTCTTTGAAGAACTGGGATATGCAATTGTTTATCCTTTGATACTGATACGGTCCACCGCCAAATCCATGGGATTTGAAATTTTGTAAAGAATAAAAATGGACATTGTCCAAAAATTAATCTCTTGGATAATTTGGAGATCATTAGACTTTTGTCACACCAAGGTTTGTATAAATCCTTGAGTTCTTTGGGTAAGATTTTCAGAGAGGGACCAAATTTTGACCACCATTCATAAAACCAATTGGAAACTTGCTTATTAAGCATATCAGGATTAACAGAGAAAAACCAAGAATGCTTATTCTTAGGGTTTTGGTAATAAAAAGCTTTAGTGAAAGCTTGGATATAATCCCAATAATTGAAGTAAACATAGTTACCTTCTGAAATTCTAACATCTTTGTCAGTATTTGGACTTAGTCCTCATTCTCTTGGTGACAATATCTTATTGATATGGCATTTACTGAAGTTTATAAAACTTTCAGGGTTATTATTTTGGTAATGATGGGTAATAGTTATCGATTCGGTAACTGATAATAGAATTTCTAAATGATGCATGGCTTGATTATGCAAACCCGGGTATCCTCTTGATTCAAGATATCTGGTTCTTAAAAGATTCAAGTATTCTGTAACTTCATTGTTATTGGTGGATGGGATATTCTTTTGTTCTTCTTTTTTAGAGGAGGAAGGTTTTTCTTCTAACAAAGTAATTCTTTGTGCTAACATGGTGTTATTCTGTTTAATCTGACTAATTTCAGATTTTAATAAATTAACTTCTTGTTTCAAATAAGAATAATTTTTCTATCTATCATAAGAGTAACTTTAATATACCATCTTTGAGATGTTACTTGTTCTAAAAGATTCAAGTATTCTGTAACTTCATTGTTACTGGTGGATGGGATATTCTTTTGTTCTTCTTTTTTAGAGGTGGAAGGTTTTTCTTCTAACAAAGTAATTCTTTGTGCTAACATGGTGTTATTCTGTTTAATCTGACTAATTTCAGATTTTAATAAATTAACTTCTTGTTTCAAATCATTAATGGAAACAGGAGTTTCCTTTCTAGTAGATTGCTGAAATCTATCTATAACCTTACTAAATTGGTAAGGTGCTTCTATAACTCTAGGAGTTTCTTTTTCCTTATTATCTTTAATAAGGGCTTCGAGCATTTGCTTCTTTAATTCAAAATTCGTAATTGATTCTATGATTTTTAAGGCTCGATCTTGATCAGCCGTTAAGACATTTAATCCATTCATATCTACTATGGATTTGTAATAGTTTAATTCATTACACTGATAATCATTATTGTCAGAACTAACTGAGTCTGAAGAGGACTCATAAATTAATGCTAAATCTTCATCATTAGAAGATTCTCTTTCTTCATCTGAACTATATAGCATGACCTTTTCTAATTGTGAACGTAATTGTTCATCTTCTATCTCATTGAGAGCTTTCTTAGTCCAACATTGATTGGTGTAATGGCCAACTTTACCACATTTATGGCAAGTTATATCAGCCTTTTTGACTTTTCTTTTCTTCTTATTCGGGACAAAAGGTCTTTCCTTAGATTTATTATAAGGTTTTCTTTTATAATTCTTTTTATAAGAATTATTATTATTAACAGGATATTTTGATTTATAAGAATTATTCTTGTAGATTTTATTCCTTTTATAAGAAATCTTTTGCTTCTTCTTATCTTGATATCGAGGAATTTTTCCTATATCAAAGGCGAATTGATCACAAAATTCTCCTAATTGGTGTTTCTCAGAAAGCTTTTGCTTTTTTAACTGATTTCTTAACTTTATGTCATTACATAAAGTTAATCCTTCGTTAATAAAATTACTAACAATCTCTCCATAAGTCAGAGAAGAGTAATTAATGTTTACTCCATCATTCTTATTCCTTAAGGATTGTCTAACTCTTTCAGCAAAGAGATGGGGTAAACCGTCTACAAATTTAGACTTCCAATGAATTGAATTAGGGTCATTAAGTTGATAAACCCTAGATAAGAAGGTATCTTTATACCATCTAAAATGAGTCAATGAGTGACATCTAAGATTCTGTAGAAGCGTACAAAGCTTCTCTGTTACAGGAACATTTGCTCCTATAAAATGTTGAAGAATAGCGAGACACAGAGTATAAACTCCATCTTCTTCTCCCGTAGTGGTAACACCATTTTCTACTTTTATAATTTTTTTATGATTAAGAATTTCTAATTCTCTCTAGCTCATGTGCTGAGCCCTTTCTTACTACAAATAACTTTAAATACTATATTCCTGCTGCTTCCTAGTTTCCTAGTTGCTTCTGCCTATTTGGCTTAAATACTATATTCCTGCTGCTTCCTAGTTTCCTAGTTGCTTCCGCCTATTTGGTATCAAAGCCATAGTTGTTCATAGCCCTGGTTAAGGTACTCCTTCTACCTTCATCTTTTTAATTAATGTCTATTCGTAGCTAAATCTCTTTTGTGGAAGGTTGGATGCTCTAAGTAAATTAAGTATGTAAAAAAAAGTCAAAAAATCGAAATATTTTTAGTGTTTTCTTAAAATGTCATCTTTTATCCCGAAAGATAAAATGGGAGTTTTCTGGATGATTTCGTAAAAGAAAATTTTTGCTAAAAATATTTCACATCTTTGATTTCGTAGATTTAATCCGTCTGTCCCTTTGGTTGACAGTTAAACGAGTAAATCGTTTGCAAAGATGACCAAAAATATTTTACTTTTTCGCACATTTACTTTTTTGCAACAAATAAACATACTTACATAACTTAGAGGTCCAACCCACCACAGCATCTTTAGCTTCATCTTTCATAAATATGAATAATTTGGAGGATGATAATCATCCTAATGATTTAGTTAAAAATGCTGAATTGGCAGAGTATCCAAAGAATTTGGATAAATTGAATAAATGGGTAATACCCTCTGTTCCCTTAGATCATATTTATAATATTGGTTTCTTTGATTTTAAATCGAGACAGGTTATAAAAACAGTGGAACAAACCATTAGAGTCACATACACTAATCAAACAATTAGATTATTAAATAAGAAGGATTTACTTCCTTTTAAAAGCTATAATTTTATCCATGTTGGATTAATTCAAATAGCCTTTAAACCTTTAACATTATTAGGTTTAAACACGAGTATAATGGCCTCGGTTAGAGATGGTCGATGTAGAGATTTCAAGCAATCTTTAGGTGCGTTAATAGAAACCAGTTTATGTCATGGACCCGTCTACTTCGATGTAGCCCCAAATTTAACCATATTTTTATCTGATAATAATTTCTTAGATGCTATGCAACTAACATTAAATACTCACCGATATAATTTTAAACCAGGAAGTGAGATTATAGCAATATGCTATAGAATTTATTATAAAGTTTTAAAAACATTAAATCCCAAGGCTAAACAAATATCGTGTCCTGGAACTACAACTGTAGTTCAAACCAATTTATTAACCTCCAACATAGTCAATAATAGAATGATTAAGTGGAAAGAAATTGATTTTCCAGAGACATGGTCTCTTCCTCAAGAATTAGAACCTGAGCCTCAAGTCAACAAAGAAGTTGACCAAATAATCCAGACAGTTGAGGGTGATATAGAAATTAAATTTACTCCTCAACGAACTATTAGACTCCCTAGATCTATATCCTCTAGGTACTCTACCGCTAGTGATTATATCACAGCTCCTAGCGTTTCAACTAGAGCCTCTACTTCGCAAGTAAGAGAACCAGAATTCGTAGAAGAAATCAGAATTAGCAAAAATAGAATTCCACAAGGAATTTATGAAAAAAGTAGGCAATCTCCTACTCAATCAGAAATGAGCTTCCATATCAATGATTGATTTATCCCCAGGAAGCACGATGAGGGAAATCCTTAATAAGGAATTCCAACAAGAAAAACATGCCCAATTTAGGTAGTGGTATTTTAAGACTTATTCGTCAGATGACCTAAAAAGGTTTAAAGATGAATATTATTCTTACGTAACTAGGACAGAAGATTATATATCTTCTGTTCATTGGTTTATAAAAACCTATCTTAATAATACTAATAAAGAGATTTTAGTATTACAAAAACCTTGGAAGACTGTAAAAGGAGATACCATTAATTCTCCCTTTCCACCTGAGCAACCAGTTTGCCTAAGTAATACTACAGAAGCTACGGCTTATACTAGCCTTCAAAAACTTGAAAATACTCAAGTAACTGTAAAAAATCTGAATGAGATAATAAGGTCTCAAAATTATACTAATACCTTTCTCACTTGTTTAGGTGATCAATTTATAACCTTAGAGAATGAAATAATTTCTCTTAAACAAACTATAAAAGACGAATTAGTTTCTATCAAAAAGGCAGTCGAGAAACAAGAATCTCAAAACCTTTCACCAGAATCATCGTCTAATAAAGACAATATTCCAATGATTCAACCCCCATCCCAATAAAGGGATTTAAGTTAGAAACTAGTGGTGAAGAATTTTTACAAATTCTTCAGCAAAAGCTTCAAAACTTAAGCTTAACAGTGTTATCTAAAGAGGAATCTTCTCAACTTTCAGAGGCTTCAGACCAATCTGAAGACCTAGAAGACATTAACCAATTAGCAACCATGTTTGCTAAACCACAAATTAGTCATGCGGAGCTAAACCCTATTTATGCTCCTAAACCTTTAGAAAAATTCTACTACCAAAGACCTTCTCCTCAAGATCTTCTATTTGAAGAACCAGAGTATATTCAAACTTCATACTCTGGAAAAGCCATCTACAAATGGAATATTGATGGTTTAAACGAAAAACAAATTTTTGATGTTATACATAGAATGATTATGTATTCCACTGTTTGTAAAGAGAACGGAAGCACTAACAGTGCTATAGCATCCTTCATTTCAACTGGATTTGTAGGACAAATCAGAGGATGGTGGGATCATTATCTTACCCTCAACCAGAGATTAGAAATTCTTAATCATAAAAAAATTATAAAAGTAGAAAATGGTGTTACCACAACGGGAGAAGAAGATGCAGTTTATACTCTGTGTCTAACTATTCTACAACATTTTATAGGAGCAAATGTTCCTGTAACGGAGAAGCTATGTACGCTTCTACAGAATCTTAGATGCCCTTCATTGACTCATTTTAGATGGTATAAAGATACCTTCTTATCTAGGGTTTATCAACTTAATGACCCTAACTCAATTCATTGGAAGTCTAAATTTGTAGACGGTTTGCCCCATCTCTTTGCTGAAAGAGTTAGACAATCCTTAAGGAATAAGAATGATGGAGTAAACATTAATTACTCTTCTCTGACTTATGGAGAAATTGTTAGTAATTGTATTAACGAAGGATTAACTTTATATAATGACATAAAGTTAAGAAATCAGTTAAAAAAGCAAAAGCTTTCTGAGAAACACCAATTAGGAGAATTCTGTGATCAATTTGCCTTTGATATAGGAAAAATTCCCCGATATCACGATAAGAAAAAGCAAAAAATTTCTTATAAAAGGAATAATATCTACAAGAATAATTCTTATAAATTGAAATATCCTGTTAATAATAATAATTCTTATAAAAAGAATTATAAAAGAAAACCTTATAATAAATCAAAGGAAAGACCTTTTGTCCCGAATAAGAAGAAAAGAAAAGCCAAAAGGACTGATATAACTTGCCATAAGTGTGGCAAAGTTGGCCATTACGCCAATCAATGTTGGAATAAGAAAGCTCTCAATGAGATAGAAGATGAACAATTACGTTCACAATTAGAAAAGGTCATGCTACATAGTTCAGATGAAGAAAGAGAATCTTCTAATGATGAAGATTTAGCCTTAATCTATGAGTCCTCTTCAGACTCAGTTAGTTCTGACAATAATGATTGTCAGTGTAATGAATTAAACTATTACAAATCCATAGTAGATATGAATGGATTAAATGTCTTAACGGCTGATCAAGATCGAGCCTTAAAAATCATAGAATCAATTACGAATTTTGAATTAAAGAAGCAAATGCTCGAAGCCCTTATTAAAGATAATAAGGAAAAAGAAACTCCTATAGTTATAGAAGCACCTTACCAATTTAGTGAGGTTATAGATAGATTTCAGCAATCTACTAAAAAGGAAACTCCTGTTTCCATTAATGATTTGAAACAAGAAGTTAATTTATTAAAATCTGAAATTAGTCAGATTAAACAGAATAACACCATGTTAGCACAAAGAATTACTTTGTTAGAAGAAAAACCTTCCTCCTCTAAAAAAGAAGAATAAAAGAATATCCCATCTACCAGTAACAATGAAGTTACAGAATACTTGAATCTTTTAGAACAAGTAATATCTCAAAGATGGTATATAAAAGATACTCTTATGATAGATAGAAAAGTTATTATTAAAGATGAGATAGCTCTAGTTCATAGTGGAGCTGATCTGAACTGTATTAAATAGGGAATAATCCCTACTAAATATTTTGAAAAAACTACCCAATCCAATTCCCATGCTGCTGGAGACTTGCTCCAAGTTAGGTATAAATTGTCAAACGCTTATATTTGCAACCAAGACATTTGTCTTCCCACATCTTTTATTCTAATAAAGAATATTAACCATAGAATAATTTTAGGAACACCTTTCCTGCACAATATTATGCCCCTCAACAATGTGGATCAAACTGGAATTTCTACCATAATAGAAGGTAAAAGCATAAAATTTGAATTTGTTACCGATCCCCAAACTCGAATACTTAATGACGTGAGAGATCGTCTTCTTGGCAAAGAAAATCAATTATGTTTTCTTAAAGAAGAAATAAAAATTTTGAGTATTAATGAACAACTCAAGAATCCCGATATTAAAAATCAAATAAAGATTATTTAAAAACAATTCAATGATGAGGTATGTAATGACCTCACTAATGCTTTCTGGAATAGAAAGAAACAAGTTGTTTCTCTTCCTTATATAGATGGTTTAATGAAAACCAAATTCCTACTAAGGCTAGGCCAGCCCAGATGAATAAAGAATATTTAGAATTATGTAAAAAAAAGATAAATTTTCTTTTAGAAAAAGGCTTAATTAGAAAGTCTAAATCCACTTGGAGTTGTACAGCATTTTATGTTAATAATGCTGCAGAAAAGGAAAGAGGCGTCCCTAGATTAGTTATTAACTATAAACCTCTTAATAAAGTGTTAAAATATCCAATTCCTAATAAAAAGGATTTGTTAGATAGATTAAGCGATGCTTTAATCTTTTCTAAATTTGATATGAAATCAGGTTATTGGCAGATACAGATTAATGAATCTGATAGATATAAAACTACCTTTACTGTCCCTTTTGGTCATTATGAATGGAATGTCCTTCCTTTCGGTCAGAAAAATGCCCCTTCTGAATTTCAGAATATAATGAATGATATATTCAATCCCTACACTAAATTTATAATTGTTTATGTAGATGATGTTTCAGTATTCTCTAAAACAGTTGAACAGCATATCAAATACTTAAAAATATTTAAGAATTTGATAAAACATAATGGATTAGTCATATCTGCTCCTAAAATGAAATTATTTCAAACTCAAGTTAGATTTTTAGGCCACATGATTAATCAAGGAAAAATTATTCCTATAGATATAAGTATTGAATTTGCTTCAAAATTTCCTGATATAATAACTGACAAAAAGCAGTTACAAAGATTTTTAGGAAGTCTGAATTATTTTTCAGATTACTAAGCTAATTTAGCACAAGATACAACAATATTGTATGCAAGACTCAGGAAAAAACCTGAACCTTGGACAGAGAAACATTCTCAAGCGGTCCAAAAGATTAAAACTAAGGTAAAATGTTTACCCTGCTTATCTTTGGCCAATCCAAAATATTTCAAAATTGTTGAAACAGATGCCTCTAATATAGGCTATGGAGGAATACTAAAACAAGTAATTCCTGAAACTTCAAAAGAAGTCTTAGTACGATTCACATCAGGAAAATGGAATCCTACTCAGTCGAAATACTCGACTATTAAAAAAGAAATGCTTTCAATTATAAAATGCATCACTAAATTCAAGGTGATTTACTGAATCAGAAATTTCTGTTAAGAATTGATTGTAGCTCAGCTAAATCAATTATTGAAAAAGATGTCAAGAATCTTGTAGCAAAACAAATTTTTGCAGGTTGGCAAGCTCAGCTGTCAGCTTTTGAATTTGATATTCAATATATAAAAGGAGAAAATAATTCTCTTGCTGATTATTTAACCCGTGAATTTTTACAGGGTAATGTCAAAAAGGTCACGGTTATAACCGTGGTCGAGGATATGGGAGTAACAATATGTTACCTCGTCCGGATTCAACTGTTCCAATAATAGGAGATTGGACAGTATTCCAAAATCGAAATATGCAGCAATTACCTGCACCTCCAAAGAAGGAAGATATACCTTCCTCTTCAACCTATAAAGATATAGCAATCACTGATACTTTTCAGGAGAAAGAATATTTCGAAAATCCTGTTACAAAAAATATTCTGTTTCTTGAAGAAGAAGACTTACAAATAAGTCCTAATGATGGTTGGGTTTTAAGAACCAGATATCTTGAATCAAGAGGATACCCGGGTTTGAATAATCAAGCTAGGCATCATTTAGAAATTCTATTATCAGTTACCGAATCGATAACTATTACCCATCATTACCAAAATAATAACCCTGAAAGTTTTATAAACTTCAGTAAATGCCATATCAATAAGATATTGTCACCAAGAGAATGGGGACTAAGTCCAAATACTGACAAATCTGTTAGAATTTCAGAAGATAACTATGTTTACTTCAATTATTGGGATTATATCCAAGCTTTCACTAAAGCTTTTTATTACCAAAACCCTAAGAATAAGCATTCTTGGTTTTTCTCTGTTAATCCTGATATGCTTAATAAGCAAGTTCCCAATTGTTTTATGAATGGTGGTCAAAATTTGGTCCCTCTCTGGAAATTTTACCCAAAGAACTCAAGGATTTATACAAACCTTGGTGTGACAATAGTCTAATGATATCCAAATTATCCACAAGATTAATTTTTGGACAATGTCCATTTTTATTCTTTACAAAATTTCAAATCCCATGGATTTGGCGGTGGACCGTATCAGTATCAAAGGATAAACAATTGCATATCCCAGTTCTTCAAAGAAACTTTTTCTACAAATGGTGGAATAAGATGAGCAGCGAAGATATCCAAAGGATAGTGGTTCATATTCGAACAAGATTTCGAGCAGCTCTTTGCCGCCTAATCCCCCAACCATGCTCAATAACCGAGAGCCGTCCAGGGACTGGACTCCACCAAGAGGTTCTTTCTCTCACGTAATTTCGCCCGCCCGTTTCACTTCCGTGCCGGAGGAAATGGGATAGCACCAGGTTACTTTCTTTCTAATTGGGAGCGAAGGCACTTCCGGGCTTAGCTCTGCAGATCTTTCTCAAGAAGCTGGTCGCACTACACTTGACTTCATTGTTCTTTCCGTTGTTGTGCTTTCTTAAATTGCATACCTATACAAGGGTTCAAGTTTTGATCGATATTTGCGGAGTTGATCATCCCTCTCGAAAACGCAGATTTGAAGATCGAGTTCACGCTTTTGGGCTTGTGTAAGGATTTCTCTATCGGTTAGCCGGAGAAGGGGAAATTGATTCTTGCCCCCTGAAAGATGAATCCATACTTTCCACTTGAAAATTCGTGTAAAAGTGGCTAAGTTATCTCATAAGAGAAAAATAAAATCCCCTGGAACCAAAGTTCTCAACCATTAATGACCAACATAAGAGATTACTTTCAAAAGAAATATCCGACAGAATCAGAACAAGAAATAATGGTTCGAGTTCTAGATTTTATGAAGGAACAATTTTTTAGCACTTTTCCTTCTCAGTCCGCCTCAAAGGAAGATGATCAATCAATGAAGACAACTTCTTCACAGGGATCAATAGATTCTAATACTTATAATTGTCTAGCAGGTGAATCTCAAGCTGAAGAATCTGTCCAAGAGGACCCACCTTCCCTATTAGATTATTGGGATGCTATGATTCAGTTATATGCTCAGAAAAATTCTGGCAAAGGAAAGGATCCAGTAAATTAATTATGTTTACTCTAGGACCAGCCTTTAGAAAATTAAAGAAGAAGGAACGCAAAATCAAGCGTATTAAGGATCTAATTGATGATTACTTCTTGCATCAATCCAGAATGTCCTGGGAAGAGAGAAAAAATAGAACTACTCAGCAAATTCAAGAAGATTTTGAAAGAATCCATTTTCTCCATAATTATCTATGGAGTCAAGTCCACAAGAAAAGATTATTACAGCAAAGACTTCTTTGGTTCAATAATCTTACAGCATAATAGTGTCGACAATCATACTTGCTTAATAATTCAGACAATGGGAATCTGCTTTTTAAAGTAGATAGGAGCATTATTAAATGCTTTTTAAAAGTTTTTTGTTTGCATTGTTAAAGTAGCATTATTATTGTGACGATGGGGCTCATTAAGCAGTACCCGGCAGCAATAATGCTTACTTTATTAAAGTTGCTTTATTAAAGTTATTTGTCGTGTATAATAATTATTAAAATTGTTTGTCTTGTATAATAATTCAGTGTAATAGTGCTAGGTCTGTCTCTCTATATAATGAGAGCTTTGTAACCATATTGGGTATGTTCTCTTTGAATACAAGTTTTATTTCTCTTCTCTCTAGCTCATGTGCTGAGCCCTTTCTTACTACAAATAAATTTAAATACTATATTCCTGCTGCTTCCTAGTTTCCTAGTTGCTTCCGCCTATTTGGTTTAAATACTATATTCCTGCTGCTTCCTAGTTTCCTAGTTGCTTCCGCCTATTTGGTATCAGAGCCATATTATATATATATATATATATATATATATATATATATATATATATATATATATATAGGGTCTTGTTCTAATAGAAACTAACTTAGAATAGAAACTAGAAACTAAACCTAAATTAAATATTTCAAGCTAATCTAATGACCAAATTAGGGGTACTCCAATACAAAAAACGTTTAAAATTATTGTCTCTATTCAACAAAAATATAAAAAAATTAAAAAAAATAAAAAAAAAAGTTACTGTTCACGTGATGACGTGGCACGTGAACAGTAACTTTTTTTTAAATTTTTATTTTATTTTTTTTTTTAATTTTTGTTGAATAGAGCCAAGAATTTTAAACGTTTTTTGTGAAGGTGCTCCTAGCGGGGCCAATGAAATATAATTTATTTAGTGTAGATTTCTAGTTTCTATTCTAAGGTTGGTTTCTACTTGAACGCTAGCCTATATATATATACATATATTAATAATCACATATATATATATATATATATATTATCTTAATTTAGTACTTAAAAATTGTTTCAAACTCACTAGTTAGTGTTTAAAATTGTTTAAAATGTTATTTTTTGTTTAAAATGAAATTCCCCGATTCCCCGCGGGGATCCCCGTTACCCGTTTGGGCTGGGGACGGGGAATAAAAAATAATCCCGACGGGGATCGGACCGGGGACGGGGATCGGGTTTGAATTCGGGGATGGGGGCGGGATGGCACTCCCCGACCCCGAAGTGCCCCGATGCCCATCCCTATCTCCAAATTTATTAGCATGCTTGTAAAGATTTAATGAGATATAGTTAACTGTAACTATATACTTTCCATCAATTTTTTTAAATTTATAATTATACTGATTTATGATTATTTTTTTTTTGATTCTTTTCTTTTTAACTTTTAATCTTATTAATACTAGTTCAAAACTTGTGCGATGCACGAATTTTTTTAATATTATATGAATTTTTTTATTAATTTAAATTAATTTTTTTGAAACACAAATTTTAGATGCTTAAATTTTTACATGAGATAATTTGATAATAATTATATAAATGTTATCCGTGATATTTCTAGAAAAGGAGAAATTTTAGTTAGAAAAGATGATAGATTTTAGTTGAAAAAGGTAATCGGTTAATTATTAGTAATTATAAAATTTTATTATTTTATTTTATTAAATAGAATTCTCGTGATATGATTTGAAAAAGAGAGGATTTGGTTAGAAAAAATCAAAAAGGTAATATGTTCTAGGTGAAAAAGGTAATTGATTAGTTTATAGTAATTATAATTTAATTATGTTATTTTACTAAATACAATTGCTCGTAAAGTTTTTAGAAAAGGAAAAATTAATATTGTCCGTGATATTTCTATTAAAAGAGGGATTTTAGTTAGAAAATATAAAAAAAAGATGATACACTTTAACTGAAAAATAATATTATAATATTATTAGTTTATTGTATTAAATGAAACCACCCGTTATATAATTGGAAAAAGAGAGGTTTTAGTAAGAGAAAAGAAAAAAGGTAACGTGTTTTGGCTAAAAAAGATAACCGTCCATGATATAACTGGAAAAAGGTAACATGTTGTATTAAATAGAACCGCCCGTGCTATAATTGGAAAAGAGATATTTTAGTTAGAGAAAATAGAAAGGTAACGTGAAAATTAAAAAGATGACATGATTTATGTGAAAATGGTAATTGATTATTTTATAGTAATTATTTATTTTACTAAATAAAATTGCTCATAGTTTTTAGAAAATAAGAAATTAATGTTGCCCGTGATATTTCTAGAAAAAAAAGGAAATTTAATTAGAAAAATAGAAAAGATGATACGTTTTAGCTGAAAAGGTAATCGGTTAATTATTAGTATTATAATATTATTATTTTTTTTTATTAAATATAAATGTCCATGATATAATTGGAAAAAGAGATGTTTTAGTAAGAGAAAGGAAAAAAGGTAACGTGTTTTGGCTGAAAAAGGTAACCGTCCATGATATAATTGGAAAAAGAGAGATTTTAGTTAGAAAAAAGAGAAAATGTAATGTGTTTTGCCCGTGATATAATTGAAAAAAGAGAGATTTTAGTAAGAGAAAAGAAAAAAGGTAATGTATTTTGGCTGAAAAAGGTAACCATCCATGATATAATTGGAAAAGGAGAGATTTTAGTTAGAAAATAGGTAACATGTTTTGGCTGAAAAAGATAACTGCTTAGTTAATAGTAATTATAATATAATTATGTTATTTTATTAAACAAAATTGTTCGTAGTATTTTTAAAAAAAGAGAAATTTTATTTGGATAAAATGTAAAAGATATTATATTTTACCAGAAAAAAGAATTATTTAGTTATTGAAAAATAGAAAAGATAACATGTTTAACCTGAAAAAGTAAATTGATTAATAAGGAGAAATTTTAGTTAGATAAAATATAAAAGATATTGTATTTTACCTGAAAGAAATTATTTAATTATTGAAAAATGGAAAAGATAATATGTTTAGACTGAAAAGGAAATTAATTAGTTAATAGGATGAATTTTATTTGTAATTGAGTAAGGGTAAATAAGTAAAATTAACAGGTACCATACCGACCGACCAAACTTTTAATGTTTCGATTTTATATAATAGTAATAGTATAGATTTCATTTTAGCAAAGTAGATAATTATAAATATTAAAAAGGAGTCATGCGTTACACGAATTATAAGCTAGTACAAGATAATAATGTCAAGCAATTTTTTGAAGTTAACAGTATCCTATTTATTTAACTATAGTTATAAGAACAAGTCCAATGGTGACATTTAAAATGATGTTATTTCTATAATATAGCATTGTAAAGCATAATATAACGTAATATGTAATATAGGTAACGATATTTCAACACAGAAATAAGACAAACAATAATATTAACTCAAAACCTAGGAATCCAGAAGATTTTAAGACACGATAAAATACAGAAAGTAATTTTGGAGTTAGTTAAAGTATCACGGAAAGAAGTTCATACATATTATTAATACTAGCTTATAGCCCGTACAAAACACGGGTTACTTTTAATTCTTTTTAATTTATTTATAGTGTAATTACATAATATTATAAATATTTCACCTTTGTATATAACAACTTTTAGTATTGAATCTAAATTAATATGCTGTTAGCGGGAATCGAACCTTCAACCTTTTTATGTAACATCTTTTAGTGTTAATTTTAAATTAAAATGTTGTTGACGAGATTCGAACCTTAGACCTCTGTATATAACTACTTTTATAACAATATTTAGTATTGTATCCAACGATCATCATCTATTTCTATTTGAGCTACCGATCTAACGGTTGTGAATGAAAGGGATAACCAAAACCAAACTACAAAATATACCCCCTTTTGCTTATTATATAGTACTAGCTTATAACCCGTGCGAAGCACGAGCTTCTTTTGATAGGTTATAAAATTTATTTAACATTATAATTATGTTTTTATATAATCCTTATTTTTAATAATTTTTTAATTTTAATTTAATATAAATTTATATAATGATATGCATGGTTTAAAATTTATTTTGTAAAATTCTAAATTAAAAATGTCGTTGACGGGTTCGAACTTTGAATTTTTAGTAAATTAATTTAATCATATAATATATCTTATTATTAGATCTAACGATTCTTATTTATTACTAAAAAAATAATGATATGAATATATGGTGAGATATTTTGGGGTGTTTATTAGTGATGGCAAGATTAATTTTAAATTAAAAAGTAATATGTTTTAATTACAAAAATTATTACTAAAAATAATTACGGAAAGATATGGTGTGATATTTTGGATACATATTAATTATAGTAATATTAGTTTTAAATTAAATGGAAAGTATTTTAATTAGAAGCAAAATCTTTAGAAAAAATGGGTAATTAAGTTGTTGGAGCAGAAAAAAGAGTCCAAGTAGAAGTTCAATGTGGATGAAGGAATTTTAATCGGAATATAATTACGTTAACATGAGTAATTAGCTTTTTGAGTTGTTTTTGTAGTTTAATTATTTATACTTACACTTTAATGATATATACGGTGTTGCAAAAGAAGAGAAAAGCCGAAGAAACTTGTGTATTGAATTGATGAAGATGGTGTAAATTATGTTTAGAAGAATAGAATTCTGTGCGCACTGTTCGTGAAGGCAACGGAGGTTTTAAGTTTAGCTGTATTAGTAATGGTGTAAATATAAAATACTATTGTGTATTTAGGACTATAGCCAATAACGGATTAAAATTGATTTATTTTATTTTTAAAATTAATTAAAAATTAAATTAACCAAACCGAAAACCAAAATAAATAGGATAACCAAACCGAAAACCAAAACTTTCAATGTTTCGGTTTTAATATAATAGTATAGATAGTATAGATTTATATATTTTAATTTATTTTTTCATTACCAAAACTTTCAATGTTTCGGCTTTAATATAATAGTATAGATAGTATAGATTTATATATATTTTAATTTATTTTTTCATTTTTGGAAGGTGTTAGCAAACTTTTTGGGAAGGTGTTAACCAACCGACCAACCAACCAATTATACCCTGTTTCGCTTATAATAGTATAGTATATATTTAACCCAAATATAACTAAAAGAGTTTGTAATTCAATATTTATTGGAGTGTAAATAAAAGAGTTTGTTATTAAGTTAAATATATGGTTTATTTTTTGTAAAATAAAATTTTATATATATTTTAATTTATTTTTTCATTTTTGGAAGGTGTTAGCAAACTTTTTGGGAAGGTGTTAACCAACCGACCAAACAACCAATTATACCCTGTTTCGCTTATAATAGTATAGTATAGACTAGCCTATAACTCGTGCAAAGCACGGCTATCATATATTATTATTATTAATTTATTAAAATTATTTGAAAAATTTATTTAGTGTAACCTAATATCGTTGAAGAAAGAATTGTAGCAAGAAGTGGGTGTAGATGATGATTCTAATCGGGATATAATTGAAAACATTTATAATTCTATAATATGTTGGTTTTTTATTTTTATTAAATTATATATAATTTAACTGAATTTGAAAATTTTAACAAGTTTTTTTATTTTTTTAAAATATTTTTTGTGCCTTGGTTCTTTGGTTAGTTGGTTAACAACTTCCCAAAAAGTTTGTTAACACCATCCAAAATACAAAAAACAAATCAAAATGTATTAATTTTAATTAAAAAATAAACCACATATTTTACATAATATTCGATTATATTTCCATTTACATCAATATTTAAATAGATACATACTCCATCAGTTATATTTCAATTGAAATTCAACAGCATACTCTTTCAATTATATTTTTAATTTGTTATTTTTAGGAAAGTTTTAACAATTTTTTTGGAAAACAATACATACTCTATCGGTCACACTTAATTAAAATTCAATTACATACTCTTTCAATTATATTTTTAATATAACTTTTTTAACTTGTTATTTTTATAAAGGTATTAACAATTTTTTGGAATACGTTAACCAATCAACTAACAAAATATATATCCGTTCATCACACGAATTTCTTAAACTTATATAATATTTTATTTATATTTTAATAATTATATATCTCATATATATTACTTTATATAATATTTGCATAATATACAGTTGATTTATAATTTGTTGTAAATTTGTTAATAAATATATGATATTAAAATTATTCAAATTAATTTTGAAAATATTTGATTTCTAAGTAATTGAAAGAGTCGAAAAAAGTTGGGTAACTGTAAGAGTATGTAATTAAATATTAATTGGAGTGTAAATAAAAGAGTTTGTTATTAAGTAAAATTAAATTTTATATGCATTTTAATTTATTTTTTCATTTTTGGAAGGTATTAACAAACCTTTTTGGAAAGTGTTAACCAACCAACCAACCAACCAATTATACCCTATTTAGCTTATAATAGTATAGTATAGATATCTCATATATATTACTTTATATAATATTTGTATAATATATAGTATTAAATAACAATTGTATAATTATATGATATATTGTTCGAATTATGACTATATTTTGTCATAATAATATAAATATAAATGGACGTATATACTTACATTCAAATTTTTGTTGATATTATCATATTCAAATTATGATTCCATAATAATCCCTAATGTACTATTTGTCCAAAATAAAATTTAATATTAAATTGTAATTGTGTGAAATTTTTATTGTTTATTATATAGTTTTAGATTGTTTTCACTTTTGTTGATTTATAATTTGTTGTAAATTTGTTAATAAATATATGATATTAAAATTATTTAAATTAATTTTGAAAATATTTGATTTCTAAGTAATTGAAAGAGTCAAAAAAAGTTGGGTAACTGTAAGAGTATGTAATTAAATATTAATTGGAGTGTAATTAAAAGAGTTTGTTATTAAGTAAAATTAAATTTTATATGCAATTTAATTTATTTTTTCATTTCTGGAAGGTATTAATAAACCTTTTTGGAAAGTGTTAACCAACCAACCAACCAATTATACCCTGTTTCGCTTATAATAGTATAGTATAGATTTATTTTTTCATTTTTGGAAGGTATTAACAAACCTTTTTGGAAAGTGTTAACCAACCAACCAACCAATTATACTCTGTTTCGCTTATAATAGTATAGTATAGATATCTCATATATATTACTTTATATAATATTTGTATAATATATAGTATTACTTAACAATTGTATAATTATATGATATATTGTTCAAATTATGAATATATTTTGTCATAATAATATAAATATAAATGGACGTATATACTTACATTCAAATTTTTGTTGATATTATCATATTCAAATTATGATTTCATAATAATCCCTAATGTACTATTTGTATAAAATAAAATTTAATATTAAATTGTAATTGTAATTGTGTGAAATTTTTATTGTTTATCATATAGTTTTAGATTGTTTTCACTTTTGTTGATTTATAATTTGTTGTAAATTTGTTAATAAATATATGATATTAAAATTATTTAAATTAATTTTGAAAATATTTGATTTCTATGTAATTGAAAGAGTCAAAAAAAGTTGGGTAACTGTAAGAGTATGTAATTAAATATTAATTGGAATGTAATTAAAATAGTTTGTTATTAAGTAAAATTAAATTTTATATGCATTTTAATTTATTTTTTCATTTTTGGAAGGTATTAACAAACCTTTTTGGAAAGTGTTAACCAACCAATTATACCCTGTTTCGCTTATAATAGTATAGTATAGATAGATAGTATAGATATAGAGGCCTCAAGGACGAATAAAGTTTCAGGATCCTGAACTTTCATGATCATATGAGTATCCAGAATTCAGTATCACTACTGGAGGATTTCACTGATTATTGTTCGAAGCAACAATAGTGTTACAGGCTTGTCAATTGGCATCACTGTTAGTCATTTGTGAACCAGACTAGCGCAATAAATGCCAACACATCAGAGACGATTATTATATTTATTATTCGAAGAATTGATCAAGTCAAAGTTTGTAGGATGAAAATTTTATGGAAGAAAAATTTTCTGAGTACTAAAGCAAGTAAGAACATTCTATAGGCACCCATGGTGGCGAAGAAGTGAAGAATTTTTTAAGTCCACAAGTAATGTACTAGTACTGGCTAATGGATGAATATGAAGAAAATTCTACATTACTTACTGGCTAATGAATGAAGATGAAGAAAATTCCAAGTGTCAAGCTAGAAACAGTACTGTGCTAGCACCTACGGGAGCGAAGTAAAATATTAGAAGTACTTGGCCAGTAATGTAAGAGTGTTGGCACCCACAAGCCTTACCCTTGAATATTCTATATTCTAAGCACTACATCCAACAACAATACTGTGGTGGCGCTTATGGATGATCTTAAGGATAATTCCAAGTACACAACCATCAGTAATGTGCTGGTGCCTGTAGAGAATGCAAGAAAGAGTTTAAGTACTCTATACATCACCCATGGCGCCTATAGGATGTCAAGTGAAAAATTCTGAGTGTCCTATACATTACAGTGTGTTGGGGCCATGAAACTAAAGGAAAATATTTTAAGTACTTAATACATAGTACACTGCAAGCGCCCATGGATGCAGTTTTGGAGTTTGAAGCATTTCGTTTATAAGGCCACAATTAAGTCAAGTGAACGTTTTAGAACACTACAAAATGAGCAGAATGATTTTATTTCATTCAGCAACATACGAAGCAAAAGAAACGAGAGCAAAAGCCATTAATACACTTTTTTAAAGCTTCTATTGTATTAGTTATATCTGGAAAATCATTCTAGCCAACCTTGTGTTAGAGTGTAGTACTCCTCGTGGTTTATATTAATACAACGATAAATTTCTCAAACCGTGTGTTTACTTTGGTTATTTTGATTCCGAGTTTAGAAAATATTAATCCGCAAAGAAGTAGAAATATTTATGAGTATCGTACACCCCACGCCACCCCACGATACTTTTGAGACTAACAAGTAACAACACCCAAAAAAGAACACCACTCCAATGGGTACTAACCATGGATGTAAAATAACAAAATGCTATAATTTGTACCAAGTATAGAACCAAGTATAGATGTTGCTATAATTACCACATAAGCATGCAAGTGGGTAAATGGATTAATAAAAAAATAGTGATAAAAATAATTGTTCATTTAAATATTGTTTTAAAACTATACATTGGAGCATAAGTTCTATTTTAACATCAAAATTCATTTTTAGATTTCAAAATATAGCAGAAGCTATATGTATTTTAGCACCACCACTGGACCGGCTCTAAGTTAGCATTATCAACTTGGCAGATAAATGAAACAGGGCCTAAGAAACGAAAGACCATTAGTGGAACTCCAATTAAATTAATTATATATATACAAGGATTTGTGGAGCTCAACTAGGTAAAATCCTCGTAGTTCTTATCCAACACTTCTTTCGGTAGGAAACAATGAAATGTGATGTAATGGAAATATGAATGAAAGAGAATGCTAATTGTAGAAGAAGATTATGAAAACAGAAAGCAAAACGGAAAAAAAATGCAAATTTTTGGTGGCAATAAATATAAAGAATAATACCCTGGAGTTCAGAATAAACATGCATGATACATCAGAGATTCTAGAACAAAGTTTTAATTCAGATTTCTAGAAATTAATTTCATTCTTTATTTAATTTCACCTCCAAAAAAACTTATAATACCTCCATAAATTAGTACAAGTTTCATTTCATTCTCTCTATTTAATCTTCCATCTAAACATGGCATTTAGTCCAAGATATATTGCTGGACAAAGTGACGCCCGGAACATATACAGCTCAAAGAAGCATCCATTCATAGATATTATCCACTTGGGCTTATCTCCAGGTCTCAATAAAAACAATATATAATTAATAGTTGTGAGTTTCCAACAACCAACACTGACAAAATTCCAAAAGTCTACACAATAAATAACCACGTCCATGGTAGCGATAATTGTTAGTTTCCAATCACCAACAGTAAAAAAATTTCAGACTCAACACAAAATAATGTATTACATCCATGGTAAAGACAAAGAAGCTTAAGAAACAACTGATGATAGAAAACAATTTAATTCTTACTTGATCAATCTTTATTAGAAACAAGAAGGAAGCAAAAGCCCATGACAAACAAATGCCATCACAATATAAACAATCACCAGCAGCAGAACTATCAGCATAACTCTGCATGAAACTAATAAATACATTAATAACCGCTCTTTTACACCTATCATTGAAAACATTAAATTAGTTTATCCTATAACGATGTAAATTTAAAGTGATTATCAGAGAGAGATTGGAGCTTGGACGAGCAAATTTACGAGAGAACTTCAACAATCCAAATGAGAAAGGAAGGTGTAATAATTCATCAACAGTGACATATTAGATCACTTGGAACACCATATTGTTATAGTCCTACAAGCTGGGTTTTCTAGCCAATTCGCAAACAAAAGTCCCAACTACAGAAGTAACAACGGGATAAAAAAGTTGGTTAAGAAGTCCAGAGCAAGGCCAACAAGACTGTTAACCTTAACACAACAATATGATATGGCGAACAAATACATTAGGAATACTTTGATAACATTGACTGCTTGACCAAAACGTCATCACAAGACTTCCAAAATTGGGAGCTTATCCTTGAACCTAAAGTTTTGATGGCTTGCTTTTAAATTTCTGCAGATGTCCTAATGTGTTATCTATCCTCAAGTTTATGCACCATGTACTGTTAGTTGAAATATCAAATTCTGACTTCACAATATCTCAATGATTAGTACTGTTACTTAAGATATCAAGTCTTGACTTTACACTATTTTAATGATTAGTAGAGCTTCTGCACTAGAAAGAGACATGTCGCATTTAATTAATTATCAGTCATCCATCTTTAAGAAGTTAACAATGAAAAATATGTATGTTAGATTAATATACCACCATACTTATGGAAGTCATCAAATCAGTGCTTCGTCCTGTATAGTAAATATATCATTAAAAAAAACTACTAAATACTGTAATTTCAAGGTCAGGACATACGTGAGTTTGACGTTTTTCCACCACACAGTACTTCTGAAACGACGTGTCTGCTTTCTAAAGCGAAGAGTATTTCCTTGCAAATTTTCAGTTTTATCAACTAGCAACTCCAAGCGATCACCTCTTTCTAAGACTTTATCAATATTCTCAATCATGACATTCCTTACCTGTTAATGAGAACATTAATTAGCCAAATTTCATCTACTTCTAAGTCCACTTAACATTGAACTTCCCAGTGAAAAAAAAACAACTTGAAGTCACAACTCAGTGACAAGTAAATTAAGTGGTTCGCTTTAGCTCAACAGAAAATGATAGATAGTCAGATACCGCTGCCAAACAGAAAGTTTGGTAACACAAATATACAAGGATTGACCACTTACTGGCTACATTACTCAGACTCTTCAATTTGCCTCAAGTATTTGTGTCGGACACTTGACACCCAGACATGGACACTAGGACTTGGACACTTATTTTAGACCAAAAACATGTACATTTTTCAAATTGTTGACGAGTCCGACACTTGGACATGTATCCATGTTGGACGCTTTTAGCCGAGTCCGAGTAACAAAGCTTACTGGGTATAGCAAGACATATTAATACGAACGTCACTCGTATTTCTTCATTACAAATAAACCGATAAAATAATATATCTTAATCCAGGTATGCATTCTTAAATACTTGCACAACTCTGTTTCAAATGATTATTTGTTTCTACAAAGGCTGTATAAAAACTATATATGTGTTATAATGTTAAAAACTTTACGGACAAAGTAAAACCTACTGATTCACTCATCACAAAACCAAAATCTAAAGCTATTTGTGTTCGCTTTATTTAGAAACAGATTGATTTTTTCAATTAAGTTAGTCCAGTTGTCCTTTAAACTAAAGATTTTTGGTGACAAATTCTTAACAAGACTACAAAAGACCATTGTAGAAAATAGTTCCATAAAAGCACATTAAAAACTATACAGGCTGCTGTTAACCAGAAAGTGTTCCTTGTTATTAATATATTTGAGGGCATTGAACGAAATAAATTTTTTAGTGACACAATGTGAAGCATATACCTGAAAAGAGGGAGAACATTTTACTATATCTTGTACTCCTAATGTATTTCAGATCCAAGATGTATAATGTTCTCAGAAATGAATAATAGTAAAAGCTTGGAAGATGACATTTTAAAATTTAATATAGTAGTTATGCTTTCTTACTCACCAAGTCAAACTCGGATAATTATCAACAATTAAAAGAACAAAGCAGGTAAATTTGCAATCAAGTAATCAGGAGATTTTCATTCAATTACATGATATAATTATTTGAGATGATAATATTCTTAATTTTACTACAGAACTGAAATAGTAGTAATTTAAAGATCTTGCAAACTATGAAAAATTGGATTTTTATCCTGTTTTGATCTCAATTACTATTCAGAGTTTATGGTATTAAAACCTTTGCCTTGCGACAAGGATATTCCCTTACTTCTCATCCAGTTATATGCATTCTAACATTTGCATCACATTAACCAACTCCACACACTAACCTGACTCATTTCTCCTTTAAGTCGGTTAATCCTGTCGGCATTGGGATCATTTGAGTAATATTCCATTTGTTGGCTCATGACCCTTGAAAATTCATCATTCATGGCATAAGCTTGGGCTGAGAGAACTGCTCGACCATAAGTCCTCACAAATCTTTGGTGAATGTCTTCGAGAAATGCAAAAGGAATTCGTCCTGCAAAAATAATCAAAATCAGAAGCACACAGATTATATCGTAGCAAGAAGCAATAGAATCAACAAACTCTAACTCGACAACACTCAGATCCTATCAACAATTAGGAAACCAATAACAAGAAAGATATCGAAAAAGCGAAATAAACAGAACACATACTTCCGGCATTCTCATCAGCCATACAAAGCACAGTAAGTCCATCAGTCCTCTTAACATGAAAAATAAAGCGATCCTGCGAATACGAAACATTCATATCATCATTCCCCGGAGCTTTTTCGAGTAATTGTCGAGCAATTGCGCTTGCGTTAGTCGTAGTTCCACTAAACTCGGCCAACACCAC
The DNA here is from genome assembly GCA_036435485.1 of Saposhnikovia divaricata. NCBI lineage: Eukaryota > Viridiplantae > Streptophyta > Magnoliopsida > Apiales > Apiaceae > Saposhnikovia > Saposhnikovia divaricata. Next base: position 51,192,137 of record CM071595.1, on the reverse strand, counting down.
CGATCCTCTCGCCACCAATACATACAGAATCGCCATCACAAATCGGATCAAATCAAGTAATCAACAAATAGAATTAAAATTATTTTATTACATGAAATGAAAATAAAGGAGAGGAGCTAGGGTTTTGAGGACTGATTGATTGTGAATTCAACTAGTAGGTGTAGTTTTTAAATTAAAGTTTATGAGTTGATAATTGATGAGCTGGGTGGTGTGTTGACCCATTCATGGCTGTTTAGTGCTTTGTGTGTATGTGGTTGTATCATGTATGTATGTTTTTTGTTAATTGAAACAATTAGATTGTGATGTGATTGATGACACCACATTTGCTGGATTTTTATAATTATAAGGGTTAGGGGAGAGCATGGTTCGGTTCGGGGCGGTTTTGCCCTGAAACCGAATCCGAAATCGCATGTCTTCGGTTTTAAAAATTGAAAACCGCAACCGAACCGTCGGTTTCGGTTTCGGTTTTAAAAAGCTCGGTTCGGTTTTTAACGGTTCGATTTCGGTTATAAAACCGAACGAAAAAAATCATAAATATATTATAAGACTTTAAATTTATAAATTATAACTTTATCGACAAATATATCCTTTTCAATTTGTCAATTATATCAAACTAATAAGTAGATTAATAATACAACTTTATTTAAATATAATAAGACAATGCATCCCAAATTTTGATTTTTACTAACCGCCCCTAATGATATATACTGTATAATCCATCTTTAATTAAGGGTATCTTTGAGCTCCAGTACATTAAGTTTTTCTTTCTGCACACTTTATTTTTATTTATGTAGAATGTGATTAAACTAATCCGAGCTCCAGTACATTAAGCTTTTCTTTCTGCACACTTTATTATTTATTTAGGTAGAATGTGATTAAACTAATCCTTCTATGTTCATTGTGTAGTTAGGGGAGAGCACGGTTCGGTTCATATTTAATTATAATTCAAGATATAATATATTTATTAATTTTAAGAATATATATAAATTACATAAATTTATATAAATTATATATATATATATATATATATATATATATATTTATTTATTTATTTATTTATTTATTTTAATAATCGGTTCGGTTCGGTTTTAATCGGTTCGGTTTTAACATATAACCGAAACCGGAACCAAAATTCTCGGTTTTTAAAAATCAAAAACCGCAACCGCCGGTTCGGTTTCGGTATCGGATTTTTCGGTTCGGTTTTGACCGGTTTCGGTTCGGTTTCGGTTTAAATTCGGTTTTTTGCTCACCCCTAATAAGGGTGTGTGTTATTTTTCAGAATTTGGTCGGCCTCTTTAATTTCAAAGGAAAATGTTAGGTAGCTCAAAAAAAATTTTCAAAATATTTTTTAAAACTATATTTTTTCTGGTCTATAATATAAGTCATTTATGTATTCCTAAATCTTAAATAAAAAGAGTTCTATTTAATATTTTTTAATGATTCTTTTTTTAATAAAAATATATTTAAAATACTTTTATTCAAAAAAAGAATTATTAAAAAATATTAAATAGAACTCTTTTTATTTAAGATCTAGGAATGCGTAAATACTTTATATTATGAAACAGATGTAGTATATGTTACAAATTAAAAAATATATGAAATTTTCCGTATATTTATATTCATCTATGAATTAAAATGTATTAAAATGTATTATGTTATATCATGTTATTTGATAAAATTTTGAAAAAAAAAAATTGAATTATCTGACATAACTCAATTTGAAATTGTCCAAATTGAAAATATTTTTATTTATATAGTAAATTAGTGAACAGTAGATTTATTATCTGTATAGTTTCCTTAATTTTTAAATATTTTGAATGAAAACAACAAACCATAGAATCCTTCCTTTATATATATTATATGGCAACATGGCCTTTTCACCCATTTAGTAATTTACTAAACTATCCATGCATCATGTTAATGTTAAAAAAAATGGATTTTAGTGGATTTGAACCCATGACCTCCATGTACCAATTTTCTTTTGTCCACATTATTACCACTACACTAGAACACTTTAGTATACATTTTTTAAAATCATTAATTGCATGCACAAACAATCCACTTGCTACATTTCCTTTAATAATATAACAATATTCTTATGTTTGCATATATTAATACCGCTACGCTAGAATACTTAATGATACACTTTTTAAAATCAATAATTGCATACGCAAACAATCCACTTGCTACATTCGCTTTAATATCTATTTCCAAATTTATTCGGGATAAAAGTTATTAAAATGATAAGAACATGTAAGATATTTTTGACTGAATGAATAACCGACTGAATGTACGTGTATTTAATATAGATGAACATTTCTCCCGATCTGCCCGACCCCGATTTAATACCTTTCCCGTTTGGAGATTCGGAAACTTTTTCGGGTTTGGAACGGGAAACATGAAATGTTATAAATAAAAACTTGGGGATGGGAACGAGCTGAGGGATTAAAGCATCTCGGCTAAGGGGTCATTTGTTAAATCTGAATATCACTTTCTGAACCATTGATTATCTGAACGGTTGAATAATCTGAATTCTGAACGAAAGTTGTTGTTTGATAAAATAAAAAAGATTCTGAATGACTAAATATTATGAGTTTTTTGTTAAACATATTTTCCGAATAATTAAAATATTTAGCCAATAATAAATTTTAAAAGTAAGATGAATTATTTTTCAAGCTTTTTCGATAAATACCCAAGTTCAGAATTTTTTTTGCAAAGGTATTTTTTTTAAAAAAATATATTGCGAAAATACCAACTTATTTGCAAAAATACGTTATTTGCAAAAATACAGTCTGCAACCAAATCAACTAAATACAATTGTTTGCAACCACATATGCAACTCTATGAAAACTTTGCGCAGCTGCATATGCAACCTGATAAGATTATATTTTTGCAAAATGTTTTTCCTGAAAAATGTATTTTTGTAAATATTTTAAGAATATGGTAAAAGTATAAAAAAAAATTAGAAAAAATTGTATTTTTGGTAAATATTCATTATATTTTTATTATATATATTTTGAGTTTTTTTAATATCTTTATGTTAGAAAAAACGTGTGTACGAAATACGATTGCCAAAAAGTTAGCTTGGCATAAATTATATAATTTTAAAATCAGGTAATCATATTGAATAGAATAGAGATATAATATGCATACCTTATATTCAATAATTATTGATGCATACAACAAAGAGATTTGAATGGTTCAGTTGGAATTCTAAGGGTGGTGTTGTCCACAGGAATGTGGGAGTCGTCCAGCACCATCCAGATTTCTAAATAATTAACAAACAATTTGAACGACAATCACATGAATGGTTCCGTTCATCTTATTTAATTCAGCCATTAACAAATGAACCCTAAATCCCCAATTCCCGTTCCCCAATCGATTATCATATTTAAGAAAAAATAATTTTTTAAATATATATATTGTAGATTATCAAAAATAAATGTAATTTAAAGATTCAATTTTTTTTTATAAATTTAACATTTCATAACATTAGAAATGGTATGGAAATAACTTACAACCAGTTCGACATGCCAAAAGATGGCAAATGTCACAATTGTCGGACAGAACCCATTCATCAATGGGCTTAAAAGCTTGTTTACGCAGGCAAGTAACACCATTTGTTGCATCGAATTTAACATTTCATAAATATAATTTAATTTTAATAATATTTTTCATCTTTTATTAAAATTGCTATTTATAATATAATAATAAATTTATCATGATTTATCAAAATAATTTGATTATCCAATATATTAGAGAATATATAAATTTTAATTAAAAAAATAAGAATCTCCAAATTTTCATAGGGATCCTTGTTCCCCGTTCGAGGTAGGAATCATGGAGGAAAATAATCTCCATTTTGGGATCGATACGGGTTCAACGATTAGGTTCAAAATTTAATTAAAAAGAAGTTCGAAATTTTAATTAAAAATATTGAAATTCATGATTTCTCGCGGGGATACGTATTTTCCTTTCGGGGCAGGAATCGTGAGCGAAATAATTCTCGTTCAAGAACCGAAACAGGTTCATCGATTTTGTTCGATCGAATTCGGAGATCGGGATGGATATAGCACTCCCTGACCTTGAATTGACCCGATGCCCATTTCCAACCAACATGAATTCATTTAGTGTCAGATTTGGACATTTAGATACAACTAAATATCAACAAAAGAATAGGTACATCAATTTTTTTAGCAACTTAAGAACAAACGGTAATACAACTAAATATTTGATAATAATATGTTAATCCAATTTGTTGGCAAATGTTAGATGAGTTTGATTGAAATTCAAAAGATATAGTGTGATCACAATAACATTTGAAAAACGTATACATGTTTAATGTGTGAGAGGTATGACAATTAACTATTTTATTATCATAATACCTATTTAGCTCATAACCACAACTATAATTTTATATAAATATGAAAATGCAGGTCGCTGAGAGGTTGTAAAGAAGAATGAGAGATGATCGAAGAGAGAGGAAGTATAAACAAACTTGAGATTGTTAAAGACGAAAGATAGGTGATGTGGCAAAAAGTATGTGCATATATGATGTGGTTGAAGGACGGAACGGATAGGTGACATGATAGTGGCCGGAAAGAGGCCGAAGTAAGAAGGTACCTGATCAGTAATAAATTGGAGGAGATGTGAGATAGGCTACTTGATCAGTAATAAATTAAGGAGATATAAGGTAGACATATGGGTAGAAGAGAAATAGATATTTAAAATATGTTGTGGCTAAGATTGAAAGTAGTTAAAAAATTGTTGTCGTGGTGATTCTTTTAGGATTTCTACTGAAAAACACTGTTATCGTGGAAATATTTGATAGCTGACAATTAACTCTAATATACCACTTTTGTCGGTTATTCTTCTCGCATTAAACAAGTACCACTATAAATATGAATCTCGAAATTTATAGTTTGCTAATAATTTGAATTTAGAATGATTATAACTACTGAATCGGTAGACCGTTGCAGTGAAAGGTAAAATAGACTAACAAGAGGATACAATGGATTTTATCGCAAAATTAAACAAATGTTATATGAATTAGAATGTGGCCCGTGCCTTGCACAGGCTTTCATGCTAGTTTAAACCAATATGCAAAATGATGGGAGAAAAGTAATGGGTGTAAAAACAATTATTTAATGATCTCTCCCTTCGGTCTCTTTTCTCTCCCTATAAAAAAAATCCTACCTACTACTCTCTCTATCTCTAAAAGCTTTTTCTCTTTACTTTGAACACGTTTGCCAACACACATTTTTAATCGTTAATATCTTTAATTTTGTATTAGTATTAAATATAAAAACTTCACTGTATTAAAGTACTCACAAATACGAATCAAGCAAAATCACTCATGACTATATTTTGTCTTATAAATTATGCATAAATTAGTAGTCAATCACTTATAATGAACAGTATAGAAAGTCAAAACGAGAAAGGTTTTTCGGGACGAAGAGAGTATAAGTTATTTGATTGATAATGAACCTCATTTTCATTGTTTTTTTTAATATAATTTCATTCACTAAATCTCTTTCTTATTCATTATTCATTAGGAGTTTTTCTACCCCAATATTTGGGTTTTATGTACCTATATTGGATTTGTTCTCTCTACTCGTTAGAGTTTATTTGTTTTCATGTTCGGGATTATAGATCTGCAAAATTTTCATAGTTATGGTTCGTTAATGGGTTATATGGACTTGCAATTATGGTTGATTTTTCGGATACGTCATGATGAATTAGATTGCATATTTTTCACAACTACAATGGACCGTTAGGTTGTCCCTTCAAAAAGGATATGTATTCCAACGATAAAAGCGGGGATACTCCACAATGAAAGATCTATTCACTGATCGTATTTTTGATGAAAAAATGTGGATTTAATCTTATTTAGCATATGTTCGTTGAAATTTAATTGTTTTTATAGATGTTGTAAGCTTTTTTTATCAATGAATTATTTAACTTTCAAAAAAAAGATCAAATATTTGTTTTAACCGTATTCTGAGTCTCCCTTTATTATATTATCGTAAGATTTAAAGTTCTGTTTTAATTATTGTTAGGGGTGCGTGCGAATGTTTATTTTTTTTTAGTGCGCTACTTGACTCTAATATTTATTTAGTGCGACGCTATTTTATTATTTAATTCGAATTATTATTATTATTATTATTATTATTAATATTGTTGCTACTATTTTTGATTATTTATGACTACTATTATAATAAAAAGTTTTTTTTTGAGTTATTAGAAAATATTAGTGTTTTATTTTGTCTATTAATAAATAGGAGCGTATTAAATTGCTACTTGATAAGGTAAATGTGGATTAAGCCCAAATTGTTAGCATCTTGTAAGCTTGTTATCCTAATCTATTGGGTCAATTTAGGAGATGCCCAACTAGTAAAATTAAGCTAAGGCCCTAATGATTATTACCACATCTAGGAAATCAATTTAGAGAATGAAAACCAAACCAAACCAAACCAAACATACCCAGTATGTCCCGCTCAGAGCAGGGTCTGGGAAGGGTAGGTTGTACGCAGACCATGCCCCCACTTTTTAGGGTGGGGAGGCTGTTTCCGTGAAGACCCTCGGCTATGTGCACGACATATACGGTGTGTGATATAAACAAAGAAATCTAAAAGATACGCGACAAAAATCACAGCAAAACCTGAGCCCATGGTTTTCTCCACACGGGACTTACCTACCATGCCTCTAGCTATCACCAAGCGAAACTCCCTATACCTGCACAATCGGGAAACAAATTATAATAAAAATACAAGATGAAAAAGGGAAAAGATAACGGAAATAGCCGAACTCCTAAGATAAGGCCATCCGAGACAATCCAACTCTGAGGTTCTCCACTACAGAGCCGTCCCCTAGAAGAGAGTCCACCACTCTGATCTGCCGCCTCCACGAACACCTATCAGCGGTCATGGTCTCACTTAGGATCATAGCCTTCAAATCCAACCTAAGCTGCTCTTCCCATGACCTCCTCGGTCTGCCTTTCCTCCTTACCCCAACAACCGAAAGACTCTCGACCCTTCTCACTGGGGCTTCCGGCCGCCTCCTACGGACGTGGCCGAACCATCTCAACCATCTCAATTTAGAGAATGAAATCTCCTTTATTTTCTTTGCCGAACAAAGCAAAAACACAAGACATCCTCTCTCCTATATCTCTTCCACCATTAAAATCCTCTTCTTTAAAAGTTTATACCTTCTCTAATCCTAGCTTGAACATGCATGCAAGCCCGTATTAGTATAGATTGTTAAAAACTCTTTATTTTGATATCTATTTTAAGGGGTTTCCGAGAAATCGATTTTTCTATTGATAAAAGCTCTAAAGTGATTTTTCAAAAAAAGGGTATGAGTCTTAAATTTTAAACCTTTTTATTTCATTTTGTATGATTGTTGGTTTTGTAAAACAAAATTCATGTACTTGTAATTTTGCTAGTAGGTTTTCTTTTTAATTGTAAATTAGGGGTTTTAATAATTAATTAGAGATGTGTAAACTTGATGGATTTGTTTGATTTAGATGATGTGGGTATTGTTTGCAATGGGGGATTTTGATTTTGGGGGAGTAATTGTTGTTGCATGCCGGAAATTAGACCACCACCACGGTGGTGGGTGTTGTCGGAATCGAAGGAGGCTGGGGGGGTGGTGTGCGAGTACGGAGGCAGAGGCGGAAAGAAGAGAGAGTGAAGGACGAGAGAGATGGAGGCGGAGAGAGGAGGAAGTGAAGAACGAGAGAGATGGAGGTAGAGAGAGATTTAGACGAAGAGGGAGAAAGACGTGAGCGGAGGAAGAAAGAGAGAAGAGGGGGGAGGGAAAGGAGAGAACGGAGAGATAGAGCAGGGAGAGATTGAGGGAGATTGAGAGAGAGAGAGAGAGAGAGAGAGAGAGAGAGAGAGAGAGAGAGAGAGAGAGAGAGAGAGAGAGAGAGAGAGCAGGGGAGAGACCACCGCGTGCTTTCGGCCGGTGGCCGCCCGGTTGGTGGTGGTGAAAGGAAAAGGGGGGGAGTTTTGGTAAATGGGGGATTATTTTGTTAAATTATTAATAATTTAAAATATTTTGGTAATATTTTGGTTTTAATTGATTCTTTGATAAATAGTGGAATGGTTAAAATTAGAATTAAATGGAATAAAAATAGAGCTAAGAATTGGTTTAACCTTAGTGGATTATTAGGCTAGTGTTAAATGAATACTTAACTTAAGAATATCGAAATTCTAAGTATTTTAGTTTGAGAATGAAGTTTACAAAAATGGATTTTTGTTCGAGAATAAAAAGGGAACAATATTATTATTTCCTCAAACGGACTTAATTAAAATAGAGAATTTCTAGATAAAATTATATACGTGCGAAACTAATTTAGAAATGCGAATCAAGTAATTAATTAAATTAGAGAATTTCGTTATAAAATGAGAATTTTAGAACAATTTGTGTTGATTATATGAAAACACTTTTTATTATTTTATTCGAGATATGTTGTTAAATAAATAAAGTAGCACCATATATTTAGGAATAATTAGAGACCTTTAAATTGAGAAATTCCCTTGCGAATAATGTGATTTTTGGATCATACGATGTCACAAAATCCGAATTATTAAAATTAATAGGAAAAACGAATAGAGCCTCCATTTAAATCTAATGTTCCGAAATTGATACGTTAGTGAAATTTTAGGGTTTCGAGTATGTTTTAAATTATATTTTCGAGAATTACTTGATTATCAAAAGCATGATTACCAAATTATTTTGACATTACGCTATTAATTTCTACCCGAGTACTAAAATTATTTTGATAAATTATAGAAGTTCTTTTTGAGATTGAGAACCCTGCTCGCGGATAGCGCTTTTTAATTATTCGATAATTTAGCATCGAGACAGAGGCAAGTTCATTCCTACCCTAACTCTCGAAAATTTCGTATTCTTGTTAATTCATTCAAATTTATTTTCGAGCTATCAATTATGAGATTCATTTGTTGCTCCTTATGATGCAATAATTTCTTTTTGAGCATTATTTTCTCGTTAAATATTATTTTACTGTTAAAATTAGTTTACATGCGAATTGTATCCCCTATAATTGTAGAAGCAATTTCGTTGCTATCGGGTCGATCTCATTAACTCGAGATGACTATTTATTTTGATTCAGTGGAACTAGTCTCATTTGTTCGAGACAGTTAAATTCATTATTTTCAGTCGAATTTATTGTACAAATTCGATAATATTTATTGATTATCTTTTAGTTGGTTCATCTTTCGAATCAACAAATATGAGTTATAAAATTAGGATCGTTAGAGTTTTACTCGTTGATCAAGTGAAAAACATTATATTTAAACGTTCTTCAATCATGAGTATTATAAATATTCGAGTGGTACGATTTGTTCAGTACGACTCAAAATATTTCATTTTGAGACTATTCTCATTATTTCGAGATAGTTGCCTTTCTTGTCAGAGGTTGGCATTTTGTTCATGCCAACCAATATAATATGTTTATTGAGAGTTTACATCAGTGCATTGTTCGGATTGGTGGCACATTTGAGTAAAACTGGCAGTCCGCTAGATCAATCAAGTATTTTCCTGTGAAGTTTATTTCAAAATATCAGTTCATTAAATGTTCGGGAATTCTGTATTCTACTGGTCAATTTTGGGAAAGAGACCCATAATAGAGAAAGAAAGACTCGTGTACCGTTATATGGGCAAGAGAATTTTTAGGCACTATGTTGCCAGGGTTGACTTAATAACCCATTATAATGTTAGCATTCATGCCTATTTTTTATATTTCGTTGATATCGTATTATAGCCGTGATCGGGCAAAGTGCGGTGTCATAGGAGGACGGTATTCCCGGTCGGATAGTTGATCGCCCAGCCGAGATACCGAGAGGATGGAAGACCAGTTTATTCATTTCTCATGAGTCATCAGAGTTACACTAAATAAGTCTTTCGAGTATTCTATTATCGAGACGAGTCTTGAGTCAAATGTCAAATTGCTGATATCCGATTGTTCATTAAGTTTCAAGTATTTCTTTTAGTAAATCTTATTATATTTATATACCGAGCAAGGAGAAACTTGCTGAGCACCATAGTTGCTCATTCTTGCTTTACAACATTTGTTCAGCTGACAAGAAGGAAAGAGGTGAGCCGTCCAGCCAGAGGCACAATGGGAAAGAGACAGCTCTGGGCTATGGTAACAAGGACTAGAATGACCAGATGGAACCTGTTATCTTTTCTACTTTATAGACTTGTGTAAGATATTATTCAGAGATGTAATACATCGTATTGTAATAATGTGCGAGACCGATCTTGGATCTGCGGAGTGGGACTACCATGCTCCGTTGTAATAAGTATTTTGTTTATTATTGAGCTAACGTGTGCTGCAGGATATCGAGACTGATGTGATGACCCGGGTCCCCGGACAGGACGGATTTGGGGGCGTCACAATATTTGTGCTGAGAATATTATTTACTACTAATTTGTATTTCTATATTTTTGGCATTCGAAAACTTTTAAATATTTATATTAAAACATTTCATTTTAAATCATCCAAAATAGTACTCCCTCTGTCCCCCCCTGAATTGCTTACATTGGGAGACGGGGGCGTGACACGCATTTTAAGGCTCCTATAAAGTATAGTTCCATAATTTATTTTTAATTTTTTTTTGTCTAAATAAAAATTGAATGTTTAAATTTTTATTCAGAAAATAATTAAAAAATTATGGAACTATACTTTATATATACCGTAAAATACGTGCCAAGCAATACTGAAAACATGTAAAAAAATGAGTGGGACGGATGGAGTAGTACATCAATTAAATTGGAATGATTTAAAAACGGTGAAAATCATATGCTACCTCATATATGTGGTTTATTTTATAGATTATTTTCCTTCAATGGCTTATTAGTATTTGTTTCACCTTACTTTTTTTTCATTACTTAGTCAACCATGAAACTACACACCTAGAGAGGAGGTGAATAGGTGTATGTGGTTAAATAATAATTTTAAACTTTATGAAATATGGCTTATTGAATTCAATTTTAAGTAGACATAAATGACGTGTTGATTGTAACTATGTGCAATGCAATAAGAAAGGTGTAGAAATGTATAACAAACATACACAAAATTTTTATCCAGGTTCGATCCCTAATCCCTTAATGGTTAATGGTCTGCGTCCTGGTCTCTTACCAACTTGGTAAGAAAATATATTCTATTGGTCAAATTAGTTACAACTACAAGATATAATAATATACCACCCTTCTTCCCAGCTTTTGACAAATGGCATGCTAAATAGAACTGTACTTGAGCCTGTTCTCTAAGCTATACTACCCCGAGTACACTTTTTTAGCACTAGTTCACCAAGTCCTACTATTCACAGCCAAATATTCAAAAACTAAATATTACAATCAGAACAATACAAATTAATAAAAGATTACAACTCAAACTATAGACTCTTTAAGTATATGATACGAATATGATATATTATGAGTTCAAAGATAATCGAATAAAGATTTTGCAAACTAAGCACTGAGTTGTTTTGTTCTAGTTCATTTCTTTGAATAACAAAATTAACTCACGGACAGGTTTATAAAACCTCAAGAATAACGTTCAAAAAATCACTTGCAACGTATAGAGTCCAAAGAAAATAAGTAAAACATTTTGAACTATTTCTTCTAAAAATATGTCTATAAAACCCTATATAAAAATTTGTAGAAAAAAGGAGTTATAAACAGAACTAATTCATATTGTTACGCCATATTTTCGGTTGCCTCAATTATCTCCCAAATTTCTTACGAATCTAATAATAATTAACTTAATCCCTAAGTTAATTATTTCCTCTCTCTGAAACGAGGAATTATCTCCAATTTATGATATAAAATATCTCCAAACGATATCCTTCAAATCAGGAAGGTATCCCAACGAGAATATCATTTAAAAAGATAAAATCTACTAATTCCCAATACATCGCTTAACAATCATAGGGATTAAAAACCAATCCTGAATAGAACTGCGTTGACTTGATCTCTATAAATATAGGGTACGCAAGCATCTTGGAAAAGGATCTGACAAATCTAACAAGTCGAGATACCTCTCAAGTCCAGCCCCAAACATCCGAAATCCCAAATCCCCCAATTGTCATAATTTTGTTATTCCAGCAATCTCCGAAATTTGTGATCACCAAATTCCTCCGTTAACAATTGGCGCTAGAAGGAGGGGATATTTTTTATTGTGGAGGATAATCAATTCATACGCATGGGGGGTTATTATGGATCTGGAGCTGCTTTAATGGAGGAGCTAAACGGTGGAGACGGTGACTTTATTCCGAATTAAGATAAGTTTTCTAATGATTTTGTCCATAAAAATTATTTATCTTATAAAATTCGTAGTAAATTCAATACATGTCGGATTTCGATGATTTTTAATGATTCGGAAAGCTTTTTAAATTGCCTATAACTTTCTTTCTTTGAGTTTTCTCAGATTATATCTTGATCTATTCTCGAAATCACAATATACAATCAAATCTCATTTTTTTAGCATCGAGAAATAAATCAGCAGACATTTTATTTGATTCCCAATTCGTATAAGTCCGTTTGTGATGAGCCATATCTTGTCGGAAAGATATTTTCGTTATCTACAACTTTCATGTTTTGTGTTTTAAAAGAAACTATCGTTTAGATGGTTAAAAAAGTTAAAAATAGATCTGGGCAGAATCTGAATCATGGAGATATTCAAGATTTGAGATGAAATATTCGTGGTACATGAAAAACAAATAGAAGCTTGGGAAATTCTGAATTTAACAGAAGCAAAAATCGAGTTTTTGTTGAAAACTACACAAGAAGGCCCTTTGGGTATTATTTCGGAAGGCCCTCCTTTGCGGTGGATATTGCTTGGATTATTTTGGAAGATCCTCCTTTGATGAGGGTAATATTTTTGAAGATGATCTCCTTTAAGGAGAGTCTTATTAAAAATCCTTGAAAAACTATACTTCCGGGGGAGATGTCCGTACTTCCGACACCTCATTAAGGTACGATCTCTAGAAATACGACTCCCAAGAGGAGGGTGTTTCTGGAATGGGAAATACGACCTCCCGAGAGTAGGGTATTCCAAATTATCAAAATCCTTGAAAAACCGTACTTTCGGGGTGGATGTCTATACTTCCAGCGCCTCATCAAGGTATGATCTCTAGGAATATGACCTCCCATGAGGAGGGTGTTTCTGGAAAGGGGAATACGACCTCCCGGGATGAGGGTATTCCGAGAAATAATTTCTAGGGAGTATGATTTCCTTGGAGGAGGGTATTCTCTGGAATGCATTATGGAGATTCTATGATACGTCCTTCTTTGAGGAGGGTATTCCTTAGAATGCTTAATGTAGGATATTTCTTTGAATATTTGTTTTTCAAGGCATTGCTCGGAATGTTTTTTACGACTCTCCGAATAATGCTTGGATGTTCCTACAAGGTAGATTCTGTCACACCTACAAAACTACTCAGACCCAAGAAATTTGGAAGATCGAAGCATGCTTAGTTCTCCAGTCCATCAAGCTGCACTGAAGAACTGGGGGTAGTTGTTACGCCATATTTTCGGTTGCCTCAATTATCTTCCAAATACGAATCTAATAATAATTAACTTAATCCCCAAGTTAATTATTTCCTCTCTCTGGAACGAGAAATTATCTCCAATTTAGGATAGAAAATATCTCCAAACGATATCCTTCAAATCAGGAAGGTATCCCAACGCGAATATAATTTAAAAAGATAAAATCTACTAATTCCCAATACATCCATTAACAATCATAGGGATTAAAAACCAATCCTGAATAGAACTACGTTGGCTTGATCTCTATAAATATAGAGTACGCAAACATCTTGGAAAAGGATCCGACACATCTAACAAGTCGAGACACCTCTCAAGTCCAGCCCCAAACATCCAAAATCCCAAATCCCCCTATTTTCATAATTTTGTTATTCCAGCAATTTCCGAAATTTGTTATCACCAAATTCCACCGTTAACACATATAATGTAGGAAAACAGTTTTGATATTTTGGAAACGTTTATATTGAGCTCATATATATATATAAATAATATGTACGTATAATATAATTTAGGAGCCCTTACAGCTGTTTAGATGAATTTCCTAACAAATCTTCTTAATTTTTGCACTTAAACTCTATTTCTAGTGGACAGATTTTTCCGCTTGCTGATTTAATCATGTCTTCATGAAATTAGCTTGTCAACCTATCATAGTTCAGCAATTTTCACTTGCTGTTTAGATGTACTAATTCTCTAATCAGTAAGCATCTTGCAAAACCAAGTTAGTACATACACAAAACATACAAACATGCTGTTTAGATATAAAGTTAGGTCTTGCTACTTATTTACTGTTTATGATCATTAAAATTATTAGCTTATAACCCGTGCAACGCACGGCTCCTCTTTTAAAATCTAAAATTTTATTAATTTTTTTAATATTTATATGTTATTAATTTACACATCAAATTGTTGTTCAAAAATTTATATTTGTGCTCTATTTTGAATTCTTAAAATTTGATTTGGACGATTTTATAGACCACATGAAAGTAACAAAATAATCTTAAATTTAGTGATGGATTAACAATTATTTTTCAATTAAAACTAAGTAGAAACAAAAGAGAAAAGAAATTGATGATTTTTTACGTTAAAAATTCTGTTCAATTTATGAAATTTAGTTATATTTCGTTTTGATTATCAAAATACTCTTCTTATTGTTTGAAGATAGCTCTACTTACAACTAAATATAGTTTTAATAATAAGTGTAAGACGTATTTTGTCCAAAATTTTGGTAATCGGTAGTCTGGTCTTCACTAGAACAAAATAAATAAGAACCGTTAGATCATAAAATATATAGATGAAAAACGATGGGTCTTGCATAAAAAAATATTAAATTTTTTAACATGTAAACTAAAAAGTGCATTTATATTAAAATACGAAAAAGTGTATGTCAATGATTTAAATCATATACTACATTGAATAAGATTATCAATGTAGGTTTTTTACACTGAATAGGATTAATGTAAAAATTCATAATTATATTTCTCTTGATATTCTGAGTGATAATAATTGTTAAATCATCACTAAATTAAAGATAATTTTGTGAGTTTCGCGTGGACCGTAAAATCATCAAAATCTGATTTCTAGATCTCAAGATAGAGACCAAATAATAAATATAATTTTTTTTAATATTAATAAAAAATAAATAAAATTCAATTCTATCCTTTTTTAATTATATCCTTTTCATATTATAATTTTCTTTTTTAAAATTCAACTTTAATACAAATTTTTTTATTTATATCCTTTTTAGATTATAATTTTCTTTTTAATATGATATAATAATAAGTGTAAGAGGTATTTTGTCCAAAACTTTAGTAGTCGGTAGTCTGGTTTTCAGTATAACAAAATAAATAAGAACCGTTAGATCATAAAATATATAGATGAAAAAAGATGGATCTTGCATAAAAAAATAATTTATTTTTTAACATGTAAACTAAAAAGTGTATTTATATTGAAGTACGAAAAAGTGTATGTCAATGATTAAAATCATATAATTTGGTTTTCTACATTGAATAAGATTATCAATGTAGGTCTTTTACACTGAATAGGATTAATGTAAAAATTCATAATTATATTTCTCTTGATATTGCGAGTGTTTCCATTTCTATAATAATTGTTAAATCATCACTAAATTAAAGATAATTTTGTGATCTTCGCGTGGACCGTAAAATAATCTAAATCTGATTTTTAGATCTCAAGATAGAACCAAAATAATAAATATAAACTTTTTTAATATTAATAAAAAATAAATTAAATTAAATTCCATTCTTTTTTAATTATATCCTTTTCATATTATAATTTTCTTTTTAAAATTCAACTCTAATACAAACTTTTTTGGGTGAAGGTCCAAAATAATCATTTTTGGGATAAATTTTGCCCAAATTACTGATTCTGGAAAAGTTGGCCCTAAATACTGACGGAATACGGTATTGCGTGCACTGTATCCTTCAAATACGGCCTTTCGTGTGCCGTATCATCATCTGATACGGCATTTCGTGTGCCGCAACATCGAGATATGACGTTTGGTGTAACGTATTAGGTTAAAAGTTTAGTACCCCTGGCGGGGCCTATAAGAGTATCATCACTGATATGGCATTTCGTGTGAAGTATCAACGCTGATACGGCACACCAAACGCCGTATTAGCTGCTGCCGTATTAGCTGCTGATACGGCACACCAAATGCCGTATCAGTTGCTGATACGGCACACCAAACGCCGTCTTAGTCATTGGTACTTCACACGAAACGCCATATTAGATCGGTAAATAGGGCCAGACATGCTCAAATATGATTATTTTGGTAATTTTCTCAAACTTTTTTAATTATATCCTTTTAAGATTATAATTTTTTTTTTAAATATGATATAATCTTGATCGTCTACTTTTAAAAATATTAGATTCGATGATTGAAATTGTTATGGTAGTATTGTGACAAACCAAAATTATGGATAAGATCCCTATTAGTATATCCTTATACTATTACACTTATTATATATAGGATATAATAGGAGTATCGAACCACTCACGATCAACCGAATAGAATTTAATATCTATACTATACTATTATAAGCGAAATAGTGTATAATTGGTTGGTTGGTCGGTCGGTTAACACCTTCCCAAAAATTTTGCTAACACCTTCCTAAAATGAAAAAATAAATTAAAATACATATAAAATGTAATTTCACGAAAGATAAACCACATATTTAACTTAATAACAAACTCTTTTAATACACTCCAATTAATATTCAATTACAAACTCTTTTGGTTATATTTGAGTTAAAATACTTCAGCTACACCCAACTTTTTTAGACCCTTTTAATTACTTGGAAACCAAATTTTTTTAAAATTATTTTTAATAATTTTAATATCACATATTTATTAACAAATTTGCAACAAATTATAAATCAACGAAGTGAAAACAAACTAAAACTATATAATAAACAATAAAAAATTCACACAATTACAAATGTAATTTTACAAAAGAAAAATCACATATTTAACTTAATAACAAACTATTTTAATTACACTCCAATTAATATTTAGTTACATACTCTTTTGGTTATATTTGAGTTAAAATTCTTCAGATGCACCCAACTTTTTTAGACTCTTTCAATTACATGAAAACCAAATATTTTCAAAATCATTTATAATAATTTTTATATCACATATTTATTAACAAATTATAAATCAACAAAGCGAAAACAAACTAAAACTATATAATAAACAATAAAAATACGGAGACAGTTACAAATTAATATTAAATTCTATTTTAGACAAATACGGAGTATTACATTATGCGTTATTATGGAATCATTATTTGAATATGATAATCTATACTATACTATTATAAGCGATACATGGTATAATTGGTTGGTTGGTTGGTCCGTCTGTTAACACCTTCCCAAAAATTTTGCTAACATCTTCCAAAAATGAAAAAAAAAAAGTGAAATACATATAAAATGTAATTTTACAAAAGATAAACCACAGATTTAACTCAGTAACAAACTCTTTTAATTACACTCCAATTAATATTTAGTTACATACTCTTTTGGTTATATTTGTATTAAATTCTTCAGCTGCACCCAACTTTTTTAGACTCTTTCAATTAACTGAAAACCAAATATTTTCAAAATCATTTAAAATAATGTTTATATCACATATTTATTAACAAATTTACAACAAATTATAAATCAACAAAGTGAAAACAAACTAAAACTATATAATAAACAATAAAAATACGGAGACATTTACAAATTAACAAATACGGAGTATTACATTATGCATTATTACGGAATCATTATTTGAATATGATAATCTATACTATACTATTATAAGCGAAATAGGGTACAATTATCGGGTGGTTTGGGCGGTTTAGGACCGCCAAACTATAAATTTCGGGTTTTTATTTTTTTAAACCATAACCAAACCAAAAACCATAACATTTAAAAAAAACCAACCTAACACACAATTACAAATGTAATTTTACAAAAGAAAAACCACATATTTAACTTAATAACAAACTCTTTCAATTACACTCCAATTAATATTTACTTACATACTCTTTTGGTTATATTTGAGTTAAAATTCTTCAGCTGCACCCAACTTTTTTAGACTCTTTCAATTACTTGAAAACCAAATATTTTCAAAATCATTTATAATAATTTTTATATCACATATTTATTAACAAATTTACAACAAATTATAAATCAACAATGTGAAAACAAACTAAAACTATATAATAAACAATAACAATACGGAGACAATTACAAATTAATATTAAATTCTATTTTAGACAAATACGGAATATTAAATTATGCATTATTATTGAATCATTATTTGAATATGATAATCTATACTATACTATTATAAGCGATACATGGTATAATTGGTTGGTTAGTTGGTCGATCGGTCTGTTAACACCATCCCAAAAATTTTGCTAACATCTTCCAAAAATGAAAAAAAAATTGAAATACATATAAAATGTAATTTTACAAAAGATAAACCACAGATTTAACTCAGTAACAAACTCTTTTAATTACACTCCAATTAATATTTAGTTACATACTCTTTTGGCTATATTTGTATTAAATTCTTCAGATGCACCCAACTTTTTTAGTCTCTTTCAATTAACTGAAAACCGAATATTTTCAAAATCATTTAAAATAATGTTTATATCACATATTTATTAACAAATTTACAACAAATTATAAATCAACAAAGTGAAAACAAACTAAAACTATATAATAAACAATAAAAATACGGAGACATTTACAAATTAACAAATACGGAGTATTACATTATGCATTATTGCGGAATCATTATTTGAATATGATAATCTATACTATACTACTATAAGCGAAATAGGGTACAATTTGGTTAGTTGGTCGGTCGGTTAACACCTTCCAAAAAATTTTGCTAACAGCTTCCAAAAATGGAAAAATAAATTAAAATACATATAAAATGTAATTTTACAAAAGATAAACCACATATTTAACTTAATAACAAACTCTTTTAATACACTCCAATTAATATTCAGTTACAAACTCTTTCAATTATATTTGAGTTAAAATTCTTCAGCTACACCCAACTTTTTTAGACTCTTTTAATTACTTGGAAACCAAATATTTTCAAAATTATTTTTAATAATTTTAATATCACATATTTATTAACAAATTTACAACAAATTGTAAATCAACGAAGTGAAAACAAACTAAAACTATATAATGAACAATAAAAATTTCACGCAATTACAAATTAATATTAAATTCTATTTTAAACAAATACTGAGTATTACATTATGCATTATTATGGAATCGTAATTTAAAAATGATAACATCAACAAAATATCAACAAAAATTTGAATGTAAGTATATACGATACTTTCATTTGTATTTATAGTATTATGACAAAATATAATCATATTTCGAATAATATATCATATAATTAAACGATTATTATTTAATAATATATATTATGCCAGTATTATATTAAGTAATATATATAAGATAAATAATTATTTAAATATAAATAAAAAATTATTTAATTTTAAGAATGTCGTGCATCGCACGGGTTATAGGCTAGTAATTAATTATATGAATGATCCGATCCTAAATTCCTAATCACTTATATGCTACAGTTTCATGTTAAAATGTTGCTTTAAATTCACGATAATGAATTCAATGCAAAATTTGTGTTTTTCTATTCACTAAATTTGTTACAAAGAGTAATTTAAGAAAATCTGTCACGAAAATAGTGAGCATCCTCTTAAAGCGTCATTTTTTATATATATATATAATAGCAAATTTAATACTACACCATAATTCATTAGCTCAAATTAACAAAAAAAAAATTGAAAAATTAAAAAGAAATTTTAAGATAAAAACTTGGTCGTCAAGTTAAATTTCATTTTAATTCAAACCAAAATTTTAAAAGGAGTAATTCATTATTGCACTGTATTGATTTGGGCTTTGTTGTGAAAGAAAAACTAGGTTACTAGTGTTGCGGCTAGGGTTTGTGTATTTGATGCACAGGCGTGTGAGCTTCGAGCTTCAATGGCTGATCAAGTGTTTCGTGACTTAACTCGGGTCCTCACAAGATGCCTACGTATCTTGCAAATATCAAGAATCAAGCCAAAAACGTAGTTCTGAGTTGAAGGATCAGGTCCTTTATATAGGCATTGGATGCCTTGGAATTAGAGTAGAATTAGGTGTCTTGATGGGCAAGTCACAGCTTAGGCCCAATTCTAGAGCCTTCTAACAGATAAGAAGATAAGAATTAGAATTATATGCCTTTGAAGATTACTTCTAATATGATTAGGTTCCCTTGTTGACTCAAATATGGGGTCTTTTATTTGCTGAATAATCAATTACGAAATTGATAATTAATTAGGGTCTTGGGCCCTAATTAATGGGCTTCTACCCTTGGACCATTCTAAGTTCATTTAATACAACATTAAATGTATTTTTAGGGTTTATTTTCAGCCCATATCATTTGCCCCCCAACTTCAAGGAAAACTGATCAGGTTTTCCTTGGAGTTATTACGGCCTTGTTCGAGACTTAGGTCAGGGTTTATCTTTGATATCGTTTTGATGTAAAGCGTGGAGCGACCGACGCGTACACAACGACATTAGATTATGCCAACAATATTGAACGGTGCTAGACGGCACTAAACGGCGATAAACAACCTTAAATGACGTTTAAACAATGTTAAACGACATTTAAACGGCGTTAAATTGCGCTAAACGGTACTAAACGGCACTAAACGGCGCTAAACAGCCTTAAACAATGTTAAACGACATTTAAACGGCGTTAAACTGCGCTAAACGGTACTAAACGGCACTAAACGGCGCTAAACAGCCTTAAACAATGTTAAACGACATTTAAACGGCGTTAAACTGCGCTAAACGGTACTAAACGGCACTAAACGGCGCTAAACAGCCTTAAACATTGTTTAAACGATATTAAACAATGCTAAACGACGTTAAATTGGAAACATTGAATTGCGCTTCGAGCATAAAATTATTTTTCCATTTTTATGGAATTTCCAATTTTTCCCAACTTCAGGAGTAAGTATTATTCTCAATTCCCTTACTTTTGATTAATAATAATTTGAAAAGAATAACCTCTTTGCACGAGCAGGAGACACTTTGCTACTGTATATTCAACCTACTCGTGGTTAAAACACGAGCAGGAGACACTTTGCACATTTCTAGTTGCCACCAGGCTTTAGCTGCATATTCAACCTACTCGTGGTTCAAACACGAGCAGGAGACATTCAGTATTTTTCTAACTGAATTTTAAGACTCCATTTATAGATGCATGCATGGCTGTGCAAACATGCTACTCGTTGTGCAATCACGAGTAGGAGACAATTTACAAACCACGAACAGGAATATCACCTACTACTCGTTGCAGAGATGGAAATACCACTTGCTCGTGGTTTAATAACGAGCAAAATACATATTTTTTGCCACGAGCAAGTATAATACATTTCCTCAAAAACCTGGGCCTGGGCTTGGCCTTTAATAATTATTATACAGAGTTTTGTTATACTCTTAAATATAATTATTATTATTATTATTATAAAATCTTTCCTCAATCTGAAAATACAAGCTACTCGTTGTACAACCACGAGTAGGAGACATGCAAAAACCAACGAACACGATCGATGCCTTCCAGTATTGGATTTTCTCATTATTTGCATTGTACTCGTGGGTTAACCACGAGCAACCCGGCTCTACTTGTAATTTTCAATATGTCTTTTTATTGTACTTTTACGCATCCTTCTGGAAGATAATTAAGTAATTAATTTCTTATTTTTTACGAGGAATTTCTCTTCAGAACAAATGGGTTTCAGACCTTTTCTTGGAATTTTCTTTGGGCCAGGCCTTTATACTATATAGGTTTAGTTCTTTTTAAGCCCACGAACCTTTTTTACTCTGACTTTCAATATATTTGCTTAGAATTTTAAATTTCTAACGGTAATATGTCCGTTAGAAGCTTCCAGAATAAGTTTCTGACTTGGGCTGGCCCGTAAACCTGAAATTTTTATGGGCTTTTCGCTTTTTACCGCGTACAGGCGGTTACCAGGTGATATCAACCGGCTGTTTTGCAGCTATATAATAGTGAGATGAGACACTTGTTTTTCTCACTATTCTTCTCTCAAAAATTTTATCTCTAAAATTTCTTTCATTTAAGTGAAGTTTCAAAAGGTTCTTTCTTAGGGTTTCAAGAGCATTGTTCTAGGGTTCCACCCAAGGCGATCACCGTCCCTCGTGCTTTACCAGTTTCCGGTTGAAGATTTAAAGAATCTTCATCTTTTCCGTTTGCTACTAATCGATTTCTGGGTCTCAAAGCTTCATCCTACCATTATCAATGGCAGATTCCGGCAATTCCCAGCAATCCGAGCAATCTCAACTCAACCCAACGGTGGTTTCAACTAAGCCTCCAAGATCTGCAAGAGGTAAAACCAAGATCTCTCTTGTTCATAGCAATGTTGTTACACTTAGGGACTTGTTAGAGGAATTTTCTACTGCTTTCCCCAATATTGCTCATCTTGATGCATACAATATCCCTAGCAAATATGATCAATCAAAAGTAGATTTAATATCCACTCTTTTTGGTATTGTAAGCCCTTATAGGGCCGTAGCTGCTAGTCCATTTGATAGAGCCTGTAACCCTAAAGAGGGTGCCATTTGTATTTTTAAGGAGACATTTTATGCTGGGTTTAGGTTGCCTCCTCCACCCTTTATCTTTCGCCTCTTGGCTGAGGTAAGAGTTTGCCCAACTCAACTATATCCTAATGCTTGGAGATTCATATATTGTTATATGGTTCAATGTCGTAAACACAATCTTGAGCCTAGTGTCTCTGTATTTAGATATCTTTTTAAATTCACGAATTCCCCAAACAACACGGGTTGGGTTCAAATCTCTCATAGGAGCCTTTCTCGCACTTGTTTCATCCCTGGTACTTCCCCAGATTCTCTTCCTAATTGGAAAAAAGAATTCTTTTACCTTTTCATGGATGGGGCAAATTGGGGAGACTTTTTTAGGCTTAACTTTTCTAAAGCCGTAGATGGGTCCATGCGAGACATTAAATTGGGTGTAGACGAGCGAGCTGCTATTGAGATCCTTACAACTGATGGCACAAATCATTGTGCTCAACTAATCTCTGAGGGGTCCCTTCAAGCAGCAAAGCTAAGTGATTTGGGAGAACAGGGTAGACATGCCTTCCTTTAACTTAATTTTATGCCTCTTTATTATTTTTGTTTGTGGTCTTATGTATTTTCATGTTTACAACAACCTTGACTGCGCTTAATGCTGTTTTCCAAAAGAGGGAGAGAATGGCAGAACAAAGGTCAGGAGTGAACACACAACGATCCAAGAAGGTCAAAACAGGCCTTACTACTGAGGCTGATGGATCTGAGGTAGTTCCTGCCTTTCTCACTCACTCTGAGAGGATTGATGTTTCTGAGGATCCCTCTTCTTTCGAAGTTGGTTGGGGACTTCGGAAGAAGGACACAGTTGTTGGTGACACTCATCGTACGGCTGAATGGTCTCGGAGTATAGTTACCCCTCGTGACCGGGTTAATGTGGTGGAGTCTTCTGATGACCTCCAGGTTGAGAACCTTGGGGCTCATGGTATTGCGACGGTATTACTCTTCCTTTCCCTTCTCGTTGCCATAATATCTTTATTCCAATTATTTCTTACCATTTTGTTTTGTGTTATTTTTTAGATTAACACTTACTTCCAGGCTGGGCTTCATAACCTAAAGAAAGTTCGTCAGGAGCTGACTATTGCAGAGAGGGATCGTGACAGAAACCAAGCTGATGCAGATACTAACTTTGCGAGGTTTCGAGCTGTGGAAATGGAACTTGCTGCGGAGAAGGAAAAGTCTAGGAGATTGGAACTAGAGCTCGCTAAGGGTAAGGAGCAAATTTTGAAGGAGTATCGTTCCTCTAGGGAGTTTGAAGAGCTCCTTAACGCTGAGTACGACGCTAACTTTCCAGCGACTTTTAACATGTGTTGGGAGAAAATCATCGAAGAGCTGGGACAAAAGATTTCTGGGGTCACTTTAGCAAAGTTCCCCGCACCTGCCATTCCAGGCGCCTCCAGTTCTACCCAGGAGACCGTTTGCGAGACAGTTGCTCAGTTCTCTACTCAGCCAGTCAGCGATTCCCAGCCCTTGCCATCCCAGGAAGGAGTTTTATCTCCCATGGTTGAAGACTTGGAAACTTTCCCTGTGGCGGATGACCCTGCTTTCACCCATTCCACTGATGTGGGTGATTCTCTCAAGGATCTTGACATCTAGATAGCCTTGCACGGCTTACTTTTGTACTTATTTATCTGAGACTTTTACCCTTCGGGGATTTTATCTTATCTTCAGCTTAACTCTAATTTATGCCTTGTATGGCTTATTTGTGTATTGAACTAACCCTTCGAGGGTTTTATTTATCTGAGACTTTTACCCTTCGGGGATTTTATTTATGGTTTGTTTATCATGCTTTTTAGAGTTTTCTTAGTACTTGACCTTATGGCTCACACACACCCATGCTTTGGTACAACATTTGCTTTACGTGTCTATAATAACAAAACAAAAAGAATAACTCAATTGAAAACAATAAACAAACTTCATTAATAGGTTTGACGAAAAATGTCAATAAATAGGGGTCCACCCTTACATAGATACTCTACTTCCTATTCGGAGTTTTTAAACTCTGATGTGGTTTCATCGACCTTATTCCTAGTTACCTATAAGCTATGTCCTACTTAGGATAATTAAACATAATAGACCTTGAGATTAGATGCATGCCAAGTGCGAGGCACCTCGTTTCCTTCCAAAGTCTCCAACTTGTATGATCCTCGTCCCAGTGTACTTTTGACCCGATATGGGCCTTCCCAATTCGGTGCCAACTTCCCCCTTTGTCCCACTCCGGATGCTTCAATCTTTCTGAGTACTAGGTCTCCCTGACGGAAAAACCTTTCCTTTACCCTTAGATTGTAATAGAAGGAAGCTTTCTTCTGATGTTCAGTATTCCTAGCATGGGCTTCATCTCTTACTTCATCGATCAAATCGAGGGCTAGTCTCATCCCCTCCTCGTTTGTGTCTGGTTCGAAGGCTTCCACTCGTGGAGATGCATGCATAATTTCCACGGGTACCACAGCTTCGGCCCCGTAAGCTAACATGAATGGAGTAGCTCCAGTAGTCACCTTGCATGTGGTTCGGTATGCCCAGAGTATGGGTAGTAACTCATCCACCCAAGTATTTCTGGAGCGTTCCACTCTTTTCTTCAGTCCATCAAGGATGATTCGGTTGGCAACCTCAGCTTGACCATTAGCTTGAGGGTGGGCAACTGAGGTGAATCGAAGCTCAATCCCATTCTCTTCACAATAGTCCTTGAATTCTTTGTTATTAAATTGTAATCCATTGTCCGTAACGAGGACTCGTGGTATTCCGTATCTGCACATGACATTCTCCCAGAAGAATTGCATGATTTGCTTGGTTGTGATTTTAGCCAAAGGTTTGGCCTCAATCCACTTTGTAAAGTAGTCAATAGCTACAACTAGAAACTTCCTTTGAGCAGTGGCCACAGGAAAGGGCCCAAGAATGTCCATCCCCCACATAGCAAACGGGATGGGAGAGCTAACGGATGTCAACATCTCTGGTGGTTGTCTAACCACTGGTGCATGTTTCTGGCACCGATCACACTTTTTCACGTACTCTTTGGCATCAGCCATCATCTCAGGCCAATAGAATCCAAGCCTGACTAACTTGTGAGCTAGGGACCTGCCCCCCAAGTGTTGTCCGCAAATTCCCTCGTGGACCTCCTCAATAGCTGATTTGGCCTCTTCGGGCCTCAAACACTTTAGATACGGAATCACAAAAGATTTCTTGTAGAGTATCCCTTCAATCAGAGCATACCTCAACGCTCTCACAGATAATTTTCGTGCTTCCGTGGTATTAGTCGGGAGCCAACCAGTCTCGAGGTGCGCTTTTATGGGATCTATCCAACATTCCCTCACCCCAATAGGTGCGACTAACTTTGAATCGATGGTAGGGGTTCTCAGGACTTGGAAGTAGACACTTCCAGAGTAATTTTCTATCTCAGAGGAGGCGTACTGGGATAAGGAATCAGCCTTGGTGTTTTCCTCCCTTGGAATGTGCTCAATGTAGCACTTATCAAATTGAGTCATTATTGCCTTCACAAGCCTTAAGTATTTAGCCATGGTTTCATCCCTTGCCTCAAACTCTCCATTGACTTGGGCCACTACTAGCCTTGAATCTCCACAAACTTTAAGGTTTTTGACTCTTAGGGCTCCTGCCAGGCCAAGTCCGGCTATCAGAGCTTCATATTCTGCTTCATTATTGGTTGTTGGAAAGTCTAACTTCAAGGCGTATTCAATTATGAATCCATCGGGACTTTGTAAGACAAGACCTGCGCCACTCGCTTTTGTTTTTGATGCCCCGTCAAAATAGAGCATCCAGAATTCCTTCTCCTCTATTGTGGGTTCCTTTTCTTCCTTATTGCCTTCCTGAGGTATCTCCTGCCCCCCGACTTCTTGGTTGTCAATGGTGCATTCAACCACGAAGTCCGCAAGTGCCTGAGCTTTGATGGCCATCCTTGGCTTATACTGAATATCGAATTCTCCCAACTCAATTGCCCACTTGATGAGCCTACCACTGGCTTTAGGGCTGTGCAAAATATTCCTCAATGGTTGTCCCGTAAGGACCTCAATCTTATGTGCTTGAAAATAGGGCCGTAGTTTCCTAGAGGCAGTTACCAATGCTAAGGCAAACTTCTCAATGGTGGAGTAGTTCAACTCCGCTCCGTGTAAAACTTTGCTCACATAGTATACGGGTTTCTGAACCTTGTTTTCCTCCTTTACCAGCACCGCACTCACAGCTTGACATGAAATTGCCAAGTAAAGATAAAGGATTTCTCCCGTACTTGGTTTGGCCAACAGCGGGGCCTCAGACATATACTTCTTCAACTGCTCAAAGGCCTCTTGGCTTTCTTCAGTCCACTCAAAGTTTTTTACCTTCTTCAAGATTTTAAAGAAGGGCAAACACTTGTCCCCGGATTTGGAGATGAATCTCCCTAACGCGGCAATCCTCCCGGTTAACTTCTGTACATCCCTTATAGAACGTGGTGGTTCCATGTCTAAAATAGCCTTGATTTTGTCGGGGTTGGCCTCAATTCCCCGTTTTGAGACCATGAGACCCAAAAATTTTCCGGACCCAACACCAAAAGCACACTTGGCCGGATTCAACATCATCTTATGGTGCCTCAGCACTTCGAAAACCTCGCCTAGGTGTTCGATGTGATCTGCCCTATATAGGCTTTTCACCAGCATATCATCCACATAGACTTCCATAGTCTTTCCAATGAGATGAGCAAAAATCTTGTTTACCAACCTCTGGTATGTAGCTCCCGCATTTTTCAAGCCAAAAGCCATGACTAGGTAACAATACACACCGAAGTCAGTGATGAACGATACCTTCGGAATATCATCCTTATGCATCTTGATCTGGTTATATCCACTAAAGCCATCCATGAAGCTTAACATCTCGTGCCCAGCCGTGGCATCTATCAACGTATCGATCCTTGGCAAGGGAAAACAGTCCTTTGGGCATGCGTCGTTTAGATCAGTGAAGTCTATACACATCCTCCACTTTCCATTAGCCTTTTTGACCATCACAGGGTTGGCCAACCATTCCGGGAACTGGATTTCCTCAATGAACCCTGCCTCTAGGAGTTTGTCAACTTCCTGTTTTATGGCTTCTTGCCTCTCAGGTGCGAAATTTCTCTTCTTTTGTTTTACTGTCTTTCGGTTTGGATCCACATTCAGGCTGTGTGTTATCAATTGGGGATCTATCCCTGGAATGTCAGCCGCTGTCCACGCGAAGACGTCACTATTGTCTTGCAGAAAGGAGATCAATATGCCCTTCAAGGGGTCTTTCAAAGATGCCCCGATGTAAGTAACCTTCTCAGAATCTCCCAACTCCAAAGGTATGGGAAGCAAGTCCTCTGCTGGTTTTCCTCTCCGCTCTTCATTCTCCCGAACATCCATATCCTCGATTGGGAGGACCTGCCCCCCGGTTCCATCCGGCCTTAGTGCGGCCACATAACAACTTCTTGCCATCCTTTGATCACCTTTCTCTTCTCCTACTCCGTTTCTGGTTGGGAACTTGACCTTTAAATGATAGGTAGAGGCAACCGCCTTGAAAGCATGTAGTCCCGTCCTACCTAAGATAGCATTATATGTGGATGTAGCTTTGATAACCAGGAAATTTAACATCTGAGTTGCCTCCCGTGGCTCCTGCCCTATAGTCATGGGTAGCTGAATTGTTCCCTCAACTTTTGACTCCACCCCGTTGAACCCATATATGGGCATGTTTGACGGTGTCAACTGAGACTCAGTATACCCCATTTTTAAAAAGGCATCGTGAAATAAAATGTCCACCGATGCTCCATTTTCAATCAAGACTCTCTTTACTTGGGAGTTGCCTATCACAGGTGAGATAACCAGGGGGTCATCATGGGGAAACTTCACCCCTTCGAGGTCCGAATCATCGAATCCAATTGAGACCTCCGTCTTTGCACGTTTTGGTGCTTCCCCTACAATGTGCATCACTTTTCGTGCATATGCCTTTCTGGAATTTCTACTTGTTCCAGCCGCTGTGGGGCCACCGAAGATCATGTTGATCACCGGTCCCCGGGGCTGCTGATTGCGGTTACGATCCTCATCTTTTCTATCATAATCTCGCCTTGGATTTCCTCGATCCCCATCTTTACAGAATTTATTCAATTTCCCCTTGCGGATCAAAAACTCAATTTCATCTTTCAATTGTCTACAATCGTCGGTATCATGTCCCACATCTTTATGGAACCGGCAATACTGATTCTTATTTCTTTTCTCAGGATCAGTCCTTAGTGGCTTCGGCCATCTCACATCCCTATCTTTTTCTATCTCCATCAGGATTTGACTTCTTGGAGTGTTCAGTCTGGCGTAATCCGTAAACCTTTGCCCGGGACTCCCCTTTTTAGGGGCTGAATCAGAATCCCTGCCCGTGCGCGGGTACTTATCTTTAGCATCATATTCCTGTTCCGACTTCCGTTTCTTAGAGTTGTCACCGTTTCCGGTGTTCCCCATCCCTGGATCTTTCTTCAGGCTATCCTCCGCCTTGATGTACTTGCTCGCCCTTTGCTGGAGCTCAACCATATTTTCAGGGGGATGTTTAGCCAATGACATTTTGAAATAAACATTCGAAGTTCCATTCTGCAATGCCACCATGGCTACCTTGTTTTCCAGGTTTGTAATGTTGAGTGTTTCCTTTGTGAATCGCTTGAGATAGTCTCTGAGGTTTTCATTCTTTCCTTGTATCACAGTCATGAGAGATGCGGAATCTTTCTCATGAATTCTTCCTCCTATGAACTGGCTGACAAAAGCATTACTTAGTTCTTTGAAGGAGGCAATGGAGTTCGGTGGTAGGCGGCTGTACCAACGTTGCGCCATGCCAGCTAATGTTTGGGGAAACGCCCTACACTTCAAGGCATCACTGGCGGGTTGCAACAGCAATGCGTTAGAGAACGTCCTTACATGATTAGCGGGATCTCCCGTTCCATCGTAAACCTTTATGGTAGGCATCTTGAACTTCCGTGATATGTGCGCATTCATTACCTCTTCAGTGAATGGAGGGGTTGGATCATCAGGATCTCCCAGCTGCATCAAGTCTTCAGGATTGCCTCTGGGAGTTTCGACCATCGTGGTTCTACCTCTAGGGACTTCGATCCTTCTCTCTCTCCTTGGGGTGCTTTCCAAATTAACAAAAGGAATGTCTTCTCTCGTCACTGGTGGGGGTCGATTTTGATTCTGTCTTCGTTGTTCCCTTTCTATGTCCTCCTTTAATTTTTGGATCTTGGCCTCGTGAGCCTTGATTTTTTCAGCAGCTGTTAAGGGAGGTCGGTCATGAGTTCTTCGGCGTCCAACGGGTTCCTTACTTGGACGACGTCTTCTTGGGGCTTCGTCCCTATCTTCTTCCGAGGATGAATCATCAGAGTACGGGCCTGAGTAGTCGTAGTATTGCTGGCTTTGATTGGGTCCTAAACCCCTGATGTAAGGTGGATTGTAGGGCTCGTGTATCTGGAGGGCGTGACCACTCGGTCCGGCCTGGTACGGGGGATAATTAGGCAACCCATATAGCGGGTTCGTGCTTGCGGGGATCACTGTTGTAGAGATCTGAGCGGTAGGTGGAGCGGACTGCCCTCCGAGAGGGGCGATCACCATCTGAAGGGGATTCGTCCCTTGGGTGGTGGGACTCGTGCTCAGGGGTAACGAGTCATGAGGTTGTGCTTCAGTTCCTTGCGGCCGAGTGACTAGCGGTTGAGAATTCGTCCCTGGGGGCACTTGTTCTCCAGTCGGGGGTGTGGTGGTGTTAGTGATGGTTTCAGAAAGTGTTGGTGTTCTCCGGGTGGTAACCATGGTTGATATCCGAATTTCCCACAGACGGCGCCAAATGTTGTGAAAGAAAAACTAGGTTACTAGTGTTGCGGCTAGGGTTTGTGTATTTGATGCACAGGCGTGTGAGCTTCGAGCTTCAATGGCTGATCAAGTGTTTCGTGACTTAACTCGGGTCCTCACAAGATGCCTACGTATCTTGCAAATATCAAGAATCAAGCCAAAAACGTAGTTCTGAGTTGAAGGATCAGGTCCTTTATATAGGCATTGGATGCCTTGGAATTAGAGTAGAATTAGGTGTCTTGATGGGCAAGTCACAGCTTAGGCCCAATTCTAGAGCCTTCTAACAGATAAGAAGATAAGAATTAGAATTATATGCCTTTGAAGATTACTTCTAATATGATTAGGTTCCCTTGTTGACTCAAATATGGGGTCTTTTATTTGCTGAATAATCAATTACGAAATTGATAATTAATTAGGGTCTTGGGCCCTAATTAATGGGCTTCTACCCTTGGACCATTCTAAGTTCATTTAATACAACATTAAATGTATTTTTAGGGTTTATTTTCAGCCCATATCAGGCTTAATTTTATATTATACAATGAAAAAAAATAACTTTCCATTTCAATAGAATTAGATTCAGATATTTATTTCATATTTAAATGCAGGGATAACACTCTCCTAAAATCATGTTTACTTTGATAAGAATAGATAAATTTGCAATAGAAAAATGAAAAAAATTCAATATATATTTGATCATAAATTTATATGAATATATATAATTGTTTCAACATAAACTTCTTTTCCAAAATTACTAAATGCTTGTGAAGATATCGGTCTAATTAGTGACGTATCCAGAAAAATATAACCGTGAAGCTTGCTTACGATAAAAAAAGAATAAACTAAAAAAATTATATATATGTAATTTTATATTTTAGTGAAATTTTTTATAAAACATTATTAATAGAAATAAAAGATTTATAAATCTTTTGGAAACCTCTTCCTACTTATCAATATATCTATCATTCTTTACTATTATATAAAAATCAAAACATTAAAAGTTTGGTCGATCGGTCGGTCGGTCGGTACAGTACCTGTTGATTTTACTTATTTTACTTAAATATTCAGCTTCCAACTAACCAGAGGATATCAATACTGCTCTAAACTCAATCATACCTCTTGAACAGTTTTTCTGAGTTAGATACTTCGATTCTTTTGTGAAGTGTTGACGCCTAGTGCAACTGGTCTGGTTCACAGAAGACTAACATTCACTCGTGGTCTTCATATCATGTCTTTAAGAA
Source organism: Saposhnikovia divaricata (assembly GCA_036435485.1). Classification (NCBI taxonomy): domain Eukaryota; kingdom Viridiplantae; phylum Streptophyta; class Magnoliopsida; order Apiales; family Apiaceae; genus Saposhnikovia; species Saposhnikovia divaricata. Next base: position 51,160,307 of record CM071595.1, on the reverse strand, counting down.
CACTGCTAAGAATTGTGCAATCATAAAAACTTTATCACTGGAGTCTTTTGGTCCTTCAACTGAATCGTCTGTACATCTTATTTTGTCACTGAGGCTTGATCATGTTAATGAACTTCTTTCAGCGACTTGATCCTTGTTGATGCCTGTTCTTCAAATTTCACGATCCCTATATAGAGTTAATATTATTTATCTTTTATCCTAGTTGAGTTATATATGTCTCTATTACATATTACATTACAGTATGCTTTACAATCTCCCCCTATTTGATCGTTAGGGTTTAACAAGCAAATTCTTAGAGGATAACTCAACTGATACAACAAAATAAAATACAAAGATAAATAATATTAAAGTGCATTCTGGATCATATATATACATTTTCCAGATTTCTAAAATTTGAACAAGTACAAGACAAATTGTTCCTCTAGACTGAACATATCTTCAAGTTTGCCTTGCTTTCTTTCCACATAGCACTAATACTCCCATTAGCTTTTCCTTTCCCAAAATAAAATTAATTCCGTGTCAACAACCTTTTCTTTGCCCTTACGCCTAGTAGATTTTTCTTGATCATCCAACTTCTCCCCCTCAGTTGGGTTATCCTCCAGAGTAGTAGGATGTGGAGTTGGTAAATTAGACAAAGATGGCTTTACCAAGGAGTTGATTACATCATTAAACTGGGTTGCCATGGTATTCAATTGAACCTGGAATACATCGTGTTGAATAGTCGCAAATTTTTGATTTCTGCATTGGACTTACAAATATTTGGCAACTCTTTCTCCATTGTTTGGACCCGTGTAAGGAGTCTGCTGTATTCCTTTCTGGTTACAGGTGCATGTGGTTGAGTAGGTTGCTCACTCGTACGTTCTGTAGGTGTTTCACTCAACACTATATATTCACTCGGTTTAGTGGTTTGGGTTACACTTACATGTTCTGTTTGTGTTTCCTTCAACTCTCTTCCAGAGCTTCCACCGAGATGTGTATCTGCAAATGAAATCATCCTAGCCCCTTTTTCAGAGGTCACGGATGGTGCAGTGAAAGTTCGTGAGCTTCCGTCCTCGCGTGAAGCGAGTTGCCGACCACTGGTAAAGAGTGGTAAATCTCAAAAGAGATCCAGAGATTTTCCCTCTGGGAGGTTAAACTTGAATCGATTAAATGGCACAAAACCAAAGTTTCCCTCGTATGTCTGTGAAGACACTTGGTTCATAAAAGAACCACCTACCGATGGATCTTTCCGTAAAATGGAAGATTCACCAGTAGTTATTGAGGTAGGTAATTCCACCTCGGATGCCTGTGAAGGCATTTGATCTTTAGAAAGATCATCAACCACTATTATGTTCCGTGAAATGGAACTCAAGATAGTTGCTCCCGTCAATTCAACCTCATTTACATTTTCACTCATTGGATAAGGAAAAATTGTTTCACTAACAGTTGCCGTTACCTCAGGTTCATTGGGTTTACTCCGTTTAGAATGAGGTAGAGCGGCTGATGTAACTAACTCCTTATGTGGTGCTGCTGAGGCACTATCTCCCTCAAAAGTGTTGATGGATGGTCGTTTAATTGACAATTGAGGTGTAGGAGTTTGTTGTGTTTGTGTTTGTAGAATGGGCACTTTGACCTGTGTTAGAGTCGGTGGGATTTCCTGCTATTGGTCGGGTAAGATGGCCACTAGGGGCTGTAGAAACTGTATTTCCTGTGACACGGCAGGGAATACAGAGGTTGGAATAGCAGAGATTGAAATATTACCTTGTCGTATACCTGCTCTCACTGGTCTTGGTAACAACGGAAGTGGGACAGTCTTTAGATATTCAGTTAGGACTGTAGGCACATCCGTATATTTCTTTTTGCTAATGTAATTAATTACATTCGTCTTCATGGAAGAACATTCCACCTTTTGACCATTTTCCAAGCGTGCCCTGTCTTCATCATTCAAGAAATCATTTAATATTAGTTGTAGAAACCTTGGATATAGACATTTGACATTTTGAGTCTGAACATCTCTTCTTCCCAAGTGTTTCATCTTTAAAATGATTTGACCAAGCACTTTTTTTCCAAAATTAATCCTCAAATTATTGGCGACCGCATACCCTATTTTTGGAATAAATTTAGGTATTCGATATTGATTTGTTCTATCTGAGGAAAAAACATGGTTAAGAGTGTGAAAGAAGAAATTCCAGTACTGGGTTAGAAACGTTCTAGATAGATTACCAGTATTGAAATTGCCATCTTGGTACTTATAAAACGAAAGAACATTTCAATCTGTTCAGGTGTAGGATAAGAAACACGATTTTCCATAGGAAAATGAAGAATTCGATTAACATCTCGTTCAGTGACCATAATCGACCTACCAAATAGTCGATATGTGAATGCACACCCGTCCTGTCCAGAAGTGTTAACCGCACTACAATATAGTTCACGCAATGCATCATGGTTAAGCTGCACTGGTGTAACTAAAGCATAGCGAATTAATGAATGTTCATTCAGAAATTTTTTCCAAGCCTCAAATTGCTCATCCAGAATGGTTTCGATTTGCTGAATGGAAATAGGATTAACTTTAGCAATTAAAAAGCTTTCATGCAATGCCATTTTCAAAACTTTGAGGAAATTCAAAAACAAGGGTTAGCTTTTATAAAGGATGATGTATAAAGCAAGAATATGAAATCCGATCTAAAAACCACCAGCTAGATTGAGAGATCTTTCCGATCAAAGCTCGTTCAGCAATTGTGTGTATATGCTCTGTATATCTGAAAAATGATGATGTTAAACACAAACAAAAACTTATCATTTATAAGGTTTCAAGGATTAGTGGGTTAGGTGTGATAGTGACAGGTTATGTTGAATAACACCGCTCAATAATTTCTCACCTAATCAACCAATAATTTCTCACCTAATCAATCAATTAGCCGAAAAACATCTTATCACCGAAACTTGTCAGCCGAAAAACATCTTATCATTGAAATCTATCAGCTTATACACATACACACATATTTAATACTTCTAATTATTATGGATTCACGCAATAAATCAAGAATTAATCCACAATAATCAGATAAACTCAAAAGACATGAAATTAACAAAATGTCATTAATTGATATATGTCAATAAAATATTTATTTAATTATGCTACAATGATATCTCTAGACTAATCATGCAGATAAGCAAATAAAACAAACAAAATCCAGAGAATGAAATTCACTGGCCGTAAGCAAATTGAACAGACATTTTAAAAGATCATGTGAAATTTAACATACCAAGCTCACTTACCAACCTTGAAAAGGTTGCTTCATCCAAAGCTTTAGTAAAAATGTCTGCCAACTGTTTTTCACTAGGAACAAAATGCAGTTCCACAGTGCCTTCCATCACATGCTCCCTGTTGTGCTAGAAAAATAAACATTTGAATCGCAAGTGCACAATTCGTTTCGTTGTAAAATTTATTGATTCGTTCCACAGGGACTATTTTTATTCGCGTTCCTTAATTTCTAATTTAGTCGAGTTAGAACAAGGGGTTTTTTTGAAAATTCGGTTTTAAACTAATTAATTCCTAAAATTTAAACTACTTTTAAAAGCAAATTAAAATTATTCTATTTTCTACACTACTTAACTAAAAAAAAGAAAGTAGAACAAAAAAAACTAATTTATTCTAAATAATTTCTAAATTAGAACTAGCTTTTATTTAAAAACATTTTTTCTTTAAAACTTGAATTAAAGATTGTGAATGAAAATTTAAACAAAATTTAGTTTATAGAAAGTTTTAAGAAAATTTTCGCATGATTCATACTTAAGCTAACCAACAACAAACTAACGAGATTACTACACTAGCCAGCAAAACACAAAACGGCTGAAACAAACAAGCAGAACTTTACCAAATAAAACAGACAAAATGGAAACCACCGGACTCGACTCAGAACAGACAGACATAATGCAAAACCAGAAAACAAAACCAGTAACTAAAACTCGCAAAAGAGAGAAAAAAAATAAAAAATAAAAAACAAAACGAAAACTCAAACAGAAAATTTGACCCAGACTCGAAACAGAAAATCTGGAACAATTAGAAAAATCAACAATTAGACAACACATATAAATAAACAGAAATTTGAGTTGAAACTGAAAATTAAACTAAACCAACAGTAAATTCGAGTTTAGCGAAAAACAGAAACGAACAAAAATCTGGAACAATTAGAGACCCAGTCTACGATCACAGCACAAAACGAAAACTCGAAACTCAAACTCGGCAGCTAAAAAAAAAGACAAGACTCGACAGATGACTTCTTTCCATCCGAGTCCTGCAACACCAAAACGATAAGAATCGAAATGGGAAAAAAATGAAACTTAAAAATAAAACAAAGCAGCAGGGGTTGGGGGTTTTGTAGTTAACGTGGGGGAGAGATAGGAAGGAGAGGGGAGAGAGAGAGAGAGAGAGAGAGAGAGAGAGAGAGAGAGAGAGAGAGAGAGAGAGGGAGGGGATGGAGAGAGAACGAGGAGAAGAAAACAAATAAGGAAGCAAGAAGAGAAACAGAGGGGTGTGATGTTTTGTTTCGAACAAGAAGAAAGACAGGGGAGGAGGCTCGTTTGTTTTCTGCAAAATAAAAATAAAACAGAGCAAATGATCTTAAGCTTCGAATTAACCAACGAAGAGGTAGAAAAATAATGCTGAAAAATTTGTAAACTAATATTTTTGTTTTGTTTTTTTTAAATATGATAATAAAAGATTAACTACGAAATTAAAATTATACTACTAAAACGATGATTTGAAATTAAATGGCCCACAATAAAATTGAGATTTTTAAAGGGGCTTCAATTACGAATTAAAACTAAGAGCAAGAAATTAAAATTTTGTTACTTTCAACCCATAGTGGTTAGCTTTTCGCTACTTTGTCCACTACTTGGATTTACGAAAATAACGAAATAAGGCAACAATAACGAAAGAGCAAGACAAGAAGTAAAGAAAATAAAAATTGCATTAATTATAATAGAGTGCTTACAAGATTTGAACCTAAGAAAAATACAAGAAAATAAAACTACCCTAAAATCTAAGTTACTAAATACAAGTGGGGTGAGGGGGTATTTATAGGATAGAAATTAGGGTTAAGGGGGGTGTTGGGTAAATCCCCACCATACATTTGTGGTGTGTGGTGGTGAAATCCTAGCCATCTATTTGTTTCCTTCCCCCTTAAGCTTTGAAGAGTTGATCTTGGCCATACACTTATGTAATGTGTTGGGATGATCTCCACCTTCCACTTGTCTTGAAATATTCTTTTTGCTCCAAGCTCCTAATTCTTTTCCTTCTTTCATTTTTGGTCCTTTTTCTTCCTCTTTTTCCCTTCCTTGCTCTTTATTTCTTTATTTTGTCATTTCTTTATTTATTTACGAATTTCCTGAAATGCAACAAAATAAATTATTAAAATACGAGTTCAAGCAATAAATAGGTAATAAAAATATGCAAAAATATGCACTTATCAAATGCCCCCATACCTATCTTTTTCTCGTCCTCGAGTAAAATCAAAAAAGGAAATCTAGATAAAAAGTCCTATACTCCTTTTCGTAGGTGTGATGGTTGCATTTGGCATATGCAACAAGCCCTTTAAACCCCTAGGCAGCCCTAGTGGACAAGTGAGGTCTCGTGAGGGCCTATAGTGAATGTACCCACAAAATCCATCTAGTTTGTATAAAAGATCACATGGCAATGCACACCACACATACATGTCCTCTCATGATACATCAACTTAAGAATCAAAATGAAGTTGCAAAGTCTTGGTGTGGAAAGTGCAAGGATTCACATAGTCTACTTAAAGAACCATGCAAGATTTATCACAAGTTCATGTCAAGTGCAAAAATTATTGGTAACCATGCTAAGTCTACAAGGGCACACCTCAGAGTCAAAACTTGAGATCTCTTTATGCAAAAAACAAATAAGCAATACCTCACCTTTCACTCACAAAAGAATATTCACTCAAGAACAAGGGTAAGTGTATCACTCAATTCCAACAAAATCAAATGCATGCTTGACACTTGGTATCATTCCAACTTAAATCACAACATACATTAATAATGACAATCAAAAGGTCTTTATTAGGGTTGTAATGGGGCTAGGGACAAGGTATGTCAAGAAAGGCCAAAGCAAGGTGAAGTATCAAAAGCTAGTAGTCACCATGAATATCATGCACAACACCAAACTTCCTCCCCACACAATTTATTTTCATTTTCAACAAAAAGCCTTGAATAGTCGCAATGAAGGAGGATTATAAAAAACATAAGTATGCTTTCATGTATATATATTCTTTTCTTTTTTTTTTCATTTTTTTCATTTTTTTTTTGAGAGCTAAGATAAATGTAACAATAATCCTCACTTAGATTTAACTTGAACATCGACTATCAAGGTAACAACAAATATTTCCTCGAAAGTTATGAACAATAGTAAACCCTATTTCACACACCTTATTGCTCCCTCAAGTTCCTACTAGACTCTGCAGGATTTTCCAGCTGAGTATCCAACAAAGATAGCTTCATCTGCCTTTGAATCAAATTTTCCAAGATGCTCACCATGATTTTTTTAGTACAAAGCATTTGCATCCAAAGACATGCAGAAAGTTGATTGTTGGTTTCTTGCCTTTGAAAAGTTGATAAGGTGTCATGCCTTTTGCTTGATTGACCAAAGAAATATTCTGAGTGTAGCATGCAGTGTTTATAGCTTCTGCCCAGAAGTATGTTAGTAGCTTAGATTCTACAAGCATTGTTCTTGTAGCTTCAATTAGAGTTCTGTTCTTTCTTTCCACTACACCATTTTGTTGAGGAGTTCTTGGTGTAGAGAATTCTTGAATAATTCCTTCTTCTTCATAAAACTCTCTTATTACAGAATTCTTGAACTCAGTTCCATTGTCACTTCTGATTCTCCTTACTTTAAGTAAAGGATTTTTGTTGACTATCTTGATGTGATTTATAATGACTTCATATACCTCTCCTTAGAGTGTAGAAAGAATGTCCAAGAGAATTTTGAGAAATCATCAATAATCACAAGACAATATTTCTTCTTTGAGATTGACAACACATTGACTGGTCCAAAGAGATCCATGTGAAGTAGTTGCAAGGGTTGATCAATTGATGACATTGACTTTGATTTGAAAGAGGCCTTCTTCTGCTTCCCTTTCTGGCATGCATCACACAATCCATCCTTGGAGTAATCCAATTTTGGAATACCTCTAACCAAATTCTTCTTTACCAACTCATTCATTGCTTTAAAAGTCAAGTGTGACAATCTTTTATGCCAAAGCCAACCTTCATCTACACTTGCCTTGCTGAGAAGACATGTAGTCATGTTTGCATTTGTTGAATTGAAGTCAGCAATGTACATATTTCCTCTTCTATCTCCTATCAACACTACCTTGTTGTTACTTTTCTTAAAAATGACACAAGCTTCAGATGTGAACCAGACATTCTGGCCTTTATCACACAGTTGGAAGACACTTAGCAAGTTATGCTTAAGTCCATCAACCAGTGCTACTTCTTCAATGACAACATTCCCTTGTGAAATCAAGCCATATCCTCTAGTATATCCTTTGTTGTTGTCTCCAAAGGTAATGCTAGGGCCAGCTCTCTCCTCAAGCTTAGTGAGCAGGGTAGAATCTCCAGTCATATGCCTAGAACAACCACTGTCCAAATATCAAAGATTCTTTCTGTTTCCCTGCACACATCAAAACAAAATCAAGTTGATTTTGGTCCCCAGGTTTTCTTGGGTCCTGCCTTGTTAGCCTTTTTCTTATTTTTCAAGCCCTTACTACCCATGGGTTCTGATTGAGTTAAATCAACCTTAACTATTGGTGTAGGTTTCTGAAAAATAGGTTGTTTCACTTGCTCACATGCATTAAAACTAGATGTATAATTTGGCATAGTCTGTGCAAACATGTTATTCATCATCCATGGCAACTGAGGCATATTAAAAGCATTGTAATATGGATTATACATGAATGGCATGTTAGCATAATGACTATATGCATGGGCAGGCTGGACAAACATGTTTGGCATAACATTCATAGCAGGCATAGGTACTGAGTTAGGCATACTAGGCACAGAAGCATTATTAACAGATTTATAGTTGACAAATAAATGATTAACACTACCACAGTTCACACATTTCTTTCGAGGAGCATATTTATTAGGTGTGTAATTACTATGTTTGTTAATTCCTACCTTGCCATTTCTATTCTTCTTATTAGCCTTAGCCTTAGGTTCAGTCTTTTCTAACTTATCCTTCAATTTCTTGATTGACAAGTTGCCTATGTTTCCTTGTTCAACTGACTTGGTTTTGTTACACTCTCCATTAACAAAGTTCTTATTGACAGGCCTGTACTTTTTATACAATTTAGTTAAAGTTGCTTTGCTAACAGGCTTAAGTCTCAAGGAACATTCTTTTTCGACTAAATCACTGTCTGAAGCAACTTCCCTATCAACATCTAACTTAACTTCTGCTAATTTGTGAAAAGAATCAACTCCTTGTATACTATAAATTTCTTCAGTTTTAGCCTTTGATCCCTTCTACTTAGCAATTAAGTCTTGTTCATCTTTTAACTGTTTTATTAAACACTCTTCTCTTTTCAGAGCCTCAAGTAACTCATTTTTAGCATCCTGGCAATCTCTTTTCATTGTTTCAAAATCAATTAGTTGAGTTTCTAACAGAGTATTCCTATCACCTATCTTAGCATTAAGATCTTTAATCTTTTTGTTCTCCTTGTTAAGCGATTTTAGTGTGACATGCATGTTATACAATTCATTAGACATTTCATTAACAACATTATCACATTCATCTTTGGAAAGTTCAGTTAGGTTTGTAGAGTATACCTGGTTGCTTGCTGAACCAGACTCTTCATCAGTTTCGTTTGCCATGAGTGCAAGATTGACAAACTCCTCTTCTGCATCTGAGTCTCCTCCAACTGCCCAATCATTATCTCTAGATACAAATGCTCTTTCCTTTTGCTTGAAAAGATCAAATTATTTCTTTTTGTAATCAACAGTCTCGAACTGTTTCTTCTCTTTCTCAGCTTTGGATTTTCTGCATTCATTGGCAAAGTGACCAGCAATTCCATAGTTATAGCATTTGATCTTTGATCTATCAACCACATCCTTATTCGGTTGATAGCTTTTGTTGAATTGCCCGGCTCTTGCTGGATTCTTCTTGAATGTTAGCTTCGAAAATCTCTTTGATAGAAATGCCAAATACTCATCTAGATCTTCAGCTTCATCCTCACTTAATGCATCGGGTTCTTCAATCATCTTTCTTTTACCTTTGCTAGTTGCAGCTTCACATTCACAAGTTTTTGAACTTAGTGTGTCTTCTACACTCTTCATTCTTCCACCACCTTGGATTGTTGGAATATTGGCCACCAAGGCAACAGATCCACATTTCTTCTGGATTTTCTCCACTTCCTCATCTTGCTGCATTTCAAGCTCATAGGTCTTCAGGATGCCATACAGTCTCTCAAGTGTAAAATCTTTGTAGTCCTGAGAGTTCCTCAACGAGACTGTCACTGGCTTCCATTCCTAAGGAAGAGATCTCAGAAACTTTAGGTTGGAGTCCTTGGTTTCATATTTTCTCCCATACAACTTTAGACCATTCAGTAACTTTTGAAATCTACTGAATATGTCTGTTAGATTTTCACCAGAGGAGTAGTGAAAATGCTCATATTGTTGTATTAGGAGCTGCATCTTGTTCTCTTTGACCTGCTCAGTTCCTTCACAGATGATTTGGATAATGTCCCACCCTTGCTTAGCAGTGGTGCAGTTAATGACATTATCAAACATATCTTGATCGATTCCATTGAACAAAATGTTCATGGTCTTCCTATCTTTGTGAATCTCCTCCAAGTCTTCATCTGTGTACTCAGCTTGATTCTTTGGAATAGGCCTTCCAGTAGCTACAGTGTCAACATCTTGACCAATCCCAGAGTTGGCCTTCATTGGAACATGAGGTCCTTTCTCTATGCAATCTACATAGCCTTCATCGATGGCTGAGAGATGAAGGTGCATTTTTACTTTCCAGTGAAAGTAATTATCTTTGTCAAGCATTGGAATCTTCACACCTATATCCTTCCTTCCCATGGTTTTGATCTTTAGACTTTTTGTATGCTAGAAGTTTGCTCTGATACCAATTGTTAGGTCCCGAAGTATCGTAGAAGGGGGGTTGAATACGATACTACCAAAAAAAATAATTCCGAGAATATATCTTTATTGATAATAATCTCGAAGGGGTGTTACAACTTCTAATCCAATGGATTAGCTTCAAAACCTGAACACTCCTAAGGATAATTTAGGCACGAGGACCTTCTACCCGACACTTCCTGAAAGCGGGCTAAGCCGACTTTCCTACTAGATGGACTGTCTAGCAGCTTACACTCCTAAGGATAGTTTAGGCACGAGGACCTTCTAAGCGACAGTTCCTGAAATCGGGCTAAGCCGGCTTTCCTACTAGATGGACTTTCTAGCAGCTTACACAGAGAAGATATAAGAGAGAGAAGAGAGAGTTGTGTGTTGAGGTGTGTTTTGAAATGAAATACAACAGGCCTATTTATAGGCTTTAGAAAGTTACTATTTGACACTATTCCAACAACCCCCAAATAGTAACCGAGCACTATTCCAACAACCCCCAAATAGTAACCGGGCACTATTTCACCAACCCCAAATAGTAACTGTGGGTTACTATTCATATGAATAGTACTATTTATATTACTAGTGATTTCGGATACTATTCACATGAATAGTAATTTCGGATACTATTCATTTTCCTCTTAATTTGACATCCTTAAATATTCAGCTCCAACTAACCAGAGGCTATCAATACTGCTCTAAACTCAATCATACCTCTTGAACAGTTTTTCTGAGTTAGATACTTCGATTCTTTTGTGAAGTGTTGACGCCTAGTGCAACTGGTCTGGTTCACAGACGACTAACATTCACTCGTGGTCTTCATATCATGTCTTTAAGAACACTGCTAAGAATTGTGCAATCATAAAAACTTTATCACTGGAGTCTTTTGGCCCTTCAACTGAATCGTCTGTACATCTTATTTTGTCACTGAGGCTTGATCATGTTAATGAACTTCTTTCAGCGACTTGATCCTTGTTGATGCCTGTTCTTAAAATTTCACGATCTATGTATAGAGTTAATATTATTTATCTTTTATCCTAGTTGAGTTATATATGTCTCTATTACATATTACATTATTACATTATGCTTTACATATAATATCTTATATATTTTATCTAACTAAAATTTCTCATATATTAATCAATTTCCTTTTTCAGGTTAAACACATTACCTTTTCTATTTTTCAAAAACAAAATAATTTCCTTTTTCAGGTAAAATACAATATCTTTTACATTCTATCTAACTAAAATTTCTCCTTTTTTTAAAATACTACGAACAATTTTGCTTAATAAAATAAAGTAATTATATTATAATTACTATTAACTAATCTATTACCCTTTTCAGCCACGTTGCCTTTTCTCTTTTCTCTAACTAAAATCTCACTTTTTCCAATTATATCATGGACGATTACCTTTTTTAGCCAAAACACGTTAACTTTTTTTATTTTCTTTCACTAAAACCTCTCTTTTTCAAATTATATCACGGGCGTTTCTATTTAATAAATATAAAATGTTGGGATTTATGGGTGATAGCGTAGAGACAACTTAACTAGATATTTCTATACTTAGTTTATCTAAGTAGAACATACTGTCATAGCATAAAAGCCAGAACATTAAAAATTTGGTCGGTCGGTCAGTACGGTACCTGTTGATTTTACTTATTTACCCTTACTCAATTACTGATAAAATTAATCCTACTAACTAATCAATTTCCTTTTTCTGGTTAAACATATTATCTTTTCTATTTTTCATAACTAAATAATTTACTTTTTTATGTAAAATACAATATCTTTTATATTTTATCTAACTAAAATTTATCCTTTATTAATCAATTTCCTTTTTCACGTTAAACTTATTACCTTTTCTATTTTTCAATACTAAATAATTTCCTATTTCAGGTAAAATACAATATCTTTCACATTTTATCTAACTAAAATTTCTCCTTTTTTAAAAATAATACGAGCAATTTTGTTTAATAAAATAACATAATTATATTATAATTACTATTAACTAATCAATTATCATTTTCAGCCCTCTAACTAAAGTCTCTCTTTTTCTAATTATAACATGGACGGTTACCTTTTTCAGCCAAAACACGTTAACTTTCTTCTTCTTTTTTACTAAAACCTCTCTTTTTCAATTATAACACGGGCGTTTCTATTTAATAAAAATAAATAATAATATTATAATACTAATAATTAACCGATTACCTTTTCAGCTAAAACGTATCATCTTTTATATTTTTTCTAATTAAATTCCTTTTTTTTTTCTAGAAATATCACGGGCAACATTAATTTCTCATTTTCTAAACACTATGAGAAATTTTATTTAGTAAAATAACATAATTAAATTATAATTACTATAAACTAATCAATTACCTTTTTCACATAAATCATGTTATCTTTTTAATTTTCACGTTAACTTTCTATTTTCTCTAACTAAAACCTCTTTTTTTCCAATTATATCACGGGCGGTTCTATTTAATACAATAAACTAATAATATTATAATATTAATAATTAATCGATTATCTTTTTCAACTAAAACGTATCGTCCTTTCCTATATTTTTTTTTAACTAAAATCCCTCTTTTAATAGAAATATCACGAACAATATTAATTTCTAATTTTTTAAAAACATTACGAGCAATTGTATTTGGTAAAATAACGTAGTTAAATTATAATTACTATAACTATTCAATTACCTTTTTCACCTAGAACATGTTACCTTTTTAATTTTACTAGCTTAAAACCTGTGCCATGCACGGATGTTCTTTAATATAATAGATTTATTTTTTAATTTGTATTAAAAATTTTAAGACATGAATTTTGTAAGCTTAAAGTTTTAAATTATATGATTATGATAATAATTATATATATGTTGTCAGTGATGTTTTTAGAAAAAGATGGATTTTAGTTAAAAAATATAGAAAAGATGATACATTTTAGCTGAAAAACGTAGTCGATTAGTTATTAGTTATTATAATATTATTATCTTATTTTACTTGAATAAAGCTACCCGAATAGGTTTTACCGGAAAAAAATAGAAAAGGTAACGTATTTTAGGTTAAAAAAGTAATTGGTTACTTATTAGTAATTATAATTATAATTATAATATTTTATTTTATTAAATAGAATTGCTCATAGTATTTTTAAAAAAGGAAAAATTTTAGTTAAATAAAATATAAAAGATAATGTGTTTTACGTGAAAAAGAAAATACATTAGTTATTAAAAAATAGAAAATGTAATATGTTTTATCTGAAAAAGTAAATTTATTAGTTATTAGTAACTATAATTAATTAATTAAGGATAATTAAGTAAAAATAACATATACCATTAAGTAAGGATAAATAAGTAAAATCAACAGGTACCATACCGATCGACCAAACTTTTAATGTTCGACTTTTATATAATAGTATAGATCTAACTAAATCCTCTCTTTTTCTAATCATATCACGAGCATTCTATTTAATAAAATAAATAATAATTTTATAATTACTAATAATTAACCGATTATTTTTTTCAACTAAAACCTATCATCTTTTCTATATTTTCTAACTAAAATATCTCCTTTTCTAGAAATATCACGAATAACATTTAAATAATTATTATCAAATCATTTCATATAAAAAGTTAAGACTCCAAAATCATGTATTAAAAAAATTAATTTAAATTAATGACAACAATTCATATAATATTAAAAAAATCGGTGCATCGCACGGGTTTTAAGCTAATTTCTTTAATATCTAAACATTAACATATCTTTCCCAAATCATTATTTTATCAGAATTGGTATTTATATAGTAATAAGAAGAATATAAAAGATATTATTGTTGTGGAATAAAAAGTAGGGTATAATTAATTCATGCATTGAATGCTAGGGATTGAGAGCTTCGAGCTTTAATGGTGGCTGCTCTTGTTGTCGGGGACTAACTCGGTTCTAACAAGATGCCTACGTACCTTGATGAATATCAAGAATCAAGCCAAAACGTAGTTCTTGGTGATGCCCTCGGGTCCTATGGCGGTAGGGGCACACCAAAGACGTAGTGGTTTGTATGTCCTTATTCGAGGATTAAGCCTAAAGCGCAAGTGACGTATGGAGCTGTTGTTGGGTTCCAAGGCATAAAACGCAGCGGATAAACGTAAATAAAACAAAATTTTCGAAACCCAAACTAGGATCCATGTATAATTTCGGGCAGATTATGGAGATAACGAACCATACCTATTAAGATCTTGTTTGACGAACTCAACGGAGATCCTTGCTTGTAATCACCACACACAGTCCTTGCGTCAAGATCCGTGTCTCTAAGGTAATCCACACGAACGTCCGACCGTCCAACGATCCGGGGAGCCAGGTACTAGCCCGCGAAGAACAACCTCTCTCTCTCTCTAGCCTCTCGAAGATGGAGCTGCTAGGGTTTTGTCAAAAACGATTTAATGACTCCTTACACTAAAATAATACATCATTATGTATTTATATGAGAGAAATAATGGGCTAAAATCAAAAAACCGAATTGGGCTTCCTTAAACCCAATTCTATTTCTATTCTAATTTTATTATTGGACTTCCTTAAATCCAATTCTGTTCTTACTTTATTAAATTCGAATTTGCTTAGATAATTAATTAGGACCAGTCCAATTAATTAAATAGCCAATTCTCAATTTAATAATGATTTAATTTAAATTCTTAATTTAAACTAAAACTCCTTTTAAGACGTTCTAAGTGTGTGACCCTATAGGTTATTATTACGTTGGCAATAATTTTAATATCTAATAAAATTATAAATAATGAGCGGTATCTAGTAATACATCATTGCTACCCAAGTAATAATAATAATCGGTGATCCAATTTAAACCTTTTGTGATTAATGTTTCTGTGTAATATAATCCCTTTAACCAAATATTATAGATTAAACTCGAGGCATGTGTTTAGTCATCCTCTTCATAATTTAATCCAGGTTTACTTGATCCATGAGTAGACTATTAATAACAAATCATTATTTGAGCACGACCATGCATTTTATAGTCTCACTCAATCAAGAGGCCAATAATATCTCTCCTAATTATAGGAGGGTTAAATCCTTTATCTATCATTCATATTTCTCATACGATTCATAATATACCCGATGTCCACTTTTATCATCACCCGGTCAAAGGTGACTTTTAATGTAGTCAAAGTATATTAAACCTCGTATAGAAATATAATGATCTCAAGTCAAAGGATCATTACACCATTACCACTGTGAGTAATTCTTATGACTTTATTAAACATGAAGAATCTCACTTTGGGTCTGTCCAGTACCATGTACTCCTACATGTACCTATGTATTGACTTTAGTATCTCCATACTTATAACCAATGAGATGTGGTTATCTGTCAAACAACATACTAGTCTATATATATTATTATTGTCCTGATATAATAATAATCGACTAGGGACCTTTAAGAATATGATATATTATATAATCTCAAGTTCAAGTCATGTACTTAAACTATACAATGTTTATCATGATTCTAAGGACATTTATTATGCTAACAAATATATCGCAGTAATTAAAGTCATAATAAATACATTTATTTAATAATCAAATGACATAAGGTTTATTTAAGAAACAATGTATTGCCTCTAGGGCACCTGCACTAACAGTTGTGCCCCAAAAACGTTATTCTGAGAATGAGGGATCAGGCCCTTTATATAGGCATTGGGTGCCTTGGAATTAGGGTAGGGTTTGGTGTCTTGGTGGACAAGTTACCCACTTTAGACAGAATTCTGGATCCTTCCATGAGGAAGGCTGATTCCTATTGGACTCGTATGTCTTGGGGGCTAGTCCTTGAATGGATTGCTTCCCTTTTGGACTCAATAATGGAGCCTTTTTATTAGCTGATTTATCATCTACGAATTTATTACTTTAATTAGGGCTTTAATCTTGGACCAATCTAGGTTTATCTAATGCCCATTAAATATGGCTTTAGGACTTACTTTCAGCCCATATCATTTGCCCCCCAACTTCTAGGAAAATTGATCGTGTTTACATCGAAGTTATAATTTGTCATTCTCAAGATTTGGGATCTATCTCTTATCTGAGATTTATTTCCTACCTAATTATGGGATTTTTGGTACACTAATATTTCACATATATTGTCTTGAATGTAAAGTGTTGAGCGACCTACAAGTTTACGACAATTTACCTTATTCGAGTCTAAAGAAACAATTTTCATGTCTCATAGAAAATTATCTATAATTTTCTTGCATGTTCTAGGATTTTTCCTAGTGCTCACAAGCATTTTCCTTATTTTTGATTAATTTTATCAAAAATGTCTTGGGCATATGGCCTTTGGAAATAATTTTATAAATTATTCCACATTATCCTGGAATTTTCCCCCCAATTTTTCTCAGAAAATATTATTTTTTATCAATTTTTCCAATTTTTGCAGGAAAAATCAGTTTAAACTAATGAAATTTTCGACCAGGATTCCTGGTCGAAGAAACGGCCATTTTGTCATCCTGCTTCGACCAGGATTCCTAATCGAAATTGATTAGAATCCTGGTCGAATTAAGGCCCATTTGTTCAATCTGGTCGAAGAACTTTCGATTAGGATCCCTGGTCAATTTTGACCAGGATCTTGGTCGAATTTTTAATTCTTCTTGGATTTTAATCTGGGCTTTTCCACTTTGACCCTCTTATTTTTTTGTGTTTTTCCTATTTTTTAGGATTTTCATGCACTTATCCATATTTTTCTTGATTATTCCTAATATTTTAGGAATTTTCTTGTACCCACGGGTATTTTTCCTATTTTTCAGATCATTTTCGACAATTTAAATATGCCATTCACGAATTATCTGGTCCTATACGAAACTTAAAATAATTTATGGAATCTAAATCTTTAAAATATTCAAAAATTTAAAATTTTTGTGAAGTTTTTTTGTCATCGAACATTTTTCTAAAAGTATTTTTGAATATTTTAACCAAAAATGTTAAAATCGTGCAAACATGCATTTTAGGGGGACTATTTCGTAATTTTACAGCATTTTTTTGTCAACCTATAAGTTCAGGGGCTGGCTTGCCAAAACTTAAACCCTAGGAGACTGTTTGTAATTTTACAAACAATAGGGACCTTTCTGTCATGTTTTAAAGTGCAGGGGCATTTTTGTCAATATTTAAAGTTCAGGAGTCTTTTCGTAAACTCAGCAGAACTCGGGGTACTAAATAGCATTTTTGCCATTCCCCCTTCTTCCACACCTCTCGTCGACTTAAGTCGATTTTCAGCAGTCTGGTCGATCGTATTTCGGGTCAGGATTCCTGCTCGAATCAAGCAAGAATGAGCTAGATATTTATTTTTATTTTTTGCACTTCTTCTCCTTTTTTTCTTTTTTAAATATTATTATTTAATAATAATATTTATTTTGTTTGAATTTTAGCTAATTTCGGTTCCCAAATCAGAGGTGTCCCACTTGGATAAAATTTCACTCGAATAATATTCGACCCGAATTTTTTTTATTATTATTTTTAATAATAATAATAATTTCACAATTTTGGAGGGGCCATAAGCCTTAATATTTTCGTAATTTATGATCGTATTTTTGGCCTTGTTGGCTCCAAAATCAACAAAATTCGTCCCGAATTGAGATCATTCGTGACTCTAGGCACATATAAATTTTCATTAAAAACATATACCCCCTTTCTTTTGTGCAACATGCATACAAATAATTTTATAAATTATTTCTCATTTTTCAAAATATAATTGTTTCAAAAATGCTTCATAACCCTTTAGACCAGGAATCCTGATCCCGTAGACCAGGATTCTGATCGAATTATGGGTGTTTTGTGCATCCCAATCGGTGGATTTTCGATCAGGAATTCTGACCCCTTAAACCAGGAATCCTGACCCCTTATATCAGGATTCTGGTCGAATTATGGGCTTCAAACATAGTCTGGTCGACGGCTTTTCGACCATAATCCTGGTCAATTTCGATCAGGATTCAGGTCGAATTATGGGCCATTTTTACATTCTAATCGAAGCAATATCGATCAGGAATCCTGATCCCTTAGTTCAGGATTTTTGACTTGGGATCCTGACCCCTTAAATCAGGAATCATGACCTCTTAGACCAGGATTCCTGACCCCGCAGATCAGGATTCTGGTCGAATTATGGGAGTTTTCTCCACTCTGGTCAAAGGCTTTTCAATCAGGAATCCTGCTCGATTTAGACCAGGATCCTGGTCAAATTAAGGCCACTTTCTTCACTCTGGTCGAAGGCTTTTTGGTCAGGAATCCTGATCGATTTAGACCAGGATCCTGGTCGGATAAAGGCCATTTTATTAGCTATAGTCGAAGACTTTTAGATCAGGAATCCTAACCCCCTAAACCAGGAATTCTGGCCCCGTAGATCAGGAATCCTGACCCCTTAGATCAGGATTTTTGACTCCTTAGATTAGGAATTCGAAAATATTCATAACTTTTTACTCGTTACTCCGATTTGATTTTGTAATATATCAAATCGAATCTCATTCCGAGGTCTATCTTTTTGCGATATTTTGATGGTTATTGCTCGCATTTTTTGATCTTTCAATTAAATGGAACGTGGACTATTCGAGCCTTCAATTGGATGGAACGTGGCCTATTCGAGCCTTAAATTGAATGGATCTTGGCCTATTCGAGCCTTCATTTAAATGGAACGTGGACTACTCGAGCCTTCATTTGGACGAAACACGGCCTCTACGAGCCTTCATTTGGACGGATCATGGCCTTCAATTGCATGGAACGTGGCCTATTCAAGCCTTCAATTGCATGGAACGTGGCCTATTCAAGCCTTCAATTGCATGGAACGTGACCTATTCAAGCCTTCAATTGCATGGAACGTGGCCTATTCAAGCCTTCAATTGCATGGAACGTGGCATATTCAAGCCTTCAATTGCATGGAACTTGGTCTATTCGAGCCTTCAATTGAATGGAACATGGCCTATTCGAGCCTTTTTTCTACTTAGTCAGATCAGGTGGTGTGTCCTAACCGGATGCCCAGATACGATAAACCTTGAAGTTTGGGGTCTACCAGGTCTAGGCACAACATTTCTTTCAAACTTTTCTAGCTTGTAAGAGCCTCGTTTTTAATTGTCATCCATTTCTGGCTACCAGGATTGGTGGAAGTCCATACATTCGTATCACACTTTCCCATAGGAATTGTATCATTTACTTGGTGGTTATCTTGGCTTGGAGTTTCCTTATTCTTTTTCATAAAGGAATCAATTACAACTATTAGGAACTTCCTCTAGGAATTTGCAACTGGGAATGAACCAAGAACACTTTTTCCCACATTGCCACTGGGAATGGAGGAACGGATGATTTTCAACATTTTAGGGGATTGATCAACAGTTGCGTGATTTTTAACATTTTCAACTTTTGGCATCAACCATTATGTTTGGCCAGTAGAATCCCAATTAGGCCATCTTATGGGCAAGGGTTTAAGGCTGAATTCATGTTTTGATGCCTTAGTGTTCTTACTGACAACTTCCGTGCCTCCAAGGTATTGTCGGGTAACCAACTGGTTTCTTGGTGAGCCTTTGTAGGATCTATCCAACTTCTTTTCATACCTACAGGTGTTATCAGCTTTTCTATCAACACTTTGGGTCTCCAAGACTTGTAAGTAAGAACTTCAAACATAATTCTCTATCTCTGAGGAGGAAAACATAGATAGGACATTAGCCTTTACGTTTTCCTCCCATGTAACACTCATTGAATTGAGTCAAGTTTCAAGTATTTTGTCACGGTTCCAGCCATGGACTCAAACTCATTATTTACTTGTGGTACTACTGATTTTGAGTCTCCATAGACTTTGAGATTTTTTGACCATCGGGCCTCCGGCCAAGCCAAGTCAGGCTTTCAAGGCTTTGCATTCAGCCTCGTTGTCTATCGTTGGGAAATCCAACTTCAGGGCATACTCAAGCATGAGCCCATAGGGGTATGTTCTGACTTAATTTTGTTTTTGATTCTCCATCAAAATTGAGCATCCAATACTCTTGAGTACCGCTCTTCAATCTTCATTCTCTAATTCTTTGCCCTGCTGGGGTACTACCTCCTATCCTCCAACTTCTTGGTTGTCAATGGTGTATTCAACCACGAAGTCAGTGAGTGCTTCGGGATTTATTGTGGTTACTTTGTCCCACAAGACCTTTTTCACGTAACAGATGGGTTTCTAAACCTTGTTTTCCTCTTTCGCGAGGACGACACACAAAGCTATATCAAGTACAGCTAAGTATAGATACAATGACTTTACGTAATTTGGTTATGTAAACACGTGAGGTTCCGTGTCAAGGATTGCTCTACTCTTATCGAGGTTGGCCCCAATTTCCATGTTTGGAGACCATAAAACCTAAAAAATTTCTTGATCCTATGTTGAAGGCACATTAAGTCAGATTCAATTTCATCTTGAGGTGCCTTAACACCTCAAATTCCTCATGATAATACTCAGTGTGATGTGCCTTATCGAGGCTCTTGATTAACATATCATTTCCATGGACTTCTATAGTCTTCCCACTAAGATGCTCAAAGATCTTGTTCATCAATCTTCGATATATCGCCTCTTTGGGACGTCAACTTTGTTGCATTGGTCAATGTTATCGTTACTTGGTAGGGGAAAGTAGTCACCGAGACATGCATCTTTCATATCAATGAAGTCTATACACATCCTTCATTCTCCATTGACCTTCCTGCCTATTGGAATCAAAATTTCTTTTCTTCCGTTTCATCGTCTCCCTATTCGGGTGGACGTCTAGTTTACTTAATTAATTAGGGATCGACCCCTGGCATATCAGCTACTATCCAAGCAAACACAACACTGTTCTCTTGTAGGAACGTATCCAACTTTCCCGTCAAGGGTTCAGTAAGAACCCAGATTTTGGGGTAGAATTAAAACTTTTATTTATTTAATGATGTAAGAATGATTAGTGGTTACGGCTACAATGTAATAGATGATATTTTGAAAGAATGAATGGAATTCAATTTTACTATTTCTATGTCTTGAAGAATGCTAATGGTTGACAACTTAGGTAAGAATAATCCATCTCCTAGAGGAATAAGATATGGCAACTCCAAGCAGATGAATACTCTCATGTCATCCAGATCGATAACAATTAGTCCAGTGGTTTCGTAAAAGGGTTAAGGAACGCCCGAAAGAGAACAAGGACATTTTTATACATATAAGGAATAAAGAGAGAATAAATAATGAATAGTGTTTTTGGTGGAAATGAAAATTTTATTAGACGACGCTATATAGAAGTACCCGGAACGGATTTCTGAGTTCGTATTAATGATCCAAGGGGAGAAAGAGTGCATGTAAAAGTTATCGGATTCTGAAAAATAGCACTTTTATTTTCTCCGAGAGTTCCCTGGACACTGATAGCCTTAAGTATTTAACGAATGGATTTGAGGAATATAAATTGGAAAGTTAGAAAGAAAGATGGAGAATGATAGTATTAATATTAGAAAGATTCCCGGTAAACCCTAATTAGAAATCCGTGAAATATTCCTACGAATGATAAATCGAAACGGGCAATAATCGGACACAGAATCAAGCAGAGAAAGCAAGAAACATGCATGTGCAAGTGGATGGAGTAATAGAAACCATAGTATGTCACATGTAAGTCAACTACAAGCTAAGTGGTGTAAATGCATTTTTGCAAAAAGGATGTGCATAATAAGGAGCCTACACATGTCACAAGATAAAGCATCAAGATTAGGCTAGTGGAGTATGATGTAATCACTTTGAACTAGATAATATCTTAAGGCATCATCCAATAATTCATTTTAACCAAGCAAAAACTCTCCATTTTCTTCCTTGAAAGCAACTCTCGGCCAAGAAGCTAAAAAAGGGGTTCCCACAATTGTTTGATCTTGAAATTTTTAGGGTAAGTACTACATATCATAGCTTAGATCTCCTAGAAATCTTGGCCTTAAATTCATCTTTTACCATTTTCAAATAAATCATCAAAGGTGATGATGAATATTGTTTTCATATACTAATCTTTGTTTTTCTTGTTTTCATGGTTGATCCTAGCTAAGTTAAGGCTATCCAAGGACCATACCAAGCTTTGTGAGGCTAGTACATACTCCAAGGAAGGTATAAGATTTGAAAACCCTAGATCTACTTTGAGTTTTAAGCATGTTCTTGATGGATCTAGCTTAGTTATGATTATGTTCATGTTATAAGCATGCTTAGTTAATGATTTAGGGATTTAAGAAGCATGATGATTTTGATGCTAAGATCAGTAGCTTCCGGACTTGTTGAGATGATTATTATGTGTATAAGTTGTATTGATGCCAGGTGTGGCTTGGGTTGTTGATTGTGATTTTTGGAACGTTCGAATTATAGCCGTTATAATGCAGAAATTTCGTTAATCATTGAAAACCGTGCATCACAGTAGGTCTAATGGCCGAAACTGGATAAGTATCTAACATGCCCTTGTAGATCTTGAGTCATAGATCAATTTGGAAAAAGAATCGAATCAAACAGACTTACGGTTTAGGATTTATGACCGATTTACTAAAGGTAGTTCGAAACCGTAACCGAGAATTCGTAATTAAAATTGAACCCTCGTAAAATACGTAAGTCAGTGGCGAATCTTGGTAATTAAATACTAGAGGTAAAAAGGAAGGTGTGAGAGAAAACCTCATGTGAATCGGATCATTTTTCGATTTTATAAAAATGTTCGAATCTAGGTTAAACGCGAACGAACCCCTTAAAAGTATAACTTTGGTTATAACTTAGAAAACGAGCGATAAAACTCGAGATATAATCTTGGTTCGTAATCGATCTAATTTAGAACTTATACGACTTAAGTATACACTAAGTGTGAGTACGATGACATGTCTTAATGATGAACAAATGTTGAATCGTATCGGTAATAAAAAGAGTTACACTAAAAAGGGGTATAACGAGATAATTCGAAAACATGTTTCGACTTAAGTTAATACTTAACCTTTTTAAAAAGTGTTAAGCGATTAACCTCGAATCTCTAGACTATTTATAGATCGCCGAGCTGACCCGGGATACCCTACCACTACCCCTACCCGTGCTCAATTACCAGGCAAGTTTCAACTTTCCCTTTTTAGGCTGTTGTTGTGATAATATATGCTTTCTGTTATACATATGCCATAGCATGCATGCCCACTTTCAAGTCATATTGATATACTTGTTCCTTGATTGTTCTTTGGCTTATAAGTAGATAGATAATATATCGATTATAAGCCGGATGTCGTTAAGACCCTTAGAGAATGGCATATGAATCCTATTTGTTGAATATAGACCGGGAGTTAGTACTTCTTGATATATCGTAATTATTTTCGAGGGAAATATTTAAGTAAATAATTTCCATTATTTGGTTGACGAATATTATTTGAATATTCGTCCGAGATTATTTAATTAACAATCATTACTTCAAATATTTATTTGAACGTTATCTATTCAATGAATATTATTTTTCAATATTCATTCAAAGACGAACCATTTATTGAATAATTTCAAATATTTCTATAAAACCTTCGATTATTAAATAAATATCATCCGGACAATGATTTAGAACATCATGTATTAAGGGAATATTATTCTCGAATATTCCTTTAAGGTTTAATTTATTAAATTAATATCACTTGGATATTCTTTTAAATTATTAATTATTATATGAATACTATTTTTGAATATTAATTTGAAGTCTTATTTACTTAACGAATATCATTCCAAATATTCCTTTCAAAATTATTTATTAAATGAATATTATTTTAATATTAATTTAAGTAATTATTTATTCAATAAATATTTTCTTAATATTCCTTCAAGGATTATTTTGAGAAATACTCTGATTAAAAATATTCTTTCATTCATTAAATATTTCCGACTCAATAAATATTCTATAAATATTTATTCAATACATGGAAACAACTTCAAGGTTGTTTATTTTTCTTCAAATATAATTTTCGACCTTCGATCATTCTGAAAATTCTTCGGAGTCATACGATTAAAATATATTAAGAAAGGTCCTCTAGATTCCATTCTTCACTCGAATCTATCTCTTAAATTATAAGGGAACCTTACTTGAGAAAGGTTCTGTATCTTTTTGACTTCCCGGTCATGGTTTATCCTTTTCACTCGCAACTTGGTTGCTATGGACTCATTAAGTCTGTGTGTACCTTCTCATCATTCGAGGGGTAAGATCGTTGGAACAAGTTGATATCCATTAACAAGCAAGAGCTTGGGAAATGTTAGTGAATTTTCCTTTCCAACTAGATACGACTACTTTATGGAGTCTTGTCAACAAGTATTTCACTTGGGGAAGGGAGGATAAACTATACGTTTCAATGCTGTGGATTTACTCGAACTAGGAGTCGTGTGTAAGAGGCCGAGTCGCGCGGTCCATCACAAGGCCTAATCATTGGCCAGGGAGTTACTATTAAAGGCCATTGACAAGTGGAGCCGTGAGTTCTTCGTTTTACCGGTAGTAAACTATATTGGGCTGTACCATCCCCGACTGATCATCAGGGAGTGGAACAGCTGGCGCGTGAAAACTCCAATATTGGTTCATCTCCCAAATTGGGAATTCCCTGCAACACGTATCGAAGATACTTCTTTCAGGTTGACGGTGTCTTCCGCAACACGTATCGAAGAGACTTCGTTCAGGTTGTAGAACTTCGAAAATGTTAATAACTGGAACTGCAATATTTTCCTTGCAAGTTCCTCTTATATGATAAATAATGATATCTTGCTTATTTTGACTTAGCAGATATTTCCACAAAATAAACACTTTAAGTTACCTTGTAACTTCATCCTTTATATTATACTGGCACTAACTTCGTTAATGCATGGCATATGGAAATAATGATACTTCGAACTGCTATATACTATCACTGTCCTGTTATATTATTATTGGTGGGCCATTGCTCATCTTTGCTTATTTATCATGTCACAACAACAGCTAGGACAGATGGCTCGCGTCAGGCGCACTCGGCGCAAGCGGGTTACCCGACCCACCGGACTCCCCGCTGAGATGCTAGCCGCCATTGCTGAGGTAGCTTAGCTAGACAGCTTTTGTTTCCTGTTTAACTATATGTATAATTAATGTAATCAACGGCAAAACTTTTAACCTTATAATGTTATCCTTTTGGATTGTAAGAACTTTTATTCGCAAACCCTTTTATAAGACTTATTTCAATTTCATCTCTGGGACTATAACTGTGTGTGTGTGTGTGTGAGTGGATATTATTGTGGGGTCATAGCATGCTACTTATTGATTTTGGACTCAAGTCAAGTATTATGTATGAGTTTTGAGACCGTAACGACCCGATCCCGGACCCCGGATCTGGGGGTGTTACAGAGATGGTATGAGAGTGAGAGTTATATATCCCAAGAGATGATACGACATTATATAATAATAAATTCAATAATATAATAAGAACCCTTGCCAGGTTCACCTAAAACCCTTACGGGAACTTTTTAAGTATCATGATAGTAACATAGTTCGTCTTGTGTAGGCGAGCGACTTGTCGTCCCAGGAGGCAGCTGCGAGACATCATGATGAGGACATGTTCCGGACTAGGGACCCGTACTATGAGCACTTGCCTGAGGAGGATACTGAGCCTGAGGAGGAGGATCCTGAGGAGGTCCAGGTTGATGCTGATACTGATGTGATTGAGTCTGAGGAGGAGGACCTTGAGGAGGTCCAGGTTGATACTGACACAGATGTTGTTGAGACCGAGGGGGAGGAGGACCCGGAGGGGGTCTAGTCAGGGCAGGACGCTGAGTTAGTTGCTGAGGATGAGGATTATTGGGTTGTATCTAAGATCAGGACCATGGAGGAGGATACTGATATGACCACTGAGCAGGTCATGGCTGTTGTTGTTGGACAGGCTGTAGATGAGGTTGAGCTAGTGGATGATGCAGTAGGGAGTTCCGGACAACGAGTGCCACCCCTCCCTATGGAGAGAGCCCCTACCCCACCACCACTACCTGTGAGCCCATTCCCCGATGAGTTTGAGGAGCTTACCCCAGAGCCCAGCAGACAGAGACTGCAGCTCCAGCTGAGCCATCCACCCCACCTCATGTCCCGATAGGAGGAGTCCCAGTATGTGTTCACAACTTGATTGTGAACGGGCTTTATAGAGAATTGTCAGTGGCGGATGCCAGGTTGGCAGAGTCTAGGAGGGAGCTAGCAGCAGAGAGAGCCGCCCGAATGAGGTTGCAGGGACGGAGGACTATCAATGATAGGGTTGGGTATAGGGTTGTGACCCGCATCGAGCTGAGGGCTCAGATGAGGGTGCGACAGTTCCCTACTGATGGGCATGCTATGGTAGACAGAGCTGATGCCGAGGAGATTTTCCGCATTGCCATGAGGAGGGTTCGGATGATGTTTCATCGTGGCGGCTGATTTCAGATGTAGTGATGCAGTAGTCTAGTTGTCTAGTCATGTACGGACGTAGTAGTGCCGGCTTTTGTAGGGATGATTTTATTGTACTTATTTTCCCTTTTTGCAGACTAGACAGATAGACAGCGTATTTCACTTTTGACTTGTTGTTGTTGTTAGGATGGCTGTACTTTAAACTATCGTTGTAACTCGGATGTTGTACCTTTTCGGTACCTGGTATATATTTGTTTCCCTTTCAGTTATTTCAATTTTGTTGGGATGTGATCACGAGTTTATTAGCATATATACTGTTTTTTGATTAAGTTTCCATGAGATATAAAACTGTGGGATCTTAAATCCAACATGTAACAAATTATGCAAGGAAAAAAAAATTCCTTTAAAACAGGTAAGTGAACCTAATGTAAAATTTTCCAAATTTTCAGTAAAATGCCTCCAAGACGAATGGGAACTAGGGCTAACCCCCGTGAATCTACTGACCAAGAGAGTCACAACCAACATGAGGAAAACCATGAAAGTAGTGAAGAACAAGATCAGGACTATAATGAGCAAGAAGATTCCCAGTATGGAGCAGAGGACAAACCCATGTACTCTGAAGACTTTGAGGGGGAAATAGTTGGTGGAGAAACTGAAGTGGAGCAGGAAGGGGAGAACCAGGGCGGAGACCCCATGGGCAGTTTATGGATTTACTTAGGCAGAATTTGAACCAATACCCTCAACCACCACCAGGAAACAACACTTCAGTGGCAAATTCCTTTAGGGCCTTTAAGTCCCTTAAGCCCCCAGAGTTCTACGGATCGGCTGATCCCGTTGAGGCGAGGGCTTGGATCAAGAAAATGGAAAAATCTTTCGAGATTCTGAGTATCAATGAAGCTAAGAAGACTGTTTTTGCTACTTACCTACTGAAGGGAGAGGCCAATTATTGGTGGGAAGCCAAAAAGAACATGGAGACTGATGCTGTCGTAGCCTGGGAAAGGTTCAAAAAATTATTCCTGGAGAAGTACTTCCCGAAGTTCATGAAAACTCAGATGGAACTTAAGTTTTTGGAACTAAAACAGAACAATATGTCAGTGGCTGACGATGAAGCCAAATTTACTGAGCTGTCGAGATTTGTGCCAGAATTTGTGGACACCGAAGAAAAGAAAGCTAACAGGTTTCAACAAGGGCTGAAACAGTGGATCCAGAATAGAGTAGCGGTTTTAAAGATTACGGATTATGCCACCTTGGTGCAAAAGGCCACCATCGTGGAAGCTGGAAGTGATCAGATGCAGAGAGAGAAAGAGAAGGGGGGATTAAAAAGAAAACATGTCAGTATGGGCGGAGGGTCCACAGGAGGAAAGCCCCCGAACAAGTTTAATCGAGGAGCAGTCTCTCTACCTAACAGGGGTATAGGATTCAAACCACCTGTGAGCATGAGTGTGAGCCAGGGCGGCCAGCATACAGGAGTGTCCCGTTCCCATCAGTCTATACCTTCCTTGCCATCATGTGCAACGTGTGGGAAAAGACATTCCGGAGTATGCAACAAGAAGAAGCCAACCTGTTATAAGTGTGGACGAGTGGGCCACTACTCCAACACCTGCACTGCGGTTGTCCCTAGTACCAACAAAAGCACCACTTGTTTCCAGTGCGGACAGCTAGGGCACATGAGGAAGGACTGTCCAAAGAACAAACCAGCAGCATCAGGGGCAAGCAGGGCTGCCTCAAATAGGCCACCAACTGCTAGGACTTTTAATATGTCAGTACATGATGCCGTGAGGGACACGGATGTGATAGCAGGTACATTTTCTCTCAATTCAGTCAGTGCAAATGTCTTATTTGATTCAGGAGCAACTAAGTCTTTTATATCTAGAGATTTTGCATATAAATTGAAACTTAAAACCCAGCAACTAAGAGATCCCTTACAAGTAGAAATATATAATCAGGAAATCGTACCGGTTAATCAAATTCACCCCGATTGTAAACTAGAAATAGGAGGACGATCCTTCTATGTCGACTTAATTCCTTTTAAGCTAGGAGAATTCGATGTCATTTTGGGTATGGATTGGTTGTCTCGCAATAATGCACAGATAGATTGTAAAGGGAAAAAGGTTAAGTTGAAAACCCCAAGGAAGAAAGAAATAGTGTTTAAGGGGATGCGACAGACCCAAAAAATTCTGACCATGGCGCAAACCAAGAGATTGTTACGAAAAGGGAACGAGGCTTATTTAGCTTACGTTATAGACACTCAGAAGGAAGCGCCAAGATTGCAAGAGATTCCGGTAGTTAATGAGTTCGAGGACGTGTTCCCACAAGATCTTCCCGGACTACCGCCTGATAGGGTAATTGAGTTTGCCATCGAGTTAGCCCCGGGGACGGCGCCGGTTTCGAAGGCTCCGTACCGATTAGCCCCAGTAGAAATGAAGGAGCTAGCTAAACAGTTACAGGAATTGTTGGATAAGGGCATGATAAGGCCCAGTGTGTCGCCTTGGGGCGCACCAGTGTTGTTTGTTACGAAAAAGGATGGGAGTATGAGGTTATGCATCGACTACAGAGAGTTGAACAAGCTAACCATAAAGAATAAGTATCCATTGCCCAGGATAGACGATTTGTTTGACCAGCTAAGAGGCGCTGAATACTTCTCTAAGATTGACCTGAGAACGGGATATCACCAACTGAAGATCAAACCTGAAGATATTTCGAAGATTGCATTCCGTACCAGATATGGACATTATGAGTTCTTGGTAATATCATTTGGATTGACCAACGCCCCAGCAGCCTTCATGGACCTAATGAATAGAGTGTTCAAGGAATATTTGGACAAATTCGTGATAGTCTTCATTGATGATATTCTCATCTACTCAAAGACAGAGGCAGAACACGCTGAACATTTAAGGATAACCTTAGAAATACTCAGGAAGGAGCAGTTATATGCCAAGTTCTCCAAGTGTGAGTTTTGGAAAAATGAAGTACAATTCTTAGGGCACGTGATCAATAGAGAAGGAGTGTTGGTTGACCCCTCCAAGATAGAAGCAGTTTCAAACTTGGAACGACCAACTACTCCAACCGAGGTGAGGAGTTTCATTGGACTGGCCGGATATTACAGAAGATTTGTCCAAGATTTTGCAAAAATCGCAGCTCCATTAACTCGACTTACCCGCAAAACTGAGAAATTTGAATGGACTAAAAAATGCGAGAGGAGTTTCCAAGAGTTAAAGAAGAGGTTGGTGACAGCCCCAGTGCTGGCATTACCTAATGGAAAAGGAGATTTCGTGATTTACAGTGATGCTTCGCATAAAGGACTTGGATGCGTGCTTATGCAGCACGGCAAGGTAATAGCATATGCGTCTAGGCAACTGAAGGATTATGAGGTCAGATATCCCACGCATGATCTAGAACTAGCAGCCATAGTCTTCGCTTTAAAGATTTGGAGACACTACTTGTATGGGGAAAAGTGCGAGATTTACACTGACCATAAGAGCCTCAAGTACATTTTCACTCAGAAAGAGCTTAACATGCGCTAGAGGAGATGGCTAGAGTTAATCAAGGATTACGACTGTGAAATTCGTTATCACCCAGGCAAAGCCAATGTGGTGGCTGACGCCCTTAGTCGGAAAGAGAAGCTCAAGATGATAACTTCAGAGGAAGAGCTAGTGAAAGATTTTGAGAAGCTGGAAATTGAGATTAAGTTACCTGGAGAGGGCCAAGAAAAGTTGATGGAAATTAGAATCCAACCTCCATTGTTAGAAAAGATTAGACGGTGACAGGAACGGATGATGGAGGAAGAAGAGAACTCCACGGAAGAGATAATGACCGGGGAGGATATTAAGTGTGAAAGAGATAAGGAAGAGAACATGAGGTACACGTACAGGATATGGATCCCAAACATTCAGGAACTCAAGGATGAGATTTTAAATGAGGCACACAACTCAAGATACTCAGTGCACCCCGGTAGCACCAAAATGTATAGGGATTTGAAGGAGTATTACTGGTGGCCCAATATGAAAAAGGACGTAGCAGAGTGGGTAAGCAGATGCTTGACCTGCCAACGAGTGAAAGCAGAGCACCAGAAGCCCAGCGGACTTCTACATCCCTTAGAGATTCCAGAATGGAAATGGGAACACATAGCCATGGATTTCGTAGTAGGTTTACCAAGGACCAAGGCTAATCATGATGCCATATGGGTAATTGTAGATCGACTGACGAAGTCAGCTCACTTTCTCCCGATCAACGAAAGATACACGGTCGACAGACTAGTGGATGTCTACTTAAAAGAGATAGTGGCACGACATGGAGTCCCAGTCGCAATAGTATCCGATCGAGATCCTAGATTTAACTCCAGGTTTTGGAGAAGTTTTCAAGAATGTGTAGGGACCCGGCTGAACATGAGCACAGCCTACCACCCCCAGACAGATGGGAAAAGTGAAAGAACCATCCAAACGCTAGAGGATATGTTGAGAGTCTGCGCGATAGACTTCAAAGGAAATTGGGATGATCACTTGCCATTGATTGAGTTTTCCTACAATAACAGTTTCCATTCAAGTATAGGAATGCCACCTTATGAGGCCCTTTATGAAAGGAAATGTCGATCTCCCTTGTATTGGGATGAGGTTGGAGAGCGAAAGATGCTCGGGCTCGAAGTGGTCCAACGAACTAAAGATGCACTAGATCTAATCAGAGGACGGTTGGTAGCATCCCAGGATCGACAAAAGAAATATGCCGACTTAGCTCGGAAAGGCAAAGAATACGAAGTAGGAGACCTAGTGTTCTTAAAAGTGTCACCTTGGAAAGGTTTAATGAGATTTGGAAAGAAAGGGAAGCTGAGTCCCAGATACATTGGACCATTTGAGATCTTGAGACGGATTGGGGAACTAGCTTATGAGCTGGCATTGCCCCCGAATCTACAGCAGGTGCATAATGTGTTCCATGTTTCGATGCTGAGGAAGTATAACCCGGATGCCAAGCACATTGTAGAGTATGAGCAAGTGGACATGCAACCAGACTTGACCTATGTAGAGCAACCTGTGGAAATCATAGACCGGAAAGAACAAGTGCTCCGAAACAAGGTCATTCAACTAGTCAGAGTTTTGTGGCAGAACCATAATGTAGAAGAATCAACCTGGGAACTTGAAAGCGCAATGCATGAGAAGTACCCCCATTTATTTTTCCAACTGATTCCGGGACGGAATCCTTTTAAGGAGGGGAGACTGTAAGAACCCAGATTTTGGGGTGGAATTAAAACTTTTATTTATTTAATGATGTAAGAATGATTAGTGGTTACGGTTACAATGTAATAGATGATATTTTGAAAGAATGAATGAATTCGATTTTACTATTTCTATGTCTTGAAGAATGCTAATGGTTGACAACTTAGGTAAGAATAATCTATCTCCAAGAGGAATAAGATATGGCAACTCCAAGCAGATGAATACTCTCATGTCATCCAGATCGATAACAATTAGTCCAGTAGTTCCGTAAAAGGGTTAAGGAACGCTCGAAAGAGAACAAGGACATTTTTATAAATATAAGGAATAAAGAGAGAATAAATAATGAATAGTGTTTTTGGTGGAAATGAGAATATTATTAGACGACGCTATATAGAAGTACCCGGAACGGATTTCCGAGTTCGTATTAATGATCCAAGGGGAGAAAAAGTGTATGTAAAAGTTATCGGATTCTGAAAAATAGCACTTTTATTTTCTCCGGGAGTTCCCTGGACACTGATAGCCTTAATTATTTAATGAATGGATTTAAGAAATATAAATTGGAAAGTTAGAAAGAAAGATGGAGAATGATAGTATTAATATTAGAAAGATTCCCGGTAAACCCTAATTAGAAATCCGTGAAATATTCCTACGAATGATAAATCGAAACGGGCAATAATCGGACACAGAATCAAGCAGAGAAAGCAAGAAACATGAATGTGCAAGTGGATGGAGTAATAGAAACCATAGTATGTCACATGTAAGTCAACTACAAGCTAAGTGGTGTAAATGCATTTTTGCAAAAAGGATGTGCATAATAAGGAGCCTACACTTGTCACAAGATAAAGCATCAAGATTAGGCTAGTGAGTATGATGTAATCACTTTAAACTAGATAATATCTTAAGGCATCATCCTATAAGTCATTTTAACCAAGCAAAGAAAGAAACCAAAGCAACAACTCTCCATTTTCTTCCTTGAAAGAAACTCTCGGCCAAGAAGCTAAAAAAGGGGGTTCCCACCATTGTTTGATCTTCAAATTTTTAGGGTAAGTACTACGTATCATAGCTTAGATATCCTAGAAATCTTGGCCTTAAATTCATCTTTTACCATTTTCAAATAAATCATCAAAGGTGATGATGAATAGTGTTTTCATATACTAATCTTTGTTTTTCTTGTTTTCATGGTTAATCCTAGCTAAGTTAAGGCTATCCAAGGACCACACCAAGATTTGTGAGGCTAGTACATACTCCAAGGAAGTTATAATATTTGAAAACCCTAGATCTACTTTGAGTTTTAAGCATGTTCTTGATGGATCTAGCTTAGTTATGATTATGTTCATGTTATAAGCATGCTTAGTTAATGATTTAGGGATTTAAGAAGCATGATGATTTTGATGCTAAGATTAGGAGCTTCTGGACTTCTTGAGATGATTATTATGTGTATAAGTTGTATTGATGCCCGGTGTGGCTTGGGTTGTTGATTGTGATTTTTGGAACGTTCGAATTATAGCCGTTATAATGCCGAAATTTTGTTAATCATTGAAAACCGTGCATCACAGTAGGTCTAATGGCCGAAACTGGATAAGTATCTAACATGCCCTTGTAGATATTGAGTCGTAGATCATTTTGGAAAAAGAATCGAATCAAACAGACTTACGGTTTAGGATTTATGACCGATTTACTAAAGGTAGTTCGAGACCATAACCGAGAATTCGTAATTAAAATTGAACCCTCGTAAAATACGTAAGTCAGTGGAAGATCTTGGTAATTAAATACTATAGGTAAAAAGGAAGGTGTGAGAGAAAACCTCATGTGAATCGGATCATTTTTCGATTTTATAAAAATGTTCGAATCTAGGTTAAACGCGAACGAACCCCTTAAAAGTATAACTTTGGTTATAACTTAGAAAACGAGCGATAAAACTCGAGATATAATCTTGATTCGTAATCGATCGAATTTAGAAATTATCCGACTTAAGTATACACTAAGTGTGAGTATGATGATATGTCTTAATGACGAACAAATGTCGAATCGTATCGGTAATAAAAAGAGTTACACTAAAAAGGGGTATAACGAGATAATTCGAAAACATGTTTCGACTTAAGTTAATACTTAACCTTTTTAAAAAGTGTTAAGCGATTAACCTCGAATCTCTTGACTATTTATAGATCGCCGAGCTGACCCGGGATACCCTACCACTACCCCTACCCGTGCTCAATTACCAGGCAAGTTTCAACTTTCCCTTTTTAGGCTGTTGTTGTGATAATATATGCTTTCGGTTATACATAAGCCATAGCATGCATGCCTACTTTCAAGTCATATTGATATACTTGTTCCTTGATTGTTCTTTGGCTTATAAGTAGATAGATAATATATCGATTATAACCCGAATGTCGTTAAGACCCTTAGAGAAGGGCATATGAATCCTATTTGTTGAATATAGACCGGGAGTCAGTACTTCTTGATATATCGTAATTATTTTCGAGGGAAATATTTAAGTAAATAATTTCCATATTTGGTTGACGAATATTATTTGAATATTCGTCCGAGATTATTTAATTAACGATCATTACTTCAAATATTTATTTGAACGTTATCTATTCAATGAATATTATTTTTCAATATTCATTCAAAGACGAACCATTTATCGAATATTATTTCAAATATTTCTATAAAACCTTCGATTATTAAATAAATATCATTCGGACATTCATTTAGAACATCATGTATTAAGGGAATATTATTCTCGAATATTCCTTTAAGGTTTAATTTATTAAATGAATATCACTTTGATATTCATTTAAATTATTAATTATTATATGAATACTATTTTTGAATATTAATTTGAAGTCTTATTTACTTAACGAATATCATTCCAAATATTCCTTTCAAAATTATTTATTAAATGAATATTATTTTAATATTCATTTAAGTAATTATTTATTCAATAAATATTTTCTGAATATTCCTTCAAGGATTATTTTGAGAAATACTCTGATTAAAAATATTCTTTCATTCATTAAATACTTCCGACTCAATAAATATTCTATAAATATTTATTCAATACTTGGAAACAACTTCAAGGTTGTTTATTTTTCTTCAAATATTATTTTCGACCTTCGATCATTCTGAAAATTCTTCAGAGCCATACGATTAAAATTATATTAAGAAAGGTCCTCTAGTTTCCATTTTTCACTCGAATCTATCTCTTAAATTATAAGGGAACCTTACTTGAGAAAGGTTATGTATCTTGTTGACTTCCCGGTCATAGTTTATCCTTTTCACTCGCAACTTGGTTGCTATGGACTCATTAGGTATGTGTGTACCTTCTCATCGTTCGAGGGGTAAGATCGTTGGAACAAGTTGATATCCATTAACAAGCAAGAGCTTGGGAAATGTTAGTGAATTTTCCATTGCAACTAGATACGACTACTTTGTGGAGTCTTGTCAACAAGTATTTCACTTGGGGAAGGGAGGATAAACTATACGTTTCAATGCTGTGGATTTACTCGAACTAGGAGTCGTGTGTAAGAGGCCGAGTCGCGCGGTCCATCACAAGGCCTAATCATTGGCCAGGGAGTTACTATTAAAGACCATTGACAAGTGGAGCCGTGATTTCTTCCTTCTACCGGTAGTAAACTATATTGGGCTTTACCATCCCCGACTGATCATCAGGGAGTGGAACAGCTGGCGCGTGAAAACTCCAATATTGGTTCATCTCCCAAATTGGGAATTCCCTGCAACACGTATCGAAGATACTTCTTTCAGGTTGACGGTGTCTTCCGCAACACGTATCGAAGAGACTTCGTTCAGGTTGTAGAACTTCGAAAATGTTAATAACTGGAACTGCAATATTTTCCTTGCAAGTTCCTCTTATATGATAAATAATGATATCTTGGTTATTTTGACTTAGCAGATATTTCCACAAAATAAACACTTTAAGTTTCCTTGTAACTTCATCCTTTATATTATACTGGCACTAACTTCGTTAATGCATGGCATATGGAAATAATGATACTTCGAACTGTTATATACTATCACTGTCCTGTTATATTATTATTGGTGGGTTATTGCTCACCCTTGCTTATTTATCATGTCACAACAACAGCTAGGACAGATGGCTCGCGTCAGGCGCACTCGGCGCAAGCGGGTTACCCGACCCACCGGACTCCCCGCTGAGATGCTAGCCGCCATTGCTGAGGTAGCTTAGCTAGATAGCTTTTGTTTCATGTTTAACTATATGTATAATTAATGTAATCAACGGCAAAACTTTTAAACTTATGATGTTATCCTTTTGGATTGTAATAACTTTTATTCGAAAACCCTTTTATAAGACTTATTTCAATTTCATCTCTGGGACTATAACTGTGTGTGTGTGTGAGTGGATATTATTGTGGGGTCATAGCATGCTACTTATTGATTTTGGACTCAAGTCAAGTATTATGTATGAGTTTTGAGACCGTAACGACCCGATCCCTGACCCCGGATCTGGGGGTGTTACAGGTTCATTCAGCAATTCCCTACGAAGGTAACTTTTCAGGTCCTTCAGGAACTAAAGGAATAGGGACCAAGTCCTCGGTGAGTTTTTATCTTTGTTTCTCCTCTTCTTGGACATTCATGTCTTTAATCGAGAGGACCTGCCCCCCAACTCCATTAGGACTCAAAGTGGCTGGATAGCAAATCTTTCTTTTTTTTATCTCCCTTCTCTTCATCAACTCTATTCCTTGTAGTAAATATGATCATCAGGTCTTAGATCGAGGCAATTGCCTTAAAAGCATGCAAGCATGTCCTCCCAAGGATCGCATTGTAAGCAAAAGTTGCTTTAACCACCAAAAAGTTCAACATCTAAGTGGCCTCCTTAGGCTCTCATCCTATTATCATGGACAGCCAAATAGTTCCTCCAACTCTCGACTCAACTCCATTGAAGCCATAGATGGGCATGTTGGAGGGGATCAATTGAGAATCGTTACATCATGAAACGAGATATCCACTGAAGTTCCATTGTCTACCAAGACTTCTTTCACTTGCGAGTTGTCTATCGTAGGTGTTATGACCAATGGGTCATCATGGAGGCACTTCACCCCTTCTAAGTCAGAATCAACAAAGGTAAATGTCATTTTGGTATTTGCTCACTATGGAGCTTCTCCTATGATGTGCATAACTTATCGATCATAAGCTTTACATCCTTGTATTCCCGACCGCTGTCAGGCCTTCAAAGATCACGTTTATCGCCGGCCCCCGGGGCTATGGATTGCGATCTCGATCGCCATCCTTTATTTAATAGTCTCTTTTTTCGTAATCCTGCCTTAGGTTACCCTTTTGGCCATTCTTGATGAACTTATTCAACTTTTCTCTTCGGATCAGAAACTTGATCTTGTGTTTCAGCTGTCTATAATCGTGAGTGTTATTCCTAAATGGCTTATGGAACTGACCATATTGGTTCTTGTTTCTCTTTCCAGGATCAGCTCTTAGTGGCTTCAGCCATCAGAGATTCTTGTGTTTCTCAATGTCCATCAGGATGGGTGTTGGGAGTATTCAAACGTGCATAGCTGGTGAACCTCGGTCCTTGATTGCTCTTCTTCCAGGTAGAGTCAAAGTCTTTACTAATTCGAGGATACCTATCCTTAACATCCTACTCATGACCACCTTCGCTTCTTGTTATTACATCCATTGTCTCCAGCAGGGGTTGAGGCTTCCCTTACACTTTCCTCTACCTTGATAACTACTTTATCATCCAAGTTTGAGACCATCAAGGCTTCCTTGGTGATTCGGTTCATGTAATCCCTCAAGGATTCATTCTTTCCTTGTTCCACATTCATGGAGATGTAAAACGTTTCTCATGAACTTTCCATCAATAAACGGGGCAATAAATGCCCTTCTTAGTCCTTTAAAGTAGTCGATTGAGTTCGGGGGGCAACCGACTATACCATCGTTGTGTCATGCCCCCCCAGGGTTTAAGAAAATGCCTTATACTTGATTGTGTCAATCGTAGGTTAAAATTAGTAGTGCATTGGAGGATGTCTTCACATGATTAGTGGGATCTCCTGCCCCATCACACACCCCGATAGTGGGCGTCTTGAATTTCCTTGAGATATGAGCATTCATTATCTTGTTGGTGAAGGACAAGATTGGATCATTATGATCTCCTAGAGGCATCGAGTCATTGGGATCAGCCCTTTGTGTATCAGCCCTTTGTGTATCAACCCTTCTCCTCATAGGGGTATCACTCAAATTAATAACATGGGGGATCCTAGCCTTGGGGGCTGCCTAGCCTATTGTGCTTCAAGGTCTTTCTTTAATTTTTGGATATGCGCTTCATGAGTGAGTATCCTCCCTCCTAAAGTCTTGGGAGCCAATCCTTTAGTTCCACGGGGCTGAGAAGGCCCTGACCCTCCTTCGAGCTCCTTAGCTGGTTCTCCTTCTGAGATAGTTACCTTCATCAGTGGATGACAAATCGTCAACAATATAGGGTCTGGAGAAATCACGACTCCTTCATTGGCGTTCTAGGCCTTAAATGCATTGAGGCGCGTATGCCTCATGTTGTTGGCAACTTCTACCATCGATGAACGATATTTTCATTGGTGGGAACCTAAATTCATTGTGTAGTGATAGAGATGGACATAGATGGGCAACACCACCATCTAGAGTGGATTCATCCCTGAATTCATTGAACCCACTGGCGGTTGTTGCGGATTAGTAATTTGAGCCTCTAAATCCTTTCTTCTATGGCCTGAAGAGCCGTTCCTTGAGTCCCTCGGGGTTGAGAATGTCCTGCTCCTTTGGTGGGCTCCTTGCCTTGACGTCTTTTGCTAGAACAGACATCCTCTTCTTCATCTTCTTCAGACGAGGAGTCGTCTTTGGCATATGACCCGGAGAAATTTTAATATCCTCCAACAAGGGGACCAAGCCTTCAATGTTTCGAAGCACATAATTCTCATGAGTAGATAGATGGTTTCATCAGTAGTTGGGAACGGTGACAACCCATAAACGGGGTTTTGAGTTTTTGGGATTAGCATGATGGTGGTGGCGATCTGTGCTCCTTTAGCCAGAGTTGAGACCAGCAATTGGGGATTCGCTCCTTGAGTTAGTGGATTTTGGGTCACTCCTTAGGGGATCACCCCTTGGAGACGCGTCTTTGGAGGAGTCGTTCCCTGAATGAAAGTCAAGGGGAATGGATCATCGGTCCGATTGCTCTTTCATCGTCTTTAGTGTACGATCGAGACTTCTTCTTCCTGCTACATGCGGAGGTTCTAAGCCTTAAATATGGGGCGAATTATCCCCTCATTGGGGTGGGAGCCCATAACTTGGGTTCTAAGCTATTAGTGGTGGAAGCACCATGTTAGAGATTTGTAATCATGCTTGTCTATTATGGACATAATCATGCCTAGGATTGGGGATCCGCCCCTGGAGATTTTAGAGTCATTCTTCGGACTCCAGCTCCTTAGAGACTCGTTTAAATTCATGTTTCTAGAGTATCCAACCCTTGAACATTGGTAGGTATGGACTGCATACCAACAATGGTGATCAGAACGCTTATTGAGGATGGTGGATCATCACATCCATTTTTTATATCCGTGTATTTTCTATGGTTGATGTCTTTTTCCCACAAACGATGCCAAATGTTGTGGAATAAAAAGTAGGGTATAATTAATTCATGTATTGAAGGCTAGGGATTGAGAGCTTCGAGCTTTAGTAGTGGCTGCTCTTGTTGTCGGGGACTAACTCGGTCCTAACAAGATGCCTACGTACCTTGATGAATATCAAGAATCAAGCCAAAACGTAGTTCTTGGTGATGCCCTCGGGGGCTATGGCGGTAGTGGCACACCAAAGACATAATGGCTTGTATGTCCTTATTCGAGGATTAAGCCTAAAACGCAAGTGACGTATGGAGCTGTGTCCCAAAAACGTTGTTCTGAGAATGAGGGATCAGACCCTTTATATAGGCATTGGGTGCCTTGGAATTAGGGTAGGGTTTGGTGTCTTGGTGGACAAGTTACCCACTTTAGTTAGAATTATGGATCCTTCCATGAGGAAGGTTGATTCCTATTGGACTCGCATGTCTTAGGGCCTACTCCTTGAATGAATTGGTTCCCATTTGGACTCAATAACGGAGCCTTTTTATTACCTGATTTATCAGCTACGAATTTATTACTTTAATTAGGGTTTCGGACCTCATTAATGGACTTTAACCTTTGACCAATCTAGATTTATTTAATGGCACATTAAATATGTCTTTAGGACTTATTTTCAGCATATATCAATTATCGAACTGGAATTAATTTGTAAATCGATATACCAAATTACATAGTTTATATTTGACTTAAAAAATGAATTAAAATTTTTTATAAAATTTTCTCATTTAGTTTCAAATAAATTTTCATTTTCACAATTATAATTTATAATTTCCCCAGTTATGTGTTCCCCAAGACATCCTAATTTCTCAATCTTTCTTTCACCCCCCTCACGCCTCTACTGCTCTACATATAATTAATAATTCCGCATATGCATGCACTTGCTTTGTATATTTTTACTAGGGTTAATATGCTACTGAATTAGTATTTGCTTCTCTTGATTATAACTTTCCCTAATTTGTCGAAACATCTGTTCAAGTTCTTCGATTCTGTAAGTTTTGCTTCTCTATATTCTCAACACTTATTTTTATATAAATTATTTACTGTTTTTTCAATCTTGTGATGATAATTGTTGTGTAATTTTCATATGTTATGGTATGTATACATGTTCTGCTTCAAAGTACAAGATAATTGTTGTGTAATTTTCATATGTTATGGTATGTATACATGTTTTGCTTCCTAGTTTGTTGATTCAGTGTTATGTTTTAATATATAAATTCTACTGATTGGAGTGATATCTATATCTCCGGGCAGGCACTACTAATTGAATTACGACATTTTTATATTTGCTTAATATTGTTTTCTTAAATTGTTTAAGAAACTCCTTGGAGGATAGTTTTATTCGTGTATTGATTAAAAGTTTTAATTTTCAAACATTTTAACGATTGTAGTTCCATCAAAGTAAAATGTCTTCGTGGTCTATACTGCTATAATAACAGCAGTGTGTGGTTTGAAAAATGTTGTCTGTAATTGGATTACAGGAAAAGAACAATACATTGGTCAGGTTAAGAATTTAGAATGGTTTAACCAACTGATATGTAAGTAATATGTTCTTTTAGTTCATACATAGAACTAATTATAATTCCTCTCCACCATAGTTACTGGGTACCGTTCCAAATTTTAGCCTTATTAAACAAAAATAAATCAATGCTTCATCTATTTACAATGTAAAAATCTACAGTTGAAACCATAAATTAAATATATAGGGTCAGCAATAATCACTCTCCACTAAAGAATAAGTATTATCATTTGTTTTCCTTCCATAAATTTTTTTATTATACTTTCGATCATGCGATTATACTTTAAGTTTGTTGTGTTCTGATTTCCCTGTACTTTAGCGGTACCAATATACATGACCATAATAGTTCACTAAAAAATGAATTTTATCGTAGGAAACCCTTACACAATCTTTATTAGTTCGAAAAAATTATCATTTGGAACCCTTAAAGAGACAAGTTACCGGGGTATGGCTATGGGCTGCCGTGTTGTGAGCTAATTTATTCGTTGAGTGTGGCGGCGGCATATCCCAGTATTTTTTGGCCGGGATTCAGGGGTGCAGAATGGGCAGTTCTTGTAATTTCAGTTGTAATCAATATGTTGTTCTGTTCATGAAAACGAAACTTACTCAGTTATAATACCACTCAAAGTGGTGTTTGAGGAGGGTAGATGTACGCAGACCATGCCCCTATACAATAGGGAGGCTGTTTCCGAAGGACCCCCGGCCATTACAAATATAGAAATACAAATACAGAAAGGAAACCTACTACAAACTAAGAAACTCACACACACGCAGGAGTCGAACCCCTGACCTCCTTCAAAGGAGGCCAGTGGCTCAACCACTGCACCAACATGTTGTTGGCATGTTGTTCTGTTCATGCATAGTATCAATTACAATTTCTCCACTAAAGTGAATAGTTACTATTTCATTCCAAGTTACTAATATTTTATAGAATTAGGTTTTAAAATGACTTTCTAATGTTTTATTGTTCAAAATCTACTTGCATAGAATTCTGTCATGCTATTAATTCTACGATTTTAGCCAGGAGTTTGAAATCTAATATTTTCCTTGGAACAGTCCTGGAAATGTAGCTCTAGTTTTGGAACATGAGGAGGAATAATGCTGGTTATTGATTACCCTTTGGTCTCTATTTTATGATATCCATTTTTTGTAGATTAAACTGAACTCTGGTGTGTCTAAAGGAAGGCATCTAACGTCTCTTCGAGTATTTAACTCTCTCAGAGTATATAGAGGCGCTGTGCTATATTTTCTGATCAGATCCCATGTATAACAAAAATGTATTTATGTAAGAATATATTTATTTTCGTATAATTAGTATTAGACTAGAAATGG
Organism: Saposhnikovia divaricata; assembly: GCA_036435485.1. Classification (NCBI taxonomy): domain Eukaryota; kingdom Viridiplantae; phylum Streptophyta; class Magnoliopsida; order Apiales; family Apiaceae; genus Saposhnikovia; species Saposhnikovia divaricata. Next base: position 51,118,117 of record CM071595.1, on the reverse strand, counting down.
AATGAAGGCTACAAATCTTGGAAATACCATTGAATACTCGAACCAAGTTTAAAACTCAAATTTGAAATGATGCATCGCATACTTACTGTGTTGTCAAGTCTTCCCCTTTTATGCATTTGCCACCACATTTTTCATTTTACTTGTATGTCCCTTCACATACGTTTGGATATATCATTTTAATCTGTTCTTCCATTTAATGTTTATGGTCTGACTTGCAGTATGGGCGGACAAGTTGCTTTTCATCAACTATCTGCTCCTTCTGAGGATTTTGAGATTGTTTATAATGATGTGGATGAAGCATCAAAAACTCAGTTTAGTCCTTTAATTGATCCTGCAACTATAATACTCAGACATAGACTTGGAAGAGGTCCATTCGGTGATGTTTGGTTAGCGAATCTTCATCAGACAGCTGAAGAAATTTATGAAGAGTATCCTGTAGTCGCAGTGAAAATGTTACATCATATTAAGGAGGATAGCATTAAAACAGTATTAGATAAGCTGGCTGAGTTATTGTACAAGAGTAGAGGACTAAAAGGTGCTTGTTGGCTATATGGTGCATCAATTATAAATGGAAGGTGCGTAATTTTCCTTCTTTAGCTTTTTCTGTTTGATTCATACTGCCACTTTTTGCACTCCTTCCTAAAAGTTGAGTGTTCTTCTTAGGTATGCATTGTTATGAAATTTTACGAGGGATCAGTTGGTGACAAGATGGCTCACCTTAAAGAGGGGAAGCTGCCATTGCCTGATGTTCTGAGGTGATGTTTGTTTGGTTTGGATGTTGATATATGTTGTATGGTTTTTTTTTTTCATTTACATTTTCTCATTGATATGTATATTGGATATTTGGTGTTCAGCTTTTTTTAGTTTTGGCTTTATGTTAATACTAGCTTATAACCCGTGCGATGCACAGGTTTCTTTTGATATATTATTATAAAAATTATGTTATAATTATGTTTTTATATAATCACTCTTTTGAATAGTTATTTTAATTTTAACTCTGTATATTATATAATTTTAATTAGGGCTTGCTTTTCCTGAGGTTACCTCGGGTAAGAATCCCGAGGTTATAACAAAAATAATATAAAAATAGGGTTATTTTTGTAAATACAGGGAGGGCATGTTCAATTATTACAAAACTGCCATTAAAAAATTGTGCTAGAAACTAGCATAACCTCATGTAAGTTTCCTGAGATCAATCTCAGGAACATTATTTTCTTTTAATTAATGACATGCATGGTGATAGGTGCCTGGGTTTTGGATCGAGTTATTGGACCCTTTACAATGTAGTCTTGATCGATTCCTTCCCTGAAAGGAGTGTTATTCTTATTCTTCCTACCCCTCCCTATTTTTGTTGTCTGATGGCAAGAATAGAAAAATACTGAGAGCTCAATTAGAGAGAGAGCTCACTGATCTCATTTGATTATTGATAAGGCATATTTTTCTTCCCCCTTCTTATTTCTCAATGGACCTTTAAATACTTACAAGGATAAGCTAAAAATCAGCAACTACTAGCAATAATTCTGCTACTAACAAATAGCCTGAAAATCTGCACCAATTAGCAAGAAATCTGCTAATTTCAAGAAGCTAAAAATCTGCAATCAAACCAACTAAAAATCTGCAATCAAACATAATCTTCTCCCATAACTTTTGCTTTAAGCAGCTGTTCCCAACTGCTTGTTTTGAATGCGTCTCTTGTAATAATGACGAAAAGGAACCACCTGGATGCTTTGTTGTTGACCATGTGTATTACTTGTAACATTACTCCGCTCCTCCAAAAAGCGTTTGATCTCAAGCGCGAATGTTGGATATTGTTTCTCAATATGTTGAGCTGATTCCCATGATGCTTCAGAAGGAGATAAACCATCCCAATGAATCAGAACATGATATTCCCCTGCAATAACCTTTTTGTCTAATACAGCTTTTGGACTTGGCAGTACTTCCCCTTGGTGAACAGCCAGATATGTAGGTGTTGTCTCATCAATAGATCCATAAAATTTTTTTAAACAAGAGACATGAAAAACTGGATGTATTTTGACTACTTGAGGAAGTTGAAGATGATAAGCTACGGTCCCAATTTTTGCTTGTATGGGAAATGGGCCATAATACCGAGGAGAGAGCTTTTTGTTCCTGTTGGAAGCTAAAGACAGTTGCCGATAAGGTTGTAACTTCAATAACACCAGATCACCGACTTCAAAGTGTACTTCTTTGTGAGATTTGTCAAAGGTATTCTTCATGATATCTTGGGCTTGTAGTAGTCTGTCATGAATTCCAGACACAATGTTGTCTCGAGTTTTGAGTTCCTACTCTACAGCCTCCACTCGACTTAGCCCAAACAATAGTTTAAAAGTCGAGGTGGCGCTCTACCATAGACTACTTCAAAGGGAGTTGTTTTAAGAGAAGAATGGTAGCTAGTATTATAGCAATACTCAGCCCAGGAAATCCATTGCATCCACTTACGGGGCTGATCACTGGTGAAACAACGTAAGTAGACTTCAATGGTGCGATTAACAACTTCCGTTTGACCGTCACTTTGTGGGTGATAGGCTGAGCTAAAAGATAACTTTGTTCCACTCAATCTAAAGAGTTCTGTCCAAAAGGAGCTTGTGAAAGTCACATCTCTATCGCTCACGATGGTTTCCGGCAGACCATGTAACTTGAATATATGATCAAAGAACATTTTTGCCACTGACATTGCAGAGTATGGATGAGACATGGGAATAAAGTGCGCATACTTTGAGAAGCGATCCACCACGACTAGCAAAACTGATTTTCCAAATGAAGGAGGTAAAGCATCAATGAAATCCATTGAAATATCAGCCCAAACTTGCAAGGGAACTTGCAAAGGTTGTAGCAGACCAGCTGGTTGTAAATGCTCTGATTTGTTCCTTTGACAAATTGCACAACACTTTATGAAATCTTGAACAACTTTCTTCATTCCAGGCCAATAAAAGTCGGAAGCTATGCGAAATAGAGTCTTTTGGTATCCCTCATGGCCTTGGTTATGCAGAGCTGCAATTACAACTTGGATGAGAGGAGAATTAGAATCCAAATATGCTCTATTTTTGTAGAATATCAATCCATTATCATAAGACCATATTGGTGGTAATTTTCCCAGCTTGATGTTGTTGATAATGGACTGCAATGTCTGGGAAGTTTGTACCTCATCCTTCAAGGCTTTGAAAAGTTCTAGTTGTGGCCCAGAAATTGCTGCAATCAGTCCTACATTGTCATCTCTACGTGACAAGGCATCTGCAACTCGATTTTCCTTGCCCGCTTTATATTCCACCTGAAAATCGTAGCCTAAGAGTTTGCTGATCCAATGTTGCTGAGGGGATGTACTAATTTGCTGATCAAGTAGATACTTGAGACTGAAATGATCCGTACGAATAATGAATTTTCTGCCCCATAAATAAGGTCTCCAATGTCGAATAGCCTGTGAAAGTGCAATGAGTTCCTTTTCATAAGCTGGAAGCTTGATGTGTCGTTGAGCCATTGGTTTGCTGTAAAATGCAACGGGCCTGCCCTCTTGTTGTAACACTGCCCCCATTCCAAAATCGGAAGCATCACATTCAACAGAAAAGTCCTTTTCAAAATTGGGTAATGCCAATACAGGGGTTGTCGTCATGGCACGCTTTAAGTGTTCAAATGCAGCCATTGATTCCCGAGTCCAAGTGAATGAGTTCTTGCGCAGCATCTTGGTTAGAGGAGCTGCAATCAGGCCATAGTTCTGTACGAACTTTCTATAGTAACCGGTGAGGCCGAGGAATCCTCTAAGAGCTCGAATAGTTGTTGGTCTAGGCCATTGAATCATAGCCTCAATTTTTTCAGAATCTGCCATCACCCCCTCTGCGGATATAATATGGCCAAGATAAGAAATCTTAGATTGAGCCAATGAACATTTAGATTCCTTCAGAAACAACTTATTTCGTTGTAAGATAGAAAAAACCATCCTCAAATGTTTTAAATGGTCAGCCCATGTGCGGCTATAGACGAGTATATCGTCAAAGAAAACAAGAACAAATTTACGAAGGTAAGGCTGAAATACTTCATTCATTATCTGCACCAATTAGCAAGAAATCTGCTAATTTTAAGAAGCTAAAAATCTGCAATCAAACCAACTAAAAATCTGCAATCAAACATAATCTTCTCCCATAACTTTTGCTTTAAGCAGCTGTTCCCAACTGCTTGTTTTGACTGCGTCTCTTGTAATAATGACGAAAAGGAACCACCTGGATGCTTTGTTGTTGACCATGTGTATTACTTGTAACACATGGTTTCAAATTATTAATATAATTTTTTAATTTAAATATGTTGTTGACGGGATTCAAACCTTGGGTTCATAGTAGAATAGTTTAAATATATATAATATTTCTTAACATTAAATCTAACGGTTCTTATTTATTTACTAAAAAACTAAAAATGTAACGGTCATTATTCGTTGTACATGTTTGCTTACCATTAATACGTTTTAAATTAAAAGGTAACGATGTAACATGTTTTAATTAGAAAAAATATATTAATTATTGGAAGATTTATTACAATTGGTATGTTTAGGTGTTTATAAAGGTATTACCTTTTAATTAACAGGTAACGTGTTTTAATTAGAAAAGACAATTGGTGGAAACTATTAACAATATTACTCTATTGTTTATTTAGTAATGGACCGAAAACCAAAAACCAAAACTTGCAATGCTTCGGCTTTAATATAATAGTATAGATTCGCAGGTATGGAATTGAACTGGCTCAAGGAATTATGGAACTACATGCAAAAGAGATTATGGTCCTTAATCTGAAACCTTTTAATTTCCTCTTGGATGAAAATGGCCAATCAGTTCTGGGGGATTTAGGGGTTCCTTATGTACTCAAGGGGATACCATTGTCGAGCTCAGATATGACTTGTAGACTTGGAACACCAAACTATATGGCTCCTGAACAATGGGAACCAGAATCTAGAGGTCCAATTTCCTATGAGACCGATTCTTGGGGTTTTGCTTGCAGCATTGTTGAGATGCTGACTGGTACACTACCTTGGTTTGGCATGTCTGTTAATAACATATACCATGCTGTAGTCGAAAAGCAAGAAAAGCCGTTCATTCCTGAAGACCTTCCTCCAGAAGTTAAGAAGGTTATTATTGGCTGTTTTGAATACGACTTCAGGAGCCGTCCATCGATGTCAGATATATTACATGCTTTCGAAAGGTACATATCTTAATAATTGTTTCATGTTTCTTTATTAAAAATGTGATCGACTTGCCTATTAAAGGGGGTAACGTAGTCACAAACACTATGAAACTTAGATTGCAGGAGTACGTTGCGAGTTAGGTGATTGCATTTACTGAAACACGTTTTTTATCATTTAGGCCAGAGGGTTTGTATTCAACCCCCCCCCCCCCCCGCGTCTTTTAGACAAAAAAAAAACAGAGAACCATAATAATGATGAGGAGGGTATTGAGTTTTTGATCAATGCGGATGAGTAATACGTGTGAAAGTCATATGGACATGATAGATGTGTAAAACCTTTGATCATAGTCAAAACTAAAAAGTAGTAATTTCAGTTCTTGTATATTTTGTAATGGAAGGGTTATGGTGGAAGTTTAATCTTTTCCAAGTAAAAACATTAGGTATATCCATCACTTTAACCTAGCACCAGTTTTAGATCGGACCTAAATTTTGTAGGTGCGGGTAAATCAGAAGAAAATAGTAATAGCATTAACTAGTCATATGTAACAATTGGTTGATTGTTGCAGCACTTGGAAGTGGAAGGAAAAAAACAAATTGTTTGCGAGTGTTTTCTGTGGTCAAATTTATGGTATTAGTACTCGAGTTTAATATATAAGCTTGTTCTGCTTCCAGATAGATTCATGGCAGACCTTTGTGTGTCAATGGTGTTGGCACTGGTATTCAGTGGCTTACCAGTTTTCCCGTCCAAAGATATGTTATATGTTGAACTTGTCAAGTAGTATTTCAAAATTCACCCATGACTGCATAGGCATAAAATCTAGGGTTATTTTTCTGCCACTAGTTTGGATTATATTTATGTGTATTGAAGATATGCATAATAAAAAAGTCTATTATATCTCTGGTTAAAGTTGGATTTTAATTATTTTTTAACACTTGAACCGTCCCAGCAATATTTGAAACCAAAGATATAAAGGCTAAAACATAAAAAAGCACGAATGATTATTATTTATTCCCTTGTAGGTTGTAGCGCATAGTTTCACAATATGATTATGTGCTTATTGCTACTTTGCTACATTGTCACGCTTCAACAATATTACTTGATTGTGTTCATTTTTGCTAAAAGTTGTATAACTTGCAGTGCCTGGAGTGCAATATCTTCCGATAGAGGCAGAATTAGTCTTGATTATTTTCAAGTGGGTGACATGGTGCGGACTAGAAAACTATCAAACTCTTGCAAGCCTGAAAACATGGATGTCCCAAAAGGGATTGTTGTGGGTTTGGAGCGTGATGCTGATCGAAGTGAGTTTGTTTTAGTTAGGTTACATGCTAAACATGACCCTGTAAGAGTTCCGGCATCTACACTGGAGCGAGTAACATATGGCTTGGCAGCTGGCGATTGGGTAAGACTGAAGAGGAAAGACAAGAAGCACTCACCAGTGGGTATTCTTCATTTCATCCATACAGATGGAGCTGTAGGTGTTTGCTTTTATCGGGTTGGATACTCTGTGGAAAGGTAGTTGTACAGACATAGAGAAGGCAGAAACTTGTTTTGTGGGTCAGTTTGTAAGATTGAAGTCTAATGTTTATAGACCACGATTTGAGTGGCCTCATAAAGGAGGTGCTGAGTGGGCGACGGGCAGAATCTGTCAGATACTACCAAATGGATGCCTAGTTGTAAACTTTCCCGGTAGATTGACAATTAGGAATGAAAGCAGTAGTTTTTTGGCTGATCCAGCTGAAGTGGAAGTGGTTTCTTTCGAAACTTGTCCAGACATAGTGACAAAGTATCAGCATCTTGAAGATTTTCACTGGGCTGTAAGGCCGCTAATGATTGCTTTGGGCCTTTTTACTGCCATGACACTAGGCTCTGTTGTTGGGAAGAGAATCGGAAGTCTAAAAGTGAAGAAATACCAGAAATTCAAACTAGCTCAGAAGGTTAATGACCAGACTGCTGATGGCTTCCTTGATTCTCGCTAATGTAATCTTCTTAAAAGGTGCTAATACTGCTTTCACTTGATGCTTCCCTAGTTGAAAATGTAGCATCTGACAAACTGTTTATGCTCGCAAATATCAGCCTCTGCAGACAGTGTCTGTATTTTAAATAAGCTGGTTCCTTTAGTTTAGATTTCAATTGCTGAGAAAATGTTGGGCAGTTTGATAAAACTTCCTTGTCAAGCATTGTACATTGCATCTGGAAACTTGATGTTCGAAAGACGAATTGCAGTTTGCCATAGAGTTATATATTAGCAATTTCAAATTTCTAAAGTTAATATTAATCTATTATTGCCATGGTCCTTCTGGGGATCACAAATCTGGCTAGCAAAATGTATTCATTAAATTAGTTAGTCTTTGAAAGGTAAACTTTATATAATAATTTTACACAACTGTTGAACGTAAAAGAATAAATTACAGGGGATGTGTTCTTGAATTTTGTTGTGGAAAAAAAGACAAAAAAAAGTGAAAAAAGAGGTTAATTATTTTTGTGTATCATGTATTTGAGAACTCTTTTTGAAAAATGAAAGGAAAAGAGGGACTTTTTGTTGTTAAAAATATATCATGGTGTGTTTGGTACTATTGTTACGGAAAGTAAATAGTAAATTTTTGCTGAAAAGCAGTTGAAAAATGTTCGATAAATTTTAAAAATTGCTTTTTTGAAAAATGTTTCCATGCTTTTAAATAAATCTTTCAATAAGCACACAAACAAACGCTCTCCTACTTTTCCACCGAAAGAACCTTTTCTTTCATCTTGTTCTTCATCATCGGTAGCTTCTCCTCCGGCGATGGTTTATCCACCGACCAGAGGGCCCTTTCTTCTCTAGTTTCTTTACTTCTTTCAATAATCATCCTCCTTCTACGAGGATTGTGAGTTTTTTTTTGACTTGTTTATCCATTAATTGGATTTATTTGTCTCTCCTTGTGAGAGTTTGTTTTGTCTCTCCTTGTGAGAGTTTGTTTGGTTTGTTTGGTTTGATGAAGGTCTGCAATAGATCAGACTTGTTGAGAATGATTTTGTTTATGTTTTGGGAGATCTGGATTATTGCAAGAGCTCACAACTCACAATTAAAGATTGCTCATTACTTGTGGGGGGTCTTCACTTGCGGCATGTCTATAGCTGGTATCCGGCATGTAGATAGTTGGGGTATTGCGCATCCTTTGAAGGTTTTATTTTTCGGCATGTCTATAGCTGGTATCCGGCATGTAGATAGCTGGAATGGCGTTCCTCTAACCATAGTTTATGCAACTGAGGCTTCTGAACACTGGGTTCGGAATTTGTTCGAGGGTTGGAGGGAAGAGCAGGTTGGAGCGAGCTGTTGTCAAGAAGCCATTTCTTGGACAAAATCACTAAAGCACAATTATCAAGTGCTACCAGTTCGATTAGTCTGCGAATCGTGTGGTTTTTTTGCTTGCAAATGCTGCATAAATTCTATGTCGGGCTATGGAGAGTGGTCTGTCACTCCTCCTATTTTTAGTAATCATGTATTTTATAATTTTTAAGTAATGCAAGTACGATTTATTCAAAAAAAAAAATCTTTCAATAAGCAGTTGAAAAATACTTTCAAAAAACAGGTTCCCATGCTTTTAAATAAATCTGTTATTCAACTTTTTGCGAAAAGCAGCTGATAATTTGAGTCTCAAACTTCATAGAATACTAGCCTATAACCAGTGCAAAGCACGGGCTACCATATATTATTATTATGAATTAATATATAAATTATTTGATTTAATATAAAATTTTAATTTATTTTAATAAATTTTATAATTAATTTTAAATTTAAATATGTTCTATACTTCATTTCATGACATAAATAAATATAATTAATTTAACGTTATTTTTAAATTTATTTTAAATATCTTAAGAATTCAAGAAAAAAAATTAAACATTATTTAGTGTTTTATAACCAAAAGTGTAGGTGATGATTTTAATCGGGATATAATTAAAAACGTTTATAATTCTATAAAACGTGTGTTTTTATTTTTAATAAATATATATAATTTTACAGAATTTGGAATTTTTTACACGTTATTTAATAAAAAACAAAAAACAAATTAAATTGTATTTAATTTTAATTAAAATTAAAAAAAAATATTTCGATTATATTTCCATTAGAATTCTCCACCAACACCCAACTTCTCCTCGGACTCTTTGGAGAACCAATATCTTTTAAGATTAATATAAACAATTTCAATATAAAAATTTATTAATAAATAACAAATTAAAAAAAGGAAAATTAAAAGAAAAATAAATATACTATCTATATGTACTATATTTTTATAAGGAAAATAGGGTATAATTGATTGGTTAGTTAAAATCTTTCTAAAAAACTTATTCGCACTTCTAAAAAAAACAAATTAAAATATATACTATAATTTACTAAAAAAAAAAACACATAATTTACATAAATACATACTTTATGAGTTATACTTCAAGTGAAATTCAGCTACATGCTTTTTCAATTATATTTTTAATATAATTTTTTTAACTTGTTATTTTTAGGATGGTGATAACAATTTTTTTGGAAAGTGTTAACCAAGCAATCAGTACAAAACACGGGATATTATTATTATTATTATTATTATTATTATTATTATTATTATTATTATTATTATTATTATTATTATTAATTAATATATTAATTATTTGAATTAATAGAAAATTTCATTTCATTTTAATTAATTATATTAATAATTTTAAATTTATATATGTTTCATACTTATTTTCATGACATAAATAAATATCATTTAACGTTAGTTTTAAATTTATTGTTAAATTTTAAAATTCAATAGATATTTTTAAAATTTATTTATTGTTACCTAGAATAAAAGAAGAAGAATCGTATAAATAAGTTTGTGCGGGCGATGATTCTAATCAAGATATAATTGAAAACATTTATAATTCTATAAAACATGTGATTTTTTATTTTTATAAAATTACATACTTTCTACGTTCCATTTATGTTGATGAAACAAATTAAGGATTAAATATGTTAAATTTTTCTAAATATATAAACAATTGAGAGTAAGTTTGACAATTTTCACTTGACTGTTAAATACGTGTTAAAATTTTATTGTTTATTATATAGTTTTAGATTGTCTTTACTTTGTTGATTTATAATTATTTGTAAATTTGTTAATAAATATGTGATTTTATTTCAAATATAATTGAAAGAGTATGTAATAATTAAAGAGTTTGTTATTAAGTTAAATATGTAGTTTATTTTTTGCAAACTAAAATTTTATATGCATTTTAATTTATTTTTTATTTTTTGGAAAGTGTTACTATACTTTTTGGGAAGGTGTTAACCGACCGACCGACCAATCAATTATACCTGTATCATTTATAATAGTATAGTATAGATTTTTTTAATATATATATATATATATATATATAGGGTCTTATTCTAATAGAAACTAACTTAGAATAGAAACTAGAAACTAAACCTAAATTAAATATTTCAAGCTAATCTAATGACCAAATTAGGGGTACTCCAATACAAAAAACGTTTAAAATTATTGTCTCTATTCAACAAAAATATAAAAAAATAAAAAAATTTAAAAAAAAGTTACTGTTCACGTGATGACGTGGCACGTGAACAGTAACTTTTTTATAATTTTTTTATTTTTTTTATATTTTTGTTGAATAGAGCCAAGAATTTTAAACGTTTTTTGTGAAGGTGCCCCTAGCGGGGCCGTTAAAATAAATGAAATATAATTTATTTAGTGTAGGTTTCTAGTTTCTATTCTAAGGTTGGTTTCTATTTGAAACCAACCTTAGAATAGAAACTAGAAACCTACACTAAATAAATTATATTTCATTTATTTTAATGGCCCCGCTAGGGGCACCTTCACAAAAAACGTTTAAAATTCTTGGCTCTATTCAACAAAAATATAAAAAAAAATTAAAGTTACTGTTCACGTGCCACGTCATCACGTGAACAGTAACTTTTTTTTTTATTTTTTTTTAAAAAGAACAAAATTATCGAATTTTGAACTTTTATTATGAATATACATCTATATGGGAAATTATCATTAACAAATGTGATATGCATTTAAAAATGTGGTTTTTCATACTGTATATGCTATATGATATGCATCTTAAAATGGAGTGTCCCGATTTTTATTATTTTGCGATACGCATTTGCAAGAAGGAGAACCCGTATAAATGGGTATAAATTGGATAGTTTCCGGCAAGTCTTGTGGTACCCACTCAGGTTGAAGCTGCTCCTAGGCTTGCAGGCAAGGGCGGATGAGAACCTGATTTGCCTTTCTCAAGTTGAACAGATAGTCAAACTCAAGTTGAACAACTATTCGGACTTAAGTTTCTTATCGGACAATTTTATTCTCAAGCTCAAACTCGATTTTGAATCAAGTCGAGCTTGCCTGTGCTTGAACAGTCAAACTCATGCCTGTTCATTAAGCCTCACAAAATAAAAGCATTTTTCTCTTTTAAATTTAATTTTTCCTTTCCTGATACATGCTTATATTCAACTGCATATAACGACGTAAAACTACTTGGAAAAGCATATGAGATGCCCATCTTCCTTTTACTTCACACCTTAAAATAGTGTACTTGTTCAATTTTTATGACTTTTCCATCATAATTCATATCATTCGTTACAGTTCATGCTTTAACACTAATACTCATCCAGGAGGTAACAAAATGTTTACAAAAGTACACGTATACATAAGATGCTACAAAATCTATGGCCAATGGCGCCTATATGTTGGTAAATTCCTAGATGGATACAAAGTGAACCCACAATGATGATGCAGAGTGGGTGCAACACATTCTATATGACTAGATATACAAATGTTCATTCTATGTTCGTTTCTCTATAGACTTGTTTTGTACAATAAGTTCCGAGGGCTGTTCATCATCATTTGTATCCAATGACATGTAATTTTCCAGTACATAGCGCATAACTGAGTTCACCTGTTTTCTTAAATTAGTATTGTCAACAACGATATTTGTGAGCAGATCTCGCAGTTCCAGGTTTATCGTATTTGCGCCATCGTCAGAAAAGTTCTTATTATCGGTTGTGGATACAGCATCATCGTCTTTAGCTAGTAGCTGCACCTGGTATGGATTTACAACGATTAATATTACCATAGATGAGAAGAAATCGCTTACTAAACACTAGCAAATCAAGAATATACGTACTGAATCCAAGTTGCTTGCAGCATTAGTTGCACAGCTAAGAATTAATAAGACTATAACAGATAGTGATTAAAATTTATAAACCGCGATTCATGCTACAAGATTTTCTCTTTTTAAGATAATTATTTCTTGGTTTGTTGGTGTATTTTAGAGATGATTCATTCTTGTATTCTTCTTAATATTAGCGTCCCAATAAAATGATTGACTTCTACAAAGGAGTTTTTCTTTTCCAAAAAGGAACAAGAGTTTGTCAGTGGAGGAGCCGGAACTCAAACTATTCAATGATTGCAGTTTTTTCCAAGTGATTATTACACTTTCAATATTGCTAACACATACTGTAGTTAAGATAAATAAAATGATTTTCCCAATAATCATAATCATTAAAGCACCAATAAACATCTGGTGCATTGTAACAAAAAAATTAAATATTTCGAGTATCTTATTATGTAACAATTTAAGATTACTAGAAATAGTTCAAATTTATATCACATTGAAACCCCCTAAAGTGATATTCTTGAGACCAGGGAAAGTGTTATTATAGAGATGTAGAGGCTATCCCATGAGAGGGATTTACATCTTCTTTCTTCAAAAAAATTAATTGTGTTTTGGCCACTAAATACATAGAATATACATAGTTTCATGGATTTTCAAAAGATTAACAATATCAATAAAAGCTAAAATATTTACAAAATTAACAATTATACTTATAGTTATGGTAAATATTATTAGACTCTTTACTTAAAGTATAGTATTTTCTATGATTCATTACCATATTAGCTGGTTTTAAGCAGACACTGTATAATGCCCCTCTGGGAGAAATGTTAATTACACTGCGAGGACTTTTTACTATTGTTAGTCAGTTAGTGTTTCTAGTTATTGCATTCTCTGTGATATAGTTGCTATCTGTTTGTTGACCAGTTATTCCTAGCAAATCCCTTCTGTACTCGTGTCATGCATTAATTAGCAGTTAAACATCCTTATATTTCAGGTCCTATTACTTAAAAATTATACCCGGAAGATGCCAAATAAACCTAGAGAAGAGCATAATATCCAACCAAATCTCATTAGCCACTCTAATTTACAAAGTAACTTGCAAGTAGCCAGATATAGCCTTGAATTCTAAAGTCTGGATATCTAGATTACTTCATCTTTATATTGGAACAGCAAGCAACCAAAAGAAAATTACACTGCAAGGCCACAGAAAACTACCTCAGAAAGGAGGAGATTGACGCGGTTGTCAGATGCTTGGAGGTCAAAGGCAGCTGTCGGTGATGACGGATTCATGACTAGCTTATCTTCATTCACCAAGTTAATGTTGCACTCTTGAAGCCTATTGTGAAGACTTTCATATTGATGTAGCAACCTTCGTAAAGTAGCATTTGCATACTCACTGTTTTGTTTTTCCTGCTGAAGGAGTATCTGGAAAAAACACTTGACAAATGTTACTAGATCTCAACAAATGTTACACAAAGAAGTTTCAATGATGGAACACTGACAGTAAGCTTTGAGCGATAGACAATGGTAAATTAAACAAGTAAATATTTAAATTCTCTTTTAGAAGAAAAGAATATAAAAAATAATCATCAAGTCTAACGTCGGATACCATTCAAATTGTGACATTTACAATTGGTTATTGCATGTTTAGAAAAGAAATCCTTAGCCTTGTAAATACCTGGTCCTTATATGAGTAAGAAACGTATTCACAAATTAATAGTAACAGTTTTAGATATGATTTTGTTACTGTATTTCCTATGTTGAAGTAATATACTACCTCAGCCTCAGATTTTTCCTTAATTGACTCACTGAGCTGCTGCTTGTATTCTGCTTGTGAACTTCGAAGAGATTTAATCTCTTTTACAAGAACTTTAATATCTGATTTCGAATTCGCTTCTAGCTCCCGATGTTGTTTTTGTAATTCAACAAGCTGTTGTTTAGTAGCATCCAACTCTCCCATCATATCTTTCCTCTGAGTAGTATAATCCTTCTCTGACTCCAAATCTGCCTTGTCACCCTGAATATGTTTTACCATTAAAATCATAGATCAAGTGCTGAATCTAACTAAGAACATATATAAATAGGGAAGAACAGTTGCATAGAAGGTAACCTTTCGGGAATTCAACTTCAGTTCCATTTCGAATGAGTTTCGCCTGAGTTCCTCCATTTCCCACTGCATTTGGGTGAGTCTTTCCTTTTCAACTATAATAGCTTGTTGAAGATTTTCTTTACTTCTTTGTTTAGTAGTTTCAAGTTCCACTTCCAAATCCTTGACCTATTCAGTTAGAAAATCTAAGTCACTATACTCTGTAATTTGCCAGATGTTATGGTCTACAGGCAGGAGTTTGACATGATACAATAAATGATACTCCCTCCGTCCCTTTTTAGTTGGCACTACAGGCAGATGTTATGTAATTTGTTTCCATGTTTGCCCTTAATCTAAACATTAAATGATGAGTTGTGAGTATGTATATTAAATATAAAGTCAAACATTGGTATTAGAAATAAAGGGGTATATATGGAAAAATTGGTAAAAATATGTATTGGAACAAGGAATGTGACAACTAATTAGGGACAAATTTTTTTTGCAATTGTGCCAACTAAAAAGGGACGGAGGGAGTACTAGATTGCTCACTTCTTGTTAAACAGATGATGTTCTCTCGAATAAGCCTGTCTGTGAATACGTGTGTGTGTGACAAAACCAGCAAGCACATATCAACCTACTATGACACTTTTTTGAATTGAAAAAAAGTAACGAATTACATATTATATAGCTATTTCGGAAAGGGAGGCAAAAACAGAGGGTGAAAGATACTTCTTAGCCATCCTTTCAACAGGTTTTATAATATATAGCTTGTTGAAAAATAGATACTAATACGAAACTAATTAAAAAATTCATGTTCCACATAAAATTCATTAAGACAAGGGATGATTCTGGAAAATATGGGGAAAAACATAGGGAACAGAAATGACAATCCAGTCTAACACACCTTTCTCGTTAGGTAATCTTTCACCGCTACTTCTTGGTTTAACCTTGATATCAGATCCTCAAAGTCCGTTCTGGCAGTTACTAGTCTCCTCTGCATGGTAACAAGGGCCCTGTTCATAATCTGCCGATGGTCCAGTGGAAGCATTAATTTTACATCACTAGGAAACTGTAATTCTGAGTCAGTTTCCAAGTTCTGCGAGACTCCAGAACCTCTAGGGAGGTCAAGGGAGTCATCTTCCAAGGTATTAGGCGCTGATAATACACTACCCTTTAAGGAGTTCACATCACTTCCAATACTCTCACTTGAGAAGTTTCTAGCATGGTGAAATGCCTTATTATGCTCTGGGTGAGCCATATGTTCCATGGTATCAGCTCCAATATAAGCACTTTTAGAAGCATTTCCATTGCTCATATTAATATTTACAACTTTACCCTTTACTGCATTTCCTTTATTCCTAGGAAGACCTTCCAGCTGATCTAGGATAGCTTGTCCCATAAACAACCCGTCATCTATATTAGACATTCCGTACTTCATGAGCCTTTCTATTGGGTCAGTCAAATCTTCATCCAAAGACAGCTCTTCTATACCAATTTCAGAACTATAATCTTTGCCCAGGCTTGGTGTGCCAATCTCAGATGCCTCATAAGCAGTATCGCTACCATAATCAGATGTGAAAGATGCACTAGCAACGGACTGAATCGAGCTGGACTCTGGCTGAAGTGACAACATTGGGCCGTCTACAGACGAGTCTGGATTTCCACCATTCTGTTTTTCATCTTGAAATGCTGGAAAAACAAACTAAGTAAATCTCATTCGTTGAACTAAGCATGCATTTATTTCAGAATAATCTTCGAATAACATTGCAGCAAGAGGACACATACAAGACCTAGCTGCAGCTTCTAGTTCAAGGAAAGATGCCACAACTACACTCCTCGATATATCAATGTCAGATAGCAGCTTTTCCATCCACACCTCCAAGGAGCTACGTCGCTGCAACACATACATTTTCTTGAGGAAAAAAGAACAAATACTGCAAATGTATAATATCTAACAGTGCTTTACTTCTTATCCGCAGTTTTCTAGAGTGATTGACAAACTACCTCTTCCAACAGTGCTTTACTTCTTATCCGCAGTATGCCCTTTGGTGGAGCTGGTGGTAGATTCTTCCTCGGAAATGCTTTTTTAAGCTGTAAAATGAAAATCATCCAAAATATGATTAGCTTTACTATGTCAGTGTCTAAAGATGACCAATGCCCCCTAATTTATAACAAAAAAAAAAAAAAAAAAATCCTCTTCTATTATATAACAGGACAACGTTCTTACTGCAGCTAACAACTTCATGAAATCATTGAATCTTCTTAATACTCCTCGCACAGTTGTAACTCCTTGGGGTGATTGTATGCCCACCTGAACTCTGTAGAACTATCCACTGCAAATGTTAATTAAACATACAGAAAGTTGAAACAGTGATATAAAGAGATTTTTAACATCAAAAATTGCATATAACAGGCTAGCTGACATCTCAACCCACCCCCGCCCCTACTCTGAATTCCTGAATCAGGGACAAGGAGAAGTAACAAATTTAAATATAAATTCCAAAAAATGCATATTATTCTACAGTATAAGGTGACTAGACATCTCAATAAAATTTCCATGGCCCACGATGGTAGAATAATAATCTTTCATTGTATTTTAATTAAAGTAATAAGATATTGTCCCCATTTGTGAGAAACTACGCAAGTTGCAAGCTGCAGTACACTTGTTCACTACTAAACAAAGCAGAATTGACAATAAAGCGCTTGTTTCCAATACTTTACTAAAACTGAATCAATCATGTGATATAATCTAGTTTAACAAATTAAGGCTTCAGGTTATCAGAATTCCAAATAAGCAAAGTGTTTGCCGACTAATTAACCACTATATGAGACACAGAGCAAGATAATCATCTATATCTTTAAAATAATTAAATAACTGTGCCAAGTCCCAAATGTAAGCATAAATTATCCAGCCCTTCGCATTAATATATAAGGAGATTCGTTCAATTGTATACCACTGTAGGATCTGATTCTCTTGATTTCGGGAGGACGGCCCATGAAGGTATTGTAACACAGAAACTCCATCCAGAGTGAGGATCATGTGGCCAAACAGTGTCACGTGGCCCACTCTGCACAAACAAAGTTCAGAATTTCATTAGTAACAAATATATTTATAAGTGGATATTGTATATTAAGTTAAATTTATAGAAATAGAGGATCGTGTATTCTTTAAATCAGGCAGAAACATTATGAAGAATAATTAACAAAAAAAAAAAAAAAAACCAGCACATTACATCTATATTTGTAAACAAAAAATCTTTGAAAAAGGAGAACAACTTATACTAATACGTAGACTGCCAAGCGCCATGTGCAAACTTCCAAACTTAGCATCACAATTATGTCATTGATATTGACTAGCATAATTTTCAATAATGCCGTAATGTTGCAATCTTTGCGCATGTTTATTATGCTTGCAATTAATTCAGTTACGTGTGTGACATGAAAATGTTTTGAGTTTTAGCAAGCTGGACCAGCATGATTGGTCAATTGGAATAACAAGCTATTTTGAAATGGACTGACAAATTTTTAAATAGTTTTACCGCCTTTTATAGCACTAGCAAATAGAGGGTTTCAAGAAGAAATATTCTCCTCTAGGCACTTGCAAAGGAGGCAAAGAGGCACTTGACCCCTTCACGAGCATCACTGATATCATTGGTTTTGAAACTCTCAAAAGATTTTCCCCCTAAACTTATAACTTTTATCAATAAAATCACAAGGTATAATCTAAACTACTAAGATTGTCCTACACACATACTTGTCAATGCGTAAAGGTGAAATACATGCGAATTATCAACTAAGCATTCAGCTACATATAGGCATTTAAATTATATATTATGTAGACAAATCTTTATTGATTTTAATAATAACTTTGCTAGTGTAAGATTAGTTTAATTGGTAGAATCAAATAGATTTTAAAACTTAATTTTTTTTTTTTAATTTTGAGACTGTTGGTAAGAGTATAATGGTTACATTCTAATGGTATAAATAAACTTTACCACTCCAATACAAAAATAATCAAAGTCTAATAATATATTAGAAAAATATTTAATAAGTATAGTTGAATGTCTAATTCGCCTAGTGTATGCCTAGGCGTCGCCTAACTCACCTAGGTGGCGCCTACGCGACGCCTAACTCGCCTACCCTATTAAAATCAAGGCGGGATGGACGCCTATACAATTTTGACCGCCTTTCCGCCTTGACAACTATGCGTAAACAATGGTATGCTAAATCCTACAGCAGAATAATAAAATCATGCCTCCAGTAATAACTAATCGCTTATTATCATTAAACATTTACAATGAAATAAATGTTGGGCGACTAATATTTTCAAGAAGAAATGAAGAAGATTCCATCTATTAAACTGACGTGTTACTTTCCTCAAGTGATTTACGATATAAAATTTTTAACTACTTTATATCATAAGTGCTCAAAATAACTTCTAATCTTATCTTTTTTTAAGGAATGTGTAGAACGAACAATGCAAATCTAACTAACACACCATATATATTACCTATAATGTTAATGGGGAAAAGCAATAAATCTGTCATGTTTACAAGCGGAAAAGCTTCTAATTGAGAACTCAATAATTGCTCCAAGAGACTCCTCACTTCTATCTAGCATCACCAAAATCCTCCCTATCAATCCTCTTGAGTTAAATTGAGGAGTCGCTAATTTCTCCAATAGCATCCCCCTTGGGCCTCCCTTTTATTTTCTAATATAAAAATCATTGTAAACAATCTCTTATCTCTCTCCACTTCCTATCACACTTGTATCAATAAATTACACATTTATCAATACAAAAACAATAACTAAAGACCTAAGTACAAGAAGCATTGTTAAATCCGACAAACATATTTATTTACCATAATTCCGAAAATCGTACTCAAACTTTCCAACATCCCTACAAACCCCCCCCCCCCCCAAAATCAAATTCTCAATCCAACAAAGGCATAAACTAGCAACAAACCTAACAACAAAATTGAAGTAAATGAGCTAGAAATCAAAGATCAAACCACAATCACAGTAAAGATAGAAACTTTAAGAGAAAAGAGAGGTACCCATTTGCGAGGATGAGGACTCCAATCCATTCCCATAGGTAAAGGTGAAGTTCCATCGTGTCTGTGCTTCGGAGGGCTCCTCCGTTGCATTGTTCCGATCGGATTGTATTCAATATATCTGTATGTATGTGTGTGTATAAATTGATGGGAATGAGAGAGGGGGGGGGGGGGGTTTAGGAGAATAGATCCAGACCAACGAAGAAAGCAAAGTAGAAGAAGAAGTTTGAGGTGGACAGGTGGAGTCTGTACATGTCAGGATGTTTGGCCTAATTTCCTCGAAACAAAATCGCAATTAGTTGCCAGATGCTTTTGCTATTCTAGTTTGTTTAAATTTATTATTAATTTTTTCCATAAATGAAAATCAAAAGTTTTAAATTCTCCGACAAAATTAAGCTATTTAAGTTTTTTTTTTTTAGGACCAAGCAATTTAAGTTTGATGCACACGAATATGTAATTCCTGAAATATAACCTAAACCAAACCAAACGTGTTCAATATATTTTTGTTAGAAAGATTTTTAAAAACACACCATCATTAATGACTAATTTTCTCTCTCTAATAAGAGGTCTTTTTCTCTCTATGTGAGAGTTTTCTCTTGTTCATGTGACAAGTTTTGTTCATTTAGTTTATTATTTTTTTGCTCTTTCGCAGAGTTTTGAAAATCAAAGTAATGGAACATCAAAATTTTGTTTTAAACGATCTATATGCAAAGTTGACTATTGAAGATGAAGAAGGAGGAGTGATTGTGGGAAATGCTGAGATTCAAGAGAGTAAAGAATCCTTCATTCTAATTGGACGTTTCCTTATGGATAAAAACATAAATTTCAATGCAATGTCAAATGTATTAGCATTGATTTGGCGACCAAAAGAGGCGTGAAGATTGATGATATAGGGGATATGCGATACTCGTTTGTGTTCTACCAATCCATGGATGTGTAGAAAGTTATTGCAGGTGGTCCATGGTCTTTCGAACAGGGGATGCTAGTCTACAAACAGATAACAGGAGATGAAGATCCAAAGGAGGTAGTTCTGAACGAGGTAGACATATGGGTGCAAGTGTATGATATTCCTAAAAGCTTTGTTTCGGAGGGCATATTGCAGAGTATTGCGAATTAAATTGGTTGTTTTGTGAAATCTGATCCACTGAATATCAATGGGGTGTGGAAGTCATATTATCGTATTAGAGTTAGGATGGATGTAAGTAAGCCAATCAAGAGGCGCATGAAGATTAAACGAGAAGGTGGAGCTTGGAGTTGGGTCCACTTTAAATACTAGTATTTTGCCCGTACATCGTACACGGCATCTTATTTAATTTAAAATGACAATACCAAAATTTTTACAAATTTGATTGATTTTATAGAAAGATATTGTACAATTATATAAATAATCAATTCTTAGAAAGATATTCTATACAATTATATAAGTATTTAATTAAATAATGATATGCTAAAATTTTATATAAAAAAGTAGCATACAATTCTATTTTAACAATGTTGAAAATTTATTTAATCCATCAAAATCTGCAATAAAAGTAATAAATATTTTTACAAATATTGTTCTCCAATTGAAAACAATAATAAATTGTCTTCATTATTGAAATGCGGAAATGATAATCCCTTCACCCCAATGGCTCCAAAACATTAAACCTCAAACAAAATTTTAAAAAATTATTTCAATAAAAAAAGATATTTATAATAGTCTATTGAAATTATTAAAAATGAAAAATTTAAAATTTAAACCTTTTTTTGTTTTTTCTTTGGTTGTCTGCTGATGAATTACTTGATGATTTCCATGTTCCCTTACCCGAATACTTTGAAAGTGATGTAGTAGCCTCTTTGAAAGTGATGAGGTGATGCGTCTTGTGATGGGGTAGCTTTATTAATTAAACAATGTAATCCAGAAAATCAAATTATTCAAAATATAAATCCATACCAAAGTATTCGAAAATGAGAATATGAATGAGAAATGATTCTAGTAAAATTCCAACAATGTTCTTTTTCTTATTTAAAATGGAAGTAATACTAAAACTCTTCGTCATCTGAAACTCCAATCCATGCCTTCAACGTGTTGTGAACAACAAATAATAGCGATGCATAATGTTGAATCATTTTTTCTCTTTGTCCGAAAATCAAAAGAGAGTAACAATATTTGGTTAACTCAACATTCAAGCGAATATTGATTGTTGTGGTATATAAAAGAGTTTGAAATTATAGTGAAAGATTTGTGTAACCATTTTTATTTTCTTGCTAGAAGATGCAGCTGAACCTGGTGTGTCATGATAATTAGATAGCTCAACAGCATTGTTCTGAAAAGGTAGGCATTGTAGTAAATTACAATCAATGATGTAAACAAAATTGCAATGAAAGTTTAGACATAAATGAATAGTCTGCAGAACTGCTCAATTCCATGTAAGGTATATGCTGAAAATTGAGACTTATATCATCGAAACCAGAACTTGACAAATCTGCCATTGGAGACACATGCATGTTTGAAAGAGAAGCAGAACTTTCGAAAGCATCAGCAGCTTGACAGAGACGGCTCTGTGACATCACATTGTCTTTAGAGATGAGTAATTTAAGCTTAAGTTCCTTTCCAGTCAAAGCCTTAATTTTCGGAGGAAATGCTTCAGGTGTAACAGTCTGTAGATTTAGTAAAAGAACACGGTAAGTAAATAGTTTAAAACTTAAAATTTGTTAAAATGCTGCTGCTAATCTGTTTTCATGATTGCTTCAATGCTAGCAAGAGTACCTTCTTCATGTCATATATTTTTTTTGTTGCAGTAGTGCCAATCATCCTCTTGGCAGCTCGATCCATTAAAATAAAATTGTAGGCTTCAGTGAAATCCTCACCAAGTATCACAATTCGATACCTGTTACACATATACGAAAAAATCCATTAATATCATTGTAAATGTCCATGTATATGAATGGCTCATTACATAATAATAGGATTGAAAATTCTTGTGCAAAATGAATAAACCTTTTTTCAGCCATAGGTACATTCTTCTTGCAGGTACTGTAATATAGGTGAAAAACAGCCATCGAGGTGATCCTCGTCCTCGTGGACTATGAGTTTAGTTCCATTGTATGATCCTGGCCTGGTGCATTGTGATTCTAGGAAACCCGGGCTTGAAATTAAGGAACACCAATGCTTTGATACTGTCTTAAAACGAAGTAATGACTCCACCGGAAGACGTAGCAGAATCTCATATGTCAAGTGCTCAGATAACTTACCAAAGGCTGGAGAACAAAGTTTTGATGAACTCATAGCTTACCTTGGTTGAATGCGGGTTTGGCTCAAAAACTGATTATATACAAACAATAAGTGTCCGAATTAATTTAGTAATAGGAAACTAGAACAATAAGTGTACGAATTAATTTAGTGATAGGAACCTCAGAACTAATATTAATATTGTGGTCCAATGTTCAATTCTTGTTGGTTATTATAGGATTTTTATTTTTATAGAAAATACTACTGTTCACCTAAATATTTTTAAAAAAAATACCACCTATTTTGTATTCTTTTAATTCTAGTATTTTACCTTTTCCTCCATTTTCTTTTCTACAAATAAAGACATTTAAAAATATAGATGGTGGCTAAGATGACTCATGTAATACCCCCAGATCCGGGGTCCGGGATCCGGTCGTTACGGTCTCCAATTCTGTCCACAATACTTGAACTTACCTCAACATAAAATAATTTACATCTTTATGACCCAACACAACAATATAAAACACACATGTTATAGTCCCAGAGATGAAATCAGAGTAACAATAAAATTTTATTAAACACATTATGAGTTCTTACAACCCAAAAGAGTTACAATATGAATACATACTCTTTGCCATCCATTTACATAAGTCATACTAATCAATATATTTGGTACTGAAAGAATGAATATATCATACCAATATCTTTCTCTTCGGCTCTGGTAGTCTCATCGTCCTCGCCAGCATCGAGTGCGCCTTATGCGAATCATCTGGTCTAGCTGTTGTTGTGATATAATAATGAAGCAAGGGTGAGCAATAGCCCACCAACAATAATATTTAACTGAACGATAATATATAACAGTTCAAAAGTATCTTTCAAACCATATGCCATGCATTTACGAAAATGATGCCAGAATAACATGAACGATGAAGTTACGAGGTAACTCAAAATGCATATATAGGTGGGAATATCTGCTATGTCAAAGATAAGCCAGATATTATCATTTATCATATAAAGAGGAACTTGCAAGGAAAATATTGCAATTCCAGTTATTAACATTTTTCGAAGTCCTACAACCTGAAAGAAGTCTCTTCGATACGTGTTGCGGAAGACACCGTCAACCTGAAAGAAGTCTCTTCGATACGTGTTGCAGGGAATTCCCAATTTGGGAGATGAACCAATACTGGAGTTATCACGCGCCAGCTGTCCCACTCCCTGATGATCAGTCGGGGATGGTACAGCCCAATATAGTTTACTACCGGTAGAAGGAAGAACTGACGGCTCCACTTGTCGATTGCCTTTAATAGTAACTCCATGGCCAATGGTTAGGCCTTGTGATGGACCGCGCGACTCGGCCTCTTACACACGACTCCTAGTTCGAATAAATCCACAGCATCGAAACGTAGAGTTTGTCCTCCCTTCTGCAAGTGAAATACTTGTTGATAAGACTCCACAAAGTAGTCGTATCTAGTTGGAAAGGAAAATTCACCAACATTTCCCAATATTTTGCTTGTTAATGGATATCAACTTGTTCCAACAATCTTACCCCTTGAATGATGAGAAGGTACACACAGACTTAATGAGTCCATAGCAACCAAGTTGCGAGTGAAAAGGATAAATTATGAGATTTATGACCGGGAAGTCTACAAGATAAATAACATTGCTCAAGTAGGTTCCCCCTATAACATGGAAGTTTGAGCGAGCATTTAAATCCTTTTAAGATAGATTTAAATGAAAAATAAAGAGTTGGGAACCTTTCCTTGATAAAATAGTCGTAAAAAGACTCCGAAATATTTTACATAATATCTGGAGGTGACAGATAATCTCCGACTAATATAAATCATTTTTTATAAAGAATTTAAAAGATTTAAATAAATATTCCAAAAATATTTATTAACTCAATAATAATTACGGAATATTATTAAATTATAATATAGCTCGTAAGTAATCCTCGAATGAATATATGGAATTATTTACTAAATAAATCCCTCCTTAAATGAATATTCGAAATAATATTCATTAAATAATTAAACTCCAATAAATGTTTAAAATAATATTCATTAAATAGGTCAATCCTTAAATGAATATTTGAAAATAATATTCATTTAATAAATAATCTTCTAAATGAATATCCAAATAATATTCATTTAGTAATCAAAACTTTAAAGGAATAATCGAAATAATATTCCTTAAGTAAATAGAACTTCCAATAAATATTTTAAAATAATATTCATCAAGTACATAAAACCTTAAATGAATATTCGAAAGTAATATTCATTTAATAAATAACATTCTAATGAATATCAAAATAATATTCATTAAATAATCAACTCTAAATGAATATTTGAAACTAACATTCATTTAATATCTCTCGACTGAGATAATACTCGAATAACATTCCTCGAAATATTTCCAAGTAATTGATACTTTATGGAATATAAATAACGTAACAATAACATTCCTCAAATAAATAATAATCTGTCGTTGGAATCCCTCCGGGTTTCCACGACTATCTATATCTCAAAATACCGACTCCCGGTTTATATTTAGAATGAATATCATATGCCCTTCGCTAAGGGTCTTACCAGAACAATCTGGCTTATCACTTATAATTCGTATCTAGTCTATAAGCCAATATCAATTCAGGGAACAAGTATCATAATATAATTTGACAATAGGCATGCATGTTATGGCATATGTAAAATGGCAATCACATATATATATTATCACAACAACAGGTTCAAAATTTTGAACACTTGCCTGGTAATCGGGTGTGGGTGGAGATAGCGTGTCCTGGGTCTGCTCGATGATCTATAAACAATCAGAACATTCGAGATTAACCACTTAACACGTTTTAAAAGTCTAAGTATAACTTCACTTAAATCGAAACACGTTTTCGAATTATCTCGTTATACACCTTTTAGTGTAACTCTTTTTATTACTGATATGATCCGACATTTGTTCGTTATTACGACATGTCATCGTACCCACACTCGGTATATAATTAATTCGTATAAGTTCTAAAGTCTATCGATTACGAACCGAGATTATATTTCGAGTTTTATCGTTCGTTTTCTAAGTGTTTTACCAAAGTTATAACCAAGCGGGTTTTTAGGGGTTCGTTCGCGTTTAACTTCGATTCCAACATTTTTATAAAATCGGAAAACGATCCGTTCGATATGTGGTTTTCTTTCATACTTTCCTTATGACCCCTAGTATTTATTTACCAAGATTCGCCACTGAGTAACATGCTTTACGAGGGTTCAATTGAAGTTACGAACTTTTACTTACGATTCCGAACCAATTTCAGTAAT
The DNA here is from genome assembly GCA_036435485.1 of Saposhnikovia divaricata. Taxonomy (NCBI): domain Eukaryota; kingdom Viridiplantae; phylum Streptophyta; class Magnoliopsida; order Apiales; family Apiaceae; genus Saposhnikovia; species Saposhnikovia divaricata. Next base: position 51,092,121 of record CM071595.1, on the reverse strand, counting down.
TTGACCATAACTCCTAAACCGTAAGTCGGAATGTTTCGATTCTCACGCCAAAACGATCTATGGCTCGAGATCTACAAGGACCAGTCATAATATTATCAAGGTCAGGAACTAATATTTACTTTCATGCTCGGTTTCTAAGTATTAACAAAAATTCGGCATTACGACGGCTATATATCGAACGTTCTAAAAATCATAACAATTCAAAAAAGCCACACCGGGCAAACCAAACATCTTACATTCATGATATACACCTCATAAGTCCAGGAACATCTCAACTCATCCTCTTAATCATTATATGGCTAAATGAACTAAATCAACTACATAATCATGCTTATATGCTTAAAACCACATCATCATCAAAACTAATCCAATAATCACAAAAACTCAAAATAAGTTCTAGGGTTTCTTAAGAGTTATACCTTCCCTGGAGTATCCTAATACATGAATAATACTTGGTTTGTCCTTGTATATCCTTAGGATTGCTTAGACCATCCAAACAAAACAAGAAATCAAAGTTAGTTCATGAAGGTTATTATTCATCAGTTCAAAGATCTGCAAAAACGAGGCCCTTACCATGCTTTTCTGGACAAGGTTTCTAAAGGAGAGTTGTAGAGCATCTAACCATCTTTCCAACAAGCTAACGAATACCAAATTCCATTGAGTAACGAAGGAGATATGGCTGTTTGAAAATCGTTACAGAAAACTGTCAAGAACAGGCAGTTTGGTTTCTTCAATTTGGGGAAGGTATTTGACTAGGCTACACTCATTAGATTGCCATGAAATTTTGAAAGAATGTTGCCCATGGAGTGGAGAAGATATGGTTAAAATTTGGTGATTTTATCATGAATAGAAATGGAGATATGAATTTTGTTCTTGGAGGAGGTTCTGTTGGGCAGTTTGTTCAAAATGGAGAGAAATGGAGTTGCTTGGTCTTGCTTGCATCTAATCTTGCATTATTTTGTTTGTATGGATAATATCTAGCCTAAAGCCACTTTATTAAAGTTCTTTGGTCATGGATGAGCTAATCAAGTGGACAAGTGTTGCATTCTTGTGGTAAGGTATGTGTTGTAAGCTAAGTGTTTGGTTAGTTTTGTAATGATGCTCGTTAACTTGTAACTAGCTTGGTTACTTGCCTTTATCCACTTGCACATGACTATGTCTTGAATCTCTGCTTGTTTCTTTGTTCGTTTATTGCTCAATTCGTTGATCGTTCGGAGGAATATTTCACGGATTTCTAATTAGGGTTTACCGGGAATCTTCTTAATATTAATACTATCATTCTCCATCTTTCTTACTAACTTTCGAATTTATATTCCTTGAATCCCTTCGTTGAATTCTTAAGTCTATCAGTGTCCAGGGAACTCTCGGAGAAAATAAAAGTGCGGGTTTTCAGAATCCGACAGCTTTTACATACACTTATTTTCCCCCTGGATCACTATTACGAACTCGGAAATCCGTTCCGAATACTTCTATATAGTGTCGTCTCATAATATTCTCTTTTCCACCAAAAACACTATTCATTCTTTATTCTTTACTTATTCTCTTAGGGTTGTACAATTGTCCCTGATCTCTTTTGATCGTTCCTTAACCTTTTTACGGATCCACTGGACCAATAACAGGTATCAATTTGGATGACATAAGAATAATCTTCTCCTTTAGAATTATCAAATCTCAATTCCCTAGGAGATAGATAATTCTTATCTAAAGTGTCAACCAATAGTATTCTTCATGGCATATAAACATTTGAATCCAAATCTATTCCTTTCATTCATTATCTCAATCGTTACCTCGTAGTCGTAATCACTATTCACCATTACCTCAGTTAGGGCTGTCAAAAAAATCCAAAAAATCCGATATCCGACCGAAAAATTAGATACCGAATCCAAAAAAACGGATAATATCCGTATTTGAAAGAAAACGGATATTATTCGTATCTGAATTCGTATCCGAAAATAGCGGATACGGATATAGGCACATCCGTATTCGAAATATCCGATATCCGAAAATTTATAAATGTATATATATATATATATATATATATATATATACTTTTTAGGATATATAATTTATAATAAATAATTTAATATTTATAATATATTATTTATGTATTAATATTTAATTATTTAATTTATAATTAATGAATTATTTAATTCATTAATAAGTAAAGATATTTAATTATTTAATTCATTAATAAGTAAATAATTGTTATTTTTTAATTTTTTTTAAATGATTCGGATATTCAGATTTTCGGATTTTCGGAGATATTCGGATTTTTTAAAAAATCTCAAAATTCGGATATTCGGATTCGGATATTATCTGTCTCCGGATAATATCCGTCGGATTCGAATTCGGATATAATTTTCTAATATCCGTCGGATTCGGATACAGATTCGGATAGTGATTTCGGATTTCGGATTCGGATATAGGTAGATTCGTATCCGAAATATCCGTTTGACAGCCCTAACCTCAGTACATAATAAAAAGTTTTAATTATATCCAAAATTTGGGGTTCTTACAACTCAAGTAGCCTTTATTGGGGCAGTAAATTTGGAGTTCTTTAATTCCGGGCTATGGATTATGCACTGTTGGTAAATCTTTGCTTTTAATTTTCTAAGCATTCTTGATATGCCATTTTTTTATATGATATAACAAAATTTTAGGAAATGATGTCTAATCTGGACAGTAAATTAAAACCTTTCACTCTTAGCATAAAACGAAAATTGAGTACAAGTAGAGCCAAGGATAATGTCAGCAATAGATACTTAATGAGGGCATCACTAATATACCTTGCCATTCGAGAACTACATATTCCTCCAGATGTTCATACTGCTTAGAAAATGAGACACTTGCTAACTTTTAGCAACCTTATCATTTTCCAGTGTGTTTATACTACTCTGCTAAAATACATTGCTATCTTCAGAACCATTTGAATCCTGATAAGAAATAAGAGTATCCTTCCTGCGCATAGTATTCAATATAGAACTCTAACAAAGCTCAGGGTGTCAAACATAGGGTTATAGGTGATAAGTGCATAATTTTGCATATTTTTATTGCCTATTTATTGCTTGAATTCGTATTTTAATAAACTTATTTTGTTGCATTTCAAGAAATTGGAAAAAAAATGAAGAAATGGCAAAATAAAGAAATAAATGTCAAGGAAGGGCAAAAGAGAAAGAAGAAGGACCAAAACAAGAAGAAAAGGAAAAGCAAGGGGTGGTGGTGCATTTTTACCAAACCAAATGGATGGCCAAGATTAAGCCAACACAAAAACCAAATCAATGGCTAGGATTTACCCACACCAACCAAAAACCCTAATTATCTTCTATAAATAGCCTCCTTCTTCACTTGTAAAAACACACCTAGAATATCCTAGAATTATAGTAGTAGTAGTTCATCTCCCAAAATTTTAGTTGTAATATTTTTCTTCTTGTAAACACCCTTTATTTTTATGCAAATTTCAAGTCTTCTTTTAAATTCTTGCATCTCTTTCCTTATTCTTTATTTCGTTATTTTCGTAAATTCTTGTGTGGATAAAGTAGCGATGCTAACCACATGGGATTGAAAGTATCGATTTAAGAATTGGATTTTTAGTTTTAATTTCCGTTTTAATATAAGTTACGCCCCCTTAAATCTCAATTTTATTGTGGGTTTCATTTTTATTAATTACGTATCTAAACTTTAACGTTTTATGTGTTTGTATAATTTAAAAAAAAATTGAAAACAACAAAAATATTAGTTTAAATTTTTTGAATCGTATTTCCTGTCTCGTTTTAATTGTTTTATTCGAATGCTCACAACTCCTCCCCTGTTTTAGTTTCTTAATATTACGTTTGTTTTTTTTTTTTTTGTATCTCTGCTATGCTCACAATCCCAGCCCTTCTTTAGATAAAAACCATCTCCCTCTTTTCTATTTTTCTCAGCAAACCCACCTATCTCTCCCCTACAAATCTCTCCTTCTTTGTTCTTCTTCTAACTCCCCCACCTCCTTCTTTTCCCCTGTTCTAACCGATGCAAAACCCCTTTCCCTTCTTTTTTTTTTTGTTTTCGTTCTCTCTTCCTCCGCAAAATCCCCTTCCCCGCTGTCTTCTCTGCAAAACCACACTCAAACACCACCGCTATTCCTAAAAAAAAAAAACCCATCTCTCCCTCACCTCTCTTCATCTCTTTCGTTAGCCCGTCGTCTCTCTCTCTCTCTCTCTCTCTCTCTCTCTCTCTCTCTCTCTCTCTCTCTCTCTCTCTTTTTACCACGAAATTACACACGCCCACAAGCCCCGTTTTATTTTCTTTTCGTTAATCATTGATTTTTCCTCCGAGTTCTGATTTCTGCGAGTTGTTTATTAACGAGTTAAAATCAGAGTTTAAGATTCGATTTGCTAACATAATTGATGTTTTAGTTTCTTTGGTTTTTGTGAGTTTGTTTTCGATTTTGGATTTTCACTGAACTCGAGTTTTGGTTATTATTCTTATTGTTGAGATGAATATGCTGTTTGGCCAAGTCACTTGCTGTTGAGTAATTTACAAAGCTTTCATGATGATTTTTTTTCTTTAATCTAGTTTTATTCGAGTGTTCTGTGAATTTCTGTTGCCCCATTTGATTTCCTTGGGTAAATCAATTTATTTACGTAGAGGTCATGTCAAATTTTTACTAAAATGTTCAATACATAAAATCTTAATTTGATATTAAAAAAAATGTTTTAGAATAAAATGTAATATTTTAGAATAATTTTTAGGTTAATTTTAGAATAAATCAAGTATTTTTACAATAATTTAGAATTTAGATTTAATTCGAACTTTGAATTTTATTTAAGGTTTTAAAATAATTTAGAATAATTCAATTTTTAAGTAGTAAAATAGATTTCATTTAGTAATTAACTAGTATAAAATCTAAAATCCTCCAAAAAATCAATTTGTTCTAATTCGATTAAATTGAAAATTAAGGATCGCGAAATAAAAATTATTCCCTGTGGATCGAATCTTAAAATACTAAAACGACTGAATTGTGCGCTTGCAATTTAAATCTTAATTTTTAGCACATCAAGTTTTTGGCGCCGCTGCCGGGGAACAAATATTTTTCACGCCTTAATTGTTAATTTTTCGGATTAGTTTTACTTGTCTCATTTTTATCTCGTTTTGTTTTTAGGAAAGTTGAAATTTCGGGAATCACCGTGGAGGAAATTGGAATTTTTGGAAGCTTGCTTCGGTAACCCGTATTTCACTCTTTTGGCCTCTTTTATTTTAGAAAATCAAAAAAAAAAATCACAAAAAAAAAATTTAAAATGTAAAATCCAAAAAAAAAAAATTAGCTAGTAAATACATAATTGTTGCATCATGCATTTAATCACTTAGGGCACATCATCTAGACTTTTATTTTCTTGTTTTTAATTTTTCGTACCTTATAAATTGTGGTGATTGCTGGAGGACCCAAAAGGTACGTTAAATTTCTTCTTTCTTTTAGTTAAAACACGTAGTGTAAGCATCCATAATTGTTTATAATTTTGTATATAAATCGTTGTTTGTTGCATTCATTCATAAATAAATTTTAAGGGCAAAACCACATCACAAGATAAGGGGAAGGATTTCATCACTCTTTCCTTGGCCCAAAAACAATTTAATCCATAATTTTGCATACCAAGCCTTTAATAAAATTAATTAGACGTTGGCCCTTAGGAATTTCGCTCTCAATTAAGAAGGTACCTAAGAAACGAAGTAATCATTAATTATTCCGACTCTTTGGTGTCTAGGCAAGCGAAAGCTTACCTGACCAATTAGGATTTGGTGTCTAGGCTGTTGTTTAGCCTCTTGGCAATGCTTGCACCTACCTGGCCAAATCGGTCCGAATAAATTCTGATTTACTGAGTTTTTGGTGGTCCTTAAAGTTAGGAGCAAGGTCTAGTTTATTAAGGAACCTTAGGTTTAGAATTTTTCTTTGGATTTTACACCCTTTCTTTTGTGTGTTTTAATTCATCGCACTTATCTGCTACGTGTTTTCCTTTCGTGGTTTATGCGAACTACTTGGATTAGGGATAATTCTTCTAGACTAGTGAGATCATTCGAGATTTCTTTATCACCCGATTCCGAGTCTTTAGATAATTTCGAACCAGTAGTAACCATGGTCATATCTCTTAAGGACCGTTGCTATCCCACCCGCTCCGCTCAACCCTCGTGTATCACTCTTCCACTGGTTACTGGTAATAATTTTGAGATTAAAGCCCACTTTATTAGCATGTTACCTAAATTTACCGGGAGTGAGGGTGAGGATCCGTATCTTTTCCTTCATGAATTCGAGGAGGTTTGCGCATTGCAAAAACTCCAACAACTTTCCGAGGACTCCATTAGGCTTAGACTTATCAACTTCGCTTTGAAAGAAAACGCTAAGAAATGGTTGTATAGTCTTCCCATTAATTCAATTTCCACGTGAGAGGGTTTCGTAGTCATCTTTCTAAAAAAATGCTTTCCAAGCCACAAGACTACGAAATTCACGAATGAGATTAATCAATTTCGTCAAAAACACAACGAACCATTTTGGACGTGTCTTGACCGCTTTAAAAATCTTTTATCTCAATGTCCCCACCACGGAATCGAAAAATGGAGGCTCTGTAAGATTGTGTACGAGGCCTTAGATGGTTCAACAACTGCATTGTTGGAATCTATGTGCCAAGGGAAATTCATGGAGAAAGACGAGGACGAAGGGTGGGAATTTTTCGAGGAATTAGCCGAAAAGACAATGTTGTGGGAGTCCATTAGGGAACCAAATAAGACTACCGAATTGTCTAGTTCATCTTCTAGGGGTTTGCATTCAATTGGAAGCAACATCGCAACCGATTCCAAGTTAGCCACCCTTACTAGATGACTCGAAGCCCTAGAAATGCATAGTGGTCCCTCACACATGTCTACGTACCCAAATCAAGGGATGCAAAGTCCCCAAGATTTTCAAAAAGTCAATGCCATGTTTCAAAGAAATGACCCTTTCTCTCCTACTTTCAATCCAGGGTGGAAGAACCACCTGAATTTCTCGTGGAACCAAGGCCAAAACTGCCAATCTCCGACACCCTCTTTTCAAGGCCCAAATCAACAATCTCAAGCTCCACCTTATCAACCTCATTTTCAAAGGCCAAATCAAAACTCTTTCCCGCCTCAAAATCATGGTCCTTATCCGTCTCAACCAACTCAAGCTCCCACCCACCCACCTGGTTTTCAAGAGTCGGATAAGAGAATTAATTCGTTGGAAAAGAGTCTTGATGCGCTTCTTAAATCCACCGCTAATATGGCTCAATCTCAATAAACCTTCATTCAAACCATGACTCAAGATAGGCAGATTTTGAATGCTAGTACTCAAGCCATATCCAAGTTAGAGGTGCATGTGAGCCAATTAGCCAACGCCTTGTATGAGCGAGAGAAGAATAAGTTCCCGAGTCAACCTGAGGTCAACCCTAAATTCCCTATCAATCAAGGACCTCACGAGAATGTGAATGCCATCATCTCTTTAAGATCGAAAACCAAGTTGATAATCACGTAGGTGTCGAGTCCCCCGAAGAGGAACAAGAAGAATCAAACGTTGCACCGGCACCTATTCTCGATCATTCTGATCAAACTCCGATTGCTGTCTCCTCACCTCTTTCTAGTCAGCCATCTTCTTCGAGTGGAACAACCTCGGAGCCCGTTCCCGAAGAACAAGTCTATAAACCAAAGGCTCCTTACCCACAACGCTTCGTCTCTCCTAAACAAACGGCCCAAATGGAGCAAATTCTAGAAATATTCAAACAAGTCAAGATAAACATTCCTATTCTAGACGTGATTCAACAAGTTCCTTCCTATGCAAAATGTCTTAAAGAGTTGTGTACTCATAAACGAACCACCCAAGTCCCTAAGAAAGCCTTCTTGACGTCTCAAGTGAGCTCAAGTCTTTCTAACCAAATTCCCGTGAAGTACAAGGATCTCGGTTGTCCAACTATTTCATGTGTCATAGGTAATACTTTCGTGGACAAGGCTTTACTTGACTTAGGCGCTAGTGTGAATCTCCTCCCATTTTCTGTCTATCAAGCCCTAGGTTTAGGCGAGCTCAAAAAGACCAATATGACACTTCAACTTGCCGATCGTTCTATAAAAATGCCCAAGGGATTAATTGAAGATGTCTTGATTAAAATTTGCGATTTTATCTTTCCAGATGACTTTGTTGTCCTCGAGACTCAACCCGTCATGAATTCCAAGAACCAAATTCCTGTCATCTTAGGAAGACCTTTTCTTGCTACATCCAATGCCTTGATCAATTGTAGGAACAGTTCGATGAAACTCACTTTCGGTAACATGACCGTTGACCTTAATATTTTCAATGTAGGGAAAGAACCCAATGAGCTTTATGAATCATCAGTAGGGGTTAATGTTGTCAACAAGTTTGTCACATGGTCTAGCTTTGAGGATAGTGAGATTGAGTCTCTTCTCGTTGAGGATTTCAAAGTCAAACAAGAGCCTACTCGAGAGTATGCTGATTCATTGAGAGATATGACTTCGGAAGAGATGCTGAGAGAATTAGATGCGATTTGTTCCAAGTGGGAGACCCCACTCGAGATTGTTAGTAGTGAGCCTGTCATTGAGAGTCCCGTTGCACCACATCCACCTGCATTTGAATTGATTGTTTATCATCCCGAGTTTGATCAACAGCCTTTAGGAGGAACCAGACCCTCATCTTTTGTCATTCCTAGTGATTCGACCCCTAACCAGGCTTTCATTGTCCGTAATCTGCTTAAACAAAATAAAGAAGCTTCAAGTTGGTTTAGGGTGAACACTAGTGATTCTTGTTCTAATAGGTTGCATGATCCCACGCTAATTGAGAAAGGCTATTCTAATCAAAATTTTCAAATATGTATTGATCTTTTCTCACAGCTTCACCCAAAGTTTCCCACCGGCATCGGCTAAGTCGATTTTTCTTCTTTTACCTCCCCTCGTGAAATTCAGGTATGGGGGACGATTTTTGTGTGTGTGTGTGAGAGAGTTGTTTTCTTTCTTGTTTTTAGAAGTTTGTCATTCTCCGTCATCCCTTATTAGGTATTTCCTCCTCTCTCTTTTATTCTCGTTCATTTTGCATACATTAAGGACAATGCATGATTGATGTATGGGGGAGGGTTTTAGTGTAAATACATAAAATTGAAAAAAAAATTCAAAAAAAATTGAAAATTTTAAAAATCCAAAAATAGATATATTTTAGCTTAGTTGTCCTTCCCACTCTTTAAATTCTAGAACTAGTTGGTGTTGACTATTTTTCGAAAATTATATGTATAATGCCTTTAGATAATTTGAACGTAGTCAAGTAAGATTTTCCTCATGAAACTTGTGTCGAATAAATTTTTGCTTAAAAGACCAAGACGACACATTTGCACAAGACCTTTGATGGAAAAATTGTATAGGAATGTTATTCGATACCTGAGAGAGAACCCACATGTTAGAACAATGTCGAATCAAACCTTTGCGAAATCTTGCTCCTATAGTGTCATCTATATAAAATAAAAGAAAAAAAAAGAAAAAGAAAAAAAAGAGTCAATAAATGTTTGTAATTGTAGAGTGCTAGTGTAATTTTGTAATAATAAATTCTTAGTATGGAAATCGGCTAGGTTGGGCTCATTGATAACCCGAGTAAGTAAGTCCGAGGGGACTTTGTGCCTAGCAACCTAAGGTCCCTTGTGATCTGGGATTGTTGAACTAAAACTCGCTAAATGGGTATTGATGCAAAAGTCTTTTGGGACCTCAACCGTTGCACAATCAGTCTAACTTCTAAGAACGTGAAGTTTGGCTAGATACTTGTTTTGATAGAGATTGGGTCAGTTCAATATTGGTTGAAAAAGAGAAAATGTTCGTATGCACTTTATCCATCAAGGGCCTTAAATTCACTACACACCTTGGATTTTTTGTAAATTTTTAGAGTCTAATCATGTGGATTGCGGGAACCTATAACTTGACTGTTATTAGAATAATCTTTAAGGCATATATTTTCCTACAAAATTGTTTTGTTGACACCAATGAAAGCTAGAGTAAAAGAGGAAAGTTGGATACTTGCTGATTTATCTCAAAGATTTTATGGGTATATCTTCTGTAAACACTTAGGAGACAACACTCCTCCTGTAGAGATCGTCTATAGGTTTAACGGGTTGGTAAACCTATAATTACCCGTGATTCCTACGACAGTGAGTATAGGTTTTTCATTCAGCATTTTTCTTTGTGTTTTACTCGAGGACGAGCAAAAGATAGGTATGGGGGCATTTGATAAGTGCATAATTTTGCATATTTTTATTGCCTATTTATTGCTTGAATTCGCATTTTAATAAACTTATTTTGTTGCATATCAGGAAATTGGAAAAAAAATGAAGAAATGGCAAAATAAAGAAATAAATGTCAAGGAAGGGCAAAAGAGAAAGAAGAAGGAGCAAAACAAGAAGAAAAGGAAAAGCAAGGGGTGGTGGTGCATTTTTACCAAACCAAATGGATGACCAAGATTAAGCCAACACAAAAACCAAATCAATGGCTAGGATTTACCCACACCAACCAAAAACCCTAATTATCTTTTATAAATAGCCTCCTTCACTTGTAAAAACACACCTAGAATATCCTAGAATTATAGTAGTAGTAGTTCATCTCCCAAAATTTTAGTTGTAATATTTTTCTTGTTGTAAACACCCTTTATTTTTATGCAAATTTCAAGTATTCTTTTAAATTCTTGCATCTCTTTCCTTATTCTTTATTTCGTTATTTTCGTAAATACTTGTGTGGATAAAGTAGCGATGCTAACCACATGGGATTGAAAGTATCGATTTAAGAATTGGATTTGTAGTTTTAATTTCCGTTTTAATATAAGTTACGCCCCCTTAAATCTCAATTTTATTGTGGGTTTCATTTTTATTAATTACATATCTAAACTTTAACGTTTTATGTGTTTGTATAATTAAAAAAAATTGAAAACAAAAATATTAGTTTAAATTTTTCGAATCGTATTTCCGGTCTCGTTTTAATTGTTTTATTCGAATGCTCACAACTCCTCCCCTGTTTTAGTTTCTTAATATTACGTTTGTTTTTTTTTGTATCTCTGTTATGCTCACAATCCCAGCCCTTCTTTAGATAAAAACCATCTCCCACTTTTCTATTTTTCTCAGCAAACCCACCTATCTCTCCCCTGCAAATCTCTCCTTCTTTGTTCTTCTTCTAACTCCTCCACCTCCTTCTTTTCCCCTGTTCTAACCGATGCAAAACCCCTTTCCCTTTTTTTTGTTTTCGTTCTCTCTTCCTCCGCAAAATCCCCTTCCCCGCTGTCTTCTCTACAAAACCACACTCAAACACCACCGCTATTTCTAAAAAAAAACCCATCTCTCCCTCACCCCTCTTCATCTCTTTCGTTACCCCGTCGTCTCTTTTTTTTTTACCACGAAATTACACACGCCCACAAGCCCCGTTTTATTTTCTTTTCGTTAATCATTGATTTTTCCTCCGAGTTATAATTCCTGCGAGTTGTTTATTAACGAGTTAAAAGTAGAGTTTAAGATTCGATTTGCTAACATAATTGATGTTTTATTTTCTTTGGTTTTTTTGAGTTTGTTTTCGATTTTGGATTTTCACAGAACTCGAGTTTTGGTTATTATTCTTATTGTTGAGATGAATATGCTGTTTGGCCAAGTCACTTGCTGTTGAGTAATTTACAAAGCTTTCATGATGATTTTTTTTCTTTAATCTAGTTTTATTCGAGTGTTCTCTGAATTTCTGTTGCCCCATTTGATTGCCTTGGGTAATTCAATTTATTTACGTAGAGGTCATGTCAAATTTTTACTAAAATGTTCAATACATAAAATCTTAATATGATATTAAAAAAAATGTTTTAGAATAAAATGTAATATTTTAGAATAATTTTTAGGTTAATTTTAGAATAAATCAAGAAATTTTACAAAAATTTAGAATTTAGATTTAATTCGAACTTTGCATTTTATATAAAGTTTTAAAATAATTTAGAATAATTCAATTTTTAAGTAGTAAAATAGATTTCATTTAGTAATTAATTAGTATAAAATCTAAAATCCTCAAAAAAATCAATTTGTTCTAATTCGATTAAATTGAAAATTAAAGATCGCGAAATAAAAATTATTCCTTGTGGATCGAATCTTAAAATACTAAAACGACTGAATTGTGCGCTTGCAATTTAAATCTTAATTTTTAGCACATCAATAGGTTAAGTTATGTTGTACTTAAAACTAAAGACGACCTGAGTCATACAATTATTGTGATTCAGGTGACACTGAATCACCTAGAACTATAGCCCAATTTGCACAATTTTTTTGGCCAAGAGGGGACTGACTGATGAAAATAGACTAATCATTTTTTTCCAAAATCTAACAGGATCCTTGACGATATCAAATTATTAAAGGTTCCTGCAACGCCGTCATTCTACAGGCTTTTGGACCTTGAGGGACCTACATTCTCCATATTTTTCCTTCTTAGAAGTAGTAACGTAACCTAACATGTTTTGGACGTACACATCTTGCAGATGAGGATAAATAAAGTTTGTATAATAGAATTAAAAGTCTCATTTTTAACAGCCAGAGCTCTGAGGTAGCTGCTTACTAAACTAATAAGGAAGTTTCAAGACCATGACGAAAATGACAGACAGTATAGGCCTTCGAACTTCGCATACTTGAACCCCTAGTAACAAAGCAAGTCAGTTACTAATGTATACTTGTCGTTGAAACCCTGTTGACATGTAGGCAATGAAAAGACTTTCCAAGTCCTATGAAACACAGGTAAAGATGGACAGGTAGCACATTTATTAGGAATACAGGAGGCACAAAACTTTCATGTAATATATAACTGCAGAATTTTCAAATTACATGAGAAATATCAATACATATAGATTACAATTTAAAATAAAAGACCAAGAGCACAACTAAATATGCTAAAAATTCTCAGAATTAACAGTGAATTAGCTAGACAGTGATTTTTTAATTTTTTTTAATGAATGGATAGAGGGTAGAATTATAAGACTTTTTTGTGAAGATGCCCCTAGCGAGGCCCTTTAAAATAGCTTGAAATGTAGTGAATATGCGTGTTCTCACTGTTCTCATTCTCAACAGAGCGTGGCCCTTAAACTGTATTAGTAAATTCATGTATAAAAATACAGTGTATATATATTATTAATATAAATTCTTTTATTAAAAATAAGTAAATTATACATGTTCACACAAAATCACGCAAGCGTACGCGATCACAAGTAATATAGAATAAAGTTGAGTTCGTACCCAAAGAGACTGGTAATAAACAGAATATGCACCAAATCATCACCCCCAAACTTAAGATATTCAATGTCCCCATTGAAGGCAATAAAAGGATAGCAGAGACATACCTAACTATCAGCAGGGCCACCCTCCTCAGGTGGTGAATTTGGTGATGGATAAGTGGTGTGAGTTCCAAAAACAGGCCAAGTGACCTCTACACCCTCCGCACGAAAATAGTAATCCAGAATTATGAAGAATTGGGGAAAATTCTCTTTTATTGAAAGCAGGAAATCCATGGGTTGCCTCCCAGGAAGCGCCTTTGTTTAAAGTCTTTAGCTAGACATGGCAATGGCTTTTTCTCTTGAAAATTTCTACACCGTATCTCTATATGGCCATTTAATTAACTTTTCCGGGGTTACATCCTTGATGACAAGTTTCAGCTTTCTTTGCTCCTCAAAAGTGTCAGTAACATTGTTCTTTTCACTACCTGACAAGTTAGCAACAATAATAATAGGCAAAGTAGATGATTGACCCAAATATGCATACCTCAGGTGATCTGGTGGTTTAAGCTCGAGTTTGGAAGCTTCTTCAACATGATGATTTTCATTATTAACTACCAAAGACCGATCAAGAATGGAAATAGACGGATTAGGAACGGAAGTGGGTGGTTCACCAACAGAAGTCTTAACAATAGACTTAGGATCAAAAGAACTATCCTCAAGTTGAATTCATGCTTAGAACAAATAGCATTCAATTCCTCTAACATCTCATCAGAAGTAAAATTCCTATACAACTCATGAAGATCTTTATTACCCCCAAACTTTAACAAAGCATCTTTCTAAAGAAAAGACTCAATTGCACTATCCTTAAGATTTGACCATGAAACAACCTCATCAATCAACACCTGAGAATCCCAAAGATCAGCCACGCCTAAATCCTCATCTTCAATATCAGACTTTCCTTGTAAAGCAACGTCTAATGGATTCGACTTCAACATCTGATCAAACGCTTTATTCTGGCCAGTATCAACCCCTTCCACTCTAAAGCACTCTTCATTCTCCACAGGAAATTTCATGGCCTTGAACACATTAAAATAGACAGTCTGATCTTGCACTCTCATTGTGAGCTCTCCTTTCTGAACATCTATCAAAGTACGGCCAGTAGCGAGAAAAGGCCTTCCCAAGATGATGGGAATCTTCTTATCTTCTTCAAAATCAAGAATCACGAAATCCATAGGGAAGATGAGCTTATCAACTTTTACCAAAACATCATCCACGATACCTCTAGGATATGTGATCGATCGATCAGCTAGCTGTAAAGAGATATTTGTAGGTTTAGGATCGGGCAGACCAAGTTGCATGAAAATAGACAAAGGCATGAGATTAATGCTAGCTCCCAAGTCATAGAAACACTTGTCGAAAGAAAGCTTACCAATGGTGCACGGTATGGTAAAGCTTCCTAGATCTTTAAGTTTATGCGGCAATTTCTGCTGCAGATCCGCACTACACTCCTCTGCCAAAGCAACAGTTTCCAAATCCTCGAGTTTCAGCTTCCGTGATAGAATACCCTTCATGAACTTTGCATAGCTCGACATCTTTTCTAAAGCTTCTTCAAAAGGAATATTAATGGACAATTTCTTGAAGACGTCCAAAAATTTTTGAAATTGCTTTTCTTGACTTTTCTGCAAGCGTCGAGGATACGGAGGAGGCGGATAGATCTGATTGCTCTTTGTAGACTGCTATGAAGAAGCTTTTTCAACAGGTTCCTTGATCTTTTCCACTTCACCATTCAACTGATCAGCCACCAAGTCAGATTTCTCAATTTTTGGCCCTGCTGATCCTGAACTTCTTCATCTTCCTTAGCTGTTGATTTCTGATCAGTTATAACCTTTCCGGATCTCAAAGTAACTGCCTTCACCCGTTCCTTGACTTCCCTCTTGCCTAGATTAGCCTCAGTATCACTAGGAAGAGATCCATGTGGTCTGTTAAGTAAGGCACTTGAAATTTGACCTATCTGATTCTCCAACGTCTTGAGAGATACCGCCTGGCTTTTAACCATCAACCTCAATTCATCCAATTCGGATTTTTCATTCGAAGATTGATCAGCATTCCCATGAGACTGTTGCTGCTGAAATCCTGGAGGTTGGAATTGTTGCCTTGGAGCATACTGCTGCTGAAAACCAGAAGGATTGTATGGCTTAGCTCCATACTGCTGACCCTGAAACTGCTGATAAGGTTGTTGAGCACCTTGATTGTTGCTCCAGCTGAAATTAGGATTGTTGCTACAGGTTTTTGGACCTTGAGGCACCTACATTCTCCATATTTTTCCTGCTTAGAAGCAGTAACGTAACCTAACATGCTTTGGACGTACACATCTTGCATATGAGGATAAATAAAGTTTACATAATAGAATTAAAAGTCTCATTTTTAATAGCCAGAACTCTGAGGTAGCTGCTTACTAAACTAATAAGGAAGTTTCAAGACCATGACGAAAATGACAGACAGCATAGGCCTTCGAACTTCGCATACTTGAACCCCTAGTAACAAAGCAAGTCAGTTACTAATGTATACTTGTCGTTGAAACCCTGTTGACATGTAGGCAATGAAAAGACTTCCCAAGTCCTATGAAACACAGGTAAAGATGGACAGGTAGCACATTTACTAGGAATACAGGAGGCACAAAACTTTCATGTAATATATAACTGCAGAATTTTCAAATTACATGAGAAATATCAATACATATAGATTACATTTTAAAATAAAAGACCAAGAGCACAACTAAATATGCTAAAAATTCTCAGAATTAATAGTGAATTAGCTAGTGTGATTTTTTAATTTTTTTTTAATAAATGGATAGAGGGTAGAATTATAAAACTTTTTTGTGAAGATGCCCCTAGCAGGGCCCTTTAAAATAGCTTGAAATGTAGTGAATATGTGTGTTCTCATTCTCAACAGAGCGTGATCCTTAAACTGTATTAGTAAATTCATGTATGAAAATACAGTGTATATATATTATTAATATAAATTCTTTTATTAAAAATAAGTAAATTATACATGTTCACACAAAATCACGCAAGCATACGCGGTCACAAGTAATATAGAATAAAGTTGAGTTCGTACCCACAGAGACTGGTAATAAACAGAATATGCACCTATGCAACTGAAAGAGTTTGTCCTAAAATCCAATCATGTATGATGATTTAGGAAGAACTTTCTTGTTCTATTATTTGATTTCATTAATATTAATAAAAGACTTGTTTTGTTTTTATTACGGGCCTTATCTATTTAAAGTGTTTTAAATAAGATATTCGTGGTTTAAAGTAAAGCTTCTAAAATTATAATGAGATTATAATAGTGAGATCTAGAAGATGATAACTCTAAACTTAAACAGTTCCGGATCATATGATAACTAATCGGAAGTTAGTGAATCCGCAAAGCTTGGTACATACTATGCTTGCTCCTTTCAGGAGGATGTCTGTTCTCATAGGCATTTGTGTGGTGACACTATAGCTAGTATGTAGGTGCTTATTAGGGAATAAGTTCACTGAACATGACTCGATAAGTTGAGCAACTAATGGAGTTTACTCACGTGTCGATAGTTGTTCACTGAGTGATAGTTGTACAAGTGTCCTTAGACTTCAGATCGTTAGAGTAATCTTGTATATAATGAACTGTGCTTTGGTTTAGTCCTTAGTCTCAAAGACATCCATTAGGTCTATTCTGGGCATAGGGATTTGTGTATGGAGATAGTTAATGCTCAATAAAGGATCTACCCCTTCCAGTAAGGAAGTGAATATCCTACGTTATTCTTAGTATGCGAGTTCTGGAATCTCTGGCCAGAGTGTATGAAATTAGAAAGGAGTTTCTAATTTGCATTAATATGAACTTTGCATTATGAATAAGAAATCATATGATTAAATTTGATAGGCCTGACACGAGATTCATGCCTTGTATTTAATCGGGATATTGTAGGGTAGAAGAAATTGATTGTACGATAACTAGTCACTGACAGGTTTTTGGTATTCTAAGCAGTGAATTCATATTATCCGGATAGTCGCGATATGTTGAGAAGCATCACTCACGATGTAGAATAAATATAATTAATCAGTTAATTATATTTAATGAATTATTAGAATTCATATAAATAATAAATAAAAAGTTTATTATTATTTATTTCTACTACCTGCTTAATATTGAACCTACAGGGTCACACTATAAAAAGATTAATTTATTGATGAAGGTATTTTGAGAGAGCAAGTTGTTTTAATAATGATTAAAATAGTTTTAATTATTATTTAAACATTTTGTTGGATTTATATATATTAATATATACATGATATATTAATTATACTAAACCTACATGAGCCCTATAAATAGAAAGAGATGAGAAGAGTAGTGTGTGCATTTTGTGTTTTTGTGAAAAACCTAAAAGGAGCTAGCCTCCATCTTTTCATCTTTCTCTCTCTCTCTCAAAAGGAAAACTCCATTTTTATAAAGCTTTGAGTTTTATAAAAGCTTCATCGAAGAATCAATCTTGGTGGATACCGGTAGAGTGCTTCACACTCTGAGAAGCAACTGCTAGCAACCATAGATTATAAAGCTTCGATTTTTCAAGGTATGGCTACGATTCCTCCGCTTCTTTTTTTTATATGATTTTCTATATGTACGATACATGGTTTTTACGGAATAAATTGTTATACCACGCTTCCTCTCGTCCGTAAATTCCTTCAATGGCATCAGAGCCAGGTTCTGCATATAGAGATTCACATAAAAAAAATTTCAGATTTTTTAATGCATGTATGGATTTATTATGATTTTTGCAAGTTTATTTGGATTTAATTATGAATTAATTCAAAATAAAATTTGCATGAAGTTTTGACCCCTGATCTGGGTTCTACAAGTGTTGTGGATCATCTAGATATTTTTTTCATAATTTTGTGATGTGTAGATTATTTGTTATGAATTTTTTTAAAAAATTGTTTTGGTTAAAATTCATAGAATAGTTATGCATGTGAATAAATATGAATTAAAATTGCACAAGGACCCCATAACCACCTGGTATTTTTTGCTACTGCCTGATTTAAGAAATCATACTCCTGTAATTTTTATTAATTAATTGATTAATATTAAAATTATGATATTAATAATAAAAGTTTTATTGTTAGTAAAGGAGTAGTTATTAATATGATTAATAAAGCTTGGCAACAGTTTCACAGACCTGGCATTACATGCATGCTGTCAGATTAAATAAAATAAAAAAAAAATTTAACTGCTGTAACGCCACGCACCCAACCAGGGGAAAGGGGTGTTGCACATTTCATAAATGCGTGAAAGTGTGTAACGCATGAGCGGAATGCGTTACATTATTGTAACGCATGCCAGTAATGCGTTACATATCCTCTGTCCAAATTAAATTTGATTTTTTGGGAGTTTCGTAACTCTGATTTGGGCGTGCGATATATCGTTGGATTCGTTTTTCCGAGATGGATCTAATGTAGTGGTCAAATATTTTTATATAAAAGTTTTGAACTGTTTATATTCCCGGAAGTGTTTTAAAGCATGTTTTATTTGTTTTAAATTGCTTTTAAATGCTATAATAAATCCATACATCATTATATCAATGTGTGACATGATATTGCTTGCATGCTTACTTGTTTTTTTATTTTTATATATGAGATATATGCCTATGTTTACCATGCGATGATAGATTTAGGTGAACTTAGATCAAAATAAAGCGTGCTCTAGAAAATCTAGAATAGGAATCGTTTCTTGCCTAAGAATAATATTATGAATACAATCATGAGATTCTTGTGTTTGTGAAACACGTAATTAAATATGAATTTTCAATATTGAGAGAAAGGATGATTGTGTGAAAAACGGATTTCAATCTGTAAGAAAGGGGTATTATGTGACGCCTCTTGACAATGCTCCCCCCGATCTGGGAATCATCCAATTATCGATTATTGATTTGAAATATTTAATTCAAAAGAAAGAATCTCTTTATAATATGATTTTGATTGTAACATAATATAATCCCTCTAAAAATTAAATAATATCAAGTAGTAATTGGCCAATGACACAACGGGCTTGTGTCGGTCAGAGCCTTCCAACATGGTAGAAAGTAGTTCTCATTTTTGAATCATTGTCGTTTCGTGCTACAGCCGAGGGCTTTGATTTCGAAATAAGAAATACTTGTCTATTACATAGAGATGTGTATAATAAATTAGAATCTAATTGTCGTTACATGCTACAGCCGTGGGCCGTTGGAGACTGATTTAATTATACGGAATGTTGGGTTAGACTTGACTTAGAATATTGAGTTTGTCGTTCTACAGCCGTGACTCAATTATTCAAGAGGCTAAAGTTTTATTAAGGAATAACATGAGATGTAATTGACAAGAGTTGTCTGCCTATTGAACATCACATGGCGTTTCGTGCTACAGCCGAGGTTGTGTGATGGAATGTAGGATCCCTATTCCCACTAGCATTATGAACGCTTAATTTTCACTTAGGGGGTTGTATAAATTAGATAAACTAGTGGGAGCCATTTATGAATAAAGACCCGATTCATATAGTGTTTTGAAATGAAATTGAATATTTGCTAAGTGTTGTTATGTGTTTATCATTTACAGATTTACTATATACATTATGTCTTCTGCACTATCACTCCGGAGCATTTTAGATGCTCACAAATTGACTGGTCCTAATTATGCTGACTGGCTTTGAAACTTGAGAATTGTTCTCAGGGTTGAGAAGCTGGAATATGTGCTTGACTCACCTATGCCTGCTGAACCTGCTGACGATGCACATAATGATGAACATATTGTGTATCGTAAGTGGATAGATGATGCAAATGTTGCTCAATGTATCATGCTAGCTTCCATGAACATTGAGCTACAGAAGCAGCATGAGCATATGGATGCTCACACTATCCTAACGCATCTACAAGAGTTGTATGATGTGGCAGGGAGGACAGTTAGATATGAGATATCGAAAGCGCTGTTCCACTGTAGGATGTCTGAGGGATCATCTGTGAATGACCATGTACTTAAATGATCAATTTGATTGAACGTCTTGGACAACTTGGTTTTACCATGGATAGGGAGCTAAGTCAAGACTTGGTCTTGCAATCACTTCCCGGTTCGTTTTCACAGTTTGTTGTGAACTTTCACATGAATAAGTTGGATGTCAGCCTGGCTGAACTCCACAACATGTTGAAGACTGCGGAATCAAATTTTCCCTCTAAGAAGAGTTCTGTTCTTCTAATTGGTGAAGGTTCCAATCCTAAGAAAAGGAAGAAGAACCCTCCCAAGAAGAAGAAAGTAGGTGAGAAAAAGCCGATTCCACCAAAAGCTAAAGACCCCAAGAGCAAAGTTGTTTGCTTCCACTGTAATAAGGTAGGGCACTGGAAGAGGAACTGCAAGGTTTACCTTGCAGAATTGAAGAAGAAGAAGGGTAGTGAGACTGCCACTTCTGATTCAGGTATGTTCATGATTGAAGTGAATATGTCATTAAGTCAAATTTCTACTTGGGTATTAGATACCGCCTGTGGTTCTCACATTTGCCATTCGTTGCAGGGACTAAGGAGAAGTAGGACTCTTGAAAAAGAGGAGGTGATTCTACGGATGGGAAATGGAGCAAGAGTTGCTGCTGAAGCTGTAGGATCATTTTATTTACATATGCCTACTGGCAAGACTATTGTTTTAAATAATTGTTATTTTGTTCCCTCGATTGTGAGGAATATTATTTCTATTCCCATGTTAGACTTGGATGGATTTTCGTTTATTATTCAGAATAATAAATGTTCAATTCTTAGAGATAACGTTCTTTATGGTAGTGGTATTTTAAATAATAGTCTGTATGTATGTGACATAGAACATAATTTACTACAAATTGAACATACTAATAAAAGAAAAAAAGGATGATGAAAATCTCACCTATTTGTGGCACTGCAGACTTGGTCATATTAGTGAAAATAGACTTCGAACGTTGCATAAGGAAGGGTTACTTGAACCCTTTGATTTTGAATCATATCCTACATGCGAGTCTTGTCTGTTGGATAAAATGACCAAATCTCCATTTAGTGGACATGGAGAGAGGGCTGCAGATTTGCTAGGGTTGGTACACACAGATGTATGTGGACCGATGTCTACGCAAGCCATAGGTGGTTTTTCGTACTTCATTACTTTCATAGATGATCGATCTAGATTCGGATATGTGTATTTGATGAAACACAAATCCGAAGCCTTTGAAAAGTTCAAAGAATATAAGAATGAAGTGGAGAAACAAACCAAACATAGTATTAAAACCCTTCGATCAGATCGAGGTGGTGAATACTTGAATGGAGAGTTTCTAGATTATCTCAAAGAAAATGGTATAGTCTCTCAGTGGACTCCTCCATATACTCCACAGTTGAATGGAGTATCTGAAAGGAG
Organism: Saposhnikovia divaricata; assembly: GCA_036435485.1. Lineage (NCBI taxonomy): Eukaryota > Viridiplantae > Streptophyta > Magnoliopsida > Apiales > Apiaceae > Saposhnikovia > Saposhnikovia divaricata. The sequence continues at coordinate 51,070,446 of CM071595.1, read as the reverse complement.
AAATCGAACTTTGTTAGACATGGTTCGGTCCATGATGAGCTATGCAAATCTTCCAGTATTCCTTTGGGGTTATGCATTGGAAACCTCAGCATATTTACTGAATAAGGTGCCTTTCAAATCTGTTCCTCAAACTCCATATGAGATATGGAAAGAAAGGAAACCGAGTCTTAAACACGTTAAGATTTGGGGATGTCCGGCTTATGTCAAGAAAGTTGACCCTGATAAGCTGGAATCTCGATCCGTGAAATGTAGGTTTGTGGGATATCCTAAAGAGACTTTAGGGTATTACTTCTACACCGATCATAGTGTATTTGTCTCCAGACATGCTACCTTCTTAGAAAAATAGTTTATCCTTGAAGGAAACAGTGGAGCAAAATAGAACTTAATGAAGTTCAAGAAGCACAAACTACTACGGTTCAAGTGGAAACACCTATTCAGACTGAACAACCTTCTGTGGTACAGCCCATTAGTAGGTCAGAGAGAGTGTCTCGCCAACCTGAGAGGTATTATGGCATTGTCATTGAGAGTGACAATGAGTTGTCAATCATTGATGATGACGACCCTATGACCTATAATGAGGCTATGAGTAGTGTTGACTCATAGAAATGGCAGAGTGCCATGAAATCCGAAATGGATTCATTGTATACCAACAAAGTATGGACTTTGGTTGAAGCACCCGAGGATGTGAAGCCTATTGGGTGCAAATGGGTATACAAAAGAAAGATTGGAGCAGATGGCCAGGTGGAGACCTATAAGGCCAGGCTCATGGCAAAAGAATTCACACAAAGGCAAGGGATTGATTTTGATGAAACTTTTTACATGTAGCCCTACTCAAATCAATTCGAATTTTGCTTGAGAACCATATATGGATTGGAACAAGCTTCTCGTAGATGGAACATCTATTTTAATGAGAAAATCAAAGAGTTTGATTTTATCAAGAACATAGATGAACCATGTGTCTGTAAGAAGGTTAGTGGGAGCGCGGTAACATTTCTTGTATTGTATGTGGATGACATACTTCTTATAGGAAAAGATATACCGATGCTGCAATCAGTCAAAGTGTGGCTATCGAAGAACTTCACTATGAAGGACTTGGGTGAAGCATCCTACATTCTCGGTATGAAGATTTATAGAGATAGATCTAGAAGAATGATAGGTCTTACCCAGAGTACAAACATCGAGAAAGTGATTAAAAGGTTTAGCATGGAAAACTCCAAGAGAGGTCTCATACCGATGAGCCATGGAGTATCCCTTTCCGAGAAGATGTCTCCTAAGACACTTGAGGAAAGAGAGCGTATGAGTAAGATTCCTTATGCTCCAACAATAGGATCTATCATGTACGCGATGTTATGTACTAGGCCTGATGTTGCTTATTCAATTATTTTGACAAGCAGATATCAGTCCGATCCAGGTGAAGACCACTGTAAAGAAGTGAAGAACATCCTTAAGTACTTGCGAAGGACTAAGGATACTTTTCTTGTTTTTGGTGGATCTGAGTTGAAAATAGAGGGTTATACTGACTCTAGTTTTCAATCAGAAAGTGATGATAACAAATCCATGTCAGGGTACGTGTTTACTCTTAATGGTGGTGCGATTAGTTGGAAGAGTTCCAAACAGCCTACAACGGCTGACTCAACAGTGGAAGTAGAATTTATAGATGTAAGTGACGTTGTAAAACTATTTTGTGGCACTTTCTTTTGATTAGGGTGATCATTGAAAGTAGAGATGTTAACACTGAGAGAGTTGACACACATAACAACATAGCAGACCCACTCACCAAGCCGCTATCTCAGATTCACTTTGATTGTCATAATGAGTGAATGTGTATTAGATACCAGAGTGATTGGCTTTAGTACAAGTGGGAGATTGAAAGAGTTTGTCCTAAAATCCAATCATGTATGATGATTTAGGAAGAACTTTCTTGTTCTCTTATTTGATTTCATTAATATTAATAAAAGACTTGTTTTGTTTTTATTACGGGCCTTATCTATTTAAAGTGTTTTAAATAAGATATTCCGTGGTTTAAATTAAAGCTTCTAGAATTATAATGAGATTATAATAGTGAGATCTAGAAGATGATAACTCTAAACTTAAACAGTTCCTGATCATATGATAACTAATCGGAAGTTAGTGAATCCGCAAAGATTGGTACATACTATGCTTGCTCCTTTCAGGAGGATGTCTGTTCTCATAGGCATTTGTGTGGTGACACTATAGCTAGTATGTAGGTGCTTATTAGGGAATAAGTTCACTGAACATGACTCGATAAGTTGAGCAACTAATGGAGTTTACTCACGTGTCGATAGTTGTTCACTGAGTGATAGTTGTACAAGTGTCCTTAGACTTGAGATCGTTAGAGTAATCTTGTATAGAATGAACTGTGCTTTGGTTTAGTCCCTAGTCTCAAAGACATCCATTAGGTCTATTCCGGGCATAGGGATTTGTGTATGGAGATAGTTAATGATCAATAAAGGATCTACCCCTTCCAGTAAGGAAGTGAATATCCTATGTTATTCTTAGTATGCGAGTTCTGGAATCTCTGGCCAGAGTGTATGAAATTAGAAAGGAGTTTCTAATTTGCATTATGAATAAGAAATCATATGATTAAATTTGATAGGCCTGACACGAGATCCATGCCTTGTATTTAATCGGGATATTGTAGGGTAGAAGGAATTGATTGTACGGTAACTAGTCACTGATAGGTTCTTGGTATTCTAAGCAGTGAATTCATATTATCCGGATAGTCATGATATGTTGAGAAGCATCACTCACGATGTAGAATAAATATAATTAATCAGTTAATTATATTTAATGAATTATTAGAATTCATATAAATAATAAATAAAAAGTTTATTATTATTTATTTCTACTACCGGCTTAATATTGAGCCTACAGGGTCACACCATAAAAAGATTAATTTATTGATGAAGGTATTTTGAGAGAGCAAGTTGTTTTAATAATGATTAAAATAGTTTTAATTATTATTTAAACATTTTGTGGGATTTATATATATTAATATATACATGATATATTAATTATACTAAACCTACATGAGCCCTATAAATAGAAAGAGATGAGAAGAGTAGTGTGTGCATTTTGTGTTTTTGTGAAAAACCTAAAAGGAGCTAGCCTCCATCTTTTTCATCTTTCTCTCTCTCTCAAAAGGAAAAACTCCATTTTTATAAAGCTTCGAGTTTTATAAAAGCTTCATCGAAGAATCAATCTTGGTGGATACCGGTAGAGTGCTTCACACTCTGAGAAGCAACTGCTAGCAACCATAGATTATAAAGCTTCGATTTTTCAAGGTATGGCTACGATTCCTCCGCTTCTCATTTTTATATGATTTTTTATATGTACGATACATGGTTTTTACGGAATAAATTGTTATACCACGCTTCCGCTCGTCCGTAAATTCCTTCAGCAACAATGTATGATCTCTATTCACTGCTAAGACAAGTACCAAATTTGGGTTTGGTTTAACTAATTTAACTAAGAAGCAAATTAATATTAATTAAATCTAATTAACTAACGTGATTAAGAATCGAATTACTTATGTGAGAATAAACATGGGATCCTAACTTAATTAAATACTTCGTCTAGAGTTGACGCCTTTAATCAATGCATGTGATGGTGGTGATATCTGATCGGACAACGCGAATCAAGCATAGGCTACCTGTCAGTATATGAATACCAAACTACTCATACATCCACAAAAGAGATAGAAGATGGGTAGACACCAATTATGTTTAGACCCTATATGTCTATAAGATTTGAAAAAATAACGGTTTAAGCACAAGTTATCCATTAAGATCATATAGGGTAGCATAAGATGGTTAAAATTACACTACAAATCATGATGTCAAAACATACATAATCCTATGCTAGCATGGCAAGTTCTAGATCTCAAGATCCACCGTCGCTTCACAAGAGATTAACAAGGGAACTTAGATGTTAGCTATGCATCTAAGAAGATTTAGCACAACCATACGAGGATATCAACAATTCATCACACACAAATCTTTAAAGCAATCGAACTACTAAACTACATAGATAAATCCGTTAGAATCCCATGACAACGATTAGTTCATAATCGAACGGCCCGTCATCATGGGATCTGATGAAAACATGGTAATAAACAAAGTCTGAATAAAAATAATTATGCTAGAGTAATAAGGTTTAGAAAACAAATCCGAAATCCAGAATATCCTAATAAAAAGAAAATAAAAGATGAAGTAGATCTAGATCTCCGTTGCTTGTCACGAGCTTCGTAAAATCCTTCTCCAACTTGTCTCCCTTGTTTCTCTGATAAAAACGTGATTTTCTTGATGCTTAGATGTGTTTATATAGCCACAGGAGTCTTTTTCTCCAAGAAACGTTCCAAAAATACAATTTCAGATCAAAAAAGGATTTTTTCCAGCAAGCTCCTGCGCTACGGCGCGCCAAACCTTCTGTCCAAGATTGTAGAAAATTTCGTTGTCTTCGCGTGAGTTGTAAGATCATCAGAATCGGACTTGTAGAACTCCAGATATGGCTAAAACAGTGGAGACTGCGCAACCTACCCGGAAAATCCGAATTTCAATCAAATTAGCCTCCAACTCTTGCTATTTAAACTCCAAGCCCTCCTTTATTATATTTCCTTGATACTTATCTTCTTGACGTATCTCTGGCCTGCTTCTAGCCTCCTACTCCCGAGCTAAATTCCACCACAATTATGTCATTACACACTACCAATGCCTTCAGCTATTATTTCTGCAAAACTCAATGCAAACACATCAAAAACACCACATACTTGAGGTCAAGTTAATAATTTAAGCCGATACGAAGCATTCCAAGTGGATATAAAATCCACTTATCAATACAATTAAATAAGCAAGTCAAAAAATCAGATAAATATTCTAGTAGATTTATAGTTTATGTTCATATTAAGGTCTTTCACCATGGCTCTCGTTTTCTGAAATTGTTGAATTTTTATTTTATTGGCTTTATTATATTAAAAGTATGTTCTTATTGAAAAGAATATAAATCAAAACTCAAGAACTAATACATTGACAAAATTAGTCTTAATTGAGAAGTATCAAACCTTAAATAGAACAAAAAACTGATGCTTAAAAGAATCCGCTACTTAAACTCCGAAAGTTTCAAAAAACCATCCGTGCAAAAAGCCAACAAATTTCAGTACCTACATCATTCAAAACATTCAAAACAATATAAAATTTGGTTGTGGCATTTAATCAAACACAACACAAATCATTCAAATAACATTCAAAACAATATAAAATTTGGTTGTGGCATTTAATCAAACACAACACAATATATATATAATTAAACATAAACTTAGTTTATACCTTAATTTTAATAACCCATAGATACAATTAGAACATAAAGCATATAATCTATTCAAATTACAACAATAAATTATCTTTGTAATCTATAATAAGAAAATTCAAAGTATCACCTTAATTGAAGTTTGTGTGATTTGGGCAGCTTGAGTTTGATTGATGATGGCGCGGCCAGCACGTGAGTTTGATTCTTGAGCCACAGACTTTATCCGCTGATCACTCCGCCCATAATTTTCTTTCTCAGTTTTTTAACAACTGAGTTAAAAAAAGAATTTATTTTATAAAATTTTAGTTTAGTAAATGTGTAATATGCAGTACTCGTTTCAGCAACTGACTTTCAACAATATACTGATTAATGGTTTAGATTCGGGTCGATCCAATCTAAATTGGGTCGCTCCAAATGCTGTGTAATGACAAAAAGAGGCATCAAATAAATAAAAAAGATAAAAAAAATTAAGGTTAATAATAGTAATTTTCGAAATACAATACTAGCAGACATTAGGATTATATTGATAAGAGACTTAGCACTTTTTGTTTTATTTGTGGAAGGATAGGACATTCAGAGAGGGATTGTAACGTTGTATATGCAAACCCGGATAAGGAGATTGAACGGGCATATGGTACGTGGTTACGGGCACCGAGTAAGAATACGAGAGTTACTATTGGATCGAGATAGCTGAGGAATGGAGAAGGGGGGAGTAAATGGGAAGAAAACGGTGGACATTCAAAATCTCCGGTAATCGGAAATGAGATGGGGAAGGAGGATGCGAGTTTCAAGGAGGATGGTAATTCTGTTGCAACAAATCTGGAGGATAATGGAAGGATCACAATTACAGCACGAAATCAGGAACTAAAGCGGACAATTTTTAAATGGGACGAATTTGAATGGAGAAAATAACGGGGGAGGAAATTACGTTATTGATCCAAAAAGGCATCGTACAGAGAGGGAAATAATAGAGGAAACTGGGCCAACACATATGCAAACAGATGGGCTTTTCCAAACAGACCAAAGTGAGAATATTAACGGGTCAAAAAACTTGAACGTGTCGGGCTCTGGAGAAGAGGCCCGCCTAGTAGGGCTGTCAAACGGATATTTCGGATGCGGATATGCCAACATCCGAATCCGAAAATTCGAATCCGTATCCGAATCCGTATCCAGATCCGAGGATATTTTTTAAAAAATATCCGAATCCATCGGATATTATCCGGATAATATCCGAATCCGTTTTCCAGTCAGATTTTTCTATTTTAAATTCAGTTTTTAATTCAAAAAAATATAAAAATAATAATAAAATAGATTTTTAACTAAATAAAAAATAAAATTTACTTGGACATGTTTTATTTTTTATTTAAAAAAATTAATTTTAATATAACTTCTTATGTATATTTTTGTTATTCTTAAAATATTGAATTTATATGATATTAATATAAATTTATACCTATATTATGTTTACAAATATATTTATCTCATATAAATAAATTATTTGATGAATAAAGAACATAATAGTTTCTAAATTATATGAGTATAAATATAAATATAAATATAAAATTTAGAATATATATGTAGAATTTCGGATTTGGATATTATCGGATACGGATGTGCTTATATCCATATCCGTATCCGAAATTGTCGGATCCGAATACGGATAATATCCGATTAATTTCGAATACGGATATTATCCGATTTATTTCGAATACGAATGCAAATATATCGAACGGATATCGGATTTTTCGAATTTTTTTGACAGCCCTACCGCCTAGGATTATGAGTACACATGTGTGGAACTTTCGTGGAATGGGCAATCCACGAGCAGTTAGATTTCTGAAAAAAATCATTAAAAAGCATAGGCCCAGTTTAGTTTTTCTATCAGAGACTTTAGTTAGACAGAATAAAATTGCAGCTATCTGTAAATCGATTCACTTTGCAGGGTTTTTCACCAATGATCCGCAAGGGCATGGAGGAGGGTTAGCGCTTATGTGGAAGGATACAGGAGCAGTACAAATAAAAAGTAGTTGTAATCATTACATAGATTTTGAGGTTGAGTGTGAGCAAATTGGTAGATGGCGTTATACAGGTTTCTATGGTTGTCTAGAAAGGGGGAGACGACAAGAGTCGTGAAACTTGCTTCGTGGGCTTGCATCGAGTTCGCCTCTGCCATGGTGTGTATAGGAGATTTTAACGATATGTTATATGAGTTTGAGAAGATGGGGGGAAGGCCATAGCCAAGGTATTTACTAGAAGGGTTCCATAACACAGTGATAGATTGTGGGCTTGAAGATCTTGGGTTTAATGGCTGTGAATTTACTTGGGAGAAGTATCGAGGGACACCAGGATGGATACAGGAGTGGCTGGATAGGGGTCTTGCAAATTAGAGATGGAGACTTTTGTTTCCTAATGCAGAGATTCAAGTGCTTGAGGTATCTACTTCGAATCATTTGCCCTTAGTTCTTCAATTAAATACACATGTTTACACGCCAAAAGCTAAAAGATTTCGTTTTGAGAATATCTAGATTCGAGAGACTGAATGTTTGAACTTAGTGCAAAATAGCTGGAATTCGAGTGATCTTGGGAACATTTTGGAGAAGATAGAGTACTGTTGTTTAAATTTAGATGAATGGGGAGGAGGAAAGGTGAAGGAGCTGACTAGTAAAATCAAAAATTACAGATGGATTATGAGAAAGTTCAGGTCGTGAAGAGATGGTTTTGGGGTGCAAAAGTACAATGAAGCCAGATGTGAGTTCTTAAAATTACTAGAACGTCAAAAAGTGTATTGGAAGCAGAGATCAAAACAGTTCTGGCTGTGGGAAGGGGATCAAAATACCCGGTTCTTTCATAATTTTTCTTCGGGGAGGAAAAAGAATAATCAGATTTCGAGGTTGAAAGATAAACATGGGGAATGGATGGATAGTGTACAAGGTGTTCAAGAGATTATTACAGATTATTTCTCTGAGGTATTCAAGTCATCAACAACAGGGGGATCTTTATCGGATAATAAAAAAGTGAATCGCGTTACAGATGAGCAAAATGCCCAGCTTGTGACCCTTATCTCAAATGATGAAGTGATAGAAGCTATATTTTCGATGCATGCAGAGAAGGCACCTGGGTACGACGAATTGAATTCATGCTTCTATCAAACTTATTGGAGTGTACGAAAAGAATGTGTTGGGATTTTGTCAATAGTTCTTTCATATGGGAGAGCTACCAATGGAGGTAAATCGTACGTTAGTATGTTTGATTCCGAAAGTAAAACAGCCACATCAGATGAGTGAACTACGTCCTATAAGCTTATGTAATGTCTTGATCAGAATTTTGTCCAAAGTGCTAGCGAATCGGCTGAAGAAGTGTTTGCCAACGTTGATACGGCTGAAGAATTGTTTGCCAACGTTGATATCGGTTAATCAGAGTGCTTTCATAGAGGGACGTCTACTAACTAATAATTCATTAATTGCATTTGAAGTAAATCATTACATTAAACGACGATCTCAAGGGGTGAATGGTGTGGCTGGGTTGAAGATTGATGTATCTAAGGCGTATGACAGACTACAGTGGAAGTTTATTGCGGGAATGATGACAAAGTTTGGGTTCCATGACCTCCGGATTCAGCGAAACATGACTTGCTTTAGGATAGTCACATACAATTTTATACAACAGGGAATGGTTTTTGGTGAAGTCATACCGCAAAAAGGGATTAGGCAAGGGGATCCTATATCCCCATACTTATATATTCTCTGTGCTGAGGGTCTTAGCTCAATCATCAAACGGCATGAAGATGTGGGGTTGCTTCGTGGATGTAGTATTGCTAGAAGGGCACCACATGTATCGCACTTATTATTCGCGGATGACTGCTATTTTTTCTTCAAAGCAGTTGAGTAAGAAGCAAGAGTGATGAAGAGGATTATAAAGGGCTATGAAGAGTTGTCTGGGTAAGCTGTGAATTTTAATAAATCCACAATCAGATTTAGCCCAAGCACGTCTGTAGAAAATAGAGAGCTTATCTGTGGGGTTCTAGAAGTTTGTGAAAGTACGATACCAGAAAAATATTTAGGAATCCCAGTAGTAGTAGGAAGAAGAAAGAATGAGGTGTTTAATTTCTTAACTGATAGAGTTCGTCAGAAATTGCAAGGATGGCAGAATCAAACTCTTTCAAAGGTTGGAAAATGTACTCTGTTAAAAACTACAGCACAGTCGATTCCAAATTTCTGGATGAACTTAAAGCTTATTCCAAGTGAGGTGTGTAATACAATTCAATGCCAAATGAATGGCTTCTGGTGGGGGAATGGCAATGAAAATAAAGGCATTCGATTGATGGCTTGGGATAGAAATTGTAATATCAAAGAAGCGGGAGGACCGGGCTTTAAAAATCTACAGAAGTTTAATATTGCAATGTTAGCTAAGCAAGGTTGGAGATTTTTAAATGATTCAAATCTTCTAGTTACAAGTATTATGAAGGCACGATATTTCCCAACTACTGATTTCTTAAGTGCGGAATTGGAGGAAAATCCAAGTTACATGTGGAGAAGTATTCTTGCGGCCCAGGAGGTGGTGAAGCAAGGTTGTCGAAGGAATATTGGCATGGGGGAGGATACTTTTGTGTGGAAAATCCCGTGGTTACTGTGTGCTGAGAATGGGTACGTTACAACAATTATGCCCCCATAATTAATGAACATAAAGGTATGTGGTTTAATGGAAGTTCAGGAGAGGAGATGGGTTGAGGAAATTCTAAATGATCTGTTTAATGCTAGGGATATTAGGTTAATAAAAAATATCCCATTGTCTTGAAGGGAGAGAAGTGATACATGGTTGTGGTTGTTCGACGAAAAAGGGGAATTCACTGTAAAAAGTTGCTACTGACAGTTGATTGGAGAATGTTCTACACCTGATGCAGCATTCTGGAGGAAAATCTGGAACTTAGAGTTGCCTGGGAAGGTACGTTTTTTCTTATGGAGGACTTGTAGAATGTGCTTACCAACTGCTATGGCACTGATCGAATAAGGGTGGATATAGACAGTGTTGAGTATTGAACGTACAAAAGAATACAGACGGGGGGGGGTGAATGGATTCTTGAACTTTTCTTGTTCTTGAATCTGTTTGATGTATGTAGTAAGATATGTGTTATGTGTGTGTGCAGAAATATAGGTGCGGAAAATGAACAACACAAGACACAATATCACTTTAATCTAATATTTTATTAGATAAAGATTTGCTACAACCTGTGAATACAAATGGTAGTGTTCTCAGCTTCGTTTTTCTCAGAGAGATGTATATCTTGAATATGTGAAAAACTTAACTGCTAGAGTAGTGAGGCTGTATTCTTATAGAGCATGAATACAGCCTACTTACTACAAATAAGGTAGCTAAACAAATTTACTTTCTAGTGTGTCTATCCTTTTTGAGTAAGCATCCAAACGGCTACAGGTTTGACTTCTTGAGGTTCTGCTCAGATCCACTTCTTTAGCTCTTTGTCTCTTGTACATCTCTCTAAGCTTCTTTGTAGGCTTTCCAAAGTACTTTACAGTTTGTGGTCCATAAAGTGCTTTGGCTTGTTGCAGGTTTCTGACTTGTACAATTTCTCCAGTATTTTGTCTCCAAGATTGTATTCAAGAAGTAACTTAGTGATTGATTCGAGAACTAGAATTGACTTGATAGATAACTCTGAGTTCTCGAATATTGCGAAGTTGACATATCGAATTACTTCTCGAATAGCTCTTTTCTTCAGGAATCCTTGAGTTGTCGAATAGCGCATTTAACTTATCGAATCCCTGAGATATCAAATAGCTTTCTGAGTTTTTGAGATATCGAATGAACCTTGACTTGTTGACTCCTAGAGAACTCGAATGATGCTTTGACTTTTTGACTTTCTGAGTTCTCGAATAGAGTAGTAGACATATCGAATCTCTGAGATATCGAATGAGATATTGAACAGTGCATTCAGAGATATCGAATAATGTCTTTTGAGATATCGAATCCCTGACTTCTCGAAGGCTAGACTTCTCGAATATAACAAACATGCTTCTCGAATTGGTACTTAGGCAAATCTTCATTCTCCAAAATCTAACTATGTTTATTTTGACAGTCTTGATCTTCAAGCTTGAAGCATGATCCTTGAAACTTCTTTCAAGCATTATTCTTTGACTTTTAATTACAGTTACACAGATAGAAATTGATGCCTATTACAAGTACTACAACAAGTAGAAACTCTACAACTAGAGGTTCCCTCAGTTAAGAGGTCATGTAGGTAATGCAAATCATTACAAACAATTAGGCTTGTTATTAGATGTACTCAGGCATGCCTCTGTGACTAACAATCTCCCCCAAATTGTGAGTGAGACCCTTAGTCACAATTTCATGTCTGATAGCAAGCCTAACATACATAAAGATAAAACTTGACTGTACTTGTATGAAATTGATTAACAACATGGATAGAACTACAATGAGTGATCTTACAGATTATGATAAAATACTAGCCTTCGTCATTTGATTCCATCTCCATTGCCTTGGCTAGTAGATCATCATATGCCTTTTGTTTCCTTTCTTTCTCCTTTCTTGCATTCTTATCCATAGCTCTTATGATCTATGCCATAACATCTAATTCTTCAAGCAGAATAGAGTTCTTGAAATCTTCAAGTATTGGTTTCAGAATGTTGGTAGGATAGTGATTGAGTAGGTTCATTCTTATATTGACTTGATCTCCATTTCTTCTCCTATACTTCACAACATAGGGATTGAATTGAACTCTACACAATCCTTTTGCCCTTAGCTTTTCTGCTTCAACTTCTAGCCTATCAATCTCCTTCTCCCTTTCTAGCCATTTCTCAAAGCACCCCTTTCTTATCTTCTCAGCATAATCTCTCTTCATCTTCACAAAATCAATCAACCCCAGCTTCCATACTCTCTCCACTTTATCTTCAGAATCCAATAATGCAATAATTCTTTCTATCTCATATAGCTTGCCCCAATTTTGACAACCTCCTTGTTTGAATTTCATCTGTTTTCCATCAGTGTATTTGATTTCAAGGCAGTCATTCACAATTGCAGCATAGTAGATTCTTTGAGCTCTTAGAAATTGCAGTTGGTCTTCATCAAAATTTTCATCTAGTGGTTGGAGTTTCAGTCCTGGATAGATAGTTAGGGCCCTTTACTTGGGTAACTTCACTCTTCTTGCAACATGCTTGAATTTAACCTTTTTCACTCCAATGCTTGGCAGAAACTTATGACCGTTGCTTGCAGACCACTGTAGTATACCATTAGAAGTTTGCTTTTGGAAACATACAGATGGTTTCTTGATTTGTATCTTCTTCTCTTCTTCAGGTGGCAAAGCAGTTGCAGAGGCCATGGATGTAGATTTTGGTAGGTCACTACTAATTGTATTCACCCTAGACTTAGAGTCTTGTGTTATGGTGAGATTACAGTTAGCAATGCCTAAGGCTTGCTATTTTCCACTTTTCCTCTCATAGACTTTGCCTTGGTCATCATCACATTTCTTGTCTTTACTATCCTTCTTCTTCTTCTTGTCTTCATCACCCTTATCACTCCTGTGATGTCTTCTCCTCCCATCACTCTTGTCTTCATCTTTATCATCCTTATTCCTCCTTGCTTTAGCCATCTCTGGGACAGAGCCAGTTGCTATGAAAGATCTGAGAATATTCAATGCTTCCAACTCTTTAGCAGTCCTTACCCCATTATTCTTTTGCAGTTGACCAATGATGTCAATTATAAGTCTGTGATTTTTGATAGTGAGATCCTTTGGAATGACAAGCTGATGACATCTTCTATCTTTGTATCAGACTGATAGAGAATGGTTCTTGGATTAATGCACACTTCAGGCAATCTAGCTTGTTGACCATTCCTAAGTTTAGAGTACAGACTCTTGTTGTTCTCCCCTTTATGCTCAATTAGTTCCAATATAGCATCAATCTCAGTGAATTTTTGACTTTCAAGGTGTCATAAGATAGATGCCATATTCTGCCATTGGTCACCATCATAATTTCCTTGAGAAAGATTTGATTTAGCTTTCTTAGAATCACTGTTAGATATTTGATTTGATCTTTGAGACTCCTTCTGTATAGCAGTGTATCTCCTCCAACCTTTGCCTTTGAGGCTTGCAGAAACTTCAAGAATGTAGCATCATGATAAATCTCTGAATTTTCTACTTATATCAATTTGGCCTCTGTAACCATATTAACTTCAACAGGATCATCTTCATATTTGGAGGCTTGGACTAGATCACTTGGCATGGAACCTGCCACCACTATAGTAGTGACAGTTTGCTTCTGGCCACTTGGAGTAGTGATGTGCACAGGTGGTAGAGTAACAACTGGCAAAAAAGATGGAGGTTCATCAGTTTTAGCTTTCCCTTTTCCTTGAACATGAGTTGTAGTTTTTGAACCTTGACCACCCTCAGTAATGAGAATACCTTTCTCCTTAGGTTTTGAGTTCCTTAAGGTCCTCTTCTCCCCCTTAGGCTTGTTGTCAGGCACAGAGGCTTTGGTAGGACCCTTTGGGTTGGAAGAGGTGGGATTGATAGATTCATCAGGCAGAGGGAGTCCAATGTTCTTCATCATAGCAGACAACATCAGTTGTTGGTGAGGAAGAACCTCAGCTGTGGTGGTGGCTTGAGTGTCCAAATTTTCAGTAAGAGTTGCAACTGTGTCTGTAAGATGAGCATTTGACTATTTGAGAGAGGTCACTTCTTTCTCCAGAGCATCCACCTTTTTGAATAACTCAGTAGATTTAAAACTAGACAGTGATTGTTCCTTGAGCCTCAATACCTCAAATTTGGTCATTTCATGAACAGGGACTTCAGTTACCAACTTATCTCCATATTGATTTGCAACAGAGTCCTTAGCATGGCATTGGCATCAGTTGACTGACCAGATAGATTTTGAAATTAAGTTGCTAGATTATTGACAGTTCCATGAAGTAAAGCCAAGCCATTGTCCATCTTGGTGCAGGTAGATTTGCAGTCTTGTATAGTTTTGAGGATAGGATCTAGAGTGGGAAACTTGGTAGCAAATTCTCTTTTTATTTCACTTACTTCCTTGGCTGTTGCATCACATACTTTATTGATTTCTGTTTTAACTCCCTTTCCAAGATAGTGAGCAGTCTTGAGGAATCCCTTGTAAGAATCATTTATAGCCTCATACACTTCACCAGGAGTCGGAGATTTGGCATTATAGCCCAGTGAAGTGATGTATTCCTCTCTTAGGTATTGAAGAGCTTCATTGAGAGTAATGTCATATTTTCCTTGCAGCCAGGCATCTACATTGCCATATCTCTCAGCTTCATCTGCTATTTTCTCCTTTTGCAACTCCACATCATCTATGTGACATAGCATAATGGCTTCATAGTCTGGATTTGGTATGTTGGATGTGACCAGGTTTTGGGTTATTTTAACAAACTCAGGAATCTGATCCACAACTAAGATTTGAAGTGCTTCAACCGTCAATTGTGGTGGAGAAGACCCTGATCCTGAAGTACTATCATGTTGCACAGGCTTCAGCCATTGTGACAAAAAGTCAGAGCTAGAGCTAGGCAAGCTAGACTCCTCAGTTACAGATGCAACTTTTGTAACCGAATGGATTGACTCTACTACTGTTGTCTCCACATGAGTGGGATGAGTTACAACAGTAGTTGACACAGGCACAGAGTCTCTAGTGAAAACTAGTGAATCCTCAATGTTTGTGATGGTGTCATTAGGATATGCCCCAGCTTGCATTCCCTCACCATCTAAATGTTTTTCCTGGGTGGTGAGCAAAGTGTCATGCACTAAGTCACTTGAGTCCATTGGCTCACCAAGAGAAGAGAATTTTTGGTGATCAATGCCTTGCTCCTCAATTGCTTGAGTTGCAGGCTCCAAAGAAATTTCAGTGATAGATTCTAGAAGAGAAGTGTCTTGTAGATTTGATTTTGGCAACTCCCCCTGAGAAATAGAGGGAGTTTCAAGTGTGATGTGCTCTCCACACAGTATTGTGCCAGCCTTATCACTCCCAGATGCTGACTCATTACAAGTAGATGCATTGGGGAGGATGCTTGATTCTATAGATGCACCCTATTGAGAGGATACATCTATTGAGCTGTTTGACCTTGATTTTACAACTTCAGCCATTTGTGTGCCTGAAGAGGTGGCTTTAGATTTCTTCTTCTTTGGTCTCTGTAAGGGTGACTCAGGTTCCTCACTTTCTAGACCTAATTCTACAGCCAATGCTGCTTCTGTCAAGATATTCAGGGGTTTAGATTCAATATGTTTTCTCTTCTTCTCCTTTTTACTAACACCACCCCGTTGAGAAGATGATGCAGGTGCCTTTGTGTTTGGTACAGTGTTTGGTTGAGGGGGTTGGTTAGCAGGCCCTAGGTTAGCATTTTGTTCTACTAACTTGGGCTGTGCTAACTCAGAATTAGAGGCAAATGTTGGCATGTTGTGGGGGTAAGACTCAAATAAACTCAGCATATGAGGAGTTATTTCAAGTCTCACATCCACATCATTCCTAGTCTCCAAGTTACCAAAAATGAGTTTGGTCATGGATTTCGGATAGCCTATTCTATTTCTATCTATCCCAGGCAATTCAATCAATTTATTATCTACAAAATTAAGAGCAGATTGAATAAAACGAAGGAAGAAAATTTCAGTACCTCTCTTGGTTGAGTTCTTACCAAGTCTCCCATATAGCTCCTGCATAATTAGATTACCCACATTGATCTTCCTATCATATGCCAGGGAGTATGCAATTTGCTGTGCAGGAGCACTAATTTGATCAAAACTCGACTTTCTAGCAATGAACACCTGTAGCGGTGTGGCGAACACAAAACTCCATTTCTTTCCAATCTTGATTATATCAGCATATCTGATAAAGTCGAAGAATGTAATCAAATCATCATCAGATACCAGAGGGTGATACAGGTCTTGATGAAGTCCTAGTGCTTGATTCATATCCTCTGTAGTGATAGTAACCTATTTCTCTTGTATTTTGCAGTAGATGATATAAGAGGTTACTGCATTTTCGAGAGCAACAACTTCCACAGTGGCTGTCCTCCAAAACTGTTCTAGAAGATCTAGGTACAGAGTTAGGTTGGCTGAGAGTGCATCGTTGATGTATGACTCAGACATCCAGCGAACGAAGCACTTGAAATTAGCATTGGGTGCTTCCACATCACTAGTAATAGCAATGAAGTTGGTGTGGGTAGGAATT
This sequence comes from Saposhnikovia divaricata, assembly GCA_036435485.1. Classification (NCBI taxonomy): domain Eukaryota; kingdom Viridiplantae; phylum Streptophyta; class Magnoliopsida; order Apiales; family Apiaceae; genus Saposhnikovia; species Saposhnikovia divaricata. The sequence continues at coordinate 51,053,920 of CM071595.1, read as the reverse complement.
GTGGGTTGGGTATTTGCCATTTTTACACAAAGAGAGAGAGAGAATAGAATGAAGTTCAAAGAAGAAATTTAGTTTTTGAAGTTAGGGTTTTTCAGAGATTTTGGAACTTTAGATGCTTGAGAAATCGAATGAAATGAAACGAATAGATGTGAAATTGTATAAGTATGAAGTACTTGAATTGTTGATTAGATATATGTTTTGTATCGATAAGTCAGGCATTCGAGAAGTAGAAATCAACTATTCGATAAGTCAAGAAAGGCTTAATCGATATCTCAAGCAGTTTGTAACTCACAGCTGGCAGTTGTCTAACTTAGAAATAATTCTAAATTAAATAAAATATGTTTTCATGAGTGATTTAAAATTCTGAATAAAAATCCAAAAATGATCAAGATTCAGTGAGAATTCAGCCTTTTTAAATGGTTCGAGAACTCAAGTACAGTATTCGAGAACTCAATCATTACAGATCTCAATTGCCATATTCGAGAAGTCAAGCAAGTCTTTGTTCGATTTCTCCAAAATACACTATTCGAGAACTCAAGAGTGTTCCAAATAGACTTGTTAGAGAAGTCGACCATAGACATGAAAGTCGTTAGAGAAGTCTGACTTATCGAGCTATACTTTCCACTCATAACATTTAATTTTCACTATCTTTTCAAAACTCACCAGAATTATTCAATGAAGAATATTCTAACAAATTAAATAGTGATAATCTTAAAATTTCATAGAAATTTCAATCTAACTGAATATGATTTTCAACATATGCAACAAATATGAAATATTTATAAATCATATTCCAACCAACACTTACTTCAAAAATATTGAGCATTTAGATAAAGTAAGTGTTTACTGCTGCAACAATCTAGTTGATATTTTCACTTAGCCAGATTCTGAAGAATTCAGCATTCCAATCTCACTAACCAACCTTGTGAAGGTGGCTTCATCCAATGGCTTAATGAATATATCAGCTAATTGTTTATCTGTGGAGACATAATGCAACTGAATAGTTCCATTAGTTGCATGCTCCCTAATAAAATGATATCTGATGTCAATGTGCTTTGTCCTAGAATGATTGACAGGATTGGCAACTATAGAGATTGCACTTGTGTTATCACACATGATTGGAATTCTTTCCAACATAAGTCCATAATATCTAAGCTGATTTCTAATCCAAAGCACTTTAGCACAGCAACTTCCAGCCGCTATGTATTCAGCTTCAGCTGTGGAAGTTGACACTGATTGTTGTTTCTTGCTGTACCAAGAGACTAACCTTTGTCCAAGAAACTGGCAGCTACCTGAGGTACTTTTCCTATCCACTCTGCATCCAGCATAATCAGCATCAGAATGACCAACCAAATTGAACCATGTGTCCTTAGGATACCATAAACCCAAGTTTGTATTGCCCTTTAGATATCTAAAAATCCTTTTTATAGCAATCAAATGTGACTCTTTTGGATTTGATTGAAACCTTGCACACAGACATGTAGCAAACATGATGTCTGACCTACTTACAGTGAGATAGAGTAGAGAACCAACCATGCCTCTGTAGACTGAGATATCTACTCTCTTGCCTTTGACATCTTCATCCAATTTGGTGGCAGTGGCCATGGGTGTCTTTGCAGGTGAGCAGTCTTCTAATTCAAACTTCTTCAATAAATCCTTGATGCACTTGGTTTGACTGATGAAGATACCATCCTTCCTCTGACTAACTTGCAATCCAAGAAAGAATGTTAACTCTCCCATCATACTCATCTCATATCTGCTTTGCATGAGCTTAGAGAATTTCTCACACAGCTTCTCATTTGTAAAGCCAAATATGATATCATCCACATAGATCTAAACTAGGATAATATCATTACCATGCTTCTTATAAAATAGTGTCTTGTCCAATGTGCCTCTAGTGAATTGATTTTCAAGAAGAAATTGTGATAAAGTATCATACCATGCCCTTGGAGATTGCTTAATTCCATACAATGCCTAGAGCAATCTGTAGACAAATTCTGGGAAATGTGGATCCTCAAATCCAGGTGGTTGTTGCACATAAACTTCTTCTTCCAACTCTCCATTCAGAAATGCACTCTTGACATCCATTTGATAGACTTTAAAGTTAGAATGAGCAGCAAATGCCAAAAAGATTCTGATGGCTTCCAATCTAGCAACAGGGGCAAATGTTTCATCATAATCAATGCCTTCCTGTTTGGAGTATCCTTTTGCAACCAACCTTGCTTTGTTTCTTACTATTACACCATCTTCATCCATCTTATTCTTCAGAACCCATTTTGTTCCAACAATGGTTCTGTTCTTTGGTGCAGGGACAAGTTCCCAAACTTTGTTTCTTTCAAACTGATTCAGCTCCTCTTGCATAGCAATAATCCAATCTGGATCCAACAATGCATCATCAAGTTTCTTAGGCTCAATATGAGATAGAAAGCAACCATGGAGACACTCATTTTGAGTTGCTCTCCTAGTTCTCACTCCTGCATTTGGATCTTCAATAATTTGCTCTGCAGTGTGTGATCTATCCCATTTCCTTGAATGCTCAATTTGATTTCTCAACCTTGATGTTGCTTCATCATCCAAGTCATGATCATTTTCATTTCCTCCCCCTGTGAAGTTGTCACTATTTACAGGTGTGTCTTGGATGCTTGTCGCTTCACTGTTGATTGGCACAAATTCTTCTCTTGCTTCATCATTCACTTGAGTTTGTTGAACTACAGTTTCAACTTCAGTTTCAATCTCTTCATTAGAATCATCTAGGTTTTCAAACTTTAATGGATCTCTATCTTCATCATTGGCTTCTTCTAATCCACGTAGTTTGCTGTCATCAAATGTCACATCTGTGCTTTCCATAACTTTCTTTTGACTGATGACATAAACTTTGTACGCAATTCTCTCAATAGAATAGCCAAGAAAAATTCCTTCAAATGCCTTTGCATTAAACTTCCCAACATATTCTGAATTATCCTTCAACACAAAGCATTTGTGTGACGCCCCCAGATCTGGGGTCGGAGATCTAGGCGTTCACGGTCCATTTTCCATTAATAACATACCTGTTCTTGCACATAATATATATAAAACAACCATCGACCCCACAAGAAACTCACACCGCACACACACACACAGGTTAGAGCCTCAGAAACGTCACAACATTGATTAAACAGTAATAAAAGTATCAGAGTTATTACAGACCGAATTAAATAGTATTTATGCTACCAGCAACACTTCGATATGAAGCGAAGTTGGCGGCTTGAAAGTTTGTTACGATACACTGCCTTGCACAGGTCATACTGGTAAATAAAACGAACTAACAAAAGCTGCCAACCAATCCGGCTAATGGGGCCTACCGGTGGAATCTCAACTGCTGGCTCGGGTCTAGTCACCTGCTTTCGAGCAGTCTGTTTGGGTCTTGCCATTTCGCTTAGCTGTTGTGTTTGTAAATTTGAAAAAAAGCAAGAGTGAGCAACTATAGCTCAGCAAGAAATATATGTATAAGGTAAGCAATATAACATTTCATATGATTGGCAGTTATTAAACTTGTTTGTATCAATCAGATATAAAATCACTTGTCATTGTTGATAAATTCCGAAGGTGCAACAATATGTGCCCTTGTTTTCAAAATAAACTTGCAGTTCTAGATACTGCATTGAGTCAACATCTTTCTCATCAAAATAGAACACTATCAGCAACTTGGCACAAAAGCCTAAGAAGCAGTGTCAGAGCATTTTTCCAAAATGGAGGAATGGGACTTAATGAAAACATAAAACCTGATAAGGATTGACGATGATCAGTCACCACATCCAAGTCTAATAATCCGCGGGTCTTCTCTACCGGTAGAAGGATAGAAACTACATCCGTAACTATCCCCGGGTGAAAACTACATCCGTAATCACCCTCCATGAAAACTACATCCGTAATCATCCTTCGGCAACACCTGGGCCGGAATAATAATTGATGGACCGCCTGGCTCACGGCCGCTTACACATCCCGGGAATCGTTCGTCAACAGTTCCCATACCTGCCAGAGTCCCTTTTTCTTTTTCTTTTAAAAACTAGATTTTGATTGAAAACAGAGTAATTGAGGTCCGACATCAGTCGACCGATGATTCTTGAAATCATACAAGAAGCAGAACCTGACCGGGGGTTTTCGAAAATGTTTCGAGTTCGAAAGAGTTCGAGTTTGAAAGTATTAAATGTATCTTGGATTGACTTCATCTTTAAAACAATGAACAATAATTAATAAATAATATTTTAAGATTTAATATTAATAATTAATAAAATAATTATTCGATAAAATAAACTTTTAATCCAAGATAGGGTTTCGAGTATTTACGAAGATATAACAATAATTACTTGAGTATACGATACTCCCCGAATGACCCTTCGGGTTTTCGCAATCTAGATACGATATAATAATATACCGCTCCCCGGTCAATAGTATATACGGACCGCTACGACCTCTATTGCTAGAGTCGTTGTCCGAAGAAAACATTTCAATCTAAGTTCAAGGGGTACAAACATATATGTACTTATACAATCTCAATTGCATCAATACTTTGATAAACATAGCATTTGATATGGTTGAAAACTACAAACATAACAGTGAAAGTCCTTGTATATGTATAAGTTTTGAAAAGTAAACTTGCCTTGGTTTGGTTGGGGTGGTCGAGCGTGCGGAGTGGAACGATCTATACATAAGCAATAACCGCTCGTTAGTACCTTAACAATATCTCTTTAATTACGGGGTTTTAGGGGGGGTACGAAATTAACTTAATGACTTCGTCTTATGACACTCTAGCCCTGATAAGTGGATTTTATATCCACTTATTATGCACTAAATGGACCTAGATTGGTGGTTTATCCTTAAATATGTTGTGTCTTTTAATTCGTTTTTGTTGTTTAATTATTTGTTGTGCAGAAATCGCAACTTTAGGTTTTGTGGCAATAAAAGGGCTAAAAACGGTGGATTTTTATCTCAGTTTTATCAAGTGGACTGGCTACGAGGAAAAAGAATTATCATAAAAAAATTCTGAGTGATATATTCTTAAATCTGGAACCCCGGTTGGAATTGTTATATTTTTCGTTAAGCGAAAGGAGTCCGGTTTCAGATCCTCAATTAACCGCAGCTCAGGACTTAATGATTCATTTATATTAACAAATATTTTATTTAATTAGAAAATTGTAATTATAAATATCTCATAATATTAGATATTTATTTTTATAATTTCTGAATTAAATTATATATTTGTTAATTAAAAATTATAAGTTTAAAAAAAACAAAAAAACAAAAAAAACAAAAAAGAAACGAATTCTGTGTAGCAGGTGGTGAAAGAATCAAGTTCACAGGGGCAAAAGCATGTGCTGTCGGCAAAAACAAATAAGAAGAAGAAGATTGTTGCAAAAGATGTCGGCCAGGAGTTGCAGCAGTTCACGCGCCTCAACCGCGCGTGCGTCGCACGCGCCTGCATTAAGGCTGTCAAAGTAGCGCGTGTCTTGCACGCGCCTACCACGAGTCTGGTGATTGTTTCACAGCGTGTGCAGAAGGGAATCAGTGGGGTGGTTGGCTGCTTTCAGTTGTTTTTTTTAATAAGCTGTATTGTTTTTATTTGTTTTAATTTCTTTTGATTTCTTTTCATTTTTATTTTATTACTTTTGTGTTCAAATTTTTGCTATAAATAGGCCTAGATCATGAGCTCATTCACACACAACATTTTGGAGAGCATCATTCTCTCTTGTAATTTTCTCTAGTTCTTGTAATATTAAGTTTGTTTTTATACACTTTAATTTTTGGCAAATTTTAGTATAAGTGTTATTTTGGTTGAAGAAATTATGGGAATTATTTGGAGTGCTCTTCTCTTTTGGTGGAAGCTATTTCGGTTTTATTTTCTAATTTCTTATTTTACAGGGAATTATCGGAGTGCTCATTTCTTGCAAGTGGAAATTATTTCGGTTTTAGTTTCTAAACTCTTATAATTTTCATATTTAATTTATCGTAATTTTTAATTTAGTTTTATTATTGTTGTTATTAGTATTATTATTATTATTGTTATTATTATTATTATTATTATTATTATTATTATTATTATTGTTATTATTATTATTGTTATTATTATTATTATTATTATTATTATTATTATTATTATTATTATTATTATCATTATGATTTCAATTAATCCCATGATGACGATTCGTTTAATTATGAACTAATCGCCGTTATGGGATTCTAATGGATTTATTTGCGTAATTTAGTAATTCGATGCCTTAATAAATTGTGTTATGATAAAAGTTTCCGATTGCCTAACGTGGTTGTGCTTAATTTATTAGATGCGTAGCTATCATCTAAATTATTAATTCTTAATGAATGCGAAAGTGGATTTGAGAATTTAGAATTTGCCATGTTAGCACAGGTTCGTAATTTTCATATATAATTACGATTAGTGGTAGGGTTTTGGATCACATCGCCCTGTGTAGCCAAAAATAAGGAATTTATTCGTAAACCAGTTATGTTTTCAAATCTTATAGACATATAGGGTCTAGACATAAATGGTGTCCACACAACTTCTATCTTTTTAAGTGGATGTTTGTATGGTTTGATATAAGTTAAGGCTGAAAGGCGCTTATATTAGTTTCGTGTTCCCGGCTAGCTTTCATAATTATCAGAATCACTTTACATTAAGGCATCAATTCTAAATGATATAAATAATGAAATTAGAATCCCATGTTTATCTCATATATAAAATCTTTATCATATTATTTTTAGTCGTTATTTCATTAATTAATTGTGATTTGAACAAACCAACCATTTCGTTGTTCAGGCTTCTATAATTAACCGAACGTTGTTGAATAAACATATTTACTTAAATACACCAAGTCTTCGTGGGAACGATCCTTATTTCCCTATATTGCTTTTGGACTGCGTATACTTGCGTAGAGAAAATAGCGAACAAGTTTTTGGCGCCGCTGCCGGGGACTCGGTGTTAATTTGTTTATATGTTTTACTACAATAAGAAGTTAATTTGTTTGACTTGAATATTTTATCTTACTTTTTGAAGTGATTATTTATGTTCAGATACTTGGATTTTTATGCTAACACGTGCTAAAGCATTAAAGGCCAAAAAAGTACTTAAACTAGCAAATACTCACAAGATGGACGGAGAAGCCGAAGTAGTTGCACCTGCAGCCGCAAGGCCTTTAATGGACTACTCGCAATCGAAGATTGATGACATTCAGTCAAGTATCATTCGTCCAGCAATTGCGGCTCCTACATTTGAAATTAAATCCAGCACTATTCAGATGGTGCAGAATCAAGTACAGTACGGAGGAACTGCAACGGAAGATCCTAACTTACACATCAGGAACTTCATAGAAATATGCGACACATTTAGATTCAACAATGTGTCGGATGATGCTGTAAAGTTGAGACTTTTCCCGTTTTCCTTAAGAGACAAGGCCAAAAGTTGGTTACACTCTCTGCCACCGGGATCTATCACCACTTGGGCTGATCTAGCTCAAAAGTTTCTTAGCAAATTCTTCCCCATGGCAAAGACTGCAGCTATAAGGAATGCTATCACGCAATTTTCTCAACAGTCTGGTGAATCTTTATGTGAAGCGTGGGAAAGATACAAGGAAATGCTTCGACAATGCCCTCATCATGGCATGCCAAATTGGATGGTCATAAATTGCTTCTATAATGGACTAGGAATACAATCAAGGCCAATGGTAGATGCAGCTTCAGGGGGAGCATTATGGGCTAAAAGTTATGAGGAGGCCTACGATCTTATCGAGATGATGGCAGCTAATGAATATCAAAATCCAACTCAGAGGATGCCACAACAGAAGGTAGCAGGAATTCTTAATGTCGACAAGGCCACTTCCTTAGCAGCTCAGATAGAGGCTTTGAACTTGAAAATAGACTCTTTGACAGCACAAGGATTTCATCAAGTTGCTAGTGTTTGTGAGTTGTGTGCGGGCGCACATGAATCAAACCAATGTGCCATCTCAAACGAGTCGGTTCAATTCGTAAGCAATTTCCAAAGACAGCAACAGCCAGCTCCAAATTCCTACCATCCGAACAACCGAAATCATCCAAATTTCAGTTGGAGCAATAATCAAGGAGGAGCGCAACAATCAAATCAGCCCTACCAACAATTTCAAAATCAGCAGTTTGGAGCTAAGCCATATAATCCATCTGGATTCCAGCAACAGCAGAAGCACCAATATCAGCAACAATATGCCCCACGACAATTTCAACCCCCAGGATTTCAACAACAATCCTATGGGAATTCTGGGCAATCATCTTCTAGTGAAAAGGCAGAATTGGAGGAGTTTAGGTTGGCGTCTAAAAGCCAAGCGGCTTCGATTAAAAATCTGGAAACTCAATTGGGACAACTCGCTAGTTTCATGATGAGCCGACCACAAGGAACACTCCCAAGTGATACTGAAGCTAATCCGGGGAGAAAGAACAACCAAGAGCACATTAAAGCCATCACTTTAAGATCGGGAAAAGTCACAGAAGGCACTGAATTGGAAAGAGAAAAAAGAATTCTGCCCGATGAAGAAACAGTGAACGTGGGAGATACCGAGGACAAGGGTAAGGCTCCAATTTCAAGCACGGAGGTAGAAGAAAGTGTACCACCTCCTAAACAATCAATCCTTGCACAGAAAGAAGCAGAAGAGCATGTCTATCCACCTCCGCCATTTCCTCGACGTCTGCAAAAACAGAAACTGGACAAGCAGTTTGGCAAATTTCTTGAAGTCTTTAAGAAATTACATATCAACATTCCATTTGCTGAAGCCCTGGAACAAATGCCGAGTTATGCCAAGTTCATGAAGGGCATTCTATCGAGAAAGATAAAACTTGAGGACTTAGAAACTGTTGCTTTGACAGAGGAGTGCAGTGCGGTATTGCAACAAAAGTTACCGCCTAAGCTAAAAGATCCTGGAAGTTTCACCATACCATGCACCATTGGGAATTTGTCTTTTGACAAATGTTTATGTGATTTAGGAGCAAGCATCAACCTCATGCCATACTCAGTTTTCTTACAACTTGGCCTTCCTGAGCCAACCCCGACGAACATGTCACTTCAGTTAGCTGATCGCTCTATCACTTATCCTCGGGGAGTTGTTGAAGATGTCCTAGTAAAAGTAGACAAACTTATCTTTCCAGCTGATTTTGTCATACTTGATTTCGAAGAGGACAAGAAGATTCCGATCATTCTTGGTAGACCATTCTTGGCGACAGGACAAACATTGATTGACGTCCAAAAGGGGGAACTTACAATGAGGGTGCATGATCAAAATGTCACTTTCAATGTTTTTAAAGCCATGAAGTCTCCAACAGAAGAAGAACAGTGTCTGAAGGTAGACTTGATTGAGTCTACGGTACAAGAAAAGTTGGATCACATGTTTAAGAATGACACTTTGGAAAAGGCCCTCAGTGGAAGGTATTCATTAGATGAAGATGACATAGATGAACAATTGCAATATCTGGATGCTTTGCCATGGCAAAGAAAATTTGAAAGACCAGTTGAATCATTGGATCTACAAGAACTAAAGGGGCCGCATCAGCAAATGAAACCATCTATCGAGGAAGCTCCAACTCTAGAGCTCAAACCACTTCCTAATCACTTAAAGTATGCTTCTCTTGGTGAATCATCTACCTTACCTGTGATTATATCTGCTAACCTTTCAGATTCTGAGGAAGACAAGCTTTTAAGAGTCCTGAGGGAATTCAAAACAGCCATTGGTTGGACCCTAGCGGATATCAAAGGCATCAGCCCAGCTTATTGTCAACATAAAATTCCATTGGAAGAAGGTAGTAAACCAACAGTGGAGCATCAAAGGCGGCTAAATCCTCTTATGAAAGAGGTAGTGAAGAAAGAAATCATCAAGTGGCTGGATGCAGGGATTATTTATCCCATTTCTAACAGTGCATGGGTGAGTCCAGTGCAATGTGTACCGAAGAAAGGAGGCATGACTATGATTACCAATGAAAAGAATGAACTCATCTCTACTCGCACAGTCACCGGTTGGCGAATCTGCATGGACTACCGGAAGTTGAATAAAGCCACAAGGAAGGATCATTTTCTCCTTCCTTTCATTGATCAGATGCTAGATAGACTAGCCGGCCATGATTATCACTGCCTCCTGGATGGGTATTCTGGATATAATCAAATTTGCATTGCTCCTGAGGATCAGGAGAAAACAATATTTACATGCCCGTTCGGCACTTTCGCCTTTCGGCGGGTTTCTTTTGGCTTGTGTGGAGCACCTGGTACCTTTCAAAGGTGCATGATGGCCATCTTCTCAGACATGATTGGCAAGACTGTTGAAGTCTTCATGGATGACTTCTCGGTATTCGGTCTATCTTTTGATGAATGCTTGCAAAATCTTGGCTCGGTGCTGAAAAGATGCGTGGAAACTAACCTAGTGCTCAATTGGGAGAAATGCCACTTCATGGTACAAGAAGGAACTATTCTCGGGCACAAGGTGTCAAGGAAGGGTCTAGAAGTGGACAAAGCAAAGATAGAAGCTATCGAAAAGCTGCCTCCGCCTAATTCAGTGCGAGAGATTCGCAGTTTCCTTGGGCACGCAGGTTTCTACAGGCGTTTCATCAAGGACTTCGCAAAAATTTCCAAACCTTTTTGTCAGCTGCTGGAAAAAGATATTCATTTCAAATTTAATGAAGAATGTCTCACAGCTTTCGAGACTCTGAAGAAGAAATTTATTTCAGCACCCGTGATCATTGCTCCAGATTGGAGTGAGCATTTCGCTATGATGTGTGATGCTAGCGATTACGCAGTTGGGGCCGTTCTTGGCCAAAAGAAAAATAAAATGTTTCATGTCATCTATTATGCAAGCAAAACCCTCAGTGATGCTCAATTAAACTACACTACCACTGAGAAGGAGCTGTTAGCCATAGTTTATGGTTTTGAAAAATTCCGTTCATACTTGCTTGGCACGAAGGTGACTGTGTACACTGATCACGCGGCTATCAGATATCTGCTTTCTAAAAAGGACTCCAAGCCTACGTTGATTCGATGGATTCTTCTGCTGCAAGAATTCGATGTGGAGATCAAGGATAGAAAAGGGACAGAAAACCAAGTAGCCGACCATCTCTCACGATTGGAAGACCTTGGGAAGTCATCCCAGGACAAAACCGTCATTAATGAATTCTTTCCAGATGAACAGTTGTTTGGGGTACAAGAAGAAGAACCTTGGTTTGCAGACATTGTGAACTTTCTGGTGAGTCGAGTGATTCCTCCCGGGCTCTCTTTTGCACAAAGAAAGAAATTCTTGCATGAAGTCAAATGGTATCGTTGGGATGAACCATATCTGTTTAAACAAGGAGCCGATCAGGTGATTAGGAGATGTGTGCCATACAGTGAAACAGAGGCTATTCTAAGGGATTATCACGCCACGACATATGGTGGCCATTATGGAAGTCAAAAGACCGCAACTCGAATTCTTCAAGCGGGATTTTTTTGGCCATCCCTTTTTAAGATGCCCATCAGTTTGTGCTAAAGTGTGATCGTTGTCAGCGTGTTGGTAACATATCTAGGAGGAATGAGATGCCCCAATGCTAGAAGTGGAAATCTTCGATGTTTGGGGCATCGATTTCATGGGACCATTCATTTCCTCATGTAGCAACCAATACATCTTGCTGGCCGTTGATTATGTTTCAAAATGGGTTGAAGTCAAGGCACTTCCGACCAATGATGCCAATGTCGTGCTCAATTTCCTTCATAAGAACATCTTCACAAGATTCGGCACTCCTCGAGTAATCATAAGCGATGAAGGTACTCACTTTTGCAATCGCAAGTTTACTAATCTCATGGCAAAGTACAACATCAACCACCGGGTAGCTACGGCATACCACCCGCAAACCAATGGCCAAGCCGAGGTATCTAATCGCGAGATTAAACGCATTCTGGAAAAAGTGGTGAGTCCTTCGAGAAAGGACTGGTCTTTGAAACTCGATGAAGCCGCATGGGCTTATCGTACAGCATATAAAACACCCTTGGGCATGTCGCCATATCAGCTTGTCTATGGGAAAGCTTGCCATTTACCGGCAGAATTGGAACACAAAGCTTATTGGGCTTTGAAGAAGCTAAATTTCGATCTTAAGGCCGCAGGTGAGAAAAGGATGGTGCAACTCAACGAGATGGACGAGTTTCGATTGCAGGCATATGAGAACAATAAGCTCTATAAGGTGAAAGTGAAACGATGGCATGATCGTCGTCTTATTCAAAAGGTATTCGTTCCTGGTCAGTCGGTCTTATTATATAACTCTCGTCTTCGATTGTTTCCAGGGAAGCTCAAATCGAGATGGTCAGGGCCATTTGTTGTCAAAACTGTGTTTCCACACGGAGCGGTGGAAATCTTTGAGAAATCACCCGATCAATCATTCAAAGTGAATGGGCAGAGATTGAAGCCCTATTTTGGTGACGCGGTGAACCGTGAGGCTGATACCACCAAGTTGGCCACCAAATGATTCTCAGTATAATCGTCAAGCTAGCGACAATAAACAAGCGCTTCATGGGAGGCAACCCATAGGTTTGGTGTTTTTATGTGTGGTTTGATTTTGTGTGATTTTTTTTTTTCAGTTTGCAGACCATTGGCGAGTTGCAGGATTAGTCTCAGGTTGGAGCTCATTTCCACCACTTGATTCACCACCCGAGGAGGGTGACGATGCCGACAGTTAGGGGAGTTCTCTTTTATCCTTTATCTATACCTTCAATGAGGACATTGAATATTTTAAGTTTGGGGGTGATTTAGGATAATTGATTTCTCGAGTCATAGTATGCATACAGTTTCATGTAGTTCATAATATACCATGCTAGTATAATTTCATATAATTTCATATATATATAAAAAAAATTGCATATTCATGATTAGTTGCATATCATATTTTCCTTGGTCCCGTAGCGCTTGGCGATTCCGTTTAGTAGTCAATGATGAATTTGAGTGTGATAATGATGGATAGAGGGCTGATTTAAATACTTATGAATTGACGTGCATGTTGCAGAAACACAATCTTACACAACTCATCGGTTACTTTTGGGCTAGGTTAAGGTCATGCTTGTTTGGTTGTTGAAATTTAATCACCTGTTTATATTTAGAATTTTCTTTATTCCCTTGATAGCGTAGAATCACTAAATATAAGTTTGGGGGAAGCCAGAGTTCATGCTAGTTTGTGTGTAATTGTTAATAATTGATAGGTGTCAATTGGCTAGTAGCCAGCTCATATTTATATGAGTAGTCTAGGGTTGGAATTGAGAATTCTCATTCCAGATTGTATATAAAAAAAATGAATGAAAAAAAAATGTTATGATAGTGTGAGTATGCAGATTTGGCCAGGATGAGCTCTTTAATACTCGAGCAATTAAGTTCTAGGGGACTCAAGCCTAGTGACCTAAGACTTTTCCGGTCTGGGATCCACTAACCTAACGCTCGCTACATGGGTATTATTGTATAAGACTTTTGGGGTCTCATCCATTGCACGGTCAAATAAGCATGTGTGTTGTGTATAGTATTATGCATCATAATTGTTAATAAAGCATGAATTCCTGTCTAACTCAAATGATGATGGAGGTATTTCTAAGTTATGAAGTGTCTAGCGTTCATTCTATTTATAAACTTGTGATTGTCTTAGCGAAGAATAGGTATGGTTTTGATCTAGTGCTAAGAGTAATTCTGATGAGTATTGCACACACGCACGTTTCTGTACTTGTAAATGTTAATATGCGGGTATTTAGTCGATCTCTATTTGGAATTTTCACATTCTCTGAGTCACTCTGCTAATTTGGTTATTACTGTGCCTATGGGATCCTTTCATCAGTTGCATTCATGCATTTAGAGATAATCGAGTCTGTTTTCGCTTGAGGACAAGCTTCAGTTTAAGTTTGGGGGTGTGATAAGTGGATTTTATATCCACTTATTATGCACTAAATGGACCCAGATTGGTGGTTTATCCTTAAATATGTTGTGTCTTTTAATTCGTTTTTGTTGTTTAATTATTTGTTGTGCAGAAATCGCAACTTTAGGTTTTGTGGCAATAAAAGGGCTAAAACGGTGGATTTTTATCTCAGTTTTATCAAGTGGACTGGCTACGAGGAAAAAGAATTATCATAAAAAAATTCTGAGTGATATATTCTTAAATCTGGAACCCCAGTTGGAATTGTTATATTTTTCGTTAAGCGAAAGGAGTCCGGTTTCAGATCCTCAATTAACCGCAGCTCAGGACTTAATGATTCATTTATATTAACAAATATTTTATTTAATTAGAAAATTATAATTATAAATATCTCATAATATTAGATATTTATTTTTATAATTTCTGAATTAAATTAAATATTTGTTAATTAAAAATTATAAGTTTAAAAAAAAAACAAAAAAACAAAAAAAACAAAAAAGAAACGAATTCTGTGTAGCAGGTGGTGAAAGAATCAAGTTCACAAGGGCAAAAGCAAGTGCTGTCGGCAAAAACAAATAAAAAGAAGAAGATTGTTGCAAAAGCTGTCGGCCAGGAGTTGCAGCAGTTCACGCGCCTCAACCGCGCGTGCGTCGCACGCGCCTGCATTAAGGCTGTCCAAGTAGCGCGTGTCTTGCACGCGCCTGCCACGAGTCTGGTGATTGTTTGACAGCGTGTGCAGAAGGGAATCAGTGGGGTGGTTGGCTGCTTTCGGTTGTTTTTTTTTAATAAGCTGTATTGTTTTTATTTGTTTTAATTTGTTTTGATTTCTTTTCATTTTTATTTTATTATTTTTGTGTTCAAATTTTTGCTATAAATAGGCCTAGATCTTGAGCTCATTCACACACAACATTTTGGAGAGCATCATTCTCTCTTGTAATTTTCTCTAGTTCTTGTAATATTAAGTTTGTTTTTATACACTTTAATTTTTGGCAAATTTTAGTATAAGTGTTATTTTGGTTGAAGAAATTATGGGAATTATTTGGAGTGCTCTTCTCTTTCGGTGGAAGCTATTTCGGTTTTATTTTCTAATTTCTTATTTTACAGGGAATTATCGGAGTGCTCATTTCTTGCAAGTGGAAATTATTTCGGTTTTAGTTTCTAAACTCTTATAATTTTCATATTTAATTTATCGTAATTTTTAATTTAGTTTTATTATTGTTGTTATTAGTATTATTATTATTATTGTTATTATTATTATTATTATTATTATTATTATTGTTATTATTATTATTATTATTATTATTATTATTATTATTATTATTATTATCATTATGATTTCAATTAATCCCATGATGACGATTCGTTTAATTATGAACTAATCGCCGTCATGGGATTCTAATGGATTTATTTGCGTAATTTAGTAATTCGATGCCTTAATAAATTGTGTTATGATAAAAGTTTCCGATTGCCTAACGTGGTTGTGCTTAATTTATTAGATGCGTAGCTATCATCTAAATTATTAATTCTTAATGAATGCGAAAGTGGATTTGAGAATTTAGAATTTGCCATGTTAGCACAGGTTCGTAATTTTCATATATAATTACGATTAGTGGTAGGGTTTTGGATCACATCGCCCTGTGTAGCCAAAAATAAGGAATTTATTCGTAAACCAGTTATGTTTTCAAATCTTATAGACATATAGGGTCTAGACATAAATGGTGTCCACGCAACTTCTATCTTTTTAAGTGGATGTTTGTATGGTTTGATATAAGTTAAGGCTGAAAGGCGCTTATATTTGTTTCGTGTTCCCGGCTAGCTTTCATAATTATCAGAATCACTTTACATTAAGGCATCAATTCTAAATGAAATAAATAATGAAATTAGAATCCCATGTTTATCTCATATATAAAATCTTTATCATATTATTTTTAGTCGTTATTTCATTAATTAATTGTGATTTGAACAAACCAACCATTTCGTTGTTCAGGCTTCTATAATTAACCGAACGTTGTTGAATAAACATATTTACTTAAATACACCAAGTCTTCGTGGGAACGATCCTTATTTCCCTATATTGCTTTTGGACTGCGTATACTTGCGTAGAGAAAATAGCGAACAAGCCCCACTATAGGTTCATGTCATCACTCGATTATGCTCGTCACTTATTCAACTTAATTTAGTTACCACATTCGAATCATAACTATTACCCCTAGAATTATGCTCCACTAACGACTTTTTTCCCTTGCGCGAAATTTACTCTAGCATTTTTATAAAATTGAAAAATTCATATTTTAATCCAATTCTTTTTGGGTAGTCTTCACCACTGCATTCCCTAACTTCTCAAATTTTTCCATGATCCCACATATATTTTTAGGGGTTTAAACAAGGTTCACAAGGGGGTCACTTAGTGCAGTCCGGAATCCAGAAACACAACTTACTTCTCCGGCCATAACTTAAAATCTATACATCACCTAGTCATGAACCTTACATTTCCAGAAACTACATTCAAATATCTTTCCAAAAATATATGGTAGGACCTCAGGGGACAAGATTTAGGGGTTCAAAACCATGTTACAAGACAGGTCAATGTTTCTGGAAAAACTCAGCAAGCATGTATCACTTAGATCAACCAATTTTCTCAATTCCACAACACAACCAATACCTAATTCACTTAGTTCATGCTTTATAACATTCATGGAGATACATATACTATCCACAATCATAAAAATCACAATCACAACATCAAAACTTAAGATCCATGTCATCCATTACTTATACAACCAAGATTAACACTATAACACATGGATCTATCACCAAACATCATAAACACTACATGGCCAAAAGGGTTTATGATTTTTATACCTTCTTGAGCACCTAGGAGCCTTGGGTAAGCCTTACAAAACTCAAGAACACCTTGAATGATCTCCTACAACCCTTACAATCCAAGATCTAAAAGAAAAACTAACATGGTTACTATTCACAATATCTTTAACAATTTATAACTTGAAATTTAATGGATGAAATGGCTTGAAACTCTTAACATACCTTGCTTAGATGATGGTGAGGGCCTAGGAATTATATCTTGATTTATGAGTGATGGGAAATGGGGGAGGAAGAATTTTCTTCTTCCTTTTTTGTGCTAGGCCGAGAGCTCTCTTCCAAGGGGGGGGAGAGCTTTTGGTGTTTTTGATTTTTGTGTTTGTTTGTTTGGTGAATAATTGTGTTAAAAGGTCTTGGGTGATACATAATGTGTATGTATAGGCAAGGTACTAGCATAGGTATGGTCACATGTACTACTTGTCTCCTCTTTTTGAAAAGTAATGTAACTAGTTACTATTCCTCTTCCATTTGGTTAACTATTTTGCTTCCTCCTAACTACTTGGTTGCATGGGACTTGCATGCAATATTACTCCTTGTATCATTATTCTTCCACCAATGCTTGTCATTTAATCTTTAATTCGTATCGTATCTTAATTATTCTCTCGTAATAATATTTTGTCGCGTAGAGATTTCCCCTATAATTCCTTAAGTACTTAATTGTGTAAATTCCTCGAATGTCCATAATTCCTCGTCATAATCCTTAATAAATCTTTTAATACTCTAATCATTCTCAAATCCCAAGTTTTATAAATCTTACTAACAATAAGACTCTTGCCCTCACAATCTTCTCTTTTATCTTACAGAGTGAATGTAACGACATAATTTCTCAGGCAATCAATTCTATTAATCAACAGGGATGACTAGAAAGGCTCCAAGTTGACAATGCCACATGATATTAAATAAAAGAAAATATTACCAAAAATTAGGGTTCTTACAATTTGCTTCCAAAAGTATGAGCATACTTAAGAGTAGGCTTCTTTCCTGTCATCAAATTGTAAGATGTCTTTCCAGTGTTTTTGTTGATGAGAGTTCTGTTCTGGATATAGCATGCAGTGCTCACAGCCTCAGCCCAAAAACATGTAGGCATCTTTGCATCAAGCAACATTGTTCTAGCAGCTTCAATTAGAGTTCTATTCTTTCTCTCAACTACTCCATTTTGTTGTGGAGTCCTTGAAGCTGAGAATTGTTGTGAAATGACATTCTCTTTGCAAAATGCTTCAAGTAAGGCATTTCTAAACTCTGTTCCATTATAACTTCTCAATGCAATCACACTTGCATTGTTGGCCTTTGATTCATTATCAATTTTCTTTATGTGCTTAATGATCACTTGTGGAGCCTCATCCTTTGATGCTAGAAATTCCACCCATGTATACCTTGTGTAGTCATCAACCATCACCAGGGCATACTTCTTTCTTGAGAGTGACATAATATTGACAGGCCCAAACAAATCCATATGAATTAATTGCATGGGCTTGGTGATTGATGTCACTATCTTTGACTTGTGGCTTGACCTTTTCATTTTTCCCTTTTGACAAGCCTCACACACTTCTTCTTGACAGAATTCAAGTGTGGGCATGCCTCTTACTAACTCTCTTTTGACCAGAGAATTAATGGCCTTGAAGTTCAAGTGTGATAGCTTCTTGTGCCACAGCCAACAATCTTCATTTGATGCTTCTGAGTAGAAGCAACAAACTTTGTCCTTGCTTGCAGAGTCCATATTGGCTACAAACAGGCTTCCTTTCCTCACTCCAGATAGAGCAAAGTCACCAGTCTTCTTGTGGGTGATAAAACATTCATCCTTGTCAAAGTTTACTTTGAATACTCTGTCAGTAAACTGACCAACACTTAGCAGATTATGCCTGAGTCCCTTGACTAGTGTTACATCTTCAATGATGACATTACCAACTTTTAACTTGCCATATTCCAATGTGTTACCCATGCTGTCATCTCCAAAAGCAACCATTGGGCCAGCCTTCTCCTCATACTATGATAGCAGGGCCATATCACCAATCCTATGATTTGAGCATCCACTGTCCAAAATCCACATGACTTTCTTTTCTTGTTCTTTGCCCTGCATACATAAAGGTATTACTTCTCCTTTGGTACCCAAACAAGTTTGGGTCCACTTTGCTTAGAAACAGATTTATCAAAAACAGCATGCTTATTAGTTTTCTTAGGACTAGTCTTCTTGTCACTGTTAGAAGTCTTAGAAACTGAGGTCTTAGACTTAGGTGACAGAGGTACCTTCCTAGCTCTAGGAGGACTTGAAGACTCTGGCCTTGTGTAGTGAAAGGCATATGACTCAGCCTATTTGTAGTTAGAGGATACAACTCAACTTAAATTAGTTTGTAATAAGTAAATAATATTATCTGTCACAGGAATCTCAGAAGATGCTATCCGTCAGAAGAATAATCAACAAGACAATCGATAGTGTTGATGTTTTACATTGGAAGAAGTTGAGTTTACTGATCAAGCCTCAGTGAGATATTCAAAGTCATGGATTTAATTTTAGAGGATAGAGATTTCTATAAGTGACAAGAAACAGTATCAGTACAAAAGATTTAAAGAAAGATGAAAGAAGAAAAAGACCACAGCTTAAAGTCAAAATGAAGAACTGAAATTGAAGTTAGTCGTTCATGAACCAGACCGTGCATTGAGCGTCAACAATTATTCAGTGAAGGTTCTTTATTTATTTAAGTGGTTTGAAGTGAAGGTTAGATTGTTAAATGAATTATGTTAATTCTCTTTTAATTAATTTAAAGCACTTAGTTAATTTAATTAATAAATTAGTTCTTGAGAATTAATTTATTCATTAAGTTAATTATTGAATTAATTAATTTAGAATTAATATAGATTGTTTTAAGACTATGATTTTAATTGTTAAAAGACTTTGCTAAGTTCAAGTAATAGTCTGTATACAGATAGTCTATAAAGCTGAGTCTAGAAAGGTTAGAACTGTTGTATGACTATATGACTGATAGTCATACCGATTGTTATACATATTAGCTGATAGTCTGTATATCTTAGTTCTACCGATAGACATGCAGTTGAAGTGAAGATGATAATCTATATACTTTCAGTCCTACCGATAGTCATACAAGAGAAGAAACAGTCATGCAGTTCAACTTGCTGTGATAGTCTATTTACTTATATAGTACTACCGACAGTCATACAAGTCAAGAGGATTATTCTCATAATCCTACCGATTGTCCTCCAGTGCAAATGGATAGTCTGTATATGAGTTAAAAAGCATCAGAAGATATTTAAGTGATTCATATATATGGACAGAAGCTACAGACTGAATAGACACACGTACAAGATATTAAAAAAGATATACAGAAGCTCTCATCTCTCTCATCTTTATATCACTGACGAAGCTTTTAATTTTCACAATAAATTCAGTTCAAGCCCCTTGTAATATTTTATCCACTGGAACTTGTTTATTTATCACTCTTGTACTACTAGCGAATTAAGTTTCCTAGTTTTTATCTCGATTTTTATTAACTAAATTAGAAAAGTTCATGTTGAATTTTCTAATTAGTTTTTATTAACGTGGTAACACTCTGTACTGATTTTGTAACAACCATCAAGTTTAATATATCGTTATATTTAACTTGAATTTTGTTTCAATTAATTCCGCACAAATTTGTCTAAAACTAAATTTAATTTAACGGACAAATTTTGAGAAAAACGTATAGATTGTATTCAACCCCCCCTTCTACAATCTTAACGGACCTAACATGTAGTGTGTGTGAATGTTGTGACTGATGCAACCATCCATGAATTGTCTTCTCAAATTAAAACAGCTAGTCATAACATTCATATTGCATGGCATACACTCAAGTTTATCACAAAAAGGTGAATCTCTATGTCTTAAAGGCACAGAGCAATCATAGAATGGTTTAACTACACTACCAGTTGGTTTCTTGCATGCATGAGTTAAGTGATTAGTGCTAAAACAGTTTTGATAAACTTTCCTAAGGGCATTTAGCACATAAGCATAATTGTTATTCTTGTTTATCCCTAGTTTGTCATTCCTGTTTTGTTTCTTATTAGCCACTTTCTTCTTAGATTCATTTTTCCCAACTGAAACAAACTTCACAAACTTCTCAGGTCTAGGTCTACCTCCTACTGGCTCCTTGGCTTTTGGCTTGACACTCTCACCCTTAGAGGATGCTGGTTGTTCAGTAGACTGTGCCTCATCCTCATCATTCAACATTTGTTTAATGAGTAAGGCATCCTCATCAATCTCAAATGTTGGTTCTTTAAAAATAGGAGACTCAGTCTTTTTCAAAATGTGAGGTACTTCCTCCTGAACAACTATGTCATCTTCAATGACAGCATAGCCTTTCCTCTGTTTAAGAGTGTCATAGTCAAGTCCAATGACAGCCTTGGGTTTAGCTTGGTTTCTCACATGGTAGGACTGCAATAGACTAGATGAGTTCTTAAAAGATTTTAGTTTGAATTCATTTTCAGATAGTTCATCCCTAAGAGCCTTCTCAACCTGACTAGCACATAGAACCTTATTCTGCAGATATTCAATTTCTTTCTTAAGGTTATCTACTTGCATAGCAGTTAGCTCAAGTTCCTCATTTTTCTTGTTTAACAGTTAATTTCTAGTAGACAGTTTAGCAATCTCTTCATTAGCAACGGTCATACTAGTATGAATATTAAACATTTCAATAGACAGTTGTTCAACCATGTATTTATATTCAGAAACAGACATATCTATGGTAGTGAGAGATGGTACCTGAGAGTCAGATGGAGATTGTTCATCCTTGGAATCAGCCATCAAGGCATAGTTGCAGAATTTTTGCTCTTCTCCATCACTATCAAAGTCATCCCAACACTTCCCTTTAGCTATGTAGGCCTTGCCTTGTGTTTGCTTTCTCAGAAGGGCCTCATACTTAGCTTCGAGCTCTAGAAACTCCTTATCCTTCTTTTTAGGCTTCTTGCATTCACTGGCAAAATGCCCTAGGTCATTGCATCTATAACACCTTACAGATGACCTATCCATATGGCTGGTTTTGAATTTATTCTTGTTATCTTTCACAGGTGTCTTGCTCTTGTTGAATGAATGGTTTTGGGGTCTAGGTTTGAAGGGTTGGTTTCTCTTGAATCTGATGTTTGGAAATTTTCTGGCCATGAAAGCATATGAAGTTTTTTCCATGCCATCTAGCTCTTCAAGAGTATAGAACTTTTCTTCTTCCTTCTCCTCAACAGGTTCAGTCACTTCACCTTCATTTTCTTCATCATCTACTATCTTCTCTATCCTCAGCTGACTTGTAGATGCTTCTAGGTCTTGAACAGATTTGCTGACAATCAAGGCACATGATGTGTTTATCATTCTGCCTTGGTTGGCTTTGATAGCCCTCTTCTGAAGCAACTCAAGATCATGAGTCTTTAAAAACCCATAGAGCACATCATATGTGACTTTGTTCAAATCTCTTTCTCTTAGAGAAATGACCCTTTGCTCTAGATGGTTTGGTGAAGACAATAGAAACTTCATGTTCAACTCCTTGGTGCTGTAAACCTTCCCATTCATCAGTAGCTCAGTCACCAGCTTGTGAAACCTTTCAAACATGTCAGTAATGCTTTCCTTGGTCTGAGCCATGAAAGCTTCATACTGTGTGACCAGTATCTGTTTCTTGTTTTCTCTAACCTTCTCCGTTCCCTCACATAGCACCTCAATATGATCCCACATCTCCTTTGCTATTTTGCAAGAGGCTATGTTAGCAAACGTTGACAGTTCCATAGAATCTATGATTAATAACATGAGATGACTGTCAAGAGAAACCATCTCTTTTTCTGTCTCTGTCCATTTGGATGGTTCTTTGGCCACATAGGATCTTGGAATGGTTACAGTTCCAACAGTCTTTTCAGATGGGCTGAGGAAATTCTAAATGATCTGTTTAATGCTAGGGATATTATGTTAATAAAAAATATCCCTTTGTCTTGAAGGCAGAGAAGTGATACATGGTTGTGGTTGTTCGACGAAAAAGGGGAATTCACTGTAAAAAGCTGCTATTGACAGTTGATTGGAGAATGTTCTACACCTGATGCAGCATTCTGGAGGAAAATCTTGAACTTAGAGTTGCCTGGGAAGGTACGTTTTTTCTTATGGAGGACTTGTAGAATGTGCTTACCAACTGCTATGGCACTGATCGAGAAAAGAGTGGATATAGACAGTGTTGAGTATTGAACGCACAAAAGAATACAGACGGGGGGTGAATGGATTCTTGAACTTTTCTTGTTCTTGAATCTGTTTGATGTATGTAGCAAGATATGTGTTATGTTTGTGTGCAGAAATATAGGTGCGGAAAATGAACAACACAAGACACAATATCACTTTAATCTAATATTTTATTAGATAAAAATTTGCTACAACCTGTGAATACAAATGGTAGTATTCTCAGCTTCATTTTTCTCAGAGAGATGTATATCTTGAATATGTATGTGAAAAACTTAACTGCTAGAGTAGTGATGCTGTATTCTTATAGAACATGAATACAGCCTACTTACTACAATTAAGGTAGATAAACAAATTTATTTTCTAGTGTATCTATCCTTTTTGAGTAAGCATCCAAACGGCTACAGGTTTGACTTCTTGAGGTTCTGCTCAGATCCACTTCTTTAGCTCTTTGTCTCTTGTACATCTCTCTAAGCTTCTTTGTAGGCTTTCCAAAGTACTTTACAGTTTGTGGTCCATAAAGTGCTTTGGCTTGTTGCAGGTTTCTGACTTGTACAATTTCTCCAGTATTTTGTCTCCAAGATTGTATTCGAGAAGAAACTTAGTGATTGATTCGAGAACTAGAATTAACTTGATAGATAACTCTGAGTTCTCGAAAATTGCAAAGTTGACATATCGAATTACTTCTCGAATAGCTCTTTTCTTCAGGAATCCTTGAGTTTTCGAATAGCACATTTAACTTATCGAATCCCTGAGATATCGAATAGCTTTCTGAGTCTTTGAGATATCGAATGAACCTTGACTTGTTTACTCCTAGAGAACTCGAATGATGCTTTGACTTGTTGACTTTCCGAGTTCTCGAATAGAGTAGTAGACATATCGAATCTCTGAGATATCGAATAAGATATCGAACAGTGCATTCAGAGATATCGAATAATGTCTTTTGAGATATCGAATCCCTGAATTCTCGAAGGCTAGACTTCTCAAATATAACAAACATACTTCTCGAATTGGTACTTAGGCAAATCTTCATTCTCCAAAATCTAACTGTGTTTATTTTGACATTCATGATCTTCAAGCTTGAGGCATGATCCTTGGAACTTCTTTCAAGCATTATTCTCTGACTTCTAATTACAGTTACACAGATAGAAATTGATGCCTATTACAAGTACTACAACAAGTAGAAACTCTACAACTAGAGGTTCACTCAGTTAAGAGGTCATGTAGGTAATGCAAAGCATTACAAACAATTAGGTTTGTTATTGGATGTACTCAGGCATGCTTCTATGACTAACATCCATTAAATGTACTTGGTGTCGGGTGGAAAATGAAGATGCTAAGCACGTCCTTTTTTAATGTAATTTTTCAAGGAATGTTTGGACATTAGCAGGCATGGCAAACTGGGTGCAAACAATCCAAGGGAAGACGATTCTAGATCATTTTAAAAGGTTGTTTAGTAGTGGAACGAATGAGCAATGTGCCTTACTGGTACTCTTTTGTTGGAGCATTTGGAATCGATGCAACAAGTGGGTGTGGAGTAGAATTGAGGTCATTGTTTTTGGTACAACGAGTGCTGCAATGAACTTACTAACGGATTGGAAGACAGCTCAATTGGAGCGTACCAGGTCTACACCAGCTTTGAATCCAAGTACGAGGAGATGGCAGGTTCCACAGCGAGACTGGGTGAAAATAAATATTGATGCAGCTACTTTTGGTGACATTGAAACCATTGGAATTGGCGGAGTAATTCGGGATGAGACTGGGAGGTTGTTGAGGGCGATGTGTAAGCAGGAGCCAGGCTCGTGGACACCTAGGGAGGCTAAAGCTTTAAGTATTAAAGAGGTACTTTCTTGGACGAAGCGACATGGTTTTACACGTTGCATATTTGAGACGGATTCCAAGATATTGGCAGATGCATGTAATGGAGTTTCAGGTCGATCATATTTTTATTCTATTGTTAGAGATTGTGTGGAGTTGTTTAATCACTTTAAAGAAGTGATAGTGCAGTTTGTGCATAGGTCTGCGAATGTAGTCGCTCATTTGTTAGCAAGAGTGTCTCGTTCTATGTCAGACTCGCAGGGTGGGAGGATGTTGTTCCTAACTTCTTATCGGATGTATTTACGAATGATTTGATTTAATGCAAGTACGGTTATTTCAAAAAAAAGTATATCCCGCTTAAAGCAAGATCCAACCTCATTTTAAAATAATGAAGAAACTTTTTCCAGAAATAACCCCAACCTATGTGTGTAAATCTATACTTGATAAGTGGATTTTATATCCACTTGGAATGCCTCAGTTCGGCTTAAATTGATTGTTTTGGACTCAAGATGTTGTAGTTTTGATGTGTTTTGCTTAGTTGTGCAGATTTACGAGAATGTTGATTAAAGTTGATGCTTCTATTGTTTTTGGAGATTTATTTGATTAAAATTCGGATTTTCCGGGAAGGCTGCGCAACTTATACTGTTTTGGTCATATCAGGAGTTCTAGAAGTCCGTTTTCAGTGATCTTACTGCCCACGCGAAGCTTGAGAGATTTTCTACAACCTGGGATAGAAAGCACGTGCAAGGAATGTGATGATTAAAGTCGCGCACGGTTTCTTATAAAAGAAGGCCATGAATTTACTGTTTTGCCCTTTTTCTAATTCTAATTGTATTCTGGGCAGTTTTGGTACCTTCTTTAAATTCTAATTGTAATAGAAGGTAATTGCTTGTTGGGCAAGATTAGGAGTATCTATATAAACACATCTAGGGATGGGAAAAAGGGAGTTCATTGTTAGAGAGATACAATTTGTACGCAGCTTTTAGGATTTTTTCTGGAGAACCATTATTTTCTTTGAAGATTGAAGTTAAAAGGTTTCTTTTCTATATTCTTCTAATTATGATTTCTTCTATTAATTCTTGTTTTGTTAATTTAATCATGTGTAACTAATTCTCTAATCTGAGAATTGGGTAGTATTCCTTGGTATTCATGCCTGTTTAATTATCTGTGATTTTCTTGCTTTGCTGATCTGTTATTGAGGGCTTAACACAATTAGGGGAGTCATGAACCTTTGATTGGATTTTAGGGATTGTAATAACTTGGAAGAGGAGTTTCAATTTTAGTACAGGATTTAATAGACATAACTCGATTATTTGATTGGAAGATTAATAGGAGAGTTGTGAGACTTATAATTCTTGGTGCGTAATAGTTTATGATTGTACTTTGATTGTATCACGGAAGTGACAATTAAGGTGTAGTTGTAGACACTATATTGTATCTTGGAAGAGAACATTATAACCTTAGAAGAATTGTTTTCAGCAGAGTAAGAACGTAGATGTCACATAGATATTGAATGTGTATTGAAACCAAGTGAAGAACCCCAGTTCTTGGATTGTTTTCCTCATATATTTTATTCTCAATTGATAATTAGTTTAATTTAGTTTATAAACAAACCAAACATTCTTCTACACTTCTAAATTGTGAAAGATAAGATACTTGAACTTGATATTACATTCAGTCCTTCCCTGCGAACGAACAACAAAAATACTATTAACAAATTTGCGCCTCTGCCGGGGAAGGCAGTATATTTGAGTTTAGGTTAATTGTTTCTTATTGTTTAGATTTTAATTGGTTCTACAAGTTGTTTTGTTGGTGATTTTCAGGTGTATGCTACGTTCATCTTGCGCTAGAAAATTGGAATTTGACCCTGAAATCGAGCGTACTTTGAGAAAGCTAAGAAAAGATAAAGCGAAGATGGGAGAGCCAGAACCTCGGGCAGTTGTTAATGTTGATCAGTCTTCTATTTGGGACCATGAGACACCGAATCCAGCCAATTGCATGTACAAAACTCCAGAGATTGGTGCAGCTCAGTTCCATATTAATCCAAGCTTAATTCAGATGATCAGCAATCAAGCTTTTGAAGGAGACATTGAATTAGAAGACCCACACAGACATCTAGAGCGTTTTGTGCAGATGTGTGGCTCATTCAGAATCACTGGTGTTACGAGTGATCAGATTCGTCTCCATATGTTTCCCTACTCTATTAAGGGAAGAGCTTTGGAATGGTTTCAGCAACTTCCAAACACTTCGGTTGCTACATGGGAGAGTCTTTCTACTGCATTCTTGTCCAAATACTATCCTTCTGACAAGACGCAACAGTTGAGGACCATGATTATGAGTTTTAAAGCACAACCGGGTGAAGGTCTATATCAGGCATGGGAGAGATTCAAGGCACTATTGAGGAAGTGTCCACATCATGGCTTAGAAGATTGGCAGATCATTAGTACTTTTTATGGGGCCATGAATGCAGATATTCGTTTGAGTTTGGATGTGGCTGCTGGTGGAAATTTCAAGAAGGCACCAACTACACAGGCTAAAGCACTCCTTGAGGAATTAGCATCTAATAATTATTCATGGGCACCTAGTGGGAAGAGCTCAGCAAAAGCAGCACAAGAATCTGAGATGATCAACATGCTGGCTCAAAAGTTGGATACTCTAACTCAGGAGGAGCGAGGACAAAAGGTAAATGTGAATGCTATTTCTTCACCTATGGAAGGGTATCATGATTATGGTGCTAGTCAGAACTCGTATGTGCAACAATTTCCAGAAGAAGCATCTTTTATTCAAGGAAGACAGCCTTGGCCTGTGCAGAATAATTCTTACTACAATCCGAATCAAAGGCCAAACAAAAATCTTTCTTACAGCAATAATCATGCAGCTAACCCTTCCTATGCATTTCCAAGGCAGAATCAACCACCTGGTTTTCAGTCACGACCGCCATATCAAGCACAGCAGCAGTATCAACCTCCACAAAGAAAGAACCAGCTGAGTGGGAGGTTGCACTAAATAAGATTATGCAAGGGACTTCTGGGGCATTGGCTAATATGGAATCAAGAATAGATCAGATGGCATCATCTCAAAAGATGCTAGAAACACAGATTGGACAGATTGCCTCAAAGATGGGTGTTCGTGAGCAAGGGTCTCTTCCTAGTCAACCCGACCAGACTGGTAAAGAGAAATGCAAAGCAATTACTTTGAGGAGCGGAAAAGAGTTGCCCGAGGTTGAGGTTCTTAATCCTAAAGAGAGTGATGTTGAGAAAGAGGATAAGCCAGTAGAGATTGCTGCAGACACGTCAGAAAAAGAAGATGAGAAGAAGAAGGAAGAAGAATCAGAAAAGCCGTATGTTCCTCCACCACCATATGTTCCTCCTATTCCATTTCCACAGAGACTTCACAACAGGCAGTTAGAGAAGCAGTATGAGAAGTTCTTGACTATGTTCCGGCAGTTGCATGTTAATATTCCGTTGGCTGAAGCTTTGAATCAAATGCCACTTTATGCTAAATTTCTTAAGGAGATGTTGACAAAGAAGAGGAAACTTGAAGATGCAAAAACTATTACTCTTAATGCAGAATGCAGTGCAGTCATCCAGAAGGCTATTCCTCAGAAATTGAAAGATCCGGGAAGCTTCTCTTTACCTTGCACTATTGGGAAGATGGAAAACATGAAAGCCTTGTGTGACTTAGGGGCAAGTGTGAGTTTGATGCCATATTCAATCTGCAAAAGGCTTGGTCTTGGAGAACTTAAAAAGACACGGATTTCACTTCAGTTGGCGGATCGTTCTGTTAAGTATCCTGTTAAATATAATTGATGTGTTTTGATCAGTGTTTAAGTGTTACAGGGAGTTATCAGAGTTTAGCTGGAAGCAGTCAGAGTTTGTGTAAACTCTGACAGTTGGAAGCTCAACAGAGTTTGTTAAACTCTGTTTGGAGGAAGCGCGTCTACTGTTCAACAGTGATTAAAGATTAATTATGGAAGAGATATCTTTGAAGATTGGATAGCTATCAAAGAGATCGAGTTGACATAGGAGACGTGTGACAATCTGTAATTGATATCATTGTATAGCTGATTATTAGGAATATCAATTAGAGATTGTATCGTAGCTGTATGTTATATAAATACAGATAGGTTAACCCTAGAAGGGTATCGATAACGAATTATCATTATTGTAACCTAGCAGCTCTTTGTGATATTTTACATCACGAAGAGGGTTTGAAATACAAGAAGTTTTTTTAAGTGCATAAACGCTTTTACTTGTTAATTTCTCATACAAAGTTGATTATTATTTGTGTATTCGACCTAACAAATGGTATCAGAGCCAATCTGTTACTTTATTACAGGTTAAGATCCAAACACAACAATAATCATGTCAGAAATTCCTCCACCAACACCTACTGTTTCTAAAAAGGCTCCTACTACTGTGAGTCGTTATGAACCAATCAGGGTTCCTATTCTGAGGCCATTAGAGTATGCTATGTGGAAGGTCAAGATGACTATGTTTCTGGAGGCTACAGATCCAGAATATCTTGACAGGATTTATGAAGGCCCTCACAATCCTACAAAGCTATCTGTTGCAGTTGCTGGTGAAGCAGCAAAAATGGTTCCAAAGGAAAAGAAGGACATGACTCCTGAAGATCTATCATCAATTGCTAAGGATGCAAAAGTTAGGCATTTACTACATAGTGCCTTAGACAATGTTATGTCTAACAAAGTCATTAACTGCACCACTGCAAAAGAGATATGGGATGCACTTGAAGTCAGGTGTCAAGGAACTGTAGCTATTAAGAAGAATAGGAGAAACATACTCACACAAGAGTATGAGCATTTTGAGGCTAAACCTGAAGAGACCATGACAGAAACATTTGATAGATTCTGTAAACTGATTAATGATCTGTCATTGGTCAACAAAGAGTATGATCTAGAAGACTCGAATCTCAAGTTTCTTCTTTCTCTACCTGAAAAGTGGGATGTGAAAACAACCACTATTAGAGACAACTATGATCTTGCTGAAACAGAGATTGATGAAATTTATGGACTGCTCAAAACTTATGAATTGGAAATGGAGCAGAGAAACAGGAGATCAAGCAGAAAAGGAAAGTCTGTTGCTCTTAATGTTGAAGAGAAGCCTCAGAAGAAAGAGGCAACAAAAAGGAAAATGAAGGGAAAAGCTTTGGTCATACACTCAGAAAGTGATTCACCAAACTCTGATTATGATTCAAACTCTTCTGAATCATCTGACTCTGAGGATGATGAAGAAGAAATGAGAAAAATGGCTGTGCTGATGGTGAAAACTTTCAAGAAAATGGGCTTCAAGAATTTCAAGAAAGGAAAAAGGTTTTCTAGGGATTCAAATGAAGACAGGAAAAGCTACAGGAAGTCTGATAAGAGAGATTCTAAAGGGAAGAAGGATAAGTCTGAAATTCAATGCTACAAGTGTAAGGAGATGGGTCACTATGCTCCTGAGTGCAAGAAGGGTAAAACTGGAAAGGTACTCTACACTAAAGGCAGAGATTGGGCAGATACTTCAGATTCTGATGAAGAAGTGAACTATGCTCTCATGGCTACTACTGAATCAGAATCCTCTGAAAATCAGGTACCTTCAACTACCTATGCTTATAATATTGATGACATTGCTCAATTAAGAATTTTTCTTAAGTCATTGCATATAAGTTATAGGGATCAGACTTTAGAAAATGAGAGGATAAAAGCTGAAAATTCTGAACTTAAAGAGAGAAATAAACTTGTTGAAGAGAAACTTGAAAACATGCAACAAGTTCAGAAAGAGAGAGATGATGCTGTTTGCAAAGAACAGATTTTGCTTCAGAAGTATAAACAACTAGAATCTGAGTTGGAGGAAGCAAATAAGAAAATTAGGACTTGGACTAATTCTGGAAAGGACACTCAACAGATTTTTCAAACAGACACTGTTGGTCTAGGTTATAATGAGGGAGATGAACTTAGATTTCAAAATCAAGTTAAAGTCAGAACTAAATTTGTTCATGGAACCAGTAAATTTTTGTCTGAGAATGAAAAAGAAGCTGTCCAAAGAAAACCAGTAAAAACTAGTGTTAAACAGGTTAATATTGGTTCTATGACAGATAAACAACTCAAACATAAACTGAAGGAGGTAAAATCTGTTGAGAAAAAGAAAGTGTCAAACAAGAACAGAAATGGAAAAGTAGGCATTACTTCAGGAAATAAACCAATGCTTTCTAGTTATGCTCCAAGAAAGACATGTCATAACTGTGGTAGTACTAAGCATCTTGCAAATTTCTGCAAGAAAAATAAAAATATAAATTCTTTACCTACAAAGTCTGAGGTAAAGAAGGATTTTGCTAGAACTAAGCCACAGACTCTATGCACACACTGTGGAAGCACTTGGCATTCCATCTATACTTGCAGAAAATATCATGCTATCTATCATAATTACTATGAACTGAAACCCAATCTGAAATGGGTTAAAGTTGATACTGCAAGCGTAAACACTGATACTGTTAGCTCAAACTCTGATAATGTTAATTCCGCTGCAAAAGCTAACAAAGTTAAGAATGTCAAAGGATCCAAGCAAGTCTGGATCCTTAAAACTAATCCTCAGTAATTGTTTGTGATTGCAGGGTAACAGGGAGGCAACCCTAGTCGTGGACAGTGGATGTTCAGGACACATGACTGGAAATAAAGCCCTGCTATCAGAATATGAGGAGAAGGCTGGCCCAAAAGTTTCCTATGGT
Source organism: Saposhnikovia divaricata (assembly GCA_036435485.1). NCBI lineage: Eukaryota > Viridiplantae > Streptophyta > Magnoliopsida > Apiales > Apiaceae > Saposhnikovia > Saposhnikovia divaricata. The sequence continues at coordinate 51,022,398 of CM071595.1, read as the reverse complement.
GATGGCAATATAGGAAGAACATTGGGATATGGCAATATCAATCTTGGAAATGTCATCATCAACAATGTAGCTCATGTCCCAGGACTCAAGCATGACTTGCTATCTGTGAGTCAAATCTGTGACAAGGGATATCATGTAGATTTCCAACCTGAATATTGTGAAATTATCAGCAAATCTACAGGAAAGGTTGTTCTAGTTGGTCACAGGCAAAACAACATTTATGAAATCAAGCTTTTGATAGACTCTGTTGGAAAAGCTGTTTGCCTGTCTACAAGAATGTCTAGTGAAGAGAGTTGGAAGTGGCACAAGAAACTCTCACATTTGAACTTGAACAACATCAATGAATTGATCAGAAAGGATCTTGTAAGAGGACTCCCAAAGACCCTGTTAAATATTGATGGCCTATGTGACTCATGTCAGAAGGCTAAACAAAGGAAGTCATCTTTCAAGAGCAAAACAGAATCTTCTATCACTGATCCTCATCATCTTCTTCATGTTGATCTATTTGGTCCAGTAAATGTTATGTCTATTGCAAGGAAGAAATATGCTTTAGTCATTGTTGATGAATACACTAGATTCACCTGGGTGTATTTTCTAGCAAAGAAGGATGAAACTGCATTGACTCTGATGGAGCATGTGAAGCTTCTGGACAAAGGATCAAGCAACAAAGTTAGAATCATTAGAAGTGATAATGGAACTGAGTTCAGAAATGCAACAATGGAAGAATTCTGCAAGGACAATGGAGTGAAACAAGAATTTTCAGCACCTGGTACACCACAACAAAATGGTGTAGTTGAAAGGAAAAATAGAACCTTAATTGAAGCTGCCAGAACTATGCTTGATGAAGCAAAATTGCCAACTTATTTCTGGGCAGAAGCTGTTCAAACTGCTTGTTTTACTCAAAATGCAACACTGATCAATAAGCATGGAAAGACACCATATGAGATGGTGAAGAAAAAGAAGCCTAACCTGAAATACTTTCATATTTTCGGGTGCAAATGTTTCGTTTTGAAGACTCATCCAGAACAGTTGACCAAGTTTGAGTTAAAGGCAGATGAAGGAATTTTTGTTGGCTATCCACTGTCAACAAAGGCATTCAGAGTTTACAATCTGAGAACTAAAGTGATCATGGAATCTATACATGTTTCTTTTGATGATAAGAAGATAACTGGACTTGAAGACAAAGACGAATATGATCAACTGAACTTTGAAAATGAAGTTTTAAACTCTGATGAAGGAAACTCTGATGAAACAATTCTGACAGACTCTGTTGAAACAAACTCTGAACCTCTACTGGTAAATTCTGGAGAAACTTCTCAGTCACAACAAAGAGGAGAACCAGTTGAGGGGGAGCATGATCAAGATGAAGACTCAAACACTGATATTGAGTCAACTGAAAAATCTGGATCAAACTCTGATGCTTCAAACTCTGAAAATTCAAATTCTGACTCTGGACAGTCAAGTTCAGGGGGAGTCTCAGAAAACGAAGATAGATCACAACAGAATCAGAAGAGCATGGATCAAGGGGGAGGATCACATGCTGACAGAAGTCATTTGTCTTCTGCTAGGAAATGGACTAAATCACATACACCTGATTTGATAATTGGTGATCCAGATGCAAAAGTAAAGACAAGAAGTGCTACTGCAAGTGAATGTCTATTTCATGCATTCTTGTCTAAAAATGAACCAAAGAAAGTGGAAGAAGCTCTTCAAGATGCAGACTGGATAACAGCAATGCAGGAAGAGTTTAATGAATTTGAAAGGAATGAAGTTTGGACCCTTGTACCAAGACCAAAGAACAGATCTATTGTGGGTACTAAATGGGTTTTCAGAAACAAGACTGACAGTGAAGGTGTTATCACGAGGAACAAGGCTAGATTGGTAGCAAAAGGTTATTCACAGCAGGAAGGAATAGATTATGATGAAACATTTGCTCCAGTAGCAAGATTGGAGGCAATCAGAATTTTTCTAGCATATGCCTCTCACAAGAAATTCAAAGTGTTCCAGATGGATGTGAAAAGTGCTTTTCTGAATGGAAAGCTTGAAGAAGAAGTGTTTGTTGAACAACCACCAGGATTTGTGGACCCCAAATATCCAGATTATGTCTACAGGCTAGATAAGGCACTATATGGACTTAAGCAGGCACCAAGAGCATGGTATGAGACACTTGCTCAGTTTCTTCTAGAAAGTGGATTCAACAGAGGAACAATTGACAAAACTCTGTTTTATTTCAATCAAGGAAGTGACCTCCTTTTAGTTCAAATTTATGTTGATGACATCATCTTTGGGTCTACTAATGATAAACTCTGTAAGAAGTTTGCCAAGCTCATGCAGTCCAGATATCAAATGAGCATGATGGGAGAGCTTAGTTACTTTCTAGGCCTACAGGTGAAACAAACAGAAGATGGAATTTTCATTAATCAAGAAAAATACAGCAGAAATCTTCTCAAGAAATTTGGTATGCTTGACTGTTCATCTGCATCAACTCCCATGGCAACAGCAACTAAACTGGACAAAGACACAGGAGTTTCAGTGGATATGACAAACTACAGGGGCATGATAGGATCTCTTCTATACTTGACAGCTAGTAGGCCTGACATCATGTATGCAACCTGTCTTTGTGCAAGGTTTCAGGCAGATCCTAGAGAGCCACATCTGACAGCTGTGAAAAGAATCTTCAAGTATCTCAAGGGCACCATATCATTAGGTCTGTGGTACCCCAGAGAATCAGATTTTAAGCTACTTGGGTATTCTGATGCAGACTTTGCAGGCTGTAAGGTAGACAGAAAGAGCACTAGTGGAAGTTGTCAATTTCTTGGTGACAGACTTGTTTCCTGGTACAGCAAGAAACAGAAATCAATCTCCACATCTACAGCTGAAGCAGAGTATATTGCAGCTGGTAGCTGTTGTGCACAGATCTTATGGATGAAGAATCAATTGCTGGATTATGGATTGAGGTACAGTAATATCCCTATTTACTGTGATAATCAAAGTGCTATTGCTATGACAGGTAATCCAGTACAGCATTCAATGACCAAGCACATCAGCATAAGGTACCACTTCATCAGAGAACATGTGGAAGAAGGAAATATTGAACTACATTTTGTATCTACAGAACAACAGCTTGCAGATATCTTCACTAAACCATTGAGTGAAGCTACATTTACAAGACTGGTCAATGAACTAGGAATGGTCTCTGGTTCTGACAAGAAATGTTGGTTAGATTCAAACTTTACTTATGTGATGTATTAATCATATTTCCTGATTGGTTAAATGCTAAGTGTACTCTGTTGATTAAACTGTGTTATGCATACTCTGTTAAACTCTGTCAGCATGTATGTATGTCATACACTGTTAATAAGTTTGATAAACTCTGTGAACTTTGAGTTGATTTTTGTCTGAATGAAAACACCAATGAAGAAATATGTATGAAGCATGATTCTCAGCAATTAAATCATGAATCTTTCTGAGTTATTGAGATCTAATCTTAGATTGTGCAGAAAGTTAACACAGCATGATACTGGCTCATATTTATAGCATCTCTTAGTTTATTTTGTCCTAAACTCTGAGTCTATAAATACTGTGTGCATTACCTTTCATGAAGAACTACTGATGTTGATGAACTCTAAACTCTGTTAGTTATACTCTGATAAAATAAAATGTTTACTGCAATACCCCAAAGAAAATGTATATAGGTTATTATACTTCTTTGAGATTATGTTGGATACTAGGATGACCCAGGAACCTATTGGTATATAATATGTGCTAAAATTCTCTGATTTTTGGTGACTAGTTAAATACTAGGATGACCCAGGAACTTATCAAAATGATAAGGGCTAAAATTTTTGAATTTTTGGTGACTGGTTCCAACCTCTGATTACTGGAATGAAAAATAAAAAAAAAATGAAAATAAAAAAAAATGTGTATATAAATGGGGTATAAAATAAAAATTACTGTATAAAGTTTGATTACTTCAGAGTTTAGCTTTCATCATACAATCAGTGTTTACTATGACAGTTTGTGCATCCAGTGTTTATTGATTTACTTTATGGATTTTATGAAAAATTAGATGCTCTAAAAATTGACTTAGTAAACTCTGCTTCACACACACAAATACTCACAACTGTGCAATTTATGAAAGGGTTTCGGTGATAAAGTTGGAGAATTGACAAACGCTGTTGATTCGTGATTTGTACTCTAAGGTAAATTTTCACTTGGACAATTTGAAAGTCTTGGAGTAAGTAGGGTTTTTGACAACTATTAATCAGTGCATAGTTGATGAATGTGTTCTTTATATGATTACTTTAATTAGTTTTCATATTCTCTTCTTGATGCGTTTTCTTGAAGAACTGTTCATATAACACAAATAACAGTTGCAGAACACAATGAATATGATTAGAAAAACAAAATTTTCATTGATAATAAGAAAGAGATTACAAGCAAATATTACATCTTTTTGTTCTCTCTATCTGCTAATCTATTCAACTGAAAAGTAAAAGGTCCGTCCACACCACTCCATTGTTAGCAAAAATTCCCAGATCCCATCTTTGCCACTTTGTTTGGGTGGAAGTTGAAGGGATAAGGTTATTTTTGCTGACATATTCATTAACAATGGTTGGTGGTGGTGGATGAGGATGCCTTCGAGGAGAGCCATGCCAATGTTGTTTGGAGGGCAGCATCGATGTCGATCACCCTTGCAGGTTTCTCTCTCTCGAGCTCTTCCAGACCAGCATCCATTTGCAGCCACAGCGTCTCAAGCTGCCTTTCCCACTCAAACGCTTCAAATTCTTCACGCGTATAGCTGAAGATGTCCCTATTCTCGACAAGATGAAGGTTTTTCTCTTTGATGGTAAGGTTAGCCATTGTTTTTCAAGAGTATTTGGTTTGAAAGGTTTGTGATTTTACAGGGGAGACTGAAAGGTTAAAGGTTTAATGAAATAATCTGAGCAAGTCTCTAGGCCTTAAATAGAGATGGGTAAGAACGAAGTCCTTAATCGCTTCGTATTCTGGTTATTAAAGGCAACAGGTAAACGATTCAAATTCTGATTTTACTTGGGTCCAGATATTTTTTTAAAGAGTATTATTTGATTTTTGTTAAAATCAAATATTTTAATGTTTTAATTTTAATATACTCTTTTTAAAAATAGGCGCACATGACCCACTCGCCCTTAATGTGTCCCACTTACCTATTATCGTGTCCCACTACACATTAATCAAGGAACTGATTGAGTGTTTGTTAAATAAGAGATTGAGTTTTTATTAATTTAATCACTTTTGTGTCCAAACGAGTTTGCTTTATTCTTACTCTCACAGTTTTCTTATTTTTCTCTTGGACACTCACGCAAACACCTTTTCTACATACATATCTTTTGGAAATTCTTGGAAATTCTTAACTCAATGGCATCTAAAGTATTCACTGCTCTTGGCTTACGGTTTGTTCCTAATAACTATGAAGCTCCACTCTATCATGAACGCGTTCCAGAATCATTTCATCTCATGCAGAACTTTTTGAGGGATTCAGAGATTGGACAAGCTCTGACTGGACCTGCTACTCTTTCTGCGTCTCAAATTGCTTCATTCTGGCAGAATTCAGTTTATGTGGATGGAGGAGAAAGTGGAACTCCTACCCTTATCTTCACTTACGAAGACCAAGATCATGTGATTACTCCACAGACTGTACGAGATACAATGGGGTTTGATACACATACTTCCTATACTCTCGTTAATGAAACTTATCTGAGAGAGATGCTACAAGAGATAGGTTACATGGAATCTCTTGACAAGCTCGGCAGCATAAAGAGACCAAATCTCAGAAAAGAATGGAATTTCTTCTTTGATTGCATAACGAGGACGTTCCAGAAGAAAGTCACAAACTGGGATGCAATTCCAATAGATAGTCTTCAAATCGGGTATTCTCTGCTCTATGGTTCTAATTTTGATTTTGGTCGACATGTTTTGATGAGCTTAGGTGATAAATTGTCAGAGTCTACCACTGTCTATTATGCTCGTTTCTGTCAAATGTTGTTTAATGCATGTGTACCTGGTCTTGAAATTGATGAAACTGATGAAATTGATCCGTTTAGAGTCAATAAGCGCATATTCTCCGATATGACTAACAAGGATGTTGGTAAAGAAAATCTTCCTGAGTTTGTCATGCCTCTTGTTCTACGAAATTTTCTAAATCAACCACAAGAACCACAACAAGACCAACAGGAACCACAACACGATGCACCACAACAAGATGAACCTGAACAAGAATCACAACAACCTGAACCACACCCTGAACTTCAACCAGAACCAAACACTGAATCACCTGCAAAGCAACCTTCACCCACTTCAAACACAAACTCTGATTCGTCACAATCTCCACCAGCATCACAGTCTAGAATGCAAAGAGTTAAGAAGGCAGTTACTAAACGACGTGTAAGTCTAAAGCAGGCAGAAGAGACACAAAGCAAAACAAAACGGAAATCTCCTGAAGCTGTTTACACTAGAAGGGGGAAGAGAATGAAAGCTCGGGTAAACATATCTAAGTCACTCTCAGTGGTAGAACAAACTCCACCAACTAGTGAAGAGGATTCAGATAATGTACCTCTAGCAAAACGAAGAAAAGTGATATTCTCTGATTCTGTGGATGAAGATATTGAAGCTCCAGAGGTTGTTTCACAGCAAACACCTCCTGTTGAGGTTGAGAAAGATGCAATACCTGCAGAGGATGTAATACCTGCAGAGGATGTAATACCTGCAGAGGATAAAATGCCTGCAGAAGAGGATGCAAGAGATGATGTTTCTCCAATAAATGCTGTTCCTGATTCATTTATGCCATTATCTGATCCTATCTCTAATATTGGTGTAGCTGATCAACCAACGTCTGTTCCTTCTGAAGCTGTGGCATCTCATACTGAGATAATATCTGATGCTCACCACACTGTTGAAGAAGGTGAAGAAATTGATCAGGCAACCAAAGTAACTTCTCAGTCAATGTTTGTTGCTGAGCCTGAGCAACATGAAGAAAATCCTGAAAAGCCTACAGAAGATATTGCTAAACCTATGGCTGAAGATGAACCAGTTAAAGCTGCAAGTGTTGAAGCTGAAGGTGACAGTAGTGCAAACTCTGATACTTCTCTGAGTGCACCAGTACAAACTGATGATAAACATACACCTTTTTCTCAACCTTGTACTTCTCATGAAGTTGAGAGAGCACAATTTGCCAAGAATGCTGCTGAATGGTACAAAGAAGATTGTATTTTTTCACCAGGAAGAGCAGCTAAGTTTGTTAAGCAAAGTGCTGATACTATCTCTAATCCAGAGATTCTTTCTTGCTTGAAAGCAACTATAGTTCAAGTTAAAACTCTGGATAGACGATTTGATGATACTAATTTGGCAATCACTTCTTTGCGAAATGAGGTTGTAGCTAGAGAGATGAAAATGGAAACACATTCAAAACTAGTGACTACAAAATTCTCTAAAGCTCAAGACAATATCCTTGCCAGACTGAGTAAAGTTGAAGAGAACCAGTCTGATTTATCTGCTCAAATTGATTCTATTGCTACCTCCCTGGAGTTAATTACTTCTATCCTTATGCCTGATGATGTCAAAAAGGGGGAGAGAGTTGTCAGAAGGGATAGTGCTGGAGATGGAGGGGCAAGTAACAAAGGAAAGAAAAAGGTTGAGGAGGTTCAAACTCTGAGAACTAGTAAGTCATCCAAATGGGCAAGTAACAAAGGAAAGAAAAAGGCTGAGGAGGTTCAAACTCTGAGAACTAGTAAGTCATCCAAATCACAGTCTGTTGGGAGAAATACTGATACTCAAGGAACTTCAAGGACCAAGAGTTTACTGTTATCTTCAAATCCACAAACTGATGAAGAGTTGGCTGCTAAGTTGTTCATTGAAGAGAATGAGGAAGGAGTAACGATTGAGGACATTGAAACTGAGGAAAAGAGTTTACAAGAAGAACATCTTAAAGCTTTAAAGTCTGATAAGGTACAAAAAGAAAAAGCTCCTAGGCCTGTTCTTAAAGGCATTGTGATCAAGGAAAATGTTGATGCTGATCAAAGATCACATTTATCTAAGAAATCAACAGAAGCTGAAGCTAAACTCAAGCTGAAAGGCATTGCTATGGAAGGAGAAGATTCAAAGAAGAAAGATACAATCTCTGTTGCCACACAAGTTGTGTCTAGACCTCTATCTTCTCAGTTGAAATCAGTTTTTGGTAAAGGAACACTTCATGATCCGAATGTGTTATCTGGAGTCTCAATGAATATTTCTGATGGAAAAGCTTTATCTGGTAAGATTGGAAATAATAAGGCTGGACTAGGCTCACATAGAGACAGAAGGCAATATACTGGTCCTAGAGATCCTTCTTCACTGGCTGTTCCAGGTCGTGGTGTACCTCAAGAGAGTCTAGATAGACTGGAATCAGTGCAGTTGGTTCATCAGAAGAGTTTAGACAAAGACTTTCTTCTTTACTTCATGGCTGATGGGACAGTATTCAAAGTTGGTGAGGATGATATTGGCTTGAAATATTGGGAAGAACTAGAGTATGTTCTATATCTTCTCAAGGTGAATAGTCAAAGGACTCAATCTGTTGCTAATGTACTAAGACAGAAGATGACTCAGAATCTGGCTATTAGAGGACAGAAATACAACAGCAGATACATTCCTAAGTACAGGGATTACCAAGGCAATCTCATTGAAATGAAGAAAGGTACTGCAAAGTTAAAAACTGATTTGGGAATCACAGTACTTGACTTCAATACTCAGGCAGAAAAAGACAGATTTATCAGACTGGGTAATGAAATGAGAAGAAACAAGATTTATGATCTTAGGGCTGCTATTTACCAAACAGATGAAAGTGATCTTCAACTCAGAGAAATCAAAGAAGCAATGAAGATTGAACTTGAAAATGCAGAAAGAAGATTGCTGATTGATTATCTCAGAACCATGCCAGATCTTGAAATGATTAGAGATTAAAGTTCTGTAAGAATTTTCTTATTCTCTATAGTTTTTAAGCTTAAACTCTGAATCTGTATAAACACTGTATTTATCTATTCGTTTTGACATCATCAATTACTGTCATTAACTTGTACATTTTTGATAATGAACAAGTTGGGGGAGATTGTTAAATATAATTGATGTGTTTTGATCAGTGTTTAAGTGTTACAGGGAGTTATCAGAGTTTAGCTGGAAGCAGTTAGAGTTTGTGTAAACTCTGACAGTTGGAAGCTCAACAGAGTTTGTTAAACTCTGTTTGGAGAAAGCGCGTCTACTGTTCAACAGTGATTAAGGATTAATTATGGAAGCGATATCTTTGAAGATTGGATAGCTATCAAAGAGATCGAGTTGACATAGGAGACGTGTGACAATCTGTAATTGATATCATTGTATAGCTGATTATTAGGAATATCAATTAGAGATTGTATCGTAGCTGTATGTTATATAAATACAGATAGGTTAACCCTAGAAGGGTATCGATAACGAATTATCATTATTGTAACCTAGCAGCTCTTTGTGATATTTTACATCACGAAGAGGGTTTGAAATACAAGAAGTTTTTTTAAGTGCATAAACGCTTTTACTTGTTAATTTCTCATACAAAGTTGATTATTATTTGTGTATTCGACCTAACATATCCATTGGGGGTTATTGAAGATGTGGTTGTTAAAGTGGATAAATTTGTCATACCTTGTGATTTTGTGGTGTTAGAGATGGATGAAGATGTCGAGATACCCATTATCTTGGGACGGCCATTCTTGGCTACTGCTGGCACTACAATCGATGTTAAATCTGGAAAATTGACATTGAATGTTGGCGAGGACAAAGTGGAATTTGATCTGAATAAAGCAATGAAGATACCTCCTTTTGGAGCAACTGGTTTTACCATTGACATAGTTGATGAAATTGTGCAGCTCAAAAATGAACACTTCGTGGGAGCAGAACGGGTGTTAGATGATAAGGAAGAAGAAATTTTTGTTCAGCCGGTTGAGTCGGAGAAGCACCTTAGAGGTGTGAAGAAGAAAAAGAAGAAGATTTGGTCGTTTGGTAGTAAAATCAGGTTGAAGTCTGTTGGAAAAGAATTGTGGAAAACAAGCAACCAAGATGTCAACGTTCGTATGAATGGTCTTTCTGTTGAGGGCGGGTCAGTTATTCTTTTGAAACCACCATGAGTTGAGGAAGTAATGTCGGGCTAACGACATTAAACAAATGCGCTTCGTGGGAGGCAACTCACGCATTAGTGTAGAAAAAAGAAATAGAGTGTAGTGTAGAGAGAAAAAAAATGAGTGTTGAAAAAAAAAATGAGTGTTGTGAAAAAAAAAAGGAGTGAAAAAAAAAATATTGGGGTCGCGCAGGTTGCGCCTGCGTAACGCAGGCTGCGCCTGCGTTTCTGTATGTGACGCAGGCTGCGCCTGCGTTACTGGAATGGGCGCAGTTTGCTCTCCTGAGCGCAGTTTGCTATTGTTGTTTATAAAAAAAAAATAAAAAAAAAGTTCTTTTCTTTTTCTTTTTTCTTTCTTTCAACCTCAATTCTTTTCTACTACTATTCTTTCATACCTAACCTATTCCTAATTTCATAATAATCCCCCATCTTCTATCTCTAATCCTATATCTATTCTAATTCTTTTTCTCTAAATTATTAAATCCTTTTTCTATCTTACCTCAAATTCATACCCACTCAAAATTTCTCCTGTACACATTCAAATTTTATTCACCCAATCCCTCCATTATATATACACACCCATACATACAAATCCAATTCCTCTTCTATTTATTTAAATTCAATTCTAAAGAGGAATTAATTACAAGTTCACCTCTTTGATTCGTAATTGGTTTATCTCTTCTCTAATATTATTTTTATTACGAATTTGTGTTCTTGTAATTGGTGGTTTTGTAGTATTCTTGTTATTTGGGAAGTGGCTAGTCTATGGAGCTCGTATGCATTATCCTCCACCAGATTCATCCGAGGAGGGTTATGACTCAGCTGGTTAGGTATGTTTTTTCTGCTATTCCTCGTATTTACTTCCATTCAATGCGGACATTGAATATTTTAAGTTTGGGGGTGGTTTGAGGGATTAGTAGTTGTTGTTGTATTATGTGTTCATGTAGGATTTCATGCTTTGCATATTAGTATTAGTAAATTATGCATATATGTTCGTGTTATCTACGTTTGTTTCATATAGGACATTCTATTTTTTGTTTCGTAAACCATGTGAGTTCATTCTAGTTGCATTTTCATTGCATGCATATTTCATGATCCCTTACAACGAGCTAATTCTGATTGGTAGGTAGGTGTCTAATTGAGTGTGGTAATGATGAATAGAGGGTTGATTTATAGTTTTTATGAAATTGACTTATGTGTTTCAGAAACAAAACTAATTTCACAGTCTCATCGTTTGCTTTTGGGCTAGGTTAGGGTCATTCTTGTTTGGATGTTTTGAGATTTAATCACTTGTTTATATTTAGAATTTTCGTTATTCCCTTGATAGCATAGTAACACTTAAGTCTAAGTTTGGGGAAAAACAGGGATTTCATGCTAAATTGTAAATAATTGTCAATAATGGCTAGGCGTCAAATGGCTAGTAGCCGGCTCATATTTATATGAGTAGCCTAGGGTTGGAATTGAGAATTCTCATTCCAGATTGCATAGAAAAAAAAAAGAAGAAAAAAAGAAAAAAAAAAGTCAACAGTTTCAAGTGTTTATATGCAAAATTACCCAGGGTGAGCTCTTTAATACTCGAGCTATTAAGTACGAGGGGACTTTGTGCCTAGTGACCTAAGGCTTTTATAGTCTGGGATCCACTGACCTAACGCTCGTTACATGGGTATTATTGTATAAGCCTTTTGGGGTCTCATCCATTGCACGGTTAAATAAGCATGCTTGTATATATGGGTCGTGGTAGTTAGTAATAAAGTATGAATTTCTGTCTACCTTGGATAAGGATGGAGGTGTTCTTAGGTTATGAAGTGTCTACAGTCTATTCTATTTATAAACCTGTGATTGTCTTGGCGAAGAACATGTATGATTTTTGACCTAGTTTTGGGAGTATTTCTGATGAGCATTGCACACACGCACGTTTCTGTTCATGTAATGTTAGTATACGGGAACTTGGTCGAGCTCTATTTGGATTTAGTTGCATTCTTTGAGATATTTGCTTGTTAGTTGGTTTTGGTTAGTTTGAAGGGGATCGTTGCATTATTCATATTAGTTGCATTCATGCATTGCATTGCATTAGGTTAAATGGATTTTGTGGGTACATTCGCTATAGGCCCTCACGAGACCTTACTCGTCCACTGGGGCTGCCTAGTGGTTTAAAGGGCTTGTTGCATATGCCAAATGCAACCGTGATCACCTACGGAAGTGGTACTAGTTAGTTAGTTAGTTTTAATTGTTTATGCTTGAGGACAAGCATCAGTTTAAGTTTGGGGGTTTGATAAGTGGATTTTATATCCACTTGGAATGCCTCAGTTCGGCTTAAATTGATTGTTTTGGACTCAAGATGTTGTAGTTTTGATGTGTTTTACTTAGTTGTGCAGATTTACGAGAATGTTGATTAAAGTTGATGCTTCTATTGTTTTTGGAGATTTATTTGATTAAAATTCGGATTTTCCGGGAAGGCTGCGCACCTTATACTGTTTTGGTCATATCTGGAGTTCTAGAAGTCCATTTTCAGCGATCTTACTGCCCACGCGAAGCTTGAGAGATTTTCTACAACCTGGGATAGAAAGCACGTGCAAGGAATGTGATGATTAAAGTCGCGCACGGTTTCTTCTAAAAGAAGGCCATGAATTTACTGTTTTGCCCTTTTTCTAATTCTAATTGTATTCTGGGCAGTTTTGGTACCTTCTTTAAATTCTAATTGTAATAGAAGGTAATTGCTTGTTGGGCAAGATTAGGAGTATCTATATAAACACATCTAGGGATGGGAAAAAAGGAGTTCATTGTTAGAGAGATACAATTTGTACGCAGCTTTTAGGATTTTTTTCTGGAGAACCATTATTTTCTTTGAAGATTGAAGTTAAAAGGTTTCTTTTCTATATTCTTCTAATTATGATTTCTTCTATTAATTCTTGTTTTGTTAATTTAATCATGTGTAACTAATTCTCTAATCTGAGAATTGGGTAGTATTCCTTGGTATTCATGCATGTTTAATTATCTATGATTTTCTTGCTTTGCTGATCTGTTATTGAGGGCTTAACACAATTAGGGGAGTCATGAACCTTTGATTGGATTTTAGGGATTGTAATAACTTGGAAGAGGAGTTGCAATTTTAGTACAGGATTTAACAGACATAACTCGAATATTTGATTGGAAGATTAATAGGAGAGTTGTGAGACTTATAATTCTTGGTGCGTAATAGTTTATGATTGTACTTTGATTGTATCACGGAAGTGACAATTAAGGTGTAGTTGTAGACACTATATTGTATCTTGGAAGAGAACATTATAACCTTAGAAGAATTGTTTTCAGCAGAGTAAGAACGTAGATGTCACATAGATATTGAATGTGTATTGAAACCAAGTGAAGAACCCCAGTTCTTGGATTGTTTTCCTCATATATTTTATTCTCAATTGATAATTAGTTTAATTTAGTTTATAAACAAAACAAACATTCTTCTACACTTCTAAATTGTGAGAGATAAGATACTTGAACTTGATATTACATTCAGTTCTTCCCTGCGAATGAACAACAAAAATACTATTAACAATACTATACTATTATAAGCGGAATAGGGTATATTTGGTTGATTGGTAGTTTGATCACTTTATTTGGTACACTCAATAACAACTTTTGGATTTCAGACAGATTAATGAGAACCGTTGGATATAATGTTAAAAGAATATTTTTTTATAATAAATAAAATACTCTTATAGGTTCAAGGTTCGAATCCCGTCGACAACATATTATTATTAAACATTTATATCATATTATAAACTACTCCTAAAAGTTCAAGGTTCAATTCCCCTCAACAACATATTTTAGTTTAAAAATTATATTATTATATTATTATAAATTACTCCAAAAATTACAAGATTCAATTCCCGTAAACAACATATTAAATTTAAAAAGTTATTTATCTATTTTCAATATACAAGCAAAAAACTATTATTTAGAATACTATCAAATACTTATAATTATATTTTATTATCTTCTATAATTTATTTTCTTACTAATTAAAATGCAAATATTAAAATTATAAACAATAAGATAAAAATATTAAATATTTAAATAAAAATATTTAAAACTTCCATGCATCGCACGGATTATAAGATAAGTATATAAGACATGTGAAACAGTATTACAAATAGTAAGAAACAATACACATTACCAATAGTGACTATGAGGGTGTTTGGGATTGCTTAAAATAAGTTGCTTTTGACTTAATGGAGGTATTTTTAATTTAAAGGAGAAAGTAAAATTGTTTGCTTTAAGTTGAATGAAAGTGTTTGGGTAATTTTACTTAAAGTTAAATGGGGGTTTAACAATTTTGATTTAAAGTGAAATTTGACTTAAAAATATTTTAAACTCATCATATTTAAGTTTTACAAGAATTGTGAAAAAAAAAACCATAAGTCATAAGTCATAAGTCAAAAGTACATAAATGGAGCTTATGACTTTAAACAGTGTTTTAACTTAAATCAAAACTTAAAGCCGGTTACACAAACACTACAAAAACTCCTTAAAGGAGCCTCAGCCAAACAGGCTCTATTACGAGTCACTTGTAGTCGCTTGTATTCCCTCTTTATAATATTATTATTATTACACTTCTCAACGTCTCGTGCACAATCGGTAAAGTCAAACATGTGGAGTGTTTCTCACAAATTTTTATACCCAAAAACTCAAAATAATCTCCAACCCAAAATAAATACAACATATTCGCCATATATCATAAACGATAATATTATGATCAAAGGCATTATCTGTACTATACTATTATAAGCGAAATAGTGTATAATTGGTTGGTTTGTCGGTTGGTTAACACTTTTCTAAAAAATTTGCTAACACCTTCCAAAAATGAAAAATAAATTAAAATACATATAAAATTTTATTTAACTTAATAAAAAATTCTTTTAATTATACTCCAATTAATATTCAATTACATACTATTTTAGTTATTTTTGAATTAAAATTCATCACCTACACCCTACTTTTTTTGGCTCTTCAATTATTCAATTACTTGGATATCAAATATTTTCAAAAATCAATTTAAATAATTTTAATATCACATATTTATTAAAAAATTTACAACAAATTATAAATCAACAAAGTGAAAACAAACTAAAACTATATAATAAACAATAAAAATTTCACACAATTACAAATTAATATTAAATTCTATTTTAGACAAATATTACATTAGTGATTATTATGGAATCATAATTTGAATATGATAATATCAACAAAAAAATGAATGTAAGTATATACGATACTTCTATTTATATTATTATGACAGAATATATTCATAATTCGAACAATTTAACATATAATTAAACGATTATTATTTGATAATATATATTTTCCAATATTATATTACGTAATATATATGAGATATATAATTATTAATATATAAATAAAATATTATTTAAATTTTAAAAAACCGTGCATCGCACGGGTAAAAATTTGAATGTAAGTATATACGATACCTCCATTTATATTTATATTATTATGACAAAATGTAATCATAATTCGAACAATTTAACATATAATTAAACGATTATATTTGCCAGTATTATATTAATTAATATATATGAGATATATAATTATTAATATATAAATAAAATATTATTTAAATTAAAAAAAACGGTGCTACTATCCTTTTATAAGCGAAATAGAGTATAATTGGTTGGTTAGTCGGTTGGCTAACACCTTTCTGAAAAGTTTGTTAACAACTTCCAAAAATGAAAAATAAATTAAAAAGCATATAAAATTTTATTTAAATTAATAACAAATTCTTTTAATTATACTCCAATTAATATTCAATTACATATTCTTTTAGTTATATTTGAATTAAAATTCATCACCTACACCCTACTTTTTGAACTCTTCAAGTATTCAATTACATGGAAATCAAATATTTTCAAAATCAATTTAAATAATTTTAATATCACATATTTATTAACAAATTTACAACAAATTATAAATCAACAAAGTGAAACAAACTATATAATAAACAAGGAAAATTTCACACAATTACAAATTAATATTAAATTCTATTTTAGACTAATATTACATTAGTGATTATAATTAGCGAAATAGGGTATAATTGGTTGGTTAGTCGGTTGGTTAACACTTTCCTAAAAAGTTTGCTAACACCTTCCAAAAATGAAAAATAAATAAAAATGCATATAAAATTTTATTTAACTTAATAACAAATTCTTTTAATTATACTCCAATTAATATTCAATTACATACTCTTTTAGTTATATTTGAATTAAAATCTATACTATACTATTATAAGCGAAATAGTGTATAATTGGTTGGTTAGTCGGTTGGTTAACACTTTCCTAAAAAATTTGCTAACACCTTCCAAAAATGAAAAATAAATTAAAATACATATAAAATTTTATTTAACTTAATAAAAAATTAGTTTAATTATACTCCAATTAATATTCAATTACATACTATTTTAGTTATTTTTGAATTAAAATTCATCACCTACACCCAACCTTTTTTGGCTCTTCAATTATTCAATTACTTGGATATCAAATATTTTCAAAAATCAATTTAAATAATTTTAATATCACATATTTATTAAAAAATTTACAACAAATTATAAATCAACAAAGTGAAAACAAACTAAAACTATATAATAAACAATAAAAATTTCACACAATTACAAATTAATATTAAATTCTATTTTATACAAATATTACATTAGTGATTATTATGGAATCATAATTTGAATATGATAATATCAACAAAAAAATGAATGTAAGTATATATGATACTTCTATTTATATTATTATGACAGAATATATTCATAATTCGAACAATTTAACATATAATTAAACGATTATTATTTGATAATATATATTTTCCAATATTATATTACGTAATATATATGAGATATATAATTATTAATATATAAATAAAATATTATTTAAATTTTAAAAAACCGTGCATCGCACGGGTAAAAATTTGAATGTAAGTATATACGATACCTCCATTTATATGTATATTATTATGACAAAATGTAATCATAATTCGAACAATTTAACATATAATTAAATGATTATATTTGCCAGTATTATATTAATTAATATATATTAGATATATAATTATTAATATATAAATAAAATATTATTTAAATTAAAAAAAACGGTGCTACTATCCTTTTATAAGCGAAATAGAGTATAATTGGTTGGTTAGTCGGTTGGCTAACACCTTTCTGAAAAGTTTGTTAACAACTTCCAAAAATGAAAAATAAATTAAAAAGCATATAAAATTTTATTTAACTTAATAACAAATTCTTTTAATTATACTCCAATTAATATTCAATTACATATTCTTTTAGTTATATTTGAATTAAAATTCATCACCTACACCCTACTTTTTGAACTCTTCAAGTATTCAATTACATGGAAATCAAATATTTTCAAAATCAATTTAAATAATTTTAATATCACATATTTATTAACAAATTTACAACAAATTATAAATCAACAAAGTGAAACAAACTATATAATAAACAAGGAAAATTTCACACAATTACAAATTAATATTAAATTCTATTTTAGACAAATATTACATTAGTGATTATAATTAGCGAAATAGGGTATAATTGGTTGGTTAGTCGGTTGGTTAACACTTTCCTAAAAAGTTTGCTAACACCTTCCAAAAATGAAAAATAAATAAAAATGCATATAAAATTTTATTTAACTTAATAACAAATTCTTTTAATTATACTCCAATTAATATTCAATTACATACTCTTTTAGCTATATTTGAATTAAAATCTATACTATACTATTATAAGCGAAATAGTGTATAATTGGTTGGTTAGTCGGTTGGTTAACACTTTCCTAAAAAATTTGCTAACACCTACCAAAAATGAAAAATAAATTAAAATACATATAAAATTTTATTTAACTTAATAACAAATTCTTTTAATTATACTCCAATTAATATTCAATTACATACTATTTTAGTTATTTTTGAATTAAAATTCATCACCTACACCCTACTTTTTTTGGCTCTTCAATTATTCAATTACTTGGATATCAAATATTTTCAAAAATCAATTTAAATAATTTTAGTATCACATATTTATTAAAAAATTTACAACAAATTATAAATCAACAAAGTGAAAACAAACTAAAACTATATAATAAACAATAAAAATTTCACACAATTACAAATTAATATTAAATTCTATTTTAGACAAATATTACATTAGTGATTATTATGGAATCATAATTTGAATTTGATAATATCAACAAAAAAAATGAATGTAAGTATATACGATACTTCTATTTATATTTATATTATTTTGACAGAATATATTCATAATTCGAACAATTTAACATATAATTAAACGATTATTATTTGATAATATATATTTTCCAATATTATATTAAGTAATATATATGAGATATATAATTATTAATATATAAATAAAATATTATTTAAATTTTAAAAAACAGTGCATCGCACGGGTAAAAATTTGAATGTAAGTATATACGATACCTCCATTTATATTTATATTATTATGACAAAATATAATCATAATTCGAACAATTTAACATATAATTAAACGATTATATTTGCCAATATTTGTAATAACCCGAATTTTTGTACTTGGATTTTTTTTATGAATGAATACTGAAATGCAGGGAGGAATAGTGATTTCGAGACTCGAGAAATTTTTCACGTTACCCTATGTACGGAACGAGATACGGATGTTTTGAAGTTATATTAGCAAGCTAAGATGCGAATAAGTGTATGTAAAGACGATCGGAATTCAGAAATTCCAATTTTAATTCTGTAATATTTGACCGAGCGGTGAATTATATATCAGTATATTCAAGAAATGAGATATTAAATTTGAGGATTTGGGGATTTAATATTTTAGAATTTTATTATATTTGATTTGGGGATTTGGAACGAAAACCACAAAGATAGTGAAACGAGCATTCTAGAAACCGCTGAAACTTTATAACGAGATTAAGCGATAAAGCGAACGAATTATGGAATTTGGATTGTGTTCATAAAAATATGGAACCACATGCATTATATCAAGTGGCTTATGGTGAAAGCCAAGGGGCAAGGGCAAGAGTGGAAGAATTATGAAAGGGCAAGGATAAGGTGGTAAAAACAAGCAAAAACCAAACAAATATCAATGAAACTTCTTGGATACACCTTGCACAAGCTCAAGAGTATCAAACTCAGCCACCCAACTGAGCTTATCTAGAGGTTAGATCAAAAATTAGTCAAAGAAAGAAAACAAAAAGCTCTCCATCTCATTTTCTTCAAAACTGCTCAGCAAGAACAACCATCAAAGAAAAATCCATATCTCAAGATCTAGAGCTTTACTAATCACCAAATTTTAACCAAAGCCTCTCCACTCCATGGGCAATAATCACTCCAAATTTCATAGCAATCCAAGTAGTATAGCCTAGGCAAATCACCTCCCCAAGTGAAGAAACCAAACTGCCAGAATTCGTAACAGCTTCTGTACTGATTTTCAAACGGCCATATCTCCTTCGTTTCTCAATGGAATTTGGTGTTCTTTAGCTTGTTAGAAAGCTGTTAAGATTCTCTACAAGTTTCCTGTAGATGCCTCGTTCAGAAAATCTCGGTAAGGGCCTCGTTTTTCATGATCTTTCAGTCGGGTTATAGTGACTCCGAATTACTAACTTGATTTTCTTGATTTCTCTTGACGATCTAAGCTTGTCTAAGGCTAGTTGAGGGCTAATCAAGGCTTGTTAAGGTCATACAAACATCAAGGAAGGTAACCATCTTTGGAAACCCTAGCTTTTACCTTGAGTTTTAGTGGTTTAATGAGTTATAAAGCTTTGATGCATGTTTAGGACCTTAGATCTATGATTGGGCTTGATTGATTGTCACAAATGGTATCCTAGTAGCATAGGCAGTGGATACCCTTTGTGGAATGTTAAATTTGAGGTGTGGGTTGTTTGGAGTGGATGTTATGATAACTGGAGTAATTGGAATTTTGGATTATTCGATTTATAGCCGTCGTAATGACGAAATTTCGTTAAGGCATGAAAAGAGTCCCCACCCGAGACATATAACCTCTGTAAATGTCGAACCACTGCCATGCTAAGATAGTTCATGTCATAAGCTTCGTTTTGATATAAAGTTCATGTGAAACTGATTTACGGTTTAGGAGAAATGGCCAAATTCGTAAAAGTGGCTCGATCACGTAAGTGCTAAGTTCATGACTTTAATTGAACCCCTTAATGAAATAGTTTTGGTGGCGAATCGATTTTATTAAATACTAGATATCATAAGGTGTGTGTGTGTGTGCGAAGGAAGCACCTCAAAAGAGTAATCGGTTGATTTTATAGAAAAGTTTAAGTCAAGGTTGCGCAAGTGAAAACCACTGAAAACGAGACTTAGAAACCAACGTTCTAAATTGCTAAGTATAACTTGGAATTGCGGATGAATTTTGAACCAAACTTATAACGTAAGTATTTGACAACCAACATGGACTTAGTATGACGCTAGAGCGAGCAAGTAATGCTTTGGTTGTGTTATTGCATGTTTACACTGTGAGTTAAGAATGGTTGTCCAGGGGTTTAACGGTATGCTTTTATTTGACTTTGTCTAGATGGACCGACATCGTAGCGAGCCCTATCGTATCTCGAGTACCAGGCAAGTGACTATATTCCTTCACTTATTGTTCAAGTGAAATATTTTGTGCAACTATTATCTTTATGATTTTATTATTCTCCAAATTTTATTTCAAGTGCCTTAAACCTATATTTTATAGTATTGGTTCTATATTACTTCTTTTGCTGTGTATAGAGTTATACAGTTTTGCGGTAATTGCTTATATTGTGATAAATAGAGTTGCCTTCTGATTTGTATACAAGTTTTGAGATAAGCTATTATAAACTGGTGTATCTTGTAGCTCTAGAAATAAGAGCATACTTATTGTTTCCGACTCTAGACGTGGGGAGTCAATATTTTGAGATATATAGATAGTCGTGGAAACCCGGAGGGATTCCAACGGCAGAGTACTATGCATTCTGAGGATTGTTATTTAAGTATGATCTCATCAGAGAAATATTATTTGAAGATTATTTCATTCAAGTGCATTATTGAATATTTAATTATCCATCAACGGTTAGTTACCTACGAGGTACGAACCAGGAATGGTATCAGTTGTTATTTAAGATTATTTTCTGATAATTGTTTCATCGATTAAATATTATTCGATGATTATATTTGTGAAGAGAATATCATTTCAAATATTTATTTAGAGTTTTATTTGTAATCATCTATTATTTATTTAATTAAATGAATATTATTGTGAATATTCATTTCAAGATTTAAGGGTAATTATTCTGTTTAATTATATTCTTTAAACCTTTATGAGCTTACAGGTTCATTTTATGATTATTTTAATCGTTATACTTTCCCTATTGAGGTTACATGGATACAGATATTTCCTTAATGATATTAAGTATCTGTTGGATTTTGAAAACCCCATGGGTATGATGGGATATTTTTTTAAACTCTAGTAACCACTTGCTGAGCATTTCTTCCGCTCATACTTGTTTGTTTCGAAATCTAACTTTTCAGTAAGGTAGTTTGGAGACTTATCCGCACAGTTCGGAAAGAGACGAAACAAGACGCTATTTTTGAAGATGACTCGACTCAGGATGTCCGAATTTCGTGTAAGATCTATTTTATATCATTGGATACTAATAATTATTATTATGTAATAGATTAGTTGGCCCGGTATACTTCTTGTCGAAGTTATACCAGTGGTTTAAGATTTGATCAAAGAGAACGTTGTAAAGAAGAAAGTTTTATTTAATGGAAATTGGATACTTGTTTCTAGCACTATAACCTAAAAGATCTTGGAAAGTTGGGGTCACAGATGTTATATTTAAATTTTGGACAATTACAAGGAATAATGTTTTATTAAAGTGGTGATGTTGTTTTGAGGATTCTCAGGTAACGACTAAATCTCCTGACCCGGATTTGGGGGCATTACAATATTATATTAATTAATATATATGAGATATATAATTATTAATATATAAATAAAATATTATTTAAATTTAAAAAAACCGTGCTACTATACTATTATAAGCGAAATAGGGTATAATTGGTTGGTTAGTCGGTTGGTTAACACCTTCCTAAAAAGTTTGTTAACGCCTTCCAAAAATGAAAAATAAATTAAAATGCATATAAAATTTTATTTAACTTAATAACAATTTTTTTTAATTATACTCCAATTAAGATTCAATTACATACTCTTTTAGTTATATTTGAAATAAAATTCATCACCTACACCCTACTTTTTTAGACTCTTCAAGTATTCAATTACTTGGAAATCAAATATTTTCAAAATTAATTTAAATAATTTTAATATCACATATTTATTAACAAATTTACAACAAATTATAAATCAACAAAGTGAAACAAATTAAAACTATATAATAAACAAGGAAAATTTCACACAATTACAAAGATAAGGGCCCTCATGCCGTCGTTTCAGTGACTTTAATATTAAATTCTATTTTAGATAAATATTACATTAGTGATTATTGTGGAATCATAATTTGAATATGATAATATCAACAAAAATTTGAATGTAAGTATATACGATACTTTCATTTATATTTATATTATTATTTTAAAATATAATCATAATTTGAACAATTTAGCATATAATTAAACGATTACTATTTAATAATATATATTTACCAATATTATATTAAGTAATATATATGAGATATATAATTATTAATATATAAATAAAATATTATTTAAATTTATAAAAACCGTGCTACTCTATACTATACTATTATAAGTGAAATAGGGTATAATTGGTTAGTTGGTCGGTCGGTTAACACCTTCCCAAAAAGTTTGTTAACACCTTCCTAAAAAAATATTTTAAAAATAAAATTAACTTACAAAAAAAATATAATAAAATTATATTTTTTACACACTGAGTCCATGTACAAACCTTCATTCACGAGATTTGTGTTAAGATGTCAAAATGGAACCCACTACAACTATACAAAACAAATTAAAATATACGAATAAAATTATTTAATTAATATTTATCTATACTATACTATTATAAGCGAAATAGGGTATAATTTGTTATATTATATTATTATAAACATCATATGTATATTTTATTAATTGTTTCCTTCGCCAAATATTATTACTACCTTCCTAAAGAAAATATTAATAAAATAATTACGAGATTTGTAGATTAAGATATAAACATATGTAGGTCATTATTCCATGGAGAACCATCTTAAGTGGAGTACCATGGAGAACCATTTAAAATGCATTAAAATTGTCCTTTATATAAGGGTCCCGCATGGGCACCTTACAAAAAAGTCTTATAATTCTACCATCTATCTATTATAAAAAAATTACAAAAAAATATTTTAAATTTTTTTTTTAAAAATGATGACGTGGCAGCAGTTTTTTAATTTTTTTAAAAAAATTAAAAAAAATTTTGATGAATGGATAGAAGATAAAATTATAAGACTTTTTTGTGAAGGGGCCCCGCCAGGGGTCTTATATAAAGGACAATTTTAATGCATTTTAAGTGGTTCTTCACGGTTCTCCACGTAAGATGGTTCTTCATAGAGTGGGACTCATGTATATTTTATTATGTACACTATAACGACCTTCATTTACGAGATTTCTAGATTAAGATGTTAAACTGGAATCCACTAGAAATTAATTAATTAACTAATATTTACATTATACTTTCATTCACGAATAAATTAATCATCATTCAATTTAGAAGATATGAATTTTGTAGACTTAAAATTTTAAAATTACTTGATTCAATATTAATTATATCATTGTTACCAATGATATTTTTAGGAAAAAAGAGATTTTAATTAGCAAATATAGAAAAATGAAATATTTTAGTTGAAAAGGGTAATCGGTTAATTATTAATCATTATAATATTATTATTTTATTAGATACAATTGCATATGATATATTTGAAAAATGAATGGTTTTAATTAGAAAAATTTGCAAAAATATGTATTTTACTTGAAAAAAACTGATTACTTATAAAAAATAGAAAAAGTAATATGTTTTACCTAAAAAAGAAATTGATTAGTTATTAAATAGAATGATGGACAAAAAATCAAAATTTTAAATGTTTCAGTTTTCATATATTAGTTTTCATATAATAGTATATATTATCTATATTTTAATTAAAAATTTATATTATCTATATTCACAAATATTTATATTATCTTATAAAACACTCCAAGAAATTAAAATTTTAATTTTCATCAATAACATATTATTATTAAACACTTATATTATCTTATAAACAACTACTCCCAGAAGTTCAAGTTCGATTACTATCAACAACATATTTTAGTTAAAAATTTATACTATCTATTTCACAAACATTTATATTATCTTATAAACCATTCCAAGAAATTCAAAGTTCAATTGCCGTCAACAACATATTAACTTTAAAAAATTACTTTATCTATTTTCAATATATAAGAAAGACACCATCGTTTAGAATACTATCAAATATTTATTATTATATTTTAGTATCTTCTATAATTTATTTTCCAAAAAATATATTAAAATTATGAATAATAAAATAAAATATTTAAAAAATAAGATAAAAATCAAAAATCATCCGTGCATCGCACGGGTTATAGGCTAGTATATATAAAGAGAAATTTGTATAATTGACAAATGAACTTCGCAACTGAATGCTACATCCAAATTTTTAATACATATTACAATTAAAAATAATATCTTAAATTATATTTGTCCCGTAAAATATTAAACCTATATGAAGTTAATAAACTACTTTATTATCCTAATTCGACACCTTCACGTATCCTTATCCAATATCAAGTCCTCCCTGCAGTTTAAAATTCGTAAATTTAACGTAAATAACTTGTCCCAAATCTTTCTTAGCCTCGCTCTCCTCCTTAAACCCAATAACATTAATGTTATGTTTGGTTGGGGAGAATGAAATGGAATGAAATGGAATCAATGAAATTAGAGCCGGCTCTAGGGGCAGTTGTCCTAGGCTTAGTGCCCAGGGTCTCCAAAAATATTGGAGCCACATTTTTCTTCCATATTTTATAAAATATTTAGTATAAATAAAATATTAGTAAAATAATTATTGTTAAAATTTTTATTTTTCATTTAATATCAATATTTTTCAATGTTTCATATAGAATAAATTGGAGACCAAGAAAATATATACTAGATTTACTATTGAAAATATGAATTATTCTTCCTTGTTTCTAAGAGTTAGTATTAAAATTTTTAATAGTTTGGTGTAGTTTGATTTTTATAATTTAAATTTACATAATATTTTAAAAATTAACAAATAAACTATTTTATTAATAAAAATGAACTATATATACTATATTAAGAATTGGCTTAATGACCTTTTAGCCCTCGAAGTTTTATACGAAATACCTATCAGCCCTCAATGTTTCAAAACGTTCTTTTTAGCCCCTGAATATCCGTAAAGGTCCAATTAACCCTTGTACCGGTACGAAAAATTGTAACGGTACGTATCGGATGGGCAAAATAGACATTACATGTGTCCGTTACAATTTTTTTTTTTAATTTGTTCCGGTTTAATAGGACCATTCCGGATACTTCAGGGGCTAAAAGGTACAACATATTAAACTTGAGGGTTTGATGGGTACAAAAGGTCATTACTATTTCTTCTAGTTTAATTCAGCCACCACTAGTTTTCTATACGTGCTTTGTTTTTCCAGAAATATAACATTTTTCACAAAAAATTAATAATAATCCTAATTATAATATTTCTTCATCCAAATTCTTTTGAGGATACCCTGTTTATGATACAAAAATAATTTTATTCTTATATTTTTAATTTTTACACTCACATAACAATCTCTCCGAAGAACCCTTCAAATCATCCCATTTTTTAAGTATTATTATGAGAACTCTCGAATAAAAAATCTCATTTTTTAAAATATTACTCATCATCGTATATGTATATGGACAATGTTACAAATAAAAAATCTAATTTACAAAATTTAATACAAATATAAACCTATAAATAATTAAATATATTCAATATATTTTACCCTGCGTAGCACGGACAATTTAGTTTTGGGAAACAATGTTCACACGCACCTGATTCTTATCAAAAATCATTTTGTTTCCTTATTTTTTTTTGCTCAATTTTATTGTAAAACATTTTGTTTGATGTTTTTTGTCCAAAAAAAGAAAAGAATCCATTAAAATAAAATTAAAACTCTTTTTTTTCATTAAAAGCATTCTTTTTCCCTCTAAAGTCATATGTAACTGTACCCTTGCTTTTAAGTTGAGCCTTTAATTTTGTAAAATAATTATTTCTTTTATTGTCTTGTAGACAACGTAATCTCGGATTTTCTTTTACTTTATTAGGTGTGATAATTTAGAGATTCTAAGATTTTTAGTGTAACTTTGAAGAGAATACTAGATTATAATTCGTGTTACACAACATTTTTAAAAAATTATTTAATGATAATAATAATAGTAATGATAATAGTAATAGTTATAATTACTTATAATAAGGAAAATGATATTATATTTAAAATCAAATAATTGCAACACTTAATTGCAACACTTAAAATATCATTAATGTAATTTATAGTATTTATTGAAATTATATTTATAGATGTAGCACGGGTTATAATTTAGTTAATTTTAAAGTTTGTATAAAAAATTTCTATTATAAAAAAAAGAATCAAATATTAATATGGATCTTACGCGAACCATATACGAATCTAATATGAAAAATAATTTCCAAACATAAATATGGATCCTGAAACTGAGATAACGGTTATCCACTAATTTATTATATATTGATAGATATGGATTTATTTGATTACAAAAATATCCTTGTACAAAAGTAGTCAATTAAGTTCATATGGTGATTTCGTAGTTAAACAGCTACGTTACTGAATTTAATATTCTTAATTTATTCGTTTTGTCATGAAATAGAATTTGATCTTCTATTACAAAAAAAGAAATTTTATTTTCATTTTAAGATTTGCTAGTGGTAAACAAAGAGAGAAGAGTGTATGTAAGTCTTACTCGAGGGATATGGAGATAGTGGTGGCTGAATTAAACTAGAAGATATAGTAATGACCTTTTGTACCCATCAAACCCTCAAGTTTAATACGTTGTACCTTTTTAGCCCCTGAAGTATCCGGAAAGGTCCTATTAACCCTTATACCGGTACAAATTAAAAAAAATTGTAACGGACACATGTAATGTCTATTTTACCCATCCGATACGTACCGTTACAATTTTTCGTTCCGGTACAAGGGTTAATTGGACCTTTACGGATACTTCAGGGGCTAAAAGGAACATTTTGAAACATTGAGGGCTGATAGGTATTTCGTATAAAACTTCGAGGGCTAAAAGGTCATTAAGCCATTAAGAATTGATTATTGTTGCATTTGTTTCCATAAATTAATATTCTAGGCTTTAGTTTATTAGTTGATTTGGTTGCCTACCTTTTTTTTTTCAAATATTTTTCAAAAAATCTAATTTAGGAAAGGAAAAAAATCTTGTTTGTAAAAAAATAAAAAATAAAATCCAAATCAAATTTCTAAAATTTGTAGTAAATTTTTCTTGTCCACAGTCAATGATTGTTTGATGTTCAAGAAATTTTTTGAAAGAATCAATCTTAATCCATTTCCCAACAGGAAGTTAGGAACAATCTACTCTCACCATATAAGCTTGGGCCTCCAAACTACTAGAGACGGCCCTGAATGAAATCAAAAGGAAAAAATGGAGATAGAGAAAGATTTAGAAAAAAAAATGAATAGGTTCAAACTTTCTATGATGAGAAATGTGAAGAAATTGAATGTTGGGGAGAATGGAGCATTCCTTCTTAAATAGGTGAGTTTGAGTTCTAGTTCAAATGATTAAGAATGGAATGGATGAATGAATAAATATTTTCGACATTATCTATCTTATAGTTCAAATTTTATTCCACTCCTTTCCATTTCATTTATCTCAACCAAACACAACATAATGTTATGTTTGGTTCGGGAGAATGAAGGCCCCGTTTGGGGTTTCATTTTTCTGTTAACTTATGGCTTATAATGCCATAAGAACTTATGTGGGGTGTTTACCTATTTAAGTTTTAGCTCAACTTATGATTTATATGTTGATAAGTTGAATGTTAGGAAATCATAACATTCAACTTATGCTTATAACTTATTTTTCGATACACGTAATATATAATATCCTTCAAATTTTCAAAATCATATATCCTTTGATCCGTTCATTAGAAAATTGATATGTATATATCAAATTACTCTACTCATCGAGATCTATCCATTGACATCCATTGATATATATTAAAAAACAAATATTTTGAAAATAATAAAAAAAGTTAACTTATAAGTTCTGATTTACCAAACACTCTACTGATTTATAAGTTCCGATTTACCAAACACTTTACTGACTTATAAGTTCTGCTCTACTTATCAATTATATGACATTTATGCTTATAAGTCAAAAGCTACTCTTCTTAAGATACCCCAAACACCCACGAAATGGAATGGAATGGAATCAATGAAATCAAAAGAAAAAAATGGAGATAGAGGAAAGATTTAGAAAAAAAATGAATAGGTACAAACTTTCTATAATGAAAAATGTGAAGAAATTGAATGTTGTAGAGAATGGAGCATTCCTTCTTAAATAGATGAGTTTGAGTTCTAGTTCAAATGATTAAGAATGGATTGGATGAATGAATAAATAAATATTTTAAACATTAACCTATTTTATAGTTCAAATTTCATTCCATTCCATTTATCCCAACCAAACCCAACATGATTCCTACATCCTCTTATTCGTCTTCTTCGAACATGATCAAACCAACATAATATCTTTTAATATATAATATAATTTGTTTCTCCTAAATTTGACACAAATACGTTTTTATATATCTTCTTATCACACCACATAAATTGTTGTAAGCCACCGCTCATCTCCGATTCCTTGACATATATAGCATCAAAATATGTAAGTTTAAAAAATTCTTATAAATTATTGTAGTATATTATTTATAATAACTTATAATTCATGTGAGTTTTTTAACATTTATAATTTTTTTATATATAACTATTTTATTTTTCTAATACTTATTGTAATTATAATTTAATGTAAACCATGTTAATTAGTTTTCATAATGAAATTAATTTAAATAATTAATATTGATTAAAATAATTTATTTATGAAGTTATAATGTTAATTATATAATATTAGTGATAATAATAACTATATAGAACTAAAAATATAAAATTTAAATTAAATATGTTGTTAACAGGATTCGAACCTTGATCATCTAGTATAATATTTTAAAGAGAAAAAGGACCCTGAGATATATCTCACGGAACTTTTCCTAAGATATATAAAAAATAACCTTTAAAATTTGCTGGGCCCGCAAGGCTAATTAAAAATCTCTGAATTTACTAAAACAGCCACCCCATTTTTATATATAAAAATTAGGTATCTCAGAGAACTTACCTGAGATATATCTCAGGCTCCCTACTCTTTATTTTAAAAATAGAATATTCATTAATAATAGATCTAACTGCTTTCAACTATTTACTTAAAATATAACGATCATTATCCCCTAGTTTGCTTATTAGAGATAGTATAGATTATTCGATACGTATAAGAGGATCATTATAAGACTCCTCACTTTTAAATATAATATAAAAATATTAATGAGCGCGATTGTATAGCCCAAATGGTAAAGGGTGTATCCTTTGTCGTCCCAGGTCATGGGTTCGATTCTCGCTCACCCCGAGAATTACTTTGAACAGATACTAAATTGTAAGGCATATAAGCCTACATATTGGTAAAAATTTAATATTTTGATAACTTTTTTTTAATACAAGTATTTAATGTATGTTTGAGATTCTATAAGTTGCTAAAAAAAGTTACCTTTTTCAGAAAAAAGTTAGAAATCTCTAACTTTGTCTTAAAATAAGTTGATTTATTCTGGAAAATAAGTTCTCCCAAACACCCCCATAATTCTTTTTATTCCCTCTTTTTTTTAATTTCATACGTTAAATTCATAAACAAAAATGGGGAAAGTTAGAATGTATCTTATAAATTTATTACTCCCTCTATTTTTTTATATTAGTCTTTTGACTTTTCTGCACACATTTTTAGGTGCATTGACCACATAGATAAATTTTTTTTTTTTGAAATTTTCTTTTTATGAATGAAAATATGTAATTAAAATTTTAATTCACAAAAAAACTAATTGAAAAATTTAATTTGAACTATGGAGTCAAAACACTTAAAAGTACGTGCAGAAAAGTCAAGCGAGTAATATAAAAAAACAGAGGAAGTATAAAATATTGATTAGAGTGAGGAAGAGTTCTTATAATACAAAAAAATATTACATTTTTAATGAATCTAGTGACTAAAAATTTCTTAAAACATATATTTTTCTTCTTTATTCTCAAAATTTCAATTAAAAATGTTTTGGAATGGTAGCTATAATAGTTAGCTAAAATAATACTCCCTCTATCCCCAATGTTTTGTCCTGTTTGACTTTTAATGGTCAAATTGACCAAATATTACATATATAATAAAAATAAAAATTATAATAAAAATTATATCATGAGAAAGTAAATTTAGTCAACATTAATATGTATTTTTCAAATTTTATAAACTATTAGAAAATGATACGTAAATGTTAGTCAAAGTTTGGTCAATTTGGCCATAAAAAGTCAAACAGGACAAAAGATTTAGAACGGAGGGAGTATATAATAATTGTTAGCTAAAACTTGTTGAACGTGTAAGGGGTTGTGCCCCAACGGTGTTAGCTATAATCGTTAGCTATAATTCAAAAACAGTATTTTATTAATATTTTCAAATTTTTTGTAAACCCATAATAATTTATAACAGCCCCAAATCCGGGGTCAGGGATTTAGAATACTCACGATCCATTTACTCCTTCCCTTACCTGTATTACTCACAATGTACACAATTCAACAGCTTATGACCCCACAATATATATCTCTCACACACACAGAGGTTAGAGTCTCAGAAACGAAACAATACAACAATTGCGGAATAAATAACTTTTATTACAATACCCAAATATCTTTTAAATCTGTTACTGATACAACTTCTAAGTAATGGGACATTACCAACTAAGTCTCCTGATGATTACAATCCTCTCATACTATTCACACCTATACATAAGATGAATATAACAAGCTGTAGCCTGATCCGACTGGTTCGTATTGCTTTCGGGATCACTAATAGAAACTGTCTATGAAGATGCCTTGCGGTTACCACTTGCTGGCGTGGTCTGTGTTGTGTCCTTAACATCCTGCTTCACTGCTCTATAATATATAAAAAAATAGCAAGAGTGAGCAAAAGCTCAGCAAGGTAATAATAAAATGGCTTAACTCTGCCTTTATCTTGATACCCAATAATATACTTGTATAAGACAATAATTGTCAAAGTATCTCAATACTGAAATTACTTCCTTATCTGAATATATATTCCAAAAATAATACCATTGTAGTACTACAAATATCATCTTCATAGTATCTCAGCAAACTTTTACTATACTATGAACAAAGTTCTAGTATAATATAAAAGATGAAGTTACAAGGTAAACAAATATAACCTTTTCATAGAAAAATATTTGCTATATAAAGTATAAGCAGAATTTCAACATATATCGTAAAAGATGAAGTTATAAGGTGATTCAATATCAACAACCTCCTTATCACAACTCATGTTATGTAAGGTATCAACAGAGTCATCAAATATAAGATAAAAGATGAAGTTACAAGGTGATTTAATGCAACTTTAGTTTTAAACATTTTTCAAATCCTGCCAACACTTATCGGTCACCCAACCGTAGCTTTCCGATCGGGGTGCTCTCGATAATGTTGCTGAAGTATCCAAATTGGATGATGAACTAATACTGGAGTATTCTCCGATCCCGCTGTTCAAATCCTTACGGTGATCGGTCGCAGATTGTACAGCTCAAATTGGTTTTACTACCGGTAGAAGGAAGAACTGACGGATTTACTTGTCTACCGCCCTTTTTGATCTCCCTGGCCAACGGTTGGGCCTTTGGGATGGACCGGCGCGACTCGGCCTCTTACACGACTCCTAGTTCGAATATAATCCATGACTCTGAAATGTAAAGTTCGTCCTACTTTCCCCAAGTGTAATACTTGTTGATAGGACTCCACGAAGTAGTCGTATCTAGTTGGAAATTAGGGTGTCAAAATTTGACACGACCCGAAACCCGACACGGAAAAGTACGAATTTGGGTAGAGTGTTTTGAGTTTCGGGTCGGGTTCGGGTTGGGTAAAAATTTACCCGAAAAAATCGGGTCAGTTTCGGGTTAACCCAAAATACCCGAACCCGACCCGAAAATTTAATTTATGTAATATATTATACATAATATTAAAATTTACTTTATAATTGTATACATGTGTGATATATTTATAAATTATATAAATAATTTTAATTTACATCTCATCTCTTTAAATTGATATTATATTTTTTAATATATTTTAAATAAAAATTATTTTATAAAATAAAAATAATTATTTTTTATTATTTTCGGGTCAAAACGGGTCATTTTCGGGTTGACCGGGTACATAACAGGTCGGGTTCGGGTTGAAATTTTCAACTCATTTCGGGTTCGGGTCGGGTTTGGGTTGACCCAAAAACAGGACCGGGTACAGCAAACCCGACACGAACTCGACCCACTACCCGAAATTGACACCCCTAGTTGGAAAGGAAGATTCACCAATATTTCCCAAGTTGTTGCTTGTTAATGGATATCAACTTGTTCCATCAATTTTACTCCTCGAGTGTTGAGGAAGTAACAAAAATCATTACGAATATAAAATAAATTTATTTCACAATTTTATGACTTGGAAGTCAAAATAAATAGTAATATCTCAAGTAAGGTTCCCCAGCTTTGAAGGAAAACGACGCCTCTACCGGCTAGAAGTGGATAAAAATATCATGAGGACCTTGACTCATTCTTATAATACTTTTTAGAAAATCTCCACATCGTTTATAATAATTCCAAAAGTCAGAAAATATCTGGAGATAATTGTACTAAATCTCAGAAATATTTCAATAATTATTGATGTTAAATATGCTTTTAAATAATATAAATATTATTAATCTAGTTTCAAAGTACTTAATAAATATTCAAATAATATTTATTAATAAAAAATGGTTAAAGAATTTTATTAAACAAAATAATTCCACTTAAATCTTTAAATGAATATTCAAAAACAATATTCATCTTATTAATAAATACCCAAAGAATATTTATTAATAATATTTGAAATAGTTAACTCAAATAACCCCAATTTATAAACAAATTGGAATATTTTAAATACCTCAAAATAATTCTGGATAACAACTGATATCATTCCCGGTTCGTACGTCGTAGGTAAGTAACCGTTTATGAATCAATAAATATTCAATAATATTTCTCGAATGAGATAATACTCAAATAACAATCCTCAAATGATTTCCAAGTAATTTATACTTCCTGGAATATAAATAATGTTACTAAATAACATTCCTCATAATACATAGTACTCTATCGCTAGAATCCCTCTGGGTTTCCACGACTATCTATATATCTCAAAATACTGACTCCCGGTCAAGATTCGAACACAATAAGTACGCTCTTATCTCTAGAGCTACAAATACACCGGTTATAAAACCACTTATCTCAAACTCGTATATAAAGCAGAAGGCAAAATCTATTTAACACGATATAAGCAATTACTGCAAAACGGTATAACTCTATACATGGCAAAAGCAGTAATATAGATTTAATACTACAAAGTATAGGTTTAGTATCCTTTCCTGGTACTCGAGATATAATAGGGCTTGCGACGATGTCGTACGATCTAGACAAAGTCAAATGAAAACATAATATTATTCCCCTGGATTAACCATTCGTAATTCAAGGTTTAAACATGTAAGCAAAACACAACCAAGGCATTAATTACTCGCTCTAGACTCATACTAAGTCCATGCTAGTCGACAAACACTTACGTCATAAGTTTGGTTCAACATCCATCCTCGAATCCAAGTTATACTTAACCATTTAGAACATTGGTTTCTAAGTCTCGTTTTAAGTGGTTTTCCCTTGCGCAACCTCGACTTAAACTTTTCTATAAAATCAACTGATTACTCTTAGGAGGTGATTCTTTCGTACACATTCAACTTACGATATCTAGTATTTAATAACGATTTGCCACCAAAACTATTTCTTTAAGGGGTTCAACTGAAGTCATGAACTTAACACATTCGCTTTTGAACCACTTTTACGAATTTCCCGATTTCTCCTAAACCGTAAACCAGAATGCTACGATTATTTCACCAAAATGATCTATGAATCAACATCTACAAGTTCATGGCAGGTGTTCAACTTTTACAGAAGGTTTATGTCTTGGGTGTGTCCTATTTTTAATTCCTAACGAAATTTCGGCATTACGACGGCTATGTATACATGCTTTTCCAAATTTTATCACTCCACTATGGTCATACCATAGTGAATCAACAACTTGTACAGATGATGCATATCTTAACAGCTCAAAAATATCATCACTTAACCATCATATGGGTCATGGTTCAAACAACAACAATAATCCATGGATCTAATCATATAAACATTATAACAATCACTAATCCTCATATCATTCATAAAATCGTCCAAACTCAAAATAAAGTCTAGGGTTTCTTGAGGTGATTACCTTCCTTGGAGTGTATATGAACTTACTAAGCCTTGTATAGCCCTTATCTAACCTTGGTATAGCTTGGATCATCCAAAGAAAACAAGAAATCCAAGTTAGTAATTCTGAGTCACTATACACCAGCTGAAAGAACTGGAAAAACGAGGTTCTTACCTTGCTTTTCTGGACAAAGCTCCTAAAGAAGAGTTGTAGAGCATCTCAATACCTTTCTAACAAGCTATAGAACACAATATTCTAGTGAGAAATGAGGGAGTTATGCTCAAATTACCGAGCTATTTACTGTTTTGGCATAATGGAGTTTCTTGGTTTGGTTTTGTGTTTTGTTTGCTTGGTCTCATCTAACCACAACTGAATTATTTAGATATTATCTCAATAAATCCACTTTAATAAAGTGATTACCTCATTGCTTACCTCATGTAATAGCCATGTGTTGGTGTCTTGTATAATAAGATTGGCTAATACATGTATGTAGCTATATCACTTGGATGCATCTCTTCTTTTAGTGTTGTCCATCATCTATTGGTGCCACTTAATATAATTCTCTTGATAATCATGTAGGATATTTAATCTTGGCATAATCTCAATCCTTAACCCATGATTCGTTCGTTTAATCGCTTAATCTCGTTGTAAGGTTTCAGCGGTTTCTAGAACGTTCGTTTCACAGTCTCAGTGGTTTTCGTTCCAAATCCTCAAATCAAATATAATAAAATCCTCAAATCCTCAATTAATATCTCATTTCTTGAATATAATACTATATAATTCACTGCTCGATCAAATATTACACCAGAATAAAATTTGGAATTTCTGAATTCCGATCGTCTTTGCATACACTTTTTTACTCTATGGATTACTAATACGACTTCGAAACACCCATACCAGGTGCCATACATAGGGTGGCATGAAAAGTTTTCCAACCTAAAAAATCACTATTCATTCGTACAAATTACTATTCATGTATGAAAAACACTATTCATAAAAAAATGAAAAATTCTCTCAAATCCAAAAATTAAGGTTATTATACTAACTCACTTCTCATCTCCCCTTCAGGGTCCATTAGCTCATTTCCTGGACGATAGATTATTCTTATCTATGTCCTCAACCATTGAATTACTCTATTCCGAAAGTACATATGAATCGAGATCATCATCCATAGCAATATCCATTCATTATAATTACCGTTCCTTGGAATCACCATTCACTAATGCACTTAATCATAAATAAGAAAAGTTTTTTTTTAATTCTATCGAAAATTCATGTTATTACAGTCTCCTCTCCTTAAAAGGATTCCGTCCTCGGAATCAATTTAGAAATAGCTGGGGATACTTCTCTCCCATTGCACTTTCTAATTCTCAAGAGGATTCTTCCACCTCTTGATTTTCTTCCCACACTTCCTTATTAGCTTGACCACCTTGTCCCTTAGCACTTGCTCTTTTCTATCAGTGATTTCCACCAGTTGTTCTTCGTAAGACATATCGGGTTGTATATCTATCTATTCGTAT
This sequence comes from Saposhnikovia divaricata, assembly GCA_036435485.1. NCBI lineage: Eukaryota > Viridiplantae > Streptophyta > Magnoliopsida > Apiales > Apiaceae > Saposhnikovia > Saposhnikovia divaricata. The sequence continues at coordinate 50,985,930 of CM071595.1, read as the reverse complement.
TCTATCATATGCCAGGCATCTATAGTATACTGCCATGGCACTGACACACGAACCATGTTATGACCATTCGATAGGTTTGGGGGGGTAAGGCTGGCTCGTAGGCCACCTTCCTGTCGCGTTTTAAAATCTTAGATGGCCCAATGAATCTCGTGCTAAACTTCCCTTTCTTTCCAAATCTCATTAATTCCTTCCACGAGGATTCCTTTTTAGCATCATGAATCTGTACCTCATATTCTTTATCTTGTTTGCACAGAAAATACACCAACATAAACTTGTTTGTCATTCATCAACATGCCATTTAGCTTATCAATAGCAGTACTATCTTTATACTTGCGAGCGTTGTCCACATACTTTCTTTGTCTGTTCTGGGCTGGCACTAACCGCTTGTTGGTATAATCTTTTGTCTTTCTCGTTTGTTGGACTAACTTGGGTTTTGTGTAAAATCTCGTCCTTTTATTCCCGAACATTCGGAATCCATCTCTTTCTTATTTTGACTAAGGGCATCGGCCACCACATTGGCCTTCCCTGGATGGTAGTGTATCTCATAGTCATAATCCTATGTCAATCCTAGCCATTTCCTTATCTTATGTTATCTACTATCAACCCCCGGTGTTGCAGCCTCTTCTTTAATCACTTTACAGAAAGCCAATCTACCCTCTGTATTCATTCATTCATTCATTCTATATTATCCCATCTCTCCTCTTTCTGAAAGAAAGGCGAGTCTCTTGGGGAATTTGCTTGCGGGGAATGTTGTCTAGCCTGTCACACGTTCAGTTCCTTCTGCATAAATATACATATTGCAAGCTCTCTGGTTAGATCTCGCACTTTTCTTTCATACATATGACGTTTCGATATACTTAGGGCGAAAACTATCGCGGATAACTCAAAGCCATTTCATTAAATTCTATAAAAAGTTGCGGGTGCATTAGTACCCAAAATGACATCACAAAAGAATTTCATAGTATCCATACCTAGTGAGAATCGCAGTCTTGGGTATATCCTCGGGTTTACTCTTCAACTGGTGATATCCAGTTCTTAAATAAGTTTTAGAAAAAACACAACATCTTTCAGCTGATCAAACAATAATCTATTCTTGGTAATGGTTACCTTTCACAATGGTGAACTCTTTCAACTCTCGATGTTCGTTGCACAATCTCGTGCTAACATCTTTTTCTCTCACAACAACCCCGGGACTCTCCACGGTGGTACACTGGGCCTTATTATACTCTTATCCAGTAATGCTCATAACGAAGTCGCTAATTCTTCCATTTTTACTGGGGCTATTAGGGGATGCAGCACTATACTCTGAATACTCGGTATTCATTCTCATGTCATCCAAATATATATCTGGTAACTCATTAAATCCTTGTACAGCCTCCCAAAACTATTGTAATTTCCTTTATACTTCGCGTCTCTTTTCTCAGCATCAACCATGAAAGCTTATTAAGCCTCATATCTCTGGCGTAACAGTCTCTTAGTCTTAACTATATTCATGAATTTCTGAATCTTACTCCGTCCCTTAATTATTACTCTTTTCCCTTACAATTAATTGGCTTCATTGAGTGCCAACCAATCCATCCTCATTATAATATCAAATTCTCCCAACTTCGAAAGGAATCAAATCTATTAAAAGTGTCGACCACATATTTCTAGTTCACAACCTGGATGTACCAATTTTACGGGAAAATTTCTCGATCGACCATCTTTACTTGCAATCACCCTTTTAGGGGTTCAACCTTAAGGTCTAACTGATATGCAAGATCTTGAGGTGCAAACACTTAGCAGCTCTGGATCAAATAAAATGTTAATACTAACTGAGTTTAAGTAGGAGGGTATCTGTTATTTGAAGGTCCTGGTAGAGGGCTGCCTGCGGGAGGTAGCCTCATTATCTCTTGGTATAGCTGGTACAGTAGGTGGACATTCCTTAGCCTTGTGTCCAAGCTTCCCACAATCGATGCCCTTTTGCACTAATGTAGCATAATCGGTTAACTCCAACATCGCCACGCGAATCTGGATCTATTGTTTCAGCCCTTGTTGAAACCTACGGGCTCTCTTTCACATCTACATTTACAACTCCGGACAGAAAACTTGGCCTCATACTCTGCCACAGTCATGTTTCCTTGATTTAACTCTAGAAACTTTATTTCCATCTAGGTCTTCCTGTATCTCGAAAAATATTTCTCTAAAAACAACACGTTAAATCTCTCCAAAGTCACAACATAAGCTCCCTCTAACTCCATCATCAACACTTATCTTGCAAAACCAGAGATAGTGTACATTCATAACGAACTCCTCTAAACCCCAATTCCACTATAGGGTATCTCTTTAACATCGTTGTCACTGGAGTTCGTGACACCTCGTTATTCCCTTCACATATATATCTTGACCAACTTTCCATTATCATACTACCCTTGAGAGAGAGTTCACTGATTCCATTAACATAACAATCTTGAGGAAGAGAATGAACTAATACCATTGATATGTCACTGGTATACTAATCGTTTTGGGACTCACTCTTGTCCTCGGCGATTCTATTACGAATCTAATCTATATCAACGAATTTCGCTTATCTTACCTGGTCAGCATCCCCTTGGAACTTATTAGAGATAACAAGAATCATGGAGCTTTGAAAAGATAGTTGTCATATCAAGACAAATGTCACACCATGGTGGTCATAGGATTATGAGTTCTGAAATAACCTCATTTGAGATAAGAGAATTTACTGAGAGATCAATATGATCTAAAGAACTCAATGTTACGTGCCTCAGTTAAGACATTACTAAAGGTAATTAGCCTTCTTGTATTTCACAACACACAAGTGATGGCGTCCCATCAGACTTCTATCATACAGACAGATAGTCCTTGTGGCCCCTATAAGAATAGGGTTGTTCGTCTCAGTGGGAGTAGAGAAATATGAAGCAATTCGAAATCAAGGTAAAAAATTATCGTCTTTCGACAAATAATTCTCAAAGGGACACTTTGGAGTAAAAATTCCAAGGTGCGATTTCCAAAGGAAGGATAACCAGAAAGACACTGGTAGATAACGAGCAAGTGTTATCCATTATTGAGGGAAAGTGGAAGTTTAAATAACATTATTCGACAGGGCTTCGGAAACCTAAAAGTAGGTATCGTGATAGCCTCTGGCACAATGGAAACCTAGTAATAAATACGACAATATGACTTAGAAGAGGGAATATAATCTTTATAGAGAACGATTCACGAACGGGGAGGTACTGCCAAGGTCTCTACGGATGCCTTATATGTTGGCTCATCTGACGGATAATCGTTCGATTCTAAAGTTTTCTTCTTCATGCACACCTTAGAGTGCTCGATAACTTATGTCATCATCGACTCGTACTAGTCGCCAAAGATTCAACCAGCAGCATTTACAATCATAAAGAGTTCTATCCAACTCGGTGCAAGCATCTCAAGCAAGCGTTCCATTCCATAAGAAATCTTCGATACCGGTGTCGTCCTTCGTGTTGACGAATTCCATATTTCAAATAGGCAGTAATTCTGAAAATCGTTAGAAAATACTTGCTTAAATTCGATATCTATTTCGATCATCCTTATATCTGATATTCCTTTTTCCCATAGCAATCCCGTGTGCTACATAAGCTTAACACTTTGGGCATAAAAGCCTTTTCATTTAAGTCAATCTCAGAACTGCTCAGTTCGTCTTGGTCCTTAATTATATTTCTCCTTTATCGTCCAATCTCAACTTCATCATTTTATCTCTATAATCCATTGCAACAACCAGGGTCTGTCCACCAACCCATATAGCGGTTACCTTATCCACTCCACGGGGTTTGCTCTAATTTTCACTCTCTTTAGTGACATTCTCTGATAATCAGAAAGATAAGGTTTGCCAAAATTTGTTGAATATTTTTCCCAAAATTAGGGAAATTTTGGTCAGTCTATTTACCCACTGGTAACACTGGGAAATCAATTTCGAAACCTGGAGAACAATTCTATGAACATCCAAACAGGTAGAATCATAAACGGTTATAATAACGGAATAATCGACATAAAGTTGGAAGTGTAACCACTGGAAAGGAACCAAATATATACATCCCATAGAAGGGAAATCAAATGTTTGAAATTGAACATGCCACATCTTCCTGATACATATACATCCGAATAGTCAATATTACCAAAAGTCACTCTACCTAACGACCAACTCAAAAGGAACCTTACTATATAACTAGTCATTCATCAAAACTAGCAATACCCGGGTCTGATTCCAGCTTCTTAGTTCTATCCTCGTAATTTCCTCCTCGGCCGCCAACCGGGCCCTCAACTCCTTTGTCCTTGTATTCACTTCAATCAAATCAACAGCCAGGTTCCCAATGATCCCGTCGTGGGTAGCATCTGATACAACCTCTATCTCATCTACTCTTAAGACTCTACTCTATTCGCTTCACCATACCTCCTGATGAACCATAACCGACTCTAAATTCTTGTCTCGTCACTTAATCAATCTTTAAGGACTCCTCCGGTCCTCAAGTATACATATCACATCTTTATCAACCGGCTCGCTCTCTACAAGATTCTTCCCTTGACCCTATATGGGGTCCTCCTCTAGATCCTCCTCTGGATCCTCCTTCATCGGGTCAGCATCCTTCTCAAGGAGCACATCATCATATGCCTACTCGAAGGCCTCGGGGTCTGGTATCTCAGAATCCCATCCATCTATAACTCATACGGACCATGGTTACTAAACATGAAGTCCTAAACATGGTTTCCCAGAAGAAGTCCCCTCTCGGGCTTCATCTCAAATAGTCAGGGTCATGTCCTCTAACCCAACTACAAACTCGATTTGAGCTCTAGGTATTATCATTATTCTTAAGGGTATTGTAATACTCTATCTCCTATCGTTTCTGAGGACTGTAACCGAACGCTCTGATACCATTTTTGTAACAGCCCCAAATCCGGGGTCAGGGTTTTAGAGTAGTCTTGATCTATTTACTCCTTGCCTTACCTGTATTACTCACAATGTACACAATTCAATAGCTTATGACCCCACAATATATACCTCACACACACGCAAAGGTTAGAGTCTCAGAAATGATACAATACAACAATTGCGGAATAAATAACTTTTATTACAATACCCAAATGTCTTTTAAATCTGTTATTGATACAACTTCTAAGTAATGGTACATTACCAACTAAGTCTCCTGATGATTAAAATCCTCTCATACTATTCACACCTATACATAAGATGAATACAACAAGCTGTAGCCTAATCCGACTGGTTCGTATTGCTTTCGGGATCACTAATAGAAACTGTCTATGAAGATGCCTTGTGGTTACCACTCGCTGACAGGGTCTGTGTTATGTCCTTGACATCCTGCTTCACTGCTCTATAATATATATAAAACAATAGCAAGAGTGAGCTAAAGATCAACAAGGTAATAATAAAATGGCTTTACTCTGCCTTTATCTTGATACCCAATAATAAACTTGTATAAGACAATAATTGTCAAAGTATCTCAATACTGAAATTACTTCCTTATCGGAATATATATTCCAAAAATAGTACCATTGTAGTACTACAAATATCATCTTCATAGTATCTCAGCAAACTTTTACTATACTATGAACAAAGTTCTAATATAATATAAAAGATGAAGTTACAAGGCAAACAAATATAACCTTTTCGTAGAAAAATATCTGCTATATAAAGTATAAGTAGAATATCAACATATATCTTAAAAGATGAAGTTATAAGGTGATTCAATATCAACAACCTCCTTATCACAACTCATGTTATGTAAGGTATCAACAGAGTCATCAAATATAAGATAAAAGATGAAGTTACAAGGTGATTTAATGCAACTTTAGTTTTAAACATTTTTCAAATCCTGCCAATACTTATCGGTCACCTAGCCGTAGCTTTCCGATCGGGGTGCTCTCGATAATGTTGCTAAAGTATCCAAATTGGATGATGAACTAATATTGGAGTATTCTCCGTGCCCGCTGTTCCAATCCTTACGATGATCGGTCGCAGATTGTACAACTCAAATTGGTTTTACTACCGGTAGAAGAAAGAACTGACGGATTTACTTGTCTACCGCCCTTTTTGATCTCCCTAGCCAACGGTTGGGCCTTTGGGATTGACTGGCGCGACTCAGCCTCTTACACGACTCCTAGTTCGAATAGAATCCATGACTCTGAAACGTAAAGTTCGTCCTCCTTTCCCCAAGTGTAATACTTGTTGATAGGACTCCACGAAGTAGTCGTATCTAGTTGGAAAGGAAGATTCACCAATATTTCCCAAGCTGTTGCTTGTTAATAGATATCAACTTATTCCATCAATTTTACTCCTCGAGTGTTGAGGAAGTAACAAAAATCATTACGAATATAAAATAAATTTCTTTCACAATTTTATGGCTTGGAAGTCAAAATAAATAGTAATATCTCAAGTAAGGTTCCCCAGCTTTGAAGGAAAACGACACCTTTACCGGCTAGAAGTGGATAAAAATATCATGAGGACCTTGACTCATTCTTATAATACTTTTTAGAAAATCTCCACATCGTTTATAATAATTCCAAAAGTCATAAAGTATCTGGAGATAATTGTACTAAATCTCAAAAATATTTCTATAATTATTGAAGCAAAATATGCTTTTAAATAATATAAATATTATTAATCTAGTTTAAAAGTACTTAATAAATATTCAAATAATATTTATTAATCAAAAATGGTTAAAGAATTTTATTAAACAAAATAATTCCACTTAAATCTTTAAATGAATATTCAAAAACAATATTCATATTATTAATAAATACCCAAAGAATATTTATTAATAATATTTGAAATAGTTAACTCAAATAACCCCAATTTATAAATAAATTGGAATAATTTAAATACCTCAAAATAATTCTGGATAACAACTGATATCATTCCAGGTTCGTACCTCGTAGGTAAGTAACCGTTTATGAATCAATAAATATTCAATAATATTTCTCGAATGAGATAATACTCAAATAACAATCCTCGAATGATTTTCAAGTAATTTATACTTCCTGGAATATAAATAATGTTACTAAATAACATTCCTCAGAATACATAGTACTCTATCGCTGGAATCCCTCGGGGTTTCAACGACTATCTATATATCTCAAAATACCGACTCCCGGTCTAGAGTCGAACACAATAAGAACGCTCTTATCTCTATATCTACAAGATACACCAGTTATAAAACCACTTATCTCAAACTCGTATATAAAGCAGAAGGCAAAATCTATTTAACACAATATAAGCAATTACTACAAAACGGTATAACTCTATACATGGCAAACGCAGTAATATAGAATCAATAATACAAAGTATAGGTTTAGTATCCTTGCCTGGTACTCGAGATATGATTGGGCTCGCGACGATGTCGTACGATCTAGACAAAGTCAAATGAAGACATACTATTAATCCCCTGGATTAACCATTCGTAATTCAAGGTTTAAACATGTAAGCAAAACACAACCAAGGCATTAATTGCTCGTTCTAGACTCATACTAAGTCCATTCTAGTCGACAAACACTTACGTCATAATTTTGGTTCAACATCCATCCTCGAATCCAAGTTATACTTAACCATTTAGAACATTGGTTTCTAAGTCTCGTTTTCAGTGGTTTTCCCTTGCGCAACCTCGACTTAAACTTTTCTATAAAATCAACCGATTACTCTTTGGAGGTGATTCTTTCGAACACATTCACCTTACGATATCTAGTATTTAATAAACTTGATTCGCCACCAAAACTATTTCTTTAAGGGGTTCAACTGAAGTCATGAACTTAACACTTTCGCTTTTGAACTACTTTTACGAATTTCGCGATTTCTCCTAAACCGTAAATCAGAATGCTACGATTCTTTCGCCAAAATGATCTATGAATCAACATCTACAAGTTCATGGCATGTGTTCAACTTTTACAGAAGGTTTATGTCTCGGGTGTGTCCTGTTTTTAAGCCTAACGAAATTTCGGCATTACGACGGCTATGTTTACATGCTTTTCCAAATTTTATCACTCCACTATGGTCATACCATAGTGAATCAACAAATTGTACAGATGATGCATATATTAACAGCTCAAGAACATCATCACTTAACCATCATATCGGTCATGGTTCAAACAACAACAATAATCCATGGATCTAATCTTATAAACATTATAACAATCACTAATCATCATATCATTCATAAAATCGTCCAAACTCAAAATAAAGGCTAGGGTTTCTTGAGGTGATTACCTTCCTTAGTGTGTTTATGAACTTACTAAGCGTTGTATAGCCCTTATCTAACCTTGGTATAGCTTGGATCATCGAAAGAAAACAAGAAATTCAAGTTAGTAATTCTGAGTCACTATATACCAGATGAAAGAACTGGAAAAACAAGGTTCTTACCTTGCTTTTCTGGATGAGCTCCTAAAGAAGAGTTGTAGAGCATCTCAATACCTTTCTAACAAGCTATAGAACAAAATATTCTAGTGAGAAATGAGGGAGTTATGCTCAAATTACCGAGCTGATTACTATTTAGGCAGAATGGAGTTTCTTGATTTGGTTTTGTGTTTTGTTTGCTTGGTCTCATCTAACCACAACTGAATTATTGAGATATTATCTCAATAAAGCCACTTTAATAAAGTGATTACCTCATTGCTTACCTCATCTAATGGCCATATGTTGGTGTCTTGTAGAATAAGATTGGCTAATACATGTATGTAGCTATATCACTTGGATGCATCTCTTCTTTTAGTGTTGTCCATCATCTATTGTAACCACTTGATGATCATGTAGGATATTTAATCTTGGCATAATCTCAATCCTTAACCCATGATTCGTTCGTTTAATCGCTTAATCTCGTTGTAAGATTTCAGCGGTTTCTAGAACGTTCGTTTCACTGCCTCAGTGGTTTTCGTTCCAAATCCTCAAAACAAATATAATAAAATCCTAAAATATTAAATCCTCAAATCCTCAATTTAATATCTCATTTCTTGAATATAATAATATATGATTCAATGCCCGGTCAATTATTACACTAGAATAAAATTTGGAATTTCTGAATTCCGATCGTCTTTGCATACACTTATTTACTTCGTGGATTACTAATACGACTTCGAAACACCCATACCAGGTGCCATACATAGGGTGGCATGAAAAGTTTTCCAACTTACAAAATCACTATTCATCCGTACAAATTCTCAAAGTTTCTAGAACGTTCGTTTCACTGTCTCAGTGGTTTTCGTTCCAAATCCTCAAATCAAATATAATAAAATCCTAAAATATTAAATCCTCAAATCCTGAATTTAATATCTCATTTCTTGAATATAATAATATATAATTCACTACCCGTCAAATATTACACCAGAATAAAATTTGGAATTTCTGAATTCCGATCGTCTTTTCATACAATTATTTACTCCGTGGATTACTAATGCGACTTTGAAACACCCATACCAGGTGCCATACATATGGTGGCATGAAAAGTTTTCCAACTAACAAAATCACTATTCATCCGTACAAATTACTATTCACGTATGAAAAACACTATTCATCAAAAAAAGTGAAAAATTCTCTCAAATCCAAAAATTAGGGTTATTATACTAACTCACTTCTCATCTCCCCTTCAGGGTCCATTATCTCACTTCCTGGACGATAGATTATTCTTATCTATGTCCTCAAGCATTGAATTACTCTATTCCGAAAGTACATATGAATCGAGATCATCATCCATAGCAATATCCATTCATTATAGTTACTGCTCCTTGGAATCACCATTCACTAATGCACTTAATCATAAATAAGAAAAGTTTTTTTTAATTCTATCGAAATTTCGGGTTATTACATAATTAGAGACACACCCCCACCTTTGGTACAATCCAAATTTGACTAATTACATCTTTGGTTTATACACCGAAATATTAAGAAATGTAACCCCAATTTTGTTGCATCGCCAAATTTGTTAAACACACCCCAGCTTTATTCAGGGTTGTAAAAATTGGTTACTGTACTCGTTTTGGACCCCTAAACCGATCCGAGTAACGACTAATCGGACCAAAAATCGGTTTTTGGTATAACTCGGTCAAGACTCGGGTTGACTCCGAGTAATCGGAGTCAAACTCGGGCTTGATTAAAAAAAATCATTTTTTTTGCTAATTAAAAAGATTGTTTCATTGCTCAAAGGGATAAGAAGACATTAACCACTGCGGTATTAACCATCTTAACTTCAGTTCAGTTTAGTCCAATCCGGTATCTTAACTACTTTTGATGTATGCCTCAAGCAGGGTCTGCAACTGATGCAGATGTAACCAAAACTCTTGTATCGTTTCTCAGTCTAAGGTTACACTTAGACTTTTATATATAAATATCGGATTATATATATATATATATATATATATATATATATATATATATATATATATATATAAAGGTTGTAATAATATTATTAGTAATATTAATATTATTGTTAAATTTTAAGTTTAACACATGTACACTAAAATTAGAATAAATATATATAAATTATGAGAAAAAAAGTTAAAAAACAATATCCGATTAGTAATCCGAGTACTCATTCCTAGTACTCGCCGAATTTTCGATTACTCATTTTTCTGGACCAAAACCGAGTTGGTCCTATTTTCGATTTCTACAACCTTGGCTTTATTGCATCCTGTTATAGGGAGAATATTGCATAACAATATTTTGGAGGTTTGCTGGATTATCGGAGCAAAATACGGATATTTTGCTAAAAGAAGAACAAAGGATTAGGGTTTGTGTGTATGAATGTGGCTGAGCTTGATAGGTGTTTGCAGGTAAACTGTTTCTCATCCGTATCAAGGTGCCTACGTACCCTATTTATAGGGATCAAGCCTGACGTAGTTCTTGGGCCACAAGTTACCTAGGCGGGCTAGGGTTTTAAGAGATAAGCCAAAGTCCAAGCCCATGTAGCTAGCGCTGACGTGGCAATGAGTCATCAATCCTATCCTTGATCCAGCTGTAGAAGCCCATGACCTCGAACGGATAGGTTTGGAATGAAAGATCCACCAGGGCCCTTGCATGCGACCTAGAGAGGCCTGGCCACGCGAAGCGATCCCTTGACGGGAGCCAAACGAAGCGATCCCCGGGTAGCGACCCCGGTAGATGCGACCCCGAGGCTGAGCAGCATGAGAGGTGCATAGGCCTAGCGTGAGAGGATAGACCAGGTGCTCCTGTAGCGAGGTGGCCTTATGGCGAGGCGCTACAATGCGAGGTTGAATCATGTAGCGAGCGAGGCGCTCCTGTAATGGAGATATTATGTCTAAGGCATGCTGGGCTGATTCCAATAATGGGCTTTGGTGACCCAATGCTCATCTTCTAGGCCCATCATAGATCATGAAGCATCAATTTAGCTAATCAAATCAATTTAGCCATTATGCCAGATTTGGGCATAACAACTACCCCCCGAGTCCATATTGCCATTGGAGATGCGATGTGGACTCAAAGATTACGAGTTGTCACTGCGAAGCGAGCCCAAGAACAGATATAACCATTGAAGTAGTCGCGACCCCAAGAATTTGAAAGGTTTTGACAGCTGTTGTGTCTCGAGATGTGTGTCCAACGGACGAGATTTCAACACGTGTCCCATGTCTTTCTCTCTCCTGATGACTATATATACTCCTGTCACTATCATTTCCTTTTTTATTCTCACGAACACATTATTGAAGTGCTGTCAGTTTGCTCCCGGATCAAACGCAAAGAATTCTCAGGCTCTTTCACCAGCGACCCCAAGTTTCTTCCAATTTCTTCAACCTTCTTCTTCAAAAAGTAAGTCTTTTTTCTTTTCTTGCATTTAAATTACTGTTCTTCATTATAATTGCACGATTAGATAGCGTAAATTGCATGCGATGCGAACCCAAATAACTGCGATCCCAAAATGTCAATTTTATGATGCGACCCGTCCTCGCTATTGTAGGAGTGCGATCCGTGACTACTTAGATAGAAACATAGGTTAAGAACGTTAGCCTTTCCCTTAGGATTGCGACCCCCCATATTCTCTGTGGACGACGCGAGAACACATAGAGCCTTTCTGTCCGCTTGTTTCTTTCCTCCTTCATTTGTTTTCTGTAAGGACACACACTTAATCATTTCACCCTTTTCAGATGTCTCAAGACGATAGCTCAAGGACACCTTCTCCTATGCCTGATATACAAATCAGCGATGCTGCAGCAGCCAACATCGCAAAAGCTACGAGCACTAGTGAGAGCTCGTTCAAACTATACTTCGACCCTTTATGGTCTAACGAGGAATATACCCGCGAAGTGCCTTTGATTTCGTGGAGAACAAAGCACCCTTCCAGCTCGCGGGATCAATCTCTGGATGTACTCCCAGCCGGGGACGAACCTCACACTATGACTGACATTGAGCATGACATCGCAACTTTGACAAAGAAAGGAGATGAATTCAGCGCTAGGGCAGCGGAAATTCTCTCCAAAGCGCCTCCACCGCGAACCATGCCTCCATCACAAACCGTGTCGCCCATTCACATTAGTGACTCTCCAACAGATTCATTAGGCGATGCCTATTACGACATCGAGGGAGGTGCTGATAACGAAGCCAATTCTGATGACACTGACTACGAAGAGCCTTCCTCTGATGATGGCGGCCTCGATGAAGTAGCCAAGGTCGTCAATTTTACTGATTACAATTATATTCCAGAAGCTTCCCCTGAACCTTACGAACCAACTCCTCAACCTGAGTTAGAAGGAACTATTTATGTTGGCGGTCCTCGTCCTGAAGACATCGAGCCAGGCTCGAAAGTGAAACCTGGCCAACCTCGTGTCTTAGGCTGCAGAGATTTGTCAACGACCCTAGATACAGAATCTTTATCTAAGGCGGTCGACATTTTCAGGCCAGAAGGCAAAATTATTCTTCCGAAATCTGCGATGCGATGCTACCGCTTCGATCATCGAGAGAATGGTGGTAGAGTGCCTCGTATGGTTCTGACCTCGGCCATGATGAAGATAGGCGTATCCTCTCCCCTTCACCCTTTTATTAGGGATGTTTGTGAAACGTACCATCTTGCCCCAATCCAAATAAATCCCAATGGCTACAGAGCCATGATTGCTCTTTACATCCTTTACCACAAGCTCGGCTACCCTGAGTTGGATGCGAGGACCATGGGATATTTCTTGCAATTGAAGCGATGCGGGGCATCAGACTTTGGCTACGTTTATTTCTCCATGTGGCCAGAGTTCAACAAGAAGGAACTATACCATAGTGCCCCAAGTAATGCCGGGTCGTGGAAAGGTCCTTATTTTTATGTTCACGACGTGCCCAGAGTCAAGACTTCTTTTAACTATCTTCCAGGTATGGAACTTAACCTTTTAATTTCATCCCCCTTTCACTCAATCCATGAGCTAACTCGTTCTTCCTGAGATCGCAGTTGGTCAAGTGCGAACTGTCCTAAAGGGCGAAGAGAAGCAACGTGCCGATGACGTGCTGAAGACCCCACGGGAGGCTCGCAACATTAGGACTCTTCTTTCACTTGAGAACCTAATCGAGTGCGGTTTTCTGAAAGAAGGGGTCGGTCTTCCTTCTAAAACGAGGCCCTCAGGAGCGAGGAAGACCTCCTTAAAGAGAAAGGCTCGCGAGGAGGCCTCGTCCTCTCGAGTTGTTGTTACCACTGACGAGGGTATTCTCCTCGTTATGATATGACCATTATTCTGTCCTCGCTAACTTTAACACTGCATTCATCCTTACTGTTCTCGCATTTGCATAACTTGTATTATTATCATGATTCTAATATCATTTTACTTCTATTTTTCAGGCATGTCGGGTAAGAGTGGTCGCAGACCTCCTTTTCTCCAGAAGAGCGGGGCCATACCCGTTCCGAAGACTGCTCCAGTCCCTCCAAAACCAAAATCTGTTGAACTGCCACCTCCTCCACCCCTATCTCTGAACACTGAGATCATTCAACGAGCCCAGGGTACCCCTGAGGACCACATCTCTAAGAAAGCCAGAAAGGATGAATCTCTGCTCCCTGCTCCTAAGCATCCAGCCACCGCTACCCCCGTTCATCACCTTTTCGCGAAGCATGGGTATAACCATGCTACCGAAGAGGAGTGCACGAGCTGGGTGGGGGCTGAGCTGATTGATAATGCCGAGTCTCTGTCCAAGTGCTTGTCTGAAGCGTTCATCCGTCAAACTTCTCATCTAAAGGAACTGAAGACCCTTGCCTCCGCTAAAACCAAATTGGAGAAGGAGGTCGCAGTCCTTAGATTCCAGAAGGAAGGGGACAAGAGATCGCTGATGAAGACTCACAAGCTCGCCCTCGAAACAGAAACTGCTTCTCTGCGATCCGAGCTTAAGAAAATAACTGATGAGAGGAACGCATTAAGCAAATCCCTGAAGGAAGCAGAGGAGCTCGAGGAGACTCTTAGAAAAGAGCATGAGGAGGAGGTCGGCAAGTTGAAGAAGGAGCTCGATGCTGCCAAGCTCGACCATGATGCTGTTGTGGAGGCCGCCCAAGTTGAATTCATGAAGACCTTCATCCGAAGGGTTCCTGACTTTGACTGGGAGAAGCTCGGGCCTGGAAATGCTGAGTTCGCTGAGTCTCTGCGTATGGAAATAGAAGAAGAGGATGCGAAGGAGGCGGCCAGGCTCGCTAGCGAAGCCACCCAAGCCAACGCAGCTGAAGCCTCCAAGACTTAAACTATTTCTTTGTTTCTGAATATTGAACTGGGGATGCGGACACCCCTTGAATGTCTCGCAATCATGTAATATTGTTTCATTTAACTTTGATAACCTCTAACTGAACCGGGATCGCATGGCGACCCTTTTTTTATGAATATTGCATTTTAACTTTTCCATCCAATATTGCCTCGTTATTTTTGCACATAACGTATTTGCACAAGTAATTTAGCTTCGCTTCTTTAGTACTTTGACTTCGAGATTATATCTTTATTTCATCTTTGTTGAATTGTCTTGAATAGTGCTAGATTTGCATGCCTTTGCTTAGATTCCTTAGATTGTTGTAGCAGTAACTTCAAATGCGATCCTTGCATCGTTGAGATGGCTTGGACCTTCGTATGTTAATGTTAACAAACAGGCAAGTAAAATGTACAATAAAAAGTAATTCATAGATAAATTGAACTTTTATATTGATAAACGGGGCGAAGCCCAAACAAGTTGACAAGCGGGGCGAGGCCCAATAATTGATAAGTGGGGCGAGGCCCAATAATTGATAAGTGGGGCGAGGCCCAAACAAGTGGTAAGTGGGGCGAAGCCCAATGCCATTACATCATAAAGGGAAGGTGTCTATACGACCACTACCCCCCAATATTTTGTATGGATTTATTCATGCGAAATAGATAGAAACTACCAGAAGCGATGCCTTCACTGATAGTATTTGCGCAAATGTTCCGCATTCCAAGCTCGCGGAATGACCTTATCCTTCATGTCAGTGAGGTAATAAGTTCCCTCTGAGAGAGTAGCATAGGTTTTGTAAGGCCCTTCCCAATTAGCACCAAAGACACCGTGGCCTGGGACCTTAGTGTTAGGCATGACTCTCCTAAGCACGAGGTCACCTGTCTTTAAAGAACTTGCTTTGACCTTTCCATTATAGTACCTCGCTGTCCTCTGTTGGTAAGCTGCGAGGCGAAGCTGAGCCTCGCTTCTTGTTTCTTCTATCATGTCTAGGTACAATCTATGATTCACCTCGTTTGCATCGGGATCGTAGTGTTCCCTTCTAAACGACCCGGAGCCCACTTCAACGGGGACCATAGCCTCGCAGCCATATGTTAAGGAAAAGGGAGTCTCCCCAGTTGTGGTCCTTGGGGTAGTGTTGTACGACCACAAGACCCTTGGTAGTTCTTCAGGCCAATTGCCTTTGCTCTCCTCTAACTTGGCCTTCAAAGTATGTTTGATGATTTTGTTGATGGCCTCAGTTTGACCATTTGTCTGGGGGTGACTCACAGCTGAAAAGCTCTTCTTAATCCCCAAGTTCTCACAGAATTCTTTCATGTCTTTGCTATCAAATTGCTTTCCGTTATCTGATATGAGCTGATAAGGAATCCCATAGCGACACACTATTGCCCTGTACACAAAGTCCTTGAGTTTCTTTGCAGTAATAGTGGCAAGTGGCTCGGCCTCGGCCCACTTGGTGAAATAATCAACGGCCACAACTGTATACTTGACACCTCCCTTGGCCTTAGGTAGCTCCCCAATTAAGTCGATGCCCCACATAGCAAAGGGCCATGGGCTCGTTAGCGAGGTGAGGTGGGAGACAGGAGCGTTGCTGTAGTTAGCGATCCTTTGGCAGTTATCACACTTCCTTGCGAACTCAAAAGCATCTCTCTTCAAAGTAGGCCAGTAGTACCCTTGGCGAAGAATCTTTTGGGCTAGAGAACTACCCCCCGAGTGATTGCCACATATTCCTTCATGAACTTCTCTGAGGATGTAATTGCATTCTTCTCCATCCACACATCTTAGGAGCGGGGTGTTGAACCCTCTTCGATATAGGACCTCGTCATAGATGACATAGCGAGCCGCCTGATATTTGATTTTTCTTGCCTCTTTTTTGTCTTGAGGCAGGGCTCCACTTTTCACATACTCCCATATGGGGGTCATCCAGGTCGACCTTGGGGTCGCTATCTCCATAACAAACTCCTCTGGCACACTGGGCTTTGTCTGAATTTCCAGTGGAATGATTCCAAGTAGGGTGGCCTCGCGACGCGACCCCAACTTTGCTAATGCATCAGCCCCTTGATTCTTTTCTCTTCTAATATGAACCACTTTGATATTGTTGAACTTTTTCATCAGTTTCTGTGCACATCGCAGATATAGTTCAATCTGCTCACCTCTAGCTTGCCACCCACTCCAGAGTTGATATGTTACTAGCATGGAATCGCTGTAAGCTGTGAGATTTTCCACCTTCATTTCAAGTGCCAGTCTGAGGCCAATAATGAGGGCCTCGTATTCTGCTGCATTGTTGGTGGCCTCGAAGGCGAAGTGCACTGCACTTTGTATCTTGCGACCTTCTGGAGTTACTAACTCGATGCCGGCCCCAGCTCCTTCCTTATTAGATGCTCCATCAACATATAGTTCCCACCACGAGGCGGAATTTTCTTTCTTAGCTTCGCTAGATGCGGTCTCCGGGATCGGTATGATAGCCATTTTATCTTCCTCAGATTGAGGAGGGAATTCCAGAATAAAGTCTGCAAGTGCCTGACCTTTAATGGGACCACGAGGCTTGAACTCAATATCAAATTGGCTAAGTTCCACTGTCCACTTCAACAATCTCCCTGAGGATTCTGGCTTATGCATTACCTGCCTCAATGGATAGGCTGTGCGAACCTCAATGCTATGGGCCTGAAAGTAGGGCCTCAATTTCCGCGAGGCGAGCACCAAGGCATAGGCTAGCTTCTCCATGTTGGTGTAGCGAGTCTCAGCATCTAACATCCTTTTGCTAACATAGTACACAGGATACAGAACTTTCCCCTCCTCGCGAACTAACACTGCACTGACCGCATGTTCTGACACCGCGAGGTAGACAATGAGCGTCTCCCCGTCCTTGGGCTTAGATAATACTGGCGGCGAGCCAAGTTGCTCCTTGATGTTCTGAAAAGCCTCCTCGCATTGAGGGGTCCATTCAAAGTTTTTTCCAACTTTTTTAATTGCCTTGAAGAACTCGTGGCATTTATCTGATGATTTAGAGACGAACCGGTTAAGGGCTGCGATCCGTCCCGTTAGACTTTGAACTTCCTTCACACTTCTTGGGGATCGCATGTCCAACAAGGCCTTTATTTTTGCTGGGTTCGCTTCAATTCCCCTGTGATTGACAATGAACCCCAAGAACTTTCCAGACTCAACTCCAAAGACACACTTCTGTGGATTGAGCTTCATTCTGTACTTCCTCAGTATATCAAACATTTCAGCGAGGTGGGCGATGTGATCCCCAGCCTCTTTGGATTTTACCAGCATGTCATCTACATAAACTTCCATTGTCTTCCAATCTGCTTCTCAAACATCATATTAACGAGCCGTTGATAGGTGGCCCCAGCATTAAGGAGACCGAATGGCATCCCTATGTAGCAGTAGAGACCTCTATCCGTGATAAACGAGGTGTGCTCTTGATCGGGACCGTACATGGGTATCTGATTGTACCCAGAATAAGCATCCATAAAAGAGAGGAGTGCATGCCCTGCTGTTGCATCCACTAACTGATCAATCCTTGGCAATGGGTAACTATCTTTTGGGCAATGCTTGTTGAGATCAGTGAAATCCACACAGGTTCTCCATTTTCCGTTTGGTTTCTTCACGAGGACAGGATTCGCGAGCCAGTCAGGGTAGAATGATTCCCTAACGAGCCCAACCTTGAGTAGTCTATCCACTTCTTCTTTGAGAGCCTCGGCTCGCTCTCCACTTATTGGTCGCCTTTTTTGTCTAACGCCTTTTTTGCTTGGATCCAAGTTGAGCCTATGGCACATCACATTAGGATCGATCCCAATCATGTCTTCATGCGACCAGGCGAACACATCAAGGTTGGCCTTCAGGAAAGTGACCAATCTCTCTCTCAGATCAGGATTGAGTTGCGACCCTATTTTCAGCACCTTTGAAGGGTCCTGCACATCAACAAGAATAGGGATCGTGTCTTCAGCTGCCCCCGCTCGCTCCACATGCTCTGGGATGCGAGGATCCAAGTCTATATCATATTCACGAGCCTGACTAGATTCCGCCTCGCAGGGGTTGACACCTGCGTGCCCAAACTCCTTAACAACAGTTGTTGTCTGAGTGATACCATTTGGCAGTTCTGTCAGTGTAGATGTTTCTTTGCGAACCCATTTCCCCTTTCGGGCTCGCACAGCGGCCTGCTCTGGGCTTTCCTCGCTATCACTATCTGTAGCCTCTTCAACAATTCCTTCCTGTAGAACCATTACTGGTTGCGAGGTTTCCATCATTAAAGCACCTGGTACTGGTTCTACCTGAATTCCCAAATTATCAAAATAACCAGCTGGGAGTTCCTCGATTGATATGATGTTGCATTCATTTGAGGGTCGCGAGGCCGATTTGCGAGCCCTATCTTCCTCCTCGCTCTCCATCCTGTCTACCATAGATATGCTACCCTTTTTAGCGGACTTAAGGGCCTTGTTGTAACATTCTCGTGATTCATGCTGCGCCCCCTTGACACATCCCACTCCATTTGGGGTAGGAAACTTCATGGAAAGATGATAGATAGAAGTGACTACCCTCATTTCCTTAAGTATAGGTCTCCCTACAATAGCATTGTATGCTGAAGGTTGATCCACCACCATGAAGTCTGCGATCTGGGTAGTGATGCAGGGCTCGTCTCCTAAAGTCACAGGAAGTCGTATGAGACCTTTGACACTTACTGAGGCTCCAGTAAAACCATACAAGTGTCCCACAGTTGGGATGAGATCTTTATCCACGTAGCCCATCTTTTGATAGACTTCGTATGTCAGGAGATTCACAGCACTCCCATTATCAACCAGAACTCTGTAGACATTCTGCGATCCAATGCGAATTCGAACAACAAGGGCATCAGAATGAGGGTGATGAACCCACTTCGCATCCTCCTCAGTGAACATGATGTTTGTATCTTCCCCCTTGAAGAGCTTTGGGGGTCGTTCTTGCAAGTGATGTACATTAGTGAGGGGTCGCTCCCTGGCCTTGCGAGCATACCTCTCTCTAGCTTTATTGCTGTCTCCCCCGATGTGGGGTCCTCCAATTATCACATGAATACTTCCGCCTCGTGCTTCCCTTTCTTTGATGACTGGGTTCTGTTCAGGTGGGGGGGCTTGATTATACCCAAGACCAGACTTGGGATTATGTTTCTTCACTTCGCGCACAGCCCACTCGGTTAACTTTCCTTCACGAATTAACTGATCCACTTGCTGCTTCAGCTCTCGGCAGGTTGATGTATCATGCCCTGTTTGCTCATGAAAGGCACAATACCTGCTCGTGTTTGCAGTCCCTTTCAGACCCATCGGTGTAGGTTTCCTGAATATCCCCTTACTTTCATTGACTGCATAAATGTGATCAATTGGGGCGACCAGAGGGATATACTTGTCTCCATCCCTCGCGGGGCGAGATCTCTGTGGGGATCGCCTCAAAGGATCGCGATCTCTCCTTTTTAGGCTGGGGCTACGACTTCGATCCCGTCCTCGCCTCGGACTCCTGGAATCCTTTCTTTTTATCCCCCGATTCCTATTCCAACTGCCACTCCTTTCATTGTTCTTCTTCAAATCTGCGAGTGACTTCTCAACACGCTTGAAAGGCTCAGCGATCTTGTGCAATTCAGAGAGAGTGCTAGGGGTTTGTTCTTGTAGCTTCTTCCAAAATTCTGTACCTTCCCTTACTCCAGCGATGAGGAAATTTTTCACAGCTTCGTCATTTGCACCTCGCACGCGAGGCACCTCAGCATTGAACCTCTTGAAGTAATCATGAAGGGTTTCGCCTTCCTTCTGTTTTATGTTTGCTAAGGTGGACACAGGGGGTGCATAAAGCATCGAGGACTGGAACTGTTTAATAAAGATGTCCACGAGTTGCTCCCAAGAATCGATGACAATCAATGCCCCTAGCTTCGAAAAGCACTGCTGAGCACTTCCCCTCAGCGAGGCCGCAAATAGTCTACACCTCGCTAGTAACGAGACCTGATAAACATCCATCTCATTGTTGAATCGAATCACGAACTCCGCTGGATCAGTGTCGCCATTATAGGTCATATCATGTTGATGGCCTCGAAACACTGCAGGAAGCGGAGCGGTTCGAATTTCGTGAGTAAAGGGCGATGACGAGCCCATTGTGCTAAAGATCCCTTTCTCACTGTTCATCGCGTCCAGGGCCTTCTTCAACTCCTCCAACTTATAGTCTCCTACCTTAACCTCCTTTTCAGCCTCCTTTTTACCTCCAGTACTTCCATGATGAGACTGGGTCTTTTTCAGGACACTGGACTCCTCCTGGTCATTCCCGCGATCCTTCTTTTTACGATCTTCTTCAAGATATTGAGATCGTGCCTGGTCTCGATGAGATGGGGGTCTGTCATCACGACGATGGGACCGCTCACGCTCTCTACGGAGAGAGGGGGGTCTGTCATCGCGACGATATGACCGCTCGCGATCTCGAGGAGACAATTGTCGATGTGTGCCCTTACTTCTGTTCTTAGATCCTTCATGACGAGGCGCATTAGCCTTTTCCAACTTTAGACGAAGGTCGTGCTTAGTTAGCTTCTTTCCGAGACGATAAAAAACACTGACCGATCTCCCTTCAGATGAGGCGACCTTGTCATGCGATCCCCCTTTCTGTCCGAGCGAGTCCTCCCCTTCATTCCAGTCAGGGTTGGTTTGATCTGTTAGGACATCATCGAAGTCATCAACAAGTTTCTTAGGGGGGAGTTTGCTTCCTTCCCCGGGTGTTTTACCGCCTGTCCTTGCATTCCTCTTCGATCCTCTAGAGCTGTAGCGCCTTTCTACCTTTGCGACCCTTTCATGCACAGCGGTCACCTGCTCACCGAGGCCTTTTAGGAAAGACATGACCTCGCTGTTCAAAGTCACCCTCTGTGCTGGGGGAGTGTGCTCCTCCCTGTTCCCAATCTGAGAGTTGTCCTTGGACGCCTCGTCCTCTGGGGGGCCTCTTGTCAGCGGATCGTCCTTGTTCACCTTATGCGACCCCGGGGTCTCACCATCGTTCCTCTTCTTGTGTGATTTAGTCATCGTTCTCCCAATTCAATGACTAGGGCCCTCCTTCTAGCGCAAAATGTTATAGGGAGAATATTGTATAACAATATTTTGGAGGTTTGCTGGATTATCGGAGCAAAATACGGATATTTTGCTAAAAGAAGAACAAAGGATTAGGGTTTGTGTGTATGAATGTGGCTGAGCTTGATAGGTGTTTGCAGGTAAACTGTTTCTCATCCATATCAAGGTGCCTACGTACCCTATTTATAGGGATCAAGCCTGACGTAGTTCTTGGGCCACAAGTTACCTAGGCGGGCTAGGGTTTTAAGAGATAAGCCAAAGTCCAAGCCCATGTAGCTAGGGCTGACGTGGCAATGAGTCATCAATCCTATCCTTGATCCAGCTGTAGAAGCCCATGACCTCGAACGGATAGGTTTGGAATGAAAGATCCACCAGGGCCCTTGCATGCGACCTAGAGAGGCCTGGCCACGCGAAGCGATCCCTTGACGGGAGCCAAACGAAGCGATCCCCGGGTAGCGACCCCGGTAGATGCGACCCCGAGGCTGAGCAGCATGAGAGGTGCATAGGCCTAGCGTGAGAGGATAGACCAGGTGCTCCTGTAGCGAGGTGGCCTTATGGCGAGGCGCTACAATGCGAGGTTGAATCATGTAGCGAGCGAGGCGCTCCTGTAATGGAGATATTATGTCTAAGGCATGCTGGGCTGATTCCAATAATGGGCTTTGGTGACCCAATGCTCATCTTCTAGGCCCATCATAGATCATGAAGCATCAATTTAGCTAATCAAATCAATTTATCCATTATGCCAGATTTGGGCATAACACATCCCCAATTATATAAGTTACACCCCATGTTTTAAAATTTAAGTTAGTATATATTTTTTTGATTATTGAAAAAACAGTATATATTAAGTAATGGATAGCTAGATATTGATTTTAAAATCAATTTATTTTACTTAGAAGTCATTTGTGATCTTCTAAATATGGCGACCCAAACTGATGTTTTGTAAAATTTTACCTAATGCAGTAGGAGATAGATAGCGTTGGAGGATACTGTTAAAGACTGCCAGCTAAGAATTTTTTGCTAATAGATGCATCCCTTGGAGATGCTTTAACCAGACTTAGATTGTTTGGGTGA
The DNA here is from genome assembly GCA_036435485.1 of Saposhnikovia divaricata. NCBI lineage: Eukaryota > Viridiplantae > Streptophyta > Magnoliopsida > Apiales > Apiaceae > Saposhnikovia > Saposhnikovia divaricata. The sequence continues at coordinate 50,963,109 of CM071595.1, read as the reverse complement.
TTGTTTTTGTACTGGATGATTGGAATTTTCTGGACGTGGACGAGACAACAAATTTATTTGAAGGAGTGTCTTAAAAAATAGTAGCTAGACTCGTCCAGATTTTCTGTTTAACGATAGCCCATTAACCAAAGTTCTTAGTTGGCATTCTCTCAATCTCATTTATATTGTCATTAATAAAAAAATCTATCTTTATTTAATCATGTTAAATAAATTAATAGTTATCAAATAATTATATTATTTTTCAGAAAAACTAAAATAATAATCACATAATTTATCATATTAAATAACTGTGGACAATAATTTTGGGATAAAAGAATTTGAAAATAATGAACAATATAAATGAAATGGAAGGAGTATTTTTATTTCATTTTTTTGATAAGAATTACTAATTCATAAATAAGCTTCTTTAGAATATAATATTCGAAAAAAAAAAAAGAAATATTTTTCATTTAAGAAAGTTTATCATCACGCAAATTGACCCCGGATGTCTAGATAATAAAAATCTAGAAAGAAAATACATATATGCAAATGTTACAAACAAATTTGAAAATATTTTACGATTCAGAAAAATATTTAACAAATAATATCACTCATCCAGCATTCAAATTATTGTTCGTTCAAAATTATTGACGATTCAAAAATAATGATTCAGATTTAACAAATGATCCTAAACTAAAGAGAATATCCGAGAAGGTTAATTCACCTGACAAGTTGACATGTACAACAATTCGTGATGAAAGAAGTTAGTTTTTTTTAATAATTAATTTTACAAGTGAACATCTGTTCTAACAAATCTCGGATGTGCGGAAATCAAACCCCGAAGACTTGGGATTTATATATATTATAATACCAGGAGATTGGAAATGCACCAAAACAGTTTAAGATAATTTTCTTGAATTTTTGTTTTTTTGATTTTTCTTATAAAAATTCTTTTCTTTCATTAAATAACTATTAATGACAATTTAATTAATCATTAATTACACCTATTAAACATCTATTCAATTTATTCTATTTAATTTGTTTAAAAATTAGCAAACTTTATTTGAACATTAATGTTATTATTTCAATATTAAGTATTAATTATATACAATTAAGTTTATTTTTAGGTAAAATGACGACTAACAATTGTTTATATTGCGTTATTTTTTATTCCCTATTCAAGATCATTATATTTTCTTTTCGGATGATTATAGGGTAGACAACCATAACTTCTCAAGCAATGTTTATTATCAATGATTGTGAAAGTCGTAATAAATTATGGAAGTACAAGATATTTACTTAATTTATGGAATTGTATACAAACAATACAGACAAATTTTTAATTTTGCACATGAATAAATTATACATGAAATATGATCAAATCAATTAAATTTAACAAACAAAGCCATTTATCGGAAGAAAAATCGATAAAAAAGCTATACACCCATTGTTTCATTACATTGTGTCGAATAAAACTTTATTCTAATTAAACAAATTTTTACACTATTATTGAATATGTATATTATGAGAGAGGTGTCGGCTTTATAAAATGTTATTAACCTGAACTTCTCAAGCATTCTTTAGTATCAATGATTGTGGACGTAATAAACCAGGAGATTGGAGTGGCTTTCACTTAGAAGTTTCAAAATATTTTTCTTGATTTTCACATTTTTTATTTTTTTTTATTAAAATAATTTTCTTGCATTTATTAGTATTTTAATTAGTCATTAATTGTACCTAAACTTATATTAAATACACTTTATTTTATACGTAATATAAAATTTTAGCAATCTTTATTAGAACATTATAATTATTATAGTAATATAAAATATTAATTATCTATCTAAAAGTACAATTATTTCAAGGTAAAACGATAAAATAAACTTATTTATATCGTCCATTTCTAATCCTTATTCAAAATTGATGCAATTTTTTTCGTCAATAATAAATATATGATTTTAACTTTTCGATTAATTCGTAATCAGTGATCGTGAGAATCATGATAAGATACGGAAGCATATAAATTTTCCAATTAACATCCACAATTTAAATATAAGCAATATTGTGTAATTTACTTTTACACATGAACAATTTACACATGGGGTGTGATCAACTCGATTAAATTAAACCAATCCAACCTTTTTCTTTACTGATTAAATCAATGAAAAAGTTATACATTCGTTGTTTCATTATGTTGTGTTGGATTAAATTAATATTCTAACTACACAAATTCCTATACCATTACTAATCAATTAATCATGCATGTATGTTATGAGACGGGAATTAATTATGCATGTAAGTTATGAGACGGGCGTAAGCCAATCACATCTCTTATCACATTTGCATTTTGATTCTTTTTTTCATCATACAAACAAATTTGTCAACAAACTAAGCAACGACTCTCATAATGCCACTGACAGCAAAAATGATACAAAAATGTTACTTTTAGTTATCCATTGTTGAACTTTACAAATGTTAATCAATATTGGATTTCAAAAGCATTTTTTTATGTAACAAATAGATGTCGACAATATTTTCGAAAATATTTATTAATACTTAAGAGTTTAACTGAAACATGTTTTTTTTTTCTGCTAATTCTTTTCTCTATAATTCTTTAACATTCAAATTTAGTTACACTTTACACAAGTTTCAATTCATCATATTAAATTTCAAATATTAAAACTCAACAAGCAACATTATTATATATACGATTTTAAAAAATGTTTTCATGCTGCGCGTAGCGCGGCTGTTATTCCCAGATTACACACTTGTATAATTGTAGAAGGTGGGGGGGGGTTGAATACAATTCTTGATATTTATAAATTTCTGATAAGAACTCCAGAAATTTATGCAGAGATAATTGCAATGTAAGATTTAAACACAAACACATATAAAATCAGGTGGTTAATATGCACCACCTGAAGCTTTTATTTGAAGAAAACTCTGTGATACAAAATGTACACAGCTGCCGTTTTACAACTCTTTGCTTCTAAGGATATTCAAGAAACCCTAAGCAAATATGTCTGTTTTCTTAACCTACAAAGAGTTGCTACCCTTGGTTATATATCCCAAGTTTTACAAGTACTACTGGAATAAGATAATACTAATCTAATTCTAGTTGACTTGCTACTACACTCCAAATACACATGTAGCCGAAAGGTTGTCCTTGTGTTCAGACATGTCTCCTGCACCTTTCTTGTATTCATAGTGTAAATAGAATGCTTCTTTCTTCTGTGTTTCCAAAGTATGGCTGCCATACTGCTTTTTGTATCTACTATCAACTCATGTGATCTGTCAGTCAAACATGTCCTTATCAACTGCTAATCCCCAGCTAATCATAGAAGACAGTGTCAATGATTATCCGTTGATGTTGTACACTAACATCCGTTGATGATGTATTGAGCGGTATCCGTTGATATTGGGACTTGAGCTGTATCCGTTGATAGAGTGGATTTGAGTTGTATCCGTTGATAGAGTTTTGTCTTCATCTGTTGATACACTTTCACTTAGACAGAATTACATAGCATAGCTTATTTATAATTGGCTACCCTATTCTGCCTATCCGTTGATAGTCAACATGACTGTGGATAAAAACACTATCAACTGATAACATAGAGATACTTGCAGTATGCTACAAAACCTCATCCGTTGATGAGCTACCTGTCAACGGATAGAGTTATAAATCCTCATCCGTTGACAGCTACAAAACCTTATACAATTTGATTAATTGTGAGGTTATCATCAAGTACAACATATTCCTAACAATCTCCCCCAATTTATACTTGATGGCAATAAAGCATAAATTCAGGACCTTGATGATAACAAAACATTCCTAAAGATATATAAAGAACAATGCATAAATTGTATTAAGCTACAAAAATTAAAAACTGAAAGTTTGAGAAATTTACAGAGAAGTGCTCCTCTAGACTGAGCAGATTAAGACTGTTTCTTTCCTCTTGTTAGCATCACCCTTGATTTTCCTTCCTTGGCAGAGTTGGACTCAATCTGTATTTGGAGTTGCCTATAGAAGGCATTTTCTTCATCTACCTTTGGATTTAGCTTTTGTTGTAACCATCTCAGGTATTGAGAACTAGCCTTTGGTAGTTGGTCTTCTAACCTGAAGAATCTCCTGTTACCATCTTCATCCCTGAACTCCATCATCCAGAAAGGTTGGAGGTGGATTTTCTGTCCATTGTATGGGATCTTCATTTTCCTTGGTAGACTTGATGGTGAGTTCCATTCCCTCCTTATTTGTTCTATTCTGTCCAGTATCTCCCCTTTTGCTATCTTGGAGAACCCTGTGTATCTCTTGATTGCAGAGAACACTTTGGTTAAGGTATGATAATTTTCTCCAAGAACCCTTTGTAGTGGCCATGTCCTTTCCATTCCTCCCTTGTATACAAAGACCAATCTTTCAGGCAAATGTCTATATTTGTCAATTCCTCTTACTTCTGACAATTCATCCAGATAAAGATTCATGCCAGAGTATTCTTCAATATCTGCCTGATAGATAAAATCATCCTTGTTTTCCAAGATTGGCTGCCTGACAATAGCAGGTACCCTAGCAACTTGAATTGGTTCCTTTGAAGGTTGCTTCCTTGGTTTCCTTTTCTTCTGTATAGGCTTCAGCAAGAATGAAGGAACCTCAATGGAGTCAAGATTCATTGGTTCCTCTTTAGGTACTATAGGCTCACCATGGAAATTCACATCTGGGTTGAATACTTTTACATCAATAGGTTGTGATGAACCAACTGTCTTCTTGTTTTCAATTTCTGGAGATACAGGCCTCCTTGCCTTTGATTTTATTCTCTTAGATTTGGATTTGGGGTCTGATTTCCCTTTCTTTTTGAATTTGGGGATTTCCTCAGGTTCCCTCAATTCATCCTCTACCTCATCCAATAACTCTTGAGCCAGCCTTGCTTGCTTCTCATCTGAGTTTTCATATTGATATTCAGTGCTTGGTTGAGATTCTCTTAGCAGCCTTGAAGTCTCTTCTCTCTTGGCTTCAACAAATCTAGGATGGCTGTTGGATATGTTTAGAACTTTTCCATTCCTTATGATTACAGCCATCCATTCTCTTACACAACTGTTAGTCTTCTCCTTGAATTCCTTGATTTGCTTACCCATCAGCTTCCCTTCATCATCCTTGGGAAATGGAAAGTCCAGTTGTAACTTGTTCTTCCCATTTGCTTTTGGTGGTGAGTAGGGTCTTGTTTTGATGTAGGGTTCAAATTCTTTAACATAAGAAGGCTCAGCATCATAGAATGTAGGAGCCACAATTGCTGGAGTGAGCACATTCAGAATTGTGGTAGATATTGTTGGAGCTGAGGTTTGGCTAGAGAACAGAGTTGATGCAATAGATTGATTGATCAATCTTTCTGTCCTCATTATCCTTTCATAGTTTTCCTCTTTCATCTTTTGTAGAGCTTCAATTTTGGCTAGCTTTTCCTCTTCTGTCAAGTTTGAGAAATCAAACTCTTCAGATAGAGCTACTTGTTCAGGTTTGGAATTGCTGGGGGAGGCTGTGACAATGAATTCCTGTGGATTGACCACTATGGTAGGCTGCTGCTCCCCCTCACTTGCTGCTTCCCTGCTTTCAGAAATTAAGATTTGACTTGTAGTTGCCACAGCCTCTTCCACTTTCTCCCCCTTTTTGTTAGCATCAAGGGTTTGACTAGAAGTTGGGGCTGCAACTAACTTTTCTAGCAGTTGGGTTTGCAGTTTCTGATGTTGAAGAAATTGCTCCATCTGGGATTCCATCTTTTCCACTCTTGAGGTGAGTAGTTGCACAGACTTAGCCAGGTTGTCTTCTTTGAGGAACCTTTGTTGCAACACCCTCTGAGTGGCTGTAGGAGCTAGTTGCTCTAACTTGGAATCCACAGAGATCTTCACATCCTTGATTTCTTGCTTGACCTCCTCTAAGTTGGATCTCTGAATCACCATTTGCATATTTTGTAACTTAAGGGAGTCAATTGCCTGTTGAAGAACAACCTTTCTCTGTGGATCTGCTTCTGGGTGCTCAGCCAGGGCAGATTTATATTGCCTTATGATTTCCATATCAAGTTGATGATAGGTGTAGTTGTGAGCAAATGCAAAATCATGAATACTGCTACCACCTTCATCTTCAGGGCTCTGGCTGTCTTCATCTTCAGAATCTTCAAATTCTTCACTCTCAGCAGTGGTTGGCAGAGCTGCTATAGATTCCTTAGCTCTAAGTAGAGACTGTGAGGTGTGCACTAGGTGCATTGCCTCCTCTGCTTCCACATTGCCCTATTGTGCCAGAATTTGATAGGCAGGAACAGGGTGAGTAAAGGTTTCAGCATCCAAAGAAATGGAGTCAATCATGGACTGATATTCTCTTTGATATTCCATATCCTTGGCTGCATCCTCAACCTCCATTGACTCACTAGCAATGGCTGCTTCTTCCATCCTTATTTCTCCTGTAGTCCCTTCTCTCCCCTCATCTCTCTTTTCTTGCATCAAGGGCTCCCCTTGGGTCACACCTCTCACACCCTCACCTTCACCTACTAAGGTGGAACTCTCAAACTCTCCTTTTGCCTGACCGGAAGAAATGGCCAGTCTCTCATTATTTACCTCTCCTTTTGCCTGCTCACAAGGCAGCCTCTCACTCCCTTCCCTCAATCCTAAAAGTGTTTCAACTACTGAGAACTCCTCCACACTTGACACTGGAATGTCAGATATAGCAGTGGTAGAGTGAGTTATCAACGGATAAGGAATATCCGTTGATGGAGTAGTTATAGCTGTCAACGGATGGCTAGATAGAGGCGCATCCGTTGATGGAGAAACAATTGTCAACGGATGAAGGATATCCGTTGAGGAAGGAATAATTATATCCGTTGAAGAGAAAACCAACACTGAATCTGTGGAGATTGATTTTAAGTTCGAGGCCACAGTCTGTGTTGAGAATTCTGGAAGGGAAGATTGATGGTCCAACAAATCATCTAAAAGATCATGACCACCAATTTCAGAGTGGGGCTTCTCCAAGAATCTTAAAGATGGAGAATCAGGAATTGATGTAGATATCATATCCACATCTAGAGATGGAGTTGGTGATGGTGGATTGTAATGTGTGTCGATTTGAAGATTAAGATCAAGGGGCTGTGACTCCACATTTATTGAAGCCACATCAAACTGAGTTTGGGAAGGTACAGTTTCCTGTACAGTGTGTGCACCCTGTGATTCCCCTGTGGTTTTAGATTTCACTCTTCTTCCATAGGTTTTTGAGATTGGGCTATATGTGTCCCTAACCCTCTTGTGCAGTGTTCCTTGTGGGGAACTTGATTCAGTAGTCACACTCTGTTGAGAGAGTGTAACTAGAATTTGGCATGTAGTTACATTAGCAGTCTTTTGAGAGACTGAAATGGTGGTTGCACTCATCTCTCCTTCCTTATCCTTAGGGCTTCTTTGATGTTCACCCTGTCCCTCACCACTCACTACCACCTTCACACTCCCCTCAAGAGGTTTGGTAGATTTTACAACAGGTGTCTTTTGAGAGACACTTGAGGTTTGCTTTTTAGAATGTGGTTTTGGAACTCTGGATTTGGTCACTTTGGTAGGAGCCTGTTTGATCACAACTACAGACTCCATTGTGACACTAGAAGGCAAAGAAATTTGGGGGTTGGAGATAGGGGTTTTAGAGTTAGAGATAGTTACCTGAACAATTGGTAGATATACCAATTGTACTCCTGCATTGAGGTTCATTCGAATTAGGTCACTTAAGACTCTCTTCTCTTGAACAAAACATTGGAACTTGCTATCCGGGTTAGCAATGGATAGCTTATTCTCAGATACATGCAGTGCTAAGAGCATTAAAAATCTAGCAAAGTAGATATTCTTGCTCCTAGTTTCCTTTTTACCCAACTTTGCAGCTATCTCATACATAACTAATGTGCCAAAATTATAGAATTTATCATTTAAGAGCATACACATCATAGTTAGCATGGACTGGGTAACAGCATCAAAATTACTATTTTTTCCTGAAAAAGTTTTAATGAAGGCATCACAGAAATAGCTCCATTCTTTAACCATTCCTTTTCTAACAATTTTCCCTAAGTTTTCAGTACTAAGGGCATAATTAATAGAATTAAGCATGGCAACAATTTCAGCATCAGTGGGTACTTTCAGACAGTTATTCTCAGGCAATTTTAAACAAGCAGTTATTACATCAGAATTAACCACATAGTTTTTACCCTTTAAAGAAAAAGCAATTGTACCGTCTGTGCCATTGTACTCAGCAGATGTCCACATTTCTTCAATTACCTCGTGGATTAAGGGAGTGGTGGCAGTCATAGCATATGACAGTTTGCATTTCTTCACGAAACTCATCAAAGTGTGGTAAGCTTCTGGAGCATTCACTGTGTCGACAAAGGCCGCGAAATTGTTCTTCTCATAGGTAAACCCAGTGGAGGACATCATCTTAACAATAGGCGCCATTGAAGTGATTGAACTTTGGTTACAGCGAGTTTTAGAGAAGAAGATGCAGTTAACTTTTGATATGCTTGAAAATGAATAAAAGTGAGATGTGAGAGTACAAGTCAGCCTTTTATATTTTTCAAGAATTAAAAAATGAAATAATTAAAAGTAATTACTCCATTGGTCAAAAGTAACTGTCAGATAATAAATAAAAAGAGAATAAGTACAGCCATGATTAGATATACACGGTTACCAACGGTTATAAAAAAAATGTATATCAACGGATATAGAATGAACGGTTGAGATACAGTTTATCCGTTGATGACGTGGATAGCCTGTTACCCGTTGACATGCAAAAATCTAATAATGTGTTTATACTATCAACGGATAAAAGGATATCCGTTGATAAGCTAATTTTGCCTTAGACAAAATTTCTGCAGAAAATTTTTCTGAAAGTTTTAACTTTCAAGTAAATCAAAACACATTTCTAGCTTCAATTCATTGAAATCAAATATCACTAGGAATTATGACAAGTTAAGCATACCTAGCTCACCTACCAATCTTGTGAATGTGGATTCATCAAGAGGCTTGGTGAAGATATCTGCAAGCTGCATTTCACTTGGCACAAAGTGCATTTCTACTGTACCATTCATCACATGTTCTCTAATGAAGTGGTATTTGATGTCAATGTGCTTGGTTCTCGAATGTTGCACTGGATTCCCTGTGATGGCAATAGCACTTGTGTTGTCACAGAAAATTGGAATCTTCTCAACTTTTAGACCATAGTCAATGAGTTGGTTTCTCATCCATAGAATCTGTGCACAACAGCTTCCAGCAGCAATGTACTCAGCTTCAGCTGTAGAAGTGGAGACTGAGTTTTGTTTCTTACTGAACCATGAAACAAGCCTGTTTCCTAGAAATTGACAGGAACCTGTAGTACTTTTCCTATCAACTCTGCAACCTGCATAATCTGCATCTGAATAGCCAGTTAGATCAAAACCAGATTCTCTTGGGTACCAAATGCCAAGGTTTGGTGTTCCCTTGAGATACCTGAAAATTCTTTTAATAGCTATTAAGTGAGACTCTCTAGGGTCAGCTTGAAATCTAGCACAAAGACAAGTAGAAAACATTATATCAGGTCTACTAGCTGTTAGGTATAAAAGTGAACCTACCATGCCTCTATAGCTTGAGATGTCCACAGACTTTTCCTTAGTATTCAACTCAAGCTTAGTTGCAGTGGCCATAGGTGTATTAGCAAATGTACAATCCATTAAGTCAAATTTCTTTAAGAGATCATAAATATATTTTGTTTGACTTATGAAAATGCCCTCATTAACTTGCTTTACTTGTAGGCCAAGAAAGTAAGTTAATTCACCCATCATGTTCATTTCATACCTACTTTGCATAAGTTTGGCAAACTTTTTGCAAAGCTTCTCATCTGTAGACCCAAAAATAATATCATCTACATAGATTTGAACAAGTATTGAAGAGCCATTAATATCCCTATGAAATAAGGTTTTATCAACTGTACCTCTAGTGAAGTGGTTCTCCAAAAGAAATTGAGATAAAGTGTCATACCAGGCTCTTGGTGCTTGCTTCAAACCATAAAGTGCTTTCATGAGAAGATATACATATTCTGGAAATTCTGGATCCTCAAAACCAGGAGGTTGATGGACATAGACCTCTTCTTCCAGTTCCCCATTAAGAAAGGCACTTTTGACATCCATCTGATAGACTTTGAAATTGGCATGTGCTGCATAGGCTAGAAAGATTCTTATTGCCTCAAGTCTTGCTACTGGAGCAAAAGTTTCATCAAAATCTATTCCTTCTTCTTGAGAGTAGCCCTTTGCCACTAATCTAGCTTTATTCCTCACAATTATGCCATTTTCATCTGTCTTATTCTTGAGAACCCATTTAGTACCTATGACACTTCTATCATCAGGTTTGGGCACAAGTTTCCATACTTTATTTCTTTCAAATTGGTTTAGCTCTTCTTGCATTGCTAACACCCAATCTGGATCTAGAAGGGCATCTTCCACTTTCTTAGGTTCCTCTTGAGACAGGAAGCTACTGTATAGACATTCTACTTGAGTGGCCCTTCTAGTTTGGACTCTTGAATTTGATTCACCAATGATTAACTCAAATGGATGATTTCTAGTCCATTTTCTTGCAGGAGGAAGATTTGATCTTGATGAGGTTGCTTCATTTCCATGATCATGTTGATTTAGCATTGAATTTTGACCTTGAGAAACTCCCCCTGAGTTTGTTGTCCTTGCTGAATTATGAAGTTGACTGTCAATGGATGCATCATTTTGCCTGTCGACGGATGCTTGAGAGTATCTGTCAACGGATGCATCTCTAATAGTGTCAACGGATGTTGCAGAATGACTGTCAACGGATGCTGCAGAATGACTGTCAACTGATGCTTCATTTTCAGTGTAAGCATCACTCCTAGTTGGTATAACAGTTCTAGGTGGATCTCTGTGGTCATGATCTTCATTTTCCTCATCATCATCATAGTACATTCTTCCTTCACCTTCATTCTCAAATTCCAACTTTTCATGGTAACCTTCATCATTTAGGCCTAGAATCTTTTGATCATCAAACACAACATGTACAGATTCCATAACAATGTTGGTTCTTAGATTGTAGACCTTGTAGGCTTTCCCTGCTGCATATCCAACGAAAATAGCTTCATCTGCCTTTGCTTCAAATTTGCCCAAGTTATCTCCATGATTCCTTAGCACAAAACACTTACACCCAAAGACATGTAGGAAAGCTAAGGTTGGTTTCTTGTTGGTTAATAACTGATAAGGAGTCATTCTTCTAGCTTGATTGACCAAGGAAATATTCTGAGTAAAGCATGCAGTGTTGACAGCTTCAGCCCAGAAATATGTTGGTAACCTTGATTCACTTAACATTGTTCTAGCTGCTTCAATGAGAGTTCTGTTTTTCCTTTCAACAACTCCATTTTGTTGAAGTGTTCTGGCAGCAGAAAACTCATGGACAATTCCATTCTCTTCACAGAAAATCTTCATTGTGGAATTCTTGAATTCAATACCATTGTCACTCCTGATTCTTTGTACTCTGTCTTCAAAACCATTGTTTAGCATTCTGAGATGATTGATGATGATTTCACTTGCACAATCCTTGGAGTGCAGGAAGAAGGTCCATGTGAACTTAGAAAAATCATCTACAATCACCAGACAGTATTTCTTCTTTGAAATAGACATGACATTTACTGGACCAAATAAATCCATATGCGGCAATTGAAGAGGCTTAACAATGGATGACTCTGTCTTGCTTTTGAAGGATGATTTCTTTTGTTTCCCTAATTGGCAGGCATCACACAGCCCATCTTTGACAAACTCCAATTGAGGGATTCCTCTAGCAAGATCCTTTCTTACCAAATCATTCATAACTTTAAAATTCAAATGTGACAGCTTCTTATGCCATAGCCAACTCTCATCCTTACTTGCTTTGCTGAAGAGACAAGTAATGGATTCTGAGCATGCTGAATTGAAGTCAGCTATGTAAACATTTCCTTTTCTAAAGCCTGTCAATACCACATTGTTGTCTTCCTTGGCAGAAACAACACAGGTTTCTTTTGTGAACTTTACTTCATAGTCTTTGTCACAAATCTGACTGATACTCAGCAAATTGTGCTTCAAACCTTCAACTAAAGCCACTTCTTCAATGATGACATTGTCTTTTGAAATCAGGCCATATCCCTTAGTATATCCTTTGCTGTCATCTCCAAAGGTAATTCTAGGGCCAGCTCCTTCCTTGAATTCTGTGAGCAGGGTTGAATCTCCTGTCATGTGCCTAGAGCATCCACTGTCTAGGTACCATAGATTCCTCCTGTTTCCCTGCACACATTTCAAAAACAAATCAAGTTGATTTTGGTACCCAAGCTTCCTTGGGTCCTTTCTTGTTAGCCTTTGACTTTGCACTCTTAGCATTCTTCAACTTAGGTGTAGATGCTTGAGTGATGGGGTTTGACAAATGCTCATTTGCATGAATATTGGATGCATGCATGTGTGGAAAATTGGCATACATATTATTCATGTTAGGTATGTTCCATGACATTTGTGGCACATTCATAGATTGAAAGTAAGGATTAGACATATATGGCATGTTCACATATGGATTTGAAAAACTAGCATTTTGATACAAACCAGGCATTGCAGGCATACATGGCATTGGTTGAGGTACATGAACAGGAGCCTTGTTGACAATCTTGCAATTAGAAGATAGATGATTGATACTATTACAATTACTACAAGTTTTCCTAGGAGCAAACTTGTCAGGAGAGTAATTGTTTTTCTTGTTGATGCCTATCTTACCATTTCTGTTCTTTTTCTTTTTGCCCTCAATTTCTACCTTTTCATTGTCTGATTTACCAACAGCCTTTTTGTTGTGTAAATCACCTGTCTTAGCCTTCCCACTGGATTTGGTTTTGCTGCACTCACAACTAACAAAATTCTTGTTTACTAGACCATACTTGATATCCAGTTTCCTAAGTTCCTTCTTACTAACAGACTTTTTGTTAGTCGACGGATACCTCTCATCCGTTGACGGTTCATCTGTCAACGGATGATCACTATCCGTTGATTCACAAATAGTCTCTAGATCCTCAAGGCCAGGTTCTAGCTCCTTTTTCTTTTGAGTCCAGGTATCCTTCACAAATGATTCTATTCCCTGAACTTCTATTATGTTTTGAGAAACATTCCTACAACTTTGAAATTTAGCAATTATCCCTTGTTCTTTTTCAAGCTGGTCTTTTAAAATCAGTTATCTTTTTAACACAGCTTCAAGTTCACTTTTAGCATTATTGCAATCAACTCTCATTTTCTCAAATTCTAGAAATTGAGATTCTAGAGCAGTATTTCTATCAATTAAAAACAGATTAGACTCTTTAATTCTATTGTTCTCTTTAGTAAGTGATTTAAGAGTAACACTTAAGTGATATAGTTCAGTAGACATTTCATCTATAACACTATTGCATTCCTCTTTAGTGAGCTCAGAGAGATTAGTAGAAAATACCTGATTGCTAGCTGAACTTGCTTCCTGCTCTCCAGAATCAGCCATTAGAGCAAGGTTGACTAACTCAACATCATCATCAGAATGATTGTCATCAACAGCCCAGTCATACTCTTGGGTCAAGAATGCCTTTCCTTTCTGCCTGAGAAGATCAACATATTTCTTCTTATAGTCAACAGCCTCAGTTGGCTTTCCCTTGTTCTCAGATCTAGGTTTCCTGCATTCACTTATCATATGACCAACAATTCCACAATTGTAGCATTTAATTTTGGATTTATCCACATAGTTGCTTGTGGAAAAATCCTTGTTAAATGGCTTGGCCATCCCAGAGTTTCTCTTGAATTTCAGCTTAGAGAATCTCCTAGAGAGAAAAGTTAAGTTCTCATCTATCTCATCCAATTCATCCTATTGAAGAGCATTCAATTCCTCAGACACCTTTTCCTTGCTCCTGCTTGATTCTGCCCTACCTTTACAAACCTCCCTGTTTGGTGTAGAACTAGCAGTTTCTGTCCTTTCCTCCTTTTGCTCCAAGTTGGCAACAAGTGCAACTGACCCACTTTTCTTTTGAGACTTCTCAATCTCTTCATCCTGCTCCATTTCCAGCTCATAGGTCTTTAAAGTTCCATAGAGCCTTTCAAGAGTAAATGTCTTGTACTCTTGAGTGTTTCTTAGAGAAACAGTCATTGGCTTCCATTCCTTGGGTAGTGATCTCAGAAATTTGAGATTAGAATCTTTAACTTGATAGATTCTTCCATACAGTTTTAAACCATTTAGTAGCTTTTGAAATCTACTAAATGTATCATTCAATGTTTCTCCACTCTTAAAGTGAAAATGTTCATACTGTTGGATTAGTAGTTGCATCTTGTTTTCCCTTACCTGTTCTGTTCCTTCACACAAGGTTTGAACAATGTCCCATAATTCCTTGGCGGTAGTACAGTTAATAACATTGTCAACCATGTCTGTTTCTAGACCATTGAACAGAATATTCATGGCCTTTTTGTCTTTGTGGACTTCTGCAATATCTTCAAGACTCCATTCAGAAACAGGTTTGGGAATGAGAGTGTCAGGCACATCATCAGCCAGGCCAACTTTTGTTGCTGTCTTCATTGGAACGTGAGGACCCTTGTCAATGCAATCCACAAAACCCTCATCAATAGACGAGAGATGTAGACGCATTTTTACTTTCCAATGAAAGTAATTTTCCCTATCAAGAACTGGAATCTTTACTCCATAATCCTTCTTCGACATGTTGGAAGTGTGTTGATCTTTAAACTTCAAATATGTTAGAAGCTTGCTCTGATACCAATTGTTATTCCCAGATTACACACTTGTATAATTGTAGAAGGGGGGTTGAATACAATTCTTGATATTTATAAATTTCTGATAAGAACTCCAGAAATTTATGCAGAGATAATTGCAATGTAAGATTTAAACACAAACACATATAAAATCAGGTGGTTAATATGCACCACCTGAAGCTTTTATTTGAAGAAAACTCTGTGATATAAAATGTACACAGCTGCCGTTTTACAACTCTTTGCTTCTAAGGATATTCAAGAAACCCTAAGCAAATATGTCTCTTTTCTTAACCTACAAAGAGTTGCTACCCTTGGTTATATATCCCAAGTTTTACAAGTACTACTGGAATAAGATAATACTAATCTAATTCTAGTTGACTTGCTACTACACTCCAAATACACATGTAGCCGAAAGGTTGTCCTTGTGTTCAGACATGTCTCCTGCACCTTTCTTGTATTCATAGTGTAAATAGAATGCTTCTTTCTTCTGTGTTTCCAAAGTATGGCTGCCATACTGCTTTTTGTATCTACTATCAACTCATGTGATCTGTCAGTCAAACATGTCCTTATCAACTGCTAATCCCCAGCTAATCATAGAAGACAGTGTCAATGATTATCCGTTGATGTTGTACACTGACATCCGTTGATGATGTATTGAGCGGTATCCGTTGATATTGGGACTTGAGCTGTATCCGTTAATAGAGTGGATTTGAGTTGTATCCGTTGATAGAGTTTTGTCTTCATCTGTTGATACACTTTCACTTAGACAGAATTACATAGCATAGCTTATTTACAATTGGCTACCCTATTCTGCCTATCCGTTGATAGTCAACATGACTGTGGATAAAAACACTATCAACTGATAACATAGAGATACTTGCAGTATGCTACAAAACCTCATCCGTTGATGAGCTACCTGTCAACGGATAGAGTTATAAATCCTCATCCGTTGACAGCTACAAAACCTTATACAATTTGATTAATTGTGAGGTTATCATCAAGTACAACATATTCCTAACAGCGGCTTTGTTACCTAGTATATTATAATGCCAGGAGATCATAAAGCTTCCAGGTTAACAAATTCTGGCATTGAGTAAGGATGTTATAAAACGGGTATCGGCTTTAAAAATAATTATATATACATATTTATTATAAAATTTAATAAAAGAGTATTAGAACATGTGAGTATCACTTTGAACGTGTGTCCATGAATTTAATTTTAATATTACAAACAAAATAGTTATTATAAAATGCTCAGAAAAATTAATTAAATGTAGAGATACGGGTGTCGGATCACTCCAAAAATCATGAAGCATGACTTACAATATGCATTTGAATTTTGCTTTTTTGCCATAAAACCAAATATATCGACAAGTGAAGTCAATCACACCTCTCATCACATTTACATTCTATTTCTTTTCATCATACAGTCAAATTTGCTAACAAAATAACCAATCACGTCTTTCATAATGTCATCGACAATAGAAAAAAAATCACAAATGTTATTTTTACTTATTCAATGTCAAACTTTGCACGTGTCTATCAGTATTGGATTTCAAAAGTATTTTTTATGCTACAAAGTAGGTGTCGTCAATATCTTCGAAATTATTATTAATAATATTCAAGAGTTTAACCGAAACATGTTTTTTTCACCTAATTCTTTTCTCTTTTATTTTTAAACATTCAAATTTAATTACATTTCACACAAATTTTAATTTATCATATCAATTTTCAAATAATAAAATTTAACAAACAATAATCTTATGTGTTCAGTTTTTAAAAATATTTTCGTGCCGCGCGTAGCGCGGCTTTGTTACCTAGTATATTATAATGCCTGGAGATCGGAAAGTCACCAGAAGTGTTTAAGATACTTTTCCTGAATTTTCTGTTTTTTGATTTTTTTTTTTACAAAAATTCTTTTCTTACATTGAATAGCTCTTAATGACATCTTAATTATTCATTAATTATACCTATTAAATATACAATAAATCTACTTTGTTCTATTTATTCAAAAAATTAGCAAACATTATTTAAAAAGCATTAATTACTTTTTCAATATTAAATATTAATTATGTGTAATAAATTTTTTTAAGGTAAAATATTTAAAATTATGTACATTGCGTCATTTTTTATTCTCCATTCAAGATCACTTCAATTTATTTTTGGATTATTGTAAAACAGACGTTCTTAACTTCTCATGCAATCTTTACAATCAATTATTGTGGAAATTGTAATACATTATGGAAGTTACATATTTTTGCTTAATACATGGAATTTACATACAAATAATAGAGACAGGTTTTTACTTATGCACATGAATAAATTACACATATTTTATGATTAAAGCGATTATATTGAACAAATCCAACCATTTTATCGAAAGTTTAAATCGATTATAAAGTTACACACCCGTTGTTTCATTATATTATGTTGAAATAAATTAATATTCAAATTTAATAAATTCTTACATTATTATTGAAGATGTATGTTATGAGAGTGGTGTCGGTTTTAAAAAAAGTTATTAAGTTATATTTAATATTATAACTTTGATCCTAAATATTACAATAGTATCTTCTATATCTATATTGTATATATTATAATACCAGAAGATCGAAAAGGCAACACAAGCATTCAAGGTATTTTTGTTGAATATTCTGTTTATTGTTTTATTTGAAATGCACCAGAAGAGTTAAAGATATTTTTCTTGAATTTTCATTTTTTTGATTTTTTTATTAAAATTCTTTTCTTGCATTAATTTGCTATTAATGAAATTTTAATTCTTCATTAATTACACCTATTAAACATATAGTATTAAATTTACTCTATTTAATTTGTTTAAAATTAGCAAACTTTATTTGAATATTATAGTTATTATTTCAATATTAAATATTAATTATATATAGTTATGCTTATTTTTAGGTAAAATGCCGAATAACAATTGTTTATATTGCGTTCGTTTTTATTCCATATTCAAGATCAATATAATTTCTTTTCGGATGACTATAGGGTTGACGACCTTAACTTCTGAAGCAATTTTACTTATCAATGATTGTGAAAGTCATAATAAATTATGGAAGTACAAGATCTTTACTAAATAACTAGAATTGTATACAAACAATACAATACAGACATATTTTTAATTTTGCATATGAATAAATTATACATGGGTTATGATCAAATCGATTAAATTTAACAAACCCAGGCATTTGTTGGAAGATAAAATCGATAATATAGCTATACGCCCATTGTTTCATTATATTGTGTCGAAATAAATTTATATTCTAATAAAACAAATTCTTACACTATTATTGAATATGTATACTATGAGAGGGGTGTCGGCTTTAAAAAACGTTATTAACCTTAACTTCTGAAACAATCTTTATTATTAATGATTGCGGAGTCGTAATAAATTATTGAAGTACACAAATCTTTATTTAATACCTGATATTTTTATACAAATAATACAAACAGATTTTTTCTTTTGCGCATGAATAAATTACATATGGGTTATGAATAAAATAATTAAATTGAACAACCCAACCATTTTATCAGAATATTAAATCGATAAAAATTTATACACATGTTGTTTCATCATATTTTGTATCAAAATAAATTAATATTCAAATTAAATAAATTCTTACACTATTATTGAACATGTATATTATGAGATGGGTGTCGGCTTTAAAAAATGTTATTAACTAATATTTAATATTTGTAACTTTTGATCGTAAAGATTACTTTCATATTGTAATTTTTATTTTTATATGTTTTTGATATTTTTAAGATTATCAATATTTTAGATATATAGTGAGGGATTTTTTCCAACTAATAATTCATGTAAATTATTTTTAAATTAAGTTTTTTTAGAAAATTCATGAAAGACCAGTCAATTTTTAAGAATAATCGGAATTAATTTATCTATTTTCAGTACTTTAAATAAAAAATTATAAACCGCGCAAAGCGCGGATAAGTTTGCTAGTATATTATAATGCTTGGAGATCGAAAATGCACCAAAAGAGTTTAACGTATTTTTCTTGAATTTTCGTTTTTAATATATTTTTTATTAAAATTCTTTTCTTGCATTAAATAGCTATTAATGACATTTTAATTAGTCATTAATTACACCTATTAAACATATATTAAATTTACTCTATTTAATTTTTTTGAAAATTAGTAAACTTTATTGGAACGCTATAGTTATTATTTCAATATTAAATAATTATATATAGTTAATTTTATTTTTAGGTAAAATGACGTCTAAAAATTGTTTACAATGCATTTTTTTATTCCATATCCAAGATAAGTGTAATTTTGTTTCGGATGACTATAGGGCACACGACTTTAAATTCTCAAACAATTTTTATTATCAACAATCTTGAAAGTCGTAATAAACAATACAAACAATATATTGTGTCGATTAAATTTATTTAATATTTGGAATTTTTATACAAACAAATTTTTAATTTTGCACATTAATAAATTACACATGTGTTATGATCAAATCGATTAAATTTAACATACCAAACCATTTTATCGGAAGATAAAATTGATAAAAAAGCTATACACCCATTGTTTCAATATATTGTGTCGAAATAAATTAATATTCTAATTAAATAAATTTTTACACTATTATTGAATATGTATATTATGAGAGGGGTTTCGACTTTAAAAACGTTATTAACCATAACTTCTCAAGCAATCTTTATTATCAATGATTGTGGAATTCGTAATAAATTATGAAAGTACACAGATTTTTACTTAATATCTGAAATTTGTATACAAATAATAAAGATAGATTTTAACTTTTGAACATGAATAAATTGCACATGTGTTATGATCTGTAACGCCCCCAAATCCCTTACAGGAATCCAGGTCATTACACCTCTTGCGGAAAATCGATCACCTGCTCATAATATAATCTACAACAATATTCTTAACAACTCCATCCTTTATTCCACAGGTTATAGTCTTAGAACAAGCACTCGAAATACAAAAGTTATTACAATACAAACTCGCCTCCCCGAATCTCTGAAATATTACTACAACATACAAAACACTCAACAATAAAGCATTAAACAAATTTATTCCATCTTGTACCCTCCTTTGATATTATAAGGCTAATGGGTTGAAATTAATAGCCCTTCTCTTTCCCTTTTGCCACGATTCACCATGCCAGCGTCGTCTTTAGATGCCGCTGATTAATAATATTTAAATAGCAAGAATGAGTCAAAGAATGCCCAGCAAGTATATACAGATATCATATAATACAACCACAACTCACTCAAAATATGTTTTTACTACTCTATCAGAGTTATAAATATAATTACTTTTGAAAGGAGATCAACTCAGAAATTCTTATAAATCTCGAAATACTACTCCAATATCTCTCAATAACTTCTCAAAATACTACTCGAAGATAAATCAATAACTTCTCAAAATACTACTCGAAGATAAATCAATAACTTCTCAAAATACTCCATTGATAATATAATATAACAACTGCTCAGATCAACACCCTAGTTAACAGAACCACATAGGCATCGGTTAACTGATAGGATGTCAATGATTAAATTTCTGCTCATAACGCCTACTCAAGTAATGGATGATCAATCCATTATCACTACTCGTTTTCTATCGATAGAAGGATGAGCCGAAATCTCGAACACACCCTTAATAATACTCAGTTGAGCCAGTGCGTTACCCCGGTCACTTTTGCCTTCATAAGCAATGAACAATAGACACCAATAATATAGTTTCCCTCTCGAACGATTAGAGGAAATATTATAAAAAACTGTTCTGATTATGGAATCGAAATGAGGTGACCCATATCAATATACATAACTTACTTTATATATATTCCCACTCTTAAATATAAACTCGAATGAAGTATCTCAATAAACATACTAACAATATGGAACAACTAATGAAATAAATTTGAACACCTCATGATATAATATGGCTGGATAACAGCTCAACAATAATATGTATGAATGTAAATTGCATGAATAAAAATCTGGTATAAATTACTCGAAAGAATACTTGATTTATAAATTGAAAATTTAATCAGCATACTTAAAAATATAAATACCCCGAACAATGGAGTATGAATTAGTAACTTGCCTGGTTCTGCGATACGATACTCCAACCTGCTCCACACCTCTGGTTCTCCGGTATTTCACCTTCTCGGACCCAGTTCAGCTATTATTTAACTCCACTTCTGATCACCTTTCAATCAACTTCTCTTCAGCGATATATAATACCCTTGCATATCTACAACTTTCGTTCTTCAAGTTTTTCCAAACGAGTCTCCTACCTCATCCTAAATCCTACCCTAAAATAGTTCCTCGAATAATTCCAGACTCAACATTTTTACGCGAAACCTTTTCCATTTTTAAATCTCACAAATAATAATTTACTAATAATCCGATTTTTAACTTCTAAAATAATCTGGTCCGATCTGGTTCTTCAAAATAATTCGAAAATGCTAAATACCAATCCTTTAAAAATAATACCATTGACATCCTATATAAAAACTTAATCAATAAATAATCCTCAAACAATTATCTTACTCCACGAGAAAGAAGCATAATTAACCAATTAATCCTCGAGACAACAATTAATCCTTAATTTAAATGAATAAATCCTCAAGACACAATTAATCCTATTTACTCGATTTAAAACCATAATAACTATTCCACTTTAATACCCTCATCATTTTAAATACCTCTTTTATCAGTGAATCAATAAATCTCTAAGTTACGACCAATTATTCACAAAATATTATAAAGGATTGTTAACAATTATTTATTAAAAAAACATTTCTAATTATCTCTTCTAAATTCTCAGAAAAATCCTAATTTAATTAATATAAATCTCACAACCAAAATCATTCAAGAATCTATTTTTATTCAATTTAAATCCATAATTATTAATAAAAATCTCACTAACTAATTTTCCCTTTAAATCTCGTAATTAAAAAGATAATATTAATCCATTTTTAGTCTCTAAATAAATCTGGTCTTATCCGATTAATAAAATAATTTGGAAATAAATAAGTATAAAATCTTAAAAATATATCGCTCTTTAATCCTATTTATACTCAATTAATCCTCTTTTTAATAATAAAACAATAAATCTTTAAATTATGGAAACTAATCACAGAATATTTTTAAACTAATAATCTAACTATAAAAAATCCAAATTAATAAATTAAATCCCCCTTTTATTATTAAAACCATAAATCCTTGATATATGCCTCAAAAATATTTTTAATAAATTTAATAAACCAATCACCATTTTAAATAATTATTCACTATAAAACCACTAAATTTTAATAATACTTCAATTAAAATATCAATTATTACAACCTTTTATTTAAAATCCAATAAAAACCTAAAATTAGAAATTGTTTTATTATTATTAAAACAATTATTACAACTCAAAAATAAAACTTTTTATTAAAAACCAATTAAAATATAAACTCAGAAATTGTTTCGTTTTAATATTATTATAACTGTTTCTGTGGACCCCACAGTGGAACCCACCACCGTGGACCCCACCACTGACCAGCCCCCCCTCCCCGTGCTTTTCTGTCGAATTCAATCCCCTCCCCTGCGAATTTTTTCGCCAATCTCTCCCCCATCTCGACCTTTCTCTCTCCCTCTCTCTCTCTCTCTCTCCCCCCCTCTCTCTCTCCAATCTCTCTCGTCTCACTCGTCTCTCTCTCTCTCTCTCTCTCTCTCTCTCTCTTTCTTCTCTCTCTCTCTCTCACGTTCATCTCTTCTCTCCGTCACCGCCTTCCCCCATCTCCCTCGCCTCTCCTCCTTTCTCTCCTCTTCTCTCTACCTCTCTCTATCTCTATCTCTCCCGACTCCCTCATCTCCCTCGCAATTTCTCTCTGCTCCACCCCAATCTCTCAATCTCTCCCCTTCTATCTCCTTCGATACCATCCCCCTCCTCCACTCTCCGATTACAACAACCACAACCACCAGTTCTCCCCCTCCCCTTAATTTCCGATTAACAGATATATCAATCACAATCTGTCGCTACTACATATCTCTCTGTGCAATCTCTCTCGCGTGTCTCCCCCCGATTTCACAACAAAACCAAATCGAAACAAACAAAACAAAAAAAAAATTCACAGGAAAGGAAAAAGAAAAAAATATATATATAAATAAACTAGACAACTTGTTTGTGTGTTGTGGTTAACACTCTGTTTTTGCAGAGAAAATAAAGGTATAGTCTGTTTGTAAATCTCCCTTATGTGATCTGTTTATAGGCTCGGTTTTGTCTCAAAAATAAAAATGAAAAGGGAAACAATGTGGGGGACAAATGGAATTTTAGTGCTTCATAATCATATTTTTAGTGGACAATTATTACAATGAAATGGGGGACAAACTCATTGCTAAAACAATTTTAAAAATAGAAACAATTATTATGACTATATTTAATGAAATAATTGGTAAAAAGATCTCGTTTTCTCCCGTTAAACGATACTAAATTTCATTTTCTAAATTCAATACGACAAAAAATAAAATCCTAATTTTTCTCAAATTCTTTTAATAAACACTAATTAATTAAAATACTTAAACATAATACGAATTTAATTTTAGAAAATTTTACAAAACGTACTAATTAAAAATAATAATGCATCGTTTCTTAAATAAAATTTAAATAAATATCGAATAGAAAGAAAAATTTACGGATATTACAGTCTTCACTCCTTAAAAGGATTCCGTCCTCGGAATCAACGTAGGCAATAACTAAGGTTGCTAATATCTTCTCAGCACTTTTACCAGCTTTATGCTTCCCATGTCTCAATTATAAACTCTTATGCTATACCGTCTATTTTCATACCAGCTCCTACTTCCTTCGTTTATTCTTATCTTCACTCTATCCTCAAATTACATTTCATCCTCAATAGTAAATCTGAATTATTCCTTAAAACTCCTCATATCATTTTCTCTCATTAAATATACCTCTTTCTTCTCATCTTTATCCTTCTAAATCAATTCACTCTAAACCTTGCACCATTATTTCCAATCTATTGTTTCAATCTCTGCAGAAATATTCGAGCTTCTTCATCCTCCAAATCCATACATAATACCATCATACTCTTCTTGTTTTGACTCCATCTATAAAATCCACTCTATTTATCCCTTCTGCACTTCTTTAATAGTCACAGCCTCTCTCGATTCCACCTATCCCAATATGGTTTAGTCTAATAAAATTGCATACCCACGAAATATTTATTTATGAAAACAAACAGTACATATCTGTACGTATACACATATATACACATATATATCTGCAGTTATAGATATATGTATATTTATGTATACCTACCTCTATATACTCCAATTTCACCCAATAAATAAATCCTGAATACACATTTCTCTCGTCCTAATTGATTCTACTACTGCTAATGGCTATCATGCTTTCACCTTACAACTCCTTGAAATCCTACTATATATATACCTACCGATTCCTTGGCTTCTAAACTCTCTCACATATAGTCTACTACACTCGTTCTAAGATTTATAACCTACTGCTCTGATACCATCACTGTAACGCCCCCAAATCCCTTACAGGAATCCAGGTCATTACACCTCTTGCGGAAAATCGATCACCTGCTCATAATATAATCTACAACAATATTCTTAACAACTCCATCCTTTATTCCACATGTTATAGTCTTAGAACAAACACTCGAAATACAAAAGTTATTACAATACAAACTCGCCTCCCAGAATCTCTGAAATATTACTACAACATACAAAACACTCAACAATAAAGCATTAAACAAATTTATTCCATCTTGTACCCTCCTTTGATATTATAAGGCTAATTGGTTGAAATTAATAGCCCTTCTCTTTCCCTTTTGCCACGATTCACCATGCCAGCGTCGTCTTTAGATGCCGCTGATTAATAATATTTAAATAGCAAGAATGAGCCAAAGAATGCCCAGCAAGTATATACAGATATCATATAATACAACCACAACTCACTCAAAATATGTTTTTACTACTCTATCAAAGTTATAAATATAATTACTTTTGAAAGGAGATCAACTCAGAAATTCTTATAAATCTCGAAATACTACTCCAATATCTCTCAATAACTTCTCAAAATACTACTCGAAGATAAATCAATAACTTCTCAAAATACTACTCGAAGATAAATCAATAACTTCTCAAAATACTCCATTGATAATATAATATAACAACTGCTCAGATCAACACCCTAGTTAACAGAACCACATAGGCATCGGTTAACTGATAGGATGTCAATGATTAAATTTCTGCTCATAACGCCTACTCAAGTAATGGATGATCAATCCATTATCACTACTCGTTTTCTATCGATAGAAGGATGAGCTGAAATCTCGAACACACCCTTAATACTACTCAGTTGGGCCGGTGCGTTACTCCGGTCACTTTTGCCTTCATAAGCAATGAACAATAGACACCAATAATATAGTTTCCCTCTCGAACGATTAGAGGAAATATTATGAAAAACTGTTCTGATTATGGAATCGAAATGAGGTGACTCATATCAATATACATAACTTACTTTATATATATTCCCACTCTTAAATATAAACTCGAATGAAGTATCTCAATAAACATACTAACAATATGGAACAATTAATGAAATAAATTTGAACACCTCATGATATAATATGGCTGGATAACAGCTCAACAATAATATGTATGAATGTAAATTGCATGAATAAAAATCTGGTATAAATTACTCGAAAGAATACTTGATTTAGTAAATTGAAAATTTAATCAGCATACTTAAAAATATAAATACCCCGAACAATGGAGTATGAATTAGTAACTTGCCTGGTTCTGCGATACGATACTCCAACCTGCTCCACACCTCTGGTTCTCCGGTATTTCACCTTCTCGGACCCAGTTCAGCTATTATTTAATTCCACTTCTGATCACCTTTCAATCAACTTCTCTTCAGCGATATATAATACCCTTGCATATCTACAACTTTCGTTCTTCAAGTTTTTCCAAACGAGTCTCCTACCTCATCCTAAATCCTACCCTAAAATAGTTCCTCGAATAATTCCAGACTCAACATTTTTACGCGAAACCTTTTCCATTTTTAAATCTCACAAATAATAATTTACTAATAATCCGATTTTTAACTTCTAAAATAATCTGGTCCGATCTGGTTCTTCAAAATAATTCGAAAATGCTAAATACCAATCCTTTAAAAATAATACCATTGACATCCTATATAAAAACTTAATCAATAAATAATCCTCAAACAATTATCTTACTCCACGAGAAAGAAGCATAATTAACCAATTAATCCTCGAGACAACAATTAATCCTTAATTTAAATGAATAAATCCTCAAGACACAATTAATCCTATTTACTCGATTTAAAACCATAATAACTATTCCACTTTAATACCCTCATCATTTTAAATACCTCTTTTATCAGTGAATCAATAAATCTCTAAGTTACGACCAATTATTCACAAAATATTATAAAGGATTGTTAACAATTATTTATTAAAAAAACATTTCTAATTATCTCTTCTAAATTCTCAGAAAAATCCTAATTTAATTAATATAAATCTCACAACCAAAATCATTCAAGAATATATTTTTATTCAATTTAAATCCATAATTATTAATAAAAATCTCACTAACTAATTTTCCCTTTAAATCTCGTAATTAAAAAGATAATATTAATCCATTTTTAGTCTCTAAATAAATCTGGTCTTATCCGATTAATAAAATAATTTGGAAATAAATAAGTATAAAATCTTAAAAATATATCGCTCTTTAATCCTATTTATACTCAATTAATCCTCTTTTTAATAATAAAACAATAAATCTTTAAATTATGGAAACTAATCACAGAATATTTTTAAACTAATAATCTAACTATAAAAAATCCAAATTAATAAATTAAATCCCCCTTTTATTATTAAAACCATAAATCCTTGATATATGCCTCAAAAATATTTTTAATAAATTTAATAAACCAATCACCATTTTAAATAATTATTCACTATAAAACCACTAAATTTTAATAATACTTCAATTAAAATATCAATTATTACAACCTTTTATTTAAAATCCAATAAAAACCTAAAATTAGAAATTGTTTTATTATTATTAAAACAATTATTACAACTCAAAAATAAAACTTTTTATTAAAAACCAATTAAAATATAAACTCAGAAATTGTTTCGTTTTAATATTATTATAACTGTTTCTGTGGACCCCACAGTGGAACCCACCACCGTGGACCCCACCACTGACCAGCCCCCCCTCCCCGTGCTTTTCTGTCGAATTCAATCCCTTCCCCTGCGAATTTTTTCGCCAATCTCTCCCCCATCTCGACCTTTCTCTCCCTCTCTCTCCCCCTCTCTCTCTCTCTCTCTCTCTCCAATCTCTCTCCAATCTCTCTCGTCTCACTCGTCTCTCTCGTCTCTCTCTCTCTCTCTCTCGGCTCCCTCTCTCTCTCTCTCTCTCTCTCTCTCTCTCTCTCTCTCTCTCTCTCTTTCTTCTCTCTCTCTCTCGTTCATCTCTTCTCTCCGTCGCCGCCTTCCCCCATCTCCCTCGCCTCTCCTCCTTTCTTTCCTCTTCTCTCTACCTCTCTCTATCTCTATCTCTCCCGACTCCCTCATCTCCCTCGCAATTTCTCTCTGCTCCACCCCAATCTCTCAATCTCTCCCCTTCTATCTCCTTCGATACCATCCCCCTCCTCCACTCTCCGATTACAACAACCACAACCACCAGTTCTCCCCCTCCCCTTAATTTCCGATTAACAGATATATCAATCACAATCTGTCGCTACTACATATCTCTCTGTGCAATCTCTCTCGCGTGTCTCCCCCCGATTTCACAACAAAACCAAATCGAAACAAACAAAACAAAAAAAAATTCACAGGAAAGGAAAAAGAAAAAGAAAATATATAAATAAACTAGACAACTTGTTTGTGTGTTGTGGTTAACACTCTGTTTTTGCAGAGAAAATAAAGGTATAGTCTGTTTGTAAATCTCCCTTATGTGATCTGTTTATAGGCTCGGTTTTGTCTCAAAAATAAAAATGAAAAGGGAAACAATATGGGGGACAAATGGAATTTTAGTGCTTCATAATCATATTTTTAGTGGACAATTATTACAATGAAATGGGGGACAAACTCATTGCTAAAACAATTTTAAAAATAGAAATAATTATTATGACTATATTTAATGAAATAATTGGTAAAAAGATCTCGTTGTCTCCCGTTAAACGATACTAAATTTCGTTTTCTAAATTCAATACGACAAAAAATAAAATCCTAATTTTTCTCAAATTCTTTTAATAAACACTAATTAATTAAAATACTTAAACATAATACGAATTTAATTTTAGAAAATTTTACAAAACGTACTAATTAAAAATAATAATGCATCGTTTCTTAAATAAAATTTAAATAAATATCGAATAAAAAGAAAAATTTATTCGAAAAATTTACGGATATTACATGATCAAATTAATTAAATTAAACAAAACCAACCATTTTATCGGAAGATTAAATCGATAAAAAATTTATACACCCGTTGTTTCATTATATTTTGTTAAAATTTAATATTCTAATTAAATTTTTTTAACACTATTATTGAACATGTATATTATGAAAGGGTGTCGACTTTAAAAAACGTTATTAAATTATATTCAATATTTGTAACTTTTGATCGTAAAGATTACGTTCGTATTGTAATTTTTATTTTTATATGTTTGTGATATTTTTAAGATTATCAATACTTTAGATATATAATGTGAGTATTTTCCTACTAATAATTCATGTAAATTGTTATGAAGCATGACTTACAAAATGCATTTGAATTCTGTTTGGTTTGTTATACAGCCAAATTTATCGATAAGTTATGTCAATCACACCTCTTATTACATTTACATTTTGTTTCTTTTCTCATCGTACAAACACATTTATCAACAAACTAGACAATCACATCTCTCATAATGCATCGACAACAAAAATGGTCAGAAATGTTACTTTTACTTATCCATCGTCAAAGTTTACAAATGTTTATTGATTTCAAAAGTATTTGTTATGCAAAAAAATAGGTGCCATCAATAATTTCGAAAAATACTATTATTAGTATTTAAGAAATTAACTTAAACATGTTTTTTTGGCTAATTCTTTAACTCTATAATTCTTAGACAATCAAATTTAATTATATTTTATTCAATTCATCATATCAACTTTCAAATAATAAAACTCAACGAACAATGATATTAGATATAAAATTTTTAAAAATATTTTCATGCCACGCGTAGCGCGACTTTGTTACCTAGTGACGATAATCCCTTAGCACTTGAGCTATCTCATCGAATAAAAAATTACTTGATTAAAATTATTTATTAATTTATTCATTTGCTAAAAAGTTACCAAAAGAAGTTTTTGATGGTTCATCTTTTTTAACCACCAAAAACTTCTTTTTCAACCAGTTTTTTTTTTAGTAAAATGCAACTTCCAAAGTCTATGTAAACACAAATAACAGAAAAGTTTTTTTTTATTCTGGTAAACATGTTCTTGCTCATTTTCATTTAAATGAATGGATAGATGATAAAAGATACATCATCGCTACTGATTACTGAGGTGGATATCATGATCATTCAACAAATGAAAAGAAACACTACCTAATGAAAAACACTAGCAAATAATGACAACCAAGTGAAAATAACAGCAGAAGTTTATTTACATCCTAACAATTGTTGTACTGGAAGTGGCAAAGGGAGTGTTCCAAAACAGATGATTACTTAACACAGAACTTGACTGCATATCATTAGGGAAAAAATTGCTGGATGAAGAAAGCTTGGGTCACTACCGCCACCCAGCTCTTTAGAGCCACATCACTCGCACTCACAAGACGTACCCTAGTTGAAGTGACCTTTAGCAATACCACACTCTAACATCATAAATCCTGATTGTGAAAAGTTGACAATTCTTACTGTACTAGAGAACATATCGATTTGGTTGTCATGGGCTTTGGAATCATCCTTGAACGGAGAATTAGGCTGAATCAGATCACAGTAGTGCTATGATTTCCCAATCTTTACCTAACAGTTTTGATTATTATTATAGCCCAATATAACATATGTAAACCACTTCAGGATCTTGCCAAACTCTCTGATTCAAAGTTTGGGCTCTGGACTTAAAGAAACTCTGCTGCATGAGAACCAGCCTCTCAATATAGGCGCAAGCTTGTATTCATGCGTAAGCTTGTATTCATGCGTAGTAACAGGAAACCTATCCTCCTCGTCATCCTGCCTAGGAGTTTTATCATCGCAACTCTGGTAATTTCCATCATCAATTTCTTCTAGTTCCCCCGTATTTAATCTGCACAATGACCACAAAAAGAGCAAGTACTCTTTAGTAATCTTAGGAAACACATTCGCAGCCCAGTTATTTTTTTTGACAGTTTTAACAAGTTCCTCGTTGATGTTTTGTGTAATATTTTAAAAAACCTAAGTGTACAGAATCTATTAACTAATACCCTAAATTTCATTCTCAAGTATTAAGGAAGGAGAAGTCCCAAAAACACGGTTTGGGATAATTGGAAGTGCGAGAGGGTTCAACTTCCTTTTAAGATAAAATAATAAGTTTAAGTGTATAACTGTGGCAATTATATTTTATCATTAATAGAAATCTTACATGCTGGGTTGCTCAAAGTCACCAATCTGCTCTGATGTTTTACTCCTTTTCATATTGTAATTAATGGATAGATGGCGTGCAAAAAGAAGCTTCAAAAACCAAGAAAAACACATGTTAGTAAACAGGAACTATTATGAGGTAATTCAAACTTGACATGAAAAGCAAGATACACCACATAGAACTATGATTTCGCAGGCAAAAGAGAAAGAAACGGCATCGGCAATCGGCTATATTGACATCTAAAGTCTGAACCCAAGATTACTCAACAAGAAAAGGTAGTTCAGTAAGTTCTTAAGCAAAGACCCTACTTACGAGATGCAAAGACCATCCTCTAGATGAAATATGAAGTTGACAATATACAGGATTATGTAGAAGTACAAATATCGAAATTGTAACTCAGAAATTAACGTGACTCCAAGTTAAAACTCCAAAAAACACAATAATTATCACTTCATGTATGGTATTGACTACCTGATCACCATCCCTGATCTCATAATCAGCAATATATTCATTATCATCAAGAAGCTTCTGACCATCAAAGCACAAGCAGAAGTGCCCCCATACATGGGACCTGCATGAACAATATCCATTAATTTATGATACGTATAATACATGTGCTAGATTTCCATTTAAAAGATACAGCAGCAAACATTCTAATAGCAAGTACATATTACCCATATAACTCTATTGTGATTAGATAACAACACAGCAATAATCTATTTGCAGATGAACAAACTTGAATGAATAACCAGCAAATACTCTTCCCCCCTCCCCCCCCCCCCCTAAATTATTCGAGAAGCATTTGTAGTTATATGATCACAAACGAAACCACATAAAAGAAAACGAAACAAAATTCAGAGTTCAATTACAGTTCAATATATTAACATGACCGAATGGTGTTTCTGCAATTCAAATAGCTTAACAGTTGAACAATCAACTTCCTTCAAAAAATGATTTGGTAGGACATCAGGCCAATATAAGTAACTAGAAGCTATAATCTTATATATTCATGCTATTAAAATGAATCAACTTCTGGGCAAGCACATACAGATTGAAAATTCAACGAGCTTATGCCAATCACTTATCTATTTTACACAACATTAATCAAACAATTACCAGTTCCATCCAACAAATTGCTACAACAGAAATCTCAAAACATTGGATATTAATCAAACAAGTTACAAAAACATCGAAAAATAATAATCTTACCAAGAAACCTTGCCAGGTCCTTGTTCAGGTAAATGACTAAACGCATTCTCCACCGAATTCCTGAGTTCAGCCACTGTCGCTGTCTTCGCAACTTCAATCTCTGTAATCAAACATAATTCACACATAATCAAATACATCCTCATCAATATCAATGCTTATACACTACTAAATTCACCTAATTAATTTAAAACTGAACACAATAAACGAGACAAGACGATAGAGGCTAGTGTCTACGAGAGAGAGAGAGAGAGAGCGGGAGCGGGAGCGGGAGGGAGAGGGAGAGGGGGAGAGAGAGCGAGCGAGCGAGAGAGAGAGAGAGAGAGAGAGAGAGAGAGAGAGAGAGAGAGAGAGAGAACCAAATGAAGAATCGTCTAATTTAAGAACCGTGAGCTTAAGAGGCTTCTGAGGTAGCTTATTATACAACATACTCCGGCGAGAAAAGCTGGAGATTATCAAAAACGGAACGGCGCACGAGAGCGACGATCTCCGATGAGTTAACTCGGTCTTCGTTTCGAACATGTTCGCATTCGTAACGAAATGATAATTCAATGCGCGATTCACCTGTTGATTGTGTATGTGTGGAGAGAGAAAGTTAGGGCTTTGGTATTGGAGAGAGAGAGAGGATCGAAACGAAATGCTTAATTTCAGGTGCTTTTTTCCGGGAGAGGGGGGAAACGGTAGATCGTTTTCTTTTTAAAAAGCTGAGGATCCTGGCCGTTCAATGTCGCCTCCATTGTCACTATCTCTACTCTATTATTCTATGATCCCGTTTGTCTACTTAAACAAAAATGTCAGCAAATCAAACAAAAATTTCAAAAATTTGTCACAATTCACAAATGTCATATGTTGCTTGTTATTTGTTGGCAATGATAACTAATAATGTGGATCCCACGTGCATTATTGTGAATATCCAATTAAAACATCTAATTTTACCAAGTCAATTTCGCTACATCATTTTGGGCATTTTTTTGGAAGCCTTTTTTGGTTCTCTAGCATTACTCTTCTGGAAAAAAGTATGTAAATATGTATTTTTTTAAATAAATAGTTTATTTGTACAAGATAATGAATGTTAAACTTCACATAAACATTTATTTTACAAAAAATATATAAATATACATTTATTTTCGGAATAAGTGATTTATAAATTGGATTTAAGGGGGTCAAACATGCCCAATATCTGATTTGTCAACATTGTATTAATTTGAAAATTACAATGTCAAAAGTATCTCCATTTAAGGAGATTAGCTTTGAAGTAGTACAACCACTAATCTGACAACTCTTACGGAAACAAAAGCCCTAATACAATCAGCAAAAGCAAACTGACTTGATAACCAAACTAATACATACTACAATCTAAACTTGTTAATAGGATCTATGTACCATAAAACTATCCTCAAGTAACAACAGCTTAGATTCTATATCTTATATCCTTCTTCTGCACCCGATAACCGTAGCCAAATTAGTCCACCTCCTGGATTGGAACATCTCCCTCGAAGCTTGGCTGACCTGCATAGAACATGACTCCTCCATGGAAGAAGTCTTCTTCCATTCCAGCCCCCTGCTGTAGCACGTCTGCATTTAGAGCCATATCCAAACTGATGACTTCCGGAGCATTAATCTGAACTAATCCCAAGCTGCTGATTTGATCCGAGATGGTTGCCACAATGTCAAAGTTTACTGGATCCACCGCTCCTGCTGGTAAGAATACATCCTGGAAATCTAGGTGATCAACACCCAAACCCATGTCCCAGTTGATAAGCCTACTCCTCCCACCGGCCTATCAAATGTGTAGAGTCTATCAGCTGCTTCCAAACCCAACCTTGCCAGAAAACGAGCCACCTTGTTTCGTGTTGGATACACATAGGCTATCTTGCACTTCCATCTTTTGTCTTTTGCCCTAATGTCAATTTGAGAGGCCAAGTCATAAACTGATGCCGGAGCACCGAGGTGGAACTTCTTCATGATCATGTACGCCTCATGATTGTCTGTCTCTAAAGCAACATCACTGTATCCTTCTTCAAAGGCTCAGTTTAGGGCCACAAATACTGCCCATAGTTGATTGCCTGGTTGGGTTAGGAACGGTATTGTTCCAACTGTTAGCAACTCAAGGTTACCATCTGAATTTCTGTAGATAGCTTCTATCCCAGAATCATTGCCACTTGGCCTTAAAGTGTCTGAGTACGTGCCATGCACGTTGATTTTAAAAGTGGAAGGTGATGGTGGAACCCAATGAAAAGCCATGATCAAAGCACAAATTAAGAATGAAGAGAATAGAGAAAGAACGCTGAGGCTTTGTGATTTTTCTGTCTATTCATCCAGGGGTATATATAGCCCATTTACTCTACTATTGAGTAATAATATCTCATCCAACTCCATAAGTACTGAGGTACCTGCAATTAATAGAGAGTATCTTTTATGGCATTGGATTAAAATTATCCTCTTGAATTTGAATTTTCTGAGCGCCATATATTAATTCTCCCCTCCATCTGTCTCATATATGTAGCTGAGCTAGGTGTACCTTGTGCCCTTAATTAGCTACGTAATGATAGCAAACCCACTTGAACTTCTAGAAAACTATTAGTTACTTTGAATTATGATAGTATCTTTTTTAATCTATACATGTGTAACCATCTTGTTACATCCACCATTACTGTAAGTTTCTGTTACACCCACCCTGCAATGACTCTAGCTCTTTGAGCTCCTTCTTTTGCTAATCTGTCAGCCTCCAAATTAAATCTTCTTTTTAAATGAGCTACTTTAACCATTGGCAGATTTCTGAGCTTAGACAGTAGAGGGCAGTTGTGAGATAAACAAGCAAAGTTTTGGCGGCAGTAATTAACCACTTGTAATGAGTCTGATGCTAGTAAAATTGGGACGTACTTCCATCCTTTGTTGATAATGCTATCAATCATAAAAGTGAGAGCACCCTCCTCCGTTTCATAAGGTGTTTGTCCCACAAATGGGCCTGAGAAAATAAAACTAATCTGGGCCTTACTATCTATTAAGAAGCCTCCAATTCCCGCCTCTATTAAGCCTAAATCTTTTTGTTTCCAGGCCCCATCTACGAATCCTATAAATCTATTGTATTCGAACCATCTACAAGTTAAGGAATTGAGGCCGCATAATCTGCTTTTGTAGAAAACCTTCAAAGGATCATTGCACCATAGTGGACTCCATTTTAGAGAAACTAAATCATTGGCTACGCTCCAATGCCAAGCCCTGTAGCCTATCAGTTTTGATAGTGTACTTGTATCTGTCTGATTCCCTGAGAACACCATTTCATTTCTTGCAATCCATATCGTCCACAGTGTTGCGCTCATGTCAATAAGTTTTCCTTGTGCATCTGGTCCTGTGGAATAATACTTGATAGCCTCTAAGATGTTAGTATGGTTTGTTGCCCCTCTATCTAACCATTTGTGGAAGAATGACCAGCAATTCTTTGCTAGAGTGCAATCCCATAGAAGGTGTTTTATGTCTTCTACTTCATTTTGGCATAGTTTACAGGTTGAGTTGATTGGAATACCTCTCTCACTTAGCAAACTAAGAGTTGGCAATGCTCCATGCATCGCTTTCCATAAGAACAATTTGATTTTCATTGGAATTTTGATCTTCCATAGAGTGTTCCATTCTAAACCACCATCTCCTGCACCATGAAGTGCTGCGTAACCTTTCGAGGCTATGTATTCATTATTGTTAATTCTCCACCTGAGAGTGTCCTGTTGTCCTGAGAGTGATGTATTACGAATCAGATCTCCTAGTCTCTCCAAGTCTTCCAATTCCCAACCTCGCAGAACCCTTCTCCAAAATTCTGTATCACCTCTTTTGATTACTTCCCAGTTCTGAATAGCTTCTTTGACCGATAACAATTTATTTTTGAAGAGGTTATACAATTGATTAAATGAATTCAGTAGTGGGTTTGTTGAAATACAACATTCAGTCCAGAAGTTTATCTTTTCACCTGAACTTACTCTCCATTCAAAATCTTCCTCTTCAAATAGTTTCAACTCCTGATTATTTTTAATCAAACCGATGCTCTGAACTATTGGTGATACCAAATTCTTTCTCCCTCTCGGGTTAGCAAAGAATTTTTCTCTATATTTTGCCTCTAAAATTTTGCACCACCATTTTGATTTTTCTGTTTTTGCCTTCCACCACCACTTTGCCAGAATGGCCGCATTTTTCCAAGCAAGAACCTGAACAACTAGACCTCCTTGAATTTTTGGTCTACAGATAACTTCCCATTTGATCGTGTGGAGTTTTCTTTTAGCATCTCCCCGTGATCCTATTTCTCCCCAGAAAAAACTTCTTTTAACCTTCTCAAGTTCCTTCAATATTCCTTTTGGTATTTTGAAGACGTTTAACCAGTACGCTGGGAGTGAGTCTAATACTGCCTTGATTAGTACAAGCCTCCCTGCCTTTGATAGGTTTGTACATTTCCATGTTGCAAATTTCAGTCTAACCTTTTTTGTTAGAGGTCGCCAGAATTGTACCCTTTTTGGAGATCCCCCTAATGAAGTCCCCAGATAGTTTACTGGGCAACCAGTTTGCTTACATCCTAGAATCTCCGCCCAATTTTCAGCATTCTCCTTATCCAACCTTGATACATGTAGACAACTTTTGTTGAAATTCACTTTTAGTCCAGTAAGGAGCTGAAATAAAATGAGAATTGTTTTGATTCCTACTATTGATTTGGATTGGTTGCGAAGAAAGAAAATTGTGTCAGCCGCGAATTTCAAGTGAGAGATATTCATATTGTCTCCTATCGCCACTCCTTGAATCAACCCTACTTGTTTTGCCCTCTCCATAATTATATGAAGAAATTCTGACACAAGTATATATAACATTGGGGAAATTGGGTCGCCTTGACGTAATCCTTTTCCCATTGCAAACTCTCTGGTTGGACTTCCATTTACTAGAACTGAGGAACGAACTGATGTTAATATTGCATATATCCAGTTCCTCCATTTGCTTCCAAATCCTTGCATTCTTAGACACGTTTCCAGAAAATCCCATCTAATAGAATCGAAGGCTTTTTCAAAATCCACTTTGAGTACAATCCCTTCCACAAAATTGTTCTGTATACTATGCACTACTTCTCCTGCTATTAGTATGCATTCCGAGATGTTTCTATTTTTAACAAATGCAAACTGTACGTCTGAGACCAGGATAGGTAGAACTCTGTTAACCTATTTGCTAGAAATTTGAGAATGATTTTCATGGTGCAATTGATTAAATTGATGGGACGAAAGTCTTGAACTCGTAATGGTGTTAGAACTTTGGGGATGAGGGTGATAAATGAAGAATTAAAACTTGGAGGGAGCGTGTATGAGTCGTAGAAGTTACCAATGAGCTTTAATAAGTCTTCTTTTAAGAAATTCCAGAAATTCCTTAGATAGAATCCATTAAATCCGTCCGATCCTGGAGATTTATTTGGATGTATATCCCTTAATGCATCAAGAATTTCCGCCTCACTAAATTGCAACTCCAATTCCTTTGCCTCGCTATCCGAAATCCTATTTATCCTCATAGATACCACTTGAAGGCATTGTGGTTCAGAAGGCCTTTTGAATCTTTCCTCATAGTGATTTGCAAAGATATTCTTCACCGTTGTTGGATGAGTGATCCATTGACCCTTATGTTGGATACCTTGAATGTTATTTCTCCATCTTTTCCTTTTGATCGCTGTGCGGAAAAATTTTGAGTTTGCATCTCCCTTTTGTATCCATAGCATCCTCGATTTTTGTCTCAGAATTTCTTCTTGTTCTTCATATTTTCCTTTGAGTTGAAGAAATATTGAATTCGCCTGAGTAGAATCTCCTTTCGCATCCGCTTTTCTAAGATTTTCTTATAGGATTTCAACTATCTGATCTCGGTTTCCATTATGCACTGCATTCCATTCTTGAATAACTCCCCTTATCAACTTTAGTTTTCTCTGAATTGGGATGTCAGCCTTTTTTATATCTCCAAGTTGTTCTTGAATCAGTTTTTTGCAAGTTTCATTGGAGAACCAAATGTCATGAATCCTCACTGGTTTTGGGCCCCAATCCATCGCACGGAAGTATAAAAATAGAGGTGAGTGGTCTGAAGATTTCATAGATAGTCCTAATACCTTCCAGTTTAAGATATTTGGCCAGCTAGAGTTGAGGATAATTCTATCAAGTCTACTGCTCTTACCTAAATTTGAGAACCATGTGAATTCTTGGTTTTGTATTTGCATATCCCAAAGTAGATTCGATTGAGTGAATGAAAGGAAGGCTTGGCTATCTCTTCTCCTGAAGTGACAATTCCTCGTTTCTTTGTCACTTATAGTACAGAAGTCTCCAGCCATGCAAAGAGGATCAAGAATATGAGTCTGGGCTAAAAGACTGAGATCATCCCAGAGCTTCAATTTTCCTAGACTATTCTGAGGACCATATATATTAATGCAATTTAGAAAATAGGGTGCACCTGTTTGCCCTGATTCTATCTTCCATTTTGTCCAAATCCAGTTGTGCGACATTTTTGCACTGGCTACTGATAGCTTCCTTTTGTCCCAGAAGGTGATCATTCCTCCTGATTGGCCTTTTGATGGACATACTATCCAATCATGAGTATCATCCCATATTGAATCCTTCATTGCCTCTGTTACGTCCTCACATTTTGTTTCTTGAATCAGGTTCACCCAAGGATCCAATTTCTGTATGAATTTTCTCAAATTTTTTCTGTGTAAAGTGCTATTTAAACCCCTGATGTTTCATGTTAACATTGAATAACATTCAATCTGTTGAGACATGCATGCATATGGATGATGATAACAAATACCACAAGATAGAAAATGAATCAAGAAAGAAGATGATGAACAAATCAGGAAGCTAACTAAAATGCAGATCAACTATAGCAATATCTTAAGGATGAAACTCTGCATACAGTTAGGATTTATTTCAGTAACAAGCCTGGAGATGCTAAAGTCAGATATCAGTAATCAAAAGAGAGTTTGTTAATACCATGCAAGTAAGTTTGAGAAATCAAGGAAAGAAGAGTTCGAGAACTCTACACAAAGGGTTTATTCGAGAAGTCCTAATTCGAGAATTCAGACTGCTCTATTCGAGAAGTCTGTAAAATGAACTATTCGAGAAGTCTGTAAAATGAACTATTCGAGAAGTCCTAATTTGAAGAATTCAGATTGCTCTATTCGATAAGTCTGCAACATGCACTAATCGAGAAGTCCTCTCAGAAGGGTATTCGAGAAGTCATTCGAGAACTCGCTTTAAGGAACTATTCAAAAAATCATCATTCGAGAACTCAAGATTTATCTGTTCGAGAACTCAACCTGTTTCCACAATATTACAGAGTTCCCTAATGGAACATATCGAATGAAGATTGAACCCAGAATTACTTTGCAACCCGTGACTTATAGACAGTGATCAATTACACAGAGGATGTTACGAGTAGGGAGTCAAATTGTAAATATTTGAAGGCTTAAACTCTTCCAAATGAAAGGTGCAATCAGTCACTGTTTATCCGACTTCAAGGGCAACAATAAGAGTGGAAGCAACCTCCAACATGATTACATTTCTACTGAAAGATTCAAAGGATATCTTGATGAATGCATAAGGATCAGTAGTTATATCTGTGAAGTTCAAGCACAGCTCAATAAGCAGAAAAGCTTATTGACTTTCAAAAAGGATTATCTTTTTGATTAAAGTTACTTTCAGAGACAGAAATCCAAAGCAAACAGATCTTGTGCATAAAGCATCACGTGGGCTTGGAAGCTAAGTCATTTCAAGAACTTAGTTACTTTTGAAGAAAGAAACATACACTGACTTGAAGCATGCTGGGATTGTCCAAATCAAGTAAAGAAGACTTTCAAGATAATTCCAAAAATGGTTACCACTTCGAGCATGTGTGTGTGACAAGTTATACCAGAAATGTATCATCACATTTCATGTAACTTTTACTTGTCTTCATATAGTTTAAATAAGCTGTATGAGCAGCATAGTTTTAGCAGAGAAGAAAACACCGATTACAAGGCTGATAGCTTTAGGTTTTCTTGTAAACACTAAAACTTTGTAATCCACAGCTGTGTATCTTTACACAGAGAATTATCTTCAAATACAACCATCAGGTGGATTAAGCTTTCAAGCCAACCCACCTGAGATTTTTTATATCTCGTGTTGTATAGATAATTTGTTTATCTTGTTTTCTTTCTGTTTTTATAACAGTTTGATCTAAGCCTTATCATTTCAAAAGAATTTAGTTGAAATTGTATTCAACCCCCTTCTACAATCTTATGGTGCATAACTAGGAAATAACAATTGGTATCAGAGCAAGCTTCTAGCATACAAGAAGTCTAAAGATCACCACCATGGGAAAGAAGGATACAGGCGTGAAAATACCAATCCTCGACAAAGATAATTACTTTCACTGGAAAGTAAAGATGCATTTACATCTCTTATCCATCGATGAAGGTTATGTCAATTGCATAGAAAAAGGTCCTCATATTCCTATGAAGGCTAACACTGCAGTTGGAGAAGCAGCTGGAACTGGAGTTGCTGGAAGGCCTATTCCCAAACTGCCAGCAGAATTCACAGACGGGGACAAAGAGGAAGTCCAGAAAGATAATAAAACCATTAATATTTTGTTCAATGGTATTGATCAAGACATGTTCGATAATGTCATCAACTGCACCACTGCTAAGCAAGTGTGGGACACCATTCGAACACTCTGTGAAAAGACTGAGCAAGTCAGAGAGAATAAGAAACAACTCCTTATACAACAATATGAACACTTTCACTTTAATACAGGTGAAAACTTAACTGATATATTTAGCAGGTTTCAAAAACTGTTAAATGAGTTAAAGTTGTATGGAAGAGTTTATGAAACCAAAGACTCCAACCTAAAATTTCTAAGGTCTTTGCCTAAAGAATGGAAGCCAGTGACAGTTTTATTGAGAAACTCTCAAGACTACAAAGATTATACACTTGAGAGACTGTATGAAATTCTAAAGTCCTATGAGCTCGAGTTACAACAAGATGAAGAAGTTGAGAAGAGCCAGAAGAAAGGTGGAAATGTAGCTTTGGTGGCCAATATTCCAAACAATCAAGATGGAGAAAAGATGAAGAATGTGGAAGCCACACCGAGTCAAAGAATCTGTGAAGGTGTAGCTGGAACTAGCAAAGGCAAAAGCAAGATGACAGAGGAACTTGATGCACTGAGTGGAGATGAATCAGAAGATCTAGATGAATACTTGGCATTTTTGTCAAAGAGATTTTCTAAGTTGAAGTTCAAGAAGAATTCAGTAGGAGCCGGGAAATTCAAGAAAAGCTATCAACCTAATAAGGGCATGGTTGAGAGATCAAAGATCAAGTGCTATAACTGTGGAATTGCTGGTCACTTTGCCAATGAATGCAGAAAATCCAAAACTGAGAATGAAAAGAAGCAGTTTGAGTCTACTGACTACAAGAAGAAGTACTTTGATCTTCTCAAGCAAAAGGAGAGAGCATTCGTATCAAGAGATGATGATTGGGTAGCTGAAGGAAGCTCAGATGCAGAGGAAGAATTTGTCAACCTTGCACTCATGGCAAATGGGAATGATGAGGAAGCTAGTTCATCAAGTAATCAGGTATACTCTACGAATCTAACTGAGCTTTCCAAAGATAAATGTGATAATGTTGTTAATGAAATGTCAAATGAATTGTACAACATGCATGTTACACTAAAATCAATTAACAAAAAGAATAGCAAGATTAAGGAGCTGAATGCTAGGTTAGGTGATAGGAATACTCTGTTAGAGACTCAATTAATTGATTTTGAGATAATGAGAAGAGATTACCAAGATGTAAATGATAAATTACTTGAGGCTTTAGATAGAGAAGATTGTTTAAAAGAACAGTTGAAAAAGGAACAGGATTTAATGGCTAAGCGAAGAGGATCAAAGGCTAAAACTGAAGAAATTGGCAGTAAGCAAGGAATTGATTCTTTTGCAAATTAGCAGAAGCAAAGTTGGAAGTTGATTGGGAAGTTGCATCAGACAGTGACTCATTGGATGATGATTGTCCAAAGGAGTTGAAACCTGTTAGTAATGCAACCTTGATTAAATTGCATAAGAAGTATGATCTGTCAACGAAAACTTTGTGTTGGGAGAATGTAGCAAAACCAAGTCAATTGAACAAGAAAACACAGGTCACTTATCCACCAAGAAATTGAAGGATAGGTTAGAGAAGACTAAACCTAAGGCTAAGGTTAACAGCAAGAATAGGAATGGCAAGGTAGGAATTAACAAACACAGTAACTACACACCTGATAAATATGCTCCCAGAAAGGAATGTGTGAACTGTGGTAGTGCTAATCATTTATCTGCCAACTGTAAATCTGTTAAGAATACTTCCGTGCCTAATATGCCTAAGTTAGTATCTGTGCCTGCCATGAATGCTATGCCAAATGTGTCTTTCCGGCCTGCTCATGCATTTAGTTATTATGCCAACATGCCATTCATGCATAATCCATATCATGATGGTTATAACATGACTCAGTTGCCATGGATGATGAATAACATGTTTGCACAGACCATGCCTAATTGCACATCTAGTTTTAATGCCTATGAGCAAGTGGAACAACCTGTCTTTCAGAGATTCACACCAAGAGTTAAGATTGATTTAACTCAGTCAGAACCCTTGGGTGGTAAGGGCTTGAAAAACAGGAAAAAGGCTAACAAGGCAGGACCCAAGGAAACTTGGGTACCAAAATCAACTTGATTTGGTTTTGATGTGTGCAGGGAGACAGAAAGAATCCTTGGTACCTGGATAGTGGTTGTTCTAGGCACATGACTGGAGATTCTACCCTGCTCACTAAGTTTGAGGAGAGAGTTGGCCCTAGAATTACCTTTGGAGACAACAACAAAGGATATACTAGAGGATATGGCTTGATTTCACAAGGAAATTTTGTCATTGAAGAAGTAGCACTGGTTGATGGACTCAAGCACAACTTGTTGAGCATCAGTCAACTATGTGATAAAAATCAAAATGTGTGGTTCACCTCTGAAGCTTGTGTTGTTTTCAAGAAAAACGACAACAAGGTAGTGATGACAGGAAATAGAAAAGGAAATGTGTACATTGCTGACTTCAACTCAACAAGTGCCAACTCTACTACATGCCTCTTCAGCAAAGCAAGCATGGATGAAGGATGGCTTTGGCACAAGAGACTGTCACACTTGAACTTTAGAGCCATGAATGAATTGGTCAAGAAGGATTTGGTCAGAGGCATCCCAAAATTGGATTTCTCCAAGGATGGACTATGTGATGCTTGCCAGAAAAGGGAAGTAATGGAAGACCTCTTTCAAATCTAAGTCAATGTCTTCAATTTATCAACCTTTACAGCTTCTGCACATGGATCTATTTGGACCAGTCAATGTATTGTCGATAGCCAACAAGAAATACTGTCTTGTGATTGTTGATGATTTCTCCAAGTTCACTTGGACCTTCTTTCTTCATTCGAAAGATGTGGCAGGTGAAATCATTATCAAACATGTCAAGGTAATCAACAATAATCCAATCTTCAAAGTAAGAAGGATAAGAAGCAAAAATGGAACTGAGTTCAAGAATTATGTGCTAAGAAAGTTCTATGAGGGAGAAGGAATTACTCAAGAATTCTCTGCATCAAGAACACCTCAACAGAATGGTGTGGTGGAGAGAAAGAACAGAACACTTATTGAAGCTGCAAGAACTATGCTTGAAGAATCAAAGTTGCCAACATATTTCTGGGCTGAAGCTATTAATACTGCATGCTACACTCAGAACATATCTTTGATCAACCAAGCAAAAGGCATGCTCCTTATCAATTATTCAAAGGCAAGAAGCCAACAATTAACTTTCTGCATGTCTTTGGATGCAAATGTTTTGTATTGAAGAATTATGGTGAGAACCTCGGGAAATTTGATTCAAAGGTAGATGAAGCTATATTTGTTGGGTACTCAGCTGGAAAATCTTACAGAATCTACAATCTAAGACTCAACATTGTTATGGAGTCCATACATATTGTCTTTGACGACAAGAAAATATCTGGTCTTGTAGATGAAGGTTTTCATGAGTCACTCTCATTCGAGAATGAGACATGTAGTGAGGCAAGTGAAGATGATGATGAAGAAAAATTAACAATGGGTGTAGAGAACAGACATGGACCATCAAGAGAAGTGCAGAATGGACCATCTGTAGAAGAGCAACACACTCTATCTGGTGAAGATCATGTTGAAGCATCTGTTGGGAATCAAAGAGAAGTATCTGTTGACAACTCTGTTAGAACTTCACTCAAGATGAGGTCCATGCACTCAGGGGGAGTTTCTCACAGTCAACACTCAATAACGAATCAAAATGATCAACATCAAGAGATTGAAGTAACTTCATCAAGGTCAAGCCTACCACCACAAAGAAAATGGACTAAGGATCACCCTTTTGAGCTGATAATTGGTGATTCCAATGCAAAAGTCCAGACTAGGAGAGCAACTCGAGAAGAATGTTTGTATATTAGATTTATCTCTAAAGAGGAACCTAAGAAGATCGAAGATGCTCTTCTAGATTCAGACTGGGTTCTAGCAATGCAAGAGGAACTAAACCAGTTTGAAAGAAATAAAGTATGAAAACT
Source organism: Saposhnikovia divaricata (assembly GCA_036435485.1). Classification (NCBI taxonomy): domain Eukaryota; kingdom Viridiplantae; phylum Streptophyta; class Magnoliopsida; order Apiales; family Apiaceae; genus Saposhnikovia; species Saposhnikovia divaricata. The sequence goes on along the minus strand of CM071595.1, from coordinate 50,918,835 downwards.
TATACCCAAGCCAAAGGACAAATTACTGATTGATACTAAGTGGGTATTCAAGAACAAGATGGATGAAAATGGTATAATGACAAGGAATAAAGCAAGACTTGTTGCCAAAGGCTACTGTCAAGAAGAAGGAATTGACTTTGAAGAAACCTTTGCACCAGTGGCAAGGTTAGAAGCAATCAGAATCTTTCTAGCCTAGGCAGCCCATGCCAATTTCAGGGTCTATCAAATGGATGTCAAGAGTGCATTTCTAAATGGTATTCTGGAGGAGGAGGTGTATGTAAGTCAACCTCCTGGTTTTGAAGATCCAGACTTCCCAGAATATGTTTATTACTTGCTCAAAGCACTCTATGGCCTGAAGCAAGCACCTAGAGCCTGGTATGACACTCTTTCACAGTTCCTCATTGAGAATCACTTCACCAGAGGTACTGTAGATAAGACTCTCTTTTATAGATCTGTCAATGGCTCTATGATACTTGTCCAAATTTATGTAGATGATATAATATTTGGGTCTACTGATGAGAAGCTTTACAAAAGGTTTGCCAAACTTATGCAAAGTAAATATGAAATGAGTATGATGGGTGAATTAACTTATTTCCTTGGTTTACAAGTTAAACAAGTAAATGAGGGAATTTTCATAAGTCAGACAAAATATGTTTTTGATCTACTAAAAAGGTTTGACTTAGCAAATTGCTCTTTTGCAAAAACACCCATGGCCACTGCAACTAAGCTTGAACTGAATACTAAGGAAAAGAAGGTGGACATTTCAAGCTATAGAGCATGGTTGGATCTCTTTTATATTTAACTGCTAGTAGACCTGATATTATGTTTGCTACTTGTTTATGTGCTAGATTCCAAGCTGATCCTAGGGAATCTCATTTAATAGCTATTAAAAGGATCTTCAGGTATCTCAAGGGGACACCAAACCTTGGCATTTGGTACCCTAGAGATTCTGGTTTTAATCTAATAGGCTATTCAGATGCAGATTATGCAGGATGTAAGATAGACAGGAAGAGTACCACAGGCACCTGTCAATTTCTAGGAAATAAGTTGGTCTCTTGGTTCAATAAGAAGCAGAACTCAGTTTCAACCTCAACAGCAGAAGCTGAGTATATTGCAGCAGGAAGTTGCTGTGCACAAATTCTATGGATGAGAAATCAACTGCTTGAATATGGAGTTAAGGTTGAGAAAATTCCAATTTTCTGTGACAACACAAGTGCAATTGCAATTTATGAGAATCCAGTGCAACACTCAAGAACCAAGCACATAGACATCAGATACCATTTCATCAGAGAGCATGTGATGGAAGGTACTGTGGAACTTCATTTTGTTCCAAGTGAGAAACAATTAGCAGATATATTTACTAAAGCTCTGGATGAAGCAACCTTTTCAAGATTGGTAAGTGAGCTTGGTATGTTGAAATTTTCATAATCTTTAATATCTGTTCAAATTGTTGCAGCCAGTGAATTTTATTCTTTGGATTTTATTTATTATTTTCTTGATTATTCTGGAGATATCAAACACCTAATTTGCTAGAGATATCGAATGAATATGTGTACTAACTTGAGTTGTCAAATGGATATTATGCTTGAGATATCGATCAGCTAATTTTCTAGAGATATCGAACTAGTCTTTTAACTAGAGATATCGACTAGTCATATGTTGAGAGATATCGAATAAGTAAATGTTCAGACAAATCGAATGGTCAAATATTTGAGATGTCGAATAGTTTAATTAATTGTTGATATTACTTAAGTGCTTTATCTTTTGTCCAGAATTTTCAAATTCTTTGTGTGCTCTGCTCTCTAAGATTATTTGTCTCGATTTGATTAGACATAAGCTGTCAGACTTAAATGATTTTAGAACAAATAGCACACATAATATTTTCACTTTTTATCTTTTCTAAATGGACTGTCAGGATTAGTATAGGACATCATGTATCTCTTTTGCATGCGTAAGTGTGTATTAAAGAGGAGTGACCTTTGATTAACCTTGCACCCGTTTATTTCCTAGATATTAAGTCGTGTCTTTATGACTTCTGGGCTTATAAATAGGAAGGGGTAGACACCATTTAGACTTACACTTAACAAAAATAAATCCTTTTCAAACCCTTTCATCTAAAAAATGACTAAGAGCATCCTGAAGGTTTCTGTGGAGGAGTTTGAGGCCATGCCCTTCTATGCGAAGGTAATGGCCCTCCAGGATAAGATAGGCGAGCTTCTCGTCGAGGAGGAGAAGAACCTCGCTGCCATGCGTGCAGCGTTGGAGGTTCTCCGGGCTCGCAACCGGGAGGATGGAGTTGAAGACCCAGCCAAGGCCGCCTAGTTGGTGTAGGTGGGGGGGTCTTAGTTTAAGTGTTTGTTTTTGGTTTTTCTTTATTTTCAATGGTCTTTATGACCATTCTGGTAATGTTTTTTTTAATGAAATGAAGTTTCCAACAATCGTTGTCTTATTGATTCTATGGTCTTGATCTATTTGCATGTCTCTTTAGAACGAGTTGCTAAGTAGATTATGTCTCGTCTTTCATAGAATATTTAGATAAGATTACGTTGGACTGTGCTTGAATCACCAAAGTTGTTTTAATAAGCTAATATCTGCAAATTAGCTTTATTAATTCAACTTACACGATTTTTCTGATCTAACTGTGATTTCACACACATTTCATCCAGTTATCTTTAATCTAATCAGAATATTTAGATCTCATCTGGATCAGACTGAATAGATATGATAAATTAGACATTGTTCCTGATGTTTTAATTCTAAGTTCACTTTACCATCTAACCCTAGCAGTGAGCTTTAATAGCTACATAGTTGCATAGTTTTGTGTCTAAATTACAGTAATTTACATGACTCAAACTGACAACAAAGGATGATGATGATGGAATAATGGTGAACCCATAGCAAGCCTGGTGATTGCATCAATCAGCTCCAAGCAAAATGCCGATTTGTTCACTCAAGACAATTGGTGTTCTGCATCTTGCTTAAGAGATTATTTCTTCATACGGAGAAGGCTCTTACAGCAGTTCACCTAGCTAAGGTATCGAGTTCATTTTTTTTATCAGCAGTTCTTGTCCTAAAATCTTTACCTTATTTTGTTGAAATGAGAATTGCTGGAACGTCCCCCAGATTCTCTACCAAATTAGAACACAAAACTTTCATTGTTTTCATCTCTGAAACCCCCTCTACAGTTTCTCAACAAACTGTAGTTGATCATCCTTGAAAATCTTAACTTGAGGGGAGTGTCCAGGAGGAAAGTAAGGGTGAGGGAAGTGGTGAACATCAAGAAACCACAAGAATAAGGAAGGTGAGGGTGTGTAAAACCAGCCTAGCCATCCTATGTCTTCCCAAAAAGGCATAGTGATTAATACGGACATCCACATTTCTAGTTTTAGTCTCTCAACAGACTTTAACTATTGAAACAAGTTCCCAACCAGGAACAGAATCAGTGAGGGTAAGGGACACACTTGTGCAACCTATAACACTTGTCATCTAGCCAGGTGTTAGTACAAGTTGCATGGACACAGGGGGAGCACACACAAGTTACTCTTAATTTTTTTTCTCAAATTTAGGTTGATGAATCTTCTATAAATGAGAAGATTCAGCCCCACTCATGGATACCTAATTTGGAAACTGAATTGTTTTTTTCACCTCCGAACAATCTTGATTCTTCATCTTAATTCATGAAGAAACCAACACTCAATTTTTTTAGTTCACTGAGCTTTCTCTTCAAGCACTTTACTAAACCTTTAATCTCTGTTTGATACAGCAATGCTAACATTTATTTCTCTTCAATCTTCTTGAGATCTCATGATCTTCATTTAGGACTGAGGGAAGGGAGTGAAAAATAGGAGAGGCCTGGTTGCTCCAGGGCAAAAGGTGAGTTGTGGATAAGAGTGGTCTCCTATTTCTTCCAGGAGAGCAAAAGGAGAGATTGAGTACCCCTTTAGTAAGGGAAGGTGAGTTGAGAGCAGTGAGCCAGGATGAGATCCTGATGCAAAAACAGAGAGATGAGAGACAACAGTTTTTGTTTCATGTAACATCTCTGATTCTGCTGAGGTATTACATTACTTTGATCATTTTACATTTTGCTGATAACAAAAAAGGGGGAGAAATTAAGTTTAGTTGAGAGTCTTCTTTTAGAGGGGGAGACAAAGCTAGCTCAGTTAGCTCAGTTCACTTAACTGAACTAAGATCTTCGAGCTAACTCTCAGAAGACCAGCAATTAAAGGAACAGAACAACTCTCAGAAATGGATGTCTGATATAGGGGGAGCAGCTCTTAGTACTCAAAGTGAAGTTAGTACAACTCAAAAACTGTGTCATGGAAGCTTGATCAAAATTTTCTGTCCTAGTGAAAGGAGAATCTGAAGAGTGGTTTTTGTTATCATCAATCTCTGGATTTATGCCTCTCTTCTTGGAGTCATAAATAGGGGAGACTGTTGAGACATGCATGCATATGGATGATGATAACAAATACCACAAGATAGAAAATGAATCAAGGAATCGAAGCTGATGAACAAATCAGGAAGCTAACTAAAATGCAGATCAACTATAGCAATATCTTAAGGATGAAACTCTGCATACAGTGAGGATTTATTTTAGTAACAAGCCTGGAGATGCTAAAGTCAGATATCAGTAATCAAAAGAGAGTTTGTTAATACCATGCAAGTAAGTTTGAGAAATCAAGGAAAGAAGAGTTCGAGAAGTCATTCGAGAACTCTACACAAAGGGTTTATTCGAGAAGTCCTAATTCGAGAATTCAGATTGCTCTATTCGAGAAGTCTGTAAAATGAACTATTCGAGAAGTCCTAATTTGAAGAATTCAGATTGCTCTATTCGATAAGTCTGCAACATGCACTAATCGAGAAGTCCTCTCAGAAGGGTATTCGAGAAGTCATTCGAGAACTCGCTTTAAGGAACTATTCAAAAAATCATCATTCGAGAACTCAAGATTTATCTGTTCGAGAACTCAACCTGTTTCCACAATATTACAGAGTTCCCTAATGGAACATATCGAATGAAGATTGAACCCAGAATTACTTTGCAACCCGTGACTTATAGACAGTGATCAATTACACAGAGGATGTTACGAGTAGGGAGTCAAATTGTAAATATTTGAAGGCTTAAACTCTTCCAAATGAAAGGTGCAATCAGTCACTGTTTATCCGACTTCAAGGGCAACAATAAGAGTGGAAGCAACCTCCAACATGATTACATTTCTACTGAAAGATTCAAAGGATATCTTGATGAATGCATAAGGATCAGTAGTTATATCTGTGAAGTTCAAGCACAGCTCAATAAGCAGAAAAGCTTATTGACTTTCAAAAAGGATTATCTTTTTGATTAAAGTTACTTTCAGAGACAGAAATCCAAAACAAAAAGATCTTGTGCATAAAGCATCACGTGGGCTTGAAAGCTAAGTCGTTTCAAGAACTTAGTTACTTTTGAAGAAAGAAACATACATTGACTTGAAGCATGCTGGAATTGTCCAAATCAAGTAAAGAAGACTTTCAAGATAATTCTAGAAATGGTTACCACTTCGAGCATGTGTGTGTGACAAGTTATACCAGAAATGTATCATCACATTTCATGTAACTTTTACTTGTCTTCATATAGTTTAAATAAGCTGTATGAGCATCATAGTTTTAGCAGAGAAGAAAACACCGATCACAAGGCTGATAGCTTTAGGTTTTCTTGTAAACACTAAAACTTTGTAATCCGCAGCTGTGTATCTTTACACAGAGAATTATCTTCAAATACAACCATCAGGTGGATTAAGCTTTCAAGCCAACCCACCTGAGATTTTTTATATCTCGTGTTGTATAGATAATTTGTTTATCTTGTCTTCTTTCTGTTTTTATAACAGTTTGATCTAAGCCTCATCATTTCAAAATAATTTAGTTTAGATTGTATTCAACCCCCCTTTCTACAATCTCGTGGTGCATAACTGGGAAGTAACACAATCTCTGTCATCTAAATTTTCTTGAATCTGTGACTCTTCCCCTAAAGCATTTTTAATTTGGCTGATTGTTTTTTCCTTATCTTGGAGGTCAGATAATCCCATTAGAAGACTTGATTCGTAAATATGCTCCGCTAAATTTATCTCTTTCGGGATAAAAGTGCTTACCTGAGGTGTGGACATCATTTCTGGACGGCTCTTTTTCCTTTTGTTCTTACCCCGTATCAATATATTACCCTCCTTGAATCTGTTTCCTGGTGCTTTACAAATCGTGGACTTTCTTTTATTCTTATTCAGAACAAAGTCAAAAAATTTATTGATTTTTTTCACTTTTCTTGGCCTTCCTCTGCTTTTGCCCAATTTAAGATTATGCACTTTGTAACACCCCCAGATCCGGGGTCAGGGATCTGGTGGTTACGGTCATACATCCATTCATAATACTTGACTTGAGTCCACAATAAATAAATCACATGCTGTGACCCCACAATAATATCCACTCACACACACAACAGTTATAGTCCCAGAGATGAAATTGAAATAAGTCCATAATATCAGAGTTTACGAATAAAAGTTATTACAAGCCAAATGATATGCTTAAAGGTTTTGTCGTTGATTAACGTTAATGTTACATATAAATAGACTGATAAACAAAAGCTGCCTATCTATGCTACCTCAGCAATGGCAGCAAGGACATCAGCGGGTAGTCCTCGAATGGCGGTAACCTGCTTGCGCCGAGTGCGCCTGACGCGGGCCATCTGTCCTAGCTGTTGTTGTGATAATATGAACAAAGCAAGGGTGAGAAAAAGCCCACCAACAATAATATAACTGAACAGTGATACATATATACAGTAGTTCAAGATATCCTTTGAAATCATATGCCATTCCTTGATGAAGTTATTGCCAGTATAATATAAAGGATGAAGTTACCAGGTAACTCAAAGTATTTGTTTGTAGAAATATCTGCTACATCAAAAGTAAGCGAGATATTCTCATTGTCATTAAAAGAGGAACTTGCATGAAAAGATTGCAATTCCAGTTATGAACACTTTTCCAGCACTGCCAACAGTAATCATGTTGCAGGAAATAAATAAGTTTGGATGATGAACCAATGATGGAGTATTCACCGCGCCCGCTGTTCCAATCTTGATGATCAGTCGAGATCGTACAACTCAAATTAGATTTACTACCGGTAGAAGGAAGAACTTGTTGGGACAATCAGATCTTGGCACTGCGATTTTTGATACAATAGATTAACGAGTACGAATAGAAAAATCACCTTGTTAACGGTTGATTCCACGCTCTTCTATTGTATTCCCAAATTCCCTTGAGCGAAGTGTGGCCTTCGTCTTCTCAAGTTAACCTCTCTTCTTGCTCCTGGGTGGCTACAAAATTTTTTCGACCAGCCCCCAGCAAGAAGAGAATAAGAATATATATAGGCTACAATAGGGATCATGGACAATTAGGTTGGGCCTTCTAATTACATCTTGAGCCTAGCCCAATGTAATTAAATATTAATTCAATCCACTAAAGAATTAATATTTGCACTACCTTTCCTAATACCGTAATTTAATTAATTAATTCGGTTCCAATATTATTTGCTTATTAAATTCCCCATGTTTAAAATATCGCATGTCCATTAATTAAATAAATTACTGATAATTCATTTAATTAATATCTTTTATCCTTGATCATCCACTCAACCTTTATTTAATTATGCCGGAATAAATCCACCTGCAGGGTTTCACATAATTAAATCTTTTTGAGCTTTCAAGAGGACATCATTAACCCGAATATTATCAGAACATGGATTCCTTCAATAAATAATATTCACCATATATATTATTTCATCACCCAAAATATAATGAAATAAATCAAAAGAATTATTTCATATATAAATCAAAGCATGTAAATAATATACACGTGTCAATTACTATTTCCGGATTAAGAACCTAAGCATTAATAATAACATAGAATCTTAGTTCACCTTCTTAATCAGTATAAGGGAACAATTCTAAATTTGATCATGTTCAATATACACAAAGTATACTAGTATTATTTATTAGTCAATATAAACTAATCTAAATAATACTACAGCCATTCCAGTGGATTGTCTAACTCCACCTGTGCTGTGAACCTTATTATATTATATAAACCGTATTTAATAATCTAATATTCTGTATCCCATTTGATACTAGATTATTCACAATATATAATATTTAGACAACATGTAAACATTTAAATTATTCTCAATAAAATAGGCCAGAAATAAATGTATATACTTCAAATAAATATTTTCAGTATACACCAACAGAACTGACGGCTTTACTTGTCTACCGCCTTACTAGCTCTCCCCGACCAACGGTTGGGCCAAAGGGGATGGACCGGCGCTACTCGTCCTCTTACACGACTCCTAGTTCAAATAGAATTCATGATTCTGAATGTAACGTTCGTCCCCATTTCCCCAAGTATAATACTTGTTGATAAGACTCTACAAGGTAGTCGTATCTAGTTGGAAAGGAAAATTCACCAATAACTTCCAAGCTATTGCTTGGTAACGAATATCAACTTGTTCCAACAATCTTACCCCTCGAAAGATGAGAAGGTAACCAACGACTTAATAAGTCAATAGCACCCGAGTTGCGAGTAAAAAGAATACTTTATGACCGGGAAGTCGAAAAGATAATTAACATTTTCCAAGTAAGGTTCCCTTATTATTAGGGAGATAGACTCAAAGAAGAATGATGTCTGAGAACCTTTCTTGATATAAGATTAATAATAATATGACTCCGAAATATTTTTCGTAATAATCGAAGAAGATAAACCTTATTGAGGTTATTCTAAGTATGGAATAAATATTCAGAGAATATTTATTGAATTAAAAATATTTAAAGAATATTTAGGAATATGAAAGAATATCTTTAATCCTAGTATTTTTCAAAATAATCCGTGAAGAAATATCAGGAGAATATTTATTGAATAAATAAATATCTAAATGAATATTCAAAATAATATTCATTAATTAATAAGACCTGAAAGGAATATTTAAGACAATATTCATAATTAATTAGGAATTTAAATGAATATTCAAAAAGTAATATTCATTTAATGAATAATATTCTAAATGAATATCAAGTAATATTCATTTAGTAATCCAAGCCTTAAAGGAATATTCGAGATAATATTCGATAAATAAATCAAGCTTCAGATGAATATTAAAATAATATTCATCAAGTAATTAATATCCTAAATGAATATTCAAAAGTAATATTTATTTAATAAAATAATATTCTAAATGAATATCCAAATAATATTCATTTAGTAGTCTCATCTTTAGAAGAATATTCGAAATAATTCGACTCTGAATGAATATTAAAAAATATTATTTGTCGAATAGTTACGTTCAAATAATTATTTGAAGTAAGGATCGTTAAATAAATAATCTCGAACGAATATTCAAATAATATTCGTCGCCCGAATAATGGAAAATATTTACTTAGATATTTTCTTTCGAGGTAATCTCGATATGTCAAGAAATATTGACTCCCGGTCTATATTAGATGAATAAGATGTATACACCCTTCTCTGAGGGTCTTACAATAACCGGCTTATAATTGATACGATAGCTATCTAATTTATAAGCCAATAACAATCAGGGAACAAGCATAATGATATAACTTGAAAGTAGGCATGCATGCTATGGCATATTATAACAGAAAACATACATATATATTCAATCACAACAACAACCTAAAAGAAGGGGATTGAAACTTGCCTGGTAGTCGAGTACGGTAAGGGGTAGTGGTAGCGGGTCCCGGGTCAGCTTGGTGATCTATAAATAGCCAAGACATTCGGGATTAATCACTTAAAACTTTAAAGGTTAAGTTATACTTAAATCGAAACACGTTCTCGAGTTATCTCGTTATACCCCTTTTAGTGTATTTCTTTTATCATCGATCCGACCCGACATTCGTTCGTTAATACGACATGTCACTGTACTTATACTTGGCATATACTTAAGTCATATAAGTCCGAAAGTCGATCGTTACGAACCAATATTATACTCCGAGTTTTATCGCTCGTTTTCTAAGTGTTTTAACGAAGTTATAAACGAGTCGTCTTTTAGGGGTTCGTTCGCGTTTAATCTCGATTCGAATATTTTTAATAAATCGAAAAACGATCCTTTTGACATACGGTTTTCTCTCACACCTTCCTTTTTACCTCTAGTATTTATTTACCAAGATTCGTCATGACTTTACGTATTTTATCGGGGTTCAATTTTAAGTACGAATACTTGTTTACGGCTCCGAACCACTTTTATGAATTTTATCGTAACTCCTAAACCGTAAGTCCGTTTCACGTGATCTTTATATCAAAACGAAGCTTATAACATAAGCTATCCTAACATGGCAGAAAAATTTCTGGACAGTAGGGTCTTGATGTGAAAAATGGCATACAAAATATGATATTGTAAAATCGGGCATTATAACGGCTATGTTTACGCATTTTCCAAAGTTTTTACACTTTATCTCGATCTAACAAAGATCAATCCAACCACACAAACACATGATAATCATCATGACTAGTCTATCAACAACTCATCTTAACCATTACATGGTTCATAAACCAAATCATAATCATAACAACTACTAACATGGATCTAAACTTATAATAACATACTAATCACTAAATCATCCATAAATCTCATAATATCTTAAAATAACACCAAGGGTTTTCAAGTATTATACCTTCCTTGGTGTGTCTAGGAGTCTAACAAGCCTTGATCTAGTCCTTGGATCACCTTAATATAGCTTAGAGTGTAAGAACCCCAAATTTTGGATATAATTAAAAGTTTTTATTAAGTAATGATAAAATGAGGAACAATGATTCCGGAAACAAGGTCACCAGCTCTAATGAATGGTGGTTTCAAAGAACAATGATTGTAATGAATGGATATTGCTTTGGACAATGATCCTGATGCATTGGTATATTGTCAGAATAGAGTAATTCGATGGTTGAGGACCTAGATAAGAATAATCTACCATCCAGGAAGGAGCTAATGGATCCTTGAAGGAAAATGAGTACGTGCATAGTGTTTCCCATATGTGCATAGTGTTTCCCGTACGTGCATAGTGTTTCCCATACGTGCATAGTATTTCCCGTACGTGCATAGTGTTTCCCGTACGTGCATAGTATTTCCTGTACGTGCATAGTAATTTGGTGGATGAATAGTGATTTTGTAAGTTGGAAAACTTTTCACGCCACCCTATGTACGGGACGTGATATGGATGTTTCGAAGTCATATTAGTAATACGCGGAGGAAATAAGTGAATGCAGAGACTATCGGAATTCAGAAATTCCAAATTCTTTTTCGGTATAATATTTGACCGGACAGTGGATTAAATATTATTATAATCCAAGAATTGAGATATTAACTTTGAGGATTTGATATTTTGGGATGTTATTATATTTGATTTAAGAATGAAGGTAGGAAACCACTGAGGCAGTGAAACAAGCGTTCTAGAAACCGCTAAAACGTTATAACGTGATTAATCAATAAAGCGAACGAATCCTAAATTACGGATTAAGTTCGTATCGAGATTAAATATCGTACATGGTCATCACGAGGATTATATTAAGGATTGGGGAAGGTATTATGAATATCGAGAAATTTCCCGGTAAACCCTAGAGGTGAAACTACTTAGTTATTCGCCCGAACGATCAATCGAAACGAGCAATAACCGGACAAAAGAAACAAGCAGTGGAAGCAAGAGTCATGCATAAGCTACTAGATAAATATCTAGCAACCAAGTGGGCTAAGTAACTAGCATGTTAAGGATTGAACTAGTAGTTAGCCAAATCAAACTCTAGTTAGCCATAAATCAATCCAAGTGCTACACATGCTTTCAAATCTCACCATTCATTCCAAAAGCTTTTTAATAAAGTAAAAAGAGATGAGATATCATCCAAGGCTCATCACTTTATGAATTATTATCAAAACAACCAAGCAAACACAAAGAACTCTCCATTTTCCTTTCTTCCTTGAAAAATTCTGCCAAGGTGCTAGAAGTAAGGCTTCCAACCATCATCTGATCTTGAAATATTTATGGTGAGTACTTCATATCATAGCTTAGATCCCCTAGAAATTTCAGCTTCAAATTCATCTTTTTCCATTTTCAAATAAATCATCAAAGATGATGATGAATAGTGTTTTCAAGAACTAATCTTTGTTTTTCTTGTTTTCATGGTTGATCCTAGCTAACTTAAGGCTATCCAAGGACCATACCAAGATTTGTGAGGCTAGTACATACTCCAAGGAAGGTATAAGAATTGAAAACCCTAGATCTACTTTGAGTTTTAAGCATGTTCTTGATGGATCTAGCTTAGTTATGATTATGTTCATGTTATAAGCATGCTTAGTTAGTGATTTAGTGATTTGATTAACATGATGATTTTGATGCTAAGATCAGTAGCTTCTGGACTTGTTGAGATGCTTATTATGTGTATAAGTTGTTTAGATGCCCGGTGTGGCTTGGGTTGTTGATTACGATTTATGGAACATCCGAATTATAGCCGTCGTAATGCCCGATTTTTGTTAACCTTAAGAAATCGTGTTTGACAGTAGCCATAAGTCACTGTACAGTATCATGTGCTGCCATGGAAAGATAGATCATGTTATAAGCTTCGTTTTGATATAAAGATCATGTGAAACGGACTTACGGTTTAGGAATTATGGCCGATTCACTAAAAGACGTTCGAAACCGTAAGTACGAGTTCGTTATTAAAATTGAACCCTCGTAAAATACGTAAGTCAGTGGCGAATCTTGGTAATTAAATACTAGAGGTAAAAAGGAAGGTGTGAGAGAAAACCTCATGTGAAACGGATCGTTTTCCGATTTTATAAAAATGTTCGAATCAAAGTTAATCGCAAACGAACCCCTAAAAACCCGCTTGATTATAACTTCGGTAAAACACTTAGAAAACGGGCGATAAAACTCGGAGCATAATATTGATTTGTAACGATCGACTTTAGAACTTGTATGACTTAAGTATGTCCCAAGTGTAAGTACAATGACATGTCGTATTAACGAACGAATGTCGGGTCGGATCGATGATAAAAGGAATCCACTAAAAGGGGTATAACGAGATAACTCGAGAACGTGTTTCGATTTAAGTATAACTTAACTTTTAAGATGTTAAGTGATTAATCCCGAATGCCTTGGCTATTTATAGATCACCAAGCTGACCCGGGACCCGCTACCACTACCCCTTACCGTACTCGACTACCAGGCAAGTTTCAATTCCCTTCTTCTAGGATGTTGTTGTGATTGAATAAATATATAAATATGTTTTCTGTTATACATATGCCATAGCATGCATGCCTACTTTCAAGTTATATCATTATGCTTGTTCCCTGATTGTTATTGGCTTATAAATTAGATAGCTATCGTATCAACTATAATCCGGTTATTGTAAGACCCTCATAGAAGGGCGTATACATCTTATTCATCAAATATAGACCGGGAGTCAATATTTCTTGATATATCGAGATTACCTCGGAGGAAAATATTTAAGTAAATATTTTCCATTATTCGGGCGACGAATATTATTTTAATATTCGTTCGAGATTATTTATTTAACGATCCTTACTTCAAATAATTATTTGAACGTAACTATTCGACGAATAATATTTATTTTAATATTCATTCAGAGTCGAATTATTTATCGATTATTATTTCGAATATTCTTCTAAAGATGAGACTACTAAATGAATATTATTTGGATATTCATTTAGAATATTATTTTATTAAATAAATATTACTTTTGAATATTCATTTAGGATATTAATTACTTGATGAATATTATTTTAATATTCATCTGAAGCTTGATTTATTTATCGAATATTATCTCGAATACCTTTAAAGCTTGGATTACGAAATGAATATTACTTGATATTCATTTAGAATATTATTCATTAAATGAATATTACTTTTTGAATATTCATTTAAATTCCTAATTAATTATGAATATTGTCTTAAATATTCCTTTCAGGTCCTATTAATAAATGAATATTATTTTGAATATTCATTTAAATAGTTATTTATTCAATAAATATTCTCCTGATATTTCTTCAGGGATTATTTTGGAAAATACCCTGATTAAAGATATCCTTTAATATTCTTAAATATTCTTTAAATATTTTTAATTCAATAAATATTCTCTGAATATTTATTTCATACTTAGAATAACCTCAATAAGGTTTATCTTCTTCGATTATTACAGAAAATACCTCGGAGTCATATTGTTATTAATCTTATATCAAGAAAGGTTCTCAGACATCATTCTTCTTTGAGTCTGCCTCTCTAATAATAAGGGAACCTTACTTGGAAAATGTTATTTATCTTGTCGACTTCCCGGTCATAGAGTATTCTCTTCACTCGCAACTCGGGTGATGTTGACTTATTAAGTCGTTGTTTACCTTCTCATCTTTCGAGGGGTAAGATTGTTGGAACAAGTTGATATTCGATACCAAGCCACAGCTTGGAAGTTATTGGTGAATTTTCCTTTCCAGCTAGATACGACTACCTTGTAGAGTCTTATCAACAAGTATTATACTTGGGGAAAGGGGGACGAACGTTACATTCAGAATCATGAATTCTATTTGAACTAGGAGTCGTGTAAGAGGCCGAGTAGCGCCGGTCCATCCCCTTTGGCCCAACCGTTGGCCGGGGAGAGCTAGTAAGGCGGTAGACAAGTAAAGCCGTCAGTTCTTCCTTCTACCGGTAGTAAATCTAATTTGAGCTGTACGATCTCGACTGATCATCAAGATTGGAACAGCGGGCGCGGTGAATACTCCATCATTGGTTCATCATCCAAACTTATTTATTTCTTGCAACATGATTATTGTTGGCAGAGTTGGAAAAGTGTTCATAACTGGAATTGCAATCTTTTCATGCAAGTTCCTCTTTTTAATGACAATAAGAATATCTCGCTTACTTTTGATGTAGCAGATATTTCTACAAAAAAATACTTTGAGTTACGTGGTAACTTCATCCTTTATATTATACTGGCAATAACCTCATTAATGCATGGCATATGGTTTCAAAGGATATTTTGAACTGCTGTATATATGTATCACTGTTCAGTTATATTATTGTTGGTGGGCTTTCGCTCACCCTTGCTTTGTTCATATTATGTCACAACAACAGCTAGGACAGGTGGCTCGCATCAGGCGCACTCGGCGCAAGCGGGTTACCCGACCCACCGGACTCCCCGCTGAGATGCTAGCCGTCATTGCTGAGGTAGCATAGTTAGACAGCTTTTGTTTCCTGTTTAACTATATGTATAATTAATGTAATCAACGGCAAAACTGTTAAACTTATGATGTTATCCTTTTGGGATTGTAATAACGTTTATTCGTAACCCTTTAATGTAAGACTTATTTCAATTTCATCTCTGGGACTATAACTGTTGTGCGTGTGAGTGGATATTATTGTGGGGTCATAGCATGTGATTTATTTATTGTGGACTCAAGTCAAGTATTATTAATGGATGTAAGACCGTAACCACCAGATCCCTGACCCCGGATGTGGGGGTGTTACATAGAGCAACAAAGAAAACCAAGAAAACAAAGTTAGTTTCTAAGGGTTACTATTCATCATCACTTTTGTAAAAATCATAGAAAATAGAAAAATAAGAGTTTGTCTCTCAAATTTTTACCACATCTTGGCCTCTTCATAAGATTTGTTTTGAGTCCTAGATCATCAGATTTGAAGCTTCCTAGCTAGGGTTTTGAGCCCCCTTTCTCCTCTGGACAGAAACTGTCAAGCACAGATCAGTTTGGCTTCTTCAACTTTGAGCATGGATTTGACTAGGCTATACTACTTTGTTTGACATGAAATTTTGAGCGAATATTACCCATGGAGTGGAGAGGCTATGGTTAAAATTTGGTGATTTTATCATGGATAGAAATGGAGATATGAATTTGTCTTTGGAGAGTGTTTCTGCTGGACAGTTTGAGAGAATGAGAGGAATGGAGTTTGTTTTGCTTGCTTTGATCTCATCCTTGTCCAAAATGCATTATTGATGATAATATCTAGCATAAAGCTACTTTATTAAAGTGCTTTGCTCATATATGATGCAATCCAAGGGACAAGTGTTGTGATTTTGTGGTGGAAAGGTGTCATGCAAGCTAACTAAGTGATTTGGTTTCTAAAGATGCTAGTTACTTTGTAACTACTTAGTTACTTGATCTTATCTATTTGCACATGCATGTATCTTGGCTCTCTGCTTGTCTCTTTGTCCGGTTATTACTTAATTTGATTGATCGTTCGGAGGAATAACTCATTCGTTTCTAGTTAGGGTTTTACCGGAAACCGTCTTAATATTTATACTATCATCCTCCATTCTCTTTAATAATTCTTGAACCTATTTTCCTTAAATCCCTTCAATAATTCCTTAAGTCTTTCAGTGTCCAGGGAAATCTCGGGGAAAATAAAAGTGCTATTTTTCAGAATCCGACAGCTTTTCCATACACTCTTTTTCCCTCCGGATCAATAATATGAACTCAGAATTTTGTTCCGGGTACTTCTATATAGCGTCGTCTAATAATATTCTCAATTACACCAAAATCACTATTCATCCTTATTCTTTACTTATTCATCTAGGGTTGTACAATTGTCCGTATTCTCTTTCGATCGTTCCTTAACCTTTTTACGGAACCACTGGATTAATCGGTATCGATCTGGATGACATGAGAATATTCTCCTGCTTGGAATTGCCATATCTTATTCCCTTAGGAGATAGATTATTCTTACCTATGTTGTCACCCTTTAGCATTCTTCAAGACATAGAAATAATAAAGTCGAATTCCATTCATTCTTTTAAAACATCAACTATTACATTGTAGCCGTAGCCACTATTCATTCTTACATCATTAAATAAATAAAATTTTTAATTCTACCCAAAATTTGGGTTCTTACACACTTTATCTTGGATAATTCCTATTATCCTTCCTTCTTCTATAGCATCGCTGTTATAAATCACTAACTCATATGCTTTATCCACTTCTGAATCATAGAGACCATGACTTTCTATTAAGCTTTGATCTTCTGAGGAAATTTCTGCTTCCTCTCTCCATTTCCATTTGTCTTCCTTTTCTCCCCAATCTTCTGAGTCCCTTTCTAATATACTTTGAGATTCTTGTAATATCTCACTCTCTCTTGACATTTCCTCATGTTGGTGACTGTGGACGCTATGTGATTGTATGTGATCCAACTCCTTTTCTTTGTCAGAGATGTTTTCTTTTTCTGATGGTGAGGTTAACAGTATTTTCTCATGATTGAACTTATCATGTTTCTGAGGTTGTATGTAGTCGTTGTTTCCCACCATAGCCGTTACCTCCCCGATTCTGATCCAATATCCCACCTTTTGTATGATTACCTTTATTGTTTCATCAATCTGATTGACTTTTGATGTAGCTATTGTTGAGTATTGAATACAGTAAAAGAATACAGAGGGGGGGTGAATGGATTCTTGAACTTTTCTTTGTTCTTGAATTTTTGGAGCAAGATATGTGTTGAATGTGTGAGATATGTAAGTACAGATAATCAAAGACAAACGCAACACAATATCACTTTAATCTAATATTTTATTAGATAAAGATTTTGCTACAATCTGTGAATACAAATGGTAGTATTCTCAGCTTCGTTTTTCTTAGAGAGATATTTCTTGAGATGTATCTTGAAAAACTTATCTGCTAAGGAAGTGAGGCTGATCCTTATAGACATGGATACACCTACTTACTACAAATAAGGTAGGTAAAACAAACTACTTTCCAGTATGTCTATCTCATTTGAGTAAGAGTCCAAACGGCTACAGATTTGACTTTGCAAAGCCTGTTCAGATCCACTTCTTTAGCTCCTTGTCCCTTTGTCTTATCTCTCCAAGCTTCTTTGTAGGCTTTCCAATGTGCTTTATAGTACATAGTCAAATAAAGCATCTTGGCTTGTTGCAGGTTTCTGACTTGTACAATTCTTCAGTATTTTGTCTCCAAGAATGTATTCGAGAAGTGGCTAAGTGATTGATTCGAGAACTCGAATTGACTTAATCGATAACTCTGAGTTCTCGAATAGTGTTATATTGACATATCGAATCACTTCTCAAATAGCACTTTTCTCTGGGACTTCTTGAGATATCGAATAGAGCATTTTGACATATCGAATCCCTGAGATGTCGAATAGCTTCTTTAGTCCTTGAGATATCGAATAGATCATTGACTTGCTGACTCTTAGAGAACTCGAATGATGCTTTGACTTGTTGACTCCATGAGTTCTCGAATAGAGTGATAGACATATCGAATCTCTGAGATATCGAATGAGATATCGAACAGTGTATTCAGAGATATCGAATAGTGTCTTCTGAGATATCGAATCTCTGACTTCTCGAATGCTAGACTTCTCGAATAGACAAATGTACTTCTCGAATTGGTACTTAGGCAAATTCTTCTTTTCTTCAAATCCCAACTGTGATTATTTGGCAGTCTTTATCTCCTTGCTTGAGGCATGAACCTTGGAACTTCTTTCAAGCATTATTCCTGACTTTATAGTTACAGTAACACAACTAGAATTTGATGCCTATTACAAGTACAGAACAAATAGAAACTCTACAACTAGAGGTTCCCTCAGTTAAGAGGTCATGTAGGTAATGCATAGCATTACACATACTTAGGCTTGTTATTAGATGTATTCAGGCATGCCTCTGTGACTAACAATCTCCCCCAAATTATGAGTAAGACCCTTAGTCACAATTTCATGTCTGATAACAAGCCTAACATACATAAAGATAAAACTTGACAGTACATGTATGAATTTTGATCAGCAATGTGAATAGAACTATAGGGTGAGTAATCTTACAGCCTATAATGAAGTACTAGCCATTGTCATTAGTTTCCCTTTCCATAGCTTTGGCTTGCAAATCATCATGTGCTTTCTGTCTTCTTTCTTTCTCCTTCCTTGTATGCTCATCCATAGCTTTTAATATTTCTGTCATAGCATCCAGTTCCTCAAGCAAAATTGAGTCTTTGAAATCTTCAAGTACTGGTTTCAAAATGTTTACAGGATAGTGGTTGAGTAGATTCATTCTGATGTGGACCTGATCCCCATTTCTCCTCCTATACTTCACCACATAGGGGTTAAACTGAACTCTACACAATCCCTTTGCCCTTAGCTTTTCTGCTTCAATCTCCAGTCTCTCAATTTCTTTCTCCCTTGCTAGTCATTTTTCAAGACACTCTTTTCTGATTTTCTCCTTATGATCTCTCTTCATCTTCAATTCTGGTGCCAGACTGATAGATGATGGTCCATGGCTTCTTAATCACTTCTGGCAGCCTTGAAGGTTGGCCATTCCTCAAGTCATCATACAGACTCTTATTGTTTTCATTTACATTCCTCTTCTCTATGAGATCTATCAGTGCATCTATCTCTGAATGTTTCAAGGCATGTAGAGTTTTGTAGGTTAGATGCCAGATTCTGGATTTTGCTACCATCATTACTTCCTTGAGCCGTGAGCTATTAACTTTTCTAGGTACCACTGTGAATTAATCGATCTGATCCTTCAAGCTCCTTAGATACAATTGAGTGTCACCAGCCTGTTCTCTTGAGACTTTCAGAAACTCCAAGAATGCATCATCATGATAAACATTTGAGTTTGCAATTTCTTGTAGCTTGGCCTCAGTGACCACCTTCACTTCTACAGGCTTGGCACTTTTAGATATGGAGAGTGAAGGTTTATCAGATGGCATACTCCCTGCAACCACTGTGGTTGTGATAGTTTGCTTTTGACCACTGGAAGTAGTGATGTGCACAGTTGGTAGAGTAACAACTGGCAGAGAAGTAGGAGGCTCATCAATTTTGTCTTTTCCTTTGCCAGGCACATGAATTAGAGATTTTGAAGTTCTTTGATGAGCACCTTCAGTGATTTTGATGCCCTTTACTGGTGGTTTCTCCCCCTTTGTTTTTGAGTTCCTTGATGTCCTCTTCTCCCCCTTAGGCTTATTGTCAGGCACAGAGGCTGTAGTATTGACCTTTGGAGGTGAAGATTCTTCAGGTAGAGGGAGACCCATGTGCTTCATCATTGCAGACAACATTGATTGTTGATGGAGAAGAACATCAGCTGTGGTGGTGGCTTGAGTGTGCAACTGCTCAGTTAGAGTTTGTACCTTGTCTGTAAGATGAGCATTGGACTGAGTGAGAGTAGCTACCTCCTTTTCAAGTGCATCTACCTTACTGAATAATGAAGTAGATTTAAAGCCAGACAGGGATTGTTCTTTAAGTCTCTGCACTTCAAATCTAGACAGCTCATGCACAGGAACCTCAGTTACCAGCTTGTGTCCATATTGATTTGCAAAGAGTGTCCTAAGCATGGCATTGGCATCTGTAGTCTGATCAGATAGAATTTGAAATTTGCTTCTTAGACCTGTGACTGTATCTTTAAGGAGAGCTAGACCATTATCCATCTTGGTGCAGGTGGTGTTGAAGTGTCTGATATCTTTGACCACACTGTCTAGTTGAGGAAATTTGGCATCAAAGGCCCTCTTGATCTCTTCTACTGAAGTGGCTGTCTTGTCACTTACCTTGTTTACTTCAGTTTTGACTCCCTTACCAAGATAGTGTGCAGCCTTGAGGAAACCCTTGTAGGAATCATTGACAGCTTCAAACACTTCACTAGGGGACAGGGATTTTGCATTTGAACCTAGTGAAGTGACGTATTCCTCTCGAAGATATTGAAGTGCTTCACTGAGAGTTACATCATACTTTCCTTGCATCCAGGCATCTACATTGCCATCTCTCTCAGCATCATCAATAATCTTGGCCTTCTACATCTCCACATCATCCCTATGACATAGTAGGATGGCTTCATAATCTGGATTTGAGATGTTGGAGGTGACAAGGTTCTGGGCTATTTTGACAAACTCAGGAATCTGATCCATAACATAGCTTTGGAGAGCGTCAATGGACATTTGTGTTGGAACAGACCCTGATCCTGAAGCACTGTCATGTTTCACAGGCTTCAGCCATTGAGACAAAAAGTGAGAGCTAGAGCTAGGCAAGCTAGACTCCTCAGTTACAGATGCAACTTCTGTAACCGGATGAAAAGACTCTGCTACTGTTGTCTCCACAGAAGTGGGATGAGTTACAACAGTAGTTGACACAGGCAAAGAATCTCTAGTTAAAACTAGTGAATCCTCTGTGTTTGTGATGGTGTCATTAGGAGATGCCCCAGCATGCATTCCCTGACCATCTAAATGTGGTACCTGGGTGGTGAGCAAGGTGTCATGCACCAAGTCACTTGAATCCATTGGCTCATCAAGAGAAAAGAATTCTTGATGATCAATGCCTTGCTCCTCAATAACTTGAGTTGCATGCTCCAAAGAAATATGAGTGATAGATTCTGGAAGAGAAGTGTGTTGTAGATTAGATTTTGGCAACTCCCCCTGAGAGATAGAGGGAGTTTCAATTGTGATGTGCTCTCCACTCAGTGTTGTGCCAGCCTTATCACTCCCATGTGCTGACTCTGTACAAGTAGGTGCATTGGGGAGAATGTTTGATTCTATTGATGCACCCTGTTGAGAGGATACACCTAGTGAGCTGTTTGCCCCTGATTTTACAACTTCAGTCATTTGGGTGACTGAAGAGGTGGTTTTAGACTTCTTCTTCTTTGGCCTTAGTAAGGGTGACTCAGGTTCCTCACTTGGTATGCCTAATTCTACAGCCAAGGCTGCTTCAGTTAAGATTTTTAGAGGTTCAGAAGCAACCTGTTTTCTCTTCTTTTTACTAACATCACCCTTTTGAGAGGATGATGCAGTTGTCTCTGTGTTTGGTAAAGTGTTTCGCTGAGAGGGTTGGTTAGCAGGCCCTGGGTTAGCATTTTGCTCTACTTGCTTGGGCCTAGCTAACTCAGATTTTGAGGCACATATTGGCATGTTGTGGGGGTAAGTCCTAAATAAACTCTCCATAATGGGAGTTATTTTGAGCCTTACATCCACATCATTCCTAGTCTCCAAGCTACCAAAAATGAGTTTGGTCATGGATTTCGGATAGCCTATTCTATTTTTGTCTAACCCAGGCAATTCAATCAATTTAACATCTATGAAATTAAGTACAGATTGAATAAAGCGAGGGAAGAAAATTTTATTACCTCTCTTGGCTGAGTTCTTACCAAGTCTCCCATACAATTCTTGCATTATGATCAAACTAACATCAATATTTCTCCCATATGCTAGAGCATATCCTATTTGTTGAACATGTGTGCTGATTTGATCAAAGCTGGACTTCCTTGCTGTGAAGACTTGAAGAAGAGTGGCAAAGACATAGCTCCATTCCTTCCTCAAGTACTTCCTATTCAAATTTCCAAGCTTGATTCTATCTGAGTAGTTGATAAAATCAAAGAAATCTTCCAATTCCTGATCAGTTGCTTGACTGTCATACACTCCTTGTTGTAACCCCAGTGCTTGATTCATATTTTCAGTAGTGATGGTGATTTCCTTGTCCTGAATCTTGCAATAGATTATGTATGAAGTTTAGGGCCACGACCTCCACATTAGCAGATCTCCAAAACTGTTCTAGTAAATCGAGATACAGAGTTAGGTTGGCTGAGAGTGCATCCTTGATGTATGATTCAGCCATCCATCGAATGAAGCACTTAAAGTTTGCATTGGGTGCTTCAACATCGGTGGTTATTGCTATGAAATTGGTGTGTTTAGGAATTGTGAGTTGGGTATTTGCCATTGTTACACAGAGAGATGAGAAGAGAATGAAGGTTGAAGAAGAAATTTAGGTTTTGATGTTAGGGTTTATAGAGGTTTTAGAACTTTAGCTGCCTGAAAAATCGAATGAAATGATTTGAACAGTTGTGGAATTGTATATATGTGAGTGACTTGAGTTGTCGATTAGATATAGGTTTTGTATCGACAAGTCAGTCAGTCGAGAAGTATAAAACAACTATTCGATAAGTCAAGAAAGGCTTATTCGATATCTCAAGCAGTTAGTAACTCACAGCTGGCAGTTATTTAACTCAGATAATAATTCCAAGCTAAATAGAATATGTTTTTATGAGCGAAATGAAATTTTGAATATAAATCCAAAAAGCGATTAAGTGTCAGCGAGAAATCAGCCTTTTCAAATGATTCGATAACTCAAATATAGTATTCGAGAACTCCATCATTAGAGAACTAAAATACTCTATTCGAGAACTTAAAGGGTGCTATTCGATTTCTCAAAAGACACTATTCGAGAACTCAGAAGGGTTCTTGATAGCCCTATTCGAGAACTCGAGCCATAACAAAACAATGAACCATTCGAGAAGTCTGACTTATCGAACTATACTTTTCACTCATAAAATTCAATTTTCACTATCTTTTAAAATTTACCAGAAATATTCATTGAAGAATATTCTACTAAATTAAATAGTGATTTTCTCAAAATTTCACAGAAATTTCAAGCTAAATGTGTATGATTTTCAACATATGCAGCATTGTGGAATATTTATAAATCATAATCCAGCCAATACTTACTTTAAGAATATTGAGCATTTGATAACGTAAGTATTTACTGCTGCAACAATCTAGTTGATATATTCACTCAGCCAGAATTTGAAGAATTCAGCATTCCAATCTCACTAACCAACCTTGTGAAGGTGGCTTCATCTAATGGCTTAGTGAATATGTCAGCTAGTTGTTTCTCTATGGGAACAAATGTAACTCAATGGTTCCATTAGTTGCATGCTCCCTTATGAAGTGATATCTGATGTCAATGTGTTTTGTCCTAGAATGATTGACAGGATTGGAAACTATAGAGATTGCACTTGTGTTGTCACACATGATTGGAATTCTTTCCAACACAAGTCCATAATCTCTAAGTTGGTTTCTGATCCAAAGCACTTGAGCACAACAACTTCCAGTAGCTATGTACTCAGCTTCAGCTGTGGAAGTTGACACAGATTGTTGTTTCTTGCTGTACCAAGAGACTAACCTTTGTCCAAGAAACTGGCAGCTACCTGAGGTGCTTTTCCTATCCACTCTGCATCCAGCATAATCAGCATCAGAATAACCAACCAGATTGAACCCTGTGTCCTTAGGATACCATAACCCCAAGTTTGGTGTGCCCTTCAGATATCTGAAAATCCTCTTTATTGCTATCATATGTGATTCCTTTGGATTTGATTGAAACCTTGCACACAAGCATGTTGCAAACATGATGTCTGGCCTACTGGCAGTGAGGTAGAGTAGAGAACCAACCATGCCTCTGTAGATTGAGATATCTACCTTCTTGCCCTTACTATCTTCATCTAACTTGGTAGCAGTGGCCATGGGTGTATTTGCAGGTGAGCATTCTTCTAAGTCAAATTTCTTCAAAAGATCCTTGATGTATTTGGTTTGACTTATAAAAATTCCATCCTTTCTTTGACTCACTTGCAGCCCAAGAAAGAATGTTAATTCTCCCATCATACTCATCTCATATCTGCTCTGCATGAGCTTAGAGAATTTCTCACACAGCTTCTCATTTGTAGAGCCAAATATGATGTCATCCACATGGATTTGAACTAAGATAATATCATCACCATGTTTCTTGTAAAACATTGTCTTGTCTAGTGTGCCTCTAGTGAATTGATTCTCAAGTAGAAATTGTGACAATGTGTCATACCATGCCCTAGGAGCTTGCTTAAGTCCATATAATGCTTTAAGCAATCTGTAGACAAAGTGAGGGAATTGTGGATCCTCAAAGCCAGGTGGCTGTTGCACATATACTTCTTCTTCCAACTCCCCATTCAGAAATGCACTCTTGACATCCATTTGATAGACCTTAAAATTAGAATGTGCAGCAAATGCCAAGAAAATTCTGATGGCCTCCAGTCTGGGAAAAGGGGCAAAAGTCTCATCATAGTCAATGCCCTCCTGTTGAGAGTATCCTTTTGCAACCAACCTTGCTTTGTTTCTTATGACTACACCATTTTCATCCATCTTATTCCTTAGAACCCATTTTGTTCCAACAATGGTTCTATCCTTTGGTGCAGGCACAAGTTCCCATACTTTGCTTCTTTCAAATTGGTTTAGCTCCTCTTGCATAGCAATTATCCAATCAGGATCCAACAATGCATCTTCAAGTTTCTTAGGCTCAACTTGGGATAGAAAGCAACCATAGAGACATTCATTTAGAGTTGCTCTCCTTGTTCTCACTCCTGTATTTGGATCTCCAATTATCTGATCTGCAGTATGTGATCTATCCCATTTCCTTGTATGTTCAGATTGATTTCTCAGCCTTGATGTTGCTTCATCATCCAGATCATGATCATTTACATTTCCTCCCCCTGTGAAGTTTCCACTAATCACAGGTGTGTCTTGGATGCTTGTTTCTTCATTGTTGGTTGACACAGGTTCTTCATTCACTTGAGTTTGTTGAATTGTGGGCTCAAATTCAGTTTCAATCTCCTCATCAAAATCATCTAAATTGTCAAACTTCAAAGGATCTTTATCTTCATCATTGGCTTCTTCTAATCCAGGCAGTTTGCTGTCATCAAATGTCACATCTGTGCTTTCCATAACTTTATTTTGAGTGATGACATAAACTTTGTATGCAATTCTTTCCATAGAGTAGCCAAGAAAAATTCCTTCAAATGCTTTTGCATCAAACTTTCCAACATATTCTGAGTTGTCTTTTAAAACAAAGCATTTGCTTCCAAAAGTATGAACATACTTTAGGGTAGGCTTCTTTCCAGTCATCAAGTTGTAAGGTGTCTTTCCAGTGTTTTTGTTGATGAGGGTTCTGTTTTGGATATAGCATGCAGTGCCCACAGCCTCAGCCCAAAAACATGTAGGCATCTTTGCATCAAGTAACATTGTTCTAGCAGCCTCTATCAGAGTTCTATTCTTTCTTTCAACAACTCCATTTTGTTGTGGAGTCCTTGGAGCTGAGAATTGTTGAGAAATACCATTTTCTTTGCAGAATGCTTCAAGCATGGCATTTCTGAACTCTGTTCCATTATCACTCCTTAATGCAATCACACTTGCATTGTTAGCCTTTGCTTCCTTGTCAATTTTCTTTATATGCTCAATGATTACTTGTGGAGCCTCATCTTTTGATGCCAGAAATTCTACCCATGTATACCTTGTGAGATCATCAACCATCACCAGGGCATACTTTTTCCTTCCTAGTGACATAATATTGACAGACCCAAACAAGTCCATATGAATTAGTTGTAGGAGCTTGGTTATTGATGTCACTGTCTTTGACTTGTGGCTTGATCTTTTCATTATTCCCTTTTGACAAGCCTCACACACTCCTTCTTGACAGAATTCAAGTGTGGGCATGCCTCTTACTAACTCTCTTTTGACTAGAGAATTAATGCCTTTGAAGTTCAAGTGTGATAGCTTCTTATGCCACGGCCAACTATCTTCATTTGATGCTTTTGAGTAAAAGAAACAAATTTTGTCCTTGTTTGCAGAATTCATATTGGCTACAAACAGGCTTCCTTTCCTTACTCCAGATAGAGCAAAGTCACCAGTCTTTTTGTGGGTGATCAAACATTCATCTTTGTCAAAATTCACTTTGAAGCCTCTGTCAGTAAATTGACCAACACTCAGTAGATTGTGCTTAAGTCCCTTGACCAGTGCTACATTCTCAATGATGACATTTCCAATTTCCAACTTGCCATATCCCAGTGTGTTGCCAATGCTGTCATCTCCAAAAGCAACCATTGGGCCAGCCTTCTCCTCATACTGTGATAGCAGGGCCATATCACCAGTCATATGGTTTGAGCATCAACTGTCCAAAATCCACATGACCTTTCTTTCACTTTCTTTGCCCTGCAAACACAAAGGTATTACTTCTCCTTTGGTACCCAAACAAGTTTGGGTCCATGTGGCTTAGCAACAGTCTTATCATAAACAGCATGCTTATCAATTTTCTTGATGTTAGTCTTCTTGTCACTGTTAGAAGTCTTAGAATCAGGGTTCTTAGATTTAGGTGACAGAGGCACCTTCCTAACTTTAGGAGGACTTGAAGACTTTGTTCTTGTGTAGTGTGTGTGAGCATTGTGACTGATGCATCCTTCCATGAATTGTCTTCTCAAATTAAAGCAACTAGTCATTACATTCATGTTACATGGCATACAATCAAATTTATTACAGAAGGGAGAGTCTCTATGTCTTAAAGGCACAGAGCAATCATAGAACGATTTAGCAACACTACCAGATGGTTTCTTACATGCATGAGTTAAATGATTAGTGCTAAAACAATTTTGACAAACTTTCCTAGGGGCATTGGGCACATAAGCATAGTTGTTGTCCTTGTTAATCCCTAATTTGCCATTCCTATTTTGTTTCTTTTTAGCCACTTTCTTCTCAACCTCATTATTCCCAGCTGAAACAAACTTCACAAATTTCTCAAGTCTAGGTTTACCTCCTACTGACTCCTTGGCTTTGGTTTTGACATTCTCTCTCTTAGAGGATGCTTGTTGTTCATTTGATTGTGCCTTATCTTCATCATCCAACATTTGCTTAATGAGTAAGGCATCCTCATCAATCTCAAGTGTTGGTGTTTTAAATATTGGGGTCTCAGCCTTTTTCAAAACCTGAGGCACTTCCTCTTGAACAACAATGTCATCTTCAATGACTGCATAGCCTTTCCTCTGCTTGAGAGTGTCATAATCAAGTCCGATGGCAGCCTTAGGTCTAGCTAGATTTTTCTCATGGTAGGACTGCAATAGACTAGAGGAATTCTTGAATGTTTTCAATTTAAATTCATTTTCAGCTAGTTCATCCCTAAGAGCTTTCTCAACTTGACTAGCACATAGAACCTTATTCTTTAGATACTCGATTTCTTGTTTAAGGTTTTCTATTTGCATAGCAGTTAGTTCTAGTTCCTCATTTCTTTTGTTTAACAGTTCATTCCTAGTGGACAATTTAGCAATCTCTTCATTAGCAGCAGTCATACTAGTATGAATATTAAACATCTCAACAGATAGTTGTTCAACCATAGATTTGTATTCAGAAACAGACATGTCTATAGTAGTGAGGGATGGTACCTGAGAGTCTGATTCAGATGGTTCTTCCTTGGAGTTGGCCATCAAGGCATAGTTACAGAATTCTTGTTCTTCTCCATCACTATCAGAATCATCCCAACACTTCCCTTCAGCTATGTAGGCCTTACCTGGTGCATGCTTCTTTAGTAGAGCCTCATACTTAGCTTCAAGCTCAAGAAACTCCTTATCCTTCTTCTTAGGCTTCTTGCATTCACTGGCAAAATGCCCTAGGTCATTGCATCTATAACATCTCACAGATGACCTATCCACATAGCTGGTTTTGAATTTGTTTTTGTTTGCTTTCACAGGTGCCTTGCTCTTGTTGAATGAATGATTTTGAGATCTAGACTTGAAGGGCTGATTCCTCTTAAATCTGATGTTTGGGAATTTTCTAGCCATAAAAGCATATGAAGTGTTTTCCATGGCATCCAACTCTTCAAGAGTATAGAACTCATCTTCTTCCTTTTCATCAACAGGTTCAGTCACTTCTTCTTCAGTCTCTTCATCATCTACTATCTCTTCTATTCTCAGTTGACTTGTAGATGCTTCCAAGTCTTGAATGGATTTGTTGACAATCAAGGCACATGACGTGTTTATCATTCTTCCTTGGTTGGCTTGGATAGCCCTCTTCTGAAGCAACTCAAGCTCATTAGTTTTTAAAACCCCATAGAGAACATCATATGTGACTTTGTTCAAATCTCTTTCTCTTAGAGATATAACCCTTTGCTCTAGATGGTTTGGTGCAGATAGTAGAAACTTCATGTTCAATTCCTTAGTGCTGTAAACCTTCCCATTCATTTGAAGCTCAGTCACCAGTTTGTGAAATCTCTCAAACATATCAGTAATACTTTCTTTGGACTGTGCCATGAAAGCATCATACTGTGTGACCAGTATCTGTTTCCTATTTTCTCTTACCTCCTCTGTCCCTTCACATAACACCTCGATGTGGTTCCACATGTCCTTGGCTGATGTGCATGATGCTATATTAGCAAACATCGACATATCCATGGAGTCTATGATCAGCAACATGAGATGACTGTCTAGGGCAACCTTCTCCTTCTCTGAGTCCGTTCATTTGGATGGCTCTTTTGCAACATATGATCTAGGAATGACTATTTTGCCCACTGTAGATTCAGCAATTTCTTGTTGTGGTACAAATGGACCATTCTTGAGGATGTCAGGGTAGAGAGGATTGGCAGCTTTGATGAACAACATCATTTTTATTTTCCAGAGGTTGTAATTCTCTTTGTCGAACTTAAGGACCTTCACCGTACCTGTAGTCTTTGGTGTATTCGAACTCATGATCGTTTCCTATTTAGATTAAACACCCTGCTCTGATACCACTTGTTGAGTATTGAATACAGTAAAAGAATACAGAGGGGGGTGAATGGATTCTTGAACTTTTCTTTGTTCTTGAATCTTTGCAGCAAGATATGTGTTGAATGTGTGAGATATGTAAGCACAGATAATCAAAGACAAACGCAACACAATATCACTTTAATCTAATATTTTATTAGATAAAGATTTTGATACAATCTGTGAATACAAATGGTAGTATTCTCAGCTTCGTTTTTCTTAGAGAGATATTTCTTGAGATGTATCTTGAAAAACTTATCTGCTAAGGAAGTGAGGCTGTATCCTTATAGACATGGATACACCTACTTACTACAAATAAGGTAGGTAAAACAAACTACTTTCCAGTATGTCTATCTCATTTAAGTAAGAGTCCACACGGCTACAGATTTGACTTTGCAAAGCCTGTTCAGATCCACTTCTTTAGCTCCTTGTCCCTTTGTCTTATCTCTCCAAGCTTCTTTGTAGGCTTTCCAATGTGCTTTATAGTACATAGTCAAATAAAGCGTCTTGGCTTGTTCCAGGTTTCTGACTTGTACAATTCTTCAGTATTTTGTCTCCAAGAATGTATTTGAGAAGTGGCTAAGTGATTGATTCGAGAACTCGAATTGACTTAATCGATAACTCTGAGTTCTCGAATAGTGTTATATTGACATATCGAATCACTTCTCGAATAGCTCTTTTCTCTGGGACTTCTTGAGATATCGAATAGAGCATTTTGACATATCGAATCCCTGAGATGTCGAATAGCTTCTTTAGTCCTTGAGATATCGAATAGATCATTGACTTGCTGACTCTTAGAGAACTCGAATGATGCTTTGACTTGTTGACTCCATGACTTCTCGAATAGAGTGATAGACATATCGAATCTCTGAGATATCGAATGAGATATCGAACAGTGTATTCAGAGATATCGAATAGTGTCTTCTGAGATATCGAATCTCTGACTTCTCGAATGCTAGACTTCTCGAATAGACAAATGTACTTCTCGAAATGGTACTTAGGCAAATTCTTCTTTTCTTCAAATCCCAACTGTGATTATTTGGCAGTCTTTATCTCCTTGCTTGAGGCATGAACCTTGGAACTTCTTTCAAGCATTATTCCTAACTTTATAGTTACAGTAACACAACTAGAATTTGATGCCTATTACAAGTACAGAACAAATAGAAACTCTACAACTAGAGGTTCCCTCAGTTAAGAGGTCATGTAGGTAATGCATAGCATTACACATACTAAGGCTTGTTATTAGATGTATTCAGGCATGCCTCTGTGACTAACAGCTATGCAAATCAACTTTTTTTTTGTACATATTACAAATCATTGGAACCTGGTACCCTGTTACAAGTTGTCCCTAGTCTTCAGTTAATAACTTTAGATTTTCCTCATTCCATACTGAGAGAGGCAACCCGTCACAATGGATCCATGCCAACCTTGGTTGAATCAGATCTCGATGGTTCCATTCTTTGATGACACTAAACCATTCTTTTAGGAATTCTATACCTAGTGAGGTTAGTTCCTCAGTATTTGGGAAAAGAATCAAGAACTTCTGATTTGTAATACCTCTTATACTTACTCCTTCATATCCTGCAAGTTTGATTTTTTCCTGAAGTGTGTCTGGCCAGTGATCTTCATCTGTGAAACCTATTACGCTCCTTGTACTTTCCTCCCGACTTCTCTGATCTACTTCCAAGATATACTGTTTATGTTTAGGCTGTTCAACTAGGTTTTCTCTCTTTTCTGGCTTGAAAGTCTGAACTGGTGTAACACGACGTTGATTTTCGGGAGTAGCCTTTACCTTTGAATTAACCTTCATTGGTTGGTTTTTATCAAAATATAAATCCTTACTTTTTGTGATCTTGAGATGGATTCTAAATCCTAGGAATATCTCATTATCCAGATTCTTAATCAATCTTACCGCTATCTCTCTATCTCTTACCAGTAGGAAGCCAAATCTGTTACCATTGTAATCTCTTTTTCTTGGAAGAATGATATCCATTATATCTTCTTCCGAGCCAAAATAATTCCATATTTCTTTCTCCATTTCTGATTGTGGTAAGTTCATCATAAAGTTCGTAATGTTTTCTTTCCTCATTCTTACTTCCAAGTTGGCGATCTCTTCCTTTTGACCTTTCTTTAGGGCTTCTACATAAGAGTAAATGCCTCTGATTTCCTCGACCTAGGTTCTATTATGTTAGATACCTTCCTTTTCCCATAGTTATTCCTACCTATGTAGAACCATTCTCTATCGTTAAATCTACCATCCACATCCTTATCTTTGTTGCTCCACTGTGAATTTGAAATTTCCGATATCTCTCACTCTTCTCTCCTCTCTCCATACTGATAGTAGTAATGATAGATGTTTTCTGATTTGTCAAGTTAATTACTATATTTTTTGGCAAGGTTTTATACCACTTCGGTCCTTCAAATTTAAGCGAAAATACAAACAAGTTATTCAAGTACTAAATTTTACAATTCAAGCATCAAAGTTATAGAAAAATAGTTTTTTTAAAAAAAAAGTTTAGTACAATATTTTTATTGTTTCAAAAAAAAACTTTAAAAACTAGATAATGAACTACGTTCTCCCATTTGCTTGTGCAGTACATATGGATGTTATTACTGATACTTTTACTCTTCTTTTCACAAATTCTTTTAACTATTTTTATATATTAATTCTTTATTTCATACATTTCAATTCATTTAAATTTTCAGCATTTTTTTGTTAAGGATTGACTTGTCAAATCTCTAATAAAAAGCATAAACTTCCGATATTGATATCTTCATCAAGAGATCAAGTACTTAATTACATAAATTTTCTTCAATTTGTAAATTTTGTGGTGAAAGAATGGTAATAAAAGTATTTATAAAAATATATCAATCAGTCAACATTTTTATGATAAACTTCATCAATTTAACATAGCGTAAGCAGTGTTCTAAACATCGTCCGATTTTTCAAAAATTGTCGATAAATCGTTAAAAAATGTTTGACCGATTTGATTTTTAAAATCTGATTTATCGCTATAAAATATTTTATATGGTATATTATATTTTAAATTAGACTAATTTATTAAATGTTATTAAAATATTAAAATTTATCCGATTTTTTGTTTCGATTTATCATTTCGATAAATTTCGATTTACCGATAAATCGCTATTAGATACCTAAATCAATTTGTTTCGATTTCCGAAATCTACAACCATGAGAGTTGTTGAGACATACATGTCTAAAGATGATGATAGAAAATAGCACAAGGTAGAAAATGAATCAAGGAATCGAAGCTGACAAATAAATCAGGAAACTAACTGAAATGTAGATCAACTAAAGCTACATCTTGTGAGTGGAACTCTGCAAACAGTTAGAGAGTATTTCTGCAACAAGCCTTGAGATGCTGTAATCAAGTATCTGTAATTAAAAGAGTTTTTGCTGTACTCATGTAAGTATATTCGAGAAGTCAAGAAAAGAAAGAGTTCGAGAAGTCAAGCCTCTGTAA
Source organism: Saposhnikovia divaricata (assembly GCA_036435485.1). Classification (NCBI taxonomy): domain Eukaryota; kingdom Viridiplantae; phylum Streptophyta; class Magnoliopsida; order Apiales; family Apiaceae; genus Saposhnikovia; species Saposhnikovia divaricata. Next base: position 50,885,966 of record CM071595.1, on the reverse strand, counting down.
TATCTCCATTCGAGATATCATACACTTGGTAGCTTCGAGAACTCTACAAGAAGGGTTGTTCGAGAAGTCAGACCACTAAGAAGTCTCTTATTCGAGAAGTCTTCAAGAGGGCCTATTCGAGAACTCGATAAGGAGTCTATTCGAGAAGTCTTTATTCTAGAAGTCTCTGTTCGAGAAGTCCCCATTCGAGAGGTCAAGGCGTACCAATTCGAGAACTCAGCTTGAATATTCTAAAGTTCTCGAATGGAACATATCGAATGAAAAAAAAATAGACCCAAAATTACTTTGCAACCCGTGACTTATAGACAGTGATCAATTACACAAAGGATGTGTAAGAACCCTAAATTTTGTAATATTTTTTTATAATATCATATGACATTGTGAATTTGGAACCTTTTGAGTCACCCATGTTGTTTAATGGAATTGATTATCTGAGAAATTATGTTGTTACATTCACTATGTAAGAAAAAGGGAAGATTGCTGAAGGCAAGAGTCTTATTGTTAGTAAGATTTATAAAACCTGGGATTTGGGAGTTATTAGAGTATTAAAAGATTTTTAAGGGATTATGACAAGGAGTTGTGGATATTCGAAGAGTATTAAAAGATTTTTAAGTTGACACAGATTGTTGTTTCTTACTGTACCAAGAGACTAACCTTTGTCCAAGAAACTGACAGCTACCTGAGGTGCTTTTCCTATCCACTCTGCATCCAGCATAATCAGCATCAGAATAACCAACCAGATTGAACCCTGTGTCCTTAGGATACCATAACCCCAAGTTTGGTGTGCCCTTCAGATATCTGAAAATCCTCTTTATTGCTATCATATGTGATTCCTTTGGATTTGATTGAAACCTTGCACACAAGCATGTTGCAAACATGATGTCTGGCCTACTGGCAGTGAGGTAGAGTAGAGAACCAACCATGCCTCTGTAGATTGAGATATCTACCTTCTTGCCCTTACTATCTTCATCCAACTTGGTAGTAGTGGCCATGGGTGTCTTTGCAGGTGAGCATTCTTCTAAGTCAAATTTCTTCAATAGATCCTTGATGTCTTTGGTTTGACTTATAAAAATGCCATCCTTCCTTTGACTCACTTGCAGCCCAAGAAAGAATGTTAATTCTCCCATCATACTCATCTCATATCTGCTCTGCATGAGCTTAGAGAATTTCTCACACAGCTTCTCATTTGTAGAGCCAAATATGATGTCATCCACATAGATTTGAACTAAGATAATATCATCACCATGTTTCTTGTAAAACAGTGTCTTGTCTATTGTGCCTCTAATGAATTGATTCTCAAGTAGAAATTGTGACAATGTGTCATACCATGCCCTAGGAGCTTGCTTAAGTCCATACAATGCTTTAAGAAATCTGTAGACAAAGTGAGGGAATTGTGGATCCTCAAAGCCAGGTGGCTGTTGCACATATACTTCTTCTTCCAACTTCCCATTCAGAAATGCACTCTTGACATCCATTTGATAGACCTTAAAATTAGAATGTGCAGCAAATGCCAAGAAAATTCTGATGGCCTCCAGTCTGGGAAAAGGGGCAAAAGTCTCATCATAGTCAATGCCCTCCTGTTGAGAGTATCCTTTTGCAACCAACCTTGCTTTGTTTCTTATGACTAAACCATTTTCATCCATCTTATTCCTTAGAACCCATTTTGTTCCAACAATGGTTCTATCCTTTGGTGCAGGCACAAGTTCCCATACTTTGCTTCTTTCAAATTGGTTTAGCTCCTCTTGCATAGCAATTATCCAATCAGGATCCAACAATGCATATTCAAGTTTCTTAGGCTCAACTTGGGATAGAAAGCAACCATAGAGACATTCATTTAGAGTTGATCTCCTTGTTCTCACTCCTGTATTTGGATCTCCAATTATCTGATCTGCAGTATGTGATCTATCCCATTTCCTTATATGTTCAGATTGATTTCTCAGCCTTGATGTTGCTTCATCATCCAGATCATGATCATTTACATTTCCTCCCCCTGTGAAGTTTCCACTAATCACAGGTGTGTCTTGGATGCTTGTTTCTTCATTGTTGGTTGACACAGGTTCTTCTTTCACTTGAGTTTGTTGAATTGTGGGCTCAAATTCAGTTTCAATCTCCTCATCAAAATCATCTAGATTGTCAAACTTCAAAGGATCTTTATCTTCATCATTGGCTTCTTCTAATCCAGGTAGTTTGCTGTCATCAAATGTCACATCTGTGCTTTCCATAACTTTCTTTTGAGTGATGACATAAACTTTGTATGCAATTCTTTCCATAGAGTAGCCAAGAAAAATTCCTTCAAATGCTTTTGCATCAAACTTTCCAACATATTCTGAGTTGTCTTTTAAAACAAAGCATTTGATTCCAAAAGTATGAACATACTTTAGGGTGGGCTTCTTTCCAGTCATCAAGTTGTAAGGTGTCTTTCCGGTGTTTTTTTTTATGAGGGTTCTGTTTTGGATATAGCATGCAGTGCTCACAGCCTCAGCCCAAAAACATGTAGGCATCTTTGCATCAAGTAACATTGTTCTAGCAGCCTCTATCAGAGTTCTATTCTTTCTTTCAACAACTCCATTTTGTTGTGGAGTCCTTGGAGCTGAGAATTGTTGAGAAATGCCATTTTCTTTGCAGAATGCTTCAAGCAAGGCATTTCTGAACTCTGTTCCATTATCACTCCTTAATGCAATCACACTTGCATTGTTAGCCTTTGCTTCCTTGTCAATTTTCTTTATATGCTCAATGATTACTTGTGGAGCCTCATCTTTTGATGCCAGAAATTCTACCCACGTATACCTTGTGAGATCATCAACCATCACCAGAGCATACTTTTTCCTTCCTAGTGACATAATATTGACAGGCCCAAACAAGTCCATATGAATTAGTTGTAGGGGCTTGGTTATTGATGTCACTGTCTTTGACTTGTGGCTTGATCTTTTCATTTTTCCCTTTTGACAAGCCTCACACACTCCTTCTTGACAGAATTCAAGTGTGGGCATGCCTCTTACTAACTCTCTTTTGACTAGAGAATTAATGCCTTTGAAGTTCAAGTGTGATAGCTTCTTATGCCATAGCCAACTATCTTCATTTGATGCTTTTGAGTAAAAGCAACAAATTTTGTCCTTGTTTGCAGAATTCATATTGGCTACAAACAGGCTTCCTTTCCTTACTCCAGATAGAGCAAAGTCACCAGTCTTTTTGTGGGTGATCAAACATTCATCTTTGTCAAAATTCACTTTGAAGCCTCTGTCAGTAAATTGACCAACACTCAGTAGATTGTGCTTGAGTCCCTTGACCAGTGCTACATTCTCAATGATGACATTTCCAATTTCCAACTTGCCATATCCCAGTGTGTTGCCAATGCTGTCATTTCCAAAAGCAACCATTGGGCCAGCCTTCTCCTCATACTGCGATAGCAGGGCCATATCACCAGTCATATGGTTTGAGCATCCACTGTCCAAAATCCACATGACCTTTCTTTCACTTTCTTTGCCCTGCAAACACAAAGGTATTACTTCTCCTTTGGTACCCAAACAAGTTTGGGTCCATGTGGCTTAGCAACAGTCTTATCATAAACAGCATGCTTATCAATTTTCTTGATGTTAGTCTTCTTGTCACTGTTAGAAGTCTTAGAATCAGGGTTCTTAGACTTAGGTGACAGAGGCACCTTCCTAACTTTAGGAGGACTTGAAGACTTTGTTCTTGTGTAGTGTGTGTGAGCATTGTGACTGATGCATCCTTCCATGAATTGTCTTCTCAAATTAAAGCAACTAGTCATTACATTCATGTTACATGGCATACAATCAAATTTATCACAGAAGGGAGAGTCTCTATGTCTTAAAGGCACAGAGCAATCATAGAACGGTTTAGCAACACTACCAGATGGTTTCTTACATGCATGAGTTAAATGATTAGTGCTAAAACAATTTTGACAAACTTTCCTAGGGGCATTGGGCACATAAGCATAGTTGTTGTCCTTGTTAATCCCTAATTTGTCATTCCTGTTTTGTTTCTTTTTAGCCACTTTCTTCTCAACCTCATTATTCCCAGCTGAAACAAACTTCACAAATTTCTCAAGTCTAGGTTTACCTCCTACTGACTCCTTGGCTTTGGTTTTGACATTCTCTCTCTTAGAGGATGCTTGTTGTTCATTTGATTGTGCCTTATCTTCATCATCCAACATTTGCTTAATGAGTAAGGCATCCTCATCAATCTCAAGTGTTGGTGTTTTAAATATTGGGGTCTCAGCCTTTTTCAAAACCTGAGGCACTTCCTCTTGAACAACAATGTCATCTTCAATGACTGCATAGCCTTTCCTCTGCTTGAGAGTGTCATAATCAAGTCCAATGGCAGCCTTAGGTCTAGCTAGATTTTTCTCATGGTAGGACTGCAATAGACTAGAGGAATTCTTGAATGTTTTCAATTTAAATTCATTTTCAGCTAGTTCATCCCTAAGAGCTTTCTCAACTTGACTAGCACATAGAACCTTATTCTTTAGATACTCGATTTCTTGTTTAAGGTTTTCTATTTACATAGCAGTTAGTTCTAGTTCCTCATTTCTTTTGTTTAACAGTTCATTCCTAGTGGACAGTTTAGCAATCTCTTCATTAGCAGCAGTCATACTAGTATGAATATTAAACATCTCAACAGATAGTTGTTCACCATAGATTTGTATTCAGAAACAGACACGTCTATAGTAGTGAGGGATGTTACCTGAGAGTCTGATTCAGATGGTTCTTCCTTGGAGTTGGCCATCAAGGCATAGTTACAGAATTCTTGTTCTTCTCCATCACTATCAGAATCATCCCAACACTTCCCTTCAGCTATGTAGGCCTTACCTGGTGCATGCTTCTTTAGCAGAGCCTCATACTTAGCTTCAAGCTTAAGAAACTCCTTATCCTTCTTCTTAGGCTTCTTGCATTCACTAGCAAAATGCCCTAGGTCATTGCATCTATAACATCTCACAGATGACCTATCCACATAGCTGGTTTTGAATTTGTTTTTGTTTGCTTTCACAGGTGCCTTGCTCTTGTTGAATGAATGATTTTGAGATCTAGACTTGAAGGGCTGATTCCTCTTAAATCTGATGTTTGGGAATTTTCTAGCCATAAAAGCATATGAAGTGTTTTCCATGGCATCCAACTCTTCAAGAGTATAGAACTCATCTTCTTCCTTTTCATCAACAGGTTCAGTCACTTCTTCTTCAGTCTCTTCATCATCTACTATCTCTTCTATTCTCAGTTGACTTGTAGATGCTTCCAGGTCTTGAACGGATTTGTTGACAATCAAGGCACATGACGTGTTTATCATTCTTCCTTGGTTGGCTTGGATAGCCCTCTTCTAAAGCAACTCAAACTCATGAGTTTTTAAAACCCCATAGAGAACATCATATGTGACTTTGTTCAAATCTCTTTCTCTTAGAGATATGACCCTTTGCTCTAGATGGTTTGGTGCAGATAGTAGAAACTTCATGTTCAATTCCTTAGTGCTGTAAACCTTCCCATTCATTTGAAGCTCAGTCACCAGTTTGAAAGCTTCATACTGTGTGACCAGTATCTGTTTCCTATTTTCTCTTACCTCCTCTGTCCCTTCACATAACACCTCGATGTGGTTCCACATGTCCTTGGCTGATGTGCATGATGCTATATTAGCAAACATCGACATATCCATGGAGTCTATGATCAGCAACATGAGATGACTGTCTAGGGCAACCTTCTCCTTCTCTGAGTCCGTCCATTTGGATGGCTCTTTTGCAACATATGATCTAGGAATGACTATTGTGCCCACTGTAGATTCAGCAATTTCTTGTTGTGGTACAAATGGACCATTCTTGAGGATGTCAGGGTAGAGAGGATTGGCAGCTTTGATGAACAACATCATTTTTATTTTCCAGAGGTTGTAATTTTCTTTGTCGAACTTAGGGACCTTCACCGTACCTGTAGTCTTTGGTGTATTCAAACTCATGATCGTTTCCTGTTTAGATTAAACATCCTGCTCTGATACCACTTGTTGAGTATTGAATACAGTAAAAGAATACAGAGGGGGGGTGAATGGATTCTTGAACTTTTCTTTGTTCTTGAATCTTTGCAGCAAGATATGTGTTGAATGTGTGAGATATGTAAGTACAGATAATCAAAGAAAAACGCAACAAAATATCACTTTAATCTAATATTTTATTAGATAAAGATTTTGGTACAATCTGTGAATACAAATGGTAGTATTCTCAGCTTCGTTTTTCTTAGAGAGATATTTCTTGAGATGTATCTTGAAAAACTTATCTGCTAAGGAAGTGAGGCTGTATCCTTATAGACATGGATACACCTACTTATTACAAATAAGGTAGGTAAAACAAACTACTTTCCAGTATGTCTATCTCATTTGAGTAAGAGTCCAAACGGCTACAGATTTGACTTTGCAAAGCCTGTTCAGATCCACTTCTTTAGCTCCTTGTCCCTTTGTCTTATCTCTCCAAGCACGGGAACGCATGACTAAGGGTCTCAAGGTATCCCCTTGAGGATAACCTATAACTATTATCAGTCATCCAGTAGAGCTTCCAGAGTAGCTTCCGTGATAGGGGTTACCGGAGGGGGTACCGGAGCCAGGCTACCGGGCGGTACCCCCAGCTTCCGCCGGAAGCCTGATCAGGCTGCCAAATCAGATAAGGCACGCCTCCTACTTTTTAGGAACACGTTTATATCATCTAAAAACACTCTCAAACAGATAAACATTCAGTTATTTGAGGATATATGTCATATATACTTGATAAATGATACAAAATCATGATAAATACAAGAGATAATCATTCTATGTTACCTAAACTGCTTGGTAACCTGATTATACACATCATACTCGATTATTATCAGAAATAACAGTCATTATCCCTCTGGAGAGAGGATAACTTATCATAAACAAACGATCATATCCTTCAAGAACTACATTCGGGCTTGATCCACTATAAATAGTGGTATGTAGGCAGTTTACGGGATCTTCTTCGACACTTACACTCCTTGAGTAGCTAGAGCACGTGCACTCTTGTGTGACATAGTCAAATTAGGGTTCTTGGCTGGCCAACATTTGGTCCTTGAGCTCTCATCCCGTAGATTCAGTCCGATCCTTCCGAGGAACCACATCCTGTGTTCTTCGGTAACCCTAGTCGTGAGCCTTCCCGGGCGGCTAGCTATTGATCTTCAACCACGAGCCTTTCTGGGTGGTTGGACGATTCCTTGTTTATTGGCGCTATTCCAGCACGAGGCCTCATAATCTGTTGTGCTAAATTCCTCCCACAACAATTGGCGCCCGAAGGAGGGGCCTCAAAAATCGTCATTTGGAGGAGATATGGCGAGTGACAATTCTGAAAGTGATAAGACACCGTCTCAGGATGGTAATGGATGAAACAAAGGTGGTGATGATGTTAGTAACAAGGACATCATGGACTATCTGAAAACGATGAATGAAAGAGTCAACAACTTGGAAAAGGGTTCCGAGAAAATGAAAAAATGGCAAAGGAAGTGCAAGTCGAAGTCAAAAAAGAAGAATGTGACTCCGACAAGGCTGAATTTCGAGTCTGAGGACAATATTGAGGACAACACTGATCATGTCCCATCTGAAGAAGACGCAGAAGAGCCTGTGGAAGAAGAGTATGAGGGCGACCAATCTGATGTCCCGGAAACCCAGGGTGCCGAAGGTTCACCCACCAGAAGTCTAAGTGTTTTTGATCGAGTTGGCAAAAAACTGACTAACAAAGACCTTCGTCACAAACTGATTCACACTGGAAGCAAAGATCGAAGGGATGGCAATGGGGGTTCCATAACTCAGGGTTATATGCAAAGCAGTCACTCTTCTTGGCATAGAAACAGGAAATCCCGCTATACCGGAGTCCTAACCGGTGGGGGTACCGATCAGGATTCCGGCTCCCATCAAAGTTCAGTCCCTAGAAGAAGCAAGACAGCCAATGAAGATGATGACTCTGGAAGTGATATGCTTTCGGATGGTGAAAATGGACAGTTTAGGATGTCTGACTGGAAAAAGGCCTTGGAAAAGATCAAGGAGGAGAAAAAGTTTAAGTTCGGTATCACTGCCGGTTCCCCATTTTCTGTAAAAGTGAAAAAGGCAGCCTTGCCAAGGTTCTTCAAGATGAATACTGACCTGAAATTCAATGGAAACTCAGATCCAGTTGAATACTTGAGCCGTTTTAATACGGAAATGGATGTCTACCAAGTGGAGGACTTAGCAAGGTGTAGGCTGCTGGCATCCACACTGAGTGGGAATGCCCACCAATGGTTCAAAAGGTTAGCCGAAGGGTCTATCAAATCCTGGAGGAAGATGGGAGACCAGTTTATCTCTCAATTCAGGGCTACCGTGGCCTATGCCCCACCGGTGAATACTCTGGCTAATATCAAGCAAGAACCCCACGAATCTTTAAGACAATACTTCAAAAGATTTAATAAACAAGTGCCAAAAGTGAAGAAGGCCTCTGATGAAACTCTGAAGAATTTCCTGATAGCCGGGGTTAGGCCTGGAACCGAGTTTTGGAAGGAATTGCAAACTGAGGAGCCCGGAACCCTGGCGGAATTCTACCAACAAGCAGAACGCCACAAAGTGATTGAGGAATCCATGGCAAAACTGTCCAAAGATTCTAATTCCCGAGGTTGGAGCAGGAACAAAAGAAATCGTTCTTACAGCCCTAAAAGGGATTCAAATAAGAGGGCTTCCGGGAGTGGTACTGCCGGTTTGGGAGCCCCCCGGTATGATGACAAGACTGCCCCTATTGCTGTTAATGCAACTAAGGATAGAGTTTCTGCCAAGGACAGACTCACTCCAAAGGCAAATTTTCAGAAATACTCAGAGTATACTCCTTTGACTGTCCCAATTAGTCATATTCTCGAAGTGAATGAGAAGAATGGGCTATTCCGGAGGCCCTACCGGGCAGGCCCCCCAGGAGTGAAAGATCAGGGAAAGTACTGTGCATTCCATGAAGTGAATGGTCACGAGACTGCTGATTGCAGGCACTTGAAAGATCAAATTGAAGAATTGATTAGAGGTGGATACCTGACTGAATTTGTAGCCCAAGAGGCTAAGAAGTATAAAGAAGGTAGAGATAACAAGGACAAGGCTCCTGGAAACCAAGAAAGGACTACCCGAGCTAATAGCATCCATACCATCTTTGGCGGCCCTTATTTGGGGGGTGCCAGTCGGAATGCCAGAGATAGGTATGCCCGGGAAGCCAGGGGCAAACCCCTAACTAATGTGTTCCACCTTGCAGAAAGGCCCCCTAAGCTGTTCAAAGGGGAAACCGCTGATATTTCCTTTACCGAGGAGGATGCCAAGTGGGTTCACCACCCTCATAATGATGCTTTGGTGGTAACCGTGAGTATTGGTGGAATGAATGTGCACAGAGTGCTGGTTGATAATGGAAGCTCAGTAAATATCTTGGCATATACCACATTCCAGAAATTGGGACTTTTGGACAAAGAGTTACTGCCTACCAATAATGAGCTATATGGGTTTACCGGCAACCCTGTCCAAATTATGGGAAAGATCAAATTGCCCCTGACATTGGGTATGGATCCCTGCAAGGCTACCCAAATAGCAGAATTCATGGTGGTAGATGAAGACATTTCCCACAATGCAATTCTCGGTAGACCAATATTGAAGGATATGAGGGTGGTAACCTCAATATACCACTTTTCAATGAAGTTTCCTACACCAAATGGCATTGCGTGTGTGAAAGGATGTCAACATGAGTCAAGGGAATGCTATAACAGAGCTGTGTAGGCTGCCGAGAAGATAGATAAATCTATTCATGTTGAAGAAAAGACTGATGGGGAAGCCCTAATGAGAAGCCATGGGCTTGAGCCACAAAAGTTTGGAAAAGCATCGTGCAGTGCCATCATGATAGTGGAATTACCAGAGGAACCTACTGAAGAGGTTCCCGTTTTTCGGGGGGTAATACCACCACAAAGCTTGTTGTTGGAAGCTGCCGAGAAAAATGATGAAATTCAAAACATTTCATTGGAAGGCATAGTAAGAAATGCCTCAGATGATGATCTAGGCGAAGCAATGCTAGAGAATGAGAACCAGGGAGCGGAGAAAGGACTCCCGGTTGAGATTGACATTGATCCCAGGATGCCCGGTACCCTGGAAAAGGCAGGGGCTGCCGAAGATACTATCCACATACTAGTGGATGCTGAAGATCCTGGTAAAATCTTGAAAATTGGACAACAGCTAGATGAAAAGACAAGAGAAAGGTTGACTGCTTTCCTTAAAAGCAACCTTGATGTGTTTGCATGGTGTCATTCTGACATGGTGGGGATCGACCCGAAAGTCATGTGCCACCACTTGAACATTGACCCTGAGAGAAGGGGTATCCGGCAGAAAAGAAGGCCTGTCAGTGGTGAAAGGGCTATCGCCCTCCAGGAAGAGGTAGACCGGTTATTGAAGGCTGGTTTGATCAAAGAATCCTTCTACCCAACATGGCTAGCAAACCCGGTACTGGTCCGGAAGCCCAATGGGAAATGGAGGACATGTGTTGACTTTACTGATCTGAATAAGGCATGCCCTAAGGATAGCTTCCCGCTACCCAGAATTGATCAACTGGTGGATGCCACGGCAGGCCATGCTTTGCTAAGTTTCATGGATGCCTACTCCGGATATAACCAGATACCGATGCATGAACCAGACCAGGAGCATACCAGCTTCATAACCGATAGGGGACTGTACTGTTATGTGGGGATGCCGTTTGGGCTATTGAATGCCGGGGCAACCTACCAAAGGCTGGTAAACATGATGTTTAAAGAACAGATTGGTAAGACTATGGAAGTCTATGTTGACGATATGTTGGTCAAATCAAAGGTGGCAGCCGACCATGTGTTGCACCTATCTGAGATGTTTGATATCCTAAGGAAGTACCGGATGAAGTTGAACCCTCAAAAGTGTGTTTTTGGTGTGGAGTCTGGAAAATTTCTTGGATTCATTGTGAACCACGGAGGGATTGAGGCAAACCCTGCCAAAATCAAAGCATTGCTGGAACTGAGGTCCCCAAGGAATGTAAAAGAAGTCCAAGGGCTTACCGGAAGGGTAGCAGCCCTAAATAGATTCGTATCTCGGTCTTCCGACAAGTGCAAGGAGTTTTTCAAGGCTATCAAGAAGGGTCAAAACTTTGAATGGACCCCGGAATGTGAGGAAGCCTTCAAGAAACTAAAAGAACAGTTGGGAAGCCCACCATTGCTCTCCAAACCCTTGGAAGGTGAGGTACTCATTTTATATTTAGCTGTTTCTGAATACTCTATAAGTGCTGCGTTGATCCGGGAGGAAGAACAAGTACAATACCCGGTATATTATGTGAGCAAAAGGCTGTTGGATGCGGAAACCCGGTATCCCAGCATGGAAAAGCTAGCATATGCTCTAATATTGGCTTCCAGGAAGCTAAGGCCTTACTTTCAGGCCCATAAAGTTGAAGTTAGAACATCCTTCCCGCTAAGGCAAGTGATGCACAAGACGGAAGCCTCCGGTAGAATGATGAAATGGGCTGTCGAGCTAGGACAGTTTGAAATAGATTACAAGCCCCGAACTGCTATCAAAGACCAAGCGCTGGCCGATTTCTTACTGGAGTTTCCTCCTGATTTTGAGGTTACCGGAGAAGATTGTACCCCGGTATCCCCAGTTACCGAAGGGGATGCCGAAAGCCCCCAATTATGGTGGAACCTGTATGTTGATGGAGCAGTAAACAATAATGGGGGAGGTGCAGGAATAGAGTTGGTAAGCCCAGAGGGGCACCGAATTTAGAGTGCCATACACTTTGGCTTCAAGGCTACCAACAATGATGCAGAGTATGAGGCCCTGATTGCTGGCTTGAAACTGGCTCTGGAAATGAAGGTAGAATACCTAAATGTGTTTAGTGACTCCAGGCTGATTGTGTGGCAAATTAAAGGAAGCTTCCAGAGTCGAGGCCCCCGCACTGAACTCTACATGAGGTATGCCCAAGAACTTATCAGTAGGTTCAAATTGCTAAATCTAAATCAAATCCCAAGGGTGGAAAATACCAATGCTGATGCCCTTGCCAAGTTGGGATCCCAAAAAGAAGCTGTTCTGTTAGGGGTGATACCCCTTGAAGTGCAACTCCAACCAAGTATCCATCGAGAGGAGACTATGGAAATAGAATCTTCAATGGAAAGCCAATGGACAACCCCAATACGTGAGTATATCACCAAGGGGACACTTCCGGAAGACAAAGATGAAGCTCGGAAACTCAAATATAAGGCTGCCCGTTATGTGATCTATGATGGCATCCTATACAAGAGGGGTTTTAATCAACCTCTACTTAAATGCATATCTGGAAATGAATGTGAATACATCCTAAGGGAAATTCATGAAGACATTTGTGGAAACCACTCGGGGGGTACCTCCCTGGCCCACAAAGTGCTACGGCAAGGCTACTACTGGCCTACCATGAAAACTGATGCTTATGACTTTGCTAAAGCTTGTGATCAGTGTCAAAGGTTTGCTAATTTCAATAGCAACCCAGCTGTGGAATTAAGGCCCATTGGAAGCCCCTGGCCCTTTGCAATATGGGGAATTGATCTGATTGGGGAGTTTCCTAAAGGCAGAGGTGGTGTGAAATATGCTGTGGTAGTTGTTGACTACTTTACCAAGTGGGCAGAGGCGGAACCCCTGGCTACCATCACTGCCGGCAAGCTGAAGGAATTTGTCAAAAGAGCCATTATATGTAGATACGGGGTACCGTACAAACTGATTTCAGATAATGGCAAGCAATTTGATAGTAAAGAAATGAGAAGTCTATGTGAAGACTTGGAAATAAAGAAAGATTTCTCAGCCGTTTGCCATCCCCAGAGCAACGGACAGACAGAGGCTGTGAACAAAATCATCAAGCACACTCTGAAAGCTAAGTTGGAAGACAAAAAGGGAAACTGGCCTGAGGAACTTCCAATGGTCTTATGATCTTACAACACTACTTCAAGGTCCACTACCGGAGAGTCTCCCTTTGTTCTAACCTATGGCTGTGAAGCTATGGTCCCAGTGGAAGTCGGGACAGGGTCCTACCGGAGGGACAATTTCAGTCAAGAGTCAAATGAAATAAATCAGAGGTTGGCCCTAGATATGGTAGAAGAAACCCGGGCTACCGCCCAGCTGAAACTTGCGGCTTATCAGCAGAGGACCCGCAAATACTACAACAACAAGGTACGCCCTCGACCCCTCAAGGTTGGCGACCTAGTACTGAGAAGAATGATGCCCAATATGCGGGTTCCTGGGCACGGAGCCTTTGGAGCAAATTGGGAAGGGCCTTACAAAATAAAGTCTATCTTTTGGGAAGGCACTTACCACCTTGAAGACATGGATGGGAACACTATTCCCCGCGCTTGGAATGCCGAGCACCTACAAAAGTACTATCAGTAAGACTCTTTTTAGAGCAAACGTAGGCCTCTTTCAGGCTTAGGATAAATAAAGGCAACCTACTAGTTTTGGTTGCGTCATTTCCCTTTCAATTCTTAGGATTTCATGATTTTCAGTAGATGCCCGGGGGTAGTGGATGCACACCCCGTCTGGATGAAATTTGATGTAATCGTACTCTTTGATTTTCAGTAAAAGTAGAAGTTGATTGTTTCCTTTTACATTTACCACTTATAAATATTTTCAGAAAGATATGTAAGACCAACAAGCATAGTTCTACATGGCAGACAGGCTACCATCCAGAACTAGGGGGTAGTAGTGGATACACCTCTCAGCTTAATAGGTTGAAATTATTAGAATTTTAAAATTTTCATTACCAGACATGTATAGAACCTTGAGTGGTTCACATGGCTTACTTGGTTATCAGGGCATGTATGGAACCCTGTTCGGCATACATGGTTCCCTTCATTACTTGGGCTTGTGTGGTACCCTGTTCGGCACACTTGGATCCCTTCAACACCAGACATGTACAGAACCTTGAGTGGTTCACATGGCTTACTTGGTTATCAGGGCATGTATGGAACCCTGTTCGGCATATATGGTTCCCTTCATTACTTGGGCTTGTGTGTTACCCTGTTCGGCACACTTGGATCCCTTCAACACCAGACATGTATGGAACCTTGAGTGGTTCACATGGCTTACTTGGTTATCAGGGCATGTATGGAACCTTGTTCGGCATACATGGTTCCCTTCATTACTTGGGCTTGTGTGTACCCTGTTCGGCACACTTGGATCCCTTCAACACCAGACATGTATGGAACCTTGAGTGGTTCACATGGCTTACTTGGTTATCAGGGCATGTATGGAACCCAGTTCGGCATACATGGTTCCCTTCATTACTTGGGCTTGTGTGGTACCTTGTTCGGCACACTTGGATCCTTTTCAATATGAGACATGTGCGTAACCTTGAGTGGTTCACATATCTCACTTAGCCAATAATCGTGTATGAAATCATGACTAACATACATTAATTATTCAATCATCAGCCTATGTGGTTACAAGAGTTAACCCATATGGATTACCAAATACCATACAAACACGGCCTTACAGGAATGGCTTACATGGCATCACCACATATGATTCATTAATTGATTGGGACTCCCGGAACAAAGGTTTCCAGGCTGAGCCTCCGGCATCCAGGCTACCGGATATGGGCTACCGGCCAAGGGGCTCCCGGAGTCAGATTCCCGCCTTCGTGCTCCCAGATATAATAGGGTTACCGGACGGTACCCCCATACCCATAGTGGTAACCACGCAGACTAAGGTACAAGTAGTTCACCATTTACGTGACTGCTTATCCAGGTACACGCAGTCATCGCTTCTCAAGTACATTTCCATGTTACGTTACCATGCTATCATTCAATTCCTGATTCATGATTTATCATTTATTTCGTTTAATCAACGTGAATATGGCATATATCCTCTAAATACTCGTATAAACTTGTATTAGGATCAACACCCAGAGTCACACTATCCATTAGAATTCGATAGTAATATTCGGTCGCGAGTTGTTTTAAGTTAAGGCATCACTCGTCCCACTTAGCAGATTTAAGGCTTTTTAATTGAGTTAGTGAACTTCGTTGCCATTAAGGAAAACAAATCTGGCATCTAAGGCATAACCAATTATAGTACAATAATTATACTTACCACAAAAAGAATTAGGTAATAAAACAAACATGCATTTGAGGAATAAAACCAGTTCAAGAGCACCAGGGCCCCACGGCCGTAAAACAGTTAAGTTACGAATCCAAAAATACATGTGTGGAGCGTTATAGGAGCCCACCCCCTTAGTTAAAACCATAAGTTCATAAAACCAACTGGATAAAATTTTTCATAACCAAAAAAGAAGTTACTGAGAGGCAGAAGGGTCTTTGGTAGCCTCAGAGCTAGGGGAATCCTCGACAGGGTCAACCTTCTTAGTGGAATCGCCTGTAGTAACCTCAACCACGTCCGTGGGAGCCTCAACCCTGGTAGCCTGAGCATCTTCGATATCATCTTGTTGGATAGCTGATGACTTGGAGACCCCTTTGGTGACGGGAACTTGGGACTTGGCAGCCTCAGCCTTGAAACTTTCCACCTGCTTTACCGCGTCTTCACCTAGGAGCGCCCAGTCAAGATTCGGCATCACCTTCCAAGTAGCCTTCAAGTAATCATTGACCCCTTTGGCGAACCCCAGCTTGTACCTCTCAGGGAGTACCTCCTTCATTTTTCTCGCGAAAGCCTGAAGAGTATCCACTTGCACCTTCAATTCTCCAACCTTAGTGGCATGGGCAGCCACCAACTCTTCCTTCTCCTTATCTTGAGCAAAAACTAGCCTACCAAATTTCTCCTTCTCCTTCGTTACCACGGAGATCTCACTCTTCAACTTTTTATTAGCATCAGCGAGCTTCTTTCTTTCCCCTTCAACAGTTTCGAGATCAGATTTTGCCTGCTTAAGGTCCTCCTTTAACTTCATGTCACCACGAGTAGCCGCTACCAGCTGGTTACCGATCCTCATCTGATGAAACAGATTCTCCCCAGAAGAATATAGCATAGCCCGTACGGCATCAGAGATCTTGAGCTTGGACCATCCTGAGATGACCTCCAAGGGGATCTGCCCTTCGGTTAACCTGTGGAATTGCTGAATCTCTTGTGGTATGCTGGGTGACTGTGGCAATTTGACTCTCTTGGAAGACCTAGTTTCTGGGGTAGAAGCCAGGCTGCCAGAGGCTTGGGAGAACCTTCTCTTATCAACCGGAGTGGATCCAACCTTCCCAGAAGTAGGAACTTAGCCTGGGAGATAGTGGTAGCATTAATTGGGGGTTCCAGTGTCATCAGCTCATCTTCTGGGAACAAATCTTCGTATTTCTCCGAAGGTTGTACAAAGGATGGAACGGTACCAGACATACCTGAAAAGACAAGACAGCCAGAATGTTAAAAATCATAACATAAATATGCAAAGAGAAATGTGGAAAAAGTGGCCAGTTACAGGATAAGCAGTAACTACCATGTAATCGACACACGCATGGAGGCCCATAAAGATACGGATAAAAACGAATAAAAAGAAAAGCACAAATGAGAAGTGCGGCACAGTGAGTAAAAAGGTACAAAAGTAGAAAGCGGAAGCCTAGGTTACCAGGGCTGGAGCGGTCGGTAGCCCCCTTCTCCTCCCAAGCGGTACCGTAAGTATCAGAATTTCTAACAGACACCTCCATCCCCTAGGCAGGGGGAGAGGGAGCCAGGGGTCTCGTAAATCCCAACCTCACTAAGGTTTCCGGAGTTAACAGACTCTCGCCATCTCCTAAACTAGCTGCAAACCTCATAATCTTTTCGGCTCTTTTTGCCTCAGCCCCCTCGAGCAGAGTTTGCGATGGGATCCCTAAATGAGATAATAGATAGTAAAAAAGGGGTAAGAGCTATGTATAGAATCAACCAAATAAAGGTTACCAGTAATGAACGAGGGTACCGGATGCTTACCCGGAGTCAGATTCCACTCTTTTCTCACCTCTTCACAATCATAACAATACAAAAACATTTCCATCCAGTCATACATTCCCCGCTTATTTCCCTTAATACATCTCCCTTGCCTGTCGTTCCAGGAGGTGAGGTAAAAAATACCTATCTTCCTTCCCACACCCTTTAGTTGATAAAAGTACCATAATTCCCTAGGGGTAAGGGGGACAGAAAAGGTTTGATCGTAGAGGATATACATACATGCCGCCACCCTGAAGGAATTAGGTGATAGTTGCATAGGAGCTATCTCGTAGAAGTTCAGCATGTCAACAAAAAACGGATGCATCGGCATAGAGAATCCCAGCTTGAAAAAGGATGCAGACAGTACCGCATTGGGTATAGCTTGATCAGGTTCAAAGTTGCCAAACCTATGGCACCTCTCACCGGCGGTAGGTACCACCAGGTCGCATCCTGGATCGCATGATTCCTTCAACCTCACAAGTCTGTCAGCATTCATGGACGAATCTGTATCCTCACAAGAGGGAACAAAACCTGCAGGAACATGGGGCTTTCGCTCAACCTTTGCCACCAACGGCATCCCAACATTATCATTCTTTTCCGTCACATCATCATTACTGAAAAATGGCTGTTCACCACATAGCCAAAGATCATTTATAGTTTTTTCCCCTTCATCAGTGTTGGAACTAACATCAATCCTTTCTGCCTCTCCACTATCCGAATTCGATGAACCGGCCTCCAGGGAAAGGCTAGGATACCGGCTGACAATCTCAGCGGACAAGGGATCTATTACTTCTACCTGGGAACGTGTCCTGGAGCTAACTGATGGTTTAGATTCAAGCAGGGGCTGGGAGAGCAAAAGATTATTAAGATGGGTGGACCCCGAATCAGACGGTTCCCAAGACACGGGTGATAAATATCCTAAACACTAGGAAGACTCCCTCGATGCCGATGAAAGAGACATCTGCAACCACAAAAGAGGGAGGCAGATTAGTAAGGGGGATTGAAATCGAAAAGTTCAGGGTCGAATAAGGCAACAGCTCCCAGCCACTGATGAGGCTACCAGACCAAAATCGAGGAGTCAAGACCCGGGGGGTAACCATCCACATGGCTGCCTAACCTATTAACCCCACTTCTAGCTAAGCGAAATGGAAAAAGGCATACAGAGATAAGGTGTAATAAGAATGCCTAAACGAGCAAGTTACGGGTATTAAACTTAGGGTAGCATACCTAAAATGACAATATTCATTGAAATCAAACATCAAATAAGCTAAATGCATACTAAGAAACGGTCAACAGGGCAACCAAAATACAAATCGCGCCAACCGCTTCGATTCACAACGCCAGATGAAAACTCATACATGCATATGTCAATTAAGATTTGTGTATAAAGATCTAACCTATATACGATTCAAGGTCTAGGAATGACAACAAGAATCTATAAGTGGAGATATCAAATTTGGAAACATCGAAGCCTAGAACACATAATACGCACTAGAAGTATCATTGATTAACTCAATATGTGCACAAAGAATAATTAGAGAGCTTGGCATCAAAACTGAATTGAGAAATTCAGAGGTATACCTGGACGAGATGGAAGGTACGGATGATTGAAACGCCTAAGCCTCCGCCGGATAAGCCTTTGCTAGAAGCTCTCAAAGAAACCCTTTCTTGCCCAAAAGAGGATGTGGAGAAAAGATAAAATACAAAGGGCTAAGTGAATAGATATATCCAAACGGAGAGAAAAGAGACGTGTCCCCTTTGATTAATGAATGTGGCACAGAAAACAAGGTGGAGTGGGAAACGTCCTTTGTGTGGAAAATGGGCTATTTTTTGAATTTATTTTTGTAAAAACGGTAGAGTCCCAGCCTGATTCTCCTCCCTTAATAGTTATCATTTTTATCTTCGTAGATTTAAAATGATTAACTTATCCTTAAAACATATAAATTATGAGGTTTCCGTTCATTGGTAGACCCAATTTTAGCTCTCATGATATTGTTACAAGGAGCCTTCGAATAAACGATAATATTAACTTTGACGTTTACGATAAAGAGTTTTCAAGGCTAGTACCGTAAAGAATGCTGACTTGACAAGACGGCATAAGCCTGAATCTTCCTAGGAAACGGCACCCTGTGAATATTAGGTTTCCCTTGCACACAGTACTTCAGGGAACCGGGGGGTAGTTGTTGTGACCAAAATCTTGCATGGGTTAGATTTAGGCCCACTAGAGGATTAGGGTCCAGATCCATGAAGAGAATGTGTAATCTGTCGGGTTTCCGGAGGCCTGCGGTAGCCCTAGGGGTTACCATGTACACTGCAGCACGGGAACGCATGACTAAGGGTCTCAAGGTATCCCCTTGAGGATAACCTATAACTATTATCAATCATCCAGTAGAGCTTCCAGAGTAGCTTCCGTGATAGGGGTTACCGGAGGGGGTACCGGAGCCAGGCTACCGGGCGGTACCCCCAGCTTCCGCCGGAAGCCTGATCAGGCTGCCAAATCAGATAAGGCACGCCTCCTACTTTTTAGAAACACGTTTATATCATCTAAAAACACTCTCAAACAGATAAACATTTAGTTATTTGAGGATATATGTCATATATACTTGATAAATGATACAAAATCATGATAAATACAAGAGATAATCATTCTATGTTACCTAAACTGCTTGGTAACCTGATTATACACATCATACTCGATTATTATCAGAAATAACAGTCATTATCCCACTGGAGAGAGGATAACTTATCATAAACAAACGATCATATCCTTCAAGAACTACATTCGGGCTTGATCCACTATAAATAGTGGTATGTAGGCAGTTTACGGGATCTTCTTCGACACTTACACTCCTTGAGTAGCTAGAGCACGTGCACTCTTGTGTGACATAGTCAAATTAGGGTTCTTGGCTGGCCAACATTTGGTCCTTGAGCTCTCATCCCGTAGATTCAGTCTGATCCTTCCGAGGAACCACATCCCGTGTTCTTCGGTAACCCTAGTCGTGAGCCTTCCCCGGCGGCTAGCTATTGATCTTCAACCACGAGCCTTTCTGGGTGGTTGGACGATTCCTTGTTTATTGGCGCTATTCCAGCACGAGGCCTCATAATCTGTTGTGCTAAATTCCTCCCACAACAGTAGGCTTTCCAATGTGCTTTATAGTACATAGTCAAATAAAGCGTCTTGGCTTGTTGCAGGTTTCTGACTTCTACAATTCTTCAGTATTTTGTCTCCAAGAATGTATTCAGGCATGCTTCTGTGACTAACAGCTATGCAAATCAACTTTTTTTTGGTACATATTACAAATCATTGGAACCTGGTACCCTGTTACAAGTTGTCCCTAGTCTTCAGTTAATAACTTTAGATTTTCCTCATTCCATACTGAGAGAGGCAACCCGTCACAATGGATCCATGCCAACCTTGGTTGAATCAGATCTCGATGGTTCCATTCTTTGATGACACTAAACCATTCTTTTAGGAATTCTATACCTAGTGAGGTTAGTTCCTCAGTATTTGGGAAAAGAATCAAGAACTTCTGATTTGTAATACCTCTTATACTTACTCCTTCATATCCTGCAAGTTTGATTTTTTCCTGAAGTGTGTCTAGCCAGTGATCTTCATCTGTGAAACCTATTACGCTCCTTGTACTTTCCTCCCGACTTCTCTGATCTACTTCCAAGATATACTGTTTATGTTTAGGCTGTTCAACTAGGTTTTCTCTCTTTTCTGGCTTGAAAGTCTGAACTGGTGTAACACGACGTTGATTTTCGGGAGTAGCCTTTACCTTTGAATTAACCTTCATTGGTTATTTTTTATCAAAATATAAATCCTTACTTTTTGTGATCTTGAGATGGATTCTAAATCCTAGGAATATCTCATTATCCAGATTCTTGATCAATCTTACCGCTATCTCTCTATCTCTTACCAGTAGGAAGCCAAATCTGTTACCATTGTAATCTCTTTTTCTTGGAAGAATGATATCCATTATATCTTCTTCCGAGCCAAAATAATTCCATATTTCTTTCTCCATTGCTGATTGTGGTAAGTTCATCATAAAGTTCGTAATGTTTTCTTTCCTCTTTCTTACTTCCAAGTTGGCGATCTCTTCCTTTTGACCTTTCTTTAGGGCTTCTACATAAGAGTAAATGCCTCTGATTTCCTCGACCTGGGTTCTATTATGTTAGATACCTTCCTTTTCCCATAGTTATTCCTACCTATGTAGAACCATTCTCCTTCGTTAAATCTACCATCCACATCCTTATCTTTGTTGCTCCACTGTGAATTTGAAATTTGAAATTTCCGATATCTCTCACTCCTCTCTCCTCTTTCCTCTCTCCTCTCTCCTCTCTCCACAGTGATAGTAGTAATGATAGATGTTTTCTGATTTGTCAAGTTAATTACTATATTTTTTGGCAAGGTTTTATACCACTTCGGTCCTTCAAATTTAAGCGAAAATACAAACAAGTTATTCAAGTACTAAATTTTACAATTCAAGCGTCAAAGTTATAGAAAAATAATTTTTTTTAAAAAGTTTAGTACAATATTTTTATTGTTTCAAAAAAAAACTTTAAAAACTAGATAATGAACTACGTTCTCCCATTTGCTTGTGCAGTACATATGGATGTTATTACTGATACTTTTACTCTTCTTTTCAAAAATTCTTTTAACTATTTTTATATATTAATTCTTTATTTCATACATTTCAATTCATTTAAATTTTCAGCATTTTTTTGTTAAGGATTGACTTGTCAAATCTCTAATAAAAAGCATAAACTTCCGATATTGAAATCTTCATCAAGAGATCAAGTACTTAATTACATAAATTTTCTTCAATTTGTAAATTTTGTGGTGAAAGAATGGTAATAAAAGTATTTATAAAAATATATCAATCAGTCAACATTTTTATGATAAACTTCATCAATTTAACATAGCGTAAGCAGTGTTCTAAACATCGTCCGATTTTTCAAAAATTTCGATAAATCGTTAAAAAATGTTTGACCGATTTGATTTTTAAAATCTGATTTATCGCTATAAAATATTTTATATGGTATATTATATTATAAATTAGACTAATTTATTAAATGTTATTAAAATATTAAAATTTATCCGATTTTTTGTTTCGATTTATCATTTCGATAAATTTCGATTTACCGATAAATCGCTATTAGATACCTAAATCAATTTGTTTCGATTTCCGAAATCTACAACCATGAGAGTTGTTGAGACATACATGTCTAAAGATGATGATAGCAAATAGCACAAGCCATAAAATGAATCAAGGAATCGAAGCTGAGAAATAAATCAGGAAACTAACTGAAATGCAGATCAACTAAAGCTACATCTTGTGAGTGGAACTCTGCAAACAGTTAGAGAGTATTTCTGCAACAAGCCTTGAGATGCTGTAATCAAGTATCTGTAATCAAAAGAGTTTTTGCTGTACTCATGTAAGTATATTCGAGAAGTCAAGAAAAGAAAGAGTTCGAGAAGTCAAGCCTCTGTAATATCTCCATTCGAGATATCATACACTTGGTAGCTTCGAGAACTCTACAAGAAGGGTTGTTCGAGAAGTCAGACCACTAAGAAGTCTCTTATTCGAGAAGTCTTCAAGAGAGCCTATTCGAGAACTCGATAAGGAGTCTATTCGAGAAGTCTTTATTCTAGAAGTCCTCATTCAAGAAGTCTCTGTTCGAGAAGTCCTCATTCGAGAGGTCAAGGCGTACCAATTCGAGAACTCAGCTTGAATATTCTAAAGTTCTCGAATGGAACATATCGAATAAAAAAAAAATAGACCAAAAATTACTTTGCAACCCGTGACTTATGGACAGTGATCAATTACACAAAGGATGTGTAAGAACCCTAAATTTTGTAATATTTTTTTATAATATCATATGACATTGTGAATTTGGAACCTTTTGAGTCACCCATGTTGTTTAATGGAATTGATTATCTGAGAAATTATGTTGTTACATTCACTATGTAAGAAAAAGGGAAGATTGCTGAAGGCAAGAGTCTTATTGTTAGTAAGATTTATAAAACCTGGGATTTGGGAGTTATTAGAGTATTAAAAGATTTTTAAGGGATTATGACAAGGAGTTGTGGATATTCGAGGAATTTACACAATTAAGTACTTAAGGAATTACAAGGAAATCTCTACGCGACAAAATATTATTACGAGGAGTTAATTAAGATACGATATGAATTAAAGATTAAGTGACAAGCATTGGTGGAGGAATAGCAATACAAGGAAGGATATTACATGCGAGTCCCATGTAACTAGATTGTTAGAAAAGCAAACTAGAAATGCAAAAGTAACCAAGGAATAGTAACTAGTTAGTGGTGCATTGTCCAAGGAGACAAGGAGGCATGGTTGGCACCTAGGAAGCTAGTACTAGGCTTGTAAACATATGACAATATACATATAACAAATACATATCACAATAATACACCACTTTATATCAAACCACACAAGCAAACAACTCTCTCTCCCCCCATTACTAGAGCTCTCGGCCCAAGCACTAGAAGGAAGAAGAAATTTTTTCTTCAACTTCCCATCACTTACAATTCAAGGCAAAATTCCTAGGTCCTCTACACTCTATAAATAAGGTATGCTATGAATTTCAAACCCTTTTAACCATCCAATCTTGAGATATTAATTGTTGAAGATTGAGTGAATAGTAACCATGTATGTTTATCTTTTAGATCTTGAAGGATTAAGGGTTGTAGGAGCTCATCTAAGTGTTCTTAGAGACTATAAAGCTCATCCAAGGTTCTTAGGCACTCAAGAAGGTATACAATCCTCACCCCTCTTAACCATGAATTATTTATGGTGTATAATGTTAGATCCATGAACTTTAGTATGAATCTTGGTTATAAGAGTTATGGATGATGAAGATCTTGAGTTTAAATGTTGTTGATGTGATTTTTAAACTTGTAGTTAGTGTATATAACTCCATGTGTGCTATAGAGTATAATCTTGGTGGTTTAGATGATGGTTGTGATGTATACATAGAATTCTTGAATGGTTAAGAAAGTTAGCAAGCTGTGTAAATTTTCTGGGAACATGTACTGTCTTGTAGGAGGGTTTTGAACCCGTAAATCTTGTCTCCTGAGGTCCTAATGCATATGGTTAGAAAGGTATTTGAATATAGTTTCCAGAAATATAAGGTTCATGACTAGGTGATGTGTAGATTTTGAGTTATGGCCTGAGAAGTGAAGAGTAGTTCTGGAATCCGAACTGCACTAAATGGTCAACTTGTGAGCCCTCTTTAAACCCCTAAAAATTTATGTAGGATCATGGAAAAAATAGGAGAGCTAGTAATTTCAGTGGTGAAGGCTACCCAAAAAGAATTGGATTAAAATATGTATTTTTCAATTTTATAAAAATGTTAGAGTAAAGTTGGCGCAAGTGAAAAAGTCGTAAGAGGAGTATGATTTTAAGGATGGACTAATACGCTTCGAATATGGTAACCAAATTAAGTCGAATAAGTGACGAGCATAATCGAGTGATGGCATGAACCTATAGTGGGGCTAGAGAGTCATAGGACGAAGTCATTAAGTTAATTTTGTGTCCCCTAAAACCTTGTAATTAAAAAGGTATTGTTAAGGTACTAACGAACGACTATTGGTTATGTATAGATCATCATTCCACTCCGCAAGCTCGACCACCCCAACCTCACCAAGGCAAGTTTACTTTTCAAAACTTACATATATAAGGACTTTCACTGTTGTGTTTGTAGTTTTCAATCGTATTATATGCTTATGCTTATTGAGGTTATGATGAAATTTGAGATATATGCAGATATATGTTTGTACCCCCTTGAACTTAGAATGAAATGTTTTCTTCGGACAACGACTCTAGCAATAGAGGTCGTAACGGTCCAAATATACCATTGACCGGGGAGCGGTATATTATTATATCGTGATTAAATTGCGAAAACCCAAAAGGTCATTCGGGAAGTATCGTATACTTAGGTATTTATTTTTTATATTATCATAAATACAAAACAAATACCTATCTTGGATTAAAAGCTTATTTAATTAAATAATTATTTTATTAATTATTAATATTAAGTCTTAAAATATCATTTATTAATTATTGTTCATTATTTTAAAGACAAAGCTAATTTAAGATACCTTTAGCGTTTTCAAACTCGAACTCTTTCGAACCAAAAACATTTTCGAAAACCCCCGGTCAGGTTTTGCTTCTTGTACGATTTCAAGAATTATCGGTCGACTGATGTCGGACCTCAACTACTCAGTTTTCATTCAAAATAAAATTTTTAAAAGAAAAAGAAAAAGGGACTCCGGTAGGTGTGGGAATCGTTGACGAACGATTCCCGCGATGTGTAAGCGGCCGTGAGCCAGGCGGTCCATCAATTATTATTCCGCCCAGGTGTTGCCGAAGGATGATTACGGATATAGTTTTCATCGAGGGTGATTACGGATGTAGTTTTCACCCGGGGATAGTTACGGATGTAGTTTCTATCCTTCTACTGGTAGAGAAGACCCGCGGATTATTGAACTTGGATGTGGAGACTGATCATCGTCAATCCCTGTCAGGTTTTATGTTTTCTTTAAGTCCCATTCCTCCACTTTGGAAAAATGCTCTGACACTGCTTCTTAGGCCTATGTGCCAAGTTGCTGATAGTGTTCTATTTTGATGAGAAAGATGTTGACTTCTTGCAGTATCTAGAACTGCAAGTTTACTTTGAAAACAAGGGCACGTATTGGTGCACCTTTGAAATTTATCAACGATGACAAATGATTTTATAACCGATTGATATAAACGAGTTTAATAACTGCTAAACACATGTAATGTTATATTGCTTACCTTATACATATATTTCTTGTTGAGCTATAGTTGCTCACTCTTGCTTGTTTTCAAATTTACAAACACAACAGTTAAGAGAAATGGCAAGACCCACACAGACTGCCCGAAAGCAGGTGACTAGGCCCGAGGAAGCAGTTGAGATTCCACCGGTATGCCCCATTAGCCGGATTGGTTGGCAGCTTTTGTTAGCACGTTTTATTTATAAGTATGACCTGTGCAAAGCAGTGTACCGTAACAAACATTCAAGCCGCTAACACCGCTTCATATCGAAGTGTTGTTGGTAGCATAAATGCTATTTAATTCGGTCTGTAATAACTCTGAAACTTTTACTTTTGCTCAATCAAGTGTATGACGTTTCTGAGACTCTAACCTGTGTGTGTGTGTGCGGTGTGAGTTTTATTGCGGGGTCGATGGCTGTTATATATATTATGTACAAGAACAGGTATGTTATTAATGGAAAATGGACCGTGAGCGCCTAGATCTCCGACCCCGGATCTGGGGGCGTCACAGAAATGGTATCAAAGCGAGGTTACAGTTCTCAGAAACGATAGTAATTTAAGAAAGCAACCCTAATAATAATAATAATAATAATAATAATAATAATAATAATAATAATAATAATAATAATAATAATAATAATAATAATAATAATAATAATAATAACCCTAATAACCCTAATAACAACCCTAATAATACCTAGAACTCTCATCGAGTTTGCAGTCGGGTTATCGGATATAGCCCTGACTTTAAGGCCTATGAGGGAACTACTCCTTAAACTTTTCTTTATGGTTAGTGACCCACCTTATTTCCCTTGTGTAGATGGCGGAGATACCAGACCCTGAGGCCTATGAGAGAGAGCATGATGAGGCACTGATGCGAGATACCGAGGATCCTGAGGAGGACATGGGTGCTGACCCTGAGCTTGACCCCAAGATTACGCTGATAGGAGATACTGATGATGAGGATCCCGATGAGGAGCCTTTTGAGCCTGAGCCTGAGCCTGTTACCCCCTCTCCTGTAGCTACTGACGAGGAGAGTGTGCGATCTGGTGAGGGCCGTGTTGTGTCACCCCCACCCTCTCCGCAGTCATCGAGCCCTGTTTCATCGGATGATGACTCCGAGGATGATACTTATGGCGAGGAGGAGCTTGACCCTACCCCTGCTCCTGCTCCTGCTCCTGTCCCTGCCATACCACCCCCACCGATGGACCTACCCCCGGTGTCGGGCACTGAGCACGCCTATGTTGTGCAGTTCCTGACCCGAGACCTACTTTCTGCCGAGGCCAGACTTAATGAGGCGAGGCGGGCACTAGTAGAGGAGCGCGAGGCGCGACTGAGGATTCAGGCTGAGATGAGGACTGCTGTTGCTAGGAGGACTAGAGCTCGACTCCATAGGATTGAGAGGAGGAGTCGCGCGAGGATTATCGGTTTGGGAGTCCGTGGGGGCGAAGTGGTCCAGGCTAGGGATGCTAGGCGTGTTGTGCGTCGTGCATTTTCCCGAGTGAGGGCCTTGCTCCGTCGCAGAGCGGCACCATGATGTGTTACGGATAGCTCAGTCCTCTAGGTTCAGATGACATTAGTGTGTCGATTTTGCGGGATAGTTTACTTGTGCAGTGGTATCCTTTCTGACCAGTGGATGAGTAGACTGACCTACAGATATGTAGATGTCACTTCGGATAGTATGTACGGATGTAGCCCTGTTTTTGTGTAGCCCTAACTATTCAGATGATGTACTTGTTATTGTTCCACTTTTGTTAGACCTTGATATTGGAACCATGTGTTAGGCTTTAACATCCAAACTATGTGATGACTCTGTATCGTATTTATCTAGTTCAGTTTCCTTGATATTGTCTCAACTGCCTTACTTTCTGATGCCATGCTTTACTGTTTTGATATACAACTGTGAATATACAATTTCTACAAGCCACAAATACAACCATGCTGTTTTAAATTTACGACCTGCGATTTCAAATTGTTCTCTACAAATTTCCAAAATGTTCCTACAAATTTTAAAATAAATTTTCAAAAAAAAAAAATTCTATTAGTCGAAGTTTTGAAATCTCGAAAAACTCCTGCAAATGTTCTCACACCCCATAGCGATTTTTCCCCAAAAAAATGTTTTGACGTTTTATCACCAGCATCAGATTATTAAAACTTTTGCAATTTCCACCCTTATGAGGAGGAACGATGCGTTCCTGACTCGTGTAAACGCTGTCAGGTAATTGGAAAACCCTAACCCATTTCTTGTTTCATTATCAGAATCATGCCACCTAGAAGAATGAACACTCGAGCTCACCCGGTCAGTTCTGAAGGCCAGGGTAGCCACCATGGGACCGGAGGCCACCAGAACCATGAAGGAGAGAACGTGAACCTGAGTGAGGATGAGGGCAACGATTATAACTTGTTTGATAACTCTGAGTATGATGAAGAAGAAGCTGGTGATGACACCCGAGAGGTGGAACATCCAAGGGGAGGCCCTATGGAACAATTCATGGAACTCCTTAGGCAGAACTTGGACCGTCCCCCGGTTCAGCAACCACCCAGCAATGTGAATGCAAATGCCTTTCGGAATTTCAAATCCCTAAAACCCCCAGAATTCAAGGGAACCGCAGACCCGGTTGAGGCAAGAGCCTGGTTGAAGGAAATGGAAAAATCTTTCGAGATACTAGGAGTCGCTGAGGGGCAGAAGACTATTTTCGCCACCTACCTCCTGAAGGGTGAGGCAAACTATTGGTGGGAAGCTAAGAAGAATTTGGAAGGAAGAGGTGTGGTGACCTGGGAGAGGTTTAGCGAGCTGTTCTTGGAAAAGTACTTCCCTAGGTTCATGGAGACACGAATGGAGCTGAAGTTTTTGGAACTAAAGCAAGGTAACATGACGGTGGCCGAGTATGAGGCCAAATTTACTGAGTTGTCAAGGTTTGTGCCGGAATATGTGAACACTGAGGCAAAGAGGGCCCGAGGTTTCAACTGGGGCTAAAGCAATGGATTCAGAATCGTGTGGCGGTTCTTGAGCTGACAGACTATGCCACCCTGGTACAGAAAGCATCAATTGTTGAGGCTGGGAGTGAACAGATGCAGAAAGAGAGGGAATGAAAGAAGAGGAAGTTTGATAGTCAAAAGGGAAACTCTGCGGGTGGGAGCTTTCCGAGCAAATTTAAGCGAGGGGCGATATCCCAACCCAGCGGAAACTTTGGAACCAAGAGAACTGAAAGTTGGAGTGTGGGCCAGGGCGGCCGACCACAGGGATCGTCTTACTCTACCCCATCTCGAGCCCTACCCCCGGATTTCAATAAGTGTGGAAGGAAACATGCGGGCGTGTGTAACCTACAGGATGTGAAGTGCTTCAAGTGTGGGCTGACAGGACATTACGCTAACGCCTGTCGAGGAACTAGTAACAACACCAATGCCGGAGGCAATTGCTTCAAGTGTAGGAAACCAGGGCACCGAATGAGGGAATGTTTGTCCTGTGGGCCAGCTGCGTCAAGAGTGAATGGAACTGCTTCTAACAAGGCCCCTACTGCAAGAACTTTTAACATGACGGTGCAAGATGCCGTGAGGAACACGGATGTGATTGCAGGTACCCTACTACTCAACTCTGTTAAGGCAAATGTTTTATTTGATTCGGGAGCTACCAAGTCTTTCATATCCCTTGATTTTGTATGTCAGTTAGGCCTTAAGGCTGAACCATTGAAAGACAGACTGCAAGTAGAGATAGCTAATCGTGAAATTATCCCTGTTAGCCAAGTATATCCAGGTTGTGACCTAGAAATAGGAGGACGACACTTTCGGGTAGATTTAATACCTTTTAAACTAGGAGAGTTTGACGTAATAGTAGGTATGGATTGGTTGACAGCCCACGGAGCCCAGATTGATTGTGTAAAGAAGAAAGTAAGTTTGAGACTGCCAGGGGACGAGGAAGTAGTATTTAGCGGAAAACGGCAAAACCAAAAGTTCCTGACTGTGATTCAACTAAGAAGCTGTTACGTAAAGGATGTGAAGCCTATTTAGCCTATGTGAAGTATACCAAGAAGGAGGCACCAAACCTACAGGAAATCCCTATCGTTAATGAGTTCGCAGACATATTTGCGGATGATCTTCCAGGACTACCACCTGATAGAGACATTGAGTTCGCTATAGACTTAGTTCCTAGTACGGCCCCAATTTCGAAAGCCCCATATTGGCTAGCCCCAGTGGAGATGAAAGAGCTGGCCACTCAGTTACAGGATTTGTTGGATAAAGGGATGATAAGACCAAGTGTGTCACCGTGGGGAGCCCCGGTGTTATTCGTGAAAAAGAAGGATGGTAGTATGAGATTATGTATAGACTACAGAGAGTTGAATAAGGTGACTATAAAGAATAAGTATCCCTTGCCCAGGATAGATGACCTGTTTGATCAACCAAAGGACGCAGTTTATTTTTCTAAAATTGATTTGAGGACCGGGTACCACCAGTTAAGAATTAAGCCAGAAGATATACCAAAGACGGCCTTTCGCACCCGGTACGGACACTATGAGTTCCTAGTGATGTCATTTGGGTTAACGAATGTCCCCGAAGCTTTCATGGACTTAATGAATCGAGTCTTCAAGAAGTACTTGGACAAGTGTGTTATAGTCTTCATCGATGACATCTTGATTTATTCCAAGACGAAGGAGGAGCATGCAGAGCACTTGAGGATTGTATTGGGAGCCTTGAGAGAAGAAAAGTTGTACGCTAAGTTCTCGAAGTGTGAATTTTGGTTGAGGGAAGTTCAGTTTTTAGGGCATGTGATTAGCGATCAAGGCATCCTAGTGGACCCAGCCAAAATAGAGGCTGTATCAAATTGGGAGAGACCAACCACCCCGACAAAGGTGAGAAGTTTTATAGGATTGGCTGGCTACTATAGGAGATTTGTCCAAGACTTTGCCAAGATAGCAGCCCCTTTGACCTGACTAACTCGCAAGACCGAGAAGTTTGTGTGGACTAAAAAATGCGAAGAGAGCTTTCAAGAGTTGAAGAAGAGGTTGGTGACAGCACCAGTACTAGCCCTACCCGATGATAAGGGAGATTTTGTGATTTATAGCGATGCATCCCATAAAGGTTTAGGATGTGTGCTTATGCAGCACGGTAAAGTGATTGCGTATGCGTCCAGACAACTTAAGGAGTACGAGATAAGATACCCCACCCATGATTTGGAATTAGCGGCGATAGTTTTCGCTTTGAAGATCTGGAGGCATTATCTTTACGGAGAAAAAAGTGAAATCTACACGGATCACAAGAGCTTAAAGTACATATTCACTCAGAAAGAGTTAAACATGAGGCAGAGGAGATGGCTAGAGCTAATCAAGGATTATGATTGTGAAATTCATTATCACCCAGGGAAGGCCAACGTGGTGGCCGATGCACTTAGCCGAAAGGAGAAACTCAAGATGATGACGTCAGCGGACGAGTTGATCAAGGATTTTGAGAAGCTGGAGATTGAAGTGAGGTTACCAGGAATTGGACAAGAGAGTCTAAGGGGAATAAGAGTCCAACCACCGCTATTGGAAAAGATTAAGTTATGCCAGGAAAAGAAGATAGAAGAAGAAAAGAATTCGATGGAGAAAATTTTGACTGGCGAGGAAATTAAGTGTGAAAAGGATGGGAATGGAGTTATGAGGTACGCATCTAGGATATGGATCCCGAACGTTCAGGAATTAAAAGACGAGATTTTTCAAGAGGCTCATAGTTCAAGGTACTCAATTCACCCTGGAGGCACTAAGATGTATAGAGATCTGAGAGAATACTATTGGTGGCCAAATATGAAGAAGGACGTGGCAGAGTGGGTAAGTAAATGCTTGACATGTCAAAGAGTGAAGGCCGAACACCAGAGGCCCAGTGGATTGTTGCAACCCTTAGAGATACCCGAGTGGAAGTGGGAGCATATTGCGATGGGCTTTGTGGTCGGACTACCAAGGACCAAGACTAATCATGATGCCATTTGGGTAATTATCGATAGATTGACCAAGTCAGCACATTTTCTTCCAATCAACGAGAGATACACTGTCGACAGGCTGGTGGATATTTACTTAAAGGAGATCGTGGTTAGGCATGGAGTTCCTGTGAGCATTGTATCTGATAGAGACCCAAGGTTCAACTCCAGGTTCTGGAGGAGTTTTCAGGATTGTGTGGGGGCCAAGTTAAACATGAGTACCGCATACCACCCCCAATCAGACGGACAGAGCAAGAGAACCATCCAGACCATAGAGGACATGTTGAGGGTATGTGCCATAGATTTTAAGGGAAGTTGGGATGACCACTTGCCGTTGATCAAATTTTCCTACAACAACAGTTACCATGCGAGTATAGGAATGCCCTCATATGAAGCCCTATACGGACGAAGATGTCGATCTCCCTTGTGTTGGGAAGAGGTTGGAAAGCAGAAGATTTTAGGGCCCGAACTGGTCCAACAGACGAGAGAAACTATAGAACTTATACGAGGACGGCTGGTAGCAGCCCAGGATAGACAAAAGAAATATGCAGACCAGAACCGCAAAGACAAAGAATATGAGGTAGGAGAGTTTGTGATGCTAAAAGTATCACCATGGAAGGGATTGATGAGATTTGGAAAGAAAGGGAAGCTAAGTCCGAGATTTATAGGACCTTTTGAGATCTTGAGGCTTGTTGGAAAGTTAGCCTATGAACTAGCCTTGCCCCCGAGCTTGCAGCAAGTGCATAATGTGTTTCATGTGTCCATGCTACGACCCTACGTCACGGACTTTCGGCATGTGATAGAATACGACCAGATAGACCTACAGCCAGATTTGACTTATGTGGAGAAACCAGTAGAAATCATGGATAGAAAAGAACAAGTGCGGAGGAACAAGGTTGTCAAACTAGTGAGAGTTTTGTGGAGTAACCAGAATGTCGAAGAATCAACATGGGAACTAGAGAGCACGATGCATGAAAAGTACCCCCAGCTATTTTCAACCTGATTCCGGGACGGAATCCTTTTAAGGAGGGGAGGCTGTAAGAACCCTAAATTTTGTAATATTTTTTTATAATATCATATGACATTGTGAATTTGGAACCTTTTGAGTCACCCATGTTGTTTAATGGAATTGATTATCTGAGAAATTATGTTGTTACATTCACTATGTAAGAAAAAGGGAAGATTGCTGAAGGCAAGAGTCTTATTGTTAGTAAGATTTATAAAACCTGGGATTTGGGAGTTATTAGAGTATTAAAAGATTTTTAAGGGATTATCACAAGGAGTTATGGATATTCGAGGAATTTACACAATTAAGTACTTAAGGAATTACAAGGAAATCTCAACGCGACAAAATATTATTACGAGGAGTTAATTAAGATACAATATGAATTAAAGATTAAGTGACAAGCATTGGTGGAGGAATAGCAATACAAGGAAGGATATTACATGCAAGTCCCATGTAACTAGATTGTTAGAAAAGCAAACTAGAAATGCAAAAGCAACCAAGGAATAGTAACTAGTTAGTGGTGCATTGTCCAAGGAGACAAGGAGGCATGGTTGGCACCTAGGAAGCTAGTACTAAGCTTGTAAACATGTGACAATATACATATAACAAATACATATCACAATAATACACCACTTTATTTCAAACCACCCAAGCAAACAACTCTCTCTCTCCCCATTACTAGAGCTCTCGGCCCAAGCACTAGAAGGAAGAAGAAGAAATTTTTTCTTCAACTTCCCATCACTTACAATTCAAGGCAAAATTCCTAGGTCCTCTACACTCTATAAAGAAGGTATGCTATGAATTTCAAACCCTTTTAACCATCCAATCTTGAGATATTAATTGTTGAAGATTGAGTGAATAGTAACCATGTATGTTTATCTTTTAGATCTTGAAGGATTAAGGGTTGTAGGAGCTCATCTAAGTGTTCTTAGAGACTATAAAGCTCATCCAAGGTTCCTAGGCACTCAAGAACGTATACAATCCTCACCCCTCTTAACCATGAATTATTTATGGTGTATAATGTTAGATCCATGAACTTTAGTATGAATATTGGTTATTAGAGTTATGGATGATGAAGATCTTGAGTTTAAATGTTGTTGATGTGATTTTTAAGCTTGTAGTTAGTATATATAACTCCATGTGTGCTATAGAGTATAATCTTGGTGGTTTAGATGATGGTTGTGATGTATACATAGAATTCTTGAATGGTTAAGAAAGTTAGCAAGCTGTGTAAATTTTCTGGGAACATGTACTGTCTTGTAGGAGGGTTTTTAACCCCTAAATCTTGTCTCCTGAGGTCCTAATGCATATGGTTAGAAAGGTATTTGAATTTAGTTTCCAGAAATAAAAGGTTCATGACTAGGTGATGTTTAGATTTTGAGTTATGGCCTGAGAAGTGAAGATTGGTTTTGGAATCCGAACTGCACTAAATGGTCCACTTGTCAGCCCTCTTTAAACCCCTAAAATTTTATGTAGGATCATAGAAAAATTAGGAGAGCTAGTAATTGCAATGGTGAAGGCTACCCAAAAAGAATTGGATTAAAATATGCATTTTTCAATTTTATAAAAATGTTAGAGTAAAGTTCGCGCAAGTGAAAAAGTCGTAAGAGGAGTATGATTTTAAGGATGGACTAATACGCTTCGAATATGGTAAACAAATTAAGTCGAATAAGTGACGAGCATAATCGAGTGATGGCATGAACCTATAGTGGGGCTAGAGAGTCATAGGACGAAGTCATTAATTTAATTTTGTGTCCCCTAAAACCTTGTAATTAAAAGGTATTGTTAAGGTACTAACGAACGACTATTGGTTATGTATAGATCATCGTTCCACTCCTCAAGCTCGACAACCCCAACCTCACCAAGGCAAGTTTACTTTTCAAAACTTACATATATTAGGACTTTCACAAAAAATACTTAGGTATTTATTTTTTATATTATCATAAATACACAAAAAATACCTATCTTGGATTAAAAGCTTATTTAATTAAATAATTATTTTATTAATTATTAATATTAAGTCTTAAAATATCATTTATTAATTATTGTTCATTATTTTAAAGACAAAGCTAATCCAAGATACTTTCGAAAATCCCCGGTCAGGTTTTGCTTCTTGTACGATTTCAAGAATTATCGGTCGACTGATGTCGGACCTCAACTACTCAGTTTTCATTCAAAATAAAAATTTTAAAAGAAAAAGAAAAAGGGACTCTGGCAGGTGTGGGAATCGTTGACGAACGATCCCCGGGATGTGTAAGCGGCCGTGAGCCAGGTGGTCCATCAATTATTATTCCGGCCCAGGTGTTGCCGAAAGATGATTACGGATATAGTTTTCATCGAGGGTGATTACGGATGTAGTTTTCACCCGGGGATAGTTACGAATGTAGTTTCTATCCTTCTACCGGTAGAGAAGACCCGTGGATTATTGGACTTGGATGTGGCGACTGATCATCGTCAATCCCTGTCAGGTTTTATGTTTTCTTTAAGTCCCATTCCTCCACTTTGGAAAAATGCTCTGACACTGCTTCTTAGGCCTATGTGCCAAGTTGCTGATAGTGTTCTATTTTGATGAGAAAGATGTTGACTTCTTGCAGTATCTAGAACTGCAAGTTTACTTTGAAAACAAGGGCACGTATTGGTGCACCTTTGAAATTTATCAACGATGACAAATGATTTTTTAAAAGATTGATATAAACGAGTTTAATAACTGCTAAACACATGTAATGTTATATTGCTTACCTTATACATATATTTCTTGCTGAGCTATAGTTGCTCACTCTTGCTTGTTTTCAAATTTACAAACACAACAGTTAAGAGAAATGGCAAGACCCAGACAGACTCCTCGAAAGCAGGTGACTAGGCCCGAGGCAGCAGTTGAGATTCCACCGGTAGGCCCCATTAGCCAGATTGGTTGGCAACTTTTGTTAGTACGTTTTATTTATAAGTATGACCTGTGCAAAGCAGTGTACCGTAACAAACATTCAAGCCGCTAACATATCGAAGTGTTGTTGGTAGCATAAATGCTATTTAATTCGGTCTGTAATAACTCTGAAACTTTTACTTTTGCTCAATCAAGTGTACGACATTTCTGAGACTCTAACCTATGTGTGTGTGTGTGCGGTGTGAGTTTTATTGCGGGGTCGATGGCTGTTATATATATTATGTGCAAGAACATGTATGTTATTAATGGAAAATGGACCGTGAGCGCCTAGATCTCCGACCCCGGATCTGGGGGCGTCACAGGATGTTACGAGTAGGGAGTCAAATTATAGATATTTGAAGGCTCAAACTCTTCCAAGTGAAAGGTGAAATCAGTCACTATTTATCCGACTTCAAGGGCAACAATAAGAGTGGAAGCAATCTCTAACATGATTACATTACTACTGAATAATTCAAAGGATATCTTGATGAATGTATAAGGACCAGCTGATTTATCTGGAAGTTCAAGCATAACTCAATAAGAAGAAAAGCTTATTGACTTACTAAAATATTATCTTTTGTTGAAGCAACTTTTCAGGGATAAAAATTCAAATCAGAAAAGATCTTTTGCATAAAGCGTCACGTGGGCTTGGGAGCTAAGTCAATTCAAGAACTTAGTAACTTATGAAGAAAGAAACATACACTGACTTGAAGCATGATGGAATTGTCCAAATCAAGAAGAGATGACCTTCAAGACATGTCCAGAAATGGTCATCACTTCAAGCATGTGTGTGTGACAATTTATACCAAAAATGTATCTTTACATTTTACGTATTCTACTTGTCTTCATACAGTTTAAATAAGTTGTATGAGCAGCATAGTCTAAGTGTAGAAAAGAAGAAGAAAACTGTAACACCCCGATTCTGAAGATATTAATTTTGATTATTTTATTTAGAATAAGATTTATTGCGAATTAATTTTGAATCGTTTTGGGAGTAATGAAGAAATTAGAGATCGAGACAATAAATGGTGAATTTTGAGGAATAATTTCTTTTATTGGTTAAGGATGGAATTATTATGTCAAATATTAATTATTGACGTTGGATGATTTTTAGGATTTATTTCCGGGAAATTTGCAAGTGGACTCGTAATTATTGAAAATATGAGATTTAGGAGATTTGATAACTTTATTTTATAAAGTTAAGGAGTAGAATTTATTTTGAGAAGTAAGTGGATAATTGTTTTGATAAAACAATTATAAGTGGAATAAAGAGATGAAATTATGGAAATATGGATAAGTAGTAGAAAGAAGGGCATTTTGGTCTTTTTGTGAGCTAGATATTTATAAAAGGAGATAAGCTTTTATCCACCCATCTCCACCACAAAAATCAGCCATGGAAGGAGAAGAAAGAGGGAGAGAAAAAGAGAGAAAAGAGAAAAAGGAAGAGAGAAACACTTGTATCCATACTTGAAAATTCTTGTAATCAAAGATTAATCATATATACATAGTGGGTGAAGCTTGGATTGAAGGTTTACTTGAGTTTATGGTGCTTTGGAAAGTAAGAAGATTAAGGAAGAAGATGAATAGTAGTTTTTGTGGAAAAAGTGGAAGCTTTGTTTGATTGAAACTTGGTTGTTGGTTTTAAGCTTGAAAAATGTATGATTCTTGATTCTTTAAGGTTAAAGATGCTTGATTGTGTTTAATTATATAATTAGGGTTTATGTAAAATTAGGGTTCTTGAGTTTTGTTTCCTTATGAAATTGGTTGTTGCTTGTGATTAGTTGTAGTTAATGAGTAAGATTTGTGAAAAAGGAAAGTTATGCAAATCTGTCCAGAAAATTTTCAGGGCCTGCCCTGTTTTTGTAAGAGGAATTCGAACGGGTTGTGCTCTGATCTGGGCAGTGATCTCTTGATGAAATTTGCTCTATTTGGAGTCTAGTTTGTGTACGTAAAAACCGTGCGTCGATAGAGTAAATGGCTAAAAGTTCTGCACGTTTTAGTGAAGGTAGCGCAAAACTGAAATTTTTTGTGTAGTCGCTCGAGATAACATAATTTGTTTCCTAATTAAATGAAGTGGTTTTGAGATAAAAATTTTATGGAAGCTTGACATGATATTAGAGATTAAATATGGAAAGTTTCATGTTATAAAGATCATTTCTCATTTTATGAAAAATGTTAGAGTAAAGAGTGCAAAGTTGCTTTTTGTGTTTTCCAGTTTGTCTGCCCGGTTTTGGGGAGTTGTTTTGAAAGGGTTAACGATCTTATTTGATGTTGGTCAAAGAATGAAAGTTGTTAGTTTTGGTCTTATCTAGTTGATTGTCAAGTATGGTATATATTGAAATGGTGGTTAGTGTTTTGACTTAGAATTTCAAAGGAGTAATAGTTGAAAATGATAGATGAATTGTGGGTAGAGATGGGGTTGGGTATTGATTGATGTTGTGGATTGTTTGTGGATATCTTGGATTGATTTAAAGTGTTTTTACACCGAGGAATGTCCTTTTTACGGGAAGGTCATGTCCAATATTTTGTAGGAAGGACATTCACTTAGACCTATGGATGCGTGATTGATTTTAGTAGATAATTTTAGAAATGGATTGAGTTGTAGAATTTGATCATTCTAAGGTCATGTTGTTTTGTGAAGATACGAGTACATTTATTCTTGAGAATATATGATTGAAGATCTTTGATGATACATGTTCAGGTTTTGAAGAAGTGGGGTGAAGAATGGTTGGACTGCTTGGATATCGATGGTTGTAATTATATTTTGCTGTGATAAATTGGAAATAATGCGTTATATTTCTGTTAACGTATTTACTTTGTTTTAAATCCTATGCGTACTTCGTTTTATGCGTATAAAAATTGGGATCTTATTTCCAGTAAAATATTGATTTTTAACTAGAAAAGTAGAAATGTGGATTTTAGAAGAAATATATTTTCAAATGGAAAAGTAGAAATGTGGATTTTAGAAGAAATATATTTTCAAATGGAAAAGTAGAAATGTGGATTTGGGGATTTTAGAAGAAATATATATCTTTCAAGCTGAAGTGTTTAAAGTGTGATTTTTTTATACTATTATAAATACTCGATAAATTGTTTTAACTAGTATACGTAGAAATGTGATTTTGAGGAAAACGAAGTAGACTGGCATTGACAGTGAATCACTCCCATAATTGGGACCAGTAGAACCTCCAGAAATGGAGACCAGTAAAACTTCCAGAAATGGAAGCAGTTCCAGAAATGGAAATTTGTGAACTTCCCGAAATATGAAGTAATGGTCGGGGACCCCAATGATGAAACTTGATGAACTTGTCGTGTGTAGAATGCCCAGTTTTTCCTAACGTAATTTGTGAAGTTTATATTTTTATTATAAACTGTGAATTGTGAAATGTTGATGATTGCTTATATGTAATATGGTGAAAATGCCTTAAGATTCAGTTTATTATGGAATTGTGTTGAGTTTCGGATTATTGTGAAATAAAATTGGTTACGAAACTATTACTCAGTTTTAAAAGATGAATACTTTGACAGAACTCTGATTTCGGTATGAGTTATACTTTGTTATAAACTGTGTTGTGAAGATATATTGGCAGGACTCTAGTTTCAGTGTGAGTATATATTTTATTATAAACTGTGTAGTGATGATGGTTTCCAAAACAAAATTATTTTATAAAACTTCAGTGGATCACTACAAAATATACTTGCTGAGCTTTATAGCTCATTCCTTTATTTTATAAATTATCACAGGAGGATATTGGAGATCTCAGAAGGATACTTGGGAAGGTAGAAAGAAGTGATGGAACAGTAGAGCTGGTGGTTGACTTAGTGGTTGTACTTTACGTACTGAAGTTTGTAGATCGACTTGGTTGAAGCACTTGTTGTGGACTTTGGTTGTATGTTGGTTCGAGATAAGTTAGGTCAGAGTTGACTTGTGGTCGTACAGATTGTAGTATACTGTAGATAGTAACTGAGATGCGCTGTGGGTGACATTATATTTGTAAGGTAGACTTTGTGAAGAGTTGTGATTTAAAATTTTGTAATCGTTGAGATAGTCATTTGATTTAAGATGGAACGAAGTTTCTGATGGTTGTGTAAATTTGTGGAAAATAGTTTGAGATGTAAAGTTTTAAAATTTTAGCAAGTTAAGCATGCTGAGATGTAGTTTTAGGGGACCCACGGGCCGGTTTATTTCCAGAGGAAATCAAACCGGGGTCGGGGGCGTCACAAAAATACAGAGCATAACGCATATAGCATTAGGTTTTCTTGTAAACACTGAAACATTATAACCCGCAGCTGTGTATTCCTACATAGAGTATTTTCTTCAAATACAACCCTCAGGTGGACCGAACAAACCCACCTAAAATTTTTATATCTTGTGTCGTATGTGTCTTAGTTATCTTGTTTACTTTCTGTTCTTATAACAAACTATTTAAGACCTCACTAATTTGAAAGAATTTATTCAAGATTGTATTCACCCCCCCTTCTACAATCTCGTGGTGTATAACTGGGAAATAACAAGAGTAATTAGCATTTAGAGAATTTTGTAATTTAATTTATTTTTTACATGTCAACGGACATATCAATTGGCCAAATAACGAGTGTGTACAATGTCATAAAATGTATCCTCGCCTTTTTTCAACTTATTATTATTACAATTTTAAGACTTTCTTGAGTGGAGTGAAATCAATTTTAAAACCTCTTATCAGAAGATGAAGATACAAATTTTCTATCAAAAATCACGATATATTTGAACATAAAATATTGATATTAAAAAATATATTAATATAAAAATTTATCCTGAATGGTCCTAATTTTTTCTATTTCAATTATTGGTTAACACTTTTTCTAATGTTGTATCCAACTATTAACGGTTTTTTTAAAAAAATTACTTTTTTACTAATTTTAATAAATTTTAATAATTTATCCAATTTTATTTTTTATTTTACTTTTCTTAATGTCCAACCGTTAATGAAAATGGTAATCTATAATTAATGATATGGTTACCGTTCAAGAAGAATATATTATTAACTTGCTATGAATAGGGGTGTTGATGGGTTAATCAACACAATCAAAACCACCCATACCGACTCTTTTTTCAATCGATCAAGCCAATATAAAAACCCAATTCTAGATTGGGTTACAAATAATTCAAACGGAATGAAATAGATTGGGTACAATTTTAATGTGTACGCATATTTTATTACAAAACTAGCTTACAACTCGTGTAATGTATGAATATTTTTTAATATAATAGAAACTAATTATTTAATTTAAAATAAAAATTTTAAGACATTAATTTTGTAGGCTTAAAATTTTGAATGATTTTATCTAATAGTAATTATATATATGTTGTTCGTGATATTTATAGGAAATGATGGATTTTAGTTTAAAAATATAGAAAAGATGATGTGTTTTAGCTGAAAAACGTAATCGGTTAGTTATTATTTATTGTAATATTATTATTTTATTTTATTTAAATAAAGCTAGCCGAATAGGTTTTACTAGGAAAAAATAAAAAAATAGAAAAGGTAAGGTATTTTAACTGAAAAAGGTAATTGGTTAATTATTAGTAATTATAATTATAATATAATTTTTTATTTTATTAAATAAAATTTCTTATAGTGTTTTTAGAAAAATAAACATTTTAATTAGATAAAATATAAAAGATAATATATTTTACGTGAAAAAGAAAATGATTAGTTATTGAAAAATATAAAAGGTAACATGTTTTACCTAAAAATGAAATGTTTTAGTTATTAGTAACTATCTACTATATAATAGTGTCTGAAGCCTGTTTTGTACAGTACCTTCCCAAATTTATGTTTTTACCCATAAAGTTCATAAGTATTACAAAAATACCAGTGATACAATCGGCTCCGGACTCCTCCCACGTGCAATACACATAAGCAATACATGAAACTTCTACTGGAAGCTCATTTTGAAATTGAAATTGATATACATGATTTCCAAAAATTCAAATTGAATTTTATTGATGAAAGTTTCTCTCTCTTTCTCTCTCCTCTCCTCTCCTGCACTCTTCTTTTCTTTATAGCATGTCTTTAAGTTATCTTTCTAATTCTCTTTTTACATTAAGTTCATTTTATGAACTACCATTATTAATGATTATTGCTAATCTATTGCAATATTGACTTTGCTAAGAAACTGTTTGATGATTTGCCTAGAAGAAAAAGTTGCTAAATTATACACTTTGTAGGTATTGTTCTTATCAACATTACTCTTAATAGTTTGATTTTTGGGATGTATATGCAAGTTCTGTTAAAACTTTGGGATGTTATCGCTTTCACTAGTCACATACAAGGTGATCTATCAATCCTTAATGAGTTTGATTATATTTTCATTGCAGTTTAGAGTTGGTTGATTAACTGTTTGATGGATTGTCCAAAAGAAAAGGATGGATAGATTTGTATATTTTTCATCCTTTTAGCATTTTTTTTATGTCTGTTACATTCGGATGTATTCTTTAACTACCAACTTTACATATCACAATTCGTTTAATTTTATTGCAAGTCAATATTTCCACGCCAATATATATGGATTGAGTATGGAGTAAAGATTAATGTTGATCTATAAAGTATATGTCTTAATTTTCATTTTATTCTCAAAAAATATAATGCATATGATGTATACAAAACATACACACACACACACACTATCCATACTCTTTTCATTTGCAGATCATCTTAGTAAAAGGCTCAATATATTGTTTTCTATATTTTACGATTAATCTATGAATTTATATATATGTTGTGTCTTAAAAGACTTAGTGCAAGGTAGTTTAAGAGCTAATTTTTAAGTAAAAAAGTATGTATGGCATCTTATTGGAGGATTATTTCTTCTGTATCCATTTATAAGAATGATGGAATATGTTCTTTAGTTTTGTTTATGTTTATGAAATGAGTGATGTTATACATTTATAAATACATTTTCTAAATTGATTACGTTTTTCCATAAAAATTGATTACATAAATAATAGTTACATGTAAATTCAAAATAATGGTATTGTAATTATATTTTACAAAATTTCTTACCATAAATAATATGATTTTAATTTTTGAAAGGAACTGAAATTGCAAGGAGCGTCATTCAAGGATTTTGTTTATCTGAGTTGACAGTTATGAGGCTTACACCAAAAAGGCTAGATTGTCCTTTGAGATGATTTCCTATTAAACATCAAATTCAAGACAAGATCAACGGATAAGATGGGAGTTCTCTTGGTCTTTTGCTAAACAAGGTTCTCTTTTGAACCTCCTCACACACACACACACTCACACACACACACACACACACACACATATATATATATATATATATATATTTGAAATAGTCATATGCAAATGAATTGTACTAAAATATAATGTACAAGAAAACCGGGTTTCTTTCATTCAGAAAAGTATCACCTAACCGAAAGCTATGCAAGATGTTCCCGAAAATTTAAACAATAAAATCTTAGTGTGTGAAAAGAGAACATCCCATTAGTCCTGGTCTGAGAAAAACATCTATGTCTGCACACCTTAAAAGAGAATAAAACAATAAAATTGAACAATATTAATAATAGTGAAATTAGAATTTTACAAAGTAAAATCAAAATAAAAAATGTAATAGTACATAAATTACAAAATAAAATCTAATCAAAGGGGATCCCTTTGATTTAGGTTTTACTTAATCGTAATCGCTTACACGAGAATCATTGTAACTTAGCAGCTCTCAAGAATTGGTCTGAGAAAAACATCTATGCATGCACACCTTAAAAGAGAATAAAACAGTGAAATTGAACAATATTAATAATAGTGAAATTACGATTTTACAAAGTAAAATCAAAACAAAAAAAGTGTAATATTATATAAAATTACAAAATAAAATATAATCAAAGGGGATCCCTTTGGTTAGATACCGGCTAAAAATAGTGAGAAATAATTATACAAACAAATATAAGATTTTTTTTGAATTTTAAAATTTTAAAGCTCAAAATATATTATAAACAATTTTTCTATGTTAAATATTGTATAAAAATACATATATTATAGATATACAAACCTGAGAATTTTTTTGATTTTGAAACTTTTTTTCTATGTTAATTATAGTATAAATATACATATATTATAAACACAAATAGTCACCTATCTAACATAAAATCGTCATTAACAACTCTTAAAATCATCATATATGATCGAACACACCATCATGTATGGCCAAGAACATCACCATAAATGGAAAATCTCACACAGGCACGAAAATGTAGCACACATATATGTATATAACCAATATAATTTATTGAAAAATTCAAATTTTAAAAATCAAATTGTCAATTAAAGAATCAAATTTTATATATTAAATTGATTATTAAAAGATTCCATTTAAGCTGTGACGCCCCCAAATCCACCCTGTCCGGGGACCCGGGTCGTCACACAGTCTCGATATCCTACAACACACGTTAGCTGGAAATTTATTACTGAAGGAATTATATGC
This sequence comes from Saposhnikovia divaricata, assembly GCA_036435485.1. NCBI lineage: Eukaryota > Viridiplantae > Streptophyta > Magnoliopsida > Apiales > Apiaceae > Saposhnikovia > Saposhnikovia divaricata. The sequence goes on along the minus strand of CM071595.1, from coordinate 50,841,874 downwards.
ATATACGGAAGTGTAAAACATAAATTTCTTAAATTAAATCCTTAATTAATAATATTAAGAACTCTTCTTAATTAATTTATAATCAATTAAATCTTATTTAATCAATTATAAAATTGCTAAATTATTTATTTCATAAATAAATAATTACTAGCCATTATTAATTAATTCTTCCATCAATAAATCAATCTCTTTTATTGCGTGACCCTGTAGGTTCAATATTAAGCCGGTAGTAGAAATAAATAATAATAAAACTATTTTATTATTATTTATATAAATTCTTCTAATTCATTAAATATAATTAATTAAATAATTAATCATAATCGTGAGGGATACTTCTCAGTATATCGTGACTATCCGGATAATATGAATTCACTGCTTAGAATACCTAGAACCTAGTTAGTGAATAGTTACCGTACAATCAATTCCTTCCACCCTACAATATCCCGATTAAATACAAGGCATGGAACTCGTGTCAAGCCTATCAAATTTAATCATATGATTCCTTATTCATAATGCATAGTTCATATTAATGCAAATTAGAAACTCCTTTCTAATTTCATTCACTCTGACCAGAGATTCCTGAACTAGCATAATAAGAATAGCATAGGATATTCTCTTCCTTTACTGGAAGGGGTAGATCCTTTATTGACCGTTAACTATCTCCATACACAAATCCTTATGCCTAGAAGCATAGTTCATTATATACAAGATTACTCTAACGATCTCAAGTCTAAGGACACTTGTACAACTATCACTTAGTGAACAACTATCGACACATGAGTAAACTCCAGTCTTTGCTCCATTGATCGAGTCATGTTCAGTGAACTTATTCCCTAATAAGCACCTAAATACTAGCTATAGTGTCACCAAAGAAATGCCTATGAGAACAGACATCCTTCCTAGAAGGCTAGCATAGTATGTGTTACGGCATATTTCGGTTGCCTCTATTATCTCCCAAATTTCCAAATATGAATCTAATAATAATTAACTTAATCCCCAAGTTAATTTTTTCCTCTCTCTGAAACGAGGAATTATCTCCAATTTATGATAGAAAATATCTCTAAACGATATCCTTCAAATCAGGAAGGTATCCCAACGCGGATATAATTCAAAGAGATAAAATCTACTAATTCCCAAAATACATCCCTTAACAATCATAGGGATTAAAAACCAATTTTTTTAACAGAACTGCGTTGGCTTGATCCTTATAAATATAAGGTACGCAGGCATCTTGGGAAAGGATCCGACACATCTAACAAGTCGAGACACCTCTCAAGTCCAGCCCCAAACATCCAAAATCCCAAATCCCCCTATTTTCATGATTTCGTTATTCCAGCAACCTCCGAAATTTGTTATCACCAAATTCCTCCGTTAACAATTGGCGCTAGAAGGAGGGCATTATTTATTGATTGTGGAGGACAATCAACTCACACGCATGGGGGGTTATTATGGATCTGGAGCTGCTGTAATGGAGGAGCTAAGCGGTGGAGGCGGTGGATCTATTCCGAATTAAGATAAGTTTTCTTGTGATTTTGTCCATACAAGTTAATTATCTTATAAAATTCGTAGTAAATTCAATACATGTCGGATTTCGATGATTTTTAATGATTCGGAAATCTTGTTAAATTGTCTATAACTTTCGTTCTTTGAGTTTTCTCAGATTACATCTTGATCTATTCTCGAAATCACAAAAAACAATCAGATCTCGTTTTTCAGCATCAAGAAATCAAACAGCAGACGTTTTCTTTGATTCCCGATTCGTTATAAGTCCATTTTTGATAAGCCATATATGCCGGAAAGATATTTTCGTTCTCTACAATTTTCGTGTTTTGTGTTTTTCAAGAAAAAGTCGTTTAGATGGTCAAAAACGTCAAAAACAGATCTGGGCAGAATTTGAATTGCGAAGATTTTCAAGATTTTTGGTGTAATTTTCGTGGTACATGATTTTGGAAGACTATTATTCGAAGATTTTATTATTTTGGAAGGCCTTCCTTTGTGGGGGTAATATTTTGGAAGATCCTCTTTTCTAGGGATAAATTTTGGAAGGCTCTTGTTCGAAGAGTTAATTATTTTGGAAGGTCCTCCTTTGTATGGGTAATATTTTGGAAGACTTTTATTCGAAGAGTTGAATTTTTAGAAGAGCTTTCAAGTGTTGCTGATATTTTTTGGAAGAATCTTGGGATATTGATATGACTTTGGGAAGATGACCTCCTCTAAGGAGGGTCTCCCTTATTTTTTTGTGTTAGACGACCTCCTCTAAGGAGGGTCTTTGTGATTTATTTAAAAGATGATCTCCTCTAAGGAGAGTCTTTGTGAAAATGAAGCGAACTTCGGAAAATCCACCTCCTGTGAGGAGGGATATTTCTGGAATGGGGAGCGACCTCCTTTGAGGAGGGTATCCCAAATTATCAAAATCCTTGCAAAAACCGTACTTCCGGGGGGGATGTCCGTACTTCCGGCGCCTCATCAAGGTTCGAGCTTCGGAAAGTCCACCTCCTGTGAGGAGGGTATTTCTAAACAAAAACTGATCTCCTTTGAGGAGAGTACCCTAAATTACTAAATCCTTGCAAAAACCGTACTTCCGGGGGGGGATGTCCGTACTTCCGGCACCTCATCAAGGTTCGAGCTTCGGAAAATCCACCTCCTGTGAGGAGGGATATCTCTGAAGCATTTATGGAAATTCTGGTGGATATGACCTTCTTTGAGGAGGATATTTTCCGGAATACGTTATGGAAACTCTAGAATACGTCCTTCTTTGAGGAGGGTATTTCTCGGAGTGCTTAATAGAGAATATTTCTTTGAATATTAGCTTTTCAGGGTATTGCTCGGAAAGTTTTGCACGACTATTCGAATAATGCTTGGATTGCTCTCCAGGATACGTTCTCTTACACCTACAAAACTTATTATTTACATATCGCATATTGTCTTATTTACATCTACATGTATATTACGGGCACCTTGGTGCTCCATATTTTTTACTAATCTTTCTCTCCTAGCTGTTTTAGTGACTCGGGAAATTTGGAAGATCGAAGCATGCTTAGTTCTCCACTGCAGCAAGCTACAATGAAGAACTGGGGGGGTAGTTGTTACGGCATATTTCGGTTGCCTCTATTATCTCCCAAATTTCCAAATATGAATCTAATAATAATTAACTTAATCCCCAAGTTAATTTTTTCCTCTCTCTGAAACGAGGAATTATCTCCAATTTATGATAGAAAATATCTCTAAACGATATCCTTCAAATCAGGAAGGTATCCCAACGCGAATATAATTCAAAGAGATAAAATCTACTAATTCCCAAAATACATCCCTTAACAATCATAGGGATTAAAAGCCAATCCTTTTAACAGAACTGCGTTGGCTTGATCCTTATAAATATAAGGTACGCATGCATCTTGGGAAAGGATCCGACACATCTAACAAGTCGAGACACCTCTCAAGTCCAGCCCCAAACATCCAAAATCCCAAATCCCCCTATTTTCATGATTTCGTTATTCCAGCAACCTCCGAAATTTGTTATCACCAAATTCCTCCATTAACAGTATGTACCGATCTTTACGGATTAAATAACTTCCAATCAGTTATCCTATGATCAGGAACAGTTTTAAATCTAGTGTTATCATCTTCTAGATCTCACTATTATAATCTCATTATAATTCTAGAAGCTTTACTCTAAACTATGGAACATCTGATTTAATACACTTTAAATAGATAAAGCCCGTATAAAGACAAATATGTATGTCACTAAATAATCATAAAACCTACAAAGATTACAAGAAAGTTTATCCTAACTCATCATCCATGATTGGATTTAGGACACTTCTCTTTCAATCTCCCACTTGTACTAAAACCAATCACTTCGGTGTCGCATACCTATCTTCACTATGTGAAGATAAAAGTGAGTCTGAGAAATAGCTTTAACAATGGGTCTACTACGTTGTTTGTGTATGTCAACTTTCTCAATGTTGACAACCTCTCTTTCATCGATCTTCCTAATCGGATGAGAGAGCCGAAATTATGTGTTTAGACCTTAGATGGAATCACGGTTCCTTAGCATGCACTAATCTGATGCCCTTGAGTTGTCACATTACAACTCAATGGCTTATAATCTGCCAGGAACTAACCCAACACAGAAACTAGTTTTCCAATCCACTGTTGCAACACACTTGTAACAAAACACACTATGCTTTCTGATCTAATATTAATGAGTGTCTACTGCTTGAAACTATTTCAACTCACTGTCTTTCCACTCAGGACTATCAAGTGCCCCGAAATGAATCTACTATCAAACTGATCTTGATTAAAACTTGAGTCTACAAGGACCTTTAGTTTTAATTTAGATCCATCAGAGAAAATAAATATATCGCCATGCCTTCTCAAGTATACTATGACATTTTATTGTCATCTGATCCTTTTCTTCTAGGAGTAGATTGATATTTGCTTGTCACGACAAGAAACATCATTACTTGTACATATCATGTAACACAGAATGGATTAAAATGATTCTCAGAGACATTCCATTCACGTGTTCTCTCTTTCAGAGAGTTATTCTCCCATGTTCATCAATATGAAACATCACTTGGAGTGTCCATGCTAAACAATTTAGCATCCAATCAATGTACATTATTTTACGTCAGACCTCTTATCCTAATCATGATCTATCAACATAGATCATCACCCTTAGTTTATTCGAGGCCTAACTCTAGTCCAAGAAGAAATTCTTTGATAGCTTAATTCTAATGAAAACCAAAATTATCAAAGGTATATTTTCACTAATATATCCACATATATTACTTTATTACATCACTCCCACTAAACTCATGTACCATTAAATGGATCATTCACCTTTTTGATAAAGTCAAACTCTTTGACTATCTCATCAAAATTAATGTTCCATTACCGAGAAGCATGCATGCGAAATCTTCATGGTTTTGATCATGGCTATTCGATAAAGGTTTCTTTAAGGTGATCACATTACCTTCATTTAAACCTTTACAACTAGCCTGGCTTTATAGGTCTCTACCTTGCCATCCATTCATAAACTCTCTTAAAAAACCATTATAGATTCCATGACACTCTGTCACTTCTTAGAGTCATTAAAACTCAAAAGATTGTCATTACCGTATATAGTGGATATCATATCATCATTCTAAATGATGAAACCTTGATACCCTCCTAGATTACAACAGTGTTGTTGTACAGAAAGTTTAACTACTCAAATAGGTTCCATACTTAATCCACGATGATTTGTGGTTCTTGAACTTCATCAAGTTCACTATAGCTCCTACTGAGCCTTTGAAGGGTAAACTAATTTTCCAAAAAGGTGGAGTATCTACAAAACAAAACACTCCCAATGTCTATAAAATAAATACTCCTTGCTCAAAAAGATTGCATATAGTTGTCCTAAACTCTATTTAAGACTAACCACAAACCTTCTCCATTCAGATTCAGTCTCTAACTTATTCAACTCTTGACATAGGTTAGACAACCCCAAATCTCAAGACAATTGAGACTTGTGTTTCCTTAATCCACATCTCATGGAGACTTTAGTTAACGTGTGTTGAGGATACCTTATCGAGTAGTTTGACTATTCTAATAAGTCATTTTCTTAATAGATACCGGAATTACTGATATCACTCACTATGAACTGAACCTTGTCTAACAAGAGTCTTCAGTGAACTAATATCATGATTTTTGAGATAATTCAGGAACTGACTATTTAAATATTGACAAACCTCAATCTCATTGAATGTTTCCAATACTCTTAAATAGTTTGTTGTCATACCTCAGCATTCATTGAACCTATCAATAAAACTTGGATTTTGTATTTCAATAAATACACATATCCTTATTTACAATGATCATCATTGAATGTGACAAGGAATCAAACTTGATCTATCTCATTATATCTAGTTTGTTCAATATGAAACATATAATCCATAAGTCCAACAGCACGACAAATCAACAAGTTCTCATAATTGAAACAACAACGGTTGTTCTATTTCAGTTATGTAGGACTTCATCGATGTCTAGCTATCTACTTGTCCTTTGGTTAAGATTCGTAATCCTTGAACCTAAGTGGTGTCTAATACCCAAGTAGATGATTGACTTATAGACTTCTTCATTTCAACTATTAACAAACTTATATAGAAGTTGAGGTTACACTAACCTTTTACTTCCTTGATTCTGTACGACTTATCTTACATAATCCAATTCCAATATCCTATCCTTCTTCAGTGGAAGTCTAATACCTTTGCTTTCTTGGCTAACACTTATCTTAAAGATTATGTCTTTTCAACTCACCTTCCTATTCCTATAATAAGACCTCAAGATCACATCTTGACTTTATTCTTACAATGAGATTTCAAGATCACATCTTGAATTAACTATATATCTATCTAAAGACCCGTTATATTAACGAACAATCTAATTGATCATATAAAACAAGGTCATTGACAGAAATATTGCTAAGCCGTTGTTATCGATAAATAACATTGATATCTTATATCTATGTCCCTAACTTATTTATCTAACAACTCTTGTAGATGAACAAAATGAGACATCTCACTCATCGTTAGATACATCTCTCACAACTTGCGAAGACTGGTGAGTTCAAGACGAAAAACAATCTATTCTACTTGTGAAAACTATTCTCACTTTCCTTGTCAACAAGTCATTGACCTAACATCCATTATGCTATTTCTACAGTGCAGAAGACGTCACATTTATATTTTAAAATTTTTAAATAAAATTAACAACATAAGTAGAATATTCGATTTTATAATCTTAACACCAAATGAATCGGGTCTTTATTCATTGGTGGATCCCACTATTTTATCTAAGTTATATAACCCTCTATAGTATAACTGAGCATTCACAATGCTAGTGAGAGTGGGAATCCTACTTTCCATCACACAACCCCGGCTGTAGCACGAAACGCCATGTGATGTTCCATAAACAGACAACTCCTGTCAATTACATCTCATGTTATTCCCTAATAAAACTTTAGCCTCTTGAATCATTGAGTCACGGCTGTGGCACGACAAAATCAATATTCTAAGTCAAGTCAAACCCAACATCTCGTTCAAATTAAATCAGATTTCAATAGCCCATGGCTGTGGCACGTAACGACCATTGAACTCTAATTAATTCACGCATCTAATGTAATAGACCAGTACCCCCTATTTCATAAACAAAGCCCTCGACTGTGGCACGAAACGACAATGCCCTAAAATAAGAACTACTTTCTACCATGTTGGAAGGCTATGACCGACACAAGCCCGTTGTGCCTTTTGCCATTTTATCACTTGATATTTAATAAAAGAAGGGTTTTATATTACTAAGGTTACAAAACATTTTCGTATGAACCTATAAGTTTAACGTGTTTTAAGTTTAATAGATAATCTAAATCTATAATAAAAACACTACAAACTCAATATTATCAAGTCAGGTCAGAACCAACATCTCGTACAATTAAATCAGATTCCAATAGCCCACGGCTGTAGCACGTAACGACCACTGAAATCTAAATTTGTACACATCTGATGTAACAGACAAGTACTTTCATGTTGATCAGTAACAAAGCCCTCGGCTATAGCACGAAACGACAATGCACCAAAAACAAGAAACACTTTATATCATGATGGAAGACCAAAACCGACACAAACCCTTTTGTGTCTTTGGCCAATTACAACTTGACTTATTTAATATTAGAGGGATTATATTATGCTACAATCATAATCATATTATAGAGAGATTCTTCCTTTTAAATTAAATATTTCAAATCAATAATCGATAATAGGATGATTCCCAGATCGGGGGGAGCATTGTCAAGAGGCGTCACTTAATACCCCTTTCTTACAGATCGTAATCCGTTTTTGACAGAATCATCCTTTCTCTCACTATTGAAAATTCATATTTAATTACGTATTTCACAAACACAAGAATCTCATGATTGTATACATAATATTAATATTAAACTTGTGAAACAATTTCACAAATCCTAAATCTCCTAAACTACGCCTTATGTTGATTTAAGTTCACCTAAATCTATCATCGCATGGTAAACATAGGCATATATCACATATATAAACATAAAGGAACATAAAGATAGGCATGTTATAACATATAACACAATTATATACATCTCTATGCATCACAATTTGCATTAAAAGAAGCTAAACAATTTAAAAACATGCTTTAAAACACTTTTAAAGCAATAAATAGTTCAAAACTATTTTTATAAAAATATTTGACCACACCATCAGATCCGTCTCGAAAAAATGGATCCAATGATATATTGCACACCCCAAACGGAATCTCCAAGCTCCGGGAAAAGGCAAAAGAAGGAAAACGATCGCGTGTGCATGTCTGTACATGTCAATCACGCATCAAGGTACAACGCTACAGACTTGTCACGCATTTCACAAATGCGTTATAGTCTGTAGCGCATGTCCGATATGCGTTACAGGCTTAAAACCAATTTTGCACCTGTACCGCATTCTCAAAATGCGTTTCTATCCCTTTATGGCGGTCCCACCGCCAATTCACTTGTACAGCTGACAGAAATTAAAGTTTTTAATCATCAGTACAGACAAGATCAGTACATACAATAATGTCAAAGCAGCAGCAGGAGTCAGTACTCATGTCTGGCGAATGTCAATCAAACAAGCTTCGTTTTCAGTGCAACAATTACACATATTTTAATCAAATAGTATGTATTATTAAATGAATTTAATTGAAAACAATTTTCAAAAATTCATAATAATTAATCTACATATCAGAAAATTATGAAAAAATACCCAGATGATCTACAACAATTGTAGAACCCAGATCAACAGTCAAATATCACAGAGAAATTTATTTTGAATTAATTCATAATTAAATCAAAATAAACTTGTAAAATCCGTAATAAATTCATACATCTTCATTAAATTATGAAAATTTACAGATAATTCTATATGCATACAACCTATGCTCTGATACCATTGAAGGAATTATATGCATATACGGAAGCGTAAAACATAAATTTAAGCATATATATCGCATATATATACATACGATTCATGTATAAAAGATGAGATTCGTAATCTAACCTTTAAAGCTGATGATAGATGATGTAAATAGCCTCCTAGCAGTTGCTCCTCAGTATGTGAAGCACTCCACAAGTATCCACCAAGAGAGTGATTGAACGAGAGAGGAAAAGAGGGTTGAGAGAAAAATAGGGTTGCCTCTATAAAAACTTACGTAAAAAGGCGTGAGGCAAATAGGGTTTATAACCTTATATTTATAGGCAAATCTCAGCTGAATATTTCCTATAAAATAATATTATTATTAACCCCACAAATCAATTAATCTCATTAATCAATTTAATTAATAATTAAAACTCTTTTAATCATTAATTTTTTTTCTAAACTCTTTAGAAAATAATTCTCTCACTTGATTTAATTTCTTAAATTAAATCCTTAATTAATAATATTAAGAACTCTTCTTATTTAATTTATAATCAATTAAATCTTATTTAATCAATTATAAAATTGCTAATAAATTATTTATTTCACAAATAAATAATTACTAGCCATTATTAATTAATTCCTCCATCAATAAATCAGTCTCTTTTATTGTGTGACCCTATAGGTTCAATATTAAGCCGATAGTAAAAATAAATAATAATAAAACTATTTCATTATTATTTATATGAAATTTTCTAATTCATTAAATATAATTAATTAAATAATTAATCATATTTATTCTACATCGTGAGGGATACTTCTCACCATATCGCGACTATCCGGACAATATGAATTCACTGCTTAGAATACCTAGAACCTAGTCAGTGAATAGTTACCATACAATCAATTCCTTCCACCCTACAATATCCCGATTAAATACAAGGCATGGAACTCGTGTCAAGCCTATCAAATTTAATCATATGATTCTTTATTCATAATGCATAGTTCATATTAATGCAAATTAGAAACTCCTTTCTAATTTCATTCACTCTGGCTAGAGATTCCTGAACTAGCATAATAAGAATAGCATAGGATATTCTCTTGCTTTACTGGAAGGGGTAGATCCTTTATTGACCGTTAACTATCTCCATACACAAATCCCTATGCCCAGAATAGACCTACTGGGTGTCCTTGAGACTAAGGACTAAACCAAAGCATAGTTCATTATATACAAGATTACTCTAACGATCTCAAGTCTACGGACACTTGTACAACTATCACTTAGTGAACAACTATCGACACGTGAGTAAACTCCATTCTTTGCTTCACTGATCGAGTCATGTTCAGTGAACTTATTCCTTAATAAGCACCTAAATACTAGCTATAGTGTCACCACACAAATGCCTATGAGAACAGACATCTTCCTAGAAAGCTAGCATAGTATGTACTGATCTTTACGGATTAACTAACTTTCAATCAGTTATCCTATGATCAGGAACAGTTTTAAGTCTAGTGTTATCATCTTCTAGATCTCACTATTATAATCTCATTATAATTCTAGAAGCTTTACTCTAAACTATGGAACATCTGATTTAATACACTTTAAATAGATAAAGCCCGTATAAAGACAAATATGTCTTTCACTAAATAATCATAAAACCTACAAAGATTACAAGAAATTTTATCCTAACTGATCATCCATGATTGGATTTACGACACTTCTCTTTTAATTACAACGGAGCATAATAGTCCCACTTCGCAGATCCAAGATCGGTCTCAGCATTATTGCAATACGAATTACTACATCTTAGAATAATATCTTACATAAGTTCGCAACATAGTAAAATAAAAGTTCCAACTGGGTGTTCTAATCTCTGTCCGCATAGCCCTGAGCTTTCTCCTTCCCTTGGGATCTCTGGCTGGACGACTCACCTTTTTCCTTCTTGACAGCTGAATAAATGTTGTAAAGCAAGAATGAGCAACTATGGTGCTCAGCAAGTTCTCTCCTTGCTCGGTATATAGATATAATAAGATTTACAGAAATATAAACTCAAAATTTGATGAAAAGTCGGAAATCAATAACCTAACATTGACACAAGACTCATCTCGATAAAAGAATATTCGAAAGAACTCATTTGGTATGTCTCTGATGACTCATGAGAAATGAATACACTGGTCCTCTAACCTCTCGGTATCTCGGTAGGGCGATCAACTATCCAACCGAGAATACCATCCTCCTATGACACCGAACTTCGCCCGATCACGGCTACGATGCGATATTAACGAAATATAAAATACATATGTATGCTATCATCATAATGGGTTATTAAGTCAACCCTGGCAACTATAGTGCCTAAAATATACTCGTGTCTGTATAACAGTGCACAAGTCTCTCTTTCTCTATCATGGGCCTCTTTCCCAAAATTGACCAGTAGAATACAGAATTCCTGAACATTTAATGAACAGATAATTTGAGATAAACTTTACAGGAAAATATTTATTGATCTGGCGGACTACCAGTCTCACTCAAGCGTGCCACCAATCCGAACAATGGACTGATGTAAACTCTCAATAATTATATTTTATTGGTTGACACGAACAAAGTGCCAACCATTGACAAGAAAGGCAACTATCTCGAAATAATGAGAATAGTCTGGAAAATTAGATATAAAGGAGTCGTAATGAATAAGGAGTACAACTCGAATGATTATAAATAAATACACATAATTGATGATCGTTGAAATAGAAGGTCTTCACTTGATCAATGAGTAAACACTCTAACGAGCCTATTATTTATTTGTTCGATTCGAAAGATGAACCAAATAAAAGATAATCAATAAGTGTCATCGAATTTGTACGATAAATTCGACGGAAAGGAACGAATTTGACTATCTCGAACGATGAGATTGGTTCGACTGAATTAAATTAAAAGTCATTTCGAAATAATGAAATCGACTCGATCACAACAAGGTCGCTTTTTCGCTTATAGGAGATATAATTCACTATAAAAATATTTTAGCGGAAAAATATTCTTCAACAAGAAAATAACATAAATATTCAAATTTTGTAACATAAAGGGCAATAAAATAAATCTCAAAACTGATAGCTCAACAGTAAATATGAAATAGAATAATACGAATAAAATACGAAATTTCCGAGATAAGGGTAGGAATGAACTTGCCTCTGTCTCGACGCTAAATGCTACCAATTAAATAAAAGAGCGTTACCCGCGAGCAAGAGTCTCAATTCTCAAAAAGAAGTTCTATAATAATTATCAAAATAATTTTAGTAATCATATCATCAATAATTAAGCAATTTCGAAAAAAATAATTTAAAAATATACTCGTAACCTTAAAACCTCACTATCGCATTATTCGCAAAATAATATATTTGAATGGAGGCTCTATTCGCTTTTCCTATTAAATTTTAATAAATCGTGTTTTATGACATCGTATTATTCAAATAAGGTTATACGTGAAAGTCTCGCTCTAATTATTCGTAAGGGAGTTTTCTTACTAAAAAGGTCTTTAATTATTTCTAAATAATTGCTAACAATTAATTATCTAAATCGTACTTCTAAATTAAAATGGCTCGTATCAAGTCTCTATAATTTACTTAAAAGCTCTCTATTTTAATTAAGCCTATTTTAGAGAAACAATAATATTAATCTCTATTTATTCTCAAATCAAAGAATTCAAGAATCTATTTTTATTTCACCTTAATCCATAATAATTATTATTATTATTAGAACAAAATGTATTTCTATTAGAAATAATCCTAATTTTATTAATCTCACTCACTTCTAATTCCTCTTCCATTTTAATACTCAACCAAATAAATCAAGTAGCTTTTATCACTTTTGAATTCAATTTTTAAAAAAAAAATCCAAGTTTGAGTTTTGATTTTATCATCCCATTTAAAGATCTATCTCCTTTTATGGCCATAATTGACAAAATTCCCATTTTAATCAAATTACTCAAATTTGTTAATCCCCTTTTTAAAACAATTTCTTTATTTACCAACCCCATATTTTATTCTACTTTTATAACATTAATCTAAAATAAATCAATTTCTATTTAAATTAATCCAAAAGGGCTAATAAATAAAAAAATATTTAAATACATCACCACCACTAATCGGCAGCCACCGGCCGGACGCCACAGCGGCGCCGGCGGTGACCACCTCTCCCCCCCACCAGAACTCCGTTCTCTCTCTCTCTCCCTCCCTATCTCTCTCTCTCTCTAGCTCTCGCTATTTCTCTCTCTCTCTCTCTCTCTATATATATATATATATATATATATATATATATATATATATATATATATATATATATCTTGCTATCTCTCTCCTTCTCTCTCGATCTCAATCTCTCTGTCTCCTCTCTTTCTCGATCTCCTGTCACTAGTACAAAACTGGCTTTTTACGTCGGTTGAATAGGTCATATACGTCGGTTAAATGGCGACGTATAGAGGGGCGACGTATAAAGTCAAGGGTCTTTTACGTCGGTTAAAAAAGCGACGTATAAATTCCAAATATACATCGCTACAAAGCCGACGTATAATATCAAAAACACCGACGTATAATGTCCAAAAAGGACCGACGTATAATGCCCAAAAAGACCGACGTATAATGTCCAAAAACAACCGACGTATAATGTCGAAAAGACCGACGTATAATGTCCAAAAGACCGACGTATATACTTTATGTTTTATATGTCGCCATAAAGAACCAACGTATATTGTCAATTTTTTTTGTTTTTGTTTTTCTCTACCCAAAAAATTGTTCAATAATTAAAAACTTGCTCTAGCCAAAATTTGTACAAGCAAAAACCTGTAGTAATCAAAATTTCCAAGCTAACAAATTATATCTGAACACAATCATGGGATTAATAATATAATAATTATTAATGACACTTGAAAAAAATATATCCACAATGTTTTCTAGATTCTCGATCTAACGAGCTAGTCAGACTGTACAAGTAAAACTGAGATGATTAAAAAATTAAAAACTCTACAAGTTCGACGAAACCTAATGCTTAATTTCAAAAAAACTTCATCCTTTATGCCTCTTATACACTCCTGCCGGCATCTCTAACAATAATGGAATTGTTGATTTCGTCACCTACATAGAACATTAACAAATAAATTAGCAGCAAGGTGAAAAATTTGCACTAGTTTTAACATATGAATATAGATAAACTCGAGTCTTGCGTTACAGGGCATGTTAAAGATATCATTCTTATTGGGGAAAAATAGCAAAGATAGACTGCAAAAATAGCCTTAGCTATAATATAAAAACTCACAAAAGAGAAGCAATTTTATAAAAAGAGAAGCAAGAAAATAGAATACCAAATCAAAATCCCAACATTTATGTTTGCACTATGCATAGTTCACCATTTATTCACCAGAAGAGTAGAATACTACGTAAGCATGCCAATGTTTATACACATGTATTTCGGTTTTATTAATTATGCAATTAATAAAAATTTCACTCGGAAAATGATACCCATCCCAGAATTACATTGCGTACATGTCCACTGGGGGATGAGATGTGTTTACTAACAGAAACAGAACTTGGGTGTCTGCTTAATTTCAACTTTCCTAAACAGTTGTGAAGTACAAACTGGGGGAAAAAGTAGATATATGAAACAATGGAATAGCTACAGAAACAGAGGAAACCACAACTGACAAATACAGAGTATGGACTGCATAACATATAATAAAAACTTAATATCTTTTGCAATAAACAAGAGAATTAAATCTCATTACTCATTGCAAACTAGTTTTTATGAGATATCACAATTTCAAATTTTGAGGTCAGATAAATGCATCTAATTTGTGCTACATTCACATAACTTCTGAATTAGATCTGTATATTAGATTTTTCTAGCTAAATAACCAATAAACTTGTAGATTAAATGATACAGGAAGCAGTGGTATGATTTCTTAATATAAAGTAATGTTTATCTCACGGAGTTCAAATTTGTTTATCTAAAATAGATGATACAAGAGCGAGAAGGCATGTCTAGAGGCCCTTACTCAATACAAGAGCCAGATTGCACTCTCGTCTATTCATCCAAACTGTTATATTTACGTAACTAAGTGACTTAACCCTTTCTCCTTCACATTATTAAAATAAGTCATAAAATTTATTGCAAAGTCAATTCTTATATCTTCTTTGGAACATATAATGTAATGGATTATCTTAAACAAATTGCAATAATTGTGCACTTATTTGGATCATACGTAAGGGCTTTTCTATGATTAGTATTCATGTACTACACTAGTGTCAGAGTCTAACTGGACCTAACTCCTAGACACATACCTCTACCGGACAACTACACACTGCATCCAGCATCAGGGTGACATCAATTAGCTGTTTACATGTATATGCAAACACTACATATAGATAAAATCAGATATTAGAGTTATTCAGCTATTGTCCACTAACCTCTATTATGTGATGCTCAGATCAGGCCTGTTGGTAAATCCTAAAAGAAATATACAAAGTTTACCTCAAGGATTAAAAAAAAGATTGTTTCCTAATGGTTAAAAGGTTTGTATACAACGAACATGGTAAATGTAAAAACAAAAAAGGAAAAGGTACGATCCTCTGGCCATCAAAATATAAACATTACATATTTAAAACTAGGTGATTTGAATTTTAAGCACCAACTTGTCTTAGAAAACAAGCAATGAATTTGTGTAAGGCAATTATAGCAGCTGCCAGAATCCCATGAAAAAGAACAAAACATATATATGAAGATACGTATTCCTAGAAATTCTCTTATCATGTACCTGATCACCATATGTTTTTTTGCATGACAAAGTTTCTCTTTAATGTCTCCTCCGATATCATTCTCTCGGAAAAATATGCACGTATCTGTATCAACGTCAAAAAACTGTGTCAATCTTCAATCTTCATGCATATCATTATATCATAAGTAAATGAAAAAGAATGGCATATTATGAATTAAGTAAAGACAAAATTTTTTATCTTTTTCCATTCCATAATATACACCAATATACAATACAAGTTTAACTTTTGCACTCGAAAAGCTTTGATTCATAGTCCTCTTGCTAGTTTTGCTATTGCTTGTGAGATGAGGTTATGGAAATAAATAATGACTTATGATGTTTACCAAGATACCAAACTACAATGGACTTCGATACAAGTACAGGTATAAGGAATACTGCAAAAACTACCTCACTGCAAAGAGGTTGTAAATCCAATCTCTGCTCTGTCATTTGCCTAATTTCCTTAGGCTTGGTGATTTTATACATCTTTCCATTACTTGACTTGTTTGGAAAAGTCTGCAATCCATTGTAAATCTCAAAGAAAATTTACCCTGAACAACATGTTGCATAAATAAGAACCTAGCTTAAAAGAATCAAAAAAATGTTACTTGTGTACTGCCTTTCCACCCACATTCAGCTCGAAAGCATGTCCACAAAGCTGCATCACTGCAGCAATATAAACATATCTAAGTCTTGCAACATACAGCAAAAATATTTTTCAATAAATAAACAAAGGAAAAGAAAAAAAGTAAAAAAGAGAGACATAATATACCCATCCTTATTCCTTGGTGATGAACAGTGATAGTTTCTGCTCTCCTTGCATCCCCACCTTTGCACTATAAAAGAAGAAACTGGATTAGTGAGAGAGGGAGGCAACAATTGAATTACCAAATGATACAGTTCAAGAGGCTAGCTCACAATTGAAGTCGAGTTACTAGATGATACAGGAAGCAGTGGTATGATTTCTTAATCTCGACCCATCTATATAATCTATATAGTAACAGCCGGGAGTCTAGTAATCTTCACATTAGAGTCATCTCCCAAATCCCCCAAGCTTGAACACAAGTCATTTGAACAGCCAATCAATTGAACCCCAAATCGTATGTTTAGGGTTTTAAAAACGAGAAGAACGATGGAATGAATCCTTAATTGATAAATCGATTAGCAGCCAAATAGATTGAATCTTCCAAGTCGACTAGCAGCAGATTTATATATGGTGTGTATTCATGGTGTGCAGGGACGAACAGAGGTTGAGAGATGGAGAGAAAAGAGAGAGAGATGGAGGCGGAGAGAACTCACGATGTTTGATTTAAGGAAGAACTGGGATTATTGACTGCTAAATACTAACTGACTAGTAATTGTATATACGTCGCAAAAATGAATGCCGTTGTATATATATATTTTATATGTCGGGTGGTCTGAAAAGCGCCGTATATGTTGACAATATACGACGCCTTTTTTCAACCGACGTATAAAGTAGTATTATATACGTCGCCTTTTTTTCAATCGACGTATAAAGTAGCATTATATACGTCGCTTTTTTCTCAACCGATATATAAAGTAGCATTATATACGTCGCCTTTTCATCAACCGACATATAATATAACCTTATACGTCGGGCTTTTTCTTGAAACGACGTAAAAAAGGTTTAAAAATGTACATATAGGTCGCCTTTAGGCGGAACCGACGTATATAAGTACTTTATACGTCGCCTTTGTCCAGAACCAACGTATAAGAGGCGACGTAAAAGATCAGTTTTGTACTAGTGTGTCGACCTCCTCCATCTATCTCGCTCAATCTTGCTCGCCTCTCTCTCTCTCTCTCTCTCTCTCTCTTCGTCTCTGCCCATCTCTCTCTCTTCGCCACACAATCTCTCTCCCTCTTCGCCCAACACCAACACCGCCTCGGTGGTGGCCTAACTCCTCCCCTCCCCCGACATGCAATCCCCAATTCCACAATTTCTAAGGCCCCATTATAATTACAACAACAAATTGATATGATCCAACAATAAAAAGTAAAGTCACCACATTTATATGATTTTTCCCTAATTTTAATCAATAAATTCCTAAGTTTTACAAGCATAAATATAATAGCAACACAATCAAATCATATTGAACACATGTTACGACCAAACTCAACACGCAAGTGCACGTGATCTCAAGTAATATATATAGCAAATAAGATTCGTTCCTACAGGGACTCGTTGTATTGTCTAGTTAATTCACTCACCGATGTATGATTATTATTCGATGCTACGACAAATTAATAATTGGATTTTTGTTTATCACTACAATTACTCTAAGATTTATAACTAATTATCAACTACTTGACTAAGAATTATGTCGAATTACTTATGCGAATAAACATGGGATTTTAACTTCTTTAAACAATCCATCTATAGTCTCCACTTCTCTAGCCTTTTCATGTGATTTGTTAATACCTGATCGAATACACAAAACTGATATAAGCCAACCTTCGTTGCACAAATACCATCCAAAATAATATCCACAATAGATAGAAATCACTTAGTCTCCCAATTATGCCTAATTTCCATATGTCTATAAAAATTGAAACATAATGGTTGAAGTACAAGCATTCAATTGATCACATAGTCGTCATAAAACTGTTAGAGTTACGACACTAATTATGAATGATATTCTCACGCATAAACCTATGCTAGCATGGCAAGTTCTAAACTCTTAGATCCACTTTCGCTTCAATAAGAATTAACACACAATTACAGGAGTTAGCTACTCTCCTATAACGAATTAAATCAACCATGATAGGATATCACATCAATCACACTATAGGCATCGAGAAGATTCAACAAATAAACTTCATGAATAAATCCGCTAAAACCCCATGACAACGAATTAGTTCATAATCAAACTAATCGTCACCATGGGTTCCAATGTAAACATGATAGAAGAAAACGAATAATGATTTAAATAAATAGCAAAGGTTCTAAAGAATACACCCAAACCAAGCATCCACAAACTAGGAAGAATACAAGAATAAATTGAAAACTATCTTCTTCCTCGCTTCTTCGTGCTTCAAAACTCCGTAAATACAATATGTGGTCAGCCCTCCTTATTCTAGGGTTTTTCTTTCTTTATATAGGCCTCCAGGTGCAAGAAATTCGAAAGGAATTTAATTTTTGACTTTATCTCGAAAAATCAGCAAAACAGGAGTTTCCCGTCAGAAGAGCCGGCGCTGCCGCGCCAAGTCCATGCAGGAACACGGCGCTGCCGCGCCTTCTCAGTTCTCCCAGCGCTGCCGCGCCATAATCAAGCACAAACACGGCGCTGCCGCGCCGTGCCTTCTGTTCAGCAACTGGATTTTTTCCCCTTTTCTTCATTACAACTCCGATTTGCGCTCCGATTGCGCCGCTTCATTCCTTTAACACCTGTGATTGACATTCCTGCACAATATCCTCAAAGGAGATCAAAAATACCACAACTCGAGTACAAACATTCGTTTTAAGCCAAATGGAAACGCTTTAAGTGAATAAAATACCCACTCATCAACACAAAAGTAAAAGGGTTTAAACACAAAAACTCATACTTTCTTTGAAAAACCCAAATTTCTAATACTTGACTTTTAATCACACTTCTCGAAACCACGATTTTTTTATATGAACACGAAGAGCTCGTTACTAGCTTCACAAATATACTATTGCATGTAAGATCAGGCTAAAATTCAAGGGTATGTAAGCTTTACAAAGTGTGGGTTTTAATGGTGGAAAAGAGAGAGGGTGTTTTGGTTTTTTTTTGTTCGGGTGTTTACAAGAAACTAGCATGATAGCCCGTGCAATTCACCGACCACATTTTAATTCGTATAATTTTTTTCCTAACGTGCCATAGAGACTTTCGTTTCTTATCTGTTTCACGTGTCTCGGTCTATCTATAATCAGTGGTTGATCGCCGTTCTAATTTCAAAATATTAGTATACTCTAAATTCTAAATACTATATTTATAGCGTGTTTGTTCAATGTGTGAACGATGACCGGTAAATGCGGTAAATAAAAGTTAATCATTAGATGTCGCGTACTACAACAATAATAGTGTACCCTGTAGTCTATTTTTGTGACAACCCGGATCACACCCGAGCCTTTTTCCGAAAATCGGGTCATATCCCGTTTCCGAATTCGAAATAAATTGAAGTACACTGGTCCAAATGTAACATCTTGGATAATCTACAAGTCCACTACAGGCTCCCAAAAAATCATGATTTGTTGGTGCAATTAGTAGTAGTACTTTGCCTTATATAGTCAACTAAAGTCTCCACCCTCCTCGATGTGGGAATGTTACAAAACTTATAAACAAGATTTACAATATAACAATATTTTTACCTAATTGAGCACAAAATTTCAAACTAAGTACAATTTAATTTTAAATTTAACAATGAAACATTTTCCATGATAATCCTGTATACTCGTTTAGTAGGATAAAAATACAATATTTTTTATGTGTTAACCATGTTGAATTCCTTGAGTACAAGAAAGATTTTAAAATTGTTACATAATTAACTCATATTTAACAAAATTTAGAGACTAAACAGGTGCTCTATTTGTAATTGAGGTTGCTTTGAAAAGAATTATTCTTTAATTTATAAAGTATATTATGATAGTTTGCATTATATTACAATCACAAAGTTTGTCATTTAAAAAATTTATATTTGAACACAGTATCATATATCTATATTATTTATACTATTATATTAAAGACAAATTTAGGATAACTCGTTGATCAGTACAATAAATTCAACTATTTTGAATAGTAGGCACAATAATTTTAATAGATCTGTTATCACTTTTACCAATCTTCCCACCTCGTATACTACAACTTATTCCCTTCTCTTCTCTCTAACCACGTCATATATGCGCATTCATCTTCCCCCGATCACCTTTCTTTTATTTTTGACGACCTTAAATTTGTGCATTTTTCCTTCGTCTGACCATCTCTAATTCATATTTAATAACCTCTCTTCGAATTGTATTTCCAAAATTCCTCAAATTTGATTGATTTCGGAGAGTGATGATAATCACAATGATGGTGAATACGACAACGACAGAAGTGGAAGAGGTGTGATTGTAATTTTTATTATAGTGATGATTTATGACATCCACTCTCAAATTCACGACATCACCACATATTCAGATCTAATTATTTTTTGAAATTTGAGCTTAGAAAATATGATATTTTTGACAAAAAATTCATAATTTGCATTAAAATTTTGTGATTATAGATGGAATTCTATAATTCTATGTTTAGTGATACTATGATAATGGTGGTGGTCTAATTTTTAGTGTTTATTATTTAATTTTCGTGATTCGTGGTGGTGGTGATGTACACTATTATAAAAAATATGTGCATGAATATTTAAATTATTATGATTTGGATTGGAATTTGAATTAATACTTACATACAGTAAAAGGCATTTGTAAAAAACAATTTTTTTATAAATACAATTATTTTAATAGTGCCAACATTTGATTAATTGAATATTATCTCTTTTATAATTATGTACAAGCTAGTATCTTATTTGTTAAATATAATCTCTATAAATTTTTGTATAATCTTTATAATCTTATTTATAATATTGTAATCTAATTCAATGTATTTTATCTCATTATTTGATCTGATAATTGATGTAGAGTTGAAATCTCAAATATGAATTATTATTTTATTTTCTTTTAAAATTTTAGTTTTTCCGATGTAGTTACATATTGTACTCTAATCTAATTATATATTTTATCTAATTATTTTAAAATTTTATTTTTTCGACCTACTCATATATTTTAATTGATGTCAATCAAAATATCTTATTTATCGTATATGTAGTTAATATTAAATATTATATAAATATTAACGAAATCTATGTTATTCACTTTATTTTATTATTTTTCGTATAAATTGAATCATAATCATTACATATTCTAATCATTTGTATGATATACATCTTAAAATAGATATAGTGAGGAGGTTATTCATGAATGTGGTTAATGATTTGAAGATATGTATCAAAAGTTGAGATGGTTTAATGGTTGTGAGTGTGAATAAATTTTAAAATAGATATAGTGAGGAGGTCATTCATGAATGTGATTAATGATTTAAAAATATGTATCAAAAGTTGAGTTGGTTCAATGGTTGTGGGTGTGAATATAAACTCTTGTGCACAATGGATCTTGGGTTCAATTCCCATGAAAAGCAAATTTTTTAAGATTAATATAATTTCAAGGGCATAAAAGTAATTTAGTAAATAGGATGAAAAACCATGTTCCCCTATAATAGATATAATGGATGGATGGATGGATGGATGAGGGAGATGACTCTCTCTTATTACCATTTTATTGAATAAATATTATTCAAAATTCCTATGGTACATGAATTCTACTCATGTGGAAAAAAAAATAATGGGCCACCAAGTCCTAATTATAGTGGTAGTTAAAATGAAATAAAATAAAATAAAAATAATGGTAGTAATAATTATAATAATAATAGTAACAATAATAATAAATCACAATTAATGGAAAGGTAGCACTGTACTAAATAAATATTTATACGCATCCTTAACAAAAAAATCAAGTTTATAAAAATTTATTTGGAGAGGCTCGTCATTAAAATTATTAATAAAAATTCACGGTTATTACATAAACCAACAAAAAATTTAATAAGATAAATGATAATCTTTAACTTAAAATATATTTTAAAAATTTCAATTGAAAGAATCAATTACCGTGTTTAAAATTTAATTATTAAAAAAATCAGTTATGAACAAAACAATGTTGCCACATAAGATAAGGAGGAAAATCAGAATAAAAGCTAACACATTCAGAACAAATTAAGGCACATAAATTAAAATCAGTTATGAAAAATGAATAAAATAACTGAAAGCATTATTCTAAAACTAATTTGTAGCTATTTACATGGCATAACATATGTAAAATAAATGAATATAAAAATCTACCATTTTAATATTCAAAATTGATGTAATAATACTGTTGGAACCAAATTTCGTCAAGGACGTGGTGCCAATTTTGTAGATGGGTTTTTGTATAGAGATATAAGAAGATCTCGGTAAAGTATATGGCTTTAATGGTGTGTTTAAGCTGTTCTTGAGAGAGCATCGTTGGTATGTATTTCGTTATCCACTCTCAAGATACCTACGTAACCTTTATATAGGGACCAAGTCTACGTAGTTCTTTAGGTATAGGAATCATCAACTGAGAGAGTTTCTACGCAGCACTTCTCCTAATATTTAGGAACAAGTCTTCTGTCATTCTCTTACTATTAGTAGGATGCTTGTAGAACAAGATACGTAAACTCACCGTTAGGCCTATAATTGTGCTGAGTTTACTCATATATATATATATATATATATATATATATATATATATATATATATAAGGAGTGATGCTTCTATACAGCCCAATTGTATTTGGACTTCAGGCCCAATAAATGATGCGTCGTAAGCATCACTTTAGTATTCACCCGAATAGTGATTGGATTTTATCTCATCTTGGGCATTAGAACGCATCACTTTATTATGCATCAACACATTTCTTCTGAATCAACACATTGGACTGAGGTGTACATAACTTCTGGTTAGAGCCTCAATTTATCCTTTTATAAAGATTAATGGCCCAACGCATTAGGTGTTATACCTCAAGTACCAACAAATACACTCATTAATAAGATTTAAACATGCGTTTTACAAAATCACACATGAAACACGGGACAAGTTAAACAAAAAGTAAAGCATAAATAAAAATTCTGACTATTTGTAATGTATATGAAAAATTGACCAACCAAGATGGTACTAAGCATGTCAATGTTCATAAATAAAATACTATAACAATATAGCATGTGTTGAAAGTAGATGTACTTGTTCCAATATGCCCAGAATTTTATATAAATTAAAACAAGACATAAAAGAAGAGAATATTTGGTAACCAATGATCACATACACAATTAAAGATGGTCTTTGTGTGATTTCTAATCACTTGGATTAAACAACTACAACTGACAGAACTAAGAAGCAACAACATCATATAATGCATGGACCACCAAAAATTTCAATTTACAAGCAAATTACAATAAATCGTGTTCATCAGATAAAAAAACATGGAACAATAAATCTTACCTCAGAGAATTCAGCAATTGAGTACTGTTGAGTACCGCAAAGAGGTAAGGCACATAGTACTAACCAAATTGTCTCCATTGTCCAAGTGGACAGAAACTCCGACCCCGTAAACATTCCATTCATCATAACAATTACAAAGATCACTAAAATTAACAATTATTTGTTAGCGATATCGGATTGAATTAGTTATTTTAACTAGGTGATTTAGTTGTTAGCGGATTGATAATTAGCTATTTTGAATAAAATTGTTTAATAAATACATGTTTAAAGTAGCAGTTTGTATTTTAAATAGACAAATGATAATACTCTAGCTGAAAATGCTTCTTCAACTGAATTTTTTAAATAAATAAATTTGATCGAAACATTTATTTCACCTGTTGACCATTAAATAGCAATTTAAAAAAATTCATTTAATCAAACTAAGATCAAGTTCGATAGTCTTGTAATTCTGATATGGGCTAAAAGTAAGCCCTAAAAACACATTTAATGTGGCATTAATTAGATCCAGTATGTTCCAAATGTGGGCCCATTTACGAGGCCCAAAATCCTAATTAAATATTAATTTCGTAATTAATATTAAGGGATATAAACAGCTCAGCAATAAGAATCAGATAAGGATATTACTCCTGCAAAACTTAGCCTCCAAGGTATTCAATTCAATAAGGAAACAGACTCCTACAAGGAAAGGGTCTGGAACCTTCCTCAAGGCGGTGGCTTGCCCGTCAAGTATCCAAATCCTACCATAATTCTAAGGCTCTAGCAGCCTATATAAAGGGCCTGACCCCTCATTCTCAGAACTACGTCTTGGCTTGATTCTCAACACGAGATACGTAGGCACTCTGTGAGGACCGATTAGTCTCGAACACGGAAACAGCCATTAAAGCTCGAAACTCACCAACCATAGCATTAAATACGATTCATAACCTACTTTTTATTCCACAACAAATTCATTCTTTAAATATAATATGAAAAAATTAACTTTTAGTAATTTAGGACATAAATAAGAATTTTACCTCCAACAATACTTCTTAATTCCTAATATAATATTTAATTATTAAAATGCATTTATATAATAAAAATACAAAATACAAGAGATATAAAGGGATAGTGGTATATATAATTTATTATAAAATATTAGTTAAGGCATCCTCAAAAATAGATCGTTAGAGCAAGTCCAATAGAATGCTAACTTAATCCTTAATTTTTTTTTATTAAACTAATGAATTTTAATGATTTTGAACATTTTTTTATATGTTAATTTCAACAACATTACTTCTATATGTATTATAATATTAATTTTATTATTATATCCAAACACTAATTATGTATTTCACTTAAGAGAGAAATAATTTTTTATTAACAAATCTAAGAAAAAAATAACATTATATTACTTTTAAGAAAGTACTAGGATATTGTTGGAATTCTAATTTGCTCAACATTTCCCAAATTTTAATTTAATCTCATGTAACTATTCTAGTGAAATCGTTCTTCTTTAAAATAAATAGTGAATAGAAGCTGTTAATAATTTCAAAAATCATTAAAAATTAGCGTAAAAGCCCGTGCGAGGCACGGGCACTGAAATAATTTTTCGCTTGAAAATGCATATATATTAAGATAATTTTGTAACTAAAAATACGATAAATGATAAGATTTTGATTTTATCTCATATTCTTATAGTTATTTTGTAATATTTTATACAAAATTCATGTACCAAATATTTTATAATTTAATTAGATTTCATAAAATTTGGATAATTATCAGTACGATAGTAATCACATATTTACTGTTAATTGCTGAAATATTAATTTAGTGTTTAAAATGGCATGAAATTAGCTTTATCAAAGTGAATATTTGAGTATAATATAAATAATTGTATTAGTAAAATTGTCCATAAATAACATAGAGGTTTGTAAATTCACGTGATTTTAATGTAAACAAAAATATATTACAAAATCTCTTAATATTATGTAAAAGTCATCTTTATGGTTTGTATATACATACATATTTATACACATTTAAATTCAAATGTTTTCTTTTAGTCTAATGCTTACTACATAATATGAAATTCTGTTTTAAAAATTAGGTAGCTTGAAAAAAAATATATAATAATTTTGAATTAATTTTTTAACAAAAGTTTAATTTTTTCAAATATTAAAATTGATGTAAAATATGATTAAACGACCTTAACGACTTGAACATCTATATAATATTTGAGATCAAATTTTTTGGTTATATCTATAGTAATACAATAGTAATACAAGTATGTGTTACAACTTTACCATTGTATATTATATTGATCAATTCATTATATTATATGAAAATTCATATAACCGTACTTTATAGTTAAGTTATAATCTAATCGGTCATTGATTATAATTATTACAGTTTTGTAATATTTATGTCTCAACAAACATATCTTTTTTCATTCAATATTGAAAATTAATTACGTTATTTTTTATATCTATAACATAGATTCATTTTTAGAGTTCTCACATTTTTAACATAAATTCAATTATTTTTCGATTTTTTTTAATATTTATGTTTTAACACCAATCATACATTTAAATTGCTGAAAGTCTAAATAGTAGGCCAACCAAAAATCTCTAATATGATTCACATATTTAAAATTTTATATACCTAAAAATTATATTATGCAATTATTAATTATGTCTCATTTGATAAATAAGATTTACATATTTCTTAAAACCAAATTTTATTTTTTATTTTAATAATTTAATATCTACTTGGAGATGAATGTAGATAAATACATTTTTTCCCGACTCGATTATAATTTTGTATAATCTAAAATTTTATCTTAAGATTTGATATTAAAATTTTATTTTAAATTTCAATCATTTAAAATGGTGAAAGAGAATCGTAGAGTATGCTCAATAGATTAAATTTTTTTTCGTAATTATATTCTTATCAATATTTTAAAAATAACAAAAACCAATATGTTATTGAGTCAAAATAAAAATACAAAAAATGGGACAAGAGGAGAATACGTGGTTTATCTAATAAGATTTTTAAAGCATAGTCAAAACCAAGTATAGCATAATGGTTGTGGCATGAGTTTGAGATTGGAAGGTCATGTATTCGATCCTCAAGGATAACATAATTATATCTAACTTTTACATAAATTTTAAAAGGGTGACATTTTTATTATTTTTAATAAATACGGGTAAAATAGTAATTTTATAACCATTAAAATAGCACTTTTTGCCCTTGTGTTGAAGTTTAATATATACTAATAGAATACATTTGTTAAAACACTCAATTCCTTGAGTCAAGAACATCAATGACCTCTATAATATCAAACTTAATAGTCTTACTTTTTTTGTCAAAAACGTACTTGCATTACTCATAAAGCTTCAGAAGAAATTACATGATAAATAAACTCAGGGGCATTTAACTGCCATTCCCTAGACTCTCACATAGAATACGCCACTCTTGCAAGGGCATGGGCCGCACCATTCGCAGATCTACTTGTAAAACACACCTCCACTTCATCAAAGTAGTGAAACAAATCAATACAATCCCTAACAATAGTCACAAAATATGATCTTCCATTAACACATTTGCATGCTCTCGCCAGAACTTAAGAATCGGTTTCAAATACACATCTTCGAAAATTTTTGTCCTTAATTCAAGACAATGCTTCTTTCAGACATAAAGCTTCAGCCTCCCTCGGAGGTACTAAGCCCTCTCTTCTCATACTTCGAGCCATCAAGAATTGGCCATCTGCTCCTCGCACTACAGTCCCCATCCCTATGCATCCGATATCTTCAAACAGTGCAACATAAATATTAGTTTTCACCCAATGTTGCTGAGGTTTTACCCATTTACAAATTGTCACAGGAGCTCTCACATGACTATGGTCGGACATCTTCTCAGCTTGAGCCTTTCTCCATTCAACTAGCAAATTCGCTGCAGCTGCCTTAACACCAAAACTTGACATATTAATCCTCTCCCAAACCCATTTATTCCTCCTAGTCCATAGACTCCAACAAATTAATATGATCTGAGTGCATTGAGGTATACTACATTTGTCAAAGATCTGATAGAACACTTGAAATTTATTATCACCTGTTAGCATGTTTAGAATGTTTTGAAGACCAGCCTCCACCCATGTTGCATTAGCTATATCACATTCAAACAGAACATGCCTATCTGTCTCAGGAGCTGATCGACACCATGGACAAAATAAATCAATTTGCACTCGTCTTGTAATTAATCTTGCAACAGTAGGTAAACACAATGAACACGTACGCCATATGAACTGAACAATCTAGCTTGGGAGCTTAAGATTCCATATTTTTCTCCAAAACTTCGCATGAGGGGCCTCAATCTCTGCTTGTAGAGCTCTGTAACAGCTTTTCACCGTGAAACACCCATGATCATCTAGCAGCCAAAACCAATTATCAATCTCATCCCTTCTTGGGATTGGCACTCTTTTTATAAGACTTCTGTCCCTTTCATTACATATATCCTTCAATACATCATCATCCCATTCCTTATTATCTATCTGCAATAAGCTACACACCTTACTACCTGCAAGATGCATGAACAGGCATAGGTGTAGTCAAGCATCCATTTTCCACACTTGACAACCATGGAACCTTCCATATCTCAGTTTGTTGACCATCCCCTATACGCTTTCGACACCCTTTCCTTACTATCGCTTGTGCAGCTTGAATACCCCTCCACATGTAGCTAGGATTGGTTCCTATTTTTTCTGATAGAAAATGACCATCAGGGAAGTATTTAGCTCACATACACATTGTAACTAGAGGATTATCATTATTAATCAGTCTCTAACCTTGCTTAGCAAGCATGGAAATGTTAAAGTTTCGAAGTTGTCGAAAACCCAATCCTCCAGCCTCCTTCATTACGCATAATTTTTCCCATGCTTTCCATCTTATACCTTTCCTTTCATGACCATTCCCCCACCAGAACCCATTAAGTTGCACTTGTATACTCTCATAAACTTCCCGAGGTATTAGAAATAAATTCATCCAAAAATTAGGCACTGTTTGAGCAGCTGTTAGCAGTAATATATATTTCCCTCCTTTCGATAGTTGTTTACTACTCCATCCCTGAAACTTTTATTTAACTTTATCCGTTAAAAAATGAAATTCTGATACCTTCTCCTTTCCTATACTCATAGGCATTCCCAAATATTTCCCTGGTGTGTGAACTTCTTGAACTTGAAGTATTTGGCATACTTCATTACGCTCTTGTGATTTTGTACTTGGGCTAAAATAGATACTTGTTTTACTAAAATTCATAGCTTGGCCAGATACTCTTTCATACCTACTCAGCACGTTCTTAACAATCCCTGCTTCCTTAGCATCCGCTCTGAAAAACATATAACAATCGTCTGCGAACAGAAGATGCGAAATATGAGGTGCCCCCTTGCAGTTGACACTCCATGTAATAACCCAACCTCCTTGTGTCTTCTAAGCATAGAGCTTAATCCTTCCGTACATAAAATATAAATATACGGGGAGATAGGATCTCCTTGCCGTATACCTCTCTGTGGTTGAACATCTCCAAAAGTCCTTCCATTATGTAGAAAGCTGTACGTCACAGATTTGATACAGGCCATCACTCTCTGACTCCATACTGCATTAAACCCAAATTTATCGAGCATGCTCTCTATATAACGCCATTACAACCTGTCATACGCCTTAGAAATATCCAACTTGAGTCTAGCCAGTCCATGCTTTCCTTGCGTACGCCTTTTAATACAATGATTAATCTCGTAAGACAACAATGCATTATCTGTTAGAAGTTGGCCTTCAATGAATGCACTTTGTTTGTCCGACACAATAGTCTTTAAGCACGATTTGAGCCTGTTAGCAAGCACTTTGGAAACAATCCTCATCAACACGTTACACAAGGAAATCGGTCTTAGCTCTGTCATTTGCGTAGGTTTTTTAACCTTTGGTATAAGACATACCAATGTACGGTTTATATTCTGGGGTAGAGCACCTGTGCTGAAAAAAGATCGACAAAATTCTGTAACATCATCTCCCACGATATTCCAGAAAGCTTGATAAAATCCTGGATTTAAACCATCCAACCCCGGTGACTTCTCTACCTGCATGGAAAAAACTGCTGCTTTGACTTCCTCACACTGCACACTTTTCATGAGTTCGTTATTTTGCTCCTGTGTAACACATGTCACCACCTCCCTTGGTGTTAACATCTCCTCCGTTGTCGTTGTGGTTTTAAATAAATTATCAAAGTACTGAACCACAATATTCTGAATTTCCCCTTCCTCTTCTTTCCAGTCTCCATTATGATCTTTGAGACTACTGATACTATTATTTACCCTTCTAGTTGTAGCATACTTATGAAAAAATCTGGTATTCTGATCTCCATATTGCAACCAGAATTGTTTAGCTCGCTGATGCCAATAAATTTCTTGTTTCTCTAATAGCTTCAAATATTCTCATCTCACTTCATTATAATGCCTAATACCATACCTATCTCGATGAGATCTCAAGCTTTTTAATCTCTGCTTATACTCTTTAATCTTATCTTTGAACTCCTTGATCAGACCTCTTCCCCATTCTTCCAATTTAAGACAATATTAGTGGATTTTGTGCATGATACTCTGGTTAGCCATCTCCCCCCAACACGATTGGACAATATGCAAACAATCTTTTTCTTTCAGGCACATGTTTTAAAATCGGAATCTATATGACTTGGGAACAAATATTTTCCGGTTAAGTTGTAAGTTTAATGGTAGATGTTCAGAAGTCGACACATCTAACACTATAACTTCAGCTCGTGGAAATAGTTCCTTCCACTGTCTAGTTGCTAACCCTCGATCAAGTCTTTCCTGAACCCATCTATCACTACCTCTGGCCCTTTCCCACGTAAATCTGTTCCCAACAAAACCTAGATCCATCAACTGGCATTCATGTATACTATCCATAAAACCATCTAGCAATCTTCTCGGCTGAGCACACCCCCCAATTTTCTCCTCAACCACCATCATATCATTAAAATCTCCTATGATACACCATGGCAACGTCGACCTACCAGCCAATTCACGAAGCATGTTCCATGACTCCTGTCTTCTTTCTCTCTCAGGGCACCCATAGTATCCCGTGTAACGCCACCTTCCTATCTGATCAATACTTATTTCAAAATCAATAAAGTGTAAACAGCTATCCTTAATCACAATATTACAGTCACTCTTCCACATCAAAGCTAAACCTCCCCCCGTACCATAAGAATCAACGTTGTGATAATCCGCAAACCCTAGCTTCCTGCACACCTTGCCAACTACGTTCTTTTTAACCAAAGTTTCAAACAAGAAAATAAAACTCGACCGTATTTGAGCGACAATGTCACCTAAGTATCTAACTATACGTGGGTTAGCCAGCCCATGACAGTTCCAGGCCAGGAGACTCATTGGTTTAGGCGGACCTGCATCCCAGGTGCCGCCTCTTGCAAGTTTTTTGGCCCATCTATTTCAGCAGGCCCAATGTAAAGTGCTCCAGTATCAGATTGCATAAGCCTTCTTTTCGGATCAATTACAACTGTAGTATTTTTGAAATTATCTCCCTCCTCATTATCCTCTAATTGATTTGTGATCTTACTGTTATCCAAACTAACTTCCTGAATTTTTGGAACCACTTTAATGGCACCACTTTTCCTTGAATCTCAGAAATGATTCCATCATCCTCCATGAACCTCGCCTGCATCGTTCCACTGCCATGCACGGTGGTTTCATCATTATTCTTCGACGTACCTGCATCCCAGTTCTTATTCCCATCCCTATCACTCCTAAGCCATTTCGCTCCTATGTCCATCCTTTTAGCATTTTTTGTCGGTGCCCTCAGCCATGTTCCATAAGCATGGGTTATCTCTTTATTAGGATTAGCATACATAATCGCACAATCGCGTTCCTGATGCTCAAGCAATCCACAGATAAAACAAAATGAACTGAGTCTTTCATATTTGAAATTAGCCCAACTCCATTCCCCTCCAGCCCTCTTGACCTTCATTCTCCTTTTAATCGGTTTCCTCAAGTCCATTTTTACTCTAATACGTGAATATAACTTCCATCCCCATTGATATTTGCCGGATCTGACTGAATAAACTCACCAACATACTTACCAATATTCTTGAACACGTTCTCAGAGATCAAACCTGTAGGCAAATCATAAACATGAATCCATATATCTATGGTATTCAATGGAACTGAATGTGGAACTTCACCCTCTTGAAGCCAATGATATACAAGTAAATTCTGTTCAAAGGTCCATGGACCACCATCCAATACTTTATGCATATCCAAAATGTGATAAAATACAAACGAATACCTCTGTTCTCCCAGATCCAATACATCCATGCCCTTCCTTGGATGCCACAATGATGCCATGATATTTTTCATTGCATTGAAATTAATGTTCTTTTCTGTGAGACCCACCAAGACGAAAGTAGTACGTGCTTTGATATCACCCTCTGCCACCACAATTCCTCCATCTTCGTCTTCCTCCAATGACAATCACGAATACATTTCCTCCAATGATGATTTAGATGTCGCCATAATTGCAGAGCCTTAAGTGACATACCAATTAAAAGATTTTTATGCACTTAAATTGTATTGAATAAGACTAACCAATCATATAGTAAATCCTTACAAATATGCAAGACAGAGAAAACTTGCAAATATGCAAGACGATAATTCTCAAGATGATTAAGTAACAGAAGAAAACTTACCTACGTAAAAGTTCAAAACAATTTGGATAATATT
This sequence comes from Saposhnikovia divaricata, assembly GCA_036435485.1. Classification (NCBI taxonomy): domain Eukaryota; kingdom Viridiplantae; phylum Streptophyta; class Magnoliopsida; order Apiales; family Apiaceae; genus Saposhnikovia; species Saposhnikovia divaricata. The sequence goes on along the minus strand of CM071595.1, from coordinate 50,809,205 downwards.
TTATAATAGTGATAAATTGGTCAATATGTAAGATTTTTACTTAATAGTCTCACTTAATTCAATAGTCTAGTTTTTTTTTTAAATCTTTAAACAAAACCTAACATACCCGGTATATCCCGCTCAGAGCAGGGTCTGGGGGAGTGAGATGTACGCAGACCATGCCCTTACTTTTAACGGTAGGGAGACTGTTTCCGTGAAGACCCCCGGCTAAGTGCACATTAAGCTAATAGTGTGTGATATTCACAAGGGTTATCTAAGATTTGAAAACGGCTCATCGTCATACCTGAGCCCATGGCTTAGAACACATGGGGCTTACCTACCAGGGGATTGACTACTCCGCTCCGCAAAACACTCAGATCTAAGATGACACATGTCCAAGCTACCTGAAACTGTAAAACTAGAAAACAGAAGACAATAAAACGAGAAAAGAGAACGAAACAACCGAACTTCTAAGATAAAGCTAACCGAGACAACCCAACTCTGAGACTCTCAACCACAGAGCCGCTCCCTAAAAGAGAATCCACCATTCTGATCTGGCGCCTCCAAGAACACCTATCAGCGGTCATGGTCTCATTTAAGTTTAAGGCCTTTAAATCCAACCTAAGCTGCTCTTCCTACGACCTCCGGTCTACCTCTCCTCCTCACCCCAACAATCGAAAGACTCTCGACCCTCCTCACTGGGGCTTCAGCTAGCCTCCTACGGACGTGGCCGAACCATCTCAACCTCCATTCCCTAACTTTCGCAGAAAAAGGCGTCACCTCAAGCTCGCTCCTAAAAACCACATTCGAGATTCTATCCAACATCGTACGTCCACAAGACCACCGCAACATCCTCATTTCAGCCGCTTCCAACTTGCTCTCGAGGACCTTCTTCGCCGCCCAACACTCCGAACCATATAACATCGCAGGACGGATTGCCGCTCTATAGAATTTCCCTTTCAATTTTAACGGGACTTTTTTATCACAGATCACCCCTGACGCTACCTTTTACCTTAGCCACCCTGCCTTGATACGACTAAATAAAGTTACCGCACAAACGAACAATAACGGACAAAACAAAAGCCGTCCCAGGTAGAAAGTCTCAATCACAACTCCAGTACAGCGCCAACCATAAAACAGACAGCTCAGATCACTGGACACTTTTCTTTCTTACAAAACCCAACGGCCCAGATTCAATTTGACCCACTATTCAACCTTTTCTACTCATTTTTCCATTTTAGAAGACTCTAGACAAAAAAATCTAGCGTCACATTTCATCAATGAGGAAGTAAAATCACCACCCATTTCATCTCAGCTCTTGACCAGCTACATAGATCTGTCAATACCCAGTTGACCCTTTTGAAGGTACCATTTTCAATCACAATACTCTGTGTGTATATATGTATGTATATGTTTGTGTTTTTAGTTGGATTGTTATAAGCTTTTTAGGTCTTGGTGATTGTTCTTGATACTGTTTGTTATATTTATATAAACCCTTTTGGGTACTTATTATAATTGTGATGTTTATATGATTTGATCTATGTTTTCTTGGTGGAATTGATAGAATCTAGGCATTGGGTTATTAAAGATAGATGCTTTTTTAAGTTCTTGATTTTGGTTGTTTATATAGATCTTGTTTTTTGGCTTAGAGGTAAAGTCAAAATAAGGTTTAAGTATATTCTTGTAAGTTGATTAATTTAGTTTTTGTGTTGGCTTTTGTGAGTTTTTGATTTTTGTTCTTGTGGATTGAAATGTGTAGATCTTGATAAAAGACTGAATTGTTTGCTGATAAGTGAAGTCAAAATGAGTTCGAGTACAATTCGTAAAGCTATTGGAGCTGTTAAGGATCAAACTAGTATTGGCATAGCTAAAGTGGCTAGTAATGATGCACCAGAATTAGAAGTAGCTATTGTTAAAGCTACAAGTCATGATGATGATCCACCGGATGAGAAGTATGTTCGTCGGATCTTACAGTTGACCACTTATTCACGAGGTTATGTGAGTGTTTGTGTGTCTAAATTGTCGAAGCGATTAGGGAAGACACGGGATTGGATTGTGGCTCTGAAGAGTTTGATTGTGGTTCATAGATTGTTAAATGAAGGGGATCTGGTGTTTCAGCAGGAGATCATGTTTACGACGAGGAAGGGAACGAGGTTGTTGAACATGTCTGATTTTAGGGATGAGGTGCATTCGAGTTCTTGGGATCATTCTGCTTTTGTCAGGACTTTTGCCTTGTATTTGGACCAGAGGCTTGAGATGATTGTGTACGAGAGGAAACTTACAGGGAGTAGCCATGGTGGAGAAATTCAAAAATGGAGGTCACCTCAAAATAATGGGGCTTATGAGTATGGCAACTATGAATCTAGGGGAGAAAATGGGTACGGGGGTCAGGGGATGAGAAGATCAAGGTCTTTTGGGGATGTTAGGGAAAGTGAAGCAGAGAAGAAAGTCGAAACCCCATTGAGAGAAATGAAGCCGGAGAGAATATATGGTAAGATGGGTCATCTGCAGAGGCTTTTGGACCGTTTCTTATCATGTAGACCAACAGGGTTGGCGAAGAATAACAGAATGGTGTTAGTTGCTCTGTACTCCCTTGTTAAAGAGAGTTTTAAGCTCTATGCTGATATTTGTGAGGTTTTGGCGGTGTTACTTGATCGATTTTTTGAGATGGAATACCATGATTGCGTGAAGGCATTTGATGCTTATACAAGTGCAGCAAAGCAGATTGACGAGCTGGTTTCATTTTATAATTGGTGCAAGGATATGGGTTTGGCTAGATCATCAGAGTATCCTGAAGTGCAATTGATCACCGGGAAGTTGTTGGAGACTTTGGAGGAGTTTGTGAGGGACAGAGCAAAGGCAATGAAATCACCGGAAAGAAAAGTGGAAACCCCCGTGGTTCAAGAGGAAGAACCGGTGCAAGATATGAATGAAATCAAAGCTTTGCCCGCACCGGAGACTTATACTGCTCCACCTCCACCTCCGGAGCCCCCTCAGCCTCTGAAGCAACAAGAGACCGCGGACTTGGTGGATCTGAGAGAGGAAGTGACAACTGCAGATGATCAAGGGAATAAGTTTGCATTGGCGTTATTTGCTGGCCCTGCAGCAAACACTAGGAATACGAATGGGAACTGGGAAGCATTTCCCTCGAATGGTGGACCGGAGGTAACTTCTGCTTGGCAGAATCCAGCAGCGGAGAGTGGCAAGGCAGACTGGGAACTGGCCTTGGTGGAAACAGCAAGCAATCTATCAAACCAAAAGGCAGCAATGGGTGGTGGACTTGATCCATTGCTTTTGAATGGAATGTATGATCAGGGAATAGTTAGGCAACATGTGAGCAGTGCCCAATTCAGCAGTGGCAGCGCTAGCAGCGTGGCTTTGCCTGGCATGGGGAAGAGTGCAACACCAGTGTTGGCTCTGCCTGCTCCGGATGGAACTGTTCAGACAGTTGGAGGAGATCCATTTGCTGCTTCGTTGAGCATTCCACCTCCTTCATATGTGCAGATGGCTGAGATAGAGAAAAAACAGCAGATGCTTGTGCAAGAGCAGATGGTATGGCAACAGTATGCTAGAGAGGGAATGCAAGGTCAAATGAGTTTAAGCAAGATTAACGGTGGCGGATATTATCCACCAGCAATGCCTTACGGAATGCCGCCTGCAAATGGGATGGGATATCCACCTCCAGGGTATTACTACAATCATTAGTGAGTTCTCTATTGTATCATTACTTTTGGCTTTTATTTTTCGTTTCCAATGTATTTCACTGTGAATTGCTATAAAAATTTGTGCCCGTCACCTGGGAAAGGGTTAGAGAACCATTGCGGAACTCGTTATATCTTGTTGTGGGAGGGATCATATGTTATATATATTTCCTTCTAGTTGTAATGTTTTGATGTCCTTGACATCTTTATGAGGTCTGATTCCAGAACATGTATGATGGATTATTAACTAGCCAATGTTTAGCCCATTGGTGGTCGCCCAACATGGAACATTGTTTTAATTCTCTTAAATATCGTTCCTCCGATTTAGTAAATAAGTATCTTGATGTGACAGGCAATCGACTGCACAAAGAGTTCAAATTTTGGAAAGGCTGCATGGAAATTTTTTAAAATTGCTAGTGATTCACTTGTTAACCTCGATAGTCGATACAAGGATTTTTTTAAAAGTTCTTGCAACGTTTCGAAATTAGAGTAATGCTATATGTGTTGAGATATTAGTCTGATTTCTAGTCGCAGAGATATTGCTATTGGTAGGTGAACCTTGTTTCAGACACAAGATTCTATTGAGACTGTAGATCAATTTCTATTCAATTCAGTAACTTGTAGTATAATTTTTGGTCCAAGTATGAGCTTATATCACAGGATTATTTATACTATCATTTTACAGAACTGTTACACTGTAACGGGGGCTTGCCTAACTATTATCAGTTTGCTAGCAATTTTTTATTTGAGTGATAACACCAGTTTACACTTCAGCCCATATCTCTTTATCTGTCTGGAGTATTTTTTTCATGTAAGTTTGAAATATATCACAATAAACATTTCCAAATTGTGTATTGTGCTATGATTGGTGCTAGTCAGTTGTTCATGCTAACCTTAGAAGTTGCTTCGTGTAAGATTTTTCAATAATTACTTCTAAAGTGCACTTCGCTCTAGTGGAAAACAAGAATATTAGAACCATAATGTTGTCTTTGGTTGGGGTAAATTATAAATAGAAATGGTGAGAATGGAATGAAATTTGAACTATAATAGAGCTAAATGTTTAAAATTTCCATTACTTCCACTATTTTATTCCTATCAATCTTAACAAGAGCTCAAACCCCCCAATTTGTGAAGAAACACTCTTTTCTATCCAGATCTCATTTATATAAGATTTGCACCCACTTTTTTTTTTCAACTCTTCCCTCCTACCTCCTATTTTTTCCTTTTAATTGTGCACTCATTCCATTCCAATTTGTGAAGAAACACTCTTTTCTATCCAGATCTCATTTATATAAGATTTGCACCCACTTTTTTTTTCAACTCTTCCCTCCTACCTCCTATTTTTTCCTTTTAATTGTGCACTCATTCCATTCCAATTTATTCCATTATCCCAACTAGACACAACAAGTAGGTGGTTTTGGTCCATGTTTGTTTCAAGGGATTATAATCCCCAAATTATTACCTTATAAATCCCAAACGTAAGGGATTATAATCTCATGAATTCACATTTTGATCATTGTTTTAGTTCACTTCCATGGGATTATAATACCTTGTGAAAGAAGGTATTATAATCCCATAGAAATGAATCAAAAAGATGATAGCAATATACTTCCATGGGATTATAATCCTTTAAATTTAAGAAAGATAGTGTGATTTTCTAAGGATTATAATCCCCTAAAACAAACATGGCCTTAGAGCATTATATATTTACATGCATTCAGATCGAGTAGATAGCAGTTACAGTGAAAGGCACATTTGTTGTGGGAATTGCACTCAGTGTTTATTGTTGTGGGAATTATTGCACTCGTTTATTGTGTAGTGTATAGTTTATGATACATCAAGAGCTTATTTAGTCCTTGACACATTCTTGTTTCTGAATGACCAATGGTTTTACTGTGTACAACATTCATAATGTCCTACTCCAAAAGTCTGGCTATGTTTTAGTCATTCGAATTCTACCAACCTTACTCCAAACCAGTAAAGTTTGCCTGCATTTTGTTATTGGGAAACAAACTTCCCGCGGTAAAAGTCCACGTACACTTATCCTTCCCAACTCCAATAAGAATATAGCCAGCCTACATTTTGGCATGCGACTCTGCTAGGAGTAGTTTGGTCTATTTGGTTTTAGGTGGCCAAGAATGAAGATACTCGCATGGAGGATCGATTTTATCCCACCGAGGGAAGCACTTGTACTAGCATTAGGGAGGGAGGGAGGGAGGGGGGGCGGGGGGGCGGCTGCTTTGTTACTACATTTTATAAATAATATGTCGACTGGACTACTTTGTTACTACATGTTTATAAAGAAGTCGACTGGTAGTAAGGTACTATCCCAAACTCCCATTGTGGAAACATTTTGTATTCTTTGTTCCTCTTTTCCTTTTCTTACTTTTGGAGTTTAGGCATGTTACTTTTGTTACTACATGTTTATAAAGATGTCGACTGGTAGTATGGTACTATCCCCCACTGTCGTTTTGTATTCTTTTGGGAAACATTTTGGAGTTTGAATAAGCAGCGCTTCTTGTTAATTTAAGTAAATCACTTTGTTACGATGCGGCCGTTGCAAATATTTCTAGGAAGATATTATAGCCGGAACAAGATAACAAAAATCTTTCTTTTATGTTCTTGATCATAGCAGTTTATATTTATTGTTTTGAACTTAGAAATTTTAACAATATCATATCATGTGTCGAAGAAATTTAATAAATTATCTTACCCATCACGGCATTCTATTTCTATAGTCTATGCAGGATTGAAAAACATAAATTATATCCTTATCTATACTATACTATTATAAACAAAATAGGGTATATTATACTCTTTTTTCTATACTATTATAAGCGAAATATATTTGGTTGTCGATTTGGTACTCTTTTTTTTATCACTCTTTTTTTGTCATACAACACGCACCAAAACATGCTGTTAGTTATAGTTGTTAAATAATGTCCAAGACCTTCAAGGCCCAATTATCTTTTTATTTTCAAATTAATTTTTTTTAAGTGGTTTATCTAACAAAATTATTGAATCTTATATCCCATCTTCTTTTTTATTTTTAAAGTACGCCAAGTTTTCTAGCCATATTCACAAATTTTATTAGCATTCTGATAAAACTTGCATTTGTAATAAAAGTTTGTCGGTTTTGTTTTCGGTTTGGTTATCCTAATTATTAAAATAAATAATAACATAATATAATTAATGATAATTAACTAATTGTCATTTTCACTTTACTTTTAGTTACAATCATTAATATATATTGAAAAATATCACATCATATCTTTCAATCTTTAATAAAATATATTAAAAATCAGTATACTTTGTTTATAATAAGAAAATATAAGTATAATCCTTAAATATGAATATATCAAATTATATTAAATTAAATCATTAACTAATTGCCATTTTCACGTTTACTTTTAGTTACAATCATTAATATATATTCAAAAATATCACATCATATCTTTCAGTCATTAATAAAATATATTAAAAATCAGTATATATTGTTTATAATAAGAAAACATAAGTATAATTCTTAAATATGAATATATCAAATTATATTAAATTAAAATTAAAAATTTGAAAATAATGTTTATATAAAAATATAATATAAATTTCAACAAAATTATTTTAAATTTTAAAAATTATATTATCTACTTTTAATATAGAAGAAAAAACATTATCATTTTTTGTCACTCTTTTTTTTGGTGATACAACAAACACCAAAACACGACTATTAGTCATGGTCTAATTAGGCCTGTTAAATCAGAGTCCGAATAGATGTTCAATACCTTCAAGGCCCAATTATATCTTTTTATTTTCCAAGCCCAGTTCTTTTAATTTTTTTTAAGTGGTTTATTTAACAAAATTATTTAATCTTAAACCCCATCTTCTTTTTTATTTAAAAATTTTAAGCTCGCGGATAATTCATGCAATGTAAAGTATGACAAGTTTTCTAGCCATATTCACAAATTTTATTAGCATTCTGATAAAACTTGCATTTGTAATGAAGTTTGTCGGTTTAGTTTTCGGTTTTCGATTTGGTTATCCTAATTATTAAAATAAATAATAACATAATATAATTAATGATAATTAACTGATTACCTTTTTCACGTTTTTACTTTTAGCTGCAATCATTAATATATATTCACAAATATTACATCATATCTTTCAATCATTAATAAAATATATTAAAAATCAGTATACATTTTTTATAATAAGAACATAAGTATAATCCTTAAATATGATTATATCAAATTATATTAAATTAAAATTTAAAAAAATATTGAAAATAATGTTTATATAAAAATATAATACAAATTTCAATAAAATTATATTTAATTTAAAAAGTTGTATTAAATGTTTTTAATATAGAAGAAAAACACCGTCATTTAGAATACAATAAAATATGTATCATTATATTTTAGTACCTTCTATAATTTTTTTCTACTAATTGAAAAACATATATTTAAATTATGAATAATAATATAAAAATATTATAAAAATATGATAAAAATATTAATAATCATCCGTGCATCGCACAGGTTATAGGCTAGTATATAATAAGCGTAAAAGGGATTTTCTCCATAATTTTGGTCACTGTACCGCCAAAATAAACTCAATCGTCGAATTTGATAATTATAAAAATAGATGATCAAGATTATATCATATTAAAAAGAAAATTATAATCTAAAAAAATAATATAATTAAATAAGGTTGTATTAGAATTGAATTTTAAAATGAAAATTTATAATCAGAAAAGGATATAATTAAAAAAGGTTGTATTAGAATTGAATTTTATTTTTATTAATTTTAAAAAATTTCTTATTTACTATTTAGAATCTATCTCAAGATCTAAAAATCAGATTTGGATGATTTTACAATCCATGCGAAATTCATATATAATTATCTTTAATTTAGTAATGATTTAACAATTATTATCCAAATGGAACACTCAAATTTTTTACATTAATCCTATTTATTGTAGAAGACCTACATTGATAATCATATTCAACGTAAAAAACCTAATTATATATGATTTAAATTATTTAAATTATTGACATTCACTTTTTAGTATTTCAACATAAATACATTTTTTAGTTTACATGTTAAAATATAAAATATTTTTTATGCTAGACCCAAAGTTTTTCATCTATTTATTTTAAGATCTAACTGTTCTTATTTACTTTGTCGTAATGAGGACCAGACTACCGACCACCAAAATTTTGGACAAAATCCATCTTACACTTATTATTAAAACTGTATTTGGTTGTTGGTATAACTATTTTCAAATAATAAGAAGGTTTTTTATAATCAAAACGAAATATAAGAAGAGATTTCCTAAATTGACTAGAATTTTTAAAGTAAAAAGTCATCAATTTATTATCTCTTTTGTTTCTTGGTAGTTCTAATTGGAACATAAGTAAACCATCACTTAATTAAAATATTTCACGTGAATTGTAAAATCGTCCAAATCAAACTTTAAAAATTCTAGATAAAATAGATAGTAAATTGAACATGTAAAATCTTATATACATCAATTTTTTAACAATAATTTGATATATAAATCAATAATTTTTTTTTAATATATTTATAGATATTATAAAAGAAGCCGTGCATTATATGGGTTATAAGCGAGTAATTACTAAAATTAGTAAGGGTGTGTTCAATTAGGATCGTGAAGGATTTTTTTGAATTTTAAAATTCGTTTATTTAATTTTGATTTTAAATCAGTTTTTAGAATCTTTGGGTATTAATCAGAATTTTAGGAAGTTTTTAAATTCCGGATATTCAATAAGTTTAGGAAGTCCTTTATAAGATATGGATTGGGAAATGTTAATTTCATAATCGTTATTTATATTCAGAAATATTTGTAACATATTATTTTATAATATGCAACGCATTATGAAGACTTGAAGAAACAACATTGATCATATGAATATATTCAATCAATTTTATAAATAATTATAATTCGATGCTATTCAAAAATTCATGATTCGTTTTAACATTGGCAAATTTCTTAGTGTTTTAAAATTTAAATTCACACCAATTTCACGAGTTTTTGAAAATTTTGTCCAAAATTTTATTAAATCACTAAGACTATACATTTATTTAATTCAATTCCGTGTATAATTAAAATCAATAAAAATTTTAAAAATTCATCGATTAATTTTTTAAGATTTAAATTAAATATAAAAACATTTTACAAATATTACTAATAAATGATAGATAAAAATACAATACACATGCTAGGAAATTTTAGCTCCAAATATCCGCATACAAAGAATAATTTAACGTGACCTACATCAGAAAACACATGATATCAAAATGTTTCTCTCGCGTCTCTCCATGTAATCCGTATGTATATTTGACGTGTATACTTGCATGTAAGCCATGTGTACAAACTCATCAAATTAAAACGTAACGTTTTGTTTGTTTTTATCCAAACTTGTCTACAATATCATGGATAATCACAGAGAACAATGAAATCTTTCTAAAGCTAAATTCACTACCAAATATTCTGTCCATAGATTTCCCTTTTTTTTTTTTTGAATAACTGTCCATAGATTTCCTGTTAACAACAAAAATTTTAAAAAAAAAGCTATTCATATTTTGTATATAGCCTAAAAATAAAAATATAAAATATATGATACCATATAAACCGTACATATGTTATGTAATGAAAAGGGTTAAAATGAAATAATTTTTAATAAATAGAAGATCTCAATAATCTAAACAAATCCATATATAAGTTATCTTTTTCCCCAATTTAACATCCTTAAGAATCTTAGATATTAATTACATAAATTGTTTATACTCTAATTCTAGTTTTCATTCATTTTTATTTGAAGAATATTAATTTTGATTCTTGTTTTATTTGGAAAAAGTTTTAATTCCATTTCTTTTAAATTGAAATTTTACAAATCGTTTTCAACTTAAGGAACCGACCACCATTTATGTTATCAAAAAGCTTATTTCTTTCATATAATGTCAAATGCTAGTCATCTCCACTCACAAAAGAGTCGCCGAAAAATACCCAAAGCTATGTTAGCTCCCAATCCAATCTCTCTACTTTGTGCCCTCCTTTTATGTTTACCCCTCGCCGTCATCTTCACCACCACCACCACACCGCCGCCGTCACCACCTGTTCCATTTCAACTACAACAACATACAATAAACAAAACTCATATATACAAACACTCCCTCAACAATACATACACATCTCAATTACATAAACATGCCCTCAACAAGACAAACACAACTCATATACACAAACACTCCCTCACAAACACAACTCAAGTACACAAACACTCCCTCAACAAGACAAATGTTTTTGTGCGACATGACAACAATATTACCGTGTGGGATGAGGATGATGAATCACTGAGTCGACTCGCTTCCCGAGTTAACCCGGATCCTCCCCTAGGTAAGCCGAAAAAGATTGCCTTTATGTTCCTTACTAATGCACCACTCCCTCTTGCACCACTTTGGGAACTTTATTTACACAAAGTACCGAATAATCTGTACAACATTTATATCCATGCCGACCCGAGTTCGCGATACGAGTCGCCTTTCAAAGGCGTGTTTGCTAACCGAGTCATTCCTTCGAAACCCACGCGCCGCTTTTCTCCTACACTTTCAGCGGCGGCGCGTAGATTATTAGCTCACGCGCTTCTCAATGACACGTCTAATTACATGTTTGCCCTCCTTTCCCCTTCGTGCATTCCTATTCATTCCTTTAACTTCACATACAGAACCCTCACAAAGTCCCGTCGCAGCTTCATCGAGATTCTCAAGAACGAACGTGGCGCGCACAGCAGATGGGCGGCGCGTGGCTACACCACAATGCTCCCGGAGGTCCCATTTTCACAATTCCGAATTGGGTCCCAGTTTTTCATACTGACACGTCAGCATGCAAGGATAATATCAAATGACACTAAAGTATGGTCAAAGTTCAAACTACCATGCGTGATGAATTACACGTACACGTGTTACCCGGAGGAGCATTACTTCCCGACACTCATGTCCATGGTGGACCGGCATGGGTGCGTGCCTTCCACGCTCACACACGTCGACTGGAGAGGCAGTCACAGCGGCCACCCACGCACGTACTTCTTGTCTGATGTGGGGCCAGAGTTAATCCTGGCCTTTAGAAATGCAACGCCTAGATTCGGTGATGATGGAATGAACGGCTCAGATTCGTCTGTGAGCAAACGAGGTCACCGGTTCTTGTTTGCTAGAAAGTTTGCGCCGGAAACTCTGCCGGGGTTGTTAGATATTGCAAACGACGTCATTTTGAAGGATTGAGGTTCGAGAGTGTGAGATAAACTGGCAGTTTGTGTAGATTTTTACTGTTTCGAGGTCAATTATATGTTGTACAATGAAAGGCCGGGACAAGCCCGTGTTTTTTTTTTTTTTTAATTCTAATTTTAATTTTAGTTTAATGCTACAATAGTTAAAATGGTAGAAATAAGATTAAACTGTGGAAGATCCAATGCCTTTCTGTATCATCATGATCTGATGGAACTTGTCTCTTTTTGAGATTTTGTTTAGCATATATATGATACAAAAATTAGATTTATTAGAAAAAAATCTCGAAGTCGACCCTTCACCTACACTTTTGTCATCCTAGTCTCATGTAGGAAATGGTAGGTATTGGTTTTTTTTTTTTTTTTTTTTCACAAGTTGTTATGAATATCAATTTGAAACATCATCACACCACGCTAGGATTAAAAACAATAAAGAAAATTAAAGTCAAATTTGTAAAGAAATGTGTTGATAAAGAAATGTAGTAATCATGTTCTCATATAATATGTCCTTCCGTCCACGTCTATGATTTCTTTTTTCAACTTGGATTCGGATAAATTGCTAGAAACATGGGATGGAATGTTAAAAATGCGACCATAAATGTCAACATTCGTGTTGCTTTTCATTTTTGGTTTAATGATTATGAGCACGCTTCCCTTGTATGTGGTTTTCTCGTGGAAAGACTTGATCAGGGATCCTCTTAATTTCCCCTTCTTCGTGTCCCATTCTGTGTTCCCAAATCTTTTTAGTATTAAAAGAGTACTCTTAACGGGACTCATTTTAATGTAAATAATATTTTTTTTCCTTAAAATGACCCCTCCAGAGACACTCTTTTAATAATAAAAGATGATGTATATAAGCATATAGATATTACATAATAAACCAATTAATCACAGAGAAAATGTAGAGAGCAAAAACTAATGCCTTTATTCTTAATGAAACTAACGATTACATGAGATTAAATAAGAAGAAAAAAGACAAACTTTCCACCCATAGTGGCTATAATCTTGAAAACAACCTAACCACTTACCTTATCAACCTCCACTGCTAGCTAACACCTAGCAATTACTCTAACAGATTACGACCAAAACAAATTACCAAATCAAAGACTTCTGACCAAATCAAATCAAATATTACAAAACATAAATAAATAAAACAAACTTAGATTAATTCCCAACAATCTCCCCCTTAATCTAAGTTTGTTTCTGCAGATTCTTAACATAGCCCATATGACATTCATCTTAACCCGTATGGTTATGAACTAAGCCCGTATGGCCATCACGTTCATCAGCCCGTGTGGCTTTCGTTTTGTCCGTCTGACACTACTAAAACTTGCCCGTCTGGCAATACTTTATTCACCCATCTGGTTACCATTTATTTGCCCATTTGGCACATATTCTTCGCCCATCTGGTGGCCTTAATTCTGTCAAAGCAATGCTGGTTCATCATCAATGATTTGTGCAAGATTCACCTCTTGTCTTTGTCCCCTGTCTCGTGGTGGTTTATTGCATTCTGAGGCGTAGTGTCCAAAGATGTTGCAATTATAGCACTTAATTTTACTCTTGTCACGTCCACCATTTCTGCCATATACTCCTCCTTGGCCTCTTGCCTGCCATTTCTGAGACAAAAGAAGTTGCTCTCCTCCGCTCTCACACCTGCCTTTCATTCTTTCTTCATGAGCCTTAAGTCGACCCACTACCTCTTCAACCGTCATAGCTTTCACATCTCCAAATTGCTCGATATTTAAAGCTATTTGAAGGAACTTGTCAGGAACAGCACGTAATATTTTTCTTACCACACTAGATTCATCCATCGTTTCTCCAAGTACCCGGATATTGGTTGCTATCCCGCTCAGCTTCATACAAAAATCATCGATTTTATCGGTCTCCTTCATGGTAAGAGACTCAAACTCTCCCTTTAACGTTTGCACCTTTGCCTCCTTCACTCGCTCTGCTCCCACACACATCGTTTTAGTGGCTTCCCAAGCTTCTTTTGCGGTTTCTTTCTCAGCAATGGTCAGCAATACTTCTTCTGGCACACCTTGATATATCGCTGCAAGGGCCATCTGCACCGTTCTTTCATCCACGGCTACTTTGGGATCCTTTTGTTCGATTGCACCCCAGATTCCTTGCGCCTTCATGAACACTTTCATCTTCAGGGACCATGTTGTATAGTTACTTTTCGTTAGCATTGGATAGCTTAAACCCACAGAGCCTTCTTTTGTCTTGGTTATCTCCATAGTTTTGTTTATGTGTTTGGGTTGATATTTAGGCAGACAAAAGACCTACACACCTGGGGGCTCTGATACCAATTGATGTATATAAGCATATAGATATTACATAATAAACCAATTAATCACAGAGAAAATGTAGAGAGCAAAAACTACTGCCTTTATTCTTAATGAAACTAACGATTACATGAGATTAAATAAGAAGAAAAAAGATAAACTTTCCACCCATAGTGGCTATAATCTTGGAAACAACCTAACCACTTACCTTATCAACCTCCACTGCTAGCTAACACCTAGCAATTACTCTAACAGATTACGACCAAAACAAATTACCAAATCAAAGACTTCTGACCAAATCAAATCAAATATTACAAAACATAAATAAATAAAACAAACTTAGATTAATTCCCAACAAAAGAGCAGGGGGCATGGAGAAAGGGGCAGAGAATCCGGGCTCGAAAGACTTTATGCTTAAAATTTACCAGGAAAAAAAGGATGCTTTTAAAAAAGGCAATTTCCAAATTTAACATATGATTGTGATGATAACTGTTAATACCCTCCCGGAAGAAGCCTCTTTACCCTTCCGGTCTATGCATGTCCCGAAAACATTCAACGAACAATTTGTCACCTTCGAAGTTGACCAAGAAAAATAATTTAAGGTAATACTCTACCTTCCGGACTAAAGGCACTTCCTTCCTCCAACACCTTCTATCTCTTGATCAAAGGATGTTCCTTCTTCCACTATACCTTGTCTCATGGATTAAGGCTGCTCCCTTCTCCAATACCCCGAACAATGAGAAATTTCCACGAAAGCTTTCAACTCATACTTGTCACAAGGGAACATTCTTCTGAAACGGGAGACAAGAGGAGATAACACCAAACTCTATAAATACCAAGGTAAACTCACACATGCACAAGGTTGAAAATTCTCATATTTTCACAATTCACATTTGCTCTCTATAATCTCAGTCACCAAGTATTTACATTTTTCGATATTGTTTCTTGTATTCTCCACCCCCAAGTTACTTACTCTCACGCCGGAGGTGCTTGACGGCCACCACCCCCGGTCAGGCATTGTTTTGCAGACTCCCTTCCGACAGCTACACCACATTTCCGTCCAAGCCTTACCGGAAGAGGGAAAAGTGCGGTAGAGTGGAGCAAGGAGCATTATCAATAACCAAGATTATAAAGCTCGAAAATCAGTTTTACTCTCTTCTTAAATAATCGATCGAGTATTCTCGAGTTTTTTTAACGAATAAATTTTTATACATTCATTAATACACAGCCAGTATAAATCCCCGAATTGACAATACAACCTGATTGGGAAACAAATAAACGAGCTACCCAAATAATCGTTTTGTTTTCAGATCATTTAACAAACAGAATATGACTATTCTTGATAATACAAATGATTATAAAGGTTTCTCGAGGAATCGGGTCGACACCAACATCCCTAAAAAATAGTGGATATAAGAGTTAATCGTCAACTGTCAAATATTATCACGATAATAGTATCCTTTAGTTTGTTTTTCAGTAGAAATCCTAAAGGTATTACCACGATAATAGTTTTTTAACTACTTCTTAACCATAATATTTTTAAATATCTATTTTCTATTCTACTCATATGCATAACTCATATCTCCTCCAATTTATTACTGATCATGTACATTCTCAGTTAGGCCTCTCTGATCACTGTCTAGCCACCTCACCATACTTCTAAGATCCGCTCCTTCCTCCAACCACATTATATCTACACATTTATCTTGCCCCACCACATGTCTTTCATCTTTAACAACATTAAATTTGTTCATCCTTCCTTTCTCCGATCATCTCTCATTCATCTTTGACAACCTTTCATCAACCTGCATGTAACACCCCTGTCCCACATCGAATAGATTTGAGACTTTAGTTCAGTATATAAGCAAAAGTAATACTACTAAGTGCACCAACAAAATCATGATCTTTTGGGGGCCTGTGGTGGGCTTGTGGACTACCCAAGTTGGCTGCATTTGGGCCAGTATGCTTTGGCTTATTCCGGATTCGGAATTGGGACTCGACCTGATTTTCGAAAAAGGCTCGGGATTTGACCCGGGTTGTCACATATGGTATCAGAGCCGACTCTCGAAAGCTTGATTCGTCAAGTTGCCGGAGGTGGGGACACGAAGGCTGGTGGTATTATCCCACAATGGACAGAGATCCGGAGGTGGGGACACGAAGCCAGCCGGTATTATCCCACAATGGCTAGAGAGGAACGATCTTGGACCAATGAGATATCCGTTCAGGCCTGACGAGGACGTCAGGAGTTTAAGTGGGGGAGTTTGTAACACCCCTGTCCCACATCGAATAGATTTGAGACTTTAGTTCAGTATATAAGCAAAAGTAATACTACTAAGTGCACCAACAAAATCATGATCTTTTGGGGGCCTGTGGTGGGCTTGTGGACTACCCAAGTTGGCTGCATTTGGGCCAGTATGCTTTGGCTTATTCCGGATTCGGAATTGGGACTCGACCTGATTTTCGAAAAAGGCTCGGGATTTGACCCGGGTTGTCACACTGCATTTTCATATAATAAAACGTTAATTGTCAAATTTCTCACACATTAAACATGTATACATTTTTCGAACATTATTTTGTTAACATAATATTTTTTGAATTTCAATTAAACTCATCTAATATTTGTCAACATATTGGATTAACATATTATTGTCAACTATTTTGTTGTATTATCGTATTTTCTAAGTTGATAAAAAAATTGATGTACCTAATCTTTTGCTTATATTTAGTTGAGTGTATTTCGTATCTAGATGTCCAAATTTAACAATAAACGAATTCATGTTGTATGTATACATAGGGATGAGCATCAGGTCAATTCAAGGTTGGAGAGTGTTATGTTGTAAAAATTGCAAAATTCTTAGTCTACAAACACAACAATAGATGAAGAAAAGTATGCATACGTAGTAAGCAATTTCAGCGAATTTTTACGAGCAATTTATCAAACAAAACAGATGCAAAATATTTGATATAGCAATTAAAATAACAGAGTTTAGAAAGTGGCATGGTGAGACGTGTTTTCACACTGTCCTAAGGAATCGTGCCCCTTCTCGTGCAAGGTTTTCCGACAACTCCTTAGCGGTACAATACCCAAACTTTGATTTTTCCTTTCTCGTGCACGAACGATAAAAGGACAGCATCAAAAAACTTCCCAAATGCTCCAAATAATACCCAAAAACTATGTATGATATATGATATAAAATAGCATCAATATTTGATTTGATGCAAAGAGACTGAGCACAAGGTGTTTGAACAAAATCAGAAGAGCCTGTAGCAGTACATATGTGTGTGTTAGTTCTTTCTATGTGTGTGTGTCTTAATCCTGTTTCATGCCTTCTTTATATAGGGGTAAAACTTGTAACTGACATACAATATATTCAACCCTATTAAATACAAAGATAATAACAATTTAAGACACGAAATTGTAATAGCTACACTACGGTAGCAAATCAATGAGATGAAAACTAACGGGTAAAAAAATAATATCTTTGACCACTCAAATAGAGTTATAGCATACATATATTTGGTAAAAATAAAAATCTAAAAATAATAAAAAAAAAACTTCTAAATTTTATTTTTTAATATAATAGATATTAACAAATTCTAACAATCCCCCCAACAAATTAAATTTAGAATTTTTAGAAAATAAGAACAACATGGAGCTTATTTTATTACGTATTCAATACGGGTAGCTTCCGGCTTGGAACCCGCATCTAATGACATTTGTCGCAATTTGAAGAACCTAAGTGGACTACGCCTGGAACTTGATTCTTTTAACCAAATATTGACAAAGCACACATAATACGGGAAGTCAATTGTTAGGGCTTGCTCTATAATGGCCATGCGCAATAACAAACTCATGAGAGTTTTAGAGATTAGTCCGTATCTCATAGTTGCGGCCACACAACTCCTCTCACGTAGGTAAGTCCTCAAAGGTCATAGCGAACGGAAAAATACCTCGCAAATTCTACCTTAAGACTTATTAAGAGTATAAACACTCATCCTTACCGTTCACTATATGAGCACTTCATCATCATAGGAATGGGGAAGAAGAATGTATTAATGTACATCTTCTAAAAAGTGTAACTCCATATTTTGAAGGCTCTCACGCTATCATATGTCCAATTTGTTTCTACACTTGGAACTTATAAACAAGTAGGGTTGCCATTGTCGATGATGCAAAATATGGGCTTAGCCCAATTTCCCTCGATGAATCTAGGATCTTTTTCCTAGATAGACCCTTTGTCAAGGGATCAGATAAATTTTCTTCGGACCTCACAAAGTTTATGGTCACATAGTGCTTGATCGATTTGTAACGTATCTGCAGATGCCTGTTTAATTTCACATTAACAGTTTCCTATTCCAATAAGTCAAGCACAGCTCTAGAATCACAATGTACATGAACATGTGGAACAGTTTTAAACAAAAATGATAAGTCAAGTAGCAAACTACGAAGCCATTCAGTTTCTATACATGTGTATCAAGAGCAATTAACTCAGCATCAGAAGTACTTCTAGCAATTATAGTTTGTTAAATAAAACCTCAAGATATAGCACCACCACCTAACATGAATATAAAACTTGAAGTAAATTTTACTTGACGCAAAACTGTTACCCAATATGCATCAGAATATCCTTCTAACAAATCGGGAAAACCATTATATATAAGTGAATAATCTATGGTGCCTTTTAAATACTTAAGTACTCTCTCTAAAGCTATCCAGTATTCTTGATTTGGGTTACTCGTGTATCTACTAAGTCTTCCCACAGCATAAGATATATCAGGTCTCGTCCTATTTGAGATGTAGAGAAGGGAACCTATTATTCTCAAATAATCTGTCTATCCCTTTTCGAGTAAACATCCAAGCAACATGTAATTTGACTTTTCTTTAACCTGCTCAGATCCACTTCTTTAGCAGCTTGTCGCCTTTTAACAACTCTCTAAGCTTCTTGTAGACTTTCCAAAAACACTTTAAAATATTGTGGTCCTGAAAGTGCCTTGGCTTGTTGCAGGTATCTGACTTGTACAATCTTCAACATTTTATCTCCAAAAACTCATTCGAGAAATGACCAAGTGGTTGATTCGAGAACTAGAATTGGCTGATTCGATAACTCTGAGTTCTCGAATATTGTATCCTTGACATATCGAACCACTTCTCGAATAGGCCTTTTCTTCAGGAATCCTTGACTTATCGAATAGGCCTTTTCTTCAGGAATCCTTGACTTATCGAATAGGCCTTTTACTTGTGGATTCCTTGAGATGTCGAATAGATTCCTTAGTCTTTGAGATATCGAAAAGAACTTTGACTTTGTTCGCAATAAATCACGCAAGCGTACGTGGTCACAAGTAATATAGATATAAGTCAAGTTCGTTCCCACAGAGATCTGGTTTAGGTTTTAATTCAGTTATTGCACCTATGCAACAATGTATGATTTTTACTCACTGCTAAGATAATTAACAAGATTGTGTTTTAATAAACTAAAATTAACTAAAGTAATTTAATAAACTAAGAATTAATTAACTAATTAAAATCTGAATTACTTATGATAATAAAAACATGGGATCCTAACTTCATTAAATACTTCGCTTATAGTTGATGCCTTTAATCAATGCATGTGATGGTTATGATATCTGATCAGACAACACGGAACAAGTATAAGATACTTCTTAGTATACGAATACCAAACTACTCATACATCCACAAAAGAGATAGAAGATGAATAGACACCAATTATGCTTAGACCCTATATCTCTATAGAATTTGAAAACATAACGGTTGAAGCACAAGTTATCCATAAAGATCACATAGGGCAGCATAAGATAGTTCAAATTACGCTACAAATCATGATGTCAAAACATACATAATCCTATGCTAGCATGGCAAGTTCTAAATCTTAAGATCCACTCTCGCTTCACAAGAGATTAACAATTCAATTTAGATGTTAGCTACGCATCTAAAAGCATTAAGTATAACCATACGAGGATATCAAGAATTCATCACACACAAATCTTTAAAGCAAACAAACTACTAAACTACATAGATAAATCTGTTAGAATCCCATGACAACGATTAGTTCATAATCGAACCGCTCGTCATCATGGGATCTGATGAAACCATGATAATAAACAAAGTATGAATAAAAATTATGCTAGAGTAATAGAGTTAAGAAAACAAATCCCAAAAAACATCCAAGAGTATCGCCTAATTTAGAAGAAAACAAAAAGTAGATCTAGACCTCCGTTGCTTGTCACGAGCGTAGGAATCCTTCTCCAACTCTGAATCTCTATCTTCGGTTCTCTCTCTGTGTTATGGTGAGTAGTTGGTACGAATTACAATGATAGAATATGTTTATATAGGCACTAGAAATCTTTTCCAGCAAGAAAATTCCTAAAATAGCCATTTAATTCGAAGTAGGATAGAAATCAGCAATTTTCCAGGATGTTCTGGCGCAGTCAGCGCTCCCCTGGCGCAGTCAACGCTGCCTGACAATTTTTGGCACAGTCAGCGCTCCTCATGGCGCAGCCAGCGCTGCTGCATTCTGCCGAAATGCTGAATCTGCTCTATTTCTTCGTTTTGCCTCCGTTTACTTCCGTTTCTTTTGCGTTAGCTCCCGTTCTTCAATTCTTGACTCATGATCTTCACGGTAGCCTAGGGAAGTACCTCTTCCTTCATTCCAAAGCTAAATTTCAACTCCAAAATCGACGAAAAACACCAACCCTAGCCGACATTTCATAAACCTGCACAACTAGACAAAAACACATTAAAAACACAACATACTTGAGTCCAAGACACCAATTTAATCCAAAGCGAAGCGCTCCAAGTGGATATAAAATCCACTTATCACACCCCCAAACTTAAACCGATGCTTGTCCTGAAGCATAACAAACTCAATACTACTTAATGCAATGCAATGCATGAATGCAACTACTATGAAATGCAACGATCTCCTCGAACTAACCAAAACCAACTAACAAGCAAACATCTCGAAGAATGCAATAAGCCCAAACAGAGCTCGACTAAGTCCTCGTATACTAACAATACATGAACAGAAACGTGCATGTGTGCGATGCTCATCAGATATACTCCTAACACTAGATCAAAATCATACCTATTCTTCGCCAAGACAATCACAAGTTTATAAATATAATAGACGGCAAACACTTCATAACCTAGAAACACCTCCATCTTCATTTGAGTTAGACAGGAATTCATGCTTAATTAGCAACAACTACGACACATAACAACAACGCATGCTAATTTAACCGTGCAATGGATGAGACCCCTAAAGGCTTATACAATAATACCCATGTAGCGAGCGTTAGGTTAGTGGATCCCAGACTATAAAAGCCTTAGGTCACTAGACACAAAGTCCCTGCGAACTTAGTTGCTCGAGTATTAAAGAGCTCACCCTGGTTAATTCTGCATGTAATAATTTAAACATAACATACATTTTTCTTCTTTTTTTTTCTTGATTTTTTTTTCATATATGCAATCTGGAATGAGAATTATCATCCAACCCTAGACTACTCATAAAAATATGAGCCGGCTACTAGCCATTTGACGCCTA
Organism: Saposhnikovia divaricata; assembly: GCA_036435485.1. Lineage (NCBI taxonomy): Eukaryota > Viridiplantae > Streptophyta > Magnoliopsida > Apiales > Apiaceae > Saposhnikovia > Saposhnikovia divaricata. The sequence continues at coordinate 50,787,378 of CM071595.1, read as the reverse complement.
GCCATTATTGACAAATATTAACAATTAGCTTGAAATCCTTGGTTTCCCCTAAACTTAGACTTTAGTGCTCCTACTCCATCAAGGGAATAATGAAAATTCTAAATATAAACATGTGATTAAATCTAAAACAACCAAACAAGCATGACCTCAACCTAGCTCAAAAGCAAACGATAAGACTGTGTAATAATTTTGTTTCTGAAACATGCAAGTCAATATCATAAGAACTATAAATCAACCCTCTATTCATCATTACCACACTCAAATAGACATCGACCTACCAATCAGAATTAGCTCATCCTAAGTGATCATGAAATATGCATGCTATGCAAATGCAACTATATGGACTCACATGGTATACAAAAACAAAATAACAAAATGTCCTATATGAAACAAACATGCAATAATATGAATAAATATGAATGAATTACCACTAAACATGCAAAACATGAAATCCTACATGGACAAATGACACACTAACACTACTCATCCCCAAATCACCCCCAAACTTAGAATATTCAATGTCCCCATTGAATTAAAGGTAATACAAGGGATAGCAGGAAATATACCTAATCATCGGCAGGATCACCCTCCTCGGGTGGGGAATCTGGTGGCGGGTACACAGCATGAGCTCCAAAAACAGGCCAAGTTACCTCTACACCCTCCGCACGAAAATAGTAATCCAGAATTATGAAGAATTGGGGAAAATGCTCTTTTATTGAAAGCAGGAAATCCATGGGTTGCCTCCTAGGAAGTGCCTTTGTTTAAAGTGTTTAGCTAGACATGGCAATGGCTTTTTCTCTTGAAAATTTCTACACCGTATCTCTATATGGCCATTTAATTATCTTTTCCGGGGCTACATCCTTGATGACAAGTTTCAGCCTTCTTTGCTCCTCAAAAGTGTCAGTAACATTGTTCTCTTCACTACCTGACAAGTTAGCAACAATAATAATAGGCAAAGTAGATGATTGACCCAAATATGCATACCTCAGGTGATCTGGTTGTTTAAGCTCGAGTTTGGAAGCCTCTTCAACATGATGATTTTCATTATTAACTACCAAAGACTGACCAAAAGTGAAAATAGACGGATTAGGAACGGAAGTGGGTAGTTCACCAACAGAAGTCTTAACAACAGACTTAGGATCAAAAGAACTTTCCTCAAGTTGAATTTCATGCTTAGAACAAATAGCATTCAATTCCTCTAACATCTCATCAGAAGTAAAATTTCTATACAACTCATGAAGATCTTTATTACCCTCATACTTTAACAAAACATCTTCCTCAAGAAAAGACTCAATTGCACTATCCTCAAGATTTGACCATGAAACAACCTCATCAATCAGCACCTGAGAATCCCAACGATCAGCCACGCCTAATTCCACATCTTCAGTATCAGACTTTCCTTGTAAAGCAACGTCTAATGGATCCGACTTCAACATCTGATGAAACGCTTTATTCTGGCCAGTATCAACCCCTTCCACTCTAAAGCACTCTTCATTCTCTGCAGGAAATTTCATGGCCTTGAACACATTAAAAGAGACAGTCTGATCTTGCACTCTCATTGTGAGCTCTCCTTTCTGAACATCTATCAAAGTACGACCAGTAGCGAGAAAAGGCCTTCCCAAGATGATGGGAATCTTCTTATCTTCTTCCAAATCAAGAATCACGAAATCTGCAGGGAAGATGAGTTAATCAACTTTTACTAAAACATCCTCCAGGATACTTCTAGGATATGTGATCGATCGATCAGCTAGCTGTAAGGAGATGTTTGTAGGTTTAGGATCGGGCAGACCAAGTTGCATGAAAATAGACAGAGGCATGAGATTGATGCTAGCTCCCAATGTTGGGTTTAAACCCAATACGAATAGTATGGGTTTTGGCGATCCAAAACATATATGGATTGGGTAATAATTATGTGTTTAGATAATTATTATAGATGGTATATTTAGATACCAAGTATGATAAGGATTGTAATTGGAAACCAAGTATGAAAAGGATATCTTGGTGGCTAAGTTTGTGATGGCTATATATACATAGTCATATCGTATTTGTCTGTGGGGAGGTGAAAGCTTAAGAGATGTAATCTTAAGTATTGTTTGGGGATGCTTGAGCATTGTTGGCTCAAGTATCGGGTTGGGACACCTTTAAGGTGTTATTGTTTTGATGTATTATTGATAATTGTTTGGATTAATAATACAAGCTTGGGACGTGGGTGTTTCCACGTCAAGTATTTGTGTGTTCTTATTTTGTGCTTTGGTAGATCTTGTCAACTTATCGATTGGTTATGTGTGTGCTCTGTTTTGGTGATTGTGAATCTCGAATTGTGTAAGTCCCTTAACCTAACAAGTGGTATCAGAGCCAAGGTTCGGGTTCGTGATGGATGAGGTTGAGGGAAAGTTCGAGGTTCAATTGGTATGGCAGAGCATGATGAATGATTTGCTGATAAGAAGATTGCTACTAAAGTGGGTAGAGACAAAGTTACGTGCGGTATGGATTATTCGGTTGGCCTTGCACCGTGGATCAATCTTGTGCGGACTCGAGATGGAAGAAGATGGAAGAGGTCATCGCAACTATTTCAATGGCTTGATCAACCAGGTGAACTATATGGATGATACTAGTGATTTTCTTCAGGAGACCGAAGGATTGTGAAAGCAAGGATCGGGTGACTCAACATGTGGAAGAGCACTCGTGGTGGTTGATGCACGTGATTTTGTAGATGGATACATCGTTATGGTGAAGAACGATGGTTTGGATGGTTTGGAGGGTCACTATACGGGTTTTGGCGACACTCAAGATTGGAGGAGCAAGATGATGAGATTCTTGTTCGAGGGGAGGCGTTGGCAGATGGACGTCAATGGCTTTGATGGTTACCGTTCAATCCGATGTGGGTATTGGGTTGAAGGGGAGGATTGTTGCGTTTAAACCCAATACGAATAGTATGGGTTTTGGTGATCCAAAACATATATGGATTGGGTAATAATTATGTGTTTAGATAATTATTATAGATGGTATATTTAGATACCAAGTATGATAAGGATTGTAATTGGAAACCAAGTATGAAAAGGATATCTTGGTGGCTAAGTTTGTGATGGCTATATATACATAGTCATATCGTATTTGTCTGTGGGGAGGTGAAAGCTTAAGAGATGTAATCTTAAGTATTGTTTGGGGATGCTTGAGCATTGTTGGCTCAAGTATCGGGTTGGGACACCTTTAAGGTGTTATTGTTTTGATGTATTATTGATAATTGTTTGGATTAATAATACAAGCTTGGGACGTGGGTGTTTCCACGTCAAGTATTTGTGTGTTCTTATTTTGTGCTTTGGTAGATCTTGTCAACTTATCGATTGGTTATGTGTGTGCTCTGTTTTGGTGATTGTGAATCTCGAATTGTGTAAGTCCCTTAACCTAACACCCAAGTCATACAAACACTTGTCGAAAGAAAGCTTGCCAATGGTGCATGGTATGGTAAAGCTTCCTGGATCCTTAAGCTTCGATGGCAATTTCTACTGCAAAACCGCACTACACTCCTCTGTCAAAGCAACAGTTTCCAATTCCTCGAGTTTTAGCTTCCGTGATAGAATACCCTTCATGAACTTTGCATAGCTCGGCATCTGTTCAAGAGCTTCTGCAAAAGGTATGTTGATGTGAAATTTCTTGAAAACTTCCAAAAATTTCTGAAATTGCTTTTCTTAAGTTTTCTGCAAGCGTCGAGGATATGGAGGAGGAGGATAGATCTGATTGTTCATTGAATTCTGCTTCGGAGTAATATTTTCAGCAGACTTCTTGCTCTTTTCCACTTCACCATCTAGCTGATCAGCCATCAAGTCAGATTTTTCAATTTCTGGTGCTGTAGATTTTTCAACCTACTGATTCTGAACTTCTTCATCTTCCTTAGCTGTTGAATTTGGATCTGTTGTAACCTTCCCCGATCTCAAAGTAACTGCATTCACCTGTTCATGGATAACTTTCTTGCCTGGATTAGCCTCTATATCACTAGGAAGAGTTCCTTGTGGCCTATTCAACAAAGCATTAGCAATCTGCCCAATCTGATTTTCCAAGGTCTTAATTGAAATCTGTAAGAACTTGTATTAAAAATGTAATTATTATTATTGAATGGAATAAATATTTATCTGAGTTATTCAACTCGATGGAACGATGTGTTATAGACGGATATTATTATCGTTATATGTATTTAATTGAGGTTAGAGTTCCCCGTATATGTTAAGAAAAAAAAATGCGTTAGTTGATCGTATTCTTTTAATCAAAAATCATGTTAGTAGTATTTGCCGTTTCGGCAGACCGTACTTTTAAAAGCTCAGTGGTTTCGTTTTTAAAAGAGTATTTATATCAAAACTGATCAAATAAATTTTAAAATATTCTTTTCTCAAGTTTTATTCATTCTATCATGTTTGAGGATTTTTCAAATTATTTTCGTGATTTTTCGTAAAAATTTCGCCTCTGTTTTATATCTGAAATTCCACTAAGCGGTAATTACGGAACCGATTTCATGAGACCTGAATAAAATATTCACAAAAGCAAAATATTCCCCAACAAATCTGTCAATTATACCAATACCAGCCCCAGCAATCATTCTCTCAAATTATTGTTTCAAAAATCAAAAATTTCTTAGAGAGAAAATTCTAGTGTTCTTCAATTTCAAGCTCCAAATCGGAGGCCTTCCCGGAATTGAAATCAAGCGTTCTAGTAGTCAAAACGAAGGTATCAAAATCTAGTTTCTAAATATGTGCCCAGAATTCGTGGGGGATCATTATTTGATTTTATATGATTTTTACAAAATTCGAATTTAAAGATTCAAAATTATGATTTTTCGTAAACTTGATTTTTTATGTGATTTGATGATTCAATGTTGTAGATAATTTTCTCCTGGTCAGTTTGGTATATCATATGTTAGGTTTTGAGTTTGTTAAACGTGTTTAAATGTGGTTTGATTATTTCGAAATTGTTCTTGAGTGTTCTTGGTGTTCATCGGAAAATGTTGACTTTTTGAACGGAATTTTAGTTCGAGTAATTGTTTGGAAATTCTGGGTTGGTAAAGTTGTAGATCGTTCAAAGACAAAGCTTGTGTTGAGTTTGGGTCATGTTTGACTAGATTTCGAGTTTCGCCGGAGTTGCGCCGCCGGCCGGAGCTGCCTTTGACGCCGGTGGTGGAGCTTGAAGAAGAAGACGATGAATAGTGCTGATTATTTCTGATTTTTATTTTAATTGTTTTAATTTTCGAAAATTCATATTTAATTCAATAAAAATCAGAAAAATACGAAATCAGTTTCTAAATTTTCAGAAAAATATTTTCTGTATTATTTTAAAACAAAAATCGGATTTATCCAAAATTATTATTTAATTTAAGATTTTTGGAATCATTTCCTTAATTATTTAAATGTAGAATTTAATACTTTAATTATATTAAATCATTTTGAATAATAATTTAAATTAATTTAATTATTCGATAAATGAGATCATTTATCGAATAATTTTATTAATTAATTATTGTTTAATTTAATTAATATAATTGAGGTTATTTAATCCCAAATTATTCCGTTTTGAGTTTTAAATGCTTTAAAAATATTAGAAAAATCCCAAAAATTATGAAAATTGTTTTAAAAATATTTCGAAGCGAGATTTAATTTATGACGAGGTTTGGACATGTGTTAAAAATAATTGTAGAGTTCCATTAATTGATTACGTGATCTGAATGTGTCCGCTAGGGCAATATAAATGTTACGTGCTAAATGAATTATGTAAATTTTGTGAATTACATGAAATACGTCACGTGGAGTGAATAGTGAGATGTATTAGTATTTGATTCGAGACGTTTATTATAGAGTCGAGTCAGAGGAGCAAAGGAAAAGCTAAAGCAGAAGGTTACGAGAATATTTAGACGGACTTGACCTTATTATCAGGCAAGTATTTTTCTATCACTTGTTATCCTATTAAATATACAAATGCTATGCCATGTATCCCTTTAAATTATTGTTCAAGAAATCATTCTTAAATTATTCACAGCATGACTCCATTGAATTATTCTTATCAACTTTGACGAGATTCATTTAAATTATCATTGACGATTCATTTCAACCTTTTTAGGCATTCACTCTAGTCGATGCCTTATTACTCTTGATTAATTATTATTACCCAGATTGTGGCGTTCGACTTCGTCGACGCCTATAATATCGTTGCATTCGATTTACCCATTTCTTGTATCGATCTAGACGACACTTATTGTTAGTATTGTTGATTCTTCATTATCACCCCAATGTTGTATCGAACTCATCGATACTAGATGTTGTACCATTTGTTATCGTACATTCACTTTGAGTTGTTTTCCTAGAACGTGAACTTCTAGTGATTGTTGTGATCGAGGTTGTCAATCTTCCGACACCTAATTATGATTTAAAGGTTGTCAATTGTACCGACACCTGAACGTAAGGTTAGAATTGGTGGATTTATATAAAACTTGACCTTAATTGGTCTGACCATATATTGGTCGATGTGTAAGGCCTTTCAGTGCCTTGGATCCGATGAGGACTTTGCTTTGTGCACTGTCCGGGTTAGAGCGTGACTGATCAACATGCCTAACTTTGTTTTTAAAAATTATGAGATGGACCAGTTCTAACATTCTGAGTATTTGACTCTAGTTGATGTTGAGCCACTTTCTTATGGCATTATTGATTGTCGGAACTTATCCGAATTTATCTGTTCATATCACTGAACTTGATTAACCTTTCAGATATTCCAGTATGGCTTGTAGTTAATACCTGGAACGATTAAAAGTTTGGTATTTATTTATACATTGAAGGATATTCTTGTTGAGCTTTCTAGCTCACCTTGCAATATAATGTTTCTTTTCCAGTTAAGATCGAGGATGTTTAGACCTAGTGGCTCGGCAGCCAGGGGAGTGATGTTTGATGATTGAGAGTGCAACTGGTTTAATTTCGTGTATTATTGTAATAAATGGATTGGATAGACTAGACATTTAAGGTCTATCAGATTGTATTAAATTATATTTGAGGTTTGTAATAGTAATTAGCAATGTTTGTTTCATACTTTAGCCTGTGCTCGTATCTTGGATGAGGGATTGTATTATTATTGTTCCGCATTTACAGGTTTGGATTGTTTAAGTGAGTTGTGAGCCCGGATCTGTATCCCGGATCTGCGAGGCGTCACAGTTGGTATCAGAGCCACAGGTTAAGGTCCCTGAAACAGTAGGAAGTAGAGTCTAGATTAAGAAACGAGTTGCAATAGTTAGGAGTACGTATTAGATGTTAAGTAGAGCGATTTGAGATAGGATTCACCTTAGGTAAGTAAGATGAGTATTGCGAAGTTATAGGGTCTTTCGACGTATCACGCGAGTAGAAGTTCGATGCATCCAAATATCTAATTGGGAGCAAGGCTTTACAGACGTCATGAACGTTATAGAGAATGCGAAAGTACTATGAACGAGATACGAAAGCAATTATTGGCATGGATTAGAAGTAATGGAGTGGCTGGGTACTACTAACCATTTTTGGTATTGTTTGTTGTTGTATTGTCGACTAGAGATAGTAGTTTTCATTATGATTGAATTTTATTTCATTTTCTTTCCATTGAAGCGATCTTACGCTTGTACCAATTTGGTATAAAAGATGTTGATCAGTTATAAATATTCATTTTCGTCATTCACTTGTCAGTTTCATATACCTTGATTTAGTCGATGATTATTTCCACGACATTGTGCACACAATTTTTATCTCTTGTCATATCTTTATATTACATTTTGCCATCAAACTTCGTATAGCAACCCTGAACAACTGTTTTGATTTTTTACTCTTGATAAACTTTTGTAAGCCAATTATAACTTGAATTGTTATTGATCAAATTACTTTTCCCTATCAGTTTTGAGAATGCCTCCAAGAAGAACTCGCCAACTTACTGGTCAACAAACCAATCATGAACAGCGAACCAATTCACCTCCTAGAAATCAGATGGACCCTATGTTGGTTCAACTATTACAAACTTTGACTCAACAGACTTCTACTCTAGCTCAGCAGCAACATCAACTACAACAAAAATTCGCAGCTCAGCAGCAACAATGGCAGGAACCAACTGTTCCAGTGGTTACCTTCAAGGCCTTTCAAGCAGTAAAACCACCAGAATTCAAGGGGTCAACAGACCCAGTCGATGCTGAGAATTGGTTGAAAGAGATAGAGAAGGCGTTCTCTTTGGTGCAAGTCCCGGAAGATAAACAAACAGAATATGCCAGCTACTTTCTAAGGAATGAAGCCACTCATTGGTGGGAGTCAGTGAGAGCCCTGGAGAATACCGAGGTGGTTACATGGGAGAGGTTTAAGGAGATGTTTTTGGAGAAGTACTTTCTGCTCTTCATGAGCGACAAGATGGAGGTCAAGTTTTTGGAAATTAAACAGGGGAATATGTCAGTTGCTGATTATGAAGTAAGATTTACAGAACTAGCAAGGTTTGTCCCTTCCTATGTGGACACAGAAAGGAAGAAAGCAAAGAGATTTCAGCAAGGACTAAAGTCCTGGATTCGAACCAAGTTGGCTATATTGGAACTGAACACCTATGCTGCAGTGGTTCAAAAAGCTATGATTGCAGAAGAAGAAAGTGAGCAGTATCAGAAGGAGAAAGAGGGATAGAAACGAAAGTTGGGAGTGGTTGATAACAAGCAGATTCAGGGTGGTTCTCAAAACTATCTTAATAAAAGACAGGGGTTCCAAGCTGGGAAGAATGTGGGGATGAGGAGACCAGATGGAGGGAATGGAGGTCAAGGCAACCGAACTCAAGGGGTGAACCAAACAGGATTTAATAGACCATCACTGCCAGATTACAAGACGTGTGGTAAGAAACATCCTAGTTTATGTCACAAGTTAACTGGGAATTGTTTTAAGTGTGGACAGAAAAGGCATTTCTCCAGAGAATGTAAGGTTGGGATTGTGTGTCACAGATGTGGGAAGCCAGGGCATATGACCAAGGACTGCGGAGTACCCCCAGCGAAACTACCAGCTATAGCAAACGCAATGATTCCGGCAATTGAGGCACCTCCAGCGAGGAACATTCAGCCGATTGCCCGAACCTTCAACATGTCTATGAACGAGGCTGTGCAAGAGTCCGATGTTTTGGCAGGTACGCTTCTTGTAAATTCCGTCAATGCCAAGGTGTTAATTGATTCTGGAGCTACGAAGTCTTTTATTTCTTTAGATTTTGTCAGTAAATTGAATTGTGAGATGAGATTGTTAGATGAGGTGTTAGTTATAGAGATAGCTAATTCGGAGCGCATACCCGTCGATCAGGTGTGTCCTCGTTGTGATGTTGTAGTTTTAGGGCACTGTTTTTATGCCAACTTAATACCCTTCCAACTAGGAGAATTTGATGTAATCCTAGGGATGGATTGGTTGACAGAGCATAGTGCCCAGATAGATTGTAGAGGTAAGAAATTGACGTTACGATCCCCTGATAATGTAGAGGTTGTTTTCCGCGGTCAGAAACAAACTAGGAAGTTCTTGACTATTGTGCAGACCAAGAGATTACTTAGACAAGGATGTGAAGGCTATTTAGCCTACGTACGAGACATAAAAACAGAGATGCCTAAGTTGGAAGAGATTCCAGTAGTGAATGAGTTTCCAGATGTTTTTCCCGATGAGCTTCCAGGTTTACCTCCAGATCGGGAAATAGAATTTACGATTGACCTAGCCCCAGGAACTGAACCAGTATCGAAGGCTCCATACAGAATGGCTCCGATAAAGATGAAAGAGTTGGCAGTTCAGTTGCAAGATCTACTGGAAAAAGGAATTATCAGGCCCAGCGTATCCCCGTGGGGAGCCCCAGTACTATTTGTTAAAAAGAAGGATGGGAGCATGAGGTTGTGTATTGACTACCGAGAGTTGAATAAATTGACTATTAAGAATAAGTATCCATTGCCAAGGATAGATGATTTGTTTGACCAATTGAAAGGAGCTGTCCACTTTTCGAAGATTGATTTAAGATCGGGTTACCATCAGCTAAAGATCAAACCTGAAGATGTACCTAAGACGGCATTCCGAAGTAGGTATGGACATTATGAATTTTTGGTAATGGCTTTTGGACTGACAAATGCACCAGCTGCTTTTATGGACTTGATGAACAGGGTATTTAAGAGATACTTGGATAAATTTATAATTGTATTCATCGATGATATTTTGGTATATTCCAAGACAGAAGAGGAACATAGGGAAAATTTGAGGATAACGTTGAGGATCTTGAGAAAGGAAAGGTTGCTTGTTAAGTTTTCGAAATGTGAATTCTGTCTAAGAGAAGTTCAATTCTTAGGGCATGTGGTAAGCAGTGAAGGGATTAAGGTAGACCCGGCTAAGATTGAGGCTGTGCTGAATTGGGAGAGACCAAATACACCGACAGAGGTCAGGAGTTTTATGGGATTGGCAGGTTTTTATCGAAGATTCGTCCAAGACTTTGCGAAGATAGCCACTCCACTAACCAAGTTGACAAGGAAAAGTGAAAAGTTTATTTGGAATGACAAGTGTGAGGAAAGATTCCAAGAACTGAAAAAGAGATTGGTGACAGCTCCAGTGTTGACATTGCCAGATGAACAAGGAGACTTTGTGATATATAGTGATGCGTCCTATAAAGGACTGGGATGTGTATTGATGCAGCATGATAAGGTGATAGCCTATGCTTCAAGGCAGTTGAAGATACATGAACAGAAATATCCTACCCATGATTTGGAACTAGCAGCCATTATTTTTGCGCTCAAGATTTGGAGACACTATCTATATGGAGTGAAATGTGAGATTTACACTGACCACAAGAGTTTGAAATATATTTTCACCCAGAAGGAAATTAACATGAGACAAAGGAGATGGTTGGAACTGATTAAAGACTATGATTGTACCATAAATTATCATCCGGGAAAAGCTAATGTGGTAGCAGATGCCTTGAGTCGAAAGGAAAGATTGAACATGTTTACTATGAACCAAGAATTATTCAGGGAATTTGAGAGATTGGAAATAGAAGTTCGTGCCCCAGGTTGTGCAACTGCTTTGAACTACGCAATGACATTTTAGCCCGAACTTTTGGAGAAAATCAGAAAGTACCAAGAAGAAATAATGAACCATGAGGTGAATGAATTGTCCGGAGAAGAATTAAGCAGCCAAAAAGATGAGGAGGGAATATTAAGATTTTCTTCTAGAATTTGGATTCCTAATGTGGCAGAATTGAAGAATGAAATTTTGCAAGAAGCTCATAATTCGAGGTTTTCAATTCACCCAGGGAGTACGAAGATGTACCGAGATCTGAAAAAAATTTTGGTGGCCAGACATGAAAAGAGAGATTGCAGAATGGGTTAGTAAGTGTTACACTTGCCAGAAGGTTAAAGCAGAGCATCAGAGGCCGAGTGGATTGTTACAGCCCCTAGAGATTCCTGAATGGAAATGGGAACAGATTGCCATGGATTTTGTGGTGGGATTACCCAGGACGAAAGATAATCACGACGCCATTTGGGTTATAATTGATAGATTAACTAAGTCGGCACATTTTCTACCGATCAACGAAAGATATACAATGGACAAGTTAGTTCACCTGTACTTGAAAGAGATAGTGATGCGACATGGAGTCCCTGTTTCGATTGTGTTTGATAGAGACCCGAGATTCAATTCAAGATTTTGGAGACAATTTCAAGAAGCTCTGGGAACTAAACTGAACATGAGCACTGCATATCATCCCCAGACTGATGGCCAAAGCGAGCGTACGATTCAAACGATTGAAGACATGTTGAGAGTGTGTGCGATGGACCTTCAAGGTAGTTGGGATGACCATCTGCCTTTGGTGGAGTTCTCTTATAACAACAGCTATCACGCCAGCATTGGAATGCCACCATATGAAGCTTTATACGGACGACGGTGTCGATCTCCATTATATTGGGAAGAGGTAGGCGAGAAGAAGATATTGGGAACCGAGCTGATCCAGCAAACCAAGGACAAGGTTGAACTTATACAGAAGAGATTGATAGCCGCACAGGATCGACAACGGAAATACGCTGATCGAGCCAGGAAGGACATAAACTTTGAAGTAGGAGAACCAGTTTTGCTGAAGGTATCTCCATGGAAAGGGCTAGTGAGATTCGGGAAGAAAGGAAAGCTAAGTCCAAGATTCGTTGGGCCGTTCGAAATCCTGAAGAAAGTTGGGAAAGTTGCTTACGAGTTAGCGCTACCTCCGCATTTACAACATGTTCATAACGTTTTCCACGTGTCAATGTTGAAGAGGTTCTATCCAGATTCAAACCAGGTGATAGAGTCAGAACCAGTCGAGATTCAGCCGGATTTGTCCTACGTAGAACTACCGGTAGAGATTTTAGACAGGAAGGAGAAGGTGCTTAGAAATAAGACCATTTCGATAGTAAGAGTTTTGTGGAGAAATCCTAGGGTCGAAGAGTCTACCTGGGAGCTAGAAAGTGAGATGTTAGAGAGGTATCCACACCTATTTGCTTAGTTTGATTCTGAGGACAGAATCCTTTTAAGGAGGGAAGATTGTAAGAACTTGTATTAAAAATGTAATTATTATTATTGAATGGAATAAATATTTATCTGAGTTATTCAACTCGATGGAACGATGTGTTATAGACGGATATTATTATCGTTATATGTATTTAATTGAGGTTAGAGTTCCCCGTATACGTTAAGAAAAAAAAATGTGTTAGTTGATCGTATTCTTTTAATAAAAAATCATGTTAGTAGTATTTGCCGTTTCGGCAGACCGTACTTTTAAAAGCTTAGTGGTTTCGTTTTTAAAAGCGTATTTATATCAAAACTGATCAAATAAATTTTAAAATATTCTTTTCTCAAGTTTTATTCATTCTATCATGTTTGAGGATTTTTCAAATTATTTTCGTGATTTTTCGTAAAAATTTCGCCTGTTTTATATCCGAAATTCCACTAAGCGGCAATTACGAAACCGATTTCATGAGACCTGAATAAAATATTCACAAAAGCAAAATATTCCCCAACAAATCTGTCAATTATACCAATACCAGCCCCAGCAATCATTCTCTCAAATTATTGTTTCAAAAATCAAAAATTTCTTAGAGAGAAAATTCTAGTGTTCTTCAATTTCAAGCTCCAAATCGGAGGCCTTCCCGGAATTGAAATCAAGCGTTCTAGTAGTCAAAACGAAGGTATCAAAATCTAGTTTCTAAATATGTGCCCAGAATTCGTGGGGGATCATTATTTGATTTTATATGATTTTTACAAAATTCGAATTTAAAGATTCAAAATTATGATTTTTCGTGAACTTGATTGTTTATGTGATTTGATGATTCCATGTTGTAGATAATTTTCTCCTAGTCAGTTTGGTATATCATATGTTAGGTTTTGAGTTTGTTAAACGTGTTTAAATGTGGTTTGATTATTTCGAAATTGTTCTTGAGTGTTCTTGGTGTTCATCGGAAAATGTTGACTTTTTGAACGGAATTTTAGTTCGAGTAATTGTTTGGAAATTCTGGGTTGGTAAAGTTGTAGATCGTTCAAAGACAAAGCTTGTGTTGAGTTTGGGTCATGTTTGACTAGATTTCGAGTTTCGCCGGAGTTACGCCGCCGGCCGGAGCTGCCATTGACGCCGGTGGTGGAGCTTGAAGAAGAAGATGATGAATAGTGCTGATTATTTCTGATTTTTATTTTAATTGTTTTAATTTTCGAAAATTCATATTTAATTCAATAAAAATCAGAAAAATACGAAATCAGTTTCTAAATTTTCAGAAAAATATTTTCTGTATTATTTTAAAACAAAAATCGGATTTATCCAAAATTATTATTTATTTTAAGATTTTTGGAATCATTTCCTTAATTATTTAAATGTAGAATTTAATACTTTAATTATATTAAATCATTTTGAATAATAATTTAAATTAATTTAATTATTCGATAAATGAGATCATTTATCGAATAATTTTATTCATTAATTATTGTTTAATTTAATTAATATAATTGAGGTTATTTAATTCCAAATTATTCCGTTTTGAGTTTTAAATGCTTTAAAAATATTAGAAAAATCCCAAAAATTATGAAAATTGTTTTAAAAATATTTCGAAGTGAGATTTAATTTATTACGAGGTTTGGACATGTGTTAAAAATAATTGTAGAGTTCCATTAATTGATTACGTGATCTGAATGTGTCCGCTAGGGCAATATAAATGTTACGTGCTAAATGAATTATGTAAATTTTGTGAATTACATGAAATACGTCACGTGGAGTGAATAGTGAGATGTATTAGTATTTGATTCGAGACGTTTATTATAGAGTCGAGTCAGAGGAGCAAAGGAAAAGCTAAAGCAGAAGGTTACGAGAATATTTAGACGGACTTGACCTTATTATCAGGCAAGTATTTTTCTATCACTTGTTATCCTATTAAATATACAAATGCTATGCCATGTATCCCTTTAAATTATTGTTCAAGAAATCATTCTTAAATTATTCACAGCATGAATCCATTGGATTATTCTTATCAACTTTGACGAGATTCATTTAAATTATCATTGACGATTCATTTCAACCTTTTTAGGCATTCGCTCTAGTCGATGCCTTATTACTCTTGATTAATTATTATTACCCAGATTGTGGCGTTCGACTTCGTCGACGCCTATAATATCGTTGCATTCGATTTACCCATTTCTTGTATCGATCTAGACGACACTTATTGTTATTATTGTTGATTCTTCATTATCACCCCAATGTTGTATCGAACTCTTCGATACTAGATGTTGTACCATTTGTTATCGTACATGCACTTTGAGTTGTTTTCCTGGAACGTGAACTTCTAGTGATTGTTGTGATCGAGGTTTTCAATCTTCCGACACCTAATTATGATTTAAAGGTTGTCAATTGTACCGATACCTGAACATAAGGTTAGAATTGGTGGATTTATATAAAACTTGACCTTAATTGGTCTGACCATATATTGGTCGATGTGTAAGGCCTTTCAGTGCCTTGGATCCGATGAGGACTTTGCTTTGTGCACTGTCCGGGTTAGAGCGTGACTGATCAGCATGCCTAACTTTGTTTTTAAAAATTATGAGATGGACCGGTTCTAACATTCTGAGTATTTGACTCTAGTTGATGTTTAGCCACTTTCTTGTGGCATTATTGATTGTCGGAACTTATCCGAATTTATCTGTTCATATCACTGAACTTGATTCACCTTTCAGATATTCCAGTATGGCTTGTAGTTAATACCTGGAATGATTAAAAGTTTAGTATTTATTTATACATTGAAGGATATTCTTGTTGAGCTTTCTGGCTCACCTTGCAATGTAATGTTTCTTTTCCAGTTAAGATCGAGGATGTTTAGACCTAGTGGCTCGGCAGCCAGGGGAGTGATGTTTGATGATTGAGAGTGCAGCTGGTTTAATTTCGTGTATTGTTGTAATAAATGGATTGGATAGACTAGACATTTAAGATCTATCAGATTGTATTAAATTATATTTGAGGTTTATAATAGTAATTAGCAATGTTTGTTTCATACTTTAGCCTGTTCTCGTATCTTGGATGAGGGATTGTATTATTATTGTTCCGCATTTACAGGTTTGGATTGTTTAAGTGGGTTGTGAGCCCGGATCTGTATCCCGGATCTGCGAGGCGTCACAGTTGGTATCAGAGCCACATGTTAAGGTCCCTGAAACAGTAGGAAGTAGAGTCTAGATTAAGAAACGAGTTGCAATAGTTAGGAGTACGTATTAGATGTTAAGTAGAGCGATTTGAAATAGGATTCACCTTAGGTTAGTAAGATGAGTATTGCGATGTTATAGGGTCTTTCGACGTATCACGCGAGTAGAAGTTCGATGCATCCAAATATCTAATTGGGAGCAAGGCTTTACAGACGTCATGAACGTTATAGAGAATGCGAAAGTACTATGAACGAGATACGAAAGCAATTATTGGCATGGATTAGAAGTAAGGGAGTGGCTGGGTACTACTAACCATTTTTGGTATCGTTTGTTGTTGTATTGTCGACTAGAGATAGTAGTTTTCATTATGATTGAATTTTATTTCATTTTCTTTCCATTGAAGCGATCTTACGCATGTACCAATTTGGTATAAAAGATGTTGATCAGTTATAAATATTCATTTTTGTCATTCACTTGTCAGTTTCATATACCTTGATTTAGTCGATGATTATTTCCACGACATTGTGCACACAATTTTTATCTCTTGTCATATCTTTATATTACATTTTGCCATCAAACTTCGTATAGCAACCCTGAACAACTGTTTTGATTTTTTACTCTTGATAAACTTTTGTAAGCCAATTATAACTTGAATTCTTATTGATCAAATTACTTTTCCCTATCAGTTTTGAGAATGCCTCCAAGAAGAACTCGCCAACTTACTGGTCAACAAACCAATCCTGAACAGCGAACCAATTCACCTCCTAGAAATCAGATGGACCCTATGTTGGTTCAACTATTGCAAACTTTGACTCAACAGACTGCTACTCTAGCTCAGCAGCAACATCAACTACAACAACAATTCGCAGCTCAGCAGCAACAACGGCAGGAACAAACTGTTCCAGTGGTTACCTTCAAGGCCTTTCAAGCAGTAAAACCACCAGAATTCAAGGGGTCAACAGACCCAGTCGATGCTAAGAATTGGTTGAAAGAGATAGAGAAGGCGTTCTCTTTGGTGCAAGTCCCGGAAGATAAACAAACAGAATATGCCAGCTACTTTCTAAAGAATGAAGCCACTCATTGGTGGGAGTCAGTGAGAGCCCTGGAGAATACCGAGGTGGTTACATGGGAGAGGTTTAAGGAGATGTTTTTGGAGAAGTACTTTCCGCTCTTCATGAGCGACAAGATGGAGGTCAAGTTTTTGGAATTGAAACAGGGGAATATGTCAGTTACTGATTATGAAGCAAGATTTACAGAACTAGCAAGGTTTGTCCCTTCCTATGTGGACACAGAAAGGAAGAAAGCAAAGAGATTTCAGCAAGGACTAAAGTCCTGGATTCGAACCAAGTTGGCTATATTGGAACTGAACACCTATGCTGCAGTGGTTCAAAAATCTATGATTGCAGAAGAAGAAAGTGAGCAGTATCAGAAGGAGAAAGAGGGGAAGAAACGAAAGTTGGGAGTGGTTGATAACAAGCAGATTCAGGGTGGTTCTCAAAACTATCTTAATAAAAGACAGGGGTTCCAAGATGGGAAGAATGCGGGGATGAGGAGACCAGATGGAGGGAATGGAGGTCACAGACCATTAAACTTGAAAGCGTCACAGATCTCGATGAATTCCCGGATATGCATGTTAGGATCTTCCGTAGGAGCACCCTCAAACTGAACCAAATTCTGCACCATCTGAATTGTACCAGGCTTGATTTCAAAAGTGTTAGCTATAATGGCTGGTCTGACAATCCTAGATTGGATGTCATTGATCTTCGGCTGAGAATAGTCATTAAAATCAAAGCCTTAGTTTCTGCTGCTGCTCGATCACCCATCTCTACTGTAGTTTCAAGTTCCTCTTCGCTTTTATCTGTAACTAGATCTACGTCTTCCAGTTTATGAGTTTGAGAACGTGTTCGCATATACGCTCAAGTACCTGAAAAACACCGAACAAACAAGATATGTAAGTAAACAATCCGAGTCAGTGAACTCTAACGACCACTGATGACAAGCACACAAACTAAAAATAAAACACCGATGATCCCCGGCAGCGGCGCCAAAAACTTGTTCGCACTAAATCTCGCAAGCGTACGTGGTCACAAGTAATATAGATATAAGTCAAGTTCGTTCCCACAGAGATCTGATTTAGGTTTTAATTCAGTTAATGCACTTATGCAACAATGTATGGTTTTTACTCATTACTAAGACAATTAACAAGATTGTGTTTTAATAAACTAAAATTAACTAAAGTAATTTAATAAACTAAGAATTAATTAACTAATTAAAATCTGAATTACTTATGAGAATAAAAACATGGGATCCTAACTTCATTAAATACTTCGCTTATAGTTGATGCCTTTAATCAAGGCATGTGATGGTTATGATATCTGATCAGACAACACGAAACAAGTATAGGCTACTTCTCAGTATATGAATACCAAACTACTCATACATCCATAAAAGAGATAGAAGATGAATAGACACCAATTATGCTTAGACCCTATGTCCCTATAGAATTTGAAAACATAACGGTCGAAGCACAAGTTATCCATGAAGATCACATAGGGCAGCATAAGATAGTTCAAATTACGCTACAAATCATGATGTCAAAACATACATAATCCTATGCTAGCATCGCAAGTTCTAAATCTCAAGATCCACTCTCGCTTCACAAGAGATTAACAATTCAATTTAGATGTTAGCTACGCATTTAAAAGCATTAAGTATAACCATACGAGGATATCAAGAATTCATCACACACAAATCTTTAAAGTAACCAAACTACTAAACTACATAGATAAATATGTTAGAATCCCATGACAACGATGAGTTCATAATCGAACTGCTCGTCATCATGGGATCTGATGAAACCATGATAATAAACAAAGTATGAATAAAAATTATGCTAGAGTAATAGAGTTAAGAAAACAAATCCCAAAAAACATCCAAGAGTATCGCCTAATTTAGAAGAAAACAAAAAGTAGATCTAGATCTCTGTTGCTTGTCACGAGCGTAGGAATCCTTCTCCAACTCTGAATCTCTATCTTCGGCTCTCTCTCTGTGTTATGGTGAGTAGTTGGTATGAATTACAATGATAGAATATGTTTATACAGGCACTAGGAATCTTTTCCAGCAAGAAAAGTCCTAAAATATCAATTTAATTCGAAGTAGGATAGAAATCCGCAATTTTCCAGGATGTTCTGGCGCAGTCAGTGCTCCCCTAGCGCAGTCAGCGCTGCCGCGCTCCTCATGGCGCAGCCAGTGCTGCTGCATTCTGCTGAAATGCTGAATCTGCTCTATTTTCTTCGTTTTACCTCCGTTTACTTTCGTTTCTTTTGCGTTAGCTCCCGTTTTTCAATTCGTGACTCATGATCTTCACGGTAGCCTAGGGAACTACCTCTTCCTTCATTCCAAAGCTAAATTTCAACTCCAAAATTGACGAAAAATACCAACCCTAGCCGACATTTCACAAACCTGCACAACTAGACAAAAACACGTTAAAAACACAACATACTTGAGTCCAAGACACCAATTTAAGCCGAAACGAAGCGCTCCAAGTGGATATAAAATCCACTTATCAGACTTGTTGACTATTTGATATATCGAACAGTGTCTTTTGAGATATCGAATCCCTGACTTCTCAAAATCTTGACTTCTCGAACAGACCAAAACACTTCTCGAATTAGTACTTAGGCAAATCTTCAAAATTTAATCAAACTGTGTTTATTTCTACAGCCTTGTTCTTCAGCTTGAGGCATGATCTCTAGATCTTCTTTCAAGCATTATTTCATGACTTAATTTATACAGTTACACAGCTAGAATCTTGATGCCTATTACAAGTACTAAATACAAGTAAAAACTCTACAACTCGAGGGTTCCCCAATTAAGGAGTCATGTAAGTAATGCAAAGCATTACAAACAATTAGGCTTGTTATTAGATGTATTCAGGCATGCCTCTGTGACTAACAATCTCCCCCAAATTGTGAGTAAGACCCTTAGTCACAATTTCACGTCTGATAACAAGCCTAACATACATAAAGATAAGACATTAACAGTTCAGGTATGAGTTTTGCTGAATCTTGAATACAAAAAGTAGACATTCTTATAGTTGAAGACTATCCAGTGCCTTTAGCATTTCTCCCTTGAGTTTTAGCTAGATACTCATTCAGTTTTTCCTGTTCTTTTTCTTCTGCCTTCTTTTTGTTTTCTTTCATTGTATTCAATATGTCCATCATAGCATTGAGTTCTTCAATCATAGGTGAATCCTTAAAATCTTCAAGTACTCGATTCAGTATGTTTTCAGGGTAATGGTTGACCAGGTCCATTCTGATATTGACATTATCTCCATTTCTCCTCCTATATTTCACAACATAAGGATTGAACTGGACTCTGCACAACCCTTTAGCCCTTAACTCTTCTGCTTTGGCTTCAAGTGCTTCTAGCTCCTCCTCATTCTTCTTTAACAATTCTGCACTCTTCTTTTTCTACATTTCATGATGGTCTCTCTTCATTTTGACAAACTCTGTGAGTTCCAGCTTTCAAAACTTCTCCACCTTATCTTCAATGTCCAACAATGCAATTATCCTTTCAATATCATATAGTTTACCAGTGTTGACACATTCCTTGCTTGAATTTGAATTGTCTACCATCTGGGTATTTGAACTCCAAACAGTCATCAACAATTGCCACATGATAAATTCTTTGTGCTAGTAGAAATGCCACTTGATCTTCATCATAATCTTCATCAAGAGGTGGCAAGTCTAGTCCTGGTACAATTGTGATGGTCTGAGATTCAAGTATCTTCACTTTCTTTGCCTTTCTGGCCATAGACTTGATTTTCATCTTTTGCATCTTGTTACGAGGTAGGATTTTGAAGCCTTTGTCTCTTGACCATTATAGTACACCATTAGCAGATTGCTTACGGAAACATACAGAAGGCTTCTTGAACTGAGGTTTCTTTGGTAGAGATGGCAAGACAGTTTCAGAATCCATGGATTTAGATTTTGTTAAGCCATCACTAACTGCATCCACCCTAGACATAGAGCCTTGTGTTGTGGTGGGAATACTGCTAGTGACGCTTAAGGCTTGTTGTCTTCCACTCTTCATTTCATATACTTTCTCCTCTCTTTTGTCATCACTTCCCTTCTTTCCCTTGTCATTCTTCTTCTTCTTGTCTTCATCACCCTTATCACTCTTGTGATGTCTTCCTCTCCTATCACTCTTATCTTCACCATCATCATCCTTATCTTTCCTTGCTTTGGCTAATTCAGGAATAGAACTAGTTGCAATGAATGTTCTCAGAATATGCACAGCTTCCAACTCTTCAGCTGTTCTGCACCCTTTCTTCTTGTTAAGTTGATCAATGATTGAATGTATTAGCCTTGTGTTCTTGGGAGTGAGATGCTTTGGAATGACTAGATGGCCAACCTCTTCAATTTTTGTACCAGACTAGTAAAGAA
Source organism: Saposhnikovia divaricata (assembly GCA_036435485.1). Classification (NCBI taxonomy): domain Eukaryota; kingdom Viridiplantae; phylum Streptophyta; class Magnoliopsida; order Apiales; family Apiaceae; genus Saposhnikovia; species Saposhnikovia divaricata. The sequence continues at coordinate 50,766,269 of CM071595.1, read as the reverse complement.
TTGTTCTTGGATTAATACACACTTTAGGCAATCTAGAATGCTGGCCATTTCTCAGATCATTGTATAGACTCTTGTTGTTTTCTCCCACTTTCTCAATCAACACTAGGATAGTATCAATCTCAGTGAATTTCAAGTCCTTCAAAGTGTTACAAGATAGGTGCCATATTTTGAAATTCATCACCATCATAATCTCCTTGAGAAATATTTGATTTAGCTTCCTTGGGATCATAGTTAAGTAGTTGATTTGTTCTTTGAGACTCCTCCTATATAGCAGTGTATCTCCTCCAACATTTGCCCTTGAGGCTTGAAAAAATTTCAAGAAAGCTGCATCATGATATATATTTAAATTTACAACCTCTTGTAATTTGCCCTCGGTAAGAACACTGACTTCAACTGGCTGAGCATCTTCAATAATGGTTGATTGTTGAGGTTGATCAGTTGGCATTGTGCCTGGCACCACTGTAGATATGATTTCTTCCTTTAGGCCACTTGGAGTAGTGATGTGTATAGATGGCAGGGTAATAGCTAGTAGAGTTGTTTGAGTTAATGGTTTTGAGATGTTTGTGGATGTGGTTTGTTTCTTGGATCTGGTGGAGATTTGATCAGATTTGGCTTGAGGTTCAGAGATTCTGATCCCTTTTGTCTTGATTACTTTACCCTTCTCCCCCTTAGGCTTGTTCTTAGACACAGGTGCTGTTGATAGGGCCCTTGGGTTTGAAGAGGAGGTTGGTTGGATGATTGTGGAGTCTTCTAGTGGAGGTAATCCCAGATGCTTCATTATTACAGAAAGCATCTGTTGTTGATTAAGAAGAACATCAACAGTGGTAGTTGCTTGAGTGTCTAGCTTTTCATTGAGAAGTGCCAAAGAGTCTTTGAGTTCAGCATTGAATTTCTTGAGAGTGATCACTTCTGTTTCCAAGTTGTCCACTCTAGTGAGCAAGTGTACATACTTGAAATCAGATAGTGATTGCTCCTTGAGCCTGAGTACCTCAGATTGTTGCATGTCATGAAGGGGAACATCTGTGACTGCTTTATCCCCATACTGATTTCTCCACATAACATTGATGAAAGAGTTGGTGTTATTGAGTTTTGTAGAGAGAGTGTCAACCTTGGATGTTAGCCTTGTGAAAGCATCATGGAATATGGGCAGTCTTGTGCCTAGAGAGTTTCAAGTGGCTTTACAATCTTTTACATCTCTGATAGTTGAGCTGAGTTTAGGGAATTCTTCAGTAAATTTGGTTTTGAGCTCACTCACTACCTTAGAAGTCTCCTTGGAGACATTGTCAATTTCTGACTTCACACCTTTGCCAAGATAGTGAGTGGCCTTCAAACATCCCTTGTATGCATCATTCACAGCTTCATATACTTCAGCAGGGGAGAGAGTTTTTGCATTAGAGCCCAAAGCAGTTAGGTACTCTTCTATCATGAACTGAAGTGTATCATCTAGCCTCACACCACCAGTTGCATTCAGCCAGGCATCAACATTCCCATCCCTCTCAAACTCATCTACTATTTTCTTCCTTTGTATCTCCATATCATCTTTGTGACATAGCATAATGGCTTCATAGTCTGGATTTGAAAGATTGAAGGTGAGAAGATGTTGAGAAATTTTTGCAAACTCAGGAATCTGATCCACATGAAGATTTTGTAAAGCTTCACCCATCAATTGATGTGGAATAGACCCTGATCTTGAAGCACTATCATGGTGCACAGGCTTCAGCCATTGTGACATAAAGTCAGAGCTAGAGCTAGGCAAGCTAGACTCCTCAATTACAGATGCAACTTTTGTAACCGGATGGAATGACTCTACTACTGTTGTCTCCACGTGAGTGGGATAAATTACAATAGTAGATGACACAGGCACAGAGTCTCTAGTAAAGACTAGTGGAACCTCTGTGTTTTTGTTGGTGTCATCAGGATGTGCCCCAGCATGCACTCCCTCACCAGCTAAATATGGGTCCTGGGTGGTGAACATAGTGTCTTGCACTAAGTCATTTGAGTCCATTGGCTTACCAAGAGAAGAAACTTTTTGGTGATCAATACCTTGCTTCTCAATTTCTTGAGTTGCAGGTTTAGAAGAAATATTAGTTGTAGATTCTGGAAGAGAAGTGTCTTTTAGAGTAGATTTTGGCAACTCCTCCTGAGAAATAGAGGGAGTTTCAAGTGTGATGTGCTCTCCACTCAGTGTAGTGCTAGCCTTATCACTTCTTAGTGTAGACTCCATACAAGATTGTGCATTGGGGAGAATGCTTGATTCTATAGATGCACCCTGTTGAGAGAGTACATCTAGTGAGCTGTTTGCCCCTGATTTTACAACTTCACCCATTTGTGCGACTGAAGAGGTGGTTTTCGTTTTCTTCTTCTTTGGCTTCTGTAAGGGTGACTTCAGTTCCTCACTTTCTAAGCCTATTTCAGCTCTCAAGCTGCATCTGATAAGATTTTTGAAGGTTCATGAGCTATCTCCTTTCTCTTCTTCTTACTAACATCACCCTTTTGAGAGGATGGTGCAGTTGGATCAGTGTTTGGTAATGTGTTTGGTTGAGAGGGTTGGTTAGCAGGCCCTGGGTTAGCTAGTTGTTCTACTAGCGTGGACTTTGCTAAATCAGATTTTGATGCAAATGTTGGCATGTTGTGGGGGTAAGACTCGAATAACCTCTGCATATGAGGAGTTAATGCAAGTCTCACATCCACATCATTCCTAGTGTCCAAATTACTAAAAATGAGTTTGGTCATAAACTTAAATTAACCTATTCTAGTTTTATCTAAACCAGGTAATTCAGTCAATTTATCATCTAAATAATTAAGAACGGATTGAATGAATCTGGATAATAAAATATCATTACCTCGCTTGGTTGTGTTCTTACCAAGCTTTCCATACAACTCCTGCATTATGAGCCTTCTAACATTCAGTTTCCTGCCATGGGCCAATGAGTACCCAATCTATTGAACTGGTGCACTCAAGTGATCAAAGCTTGATTTCCTCCCACTAAAGACTTGTAGCAGTGTTGTAAACACGTAGCTCCACTCCTTCCTTAGGAATTTCCTGTTCAGGTTCCCAACCTTGATAGTGTCTGAATACCTAATAAAGTCAAATTATTCTTCCAGCTGGGCATCAATCACCAGGTCATCATACTTAACTTGATCCAGATCTAGGGCTTTGCTCATATCTTTAGAGGTGATAGTGAATTCTTTGCCCAGAATGGTGCAATTGATGATGTAGTCTAGACTACCATTTTCAAGAGCAATTGACTCAGTAATAGCAGAGTTCCAAAACTGTTCTAGAATGTCTAGATACAGAGTTGGATTGGCAGAAAGTGCTCCTTTGATGTAAGATTCAGACATCCACTTCACAAAGCAATTATAATTAGCATTGGGTGCTTCGACATCACTTGTGATGACAATGAAATTGGTGTTGAATTTGTAGTTGCCATGTGTAGAAGATTAGAGAGAAAAGAGATTGAGGGTTGAAGAAGAAATTTAGATTTTTGTAGTTAGGGTTTTCAGAGGTTTTGGGAATTTGGGAACTCGAGAAATTGAATTAAATGAATTGAATAGTTGTGGAATCGTATAAGTATGAAACACTTGAATTGTCGATTAGATATATGTTTTGTATCGACAAGTCAGGAATTCGAGAAGTAGAAACAACTATTCGATATGTCGAGAAAAGCTAATTCGATAACTCAAGCAGGTAGTAACCCACAGGCCTGTCAACGGATCGGATATCCGATCCGATCCGATCCACACTGATTTAATTGGATATGGATTGGTCTGAAAAATATCCGATCCGAAACCCGATTCGATAAGAACGACCCGAATAATAAATGGATCGGATATGGATTTAGGTTGATCCAATCCGCTTATCCACGACCCGATCCGTTTAATTATATAATAATATATTTTATAATATATATAGTAAAATTTTTAAAATATTTTATATTGTAATAAGTTACGTTATTGAAAATCCTAAACCTTATACACTCCCGCCTTCAAAGTTTAACGTCATTATATTTTTATGTATTTATTTTTTAATGCCAATTTTCTGTAATAGAAACTTGCATTTATAATTTAAATATGTTCGGACAGTGATTTTTGTTAGTGGATAAATGGTTACTTATATTTATCTGCAGCAAAGAATGAGGTGATGTTCAAATTGTAGGTTAGGAACAAAATAAATTTCTTTTTTTTCGAAGTGCTTGACTTCATATATTTCTTTTATTCAATATGAACTTGTGATTTATGTTTTTTTAAACATTGTGTTTGAACAGAAAAAAATAAATTTCTTTTTTTTGAAGTACTTGACTTCATATATTTCTTTATTCGATTTGAACTTGTGATTTATGTTTTTTTAAACATTGTGTTTGAACAATAAAATTATTAAAATAGTTTAAATTTTTAATTGCTACTAAAATTTACACATTGACTTCTAGACTGTAACTTCTCAAATTTTACTAATTTTCTTTTAAAATGGAGAATGATATATATCGATGTAATTATTTTTTTATATTTTAAAAAATAAATGGAGCAATGGATATCCGAAATCCGATCCATTTATCCATTAAACTAAATGAATTGGATTTGGATCGACCTCTAAAATATCTGAGGTATGATCCGAATCCGATAAAAACAAATGGATATGGATATGGATTTAGGTCGATCCGATCTGAACCCGACCCGTTGACAGGCTGTGGGCCACAGCTGGCAGTTTATTCAATTTAAAATTTAATAAAATATGTTTTTATGAGCGAATTACAATTTTTGACAAAAATCCAAAAACGGTTGAAATTCAGCGAGAATTCAGCCTTTTCAAATGATTCGAGAACTCAAGAAAAGCTATTCGAGAACTCAACCATTAGAGAACTCAAATACCATATTCGAGAAGTCAAGCATGTCTCTGTTCGATACCCCCAAAAGACTCTATTTGAGAACTTAAGAGTACTCTAAAGAGACTTGTTAGAGAAGTCGAGCAATGACATGTAATGGATCATTAGAGAAGTCTGACTTATCGAGATATTCTCTCACTCATAAAACTTAATTTTCACTATCTTTAAAAATTCACCAGAAATATTCAATGAAGAATATTCTAACAAATTAAATAGTGATTTCCTTAAAATTTCATAGAAATTTCAAGTTAACAGAATATGATTTTTAGTATATGCAACAGAATTGAAATATTTATAAATCATATTTCAGCCAACACTTACTTTAAAAAATATTTAGCATTTAGATAAAGTAAGTGTTTACTGCTGCAACAATTTAATTGATATTTTCACTCAGCCAGATTCTGAAGAATTCAGCATTCCAATCTCACAAACCAACCTTGTGAAGGTGGCTTCATCCAATGGCTTAGTGAGTATATCAGCTAATTGTTTATCTGTGGGAACATAATGTAACTCAATGGTTCCATTAGTTGCATGTTCCCTAATAAAATGATATCTGATGTCAATGTGCTTTGTTCTAGAATGATTAACAGGATTTGCAACTATAGAGATTGTACTTGTGTTGTCACACATGATAGGGATCTTTTCCAACACAAGTCCATAGTCTCTAAGTTGGTTTCTAATCCAAAGCACTTGAGCATAGTAACTCCCAGCAGCTATGTATTCAGCCTCTGCTGTGGAAGTTGACACAGATTGTTGTTTCTTGCTATACCAAGAGACTAACCTTTGTCCAAGAAACTGGCAGCTACCTGAGGTGCTTTTCCTATCCACTCTGCATCTAGCATAGTCAGCATCAGAATAACCAACCAGATTGAACCCTATGTCCTTAGGATATCATAAACCCAAGTTTGGAGTGCCCTTCAGATATCTAAAGATTTTTTTGATAGCAATCATGTGTGATTCCTTTGGATTTGACTGAAATCTTGCACACAGACATGTTGCAAACATGATGTCTGGCCTACTAACAGTGAGATAGAGTATAGAACCAACCATGCCTCTGTAGACTGAAATATCTACTTTCTTGCCCTTAGCATCTTCATCCAATTTAGTGGCATTGGCCATGGGTGTCTTTGCAGGTGAGCTAGCTTCCAAATCAAACTTCTTCAACAAATCCTTGATGTACTTGGTTTGACTAATGAAGATACCATCCTTTCATTGACTTACTTGTAGTCCAAGAAAGAATGTTAACTTTCCCATCATGCTCATCTCATATCTACTTTGCATGAGTTTAGAGAATCTTTCACATAGCTTCTCATTTGTAGAACCAAATAGGATATCATCCACATAGATCTGAACTAGGATAATATCATTACCATGTTTCTTGTAAAATAGTGTCTTGTCCAATGTGCCTCTAGTAAAATGATTTTTAAGAAGAAATTGTGACAGTGTGTCATACCATGCCCTTCGAGCCTGCTTAAGTCCATACAATGCCTTAAGCAATCTGTAGACAAATTCTGGGAAATATGGATCCTCAAAGCCAGGTGGTTGTTGCACATATACTTCTTCTTCCAACTCTCCATACAGAAATGCAGTCTTGACATCCATTTGATAAACTTTGAAGTTTGAGTGAGCAGCAAATGCCAAGAAAATTCTGATGGCTTCCAACCTAGCAACAGGGGTAAATGTCTCATCATAGTCAATGCCTTCCTATTGAGAGTAACCTTTTGCAGCCAACCTTGCTTTGTTTCTTACTATCACACCATCTTCATCCATCTTATTTTTCAAAACCCATTTTGTTCCAACAATGGTTCTGTCTCTTGGTGCAGGCACTAATTCCCATACTTTGTTTCTTTCAAATTGATTTAGCTCTTCTTGCATGGCATTAATCCAGTCTGGATCCAAAAGTGCATCATCAATATTTTTAGGTTCAACTTAGGACAGGAAACAGCCATATAGGCACTCATTTTGAGTTGCTCTTCTTGTTCTCACTCCTGTATTTGGATCTCCAATAATTTGATCTGCAGTATGTGATCTATCCCATTTTCTTGAATGCTCAATTTGATTTCTCACATGTTATGTTGCTTCATCATCCAAGTTGTGATCATCTTCATTTCCTCCCCTTGTGAAGGTGCTCTCATTCAAAGGTGAGCCTTGGATGCTTGTATCTTCACTGTTGGTTGGAACAGACCCTTCTCTTGCTTCATCATTCACTAGAGTTTGTTGAGCTGCAATCTCAACTTCAGTTTCAATCTCTTCATCAGAATCATCCATGTTTTCAAACCTTAATGGATCTTTATCTTCATCATTTGCTTCTTCTAGACCAGGTAGTTTACTGTCATCAAATGTCATATCTATGCTTTCCATAACCTTCTTTTGACCGATGACATAAACTTTGTAAGCAATTCTCTCCATAGAATAGCCCTGAAAAATTCCTTCAAATGCCTTTGCATCAAACTTACCAACATATTCAGAATTATCCTTTAACACAAAGCATTTTCTTCCAAAAGCATGAACATACTTAAGAGTAGCTTCTTTCCAGTCATCAAATTGTAAGGTGTCTTTACAATATTTTTTTTGATGAGGGTTCTGTTCTGAATATAGCATGCAGTGCTCACAACCTCAGCCCAAAAACATGTAGGCATTTTGCATCAAGTAACATTGTTCTAGCAGCCTCAATTAGAGTTATATTCTTTCTCTCAACAACTCCATTTTGTTGTGGAGTCCTTGGAGCTGAGAATTATTGTGAAATACCATTCTCTTTGCAAAATGCTTCAAGGATGGAATTTATGAACTCTGTTCCATTGTCACTCCTTAATGCAATCACACTTGCATTGTTGGCTTTTACTTCTTTATCAACTTTCTTTATGTGCACGATGATTACTTGTGGAGCCTCATCTTTTGATGCTAGAAATTCCACCCATGTATATCTTGTAAAGTCATCAACCATCATCAAGGCATACTTCTTTCTTGCTAGTGACATAATATTGACGGGCCCAAACAAATCCATGTGAATTAGCTGTAAGGGCTTGGTGATTGATGTCATTGTCTTTGACTTGTGGCTTGTCATTTTCATTTTTCCTTTTTGATAAGCCTCACACACTCCTTCTTAAGAGAATTCAAGTGTGGGCATGCCTCTCACTAACTCTCTTTTGACTAAAGAGTTAATGGCTTTGTATTTCAAGTGTGATAACTTCTTATGCCACAGCCAACAATCTTCATTTGATGTCTTGGTGTAAAAGCAACAAATTTTATCCTTGTTTGCAGAATCCATATTGGCTACAAACAAGCTTCCTTTTCTTACTCCAGTAAGAGCATTTTCACCAGTCTTCTTGTGAGTGATCAAACATTCATCCTCGTCAAACTTCACTTTGAAACCCCTGTCAGTAAACTGACCAACACTCAGTAGATTATGCTTGAGTCCTCTGACCAGTGCTACATCTTCAATGATGACATTACCAACTTCCAACTTGCCATATCCCAATGTATTACCAATGTTGTCATCTCCAAATGTAACCAGAGGGCCAACCTTTTCTCCATACTGCGATAGCAGGGCTATATCACTAGTCATATGATTTGAGCATCCACTGTCCAAAATCCACATGACTTTCTTTTCTTGTTCTTTGCCCTGCAAACACAAATGAATTACTTCTTCTTTGGTACCCAAACAAGTTTGGGTCCACCTGGCTTAGAAACATTTTTATCATAAACAACATGCTTATCAACTTTCTTAGGGCCGGTCTTCTTATCACATCTAGAAGTCTTAGAACTTGAGTTCTCGGACTTAGGTGATAGAGGTACCTTCCTAGATTTAGGAGGACTTGAATACTTTGACCTTGTGTAGTGTGTGAGAACTGTGACTCATGCATCCATCTTGTCTTCTCAAATTGAAATAACTAGTCATAACATTCATATAGCATGGCATACAGATAAATTTTTCACTAAATGGAGAATCTCTATGTCTTAAAGGCACAGAGCAATCATAGAATGGTTTAGGCACACTACCTACAGGTTTCTTGCAAGCATGAGTCAAATGATTAGTACTGAAACAGTTTTGACATGTTTTCCTAGGGGCATTACGCACATAAGCATAGTTGGTATTTTTGTTAATCCCTAGTTTGCCATTTCTGTTTGGTTTCTTCTTAGCCACATTCTTCACAGATTCATTCTTTCTAGATGGTTCAAACTTAACAGATTTTTCAGGTTTGAGTCCAACTCCAACAGGCTTCTTGGTTTCCAATTTGGCACTTTCACTCTTAGAGGGTTCTGGTTGTTTACTTGATTGTGCTTCATCCTCATCAACCAACATTAGCTTGATGAGCAAGGCTTCCTCATCAATTTCAAGTGTTGATTCTTTAAAGAAAGGTGCCTTAGCATATTTCAAAACATGAGGCACCTTCTCATGAACAACCTTGTCATCTTCAACGAAAGCACAGCCTTTCCTCTTCTTGAGAGTGTCATAGTCAAAACCAATAGCAGCCTTTGCATTCTTGATAATTGGATTTTTTATCCACTTGGATCGCTTCATTTCGGCTTAAATTGATTCACTTGCCCTCAAGTTTGTTGTAGTTTTGATGTGTTTTGTTAAATGTGCAGGGTTGCAAGAATGTTGAATAAGGTTGCAATTTCCGTCAATTCTGGAGATGAATTCGAGCTTAAGAATGAACAATGGAGTCTTGTTGTGGGCCACCATAAAGGTTCCAAGGCAAGGAATTGAAGTATAGAAGCTTTGAGAAAAAGAACGAAAGGAAACGGAGTCAAAACGAAGAAAAAATGAAGGAAATAGCATGCTGAAAAACTGCGGGTAGATTTGGCTCCAGGCCGCGGCCTCAGAACTCCAGGATGCGGCCTCGGGGGCATTCTGTCCATTCCGAATTTTCTCCTAAAAACTCTACAATTCTTTCCTGTTTCGAATTTTTTATGTAATTTAGGTATTTTCTTGTTGGACAAGACTTCTAGGGCCTATTTAAACACATTATATCATTGTAAAAAGATATCATTATATATCTTGTACATATCATAGTTTAGATTTGCAAGGGAGAAAAGGGGAGAAAGATTCAACGCTCGTGACAAGCAACGGATCTAGATCTACTTCATCTTTTGTATCATAGATTTGTTTTCTCAACTCTTTGTTTTATTAATAATATTGTTATTATTCATACTTTGTTTATTATCATGGTTTCATCAGATCCCATGATGATGAGCGGTTCGATTATGAGCTAATCGTTGTCATGGGATTCTAACGGATTTATCTATGTAGCTTAGTAGTTTGATTGCTTTAAAGATTTATATGTGGTGAATTCTTGATATACTCGCATGGTTGTGTTTCATGTGTTTAGATGCGTCATGAACATCTAATTTGTTAATCTCTTGTGAAACGAGAGTGGATCTTGAGATTTAGAACTTGCCATGCTAGCATAGGATAGGTTGATGTTTTAACATCATGATTTGTAGCGTAAATAGAGATATTATGCTGCCCAATGTGATCAAAATGGATAACTTGTTCTTCAACCGTTATGTTTTCAAATTCTATAGAGATATAGGGTCTAAGCATGATTGGTGTCTATTCATCTTCTATCTCTTTTGTAGATGTATGTTTAGTTTGGTATTCGTATACTGAGAAGTAGCGTATAATTGTTCCGTGTTGTCTGGTCAGATATCAAAACCATCACATGCATTGATTAAAGGCATCAACTCTAAGTGAAGTAGATGATGAAGTTAGGATTCCATGTTTTCTCGCATATAAGTAATTCAATTTTAATTGTCATTAGTTAGTAATTTTTAGTTTGTTAATTAGTATCTTAGTTAATTATAGCTAGTAAAAACTTAATCTTGTTATTTGTCTTAGCAGTGAATAATAATCATACATTGTTGCATAGGTGCATGAACTGAATTGAAACCTAACCAGATCTCTGTGGGAATGAACTTGACTTCTATCTATATTACTTGTGACCACGTATGCTTGCGTGTTTTAGTGTAAACAAGTTTTTGGCGCCGCTGCCGGGGATCAACGGTGTTTTATTTTTGGTTGATGTGCTTATCAATAGTGGTCGTTAGAGTTCACTGACTCGGATTAGTTACTTATCTATTCTTGTGTAGTTCGTTGGTGTTTCAGGTACTTGTCAGAGAGCGTTGACTTTGAAGATGGATTTTCTAAATTACTATGGAGTTCAGCAGGTGGTTAGTGTTTGAAAGGCATATGATGTAGCCTATTTGTATTTCGAGGATACAACTCAGCTTAAACAAGATTGTAATAGTAAATAGTATATAGACTGTCACAAGGAATCTCAGATTGTATTATCAGTCAGAAGGAAAAGATCAAGGTCAATCTACAGACTTGAAGAATTGCTACATTGAAAGAAGTTCAGACATCTGATCAAGCCTCAGTGAAGTATTCGTTAAAGAAGTGGATTCATTTAAAGTGACAGAGATTTCAACAGTGACAGAGACAGTACAGAAGAATTAATAGAGAGAGAAGAAAAAGAAAAGAAAAGGAACCAGATTTTAAAGTCAATATATGAAGAACAGTCATTGCGGTTAGTCACTCATGAACCAGACAGTACATCGAGTGTCAACATTAAACAGTGACTGTTTATCATTAACTTCAGTGGTTCAAGCTGTCAAGACTGGTATGTTAAGAAAAGAAAGGAACCAAATCATAGAGTCAAAAATAAAGAAAAGCCGTTGGAGTTAGTCGCTCATGAACCAGACCGTGCATCGAGCGTCAACAAAAATTCGGTGGTAATTCTTTATTACTTTCAGTGGTTCAAGAAAAAGATTTGAGCTGTCAAAAGATTTATATTAATTCTCTTTTAATTAATATAATTATGTTATTGATTTAATTTAATAAATTAATTCATTCTGAATAAATTTATTTATTAAATTAATTATCATGTTAATTAATTTTGAATTAATGTATTAATCTAAATTGATTTAATTATTTAATTATTTAATCATTATTTACTTAAATGATTAATTGATTAAATTTAATTAAGTCAAAAGAAACAAAACAAATAAAACAAAAGAAATGGAGAAACAAAAGAAAAATAAAAAAAAAAAAGAAAAAGGGAAGTAACAGGTTGTCGACAAAAAGGAAAAAAAAAGGAAGCATGCATACAAAAGTAAAAGGAAACTCAAGTCTGTCAACATGCAAAAGGATGTCGGCTGAAAAAGCTTCAAATGCGCCTGGGAGCGCGTGGAGGCCACGCGCCCGAGAAAAAGCCTTAAACAGTTCGCGCGTGTTTGTCACACTCCTTTCCTGAGACTGTTCTTCGTTTGCAGCAGAAATGTTTTGTTAAATTCAATCATACAGCCGAATTATTTAATGTTAATAAGACAATCTCAATTGTCTTGCCGATTGTCTTGCCTATTGTATTGCCTATTGTCTTGGCAATACAAATTGATTGTCTTAGAGGTTTTGGATTGTCTTGCCGATTGTCTTGGCAGTACAAAACTGATTGTCTTGGAAGAGCAGATTGTCTTGCCGATTGTCTTGGCAGTACAAATGAAAAAGAAAAGAGGCAGGAGAATATATAATTCAAGACAGGCGGCCAGATCAAACACACACAGAATATATCATCTTTCAAAAACAAGAACAGCCATTCTCTCTCATTGAAGAACAACACAGCAAAAGAAATAAATTTGTATAAATTCAAGTTCATCTTATTTTTAATAACTGATCCGATAGAACTTGTTTACTTGATACTCTTGTAATATTAGCGAGTTTTTACTCCTAATCTATTTCTCGATTTTTATTAACAAATCTAGAAAAATTCATGTCGAATTTTCTAATTTGTTTTTATTAACTAGATATAATTTCTGTACTGTATTTGTAACAAATCCCTCAAGTTAATATAATTTTATATTCAACTTGAATTTTGTTTCATTTAATTCCGCTCAAATTTGTCAAAATATAAATTAAATTTATCCGGGCAAATTTCGATTAAACAGTATTGTTTGTATTCAACCCCCCCTTCTACAAACATATTGGACCTAACAATTGGTATCAGAGCCTATTGATTGATACACAAATCAAGATCCTATTTTTATTCAGTCAAAAATCCATTTCAAATTTTTAAACTCACTTAAAAATTCATCATGTCTTCAAAAATTGGAACTGTTAAGATACCCATATTTGACAAGGAGAATTATGAACTATGGAAAAAGAAAATGATCCTTTTTCTACAAGTGGCCAATCCTATATTTAGGAATATTGAAAACTGGGCCAATAGTTCCTATGATTACTGAAGAGGAAATAATCGTGGAAGGAGTTGTTGTAGTTCCCGCAAGGACATATCCAAAGGACATTAGTGTTTATACAAATGATGACAAAGTGGATATTGCCCTTGATCTTAATGTACAATTAATTTTGGTGGAATCCCTATATGCGATCATGTGCAACCATGTTGTTAACTGTAAAGATGCGAAGCATATCTGGGACACCATTATAACAATAAACGAGGGAACTAAGAAAGTCAGGGAAAATAGATTGGAAGCTAAGATTGCTCAACCTTACAGCTCTGAAGAGGAAGTGATTGTAGCAGAGTATGGGAAGACAGCTACAAGTCAGGGTTGTAGAGAATTTTATTCATCAGAGGAGCTGGAGCAGTTGGAGGATCAATCAATGGCACTGGTTGTAAGACAGTTTAATCATTTCAGATTTAGAAGAAATCCTAATTTCAGACTCAGGTCTACTGAGAACAGATTCCAGCAAGGAGGTTCATCCTCAAGTAGCACAAGGGTTGGCTACGAGACTGGAATGGTAGACAGAAGCAAGATCAGGTGCTTCAACTGTAATGAAATGGGACATTTTGCAACTGAGTGTCATCGACCTGAACAAGATGCTAGGAGAGAGTATGCATCTGGTAAGAAGAACACAGACACAGCCTATGTGGTACAAGTTAAAAGCTGGGATGACACAGACAGTGAAGATGAAGAAGATGGAAACTTTGCGCTGGTGGCAAATGCTGATACGTCAGCTGATACATCAACTTATTACACCACACCGGTAATTCTAACTGATGCTGAGTTAATTCATAGTTTACGTAATTGCTTGACTAATGCACAAAAAGGATACGATAGAATAAGTCTTGTAAACACTAAACTTGAAAATGAACTGTTAGAATTGAAAAAGGTGCATATTAATCAAGATCAGCACATAGAAGAAATAGCTCGACTTAACTACAGAGATAAGTCGTTAGGAGAATACATGGTAAAACAAGTTGATAGGATTGTTGATCAAGACATCAGGATTAAAGAACTTGAAACACAGATTAGAGCTTGTTATAATTCTGTTAAAGTTTCCAAAGAGTTTTTTAACAATCAAGTTGTAGAACGAACAACAGGTATAGGGTATGGCTACAATGAAGCTATTGGATCATTGGGCATAAATTCCCCTAACCCTGTTAGTTCTAAAGAAAGGGGAATACCACATGTACTCAAGAATGTTAAAGAACCTCTATTTAAAAAATCTGATGCTGGACCACCAGATATTCTTTCTATGGTTATTCAGGAAGAAATGAGAAATGAGGACAGTGCAAATGGCACAGTCTTTGTTAAGGATAAATCATTTAAGAACGCTAATCCAAAGAATGTTTCATCCAAGAAAGATGTCACAGTCTTTGTTAAGGCTAGATCTGTTGAGGACACTAATCCAGAAAATGTTTCATCCAAGAAAGATGTACCTAAAGTGCCAGTCAAGGTTGTTGAAACAACTAGTTCTTCTAAGACTGGATTAGGTGGTAACAAGTTGAAGCAGAACAATAACATGTCTAACATGAGTAACATGCCTATCATTGATTCTAATCATAAAGCATGTGGTGTTGTCAACTGTATGTCTTGTGCTTTTAATGTGATGTCTGCTTACTTTAATGGTAATCATGCATGTAATAATAAGACTGCTCCTCGACAACATATGAACAGGAATAATGTTAGATCAAAGACTGCTAGTCCTCCTTATGTTAGGAGAGAGACATTTGTACCAAAGCCTAAACAAAGTTTTATGAAGGCTGCTTACAAAGTCAAATGTCCAGTCAATGATATTGTTACTAAACAGACATGGATACCCAAGATGAAATCAAAGATTATCAAAGCTGTTTATAGGGTTAAATGTCCAGTCCCCTTGAAAAATGTTGTTATTAAGATTAAGAATGTTGTTTTGCCTAACAAAGGCTAATACTTCAAGTATTCCGGACCCAATAAAATTTGGGTCCCAAAAAAGGTTTAACTGTTTTGGCATTGCAGGGTGTGTAACAGGTACATCGTGTTATGTGGATTCTGGGTAGTGGATGTTCAAGGCATATGACCGAAGATAGAGCCCTACTATCAAGAGTGGTGACGGTATCTGGCCAAGTGGTTCATCCCTTGGAGACAACAGCAAGGGTATGACCTAGGGTCAAGGCTATTCAATAGCCAAGGAATGTTGTCAGTAATAAAGCATCTTTTACAAGATGAAGAGCCTAATGTTCGAGGATTAAGGAAAGAGAACTTATCTGTAGCTGACATGGAATCTCAGTCAAAGGTGAAGTCAACAAGGTCAAATCTAAAGCTTCATCAGACAAGAGTTCAGCTATGACATAAGGAGCTCTCTCACCTGAATGTCATATCAAGAGATTCTTTCCTGGAAATCGAATCAGTAAAGGAGACTACTTCATCTGGAATTAAAGTAAAATAAAAGTATGAGGCATGTCATAAAGAGAAGTCAAAGAAGCATCACACAAAAGTTCTACATCAATATAAAGTATACTTTAGTGGTGATGACTGATTACTTCTCTCCACAAACAAGTTGTTGTTCAAACAATCTGAAGACAAGACACCACTGATGGTTATTGATCATATCTAGAAAAGTGTCAGGAAGCAAAATTGACTATGACAACTTGGAGACCAGATTACAGGACCTATCAATTAGTGTTCTGGATGATTTCTGCACCTTCAAGAGTATTAATGCTGAAGCAGTCGATAGTTTGCTACTGACATGATCGAACCCTGATCAGTAAGGAAATTAGGAAGACCCCACAAGTATGAAGGAAAGTGTTTTGCAATGTTAAATGAAAGTGAGCATCCTAGCAATCAGCTAATGCTCAAGAGGATAATGTCCTTGGTTACTCAGTGGAGTCAACAGCCTACAGGGTGATTTTTATTAATCAACAGAAGGCGATTGAAAGTCTTAGTGATGTTCAACGTCTTCTAGCTCCCAGCTGTCAATGGTAATGATGATTCAGATCCAAGCAATGTCAACATTAAGAATCTTCATGTAAACCCAGCAACAGCTTAGGGGGAGCAAAAGAAGGATCATCTAGTCAACTCAACACCACACTGAAAGTCAAAGGACACTATGAGAACATGTCTGCCAAGACAAAGAGTGTTGACTCAATTAACTCTTTGTTCTAGTTCTTATTGTTTCTAATGGTAGAAGTAAAAGACTAACAGAGCTTCAAGTACTAATGATTATTTCTTTAGTCTTCTTTTAGAAGAAACTAAGAAAGCTACAAAAGCTCTGAAAGATCCAGGTTGAGTGATTGCAATGCAAGATGATCTCAATCAGTACAAAAGGCAGATTGAAGGGAAGCTGGTATCCAGACCAAACAACAAGGCTGTATTTGGTACAAGGATAACCAGAAGTCTACCTGGATGATGTCAAGGCATTGTTATGAGGGACAAAGCCAAACTGGATGCTAGGTTACAATTTGATCAAACAGTATATTTGACAAGAAGCACTAGTGACAAGACTTGAGGATATCAGGCACCTGCTGCACATTCAAGATTATAATGGACATCTAGACCTACTGAATCTGGATGATAGAGGAATGTGAACAAGTGCACTCCTGGTTGGTGAGATAATTGAAGATCTCTACAGGTTAGTATAAACTGGTATCATCACTCAAGCAAGCATGGAAGACATGGCATGACACCCTAACTATAATTTAATATTTGGTATCAATTTTAACAGTTGGTATCTTTTAACAATTGGTGTAATATTTATAGAACTCTCTACATCTTTAGGCACAAACATAAATGATATATATGTGCAATGATATCTTGATTATATTATATGTTGGTCTACTAGCTATAAATTGGTATCAAGATATTTGCTGTTTTGATGTTGGTAAAGTTGCAATTCTTTTGATTTACTTCAGTAAGCCAAAAGAATGATGACAATAAAAATAAGTCAAGGATCTTTTGTTTCTATTTAGAAGATTCTAGACCTGTTAAGACTACATGCCAACACCTCACTATAGCTGGATTTTGACCTGTTAGTTTGGATCTAACAAGTTGGTTATCAAAAATCTTAAGATGGACCCGGATATGAGGAAATGGTATTCTAGAGATATTTGACCCAACAAGTTCAGGATCTACTAATTAGGACCTAATCAGGCTATAGAGGAGTCATCAGCTCATTATCTTATTCAATTGCTAATAGATCACTTACACACATATTTTATTCTCAATTATGCAAATGTGCATGGTCCCAAGTGGATTCTTGAGAATCTATTCTTGTAGTTATTGCACTTGATTTTCAGATGTCTTAAGTTGGACCCAAATCTAGGAGATGGTATCCTAGAGACATCAGTTCTGACATGTTTTGCTACATAGAGACAGATCAAATGAGTTGTATGAAAGCAGGAGAACACAAGGAATCAATTTCATCTCCAACAACTCTGTGAAACACTCAAGGACTAAGCAACTTGCATAAGGTATCAATTCTTTTGAGAGCATGTCTTTAGTTAAGAACAACTTGCAGACACGTTTGCTAAATCACTTGATGAAATTAATTTTTCAAGATTGGCTTGTAAACTTGGGATTTTATTAATGCTATATGATTGTAAATCCCATCTGTTAAGTAATTCTTAAGTAAGCTCACAAGTTTTCAATTGTCTGTATTGAAAGGACTTGTGAACTTATTTACATCCAGACCTCACACTGAAAATTATCTGTTGAATGATTGCCATGTGTATAATTGCAATATATTTTAGTGGTGATTATTTAAGGATAATTTAAATACTTAAATGCTAAAATCTAACTCATAGAGATTTAGTATTTAATTATTTAATTATTTATTTTGATTTATATGGGTTACGGACTTGAAGCAATTCAATTTAGTATTTGCTCTGTACCTTATATTTATTAAAATAAATAAACATAACTAATTTGGACCTAATCTATATTGGTCTTCAATTAGTTGTGAGATGTTAATTCTAGTGAATTTTATCAATGCTCCATTTTCAGAAATTCACTATAATTAATATCATGGTTCTAACAATTGGTTGTACTGAAGTTTTAACTTATATCAGTTAATGATATTTAGTTAGAATTCTATTTACTAACTAATTGTGAGATGTATTGGTATGTGTGAAATTACTTAGAACTCCTCTAAGTAATGATTTTTATATCTTTTACAATTCACTCATATTATTATACATGGTATGAAAAATAATCTAAGTAGAACTATGGATATTGTAATATCTAAAGTTACCATAGTTCAATTACTTTGAATAATTTTTATGCTTATTTGAAAGATTCTAATCACTTTGATAATAAATGTTATATACTATGGATCAAGGTGTATTGGACTTAGAAAATTATTTCTAAGATTGCAGACAAGACAGTCTTGGTAATCAAGTTTTATTTTTAGAACCAAGATTGTCTACCAACAAACAGTTGTTAGGAGTTAACAATTGTTGTTATCGAAGAGTTGCCTTGAAGTCATAAGATTAAAATGTTAATGATGATAATTATCCAAGTGATAGTGGTGGAAACAATTTTGTTATTGGCGATACCAATGTCACTGGAAAATAATCATCAAGTCATTCTGGCAACAACTCGAGGGAAGTAAACAAAGGATTCACTAGTCAAACACAACATCACAATAAAGAACAAGGCGATTCATCAAGATCCAACCTTCTCAAACAGTTTGTTTGGAATAGAGCTGATCATTGGTGATCCAGATGTTGGAGTAAGATCAAAAAGGGCCTCTCAGAATCAAGGTATAGAATCTAAGGAATTTGAGAAAGCAATTGTGAATCTGGAAAACAAGAAACGTGGAAGTTGGTGCCAAGGTTTGAGCGCTAAGTAACTGGTATGACATTCTTTTCGAATTCTATCTTGTAATCTTTCTATAAGAATTGTCATAATCATTCTAATGCGTTAATCCATGTTTCTTTATTTTAGAATAATAATTTTCTCTAAAAATATTTTTCTCTAATTCTCTAGTTAGAATTTTTGAGGAAGCTATTTTTGTTGAAAATTTTATTATTTTTAAATAGCTGCCATATTTATGATAGTTTATTAAATCATATTTTCTCTCTAAATAATTTTCTAGTAGAAAGTTGTTTTGTCAGAAAATATATGGATTTGCTAACCTATTATAAATACTCTTGCATATACTTAATGTTTTTGTACATGTATTGTAATGTTTAAATGTTAATCTAATTTAACATGTTTTGTAGTGTTTGTCTTTTTATTTTAGTCGTATGTTCGTTTATAGTTTAAGCTATGTAAATTATTAAATTATGTATAGTTTTATTATTTTTATGTTAATTCAAATTTTTCTTCTTTGTTTAGTTTTATTTGAATTTTCTTTTCTTATAGTTTTTATTTTGTATAATTATTATATATATTATTTCTTATTTTTGTATATTTTTTTCATGTGTATATAAATAGTTTGTATAGTTTTTACAGTTGAGTCACTATACTTGCAAAACTAACAAATAGGTCACTGTATTTGGTTCTTTTGTTGTTCTTCTTATTAACACACACAAAACCTGCAGTTTAAGTATAAATCTTTGTTTTGTGATTGCTGTTAACAGATCTTCGTGTTAAGGAATTAACAATTGACCAATGTTGGTATCAAATTGGTATGTGTCTATACAATTGGTTAGGAACTAATGTTTGATTTTCAGGATCTAACAATTAGAAGACAAGACCCATCAAGTGCTAACAATTTCTAATAATTGGTATCTATCATGCAGGACCTAAAACATGATAAAATAGTTTTGTTTGTATTGGTTCAAACATTAACATACATTGATTCGATTAATATTTATTAATTGGATTTTTGCCTATGTTCTTGTTTTGTAAAACCAGCTCAGGATCTTTAACTTCCTAAATTCAAAATCTCTTTCTACAGCTGTGATTGCTTACATTGTAAATCTTTTGAAATCACAACTGTACATCATTTCACTTAAGATAAATGCAATATTTTCTCAGAAAACTTTTCAATGTTAAAAATGCATTCTATCTCTATATTGCTCATATTCTGTGATGCAGGTTTATCTACATGAAATTTTGTATTCTCACATGTTTAGTCATAAGGTTGTAAACCCAACAACTTTTGTCCCAGACTACAGTCAAACTCAAACACATTCTATTTTACCCCCTAAATGGAAGTAACCTATCAGACTAGAGGTCACCAGGGAGTAACTGCACTTGATGCAGTAAACAAGGATGTGTGGGATATTCAGTTGGAGAGTCACTACCTTATACACTATCCAAAATATTTCATATGTAAAAAGTGATATTGCACACACCAAGGATGAATTGACGGAAACCTGTAATCCAACCATTTTACGGTTATGATTATAAGTTAAAGGTTCTTTAATAAATCAAGAGTCTTCACAGACCTCGAGAGAAGGTATTGATCTCAAATGCAAAATTCAACAAGATCATTATCTAACTCCCCAAAGAGCACATCTCTTGATCCTACGGGTAACGGATCCGACATAGGTGCGGATTGGCAACTTGTGAACTATGATTCAGATTTTACCTGATAAGTTTAACAAGGTGATGTCTTCACAGACATTAGAAGGGAACCTTGATCTCAATGCTAAATTTATAGATCATTGTTTACCTTCTCATAATTCAAATCTGAAAACCCTAAAAAGGGAAATTAACAACTTGTAGATTATGACTCAGATTCGTCTGACGAGTACAACGAGGATTTGGGATTTGCGAACTCCCATTGCACCACCAGTGACCTCTCTAGAAGGGGCTATGGTGATTTTTCTTTGCAGGTACACTAAAGGATGTTGGAGCAATGAGTGAAACACTAGTGAGCAAGAGTGTAAACACAGAGATAAGTGAGACACTCAACACAAATGAGTGGAGAGAAGAGTGAAACACTTGTGAGGTACACTAAACGCTATCACACACTCACAGTAAGGAAGAAAATGAAACTTCCTTTCTAACAAAGCTTTATCAATTGATTTCAATGTACTCTAACGATTGGTATAAATTGGTAACAATTTGGTATCAACTACTTTGTCAATTAGTTGAATGGAGGATTCCTCAACTAAGGGGGAGAGATATATTGAAAAAGATATATTCAAGTTTAAAGCTTACCTTAGTAGGATATACTCAACTAAGGGGGAGAAGTGTTGGGGTACAAGTAAAAGAAGAGTGAGTTAGAAAGGGGGAGCAGTAAAGACTGTGCTTAGGATGAGAAGCAAGTCTAGTTACTAAGGGGGAGCCTTAGATGAAGAAGCAAAAGAACTTTCATTTGTTATGAAAGTGGAGATATAAGGAGAATTACATCACAATACTATTCTATTAGTCTTTCAATGTACTATGTATAAAGGCTAAGTGAAAGAGTAGTAAATTCACTAGAAGTTATAGACATTGTCTACATAGTAGGAACAGCTGTTTTTCTTTAGTGAGAAAAGCTATGTCAGAAATGGGAAGTGATTGTAAATCAAGAACTGCTGATAATCACCAATGTAAGATGTGAAGGATTATCCGGCAGAGATATGAAGAATCAGAAATGAAGATGAGTTATCTATTGAACATCAGTTCAGTGCTGGAGGAACAATCATCTATCATTTCATCAACTGAAGATTCTGGAATTGTTAAATCTAAACTAGAGAATTTTTTTTTGTATTATTTACTTAATTCTTAAAAGTTTTATCTTTTTCTTGTTTAAGTGAGGTAGTTGAGTTATCCTCTAGGTATTTGCTTGTTATTGTCTAACAAACAAATAGGGGGAGATTGAAAGGCATATAATGTAGCCTATTTGTATTTCGAGGATACAACTCAACTTAAACAAGATTGTAATAGTAAATAGTATATAGACTGTCACAAGGAATCTCAGATTGTATTATCTGTCAGAAGAAAAAGATCAAGGTCAATCTACAGACTTGAAGAATTGCTACATTGAAAGAAGTTCAGACATCTGATCAAGCCTCAGTGAAGTATTCGTTAAAGAAGTGGATTCATTTAAAGTGACAGAGATTTCAACAGTGACAGAGACAGTACAGAAGAATTAATAGAGAGAGAAGAAAAAGAAAAGAAAAGGAACCAAATTTTAAAGTCAATATACGAAGAACAGTCATTGCGGTTAGTCACTCATGAACCAGACAGTACATCGAGTGTCAACATTAAACAGTGATTGTTTATCATTAACTTCAGTGGTTCAAGCTGTCAAGACTGGTATATTAAGAAAAGAAAGGAACCAAATCATAGAGTCAAAAATAAAGAAAAGCCGTTGGAGTTAGTCGCTCATGAACCAGACCGTGCATCGAGCGTCAACAAAAATTCGGTGGTAATTCTTTATTACTTTCAGTGGTTCAAGAAAAAGATTTGAGCTGTCAAAAGATTTATATTAATTCTCTTTTAATTAATATAATTATGTAATTGATTTAATTTAATAAATTAATTCATTCTGAATTAATTTATTTATTAAATTAATTATCATGTTAATTAATTTTGAATTAATGTATTAATCTAAATTGATTTAATTATTTAATTAATTAATCATTATTTACTTAAATGATTAATTGATTAAATTTAATTAAGTCAAAAGAAACAAAACAAATAAAACAAAAGAAATGGAGAAACAAAAGAAAAATAAAAAAAGAAAAAGGGAAGTAATAGGTTGTCGACAAAAAGGAAAAAAAAAAGGAAGCATGCACACAAAAGTAAAAGGAAACTCAAGTCTGTCAACATGCAAAAGGATGTCGGCTGGAAAAGCTTCAAACGTGCCTGGGAGCGCGTGGAGGCCACGCGCCCGAGAAAAAGCCTTAAACAGTTCGCCCGTGTTTGTCACACTCCTTTCCTGAGACTGTTCTTCGTTTGCAGCAGAACTGTTTTGTTAAATTCAATCATACAGCCGAATTATTTAATGTTAACAAGACAATCTCAATTGTCTTGCCGATTGTCTTGGTTAGCCTGGATTGTCTTGCCTATTGTATTGCCTATTGTCTTGGCAATACAAATTGATTGTCTTGGAGGTTTTGGATTGTCTTGCCAATTGTCTTGGCAGTACAAAACTGATTGTCTTGGAAGAGCAGATTGTCTTGCCGATTGTCTTGGCAGTACAAATGAAAAAGAAAAGAGGCAGGAAAATATATAATTCAAGACAGGCGGCCAGATCAAACACACACAGAATATATCATCTTTCGAAAACAAGAACAGCCATTCTCTCTCATTGAAGAACAACACAGCAAGAGAAATAAATTTGTATAAATTCAAGTTCATCTTATTTTTAATATCTGATCCGATAGAACTTGTTTACTTGATACTCTTGTAATATTAGCGAGTTTTTACTCCTAATCTATATCTCGATTTTTATTAACAAATCTAGAAAAATTCATGTCGAATTTTCTAATTTGTTTTTATTAACTAGATATAATTTCTGTACTGTATTTGTAACAAATCCCTCAAGTTAATATAATTTTATATTCAACTTGAATTTTGTTTCATTTAATTCCGCTCAAATTTGTCAAAATATAAATTAAATTTATCCGGAAAAATTTCGATTAAACAATATTGTTTATATTCAACCCCCCTTCTACAAACATATTGGACCTAACAGTGTTTGTGAGCTATGTGCGGGCGCACATGAGACGAATCAGTGCTAGAGTAACCAAGGTGGTATTCAACAACCTCAGCTACCTTATCAGCAGTATCAAGGTCAACAATATGGAGAACAGCCTTACTATCCTCAGAATTTTCTGCAGCAGCAGAACCGGGATTTTCAGCAGCAGCTTGGGCAGAATTTTCTGCAGCAGTATGACCCGTGGAAATCTGAACCTCTGAGTTATGAGGAACAACCATATTTTCAATACCATCCTCAACAGTACCAGGAAGATGTTCCAAATACGTCAAATTTTTTTTGCAGTGAAGAGTTTCAACATCAGCAACCTACTCATACTTTTCAATCAGATGAGGTTGATGTTATGGAGGAGATTAGGATGCTTGTGAAGAGTAATGAGGAAGGTGTCAAATCTTTGGAGACACTAGTTGCTCAAGTTGAGAGAGCCTTGGAACAAGGGAAACAACAATTCATACTAGAGGCAATTCCAGAAAATAACGGTGACTTGGAGCAAGGTACTGCTTGCATAATTGAGGAAGACAAATTCCAAGGTGAGGTGAGCGTTCACAGGCCATACGAGGAAGTTGATCATGCTAGTATGATGGATGATTTGGAAGGGGTACTATTCGAGACAGACGCTGGTGAGATACACAAATTTCAAGAATTGGTATGTGCGTACCAAGAGGCTGATGACCATGGGAAAGATGCAGGTCTTCTACTTGTCTCAGAGTATAAAGATGGAGGTAGCGCATTAGAGCCAATGGAAGAAGTTCTCTTTGAGGAACCAAAGGCTTCAGCAACTTACGTTTATCCTCCTCCATTATATTCAAGCGAAGCCCGCGGATGTGTATTGTTCTACAAATTGACAGATTTTGGGTCAACAGATGAAGGCATTGGAATAGGACATAGTTGTTATACGAATAGGCCAAGCGAGGAGAAGGGGCAGAAAGTGTGCCGCCGTGATGACGATGAAGTGTCACGAAGAGATGACCGGGCCAACTATTATCATCCTTAATGGAGGCTTGGACGTAGTCAAGCTATTGACGTTAAACAAGCGCTTCGTGGGAGGCAACCCACGTGTTTCAACAATTAGGTATGTTTTCTACTATCCTTCGTATTACCTTCAATTCAATGCGGACATTGAATCTTTTAAGTTGGGGGTGGTTTGGGGGATAAGTAGTGTATATGCAGTTATTTGTGATTGTGAGTCATTGTGTTCATATAGATATCATGTTTGCATAATAGTAGTAATTCATGCATATATGTTCGTATTAATTATGTTTGTTTCATATAGGACATTCTATTATTTTGTTTTCGTATACCATGTGAGTTCATGTTAGTTGCATTTCATGGCATGCATTGTTCATGATCCCTTAGAACGAGCTGATTCTGATTAGTAGGTAGGTGTCTAATTGACTGTGGTAATGATGAATAGAGGGTTGACTTATAGTTTCTATGAAATTGACTTATGTGTGTCAGAAACAAAACTAATTACACAGTCTCATTGGGTGCTTTTGGGCTAGGTTAGGGTCATGCTTGTTTGGATGTTTTGAGATTTAATTACTTGTTTATATTTAGAATTTTCGTTATTCCCTTTATGGCGTAGGAGCACTTAAGTCTAAGTTTGGGGGAAAACAGGGATTTCATGCTAAATTGTAAATAATTGTCAATAATTGCTAGATGTCAAATGGCTAGTAGCCGGCTCATATTTATATGAGTAGTCTAGGGATGGAATTGAGAATTCTCATTCCAGATGGCATATATGAAAAAAAAAATAGGGAAAAAAAGAGAAAAAAAAAAGAGTCAAAAGTGTCAATTGTTTATATGCAAAATTAACCAGGGTGAGCTCTTTAATACTCGAGCTATTAAGTTTGTGGGGACTTTGTGCCTAGTGACCTAAGGCTTTTATAGTCTGGGATCCACTAACCCAACGCTCGCTACATGGGTATTATTGTATAAGCCTTTTGGGGTCTCAACCATTGCACGGTTAAATAAGCATGTTTGTATATATTATTATGTGTAGTAGTTGTTAGTAATTAAGCATGGATTCTTGTCTACCTTGGATAAGGATGGAGGTGTTCTTAGGGTATGAAGTGTTTACAGTCTATCCTATTTATAAACTTGTGATTGTCTTGGAGAAGGATGGGTATGATTTTTGACCTAGTTTTGGGAGTATTTATGATGAGCATTGCACACACGCACGTTTCTGTTCATGTATTGTTAGTATACGGGAACTTAGTCGAGCTCTATTTGGATTTAGTTGCATTCTCTAAGATATTTGCTTGCTAGTTGGTTTTGGTTAGTTTGAAGGGGATCGTTGCATTTTCATTTTAGTTGTATTCATGCATTGCATTGTTATTGCATTAGGCTAGATGGATTTTGTGGGTACATTCGCTATAGGCCCTCACGAGACCTTACTCGTCCACTAGGGCTGCCTAGGGGTTTAAAGGGCTTGTTGCATATGCCAAATGCAACCGTGATCACCTACGGAAATGGTACTAGTTACTGTACATAGTTATATTTGTTTATGCTTGAGGACAAGCATCGGTTTAAATTTGGGGGTGTGATAAGTGGATTTTATATCCACTTGGATCACTTCATTTCGGCTTAAATTGATTCACTTGGCCTCAAGTTTGTTGTAGTTTTGATGTGTTTTGTTAAGTTTGTAGGGTTGCAAGAATGTTGAATAAGGTTGCAATTTTCGTCAATTCTGGAGATGAATTCGAGCTTAAGAATGAACAATGGAGTCTTGTTGTGGGCCACCATGAAGGTTCCAAGGCAAGGAATTGAAGTATGGAAGCTTTGAGAAAAAGAACGAAAGGAAACGGAGGCAAAACGAAGAAAAAACGAAGGAAATAGCATGCTGAAAAACTGCGGGCAGATTTGGCTCCAGGCCGCGGCCTCAGAACTCCAGGATGCGACCTCGGGGGCATTCTGTCCATTCCGAATTTTCTCCTAAAAACTCTACAATTCTTTCCTGTTTCGAATTTGTTATGTAATTTAGGTATTTTCTTGTTGGACAAGACTTCTAGGGCCTATTTAAACACATTATATCATTGTAAAAAGATATCATTATATATCTTATACATATCATAGTTTATATTTGCAAGGGAGAAAAGGGGAGAAAGATTCAACGCTCGTGACAAGCAACGGATCTAGATCTACTTCATCTTTTGTATCATAGATTTGTTTTCTTAACTCTTTGTTTTATTAATATTATTATTATTCTTCATACTTTGTTTATTATCATGGTTTCATCAGATCCCATGATGACGAGCGGTTCGATTATGAGCTAATTGTTGTCATGGGATTCTAACGGATTTATCTATGTAGCTTAGTAGTTTGATTGCTTTAAAGATTTATGTGTGGTGAATTCTTGATATACTCGTATGGTTGTGTTTCATGTGTTTAGATGCGTCATGAACATCTAATTTGTTAATCTCTTGCGAAATGAGAATGGATCTTGAGATTTAGAACTTGCCATGCTAGCATAGGATAGGTTGATATTTTAACATCATGATTTGTAGCGTAAATAGAGATATTATGCTGCCCTATGTGATCAATATGGATAACTTGTTCTTCAACCGTTATGTTTTCAAATTCTATAGAGATATAGGGTCTAAGCATGATTGGTGTCTATTCATCTTCTATCTCTTTTGTAGATGTATGTTTAGTTTGGTATTCGTATACTGAGAAGTAGCGTATAATTGTTCCGTGTTGTCTGATGAGATATCAAAACCATCACATGCATTGATTAAAGGCATCAACTCTAAGTGAAGTAGATGATGAAGTTAGGATTCCATGTTTTCTCGCATATAAGTAATTCAATTTTAATTCTCATTAGTTAGTAATTTTTAGTTTGTTAATTAGTATCATAGTTAATTATAGTTAGTAAAAACTTAATCTTGTTATTTGTCTTAGCAGTGAATAATAATCATACATTGTTGCATAGGTGCATGAACTGAATTGAAACCTAACCAGATCTCTGTGGGAACGAACTTGACTTCTATCTATATTACTTGTGACCAAGTACGCTTGCGTGTTTTAGTGTTAACAATTCTCTTGATGTTTCTCATGATATGATTGAAATAGACTAGAAGAGTTCCTAAAGGTTTTAAGTTTGAATTCATTCTCAGCTATCTCATCCCTAAGAGCCTTTTCAATATGACTAGCACATAGAACCTTATTCTCTAGATGTTCAACTTCTTTCTTAAGGTTTTCTACATGCATAGTAGTTAGCTCAAGTTCCTCATTCCTTTTTCTTAACAATTCATTTCTAGGAGACAATTTCACAATCTCTTCATTAGCAGCAGTCATACTAGTATGAATATTAGACATCTCAACAGATAATTTTTCAATCATAGCCTTATATTCAGAAACAGACATGTCTATGGTAGTGAGAGATGGTACCTGAGAGTCTGATGAAGATGTTTCTTCCTTGGAACTGGCCATCAAGGCATAATTGCAGAATTCTTGCTCTTCTTAATCACTATCAGTATCATCCCAACACTTCCTTTCAGCTATGTAGGCCTTGCCTGGTGTTTGCTTCCTAAGAAGGGCCTCATACTTAGCTCCAAGCTCTAGAAACTCCTTGTCCTTCTTCTTAGGCTTCTTGCATTCACTAGCAAAATTCCCTAGGTTATTGCATCTATAACATCTCACAGATGACCTATCCACATAACCAGTTTTGAATTTGTTCTTTTTTGACTTCACAGATGCTTTGCTCTTGTTGAATGAATGGTTTTGAGGTCTAGGTTTGAAGGGTTGCTTTCTATTGAATCTGATATTTGGAAATTTTCTAGCCATGAAAGCATATGAAGTGTTTTCCATGGCATCTAACTCCTCAAGAGTATATAACTCATCTTTTTCCTTTTCTTTAACAGTTTCAGGCACCTCAACTTCAGGTTCATCATCCACTGTCTCTTCTATCCTTAGATGAATTATAGATGCTTCAAGGTCTTGAATATATTTGTTGACAATCAAGGCACATGATGTATTGACCATTCTGCCTTGGTTGGCTTGGATAACCCTTTTCTGAAGCAGCTCAAGCTCATGTGTCTTCAACACACCATAGAGCACATCATATGTAACTCTGCTCAAATATTTTTCTCTTAGAGAGATAACTCTTTGCTCTAGATGGTTTGGTGAAGAGAGAAGAAACCTCATAATCAGTTCCTTGGTGCTGTAAACCTTTTCATTCATCTGTAGCTTAATCACCGACTTGTGAAGCCTTTCAAACATCTCAGTTATGCTTTCTTTAGGCTGAGACATGAAAGCTTCATACTGAGTGACCAGTATCTGTTTTTTGTTTTCTCTAACTTCCTCTGTCCCTTCACACAAAATTCCAGTGTGATCCCACATCTCTTTTGTTGTTGTACATGAAGCTATGTTGGCAAACAGTGACAGCTCCATCGAATCTATGATCAGCAGCATGAGGTGGCTGTCAAGAGCAGCATTCTCTTTTTCTGTGTCTATCCATTTATATGGTTCTTTGGCAACATATGATCTTGGAATGGTCATTGTTCCAACAGTAATTTCAGCAATCTTTTGTTGTGGAACAAATGGACTATTCTTGAGAATCTCAGGGTATAAAGGGTTAGCAGCTTTGATGAACA
This sequence comes from Saposhnikovia divaricata, assembly GCA_036435485.1. Classification (NCBI taxonomy): domain Eukaryota; kingdom Viridiplantae; phylum Streptophyta; class Magnoliopsida; order Apiales; family Apiaceae; genus Saposhnikovia; species Saposhnikovia divaricata. The sequence goes on along the minus strand of CM071595.1, from coordinate 50,736,978 downwards.
ACATCATCTTGATTTCCCAGAGGTTGTAGTTGTCTTTATCAAACTTAGGGAACCTATTATTTGGGAGTATTTATGTTGTGAGATAGGGTTGCCCTTATCTTTACTAAGAGTTATGTTAGGGTCATAAGGTGTAGAGACATGTTTGCAATCCATATAATTATATTTTTTATGCATTTTCTCAATTGAATGAGTTAAAGATATGTGGATTCCCTTTTCACTTCTAAATATCTTCATTCCCAATATAATATTTGCTTCTCCTTAATCTTTCATATCAAAATTCTTCGAAAAGATTATTCTTAACATCAACAATGTAGGACGTTGTTCTACTAAAAATCAAAATATCATCCACATATATGCAAATAATGATAAAATCATCACCAATCACTTTATAATATAAACACTTATCAAATTCATTCAAAACAAATTTATTTTCAGTTATCACACAATGAAATTTTTTAAACCAGTCTTTAAAGGCTTGCCTTAAACCATATATAGATTTTATTAACTTATATACTTTGTTTTCTTGTCCTTTAACTATGAAACCTTCGGGTTGATCCATATAAATTTCCTCTTCCAAGTCACCATTTAAGAAAGCTGTTTTAACGTCCATTTGGTGTATATGTAATTTATAAATTAAAGTTAATGCCAAAAGAGTCCTAATAGTGGTTATTCTAGCTACAGGAGAATATGCACCAAAATGATCAATTCCTTTCTTTTGTGTATACCTTTTAGCAACTAACCTAGCTTTATATTTATCTACAGATCCATCAGGTCTTAATTTTTTTCTTAAAAATCCATCTACACCCTACCGTTTTAAAATCTTGAGGTAATTTAGTTAAATACCAAGAACTATTCTCTAAAATTGATTTCATATCACTATCTATGGCTTCTTTCCAAAAAGGAGCATCTGGTGAAGACATAGCTTCCGCATAAGAAGATAGTTCACCTTCAGCTAAATAAACAAGAAAGTCATCTCCATAATCTTTTTCTATCCTACCTCTTTTACTCCTTCTAGGTTCATCTAAAGATGTTGATGTACTAAGAATATTAGATAAAGAATTAGAAGTAGAGCTATCAACTTGTTTTGGTATCCTAGTCTTGTAGGGAAAAATATCCTCAAAATAGGTTGCATCTCTAGCTTCTATAATAGTATTGGGAGAAATATCAGGATTATCAGAATTAATAACAAGAAATCTATTAGTAGTACCTTGAGTATACCCAATAAAAATAGCATCTACAGTTTTAGATCCTATTTTTCTTGTCTTTGATTCTAGAATTCCGGCTTTAGCTAAACAACCCCAAACTTTAAAATAATCAATTTTTAGACTTCTATTTTTCCAATATTCATAAGGTGTAATGTTAGTAGTCTTATTAGGAATTCTTTTTAACACATAACAAGCAGTGAGCAATGCTTCACCCCAAAGAATTTCGGGAGCACCAGAACTTACAAGCATACAATTTATCATATCTAATAGAGTCCTATTTTTCCTCTCAGCAACTCCGTTAGATTGTGGAGTATAAGGGGTCGTAACTTCGTGAATTATTCCATGTTCTTGATAGAATTAAGTAAAGTTATTATCCATATATTCTCCACCTCTATCGGATTTAATTATTTTAATATCTTTACTGATTTGTTTTTCAACATTTGTTTTTCAACTTCGGCTTTATAAGTTTTAAAACAACCTAGAACCTCGTCTTTAGTTTTAAGAAGATACACATAGCAATATTTTGAGTAGTCATCTATAAAGGTTATAAAATATCTTCTACCACCCCTAGTAAGAAGCTTACCATTATCACACACGTCACTATAAATTAAATCTAATAACGAAGAGTCTCTAGATATATTGGAGAAAGCCTTCTTAGTATGTTTATATTGTGCACATATTTCACATTTAGATCTTTCTTTGATATTATGATTAGGGAGCAAACTGTTGAGTATGGAATACACACGCAAGGAAAATACAGGGGGTGAATGTTTTTTCAAACTTTCTTTCGAATTGGTTATAAGAACAGTTTAGTCGAATGTTTGAAGCTGTGTTTGATGTATGTGTAGCTAAGTGTGTGTTTGTGTTTAACAAGATATAAATGTGCGGAATTAAAATACAAGAACACAGTCACTCACTTTAGTCTAATATTGTATTATATTGAAGACTTTGCTACAATCTATGAATACAAATGTTAGTATTCTCAGCTTCAATTTTTCTCAGAGAGATGTTATCTAAGATAATGAAAAACTCGTTCTAAAACCCTTAACTACTAAGAAAGTGAGGTTGTACACTTATAGAACATGTGTACAGCCTACTTACTACAAATATAATGATAGACAAAATTACTTTCTAATCTGTCTATCCCTTTTCGAGTAAACATCCAAGCAACATGTAATTTGACTTTTCTTTCCACTTCTTTAGCAGCTTTTCTCCTGTTAACAACTCTCTAAGCTTCTTGTAGACTTTCCAAAAACACTTTACAGTACTGTGGTCCTGAAAGTGTCTTGGCTTGTTGCAGGTATCTGAATTGTACAATCTTTAGCATTTTGTCTCCAAAAAATCATTCGAGAAATGACCAAGTGGTTGATTCGAGAACTAGAATTGGCTAATTCGATAACTCTGAGTTCTCGAATATTGTATCCTTGACATATTGAACCACTTCTCGAATAGGCCTTTTCTTCAGGAATCCTTGACTTATCGGATAGGCCTTTTACTTGTGGATTCCTTGAGATGTCGAATAGATTCCTTAGTCCTTGAGATATCGAATAGAACTTTGACTTGTTGACTATTTTAGATATTGAACAGTGTCTTTTGAGATATCGAATCCCTGACTTCTCGAAACATTGACTTCTCGAACAGACCAAAACACTTCTTGAATTAGTACTTAGGCAAATCTTCAATCTTTAAAATCCAACTGTGTTTATTTTTACAGCCTTGTTCTTCAAGCTTGAGGCATGATCTCTGGATCTTCTTTCAAGCATTATTTCATTACTTAATTCATACAGTTACACAGCTAGAATCTTGATGCCTATTACAAGTACTAAATATAAGTACAAACTCTACAACTAGAGGGTTCCCCGGTTAAGGAGTCTTGTAAGTAATGCAAAGCATTACAAACAATTAGACTTGTTATTAGATGTATTCAGGCATGCCTCTATGACTAACACAAACCTTTATTAATCATTCTTTGTATTGTTCCATAATTTACATGTCCAAGTCTTTCATGCCATAAAGATGAATTTTCGGTATTTAAGACAGTTGGAGAGATTTCTTTATTAACAATACTTGGAGAAACATTCAATTTTATTAATCCTTCACTTACATAACCTTTTCCAATAAATACATTATTCTTGGAGATTACAACTTTATTTGAATCCATAACAATGCGACAGCCTACACTAATAAGAATTGAACCACTAATGAGATTTCTCCTTATTGTAGGTACGTAAAGAACATTATTGAGAACTAAGACTTTTCTGGATGTAAATTCTAAGTTTATTCTTCCTCTTCCAATGACTGCTAACAATTCATTTCCAAGCACTACATCTCTTTCACTTGATTCCTGATAATTTTAAAACCAAGAGCAATCATTACACACATGAGTATTAGCACCCAAATCTAACCACCAATCATTAGAATTATAGGTTGTAATATTTATTAAAGGGATAGAATTTTCTAACCTAAAAGAATTATTAGAAGAAGTTCCCTCGATCATGTTGACTTGATGCTTTGGAGCAGATTTCGACCGATTATTGGCTTGAGTTGGTTGAGTTTTCTTGTAGAAGCATTGAGCAGCTAGATGGTTTGTTTTTCCACAAACATAGCAATGTCTTTGATTACACCATTAACCTACGAAGATTTTGGTTTTGATTTTGAGAAAAGTTTGAGGGTCCTATATTATGAAATGTATTCCCAATATTTTTGAAATTTTCCATTTCAGGTTTAAAGAAAGGTTTGCGGTGATTTGGATTTTTGGATTCCTCGACAAGATTGACTTGGGGAGAATTTGCATTTTTAGATTTCTCGTTTTGCCTATGTTCATTTTCAATACGGACTTTCACAATGGTATTATTAAGGGTGAGTGAAGATTGGTTATGACGAAGCTCTCTAGAAAAATCGGACGAACTAGGAGGGAGTTTATCAATTAGATTGGAGACTTTAAACTCATCGGAAAATTTAGAATCCTTGGATTCTAGATATCTGATATGATCTTGGAAAATGTGGAGTTGATCACCTATGGGTTTCTCATCTACCATTTTGAAATTATAAAAGGAGGATGCACTAAACCTATGGACGCCCACATCACCAAACCCATATTTGGTTTTTAAGGCTTCCCATAATTCTTTGGCCGAATCAAACTCACTATATATATCATATAAGATGTCCGACAAGGCACTAAGAATCCTAGTAAGGCAAAGGTAATCTTGATCTTTAGTAGGCTTAGTAGGAGTAGAAGATGCCGGTGTTGAAGTTTCGGTTTATGTAGGTGGAGTTGGAGTTTTACTAGTACTTTCATATTCCAAAACACTCATAAGGCCTAAAGTGGTTAACCAAAATTTCATTTGTTTTTGTCAACGCCTAAAGTTCAAGCCGCTAAATTTTTTGGATTTAGCCGAACGAATATCATCTCTCGTATCCACCATATCAACTCATATATTTATTAACTGTAATTAACAAATTGCTAAATGTCAAAATACAAAAACATGATAATGTGTTCAGAAAACAAGTAATAGTATTATCCCAATGACCTACTAATTTGTTCAATATCAACCAGAATATCTATATTAAATTCAATAGTTTTCTTTCTTATCCTAATTCATTCAGTTTTAAGTACTTAATATATGACCAAAAATAAAACTAAGTTATTAGCTGTGAAATCTAGACTAAATGGCCACGTAAATTAGTCTTTTGGATAATACCAAAACAACAAGACAAGTTCTGTGTATTAAAAAAAATAAGTAACCAAAGCTTACTTAAGTTTATAATTTCACTGGAAAAAGCTAATATGTAAATTGATACTTTAAGCATACTAAACTAAAGTGACCTCTTAACTAATGATTTGAAAACTATCACAAAACAAGTCAAGCAGTTATTCGAATAATACTAATAACATGTACACTAAAATATAATCACATGACTAAGAAATTGACAAAATATCACATGATCCTTATATTCTTAGTCTACAAATTCAGCAAATTTTTACAAGCAATTTATCAAACAAAACAAGATGCAAAATATTTGATATAGCAATTGAAATAACAGAGTTTAGATAGTGGCCTGGTGAGGCGTGTTTTCACAATGCCCTAAGAAATCGTGCCCTTTCTTGTGCAAGGTTTTTCGGCAACTCCTTAGCGGTACAACACCCAAACTTTGATTTTTGCTTTCTCGTGCACGAACGATAAAAGGACAGCAACAAAAGACTTCCCGAATGCTTCAAATAATATCCAGAAAACTATATATGATATATGATATAGAATAGCAACAATGTTTGATTTGATGCAAAGAGACTGAGCACAGGTGTTTGAACAAAATCAGAAGAGGTTGTAACAGTACGTGTGTGTATTAGTTCTTTTTATATGTGTGTGTGTCTTAATCTTATTTCATGCCTTCTTTAAATAGGGTTAAAACTTGTAACTGACTTATAATACATTCAGCCCTGTTAATACAAAGATAATGACAATTTAAGACATGAAATTGTAACAGGTACACAACGGTAGTAAAGCAACGGGATGAAAACTAACGGGTGAAAAAATAATATCTTTGGCCACACAAATAGAGTTATAGCATACATATATTTGGTAAAAATAAAAATCCAAAAATAAAAAAAAACTTCTAAATTTTATTTTTTAATATAATGGATATTAACAAATTCTACCATGTTATATCCACATGTTTCCCGAATTCAAACATAATCATTGAACCGTCCCGATTCCCGAACGAAGATTATTATGCTCCTCGATTTCTGCCTCGAACTGGAAATAGGGACCCCCGCGAGAAATCGTGGATTTTAATTTTTTTAATTAAAATTTTAAACAAAATCGTTGAACCCATATCGATTCTCGAATAAGGATTATTTTGCTCCCTGATTCGTACCACCAACGAGAAACGAGGATTCCCGCGAAAAATTGAAGATTCTTATTTTATTTTTTTGCTAATCTAGTATATATATAGACAAGCAAAAAGGGATTAACCCATGCCCAACGACAAGCCGAAGGGGAGGACTATCTATGAACAATCTTCAAGGAGAAGATTGAAAATAGAAAGCAACAAAAGAATAAGCTAAGCTAAAGAAGCTAGGCTAACCAGCTAGTTCTAACATAATCGCTAGCAATATTTACGAACCACCTAGAGGTGACTAATCTAGCCTTAATGTTAATTACAATATTGTTAAACAGTTGCTTCGGACCAATGCAGCAGTTGTCATGTAAACGGGCGTTTTTCTCCCTCCACAAATGATAGCAAGTGACCTGAGCACCAAGAAGTAGCAAGTGTTTATGAGCCACATTTGAAACAGAACCCCAAGCTGCCAGCAGCTCGTTCCAGGTATTATAAGTATGGTTATAGTTCCCAACTCGTTTAGCTAGCAAGCCAAGCACAAAGGAGCTATAAGAGTAGGTGACCATTTGGTGGTTGGAGCACTCAATACCCCCTGCACAGAGAAGACAGTATTGAGATAGGTCGATTCCAAAAGAAGCCAGCCTGGTGAATGTGTTGAGGCGCCCATGGCAAACAAGCCACGCATGATGTGCATATCTGTGAATTCTGAGCTTGTGCCAGACAAATCTATGCCATGGTATGACTGGAAGCTTGAAGCGAATTGCATCCCAGATGTGCCAAGCTCTGATTTTATGAATTGGAGTGCCATTCCAGAAAATAACATCATTGGTTGTAAGGTCAAAAACAGGACGATCAAAGTCACTGATCCACTCTCGTAGGGAATGATTATGATGATGTCTGCGGTTAGGCAAAGGTAACCTCCAGCTACCAGTGTTTATAAGGTCATTAACTATGGCTTGAGCATTAGAGTCTACTTGGAAATTGATGGCAGAGTTGTTTGATCGAGCAAGACAATTACCTCTCCACCACGGGTCAAACCAGAGAGACGTTTGCAAGCCATTGCCAATCTTGTAAGAGATGTATCGAAGAGCATCGTGTCTTAGTTTAAGAATTTTACGCCAAATCCAAGAACAGTCAGTGGTCATAGTCATTGTCCAAAAGTGTCGGCGCTTGAGGACAATAGAGTTCACCCACAAAGGCCAGAGGGATTTATCCTTTCTGATAATCTTGCATAAGTGAAGAATCAGCTGAGCACGATTCCATTCTTTATGGTTTTTGAAAGAGAGACCTCCTTCCTCAAAGGGCAGGAAAATAGTTTCCCAGGCCACTTTTGCGCCCCCTTGGTGACTGTGTCTCCTTTCCACAAGAAACGAGTTAAGATAGATTGAATTTGCTTGTGAACAGCTTGGGGGAGAAGAAAATGGTTGGTCCAGTAGGCTTGAACTGCAAACAGCACTGCCTTGATTAATTGGGCTCTGCCAGCAAAAGATAAAAACAACGACGTCCAGCTATAAATTCTGGAAGTGAGCCTGTCGATGAGGGGGACACAATCATTGGCAGTAAGCTTGGAAGATATTAGAGAGGCCCTTATGAATTTCACAGGAAGCTCGCCGTGAGGGATATGATGAGTGTTGTCGAACCAATCAACCACCTCCTGCTTGCAGTTTGCAAAAAAGACCGTGCTTTTACGAATGCTGATAGTTAGGCCGCTGATTCTTATTTTTTTTATTTAAAATTTAGGTATTTTCTAATATAATGGATAATAAAATTAATTTGATAAATCATGATTAATTTATTATAATATTATAAAAATCAAGTGTAATGCACATACATTCAGTCAGTTATTTCGTGATCAAAATGATAATTTTTCTGATCTCAAGATTATCATTTTAGGGTGTATCTACCATACTCAAGATTTGAACTTCGCTACTATTTCGAAATTAGAACAATTACCAACTGTTGACCTTAGATAAATCGGGACACATTGAATAAGTTAGTAGAAAGATATTACCGATTCTATCATGATTTATAGAAGAAATTATACGAATTAAAATGCTCAACTTACTACACTCCCAACAACTTTAAGCAAACGAACAAAACAAGAGAGCATGCTCTGACGATTCCAGGGTTGAATTACAAACAAGGCAGATAGGATAGACCTCCACGTGCTTCCAACGCAAGTTCTGAAGAGAGGGGAGGCAATTTTGGAAAGCCCTCCAAATGAATTTTTTTACTTTAGGTGGTACTGATAAATTCCAGATTTGTATACAATTAATGTTAACTCGAATAACTTGTAGAAGGGGGGTTGAATACAAGTTATATAATCGTGTTTGATTTTTGCTTGATTAGGTGAACAAGAACAAATGAATGAATCAACCTTTGTTTGTATTAAAATAAATCAAATACAAACTCTACCAAAGGTGTACAATACCTTTAGCAGCTGCTGATAATACAAATCTCTCTCCATCTGTTTGTTTCGAACTATCGAATACAAACCCTATACAGAGCTTCACACGATATGCACTCTAAAATTCACAATTCGCTCTTTTTACAATGATATTGAGAGAGTATTTATAATGCTACCTATCAACTAATAACATAATTATAATCTATCTATGACAATGTTCTGCCGTCCAGTTGATAGTTTCCATCAATAGAGAATTCGTTTCCTTCACGATATCTTCTTGCTTGTTTTTCAAAACAATGATCCTGTTTTATAGCACTTGCCAGTTTCTGTAGCATCCATAATGACATCATCAGTAACACGACTGATATCAGGATTTCCCATTGCATCAGGATCTGACCATCTCATCAGTATTTGATCAGGATCTGACTTGCTGTATCAGGATCTGCTCTTAGTTCCTGAAATGTAGTCTCTGACGCACTGTTCCTGACTAACCTCTACAGATTACTGTCTAACACATATATCCAATACAAAGTGCTAAATCCTTTATAAATCAGGATATACAAGAAGTATTAGCAAAATTCTATTCTCAACATCACAACTTATGAATTATTCCTAACAATCTCCCCCTATTTATGCTTTAGAATGTGAAGCATAAATCTAAGTTGTGGATGTCAAAACATATAACAATACAACCAGAATAGAATTTATGAATTTAAGATCATGAAGTTAAGTACCTCCTTCTTCAGATGTAGACATGTATCTAGTACTTAGAAGTAAGAATTCAACTATTTGATGCTTCTTTTCCTTTACCACTTCCATGATGAAATTTACCAACTCTGTCACCCTTAATTCTGCTCCCAGTCTATTTATCTCCCCCAGTCTGTTGTTGTTGTTGTTGTTTCTGAATTGTTTTAATCTCCCCTTTTTTGACATAAGCAACATTAATACCAAGAGATTCAGTAACAAAACAAATAAGATTCATCAGAACTGCTTGATTGTCCATAATAGTGACTTGGTTATCTTCAAGAATTTGAAGTCTCGATTGAATATCACTTTGAGATTTCTGAATGTTTCGAAGAATTTCAGAATTGACTTCAATGTTGGAAGTGCTTGTTGTATCTTCAGATTCAGATGCAGAAAGAACCTTATCTTCAAGTCTTGTTGAAGAAGTTGCCTGTATAGAATGATATTCAAGTAATAATACTTGAGTAGAAGTACAAACATCTTCATCTTTCTGATCTGGAGCTGAAGTATGATCATCTTGTCCTTCACCAGTATTCTGTGTACCAACATCTACATAACCTGACTCCTCCTTAGATTGATCAGATACTGTTGATGTCTCAATTCTAGCTGATATTGGAAGTACATACAAAGCAATACTAGGATCATTAGAAATATCTTCTGGTACTGGTTGAGTAGAAGTTTGTCTTAGCCTTTCACCTCTTCTGTTGATGATTTCTGCAAGCCTTTCTTTCTGTTTCTGAGATTTAACTTCTGGCTTTGCATTGTGATGTGCTAAGTCATTCTTCTCATACATCTTGATAAAAGAATAAGTACCAGCATCCATACCAAGATTTTCAGACCGAGATTCAGGAAAAACATGATCCCAGAAATCAAACGATGGTGGTTTCCTAACTTTCTCTCCCTCACTATGGAGTTGATCATCCATACCCTCATTCTCACTTTGACTATCTAAAGTCAACACTCTTTCTACCTCTCCTTTTGCCTGGTCAGGAGCCAGCCTCTCTAAGTGTGGATCTATGTCCATCTTTTCAAGTGTATCACTCAAATTTGGATAAGTGCTCTCATGACCTACAGAAAAATAGGGGTTAGAAGAAGTTTTTATACCTGAACTCACATGGAGAGAGGGTTCCTCATATGGCATGGGGCTTGAGGTTTTCTCCAAGGAGTGAGCTGCTATTGTCTCTAAACCCTTACAAACATCTACTTTCTTTCCAGAAACTACAGGCTCCAGTATACCACTTTCAGGTTTTACACCAGACTCTGATGTCTTCAGTAATACTTCATTAGACACCATAGCTAGTATGTCACCGTCTTTAAGTGTTAGTTGCTGAGACACACCCTCTCGGTGGATAGACTCTGAAAGAACAATATTGGTTTGATCTTCAGAAAAATCAATCAAAGTCATTCCTCCCATATCATAGGGTTTCTCACTTGCAATTTCAGTCATCACAGAAGACCTTTCAGCATCATCAATCATAGTTCCTGAGTCATCCAACCTCTGACTAGATGGTTTTTGTGTTGCAGTGACTGTGATATGATCTATTCTACTATTCACCACTGGTGCAATAGTATCTTCTGTTGACTGCTTCCCTCTATCAACTACCTCCTCTTGTTCACCTTGAGCTGAAGCATCTTCAACAATGACATCCTTGTTAAATAGATATGCATGAAGTGATTGAAGTGCAACATGCTTAGGAAGTCCAAATTTCTTGTGTAATTCCTTTCTGACTGATACATAGAAGTACGTCTTCATTAAATCAAGTCTTTGATGTAACAGTCCATATTCTTCAGGAAATGAAAGTTTAGGAACTCTTTTAGTTAGAAAATCTAGAACAAGCCTGTAAAGCTTCACTTGTAGAGAAATAAGTTCCATAGCCAGTCTGTATGTCAATGTAGTTTCCCATGAAGAATCAAGATCCACATCTCTCTTGTCAGATACTGACTTGGATATAGACTTATTTGTAGAGACCTGCATAATGTTAGTTGGACTTGACACTGTGTGTAGGTGACAAATGAATCTTTCTCCTTGTTCTCCTAGTATAGTGAGCAACAGATTTGTCTTGAGAAGACTCAAGAGGTGTAGACACAGAAGTGATCTTGGATGAGATTTTTTTTCAATAGACACAGTCTTTTGAGAGACAGTATCCAGTAATTGTTTTCCCTTTTTAAGAACTACAGCATTTTGGGAGACTGTAGCCTGGTTGTGACTAGATGTTCCATCTCTTTGTCTTAGCTTAGAAAGTTGAATTGCAGCCTTCAATTATGGTCTCTCAGCAAGAGATATATTATCATCATCTTCACTAGAACTACTACTTGAAATGACAAATCTTCTATTCCTTACAACTAATGTCTTTTGAGAAACACCAGAGGTTGGCTTCTTTGAAACAATAGGCTGTGGATCAAAATTTGATTCTAGACTTGTTTCAGAGACTATAATGTTTTTGGCTACTTGGATAGACACAGGGGGGTTCTCCTCCAATTGAGATTCCTGAGTCATTTCACCACCAAAGAAAGAAGAATTGTAGATAGTAGGAAGATGAGTTCTTAGAAGTACCTGAACATGATTTGGATAGTATAATTCAGGTATTTCATCTAGATTCTTTTCACTGTCCTTCTTTGTAATGTCAGAGAAAATTCTCTTTTGCTGTACATAAGAAGAAACACAATATTCTCTACCAAATCTAGCTTCAACATCAGGAATGAAATGGTTAATAAACAGTTGCATGAATCTGTGATAATAAACCATATTCCTGTCATGATCTCTTGACCCAAGTTTAATACACATCTGATTTAAGATAATGTGACCAAAATTAATTACTCTATTATAAAGCAAGCCATATGCAATATGTGATGTAACAGTAGTAATTTGTTGAAAAGAACTACATTTACCAATAAAACATTTAGCAATTTGATCAAAGAAGAAAGACCATTCTTTCCTAAGAAAACATCTATTTAACTGGATCATATTATCTAGAGGTCCATCATAACCTAATTTAGATAACATAGTTCTCACATCATCATCAAATGGTACATTCTCAAAATACGTACTAACAGGTAAGCGAAGTACTGAATTAACAACAGATTCAGTAAGATCAAATGAGTCTTGTCCTAAGTGTAGAACAATCTTACCTGATTGACTCTGAGTAGAGTCAATTACCTCAGCATTCTCCCAAGCTTGTGAAACAGCTACTTGATTAATTTGTGGAGATGCTGTCAAGGCATAGCTTAATGGTCCTTTCGCCATAAAGTCCATTATCGGGTGAAAATCAGTTGACACCCCTTCCTTGTTGGTGATAGCTGCAACATGATTGTTCATCATAAAATCAAAGTCACCAAACTTGAAAGCTACTGATTTGGGTAGTCTTCTTTGAGTTGCCATTTTGATCTGAGAAGAACTTAAGAAATCTTTGAAATTGATTAGTGATTTTGAGAACTCGAGAGTGTTTTTGCTTTAGAGAATGAAATTAGAGAAAGCAATTACACGATTAGAGTGTCAAAATAGTTATATTTCAAAAATCCTTCAGACCCATTATCCCACGTTGACACGTAGGTTGACAGGTGCCAGTCCCTGAAAAATGCAATTACCTACGACTTTTGGAAAATAAAATCCAAAAATAATTTCAAGTAAAAGTCAAGGTAAAATCAAGATAAAAATCAATACTGATCAGCTTCATTTTCCTGATGTGATCTTCTCATCAGGATAATCACACGATTCAATGTGATTTCTGAATAAAAAGAATTACTAATCCTGATATGAACACACTTGTATTCCTGATCAATATCATCCTGATTCCGGAGACTAAATGAAGTTTCCACATGGCATTTTCTTTTACCTGTAAAAGAAATAAATAAAATCTGAACAAAATCAATTGGTTAAATTCATTCAATATTTCTTGAAAATACAAGAAATATAGTCACACATAATTATGACTGTCTGCATTGATATTTCCCAAACGACTGTTCAGCTTCTCATGTCTTTCTATAAAAGAAACCGACGTCTTATGCCATTTTCCAAAACCTTTTCATTCTTTTCTCTTTCCATCATGACTTCCAACTCAAATCTTCATATGAACCCTAGCTTTTGGTTCATTACCACTGAGAAGTTCTTTACTCTTGTTGATCAGGAGCAAGTAAACTATCTCTTAGAAAAGATGACTTTTCTCATTGAGTCAGATATGGTTGGTCTTAACCCAGATAATTTCCACGAATCTCCTCTAAAACATCTACCAGTTGGATACAATCCTCCTCTAATCTCTTCACACCTTGAGGATGAAGAATTTGGTAAAGAGTCTGAGGTTGATCTTGATGGAGATGCTATTCATCTTCTTCAATAAGCATGAAGATGAGTCAGCTGCTTTCATTCAAGTCGCCCAGACAAGAAATCCAATCTTGAGATACTCTTTGTCCTGAAGTCGATCGTTGAGGATTGAAGCAGTAACATCTTTAGACAAGAATAGAATTATCAGTAGACAAAAAGAAGAATTGTATTTCATTTTCATGTATGTAATGTTTTTGATTAATGAAAATACAAGTTTTCTTAATATCTACTTGTCTATCGTTGTTTATTGACTGACATGAATAATGATATAAATTATCAGTATGCATGTAATAAAACTTGATAACATAGACTTAACAAAACTCAGAATTGAAACACTAAATAACATGAACTTCAGAATTTGAAACAGTAAGACACACAAATTTCACAATCCTGATACTGACGATACAATTCTGATGTCAATACTGATGACATCAGCATACTGATAGCAATCCTGATCCTGATGTTTTATTAATAAGTCTATCATACTGAAATTTATCAAGATATAATGTTACAGCTTAAGCATTTAACAATCAAGTATAGATCCTGACAAAATATCAAGTCTATAAGCTGAAACAACATACCTTGCTACTTATGCAGATGTTAAAGGTCTAGAAATTTAACATTCCTAACTCACTAACCAATCTAATGAATGTAGCCTCATCAAGTGGTTTAGTTAGAATATCTGCAAGCTGTTTGTCAGTAGGAACAAAATGAAGTTCCACAGTACCATTTTCAATATGTTCTATAATAAAATGATACCTGACATCAATGTGCTTAGTCCTTGGGTGTTGAACTGGATTTTCTGCAATTTTGATAGCACTAGTATTATCACAAAACATAGGAATATTACTAAGTGTCATACCATAATCCATCAACTGATTTCTTATCCAAAGGATTTGAGCACAACAACTGCCTGCTGCAATGTATTCAGCTTCTGCAGTTGAGGTTGAAACTGATTGCTGCTTCTTGCTTGCCCAAGAAATCAATCTGTTTCCCAAGAATTGACATGTACCTGTAGTGCCTTTCCTGTCTATTTTACACCCTGCATAATCAGAGTCTGAATAACCAATTAGGGAGAAATCAGATTCTCTTGGATACCACAAACCAAGATTTGGAGTTCCCTTGAGATATCTAAAAATTCTCTTCACAGCAATTAAATGAGATTCCTTAGGATAACTTTGGAATCTAGCACATAAACAGGTAGAGAACATTATATCAGGTCTACTTGCAGTTAGATATAACAGTGAACCTATCATGCCTCTATAGCTAGTGTTATCAACACTCTTTCCCTTAGGATCAGAGTCTAGCTTAGTGGTTGTTGCCATGGGTGTCTTTGCAATTGCACAATTTTGAAAGTCAAACCTTTTTAAAAGATCTTTGATATACTTTGACTGATTAATGAAAATACCAGTCTCAGTCTGTTTGACCTGCAAGCCTAAAAAGTAATTTAGTTCACCCATCATGCTCATTTGATACTTAGACTGCATAAGCTTGCTAAACTTAGCACATAGATTTTCATTAGTAGAACCAAATATAATATCATCAACATAAACTTGAACTAAAAGCAAATCACCTTTTATCTTTCTAAAAAATAGAGTTTTGTCAATTGTACCTCTTGTGAAGCCATTTTCAAGAAGAAATTTAGACAAAGTCTCATACCATGCTCTTGGTGCCTGCTTTAGTCCATAGAGTGCCTTGTGAAGTTTGTAGATATGATTTGGAAACTTTGGATCAACAAAACCAGGTGGTTGTTCCACATACACTTCCTCATCAAGCTTGCCATTAAGAAAAGCACTCTTTACATCCATCTGGTATACCTTGAATTTTGAATGAGCTGCAAATGCAAGAAACATTCTGATTGCTTCCAATCTTGCTACAGGTGCAAAGGTTTCATCATAGTCAATTCCTTCTTCCTGAGAATAAACCTTGGTCACCAATCTTGCTTTGTTTCTTACAATCATACCAGATTCATCTAGCTTGTTTCTGAAAACCCATTTAGCACCAACAATAGATTTATCTTTAGGTCTTGGTACCAGTTTCCAAACTTTGTTCCTCTCAAACTCATTCAATTCTTCCTGCATTGCTATTACCCAATTAGGATCCTATAAGGCTTCTTCAACCTTCTTAGGTTCATTCTTTGAGAGAAAACAATTGTACAAGCATTCATTTTGAATTGATCTTCTAGTTCGAACACCACTATTTGGATCACCAATAATCAAATCTTCAGTATGATCCCTTGTCCATTTTCTAACATGTGGTAGATTGCTCCTGCTAGACTTTCCCCCTAAGTTAGTGGTATTTCTTGTAGAAGAGTGTTCATTTCCTTCAAAAGCTCCCCCTTGATCAGTAGAATCAGTGGATTCAATACTGCTGCTAGTTTCTGATCTTCCTTCATTAGACTCTGAAGGATCAGTTCCTGATGAAGTAGACTCTGAAAGACTAGTCTGATCCTGACCAGTACTGTGTTCTCCTTGATTGAATTGCTCCCCCTCAACAGTAGCATTCCTTTGAGAAGCAATAGAGATTTCCTCTGGAGAACCTTCATCATCACTGGAGAGAATCTCAGAATACTTAAGATTTTCAAATTCCAGATTGTCATGGCTTTCATCAGTTTGCAAAATTCCAAACTTCTTATCATCAAATACAACATGAATTGATTCAATAAAAATGTGAGTTCTGTGATTGTATACTTTGAAGGCCTTTGATGCTGAATATCCTTGAAAGATTGCTTCATCCGATTTGGCTTCAAATTTTCCAAGTTGTTCTGGATGAACTTTCAGGACATAGCATTTGCATCCAAAGATGTGAAAGTATTTCACACTTGGTTTCTTTCCTTTGATCATCTCATAGGGAGTCTTACCATGAGCATTTACCAAGGTACAGTTTTGAGTGAAACATGCAGTGTTTATCGCTTCTGTCCAGAAATAGGTTAGAAGCTTTGCGTCTGCAAGCATGGTTCTTGCTGCCTCTATGAGAGTTCTGTTCTTTCTTTCTACTACACCATTCTGCTGAGGTGTTCCAGGTGCAGAAAACTGTTGAGTAATTCTATTGTCTGCACAATACTCGTCCATTGTAGAATTCTTAAATTTTGTACCATTGTCACTTCTGAGCACTTTGACCTTGTACTCAGAGCTATTTTGAATATTCTTCACAAGTTCAATGATTTGCTGAGGAGCTTCATCCTTGTTGTGTAGAAAGAATACCCATGTGAACCTTGTGTAATCATCCACTATAACTAGAGCATATCTTTTCTTGTTGATAGACATAATGTTTACTAGACCAAATAAATCAAGATGCAGCATGTGAAATGGTTCAGTAATTGAATTTTCTGTCTTGCTCTTGAAAGTGGTTCTTCTTTGTTTTCCAAGCTGACAAGCATCACAAAGTCCATCTTGCACATAATTTGCCTGAGGTAGGCCTCTCACCAGATGGTGCTTAACAAGTTGATTAAACTTCTTGAAGTTGAGATGTGAGAGCTTCTTGTGCCAGTTCCAGCTTTCATCATTTGATGCCTTGCTGTAAAGACATCTGACAGTTCCTTTAGATGTGTCACTCAAGCTGGCTTCATATATGTTACCATGTCTCTGACCAGTCAGAACAATGTCTCCATTCTTCATATTCAAGATTTTGCATCCTTCACTGTCAAAGATTGATTGGTAACCCTTATCACACAGTTGACTTATGCTTAAAAGTGTGTGTTTCAATCCTTTAACCAGTGCTACGTTTTCTATGATGACATTCCCCAAAATAATTGAGTCATATCCCAGAGTTTCTCCTTTGTTGCCATCTCCAAAGGATATTACTGGGCCAGCTTTCCTCTCAAACTTTGTAAGCAGGGACTTCTTTCCAGTCATATGTCCAGAGCATCCACTGTCCAAGATAATTGAATGCTTCTTTCCAGTGCCCTTAATAGAAGATGAAGAAGTTTTCTTTGGAGATCCAGGCTTGTCTGAAGCACTTGCCATCAATGCAATGTTGTCATAATCCAATTCATCTTCAGAATCACTGGAGTCTGCCCAATCCTTCTGTGTGACCATGAGTGCATTACCCTTCCCTGAATTCCTAGGCTTCTTGCACTCACTAGCAAAGTGTCCAAGCTCACTGCAGTTAAAGCAGTTGATCTTGGCTTTATCAAGCTTGATAATTGTACTGTTGCCTTTGTCACTCTTCTTCTCCTCTTTCTTCTGAAAAGAGCCTTTGCTAAATCTTCTCCTGTTGAATCTTCCTTTCTTGAAAGCTTTAGCAAACATCGCAAAGAGTTCTTGCATCTCTGATTCAGAATCATTATCTTCAGAGTCTATATCTGTAGTCTCTGACTCAAAACTTTCTTTGCTTTTCTTCTTCCTCAAGTCTCTTTCAGTAGATTTAGACTTTTCTTCTGGAAGCTTCTTTGATTCAGATTGAGCAGTGAGTGCAACAGTTTTCATCTTTCCTTCACTCCTGCTCTTTTTCTGCTGCCTGTCAAGTTCATAAGCTCTCAATTTTCCATAAACTGCTTCTAATGATATTTCATCCAGATCATTAGCTTCCTCAATTGCAGATATCTTCTCATTGTAGAAATCAGGAAGAGCTTTCATGAACATCGTATTCATATCCTCCAAGTCATAATATTTACCATGCATGGCCATCTCATTGATGAGTTTAGTAAATCTATCAAAGGTGTCAGTAAGTGACTCACCAGACTTGGATTCAAAGTACTCATACTGTTGTATGAGAAGTGTCCTCATATTCTTCCTGACAGGTTTTGTTCCTTCACAGTGAACCTTTAGATTGTCCCATATCTCCTTAGCAGTTTTACAAGAGAGAACATAGTTAGTGAGAACAGAATCAAGACTGTTGAATAGTATGTTTCTCACTTTAGCATCCTTAAGAACGTTCTCATTTTCCTTATCTGTCCATTCAGATTTAGGCTTCTCTGCTGTATGTTCTGGAACAACTTTTCCTTCGACAGTTGCTTGAGGAACAAGCCTTGTTGGAACAAAAGGCCCATCTCTGATTTTGTCAAGATCATCAGGATCTGTTGCTTCCAGGTGATGCAACATCTTCACTTCCCATAGAGTATATTCGTTTGTTAGGCCGAATACACAATTATAATCAAGATCGTATGAGAGATTAACAATAGAATACGCGTTTAAATAATTAAAAACTGTTTGAAATTAATAACTCCTCTCTCAGTGATGTAAAATATCATAGAGAGCTGCTTAGGTTACAATGAATAATGTTTTTCAATGATCGATACCCTTCTAGGGTTAACCTAACTGTATTTATAAGATATATAGCTGCTATACAATCGATAATTGATACTCCTATAAATTAGCTATACAATTGTTATCAATTACGATTGCTACACGTCTCCTTAGTCAACTCAATCTCTTTGACAGCTATCCAATCTTCAAAGATATTGCTTCAATAATAAATCTTCAAATACTGTTGACCAGTAGACGCTGCCTCCAGACAGAGTTTAACAAACTCTTTCGAGCTTCCATCTGTCAGCGTTTAACTAAACTCTGACCGCTTCCAGCTAAACTCTGATTATTCACTGTAACACTTAAACACTGATTAACACTAACATCAATTATATCTAACAATCTCCCCCAACTTGTTCATTAACAAAAATGCACAAGTTAACAAATAATTGATGATGTCAAAACAATAAGACAAGTACATTGTTTAATGTACAAACAGAGTTTAAGCTTCTACTTAACAAAATTTACAAAAAATAAGAAATACTTACAGACTCTTATCTATCTAATCTCCTCAACATCTGGTGTTGTTCTGAGATAGTCTATGAGTAATCTTCTCTCTGCATTATCCAGCTCTCTCTGCATGATCTCCTTAATCTCTTTCAGTTTTGGATCATCCTCTCTAGTTTGATAAATTGCAGATCTCAGAGCATAGATTTTATTTCTTCTCATCTCATTCCCCAGTCTGATGAACTGTGCTTTAGCTGACTCTGAGTTAAAATCAAGAACTGTTATACCCAGGTCTATCTTCAATTTAGAACTCCCCTTCTTCATTTCAACAATATTCCCATGATAATCTCTGTATTTTGGGACATATTGACTTTTGTATTTCATCCCTCTGACTGCCAAATTATGTAGCATTTTATTTCTCAGCACATTTGCAGCTTGTTGAGTCCTTTGATTTTTCACCTTGAAAAGATATATAACATATTCTAATTCCTCCCATAGCTTCAAATCAAGATCATACTCACCAATTTTGTATACAGTGCCATCTTCCATGAAATACAATAGAAAGTCTTTATCCAAGCTTCTTTGATGAATCAACTGAACTGACTCCAATCTGTCTAAACTCTCCTAAGTGACACCAAGACCTGGAACAACCAGTGATGAAGGATCTCTAGGACCAGTGTTCATTTTGACTTCTTTATGAGAGCCCAATCCAGATTTATCTCGACCTTGCTTTCCTATTAAAGCTCTACCATGCAGAAAATCAGTAGTAGTACCTCCTATCATCAGAGATGGATCATGAAGAGTTGGTTTTCCAAAAACCATTTGCATCTGAGTAGATAAAGGTCTCTGTACAACTTGTGTAGAAACAGAGGTTGTATCTTTCTTCTTTGAGTCTTCTCCTTCTATAACAATGCCTTTTAGCTTGAGTCTAGCTTCAGCTTCTGTTGGTTTCATAGATAAATGTGATCTTTGATCAGCACCAACATTTTCTTTGATCACAATGCCTTTAAGAACAGGCCTAGGAGCTTTTTCCTTCTTTTTAAACTTTCCAGACTTTAAAGCCTTTTGATGTTCTTCTTGTAAGTTCTTTTCTTCAGCTTTAATATCTTCAATAGTAGCTCCTTCTTCATTTTCTTCAAGAAATAACTTAGCAGCCAATTCCTCATCAGTCATTGGATTTTCAGTGTATAAGAAACTCTTGGTGTTTGAAGTACCCTGAGTATCAGTGTATATTCCAACAGACTTTGACTTGGAAGACTTGCTAAATTTCAAACTTTGATCAGCTCTTAATATTTTCTTCCCTTTGCCCTTTGCTCCTGCTCCTCCATCTTCAGTATCTTCATCCTCTTTAGTCAGAGTTTGAGATTGCCTGCACTTAGACTTAGCAACTCTCTCCCCCTTTTTGACATCATCAGGAATCAAGATAGAAGTGATCAGCTCCAAGGAGTTAGCAATGGAATCAATCTTTCCAGACAATACATTCTGATTTTGTTCAACTTGACCCAGCCTCTGAAACAGAGTTTCTTGAGCTTTAGAAATGGTCTTAAACTTTGTCTGATTATCCCTCTGCATAGTCATATCTCTAGCAACAACATCAGCTCCCAGTTCATTAATAGCTTGTTGAGACTCATCAAATCTTGTATTCAGTGTTTTGACTTGAATTATGGTTGCTTGTAGACTTGAGATAATATCAGGATTTGAGATCTTTGTGCTTGGCATCAGTTTGAACTGGTATACTCTGAGAAGAGTTTAATTCTGCACTACCTTCATCTTCAACTTTAATAGCTGCATCTTCAACTTGATCAGTATGCACTGCAACATTCTCTTCAACAATCTCTGTAGTTTCAAGAACATTCACTGCTATTTCAGCAACAATCTCTGCAGTTGTGTCTCTAGCCTCAACAGACTGTGGAACTTCAACTTGTTCAACCTCTTCACCTTGTTCAGGAACCTGGTGAGCATCAGAGAATAGCTCAGTATATGATGCCACTGTTTCATCAAGTACTACAGTTGGCTGATCAGCTGGACCAGCTTCTTCAGAGTTTGCAATAACAGGTGAGAGAGGGACATTAATGTTATCAGAGAATGGTATGAATTTTTCATCAAAATCATCCATAGCAGTAAAATCTTCTATTTTGTCCTCATCCATTTGTACATTGGCAGCGTCTTCTGCAGTAGTTGTCTCAACAATAGGTATTTCCTTTGAAATTACCTCTGGAGCTTCAACATTTATTTCTTCATCAGAATCATCAAGAATTAATCTTCTTCTTTTATCCTGAGGCACTTCAACTGTCTCTTCTTCAGTAAAATCATCTAAGACAGAAGGTGATCGAGGTCTGTTTGCCCTTTCCTTTCTAACCCTTTTAGGTCTAGCAGACTCCTTCTGAACTTTAGCATAATCTCTTTTTGCCTTAGCCAATCGATGCTGTGTATTTGCTGCTGTGTGTTTTCTTTTACCTCCATGTTTTGGTTTGGGTTTGGTAATAGATGGTTGTTGTTCAGGTTGAGGTGAAGATTGAGGTTGGGTTTGTGTTTCAGAGTTTAGAATTGGAGGTTCAGTGTGTGTAGGTGGTTCAGTGGTTTGAGTTTGAGGTTCAATGTTTGAAGTTGGTTGTATAGGTTCAGTGTTTAGAGTTTGGTGAGATTCAGAGTTTGTAGGTTCAGGGTTAGGCTGTGGGGGTTCTTGAGGTTGTGGAGACAGTGGAGGTTCTTGAGGTTGGTGTAGAAAGTTTTGAATTGCAAGTGGCAACACCAAATCAGGTAATTACTCATTGTTAGCATCTTTGTTTGTTAGATCAGAGAATATCCTCTTATTAACCTTAAAGGCTAATATGGTGTCATCCTCAGAAATTTCAACACCAGAAACACAAGCAGTGAATAATAATTTACAAAATCTAGCAAAATAGACAGTACTAGACTCTGACAACCTATCACCCAAATTCATTAAGACAAGTCTACCAAAATCAAAGTTACTTCCATAGAGAAGAGAATACCCAATTTGAAGACTGTCAGTGGGAATAGCATCCCAGTTGGTGACTTTCTTGCCAAAAGCTCTTATGATGCAATCAAAGAAGAAACTCCATTCCTTCCTGAGCCCTGGCCTTTTTACATTACCAAGCTTGTCTAAAGAACCAGAAAACCTCAGCTGCTGCAACATCTCCTTCAATTCATTCTCACCAGCAACAGTGTATGAAGTGTGAGTGTCAAAACCCATAGTATCTCTAACAGTTGCTGAAGTAATCACATACTCTGTCTCCTCATAAGTAAAAACAATTGATGGATTCCCATTCTCTCCTCCATCATCATACACAGAGTTATTCCAGAAGGTAGCAATCTGCATGGCAGAAAGGGTTTGTGGTTCGACTAGAGCAGTCCCAATCTCTGAATCTCTCAAAAAGTTTTGAATCAAGTGAAATGCCTTTGGAACCTTTTCATTGTTCAATGGGGCTGCATAATTATTGGGGACAAACAACAAACCTTGGGCAGTAAAAGCTTTAGTGGCCATTAGAATCGATTTGAGAAGAAAATATGAGTGAAAAAGATATGTAGCAAAGGTGTTTGTGAAAATTTGTAAATGAGATAGCAAGTAACTGTGAGTGGGTTGTGTGCAGAGAGAATAACCGTGTAAGTAAAAAAATGATTAGTGTTGTAATGAAAAAAATAAAACCCAATCGTTTTACCATTAAGACACTCAACCAATTACTCAATTAATGTACAAGTGGGACACATTAGTGGGTGAGTGGGACACGTGACACATATATAATGGAACAAATATGCACGTCCAGTAACTATAGCAATAATTACTGCTAATTTCTCTCGCATTACCAACACACTTTACCATTCCAACACTCATTAACAGTTGGCAATAATTTATTTCATTTTTCAAAAACTCTTTTTACCCCAAGTATGTAAATTGTATGAAATAAATTACCTTAGAGTATTAGACAAAATTCTTCAGCGTTTGTCAATTCTCCAACTGCATTACCATAATCCTTTCAAAAACTGCACATGTGTGAATATATGTGTGTGTATAGCAGAGTTTACCAATTCAAATTTTAGAGCATCTAATTTTTCATAAAATCCATAAAGTAAATCAGTAAACACTGGATGCACAAACTCTCATTGTAAACACTGAATGTATTATGAATGCTAAACTCTGTAGTAAACGATTTATATACAGTGATATTTAACTAATTTATAACCCCCTATTTTTTTATTTTTATTTTTTTTGGTTTCTCGAGTAATCAGAGGTTGGAACTAGTCACCAAAAATCCTATAATTTAGCCCTTATCAGTTTGATAAGTTCCTGGGTCTTTCTAGTCTTCGACTAGTTACCAAAAATTAAAGAATTTTAGCCATTACTATATACCAGTAAGTTCCTGGGTCGTCCTAGTTACAAACATGATTTCAAAGGAGTTCTAACAGTCTATATACATAAGCTTTAGGGGTATTCTAATAACAGAATCTAATTTAACAGTGTATAACTAACAGAGTTTAAAGCTCATCAACATCAGAAATTATTCATGAGAGGCAATGCACAAAGTATTTACAGACTCAGAGTTTAGGATAAATAAACTAAGAGATGCTATAAATATTAAACAGTATCATGCTGTGTTAACTTTCTGCACAATCTAAGATTAGATCACAAATAACTTAGAAGGATTCATGATTAATTACTGAGAATCATGCTTCATACAAATTTCTTCATTGGTGTTTACATTCAGACAAAAACATTTTCAGAGTTTCTTAGAATTTATCCAACATGTCAACAGTGTATGACTTATAGAGCATGCTAACAAGGTTTTACAGTTAATGAACAGAGTTTACATAGCAGAGTTTATCAACAGAGTTCACATAGCAGTTAACATACCATAGAATTATATGCAACAAATTACATAAGTAAAATTTTGAGTCTAACCAATATCTCTAGTCAAAACCAGAGACCATTCCTAGTTCATTTACCAGCCTTGTAAATACAGCTTCATTCAATGGCTTGGTGAAGATATCTGCAAGCTGTTGTTCTGTAGACATAAAATGAAGCTCAATATTCTCTTCCTCTACATGTTCTCTGATAAAATGGTACCTTATGCTGATGTGCTTGGTCATTGAATACTGTACTGGATTACCTGTCATAGCAATAGCACTTTGATTATCACAGTAAATAGGTATTTTACTGTACCTCAATCCATAATCCAGCAATTGATTCTTCATCCACAGAATCTGTGCACAACAGCTACCAGTAGCAATATACTCTGCTTCAGCTAGGGCTGAGCAAAACCGAACCGAAACCGAAAAACCGAACCGAAATGTTGAATTTCGGTTCGGTTTGGATTGTATTTTTCTGAAAATTTCGGTTAATTCGATTTTTCGGTTTAAACCGAAATTTATTTCGGTTCGGTTCGGTTTTTTTAAAAAACTTTGGTTCAAACCGAAATAACCGAATTATATATAAATTTTATTTATATTATATATGTATATGTTTATATTTTATATATGCATGATTTAATTAATTCAAAATTAAGTTTAAATATTTAAATTGATAGTTTGTGTTTTATTTTTATTTTAATTGTTACATATTTTAATATATTTGCTATTAAAATTAATTTTAAAATTAAAAAAATTATATATTTTTTTTTTAAATCGGTTCGGTTCCGTTTTGGCGAAATATTTCGGTTCGGTTTTTCGATTTTTCGGTTCGGTTTCTACTGATAAATCGGTTCGGTTCGGTTTGGTAAAAATCGGATTTCGGTTATTCGATTTTTGTTATTCGGTTCGGTTTTTAACCGAACCGACCGAATGATCACCCCTAGCTTCAGCTGTAGATGTAGAAATTGATTTCTGTTTCTTGCTGTACCAAGAAACTAGTCTATCACCCAGAAATTGACAACTTTCACTGGTGCTTTTTCTGTCTATCTTGCAGCGTGCAAAGTCTGCATCAGAGTAACCAAGTAGCTTGAAATCTGATTCTCTAGGATACCACAGACCTCAGGTTATGGTTCCCTTGAGATACTTAAAAATCCTCTTCACAGCTGTTAGATGTGGTTCTCTGGGGTCTGCCTAAAACCTTGCACAAAGACAAGTTGCATACATGATATCAGGCCTGCTAGTTGTTAGATAAAGAAGAGACCCTATCATGCCTCTGTAGTTTGTCATATCAACTGAAGCTCCTGTGTCTTTATCCTACTTTGTTGCTGCTGCCATGGGAGTTGATGCAGATGAGCAGTCAAGCATACCAAATTTCTTGAGAAGATTTCTGGTATATTTTGCTTGATTTATGAAAATTCCATCATCTGTTTGCTTCACTTGTAGGCCTAGAAAATAACTAAGCTCTCCCATCATGCTCATTTGATACCTGGACTGCATGAGCTTGGCAAACTTTTTACAGAGTTTATCATTAGTAGTCCCAAAAATTATGTCATCAACATATATCTGAACTAAAAGCAAGTCATCACCATAGTTAAAATAGAATAGTGTTTTATCAATTGTACCTCTGTTGAACCCACTTTCTAAAAGAAATTGAGCCAGAGTTTCATACCATGCTCTTGGTGCCTGCTTAAGTCCATAGAGTACCTTATCCAGTCTGTAACATTGTCTGGATATTTTGGGTTCACAAAACCTGGTGGTTGTTCAACAAACACTTCTTCTTCAAGTTTCCCATTCAGAAAAGCACTTT
The DNA here is from genome assembly GCA_036435485.1 of Saposhnikovia divaricata. Taxonomy (NCBI): domain Eukaryota; kingdom Viridiplantae; phylum Streptophyta; class Magnoliopsida; order Apiales; family Apiaceae; genus Saposhnikovia; species Saposhnikovia divaricata. The sequence continues at coordinate 50,711,099 of CM071595.1, read as the reverse complement.
TCACATCCATCTGAAATACCTTGAATTTCTTGTGAGAGGCATATGCTAGAAAAATTCTTATTGCCTCCAATCTTGCAACTGGAGCAAAAGTTTCATCATAATCTATTCCTTCCTGTTGTGAATAGCCTTTTACCACAACTCTAGCCTTGTTCCTTGTAACAACTCCATCACTATCAATTTTGTTTCTGAAAACCCATCTAGTACCAACAACAGACCTATTCTTTGGTCTAGGTACAAGGGTCCATACTTCATTCCTCTCAAATTCATTTAACTCCTCCTGCATTGCTGTTATCCAATCAGCATCTTGAAGAGCTTCTTCTACCTTCTTTGGTTCATTCTTAGACAAGAATGCATGAAACAGACATTCATTTGTTGTAGCACTCCTTGTCCTTACTGTTGCATCTGGATCTCCAATAATTAAATCAGGTGTATGAGATTTTGTCCATTTCCTAGCAGAAGGTAAATGGCTTCTATCAATATTTGATCCTCCCCCTTGATCCATGTTCTCCTGATTTTCTTGTTGTCTCTCTTCATTTTCTGAGGCTCCCCCTGAATTTGACTGCTCAGAGTTTGAACTGTAAGATTTTGCATTTTCAGAGTTTGAGTCATCAGAGTTTGATCCATATTTTTCAGTTGACTCTCTATCATAATTTGAGTCATCACTATGATCATGCTCCCCCTCAACTGGTTCTCCCCTTTGTTCTGGCTGAGAAGTTTCTTCAGTGTTTACCAGTAGAGGTTCAGAGTATGCTTCAACAGAGTTTGTCAGATCAGTTTCATCAGAGTTTACTTCATCAGAGATTAAGTCTTCATGCAGTTGATCATGTTCATCTACATCTTCAAGTCCAGTTATTTTCTTGTCATCAAATGACACATGAATTGACTCCATGATCACCTTAGTTCTCAGATTATAAACTCTGAATTCCTTTGTTGATAGTGGATAGCCAACAAAAATTCCTTCATCAGCTTTTAACTCAAATTTAGTCAACTGTTTAGGGTGAGTTTTCAACACAAAGCATTTGCACCCAAAAATATGAAAATATTTCAGGTTTGGCTTCTTTTCCCTCACCATCTCATATGGTGTTTTTCCATGCTTTGTTGATCAGTGTGGCATTTTGAGTAAAACAGGCTATTTGAACTGCTTCTGGCAGCTTCTATTAAGGTTCTGTTCTTCCTCTCAACTACACCATTTTGCTGTGGTGTACCAGGTGCAGAAAACTCTTGCTTCAATCCTCTGTTCTTGCAGAATTCTTCCATTGTTGCATTCCTGAATTCAGTTCCATTATCACTCCTGATTATTTTGACTTTGTGTTTTGATCCTTTGTCCAGCAGCTTTACATGCTCCATCAGAGTTAATGCAGTTTCATCCTACTTTACTAGAAAATACACCCATGTGTATCTGGTGTGTTCATCAACAATGACTAGAGCATATTTCTTTCTTCCAATTGATAAGACATTCACTGGTCCAAAGAGATCGACATGTAGAAGATGATAAGGATCAACAATTGAAGATTCAGACTTGCTCTTGAAAGATGACTTCCTTTGTTTGGCCTTTTGACAGGAATCATACAGGCCATCAACATTTAATAAAGACTTTGGAAGTCCTCTAACAAGATCCTTTCTTATCAAATCATTAATGTTGTTCAGATTAAGATGAGAGAGTTTCTTATGCCACTTCCAACTCTCTTCACTGGACATTCTTGTGGACAGGCACACAGCTTTTCCATCAGAGTTTGCCAATAACTTTGCTTCATAGATATTATTGTGCCTGTGTCCAACTAGAACAACTTCTCCTGTAGATTTACTGATGATTTCACAGTATTCAGGCTGAAAATCTACATGATATCCTCTGTCACAGATTTGACTCACAGATAGCAGATCATGCTTGAGTCCTGGAACCAGAGCTACATTTGTGATAATGACACTTCCAAGATTGATATTGTCATATCCCAGAGTACGTCCTATGTTGCCATCTCCATAGGAAACTTTTGGGCCAGCCTTCTCCACATACTCTGATAGCAGGGCTTTATTTCCAGTCATATGTCCTGAACATCCACTGTCCACGACTAGGATACTTTTCCTGATGCCCTGCAATCACAAACAATTACTGAAGATTAGATTTAATGATCCATACTTGCTTGGATCCTTTGGCTTTCTTAATTTTGTTAGCTCTAGCCATGGAATTTACATTATCAGAGTTTAAGCTAACTTTATCAGAGTTTACACTTGCAGAATTAAAATTAACCCATTTCAAATTGGGCTTAAGTTCATAATAGTTATGATAAATAGCATGATAATCCCTGCAAGTATAAATAGAATGCCAAGTACTTCCACAATGTTTACATAAAGTCTGTGGTCTAGTTCTAACATTATCTTTCTTTACTTCAGACTTGGAAGATAAAGAATTAATGTTTTTGTTCTTCCTGCAGAAACTAGCAAGATGGTTAGTACTACCACAGTTATGACATGTCTTTCTTGGAGCAAAAGTAGCAAGCATTGGATAATTACCTTGAGTAATGCCTACTTTACCATTTCTATTTTTCCTAGACACTTTCTGTTTCTTGACAGATTTTAACTCCTTAAGCTTATGTTTGAGTTGTTTATCTGTCATTGAACCAATATTAACCTGTTTAACACTAGTTTTTACTGGTTCTTTCTTAACAGCTTCTTTTTCAGCTTCAGGCTTAGGTTCATTTATTCCATGAACAAATTTTGTAGATGGGAGATGTGTTCTTATTTTGACTTTGTTTTGAAACCTAAGTTCATCTCCCTCACAGTAACCTAAACCAACTGTGTCTGACTGAAAAACCTCTTGAGTATCTTTTCCAGAATGAGTCCAAGTTTTAATTATGTGATTTGCCTTCTCCAGTTCAGATTCAAGTTGCTTATATTTTCCTAGCAAATCCTGTTCTAAATAAACAGCATCATCTCTTTCTTTCTGAACTTGTTGCATGTTTTCAAGTTTCTATTCAACAATTTTATTTCTCACTTTAAGTTCAGAATTTTCAGATTTGATTCTCTCATTCTCTAAAGTCTGATCCCTATAACTGATATGCAAAGCCTTAAGATATATTCTCAATTCAGTTATATCATCAGTATTATAAGCATAGGTAGTTAGAGGTACCTTATTTTCAGAATCTTCATATTCATTCTCAATAGAAGCCATGAGAGCATAGTTAACATCCTCATCTGAGTCTGAAGTGTCTGCCCAGTCTCTGCCTTGTGTGAAGAGTGCTTTTTCAGTTTTACCCTTCTTGCACTCAGGAGCATAGTGACCCATCTCCTTACACTTGTAGCATTGAATCTCAGACTTGTCTTTCTTCCCAGACTTGGTATCCTTTCTCTCAGACTTTCTGAAACTTTTTCTGTCAGAGTTTGAATCTTTCTTAGAAAACCTTTTACCCTTCTTGAAGTTTTTAAAACCCATCTTCTTGAAAGTCTTCACCATCAAAGCAGCCATTTGCAACATTTCTTCTTCATCGTCCTCAGAATCAGATGATTCATCAGAGTTTGAATCAACATCAGAGTTTGATGACTCACTTTCAGAATGTATGACTAAAGCCTTTCCCTTAGCTTTCTTCCTTGATGCTTCCTTCTTCAAGGGTTTTTCTTCAACCTTAAGAGCAACAGACTTTGTCTTCTTACCTGATCTCCTGTTTCTCTGCTCCAATACCAACTCGTGAGTTTTGAGCAGCCCATAGATTTCATCAATCTCAGTATCAGCAAGATCATAGTTATCTCTTATGGTGGTTGTCTTCACATCCCACTTTTCAGGTAAAGCAAGAAGAAATTTGAGATTTGAGTCTTCAGATCATACTCTTTATTAACCAATGACAAATCATTGAGCAGTTTACAGAATCTGTCAAATGTTTCTGTCATGGTTTCTTTAGATTTAGCCTCAAAGTGCTCATACTCCTGTGTGAGTATGTTCCTTCTATTCTTCTTGATAGCGACGGTTCCTTGACACCTAACCTCAAGGGCATCCCAAATTTCTTTGGCAGTAGTGCAGTTAATCACTTTATTAGACATAAGATTGTCTAAAGCACTATGAAGTAGATGCCTAACTTTTGCATCCTTAGCAATAGATGAAAGATCTTCAGGAGTTAGATCTTTATTTTCCTTTGGAACTGTTTTAGCTTCTTGACCAGCAGTAGCAACAGATAGCTTTGTAGGTTTATGAGGACCTTCATAAATTCTGTCAAGATATTCTGGATCTGTAGCCTCCAGAAACATGATCATCTTCACCTTCCAGATTGAATACTCTACTGGCCTGAGAATAGAAACCCTGATTGTCTCATAACAACTCACAGTAGTTGGTTGAGCTTTCTCAGAACTTGAACCTGTTGGAGGAGGTATCTCTGCCATTGATTATAGCTCTGTGTGTGGATCTTAAACTGTATAGAGTAACAGATTGGCTCTGATACCAATTGTTAGGCTGAATACACAATTATAATCAAGATCGTATGAGAGATTAACAATAGAATACGCGTATAAATAATTAAAAACTATTTGAAATTAATAACTCATCTCTCAGTGATGTAAAATATCACAGAGAGCTGCTTAGGTTACAATGAATAATGTTTTTCAATGATCGATACCCTTCTAGGGTTAACCTAACTGTATTTATAAGATATACAGCTGCTATACAATCGATAATTGATACTCCTATAAATTAGCTATACAATTGTTATCAATTACGATTGCTACACGTCTCCTTAGTCAACTCAATCTCTTTGACAGCTATCTAATCTTCAAAGATATTGCTTCCATAATAAATATTCAAATACTGTTGACCAGTAGACGCTGCCTCCAGACAGAGTTTAACAAACTCTATCGAGCTTCCATCTGTCAGCGTTTAACTAAACTCTGACCGCTTCCAGCTAAACTCTGATTATTCACTGTAACACTTAAACACTGATTAACACTAACATCAATTATATCTAACATCGTTTCTCTTGAGCATAGGGATCTTAGTATTACCATCCTTGTAACCAGACATGATTGCAGATCTTTATGATTATTCGCAATCAACCTGCTTTGATACCAATTGTTAACTCGAATAACTTGTAGAAGGGGGGGTTGAATACAAGTTATATAATCGTGTCTGATTTTTGCATGATTAGATGAACAAGAACAAACGAATGAATCAACCTTTGTTTGTATTAAAATAAATCAAATACAAACTCTACCAAAGGTGTACAATACCTTTAGCAGCTGCTGACAATACAAATCTCTCTCTCTCTGTTTGTTTCGAACTATCGAATACAAACCCTATACAGAGCTTCACACGATATGCACTCTAAAATTCACAATTCGCTCTTTTTATAATGATATTGAGAGAGTATTTATAATGCTACCTATCAACTAATAACAGAATTATAATCTATCTATGACAATGTTCTGCCGTCCAGTTGATAGTTTCCATCAATAGAGAATTCGTTTCCTTCACGATATCTTCTTGCTTGTTTTTCAAAACAACGATCCTGTTTTATAGCACTTGCCAGTTTCTGTAGCATCCATAATGACATCATCAGTAACACGACTGATATCAGGATTTCCCATTGCATAAGGATCTGACCATCCCATCAGTATTTGATCAGGATCTGACTTGCTGTATCAGGATCTGCTCTTAGTTCCTGAAATGTAGTCTCTGACGCACTGTTCCTGACTAACCTCTACTGATTACTGTCTAACACATATATCCTATACAAAGTGCTATATCCTTTATAAGATCAGGATATGCAAGAAGTATTAGCAAAATTCTATTCTCAACATCACAACTTATGAATTATTCCTAACAATTAAATTCTAGGATTGGGCTTAGAGGAAGAGTATAGGATTGACTCAATCTTCTATAGCCACTTTTCACTGTACAAACTCCTTTATCGTCGTCCGTCCACACCCAAGTATCTTCCATTCTCGAGTAGCTTAAAGGGATCTTTGAAATCCTCTCGACGTCATTCTCAAGGAATATATCTTTTAGGATATCCACAACTCATTAAATCTGGTCAGTTTTATTTAAGCTACTAACCTTTGCTTTAAATCCATGAAAGTCACAATTTTTTAACATTAACATGATAATAGAGATATTCTACTAAATTACTAAATAGGTGGAAAGACCATGTTGGGCTATAATATATTTAACTAGCGTATTCGCCTATGCAAGGCATAGGCCTCCATATGAATGCCTTTAAAGTTTTTTTAAGAAAAATGCTTGGTGGTTGGTTTATTAATGTTGATACTGTGCACTCGTAATTCTGAGATTGTAATATGAATAGCGATACATGTTGATATGAAGATTAAAGAACCTCGTTGTCGAGTAGTTGGAACCACAAATACATCAATATCGAGCTTTCTTTGTTGTTTATAGTGTGTAGAAAAGAAAAATAACACATAATTTTGATAATTTTTCATTACGAGTAATAACGATCGAAAATTGATTCAGGTTTGTTGTGAAACCCAAGTGCAGCGTTGCGATTGCAGTACCATGTATGCATGGCAAACCTTATTTTTAATTTGAAAACAACCTCTAAACGACGCACAATTTAGTTAGAACATTAAAATATGGATGAACCTACCCAATAAGTGTTTTAATTAAGTCATATATATTACGTTCAATATAAGATGATAGGGTTCATAAGAAAAAATTAACAAACATGACTTTAGTAGAAATTGTAGGAGTGAATACTGTCTGAAAATTGAGATATGAGACTATACATTTAATGTATATATTGCAGAAGTATGTATGTCGTAGACCATATCACGTGTCTATTTTGGACCAAATCAACGTCAACGGATAATATTAAGTGAATATACTGAACATTATTTCATTCAACTATAAATTTTATTCCAATCTTTTTTTTATGTATCATCATCATTTTAACTTGATTATATTAAAGTAAATGTATTTAAACTTGATTATGTATATAGAATTTATCTGATTATTCAAGTGATAATACAGTTCAAAATTCAAATCTCACATCGATCAATTCAATTATAAATATTATTGACCTAGATATTTTTAAATTCACATTATTTTATTAAAAAACTTGTATAAGTAAAAAAATTACGTAAAAATTGTTAAGTATAATAAGTTACGTAGAAATTGATACGATGTAATTTGTAATCTAGTAGTATATTATAAAATTTGAGGCATCATATACTAAATGCAAATAAATAAAATTTATAATATGAAAATATTAATGTAATCATTTTTTTCTAAAAAAAAAATATATTCATGTTTCAACGGATCATTTTCAATTTCATAATATTTTGTGTATTTGTTTATTCTATTCTAATACAGTTAGATTTTGAAAATATTCATTAAAAACATGATTTTGAAGCACTTATATAGATGAAATTTTTAACTTAAGCGAGTAGATTAACAAAAGAAATCAAAATAGGATATAACGGGTGGCATATTTGCGTATATTGAAAATGAATTTTATAATTTTATCAAATTGAGCATCTAGCATAATGATTGATATTGTCACTTCTAAGTTGAAGGTCATGAATTCAAGTACCAACACCCACTTTATTTTTTTTAAAATAAAATTATAATGACATTTTTGTAATTATGTAATAAATAAAGGTATATTGATAATTTTATAGATATTATTTTAACATTTTTATGCTCATGTTACCATTAATATATAGTAATAGATAAATAAATGTTAAACTTTAATTCTGAGAAGGAATTGAAAAATATGAACTTTAACTATATTTTCAAAGCTTTTGGAAGTACGTGAAAAAAGTGATTTCCCCGTATCATACGAAACAGTTGCCCCGCCCCCTTCCCATTTCGTTTCCGATTGGTTTATCGATAGTCACATTCGTCTTCATCGAAATTAAGCATCCTGCATCTGCTCCACGAGGCCATTGATTCTCTCTATTAACCATTTGTTTCCTAACCGGAGCTCTGAGGGAACTATCATACTTTCTTTTTTCTCATGTTCTTGTAGGTTGTTGAACAATGATTCGCAAAACTTGTCTGAATGACCAATTTTTCTTTCCACAATAAAAACAAAATAATGGTAACCGCTCATACTGGATACTTAAAAAGTCTAGCTTACGTATTACTTCAGCATATAGAAATTATATACAAATATGAATTTTTGAGTTGTGTTATAGCCAAATTTGACATGGATATTTTAGGATGCAACATCTTATGTAATGGATCATAAGGTATATAACGCAGCGACTTCAAAGTTACTAGTTGCGTAACTTAATTGCAAGACTTTTTCTTGCAATTTTTTTTTTTTTCACAATTAAAACGTAATTCAACGTTGGCTCATTTGGATTTAAAAAAAATGCAATTTAGCGAGATCAAAAGAAATACTAAATGTGCACAAATTTCTTAATAGAACAATGACCGTAATGACTGATTAAATTGCTCATTTCGGGCTTGGAGATTAGATAAAATCAGGAAACCAAACCCAATTAAAGCAACTCCAAATGAGGAATCATGTTTTATTGAATGAAGGTGGGACATTCAGTTGTTTGGATTTGAATTATCCAGTACCTCCAATTTATCAGACAGATAGAGTTGTTCTGGGCCACATTTCATATAGCCTATATATATTGGACTAGTAGATTACCATCACTTTGAGCCCAGTGGGCTGCATGCTTAAATAAGCATAGCGACTTTTGTCATTTCTTAACATGCGTGTACAAAAATGTGATTAGGTGGCAATGACGTTAGTCCCCACGTGGCTACATGTCACAGCTGACATCACATTACCTTTTTCGTTTTCTCATTTTGCTACTGCTCGACAAAGTTAAAGAATCACCGTAAGGAAATTCAAGGGAAAAAAATTGACTTCGAAGTTGAAACAAGATAAGTACAGTAAAACCTCTATAAATTAATATAGTTGGGACCGGTAAAATATATTAATTTAGAGATATTAATTAATCGATAAATTAATAATTATTAATTTATAGAGAATTTTTGACATAAAAAAAATAATTTTCAATTATATACATTTAAGTAGGATGAATTGTACAATTTATGTTTTATACTTAATTCAATTAAATCTATATATATTGTTTATAAATTTAATGAATATTTGTGAGATTTAAAGTAAATATTTATGTATATTTAGATGACATCAAGGATAAAACAACATTTTTTGAACCTTTTTCACATAAAGAAGCACCAAGACATCAAACACGTTGATTAATAATTTTTTAATGTTTTACGAAAACAGCACATTCAAACTTTTGGATGCAATAAAAATGGTTAAAGATGAGTTCCATATAGATTCAAATTTAAAAACCCTAGAATCATATTTTACAAAAGGGTAGTACATATATTTTTATGATTATAAAGGATTTATTAATTTATAATATTATTGAAACCATATATTTATATATGATTTTTCAAAAATTATTATCTTATTATCTTATCGAAATTGATCATTTTTTGAAATGACCCAAGTTGGGATCGAAAAAATTATTAACTTAGAGAGATTATTAATTTACCGAGTATTAATTTAACGAGGTTTTATTGTAGGGTCAAGTATACCTAGGCCCCGTTTGGGAAATATTATTTTTCAAAGATAAATTACTTATTCTGGAAAAAAATATGTAAATATGTACTATTTTCTGAATTAAGTAACTTATTTTTGTAAGATAACGAATATATTAAACTCCCCATACACATTTTTCTCTAAAAAAAAGTATGTAAATAAGAAATTTTTTCCGAAATAAGTAATTTTTATGTTCTTGCCAAACAGGGCCCTAATTCTCGATTAGGTTACATATTCAACTTTGACGGAGCTCATAACTTCCACACAGGCTCCATTAAGATTAGATAATTATGTCCAAATTATATCTTAGCAAAAGCATTTATGTACCTTACGAAAAATGTAATCTCCATTGTTGCTTAACAAAAAAATCTAATCACGATTGTAGGTTAATATAGAAATCAAAGTGTATTTGTAAATACTCCCTCCGTTATTTTTTAATAGTCGTTTTGACTTTTTTGCACGTATTTTAAGGTGTAAAAATATCGCACTTCTATATGTTATTTTTAAAATTTTCTTTTTTTGAATAAAAATTTAAATGTTAAACTTTTATTCAAAAAAAGAAATTTTCAAAAATAACATATAGAAGTACGATTTTTTTGCACCTTAAAATACGTGCAAAAAGTCAAAGCGACTATTAAAAAGGAATAGAGGGAATATAAAATTTCGTGATCAATCAATTTATATAAACCTCTCAATTCCGACCGTATACGAATCACATTAATTGTTCGAATATTTTGTATCGTTATGATTTTATCTCCCACCTACGTCTGATTTATTTAGGTACAAATGCCAGACAATGGTGAACAAGTTAGGAGATGGGATTTTTTACAACAATTTTTCTAGTGTGTGTTTAAGAATATATTCTAATAATCACTTTTTTTCTGAGTTGATAAATTCACGAAACCATTATTTTTAATAAAAATAAATCAATCATGAAATATCAATTATGTTCTTATTATATATTCTTGGATACATATTAAAAAATCATTTTTACAATAATTTCATAGTAAGGTCTCGAACTGCTAGTAAAAGATTATTTTACTAGCATGAAAAGAAGCTAAGATTTATTTTTATAAATCTCGATGAATGAGTAACTCACATGGCATTAGTTGTATATGTCTCCAATAGTGAGGTTGTCATCTAAAATCAAAAATACATCTCCACGTTCTCCGATATCTTGTTATTTATTGCTCACCCTTTACTGGGATCAGATGTTTTGTTTTAATTTATGTTAGTACGATCTTTTGCTATCTGTGTGTTGGATACATGCCGTTTGATGCATTACTAATTAATCAAGATCATTACCCATGTTTGTTTTATAAATACATTTCTCCTAATAATAATGTGTAAGGCATAATTTTTTATGACCATGATTGATTTTTTGAATTTAGAAATGAAGTAGAATGAAAGGTTCATATCCATATCCGAATCTATTAAGATTTTCGGATTCGATCGGATCAGGAGTCGAATATTTTTTAGGTTGATCCATATTCGATCCGTTTGGATTTTGAGTTATCGGATCGGACCTTCGCTCAGTTTAATAAATTTTAAAAATATATATTTTTTAATTTTTAATTTAAAAAATAGTATTTTAAAAAATTTTGGCTTAAAATTAAAATTATGATATATGCATTGACAAATCCAAATTTATATTTCAAAATAATATTATTTATATATAATTTTATATATTATATATGTTATATATATATATTTAATATATATTATATATTACATAAATATATAAAATATATAAAATATAATATATTCGGATCGGATCGTTATCGGATCGGATCATACAAAATCTATATCCGCTCGTTATTGGATCGGATCCTTATCGGATCGAATTTTTTTTAGAAAAATTCATACCCACTATTTTAACTATAAATCGGATCGGATCGGATATTTGTTTCGTTGACAGATCTATAGAAAAATACTAAAAGCTTTGTTCTAGACACCCAAACAAGTTTTAAATAACACGACTAGACACGTTTAAGAGTACTAGCTTTATACCCGTGCGATGCACGGTAACTTTGTTAATATTTTATTATACAATTTTGATTATAATTTTTTTCTTAAAAAATTAGTTTATAACATTTTAAGTGATTTGTTTTTATTTTAATGATACAATACATATATTATATGGTTTGTAAGTATACATTTGTTTTTTCTTCTTGTAAATGGTTTTTCTTTAATTTATATTTCAAAATTTAGACTAACATATTTTTTAGTATTTCATAATTATTTTTGATTTTTTTATTAATTAGATTACGTGTGATATACTTGAAACATATAGGTACTATATTCGTATAGCAATTTATTTATTTATTTATTTTTTATCTTTTTTATTATGTAATTTAATGGTTATCTTAAAAATTTAGATCTTTTGTTATAGTGTTTTTATAGTTTTTAAAGGCATTTTTTTAACTTTTTTTTAAATATTAAATTTTTTTTATTCGTTTGAATATTGATTATTTTTTTCATGTTAATTTTATATTTTTGTCACGTGTGGTGTTTATTATGTGTTTTTGTTTAGAGTAATTTTAGGGGGTTTTATGTTGTATTAAATTTAGATATTAATATAAATTTACTTTGTAGGTGTTTAGATTGCTTTCTAATTTAAAATAAGTTCATTTATTGATTGGTGTTCATGTTTTTAAATTTAAATTTTTTCTTTGTAAAGTAAGAATTTGTTTATTTGTTGATTTGTGCTCACATTTTTTTAATTTAAATATTAGAAACATATTTATTGACAAATCTAAAAATAGAATCTTTAATGATTTTTATTAAAATAATTTTTTCTTGAAGCATTTTTATTTGATAAACGATTTATATTTTAAAATTTAGCATAACATATATTTTAATATTTTATATATTTTGGGGAGTTTTCATCAATTTTATAATAATATATATAATATATTTTAGACATGTGGGAACTTATTGGTTTAACTATGTACATGTGACTATGTAATTGTATAACATGTTTTTTGATTACTTTTTTAATATCTTGTTTTACCATATATTTCCTTTTAAAAAATATTGGTTTAGTAATTAAATATAAATTTTTGTTTTTTAAAAAATTATTTTGTGAATTGAAATTCGGATGATAAGCTTTGTACACTTGTTTATTTTATATAAAGAATGAATTTGTGATTTATTTTTTATTATGAATTTTTGCTATTTTATCATTATTTGTTAATTGTGTGTTGTGGAATAAAAACTAGGTTACGATTTGTAATTAATGCTAGGGTGGTTGAGCTTCGAGCTTTAATGGTTGTTTCCATGTTACGAGACTGATCGGTCCTCACAAAGTGCCTACGTATCTCGTTATTGAGAATCAAGCCAAGACGTAGTTCTGAGATGAGGGGTAAGACCCTTTATATAGGCTGAGAAACCCTAGAATTATGGTAGGAGTTAGAGACTTGGTGGACAAGTCTTCCTTGAGGAAGGTTCCAGATCTATTCCTCGTAGGAATCAGTTTCCATGTTGAAGTATGTATCTTGGAGGCTAAGTCAGGCAGGAGTGATATCCTTGTTTGACTCTTATTTGCTGAGCTGATTATTACCCTTAATATTAATTACGAAATTAATATTGTAAATAGGGTTTAGGCCCATCTGGTGGCCCCACGTTTGGATCATTCTGGGACTAATTAATGTCACATTAAATGTGTCTTTAGGGATTACTTTTAGCCCATATCATTTGCCCCCCAACTTCTAGGAAAACTGATCAGGTTTTCCTTGAAGTTATAACGGCCATATTCGAGACTTGGGTCAGGGTTCATTGCTCTTACGCGAGTATTTTCAACAATATCATCTTAATGTAAAGCGTGGAGCGACCAACGCATTTACGACGATGTTGAACGACACTAATCGGTGTTAAATGGCACTAGACAGCGCTAATCAGCCTTAAACAATGTTTAAACAGTGTTAAACAATGTTGAATGGCATAAAACGGCACTAACGGCACTAACCGGTGCTAAACGGTGCTAATCGGCACTAAACTGTGCTAACAGGCACTAAACAGTGCTTAAACAGCACTAAACGGTGCTAATCGGCACTAAACTGTGCTAACAGGCACTAAACAGCGCTTAAACAGCACTAAACTGTGCTAATCTTGACCTCTTTTTAGTACTGAAAACCATCCGAGATTCGCTGAAAAAGTCGAGATCTAGGACTGAAAACTATCCGAGGTTCGCTGAAAAAGTCGAGATCTAGGACCATGAACTAACCCGTGATCGGCCGGATCAAGGGCTAGCTCGTGGTCGGCTAGCTCATGATCGGCCAAAGGGCTTGATGCCACCATGGTCGGCCGAACCATGGTCGGCTGGGAGGTGATCGGCCGAAAGGCCCGAAAAGCTCGTGGTCGGCCGGGAGGTGGTCGGCTGCGGCCCCTTGTACGCCGTGGTCGGGTGCTTCGTGGTCGGCCGGTGTCCCTCGGGCACGGTGGTCGGCTACCTCGTGGTTGGCTAGGAAACCCGGACCTGAAAACCATCTGTGGCCTTGAGGATCAAGAATCTTGATCTTGATCTCAAGTTACTATCTTGGTCATTCGTGACTTCATTATCTTAAGGATCAAGAACCTCGATCTTGATCTTAAGTCGTCAGGGATCTAGGATCTAAAATCATCCGTGATCCTAAGGATCAAGAACCTTGATCTTGATCTTTAGTCGTCAGTTTGGTCATTCGTGACTTCAAACGATATTACTCCTTAATTTATGATTAGTACTGCTAATCTTGTGCTTAAGGCTGAACTTGCTACTTAACTTCTTAAGCGCAATCATCTGTTAAAATATATCAGCTATTTCTTCCTTGGAATATATATGAATTATAACGATTCCTTCTATATATCGCGGATAATTTCTGTCCTTTTTTAATCTTTAAACGATAGATGACCTGTAAACGCGAACCAAGCTGAAGTTCAACCTGATGTAGCATGTCATGCTTTTTCTATAAAAGAGGAGAAGTAACCTTCATTTCACTCCACTTCTTCATTTCAGAGCTCTCAAATTCTTAAGTTCTCAAGCTTTCTAGTTGCAAGATCAAGTTCGAGCTTCAAGATCAAGATGTCGGAAGGTGATCAACCAATGGCTCCCCCTGTCTCCATGATGGAAGCTATGTCAAAGAGGAGTAAGATGAGGACCACCAAAGGTAAAGAACAAATCAAACCTCCTTCGTATGTTGAACATAGATTTGAATCCTTGTTAGACCTCCTGAACATTATGAGGGAAGCATTCCCAAACTGTTCTAGCTTAGATTCTTTTAACAGTCCAAGTAAGTTGTCGGAACGAGATGTCCAAGAGATAAGGGAGTCATATCACTTCCCAAGTGCCATTAAGGTTCGTCTCCCAAACCCATCAGATAGAACATGCAACTGGCATCCTGAGAGGATTTGTGTTCACTGGGGTGCCTTAGATGCTGGGTTCAGATTCCCGGTTGACAATTTTATCATTAGATTGCTGGCGGAGTATCAGATCCACCCCTGTCAGTTGCATCCCAATGCTTGGAGGTACATCTCTATTTTCTTAATAAGGTGTCGCCAACTGGAGATTCATCCGACAACTACAATGTTTCGAAGTATCTTTGGGGCCAGCAACTCTTCTAACTCCAATAAAGGATGGGTTAGCCTTAAGCACCGAGCTAAACTTCCACACATAGTGAATCCCTTCTCCTTTCCAGATTCACAGCATTTCTGGGAAAGGGAGTTTGTAGTTCTTAAGTGGAAAGGTGGTGACTGGGGCAACTTCTTTGTGAAGAGATTTGGGTCCGTGGAGGACAGTTCACGTTTCGTGTGTGACCTTACTGATTCAGAATGTTGGATCGAGATAGGCTTCTTGCTGATGACGGTCGTACACACTATAAAACTTTTCTGAATGAAAAGAATCTTATTGAGGCTGGCCTTAGCTTTCTTTCCATTTAGGGTAACTTTCTTACTTGAGCTTATTATGAACTCTGTTTGTTCTTATCCCGATATTTTTCTCTTTGTATTTCAGCTGCTGAGGAGATTGATAATCATCCTGAGAATCGGCCAACTGTTACTAAAAGGATGAAGAAGAAGGCTGAGGAGAAACTAAATCCTACTAAGCCTCATATCCCTGATGTGTAAAATTATGTCTAACCGCAAGCGCACGGTATCAATTGTAGTAGATACTAGCAAATACGGGTCGAATCCTCAAGGAGACAGTTTCAAATTCAATTCAATGGTTATCAATTGTTTCTAGTCACAAACGATTAGTTGAGAATTTTGTTAACTACTAAAGCAAATTTAACAAGGTTTTAATTCAATTAATTAAAGGATCTAGGGCAATTCAGGTTCACCATGTTTACACCAAACAAATAACAAAGGTATAGCTTATCAATGGGATAAAATAATTAGAGCAATGGTTAAACTTTTCCAAGTTTTAACACTCTCAGAAATCCGATGATGTTTTCACACTCACCTTCAATTCCGCTAATTGTATGTAAGCCTCTAGTAGTAAAATCTTTCGATCTATTACTCCTATTGCAATCAATTAATCTATGATATTGCGCAATTACACAAATTAAGAATTAACACATATCAATTAGAATTACTCTTTACCCATCAATTCACTAATCAAATTAAACCCAAATCATGGTGCAAACATGGCTTCCCCTAATACCCTAGAATTAAACTACCCACTCATGGTAGAAGTAAAAGCAATAAGAATAATGAAAGAAGCCATGTAAAACATATAATAATAAAACAAGAGAATAAAGAATACCTCAAACTTTGTATTAGCGAAGAACAATGAAGATCCAAATTAAACCAAGTGCTTACAAAGGAAGAGATGGAGAGAAAAACCAAAACCCTAGCTTTTGTAAAAATACGTATATCTATCTATCTCTTCCCATGTTTTTATAATAAAACCTCCTCATAAAATCTGATCTCTATCTCCTAATAAAAGTATTTTTTAATATTCTAATCAATTTACAAAAAGATATCCATAATTGAATAGGATTTTCTTGTAAAATTCGTCACTTCTTTTTCTCCTCTGTTTCCGGGCTCTTCCAGTTGGATTTTGCTTACTGGACCACCTCTGAATTAAAGAAAATTCCACAAGCTTCGCGTGGACAGTAAGATCGTTAAATTCTGACTTCTGGAACTCAAGATATGGCCCAAACAGTGCAGGCAGCCCGTGCAGCCCAATAATACAAATTTTCTCCTATTTTATCTCCAAAATAGCTCTTTTTGCTCCAAATCCTTCCAAGTCATGAATTCTTTATTTCCTACAATAAAACAATCAAATCTATTAAATAAAAATCCAAATCAATGCAAAACACAATAAATATGAGAATAAAATCATCTAAAATATATATAAAAATATATTCTATCAAACATCCCCACACTAAGCATTTGCACGTCCTCGGGCAAATAAGTGAAATAAAAACTAAGTCCTAACAAACATCACTTTCGTAGATGACACGATTGCATTGAGCATATGAAACAAGCCGTTAAACCCCTAGGCAAAAGATCAATGCTAACACAACACCACACACACAAGTCCTCTCATGCCACATCAACTTAAGAATCAAAGTAAACATACGATGTCTTGGTGTCAAAAGTGCAAGTATTCACGTAGTTTACTCAACCAACATGCAGAAGGTCATAAAAATTCATGTCAAGTGTAAAAATCGTTGGTAATCATGCTAAGCCCACAAGAAACACATCTTTAAGTCTAAGCCTGGGATCTCCTATGCCAAAACAAGTAATAACTCACCTTTCACTCAAAAACGAATATTCACTCAAGAACAAGGTTAAGTGTATCACTCAATTCCAACAAAATCATAAACACAACTTGACACTCGCAATCAATCTCACTTTCAACACAACATACATCACTGATGACAATCAAAAGGTCTTTATTCGGGTTGTAACGTGGGCTAGGGACCAGGTATGTCAAGTAAAGCTAAAACAGGTTAAATGTCAAAAGCTAGTACCCAACAATAATCATTATTCAATTCCCTTTCTATTAAAACCACAAATACTTCCCCACACTTGGATTTATCAATAACCCTTACATAATAACTTGACTAGTCGAATGAAGAAGGATCATACAAATATAAGAATGCTCTCAAATTTATTTCTTTTTTCCTCTTTTTTTTTCTTTTTTTTTCTTTTTTCTGTTTTTTTTTCTCTTTGAGAGCTAAGGAATAAGCACAATGATCCATAGATATTTTTATGAATTTCGACTAACAAGCATCAACCAAAATCAATATTCCCCAATGGTATGATCATCAATAACCCCCCTTTTATGAACACCTTATTACTCCCTTAAGCACAATACTAGCCTTTGACAATTAGGTTCAAATTTAATGTAAGGCCAATAGAATAAAAAGGATAATGGCAAGTAATGTGGTGTGTCACCGAAAGAATAGGATTAAGCTCAACAGGTTAACTAATTGATCATGTTTAAAAGGTGAGGAAATATGGGAAATACGAAGTTAAACCTAAGTGCCTTTATCATCTCATCATCAAGTAATGTCATGCATTTCAAGAAAGATCTTAAGTAAGTGCTAGCAATGTAAACAACATGTGGACACTCAAGCAAACGAAAAATCATGCAAAAGATATGCATATAGGCTCAAAACTCACTTGGTGTGACAAAACATAATCAATCCCAGGTAACAAGACTCTTTAACGCACCTACTTGTACTCAAAGCATGGAAACCAAGTCATCTTGCACATATTCATGTCATTCTAATCACTTACTACATCCAATTAAGTCTACCAGTTTCAACTTGCTAGTGAAAGTGTGTGCACAAGAACAAAGCACGTCACTTCTCATACAAAAGCATCCATAAACTCAAGATTCCTACGCATGCATGGGTGTATCAAGCAAAATACAACAACTAATCAAATTGCATGGCTAGAATTATTTTTGGTATTTTTCAATTTTTTATTTTTTTTTATTTTTTTTAAAATTTCTCTTAACATTGAGAACCCTTCTCCACACTTAAGCGGTTCATTGTCCCCAATGAACTAATGAACAAGATACAAAACTACAACTAAAAACAAAATAAAACTACACTAAAAAGAAAAGAAAGAAAACTCCCCTGGAATCAAGTTGTCGGATGTGAAAATCACCCCTCATTCGCTTAGGAGCCACCCACTAATCATATGAACCAACCCAACAAATTTTTTCTCGCAAAAATCCCCTTTCCTTAGCAATTAGTCTCACATCAACCGATTAAATTTAACCTCCACCGTCGAAAATGAAAATTTCCCAATATTAGCACTATCTCTCCCATGCTTACGAGCCAAAATAATCAATACCCAACTCATAAGAAGCTCCACCAAAAATTACCAAGCAATATCACACCAAAAATACCCCAATATATCAAGAATAATATAAATCCCAATTTACAAGAACACAAATTCGCAATTAAAATAAATTTGGAGAGAAGAAATAAACCCACTACGAATTGGAGAGGTGAACTTGCAATTAATTCCTCTTTAGAATTGAATTTTTGGAGATTTAAAGAAAATAGAAGAGGAATTGGATTTGTATGGAAAGGTGTGTATATATATATAAGATGATGGAGAGATTTGATACTTAAAAAAAAAAATTAGAGTGTAGGAGAGATTTGGGAAGTTTAGAATTGATGTAGGATAGATATAAGAATTAGGGTTTGAAAGAATTTGAGTTAGAATAGGTTTGGGTGGGTTTTTATGATGCAAAACAACAATTTTCGGGAAAAAATAAAAAAAAAATTCTGGGCAGAAGGGTGTAACGCAGCCGAAGGCTGCGTTTTAGGGCCGCAGACTGCGCGGGGGACAGTAACGCAGGCGCAGCCTGCATTACAGGGGGGCAGCCAGCGCTTCAGGCAGTAACGCAGGCGCAGCCTGCGTTACAGGGGTGCTGCCTGCGAAAAAAAAATCACTTTTTTGCTTTTTTTTTTTTTTTTTTGAATACAACACTCTTTTTCTTTTTTTTCTTTTTTTTTTTCACAAATGCATGGGTTGCCTCCCATGAAGCGCTTTTGTTTAACGTCGTTGGCTCGACTCAGCTGGTTCAGATCTCCGTGGAGGGGTTGTCAAGATAAATCACTTCCATCTTCCCTACGAATGCACCATCCACATATAATTTAAGGCGTTGACCGTTGACCTTAAATTTTGTTCCGTCTCGTCCCATAATTTCAATAGCACCATAAAATTTGACTTCGGTGACGGTAAAAGGTCCCGACCATCTTGATTTGAGTTTCCCCGGAAAAAGTCGAAGTCTAGAATTGAACAACAACACCTTGTCACCAACCTGAAAATCTCTCCTCTGAATCATCTTATCATGCATCTGCTTCGTTCTCTCCTTGTAAAGCCGAGAATTGTCATAAGCATCAAATCGAAGCTCATCTAACTCATTAAGTTGAAGAAGTCTCGCTTGCCCCGCAGCCTTCAAATCCATGTTGAGTTCTTTTATAGCCCAAAAGGCGCGATGTTCCAATTCCACTGGCAAGTGACATGCTTTACCATAGACCAACCGATAAGGAGTGGTGCCTATAGGTGTCTTATATGCCGTCCGATAAGCCCACAAAGCATCATCTAGCTTCAAATACCAATCTTTCCTTGACTTTGCAACCATTTTCTCCAAAATGCTTTTGATTTGTCGGTTAGAAACCTCCACTTGGCCACTTGTTTGGGGGTGATATGCAAGAGCAACCTTGTGAGTAACGCCATATTTCTTCAACAAAGTTTCAAACTGACGATGGCGAAAATGAGAACCACCATCGCTTATCACTGTTCTAGGAACTCCAAATCGTGGGAAGATAATATTCTTGAAAAGCTTCATAACTACCTTGGAATCATTTGTTACCGATCCAACTGCTTCAACCCACTTGGACACATAATCGACAGCGACTAAGATGTATCTCATCCCACAAGAACTTGGGAAGGGTCCCATAAAATCAACACCCCATACGTCAAATATCTCGACCTCAAGAATACCGGTTTGAGGCATCTCATGGCATTTAGAAATATTACCCGTCCTTTGACATGCATCACACGCCAAACAGAAAGCACGAGCATCCTTAAATAGAGACGGCCAAAAGAAACCGGATTGAAGTACTTTAGCAGCGGTTTTGGAAGGACCATGGTGACCTCCACATGCGAGAGAATGACAATGCTTGAGAATGTCATGTACTTCGAACTCAGGAACACATCTACGAAAGATTCCATCAGCACACTTTCGGTACAAGAAAGGGTCATCCCAAAAATATTGTTTAGCATCGTGATAAAACCTCTTTCTTTGCTGATAAGTCAATTCTGGAGGGTGAGATCCACTAACACGGAAATTTGAAAAATCTGCATACCAGGGAGTTTGAGTAGCAACCGAAAACAGGTGATCATCTGGAAAAGAATCGTCAATAGGAGTACTTGACGCAATATCAGATTTGAAACGCAACCGTGAGAGATGATCCGCAACTACATTCTCAGCACCCTTCTTGTCTTTGATTTCCAAGTCAAACTCTTGAAGTAAGAGAATCCAACGAATAAGCCTTGGCTTTGCTTCTTTCTTCGCCAACAGATACTTAAGTGCCGAATGATCAGTGTGAACAATGACTTTGGAGCCAATGAGATAGGCCCGGAATTTGTCAAGAGCGTAGACCACAGCTAGAAGTTCCTTCTCGGTTGTAGCATAATTGACTTGAGCTTCATCCAAGGTTTTACTTGCATAGTAGATAGCGTACAATACCTTGTCTTTCCTTTGACCGAGAACTGCTCCAACTGCATAATCACTTGCATCACATATGATTTCAAATGGAAGATTCCAATCTGGAGGTTGAATGATTGGTGCACTTATCAAAGCTTCCTTAATCCTGTTAAAAGACTCCAAACAAGCATCAGTAAACACAAAGGTGGCATCCTTAAGCAACAATTGAGTGAGGGGTTTTGCAATTTTTGAAAAATCTTTTATAAAACGACGATAAAAACCCGCATGACCACGGAAACTCCTCACTCCCTTGACATTAACAGGAGGAGGAAGTTTCTCAATCACCTCAATTTTTGCTTTATCAACCTGGATGCCACGTTCAGAAATCAAATGACCAAGTACCACTCCTTCATTGACCATGAAGTGGCACTTTTCCCAATTCAAAACCAAATTCACCTCTTCACAACGTTTGAGCACTTTAGAAAGATTATGCAGACATACATCAAAATCAGACCCATAAACACTGAAATCATCCATAAATACTTCCATGATAGACTCTATGAAATCAGAAAATATGGCAGTCATGCAACGCTGAAAAGTAGCAGGGGCATTGCACAAACCAAAAGGCACTCTACGATATGCAAAGGTACCATATGGGCAAGTAAATGTAGTCTTTTCTTGGTCATCAGGATGTATAGGGATCTGAAAGAACCCTGAATATCCGTCTAAATAGCAAAAGTACTTATGCTTAGCAAGTCTTTCTAACATCTGATCAATGAAAGGGAGAGGGTAGTGGTCTTTCCTAGTAGCAGTATTTAACTTACGGTAATCTATGCACATTCGCCAACCGGTGACAATTCGAGTGGGAATTAATTCATCTTTATCATTCTTAATTACCGTTGTTCCTCCTTTCTTAGGGACTACCTGAACTGGGCTTACCCATTTAGAATCAGAAATCGGGTAAATGATGCCCGCATCTAACAATTTCAAAACTTCTTTTTTAACAACCTCTTGCATGTTAGGGTTCAAGCGACGTTGTCCCTGTATGCAAGGCTTATGGTCATCATCTAAGTGGATTCTATGCATGCAAAAGTCTGGGCTAATCCCCGTAAGATCATCAATACTATATCCAATAGCTTTTCTATGCGCACGCAAAATAGTAAGAAGCTTAAAAATCTGGTTATCATCAAGACTAGAGCTAACAATCACAGGACAAGTCTTTTCATCATCAAGAAACACATATTTCAGATTAGATGGCAAAGGCTTTAACTCTATTTTCTTTACCTGAGGTTGACCACAAGAAGTGTCAGTGTTGGTTACCTCACAATTCGGATCAGCTGCACCATCCAACTGAAGAATCAATGAATCGACTTCAGCATGTCCTTCTCCTTCTGAAGCTTCAAGCATGAGCACTGCTTCCAATGCATCATTCAATAGAATCTGAGGCGTATCATCTCGGACAATTCCATCTATAACATCGATCCTGCAGCAAGTATTCTCAAGCAAAGGGGATTTAAGAGCAGAGGTTAGAGTAAAAGTAATTTTATCATCACCAACGCTCAATGTGAGAGTCCCACTTTTAACATCAATAACAGCACCTGCAGTACAAAGAAATGGTCTACCTAAAATAATAGGTATTTGGCTGTCCTCTTCCATATCTAGAACTACAAAGTCTACAGGAATATAGAATTTTCCAACCCTAACAGGCACATCCTCTAAAATTCCAAGGGGATATTTTATTGAACGGTCTGCCATTTGCAAAGTCATCTGTGTACATTTTAATTCTCCCATATTTAGTTTTTGAAAAACCGAGAGAGGCATGACTGAGACGCTAACGCCTAAATCACATAAAGCTTTATCAATGAACAATGCACCTAAATGACACGGGATCGAAAAACTACCAGGATCTTTAAGCTTAGGTGGAGACTTATTTTGTAAAACAGCACTGCACTCTTCAGTAAAAGCTACTGTCTCCACCTCACCAAAAGACCTTTTCTTAGTGAGAATATCCTTAAGAAACTTTGCATATGATGGAACTTGAGAAATTAAATCAGTGAAAGGAACTGTTACCTCAAGATTCTTGACAAGTGTCATGAACTTACCAAACTGCTGGTCCACCTTAGTTCTGTTCATCCTGCTAGGGAATGGGAGCTTTGGCACAAATGGTGGAGGAGCAACTGCAGTATTTTCCTTGTCCTTTTTCTTGCTTTCCTCAGTTTCGCCTTCGCTTGCATCTTCAACAACTTTCTCTACCTTATCTTCCTCAGAATTCTCTTTTTCTTTCTCAGTAGGAACATCGTCAGTAGGCATTGGAGGAGCATCATATGTACGACCACTCCTAAGAGCAATGGCATTCACATTTTCCTTTGGCTGAGTTGGTTGGGCTGGTAGAGAGCCTTGTTGCCTTGTAGACGAAGAACTAGCCATTTGAGCAATCTGAGTTTCCAACATCTTATTATGTATCTCCATCTGGTTCATCTTTGTTTGCATTTGTAACATTATCTTCATCATATCACCTTGATTATCAGCCTGTGCAGCTTGATTTTCTTGAGGAGCATAATTCTGAGGAGGCCTTTGGAATCCAGGGGGATTCATAGGTCCTTGCGGAGGCCTATACTGTTGCTGTGGAGGAGGCTGGTACGACTACTGATATTGCTGCTGATTAGGAACATTTGTATTCTGAGCATTATTGTTCCTATATGAGAAATTCGGATGATCTTTCCAACCAGGATTATAAGTGTTGGAGTACGGATTGTACTGCTGCCTCTGTTGGAAAACATTTGCTTGCTCCATCTGAAAATGTTGTGAATTTTGAGCATTGTATTGGCAATCGTTACCATAGTGGCCTTGGATGCCACAGACTTCACATACTGGATTATTCATTGGAGCCATTGATGACAGTGCATTGATACTCATAGGTTGTGTAGAGGGCTGAGATGTCTTCAATGAGTGGATCTCCTGAGTCAATGCAGCGAGTTGAGATGATAATAAAGAATAGGCATCCACTTCGAGTTTACCCCCTTTCTTGGCTGCTCTCGGGTTACTGAAGTGATTGGCAGCCAAATTTGAGAGAAAAGCATGTGCATCATCAACTCCTTTGTCTAAAAACACACCACCCGCAGCATTATCAACCATCCCTTTTGTTTCCGGATCAAGACCATTGTAGAAGCGTTTAAGCAAAAACCACTTCTCAAGACCATGGTGAGGGCATGCACGTTGATAATCCTTAAATCTATCCCAAGCATCCCGTAGAGATTCACCATAATCTTGCTTAAAACCCATCATCTTGTCGATCAAATCGTCGGTTCTGTTTGGAGGGAAGAACTCAGTTAAGAAAGCCTGAGCAATCTTATCCCACTCGGTCAGGTCAATATCATTCAACCATTTTTGAGCTTTGTCACGAAGAGAGAAACCGAACAACATGACTTTCAACTGGTCTGGAGTGACTCCCTGATGTTTAATTGTAGAACAGAGCTGTTGAAACCGTTGCAGATGATTTGTAGGGTCTTCGGAGGCAAGCCCAGCAAATTGATTCTGTTGGATCATCGTAAGCAAAGCAGGCTTGATCTCGAAATTTGCTGCTTGAATTGCTGGCATAACAAGGCCAGTGGGTACCCCACTCGGAGAGGGCTGTGAGTAGTTCTTCAAAGATTTGGGAAGGTCCGCCATCTCAATCTTTGGTTCAGGTGTCTCTTGCTGCTTCTCTTTCCTTTGTAGATCTATGTATTGTTGACAAGAAAGTTTAGAATCTGGACTAAGAGGAGTTGTATCCTCTTCCGCTTGATCTTCTTTCGTTTGAGACCTGGTCCTGGGCATCAACAACTAAACAAGGAAAAGCAGTAAGATCGGTCTCAAATGGAACAAGAGTTCCAAAGAGACAAGAGAAACAATCTAAACAATCAAACTAAAATTATAGAAACTAGGCGTCTCCCCGGCAGCGGCGCCAAAAACTTGATGTGTAAAATTATGTCTAACCGCAAGCGCACGGTATCAATTGTAGTAGATACTAGCAAATACGGGTCGAATCCTCAAGGAGACAGTTTCAAATTCAATTCAATGGTTATCAATTGTTTCTAGTCACAAACGATTAGTTGAGAATTTTGTTAACTACTAAAGCAAATTTAACAAGGTTTTAATTCAATTAATTAAAGGATCTAGGGCAATTCAGGTTCACCATGTTTACACCAAACAAATAACAAAGGTATAGCTTATCAATGGGATAAAATAATTAGAGCAATGGTTAAACTTTTCCATGTTTTAACACTCTCAGAAATCCGATGATGTTTTCACACTCACCTTCAATTCCGCTAATTGTATGTAAGCCTCTAGTAGTAAAATCTTTCGATCTATTACTCCTATTGCAATCAATTAATCTATGATATTGCGCAATTACACAAATTAAGAATTAACACATATCAATTAGAATTACTCTTTACCCATCAATTCACTAATCAAATTAAACCCAAATCATGGTGCAAACATGGCTTCCCCTAATACCCTAGAATTAAACTACTCACTCATGGTAGAAGTAAAAGCAATAAGAATAATGAAAGAAGCCATGTAAAACATATAATAATAAAACAAGAGAATAAAGAATACCTCAAACTTTGTATTAGCGAAGAACAATGAAGATCCAAATTAAACCAAGTGCTTACAAAGGAAGAGATGGAGAGAAAAACCAAAACCCTAGCTTTTGTAAAAATACGTATATCTATCTATCTCTTCCCATGTTTTTATAATAAAACCTCCTCATAAAATCTGATCTCTATCTCCTAATAAAAGTATTTTTTAATATTCTAATCAATTTACAAAAAGATATCCATAATTGAATAGGATTTTCTTGTAAAATTCGTCACTTCTTTTTCTCCTCTGTTTCCGGGCTCTTCCAGTTGGATTTTGCTTACTGGACCACCTCTGAATTAAAGAAAATTCCACAAGCTTTGCGTGGACGGTAAGATCGTTAAATTCTGACTTCTGGAACTCAAGATATGGCCCAAACAGTGCAGGCAGCCCGTGCAGCCCAATAATACAAATTTTCTCCTATTTTATCTCCAAAATAGCTCTTTTTGCTCCAAATCCTTCCAAGTCATGAATTCTTTATTTCCTACAATAAAACAATCAAATCTATTAAATAAAAATCCAAATCAATGCAAAACACAATAAATATGAGAATAAAATCATCTAAAATATATATAAAAATATATTCTATCAATCCCTAACTTCTTGGAGCACTGCTCTCAAGGCGGTAAACGATCCCGAAATGCTGATGGGGACGTCAGGACTCCTTTCATACCTCCTTGGGGCATATGTGAACAAGACTCGGTCTTTGGGAGTCCTTATCTAGCCCTAGACTGGTCCAAGCTTTCAATCACTCCTACTAACCGAGTGACAATGCATGCAGGCGACAAAATGGATGAGTCTCAGCTCATTGGCGCTCAGGCCTTGTATCAGGTATGAAATTCCCTCTGTTAAGTTCAATATTGTTTTTGTTTTTTACTTTGTATATTCCTTGTAGCTCACCCATTTCCTTGTTGCAGGCCAATGCTTACTTTCAAACTGTTTCGACTCAAGGCCGGGCTTTTAGGGATGAGAATATTAGCTTGAAGAATGACTCAGCAAGGTTCAAGGAAGAGATTGACGATCTGCACTCCCAAGTCGTTCGTGCTGAAGCTAATGCTGCATCTACCCGTAAACAACTTTCTTCTCTAGCCAAAAAGAAGGCATCTGATGCTGACAGGGTGATTCAGGCCTACCATAGGTCTAAAGATTTTATTAAGCTCATTGATGATCATGATGATGAGATGCGTCCCTTCAACATGTCTGTTGGTTGGGATAAGGCCATTAACGCTGTGAGTCATAGGCATCCATCTGTTGTTAACCCGGCTGATTTTCCTTGCCCAAATTGGGGTGTCAACCCGGCTAACCTAGCTTCTGGTTCGGGAACTAAAGTTGTCCTCAGACATCAGGATCCGGCTCCAAAGGCAGTCATCGACGCTCTGGATCCAACTCCAAGGGGGCTGTTCAAGTTGCTAGCCAAGACTCATCTTCTTCTGGCTCCCGTGGGAAGAAACCCCCACCTGCAAGGAAAGTTGGAGTAGTTCGCCAACCCATCGCTGGCAAGAGACTGATCCGAAACGAGGGTAGTTCTACTTCTGATTCATCTTCCGAGGAAGAAGGGGCCGAAGTTGCTAATGTTCAGCCAATGGTGATTGCCGAGCCCGGTGATGACTCCGGTGAAGACTCGGAGGAGGAGAGTGGGGAAGAGGAGAGTGGCGAAGAGGAGTCTGGGGAGGAGTAGCTGGAGCTGGTTTGTGGCCTTGCATGGCCTTGTTAGCCGTATATGGCTTTATATTTGTAGATTTCAATCAAGGTCCTTCGGGATCAAACTTTTATCTATCTCGGTGATGTAACTTAACTGTTGGCCCTTTGGGGTCTTTATTTATGCATTTGTTTCCTCATTTGTTTGTTTACTTGTTTTCGGTACTTGGTCTTTCTAGACTTACACTCAACAGGTGCTTGGTACATAAACAAAATCGCAGAATCATTGAAGGAAAACAAACTTGCATTAATAATTCGAAATGGGTTCAACCCTTACATAACTTACTATTGTCCTACTCGGGGCGTTAATCCCTGGA
Source organism: Saposhnikovia divaricata (assembly GCA_036435485.1). Lineage (NCBI taxonomy): Eukaryota > Viridiplantae > Streptophyta > Magnoliopsida > Apiales > Apiaceae > Saposhnikovia > Saposhnikovia divaricata. The sequence goes on along the minus strand of CM071595.1, from coordinate 50,683,278 downwards.
ATGGTTTCATCGAACCTTATTTCTACTTCTCCTAATAGATAGATAAAAAAAGCAACTTCCTTGCAAGGGCAGCTTAAATATAATAAATCTTGAGGTTCAAGGCATGCCAAGTACGGGGTACCTCATTCCCATCCAAGGTCTCCAACTTGTAGGATCCCCGTCCTAGCGTCTTCTTGACTCGATACGGCCCTTCCCAATTATGGGCTAGCTTTCCTTTCTGACCAACTCTAGAGGCTTCTACCTTCCTTAGAACCAGGTCGCCTTGTCGAAAGAATCTTTCCTTAACTGTCTGGTTATAGTGAAAAGAGGCTCTCTTCTGATGTTCAGTATTTCTAGCATTGGCTTCATCTCTAACCTCGTCAATTAAGTCAAGGGCAAGTCTCATCCCTTCTTCATTAGTTTCTGGTTCATATGCCTTTATACGAGGTGACGCTTACATGATCTCCAAAGGCACAACTGCCTCAGCTCCATAAGCCAGCAGAAATGGGGTTGCTCCAGTTGTCACTTTACAAGTGGTATGGTATGCCCATAGTATGGGCATCAACTCATCTACCCAAGTGTTCCTAAAGCGTTCGACCCTCTTTTTCAGTCCATCAAGGATAATTCGATTAGCTACCTCAGCTTGCCCATTAGCTTGTGGATGAGCCACTGAGGTGAAACGAAGCTCAATTGCATTCTCCTCACAATACTTCTTGAACTCTTCATTATTGAACTGTGTCCCATTGTCTGTCACCAAAATTCGTAGGATTCCATACCTGCAAATTATGTTCTCCCAAAAGAACTGGGCAACTTGTTTGGTGGTTATCTTGGCTAGAGGTTTAGCCTCAATCCACTTAGTGAAGTAATCAATGGCCACTATCAAGAACTTCCTTTGTGCTGAAGCCATGGGAAAAGGACCAAGTATATCCATCCCCCACATCGCAAACGGAATAGGAGAGTTAATTGAAGTTAACATCTCAGGCGGTTGCCTTACAATTGGAGCATGTTTTTGACATCTCTCGCATCTCTTGACATAGTCTTATGCATCAGCCAACATCTCCGGCCAATAGAACCCTAAACGAGTGATCTTGTGAGCTAGGGCTCTGCCCCCCAAGTGTTGCCCACAGATCCCTTCATGAACTTCCTCCAATGATTCTCTTGCCTCTTGACGCCTCAAACACTTCAAGTATGGGATGACGAATGACCTTTTGTACAGAATGCCCTCAATCAAGGCGTATCTCAATGCTCTTACTGAAAGTTTTCGTGCCTCCAAGGCATTGTCTGGGAGCCACCCGGTTTCAAGGTGAGCTTTGATAGGATCTATCCAAAAGCCCCCTATATCAATTGGTGCCACTAATTTCGAGTTAACGGTCGGGGCCTTCAAGACCTGGAAGTAGACACTCCCAGCATAATTTTCTATCTCAGAAGAAGCGAACTTAGACAGGGCATCGGCCTTAATGTTTTCTTCTCTCGGAATGTGCTCAACATAGCATTCCTCAAACTGAGTCATAACAGCCTTTACGACTCTCAGGTATTTCGCCATAGTTTCGTCCTTAGCTTCGAATTCACCATTTACTTGTGATACCACAAGCCTTGAATCTCCACAAACTTTGAGATTCTTGACCTTCATGATTCTAGCCAATGCCTGAGCCTTAATAGCTGTTCGAGGCTTATATGTGATATCAAACTCTCCTAACTCAATCGCCCACTTGATTAGCCTTCCACTAGCCTTCAGGCTATGCAATATGTTTCTCAACTGTTGGTCCGTCAGGACATCAATCTTATGTGCCTGGAAGTACGGGCGTAGCTTCCTCGAGGCTGTTATCAATGCCAAAGCAAACTTTTCTATGGGTGAGTAATTCAACTCAGCCCCATGCAACACTTTGCTCACGTAGTAGATAGGTTTCTGGATTTTCTCCTCTTCCCGAATGAGGACAGCACTTAATTCTTGTTCAGATACCGCCAGGTATAGGTAAAGAGTCTCCCCAGGACTTGGTTTGGTCAACAACGGGGCTTCGACCATGTATTTCTTCAGCTGTTCAAAGGCCTCTTGGCTCTCAGGAGTCCATACAAAATTTTTCACCTTTTTCAATGCTTGGAAGAAAGGCAAGCACTTGTCACTTGATTTGGAGATGAATCTCCCTAGGGCTGCCACTCGGCCCGTTAACTTCTGTACATCCCGTATAGAACAGGGTGGTTCCATGTCCAGAATCGCTTTGATCTTGTCAGGGTTGGCCTCTATGCCTCTTTTTGAAACCATCAGACCCAAAAATTTGCCTGATCCAACACCAAAGGCACACTTGGCTTGATTCAACATCATTTTATGGTGCCTCAGCACTTCAAATGCCTCTCTGAGGTGCTTAATATGGTCTGCCTTGACCAAGCTCTTAACCAGCATATCATCAACATAGACCTCCATGGTTTTTCCAATCAGATGGGCGAATATCTTATTCACCAGTCGTTGATAGGTAGCTCTTGCATTCTTTAGACCAAAAGACATAACAAGGTAGCAGAAAACACCAAAGTCAGTTATGAAGGATACCTTGGGATGTCATCCTTGTGCATCTTAATCTGATTGTAGCCACTGAATCCATCCATGAAACTCAACATTTCGTGCCCAGCCGTGGCATCTATTAGTGTGTCAATCCTTGGTAAAGGGAAGCAATCCTTAGGGCATGCGTCATTCAAGTCGGTGAAGTCTATACACATCCTCCACTTACCGTTGGCTTTCTTAACCATCACAGGGTTAGCCAACCATTCAGGGAACTGAATCTCCTCAATAAAACCAGCTTCCAAGAGTTTGTCCACCTCATGCTTAATGGCCACTTGCCTTTCTGGAGCAAAATTCCTCTTCTTCTGCTTTATTGTCTTTCGCTTGGGATCGACATTTAATTTATGATTTATGAGTTGGGGATCAATCCCTGGCATATCAACCGCTGTCCAAGCAAACACATCACTGTTTTCTTGTAAGAATGTTATCAATTTGCCCTTCAAGGGTTCTTTCAGAGAAGCTCCTACATAAGTAACTTTTCCAGGGTCGCCCAACTCTAGAGGTACGGGAACCAAATCCTCTGCTGGCCTTCCTCGGTGTTCATCATCACCACGGACATCCATGTCTTCAATCGGGAGTACCTGCCCCTCGGCTCCATCAGCTCTCAAAGCAGCCACATAGCAACTCCTGGCCATTTTCTGATCTCCTTTCTGTTCCCCAACACCACTCCTGGTTGGAAATTTGACCTTCATGTGATAGGTAGAGGCAACAGCCTTGAACGCATGAGGTCCGGTCCTCCCCAAGATTGCATTGTACGTTGAGGTAGCCTTAATCACCAGAAAATTCAGCATCTGAGTGGCTTCCTTAGGTTCTTGCCCGATTGTCACGGGTAACTGAATAGTCCCTTCAACCTTTGACTCGACTCCATTAAACCCGTATATCGGCATGTTGGTCGGGGTCAACTGAGAGTCAGTGTATCCCATCTTTACGAATGCGTCATGAAACAAAATATCAACAAAAGCTCCATTGTCTATCAAGACTCGCTTCACCTCCGAATTTCCAATAATAGGGGCTATGACCAACGGGTCGTCATGGGGGAATTTCACCCCTTCAAGGTCTGAGTCATCAAACCCAATTGCTATTTCAGTCCTAGCACGTTTAGGGGCTTCTCCCACGATGTGCATCACTTCTCTGGCATATGCCTTTCAAGAGTTTCGAGTTGTTCCGGCCGCCGTTGGGCCTCCCCAAATCATGTTAATAACTGGCCCTCGGGGCTGTTGATTATGATCACGATCGTGATCGTTATCTCCTCTGTCATTGTCTCTTCTATCATAGTCCCTTCTTTGGGTTCCACGATCATCACCCTTTGTGAACTTGTTCAGCTTCTCTTTTCGGATCAAGAACTCAATTTCATCCTTCAACTGCCTACAATCATCTGTATCATGACCCACATCACGGTGGTACCTACAGTACTGCTCTTTATTTCTTTTGCGGGATCACCCCTAAGTGGCTTCGGCCATCGAAAGTCTTTATCCTTTTCAATATCTAACAAGATCTGGCTCCTAGGAGCGTTCAGCCTTGCGTAATCAGAAAACCTCGGTCCCAAACCCTTCTTTGGTGGTGACTCGGAATCCTTGCTAGTCCGGGGATACTTGTCCCTAGCGTCGTAGTCTTGCTCTTGCTTTCGTTTCTTTGAGTCATTAGAACCCTTGCCATTGCCTCCTGCGGTTTCCTTCTTCATGCTGTCCTCAGCCTTGATATACTTATTGGCCCTTCGTTGGAGCTCGGCCATGTTTTCAGGAGGATGTTTTGCCAAAGACCTTTTAAAGAAGAGATCAGTGGTTCCGTGTTCCAGGGCTACCATGGCCACCTTATTTTCCAGATCAGTGATATTCAATGTCTATACCACCTTTTAGCCATGCCCGATAGGGTTTGAGGGAATGCCCTACACTTTAAGGCGTCACTCGCAAGCTGCAACAGCAGTGCGTTTGAGAATGTCCTAACATGGTTTGCGGTGTCGCCCGTTCCATCATAAGCCTTAATCGTCGGCATCTTGAACTTCCTTGAGATGCGAGCATTCATTACCTCTTCAGTAAATGGAGGTGTGGGATCATCAGGATCCCCAAGTGGCATCAGATCCTTGGGGTTACTTCTGGGGGTCTCCACCCTTGTCGATTTTTCAGTTGGGGCTTCGGCCCTTCGCTATCTCCTTGAAGGCCTCTCCAGATTTATAATGGGAATCCTCCCTGTAACTGGAGGAGGTCGAATCAGACTTTGCCTTGCTTGCTCCCTAGCAATATCATCCTTCAACCTTTGGATCTCAGCCTCATGAGCCTTAATCTTTTCCTCAGCCGTTTGTGGAGGTCCATCATGGATTCTTTGGGACCTCCTTCGAGGTTCTCTACTAGCACGTTGCCTCCTTGGGGCTTCTTCGCGATCATCATCATCATCCTCAGACGTCGAATCATCAGTATAGGGGCTAGGGTAGTCATCGTAATCTCGATCTCGGATCTGTAAGGCATGACCGCTTGGTCCAGGTTCCCTTTGTCGAGGGGGATAATTAGGCAGCCCTTACATCGGGTTGGTATTCAAGGGGAGATCCGTAGTGTGGATCTGTACCCCCGGGGGCAGCGTACGATCAACGTTACCAAGAGGAGAAACCACCATCTAAAGAGGGTTAGTTTCTTGGCTTTGAGGGATAATCACAGGTAAAGTTCCCTCAACATGGGGAATCGTCCCTGAGGGTTGAGAGGCTAGAGGTTGAATGACCGTCCCTGTTGATGGGGGTAATTGTCCTTCTTCAGCGGTGATAAGCGGATCAGAGGTGGCAGGTGGAGCAGAGCTAAGGGGTATGGCCTCAGTCGATGTTGTTCTTCGTGTTTGAACCATGGTTGATGTTGTCTTCCCACAGACGGCGCCAAATGTTGTGGAATAAAAACTAGGTTACGATTTGTAATTAATGCTAGGGTGGTTGAGTTTCGAGCTTTAATGGTTATTTCCGTGTTACGAGACTGATCGGTCCTCACAGAGTGCCTACGTATCTCGTTATTGAGAATCAAGCCAAGACGTAGTTCTGAGATGAGGGGTAAAACTCTTTATATAGGCTGAGAAGCCCTAGAATTATGATAGGAGTCAGAGACTTGGTGGGCAAGTCTTCCTTGAGGAAGGTTCCAGATCTATTCCTTGTAGGAATCAGTTTCCATGTTGAAATATGTATCTTGGAGGCTAAGTCAGGCAGGAGTGATATCCTTGTTTGACTCTTATTTGCTGAGCTGATTATTACCCTTAATATTAATTACGAAATTAATATTGTAAATAGGGTTTGGGCCCATCTAGTGGGTCCCACGTTTGGACCATTCTGGGTCTAATTAATGCCACATTAAATGTGTGTTTAGGGTTTACTTTTAGCCCATATCATGGTGGGTATCACAACTCTTTTTCCTAGAATAATAATATTATTTAATTAAGTTGATGATGAATATTTTATTAGTTTTATTCTTTATTAATTTACTTTAAATTTCATTTTTGATGAAATTTAAATTTTTATAGAATTTTTTGTACTTATTTTATTTAGATTCTCTATTAATTATTTTGTTTTAAATTTTTGGATTGTTTTTTAATTTATTTACAACTTTGGTACCGAACCTAGAATCTTTGCAAATTAATAAAATGTTAATTTAATGATTTGTGTGATTTTTGTTAGTATAAATTTTAAAAACATGTTTGTTGTAAAAATCTAAAACTAAAAATTTTTTTATGACTTTTTTCAAAAATTAGGTTTTCTTGAAACTCTTTTTTGTGGTACGTTTTTTTAAATTATATTTTAAACTTTAATCTAAATTATCTTTATATTAATTTTGATTAATAATAATTTTCTCATTTTTATTTTTTTTATTTTTCATCATGTGTTATTTATTTTAGTGCATTCTTTTATGATCTTGTTTGCTAAATTAAAAATACCATTAGTGACTTGGTTGCATAGTTTTAGCTTTTAAACCACTGGCCCAACCTGTTTTCTAGCCCATTTCTAATTTCTAATGAAGTTACCTTTTAACACCTGACGACCAGACGACCACTCAAACCTTCTTACGCTAATTATATATAGGATATAATACTGTTAAATATTTTTATTATTAGATAATTTTATATAGAAAATAAGGATCGGTTAACCTCAAACCTCAAAATATTTTTAATGAGATCAAAATGTCCGCGAATAAACATGTTCCATATCTATACTATCTATACTATATTATAAAAGACGAAACATTAAAAGTTTTAGTACGGTATGGTACGGTACTTACCTTATTTAATTATTTTACTTTACTACCCCTAATGATTTAACTTAATTATAGAAAAACAAAACATAATCTTTTCTTAAAATATTACACGCATCTCTTCCCAACACTTCCCCTAAATAATAACTAACTAATTACCTTTGTCAGCTATTACATTTTTTAACTTTTCTAACTAAAATCTCTTTTTTCCAAAAATATGATCGTTCTAATTAATGAAATAAACTAATAATATATAATTATTAATAACTAATTGATTACCTTTTACAGTTAAAAGGTAATATCTTTCAGAAATTTGATCGTTCTAATTAATGAAATAAACTAATAATATTATAATTACTAATAACTAACCGATTACCTTTTCGATGATTACCTTTTCGAGATAAAATGTAATATCTTTTCTATACACCTAAATAATAACTAACCAATTATCTTTTTCAGCTATTATCTTTTCTACATTTTCTAACTTTTCTAACTAAAATCTTTTCTTTTCAAAAATATGATCGTTCTAATTAATGAAATAAACTAATAATATTATAAATACTAATAACTAACAGATTATCTTTTCCGACTAGGTAATATCTTTTCTCTCTTTTCTAACTAAAATATCTCAATTTCTCCAAAATAATAACTAACCAATTAACTTTTTCCTCTATTACCTTTCTTAATTTTTTTAACTAAAATATCTTCTTTCCAAAAATGTGATCATTCTAATCAATGAAATAAGCTAATAATATTATAATTACTAATAACTAGATGATTACCTTTTCCAAATAAAATCTAATATCTTTTTTATATTTTCTAACAAAAATATCTCATTTTCAAATTTTATTTTTTTAATTAATTATCCTTACTTAAATATTTATTATTGGTAGAAACATGTATCTCTATTTTATAAAATCAAATAATGGTATTATAGTTTCTAATAACTAACCAATTACTTTTTTCAACTAAAACACATTATCTTTTCTAACTTTTTGACTATAACCTCTCATTTCCAAAAATATCACGGGTCATTCTATTAATGAAATAAACTAATAAAATTATAATTACTAATAACTAATTAATTAACCTTTTCAACTAATATGTACTATTTTTTTCTATATTTTCTAACTAAAATATCTTATTTTCAAACTTTCTTCTCTTACTTAATTATCCTTACTCGAATATTTATTATTGGTAAAAACATGTTACCTTCCTATTTGTAAATCAATAATTGATTTCATTTTTATATTCCAAAAATACTGCATGCAACTATATTTAATAAAATAAAATAAAATTATTATGATTACTAAAAGTAATATTGTAACTAACAAATTACATTTTCAGCTAAAAACACGTTACCTTTTATATTTTCTCTTACTGCAACCTCTTCCTTTCCAATAGTATCACGAAATAATTGTATTCAATAAAATAATACCATAATAATTATTATTGACTAATTACCTTTTTCAGCAAAAACGTATCATTTTATCTATATCTTATAACTAAATTTGTCATTTTTAAAAAATAATATGGCCAATATGTATATAATTTTGTTTATATCTATATTTATAATTATTATCAAATCATATTATTTAAAAATTTAACTTACAAAATTCATGTCATCAAAAAATTATTCAAATTTTTGAAAAAATAATATAATGTTAAAGACAATCCGTGCATCGCACGGGTTTTAAGCTAGTATACTATTGTTGTGACCGAAATCTTGCATGGGTCAGATTTAGGCCCATTGAGGGTTTAGGGTCCAATCCACGTATGAATTAGATAATTTGAGAGGCTTCCAAGGGCCCATGGCAGCCCATAAGAGCTACTCTAAGAAGAATCACGAATAGATACAAAGCCTAGGGTTCGAGGAACTAGCTTCCCTTAACTAATCCCTAGCTCACAATTGTTATTATAAGGCTTCCGGATAGCAGGCTTCCATAGCCAGCCTGCCTAAGGGGCTACCATGAAATGGATATTAAGTGAATGAGAGGCTTGGGGTCCCATGGGTGATCCCTTGTGGATGAGCCATTGCCCGTACTCGCCATAACATGATTACTGGAACAACCATCAGATAGGGCTTCCAGTACAGCTTCTATAAATAGCCAGCCATAAGGGCTACCGCAGTCAGGCTACCGGGCGGTACCCCCAGCTTCCCCGGAAGCCTGGCAGAAACACAGATTCAGACTAGGACAGCCATCAGATAGGGCTTCCAATATGGATTCCATACTTGGGCTACCAGAGAGGCTACCGGAGTCAGGCTACCGGGTGGTACCCCCACCCGGAAGCCTGGTAAGGCTGCAAGTTTGGATAAGGCAGACCTCCTACTTTTTACGAGCACGTCTCTATAGCTAAAATACACTTCTTAACAGATAATTTCACGAATATTCGGAGATATACATCATTATACATGATAATTCATACATTCTTGAGATAAACATCAGTGGATAGGCTTCCAACAATCCTGATATGGCTTGGAAACTTGATAACTACATCACATTCAGTTGATATACGTAAATATCAGTCATTATCTCATCAGATACGAGATAACTCATCACAAACAACCGAACATATCAATCAAGAACTACATACGGGCTTGTTCCACTATAAATAATGGTATATAGGCAGTTTACGGGTTTTCTTCTCGAAACGCACGTTGATACTAAGAGCATGTATACTCCGGTACACGTTCACTCTCATAATTAGGGTTCTTGGCAGGCCAACACATCGATATTATACGATCTTTTAGCTCTAATCCCGTAGATTCAGTCCGATCCTTCCGAGGAACCACATCCCGTGTACTTCGGTAACCCCTAGCTGTGAGCCTTTCTAGGCAGCTTGCTATAAATCTCTAGTTGTGAGCCTTTCTGGGCAGTTAGACGATTTCGTATTCATTGGCGCTATTCCAGCAACGACCTCCACGTAGTTGTGTTAAATCCTCCCACAACAACTATAATAAGCGAAAGGGGTATAATTTGTAGTTTGGTTACCCTCTATTTTGGTTCCTCATTTTTGGTTATCCTCCATTCACAACCGTTAGATCTTAGATCATGACCGTTAGATACAACAATACTAAAAGTTGGAGGTCTAAGGTTCGAATTCCGTCAACAACATTTTAATATAAAATTAATACTATGTTATATAAAAAGGTTGGAGGTTCGATTCCCACCAACGGCATATTAATTTAGATTAAATACTAAAAATTATTTATATACAAAGGTTTAAAATTTGAATTCTCCCAACATATTAAAAGTAATGTTTACTTATACTAAATTATAAATAAAATTAATAAAAATTAAAAATAACTGGTGCTTTGCACGGACTATAAGCTAGTAAATATTAAAACACAAAGGGCACCTGTCTAGGCAGCAATAGGAAAAACGCAAAAATTTAATTTTAATCAACGAGTACAACAAATCTACACCAAATTATACACAATATTTTGGAAGAGGTCTTGCGACAAGTTAAGTTTATACCTTTCTGAGTTTTAGTTGAGTTGATTAATATTTTGGGATGAATTGATATCTTCTGTGAGTTAAGTTAATTTTCTGCTGGGACTTAAAATTCCGATTTAAAATGTTTTTTGAAATTAAATTAAAAAATATTTGTTTATGTAATAAGTCAGAAAATGATTTAAAGTTAAAAAAAGCTTAAAATCCCGATTTAAAGTAATTTTTGACTTCAAGTTAAAAATGTTTGTTTGTGTAATAAGTCAGAAAATGACTTAAAGTTAAAAAAATAGCTTAAAGCCAGAAGTTAATATGATGTACTTCTTTTAGTGAATTATTTTATTTTAATGATTTTATTTGATAAAAGTAAATATCATTATTCAAATTAATAATTTATTAAATTTATTTTATTTTTACATTTTTACTAATCCATAAATTACTCATTCTACAAAATTATCAAAAGATTTAAAAATTTCTTTTTACACTTATCACTTTAAGCAATTTTAAGTTGTAAGTAATAATTTTAATTTTACCGAAATAGCCTCAAAATCAGAAACTTTATAAAAAAATAATTATGTACATTTTTTTTGTGAGGGTATGAAATAATAAAAATAATTATCCAAAATTACTCAATCCAAGTTGAACCATAAAATTTGGAAACACGTAAATAAATAGAGGCCACCACCACCAGAATCGTCGTCAGGTGGAGACTGGGGAGTTGGCATGCATGAAGAAGGAAGGGGGTTATGTGTTTAGTAGCTGAGAACTTTGACTCATCCCATCACAGTTGTCCAAACTCTTCCCTTTCTTTATACAAATCCCTACATTTATTTTCTCTCTTTTACTTCCCATCCATACCCATCTACCTTGCCATTAACTCCACCCACTACCTATGTTTCGTAACAAGATACTATATACTCCGCGTTATGTATATACTTAAAAATAACGTTGATGTATAATTGTTACAACATATTTTGCGTGAAAAATGAATTTATTTAGTTAAAAGGTTTTAAAAATTTAAAAATTAGCAAATTAGAAAAAAAAAGAAAAAAAAATAGCGAAAGAAAAAAGTTAAAAGGTTTTAATTTGATCCAAATACAAATATACGACTAAATTCTCATGTTAATATAAAAAGCGGCACCATAAAGTATTTTGCAACAAATTTGTGTCCAGATTTTTATGTATATATGCATGCTTATGATCAATTGATCATGTCTACTATGTCTATATTAGTGTTGTTTTTAGGGAAACAAATAGGCTAAGTTTAAGGTTTACTTTCATAGAAAATGATGTTTACTGATTTTTATCTTTTTGACAATCTTTTTTGATGTCACAAGATTCAATCCTTTTATGCTAGTAGCAATAAACAAAGTTACCAATGGATCTATCTTGCATTTAGTTTTCTAATACTTTTTTAATGTGAAATGTCTGGACAGTGGACAGGTATTGTAAGACATGGCACTATTAAATAGACTGAAACCAACCTCAGATCTTTCCAATTCTTTTGACCTAAGCACAGAAACTGATTCAATCCTATTCTGTTTGGATTTTTCATCTTAATACAGAGAAAAATCCATTTAAATTTTCTTCTTAATTCATTTTGTTTTGTCAGTTTTCTGAATTGACAGCCACTCTTACCTGCTAGGCTGCTATATATATAACTCAAGATAGTTTGCCTTCTTTTTCCTGCAAGTGGACTTGTCTCCTTTTTCATGCTCAAACAAGAGTTCCAAATTTGCCAGTGCTGATATGTCCTTGCCAGGTCTTTGTTTCTTTTACCATCTTTTTATTAGTCAATTTTAGTTGGATAAACTTTTTGCATGTATGAAATCCCAGCCATATGTTATTATAGTAGTATGTATTTTTTTAGGCAAAACAAGACTACCCTTTGAATGTTCTATGTTTTCTTGATAACTTTATAGCCTTCAGAGTTGAACGATATATATATGCTCACACACATTTATGTTTTGGTTTGTGTAACACCTGCAACTACACTTTCTGTCAACCTTTCTTAGTTCACATAATACTTTGTAAACTGCTTCCTGCAAAGTTTGATGGTATATACAATTCTTGAGTATTGATCACAGATTTTGATACCACAAATTACTCTTTTTATTAGACCCTTCTTTCTTCTCTTCCAAATACACATACTTTGGCTAGAATTTTCTTTTGTATCAGCAAAATCTAGCTGTTCTTAATGATGATGGGAACCTGGGCATTCTTGAATTGTATAGGGATGTGTTTGTTTATCCTCTTTCAGCCTGAAACTTGTTTGGCTAGTGTTCGGTTCACTGGTAGTTTAAAGCTAGGTTTTCAAGGGGATCAGATGCACTGGATTGATAATAATGGGTTGTTTCTGTTATCCAATAATTCAGATTTCGGTTTCGGGTTCATCACTACTCCTAATGATGTTACTTTGTTTGTACTGGCAATTGTTCATTTACGCAGTTCAACAACTGTTTGGTCTGCCAATAGAGGCACCCCAGTTAAAAACTCTGATTTGTTTAAGTTTCATGAAAGTGGCAATGCTATTTTACAAAGTGGTGGATCAATAATTTGGTCTACAAACACTGCAAAGCAAGGAGTTTCTGTAATGGAATTGCAGAACTCAGGAAATCTTGTTTTAGTTGGGGCTGATGGTAGCATTATTTGGCAGAGCTTTAGCCATCCGTCTGATACTTTGTTGTCAAACCAGGAGTTTAGCGAGGGAATGAAGCTTGTCAGTAATCCGGGCTCAAATAATTTGAGCTATATTCTAGAAATGAAATCTGGAGATATGCTCCTTTATGCAAATTTTGAAAAACCACAACCGTATTGGTCAATGGGGCAGGATAATCGAAAAACCATCAATAAAAATGGTGCCGGTGTCACTGTTGCATCCATTGAAGCCAATTCTTGGAGGTTTTATGATAAGAACAAAGTATTTCTATGGCAATTCATATTCTCAAACAGTGATACAAATGCCACTTGGGCTGCAACTTTAGGAAGTGATGGATATATCACCTTTTACACTCTTGAAAGTGGTACCTCAAGCAACGATTCACCGACGAAGATTCCTGCTGATTCTTGCAGCAGACCTCAAGCTTGTGATCCATATCAAATTTGTGGTAGCAACAATTGTCAATGTCCTAGTGCCCTTGCCTCTAAACCAAATTGCAGACCTGATGTTGCGTCTCCCTGTAACAGATCTAAGGATTCTATGGAGCTCGCAGATGCTGGAGAAGGCCTTACTTATTTCGCCCTTGAGTTTGCTCCACCCTCTTCTAAGACAGACTTAAACGGTTGCAAATCCTCTTGCCTTGGCAATTGTTCATGTCTTCTCCTGTTCTTTGAAAACAAATCTGGAAATTGCTTTCATTTTGACCATGTTGGAAGCTTACAAAGTTCAAAAGAAAGTGGTTTCGCTTCATACATAAAGATTTCAAGTACTGATGGCAATGGTGGAAATTCTAGTAGCAGCGGAAGCAACAAGAAACATGTCATGGTTGTTGCCATCATAGTTATTATCACCACACTTGTTATTCTTGTTCTACTTTTTGCAGGAGTTCGTTACTATAAAAAGAGTAACGTTTTGCCCGAGTCTCCTAAAGAAAATTCGGAAGAGGATAATTTCTTGGAAAGTATAACTGGAATGCCAGTTCGTTTCAGTTACAAAGATCTCCAAGTTGCAACCAAGGACTTCTCTGCAATACTTGGGCGAGGAGGCTTTGGTTCTGTTTATGAAGGAATTCTCAAGGATGGTACCCGGTTGGCTGTGAAACAATTGGAAGGCCTTGGTCAAGGTAAAAAGGAATTCCAAGCTGAAGTCAGTATCATTGGCAGCATTCATCATTTACACTTGGTGAGACTAAAAGGATTTTGTGCAGAAGGTGCACACAAACTTCTTGTTTATGAGTTCATGGCGAATAATTCACTGGATAAATGGCTCTTTAAGAGAAAGAAAGCAGATATGTTGGATTGGGATACGAGGTACAATATAGCTGTAGGCACAGCAAAAGGATTAGCTTATCTCCATGAGGACTGCGATGTGAAAATTGTGCATTGTGATATAAAGCCAGAAAATGTGCTTCTAGATGACAACTTCCTTGCAAAAGTATCGGACTTTGGTCTTGCCAAACTAATGAGTAGAGAGCAGAGTCATGTATTTACAACACTAAGGGGAACTAGAGGGTACCTTGCACCAGAATGGATCACTAACTATGCAATATCTGAAAAGAGTGATGTTTATAGCTACGGAATGGTGTTACTTGAGATCATTGGAGGCAGAAAAAACTATGACGCATCTGAAACTTCAGAGAAATCACATTTCCCATCTTATGCCTTTAAGATGATGGAAGAGGGTAAATTAACAGACATTCTTGATGCAAATTTGGAAATGGAGAAAACGGATGAGAGGGTTATGGTAGCAATTAAGGTTGCATTGTGGTGTATACAAGATGATATGTCCCATAGACCATCAATGACAAAAGTAGTACAAATGCTTGAAGGGTTATCTCCTGTTCCTCCACCACCAATGTCATCACAACTGAACTCTCGCTTGTATTCGAGTTTCTGCAAATCAGTTAGCGAAGAGGGCACCTCCTCGGCCCCGTCAGATTGTAATAGCGATGCATATCTTTCTGCAGTAAGACTTTCAGGCCCCAGATAACAGAGGAAGAAGTCTAACAAGCTTCTTGATGAAGTTCAGTGTTTTCTTAATTTTCTTCTTAAGTTTGTCTGTATATTTCATAGATTACTCAAATTTTTGTACTACTGGCCATTATGTATATATAAATTTCCTGAGTATGTTAAGTCATGTTCTGTACTAAAAGCAGGGACAGTAATCTTCTACTAGTATATGAGTTCCATTATGGCATTATCTTATGCAGGGTGTTGAACCTTAAATTGGTCTGTACATATTTATTTAGCCTGCCTATATACATGTTGTGAAATAATAGGAAAATGATAGTGATCCCAAATTGGGTACAAAAAGATTTATAAAATGTCATGTGTCTTAATTTGATTGGTTATAATTAACTGGTCCCCTGTATTCACATTAACTTCACCAATTAAATCTTTTCATAATGTCAAATCACTCGTGTCATGTCATTTTGTAACTTTTTTTTGTACCCAGTTTGGGTTACCTAACAATACTCGAAATAATATGTATCAAAAAACTCTCACGCACAAAACACATTTCAAACATAACTTGTTACACGTAGGCAACCAAGGCTTACTCAAATTGACTTGAGAACGTGGGGTTTGCACCCACATTTTCCAATTTGTGTGCATGCACACACTTTAAATCTGTTCATACACCGGTTTTTGATTATCTAATGTTATGAAAGAGGAATGGACATTTCTCTGACGGTCTTGAAGTCCATTTTCACATACAGAAAGACAGTTTCATATTGTGCAAAAAATTCTTGTGATTGCTTGTAATCTTCAATAAACTTCAACCAACTACTTAACTGCTCAAGCAATTAAATAACAAAAAGTATTTATGATTGTGTCTCTTTAACCACCTTGAAGTTTGAACCTTAAATTTTTGGGTCAGATGCTTATTAGTGCATTAGTGCTGTCCTTGTAATGCACTCCTCTCTAATTAAAAAACAATTGTTTGACTTCATTCATTTTAAGTTGTGTAAATATCTGACTCTGGTGTTTTGTTAGTGATTGTGGGAGCTAATTAAATTAATTAAACAATCATTAGTGTGTAGTTGTTGTAAGTTGTCAACTAAGGAATTTTGTGCAGTGAAAAGTGATCTGCACTATAGTTTCTTTTTACAATCGCAGTCTCGATCATAATTATTTCGGCGCCGAATTTTTGATTCGAATCTACGATCAGTTAATTAACAGCCGACCGCGTTCTATTACTGAGTTACTGACGAACATGCTATGTTTTCTCCCCCGTTATTAGTAGGACTCTGTTGGACAGATTGCCAAGATCCCTTTTACTTTTAGAATGTACACAACGATAGGACTTAGATAAGGGCCCTTCATTATTTTAGTAAGATAAGTTGAGATTTTACAAAAAAAAAAAAAAAGTTCTTATATAGTGAAGTGTTGATCTGGATTCCAAAAAAGCTTGTCAATTCAAATGAATCATTCTCCTGGTTGCAATCTTCACTCTGTACCAACAAGAGAGTATTGTAAGAGGCTCAATTACAATTTTAGGGAGTGAGAGAATTTTTGAAATTGTGGTGATGGTTCATGATGTTGTCCAGTGTACAGTGTAAGATTTAAGATGTTTAGGATTAGGATTTATAATTTATAAATTATTGAGATTATATCTGAGATGTAATTGCAATTATTAAATATCGAACTTTTTTCTTTTTTGTAAGAGTTGCATTATGCTGTATAATATGCATACGTACTATTATATCAAGCCCAAATAGGCTAGGTTCCCTTGTATAAAGAACCTACTGGACCGGGACTACCGTCTTTAGCAGAATCATCATGAACCTCGAAGGCCAGTTAGTTTCTTGATGTGCCGATTAAGTCATTGACTTATTATCGGAATCAAACGTCCACCTTGAACCATAAAGAAGAAATAGCTACTCATAGGATTTGCTCTGAGATTTCCAATGAGCGATGCCTGCTAGCCTGGATGGGGTCTAATCCCTGTGAGCGAGACCTCTTAGGAGGATGTCTTTCTGAAAGTGAGAGAATTGTCAGAACTGACAACCCAAGTCTTTAATCCTGAATGATGCCTTCCTAAAATATGATTTTTATTATATATTTTATGTATTTACACTTGTTACAAATAAAAATACTTTAAACACAAATATATTTACATGTTTATGACTAAAAATATTATTTATACACTTTGGTTTATCATAAATCAGATGTGTATCAAATTTATGGATAATCGATTAATTTATCATTGAATCAATAAATGAATCAACTGTTAGGAGTTGTCCCACATCGGTTGTGGGAGGGGCAGATTGCTAGTTAATAAGCAGCCAGATAAACTCCATTAGTATGAGGCCTTTTGGGAGGTGCCCAAAAACAAATTCGTGCGAGCTCGGCCCAAAGCGGACAATATCATGCTATAGTGGAGTTAAGGCTTGCTTCGCAAGCCCGACAAGTGGTATTAGATCTATGGTTATAACGATCCAGAATAATCTCAACGGGCTCCAAAATAGATCCAGGAAGAGGCAGATGGGCTACCCCAGGTTGGGCTTACGGAGGAGCCAGAATGGGTCTAGGGGGAGCCAGATAGCCAGGAACTTCCAGTATGGGTCAAGGGGAGCATATCACACGGATTAATGGTGGCAGATTCGACATGTGTCGGGCCCGATGTGTGAAGGGAGAGATTGTTAGGAGTCGTCCCATATCAGTTGTGGGAGGGGCAGATTGCTAGTTAATAAGCAGCCAGATTAACTCCTAGTATGAGGCCTTTTGGGAGGTGCCCAAAAACAAATCCGTGCGGGCGGACAATATCATACTATTGTGGAGTTAAGGCTCGCTTCGCAAGCCCAACATCAACAATTATTGATAAGTGCATATTTTTGCATATTTTTATTACCTAATTATTGCTTGAACTCGTATTTTAATAATTTATTTTGTTGCATTTCAGGAAATTCGTGAATAAATAAAGAAATGGCAAATAAAGAAATAAAGAGCAAGGAAGAGAAAAAGAGGAAGAAAAGGACTTAAATGAAAAAAGGAATTAGGAGTTTGGAGGAATGAATCTTTTAAGACACATGGAAGGTGGAGATCATCCCAACACAATAAATAAGTGTATAGCCAAGATCCACTCAACAAAGTTTATGAAGGAAAGAAACAAATGAATGGCTATGATTTCTCCACCACATTAGAAGGTGTATGCTGGAGATTCACCCAACACACCTCTAAACCCTAATTCTTATCCTATAAATACCCCCTTACCCCCTTGTATAGTTGTATTTATCAACATAGATTTTAGTGTAGTTTTAGGGTAGTATAAATTTCTTTCCTTTCTTGTTTTGTAGTTCTAAATTTTGTAAACACTCTTTTTAAATTTAATGCAATTACTTGTTTCCTTTATTTTCTCGTCTTGCTCTCTCGTTTATGTTACTTTGCTTTCGTTATTTTCATAAATTCGATTAGTGGACAAAGTAGCGAAATGCTAACCACTTGGGGTTGAAAGTAACGATTTTTATTTTCTTGTTATTAGTTAATAAAACTTCCATTTTATTGTGGGCATTTTAATTTTAAAACATCATTTTAGTGTAATTTTAGTTTTGTAGCTAATTTCTTTACCTTTATTTTCGTATTTAATTTAAAAAAAACACAAAAATTCTTAGTAGTTTTCTTAATTTCCAGCATTTATTTACCTGCTTTTATTTTGTTAATTCAAAGTTTTGTTTTCCTTGCTCTGTTTCTCTACATTTCATAAAACAAACAAGTCCCCTGTTCCATTGTCTTCTTCATCGAACCCCAGCCTTCTCTCTACTACTCTCTTTTCGTTTAAAACTCAACACAAACAACCCATTTCTCCTTCTTATTTTCTTTTCTTCTTTTTCTTGTTTCTTTCTTTTATTTTAATAGCTTCGCTTTGTTTCTTCTGAGTTCAAGTTCTACTTGTTTTCATCGTCTGAGTTGATTCTGGTTTCATTGAATTATGGAATTGTTGGTGGGTCTGTGTGCTAATTAAGATTCATTGGAGATGCTGAGTTTTTTTTTGTTCTAATTGTTGTGTTTTATTCTGAGTTTAGTAGTTTATGTTTTGTTCGAATCACTGGTTTTGCGATTGTTTTTAGTAACTTTGCTGTGTTTTAATTCGTCGTAACCAAGTCCTTGTGTGTGAACTACTGAGTCTGATAGTTTGATTTTTAGAATTAGAATTGTTGTTTGATGTTTGGTTTTGCTGTCGAGTAATGTTTTCCGACTGGCTAGTTTTCTGAGTTGAGTTGTCGAGACGGAGTTGTTTTGTTGCTGAGTTGTAGCTGCTAGATTCGGTTTGATTTTGATTTCGTTTGAGTCGTTCGTTTGTTTGTTTTCGAGTAGTAATGAAATTGTTTGCTTCAGTTCTGTTGTCCTTCCGTAGTTCTGAGCATGACCAAGTTTGTTCTGCTGTCTGGTTCGCTGTTCTTATGTTTGTGGAATTCATATCCTGCTTAATCTTTATTTGTTTGTGTTCACTGAATTCAATGGCTTTGCGTTTGTTTGCTGACCAACGAGTCTGCGTGCTAAGTTTTTTTTTGAGTTTTGGGTTCATTGTAGCCGTTTGTCTTTTTATTTGCTTTTGTTCTTGTTAGATTGTTGTCGAGTCCCTTTGCTGAGTCACTGTGTTTGCATTGATTTCGCGAGTCCAGACTGATTTGCTGGTTTACTTTTATTTGTTTTGGTTAGCTGAGTCTTCGAGTCTTGATTTTGAGTATGTGAGTTGATTTTGTTAAATTTGGCTAATTAATTTTACAAGCACTACATGTCAAAATTTCTTAAAGTTTTTGTAAATAAAAGTGAATTTTGTTTATTATTGTTAAAATCAATTTTATTCTAATTTCGTGTTTTTTAGTTTAAATTTTTTTTTAGAAATTAAAATAGAAAAATCCAATTTTCAAAAATCTCAACTTGTCCTAATCCGCCTAAATTAAAGATTAAGTCTCGCGAGAAAGTTAGTCTCTGTGGATCGATATCTCAAGTATTAAAATGATGAAATTGTGCACTTGCAATTTAAATCTTTATTTTTAAGTACATCAATTATTATTATTTATGTTGTTAGACCATAGAGTATATAAAATACATGTTTTTATATTTAGTTTGTATTAGTAATAATTTACAAAAATTATTGAGACAAAAAAATTTTCGTCTGATCTGGATCGGGCCCGGATGAAACCGATTTTGCCTATTCGGACCCGATTTAAGCCTGACATGATCCGTTTCGAAGACTTAAAAAAAATCGAGATATTTTCTGAAAGCTCCGCTCGATCTAATCCGATCAAAATCAAAGTTCGAATCGAATTTTGACCAATATTCGAACTTTTTATGGTCCGATCAAAATCCAACCCGAAGAACCTGTTGTACATCTCTGTGTTATGTTGGCAAAATTCATAAGATAAGACTTAAGTGTAATGTTGATTGTAAAAAGTTTTTATATGTTTTTGAAAAAAAGTTAGAAATTTGAACCAAATTAGAGGTTTTATCATTTGAAATTTCTAATATTAGTGTTTGGTAGTTAGAGAATTGAAATAGCCTTTTGGACTTAAAAATTTAATTCTCAAAAAGTTACTTGGAAATTTTTTTTAATTAAAAACAAATAACTCAATCCGTTAATCGCGAAAAGTTAATTGCCAAACAGAACCATATTTGGTTTTGGTATAATTAATTGTTCAATTGCAAAATATTGTAAAGCTGTAATTAAAGGTCCTGGGGAGAAGCTTTGTGACAATTTATATTTCAGCATAATTGCTAACAATTATCTTCTGGGTAAAAATTTCAGTTATGTTATAAAATTGATATTAAATGTGATTGTCATTTAAGTCCAAATGGGCTAGCTATTAATGTCAAATATGACCAACTTCATTTTTGCTATAAATACCAATCTCTTGTAAACCAAATATTTGCACCAAGTAATGTTAAAGAGGTAAGCTCCATTACTCTCTCTATCTCTCTCTCTTTCACTCTTGATTTTATTAACCCTTGGCCATGATATATAAAATCATAATATCAAATCTTTTATAATACGTTATCACCACGAAGCTCTGCCAGAACTGAGATAAGTTATAATTTTATTTTAATATACATATTACATATATGGTCGGTTAATCCGCCTAATATACTGGATTTTTTTAATTTACATGGTCGGTTAATCCGCCTACTACACCGGATTTTTTAATTTACATGGTCGGTTAATCCGCCTACTACACCGGATTTAATTTACATGGTCGGTTAATCCGCCTACTATACGAAAATCTTTAAAAAATAAACTCTGCACTTAATTGCCTTAAAAGAGAAATGCCCATATCACTATCAAAATGTGCTTTATTATGCTGTTATTAATTATTATATATCGGAAAATAACTTTTGTACATAAGCTAACATATGCATGATATTCTAATTTAAGTTTATTTATTGATCGGAGATAACCTGTATACGCATACGTCTGCATGCGGGTGAAAATCCATTTGATATTAGATTTGTGATAACAATGATATACAGATTAATTATTGCATGGGATTTTATGTACATCAATCATTAAGATTTAATACTTTCTATGTTAAATTCAGATTTAGTATGACAAACCTTACAAGCTTATCGTTCGTTGCATTGGATATTTCTGGAGATAATTATTTGTCGTGGGTACAAGATGTAAAATTGCATCTTGGTTCAAAGAAATTAATCGATACGATAAAAGCAGGAAATAAAGCTACGGCTGAAGAAAAATTTACCTCCATTATTTTTCTCCGACATCACATGCATGAAGATTTAAAATCTGAATACCTAGAAGTCGAGGATCCTTATATTTTATGGGAAAATTTAAGAGATAGGTTCGATCATCAGAAACTAGTTTATCTACCTGCAGCTGAAAATGATTGGGCTAATCTTCGACTTCAAGATTTCAAAAGTGTCCGGGATTATAGCTCTGCATTATTCAAAATAAGTTCTAAGCTCATTTTGTGTGGTGAAAAAGTTACTGAGAAAAGAAAGATCGATAAAACCTTATCAACTTTTCATCCCAATAATATCAACTTAGCAGAGATGTATAGGGAGCGCAAATTCACCAAGTTCGGGGATCTTTTATCCACTCTCCTTGTTGCTGAGCGGAATCATGAACTGGTGATTAAGAATCATCAATCTCGTCCAACGGGATCTGCCCCTTTACCTGAAGTAAATAACATGTCATTCCAGCAGAATGTACGTGGAAGAGGGCATAGAGGTGGACGAGGCCAAGGACGATACCGTGGACGAGGTCGAGGTCGCGGAAATTTTCGTCCTCATAAAGGCTCTAGTCACCAGAAGTGGCAAGCTGAAAAACAGAACAAAGGAAAGGCACCACAAGGAGGGAAAACTGATAATATATGTTTTAAATGTGGAATGGAGGGACACTAGTCACGAAATTGTTATATTCCAGAACATCTTGTTAAACTATATCAAGCATCCATAAAATCAAAAGGGAAAATGGTGGAAACGAATTTCGCCAACAATGAACTAGATAATTCCCCAATAATCACATCTTGTGGAATAAGCACTAATGATCCAAATGAATATGAAACTCCCATGTGGGAAGCTGAAGATTAGTTTCATAAAATTACTATAATATTGTGTATTATCTTGTTTTAAACTATATACTGTGTTATGTTTTCTATCGAATAAAAGTGTGTTTCTTAATTATGCACAGAATGATTTCTGAGGATATATGCATTGCTGATTGTGGCACAACTCATACGATTCTACAGAGCCGAAAATATTTTACCCTTCTAACCAAAACCGAAGCACAAGTTGGGACCATATCTGGTGTTTCCAATATAATTGAGGGTTTTGGAAAGGCTAGTTTTATCTTACCTAATAGCACACACTTACATGTTCCAAATGCATTATTTTCTAGTAAGTCCACTAGAAATCTTCTTAGTTTTAAGGATATCCGACTAAACGGTTTTCACATCGAAACCACTTCCGAGGCTGGTAAAGAATATCTTCTTATCACTTCAGCTAATTCTAGCAAAAAGAAAATCTTAGAAAAGTTTCTCTCACTTTCTTCAGGATTATATATGATGAAAATTAGAGCCTTTGAGTCACACAATGTCATTGCTTCGAAACTAGTAGACCCAAAATCATTTACAATTTGGCATGAAAGATTAGGTCACCCTGGTGTCTCTATGATGCGTCGCATTATAGAGAATTCTACTGGACATCCTCTAAGAGATCTTAAAGTTCTTTCAAACAATGACCTTCCTTGCTCAGCATGCTCTTTAGGAAAACTGATTACTCGACCATCTCCTACTAAAGTTCAGCTTGAGAGTCCAAATTTTCTTGAAAGGATCCAAGGGGACATATGTGGGCCTATCCACCCATCTTCTGGTCCATTTAGGTACTTCATGGTATTAATTGATGCCTCAACTAGATGGTCTCATGTTTGTCTTCTCTCAACTCGTAATGATGCTTTTGCAAAATTACTTGCCCAGATAATCAAACTACGAGCTCAATTCCCAGATCATTGCATTAAGTCAATTCGCTTAGATAATGCCGGCGATTTCACATCTGTAACTTTTGTTGACTATTGCATGTCTGTAGGGATCTCAGTTGAACACCCAGTTCCTCATGTACATACACAAAATGGATTAGCCGAGTCCTTTATCAAAAGACTTCAACTTATTGCAAGACCACTATTGTTGAAAGCGAAATTACCTACATCCATTTGGGGTCATGCAATACTTCACGCTGCCAATATTATTAGGATTAGACCAACTACCTATAACAAACATTCTCCACTACAATTGGTACTTGGTCAAATTCCTAATATCTCTCACTTCAAAATTTTTGGAAGTGCTGTATATGTGCCGATTGCTCCACCACAGAGATCGAAGATGGGAGCTCAAAGAAGAATAGGTATCTACGTTGGTTTTGATTCAACATCTATAATTAGATATCTTGAACCACTAACTGGAGATTTATTTACCGCAAGATATGCAGATTGTCATTTTGACGAATCAGTGTTTCCTCCTTTAGGGGGAGATAAATATTCGAATAAAGCTAATCCTGACATTACATGGAATGCATCGGGATTACATTTTCTAGATCCACGTACCGGTCAATGTGAAATTGAAGTTAAAAGGATTATTCATATGCAAAATATCGCAAACCAAATGCCTGACGCATTTAACGATTCTAGAAAAATTATAAAATCTCATATACCTGCAGTAAATACTCCAGCTAGAATAGATGTACCAATTCAACAATTAAATACAAAAGAGTTGGTTACGGAATCAAATCCGCGCTTAAAGCGTGGTAGACCGGTCGGTGCAAAAGATGTTGCACCACGAAAACGAAAAACAAAGAAAAATGCCCCTGAAGTGGCATATGCTCCAGAAGTAGCAAATACCCCTGAAGTGGTATTATCTCCTGAAGAGATTCTAGTCCCTAAAGATGAGGGATCAAGTAATCATGAAATTTCAATAAATTATGTGCATGACAGGAAATTATGGGATCGAAGTAAGACCATAATCGATGATGTGTTTGTGTATTCTGCGGCATTGGATGTCGACATAAATTCTGATCCTGAACCACAAAGTGTGGATGAATGCCGTCAACGAAAAGACTGGCTGAAATGGAAAGACGCAATTCAAATAGAATTAAATTCATTGCGTAAAAGAGAAGTATTTGGACCTGTAGTCCAAACACCAATCGGTGTAAACCCAGTTGGAAATAAATGGGTATTCATAAGAAAACGAAATGAAAAGAATGAAATCATGAGATACAAAGCCCGGCTTGTAGCTCAAGGGTTTTCTCAAAGACCCGGTATTGATTATCAGGAGACATATTCTCCAGTAATGGATGGAATTACTTTTCGTTTTATATTAGGTATGGCATCTAAAGAAAAATTAGAAACACGTCTTATGGACGTCGTTACTGCATACCTGTATGGTTCACTTGATAGTGAAATCTATATGAAAATCCCAGAAGGATTGAAAATAGATGAGTTTAAGAAACCTCGTCATGTGTATTCCATTAAACTCCAGCGATCACTTTACGGATTAAGACAATCTGGTCGCATGTGGTATAACAGACTTAGTCGTTATTTACAAAAGAATGGATATATAAGCAATGAGATTTCTCCATGTGTTTTTATAAAGAAATCACAAACAGGGTTTGTTGTTATTGCTGTATATGTGGATGATTTGAATCTGGTAGGAACATCTATAGATGTTGAAGATGCTGTCATATATCTTAAAACTGAATTTGAGATGAAAGATCTTGGAAGGACAAAATATTGCCTTGGTATGCAAGTAGAGCACTTGTCATCAGGCATTTTCCTCCACCAATCCACATATACCGAAAAAGTCTTGAAAAGATTTTACATGGATAAATCTCATCCTCTAACTACTCCAATGGTAGTTCGGTCTTTGGAACCTGATAAAGATCCATTCCGACCACATGAAGATGGTGAAAAGATTCTGGGACCTGAAACTCCATATCTTGGCGCGATTGGTGCACTCATGTATCTGGCAAACAATACAAGACCGGACATTGCATTTGCTGTAAATTTGTTGGCTAGATTCAGCTCTGCTCCAATGGAAAGACATTGGAATGGGATCAAACATATATTCCGTTACCTTAAGGGAACAGTTGATTTTGGATTATTCTTTCCAAAAGACTCGACATCACAGTTGATCGGATATGCAGATGCTGGATATTTGTCAGATCCTCACGTTGGTAAATCACAAACTGGATATATATTCACATACTGCGGTACAACTATTTCTTGGAAATCTACAAAGCAAACTATAGTCGCAACCTCATCAAATTATTCAGAACTGATTGCAATTCATGAAGCCAGTAGGGAATGTGTTTGGTTGCGGTCTGTTATCAAGAATATCCAAGAATCATGTGGATTATCAAACATCACGAAAGATCCTACTATTATGTTTGAAGATAACACTGCGTGTATTGATCAACTCAAGGAAGGATATATCAAAGGAGACAGAACGAAGCACATATCACCAAAATTCTTTTACACCCATGAGCTTCAAAAGAATAATGAAATTGATGTACAACAAGTTCGGTCATGTGACAATCTTGCAGACTTATTGACGAAATCATTACCAAATTCAACATTTGGAAAACTACGACATAACATTGGGATGCGCCGACTCAAAGATATGTTGCGGCAAAGCTTCAGTGAATGATTAGTTTTTCCAAGGGGAGATTGTACTCTTTTTCCTTCGTCAAAGTTTTTATCCCACTAGTGGGTTTTTCTTTGACAAGGTTTTAACGAGGCAATCTATGATCCATATTAAATGACAATCAAAGGGGAGTGTTATAAAATTGATATTAAATGTGATTGTCATTTAAGTCCAAATGGGCTAGCTATTAATGTCAAATATGACCAACTTCATTTTTGCTATAAATACCAATCTCTTGTAAACCAAATATTTGCACCAAGTAATGTTAAAGAGGTAAGCTCCATTACTCTCTCTATCTCTCTCTCTTTCACTCTTGATTTTATTAACCCTTGGCCATGATATATAAAATCATAATATCAAATCTTTTATAATAAGTTACTATTAGTTTTCTTTTGTTAAAACATCACCTAACCAAAGAGGCGAAGAAAGAGAACTTTTGGTCCATTGGACAACATACATGCTCGGCTTCACTATTTACGAAAAACGATAAAACAAATAATTTACTGGATATACGAGGCCCGATCCAACAGAACGCAACTCTTTTAAGCTCATTAATTTAAAAGTTGAATCGAATATTAAAGATGACTCGGTGATAAAATTTTAAATTATATTATACCTAACACTTTATTACTAGACTAGCATTTTACCCGTGCTACGCACCGAAAGTACAATTCTAAAAATAATTAAATAATTACCTAATATATATATAAGTATCAAAAAAATAAATTATTTTATCGTATTTTTTTTTTCAAATAGTTTTACGACGTTTTATGCTCTTTTACGGAAAGTTCAGTTTAATATAGCCTTATATCGAGGACCGCGCATAAAACACAAAAAAACATAATTATAATATAAATATAAGCATGTATACATTTTTTCTTTTATAAACGCAAACAGAATAGAAAATGTCAACTATTTGGAAGTTGTTGAATAAATATGTTGTACTGCTAATTGTACCTTTAATTCGATCTTTGGAGGCTATCAAATGATCATGTTATACTGCACATAGGATTTCACAAATGTCCAGAATTGGATCGGACCGGATCGACTCTGATCGACCAAAGACCAGATTCTTCCAATTTCTTAGACTGAAGACCAAACATATTATATTCGTTTTGGGACCAGACTGGTTAGTTATTTTTTACATAAAATAGTAATTTATAATATAATATTTGTTTTTTTAAAATTTAAAATAAGTAAAATGGATTAATTATTTTACAAGTTAATATGTGTTTAAAATTGAAGTACATATCTTATTTTTTATGAATTAATCGAAATTTTTAAATATATGAATGCCAATTATTTATCGTATGAAGTATGACATTTAATTATTTAGATTGTAATGTTAATCTCTACTATTTCATCAATTTATTATCTACTAATTTATTTTGTCAAATTATGATGTATTTGAATATTTAACATCTATATTATATAAAAGTAAAGTAATTTAAAAATGACCATAGACCCAAACTTCGGTTCGATCTAGATTTTTTCAGGATTTGGACCGGACATGACCGAAAATCGGATGTTTTTTGATTTAAAGGATCGGAAACCGGATCGCTTATATACGATCCGGTCCGGGTCTTGGACCGATGGACCTGGCCCAGGTCTAATTTACTGGTTTAGATCGAAATGTTGTGTAATTTAACTATATCCCACATAAATTACTTCTAATAATTTGGTTTCTTTTTTAGTTTTTAGTTTTTTAGTTTCATAAAAAAAAGTCTCGTTGATATTCAAGAAAAGTCTCAAAAGACTCTAAAACTTGCTTATAAATTTTTTTCCCGCGCAATGGATAAATTATATTAAGGATAATAATAAGAAATAAGAAACCGATTGAGTGAGTGATATAATAAATCTTAAGTCATAAGTTTAGAAGCATTTAAAACCATGATAAATGAATATTTACAGAAAAAGTCAAGTAAAATAGAAATTTCATCGTATTGAAGTAGCACGTTGCTAGTGACCTTAACACACTATTAACCGATCAATCCTATTATATATAGATGTAACTTCTTGGTTCAATGTATCTGCAAGACCGTCAAGATCCTATAAGATACACATATAGTTAGTTAATTTTCTATCTTAATATATCAGATATCAACATAAGTATAACCTTCAAGCTCATAAATAAGTTTGTTATGTCATTAATAAAATTTTAGTCAAATAAAAAAGTTATATATATCATTTAGTAATTTTCAAACTATTCATAAGAAAAATTGCGCTTGACCTTAAAGGTCAGAAAAATATTACAAATATTGTTAATGACACATGTCAAACGACCATACTTATCATATATTTTCTTACTTCTTCGAATACAAATGCGGTAACAAAAGTTTGTAGCCATACACCCTAAAGCACTTTATAGAGAATACACATTCCATTAATAACATAGCCTTATTTGTCTTGTTTGTGTATGTTCTGGTGACCTACCAAAAAAGCAAAGTGGAAAATTATTTTCCAAAAAATTGAAAATAAATTCAACTTATATTCTCAGATAGGCAATGATAATCATTAACTATGGCATTAAATTCATTCATATTTAGGATCCACCAATAATTATGTAGATTCATAAAATATAAGAAACGACTAAAATTGAACATCTTTTGAGGGAGTAAGCAGTGGTAAAGTTTATTCTCTTAGGTTATAAAATTTCGTGACTTAAGCTTATAGAGTAATTATGTTAAAGTTTACTGTCAAAGTACATAAATGATTTTGGAAAATACAGATAGGTGATTTTTATAACTACTCTGTCAACAAAAAAATTGTGGCATAATACATATTCGACAAACGAACAAATATATTAATATAAGTATTATTAAGTTAAGAAAAGTTATATGCTTTAATTTGGAACATGCATGTGTGTGTGAACAAGTGTGTAGATATTTTTGTTAGTAAGAAAATCAAAAGTA
This sequence comes from Saposhnikovia divaricata, assembly GCA_036435485.1. NCBI lineage: Eukaryota > Viridiplantae > Streptophyta > Magnoliopsida > Apiales > Apiaceae > Saposhnikovia > Saposhnikovia divaricata. Next base: position 50,654,361 of record CM071595.1, on the reverse strand, counting down.
GATACAAAAAGTGATTACTCTTAAAAAAAAATAGCATCATTCACAAACATTAACTTTTCTCAATCTAATAATTTAAATTTCCAAATACAACTACGGTAGTCATACTTAGTTTGAGGAAAGAATAAGGATGCGCATTGGGGTATGGTATAATCTCAAAAAAGTAGAGAGACTGGTTTTTTACAGTAGATTTGTCTGTTAATCTCAAAACAGACCATAAACAAAATTTACAATGATATAGTTTCAACTTATTTTAATTTGTCAAGTTCACGCATATATTTCATATACATCAATTTGATTAGCTTGTAAAAGATGGGGGTGAAAAATGCTAGAAGCAGAGAAAAATATGAGACATAAAAAAATATTAAATTTATAAATTTTGAAAAAAATAAAATTATTAAATATATCTTTGAAATCAATATATTATTTACACATATATCACATCGAATTTATATATATTTAACTAATTGAACATCTAATTTAATGTTATATCTATTGCGAACTTTCTAAGTAATTGTCTTTACATTCCTGGATTTCATTTAATTAATGGCAAAATCATAAATAAAATTTAAGGACACATATTTAAAATTCTAATAATGAAAAATAGGATGGTTCTAATTTTGAAAAATAATTATAAAGTGTTTATTTAACTATTAGTAAATCTAATTTACTACTAATTTTAATGTGGACTAACTAATTAATTGACTTTATATTCTTGGATTTTTTAATTAATAGGAAACCACAAACAAATTTAAGGACAAATAATCAAAATGATAATTATAGAAAAATTAATGGATTTGATTTTAAATGATAGTTATATTAAAAAAGTGGTTCAAAAATAAATGATAATTAACGATGTTAAAATTGTTTCCGTACTTTTGTCATTGATTCGTGTTGAGAATTCAGTAAGTCGCAAAATTATTGGAACAGACCATTGAAATATTCGAATGGGAAGTAACATTGGGAGGATTTGTAATGGGGATGATAAAAACCTAAATCATTTTCAATTATTTTTGTTAGAATCGTTTTTTTATTGATTTTATTAGACAATTAAAACAAAAAACATATGATACATATATATAATCGAAATAAAAAAATAATATATCCAAGTATAGTCTGTCATTTAATAAAAAGATACAAAGTAGTACTTTAATCGAAATTGATATGATTTAAGCATGAGGAGAATTGATGCAGGCACTTCGTTCATCAAAGTTGGTTAGGTCTGATGGAGAATAAGCGCCTTAGATTTTCTGTAATGATTAAATTGATATAATAATTTTATTTTTTTGTTTGTAATAATTTTATATTTGAGGTATTTTATTTTATATAAATTGATTATTAGTTCATCGTTAAAATTAAAATTAGTGGTTATTATTGTTAGGCCGAATACACACTAATAATCAATATTAGATGAAAGAATAACAATAAGATGATTATGCACTTTAAATCTTCTGATATTAAAAACCCTCTTCGTGATGTAAACTATCACAAAGAGCTGCTAGGTTACAACAAAGATAGTTCGATGCACGATACCCTTCTAGAGTTAACCTAACTGTATTTATAAAACATACAGCTTCGATACAATCTCTAATTGATATTCCTAATAATCAGCTATACAATGATATCAATTACAGATTGTCACACGTCTCCTAAGTCAACTCGATCTCTTTGATAGCTATCCAATCTCCAAAGATCTCGCTTCCATATCAATCTTCAATTGATCTCTAATATCTTCTGTTGACTTTGTACGCGCTGCTTCTAGACAGACTTTACTAAACTCTGTCCAACTTCCGTTAGTCAGACTTTACTAAACTCTGACTTCCTTCCAGTTAAACTCTGATATTTCACTGTTACACTTAAACACTGAAATATTACATCAATTATATCTAACAATCTCCCCCAACTTGTTCATTAGCAAAAATGCACAAGTTAATAGATAATTGATGATGTCAAAAACAAATAATCATATACAGTGTTTAACAACTAAACAGAGTTTAAACTGATACTTAACAAAATTACAGAAAATATGAAAAACTTACAGAGCATAAATTACTTAATCCTTTCAATATCCCATGTTGTCTTCAAGTACTCTGTTAGCAACATCTCTTCTGCAACTTCAAGTGCTCTTTCCATCTGTAACTTGATCTCTCGAAGCTTAGGATCTGTACCATCTGTCTGATAAATGGCTGATCTCAGATCATAGATGCTGTTCTTCTTCATTTCATTTCCAAGTCTGATAAAATATGACTTTGCTGATTCTGAATTAAATTCAAGCACAGTGATCCCCAAATCAGTTCTCAGCTTAGCACTGTTTCTCTTCATTTCAACCATTCTTCCTTTGTAATCTAAGTACTTTGGTACATATTCAGACTTGTCTTTAATTCCACAAATCATCTTTGATCTTTCCATCTGGTATCTGAGCACTTCTGCAGCTCGGTAAGTAGGACTGTTATTCACCTTGAAAATATGTAAGACATACTGCAGTTCTTCATACATTTTCAAATGAATATCATGCTCTCCAACTTTGTAAACAGTCCCATCCTCCATGAAATACAGCAGAAAGTCTTTATTTAGACTTCTTTGATGAATCAACTGTACTGATTCCAGCTTGTCCAAATTAACTTGAAGGACACCCTTGCCTGGAGCAGCCAGTGATGAATGATCTCTAGGAGTAATATTCAAAGTCCTTTCTCTATTTGACCCTAAACCAGCCAAATCATGAGGTTGCTTAGCAATCATTGCTCTGCTTTGAAAAATATCACCTCCTTGAACTTTCTCAGAATTATCAGGAATAGTAGGTCTCACAAAACATGAATTGGAAGAGTAGTTTGTACAACATGTGTAGAAACAGAGGTTGTAACTTGCCTTGACTTCTTTAAACTCTTATCATCTTCAACAACTTTTTCTTTAAGCTTTAATCTAGCCTCATCTGCTGTTGGCTTTCTTGAATGAGACAATCTCTGATCAGCATTGACATTTTCATTTATCTTAATGCCTTTAAGAACAGGCCTTGATTCCTTTTCAACTTTCTTCTTGAATTTCCCAGACTTAAGCTTTTTCTCATGTTCAGCTTTAAGTCTTAGCTCTTCAGCCTTAACATCTTCTAGAGTAACATCATTTCCATGTTCTTCAAGAAACATATTTGCAGCTAACTCTGTATCATTCTGTGGACCTTCAGCAGTGTTTGCTTTAGCAGAGTTTACTCTAGACCTTGTAATTGCTCTTTTGGTCTTACCAGATCCACCTCCATCTGCAGCATCATCCTTCCTCTCCAAGGATTGAAATTGTTTGCAAGCAGTGTTTGCAACTTTCTCCCCCTTTTTGACATCATCAGGAATCAGGATGGAGGTTAGCAACTCTAAAGAGTTTGCAATGGAATCTATTTTGGTAGACAAGGCAGACTGATTCTCTTCAACTTTACCTAGCCTGGCAAAGAGATTGTCTTGAGCTTTAGAAAATTTTGTAGTCATGAGTTTAGACTCTCTTTCCATTTTCATTTTTGTAGTTAGGATCTCAGTCCTCAAGTCAGTGATTGCCTTCGTAGTTTCATCAAATCTACCATCCAGAGTTTTGACTTGAACTACAGTTGCTTTTAAGCAAGAAAGAATCTCTGGATTGGAGATAGTGTTGGCAGTTTGCTTAACAAAATTAGCTGTTCTCCCTCTTGGAAAAATGCAATCCTCTTTGTACCAGTCAGCAGCAAATTTTGCAAGTTGTGCTTTTTCAATTTCATGAGACTTACAAGGTTGATTGAAAGATGTATGTTTATTGTCTGTGTGCACTGGTGCACTCAGAAAAGAATCAGAGTTTGCACTACTTTCTCCTTCAAGTTCAACACTTGCAGCTTTAGCATGTTCATCTTCAAGTGAAACACTGTGCTGAGCATTGTCAGCCACAATTTCTGCAATTTCTTCTGCAGCCTTGTCAAGATTTTCTTCATGTTGCTCAGGCTCAGCAACAGAGTTTGCATTTGTGTCATCAACAGGCATAGGCTGAGAAGTAGCCTTGGTTGCTTGATCAACCTCATCACCTCCTTCAACAGTTTGGTGAGCATCTGAGAGTAACTCTGTATGTGTTGCTACAGTTTCAGAAATGACAACTGTAGGTTGATCAGCTACACCAGTTGCTTCAAATTGAGCAAAAATAGATGAGATAGGATCAGAGAATGGCATGAATAAATCAAGAGTATCATCCATTGGAGAAAAGCCATCTATATTATCCTCTTCTGCAGGCATTTCAACCTCTGCAGGCATATTAACCTCTGCAGGCATTTCAACCTCTGCAGGTATATCTTTTTCAGCCTCAACAGTAGGTGTTTGCTGTGAAACCACCTCTGGAGTTTCAACATTTTCACCATCAGAATCAGAGATTACTAGTTTTCTCCTCTTAGCTAGAGGCACTTCATCTGAATCCTCTTTACTAGATTCTGCCACCACAGAGGGTGATTTAGGTCTTTTTGCTCTTTGAATCTTTCTTCTAGCATAAACAGCTCCAGGAGATGTCTGTTTTGCTTTGGATTGTTTCTCTACTGTCTTCTTAACTCTTGCATGTCTTTTAGTAGTTGCTGCTGATTGCTTTACTCTGCCTCTTTTTGTTTTAGGCTGTGGTTGTGGTTGAGATTGTGATGGTTCAGTGTTTATGATTGGAAATTGAGTATTTTGGGTTGGAGCAGTGTTTGGGATTGGTGATTGAGTGTTGTGAGTGTATGCAGGTTGTGGTTCAGGGATAGAGGTTTGGTTTGAGGTTGTAGGTTGTTGAGTAGGTACAGTGTGGGTAGGTGATGTAGATGGTTCAGTGTTTAAGGTTTGAGTATGATCAGTGTTTAGTGGTTCAGGGTGTGGTTCTGGTTGTGGTTGGTCTTGAGGTTGGTTGAGAAAATTCTGCAAAGCAAGTGGCAGAACAAAGACAGGTAGGTTGTCTTTACCAGCATCTTTATTAGTCATATCAGAGAATATTCTCTTGTTGACTCTAAAAGGCTGAATCACATCAGCTTCAACAATCTCTAAACCAGATACACAAGCAGTGAATAGCATTTGACAAAATCGAGCAAAATAAACTGTAGTAGACTCTGACAGTTTATCGCCTAGATTCATTAGAACATATCTACCAAAATCAAAATTACTACCATAAAGTAGAGAATGCCCGATTTGTAGACTGTCCATTGGAATAGCATCCCAATTAGTAACCTTCTTCTGGAATGTTCTTGTGATGCAGTCGAAGAAAAAATTCCATTCCTTCCTGAGATTAGGCCTCTTTACACTGCCAAGCTTGTCAAGAGAATCCATGTAGCCTATCTCCTGTAGCATCTGTCTCAATTGAGGTTCACCAACATAAGCATAAGAGGTGTGTGTATCAAAACCCATCGTTTCTCTCACAGTTTGTGGAGTAATCACAAACTCTTGTTCATCATGAGTGAAGATGATGTTTGGAGTCCCATTCTCTCCTCCATCCACATAGACTGAGTTTCGCCAAAAAGTAGCAATTTGAGATGCAGAGAGAGTACCAGGTTCAACTAGAGCTTGTCCAATCTCTGAGTCTCTTAAGAAATTCTGCATAAGATGAAACGCTTCTGGAACACGTTCGTGATTGAGTGGGGCTGCATAGTTGTTAGGGACAAAACGTAGACCAAGAACAGTGAATGGTTTAGAAGCCATTAAATCAAGAAACGAGAAAGAAATCACAATGAAAAGTGTATGTAGGAAAAGTGTTTGTGAAAATGCGCAAGTGAAAACTGAGAGAACTGTGAGATGTAAAAGTGAGTGGGTGAAAGTAAAAATGAAACGATGTTCACAAAAGTAATTAGAGTTGTAATTAAAAATTAAAACTCAATCGTTTGTGTATTCAACCACTCAACAGTTCCTAGATTAATGTGTGAGTGGGACACAATAATGAGTGAGTGGGACACGTGTCATATATGCAGTGGATCAATTAATCACGCGCAGTAAAAATAGCAATTATCACCGCTGTATTCTCTTTCCTATTTCCAAGACACTTTAACACAATTCACTTATTAACAGTTGTCAAAAGCACTATTTACTCCAAAATTTTCAAATTTTCCAAATGAAAATTTACCTTAGAGTACTAACCACAAATCAACAGCGTTTGTCAATTCTCCAACTTTATCACCGAAACCCTTTCAGAAATTGCACAGTTGTGAAAATATGTGTGTGTAGCAGAGTTTACCAAATCAATTTTTAGAGCATCTAATTTTTCATAAAATCCATAAAGTAAATCAATAAACACTGGATGCACAAACTCTCATAGTAAACACTGACTGTATGATGAAAGCTAAACTCTGTAGTAATCAATTTTATATACAGTAACATTTAATTTATTTTATACCCCCTCTATTGTTAATTTTTTTTATTATTTTATTTTATTCTATTCATTCCAGTAATTAGAGGTTGGAGCCAGTCACCAAAAATTCAAAAATTTTAGCCCTTATCATTTTGATAAGTTCCTGGGTCATCCTATTCTTTGACTAGTCACCAAAAATCAGAGAATTTTAGCCCATATTATATACCAATAGATTCCTGGGTCATCCTAGTCACCAACATAATCTCAAAGGAGTATAGCAACCTATATACATTTTCTTTGGGGGTATTGCAGTAAGCATTTTAATCTACCAGAGAATAACTAACAGAGTTTAGAGTTCATCAACATCAGTAGTTATTCATGAGAGGCAATGCACACAGTATTTATAGACTCAGAGTTTAGGACAAAATAAACTAAGAGATGCTATAAATATGAACCAGTATCATGCTGTGTTAACTTTCTGCACAATCTAAGATTAGATCACAATAACTCAGAAAGATTCATGATTGATTACTGAGAATCATGCTTCATACATATTTCTTCATTGGTGTTTCCATTCAGACAATAATCAACTCAGAATTCACAGAGTTTATCAAACTTATTAACAGTGTATGACATACAGGCATGCTGACAGAGTTTAACAGAGTTTGACAGAAAAACATGTTAACAGAGTATGCATAACAGAGTTTAATCAACAGAGATCACTTAGCACTTAACAAATCAAGGAAATATGAGCAACACATTACATAAGTAAAGTTTGAATCTAACCAACATTCATAGTCAGAACCAGAGACCATTCCTAGTTCATTGACCAGTTTTGTAAATGTAGCTTCACTCAATGGTTTGGTGAAGATATCTGCAAGCTGTTGTTCTGTAGACACAAAATGTAGTTCAATATTCCCTTCTTCCACATGTTCTCTGATGAAATGGTACCTTATGCTGATGTGCTTGGTCATTGAATGCTGTATTGGATTACCTGTCATAGCAATAGCACTTTGATTATCATAGTAGATAGGAATCTTACTGTACCTCAATCCATAATCCAGCAATTGATTCTTCATCCACAAGATCTGTGCACAACAGCTACCAGCTGCAATATACTCTGCTTCAGCTTTAGATGTAGGAATTGATTTCTGTTTCTTGCTGTACCAAGAGACAAGTCTGTCACCAAGAAATTGACAACTTCCACTAGTGCTCTTTCTGTCTATCTTGCAGCCTGTAAAGTCTGCATCAGAATACCCAAGTAGCTTGAAATCTGATTCTCTGGGGTACCACAGGCCTAATGATATGGTGCCCTTGAGATACTTGAAGATTCTTTTCACAGCTGTCAGATGTGGCACTCTAGGATCTGCCTGAAACCTTGCACAAAGACAGGTTGCATACATGATGTCAGGCCTACTAGCTGTCAAGTAAAGAAGAGATCCTATCATGCCCATGTAGTTTGTCATATCCACTGAAACTCCTGTGTCTTTGTCCAATTTAGTTGTTGTTTCCATGGGAGTTGATGCAGATGAACAGTCTAGCATACCAAATTTCTTGAGAAGATTTCTGGTATATTTTGCTTGATTAATGAAGATACCATCATCTGTTTGTCTCACCTGTAGACCTAGAAAATAACTAAGCTCTCCCATCATGCTCATTTGATATCTGGACTGCATGAGCTTGGCAAACTTCTTACAGAGTTTATCATTATTAGACCCAAAGATAATGTCATCAACATATATCTGAACTAGAAGCAAGTCACTCCCAGATTTGAAATAAACAGAGTTTTGTCAATAGTACCTCTGTTGAATCCACTTTCTAAGAGAAATTGAGCCAGAGTTTCATACCATGCCCATGGTGCTTGCTTAAGTCCATAGAGTGCTTTATCCAGCCTGTAGACATGGTCTGGATATTTTGGGTCCACAAATCCTGGTGGTTGTTCAACAAACACTTCTTCTTCAAGCTTCCCATTCAGAAAAGCACTTTTCACATCCATCTGGAACACTTTGAATTTCTTGTGAGAGGCATATGCTAGAAAAATTCTGATTGCCTCTAATCTTGCAACTGGAGCAAATGTTTCATCATAGTCTATTCCCTCCTGCTGTGAATAGCCTTTTGCTACCAGTCTAGCCTTGTTCCTTGTGATAACACCATCACTGTCAGTCTTGTTTCTGAAAACCCATTTGGTACCAACAATAGATCTGTTCTTTGGCCTTGGTACTAGGGTCCAAACTTCATTCCTTTCAAATTCATTCAACTCTTCCTGCATTGCTGTTATCCAGTCAGCATCTTGAAGAGCTTCTTCCACTTTCTTTGGTTCATTCTTAGACAAGAATGCATGAAACAAACATTCACTTGCAGTGGCACTTCTTGTTCTTACTTTTGCATCTGGATCACCAATTATCAAATCAGGTGTATGTGATTTAGTCCATTTCCTAGCAGAAGGCAAATGACTTCTGTCAGCATGTGATCCTCCCCCTTGATCCATGCTCTCCTGATTTTGTTGTGGGCTTTCTTCATTTTCTGAGACTCCCCCTGAACTTGACTGCCCAGAGTCAGAATTTGAATTTTCAGAGTTTGAATCATCAGAGTTTGATCCAGATTTTTCAGTTGACTCAGTATCAATGTTTGAGTCTTCATCTTGATCATGCTCCCCCTCAACTGGTTCTTCCCTTTGTTGTGGCTGAGAAGTTTCTCCAGTGTTTACCAGTAGAGGTTCAGAGTCTGTTTCAACAGAGTCTGTTAGAATAGTTTGATCAGAGTTTACTTTAACAGAGTTTAAATCTTCATTTTCAAAGTTCAGTTGATCATATTCATCTATGTCTTCAAGTCCAGTTATTTTCTTGTCATCAAAAGACACATGTATAGATTCCATGATCACTTTAGTTCTCAGATTGTAAACTCTGAATGCCTTTGTTGATAGTGGATAGCCAACAAAAATTCCTTCATCTGCTTTTAGCTCAAACTTGGTCAACTGTTCAGGATGAGTCTTCAAAACAAAGCATTTGCGCCCGAAAATATGAAAGTATTTCAGGTTAGGCTTCTTTTTCTTCACCATCTCATATGGTGTCTTTCCATGCTTATTGATCAGTGTAGCATTTTGAGTAAAACAAGCAGTTTGAACAGCTTCTGCCCAGAAATAAGTTGGCAATTTTGCTTCATCAAGCATAGTTCTGGCAGCTTCTATCAAGGTTCTATTTTTCCTTTCAACTACACCATTTTGTTGTGGTGTACCAGGTGCTGAAAATTCTTGCTTCACTCCAGTGTCCTTGCAGAATTCTTCCATTGTTGCATTTCTGAACTCAGTTCCATTATCACTTCTAATGATTCTGACTTTGTTACTTGATCCTTTGTCCAGAAGCTTCACATGCTCCATCAGAGTTAATGTGGTTTCATCCTTCTTTGCTAGAAAATACACCCAAGTGAATCTAGTGTATTCATCAACAATGACTAAAGCATATTTCTTCCTTGCTATAGACATAACATTTACTGGACCAAAGAGATCAACATGCAGAAGATGATAAGGATCAGTGATTGAAAATTCTGTCTTGCTCTTGAAAGATGACTTCCTTTGCTTGACCTTTTGACATAAATCACATAGGCCATCAACATTTAACAGAGCCTTTGGGAGTCCTCTTACAAGATCCTTTCTGATCAATTCATTGATGTTGTTCAAGTTCAAATGTGAGAGTTTCTTGTGCCACTTCCAACTCTCTTCACTAGACATTCTTGTATACAGGCAAACAGCTTTTCCAACAGAGTCTATTAAGAGCTTGATTTCATAAATGTTGTTTTGCCTATGACCAACTAGAACAACCTTTCCTATAGATTTGCTGATAACTTCACAATATTCAGGTTGAAAATCTACATGATATCCCTCGTCACAGATTTGACTCACAGATAGCAAGTCATGCTTGAGTCCTGGGACATGAGCTACATTGTTGATGATGACATTTCCAAGATTGATATTGCCATATCCCAATGTTTTTCCTACATTGCCATCACCATAGGAAACTTTTGGGCCAGCCTTCTCCTCATAGTCTGATAGCAGGGCTTTATTTCCAGTCATGTGTCCTGAACATCCACTGTCCACAACTAGGGTTGCCTCCCTGTTGCCCTGCAATCACAAGCAATTACTGAGGATTAGATTTAAGGATCCAGACTTGCTTGGATCCTTTGACATTCTTAACTTTGTTAGCTTTAGCAGCGGAATTAACATTATCAGAGTTTGAGCTAACAGTATCAGATTTTACACTTGCAGTATTAACTTTAACCCATTTCAGATTGGGTTTCAGTTCATAGTAATTATGATAGATTGAATGATACTCTCTGCAAGTATAAATGGAATGCCAAGTGCTTCCACAGTGTGTGCATAAAGTCTGTGGCTTAGTTCTAGCAAAATTCTTCTTTACCTCAGACTTGGAAGGTAAAGAATTTATATTTTTGTTTTTCTTGCAGAAATTTGCAAGATGCTTGGTACTACCACAGTTATGACATGTCTTTCTTGGAGCATAACTAGCAAGCATTGGTTTATTTCCTGAAGTAATGCCTACTTTTCCATTTCTGTTCTTATTTGACACTCCCTGTTTCTTAACAGATTTTAACTCCTTCAGTTTATGTTTGAGTTGTTTATCTGTCATTGAACCAATATTAACCTGTTTAACACTAGTTTTTACTGGTTCACTTTTAACAGCTTCTTTTTCATTATCAGACAAAAATTTACTGGCTCCATGTACAAAATGAGGTCTAATTTTAACTTGACTTTGAAATATTAGTTCATCTCCCTCATTATAACCTAGACCAACAGTGTCTGTTTGAAAAATCTGTTGAGTGTCCTTTCCAGAATTAGTCCAAGTCCTAATTTTCTTATTTGCTTCCTCCAACTCAGATTCTAGTTGTTTATATTTCTGAAGCAAATCCTGTTCTATAGAAACAGCATCATCTCTCTCTTTCTGAACTTGTTGCATGTTTTCAAGTTTTTCTTCAACAAGTTTATTTCTAACCTTAAGTTCAGAATTTTCAGATTTAATCCTCTCATTCTCTAAAGTCTGATCCCTATAACTTATATGCAATGACTTAAGATAAATTCTTAATTGAGAAATGTCATCAATATTATAAGCATAGGTAGTTAGAGGTACCTGATTTTCAGAAGTTTCTGATTCAGTAGTAGCCATGAGAGCATAGTTGACTTCCTCATCTGAATCTGAAGTGTCTGCCCAATCTCTGCCTTTTGTGATGAGTACCTTTCCAGTTTTACCCTTCTTGCACTCAGGAGCATAATGACCCATCTCCTTGCACTTGTAGCATTGAATTTCAGACTTATCCTTCTTCCCCCTTGAATCTCTCTTATCAGACTTCCTGAAGCTTTTTCTGTCTTCATTTGAATCTCTGGAAAACCTTTTCCCTTTCTTGAAATTCTTGAAACCCATTTTCTTGAAGGTCTTCACCATCAACACAACCATTTTCCTCATTTCTTCTTCATCATCCTCAGAGTCAGATGATTCAGAAGAGTTTGAATCACAATCAGAGTTTGATGATTCACTTTCTGAGTGTATGACCAAAGCTTTTCCCTTCATTTTCCTTCTTGATGCCTCTTTCTTCTGAGGCTTCTCTTCAACCTTAAGAGCAACTGACTTTACCTTTTTGTTGAATCTCCTATTTCTCTGCTCCATTTCCAATTCATGAGTTTTGAGCAGCCCATAGATTTCATCAATCTCTGTTTCAGCAAGTTCATAGTTGTCTCTAATAGTGGTTGTTTTCACATCCCACTTTTCAGGTAGAGAAAGAAGAAACTTGAGATTTGAGTCTTCTAGATCATACTCTTTGTTGACCAATGACAGATCATTGAGCAGTTTACAGAATCTATCAAATGTTTCTGTCATGGTCTCTTCAGGTTTAGCCTCAAAATGCTCATACTCTTGTGTGAGTATGTTTCTCCTATTCTTCTTAATAGCAGCAGTTCCTTGACATCTGACTTCAAGAGCATCCCAGATCTCTTTTGCAGTGGTGCAGTTAATCACTTTGTTAGACATAACATTGTCTAAAGCACTATGCAGTAAATGCCTAACCTTCGCATCCTTAGCAATTGATGATAGATCTTCAGGAGTCATGTCCTTCTTTTCCTTTGGAACTATTTTCGCTTCTTCACCAGCAGTTGCAGCAGATAGCTTTGTAGGATTGTGAGGGCCTTCATTAATCCTGTCAAGATATTCTGGATCTGTAGCCTCCAGAAACATAGTCATCTTGACCTTCCAAATGGCATACTCTGATGGCCTGAGAATAGGAACCCTGATTGGTTCATAACGACTCACAGTAGTAGGAGCCTTTTCAGAACTAGTAGATGTTGGTGGAGGAATTGCTGACATGATTATTGTTGTGTTTGGATCTTAAACTGTAATAAAGTAACAGATTAGCTCTGATACCACTTGTTAGGCCGAATACACACTAATAATCAATATTAGATGAGAGAATAACAATTAAGATGATTATGCACTTTAAATCTTCTGATATTAAAAACCCTCTTCGTGATGTAAACTATCACAAAGAGCTGCTAGGTTACAACAAAGATAGTTCGATGCACGATACCCTTCTAGAGTTAACCTAACTGTATTTATAAAACATACAGCTTCGATACAATCTCTAATTGATATTCCTAATAATCAGCTATACAATGATATCAATTACAGATTGTCACACGTCTCCTAAGTCAACTCGATCTCTTTGATAGCTATCCAATCTCCAAAGATCTCGCTTCCATATCAATTTTCAATTGATCTCTAATATCTTCTGTTGACTTTGTACGCGCTGCTTCTAGACAGACTTTACTAAACTCTGTCCAGCTTCCGTTAGTCAGACTTTACTAAACTCTGACTTCCTTCCAGTTAAACTCTGATATTTCACTTTTACACTTAAACACTGAAACATTACATCAATTATATCTAACAATTATGTTTAGGTAATTGATATAAAAAAAATTAAAAATCGATTGTTAATAAGTTTAACTTGAGTTGAGTTTAATCTTGACTTAAACGTAGAATCTAGATCAAATAGAGAAACATGTTACATTTAGTTTAATTGATTTAAAATTTAGTAAACTTTGATTGATGCTAAAATAATTCACAATCTTCTAATTGGCCGGTAACCCACGTGTGGTATTTAAAATGTCTTCCTAGTTATATTGCGAATCTTTTAGATAAACCTCTTAAAGAATTAGAAGGCCTAGTATACTGCTATGTGTGATTTGATCAAAATTCTGATTTTACAGATGATTCGGAATGAAACTCTGTCATCCCATTCAATCCAACCGGGATGCCTTGGCTCTGACATGTAGCTTAGGAGGAGTAACATGAAGCTCAGAATTTAGGGTGTATTCAATACTCCCAAATAACAAGGGGGATTTATCTATGGTCGATATCGTAACAAAAAAAATACCCGTAAAAAAGACTTTTTCTTTTGTGGAATTAACCTGCTCCTTTCTTTTAGAAATGAATTAAGGAAATAACAAATATGTCATGGTTACAATAGTCTATCCATCGCATATAGACTTTATAAGGGCATCGTGGCATAACCGTCGAGGTGAAGTCGGGACCTAAAAGATTTAACAGAACGGTACATAGACAAGTAAATCCCTTATGAATTCCAAGGTACTCACTTTAATTAAAATTAAGAATTATGGGATTCATTATTCAGGGGATTAGACTACTCAATAATTTCATATTTTATTTATTTATTTTTAAAAATTTAAAAAATATAAATATAAAGGAAGCCGTAATTAAGGAAAACCTCCTTGGTCTTCGCTAGGAACTTGAGTAAGGAGTAAATCTTTTTTTTGGGGGGCTCTGGAATTTAAAAGTTCGAACTCCTTATCTTTTTTTGATTTTTGATGTACCTACTTGAGCCGGATGAAAGGAAACTTTCACGTCCGGTTTTGAAGGGGGGATATCCTATAGAGGATCCTATCCCAATTTTTCTTTTGCTAGGCCCATAGCTAAAAAACCCACTTTCTTACGATTACGAGGTTTGTTCGAATATGAAATCCAATCCTGGAAATACAGCATCCCACTTTTTTTTACTACCCAAGGCTTCGATACATTTCGAAATCGAGAGATCTCGACTGGAGCAGGTGCTATCCGAGAACAATTAGCCGATCTAGATTTACGGATTATTATAGATTCTTCGTTGGTAGAATGGAAAGAGTTGGGGGAAGACGGTCCCACAGGGAATGAGTGGGAAGATCGAAGGGTTGGAAGACGAAAGGATTTTTTGGTCAGACGTATGGAATTAACGAAGCATTTTATTCGAACAAATATAGACCCAGAATGGATGGTTTTGTGTCTATTACCTGTTCTTCCTCCTGAGTTAAGACCGATCGTTCAGATAGACGGGGGTAAACTAATGAGCTCGGATATTAATGAACTCTACAGAAGAGTTATCTATCGGAACAATACTCTTACCGACCTATTAACAACAAGTAGATCTACGCCAGGAGAATTAGTAATGTGTCAGGAGAAATTGGTACAAGAAGCCGTGGATACACTTCTTGATAATGGAATCCGTGGACAACCTATGAGGGACGGACATAATAAAGTTTACAAGTCATTTTCAGATGTAATTGAAGGCAAAGAGGGAAGATTTCGTGAAAATTTGCTTGGCAAACGGGTCGATTATTCAGGGCGTTCTGTCATTGTCGTGGGCCCCTCACTTTCATTACATCAATGCGGATTGCCCCGCGAAATAGCAATAGAGCTTTTCCAGACATTTGTAATTCGTAGTCTAATTAGACAACATATTGCTTCGAATATAGGAGTTGCTAAGAGTAAAATTCGGGAAAAAAAACCGATTGTATGGGAAATGCTTCGCGAAGTTATGCGGGGGCATCCTGTATTGCTAAATAGAGCACCTACTCTGCATAGATTAGGCATCCAGGCATTCCAGCCTGTTTTAGTGGAGGGTCGTGCTATTTGTTTACATCCATTAGTTCGTAAAGGATTCAATGCAGACTTTGACGGGGATCAAATGGCTGTTCATGTGCCTTTATCTTTTGAGGCTCAAGCGGAAGCACGTTTACTTATGTTTTCTCATATTAACCTTTTATCTCCGGCGATTGGGGATCCTATTTTCGTACCAACTCAAGATATGCTTATTGGACTCTATGTCTTAACTAGCGGGAATCGTCGAGGTATTTGTGTAAATAGGTATAATACATTTAATCACAGAAACTACCAAAATTAAATAATTTATGCGAATAACTATAAGTATACGAAAGAAAAAGAACTTTTTTTTTGTAATTCTTATGATGCAATTGGAGCTTATCGGCAGAAACGAATCAATTTAGATAGTCCTTTGTGGCTCCGGTGGCGGCTAGATCAACGCGTTATTGCTGCAAGAGAAGCTCCTCTCGAAGTTCACTATGAATCTTTGGGTACCTATTATGATATTTATGGGCAATATCTAATAGTAAGAAGTGTAAAAAAAGAAATTCTTTCTATATATATTCGAACTACTGTTGGTCATATTTCGATTTATCGAGAAATCGAAGAAGCTATACAGGGGTTTTGTCAGGCCTGTTGATATGGTCCGTAAGCTAAGTAATTCTATGATACCAGTTGGAATTTATGTCTCTCCGATTCAACTAGGACGGGAATTCCGGAAATTATACGCGAATTAAGATCGAGAAAAAGAAGTTTTCCAATCATTAACTCAAACCCATTGTCAAATCCTACTCGGCGGAATATAGAAGTACTTTTGTTCAAACTCATTATCAAATTCTACTCAGCGGAATATGGAGGTACTTATGGCAGAACGGGCCAATCTGGTTTTTCACAATAAAGTGATAGACGGAACTGCCATGAAACGACTTATTAGTAGATTAATAGATCACTTCGGAATGGCATATACATCACACATCCTGGATCAAGTAAAGACTCTAGGTTTTCAACAAGCTACTGCTACATCCATTTCATTAGGAATTGATGATCTTTTAACAATCCCATCTAAGAGATGGCTAGTTCAAGATGCAAAAAATCAAGTATTTTAATGTATGGATTTTATCTAAGTTATTTAAAATTTGTTTTCAAATCTGATCATTTCAACTTTCTAGTTGAGTTAGATTATAATTATTTAAAATTGGTTATAATTGTACAATATTTATTATGAAAATTAATTTATAATGTATGATAATTTGATTGTGATTGACTTTTTATTAAAAGAATGGTTGATTAATGAATGAGTAGTGTTGAAATTTAATTTAAAATATATAATAGTATATCGTGATTGATTTCAAGTTAAAATAGTGATTTTTTAGTAATTTTTTTAATTTGAAAAATATATATTTATGTATATGTTAAATAAAATCATAATTGTATTTAAATTAAAAATGTTAACTAATCATGGTTAATGAGATATGGTGAGAATGTAAATGAGGAAAATTCTTAATATAACATGACTGGTCTAAAATTTAGGAATCAGCTCTGATTGGTTCTAAAATAATTCATAATTTTCTGATTGGTTAAGTGCACATGGGTAGAGCACTAGAGCCAGGTATTATAATAAAGGATTCATTCAAAATTTATCGTGCACAATTTAAAAGAATACTAGCTTAGAACCCGTGCGATGCACGAGATTTTTTGATATATAATAAATTTTGTTTTATGTTACAGTTTATTTTTTTATAATCACTATTTTTAATAATTGTTTTATTTTTAACTTAAATAATTTAATATAGATTTAATTAATGATACGCATGATTTAAAGCTTATTGTATGAAATTTTAAATTAAATACGTCGTTAACAGAATTTGAACCTAATATTTAATAAAGTAATTTAATTATATAAAATATATCTAATCATCGGATCTAACGGTTCTTATTTATTAAATAAATGAATGATTGAAAAATTATGTTGTAAATTAAAGGGGAACGTGTTTTAATTAGAAAAAAAAAATTACCGATTGGAAGATACGATATTTTAGGTATGTATAAAAGGTAATATATTCAATTAAAAGTAAACATCTTTTAAACTGATTAAAGATACGATATTTTAGGTATTTAGTAAATTTTTACAATTATGTTTTATATAATTATCATTTTAATAATTTTTTAAATTTAATATAATTTAATATACTCATATTTACGAATTTTACTAATGTTTCCTTATTATAAACAACGTATAGGGATTTTAATATATTTTATTAATAATTGAAAATATGGTACGATATTTTTGGATATATATTAATGATTGTAAGATTGGTTTTAAATGAAAAATTGATAAGTGCATAATTTTGCATATTTTTATTACCTATTTATTTGCTTGAATTCGTATTTTAATAATTTATTTGCTTGAGTTTTTATTACCTATGTATCATGAGAGGACATGTATGTGTGGTGTGCATTGCCATGTGATCTTTTATACAAACTAGATGGATTTTGTGGGTACATTCACTATAGGCCCTCACGAGACCTCACTCGTCCACTAGGGCTGCCTAGGGGTTTAAAAGGCTTGTTGCATATGCCAAATGCAACCGTCACACCTACGAAAAGGAGTATGGGACTTTTTATCTAGATTTTCTTTTTTGTTTTTACTCGAGGACGAGCAAAAGATAGGTATGGGGGCATTTGATAAGTGCATAATTTTGCATATTTTTATTACCTGTTTATTTGCTTGAATTCGTATTTTAATAATTTATTTTGTTGCATTTCATGAAATTCGTAAATAAATAAAGAAATGGCAAAATAAATAAATAAAGTGCAAGGAAGGGAAAAAGAGGAAGAAAAAGGACCAAAAATGAAAGAAGGAAAAGAATTAGGAGCTTGGAGCAAAAGGAATATTTCAATACAAGTGGAAGGTGGAGATCATCCCAACACATTAGAAAAGTGTATGGCCAAGATCAACTCTTCAAAGCTTAAGGGGGAAGGAAACAAATAGATGGTTAGGATTTCACCACCACACAACCCAAATGTGTGGTGGGGATTTACCCAACACCCCCTTAACCCTAATTCCTATCCTATAAATACCCCTCACCCCCCTTGTATTTAGTAACTTAGATTTTAGGGTAGTTTTATTTTCTTGTATTTTCTTTAGTTTCAAATCTTGTAAACACTCTTTTTAATTTTAATACAATTTCATTTCCTTTAATTTCTTGTCTTGCTCTCTCGTTTATTTTACTTCGCTTACGTTATTTTCGTAAATCCAAGTAGTGGACAAAGTAGCGAAAAGCTAACCACTATGGGTTGAAAGTAACGAAATTTAATTTCTTGTTCGTAGTTTTAATATTTGTTTTAATTCGTAATTTTGCCCCTTTAAATTTCAATTTTATTGTGGGCCATTTAATTTTCAAATCATCGTTTTAGTTTATTTTTAATCTCGTAGTTTATTTCTTAATTTTCGTATTTAATTTTCTAAAAAAAAACCAAAAATTTTAGTTGCATAAAACTTCATTTCGAATTTTCAATTTTATTGCCTCTATCTTATTGTTTTATTCGAAGCTAAATTTCCCTTCTCCCTTGTTTTAGTTGTTTTAGCAGATCTCTCTTTTCCTCACAAAGCCTGCGGCTCATACACACACCTTCCTCTTCTTTTTCATCAAAACCCAGCCGCTCTTTTATTATTCTTCTTCTTCTATATTTCACCATCAAAACCCTCTCTTCTCTTTTTCTTTAGTTCGAATTAATAAAACCCCTCTCCTTACTCACATCTTCTTTTCGTTCGGTCAAACACCAAACCCATTTACGATTTCGCTGTGTTTTCCCCTTTCTTTCTCTGCGTTTTTTCTGAGTCTTTTGCACATGAATTGTTGCGTGGTTGTTGTTCTATTATCGTTGCTGAGTTCGGTTTACTGGTTCTGAGTTTTAATCGACTGATGCTACGTTTTTTTTGAATATCTGTTTCGATTTGAGAGTTTGCTGCGAGTGGCTTTTAGAGCCTTTGGTTTGATGTTCGTCTGGTTTTGTTTCTTCTGAGCTTTGTTATGTGATTGGCCGAGTCGTGCGTTGTCTTTACGATGTTGCTGCTTTTCGAGTTCATCTCTGAGTTGCTCGGTTCTTGATCCATTGCAGGTTGAGTTTGTTATGAATTCGCAGCGTTTGTTGCAGCATTTATTTAAGTTACTGATTTCGCGAGTTCCGTTGTGTGGGTTCAAACGTCTTGAGAGTTTTTAACTCTTGCTGCAGTTTTTTATTGTTCGTATTGTTGTCAAATGCTTTTCTGAGTAGTCCGAGTGTTGATGTTTTGTTTATTTAAATTCTTGTTTTACTGAGTAGAGGCTGAGTTTTTGTTTGTTCTTAATTACTGATTTGAGCGTCCTGTTCTGCACTTATTAGTTCTGTATTGAGTTTTAATTCAGCAAATTTGAGTTCCTCTTTCTTGTTTTGAGGTCGAGTTGTGTTTGTTGTTGTGATGTTTGTATGCCTTGTTTTTATTTTTAGAGTTAGATTCGTTGATTTTGCTGAGTGGCCTGGGTTGTATCATGCTGAGTTATTATTATTTTTTTTAAATAGGTTAATTGAATTTTAAAATAAAATCAAGTTTTAATTAGAATTTAGAATAATTTAGTTTTGTTTTTCTCATTTTTAGTAAGTTAGTTTTAAAGTTAGAATAAATTAGATTTTCTTTTAAAATTAATTTAGAATTATATTTTAGGGTAAAATCAAAATCCAAAATCTATTTGTTCTAATTCGATTAAATCGAAAATTAAGGTTTGCGAAAATAAAATAGTCTCCGAGGAACGAATCATAAATTTTACAACGAAACGAATTGTGCGCTTGCGATTCAAATTTAATCATTTCTTAGCACAACAAAAATGTTACGTATTTTAATTAGAAAGGAAATATTAATGATTTGAAAAAATGGTACGATTGATGTTTTTATAAAAGGTAATATTTTTAAATAAAAGTAAATGTGAAAATGACCATTAATTATATTATGTCATTATTTATTTTAATAATTAGGATAACCAAACCGTAAACTAAATCGACAAACTTTCAATCTTTCGGCTTTAATATAATAGTATAGATGTTTCAACTTACATAATATTTAATATATGTTTATTTCTAAGAGCAAATCCAATAGTGTCTTAGCTGGTTTCCTATAAATATTTTAAAATAAGGATTTTTAGTATTTTAAAGATCTTATTGTGTATATCAACTTCAACAATAATTCATGTATTCAATCCTTATTATTATTATAATAATAAATTTGAAACTGACTAGGAAATTATATAAAGACAACTAGTGAAAAAATAGGGGGAAACAATTTTTTATTAATGAAAATAAAATTAGGAATGACTAGTAGTTCCTTAATGATAGGGAGTGGCTAGGGATTCTTAGTGATTTACGAAATCACTAAGAAACTGTTGGAGCTACATTTTATGTCAAATTTTCTAAATTTCAAGTTAAAAATCTAGATAAGTAAGCTATTGGACTTGTTATAAGTTCGTTACCCTTTTTTTATATTAAATTTAAAAGTACTTTTTAGTATCAAGTCAATTGTTGATATAGGTGAGAATAATTAACAAATAAATAACATTTTTTATTCATTAGTATCTATTGAATCTATACTATTATATTAAATTCGAAAGATTGAAAGTTTGTCGGTTTGGTTTTCCTAATTATTAAAAATAACATAATATAATTAATGGTAATTGACCATTGCCATTTTCACATTTACTTTTATTTGAAGATATTAGCTTTTATAAATACCTAAAAACATCAATTGTACTATATCTTCAAATCATTAATATTCCTTTCTAATTAAAACACGTTACCTTTTCTATTTAAAACCCAGGGAAATTCTATATGGTACCAATGTAGTTTTGGCTTTTCTACATGGTACCGTCACTTTATTTGCTTCTCTACATGGTACCCCTAAACTCCTGTTCCCTTCTAAGTAATAACCCTCCGTCAAAGCAAACGTTGTAGAAATGTTTAAAAGCACAAAACATACCAGATTCAAATTGATTTTTGGCAGCAAATTTAACAAACATTACAAAATGAAGGAAAAAACAGGGGATATTTCCCAAAAACCTGATATCATCCATCGAAAAACGCATATTCAACAACCCACTACCACCGGCCGGCCGACCATCGGAAAATGCCAAAGTCGTCGGTGGGTTTCAACCAAAATTCAAAAACAATTCAAAAATTAATCAAAAACTCAGTTTTAATACATAACTAACACCATACAATCATTATATCATCGAATTAATGGTTATACAGCCTTGCATGCATAAATTCGATCTATGCATACAACTATACATACATATATTTACACCAATAATCTTACTAAGAGCATCTCCAACCCAAACAAACTTGTTAGCTAAATCCTAGTTGGCACTTCATATAGCTAACCCATATACATAATTACCTTCTCCAACCATAATCTGTTAGCAATAAAATTTTTAGATAATCTCACTTGGTCTTCTATATTTGTTGATCCACTACCATTATCTATAAATGGCCACATCATCTCCCTCCAATTCTATATTAATATTTTACACTTTTTTCATATCCAACTCATCTCCCTCCAATAATTATAATAGTAAAATATTGTTTTTGAAATATAGCTAACAAATATAGCTAACAACATTGGAGCAAAATCACTTTTTCATCATCTATAATATAGCTAATTATTATTATATATTATTTTAGCTAATCAATTTACCTAATAGCATTGGAGATGCTCTAAATCATCATTTAAGCATAAGAACATAAAAATAAGTAATTAAAACAGAGATTGAGCATGATTTGGTGTTAAAAGTCGAAAAGTAATTGAAAAAGGGTGAAGGAGAGTACCACAACAGCTGAACTCCGAGCAAGAAGAAGAAATGGAGGTGGGTGGTGATTATATAGAGCCATGGGCAAAACAGTAAACTGCCAAAAGCTGAAAATCTATTTTCCTTTTAAAATTCGGTTTTAATCATTTAAAAATTGAAATAAATTGGAAAATTAAGATAAAAGTAATTTTTAAAATTATAAAATAAAATTTATGAAATTACAGACCTCCCCATATTTTTAAAATAATCTTTGAGTTAAAAATGAATTTTATAGGAATTTTTGAAATAAAGAACCCTTAAATGAAATAAAGCTTTTTAAATCATTTAAAAATACTTAAACTCACAAACAAATACTCCTACTAATTCTAAAAACTAAATAATATCACAAAGATAATAATGCAAAAGATTTCACGATTTTAAACGACTCCAATAATTTTATAAAAATCGCAGAAGATAAATAATGCTTATTTAAAATAGTTTTAAATGCTAAAAAATGTAAATAAAAATATATACGAGTCATCACATAATCATATAAACATGACTTCACACATACTTTGACTTCACGAGAATATCCATATCACATAATTCACATTTATCAATTAAATTAACACTTAAATAATTGCGAAAAATTCTAGGTCGTTATATCTAACCCTTGTATTTCTGACCAACTTTGGGACAGCTCCCTTCAATTCTTTGGCCGTTGGTGCACCCTTCCAATTTTATGCATTGTGGCAAAAATGACCACAAGTCTTACATTTAACAGTCTTGCATTAGTTTAGGGGTACCATGTAGAGAAGTAAATAAAGTGATGGTACCATGTAGAAAAACCAAAACTACGTTGGTACCATATAGAATTTCCCATCATTTTATATTACAAGTTTTGGCTTTTTAACGGTTCTACAATGTTTCAGCTGACGGAGGGTTATAATTGTAACAAAAACATTAGTTTAGGGGTACCATGTAGAGAAGCAAATAAAGTGATGGTACCTTGTAGAAAAGCCAAAACCACATTGATACCATATAGAATTTCCCTAAAACTAATTTTACAATCATTAATATATACCAGAAAATATCATGTCATATTTTCCAAGTATTAATAAAATATATTAAAAATACCTATACGTTGTTTATAATAATGAAATATTAGTATAATCCGTAAACATGAGTATATTAAATTTTATTAAATTAAAATTAAAAAATTATTAAAATAATGATTATATAAAAACATAATTGTAATATTAAAAAAATTTAATAAACACCTAAAAAATCGTATCTTTCAATCAATTTAAAAGATGTTTACTTTTAACTGAAGATATTACCCTTTATAAACACCTAAAATATTGAATCTTTCAATCATTAATATTTCTTTTCTAATTAAAACACGTTATTTTTTAATTTAAAACATAATTTTGCATCTTAATTTTCCAATCATTAATATTTTTTTAATTAAAACATGTTACCTTTTAATTTAAAATATAATCTTGCAATCATTAACATATACCCAAAAATATCACACCATATCTTTCAATCACTAATAAAAATATATAATACAACGAATAATTACTGTTAGATATTTAGCGAAAAATCAGAATAGTTAGATCTAATGATTGAAGATTTTATATAATTAAATTACTTTACAAAATATTCAAGATTCGAATTTTGTCGATGATATATTTAATTTAAAATTTTATAATATAAATTTTAAACCAAGTATATCATTAATTAAATTTATATAAATTATATAAATTTTAATTAAATTAATTATCAAAAATATTAATTATATAAAAATGTAATTATAACATAAAATAAAATTTATTACATATCAAAATAAACCCCTACATGAAACGGGTTAGAAGCCAGTATATTAATACAGGTGAGAATTGAATTAAGACACGAAGAATACCATCTTTCTTAATACATTCTTGATTGGATGACATAAAAATGTAGTAAATATTTTACTCAAGTAAATGAAAACACGTTTAAGGTAATTCCAGCAGCACCTTTTGTACTGAGGTTGACATCAGTCCTGCAGCATAAAAAACGCACCCATAGCATCTCTCTTTGTCTGAAAAATTGTTGTTTTGCATATTTATAGTAATATACTGTACTTACACAAGGAGAGTGAACTGATCTGTAGTGTCATTGGCTAGTTCAAGTCTTGAACACTCTTTGGCATTTCAACAATATTTATTTTTTATTAAAAAAACAAACACAAAACCCATGAACACAATAATGAACCCCACCAAGAATTTTCACATTTTTTGATGTAATTGTTTTTATTTTCATCACTTCAGATTTACTCTATTCTCAAGATCAAACAACCCCTTTTGCTTTCAGATTCATTACTGGGTTAGTCTCCTCTCTACTTTAATTTTCTATTATGATTTGTATGCTAATGTATAGATGTGTTTTATATATGTACTTAAGATCTCATTGTAAACTCATTGATTTGCTTGTTTGTATACGTTTTATGTTTTTCTTGCAATCCTAATAATCTTGCACTTTAGCTGAATCTTGGGTTGTAAAGATAGGATTTTTTAGTACATTAGAAGATCTAATCTGGTTTTGTGCTTAATAAGTGCTGACATATAGGAATAAGCTTGAAATTAGAATTTACCCGATGTTTGGTTTTTTGATTTGTAATTTATCCTACATTATGTAATGATTTGTCATTCTTATTTATTTTGATGGTTGTTAAATTGGTATAATGAAGTTCAAGATTTCACAGTTTCTCAGTTTGATTGTAATGTGTTATATTCTTTATTGATGGATTTGCTTGTCGCAGGTGGGAGTGTCATTGAGGTTGGGGAGTATGGCGGATACTGATATCTGCATACCCGCGTTAGAGAATGGATCGACAGATGAAAATGGAGGACATGTAAAGCTACCCGTTAATGGGACTATTAGAAGTACTTCCAACATTGAAGAATCGATTGAAAATTTTGAAGGAATGCTTCAGCTGAATGGAAACTCCGCAGGTCAAGAAGCTGACACATCAATGTTGTCTGATCAAAGTAATAGCCTTGCAGCATCTAAGGTAGCAAATGCAGCTTGTTATATACTTCTTGCATTGTATTTTACCTTAAAATTATAACTAACGTATACCTGCAATTTTACCAATAGGAACCGGAAGTGAAAGGAATGAATGAGCCAAAGGGTTCTACATTTCGTAAAGATATTGCCACTTCCAAGAATGGGAAGCATTTGGGCCCCAAAAAAGCTTTGGGCACTCAAGTGAAGAGTGTCAAAGAGGGAAATATGCCACGATCAACTTCTTTCCAGGTTAAGGTGTGTATCTGTAAATTTATAGCCGACGTCCAGGGGATTCCAACAGGGTTGAATAGTTTTTCATATTCTAAATGTACGTGGTTTTATTTTTTTAATCCATTATAATTGTGATACTGTTGGTTTTATCCTTTCCAGCAATCAAAAAATAGTAATGGACAGTCAGCTATAGAGGATGTGGCAGAATCGCAAGGCCTAGTGTATGATCCTTACACTTGTGGAATCACTTAGCTTTTTGCTCGACAGATTTTTAAAATTGATCTTCAATTGCTTGCTATTGTGTTTTTTCAGTGAAAGAATGCAAATTTCTTCTAGCTTTTTAGATATTTATTTATTATTATTTCTTAACTGCAGGGAGAAGATCAAACCAAACAAAGGGAAAAAAGTCGAGCCAAATAAAGCTGAAGGTAGCACTAGTTTTTTACCCTCGGGTCTTTTGCCTTCCCCATCCCGTTTTATTTATCCTAATTATGAACACCCTCATTACCAAAACTTTTTTTTTTGTTCACCGAATCACTTGTCCTACTGTACTACAAACAATATCTCTACTAGTTTAGGTTTTCATATTCTTTCTCTTTACCCTTCTTGATGTGTTGTCTGCTTGATTTAAAAAAGATTTGATTATATGAACAAAAATTAGTTATATGTATGGCGATAACATGTGAGAATGAAATGGGGAATTGTTGAAACACATGTTAACAGAATAAGAAAAGCATTCAACCTACTTTATGGAAATTGAGAATAATTAGGACAATTAGATGTGTAAAAGGATAAATAATAATCATGACAGAAAAATGGGTAATGTTGATTACCTAATATCCTCTGGTAACTCAAAGGAGGTGTGTACATCTTAATTAAATTCAAAGTTAACTCACTTGGTTTATTGATCTATTCATCAAATTAGTGTTAAGTGTTTGTTGGAAGCTCAGGTGTAGGAGATGGTAAACCCCAAAGATCAGGTATGCTGCCTTCATATGGTTTCAGTTTCAAGTGCAATGAAAGAGCTGAGAAGAGAAGAGAGGTTAATTTTCTTCTTCTTCTTCTTCTTTTTTTTTTTTGCTGAGTGAGGTTTATTTTTCTTATTTGCATAATTGCAACATCCTGTGGTTTGTTTAAGTTAGACTGAGAATGTTTTTTTGACTTTCTTTTGTGTAGTATTTCTCGAAACTTGAGGAAAAGATCCATGCTAAGGAAATGGAGAAGAGTGACCTCCAAGCTAAAACCAAGGTACTAGTTCAATGCTGGGACTCAAATTCAATTCAAGATTTTATTAGATCACACTGTGCATGTGTATTTATGCTATTAAGCACATATTTAAACAGGAACAACAAGAAGCTGAGATTAAAAGGTTAAGGAAGAGTTTGAAATTTAAGGCCACACCCATGCCAAGCTTCTATCAGGAACCTCCACCTAAACCAGAGTTGAAGAAGGTAATTTTAATCCAAATTATTACTTATAATGATGAATATTTAATAATCTGTTGGGTATTTTATTTATTGTATATTTAAAGAAATACTGAAATAGATGGGACAGAAAACTTCGAGGCTACCTACAAATTTACTACTTGACTTGTTGAAGATTTTTTAAAGTCACCTTACATATTGTTATGAACTAACCGAAGAAATCCAAACATACATACCCAGTATTATGTCCCATTTAGAAGTAGGGTCTGCACTCTGCAGAAGGTGTGATGTATGTTGACTTTATCTGTACTTCTAGAATGAGAGTAGATAGACTGTTTCTTTGAAGACCCTAGTCTTCTGAGAGCATTGTGGTGAGCTTTGTAAGATTTTTAAAATTTTTAAGCGGCTGAAAAAAGGTATCGAATGACAAAATGTAACACAAATAGTATTATAAAATCATATCATTTTATTTGGGCGTGTCTTTGTATGTTTATGTTGTCCCATTTATATAGATGGCATTTGTAATTTACTAATTTTACATCATCATACAGGAGTCAACACCAGCAGTCTTGAGGGAGAGTGTTTAAGGGATCAAGATATTGATGAGTTTAATTTAGAACTTGGCTTATATAAGACCCCAGGATTTAACATCTTCCAAACAATTGCATCATAAATCATATCTAATTATATACATTTAAACTGTAAATTAGGTGGACATCTTGCTACAAACACATTTAAGAAAAATTTATACCAAAAATTTGGATGTTTAGTCGGTAGTAGCTGGAGCGCATACAAATTTTGTTAGATGTGTTCTTACTCTTGAAGAATTAGTCATTAGGGAATAGGAAGTTGCAAGAAAGATTGAGAAAATCCCAATAGATACATTACTGTGGTGAATGAGGAATGCTTTCTATGCTGAGGTAACCGTAACATAATTCATAGCCATTGTAGTGCCCTACACTTTATGTTTAGATCATCATAATCTCCTTTGCCATCTGATTTTTTCACTTAATGTCCATTAAAACTTGAAGTGTTGTTGCTTTATGAGGGATGTATATACCAAACCTATGATGTTCTGACCTACCTATCAACTTTCACCCTGCAATTGTTCTCCTAAAAAACAAGAAATGGCATCATTTGGAAAAGCGAAAAGTAGAAGGGTACTGTTAATACTCACACACTTGTGCACTCACAGAGTTTGAGCCCTTAATCCTTCGCTACTAATTTTAATTTTATCAGCTTAATTAAATGTTATAAATTATAGAAGAAAATACTGATTAAGTAGTAATTTTGTGTTCAGGTGTGTTGGAGCTTATTTGTCTTTTTTGGAATCAATTCTTGTTAGCATTAATCTATTTTTTACACACACATTAGTTATATATACAAGTTATGGTTTTATTTTGCTGCCATTTATGATTAGGTAGTGTTAGTTTATTGTAGTGTTCTGTTATTTAACACATTCTTTTTAAATTCATATGCAGTCATTATTTTGTTTTTCTCTCTTATCGTTCTCAGTTTTGTTGTGTCTATATTATTTGTTCTCTGATTAGTGTTCACGTCTAAATAAGCCAATTATATTACTGTAAACGACACAATTATATTTTTACTGAGCATTGATTTGGGCTCCTGAACCAAAATCCCTCCGAGTGTCGGTTTTGGCTCCTGAGCCTAAATCCTAGCTTCGTCACTGATTGTCGGCCCTACACTTTAAACATGCGAGATGAGGGATTCTCCGCCATTTTTGGCAGCAGAGGTCTGTCGATTCATGGAGATCCTGCAATATGTTATTCTAAGTTCTTAAATTTTGTTCCGTATCACTGTTTACCAGGCCAACAAAGAAAACTTGACCTTAGACTTAGATTGTCTGGTCTAGGAGGTACTTCAGAAAAAAAATGACCTGTCCAATGAAAGATAACTGTTTGCGTCTGTTGCAGAATCTGTTGTTAAGACAGGATAGGTCTGACCCTTACTTGCAGTGGCCATGTGCCTGTAAATTAAATGGCAAGCCAACTTGGAGAAGGATATGGTGAACTATGCAAATCTTGTCACTTTTTGTGACTGGATTCTTTCCACCTTTCTGCAAGAACTGGGATCTAAAGAGTCTTCACACGCCGACCAATTTATAATTAATGATGAAGATACTAACCATATGGTCCATGTGTGCATGATGCATGAGCACTCATTCTTGAGGTGTTTCTGCTATTACCTGACTAAAAAAAAATGAGTATCATGCCTTAATGTCAGCGAATTTCTAAGCCATTCCATCCCATCAAATTTAAAACATCGTCAAAGTAAGATGTAGGTAAGAAGCGAGTAACATACGGAGTAAAGCAGAAAAGAAGAGAGAGAAGCAACTAATGAGTGAAAGGCTGATATTCTATTTAGACGATTAGAGTAGGTCCTAATACATCAACATAGGTGATTGTTAAATGGTCATATGAAAAGATTTAAATGATTCCTTTCTTGTAGTTAATTATGACTGCTTGAAAGCAATCAAAACACCTGAAAAAATCGGGCTTGTTTGATACTTTGGTTCAGTATATTGATGCCCTTAAGCTTTCTGTCATTGTGATGTAGAAACCAACAACAAGAGCGAAATCTCCCAAGTTTGCTCGCAAGGACTTGCTCAGTGGTGATTCTGAAGAAAACAGTGGGCGTAATTTCCGTTCAAGTCGATTAAGTGTTGATGAAAAATTGATGCAGAACAATTCTGCTAAAGGACCTTCTACCACTCAATTGAAGAAGCCTATCCGGAAGTCCCTTCCTAAGCTGCCTTCGCAGAAAAGCGACATGACAAGTGAAAAAAATGCAGCTGCAACCCAAAAGATTATCCCACTGGGCAAAACAGATAAACTGGCGTCTCAAGAAACTACAGCATCTAATAATAGTAATGCAAGTGCACTTCAAAACGATGCGGAACCAGATGCTGACCCAAGCTTAATTCAGCCCAACATGGATGATGCACCCGAAGATAAAGACAACGTATTGGTGCAAGATTCTGTTGCACCGGAGTACTAAAGTTAGCCGGGAACAGTGCACTCATAAAGATGGGCCACCATTCTCGTCGAGGAATTAAACAAAAATTGATGAAGACATGAATCATAGTCAGACTGGGGAACTAAAGGTATGGTATTTAACATTGATATGTCGTGGCTTGTCCATAATCAGCAAGATTTGATTGCGTTGTGCATTTTATGTGAACAATCCTGGTTTGACAACCGGTATTCTAGAGTCCTCAATAACATTAAATTGCCTCTTCTGTCGCTATCATTCATGTTTAACGTGTTGGCTGCTTGACAGTGGAAAAGTTTTGTTTTGATAGTTCACCTGTTTTGGTTATAAATTTGTGGATGATTTTGAACATATACATGCTGTGCTTAATACTACTGCTGTCTGCAGAATCAAGAATGTAATGCTGTGCTTAAAACTACACTTCTTTCTGCAGAATCAAGAATGTAATGTTTGTTTCTTTCAAAGACAAGTTACCCTGTTCTTTTTGTTTTAATGTAGTGGATGCTCAAAATGATGGAAAGTGAAAACCCTGTTCATGTAGATGCTTTCTGCTGGGGAAAACACTACCTTGTTGCTTTTGGCATATCTATTCCTCTCCATTTGGATTAATCTTGAAGGTTACTCAGAATGAAATTTCTTTGGAAGAACTTGCTTTAAAATTCATTCCTATCTCCATGCAAATGTCAATCTTAAGTCCATAATTAAATCCCAAAAAGATTAAAAGACGGTAACTATCATTTTTGATGTTTTCGAGCATTTTGATGCCAAATTTTATCTCAAAATGGTTACTAAATGCTTAATATATTGGATTAAAAGAACAAGGATCGCGAATAAAATTTCATGGTTAAGAATCAAAAAGAAAATTAACAAGAGTAGTCTTGGAACAAATTTTAAACAAGTTAGTCACCTTTGAGATGACACAAATTTGGACACTAGTACACATTCAAACACAAACGGAGTAAAACTAGAAGATGAACACCTGAGAATCAGCCGATCTCTCCGTGGATCGCCATTAGAGCTTTAGCAAACTCTGATACCATGAAAACTTTATGTACAAAACAGAATTGTATTGATTGAAAAAGAAAGAGTAAGTGTACAAGTTGTTTGTGTCCTATTATATACAAGTTTGAGAAATGGCGGGAAGTAACTAACTTCTAAAACTAACTAATCTAGTGTGTGTACAGCTGGAAATTAGAAGAAAAAGATCCTTATAATCTATTTTTAGAACTAATATTTACACTAGTCTTTGTAGTCTCAACATCCCCCTGCAAGTTGGAATCGGATACGATGCCTAACTTGGAACATAACTCTTGCATTTGGTAAGAAGGTAATGTCTTTGTTAGTACATCAGCAAGCTGATTTTTGGTTGGTAAATAGGACAACTGCAACAATCCTTCAAGAACTTTGTCACGAGTGAAGTGACAATCAACTTCTATGTGCTTAGTTCTCTCGTGAAAAACTAGATTTTTTGCAATATGCAATGCAGACTGATTATCACAATATAGTGTAACAGGTGGCAAACCAGTGATGCCCAATTCTTGTAACAAGTTCACAGCCCAAGTCACTTCAGAAGCTGCTGCAGCCATTGCTCGGTATTCTGCTTCAGAACTGGAACGTGAAACTGTTGCCTGCTTCTTTGATTTCCATGTAATGGGAGAACCGCCTAGGAGAAGCACATAACCTGTTACTGATCGTCTAGAATCTGGACATGAAGCCCAGTCAGAATCAGAGTATGCCTGTAAAACTAAAGATTCTGGATTCTGCAACTTGATACCCTGTCCTGCTGTATGAGCTACATAGCGTAATGTATGATGAAGAGCTTCATAATGAGATGTACGAGGAGATTGCATGTACTGGCTTAATAGCTGAACTGTATAGCTAAGGTCTGGCCTTGTATTTGTAAGAAAATTTAGCTTACCAATCAAAGACCTGTATTGTTCGGGATCATGTAAAAGTTCTCCATCAGAAGCATGTAACTTTAGATTCAATGGTAAAGGTGTTACTGCTTTCTTAGAGACATCTAGTTTACACTCCTGTATCAACTCTTTGGTAAACTTAGTTTGGCTCATCACTATACCATCAGATAGGTAAGTTATTTCTATCCCAAGAAAATAATGCAAAATCCCCAAATCCTTGATACTGAAAACATCATTCAAATGAGTCTTAATAGACTGAATATGTGCCAAATTGCTTCCAGTCACAATGATATCATCAACATATACTGCTAAGATAGTGATATCAGTGTCAGTCTTGTAGGTGAACATACTATAATCATTTTTAGACCAAACAAAACCTTGATCTATAAGCTCATGAGTAAGTTTTTCTGCCCATTGTCTTGATGCTTGCCTAAGACCATATAAAGATTTTCTCAGTCGACAAACCAAATTCAATGGATTATCAAGCCCCTCTGGAACAATCATATATACTTCCTCAAATAAATCACCATGAAGGAATGCATTGTTTACATCCAACTGAAAAACATCCCACTTTTTACTAGCTGCAACCGACAGAATGCATCTCACAGTACTCATTTTCACTACAGGTGAAAAAGTCTCAGTAAAATCCATACCAATCTTCTGATTATAATCCTTGACAACAAGCCTTGCCTTACACCGTTCTAATGATCCATCTGCATTTAACTTCACCTTGAACACCCATCGACAATCTATGGCTTTTTTACCTAGAGGCAATGGTACTAACTCCCAAGTTTTATTCTTATGTAATGCATCAAGCTCCTTTTGCATAGCAGCAATCCAGATTGGATTTTTAGAAGCTTCTTGATAACAAGTAAGTTCACTAATAGTTGACTGTTTTGACATGAATTGAAAGTGAGAAGAGGGAAGACTAGAACTTGATACCAAATTACACCAATGAGAATTTGAACTGTAATTACAATAGTTATCAGAAAGATATGGAGGAATTTGTTTTGATCTAGTAGAAACTCTAACTGGATCAGATGAGATTGATGTATCAGAAGAAGAATTGGAAGTAGATGTTTGTGTATCAGTAGAAGTAGAATTAGTGTTTTGAAAATTATCATGACTAGAGTTATCATTTACATTTGTAGCAATATCAGGAATATGTGGTTCATTATCAACAATATGTGAACCAAAAAATTTAGGAAGAAATGTAGTATTTAAAAAATCAGTAGTTGAAGACTGAAAAACGATATGAAATGGAAAGATTGATTCATGAAAAATAATATCTCTGGAAATTACAACCTGATTTGTTTTCGGATTATAAACCCCATATCCTTTGATAGTATTTGAATATCCTAGAAAAACAGCGACATCAGCTCTAGGATCAAACTTTCATCTATGAACTTTATGAGTAGATATGAAACAAAGACATCCAAAAACTTTGAGATGCAGTAAATCAGGATCAGAATGATACAACTTAAAATAAGGAGTGACATTTTCAATAGATTTCAGAGGCATCCTATTTATGAGATAGGTTGCACATAAGATTGAATCACCCCAGAATGTCTTGAAAATGGCTTTCAGCTAAAGCTATAATTTTCGTTTAGGACGCCCAAAGTTATTGGGTTGCTCTGCTGCTAATAAGCTAGAACAAATATGAAAATTTTGACAGTGATTCAAACAGTTTTTTTTTGTTAAATTTTCTTTATACAACATTAAAATCCAACCAAATACCTAAGTTGATATTGATACAACAAAAGAAAAAAAATACTCACAATTTACGTCGTTATTAATTCCAAAAATAGCCAAAAAAATCTTACGTACAAGTATGATTATGATATTTTAATTTTTATCCTCTGTTTCTGGTACTAGTATATTCATTCGAAAATCCAAAATTCTACATTTTGTTACAAAAAACAAGTAATCTGTAAAAACGAACAAACAGTAAAGTGATCAAAAAAACAATTACAAAAAAAAACTAATAAAAAACAAACAAAAAGCTGTAACAATTAGAAACATCAAAAAGCTGTTGCAACTTACAAACATCAGTCTTGTGTTATGTACAAAAATGGACAAACATAATCTACCCACAACACTTTTTATCAGTAAACAGTAACCACATTCAGTTAAAAAAACAAATTACAATTAAAATAAAAAAATTAAAGAACCAAACCAAAACAAAACAAACAGATCTCAGTTCAAGAACATCACCAGAGTCTGTCAACCAAAACTGACAAAAAGCGGCAACAAACCAGTTAAGACTGTGTCATGGCTTAGAAACAAACCTGAATCGACATACAAACCCATAACACATACATACATGTTTTGTATATACATATACAGAGAGTATTGAATGGTCGATTCAGGTGTGTTTCCAAGCGCTGACACATTAACCCATCATAAGCCATGTACCAGGCGGATTTCACAAAAAAGGGTTACACAGTTGAATGTGTGCTTGGAAACAAACCCAAATCGTCACTTAACTAATACATACACGAATCATGTATGTATAGGTTTGCCGATTCAATTGTGTTTCCAAGCATTCACACATCAACTCATTTTTAATATAACAATAATATTAATAGTAATATTGAAACAAAATGATGAAGTGGTCAAAGGGTTTACAAGAGGAGAGGAGGTGGCTACGCTTTGTTGATTTTGTTGAATGAATGAAAAGGTCGTATCAATGCTATCCTTATATAGCACTCTTTATTCAATCCTGGCCGTTGCTTTTGACGGTGGATATGGCCTTTTTGCCAGCTAGGGTTACAAACCCTAAATTTACTAGTAAATGACATTTATACCCCCCATAATATTTCCAACGGAAGACGAGCTCTTTACTTCTTATCTCTTCAGTTTTGTATCAACAAGTCTTATATTTTTTTCCAGGCGGTTTCTTTTTTATTTATTTTATCAAAATATATTTTGAATTTCTTATATTTATAATTATTATGCGTTTCAATTTAGAGCTTGTACCAAAATTTAATTATATTTTTATATGTAAAATGACATTTACTTTTTCTCATAATGAATTTTGAAACCATGTCTTTATAAAATCCGACTTAGAATTTTTATTTTATATAGTCAAAACCAGTAGTTTACTTTTGGATAAATTCGTTGAAGGTAATTTATAGCGTACACAGGAAAATACTTGTCCCGAACTGGATGTTCATTCGCACTGACTTGCATTAGCAAGGCGAATTATAGGGTTGATTGGGTTTTTTTGAAGGAAAAAATGAGAGGTATGGGATTCAGTCAGAAGTGGATAGCATGGATGATGATGTAAGTGGATAGCATGGATGATGATGTGTGTCATCAATGTGTCTTACGAATTCTGTTTTAATGGCTCCTCTATTGGTCCAGTTCAACCTAGAAGGGGATTACGACAGGGGATCCTTTGTCCCCATATCTGTTTCTTCTATGTGGAGGGTTTGTCGGATAGTTTGAGTAAAGCTGCTAGTGAAGGCCTCATTCATGGTTCACAGATTTGTTCAGCAGCTCCAACTGTTACTCATCTTCTTTTCGCAGACGACGGTTTTTTGTTCTTTCGTGCTAACCAAGCAGAAACTGAAACTGTTAAGGAGTTACTCAGTAATTACGAAAGACTGTCAGGGCAATCTGTCAACTTTCAAAAATCTGGGATACATTTTAGCTCAAATGTGAATCAACAGCTAAGAACGGAGCTCTCTACTATGCTAGGGGTGACTAATAATTTGCAGGATAGTAAATACCTTGGGCTACCATCGTTGGTTGGGAGGTCTAAAAAGAAAGTGTTTGGTTTCATCAAGGATAAGGTTTGGAAGAGAGTCCAGGGGTGGCGTTCAAAGCATGTTTCGCAAGCTGGGAAGCCTATCTTAATTAAAAATGGTGCTCAATCTATCCCTTCTTACTGTATGTCCTGTTTCTTATTACCAAAATCACTCTGTCAAGAGATAGAAATAATCATGAACAAGTACTGGTGGAATTCGAGTTCTCGACAAAGCAAAGGCATTAACTGGCTTGGTTGGAGTGATATGTGTGGTTCTAAGCAACGAGGTGGTCTTGGTTTCCGAAGTCTTTATGGGTTTAACATTGCCTTAATTGGTAAACAATGCTGGAAATTTATTAAGGAACCTCAGTCTTTGGTGGCACGCATTTACAAGGCTAAATACTTCCCAAATTGTCACTTGTTACAGGCTGGAATGGTGTCAGGGGCTAGTTTCATCTGGGCTGGCTTGATGACTGCAAAAGAACATTTGGCAGATGGTTTTAGATGGGTCTTGGGTGATGGTGTAGATATTAATGCAGTAAAGGATCCATGGCTTAGAAACAAAGAAGGTTTCTATGTTGATCAGACGGTGGAGTATGGGATTGACAATATCCCTGTGGCTGACTTTATTTTGTCTGAATCCAAGAACTGGGATATGCCAAAAGTACGTGAGTTTTTTTCAAAGACTGATGCTCGTTTAATATTGGACACTAGGATTCCTCATGGGTCTGTTAAAGATTGAGTTGCATGGACAGGATCTCCAGATGGGCATTATGCTATTAAGTTTGGGTACCACCATTGGAGTAATAGTAATTTGACTAATGTGGGAGTAGTGGTTGGAGCAAGCTCTGGCAGTTGGATGTCCCTCACAAGGTGAAGACTTTCTTATGGAGATTTTGTCGCAATAGCATTCCTGTTCGAAACAAATTGAAACATAGAGGTGTGCCCCTCCCAATAACATGTCCTATGTGTTTATCAGACATCGAACACTTGTTTCATGTGTTTTTCGACTGTCCGTTTGCTGCTAGCTGCTGGCAATATGTTGGAGTGGTCTATGATATGAGAGAAGTGGAATTTGCTCCAGACTGGTTGCTTCAGAAGTTGAATATGGCAGGTCGTGACGAGAGAATTGTTATAGCTAAAGTTTTGTACGGAATATGATTTTTTCGTAACAAAAAGGTTTGGGAGAACAAGACGGTTGATAGTAGGATAACAATGGAGTGGAGTGCCAAGTTTTTTGCAGACTGGAGAATTGCGAAGGAGAGCAGGTCTAAGATGACACCGAGTAACATGAGTCGTGGGCAAGCTTTTATTCACAGGTGGAAACCCCCTGATGTTGGAGTGCTTAAACTGAACACAGATGCTGCATTTAAGGTTGGTGACGATACTTTTTCTATTGGCCTTATCATTCGTGATCATCATGGAAAGTTTATAACTGGACGAGTGAAGAACATGGCCATGGTGAATTCGGTTTTGGAGGCTGAAGTGGCTGCTATCAGAAAAGGACTTCTATGGCTAGGTGAGTTACCATACTGTAATGTGGAGATCGAATCTGACTCTCTTTTGTCAGTTCGAGCTCTCAATGGTGCACATGGTAATGAACTGGAGGTTGGTTTTCTTTTAGATGAGTGTCGTACTATGCTTCAGTCTAAACCGGGCTTGTCGGTTTCTTTTGCTAAAAGGCAGGCAAATAAAGCAGTCCATTTGATGGCTAGAGTAGCTTGTTTGCCAAATTGCCAAAGCACTTATACGTCTCCTCCTAGTATGTTGGTAGAGACTTTGTTGGATGATGTCTTGATTGAATGAAATTCTTATTTGATTCAAAAAAATAAAATAAAAATAGTTCGTGACATTTATGCGAAAATATGATTGTTAAATCGTTGATGTCTATTTTTGAAAATTTGATATAGGAATAACATTTTCGTATATGAAAAAATCTAAATAAAATTAATTATATTGATTTAGTTAATTTTTATTGGTCATCTCTTTTAGGAGATTGTACGATTTACTTTTACCGATCGATTGAATTATATGCTTAAAAGAAAAACGAACAAGCCAAAACTGTGCAAATTATTAGAGTTTCAAATTCTTCATCCACTAGAAATTTATATCCAAAACTATATTCAAAATATTCAAGTAAATAATATCATCGTGAGGTAAAGAATTTATATTATTTTTCATAATTTTTGTAGCGAGGATATTATGTGGGTGTTTGGGGTTTCACAAAGTTGAGCCATTTGGGCTTAAAAGCCCAATTCCACTTATGGACACCGTTTGGGTAAATAATTTTAATGAACTTATTGGAACTTATTATGCGTAAGTGGAATGTTAGGAAATCCTAACATTCAACTTATACTTATAACTTATTCTCGATATACGCAATTCTTTAAATCTTCAAAATCATATATCTTTTGATCCGTTCATTAAAAAATTGATATATATATATATATATATATATATATCAAATTTCTCTACTCATCAAGATCTATCCATTGATATCCATTGATATATACTAAAAACAAATATTTAAAAAAATAATAAAAAAAGTTAACTTATAAGTTCTGATTTACCAAACACTCTACTGATTTATAAGTTCTGATTTACCAAACAATCTACTGACTTATAATTTCTGATTTACTTATTACTTATATGACACTTATGCTTATAAGTCATATAAGCTATTCATTTTAAGATAAACCAAACGGCCCCTATGTTTAATGCTGAGTTGTTTTCATTTTCGAAGGAAATATTAAATTTGGGCCAACTATGAAATATAAGAGAGTTCTAACTTATATAGCCCATAATGATGGGCTTGTCTGAAAGTTTAAAGGGCCAATGTTTTCTTTATGCTTTACCTATTCATTATACTTCAATATTTTCTTGAGTTATTAGTCAAAAAACCCAACCAACTTTCTATTTTTTTGCAATTTAACCAATGAACTTATTTTTTCTCATAAAAGCCCAATAAACTTTATTAAATTATGAAAAATAAATTATTAACTATAGTTAGTCATTGTTGATGAACAATGTGTATTAACTATTGTTCAACCACATCTTTACTAAATAAGCAATAAATTATTAATCAAAAAATTAATTCAAATTATTACTTTATTGTAGTAAAATAATATTTACTAAATAACCCAGTTAACCACCATGGAAGAGGTGATTTCTTATGACCTCATTTCCTCTTCCCCTAAGCCCCCTCGTTGTGATCATAATTATATCCTATATATAATTAGCGTAAGGAGGTTTTGATGGTATGCTTTGGTCGTCAGGGCTATTATAATAAATTCAAGACACCTAATAAGAATAAAAGACACTTAAAAAAATGTACGAGATAGTTGTAATAGCCAAACCCTAATACAAATCCTATATCATTTTCAAAAATAAACAAAGTAAACAAACAAACTAACAAAAATAATAAACAAAGTAAACAAACAAAAAACATGAAATAGAAAAAAAAACCCCAAAAAAAATGAAATATCAAAATACATGCTAGGTTAAATGTTCAAATATATGTAATTTACAAGAAAATCATTTACAACAAACATGTTTCTAAAATTTAAAAAAACAATCCAAAAAATAAAATTATAAAATTATTCAAACACAAATATATAAAAAAATAATAAAAATATTAACAAAATACTCATCAACAAATTTAATAATAATTATTAAAAAATCACATATATCCTTTAGAAAATTAATAACATATTATAACACAATGTTTTATTATTAAAATATGTGAATAAAAAACTTAAAATATAAAATAAAATATTTGCAATAACATTCAAAATAAAATCTAAAAAAAAAATTTATAAAAGCATCCGTGCATCGCACGGGTTTAAAATTAGTAATAATAATAATAATAATAATAATAATAATAATAATAATAATAATAAGATTCTTTTTTTAATAAAGGATATGTAGAATTAATTCCTTACACAAAATGATACAACTGTTTTGTAAGGTTTAGTACTCCATCTCATAACTTGCACGTGTCTTCAAGTCACCCAGCTAACAATTAAGCTTTGTATTCCTAGTTATGTCTTAGAATCTTACCCTGTTTAAATCAATAGAAATATAAACATAATACTACATTCTCAAACAATTATACGCATACATTTGGTTTCTTCATTGGCCTTCATTTGTGTTTTGCTCCACTACACATATTGTTGCAACTATTTTTTTTTGGACATGGCACCACATTTGCTCCATGGAGTACTTCATGCCACTATTTATGAAGTTGATTCACTCAACACAGGATGCGGTTTCAATCTTTTTAGTCAGGTACCTATCTCAAATTTTGCAGTTCCGTTAATAACAGTAAGGTTACCGTCCGGTCCGGTCCTAAAATCGAATATGATAGTTTCGATCTCTTATAGGGTTGAGCAAAACCGAACTGAAACCAAAAAAACGAACCGATTTATGTAATTTCGGTTTGGTTTCATTTTTCCTAAAATTTCGGTCTGTTCGGTTTTTCGGCCCGGATCGAATTAAATTTTGATTCGGTTCAATTTTTAAGAGAAAAAATTCGATTCGGGCTGAATAAATCGAATTATATATTTATATTATATATAATATATGTTTATTATTTTTTATTTATATAATATATATTCAACAAATGCAACTTACTCTCATGCTTTAACGTCACCTTATTCTTAATTGATTAATATGTATAGTTTATTAGTTTGCATCATATTTTTTCAAAATATACAATTTTTTCTTAGACCTAAAAATTTATTATTAATTGTTACCTTATTGATTTATTATTGTGCCTAAATGTGAATCCTCTTGATTTTCTTTGTGTATTGTATTCATGTTCTATTAGAAATTCAAGTAATTTGATTTTTTTTTAAAAAAAATCGGTTTTAAAGAACCTGACCAAATCGAAATTATTTCGGTCCGGTTCGGTCCATAATATAAATTGGATCCGGTTCGATTCCAAAAAATATTGACAATTTGAATTTCGATCTATTCAGTTTAATTTGGTTTTGGACCGAACTGACCGAATGCTTAGTCCTACTTGTCCAAAAATTAGCTTTACTTGTCCAAAAATTTGAAATTTCCAATAGTTCGATCCGATTCAATTTTCGAAATAATTCCGATTCATAATTTCATTCTTTTTAATGTTTCATAAATTTGTATTTGCCTCTATTTCTTACTTGCTGCAAAAATGGAGATTTCAAATCCACAAAGACAAAAGAGAAACCTTTTGTCCCAAGTCAAGAGGATATTGCTCTGCAGACCTGAGGTATTTCTTCATCATATATGCAATTCGATATATGTGTGAGGATAAAATACATGTTAGTTGAAATGATCATATATGTCTACAAATTATAACTAAAAGCATGTTTGATCATCAAATTAGTTAACAGTTATGCATGATAATTGTTCCCAAAATCTTTTAGCTTCAACTGATTAAGTACTTGTTAATCACCATAAACAGATTAATTTTGAACTAATCTAAATGTTAATCTTATTAACTTCCATATATTGTAGATTGTTGGTTCCAGACTCTATGCAACAGTAGATTTAGAGAAGGCAAGAGTTGGGCGTACAAGAATGATAGAAAAAGAACCATCCAATCCGCGGTGGTACGAGTATTTCCACATTTACTGTGCTCATACGGTGTCCAGTATAATTTTTACAGTGAAAGATGATAACCCCATCGGGGCAATACTCATCGGAAGAGCTTATCTACCTGTTGAGGCAATTTTAAGTGGTTATGAAGTTGATAGATGGCTCGATATCTTAGACGTGGACCGCAATCCAATAAACTCTAAAATCCATGTCAAATTGCAGTTCACAAGTGTCACTCAAGATAGCAATTGGTCCCAAGGGCTCAAAAATCCTTCTGGAGTACCTAATACATTCTTCAAGCAAAGGCAAGGTTGTCAAGTTACACTTTATCCTGATGCTCATGTTTTGGATGATAGTCATTCTATATACCTTAAATCACATGGTTATTATGAGCCTCAAAGATGTTGGGAAAATGTATTTGATGCTATCAATGGTGCCAAGCATTTGATTTATATAACAGGGTGGTCTGTTTATACCGATTTTAGTTTGATAAGGGATCCGCGGAGGCCTAAGCCTGGTGGGGAGATCACACTCGGTGAGCTTCTCAAGAAGAAAGCCAACGAAGGGGTCAATGTACTTTTGCTTGTTTGGGATGATATAACATCTTGTGAGCCATTGAAGAAAGATGGCTTAATGGCAACACATGATCAAGAGACTGGTAAATTTTTCCTGAACACCAAGGTGCATTGTTATTTGTGCCCACGAAATCCGGATGATGGGAGGAGTGTAGTGCAGGGGTTTGCTATATCTACAATGTTTACTCATCATCAGAAATCAATAATGGTTGATAGCGAAGGCTTAGGTGGAGAATCACAAAAGAGAAGAATAGTGAGCTTTATTGGTGGAATTGATCTTTGTGATGGAAGGTATGACACTGGTGAACATTCCCTTTTTTCGACATTGGGAAACGAGCACCACAAGGATTTTCATCAACCGAATTTTCCAGGTTCGTCAATCCAGAAAGGCGGTCCAAGGGAGCCTTGGCACGACATACACTGTCGCTTGGAAGGTCCAGTTGCGTGGGATGTTCTATACAATTTTGAACAAAGGTGGAAAAAACAAGTAGGAAACAAATTTTTGTTTTCACTTCCTGAGCTGGATAAGTTCATTATTCGCCCCTCTGCGGTCACAACATCACAAGATCCCGACACATGGAACGTTCAATTATTTAGGTCCAT
The DNA here is from genome assembly GCA_036435485.1 of Saposhnikovia divaricata. Classification (NCBI taxonomy): domain Eukaryota; kingdom Viridiplantae; phylum Streptophyta; class Magnoliopsida; order Apiales; family Apiaceae; genus Saposhnikovia; species Saposhnikovia divaricata. The sequence goes on along the minus strand of CM071595.1, from coordinate 50,612,176 downwards.
TGATGGTGGTGCTGCATTTGGTTTCCCGCAAAAGCCTGAAGAAGCATCAGCATTAGGACTTGTCAGTGGAAAAGAAAATGTGATTGACAGGAGTATTCAGGACGCTTATATCAATGCCATTCGTAGAGCGAAGAACTTCATTTATATCGAAAATCAGTACTTTGTTGGAAGTTCATTCGGTTGGGGATCAAATGATATTAAAGATGAAGACATTGCAGCTTTGAATCTAATCCCAAAAGAGCTGTCACTGAAGATAGTTAGCAAAATTGCAGCAGGGGAAAGATTTACGGTGTATATTGTGATTCCGATGTGGCCAGAAGGTATACCAGAGAGTCAATCAGTGCAGGCAATATTGGATTGGCAAAGAAGGACAATGCAGATGATGTATAAGGACATTGCTGTAGCGCTTAAAATCAAGGGCCTCACTGCCAACCTGAGGGATTACTTGACATTCTTTTGCCTAGGAAATCGTCAAAAACCGGTGCCAGGAGAGTATGTGCCTACCGAGAAACCAGAGCCTGGCAGTGACTATAGTCGAGCTCAGGAGGCGAGGCGCTTTATGATCTATGTTCATTCAAAAATGATGATAGGTATCTCAATAATCACATTATATTAATATGTCTAGATAGATCGTAACATTTATTTATTTTTTTGGTTTGTGCAGTTGATGACGAATACATAATTGTTGGTTCCGCAAATATAAACGAAAGATCAATGCATGGAGCTAGAGATACAGAGATTGCAATGGGAGCATATCAACCTCATCATCTAGCCACCACACAAACAGTATGGGGAAAAGTTTTCGGTTTCCGAATGGCCTTGTGGTGTGAGCATCTTAACCACATAAATACGGCATTTCATCATCCAGAATCACTTGATTGTGTTCGAAAAGTTAATGCATTGGCTGATGAATACTGGAAAATATATGCTGATGATGATTTTGTCCAAGATCTTCCAGGACATCTTCTTAGTTATCCGATATCCGTCTCCGAAACAGGACAAATCACAACACTTCCAGGAGTAGAATGCTTTCCAGATACTAAAGCTCATGTTCTTGGAAAGAAAGATGATTATCTTCCTCCATTCCTCACTAGTTAGTTAGGTTGCTTCAATGTGTCACCAAAAACAAAATAAAAACTGAAAATCATGCGTTACTATTGTTTTAAGTCTTTGCTTCTCGTGTTTGTGTACATAATTGTTTGATATGATTTAATTTAGTTGTGAACATTGTACTTGTGATACAAGACTCATGAGTATTAATCTCTAGAATTAGCTGGCTATTGAATGAAAATTATACAGTATATGTTTGTGTGCATCATATAAGTTAATACAGTTCTTGTTCATCGTCTCTGTGACAGTTCGGAAGAATCTTGAATATCAATTTATTCGAGATTTGATTTGAACATTATATCCGAAATATAATTGACGTAATAGAGTTTTGATGGTATGGTTTGGTCATTAGGTAACATAGTCATTTCAATTAAAAATTATTATTATTACACTTAATAACAATAAATCGAGAGATAATGAACTTAGATGATAGAACACTAGTACCCTAAACCCAATGCATCACAATTAACAAACCAAATTTATTCCATCACTAATCTATCTTCTTCTATCTTCTCTATATATAATAGCAGAACATGGGGATAATTTTGAGCCAAAAAACCCCTGTGAAATGACTTAATTATCCTTAATTTTCATGAAATTACGCATTCTATCCTATCCTATCTATACCCTCTACGACCTATGCTTTGCCCAAACAGGTTGCACATGCCTAATTGCATCGCCGTGGACTTGGGAAGTATCATCACCGGAATCTTTTGGCAAGAGGCGATTGATTTTCAAAGATTCAAGATACACAGAGGCGCTTGATTTTTAGAGTTTCAAAGCCCAGGTATGCCCATAGCTATATTCTTTTGTGCGGCAATCTCAGGTCTCGACTAATCATCCAATCCATCCTCCCAATTTCATCGGTAATAATCACTGATTTGCCTCAATCTTAATTTTGCTTTCATGGTAATGGAACAGATGATTACCTGGATCAAACGTGGGGATTACTACATGTTTGATAGAATGTTAGAATGAATTTAATCTTCATCAGGGTGATTTTTCAATGCACATATTGCTGGTAAGTTTTCAACATGATGTTAACACAACTTTAAATGTATACTCTCTGTTACGACCGAATTTCCACCGGGTCGGTCCTCGGGTTGATCCTGCAAAATGAGAAGAATGCAAGGGATTGTCCCCCCGATTCACCTCCGGTGTAAGAATGAATAAGTCGTGTTTTGTAGAGAGTACTTTGAACGTAAAGAAAATGTGTGTAGTGAATTATGAGTATATATCCTCTCTTATGGGTTAGAGTCTATATTTATACCTTAGGAATTATGTCCGTTACCTCAAGAGGGACCCATATGGTATCATTATGTTTTCCACCACCGAAAGTGAATGAAGACTGTTTAAGAATGAGGAGACCGTTTGGGCATTTGGGCTTTACTTCTTGGGCCTTCGGTCCGGCCCATCATAGATAAATGGCTTCCAACATGTCCCTAGGCTTCGTTCGGAGATGTTTTTGGGACGAAGACTAAAGAATCCATGTTTTCATTCGGCATGTTCCGTTCGGTCGCATTGTTGAATTGATCTGAGCATTCATTCGGTTGTATGGCGATGGACAAGGTCGAGATGTCCTTTGGGGAACCGTGTTACTTTATGAGGGACAGATGTCTGTTTTCGAGATTCACGCCTCAATCTTGGCCGTTGAATTCGAAAGATCTTTTCATTCCAAGCGTCACATCCTTTTTTGTTTTAAAAACCCATGCGACCCATATCCCTATCTTTTTATGCATACGTTACTTCTCAAAAATTTCAAAACAAAGTCTGTTCTAAAGATAACCTCTATCGATGATTGGAACCGTCGTTTCATCTCCGGAAAGCTTGAGTTCTCCGACTTCGTTGGAGGCCCGCGTACGAGAATTCTACCCTCAAAAGTACGATCTTCCCGAGAATCTTCGAACAAGTAAGCTTCTCTTGTCTCTTTTTATGACATCCATTGTGTATATCTGTATGTATATGCATGATTTCTCTGCGTTTTCTCAAGCAAAAGAGGGGCCTGACTTTCGTTTTCCTTGAATCTTTTAGTCTTCGAAAAGCTTTCCATAGGGTTTAGGAGATCGATCAGAATTCGATTTAGGGCTAAGATGTTTTATGTTTTCGAGCAGTTCGTTTGAGTCGCTTTTACATTTATTGATTTTTTAATTTTTAATCACGTTTCGGGATATGGGACACTTTTGACCGATCCTGGCCCACTATACTCGGTTTTCTTTTTCTTGTTAAATTATTTTCTTAATTCTGCCCGAGTACATGGCTAATCTCTACATTTCCGAATGCAGGGATATGGATCGGTCGACCGAAGGCGCGGGTCCTTCGGAAGTGTCTCCTTTTGGCGACACCGAAGAGTTTCCGGCGGCCAACTATCGGTCGATGCTGACCGGGAACGTGATCGCCAAGTTTTCTTTGGAATACGTCGTGGAGAAGCATGTTTGGTATTTTTACACTCCAAGGAGGAACGACAGGGTTTGGCACAACCCCGAAGTCCCGGCGGCGTACGGAGGAGGTCGAGCCACGGGTATTTCTGAAGCTGCGTTCAAGTGCGGATTCCGTCTGCCGATGCTGCACATTTTGAAGAGTATCCTCAAACAGACGGGGATTGCTATCGGTCAGTTGGACCCGAACAGCTTCATTCATATCAACGTCTTTCAAGCTCGGTGCTTGGCTGTGAAGATGGTACCAAGGACCAATCTCTTCTGGCATCATTTCGAGTTTCGACGGAATGCGAAGAGTAATGGCTTCTACACTATCGCCCGTCGGGTTGGTAGAGCGGATTGGGCGTTTACAAATTCTAGCAACAAAGAGACCATATGAAGTGGGCTTTCGTCTCCGGCCCCAGGATGGAAAAGTTTGGTATTTAGAAGGATATCGATCCTTCGAGACTGGAGTTTCGTACCACGCTTTCGGAGGCGGACAAGCATGATTATCGCCTTCTCTGTCGTCTGGATATGGATAAAGTTCCATTGTCGATCAGTCCGGATAATGACTGGTTGATCGGTCTTTGGGGTAGTGGTAACATCTCTTGTCTTTCTGTTTTTTCATATTGCGTACTTGTTTCTTGTGATAAGCATGTATCCGTATTTTGTCCAAATACCTCTGCTTGTAGTCGTTCGGTTATTTATGCCTTAACATTTTTCTTTGTTTTATGCAGTGTCTTCACACGATGAGATCATTGAAAGGAAGCATAGAAAGGCGGCTGACCTTGCTACAGCTGCTCGGGCGGCGGAAGGTAATAAGGAGGCCGATGAGGCGGGGGATTCGGTGATTGATGAAGGGGAGAGAGCTTTAGTAAATGTTCCCCCGACCTCAACTTCTCTTCAAGGGTCAGAGCCAAGGGATGCCGATCCTGTCACTCCGAACGAACCCAGGAAGAGGGTTCGATCGGGTGATTCAGGTTTGAAAGTGTATGCACCTCAATGGGGCGTCTTTGAGACCGATAAGATTATTGTCCCAGCTCCACCGTCTTCGACCATTGTGGGCCCCGATCTATGCAGAGGTCTCGTCCTTCCGGCCGACAGACCGACTTATGATCAGGTGACCGATCTTCAGGCTTGTACCGAGATGATGGCCCTCATCTCCATGGTAAGTTATATTTTGTCCGTCGTTTTCATTCGTCTGTATTTCTTCGGCTTTTGATTTTTTTTCCTTTGTTTATTTCCAGGGTGCTTCTTGGTCTGCTGTGGTGACCGAGAGGGTCGAAGGGATGCATGAAAAGCTGAAGAAGGTTGACCAGCTGGAAGCAAGAGCGGTCAAAGCTGAAGAGGACCTTCGAAATTCGTCGACCGAACTCGAGAGGGTTACGGGCCAGTCGGAGTCCTTGAAGGCAGAAAATGACCTGCCCAAGGAGAAGCTGGATGTTTTGCAGAAACGCTTGGAGTGGAGAAACAAGCAATTAAAGACCACCAGAAAGGGCTCTAGGAAGTTGCTGAAGAAGCTCGAGCGTACCGAAGAGCGGTGTTACTAGATGGGTTATGATGATGCGGTTATTAAGGCAAATGTCTTAGGCTTCGATCATACCCGGTTGATCGATACTGATCTAGGTATGTCCGATCCAGTTGGCAGGGAGAAATCCGATCAGCCGTTGGAGGTATCTTCGGGTGAAGATCAGGAGCTTTCCGACGAGTAGTATAATTTACTTTCGATAGCCTTTGTTGTAATATTTAACATTGCCTTCGGGCCTGATATTCGTGCCTGTTAGGTCCAATATGTTTGTAGAAGGGGGGTTGAATACAAACGGTACTGTTTAATCGAAATTTGTCCGAATAAATTTAATTTATATTTTGACAAATTTGAGTAGAATTAAATAAAACAAAATTCAAGTTGAATATAAAATTATATTAACTTGAGGGGTTTGTTACAAATACAGTACATAAATTATATCTAATTAATAAAAACAAATTAGAAAATTCGACATGAATTTTTCTAGATTTGTTAATAAAAATCGAGATATAGATTAGGAGTAAAAACTCGCTAATAGTACAAGAGTATCAAGTAAACAAATTCTATCGGATCAGATATTAAAAATAAGATGAACTTGAATTTATACAAATTTATTTCTCTTGCTGTGTTGTTCTTCAATGAGAGAGAATGGCCTTTTTGTTTCTTGAAGATGATATGTTCTGTGTGTGGTATTTGTTCTGGCCGCCTGTCTTGATTTAATATAGTCTTCTGCCTCTTTTCTTATTCATTTGTATTGCCAAGACAATCGGCAAGACAATCTGCTCTTCCAAGACAATCAGTTTTGTACTGCCAAGACAATCGGCAAGACAATCCAAAACCTCCAAGACAATCAATTTGTACTGCCAAGACAATAGGCAATACAATAGGCAAGACAATCAAGGCTTACCAAGACAATCGGTAAGACAATCAAAATTGTCTTTAACAAATAAAAAACTCAGCTGTAATGATTTGAAATATTCTGTGTAAACAAAATATATATGCTGTCTAAACGAAGCCCAGTCAGAGGAAGGAAGGAGTGAAGAACACGCGCGCAGATTCTAGCTTTTTCTCTGGCGCGTGTTGCGCACGCGCGGCCTGGCGCGTTTGAAGCTTCCCGACAAGAACATAACAGGCATGTGCAGGCAGAGTTTGTTTTCTTCTTTTGATTTTTTTTTTAACTATTTCATGTACGCATGATTACTACTCTGTCTTTCCTTTATTAATTCTTCAGTCTTGAACCTGTCGACCTCCTTTTTTTTTTATTTCTTTCCCTTTTCTTTTGATTTTTCTTTTCTTTATCTATTGTATTTAATTTAATTAACTTGATTAATCAATTAATCATTTAAATGAATAATGATTAATTAATTAATAAACTAATGAATTAAATTTAATAGATTAATATATTATATCTAATTTAATTAACTTAATTAATCAATTAATCATTTAAACGAATAATGATTAATTAATTAATAAGTTAATTAATTAAATCAATTAGACTAATATATTAATTCAAAATTAATTAACATGATAATTAATTTAATAAATAAATTAATTCAGAATGAATTAATTTATTAAATTAAATCAATTACGTAATTATATTAATTAAAAGAGAATTAATATAAATCTTTTGACAGCTCAAATCTTTTTCTTGAACCACTGAAAGTAATAAAGAATTACCACCGAATTTTCGTTGATGCTCGATGCACGGTCTGGTTCATGAGCGACTAACTCCAATGGCTTTTCTTTATTTTTGACTCTATGATTTGGTTCCCTTCTTTTCTTAACATACCAGTCTTAATAGCTTGAACCACTGAAGTTAATGATGAACAACCACTGTTTAATGTTGACACTCGATGTACTGTCTGGTTCATGAGTGACTAACCGCAATGACTGTTCTTCATATATTGACTTTAAAATCTGGTTCCTTTTCTTTTCTCCTTTCTCTATTAATTCTTCTGTACTATCTCTGTCACTGTCGAAATCTCTGTCACTTTAAATGAATCCACTTCTTTAACGAATACTTCACTGAGGCTTGATCAGATGTCTGAACTTCTTTCAATGTAGTAATTCTTCAAGTCTGTAGATTGACCTTGATCTTTTTCTTCTGACAGATAATACAATCTGAGGTTCCTTGTGACAGTCTATATACTATTTACTATTACAATCTTGTTTAAGTTGAGTTGTATCCTCGAAATACAAATAGGCTACATCATATGCCTTTCAATCTTCCCCTATTTGTTTGTTAGACAATAACAAGCAAATACCTAGAGGATAACTCAACTAACTCACTTAAACAAGAAAAAGATAAAACTTTTACGAACTAAGTAAATAATACAAAAAAAAATTTCTCTGGTTTAGATTTAACAATTCCAGAATCTTCAGTTGATGAAATGATAGATGATTGTTCCTCTAGCACTGAACTGATCTTCAATAGATAACTCATCTTCATTTCTGATTCTTCATTTCCAGTGGGTTGTAATTCTCTTTGTCGAACTTAGGGACCTTTACCGTACCTGTAGTCTTTGGTGTATTCGAACTCATGATCGTTTTCTGTTTAGATTAAACAGCCTGCTCTGATACCACTTGTTGAGTATTGAATACAGTAAAAGAATACAGAGGGGGGGGGGTGAATGGATTCTTGAGTTTTTCTTCGGTCTTGAATCTTTGCAGCAAGATAAGTGATGAGTGTGTGAGATATGAAGATGCGGATAATTAAACACAAACACAACACAATATCACTTTAATCTAATATTTTATTAGATAAAGATTTTGCTACAATCTGTGAATACAAATGATAGTATTCTCAGCTTCGTTTTTCTCAGAGAGATATTTTCTGGATATTTTTGAGAAACTTCAAAACCTTAACAGCTAAGGAAGTGAGGCTGTATCCTTATAGACATGGATACACCCACTTGCTACAAATGAGGTAGGTAAAACAAAAGCACTTTCCAGTCTGTCTATCTCATTTTAGTAAGAGTCCAAACGGCTACAGATTTGACTTTGAAAAGCCTGTTTAGATCCACTTCTTCAGCTCCTTGTCCCTTGTCTTATCTCTCCAAGCTTCTTTGTAGGCTTTCCAGTATGCTTTATAGGACAGAGTCAAATAAAGTGTGCTGGCTTGTTGCAGGTTTCTGACTTGTACAATTCTTCAGTATTTTGTCCTCAAGAATGTATTCGAGAAGTAACTAAGTGAGTGATTCGAGAACTGGAGTTGACTTGATCGATAACTCTGAGTTCTCGAATAGTGTTATCTTGACATATCGAATCACTTCTCGAATAGCTCTTTTCTCTGGGACTCCTTGAGATATCGAATAGAGCATTTTGACATATCGAATCCCTGAGATATCGAACAGTGTGTTCAGAGATATCGAATAGTGTCTTCTGAGATATCGAATCTCTGACTTCTCGAATGCTAGACTTCTCGAATAGACAAATGTACTTCTCGAATTGGTACTTAGGCAAATTCTTCATTTCTTCAAATCCCAACTGTGATTATTTGGCAGTCTTTATCTCCTTGCTTGAGGCATGAACCTTGGAACTTCTTTCAAGCATTATTCTTGACTTTAAAATTACAGTAACACAACTAGAATTTGATGCCTATTACAAGTACAGAACAAATAGAAACTCTACAACTAGAGGTTCCCTCAGTTAAGAGGTCATGTAGGTAATGCATAGCATTACACATACTTAGGCTTGTTATTAGATGTATTCAGGCATGCCTCTGTGACTAACAATCTCCCCCAAATTGTGAGTAAGACCCTTAGTCACAATTTCATGTCTGATAACAAGCCTATCATACATAAAGATAAAACTTGACAGTACAGGTATGAATTTCCATTAGCAATTTGGATAGAACTACAGAGTGAGTAATCTTACAGCCTATGATGAAGAACTAGCCATTGTCTTTTGATTCCCTTTCCATAGCTTTGGCTTGAAATTCATCATATTCTTTCTCTCTTCTTTCTTTCTCCTTCCTTGTATTCTCATCCATAGCTTTTATTATTTCTGCCATAGCATCCAATTCTTCAAGCAAAATTGAGTCTTTGAAATCTTCAAGTACTGGTTCCAGAATATTTGCAGGATAGTGGTTGAGTAGATTCATTCTGATGTTGACTTGATTTCCATTCCTCCTCCTATACTTTACCATGTAGGGGTTGAACTGAACTCTACACAAACCCTTTTTCCTCAGCTTTTCTGCTTCACTTTCCAGTCTCTCAATTTCTTTCTCCCTTGCCAGCCATTTCTCAAAACACTCTTTTCTGACTTTTTCTTCATGATCTCTCTTCATTTTCACAAAATCAATTAGCTCCAGTTTCCATACTCTCTCCACTTTATCTTCTGAGCTCAACAGTGCAATGATTCTCTCTATGTCATATAGCTTGCCCCAGTGTTGACATCCTCCTTGTTTGAATTTCTCCTCCCTTCCATCAGAATATTTAATCTCAAGGCAATTATCAACAATGGCAACATGATAGATTCTTTGAGCTTGCAAAAATTGCAGTTGGTCTACATCATAATCTTCATCTAGTGGTTGGAGTTTTAGGCCTGGATAGATTGTCAGGGTCTTTGATGTGGTTGGCTTTGATTTCCTTGCAGCTTGCTTGAACTTGATTCTTTTTACATGATTACTTGGCAGCAGTATGTGACCTTTGTTTGTAGACCATTGTAGTATCCCATTAGCAGTTTGCTTTTTGAAACATACAGATGGTTTCTTGACTTGAATCTTCTTCTCTTCTTGAGGTGGCAAGACAGTTGCAGAAGCCATAGATGCAAGTTTTGAAAGGTCACTACTGGCAGCATTCACCCTAGACTTAGAGTCTTGTGTTGTGGTGAGGTTACTGTCAGCAATGCCTGAGGCTTGCTCTCTTCCACTTTTCCTCTCAGAGCCTTTACCTTGATCATCATCATTCTTCCTCTTCTCATCATCCTTCTTCTTCTTCTTGTCTTCATCACCCTTATTACTCCTGTGATGTCTTCTCCTTCCATCACTTTTATCTTCATCCTTGTCTTGATCTTTGCTTGGGTTGAACTTAGCAGTCTCAGATACAATGCCAGTTGCAATATATGACCTGAGATAAGATATAGCTTCTAATTCTTCTGCTGTTCTTGATCCCTTCTTCTTGATCAGTTTCTCAATGATGGCTATGATGAGATTTTTATTTTGAGGAGTTAGATGCTTAGGAATGACCAGCTGCTTGATATCTTCAATTCTTGTTCCAGCCTGGTAGATAATAGTTCTAGGATCTGTGAAAACTTCAGGTAGCCTTGAAGGTTGACCATTCCTCAATTCATCATGAAGACTCTTGTTGTTCTCATTTCCCTTCTCAATTAGTCCAAGGAGCACATTCACTTCTGAGTGCTTTAGACTCTGTAGAGTATTGATGGTTAAGTGCCATATCTTGTTCTTTCCTACCATCAATATCTCCTTGAGCCATAGATCATTAAGCCTCCTTGGTACTACAGTGAGACAGTCAATCTGACTCTTCAAACTCTCATGATATAGCAGAGCATCACCAGCCTGTTCTCTAGAGACTTTCAGAAGCTCCAAGAATGCATCATCATGATAGACATTTGAGTTTGCAATTTCTTGTAGCTTGGCCTCAGTGACCACCTTCACTTCTACTGGCTTGGCACTCTTAGATATTGAGATTTGAGGCTTGTCAGATGGCATACTCCCTGCAACCACTGTGGTTGTAATAGACTGCCTTTGACCATCAGGAGTAGTGATGTGCACAGTTGGTAGAGTGACAACTGACAGAGAAGTGGGAGGCTCATCAACTTTGTCCTTTCCCTTTCCAGGCACATGAGTAGTAGATTTCAAAGTTCTCTGATGGCCACCCTCAGTGATCTTGATGCCCTTTTCTAGTGGTCTCTCCCCCTTTGGATTTGAGTTCTTTGATATCCTCTTCTCCCCCTTAGGCTTGTTGACAGACACAGGGACTGTAGGAGGCACCTTTGGAGTTGAAGATTCATCAGGTAGAGGGAGACCCATGTGCTTCATCATTGCAGACAACATTGATTGTTGATGCAGAAGAACATCAGCTGTGGTGGTGGCTTGAGTGTTCAACTGCTCAGTCAGAGTTGTCACAGTGTCTGTAAGATGAGCATTGGACTTGTGGAGAGAGACTACCTCCTTTTCAAGAGTATCCACTTTAATGAAGAGTTCATTGGCCTTAAAACCAGATAGGGATTGATCCTTCAGTCTCTGCACTTCGAACCTTGACATCTCATGCACAGGAACCTCAGTGACCAGCTTGTCTCCATATTGATTTGCAAAGAGGGTCCTGAGCATGGCATTGGCATCAGTTGTCTGATCTGATAAGGATTGAAATTTGTGCCCCAGACCTGTGACAGCATCCTTGAGAATAGCCAAACCATTGTCCATCCTGGTGCAAGTAGCATTGCAGGTTCGAATGTCCTTGAGAACAGTCTCCAATTGAGGGAATTTAGCATCAAAAGTCCTCTTGATCTCATGCACCTCCTTGGTTGTAGCTGAACACACTTCATTAATTTATGTCTTTAAGCCTTTACCAAGATAGTGTGCAGCCTTGAGAATGCCTTTATAGCTGTCATTCACTGCTTCAAACACATCAGTAGGGTTGAGAGATTTGGCATTGGACCCTAGTGAAGTGATGTACTCTTCTCTGAGATACTGAAGACCTTCTGAGAGAGGGATTGAATTGGTTCCTTGCAGCCAAGCATCGATATTCCCATCTCTCTCAGTTTCATCTATGATCTTCTCCTTCTGTAGCTCTACATCCTCTTTGTGACATAGGAGAATAGCTTCATAGTCTGGATTGGGCATGTTTGCAGTGAGAAGGTGCTGAGCAATTTTTGTGAACTCAGGGATCTGATCCACAACTAAGCTTTGAAGTGCTTCAACCGTCAATTGTGGTGGAACAGACCCTGATCCTGAAGCACTGTCATGTTGCACAGGCTTCAGCCATTGAGACAAAAAGTTAGAGCTAGAGCTAGGCTTGCTAGGCTCCTCAGTTACAGATGCAACTTCTGCAACCGGATGAACAGACTCTACTACTGTTGTCTCCACAGAAGTGGGATGAGTTACAACAGTAGTTGACACAGGCACAGAGTCTCTAGTAAGAACTAGTGAATCCTCTGTGTTTGTGATGGTGTCATTAGGATATGCCCCAGCATGCATTCCCTGACCATCCAAATGTGGTACCTGGGTGGTGAGCAAGGTGTCATGCACCAAGTCACTTGAATTCATTGGCTCATCAAAGGAAAAGAATTCTTGATGATCAATGCCTTGCTCCTCAATTGCTTGAGTTGCAGGCTTCAAAGAAATATGAGTGGTAGATTCTGAAAGAGAAGTGTGTTGTAGACAAGATTTTGGCAACTCCCCCTGAGAAATAGAGGGAGTTTCAGTTATGATGTGTTCTCCACTCAGTGTTGTGCCAGCCTTATCACTCCCTTGTGCTGACTCTTTACAGATAGGTGCATTGGGGAGGATGCTTGATTCTATAGATGCATCCTGTTGAGAGGATACATCTAGTGAGCTGTGTGCCCCTGATTTTACAACTTCAGCCATTTGAGTGACTGAAGAGGTGGTTTTAGACTTCTTCTTCTTCTTTAGGCTTATGATAGGTAACTCAGGTTTCTCACTTTCTAACCCTAGTTCTACAGCCAAGGCTGCTTCAGTTAAGATTTCTAAAGGTTCAGAAGCAACCTGTTTTCTCTTCTTTTTACTAACATCACCCTTTTGAGAGGATGATGCAGTTGGCTCTTTGCTGGATAGAGTGTTTGGCTGAGGGGGTTGGTTAGCAGGCCTTGGGTTAGCACTTTGTTCTCCTTGCTTAGGCTGTGCTAACTGTGATTTTGAATCAAATATCGGCATGTTGTGGGGGTAAGACCTAAACAAACCCTCCATGTGGGGAGTTATGCTAAGTCTTACATCCACATCATTCCTAGTCTCCAAATTACCAAAAATGAGTTTGGTCATGGACCTAGGATAGCCTATTTTACTCTTATCTGCTCCAGGCAATTCAATCAATGAAGCATTTTTAAAGTTAAGTACTGATTGAATAAAGCGAGGAAAGAAAATTTCATTACCTCTCTTGGCTGTGGTCTGACCAAGTCTCCCATAGAGTTCCTGTAGGATGAGAAGTCCAACATCTATCTTTCTCCCATGAGCCAAGGCATAGGCAAGCTGCTGCACGGGTGTACTAATCTGATCAAAGCTTGATTTCCGTGCAGTGAATACATGAAGGAGTGTAGCAAATACAAAGCTCCATTCTTTCCTCAAGAATTTCCTATTCAACTTTCCCAGCTTGATAGTATCAGAGTAGTTGATGAAGTTAAAGAATTCTTCCAACTCATCATTGGAGGCCAGAGCATCATACGTCTCTTGCTGCATATCCAAGGCTTGATTCATGTCTGCAGTGGTGATAGTGATATCCTCTCCTTGAATCTTGCAGTGAACAATATAAGAAGTGATAGCATTCTCAAGAGCGATGACCTCCACAGTAGCAGTCCTCCAGAATTGTTCCAATAGATCTATGTACAGAGTTGGGTTGGCTGAGAGCGCACTCTTGATGTATGATTCAGACAACCACCGAACAAAGCACTTGAAATTGGCATTCGGTGCTTCCACATCACTGGTGATTGCGATGAAATTAGTTTGGGATGGTATGGTGAGTTTAGGGTTTGCCATTTGGGTAGAGAAGAAAAGAGAATTAGGATTGAAGAAGAAATTCGCAGTTAGGGTTTTTCAGAGGTTTCAGGAGTTGAGATGCTTGAGAAATCGAACGAAAAGAATTGAATAGTTGTGAAGTTGTATATGTATATATGAATGTCTTGAGTTGTCGATAGATAAGTGTTCTGTAGCGACAAGTCATTCGAGAAGTATGAAACAACTATTCGAGAAGTCAAGAAAGGCTTATTCGATATCTCAGGCAGTTTTTAACTCACAGCTGGCAGTGTTTTAACTCAGAAAATAATTCAAAGTTAAGAATATATTTTTATGAGTGAAATGAAGTTTTGAATATAAATCCAAAAAGCGATTAAGTGTCAGCGAAAAATCAGCCTTTTCAAATGATTCGATAACTCAAATGCAGTATTCGAGAACTCTATCATTAGAGAACTAAAATACTCTATTCGAGAACACAAAGTGTGATATTCGATTTCTCAAAAAGACACTATTCGAGAACTCAGGAGGGTTCTTGATAGGCCTATTCGAGAACTCGAGCCATGACAAAACAATGAACCATTCGAGAAGTCTGACTTATCGAACTATACTTTTCACTCATAAAATTCAATTTTCACTATCTTTTAAAATTTACCAGAAATATTCACTGAAGAATATTCTACTAAATTAAATAGTGATTTTCTCAAAATTTCACAGAAATTTCAAGCTAAAGATGTATGATTTTCAACATATGCAGCATTGTGGAATATTTATAAATCATAATCCAGCCAATACTTACTTTAAAAATATTGAGCATTTGATAAGGTAAGTATTTACTGCTACAACAATCTAGTTGATATATTCACTCAGCCAGAATTTGAAGAATTCAGCATTCCAATCTCACTAACCAACCTTGTGAAGGTGGCTTCATCTAATGGCTTAGTGAATATGTCAGCTAGTTGTTTCTCTGTGGGAACATAATGTAACTCAATGGTTCCATTAGTTGCATGCTCCCTTATGAAGTGATATCTGATGTCAATGTGCTTTGTCCTAGAATGATTGACAGGATTGGCAACTATAGAGATTGCACTTGTGTTGTCACACATGATAGGAATTCTTTCCAACACAAGTCCATAATCTCTAAGTTGGTTTCTAATCCAAAGCACTTGAGCACAGCAACTTCCAGCAGCTATGTATTCAGCTTCAGCTGTGGAAGTTGACACAGATTGTTGTTTCTTGCTGTACCAAGAGACTAACCTTTGTCCAAGAAACTGGCAGCTACCTGATGTGCTTTTCCTATCCACTCTGCATCCAGCATAATCAGCATCAGAATAACCAACCAGATTGAACCCTGTGTCCTTAGGATACCATAGCCCCAAGTTTGGTGTGCCTTTCAGATATTTGAAGATCCTTTTTATTGCTATCATGTGTGATTCCTTTGGGTTTGATTGAAACCTTGCACATAAGCATGTAGCAAACATGATATCTGGCCTACTAGCAGTGAGGTAGAGTAGAGAACCAACCATGCCTCTGTAGATTGAGATATCTACCTTTTTGCCCTTAGCATCATCATCTAACTTGGTGGCAGTGGCCATGGGTGTCTTTGCAGGTGAACATTCTTCCAAATCAAATTTCTTCAGTAAATCTTTAATGTATTTGGTTTGACTTATAAAAATGCCATCCTTCCTTTGACTAACTTGCAGTCCAAGAAAGAATGTTAATTCTCCCATCATACTCATCTCATATCTGCTTTGCATGAGCTTAGAGAATTTTTCACACAGCTTCTCATTTGTAGAGCCAAATATGATATCATCCACATAGATTTGAACTAGGATAATATCATCATCATGTTTCTTGTAGAACAGTGTCTTGTCCAGTGTGCCTCTAGTGAATTGATTCTCCAGTAGAAATTGTGATAGTGTGTCATACCATGCCCTGGGAGCTTGCTTGAGTCCATACAATGCTTTAAGTAATCTGTAGACAAAGTGGGGAAACTGTGGATCCTCAAAGCCAGGTGGTTGTTGCACATATACTTCTTCTTCCAACTCCCCATTCAGGAATGCACTCTTGACATCCATTTGATAGACCTTGAAATTAGAATGTGCAGCAAATGCCAAGAAAATTCTGATGGCTTCTAGTCTAGCAACAGGGGCAAAGGTCTCATCATAGTCAATACCTTCCTGTTGAGAGTATCCTTTTGCAACCAACCTTGCTTTGTTCCTTATGACTACACCATTTTCATCCATCTTATTCCTTAGAACCCATTTAGTTCCAACAACGGTTCTATCCTTTGGTGCAGGCACTAGTTCCCATACTTTGCTCCTTTCAAATTGATTTAGCTCCTCTTGCATAGCAATTATCCAGTCAGGATCCAACAATGCATCATCAAGTTTCTTAGGCTCAACTTGGGATAGAAAGCAGCCATAGAGACATTCATTTATAGTTGCTCTCCTTGTCCTTACTCCTGCATTTGGATTTCCAATTATCTGATCTGTAGTGTGTGATCTATCCCACTTCCTTGTATGTTCAGATTGATTTCTCATCCTTGATGTTGCTTCATCATTTAGATCATGATCATCTACATTTCCTCCCCCTGTGAAGTTGTCACTCCTCACAGGTGTATCTTGGATGCTTGTTTCTTCATTGTTGGTTGACACAGGTTCTTCATTCACTTGAGTTTGTTGGATTATGAGTTCAGATTCACTTTCAATCTCCTCATCAGAATCATCTAGATTGTCAAACTTCAAGGGATCTTTATCTTCATCATTGGCTTCTTCTAATCCAGGTAGTTTGCTGTCATCAAATGTTACATCTGTGCTCTCCATTACTTTCTTTTGACAAATGACATAAACTTTGTATGCAATTCTTTCCATAGAATAGCCAAGAAAGATTCCTTCAAATGCCTTTGCATCAAACTATCCAACATATTCTGAATTATCTTTTAGCACAAAGCACTTGCTTCCAAAAGTATGAACATACTTTAGAGTAGGCTTCTTTCCAGTCATCAAGTTGTAAGGTGTCTTTCCAGTGTTTTTGTTGATGAGGGTTCTGTTTTGGATGTAGCATGCAGTGCTCACAGCCTCAGCCCAAAAACATGTAGGCATTCTTGCATCAAGTAGCATTGTTCTAGCAGCCTCTATCAGAGTCCTATTCTTTCTCTCAACAACTCCATTTTGTTGTGGAGTCCTTGGAGCTGAGAATTGTTGAGAAATACCATTTTCTTTGCAGAATGCTCCAAGCATGGCATTTCTGAATTCTGTCCCATTATCACTTCTTAATGCAATCACACTTGCATTTATGGCCTTTGCTTCTTTGTCAACTTTCTTTATGTGCTCAATGATTACTTGTGGAGCCTCATCCTTTGATGCCAGAAATTCTACCCATGTATACCTTGTAAAATCATCAACCATCACTAGAGCATACTTCTTCCTTCCTAGTGACATAATATTGACAGGCCCAAACAAATCCATATGAATCAGTTGCAGGGGCTTGGTTATAGATGTCACTGTTTTTGACTTGTGGCTTGATCTTTTCATTTTTCCCTTTTGACACGCCTCACACACTCCTTCTTGACAGAATTCAAGTGTGGGCATGCCTCTCACTAACTCCCTTTTGACTAGGGAATTAATGGCTTTGAAGTTCAGGTGTGATAGCTTCTTGTGCCACAGCCAACTGTCTTCATTTGATGCTTTTGAGTAGAAGCAACAAATTGTGTCCTTGCTTGCAGAGTCCATATTGGCTACAAACAGGCTTCCCTTCCTTACTCCAGATAGAGCAAAATCACCAGTCTTCTTGTGGGTGATCAAACATTCATCTTTGTCAAAGTTCACTTTGAAGCCTCTGTCAGTGAATTGACCAACACTCAGTAGATTATGCTTGAGCCCCTTGACCAGTGCTACATTCTCAATGATGACATTTCCAATTTCCAACTTGCCATATCCCAGTGTGTTGCCAATGCTGTCATCTCCAAAAGCAACCATTGGGCCAGCCTTTTCCTCATACTGTGATAGCAGGGCCATATCACCAGTCATATGATTTGAGCATCCACTGTCCAAAATCCACATGACCTTCTTTTTACTTTCTTTGCCCTGCAAACACAAAAGTATTACTTCTTCTTTGGTACCCAAACGAGTTTGGGTCCATGTGACTTAGTGACAGTTTTATCAAAATCAGCATGCTTATCAGTTTTCTTGATGTTGGTCTTCTTGTCACTGTTGGGTGTCTTAGAATCAGGGTTCTTAGACTTAGGTGACAGAGGTACCTTCCTAACTTTAGGAGGACTTGAAGACTTTGTCCTTGTGTAGTGTGTGTGAACATTATGATTGATACAGCCCTCCATGAATTGTCTTCTCAAATTAAAACAACTAGTCATCACATTCATGTTACATGGCATACAATCAAGTTTATCACAGAAAGGAGAGTCTCTATGTCTTAAAGGCACAGAGCAATCATAGAATGGTTTAGCAACACTACCAGATGGTTTCTTGCAAGCATGAGTCAAATGATTAGAGCTAAAACAGTTTTGACAAACTTTCCTAGGGGCATTTGGCACATAAGCATAGTTGTTATCTTTGTTAATCCCTAATTTGCCATTCCTGTTTGGTCTCTTATTAGTCACTTTCTTCTTAGTCTCATAATTTCCAGCTGAAACAAACTTTACAGGTTTCTCAAGTCTAGGTCTACCTCCTACTGGCTCCTTGGCTTTGGTTTTGACATTCTTACTCTCAGAGGATGCTTGTTGTTCATTTGATTGTGCCTCATCTTCATCCTCCAACATTTGCTTGATGAGTAAGGCATCCTCATCAATCTCAAGTGTTGGTGTTTTAAATATTGGATTCTCAGTCTTTTTCAAAACCTGAGGCACCTCCTCTTGAACAACAATGTCATCTTCAATGACTGCATAGCCTTTCCTCTGTTTAAGAGTGTCATAATCAAGTCCAATGGCAGCCTTAGGTCTAGCTAGATTTTTCTCATGATAAGACTGCAATAGACTAGAGGAATTCTTAAATGTTTTCAACTTAAATTCATTTTCAGCTAATTCATCCCTAAGAGCTTTCTCAACTTGACTAGCACATAGAACTTTGTTCTTTAGATACTCAATCTCTTGTTTAAGATTTTCTATTTGCACAGTAGTTAGCTCTAGTTCCTCATTTCTCTTATTTAACAGTTCATTCCTAGTAGATAGTTTAGCAATCTCTTCATTAGCAGCAGTCATACTAGTATGAATGTTAAACATCTCAACGGATAGTTGTTCAACCAAAGATTTATATTCAGAAACAGACATGTCTATGGTAGTGAGAGATGGTACCTGTGAGTCTGATGCAGATGGTTCTTCCTTGGAATTGGCCATCAAGGCATAGTTGCAGAATTCTTGTTCTTCCCCATCACTGTCAGAATCATCCCAACACTTCCCTTCAGCTATGTAAGCCTTACCTGGTGTCTGCTTCTTTAGAAGGGCCTCATACTTAGCTTCAAGCTCAAGAAACTCCTTATCCTTCTTTTTAGGCTTCTTGCATTCACTGGCAAAATGCCCTAGGTCATTGCATCTATAACATCTTACAGATGACCTATCCACATAGCTGGTTTTGAATCTGTTCTTGTTTGTTTTCATAGGTGCCTTGCCCTTGTTGAATGAATGATTTTGAGGTCTAGGCTTGAAGGGCTGATTCCTCTTGAATCTGATGTTTGGAAATTTTCTAGCCATAAAAGCATATGATGTATTTTCCATGCCATCCAGCTCTTCAAGAGTGTAGAACTCATCTTCTTCCTTGTCATCAGCAGGTTCAGTCACTACTTCCTCAGTTTCTTCATCATCTACTATCTCTTCTATTCTCAGCTGACTTGCAGATGCTTCCAGGTCTTGAATAGATTTGTTGACAATCAAGGCACAGGATGTGTTTATCATTCTGCCTTGGTTAGCTTGGATAGCCCTCTTTTGAAGCAACTCAAGCTCGTGTGTCTTTAAAACCCCATAGAGCACATCATACGTGACTTTGTTCAAATCTCTTTCTCTTAGGGATATGACCCTTTGCTCTAGATGGTTTGGTGACGATAGTAGAAACTTCATATTTAATTCCTTAGTGCTGTAAACCTTCCCATTCATTTGGAGCTCAGTCACCAGCTTGTGAAATCTTTCAAACATATCAGTGATACTTTCCTTGGGCTGTGCCATGAACGCCTCATACTGTGTGACCAGTATCTGTTTCTTATTTTCTCTTACCTCCTCTGTCCCTTCACATAACACCTCGATGTGATTCCACATGTCCTTGGCTGATCTGCATGATGCTACGTTGGCAAACATCGACATATCCAAGGAGTCTATGATTAACAACATGAGGTGGCTGTCTAGGGCAATCTTTTCCTTCTCTGAGTCCGTCCATTTGGATGGCTCTTTTGGAACGTATGATCTAGGAATGACTACTGCGCCCACTGTGGATTCAGCAACTTCTTGTTGTGGTATGAATGGACCATTCTTGAGAATGTCAGGGTAGAGAGGATTGGCAGCTTTGATGAACAACAGCATTTTTATTTTCCAGAGGTTGTAATTCTCTTTGTCGAACTTAGGGACCTTTACCGTACCTGTAGTCTTTGGTGTATTCGAACTCATGATCGTTTTCTGTTTAGATTAAACAGCCTGCTCTGATACCACTTGTTGAGTATTGAATACAGTAAAAGAATACAGAGGGGGGGGGGGTGAATGGATTCTTGAGTTTTTCTTCGGTCTTGAATCTTTGCAGCAAGATAAGTGATGAGTGTGTGAGATATGAAGATGCGGATAATTAAACACAAACACAACACAATATCACTTTAATCTAATATTTTATTAGATAAAGATTTTGCTACAATCTGTGAATACAAATGATAGTATTCTCAGCTTCGTTTTTCTCAGAGAGATATTTTCTGGATATTTTTGAGAAACTTCAAAACCTTAACAGCTAAGGAAGTGAGGCTGTATCCTTATAGACATGGATACACCCACTTGCTACAAATGAGGTAGGTAAAACAAAAGCACTTTCCAGTCTATCTATCTCATTTTAGTAAGAGTCCAAACGGCTACAGATTTGACTTTGAAAAGCCTGTTTAGATCCACTTCTTCAGCTCCTTGTCCCTTGTCTTATCTCTCCAAGCTTCTTTGTAGGCTTTCCAGTATGCTTTATAGGACAGAGTCAAATAAAGTGTGCTGGCTTGTTGCAGGTTTCTGACTTGTACAATTCTTCAGTATTTTGTCCTCAAGAATGTATTCGAGAAGTAACTAAGTGAGTGATTCGAGAACTGGAGTTGACTTGATCGATAACTCTGAGTTCTCGAATAGTGTTATCTTGACATATCGAATCACTTCTCGAATAGCTCTTTTCTCTGGGACTCCTTGAGATATCGAATAGAGCATTTTGACATATCGAATCCCTGAGATATCGAACAGTGTGTTCAGAGATATCGAATAGTGTCTTCTGAGATATCGAATCTCTGACTTCTCGAATGCTAGACTTCTCGAATAGACAAATGTACTTCTCGAATTGGTACTTAGGCAAATTCTTCATTTCTTCAAATCCCAACTGTGATTATTTGGCAGTCTTTATCTCCTTGCTTGAGGCATGAACCTTGGAACTTCTTTCAAGCATTATTCTTGACTTTAAAATTACAGTAACACAACTAGAATTTGATGCCTATTACAAGTACAGAACAAATAGAAACTCTACAACTAGAGGTTCCCTCAGTTAAGAGGTCATGTAGGTAATGCATAGCATTACACATACTTAGGCTTGTTATTAGATGTATTCAGGCATGCCTCTGTGAATAACACTTGCTCACTGTGAGTGTGTGATAGTGTTTAGTGTACCTCACAAGTGTTTCACTCTTCTCTCCACTCATTTGTGTTGAGTGTCTCACTTCTCACTGTGTTTACACTCTTGATCACTAGTGTTTCACTCATATCACTCATAGCTCCAACATCCGTTAGTGTACCTGCAAGGAAAAATCACCATAACCCCTTCTAGAGAGGTCACTGGTGGTGCAATGGGAGTTCGCAAATCCCAAATCCTCATTGGACTCGTCAGACGAATCTGAGTCATAATCTACAAGTTGTTAATTTCCCTTTTTAGGGTTTTCAAATTTGAATTCTGAGAAGGTACACAATGATCTATAAATTTAGCATTGAGATCAAGGTTCCCTTCTAATGTCTGTGAAGACATCACCTTGTTAAACTCATCAGGTAAAATCTGAATCATAGTTCACAAGTTGCCAATCCGCACCTATGTCGGATCCGTTACCCGTAGGATCCAGATATGTTCCCTCTGGGGAGTTAGATAATGATCTTGTTGAATTTTGCATTTGAGATCAATACCTTCTCTCGAGGTCTGTGAAGACTCTTAGTTCATTAAAGAACCTTTAACTTATAATCCTAATCGTAAAATGGTTGGATTACAGGTTTTCGTCAATTCATCCTTAGTGTGTGCAATCTCACTTGTGCATATGAAATATTTTGGTTAGTGTATAAGGTAGTGACTCTCCAACTGAATATCCCACACATCCTTGTTTGCTGCATCAAGTGCAGTTACTCCCTGGTGACCTCTAGTCTGATAGGTTGCTTCCATTTAGGGGGTAAGATAGAATGTGTTTGAGTTTGATTGTAGTCTGAGACAAAAGTTGTTGGGTTTATAACCTTATGACTAAACATGTGAGAATACAAAATTTCATGTAGATGAACCTGCATCACAGAATATGAGCAATATAGAGATAGAATGCATTTTTATCATTGAAAAGTTTTCTAAGAAAATATTGCATTTTATCTTAAGAGAAATGATATACAGTTGTGATTTCAAAAGATTTACAATGTAAGCAATCACAGCTGTAGAAAGAGATTTTGAATTTAGGAAGTTAAAGAGATCTTGAGCTGGTTTTAATAAACAAAAACAAGGACAAAAATTCAATTAATAAAAATTAATCGAATTAATGTAAGTTAATGTTTAAACCAATACAAACAAAACTATTTTATCATGCTTTAGGTCCTGTAAGATAGATACCAACTATTAAAAATTGTTAGCACTTGATAGGTCTTGTCTTCCAATTGTTAGATCCTGAAAATCAAACATTAGTTCCTAACCAATTGTATAGACACATACCAATTTGATACCAACATTGGTCAATTGTTAAGTCCTTAACACGAAGATCTGTTAACAGCAATCACAAAACAAAGATTTATACTTAAACTGCAGGTTTTGTGTGTGTTAATAAGAAGAACAACAAAAGAACCAAGTACAGTGACCTACTTGTAAGTTTTGAAAGTATAGTGACTAAACTGTAAAAACTATACAAACTATTTATATACACATGAAAAAGAATATACAAAAATAAGAAATAATATACATAATAATTATACAAAATAAAAACTATAAGAAAAGAAAAATTCGAATAAAAAAAAATAAAACTATACATAAGTAATAATTTACATAGCTTAAACTATAAACGAACATACGATTAAAATAAAAAGACAAACACTACAAAACATGTTAAATAAGATTAACATTTAAAAATTACAATACATGTACAAAAACATTAAGTATATACAAGAGTATTTATAATAGGTTAGCAAATCCATATATTTTCTGATAAAACAACTTTCTACTAGAAAATTATTTAGAGAGAAAATATGATTTAATAAACTATCATAAATATGGCAGCAATTTTAAAATAATGAAATTTTCAATAAAAATAGCTTCCTCAAAAATTCTAATTAGAGAATTAGAGAAAAATATTTTTAGAGAAAATTATTATTCTAAAATAAAGAAACATGGATTAAAACATTAGAATGATTATGACAATTCTTTTTAGAAAAATGACAAGATAGAATTCGAAAAGAATGTCATACAAGTTACTTAGCGCTCAAACCTTGGCACCAACTTCCACGTTTCTTGTTGTTCCAGATTCATAATTGCTTTCTCAGATTCCTTAGATTCTATACCTTGATTCTGAGAGGCCCTTTTTGTTCTTACTCCAACATCTGGATCACAAATGATCAGCTCTATTCCAAACACACTGTTTGAGAAGGTTGGATCTTGATGAATCGCCTTGTTCTTCATTGTGATGTTGTGTTTGACTAGTGAATCCTTTGTTTACTTCCCTCGAGTTGTTGCCAGAATGACTTGATGATTATTTTCCAGTGACATTGGTATCGCCAATAACAAAATTGTTTCCACCACTATCACTTGGATAATTATCATCATTAACATTTTAATCTTATGACTTCAAGGCAAATCCTCGATAACAACAATTGTTAACTCCTAACAACTGTTTGTTGGTAGACAATCTTGGTTCTAAAAATAAAACTTGATTACCAAGACTGTCTTGTCTGCAATCTTAGAAATAATTTTCTAAGTCCAATACACCTTGATCCATAGTATATAACATTTATTATCAAAGTGATTTGAAGCTTGCAAATAAGCATAAAAATTATTCAAAGTAATTGAACTATGGTAACTTTAGATATTTCAATATCCATAGTTCTACTTAGAGAATTTTTATACCATGTATAATAATATGAGTGAATTGTAAAAGATATAACAATGATTACTTAGAGGAGTTCTAAGTAATTTCACACATACCAATACATCTCACAATTAGTTAGTAAATAGAATTCTAACTAAATATCATTAACTGATATAAGTCAAAATTTCAATACAACCAATTGTTAGAACCATGATATTAATTATAGTGAATTTCTGAAAATGGAATATTGATAAAATTCACTAGAATTAACATCTGAAAACTAAACTGAAAACCAACAAAATTGTTAGGTTCAATTCAGTTTGTTGTATATTTATTTTGATGAATATGAGGTACAGAGCAAATACTTAAATTGAATTGCTTCAAGTTCCATAACTCAAATTAATCAAAGTAAATAAAATAGATAAATACTAAATCCTTATGAGTTAGATTTTAGCATTTAAATATTTAAGTTATCCTTAAATAATCACCACTAAAATATATTGCAATTATAGACATGGCAATCATTCAATAGATAATTCTCAGCGTGAGGTCTGAATGTAAATAAGTTCACAAGTCCTTGCAATACAGACAATTGAAAACTTGTGAGCTTACTTAAGAATTACTTAACAGATAGGATTTACAATCATATAGCATTAATAAAATCCCAAGTTTACAAGCCAATCTTGAAAAATTAATTTCATCAAGTGATTTAGCAAACGTGTCTGCAAGTTATTCTTAACTAAAGACATGTTCTCAAAAGAATTGATACCTTATGCAAGTTGCTTAGTCCTTGAGTGTTTCATAGAGTTGTTGGAGATGAAATTGATTCCTTGTGTTCTCCTGCTTTCGTACAACTCATTTGATCTGTCTCTATGTAGCAAAACATGTCAGAACTGATGTCTCTAGGGTACCATCTCTGTAGATTTGGGTCCAACTTAAGACATCTGAAAATCAAGTGTAATAACTACAAGAATAGATTCTCAAGAATTCACTTGGGACCATGCACATTTGCATAATTGAGAATAAAATATGTGTGTAAGTGATCTATTAGCAATTGAATAAGATAATGAGCTGATGATTCCTTTATAGCCTGATTAGGTCCTAATTAGTAGATCCTGAACTTGTTGGATCAAATATCTCTAGAATACCATTTCCTCATATCCGGGTCCATCTTAAGATTTTTGATAACCAACTTGTTAGATCCAAACTAACAGGTCAAAAGCCAGCTATAGTGAGGTGTTGGCATGTCGTCTTGACAGGTCTAGAATCTTCTGAATAGAAACAAAAGATCCTTGACTTATTTTTTTTGTCATCATTCTTTTGGCTTACTGAAGTAAATCAAAAGAATTGCAACTTTACCAACATCAAAACAACAAATATCTTGATACCAATTTATAGCTAGTAGACCAACATATAATATAATCAAGATATCATTGCACATATATATCATTTATGTTTGTGCCTAAAGATGTAGAGAGTTCTATAAATATGACACAAATTGTTAAAAGATACCAACTGTTAAAGATTGATACCAAATATTAAATTATAGTTAGGGTATCATACCATGTCTTCCATGCTTGCTTGAGTGATGATACCAGTTTATACTAACCTGTGGAGATCTTCAATTATCTCACCAACCAGAAGTGCACTTGTTCACATTCCTCTAGCATCCAGATTCAGTAGGTCTAGATGTCCATTATAATCTTGAATGTGCAGCAGGTGCCTGATATCCTCAAGTCTTGTCACTGGTGCTTCTTGTCAAATATACTGTTTGATCAAATTGTAACCTAGCATCCAGTTTGGCTTTGTCCCTCAAAACAATGCCTTGACATCATCCAGGTAGACTTCTGGTTATCCTTGTACCAAATACAGCCTTGTTGTTTGGTCTAGATACCAGTTTCCCTTTAATCTGCCTTTTGTACTGATTGAGATCATCTTGCATTGCAATCACACAACCTGGATCTTTCAGAGCTTTTGTAGCTTTCTTAGTTTCTTCTAAAAGAAGACTAAAGATATAATCATTAGTACTTGAAGCTCTGTTAGTCTTTTACTTCCACCATTAGAAACACTAAGAACTAGAACAAAGAGTTAATTGAGTCAACACTCTTTGTCTTGGCAGACATGTTCTCATAGTGTCCTTTGACTTTCAGTGGTGTTGAGTTGACTAGATGATCCTTCTTTTGCTTTCCCTAAGTTGTTGCTGGGTTTATATGAAGATTCTCAATGTTGACATTGCTTGGATCTGAATCATCATTACCATTGACAGCTGGGAGCTAGAAGTCGTTGAACATCACTAACACTTTCAATCACCTTCTGTTGATTAATAACAATCACCCTGTAGGCTGTTGACTCCACCAAGTAGCCAAGGAAATTATCCTATTGAGCATTAGCAGATTGCTAGGATGCTCACTTTCATTTATCATTGCAAAACAATTTTCTTCATAACTTGTGGGGTCTTCCTATATTTCTTACTGATCAGGGTTTAATCATGTCAGTAGCAAACTATCGACTGCTTCAGCATTAATACTCTTGAAGGCGCAGAAATCATCCAGAACACTAATTGATAGGTCGTGTAATCTGGTCTCCAAGTTGTCATAGTCAATTTTGCTTCCTGACACTGTTCTAGATATGATCAATAACCATCAGTGGTGTCTTGTCTTCAGATTGTTTGAACAACAACTTGTTTCTTGAGAGAAGTCATCAGTCATCATCACTAAGGTATATTTTTCATTGATGTAGAACTTCTGTGTGATGCTTCTTTGACTTCTCTTTATGACATGCCTCATAATTTTATTTTACTTTAATTCCAGATGAGGCAGTCTCCTTTACTGATTCGATTTCAAGGAAAGAATCTCTTGATATGACATTCAGGTGAGAGAGCTCCTTATGTCATAGCTGAACTCATGTCTGATGAAGCTTTAGATTTGACCTTGTTGACTTCACATTTGATCGAGATTCCATGTCAGCTACAGATAAGTTCTCTTTCCTTAATCCTTGAACAGTAGGCTCTTCATCTTGTAAAAGATGCTTTATTACTGACAACATTCCTTAGCTATTGAATAGCCTTGACCCTAGGTCATACCCTTGCTGTTGTCTCCAAGGGATAACCCACTTGGCCAGATACCGTCACCACTCTTGATAGCAGGGCTCTATCGGTCATATGCCTTGAACATCCACTGTCCAGAATCCACATAACACGATGTACCTGTTACACACCCTGAAATGCCAAATCAATTAAACCTTTTTTGGGACCCAAATTTGATTGGGTCCGGAATACTTGAAGTATTGGCCTTTGTCAGGCAAAACAACATTCTTAATCTTCATAACAACATTTTTCAAGGGGACTGGACATTTAACCCTATAAACAGCTTTGACAATCTTTGATTTCATCTTGGGTATCCATGTCTTTTTAACAGCAATAACATTTGTTTCACTGACTGGACATTTGACCTTGTAAACAGCCTTAGTAAAACTTTGTTTAGGCTTTGGTACAAATGTCTCTCTCCTAACATGAGGAGGACTAGCAGTCTTTGATCTAACATTTTTATTTCTGTTCATATGTTGTCGAGGAGCAGTCTTATTATCACATGCATGATTACCATTAAAGTAAGCAGACATCACATTAAAAGCACAAGACATACAGTTGACAACACCACATGCTTTATGATTAGAATCAATGATAGGCATGTTACTCATGTTAGACATGTTATTGTTCTGCTTCAACTTATTACCACCTAATCCAGTCTTAGAAGAACTAGTTGTTTCAACAACCTTGACTGGCACTTTAGGTACATCTTTCTTGGATGAAACATTTTTTGGATTAGTGTCCTCAACAGATTTAGCCTTAACAAAGACTGTGACATCTTTCTTGGATGAAACATTCTTTGGATTAGCGTCCATAACAGATTTATCCTTAACAAAGACTGTGCCATTTGCACTGTCCTCATTTCTCATTTCTTCGTGGATAACCATAGAAAGAATATCTGGTGGTCCAGCATCAGATTTTTTAAATAGAGGTTCTTTAACATTCTTGAGTACATGTGGTATTCCCCTTTCTTTAGCACTAACAGGGTTAGGGGAATTTATGCCAAATGATCCAACAGCTTCATTGTAGCCATACCCTATACCTGTTGTTCGTTCTACAACTTGATTGTTAAAAAACTCTTTGGAAATTTTAACAGAATTATAACAAGCCCTGACCTGTGTTTCAAGTTCAGTAATTCTAGCCATTTGTTTGCCTACAACTTCTAGAATAGCTTTCTCCTTTTTATGAAGCATTGTTATTTCATCTCTGTGTTGATCTTGATTAATATGCACCTTTTTCAATTCTGACACTTCATTTCCAAGTTTAGTGCTTAACAGATCTAGTCTTCTATATTCAGTTTGTGCATTACCTAAGGAATTATAAAGACTACGAATCAACTCAGTGTCAGTAAGAGTTACCGGTTTGATATGATGATCAGATGCTCCATCATTTCCCACCAGCGCAAGATTTCCAACTTCTTCATCTTCACTGTCTGTCTCATCCCAGCTTTTGCCTTGTACCACATAGGTCGTGTCTGTGTTCTTTTTACCAGATGCATACTCTCTCCTTGCATCTTGTTCACGTCGATGACACTCAGTTGCAAAATGTCCCATTTCATTACAGTTGAAGCACCTGATCTTGCTTCTGTCTACCATTCCAGTCTCGTAGCCAACCCTTATGCTACTTGAGGACGAACCTCTTTGATGGAATCTGTTCTCAGTAGACCTGAGTATGAAATTAGGATTTTTTCTAAATCTGAAATGATTAAACTGTCTTACAACCAGTGCCATTGATTGATCCTCCAACTGCTCCAGCTCCTCTTATGAATAAAATTCTTTACAACCCTGACTTGTAGCTGTCTTCCCATACTCTGCTACAATCACTTCCTCTTCAGAGCTATAAGGTTGAACAATCTTAGCTTCCAATCTATTTTCCCTGACTTTCTTAGTTCCCTCTTTTATTGTTATAATGGTGTCCCAGATATGCTTGGCATCTTTACAGTTAACAACATGGTTGCACATGATCGCATCTAGGGATTCCACCAAAATTAATTGTACATTAAGATCAAGGGCAATATCCACTTTGTCATAATTTGTATAAACAATAATGTCCTTTGGATATGTCCTTGCGAGAACTACAACAACTCCTTCCATGATTATTTCCTCTTCAGTAATCATAGGAACTATTGGCCCGGTTTTCAATATTCCTAAATATTTAGGATTGCCCACTTGTAGAAAAAGGATCATTTTCTTTTTCCATAGTTCATAATTCTCCTTGTCAAATATGGGTATCTTAACAACTCCAATTTTTGAAGACATGATGAATTTTTAAGAGAGTTAAAAATTCGAGATTGATTTTTGACGGAATAAAAATAGGATCTTGATTTGTGTATTAATCAATAGGCTCTGATACCAATTGTTAGGTCCAATATGTTTGTAGAAGGGGGGGGTTGAATACAAACGGTACTGTTTAATCGAAATTTGTCCGGATAAATTTAATTTATATTTTGACAAATTTGAGCGGAATTAAATGAAACAAAATTCAAGTTGAATATAAAATTATATTAACTTGAGGGGTTTGTTACAAATACAGTACAGAAATTATATCTAGTTAATAAAAACAAATTAGAAAATTCGACATGAATTTTTCTAGATTTGTTAATAAAAATCGAGATATAGATTAGGAGTAAAAACTCGCTAATAGTACAAGAGTATCAAGTAAACAAGTTCTATTGGATTAGATATTAAAAATAAGATGAACTTGAATTTATACAAATTTATTTCTCTTGCTGTGTTGTTCTTCAATGAGAGAGAATGGCCTTTTTGTTTCTTGAAGATGATATGTTCTGTGTGTGGTATTTGTTTTGGCCGCCTGTCTTGATTTAATATAGTCTTCTGCCTCTTTTCTTTTTCATTTGTATTGCCAAGACAATCGGCAAGACAATCTGCTCTTCCTAGACAATCAGTTTTGTACTGCCAAGACAATCGGCAAGGCAATCCAAAACCTCCAAGACAATCAATTTGTACTGCCAAGACAATAGGCAATACAATAGGCAAGACAATCAAGGCTTACCAAGACAATCGGTAAGACAATCAAAATTGTCTTTAACAAATAAAAAACTCAGCTGTAATGATTTTAAATATTCTGTGTAAACAAAATATATATGCTGTCTAAACGAAGCCCAGTCACAGGAAGGAAGGAGTGAAGAACACGCGCGCAGATTCTAGCTTTTTCTCTGGCGCGTGTTGCGCACGCGCGGCCTGGCGCGTTTGAATCTTCCCGACAAGATACATGACAGGCATGTGCAGGCAGAGTTTGTTTTCTTCTTTTGATTCTTTTTTTTTTTAACTATTTCATGTACGCATGATTACTACTCTGTCTTTCCTTTATTAATTCTTCAGTCTTGAACCTGTCGACCTCCTTTTTTTTTTTTTTTTATTTCTTTCCCTTTTCTTTTGATTTTTCTTTTCTTTATCTATTGTATTTAATTTAATTAACTTGATTAATCAATTAATCATTTAAACGAATAATGATCAATTAATTAATAAACTAATTAATTAAATCTAATAGATTAATATATTATATCTAATTTAATTAACTTAATTAATCAATTAATCATTTAAACGAATAATGATTAATTAATTAATAAGTTAATTAATTAAATCAATTAGACTAATATATTAATTCAAAATTAATTAACATGATAATTAATTTACTAAATAAATTAATTCAGAATGAATTAATTTATTAAATTAAATCAATTACATAATTATATTAATTAAAAGAGAATTAATATAAATCTTTTGATAGCTCAAATCTTTTTCTTTAACCACTGAAAGTAATAAAGAATTACCACCGAATTTTCGTTGACGCTCGATGCACGGTCTGGTTCATGAGCGACCAACTCCAACGGCTTTTCTTTATTTTTGACTCTATGATTTGGTTCCTTTCTTTTCTTAACATACCAGTCTTAATAGCTTGAACCACTGAAGTTAATGATGAACAACCACTGTTTAATGTTGACACTCGATGTACTGTCTGGTTCATGAGTGACTAACCGCAATGACTGTTCTTCATATATTGACTTTAAAATCTGGTTCCTTTTCTTTTCTCCTCTCTCTATTAATTCTTTTGTACTGTCTCTGTCATTGTCGAAATCTCTGTCACTTTAAATGAATCCACTTCTTTAACGAATACTTCACTGAGGCTTGATTAGGTGTCTGAACTTCTTTCAATGTAGTAATTCTTCAAGTCTGTAGATTCACCTTGATCTTTTTCTTCTGACAGATAATACAATCTGAGATTCCTTGTGACAGTCTATATACTATTTACTATTACAATCTTGTTTAAGTTGAGTTGTATCCTCGAAATACAAATAGGATACATCATATGCCTTTCAGTGCCTTCGGGCTTTTTAAATCCATATTTGTAATTTGAATTATTTATCGTATAACTGCTTTATGCGTTTACGACTTGATTCTGTCTTGGCATAGTTTTTTATGCATCTCCGGCCTTTTGTTTTTGCCTAAGCATAATTTATATTTTCATGCGTCTTTGGCCTTTCGGCCTAGCATAAATCTTTCTTTTTATGCATCTTCGGCCTTACATAAATTTTTATGCATCTTTGGCCTTTCGGCCTAGCATAATTTTTCCTTTTTTATGCATCTCCGACCTTTCGGCCTAGCATAAAATTTTCATTTTTATGCATCTTTGGCCTTTCGACCTAGCATAAAATTTTCATTTTTATGCATCTTTGGCCTTTCGGCCTAGCATAATTTTTCCTTTTTATGCATCTTTGGCCTTTCGGCCTAGCATAAATTTTTCATTTTTATGCATCTTTGGCCTTTCGGCCTAGCATAATTTTTCCTTTTCATGCATCTTTGGCCTTTCGGCCTAGCATAAATTTTTTCCCTTTTATGCATCTTTGGCCTTTCGGCCTAGCATAAATTTTTCATTTTTATGCATCTTTGGCCTTTCGGCCTAGCATAATTTTTTCCTTTTTATGCATCTTTGGCCTTTCGGCCTAGCATATCCCCAGTATTTAAGGAATTTGTGAATAATTAAGGTTCTTTGTTCTGTTGGAAATGTATCCTCCCTCCTTAATTATGTCAAAGTAGCTTAAATACTAAAACGTATGGACACATGTTTTATTTGATCGGCCCCAAACATGGGTCCTTAATTCCGTTTATTTATTCGGGGATGAAAATTATATACATTGGAAATAATAGATGAATACGTGAAAGCTTACTGATAGAAGCGACGAAGGCGTGATGCATGCCACGTGTTCTTGATGTGGCTTCCGTCCGAATCAGCTAGCTTGTATGTTCCTGGACGAACCATTTCAATCACCACGTAAGGACCTTCCCAATTTGGCATAAGTTTGCCTTGTTTGGTCGGCATTGAAGTTGCTAGCTCTCGAAGTACTAAGTCCCCCACACGGAAAGATCTTTTCTTTATTCCGGAATCGTAGTATTGGGCTGCCCGAAGCTGATATCTCGAATTTCTTTGGTGGGCAGCCTTTCTTTCTTCTTCGACTAGATCTATATTTGCCCGAAGCCCGTATTCATTCGTTTCTATGTTGAACACCTGCGTTCTGTATGATTCTAGACCCACTTCGGTCGGCATAAGGGCGTCAATGCCGAAGGCAAGCTTGAAAGGAGTTTCACCGGTAGATGATCTCGGTGTTGTTCGGTAAGCCCAAAGGACGTATGGCAACTCTTCGGCCCAGATATAACGCCTTAGAAATTTCAGAATATTTTAATTACTAAAAGTTATTTATTTTATTATTTTATTATTAAATATGAATTATGTGGTGTATAAATTGGTAAAGGAGGTGATGTATCTGTGGAATAATATTTGGAGGCCTGGTTGGTGTTTTTGTATGTGTTGTGTAAGCCCGACTATTTTATTTATTTATTTATTTATATTTTGGGAATTTATCTCCTATTTAATTGTGTTATAATTATCTTCTGTGAATTTTATTAAATCTTCGAGATTAGCAGAAATCCTGAAATCTTCTTCATTAATAACTTTATTAGTTTATATGACTTTTAAAAATATTTGGTGAATTATTTTGGGTTTCAAGGATTTTAAAATGATTTTTCGAATTATTTTCCGATTTAAGGATTTAATCTCGTAAAATCCGTATTTAATCCGTTTTTGATCCTAAAAATATTTTAAAAATATGTGGGTGATCGTAATTTTTCATACTTCATTTTTAAAACTTTAAATTTTAATATCCCACCCAAATTTATATTTAATTGTGAATTTAAAGTATTATTTTAGTAGCATTTAATAAAGAATACTAGAAAACTTTTGTTTTCCCCCAAATCAGTTACTTTCCCTTAAAAACCCTAATGATTCTAATTGAACCAACAACATCAATCGCAGTCTACTTCCTCTCTCGAGCTCTCTAGACATTTCTCATCTCTCTCTCATTTCCTCTCTAAAAATCAATCTCTCATATCTCTCCCTAATCTCTACAACATCTCTCTCTTGGTTGGCAGTTTTGTTCGATTCTTGCGGGTAAAAGCCCTCTCCCATTCCCCTGTTTTTCCCCGTTGTTCTGTTAGCAGTGTGGTATCGGCTGTGTGGGTGTGTGCGTGTCGGGGGTGTGTGTGTGAGTGTGATTGTGCAGCGTGTGTGCGTGTGTATCCAATATATATATGAGTGTGTGTGTGTGTGAGTGAATCGAGCTGTGTGTGTGTGTAATTAGTGTGGTATGTATGTGTGCAAATGGTGGTATCCTGTGTGGTTCCTTGCGAGTTGTTGAGACCTTCCTGTGAAATCGTTATTCCATTTGTATTGGTTCGTTTGGCCTTGCTGATACAACTGTGATGAAGTCGTGGTTATTGTTTGCTGGAATTGTTGTTCGACTATGGCATTGGTTACTTTGATTTTTGTGGCTGTGTGTTATGCTCTCTGTTCTCTCTTCGAGCTTATTGCTTCGGTTTCTTGTTTTCTTACAAGCAATCGCTCCTCTTACTGTTGGCTTCGATTTTGAGATATTCATGATGCCCATGATACTAGTTTCTGATTATGTAACTTGTTCATGTTGGTATTGTGCTTGGTCGAGAATAAATTTGTGGATTGATTATCTGGTTCTATATATTACTGAATTGGGTTCCGGATTTTTGGTATTTGATTTCGGTTTCGTGATGAATATTGATTCAAATTTTCATCTGTAAAATTTTGCGTGCGGAATCTTGAGTTGGAAACCCAATCAGGTACCCTCGGGATTTTGCCCCATCGACAGTGATGTTTTAATATAAATTGAGTCGATGGATTATGGCGATGATGATTATTTTCTGAGCCAAAAATATTTAATATTTAATATTTATTATTTACTTAATAAATTGTATTTTATTATCGAGTTGGTATTAATTGCTTAAATGGTATTAAATTATGAATCGGAGAATTGAAAATGCAAATGGAAATGTGAATTTGGTTTGGATATTAATTATTTTAATTTATAATGAATTGGTATGTGAATTAAGAAGTGGGTTTGATTGGAATTGACAATTGTGTTAGTGGTGTCGGCTGTACCCCGACTGGCAATTCCCGAATAAAGGGGATGCCGTCAAATTTTTTCTAAAATATATAAAAAAATCATTTCTTGAAAATGAGTATGTATAATTATACCATTTATACGAGTTGTGAGTCGGGCTTCATATTTTAAAATCTATGTGGTATGTGTTTACGTGACTATATGATTAAATACTTTTGTCTGTGGTTTATATAATGATATTATTTGATTAAATAAACATAAATTAGGAGACTATTTGCAGGGGTAGACTAAGTGGAATGGTTACATTGATTAGCGAATATTAAGCAGAATTCTAAAATAGTGCTATATTATGTGTAGATCCTGTGGATAAAGGGAAGGCTAAAGCTGAGGACGTAAAGACACTTCGGATTCTGTGATTTCTAGTTAAGGCAAGTAAATTACTTCACTTGTCTTTCACATGAGTTATGATTATTATAACCTGATTCAGATGCTTATTTGACTTATTCTTGCTATATCTGTTCCATTAATTTCCCTTAATTCTGATTACTTAATTGTTACACCCCAAATCGATTATATTGATTTCGTTGATTCTTTTAGCAGATTGATTTGCATCCGTACCCTTTGTATGTAAATACATATTGAACTTGTCGATATTTAGATCAGAATTTACCCGACCTTATTCCATTTTGCGAAACTTGAGATGTTGACCTGGAACAAAAGTGTCCAGGGTATTTGACAGTTGAGGTGGTCGATTGTTCCGACACCTGATGTCTAGTTATAGGATTGGACTGTTAGTTTTTTTTAAATGTGGACCGTAAGGGTCGGACCAGATTCGTGGTCAGAAATTATTAAGGCCAATGTGTGCCGTGGATCCATTAAGGACATTGCTGTGTGCGTTTGTCCGGGGTTAGTGCGTGACTGATCAGCAGCCTAACCTTATAATTGTTTTTATCTAAAAAAATGCATGATAGTCCAATCCTCTTCTATTTTATGATTCAGACAAAAGATGAACTTTCAGTTGAGCTTATATATTATTGATTGTTAATTCTTGACAATCTTGCAGACTTTTCAGTTGTTGATGTTTTTAATTGCATATATATATACTTGCTGAGCATTTTGGCTCACTTGCTTGCTAATCCTGTTTCCTCAGCTAAGCTCGGAGATGTCTAGGAGGAGTGGCCCGTCTGGTTGGGGTAGCCATAGAGGCAGCCAGAGAGTCGAGGTGGTTGGATGGGTAGTGAACATATATCTTTGTTCATATTATGACTGTATTAGTAGACAGATTATCATATTTAATGGGTTGTATATTATTTGATTCAGTTCTGGGTTGTAATAGCTATTGGTAGTTGTTTCATACAGTGACCTATGAGCGGTCTGGGTTGGCATGGTTTTATTTCCTTGTGGTTTAAAATAACTTATGCAAGTGGACTGTTTTAGTTCTACTTAGTTGTTTGAGCAGGTGGTTAGTTCGGTTTATGATTACATCATGCCGAAATTTCTAAAATTTCTTCTATATTAATGTTTAATTGAGTATAAGAGTTTATATTATTATTATTGGTAAGTGAGGGTGTTACAAATTGGTATCAGAGCCACAGGTCACAGTCACTGAAACAATTAGGTGGGGAGTCGGGGTAGAGTTATGAGAAAGGTTAGGATTGTTTTGTGAGAGATAGGATGTCTAATAATATATATATATATATATATGTATACTTCAGGCACCTGTTTCTGGTTCCGATTCAGACCCGGACGAGGATCCGGAAGGAGGGGCTTCCGTACAGCAGCAGATTTCCCCAGGGGCTAGGCAGCCATTCGTAGGATCGCAGGGCTCGGTGAATGGGCCAGCATATCAGTACACTCCTCAGCCTGTTCCATACCATGTGTACGAGCGAGTGGCCAGAGAGAGGGACTATCTCTTAGGGCAGATGGCAGAGTTGAGGGCTATGAGGGCTGGGGAGGAGGACCGGGCTAGAGATCGAGATAGAGCGGTTGCTGAGCTGGAGGATGTCCGGAGGCGAGTACGAGCTCTTAGACATGTTATCATTAGGCGGGGACGGATTAGATCCCGAGATGAGCCGGCATTCGTGACACAGCAGGTGACTCTAGGTCTGGTGAGGGCAGAGCTGGAGAGCATTCTGGGATCATCTTGGCGGGGGGAGTCGGATGACGATGATGACCAGTGATGATTAGGGTAGTATGATGATGTGGTATATAGAGGCATGTTATGGTAGTAGTAGTACGTTAGGATTTGCAGTGCGACCAGTTTTGTTATATATATCTGTTGTACTGTGACTAGATGCTAGCAGTCTCCTCTTTTAGTATTATGTTGTACCCTTATCGAAGCGTTGTTCTTACGCTTGTATCAGATCTATCTATATATATCATTATCACTTTTGCAGAACTGTGTTAAATTTCCTTATACTGTCATTTACCTAAGCATCTTATTTACTGCTCGTTTCATATTTACTTTCAGCACCATTTCCTTCTAGCATTGTTTTTACTTTCAATACTATGTTTGACCTTAGCATTATGAGTATTGTTTCTTTATTGTACCTACTGAATGTTTGTGAATACCTTGTGTAACCTTGGATTGATATCCTATTGCACCCTGTGAATCAATTGTTGACCGGAATATTGGTTGGAGACCTTGAATTACTTTTCAGTAATATATGCATTGTTTGCCTAAGTTGGATCATTTTGAGCTATTATTTTCTGAACCTGAATTTAATATAATTGTTCATTGATTTCAGAAATATGCCTCCAAGAAAGAAGAAACAAAATACCCGCACCACCAATCAGGGTGAACAAGCTAATCCACCTCCTGTTGGTCAGATGGACCCTGCCTTAGCACAAATATTACAAACTCTTGTTCAGCAGACTGCTACTCTAGCACAGCAACAGCAGCAATTACAGCAGCAGTTGTTGGCTCAACAACAGCAACAGCAGCAGCAACAACAGCAACAGCAGCAGCAACAACAGCAACAGCAGCAGCAGCAGCCACCTGTTCCTCCGGTGGTTACTTTTAAGTCTTTCCAGGCAGTTAAACCTCCTGAGTTTAAAGGAACAGCGGACCCGGTGGAGGCGAGATCTTGGTTAAAAGAGATGGAAAAAGCTATTGCACTGGTGGGGGTCCCAGCAGATAAACAAACCGAATATGTAAGTTATTTCTTGAAGAATGAAGCCACTTATTGGTGGGAGTCGGTGAAGATGTTGGAAGCTATTGAGGTGATTCCTTGGGAAAGGTTTACAGAGCTATTTTTGGAAAAGTATTTCCACGACTATATGAAAGACCAGATGGAGATGAAGTTTTTGGAGTTGAAACAGGGAAAAATGTCGGTGATAGAATATGAAACCAAGTTTACTGAACTAGCTAGGTTTGCTCCGGCCTATGTGGACACGGAGAGGAAGAAGGCAAAGAGGTTTCAACAAGGATTGAAACCATGGATTCGTACTAAACTAGAAGTTTTGGAGCTGGAGACTTATGCAGCGGTGGTGCAGAAGGCCATGATAGCTGAAGGAGAAAGCGAATTATACTTCAAGGAAAAAGAAGGAAAGAAAAGAAAGGCTGGGTCAATGGGGGAACGACAAGAGCAAGGCAGTTCTCAGAATGTGCCAAATAAAAAGCCAGGATTCCAGCCAGGAAAGAATGGGAACCCTAAGAAGCTGGGATCAGGGAATGGGGGCCAAGGAAATAGAATTCAAGATGCGAGTCAGCAGAAATTGGTTAGGCCACCCTTGGCAGAGTGCAAGACTTGTGGGAAGAGGCATCCGGGAGTGTGTACAAAGTTGGAGGTGACGTGTTACAAATGTAATCAAAAAGGTCATTATGCTCGGGAATGCAAGGCAGGAATTGTGTGTCACCGTTGTGGGAAGCCAGGGCATATAATGAGAGACTGTAAAGTGCCTGTGGTGAAACCTCCGGTTCTGGCTAACCCAATATTGCAAGCAATTGAGGCACCCCCAACAGCAAGTGTCAGACCAGTAGCAAGGACTTTCAATATGACTCTGAACGAAGCTATAAAGAATTCTTATGTGGTAGCAGGTACGCTCCCTGTAAATTCTGTTCAAGCTAAAGTGTTAATTGATTCCGGGGCTACGAAGTCCTTTATGTCTAGAGAATTTGTTCAAAGGTTAAATTGTGAGATTTGCATGTTGCGTGAAGCTATGGTTATAGAAATAGCTAATTCAGAACGAATTCCGGTTACTCAAGTGTGTCCTCGTTGCAAGATTGATATTTCAGGGCATTGTTTTTACGCTAATTTGATACCCTTTCAGTTAGGTGAATTTGATGTTATCTTAGGAATGGATTGGTTAACAGAGAATAATGCCCAAATTGATTGTAAGAATAAAAAGGTGATCCTTAAACCCTCTGATAATGTAGAAGTTACCTTTAGGGGTCAGAGGCAGACTAGGAGATTTTTATCGATCATTCAAACAAAGAGGCTGTTGAGGCAAGGATGCGAGGGCTATATGGCTTATGTCATGGATACCAAGCAAGAGGTACCCAAGATAGAGGAAATACCAGTGGTGAATGAGTTTCTTGATGTTTTTCCGGATGAACTTCCCGGTTTACCTCCGGATAGAGAAATAGAATTTACCATCGATTTAGCCCCAGGAACTGAACCCGTGTCAAAGGCTCCCTATCGAATGGCACCTGTAGAGATGAAGGAATTGGCAGTTCAATTGCAAGATCTTCTGGAGAAAGGTATTATTAGACCTAGTGTATCGCCGTGGGGAGCTCCGGTATTATTTGTAAAGGAGAAGGATGGAAGTATGAGACTGTGTATCGATTATCGGGAACTAAATAAGTTGACCATTAAGAATAAATACCCTTTGCCAAGAATTGACAATTTATTTGATCAATTAAAAGGAGCAACTTGTTTCTCGAAAATTGATTTGCGGTCAGGATATTTTCAATTAAATATTAGACCGGAAGACGTTCCAAAAACAGCGTTTCGGACTAGGTATGGGCACTACGAGTTCTTAGTGATGGCTTTTGGGCTAACTAATGCACCAGTAGCGTTCATGGACCTAATGAATAGAGTCTTCAAGAAATATTTGGATAAGTTTGTGATTGTCTTTATAGATGATATTTTGATATACTCAAAGACCGAAGAAGAGCATGCAGGGCATTTAAGGATAGCTTTAGAAACGTTGCGGAAGGAGAAATTGTATGCGAAGTTTTCCAAGTGTGAGTTTTGGTTGAAAGAAGTGCAATTTTTAGGGCATGTTATCAGCAGTGAAGGGATTAAAGTGGATCCTGCTAAGATTGAAGCTGTGATGAGTTGGGATAGACCTAAAACACCTACCGAAGTTCGAAGTTTCTTAGGATTGGCGGGATATTATCGAAGATTTGTTCAAGACTTTGCGAAGATAGCCACCCCACTAACAAAGTTGACAAGGAAGAATGAAAAGTTTGTGTGGAATGAGAAGTGTGAAGAAAGTTTCCAGGAATTGAAAAAGAGATTGGTGACTGCACCTGTATTGACACTTCCAGATGAAAAAGGAAATTTTGTGATCTACAGTGATGCATCCCACAAAGGTTTGGGATGTGTACTAATGCAGCACGGTAAGGTAATTGCTTATGCTTCGAGACAATTGAAACCTCACGAGCAGAAATATCCTACTCATGACTTAGAATTAGCCGCGATTGTTTTCGCCTTGAAGATTTGGAGACATTATTTGTATGGGGAAAAGTGTGAAATTTACACGGATCACAAGAGTTTAAAGTATATTTTCACCCAGAAGGAGTTAAATATGAGACAGAGAAGATGGTTAGAATTACTCAAGGATTATGATTGTACCATCAACTATCATCTTGGGAAGGCGAACGTGGTGGCGGACGCTTTAAGTAGGAAGGAGAAAATCAGTATGTTGACAATGCCTGAGGAATTATACAAAGAGTTTGAAAGATTGGAGATAGAGGTGTGTATGCCTGCAAGTAGTACAGATACGGTGTACACTATGACGTTTCAACCAGAATTGTTAGAAAAGATTCGCAGATGCCAGGAGGAAGTCATGAGCGGAGATGTGAACAAGTTAACAGGTGAGGAAATATGCACGCAGGTAGATGACAAGGGGATATTGAGATTTTCTTCACGTATTTGGATACCCAATGTGACAGAGTTGAAGAATGAGATTCTACAGGAAGCCCACAGCTCGAAATATTCGATTCATCCAGGAAGTACGAAAATGTATCGAGACTTGAAAAGAAACTTCTGGTGGCCGGATATGAAGAGAGATATTGCTGAATGGGTGAGTAAGTGTTTGACCTGTCAGAAAGTAAAAGCAGAACATCAAAGGCCAAGTGGGATGCTACAACCATTAGAGATTCCCGAGTGGAAATGGGAACATATTGCGATGGATTTTGTGGTTGGATTGCCAAGGACGAGAGCTAATCATGATGCTATCTGGGTAATTGTTGATCGATTAACGAAATCTGCACACTTCCTTCCAATAAATGAGAGGTTTTCATTAGACAAATTAGTTCATCTATACATAAAAGAAATTGTGGTGCGACATGGAGTTCCAATATCAATAGTCTCAGATCGAGATCCAAGATTTAATTCGAGATTCTGGAGGAGTTTTCAAGAATGTTTGGGCACCGAATTAAAAATGAGTACTGCTTACCATCCTCAGACTGATGGACAAAGTGAAAGAACGATTCAAACAATTGATGATATGCTCCGAGTTTGTGCATTGGATTTTGCAGGAAGTTGGGATGAACACTTGCCGTTAGTGGAATTTTCATACAACAATAGCTTTCATGCTAGCATCGGTATGCCACCGTATGAAGCGTTATATGGACGAAAGTGTCGATCTCCAGTATACT
Source organism: Saposhnikovia divaricata (assembly GCA_036435485.1). Classification (NCBI taxonomy): domain Eukaryota; kingdom Viridiplantae; phylum Streptophyta; class Magnoliopsida; order Apiales; family Apiaceae; genus Saposhnikovia; species Saposhnikovia divaricata. The sequence continues at coordinate 50,570,640 of CM071595.1, read as the reverse complement.
GGGAAGAAGTGGGCGAGCGAAAGATACTCGGACCTGAGTTAGTGCAGCAAACCAAGGAAGTAGTTCAACTTATTCAGAAACGGTTAGTGACAGCTCAGAATCGACAGAAAAAGTACGCTGATTTGGCCAGAGAGAATATGGAATTCGAAGAAGGAGAGCAAGTAATGTTGAAAGTATCTCCGTGGAAAGGGTTAGTAAGATTTGGCAAGAAAGGAAAATTAAGTCCAAGATTTGTTGGGCCTTTCGAGGTATTGAAGAAAGTCGGGAAAGTCGCCTACGAGTTAGCTTTACCGCCTCATATGCAACATATCCATAACGTGTTCCATGTATCCATGCTTAAGAAATACCATCTGGATTCTAAACATGTCATTGAATATGAGCCGATAGAGATTCAGCCAGATTTATCTTATGTGGAGCAGCCTATCAAAATACTAGATCGAAAAGAAAAGGTTTTGAGGAATAAAACAATTCCTATAGTGAGAGTTTTATGGAGAAACCCCAGGGTGGAAGAATCAACCTGGGAGCTTGAAAGTGATATGCTGGAGAATTATCCTCAGTTATTCTCTTAGGTGAGATTCTGGGGACAGAATCCTTTTAAGGGGGGGAGGTTATAACGCCTTAGAAATTTCAGAATATTTTAATTACTAAAAGTTATTTATTTTATTATTTTATTATTAAATATGAATTATGTGGTGTATAAATTGGTAAAGGAGGTGATGTATCTGTGGAATAATATTTGGAGGCCTGGTTGGTGTTTTTGTATGTGTTGTGTAAGCCCGACTATTTTATTTATTTATTTATTTATTTATATTTTGGGAATTTATCTCCTATTTAATTGTGTTATAATTATCTTCTGTGAATTTTATTAAATCTTCGGGATTAGCAGAAATCTTGAAATCTTCTTCATTAATAACTTTATTAGTTTATATGACTTTTAAAAATATTTGGTGAATTATTTTGGGTTTCAAGGATTTTAAAATGATTTTTCGAATTATTTTCCGATTTAAGGATTTAATCTCGTAAAATCCGTATTTAATCCGTTTTTGATCCTAAAAATATTTTAAAAATATGTGGGAGATCGTAATTTTTCATACTTCATTTTTAAAACTTTAAATGTTAATATCCCACCCAAATTTATATTTAATTGTGAATTTAAAGTATTATTTTAGTAGCATTTAATAAAGAATACTAGAAAACTTTTGTTTTCCCCCAAATCAGTTACTTTCCCTTAAAAACCCTAATGATTCTAATTGAACCAACAACATCAATCGCAGTCTACTTCCTCTCTCGAGCTCTCTAGACATTTCTCATCTCTCTCTCATTTCCTCTCTAAAAATCAATCTCTCATATCTCTCCCTAATCTCTACAACATCTCTCTCTTGGTTGGCAGTTTTGTTCGATTCTTGCGGGTAAAAGCCCTCTCCCATTCCCCTGTTTTTCCCCGTTGTTCTGTTAGCAGTGTGGTATCGGCTGTGTGGGTGTGTGCGTGTCGGGGGTGTGTGTGTGAGTGTGATTGTGCAGCGTGTGTGCGTGTGTATCCAATATATATATGAGTGTGTGTGTGTGTGAGTGAATCGAGCTGTGTGTGTGTGTAATTAGTGTGGTATGTATGTGTGCAAATGGTGGTATCCTGTGTGGTTCCTTGCGAGTTGTTGAGACCTTCCTGTGAAATCGTTATTCCATTTGTATTGGTTCGCTTGGCCTTGCTGATACAACTGTGATGAAGTCGTGGTTATTGTTTGCTGGAATTGTTGTTCGACTATGGCATTGGTTACTTTTATTTTTGTGGCTGTGTGTTATGCTCTCTGTTCTCTCTTCGAGCTTATTGCTTCGGTTTCTTGTTTTCTTACAAGCAATCGCTCCTCTTACTGTTGGCTTCGATTTTGAGATATTCATGATGCCCATGATACTAGTTTCTGATTATGTAACTTGTTCATGTTGGTATTGTGCTTGGTCGAGAATAAATTTGTGGATTGATTATCTGGTTCTATACATTACTGAATTGGGTTCCGGATTTTTGGTATTTGATTTCGGTTTCGTGATGAATATTGATTCGAATTTTCATCTGTAAAATTTTGTGTGCGGAATCTTGAGTTGGAAACCCAATCGGGTACCCTCGGGATTTTGCCCCATCGACAGTGATGTTTTAATATAAATTGAGTCGATGGATTATGGCGATGATGATTATTTTCTGAGCCAAAAATATTTAATATTTAATATTTATTATTTACTTAATAAATTGTATTTTATTATCGAGTTGGTATTAATTGTTTAAATGGTATTAAATTATGAATCGGAGAATTGAAAATGCAAATCGAAATATGAATTGGGTTTGGATATTAATTATTTTAATTTATAATGAATTGGTATGTGAATTAAGAAGTGGGTTTGATTGGAATTGACAATTGTGTTAGTGGTGTCGGCTGTACCCCGACTGGCAATTCCCGAATAAAGGGGATGCCGTCAAAATTTTTCTAAAATATATAAAAAAATCATTTCTTGAAAATAAGTATGTATAATTATACCATTTATACGAGTTGTGAGTCGGGCTTCATATTTTAAAATCTATGTGGTATGTGTTTACGTGACTATATGATTAAATACTTTTGTCTGTGGTTTATATAATGATATTATTTGATTAAATAAACATAAATTAGGAGACTATTTGCAGGGGTAGACTAAGTGGAATGGTTACATTGATTAGCGAATATTAAGCAGAATTCTAAAATAGTGCTATATTATGTGTAGATCCTGTGGATAAAGGGAAGGCTAAAGCTGAGGACGTAAAGACACTTCGGATTCTGTGATTTCTAGTTAAGGCAAGTAAATTACTTCACTTGTCTTTCACATGAGTTATGATTATTATAACCTGATTCAGATGCTTATTTGACTTATTCTTGCTATATCTGTTCCATTAATTTCCCTTAATTCTGATTACTTAATTGTTACACCCCAAATCGATTATATTGATTTCGTTGATTCTTTTAGCAGATTGATTTGCATCCGTACCCTTTGTATGTAAATACATATTGAACTTGTCGATATTTAGATCAGAATTTACCCGACCTTATTCCATTTTGCGAAACTTGAGATGTTGACCTGGAACAAAAGTGTCCAGGGTATTTGACAGTTGAGGTGGTCGATTGTTCCGACACCTGATGTCTAGTTATAGGATTGGACTGTTAGTTTTTTTTAAATGTGGACCGTAAGGGTCGGACCAGATTCGTGGTCAGAAATTATTAAGGCCAATGTGTGCCGTGGATCCATTAAGGACATTGCTGTGTGCGTTTGTCCGGGGTTAGTGCGTGACTGATCAGCAGCCTAACCTTATAATTGTTTTTATCTAAAAAAATGCATGATAGTCCAATCCTCTTCTATTTTATGATTCAGACAAAAGATGAACTTTCAGTTGAGCTTATATATTATTGATTGTTAATTCTTGACAATCTTGCAGACTTTTCAGTTGTTGATGTTTTTAATTGCATATATATATACTTGCTGAGCATTTTGGCTCACTTGCTTGCTAATCCTGTTTCCTCAGCTAAGCTCGGAGATGTCTAGGAGGAGTGGCCCGTCTGGTTGGGGTAGCCATAGAGGCAGCCAGAGAGTCGAGGTGGTTGGATGGGTAGTGAACATATATCTTTGTTCATATTATGACTGTATTAGTAGACAGATTATCATATTTAATGGGTTGTATATTATTTGATTCAGTTCTGGGTTGTAATAGCTATTGGTAGTTGTTTCATACAGTGACCTGTGAGCGGTCTGGGTTGGCATGGTTTTATTTCCTTGTGGTTTAAAATAACTTATGCAAGTGGACTGTTTTAGTTCTACTTAGTTGTTTGAGCAGGTGGTTAGTTCGGTTTATGATTACATCACGCCGAAATTTCTAAAATTTCTTCTATATTAATGTTTAATTGAGTATAAGAGTTTATATTATTATAATTGGTAAGTGAGGGTGTTACACCAGAGACCCTTGGAATCTCCCAATCTCTTCTTAATTCCGTCGAATATGATTTTGTTGGTTGCTTCGATCGCCCCGTTCGCTTGTGGATGGCCGACCGAGCTGAATTTTTATTGGATCCCAAATTCGAATAAGAATTTCCGAAACTTGCTTCCAATAAATTGGGTTCCATTGTTTGACACACATATCATTGGGATGCCGAACCTCAATATTATTTGTTCTAACATGAAATTTTTTGCTGCCTCTTCGGTGATGGCGAAAAGTGGTCTAGCCTCCACCCATTTAGTCATGTAGTCAATGGCCACGATGCAATATTTACCCTGCTTAGTACTTGTGGGTAAGATGTCGACAATGTCTACCGCCCACATGGCGAAGGGAATGGGATTGAGTACCGATGTCATTTCTTCTGGGGGGTTGCTTCGGAACATTGTTGAATAACTGGCATTGCCTGCATTTTTTCGCGTAGTTCGAAGCATCCTCCCTCAAGGTTGGCCAGAAGAATCCTTGCCTAAGGATTTTGAAGGCAAGTGATCGTCCGGCTAAATGTTCCCCGCAAATACCTTCGTGAATGCTTTCCAATGCCATCAATTGTTCTTCAGGGTCCAAGCATCGGAGCATCGGTTGGGTATCCGACCTTCTAAATAGCCTTCCTCCCACAATCGAATAACTAGCGGATCGGTACTTCACCTTTTGGGCTTGTTTCCTATCGAGTGGGAGGGCATCCTTCTCTAGAAAGGCTCTGATCGGCGTCATCCAATTAATTCCTTGGTGTATTTCTAGGCATTGTTTTCTATCTATCGAAGGCGATTTTACTTCGGTCAGGTAGATAGAACCTGTGAGGTTTTGGGTTTCTGCCGAAGCCAGTCTTGATAGGGCGTCAGCTCGGCTATTATCTTCTCTGGCCACTTGGCTTAACTCGAACGATTCAAACATCATGGAGTTTTCATATACCTTTGTGGCATAGGCCTTCGTCCGCGGATCTTTCTGTCCGTATTCTCCAGAGAACTGTTTGACGACCAACATTGAATCGCTAAAAACTCTCAAGTGTTTCACTTCCAGATTTTTTGCCAAGTTTAGGCCTGCTAGTAGGGCTTCGTATTCGGCCTCGTTATTGGTTAAGGAGAAAGTGAATCTAATTGCCTGACATATCTCGAATCCTTCGGGGCTGGTTAAAATTAGGCCTGCTCCGCACTTGGATCCGGCCACAGAACCATCTAAAAATAGTTTCCATTTACCCGAAGAACGGGTCGACTGTTCTTCTAAGATCAAATCCTTCGGACTGGAAAAAGAGCATTCCACCATGAAGTCGGCGAGAGCTTGTGCCTTGACTGCCATTCTGGGAACGAACTCTAGATCGTATTCTCCTAACTCGACCGACCAGGCAACTACCCTACCCGAAGCCTCGGGCCTGCGCATGATTTTCTTCAGGGGTTGGTCGGTTACTATCTGAATCGTTCGGCCTTGGAAGTAGTGCCGTAATTTTCTCGATGCCATTACCAACCCATAGGCGAATTTTTCCGCATTTGGATATCTGGTTTCGGCTTCCTTCAGTATGTGAGATACGTAGAATACTGGATGTTGATTTCCTTCGTGCTGCTTGACTAGTACTGCTCCAAGTGTTTAGTCGTTCACAGCCAGGTATAATTGTAAGGTTTCGTTCGGCCTTGGTCTCATCAAGAGAGGAGTGTTCACCAGGTATTCCTTTATTTCCTCGAATGCTTTTTGACAATTTGGTCCCCAATCGAAATTCTTTTTCCCCCGAAGCACCTCGAAGAATGGTAGAGCTTTTTCGGCCGACCTGGAAATGAACCTTCGGAGAGCTGCTATTCGTCCAGTTAATTTCTGAATATCTCTTATCGTCTTTGGTGCTTCCATATCCATGACGTCTTTGATTTTCTCTGGGTTCGCCTCAATTCCTCGGGCACTCACCATATATCCGAGGAATTTTCCGTAGTTAACTCCGAACGTGCACTTGTTCGGGTTAATTCTCATATTGTTCTTTCTTAACATTTCGAAGCATTCCTTTAGGTCGTTCGCATGATCCTGGAAGAGTGACTTTACGATCATGTCATCGACGTAACATTCCATGCTTCGTCCTATTTGCTTTTTGAAGAGCTTGTTCACCATTTTCTGGAAAGTTGCCCCCGCGTTCTTCAGTCCAAAGGGCATTTTGATGTATGCATAAGTGCCATTCGGGGTGATGAATGCTGTCTTCGGAATGTCCTCGGCATTCATGGCGATTTGGTGATAGCCTGAAAAAGCGTCCAAAAAACTGAGAATTTGATGCCCCGATGTGGCGTCTATTAGCTGATCGATGTTGGGTAAGGGATAGTGGTCTTTCGGACAGTGCTTATTTAGGTCAGTGTAATCGACGCACATTCTCCACTTGTCGTTTGATTTTTTGACGACAACTACGTTCGCCAACCATTCGGGATAATCAATTTCTTCGATAAATTTGGCCTCCAGTAGTTTTTCAACTTCGGTCTGGATAACCCTTTGTCTCTCCATGGCAAAATTTCTTTTCTTCTGTTTCACAGGTTGGGCGTCAGGCTCAACGTTTAGTTAGTGTTTCGCCACTGAAGGGTCTAATCCAGGCATGTCTTCGGGGTTCCAAGCAAACACATCGTGGAATTCCCTAATGACCTCGACAACCCTTTCCTTCAACCTTGGTTCCATTCCCTTGCCTATTTGGATCATCTTCTCGGATTGGCCCACGTATAATTCAACATCTTCGGTTTCGGCTGCGGGTTCGGCAATTGGGCAAGAGAGATCGGCCCCGAATTTCTCGAGTTCTATATTCAGCATTTGGTGACTGCTTCCTGCGTCCTCATCTCTTTTCCTTTTTCCAGGTTCAACCATCTCGGCGTCTTTATCCTTGTCAAGATCTTCTAGCATGATGATTCTTGCTGCTTTTTGATCGCCCTTTATTTCTCTGATCCCCTGCTCGGTAGGGAATTTTAGCTTCAAGTGCGGTATGGATGATACTGCTTGGAATAGGGATAAAATGGGCCTGCCTAGGATGCCGTTATACGGGCTATCTACCCGAACGACGTAAAATTTAGCTTCTTTCACCACGGTATATGGTGCTTTTCCCAGGAGCACATTCAGTCTGATGATTCCTTCGATCGGGACCGGTTGATTACCGAAACCATATAAGGGTGCCTCGTGGCACGGTTCTAGATGTTCTCCTCCTAGATTCATTTTACAGTAGGTCCTGTGGTACAGGATATTGACCGAGTTCCCTTCATCGATCAACACCTTCCAGATTTTGTTCTCTCCAATTACCAGATTTATTACCAAGGGATCTTCGTGTGGCCATATGACGTCTTCATAATCATCTTCTGTAAAGGTGATCGGGAGTGGTTGCTTGGCTGTTCTTGACTGGTAAAGGCTGTATATTTGTCTGGTGTACTTCTTTCGGGCTGTCTTACTGTACCGATCGAGTATATTGCCGCCAGAGATCGTTTGGACTTCGCCTCTATACTTCTCTGATCCTTCGGCTTCTCTGGGACCTTTCCTTTCCTTCGTATCGAGCTTTTCTCTTAAATCACCCACGAACTGGGCTAACTCTCCGTCCTTGATCATTTTTTCGATCAACTTCTTCAGGTGGTAGCATTCATCTGTGCTGTGGCCCTTGTCTCGATGATACTCGCAGTACTTATTCTCGTTTCTTTTGTATTCAGGGGTTTTTATTCGGGGTGGTTGAATGAACCCCGGTTTTCCCTTAATTTCATGGAGAATCTTGGAGATGGGTGCGTTGAGGCGCGTGAACACAGTACTATCTTTGTCTTGCCTTCGTCCTGTTATTTTAGGATCATTTGTCCTGCCTCTCATGTCGCCATGATTTCTTCGGTCGTCCCTTCGTTCGTTTCTCCTGTCATCTTTGTCATTCTTTCTGCTTTCTTTGTACCCTCTGATTGATTCCAACTTCCTTCGGATTGCTTCTCCCCGAATGTATATGTCGTTCAGAGATTTTGGAGGAACGTCATAGAGAGACGATCGGAGCTTCTTGCCTTTTATGGGGTCGAGTACGGCCGAAAGGAATCCAGCAACTTTGATCTTATTGAGGCTTGTGACCATTCCGGCTTCCTCCTTAAATCTTGCTAAGTAGTCTCCTAGATCTTCATTCGGTCTTTGTCTGCAGTGAATTAGGGCTTCAATGTCTTTCTCCCTTCGACATAAATGAGAGTAATTCCTCAAGAATTTCCTTTTGATCTGTCCATAAAAATCGATCGATCGTGGCCTTAGCGAACGATACCACATGGACGCCGATCCTTTTAGGTAAGTTTTGAACATCTTGCACAACATGATATCGCAATGCCCCATACCAGTCATGAGTGATTCGTATTTCTCACAATGGTCTTCCGGATCGCCCTTTCCATTGAACTCGTGCATCTTTGGGAATTGCTTTATTGATGGTGGTTGGTACTGTTCTATCTCTTCGGTCACGACAGGCTCGTGGCTAATCATCCTATCTCCGAACATAACTTTTTCTAGCCTTCGAATCCGATCGTCCGTGTGCGGACCTTCTTCTTCTGAATCTGAGGAATTGACAACCTTCGACTTGGTTTTCTTGGATTGCAACTCCGAGTTCCATGACTCGTCTTCGTCGTCTCTGACTCTCTTATCCCTTTGGTCATCTTCGGGCTTCTGGCCTTCGGCCTCCAGGGCTTCTCGTAATGTTTTCTCCTGTAATTCAATTTCTTCTCTTTAGAGTTTTAGGGCTTGCAGCTTTAACTGGTCGGCCTCCCTTAGCTTGGCTTGCCTTTCTGCTTCGTTCTGGCCTTTCGCCTTTTCCGTTTCCTTTCCTTTGGCTTTCTGTTCTCTCCATTTCACGAGCAATTCTTGTTGTTCTTCGGGAGAAGGCATATCCTCTTCTTCATTGAAAGCCAGCATTCTTTGGACGGCCGGAGTTGTCCTTTGTATGATAGGACTGTTTCCGGCCACGGTGCTTTCGTTAGTTCTGGGCGTTTCTTCGATTGTCATAGTTGATGATAGATTTTAACACAAATTGTATCTCTACGTTCCCACAGACGGCGCCAAATGTTACGACCGAATTTCCACCGGGTCGGTCCTCGGGTTGATCCTGTAAAATGAGAAGAATGCGAGGGATTGTCCCCCCGATTCACCTCCGGTGTAAGAATGAATAAGTCATGTTTTGTAGAGAGTACTTTGAACGTAAAGAAAATGTGTGTAGTGAATTGTGAGCATATATCCTCTCTTATGGGTTAGAGTCTATATTTATACCTTAGGAATTATGTCCGTTACCTCAAGAGGGACCCATATGGTATCATTATGTTTTCCACCGAAAGTGAATGAAGACCGTTTAAGAAAGAGGAGCCGTTTCGGCATTTGGGCTTTACTTCTTGGGCCTTCGGTCCGGCCCATCATAGATAAATGGCTTCCAACACTCTCTTTTTTACGTAATGTAATGTTACTGAGTCCTCATTTATGTCGTGCCTTGGCATCTCTCTACTTGACTTTTATACATTGGTGATTTTGTATTGACATAGACTTGAGAGTTAGGAAGGACTGCAGGAGCTCTGCACATTAGTTTTGTCTTGTCTTGCTCATTATGCTAAAGTATGTAATTGATTGTTACTCTTTAGTTACAATTTTAAACAATTTCCTGTTATATACACACAAGTATATGCTTTATGTTTTGCCTTGTCTACCAAGTATCGGACCTTGATGGATGTACCGTGACCTACTACAAGTTTAGAATTTATTACAAACGAGAACCCTATATATTCGTGTCTAAGTTCATAAAACTTACATTTAAAAGTAACCTTTATGATTTATTCTGTCTCCATGTATAGTACATTGTTGTTGGCATACCATCATTTTGATATTTAATACAAAATATTCCATGAAAATATATTTTACTGGGACAAAGTATAAAACTTCGGGACCAGTGCTTGTGGTCGTGTATGGAACGGGAGTACAACAAATAAGGTGAATATAGATTTCAGGCCTCATGCAGATAAATCATTTTTATTTCTTCCTTGTCAGTCGTGCCCCTATTGCTTCATTTTCTAGAATGGAATGATTATAATTTTTTTTCCAGTCACAAGCTAATTGCAACTAGAAGTGGAACCATAGAGGTCGCAATTATAAAGATCCAGTTATTCTTTATACTGGTTCTGGACTGAGGAAGAGTCACCTGTTAGATTAATTTAGGCTGCATTTTTAAAATTTGTGTTCCAAAGAATGAATGGATTGTGCGAACTGATCATGCATGTTTTTTTCCTTGAGATTTTGATAGCAGCATTAATGAAATTTCTGCGTGTATGCCCTATGATAACTCTGAATAACTCCTTAACTTGGCTGGCTGTTGGAGATGCATTTGGAGAACTCAAAGATGCTAACATTCTGGCATATGATATGCATAGGTAATAAGGTTGTCCTAGATGTATCTAATGTTGAAAAGTTATTACCGGTTTTTCCTTATGACTGATTAGCATAATACTTCATGTTACTCGAACACAAATCTACTTGTAGGAATTTCCCTTATTTCTGTCTTAATTTTTGGTTGACTTCAGTAGGTTGTTTCCGCAGAAAAGAGACTACTTCATTAATATATATCTCTTGAATGCTCCGAGTTTTTTTTTTGGTAAATGCAGCTGGTATGATAAATTTTTAAACATATTTTCCAATTAATTTCTTCTGTAAAACAAAAATCTGGCAGCAATAAAGGTCTTAGATGCAAGTGGACCTCTAAAACTTCCCAGTCTACTTAGCGGAGATTCAGAAATTAAGTGGCTACTGCACTTTCAGCTCCAAGCTTTTAACCGAATGGATAGGTTCTTGCATTGGATATGGATGCCTCATACCGTCAGATCAATTATCCCGTTGACTAGTGGGTTTCATATGTGAACTAGGTAATCTGGATATTGGAGTACGTCTAATTAGAAAACACTATTATTATTTATATATGTAATTTTAAGTCAACCCGTTAGTTACTTGATTTGATTCTTTAACTTTCATATATTTTGTTAAGTTACAAATCTAAAGGTCTAAAAGTAGTTATTAAAATCTGATTGATTACATTCTTCTTGTGATACCACATATTAAGGTTTTTCTGCTGTTGGTTCTGCAATGCAGCTGGACAATGAAATCCGTTTGTGTTCATATAAATCCATTTTTACTTTTAGTTTGTTGAATTATAGACAGCTATTTTTTGGTTTGTGTAGGAAATATGTGATGCTTTGTGTTGAGTAAGGCATTTTCATTAGATTCTGAAAACTGTGAATAAGTAAGTAAATTTAGATAGATGAGTATAGCTCTTTCGATGGGGAATACTATTTTTTTTATATTAAATATTCTTTTGTTTGCTTGATTTGAAAATTTTGCGTGTACTTTGTGTTAGTCACAGAGGCATGCCTGTATACATCTAATAACAAGCCTAATTGTCTTTAATGCTTTGCATTACCTACATGACCTCTTAACTGAGGGAACCTCTAGTTGTAGAGTTTCTACTTGTTGTAGTACTTATAACATGCATCAAATTCAACCAATGTAACTGTAATTAAATTCAGAGGAATAATGCTTGAAAGAAGTTCCAAGGATCATGCCTCAAGCTTGAAGACCAAGACTGTCAAAATAAACAAAGTTCGAATTTGGAGAATGAAGATTTGCCTAAGTACCAATTCGAGAAGTATGTTTGTTATATTCGAGAAGTCAGGAATTCGATATCTCAAAAGACACTGTTCGATATCTCTGAAGGTCAACTAGTCAAAGCCTCATTCGAGAACTCAGAGATTTGACATGTCTAATACTCTATTCGAGAACTCAAGAAGTCAAAGCATCATTCGAGTTCTCTAAGAGTCAACAAGTCAAAGCTACATTCGATATCTCAAGGACTAAAGAAGCTATTCGATATCTCAGGGATTCGATAAGTAAAATGCTCTATTCGATATCTCAAGGATTCCTGGAGAAAAGACTTATTCGAGAAGTGATTCGATATGTCAGCTCAACAGTATTCAAGAATTTAGAATTATCGATTAAGTCAATTCTAGTTCTCGAATCACCAACTGAGTTACTTCTCGAATACAATCTTGGAGACAAAATACTGAAGAATTGTACAAATCAGAAACCTGCAACAAGCCAAAACGCTTTATGGACCATATACTGTAAATCACGTTGGAAAGCCTACAAAGAAGCTTGGAGAGATAGTACAAGAGACAAAGAGCTAAAGAAGTGGATCTGAACAGAGTTCTGAGAAGTCAAATCTGTAGCAGTTTGAATGTTTACTCAAATAGGATAGACACATTAGAAAGCAAATTTGTTTGCTACCTTATTTGTTGTAAGCAAGTTGTTTACGTGATATAAGCACGTGAACAACCCTACTTCTTTAGCAAGTATCAAACAGAGTGATCTATAGTTTTTACAAGTAATATCTCTCTGAGAAAGAAGCTGAGAATACTAACATTTGTATTCACAGATTGTAGCAAATCTTTATCTAATACAATATTAGATTAAAGTGATATCGTGTTCTTGTGTTTATATTCCGCACTTACATAATCTGTTAAACACAAACACACACTCTGTTACACAACCAGATTCAAACCCTTAGAACAACCTTCACCTAAAACACTTATCAGAAGAAAAGTTTGAGAATCCATTCACTCCCCCTCTGTATTCTCTTGTGTGTTCAATACTCAACAAGTGGTATCAGAGCAGGCTATTTTTTTTAAAAAATATAAAAAGATCATGAATACACCAAAGACTACAGGAACAGTGAAGGTCCCTAAGTTCGATAAAGAGAATTACAACATCTGGAAGATTAAAAGATTAAAATGCCGTTGTTCATCAAAGCTGTTAATCTTCTATATCCTGAGATACTCAAGAATGGTCCCTTTGTTCCACAACAGGAGATTCCTGAAAAGACTGTTGGAACTGTAACCATTCCAAGATCTTATGTGGCCAAAGAACCATCCAAATGGACAGAGACAGAAAAGGAGATGGTTGCTCTCGACATTCATCTCATGTTATTAATCATAAATTCTATGGAACTGTCAATGTTTGCTAACATAGCCTCTTTCAAAACAGCAAAGGAGATGTGGGATCATATTGAGGTGTTATGTGAAGGAACAGAGGAGGTTAGAGAAAACAAGAAATAGATACTGGTCACACAGTATGAAGCTTTCATGGCTCAGACCAAGGAAAGCATTACTGACATGTTTGAAAGGTTTCACAAGCTGGTGACTGAGCTACAGATGAATGGGAAGGTTTACGGCACCAAGAAGTTGAACATGAAGTTTCTATTGTATTCACCAAACCATCTAGAGCAAAGGGTCATTTCTCTAAGAGAAAGAGATTTGAACAAAGTCACATATGATGTGCTCTATGGGGTTTTAAAGATTCATGAGCTTGAGTTACTTCAGAAGAGGGCTATCCAAGCTAACCAAGGCAGAATGGTAAACACATCATGTGCCTTGATTGTCAGCAAATCTATTCAAGACCTAGAAGCATCTACAAGTAGTTGAGGATAGAGAAGATAGTAGATGATGAAGAAAATGAAGGTGAAGTGACTGAACCTGTTGAGGAGAAGGAAGAAGAAGAGTTCTATACTCTTGAAGAGCTAGATGGCATGGAAAACACTTCATATGCTTTCATGGCCAGAAAGTTTCCAAACATCAGATTCAAGAGGAACCAACCCTTCAAACCTTGACCCCAAAACCATTCATTCAACAAGAGCAAGGCACCAGTGAAAGCAAACAAGAATAAATTCAAAACCAGCCATGTGGATAGGTCATCTGTAAGGTGTTATAGATGCAATGACCTAGGGCATTTTGCCAGTGAATGCAAGAAGCCTAAAAAGAAGGATAAGGAGTTTCTAGAGCTTGAAGCTAAGTATGAGGCCCTTTTGAAAAATCAAAACACAAGGCAAGGCCTACATAGCTGAAGGGAAGTGTTGGGATGACTCTAATAGTGATGGAGAGGAGCAAGAATTCTACAACTATGCCTTTATGGCTGATTCCAAGGATGAACAATCTCTATCTGACTCTCAGGTACCATCTCTCACTACCATAGATATGTCTGTTTCTGAGTATAAATGCATGGTTGAACAACTATCTATTGAAATATTTAATATTCATACTAGTATGACTGTTGCTAATGAAGAGATTGCCAAACTGTCTGCTAAGAATGAATTGTTAAACAAGAAGAATGAGGAACTTGAGCTAACTGCTATGCAAGTAGATAACCTTTAGAAAGAAGTTGAATATTTGCAGAATAAGGTTCTATGTGATAGTCAGGTTGAGAAGGCTCTTAGGGATGAACTAGATGAGAATGAATTCAAACTGAAAACCTTTAAGAACTCCTCTAGTCTACTGCAGTCCTACCATGAGAAAAACCAAGCTAAACCCAAGGCTGCCATTGGACTTGACTATGGCACTCTTAAACAGAGGAAAGGCTATGCTGTCATTGAAGATGACATAGTTGTTCAGGATGAAGTGCCTCACATTTTGAAAAAGACTGAGTCTCCAATTTTTAAAGAACCAACATTTGAAATTGATGAGGATGCCTTACTCATTAAGCAAATGTTGAATGATGAGGATGAGACAGAGTCTAGTGAACAACCAGCATCCTCTAAGAGTGAGAGTGTCAAGGCAAAAGCCAAGAAGCCAGTAGGAGGTAGACCTAGACTTGATAAGTTTGTGAAGTTTGTTTCAGCTGGGAAAAATGAATCTGAGAAGAAAGTGGCTAATAAGAAACAAAACAGAAATAGCAAGCTAGGGATAAAAAAGAATAATAATTATGCTTATGTGCCAAATGCCCCTAGGAAAGTTTGTCAAAACTGTTTTAGCACTAATCACTTAACTCATGCATGCAAGAAACCAACTGGTAGTGTAGCTATGCCTTTCTATGATTGTTCTATGCCTTTAAGACATAGAGATTCATCTTTCTGTGATAAACTTGACTGTATGCCATGCAACATGAATGTTATGACTAGCTGTTTTAATTTGAGAAGACAATTCATGGATGGTTGCATCAGTCACAACATTCACACACACTACACAAGGCCAGAGTCTTCAAGTCCTCCTAGAGTTAGGAAGGTACCTCCGTCACCTAAGTCTAAGAATTTAGATTCTAAGACTTCTAACAGTGACAAGAAGACCAGTCCTAAGAAAGTTGATAAGCATGCTGTTTTTAATAAATCTGTTTCTAAGCCAAGTTGACCCAAACTTGTTTGGGTACCAAAGAAGAAGTAATACCTTTGTGCTTGCAGGGCAAAGAAAGTGAAAAGAAGGTCATATGGATTTTGAACAGTGGATGCTCAAATCACATGACTGGTGATATGGCCCTGCTATCACAATATGAGGAGAAGGCTGGCCCAATTATAACGCCCTAGAAAATATCGTACTTATTATTATTTTTATTTAATTATTTAATATTAGATGTGGATTATAAGGTGTGAAATTTTATTAGGTTAAAAATTTGTGACATCATGCCTACGTGCTTACATGATAATGTATATGTGAAATGTGGGTCCGTATAATTTTATTTGAATTTTTAACGATTTAAATCTATCCAAATTATGCTTTAATGATCTTTGAAAATTTTTATAAAATCATCGAAGTATTTAAAAATCCCGAAATCTTTTGCAATATCATATTTGTATATTCATTTAGTTTTTAAAATTTTTCGGTGTATTATTTTGAGTGTGTAAGTATTTTAAAATGATTTTAATAGTTTTATTGCATTTAAAAGATAAAAAACTTGTAAAATTCGTATTTAATTCATTTTTGACCCTAAAAATATTTTAAAAATATGGGGAGATAGATAATTTCATTTTCTACATTTTAAAATTAATTTTGAGATTTTTCTTTAGCTTTATTTGTTTATTTATTTTGCAATTTACGCAGCTGAGTTAAATGGTTTTAATCATAAACTTTTGTAAAATTCATAAACTATCTTTATTTCTTTTTAACCCCAATTCCCTAAATTCCCAATTCTACTTCCCTGCTCTGTTTTCAATCGATTCTAACGAGTTCTCTAGAACTCTCTCCTGAGTTCTCCCTAAATCTCTCTCGTAAAGGTTCTCTCTCCCTCTCGAATTCTCATTCTCTCCTTCTCCAAGAATCCCTCTAATCTCTTCGTCCCTCACTTCCTTCTTCTTTCTCAGCTGTTATTGTGGTGTATATGTATATATATATATATATACAAATATGTTACTATTGCGTGTGTGTGTATACGGTGGCTGTGTACAGCTTGAGCTTGGTGTAAGTATGCTGAAGGAGTGTCCTCGTGTGCAACTGTGTGACTGTGTTTGAGGTATGGCCGAAATATTAGTTGAAATGGGGGGTGGTTTAATGGAGTGTTTTGATGCTTGTGTATACCTGCTTTGGTAATTAAAAGTGTTATGTGAGGTTGTGTAGGAGGTAGTAGTCGAACAGCAGACAGGAGGTGAGAGTCTCGGTCAAAAACCGAGGACTCTGTTTCGTTTTCATGAGTAGGCGATGAGGGTGTTAAGGCTGGGTTCTTGAGAGAAGTAAAGGGGGGGTCAGAAACAGGGGAATTGGTGGGAGAAAAGAATGAGGATGGTACAAATTGTGACTGTGTGTATCTGTTAATGTGCAGGTGGGTTGAGTTAGAGTATGGGTGGTATGTATATAATTTATGGGTATGTTATGGTGCTGGGCGTGAGGCTTCGATGCTTCCAGTTGGCGATGAACAAGGGCGAGTAGGGAATTGGGTCTAGAGAGAGGCTGTGCAAGAGGATTGTGGGGAAATATAGGTGTGTTCCGACTAGGTGTACTAGTGTGAGGTTATGCTTGGGTGTGTGTAACTGGTCGTAGTGATGGAGCAGGGGAGGGGTCGAAAGAAAGAGTGAGGGCAGAAACATGGGAGGTAGAGAGGGAAAGGTATGAGGAGGAGGCTGTGTGGGGTTGTTGTCAGGAGGAAGTAAGTGAGCTTGGTGAGTTCATAGAGTTTACGATTTCGTTTGTTTAACTTGATTCCTGCTTGCTTATGGTAGTTATAATATATGTCAAGGGAATTTTCAGATTTTGATGTACTCATGGATATGTATACTGAAATGGTTGGATATAATTGATGGAACAATTTTGTCAGTATTGTGATTTTGTATGGTCAGGTGACATTTTGAGTTTAATTTCTGTACTCATAACTTCGAGTTGTTCATGTAAGTAGTATTGGAATTTTGAATAATCCATTAAAAGTTTGAGAATAATAAGTTATTCATGTTGGTTAAATTCAAAAGAATTATTTAAATAGATTGGAGATAAAGTTTGAAGTACATAATGTACATAGTAATACGGGTCTATATAGATGTTCAGAATAATTAATTCGGATTTAGTAGGTATAAGTGTTCAAAATGTGGAGTTTATTTATGGAGGTAATTGAATTGGAATTATATAAATTGCTAAGTAATAATAATTGTTGGATGATGGTTAGTAACTAGTAAAGACTATGTGCATACTGTGATTTGGATTGTGAATGGTACAAGAATGTATGTTAAGTTTTGAGTGTGCGGATGGTTAGAAGGATTATGAATGATGTATGCTAGTTGGATTGTGAAGATTATGAGATTGTATTGAGTTAGTTGTAAAGCAAGAAAAGTTTGATTGTTTGTTTGGTAAGTTGTATTCCGACAGATTAGACGATATTATAAATGAGGTGCTGTCCAATTTTTATTAGAATTATTTTGTAATTCTTATAGTAATTTGATAAGGATTATTTGTAAGTCGATGTGATGTGCGTAGTAGAAGATATGTGTAAGATAATAATATGTGCTCAGTGCTTATGTGATTATGTGATTATTTGTTACTATTTCGAGAATATAATATGTGTGAACTATATGTATTAACTGTAAAACGTATTAGGACGCGTTCGGGTAGAACAGAGTTAGACGATTAAGGTTATAAGAGTACTAAAATAGTACTTTACCTGTATATAGGTATGATTAGGAGGCCAGTTAAAAAGCCAGAGCACGTGTGGATGGAATGTAGTGGGAGGAGATAATTATCGAGGTTGACAAGTGATGAAGGAGAGACGAATGTACGACCAAGTAAAGGCCAGTGAATAAGAAATAGAGACTGATGCAAAGTGAGTAAAGGATTGAGATATTGGAATTTGAAACTGCGTGTATTGAGGCAAGTATATTATTCCCTGCTTATTGTTCAAGTGGGATAAATCTGTTTCTGTTATTTATACAATATTTCTGTCAAATTAATTGCAAGTGTTTGCTCTTCACTTATCTTTCAAGTGATGCAATTCATTCCTTTTGTCATGTAATGTAGTTTGGTCAAATGTGTTTAGAAAATGATATACTTCCCAGTTAGCATGGAAATGTTTATTTTCCCTACCCCTAATTCGAATCCCAAGTTTTTAAAAGAACCTTAAATATAATCTTTCCCGCTTAAATACTTTACTCAAGCTATGACATTGGATTCCTCAACTGAATACTATTTCTTTTATTTTCTTCAAAAGTGTTTAAAAGACGTTCTAAATAGAGAGAATCCAAGTTTAAAATTTCCACGAATACCTGTTAATAAAATTCTTGATTTTCACATAATTTCTCCAGTGGACCCCTTTATGAAAATGTTTCCTTCAAACTGATTGCGACTAACTATCCTGAAATTATTTTACAAATAATCGTTTAAACTACGTTAATCGTTTATGTCAGTTAAGCCTTGCAATGTGTTGAAAATTTTCTTAAAAACGTAGGGCTTGCCTATGTCCTCGCTCTAGTGTAGAATTTCATATGTTGATAATCTGGTTGAAATTTATATCTCTTATCGTTGCCCAAGTCTATTTACTCTTTAATCAAGTTAATGACAATGTTCCTCAATACTCATAACTATCTTGTCGATACCTATTCGAATTGTCATTCTTTATATTCCCCACCCTAGTTGGTATCGAACTTGTCGATATCTTTTAAAAATCTTGATTGTTCGTTTGCTCCCTGTGGTGTATCGAACTTGTCGATACTAAATGAAGTTGTTGTTTCTTATTAACTCTTAATCTTGAGTTATTATTCTGGACGTGAGTTTCCAGTTGTTTGGAGATCAAAGGTTGTCGATTGTCCCGACACCTAGTGTGGATGATTTAGAATTGGAAATGTTTTTAAATGTGGCCCTTGGGGCGTAAAACCCTTCGGGGTGGGACCTTATTATGGTCGGAAGTTAAGGCCAATACGTGCCATGGATCCAATTAAGGACATTGCAGTGCGCGTTTGTCCTAGGACATTGCTGTGTGCGTTTGTCCGGGGTTAGTGCTGACTGATCAGCAGCCTAGCTTTGATGTTTTTTTAAATAAATAAAAATTCCAAGTCTAATATATATTCTGCGATTGAGATGTTAGTTCTTGACTCTTTGGAAGTCCGTTTCAGTAATATTTTGATATCAGAACTTTTATCAGTTCTAGTTTCCATTGCACATTATAAATGGTGAATTGTTGGCTCTTGTGGCAATCTAAAAAAATAAAAATAAAAATTATCTCACTGATTCTTTCAAATAATGAGATGAAACTCCTTTTGTTTATCAGAGTTGTCAACATTTATTTTAAAATTGCTATCACTATTGCACTTGCTGGGCATTGTTGGCTCACTCTTGTTTCTGTTTATTTCTCCAGTTGTTAGAGATGATCAGAGGAACTAGTGATCAGTTGGTATTGCTCTATAGGCAGCGAGAGGAGACGTTCGGGTTACAGATTCTCGTTGGTTAGTGGTTGGGAACTAGTCAAGGTTGAATATCTAGTTAGACGGTGACCTTATTTATTCACAGAAATTGTATATTATTTTATTCGGATTCGGGTTGTAATAGTTAATTAGTAGTTGTTTCATACTATGACCTGTGAGCGGTCTTGGTTAGTTAGAATTTATATTTCTTTATGATTTTGTCAATATTACGTGGTGGGCGGATTTGGATACAGTTGGATTAGTTTTGTTGATTTGGACAGGTGGTTAGTCATATTTATGAATACATCATGTCAAAATTTTCTGAAATTTCCCTGTAAAATATTTATTTACTTATAAAAAGCCTGTATATTAATATAGTAAAGTGAGGGTGTTACAAGTTGGTATCAGAGCTACAGGTCACAGTCACTGAAACAATTAGGTGGGAAATTTGGGATATAGTAATAGAAAGGTTAGGGTGTCTGTATAAGATAGATGTCGGGTAGAACGACTTAGGATAAGGATCGCGAAAGGATACTTCGGCAAGCATTGCGACGTTGAACGGTCTTTCGGCATATCGCGTTAGTAGAAGTTCGAATCGTTTAAGGATTGGGCTATGAGCGAAACAGTGAACCCAAAATGGCATAAGCTAAGTGGGCAGTTGAAGCTATCAGTTTGGGGGACGTTATCTCGAAATTTTTGCGTAGAATCTAGAATTTTCAACTATATTAGTTTCGATGCGAACGTTTCGGAGATGGTATGAGAAGGTTAAGAATGCGAAGTGGGAAGCGATTATATGCAAGAATTGGAAGTTGAGCGTAGTTGTGTATCCTTAATCGTCGATTCATTCAAATTCATTGCTTAAGAAATTTCTTATTCTTTCTTTGAATTATCGTCCTAAGTTAATTCCCGGTTGGTATCGTTGCTGAGGCATTCGTTGCACAGTGACGGTTCAAAAATCGAGAATGAATCGAGATCTTCTTATTTATTCAACTCATTATGGTCAGGCCGGTTTGGCAGCTAAGTATATTACTGCTTAGTCGACAAGAGTGAGATTATGAATAATTAAGAATTTCTTGAATGTTTGCTTGATCAACCCTTGAAGCATCTATTGAAAAGTCTTTTATACATCAAATGATGATGAGTTTGGTATGTCAGACTTATTCGAATTCAATTCCATTCTTTTAGAAATATCTATATCTTTCAAAGGATAATTGATCCGACTTTACTTGAAAATTTTTGAAACTCTTGAATCCCTTCCATTATCATGAACGCTTGATTTTCTCTATTCCAGCTGAGATGAACAACCTATGTAGATAGGGATTCAGGGACATCTTATCTATGTGATAGAAGTCCAGTGGGACGCCACTGATTGTGTTTGTCATGAAGGTACTAAAGACTGGCCATCTTTATGTACTGTGGTGGTTAACCAAGTGACAAATACAACCTGATAATAGTTCAAAAGATCATATTGATCTCTCGGTTAAATTCCTTTATAAAAGCTTTGTTAAACAAACTCAGTCTATATTCTTAATTGATGCCCCATTCATTTTGTTGATCTTCTTTGTTGAAAATTCAATGATTTTAAAATTCTTAATGATGAAGATATGCGAAGATAGATGTGACGAAGTCTTAAATTATAGAACTATAACTGCATGGACGAAGAATGGGTTATGCAAGTTTAAGAATTCGGTGATTAAGACAGATGTAGTGTCAAATTGGAATATTTATTGAACCGATAAAGCATGGACAAGGTCTGAGGCTAATAAGAATGACAATAAATAAGAATTTATGATTGCAAATATTGTTAAAAGGCGAAAAGAGAATGGAAATGGAGATATTGGAAATAAGTTGTAAAATGCTGAAGGAAGATTAATTGTAAACATCTTTTGTATGGCAGAGGTTGTAAATGGAATGTCATAAAAATTTGGAATGTTTCGAATCTGTCGTTAAACATAAGATTTTAGAATCAAGAAGGCTAACTTGGATAAATCAGAGTGAAACAGAACAAAAAGGTTTGTAAGAATTATCAAGAAGAATTAAGACAGAGTGAGGGGTAAGGATTAAGGTGACTGTATGAAGAAAATAACTTATGCGGGCCAATTTTAAGAAAGTCATGATTATCAAGGATGGTGGAAAGTTGACCAAGATGGAATAAAATGTCAATAAGGAGGAAGGCAGAGAAACCAGAAAGTTTCCAGGAGTGAGTAAATAGCAGATGTATAAAATTCAATGAAGAAAAGAATGTGGAATCCCGACGATGTGGAGTTAGAAGAGAAAGGGCACTATAGTTGCTTATAGAATGAAAATTAGCAGAAATTAACGAGATCCCATGATCAGAAAATAAGATTTCGGGAGTAGAATCCCTAGAGATTTTATTAAGATAAATGTGGGAAGTTGTGACTGTAATTAGAAAGGCAGTGTGGTGACAAGTAGCAGCGTCTTAAGTTAAAGCTATAAGTGATGAGCTTGGGAAGATGGGAATTTTGTCGAAAATAGTATCATATTAATCTTGGTGGAATTTTTGAAGAAAGTGACAGGACTGTCTTTGTGATTAGTAAGAATTTGAAAAATGTAATACGATCATGAAGGAAGTTGACAGGAAGTGGATGGTGATGACTATAATAAGGAGCTGAATATAACTTAGGGTTGGATTTATTCCCCATCAACGAAGCACAAGCAAATTGCGAGGACAAGAAAATGAGATCTTGAATTGTGAGGAGGATAAAGGCGATGTTTTGAGATTGGAAGGTAGACCTAGAGGTCTGAACGATTAAGCAAATCAATCGAGAGCGATTTTAGAGTTTCCATGAAAAGGAAGAAAATTTGGCACGAGGATCTTAATGTGAATTTCGAAAGTCATAATTTTGTGATTAATGTGAGTAGTGTTAAATGTTGAAATGTAATGTGTATAGTCAAATTCGAAGACTCGTCAAGTATGTAGAGTGGTGATTCAAAAGTTGATTTCAGAGGACGTGAGGTAGTGTATTACGAATAAGATATATATGATTTAAGGAAAATGGTCAGCAGTTCGAAACGGTTACTCAGTAAAACGATGAGATGAAGGATGGATAGAAGTTTTCCGATTATTCCCTTCTCAAGTAATATTGCACGTGAAAGAGGAGTAAGAATGATTGAGGATTTCTTGATATTCTTTTTCCCAGAGTTTTATCAGGGGAAATCTGAATTATGAGTAGGAGTGTGGAATTGGTATTAATTGTCCTAATTGCGTGGATTTTGTTTTGAAGATTTAATCATTTATCTGTTTACTATGAGTCACGGTGGGTTTTGTTTTAGTATTGTATATGAATAAATTGTTTATGGATGATTAGGTTAGTACTTGAGGCGTTGTGTACAGGGCATAGTCCATTATACGAATAGGTCATGTCCGATTTTCGGTAGACCAGGATCGTCACGTACAAGTGATAAGTATCTAGAATTAACGATACATGTAAACCAAAGGTTTAAGTGAATGATGGAATTTACGGGCTTACAGGACGAGCCTATTTAGATGAATTGATATAAAGGGATTCTAGAATGAAAGAAATGACTTGGAAATTTAAAGAGAAATGTTTGAGAATACCGTCATAAGTGCTTTCTTAAGATTGATTCTGAGGACAGAATCCTATTAAGGGGGGAAGGATATAACGCCCTAGAAAATATCGTACTTATTATTATTTTTATTTAATTATTTAATATTAGATGTGGATTATAGGGTGTGAAATTTTATTAGGTTAAAAATTTGTGACATCATGCCTACGTGCTTACATGATGATGTATATGTGAAATGTGGGTCCATATAATTTTATTTGAATTTTTGACGATTTAAATCTATCTAAATTATGCTTTATTGATCTTTGAAAATTTTTATAAAATCATCGGAGTATTTAAAAATCCCGAAATCTTTTGCAATATCATATTTGTATATTCATTTAGTTTTTAAAATTTTTCGGTGTATTATTTTGAGTGTGTAAGTATTTTAAAATGATTTTAATAGTTTTATTGCATTTAAAGAATAAAAAACTTGTAAAATTCGTATTTAATTCATTTTTGACCCTAAAAATATTTTAAAAATATGGGGAGATAGATAATTTCATTTTCTACATTTTATAATTAATTTTGAGATATTTATTTAGCTTTATTTGTTTATTTATTTTGCAATTTACGCAGCTGAGTTAAATGGTTTTAATCATAAACTTTTGTAAAGTTCATAAACTATCTTTATTTCTTTTTAACCCCAATTCCCTAAATTCCCAATTCTACTTCCCTGCTCTGTTTTCAATCGATTCTAACGAGTTCTCTAGAACTCTCTCCTGAGTTCTCCCTAAATCTCTCTCGTAAAGGTTCTCTCTCCCTCTCGAATTCTCAATCTCTCCTTCTCCAAGAATCCCTCTAATCTCTTCGTCCCTCACTTCCTTCTTCTTTCTCAGCTGTTATTATGGTGTATATGTATGTATATATATATATATATATATATACAAATATGTTACTATTGCGTGTGTGTGTATACGGTGGCTGTGTACAGCTTGAGCTTGGTGTAAGTATGCTGAAGGAGTGTCCTCGTGTGCAACTGTGTGATTGTGTTTGAGGTATGGCCGAAATATTAGTTGTAATGGGGGGTGGTTAATGGAGTGTTTTGATGCTTGTGTATACCTGCTTTGGTAATTAAAAGTATTATGTGAGGTTGTGTAGGAGGTAGTAGTCGAACAGCAGACAGGAGGTGAGAGTCTCGGTCAAAAACCGAGGACTCTGTTTCGTTTTCATGAGTAGGCGATGAGGGTGTTAAGGCTGGGTTCTTGAGAGAAGTAAAGGGGGGTCAGGAACAGGGGAATTGGTGGGAGAAAAGAATGAGGATGGTACAAATTGTGACTGTGTGTATCTGTTAATGTGCAGGTGGGTTGAGTTAGAGTATGGGTGGTATGTATATAATTTATATGTATGTTATGGTGCTGGGCGTGAGGCTTCGATGCTTCTAGTTGGCGATGAACAAGGGCGAGTAGGGAAGTGGGTCTAGAGAGAGGCTGTGCAAGGGGATTGTGGGGAAATATAGGTGTGTTCTGACTAGGTGTACTAGTGTGAGGTTATGCTTGGGTGTGTGTAACTGGTCGTAGTGATGGAGCAGGGGAGGGGTCGAAAGAAAGAGTGAGGGCAGAAACATGGGAGGTAGAGAGGGAAAGGTATGAGGAGGAGGCTGTGTGGGGTTGTTGTCAGGAGGAAGTAAGTGAGCTTGGTGAGTTCCTAGAGTTTACAATTTCGTTTATTTAACTTGATTCCTGCTTGCTTATGGTAGTTATAATATATGTCAAGGGAATTTTCAGATTTTGATGTACTCATGGATATGTATACTCAAATGGTTGGATATAATTTATGGAACAATTTTGTCAGTATTGTGATTTTGTATGGTCAGGTGACATTTTGAGTTTAATTTCTGTACTCATAACTTCGAGTTGTTCATGTAAGTAGTATTGGAAGTTTGAATAATCCATTAAAAGTTTGAGAATAATAAGTTATTCATGTTGGTTAAATTCAAAAGAATTATTTAAATAGATTGGAGATAAAGTTTGAAGAACATAATGTACATAGTAATACGGGTCTATATAGATGTTCAGAATAATTAATTCGGATTTAGTAGGTATAAGTGTTCAAAATGTGGAGTTTATTTATGGAGGTAATTGAATTGGAATTATATAAATTGCTAAGTAATAATAATTGTTGGATGATGGTTAGTAACTAGTAAAGACTATGTGCATACTGTGATTTGGATTGTGAATGGTACAAGAATGTATGTTAAGTTTTGAGTGTGCGGATGGTTAGAAGGATTATGAATGATGTATGCTAGTTGGATTGTGAAGATTATGAGATTGTATTGAGTTAGTTGTAAAGCAAGAAAAGTTTGATTGTTTGTTTGGTAAGTTGTATTCCGACAGATTAGACGATATTATAAATGAGGTGCTGTCCAATTTTTATTAGAATTATTTTGTAATTCTTATAGTAATTTGATAAGGATTATTTGTAAGTCGATGTGATGTGCGTAGTAGAAGATATGTGTAAGATAATAATATGTGCTCAGTGCTTATGTGATTATGTGATTATTTGTTACTATTTCGAGAATATAATATGTGTGAACTATATGTATTAACTGTAAAACGTATTAGGACGCGTTCGGGTAGAACAGAGTTAGACGATTAAGGTTATAAGAGTACTAAAATAGTACTTTACCTGTATATAGGTATGATTAGGAGGCCAGTTAAAAAGCCAGAGCACGTGTGGATGGAATGTAGTGGGAGGAGATAATTATCGAGGTTGACAAGTGATGAAGGAGAGACGAATGTACGACCAAGTAAAGGCCAGTGAATAAGAAATAGAGACTGATGCAAAGTGAGTAAAGGATTGAGATATTGGAATTTGAAACTGCGTGTATTGAGGCAAGTATATTATTCCCTGCTTATTGTTCAAGTGGGATAAATCTGTTTCTGTTATTTATACAATATTTCTGTCAAATTAATTGCAAGTGTTTGCTCTTCACTTATCTTTCAAGTGATGCAATTCATTCCTTTTGTCATGTAATGTAGTTTGGTCAAATGTGTTTAGAAAATGATATACTTCCCAGTTAGCATGGAAATGTTTATTTTCCCTACCCCTAATTCGAATCCCAAGTTTTTAAAAGAACCTTAAATATAATCTTTCCCGCTTAAATACTTTACTCAAGCTATGACATTGGATTCCTCAACTGAATACTATTTCTTTTATTTTCTTCAAAAGTGTTTAAAAGACGTTCTAAATAGAGAGAATCCAAGTTTAAAATTTCCACGAATACCTGTTAATAAAATTCTTGATTTTCACATAATTTCTCCAGTGGACCCCTTTATGAAAATGTTTCCTTCAAACTGATTGCGACTAACTATCCTGAAATTATTTTACAAATAATCGTTTAAACTACGTTAATCGTTTATGTCAGTTAAGCCTTGCAATGTGTTGAAAATTTTCTTAAAAACGTAGGGCTTGCCTATGTCCTCGCTCTAGTGTAGAATTTCATATGTTGATAATCTGGTTGAAATTTATATCTCTTATCGTTGCCCAAGTCTATTTACTCTTTAATCAAGTTAATGACAATGTTCCTCAATACTCATAACTATTTTGTCGATACCTATTCGAATTGTCATTCTTTATATTCCCCACCCTAGTTGGTATCGAACTTGTCGATATCTTTTAAAAATCTTGATTGTTCGTTTGCTCCCTGTGGTGTATCGAACTTGTCGATACTAAATGAAGTTGTTGTTTCTTATTAACTCTTAATCTTGAGTTATTATTCTGGACGTGAGTTTCCAGTTGTTTGGAGATCAAAGGTTGTCGATTGTCCCGACACCTAGTGTGGATGATTTAGAATTGGAAATGTTTTTAAATGTGGCCCTTGGGGCGTAAAACCCTTCGGGGTGGGACCTTATTATGGTCGGAAGTTAAGGCCAATACGTGCCATGGATCCAATTAAGGACATTGCAGTGCGCGTTTGTCCTAGGACATTGCTGTGTGCGTTTGTCCGGGGTTAGTGCTGACTGATCAGCAGCCTAGCTTTGATGTTTTTTTTAAATAAATAAAAATTCCAAGTCTAATATATATTCTGCGATTGAGATGTTAGTTCTTGACTCTTTGGAAGTCCGTTTCAGTAATATTTTGATATCAGAACTTTATCAGTTCTAGTTTCCATTGCACATTATAAATGGTGAATTGTTGGCTCTTGTGGCAATCTAAAAAAATAAAAATAAAAATTATCTCACTGATTCTTTCAAATAATGAGATGAAACTCCTTTTGTTTATCAGAGTTGTCAACATTTATTTTAAAATTGCTATCACTATTGCACTTGCTGGGCATTGTTGGCTCACTCTTGTTTCTGTTTATTTCTCCAGTTGTTAGAGATGATCAGAGGAACTAGTGATCAGTTGGTATTGCTCTATAGGCAGCGAGAGGAGACGTTCGGGTTACAGATTCTCGTTGGTTAGTGGTTGGGAACTAGTCAAGGTTGAATATCTAGTTAGACGGTGACCTTATTTATTCACAGAAATTGTATATTATTTTATTCGGATTCGGGTTGTAATAGTTAATTAGTAGTTGTTTCATACTATGACCTGTGAGCGGTCTTGGTTAGTTAGAATTTATATTTCTTTATGATTTTGTCAATATTACGTGGTGGGCGGATTTGGATACAGTTGGATTAGTTTTGTTGATTTGGACAGGTGGTTAGTCATATTTATGAATACATCATGTCAAAATTTTCTGAAATTTCCCTGTAAAATATTTATTTACTTATAAAAAGCCTGTATATTAATATAGTAAAGTGAGGGTGTTACAAGTTGGTATCAGAGCTACAGGTCACAGTCACTGAAACAATTAGGTGGGAAATTTGGGATATAGTAATAGAAAGGTTAGGGTGTCTGTATAAGATAGATGTCGGGTAGAACGACTTAGGATAAGGATCGCGAAAGGATACTTCGGCAAGCATTGCGACGTTGAACGGTCTTTCGGCATATCGCGTAAGTAGAAGTTCGAATCGTTTAAGGATTGGGCTATGAGCGAAACAGTGAACCCGAAGTGGCATAAGCTAAGTGGGCAGTTGAAGCTATCAGTTTGGGGGACGTTATCTCGAAATTTTTGTGTAGAATCTAGAATTTTCAACGATATTAGTTTCGATTCGAACGTTTCGGAGATGGTATGAGAAGGTTAAGAATACGAAGTGGGAAGCGATTATATGCAAGAATTGGAAGTTGAGCGTAGTTGTGTATCCTTAATCGTCGATTCATTCAAATTCATTGCTTAAGAAATTTCTTATTCTTTCTTTGAATTATCGTCCTAAGTTAATTCCCGGTTGGTATCGTTGCTGAGGCATTCGTTGCACAGTGACGGTTCAAAAATCGAGAATGAATCGAGATCTTCTTATTTATTCAACTCATTATGGTCAGGCCGATTTGGCAGCTAAGTATATTACTGCTTAGTCGACAAGAGTGAGATTATGAATAATTAAGAATTTCTTGAATGTTTGCTTGATCAACCCTTGAAGCATCTATTGAAAAGTCTTTTATACATCAAACGATGATGAGTTTGGTATGTCAGACTTATTCGAATTCAATTCCATTCTTTTAGAAATATCTATATCTTTCAAAGGATAATTGATCCGACTTTACTTGAAAATTTTTGAAACTCTTGAATCCCTTCCATTATCATGAACGCTTGATTTTCTCTATTCCAGCTGAGATGAACAACCTATGTAGATAGGGATTCAGGGACATCTTATCTATGTGATAGAAGTCCAGTGGGACGCCACTGATTGTGTTTGTCATGAAGGTACTAAAGACTGGCCATCTTTATGTACTGTGGTGGTTAACCAAGTGACAAATACAACCTGATAATAGTTCAAAAGATCATATTGATCTCTCGGTTAAATTCCTTTATAAAAGCTTTGTTAAACAAACTCAGTCTATATTCTTAATTGATGCCCCATTCATTTTGTTGATCTTCTTTGTTGAAAATTCACTGATTTTAAAATTCTTAATGATGAAGATATGCGAAGATAGATGTGACGAAGTCTTAAATTATAGAACTATAACTGCATGGACGAAGAATGGGTTATGCAAGTTTAAGAATTCGGTGATTAAGACAGATGTAGTGTCAAATTGGAATATTTATTGAACCGATAAAGCATGGACAAGGTCTGAGGCTAATAAGAATGACAATAAATAAGAATTTATGATTGCAAATATTGTTAAAAGGCGAAAAGAGAATGGAAATGGAGATATTAGAAATAAGTTGTAAAATGCTGAAGGAAGATTAATTGTAAACATCTTTTGTATGGCAGAGGTTGTAAATGGAATGTCATAAAAATTTGGAATGTTTCGAATCTGTCGTTAAACATAAGATTTTAGAATCAAGAAGGCTAACTTGGATAAATAAGAGTGAAACAGAACAAAAAGGTTTGTAAGAATTATCAAGAAGAATTAAGACAGAGTGAGGGGTAAGGATTAAGGTGACTGTATGAAGAAAATAACTTATGCGGGCCAATTTTAAGAAAGTCATGATTATCAAGGATGGTGGAAAGTTGACCAAGATGGAATAAAATGTCAATAAGGAGGAAGGCAGAGAAACTAGAAAGTTTGCAGGAGTGAGTAAATAGCAGATGTATAAAATTCAATGAAGAAAAGAATGTGGAATCCCGACGATGTGGAGTTAGAAGAGAAAGGGCACTATAGTTGCCTATAGAATGAAAATTAGCAGAAATTAACGAGATCCCATGATCAGAAAATAAGATTTCGGGAGTAGAATCCCTAGAGATTTTATTAAGATAAATGTGGGAAGTTGTGACTGTAATTAGAAAGGCAGTGTGGTGACAAGTAGCAGCGTCTTAAGTTAAAGCTATAAGTGATGAGCTTGGGAAGATGGGAATTTCGTCGAAAATAGTATCATATTAATCTTGGTGGAATTTTTGAAGAAAGTAACAGGACTGTCTTTGTGATTAGTAAGAATTTGAAAAATGTAATACGATCATGAAGGAAGTTGACAGGAAGTGGATGGTGATGACTATAATAAGGAGCTGAATATAACTTAGGGTTGGATTTATTCCCCATCAACGAAGCACAAGCAAATTGCGAGGACAAGAAAATGAGATCTTGAATTGTGAGGAGGATAAAGGCGATGTTTTGAGATTGGAAGGTAGACCTAGAGGTCTGAACGATTAAGCAAATCAATCGAGAGCGATTTTAGAGTTTCCATGAAAAGGAAGAAAATTTGGCACGAGGATCTTAATGTGAATTTCGAAAGTCATAATTTTGTGATTAATGTGAGTAGTGTTAAATGTTGAAATGTAATGTGTATAGTCAAATTCGAAGACTCGTCAAGTATGTAGAGTGGTGATTCAAAAGTTGATTTCAGAGGACGTGAGGTAGTGTATTACGAATAAGATATATATGATTTAAGGAAAATGGTCAGCAGTTCGAAACGGTTACTCAGTAAAACGATGAGATGAAGGATGGATAGAAGTTTTCCGATTATTCCCTTCTCAAGTAATATTGCACGTGAAAGAGGAGTAAGAATGATTGAGGATTTCTTGATATTCTTTTTCCCAGAGTTTTATCAGGGGAAATCTGAATTATGAGTAGGAGTGTGGAATTGGTATTAATTGTCCTAATTGCGTGGATTTTGTTTTGAAGATTTAATCATTTATCTGTTTACTATGAGTCACGGTGGGTTTTGTTTTAGTATTGTATATGAATAAATTGTTTATGGATGATTAGGTTAGTACTTGAGGCGTTGTGTACAGGGCATAGTCCATTATACGAATAGGTCATGTCCGATTTTCGGTAGACCAGGATCGTCACGTACAAGTGATAAGTATCTAGAATTAACGATACATGTAAACCAAAGGTTTAAGTGAATGATGGAATTTACGGGCTTACAGGACGAGCCTATTTAGATGAATTGATATAAAGGGATTCTAGAATGAAAGAAATGACTTGGAAATTTAAAGAGAAATGTTTGAGAATACCGTCATAAGTGCTTTCTTAAGATTGATTCTGAGGACAGAATCCTATTAAGGGGGGAAGGATATAACGCCCTAGAAAATATCGTACTTATTATTATTTTTATTTAATTATTTAATATTAGATGTGGATTATAGGGTGTGAAATTTTATTAGGTTAAAAATTTGTGACATCATGCCTACGTGCTTACATGATGATGTATATGTGAAATGTGGGTCCATATAATTTTATTTGAATTTTTGACGATTTAAATCTATCTAAATTATGCTTTATTGATCTTTGAAAATTTTTATAAAATCATCGGAGTATTTAAAAATCCCGAAATCTTTTGCAATATCATATTTGTATATTCATTTAGTTTTTAAAATTTTTCGGTGTATTATTTTGAGTGTGTAAGTATTTTAAAATGATTTTAATAGTTTTATTGCATTTAAAGGATAAAAAACTTGTAAAATTCGTATTTAATTCATTTTTTACCCTAAAAATATTTTAAAAATATGGGGAGATAGATAATTTCATTTTCTACATTTTATAATTAATTTTGAGATATTTATTTAGCTTTATTTGTTTATTTATTTTGCAATTTACGCAGCTGAGTTAAATGGTTTTAATCATAAACTTTTGTAAAGTTCATAAACTATCTTTATTTCTTTTTAACCCCAATTCCCTAAATTCCCAATTCTACTTCCCTGCTCTGTTTTCAATCGATTCTAACGAGTTCTCTAGAACTCTCTCCTGAGTTCTCCCTAAATCTCTCTCGTAAAGGTTCTCTCTCCCTCTCGAATTCTCAATCTCTCCTTCTCCAAGAATCCCTCTAATCTCTTCGTCCCTCACTTCCTTCTTCTTTCTCAGCTGTTATTATGGTGTATATGTATGTATATATATATATATATATATATATATATACAAATATGTTACTATTGCGTGTGTGTGTATACGGTGGCTGTGTACAGCTTGAGCTTGGTGTAAGTATGCTGAAGGAGTGTCCTCGTGTGCAACTGTGTGATTGTGTTTGAGGTATGGCCGAAATATTAGTTGTAATGGGGGGTGGTTAATGGAGTGTTTTGATGCTTGTGTATACCTGTTTTGGTAATTAAAAGTATTATGTGAGGTTGTGTAGGAGGTAGTAGTCGAACAGCAGACAGGAGGTGAGAGTCTCGGTCAAAAACCGAGGACTCTGTTTCGTTTTCATGAGTAGGCGATGAGGGTGTTAAGGCTGGGTTCTTGAGAGAAGTAAAGGGGGGTCAGGAACAGGGGAATTGGTGGGAGAAAAGAATGAGGATGGTACAAATTGTGACTGTGTGTATCTGTTAATGTGCAGGTGGGTTGAGTTAGAGTATGGGTGGTATGTATATAATTTATATGTATGTTATGGTGCTGGGCGTGAGGCTTCGATGCTTCTAGTTGGCGATGAACAAGGGCGAGTAGGGAAGTGGGTCTAGAGAGAGGCTGTGCAAGGGGATTGTGGGGAAATATAGGTGTGTTCTGACTAGGTGTACTAGTGTGAGGTTATGCTTGGGTGTGTGTAACTGGTCGTAGTGATGGAGCAGGGGAGGGGTCGAAAGAAAGAGTGAGGGCAGAAACATGGGAGGTAGAGAGGGAAAGGTATGAGGAGGAGGCTGTGTGGGGTTGTTGTCAGGAGGAAGTAAGTGAGCTTGGTGAGTTCCTAGAGTTTACAATTTCGTTTATTTAACTTGATTCCTGCTTGCTTATGGTAGTTATAATATATGTCAAGGGAATTTTCAGATTTTGATGTACTCATGGATATGTATACTCAAATGGTTGGATATAATTTATGGAACAATTTTGTCAGTATTGTGATTTTGTATGGTCAGGTGACATTTTGAGTTTAATTTCTGTACTCATAACTTCGAGTTGTTCATGTAAGTAGTATTGGAAGTTTGAATAATCCATTAAAAGTTTGAGAATAATAAGTTATTCATGTTGGTTAAATTCAAAAGAATTATTTAAATAGATTGGAGATAAAGTTTGAAGAACATAATGTACATAGTAATACGGGTCTATATAGATGTTCAGAATAATTAATTCGGATTTAGTAGGTATAAGTGTTCAAAATGTGGAGTTTATTTATGGAGGTAATTGAATTGGAATTATATAAATTGCTAAGTAATAATAATTGTTGGATGATGGTTAGTAACTAGTAAAGACTATGTGCATACTGTGATTTGGATTGTGAATGGTACAAGAATGTATGTTAAGTTTTGAGTGTGCGGATGGTTAGAAGGATTATGAATGATGTATGCTAGTTGGATTGTGAAGATTATGAGATTGTATTGAGTTAGTTGTAAAGCAAGAAAAGTTTGATTGTTTGTTTGGTAAGTTGTATTCCGACAGATTAGACGATATTATAAATGAGGTGCTGTCCAATTTTTATTAGAATTATTTTGTAATTCTTATAGTAATTTGATAAGGATTATTTGTAAGTCGATGTGATGTGCGTAGTAGAAGATATGTGTAAGATAATAATATGTGCTCAGTGCTTATGTGATTATGTGATTATTTGTTACTATTTCGAGAATATAATATGTGTGAACTATATGTATTAACTGTAAAACGTATTAGGACGCGTTCGGGTAGAACAGAGTTAGACGATTAAGGTTATAAGAGTACTAAAATAGTACTTTACCTGTATATAGGTATGATTAGGAGGCCAGTTAAAAAGCCAGAGCACGTGTGGATGGAATGTAGTGGGAGGAGATAATTATCGAGGTTGACAAGTGATGAAGGAGAGACGAATGTACGACCAAGTAAAGGCCAGTGAATAAGAAATAGAGACTGATGCAAAGTGAGTAAAGGATTGAGATATTGGAATTTGAAACTGCGTGTATTGAGGCAAGTATATTATTCCCTGCTTATTGTTCAAGTGGGATAAATCTGTTTCTGTTATTTATACAATATTTCTGTCAAATTAATTGCAAGTGTTTGCTCTTCACTTATCTTTCAAGTGATGCAATTCATTCCTTTTGTCATGTAATGTAGTTTGGTCAAATGTGTTTAGAAAATGATATACTTCCCAGTTAGCATGGAAATGTTTATTTTCCCTACCCCTAATTCGAATCCCAAGTTTTTAAAAGAACCTTAAATATAATCTTTCCCGCTTAAATACTTTACTCAAGCTATGACATTGGATTCCTCAACTGAATACTATTTCTTTTATTTTCTTCAAAAGTGTTTAAAAGACGTTCTAAATAGAAAGAATCCAAGTTTAAAATTTCCACGAATACCTGTTAATAAAATTCTTGATTTTCACATAATTTCTCCAGTGGACCCCTTTATGAAAATGTTTCCTTCAAACTGATTGCGACTAACTATCCTGAAATTATTTTACAAATAATCGTTTAAACTACGTTAATCGTTTATGTCAGTTAAGCCTTGCAATGTGTTGAAAATTTTCTTAAAAACGTAGGGCTTGCCTATGTCCTCGCTCTAGTGTAGAATTTCATATGTTGATAATCTGGTTGAAATTTATATCTCTTATCGTTGCCCAAGTCTATTTACTCTTTAATCAAGTTAATGACAATGTTCCTCAATACTCATAACTATCTTGTCGATACCTATTCGAATTGTCATTCTTTATATTCCCCACCCTAGTTGGTATCGAACTTGTCGATATCTTTTAAAAATCTTGATTGTTCGTTTGCTCCCTGTGGTGTATCGAACTTGTCGATACTAAATGAAGTTGTTGTTTCTTATTAACTCTTAATCTTGAGTTATTATTCTGGACGTGAGTTTCCAGTTGTTTGGAGATCAAAGGTTGTCGATTGTCCCGACACCTAGTGTGGATGATTTAGAATTGGAAATGTTTTTAAATGTGGCCCTTGGGGCGTAAAACCCTTCGGGGTGGGACCTTATTATGGTCGGAAGTTAAGGCCAATACGTGCCATGGATCCAATTAAGGACATTGCAGTGCGCGTTTGTCCTAGGACATTGCTGTGTGCGTTTGTCCGGGGTTAGTGCTGACTGATCAGCAGCCTAGCTTTGATGTTTTTTTTAAATAAATAAAAATTCCAAGTCTAATATATATTCTGCGATTGAGATGTTAGTTCTTGACTCTTTGGAAGTCCGTTTCAGTAATATTTTGATATCAGAACTTTTATCAGTTCTAGTTTCCATTGCACATTATAAATGGTGAATTGTTGGCTCTTGTGGCAATCTAAAAAAATAAAAATAAAAATTATCTCACTGATTCTTTCAAATAATGAGATGAAACTCCTTTTGTTTATCAGAGTTGTCAACATTTATTTTAAAATTGCTATCACTATTGCACTTGCTGGGCATTGTTGGCTCACTCTTGTTTCTGTTTATTTCTCCAGTTGTTAGAGATGATCAGAGGAACTAGTGATCAGTTGGTATTGCTCTATAGGCAGCGAGAGGAGACGTTCGGGTTACAGATTCTCGTTGGTTAGTGGTTGGGAACTAGTCAAGGTTGAATATCTAGTTAGACGGTGACCTTATTTATTCACAGAAATTTTATATTATTTTATTCGGATTCGGGTTGTAATAGTTAATTAGTAGTTGTTTCATACTATGACCTGTGAGCGGTCTTGGTTAGTTAGAATTTATATTTCTTTATGATTTTGTCAATATTACGTGGTGGGCGGATTTGGATACAGTTGGATTAGTTTTGTTGATTTGGACAGGTGGTTAGTCATATTTATGAATACATCATGTCAAAATTTTCTGAAATTTCCCTGTAAAATATTTATTTACTTATAAAAAGCCTGTATATTAATATAGTAAAGTGAGGGTGTTACAAGTTGGTATCAGAGCTACAGGTCACAGTCACTGAAACAATTAGGTGGGAAATTTGGGATATAGTAATAGAAAGGTTAGGGTGTCTGTATAAGATAGATGTCGGGTAGAACGACTTAGGATAAGGATCGCGAAAGGATACTTCGGCAAGCATTGCGACGTCGAACGGTCTTTCGGCATATCGCGTAAGTAGAAGTTCGAATCGTTTAAGGATTGGGCTATGAGCGAAACAGCGAACCCGAAGTGGCATAAGCTAAGTGGGCAGTTGAAGCTATCAGTTCGGGGGACGTTATCTCGAAATTTTTGCGTAGAATCTAGAATTTTCAACGATATTAGTTTCGATGCGAACGTTTCGGAGATGGTATGAGAAGGTTAAGAATGCGAAGTGGGAAGCGATTATATGCAAGAATTGGAAGTTGAGCGTAGTTGTGTATCCTTAATCGTCGATTCATTCAAATTCATTGCTTAAGAAATTTCTTATTCTTTCTTTGAATTATCGTCCTAAGTTAATTCCCGGTTGGTATCGTTGCTGAGGCATTCGTTGCACAGTGACGGTTCAAAAATCGAGAATGAATCGAGATCTTCTTATTTATTCAACTCATTATGGTCAGGCCGGTTTGGCAGCTAAGTATATTACTGCTTAGTCGACAAGAGTGAGATTATGAATAATTAAGAATTTCTTGAATGTTTGCTTGATCAACCCTTGAAGCATCTATTGAAAAGTCTTTTATACATCAAATGATGATGAGTTTGGTATGTCAGACTTATTCGAATTCAATTCCATTCTTTTAGAAATATCTATATCTTTCAAAGGATAATTGATCCGACTTTACTTGAAAATTTTTGAAACTCTTGAATCCCTTCCATTATCATGAACGCTTGATTTTCTCTATTCCAGCTGAGATGAACAACCTATGTAGATAGGGATTCAGGGACATCTTATCTATGTGATAGAAGTCCAGTGGGACGCCACTGATTGTGTTTGTCATGAAGGTACTAAAGACTGGCCATCTTTATGTACTGTGGTGGTTAACCAAGTGACAAATACAACCTGATAATAGTTCAAAAGATCATATTGATCTCTCGGTTAAATTCCTTTATAAAAGCTTTGTTAAACAAACTCAGTCTATATTCTTAATTGATGCCCCATTCATTTTGTTGATCTTCTTTGTTGAAAATTCAATGATTTTAAAATTCTTAATGATGAAGATATGCGAAGATAGATGTGACGAAGTCTTAAATTATAGAACTATAACTGCATGGACGAAGAATGGGTTATGCAAGTTTAAGAATTCGGTGATTAAGACAGATGTAGTGTCAAATTGGAATATTTATTGAACAGATAAAGCATGGACAAGGTCTGAGGCTAATAAGAATGACAATAAATAAGAATTTATGATTGCAAATATTGTTAAAAGGCGAAAAGAGAATGGAAATGGAGATATTGGAAATAAGTTGTAAAATGCTGAAGGAAGATTAATTGTAAACATCTTTTGTATGGCAGAGGTTGTAAATGGAATGTCATAAAAATTTGGAATGTTTCGAATCTGTCGTTAAACATAAGATTTTAGAATCAAGAAGGCTAACTTGGATAAATCAGAGTGAAACAGAACAAAAAGGTTTGTAAGAATTATCAAGAAGAATTAAGACAGAGTGAGGGGTAAGGATTAAGGTGACTGTATGAAGAAAATAACTTATGCGGGCCAATTTTAAGAAAGTCATGATTATCAAGGATGGTGGAAAGTTGACCAAGATGGAATAAAATGTCAATAAGGAGGAAGGCAGAGAAACCAGAAAGTTTCCAGGAGTGAGTAAATAGCAGATGTATAAAATTCAATGAAGAAAAGAATGTGGAATCCCGACGATGTGGAGTTAGAAGAGAAAGGGCACTATAGTTGCTTATAGAATGAAAATTAGCAGAAATTAACGAGATCCCATGATCAGAAAATAAGATTTCGGGAGTAGAATCCCTAGAGATTTTATTAAGATAAATGTGGGAAGTTGTGACTGTAATTAGAAAGGCAGTGTGGTGACAAGTAGCAGCGTCTTAAGTTAAAGCTATAAGTGATGAGCTTGGGAAGATGGGAATTTCGTCGAAAATAGTATCATATTAATCTTGGTGGAATTTTTGAAGAAAGTGACAGGACTGTCTTTGTGATTAGTAAGAATTTGAAATATGTAATACGATCATGAAGGAAGTTGACAGGAAGTGGATGGTGATGACTATAATAAGGAGCTGAATATAACTTAGGATTGGATTTATTCCCCATCAACGAAGCACAAGCAAATTGCGAGGACAAGAAAATGAGATCTTGAATTGTGAGGAGGATAAAGGCGATGTTTTGAGATTGGAAGGTAGACCTAGAGGTCTGAACTATTAAGCAAATCAATCGAGAGCGATTTTAGAGTTTCCATGAAAAGGAAGAAAATTTGGCACGAGGATCTTAATGTGAATTTCGAAAGTCATGATTTTGTGATTAATGTGAGTAGTGTTAAATGTTGAAATGTAATGTGTATAGTCAAATTCGAAGACTCGTCAAGTATGTAGAGTGGTGATTCAAAAGTTGATTTCAGAGGACGTGAGGTAGTGTATTACGAATAAGATATATATGATTTAAGGAAAATGGTCAGCAGTTCGAAACGGTTACTCAGTAAAACGATGAGATGAAGGATGGATAGAAGTTTTCCGATTATTCCCTTCTCAAGTAATATTGCACGTGAAAGAGGAGTAAGAATGATTGAGGATTTCTTGATATTCTTTTTCCCAGATTTTTATCTGGGGAAATCTGAATTATGAGTAGGAGTGTGGAATTGGTATTAATTGTCCTAATTGCGTGGATTTTGTTTTGAAGATTTAATCATTTATCTGTTTACTATGAGTCAAGGTGGGTTTTGTTTTAGTATTGTATATGAATAAATTGTTTATGGATGATTAGGTTAGTACTTGAGGCGTTGTGTACAGGGCATAGTCCATTATACGAATAGGTCATGTCCGATTTTCGGTAGACCAGGATCGTCACGTACAAGTGATAAGTATCTAGAATTAACGATACATGTAAACCAAAGGTTTAAGTGAATGATGGAATTTACGGGCTTACAGGACGAGCCTATTTAGATGAATTGATATAAAGGGATTCTAGAATGAAAGAAATGACTTGGAAATTTAAAGAGAAATGTTTGAGAATACCGTCATAAGTGCTTTCTTAAGATTGATTCTGAGGACAGAATCCTATTAAGGGGGGAAGGATATAACGCCCTAGAAAATATCGTACTTATTATTATTTTTATTTAATTATTTAATATTAGATGTGGATTATAGGGTGTGAAATTTTATTAGGTTAAAAATTTGTGACATCATGCCTACGTGCTTACATGATGATGTATATGTGAAATGTGGGTCCATATAATTTTATTTGAATTTTTGACGATTTAAATCTATCTAAATTATGCTTTATTGATCTTTGAAAATTTTTATAAAATCATCGGAGTATTTAAAAATCCCGAAATCTTTTGCAATATCATATTTGTATATTCATTTAGTTTTTAAAATTTTTCGGTGTATTATTTTGAGTGTGTAAGTATTTTAAAATGATTTTAATAGTTTTATTGCATTTAAAGGATAAAAAACTTGTAAAATTCGTATTTAATTCATTTTTTACCCTAAAAATATTTTAAAAATATGGGGAGATAGATAATTTCATTTTCTACATTTTAAAATTAATTTTGAGATATTTATTTAGCTTTATTTGTTTATTTATTTTGCAATTTACGCAGCTGAGTTAAATGGTTTTAATCATAAACTTTTGTAAAGTTCATAAACTATCTTTATTTCTTTTTAACCCCAATTCCCTAAATTCCCAATTCTACTTCCCTGCTCTGTTTTCAATCGATTCTAACGAGTTCTCTAGAACTCTCTCCTGAGTTCTCCCTAAATCTCTCTCGTAAAGGTTCTCTCTCCCTCTCGAATTCTCAATCTCTCCTTCTCCAAGAATCCCTCTAATCTCTTCGTCCCTCACTTCCTTCTTCTTTCTCAGCTGTTATTATGGTGTATATGTATGTATATATATATATATATATATACAAATATGTTACTATTGCGTGTGTGTGTATACGGTGGCTGTGTACAGCTTGAGCTTGGTGTAAGTATGCTGAAGGAGTGTCCTCGTGTGCAACTGTGTGATTGTGTTTGAGGTATGGCCGAAATATTAGTTGTAATGGGGGTGGTTAATGGAGTGTTTTGATGCTTGTGTATACCTGCTTTGGTAATTAAAAGTTTTATGTGAGGTTGTGTAGGAGGTAGTAGTCGAACAGCAGACAGGAGGTGAGAGTCTCGGTCAAAAACCGAGGACTCTGTTTCGTTTTCATGAGTAGGTGATGTGGGTGTTAAGGCTGGGTTCTTGAGAGAAGTAAAGGGGGGGTCAGGAACAGGGGAATTGGTGGGAGAAAAGAATGAGGATGGTACAAATTGTGACTGTGTGTATCTGTTAATGTGCAGGTGGGTTGAGTTAGAGTATGGGTGGTATGTATATAATTTATGGGTATGTTAACGTGCTGAGCGTGAGGCTTCGATGCTTCTAGTTGGCGATGAACAAGGGCGAGTAGGGAAGTGGGTCTAGAGAGAGGCTGTGCAAGGGGATTGTGGGGAAATATAGGTGTGTTCCGACTAGGTGTACTAGTGTGAGGTTATGCTTGGGTGTGTGTAACTGGTCGTAGTGATGGAGCAGGGGAGGGGTCGAAAGAAAGAGTGAGGGCAGAGACATGGGAGGTAGAG
The DNA here is from genome assembly GCA_036435485.1 of Saposhnikovia divaricata. NCBI lineage: Eukaryota > Viridiplantae > Streptophyta > Magnoliopsida > Apiales > Apiaceae > Saposhnikovia > Saposhnikovia divaricata. Next base: position 50,529,966 of record CM071595.1, on the reverse strand, counting down.
AGGGAAAGGTATGAGGAGGAGGCTGTGTGGGGTTGTTGTCAGGAGGAAGTAAGTGAGCTTGGTGAGTTCATAGAGTTTACAATTTCGTTTATTTAACTTGATTCCTGCTTGCTTATGGTAGTTATAATATATGTCAAGGGAATTTTCAGATTTTGATTTACTCATGGATATGTATACTCAAATGGTTGGATATAATTGATGGAACAATTTTGTCAGTATTGTGATTTTGTATGGTCAGGTGACATTTTGAGTTTAATTTCTGTACTCATAACTTCGAGTTGTTCATGTAAGTAGTATTGGAAGTTTGAATAATCCATTAAAAGTTTGAGAATAATAAGTTATTCATGTTGGTTAAATTCAAAATAATTATTTAAATAGATTGGAGATAGAGTTTGAAGAACATAATGTACATAGTAATACGAGTCTATATAGATGTTCAGAATAATTAATTCGGATTTAGTAGGTATAAGTGTTCAAAATGTGGAGTCTATTTATGGAGGTAATTGAATTGGAATTATATAAATTGCTAAGTAATAATAATTTTTGGATGATGGTTAGTAACTAGTAAAGACTATGTGCATACTGTGATTTGGATTGTGAATGGTACAAGAATGTATGTTAAGTGTTGAGTGTGCGGATGGTTAGAAGGATTATGAATGATGTATGCTAGTTGGATTGTGAAGATTATGAGATTGTATTGAGTTAGTTGTAAAGCAAGAAAAGTTTGATTGTTTGTTTGGTAAGTTGTATTCCGACAGATTAGACGATATTATAAATGAGGTGCTGTCCAGTTTTTATTAGAATTATTTTGTAATTCTTATAGTAATTTGATAAGGATTATTTGTAAGTCGATGTGATGTGCGTAGTAGAAGATATGTGTAAGATAATAATATGTGCTCAGTGCTTATGTGATTATGTGATTATATGTTACTATTTCGAGAATATAATATGTGTGAACTATATGTATTAACTGTAAAACGTATTAGGACGCGTTCGGGTAGAACAGAGTTAGACGATTAAGGTTATAAGAGTACTAAAGTAGTACTTTACCTGTATATAGGTATGATTAGGAGGCCAGTTAAAAAGCCAGAGCACGTGTGGATGGAATGTAGTGGGAGGAGATAATTATCGAGGTTGACAAGTGATGAAGGAGAGGCGAATGTACGACCAAGTAAAGGCCAGTGAATAAGAAATAGAGACTGATGCAAAGTGAGTAAAGGATTGAGATATTGGAATTGGAAACTGCGTGTATTGAGGCAGGTATATTATTCCCTGCTTATTGTTCAAGTGGGATAAATCTATTTCTGTTATTTATACAATATTTCTGTCAAATTGATTGCAAGTGTTTGCTCTTCACTTATCTTTCAGGTGATGCAATTCATTCCTTTTGTCGTGTAATGTAGTTTGGTCAAATGTGTTTAGAAAATGATATACTTCCCCGTTAGCACGGAAATGTTTATTTTCCCTACCCCTAATTCGAATACCAAGTTTTTAAAAGAACCTTAAATATAATCTTTCCCGCTTAAATACTTTACTCAAGCTATGACATTGGATTCCTCAACTGAATACTATTTCTTTTATTTTCTTCAAAAGTGTTTAAAAGACGTTTTAAATAGAGACAATCCAAGTTTAAAATTTCCACGAATACCTGTTAATAAAATTCTTGATTTTTCACATAATTTCTACAATGGACCCCTTTATGAAAATGTTTCCTTCAAACTGATTGCGACTAACTATCCTGAAATTATTTTACAAATAATCGTTTAAACTAATTTAATCGTTTATGTCAGTTAAGCCTTGCAATGTGTTGAAAATTTTCTTAAAAACGTAGGGCTTGCCTATGTCCTCGCTCTAGCGTAGAATTTCATATGTTGATAATCTGGTTGCAATTTATATCTCTTATCGTTGCCCAAGTCGATTTACTCTTTAATCAAGTTAATGACAATGTTCCTCAATACTCATAACTATCTTGTCGATACCTATTCGAATTGTCATTCTTTATATTCCCCACCCTAGTTGGTATCGAACTTGTCGATATCTTTTAAAAATCTTGATTGTTCGTTTGCTACCTGTAGTGTATCGAACTTGTCGATACTATATGAAGTTGTTGTTTCTTATTAACTCTTAATCTTGAGTTATTATTCTGGACGTGAGTTTCCAGTTGTTTGGAGATCAAAGGTTGTCGACTGTCCCGACACCTAGTGTGGATGATTTAGAATTGGAAATGTTTTTAAATGTGGCCCTTGGGGCGTAAAACCCTTCGGGGTGGGACCTTATTATGGTCGGAAGTTAAGGCCAATACGTGCCATGGATCCAATTAAGGACATTGCTGTGCGCGTTTGTCCTAGGACATTGCTGTGTGCGTTTGTCCGGGGTTAGTGCTGACTGATCAGCAGCCTAACTTTGATGTTTTTTTTAAATAAATAAAAATTCCAATTCTAATCTATATTCTGCGATTGAGATGTTAGTTCTTGACTCTTTGGAAGTCCATTTCAGTAATATTTTGATATCAGAACTTTAATCAGTTCTAGTTTCTATTGCACATTATAAATGGTGAATTGTTGGCTCTTGTGGCAATCTAAAAAAATAAAAAAAAATTATCTCACTGATTCTTTCAAATAATGAGATGAAACTCCTTTTGTTTATCAGAGTTGTCAACATTTATTTTAAAATTGCTATCACTATTGCATTTGCTGGGCATTGTTGGCTCACTCTTGTTTCTGTTTATTTCTCCAGTTGTTAGAGATGATCAGAGGAACTAGTGATCAGTTGGTATTGTTCTATAGGCAGCGAGAGGAGACGTTCGGGTTACAGATTCTCGTTGGTTAGTGGTTGGGAACTAGTCAAGGTTGAATATCTAGTTAGACGGTGACCTTATTTATGCACAGAAATTGTATATTATTTTATTCGGATCCGGGTTGTAATAGTTAATTAGTAGTTGTTTCATACTGTGACCTGTGAGCAGTCTTGGTTAGTTAGAATTTATATTTCTTTATGATTTTGTCAATATTACGTGGTGAGCGGATTTGGATACAGTTGGATTAGTTTTGTTGATTTGGACCGGTGGTTAGTCATATTTATGAATACATCATGTCAAAATTTTCTGAAATTTCCCTGTAAAATATTTATTTACTTATAAAAAGCCTGTATATTAATATAGTAAAGTGAGGGTGTTACAAGTTGGTATCAGAGCTACAGGTCACAGTCACTGAAACAATTAGGTGGGAAATTTGGGATATAGTAATAGAAAGGTTAGGGTGTCTGTATAAGATAGATGTCGGGTAGAACGACTTAGGATAAGGATCGCGAAAGGATACTTCGGCAAGCATTGCGACGTCGAACGGTCTTTCGGCATATCGCGTAAGTAGAAGTTCGAATCGTTTAAGGATTGGGCTATGAGCGAAACAGCGAACCCGAAGTGGCATAAGCTAAGTGGGCAGTTGAAGCTATCAGTTCGGGGGACGTTATCTCGAAATTTTTGCGTAGAATCTAGAATTTTCAACGATATTAGTTTCGATGCGAACGTTTCGGAGATGGTATGAGAAGGTTAAGAATGCGAAGTGGGAAGCGATTATATGCAAGAATTGGAAGTTGAGCGTAGTTGTGTATCCTTAATCGTCGATTCATTCAAATTCATTGCTTAAGAAATTTCTTATTCTTTCTTTGAATTATCGTCCTAAGCTAATTCCTGGTTGATATCGTTGCTGAGGCATTCGTTGCACAGTGACGGTTCAAAAATCGAGAATGAATCGAGATCTTCTTATATATTCAACTCATTATGGTCAGGCCGGTTTGCCAGCTAAGTATATTACTACTTAGTCGACAAGAGTGAGATTATGAATAATTAAGAATTTCTTGAATGTTTGCTTGATCAACCCTTGAAGCATCTATTGAAAAGTCTTTTATACATCAAACGATGATGAATTTGGTATGTCAGACTTATTCGAATTCAATTCCATTCTTTTAGAAATATCTATATCTTTCAAAGGATAATTGATTCGACTTTACTTGAAAATTTTTGAAACTCTTGAATCCCTTCCATTATCATGAACGCTTGATTTTCTCTATTCCAGCTGAGATGAACAACCTATGTAGATAGTGATTCAGGGACATCTTATCTACGTGATAGAAGTCCAGTGGGACGCCACTGATTGTGTTTGTCATGAAGGTACTAAAGACTGGCCATCTTTATGTACTGTGGTGGTTAACCAAGTGACAAATACAACCTGATAATAGTTCAAAAGATCATATTGATCTCTCGGTTAAATTCCTTTATAAAAGCTTTGTTAAACAAACTCAGTCTATATTCTTAATTGATGCCCCATTCATTTTGTTGATCTTCTTTGTTGAAAATTCAATGATTTTAAAATTCTTAATGATGAAGATATGCGAAGATAGACGTGACGAAGTCTTAAATTATAGAACTATAACTGCATGGACGAAGAATGGGTTATGCAAGTTTAAGAATTCGGTGATTAAGACAGATGTTGTGTCAAATTGGAATATTTATTGAACCGATAAAGCATGGACAAGGTCTGAGGCTAATAAGAATGACAATAAATAAGAATTTATGATTGCAAATATTGTTAAAAGGCGAAAAGAGAATGGAAATGGAGATATTGGAAATAAGTTGTACAATGCTGAAGGAAGATTAATTGTAAACATCTTTTGTATGGCAGAGGTAGTAAATGGAATGTCATAAAAATTTGGAATGTTTCAAATCTGTCGTTAAACATAAGATTTTAGAATCAAGAAGGCTAACTTGGATAAATCAGAGTGAAACAGAACAAAAAGGTTTGTAAGAATTATCAAGAAGAATTAAGACAGAGTGAGGGGTAAGGATTAAGGTGACTGTATGAAGAAAATAACTTATGCGGGCCAATTTTAAGAAAGTCATGATTATCAAGGATGGTGGAAAGTTGACCAAGATGGAATAAAATGTCAATAAGGAGGAAGGCAGAGAAACCAGAAAGTTTCAAGGAGTGAGTAAATAGCAGATGTATAAAATTCAATGAAGAAAAGAATGTGGAATCCCGACGATGTGGAGTTAGAAGAGAAAGTGCACTATAGTTGCCTATAGAATGAGAATTATCAGAAATTAACGAGATCCCATGATCAGTAAATAAGATTTCGGGAGTAGAATCCCTAGAGATTTTATTAAGATAAATGTGGGAAGTTGTGACTGTAATTAGAAAGGCAGTGTGGTGACAAGTAGCAGCGTCTTAAGTTAAAGCTATAAGTGATGAGCTTGGGAAGATGGGAATTTCGTCGAAAATAGTATCATATTAATCTTGGTGGAATTTTTTAAGAAAGTGACAGGACTGTCTTTGTGATTAGTAAGAATTTGAAAAATGTAATACGATCATGAAGGAAGTTGACAGGAAGTGGATGGTGATGACTATAATAAGGAGCTGAATATAACTTAGGGTTGGATTTATTCCCCATCAACGAAGCACAAGCAAATTGCGAGGACAAGAAAATGAGATCTTGAATTGTGAGGAGGATAAAGGCGATGTTTTGAGATTGGAAGGTAGACCTAGAGGTCTGAACGATTAAGCAAATCAATCGAGAGCGATTTTAGAGGAAAAGGAAGAAAATTTGGCACGAGGATCTTAATGTGAATTTCGAAAGTCATGATTTTGTGATTAATGTGAGTAGTGTTAAATGTTGAAATGTAATGTGTATAGTCAAATTCGAAGACTCGTCAAGTATGTAGAGTGGTGATTCAAAAGTTGATTTCAGAGGACGTGAGGTAGTGTATTACGAATAAGATATATATGATTTAAGGAAAATGGTCAGCAGTTCGAAACGGTTACTCAGTAAAACGATGAGATGAAGGATGGATAGAAGTTTTCCGATTATTCCCTTCTCAAGTAATATTGCACGTGAAAGAGGAGTAAGAATGATTGAGGATTTCTTGATATTCTTTTTCCCAGAGTTTTATCTGGGGAAATCTGAATTATGAGTAGGAGTGTGGAATTGGTATTAATTGTCCTAATTGCGTGGATTTTGTTTTGAAGATTTAATCATTTTTCTGTTTACTATGAGTCAAGGTGGGTTTTGTTTTAGTATTGTATATGAATAAATTGTTTATGGATGATTAGGTTAGTACTTGAGGCGTTGTGTACAGGGCATAGTCCATTATACGAATAGGTCATGTCCGATTTTCGGTAGACCAGGATCGTCACGTACAAGTGATAAGTATCTAGAATTAACGATACATGTAAACCAAAGGTTTAAGTAAATGATGGAATTTACGGGCTTAAAGGACGAGCCTATTTAGATGAATTGATGTAAAGGGATTCTAGAATGAAAGAAATGACTTGGAAATTTAAAGAGAAATGTTTGAGAATCCCGTCATAAGTGCTTTCTTAAGATTGATTCTGAGGACAGAATCCTATTAAGGGGGGAAGGATATAACGCCCTAGAAAATATCGTACTTATTATTATTTTTATTTAATTATTTAATATTAGATGTGGATTATAGGGTGTGAAATTTTATTAGGTTAAAAATTTGTGACATCATGCCTACGTGCTTACATGATGATGTATATGTGAAATGTGGGTCCGTATAATTTTATTTGATTTTTTGACGATTTAAATCTATCTAAATTATGCTTTATTGATCTTTGAAATTTTTTATAAAATCATCGGAGTATTTAAAAATCCCGAAATCTTTTGCAATATCATATTTGTATATTCATTTAGTTTTTAAAATTTTTCGGTGTATTATTTTGAGTGTGTAAGTATTTTAAAATGATTTTAATAGTTTTATTGCATTTAAAAGATAAAAAAATTTTAAAATTCGTATTTAATTCATTTTTGACCATAAAAATATTTTAAAAATTTGGAAAGATAGATAATTTCATTTTCTACATTTTAAAATTAATTTTGAGATTTTTCTTTAGCTTTATTTGTTTATTTATTTTGCAATTTACGCAGCTAAGTTAAATGGTTTTAATCATAAACTTTTGTAAAATTCATAAACTATCTTTATTTCTTTTTAACCCCAATTCCCTAAATTCCCAATTCTACTTCCCTGCTCTGTTTTCAATCAATTCTAACGAGTTCTCTAGAACTCTCTCTTGAGTTCTCCCTAAATCTCTCTCGTAAAGGTTCTCTCTCCCTCTCGAATTCTCAATCTCTCCTTCTCCAAGAATCCCTCTAATCTCTTCATCCCTCACTTCCTTCTTCTTTCTCAGCTGTTATTATGGTGTATATGTATATATATATATACAAATATGTTACTATTGCGTGTGTGTGTATACGGTGGCTGTGTACAGCTTGAGCTTGGTGTAAGTATGCTGAAGGAGTGTCCTCGTGTGCAACTGTGTGACAGTGTTTGAGGTATGGCCGAAATATTAGTTGTAAAGGGGGGTGGTTAATGGAGTGTTTTGATGCTTGTGTATACCTGCTTTGGTAATTAAAATTGTTATGTGAGGTTGTGTAGGAGGTAGTAGTCGAACAGCAGACAGGAGGTGAGAGTCTCGGTCAAAAACCGAGGACTGTTTCGTTTTCATGAGTAGGTGATGTGGGTGTTAAGGCTGGGTTCTTGAGAGAAGTAAAGGGGGGTCAGGAACAGGGGAATTGGTGGGAGAAAAGAATGAGGATGGTACAAATTGTGACTGTGTGTATCTGTTAATGTGCAGGTGGGTTGAGTTAGAGTATGGGTGGTATGTATATAATTTATATGTATGTTATGGTGCTGGGCGTGAGGCTTCGATGCTTCTAGTTGGCGATGAACAAGGGCGAGTAGGGAAGTGGGTCTAGAGAGAGGCTGTGCAAGGGGATTGTGGGGAAATATAGGTGTGTTCCGACTAGGTGTACTAGTGTGAGGTTATGCTTGGGTGTGTGTAACTGGTCGTAGTGATGGAGCAGGGGAGGGGTCGAAAGAAAGAGTGAGGGCAGAAACATGGGAGGTAGAGAGGGAAAGGTATGAGGAGGAGGCTGTGTGGGGTTGTTGTCAGGAGGAAGTAAGTGAGCTTGGTGAGTTCATAGAGTTTACAATTTCGTTTATTTAACTTGATTCCTGCTTGCTTATGGTAGTTATAATATATGTCAAGGGAATTTTCAGATTTTGATGTACTCATGGATATGTATACTCAAATGGTTGGATATAATTGATGGAACAATTTTGTCAGTATTGTGATTTTGTATGGTCAGGTGACATTTTGAGTTTAATTTTTGTACTCATAACTTCGAGTTGTTCATGTAAGTAGTATTGGAAGTTTGAATAATCCATTAAAAGTTTGAGAATAATAAGTTATTCATGTTGGTTAAATTCAAAATAATTATTTAAATAGATTGGAGATAAAGTTTGAAGAACATAATGTACATAGTAATACGAGTCTATATAGATGTTCAGAATAATTAATTCGGATTTAGTAGGTATAAGTGTTCAAAATGTGGAGTCTATTTATGGAGGTAATTGAATTGGAATTATATAAATTGCTAAGTAATAATAATTTTTGGATGATGGTTAGTAACTAGTAAAGACTATGTGCATACTGTGATTTGGATTGTGAATGGTACAAGAATGTATGTTAAGTGTTGAGTGTGCGGATGGTTAGAAGGATTATGAATGATGTATGCTAGTTGGATTGTGAAGATTATGAGATTGTATTGAGTTAGTTGTAAAGCAAGAAAAGTTTGATTGTTTGTTTGGTAAGTTGTATTCCGACAGATTAGACGATATTATAAATGAGGTGCTGTCCAGTTTTTATTAGAATTATTTTGTAATTCTTATAGTAATTTGATAAGGATTATTTGTAAGTCGATGTGATGTGCGTAGTAGAAGATATGTGTAAGATAATAATATGTGCTCAGTGCTTATGTGATTATGTGATTATATGTTACTATTTCGAGAATATAATATGTGTGAACTATATGTATTAACTGTAAAACGTATTAGGACGCATTCGGGTAGAACAGAGTTAGACGATTAAGGTTATAAGAGTACTAAAGTAGTACTTTACCTGTATATAGGTATGATTAGGAGGCCAGTTAAAAAGCCAGAGCACGTGTGGATGGAATGTAGTGGGAGGAGATAATTATCGAGGTTGACAAGTGATGAAGGAGAGGCGAATGTACGACCAAGTAAAGGCCAGTGAATAAGAAATAGAGACTGATGCAAAGTGAGTAAAGGATTGAGATATTGGAATTGGAAACTGCGTGTATTGAGGCAAGTATATTATTCCCTGCTTATTGTTCAAGTGGGATAAATCTATTTCTGTTATTTATACAATATTTCTGTCAAATTAATTGCAAGTGTTTGCTCTTCACTTATCTTTCAGGTGATGCAATTCATTCCTTTTGTCGTGTAATGTAGTTTGGTCAAATGTGTTTAGAAAATGATATACTTCCCAGTTAGCACAGAAATGTTTATTTTCCCTACCCCTAATTCGAATACCAAGTTTTTAAAAGAACCTTAAATATAATCTTTCCCGCTTAAATACTTTACTCAAGCTATGACATTGGATTCCTCAACTGAATACTATTTCTTTTATTTTCTTCAAAAGTGTTTAAAAGACGTTCTAAATAGAGAGAATCCAAGTTTAAAATTTCCACGAATACCTGTTAATAAAATTCTTGATTTTTCACATAATTTCTCCAGTGGACCCCTTTATGAAAATGTTTCCTTCAAACTGATTGCGACTAACTATCCTGAAATTATTTTACAAATAATCGTTTAAACTAATTTAATCGTTTATGTCAGTTAAGCCTTGCAATGTGTTGAAAATTTTCTTAAAAACGTAGGGCTTGCCTATGTCCTCGCTCTAGCGTAGAATTTCATATGTTGATAATCTGGTTGCAATTTATATCTCTTATCGTTGCCCAAGTCAATTTACTCTTTAATCAAGTTAATGACAATGTTCCTCAATACTCATAACTATCTTGTCGATACCTATTCGAATTGTCATTCTTTATATTCCCCACCCTAGTTGGTATCGAACTTGTCGATATCTTTTAAAAATCTTGATTGTTCGTTTGCTCCCTGTAGTGTATCGAACTTGTCGATACTATATGAAGTTGTTGTTTCTTATTAACTCTTAATCTTGAGTTATTATTCTGGACGTGAGTTTCCAGTTGTTTGGAGATCAAAGGTTGTCGATTGTCCCGACACCTAGTGTGGATGATTTAGAATTGGAAATGTTTTTAAATGTGGCCCTTGGGGCGTAAAACCCTTCGGGGTGGGACCTTATTATGGTCGGAAGTTAAGGCCAATACGTGCCATGGATCCAATTAAGGACATTGTTGTGCGCGTTTGTCCTAGGACATTGCTGTGTGCGTTTGTCCGGGGTTAGTGCTGACTGATAAGCAACCTAACTTTGATGTTTTTTTTAAATAAATAAAAATTCCAATTCTAATCTATATTCTGCGATTGAGATGTTAGTTCTTGACTCTTTGGAAGTCCATTTCAGTAATATTTTGATATTAGAACTTTAATCAGTTCTAGTTTCTATTGCACATTATAAATGGTGAATTGTTGGCTCTTGTGGCAATCTAAAAATATTAAAAAAAATTATCTCACTGATTCTTTCAAATAATGAAATGAAACTCCTTTTGTTTATCAGAGTTGTCAACATTTATTTTAAAATTGCTATCACTATTGCATTTGCTGGGCATTGTTGGCTCACTCTTGTTTCTGTTTATTTCTCCAGTTGTTAGAGATGATCAGAGGAACTAGTGATCAGTTGGTATTGTTCTATAGGCAGCGAGAGGAGACGTTCGGGTTATAGATTCTCGTTGGTTAGTGGTTGGGAACTAGTCAAGGTTGAATATCTAGTTAGACGGTGACCTTATTTATGCACAGAAATTGTATATTATTTTATTCGGATTCGGGTTGTAATAGTTAATTAGTAGTTGTTTCATACTGTGACCTGTGAGCGGTCTTGCTTAGTTAGAATTTATATTTCTTTATGATTTTGTCAATATTACGTGGTGAGCGGATTTGGATACAGTTGGATTAGTTTTGTTGATTTGGACAGGTGGTTAGTCATATTTATGAATACATCATGTCAAAATTTTCTGAAATTTCCCTATAAATTATTTATTTACTTATAAAAAGCCTGTATATTAATATAGTAAAGTGAGGGTGTTACAAGTTGGTATCAGAGCTACAGGTCACAGTCACTGAAACAATTAGGTGGGAAATTTGGGATATAGTAATAGAAAGGTTAGGGTGTCTGTATAAGATAGATGTCGGGTAGAACGACTTAGGATAAGGATCGCGAAAGGATACTTCGGCAAGCATTGCGACGTCGAACGGTCTTTCGGCATATCGCGTAAGTAGAAGTTCGAATCGTTTAAGGATTGGGCTATGAGCGAAACAGCGAACCCGAAGTGGCATAAGCTAAGTGGGCAGTTGAAGCTATCAGTTCGGGGGACGTTATCTCGAAATTTTTGCGTAGAATCTAGAATTTTCAACGATATTAGTTTCGATGCGAACGTTTCGGAGATGGTATGAGAAGGTTAAGAATGCGAAGTGGGAAGCGATTATATGCAAGAATTGGAAGTTGAGCGTAGTTGTGTATCCTTAATCGTCGATTCATTCAAATTCATTGCTTAAGAAATTTCTTATTCTTTCTTTGAATTATCGTCCTAAGTTAATTCCCGGTTGGTATCGTTGCTGAGGCATTCATTGCACAGTGACGGTTCAAAAATCGAGAATGAATCGAGATCTTCTTATTTATTTAACTCATTATGGTCAGGCCGGTTTGGCAGCTAAGTATATTACTGCTTAGTCGACAAGAGTGAGATTATGAATAATTAAGAATTTCTTGAATGTTTGCTTGATCAACCCTTGAAGCATCTATTGAAAAGTCTTTTATACATCAAACGATGATGAGTTTGGTATGTCAGACTTATTCGAATTCAATTCCATTCTTTTAGAAATATCTATATCTTTCAAAGGATAATTGATTCGACTTTACTTGAAAATTTTTGAAACTCTTGAATCCCTTCCATTATCATGAACGCTTGATTTTCTCTATTCCAGCTGAGATGAACAACCTATGTAGATAGTGATTCAGGGACATCTTATCTACGTGATAGAAGTCCAGTGGGACGCCACTGATTGTGTTTGTCATGAAGGTACTAAAGACTGGCCATCTTTATGTACTGTGGTGGTTAACCAAGTGACAAATACAACCTGATAATAGTTCAAAAGATCATATTGATCTCTCGGTTAAATTCCTTTATAAAAGCTTTGTTAAACAAACTCAGTCTATATTCTTAATTGATGCCCCATTCATTTTGTTGATCTTCTTTGTTGAAAATTCAATGATTTTAAAATTCTTAATGATGAAGATATGCGAAGATAGACGTGACGAAGTCTTAAATTATAGAACTATAACTGCATGGACGAAGAATGGGTTATGCAAGTTTAAGAATTCGGTGATTAAGACAGATGTTGTGTCAAATTGGAATATTTATTGAACCGATAAAGCATGGACAAGGTTTGAGGCTAATAAGAATGACAATAAATAAGAATTTATGATTGCAAATATTGTTAAAAGGCGAAAAGAGAATGGAAATGGAGATATTGGAAATAAGTTGTACAATGCTGAAGGAAGATTAATTGTAAACATCTTTTGTATGGTAGAGGTAGTAAATGGAATGTCATAAAAATTTGGAATGTTTCGAATCTGTCGTTAAACATAAGATTTTAGAATCAAGAAGGCTAACTTGGATAAATCAGAGTGAAACAGAACAAAAAGGTTTGTAAGAATTATCAAGAAGAATTAAGACAGAGTGAGGGGTAAGGATTAAGGTGACTATATGAAGAAAATAACTTATGCGGGCCAATTTTAAGAAAGTCATGATTATCAAGGATGGTGGAAAGTTGACCAAGATGGAATAAAATGTCAATAAGGAGGAAGGCAGAGAAACCAGAAAGTTTCCAGGAGTGAGTAAATAGCAGATGTATAAAATTCAATGAAGAAAAGAATGTGGAATCCCGACGATGTGGAGTTAGAAGAGAAAGGGCACTATAGTTGCCTATAGAATGAGAATTAGCAGAAATTAACGAGATCCCATGATCAGTAAATAAGATTTCGGGAGTAGAATCCCTAGAGATTTTATTAAGATAAATGTGGGAAGTTGTGACTGTAATTAGAAAGGCAGTGTGGTGACAAGTAGCAGCGTCTTAAGTTAAAGCTATAAGTGATGAGCTTGGGAAGATGGGAATTTCGTCGAAAATAGTATCATATTAATCTTGGTGGAATTTTTGAAGAAAGTGACAGGACTGTCTTTGTGATTAGTAAGAATTTGAAAAATGTAATACGATCATGAAGGAAGTTGACAGGAAGTGGATGGTGATGACTATAATAAGGAGCTGAATATAACTTAGGGTTGGATTTATTCCCCATCAACGAAGCACAAGCAAATTGCGAGGACAAGAAAATGAGATCTTGAATTGTGAGGAGGATAAAGGCGATGTTTTGAGATTGGAAGGTAGACCTAGAGGTCTGAACGATTAAGCAAATCAATCGAGAGCGATTTTAGAGGAAAAGGAAGAAAATTTGGCACGAGGATCTTAATGTGAATTTCGAAAGTCATGATTTTGTGATTAATGTGAGTAGTGTTAAATGTTGAAATGTAATGTGTATAGTCAAATTCGAAGACTCGTCAAGTATGTAGAGTGGTGATTCAAAAGTTGATTTCAGAGGACGAGAGGTAGTGTATTACGAATAAGATATATATGATTTAAGGAAAATGGTCAGCAGTTCGAAACGGTTACTCAGTAAAACGATGAGATGAAGGATGGATAGAAGTTTTCCGATTATTCCCTTCTCAAGTAATATTGCACGTGAAAGAGGAGTAAGAATGATTGAGGATTTCTTGATATTCTTTTTCCCAGAGTTTTATCGGGGGAAATCTGAATTATGAGTAGGAGTGTGGAATTGGTATTAATTGTCCTAATTGCGTGGATTTTGTTTTGAAGATTTAATCATTTATCTGTTTACTATGAGTCAAGGTGGGTTTTGTTTTAGTATTGTAAATGAATAAATTGTTTATGGATGATTAGGTTAGTACTTGAGGCGTTGTGTACAGGGCATGGTCCATTATACGAATAGGTCATGTCCGATTTTCGGTAGACCAGGATCGTCACGTACAAGTGATAAGTATCTAGAATTAACGATACATGTAAACCAAAGGTTTAAGTGAATGATGGAATTTACGGGCTTACAGGACGAGCCTATTTAGATGAATTGATATAAAGGGATTCTAGAATGAAAGAAATGACTTGGAAATTTAAAGAGAAATGTTTGAGAATCCCGTCATAAGTGCTTTCTTAAGATTGATTCTGAGGACAGAATCCTATTAAGGGGGGAAGGATATAACGCCCTAGAAAATATCGTACTTATTATTATTTTTATTTAATTATTTAATATTATATGTGGATTATAGGGTGTGAAATTTTATTAGGTTAAAAATTTGTGACATCATGCCTACGTGCTTACATGATGATGTATATGTGAAATGTGGGTCCGTATAATTTTATTTGAATTTTTGACGATTTAAATCTATCTAAATTATGCTTTATTGATCTTTGAAAATTTTTATAAAATCATCGGAGTATTTAAAAATCCCGAAATCTTTTGCAATATCATATTTGTATATTCATTTAGTTTTTAAAATTTTTCGGTGTATCATTTCGAGGGTGTAAGTATTTTAAAATGATTTTAATAGTTTTATTGCATTTAAAGGATAAAAAACTTGTAAAATTCGTATTTAAATCATTTTTGACCATAAAAATATTTTAAAAATATGGGAAGATAGATAATTTCATTTTCTACATTTTAAAATTAATTTTGAGATTTTTCTTTAGCTTTATTTGTTTATTTATTTTGCAATTTACGCAGCTAAGTTAAATGGTTTTAATCATAAACTTTTGTAAAATTCATAAACTATCTTTATTTCTTTTTAACCCCAATTCCCTAAATTCCCAATTCTACTTCCCTGCTCTGTTTTCAATCGATTCTAACGAGTTCTCTAGAACTCTCTCCTGAGTTCTCCCAAAATCTCTCTCGTAAAGGTTCTCTCTCCCTCTCGAATTCTCAATCTCTCCTTCTCCAAGAATCCCTCTAATCTCTTCGTCCCTCACTTCCTTCTTCTTTCTCAGCTGTTATTATGGTGTGTATATATATATATATATATATATATATACAAATATGTTACTATTGCGTGTGTGTGTATACGGTGGCTGTGTACAGCTTGAGCTTGGTGTAAGTATGCTGAAGGAGTGTCCTCGTGTGCAACTGTGTGACTGTGTTTGAGGTATGGCCGAAATATTAGTTGTAAAGGGGGGTGGTTAATGGAGTGTTTTGATGCTTGTGTATACCTGCTTTGGTAATTAAAAGTGTTATGTGAGGTTGTGTAGGAGGTAGTAGTCGAACAGCAGACAGGAGGTGAGAGTCTCGGTCAAAAACCGAGGACTCTATTTCGTTTTCATGAGTAGGTGATGTGGGTGTTAAGGCTGGGTGCTTGAGAGAAGTAAAGGGGGGGTCAGGAACAGGGGCATTGGTGGGAGAAAAGAATGAGGATGGTACAAATTGTGACTGTGTGACAATGTTAATGACAATGTTCCTCAATACTCATAACTATCTTGTCGATACCTATTCGAATTGTCATTCTTTATATTCCCCACCCTAGTTGGTATCGAACTTGTCGATATCTTTTAAAAATCTTGATTGTTCGTTTGCTCCCTGTAGTGTATCGAACTTGTCGATACTATATGAAGTTGTTGTTTCTTATTAACTCTTAATCTTGTGTTATTATTCTGGACGTGAGTTTCCAGTTGTTTGGAGATCAAAGGTTGTCGGTTGTCCCGACACCTAGTGTGGATGATTTAGAATTGGAAATGTTTTTAAATGTGGCCCTTGGGGCGTATAACCCTTCGGGGTGGGACCTTATTATGGTCGGAAGTTAAGGCCAATACGTGCCATGGATCCAATTAAGGACATTGATGTGCGCGTTTGTCCTAGGACATTGCTGTGTGCGTTTGTCCGGGGTTAGTGCTGACTGATCAGCAGCCTAACTTTGATGTTTTTTTTAAATAAATAAAAATTCCAATTCTAATCTATATTCTGCGATTGAGATGTTAGTTCTTGACTCTTTGGAAGTCCGTTTCAGTAATATTTTGATATCAGAACTTTTATCAGTTCTAGTTTCTATTGCACATTATAAATGGTGAATTGTTGGTTCTTGTGGCAATCTAAAAAAAAAAAAATTATCTCACTGATTCTTTCAAGTAATGAGATGAAACTCCTTTTGTTTATAAGAGTTGTCAACATTTATTTTAAAATTGCTATCACAATTGCACTTGCTGAGCATTGTTGGCTCACTCTTGTTTCTGTTTATTTCTCCAGTTGTTAGAGATGATCAGAGGAACTAGTGATCAGTTGGTATTGCTCTATAGGCAGCGAGAGGAGACGTTCGGGTTACAGATTCTCGTTGGTTAGTGGTTGGGAACTAGTCAAGGTTGAATATCTAGTTAGACGGTGACCTTATTTATTCACAGAAATTGTATATTATTTTATTCGGATTCGGGTTGTAATAGTTAATTAGTAGTTGTTTCATACTGTGACCTGTGAGCGGTCTTGGTTAGTTAGAATTTATATTTCTTTATGATTTTGTCAATATTATGTGGTGAGCGGATTTGGATACAGTTGGATTAGTTTTGTTGATTTGGACAGGTGGTTAGTCATATTTATGAATACATCATGTCAAAATTTTCTGAAATTTCCCTGTAAAATATTTATTTACTTATAAAAAGCCTGTATATTAATATAGTAAAGTGAGGGTGTTACACCAATGGTTGCTTTGGAGATGACAACATGGGTAACACATTGGGATATAGCAAGTTAAAAGTTGGTAATGTCATCATTGAAGATGTAGCACTAGTCAAGGGTCTCAAGCATAATCTGCAGTGTTGGTCAGTTTACTAATAGAGGATTCAAGGTAAATTTTGACAAAGATGAATGTTTGATCACCCACAAGAATACTGGTGATTTTGCTCTATCTGGAGTAAGAAAAGGAAGCCTTGTTGTAGCCAATATGGACTCTGCAAACAAGGACAAAGTTTATTGCTTCTACTCAAAAGCATCAAATGAAGATTGTTGGCTATGGCACAAGAAGCTATCACACCTGAACTTCAAGGCCATTAATTCTCTAGTCAAAAGAGAGTTAGTGAGAGGCATGCCCATACTTGAATTCTGTCAAGAAGGAGTGTGTGAGGCTTGCCAAAAAGGAAAGATGAAAAGGTCAAGCCACAAGTCAAAGATAGTGACATCAATCACCAAGCCCATGTAATTAATTCATATGGATTTGTTTGGGCCTGTCAATATTATGTCACTCTCAAGAAAGAAGTATGCCCTAGTGATGGTTGATGACTACACAAGGTATACATGGGTGGAATTTCTAGCATCAAAGGATGAGGTTCCACAAGTAATCATTGAGCACATAAAGAAAGTTGATAAGGAAACAAAAGCCAACAATGCAAGTGTGATTACATTGAGAAGTGATAATGGAACAGAGTTCAGAAATGCCTTACTTGAAGCATTTTGCAAAGAGAATGACATTTGTCAACAATTCTCAGCTCCAAGGACTCCACAACAAAATGGAGTAGTTGAGAGAAAGAACAGAACTCTAATTGAGGCTGCTAGAACAATGTTGCTTGATGCAAAGATGCCTACATGTTTTTGGGCTGAGCCTGTGAGCATTGCATGCTACATCCAGAACAGAACCCTCATCAACAAAAACACTGGAAAGACACCTTACAATTTGATGACTGGAAAGAAGCCTACTCTAAAGTATGTTCATACTTTTGGAAGCAAATGCTTTGTGTTGAAAGACAATTCAGAATATGTTGGGAAGTTTGATGCAAAGGCATTTGAAGGAATTTTTATTGGCTATTCTATGGAGAGAATTGCATACAAAGTTTATGTCATCAGTCAAAAGAAAGTTATGGAAAGCACAGATGTGACATTTGATGACAACAAACTACCTGGATTAGAAGAAACCAATGATGAAGATAGAGATCCATTAAAGTTTGAAAATCTAGATGATTCTGATGAAGAGATTGAAACTGAAGTTGAAACTCTAGTTCAACAAACTCAAGTGAATGATTAAGCAAGAAAAGAATTTGATCCAACCAATAGTGAAGAGACTAGCATCCAAGACACATCTGTGAATAGTAGCAACTTCACAGGGGGAGGAAATGAAAATTGATCATGTCTTGGATGATGAAGCAACATCAAGGTTGAGAAATCAAACTGAGCACTCAAGAAAATGGGATAGGTCACACACTGCAGAGCAAATTATTGGAGATCCAAATGCAGGAGTGAGAACTAGGAGAGCAACTCAAAATGAGTGTCTCTATGGTTGCTTTCTATCTCAGATTGAGCCTAAGAAACTTGATGATGCACTGTTGAATCCAGATTGGATTATTGCTATGCAAGCGGAGCTGAGTCAATTTGAAAGAAACAAAGTATGGGAACTTGTGCCTGCACCAAAGAACAGAACTATTGTTGGAACAAAATGGGTTCTGAAGAATAAGATGGATGAAGATGGTGTAATAGTAAGAAACAAAGCAAGGTTGGTTGCAAAAGGATACTCTCAACAGGAAGGCATTGACTATGATGAGACATTTTCTCCTGTTGCTAGATTGGAAGCCATCAGAATCTTCTTGGCATTTGCTGCTCATTCAAACTTTAAAGTCTATCAAATGGATGTCAAGAGTGCATTTCTGAATGGGGAGTTGGAAGAAGAAGTTTATGTGCAACAACCACCTGGCTTTGAGGATCCACATTTCCCATAATTTGTCTACATATTGCTTAAGGCATTGTATGGACTTAAGCAGGCTCCAAGGGCATGGTATGACACTTTATCACAGTTCCTTCTTGAAAATCAATTCACTAGAGGCACATTGGACAAGACATTGTTTTACAATAAGCATGGTAATGATATTATCCTAGTTCAGATCTATATGGATGATATCATATTTGGCTCAACAAATGAGAAGTTGTGTGAGAAATTCTCTAAGCTCATGCAAAGCAGATATGAGATGAGTATGATGGGAGAGTTAACATTCTTTCTTGGATTGCAAGTTAGTCAGAGGAAGGATGGTATCTTCATCAGTCAAACCAAGTACATCAAGGATTTATTAAAGAAGTTTGACTTAGAAGACTGCTCACCTGCAAAGACACTTATGGCCACTGCCACCAAATTGGATGAAGATGTCAAAGGCAAGAGAGTAGATATCTCAGTCTACAGAGGCATGGTTGGTTCTCTACTCTATCTCACTGCAAGTAGGCCAGACATCATGTTTGCTACATGTCTGTGTGCAAGGTTTCAATCAAATCCAAAAGAGTCACATTTGATTGCTATAAAAAGAATCTTTAGATATCTGAAGGGCACTCCAAACTTGGGTTTATGATATCCTAAGGACACAGGGTTCAATCTGGTTGGTTACTCTGATGCTGATTATGCTGGATGCAGAGTGGATAGGAAGAGCACCTTAGGTAGTTGCCAGTTTCTTGGACAAAGGCTAGTTTCTTGGTACAGCAAGAAACAACAATCTGTGTCAACTTCCACAGTTGAGGCTGAATACATAGCTGCTGGAAGTTGTTGTGCTCAAATGCTTTGGATTAGAAATCAGCTTAGAGATTATGGACTTGTGTTGGAAAGAATTCCAATTATGTGTGACAACACAAGTGCAATCCCTATAGTTGCCAATCCTGTAAATCATTCTAGGACAAAGCACATTGACATCAGATATCATTTCATTAGGGAGCATGCAACTAATGGAACCATTGAGTTGCATTATGTCCCTACAGATAAACAATTAGCTGATATATTCACTAAGCCATTGGATGAAGCCAACTTCAGAAGGTTGGTTAGTGAGATTGGAATGTTGAATTCTTCAGAATCTGGCTAAGTGAAAATATCAACTAGATTGTTGCAGCATTAAACACTTACTTTATCTAAATTCTCAATATTTTTGAAGTAAGTGTTGGTTGAAATATGATTAATAAATATTTCAAATCTGTTGCATATGTTGAAAATCATATTCGAATTAGCTTCAAATTTCTATGAAATTTTAAGATTATCACTATTTAATTTGTTAGAATATTCTTCATTTGAATAATTCTGGTGAATTTTGAAAAGGTAGTGAAAATTAACTTTTATGAGTGGAAAGTGTAGTTCGATAAGTCAGACTTCTCTAATGACTTTCATGTCTATGGTCGACTTCTCTAACAAGTCTATTTGGAACACTCTTGAGTTCTCGAATAGTGCATTTTGGAGAAATTGAACAGAGACTTGCTTGACTTCTCAAATAGGACATTTGAGTTCTCTAATGACCGAGTTCTCGAATAGAACATTTGAGTTGTCGAATCATTTGAAAAGGCTGAATTTTCGTTGAATCTTAACCGTTTTTGGATTTTTATTCAGAATTTTAAATCACTCATAAAAACATATTTTATTTAATTTGGAATTATTTCTAAGTTAGATAATAGCCAGCTGTGAGTTACGAACTGCTTGAGATATCGATTAAGCCTTTCTTGACTTATCGAATAGTTGATTTCTACTTCTCGAATGAGTGACTTGTCGATACAAAACATATATCTAATCGACAATTCAAGTACTTCATACTTATACAGTTTTACATCTATTCGTTTCATTTCATTCGATCTCTCAAGCATCTAAAGTTCCAAAACCTCTGAAAACCCTAACTTCAAAAGCTAAATTTCTTCTTCAACCTTCATTCTCTTCTCTCGTCTCTCTGTGTAACAATGGCAAATACCCAACTCACAATTCCTAACCACACCAACTTCATTGCTATTACTAATGATGTGGAAGCACCCAATGATAACGTCAAGTGCTTCGTTCGCTGGATGTCTGAGTCATACATCAAGGATGCACTCTCAGCCAACCCAACTCTGTACCTAGATCTCCTAGAACAGTTTTGGAGGACAGCCACTGTGGAAGTTATTGCTCTCGATAATGCAGTAACCTCTTATATCATCTACTGCAAAATACAAGAGAAAGAGGTTACTATCACTACAGAGGATATGAATCAAGCACTAGGACTTCATCAGGAGCTGTATCACCCTCTGGTATCGGATGATGATTTGATTACATTCTTCGACTTTATCAGATATGCTGATACAATCAAGATTGGAAAAATGAACAGGAAGTGTCTCAGAAAGGAATGGAGTTTTGTGTTCGCCACACTGCTACAGGTGTTCACAGCTAGGAAGTCGAGTTTTGATCAAATCAGTGCACCTGCACAGTAAATTGCATACTCCCTAGCATATGATAGGAAAATCAATGTGGGTAATCTAATTATGCAGGAGCTATATGGGAGACTTGGTAAGAACTCAACCAATAGAGGTAATGAATTTTTCTTCCCTCGTTTTATTCAATCAGCTCTTAATTTTGTAGATAATAAACTGATTGAATTGCCTGGGATGAATAGAAATAGAATAGTCTATCCGAAATCCATGACCAAACTCATTTTTGGTAACTTGGAGACTAGGAATGATGTGGATGTTAGGCTTGTAATAACCCCTCATATGCAGAGGTTATTTGGGTCTTACCCCCACAACATGCCAACATTTGCCTCTAAGTCTGAGTTAGCACAACCCAAGCAAGTACGACAAAATGCTAACCCAGGGCCAGCTAACCAACCCCCTCAACCAAACACAGAGCCACCTGCATCATCCTCTCAACAGGGTGGTGTCAGTAAAATGAAGAGAAATGGGATAGCCTTTGAACCTTTGGAAATACTAACAGAAGTAACATTGAATGCTGAATTAGGCTTAGAAAGTGAGGCACCTGTGTCACCCTTGCAAAACCCAAAGAAGAAGAAAGCTAAGAAACCACCTCTTCAGTCACACAAATCGCTGAAGTTGTAAAATCAGGGGCACACAGTTTACTAGATGTATCCTCTCAACAGGGTGCATCTATAGAATCAAGCATCCTCCCCAATGCACTATCTTGTAAAGAGTCAGTACATGAGAGTGATAAGGCTGGTACAACACAGAGTGGAGAGCACATCATACTTGAAACTCCCTCTATTTCTCAGGGGGAGTTGCCAAAATCTACTCTAAAAGACACCACTCTTCCAGAATCTAACACTCAAACTTCTTTGGAGCCTTCAACTCAAGCAATTAAGGAGCAAGGTATTGATCACCAAGAATTTTCTTCTCTTGGTGAGCCAATGGACTCAAGTGACTTAGTGCATGACACTTTGCTCACCACCCAGGAACCACATTTAGATGGTGAGGGAATGCTAGCTGGGGCATATCCTAATGACACCATCACAAACATAGAGGATTTACTAGTTTTCACTAGAGACTCTGTGCCTGTGTCAACTACTGGTTTAACTCATCCCACTTCTGTGGAGACACCAGTAGTAGAGTCATTCCATCCGGTTACAAAATTTGCATCTGTAATTGAGGAGTCTAGGATCAGGGTCTGCTCTACCACAATTGACGGTTGAAGCACTTCAAAGCTTAGTTGTGGATCAGATTCCTGAGTTTGTAAGATAGCCCAAAACCTTGTCACATCCAATATGTCAAACCCAGACTATGAAGCCATTATGCTGTGTCACAGGGATGATGTAGAGATGAAGAAGGAGAAAATAGCAGATGTGGCTGAGAGAGATGGGAATGTAGATGCCTGGCTGCAGGGGAAATATGATATTACTCTCAATGAAGCCCTTCAATATCTAAGAGAGGAATACCTCACTTCACTGGGTTCAAATGCTAAATCTCTGACTCCTGGTGAAGTGTATGAAGCCATGAATGATTCTTACAAGGGATTCCTCAAGGCTGCACACTATCTTGGCAAGGGTGTTAAGACAGAAGTCAACAAGGTGTGTGATGAAACAGCCAAGACAGTGGGAGAAATCAAGAGAGAATTTGCTGCCAAGTTTCTAACTTTAGATCCTGTCCTCAAAACCATACAAGACTACAAATCTACCTGCATCAAGATGGAGAATGGCATGGCTTTGCTTCATGGAACTGTCAAAAATCTAGCAACTCAAGTTCAGAATCTCTCTGGTCAGACAACATATGCCAATGCCATGCTGAGGACCATGTTTGCAAATCAATATGGAGATAAACTGGTGACTGAGGTCCCTGTGCATAATATGACCAAGTTTGAGGTAGTGAGGCTCAAAGAACAATCATTGTCTGGCTTTAAAGCTAATGAGTTATTCAACAAGGTGGATACTCTGGAGAAAGAAGTGAGCTCACTCAAGCAGTCAAATGCTCATCTTACAAACATAGTAACATCTCTCACTGAGAAGTTGGACACTCAAGCTACCACCACAACTGATGTTCTTCTTCATCAACAACTAATGTTGTCTGCTATGATGAAGCATATGGGGCTCCCTCTACCTGATGACTCTGTTAATCCCACCTCTTCCAACCCAAAGGTCTCTACCAAAGCCTTTGTGCCTAACAACAAGCCTAAGGAGGAGAAGAGGAACTCAAAGCCAAAGGGGGAGCAGCAGACTAAGGGAGAGAAGCCTAAGGAGAAAGGCATAATCATAACTGAGGGTGGTCAACCAAAAATCTCAAAACCTACAGCCTCTCATGTTCAAGGCAAGGGCAAAGCCAAAGTCAATGCACCTCTACCTTCTCTACCAACTGTCACTCTACCTCCTGTACACATCACTACCCCAAGTGGCCAAAAACAAACCATCACCTCTACAGTGGTCACAGGATCTATGCCAACTGAGCAAGCTAAAACCTCCAGAAATGAAGAAGATCAACCAGTTGAAGTGGATGTAGTTACTGAGGCCAAGCTGATAGAAGTAGCAAATTGAGAAACTTATCATGATGCTGCCTTCTTGAAGTTTCTGCAAGTCTCTCGAGCAAAGGTTGGAGGGGATACATTGGAGTACAGAAGGAGTCTGAGAGAACAAATCGAATTTCTGACAGTGATTCCAAGGAAGCTAAATTAAATCTATCTCAAGGAGATTATGATGGTGACCAGTGGTAAAATATAGCATCTATCTTATGACACCTTGAAGGCTCTAAAATTCACAGAGATTGATGCTATCCTGGGGTTGATAGAGAAGAAGGGAGAGAACAACAAGAGTCTATATGCTGATCTGAGGAATGGCCAACAAGCTAGGTTGCTTGAAGTTTGCACTTATCCAAGGACAATTATCTATCAGTCTGGCACAAAGATTGAGGATATCAAACAGCTGGTCATTCCCAAGGATCTCATTCTACAGAATCACAGACTTATCATTGACATTATTGATAAATTACAAAAGAAGAATGGGATAAGAACTGGTGAAGAAGTAGAGGCATTGCACATTCTCAGAACCTTCATTGCCACAGGTGAGATTCTAGAAATAGCCAAAGGAAGGAGAAATAAGGATGATGAGGATGAAGAAAAAAGTGATGGGAGAAGAAGACATCACAGGAGTGATAAGGGTGATGAAGACAAGAAGAAGAAGAAGAAGAAGAAGGACAGCAAGGACAAGAAGGATGATCATGACCAAGGCAAAGTCTATGAGAGGAAAAGTGGAAAACAGCAAGCCTTAGGCATTGCTAACTGCAACCTTACCATAACACAAGACTCTAAGTCTAGGATGAATACAGTTAGTAGTGACCTATCAAAATCTATATCTATGGCTTTTACAACTGTTTTACCACCTCAAGAAGAGAAGGATATTCAACTCAAGAAACCATCAGTATGTTTCCAAAAGCAAACTATCATTCCAGGATTAAAACTCCAACTATTAGATGAAGACTTTGATCAAGACCAACTACAATTCCTATGGGCTCAAAGAATCTACCATGTTGCCATTGTTGATAACTGCCTTGAAGTTAAATATACTGATGGAAGACAGAAGAAATTCAAGCAAGGGACATGTCAGCATTGGGGAAAGCTAGATGATATAGAAAGGATTATTGCTATGTTGTTTGCTAAAGATAGAGTGGAAAGAGTATGGAAGCTGGAGTTGATTGACTTTGTCAAGATGAAGAGAGATCACCAGGCAGAACGGAAAAAGAAAAGTGATGAGCTGTTAAAGAAAAGAGAGGAGGAGTTTACTACTATGGATGAGTTAAGAGCTATGGGACTGTGTAGAGTCAAGTATAATCCTTACATTATTGAATACAAGAAATATGGAAGAACTGTGAAGATTAGAATGGACTACATCAGTTGTAAGAACCCAGATTTTCGGTAGAATTAAAACTTTTCTTATTAAGAATAAGTGTATGCGTGAATAGTGTTTGTCATGCGTGAATAGTAATTTATGGATGAATAGTGATTTTGAGGACCAAGAAAATTTTCACGCCACCCTATGTACAAGACATGGTATGGATATTTCGAAGTCATATTAGTGATTCACGGAGCAAATAAGTGTATGTAAAGACGATCGGAATTCAGAAATTCCAATTTGTATTCTGGTGTAATATTTGACCGGGCAGTGAATTATATATTATTATATTCAATAAATGAGATATTAATTTTGAGGAATTAAGGATTAAGTGACAACCATTTGTGGAGAAATAAAAATACAAGGAAGGATATTACATGCAAGTATCATGTAACTAGATAATTAGGAGAGTAAACTAGAAAGCAAAAAGTAACTAGATGAATAGTGTAAAGAATGTGCACCATACTTTAGGGGATAAGGAGGTATGGCTTGAACCTAGTCTACTAGACTAGGGTGGAGACATGTGAATGATATACATATCAATACATATCAATAATACATCCCATAATTCAAACCACACATCAAACAAGAAACAAAACAATTAGCAAGCTTGTCCAATACTCCTTGCACAAACCCCAAGGTGATAAGATCAGCCATACATCTCTAATAATATCTAGATATCACATTATTTTGTCACTTGACCTTTCAAGTAACCAAGAAGCAAGCAAAACACTCCATTTCTCTCCGTTCTTTCCAAGCTGCTAGCAGAAACACTCTCAAGATGAAAATTCATATCACCATTTATATCCATGATAAAATCACCATATTTTAACCACAGCTCCCTCATACTATGAAGAACATTCGCTCAAAATTTCATGTCAAGATGATGAGTATAGCCTAGTCAAATCTCCTCCCAAAGTTGAAGAACCGAGCTGCCCAGAATCCTAGACAGCTTCTGTACTGATTTTCAAACGGCCATATCTCCTTCATTACTCAATTAAATTTGGTGTTCTTTAGCTTGTTGGAAAGCTGTTAAGATTCTCTACAACATTCCTTTAGAAGCCTCAATCAGAAAAGCTCGGTAAGGGCCTCGTTTTCCATGATCTTTCAGTCGGGTTCTAATAACTCCGAATTATTAACTTTGTTTTCTTCATTTCTTTTGATCATTCAAGCTTACCCAAGGCTATACAAGGATTATACAAGGTTTAGAAAGCTATTACACACATCAAGGAAGGTATAAAACTCTAACCACTCTTAGTCATGGATTGTTTATGGTTTATAATGTTAGATCTAAGAGTTTTAGTGCATATCTTGGTTATAGGAGTTATGGATGATGAAAATCTTGAGGTTATATGTTGTTGATGTGATTTTAAAGCTTGTACTTAGTGTATATAACCCCATGTATGCTATAGAGACAAATATTGGTGGTTTTGAGGGTAGATGTGATGTATAAAGTGGGTTCTTGAATGTTTAAGAAAAGATGTGTGCTGTGTTAAATCCTGGGAGTATGTACTGTCTTGTGAGAGGGTTTTGAACCCCTAAATCTTATCACCCGAGGACCTAATTTGTATGGTTGGAAAGATAACTGAATGTAGTTTCTAGAAATATAAGATTCATACCCAGGAGATGTGTAGATCTTGAGTTATGGCCGGATTAGTGCAGTGTGGTTCTGGAATTCAGACTGCACTGTGTTGTCCACTTGTGAACTGAGTTAGGACCCCTTAAAATTATGCTAGTGTTATGAAAATTTGAGGGTAGTCAGATTATACAGTTGTGAAGGCTGTCCAAAAATAATTGGAATAAAATTTGTATTTTTAAATTTTATAAAGATGTCAAAGCGAAGTGCGCGTGAGTGAAAAATCACCTAGGAGCTTAGTTTAACGTAGTTTTAAGAGTACTCACTTGTGTTTCAAGTTTGAGGGATGGATTCGAGTCGAATGGGTAACGAATGTGATAAAGTGATGACATGGTCATATAGGAGGGT
Organism: Saposhnikovia divaricata; assembly: GCA_036435485.1. Classification (NCBI taxonomy): domain Eukaryota; kingdom Viridiplantae; phylum Streptophyta; class Magnoliopsida; order Apiales; family Apiaceae; genus Saposhnikovia; species Saposhnikovia divaricata. The sequence goes on along the minus strand of CM071595.1, from coordinate 50,502,790 downwards.
TAGTTGTCACAAATTGGAGTCTTTAAGTTGGTCTTACATCCTTTAAAACCTTACGATTAAGTAGTGTTGTTAAGGTACTAACGTACGAATATTGATTATGTATAGATCTTCGTTCCACGTCACGAGCTCGACCACCCCACCCTACCAAGGCAAGTTTACTTTTCAAAACTTATATATAAGGATTTTCACTGTTGTGTTGGTGGCTTTCAAACGTATTATATGCTTATGCTTTATGAGGTTATGTTGAAGTTTGAGATATATGCACATATGTGTTTGTACATCCTTGAACTTAGAATGAAAATGTTTTCTTCGGACAACGATTCTAGCAATAGAGGTCGTAGCGGTCTAAATATACTATTGACCGGGGAGCTGTAAATTATTGTATCATGATTAAATTGCGAAAACCCGAAAGGTCATTCGGGAAGTATGGTATACTTAAGTATTTATTATTTTTACATTATTATAAATACTCAAAAATATCTATCTTGGATTAAATGTTTATTTTAATTAAATAATTATTTTATTAATTATTTATATTAAATCTCAAAATATCATTAATTAATTATTGTTCATTATTTTAAAGACAAAACTAATCCAAGATACCTTCATCGTTTTCAAACTCGAACTCTTTCGGACCCAAAACATTTTTGAAAACCCCCGATCAGGTTTTGCTTCTTGTACACTTTTCAAGAATTATCGGTCGACTGAGGTCGAACTTCAACTACTCGAATTTTCTATCAAAATGATTTTTGACAAGAAAGAAAAAAAAAAGGACTCTGGCAGGTGTGTGAATCGTTGACGAACGATTCCCGGGATGTGTAAGCGGCCGTGAGCCAGGCGGTCCATCAATTATTATTCCGGCCCAGGTGTTGCCGAAGGATGATTATGGATGTAGTTTTCATCGAGGGTGATTACGGATGTAGTTTTCACCCGAGGATAGTTACGGATGTAGTTTCTATCCTTCTACCGGTAGAGAAGACCCGCGGATTATTGGACTTGGATGTGGCGACTGATCATCGTCAATCCCAGTTAGGTTTTAAGTTTTCTTCAAGTCCCATCCTCCACTTTGGAAAAATACTCAAACACTGCTTCTTGGGCCTAAGTGCCAAGTTGCCGATAGTGTGGTTTTTTATAAGAAAAAATATTGACATCGTGCAGTATCTAGAACTGCAAGATTTTCTATAAAGATTGGCACGCGTTAGTGCACTCTTGTAATTATTTCAAATAATGAAATGTTTTTGAATGAGAAACCTTCTAAGCTAATGGAAGGAAAGAGGTTTTGCAATGATGTATTCCCTGTACAGTATGTTAACCGTAGAGTGTTTTGCCGAAAATGATATACTCATATGTATATATTTTCAAACTTGAGATATATTAAAATGGGAACCTTATAAAGGGTTCATATGTTATTCTTAAAGCTCCTTAGTGAGTATAAATGTTTTATTCAAACTCGGACATATACATTGTCCAATTATGTTTTGAAATCTGAGATATATACCCTTACAGTTGGGAGTGTTTTCGAAATAAACCACATCATTATTTTTCAAAATGGTGAACTTGCTGAGCATTATGTAACTCATTCTTGCTTTATAAAAACTTTTTAGAAAGAGAGGAATTTGGTCGGTTAACTCCGCACCAGCAGAAGAGGAGTAGAAGATTTACCCCGGAGATGATTTAGTTCCTGATAAATACTACAGAGTAAGTCTGATAGGTTTTCAACTGTAATAGTAAGACTTGTCTTCAAGTGTAGTTGTATAAGTGGAAGTGCGTAAGATTCTGGATTGTACAGATGAATTGTAATATTTAGTGTTACTTTTGATTATCGTTTCTGAGGCTCTAACTTATTTGTGCGTAAGATTGAGGTCTAGATGGATGTATTGTTGAGTTGTAAAGTTAATACAGGTATGATAAGGTTGGATGGTGATGTGACGACCTGAATCTTTGACCTCGGATTTGGGGGCGTCACAGAAATGGTATCGGAGCGATAAGTTACAGTACTCAGAAACGAGAGTGTTGAGAGTTAAGTCTAAGTAGGAGAATGACATAAGAGATCGTAGTAAACTTATTATTGGACTACCGGAAGAGGTACCGGTGAGTAGAATGGACTGGAGTGTTGACTGGAGGTATTATACTAGGGTCGATAGAATCCTTAGAGACCTTCAGAATGATGAATAGAGGTTTGAGAGTCGTACATGACCTATCATTGGTAATGATATAGGAAGCAGAGCGAAATCTCAAGAGCAGCTGAGGTAGAGGCGATATTGCCAATATGATCGGATGACTAGGCTGGCATAAATTTTGTGGCCCATAGTCCTCCAGAGTTTAGGAGGCGGCATTTTAAGAATCAAGAAGTTTAGACTTCCCTACATAATTAAGGGTACTTAGTACTTGGAATAATGAAAGCCTTTTACTTTGGCTATAAGATCCGATTTTCGGTAAGTAATGGGTTTACCTGAAAGGTGGTTACTATGCCGTTGTGGATTTCATTACCCTTGATGGCGAATTGTACATACGTCATACGAGAATGTTATCATAAGACGAGCGTGCTAGATAATTCCATGCATGATTCGGATGCTAGAGCACGGTAGTTCAACTTAGAGAACAAACAAGTAGAATTAACAAAGGGACTCAAGTGAAGTTGAATATGGTTGCAACGAGCGATACAGCGATCTCAGAGTCTACTAAAAGAAAAGACCAGTGGTTCTAGAGTGGGATCCTTTGATAGAGATGATATCAGGGACTACGTATATATGTATTGTAGACCTCAATATTTTTTTGTATATGTTCACAGGCACACACCCGCCACTGAACCTATGGACTGCACCGAGATCCCTGAGAGATCTCTTTATTCTATTCCCATGGGGAACTGGCCACTTGTGATTCATGTCGAAAGGCATAAAGTAGGACCCTATGGACTTAACAGGTGTCCCCGGAATGATGTGAAGCTTGGTCTTCAAGATAAAGCACGGAAATGACAGATATATTTGTGAAACCCTAACTCGATAAATGACTTTAAGATGATGATTGAGAGATGCACTAGTTGGTGTCTTGTATTACGAAGACGAAGAGATGGAGTTACCCTCATAATGGTGATAATGAGATGCACGAATGATTATTAACTTATTTTGGTAACTACCGGCTGGTGCACTACTTCATTTTAAACTTTTCATTAACCATGTTACCTCGATTAGTTTATATCAGGTAACCCTTCTAGCTTTCTACTTCAAACTTGTGGAATAACAACCAGTGTTATACTTCCCTAAAGCAGGACTTATCCGAAGTAATTTTATTTGATCCATGATCATTCTATTCAAAAATTTATGATGATCTTGTTCGGCTCAGGCCTATTTACACTTTCTTTCAATTATCCAAGGAATGTTCAACAAATATTTCCTTAATTAATTGACGGATATTACTTAACGAATATTGATATTTGATTGCTTCTTTCATACTTGCACTTTTCAGTTGAGCTCATAAATATTTAACAAATTACTGAGGACACGGATGATCTAATGCCCAGACATCCCTCATGAATTCTTTTCTTCTATTCAAGATAAGATTGTACATCGTACATTGAAATCATAGTAAGGATATCATTTTGATATTGGTATTCCGAATTTAATTCTATTGTAGGATCTGATAAATCAAGTGTACGGAGGCACCCTTGGGTGGACCGTTTCACTGATAAGTAATATTTGATGAGAGGTTATCGATTGTTCCGATACCTAGAACATTCCCTTCAAATTCTGTATTTTCCTTTTTCAAATTTATTAACCTCTTATTTCAATTCATGGTCCGAGTAGCCTAAAGTTTCTTTAGTGGCTAAGATGTTGAGATTTCATTCTAGCCAATCGAAACCGGCTAGTTGATATGTCAATATGAATGACTAGTTGATTGTTCTGACTAGTCACCAATGTGTCATTATGAAGAACATTTAGCTAATTGTCCTAACTAGTGGGGATGTCTCAAACAGGTGGACTAGCAAATTTTGTCTAGCTAGTTGCTAGTGTTTCTTGAAAAGGACTAGTTATTGTTTCACTGGTCCAACTCCCAATTTAATTTATTCAGCAATTTTGCCATGCATTTTGCCTACGGTAAAGCATGATGATGAAAGTTCGATGAATAACTTGATTGAGACCTAGTGAGGTCGCCCACTCGACTTGAACTCTTACCCATCTTCGTATCAGACTTTATATCACTTGAATATTTTATTCTTTCATTCATACAATGAGAATTCATTTGAAACCATTGATTATTTGAATGACAAACTACTTCATTCTTTAATTGTCATGGAGTAGAATTGCTTTCTATTGGCTGACCTTCATCAATGCGACTTTAGATTTCCTCTTATTATTCAGGAGGAAAAGTATCCACCCGATGTAAGAATTGTATAAAGACCGTCTTTATGACTTTTGTATCCAACAATCATTGCCCTCGTGCAACATTCTCTTTGATATCATATTACAGAATTATCAGGACCTGAAGGAATAAACCTTGTTGTACTCTTTCTGTCCATCCTTACATCTCCGAAAATCGAGACTCCTAGTATTTGGAACCATCAACATTCTTGGAACATCCAATGTGGAATTCTTAATGAAATTATCTATTGGACCTTGTTATTTTGAAACCATTCCTTTCAAAGTGATTACTCTAAGGTGAACGGGAGGTACAATTATGAACCGTTACACCAATATGAGATCAAAAACCAAATGTTGAAATTGTGCAGCCAGAGCGTTATGCCGAGTAATTAATAAAGTAGAAATAACATGTCGGGGCATACCACAAGACCTTTAATATTAGTGTGAGGAAAGTTATAAGAAATGATGTGGTGGTTGGGAGTACGCTCCTACCAACCGTTGTCAGGATGTTATATTAATGAATTCTGGAGTTACCAAGCCTTTTCCTGATCCAAGAAATTCAAATCGATTGCGATGTAAGACATATCCTTAGAGGAAACTAACATGGAAGTGAGATGGACAAGAAAGGAAGAAATATCGTGGCAAGAATGTGAAGCTTTACTTAGCTTAAAGGGATTGATGTACATAGAAAGACATAATGTTTAAATGGCCCCTAATAGCAAATGAATGCATGGATATATCCAAATGATCCTTCGAGATTACCACCTAATCAAGTTTATTGGGAATCGCAGCAGCATGCAGGCCTCAGACTGATTGGCGCCAGTTGTGAAAGAGGACGAGCGTATGACATCTTACATATACCATCGAGAATCGATACCCTTAACTGGAGATGTAGGAATTGTTGACCAGTTAAAACGCGTAGTTGTTTTTCAAAGATAAGGTTGAAAAGCGGGTTTCACCAACTCAAGATCGACCTCTGTACTGTGCCAAAGTTGGCATTTCACACTAATATAAACGTTATAAAATTATGGTAGTATCATTTGAGTGGACTAATGAGTCAGAAGCCTTTATGGATTAATGAACAAAGTTTTGGAATGAAATGAGATATTATCAGCAACCTCGTTGTTAGCTATACTTGATGATAAAAAGAGGACTTTGAGAGTCACGATGATTCGTCTTTCAAGAGTTTAAGAGGTGTGCTGATGCAGTAGAAAGGGGATGATAACCTATACTTCTAAACAACATAAAGGTTACGGGATAGGATATACTAACCGTGAGTCTGGGATTAGTCATGATGGCTTTCACGCATAAAACTGAGACGTTAACTTTATGAGAAAAGTGTGAAAGTTTTCCACAAGTGCCATAAGTATATCTTCATATTAGAACTAAACATAAGAAAGAGAAGGTGACGAAAGGGAGCAGGGAGTATAATGGAGAAATTTGTTATTTCCCAGGAAAGGCCAGTGTGGTGGCCGATACCTATAGAAGGGATTATTCGAAATTGGAATTCAGTCAGTATTGACCAAGAAAATAGAGTATATACAATAAAGAATAATGTTAGAGGAAAGTGACTAAATTATGGGGAAGGACAAAGATGTATAGAGAATTAAGAGAATGTTTGGCAAACGGATATGAAGAATGGTATTGGAAAACTATTAAGTACAAACGCGACATGTCAAAAGTAGAATGATAGAGATCTAGTGGATTAATTCCGCCTGTAGAAACTCTTGAACGCGGACAGAATTATAATGAATTTCATAAGCAGGTCGCCGAAGACCGAGCCAAGAGATGGCCCTAGTTGATTCATAATTGTTGAACCAAGTGATTTACCTACGAGAGACTTTCCATTTAGAAGATTATCGATTTATATACGGAAGAGATGATGGTGCAATATAAAACTTCTGCAGCGATTACGTCAGATAAAGACTTAAAGTTAAACTTCGAATATTGAAGGTGCTTTCAAGTATATTTAACAAAGAGATTGAGCGTATGTACTAATTTGATCTGTGGCTGACGGACAGGGAAGAAGAATTGTCCAGACGATCGAAATTATATTTAGTGTCGTGCCTTAGGTTTCACGGTGCAGTCGAGAATAAAAACTTATCCATGAAATGAATGTTGTTATCACGATCGTCACCATGCGAACGTAAGGATGTCTTTTGTAGAGCGTACTGCGAAAGAAGAAGTTTCGCTTTTCTTGCGTTACGAAGAAGTCAATGAACGAGGGACATAGTAGCTGAACTGGTTCGACGTATACCGAAGACTATACAGTATCCATAGCAAGTGGTAACGGCTGACGGGAGGCAACACATGTGTGCTAATCAAGCCAAGGAATATGAGGAATACCATGCGTATTGACGTTGCCTCAGATTATAAAACATGACCACAAAGTATTCACGGGCCAACGATACAAGGACTCAACACGGATACTATGAACAAGGTAGTAGAGGAATGTATAAGTGTTAGGATAGAAATTTTCATGCATAGAACAACCGATAAGGAATACAGGTCGAGGAGAGTATGCGTTGAGAAACAACATTAAAGCGTTGGTGAGACCAAGGTGAGAGAACAAAAGGGTTGAAGTGTCAACCTGAGAGTTGGAAAGGGTAAAGTTGGAATTGTATCCACAACTATTTTCCTTAGGTTCTTAAGATAGAATCCTTTTAAGGAGATGAGATTGCAATAGCCCTAATTTTCGTGAATATTCGAAACCTGGATGAATAGTAATTTTATGGGTGGATGTGAAAATTTTGCAATCACGATATGTACGAATTATTAAATGAAGATTTCGAATTGATATTACGTCTTTACAGTACAGACAAGTGTATGTAAAAGTCATTATTTTTTTTGAAACCCATTATTTCGAATGGTCAAATTTTATGAGATATCAAAGGAGTATGAGGTGGGAGACTTCGTGATGCTAAAGGTATCCCTCTGGAAAGGATTGATGCGGTTTGGTAAGAAAGGGAAGCTAAGTCTGAGGTTTATTGGACCTTTTTAGATTTTGTGGTGTATTGGGAAGTTAGCCTACGAGTTAGCCTTGCCCCAAGCTTGCAGCAAATTCATAATGTGTTTCATGTGTCTATGTTACGACCCTACCATACCGACTATCGGCATGTGATAGAGTACGACCAAGTGGACCTACAACCAGACTTGACCTATGTGGAGCAACCCGTGGAAATCATGGATAGAAAAGAACAAGTACTGAGGAACAAGGTTTTCAAACTAATAAGGAATTTTGAGAAAATCAAGATGTGGAAGAATCCACCTAGAAGTTAAAAGAGTGAAACAAAGAAGGAGTAACCCCAGTGATTCCTAAACTGATTCCGGGACGGAATCTTTTTAAGGAGGGGAGATTGTAAGAACCCAGATTTTCGGTAGAATTAAAACTTTTCTTATTAAGAATAAGTATATGCGTGAATAGTGTTTGTCATGCGTGAATAGTAATTTATGGATGAATAGTGATTTTGAGGACCAAGAAAATTTTCACGCCACCCTATGTACAAGACATGGTATGGATATTTCGAAGTCATATTAGTGATTCACGGAGCAAATAAGTGTATGTAAAGACGATCGGAATTCAGAAATTCCAATTTGTATTCTGGTGTAATATTTGACCGGGCAGTGAATTATATATTATTATATTCAAGAAATGAGATATTAATTTTGAGGAATTAAGGATTAAGTAACAACCATTGGTGGAGAAATAAAAATACAAGGAAGGATATTACATGCAAGTATCATGTAACTAGATAATTAGGAGAGTAAACTAGAAAGCAAAAAGTAACTAGATGAATAGTGTAAAGAATTTGCACCATACTTTAGGGGACAAGGAGGTATGGCTTGAACCTAGTCTACTAGACTAGGGTGGAGACATGTGAATGATATACATATCAATACATATCAATAATACATCCCATAATTCAAACCACACATCAAACAAGAAACAAAACAATTAGCAAGCTTGTCCAATACTCCTTGCACAAACCCCAAGGTGATAAGATCAGCCATACATCTCTAATAATATCTAGATATCACATTATTTTGTCACTTGACCTTTCAAGTAACCAAGAAGCAAGCAAAACACTCCATTTCTCTCCGTTCTTTCCAAGCTGCTAGCAGAAACACTCTCAAGATGAAAATTCATATCACCATTTATATCCATGATAAAATCACCATATTTTAACCACAGCTCCCTCATACTATGAAGAACATTCGCTCAAAATTTCATGTCAAGATGATGAGTATAGCCTAGTCAAATCTCCTCCCAAAGTTGAAGAACCGAGCTGCCCAGAATCCTAGACAGCTTCTGTACTGATTTTCAAACGGTCATATCTCCTTCATTACTCAATTAAATTTGGTGTTCTTTAGCTTGTTGGAAAGCTGTTAAGATTCTCTACAACATTCCTTTAGAAGCCTCAATCAGAAAAGCTCGGTAAGGGCCTCGTTTTCCATGATCTTTCAGTCGGGTTCTAATAACTCCGAATTATTAACTTTGTTTTCTTCATTTCTTTTGATCATTCAAGCTTACCCAAGGCTATACAAGGATTATACAAGGTTTAGAAAGCTATTACACACATCAAGGAAGGTATAAAACTCTAACCACTCTTAGTCATGGATTGTTTATGGTTTATAATGTTAGATCTAAGAGTTTTAGTGCATATCTTGGTTATAGGAGTTATGGATGATGAAAATCTTGAGGTTATATGTTGTTGATGTGATTTTAAAGCTTGTACTTAGTGTATATAACCCCATGTATGCTATAGAGACAAATATTGGTGGTTTTGATGGTAGATGTGATGTATAAAGTGGGTTCTTGAATGTTTAAGAAAAGATGTGTGCTGTGTTAAATCCTGGGAGTATGTACTGTCTTGTGAGAGGGTTTTGAACCCCTAAATCTTGTCACCCGAGGACCTAATTTGTATGGTTGGAAAGATAACTGAATGTAGTTTCTAGAAATATAAGGTTCATACCCAGGAGATGTGTAGATCTTGAGTTATGGCCGGATTAGTGCAGTGTGGTTCTGGAATTCAGACTGCACTGTGTTGTCCACTTGTGAACTGAGTTAGGACCCCTTAAAATTATGCTAGTGTTATGAAAATTTGAGGGTAGTCAGATTATACAGTTGTGAAGGATGTCCAAAAATAATTGGAATAAAATTTGTATTTTTCAATTTTATAAAGATGTTAAAGCGAAGTGCGCGCGAGTGAAAAATCACCTAGGAGCTTAGTTTAACGTAGTTTTAAGAGTACTCACTTGTGTTTCAAGTTTGAGGGATGGATTCGAGTCGAATGGGTAACAAATGTGATAAAGTGATGACATGGTCATATAGGAGGGTTAGTTGTCACAAATTGGAGTCTTTAAGTTGGTCTTACATCCTTTAAAACCTTACGATTAAGTAGTGTTGTTAAGGTACTAACGTACGAATATTGATTATGTATAGATCTTCGTTCCACATCGCGAGCTCGACCACCCCACCCTACCAAGGCAAGTTTACTTTTCAAAACTTATATATAAGGATTTTCACTGTTGTGTTGGTGGCTTTCAAACGTATTATATGCTTATGCTTTATGAGGTTATGTTGAAGTTTGAGATATATGCACATGTGTGTTTGTACATCTTTGAACTTAGAATGAAAATGTTTTCTTCGGACAACGATTCTAGCAATAGAGGTCGTAGCGGTCCAAATATACTATTGATCGGGGAGCGGTAAATTATTGTATCATGATTAAATTGCGAAAACCCGAAAGGTCATTCGGGAAGTATCGTATACTTAAGTATTTATTATTTTTACATTATTATAAATACTCAAAAATATCTATCTTGGATTAAAAGCTTATTTTAATTAAATAATTATTTTATTAATTGTTTATATTAAATCTCAAAATATCATTTATTAATTATTGTTCATTATTTTAAAGACAAAACTAATCCAATGTAAGAACCCCAAATTTTGGATATAATTAAAACTTTTTATTAAGTAATGATAAAATGAGAAACAATGATTCCGACAACAAGGTCACCAGCTCTAATGAATGGTGGTTTCAAAGAACAATGATTGTAATGAATGGATATTGCTTTGGACAATGATCCTGATGCATTGGTATATTGTCAGAATAGAGTAATTCGATGGTTGAGGACCTAGATAAGAGTAATCTACCATCCAGGAAGGAGCTAATGGATCCTTGAAGGGAAATGAGTACGTGCATAGTAATTCCCATACGTGCATAGTATTTCCCATACGTGCATAGTATTTCCCGTACGTGCATAGTGTTTCCTGTACGTGCATAGTAATTTGGTGGATGAATAGTGATTTTGTAAGTTGGAAAACTTTTCACTCCACCCTATGTACGGGACGTGTTATGGATGTTTCGAAGTCATATTAGTAATACGCGGAGGAAATAAGTGAATGCAGAAACGATCGGAATTCAGAAATTCCAAATTCTTTTCGGTATAATATTTGACCGGACAGTGGATTAAATATTATTATAATCCAAGAATTGAGATATTAACTTTGAGGATTTGATATTTTGGGATGTTATTATATTAATTTAAGAATGAAGGTAGGAAACCACTGAGGAGTGGTTATGGCTACAATGTAATAATTGATATTTGGAAAGAATGAATGGAATTCGACTTTATTATTTCTATGTCTTGAAGAATGCTAAAGGGTAACAACATAGGTAAGAATAATCTATCTTCTAAGGGAATAAGATATGGCAATTTCAAGCAGGAGAATATTCTCATGTCATCCAGATCGGTAACGATTAATCCAGTAGTTCCGTAAAAATGATAAGGAACGATCGAAAGAGAATACGGACAATTGTACCACCCTAAGAGAACAAGTAAAGAATACAGAATGAATAGTGTTTTGGTGGGAGTATATAATAATATGAGACGACACTATATAGAAGCATTCGGAACGGATTTCCGAGTTCGTATTAGTGATCCAGGGGGAAAATAAGTGTATGTAAAAGCTGTCGGATTCTGAAAAACCGCACTTTTATTTTCTCCGAGAGTTCCCTGGACACTGATAGCCTTAAGTATGTAACGAATGGATTTAAGGAATATAAATTGGAAAGTTAGAATGAAAGATGGAGAATGAAAGTATTAATATTAAAAAGGATTCCCGGTAAACCCTAATTAGAAATCCGTGAAATATTCCTATGAACGATCAATCGAAACGGGCAATAACCGGACACAGAAACAAGCCGGGAATCAAGATGCATGCATGTGCTAGTAGAAAATATCTAGCAACCAAGTAGTTACTTAAGCAACTAGCACACTTAGAATCAAAACCAAGTACTTAGTTCATTCCATCATCCATCCACTAAAAACCAACACTTGTCTCTTGAAATTACCTCATGCATGACATACTAGCTTTAATAAAGCTACTTTATGAGATAATATCTCAATAATTCAAGATGGGAGCAAGAGGTTAGCCAAGCAAAAAAACACAAAACAACTCCACCATTCTCTTGAAAAATACCATTCGGCTTATGCTCTTAATTCCAAAATCAAAACCCCTCTTCCCACCATCTCTTGATCTTGTAAAACTTATGGTGAGTCTTACATTTCCTAAAAGTGATCCCCTAAAAATTTCAAAGCCAAACTCTCTTGTTTCCATTTTCAAAGAAATCATCAAAGACTAGGGTGAATAGTGATTTTCAAGAACAACTCTTGATTTTCTTGATTTCTAGGATGATCTAAGCTTGGTTATGGGTATACAAGGACTATGCAAAGCTTAGCAAGGTCTTTACACACTCCAAGGAAGGTATAAAGCTCTTGAAACCCTAACCCTTGTTTGAGATTTAAGCATGTTTATGATAGTTATAACTTAGTTATGGTTATGTTAAGATTATAAGCATGATTATGTATGGATTTTGGATTAATGATGTAAATAGCTAGATGAACGGAAAGGCATTGCTTGGCCTCAGTTCATGTATATAAGTCATGTATATGTTGTTTGGGTTGGATACTATGTTTATGGGAAAATTCGAAATTGATAGATATTCGATTTACAGCCGTTATAATGCCCTATTTTACAATACCATGTTTTGTATGCCATTTTCCATGTCGAACCCCTACTTTCCAGAGACCTTATCTGCCATGATAGGATAGGTAATGTTCTAAGCTTCGTTTTGATATAAAGATCACGTGAAACGGACTTACGGTTTAGGATTTATGACCAAATTACTAAAAGTAGTTCGAATCCGTAAACGAAAGTTCGTAACTGTAATTGAACCCTCGTAAACTATGTAACGTCATGGCGAATCTTGGTAAATAAATACTAGAGGTAAAAAGGAAGGTGTGAAAGAAAACCGTATGTCAAAAGGATCATTTTTCGATTTATTAAAAATGTTCGAGTCGAGGTTAAACGCGAACGAACCCCTAAAAGACGACTCTTTTATAACTTCGGTAAAACACTTAGAAAACGGGCGATAAAACTCGGAGTATAGTATTGGTTCGTAACGATCGACTTTAGAACTCATATGACTTAAGTATGTCCCAAGTATAAGTACAATGACATGTCGTATTAACGAACGAATGTCGGGTCGGATCAGTGATAAAGTAATCCACTAAAAGGGGTATAACGAGATAACTCGAGAACGTGTTTCGAATTAAGTATAACTTAACTTTTAGTATGTTAAGTGATTAATCACGAATGCCTTGGCTATTTATAGATCGCCAAGCTGAACCGGGACCCGCTACCACTACCCCTTACCGTACTCGACTACCAGGCAAGTTTCAATTCCCTTCTTTTAGGCTGTTGTTGTGATTGAATAAATATATATATATATGATTGCTGATATACATATGCCATTGCATGCATGCCTACTTTCAAGTTGAATTGATATACTTGTTCCCTGAATGTTATTGTTGGCTTATAAGCTAGATAGTTATATATCAGTTATAAGCCGGTTATTGTAAGACCCTCATAGAAGGGCGTATACATCTTATTAATCAAAAATAGACCGGGAGTCAATATTCCTTGATATATCGAGATTACCTCGGAGGAAAATATTTAAGTAAATATTTTCTATTATTTGGGCGACGAATATTATTTGAATATTCGTTCGAGACTAATTATTTTAACGATCCTTACTTCAAATAATTATTTGAACGTAACTATTCAACGAATAATATTTCTCAATATTCATTCAGAGTCGAATTAATTATCGATTATTATTTCGAATATTCTTCTAAAGATGAGATTACTAAATGAATATTATTTGGATATTCTTTTAGAATATTATTTTATTAAATAAATATTACTTTTGAATATTCATTTAAGATATTGAATACTTGATGAATATTATTTTAATATTCATCTGAAGCTTGATTTAATTATCGAATACTCCTTAAGGCTTGGATTACTAAATGAATATTACTTGATATTCATTTAGGATATTATTCATTAAATAAATATTACTTTTGAATATTCATTTAAATTCCTAATTAATTATGAATATTACCTTAAATATTCTTTTCAGGTCTTATTAGTTAATGAATATTGTTTTGAATATTCATTTAAATATTTATTTATTCAATAAATATTCTCCTGATATTTCTTCAGGGATTATTTTGAGAAATACTCTGATTAAAGATATTCTTTCATATTCCCAAATATTCTTTAAATATTTTAACTCAATAGATATTCTCTGAATATTTATTCCATACTTAGAATAACCTCAATAAGGTTTATCTTCTTCGATTATTACGAAAAATATTTCGGAGTCATATTATTATTAATCTTATATCAAGAAAGGTTCTCAGACATCATTCTTCTTTGAGTCTATCTCCTTAATAATAAGGGAACCATACTTGGAAAATGTTATTTATCTTGTCGACTTCCCGGTCATAAAGTATTCCCTTCACCCGCAACTCGGGTGCTGTTGACTTATTAAGTTGTTGCTTACCTTCTCATCTTTCGAGGGGTAAGATTACTGGAACAAGTTGATATCCGTTACCAAGTAATAGCTTGGGAGTTATTTGTAAATTTTCCTTTCCAACTAGATACGACTACTTTGTGGAGTCTTATCAACAAGTATTATACTTGGGGAAAGGGGGACGAACGTTACATTCAGAATCATGAATTCTATTTGAACTAGGAGTCGTGTAAGAGGCCGAGTAGCGCCGGTCCATCCCCTTTGGCCCAACCGTTGGCCGGGGAGAGCTAGTAAGGCGGTATAGAAGTAAAGCCGTCAGTTCTTCCTTCTACCGGTAGTAAATCTAAATTGAGCTGTACGATCTCGACTGATCATCAAGATTGGAACAGCGGGCGCGGTGAATACTCCATCATTGGTTCATCATCCAAATTTATTTATTTCCTGCAACATGATTACTGTTGGCAGAGTTGGAAAAGGGTCATAACTGGAATTGCAACCTTTTCTTGCAAGTTCCTCTTCTTGATAACAATAAGAATATCTGGCTTACTTTGATGCAGCAGATATTTCTACAAACAAATACTTTAAGTTACCTTGTAACTTCATCGTTCATATTATACTGGCATCATTTCCGTAAATGCATGGCATATGGTTTGAAAGATACTTTTGAACTGTTATACATTATTGTTCAGTTATATATTATTGTTGGTGGGATATTGCTCACCCTTGCTTTATTATTATATCACAACAACAGCTAGACCAGATGACTCGCACAAGGCGCACTCGACGCGGGCGAGGACGATGAGACTACCAGAGCTGAAGAAGAAGCTATTGGTAGGGTATATTTATTCTTTCAGTACCAAGAATATGGTTTAGTATGACTTATGTAAATGGATGGCAAAGAGTATGTATTTATATTGAAATTCTTTTGGATTGTAAGAACTCATAATGTGATTAATAAAAATTTGATTGTTACTCTGATTTCATCTCTGGGACTATAACGGGTGTGTTTTATATCGTTGTGTTGGGTTATAGAGACGTAATTTATTTTATGTTAAGGAAAGTTCAATTGTTGTGGACAGAATTGGAAACCGTAACCACCGGATCCCGGACCCCGGATCTGGGGGCGTTACATCCAAGATACCTTCATCGTTTTCAAACTCGAACTCTTTCGGACCCAAAACATTTTCGAAAACCACCGGTCAGGTTTTGCTTCTTGTACACTTTTCAAGAATTATCGATCGACTGAGGTCGAACTTCAACTACTCAAATTTTCTATCAAAATGATTTTTGACAAAAAAGAAAAAAAAAGGACTCTGGCAGGTGTGGGAATCGTTGACGAACGATTCCCGGGATGTGTAAGCGGCCGTGAGCCAGGCGGTCCATCAATTATTATTCCGGACCAGGTTTTGCCGAAGGATGATTACGGATGTAGTTTTCATCGAGGGTGATTACGGATGTAGTTTTCACTCGAGGATAGTTACGGATGTAGTTTCTATCCTTCTACCGGTAGAGAAGACCCGCAAATTATTGGACTTGGATGTGGCGACTGATTATCGTCAATCCCTGTCAGGTTTTATGTTTTCTTCATGTCCCATCCTCCACTTTGGAAAAATACTCAGACACTGCTTCTTGGGCCTAAGTGTCAAGTTGCCGATAGTGTGGTTTTTGATAAGAAAAAATATTGACATCGTACAGTATCTAGAACTGCAAGATTTTCTATAAAGATTGGCACGCGTTAGTGCACTCTTGCAATTATTTCAAATAATGAAATGTTTTTGAATGAGAAACCTTCTAAGCTAATGGAAGGAAAGAGGTTTTGCAATGATGTATTCCCTGTACAGTATGTTAACCGTAGAGTGTTTTGCCGAAAATGATATACTCATATGTATATATTTTCAACTGTAATAGTAAGACTTGTCTTCAAGTGTAGTTGTATAAGTGGAAGTGCGTAAGATTCTGGATTGTACAGATGAATTATAATATTTAGTGTTACTTTTGATTATCGTTTCTGAGGCTCTAACTTGTTTGTGCGTAAGATTGAGGTCTGGATGGATGTATTGTTGAGTTGTAAAGTTAATACAGGTATGATAAGGTTGGATGGTGATGTGATGACCTGAATCTTTGACCTCGGATTTGGGGGCGTCACATCAGTTCCTACTCCGAGAAACAGCTGAATGAAGTTCTTAAAGATCTATCAGGCTCTCCTCTAATTGAGGAACTCACTGCTATAGAAGACATTGTTCTTGCTATGGAAGAAAATGCAAAGAAGAAAGATCAAGAAGTTGAAGAAAAGAAGAAAAATGAGAATCTGCAAGCCAAAGCTAAAGAGATGAATCCAAAAGGATATGGCTAGTAATTCTTCATAACTTGTTAGGATGCCTCTTTGTATTTTCAATCAAGTTACATACCTGTACTTTTCAAGTTTTATCTTTATGTATGATAGGCTTGTTATCAGACATGAAATTGTGACTAAGGGTCTTACTCACAATTTGGGGGAAATTGTTAGTCACAGAGGCATGCCTGTATACATATAATAACAAGCCTAATTGTTTGTAATACTTTGCATTACCTACATGACCTCTTAACCGAGTGAACCTCTAGTTGTAGAGTTTCTACTTGTTGTAGTACTTATAACAGGCATCAAATTCTACCTGTGTAACTGTAATTAAAGTTAGAGAATAATGCTTGAAAGAAGTTCCAAGGATCATGCCTCAAGCTTCAAGACCAAGACTGTCAAAATAAACACAGTTGGAATTTGGAGAATGAAGATTTGCCTAAATACCAATTCGAGAAGTATGTTTGTTATATTCGAGAAGTCTAGCATTCGAGAAGTCAGGAATTCGATATCTCAAAAGATACTATTCGATATCTCTACAGGTCAACTAGTTAAAGCCTCACTCGGGAACTCAGAGATTCGACATGTCTAATCCTCTATTTGAGAACTCAAGAAGTCAACAAGTCAAAGCATCATTCGAGTTTTCTAAGAGTCAACAAGTCAAAGCTACATTTGATATCTCAAGGACTAAAGAAGCTATTCGATATCTCAGGGATTCGATAAGTAAAATGCTCTATTCGATATCTCAAGAATTCCTGGAGAAAAGACTTATTCGAGAAGTGATTCGATATGTCAGCTCAACAGTATTCGAGAACTCAGAGTTATCGATTAAGCCAATTCTAGTTCTCGAATCACCAACAGAGTTACTTCTCGAATACAATCTTGGAGACAAAATACTGAAGAATTGTACAAATCAGAAACTTGCAACAAGCCAAGACGCTTTATGGACCACATACTGTAAAGCACGTTGGAAAGCCTACAAAGAAGCTTGGAGAGATAGTACAAGAAACAAAGAGCTAAAGAAGTGGATCTGAACAGAGTTCTAAAAAGTCAAATTTGTAGCAGTTTGGATGTTTACTCAAATAGGATAGACACGTTAGAAAGCAAATTTGTTTGCTACCTTATTTGTTGTAAGCAAGTTGTTCACGTGATATAAGTGAACAACCCTACTTCTTTAGCAAGTATCAAACAGAGTGATCTATAGTTTTTACAAGTAATATCTCTCTAAGAAAGAAGCTGAGAATACTAACATTTGTATTCACAGATTGTAGCAAATCTTTATCTAATACAATATTAGATAAAAGTGATATCGTGTTCTTGTGTTTATATTCCACACTTACATAATCTGTTAAACACAAACACACACTCTGTTACACAACCAGATTCAAACCCTTAGAACAACCTTCACCTAAAACACTTATCAGAAGAAAAGTTTGAGAATCCATTCACCCCCCCTCTGTATTCTCTTGTGTGTTCAATACTCAACACTTTGTTTGGGTTTAAAAGTTATGGACCACCAATACTCAAATCAATTTTGATTTGTAACGTATTGTACTTACTGTAACAAAAGTTAAAGCATATTTGATTATTTTCCTTTTCATCGATCTTCGATGTGTAAGAAACTCACTGAAATCCATTAAGTTAATACACTTGATCGATACAATCTATGGGAGATTATAGACCAAAATGGTATAAAGTAGTACCTGTCTTCGTGATGCTTGAATCCATTTTCAATCTTCTCCTAGATCCACCCTTAGATTCTCCTTAATTTGTTTTGTGATGGGACAAATAACTTATGAGAAAATTAATGTGTTCTAGCAGGGATCAAAATTGGTTTATATACAAGTTCAATATTTGAATGGTTATGTCAGTTCTCTCCATCAAAAAACTGTCAATAACTACCTATGCCAACCAACATGTCTTTAGGATAATTACAAACTGAATTTAAGATTCCAACGGATATAACTATACATAACTGATATGGGCTGAAAATAAGCCCTAAAGACACATTTAATGTGGCATTAATTAGGTCAAGGATGGCCCAAACGTGGGGCCCACCAGCTGGGCCCAAAACCCCAATTATAATATTAATTTCGTAATTAATATTAGGGGAAATAAACAGCTCAGCAATAAGAGTTGGATAAGGATATTATTTCCACCAGACTTATCCACCAAGGCATCCAATTCAATATGGAAACTGATTCCTACAAGGAATAGATCTAGAACCTTCCTCAAAGACTTTTCTACCAAGTCTCTGACTCCTACCATAATTCTAAAGGCTTCTCAGCATATATAAAGGGCCAGACCCCTCATCTCAGAACTACGTTTTCTTGGCTTGATTCTCTAATACAGAGATACGTAGGCATTCTGTGAGGACCGTTTAGTCTCGAACGCAGAAGCAGCCATTAAAGCTCGAAGCTCAACCACCCTAGCATTAATTACAAATCGTAAACTAGTTTTTATTCCACAACATTTGGCACCGTCTGTAGGAAGAAGACATCAACCATGGTTCAAACACGAAGAACAACCATGGTTCCAAGCTCGGTGCTTGAGGCCATACCCCTTAGCTCTGCTCCACCTGCTATCTCTGATCCGCTCATCACCGCTGAAGGAGGACAATTACCCCCACCAACAGGGACGGTCATTCAACCTCTAACCTCTCAACCCACAGGGACGATTCCCCATGTTGAGGGAACTGTGGCTATTCCTCAAAGCCAAGAAACTAACCCTCTCCAGATGGTGGTTTCTCCTCTTGATAGCGCTGGTCGTACGCTACCTCCGGGGGTACAGATCCACCCCACGGATCTCCCTTTGAATACCAACCCGATGTATGGGCTGCCTAATTATCCCCTCAACACAGGGAACCTGGACCGAGCGGTCATGCCTTACAGATCCGAGATCGGGAGTACGATGATTACTCCGGTCCCTATTCTGATGATTCATCGTCTGAGGATGACAATGATGATCGTGATGAAGCCCCGAGGAGGCGACGTGCTAGTAAAGAACCTCAAAGGAGGTCCCAAAGAATCCATGATGGACCTCCACAAACGGCTGAGGAAAGGATTAAGGCTCATGAGGTAGAGATCCAAAGGCTGAAGGATGATATTGCTAGAGAGCAAGCCAGGCGAAGTCTGATTCAACCTCCTCCAGTTACAGGGAGGATTCCCATTATAAATCTGGAGAGGCCCTCAAGGAGACAACGAAGGGCCGAAGCCCCGATTGAAAAATCAACAAGGGTGGATACCCCCAAAAGTAACCTTAGGGATCTGATGCCCCTTGGGGATCCTGATGATCCTACACCTCCGTTCACTGAGGAGGTAATGAATGCTCGCATCTCAAGGAAGTTCAAGATGCCGACAATTAAGGCCTATGATGGAACGGGCGATCCCGCAAACCATGTTAGGACATTCTCAAATGCACTGCTGTTACAGACTGCGAGCGACGCCTTAAAGTGTAGGGCGTTCCCTCAAACCCTGTCTGGCATGGCTCAAAGGTGGTATAGCCGCTTACCTGCAAACTCAATCGGCTCGTTCAAAGAGCTGAGTGTCGCCTTTGTCAGCCAGTTCATTAGTGGGAGAGTTCATGAAAAAAGTTCTGCATCCCTTATGTATGTGGTGCAGGGGAAGAACGAGAATCTAAGGGATTACCTCAAGCGGTTCACCAAGGAGATGCTGAATATCACTGATCTGGAAAATAAGGTGGCCATGGTAGCCCTGGAACACGGAACCACTGATCTCTTCTTTAAAAGGTCTTTGGCAAAACATCCTCCTGAAAATATGGCCGAGCTCCATCGGAGGGCCGACAAATATATCAAGGCCGAGGACAGCATGAAGAAAGAAACCACAGGAGGCAATGGCAAGGTTTCTAATGATTCAAAGAAACGAAAGCAAGAACAAGAGTATGATGCTAGGGACAAGTATCCCCGGACTAGCAAGGATTCTGATTCACCCCTGAAGAAGAATTTGGGATCAAGATTCAACGACTATGCGAGACTGAATGCTCCTAGGAGTCAGATCTTGCTAGATATTGAGAAGGATAAAGATTTCCGATGGCCGAAGCCACTTAGGGGTGATCCCACAAAAAGAAACAAGGATCAATACTGTAGGTACCACCGTGATGTGGGTCATGATACCGATGATTGTAGACAGTTGAAAGATGAGATTGAGTTCTTGATCCGAAAAGGAAAGCTAAGCAGGTTCACAAAGAATGATGATCGTGGAACCCAAAGAAGGGACTATGACAGGAGAGACAATGATAGGAGAGATAACGATCGTGATCGTGATCGTAACCCACAGCCCCGAGGGCCAGTTGTTAATATGATTTGGGGAGGCCCGACAGCGGCCGGCACGACTCGAAACTCTCGAAAAGCGTATGCCAGAGAAGTAATGCACATCGTGGGAGAAGCCCCGAAACGTGCCAAGACTGAAATAGTTATTGGGTTTGATGATTCAGATCTCGAAGGGGTAAAGTTCCCCCATGACGACCCGTTGGTCATAACTCCTGTAATTGGTAACTCGGAGGTGAAACGAGTCTTGATAGACAATGGAGCTTCTGTTGATATCTTGTTTCACGATGCGTTTGTGAAAATGGGGTACACCGAGTTGACCCCCACCAACATGCCAATATACGGATTTAATGGAGTTGAGTCCAAGGTTGAAGGGACTATTCAGTTACCCATGACGATTGGACAGGAACCTAGAGAAGCTACTCAGATGTTGAATTTCCTTGTGATCAAGGCATCCTCGACCTATAACGCGATCCTAGGAAGGACTGGACTTCATGCATTCAAGGCTGTGGCCTCCACATATCACATGAAGATTAAGTTTCCAACCAGGAGTGGTGTTGGAGAACAAAAGGGTGATCAGAAGATGGCAAGAAGTTGTTATGTATCCGCGTTAAGGGCTGATGGAATCGGGGGGCAGGTACTTCCGATCGAAGACATGGATGTCCGTGGTGATGATGAACACAGAGGAAAGCCATCAGAGGACTTAATACCTATTCCTCTGGAGTTAGGCGACCCTGAGAAGGTGACTTATATAGGAGCCTCTCTGAAGGAACCCCTGAAGGGCAAATTGATAGCATTTTTGCAAGAAAATAGCGACGTGTTTGCCTGGACAGCAGCTGATATGCCAGGGATTGATTCCCAGCTCATAACTCATAGATTGAATGTCGATCCTAGTCGGAAGATAATACAGCAGAAGAAGAGGAACTTTGCACCTGAAAGGCAAGAGGCCATAAAGCAAGAAGTGGAAAAGCTCTTAGAAGCTGGGTTTATTGAAGAAATTCAGTTTCCAGAATGGTTGGCTAACCCTGTGATGGTCAAGAAAGCCAACGGTAAGTGGAGGATGTGTATAGACTTCACCGACTTGAATGATGCATGCCCTAAGGATTGCTTCCCTTTACCAAGGATAGACATGTTAATAGATGCCACAACTGGACATGAGATGCTGAGCTTCATGGATGGGTTCAGCGGCTACAATCAGATTTAGATGCACAAGGATGACGTCCCTAAGGTATCTTTCATAACTGACTTTGGTGTTTTCTGCTATCTTGTTATGGCTTTCGGTCTAAAAAATGCAGGAGCTACTTACCAACGACTGGTGAATAAGATATTCGCCCATTTGATTGGAAAAACCATGGAAGTCTATGTTGATGACATGTTAGTCAAGAGCCTGTTCAAGGCAGACCACATTAAGCACCTCAGAGAGGCATTCGAAGTGCTGAGGCACCACAAAATGATGTTGAATCCGGCCAAGTGTGCCTTTGGTGTTGGGTCAGGCAAATTTTTGGGTCTGATGGTTTCAAAGAGAGGCATAGAGGCCAACCCTGACAAGATCAAGGCAATCTTAGACATGGAGCCACCACGCTCTATAAGAGATGTGCAGAAGTTGACAGGCCGGGTAGCGGCTTTAGGAAGATTCATCTCAAAGTCTGGTGACAAATGCTTGCCTTTCTTTCAGGCATTGAAGAAGCTGAAAAATTTTGAGTGGACCCCTGAGAGCCAAGAGGCCTTTGAACAACTGAAGAAGTACATGGTTGAATCCCCGTTGCTGGCCAAACCTAGTCCCGGGGAGACCCTTTATCTATACCTGGCGGTATCTGAGCAAGCGTTGAGCGCCGTTCTTATTCGAGAAGAAAAGAAGGTCCAGAAACCTATCTATTATGTGAGCAAGGTATTGCACGGGGCTGAGCTGAATTACTCTCCCATTGAGAAGTTCGCCTTGGCTTTGATAACAGCCTCGAGGAAGTTACGCCCGTACTTCCAGGCACATAAGATTGAAGTCCTGACGGACCAACAGTTGAGAAACATATTGCATAGCCCAAAGGCTAGTGGAAGGCTAATCAAGTGGGCGATCGAACTTGGAGAATTTGACATCACGTATAAGCCTCGAACAGCCATTAAGGCTCAGGCATTGGCTGACTTCGTGGTTGAATGCACCATTAGCAACCAAGAAGTCGGGGAGCAGGAGACAATAACAACCTCTGAGAAGCAAGATAAAGATGGAGAACTTGAACCTGATCAGAAGGAATATTGGGTGCTCTATTTTGACGGAGCATCAAAAACAAAATCTAGTGGCGCAGGTTTAGTATTGCAAAGCCCCGATGGGTTCACAGTTGAATATGCTTTGAAGTTGGATTTCCAGACAACCAACAATGAAGCTGAGTATGAGGCCTTGATAGCTGGTTTAGGCTTGGCCAAAATCATGAGAGTCAAGAATCTCAAAGTTTGTGGAGATTCAAGATTAGTAGTCTCTCAAGTGAATGGTGAATTTGAGGCCAAGGATGAAACTATGGCAAAGTATCTGCGAGTTGTGAAAGCTGTCATGACTCAGTTTGACGAGTGTTATGTAGAACATATTCCGAGAGAAGAGAACGTTAAGGCCGATGCCCTATCCAAGTTCGCTTCTTCCGAAATAGAAAACTATGCAGGGAGTGTTTACTTCCAGGTCTTGAAGGCCCCGACTATCAACTCAAAATTAGTGGCACCAATTGATGTGGGAAGCTGTTGGATAGATCCTATCAAAGCTCACCTAGAAACTGGATGGCTCCCCGACAATGCCTCGGAGGCACGAAAGCTGTCAGTGAGAGCATTGAGATATGCCTTGATCGAGGGCGTTCTTTACAAAAGATCTTTCGTTATCCCGTACTTGAAATGTTTGAGGCCCCAAGAGGCAAGGGAAGCTTTGGAAGAAGTTCATGAAGGTATTTGTGGGCAGCACTTGGGGGGCAGAGCCCTAGCTCACAAAATAACTCGTTTGGGATTCTACTGGCCAGAAATGCTGGCCGATGCACAGAGCTATGTCAAGCGGTGCGATCGATGCCAGAAGCATGCTCCGATAGTAAGGCAGCCGCCCGAGATGTTAACATTGGTTAACTCCCCTATTCCATTCGCGATGTGGGGAATGGATATACTTGGTCCTTTCCCCGTAGCTTCGGCACAAAGGAAGATTCTGATAGTGGCCATTGATTACTTTACTAAGTGGATTGAGGCTAAACCTCTAGCCAAGATAACCACCAAACAAGTTGCCCAGTTCTTTTGGGAGAATATAATTTGCAGGTATGGAATCCCACGAATTTTGGTGACAGACAATGGGACACAGTTCAATAATGAAGAGTTCAAGAAGTATTGTGAGAAGAATGCAATTGAGCTTCGTTTTACCTCCGTCGCTCATCCACAAGCCAACGGGCAAGCTGAGGTAGCTAATCGAATTATCCTTGATGGACTGAAGAAGAGGGTTGAACGCTCTCGAAACACTTGGGTAGATAAGTTGCTGCCCATACTATGGGCATACCGTACCACTTGTAAAGTGACCACTGGAGCAACCCTGTTCCTACTGGCTTACGGAGCGGAGGCAGTTGTGCCTTTGGAGATCATGCAAGCGTCACCACGAGTTGAGGCCTTTGAACCAGAAACTAATGAAGAGGGCCTGAGACTTACCCTAGACCTGATTGACGAAGTCAGGGATGAGGCAAACGCTAGAAATGTGGAACATCAAAAGAAAGCATCCTTTTATTACAACCATAGAGTTAAGGAAAGGTTCTTTCGACAAGGCGACCTGGTTCTAAGGAAGATCGAGGCTTCTGGAGTTGGCCAGAAGGGAAAGCTAGCCCCTAATTGGGAAGGGCCGTATCGAGTCAAGAAGACGTTGGGACGAGGATCATATAAGTTGGAGACCTTGGACGGGGTTGAGGTGCCCCGTACTTGGCATGCCTTGAACCTCAAAGTTTATTATGTATAAGCTATCCTTGCATGGATTCAGCTTTCTATCTATTTATTATGAGGAGTAGAAATAAGGTTCGATGAAACCATTCCAGGGCTTTACGCCCCGAGTAGGACAATAATAAGCTATGTAAGGGTTAAACCCATTTCAGATTATTAATGCAAAGTTTGTTTCCCTTCAATGATTTTGTGATTTTGTTTATGTACCAAGCACCTGTTGAGTGTGAGTCTATGAAGGACAAGTACCGAAAACAAGTAAACAAACTAATGAGGAAACAAATGCATAAATAAAGACCCCGAAGGGCCAACAGTTAGGTTACATCAACAAGATAGATAAAAGTTTGGTCCCCAAGGACCGTGAATGAAATCTAGACAAATAAAGCCACATCTGGCTAACAAGGCCATGCAAGGCCAAGAACTAAATCCAGCTACTCCTCCCCAGAATCCTCTTCGCCAGACTCCTCTCCGCCGCTCTCCTCTTCCTCACTCTCCTCCTCTGAGTCTTCGCTGGAATCACCACCGGACTCTGCTATCACCATTGGCTGAGCTCTAGCAACTTCGGCTCCTTTTTCCTCGGAAGATGAAGAAGAAGTAGAACTGCCCTCGTTCCGGATTAGTCTCTTCCCAGGGATGGGTTGGCGAACTACTCCAACCTTCTTTGCAGGCGGGACTTTCTTCCCACGAGAGCCAGAAGAATGCGAGTCTTGGCTAGCAGCGGGAACAACCCCCTTTGAGTTGGACCCAGAACGACGATGACTGCCTCTGGAACCGGATCCTGATGCCTGGGGAACAATTTTAGTTCCCGAACCAGAAGCTAGGTTAACCGGGATGGCACCCCAATTTGGGCAAGGAAAATATGCCGGGTTGACAACAGATGGATGCCTATGACTCACAGCGTTAATAGCCTTCTCCCAACCAACAGACATGTTGAAGGGACGCACCTCATCATCATGATCATCAATGAGCTTAAGGAAATCTTCAGACCTATGGTAGGCCTGGATCACCTTGTCGGCATCAGAGGCCTTCTTTCTGGCTAGAGAAGCAAGCTGTTTGCGGGTAGATGCGGCGTTAGCCTCAACACGAACAACTTGGGAGTGTAGATCGTCAATCTCTTCCCTGAACCTCATTGAGTCATTTCTCAAGCTAACATTTTCGTCCCTAAAGGCCCGGCCTTGGGTCGAAACGGTTTGAAAATAGGCGTTGGCCTGCAACAAAGAAATATGTGAGTCACAAGGAATATGCAGAATTGAAATCAATGACAATGTCAAACTTAACAGAAGGAATTTCATACCTGATACAAGGCCTGGGCGCCCATGAGTTGAGACTCATCCAGCTTGTCACCTGCATGCATTGTCGCTTGGTCAGGCGGAGTGATGGAAAGCTTGGACCAGTCTAGGGCCAAATGAGGACTCCCGAAGACCGAGTCTTGTTCGCATATGCCCCAAGGAGGTATGAAAGGAGTCCGGACATCCCCGTCAGCGTTTCGGGATCGTTTACCACCTTGAGAACAACGCTCCAAGAAATTAGGGATGTGAGGCTTAGTTGGATTCAGCTTCTCTTCAGCCCTTTTCTGCATCCTCTTGGTGACAGTTGGCCGGTTCTCGGGACGATTATCAATCTCCTCAGCAGCTGAAATACAAAGAGAAAAACATCGGTATAAAAACAAACAGAGTTCATAATAAGTTCAAGTAAGAAAGTTACCCTCAATGGAAAGAAAGCTAAGGCCAGCCCCAATGAGATTCTTTTCGTTTAAAATAGTTTTATAGTGTGTGCGACCGTCGTCAGCGAGAAGCCTATCCCGGTCCAACAATTCCGAATCAGTAAGGTCACACACGAAGTGGGAACTATCTTCTACAGACCCGAATTTCTTCACAAAGAAGTTGCCCCAATCACCGCCCTTCCATTCAAGAACTACAAACTCCCTTTCCCAGAAATTTTGTGAATCTGGAAAGGAGAAGGGATTCACCATGTGTGGAAGTTTGGCTCGGTGCTTGAGGCTCACCCATCCTTTCTTGGATTCAGAAGAGTTGCTGGCCCCGAAGATACTTCGAAACATTGTGGTTGTCGGATGAATCCCCAGCTCCCGACACCTTATCAAGAAAATAGAAATGTACCTCCAAGCATTGGGATACAATTGACAGGGGTGGATCTGATACTCAGCCAGCAGCCTAATAATAAAATTGTCAACCGGGAACCTGAACCCAGCATCTAAGGCACCCCAGTAAACACAGATCCTTTCAGGATGCCAATTGCAAGTTCTATCTGATGGATTCGGGAGACAAACCTGGATGGCACTTGGAAAGTGATAAGACTCCCTTATCATTTGGACATCCCGTTCCGACAATTTACTGGGACTATTAAAAGAATCTAGGCTAGAACAGTTGGGAAATGCATCCCTCATGATATTTAGAAATTCTAGCAAGGATTCGAATCTATGTTCAACATATGTAGGAGGTTGGATTCTTTCTATACCTTTGGCTGTCCTCATTTTACTCCTCTTTGACATAGCTTCCATCATGGAGACCGGGGGAGCCATTGGTTGATCACCTTCCGACATCTTGATACAGGAGCTGAAACTTGATCTTGGATCTGAAACCTGATCTTGAAGCTCGAACTGGATCTCGTAACTTGAACCTAAGAGAACTTAAGAATTTGAGAGCTCAGAAATGAAGAAGTGAATGGAAATGAAGGCTACTTCTCCTCTTTTATAGAAAATACATGACCTGGTACATCAGGTTGAATCTCAGCTCGGTTCATTTTTACAGGTCATCTATCGTTTATAGACGAAAAAAGGACAGAAATTATCCACGTTTTACAGAAAGAATCGTTATAATTCATATCTGTCGGAAATGAAATAGCTGGAATATTTACTGCATGGATGTTTGCACTTAAAAAGATAAACAACGAGTTTAATCTTAAACACGAGGTTAGTGGTGCTAATCCTGAATTAAGGTGTAATCCCGATAGAAGTCACGATTGACCAAAAAACCAAACTAGGATCGAGATTCAGCTTCTGAATCCCTAGGATCGAGATTCAGCTTCTGGATCCTTGAAAGTCACGGGTGACCAAAAAACCAACCTAGGATCGAGATTCAGCTTCTGAATCCCTAGGATCGAGATTCAGCTTCTGGATCCTTGAAAGTCACGGGTGACCAAAAAACCAACCTAGGATCGAGATTCAGCTTCTGAATCCCTAGGATCGAGATTCAGCTTCTGGATCCTTGAAA
Source organism: Saposhnikovia divaricata (assembly GCA_036435485.1). NCBI lineage: Eukaryota > Viridiplantae > Streptophyta > Magnoliopsida > Apiales > Apiaceae > Saposhnikovia > Saposhnikovia divaricata. The sequence goes on along the minus strand of CM071595.1, from coordinate 50,474,759 downwards.
GTCACGGGTGACCAAAAAACCAAACTAGGATCGAGATTCAGCTTCTGAATCCCTAGGATCGAGATTCAGCTTCTGGATCCTTGAAAGTCACGGGGACCAAAATACTAAATTAGGGATCGAGATTCAGCTTCTGAATCCTTGAAAATGGTCGACCATGACACCTGAAGGAGCCATGGCCGACCACCTCGCAGCCGACCACGGCGTTTTGGGATGCCCCGGCCGACCACGAGCTAAACGACCACGAGCTAGCCGACCAAGGCACGTCAAGGAGCCCCAGCCGACCAGCCCGCAGCCGACCAGGTGCCGGCCGACCACCTGGGATCAAGGCCTTCCAGCCGACCAGGTGTCAGCCGACCACCTTGGTTGGAGGCCCTTCGGCCGACCAGGAGCTAGCCGACCACAAGCTAGCCCTCGATCCGGCCTATCGCGGGTTAGCTTGTGGTCCTAAATCTTGATTTTTCAGCAATTCTCGGGCAGCTTCTGGACCTAAATCTCAATTTTTTCGTATGGTTTTAGGTGCACCGTTTAGTGCCGTTTAGCACCGTTTATCGCCGTTTAGCGTCGTTTAACATCGTTTAAACATCGTTTAAGGCTGTTTAGCACCGTTTAGTGTCGTTTAGTGCCGTTTAGCACCGTTTATCGCCGTTTAGCGTCGTTTAACATCGTTTAAACGTCGTTTAAGGCTGTTTAGCACCGTTTAGTGTCGTTTAGTGCCGTTTATCACCGTTTATCGCCGTTTAGCGTCGTTTAACATCGTTTAAACGTCGTTTAAGGTTGTTTAGCACCGTTTAGTGTCATTTAGTGCCGTTTAGCACCGTTTATCGCCGTTTAGCATCGTTTAACATCGTTTAAACGTCGTTTAAGGCTGTTTAGCACCGTTTAGTGTCGTTTAGTGCCGTTTAGCACCGTTTATCGCCGTTTAGCGTCGTTTAACATCGTTTAAACGTCGTTTAAGGCTGTTTAGCACCGTTTAGTGTCGTTTAGTGCCGTTTAGCACCGTTTATCGCCGTTTAGTGTCGTTTAACATCGTTTAAACGTCGTTTAAGGCTATTTAGCACCGTTTAGTGTCGTTTAGTGCCGTTTAGCACCGTTTATCGCCGTTTAGCGTCGTTTAACATCGTTTAAACGTCGTTTAAACGTCGTTTAAGGCTGTTTAGCACCGTTTAGTGTCGTTTAGTGCCGTTTAGCACCGTTTATCGCCGTTTAGCGTCGTTTAACATCGTTTAAACGTCGTTTGAGGCTGTTTAGCACCGTTTAGTGTCGTTTAGTGTCGTTTAGCACCGTTCAATGCTACTGGCACAATCTAACGTCGTTGTAAACGCGTCAGTCGCTCCACGCTTTACGTCAAAACGATATCAAAGATAAACCCTGACCCGAGTCTCGAATTAGACAAGCAGAACTTCAAGGAAAACCTGATCAATTTTCCTAGAAGTTGGGGGGCAAATGATATGGGCTGAAAATAAGCCCTAAAGACACATTTAATGTGGCATTAATTAGGTCAAGGATGGCCCAAACGTGGGGCCCACCAGCTGGGCCCAAAACCCCAATTATAATATTAATTTCGTAATTAATATTAGGGGAAATAAACAGCTCAGCAATAAGAGTTGGATTAGGATATTATTTCCACCAGACTTATCCACCAAGGCATCCAATTCAATATGGAAACTGATTCCTACAAGGAATAGATCTAGAACCTTCCTCAAAGACTTTTCTACCAAGTCTCTGACTCCTACCATAATTCTAAAGGCTTCTCAGCCTATATAAAGGGCCAAACCCCTCATCTCAGAACTACGTTTTCTTGGCTTGATTCTCTAATACAGAGATACGTAGGCATTCTGTGAGGACCGTTTAGTCTCGAACGCAGAAGCAGCCATTAAAGCTCGAAGCTCAACCACCCTAGCATTAATTACAAATCGTAAACTAGTTTTTATTCCACAACAATAACCCATATTTGATTATATCCAAAGTTATATATAATTAACTAAAACATGTAAAAATGTGTCAAACTTGTTCTTATATGTGGATATATATATATATATATCAATAGTTCATACTGCAATATTACATATTAATATTACAATCTCCCACTGAACTATGACTATACATATAAACCCTAAAATACAAACAAGAACTCTGTAGTTGCGCAATATAATTTTAACACATGTTATCCGTCTCCAAAATCTTGTCAATATTATCATACAGTTGTGAACTATAAGAGAACATGATAAGTTAAGAAATTACCAGTCTCTTATAATCACAACTACGGTAAATCAAAACACATGGATTACCTACTAGTAATATCATGCTTGACTTAAAGTAATCAAATTTAACAAGCATTAATGATCCTGATGGTCTCAAGGCTGCATACATACTGATAAAACAATCAGCAAAAAATAAATGTATATACTTTCTATAGATTATGCAGCAACTTTATTATGTAAACATACATCACATAATTATATGATAAACTGTATTATTTACAACATAAAACAATGACTAATACTATATATTTAACTCACTTACAACTCCCATGTTAACCACATGTTCCTCAAATTTAGATATTGGCAACGCTTTAGTAAGTGGATCTGCAAGTTGTTCTTTTGTGCCAATCTTGATAACTTCAACCTCATTATCTCTAACACTCTCTCTGATAGAGAAATATTTAACATCTATATTCTTCGAACCAGATGTTTTTTATTATTCTTTGTGAAATATACTGCAGCAGCATTATCACAGTAAATAAATAAAGGTCATTCAATTGAATCCATCACCTTCATTTTCATAATAAAATTTCTTAGCCAGAGAGCATGAGCAGTAGCTTCATATACGGCAATGTACTCTGCTTGAAAAGTTGAAGTTGCGGTCAACGATTGCTTGTTTGTCTTCCATGAAATAGCACTTCCGGCAAGCATAAAAATGTATCCAGAACAAGATTTCAAATAATCCAAATCCTGCTGATATGAAGCATCTGTATAACATTTTACCTTTAGTTCTTGATCTTCAATTTTCTTGTATACCAACATATTATCTCGAGTACCTTTTAAATATCTCAAAACTTTCTTTCCAGAAACCCAATGTTCAGGACCAGGATTTGGCTGATATCTAGACAACATATTCACTGCAAAACTAATATCCGGTCTAGTGCAGACTTGTGCATACATGAGACTACCAACCAAGCTAGCATACGGCAATTTTTCCATGTTTTTTTTCTCTAATAAATTTTGTGGACTTTGTTCTTGGTGCAACTTATCACCTTTTGACATAGGTGACTCTCCAGATCTACACTTCTCCATTTCAAACCTTTTCGAAATTTTATCAATGTAATTCTTTTGCGATAGCCCCAACATTCTTCTATTTCTACCTCTAGTAATCTCAATTCCCAGAACATAATTAGCCTCCCCCATGTCTTTCATATCAAAATTATCCATTAAGAAATCTTTTGTGTCTTTTAACAGGCCAACATTGCTACTAGCCAATAAAATGTCGTCAACATATAAAACCAAAAATATGTAATGACTCCCACTAACCTTGGAATATACACATTCGTCTAATTGATTTTCTTCAAAACCAAACTTAGTAATCACAGAATCGAACTTTAAATTCCATTGCCTAGATGATTGTCTCAGTCCATAAATCGACTTATTTAGCTTACATACCTTTTTCTCATCACCTATAAATCCTTCTGGTTGAAGCATATATATATATATATATATATATATATATATATATCTTCCTCCAAGTCTCCATTTAAGAATGCTGTTTTAACATCCATCTGGTGTAGTTCTAATTTAAAATGTGCAACCAAAGCCATCATAACTCTAAAGGCATCTTTAGTTGAAACTGGTGAAAAAGTTTCATTATAATCTATACCCCCCTTTTGACTATATCCTTTCGCAACTAGTCTCGCTTTATATTTATCAATTTTTCCATCAACACCTCTCTTAGTTTTATAAATCCATTTGCATCCAATAGGTCTCATGTCACTTGTCCTGTCAACCAAAGTCCAAACTCCATTCTGTGACATACTTAAAAGTTCATCCTCCATGACCAGCTTCCATTTGTGACTATTTTCAGATTGCATAGCAGCTTTCAGAAAAATAGGATCATTTTCTTCCCCCAAATCAAATTCATCAGAATTCAAGTAAACAAGATAATCATCTGAAATTGCGGATCTCCGATCTCTTTCTGACCTTCTTGGAGGCAGCGACTCATGCATAGTTATACTTTGAGTATGATTTTGTTCATTGATTGTCTCACCAATATCTGTTGCATGAATTTGATTTTCAGCATGTTGGTCTCGTACAATTTCTGCTCTGTCATCACCATTATGTGATGAAATAGTAATCTCTGGAAAAATAAACCAATCCTGTATATTTTTATTTTCAGGCACATCATTATTCTCAAAAATCATATTTTCATCTTGATTGAATTGTTCATCAAAGAAAGTTGCTCTACTTGTTTCAAAAATTCTGGTTTGTCGATTTGGACAATAAAATTTGAAACCTTTTGATCTCTCTGGATAACCAATAAAATATGAACTTATTGATCTTGAAGTAAACTTGTTTCCAACATCATCATATACCCTTGCTTCAGCTTTAAAACCCCATACATGAAAATGATTAAGACTTGGCTTAAAACCGCACCAAATTTCAAAAGGAGTATTCTTCACAGCTTTACTAGGCATTCTATTGCAAATGTAATTCGCGGTCCTCAAAGCTTCCCCCCCCCCCACAAAAATCTGGGCAGGCCTGATCTAATAAACATGCTTCTGACCATGTTCATTAGTGTCCTATTTCTTCTCTCTGACACGCCATTTTGTTGCGGAGTGTATGACATCGTATATTGAGCAACTATACCACACTGTTATAAGTACGTCGCAAATGGTCCTTTATGCTGCCCTTTTTCTGTATATTTGCCATAATATTCACCTCCTCGATCGGATCTTACTACTTTGATAAGTACCCCTTTTTGTCTCTCAACTTCTGTCTTGAAACTTTTAAAAACTTCTAGTACTTGTGATTTTTCAGAAATCAAATAAACAAAACAATACCTTGAAAAATCATCTATGAAGATCACAAAGTAAGAATTTCCACATATGGTTTTAACTGGAAAAGGACCACAAACATCGGTGTGAATTAAATCTAACAAACTAGATGATCTTCTAGAAGTGAAGTGTCTCTGGTTTGTCATTTTTCCTTTAAGACAATCCACACAAGTTTCAAAATCACTAAAATCTAATGGTGGAAGTATTTCTTGTTTAATCAGTTCATGCATTCTTTGTTTTGAAATATGACCCAGCCTTTTATGCCATAGAAAAGATGATTTATGCTGCTTACGCTTTCTTTTGGCTCTTATTATCGTAGACATATTATAAACTTCATAATTTTTACTGACCTCTTGAGTACAATTGACAAGCCAGTAACCATCAACCAAATTAGCATTCCCAAAACAAGATGAATTATTATAAAAGTACATAGCTTTGTTATTACTAGAAAAGCATATGCATCATCCACTACAAATTGAGAACCAGATATTAGGTTTCTCTTTATTGAGGGAATACAATATACATTATTAAGAGCCAATACATAATTATTATCAAAGACTAGTCTGGCAGAACCTACAGCATGAACTGCCACCCTTTGTCCATTAGCAGCACAAACCATTGTTTCATTCTTGCTAGGGATTGTTAGGCTTGATAATCCCTGTACAGAATTAACAATATGTATAGGCGATCCAGTATCAAACCACCAAGAATTCTTATTTATAGATGCATGAAATTCTAGTGCCAAAAGTGATTTTGACAGAAAATTACCTTTCTTGTTCAACCAAACTTTGAAGCCTTCACAATCCTTCTTAAAGTGACCAGCTTTCTTACAAAAGAAACACTTCATTGCTCCATTTCGAGACTTGTTCTTGTTTATATCAGATTTGATACCAGAACTTGAAGCACCAGAATTATAGCTCTTGTTCTTATTACTAAAATGCTTCTTATTCTTTCCTTTTGAAACAAAATGGATACTTGCTTGCTTTCCTCTTTTAAGCACTTCTTCCTCTTCTTGCACACAGATAGATATCAATTCATTAAGACTCCATTTCTCCTTTTGTGTGTTGTAGAGACTTTTCAAGTGGCTGTATTGATCAGAGAAGGAATTTGGAGAATGTGAACTAGAAACGGTTCATCAACATTCATCTTCAAACTCTTCAATTTTTCTGCAATTTCAATTCCCTTCATAGTGTACTCCCTTATACTTCCTTGCCCATTAAATTTCATATTTGTAAGTGCATTCATAAGATTGCTCACTTCTGCCTTGTCCGAAACTTTGTACTTTTCAGCGATAGAATTATAATAGTCCCTTGCAAACACAGTTTTGGGAATTCCTCCTTTTACAGCATCCGTCATACTTCTTTTCATGCATATTAATGCCATCTTGTTGTGCTTATGCCACTGCTCATACTTATTTTTAGCATCTCTTGTAGCATTGGCGTTTAATTCTGCTGGCGGATCTTCTCTTAAAACATGATCAAAGTCCAAAATTCCCAGATTCAATTCAATATCTTGTTTCCACTTCTTGAAATTCAATCCATTGAGCAACTCAATCTGACTAACACTCATGGGAAAACTCATGGCTGTAGAAAGTCTCATACTTCAGTTAGTCATATATGAAACTTTATATATAATATTTATGTAGTTTATCTAGTTTAACTTGATACTAGAATACATGTCCCAAAATTAAGCCATATAAAATCTAATTTATCCATGTATAATTGAAACATATCATTTTCTAGATGTGGTATCATTTGTGATACACTTTTCTTTTAATGAAATGCATCTAACAATTATCCGATACTTTTAGATTTAATTAAATAAGAATTTAGTTCAAAAAATTAACAACTTTGGAAGTTAAAATTCATTCTAAATTTCCAATACTTGTAAATTATTAATACACATGAAATTCAACTAATTTATTAGTATAGAATTCACATGTTTAATAAATGCATATAATAATCATGTGAAATTAATTCATGACACATTAGAATTGCATAAAAATGGCTACTTTTGCAGCAATATGTACACAATTAAATATGTCTGTCTTTGTTATAATATAAAAGAAATAAATCAATTCATTTTACCATAAATTTATAAACATAAATGAAAGAACTAACAATAACAATACTAACAAATGTATAATCCTAAATGGATAACAAACAGTGAAGAAAATAATTTGTTAGTTTAATATAAATTACAAAAACAAAACAGATAAAATGATCCAAAATATTCATTTATATTAGAACCTAGGGCTCTGATACCAAAATTGTGAGAAACTCACTGAAATCCATTAAGTTAATACACTTGATCGATACAATCTATGGGAGATTATAGACCAAAATGGTATAAAGTAGTACCTGTCTTCGTGATACTTGAATCCATTTTCAATCTTCTCCTAGATCCACCCTTAGATTCTCCTTAATTTGTTTTGTGATGGGAAAAATAACTTATGAGAAATTAATGTGTTCTAGCAGGGATCAAAATTGTTTTATATACAAGTTCAATATTTGAACAGTTATGTCAGTTCTCTCCATCAAAAAACTGTCAATAACTACCTATTCCAACCAACATGTCTTTAGGATAATTACAAACTGAATTTAAGATTCCAACGGATATAACTATACATAACCCATATTTGATTATATCCAAAGTTATATATAATTAACTAAAACATGTAAAAATGTGTCAAACTTGTTCTTATATGTGGATATATATATCAATAGTTTATACTGCAATATTACATATTAATATTACACGATGGGACTATAGGTAGTAGAACTATTCACCAAGCTAACCTAGATGTATACTATTGACCAAATGTTAGAAGGGACAAGAAATATAGTGAAAGGGGTGTTAATTCTCTTGGCCTAGGTATACATAAAAAAAATTAGAAGACTCAATTGAGCATTAATGGCCTAGGTATACATAAATCACAATAGAAGTAAAAAGTAATAAATAAATGAAAATGAGGAAAAAGAAATTATATATATATATATATAAACAACAGTAAAAGATTTTATAAGATAAATCTTAACAGAAGAAATCAAATATAGAGAAAGAGGACCCTGAGATTGATCTCAGGGAACTTTTCCTGAGATATTTAAAAAATACACTATAAATCTGATTGGGCCCGCAGTGCTAATTAAAAAAACCTAATTTTACAAAAATTTCCATCCCAAATTTGATTATAAACCCTATATATCTCAGGGAACTTACCTGAGATACATCTCAGGCTCCCTAATCTCTCAAATATATTTGTGTATATACTCGTGTCCACAATAAGCTAAGATATTACGAGCAAGAAAGCTTGTATGATTGGATATATAGTATTTCGATAAGTACACAAGTTTCCGTCCATGCTTCAAATTAACCTTCATAAACCTAATTTCTTATCTAGAGGAATCGAGGATCGAGAACTGTAGGCAAAATAGAGCTGCCGGGTAAGTATTGATGAACATATGAGTTCTGCGACTGTTCGTGGTAATGGGATGATCTTTTACCGCGTTTCATCTTCTTTTGTCTCTTTTATTTTTTTCCCTGGTTTGTATGTTCTGTTAAAGTATGGATTGTTATGAATTGCATAATGTGTGAAATTTAGGATCCAATGAATTAACTTAAATTGGTGAAATATGAGAATCTTTTGGTAAAAGTTAGTACTTTGTCTGATTTTATTTTTCTGTGAGTTGGAACTATGATTTGGGGATTTTGGGGATTGAACTGATTCTTTTGATATGTCAGCATTTATGAGATTGAGGCGAAGGTGATGGCGTCTATATAAGTCTTGGGTCTTTGAATGTTTTGCATAACTTATGTGTATGAAAGGAAATCTATAGTGGATAATGAGAAAAAAATACAAAGTGTGTACAAGAATGTATACTTTCCTGAGGTAATTATCCTTTCCATCCATGTACCATTTTCGTTCTTGTGGTATCATTTTGACAACTAAATGAAATTCTTGCAATTATATCACTGCATAAATGTGTTTTTAATGAGACTTTAAGTTATGCACAGAAATTAGTTTATAATGAGAATTGAGTGACATCTAAAAGTTTTTGCATAGGAAAATTGCAGTGATACATTGAGTTGGAACATATAGTATGGTGATACATTGACGTATATGATGTTCTGAGCACAGTCATCTTATCTTGGTGTCTGCTGGTGAGTTATTAGTATACTTTTCTTTACAAGTTATAGTTTAACCAAGCTTAATTCTTTCTCTCATTTATTTTATTCACAGTTTTAGACTAAGGGAGCATGTCATTAAACTCTCCAAGCCAATTTTGCATCTCTATATTTAGTGGCAGAAGCAAGTTGACATCTTTAAAATTCTTTGGTATAGATAGTAAATCCTATTCCAAGTTATGCTTGTGTAGTCGTAGTGCCTTTTAACGTTATGAACTATTAATTCTTGGGATGTGTTAACTTCTTTTACTTGCGAACCTCTTTATGTTTCTAACGAGGTCCCTTGCTTTATAAGGTTATATATTAAATGATTGTGAAACGAGTCCAAAATTTGGTAAGGATTTGAAAATAACATAGTTTGTGTTTTGTTGGAAGTTTAATATAGTTTATAGTGTATATCAATAACTTTGGTAACTTTTGCATAAAATGTGATTCACTAAATCATTTCTAATTAAAACTTTAGTTCATCTCGAGATATCAAATGTAGTGATATAATGAAATTAATGCTCTCATTTGCAAATGTAGAGTACTACATGAATTTTTTTTTAAAGAAATTGTTTCTCAAAATGTTGTCTTCTCTATTGGGACTGTGGTTAGGATTGCCATTGGCAGGATGTGGTTGAAATTTGGAAAGAATTTGTTTTCATAATTCGTGCTTAAATAGTATCCTAATTCTTTATTTGTTTATAACTTATAACCCATTGACATGTTTTGCAGGTAAATGCTTGAACTACTTAATTTATTCCAATCCATTAGTGATAAGTGCATATTTTTTCATATTTTTATTACCTATTTATTGCTTGAACTCATATTTTAATAAATTATTTTGTTGCATTTCAGGAAATTCGTAAATAAATAAAGAAATGGCAAAATAAATAAATAAAGAGCAAGGAAGGGAAAAAGAGGAAGAAAAAGGACCAAAAATGAAAGAAGGAAAAGAATTAGGAGCTTGGAGCAAAAGGAATATTTCAAGATAAGTGGAAGGTGGAGATCATCCCAACATATTACATAAGTGTATGGCCAAGATCAACTCTTCAAAGCTTAAGGGGGAAGGAAACAAATAGATGGCTAGGATTTCACCACCACACAACCCAAATGTATGATGGGGATTTACCCAACACCCCCCTTAACCTTAATTCCTATCCTATAAATACCCCCTCACCCCCCTTGTAATGAGTAACTTAGATTTTAGGGTAGTTTTAATTTCTTGTATTTCTTTTGTTAGTTTCAAATTTTGTAAACACTCCTATTATAATTAATGCAATTTTTATTTTCTTTACTTCTTGTCTTGCTCTTTCGTTATTGTTGCCTTGTTTCGTTATTTTCGTAAATCCAAGTAGTGGACAAAGTAGCGAAAGCTAACCACTATGGGTTGAAAGTAACGATTTTTAATTTCTTGTTCGTAGTTTTAATTCGTAATTTTGCCCCTTTAAATTTCCATTTTATTGTGGGCCATTTAATTTTTAAATTAACGTCTTAGTGTAATTTTAAATTCGTAGTTAATTTCTTTGTTTCGTATTTTTAATTTTCGAAAAAAAAAAATCAAAACCACAAAAATATTAGTTTTCAATCTTGTTTATTCGAAGCAGCTTTATCCCCTCCCCTGTTTTATTTTCAACACAGCTCTTTTTATCTTCTTCTTCTTCTAAACTTCCCCTCAAAGCCTACGACACACACAAACCCACTCATTCTTCTAGTTTTATTTTCGAATTAACACCCATACCCCTGTTCTGTTTGGGTTTTCTTTTCTCTCTTAGTGTCTGATTTCTTGTCTAGAATCCTTGATTTATGTCGATTATTTTTTACTAATTAGTGTTTGTCGAATTAATGTTTTGTTGAGGTTACGGCTGATTCGTTTGTTCGAATTTTCGAGTAAATTGTTGGTTCTGTTTGTTAAGAATTCGTTTTTGCAAGTTACTGAATGGCTGTTCCTTTACGATGAATGTATTTTTGTTTTAAGTCGAGTTGATCTGGGTAGGTTTCGGTTTCATTTGATCGCTCTGTGTTTCTGTTTTGAGATTGTGTTGCTGCGAATTCGTGAATTGCTGCGTCTGAGCTCCTGGTTGTGTTTGTGTGGATCAGTTCATTAGTGTTCAATTTATGCTGTGATTGCCATGTCTTTCGCCCAAAAAAATATTTTTGAGTCGACTTCTGTGAGTTGGTTTTGTAGAAATTTTCGACTTCTGTGTAATTAATGATTGCTGAGTTGAATTGAGTTCTTATTTGTTTTCTTATGTGTTTCTTATCCGTGTTTTGAAGTTCATTTGTTGGCCGAGGTTGCTGCATTTCAGTGATGAGTTTGAAATCGTCCATGAGTTGCTTTTTTTTGTAATCTTGTATGCGCTGAGTTGCATTGTTCTGGTCGTTTAATTGTTGTCGAGTTTTTGTCTTTCTGTAAGTTTTTGGTTTACTGAGTGGTCGTTTGACTCGGAGTATATGGCTGTGCAATGGGATTACGAGTAGTTCAATTGTCTGCAATTTTGTTGTAAATTGTTTGAGTTTGAAGTTTGTTTCAGAGTTGCTAATTGTTTTACTGAGTCAACTGGTTTTTGAATCCGTTATTTTTGGAGTCTGCTACTTGTCTTTCGTTTGTGTCTAGTAATTGTTTTGTTTTTTTTCGAGTGTCTAGTTATTGAATCGTTCAATTGTCTTGTTTGTTCATAGTCTGGGTTCTTTTTCTGAGTTACTAAATTGTGTTTGTTAATTGCTGGCGAGTTATACTGGTACTAAAAAAATCTAGTTTTTTTTAAATAAATCTAGTTTTTAATTAAAAAAAAGGTTAGAAACAAAATCTAGTTTTTAATTGAGAATTTTTAGAATAATTTAATTTTGGTTTTCGTTACTTTTAATTAATTAGTTTAAAAATTAGAATAATTTAAGTTTTCTTTTAAAAATAGTTAAAATTTTAGAATTAGGAATTAAATAGTATAAATTCGAATCTTCCAAAAAAACCCAAATTTGTTCTAAGTCGATTAAATTAAAAATCGAGGTTTGCGAAAATATTAGTCCCTGTGGAACGAATCACAAATTTTACAACGAAACGAATTGTGCGCTTGCGATTCAAATCGAATGTTTATTTTTCTAGCACAACAATTAGCTTCCTAATATTTATACCTCATGGATGAACCAAAACTTCTGGATTTGGCTATTTATTCGCTCAAGTTGTTTTCATAAGACAGACACATGGAAAAGGTCTCAATTTCTTTAACTTTGTTACTCACCTGCTTTAATTGTAGATTGATTGGTCCTATTGCCTTCTGATATGTTTTTTTATTAACACTTCTAACTTGACTGACAAACAGAGTATTGATGTTAAGCAAGATTTAACGTATTTATTTTGAGGTTTACTGAGTTAAAAAAGTTTTCTGCTTTTAGATTGCAATTCCAAAGATCCATGACCTACTAAACATGTTGTACAAAGTTCATAATGGCCTAGATACCCATGTTGATCATCCTTTGTTGTTCCATGATAGGCTCATGTCACCTGGAGATGATTTAAATAGATTAGCATTTGAAAGACCATTATGCTATGGTTTAAATTTGTATTAGATGCACTAGATATATAGACCAATTGAGCATGTGCTTGAAAATGATTTAGCGTAAGTAGAAATGGATGGAGTATGGACCTGTGGGTTCTTCACTGCCTTCTGGTCTATTCTATTTTCCATTCCGTATTCTAGCGTGCAAGAACTACAAATTTTAGCAACTATAATCCACCTTAATACTACAATATTCTTCTTCTGATTATGTTCAACATATCATCATCACACATTGTACATAAAATTTAAAGTGTGTGCCAGAATCGTATTTGTCAACCCTTTTCTGTATCATTCCAACCGATCCACATATTATAATAGTTCCTTTTAATTTTCTTATTAGTAGCTATCGTGCGTCCGTACAATAGTCCATCATTTTAAATTACTCTTTATTAATTTTTTTTACTATCGCAGGTGCTCAAGTATGGATTAATCAAAGTTATCTATTAGTATGGATTGCTTAATTTCTATTTTAGTAGGGAAGCCAATGTGTTAGTGGTTATCTGTGGATGACGAAGATACAGTGATTGATTAGTTTGGAAGTTGCAGGATTTGGCCTAGAGAGTGGAAAACATGCTAACACAAGCAAACCAACTCAATTAAAAGCTAAGTAAACCAACCAAACTAGAAACTATTCACTTAGGAAACAAGTTCCACCAAAAATGGAATAAAGTAGCTTTATTGGTTGAATTTGGAGGCAAGGTATGGCTCTTCTTTGACAAAAGAATGCAGCAAATATAAGGAGATATACATGTTATATCATTTTACCATTCAACTACAAAAGTAGCCAAGGCAAAAACTCTCCCCCCCCCTTTTGTTCTTTCCATTCGGCAACTTCAAGAAAAAGGAAAAAAAGAAAAATAAAAACCCTACCTCCACTCCCTCATTATTCATGAAAATTTGACCACATCCCCTCCACCATATAACTAAGGTATGTTCAAAATCCCATGATTTAATTTGGTGTTTAGCATGGTGAAAGAATTAGGCAAAGTTCATGATGAATAGTAAACTCAAGATGAACTCTTGTTTGGATCTTCAAGGTTAAAGATTGTTAAGGCTATATAAGGTGTTCTTGAGGTTGATTAAGCTTGGACATGGTTGTTAAGACTCCAAGAAAGGTATAACTTCTCACACCCATCTTAAGTTTATGAGTTTTAAGTAGGGCTGCAAACGAACCGAGCTGATCGTTAGGCTCGACTCGACTCGACTCGTTTAACTCGACTCGACTCGACTCGATAAGATAACGAGCTCAAGCTCAAACAAAAAAATTTGATGGTTAAGGTTTTCAAGTCGATCCGTGTTTTTTGAGTGTTCGACTCGACTCGGCTCGATATGGGCTCAAACTCGAATCGACTCGAACTCGGCTCGATAATCTATATACATTAAAAAAAATTACAAAATTAAACATGAATACATGATTCATGTTTTCATGTACATGCTCTACAAAACTAGTTAACTAGATAATAACAAATTCTGGTTGACTGCTTAAACTAGTTAACTGAATACATGAGAATTTAAACTAGTTAAAACTTATAAAGTTGAAACTAGACAAAAACACCAGTTGATAATAGTCTACTAGTACATTTATAAATTCTCATAAGTCATAAGTTAAAATATGGTGCAAGTCTGCAACAGCTACTCATCCCATAAGAAGCTTTAGTCTTCACCCTTCAGAATCCAAAAACAGAAAAACTGCATAAATCAAAGTAGAAACAAAATATTAGTTGAACTACCACTCTTGGGTATGGAGAAAATTCAAATTAGCTATGTGAATTTCTTCAAATTTACAAATACATAATTCACACGTGGTAGCAAATTTATAAGACACTCCCTGAAACCATTTATAACAAAAGTAAGAATCAGTATTACTCTCTACCACACTCTACACGCCACTGCAGAAGTCCATAGTTATATCCATTATACATTATAATAAAAATTAAAAATTATATCTACTCATCCAAGGTCTTGGTATACACAAGTTATGTATAGTACTCAAACAAGTTGCATAGGTATAATGGCTGATTATAGACCATCAGCAAGAGAAGGTTTACTAGGGACAAGCACAACTTACAAGGTTAGGATGTTAATTTACGAGACCATCAATGAAAGCAAGCCAACAGCACTACAGCATGTTGAAGGACTATACTGTGGATGTACCATAATTACTGGTTGAGCAGAAACCATTTTTAAAATTAGATTGAAATACTGATTCTCCATCATTCCTATTTCAGACACTGGACCATTAATTACTATTACAACTAACTGCTACTAGCCATGAAAATAGCTACAATCTTAAAATAACTTGTATGAAATCCTATGTAGAATAATAAAAAGAAAATAATGCCATAAAATGAGTAATAATGCAGCCAGTTTACTACCCATGTAAAGTGCAGCTTAGTTCATGAATAAATTCACACAGGAATTTAATTTATGAACCAAGTTTTCTTGCATGATTCTCATTAATCTTTCAGCGACCAGACTACTGATCTTAAGCTCTTAGTTAATAATTAATGATTAATGATGGCGAAAGCAGCTTTCCATCAATAAGAGCTGGAAATAATTCTCTAGCAATCTGGCAAACCCCAATAATATGTCTTGTAGCGAACACTGCTAAAAAATGTTCTGGAATTCCTAAAAACAACTTCTCTATAAATATGAAAAAACTTTAAATTAGACAAACACAAACCTCGTTGATCTGCCAGTCCTGCACTTGGTATAATCAAAGCACTTCGTCAAAATCCAAATCAATCTCAACTTCTTTTAGTATGACCGCATCCTGCATAAAGTAATTAAAAAATTAAAACAGAAAATCTGAACTGCTAAAATTTGAATTAAGTAATAAATGGATGGAAGAAGTACACGTAGAAATGTAAAATATGTTACCTTGTTTGGTTTTTTAAGCCCGTATAATTCACGTACCCAGTCAGCACCACACAGCAACATCTCCAAAGTTTTAGGTTTCAAGCAAGAGCGATGCGGTTCAATAACTCTTCTACCGGCGCTGAAAGTTGATTCCGAAGCAACTGTACTAATCGGAATAGCCAAGATATCGCGAGCCATATTTGACAAGATTGGATACTTGGCGCTATTTCCTTTCCACCAAGCTAATACATCAAAAGCTTTTGAACTATTAGGAGCAGGAATGACAATTTTTTCAGCCAAATAGTCATCTAATTCTGATTTCACGGGTTCAAGAATTGCACCACTCTCACGAATGAAATTTTCATATTCATTAATTCCTTGTGGTGTCTCTTTTTCATCCATATTGATGTAGTTATCTGATAAGACTTGACTGGATTCAAAAAAATCAGTAGATTTTGCTCTATCTTCAAGATAATATTCTTGATAGAGTTCATTCAGCACATTTGTTAAATCAGTAAGGTGTCGATCTACCTCACCTTCAAGCGGATAAAGAGTAGGAAAACAAAACATGGGAAGTTTCATTTTAAAACGCGGATCCATAACAGTGCCAATTTACATTGCCAGATTGCTCTCTCCCCAATATTTGTCAAATTTCATTTTCATCTCACCTACCATCATTCTAACATACAAATTCTGATCAAAAGCTTTCTTGTCAAGTATTTGTTTAACCTTCCTAATTTCTGCCAGAAACAGGTTTGACGTAGGATAATGTGTACCAGAAACAATATTAGTGACCACATTAAACGCTTCTAAAACTGAACAAATTCCTTCAACCTTTTCCCAATCATCCGGACTTGGAACATATTCCTTAAACCCTTGATCACACGAGGGATATCACTGGAAAACTTGTTTAAATCTGATTGCACAATTCAACATCTTAAAAGTTGAATTCCAACGAGTAGGAACGTCTAAAATTAATTTTTTAGTCTTCAAATGTAAATGTTTAGCAATTTCAGAAAATTTTATCCTACGACCTTCTGAAGCAGCCACATATTTGACACAATCCCTTATCTTGTCTATAATTCCATTTATTAGATCTAATCCATCTTTCACACATAAATTTAGTATGTGTGCACAACACCGCAATTGAAAAAGTTTTCCCTGAATTGGCAACGGTGTTTTCCTAATAGTGTACATGTCCTTTAAAGTTCGTAAAACAACATCATTTGCCCTTGCATTATCAACACTTACCGTTCCAATTTTATCTAAGATATCCCATTCAGTTAAACACTTGGATATAGACTCTGCTATTACATATCCACTGTGAAGAGGAGGGACATTACAGAAACTTATAACTCTCATATTTAGCTTCCAATCACAATCTATCCAATGTGCAGTAACCACCATATACTCTATTTTCTGAGTTGACGAGGTCCATATATCTGTGGTTATATTGATTCTCTTGACAGACTTAAAAATTTCTTTTAACTTATTCTTTTCAATTTCATAAGTACTCATACAATCAGATTTTACGATTGTCCTACTAATTTTCTGCCAGTGGGGAATAGCTTTCCGCATAAGCTCATTAAACATGAAACTCCCCACATGGATAAAAGGTAACTCATTTACCATTATATAATGGGAGACAGTTTTCACTAGTACAGAATACACCTATAGCGTCGCCACCTATAGCGTCGGTTGTTGACCTATAGCGTCGCCAGTTTACCTATTGCGTCGGTTGTTTGCATTAACCGACGCCTTAGGTCATCTGCCAGAAGCTATTGCGTCGGTTGTTTGCATTAACCGACGCTATAGGTATAGCCTATAGCGTCGCCTTTTTAAGGGGCGACGCTATAGGCTATACCCAGAAGCTATTTCGTCGGTTGTTTGCATTAACCGACGCTATAGGTATAGCCTATAGCGTCGGCATTTTAGGGGGCGACGCTATAGGTAGATAAAAACAGCCTACAGCGTCGCCCATTCAAATGACCGACGCTATAGGTCAATTTTTTTAAAAAAAATAATTATTTCAAAAGTGGAATTTCACCATTACAAAATATAATCCAAGAACACCAAACAAGTCTAAACACAATTTTAATCCCATTAAAAAATAAACCATTCAATACAACCAAAATATTAACTAGTTTTACTCATTAATGTTACCCTACTTTCAATAATTTTCTATTTTTTTTATATTTTTCCCCATTTTTAAACTAGTTTGTCAAAGAAATCAAAAAATTAAATAAAAATAGGAAAAATGCCAATTTTTGAAAATAAATTCATACACAACAAATTAGTGATACTGACAATTTGTATGATTAATTTTATCCTACTTTCCCTAATTTTCCATTTTTTTTATTTTTTCCCTAATTTTAACTAGTTTGTAAAAGAAATAAAAAAATTAAATAAAAATAAGAAAAATGCCACTTTTTGAAAATGAATTCATACACACCGAAGTAGTCATATTCACTATTTGTGTGATAAATGTTACCCTACTTTCCTTAATTTTCCATTTTTTTTATTTTTCCCCATTTTTAACTAGTTTTTCAAATAAATCAAAAAATTAAATAAAAATAGGAAAAATTCCAATTTTTGAAAATAAATTCATACACACCAAATTAGTCATACTCACTATTTGTGTGATGAATGTTACCCAACTTTCAATAATTTTTCATTTTTTTTATTTTTCCACCATTTTTAACTAGTTTGTCAAATAAATCAAAAAATTAAATAAAAACTGGAAAAATTCCAATTTTTGAAAATAAATTCATACACACCAAATTAGTCATACTCACTATTTGTGTGATGAATGTTACCCAACTTTCACTAATTTTTCATTTTTTTTTTTTTCCACCATTTTTAACTAGTTTGTCAAATAAATCAAAAAATTGAATTCATACGCACCAAAGTAGTCATACTCACTATTTATGTGATGAGTGTTACCTTATTTTTTCCAATTTGTTTTTTTTCTCCCATTTTAAACTAATTTATAAAATAGATAAATATTGATATTAAAAAGGAATAGTACATCACAATTTACAAGATGAAAATGTTAGAAACGGGACAATTTCCCCCAAACGAAAAATTAACTAAAACGAAAAATTTAATTTATAGGATAAAACATGTTAAATTTTAAATAATCATATGATCATATTTTATTTGATATGATTAATGAAGACAATTTTATAAATATATAAAGTGTACCAAATAAGAGACAATTTTATTTTTATAAAATAAGAAAACATTTTTTGTAAATTTTAAATTTTAAAATTTATAATATATAATTATTGAAAAATGAAAAATAAAGCATTAAACCTTTTTTAGACACAGCAAATAAGAGCGGGTGCTTCCAAAGTTTTGGACAAATAGAAGCGGCAAAAATACCGCCGCTATCTTCACTCACCCTTTTCACAAAATACTCAACCTCTCTCTCACTCACTGCTCTCTCTGTCGTCTGGCACTCTCTCCACCTCTCCCTTCCTCACACACTCAACCCCTCTCTCTCTCTCAACCTTTCCATAACAACCAATTTGAATCGTATTTAGGAATTTACCATCTCTCAATCAATTTCACATATCAATTTGGGGGCTTCAATGGACTTCAATCAAGTTAGGGTTTCTTATGTTTAAATTAGGTGTTTCCCCCTATTCCTTGCTTTAATGATAAACAGATTGCATCACTATATCAGAGAGCTCCGTATTCAAAGAAGGGCATGGAAGCTGTAAAAAAGCAAAACCGTGTCCATCGGGTCTGCGCTATGGTCTTTCTCAAGGTTTGAAGGATCTGATTTTACAATTTGTTATTGTTATAGTTTCTCAATTGAATAAAGGGTATTCAAGTTTTTGTATGAGTTTTTTGTTCAATATTCTCTGTTTGACGATTTTATATATCCCCTTCGTTTTTTTTCTGATTGTTTTTTGATATGTGCTTTCTATCAATCATATACGTTGATACCCCTTACTTAGAAGCTTTCAATTTCTGAGTGACAGTGATAAATTTTAACATGGAGGAGTAATGCAGAGTGGAATGGGTTCTGCAGAGTGGAGAGCTGTAAAGAGTAATGCTTATTATAAGAGATAATTTTGTTTATAATTTGGAGGTATCTGTTTATATTTTTATTAGTTTTTGGTAGATGATGTTAATTTATGTCCATGTGATTATGTGAGATACTCTCCTGTCTTGCGCAAGGGAAATTACTTGCTTGAGTTTCTTCTTTTATTGTTGTGTTGGGAATTGTGTTTTGTAGGTTAATATTGTGTATGTCAATGATTCTTATTGTTGTGCTGGAAAGTTTAATATGGGCCGAGTTGATCCAGATCAATCTTTCAAGAAGGAAAATGATGTCAGTTTTCCTGTATATATTCAATTATAATTATGGAGGAAGAGATTCATAGATTGCATAAGAATTTAGATGAGAGAACTGGGCAGTATGAGGAGGCAGCCTCTACTGCTGAGAAGGTATAATTTGTGGATTTGTTAGCGATGCATTTTTCTTTGCAATTCTTGATTTCTTGCCCTGGAAATGAAGTCTAGTTCCTAAGTAATTTTTTTCTGGATCTGATTTGGGCTGTTTGGCTAAATTTTTGTACTTATAAGTCAAATTTTGTTGTGAGATGTATGTTTCAGCTACTTTTCGGACTTTTCCAAACAGCCCTTTGGAATTTTGAATTTTGAGTGTTTTGCTCTTCAATATCACATGTTTGTAACATACCTGAAATCTTTTGTGTAAGTGTCATAAATTATTGGCCAGGATATAGATGCAGAATATGCCTAAACCCCATTAATGTTTTATGAAAATGCAAGAGTATTGTGCAGAGGGACTCGGCACGGTATTGGAACAGGGACATGTTTTTTTCCCATGTCTTGAGTTTATCATGTAGTTGCGAGTTTTCTGAAAATTTATCCTTGTTTTTCCACTACTGCAGTAATAATAAATCTTGCAATGGATGCCTACTGCCTAGCTTGTAAATCAATAACTAGACAAAGAAAATGATTTCATTTTAGTCTAAACCCCGACCAAACTTGTACATTACTTAGATCTGGGGTTTTGATCTTTTGCATAGTATAACTAATAAGTCGTGTATACTCACAGTTGCTTGCTGAAACCGACTGACCTCAGATGGTCCAGGTTTTAGGCCTTGATATTTGTGCAGATGGTAGGAGACCAAATGATCAGGGGTATATTTGGAGGACAAGGAAAGCGCGTTAAAACAGGTTAATAACTTGTAGTTCTGGTAATAAGTTATATATCGTTTTTCTCTTTGATTATATGTGTGATAATTACATATAATCTGATCAATTACAGGCGAGATGTTAGTTGGACCAGCTAGGGCCCTTTTTATGGATGAAATATCTACCGGCTTGCATAGTTCTACAACTTATCAAATTGTGAAATCGCTCCGGCATAGTGTCCACATTCTCCAAGGAACTGCTCTAGTATCTCTCCTCCAGCCAGCCCCTGAAGCATATGATTTGTTTGATGATATTATTCTCCTATCTGACGGATATTATGAATATGAATTGAGTATATTTTATTATGATTATTTACAGTTGGATAAATTTATGTGCTAGCAGTAGTCAGTAACTAACCTCTAGATCTCTTTCTTTTTAGCTGTTATCTAGCCCTAGGGGAAGCAGATATTGCATCGGTTCATTTTATGAAATGCTTGCAAGCAGGAAGTGGTGCTTGCCTGGACACTAAACATCTGGCAGAAGCCTCCGAGGGACTAGATAAAGCAAAGGTAGCTATCTGTAATTTCTTAATCAGCAACTTTCTCGCTGCTGTTTTATGCCTTTTCATGTATCTTATCCTGCAATTTGTTGTATTATACCGGTCAGAGCATCTTAAATTCTTTATAGCAAGATAGAAATGTTAATTTTGACTGAATTTTTTGCTCGTAATTGTAAACTCCATTTGGGATTTCAATTTTATCTAATATATTAAGAAAAGCTTAGCTGCACTAAAGATTCTCAGGGCGTATGATAATTTAGTTGGGACAGGGTTACTATCTGCGGTTTTTTATTTTGGGGTGGGGGGGAGGTTGGGACTTAGGAAGAACCTAAAGCAGTGTTCCTTTCAGGATTTAATATTTAATGAATTTGAGTTTACTTTTTAATCTTTATGGATTTTCTGTTACCTTTTGACGTGAAAGTAATAACTGAAACCCTTTCTTTGCTGAACTTTACTGAAAATATTGAAAAAAAGTTTGTTCTAGTGATTTTTGAACTTAATTTCATTTATATCAGAAAATATTGGAGTGCATGAAGCAATCTACTGACCTTTTGCAACAAGGGACTGCTGTTTATGCAGAGCATGCCTTGGTGAGAATTGAAGAAGCTTTGACAATAAGTTCTTTCTCAGAAAAGCTACAGGAAATGAAAGCAAATGTTCTTTTCATGGTTTGTTATCATCTGATCATGCTTATAAACTTTAATTTAATTATCTATGTACGGTATGTAATTCACCATTTGTACTAGCAATTAATCGTGTGATAGTTCAACATATTCCGCTGATATATTCTTCACGGTGATGTCATTTTTGTTTCTCTACAGCTACGAAGATATGATGAGGTGATTCTGTTTTGTGAGAAGACCATGGATGCTGCAAAGATTAACTGCTCCGTAGTTGGTCTTGATAACAGGCTAAATAATGTGGATGGTCCTGAAGCAAGAGCGAGCTCTTCCTTTAGGCTATGGCGTTGGAACCTCATAGCTAAGTCCTACTTCTATTTAGGAAAGATGGATGAAGCTCTCGATTTTGTCAAGAAACAAGAGGAATGTGTGCTAATCACGGAAAGGTAGAACATATCTACGTGTACTTATACTGAATCATTTTGAAGATTTATTACTTTTTGTCTGGTAAACTGGTATTATGTATCATATAAACATTGCAGGAAGGGAAACAATTCCCTGGATTCAGTGATACCATTAGCTTGCACTATACGAGATCTGTTGCGTTTTAAGGTGTGCCCATTTTGTCTCTTAAATTTGACCATTGTTTTGAATTTTGTTATGTGCTTTGTTAGTTGATAATATTGTGATAAGCATCTGCATGTCTGTCAGTGGGTGTACATGTGTGTATGTCTGTATATGCTTGTACATATATGTAGGATCAATACCTCCATGGCTCTATGTGGGCGTATACAGAAAATTTCTGGTGTATGTTCTTCTTTTGATATGGACGCATGCCCCTATTACTTCCCCTTATGGTTGCACATTTTTCTGTTCTTCCAGACTCCAAGAAAGAGTAAACTGGAATAAAGTAGTAAGTCCTTCAAAGTGAATGATATGAGAGACCGGAAGGAAGGAAATTAAATTGTGTTGGGCCAGAATAATCTCCCAAAGTCCAGCTTTTCTCAAACCTACTCTTGAAGCCAGACAAGCAATTACAAAAAGGAGAGGATATATTGTTGCAAACACCATATGCTCTGCAGGAAGCATCAACTTGGCACTGTGTTTTTGGCTCAGACCAAACTGCAGATCACTTCTGTTCATTTGGCAACCATATGAGTTGCTTAACTTGCCCATTGTAATCCATAATTTGTGTAGTAATAAAAGAGGAAGTGTAAGTGAATAAGCACTGGTAGCATTGTACAATAGAATAGTATTGGGTATCCCAATGTTTTCTTTGTAATGGTGAAATTCCAATTTTGAAATTATTTTTTTTTTTTTTAAAAATTGACCTATAGCGTCGGTCATTTGAAAGGGCGACGCTATAGGTTTTTTTTTTTAAAAAAAAGATTAACCTATAGCGTCGGTCATTTAAAAGGGCGACGCTATAAGCTATACCTATAGCGTCGGCATTTTAAGGGGCGACGCTATAAGCTATACCTATAGCGTCGGCATTTTAAAGGTGCGACGCTATAAGATATACCTATAGCGTCGGCATTTTAAGGGGCGACGCTGTAGGCTATACCTATATCGTCGGTCATTTAAATGACCGACGCCTAAAGTAGACTTTAGCGTCGCCATTTTAACCGACGCTATAGGCCTATACCTATAGCGTCCCCTGCATATACTACGCCAAACAACCGACGCTATAGGTCTATATAGGCGACGCTATAGGTCCAGTCTGTAGTAGTGTTTTCTCATACCTACCTGATCATACTTAAAATTAGCAATTGTTACCTCTGATGAGCTATCTCCGGGTTGGAATTGAAGTTGTGTCTGTTTTTTGAGTCCAATTCCATGTTTAGCCTTGCATTTGTCCACATGTCTATTCAAAGATGTTGTTGAACCAGTTTGACCACGTTTTAATTCAGTCTTACAAAATTTGCACCTTGCCCACTTCACACCATCTTTCACGAATTCGTCCAGATATTTCCAAGACTCAGATGTTTTTCTTCTTGTCCTTTTTTTGTAAGGAACCGGACCATCTTCAGTTTGCTTGTCCCCTTGTTCGCTGGTTACTCCACTCACTTTTTCTTTTAAAGATGCATTAGAACCTGTTTCACTTCTCTTTCCTTTTCTATTACAGATCTCATTTTGTTCACCTGTGTCCTCGGATGGAGTTTCGTCTCCAAAACTTTTAACATTTTCTTCAAATTCAGCATTCTCGGGGATAACTTCTATGTGCACTTTGGATTTTCTTGCTTTCATTTTAATTCTAAAATAATTGGAAGATTCCATAAATTAACACAACAAAACAAAGTATTAAAAATTGTACCACAATTTCATGCCTAATCCTAAATAACTTACAGCAACCTCTGCTGCTCAACTTACATAGGAAAACAAAGCTTACAAACTACTGAGATTGTTATCTCGACAACCCAACAACACTACATAATTACGTACTCTGAAAATAAAACCCAAGCCAAGTTCATAACTAAACAACTACCTAACCTTAATTACTACACGTCTATTGTCTACACCCTTCGTAAGAAATTCATTCTGAAGATTATTTCAACACACACAAACTAACACCCACACACACAAGTCAACTATTATTAACAAATAACAAACGAAGCTTCTTCTTCTTAAACCAACTTTGATTCCATCCCTAAATAACCCCATACCATTTAACTTAGTTACATTTACATACAAATATATTTGCAAATTGAGAGAGAAAGGGGGAGAGAGTGTGAGGGAGAGAGCGGGAGAGAGAGAGAGAGAGAGAGAGAGAGAGAGAGAGAGAGAGAGAGAGAGAGAGAGAGAGAGAGAGAGAGATTAGTACCTGAGAACAGAGAGCGTAATTGGCAATTGAGAGGCGGAAGAACCCTAGTCGTGGTCTCTGTATCTGTGTCAATTAGTTAATTAGACAAGTGGATATTTAGATAATTAGATCATTAGATGAATTATTGATTTCTTTTGTTTTTACTTTTTAGTTTTATTCATTTTTGTTTAATTCATTTGGGCTGGACTTGCATTGCACATGGACTTAAGTTAACTGACTTTATTTTAGTATGGGCCTAATTTGGTCTATTATAAAAACAAGCCCAAAGAATGGAAAAAAAAAACCGACCAAATCAAAAAATTTAATTTTTATTTTTTATCTCCAAGACTCCAACAAAATTAATTTTTTATTTTTTGAAAATTTGGGAATATCACTAAATTATATATATTTTGACATCCGTACGGTTGGATCGTCGAGAAATATTTTTTAAAAAATAGAAACAACAATTCGTGACAAAGCACTAGTTACTAGTTAAAATAGTAGTGATCTACTAAGATCTCGAACCAAATTAATTTTTTATTTTTTGAAAATTTGGGAACCAAATTAATTTTTTTAAATTAATTTTTTATTTTTTAAATTAATTAGATATATCTTGAAATCCGTACAGTTGGATCGTCGAGAAATATTTTTTAAAAAATAGAAACAACAATCCATGACAAAACACTAGTTACTGGTACTAGTTAAAATAGTAGTGATCTACTAAGATCTCGAACTAAATTAATCTTTTGTTTTTTGAAAATTTGGGAATATCACTAAATTAGATATATCTTGACATCCGTACGGTTGGATCATCGAGAAATATTTTTTAAAAAATAGAAACAACAATCCGTGACAAAGCACTAGTTACTAGTACTAGTCAGAATAGTAGTGATCTACTAAGATCTCCAACCAAATTAATTTTTTTATTTTTTGAAAATTTGAGAATATCACTAAATTAGATATATCTTAACATCCGTACGGTTGGATCTTCGATAAATATTTTTTAAAAAATAAAAACAACAATCTGTGACAAAGCACTAGTTACTAGTACTAGTTAGAAAAGCAGTGATCTACTAAGATCTCCAACCAAATTAATTGTTCGTGAATAACTCGAGCTCGGATCGAGCTCAGTTCGGCTTGAGACTGTTCCTGAACAACTCGAGTTCGGCTCGGTTCGGTCAAAGCTCGGCTCGTTTCGTTTAGAAATCAGCTCGGTTCGTTAAGATCAAAGCTCGGCTCGGTTTGTTAAGGTCAAAGCTCAGCTCGGTTCGATCAAAGCTCGGCTCGACTCGGTTCGTTTGCAATCCTAGTTTTAAGTTAATATGGAAACTGTATGCAAGATTGGACATGTTTATGTGGTTTTTAAAGTTATAAACTCTTTAATGATGTGTAAATCTTGGGTGGTGATAAATTGATGTTACCACTGGTCTTAGAGACCTTTGATAATGGTGATATGATTTTGATGTTGTATGGTTGTATTAAGTGGCTAGATAGAGTTCATGGAATTTGGAAATGTACGGTTTATAGCCGTTATAATGTCGAAATTTCATTAAACTATTTGAGCAGTTAATTCCGAATTGAAAAAATGTTTTCTTGGAAAGTTTTTGGCCATAAACCAGTAGGACTTGTTTTGTAGTTTGTTTTGACACCAAGATCATGTGATTACGATTTACTGTTTATGAGATATGCTCGTTTTAGTGAAATCGGTTAAAACGGACGAATCATTGAAATGGACTAACTTTATAAAGCCAAACGAGCCCTTCAAAAATGGTTTTTGATTATGAAAATTTTATGAGGAGTAACCTGGTCAGTGGTTAAGATCCCATAAAAAGTTGGAGTAGAAATACGAAATTTTCGATTTTATAGAAATGCTTAAGTCAAGAATGCGTATGAGAAACCACTGCAGAAAGAAGCTATTTTTAGAGAAACAATTGAGCTATCAAAAAGATGTTCTTAAATATGAAATTTGGAATAAAAATACTCTGGACAGTTAAGAAGAAGTGAGAAAAAGAATTTCATGAAAAAGTTTATTTTTCGATTTTATAGAATTTTTCGAATCAAAGTTGCGCAAATGAAAAACCCTTTTAGGGGATGATACGAGACGAACTTTAGCTTCGTTGAAAATGACCCCTAGCGAAAGTCGTTACGAAACCAATAATTATCGAAAGTAGTTAAAGGATATCATGGACTTACAATAAGCCAAATGTGTAGTAAGGATGTATCATTACGAAGTTGTGTCTTTATGTGAATAGTCGATTCGACGGGATCGTTTAACGAACTAACCATCTTATTGGTTGTTATAGATCATCACACTAGAACCAGAGCCCAGACTATTCCGACACGATAATGCAAGTTTTTGAAACTTGTACTTCAAGTATTTCTAAACTGTTGTTTTGTGATATAACTGCCATGAACTGCTTAAAGTATTTTTCGAATCAGCATGAGATGTACGGTTTATTTACGAAGATATATAAACCTGTTAATTAAGTACGTATGCATAATACATATGCATGCATGCGATGATGTGTTAAAATTCTCAAGTAGGGTACAATAATACCCTTTTCTTAAGTAAGGGAGTCGGAGATATTTCGTCCGGATAAGGACATAAAAACCCGGAAGTCACCGGAGATGATATATGATGTACATTCGATTTAAAAATATTCCAATAAATATAAATTGGATACTTTCGGATTAAAAATCCCTTTGATGATATTATTTAATGTTATTTAAATAATTATTAATTATCCCAAGCGGATTACTTATTTAAATATTATTTGAATATTTATTAAATACTCCAGGATGATTTAGAAATCATATTATTTATTTAAAAGTTATTTAAGTCTTTAAAAATTATTTTAAATATATCTGATCGTCGGAAAAATTATTTAAAAATAGTGTGGGTTCCCATTTATTAATTACTAATAGTCTCACTCATCGAAATGTGTCGCTATCACTCACGAACTTATCAAAACTTGGGAACCCAAGGTTTTGGGAGCCAGTATTAATGTTTTCTCCCTTCGCTATCTATAAGACAAATAAGAAGTACACCCTACCTTGTAAGGAGGGGCTCAGGTTTGACTAAGTACTCAAAGACTCCGATCAAATCCCAAGTTATGTTTTGTAATGAGCTTCCTAAGTAAATGAAATCTGTTGACTAAGGTCAACCCACATGCCAAAGTTACTTCCTCAATTATTCATGGAAGTAAAGCTAAGTAAATGTTATCAGGCCTATCAACAAGCTCTGTGCTTGATATAGAACTGTTACCAAACCTGTCAACAAGCTTTGTGCTTGGGGAACTGGATTAAATTCTGTTCCAATGATGGATAGGATTCTTTAGGGGATTGGAGGAAGAGGGGGCTACGCTCTCGGGCGTAGTCCAAATATTAAGGCCCACAACCCAATAAGGGAACGTCGTCCTTCTACTAGTAGAAAAACAGAGGCACGATACATTTGCTGATCACCAGATATCGTGGAAAAGGCTCCAGCATAATCTCATTCTTCCAATTGGAATTGTACTGCAACACTGTAATGAAAGCCTAGGTGCTCAATTACCGATAGTGTTAACAGAATGATGAACTATTCGAAGTACCCCATATATTCCTCATTATATTTCTGGATAAGGAATGAAAGATGTTTAATGATGGTACAATACCAGTATAAGATATGTCGTATGGTTTAAGATAACAAAAGTACTTTGAAAACTATTATTATACGGCTGAGCTGTATTGCTCACTCTTGCTTTTCTTTTATATATATACCACACAACAACAGATAAGCATGACAAGAACCAGGCAGGCCCTTCGCAAAAGCATGCTAACCGGTCAGCAGTTTAGGAGACTATTTACGAGGCAGGTGACGAGGCCGCACTCAGTAGCATTACCACAGGTGAGCAGACTAAGTTGGATAGATTTACAGCTTAGGTTGGTTAGGTTTATTTACAAGCATGACTTGTGTAAGTTTCTGAAAATCAAACTGCTTTTTGGCCGTAGATGCCGCCTTAGATGGTAATCCCTTTTAAGTTTGAACTTTTAAGACTATGACAATTTGGGTTGTAATAACTATTTCAAGATGGTTGTAATAACTTAGTAATGACTTAATTTCGTCTCTGAGCCTATAATCTGTGAATGTTATGTTTGATTGAGGGGTCACAACATGATAATTTGAAGGTTAAGAATAATGTTTATTAAAACTGAGAATTAAGGACAGAGTGACAGCCAGGATCCCCGACCCCGGATCTAGGGATGTTACAAATAGGGCCTCAAGCATTTTACTCTCGGACAAGTATATTTGAGTTGGACTTTTATTCTTGGACCAAGTATGTCTCGACCAGACTTTAAAAGACATAACTCCCATTTTCATACGGTACTAGAAAATGACCCGTGCCTTGCACGGGTTATTACGCTAGTTATATATCTAATAGCATAATAGGAGGGAAAATAAATTAAATCATAGGCTCGATCCCTCCGAATCTCCAAACTCGTGAGTAAATTATTCCTCTACACTCCAAACCTAATTCCTTCCAATCTTACGAACATAAACTCTAAATATTTCTAAATTATTGTTATTCAAATGGTTTGAACCCATGACCTTACGAAATTAAATTCAACACCATAACCAGTGGAGCTGTGTGGCATTTGAGTTTATATTAAAAATCATTAACTACATACATAAATATTTTTTTGTTTATATATATTTGTAGATAAATCTCAGTTGGCTTGTAGATAATTATACATTAATGTAAAATTATTAACTATACGTACATATGTACAAACATACATACATACATACATACATATATTTATTTTGTATAATTCATTAATATTTTATTATCTATAATCTATTAATTATTGTATAATTAATGCATATTTATATATACATACTTGTGATAATAGACTCTTGAGTATTCTCTAGGATTAGCTGGCTACTGAATGAAAATTATATGGTACATGTTTGACTGCATCATAAAAGTTAATACAGTTCTTGTTCATCGTCTCGGTGACAGTTCTGAATGAATTTGAATCTTGAATTTCAAATTTATTCGAAATCCGAACTGAACATAAATATAAAGTAAAATAATATAAATATAAAATTAAGTAGGAATTTATCGAGATTTTACTGTATCTCAATGCTGGATCGAGACATAGTTTAATTAATTTTTTTTTTGAATAATTAATTTATATATATCTTAAAAATGATCATAAATAAGTACATATTTTTATCGAATTTCGGAAATAAACCAAAATAAAACCCAAAATCTTAAATGATGAGAAATAAGTTATTGTCACTTGAATTATATGGCCTGTTTGACTACGACTTCAAATAAATTTTTATGGACTTATTTTCGGGTAAAAAATTCATATTTTAATTATTTTTTTATACAAATATTTAATGTATGTTCGAGATTCTATAAGTTGAAAAAAAAGTTAACCTTTTTCAAAAAAAAAGTTAGCAATCTTTTAGCTTGTTTGGCTCACCTTTTTTAAATCCTTATGGACTTATTTTCGGGTTAAAATTTCATGTTTTAATAATTGTTTTTATACAAGTATTCAATGTACGTTTGAGATTCTATAAGTTGTAAAAAAAATTAATTTTTTTCAAAAAAAAAGTTAGAAATTTCTAACTTTATCTTAAAATAACTTGACTTATTCTGAAAAAAAATTTCCCAAACAATTCCTTTAACCTTATTTTAAAATAAATTGATTTATTCTGAAAAATAAGTTATACCAAACATCCTCATAACTAATTAACTCTTATTTACGGAGTTAAAACAGTTGATTTTTCTTTTGTTGTTACTCCTCGAAATATTTGCACATGACCAAGAACGGGGTGAAGGGCCAAAATATTGTGCCATTGGGCATTTTCTCCAAGAACGGCACTTGCTTTAAGACGCAACTTGTCTAAAACTAACATAAACAAAATTCACACTCACATTTCTCTTTGATTCTTTATTGCAAAATTTGGTGGGAAACAACGTAAAATGGGAATCATTCATTGAACACAAACGAAGACTAGAATTATTAGGACTGGATACATTGCATGTACTTGTTTTACACATGTATGTATGTGTGTGTACATATATTACATACACATCACATCTTCACTTTCTCTTTCCCTACCAATTGACATTAAAAAACAAGATTACCCCACAACTTAACAAATATATCTAACGCCAACTATACATACATACATTTACATACAGCCCACCAAGCCAACCTCTCTTCTCTTCAACCTTTCATTTTTCCACTACCCTTTTTTCCCCTTATCAAATTTGGGGTTTTTTTGGTGATGATCTGCTAGCCCTTTTCACTTATGCATCTGTTCTTTCTTGATTTTTATACTTTCTTGATCATCTTGTTGCTTAAAGATCTCACCTTTTTTGCTCTCTTTAGAGGAGGGTTTCAAAGCTTCAATCTTTATTTGGATTCATGTCGAAAGTCTTTGAATTTAGTGGTAAGAACTCTTCAATTGTCATGGGTTTTGCTTGAATTTGTCTAGTTTTAGCTAATTACTGATCTTTGTGTGTATGCATGTATGTATTTATATGAGTTCTTATATTATTAGTTGGTTTTGTATAGTAGTTACAGATTCATGCTTTATTAGTATCTGTTTTAGGTTGATTCACACTTTTCTGTTGATCAGGGTATTATATATGCCAGGGATTAGTATAAATTGTTTTGATAAGTTGATCTTAAGAATCTGAAAGGAACATATGTTTTATGGCAACTTATATGTGATTGATAATAAGGTCAAAGTTAAGAGTTATGTGATGTTCTCCTTTTTACTGTCTTTTTTATGTTTGTTCTTGCTTGTTTTGTTACAAGTTCTATTAATTTCAAGGAAACAATCAGATTGTTATGTTAAGTGTTTTCTGTCTTTGCTATATATCATGTCTTTAGTTATGAATGATTTTTGAATCGGTATGAATTGATCTAGATCTGTTATTGACAATCCGGGTTTTCGCCTGTAATTTGTTTTATATATTGATATTGTTTTGATCTGCAAAGTGGATCAGCATGTCTAGATTATAAATTTCTAGTTTATACCCATTTAGGAATAAATAGTCAGATGTACTGATATTGTTTACCCATTATTACAGGAGATGTCACCTTCTGTCCTAGGGGTTCAATATACCCTAACCCGAAGAAAGAAGCAAGTCTTCTGTTTCCCTTTGGTGGTCATCATCTTGATGTATATATGCCTCTTCTTAAGAAGTCCCGCATCAGTGCCCCTTTTCAATTCAGTGGAGAAACACTTAAAGAGAAAAGAACCTCAATTGATATTCTTCCCGATGAATGCATATTTGAAGTCTTCAGACGTCTTTCTGGAGGAGAAGAAAGAAGTGCATGTGCTTGTGTTTCCAAGCGTTGGCTTTCTCTTCTAAGTAGCATCCGCAAGGATGAAATATGTCCTACTGAAATCTCTCATTCTGTAGAAGCCAAGGAAGAAATCGTTTCCGCTAAGGTAGACAAACCCTCTAAGACCGATAAGGATGCGATTGCTGGCTCAGATATTGGTGAAGTTGAATCGTTGATTGTAGATTCAGAAGTAAATAGTGATGGATACCTTTCTAGGTGTTTGGAAGGAAAGAAAGCTACTGATATCAGACTTGCTGCCATTGCTATTGGAGCCAGTACCCGTGGAGGACTTGGCAAGCTTTCTATTAAAGGAACCAATTCAGTTCGTGGGGTCACAAATTTTGGCCTCAAGGCTATTGCTCGTGGGTGTCCATCTCTAAGGGTCTTGTCTTTGTGGAATGTGTCTTCTATTAATGATGAAGGCCTTTCTGAAATTGCTAGCGGATGTCACATGCTAGAGAAGCTTGACCTTCGTTGTTGTCCCAATATTTCTGACAAGGCATTGCTGGCTGTTGCAAACAACTGCCCGAATTTGACTTCTCTGACAATTGAATCTTGTTCAAACATTGGTAACGAAAGTTTTCAGTCTGTCAGTCGTCTCTGTCACAAGTTGAGTTCCGTTTTAATCAAAAATTGCCGGCTTGTTAGTGATCAAGGAATTGCAAGTCTGGTATCGTCAGCCAGCTCCTTGACCAAGTTGATCCTCCAGACCTTGAATATCAGTGATATGTCTCTTGCTGTTATCGGTCATTACGGAAAGGCTCTCACAGACCTGGCTCTTGTTGGCCTACAGAATGCAACTGAGAAAGGCTTTTGGGTAATGGGTAATGGTCAAGGTCTGCAATTATTGAAATCCTTCACAATTAACTGTTGCCAAGGAGTTACTGATTTGGGTGTAGGAGCAATAGGAAAAGGATGCCCAAGCTTGAAGCAGTTTTGCCTTCGTAAATGCGCAATTCTATCAGACAATGGTTTGGTTTCTTTTGCCAAGCTTTGTACTTCACTAGAGAGCCTACAGTTGGAAGAATGCCACAGGATCACCCAATCTGGGTTGTTTGCTGCTCTCTTAAACTGTGGTGAAAGTTTTAAGGCTCTTTCTTTGGCATACTGTTTTGGTATCAAGGACTCAAACATAGGATTCCCCGTTATGTCTCCTTGCAAGTCTTTGCGATCTCTATCCGTTCGTGACTGCCCTGGTTTTGGTAATGTGTGCTTGGCCATATTGGGTAGAATCTGCCCTCAGTTGCAACGTCTGAACCTTACAGGGCTTCATGGAATAACAGATGAGGCTTTCCTCCCTTTCGTTCATAGTTGTGAGGCTGGTTTGACAAAAGTTGATATAAACGGCTGTGAACAGTTGACCGACAAAGCAGTTTCAGCCATTGCCAAGGTGCATGGTAGCACCCTTGAGCTGTTGAATCTTGATGGTTGCAGGCATGTAACTGATGCTGTATTGGTAGCTATTGCTGAGAATTGTATGGTGCTAAGTGAACTCGATGTTTCCAAATGTGCTGTTACCGATTATGGCATTGCAGCATTGGCATGTGCTGTCCAGGTTAACTTGAGGATCCTTTCCATGTCAAACTGCTTCTTAGTTTCTGACAAGAGTTTGCCCTCTCTGCTGAAGCTGGGTGAAACCCTCGTCGGACTTGATATCAAGCAATGTTCTGCAATTAGCAATGGCACGGTTGATCTGCTTGTGGAGAAACTGTGGAGGTGTGATATCCTCTCATAAGCAGGAAAGGAAATGAAAAACCCTGGCTCATGATTTGGTCTTGCAGATGGTAAAGACAGGGTCGAACATTATAAGTTATATCTGCCACTTCTGTTTAGTAGCGTAATTTCTTCAGTCTTGGGTCTAGTCTTTGGTTTGTCGTAGTCCAAATTCCAGATGCTCAGCATCCTTTTTCCAGGTAATGTGGCTGCAGTCTTTATTTGCAGTTTCCTATCGCTAGGAAGCTGTTTCAAGAATTTTTGACTCCCTACAGAAATGGGATGTCGCATTCTCTGGACCACGTTTTCCTGATAACAACAGATGCTGAGTTCTGGTTTCTGGTTAAATATCATATATATAGTCAGCTCTGGCAATATGTTGAACTTTGTTAAAAGATTCGAGTCTCATGTCTTTCTTATGGGTCTGTCAAGTTCTGTTTTTACCTAGTCTGTCATGTTGAGTTGTCGTTCGCCATGTATCATGATTAGGTTTCTATCCGTCTTTACTTCTAGGATTAATTTGGTTCCACGAGTCTTTTCTTTTGGTTGCAACTGCAATTGATTTAAGTGACTAGTGTTCCTGGGTTTTGGCCATAGCAGCAGACCCTTTCAGTCTCTGCTATGTACAACCTTGTTCCTTTGTGGGAAGGTTGTTTTTTATTTACCAATACCTAGGTTTTTGCAGTCACCTTTTGGTTAAGAGCTTTTGCAACATGTATGTTTTCTAGGGGATTCCAGATTTAGCTCTTGTAATGGATATTTCAATGAATAAAATGTTGCTTGTGTTTGTGAAAAGTCTCCTTTTTTCTTGCGTTATTACTTTATTAGTTTGCCTCTAAACTTTAAAACCTATGTAATATACTAATGAATTAAAGGGTGTAAGGTTTTTTATATACTCATTGCTTCAATCAGATGAATTGGCAACACCATCTCGGTGAGTTAGCGGGTTGATCCCAACATCTTATACTTTGTTACAACTTACAACATTAGAAGGAGAAGGAATATGTAACGTGCATCTTTCGACAATGACAATCATTTTGAGAATTCTACATATCGGAAACAATGCATCATGCATCGTACAGTAAAATGAGGTTTGGATCACTTTGTTGCATGCCAAGTATATGAATTACTTGGCTTTACAACCTTCTCATAAAAGTCGTATTCGTGCGGTACAATGAGGTTTGAATCACTTTGTTACTTGTATTCGTGTGGTACAACGAGGTTTGAATCACTTTGTAGCTTGCCAAGTACTCCCTCTGTCCCGGATTGAATGAGCCGGTCAACATTTCCCAAAGATTAAGAATTTTTTTTTGATTTTGTTTTCTGGCAGCTTTTGGTTGGTTCATTTGACCACTTGTCCGGATGAAGTAATTGTTTAGGTTGGTTGTGTATTATATTGTATAAAGATTTTAATATGGGTGTAATAGTGAAAAGTCATGGGTGTTATAATGCTTATTTAATAAAAAAGGCTCCCGGTCCCTGGCAAACATATGACAGGGACGTTTCATACAACATACGATTTTTAGGTCGTCTGATCAAATCATCAACGAACAGGATTAGAACAAAAGTGTTAGTAAGTACCGCATAAAGTTTCTGCGGTACATGTAAACTCAGAAAGTTTATGCGGTATGTAGCCCCCCTGTTTTCACACCAAAAACCCTACTGTACACGTACCGCAGAAACTTTTTGCGGTACTGTATGCTATAACATACGTTTGCTGTAGACCGGACCCCAACAACAAAAAAGTATAAAATGAAAAAATAGTGGGTGTAATAATGAAAAGTAGTGTTCAAAAATAGTAAGAATAGTAGATTTATTCTTTTTGAGATGTCCAGAAAAGAAATAGAGGTCATATAAATTTGGTACGGATGAAGTAGTATATATATGATTACTTGGCTTTCCAACATTCTCCGAAAAGTTGAGTGACTTGAAAGGACAACTGTTGATCATCAGATCCAAAATTAGTCCAGGTTGGCAGGGACGACTTTTATGATAATTCCTTGCCTTAGTACAAGGACTTGTACAGAGATTTCTTTACCCAGAAACTTGGATTAAAAATCAGTCGTCAAAAAGTTATACTCCCATCCCCCTCATTTATTTACTTTCAAGTGGTACACAGAAACCAAGACAATGCATAAAAATGAGTAAAGTTAAATAAAAAATGGATAAAATAATGAAACCTATCAATATTTAATAATAAATTTGAAATAGTAGAGAAAAGCAATGGATGTAATGATATTTTTTATTATTAAGTATTATTAAGTATGAGATAGTGAGGAAAAATAATAGGTGTAATAGTGGGGTAAACTTACTATTTATGATAACGTAAAGAAATAAAAAGGACATCCCAATCCAAAATAGTAACTGTAAAGAAATAAGAAATGAGAGGGAGAGACTAGTAAACATTCAGAACGTACAGTTTCCTTTTTCCGCGAAAAACATCATCTATATTACTTGTGGAGCAAACATCACTTGTACACGCCTCTTTTAAACCCGGAGAAAATTTTGAAAGTTTTTATTTTTTTACACACAAGAAAATCATAGTATAGATCAAGAAATCACAAAAAAAATCTTCAACACTTCCTAGATAATATTTGGTTGAGGTAACTAAGGCATAATAATCAGAACAGATGGGACAATTCAAAATGTAACAAGACAAATTACTTCTAAAAGCTAAATGAATCTATTGTTTCAAGTCAACTTAAAAAAACCTCTGATGCATCACTGCATCCTGATTGCAATGTATTTTAAAGTCTCTAAAAATAGGTATGCAATCCAAGAAAGCATAGTAATTAACTACTGCATAATAAGTTAATACAGTACAAAGCAGTTGTAATTAAAAGATACTAAACAGTGATCTGAGAGCATGGATGTTGCCAACTACTCAACACCTCCCCGTGAAAAGCTTGCAAGCAACCAACATTATGAAGGCACTACATACCAAACATATGAAACCGGTCAGAATGATAATTATAGTGATTATTAATAGCATAAAACGAAATTAATCAAAACAGAGAAAATGTTATATTTCAGATCTATGTTCGAAGATGCTTCAAAACATATCACAAGCTTAATAGTTCTTGCATTTGAAACAAATCAGCTACAACTCTACAAGACTGCATCCAAGATATCCTTTCTTAAATAAGAGCGGTAGATATCACAAGATAATTTTAAATTGGCGAAAATCAGGTAAGCATTCTCAAATTTTATTTCGGTAAAGATAAAATTTAAGGAAACATTATCATGGACATAGGACATACTATATGTAGAAGTATCAATCTGCTCGGGAAGCCCCTTTATATCCACCTCAAACCTCTCCTGAACCTGCATACCCACAATCACCACATGATTATAGCACTAACTTCAAACGTGATAAAATCAGAACATACAATGACTGGTATTAACCTGATTAAGCACATCAGAGTCAGAGGCAGAAGCTACAAAAGTGATGGCAAGTCCTTTAGTTCCAAATCTACCAGCACGACCAACCTTTGCAAATGACAAAAATAAAAGGCTCAGATATACTAAAATAGTAAAACCAAAATTGCATAATAACCATTAACAAAATGCATAACCAAGAATCTCTACCCTGTGAAGATATGTATCTGCAGAATCTGGCATGTCATAGTTAATGACGATGTTGACTCGTTCTATGTCAATGCCCCTACCAACCAAATCAGTTGCCACGAGAATCCTTTTATGCCCCTCTTTAAAATTCTTGTAGCGTGTTAACCTAAAATAATCAATTCAGTTAGACTGGCACAAATGCATTGTAAAGATTAGAAATCAACAAAAGAAAATTTAAGTAGACCTGACCATTCACAAACACAAAAAATCAAATTAATATCATACGTAACTACATACATAAAATTTGACATCAAAGGAAAGAACACATCGCTATCATACAAGTGCAATGCCAAAGAAATCAACTAAAAAGAAAATTTAACATACAAATTACAATGGTAGTATGCCACTAAGCCAATACAACAGATTAATAATGCAATTCGGTAAAAGCATGTCCCTATGAGAATGGACAAAGAAAAAGGGGTACAAAGTAAGAAAATGAAGTGAGAAAAGAAGATGCATTCCTGCCACTTACAAAATCCAAACGAACTTTACAAGTGACAAAGTATCTTTTAACAAGTGCGACAATTTGTAGACAAAATGACGCTAAAGGATTTTTTACCTCAGTTGCACTTAAAATCTACAGAAATGGAAGTCCATAACGTTAAAAAAAATCTTACTTCAAAAGCAGATAATATCAAGATATCTGTATCATCAATTTTTAGGATGCAATCAACGTATAAACTATATATAAAAAATCATAATCTGATTTTGTAATAGAACATAACAGATACACATGCAATTATGCATTGAAGCAAAGTACATTAAAAAAATACATGTACATTTATATACATATCAGACCATACATAGTACCACCATTTATTTAGCATATGACAGCATATTATATTTATATTGACACATCAGGTGGCTCTTAAGTAAAACATAAATGTATAATGATTTATGTATGCGACCACAAACTACATAACTACAAAGTATACACCATTACTACACAAACAAAAGAAAATTCCAAGGCACCATTACATACCTTTCTTCTTGTGACATGCCAGAGTGGATACAGATTGATGGAAAATTGCATTCCACAAGTAATTTGTTCAGCTCAGCTGCCCTGCTAACACTTTTGACAAATATGACAACTTGGTTGAAGTCCAGGGCATCTAGAAGATCATTCAGCTTCCGATTTTTCTCCAGCTCACTCAGTTTGATGTAATGCTGTAATTATACAGTGTAAGATAATACATCTTTCTAAAGGAAAGTTCTGTAACTAAAACAAGGATAGATACCTGTACAAGACCGTGTAAGGTCAGTTTGGCTTCATCATCCACATAAATTTCCATTGGCTGTAAGGAAGAATGGCACAGTAAGCATGTTAGGAGCCTTGCCGAAGCTAATGGAAGCCATTACAATATGAGAGGGATGTAAATTCCACCACTCAAAACTGCAATCCATCCGTGTGTCCCCTTGCAGGTATGTTTTATTTGGCAGAGACCCTTATGTCCCTCCAATACAGCTCTA
This sequence comes from Saposhnikovia divaricata, assembly GCA_036435485.1. Classification (NCBI taxonomy): domain Eukaryota; kingdom Viridiplantae; phylum Streptophyta; class Magnoliopsida; order Apiales; family Apiaceae; genus Saposhnikovia; species Saposhnikovia divaricata. Next base: position 50,435,815 of record CM071595.1, on the reverse strand, counting down.
TATCTTATTATATCATATCTCAACCCACCCACCCCCCCTCTCTTAAAACCCCTCCATATATATCACCATCTGCCCACAGGTACCCCCATAGTCACGACACAAAGAAAGAAAAAAACCTAAAGATACAATCTAAACTACACTGATTTTTTTTCATAAGGTGGTGATAAATATAATGATATAATCTTTTGGCTGATACTCCGTTGCAGGACCACCCTTGCAAGATTAAAAATGTAAGCACAAACCATATAATAAATGACATGTACAAGATGCTGCAATATTTGCTTCTCCAATCTCTGGCTAAAGCCTGCGGAGAGTTGACATAATGGAGATGGTTGTGACTTGAAAAATTAGTAAAGTTGGCCATGGAATATTACATCTTGCATGAATTTCTTGCAGACGGGACGGATTTCCTTGCTCAATGTTGCAGAGAACATCATAACTTGTTTATCATGGGGAGTCATCTTAAAAATTTCCTGCACATCTCTTCTCATGTCTGCAACACAGAAATAAAGACAACATATAAAATACGAGCTTTCAAAGTCACATGACATTAGGAGCACTAGTAACAAGTTAAAGGTGTATACCAAGCGACTCAAGCATCTTATCACATTCATCAAGAATGAAGTGCCTCACATTCCTCAGTGCTAGTTCCTTGTCCCTTGCAAGTGCAAGTACACGACCAGGTGTGCCAACAACAATATGAGGGCACTCATTCTTCAGAAGGTCCTTGTGGATTTTAATGTTGACACCACCATAAAAGACTGCAACTTTGATGTCAGGCAAGTACGTGCTAAACCTCTCAAACTCATGGCAGATCTGCAGAAGGGGCAGAGATTCAACCCAAATTTAGAGATATGAGGAAAAAAAAGTCACGAGGGCCAAAATAAATCATGATGAACATGGTTACATACGCAACCAAATAAAAAGAAAGTATGTGTGATTTAAGAAGGTACATATTCAGATCTGCACCTGATAAGCCAATTCCCTTGTATGACATAGAACAAGTGCAGCAACTTGACCAGCAACCGGCTCAATTTGTTGCAGTGTTGATAGAACAAAAACAGCAGTTTTTCCCATTCCAGATTTTGCTTGGCAGATAACATCCATGCCCAAGATAGCTTGAGGGATACACTCGTGTTGCACTGATGAACCAAATAAATTGAAGCCAAGTTTGAGTGAAAAGGGTTTACCAAATTCCAATCCATTTACTGCTCCCAAGTCATGGGGGAGAAAATATTTATTTACCTGGAAAGAAAAAATATCAGTCAAATTTTAAAGCATGGGGAACATGAGTCGCAATTGGATGCTAACCAAAAGGAAAGATAGTCATTTTACTGTATATATCCTTGCAAAGTGTAAACTAATAGTCCTACCAACAAGCTCGACAGGCAAAACAAAGTAAACCATAGGGGAAATATTAAAGAACATCAAAATTATCTGTATGGATAGTTCAATTGATAACATACAAATTATATGTTAGTATCAAAAGTAAACTAGATAACAAAATCACAGAAGTTCAGGTGATGAGGAAATTCAAATAAAAAGCTTAAGTAAAGAAACAAGTATCTCTTTTATGCTTCATAAAGTTCAGCTTCTAAGCCAATTTTGAAGACCTAGAAGTTGTTACTAGACAAACAGAGCGAGTATCTACTTTTGACTTAACAAACAAAGTCAACCTAAAACATAGAATCAAGGTATTGAAATATAACAAGCTACAAATATTATTTGGAGAACCTTCTATGAATACTATACAAACGATGGATTTATCAAAGAGACTACATGTGAGACCAAAACTCCTCAAGAAATATAACATGTCCAAGGGTCTAGGGATGTTTAACATACCACTAGGAGTATGCAGTACACGACAAGTAAAATTCACATAAATAATAAACCTCAAAGATGCATCATGGTGCATTTCGGTAATTCAAGATTTCAGGTCCACATTTGAAGTTGTACAAGTAGGAAGCATAATACTTGTAACAACCAAAATCAACAATTAGATAAGATTTATAAAAGAAAACAACTAAATAATTTGTATCCCTCTACAGATTCCATCTATCTTACTACCAAATATAAGTCGATATCACTCATTGTTGTTGCCTAACATTATTCACTAGAAAAAAATAGGATTACTATTATCTTAAATAGCAAACATATAAAATAACTTGCCTTCAGACGGATGCTCGAACCCAGAGTCCACAATAGCTCGCAGAAGTTCTGGCTTCAAGAGAAAGTCTCTAAATCCGGAACTGTGAATGCCTACGTATCCCCTACATTCCAGAATGGGAAAGGAACATCAGTTCTCTTAAATCATTTTTGCCCAATACAAAAGAGATTTGATTTTGAACTACATATGAATAATTAAAAAATAGGAAAAGTAATGATGAAATAGTAAACTCCATGTCATAGTAATGATGTGCACGTGGTGGGAATAGTTAATTACTTAAAAGTAACATGGAAACTTGAACAAAAGCCTAAATAAAGAGATAAGCTTCAAATGGCATATAAAAATAAAAACTTCAGAAGTTCATACACAAAAAGATGCTTTACTAACAGACCATGAGGTTATAATGCTAGTGAACAAATTCCGATAAAACGTGAACTGGTAATCATGTTCTCAGTTAAAAATCATTTTTTAGACGTGTATTCATCTTGTAAATAAAATTTAAGATGTATCACAATAACATCTTTCGTCAGCAAGGCACAATTAAGAAAAAACTGAAAGCCTTGCTACTATGAGCTCAATTTAATAAATAGTGTACTTGTAGCAACCTCAACAACAAAGAACTACATCAGGCACAGAAAAATTATCAGTACAACACTTAACCCAAACAAAAATATCCATACATACTTACAGACATAAACTACAACTCGACTCCAAACATACAATTTTCCACAGCTAAATTCAATCATAGATATTAACATTCACCGTGTTCCAAAAATACGGGAGCCACTTCTCATATCATAAAAGTCAACGTCTGCTTATCTCCATACTTGACTCAAGTTTAATCTCAACTAACCTTTATTCGAAACACAATAAACAATGCTTTAATCACTTCCAAACAAATCGCATGAATTCCGATAAAACAAACTAACCGACTCTCAGAAACTCAAAATTCTTTAATCTAACCTCCAGATCTAATCACCTAATTCACTTACCACAATCAAACACACAACACACACAATTCTAATTACACAAACACCTCAATTCAAACTCAAATAAAAAATAAGAACAATTACTTTTTAACGGACTCGCCGTTAGTTTTGGCGGCGACAGAGTCGGGAGCTTTCTCATCTTCCTCCTCGTAGTCAATAAGCTCCTCCTCATACGCGTCGTTGTCCTTGTTCTCGCCCATCCTGCATATACACACACATATATACATATAAGAACTCTAAATTGAAATCAAAATCAAAATCTGAGTGGTCAAGGATGAAATTGAAGAGAAGATATGGATACAAAATAGTTGTATGTATAGAATTATGGAACCTGGTGTGTAGATCTGAGAGAATTGAGAGAGCTAGGGTTTGGCGTCGACGTCTGCAGAGAAAATGTTAGAGATAGAATAGAGAGAGAGAGAGAGAGAGAGAGAGATACAAAGTGTATTTTATAAGTGGGGGGAGAGAGATATATAGGGTTTTGACGTTCCCGATGTAGTTAGGAGTGTTACTTTGCTGTGTTGTTTGACTTTTTTGCCCCTACGATATTAGAAATTGTATCAGATATTGGGCTCATTTGCAAAATCTTTACTCTCAACTGATAAGTTACTTATTTCAAAAAAAAATTGGTACATATTTTTTTTAGAGAAAAATGTGTATAAGAAGTTTAATATTCGTTATCTTATAAAAATAAGATAATTATTTCAGGAAAAAGTATAAATTTACGTACTTTTTTCCAGAATAAGTAACTTATTTCTGAAAAATAAGATTTCCCAAACGGGACAATTATGTTTTTTGTATTCTTTAGTTTATCTTCTCCTTATTCTGTCCATCTCATTTCTTTACAATTTTTTTATATAAAAAATTTAAAAAAGAAATTATAGAACTATATTTTATATACACCTTAAAGGGCATTTCAAACGGTAAAAAAAAATTATAAAGAAATGAAAGACGATTTTCATTATTCACAAAAAAAATTTAAAAAATAATATCGAACTATACTTCATATATACCCTAAAATACATGTCAATCAATAAAAAAATTGTAAGGAAATGAGAGGACGGAAGAAATAGTATTTTTGTTTAAATTTATTAAGATGTACTCCCATCCCATTTTACATCACACTAGCGTAAAAGCCCGTGCAAAGCACGGGCATTGAACTAATTTCTCGATCGAAATTGTGTATATATTTAAATAATTTTGTAATTAAAAATATGATAAACGATAAAATTTCAATTTATCTAATATTTTAATATTTATTTTGTAATTTTACATACATTTTTAAATTTTATATTTTGAATTATTTTTTAACTCAAAGTTAAAATTTTATAAATATTTCATTTGATGTTAAATACGATAAAATGACCTTCACGACCTATGCATGTATGTGAAATTTACAATCAAATTTTTTGATTTTATCATATATTGATACTCAATCATTATATATTATATTGATCAATTTGTCATATTATATAAAAATTAATATGAACCATATTTTATAATCGAGTTATAGTCTAACTGATCATTATAAATACTTATTGTAGTTTTGTAATAATTATGATTTGAAAATTTATATCTTTTTTAATTTTATTTAATGTTAATTATGTTACTTTTTTATATATAACATAGATCAATTTTTCAATTATTTTTAGAGTTCTTATATTTTTAACATAATTTTAATTATTTTTCGTGCATGTTTAAATATTTATGTTTTTAGAACAATCATATATTTAATTCGTTGAAAGTCTAAATAGTTGGTCGACCAAAATCCCCTAATATAGCTCATATATTTAAATTTTTATATACTTAAAACTAATGTGATGCAATTTTTAATTATGTATGATTTGATAACTAAAATTTACATATGTCTTATAACCAAATTTTATTTTAAGAATTTAATATCTACATGAATACGCGTGTAAATAAATCTCTTTTTTTTATTTGATTACAGTATGTATAATCTAAAATTTTATTTTTATATCAATTATCTAAAATGACAAAAAAGAATTGTAGAGTATACTCAATCGATTGGAATATTTTTGTAATTTTATCTATCCAATATTCTAGAAATAGTATAAATCAATAATTTATTTACTCAAAAATAAAAATAAAAGAGGAATATACAAGAAGAGAAGATGTGGTTTATCTTATATGATTTTTAAACAAAGCTCAAAATTGAGTCTAGCAAAGTTGGTTATGACATGAGTTTGATAGAAAAAGGTCGGTGGTTCGAATCCCAACAAAAACATAATTTCACTACTTTTTACAAAATTATTAAAGGATGTCATTTTTTGTAATTTTTAAAAATATAGGGGTAAAATCGTAACTTCACAACCATTAAATTGGCAAACTTTGTCCTCGTGTTCAAGTTTAATAAATAGTAATATAATATAATAATTTACAAAATAATTTATATATATTCAATTGAAAAAAATACAAGTATCATAAAAATTTATAAAGATGACTGATTAAATGATTATATATAAAATTATATAACCGAAAAAACGGAGTTATATAAATATATTAAACCAACATTTTATTGTACTCAAGAGTTAAAATAAAACAACTTAGGATAAGAGGAGAATATGTGGAATATCTAATAAATTTTTGAAAGTAAACTCAAAATGTAATGTAGCACAGAGGTTATGTCATTAAATTTGTTAGAAGAGGTTCGATTCCCAATAAATACATAAAATCACATATTTTTTAGCATAAATTATAAAAGGGTGGCATTTTTGCAATTTTATGACATGCAAAAAATACAAGTATCATAAAAATCTATAAAGATGACTGATTAAATGGTTTGTTAGGTCCGATAAGATTGTAGAAGGGGGGGTTGAATATAATCTATATCATTTTCTCGAAATTTGTTCTTTAAATAAAATTTATTTTAAACAAATTTGTGCGGAATAATATAACACAATTTCAAGTTGAATATAACAATATATTAACTTGAAGGGTGTTACAAAATCAGTCCAAATGATTATCAAGTAATTAATAACTAATTAGAAAACTCAACATGAACTTTGCTAATTTAGTTAATAAAAATCAAGATATCAATTTGTGAACTAGGAAACTTAATTCGCTAGTAGTACAAGAATCACAAGTAAACAAGTTCCAATGGATGGAATATTACAACTGAGATGAACTTGAATTTACAGAATTTAATTTGTAAGTGTTCTTGAGCTTGAAAGAGAGATATGAGCTGCTGTGTGTATATTTTCTGTTATGTTCGACTGCCTTGTTTCCTTCTGCATTCTGCTGCCTTATATAACACAGCCATAGTCATATTGCTTTGTTTTAACTGATATAACAATCAGTTAACACTAATATGACATTCGGTATGACTATCAAATGAATGTAATATGACTGTCTCTTTAAATATAACTTTCGGTATAACTATCCAGTCCAATATAACATTCGGTATTACTATCCAGTCCAATATAACATTCGGTATGACTGTCCCTTGAATGAAATATGACTATCCGTTTGAACTGAATATGACTGTCACACTTTGAACTGTATATGACTATCACACCTTGAACTGTATATGACTATCACACCTTGAACTGAATATGACTATCGGTATAACTATCATTTGATAGTTATATTATCATATTTTTCAGCTTATAATTAATTAAATGATTTATAAAAATCATTTAAATAACTATTTATTTTTCATATTAATTCTGATTTAATTAATATAATAATCACTTTAACAAATATATTAATTCTGATAGAATTAATTTATTTAATTAAATTAATTACTAGATTTAATCAATTAAAGTAGAATTAATATAAATCCTTTAATAGTCAATACTTCACTGCGAACCACGTAATTATGATAAGGAACATACACTGGATCGATGTTGACGCTCGATGTACTGTCTGGTTCATGAACGACTAACTCCAATCTTTGTTCTTCATCTTGACTTTAACACTGTGGTCTTTTTATACTCTTCACTCTCATCAATCATTCGGTACTGAAATTGTTTCTTATCACTTATAGAAATCTCTGTCCCTTAAATGAATCCATGTGTTTCAATGCTACCTTGAGGCTTGATCAGATATCTGAATCTTCTTCCAGTGTAAAACATCAAAACTATAGATTGACTTGTTGATTTTTCTTCTGACAGTTATCATCTTTTGAGATTCCTGTGACAGTTGATATTATTTACTTATTACAATCTAGTTTAATTGGATTAGGATCCTCGAACTACAAATAGGCTGAGTCATATGCCTTTCAATCTCCCCCTATTTGTTTGTTGTACAGTAACAAGCAAATACCTAGAGGATTCTTCAACTAATCCCAATTAAACAAGTAAAGAAAAAAAAACTTTAAATGCTAAGTAAATAATGGAAAAGTTCTGGTTCATATATAACATTATCCAAATTCAAACAGAAAAGATAAATACAAGATAGATGATCCTCTAGACTGATCATATAAGACAATTATCCTATCTTGTTCTATCAAAGCTCTAATGATATAACTTGTAGAGCTAATCTTCATTTACCACCTTCTTCCTCGTTGATTTCTCCTTCTTCTTGTTCATCCATATTAGGTAGATTCTTGATCAATTCAGAGTCAACAAGTAACTCCCTTCTAGATGACACATCTGTAGGATAAACCAGTGGTATTCCAAGTTTCTTTCTCAACTCACCTTGAAACTGCTTATACTTCTTCATGTTGGTCTGAGCATAGGATCGAATATGATCTGCAGCTTCAATTTTTTCTTGAGATGCAAAACCATGATTTCGAAGAGCATATTCAACATACACCAAATGTCTAGCAAGATGTGTATATAATTCCTCTGTCTGAAGATTAACAGTGTGAATAACTTCTCCCTTAAGAATTTTAACTTGTGGAGGGTTATCTATAACTTCAGGGCTAACTCTTTCAACAAATTCTTGAAATTTTTCATGAAGTAGTATACCTAGCTCAGAAGATGTTCTGACTTTTGGTCTCAGCACCCAAAGTTCTGACATAGATCTATCATAGAAGAACTGAAGAGATACTTTGTGAGATCCAAGCTTATGACATTCAACAAAGATTAGTAGCTCACCATTCTTCGGATCAGATGCAGTAGTTATTCTCACAATTTCTGTCTTCAAAGCTTTTAAGTACATGTCATGTACAGGGTTCTTCTTTTTAAAGCTTTCAAAAATAGCAATCATCCGACGATCATCATAGTCAGAAGTTTGTGGTGAGTCTATTACCTTTTGAGCACGTTCCCATTTATCACCATTTTTGTACTTGATGTACATCTTCCTTGCTTCCAGCTTTTGAGCATGTTGCTTTTGAAGTGCTTCATGTTCAGCCTTTTGAAGTCTTTCATTATGAGCTAACTGTTCGAGTGTCTTCTTGAGTCTTTCTTCTCTCATAGACAGATTAGCATCATTCTGTTCAAGTTCTTTATTCACTTCAAAATTTATTCTTTGTGTTTCAACAGAATCAGGAATTATTGGCTCTTCATCATCCCAAAAACTGAGATCCGGTTCATCGAATTCTTCACCAATATCAGGAAACTGTAAGTTAGCAAACAGATCAATATCAGGTTCACCTGTATAGTAATAACCTTCTACAGCATCATCATCATCCTGTTCTGCTTGAGTTTGAGTTGTCTTCTTCTTCCCCTCACTCCTATCTTCATCTTTTTCTTTACTCACACTTCCTCCCCCTCTAGATTTCTCCCCCTTAGTTGAGGAATCCTCTATAGTTTTATGGCTTGTACCAGCTCCAGGGCCACTTTCATCACCACTTCCAAAGAATTTCTTCTCTTCTGCTGTAAGTGAGTGAGTTCTACTAATGATATTATATAAGTGTCTCAACCCCTTTGCTTGATGATCATTTTGCCTTTCAATTTGACTGAGACGATGTTCAGTGGATAAGTGATTCTCATTTATGTTATTCTGAAGATCTTCAATCTGATTCGACATAGAAGTTATAATGAGATCTTGAGCCACTGTGACATCTCCAGAGTCCTCAATTGCTTGTTGTTGAGAGAGTTTAAGTGCATTGATCTTGTTGTTGAAGATAGTTCTCATGTTATCCATGTCAAACCTTAAGTTTTTATTGTCTTCTTCAGCTTGAGCAAGACTTTCTTTCATTTGATCGAGTTGTGCCATGAGAGATAAAGTGTATGTGTCATTGTGTGCTCTCATCTCAATCGCTCTATGAGTATCACTCACCTCACGTGCTAGTGTTTCACTCATATTTGAGGTAATCCTCACATCACTCCTCTCATATTCCTGAGCTGCATCCATTGTACCTGCATCAGAAATCACCCTAGCCTCCTCTTGGAAGGTCAGTGGTGGTGCAATGGGAGTTCGCAAATCCCGATCAACCTGTGAGGGTTCTTCTGCCGTAACAATGGCAGGCACTGTAACTTACTCTTCTTGCATAACAATGTTTTCAGCTTCATGTAAGAAAATATCTTCCCCCATTGTGAGTAATAGGGGTGTGCTTGAAGAAATGAAGGGGTTTATGGTTGCCTCTGATATAGTTTTACTTCTCTTTTGTAAAGGCAAATCTGTTGTTTCACTCAAGACATCACTACTAGGATTAGCTCTTTTGACTGACAATTTCTTTCTGCGATAGTGTTTGGAGAATTTAGGATCGGTGTTTGGTGCATTGACCTGGGTTAAGGGTTGTGGTTCTACACCCCTTTGGTCACTTCTCACAATTAATTGACTATCAGAAAGATATTCAGATTGCAAAGTAGTTGAGTCTAATACCTGATCATGTACATCATCTTCATTCTGAGTGGGTTGATCCACTTGAAGTTAAGGTTCAGAAGCAGTTAATGGTTCTGAATCAGGTTGAGGTTCTGGTTGATGTTCAGGAGCTTGTTCAATTGCAAGTAACCCAGCAACTGGTTGAGGCATAACATTTTGCAAATTTATGAATGTGGACATATATGGTGTTATGACCACTGGAACATGCAACAAAGCCTTAGAAGTATCCAACCTAGTGTAGAACTTCTTGTTTGGTTTACCAGACCATTGAATTCGATCATTTGGAAAAGGAGCAGGTTGATTCTCAGGCATAAGATGATTAAAAATTAATGTCAAAAATCGAGGATAATGACACTTAACCATTTTACCTTTCCCAAAGTTCTTTCTAGCCTTCTTCACACGATTTAACAAAATAGGCCATATCAAGCTGCCAAAGTTGATCCTTCTGTTGTGAGCAATTGAGAAACCAATTGACTGTAACATACCTGTGATGACAGTATTGTTACTCTTGGTAGAATTAGCAAACACCTTTGCTATGATCTCGAAGAAAATGTTCCATTCTTAAACAAGGTTGCTTTTGAGTGGACGTTTAAGATCCAGTTGACCTTGATAGTTCAGATTTGTAAAGAATTGAGTCAACTCATCATTTGATGGCGCTTCAGCAAATTGTTCAGAAGGAAGTTTCAGAGCAGCATTGAAGACATATTCATCCACTGTATAGGTCTTATCATTAAAGTTGAAAGAAAACGATCTTCCATCTGAGACAGCTGTAGTACACATTAGTTTAAGTGGACCAAATTTCATGGGAATATTTGCAGTTATAGCATGGCTACAGATATTTTGTTCGCTCAGAAATTTTATCCAGGGCTTGAACCGATCCACCGAGCAATCCTCGGGATTAAAATATCCAATATAATTGTGATTAACAATCTCAAAATTATTATAAGCACCAGCCATTCCAAATCAAATATTAAAATTACGGAATCTGCAAAATTCAACAATTAAACTAATTAATTCACAAAATTCGAATTAATAAATAATTAAAAATTCGAAAAATTGAATTCTTCACCAAAAATTCTGAAAAATTTAGGCAAAGATCTTGATACCAGTACAAACACACATATATTTTTAGATTTTGAAAAATCACCACCAATCTCTTTGAATTTTAGATCGAAAATTCGAAATTTTTCATCCAAAATCATCAAAACTCAACTAAATCTTACATTTAAACCGTGGTTTTGAAGAGAATAGACTGGGTAATCGAGTTTTGTTCTTAGAATCGTGATTACAGTGTGATTTGAGACTGAATTTGGGCAGCAATTCGACTATAATACGTGTGTATATGTATGTATGTATCGACAGAGATTGGCTGACTTAACACGCCAATATTTTACAAAATAAACTGATATAACTATTGAATATGACAATCTGCTTAAATATAAAACAGCTGGATATGACTATCGGGTGATAGTCATACCGATAGTTATATTACGTGTAAACGTAATATGACTATCCTAGTTAGACAGTTATATGACAGTTTAAATAACAATATGACTATCGAAAAACAAAGAATATAACAATCAGAAAAACTGTTATATCGATAGTCATATTCTGAGTAAAAACATTAATATAACTATACAATAATTACAGTTATATATACAAAGACAGTAATATAACTATCTAAATAAATAGTTATATCTATAGTTATATTAATAGTAAAACTATTTAACAAAACAAAATAAAATAAAAAGAACTCGAATATAACAATCAGATGGATTGTTATACCGATTGTTATATCTAACAAAATAATTAATATAACTATCCTAAAATACCAATATTAACAGAATTTTTACAAGAAATCAATTCTAACAATAAAGCAATTTAATTAATATTAAAAACAAGCTACAAAATAGCAAAATAATTTACACTAAAACTAGAAAATCTAATAAAAGTTATAAAAACGATCATAGGTAGTCCTTTTTACGAAATCAAACATTAATAACAAAAGGACAAACACTACAAATCAAAATCAAAATAAAATAAAATAAAATAACATACTAAATATTTACATAATTATTTCTGATGAATTAATAAATCTATAAATTTTCTAATAAAATAATTTCCATATAGAAAATTATTCAAAAAGAAACTATAATTTATTAAACATAAAAAATAATTAAATTGATTTAAAAATAATAACATTTTCAAGAAAAATAGATTTCTCATAAATTACAGCTTGTAAAATTCGAGAAAAATATTTTTAAGGAAAATGAATTACTCTAAAATTACAAGAAGTAATTAGAAATATATAGGGAAGATAATAACAATGATTTCAGAAGAAACAAGCACAAGTATAAGTTGATAAAATAATTATACAAGTGATTTTAATAACAAATATTAACACATCAATCACTTGTAAATTATTAAAGATCAAACCTCAGATATTAACTAGTTTAATTACTAGGACTATTTAACATACCCAATTCACCAACAAGTCTGGTAAATGTGGATTCGTCAAGAGACTTAGTAAAAATATCTGCTGTTTGTTCTTCCGTAGGTACAAAAAGTAACTCCACGGTACCATTCATGACATGCTGTCGAATAAAATGATACCTGATGTCAATATGCTTTGTCCTTGTGTGCTGCACAAGATTGTTAGAGATTGCTATGGCACTTGTATTGTCACATAAAATAGGGATTTTATCAAGTACAAAGCCATAGTCTCTCAGCTGATTCCTGATCCGCAAAATCTGTGCGCAACAGCTTCCAGCAGCTATATATTCAACTTCAGCTGTTGAGTTGGAAACTGTTTGTTGTTTCTTGCTGTACCAGGAAACCAGTCTACCACCTAGGAATTGACAACTCCCAGATGTGCTTTTTCTATCCACAACACTTCCTGCATAATCTGAATCTGTATATCCAACAAGATTAAAACCAGAATCTTTAGGGTACCAGATGCCTAAGTTAGGCGTACCCTTAAGATATCTCAGGATTCGTTTAACAGCAATGAGATGAACATCTCTAGGATCCGATTGGAACCTTGCACACAAACACGTAGCATGCATAATATCAGGTCTACTTGCAGTAAGGTAAAGTAATGAGCCTATCATACCTCTGTAGCTTGTGATATCTACCTTGGCAGAATTTTCACATGCTCCAAATTTGACCGCTGTGGATGATGGTGTTCTTGCTGAAGATGAGTCCTCCATTTGATATTTCTTGAGAAGCTCTTTGACATACTTGGATTGACAGATAAATATTCCATCTGTCCTTTGACTTACTTGCAATCCAAGAAAGAACTTCAGCTCACCCATCATGCTCATTTCAAACTTACCCTGCATTAACTTAGCAAATTTCTTGCAAAGAAGATCATTAGTAGACCCGAATATTATATCGTCCACATAGATTTGGACTATTATTGTATCATTCTTATGTTTCTTTGTGAAGAGAGTTTTGTCTATGACACCTATAGTAAATTCATTTTTAAGTAAAAATTCAGAGACAGTGTCATACCATTTCCTTAGTGCTTGCTTAAGACCATAAATAGCCTTGAAGAGAAAATAGACATAACCCAATAGATCTGGATCTTCAAAACCTGGTGGTTGTTCTACATATACCTCTTCATCCAGCTTACCATTCAGAAAGGCACTCTTGACATCCATTTGATAAACATGAAAATTAGAAAAGGCTGCGAATGCCAAGAATATCCTAATGGCCTCAAGTCTAGCCACTGGAGCATAGGTCTCATCATAGTCAATGACTTCAGATTGGGAATAACCTTTTGCTACCAGTCTTGCTTTGTTTCTTGTTACTGTGCCATCTTCATCAAGTTTGTTTCTGAATACCCATCTAGTGCCAACCACTGTTCTATTTGTAGGTCTGGGTACCAGCTTCCATACTTCTTGTTGTTTAAATTGATTGAGTTCATCTTGCATAGCAATCACCCAATCAGAATCTGAAAGAGCTTCTTCAGTTTTCTTAGGTTCCATTTCAGATAGAAACCCTGAATAATTACATTGATTTTGCAAAGCTCTTCTAGTCTTTACACCAACATCTGGATCACCAACGATTAGCTCAAAAGGATGAGCTCTATTCCAAACAGTCTGTCTGGGAAGATTTAGTCTTGATGATTCACCTTGTTCTCCATTGTGATGTTGAGTATGACTAGTAGATCCTTCATTAGCTCCCCCTGAGTTGTTGCCAGGATGATTAGATGAGTGTTCAGACGTATGAGTGGTGTTTTCAATATTATCATTATTTTCACCACCATTATTCTGATTAGACTCATCATTGTCATTGTTGTCATTTGCATCAGCAAAAACATCAAGTGGACTGCCACCATCTGAATCTAGATTTGTCATATCTTCAAAAGATAGCTTTTCAGATGAATCTTCAGTTTGGATACTAGGGAGTTTAGTGTCATCAAATGTTACATTGACACTTTCCATCATCTTCTGATGTTCAATCAAATACACCTTATAAGCTCTTATTTCATAACAAACAAAAATTGCTTCATGTGCTTTGGCTTCAAATTTTCCACCTTGATCGTCTTCTTCTTTAAGTACAAAGCATTTTGCTCAAAATACATGAAAGTATTTGAGTGTTGGTTTCTTTTCATTCATGGCTTCATAGGGTGTTTTCATCAAGTCTTTGTTGATAAGAGTTCGATTCTGAGTATAGCAAGCAGTGTTGACAGCTTCAGCCCAAAAATACAATGGAAGCCTTGATTCACTTAACATAGTACGTGCAGCTTCAATCAAGGTTCTATTCTTTCTTTCAACTACCCCATTTTGCTGAGGAGTTCTTGGAGCTGAGTATTGTCTGGTTATACCTTTTTCAGTACAAAAGTCATTCAGAACTGCATTCTTGAATTCAGTTCCATTGTCTGACCTTATAGCCCTTACTGGATACTTGGAATCCAACTCAATTAACTTGATGTGATCAATCACCAGTTGTGGAGTCTCATCTTTAGAATTCAGGAATAAGACCCATGTGAACTTTGAAAAATCATCAACAATTACAAGAGCATATCTTTTCTTTGACATAAACATCACATTCACTGGACCAAATAGATCCATGTGAAGTAACTGTAAAGGTTCAGTTATTGAAGACATATCAGTGCTTCTGTGAGTTGCCCTTGCCTTTTTAGTTTGCCTTTTTGACAGGCATCACATAGTCCTTCCTGTGTGAATTCCATAGAAGGTAAACCTCTCACCAACTCTCTCTTGACCAGAGAGTTCATTGTCTTGAAATTTAAGTGAGAAATTTTCTTGTGCCATAGCCAACTTTCATTTGTGGATGCTTTAGAATAGAAGCAATTGATTTCTTCAGTGCTTCTAGTGTTCATGTTGGCTACATACAAGTTTCCTTTTCTGACTCCCGTCAGAGATGGTTGTTCACTTCTTTTGTGTGTAATCAGACAATTCTTTTTGTTAAAGTAGACTTCAAATCCCTTATCACAGAATTGACTGATGCTGAGCAAATTATGCTCAATTCCTTTTACAAAGGACACTTCTTCAATGATAACATTTCCAGCTTCAAGTCTGCCATATCCATCAGTTCTACCTTTGCTGTTATCTCTAAAGGTAACTACTGGGCCGGCCTTCTCTACCACATTTGTCAGCAGGGTTCTGTCTCCAGTCATATGCCTTGAACATCCACTGTCCAAGATCCAGGTTACTCGTTCAACCTGTTCAATACCCTGCAATGACAAATGGATTAAACCTTCTTCGGGACCCAAATTTGATTCGGTCCTGCAGATTTAAAGTATTGACCTTTGTCAGGTAAAACAACATTTTTAATTTTAACATCTTTAGTCAATAAACATTTAACCTTATAAACAGATTTGAAAATCTTTTGTTTTATCTTGGGTATCCATGTTTCTCTAGCAGCAATAACACTTGTGTCATTGACTGGACATTTTACCTGGTAAACATTCTTGGTAACCCTTTGTTTAGTCTTAGGTACAAATGTCTCTCTCCTAACTTGAGGAGGAAAAGCAGTCTTTGATCGAACATTATTGTTCCTGTTCATATGCTGTCGAGGAGCAGTTTGTTTAACACATGCATAACTACCATTAAAATAAGCACGCATACTGTTAAAAGCACAAGACATACAGTTGATAACACCACATGCTTTATGATTAGAATCAATGATAGGCATGGTATTTTTCTGTTCAACTTATTACCACCTAATCCAGTCTTAGAAGTACTAGCTGTTTCAACAACCTTGACTGGCACTTTAGGTACATCTTTCTTGGATGAAACATTCGTTGTATTAGTGTCCTCAACAGATTTAGCCTTAACAAAGACTGTGACATCTTTCTTGGATGAAACATTCTTTGGATTAGCGTTCTTTACAGATTTATCCTTAACAAAGACTGTGCCATTTGCACTATCCTCATTTCTCATTTCTTCTTGGATAACCATAGAAAGAATATCTGGTGGTCCAGCATCAGATTTTTTAAATAGAGGTTCTTTAACATTTTTTAGCACATGTAGTATTCCCCTTTCTTTAGCACTAACAGGGTTAGGGGAATTTATGCCCAATGATCCAACAGCTTCATTGTAACCATACCCTATACCTGTTGTTCGTTCTACAACTTGATTGTTAAAAAACTCTTTGGAAACTTTAACAGAATTATAACAAGCCCTAACCTGAGTTTCAAGTTCAGTAATTCTAGCCATTTGTTTGCCTACAACTTCTAGAATAGCTTTTTCCTTTTTATTAAGCATTGTTATTTCATCTCTTTGTTGATCTTGATTAATATGCACCTTTTTCAATTCTGACACTTCATTGCCAAGTTTAGTGCTTAGCAGATCTAGTCTTCTATATTCAGTTTGTGCATTACCTAAAGAATTATAGAGACTACGAATCAATTCAGGGTCAGTAACAATTACCGGTTTGTTATGATGATCAGATGCTTCATCATTTGCTACCAACGCAAGATTTCCATATTCTTCATCTTCGCTGTCCGTGTCATCCCAACTCTTACCAGCCGCAACATATGCTTTTCCAGGTTTCTTCTTCTCAGCAGCAAAATCTCTTCTTTGAGTTTGCTTGGGTTTCTGACATTCAGTGGCAAAGTGTCCCAATTCATTACAGTTGAAGCAACGAATCTTGCTTCTGTCAACAGATCCAGTTTTGTATCCTCCCCTGTTACTAGAGGAAGAAGAGCCTCCTCTCTGGAATCTGTTACTTGACTTGAACCTGTACTTTGGATTTCTTCTGAATTTGAAGTTGCCAAATTGCCTTACCATCAATGCCAGGGATTCATCTTCCAGTTGATCTAGCTCTTCCAATGAGTAATAGTCTCCACCATCCTGAGTATGTGGTGTCTAACCAAGCTCTACTTCAGTCTTTTCCTTGTCTGAGCTGTAAGGTAGAACAACCTTAGCTTCCACTTCCGTAGGTGCCTCAACTACAAGAGCTGTAGATGAACTTGGCACTCTTCCTTTACCAGAGACCTCCCTCTGCTGTACTTGTTCCAGTTCATAGGTTTTCAGACCACCAAACAATCTTTCAAGAGCAATCTTATTCAAATCTCTTGATTCTCTGATGGCTGTTATCCTATGTTCAAGATGAGTGGGCATTGTCAACAAAAACTTCATATTAATCTCCTTCTGTGTATATTGCTTGCCATTAACTTGCAAGTTGTTGATAATTTTGTTATACCTTTCAAACACTTCCTGAATGCCTTCATTAGGGCAAGCTCTAAAGTGTTCATACTCAGAGGTTAAAATCTGAAGTCTGTTTTCCCTGACTTCATCAGTTCCTTCATTGATAGTCTCAATAGTTTCCCACCTGTGTTTTACAGTTTTACAATTTATCACATTACTATACATCACAGTATCCAGGGAATCTATTAAAATAAGTCTCAAATTCTTATCTAGTCCTGCGTCCTCTTTTTCAGCAGGAGTAAAAGAATCAGCATGCTTTGGAAAAGATGATGCAGGTGTTACAACAATTCCTCCAACAATAGATTCAGATACATATTCGAGTGGAATTATAGGTCCGTTCTGTAGAACACCCAAATATTTAGAATTTGCGACATCAAGAAACAACTCCATTTTATTTTTCCACATTGTATAATTATCCTTGTTAAACATGGGAATTTTAACAATGCTTTTTGACAACATGATGAATTTTTAAGTGAGTTAAAAATTCGAGATAGATTTTTGACGGAATAAAATTAGGATCTTGATTTGTGTATCAATCAATAGGCTTTGATACAAATTATTAGGTCCGATAAAATTGTAGAAGGGGGGTTGAATAATGAATACAATCTATATCATTTTCTCGAAATTTGTTCTTTAAATAAAATTTATTTTAAACAAATTTTTGCGGAATAATATAACACAAATTTCAAGTTGAATATAACAATATATTAACTTGAAGGGTGTTACAAAATCAGTCCAAATGATTATCAAGTAATTAATAAATAATTAGAAAATTCAACATGAACTTTGCTAATTTAGTTAATAAAAATCAAGATATCAATTTGTGAACTAGGAAACTTAATTCGCTAGTAGTACAAGAATCACAAGTAAACAAGTTCCAATGGATAGAATATTACAACTGAGATGAACTTGAATTTACAGGATAACTTGTAAGTGTTCATGAGTTTGAGAGAGAGAGATATGAGCTGCTGTGTGTATATTTTCTGTTATGTTCGACTGCCTTGTTTCCTTCTGCATTCTGCTGCCTTATATGACACATCCATAGTCATATTGCTTTGTTTTAACTGATATAACAATCAGTTAACACTAATATGACATTCGGTATGACTATCAAATGAATGTAATATGACTGTCTCTTTAAATATAACTTTCGGTATAACTATCCAGTCCAATATAACATTCGGTATTATTATCCAGTCCAATATAACATTCGGTATGACTGTCCCTTGAATGAAATATGACTATCCAGTTTGAACTGAATATGACTGTCACACTTTGAACTGTATATGACTATCACACCTTGAACTGTATATGACTATCACACCTTGAACTGTATATGACTATCACACCTTGAACTGAATATGAATATCGGTATAACTATCATTTGATAGTTATATTATCATATCTTTCAGCTTATAATTAATTAAATGATTTATAAAAATCATTTAAATAACTATTTCTTTTTCATATTAATTCTGATTTAATTAATCTAATAACCACTTTAACAAATATATTAATTCTGATAGAATTAATTTATTTAATTAAATTAATTACTTGATTTAATCAATTAAAGTAGAATTAATATAAATCCTTTAATAGTCAATACTTCACTGCGAACCACGTAATTTTGATAAGGAACATACATTGGATCGATGTTGACGCTCGATGTACTTTCTGGTTCATGAACGACTAACTCCAATCTCTGTTCTTCATCTTGACTTTAACACTGTGGTCTTTTTATACTCTTCACTCTCATCAATCATTCGATACTGAAATTGTTTCTTATCACTTATAGAAATCTCTGTCCCTTAAATGAATCCATGTGTTTCAATGCTACCTTGAGGCTTGATCAGATATCTGAATCTTCTTCCAGTGTAAAACATGAAAACTATAGATTGACTTGTTGATTTTTCTTCTGACGGTTATCATCTTTTGAGATTCCTGTGACAGTTGATATTATTTACTTATTACAATCTAGTTTAATTGGATTAGGATCCTCGAACTACAAATAGGCTGAGTCATATGCCTTTCATGGTTATATATAAAAGAGAGTAGGAAACCTAAGATACATCTTAGGTAAGTTCCCTGAGAAATATGTATTTTATATGTAGATATGGGGGCAATTTTGTAAAATCAAGATTTGTTTAAAATTATATTATTTAGCCCTGCAGGCCCAATAAATTTTAAAGGATTTTATTCATATCTCAGAAAAGTTACCTGAGATATATCTCAGGTTCCTTTTTCTCTATATAAAATTATGATAACCGAAAAAATGAAGTTATATAAATATATTAAACCAACATTTTATTGTACTGAAGAGTTAAAATAAAACAACTTAGGATAAGAGGAGAATATGTGGCATATCTAATAAATTTTTGAAAGTAAACTCAAAATGTAATGTAGCATAGTGGTTATGTCATTAAATTTGTTAGAAGAGGTTAGAGGTTCGATTCCAAATAAATACATAAAGTCACATATTTTTAGCATAAATTGAAAAAGGGTGGCATTTTTGCAATTTTATGACATGCAGGGGTAAACCTGTAACTTCACAGTCAATTTTTTGGCACTTTTTGCCCTTGTGTTCTCCTTTAATATATAGTAATAGACATATCCATAAAAAAGAAATATTAACCCACTATCACCAAATCTATTACTATTATATCCTTATATATAAGCGTAAGAGAAATCTTATCCATAATTTTGGTTTGGTCACTATACCGATAAAATAATTTCTACCGTCGAGTATAATATTTTTAAAAATAGACGATCAAGATTATATTATATTAAAAGGAAAATTATAATCTAAAAATGATATAATTAAAAATGTTGGATTAGAATTAAATTTAAAAAAGAAGTTATAATATGAAAAGGAGATAAAAGATTGTATTAGAACTTTGAAGGTAGTGTTTTTCGTACTTCGTTCACAGGGAAGGACTATCAATATTGATTCCAAGAAAATTATCTCTTACAATCTAGAAGTATGGACCAAGGGGGGGTCTTGAGTTGGTTGTGGTATTTTATCAAACACCTTGAATACAAGAATTAAATTGCTAGAGAATTATCAATAAGTAAATTGTTATCATCCAATTTTACCAATACAACAAACACAATGAGTAATTTAGCAAGATAAAGAGATATTTGACCCAAGGATTAATGCAAATCAAGCACTTCAACCCAACAAATAAGCAAAATGTATCCAACTCTACCTAACCAAGATAATTGGTGAAGCACACAATCACTTATTTCTCTTCAAAAAACACTAATTTAGTGAAGCACATAAATTAGTTCTCTTGATAATAGCAACCAATAATGAAGCACTACTAGTTTAACCAAATCAAGGAATTAAACAAAGAGAGGTTAGGACAAACCCAAGGATGAGAAGCTCAACCTAGGTATTTGCACTTGAATTTGGTGGATTTAGGTACACTAAATCTTGTGCTACTATAATGAATGAACTAACGATTACGTATTAGAACAAACAATTAGCAATTGAAGATACAAGAAGAGTAAGGTGAAGCAACTTACAAATCTTCAAGCAAAATCATAAGCAATACAACACAAATATTCAAGATAGAGTGAAATAGATCTTACTTAAAATGGAGTGGGTTTAGTACAAGAATTGATTCCTTGAGCCAAATATATGAAGTTAGTTACTCATAATCAATGCTAGATTATGAGTAATTAATGTTTCTCTCTACTCTACTAACCCTAGTTTTATGTTCTTGAAGAGGCAAAGATGAGAGGCAAAAAATATGTAAAGATAAGGTGTAGGTTGAGATATGAAGGTGTTATGTTTTAATGCTCTTTTAATACACAGCACGCTCTGTACGGCTTGTCGAACGGCCGTACAGCAACCCGTACAGAAAAACTGCTCCTTTGAACGGCCTGTCGAACGACCGTACAACAGCCCGTTCGAGACAAAATCTTCAAGATAATACATTAAACACCTCCCGGCATTGCGAGCTTTCATCTTCTAACTTCCCTCTTGAATAATCTTTGCTTTTATGCCCGAAATAAGCCATCTTTTCAACAATTAAGCATGAGGCACTGAAAGATGAAAAACATAATTAATATCGATAAAACAACATTCAGAACTAACAAAAATGCGAGAGAATAAATGACAAAATGTGTATAAAATACACGTTATCAAATCTTCCCCCACTTGAACTTTGCTAGTCCCGAGCAAACTACTCTTAACAACGAGATAATTAAACTAAATTTATTAATCCAAATGAGAAAATGGTTGAACAAAAGCATTCAAACCATCGTTTAAACCCCCAAGTAGCCTTGGAGGACGAGTTTCGTCTCGCGAGGGTTTATAGACGATGTACCCACAAAATCACAAAAGTCACTAACAAACAAGAAATTAACAATACCTACTAATTAAGATAACTATTACACTCACATGTTCGAGCCGTCTACTTGTAACTAAAATCAAACATATAGAGCTATTCACCTTGTCATCCACTATAACGAGCTAACAACCAATTCAAGAATCAAGATAACACACCTTATGCAAGATGTAACCAAGACATTAAAGATAGAATGAATGCACTTCAATCGTGAACACTAGACAAGATGATCACAAAGCATACAAGGCCTCGCATTAAGAAAATGAAATTGTATGGAGAAAAATCTCACATCTCTCAATTATGTATCACACAAGTATGGGCTAGAGATTTCACTCAACTCCAAGTCTAAATGCATGCGCTCTACTTGACCTTGCATGTCCACCTAAATTCCGGATTGCACCAAAAACAAGGAATTCATAAAATGGGTTGTAATGAGGCTAGGGTGAAGGTGTGAAAATTTAAGTTCAAGGAAGGTGTAAAAGTCTTGCTAGTTGAGTCAAATGACGCTTGATTTCTTTGTACACCAAATTCTCAAACTAAAGTAGATCTCCACTCATTTACAATTACAAAACACAACCATATTTACCAAGAAAATTGAATCCAAATAAAGTACAAGATTTATTGTTTTTTTCTATTTTTTTACAACATTTTTTTAGCAAAGGGAATGCATAACATAAATAAATACTACAAAGAACTTTGAACCACATTTCGATATACACATCTGAAAGGCATATGACTCAGCCTATTTGTAGTTAGAGGATCCTAATCCAATTAAAGTAGTTTGTAATAAGTAAATAATATCAACTGTCACAGGAATCTCATAAGGTGACAACTGTCAGAAGAAAAATCAACAAGTCAATCTATAGTTTTGATGTTTCACACTGAAGAAGATTCAGTTGCCTGATCAAGCATCAGTGTAGCATTGAAATACATGGATTTATTTCAAGGACAGAGGTTTCTATAAGTGATAAGAAACAATATCAGTTCAGAATGATCGGAGAGAGTGAAGAAAAGAAAAAGACCACAGTTTAATGTCAAGATGAAGAACAGAGATTGGAGTTAGTCGTTCATGAACCAGACAGTACATCGAGCGTCAACAAAAATCCAGTGTATGTTCGTTATTATAATTACGTGGTCCACAGTGAAGTTTTGACTATTAAAAGGAGTTGTATTAATTCTATTTTAATTAATTAAATCAAATAGTTAATTTAATTAAATAAATTAATTCTATCAGAATTAATATATTTGTTAAAGTAATTACTAGATTAATTAAATAAGAATTAATCTGAAAAAGAAATAATTAATTAAGTGATTTATATAAATCATTTAGTTAATTATAATCTGAAAATATATAACAATATAACTATCTAATGATAGTTATACCGATTGTTATATATAGTTCAAAAGGAAAGTCATATACAAAGGAAATGATTATTGGACAGTTATATTCAGTTCAAAAGGAGATAGTTATACCGAAAGGTATATTCAAGTCAAGTGGCTATTGGACAGTCATATTCAGTTCAGTGGATAGTCATACCGAAAGTTATATTGGAATGGTTAGTCTTATCCAATTCAACAGGCTGTCATGGATAGTCATACCGAAAGTTATATTTAATGGGACAGTCATATTTCTTTCAATGGATAGTCATACCGAATGTTATATATGTGTTAATTGATTGTTATATCAATTAAAACAACACAATATGACTATGGACGGAATATAAAGATCAGAAGCAGCAAAGAGGCAGAAGACAATTCACTTACAACTTCTTAAAAATCCCAGCAGCTCATATCTCTCTCTCTCAAGCTCAAGAACACTTACAAACATAATTCTGGAAATTCAAGTTCATCTCTTTTGTAATATTCTATCCGTTGGAACTTGTTTATGTGTGGTTCTTGTAATACTAGCGAATTAAGTTTCCTAGTTCACAACTTGATATCTTGATTTTAATTAACTAAATTAGAAAAGTTCATGTCGAATTTTCTAATTAGTTATTAATTACTTGATAATCATTTGGATTGATTTTGTAACACCCATCAAGTTAATATATTGTTATATTCAACTTGAAATTTGTGTTGTATTATTCCGCTCAAATTTGTTTAAGTTAAATTTTATTTAAAGAACAAATTTCGATAAAATGGTATAGATTGTATTCAACCCCCCCTTCTACAATCGTATCGGACCTAACAATTGGTATCAGAGCTTATTGATTGATATACAAATCAAGATCCTAATTTTACTCCGCCAAAAATCAATCTTGAATTTTTAACTCTCTTAAAAATTCGTCATGTCTTCAAAAAGTATTGTTAAGATTCCTATGTTTAATAAGGACAATTATTCAATGTGGAAAAATAAGATGGAGTTGTTCCTTGATGTCGCAAATTCCAAATATTTGGGTGTTCTACAGAATGGACCCATAATTCCAATTCAACATACAACTGAATCAATAGTTGGAGGAGTTGTTGTAACACCTGCATCAACTAGTCCAAAGCCTGCTTCTTCTTTTACTCCGGATGAAAAGGAGGATGCTGGACTAGATAAGAATTTGAGACTTATTCTGATAGATTCCCTAGATGCTGTTATGTACAGTCATGTCATAAATTGTAAAACTGCAAAGCACATGTGGGAAACCATTGAGACTATTAATGAAGGGACAGATGAGGTTAGGGAGAACAGACTTCAAATTTTGACTTCTGAATATGAACATTTTAGAGCTGGTCCTAATGAGGGCATTCAGGAAGTGTTCGAAAGGTATAACAAAATAATCAACAACTTGCAAGTTCATGGCAAGCAATATACACAGAAGGAGATTAATATGAAGTTTTTGTTGACAATGCCCACTCATCTTGAACACAGGATAACGGCCATCAGAGAATCGAGAGATCTGAATAAGATTTCTCTTGAAAGATTGTTTGGTGTTCTGAAAACCTATGAACTGGAACAAGTACAGCAGAGGGAGGTGACTGGAAAAGGAAGGGTGCTAAGCTCATCTACAGCTCTTGTAGTTGAAGCACCAAAGGAAGTGGAAGCTAAGGTTGTTCTACCTTACAGCTCAGACAAGGAACAAACTGAAGTTGAACAGGGTCAAACACCACCTATTCAGGATGGTGGAGACTTTTACTCACTTGAAGAGCTAGATCAACTTGAAGATGAATCCATGGCATTAATGGTAAGGCAATTTGGCAATTTTAGATTCAGAAGAAATCCAAAGTACAGGTTCAAGTCAAATAACAGATTCCAGAGAGGAGGCTCTTCTTCCTCTAGTAACAGGGGAGGATACAAAACTGGATCTGTTGACAGAAGCAAATTTCGTTTCTTCAATTGTAATGAATTGGGGCACTTTGCCACTGAATGCCAGAAACCCAAGCAAACTCAAAGAAGAGACTTTGCTGCTGAGAAGAAGAAACCTGGGAAAGCTTATGTTGCAACCGGTAAGAGTTGGGATGACACGGATAGCGAAGATGAAGAATATGGAAATCTTGCGCTAATGGCAATTGGTGAATCATCTGATCATCAGAACGGACAGGTAACTCTTACTGACACTGAATTGATTCGTAGTCTATATAATTCCTTAGGTAATGCACAAACTGGATATAATAGACTAGATCTACTAAGCACTAAACTTGGAAATGAAGTGTCAGAATTGAAAAAGATTCACATTAATCAAGATCAACAAAGAGATGAAATAACAATGCTTCTCACCAAGGAGAAATCTATTCTAGAAGTTGTTGGCAAACAAATGGCTAGAATTATTGAACTTGAAACGCAGGTCAGGGCTTGTTATAATTCTGTTAAAATTTCCAAGGAGTTCTTTAACAAACAAGCTGTTGAACAAACAGTAGGGATAGGGTATGGCTACAACGAAGCTGTTGGATTGTTGGGCATAAATTCCCCTAACCTTGTTAGTGCTGAAGAAAGAGGGATACCGCATGTTCTTAAGAAAGTTAAAGATCCCCTCTTTAAGAAATCTGATGCTGGACCACCAGATATTCTTTCTATGGTCATCCAGGAAGAAATAAGAAATGAGGACAATGCTAATGGCATTGTTCTTGGAAATGTCAAAACTACTAAGAAACCAGTTAAGCATGTTGAGTTAACTAGTTCGTCTAAAAGTAGTTTAAGTAACGAGTAGTTGAAAAAGAAAAATACCATGTCTGATATGCACACCATGCCTATTAATGATCCATCTCATAAATCATGTGGTATTATTAATTGTATAACTTGTGCTTTTAATAGTATGCGAGCATATTTTAATGGTAGCTATGCATGTGATAAACAGACTGCTCCGCGACAGCATATGAACAGGAACAATAATGTTCGGTCAAAGACTGTTATTCCTTCTCAAGTTAGGAGAGAGACATTTGAACCTAAGAACAAACAAAGGGTTACGAAGAATGTTTACCAGGTCAAGTGTCCAGTCAATGACACAAGTGTCCGTGCTGTTAAAGAAACATGGATACCTAAAATAAAACAAAAGATTTTCAAATCTGTTTATAAGGTTAAATGTTTATTGGTTAAAGATGTTAAAATTAAAAGTGTTGCTTTGCCTGATAAAGGCCAATATTTTAAAACCGCAGGACCCAATCAAATTTGGGTTCCGAAGAAGGTTTAATCCGTTTGTCATTGCAGGGTGTTGAGCAGGTTGAACGTGTAACCTGGATCTTGGATAGTGGATGTTCAAGGCATATGACTGGAAATAGAACCCTGCTAACAAACGTGGTGGAAAAGGCCGGCCCAGTAGTTACCTTTGGAGATAACAGCAAAGGTAGAACTGATGGATATGGCAGACTTGAAGCTGGAAATGTTATCATAGAAGAAGTATCCTTTGTAAAAGGACTTGAGCATAATTTGCTCAGTATCAGTCAATTTTGTGACAAAGGATTTGATGTTCATTTTAACAAAAAGAATTGTCTGATTTCTCACAAAAGAAGTGAACAACCATCGCTAACTGGAGTCAGAAAAGGAAACTTGTATGTAGCTAACTTGAATACGGGAAGCACTGAAGAATTCAATTGCTTTTATTCTAAAGCGTCCACAGATGAAAGTTGGCTATGGCACAAGAAGCTCTCTCACCTGAATTTCAAAACAATGAACTCTCTTGTTAAAAGAGAATTGGTGAGAGGTTTGCCTTCTATGGAATTTACACAAGAAGGACTATGTGACGCATGCCAAAAAGGGAAGATAAGAAGGGCAACTCACAGGAGCACTAATACATCATCAATAACTGAACCATTACAATTACTTCATATGGATTTGTTTGGTCCAGTTAATGTGATGTCAATGTCAAAGAAAAGATATGCTCTAGTGATTGTTGACGATTTCTCTAAATTCACATGGGTTTTGTTCTTACATTCCAAAGATGAAACTCCACAGTTAGTGATTGATCATATCAAGTTGATTGAGCTTGATTCAATGTATCCAGTAAGAGCGATAAGGTCAGATAATGGAACTGAATTCAGGAATGCAGTTCTAAATGAATTCTGTACTGAGAAAGGTATAACAAGACAGTTCTCGGCTCCAAGAACTCCTCAGCAAAATGGGGTAGTTGAAAGAAAGAATAGGACCTTGATTGAAGCTGCTCGTACTATGCTAAGTGAATCAAGGCTTCCATTAAGCTTTTGGGCTGAAGCTGTCAATACTGCATGCTATACCCAGAATCGAACGCTGATCAACAAAGACTTAATGAAGACACCTTATGAAGCGTTAACAGAAAAGAAACCAACACTCAAGTACTTTCATGTATTTGGAACAAAATGCTTTGTGCTAAAAGAAGGAGACGATCAAGGTGGTAAATTTGAAGAAAAAGCACATGAAGCAATTTTTGTGGGTTATACTAGAAGAGCATATAAGGTGTATCTAATTGATCAACAGAAAACAATGGAAAGTGTCAATGTTACATTTGATGACACAAAACTTCCTAATATCCAAACTGAAGATTCATCTGAAAAGCTGTCTTTT
The DNA here is from genome assembly GCA_036435485.1 of Saposhnikovia divaricata. Taxonomy (NCBI): domain Eukaryota; kingdom Viridiplantae; phylum Streptophyta; class Magnoliopsida; order Apiales; family Apiaceae; genus Saposhnikovia; species Saposhnikovia divaricata. Next base: position 50,407,934 of record CM071595.1, on the reverse strand, counting down.
GAAGATATGACAGATCTAGAATCAGATGATGATAGTCCACCTGATGTGTTTGCTGATGCTAATGACAACAATGTCAATGATGAGACTAATCAGAATAATGGTGATGAAAATCATGATAATGTTGAAAGTGTCACTAATGATTCTGAACAATCATCTAATCAGCCTGGCAACAACTCAGGGGGAGTTAATGAAGGATCTACTAGTCATATTCAACATCATAATGAAGATCAAGGCGAATCATCAAGATTAAATCTTCCAAGACAGACTGTCTGGAATAGAGCTCATCCTTTTGAGCTAATCGTTGGTGATCCAGATGTTGGTGTAAAGACTAGAAGAGCTTTTCAAAATCAATGTAATTATTCAGGGTTTCTATCTGAAATGGAACCTAAGAAAACTGAAGAAGCTCTTTCAGATCCTGATTGGGTGATTGCTATGCAAGATGAACTCAATCAATTTAAACAACAAGAAGTGTGGAAGCTGGTGCCCAGACCGACAAATAAAACAGTGGTTGGTACAAGGTGGGTATTCAGAAACAAACTTGATGAAGATGGAACAGTAACAAGAAATAAAGCAAGACTGGTAGCAAAAGGTTACTCACAATCTGAAGGCATTGACTATGATGAAACCTATGCTCCAGTGGCTAGACTTGAGGCCATAAGGATATTCTTGGCATTCGCAGCATTTTCAAACTTTAATGTTTATCAAATGGATGTCAAGAGTGCCTTTCTGAATGGAAAACTGGATGAAGAGGTATATGTAGAACAGCCACCTGGTTTTGAAGATCCAGATTTATTGGGGTATGTTTACTTTCTCTTTAAAGCTATATATGGTCTTAAGCAAGCACCAAGAAAATGGTATGACACACTCTCTGAATTTCTACTTGAAAATGAATTTACAAGAGGTGTCATAGACAAAACTCTCTTCACAAAGAAACATAAAAAGGATACGATATTAGTCCAAATCTATGTGGATGATATAATATTCGGGTCTACTAATGATATTCTTTGCAAGAAATTTGCTAAGTTAATGCAGGGTAAGTTTGAAATGAGCATGATGGGTGAGCTGAAGTTCTTTCTTGGATTGCAAGTAAGTCAAAGGACAGATGGAATATTTATCTGTCAATCCAAGTATGTCAAAGAGCTTCTCAAGAAATATCAAATGGAGGACTCATCTTCAGCAAGAACACCATCATCGACAGCAGTCAAATTTGGAGCATGTGAAAATTCTATCAAGGTAGATATCACAAGCTACAGAGGTATGATAGGCTCATTACTTTACCTTACTGCAAGTAGACCTGATATTATGCATGCTACGTGCTTGTGTGCAAGGTTCCAATCGGATCCTAGAGATGTTCATCTCATTGCTGTTAAACGAATCCTGAGATATCTTAAGGGTACGCCTAATTTAGGCATCTGGTACCCTAAAGATTCTGGTTTTAATCTTGTTGGATATATAGATTCAGATTATGCAGGAAGTGTTGTGGATAGAAAAAGCACCTCTGGGAGTTGTCAATTCCTAGGTGGTAGACTGGTTTCCTGGTACAGCAAGAAACAACAAACAGTTTCCAACTCAACAGCTGAAGCTGAATATATAGCTGCTGGAAGTTGTTGCGCACAGATTTTGTGGATCAGGAATCAGCTGAGAGACTATGGTTTTGTACTAGATAAAATTCCTATTTTATGTGACAATACAAGTGCCATAGCTATCTCTAACAATCCTGTGCAGCACACAAGGACAAAGCATATTGACATCAGGTATCATTTTATTCGAGAGCATGTCATGAATGGTACCGTGGAGTTACTTTTTGTACCTACGGAAGAACAAACAGCAGATATTTTTACTAAGTCTCTTGACGAATCCACATTCACCAGACTTGTTGGTGAATTGGGTATGTTAAATAGTCCTAGTAATTAAACTAGTTAATATCTGAGGTTTGATCTTTAATAATTTTCAAGTGATTATTGTGTACAATATTTGTTATTTGAAATCACTTGTTTAATTATTTTATCAACTTATAATGTTGCTTGTTTCTTCTTAAGGTTTTATCACTATCTTCGTTATACATCTCTAAATACTTCTTGTAATTTTAGAGTGATTCATTTTCCTTAAAAATATTTTTCTCGAATTTTACTAGCTGTAGTTTATGAGAAATCTATTTTTCCTGAAAATGTTTTTATTTTAAAATCAGTTTCATTATTTTTTTTTGTGTTTAATAAATTATATTTTTTTTTAATAATTTTCTATATGGAAATTATTTTATTAGAAAATTGATATTTATTAATTCACCAGAAATAATTTTGTATATATTCAATATTTTATTTATTTTAATTTGTAATGTTTGTCCTTTTGTTATTAATGTTTGATCTCGTAAAAAGGACTACCTATGATCGTGTGTTTAATTGTTATTAGGTTTGCTGATTTTAGTGTAAGTTATTTTACTAACTTTTGACTTGGTTGTTGAAGAAAATTAAATTGCTTCATTTTTAGAATTTGCTAGTTCTAAATATCCTGTTAATATTTAGATTTTAGGATAGTTATATTTGTTGTTTTGTTTATATTACAATAGATATAACAATTAATCTGATTGTTATATTTGTATTTTAGGGTAAATATAACTCTAATTAGTATATAGTTATAATTTTGTTTTGTTTGAAATATAACTGTCGAAAATTCAATTTTGCAGTGTCATACTCTTTGTTTTTCGATAGTCATATTAGTGTTATCTTGTTAATAAGAATGTTATATAACTATGTAAATAGGATAGTCATATTACGTTTATACGTAATATAACTATCGGTATGACTATCAACCAATAGTCATATCTTGTGTGTGTTAGATAGTCATATAAGTTAATTGAACTAGTATATAACTATGAATATAGGATAGTTATATTTTGTTTAACACATAATATAACTATCGGTATGACTATCAACCGATAGTCATATCTGAGCTGAATTATATATAAATTGTTAGTAATATTGATAGTTATATTCAGTTATATTATCTTGTCAGCGTGTTAAGTCACCTGAGACACTATTTCGAACGATACATACATATACACGGTGTATAACTATCGAATTGCTGCCGATTTTCTGTCTCAATCACACTCGAATCACAGTTCTAAGAACAAAATTCGATTACCCATTCAATTATCTTCAAAACTGTTGCTTAAATGTAAGATTTGGTTGTGTTTTGAAGATTTTTTGTTAAAAACTTCGAATTTTCGATTTGAAATTCAAGAACGATGGTTGTGATTTTTCAAAAACTAAAAATAGACGTGTGTTTGTGATGTTATGGAGATCATTGCCTCAAATTTTCAAAATTTTTGGTGAAGAATTCGATTATTCGAATTTTTATTTATTTATTTATTCGAATTTTGTGTATTAATAAGTTTAATTGCTGAATTTTGCAGATTCTCTAAGGTTAAAATTTGATTTGGAATGGCTGACACTTATAATAATTTTGAGATTGTTAATCACAACTTTATTGGATATTTTAATCCCGAGGATTGCTCGGTGGATCGTTTCAAACCGTGGATATCTTTTCTGAACGATCATAATATCTGTAGTCATGCTATAACTGCAAATGTTCCCATGAAATTTGGTCCGCTTAAATTAATGTGTACTACAGCTATGGTGGCCTCAGACAATAGATCATTTTCTTTCAACTTCAGCGATAAGACATATACAGTGGATGAATCTGTCTTCAATGCTGCTCTGAGACTGCCTACTGAACAATTTAATGAGCCTCCTTCAATTGATGAGTTGACACATTTCTTCACACATCTGAATTATCAAGGTCAATTGGATCTTAAGCGTCCCCTGAAAAGTAACATGGTTCAAGAATGGAACATATTCTTCGAAATCATTGCAAAGGTCTTTGCTAATTCTACCAAGAGTAACAACACTGTTATCACGGGAATGTTGCAGTCTATTGGTTACTCAATTGCTTACAACAGAAGAATCAATTTTGGTAACTTGCTCTGGCCTATTTTGATAAATCGTGTGAAGAAAGCTGGGAAGAACTTTGAGAAAGGTAAACTGGTTAAATGTCATTATCCTCGATTTTTGACATTAATTTTTAATCATCTTATGCCTACGGATCAGCCTACTCCTTTTCAAAATGACCGAGTTCAATGGTCTGGTAAACCAAATAAGAAGTTCTACACAAGGTTGGATACTTCTGGTACTCTGGCGCATGTTCCAGTAGTCATAACACCATATATGTCTACATTCATAAATTTGCCAAATGTTGTGGCTCAACCAGTTGCTGAGCTACTTGCAATTGAACAAGCTCCAGAACCTGAAGCAGAACTCACAGCTACTGAACATCAACCAGAACCTGAACCGTTAATTGATCCTGAACCTCACTATCAAGTGGATCAACCCATTCAGACTGAAGATGTTGGAAATGTAAATGATCAGGTATTTGACTCAACTTCTACTCAATATCAATATCTTTCTGATAGTCAAACAAGTGCGAGAAATGACCAAGGGGCTGTACAACCACAACCTCTAACCCAGGTCAATACACCAAATACTAAATCCAAATTCTCCAAATACTATCAAAGAAAGAAATTGTCAGTCAAACGATACAATCCGAGTAGTGATATTCTGAGTGAAACTACAGTTCTGCATTTTCAAAAGAAAAGTAAAACTACATCTGAGTCAACTGTAAACCCTTTCAGTTCATCAACTACTCCCTTGTTACTTACAATGGGGGAAGACATTTTCTCAAATGAAGCTGAAAACACTCTCATGCAAGTTGACCAAGTTACAGTGCCTGCCATTGTTACGGCAGAAGAACTCTCACAGGTTGATAGGGATTTGCGAACTCCCATTGCACCACCACTGACCTTCCAAGAGGAGGCTAGGGTGATTTCTCCTGCAGGTACAATGGATGCAGCTATGGATTATGAGAGGAGTGATGTGAGAATTACTTCAAATCTGAGTGAAACACTAGCACGTGAGGTGAGTGATACTCAGAGAGCTATTGAAGTGAGAGCACACACTGACACAAACACTCTGTCTCTTATGGAACAACTTGCTCAAATGAAAGAAAATCTTGCTCAAGCTGAAGAGGATAACAAGAACTTAAGATTTGATATGGATAACATGAGAACTATCCTCAACAACAAGATCAGTGCACTCAAGCTAACTCAACAACAAGCAATTGAAGACTCTGGAGATGTCACAGTGGCTCAAGATCTCATTATATCTTCAATGTCAAATCAGATTGAAGATATTCAGAATAACATGAATGAACATCACTTGTCCACTGAACATCGACTTAGTCAGATTGAAAGGCAGAATGCACTTCAAGCAAAAGGGTTGACTCACTTGTATAACATCATTACTAGAACTATCACTCCAACAGAAGAAGAAAGAAAGTTCTTTGAAGGTCAAGATGGAGGAGGTGATGGTGATGAACGTGACCCGAAGCCTGCTGATTTTGTTCCCTCTGTAGAGGATTCATCAACTAAGGGGGAGAAGTCAAGACATGGAGGAAGTTCAAGTAAATCTAAATCTGATCAAGGAGCTGATCAAGGTGATAGGAGAGATAAGGGGAAGAGGAAAGAAATTGGAAGTTCTGACATGCATGAAGAACCTGAAGATATTGAAGGTTACTACTACACAGGTGAACCAGATAGTATTGACATGTTTGCTGATTTAAAGTTCACAGATGTGGGAGAAGTATTACCTGAACCAGATCTCAGGGACTGGGAAGATGAAATGCCCATAGACTCAGAAGCTGAAGCTGAACAGATACGTCTAGATTTTGAAGCTGAAGCAGAAATTGACAGACAAGAAGCTCAACTAAAATTGAGAGATGATAGGCTTAAAAAGACATTGGACTTGATTGCTCATAAAGAAAAACTTCAAAAAGAGGAAGCTGCAGCAATGCAACGCCAACATGCACTTAAGGTACAAGCTAGGAGAACATACATCAGATTAAAAAGTGGTGACAAGTGGGAACGAGCTCAAAAAGCTATAGACTCACCACAAATGTCTGAATATGATGATCGTCGGCTAAGTGCTATTCTTGATGAGTTTAAGAATTCAAATCCAATACATGAAGGGTATGTGAAAGCCTTACAAACAGAAGTCGTCAGGATATCTTCTGCTTTTGAACCAAGAACCGATGAGTTAGTAATTTTCGTTGAATGTCATAATGTTGGAACATTCAGAGTGTCCCTTCAATTCTTTTATGACAGATCTTTGACAGAACTCTGGGCTCTTAGACCAAAGGTAAGAACATCCTCTGAGTTGGGAATACTACTTCATGAAAAGTTCAAAGAGTTTGCTGAAAGAGCTGGACCGGAAGTGATAGAAGAGCCTAAGCAAGTGAAGTTTCTTAAGGGTGAAGTGATACATACAGTCAAACTTCAGACGAAAGATTTGTATGAGCACTCTGCTAAACACTTGGTATTTGTGGAGTACATTCTTAGAAATCATGGATTTACTTCTCAACTTAAACGGGAAACTGCAGATCATATCAAATCTTATGCTCAAACCAATGTGAAAGACTATGAAAAATTCAAAGGTGAGTTGAGGAAATCACTTGGAATTCCATTGGTACTTCCTACAAGGCTATCATCAAGGAAAGAAATGTTAGTTGATGTTGAGCTACATAAAAGCCTACCAGTCCTGAATGAAGAAGAAGAAGAAGAAGGAGAGTTCAGACCTGGAGGAAGTGAAAACTGAAGAACCGCTCTACTTGTGATATTTTTAGAGCTTAGATAGAACAAGATAGCATAATTATACTATGTGATCAGTCTAGAGGATCATCTAACTTGTATTTATCTTTTCTGTTTGAATCTGGATAATGTTATATATGAACCAGAACTTTTTCATTATTTACTTAGCATTTAAAGTTTTATTCTTTACTTATTTAATTGGGATTAGTTGAAGAATCCTCTAGGTATTTGCTTGTTACTGTCTAACAAACAAATAGGGGGAGATTGAAAGGCATATGACTCAGCCTATTTGTAGTTAGAGGATCCTAATCCAATTAAAGTAGTTTGTAATAAGTAAATAATATCAACTGTCACAGGAATCTCATAAGGTGACAACTGTCAGAAGAAAAATCAACAAGTCAATCTATAGTTTTGATGTTTCACACTGAAGAAGATTCAGTTGCCTGATCAAGCATCAGTGTAGCATTGAAATACATGGATTTATTTCAAGGACAGAGGTTTCTATAAGTGATAAGAAACAATATCAGTTCAGAATGATCGGAGAGAGTGAAGAAAAGAAAAAGACCACAGTTTAATGTCAAGATGAAGAACAGAGATTGGAGTTAGTCGTTCATGAACCAGACAGTACATCGAGCGTCAACAAAAATCCAGTGTATGTTCGTTATTATAATTACGTGGTCCACAGTGAAGTTTTGACTATTAAAAGGAGTTGTATTAATTCTATTTTAATTAATTAAATCAAATAGTTAATTTAATTAAATAAATTAATTCTATCAGAATTAATATATTTGTTAAAGTAATTATTAGATTAATTAAATAAGAATTAATCTGAAAAAGAAATAATTAATTAAGTGATTTATATAAATCATTTAGTTAATTATAATCTGAAAATATATAACAATATAACTATCTAATGATAGTTATACCGATTGTTATATATAGTTCAAAAGGAAAGTCATATACAAAGGAAATGATTATTGGACAGTTATATTCAGTTCAAAAGGAGATAGTTATACCGAAAGGTATATTCAAGTCAAGTGGCTATTGGACAGTCATATTCAGTTCAGTGGATAGTCATACCGAAAGTTATATTGGAATGGTTAGTCTTATCCAATTCAACAGGCTGTCATGGATAGTCATACCGAAAGTTATATTTAATGGGACAGTCATATTTCTTTCGATGGATAGTCATACCGAATGTTATATATGTGTTAATTGATTGTTATATCAATTAAAACAACACAATATGACTATGGACGGAATATAAAGATCAGAAGCAGCAAAGAGGCAGAAGACAATTCACTTACAACTTCTTAAAAATCCCAGCAGCTCATATCTCTCTCTCTCAAGCTCAAGAACACTTACAAACATAATTCTGGAAATTCAAGTTCATCCCTTTTGTAATATTCTATCCGTTGGAACTTGTTTATGTGTGGTTCTTGTAATACTAGCGAATTAAGTTTCCTAGTTCACAACTTGATATCTTGATTTTAATTAACTAAATTAGAAAAGTTCATGTCGAATTTTCTAATTAGTTATTAATTACTTGATAATCATTTGGATTGATTTTGTAACACCCATCAAGTTAATATATTGTTATATTCAACTTGAAATTTGTGTTGTATTATTCCGCTCAAAAATGTTTAAGTTAAATTTTATTTAAAGAACAAATTTCGATAAAATGGTATAGATTGTATTCAACCCCCCCTTCTACAATCGTATCGGACCTAACAACATCAAACTAGTTCCCACTTACAATAAATAGAATTTTTCCTCTTCACAACTTCTCCAAATTCATATGCTCATCAATCAATTCTTTCCAAGACTCAACTAGCTCAACTAGGTCGAGAGTGAAGTATTTGGCTATGACTAATGTACAAAAGGGGAGAGTGACGAAGAAAAATATGGATATAAGCTTCAAAGGGGTAACTAGGGATTATTTTCATGGTTCACAAGCTAAAAAGGCCAAAATGGTTATCCTAAAAAGAATTTCCTTATTATGGTGCATCCATGAATAAAGGTTTAATGCAAGCCTTAGAACAACAAATATACATAAAGACGGAGAAATACACAAGCAAAAGAAATCATCGTTCAAGACCTCACGAGGTTTAAGTTTTAATAACATCTTCTCGATTTGATTCCATGCATGCTAAGAGATAATCGTCATGCTCGCAATTTAATTACAAACATCTAGACTTTTCATGCCATTTAAGTGTGTGTGTGTGTGTGTGTGTGCAATAAGGTGCATCAAACTTATAGATTCACATCAAATTGGTAATGCTAGGCACGAAATAAGAGAAAACAAGGCTACAAGCTCACAATGTCATAAATTTTACAAACAAGTAAACACGCTCATGACTAAACTTATTTCCCAAATGCAAACAAAACGGACAACAAAACAGACATCAAAATGAACAATCCTTCCCCCACTTAAAACATGGCATGTCCTCATGCATGATAAATAAAAATGAGGGAGAAACAAAAGTGCAAGAAAGCTCCCCTGATAATAAGCAACGAGGAGCGGGAGCAAAGCCAATAAGATCAAGCATCATGAGGAGGATCCAAGGGTGGATCCCGAGAACTAGTACGATACTGAGCCATCATTGAAGCACAAAACTGCTCCATCCACTCTAGATGTTCAGAAAACCTCATATCAACATGGTCCTTGATGGACTGCTCCATGCGCTGTAAGTAGGCCCGTTGAGGCTATGATAACTCATCGCCATGACTAGGAGAGGGAGAATTCTGATGAGCATCAGAAAGCAGACGAGGCTCAGAAAATGGTTCCGCCTCGGCTCCAATAGGAGATGGAGGACACTCGGGATGAGATGATTTGTGTCCAGTCCATCGAAAATTATCAAAAGTCCTCGAGATGACACCCATATTCTTCAACACCGCGAAATCAATAGTAGCTACAGGTTGACCACCCTCCATCTATGAAATAGGTGAGAGATCCCGATCAATAATCCCTAATTTAGTGGCAATGAGGGTGAGAAACCCGCCAAAGATGAGGGAACCCTTTCCTTTACGCCGTTTTAGCTCCAACAACCAAGAAGAGAATACATAACCCCAATGCACTAGAAACTCATCATATAACTAACTGAGGATCCCAAGATCACTCAAAGAAACGACGCTATTTGAACCTTCATTACCATACAAAGAATGAACCATAACCCGATGAATGTAGCAGAAACAAGGGTCCGTGATCTTGGTGGACTTAATCCGACCCGAAGGCCATTGACGATCCGAAGAAATTTCCGGCCAAAAAGAATATTGAAATCGGGTAGAGAGCGTCTTAAATCCTTCATTGTATTTCCACCCAAACCAATCACAAATCTCCTCCAAACGAACACTAAACCATAAACCCATCATCCTAAAAGTGAATCGAGAGGGTCTGCTTAACTCATTCACAACTTCAACATCACACTTCACGGTAGTAAAGAATTCATAGACCAAAGCCGCACAAGTAGGCTCATCCATATCTAGCCATGATGGCCAACCGGAAGTAGTCAAAATTTTCTTAACCTTATCCCAAATACAAAGCTTTTCCATAACATGCTTATCAAAATAACAAAATGGTAAAACCTTAAGCGATGAAATAGAATTATACCTCTCGAGTGCATCACCGGAAAATGATAAGCTAGGCTTAGCGGTGCTCAAGTGAAGCCCATAATTGCAAGGAGGTAATGGTAGACCCAATTTTTCACATTCCTTGCGAGTTAGAAAAATTTGAGGCTCCGAAGACGAAGAAGTGGTCTTTGGACGCTTAATTGGAAGTTTTCCCTTGCTTTTACCCCGCTTAGAAGGAGCACCACTCATGATGATCAAATTCCCACTCCAAAATACAAGTCAAAGAACCACCCAATATAAGCACCAAACACAATCACAACGATAACCAACAAACAAACAGTAAACCCACAACCAATCCGCAACCAAATTCAACACCAAAATTGCAAGCCTCGAATTAAATTAAAGCCACCACAAACAACCCAACAAAAATAACCGACACGTCAACACCCTTCAAAGCTACTACAATACACTAATTAAGGATGTATAACTAATTAAAATAATAGCTTTTGTTTTTTTTCTAAAAAAAATTAATAATAATAATAATAAATCAAAATAAAATAAATAAAATAAAATAAATCACTAACCAATTAATAATAAAATCAAAATAAATTAAATAGAATTTGTTTATTTAAGAAAATTAAAAACTTAAAATCAAAATTAAAATGAAAGATGTAGTGAATAAAAATAAAATAAAAGAAAACAAAAACGGTCGTTCGACAGGCCGTTCAAAGGAGCAGTTTTTCTGTACGGGTTGCTGTACGACCGTTCGACAAGCCGTACAGAGCCTGCTGTGTATTAAAAGAGCATTAAAACATAACATCTTCATATCTCAACCTACACCTTATCTTTACATATTTTTTGCCTCTCATCTTTGCCTCTTCAAGAACATAAAACTAGGGTTAGTAGAGTAGAGAGAAACATTAATTACTCATAATCTAGCATTGATTATGAGTAACTAACTTCATATATTTGGCTCAATGAAGCAATTCTTGTACTAAACCCACTCCATTTTAAGTAAGATCTATTTCACTCTATCTTGAATATTTGTGTTGTATTGCTTATGATTTTACTTGAAGATTTGTAAGTTGCTTCACCTTACTCTTCTTGTATCTTCAATTACTAATTGTTTGTTCTAATACGTAATCGTTAGTTCATTCATTATAGTAGCACAAGATTTAGTGTACCTAAATCCACCAAATTCAAGTGCAAATACCTAGGTTGAGCTTCTCATCCTTGGGTTTGTCCTTGCCTCTCTTTGTTTAATTCCTTGATTGGTAAAACTAGTAGTGCTTCATTATTGGTTGCTATTATCAAGAGAACTAATTTATGTGCTTCACTAAATTAGTGTTTTTAGAAGAGAAATAAGTGATTGTGTGCTTCACCAATTATCTTGGTTAGGTAGAGTTGGATATATTTTGCTTGTTTGTTGGGTTGAAGTGCTTGATTTGCATTAATCCTTGGGTCAAATATCTCTTTATCTTGCTAAATTACTAATTGTGTTTGTTGTATAAATTGGATGATAGCAATTTACTTAGTGATAATTCTCTAGCAATTTATTTCTTGTATTCAAGGTGTTTGATAAAATACCACAACAAACTCAAAACCCCCCATTGGTCCATACTTCTAGAGGTATTTGACCCAAGGATTATGGATATTCAAATACTTCACCCAAACACACATGAGCAAGATATAATCAACTCTACCTAACCAAGATAATTGGTGAAGCACACAATCACTTAATTCTCTTCTATAAACACTAATTTAGTGAAGTACATAAATTAGTTCTCTTGATTATAGCAACCAATAATGAAGCACTACTAGTTTAACCAAATCAAGGAATCAAACAAAGAGAGGCTAGGACAAACCCAATGATGAGGAGCTCAACCTAGGTATTTGCACTTGAATTTTGAGGATTTAGGTAAACTAAACCTTGTGCTACTACAATGAATGTACTAAAAATTACGGATTAGCACAAACAATTAGTAATTGAATTTATAAGAGAAGCAAATTGAAGCAACTTACAATTCTCCAAGCAAAATCATAAGCAATACAACACAAATATTCAAGATAGAGTGAAATAGATCTTACTTAAAATGGAGCGGGTTTAGTACAAGAATTGCTTCCTTGAGCCAAATATATGAAGTTAGTTACTCATAATCAATGCTAGATTATGAGTAATTAATGTTTCTCTTTATGTTCTTGAAGAGGCAAAGATGAGAGGCAAACAATATGTAAAGATAAGATGTAGGTTGAGATATGAAGATGTTATGTTTTAATGCTCTTTTAATACACATCAGGCTCTGTACGGCTTGTCGAACGGCCGTACAGCAACCCGTACAGAAAAACTGCTCCTTTGAACTGCCTGTCGAACGGCCGTACAGCAGCCCGTTCGAGACAAAATCTTCAAGATAATACATTAAACACCTCCCGGCATTGCGAGCTTTCATCTTCTAACTTCCCTCTTGAATAATCTTTGCTTTCATGCCCGAAATAAGCCATCTTTTGAACAATTAAGCATGAGGCACTGAAAGATGAAAAACATAATTAATATCGATAAAACAACATTCAGAACTAACAAAAATGCGAGAGAATAAATGACAAAACGTGTATAAAATACACGTTATCAAACTCAATATATTTATTTATTTATAATATTAAAAAAGGTTCATATTTACTATTTAGGCTCTATCTCGAGATATAGAAATCAGATTTGGATGATTTTACAGTCCACACGAAACTCATAAAATTATCTTTAATTTAGTGATAATTTAAAAATTATTATCCAAATGAAAATACTCAGAATCTCAAGAGAAAATATAATTACAAATTTTTACATTAATCCTATTTAGTGTAGAATACCTACATTAATAATCCTATTCAATATAGAAAACCTAATTATATATGATTTAAATCATGACAAACACTTTTTCGTATTTCAATATAAATACACTTTTTAGTTTACATGTTAAAATATTAAATATTTTTCATGCTAGATCCAACATTTTTTATCTATTTATTTTAAGATATAACAATTCTTATTTATTTTATCGTATTGAGGACCAGACTACTAACTAACAAAGTTTTGGACAAAATCACTCTTACACTTATTATTAAAATTGTATTTGGTTGTTAGTACAACTATCTTAAAATAATAATAAGGTTATTTTGATAATCAAAACAAAATATAAGTAGATTTTCTCAATAGAATAGAATTTTCAATATAAAAAATCGTCAATTTTATCTCTTTTGTTTCTTGGTAGTTTTAATTGGAGAAAATTGTTATATCATCACTAAATTAAATATTATTTTGTTAATTTCACGTAGGCTGTAAAATCATCCAAATCAAGTTTTAAGAATTCAAGATAAAACACAAAATAAATTGAACGTGTAAAATCTTACATATATATATATATATATATATATATATATATATATCAAATTCATAACAACAATTTGATATGTAAACTAATAACAAATAAATAATAATATAATAATATAATAAATATTAGAAAAAGAACCGTGCGTTGCACGGGGTATAAGCTAGTATATTAAATGAGGATACAAGGGCAAAAAGTGCCAAAAAAAATGGTTATGAAATGTCCAATATACCCTTATTTATCACATAATTACAAAAATTGTTAGTCACAGAGACATGCATGTACTCATATAATAACAAGCCTAAGTATGTGTAATGCTATGCATTACCTACATGACCTCTTAACTGAGGGTACCTCTAGTTGTAGAGTTTCTATTTATTTTGTACTTGTAATAGGTATCAAATCCTAGTTGTGTAACTGTACTTATAAAGTCAAGAATAATGCTTGAAAGAAGTTCCAAGGTTCATGCCTCAAGCAAGGAGATAAAGACTGTCAAATAATCACTGTTGGGATATGAAGAAATGAAAAATTTGCCTAAGTACCAATTCGAGAAGTACATTTGTCTATTCGAGAAGTCTAGCATTCGAGAAGTCAGGGATTCGATATCTCAAAAGACACTGTTCGATATCTCTGAAGGTCAACTAGTCAAAGCCTTATTCGAGAACTCAGAGATTCGACATGTCTAATACTCTATTCGAGAACTCATGGAGTCAACAAGTCAAAGCATCATTCGAGTTCTCTAAGAGTCAACAAGTAAAATGCTCTATTCGATATCTCAAGGATTCCTGAAGAAAAGACTTATTCGAGAAGTCATTCGATATGTCAGTTTAACAGTATTCGAGAACTCAGAGTTATCGATTAAGCCAATTCTATTTCTCGAATCACCAACAGTATTCGAGAACTCAGAGTTATCGATTAAGCCAATTCTAGTTCTCGAATCACCAACAGTATTCGAGAACTCAGAGTTATCGATCAAGCCAATTCTAGTTCTCGAATCACCAACAGAGTTACTTCTCGAATACAATCTTGGAGACAAAATTCTGAAGAATTGTACAAGTCAGAGACCTGCAACAAGCTAAAGCACTTTATGGACCACAATCTGTAATGTACTTTGGAAAAGCCTACAAAGAAGCTTGGAGAGATGTACAAGAAACAAAGAGCTAAAGAAGTGGATCTGAAAAGAGCTTTGCAAAGTCAAACCTGTAGCCGTTTGGATGCTTACTCAAAAAGGATAGACACACTAGAAAGTAAAGTTGTTTAGCTACCTTATTTGTAGTAAGTAGGTTGTATTCATGCTCTATAAGGATACAGCCTCACTTCCTTAGAAGTTAAGTTTTTCATACACAAAAGAAAACATCTCTCTGAGAAAAACGAAGCTGAGAATACTAACATTTGTATTCATAGATTATAGCAAAATCTTTATTTAATAATATATTAGATTGAAGTGATATTATGTCTTGTGTTGTTCTTAATCCGCATTTACAAATCTACACACACAAACACATATTGTGCTACACTGATTCAAGAACAAAGAAAAGTTCAAGAATCCATTCACCCCCCTTTGTATTCTTTAGTCGTATTCAATACTCAACAAGTGGTATCAGAGCAGGCTGTTTATTCAAAAACAGAAAACGATCATGAATACACCAAAGACTAGAGGAACGGTAAAGGTCCCTAAGTTTGACAAAGAGAACTACAACCTCTGGAAGATCAAGATGCAGTTGTTCATCAAAGCTGCTAATCCTCTATATCCTGAGATACTCAAGAATGGTCCCTTTGTTCCACAACAAGAGATTCCTGAAAAGACTGTTGGAACTATAACCTTTCCAAGATCTTATGTGCCTAAAGAACCATCCAAATGGACGGATACAGAAAAGGAGATGGTTGCTCTCGACAGTCATCTCATGTTATTAATTATAGATTCTATGGAACTGTCAATGTTTGCTAACATAGCCTCTTGAAAAATAGCAAAGGAGATGTGGGATCATATTAAGGTGTTATGTGAAGGAACAGAAGAGGTTAGAGAAAACAAGAAACAGATACTGGTCACACAGTATGAAGCTTTCATGGCTCAGTCCAAGGAAAGAATTACTGACATGTTTGAAAGGTTTCACAAGCTGGTGACTGAGCTACAGATGAATGGGAAGGTATACAGCACCAAGGAGCTGAACATGAAGTTTCTACTGTCTTCTCCAAACCATCTAGAGCAAAGGGTCATTTCTCTAAGAGAAAGAGATTTGAACAAAGTCACATATGATGTGCTCTATGGGGTTTTAAAAACTCATGAGCTTGAGTTGCTTCAGAAGAGGGCTATCCAAGCCAACCAAGGCAGAATGGTAAACACATCATGTGCCTTGATTGTCAACAAATCTATTCAAGACCTAGAAGCATCTACAAGTCAGCTGAGGATAGAAGAGATAGTAGATGATGAAGAAAATGAAGGTGAAGTGACTGAACATGTTGAGGAGAAGGAAGAAGAAGAGTTCTATACTCTTGAAGAGCTAGATGGCATGGAAAACACTTCATATGCTTTCATGGCCAGAAAGTTTCCAAACATCAGATTCAAGAGGAACCAACCCTTCAAACCTCGACCCCAAAACCATTCATTCAACAAGAGCAAGGCACCTGTGAAAGCAAACTAGAATAAATTCAAAACCAGCCATGTGGATAGGTCATCTGTAAGATGTTATAGATGCAATGACCTAGGGCATTTTGCCAGTGAATGTAAGAAGACTAAAAAGAAGGATAAGGAGTTTCTAGAGCTTGAAGCTAAGTATGAGGCCCTTCTGAAAAAGCAAACACTAGGTAAGGCCTACATAGCTGAAGGGAAGTGTTGGGATGACTCTGACAATGATGGAGAGGAGGAAGAATTCGGCAACTATGCCTTGATGGCTAATTCCAAGGATGAACAATCTCTATCTGACTCTCAGGTACCATCTCTCACTACCATAGATATGTCTGTTTCTGAGTACAAATGCATGGTTGAACAACAATCTGTTGAAATGTTTAATATTCATACTAGTATGACTGCTGCTAATGAGGAAATTGCTAAACTGTCTGCTAGAAATGAATTTTTAAACAAAAAGAATGAGGAACTCGAGCTAACTGCTATGCAAGTAGAAAACCTTAGGAAAGAAGTTGAATATCTGCAGAATAAGGTTCTATGTGCTAGTCAAATTGAAAAGGCTCTTAGGGATGAACTAGCTGAAAATGAATTCAAACTGAAAGCCTTTAAGAACTCCTCTAGTCTACTGCAGTCCTACCATGAGAAAAACCAAGCTAAACCCAAGGTTGCCATTGGACTTGACTATGGCACTCTTAAATAGGGGAAAGGCTATGCTGTCGTTGAAGATGACATAGTTGTTCAGGATGAAGTGCCTCACATTTTGAAAAAGACTGAGTCTCCAATTTTTAAAGAACCAACATTTGAAATTGATGAGGATGCCTTACTCATTAAGCAAATGTTGAATGATGAGGATGAGGCACAGTCTAGTGAACAACCAGCATCCTCTAAGAATGAGAGTGTCAAGGCAAAAGCCAAGAAGCCAGTAGAAGGTAGACCTAGACCTAAGAAGTTTGTTAAGTTTGTATCAGCTGGGAAAAATGAATCTTAGAAGAAAGTGGATAAGAAGGAACAGAATAGAAATGGAAAACTAGGGATTAACAAAGATAATAATTATGCTTATATGCCTAATGCCCCTAGGAAAACTTGTCAAAATTGTTTCAGTACTAATCATTTAATTCATGCATGCAAGAAACCTGTTGGTAGTGTGCCCAAACCTTTCTATGACTGTTCTATGCCTTTAAGACATAGAGATGCTCCATTCTGTGATAAATTTGACTGTATGCCATGCAATATGAATGTCATGACTAGTTGTTTCAATCTGAGAAGGCAATTCATTGATGGTTGTATCAATCACAACTCTCACACACACTACACAAGGTCGAAGTCTTCAAGTCCTCCTAGATCTAGGAAGGTACCTCTGTCACCTAAGTCTAAAACCTCAGGTTCTAAGACTTCTAACATTGACAAGAAGACTAACACCAAGAAAGTTGATAAGCATGTTGTTTATGATAAAACTGTTTCTAAGCCAAATGGACCCAAACTTGTTTGGGCACCAAAGAAGAAGTAATACCTTTGTGTTTGTAGGGCAAAGAAAGTGAAAAGAAGGTCATGTGGATTTTGGACAGTGGATGCTCAAATCACATGACTGGTGATATGGCCTTGCTATCACAGTATGAGGAGAAGGCTGGCCCAATGGTTGCTTTTGGAGATGACAGCATGGGTAACACATTGGGATATAGCAAGTTAAAAGTTGGTAATGTCATCATTGAAGTTGTAGCACTAGTCAAGGGTCTCAAGCATAATCTGCTAAGTATTGGTCAGTTTACTGATAGAGGATTCAAGGTAAATTTTGACAAAGATGAATGTTTGATCACCCACAAGAAGACTGGTGATTTTGCTCTATCTGGAGTAAGGAAAGGAAGCCTGTTTGTAGCCATTATGGACTCTGCAAACAAGGACAAAGTTTGTTGCTTCTACTCAAAAGCATCAAATGAAGATTGTTGGCTATGGCACAAGAAGTTATCACACCTGAACTTCAAGGCCATTAATTCTCTAGTCAAAAGAGAGTTAGTGAGAGGCATGCCCACACTTGAATTCTGTCAAGAAGGAGTGTGTGAGGCTTGTCAAAAAGGAAAGATGAAAAGGTCAAGCCACAAGCCAAAGACAGTGACATCAATCACCAAGCCCCTGCAATTAATTCATATGGATTTGTGTGGGCCTGTCAATATTATGTCACTCTCAAGAAAGAAGTATGCCCTAGTGATGGTTGGTGTCTACACAAGGTATACATGGGTGGAATTTCTAGCATCAAAGGATGAGGCTCCTCAAGTAATCATTGAGCACATAAAGAAAGTTGATAAGGAAGCAAAAGCCAACAATGCAAGTGTGATTGTATTGAGAAGCGATAATGGAACAGAGTTCAGAAATGCCTTACTTGAAGCATTTTGCAAAGAAAATGACATTTGTCAACAATTCTCAGCTCCAAGGACTCCACAACAAAATGGAGTAGTTGAGAGAAAGAACAGAACTCTAATTGAGGCTTCTAGAACAATGTTGCTTGATGCAAAGATGCCTACATGTTTTTGGGCTGAGGCTGTGAGCACTGCATGCTACATCCAGAACAGAACCCTCATCAACAAAAACACTGGAAAGACACCTTACAATTTGATGACTGGAAAGAAGCCTACTCTAAAGTATGTTCATACTTTTGGAAGCAAATGCTTTGTGTTGAAAGACAATTCAGAATATGTTGGGAAGTTTGATGCAAAGGCATTTGAAGGAATCTTTCTTGGCTATTCTATGGAGAGAATTGCATACAAAGTCTATGTCATCAGTCAAAAGAAAGTTATGGAAAGCACAGATGTGACATTTGATGACAGCAAACTACCTGGATTAGAAGAAGCCAATGATGAAGATAGAGATCCATTAAAGTTTGAAAATCTAGATGATTCTGATGAAGATATTGGAACTGAAGTTGAAACTCAAGTTCAACAAACTCAAGTGAATAATGATGCAAGAGAAGAATTTGTTCCAATCAACAGTGAAGAGACTAGCATCCAAGACACACCTGTGAATAGTAGCAACTTCACAGGGGGAGGAAATGAAGATGATCATGATTTGGATGATGAAGCAACATCAAGGTTAAGAAATCAAACTGAGAACTCAAGGAAATGGGATAGATCACACACTACAGATCAAATCATTGGAGATCCAAATGCAGGAGTGAGAACTAGGAGAGCAACTCAAAATGAGTGTCTCTATGGTTGCTTTCTATCTCAAATTGAGCCTAAGAAACTTGATGATGCACTGTTGGATCCAGATTGGATTATTGCTATGCAAGAGGAGCTGAATCAATTTGAAAGAAACAAAGTATGGGAACTTGTGCATGCACCAAAGGACAGAACCATTGTTGGAATAAAATGGGTTCTGAGGAACAAGATGGATGAAAATGGTGTGGTCATTAGAAACAAAGCAAGGTTGGTTGCAAAAGGATATTCTCAACAGGAAGGGATTGATTATGATGAGACTTTTGCCCCTGTTGCTAGATTGGAAGCCATCAGAATATTCTTGGCATTTGTTGCTCATTCAAATTTTAAAGTCTATCAAATGGATGTCAAGAGTGCATTTCTGAATTGAGAGTTGGAAGAAGAAGTTTATGTGCAACTGATGAGTGGGTATTTTATTCACTTAAAACGTTTGCATTTGGCTTAAAACGAATGTTTGTACTCAAGTTGTGGTATTTTTGATCTCTTTTAAGGGTATTGTGCAAGAATGTTAATCACAGGTGTTCAAGGAATGCAGCGGAGCAATCGGAGCGCAAATCGGAGTTGTAATGAAGAAAAAGGGAAAAAATCCAGTTGCTGAACAGAAGGCACGGCGCGGCAGCGCCGTGTTTGTGCTTGATTATGGCGCGGTAGCGCTGGGATTGTCGAGAAGGCGCGGCAGCGCCGTGTTGGAGGTTTTGGATGGCGCGGCAGCGCCGGCTCTTCTGACGGGAAACTTCTGTTTTGCTGATTTTTCGAGATAAAGTCAAAAATTAAATTCCTTTCGAATTTCTTGCACCTGGAGGCGTATATGAAGAAAGAAAAACCCTAGAATAGGAGAGGTCTGACCACATATTGTATTTACGGAGTTTTGAAGCACGAAGAAGCGAGGAAGATGATAGTTTTCAATTTATTCTTGTATTCTTCCTAGTTTATGGATGCTTGGTTTTGGTGTATTCTTTAGAACCCTTGTTATTTATTTAAATCATTATTCGTTTTCTTCTATCATGTTTACAATGGAACCCATGGTGACGATTAGTTTGATTATGAACTAATTCGTTGTCATGGGGTTTTAGCGGATTTATTCATGAAGTTTATTTGTTGAATCTTCTCGATGCCTATAGTGTGATTGATGTGATATCCTATCATGGTTGATTTAATTTGTTATAGGAGAGTAACTAACTCCTGTAATTGTGTGTTAATTCTTATTGAAGCGAAAGTGGATGTAAGAGTTTAGAACTTGCCATGCTAGCATAGGTTTATGCGTGAGAATATCATTCATAATTAGTGTCGTAACTCTAACCGTTTTATGACGACTATGTGATCAATTGAATGCTTGTACATCAACCATTATGTTTCAATTTTTATAGACATATGGAAATTAGGCATAATTGGGAGACTAAGTGATTTCTATCTATTGTGGATATTATTTAGGATGGTATTTGTGCAACGAAGGTTGGATTATATCAGTTTGTGTATTCGATCAGGTATTAACAAATCACATGAAAAGGCTAGAGAAGTGGAGACTATAGATGGATTGTTTAATGAAGTTAAAATCCCATGTTTTATTCGCATAAGTAATTCGACATAATTCTTAGTTCAAGTAGTTGATAATTAGTTATAAATCTTAGAGTAATTGTAGTGATAAACAAAAATCCAATTATTAATTTGTCGTAGCATCGGATAATAATCATACATTGGTGAGTGAATTAACTAGACAATACAACGAGTCCCTGTAGGAACGAATCTTATTTGCTATCTATATTACTTGAGATCACGTGCACTTGCGTGTTGAGTTTGGTCGTAACAAGTTTTTGGCGCCGCTGCCGGGGACGCGGTTTTATTTGTTTAGTTTCATTATTTGCCATCAGTGGTCATTAAAGTTCGGTGGCTAGGGCGTTCTCACCAAATTTCTTGTTGGTGAATTTCAGGTACTTTTTGAGAGTGTATGCGTACACGAGCTCAAGCACGTAGAGAAGAACTAGCAAGAAGAAAACTTGATTTTGATAACATCGGGTTAGAAGACGATCTTGAATCAACAGAAGAAATGGCAGATCAAGCACAACCAGCGAAGGCTTTGAGTGAATTCTCTCAGCCAAAAGTGGAGGATATTCATACCAGTATTGTTCGCCCAGCTATTGGGGCTAATAATTTCGAGCTTAAGCCAAACATCATTCAGATGATTCAGAATACAGTACAGTTTGGGGGTAGTCCTGCTGAAGATCCCAATGCTCATATTAGGGACTCCTTGAGATCTGTGACACCTTCAAATTCAACGGAGTTACAGATGACGCAATCAGATTGAGACCATTTCCCTTCTCTCTTAGGGATAAAGCCAAGAGTTGGTTACATTCTATGCCATCAGGCTCTATTAAAACATGGGCAGACTGTGCTCAAAAGTTCTTGACGAAGTATTTCTCCATGGCGAAGACAGCAGCTTATCGGAATTCTATTTCTCAGTTCGCTCAGCAACCTCAGGAATCTTTGGGGGAAGCTTGGGAAAGGTACAAGGAGATATTGGCACGTTGTCCTCATCATGGGATGCCGGATTGGATGATAATCAGCAATTTCTATAACGGGTTGGGAGCTCAGTCCAGGCCTATGTTAGATGCAGCTTCTGGAGGTGCGCTATAGGCAAAAAGCTATGAGGATGCCTATAATCTTATTGAGATGATGGCGGCCAATGAGTTTCAGAATCCTACTCAACGCTTGCCACCTGCTAAAGTGGCTGGAGTTCTTGACTTGGATGCAGCTACTGCTATTGCTGCTCAACTCAAGGCATTGACAATGAAGGTAGATTCCCTTTCTAATCATGGGACTAACCAGGTTGCTATGGTGTGTGAATTGTGTGCAAGGGCTCATGACACGAGTCTGTGTGCTATCTCATCTGAATCTGCACAATTTGTCAGCAATTTTCAAAGAGCTCAGAAACCAGCGCCTAATGTTCATCATCCCAACAATCGGAATCATCCTAATTTCAGTTGGAGCAACAATCAGGGTGGTGTTGAGCAACCCCAAAATCAGCAGTTCAATGCAAGGCCATACAATCAGAACTATCAACCACCACCTTATGCTCCAAGGCAACCATTCAATCCACCGGGATTTCAACCATCTCAAGGGAATTCATTGAATCAGTCTGAGAAATCTGAATTGGAAGAGCTTCGAATGATGTACAAGAGTTAGGCGGTGTCATTGAAAACTTTAGAGAATCAAATTGGTCAACTGGCCAATGCATTGTTGAACCGTCAACCAGGAACGCTTCCGAGTGACACAGAGATGAATCCAGGCAAGAAGGATCACAAGGAACAGGTCCAGGCAGTAACATTACGATCAGGAAGAATTCTACAAGGTCAGGACAAAGAAAAATCAACCGAGGAAGAAAATGAAAAATCTGAACAGATAGCACGGCGCGGCAGCGCCGTTCCCCAGTACAATACTGGCGCGGCAGCGCCGCAACTTCTAGAAGAAAAAGTTGACTTTGATACTGGGGTCGAATCTGGTCCTAAATTGCTACCTAATGCTACTCCCTCGACTCCTATAACTTGTAAGAATGATAATGCACAGAAAGAGGTAGAAGATAAGGTGTTTCCACCTCCTCCATACCCAAAACGAATTCAAAGGCAAAAGTTCGACAAGCAATTTGCTAAGTTCTTGGATGTCTTCAAGAAGCTTCAGATTAACATACCATTTGCGGAGGCTCTTGAGCAAATGCCGAGCTATGCGAAGTTTATGAAGGGCATACTCTCGAAGAAATTGAAACTTGAGGAGCTAGAGACCGTTGCCTTGACGGAGGAATGTAGTGCCATCTTGCAACAAAAGTTGCCGCCTAAGTTGAAGGACCCTGGAAGCTTTAACATTCCATGTACTATTGGAGATCTCTCATTCAGCAAATGCTTGTGTGATTTGGGTGCAAGTATTAATCTCATGCCCTTTTCAGTTTTCATGCAACTTGGTCTTCCAGAACCAAAGCCAACTACCATGACTCTACAACTTGCGGACCGTTCAGTTACTTATCCTCGAGGGATAGTTGAGGATGTTTTGGTGAAGGTCGACAAGCTTATCTTTCCAGCCGACTTTGTTATTCTTGACTTCGAGGAAGACAAGAAGATTCCTATTATCTTGGGACAACCATTCTTGGCTACGGGCCGAACTCTTATTGATGTCCAAAAAGGAGAACTCACTATGAGGGTGCACGATCAAAACGTCACTTTTAATGTTTTCAACGCAATGAAGCTACCTACTGACTATGAAGAGTGTCTCAAAATTGATATGGTCGACAAGGTGGTTAACTCCGCTACTCAACACTTGATAAAAGAGGATGTGTTGGAAAGAGTTCTTGCTAATGACTCGGAGGTTGAGTACGAAGAGGATAAAGAACACTTGCAATATCTTAATGCATCTCCATGGAAGAAGTTTGGGATTCCATTTGAATCATTGGGTTTGTCAGAATTGAAGAAGTCTCATGTTAGACTTAAACCATCCATTGAGGAAGCACCTACCTTTGAACTTAAGCCATTGCCTGAATATCTAAGGTATGCCTATCTTGGTGATTCTTTTACCTTACCTGTTATTATATCATCTAAGCTTTCAGGCATAGAAGAGGAAAAACTATTGAGAATCTTAAGGGAATTCAAATCAGCCATTGGGTGGACTATAGCAGACATCAAGGGTATTAGTCCCTCTTATTGCATGCACAAAATTCCCTTGGAAGAGGGAGCTAAACCTACAGTCGATAATCAAAGGAGACTGAATCCTATTATGAAAGAAGTTGTGAAGAAGGAAATTCTTAAATGGCTTGACGCGGGCATTATCTATCCGATTTCTGATAGCTCTAGGGTGAGTCCAGTGCAATGTGTGCCTAAGAAAGGGGGCATGACAGTGGTTACTAATGAGAAGAACGAGCTCATTCCGACGTGAACAGTGGCTGGTTGGAGAATTTGCATGGATTATCGAAAGTTGAACAAAGCCACTCGAAAAGATCATTTTCCACTCCCGTTCATTGATCAGATGCTTGACAGATTGGCTGGACATTAGTACTATTGTTTGCTTGATGGGTATTCTGGGTACAATCAGATTTGCATAGCACCCGAGGATCAGGAGAAGACTACATTCACTTGTCCATTTGGTACATTTGCATTCAGACGTGTTTCTTTTGGGTTGTGTGGTGCACCAGCTACTTTTCAGAGGTGTATGATGGCCATTTTCTCTGACATGATTGGAATTAATATGGAAGTATTCATGGACGATTTCTCAGTCTTTGGGGATTCTTTTGTTGAGTGCTTGGAAAACTTGAGTTTGGTTTTAAAACGTTGTGTGGAGACCAATCTTGTTCTTAATTGGGAAAAGTGCCACTTCATGGTACAAGAAGGTGTCATTCTGGGACACAAGGTTTCGAGTAAGGGTTTGGAAGTTGACAAGGCAAAGGTGGAAACTATTGAGAATCTTCCTGCACCTATCTCAGTCAAGGGTATTCGTAGCTTTCTTGGTCATGCAGGGTTCTACAGGCGCTTCATCAAGGATTTCTCAAAAATTTCTAAGCCGCTTTGCAATCTCTTGGAAAAAGATGTACCATTCAATTTTGATGAGGCTTGTTTACATGCGTTCGAGATCTTGAAGAAGAAACTAATTTCTGCTCCAGTTATTACAGCTCCTGATTGGAGCCAACCATTTGCTTTGATGTGCGATGCTAGTGATTATGCAGTTGGGGCCGTTCTAGGCCAAAGGAAAGAAAAAATGTTCCATGTTATTTACTATGCGAGCAAAACTCTCAATGATGCACAGTTGAATTACACCACCACTAAGAAGGAACTACTTGCTATTGTCTATGGGTTTGAAAAGTTTCGCTCTTATCTGTTTGGTACCAAGGTGACAGTTTATACAGATCATGCTGCTATTCGCTATCTCCTTGCAAAGAAAGATGCTAAGCCAAGGTTGATTCGTTGGGTTCTTCTGTTGCAAGAATTTGATGTGGAAATCAAGGATAGAAAGGGGACAGAGAATCAGGTAGCTGACCATCTCTCTAGATTGGAAGATCATGGAAAGTCACCTAAGGACAACACGGTTATTAATGAGTTTTTTCCTGATGAGCAACTATTCAGAGTGCAAGATGATGAACCATGGTTTGCCGACATTGTGAATTATCTAGTAAGTAACATCATTCCGCCTGAGCTCTCTTATGCTCAAAGGAAGAAATTCTTGCACGATGTCAAGCAGTATATTTGGGATGAATTGTTCAAGCAAGGAGCTGATCAGATTATTAGACGTTGTGTTCCTTACAGTGAGACCGAGGCTATTCTTAGTGATTTTCATGCTACAGCTTATGGAGGCCACTATGCGGGTGAGAAGACAGCCACACGTATTCTTCAAGGGGGTTTCTATTGGCCGACTCTATTCAAGGATGCTCATCAGTTTGTGTTGCGATGTGATCGATGTCAACGAGTTGGTAATATTTCTCGTAGGGACGAGCTACCTCTGAATGTCATGTTGGAGGTAGAGATCTTTGACGTGTGGGGAATCGACTTCATGGGACCGTTCATTCCATCATGTGGTAATCAGTATATTCTTGTAGCCGTGGATTATGTGTCTAAGTGGGTGGAGGTAAAAGCACTTCCCACGAATGATGCTAAGGTGGTACTCAATTTTCTCCACAAGAATATTTTTACTCGGTTTGGCACTCCACGGGTGATCATCAGTGATGAAGGTACGCATTTTTGCAATCGAAAGTTTACATCTCTTATGGCGCGCTACAACATCAATCATCGAGTTGCTACAGCTTATCATCCTCAAACCAATAGGCAAGCCGAAGTGTCTAATCGGGAAATTAAACGGATTCTTGAGAAGGTAGTTAGTCCTTCTAGGAAGGATTGGGCGTTGAAGCTTGATGAAGCGGTGTGGGCTTATCGGACAGCCTATAAAACACCTTTGGGAATGTCACCATTTTAGCTAGTGTATGGGAAAGCATGCCATCTTCCAGCTGAGTTAGAACACAAGGCTTATTGGGCATTGAAGAAGCTGAATTTTGATCTTACAGCAGCAGGTGAAAAGCGTATGGTTCAGTTGAATGAAATGGACGAGTTTCGGTTGCAGGCTTATGAGAACAACAAGCTATACAAAGAGAAAGTGAAAAGGTGGCATGATTATCGGTTGGTTCTTAAAACGTTTGTGCCCGGGCAATTGGTGTTGTTGTTCAACTCTCGACTTCGGTTATTTCCTGGGAAGTTGAAGTCACGTTGGTCAGGTCCATTCACAGTCAAAACAGTTTTTCAGCATGGGGTAGTGGAGATTTTTGACAAGTTACCGGAGCAGTCGTTCAAGGTGAATGGTCAGTGGTTAAAGCCATATTTTGGAGAGAAGTTGAATCGCGAAGTTGAGACAGCGGTTGTAATTTGCGCAACGTAAGGAGATGGAGCTACGTCAAGCTAATGACGTGAAAAGAGCGCTTCGTGGGAGGCAACCCACGTGAATTGTTGTTAAAAAAAAAATTGTTGAAACAGAAGGTATGGCGCGGTAGCGCCGTTCCGCAGTATATTCCTGGCGCGGCAGCGCCACAACGGCTGTTCAGAAAATTTTTTTTCAGCAAATTTTGAAAAAAAAAAAAAAGTTGTTGGTTGTTATTATTAGTGAGCCACGACCCAAGGCCACTACTTACACCCACTAACCCTAATTTCTCCTATATATACACACCATTACACAACCCTACCTATACATACACACTTACAGATCTCAAAATTCTCTAAATACTCTAAACACTCTAAACACTTCTTTCAATCAAATCAATGGCATCCAAGCATCAAAGGGTTGTTGGTGGTGGTAGTGAGGGTGCTGGCGGTAGTGGGACTGGTAGGAGGAACCCTCGTTCTTCATCTTCATCTGATTCTGAGGGAGGCAATGGTGGACCTCAGTTTATTAATAACGAGGCTCATGATGAGTATAATCGGTTGTTGGGGCACCCTATTGCTCGTGAGAGGGGTCTTTTGCCTAATGTAGCGGATGGGAATATGTTGGAGAATATTCTGGAGAGACGTTGGGAGCAGATCTGTGAGGTTCCGGAGCCTGTTCCGATGACTGTGGTTCGCGAGTTCTATGCGAACGCTAGTGTGGAGAGGAATGGGATTAGCCAGGTTCGTGGGTTTCGTGTGGATTATCAGCCGCCTGCTATTCGGCGTGTTCTTGGGCTTCCGGCTCCTAGGAGGGGTCAAGAGGATTGGTCGGGGAAGACTTGGGATGTTGTGGATCTTCAGATGGTTATTCAGCGATTGTGTGTGCCTGGTACAGACTGGCGTTTGAGGAGATGCACTACTGAGCCCACCTCGTTCTTGTCGACGGCTCTGAATAGATATGGGCGTACTTGGCACTTGTTCATTTGTGCCAATCTCATCCCTACTAGGCATTCGAATGAGGTGACAGTTGAGAGGGCTATCCTGTTGTATGCTATCTGCAGCAGAGAATATGTGGATGTGGGCAATTTGATCCATCAGGGGATTATGCGTTTTATGCAAGGTAGTACCACTGCAGCGATGCCTTATGGTTCGATCATTGCTAGGTTGGCTAGAGATTGTGGTGCTCGTTGGTCAGCAGAGGAGGTTGTGCAGCAGCCACAGGAGGCGCTGGATCATCAGAGTATTCGGAGGTTGGCTGAGTGGGTTGGAGGTGAGCTGTACTGGTGGGGTCTTAGTTATGTAGTAGAGCAACAGCAGCAGCAGCAACAGGAGCAGCAGCAGGAGAAGCCTCAGGGAGGAGGTTCTTTTATTACTCAGAGACAGTATAGGCGGTTGACGAGGCGTATCGATGCGGTGCACGATATGCAGGCAGGTTTTGCAGCAGATTTTAGTCAGTTTGCACAGGCGTTGGGCACGGCTTTTCGTGCGAGTGGAGTGGACGTGACTTTTCCGTCCTTTGGAGCTGGCGTTGTCTATCCGCCACCGGACACTCCCGATGGGAGTGGTTCGGACGACGAGTAGGTATGCCTTGAACACTTGTTATTCTTACTTTCAATGGGGGCATTGAAAATTTTTAAGTTGGGGGTGGGGATACAAGGTGCATTTGTATATTTGTTTGTGTGCATGTTAGAAGCATATTTGTATGTTAGCATATTTGCATGTTAGTTAGAGCATTTTGTTTTTTTTTATGTATGCCATATAGGACATTCTGTTATTGTGAGGTTTATGTTCATATAGTTGCATGAGCATGGCATGCATTTTCATGATCCCGTAGAACTTGCTAATTCTGACTGGTAGGTAGGTGTCTAATTGAGTGTGATGATGATGAGTAGAGGGTTGAATTATAGTGCCTATGAAATTGACTTGGGTGTTCAGAAACAAACTTTTACACAGACTCATTAGGTGCTTTTGGGCTAGGTTAGGGTCATGCTTGTTGGATGTTTAGAGATTTAATCGCTTGATTATAGTTAGAATTTTCTTTATTCCCTTGATGGCGTAGGAGCACTAAAATCTAAGTTTAGGGGAAACCAAGAATTTCATGCTAGTTGTAAATATTTGTTAATAATGGCTAGGTGTCAAATGGCTAGTAGCCGGCTCATATTTATATGAGTAGTCTAGGGTTGGAAATGAGAAAGGCTCATTCCAGATTGCAAGAAAAAAAAAAAAGAAAAAAAAATAGAAAAAAAAAAAATCAAAAGTGTCAATTGTGAAATGCAAAATTAACCAGAGTGAGCTCTTTAATACTCGAGTAATTAAGTCTGAGGGGACTTAGTCCCAGTGACCTAAGGCTTTTATAGTCTGGGATCCACTGACCCAACACTCGTTACATGAGTATTATTGTATAAGCCTTTAGGGGTCTCATTCATTGCACGGTTAAATAAGCATGAGTATTGTATATAGTATTATGTGTCATAGTAATAAAGCATGAGTTTCTGTCTACCTTGGATAAGGGTGGAGGTGTTCCTAGGCTATGAAGTGTCTACAGTCTATTCTAGTTATAAACCTGTGATTGTCCTGACTGAAGGCATGTATGATTTTTGACCTAGTTTGGGAGTATTTCTGATGAGCATCGCGCACACATGCACGTTTTTGTTCATGCATTGTTAGTATACGGGGGCTTAGTCGAGCTCCATTTGGATTTGTTGCATTCTTTGAGATAGTTGCTTGTTAGTTGGTTTTGGTGAGTTTAAAGGGGATCCTTGCATTTTTCATGTAGTTGCATACATATAGTTAGTTGCATTGTTAGTTGCATTATAGATCGGATTTTGTGGGTACATTCACTATAGGCCCTTACGAGACCTTACTCGTCCACTAGGGCTGCCTAGGGGTTTAAAGGGCTTGTTGCATATGCCAAATGCAACCGTGATCACCTACGGAAGTGGTACTAGTTAGTTGTACATAATTTGTCTATTTATGCTTGAGGACAAGCATCGGTTTAAGTTTGGGGGTGTGATGAGTGGGTATTTTATTCACTTAAAACGTTTCCATTTGGCTTAAAACGAATGTTTGTACTCAAGTTGTGGTATTTTTGATCTCTTTTAAGGGTATTGTGCAGGAATGTTAATCACAGGTGTTCAAGGAATGCAGCGGAGCAATCGGAGCGCAAATCGAAGTTGTAATGAAGAAAAAGGGAAAAAATCCAGTTGCTGAACAGAAGGCACGGCGCGGCAACGCCGTGTTTGTGCTTGATTATGGCGCGGCAGCGCTGGGATTGTCGAGGAGGCGCGGTAGCGCCGTGTTGGAGGTCTTGGATGGCGCGGCAGCGCCGGCTCTTCTGACGGGAAACTTCTGTTTTGCTGATTTTTCGAGATAAAGTCAAAAATTAAATTCCTTTCGAATTTCTTGCACCTGGAGGCGTATATGAAGAAAGAAAAACCCTAGAATAGGAGAGGTCTGACCACATATTGTATTTACGGAGTTTTGAAGCACGAAGAAGCGAGGAAGAAGATAGTTTTCAATTTATTCTTGTATTCTTCCTAGTTTGTGGATGCTTGGTTTTGGTGTATTCTTTAGAACCCTTGTTATTTATTTAAATCATTATTCGTTTTCTTCTATCATGTTTACATTGGAACCCATGGTGACGATTAGTTTGATTATGAACTAATTCGTTGTCATGGGGTTTTAGCGGATTTATTCATGAAGTTTATTTGTTGAATCTTCTCGATGCCTATAGTGTGATTGATGTGATATCCTATCATGGTTGATTTAATTCATTAT
Source organism: Saposhnikovia divaricata (assembly GCA_036435485.1). Classification (NCBI taxonomy): domain Eukaryota; kingdom Viridiplantae; phylum Streptophyta; class Magnoliopsida; order Apiales; family Apiaceae; genus Saposhnikovia; species Saposhnikovia divaricata. Next base: position 50,377,305 of record CM071595.1, on the reverse strand, counting down.
AGGAGAGTAGCTAACTCCTGTAATTGTGTGTTAATTCTTATTGAAGCGAAAGTGGATCTAAGAGTTTAGAACTTGCCATGCTAGCATAGGTTTATGCGTGAGAATATCATTCATAATTAGTGTCGTAACTCTAACCGTTTTATGACGATTATGTGATCAATTGAATTCTTGTACTTCAACCATTATGTTTCAATTTTTATATACATATGGAAATTAGGCATAATTGGGAGACTAAGTGATTTCTATCTATTGTGGATATTATTTAGGATGGTATTTGTGCAACGAAGGTTGGCTTATATCAGTTTGTGTATTCGATCAGGTATTAACAAATCACATGAAAAGGCTAGAGAAGTGGAGACTATAGATGGATTGTTTAATGAAGTTAAAATCCCATGTTTTATTCGCATAAGTAATTCGACATAATTCTTAGTTCAAGTAGTTGATAATTAGTTATAAATCTTAGAGTAATTGTAGTGATAAACAAAAATCCAATTATTAATTTGTCGTAGCATCGAATAATAATCATACATTGGTGAGTGAATTAACTAGACAATACAACGAGTCCCTGTAGGAATGAATCTTATTTGCTATCTATATTACTTGAGATCACGTGCACTTGTGTGTTGAGTTTGGTCGTAACAGCAACAACCACCTGGCTTTGAGGATCCACATTTCCCAGAATTTGTCTACAGATTGCTTAAGGCATTGTATGGACTTAAGCAGGCTCCAAGGGCATGGTATGATACTTTATCACAATTTCTTCTGGAAAATCAATTCACTAGAGGCACATTGGACAAAACACTGTTTTACAAGAAGCATGGTGATGATATTATCCTAGTTCAGATCTATGTGGATGATATCATATTTGGCTCTACAAATGAGAAGCTGTGTGAGAAATTCTCTAAGATCTTGCTGAGCAGATATGAGATGAGTATGATGGGAGAGCTGACATTCTTTCTTGGGATACAAGTTAGTCAGAGGAAGGATGGTATCTTTATCAGTCAAACCAAGTACATCAAGGATTTATTGAAGAAGTTTGACTTAGAAGATTGCTCACCTGCAAAGACACCCATGGCCACTACCACTAAATTGGATGAAGATGCTAAATGCAAGAGAGTAGATATCTCAGTCTACAGAGGCATGGTTGGTTCTCTACTCTATCTCAGTGCAAGTAGGCTAGACATCATGTTTGCTACATGTCTGTGCGCAAGATTTCAATCAAATCCAAAAGAATCACGTTTGATTGCTATAAAAAGGGTCTTTAGATATCTGAAAGGCACTCCAAACTTGGGTTTATGGTATCCTAAGGACACAGGGTTCAATCTGGTTAGTTATTCTGATGCTGATTATGCTGGATGCAGAGTGGATAGGATAAGCACCTCAGGTAGCTGCCAGTTTCTTGGACAAAGGTTAGTCTCTTGGTACAGCAAGAAACAACAATCTGTGTCAACTTCCACAGCTGAGGCTAAATACATAGCCGCTGGAAGTTGCTGTGCTCAAGTGCTTTGGATTAGAAATCAGCTTAGAGACTATGGACTTGTGTTGGAAAGAACTCCAATCATGTGTGACAACACAAGTGCAATCTCTATAGTTGCCAATCCTGTCAATCATTCTAGAACAAAGCACATTGACATCAGATATCACTTTATTAGGGAGCATGCAACTAATGGAACCATTGAGTTACATTATGTTCCCACAGATAAACAATTAGCTGATATATTCACTAAGCCATTGGATGAAGCCACCTTCACAAGGTTGGTTAGTGAGATTGGAATGCTGAATTCTTCAGAATCTGGCTAAGTGAGAATATCAACTAGATTGTTGCAGCAGTAAACACTTACTTTATCTAAATTCTCAATATTTTTGAAGTAAGTGTTGGCTAAAATATGATTTATAAATATTTCAAATCTGTTGCATATGTTAAAAATCATATTCGAATTAGCTTGAAATTTCTATGAAATTTTAAGACTATCACTATTTAATTTGTTAGAATATTCTTCATTTGAATAATTCTAGTGAATTTTGAAAAGATAGTGAAAATTAATTTTTATGAGTGAAAAGTGTAGATCGATAAGTCAGACTTCTCGAATGACTTTCATGTCTATGGTCTACTTCTCTAACAAGTCTATTTGGAACACTCTTGAGTTCTCGAATAGTGCATTTTGGAGAAATCGAACAGAGACTCATTTGAGTTCTCGAATAGGACATTTGAGTTCTCTAATGACTGAGTTCTCGAATAGAACATTTGAGTTGTCGAATCATTTGTAAAGGCTGAATTCTCGTTGAATCTTAATCGTTTTTGGATTTTTATTCAGAATTTTAAATCACTCATAAAAACATATTTTATTTAATTTAGAATTATGTTCTAAGTTAGATAACTGCTAGCTGTGAGTTAAAAACTGCTTGAGATATCAAATAAGCCCTTCTTGACTTATCGAATAGTTGTTTTATACTTCTCGAATGACTGACTTGTCGATACAAAACATATATCTAATCGACAACTCAAGTCACTCACATATATACAATTCCACAACTGTTCAAATCATTTCATTCGATTTCTCCGGCAGCTAAAGTTCCAAAACCTCTGAAAACCCTAACGTCAAAAGCTAAATTTCTTCTTTAACCTTCATTCTCTTCTCATCTCTCTGTGTGACAATGGAAAATACCCAACTCACAATTCCTACCCACACCAATTTCATAGCAATAACCAACGATGTTGAAGCACCTAATGCAAACTTTAATTGCTTCGTTTGATGGATGTCTGAATCATACATCAAGGATGCACTCTCAGCCAACCCAACTCTGTATCTAGACCTACTAGAACAGTTTTGGAGAACTGCTACTGTGGAGGTTGTGGCCTTAGAGAATGCAATAACTTCATACGTGGTCTATTGCAAGATTCAGGATAAGGAAATCACCATCACTACTGAAGACATGAATCAAGCACTGGGGTTACAATAAGAAGTGTATGACAGTCAAGCTACTGATCAGGAATTGGAAGACTTCTTTAATTTTATCAACTACTCAGATAGAATCAAGCTTGAAAATTTGAATAGGAAGTACTTGAAAAAAGAATGGAGCTATGTCTTTGCCACTCTTCTTCAAGTCTTCACAGCAAGGAAGTCTAGCTTTGATCAAATCAGCACACCTGTTCAACAAATAGGCTATGCTCTAGCATATGGGAGAAAGATTGATGTTGGACTGATTATAATGCAAGAATTGTATGGGAGACTAGGTAAGAACTCAGCCAAGAGAGGTAATGAAATTTTCTTCCCTCGCTTTATTCAATCTATACTTAATTTCATAGATGATAAATTGATTGGATTGCCTGGGTTAAGACAAAAATAGAATAGGCTATCCGAAATCCATGACCAAACTCATTTTTGGTAGCTTGGAGACTAGGAATGATGTGGATGTAAGACTCAAAATAACTCCCCATATGGAGAGCTTATTTAGGACTTACCCCCACAACATGCCAACATTTGCCTCAAAATCTGAGTTAGCTAGGCCCAAGCAAGTAGAACAAAATGCTAACCCAGGGCCTGCTAACCAACCCTCTCAGCCAAACACCTTACCAAACACAGAGCCACCTGCATCATCCTCTCAACAGGGTGGTGTCAGTAAAAAGGAGAAGAAGAGAAAACAGGTTGCTTCTGAACCTCTAAAAATCTTAACTGAAGCAGCCTTGGCTGTAGAATTAGGTTTAGAAAGTGAGGAACCTGAGTCACCCTTACTAAAGCCAAAGAAGAAGAAGAAGAAATCTAAAACCACCTCTTCAGTCACACAAATGGCTGAAGTTGTAAAATCAGGGGCACACAGTTCACTAGATGTATCCTCTCAATAGGGTGCATCTATAGAATCAAGCATCCTCCCCAATGCACAATCCTGTAAAGAGTCAGCACATGGGAGTGATAAGGCTGGCACAACACTGAGTGAAGAGCACATCAATATTGAAACTCCCTTTATTTCTCAGGGGGAGTTGCCAAAATCCATTCTAAAAGACACTTCTCATCCAGAATCTAACACAAAAATTTCTTTGGAGCCTGCAACTCAAGCAAGAGCAAGGCATTGATCACCAAGAATTTTCTCCTCTTGGTGAGCCAATGGACTCAAGTGACTTAGTGCATGACACTTTGCTCACCACCCAGGAACTACATTTAGATGGTGAGGGAATGCGAGCTGGGGCATATCCTAATGACACCATAAAAAACACAGATGATTCACTAGTTTTCACTAGAGACTCTGTGCCTGTGTCAACTATTGGTGTAACTCATCCCACTTCTGTGGAGACACCAGTAGTAGAGTCATTCCATCTGGTTACAGAAGTTGCATCTGTAACTGAGGAGTCTAGCTTGCCTAGCTCTAGCTCTAACTTTATGTCACAATGGCTGAAGCCTGTGCGACATGGCAGTGATTCAGGATCAGGATCTGTTCCACCACAATTGATGGTTGAAGCACTTCAAAGCTTAGTTGTGGATCAGATTCCTGAGTTCACTAAAATTGCTCAGAATCTTCTCACTTTAAATCTGTCAAACCTAGACTATGAGGCTATCCTTCTATGCCACAGAGATGATGTAGAGATGTAGAAGGAGAAAATTGTGGCTGATACTGAGAGAGATGACAATGTAGATGCCTGGATGCAAGGAAAATTTGATCTCACTCTCAATGAAGCTCTTCAGTATCTAAGAGAGGAATACATCACCTCACTGAGTTCAAATGCTAAATCCCTAACTCCTGGTGAAGTGTATGAAGCCATCAATGACTCTTACAAAGGATTCCTCAAGGCTGCACACTACCTTGGTAAAGGTGTCAAATCAGAAGTCAACAAGGTAAGTGATGCAACAGACCAGTCTGTGGGAGAGATAAAGAGGGCATTTGATGCAAGGTTTCCTCAGTTGGACAGTGTTCTCAAAGACATCAAAGTCTGCAACTCTACCTGCACAAGGATGGATAATGGTCTAGCTTTACTGAAAGATGCTGTCACAGGTCTGGGGCATAAATTCCAAATCTTATCTGATCAGACAACTGATGCAAATGCCATGCTCAGGACCCTCTTTGCAAACCAGTATGGAGACAAGCTGATCACTGAGGTCCCAGTGCATGAGATGACCAAGTTTGAAGTGCAGAGACTCAAAGAACAGTCACTTTCTGGTTTCAAATCTAATGAGTTATTCAAAAAGGTGGCTGCCCTGGAAACAGAAGTGACATCCCTCAAGAAATCCAATGCTCATCTAACAAACACAGTAGCAACTATCTCTGAGCAGTTGAGCACTCAAGCCTCCACCACAGCTGATGTTCTTCTGCATCAACAATCTATGTTGTCTGCAATGATGAAGCATATGGGTCTCCCTCTTCCAGATGAATCTGCCAATCTCACCTCTTCCAACCCAAGGGCCCCTACTAAAGCCTCAGTTCCTGACACCAAGCCTAAGGGGGAGAAGAGAAACCTAAGGGACTCAAAGCCTAAGGAGGAGTCAAAAGAAGAGAAGCCTAGAAAGGAGAAACCCAAGGAGAAAGGCATTACAATAAATGAGGGTGGTCATCAAAGGAGTTCAAAATCTATAACCCATGTTCCAGAAAAAGGGAAGAACAAAGTTGATGAGCCTCCATCTCTGCCAGTTGTTACCTTACCAACTGTGCATATCACTACTCCTAGTGGCCAGAGACAATCTATTACCTCCACAGTGGTTGCAGGGAGTATGCCATCTGACAAACCTCCATCCTCCAGTGTTAAAAGTGCCAAGCCTGTAGAAGCAAAATTGATAACAGAGGCCAAGCTACAAGAAGTTGCTAACTCAAATGTCTATCATGATGAAGCATTCTTGGAGTTTCTGAAAGCCTAAAAGGAACAGGCTGGTGACATGATAATGTATTTGAGGAGTTTGAAGGATCAGGTTGAATACTTCACTGTCATACCCAAGAAAGTCAACAGCTCATGGTACAAGGAGATTGATGGTTTCTAAATCCAAGATATGGCATCTACTCTACAAAACTCTTCAAGACTTAAAGTTCACAGAGGTAGATGCCCTAATCAAGCTGATTGAGAAAAGAGATGCCAGTGAGAATAATAGGAGTCTGTACAATGACTTAAGGAATGAGCAACAGTCTAGACTACCTGAAGTGTGCACTAATCCAAGAACCATTCTTTACCAGTCTGGTACCAAAATTCAAGATGTCAAGAAGCTGGTCATTCCTAGTCATCTTACTCTTCAGAACCACAGACTCATCATTGATATCGTTGATGCTTACTCAAAGTCAAACCTGTAGTCGTTTGGATGCTTACTCAAAAAGGATAGACACACTAGAAAGTAAAGTTGTTTAGCTACCTTATTTGTAGTAAGTAGGTTGTATTCATGCTCTATAAGGATACAGTCTCACTTCCTTAGAAGTTAAGTTTTTCATACACAAAAGAAAACATCTCTATGAGAAAAACGAAGCTGAGAATACTAACATTTGTATTCACAGATTGTAGCAAAATCTTTATCTAATAAAATATTAGATTAAAGTGATATTGTGTCTTGTGTTGTTCTTAATCCGCATTTACAAATCTACACACACAAACACATATTGTGCTACACTGATTCAAGAACAAAGAAAAGTTCAAGAATCCATTCACCCCCCTCTGTATTCTTTAGTCGTATTCAATACTCAACAAAAATACCATTATAATTTTATTAAAAAAAGTTATAGTGGGGATGGGAATTGAACCCATGACCTTATATTTAAAGATGACAATATGAACCACTATGCTAGATGCTCATTTTGATAAAAATGTAAAACTCTTTATCTATATGTGCAAGCATCCCATATATTATATTATATTAACCCTTTTTTTTCTTCTATTCTATTTGACAAGATAGAAAATTTATGTACACAAGTGTCTTGAAACCATGTTTTTTAACAATTTTTTTACAAATCCAACCATACTAGAAGAAAAGTCTGCATAAAATTAAGTAGGTACACAAAATATTAAAGATCATTTTAGCCTAACGAACTGGTTTGTAAAATAATTTAAGAGAAAAGGATCTTGAGATTAACCTAGGAAACTTTCCTGAGATATTTTTAAAATTTATTGGGTCCGTAGGGCTAATTAATAAAATTTTAAACAAATCTTGATTTTACAAAATAGCCACCCATATTTACATATAAAATTATACTATGTCAGGGAACTTACCTAAGATATATCTAAGACTCCCTACTCTCATAATTTAAATAAGTGATTTAGTTTTAAATATAAAATTTTAAATTATACACAAAAAATTGACTTAAAATAAAGATTTTTATTAACGTATAAAATTTAAAAATAGGATACCAAGATAGAAATTTTATCTACTGCCTTGAAATCATGTTTTTAACAATTTTTTTACAAATCCAACCATACGAGAAGAAAAGATCACATAAAAACAAGTAGGTATACAAAATGTTAAAAATCTATTTAGTCTAACGAATTGATTCGTAAAATAATTTAAATAACTAATTTGGTTTTAAATACAAAATTTTAAATTATGCACAAATAATCGACTTAAAGTATAGATTTTTATTAACATATAAGATTTAAAAATAGGATACCAAGATAGAAAATTTATCTGCACAAGTGACTTAAAATCATGTTTTTAACAAATTTTTACAAATCCAACCATATTAGAAGAAAAGATCGCGTAAAAATTAGGAGATACATAAAATGTTAAAGATCTTTTTAGTCTGACGAATTGCTTCATAAAATGATTTAAATAAGTGATTTGATTTTAAATATAAAATTTTAAATTATACACAAATATTGACTTAAAAGTAAATATTTCTATTAACGTATAAGATTTAACAAAAGTATACCAATGTAGAAAATTTATCTACACAAGTGCCTTGAAATCATGTTTTCAACAATTTTTTATCAAATCCAATCATACTATAAGAAAAGATCGCGTAAAAATAAGTAGGTACACGAAATGTTAAAGATCATTTTTAGTCTAACAAATTGGTTCGTAAAGTAATTTAAATAAGTATTTTGGTTTTAAATATAAAATTTTAAATTATACACAAATTATCGAATTAAAGTACACATTTCTATTAACGTATAAGATTTAAAAATAGGATACCAATATAGAAAATTTATGTAAAGTGATTTGAAATCATGTTTTTAACAATTTTTTTTTACAAATCCAACCATACTAGAAGAAAAGATTGCGTAAAAATAAGTAGGTACACAAAATGTTAAAGATCTTTTAAGTCTATAGAATTAGTACGTAAAATAATTTAAGTAAGTGATTCGATTTTAAACATAACGTTTTAAATTATGCACAAATAATCAACTTAAATTATACATTTCTTTTAACGTACGTATAAGATTTAAAAATCTATACTATTATATAAAAGCCGAAACATTAGAAGTTTGGTTGGTCGGTACGGTACCTGTTGATTTTACTAATTTACCCTTACTTAATTATAAATAAAATCCATCCTACTAAATAATCAATTTCCTTTTTCAGGTTAAATATATTATCTATTCTATTTTTCAATAGCTAAATAATTTCCTTTTTCAGGGTAAAATACAATATCTTTTATATTTTATCTAACTAAAATTTCTCCTTTACTAATCAATTTTCTTTTTCAGGTTAAACATATTACCTTTTATATTTTTCAAAACTAAATAATTTTCTTTTTCAAGTAAAGCACAATATCTTTTATATTTTATCTAACTAAAATTTCTCCTTTTTAAAAATATTACGAGCAATTTTGTTTAATAAGATATCATAATTATATTATAATTACTATTAACTAATTAATTACCTTTTTCAGCCAAAACACGTTACCTTTTCTCTTTTCTCTAACTAAAATATTTTTTTTTCCAATTATATCACGGGCAATTACCTTTTTCCCAAAACACGTTACCATTTCTCTTTTCTCTAACTAAAATCTCTCTCTTTCCAATTATATCACGGGCGGTTTTATTAATAAAAATAAAATATTAATATTATAATATTAATAATTAATTGATTAACTTTTCAGGTAAACGTATCATTTTTTCCATCTTTTCTAATCAAATTCCATTTATTTATTTATTTTACAAACTGAGGACTTATCTTTTCTCACTAAAATCTCTTTTTTCCAATTATATCACAAGCAATTACCTTTTTCAGCAAAAATGCGTTACCTTTTCTCTTTTCTCTAACTAAAATTTATCTCTTTCCAATTATATCACGGGCAATTCTATTTAATAAAAATAAAATAATAATATTATAATATTAATAATTAACTTATTACCATTTCAGCTAAAACGTAATAGTTTTTCCATCTTTTTTTAATTAAATTCCATTTTTTTCTAGAAATATCATGGACAACATTAATTTCTCATTTTATAAAAACACGACGATTTAGTAAAACAAGATATTTAAATTATAATTACTATAAACTAATCAATTACCTTTTTCACCTAAAACATGGCATCTTTTTAATTTTCACGTTACCATTTCTATTTTCTCTAACTAAATCTCTCCATTTTTTTTATCGCGAAATCTCTCTTTTTTCAATTATATCACGGGTGGTTTTATTTATTAAAATAAAATAATATTATAATACTAATAATTAAACGAGGACCTTTTCAGCTAAAATATATTATTTTTTCTATATTTTATAACTAACATCCCTCTTTTTCTAGAAATATCACGGCCAAATTTAATTTCTCCTTGTCTAAAAACCTTTCGAGCAATTTTATTTAATAAAATAACATAATTAAATTATAATTACTATTAATTAATTAATTACCCTTTTCACCAAAAACATGTTACCTTTTTAATTTTCTTTAACTTAGATCTCTCTTTTTCCAATTATATCACGGGCATTTTATTTAATAAAATAAAATAATAATTTTATAATTTTTAATAATTAACTGATTACCTTTTTCAACTAAAACCTATCATCTTTTTTGTATTATCTAACTAAAATCTCTCATATTCTAGAAATATTACGAATAACATTTATGTAATTATTATAAAATCATCCCATTTAAAATTTTAAGCCTCCAAAATTCATGTTTTAAAAAAAAATTCAAATTAATAAAAAAAATTCATATAATATTAAAAAAATTCGTGCATCGCACGGGTTTTAAGCTAGTAGGATGCTAATTTTTACAAAGTATTATATTCAAGTAGTCGATATATGCTTGAAATAAAATTATTAAATTTTAATAAACTAAGTTTCATAAATTAAATTTTAGTTATTATTTAAAAATGAACTTAATTTGCGTAAATGTATATATTATGTACATGTGTTTGAACAAATTAAAATAATAATTCATTGGAAAATATTTAAATTTAAAATATAAGATCATCGGGGGTAGTTAAATGAATTTTTTACTGTTTACTAATATTTTTAAATTAAATTATTTGTATTGTTAAATTTGAGTTAAGCTTTTTAAATGATCGTATAATCAGAATCTAATTTTAATTAATATATTAGTAAAAAAATAATTTTTTTGAAATAAATTAAAAAAATAAATTTATTTTTGAAATTCACTAGAAATAAATATGTAGTAAGAAATTTTAAATTTAAATTTATAATCACAATTAATAATATAACAAAAAATACAATTTAAATAACAGGCCCGTGTTTTGCACGAGCTTTTATGCTATTTTGTCTAACACATGAACTTGTTGTATGATTTATGAACCTCTGTTAGCGAACAAGTATAGACAAAAGTTGGCGTTATGCCAACAATCAAATAGAGAGAATAGTATATCCAGACCTAAAGTGCATTCAAAAAATTCATATCTAGACATAATCTTTAATTCTTTATGTCCCTATAGATTGCAACGATGGCATGGCAAATATCCATCAATTCTGTCTTCTTGGACTCGTAAGCATCAGATTCAGCACTTGTGTTTGTATTAATCCATTGAATAACCACCTTGATAACTTGTGCCTTAAGGCTATATTTAGCTTTAATGCTACTCCTTATAATTCTATATACATAATCTTCAAATGTATTCATTGCCTTAATTTTCCTTCTCAACTCCTCATCTTCATGTTACTCCTCATCTTCATGTTAGGCAGCTTGCCTTAATTCCAAAACTCACCAACCCCCCACCTACTACCCTCCCCCCTCCTATAAATACCCCTCCCCCTTCATTCTAAAAACACACCAAAATCTCTTCTTCCTCTCATACTTCTCAGTATATATATAGCTGCTAGATAGTCCGTCTAGTAGGAAACATACCTTGTGGTAGTTTCAAGCAGGTCAGGATAGAGGGCCCTCGTGCTACTCTATTCTTTCGTTTCGAGGGAGTTTGTGTGAGTGTCAGGCTGCAGCCATCGGAATCTGTCCTGCTGCAGCATTAGGAGTTCGTTCAGCTGTTGTAGTTGCTACAAAGGGAGTTCGTCCAGGTTATCCGGTCAAGTACCGAAGGAGTAGGGAATCGTTGTATTTCTATTCAGTTGTGCCTCAAGTGTTACTTCGTAAACTTGAGAGAGAATATTGTAACTATTGTTATCATTATAGTGGAAACATTCGGAGCTGGTCCCGTGGTTTTTACCTCTTTACTTAAGGGGGTTTTCCACGTTTAAATCTTGGTGTTCATCTATGTTTATTATTGACTGTTATAATCTCCGTATTTAATTTACGCAAAGACAGGAAACGGGAATTCCTAACAAGTGGTATCAGAGCTGGGGCCCACATTGTTGGTGTCGAGGAAAGTGTTTTGTGCGTAGTGGTTACTTGATAACGCGCCGTACTAATACGGAAGGCTCCCCAAACACATCCACTTTCCTGGCCAACTTGTGTGGTTCTAAGTGAGATTCCCATAGTCTTTGGTAAATTAAAATGGATGATTCTTCCAATGTAATGGCAAGCCTAACAGCTTCAAATTATCCGATGTGGAAAAGCAGAATAAAGGATTTGCTTTATAGTAAGGACTTGTTTGATCCGGTGGAGCTGAAAGGAGTTAAACCTGCAGCAAAATCTGATGCTGACTAGAAGAAGATGAACATGAAAACTATCAGTCTCATTCGTCGATGGATTGATAATTCGGAGTATCATCATGTCTCTGAAGAAGAAGATGCTTATACGCTTTGGACGACATTAGAGTCTACGTTCCAAGAGAAAAGTTCACAAAATGTAACTTTCTAGTTCGTGAGCTGGTGAACATGAGGTACCAGGATGGGAACAACATGTCAGAGCATATGAGCGAATTCCAAGGGTTGTTAAATCAACTATCAAATATGAAGATGGAGTTTGAGCAGAAATTCCAAGCAATATTTCTTCTCAACACTTTACCATCCAGCTGGGATACGCTAGTGGTGAAAGTAACTAATGCTGTACCAACTGAGCAACTAACGTTGCGATCAATTAAGCAGAGTATCCTTAGTGAATCCATGAGAAGAAAGGTACAAGGAGTCAACCACAATTCCCAGGCTCTTGTTACTGAGAACAGGGGCAGAAGCAACTACAGGGAGACAAACCGAGGACGTAGTAAAAGTAGGAATTTTGGTAATTCCGGTGGCAAATCAAATGCCAATGTTGAATGCTACTATTGTAAGAAGAAGGGTCATTACAAAAAGGATTGTAGGGCCTGGCTCAAGCAACAGAACAATGGTCAGCAAGGGAAACATGCGGAGAAAAGTACAACAGCTGCTATGACAGAAGATGTTGTGATCCTTTCTTTTGGGGAAGAAGAATGCTTACATGTTGATGATCAGAAGGTCGAATGGGTGATAGATACTGGAGCAACGTATCATGCAACACCCACTCAGGAATTCTTTACGATGTACAAGTCAGGGGACTTTGGTGCTGTAAGAATGGGTAACTCAGATCAATCAAAGATCGCAAGCATTGGTGACATCTGTATTGAGACAAACACGGGTTGTTCAATAACTTTGAAAGATGTCAGGCATGTTCCGGACTTACGGCTCAACTTGATTTCCGGCATGGCGCTAGACAAGCAGGGGTACGTAAATACCTTCGGTGGTGGAAGGTGGAAGCTTACTACGGGTTCATTGGTGGTTGCAAGAGGATCCACTTGTGGCTCTTTGTACAAGACACAAGTGAAGATGTGTTCAAATGCTTTGAATACAGTTGAAGATGAAGCTTCAGCAAGTTTGTGGCACAAGAGGCTTGGTCACAGGAGCGAGAAAGGGCTACAGATCTTAGCGAAGAAATCCCTCATTCGGTTTGCTAAAGATACTGCATTGCAGCCCTACGAATATTGTTTATTCGGGAAACAACATAGAGTATCTTTTAGCAGTCCACTGAAGAAAAAGTCGGGGCTGTTACAAAGAGTTTATTCTGATGTATGTGGTCCGTTTGAGGTGGAGTCCTTAGGCGGAAATATGTACTTTGTTACCTTCATTGATGAAGCATCTCGAAAGGTGTGGGTTGAGATACTCAAATCCAAAGATCAAGTGTTTGAGTACTTCAAGAAGTTTCATGCCATGGTTGAAAGATCAACAGGGAAACAACTGAAGTGCCTTCGTAGTGACAACGGGGGGGAGTACACTTCAAAAGAGTTTCAAAAGTACCTTACAAAGCATGGTATCCGGCATGAAAGAACAGTTCCTGGCACCCCACAACAGAATGGCGTTGCGGAAAGAATAAACCGCACCATTGCTGAACGAGTCAGATGCATGTTGAAAATGGCTAAATTGCCGAAGTCATTTTGGGGAGAAGCTGTAAGAACAGCTTGCTACTTGATCAATCGACCTCCATCGGCACCTCTGAATTTTGAGATTCCAGAGAAGATCAGGTTATGAAAGGATGTTTCCTATTCCTACTTGCGGGTGTTTGGATGCAAGGCTTTTGCACACATCCCAAAGGAGCATAGAACAAAGCTTGAAGATAAAACAACTCCGTGTATTCTCGTTGGCTACGGGGATCCAGAGTTCGGGTATCGGTTGTGGAATCCTGAATCAAAGAAGATATTCAGGAGCAGAGATGTGGTTTTCCATGAGTCTCAAAATTATGAGAATTTTGGGAGCACTCAACAACCAAGGAAAGCTAGAAATCCAGATACAGTAGAAAATGAGGGAGATGATATAGCAGATGATGAGGCTGCTGAGCAGGGGGAGCTACCGCCTCAGCCTGAAGTTGAAGAAACTCAGCCACGGCGTTCTACGAGAGAACGGAGATCATCAGGAAGATATCTTTCATCCGAGTATATCTTAATTGCTGATGAGGGGGAGCCTGAGACCTTTGAGGAAGTCAAGACTCATAAAGAAAGCAGTTGCTGGTTGAAAGCAATGCAAGAGGAGATGGATTCTTTAAACAAGAATGAAACTTATGAGTTGACTACACTTCCGAAAGGACGGAAGACTTTGAGGAACAAATGGGTCTTCAAAGTAAAAAAGGATGATGAAAAGCTTGTAAAGTATAAAGCACGCTTGGTGGTTAAAGGCTTTGCACAGAAGGAAGGCATTAATTTTGATGAAATCTTTTCTCCGGTTGTAAAGATGACATCAATCCGAACAGTTCTAGGATTAGCGGCTAGTATGGATCTTAAGCTTGAGCAGTTAGATGTGAAAACTGCATTCCTTCATGGAGATTTGAAGGAAGAAATCTACATGCACCAGCCAGAAGGATTTGAAGTGAAAGGGAAGGAGCACATGGTTTGTAAACTCAAGAAGAGTTTATACGGGCTTAAGCAAGCGCCAAGACAGTGGTACAAAAAGTTTGATTCATTCATGAGGAATCATAAGTTCAAGAGAACTGCATCCGATCACTGTGCTTATGTGCAAAGGTTTCCTAACGGTAACTTCATTATCCTGCTGCTTTATGTTGATGATATGTTAGTGGTCGGCCAAGATGCTAACATGATCCGCAAGCTGAAAGAAGAGTTGTCCAAGTTCTTTGATATGAAAGACTTGGGTCCAGCAAAACAAATCCTAGGGATGAAGATTGTTCGTGACAGAACAACTCGGAGGTTGTGGCTTTCACAACAGGGATATATTGAACGGGTATTGAAAAGGTTCAATATGGATGATGCTAAACCTGTTAGCATACCATTGGCGGGACATTTTAAACTGGACAAGAAAATGTGTCCGTCAACAGACAAGGAGAAGGAGGATATGGAGAAAGTTCCCTACTCATCCGCAGTGGGGAGTCTTATGTATGCATTGGTTTGTACAAGACCAGATATTGATCATGCTGTTGGAGTTGTGAGTAGATATCTGTCAAATCCAGGAAGAAAGCACTGGGAAGCAGTTAAATGGATTCTCAGATATCTCAAGGTCACTTCCGGGTTATGCTTGAAGTATGGACACGGTGAACCAGTCTTAGAAGGTTTTACAGATGCTGACATGGCTGGACATCCAGATGGGATGAAGTCCACGTCAGGGATGCTTTTCACTTTTACGGGGGGAGCTGTAGCATGGCAGTCCAAGTTACAAAAGTGTGTTGCGTTGTCAACAACCGAATCAGAGTATATTGCTGCTTGTGAAGCAGGCAAGGAGCTGGTTTGGTTAAAGCGGTTTCTCCAAGAATTGGGTCAGAAGCAAGACAACTTTGAGTTGTATTGTGATAGCCAGAGTGCTATTGACTTGAGCAAGAATGCTACTTGTCACAGTCGTACTAAGCATATTAATGTACGTTACCATTGGCTACGGGAACAGGTTGAAGATGGGGTGATACAGATAGAGAAGACACACACGGATAAGAATCCGGCTGATATGATGACGAAGGTTGTTCCACGGGAAAAGTTGGAGCTGTGCAAACAAGGCGCAGGTATGGAGTGCAAGTGATTAGTTGTGAGTTTGGAAATAGGGGGAGATTCTTAGGCAGCTTGCCTTAATTCCAAAACTCACCAACCCCTCACACCAACCCCCCCACCTACTACCCTCCCCCATCCTATAAATACCCCTCCCCCTTCATTCTAAAAACACACCAAAATCTCTTCTTCCTCTCATACTTCTCAGTATATATATAGCTGCTAGATAGTCCGTCTAGTAAGAAACATACCTTGTGGTAGTTCAAGCAGGTCAGGATAGGGGGCCCTCGTGCTACTCTATTCTTTCGTTTCGAGGGAGTTTGTGTGAGTGTCAGGCTGCAGCCATCGGAATCTGTCCCGCTGTAGCATTAGGAGTTCGTCCAGCTGTTGTAGTTGCTACAAAGAGAGTTCGTCCAGGTTATCCGGTCAAGTACCGAAGGAGTAGGGAATCGTTGTATTTCTATTCAGTTGTGCCTCAAGTGTTACTTCGTAAACTTGAGAGAGAATATTGTAACCATTGTTATCATTATAGTGGAAACATTCGGAGCTGGTCCCGTGTTTTTTACCTCTTTACTTAAGGGGGTTTTCCACGTATAAATCTTGGTGTTCATCTGTGTTTATTATTGACTGTTATAATCTCCGTATTTAATTTACGCAAAGACAGGAAACGGGAATTCCTAACACTTCAGCCCTGTAAATTTGTGTGTCCAGTATCATCGTCTCAATCTCATTCTCGGCAAGTCATCCCTTGTTGTTGGTTATTCTCATTCTCCTTCTTGTTGTTGGTTACCTGATCAAATCAGGAGGTAGAGTAGTTCCATTTCTCTGCTACTGTTAATTGTTGTGTTCCTTGGAATAATAATTCTCATTACTTCACACTTTGTCCGAATTCCACAAAGGAGTAACATCAAGTGGTAGTAGATCCCTAATATTATGATTGCTCACACCAGTCAGTACAACAGCTTGGACAATTGCACCATCACGGTTAATGTTCTTGCAGAGCTCTTTACCATTCAATTTTCTTTGCAATAGCTGCCATTTTAGTAGATCCACCCAATAAAACAACATCATGGACCCTCACTAGTCCATCTCCGCATCTTTTAAACACCTTTCCACAATCTTTACACACATTTTAAAAAAATCCGCGTTTAAATCCTTGAATCTGGCACGAGTTATTTACATAGTAATCAATTTTCTCGTACTGAGAATCTACATCAGTCATTGTCATAGCATTTTGAGCTAAAACCCTCTTTGCCTTTTTACATGCATTTCTTATTCTTAACTTTAGCACAATTTTCCTAACTGCCCAGAGGTTTATGTCATTTTGTATTGTTGAATCAGTAAATCTCCTTCCGCTTAACCTTTAGCATATGTGTAAAAGTAACATTGTTAGTGTCATTAACCTGGGCTAAATGGTTATTTAATTTTGTGAATTCGTCTAGCAAAGATTTTGTTTCATTTGAAAAATACATATATGAAATATAAACTCTAAACAATACAACAGACAGAAAACATAAGTATAAAATACAACAGACATAACTTTAAACAATAATTAGGATAAATATAATATTTAAGTATTAAAAATAGTGTCGACAAGATTGAGAACAACCTAATTTCTAGCATCGCCAATAAAATGCTCGGTATCAACGAAAGTAACACTTATTGTTGTAGTTCTGTTACCATGATCATTTACATGATTCAAATCAGGGGTGGGCTTATTTGTCATGTGAATTCCCCGACTCTTCCAATGTGTAGTCCTTGATAAAATTCTCAGCATTTGAAAAAACACATACTTTCATTATTTCAACTATGTTAAAATAAACTTGCATAACTATGATCCGGGCTAAGGAGGTGTACATGCACTATCCATCCCTTGGAATTAGAAGATAACGTACAATAAGCATACCACATGAACACACTTATTACTTATTTACCTAGTAAATAAGCATAGTACCACATGAACATGTGGATGTGACACTTAATTAATAACGTTTGGGACCAGACAAAGGTGAGTCTTCTTGTGCATTACAAAACCAGGTTGGCCAGCCATGTCAATATCTTCCATTCTTATACCGGGGGGAAATTCCCAGTTGAAAGAGTAGAGAAGATTAGATAGTGCTAGCTCTATGGTAGCCAATCCCATTGACATCCCTGGACATATTCTCCGCCCTGCTCCAAATGGTAACAGCTCGAAATCCTGTCCTTTAAGATCAATGCTACTGTTTATGAATCTTTCGGGCGAAAAAGTATCGGGATTTTTCCAAGATTCAGGATCCCTTCCTATAGCGTATACATTTAGGTATACGCGAGTTTTAGCTTCAATCTCATTGCCACTTACTGCACATTTATCAATGGTTTCTCGAAGCACAAATGGAACAGGGGGGTGCATTCTCATTGACTCCTTCACTACTGCTTTGAGATAAACAAGCTTTTGGACGTCGTTTTCGTCTACAAATCCTTTCTTTCCAATTAACTCCCGAACCTCTTGTTGTGCTTTCTTCATCGTTGATGGATTCTTCATCAATAAAGTCATGGCCCAAACCGTACCTGCTGAACTTGTATCAGATGCTGCAATCAGAATATCCTGTGCATAATTTAAGGAAAACAACGTATTAACACAAAATTGATGTTGTTTTCGAAATGAATGGATGCAACAATTCATTAAAATGCAAGAAACACAATTATTTTAGTTTGGAAAATCTGTTTACCAATAATATTGCTTTGACGTGACCGAGCGTGAAATCTGATAAATCCTTTTTCATCTGAAGTAAAATGTCTAGGATGCTGAAGTCTTCGGTAGATGCAGTGGATGTATGAAGATACTCATCAATGATTTGTTGAGTAAAAGCATCTATTTCATTAAATCGCTTCTCTGATTGTGACCATACACCACTAAGCCTATCAACAAAACTGCCTATTACAGGAAAATAATCTGCAAGGAAGAAACTCGAAACATTGGCCCGAATTTCATCAAGTAGCCAATGAAGTTTTTTAGTATTTATATCACTGTTACCATCATTATTCCTTGCACCATCATATATTTTCCCAAAAGTGATTCTAAGTATTATTGAGGTCACCAAATTCGTAATAGTTTTGCTTAAATTTACGATGTTGGAACCAGGAGCAGCTTCATCACGTATTGTTTTGACCATTCGCGCAACTTCTTCTTCACGAATTGGTTGAAAAGACAGAGACCTTTTGGAACTAAATAGATGCAGAGTAGATATCTTTCTCATGTTCCTCCAGTACTCGTTATATGGCGAAAAAACAATGTCTTGGTGGTTGTAAGTTAGCTTTTGCAAGCCAACTAAAGTTGGCTTACTCGAAAAACAAATATCATGGTATTTGAAAACTTCTTTTGCTGCACTCGGGGACGAGATGACTAAGGCTTTAAAAGATCCTAGTTGTAAGGACATGAGAGGGCCGTACTTTTGGGAAAGCTTGTACAAGTATATGTGAGTGTTTAAGATGTCAAACTGGTGCATGTTGCCGATCCACGGGAGGCCACGAGGACCTGGTGGGCGGCGATTCGAGTTTCGGACATAGTGATTGTTAAGTTCGAAAAGCAAAAGAAGAGGAAGAGAAATTGCAAGAAGAACAAGTAATACCATTTTGATTACTGAGTATGTTATGTGTGTGTTGTGTGGTCATTTACCTAGTTCCATTGTGCAGCTATTTATAATTTTAATTATTTTAAAATTCTAAAGTAACCTTCCATTTGTGCATATTCAATCTGAATTTTACGTAGATATTTTTGGATATTTTAAAGTTATGTATTCAATTTAGATTATAAAAAATACTGTGTATATTTAATCCGGATTTTGAAGAATTTTTTTGGATTCTTAAAATCTGGTGATATTTTATATGAATTTTCAATTTTTTTTAAAATCTAGTGGATTTTAATATGAATTTCAAAAAGTCTTTTAAAATTTGGGTATTCATTTTAGATTTCAAAAAGTTCATTAAAATCTGGTAGTATTCAATTTGGATTTTCAAAAAATACATTAAAGTCTCATGATATTCAAAATTACATTAATTTTCTTTTTTGTATTTGATAAAATGGTGAATTTTGATGAATTTGTTAATGTATTTTATATCTCTTGAAATCTTGCTAAAATCTATAAGATTTTGAAGGATTTGTGGGAAACTTCATTAAAATCACTACGATTCCGCATCTCCCTGCAGATTTTTAATCAACAACAATTTTCTAAACTATAAGAATTATTATCAATTCTTTAAAATCTAAATTAAATACATTCCAAAGATTCTTTTTGAATTTTTAAAATTCATGTGTATTTCATTTAAGTTTTAAAGAATCTATTATAATTTGGTGATATTGAATGTGAATTTTAATTTATTATTTTTGAATAATCTTGGTTGTATTCGATTTAAATTTTATAAAATTATTTTTGGATTTTTAAAATCTAGGTATATTTTTAATTAAAAAATATTAAAATTTTGTGGTAGTGAATATGGATTTCAATTAATTTTTGAAGAACGGATTTAAAAAAATACACTACCATATTTTTTGGATTTTTAAAAATTAAATGTATACAATTTATATTTTAAAAAATCGACTAAAATTTGGTAGTATTGAATATGAACTAGCGCTTTAGCCATGTACGACACGGACATGTTCTAAATAAGAATAAATTGTTATTTCTGTAATAGCCGTAAAATTCTTATAATATTTCGAGTCTCTTTTAAATGAATTTTCGTAGATTAAAATTTCGTTTTAATTATCATTAGGGGCGTTGCAAGTATTTATTTAATGTAGGGCATTACTAGACTCTAATAATTCTTGTTATTATTATTATTATTGTTATTATTATTATTATTATTATTATTATTATTATTATTATTATTATTATTATTATTATTATTATCATTATTATTATTATTATTATAGAAGTTATTAATATTAATATTATTATTATTATTATTATTATTATTATTATTATTATTATTATTATTATTATTATTATTATTATTGTTACATAGAATAAATAGGACATTGTTGCAAGTGGGCCAAGTGTAAGCCCAATTAGTCATGATAGAACTTGATTGGGTGGACTTAATAAAAAATTGGTGCGTAATTAAATATTAAGCCCAATGCAATTAGACTAGGCCATCAAGGACCCACTATTTTAGTATTACATAAGGTGAGAATCTAATAGAAATTTAGTTTCATCTCCTTCATTTTATATTCATTGAGTCAAAACAAAATACACAAACACCATTTTCTCTCACTTGAACCAAAACTTGAAAATTTTATATATCATATAGTATTATCTTGATCTTACATGCAATAGGATATTTGAGAAGAGGATTTCAAGCTCTACATTTCGATATATTTATCTTAAGGGTTTCGAGAAAGTTTTATTTTATCCGAGTTCTAATCTTTGATTTCTTAAGAGGATATGAATCTATGCCCTTAAATCTTTTTGTAACCATGTTTTTATTGTTTTCTTTACTAAATATTGTTGGAAATCTTATTTTTTTTTTAAATTAGGGTTTGTGATGAGTAAATTGGGGTTTTGTAAAATTTGAATGCTGAAGTGGATTTTTGGTTTGATTTAATTAATTTAGGCATTGTAAGAAATTGTGGTTAGTGTATTGAGGGGTTTGGGGTGTTGCATGTTAGAATCGGGGGAGGGGGAGACGCCACCACGGTAGTGCTTGGTGACCAGCGGTGGGCGGTGGCGGACGGTGGCAATGGTGAAGGGGAGAGAGAGGAGAAACGGAGAGAGGGAGGAGAGAGAGAGCAGAGAGATAGAGGGAAGGACGGAGGGAGAGATTGATCGGAGAGATTGAGTGGAGAGATTTGATCGGCGAGATTTGGAGAAGAGATGGAGGTCGAGAGATTGATAGAGATTGAGAGAGAGAGAGAGAGAGAGAGAGAGAGCGACAGAGTGAGAGAAGCAGTGGTGGCGGGGGTGTGCCGCCGGCGCCGCTCCGGCGACCGGTCGGTGGCCACCGTAGGTGGTGACAATATAATATAATATATATATATATATATATATATATATATATATTAATTACAAATTTCAAATTAATTATGTTAAATAAAATTGTGTTTTTAATTATAAAAGAGGAATAATAGAATTGGAAATTTTGTAAATTATGGGATTTATTTTAGTAAAATAAAAAGAGAACATATGAGTGGTGGAATAATTGGATTAAAAAAGGGATAATTGAGGTACACTTAATGCCTTTTCAAAATAAAATGGGACGATTGATTTATTAGTCGAATATTAAAATGAGAAAGAAATTAGAATTTGTGAGATTTATAAAATTAGGATTGTTTCTAATAGAATTACATTTGGTTAAAAGTGGAAAGATAGTTATGGATTTAAACTTTATAAAAAAAAATTTGATTCTTGAATTATTTATTTAAAAAAAAAATAGTGAGTAATATTATTGTTCCTTTAAAATGGACTTAATTGAAGTAGAGGATTTTAGATAACTTGAGGATTTCAGATAATTAAAGAAAATGTTATAAATACCTTGTAATTTCGAGATGCGATTTAAACAGCTTAATATATTACCATTTATTTAAGAATAAGTAGAGACCTTTAATTGAGAATTTCCTTGTGAATACTAGAGCAAGATTCCCACGTTTAATCTTATTTCGAATCGTATGATATCATAAAACCGATCTACTAAAATTAATAGGAAAAGCGAATAGAGCCTCCATTTAAATTATTATTTTGCGAATAAGGCGTTAGTGTGATTTTAAGGATTTCGAGAATATTTCAAATTATTTTCGAGAATTATTTGATTATCAATGACGTGATTACCAAAATTATTTTGACATTTCGTGATTAATTCCTCACCCGAGTACTAAAATCATCTCGATAATTTATTATAGAGATTCTTTCTGAGAATTGAGATTTTCGCTCGCGGGTAACGCTTTTTAATTATTCGGTACTTTTAAAGTCGAGATAGAGGCAAGTTCATTCCTACCCTAAATCTCGAAAATTTTGTATTTTATTTCGTATTATTTCATTTCATATTTATTGTCGAGCTATCAATTATGAGATTTATTTGTTGCTCCTTATGCTACAATAATTTCATTTTGAGTATTATTTTCTTGTTAAGTATTATTTTACTATTAAATTAGTTTATTTGTGAATCGTATCTCCAGTAAGCGTAGAAACAACTTCGTTGTTATCGAGCCGATCTCATTAATTCGAGGCGACTATTTATTTTGATTCAGCTGAACTAATCTCATTGTTCGAGATAGTTAAGTTCATTCTTTTCAGTCGAATTTATCGTACGAATTCGACAATACTTATTGATTATCTTTTAGTTGATTCATCTTTCGAATCAACGAATAAGCGTTATAAAATTAGGATCGTTAGAGTGTTTACTCATTGATCAAGTGAAAAACTTTCTGTTATAACGATCATCAATTATGTGTATTATAAATACTCGAGTGGTACTATTTGTTCAGTACGACTCATTTATATCTCATTTTCAAGACTATTCTCATTATTTCGAGATAGTTGCCTTTCTTGTCAGAGGTTGGCACTTTGCTCGTGTCAACCAATAAAATATGATTATTGAGAGTTTACATCAGTCCATTGTTCGGATTGGTGGCACATTTGAGTAAGACTGGCAGTCCGCCAGATCAATAAGTATTTTCCTGTGAAGTTTATCTCAAATTATCTGTTCACTAAATATTCGGGAATTCTGTATTCTACTGGTCAAATTTGGGAAAGAGGCCTATGATCGAGAAAGAGAGACTTGTGTACTGTTATACAGACACGAGAATATTTTAGGCACTATGTTGCCAGGGTTGAATTAATAACCCATTATGTTGCTAGCATACATACATATTTATTATATTTCGTTGATATCGCATTGTAGCCGTGATCGGGCGAAGTGTGGTGTCATAGGAGGACGGTATTCCCGGTCGGATAGTTGATCGCCCCATCGAGATACCGAGAGGTTGGAAGACCAGTTTATTCACATTCCATGAGTCATCAGAGTTACACTAAATGAGTTCTTTCGAGTACTCTTTCATCGAGATGAGTCTTGTGTCAGTGTCAGACTATTGATTTCCGATTGTTCATTAAATTTCGAGTTCATATTTCTGTAAATCTTATTATATCTATATACCGAGCAATGAGAGAACTTGCTGAGCACCATAGTTGCTCATTCTTACTTTACAACTTTTATTCAGCTATCAAGAAGGAAAAAGACGAGTCGTCCAGCCAGAGATCCCAAGGGAAGGAGAAAGCTCAAGGCTATGCTGACAACTGACAAGGACTAGAATATCCAGATGGAACCTTTATCTTTCTACGTTTGTGAACTTATGTAAGATATTATATAGAGATGTAATAAATCGTATTGTAATAATATGTGAGACCGATCCTTGGATCTGCGGAGTGGGACTATTATGCTCCGTTGTAATATTTATCTTGTTATATTATGAGCTAACGTGTGTTGCAGGATATCGAGGCAGTGTGACGACCTGGGTCCCCGGACAGGGCGGATCTTGGGGCGTCACAGGTTTGGTATCAAAGCATTAGTTATATTTTTAGGAAAATGTGAGAGCCTAGGATTATAACACGATGTGAGAATTTAGAGATATAAAACGATGTTGAGATTTTAGCACTAAGTGCCTTACACCCTTATAAATATATATCTGTGTCTAGTCAATTAGAACCTGTTGTGACTAGTATTCCTTGTACTTTTGTAGATGTCTACTTCAGGACCAGTTGGTTTTCGCTCAATCAGAGACAGATCTCCTACACCTTACCCACATGGACCTCTAGATCCTAGCTTAGAGTCACACAGTGACCCATCTGAGGAGTATATGCTCGTTGATGTCGGCTCGGAGGATTCTTCAGTGCAGATATTTATACCTACTCCTCCATCTGTGATAGACTTAGTGCATTCCTCCGATCAGAGTGTTGAGGTGGTTGACTTCCCAGTGCCCATGGTTGATCTAGTTACTCCTTCACCTGAGACTCAGACAGAGACAGAGCAGTTAGTTCAGACTCTAGTTTCCACCGTGACTACCGGGACTACACCTCTATTCATACCAGAGATGTTCCGCTATGAGACACCAGAGCCTATTACATCCGAGCCGATTGATGAGAGCCAGCTGTCACCTATCCGTACTGAGATTATACCCAGCTTATCTGCTCCAGTCTCCAGGGTGGATACACCTACCAGAGTATCAACTTTTTCGGCCTTTATTACTACTCCTGTTCCGATATATGCTTCGACTCCTACGGTCCTTACTATACCTGACTACATGATTCCATCTGCCGGTGGTACTTCTGCTTGTGATACTGCTCCATCTGTACCCACTATACCTGCTTCTGCTCCTGCTCAGACCACTGTGACTACTACTGCTGCTATGCCTCCTGTTCCACCCGAGTATGCTGGTGCGGCAGGAGAGATGGTTCCATGGCACATTCACCATACACTGTTTCAGCATTACCGGTGGTTATGGGCTCGTTTTGAGGAGATCTTTGCTAGTAGGGATGGTATTCTCGGACTGTTGTCTGTTCCAGATCCTTTTGTTGTGCACCATGGAGGGAGTTTACTAGTTAGAGATGTACCTATGGAGATCATGCATCAGATTTCTCTCACCGTGCTGACGGGACTTCAGACTGACCTTGCTGCTCTGCCATCATCCAGTACCAGACAGATTGATTGGTGTAGAGTTGCCACCATGATATCAGACGTCATAGCAGAGTTTCATATGAGGGTTGGCGAGATGTTTAGCCAGTGATGACTTGCTGCTGCTGTTGACTTAGTATAGTCTTTTGGTTTTAGGGGATGACATATATGTACGTTTGCGAATTCCCATCTTTTGGTTAGTATGTATATAATAGCTAGTGGTGACCCGCATTTTGGATGGCGTCGCGTTAGATCTTTCTGTTGTTAGGGTGCACATATTCCGCTGCCATGTATTTGACTAGATGTAGTTGACTTTATGCCCAGCCTGTTGGGTAGTGATCTTCACTATCATCACGTACTAGTATGTTGGCTAGATATTTTCACGATGTACTTATTCGCAGCTATCGGGTTATATTATTATTATGGATGTATTCAGTATTAGGCATGGACTGTACCAGTATAGTACCTTATTATTATATCTATTCTGTTAGTAGTACTGCTGTCTCATTTTATCCGTTATAGATTTGGGTTAACAACTTCTTTTCAGAAACTACGATTTAAAATGAGTTTTCAAAAAAAAAAGAGTATTCAAAATCAAGATTTAAATGACGATTGAACTTTAGAACTTAAGGATTTTCTAAAAACCACCATTTAAGCATGAAATATTTTCTTTTTACGAGTACCCTAAACCTTTTTACAAGAAAGAATTACGATTTTGAGTATAACCAATATTTGAAAACCAGCAATTTCTTTCACCAAGTAGATATTTATGAATGCCTATCATAACTGTGCCAATAATGGTGTCATATAACTGCATATCTGTGATTTAACATACCTTATTGTTTTCACTCTTAATAGAGAAAGATGCCACCTAAAAGAGGAAGACCCCCAAGAAACCCTCGTCCTCAACCCGACCTCAGAACCCAGTTCCAAACCCGGAACCAGAACCCGTTCAGAATTCAAACAAGAATAATAACCCGATGAACCTACTTCTGGACTTTATTCTTCAACACACCCAGAACCCTCAGCCTCAACAGAACAGAAATCCAGTAGGAGGAAATCCACCTCTAGCTCAACTGACCCAAACTACGGTGACTTTCAAATCGTTCAAATCTTTGAATCCACCTAAGTTTAAAGGTACCACTAACCCAGTGAAGGCTAGAATCTGGTTACGAGAGATAGATAAGACTTTTGAGATTGTGGGAGTGGAAGAAGACAAGAAGACAGTGTTCGCAGCTTATATGTTGAAGGGTGAAGCTAACTACTGGTGGGAAGCGAAGAGAGCTATGGAGGGTAAAGCAGTTATACCGTGGTCCAGATTTACAACGTTGTTTTTAGAAAGGTATTTTCCCAAGTATCTGGAGAATCAAATGGAAATCAAGTTTTTGGAACTCAAGCAAGGAGCGATGACTGTCGCAGACTACGAAGCTAAGTTTATCGAACTCTCCAGATTCTTACCTTATCATGTGGACACCAAGGAAAAGAGATCTAAGCGTTTTCAACAAGGACTGAAGCCCTGAATACAGAATCAAGTCGCTGTGTTTGAGATCACCAATTATGCAACCTTAGTTCAGAAAGGGACCATAGTGGATAGTAGAAGTGAATTGTATCCGAACGATAGAGATGGTAAGAAGAGGAAATCAGAGTGGTGGAAGTAGTTTTGTGAAGAGGCCTAATAACCGAGTCGGCAAGAAACCTTTTGTGAAGAAGGATGATAGAAGCACTGATACCAGAAGGATTGGAAATCATGACACCAGAGGCAGTAATCAGAGGTTCAAACCTCCGCATACAGTTAACAAGATGCAAGGAAGACCACCTCTGCCAGAATGCAAGACATGTGGGAAGAAACACCCTGGACCCTATCATCAAGCTAGCGTGAATTGTTACAATTATGGACAGAAGGGTCATTATGATTCTAGTTGCAAGGATAAATCTGTCAACTGCTTCAATTGTGGAAAGAAAGGTCACGTGTCCCGAGACTACAGACAGCCTTCAAAGGAGAATCCAGTACCTCAACTCGCAGCACTTCCCAACAACAAGCCGACAACGAGAACTTTTAACATGACAGTAAGAGATGCCTCGTAGGTACGCTTCTAGTAAATTCTGAGGATACGTGTGCTCTAGTTGATTCTGGAGCTACAAAATCTTTTATTTCTGAGAACTTCATGAATAAGCTAAATCTCGAGTCTGTGCCCTTAGAGGGAGTTCTGAATATAGAAGTAGCTAATCAGGAAGTCATTCCAGTGAACCGATTGTGCCCGAATTGTTCTATAGAGATACATGGACAACGTTTTGACGCGGACCTCATTCCTTTTAAGTTAGGGGAATTTGATGTAATCCTAGGAATGGATTGGTTAGCACGTTACAATGCCAAAATAAATTGTCATCGGAAGAGGGTGAGCTTAAGTGGACCTAATGGTATAAGAATCCCGTTTCGCGGACGGAAACCGACTAAGGATTTTCTGTCAATAATTCAAGCTAAAGGATTACTTCGGCAAGGATGTCAAGCCTATCTGGCTCATGTGATAGATAACGAGAGGCAGACCCCTACAATCGAAGAGATTCCTGTAGTTAATCAATTTAAAGATTTTTTCCCCGATGAGTTTCCTGGGATGCCACCAGATCGGGAGATAGAATTCACAATTGATCTTGCACCAGGAACCGCACCCATCTCAAAAGTGCCTTACAGAATGGCACCAATGGAAATGAAAGAATTGGCAACACAGCTATAAGAGTTACTTGACAAAGGTGTAATTAGACCAAGTGTGTCCCCGTGGGAGCTCCAGTGTTGTTTGTAAAGAAGAAGGACGGATCTATGCGACTATGTATTGATTATCGTGAACTGAACAAAATGACCAAAAAGAACAGGTATCCTCTGCCTCGGATCGACGAACTGTTTGACCAACTTAAGGGAGCTACGCATTTTTCGAAGATCGACTTGAGGTCTGGATATCATCAACTGAAGATCAAGCCCGAGGATATTCCTAAGACTGCCTTTAGGACCTGATATGGACATTACGAGTTCTTAGTTATGTCTTTTGGATTGACAAATGCTCCAGCTGCTTTCATGGATTTAATGAATCGTGTGTTCAAGAGATACTTGGATAAGTTCGTGATTGTATTTATTGATGACATCCTCATATACTCGAAGTCTTCCGAGGAACATGCTGAACACCTCCGTTTGGTTCTAAAAGCCTTGAGGAAGGAAAAGTTATATGCAAAATTCTCAAAGTGCGAATTCTGGCTGAAAGAAGTTCAATTTTTAGGGCATATTGTGAGCGGTGAAGGAATTTCTGTAGACCCCGCTAAGATAGAAGCCGTAGCAAATTGGGAGAGACCCAAGACTCCAACAGAGGTCAGAAGTTTCCTTGGATTGGCTAGATACTATTTTAGATTTGTGAAGGATTTCTCAAAGATAGCTACGCCACTGACTCGACTTACCAGAAAGAGTGAAAAGTTTGAGTGGACCTCCAATTGTGAAGACAGCTTTTAGGAATTGAAGAAGAGACTGACTTCATCCCCAGTTTTAACCTTACCTGATGAAAAAGGTGATTTCATGATTTTCAGTGATGCTTCTCACAAAGGATTAGGATGCGTACTGATGCAACACGGGAAGGTAATAGCTTACGCCTCTCGACAACTGAAGGAATATGAGTCTCGGTATCCTACTCACGATTTAGAACTTGCTGCTATTGTATTTGCACTCATGATTTGGAGACATTACCTGTATGGAGAGAAAGTGAGATTTACACGGATCACAAAAGCTTAAAGTACATATTCACGCAGAAGGAATTGAACATGAGACAGAGAAGATGGTTGGAAATGATTAAAGATTATGACTGCACGATAAACTATCACCCTGGAAAGGCTAATGTTGTAGCTGATGCTTTAAGTAGAAAGGAAAGACTCAACCTGTTGACAACCTCAGAAGAATTGATCAGAGAATTTGAGAAAATGGAGTTAGAAGTCAAGGTCCCAGTCCAAAATAATGAAAGAGTTTACAACATTCATTTTCACCAGAGTTACTCGAAAAGATTCGCCACTGTCAGGAAGAAGTAATGGAAGAAAGAAGATCAGAATTGACAGGAGAAGAGTTTTTGAGTTCAGGAGATGATAAAGGGATTAAACGATTTGCTTCGAGAATTTGGGTTCCCAATGTTACAGAATTGAAACAGGAAATCATGAGCGAGGCGCATAACTCGAGATATTCTATACACCCAGGGAGCACAAAAATGTATCAAGATATCAAGCTGAATTATTGGTGGCCTAACATGAAAAGAGAGATTGCAGAATGGGTAAGCAAGTGTTTGACCTGTCAAAAAGTGAAAGCAGAACATCAACGACCTAGTGGATTACTTCAACCATTAGAGATTCCAGAGTGGAAATGGGAGCACATCACAATGGACTTTGTAGTAGGTTTACCTCGAACTAGAGCAAATTATGATGCCATATGGGTCATAGTTAATAGACTCACGAAGTCAACACATTTTCTCCCAATTAGTGAAAGGTATTCAGTAGAAAAGCTAGTAGGTTTGTAGTTGAAGGAAGTGTAGTTCGTCACAGAGTGCCTGTGTCAATTGTGCTAGACAGATATGCCCGTTTTACTTCTAGATTCTGGAAGAGTTTTCAGGATTGCCTTGGCACCAAGCTAAATTTGGGTACAACCTATCATCCGCAGACCGATGGACAGAGCGATAAGACAATTCAGACAATAGAAGATATGCTGCGAGCCTGTGCCTTAGAATTCAAGGGAAGTTGGGATGATCATCTGCCATTAGCTGAGTTTGCATACAATAATAGCTATCACTCCAATACTGGCATGCCCCCGTATGAAGCTTTATATGGAAGGAAGTGCATATCTCCGCTATGTTGGGATGAAGTTGATGAAAAGAGGATACTAGGGCCAGAAATGGTCCATCAGACAAAGCAATCCATAGAAAAGATTCGGAAAAGATTAGTTACTGCTTGAGACCGTCAGCGAAAATATGCAGATCTAAAGAGAAAGGATGAGTCGTTTGTAATAGGAGATAAAGTATTGCTGAAAATTTCCCCGTGGAAAGGAGTGATGAGATTCGGGAAGAAAGGGAAGCTGAGTTCTAGGTATATCGGACCATTTGAGATTCTAGAAAGTTAGAGCCGTGTCATATCAATTAACTTTACCGCCAGATCTCCAGCATATTCATGACGTATTCCACGTATTAATATTGAGAGTTACCATCCTGATCACCGACATGTATTAGAGTATGAACCCATTGATGTTAAAGCTGACTTGACCTACGCAGAACAACCAGTAGAAGTGCTAGACAACAAACTGCACGAGCTACGGAGTAGGAAAGTGAACTTGGTGAAGGTAATTTGGAGGAATCGTCAAATCGAAGAAGCCACTTGGGAACTAGAAGATGAAATGCATAGTAAATACCCCAAATTGTTTAGCTAAGAATATAGATCCCGAGGACGGAATCTTTTAAGGGTGGGGGGAGACTGTAATAACCGTAAAATTCTTATAATATTTTGATTTGGTGAGGTTATGAAACTCACATGTAATCTTAAGTTGTAATATTTGGTACTCTGTTGGTTGGAACTCAGAAGTATGTACTTCTGGTAGAATGTAATCAAGTGCAGGGATATGTTCACATTAATCACTGAACCACAGTGATTGAAATGAACAAATTTTCAAATTGTAATATAATCCTGTATTGGCACTAAATGTTGGATCTCAAAGTGTTTTCTACACTCATTATCTCTATTATTATTGTCTAACAACTCCTAGTGCAGATATTAAAGTCATGTCATGGCTGTGTATAACCTATTTCTAAACTGCAAAGGTATAACCATTTCTATCTTTACTCTTTAATCCTAATTACATATTCTGATACAGTTTTTTTTCTTGCAATCAATTGCGACTTTGTAAAGCTATATGTCATAATCTAGACTGTATTAGTCTTTGTTGTTGTAAAACGCTGTTAACTAGAATGTATTAGGAGTAGTTGATGTACATGTGATTAATAAAAACTCAAGATTTGACTCTGTAAAAAGTCTCAAGATCTAAAAATAGATACTAGCTTGTATTAGAGTTTGCTAATGTAAGCTTATATTAAATAGACTGTATTAGGATTTCGTGATGTAAGTTGTACTGTAGAATGTAGTAGGGTCCTGCTCATGTAACCTGTAGTGTGCATGCTCTCGTTAAAACTGAATAAGGATTAACAATCTGCTTCATGAAGAAAGGCCGACTGGTAATGTGATTCAAGTGTGTATGAGTATTCGTTAATGTAATAAGTTAGCTTTCAAACCTTATGTGTAATGAACCATTTTGTATTAGAGGTTGCTAATGGAATCAGTTTATAATTACATTTAGTAAAATTAGACTGTATTAGCTTCAAGTTATTGTATTGGGTTAAGAAACTGAGACAAATATTGCCCCCCAGATTGTATCAAAAGTTACTTATGTAAAAGGATTAACTTTTGCGAGTTGTAAAAACAAGAATCACTACTTGTACTCAGAAATGTAGCGTAAATTGAATGAATTATCTAGCATACATTAAGTACAAGGTGTGGCATTTATATTGTGATTCGAACACTAAAATCATTTTATATGACAACTCTGCATTGTATTATGGTAAGATACTATGTATGCATAGTTGGCTAAATTTTTTTTTGCTCATAGTACAGTCTATGCTTTAATTAACTGATTCATTCGACAAAACGAATAATAAGGAATTATGTGGTCACCAGTTGCAAATGTACGAGTAAACATGCACATGTATGTATTAACTGAAACTTTTCATATATCTGTTCTAAAAACATGGCTTACAAAAAGGGGAAGCTAGTATAAAAAGGAAGAAGGAATGTTTTCTTAAAAAGGGGAAGACAGAATTAATTAAGGGGTAGCAAGAGATTAAGTAGTAAAACAAAAGGGGAAGGAAAACAAAATGGGAAGACAAAAGAGATTAATAGATAGATTTTTGACAATTGTTCAAACAAAAGGGGAAGTTTTTTTTGGTACTTTACCAAACAAAAGGGGAAGACAGAATACTCATTCTAATTTAAAATTTTTGCGAATTCTTTATTACTGACAAGTAATTTTGCTCCTTGCAGGAATCAATTGTTTTTCTAGGAAAAGATTGATAAGTACTCTCCCTTGGTTATATATCTTTATGTGCGAAATATTTTTAATATATCATGCATACACTAAGGGGAAGCACACACTCAAATTTTAAATTTTATGTTTGTTTGGCAAATACCAAAAAGGGGAAGATTGAAAGGATATCTTCGATATAATATTTATTTTGGCATTTGTACGATTTAAACATAAAATGTGACGCCCCCAAATCCGAGGTCAGAGATTCAGGTCGTCACGTCACCATCCAACCATATCATACCTGTATTAACTTTACAACCCAACAATACATCCATCCAGACCTCAATCTTACACACAAACAAGTTAGAGCCTCAGAAACGATAATCAAAAGTAACACTAAATATTACAATTCATCTGTACAATCCAGAGTCTTACGCAATTCCACTTATACAACTACACTTGAAGACAGGTCTTACTATTACAGTTGAAAACCTATCAGACTTACTCTGCAGTATTTATCAGGAACTAAATCATTTCCGGGGTAAATCTTCTACTCCTCTTCTGCTGGCGCGGAGTTAACCGACCAAATTCTTCTCTTTCTGAAAAGTTTTTATAAAGCAAGAATGAGCTACATAACGCTCAGCAAGTTCACCATTTTGAAAAATAATGGTGTGGTTCATTTCGAAAACATTCCCAACTATATGGGTATATATCTCAGATTTCAAAACATAATTGGACAATGTATATGTCCGAGTTTGAGTAAAACATCTATACTCACTAAGGAGCTTTAAGAATAACATATGAACCCTTTATAAGGTTCCCATTTGAATATATCTCAAGTTTGAAAATATATACATATGAGTATATCATTTTCGGCAAAACACTCTACGATTAACATTCTGTACAGGGAATACATCATTGCAAACCTATTTCCTTCCATTAGCTTAGAAGGTTTCTCATACAAAAAAACATTTCATTCTTTGAAACAATTGCAAGAGTGCACTAACATGTGCCAATCTTTATAAAAACCTGACAAGGATTGACGATGATCAGTCGCCACATCCAAGTCCAATAATCCGAGGGTCTTCTCTACCGGTAGAAGGATAGAAACTACATCGTAACTATCCCCGGGTTTAAACTACATCCGTAATCACCCTCGATGAAAACTACATCCGTAATCATCCTTCGGCAACACCTGGGCCGGAATAATAATTGATGGACCGCCTGGCTCACGGCCGCTTATACATCCCGGGAATCGTTCGTCAACGGTTCCCACACCTGCCAGAGTCCCTTTTTCTTTTTCTTTTAAAACTTGATTTTGATTGAAAACTAAGTAATTGATGTCTGACATCAGTCGACCGATGATTCTTGAAATCACACAAGAAACAAACCTGACCGGGGGTTTTCGAAAATGTTTTGAGTTCGAAAGAGTTCGAGTTTGAAAGTGTTAAAGGTATCTTGGATTAGCTTTGTCTTTAAAATAATGAATAATAATTAATAAATGATATTTTAAGATTTAATATTAATAATTAATAAAATAATTATTTAATAAAATAAGCTTTTAATCCAAGATAGGTATTTTGAGTATTTACGAAGGTATAAAAATAATTACTTGAGTATACGATACTCCCCGAATGACCCTTCGGGTTTTCGCAATCTAGTTACGATATAATAATATACCGCTCCCCGGTCAATAGTATATATGGACCGCTACGACCTCTATTGCTAGAGTCGTTGTCCGAGGAAAACATTTCAATCTAAGTTCAAGGGATACAACATATATGTACTTATACATCTCAATTTCATCAATACTTCGATAAACATAACATTTGATATGATTGAAAACTACAAACACAACAGTAAAAGTCCTTGTATATGTAAGTTTTGAAAAGTAAACTTGCCTTGGTGTGGTTGGGGTGGTCGAACGTGCGGAGTGGAATGATCTATACATAAGCAATAACCGCTCGTTAGTACTTTAACAATATCTCTTTAATTACGGGGTTTTAGGGGGTACAAAATTAACTTAATGACTTCGTCTTATGACACTCTAGCCCCACTATAGGTTCATGTCACCACTCGATTACGCTCGTCACTTATTCGACTTAATTTGGTTACCATATTCTAATCATAACCATTACCCCTTAAATCACACTCCCTTAACGACTTTTTCCCTTGCGCGAATTTTACTCCAGCATTTTTATAAAATTGAAAAATTCATATTTTAATCCAATTCTTTTTGGGTAGCCTTCACCACTGCATTTTCTAGCTTCTCTAATTTTTCCATGATCCCACATAAATGTTTAGGGGTTTAAACAAGGTTCACAAGGGGACCATTTAGTGCAGTCCAGAATCCAGAAACACAATCCACTTCTCCGGCCATAACTAAAAATAGATACATCACCTAGTCATGAACCTTATATTTTTGGAAACTAAATTCAAATACCTTTCCAAAAATATATTGTAGGACCTCAGGGGACAAGATTTGGGGGTTCAAAACCCTCTTACAAGACAGGTCAAGTTCCTGGGAAAAACTCAGCAAGCTTGTTTCACTAAATCAACCAAGATTCTTACATCCACAACACAACCAACATCTAAGTCACCAAGTTCATACTTTATAACATTCATGGAGATACATACACTAACCACAAGCATCAAAATCACAACCACAACACCTAAACTCAAGATCTATATCATCCATCACTTATACATCCAAGATTAACACAAATACACATGGATCTATCATTAAACTTCATAAACACTACATGGCCAAGAGGGGTTAGGGTTTTTATACCTTCTTGAGTATCTAGGAGCCTTGGGTAAGCCTTACAAATCTCAAGAACACCTTGAATGAGCTCCTACACTCCTTATAATCCAAGATCTAAAAGAAAACTTAAAATTGTTACTATTCACTAAAACTTTAACAATTAATATCTTGAAAATCAATGGATGAAAAGGCTTGGAATTTTTAGTATACCTTTCTTAGATGATGTAGAGTGCCTAGGAATTTAGCCTTGAATTATGAATGAGGAGAAGTGGAAGAAAGAAAAAATTTTTTCTTCCTTATTCTTGTCGTGGCCGAGAGCTTGTTCTTGGAGGGGGGAAGAGAGCTTTTTGTGTTTTGCTTTTGTGGTTGGTTGAATAATTGTGTTAAGTGGTTGGGTGATACATGTATTAGTGTATGTAATACATGGTACAAGTCTAGGTGTAGGTCACCATGCCCTCTTATCCCCTTGTAAAAAGAAATGCCAACTAGTTACTATTCCTCTTGTCCAATTGGTACTACTAGTTTACTTTTCCTAACTACTTAGTTGCATGGAACTTGCATGCAATACTACTCCTTGTATCATTATTCTTCCACCAATGCTTGTCACTTAATCTTTAATTCGTATCGTATCTTAATTAATTTCTCGTAATAATATTTTGTCGCGTAGGGATTTCCCTTGTAATTCCTTAATTACTTAATTGTGTAATTTCCTCGAAATATCCATAACTCCTCGTCATAATTCCTAATAAATCTTTTAACACTCCAATAATTCTCAAATCCCAAGTTTTATAAATCTTACTAACAATAAGACTCTTGCCCTCAACAATCTTCCTTTTATCTTACATAGTGAATGTAACAACATAGTTTCTCAGACAATCAATTCCATTAAACAACAGGGATGACTAGAAAGGTTCCAAATTGACAATGTCACATGATATTAAATAAAAGAAAATCTAACAAAAATTAGGGTTCTTACAGCCTCCCCTCCTTAAAAGGATTCCGTCCCGGAATTAGGTTGAAAACAGTTGGGGGTGCTTTTCACGCATCGTGCTCTCTAGTTCCCATGTTGATTCTTCGACATTCTGGTTCCTCCACAAAACTCTCACTAATTTGACAACCTTGTTCCTCAGCACCTGTTCTTTTCTATCCATGATTTCTACGGGTTGCTCCACATAGTTTAAGTCTGGATGCAGATCCACTTGATCATGTTCTATCACGTGTCAGAAGTCGGTATGGTAGGGTCGTAGCATGGACACATGGAACACATTATGTACTTGCTGCAAGCTCGGGGGTAAAGCCAATTCATAGGCTAACTTTCCAACTCGTCTCAAGATCTCAAAAGGTCCAATAAATCTTGGGCTTAGCTTCCTCTTCTTACCAAATCTCATCAATCCCTTCCACGGTGATACCTTTAACATCACAAACTCTCCTACCTCATATTCTTTGTCCTTGCGGGTCTGGTCCGCATACTTCTTCTGTCTGTCTTGGGCCGCTACCAGCCATCCTCTTATGAGTTCGATAGTTGCTCTTGTCTGTTGGACCAGTTCAGGCCCTAAAATCTTCCGCTCTCCAACTTCTTCCCAACACAAGGGAGACCGACATCTTCGTCCGTATAAAGCTTCATATGGGGGCATCCCTATACTCGCATGGTAACTGTTGTTGTAGGAAAATTTGATCAACGGCAAGTGGTCATCCCAACTTCCCTTAAAATCGATGGCACATACTCTCAACATGTCCTCTATGGTCTGGATGTTTCTCTCGCTTTGTCCGTCTGATTGGGGGTGGTATGCAGTACTCATGTTTAACTTGGTCCCCACACAATCCTGAAGACTCCTCCAGAACCTGGGGTTGAACCTTGGGTCTCTATCAGATACAATGCTTACAGGAACCCCATGCCTTACCACGATCTCCTTAGATATCTCATAAAATTTGACCATTCGAAATAATGGGTTTCGTAAAAAAAAACTAATGACTTTTACATACACTCGTCTGTACCGTAAAGACGTAATATCAATTCGAAATCTTCATTTAATAATTCGTACATATCGTGATTGCAAAAATTCCTCATCCACCCATAAAATTACTATTCGTCCAGGTTTCGAATATTCACGAAAATTAGGGTTAATGCAGTCTCCTCTCCTTAAAAGGATTCTATCTTAAGAACCTAAGGAAAATAGTTGTGGATACAATTCCAACTTTACCCTTTCCAACTCTCAGGTTGACACTTCAACCCTTTTGTTCTCTCACCTTGGTCTCACCAACGCTTTAATGTTGTTTCTCAACGCATGCTCTCCTCGACCTGTATTCCTTATCGGTTGTTCTATGAATGAAAATTTCTAACCCACTACTTATACGTTCCTCTTCTACATTGTTCATAGTATCCGTGTTGAGTCCTTGTATCGTTGGCCCGTGAATACTTTGTGGTCGCGTTTTATAATCTGAGACAACGTCAATATGCATGGTATTCCTCACATTCCTTGGCTTGATCAGCACGCATGTGTTGCCTCCCGTCAGCCGTTACCACTTGCTATGGATACTGTATAGTCTTCGGTATATGTCGAACTAGTTCAGCTACTATATCCCTCGTTTATTGACTTCTTCGTAGCGCAAGAAAAGCGAAACTTCTTCTTTCACTGTACGCTTTACAAGAGACGTCCTTACGTTCGCAGGGAGATGATCGTGATAACAACATTCATTTCATGGATAAGTTCTTATTCTCGATTTCCCCGCGAAATCTAAGGCACGACACTAAATACAAATTCGATCGTCTGGATAATTCTCCCTTCCATGTCCGTCAGCCATAGGTCAAATTAGTACATATGCTCAATCTCTTTGTTAAATATACCTGAAAGCACCTTCAATATTCGAAGTTTAACCTTAAGTCTTTATCTGACGTAATCGCTGCAGAAGTTTTATATTGCACCACCATCTCTTCCATATATAATTCGATAATCTTCTAAATGGAAAGTCTCTCGTAGGTAAATCACTTGGTCCAACAATTATAACTCAACTAGGGCCATCTCTTGGCTCGGTCTTCGGCGACCTACTTATGAAATTCATTATAATTTTGTCCCACGTTCAAGATTTTCTACAGGCGGAATTAATCCACTAGATATCTATCATTCTGCTTTTGACATGTCACGTTTGTACTTAATAGTTTGCCAATACCATTCTTCATATCCGTTTGCCAAACATTCTCTTTCTTATGTTTAGTTCTAATATGAAGATATACTTATGGCACTTGTGGAAACTTTCACACTTCTCTCATAAAGTTAACGTCTCAGTTTTATGCGTGAACGCTATCATGACAAATCCCCGACTCACGGTTAGTATGTCCTATCCCGTAACCTTTATGTTGTCTAGAAGTATAGGCTATCATCCCCTTTCTACTGCATCAGCGCACCACTTAAACTCTTGAAAGATGCATCATCGTGACTCTCAAAGTCCTCTTTTTATCATTAAGTATAGCTAACAACGAGGTTGTTGCTAATATCTCATTTCATTCCAAAACTTTGTTCATTAATCCATAAAGGCTTTTGACTCACAAGTCCACTCAAACGATACTACCATAATTTTAGAACGTTTATATTAGTGTGAAATGTTAACTTTGGCACAGTACAGAGGTCGATCTTGAGTTGGTGAAACCTTCCCTTCAACCTTATCTTTGAAAAACAACTACTCATTTTAACTAGTCAACAATTCCTCCATTTCCGATAAGGGTATCAGTTCTCGATGGTATATGTAAGATGTCATACGCTCGTCCTCTTTCACAACTGGCGCCAATCAGTCTGAGGCCTGCATGCTGCTGCGATTCCCAATAAATTGATTAGGTGGTAATCTCGAAGGTTCATTGGCATATATCCATGCATCCATTTGCTATTAGGGGCCTGTTAACTTTAGGTCTCTCTATGTGCATCAATCCCTTTAAGCTAAGTAAAGCCACATTCTTGCCACGATATTTCTTCCTTTCTTGTCCATCTCACTTCCATGTTAGTTTCCTCTAAGGATATGTTTTACATCGCAATCGATTTGCATTTCATGGATCAGGAAAAGGCTTGGTAACTCCAGAATTCATTAATATAACATCCTGACAACGGTTGGTAGGAGCGTACTCCCAACCACCTCATCATTTCTTATAAATTTCCTCACACTAATATTAAAGGTCTTGTGGTATGCCCCGATATGTTATTTCTACTTTAATAATTACTCGGCATAACGCTCTGGCTGCACAATTACAACATTTGGTTTTTGATCTCATATTGGTGTAACGGTTCATAATTGTACCTCCCGTTCACCTTAGAGTAATCACTTTGAAAGGAATGGTTTCAAAATAACAAGGTCCAATAGATAATTTCAATAAGAATTCCACATTGGATGTCCGAAGAATGTTGAGGGTTCCAAATACTAGGAGTCTCGATTTTTGGAGATGTAAGGATGGACAGAAAGAATACAACAAGGTTTATTCCTTCCCGTCCTGATAATTCTGTAATATGATACCATAGAGAATGTTGCACAAGGGCAATGATTGTTGGATACAAAAGTCATAAAGACGGTCTTTATACAATTCTTACATCGGGTGGATACTTTTCCTCCTGAATAATAAGAGGAAATCTAAAGTCGCATTGATGAAGGTCAGCCAATAGAAAACAATTCTACTCCATGACAATTAAAGAATGAAGTAGTTTATCATTCAAGTAATCAGTGGTTTCAAATGAATTCTCATTGTGTGAATGAAAGAATAAAATATTCCAGTGACATAGAGTCTGATACGAAGATGAGTAGAATTCGAGTTGAGTGGGCGACCTCATTAGGTCTCAATCAAGTTATTCGTCAAAACTTTCGTCATCATACTTTGCCACATGCAAAATGCATTGCAGAATGAATTAAATTGGGAGTTGGACCAGTGAAACAATAACTAGTCCTTTTCAAGAAACACTAGCAACTAGCTAGACAAAATTTGCTAGTTCACCTGTTTGAGACATCACCACCAGCTAGGACAATTAGATAGGTGTTCTTCACAACATTTACAATTTTGAGTAGTTAGAACAATCAACTAGTCATTCATATTGACATAACGACTAGCCAGTTTCAATTGGATAGAACGGAATTTCAACATCGTAGCCACTGAAGAAACTTTAGGCTTCTCGGACAACGAACGGAAATAAGAAGTTATTAAGTTTGAAAAAGAAAACTATAAAATCTGAAGAGAATGTTCTAGGTATCGGAACAATCGATAACCTCTCATCAAATATTACTTATCAGTGAAACGGTCCACCCAAGGGTGCCTCCGTACACATGCTTTATCAGATCCGACAATAGAATTAAATCCGGAATACCATTATCAAAATGATATCCTTACTATGATTTCAATGTACGATGTACAATCTCATCTTGAATAGAAGAAAAGAATTCATGAGGGATGTCTGGACATTAGATCATCCATGTCCTCAGTAATTTGTTGAATATTTATGAGCTCAACTGAAGAGTGCAAGTATGAAAGAAGTAATCAAATATCGATATTCGTTAAGTAGTATTCGTCGATTAATTAAGGAAATATTTGTTGAACATTCCTTGGATAATTGAAAGAAAGTGTAAATAGGCCTGAGCCGAACAAGATCATCATAAATTTTTGAATAGAATGTTCATGGGTCAAACAAAATTACTTCGGATAAGTCCTGCTTTAGGGAAAGTATATCACTGGGTTTTATTCCACAAATTTGAAGTAGAAAGCTAGAAGGGTTACCTGATATAAACTAATCGAGGTAACATGGTTAGTGAACAGTTTAAAATGAAGTAGTGCACCAGCCGATAGTTATCAAAATAAGTTAATAATCATTCGTGCATCTCATTATCACCATTATGAGGTTAACTCCATCTCTTCGTCTTCGTAATACAAGACACCAACTAGTGTGTCTCTCAATCATCATCTTAACGTCATTTATCGAGTTGGGGTTTCACAAATATATCTGTCATTTCTGTGCTTTATCTTGAAGACCAAGCTTCACACCATTCCGGGGACACCTGCTAAGTCCATAGGGTCCTACTTCATGCCTCCCGACATGAATCACAAGTGGCCAGTTCCCCCTGGGAACAGTTCAAAGAGATCTCTCAAGGATCTCAATGCACTCCATAGGTTCAGTGGCGGGTGTGTGTATGTGAACATATACCAAAAATATTGAGGTCTACAATACATATATACGTAATCCCTGATAACATCTCTATCAAAGGATCCCACTCTAGACCCACTGGTCTTTTCTTTTGGTAGACTCCGAGATCACTGAATCGC
Organism: Saposhnikovia divaricata; assembly: GCA_036435485.1. NCBI lineage: Eukaryota > Viridiplantae > Streptophyta > Magnoliopsida > Apiales > Apiaceae > Saposhnikovia > Saposhnikovia divaricata. Next base: position 50,335,849 of record CM071595.1, on the reverse strand, counting down.
TCGTTGCAACCATATTCAACTTCTCTTGAGTCCCTTTGTTAATTCTACTTGTTTGTTCTCTAAGTTGAACTACCATGCTCTAGCATCCGAATCATGCGTGGAATTATCTAGCACGCTCGTCTTATGATAACATTATCGTATAACACATGTAAAATTCGCCATCAAGGGTAATGAAATCCACAACGACATAGTGACCAACTTTCAGGTAAACCCGTTACTTATCGAAAATCGGATCTTACAGCCAAAGTAAAAGACTTCCATTATCCCAAGTACTAAGTACTCTTAATTATGTAGGGAAGTCTAAACTTCTTGATTCTTAAAATGCCGCCTCCTAAACTGTGGAGGACTATGGGCCACAAAATTTATGCCGGTCTAGTCATCCGATCATATTGGCAATATCGCCTCTACCTCAGCTGCTCTTGAGATTTCGCTCTGCTTCCTATATCATTATCAATGATAGGTCATGTATGACTCTCAAACCTCTATTCATCATTCTGAAGGTCTCTAAGGATTCTATCGACCCTAGTATAATACCTCCAGTCAACACTCCAGTCCATTCTACTCACCGGTACCTCTTCCGGTAGTCCAATAATAAGTTTACTATGATCTCTTATGTCATTCTCCTACTTAGACTTAACTCTCAACACTCTCGTTTCTGAATACTGTAACTTATCGCTCTGATACCATTTCTGTGACGCCCCCAAATCCGAGGTCAGAGATTCAGGTCGTCACGTCACCATCCAACCATATCATACCTGTATTAACTTTACAACCCAACAATACATCCATCCAGACCTCAATCTTACACACAAACAAGTTAGAGCCTCAAAAACAATAATCAAAAGTAACACTAAATATTACAATTCATCTGTACAATCCAGAGTCTTACGCAATTCCACTTATACAACTACACTTGAAGACAGGTCTTACTATTACAGTTGAAAACCTATCAGACTTACTCTGCAGTATTTATCAGGAACTAAATCATCTCCGGGGTAAATCTTCTACTCCTCTTCTGCTGGCGCGGAGTTAATCGACCAAATTCTTCTCTTTCTGAAAAGTTTTTATAAAGCAAGAATGAGCTACATAACGCTCAGCAAGTTCACCATTTTGAAAAATAATGGTGTGGTTCATTTCGAAAGCATTCCCAACTATATGGGTATATATCTCAGATTTCAAAACATAATTGGACAATGTATATGTCCGAGTTTGAGTAAAACATCTATACTCACTAAGGAGCTTTAAGAATAACATATGAACCCTTTATAAGGTTCCCATTTCAATATATCTCAAGTTTGAAAATATATACATATGAGTATATCATTTTCGGCAAAACACTCTACGATTAACATTCTGTACAGGGAATACATCATTGCAAACCTATTTCCTTCCATTAGCTTAGAAGGTTTCTCATACAAAAAAACATTTCATTCTTTGAAACAATTGCAAGAGTGCACTAACATGTGCCAATCTTTATAGAAAATCTTGCAGTTCTAGATACTGCACGATGTCAATATTTTTCTTATCAAAAACCACACTATCGGCAACTTGGCACTTAGGCCCAAGAAGCAGTGTTTGAGTATTTTTCCAAAGTGGAGGATGGGACTGGAAGAAAACATAAAAACCTGACAAGGATTGACGATGATCAGTCGCCACATCCAAGTCCAATAATCCGCGGGTCTTCTCTACCGGTAGAAGGATAGAAACTACATCCGTAACTATCCCCGGGTGAAAACTACATCCGTAATCACCCTTGATGAAAACTACATCCGTAATCATCCTTCGGCAACACCTGGGCCGGAATAATAATTGATGGACCGCCTGGCTCACGGCCGCTTACACATCCCGGGAATCGTTCGTCAACGGTTCCCACACCTGCCAGAGTCCCTTTTTCTTTTTCTTTTAAAACTTGATTTTGATTGAAAACTGAGTAATTGAGGTCCGACATCAGTCGACCGATGATTCTTGAAATCACACAAGAAACAAACCTGACCGGGGGTTTTCGAAAATGTTTTGAGTTCGAAAGAGTTCGAGTTTGAAAGTGTTAAAGGTATCTTGGATTAGCTTTGTCTTTAAAATAATGAATAATAATTAATAAATGATATTTTAAGATTTAATATTAATAATTAATAAAATAATTATTTAATAAAATAAGCTTTTAATCCAAGATAGGTATTTTGAGTATTTACGAAGGTATAAAAATAATTACTTGAGTATACGATACTCCCCGAATGACCCTTCGGGTTTTCGCAATCTAGTTACGATATAATAATATACCGCTCCCCGGTCAATAGTATATACGGACCGCTACGACCTCTATTGCTAGAGTCGTTGTCCGAGGAAAACATTTCAATCTAAGTTCAAGGGGTACAACATATATGTACTTATACATCTCAATTTCATCAATACTTCGATAAACATAACATTTGATATGATTGAAAACTACAAACACAACAGTAAAAGTCCTTGTATATGTAAGTTTTGAAAAGTAAACTTGCCTTGGTGTGGTTGGGGTGGTCGAACGTGCGGAGTGGAATGATCTATACATAAGCAACAACCGCTCGTTAGTACCTTAACAATATCTCTTTAATTACGGGGTTTTAGGGGGTACAAAATTAACTTAATGACTTCGTCTTATGACACTCTAGCCCCACTATAGGTTCATGTCACCACTCTATTACGCTCGTCACTTATTCGACTTAATTTGGTTACCATATTCTAATCATAACCATTACCCCTTAAATCACACTCCCTTAACGACTTTTTCCCTTGCGCGAATTTTACTCCAGCATTTTTATAAAATTGAAAAATTCATATTTTAATCCAATTCTTTTTGGGTAGCCTTCACCACTGCATTTTCTAGCTTCTCTAATTTTTCCATGATCCCACATAAATTTTTAGGGGTTTAACAAGGTTCACAAGGGGACCATTTAGTGCAGTCCAGAATCCAGAAACACAATCCACTTCTCCGGCCATAACTAAAAATAGATACATCACCTAGTCATGAACCTTATATTTTTGGAAACTACATTCAAATACCTTTCCAACAATATATGGTAGGACCTCAGGGGATAAGATTTGGGGGTTCAAAACCCTCTTACAAGACAGGTCAAGTTCCTGGGAAAAACTCAGCAAGCTTGTTTCACTAAATCAACCAAGATTCTTACATCCACAACACAACCAACATCTAAGTCACCAAGTTCATACTTTATAACATTCATGGAGATACATACACTAACCACAAGCATCAAAATCACAACCACAACACCTAAACTCAAGATCTATATCATCCATCACTTATACATCTAAGATTAACACAAATACACATGGATCTATCATTAAACTTCATAAACACTACATGGCCAAGAGAGGTTAGGGTTTTTATACCTTCTTGAGTATCTAGGAGCCTTGGGTAAGCCTTACAAATCTCAAGAACACCTTGAATGAGCTCCTACACTCCTTATAATCCAAGATCTAAAAGAAAACTTAACATTGTTACTATTCACTAAAACTTTAACAATTAATATCTTGAAAATCAATGGATGAAAAGGCTTGGAATTCTTAGTATACCTTTCTTAGATGATGTAGAGTGCCTAGGAATTTAGCCTTGAATTATGAATGAGGAGAAGTGGAAGAAAGAAATTTTTTTTCTTCCTTATTCTTGTCTTGGCCGAGAGCTTGTTCTTGGAGGGGGGAAGAGAGCTTTTTGTGTTTTGCTTTTGTGGTTGGTTGAATAATTGTGTTAAGTGGTTGGGTGATACATGTATTAGTGTATGTAATACATGGTACAAGTCTAGGTGTAGGTCACCATGCCCTCTTGTCCCCTTGGAAAAAGAAATGCCAACTAGTTACTATTCCTCTTGTCCAATTGGTACTACTAGTTTGCTTTTATTAACTACTTAGTTGCATGGAACTTGCATGCAATACTACTCCTTGTATCATTATTCTTCCACCAATTCTTGTCACTTAATCTTTAATTCGTATCGTATCTTAATTAATTTCTCGTAATAATATTTTGTCGCGTAGGGATTTCCCTTGTAATTCCTTAAGTACTTAATTGTGTAATTTCCTCGAAATATCCATAACTCCTCGTCATAATTCCTAATAAATCTTTTAACACTCCAATAATTCTCAAATCCCAAGTTTTATAAATCTTACTAACAATAAGACTCTTGCCCTCAACAATCTTCCTTTTATCTTACATAGTGAATGTAACAACATAGTTTCTCAGACAATCAATTCCATTAAACAACAGGGATGACTAGAAAGGTTCCAAATTGACAATGTCACATGATATTAAATAAAAGAAAATCTAACAAAAATTAGGGTTCTTACATAAAATTTAAATACACGTAGAATCCTCTCCACTAGGTCATTTATTTAATTGATTCGGTCAAAAGTCAAATGGTCAACTCTAGCAAAATTTTATCATCCTACTTTTCAAATATAAGAGATATTTCATTTTTGCTGAAAAATCAAATTATATATTTTATGGAATATATCTCTACACCAAGGCAATAAGATCAAAAAAGAAATATCGAGATTTGATATTTTTCAGATCTCCATTGCAACATCGATAAGGCGACAAGCTCAAAGAAGGAATATTCGAGTTTTAATATTCTTTAGAGAACTCGTGCTATATTTAAAAACGATCTGTTTTATCCGAAAAAGAATTATGTCTTCGCACTCAAAATATTTTCACATCCTAGAAAAGACTTTCTATACTCAAACATATTAATATTCATTGATAGAATATTAATCCTTGTTTTTATCTCGTGCCAGAAATATTCAAAGTAATTTTTCTCCCGTTTCGTAATTATATCATATTTCGGAGAAAACTATTTTAATCGCTCAAAATTATTTCCTATCATCTCTAAATGTTTTATATATTAGGAAATATATTCAAAGTATCTATTCTAGTCAAAATATTGGTCAAAAGATTTATCTCTATCAAGAAAAGACAAATCGTATTTTATTCAGAACCGAAAGTTGATTTAATCGTTTTAAATCCAAATAAAATACTTCCACTTGCTAGAATGACTTGAAACTTGAGATTGATCATTTAAATACTATTTTATATGCATGGTAAAAGTTTCAGAATTTTTCGAGAATTTTGGTCCAGCACGTAAACCGAGGCAGTTGGTCCCACGTTTGACCACATTTGACCAAGTCAACATTGACCAAAATTGTAATAACCCTAACTTTAGAAAGGCTACAGTGCCCAAATGAATAGTGATCTTGAGGAATCCATGGAAATGGTGTGTAGGTACTCTATATTAGGGATGGAAAATGAGTAAACAGAAACCATATTAGTGTTGTACCTTAAAAATAAGTGACTCGAAATGACGATGGATTTTAGAAATTCCTGAATTTTGATTTTGAGGATTTTGAGCTCGAACGAACTTCTATATCTTGGATATTAAGGAGTATAGAAATACTAAAGGAATTATATATTGAGGAATTAGTGAATTTAAGTTAAACCAAGGGATTATTAAGTTAAGAGAATACCAAAGGAAATTGGATTTGTAAATGATTTCGAAAACCACTGAGATAATGAGGTATACTCGAAACGAACCACGATTAGACGAATATGGAAACCAAGCAACCAAGATTAGTAATTTAGCAAGGGTGCATACCACATTATGATTGTCCAAGGTTAGTAGCATAATACTTAGAAAATAAGTAAATAAGAATATAAACTCATCTTAATGACATCACTAATGATCTCATGTTCCACTAACTCAAAATTAAGGGCAAATTAGTCTTTAAACCATAGTATTTTCCACAAAACTCTAGAATTCTCAAGAAATTAAGACAAGATGAGATAGGATTAACAAAACACAAAAGAATCTCCTCCCCCATTCTCTTCATTGCATTCGGCCAATACAAAAAAAAAGGGAAATTGGAAACTTGAAACCCTAGTTCCAAGCCATCTAAATTCAAGGAAAAATTCATGAAGGTTGCTTACATATAGAATAAGGTATGCTATGAATTCTAGCTTCTAACTCCATTCCATGTTTGAGAAATAAATCATGAAGGTGATGATGAATAGTGCATGAATAGTAACTTTAAGAAACTAACTTGGTTTTTCATGGCTCCTTTAGTTGGTCCAAGCTATTGTATGGTTGTTAAGGATTTTCCAAGGCTTGTTGAGTGTTGTTAGAGCTTCAAGAAGGTATAACTACTCTTGCCCTCTTTGTATTTATGGTGTAAACTAAGTTGGTTAGTAGTTAAGTGAAGTTAATGTTTAGTTTATAATGAGTATGTGTTATAAGTGGTTTGTTTTGATGTGGAAATTGTGTGTTGTGGACTTGTAACCATGGCTGGTAATGAAGACCACATGGTGTAGGTGATGATTATGGTGTTTGATAATTGATTTGGAGGAGTTGGATTTATGGAAATTACGAAATTATAGCCGTTATAATGCCCGATTTTCGTTAGAATGTAAGTTGCCCTGTTTTGGACCCCCTGCATCCGTACGGTACCCTACTGTCCAGGTTCCTAATTAACTATGAAATGATAGAGCTTAGTTCATAGATCGTTTTGATATAAGGTGCGTTAAAATCTGATGAACGGTTTAGGAGAAAAGTCAGTTTTAGTGAAAGCGGTTCAGAAACCGAGAAACCGTAAATGTATCAAACTTGAGGTTACAATTACCATACTTTAACATTGTTAAAAGTCACGAAATTTTGGGATATGGTAGTAGTGTGGTCAAAGAACTATTTCCAGTTGACCTTACATTAAAATTCGAAATTTAAAAATTATAAGAAATTCTGCAGTCGAGTGTGGTCGTTAAGGGAAATGGTGAAAACCCCTGAAACTTCGATTTAGGTTATAAATGGTTAAGTTCTTGAACCTTTGGGGTAAGAGGAATACGTTAAACATATATTAAAGTTTCAAAAGGTAATGTTATACAAGAGTGTAGTGAGTAAGAGATGTGGTTCTAACGACGGTCCTTTTGTGTTTATAGAAACTCCGGAAGAGGGACGAGCCATACCGTCAGGATATCGAAACCGAGGCAAGATCTTTTCTATCCCTACTTGGAAAACTATTTATCTTCAAAGAAACTTGATTTCATGGAATATATATGTGATGCTATTATTACCATATTGTGAAGAAATTGTCTTCCTTGAGTATTGATATCGAAAAGAAAGGTATACGAAGATGTATATGAATATGGATATGAGTATGAAATGTATATGTATATGAATAAGAGTATGAGATGGATATGTATAGAGATGATTATGCACGAATTGAACATGCCTTATGATTAAGAGAATAAGAGAGAATGGTATCAGTTGTTATCGAGGGTTATATGGTTATAATATTATATTAAAAATGTTCTTATTGAGTATCAGTGGTTTAATAAGCATTATTTGATTATCATGCATTACTCTTAAAATAGAGGGAATATTTTACGAATATAAAAGTATATTTGATTTCTGAATTTGAAAGAGAGGTCTGAATCATAATCAAAGCATTATGATATATATATATTTTATAGAAGTAATGTGCGAGAATGAAAATGATATGAGAGAATGATATGTGGAAATGAAAGTGAGGAAATGGAAATGTGGAATGATATTTTAAAAAGAGAATAATGATGTGATAAAGAGGGGGATTGCAACAGACTTGCGTAAGTGGCTGTGTCAGGGCTGTGTGCGACACAGTCCAACATTTATTATTTTTATTACGGCACGAAGATGCCAAGGGAGGATGTTAGCAGGTGGCCTTCCTCCAGGGATGATTTTCATTCCTTCTACCGGTAGTAAAATGAGAGCAGGTACGATTAGGCGACTGATCATCGTCCTAACGTATCATGCGACAGCAGATATCCCCAATGTTTTTGAAAAGAAAGTGTAGACAATGGTTTTCAGATTTCTATACTGAAAACAGAATAATGATATGAGATGATGGAATGATAGTTACAGATGAAGAAAAACTGATATTATATTAATTTAGATTTCTTTCTTATAATAGTGAGTGGATGATGTATTATTAAATAATAGCTTTACTCTTCCTTAAGGATTTTAATTGTTTCCTGCTATTACATATGCATATACATATATGTATACTTGTTCACATTTTAAATTTTAGTTACAGTATGATCTTGCTGAGCTATTATAGCTCACTCTTGCTACTTATGTATATAGCAGCTAGGTCCCATGCCGATACTACGTACCACACCCCGCAAGAGGGTAAGGGAAAGGCGACCTTTTGAGCGAGTGCTGGCGACCATCCCCGAGGTAGTGACAAGCGAAGGGGCTTAGTATACTTATGTAAATTAAGTGTGTAAGTTGTAATAAACTTAGTTGTTGAAGTGCTTCCTGTAGAAGCTTTGTTCAACAATGTACTTAGTAAATTCTGGGCTTGTAATAACTGTTAACTTTAAAACTTTTAAATATTGTGGTTGTTGTTCTATGAGCATATGACTGGTGTGTGTGTGTATTAGTGTGGGGTCAACTGCTTACTTATTTATTTATTTATTAAAAAAAAAAACTACAGAGATATTGATATTGATCGAAAATTGGACCTTGACGGCCCGGATCGTTGACCCCGGATCCCGGGGCGTCACAGATGGTATCAGAGCTAAGAGTCATAATGCTCAAGAACAAAAGTAATAATAATAAATGTATCAGTTATAATATAAATTGTGAACTTCCATCAAGTTCAGGGGTGGTATATCGCAGGTAGTATTTACTTTAAGCATATATTATAATATTATAGATTGTTACTAATAGAATTTTATGTTTTATTATAGGGAGCGGAGATGGGTGAGCCGAGTCAGGACTCCCAGTGGCTAGGGATGTCAGAGCAGGAGCTATTAGATCTTCAGCTGGCCGGGGTAGAGGTCCCCGAGTATGCAGTTGAGGACCTCAGGGAGAGACGCCGGGCGGCGGCTAGAGAGCGATTAGAGAGAGAGGAGGCAGAGGAGCAGAGACGGAGAGATGCTGTGGCCCTAGTGCCATATATGGGTAGGCCTTCTACAGGATCTGACGAGGCAGGTCCTTCCAGAGTGAGATCGGAGATCCCTGAGGAGGAGAGGCCACTGCGTAAGAGGCCTAGGTTGTCAGTTATACCTGAGGAGCCGATTGAGTGGAGGGATATTCAGATGGTTCCCACTCCTGTCCGACCCGTCCCAGTGCCGTCACCAGTTCCATCCCCTCTACCTAGTCCTGACCCTATAGATGATCCTTTCGAGCAGTTTACCCCTCCAGGGCATTTTGGGTTTTTTGAGGAGGAGGAGGATCCTTCAGAGGATGCTGAGACAGAGTCGGTTCCTCCATCCCCACCCTTTGCACCTCCACCACCTCCACCTGTGGATGCACCTCCCCTAGCTGTACCCCCTCAGGAGGCACCCCTACCGGTGGGTGACCCACTTTCAGCTACCTTACTGACCGAGTACTTTGCCCTTCAGGGACAGTTGGAGGAGTCCCGCAGGACTATAGACACTCTTCTACAGAGGTTAAAGAGAGGGAGAGGAGGGGTTATCCCGGATGGGATGTCTCTGGGGATGATCAGTATTGAGCTACGAGCATTAGGAGATATTAGGAGGTTGTTGGGTGATAGGGGAGACCCGGCATGGAGGGCCCAGATAGTTGATACAGTTACTACCATGGTAGTCCAGATCCGGGATGTTGTCAGGGCAGGGCTGTGAGCCGGGATAGTAGTTTCGTCACTAATCAGACTAGTCATCTTGTTGATGTCATTTTGGGGATTAGTTTAGTTGTTCACTGTTTTAATCCCAGTCTGATTAGAGGACAGCTAGTAGTACTTTTGGTGATATCGGATTAGTATGTACGGCTATGTTTTGGGTTTCGAACCTTGTATTAGATGATGTATATTATTAGCAGTAAAAGATGTTGTACCCAAATTGTAAAATATTCATGTACATTAATGAAGTTTGTGCATTTCTATCTAAATTTTTGCTGCATTTTTTTTATAATAAATGTTGAGACTCAAAAATATTGATGTATAAAAGGTGATTGACTTAATGAAAAGGCTATCGTGTTAAGGGCGATACACTTACCTACTAAAGTTATGGTATAACTAGATGTAAATCGCGTGATAAAGATATTGTGATGTGCAAATGAGCTAATTAATGATATAATGGTGTATATAGAAATGATGTATATAGTAACCCAAATTCGGGTAATTAATAAGGACTATTGTTATGTACAAAACTATGCCGCCTAGACGTGACAGTAGAGCGAATGCAAGGGAAAATGAGAGAGACGAAAGAAGTCGAAATATCGAAGATACTAGACTGAACGAAAATGCTCATAATGAAGAAAATCATGAAGAAGGAGAAGAGGAATCAACTGGCCAACAAAGGAATCCGGGAGGTGATCCCTTTGCCCAATTCATGGACTTATTAAGGCAGAATTTAGCAAATCCACAGAATCCTCAACCGCCACCTGTTCTCCCTAATCAGGCAGCTAATTCCTTTCGTGCCTTTAAGTCATTAAAGCCCCCAGAATTCGAGGGAACCACTAACCCAGTAGTAGCTAGGGCATGGCTAAAAGAAATGGAGAAAGCTTTCGAAATACTGAGGATAGAGGAAGATCAGAAAACAGTTTTTGCAGCCTATCTCTTAAAGGGAGAGGCAAATTACTGGTGGGAAGCTAGGAAGAACCTAGAGGAAGCGGGAGTGATAACCTGGGAGCGTTTCACTAGGGTGTTCCTAGAAAAGTATTCTCCTAGGTATTTAGAAAACCAAATGGAATTAAAGTTTCTGGAGTTAAAACAGGATAACCTAACAGTGGCAGAGTATGAAAATAAATTTACAGAATTGTCGAGGTTTGTTCCCGAGTTTGTGCGTACTGAAGAACAACGTGCAAAAAGGTTTCAACAAGGGTTGAAACCCTGGTTACGAACGAGAGTGGCCCCATTTGAGTTGACTGATTATGCTGCAGTGGTTCAAAAGGCATCAATTATAGAGGCCGAGAGTGAGCAGGCTCAAATAGGTCGAGAGAATAAGAAAAGAAGATTTGAGGGCCCAAAAGGAGGTTCAAGTGAGGGAAGCTACTTTAACAAAGGAGGTAAAGGACAAAAATCTCAATTTGTGGGAAAGTCGGGGGGTAACAAGACTACTAGTGAGACGGTGAGTCAGGGTGGAAAATCTTCAGGAACATTTCAGTCCAATCAATCACGACCACCATTACCAGATTGTGAGACGTGTGGTAAGAAGCATATAGGAGTCTGTAGAGTGCTGGGAGTAACTTGTTTTAAGTGTGGACAAAAAGGACACTACCTTAACCAGTGCCCATCAACTGATGCAAACCTTAAAAGAGATGTTAAGTGTTACCAGTGTGGGAAACTAGGACACATTGCTAGAGATTGCCGTTCAGGTGGGTCATACGCGTCAGGACAGAGTGGGGCTGCTTCAAATAGGCCTACTGCTAGAGTGTACAACATGACTTTAGGGGAAGCGTTGACGAAACCAGATGCGGATACAGGTACTTGCTTTCCGATTTAAATTTGTGTGTAAGTCTTTGGCTAAGGATCGACTTAATCAATTAATGGAATAAATAAGTTAATAATATAGATAAGGAAAATCAGTATCTGCTAAGGGCTAGGAAACGTTATGAAAAGAAAAGTAGGAGTGTTTTGGGAAAACACAAGCTCGTTGAGACGAACAGGAAATATATATTATAGGTAGTATTTTCTTACAATTGTTTTAAAGAATATTATTAGAGCTTATTTTCTGGAAAATTTTACAGAGAGGAGCTATAGGAATATTGAGGAATTAATATTTATGTCATGATAGAGATCAGAAGATGGTCAAACCATAAGTGAGATACACTACCATTCAGAAAAGGTCAATGTAGTGGCGGATATCTTCGTTAAAAGAGGAAGGAGAGACGAGATGACATGGAATGACTTGAAACAGGAGGAGATTTGTGAGGAAAAGACAATAAAAGGACTGCTATTGATAAACTAAATGGCATGTTGATGAATGACAAGGAAGTTATGTTAGTGTATTTCTGTGCAAACAAGATAGAGATATTACAACAGGAAAAGGATAAAGGAAATAGTGTGGAAGTTAGAAGGTGTGGATGAAAAAGATACTTATAAACATTTTCAACATGATTCCGGGACGGAATCCTTTTAAGGGGGGAAGACTGTAATAACCCTAACTTTAGAAAGGCTACAGTGCCCAAATGAATAGTGATCTTGAGGAATCCATGGAAATGGTGTGTAGGTACTCTATATTATGGATGGAAAATGAGTAAACAGAAACCATATTAGTGTTGTACCTTAAAAATAAGTGACTCGAAATGACGATGGATTTTAGAAATTCCTGAATTTTGATTTTGAGGATTTTGAGCTCGAACGAACTTCTATATCTTGGATATTAAGGAGTATAGAAATACTAAAGGAATTATATATTGAGGAATTAGTGAATTTAAGTTAAACCAAGGGATTATTAAGTTAAGAGAATACCAAAGGAAATTGGATTTGTAAATGATTTCGAAAACCACTGAGATAATGAGGTATACTCGAAACGAACCACGATTAGACGAATATGGAAACCAAGCAACCAAGATTAGTAATTTAGCAAGGGTGCATACCACATTATGATTGTCCAAGGTTAGTAGCATAATACTTAGAAAATAAGTAAATAAGAATATGAACTCATCTTAATGACATCACTAATGATCTCATGTTCCACTAACTCAAAATTAAGGGCAAATTAGTCTTTAAACCATAGGATTTTCCACAAAACTCTAGAATTCTCAAGAAATTAAGACAAGATGAGATAGGATTAACAAAACACAAAAGAATCTCCTCCCCCATTCTCTTCATTGCAATCGGCCAATACAAAAAAAAGGGGAAATTGGAAACTTGAAACCCTAGTTCCAAGCCATCTAAATTCAAGGAAAAATTCATGAAGGTTGCTTACATATAGACTAAGGTATGCTATGAATTCTAGCTTCTAACTCCATTCCATGTTTGAGAAATAAATCATGAAGGTGATGATGAATAGTGCATGAATAGTAACTTTAAGAAACTAACTTGGTTTTTCATGGCTCCTTTAGTTGGTCCAAGCTATTGTAAGGTTGTTAAGGATTATCCAAGGCTTGTTGAGTGTTGTTAGAGCTTCAAGAAGGTATAACTACTCTTGCCCTCTTTGTATTTATGGTGTAAACTAAGTTGGTTAGTAGTTAAGTGAAGTTAATGTTTAGTTTATAATGAGTATGTGTTATAAGTGGTTTGTTTTGATGTGGAAATTGTGTGTTGTGGACTTGTAACCATGGCTGGTAATGAAGACCACATGGTGTAGGTGATGATTATGGTGTTTGATAATTGATTTGGAGGAGTTGGATTTATGGAAATTACGAAATTATAGCCGTTATAATGCCCGATTTTCGTTAGAATGTAAGTTGCCCTGTTTTGGACCCCCTGCATCCGTACGGTACCCTACTGTCCAGGTTCCTAATTAACTATGAAATGATAGAGCTTAGTTCATAGATCGTTTTGATATAAGGTGCGTTAAAATCTGATGAACGGTTTAGGAGAAAAGTCAGTTTTAGTGAAAGCGGTTCAGAAACCGAGAAACCGTAAATGTATCAAACTTGAGGTTACAATTACCATACTTTAACATTGTTAAAAGTCACGAAATTTTGGGATATGGTAGTAGTGTGGTCAAAGAACTATTTCCAGTTGACCTTACATTAAAATTCGAAATTTAAAAATTATAAGAAATTCTGCAGTCGAGTGTGGTCGTTAAGGGAAATGGTGAAAACCCCTGAAACTTCGATTTAGGTTATAAATGGTTAAGTTCTTGAACCTTTGGGGTAAGAGGAATACGTTAAACATATATTAAAGTTTCAAAAGGTAATGTTATACAAGAGTGTAGTGAGTAAGAGATGTGGTTCTAACGACGGTCCTTTTGTGTTTATAGAAACTCCGGAAGAGGGACGAGCCATGCCGTCAGGATATCGAAACCGAGGCAAGATCTTTTCTATCCCTACTTGGAAAACTATTTATCTTCAAAGAAACTTGATTTCATGGAATATATATGTGATGCTATTATTACCATATTGTGAAGAAATTGTCTTCCTTGAGTATTGATATCGAAAAGAAAGGTATACGAAGATGTATATGAATATGGATATGAGTATGAAATGTATATGTATATGAATAAGAGTATGAGATGGATATGTATAGAGATGATTATGCACGAATTGAACATGCCTTATGATTAAGAGAATAAGAGAGAATGGTATCAGTTGTTATCGAGGGTTATATGGTTATAATATTATATTAAAAATGTTCTTATTGAGTATCAGTGGTTTAATAAGCATTATTTGATTATCATGCATTACTCTTAAAATAGAGGGAATATTTTACGAATATAAAAGTATATTTGATTTCTGAATTTGAAAGAGAGGTCTGAATCATAATCAAAGCATTATGATATATATATATATATTTTATAGAAGTAATGTGCGAGAATGGAAATGATATGAGAGAATGATATGTGGAAATGAAAGTGAGGAAATGGAAATGTGGAATGATATTTTAAAAAGAGAATAATGATGTGATAAAGAGGGGGATTGCAACAGACTTGCGTAAGTGGCTGTGTCAGGGTTGTGTGCGACACAGTCCAGCATTTATTATTTTTATTACGGCACGAAGATGCCAAGGGAGGATGTTAGCAGGTGGCCTTCCTCCAGGGATGATTTTCATTCCTTCTACCGGTAGTAAAATGAGAGCAGGTACGATTAGGCGACTGATCATCGTCCTAACGTATCAGGCGACAGCAGATATCCCCAATGTTTTTGAAAAGAAAGTGTAGACAATGGTTTTCAGATTTCTATACTGAAAACAGAATAATGATATGAGATGATGGAATGATAGTTACAGATGAAGAAAAACTGATATTATATTAATTTAGATTTCTTTCTTATAATAGTGAGTGGATGATGTATTATTAAATAAGAGCTTTACTCTTCCTTAAGGATTTTAATTGTTTCCTGCTATTACATATGCATATACATATATGTATACTTGTTCACATTTTAAATTTTAGTTACAGTATGATCTTGCTGAGCTATTATAGCTCACTCTTGCTACTTATGTATATAGTAGCTAGGTCCCATGCCGATACTACGTACCACACCCCGCAAGAGGGTAAGGGAAAGGCGACCTTTTGAGCGAGTGCTGGCGACCATCCCCGAGGTAGTGACAAGCGAAGGGGCTTAGTATACTTATGTAAATTAAGTGTGTAAGTTGTAATAAACTTAGTTGTTGAAGTGCTTCCTGTAGAAGCTTTGTTCAACAATGTACTTAGTAAATTCTGGGCTTGTAATAACTGTTAACTTTAAAACTTTTAAATATTGTGGTTGTTGTTCTATGAGCATATGACTGGTGTGTGTGTGTATTAGTGTGGGGTCAACTGCTTACTTATTTATTTATTTATTAAAAAAAAAAGCTACAGAGATATTGATATTGATCGGAAATTGGACCTTGACGGCCCGGATCCTTGACCCCGGATCCCGGGGCGTCACAGATGGTATCAGAGCTAAGAGTCATAATGCTCAAGAACAAAAGTAATAATAATAAATGTATCCGACCGAACCTCCGGCGAATTTTTCCGGGGAACTTTTCCTATCGTTTTCCAAAGGTGGTAAGTTTTAGCTTCGTCTTTTTGTCTTAACTGACCATATTTATATTTGAGATTTGCTCTTAACTTTTATACTTCATCTTAATCTCTATTCTTGGATCTATAAGATTCCAAAAGTCTCTTTATAAAAGAGAACGACAATATAAACACAAGTTCAACTCATATCTCTATTGCAATATATTTAAGCAAAGAGTTGAACCAAGTACTTGATCTTTGAAAAGAAACGTTATATTACAAGAAAGATCATATCAAAGTACTTAATCTCAAATGTTGTGAGATTATATTTGACATACGTCAAAGTTGTAACAATATTTATTTCGTTCGGATTCCTAACTAACATCTTTAGTGTTCCGTGGAATATTCAAATAACGAAATACATCATACAACTTAAACTTCTTAAAAGAGCACAAGTTTAGCCACTTATTTATCGCACTTACTTTACTTGTCGTGGCCATAAACTTATTTAGTGCAAGAAGTTAAAAGAATATTACACTTTGACATTGTATTTAGTCAAACGGAAGTATACATCTTAAAAGCCTTAAGCCTATTAGCTTAACGGACTTTATATATCAACAAACTCCGAGTTATATTTATTTTATCTCATCTTAACGGAGTATTGTTATTAAAGTATTATTGGATTTAAATGATCTATCAAAAAAAAGAATACTACTTCTAAAGAGCACAAGTTAGCCACTTGTTTTAATTATCTCACTTACTTTTATCGTTTCGTGTGGCTAAAAAGTTGATTCGTGCTAGAAGTTATAATTATACCTCGACATTGTATTACTCGAATAAAGGTATACAATTCGAAGCCTTAAAGTACTATAGCTTTTAAACAAGGTCTTCCAATATTGCTCCATCATTATTTATATCTATCGGGAGTAATTAAAAGTATACTTTGATCTTAATCTTATATCAAAGGAAGTATACTTACAATATAACTTAATATTAGGTACACAATTTGAAGCCTTAAAGTACTATAGCTTTTAAACAAGGTCTTCCAATATTGCTCCATCATTATTTATATCTATCGAGGGTAATTAAAAGTATACTTTGATCTTAATCTTATATCAAAGGAAGTATACTTACAATATAACTTAATATTCCTATACGAATATTAAAGTTATTCTTTTGGACTTAGTACCGTAACATACAAGTCCAACTTATATAATCTTAACCATATTTGTTTCGTAGATATTGTTGTCTAACTTTTATAGTGAGGTGAAGTTGAAGTGAGGTGATTCTCGTTCTAAGACCCAAGTCCTAGGCACTAGCGGGGAGTTAGTGGCCTTTGCACCGTGAAGAAGAGGAAAGACCCAAGACCTATCATCTAAGACCCAAGACCGACAAAAGCCAAGAATCAATAGTCTACACCAAAGTTCTACATCAACTTTGAAGAAGTAGCGGGGAGTTGCTGTCTAAGATAAGTTGTGTAGGTTTTACAACGACTTTGAGGTGGTGACGGGTAGTTACACACCAAGACGAGTCTTGTATTTGTTCGCATTTATTTTGAGGTGGTAACGGGTAGTTACGCACCAAGACAAATATTTGTAGGGTTGTAAAGGCTTCTCGCCTACTAAAGGAGCGAGTTTATTTTAAGGGAAAATCTCGAGTCCGGAGAGGAGCTCGGGGACTGGAGTAGGGGTGAGCGAATCTATTAGGGGTTGCGCCATCGCGAACCAGGATAAAATCTCCTGTGTGGTATTTTCTTTACTTGTTGTTTATTTTCCGCACTTATAAACTGCTAACGCCTCGGTAAAATATTTTAAAAGGAAAAAATATTTTAAAACGCCATAATAATTTTTAAATTGGATATTAAGCTATTCAACCCCCCTTCTAGCTTAAAATAGCCCTCATACGGGACCTAACAATTGGTATCAGAGTAGTGCTTTTTAACATGTTTGTTCAGTGATTTGTAGATCTACAGGCACAACAAAAAGTGATCCTACATGGCGTATCTAAATTCCATCGGTTATGGAGAAGGCCTATCTAGCTCCCGCCCTCCTCTATTTGATGGCACCAAATTTGCTATATGGAAAATGAGGTTTCGCATCTATGCTAGATCTCAAGGAGTCAAAGTTTGGATGGCCATAGAAGACGGAGTTGTTATTCCTACCAAAACGGTTGGAGATGTTGTTGTCGAAAAGAAAGTTAGTGAATACATTCTCGCCGAAGAAACCATGATGAATACGGCCGCAAAGGTGGAGATGGTTCTCACAAGTGCACTTGCCAAAAAAGAATATAAACGAGTAAAAAATTGCAAGTCGGCACAAGAAATGTGGAATAAATTAGTGGTTACCTACGAAGGTACCATTGATATAAAAGATTCTCGGATGGATACCTTGATTCAAGAATACGAGAACTTTAAAATTCAAGAAGGAGAAAATATTATCAATATGAAAACAAGATTTACTCGCATAATCGATGAATTATCTCAACTCGGGAAAAATTATACCCGAAATGAGAAGAACAGAAGAGTTCTTAAATCTTTACCTCCTAGTTGGAAGGTTAAAGTTACTACAATTAAAGAAATGCATAATCTAAATGATTATGACATCGATAGTTTATTCGGGAACCTTCATGCATACAAAGAGGACAATATTCCGGATAAGGTCATTCCTAAAGTGGAAGACAAAAAGAAAAATATGGCTTTAAAAGCTATACTAATCGATGAAAATGAAAATGACGAAGATTTAAACGAAGAACTCCAAGATCTCGATGAAAGCGAAATTGCTTTACTAACGAGACAACTTCATCGTGTGCTTCAAAGCAAAGCTCAAAGATATTGTAAAGGCTTCCTAAAATTAAATAAACAACAAAGAGTTTTTAACTCTAAAGGAAGGCCAAATTACTCTCAAAATTATACTCCTAACTATAAGAGTAATTTTCCACCAACGAGCTACAACAAAGGAAAAGGCACTCAAAATACTAATGCCTATAATAATGCCAGTAAAAATAATAATCCCCCTTACACTCCTCCTAAACATAAAGAACAAAATCCAGAGGAAACACAAGAAGTGTGTTTCGAGTGTAAGCAACCGGGTCACTTTAAAAGAGAATGTCCGAAACTTTCTAAAGGAAGAATTCTCGTGGCCGAAAATGGTTGGGATTTGAGTGAAGATGAAGAAGCTCCAAAAGCTAAGGAAGAAGTTGTCAATCTATGCTTAATGGCTATCGGAGACGAAGCTACACCAATACAAGCCTCCACTTCAAATCAAGAGGTAAGCGCTAATCTCAACTACATTTCAAATAAGTTGCAATTAGATGAATCTAACTTGAATTTAGTTGATATGAGTAAGTATGATTTGATTTAGCTTGTAGTAGGTATCAACAATAAATATAAAGATGTTGATAAAAGACTTCATCTATTATGGTCCGAGAAAATGAAACTCGAAGAAATGCATCATACGCAAAGTAAAGAGTTCACTCGGATGATGGATTTGAAAATCCAAAACGAAAATGAGAGAATGTTCTTGAGTGATCAAAATCATCACTTGAAAGGTGAAGTCACAACATTCAAGGACAATGCTCTCAATCTTGAAGTAGAAAATGTGGCTTTAGTACTTCAAGTGGAAGAAATGGAAAATGAAAAATTACAACTCAACAACAATATTAATGAACTTCATGTTGAGTTATTGAACTTAAAGATTCTTAACGAATCATTGGTTCAAAACAATGTAACATCTCAATCTCAAGTGAACAATCTTGAAAATGAGACTGAGCTATCACAAAGCTTTGAGTTGAAAGAAAAGGAATTACAATTGGAAACTCAAAGAGTAAAAGAAGAAAATTTTAAGCTCATATCTCAAGTTATGGATCAAGCAAGATTCTTTAACAACAGGATTGATGCCTTAGAAAGAGAAAAAGAAAATCTTGAAGTTGTTGTTCAAAGATTTACTAAAGGCAATGAGATGTTAGATAAAATGGTACATTCGAAAGTTTTTCATAACCGTGAAGGTTTGGGATATGATAAGAACGCTCCTCCTACGAGAAACGTTCAACCACAAGTTCAACCTACAATGGCTCCTCCTAGACCACAAACTTTAAAATGTTCATATTGCAACAAAGAAGGACATTTGGTTCTTGATTGCAAATACAAGAGTGGTGAAATTAAGGGGAAACATGTATGGGTTCGAAAAGGAACAAGACCATACAATATTGAAAGACAAGTACCATTTAACAATGTTGCTTATAACGATCAAAGGCAACAAAGGTTTCAACAACCTAGGGTGTTTCAAAATAGAAACACAATGTATCATAACAATGCTAGTAGGTATGCATCTAGAAATCAATATATTCCTAATTGGAATCACTATCCTCAAAATGCTTCCTATTTTGCTAATGATATATATAATGTGCATCGTGCTGACTCTAGATTCTATGATAATGCTCGATATATACACCATCATGTTAGACATAATGCACCTAGAAATGTTTACATGCCTAACAATGATTATCATATGCCTAGATTCTATCATGCAAATTCAAATGTCACTTATGATGGACTAACCCGAGGACCCTCAAGACAAAAAGGGTACCTATAAGTTTAATTGATTTATTTTGTAGGCGTGTCTTGCCACTAAGCAAGATATGTGGTACCTTGATAGTGGATGTTCAAGACATATGACCGGTAACGAGTCACTCTTGAACAACATTAAAAAGGTAACCTCGGGAAGTGTTACATTTGGAGATAGTAGTAAAGGCATCATTGTCGGAATTGGAGACATCGGGAATAGTCACTTCAAGATATCAAACGTACAACTAGTCACGGGACTAAGGTACAATCTACTCTCGATTAGTCAACTTTGCGACAACGATAACAAGGAAATTTTCTATACTACTCATTGTTGTATTTTAGATAAGAATTGGAAATTGATTCTCACTTGCCCTCGAAACAAAAATGTCTATACGTGTGATATGAGCAAGCATGAGAATGTATGCCTAATCACTACAAACAATGACCTATGGATTTGGCATCGAAAATTAGGGCATGCCAACATGAAGTTGATTAGGAATATATCAAAAAAAGATCATGTTCGAGGTATACCAAAATTGAATTATCAAAAAGACCATACTGGTGAAGCTTGCGAAATTGGAAAACAAATTAGAGCCTCTCACAAAGTAAAATTTATGGTATCTACCTCTAGGCCTCTCGAGCTATTACATATGGATCTTATTGGTCCGGTTCCTATTCAAAGTCTCGGAGGTTGTTCCTATACATTAGTAATCGTTGATGATTATTCACGATTTACTTGGACGGAATTTCTCAAATCCAAAAGCGATGCTTTCGAATCTTTTTCTTCTCTATGTAAAAAGATTCAAAATTAACAAAATAATACCATAGTCTACATACGGACCGACCATGGTAAAGAATTTGAGAATTCGAGTTTTACAGATTTTTGTGATGAAAATGGTATCACACATAATTTTTCCGCTCCATACACTCCACAATCTAACGGAGTGGTTGAAAGGAAAAATAGAACTTTACAAGAAATGTCTAGCACAATGATTAATGAATATCGTCGACCTAAATATTTTTGGGCCGAAGCTATGTCTACCGCTTGCCATATTCTTAATCGGGTTTTGCTACGTCCTATAAAGCAAAAGACTCCCTACGAGCTTTACTTTGGAAAAACACCAAAACTTAGCTATTTTCGAGTATTTGGTAGTAAATGTTTTATTTTAAACTCGGAAGATTACCTTACTAAATTTGACCCTAAGTCAAGTGAAGGTATATTTCTCGGGTGCTCTACAAATAGAAAGACTTATCGTGTATTTAATCTTAAAACTCTTGTGGTGGAAGAATCAATGAATGTAGCTTTTGATGAAAGCAAACCACCACCAAAATATAAAGATCTTGTTGGAAAAGAAGATGTCGAACAAGATGATATAGAAAATATTATTCGATAATTCGAAAATATGGATCTCGGGACCCCTGTTCCAAGAAATCCTCTAGAATTGGTCGAAACGGAAGTTGAACTCCCAAAAGAAATTCCTACAATTAAAAGTCATCCTTTAGACAATGTTCTTGGAGACTTAAGTAAAGGAGTTCAAACGCGGTCACAATTACAAAATGTGGTTAATCATCTTAGTTTTCTATCTCAAATAGAACCTAAGACCGCGAAAGAAGCTTTGTTAGACGAGGATTGGATGTCTGCTATGCAAGATAAACTACTACAATTTACTCGTAGCAAAGTTTGGGAACTTGTTCCAAAACCCAAGGATACTTGCATAATTGGAACTAAGTGGGTGTTTAGAAACAAGTTAGACGAAAATGAAACGGTTGTTCGAAATAAGGCGCGATTAGTCGCTCAAGGTTATACCCAAATGGAAGGTATAGATTTCGTTGAAACTTATGCACCCGTAGCACGAATTGAAGCTATTCGTATGCTATTAGCTTACGCGTGTCATAAAGATTTCAAAGTATATCAAATGGATGTAAAATCGGCCTTCTTAAACGGGATATTAGAAGAAGAAGTTTATGTAAAATAACCTCCCGGTTTCGAAGATGCCACACATCCGGAATATGTATATAAATTATATAAAGCCCTATATGGCTTAAAACAAGCTCCAAGAGCTTGGTATGAAAGGTTGAGCAAGTTCCTTCTAGAAAACAATTTTAAAATGGGAACTGCCGATAAAACCTTATTTACGAGACAAGAAAAGGATGATATCCTACTCGTACAAATATACGTAGATGACATTATCTTTGGATCAACCAATGATGTTCTATGTAAAGAATTCTCTGAAAATATGAGCAAAGAATTCGAAATGAGTATGATGGGAGAATTAAATTTCTTTTTGGGATTGCAAATTAGGCAATCTGACGAAGGCATCCATATCTCTCAATCCAAGTATTGTAAAGAGATGTTAAAGAAATTCGAAATGGATAATGCCAAACCCATCTCCACTCCTATGTCCACTTCCGAAAAATTGACGGAAGATCCTAACGGAATTCCCGTGGACACTAAGAAATATCGAGGTATGTTAGGCCGAATACACAATTATAATCAACTAAGTATGAGCGAATAACAATAAGTTCTTAAAAGACTTTAAAAACTGTTTTGAAATTAACTCCTCTCTCAGTGATGTAAAATATCACAGAGAGCTGCTTAGGTTACAATGAAATGATATTGCGTTACACAATCGATACCCTTCTAGGGTTAACCTAATTGTATTTATAAAATATACAGCTGCTATACAATCGATAATTGATTCTCCTATAAATCAGCTATACAAATATTATCAATTACGATTGCTACACGTTTTTCTAGTCAGCACGACTTCTTTGACAGCTATCCAATCTTCAAAGATATCGCTTCTATAATTATCTTCAATAATTCTGTTACTGACCAGCAAACGCTTCTGTTCAACAGAGTTTAGCTGCTTCCTCTTGTCAGCGTATAGCAAACTCTGTCGAGCTTCCAACTGTCAGAGTTTAACTAAACTCTGACTGCTTCCAGTTTCAAGTTAAACTCTGTTTTTCCCTGTAAAACTTAAACACTGATATTAACCACATCAATTATATTTAACAATCTCCCCCAACTTGTTCATTAGTAAAAATGCACAAGTTAACAGTAATTGATGATGTCAAAACAATTTTATACAAACACAGTGTTTATTCAAATAAGCAGAGTTTAATCTTGACTTAACAAAATTTACAGAAAATAAGAATTACTTACAAACTTTTTCTACCTAACCTCCTCAATATCTGGTGTTGTTCTAAGGTAGTCTATAAGCAGTCTTCTTTCTGCATTCTCGAGCTCTCTCTGCATTATCTCCTTGATCTCTTTCAATTTAGGATCATCTTCTCCGGTTTGGTAGATAGCAGCTCTCAGAGAATAAATTTGGTTTTTCCTTATTTCATTTCCAAGCCTGATAAAATATGCTTTCTCTGATTCAGAATTGAAGTCCAGCACAGTTATACCCAAGTCAGTCTTCAGTCAAGCACTATTCCTCTTCATTTCAACAAGATTTCCATGATAGTCTCTGTACTTAGGAACATACTCTTCTGTAGACTTTGAACCAGTAAGTACTTTGGCCTTCTTTATATATTCTCTTATAGAATCAACAATAAGTGCTGTTCTTCGATTTGTAACCCTGAATAAGTACAGTACATATTGAAGTTCTTCATACAGCTTCAGCTTGATGTCATCTTCATTCACCCTATACACTGTTCCATCCTCCATGAAGTACAGTAAAAAGTATTTATCCAAACTCTTTTGACGAACCAGCTGAACTGACTCCAGTTTGTCTAAATTTTCTTGAATCATACCAGCTCCAGGAGAAATAAGTGATGAAGGATTTCTAGGACTGTTGTTTATTCTGACATCTTTGTGAGAACCCAAACCAGATGTGTTCTAACCAGGAGGTTTTCCTAAGAAAGCTCTATCATGCTGAAAAGTACCAACTCCTTTCTTCTGAGCTTGAACAGGAATTGTAGGCTTGGAGAAAAATCTTTGCATTTGAGCAGACAATGGATTATTTTGAACAGATAAGGGTTCACTCACAACATGTGTAGCAACAGAGGTTGTATCTACCTTTTTCCCTTTGTCTTCTTGACCCATTATACCTTTAAGCTTCAGCTTGGCATCAAGTGATGATTTTCTTATCAATTTTCCTTCTTCCTCTTCTTGACTTCCAGCAAGATTTTCTTTAATCACTATCCCTTTTAGAACAGGCCTTGGGGCTTTAGCACTTTTCTTAGCCTTTCCAGATTTCATAGCTTTCAAATGCTCTTCTTGCAAGAGTAATTCTTCAGCATGAACATCTTCTAAAGTAGCTCCCTCAGCATTCTCTTCCAAGAAAATCTTAGCAGCAAGCTCTTCATCAGTTTGTGGATTGTCAGAGAATAACAAATCCCTTTTCCTTGAAGTACTCTGTACATTTGTATCCACTGCTGTATTTGATCTTGTAAACTTGCCAGCTTTCACATTAACACCAGACTTTGATCTCAGCCTCCTCTCTGAATTAGTTCCTTCATCATCAAGATCATCTTTCTTTGATTGAGTTTGAGGCTGCTATTTACACTTAGATCTAGCAACTCTCTCCCCCTTTTTGACATCATCAGGGATCAAGATTGAAGTAATTAACTCAAGAGAGTTAGTAATAGATTCGATCTTGTCAGCTAATAAAGTCTAATTGTCTTCAACTTTTCCCAATCTCTGAATCAGAGTATCCTGAGTCTTTGAGAAGGTTTGAAACAACTTGTTGTTGTCTCTCTGTAGACTCATCTCTCTTTGTACAACTTCATTTCTCAGATCTACAATTGACTTCTGATTTTCATTAAATCTGTGATTCAAGGCCTTAACCTGAATCACTGTGCCTTGCAAGCATGTCAGAATGTCTGGATTTGAAATCTTCTTAGAATTATCCCTGGGAAAATCAGCTGCTCTTCCAGTAGGAAATATGCAATCTTCTTTGTACCACTCTGCAGTTTGTTTTGCCATATAATCATTTTCAATTTCTCTTGCAGATGGCCCAGCAAAGTCTGTCTTCTCCCCTGTTTTCAGTCCATCAGTCTGAACTTTAACATTTGGAGCAGATCCAGCTTCTGCACTCACTTCTTTAGAAGGATCATTTTCAGAATCATCAGTATCTGCAACTGAGGCAGTTTCTTCATGAAGTTCAGAAATAGGTTTTTCTTGAGGAACTTGTTCTTCTTGATTAGCAGATTTTATCTTGACAATCTCTGAAGAGAAAAATTTGGCAGGCTGATCTATTTCCTCACCATGATCAGAGACTTGATGTGCATCAGAGAATAACTCTGTGTGAGATGCAACCTCTGTTTCTTCTAGCACCACAGTAGGTTGATCAGCAACACCAGTTTCAGCAGAGTTTGCAGCCATGGGTGTTGGAATAGGATCTTCAACTTCAACAGAGAATGACATGAAATTTTCATCAAACTCTTCCATTTCAGGTAACTCAGTTCTAGCATCATTTTCAATTTGAACCTCAGCAAGTACAGGTTCATCAATTCTTGGTTCATGTTCTGCTACAGTAGGTTATAAGATAACCTTTGTCTCAACAGCAGAAGTCTCCTTAGAGATATCCTCTGGAGCTTCAATTTGAGCTTCTACCTCATCATCAGATTCATCAATTAATACCCTTCTTCTCTTGGGCCTAGGAACTTCAGCCTCATCATCTTTTGGCCTGTTGGCTCTTTGCTTTCTTGGTGGTCTTATAGCCCTGTGTTTCTTGGACTTAGCAATTTGTTTGGATTGTGGTTGAGGTTGAGGTTGAGATGAAGGTTGTGATTGAGGTGGAGGTTGAGTTTGTGTTTGGGATTGAGGTTGAGGTTGTGAAGTAGTAGCAACAGTGGATGGAGTGGATGTAGATGTATGTTTAGAGGGTGGTTCAGTGTTTAGGGTTATGTGAGGTTCAGTGTTTGTAGGTTCAGGATTTGGCTATGGAGGTTCAAGTGCAGGTTCAGGTACTTGTGGTTCCTGTGGTTGATTGAGAAAATTTCTGAGGGCAAGTGGAAAAATAAACTCTGGAACTTGATCCTTGTTTGCATCTTTGTTGGTCAAGTCAGAGAACATTCTCTTATGGACTTGGAAGGGTTGGATGACATCCTCATCAGAAATTTCCTCATTAGGCAAACAAGCAGAGAATAGACTTTGACAAAAATGTGAGAAATAGACAGTTGTATCAGACTCTGCTAATTTTTTACCTAGATTCATAAGAACTAGTCTACCAAAATCGAAATTACTTCCATTGAGAAGAGAATACCCGATTTGAAGACTATCAGTGGGAATGGCATCCCAGTTGGTGACCTTCTTCCCGAATGCTCTAGTGATACAGTCAAAGAAAAAACTCCACTCTTTCCTGAGCCGTGGCCTTTTAACATTACCAAGCTTGTCTAAAGGACCAGAAAACCTCAGCTGCTGTAACATTTCCTTCAATTCATTCTCACCAGCAACAGCGTATGAGGTGTGAGTGTCAAAACGCATAGTATCTCCAACAGTTGTCGAGGTAATCACAAACTCTGTCTCCTCATAAGTAAAAATAATCGATGGATTCCCATTCTCTCCACCATCATCATAGATAGAGTTGTTCCAAAAGGTAGCAATCTGCGTGGCAGAGAGTTTTGTTGGTTCGACAAGAGCTTGACCTATTTCAAAATCCCTTAGGAAGTTCTGAATCAGATGAAACGGTTCTGGAGCTTTGTCAGTGCTTAGTGGTGCTGCATAGTTGTTAGGAACAAACGATAATCCCTGAGCAACAAAAGGCTTGGATGCCATTAGAACAGTTTAGAAATTGTGAGAAAAGAGAATGTGTAGAAAAGTTTTTGTGAAAATGCTTAAGTGAAAATAACAGAGAAATTGTGTGTAAAGTTGTGTGTTCGTGGGTGTAAAAGTGAAAAAGTGAATAATGAACCGAGTCTGATTAGATCTGTAATTGAAAATTAAAAACCCAATCGTTTTAGACATTAAACACGCAACCAATTTCTTGTTAAGTGTGTGAGTGGGACACGTGTCACGTAAATAGTGGAATAGCCGTTTACACGCGCAGTAATAATGTCTATTATTACTGCTATTCTCTCTCCTATTACCAATACGCTTTAACTGTCTGACACCAATAAATAGTTGTCACATCTCACATGCAAATTTCAAAAAAAACTCTTTTTTTTTGTACTCCAAGTATATGCTTTGTCTGAAATAAAATATTACCTTAGAGTACTCAACAGAATCCAACAGTGTTTACCAATTCTCCAACTTTATTACTGTAATCCTTTCAAACACTACACAGTTGTGAATATGAGTGTGTGTGTGTAGCAGAGTTTACTAAATCAATATTTAGAGCATCTAATATTTCATAAAATCCATAAAGTAAATCAGTAAACACTGGATGCACAAACTCTCATTGTAAACACTGAATGTATGATGAATGCTAAACTCTGTAGTAAATAATTTATATACAGTAATATTTAATTAATTTATAACACCCCTTTTTTTTTAAAATTTCTCCAGTAATCAGAGGTTGGAACTAATCACCAAAAATCCTATAATTTTAGCCCTTATCAGTTTGATAAGTTCCTGGATCTTCCTAGTCTTCGACTAGTCACCAAAAATTAGAGAGTTTTAGCCTTTACTATATACCAGTAAGTTCCTGGGTCGTCCTAGTTACAAAAATGATCTCAAAGGAGTTCTAACAGTCTATATACATAAGCTTTGGGGGTATTCTAATAACAGAATCTAATTTAACAGTGTATAACTAACAGAGTTTAGAGCTCATCAACATCAAAAATTATTCATGAGAGGCAATGCACACAGGATTTACAGACTCAGAGTTTAGGATAAATAAACTAAGAGATGCTATAAATATGAAACAGTATCATGCTATGTTAATTTTCTGCACAATCTAAGATTAGATCAAAAATAACTTAGAAGGATTCATGATTAATTACTGAGAATCATGCTTCATACAAATCTCTTCATTGGTGTCAACATTCAGACAGAAACATTTTCAGAGTTTATTAGAGTTTATCCAACATGTCAACAGTGTATGACTTACAGAGCATGCTAACAGAGTTTAACAGTTAATGAACAGAATTTGCATAGCAGAGTTTAACAACAGAGTTCACATAGCAATTAACACACCACAGAAATATGAGCGACACATTACATAAGTAAAATTTTGAGTCTAACCAATATCTCTAGTCAAAACCAGAGACCATTCCTAGTTCATTTACCAGCCTTGTAAATACAGCTTCACTCAATGGCTTGGTGAAGATATCTGCAAGCTGTTGTTCTGTAGACACAAAATAAAGCTCAATATTCCCTTCCTCTACATGTTCTCTGATAAAATGGTACCTTATGCTGATGTGCTTGGTCATTGAATGCTGTACTGGATTACCTGTCATAGCAATAGCACTTTGATTATCACAGTAAATAGGTATTTTACTGTACCTCAATCCATAATCCAGCAATTGATTCTTCATCCACAGAATCTGTGCACAACAGCTACCAGCAGCAATATACTCTGCTTCAGCTGTAGATGTAGAGATTGATTTTTGTTTCTTGCTGTACAAAGAAACAAGTCTATCACCAAGAAATTGACTACTTCCACTGGTGCTTTTTCTATCTATCTTATAGCCTGCAAAGTCTGCATCAGAGTAACCAAGTAGCTTGAAGTCTGATTCTCTTAGATACCACAAACCTAAAGTTATGGTGCCCTTAAGATATTTGAAAATTCTCTTCACAGCTGTTAGATATGGTTCTCTTGGATCTGCCTGAAATCTTGCACAAAGACATGTTGCATACATGATGTCAGGTCTGCTTGCTGTTAGATAAAGAAGAGACCCAATCATCCCTCTATAGCTTGTCATATCCACTGGTGAACCTGTGTCTTTATCCAACTTTGTTGCTGTTTCCATGGGAGTTGTTGCAGATGAGCAGTCAAGCATGCCAAATTTCTTGAGAAGATTTCTTGTATATTTTGCTTGATTGATAAAGTTTCCATCATCTGTTTGCTTCACCTGTAGGCCTAGAAAATAACTAAGCTCTCCCATCATGCTCATTTGATACCTGGACTGCATGAGCTTGGCAAACTTCTTACAGAGTTTATCATTAGTAGACCTAAAGATTATGTCATCTACATATATTTGAACTAATAACAGATCACTACCAAGTTTGAAGTAGAACAAGGTTTTATAAATTGTACCCCTGTTGAACCCACTTTCCAAAAGAAATTGAGCCAAAGTCTCATACCATGCTCTTGGTGCCTGCTTAAGTCCATAGAGTGCCTTGTCAAGCCTGTAGACATAATCTGGATACTTGGGATCTTCAAATCTTGGTGGTTGTTCAAAAAACACTTCTTCTTCAAGTTTTCCATTCAGAAAAGCACTTTTCACATCCATCTGAAAAACCTTGAATTTCTTGTGAGAAGCATATGCTAGAAAGATTTTTATTGCCTCCAACCTTGCAACTGGAGCAAAAGTTTTATCATAGTCTATGCCTTCTTGCTGTGAATAGCCTTTGGCCACAAGTCAGGCCTTGTTTCTTGTAACAACCCCATCACCATAAGTTTTATTTCTGAAAACCCATCTAGTACCAACAACAGATCTATTCTTTGGTCTAGGTACAAGGGTCCATACTTCATTCCTCTCAAATTCATTCAACTCATCCTGCATTGCTGTTATCCAGTCAGCATCTTGAAGAGCTTCTTCCACTTTCTTTGGCTCATTCTTAGACAAGAATGCATGAAACAGACATTCATTTGTTGTAGCACTCCTTGTCCTTACTGTTGCATCTGGATCTCCAATAATTAAATCAGGTGTATGAGATTTTGTCCATTTCCTAGAAGAAGGTAAATGGCTTCTATCAGTATTTGATCCTCCCCCTTGATCCATGTTCTCCTAATTTTCTTGCTGTCTTTCTTCATTTTCTGAAGCTCCCCCTGAATTTGACTGCTCATAGTTTGAGCTGTCAGATTTTGCACTGTTAGAGTTTGAGTCATCAGAGTTTGATCCAGATTTTTCAGTTGACTCACTATCAGAATTTGAGTCATCACTATAATCATGCTCCCCCTCAACTGGTTCTTCCCTTTGTTCTGTCTGTACGGTTTCTCCTGAGTGTACCAGTAGAGGTTCAGAGTTTACATCAACAGAGTTTGTTGGACTGGTTTCATCAGAGTTTATTTCATCAGAGATTAGATCTTCATTTTCGAAGTTCAACTGATCATGTTCATCAACATCTTCAAGTCCAGTTATTTTCTTGTCATCAAATGACACATGAATAGATTCCATAATCACCTTTATTCTCAGATTATAAACTCTGAATGCCTTGGTTGACACTGGATAGCCAACAAAAATTCCTTCATCTGCTTTCAACTCAAATTTGGTCAACTGTTCAGGATGAGTTTTCACCACAAAGCATTTGCACCCAAAAATATGAAAATATTTCAGGTTTGGCTTCTTTTCCCTCACCATCTCATATGGTGTTTTTCCATGCTTGTTGATCAGTGTGGCATTTTGAGTAAAACAGGCAGTTTAAACTGCTTCTGCCCAGAAATAGGTTGGCAATTTTGCTTCATCAAGCATAGTTCTGGCAGCTTCTATCAAAGTTCTGTTCTTCCTCTCAACTACACCATTTTGCTGTGGAGTGCCAGGTGCAGAAAACTCTTGTTAGACTCCTCTGTTTTTGCAAAATTCTTCCATTGTTGCATTCCTGAATTCAGTTCCATTATCACTTCTGATTATCTTCACTTGATTCTTTGATCCTTTGTCCAGCAACATTATATGCTCCATCAGAGTTAATGCAGTTTCATCCTTCTTTGCTAGAAAATACACCCTAGTGTATCTGGTATATTCATCAACAATGACTAGAGCATATTTCTTCCTTCCAACAGACATAACATTTACTGGTCCAAAAAGATGAACATGAAGAAGATGATAAGGATCAACAATTGAAGATTCAGACTTGCTCTTGAAAGAAGTCTTCCTCTGTTTAGCCTTTTGACATGAATCACAGAGACCATCAACATTTAACAAAGACTTTGGAAGTCCTCTAACAAGATCCTTTCTTATCAGCTCATTGATGTTGTTCAGATTCAAATGAGAGAGTTTCTTATGCCACTTCCAACTCTATTCATTGGACATTCTTATTGACAGGCACATAGTTTTTCCATCAGAGTTTGTCAACAAGCTTGCTTCATAGATATTGTTGCGTCTTTGTCCAACTAAAACAACTTTTCATGTGGTTTTGCTGATAACCTCACAGTATTCAGGTTGAAAATCTACATGAAAACCTCTGTCACAGATTTGACTCACAGATAGCAAATCATGCTTGAGTCCTGGAACCAGAGCTACATTTGTGATGATGACACTTCCAAGATTGATATTGCCATATCCCAGAGTACGTTCAAACAAAAGGGGAAGTTTTTTTTTTGGTACTTTACCAAACAAAAGGGGAAGAAAGAATACTCATTCTAATTTAAAATTTTTGCGAATTCTTTATTACTGACAAGTAATTTTGCTCCTTGCAGGAATCAATTGTTTTTCTAGGAAAAGATTAGTAAGTACTCTCCCATGGTTATAAATATTTATGTGCGAAATATTTTTAATATATCATGCATACACTAAGGGGAAGCACACACTCAAAATTTAAATTTTATGTTTGTTTGGTAAATACCAAAAAGGGGAAGATTGAAAGGATATCTTCGATATAATATTTATTTTGGTATTTGTACGATTTAAACATAAAATTTAAATACACGTAGAATCCTCTCCACTAGGTCAATTATTTAATTGATTCGGTCAAAAGTCAAATGGTAAACTCTAGCAAAATTTTATCATCCTACTTTTCAAATATAAGAGATATTCCATTTTTGCTGAAAAATTAAATTATATATTTTATGGAATATATCTCTACACCAAGGCAATAAGATCAAAAAAGAAATATCGAGATTTGATATTTTTCAGATCTCCATTGCAACATCGATAAGGCAACAAGCTCAAAAAAGGAATATTCGAGTTTTAATATTCTTTAGAGAACTCGTGCTACATTTAAAAACGATCCGTTTTTGTCCGAAAAAGAATTATGTCTTCGCACTCAAAATATTTTCACATCTTAGAAAAAACTTTCTATACTCAAAAATATTAATATTCATTGATAGAATATTAATCCTTGTTTTTATCTCGTGCTAGAAATATTCAAAGTAATTTTTCTCCCGTTTCGTAATTATATCATATTTCGGAGAAAACTATTTTAATCGCTTAAAATTATTTCCTATCATCTCTAAATATTTTATATATTAGGAAATATATTCAAAGTATCTATTCTAGTCAAAATATTGGTCAAAAGATTTATCTCTATCAAGAAAAGACCAATCGTATTTTATTCAGAACTGAAAGCTGATTTAATTTTTTTAAATTCAAATAAAATACTTCCACTTGATAGAATTACTTGAAACTTGAGATTGATCATTTAAATACTATTTTATATGCATGGTAAAAGTTTTGGAATTTTTCGAGAATTTTGGTCCGGCACGTAAACCGAGGCAGTTGGTCCCACATTTGACCACGTTTGACCAAGTCAACATTGACCAAAATTGACCAAACATTCCAGAATATTATTTTATAATATTCCTAAGTGTTCCATAATTTTATAATTATTTATTGGGTATTTTCATATTTATCGGATATTTAATTAACGATACATGTTACGTATTTAATCGTTAATTGATACGAGTCCGATACAATATAAAACACAGCTGGTTACTAATACCAAACCCACTTCAAAGAAACACAAAACCACCCCCAACTAACACAAACCACTTGCCATGTCATCAATCCAAGTGAAATCAATCTCAACCACTCCTTTTAATCAAATCTCCACCATTCCTTTCACCCAACTCTCTCTATAAATAAACGCCCTCATCCAGCCATTTCAAACAAGCTAAGAGCCATAGAATTGCTGGGATTTTTGAAGTAGACACTCTCTTTCAATATTCAAACACTCTTTTCATCTACTTCATCTCAAAAACATTCTCTCTCTTAAATATATATCCATATATACAAGGTTTTTGATTCAACAAGCTTAGTTCCACCCAACTGAGCTTAGTTCTCCCAAGCTAGCTCATCTACTACCACTTTACGGCCTCCCGAAGGGCTGCCCAAGTTCGACCAAGTGCCAAAATCCGGCCGAACCTCCAGCAAATTTTTCCGACGAACTTTTCCGATCGCTTTCCAAAGGTGGTAAGTTTTAGCTTCGTCTTTGTGTCTTAACCGACCATATTTATATTTGAGATTTGCTCTTAACTTTTATACTTCATCTTAATCTCTATACTTGGATCTATAAGATTCCAAAAGTCTCTTTAGAAAAGAGAACGACAATCAGCCTGTTTGGCTTCTCGGGCTTAAAGTCAAAAGTGACTTTAAGGAGATTTTGCACCGTTTGGCAAACTTACTTAAAGCCCAGCTTTAAGTTAAAAAACTGCTTTAAGTCATAAGTTCAATTTAGGTACTTTTAACTTATGACTTATGACTTATGGAGTTTTTTTTTTCAAAATTCTTTTAAAGTTTAAATATTATGAATTTGAAATTTTTTTAAGTCAAATTTCATTTTAAGTCAAAATTATTAAAACCCCATTTAACTTTAAGTAAAATTACCCAAACACATTTATTCAACTTAAAGTAAACAACTTTACTTTTTCCTTTAAGTTAAAAATACCTCCATTAAGTCAAAAGTAACTTATTTTAAGCAATGCCAAACACCCTCAATATAAACACAAGTTCAACTCATATCTCTATTGCAATATATTTAAGCAAAGAGTTGAACCAACTACTTGATCTTTGAAACAAGGTCTTCCAATATTGCTCCATCATTATTTATATCTATCGGGAGTAATTAAAAGTGTACTTTGATCTTAATCTTATATCAAAGGAAGTATACTTACAATATAACTTAATATTCTTATACGAATATTAAAGTTACTCTTTTGGACTTAGTACCGTAACATACAAGTCCAACTTATATAATCTTAACCATTTTTGTTTCGTAGATATTGTTGTCTAACTTTTGTAGTGAGGTGAAGTTAAAGTGAGGTGATTCTCGTTCTAAGACCCAAGTCCTAGGCACTAGCGGGGAGTTAGTGGCCTTTGCACCGTGAAGAAGAGGAAAGACCCAAGACCTATCATCTAAGACCCAAGACCGATAAATGCCAAGAATCAATAGTCTACACCAAAGTTCTACATCAACTTTGAAGAAGTAGCGGGGAGTTGTTGTCTAAGATAAGTTGTGTAGGTTTTACAACGACTTTGAGGTGGTGACGGGTAGTTACACACCAAGACGAGTCTTGTATTTGTTCGTATTTATTTTGAGGTGGTAACGGGTAGTTACGCACCAAGACAAATATTTGTAGGGTTGTAAAGGCTTCTCCGCCTAATAAAGGAGCGAGTTTATTTTAATGGAAAATCTCGAGTCCGGAGAGGAGCTCGGGGACTGGAGTAGGGGTGAGCAAATCCATTAGGGGTTGCGCCATCGCGAACTAGGATAAAATCTCCTGTGTGGTATTTTCTTTACTTGTTGTTTATTTTCCGTACTTATAAACTGCTAACGACTCGGTAAAATATTTTAAAAGGGAAAAATATTTTAAAACTCCATAATAATTTTTAAATTGGATATTAAGCTATTGAACCCCCCTTCTAGCTTAAACTAGCCCTCATACGGGACCTAACAATCCGCAAATCCTTCACTTGCCCGCCCAAGGTATCACACTCGGTAATCAACTCTGATTTTTCATTCAAGGTAGTAAAAAATTTGTCAGCAGCAACAGTATTGTCGTCGGCTATGTTCTTTGAGGTCTCCTCCAACCTCTCGTTGAAGCTTCTTCAAATCCCTCACTTCCTCACGGAGCTTCTTCACCTCAAAGATGTCTACGACGTTCTCAAGCTTCAACAACCTCTCCAACTCCATGGACAGCTACAAAGTAGAACAAACAGAAAGAGTATGAGGGCAAACACATCATATCCAGAACAAAGAAAAAAGAAGCAAAACAAATAAAGATAAAGCACCTTATCAACAATGTTAAATATAATTGATGTGTTTTAATCAGTGTTTAAAGTGTTATAGTGAATTATCAGAGTTTAGCTGGAAGCGGTCAGAGTTTAGTGTAAACTCTGACAGATGGAAACTCGACAGAGTTTGTCAAACTCTGTTTGGAGGCAGCGTCTACTGGTCAACAGTAATTGAAGATTTATTATGGAAGCGATATCTTTGAAGATTGGATAGCTGTCAAAGAGATTGAGTTGACTAAGGAGACGAGTAGCAATCGTAATTGATATCAATTGTATAGCTAATTTATAGGAGTATCAGTTATCGATTGTATAGAAGCTGTATATTTTATAAATACAGTTAGGTTAACCCTAGAAGGGTATCGTGCATCGAATTATCTTTATTGTAACCTAGCAGCTCTTTGTGATAGTTTACATCACGAAGAGGGTTCTTAATACCAGAAGTTTTAAAGTGCATAATTATCTTACTTGTTAAACTCTCATACGAATTTGATTATTAATTGTGTATTCGGCCTAACAAGTGGTATCAGAGCCAATCTGTTACTTTATTACAGGTTAAGATCCAAACACAACAATAATCATGTCAGCAATTCCTCCACCAACACCTACTGTTTCTGAAAAGGCTCCTACTACTGTGAGTCGTTATGAACCAATCAGGGTTCCTATTCTCAGGCCATTAGAGTATGCCATGTGGAAGGTCAAGATGACTATGTTTCTGGAGGCTACAGATCCAGAATATCTTGACAGGAATTATGAAGGCCCTCACAATCCTACAAAGCTATCTGTTGCAACTGCTGGTGAAGAAGCTAAAATAGTTCCAAATGAAAAGAAGGACATGACTCCTGAAGATCTATCATCAATTGCTAAGGATGCAAAGGTTAGGCATTTACTGCATAGTGCTTTAGACAATGTTATGTCTAACAAAGTGATTAACTGCACCACTGTAAAAGAGATATGGGATGCTCTTGAAGTCAGATGTCAAGGAACTGCTGCTATTAAGAAGAATAGGAGAAACATACTCACACAAGAGTATGAGCATTTTGAGGCTAAACCTGAAGAGACCATGACAGAAACATTTGATAGATTCTGTAAATTGCTTAATTATCTGTCATTGGTCAACAAAGAGTATGATCTAGAAGACTCAAATCTCAAGTTTCTTCTTTCTTTACCTGAAAAGTGGGATGTGAAAACAACCGCTATTAGAGACAACTATGATCTTGCTGAAACAGAGATTGATGAAATCTATGGGCTGCTCAAAACTCATGAATTGGAAATGGAGCAGAGAAAAAGGAGATCAAGCATGAAGGCAAAGTCTGTTTCTCTTAAGGTTGAAGAGAAGCCTCAGAAGATAGAGGCATCAAGAAGGAAAATGAAGGGAAAAGCTTTGGTCATACACTCAGAAAATGAATCATTAAACTCTGATTGTGATTCAAACTCTTCTGAATCATCTGACTCTGAGGATGATGAAGAAGAAATGAGGAAAATGGCTGTGTTGATGGTGAAGACCTTCAAGAAAATGGGTTTCAAGAATTTCAAGAAAGGGAAAAGGTTTTCTAGAGATTCAAATGAAGACAGGAAAAGCTTCAGGAAGTCTGATAAGAGAGATTCAAGGGGAAAGAAGGATAAGTCTGAAATTCAATGCTACAAGTGCAAGGAGATGGGTCACTATGCTCCTGAGTGCAAGAAGGGTAAAATTGGAAAGGTACTCTACACTAAAGGCAGAGATTGGGCAGACACTTCAGATTCTGATGAAGAAGTGAACTATGCTCTCATGGGTACTACTGAATCAGAAAATTCTGAAAATCAGGTACCTCTAACTACCTATGCTTATAATATTGATGACATTGCTCAATTAAGAATTTATCTTAAGTCATTGCATATAAGTTATAGGGATCAGACTTTAGAGAATGAGAGGATAAAAGCTGAAAATTCTGAACTTAAGGTAAGAAATAAACTTGTTGAAGAAAAACTTGAAAACATGCAACAAGTTCAGAAAGAGAGAGATGATGCTGTTTCTATAGAACATGATTTGCTTCAGAAATATAAACAACTAGAATCTGAGTTGGAGGAAGCAAATAAGAAAATTAGGACTTGGACTAATTCTGGAAAAGACACTCAACAGATTTTTCAAACAGACACTGTTGGTCTAGGTTATAATGAGGGAGATGAACTTAGATTTCAAAATCAAGTTAAAATCAGACCTCATTTTGTACATGGAGCCAGTAAGTTTTTGTCTGATAATGAAAAAGAAGTTGCTAAAAGTGAATCAGTAAAAACTAGTGTTAAACAGGTTAATATTGGTTCAATGACAGATAAACAACTCAAACATAAACTGAAGGAGTTAAAATCTGTTAAGAAACAGGGAGTGTAACACCCCCAGATCCGGGGTCCGGGATCCGGTCGTTACGGTCTCCAATTCTGTCCACAATACTTGAACTTACCTCAACATAAAATAATATACATCTTTATGACCCAACACAACAATATAAAACACACCCGTTATAGTCCCAGAGATGAAATCAGAGTAACAATTAAATTTTATTAATCACATTATGAGTTTTTACAATCCAAAAGAATTTCAATATAAATACATACTCTTTGCCATCCATTTACATAAGTCATACTAGACCATATACTTGGTACTGAAAGAATAAATCTATCCTACCAATAGCTGTCTCTTTGGCTCTGGTAGTCTCATCGTCCTCGCCAGCGTCGAGTGCGCCTTGTGCGAGTCATCTGGTCTAGCTGTTGTTGTGATATAATAATAAAGCAAGGGTGAGCAATAGCCCACCAACAATAATATATAACTGAACGATAATATATAACAGTTCAAAAGTATCTTTCAAACCATATGCCATGCATTTACGGAAATGATGCCAGTATAATATGAACGATGAAGTTACGAGGTAACTCAAAGTATTTGTTTGTAGAAATATCTGCTACATCAAAAGTAAGCGAGATATTCTCATTGCCATTAAAAGAGGAACTTGCATGAAAAGATTGCAATTCCAGTTATGAACACTTTTCCAGCTCTGCCAACAGTAATCATGTTGCAGGAAATAAATAAGTTTGGATGATGAACCAATGATGGAGTATTCACCGCGCCCGCTGTTTCAATCTTGATGATCAGTCGAGATCGTACAGCTCAAATTAGATTTACTACAGGTAGAAGGAAGAACTGACGGCTTTACTTGTCTACCGCCTTACTAGCTCTCCCCGGCCAACGGTTGGGCCAAAGGGGATGGACCGGCGCTACTCGGCCTCTTACACGACTCCTAGTTCAAAAAGAATTCATGATTCTGAATGTAACGTTCGTCCCCCTTTCCCCAAGTATAATACTTGTTGATAAGACTCCACAAAGTAGTCGTATCTAGTTGGAAAGGAAAATTCACCAATAACTTCCAAGCTATTGCTTGGTAACGAATATCAACTTGTTCCAACCATCTTACCCCTCGAAAGATGAGAAGGTAAACAACGACTTAATAAGTCAATAGCACCCGAGTTGCGAGTGAAGAGAATACTTTATGACCGGGAAGTCGACAAGATAAATATCATTTTCCAAGTAAGGTTCCCTTATTATTAGGGAGATAGACTCAAAGAAGAATGATGTCTGAGAACCTTTCTTGATATAAGATTAATAATAATATGACTCCGAAATATTTTTCGTAATAATCGAAGAAGATAAACCTTATTGAGGTTATTCTAAGTAGGGAATAAATATTCAGAGAATATTTATTGAATTAAACATATTTAAAGAATATTTAGGAATATGAAAGAATATCTTTAATCAGAGTATTTCTCAAAATAATCCTTGAAGAAATATCAGGAGAATATTTATTGAATAAATAAATATTTAAATGAATATTCAAAATAATATTCATTAATTAATAAGACCTAAAAGGAATATTTAAGATAATATTCATCATTAATTAGAAATTTAAATGAATATTCAAAAAGTAATATTCATTTAATGAATAATATTCTAAATGAATATCAAGTAATATTCATTTAGTAATCCAAGCTTTAAAGAAATATTCGAGATAATATTCGATAAATAAATCAAGCTTCAGATGAATATTAGAATAATATTCATCAAGTAATTAATATCTTAAATGATTATTCAAAAGTAATATTCATTTAATAAAATAATATTCTAAATGGATATTTAAATAATATTCATTTAGTAGTCCAATCTTTAGAAGAATATTCGGAATAATAATCGCTAATCTATTCGACTCTGAATGAATATTGAAAAATATTATTCGTCGAATGGTTACGTTCAAATAATTATTTGAAGTAAGGATCGTTAAATAAATAATCTCGAACGAATATTCAAATAATATTCGTCGCCCAAATAATGGAAAATATTTACTTAAATATTTTCCTCCGAGGTAATCTCGATATGTCAAGAAATATTGACTCCCGGTCTATATTTTATGAATAAGATGTATACGCCCTTCTATGAGGGTCTTACAATAACCAGCTTATAATTGATACGTTAGCTATCTAATTTATATGCCAATAAACAATCAGGGAACAAGCATAACGATATAACTGGAAAGTAGGCATGCATGCTATGGCATATGTGTAACAGAAAACATATATATATATATATATATATATATATATATATATATATATATATTCAATCACAACAACAACCTAAAAGAAGGGAATTGAAACTTGCCTGGTAGTCGAGTATGGTAAGGGGTAGTGGTAGCGGGTCCCGGGTCAGCTTGGTGATCTATAAATAGCCAAGGCATTCGGGATTAATCACTTAACATCTTAAAAGTTAAGTTATACTTAAATCGAAACACGTTCTCGAGTTATCTCGTTATACCCCTTTTAGTGGATTCCTTTTATCATCGATCCGACCCGACATTCGTTCGTTAATACGACATGTCACTGTACTTACACTTGGGACATACTTAAGCCATACAAGTTCTAAAGTCGATCGTTACGAATCGATATTATACTCCGAGTTTTATCGCCCGTTTTCTAAGTGTTTTACCGAAGTTATAATCAAGCGGGTTTTTAGGGGTTCGTTCGCGTTTAACTTTGATTCCAACATTTTTATAAAATCGGAAAACGATCCGTTTCACATGAGGTTTTCTCTCACACCTTCCTTTTTACCTATAGTATTTAATTACGAAGATTCGCCACTGACTTACGTATTTTACGAGGGTTCAATTTCAGTTACGAATTCTCGTTTACGGTTTCGAAATACTTTTCGTAATTTAACCATAACTCCTAAACCGTAAGTCGGAATGTTTCGATTCTTGCACCACAACGATCTATGACTCGAGAACTATAATTTCAGTCCATAATATCACTAAGGTCAGGTATCTATCCTAATTGTTATGCTCAAATTTTAAGAGTTTATGAAATTTCAGCATTACGACGGCTATAACTCGGATATTTCCAAAATCAAAACCCTCCAAATAATCATTCAATCCACCACCAACACTCATGGGCACTATTTATCATCTCCCTCACTGTCTCAACAGGTCTTGGAGCCACAAAACATATATTAACCTTTTTATAAAACCCACACAACATA
Organism: Saposhnikovia divaricata; assembly: GCA_036435485.1. Lineage (NCBI taxonomy): Eukaryota > Viridiplantae > Streptophyta > Magnoliopsida > Apiales > Apiaceae > Saposhnikovia > Saposhnikovia divaricata. The sequence continues at coordinate 50,295,139 of CM071595.1, read as the reverse complement.
CATGTTCTAAATCATGAATACAAGCCATAAACATTATCAAATCTCATCTAAAACTCCATTAAAACTCAAATAAAAGACTAGGGTTCTTGAAGTTTATACCTTCCTTGGAGTATGTAAGACCTTAATAAACCTTGATCAATCCTTAGAACACCTTAACAAAGCTTGGATCATCCAAACAAAACAAGAAATCAAAGATTAGATCTTGAAAACACTATTCATCATCACTTTGATGATTTTTGAAAACTATGCTAGAGATGGAATTTGAAGCTCAAATTTCTAGGAGATCATGTTGATATAGTAAGGAACTTACATGATTTATTTCATGGCCATTGAAGGTCAAGAGGTTGGACTTTGATTTTGCTAAAAAGGAGCAGATTTTTTTTTTTTTTGCTCTTCATGGAGTTCTTGGCTTTGCATCCTTTGTTTTGCTTTATGCCTAAATAATTGTAATACTTGGCATATATCTTGGATGCATCCTTTACTTTTGTGTTGTTAGCTTGCTAGTGGTCCAAGTGTTGCCCTTCTATTGGTCCACTTGTTGGCACCACATTAAGCATACCCTTTTTGGCACAAATACAACTTCATCAGTACACTTGTAGTTGACTTACATGAAAGTCACTTTGCTTACCCTTACTCCATCCACTTGCACATGTTTGTCTCTTGGTTCTCTGCTTGCTTCTTTGTCCGGTTATTACTCAATTCATTGATCGTTCGAAGGAATATCTCGAAGATTTCTAATTAGGGTTTTACCGGAAACCATCTTACTATTTATACTATCTTTCTCAATTCTCTTTAATAATTCTTGAATCCAAATTCCTTAAATCTCTTCAATAAACCCTTAAGTCTTTATGTCTCCAGGAAATTCTCGGGGAAAATAAAAGTACTATTTTTCAGAATTCGACAGCTTTTACATACACTTATTTTCCCCCTGGATCACTAATACGAACTCGGAAATCCGTTCCGAATACTTCTATATAGTGTCGTCTCATAATATTCCTAAATCCATCAAAATCACTATTCATCCATTTTTCTTTACTCATCCTCTTAGGGTTGTACAATTGTCCCTAATCTCTTTCAATCGTTCCTTAACCTTTTTACGGACCTACTGGACCAATAACAGATATCGATTTGGATGACATAGGAATAATCTTCTCCTTTAGAATTATCAAATCTCAACTCCCTAGGAGATAGATAATTCTTATCTAAATTGTCAACCAATAGTATACTTCAAGACATATAAATATTTAAATCGAATTCCATTCCTTCCATTCATTATCTCAATCGTTACATCGTAGTCGTAATCACTATTCACCATTACCTCAGTACATAATAAAAAGTTTTTAATTATATCCAAAATTTGGGGTTCTTACAGTCTCCCCTCCTTAAAAGGATTCCGTCCCGGAATCAGGTAGGAAGCAAAGAGTCGTTTGTCTGTCATTTACTTTTTAGCTTCCCGATCAATTCTTAGTCGTTCTACCCTTTCTCAGCACATCTTCTAGTGCTACAATCCATACTTTATTCTTTTTCCATCAACTTTGCTACTTTTCGTACAACACACTATTCGGGTTATGATCTTACTCAGTCTTATCCTTATTGATACCTGCAGTAACATTTGTATCACTATCACCCTGCGAATTCGGAGGTAACCTCGCTCGTACTGTGCATTTCCTGATCGCTTTAATCTTCGCAATCTCGATCAATATAGAGAAGTGGAAAGATTTATTGAGAGATCACTATGATCAATTGAACATTTGTTATATTGCATAGTTAGTACAGAAGGGGGTCAGCCTTTAGTACTTGACAAGAAATTAAACAAGTTATGGTATTCCACTTATACTTCTATCATATAGATAGATAGTCACGTAGCAGTACCTCCCCTCCTTAAAGGGTTGTTCTTCTCAATTCATAAAGAAGATGAATAAAAGAGAAGAAAACAAAAGAATTCTAAAGGATTATAGAAAGTTTTCATGATTGTAAAATATCATACTCAGAATTTACCTCTGAACTATAGAGGTTCATTAAGGAAGAAATTAATCATAATTATATCCAATACTATTTGATCGTAACCTCACGTGTCAACATATCTTGCTGCTTTGTCCACTATTCTCTGGACCTGTACTCTGGTTCAACCTTAGCAACACTTACTTTTGGAAAATCTTTGAACCTCTCAGGTTAAATCTTAGTTTCTCGCTTGACACCATTGTTACTAACATTCCATGTCACGCTACTAGCTTTTTCATATCTATAATATTAACACTATCAGGTTGTCATCTCGAGAATTCATCAGAAAACCCATGTATTAATCCATTCATAACATTCCTTGCTTCATATTCCGTAGTTGCTTTCCCCGTCTTTTCTTTATCAATCACATCCTTCTCATTATCTGATTCTTATTTACTTCTGTTATTTACTTTCACCTTCATCTCTTTATTGAGACACCTTTTGTACTTGGTACCTCCTTATCGGTATTCCGTGACATTTACTCTATAATCATCACGTTATTCCAATTTAAACTTTCCGAAATGAATCTGGCCCGATCCCTTAAATATAATCTACTTCTGCCAACCTTGTTTCTCAATCACTTGTTCTTTTCTACCCGTGGTTTTCCACAGGTTGTTCTTCGTAAGTTAGACCAGGTTGTATATCTACTTGCTCGTACTCTTATCATCTATGGAGTATCTGCATTTTACTGGCGTAGCCTTGCCACATGAAAACCCGTTATGACCGTGCTATAAGTTTTGGGGGTAGAGCTGGCTCGAATGCCACCTTCCGAACACTTTTAAACTCTCAGATGGCCCAACAAATCTCGGGCTTAACTGCCCTTAATTCTTTTTATGGGAATACATTTAGCATCATGAATCATCAACCTCATATTCTCTATATTGTTTGTGCAGAAGTACAGTAACAAAAACTTGCTTGTCATTCACCAACGTGCCATTTAGCTTATCAATAGCAGCACTTTATTTATCTTTACGTTGTCATCTACTTTATTAGAAGAATCGCCATTGCTTGTTATTTACGTAGTCCGTTAATAGCTAACCATACGGGTTTCAATCCTTTAGGGAGACAAAGTAATCACTATTCCTTATCCATAAGGAACACTTCCTGAACTTGATGTAGATATTACATGAAGTAGATAAAATTGCAGAAGAGTTTCAAGCATCGCAGCTATGTCAGGTTGATGAAACTACCACTCATGCAGCTTCCATAAAAGACTGGAAACTTAACGGTTTACTTTGTCAATTTTGTATCATGGTCCCAGTTTGCCTCAAAACGGGACCTTCTAAGGTACATAATATGCTTAAGACCCATCAGGAATCGAATCTTTACTTAAACTACTATTACCGTCGATTCTTGCACAATCATCAGAAGGAATGTAAATTCCTCCACTCTGATATGACCTTCAAGGTCCTTCCAAATATCATTCTGTTTCTTCGGTATGAACATTTGTAATTATTCCTCTATACTTAGACTGTCGACCACCTCATTGGCCTTTCCTGATAATACTAATTTCTGGTAATCCTTGTTCTCTGGATACATTTCAATTCAAATTTTTCTACCTCATTCTCATCACTGTTGGGTGAAAGCATTCTCCCTTAATGCTCTGCTGAAGGAGAAAAATATAACTATCAGTCTTTTTCCATAAGTCATTGCTTCCACCTTCCCGTTGGAATTTTATCAAAGTTACCCTCAATCATGCCTAGGATATTTGTTTTCTTAGTTCTTTCTTGTTCTAGGATAATCTCAACCTTCTTTGGTTCCATCCATACCTCATCATGGTTTCATACATGCCTCATCTGGCATTATTGTTATTGTGTCTTACATTCTCTTCCAAACTTCTCGTTGGAAACTCAGAATATTAACTTTTCCTTGTAAGGTTTCCTAGGTCGTCCTCATCATTCCTCCTGTATTTTCTAGGTACAGGGTATATCAAAACGTCATTGATCAATACTCTAATAATTCTATCTATGTCCTTTCAAGAACTCTTTTTAATAATCCTTACAGGTCATTGTTGCCTTAGCAAGTCCAACTCATATCATCTGAATTCATAATGTCTTTATTAAGGTTAATGCCATCCCTTATGCATTCCCCAGGGTTTGTCTTAATTTATGGATATCCTATCCTTAATTCAACTGCCAAGGAATTCCTGCATCCTATATTTGGCAATCAGATCATGTATCCCTAATAAGGGTGTCTTTTCAATCATTCTCATTTGATAATCGATTGGTAACTTAATGCCACCCTCTTCTTTCAGATAGTTATCAGCCTATTTGGCCTTCCAAAAGGCAATGTATGCCTATCTTCTCTCTTACAGAACTTGGTAATGGTAGCAAGGATGTTTTGGAAGATATTGGTCGAGTTCAACGTGAATCTTTTAGTACTCATCGTTCTTCTCAAAGGTACTTGCCTTAGACAAAATTTCTACAGCATACTGATCCATCTCTGACCATTTCTATACTCTCTTCATAAACCTTCGTTGTTTACTTTCCTTAGTCATAATATATTCATGGTATTCATGATACCCTAACATCATACATCTCAAGTCATTATACTTCCATTTTTTTTTTCGTAATCTTGGACGATCATATACACATGAATCACTTTAGTACGGGTGACCCCATTCCAAAAGTCTAGTAAATTCCCAATCCAAACATGGGTTGCAAAGGGTTCAGTAGAAGATTCCTACAATCTCATTAATATTTCCGTCATATCAGAAGCCCTTGCAGTCGGTGCTTACTTAGAAGCAACCCTGCTTTGTCCTTTTATTGCTGGTCTAGTCACTTGATAGTCCTTTGTGACTTGGCCTCAACTGGCCACACTAAAATAAAAATATATGATTTTAGGGGTTGGCTAATAGCATTACTTTTCTAGCAATTGCTGGCATAGTGCCTTCTTCTTTGATACCTTTCTACCTTTCCAAAATTTACTTCATATAAGTCTTAATCGGCTACTCAGCGCCGTCTCCGGTCACCTTTCCTCTATTTTTATCTTTTCAACTATTCTTATCACTCCCACGTGCCCCACAAACTTACCATTCCTGGCATAACAGCCTTTTCACTTAAGTCAATCCCGGAGTTTCTCAGTCCGGCTGGTTTCTTACTTACATTTCCTGTTTTCGTCCAATCTCACTTCATCATTGTATTTCTACAATCAATCGCGATAACCAGGGTCTGTCCACCAACCCATATAGCGGTTACTTTACCCAATTCACGGGGTTCGCCCCAGTTTCTACTCTCTTCCATGATGTTCTCTGATAATCATAAAGACAAGGTTTGCCAAAATTCGTTGAAATTCTTCCCAGAATTAGGGAAATTTTGGTCAATCTATCCATCTACTGGTAACATTAAGGAGACCGATTTCGAAACCTGAAGAATAGTTTAATGAACCTCCAAGCAGGTAGAACCGTAGGCAGTCATAATTAACAAAATAATCATCATCAGGTTGGAAGTTTAACCCCTGGAGAGGAACCAATTATATATATCCCTTAGAAGGGAATCAACAGTTTTAAACTGAAACTTGTCGCAACGTCCTGATGCCTATACGTCCTGATACCTATACGTCCTGATATTCAATATTACCAAATGTAAGTCTACCTGACTACTAGTCTCAGAAGGAACATTACCGTCGGAGTTGGTTATCCCACAAAATTGGCACTACTAAGGCCATCCGATCTGGTGGACCGCGCTGTTCGAATGCATTCGCAAGTACTTTGTCGTGCTGCGCAAGCACACATCATAATCCTTTATGCGAAGCGTCGTTGGAAGCACAAAGTCTCCTTTTTTCCATTAAGCAATGCCAACTCTTGGTCATTACCAATTTCATTTTTTAGCTCCAGGAAGATTTTCTCACATTTTTCTCTTTAACTACTGATCATATTACTTGATCCATTATAATTCTGCGTCGGAGTAAACTTAAGGTAACTACTATAATTCATTCAAAGAAAAGAAAGAATTTAATATTCCTCTGAATCACATGCATCTAACATTTCTGGTTCATCATTTTACTGAGTTAAAATTAACCCTATACTCAGTCTCTGGCAGTAGTCTCATTACGAGTTCATCTTGACCCACTGGTCTTATCTTCCAGTAGGTTCTGAGATCATTGTCTTGCTTACTACTTCCTTATATGACTTTATCCAATCATGCTATCACTTCCCAATGTCTTTACTTTCTAACTGATTCATTCATAAAATGAACATTTCCCTGAATAAAACCACTTCATCAACCTCAATTTGGTTCCATAAATTACAACCTATGACATCTGCCTTCTCATGGCAAATTATTATTGACAATATTCATACTTATTCATTTATCAAATGATATGGCACTTACTGCCTCTTCTCAACTATTCCTAGGGACTCTGCTCCTCGTCTTATATCGATGCCTTTGATAATCATACATCCTTCTAGCACTCTTTTCGTTAATATGAAAGTCTCTAATGATTCTCATCTATTCCCGTATAAGATCTCAAGTAATTCTTCCCATCCGTCTTACTTGCTGGTACTACCTCCAGTAGTCCGGCCACGAATCCAACATGAATCTTCAGTTCTCTTGCTAAAAGCTTAGTTCTTTATGCCCACTTTTCTGAGTACTATACATTAATCATCTCAGTCTTTCTGGCTACAGCCCTCATTCTTCGAGGGTAAGCTCCTTATCCTAACAGGATTTTCCTTATCTGCTGGAACCTCTTCCGGGTATCCAGTAGGGTACTCCATCGAATTTACCCGCTGATCTTCAGCACATAAAGCATTATCGCGCTGCTGCTCTTATGCCTCAAGGTCTGTCGCCTTATTCGTCGATACGATGTCGAGCTAAGTTACTATCATGATACTTAAGAGTTCCCATAAGGGTTTTATACGTCATCACTACCTTAAGTAGTCCGACTATGAACTTGGCAAGAGTTCTTATTATCTTAGTGAATTTATTGTTTTAACGTCGCCTCATCTCTGGGGATTATAACGTACGCTCTGATACCACTTATGTAACACCCCCAGATCCGGGGTCCGGGATCCGGTCGTTACGGTCTCCAATTCTGTCCACAATACTTGAACTTACCTCAACATAAAATGATATACATCTTTATGACCCAACACAACAATATAAAACACACCCGTTATAGTCCCAGAGATGAAATCAGAGTAACAATCAAATTTTATTAATCACATTATGAGTTTTTACAATCCAAAAGAATTTCAATATAAATACATACTCTTTGCCATCCATTTACATAAGTCATACTAGACCATATACTTGGTACTGAAAGAATAAATCCATCCTACCAATAGCCGTCTCTTTGGCTCTGGTAGTCTCATCGTCCTCGCCAACGTCGAGTGCGCCTTGTGCGAGTCATCTGGTCTAGCTGTTGTTTTGATATAATAATAAAGCAAGGGTGAGCAATAGCCCACCAACAATAATATATAACTGAACGATAATATACAACAGTTCAAAAGTATCTTTCAAACCATATGCCATGCATTTACGGAAATGATGCCAGTATAATATGAACGATGAAGTTACGAGGTAACTCAAAGTATTTGTTTGTAGAAATATCTGCTACATCAAAAGTAAGCAAGATATTCTCATTGCCATTAAAGAGGAACTTGCATGAAAAGATTGCAATTCCAGTTATGAACACTTTTCCAGCTCTGCCAATAGTAATCATGTTGCAGGAAATAAATAAGTTTGGATGATGAACCAATGATGGAGTATTCACCGCGCCCGCTATTCCAATCTTGATGATCAGTCGAGATCGTACAGCTCAAATTAGATTTACTACCGGTAGAAGGAAGAACTGACGGCTTTACTTGTCTACCGCCTTACTAGCTCTCCCCGACCAACGGTTGGGCCAAAGGGGATGGACCGGCGCTACTCGGCCTCTTACACGACTCCTAGTTCAAAAAGAATTCATGATTCTGAATGTAACGTTCGTCCCCCTTTCCCCAAGTATAATACTTGTTGATAAGACTCCACAAAGTAGTCGTATCTAGTTGGAAAGGAAAATTCACCAATAACTTCCAAGCTATTGCTTGGTAACGAATATCAACTTGTTCCAACCATCTTACCCCTCGAAAGATGAGAAGGTAAACAACGACTTAATAAGTCAATAGCACCCGAGTTGCGAGTGAAGAGAATACTTTATGACCGGGAAGTCGACAAGATAAATATCATTTTCCAAGTAAGGTTCCCTTATTATTAGGGAGATAGACTCAAAGAAGAATGATGTCTGAGAACCTTTCTTGATATAAGATTAATAATAATATGACTCCGAAATATTTTTCGTAATAATCGAAGAAGATAAACCTTATTGAGGTTATTCTAAGTAGGGAATAAATATTCAGAGAATATTTATTGAATTAAACATATTTAAAGAATATTTAGGAATATGAAAGAATATCTTTAATCAGAGTATTTCTCAAAATAATCCTTGAAGAAATATCAGGAGAATATTTATTGAATAAATAAATATTTAAATGAATATTCAAAATAATATTCATTAATTAATAAGACCTGAAAGGGATATTTAAGATAATATTCATCATTAATTAGGAATTTAAATGAATATTCAAAAAGTAATATTCATTTAATGAATAATATTCTAAATGAATATCAAGTAATATTCATTTAGTAATCCAAGCTTTAAAGAAATATTCGAGATAATATTCGATAAATAAATCAAGCTTCAGATGAATATTAGAATAATATTCATCAAGTAATTAATATCTTAAATGATTATTCAAAAGTAATATTCATTTAATAAAATAATATTCTAAATGGATATTCAAATAATATTCATTTAGTAGTCCAATCTTTAGAAGAATATTCGGAATAATAATCGCTAATCTATTCGACTCTGAATGAATATTGAAAAATATTATTCGTCGAATGGTTACGTTCAAATAATTATTTGTAGTAAGGATCTTTAAATAAATAATCTCGAACGAATATTCAAATAATATTCGTCGCCCAAATAATGGAAAATATTTACTTAAATCTTTTCCTCCGAGGTAATCTCGATATGTCAAGAAATATTGACTCCCGATCTATATTTGATGAATAAGATGTATACGCCCTTCTATGAGGGTCTTACAATAACCGGCTTATAATTGATACGTTAGCTATCTAATTTATATGCCAATAAACAATCAGGGAACAAGCATAACGATATAACTGGAAAGTAGGCATGCATGCTATGGCATATGTGTAACAGAAAACATATATATATATATATATATATATATATATATATATATTCAATCACAACAACAACCTAAAAGAAGGGAATTGAAACTTGCCTGGTAGTCGAGTATGGTAAGGGGAAGTGGTAGCGGGTCCCGGGTCAGCTTGGTGATCTATAAATAGCCAAGGCATTCGGGATTAATCACTTAACATCTTAAAAGTTAAGTTATACTTAAATCGAAACACGTTCTCGAGTTATCTCGTTATACCCCTTTTAGTGGATTCCTTTTATCATCGATCCGACCCGACATTCGTTCGTTAATACGACATGTCACTGTACTTACACTTGGGACATACTTAAGCCATAGAAGTTCTAAAGTCGATCGTTATGAATCAATATTATACTCCGAGTTTTATCGCCCGTTTTCTAAGTGTTTTACCGAAGTTATAATCAAGCGGGTTTTTAGGGGTTCGTTCGCGTTTAACTTTGATTCCAACATTTTTGTAAAATCGGAAAATGATCCGTTTCACATGAGGTTTTCTCTCATACCTTCCTTTTTACCTCTAGTATTTAATTACCAAGATTCGCCACTGACTTACGTATTTTACGAGGGTTCAATTTCAGTTACGAATTCTCGTTTACGGTTTCGAACTACTTTTCGTAATTTAACCATAACTCCTAAACCGTAAGTCGGAATGTTCGATTCTTGCACCACAATGATCTATGACTCGAGAACTATAATTTCAGTCCATAATATCACTAAGGTCAGGCATCTATCCTAATTGTTATGCTCAAATTTTAAGAGTTTATGAAATTTCAGCATTACGACGGCTATAACTCGGATATTTCCAAAATCAAAACCCTCCAAATAATCATTCAATCCACCACCAACACTCATGGGCACTATTTATCATCTCCCTCACTGTCTCAACAGGTCTTGGAGCCACAAAACATATATTAACCTTTTTATAACACCCACACAATATACATGTTCTAAATCATGAATACAAGCCATAAACATTATCAAATCTCATCTAAAACTCCATTAAAACTCAAATAAAAGACTAGGGTTCTTGAATTTTATACCTTCCTTGGAGTATGTAAGACCTTAATAAACCTTGATCAATCCTTAGAACACCTTAACAAAGCTTGGATCATCCAAACAAAACAAGAAATCAAAGATTAGATCTTGAAAACACTATTCATCATCACTTTGATGATTTTTGAAAACTATGCTAGAGATGGAATTTGAAGCTCAAATTTCTAGGAGATCATGTTGATATAGTAAGGAACTTACATGATTTATTTCATGGCCATTGAAGGTCAAGAGATTGGACTTTGATTTTGCTAAAAAGGAGCAGTTTTTTTTTTTTGCTCTTCATGGAGTTCTTGGCTTTGCATCCTTTGTTTTGCTTTATGCCTAAATAATTGTAATACTTGGCATATATCTTGGATGCATCCTTTACTTTTGTGTTGTTAGCTTGCTAGTGGTCCAAGTGTTGCCCTTCTATTGGTCCACTTGTTGGCACCACATTAAGCATACTCTTTTTGGCACAAATACAACTTCATCAGTACACTTGTAGTTGACTTACATGAAAGTCACTTTGCTTACCCTTACTCCATCCACTTGCACATGTTTGTCTCTTGGTTCTCTGCTTGCTTCTTTGTCCGGTTATTACTCAATTCATTGATCGTTCGAAGGAATATCTCGAAGATTTCTAATTAGGGTTTTACCGGAAACCATCTTACTATTTATACTATCATTCTCAATTCTCTTTAATAATTCTTGAATCCAAATTCCTTAAATCTCTTCAATAAACCCTTAAGTCTTTATGTCTCCAGGAAATTCTCGGGGAAAATAAAAGTACTATTTTTCAGAATCCGACAGCTTTTACATACACTTATTTTCCCCCTGGATCACTAATACGAACTCGGAAATCCGTTCCGAATACTTCTATATAGTGTCGTTTCATAATATTCCTAAATCCATCAAAATCACAATTCATCCATTTTTCTTTACTCATCCTCTTAGGGTTGTACAATTGTCCCTAATCTCTTTCAATCGTTCCTTAACCTTTTTACGGACCTACTGGACCAATAACAGATATCGATTTGGATGACATAGGAATAATCTTCTCCTTTAGAATTATCAAATCTCAACTCCCTAGGAGATAGATAATTCTTATCTAAATTGTCAACCAATAGTATACTTCAAGACATATAAATATTTAAATCGAATTCCATTCCTTCCATTCATTATCTCAATCGTTACATCGTAGTCGTAATCACTATTCACCATTACCTCAGTACATAATAAAAAGTTTTTAATTATATCCAAAATTTGGGGTTCTTACAGGGAGTGTCAAATAAGAACAGAAATGGAAAAGTAGGCATCACTTCAGGAAATAAACCAATGCTTGCTAGTTATGCTCCAAGAAAGACAAGTCATAACTGTGGTAGTACTAAGCATCTTGCAAATTTCTGCAAGAAAAACAAGTATATAAATTCTTTACCTTCCAAGTCTGAGGTAAAGAAGGATTTTGCTAGAACTAAGCCACAGACTTTATGCACACACTGTGGAAGCACTTGGCATTCCATTTATACTTGCAGAGAGTATCATGCTATCTATCATAATTACTATGAACTGAAACCCAATCTGAAATGGGTTAAAGTTAATACTGCAATTGTAAACTCTGGTACAGTTAGCTCAAACTCTGATAATGTTAATTCCGCTGCAAAAGCTAACAAAGTTAAGAATGTCAAAGGATCCAAGCAAGTCTGGATCCTTAAATCTAATCCTCAGTAATTGCTGGGCAACAGGGAGGCAACCCTAGTTGTGGACCGTGGATGTCCAGGACACATGACTGGAAATAAAGCCCTGCTATCAGACTATGAGGAGAAGGCTGGCCCAAAAGTTTCCTATGGTGATGGCAATGTAGGAAGAACATTGGGATATGGCAATATTAATCTTGGAAATGTCATCATCAACAATGTAGCTCATGTCCCAGGACTCAAGCATGACTTGTTATCTGTGAGTCATATCTGTGACAAGGGATATCATGTAGATTTTCAACCTGAATATTGTGAAGTTATCAGCAATTCTACAGGAAAGGTTGTTCTAGTTGGTAATAGGCAAAACAACATTTATGAAATCAAGCTCTTAATAGACTCTGTTGGAAAAGCTGTTTGCCTGTCTACAAGAATGTCTAGTGAAGAGAGTTGGAAGTGGCACAAGAAACTCTCACATTTGAACTTGAACAACATCAATGAATTGATCAGAAAGGATCTTGTAAGAGGACTCCCAAAGGCTCCGTTAAATGTTGATGGCCTATGTGATTCATGTCAAAAGGCCAAGCAAAGGAAGTCATCTTTCAAGAGCAAGACAGAATTTTCAATCACTGATCCTTATCATCTTCTGCATGTTGATCTCTTTGGTCCAGTAAATGTAATGTCTATAGCAAGAAAGAAATATGCTTTAGTCATTGTTGATGAATACACTAGATTCACTTGGGTGTACTTTCTAGCAAAGAAGGATGAAACTACATTAACTCTGATGGAGCATGTGAAACTTCTGGACAAAGGATCAAGTAACAAAGTCAGAATCATCAGAAGTGATAATGGAACTGAGTTCAGGAATGCAACAATGGAAGAATTCTGCAAGGACAATGGAGTGAAGCAAGAATTTTCAGCACCTGGTACACCACAACAAAATGGTGTAGTTGAAAGGAAAAATAGAACCTTGATTGAAGCTGCCAGAACTATGCTTGATGAAGCAAAATTGCCAACTTATTTCTGGGCAGAAGCTGTTCAAACTGCTTGTTTTACTCAAAATGCTACACTGATCAATAAGCATGGAAAGACACCATATGAGATGGTGAAGAAAAAGAAGCCTAACCTGAAATACTTTCATATTTTCGGGTGCAAATGCTTTGTTTTAAAGACTCATCCTGAACAGTTGACCAAGTTTGAGCTAAAGGCAGATGAAGAAATTTTTGTTGGCTATCCACTGTCAACAAAGGCATTCAGAGTTTACAATCTGAGAACTAAAGTGATCATGGAATCTATACATGTGTCTTTTGATGACAAGAAGATAACTGGACTTGAAGACAAAGATGAATATGATCAACTGAACTTTGAAAATGAAGATTTAAACTCTGTTGAAGTAAACTCTGATCAAACAATTCTGACAGACTCTGTTGAAACAAACTCTGAACCTCTACTGGTAAACACTGGAGAAACTTCTCAGCCACAACAGAGGGAAGAACCAGTTGAGGGGGAGCATGATCAAGATGAAGACTCAAACACTGATACTGGGTCAACTGAAAAATCTGGATCAAACTCTGATGATTCAAACTCTAAAAATTCAAATTCTGACTCTGGGCAGTCAAGTTCAGGGGGAGTCTCAGAAAATGAAGAAAGATCACAATAAAATTAGGAGATCATGGATTAAGGGGGAGGATCACATGCTGACAGAAGTCATTTGCCTTCTGCTAGGAAATGGACCAAATCACATACACCTGATTTGATAATTGGTGATCCAGATGCAAAAGTAAAAACAAGAAGTGCCACTGCAAGTGAATGTCTGTTTCATGCATTCTTGTCTAAAAATGAACCAAAGAAAGTGCAAGATGCTCTTCAAGATGCTGACTGGATAACAGCAATGCAGGAAGAGTTGAATGAATTTGAAAGGAATGAAGTTTGGACCCTTGTACCAAGGCCAAAGAACAGATCTATTGTTGTTACTAAATGGGTTTTCAGAAACAAGACTGACAGTGAAGGTGTTATCACAAGGAACAAGGCTAGACTGGTAGCAAAAGGCTATTCACAGTAGGAAGGAATAGACTATGATGAAACATTTGCTCCAGTTGCAAGATTGGAGGCAATCAGAATTTTTCTAGCATATGCCTCTCACAAGAAATTCAAAGTGTTCCAGATGGATGTGAAAAGTGCTTTTCTGAATGGGAAGCTTGAAGAAGAAGTTTTTGTTGAACAACCACCAGGATATGTGGACCCCAAATATCCAGATTATGTCTACAGGCTAGATAAGGCATTATATGGACTTAAGCAGGCACCAAGAGCGTGGTATGAGACACTTGCTCAATTTCTTCTAGAAAGTGGATTCAATAGAGGTACAATTGACAAAACTCTGTTTTATTTCAATCAAGGAAGTGACCTCCTTTTAGTTCAGATATATGTTGATGACATTATCTTTGGGTCTACTAATGATAAACTCTGTAAGAAGTTTGCCAAGCTCATGCAGTCCAGATATCAAATGAGCATGATGGGAGAGCTTATTTATTTTCTAGGCCTACAGGTGAAACAAACAGATGATGGTATCTTCATTAATCAAGCAAAATATACCAGAAATCTTCTCAAGAAATTTGGTATGCTTGACTGTTCATCTACATCAACTCCCATGGCAACAACAACTAAATTGGACAAAGACACAAGAGTTTCAGTGGATATGACACACTACAGAGGCATGATAGGATCTCTTCTTTACTTGACAGCTAGTAGGCCTGACATCATGTATGCAACCTGTCTTTGTGCAAGGTTTCAGGCAGATCCTAGAGAGCTACATCTGACAGCTATGAAAAGAATCTTCAAGTATCTCAAGGGCACCATATCATTAGGTCTGTGGTACCCCAGAGAATCAGATTTCAAGATACTTGGGTATTCTGATGCAGACTTTGCAGGCTGCAAGATAGACAGAAAGAGCACTAGTGGAACTTGTCAATTTCTTGGTGACAGACTTGTCTCTTGGTACAGCAAGAAACAGAAATCAATTTCTACATCTACAGCTGAAGCAGAGTATATTACAGCTGGTAGCTGTTGTGCACAGATCTTGTGGATGAAGAATCAATTGCTGGATTATGGATTAAGGTACAGTAAGATTTCTATTTACTGTGATAATCAAAGTGCTATTGCTATGACAGGTAATCCAGTACAGCATTCAATGACCAAGCACATCAGCATTAGGTACCACTTCATTAGAGAACATGTGGAAGAAGGGAATATTGAACTACATTTTGTATCTACAGAACAACAGCTTGCAGATATTTTCACCAAACCATTGAGTGAAGCTACATTTACAAGACTGGTCAATGAACTAGGAATGGTCTCTGGTTCTGACTAGGAATGTTGGTCAGATTCAAATTTTACTTATGTAATGTGTTGCTCATATTTCCTTGATTTGTTAAGTGCTAAGTGAACTTTGTTGATTAAACTCTGTTATGCATACTCTGTTAACATGTTTTTCTATCAAACTCTGTTAAACTCTGTCAGCATGCCTGTATGTCATACACTGTTAAAAAGTTTGATAAACTCTGTGAACTCTGAGTTGATTTTTGTCTGAGTGAAAACACCAATGAAGAAATATGTATGCAGCATGATTCTCAGCAATTAATCATGAATCTTTCTGAGTTATTGTGATCTAATCTTAGATTGTACAGAAAATTAACACAGCATGATACTGGTTCATATTTATAGCATCTCTTAGTTTATTTTGTCATAAAATCTGAGTCTATAAATACTGTGTGCATTGCCTTTCATGAATAACTACTGATGTTGATGAACTCTAAACTCTGTTAGTTATACTCTGGTAGATTAAAATGCTTACTGCAATACCCCAAAGAAAATGTATATAGGTTGCTATACTCCTTTGAGATTATGTTGGAGACTAGGATGACCCAGGAACTTATCAAAATGATAAGGGCTAAAATTTTTGAATTTTTGGTGACTGGCTCCAACCTCTAATCACTGGAATGAATAGAATAAAAAAAAAAATTAGCAATAGAGGGGGTATAAAATAAATTAAATGTGACTGTATATAGATTGACTATTACAGAGTTTAGCTTTCATCATACAGTCAGTGTTTACTATGACAGTTTGTGCATCCAGTGTTTATTGATTTACTTTATGGATTTTATGAAAAATTAGATGCTCTAAAAATTGATTTGGTAAACTCTACTTCACACACACATATTATCACAACTGTGCAATTTTTGAAAGGGTTTCGGTGATAAAGTTGGAGAATTGACAAACGCTGTTGACTTGTGGTTAGTACTCTGAGGTAAATTTTCAATTGGACAATTTGAAAACTTTGGAGTAAATAGGGCTTTTGACAACTGTTAATAAGTGTATTGTGTTAAAGTGTCTTGGAAATAGGAAAGAGAATACAGCGGTGATTCAAGTAATCCCTAATTGTTCTGTTCCTGATTTAATTGTGGTTATTGTTGATGAATTTGTTCCTTATATGATTACTTTAATTAGTTTTCATATTCACTTCTTTGATTTAATTCTTTGAAGAACAGTTCATAAACATAAAAAAATTGCAGAAAACATTGAATAAGATTAGAGAAACAGGATCCTTCATTGATAATAAGAAAGAGATTACATGAAAATATTACATCTTTTTGTTCTCTCTATCTGCTAATCTATTCAACAGGAAAATAAAAGGTGAAGTCCAAACCACTCCATTGTTAGCAGCCATCCCAGATCCCATCTTTGCCACTTTGTTTGGGTGGAAGTTGAAGGGATAAGGTTATTTTTGCTGACATATTCATTAACAATGGTTGGTGGTGTTGGATGAGGATGCCTTAGACGAAAGCCATGCTAATGTTGCTTGAAGAGCAACATCGATGTCGATTACTCTTGCAGGCTTTTCTCTTTTGATTTCTTCAAGACCGGCATCCATCTGCAGCCACAGAGATTCTTTTCCTTGATGGTAAGTTTTGACATTGTTTAACGGTGTGTTGTGTGAAGGGTTTTTTATTTTCAGGAGAGAATGAAAGGTTAAAGGGATAGTGAACAAGTCTGAACAAGTCTCTAGGCCTTAAATAGAGATGGGTAAGTAACGAAGTACTAAAACGCTTCGTATTCTGGTTTTTAATGGTTACAGGTAAACGCTTCGTATTCTGGTTCCAGGTATTTTAAGAGAGTGTTATTTGATTTTTTTTAAAAATCAATTTTTTTTTATATTCACAAATATACTTCTTAAAATTACGAACGCGTGTGTACCACTCACCCATTACTGTGTCCCACTCACCCATTACTGTGTCCCACTCACCCATTATTGTGTCCCACTCACACATTAATCTAGGAACTGTTGAGTGTTTGAATACATAAACGATTGAGTTTTTAATTACTCTAATTACTTTTGTGTCCAAACGATTTTGTTTTACTTTTTACATCTCACAGTTCTCTCACTTTTCACTTGGGCATTTTCACAAACACCTTTCCTACAAACACTTTTCTCTTGATTCAATGGCTTCTAAACCATTCACTGTTATTGGTCTACGTTTTGTCCCTAAAAACTATGCAGCTCCACTCTATCATGAACGTGTTCCAGAAGCCTTTCATCTTATGCAAAATTTCTTGAGAGACTCAGAGATTGGACAAGCTCTGGTTGAACCTAGTACTCTCTCTGCATCTCAAATTGCCACTTTTTGGCAAAACTCAGTCTATGTGGATGGAGGAGAGAATGGGACTCCAAACATTATTTTCACTCATGAAGAACAAGAGTTTGTGATTACTCCACAAACTGTCAGAGATACGATGGGGTTTGATACACACACCTCTTATACCTATGTTGCTGAATCTCAATTGAGACAGATGCTACAGGAGATAGGTTACATGGAATCTCTTGACAAGCTTGGCAGTGTAAAGAGGCTTAATCTCAGGAAGGAATGGAATTTTTTCTTCGATTGCATTACAAGGACATTCCAGAAGAAGGTCACTAACTGGGATGCTATTCCAATGGACAGTCTACAAATCGGGTATTCTCTACTTTATGGTAGTAATTTTGATTTTGGTAGATATGTTCTGATGAATCTAGGTGATAAACTGTCAGAGTCTACTACAGTTTATTTTGCTCGTTTTTGTCAAATGCTATTCACTGCTTGTGTGTCTGGTTTAGAAATTGCTGAAATTGATGAAATTCAGCCTTTTAGAGTCAACAAGAGAATATTCTCTGATATGACTAATAAGGATGCTGGTAAAGAAAATCTCTCTGCCTTTGTTCTGCCACTTGCTTTGCAGAATTTTCTCAACCAACCTCAAGATCAACCACAACCAGAACCACAACCAGAACCGCAACCTGAACCACCAAACAATGATCATACTCAAACTCTAAACACTGAACCACCTACATCACCTACCCACACTGTACCTACTCAACAACCTTCATCACCAATTACAAACATTGCTCCAACCCAAAACCCTCAATCTCCAATCACAAAACAATCTTCACACACTCCACAAATAAACTCTGAACCATCACAATCTCAACCACAACCACAGCCTAAAGCAAAAAGAGGCAGAGTAAGGAAATCAGCAGGAACCATTGAAAGACATGCAAGAGTTAAAAAGACAATAGAGACAAACATCAAAGCCAAACAGACATCTACTGGAGCTGTTTATACTAGAAGAATGATACAAAGAGCAAAAAGACCTAAGTCACCCTCTGTGGTAGCAGAATCTAGTAAAGAGGATTCAGATGAAGTGCCTCTAGCTAAGAGAAGAAAACTGGTAATCTCTGATTCTGTTGATGACAATGTTGAAGCTCCAGAGGTAGTTTCACAGCAAACACCTAATGTTGAGGATGAAAAGGATAAAATGCCTGCAGAGGTTGAAATGCCTCCAGAGGTTGAAATGCCTGCAGAGGTCAAAATGCCTGCAGAAGAGGATACTAGAGATGGCTTTTATCCAATGAATGATATTCTTGATTCATTCATGCCATTCTCTGATCCTATCTCATCAATTTTTGCTCAATCTGAAGCAACTGGTGCAGCTGATCAACCTACAGTTGTCCTTTCTGAAACTGTAGCATCACATACAGAATTACTCTCAGATGCTCACCAGACTGTTGAAGGAGGAGATGATATTGATCAACAACCTAAGGAGATAAACTCTGAGACTATTGTGCAATCTGCAGAGGATGTTGTACAGCCTATTGTTGACTCTACTACTGAACCTGTTGCAGAGGATGTTGTTGACACTGTTGATGCATCTATTCCAATTCCTCCATCCACTCATCATGTTGAAGCTAAGGTTGGAGATGAAACTGAAGGGAATACTGAGTCAAGCTCTTCTCAGAGTTTACCAGTCCAGACTGATGCTAAGGTTAAGGATTTTGCTGGTCCTTCAAATCAAGCAGATGCTGAAGAAGAATATCTTGAACAATTTTCAAATGACTGGTACAAGGACACTTGTATCTTTCCTCCTGCAAGAGCAGCTGAATTTGTCAAGAGAACCTCCAGAACAATTACAAATCCAGAGATTCTATCTTGTCTCAAGGCTACAGTTGTACAAGTGAAGACTCTCAACTCTAGGTTTGATCTATGTCAAAAGGCAATCTCTGATGTTCGAGGTGATGTTGTTAGAGGAGCTGATATGATTAAACTTGACAACAAGAATAAATTTCACTATCTTACTCAGAATCAAGAAACTTTGTCTCACAGGCTGAGCAAAGTTGAACAAAATCAGAATGATCTTTAAAGATTGATTCTATTGCTACCTCCTTGGAGTTAATCACATCTATTCTTATTCCTGATAATGTCAAAAAGGGGGAGAGCGTTGCTAATGACAAATGCAAGCAATCTCAAACTCTGATCAGAAAGGATAATGCTGGAGATGTTGAAGCAAGTAATAAAGGAAAGAGCAAAACTGAAGAATTTCAAACTCTGAAAACTAGCAAGTCCTCTAAATCACAGTTTGTTGGGATAAACACTGATACTCAAGGTACTTCAAAGACCAAGAGTTTGCTATTATCTTCTAATCCACAGACTGATGAAGAATTGGCTGCTAAGTTGTTTATTGAAGAGAATGAGGAAGGAGTTACAATTGAGGACATTAAAGCTGAAGAAAAGAGTTTACAAGAAGAACATCTCAAGGCTTTAAAGTCTGGAAAGTTAAAGAAAGGAAAAGCTTCGAGGCGTGTTCTTAAAGGCGTTGTGATCAAGGAAAGTGCTGGTGTTAGTAAAAAATCTCAGTTATCAAAGGAAACAATGGCAGCAGAAGCTCAACTCAAGCTGAAAGGCATTGAAGGAGATAGTTCACAGAAGAAAGTTACTACCTCTGTTTCTACACAAGTTGTACAGAAGAAAGAAAACACAACCTCTGTTGCTACACAAGGTGTGTCTAGACCTTTATCTTCTCAGTTGCAATCAGTTTTTGGGAAAGGAACACTTCATGATCCAAATCTATTATCTGGAGTTTCTATGAATTTGTCTGATGGAAGAGCCTTGTCTGGTAAGGTTGGAAACAATAAGGGTGGACTAGGTTCACACAAGGACAAAAGGCAATATACTGGTCCTAGAGATCCTTCTTCACTGGCTGTTCCAGGTCGTGGTGTCACTCAAGAGAGTTTGGACAGACTGGAATCAGTACAGTTAGTTTATCAGAAGAGTTTAAAGAAGGACTTTCTCTTGTACTTCATGGCTGATGGGACAGTATTTAGAATTGGTGAGAATGATATTGGCTTGAAATATTGGGAAGAATTAGAATATGTTCTATATCTTTTCAAGGTGAATAGTCAAAGGACTCAATCAGTTGTAAATGTGCTTAGAAAGAAAATGCTCCAGAATTTGGCAATCAGAGGAACGAAGTATAATAGCAGATATGTTCCTAAGTACAGGGATTGGAATGGAAATCTTATTGAAATGAAGAAGGGTACTGCGAAATTAAAGACTGATTTGGGAATCACAGTACTTAACTTCAATTCACAGTCAGAAGAAGTCAAATTTATCAGACTGGGAAATGAGATGAGAAGAAACAAAATATATGATCTTAGATCTGCTATCTATCAGACAGATGAGAGTGATCCTCAGCTCAGAGAGATTAAAGAAGCTATGGAGATTGAGCTTGAAAATGCAGAAAGAAGATTGCTCATAGATTATCTCAGAGCTACACCAGATCTTGAAGAGATTAGAAATTAATGTCTGTAAGGATTTTCTTATTTTCTGTAGATTTTGTTAAGTAGAAGCTTAAACTCTGAATTTGTATAAACACTCTATTTGTCTATTTGTTTTGACATCATCAATTACTGTTATTAACTTGTGCATTTTTGCTAATGAACAAGTTGGGGGAGATTGTTAAATATAATTGATGTGTTTTAATCAGTGTTTAAGTGTTACAGTGAATTATCAGAGTTTAGCTGGAAGCGGTCAGAGTTTAGTGTAAACTCTGACAGATGGAAGCTCGACAGAGTTTGTCAAACTCTGTCTGGAGGCAGCGTCTACTGGTCAACAGTAATTGAAGATTTATTATGGAAGCGATATCTTTGAAGATTGGATAGCTGTCAAAGAGATTGAGTTGACTAAGGAGACGAGTAGCAATCGTAATTGATATCAATTGTATAGCTAATTTATAGGAGTATCAATTATCGATTGTATAGAAGCTGTATATTTTATAAATACAGTTAGGTTAACCCTAGAAGGGTATCGTGCATCGAATTATCTTTATTGTAACCTAGCAGCTCTTTGTGATAGTTTACATCACGAAGAGGGTTCTTAATACCAGAAGTTTTAAAGTGCATAATTATCTTACTTGTTAAACTCTCATACGAATTTGTTTATTAATTGTGTATTCGGCCTAACAAACAAAACTCTTACAAACATGGAGACATTTCCCAACAGCCACTCCAAAGACTTCCACGTTATTGAGGAAAAGATCCCATGTCATTTTCAGAAAGCGAACCCACCCCACCAGAGCTTGGACAGCTCACCAGCTCCTTCAACTTCTTAGAATGATGACCTTTAGAGAATGCCCATCACGATGTCTCCTCTTCTCTCGATCTTTCATAACATTGGTTTCAAAGGCATAATACCAACCACACCAGAATGAGGCGCAAGGCTCTTCGAGAAAATCTCGGGTCCACTTTCTACTCCAACACTAGGCATCACAATCGAAGCCCCTGCAACTTTACTCTTAACAAGGCGCGCTAAAAATTCATCGGTCGGCATATTTGCAAAACAACTTTACCAGTTCAAGCAGGTCTGTACCAACCATTGCAAACAAAAGAAGAACAGTCTGAATACCAAGGTAGAAAGAAGAGTAGACATGTACACAAAAAAGAGAAGAAAGTACGCAAAAACAAAACATTTTTGTAGCTTACAACAATGTTCATTCAAAAATTTGACATCTATGAAGTCCTCGGGATGGTATCTAACAGTGGGTCCAAGGAAAACTTGCAACTACGCAGAGGTCCTAGAGCCTAAACGGTTCATCGACTTCACACGACCCGGGGAAAGAATCTGGCACGGTCCAGTAGCCCCCAACTCATAGGAAAGTGGAAGGACAAGTCAACCGACCACTAAAGCCACAACCGCGTGTCATCGCAAATTTCAAAAAATGAGAAATTTTTCTTTTGTTTTTTCGATTTCCCCCGTCTATTTTGTATTGTAAACTTTTAAATATATGGTTTGGGCCTTGTAAAATAGGTGATTAAAAGATCTTTTTGGACTTAGGGGGGACTGAATGTTGGGCTAGAGGCCCACTAAGACAAGAAGGCCCATCAAAAGCCCATTTAGATAGCTCTATATATAGTCTTGTAGCTCCAATTTGTAAAGGATGGGCATTTTCTTATAATACATGCATACTTGTATGTGTTCAATATTAATGACAATTAACACCTTTTCTAAGATTTTTAAGCCCTTCACTTTCAATCTGGTATCCTACAATTTTACGCCTCTCCATTGCAGACAATAAATCCATCAAGGCACATTGTCTATCCTCAGTTACATTTAAAAAGGAAACATTTCAGCTATGATCATATCTCGAAAGTTTTTGCATATTCACACTGATAGAAGGCATCAGAAAATGGAAAATATGATTTTGCCAGCTTAGCGAAGAGGTTGAGATCAAAATACTTGTAACTTGGACAGAAACAAGTAGCGACATAAAAGCCTTATATATTTCCTACGCACCAAACGATCCAATGCTACATAATCGAAAGCCTTCTATAAGTAAATGAAGTTGATGCTGCAACTTCGGAACCTGAACATGAGCTTAAAAATTGTTATGGA
The DNA here is from genome assembly GCA_036435485.1 of Saposhnikovia divaricata. Taxonomy (NCBI): domain Eukaryota; kingdom Viridiplantae; phylum Streptophyta; class Magnoliopsida; order Apiales; family Apiaceae; genus Saposhnikovia; species Saposhnikovia divaricata. Next base: position 50,271,938 of record CM071595.1, on the reverse strand, counting down.
ATTGCCTGACAGGTAACTAAAAGCACCTACAAGCTAGAGCATGAAAATAGTACCTTTACGATCTATGCACACCACAAAGAACCACTAGACAGAGTGCCTCTCAAGTTTGTCCCACGATTTAACTTTTGAAGCTCACCAGTTCTTTAAACCAGGGAGTAGCATTACCTCCTTGTGCATCGCATTATTAGCAGGTACCCAATTACAAAAACCATTTCCTTGCAATAACAACTCTCCTCTGGCTTAGACTCGTGTGCTGCATAGTATAAGGTTGCTATTTGCTAAGGTTTCCATTGAACTTAGGAACTTTTGATGTAAATGGAATCATCCAAAACAAATATTAATATAATATTTTAAGGAGATCCGGAAGTGATTTGAGCAAGCAACTCAACCTCCATTTTTGAGTGCCTCTCCTAATGAAAATCATCCACTATATATGGGCATTCTAACCCCTCCTCCACTCCTTAAAATTGTAACTGCCCATTTGACATTCAATATCATTTAATACCATTAATGTATATAAATTAGTAGCTTACAAAATATTTATCAATGTAATCGATTCAAATATTTATTTCTCTTTTATTTAACAAATTAAGTCAAAAATCTAGCATATCCCACTTGACTTGTTTATCATCTGACTCCCACTTTTCACAGAATCTGTAATCATTAAAATTATCTTAATGCCACTTGACATTATTTTCAAATATTTTCTGTCACACCCACCTTTCGCAAAATTTGTATTCTTACTATTCGTTTGAAAAATTCCAAATTTCTCAAACCATTGTACCAACATTATTGAAAACACATTCATATTTCTTACTTTCCCAACTTCAACTCCACCAAAATAAATAGAAGTTCCGAAGTTGAATTCTTATTATCAATGTCACTTTCTATACCTATATCGTAATAACCAATAACTCCAGACACGTCTGTCTGATGTACCAATTTAAACAATATACATTTTAACTACTTGATCATGATCCTCTTTACAGCTTTTCACTAAGCTCATTCAAAATTAATTCACCATCCACTTAACTGAATATGCCAAGTAAAGTCAATCGATTACATAACATAATATACATCGAAGTTCCGAGTACTTGCGCATATGCTACATTTAGTGGTTCTTTTTCAACATTAACTGTTTCCCCATCACCAATAGGGTTGGCGCCAAACTACAATTCTGTATCTTAAAACAATTGAACATATTAATCAAATACCTTTTCAGGCTCATATTCAATATTTAAATTATTTTCCTTAAATTTGAATTCTTTGAGCCTTTCAAATTTCACCTACAATTAAAATATAAACTTCTTACTAAGTTCCAACTTTGTTTTGTTCTTTATCAATTTCAGCGAACAATATACCATCCACATATACCGATAATACAGACACAGTTGCCTAATTCTTTCTTGATATTACCAATTTTTACGTAATACCTTTTCCAACTAGGCATATCTCAAATTTATAAATAAATTTTATCATAAGAGAATGCATCTCTCTATAATCAACATTCTATTTTCGTTTAAAACCTTTTGTAAGTACGAGGGTCTAAAATTATCACTAAACCCATCAATCTTATATTTGCATTCCAAGATTCATACAATCTATAGTTTCTTGCGATCTCATCGCTTCCTCAAGTATCCATGTCTAAAAACAAAATATTTAACTATCATATACACAAAAGTCAATCATCTACTTTGGTGAAATTTTCGATATCTAATTTCCAACCATATACAATGGTTCATTATCAATATTTAGATCCAATTCATCAGTCTCGATCGGATCTAGTTTAATGCATCCATCCTTTTGTAAAATTTTGCATCCTCAACATTTGTAAAATAGTACTTCCTCCGTCCCACCCAATTGTTTACACTTTTCAAGGGGTGCCCGGCACACATTTTAAGGTTCATTTTAAGGATAGTTTCATAAATTATTTTTAAATTTTTTTTTTCTTGTATAAAAATATAAACATTAAATTTTTATACAAAAAAGAAAATTTTAAAAATAAGTTATGGAACCATCCTTAAAATGCACCTTAAAATGCATGTCGGACAACCCTTGAAAAATGTAAAGAATTGGATGGGACGGAGGGAGTAGCATTTTTCATCCCAATTTACTCATAAAACTCAATATATTTTTTAACACTTCGAAAAATGTTAACCCAGCCGATTTCGATAAATTCATAAAACATCCAAAATGCTATCACAATCATAGAACATTTGATAATATTCGACTTTATTAAAAAAATTAATCTCATTTATCAAATATTTTATTATTCTCACGCTCTCTATTCCGAGCGTCACATAGAATTTTTTTTATTCTCATGCTCTATATTCCGAGTATCGTAAACAATTTCTTTTATAATATCGTCTTTTTCATTGATATATTTTCTGATTGTCTCCAAACAATCTTTATTCCCCCTTTTGGCTCTGCTTAATAAAATATTAAACACAATTATTTTCATACATTTTCTTTTCCGCTACCCTTTCTAATAGTCATAAAATTTTTCTCAAATACAATATCGTCTATTTTAATGATTTTAAATTGTATATAAACAATTTATTTCTTATTTACCGGCTCCATTTAATATAATTTGAGACATTCACTTTCTCAAAACAATTTAGTTTCCACTTTTTGGCTCCAAATAACAAAAATAGCAGGTAGCATGGTCCAAGTAATAACATTAAAATAACCGGGATCAACACTAGCATTTAAGAAAAGCAAAAATATACAATAAAACAATAATAAAAAAACAAAAACATGGTACATATATATGACAAGGCAAATAGGCAAGGCATGAGAGTAAGACAGATTCCGGAGAAACAAAAAACCAAAAGTCATGTTAGACAGTAGACAACCATATACACATAATCATATGATGCAAATCAGTGAGAGTTACAAAAGAGCAACTTAACAAGATAAGATTCATATTGTATAAAACAAATTAAATAACTTATTAGAAGACTAAAGACAACACCAAGCCTAATTAAATGGCATTGAGAAATGAAAAAACTCACACCAAACTAATCATGAGAACATGCAGCTAAAAGAAATGATTAAAGAAAAGTGAAGAGCCTAGGGAAGGAAATTATATAATAAAATAATATTTAACACAGATGACCAATACATAAAAGAAGTATATCCACAAAAAGAACCAACCAATGAACCAAATTTAATGCACAGAGCAATTACATAAATCAGTACTCGAAGAACATATACTAACGAAAACTAGACAAAAAAATGGGTACAAAAAAATGCAAGCACATAAACAATATAGCACAACCAAAAAGAATAGAGAGATAATTCATAAAATGAAAACACAATAAGCAGGCAAGAGGGTAGAGTGAAAAACAAACAAAATGCAAGAGACGGAGCACTAAAGACCGCAGAACTGATGAGATATTAGTTTGAGGTTCCGAATAATAAATTGAGCAAGGCTTTTTCTTTTCTTTCAAGTGCTTTTTCCTTCTTGGAATAAACCACTATATATAGGCTATATTTATTTCCCATTTATTTCATTTGATAAAACATAATCAAATACAACAACTTTGACACCGCCATTTCCAAATTAAAAAACATATTCCTCACGTAATCTTGAAGATGATAATTTCATCAAATTCCATAAGAGTTTTTCCCATGTGTATTTACTCCTTCTGGAATAGTCTAAAACTTCTTTTACACAATTCTCCTCTTCAAATTCAATTACAAATTTACTTACTAAGTTGGATATAAAGTCGAATGCAGATAATTAAGTATCTTGCATTTCAGAAACTTTGTTAGCCGTATCAAATACTTTATTTTTTTAAAAAAAATAGAATAGTGTGAAGTGGAGGATAAAATTAGTGCTGTTTGTCCATAATGCAGGAACTAATACCCAAAGGATGCAATTAGGCACTGTTGAACCTAATCAATTGGGAAGAAATAATTGTCAATCTATAAAGTACTTGAATTCATTTGTAAAGAAGAGTACTTCACCACCTCAATTCCAAATTTTTATGCAAAAACTTTTTCATTAGCATCTGAGAAGATAAATGATGTGTTGAAGCAGGTATAAGTATGAACTTGTCACTCTAGGAGTAGCTTCGAAAGTCCTCCTTAAGGACAGCTTGTAGCGATTTATAAACCTCGGTAACTTTCAGGGACGGACGCAGACTCAATCAAAGGGGGGGCAACATTTTTTTTAACATCGAACAATTAATGTAATGAAGCAAAAAAACATAATTAAAAGACTTACCAAGTAGCAGACAATTGAGTAGAATTGTCTGATATGATCTTTTTGAATAAGATCCTGCCATTTTTCCATCAAATTTTAATCAACAACTTGTAATGCTAAAATCAAAAAACCTGGCCTGACATTATGACAAAAAAAAAATCTGGCAGAAAAAAAAAGACGACCATAATATAAAAACTCTGGAACATATAATCTTGAAACATTAAAATAGAGATCTCCACTCTTTGAAGTCACGAAAATCATCTATAATCGAATCTACATTGATAGTACGATCAATTTCTATCTCAATATACAATATTAGGCAATCAGTGGGATATTTATCATGCATTTTGTTCCGAAGCTTGTTTTTGACGAAACTCATAGCTGAAAATGATCGCTCTGTAGTAGCTTTTGAAACCGGAAGAGTTAAAATAAGAGCTACCACTCTATACACAAGTGGATACATATCAGCATTCCTTGTCTTTTTTAACCACCGAGACAGATCTGAAATTGTTGACAATGTTCCAAATGTTTGATGTTGTCGTTCAAGATCAAAATGCTCTAATTGCATCCTTAATTGAGCCATCTCATATTCACAAAAATCTTGTGGATAAAATTTTTGTACCAACTTTTGAATATCGTCAATCCTAAACGATACAAGTATCTCTTTTGGATCTAAAGTAGTACTTAAAACAAGCAACTCCATGGTTTGTTCATTGAACCTGTTATTCAATTCTTGCAAATGAGAATCTAGCACAACAAGAAATATATCGACCTTATAGTGATGCTCAATTGTAAATCTATCTTGTTGATGTCGAGCTCTTCCTTTTCTTGTAACATATTGAACGCTTAAGTCTAGTATTGGTATATTAACTGATTCACATCTGATAGTAGCTTATCCCATCCTTCATCTCGTAACTTTTGAATTAACAAAATAGTTGAAGATACAAGTTGTAATGCATTTAAAATGTCTTGAGCTTTATTCTGTAGAGCTTGACAAAGCAAATCAGTAATTTCCAAAATTTTCCTCATGATATGCAGAATTAGAACAAACTCAAATGAAGTTAATGCCTCATACGATGTGTCTGCATCTCTACGTTTAGTAGGTGTAACTCCATCATCAATGATATTGAGTAAGACTTCATATGTAGCTACATTTTCAACAAACTGGAAACAGATTTCAAATGAGAACTCCAACGAATATCTCCAGCCCTTTGTAAAGTACCAATCTGATTTTTTCCTTTACCACTTTGAATCTCATCATTTTGAGGAAAATAAGCAATATTAGAAGGATGAGCAGCTTTCAGTTGATCATGGCGCTTGCACGAGGCTCCAACAATATTGATTATAATGTTCAACTTGGTGAAAAAGTGGTGCACGGGAATAACTTCTCTTAAAGCAGCAACTATTGCCAATTGTTGATGGTGAGCCATACAATGAACATAATAAGCATACGGACAGTCTCGTGAAATTAAAGCTTGCAATCCATTCCATTCTCCTCGCATTTTACTTGCACCGTCATAACCTTGACACCTTATACTTTGGACATAAAGATTGTGACGAGATAAGACATCACAAATTGCTTCCTTCAATGTAATTGATGCAGTGTCTTTAAAAAGGACAAGGCCAAAGAACCTTTCTCTCAAATATCCATCTTTGTCAACAAATCGTAACACAATAGACATTTGTTCACTTTTGGATTCATCCCGAGCTTCATCAACGATCAAACAAAATTTTGCATCGCCTATTTCATCACGAATTATCTTCATTACTTTGGTTGAAAAGACGTGCAGAATTCTTTTTGCACTCTTGGTGATGTATAGGTTGCATTTTTTGGAGCATTAGCCAACACATTAGCTACTTTATCATTGTAAGAGCCTATGACCTTCAATAATTCGTTAAAATTTCCACTATTTAATGAATCTTTGGTCTCATCATGACCTCTAAAAGCACATCCCAGAAATGCAAGCCACGTGGCTACTTTGACTGAAACTTCCAATCGGAGACGGTTCTGAATTATCTATTCAGCAGTATGTCTCTCAAACCTTTGAACAATATGTTCAGATTGATTCATAAGGTCATCACATGCTCGTTCAGCGTTGCGATGAAAAGAAGATGCATCTTTGCCGATATGTGCCAAAAATGCACAATTTTTGCCATCCCTCACTTTTTCCAAAGATTGAAAACCATTAACTGTGAATGCATCAATTCCAGAAGGCCCATATTGTGGTCGAAACAAGAAACACGGAAGACAGAAAGCAGCATCCTTAGCAGGAGAATATTCTAACCTGAACGGAAATAGCTTAAACCACGATGGTTGAAAACTACGCGGATATTTTTCTTCTGATCTTGGATACTTTAAAAGAATGATTTGATATGGACCAGACTTGATGTAAGCTCTTCGAATTTCATCACGTTTTTTAATAGGATAATCCCATATTTGACGTCGACGACCTGGATCTAGCTCAATTGAATTGATATCATTTTCATTTTTATTAATACTTGGAGACTTCCTAGGCTGACTTTGAGAATTCAAATTATAAGAATTATCAGGAACATTGGATTCTTGGTCAACTGATTGAGCCTGAGAAGTTTCAACATTCTTCCTTTTGAAAAATGAATCAATTGTAGTTGGTTTTACCATTTTGTAACCACAGACAAGTAACAATAATTCAGTCATTACTCATTCAGATTTCAGGACCCTAATTCTCAAATTCTAATTAATAAAAAATAATTTAAATATTAAGATGAAACCATAATTTCCAAATTCTAATCAATAAAAAATAATCAGGGATTATATTTACACTAATACCAGTCCACAAACAACACATAACATGAATTATGAATACATGATAACAAATTAGTAATAAAATTATTGTAAGGTTGAAATTTCTACCTGCAGACCCGCCGACTGGAGAGTGGAGACTAGAACTTGTACAGAGCTGTGAGCAAGGGCGGTAACTATTGTTTATTGTTGTGAGTTTGTGACTTGTGCCGATGTGCGCTTTTATTTTCTTTTTGGATCCATTTGACTTGTCCATTGGGCTATTATATGATATGGCAATAGGGGCCGTATTTTTTATTTATCTATACCTATATAAAAGGGCTACCAATCTTACCTATATAAATGGGCTAAAAATCTTGGAAGAGGGCCAAATTAAATATCACAACTAAACATATTACTAATAAAAGAAAAAAATTGGAGAGTTGGGGGGGCCCGATGACCCTGGTCTCATGCTCCTTCCGCCCCTGGTAACGTTGATCTATTTGCAAATTTCAAGTTTGATTAATAATGTATCAATCAATTTAATACCCACGCTTGCTACATTTAACAACTGTGAGAAGATGAAATACCCTTATACCGTTGAAGACAACACCTCAGATGAGAATTGTCTGTCCACACCTTTGTAATTGACAACTATTTGTTAGCAGATTAACTTAAAACAGCCAGAGGTTTATTATATCAATTGCAAAATAATCAAGAGTTTCTTAATTAACCATAAAAAAGAATTTCTAGTTAAGATTTAAGTGAGGAGCCTTATTTCTTGTTTTTATGCAGATAATACGTATAACAATGAACCATCAGGTCAAGTAAGAGTTGATATGCAACCATTAACAATCTGATAGATGTACCAATAGCATTAAACTAATCAAGAGTTTATTTTTTTAGGATTTAAGTATGGAACCTTGACCATGTTCTTTTGCAAATGATATGTATAAAAATAAACCATCACGTGAAGAAAGACTTCATGTACAACTACTATTAACTAACTAAAATAAGAGAATGAACTTATTAGGGACACATTTTTTCTAATAAAAAAGCAAAAAATATTAAAATAATGTAAGAGTACAAAGAAAATAGAAATATTAGGAGCACAATTTTTTTTTTTTTAAAAGAGCACAAAAAACAATTGAAGATATAAGGAGTATCAAAAAGAATATATCGTGCATATTTAATTTGTTTTATGATGGGGCATAAAAAATTTATTTGCTTGGGGTTTCCAATTTTTCAGGACAGTCCCTGTTGTTATACTCCTCGTCCTTAGCCTTGTACTTCAGCACTCTAGTATCAGATCAAGAAAGTTTTCTTCTGTTTCTAGTTACCACTGTTCTATACAATTTAGTATAAAACGCCAAACATGGAATGGAATATATATTGTGAAATCAATATATATTCTACATTGCAGTACTAATTTCGACATACTTTCAGACACATTTGATATTAAGTGCTGATGATTTTAGCAAACGAAGTATATTATGCACGAATACGGTGCATTGCATTCAGAGCTGATCATTATACACTTTTGTAATGAATTATAATCATCTTGTAAAATGTAATGTGAGCGACAAATGAATCAGACTCAATGAAACGAACTCTGCCTTCTGTCACGGTTTTTTGATGGCATCACTGAACTCTCTGCAGCTCTCTTCCTCATTTCATCCCCTTCTCTGGATGCCATCAACTTTTTTGAGCAATTTTGGTTATCAAATTCAGTAATTCGTTTCCTTGAGCCATGTCCTTGACAATGGGTACCTTTTCGAAGTACCTTGTATATGAGATTTGTTGCATATCTATATAAGAGCAAGTCCAACGGATCTTTAATCTGTTCCCTAAAAATATAATAGAAAAAAGATCCCTAGTGATTTAAGAACCTTATTTGTATATCAACTCGAACAAGCATCTCTATTTTCACTTCTTACTATTACTATTATAATAGTAAATTTAAATGTAAGTGGGGAAATAGAAATGCAAAGGAGGGAAATGAATTTTTAATTGTTTAAAATGGAGTTAAGGATGACTAGAGATTCCTTAAAAGCAGGGAATGTCTAGAAGTTCCTAGTGTTTTAGGAACGACTAGGACACTGTTGTAGTAATTTATGCTAAATTCCCTAAATTTCAACTTAAGAACTCAAATAGGGAAGCTGTTGGACTTGCTCTAGTTGTGTCGATAGAGCAAGTGGCGACTGGGTGTAATCATTTACCGAGCCTCTAGCTCAGCTCACTCGTTATTTTCTTATTTTTGTATGCGAGTGACTTCAAGGTTGAATAGAAAGAAAAGTTGATTATGGTAGAACCCGGCTTGTGTTCTTATTTTATCAGACAATGCTAGCTGATTTGATTCTAGATGCTCATGATAAACTATAGTGCTTGTTTTTCCTTCCAAACTATTAGTTAAAATGATTATTACAAAAGTTTCATTGGAAGTTGTATAATTATATTTTAGTTAAGGCCTTGAATAAGAAGTCTGTGTTACATTTTAATTTAGGCCTCGAATAAGATGTCTGTGTTACATTTTAATTTAGGCCTCGAATAAGAGGTCTGTGCCAAAGTGATGCGTGCAAACGTTTTGCATTGTTTGGAGGCGGATAGTTTCGTTTTTGATTCTAAATGGAAGGGTACTACCCTGAATTCAGTTGCGAGGAGGTCGCTGCCCAACAAGCCTTGGCGAACTAGCTGAAGAACCTCCCTGAACGTCTTGCAGCAGAAGATTGGCAAGAGAGTCACGGGGTTCATAAAGAACTTTTAACTCCAAAACCATTATCAAGACCCAAATTAGCAAGAAAATTTGCAGCCCGGTCAGTTTCTTATATAAGGTTGCACTCCAGAGAAAGAATTAGAGAGAACACCGTCATCAACCTTCATTTTCTATTACTTCTGTTACCAACCCAACCTTTCTTTCCCCAATTTCAAATCCAAGAACACCTTTGACTTTCATCACTCTTTTTTCAGTGACGAAAAATTAAGCTACACATCTATATCGCCACCATAGAATTAAATTTCGCAAGTAGATATAATCATTTAGTATACGAAATCATTAGTGAACACATCTTTAATTTACATTATTATTATTATTAGCACACCAGTTACCAATGAATCAAACTACACATCCAAACCTGATCAAGGCATCTAGCTGACCCAGTTTCAAAAAGAAAAAAAACTTCAACGATTACAATCATAATACAATTCAAGTAAATTAAATGATTTTTAAGAAGAAAGCAACCTGCGACCCTCTAAATTCTAAACGTATTGTTATACCAATATATCCCTTTGTTTTGTTGATCTTCCTCTACGTAAACGCAGTCATTTACAGTATTCCAGAGTGCCTTATAAAATGGGGTGTAATCATACAGATAATACTCCCCTAATATATGTTTAAGTGCTTTGGTGGCTTCCACTGCATGGTAATGTGGCATTTTTGGGAAGAGATGGTGTGCCACATGAGTATTAGGTTGGTTAAGAAACACCGTGTTGAGAAATCCGAAATCTGGTAGCCATAGATCCCTTCAACCAATCCCACTCAGTGGCAGCGTAGTAAGGTACGAGAGGGTTTGTGTGTTGAAGTACAGCCACTATGATAAGCATAGCATTTGTGAATAGGTATGGCCCTCCGTAAATGAAAGCAACCCATGTAAACCCTCTTGAAAGAGCAATGTTGTAGAGTACGTAGATCATGGTAATACATCCAACATCAGAAAGCAAGACCTGAATACGTTGTTTATGCGAAAACATAGGACTATACGGATCGAAATGTGAGGCAAATTGATCATAAGTTCGACCACGGAAGTTGACAAGCAAGTACAGAGGCACGGCAACAATTAGAACTAAGCCAATAACCAAGAATCTTGCTACAGGATTTTTGAGGAGTTTGAAATGCAGAGGAACTTGAGACTTGAGCAGCGGGACATCGAACTCTTCTTCTTCAAAAGATCCAGTCCTCAAGTGGTGGCGATGGTGACTGTACTTAAATGAAAAGTAAGGAAACAGGACGACAGAGTGGACGATAAATCCAACTGTGTCATCGAGCCATTTGTAGTCACTGAAAGCGTTGTGTCCGCATTCATGACCTGTGACCCAAAGTCGAGATAGAATACAGCCTTGAAGTATTCAATACATAATCCAAGACGTAAGGAAAAATAATTTGGATGACTGTACTAATTTCGATGTTAAAATGTACGTTGTCGCAATGTAGTAAAGCGAGAATAAAATGATGACATCTAGCAGAAGGTACGACAAAGAGCGAAATGCAGAACGCTCGAAGCAATGTGGTGGGACTGCTTTCTTAACATCACCTAAAGTGAACTGAGGTTTTTTATGGGGAGATCTTGAAACTCTTTTGACTGAAGAATCCAATTCTTGTTTCATCATTTCCCTGCAAAAGATTCAGCTAGTAATTAATCACACATTAAGCTCATTTGATCATAATAAGTGTACACTTTTGTAAAACAAATCTACTTAGAGCAGTAATACCTTACAGGGCTAAAATTTTGATGTACTTGTTGAAAATGACAACCACCTTTATGTATACACACGATAAATTGACCGACACCCTTATTGAAAAAAGTGCTGTAACGAAAATTTGATAAGTGTTTGATAATATTTTTGAAATATGCATGTTTTGGGTATGTCTAATAGAAAATAATATTTTTGATGAGATGATTTTAAAATCGGCTTCCTGTAAAAGTTGGAAAATAGTTTTTTCAAAAAGTATGGGAAAAATATTCTCTAAAATTAGCTTTTCAAACAAAAACATTTTTCGAAAAAGCTACAAGTTTATCAAATAACATTTTACCTGTTTTTTTAAAAGAGAAAAAGGATCCTGAGAGAACTTTTCCTAAGATACATATAAAATAATCTTTAAATCTTGCTGGGCTTGCATTCCTAATTAAAAATCTCTGAAATTACTAAAATACCCACCTCATTTTTATATATAAAAAACAGTTATCTCAGAAAACTTACCTGAGATATATCTCAGGCTCCCTACTCTCTTTTTAAAATATGTCATTGATGTTTGCAACAACAATACTAAAACGGGGTCTTGGCCGATACTTTAGCAAGTTGGCAGAATCTAATTAAATTATACATATATATCGAATATGCAGCCTGTATCTAGGAGTAATAGATATCATCATTTTCAAATAAGATTTGGTCTCCTATAATATTGGGCCTTTTTTTTTTTTTTTGAAGAATAATAGAATTAACTCATAAAATAAAAGTCATACGGCATCTACAAAGATAATCGAGTCGAACAAATATAAAATAGAAACAATTGCCTATCATCATAAAGAGATGGTCTAGCAATTTGTTGAAAATGATGTATTTACCAATACCGCTCACTTCACCCGCTTCTTCGTAACCTGTTTGAGCTATCGACCATAATTGCAATTACATACAAAACTACATCCATAAATCAAAACTAGCTCTCACAATAAAGGAGAGAAAAACAATACTTCCGCTCACAATTAAGAAGCGAATAACAAACCTCTCACAAAGGAGATAAATCATACTGAAAAACACAAGCCGAAAATCAATATAAGAACAAACTGAAAATGCAAAAAAATCCAAAAAAAAAATTAGATTTGACAAACGAAACCACAAGATAGGCGGTTAATTCTCGAATCCAGCAAGCTCCGCTTGAATCGAAGAAGAAAGAAAACCGGAAGCTCCGATAATGTAGATCTAGAAAACCTAAATCAAAGTAAGAGGATGGGAAATCCTTACCTAAAAGGGGAGATTATTGAAAGAGACAAATCAAACAAAATAAAAGAAAGAAATCGGGGCTTTCCACCGGAAATTAAAATCGATGGAAGCCCCTCCGGTTGAAGAAGGAGGCGGCTGCTTGAAACAAGAGAGGAAAAGAGAGTTGGGGACGAATATAATATTGGGCCTATTCTTGTGTTGACATTTATAATTAGAGTAGGTACCCCAAATTATAAGTTGTAAATCAATATATTAGTGTTTATGGGAGGGTAAATGGGTAGGGATGGGCATCGGGGTACTTTGAGGCCGGGTCGGGAAGTGCTATCCCCGCCCCCATCCTCGAATTCAAATCCGATCCCTATCCCCGACCCGATCTCCGTTGAGGATTATTTTTCATTTCCTGTTTCCGGTCCAAACGGGTAACGAGAATCCCCGCAAGAAATCGGAGAATTTAATTTTAAACAAAAAATAATAGTAAATAATTTTAAACACTAACAAATGAGGTTTGAAATAATTTGTTCTTGCGATATATAGTGAAATTAGGAATTGTAGCTAAATTAGATGTTAAGTTACAACGACTTTTCATCACCATTAATCTAATACTCCCTCCGTCCTATCCAATTGTTTACACTTTTCAAGGATTGTCCGACACGTATTTTAAGGAAGGTTCCAAAACTTATTTTTAATTTTTTTTTTTCGTATAAAAATTCAATGTTTATATTTTTATACAAGAAAAGAAAATTTTAAAAATAAGTTATGGAACTATCCTTAAAATGAACCTTAAAATGTGTGCCGGACACCCCTTGAAAAGTGTAAACAATTGGGTGAGACGGAGGGAGTAATAAATATATCTTCAGCTTCACATGGATATATGTTAACTCTTAAAATTTCCATTTGAAATATAAAAATTACCTGCTTTCAGTAGCTCAAATGATTAAGATAAAAAAATATTACTTAAAACAATTATAAATAACATGGAAATGAAGTGATTTGACTACTTAAAAGACAAACATATAATATTAAAACATAATTTTGTTTCCAATATGAAGTATTGGAAATTCTTTATATTAATATATGATTATTAATATATATATATATATATATATATATATATATATATATATATATATATATATATATATATATGGTCTTGTTCTAATAGAACCTAACTTAGAATAGAAACTAGAAACTAAACCTAAATTAAATATTTCAAGCTAATCTAATGACCAAATTAGAGGTACTCCAATACAAAAAACGTTTAAAATTATTGTCTCTATTCAACAAAAATATAAAAAAATAAAAAAAATTTAAAAAAAGTTACTGTTCACGTGATGACGTGGCACGTGAACAGTAACTTTTTTTTTAAAATTTTATTTTTATTTTTTTTATATTTTTGTTGAATAGAGCTAAGAATTTTAAACGTTTTTTGTGAAGGTGCCCCTAGCGGGGCCATTAAAATAAATGAAATATAATTTATTTAGTGTAGGTTTCTAGTTTCTATTCTAAGGTTGGTTTCTATTTGAACGGTAGCCTATATATATATATACTATTATATAAATTCCGAAACATTGAAAGTTTTGGTACCTGTTTTTTGGTACTGAGTGAATTTACTTATATACCCTTCATTATAAAGAAACATAGATACACCTAAAATAAATAATAACATAATATAATTAATGGTAATTAGTCGAGATAATACCTTTTATAAACACCTAAAAACATCAATCGTATCATATCTTTCCATCATTAATATTTTCTTTCCAATTAAAACACGTTATAATTAATGATAATTAGTCGATTAAGATAATAAAATTAATGGTAATTAGTCGATTGCCTTTTTCAAATTAATATAATAAAATTAATGGTAATTAGTGATTGCCTTTTTCACATTTACTTTTAGTTGAACATATTACCTTTTATAAACACCTAAAAACATCAATTTTATCATATCTTTCAATCATTCATATTATTACGTTACCTTTTTAATTTACAACAAATCTTACAATCATTAATATATACATGAAAATATCACATCATATTTCTCAATTATTAATAAAATATATTAAAAATCGTATACATTGTCTATAATAATGATACATGAAAATGTATTATCTTTGCTATTTTTTCTAATTAAATTTCCTTTTTTTCTAGAAATATCACGGGCAACATTAATTTCTCATTTTCTAAAAACTATGAGCAATTTTATTTACTAAAATTACATAATTAAATTATAATTATTATAAACTAATCAATTACCATTTTCACATTAAATCACGTAATTTTTTTAATTCTCACATTACCTTTCTATTTTCTCTAACTAAAATCTCTCTTTTTCCAATTTATATCACGGACGGTTATATTTAATACAAATAACTAATAATATTATAATGTTAATAATTAACCGATGTCCTTTTTCAGTTAAAACGTATTATCTTTTCTATATTTTCTAACTAAAATATGGTAGATAAAATCCATCCTACTAACTAACCAATTTCCTTTTTTCCGGTTAAAAATATTTTCATTTCTATTTTTCAATAACTAAATAATTTTCTTTTTCAGGTAAAATACAATATCTTTTATATTTTATCTAACTAAAATTTCTACTTTATTAATTAATTTCCTTTTTAAGGTTAAACATATTACCTTTTCTATTTTTCAATAACTAAATAATTTCATGTTTTAGGTAAAATACAATATCTTTTACATTTTATCTAACTAAAATTTCTTTTTTTAAAAAAAACATACGAGCAATTTTGTTTCATAAAATAACATAATTATATTAGAATTACTATTAACTAATCAATTACCTTTTTCAGGCAAAACACGTTACCATTTCTCTTTTCTCTAACAAAAGTCTTTCTTTTTCCAAATATATCATGGATGGTTACCTTTTTCAACCAAAACACGTTACCTTTTTTATTTTCTCTTACTAAAACCTCTCTCTTTCCAATTATATTACGGGCGTTTCTATTTAATAAAAATAAAATTATAATATTAATAATTAATCGATTACCTTTTCAGCTAAAATGTATCATCTTTTCTATTTTTTCTAATTAAATTCCTTTTTTTTAGAAATATTACGGGCAACATTAATTTCTCATTTCTAAAAATTATATGAGCAATTTTATTTAGTAAAATAACATAATTAAATTATAATTACTATAAACTTATCAATTACCGTTTTCACATAAATCATGTCATCTTTTTAATTTTCACATTACCTTTCTATTTTCTCTAACTAACATATCTTTTTTTCCAATTGTATCACGGGCGGTTCTATTTAATACAATAAACTAATAATATTATAATATTAATAATTAACCGATTATCTTTTTCAGCTAAAACGTATCATCTTTTCTATATTTTCTAACTAAAATCCCTCTTTTAATAGAAATATCACGGATAATATTAATTTCTCCTTTTCTAAAAACATTGTATTTAGTACTCTAAAAAACATAACTAAATTATAATTACTATAAACTAATCAATTACCTTTTCACCTAGAACATGTTATCTTTTTAATTTTCTCTAACTAAATCCTCTCTTTTTCTAATCATATCATGGGCATTCTATTTAATAAAATAAAATAATAATTTTATAATCACTAATAATTAACCGATTACCTTTTTCAACTAAAACCTATCATCTTTTCTATATTTTCTAACTAAAATCCCTCCTTTTCTAAAAATATCACGGATAACATTTATATAATTATTATCAAATCATCTCATATAAAAATTAAACCCTCTAAAATTCATGTTTAAAAAAATTAATTTAAAATAATGAAAAAGTTTCATATAATATTAAAAAAAATCCGTGCATCGCACGGGTTTTAAGCAAACATGATTAATATAATTAAAAATTATATTAATATAATCTGTAAACATGAGTATATTAAATAAAAATTTAGAAAATTATTAAAAATAATGATTATGCAAAAACATAATTATAATATTAAATAAAAATTATAATATAATACAAGAAACTCGTGCATTGCACGGGTTATAAGCTAGTATATATGATATCTATACTATTAAAACTCGTAAAATAAATAATACTTTCATTGGATGCTGATCGAAAGTGTTCATACTCAGATGTCAGAATTTCTAGTCGATTCTCCCTAACTTCCTCTGTTCCTTCATTCACAGTTTCAATGGTTTCCCACATTTGCTTTGCAGTCTTGCAGTTAATCACATGACTGTACATTACAGAGTCTAGAGAATCTATTAAGATCAGTCTTAAATTAATGTCAAGTCCAGCTTCCTCTCTTTCAACAAGAGTGTATTCAGAAGAATCTTTGTGTACAAATCTTGCAGGGGCAACAACTTTTCCATCAGTAACAACTTCAGGAATTAATCCAAAAGGTATTATTGGTCCTTCTGATAAGACTTTCATGTATTTAGGATTTGCAACCTCGAGGAACATTAACATTTTGTTCTTCCACATATCATAATTGTTTTTGTCATATATGGGAATTTTCACAGTTCCAACTTTAGAAGACATGATGAATTTTTTAAGAGAGTTAAAAAATTCGGGGATGATTTTTAATTGAGTAAAATGGGATCTTTGATTTGTGTATCAATCAATCGGCTCTGATACCAATTGTTAGGTCCAAAATAGTTTGTAGAATGGGGGGTTGAATACAAACTATACCGTTTTATCGAAATTTGTCCGTTAGATAATATTTTAGCAAAGACAAATTTGTGCGGAATTATTTAACACAATTTTTCAAGTTGAATATAACTGTATATTAACTTGATGTGGTGTTACAAAATCAGTATAACAACTTATCAAGATGTTAATAACTAATTAGAAAATTCGACATGAACTTTTCTAATTTAGTTAATAATAATCAAGATAAGAACTAGGAAACTTAATTCGCTAGTAGTACAAGAATCACAAATAGACAAGTTCTAGCGGATAGAATATTACAAAGATGAAGAACTTGAATTTCTGGGAATTGTTTAAGCTTTGATGTTCTTGGTGTTCTTGAGAGAAAATTCTGTTCTGCTGGATATTATTTTCTGCTCCGTTTCTTGGTTATGACTTAATCTGCTGTGTTCTGTTCTTTTGTATCAGTAAATAGTCTTGCTAGCTTTCTGTAGGATATTTAACTGCTCCAGCATGACTTAAACTGCTTCCAAGACTTAATTTTTCTTCATTAAGACTTACACAAACCTCCATTAAGACATAAACCTGGTCGGTATGACTTAATAAAAGTTCGGTATGACTTAACACAGCTGGCAGGAGGTCGGTATGACTTAATCAAGATATTTGTTTCGGTAAGACATAATCTTCATAGCTCGGTAAGACATAATCTTCAATTCTGTCGGTATGACATAATTTAAGTCATACCGAATTTAGCTTCACCAAGACATAATCCAACCTTCTTTCTTTAAGTCATATCGATCCATTTAATTAATTAATGATTAACCAATTCATATTTAATTGATACAATAATTAATTTAATAAATAAATTAATTCTTCTAGAATTAATTCATTTAATTAAATCAACTAAATGATTTATATCAATTATAAATGAATTTAATTAAATCAATAAATAATTAATTTAATTCTTACAAACCACTGAAGATAGTAAAGAATTACCACTGACTTGTGTTGACGTTCGATGTACTGTCTGGTTCATGAACGACTAACTTCAATGATGCTTCTTCACTTTTGACTTTAGGTTGTGGTTTATTTCTTCTCTCAATTCTCTTGTACTGTAACTGACATTCAAACTATCACTCGAAAATCTCTGTCACTGTTCAAATGAATCCATTCGCTTCAATGCTATACTGGGGCTTGATCAGATAACTGAATCGTCTTCCAGTGTACGACATCAAAACTATAGATTGACTTTTCTTCTTTCTTCTGACAGATAATACTTCTTGAGATTCCTGTGACAGTTCATATGTATATTTACTTATTACAATTTGGTTTAAGTTGATTAGGATCCTCTAACTACAAATAGGCTGAGTCATATGCCTTTCAATTAGCGATTATAATATGATCATAATTTTTACGATAAAAATAATTAATATTAAATATAATAAAATAACGTTGTTAAAAGCCGACACCCTCCTCATAACATACATGCTCAGAAATATTATAATAATTTATTTAAGTAGAATGTTAATTTTATCCGCCATAATATATTGGAATAACGGATGTACAATTTCTTTATCGATTTGACTGTCCGATAAAATGATCATATTGATTTAATTTAATCGAGTTGGTTACATGTCTTGTGTAATTCTACATAATTCTATAACTTATATGATTTACACGGCAACTAATAAAAAAATTTCCCCCAAAAATTAACATTGCATGTCCTCAAATCGCCCGAAAAAACTTGCAGAAATCTTAAATGGGAAATCGTATGACACGATATAAGTAATTTTAAGTCGTCATCTTGTTGGACATGTTCTTATTTTTCTATGGATAATTAATATTTTATATTTAAATAATAATTATAATGCCAAAATAAATTTTGCTAAATTTTTATATAAATAATAAAAGTAAATTATATAGATATTTAATATATTTAATTAATGATTAATTAAGATGCTGTAAAAAACAAAGCTCTCTTCTGTTTCTTAGTAGTTATGCGCCTTCGTCCTTCCCCCTCCGACCGGTGGAGACTTCCTCCTCCGGCGATGGATTCTCCACCGGCCGAAGGCCCTCTTTCTTTCTTACTTTGATCTTGTTTTTTTTCAATAATATTCATTCTTAGATGGGGTGTGTCTTTTGTACCCAATTTTTTAGGTTGTTTGCTGTATCTCCTTGTGAGTGCTTAGTATGTTTTTGTATTTTTTGAGTTATTTTGTTGAGAATGCATGATTAATATGGTGTATTGAAAAATCTGGAATGCTCGCATCGAGATGGTGTAAAATAGAACGACGGTAGAAAAATCGCAAGAACTCACCTTTCACAACAGAAGATTGTCCATACTATGGGGGCATCTTTACCTCCGATCTCAGTTAGCGCAACTGAAATATCAGAACAATGGATTACATCTAGATTTAATTGTGTGAAGATCAATTGTGATGCTATTATTTTCACGAAGAAATCAAAAGTTGGGGTAGGTTGGATTACTCGGGAGACCATTTAATTCATTTTAAGTTTCAAGAATATTTGTATTCAGTTGTTAAGCGATCCGGAAACAAATCGCCTAATTGTTTAGGTCGTTTATTTGTTTTTCAACCTGGTTGCACAGCTGGTTGGGGATTTGACCCGGTTGAATTACTTTAATATTAATGAAATTTATTTTAAATTTGTCAAAAAAAAAAGATGCTATCAAAAACCACGAAAAGGTTAATTAAAACAATTCAAAAAGGGCAAAGGAATTTTTTTTCAATGATCTTAAATATGAAATTAAAAAAATGCCACAATATTAATAATTTTAAGTCGCCTTTAATCTAAATTTAATCTTACTTTGGGCTTGAAAGTTTTAATGTTAAATTTGAAGTCGTCTTTTAAATGAAAATTTTTATTATATTGTTAAAATAAAGTTTCTTAAAGTTTTGTCTAAATAAAATAAAATAAAATAAATATATATTTAATAGGTGTAAATAATGAAGTATTAGGGTGTTATATAATGTAAGAAAAGAATTTTAATGAAAAATCAAAAAATTTAAGAAAACTATCTTGAATGTTTCTAGTAACTTTTTGATTTCCTGGAATTATAATATATATAATCCGCGCTTCACGCGGTTTATAAATTTTATTTTAAAGTACTGAAATAGATAAATTAATTTCTATTATTTTTACAAATTGATTGGTCTCTTATGAATTTCATTAAAAAAATGGATTTTAAAATAATTACATGAATTATTAGTTGAAAAAAATACTCATATTGTATATCTAAAGTATTGCTAATCTTAAAAATATCATAAACATATAAAATAAAAATTACAATTGGAACATAATCTTTACGATTAAAAATTACAAATATTAAATATAACTTAATAATGTTTTTTAAAGTCGACACCACTCCCATAATATACATCTTCAATAATGGTGTAAAAATATTTTTAATTAGAATATTAATTTATTTTGACAAAACATATACGGTTGTATACATTTTTTATCGATTTAATATTTCGATAAAATGGATAGGTTTGTTCAATTTAATTAGTTTGGTCATAATACATGTGTAATTTATTCATGTGCAAAAGTAAAAAGTCTGTCTATATTATTCGTATAGAAATTTGAGATATTAAGTAAATATCTGTGTATTTTCCTATTTATTACGACTTTCACTTGATAATAAAGATTGCTTGAGAAGTTATGATCAGTAACTTTTTTAAAGCCGACATCCCTCTCATAACATAAATATTCAATAATAATATGTAAGAATTTATTAAATTAGAAATTAATTTATTTCAACACATTATAATGAAATAATAGGTGTATAGCTTTTTTATCGATTTTATTTTCTGCTAAAATGGTTGGGTTTGTTAAATTTGATCAATTTAATCATAACCCATGTGTAATTTATTCATGTGCAAAATTAAAAATTCGTTTGTATTGTTTGTATACAAATTCTAGATATTAAGCACATATCTTGTGGCAGTTTCGATTTTTTTTGAAAAAAAAATTGGTTTTGTTACAGAATCAGAAAAAAAATTTAAAAAATATTGGTTCTACTACAGAATCATAGGGTTCTACACGGTTCTCCACGTAAGGTGGTTCTCCATAGAGTGCTACTCTATATATATATAGAGAGAGTTGCACTCCATGAAAAACAACTTATATGAAAAACAATAAAGAACACCATTATAACACTCATATTTAATCTAAGAGTTCCGTTATGGCACCCCATAAAAAAAGTTCTTATATTTTTATCCTCTATCCATTCAGTAAAAAAAAAAAATCACTGTTCATGATGACGTCACTGCTGACGTCGTCAGTGAACAATGATTTTTTTTTTGCTGAATGAAAAGAGGATACAAAAATAAGAATTTTTTGTATTGGGTGCCCCTGGCGGGGCCATTGGATCTATTGGAATAAATGATTCCATAGTGTTCTTTATTGTTCTTTATATAAGAGTTTTTTTTATGGAGTAATGACATATATATATTGATATATATATTATAATATAAAATATTATAATATTATAATATTATATTTTGTTGAAATTTAAAATTGACTTTAAATAATAATACACTCATACTATAAAATATGGTAAGATATTGATTATAATATTATGGGTTAAAATGCATAAGTTTTTCTACCCGTACAAAATATTTTCAAAATTAATATTCTTTATTTAGTTTCTAGTGCTACTAAAAGCCAATGATTTAACTTGAGAAAAGAAATCAAATATTTAATAAAAATTAAAAATTAACAATTAAATTTTTATCTATTAAAAATATCATAATATATTATATAATTCATTTGTTTTTGGTAATATGAATCCATACTACTATATAATAGCCAAAATATCTGTCAGTCGATTGGTACGATTGATTTTACTTATTTACCCCTACTTAACAGTTATTTTTACTTAATTATCTTTAATTAATTATTTATAGTTACTAATAACTAATAAATTTACTTTTTTAGGTAAAACATGTCACATTTTCTATTTTTCAGTAACTAATCAATTTCCAATTTCATGTAATATACATTATCTTATTTATTTTATCTAACTAAAATTTTTCATTTTCGAAAAAGCATTATGAGCAATTCTATTTAATAAATATAATTTTATAAATATAATTGCAAATAATTAACCAATTAGCTAAAATATGTTACATTTTCTATTTTTTTTAATTTTTTTCAGTAAAACTTATTCGGATAGCTTAGTTAAGTAAAGTGCTTCCTTTTTTCAAGTAAAACATGTAATGACCGGGAAACTTTTGTGTAATTTATTATATTATTTTTAGTTGATTTTACTGTGTTCTTGATAAAATTATTTTTATATAATAATAGATTATTTAAAAATGCATTATTATGTAATTTATGTAACATTCATAATTTTTGGGAAATTTTGGCATTTATATTATATTTGTTTAAAAATAAAAATTTTTACATTTTTTATCCCATAAAAATTATTTTTAAGGCTTAATGATTTTAACTAGGGGTTAAAAATATTTTTGGGGTATTAATTTCCGATTAATATAAATAGGAATCGTATTTTTCTTATTAATAATTCATAAAAATCAGATTATATATATATATATATATATATATATATATATATATATATATATATATATTTGAAAATATATTTTCTCTCCTGTTCTTGAGGTTCAAAGCTGAAGTTGAAGGTGTTATTGATATCGGATTTTGTTGTTCTTATACTCGAATCAAAGATCTTGATCCCTAGTTTCTGAATCTTCAATCAATTTCAACAGAGGGTACTTTTCTAATTGGATAATTTTTTTCTTCAATTCTGCAAAATTAGGGTTCTTCATGAAATTTGGGGCTTTTTGATTCTTTGTTTTCCGGTTGAATTGATTGTTTGTATAACTTCAAATTGATGCCAAGAGTTCAATTCCATGTTCAATTTCATCGTTCTATTGCTAATTTTGTCAATTCGAATTCTAGGGTTCTTGAGTCAAATTAGGGCTTTTTTATTGAGTAATTTTCCGATTGATTTGATTGGTTGTAAATCTTCTAAAGGTCCTAAGGATCATATATATGTGTTCAATTTTATTGTTCTAATGCCGGATTATGATATTCAAGTTTATTAGTTTTGACCGAAAATAAAAATCATTCGTTCATAGCTTGTGTTGATTGTTTGTATGTAAGGTGTTAGGGGTTAAATTGTATGAGTTATGGGCTTCGTTTTGTGACATAGAACACATGATTTGGTTTAGAAATAAGGAAAAATGAATTTCGCCGGATTTTGGTTCGAGCTAGCCGGTTTTTGCTCGGTTGGGGACGATTCCGGCTTGTTTTTGGTCATTTTTGACGTGTTATTAGTTTCCCAGGAGTTAAGCAACGTTTTGGTGTTAATTTGGTATCCAAAGGAGGCTCGTCGGAGCATTTTTGGTGTTGGTCGAAAAATGGGGTCACCGGTTTCCGGCCGGCAACCTCCATTGTTTGTAGTCAAGCATTCAAAGGCTTGAATGTGTGAAGAACGTGATGTATAGTGCTGTTTGATACATTTTTTTCTTTAACACTTTTCAGAAAACTGTTTTTGGTCAAATTTTTATAAAAATTTGCTAAAATTCACAATTCTTTTATGAATTATTATTTTAATTTCTAAAAATTAAATTAAATTAGTTAATTATTTTTTAAATATTAATTTAATTGGTTTAATTAATTGATAATTCATTTAAATTGATTAATTATATTATTTAATTATTATTTAAATATATAATTGATTTAATTGAATTTAAATCTTTTTATGAAAAAAAGATTTATTATTTTAAAAGTTGATTAATAAATAATTAATTTAAATATTCAATTAATTTAATCATTAATTGAATTATTCTTATTAGTTGTGTATTAATTGAACCGTTTGTCCGTTTTAAACGAGACAAATATTTCTGGAATCAGAAAAATGACCCGGTTATTATAAAAATGATTTTAAGTTAAAATTCAACTTTTAAATTTGTGTCGACTTTTTACCGAACCTTTTTAATAAGTCGGTCATATCCGCTGATTAGGGTTTTGAACCGTTTTCTGTTTTAAAAACACCGGATAAAATCTTTTCATGATCTGATGTACGTGCTATGTGTATTATGACTTTATGTGCCTAAGTGGTTTTTAATTGTTATTGGTAATTGTTTTGTATATCGTATTAAGAACGCAAGAGTGGACGATGTTTTCTTTGAATTACTGACTAGGACTGTCAGGTTTATATTTCTTTTCGAGGACGAAGTGTTTGTCTCAAGGGCTAAGTGTTATATTTATATTTCTATTTCTTTATCGAGGATTAGAATAAATCTTTCGAGGATTAATTGGTGAGTATTGACGTAGGAATGCCAATAGAGATAAGAGGATAAATGAAGAAGTTTGGAAATAGATGTAGTATTGTTTGTGAATTTTGGGTTAGTTGTGAGGTGTTTTAACATTGGGAAAATGTCAATGTTCAAAGGGGATATTTACGATTATCTTCTTCCAACAGAGAAATTGGTTTGATTATAGAAGGGGCGCGCGGGCTCAATCTCAATGGATCAAACTCATGGCAACCGCTTATGCGACGTACCAAAGAAAGATTCTCACGTATTCTGCTTTACGTAATAGCTAAGGACCAGAGGCAAGTATTTTCCCCTTGATCATCTTAAACACTTTTATTTTATGTTTCATTGATTCATATCATGACGAATAGCTATTGTTCAGAGCTATTTGTGATTCTTAAATATTTTTGTGCGAACACAATTGCTTGATATTGGTACCCTTGATGTGGGGAATTGTTTAAGATAAACTCTTCATATCCTTATTATCGTAGTAAATAATAGGGATATGACCTGTATTTAAAACTAAGCAGTTCCTTTTGAGTTCGGAAATTGCCCTACTGGATTGGAAAATAGTAAAGCGTAGGAGGCCACGTCGAGTAGTTGGTCCAGCTATATTTAATGAGGATATGGTAACCATACCATCTTCCTATAGTCTAACATTACTTGCCTATTTTGGGTACCCCAGAAATCTTCGTTATACCTATGGGTATAGAAATGTACCGGTAACTATAAAGTGGTCCCATTGCCTTAGAACCTGATCAGGGGGCAATGGTGTTTCAGTTATATATATCCAATCCATATCGCCAGAATGGTTATTATATATTGTGTGTTGACAGATGATTCATTTTTATGACATACCAAATGATTTCAGTTATGGTTTGAATTATATCACAGTTGTTGACTTAGTTTCTCTATAAATTGTTTTACATTTCAGTTGATTTTATGCCCCACTTATCCTGGTTTTATAACAAAATTTTTATATGCTTGTTGAGCATTTCTTTCGCTCATACTTGCTAATTTAAATTCTAACATTTTAGTAAGGTAGTTTGGCGAGACTTATCCGCACAATTCAGAAAGAGAAGAAGCGTGATGCTATTTCGAAGATGACTTGGCTTAGGATGTCTGGATTTAGTGTAAGATCTATTTTATATACTTGAGTGCTAATATTTATATATTATTATGTAATAGTCTAGCTGGCATGGCGTACTTCTTATCGAAGTTACACCATTGGTTTAAGATTTGATCAAATAGAATGTTGTAAAGTAGGAACACTTTTTATTTAATGGAATTTGGATTCTTGTTTCTAGCCCTATAACCTTAAAGATTTTGGTATGTTTGGGGTCATAGAGGTTATATTTCCAGTGTTGGACAATCGCAAGTGAATGATTATTATTAAGTAGATGTTTTATATTGAGGATTTTCGCGTGACGATCAAATCTTCTGACCCTGGATTTGGGGCGTTACAAAACATGTTACATCTTCTTTTTTTCAATAAGTAATCAATTTCTTTTTTCATGTAAAATACATTATCTTTTATATTTTATCTAACTAAATTTTTTTTTTTTCTAAAAACACTATAAGCAATTTTTCTAAATTAAATATTTCAAGCTAATCTAATGACCAAATTAGGGGTACTCCAATACAAAAAACGTTTAAAATTATTGTCTCTATTCAATAAAAATATAAAAAAATAAAAAAAATTTAAAAAAAAGTTACTGTTCACGTGATGACGTGGCACGTGAACAGTAACTTTTTTTTAAATTTTATTTTTATTTTTTTTTATATTTTTGTTGAATAGAGCCAAGAATTTTAAACGTTTTTTGTGAAGGTGCCCCTAGCGGGGCCATTAAAATAAATAAAATATAATTTATTTAGTGTAGGTTTCTAGTTTCTATTCTAAGGTTTGTTTCTATTTGAACGCTAGCCTATATATATATATATATGTATTAAAGTGTGATATATATATATATATATATATATATATATATATATATATGTATTAAAGTGTGATGAAATTGAGTGGGATTGAAAATCGGGTCGGGTGGAGAAAATCGGGGCGGGGGTTGGGGATTGGGCCAGGGAGACGTAAAAACCCTGCCCCGGTCCGCTTCCCGATTTTTTTTTAAAGTTGTCCCCGTTCCTCGATCCGTTTCTGAAAAAATCCCTAAATTCTTACCCCATTCAATACAGGAATCAGATCGAGATCCAGCAGGTCAGGATGAATGCTCATCCCTATATTCATCCCTATAAATGGCTGATAGAAACGACTTGATCTATACACAATCTTCGTGTCTGATTTCAACTGAAATATCTCATTTCACTTTAAATGTGGTTGTTCTCATTGACCTATTTTGTGGTAGTGGCAAGTAATCCAAAAATTTCTAATCAAATTTTTTATGAAGGGGTGACCTTTATTATGGGTGGATTAGATTTGCACGGAGATTCGGATAAATTAGACTTACCACTAGGATATCGACAAGAGTTTCAAAAATTTCAAACTTTTATATAAAATTTTCAAATATATAACATATATATAGAATTATACTTTGAAAATAATGCCTCATATAAAAAAATAGCATCATAATACTTTATTTTTCATAAAAAATAATTTGTTATGTTAAGAATCACAAATAACAAAAAAATTAAGCTTAATATATCGAATCTAATTTAAAATCTCATCTAAATTTAAAAATTAAATGTTACATAAAATTCAGTATAGAATCCACTATAAAATCCTATATATATATATATATATATATTCTTGTAAAAATAAAAAAATTATGTGTAATCATGTTATATTTTATCCTAATTTTTTGTTGATTTCATTTTTATCCATGAAAAACTATTTTTGTTATGAAAATTAGAATATTAATTTGAATCGATTTTTATAAGTGTTATTTATCAAATAATAGCCTATAATACATTAGTGTTTTAAAATTTGATTTCACCTAAAATACCGTATATTTGAGGATCGCTTACACGACACGACATTTAATTTGTGT
The DNA here is from genome assembly GCA_036435485.1 of Saposhnikovia divaricata. Taxonomy (NCBI): domain Eukaryota; kingdom Viridiplantae; phylum Streptophyta; class Magnoliopsida; order Apiales; family Apiaceae; genus Saposhnikovia; species Saposhnikovia divaricata. Next base: position 50,244,332 of record CM071595.1, on the reverse strand, counting down.
ACAAATATGTATACATTCATTATTTCTTTTGTCCTAACATCATATAAGTATTTCTTAAATGGAAATTTGTATAATATAACTTCACATTAATGATGTGTTTTACAAATATATTCTTTTATATTCAATAATTAAAAATATGTCTTATGGTTAATTTTTAATTCTTATATAACTCATATACATATAATTAAGTTATAAATATCAATCTTTATCTTTTTTTGGGGAATATTAATATTTATCTAATATAATTAGAATATGTTTGAACAAGTCCAGTAATGTCCTAAATATTGTCTTAAATCAATAATTAGGACATTTAGTCACTTTTGTGCTCCAACAATGTCCAAGTGTGCCTTAAAATACTAGGACATTCATTTCATGCCCTATTTTCAAAACACCTTTATACTTGTTCTAAATCGTTATTAACAAAATCTCTCTCCCTCCTCAAAACTCTCTCTTTGCTATCACTTTTGTCTGATGAGAGTCGGCCGGATTTAAATCCGATCCTCCTCCTCCCTCCTCCTTCTCCAACCAAGCCTTCACCTACCTTCACAATCCCCTTCATTCATTCCATAAATCGGAATTTTTTCCTAAAAATTTTGAAAAACCCATTCGAGTTCTTTTCAGATCTGTTTTGATTTAGAACTCGAAATATCAAATAAACACATTTATTAGACTCAAAATCTCCTGCTTAACATCATATCAAAATTTGGTGTCAATCCGAGATCTTTGACTTTTCGAAGTGTATCGCCTTGGGCGAAATAACGCTTTATGCGTATGTCTCTCCATTTGGAGTGGTTGTTTGTCTCTCCTTTTGAAGTGTTTGTTATGTTTGTTATGTTTTTGATTAATTATGTTTGGTTCTGTTCGGTGTTGGATCTGCTGAGAATGATTTTGCCGATATCTTGGGGGATCTGGAAAGTCTGCATCGAAGCTGGGACGGTGATGATTATTGCAAGAGCTCACCACTCACAACCAAAGATTGTTCATCATATTTTGGAGGTTTTTACTTTCGGCATGTCTATAGCTGGTATCCGGCAGGGTATCCGGCAGGTAGATAGCTGGGGTGCTGCTCATCCTTTGGGGGTTTCCATGTTCGGCATGTCTATAGCTGGTATCCGACATGTTGATAGCTGGAGTGTCATTCCTCTATCCTCAGTTTATGCAATTGAGGCTTCTGAACACTATGGTATCAATGGATCTTATGTGATGTGGTTAATTATGATACCGCTGCATTCCAGGGATGTTGGCGCAGTTTAGATCGCTTGGGAAGTCTTCAAATTCGTTTTTAGTTTCAAGAACTATTATGTTCAATTTATTAAACGATCAGAAAACAATTTATTTATTTTTCAACCTGGTCGTATCGGCAGTCGGGGGTTTGTCCTGCTGTTTTATATTGTGTTGGTTTTGATTCAGTAATATAAATCTCTGCATTTCGTCAAAAAAAAAAAATCGTTATTAACAATAGAAAATTAACTTCCCTCTTCTACGCTTTTCTCCCCTCTGTTTTTTCCCTTCCCTCCAATTCTAATTCAAATATATTATTATTTTAATTTATAAAGCATAACTATAAGGCATTTTGTTGGAATTAATACACAAAAATCATGACTTAAATCAATAGGACATTATATTTTATTATATTTATAGGGAATCAACTAGAACGTTGTTGAACTTGCTCTTACGTAGATAATATTAGCTTTAACAGATCACGTTAAATCACCCACCAAATATTTATGTTATGTATGTTAATTCTCGTCCAATACCTTTTACTCAGGATACTCCGGTCTTCAAATTTATATATTTGTAGCATTTTTTGAATAAAATTCACTAATAATATATTTGTAATCAATATTGTTAAGTGAGGAAATTTTTTTAAGAACAATTTAGTAATTCATTCGATCTACTCTTTTTGACATTATTGTCTTATATATAATTTAAACAATTTTTTAATTTATTCTAACGTTAAGAAATTTTACAAATACAAAAGTAATATTTTACATGTATTTGAATATTAAAATTTAAAAATAATTAAATAATGCAACATTTGCTTAAAATAATATTTCTATGTTTTGACTTCTTTTTTCTTTTACTTCTTTTAAATTTAAGAATTAAAATTAGACATACAATTTTTAAATTTCCATTCAAAATATATCTAAAACATACATATGTATTAATAAAAATGTGCCCAGATTATTGGCTCTTTGCAATTGCACATACTTATGAATAAATTATTGAAGTTAATGTTTAAAAAAATGGGGAGTACATAAGAAGAAGGTAAGGTGTTTAAGGTGTTGTAACCTGAATATAACATAACAACATGGGATGGTGGTCCTATTGGCATTACAGAAACAAGGGGTTAGATCATAACTAAATAAGTAAATAAAGGATTTGATTGGTTTGAATTGGTGCTTTTGGATAAAGTGAAAAAATAGTTTATGATTTTTGATTAGAAGCATAGTAACTTTGTTAAATTCAGGATTTATTTTTGTTTCACTAAGTATGATGGATGAAGATTTTGTTTTATTAAATTTTATGAAGGACTTTTTTTCCACTAATCCTACATTTTAAAATTGTGATAATGTTACTGCATATATTTATTAAATATTTAAATGTTATGAATTTAACCATGATTAATTTAAAATTATAAATATTTTGAAAATATGATGTATTTATAAATACAATTATAAATGGGATATATTTATAAACCAACTTTTAAAATAGAACATATTAATAAAATACCTTTCTTAAATTTTTTTTTGACGTAAAGCGAATATGAAGCAACAAACGAGCTAAACAAATAGCCGTTTTATTTTCAGATCGCTTAACATATAGAATATCCAAATTCTTTAATCTAAAAAGTATTAGAATGACATTTCGAGCAATTTAACATACATCAACTGTGAAACTAACGGCATCGCAATTGACCTTCACATAAGCACTATCTGTAGCACAATGTTCGGAACTATAAATTACATCAACTGATATTGGAGCAACAAATGACCCCAAAATATGAACAATTTTTTGTTGTGAAAGGTGAGCTCTTGCGGTATCGACCACCGTCCCAGATTCGATGCGAGCCTTGCAGATCTCCTAAAATACCATATAAATCCTTCTCACAAAAACTACCGAAACCCGTAACAAGTCATACAAAAACATCAAAACATAACAACTAACATCCCAAAAAGATGAGCACGACTAACAACCTTGATAAAAAGGTACTTAACAAGATCTCACCCAAAAAGGATTATATCTCGATTTTATTGAAAAACTGGTAAATAGAAGAGAAGATGAGAGAGCGAAAAGAGTTTAATCGATGAAGAGGATGAAGATTTGGAGAGAGGAGAAGTGGCGGCTAGAATCCTAGGTATGAGAGTCGACTCTCAAAATCACAGAGCAATCTTAATTTAGTTCATATAACTAATTTGTTAGACTCATTCCTAATTTGCTTTGAAAGTTCAATAAAAAAAGGGAATTACAATAAATACATAAAATAACTAGTAAAAGGGAACATAAGGAAAACTAAATAGGTATAAATAATTTTATATGTATTTATCCAACCCAATCGGTTATTTTTGCTAGGTAGAAATATGTTTTTAATTCACTTCAGAAAAAAAGAAATATGTTTTTATTTATTATAGGAAATTTACCAAGAATACTAGATTTAATGTTTCTATTTGCAAAAATACCATCTCCTTGAATTAATTGCAATTTTACCAACCAAAGTTTCAAAATTGCAAAAATACCAACCTTTAACCCTCCCCCCTTCCCCCTCCCTCCTTCCTCCTTCCTTTCCTGCTTTCTGCCGCCGCCGCCTGTGTCCTTTTTTTTTGGGTGCATGGTCCCGCAGGGGCATATTCAACTGAATGCAACCACATTCAACTTTCTTATTTTTTTTGAAGGTGGGGTGATTTTGGTGGATTTGGGTTGCAAGGCCCCGCCAGGGGCAATATACAACCAAATGCAACCACATTCAACTTTCTTTTTTTTTTTTACGGTGGGGTGATTTTGGTGGATTTGGGTTGCAAGGCCCCGCCAGGGGCAATATACAAATACAACCAAATACAACCACATTCAACTTTTTTTTTTTTTTAAGTTGGGGTGATTTTGGTGGATTTGGGTTGCAAGGCCCCGCCAGGGGCAATATACAACCAAATGCAACCACATTCAACTTTTCTTAAGGCGGGGTGATTTTGGTGGATTTGGGTTGCAAGGCCTGTTAGGTCCAATAAGATTGTAGAAGGGGGGGTTGAATACAATCTATGTCATTTTCTCGAAATTTGTTCTTTGAATAAAATTTATCTTAAACAAATTTTGTGCGGAATAATATAACACAGAATTCAAGTTGAATATATCAATATATTAACTTGACGGGTGTTACAAATTAATATCAAGAGATTAATAACTAATTAGAAAATTCGACATGAACTTTTCTAATTTTGCTAATTAAAATCAAGATATCAAGATATGAACTAGGAAACTTAATTCGCTAGTAGTACAAGAGTAATCAATAAACAAGTTCCAGCGGATCAGATATTACAATAGGCTTGAACTGAATTTATTGTGTGAATTAAAGCTTGAGCACTTGTGTGTAGAAGATGAGAGTATTTGATGTTCTTGGGTCTCTTATTTTCTTCTCCTGGTTGTTGTTGTCTTCTGTCCGTGTGTTTCATTTATATAGTAAACAAAACAATTCCTTCTGATCAACTGCTACACATTGACACGGTGATAGTATAGATGCCACGCTGATAGTATAACTGGCACGGTGATAGTATAGCAGCCTAGGGATAGTAGAACTCATTCCCTTAAAATAGTATGGATTTACTTAGAAATAATATACATTTACTTAGAAATAGTTTACTTAAAACTTCGGTAATAGTATAAATATTTCGGTCATAATATAACTGGTAGAAATAGTATAGTTTAAATATTTCGGTAATAGTATAGTATATTATTACTTGATCAGTAATAATATCTATAATACTTCAGAAATAATATACTATTAATTCCAGAAATAATATAACTTCGGGAATAGTATAAATTCGGGGATAGTATAGTATACTATTACTAATGCAGTAATAGTATCTATATTATTCCAGAAATAGTATACCACTTATTTCAGAAATAGTATAACTGAATTTCCAGAAATAGTTCAACTGAAATTCAGAAATAGTATAACCAAAATTCTCCGAAATAGTATAATCCATATATTATTACTGATTGAATAAATCAGAGATTAATTAACTTAATTAATTAATTAAATAAATTAATTCGAATTGAATTAATTTGTTTAATTAAATTAATAATATAGTTAATTAATAATTGACTTACTCCTTGTGAATCACTGTAAACTTTGAGAAACTTCCACTGGATAATTGTTGACGTTCGATGTACTGTCTGGTTCATGAACGACTAACTCCAATATTTGTTCTTCAATTTGACTCTCAGTTGTGATCCACATACTTTCTTAGCACTCTTTAATAACTCCTGTACTGATGCTGTCTCCACGGTAATCTCTGTCACTTTAAACGAATCCAATTTCTTCAATGCTGAACTGGGGCATGATCAGTAAACTGACTCTTCTTCCAGTGTAAAACATCAAAACTATAGATTGACTTTCTTCTTTCTTCTGGCATATAGTACTTTGTGAGATTCCTGAGACAGTGAGCATTAATTACTTATTACAATCTAATTTAAGTTGAGTCGAATCCTCGAACTACAAATAGGCTGTGTCATATGCCTTTCAATCTCCCCCTATTTGTTTGTTAAAAATTAACAAGCAAATTCCTAGAGGATAACTCAACTAACTCAACTTAAACTAGTAAAAGGTAAAACTGTAATTGCAAAGTAAATAATGAAAATGGTTCTGGTTTATACTTAACATTTCCAGATTCAAACATAAAAGATAAATACAAGATAGATGATCCTCTAGACTGATCATATTTCACATTAACCTATCTTGTTCTATCTAAGCTCTAAATATATAACATGTAGAGCGATTCTTCACTTCGGGCTGTCTTCTCTCCTTATCTCTCCTTCTTCAGGTTCATCCAAGTCTGGAAGCATCTTGTGCAATTCTGCATCAGTAATTAATTCTCTTCTAGATGATGACACTGGATGGACTAGAGGTGTTCCAACTAGTGGTTTTTCAAGAGGTATTCCCAGCTTCTTTCTTAACTCACCTTGATAAAACTTGTACTTCTTCATGTTGTCTTGAGCATAAGACTTAATATGATCTGCAGCTTCACTTTTCAATGTAGTTGCAAAACCATGATTTCGTAGAGCATATTCAACATACACCAAGTGTCTGGCATGATGTTCACGGAGTTCCTTGGTCTGAAGATTAACAGTGTGAATGACATCTCCTATAAGAACTTTAACTTGAGGAGGATTACTAATTACTTCAGGACCTGCTCTTTCAGCGAAATCTAGGAATTTTTCATGAAGTAGTACACCAAGTTCATAAGAAGTTCTAACTTTTGGTCTCATTACCCAAAGTTCTGAAAGTGATCTATCATAGAAGAACTGAAGAGATACCTTTTGAGTTCCAAGCTTATGACAATTAACAAAGATTAGTAACTCTTTCATCTGATCACTTGCACAAGTTATGCTTAAAATTTCAGACTTCAAAGCTCTTAGATAATCATCTTGGAAAGGGTTCTTATCTTTAAACCTTTGAAACATATCACCTAACCGACGATCATCACAGCCAGAAGTTTGTGGTGAATCTATGATTCTTTGAGCACGCTCCCACTTATCACCACTCTTGTACTTAATGTACATCCTTCTTGCTTGAAGCTTTTGAGAATGTTGCTGTTGAAGTGCTTCCTATTCAGCCTTTTGAAGCCTTTCATTATGAGCCATTTGTTCCATTGTTTTTCTGAGTCTTTCTTCTCTCATTGTCAGATTAGCTTCATTTTGTTCAAGTTCTTGATTGGCTTCAAAATTCATTCTTTGGAGTTCAGTAGGATCAGGAACTACAACTTCATTCATCCTCATCCCAGAAATTGAGATCTGGTTCTCCAAATGCTTCACCTTTATCTGAAAAGTCTAAATCAGCAAAAACATCAAGGTTATCAGGTTCACCTGAGTAGTAATAACCTTCTACAGTGTCATCCTTCGGTGCTGATTGAGCTTTCTTTCCTTTGTCACCTTTATCAAATTCTCCCCCTCTTGATTTGTCTTTGTCTCCGCCTTTAGTACCAGCTCCCCCTGTTGACTTCTCCCCCTTAGTTGAGGAATCCTCTACAGATTTATCAAATGCACCATCTTCAGGGTCTTGCTCATCACCATCTCCACTTGTTCCTTGAAAGAATTCTACCTCTTCTGTTGTGGGGATGATAGTGCGGCTAATCATGTTATATAAGTGTTTTAGCCCTTGACTTTGATGTGCACTTTGGCTTTCAATCCGATTAAAACGACTTTCAGTAGATAACTGATTTTCACGTACTTCTGTTTGAATGTCTTCAACCTTATTTGAAAGAGCCGTAATAATTCTGTCTTGAGTAACTGTTATGTCCGAGGAGTCAGAGATTATCTGTTGTTGAGATAGTTCAAGAGTATTGATCTTGGTGTTAAATGCAGTCTTCATTATTTGAATGTCATGTTTCACTCCCATAAGCTGACTGTTGACAGAGGTAGATGAAGAAGACGGTCCATCCACTTGTGCTCGAAGTAAATTTGCTTCAGCTTTAGTTGCCTCAAGTTCCTTTTCTAGAGCTTTAATCTTTTCTTCCAATGAACGAGTGTATGTGTCAGTGTGTGCACTCACCTGATTATCACTCTGAGTTTCACTCATCTGACGTGCATGTGTTTCACTCAATTTAGTGGTGATCCTCACATCACTCCTCACTATTTCCTTAGCTGCTCCAGAAAGTGTACCTGCAGGTAAAATCACCCTAGCCTCCTCTTGGAAGGTCAGTGGTGGTGCAATGGGAGTTCGCAAATCCCTATCCATAGTCATTTCTGTCATGTCAGTTGGAATTGAAGTCTTAATTGCTTCAGTGACAGAAAGACTGAGTTGCCTTCCACTTTCTCCAGTTGAAACTGCGAGTGGAAAATCCCTTGAGGGAGCCAGGAATGTTCCTCCTGGGAGGGGAGATGATGACTCTATTAATTTTGGCAGAGAGTCAAGATTTCCCTCATTAGCCTGTGAAGGCTCCTCTACCGTGACTATGGTAGGCACTGTTTCAGTTCCTAAGTGCTCTCCTCTCAATGTGTCCCTATTTTCATCCAGTTCTACATGTTCTCCCATTGTTAGTAATAACAGTGGGGTTGTGCTTGACACATTACAAGATGCCATGGCCGACTGGCGAAATTCAATGGACTCATCCTGTTGAGAGAATGGTTCCAGAAGCTGTTCATTTGCCATTTCAAAGTCCATATCCTTTTGGGAGGGTATGGATGAGCTTACAGTTGCCTCGGGTTCATTTCTACTCTTCTTTAATAGAGGCAGAGCTGTGGGTTCACTCACTTCTTCACTACTTCTTTCAGTTCTTTTAAGCTGTGATTTCTTCTTTCTGACTTGATAGACTTTATCTGTTTTTGACCTTGTGTTTGGCTCTTTGACCTGGGATAGAGATTGTGGTTCTACAATCCCTTGGTCAGTCCTAACAACCACTTGGGTTCCAGAAGAAGATTGAGGGATAGAAGTAGTTAAGGGATCAGAATGTAATACCTGGTCAGCAGATGAAGTGACATGAGCCTCTTGTGATTGAAATTCCGGCTCAGCTTGTTCAAGAGCTGGTGCATTTTGTTCTGGATGCACAATAGCAAGTGCTTGTTGTTCTATGATTGGTTCTGGTTGCTCAAGTACAGGTCCAGGAATAATTGGAAGATGTATGAATGTGGACATGTACTGAGTAACAAGCACTGGTACGTTGTTGTAGTCATTCTGTTGTGAGACAGCTCTTGTATGAAATTTCTTATGAAAAGACTTTGAATCTTGAGCTTCCTCATCAACAAATGTATTCTGTACCTCCTCAGAAACCAAGTGATTAAAATAAGAGTGAAAAATCTAGGATAATAGATTAACACCTTTTCACCCTGACTAAAATTCTTTTTAGCATTTACTATTCTTCTAAACATGTTCTTCCAAAGAATTTTACCTATATCAATTCTTCGATTGTGAACAACCGAATAACCAATATACTGAATCAGAGAAGGAATATTTGAAAAAGAAGTGTTAGCACAGTTAGCAAACACTCGAATTAAAGTATCAAACAACAAGTACCATTCAGCTACCAAACCATTTTTCGGCAAGTTGCTCAATTTCAACTGTCCCTGATAATTAATATCAGTTAAAAACTGAGTCAATTCAGTGTTGGACGGATTATCAACAAAATCAGCAGTAGGAAGATTCAACACTGTCTTGAGTACTGATTCATTGACTCTGAACTGTGAGTTCCCAACCTTGAATGTAAAGGCATTGGTTGCTGCAGATATAATAATTGTAGAACACATCAGTCATAGAGGTTCCAATTTCATTGGAGCGTCAAGAGATAAAGCACTACTGACGATTGGTTGTTTATTCAAGAAACGAATCCAGGGCTTGAATCTGTCAACCATACATTCCTCCGGATCCTAAAAACCAACCATGTTGTGCTTAACTAGTTCGAATTCAACAGCCATTTTAATACAGATTTTAAGCTTTTGAAATTTTTAATTTTTAGCACAAAATTCAATTAAACTTAATTAATTCGAATTAATAATAAATTAAAAATTCGAAAAATAACAAAGTTCTTGAAAAATTCTCAAAATCTCAGGATATGATATTGATACAATCACAAACACGTATGTATTTTTAGTTTTCTAAGAATCAAAGCCAATCTTTGGAAATTTTAGATCGAAATTTTCAATTTTCGAAAAACAAAGTCACCAAGAACTCGACCAAATCGTGATTTTGAACGGTTAAAACAGAGTTTTTGATGCAAGAAATCAATGGATGTTCTTAGTTTGTGATTTGGTTGAGATTTCGAGTCGAAAATCCGGCAGCAATTCGACACTCCGATGTGTGTATATCGTGTGTATCAGTATCGAGTTCTCTATGACTAAACACGAGAGATAGTACAGATTAGAGATAGTATGACTAGAGATAGTATAGACTATATATACTCTACTGTGTATACTATCACCGGCAACCCTATACTATTGCCGCAATTTATATTATTTCTAAGTCTATTTTTATACTATTTCTAGTCACCTATATTATTACTGACACACTATATTATTTCTAAGATTAACTCTATTATTACAGATCGTTATATTATTACTAACAATAATTCTATATTATTTATAGACACTTATACTATGACCGGACACTGTATTATTAATAAGAAATTCTATACTATTTCTAAGATTCTAAACTATTTATAGAATTAACAACTATTAACAGATATAACAATTATTGCTAATAATCTATATTATTACTGAAAAATACATTAACAGATTTACACCAGATTAAATTAAGCAAGCTATGTACAAGTTATATACTCAGTAATTTACAGAACTTCGAAATCTTAATAAAATAATAATTTACAATAAATTATTTATTTACAACACAAAAATCAACATAGGTTAGCCCTTTTACGAAATCAAACAATAATAACAAAAGGACAAACACTACAAAACAAATAAAATTAAAATATTCACATAATTATATTATTTCTAATTTCATAATTGACCAAATAAAATATTAACATGATTGACAAGTGTTCGAAGATAATCAAGTGGAATTAATTAATGATAAAATAATTACACAAGTGATTTTAAACAACAAATATTCACAAAATAATCACTTGTTAAATTATTAAAGAACAGACCTCAGATATTAACCAAATTAATTACTAGGACTATTTAACATACCCAATTCACCAACAATTCTGGTGAATGTGGATTCGTCAAGAGACTTAGTGAAAATATCTGCTGTTTGTTCTTCCGTAGGAACAAAATGTAACTCCACGGTACCATTCATGACATGCTCTCGAATAAAATGATACCTGATGTCAATGTGCTTTGTTCTTGTGTGCTGCACAGGATTGTTGGAGATTGCTATGGCACTTGTATTGTCACACAAGATAGGAATCTTGTCAAGTTCAAATCCATAATCCCGTAGCTGATTTCTGATCCACAAGATCTGAGCGCAATAGCTTCCAGCAGCTATGTATTCAGCCTCGGCTGTAGAGTTGGAAACTGTTTGCTGTTTCTTACTGTACCAAGAAACCAACCTGCCACCTAGGAATTGACAACTCCCAGAGGTGCTTTTTCTATCTACAACACTTCCTGCATAATCTGAATCTGTATATCCAACAAGATTAAAACCAGAATCTTTAGGGTACCAAATTCCCAAATTAGGAGTACCCTTAAGATATCTCAAGATTCGTTTTACAGCAATGAGATGCACATCTCTAGGATCCGCTTGGAACCTTGCACACAAGCATGTAGCATGCATAATATCAGGTCTACTTGCAGTGAGGTAAAGTAATGAGCCTATCATACCTCTGTAGCTTGTGATATCTACCTTGGCAGAATTTTCACATGCTCCAAACTTAACAGCTGTAGATGATGGTGTTCTTGCTGAAGAAGAGTCCTCCATCTGATACTTCTTGAGGAGCTCGTTGACATACTTGGATTGACAGATAAATATTCCATCTGTCCTTTGACTGATTTGCAATCCAAGAAAGAACTTCAGCTCACCCATCATGCTCATTTCAAATTTACCCTGCATTAACTTAGCAAATTTCAGCACAAAAGATCATTAGTAGACCCAAATATTATATCATCCACATAGACTTGGACTAATATAGTATCATTCTTATGTTTCTTAGTGAAGAGAGTTTTGTCTATGACACCTCTAACAAAATCATTTTCAAGTAAAAATTCAGAGAGAGTGTCATACCATTTCCTTGGTGCTTGCTTAAGACCATAGATAGCTTTGAAAAGGAAGTAGACATAGTCAATTAGATCTGGATCTTCAAAGCCAGGGGGTTGTTCTACATAGACCTCTTCATCTAGCTTGCCATTTAAGAAAGCACTCTTGACATCCATTTGATAAACTTTAAAGTTTGAGAATGCAGCGAATGCCAAGAATATTCTTATGGCCTCAAGTCTAGCCACTGGAGCATAGGTCTCATCATAGTCGATGCCTTCAGATTGTGAGTAACCTTTTGCTACCAGTCTTGCTTTATTTCTCGTCACTGTACCATCTTCATCAAGTTTGTTCCTGAATACCCACCTGGTGCCAACCACTGGTCTGTCTGTAGGTCTGGGTACCAGCTTCCAAACTTCTTGTTGTTTAAATTGATTGAGTTCATCTTGCATTGCAATCACCCAATCAGGATCAAAGAGAGCTTCTTCAGTTTTCTTAGGTTCCATTTCAGACAGGAACCCTGAGTAATTACATTGATTCTGAAAAGCTCTTCTAGTCTTGACACCAACAACTGGATCACCAATGATTAGCTCAAAAGGATGAGCTCTATTCCAAACAGTCTGTCTGGAAAGATTAGATCTTGATGATTCGCCTTGATTTTCATTGTGATGTTGTGTGTGACCAGTTTACCCTTGATTATCTCCCCCTGAGTTGTTGCTGGGTTGACTAGATGATTGTTTAGATGAGTCGGGGGTATTTTGACTACTATCATTGCTTTCATCACCATTACCCTGATCATCATCATTGTTGTCATTAGCATCAGCAAAAATCTCAGGTGCATTGTCATCATCTAAATCTGTATCTGTCATGTCATCGAAAGATAGCTTTTCAGATGGATCCTTAGTTTGGATACTAGGGAATTTAGTGTCATCGAATGTTACATTGACACTTTCCATCATCTTCTGTTCATCAATCACATACACCTTGTATGCTCTCATTGAATAACCAATAAAAATTGCTTCAAATGCTTTGGTATCGAATTTACCACCTTGATCATCACCTTCTTTAAGCACAAAGCACTTTGCCCCAAATACATGAAAGTATTTGAGTGAAGGTTTCTTATCAGCCATAATTTCATAGGGTGTCTTCATTTGATCTTTATTGATTAGAGTTCGATTCTGGGTATAGCACGCAGTATTGATGGCTTCAGCCCAAAAGTACAATGGAAGCCTTGATTCACTTAGCATAGTACGTGCAGCTTCAATCAAGGTTCTATTCTTTCTTTCCACCACCCCATTTTGCTGAGGAGTTCTTGGAGCTGAATATTGTCTGGTTATACCCTTCTCAGTGCAAAAGTCATTTAGAACTGCATTCTTGAATTCAGTTCCATTGTCTGATCTTATAGCTCTCACTGGATACGTAGAATCTCGCTCAATTAATTTAATGTGATCAATCACCAGTTGTGGAGTCTCATCTTTAGAATTCAAAAACAGAACCCATGTGTATTTTGAAAAATCATCAACAATCACTAGAGCATATCTCTTCCTTGACATAGACATCACATTAACTGGACCAAACAAATCCATATGAAGTAATTGTAATGGTTCAGTTATTGAAGATGTATCAGTGCTCCTGTGACTTGCCCTTTTTAGCTTGCCCTTTTGACATGCATCACACAGTCCTTCTTGAGTGAATTCCATTGAAGGCAAACCTCTCACCAATTCTCTTTTGACCAGAGAATTCATTGTCTTAAAATTAAGATGAGAAAGTTTCTTGTGCCATAGCCAACTCTCATCATTAGATGCTTTAGTGTAGAAGCAAGTGACTTCTTCAGTGCTTCCTGAGTTCATATTGGCTACGTACAGATTGCTTTTTCTAACTCCTGTCAGTTGTGGCTTTTCATGTCTCTTGTGTGAAATGAACTTCATAACCTTTATCACAGAATTGACTGACACTGAGCAAATTGTGCTCAAGTCCTTTCACAAAAGAAACTTCATCAATGATAACATTTCCAGCTTCAAGTCTGCCATATCCATCAGTTCTACCTTTGCTGTTATCTCCAAAGGTAACTACTGGGCCGGCCTTCTCCACCACATTTGTCAGCAGGGTTCTATCTCCAGTCATATGCCTTGAACATCCACTGTCCAAGATCCAGGTTACTCGATCAACCTGTTCAATACCCTGCAATGACAAATGAGTTAAACCTTCTTCGGGACCCAAATTTGATTGGGTCCTGCGTATTTAAAGTATTGACCTTTATCAGGTAAAACAACATTTTTAAGTTTAACCTCTTTAGTCAATAAACATTTAACCTTATAAACAGATTTGAAAATCTTTTGTTTAATCTTGGGTATCCATGTTTCTCTCGCAGCAGTAACACTTGTGTCATTGACTGGACATTTGACCTTGTAGACATTCTTGGTAATCTTTTTTTTAGTCTTAGGTGCAAATGTCTCTCTCCTAACTTGAGGAGGAAAAGCAGTCTTAGATCGAACATTATTGTTCCTGTTCATGTGCTGTCGAGGAGCATTCTGTTTAACACATGCATAATTACCATTAAAATAAGCACGCATATTGTTAAAAGCACAAGACATACAATTGATAATACCACATGCTTTATGATTAGAATCAATAGTAGACATGGTATTTTTCTATTTTAACTTATTACTACCTAATCCAGTCTTAGAAGAACTAGTTGATTCAACAACTTTGACTGGTACTTTAGGTACATCTTTCTTGGATGAAACATTTGTTGTGTTAACGTCCTCAACTGATTTAGCCTTAACAAATACTGTGACATTTTTCTTGGATGACACATTCTTTGTATTAGAGTTCTTAATAGTTTTATCCTTAACACATTTATTCTTAACAAGGACTGTGCCATTTGCACTATCCTCATTTCTCATTTCTTCTTGTATAACCATAGAACGAATATCTGGTGGACCAGCATTAGATTTTGTAAACATTGGTTTTTCAACATTCTTGAGAATATGTGGTATACCTCTTTCTTTAGCTGAGATAGAATTAGGAGAATGATTACTCAAAGAACCAACAGCTTGACTGTAATCAAATCCTATTCCTACAGTTTGTTCTACTGCTTGTTTGTTGAAGAATTCTTTAGAAACTTTAACAGTATTATAACAAGCTCTAACCTGTGTTTCAAGTTCTCTAATCTTGGTTTCTTGTTCAGCAATCCTATCAACTTGTTTTACCATGTATTCTCCTAGACCCTTTTCTCTGTAGTTAAGTCGAGCTATTTCTTCTATATTCTTATCTTGATTAACCTGTACCTTTTTTAAATCTAACATTTGATTTTCAAGGTTAGTGTTAACAAGACTTATTCTCTCGTACCCTCTTTGTGCATTATTCAAGGAACTACGTAAACTATCAATTAACTGAGCATCAGTAAGAATTACCGGTGTGGTATAATAAGTTGAAGATTCAGCATTTGCCACCAACGCAAAGTTTCCATATTCTTCATCTTCGCTATCTGTATCATCCCAGCTTTTACCAGCAGCTACATAAGCTCTTCCACTTTTCTTCTTTTCAGAAGCATAATCTTTCTTCTGTGCTTGCTTGGGTTTCTGACACTCAGTAGCAAAATGTCCCAACTCATTACAATTGAAACAACGGATTTTGCTTCTGTCAACAGTTCCAGTTTTATAACCTCCCCTGTTACTAGAGGATGAAGAACCTCCTCTCTGAAATCTGTTATTTGACTTAAACCTGAACTTTGGATTTCTTCTGAATCTGAAGTTACTAAATTGTCTCACCATCATTGCCATAGATTCATCTTCCAATTGATCCAGCTCTTCAAGTGAATAAAATTCTCCACCATCCTGAGTAGCTGGTGTTTGGCCAAGTTCTACTTCAGTTTGTTCCTTGTTGAAACTGATAGGTTGAACAACTTTAGTTTCCACTTCCTTAGGAACCTCAACCACTAGAGATGTAGAAGAATTTGCCATTCTGCCTTTGCCATAGAATTCCTTTTGTTGTACTTGTTCTAATTCATATGTTTTCAGAACACCAAACAGCCTTTCAAGAGCAACCTGAGTTAAATCTCTAGATTCTCTGATGGCAGTGATTCTATGCTCCAAGTGAGTAGGCATAGTTAGTAAAAACTTCATGTTGATCTCCTTCTGAGTATATTGCTTGCCATGAACTTGCAAGTTGTTGATTATCTTGTTATACCTTTCGAACACTTCCTGAATGCCTTCATTAGGGCCAGCTCTAAAGTGTTCATATTCAGAAGTTAGAATTTGTAGTCTATTTTCCTTGACTTCATCAGTCCCTTCATTAATGACCTCAATAGTTTCCCAGATGTGCTTAGCAGTTTTACAATTTCTCACATGGCTATACATTACAGCATCTAGGGAATCCAATAGAATGAGTCTCAAATTTTTATCTAATCCAGCTTCCTCCTTATCTTCAGAGGTATAGTTCTTAGGATCATTTCGATAGGATTTGGCAGGGACTGTTACAGTTCCATTGACAACTGTTTCAGTATCATGTTGCATGGGAGTTACTGGTCCATTTTCCAAAACCCACAAAAATCTTGGGTTTGCTACATCAAGAAATAACTCCATTTTGTTTTTCCACATATCATAATTATCTTTATTAAAGATAGGAATTTTAACATTGCCTTTGGCTGACATGATGAATTTTTAAGAGAGTTAAAAATTCGAGGTTGATTTTTGATTGAGTAAAAATAGGATCTTGATTTGTATATCAATCAAATGGCTCGGATACCAATTGTTAGGTCCAATAAGATTGTAGAAGGGGGGGTTGAATACAATCTATGTCATTTTCTCGAAATTTGTTCTTTGAATAAAATTTATCTTAAACAAATTTTGTGCGGAATAATATAACACAGAATTCAAGTTGAATATATCAATATATTAACTTGACGGGTGTTACAAATTAATATCAAGAGATTAATAACTAATTAGAAAATTCGACATGAACTTTTCTAATTTTGCTAATTAAAATCAAGATATCAAGATATGAACTAGGAAACTTAATTCGCTAGTAGTACAAGAGTAATCAATAAACAAGTTCCAGCGGATCAGATATTACAATAGGCTTGAACTGAATTTATTGTGTGAATTAAAGCTTGAGCACTTGTGTGTAGAAGATGAGAGTATTTGATGTTCTTGGGTCTCTTATTTTCTTCTCCTGGTTGTTGTTGTCTTCTGTCCGTGTGTTTCATTTATATAGTAAACAAAACAATTCCTTCTGATCAACTGCTACACATTGACACGGTGATAGTATAGATGCCACGCTGATAGTATAACTGGCACGGTGATAGTATAGCAGCCTAGGGATAGTAGAACTCATTCCCTTAAAATAGTATGGATTTACTTAGAAATAATATACATTTACTTAGAAATAGTTTACTTAAAACTTCGGTAATAGTATAAATATTTCGGTCATAATATAACTGGTAGAAATAGTATAGTTTAAATATTTCGGTAATAGTATAGTATATTATTACTTGATCAGTAATAATATCTATAATACTTCAGAAATAATATACTATTAATTCCAGAAATAATATAACTTCGGGAATAGTATAAATTCGGGGATAGTATAGTATACTATTACTAATGCAGTAATAGTATCTATATTATTCCAGAAATAGTATACCACTTATTTCAGAAATAGTATAACTGAATTTTCAGAAATAGTTCAATTGAAATTCAGAAATAGTATAACCAAAATTCTCCGAAATAGTATAATCCATATATTATTACTGATTGAATAAATCAGAGATTAATTAACTTAATTAATTAATTAAATAAATTAATTTGTTTAATTAAATTAATAATATAGTTAATTAATAATTGACTTACTCCTTGTGAATCACTATAAACTTTGAGAAACTTCCACTGGATAATTGTTGACGTTCGATGTACTGTCTGGTTCATGAACGACTAACTCCAATATCTGTTCTTCAATTTGACTCTCAGTTGTGATCCACATACTTTCTTAGCACTCTTTAATAACTCCTGTACTGATGCTGTCTCCACGGTAATCTCTGTCACTTTAAACGAATCCAATTTCTTCAATGCTGAACTGGGGCATGATCAGTAAACTGACTCTTCTTCCAGTGTAAAACATCAAAACTATAGATTGATTTTCTTCTTTCTTATGGCATATAGTACTTTGTGAGATTCCTGAGACAGTGAGCATTAATTACTTATTACAATCTAATTTAAGTTGAGTCGAATCCTCGAACTACAAATAGGCTGTGTCATATGCCTTTCAAGGCCTCGTCAGGGGCAATATTCAACTGAATGCAACTAAAATCAGACATTTAGTTGCAAGTGGTTGCATTCAATTGCTGATTTCAAGTTCCATTTTTCAGTTGTCATTTTCGACCTCGTTTTTGAACTTTATATATAAAGTTCAAAAACGAGGTCGAAAATGACAACTGAAAAATGGAACTTGAAATCAGAAATTTAGTTGCATGTGGTTGCATTCAGTTGCAAATTTAGTTGAATATGCCCCTGCGGGGCCATGCAACCTAAATTCACCAAAATATCACCACCTTATATATATATATATATATATATATATATATATATATATATATATATATATATATATATATATATATATATATATATATATATATAACTTGAAATCAGAAATTTAGTTACATGTGGTTGCATTCAGTTGAATATGCCCCTGCGGGGCCTTGCAACCCAAATCCACAAAAATAGCACCCCACCTTAAAAAAAAAAAAAAGTACACAAGCGGCGCTTGCGTACAAGAGAAAGAGGGGGGAGGGGGAGGGTTATAGTTAGTATTTTTGCAATTTTGAAACTTAGTTAGTAGAATTGCAAATAGCTATTCTTAACAAAAGTAAATGTGCAAAAATTTACTTTTTCCTATTTATTTATCAAAAAAACCCTTTATTATACTATTTGTTTTAAGTTTTCCGGTCAACTCAATGAGATGTGCATGCGAATTATTTTAAAAGATAATTTATTTAAATACTAGCTTATAGCCCGTGCTTTGCACAGGTTATGTTTAATTTTTTATAAAATCATGTTAAATAAAATAGAGTATAATAATTTATTATGGATATAATTTAATTTTATAATATTGATTAATAAAATTATTAGTAATAATAATAGTTATTAAATAAATGATATGTATTGTTCCTATTAATATAAAATTTTAGTGTAAATTTGTTGTTGACGGAATTCGAACCTTGGATCCTTAGAAGAGGGATTTAAATATAGAATATTTCTTATTATTAGATCTAACGATTATCATTTATATACTAAATATTTAACTATCACTATTCTTTTAATGGGTGATTGAACCAAACAACCAAACTACTAATTATCCCTTAGTTTACTTATTATAGTTACTGGCTTATAGCCCGTGCAAAGCACGGGTTACTTTTAAATACTTTTAAAGTTATATGATTAAATAAAATAGAATATAATAATTTACTATGGATATAATTTAACTTTGTAATTAATTAATAAAATTAATAATAATAATAATAGTTATTTAATAAATGATATGTATTGATTAGAACTAATAATATAAAATCTTAATGTAAATTTGTTGTTGACGGGATTCGATCTTGAATCTTTAGAAGAGAGATTTAAATATATAATAGTCTTTATTATTAGATCTAACAGCTATCATCTATTTACTAAATATCTAATGGTCACTATTCTTTTAGATGGTTGAAACAAGTTGAACCAAATAATAAAATTATACCCCTATTTGTTTATTATATAATAGTATAAATATAGTATAGTATAGATAAGTCGCGAATCTCGCCGTAAATTCTTGAAGTAATGCATTCAAGTGTATTTTAAGGGTGTTAACTTATTATAAGGGTGTACACAGTTAATCATAACGTGTATATTACTTTGGTCAACAATGTCTTTTCAGTCAAATTAATCTTTGTTTACATTATTAAAATTAAAATATTTTTCTTGGCCCATTAGGCTTTTTTTTCTCTTATTATAACAAATTTTGGAAGAATCCAAGAGAACATAGAATAGACCCTTAATCACTTGAGTTTTTTGATCATACTCATGGACCTTAAATACTTAGTATTATCAATTATGTATAAATTAAAGAAATACATGAATTTACAAACATATTCTGTCTCAACGAGAGTCGATTCCCATTTTTCGAATCAAGGGTTTTAGCCGCCTCTTCTTATATTCTTCATTTTTCTTCATCTCCCTTACCAATTAAGCCCCCTTCGTTCTTCCATCTTATCTTCTATTTTTCCATTTTTTCAATAAAACTGAGCTTTTGATCCAAACATTTCGAAATAATATCCTTTGAGTTCTTAGGATTTTCGTATCATTTTGTGCAAGTTTGTCTTTTTTATGTTATTGGTTGTATCGTTTTATGCGAGTGCTCTTATATTTACTACATTGAAAATGAATTATATGGTGTATTGGTAAAAGACACTTTCATCATGTTTATAGCTGGTGTCCGACATGTAGATAGCTAGGGTGCGCTTGGGAGAGTGGTGAAAATGGCATGTGCTCACTCTTACAAAAAAAGTTTGTTCATAACATGAGGCCTCTTAACTAAGTTTTTGCAACTGAGTCTGAATTAGGGCTGCACACGGGTTTCGAAAACCGACCAAATCGACCCAAACCGATCCTCTTTTTAACTTATCAAACCGAACCGTGGGTTAAACGGGTTAATTTTTAAAAAACCCGAACGAATTGGGTTGGGTAAGGGTTTAACAAATTTTAACCTTTACCCAACACAACCCGTTTACATAAAATGCATTTTTTTTTTTTGCATATTTTCTACTTATTTCCGCACTCTATAAATTTTCTGCAACACTCTGCAACATTCTGCAATACTTTCTGGCTTCTGCAACATTCTGCAACACTTTCTGCAACATTCTGCAACATTATGCAACACTTTCTGGCTTTTGCAACATTTTCTATAACATTCTGTAATGCGTGGGATTTTTTGCAAAGTTCTTCTGATTAGGAAATTTAACCCGAACCAAACCGAACTAATTGGGTTGGGTCGGGGGTTGGGTTAAAGAATTTTTTTTTTCAAAAATGGGTTGTTTTCTTATAAAACCGAATTAATTGGGTTGGGTCGGGGTATGACGAAAACCCGACCCAACCCTACCCATGTGCAGCCCTCTGTGAGGGTCAATTGCAAAGTTAGGGGAGATGTAGGCTGGATTGCTCGGGAGATTTTTAATTTTCATGTATTCAGTTTGTGAAGCGATCCGGAAACAAAACGGTTAAATGTTTAGCTCGTTTATTTATTTTTCAACCTGCAAGGTCAGTTGGGGTTTGTCCCAATTGCACTTTTTTCAAATTATTAATGAAATCTGCTTTAATTTTGGGAAAAAAGAAGAAGAAATATATGAATTTCTAAGTTATAATTGGAATTCTACTATTTATTTCGACTTTTGTCTGAATTCTTTATTTCGTCTTGTGTCTGAATTCATGTATTCGGTATTCATTTTTAAATAAACAAAGAGAGGATCTTGACAAGAAATTGCACTATTACTATGAAGTGATTTTTACGCTGAGTTGAATGTGTTAATTTCGTTCGGTTCATAGATGATGTTTGGGATGTTGTTTTCTCTTTTTACATGTTCTGATGTTCCAGTAACGCTGTTGGTTACATTCTTCTAGCTTACATTCTTTGACTGTACATTTTTCATGGTAGAAAAAGAGGGATTTGCTTACTGAAAGAACTCATCTTCTGTTACTGTGTAGGCAACAAAAATGAAGTATTGATTCTTGAATCTCTAGAATAATATTTATGTGTTCATTTCCTTTCTATTGAATCAAAGCTTAATTTATTTCTCTGGCATCTAAACTCTCCCTCATTCCATTAGCCCCCAATCCCTCTTTTATATTTTTTTCATTCCTATTTATATATTGCACGTATTCTTGATGATCTAGCAAATGTCATAAATAAATGGCACCCGTATCCGTAGGTAAGAATGGCGAGTATAAATATTTACCTCGAACAAACAAGTATGCCCAGAACTAAGCAACTAGGCCAGGAAGGCCGCGGAACAACCTTGAATAGCTCTGCAAACTGATTTTGTTGTTACAAGGCGAGAGAATGGATGTCTTCGAGAAAACTCCTCTTTGAAAAAATAATAGATGATCTCCAGAAGGATACATCCAAACATCAAGTGTTTCTTCTCGAACCCAATATATCGTAAATTCTAGCAACAGAATATAGCCACGACTCCTTTGAGTGGCCTGGAGAGTAAAGTGACTAAATTCCATGTCAACTTGCTAAAAAAGTAAAAAATAAACTAGGACAAAGTAATTAACTGGCATGCCACCTTTCACCTCTTGGTGTAGCTAGCGGTATCTTCCTCACTACCTTTACAGAATGTGGAAGGTTCGAACCTTGTCAAACACAAGGTGGGTGCGTGAGTGTGTATAAATATCAAAAAAAATAAATAAAAATTACTGGCATGCCACAAATAGCGTTTGCACAAAAGCCTTGTCAATCATCCATTACATTGGGATATCAAAAATAAAAAACTTACCCCAATCTTCCTATCACCAACTTTGTCCCACACATAAAACTTGTTCAATGAAACTCGGTGAGTAATCAAGTATTAACAAAAATTGGCATTGTGCCAAAAATCACATCCGAAAGCAACATAACCTAAAGTACAGTCAAACTATTACATCCAGGCATAATAAAATTTAAAAGCTTTCACTAAAATATGGAGATCAGTAAATTTCCTCAATCTTGATATCCGAATAGCTTGCAATGATGGCATCACCAATATCCTTCAGTTCCCTCTTCTTGGATTCATACTCATCAGCTTCAGCACTTGTGTTTGTATTAACCCATTCAATAGCCACCTTGATAACTTTCTCCAGCTTCATGCGGTCAGCTGCCTTAAGGTTGCATTTAGCTCCAATGCCACTCCTCATATTATATGCATAATCTTCAAATGCATTCATTGCCTCAATCCTTCTTTTAAACTCCTCATCTTCAGCCCTGTACATATCTGCATCTAGTATCATCATTTCAATCTCCTTCTCTGTAAGTCTTCCCTTTTCATTGGTGATTGTTGTATTCTTCTTCACCCCGGCAATCTTACACTCTGCAGTAACATGTAATACCCCATTTACATCAATGTTAAACGTTACCATAACTTTAACTTCACCCCTCGGGGCAGGTGGGAGGCCATTTAGTGTTATCTCACCCAGTAAGTTGTTATGTGTTGTACTTGATCTCTCACCCTCAAAAACTGATATGCCCATCCATACATCATTATCTTGGGAGGTAGAGTATTCCAATTTTCTGCTGGTTGGAATTGTTGTGTTCCTTGGAATAATAACACTCATTAACTCACCCTTTGTCCGAATTCCAAGTGACAGAGGAGTAACATCAAACAGAAGTAAATCCATAATGCTATGATTTCCCGCACCAGTCAGTACAGCAGCTTGGACAGCTGCACCATAAGCAACAGCCTCATCAGGATTGATGTTTTTGCAGAGCTCTTTACCATTGAAAAATTCTTGCAATAACTGCTGCACTTTAGGAATTCTGGTAGATCCACCCACGAGAACAATATCATGGACCCTACTCTTGTCCATCTCCGCATCTTTCAAACATTTGCCCACAGTCTCCACACAACCAACAAAAAGATCCATATTTAAATCCTCGAATCTAGCACGAGTGATTTTTGCACAGTAATCAATTCCTTCATACAAAGAATCTACATCAATTGTTGTCATGGCATTGTGAGAGAGAACCCTCTTTGCCTTTTCACATGCATTTCTTTATCTTCTTAGGGATTTAGCATTATGACTGATGTTTTTTCTGTGCTTCCTTCTAAATTCTTCAACAAAATGCCTTAGCAAACGATTGTCGAAGTCCTCACCTCCAAGGTGAGTATCACCTGCTGTAGCCAGAACTTTAATATAATTTTTTTTGACTTTAAGAAGAGACACATCAAAAGTACCACCACCAAGATCAAATATTAGCACAATTTTCTCCCCAGCTGAACTACTTGTAAGCTTTTGGTTAAGACCATATGCAACTGCAGCAGCTGTCGGCTCAACAAGGATGCGCAACACATTGAGGCCAGCTATTGTTGCTGCATCTTTTGTAGCCTGGCGCTGTGAGTGCATTAAAGTGTGCAGGGACAGTGACAACAGCATTAATTACTTTTTTACCCAGGTATTCTTCAGCAATTTCCTTCATCTTAATGAGAACCATTGAAGATAACTCCTCAGGTGAAAATTGTTTGTCCACACCTTTGTAATTCACTATTATCTTGGGTTTGTTAGCATGATCACTAATTACCGTGAACGGCCAGAGGTTCACATCACTTTGTACAGTTGAATCAGTGAATCTCCTTCCAATCAACCTTTTAGCATCTGTGTAAAAGTAATATAGTTAAGTTTATGAATCATGGCTAAATGGTGGTTTAATTTTGTGGATTCCTTTGCCAAAGGTTTTGTTTCAGTTAAATGCATATATTTAAAGTAAATACTGACGCCAGATTACATAAGAATTGTGTAACACTAGTTTATAAAATCTCACTATAATCAATATGGACCCAAATGACATTTCATTTTAATGGATAAAGGTGTGAGAAAATTCTACAGCATATTAAGTTAGATAAGCAAAAATAACAATATCACTAATCAAAAGTTTAGTATTTACGATACCAGTGGAAAGCCGTGACCTTATTTTTTTTTTTAGATAATACGTATAAAGATGAACTAATCAAGAGTTTATTATTTAGGACTTAAGTGTGGAGCCTGGACCTTATATTTTTATGCAGATAATACGTATAAAATGAATGTTCACGTCAAGCAAGACTTCATATATATCTGAAAACAATCTAAAATAAACACCGCATACTACAAACAGAACTCCAAACAGTGATTCAGATACACATTATATATAAGTACCAAAAATAGTGTTGACAGGATTGAGAGCAGCCTGATTTCTTGCAGCATCGCCAATAAAACGCTCCGTGTCAGTGAAAGCAACACATGATGGTGTAGTTCTGTTACCCTGATCATTTGCAATGATTTCAACTTGGTCATGTTGCCAAACTCCAATGCAAGAGTATGTCGTTCCTAGATCGATTCCTACTGCAACTCCGTCATTTTTGGCCATCTGTACATGCAACTATAATTAAGAACCAGGAACAAAATAAGATAACTGTAACTTAATAAAGAGTGTGCAGAAAGCTGCTTGTTTTACAAGGGCTTTATACAACTATAAAGCTATCCGTTGCCCTATGAACTGTTACTCCTTGCTCTAGAGTTATTTTTCAGGAGGAAAGCATATGAGATATGGAACTAAGTAAAGTCTAAAGATTAAAGAACGACTTCATCCACTTGCTCCCGAAATTTAATAAATTGAGAATGATTACATTTGTGTGCTCCTAGAATGGATCTGCAAGGGGGACACTAGCTTAGTCGTAATGACTTCACAATATCTTATACACTTTGAATATATTTCCTACACATTCTACTCACTGCTCCCCCTGAATAAGGCTAAGATTGTGGCTTCAAAACCCACCATTCATATATAGTGTGATGAATAAGGTTTTTGACTTGTAATGCGGTGGTTTGTGAGCTTGCAGATCGAACTAAAACAAATAATAAATCTTTCTAGAATTACTTGACTTGTAATGAGTCAAGTGCTTTCCTACGCAAATATAATTTGTAAAAAAAAAATCTTCGAAAACCCAGAATAAATCAAATGGGACAAGTGCTTTGGTATTATATGTTGTTTGAAAAACTAAGAGAAAAGAATCAAGTTCCTTCCTTAGCCCTTTCAAGTTGTATGATCAATTAATTATGGTCGCACTGTAAAATGCTATGTTACTCGAACTCTTAATTTTACCTTTAAGTACTTGTGTCGGACACTCGACGATTTGGATACTTAATTTAAGCAAAAACATGTATATTTTTTAAAATGTTATCGAATCTGACAGTTGAATACATACATGTTGGACACTTATAGCCGAGTACGAATGACATAGTTAAAATATAATGCAAAATGCACAAGCAAGCTACTTGTGTCCCAAATAAATACTACATACTGCAATATATCACTACAATTCCATGCTCTCAACAACTAAGCTAATCAATTCTATTTTAAAAAGAAAGAAAGTTAACCACAAATTTTATCAAAACCCCAACATTTTGTACTTGAAGAAATAATAATAATAATAATAAAAAAAAGGGTAACATTATGACAACAATCATGTAATGTACCTGTTTCAGAACCGGGAAAACGGATAAAGCACAAGAGATTTACACAAGCTGCTGCGGGAGTGAAAAAGTGATAGCTAGGGTTATGTTTTCAATAATTTATTATCGTGTCCCATACGGTACCTCTGTTAATAATTTATTTTCATAAAAAATATTAATTTAGGAAATTACTCAAAATACTGTCTTTTCAAACTTATTTCTTAAAATACGATAATTTTTTTTAAAAAAATTCAAATATACGGTTTTAAAATTTTAGTTTAAAAATAAGATTTGTAAATTTGTAATTTGAATATAACTTTACTTTTAATTTTTGAAATAAATTCAATGTTGATTCAAAATATTTATACGTGGGTCTAAAATAGTAAAACAAAAATAATCGTATTTTGCTAAAATAGTTTAAGGTCCAAAATGAGTTTGGATGACTTATAAGGCCCATAATCGGCCCGAACCAGTGATACTTACCGACCCATTTCATTCCCTCTCAAAATATGTTGTGGACGTCACTAACATTAAAAATTAAAAATTTATGTGTATCTTACCAAAAGTTTTCGACAATCAAACTCGTTCTTTTTTATTCAAATTAACATGTTTGCGGAAGTCACTGTGAACAGAGGATATTCTAGCATATATTCATCACCAACATAGATTTAGGTGGGCATGTATATTTTTAGTCTTCAAAAAAATTGTTCCAAGTTTCGCCCCTCTAAAAAAAGTTTCTGGTTCCGTCTTTGACCTACAACACATTAAACCTCCAACACCACTGATAATTCTCGATTTAACTTTTCCCGATTACGTAAGTTGTTTATTGAGAATATTAAGAAACATTACTATACCATAACTGCTGGATTTGCAGAAGGATTTCTACAATAGTTTATTTGTCGCAGATACTATAAGGTTAGCTGCAGAATTTTACCTCTGTCTTACCCCATGTCTTTATAGAGTAATTCCATATGTTGCTGCCACCATTTACTTTGCTGAGGAGTTATGACACCTTGATGGAAGCTTACAGAAAAATTTTCAGGAAGGAGAGGATTGGCAACATAGATACTGTCTTGATAGCCTTGATAGGATCATAGGATCAGCTATTCGGCTGGCTGCTGCTGGTGCTATATCAAACAGTGCTACATTTTCTCTCTAGGGAGCACGAAAATACTTGAGTAAGCTTCATGCTCTTGCTAGTATTCTTGAATACAAAGGAGTACATAAGTTTGTATAAAGGACTTGGTCAGATGGTCCGAGCTACGTGAAGCTGATACCTGCTGCTAGAATTTATTTATGTCCAATGAACTATGAAGCATTTAAGAAAGTATTCGTAGGTCTTACCTAGTCAATCCAGAGTCGCATTCTTGATTTGTGTCCAAATTCCTATCAAATTCCTGGGTGTGAAGTTCATAAAACTGAACTACTAGTTAAATTTACATCAGTGTCACCTAAACTGCATATCTAGTAAACAAAAAACTAAGAAAAAGATAGAACTATCTGGGTTTCAAGCCATTATATATATCAAGCATGTGTAGATGAGCCTAGTGCTAGAAACAAATTCAATGAGAAAGTCCATTTACTTGTAAATAAGATATTGGAGGAAACCAAACAGGTAAAGCTAAGTTGAACAATCTAATTAGCAAACCTTGTTTAGTTCCATCCAATTCTCACTTACAACTAGAACTAAGTCCAATCTAAACGTAAAATATATACTACGAAAAAACTCCAATCAGTTCTTGAGTTGGAAGTAAGATATTGGAGGAAACTATACAAACTAATGCTAAACTAAACTAGCAGGTTAGGCAAACTTTGTATAGTTCCATCCAATTCTTACTAGCAACCAGAACACAACTAGAACAAAACACTGTTAATTATTCAGCTTCTTTTACTTCTCATTTGTGATAAATCTTTCTCCAGCTCTCTTTATATAGACATCAGTTGTAACAACCCACACATTTTGTATGAAAACACAGACTTCA
Organism: Saposhnikovia divaricata; assembly: GCA_036435485.1. Classification (NCBI taxonomy): domain Eukaryota; kingdom Viridiplantae; phylum Streptophyta; class Magnoliopsida; order Apiales; family Apiaceae; genus Saposhnikovia; species Saposhnikovia divaricata. The sequence continues at coordinate 50,216,268 of CM071595.1, read as the reverse complement.
TGTTCTTTTTCTTTAACAAGTACAGTACTGAATTCTAAATGTCCTTATGGATGGACCAAGCTCTTTGCCTAACAGTTGCATGCTTGATGTACCCTACCAGTTTATAAAAACAGAGGATCGCTTATACAATAGTTTATACAAAAATTTATACAATAGTTCAATATAGTTTCTGAACCAGAGGAACTCGGAGAATTGGCAGGTACAAGTGCCGATAAAAATTTGGAGCCCCTTTATTTATAAAATAATAATTTAAAAAAACATTGATCAGTTATTTGGATGAAGTTTTATCTACATTGCAAGATACTAAAATCTGACATACTTTCGAAAATATTTAATATTTAATTAAGCTGATGAAGATAACATCCCAAGTACAAATCTGTCGCATTGCATTGAGAGGAATAGCTGATTATAAATAAACTTCTGCTAAAAATTATAATAATCATCTTGTAATGTGAGCGACATATGAATCAAACAACGAACTCCACCTTCTGTCACAAGGCATAAACAGTAACATGATTAAATTGCTCTAACAATTTGTCGATTTGGTTTTTGTATAGTAACGGAACAACCAAAGAACACCAGGCAACAATACAAAAATGCTAATTAGCTTGCCCACAAAGTTGATTTTTCTAGTAATTAGTTTATTTATATCAAGTTTGTCATAGGAAATCCTAAAGCATCAGCACTAGGTACAAAATTCTAAGACAACAAACTGATACGTAATGAATACTCGAATACAATAACCATTTTTTCCCTAGCAGAACAATCATGCAACAAAGTAGTTAAGCTAATATTTTTTCCCTCTTTTTTCGAGAGCGGAAGATCGAAGACTGATGCTCATTATCAATGACATGCCACAATCACAGCCAATCTAGCTCAGTTCTGCTCCTCCCCATCTGCAGCAAATTCTTTTTCTTCCGCCTCGGCGGCCATCAATTCTTCGAACTTCTCTGTCTTGACCAGTAATATTTCGATCTGCAAAGAGAAAATAAGTCAGTCTATCTTCCACCCACACGATTAAAGAATGAATGTCGTGTATTGACTGGAAATATACAGTTTGCACTTTGGATAGAGAAAACTAGAGAAGGTGAGAGAAGGTGCGACTGGTACAAGATGGAACATAATTACATAAACATGACAATTGTTTTAGAAACTACAAAATTAATATATAGCTCAAATTGGAGGAAAACTATCACTTAATCATCAAAATGTCGTCTATGTGAAGTTCAAGCTTTATAATGCCAAACCCAAGCTTTATATAGTACTACATTCTTCTTTTCCTATGCTTAATTTTCGTATTAACTATTAAAAAGTAATAGGTAGAATCTCGCGAGTAAACAAACTCTAAAGTTGCACCAATGTGGAATCTCCAACTCTGAAGGAGAGTTGCTTTCAGAGACATGTCAAATTAAAGCATAAACCACCCATAACTGCAGTACTTCGAACCGTGTTTATTTAGAATGCATTGAGGATCACCTCATTTTGAGCATAAAATAATTTGTCTCTAATCGCATTTTTGAGTATGTGAATTGGTCACTTTAAGTTGGTAGATTTTTATTTTTATTTTAGTTTCCAGTAAACTACTTTACATTTTGTTATTAAAATCTGTGTTTTTTAAAGGTAACAACTAGGAGCTCAATAGTGATGAACAGCATCGTCAGAAGTCTAGTAAGTTCAGCACCCAACAACAGACTGTAGATGACAACTTTCTCGGTGCTTTGTGTAGTTATAAAAGTATAATACTAATACAGTACAGATGAGTAGGGGATTTTCATTCTGTTCTTACACAGAAATTAGCTCTTTGAGCATATCATGCCTGATGGTGTCACTTGTGACTAGAAACAGGGTCCTACTTCTGTAATATTGCAATAATACTATACTATACGATATGATTCTTTAATCATTTGATGTTCATAATGAATGCATTCACATGTTACCTTTGCTTTGGGAATAGGCCTTGCTCCTGGTTCATCCCTCATGTCAACAGTCAGTGTCCTGATCTCTGTATACAGAAAAACAAAAATGCAAGATCTCAATTTTATATGTCTGCATTGTCCCACTCTTCACCACCAGCCATAAACTTGTGACAAATCATGAAAGCTTTTTAAATATAGAGTATTAAGTATTCACTGTTATTTAACATAACACAAAGGTCAGAGAATAATATACACATACGCACACACACGCACACATTGATTTTTCGTCTTGTATTCACAGAACACAGAGAACTGACAGTAATTTCTAGCAAAAATCTTACTCTTCTCAACAGCAAATCCATTGTTCTTTAGGATTTCGGCAACAGTGACCACCGTAGCAATAGCTGTAGATGACACAACACGAAAATTTAATCGGAACCGTGCAGAGGCAAAAAAAATCAGTTTACAGCAAATGAGAGATTAGATGGAATGATTACATAATTTAGCATGTCATCGGCAAGACTATAGAACCAGGAACATGGTGTAATTTTATCACAAAGACAAGAAAAGAGAAAGAATAGAAGCAAATTTTGCTAATCACGGTATTGCTTAGGTTATAATGCAAGTTATGGTCCTCTGATCATATCAGTCTCTTATAGAATCTCAACTATATCACATGGAACTACCATAATGATTCAACATAACAGATTACACATCAGCATGCAAGGTCCAAAAGGTGATGGGTGAATCACAAGAGCTTCTAATTTTCGGGCATTATGTTAGGAGCTCGTTTCCAGATCTTACTTGTGCAAATTTAGATTTTACTATAATATACACCTTCCTCCTCCTATCCAGGTATAAGCCATTTACAATGCTCTAGGTTAAGAAAATTCAAAGCCAAACCTCGTGCACAATTATTTTTCTAACAAATGTCACTTAAAAAGTTCCTCACAAAAATTTAAATTCTTTGACTAGAATTCCAACTCTCACCCTGAATTTCTTTAGACTATTCTGACTTTGAACTCTTATCTCTCAGGGGTAAACAAAGAACTGGGTGAAACATTTTCTCAATACTTAATACGGTCATGTTATTGCAATACGAATACAGAAAGCAACAAAAATGAATGATTCAAAATAAAATAAAGGAGGGATCAGATATAATACCCATTCCGAGTGCAGAAAGTTCAACTTCATTGTACTGCTGCAAGAACCTCTGCATACACAAATCACCAAAATTGACTAAGAAACTAAATTGGTACACGAGCATCAGATAGATTTACAAAAATTATGTACTGAGACGTGAGCATAAACAGTGCCTATTTTTCAAATCATTCTTTGTTGTCATCAATTTCACTGATCAAATACTAGTAGCTAGACTTTTCATTGTGTTTATACGAACATGGAATATTTTTGGCCAGCCAGAACATACAGAGATACACTCAATTATCAACTTTACTGCAGATCAGAATCTAGGAAATTTCTATACATCAAACATAGACTAACCTTGTCAAAACTAAGCTGATTAACCTCACTAAAACTTTTAAACAGTGTCAAGAGTGTTTTTATGTTGTATCCGTCAAGCAGCTCAAAAAATTATGCTTCAATAAAATAATGTGTAAAGCCAAATGGATACGAAGCTGATGGTATCCATCATTCTCAATACAGGCATCTTAAAATCTTTTGTTCTTGGTTTGTGTGTACCTATTCTTATTTATGGAGACGGACAATATTTTCTTTAGTTAGGGTTTTAATATGTCTACATTGGCATGTACAAATTATTTGAAAGTTGATTCATTTATTAAATATATTCATGCATCTTTGATCTTGTTATAATTTTATAATTTCTTGTCCTACGCCCGATTTTCACTACAAAATTGACAAATAAAGACTTCAGTTACGTTCAACAGGAACATATATTAAAACCCTATATACTAATATGAAAAAACATAGTCTACATACTCTTCCAATATAATCTTCTGAAAATTTTATAAAAATACAAATACAAAGGATATATACTATTCCCATATAAATCTTCTGCAAATTTTAATCTGTTGGTTACATGGTTCCACCATAGTGGATTATTAATGATGCTAAAATTAAGCATATGATAGCTAGCTTATACTACTACTGTATAAGCATATGAATGACGCTTTTTAAGAAACTCAGTCATGTGAATGTGATACTTATTAAAATGCTAAATTGAGTGTCTTGAAACTATTATACCATAAGCTAGTTTCTATCCGAAACACTGCACCTGGGCCATTAGTTTCTAGGGCAAATTTGGAAAACTTTTAATACTACTAAAAACATCAACAAATTTTTTCACAAAACAGAGAATTTTTTTCATTCAGTACATTCACTTCTCTAACAAATAGACTCTTTCCGGAGCTTATACGAACAAACAATTCAAATAACAAAAAGTACTTAAGCTGAATGAATATCTCTATAAAAGGACTCACGGACAATCTCCTCATACAAAACCCCAAAATCCAAGCTTTAAATCAAATACAATAAAGCCTCTAACAATTACTACACCCGAGCCAATGAACTTGACCAAACGGATGTAGTTCATTGATTAGTTGAGCTAAAATATACACCCCATATTCGCATCTATTACAATTGGGACCAACAAAATACATCACTTAACAATCCAGGATATTAACCAATCTGGATATTAACCAATCAAGTATAAATTTATCGAGATTTTACCGTAACTGACAACACAACACATATACACACATCCACTTGTACAAACACGTTCAACATTCACAGTCCGAACAATGAATCAAGTATGTAACAGTACAACACGCACACACAACGTACATATAGACTGATACAGGGAGGGAGAGAAAGAGAGAGAGGGGGAGAGAGAAAGAGAGATAGGGAAGAAAGACAGAGAGAGAGAGAGAGAGAGAGAGAGACCTTAGCGAGATTGACATAGAAAAAGAGAGATTTTTTAGTGTTGGAGACTTGAATGCGATTGCTTTTCTTCTGAGAATCGGCGCCGGCGATGTTCATGTTGTTAACTCCTTCGGTTACGCCTTCCATTGTTTTTTTAATTAATTTCTCAAAGGACTCAAAACCCTAAATTGTGAGAAAACCCTAATTGTATCCTCTCTTCTGTGTTCCTCTCTCTTTACCGGTTCGGACCTATATAAGGGGGAAGTTACATGTGTTTGTTAAAACATAATATTGTCTTTTTTTAATTTATTAATTAGAAATTATATCCTTATATATAATAAGAGTAAGAGGGATACTAACAACAACATTATATTATATCCTATTATATCCTATTTTATATAATAAGGGTGCGATACTTCTCAATAACATATTTAATTTAAATATTTTTAACTTCAAATATAATATGTCACTATCTATTTATAATCTATTAAAATTTAAAAAATATATGATTAATTGTAAAGACGGAAACAAAGGATTTACTCTGATTTAATAGTATAGATATATGGAGGGTAAAATAGCTAATTGGTCACTGAAGTCACTAGCAACTTGCAAGTAGGTGACGAAGTTAAAAAAACTTTCAATCGCATCATGAAGTTACAATTAGCTTGCAATCACAACACTAAGTTGAAAAAAATTGCACGACCGTTAAATTATGTTGACTTTTAACGGTTCTCCGTTAAAAGACAACACATTTTCGGTTAGGTCACTGACTATGTGCTAATTTTCATTTAGGTCATTTACTTGAAAAAAAAATTATTCAAAAAATATCTAACGAAAATATTTTTTTAAATGATTATGTTTTTTTAAATTTAAATTGTAATCATTCAAAAAAATTAAACAAAATTACACTTTTGGTATCACTTATTAATATCGAAAAAGATGGATCGGAAACTTGATATTTTTTTAAATATTTGTTTGCTTTTACCGATTTACTAGCATATAAACTAAATGGATATGTTCAATTCTAAATTTAATTAATTTATAAATTAAATAAATGGAAAAAAGGGATATCTAAATATTTGTTCAATTGTATCGATTTATAAGCATATGGGTTAAAACGGTATATACAAATTAAATTTAATTAAAGTGTAATAATTTGGAAAAAATGTAAACATTCGATTTTTTTTACCTTTTATCATTATCGAAAAAAAACTTGTTATCTTTTCGTTCACTTGTATTTATTCATGAGCATATGTATTGAATTGGTATGCATAATTTTAAATTTTATTAAAGAAAAATCATTTGGATTTTTTTTAAAATTTAATCAGTTAAAATTAAATTTGGCTAATGATTTAATTGAAAATTGTTATCAAGTTCAGTGACCTACTTGCAAGTTTCATAGTGGCACGTCAGCATTACGTCATCTTTCCGTTAAAGTTTTTAACGGAACTGACGGCAATTACCAATTTGTAAGTTTTTAAGTACTTCATTAATTGACTGAAAGTTTTTTTAACTTCGTGACCTATTTGCAAGTTACTAATGACTTCAGTGATCAATTAGCTATTTTACCCTATACGTGGAACAGTAGTTATGCACTTATGCTCTTTAGTTTGTTGTGTTACCTGTGTCTCATGTTGCATCATGAAAGGAGCTTGGCACACCCTGCACATAATTTAGTTTCAGGTTCTAAGATCGATAATGACCACTACTTAATCATCCTTTTCGCAACATATAAAAACGATATTCCAGATTAGGAGATTATAAGGCTATTGATTAGAAAAAATTGAATATCATTATTTTCAACGATGAAAGTGTTAAATTTTGAAGAATAAATTTTTAATAAATATAAAACAACTTATTAAAAATACTATTTGTAGATTTAATTGCTGCTTTAATTTTTTTTATAAATTATTAAAGAAACAATGGTTTGAAACAATAAAATAATCTTTTTAAAGTATCTTTTGTAATAATATTGCAGTTGCTTATGGTTGTATTAAAGGTTAGTTTTTGTTATTTTTTATTATATTTTGTTACAAAATCGTATTTGTACAAAAAAAATCACTTTTAACAAAAAATTGAAATTAAAAAAGTACTTTTTGCAAAATAAAAATGGTTCCAAAAATATTTTTTAAACATTCCCCTATATTTAATTAAAAAGGAAAAAAAGTCCATGTTAACTTCTAAAATATGAAAGTATTTATTTTTTTTACAATTATTTTGATTACGTAATAACGTTTAAATCTTTCAAATAATACATTTTTTCATAAATAAGAGCATAAAATTTAATAAAAATTACTTTTTTTCTTAAATTACTTGATTTCTACATGTATTATCTAATTATATGCTATTATCTTATTTATACATTTATATATAAGAAGTGTGAAAGGGATTTTATTCAGAATTTGTAATAAAAGTAGCTGTCGCTATTTTTTATGTATTAAAGATTTATTTAGTTGTTAAAATGGCTATTTTAAAATACTAAAAATAATTTTTAAATGATTTGAACCAAATATAGGTTGTCATTCTTAAAACCAAATACAGGTTGTCCTCTTAAACTGAAATCAATGTAAAAAATCATGATTTTTTTCAATTACCATAATATCGAAATAAATTTTAAAAAATGTGTCAAATTTATTCAATATTTTCTTAATTTTTAATATAAATTTACTTATAGATATTAAAACAACTCTACATTGTAAGATATATAAACAGTGTTTATAAAAATGAATTAGACGATCCTCTAAGCAACCGTTTAAGCGAAATTAGATCATCAAACGCTTCAATTGTGTTTTAATCCGATGATTAAGCATTTTTAAAAATTAAGCGATTTATAAGCGTTAATATAACGGATTAGGAGGTTAAATAGATGTTGACTTGCAAAATTTTTAATTCTTAAAATACTAATATTTATTATAATCAAACAATAATAATAACTAAAAATTAAAAATATATTAATTTTGCTAAATACTTTGTATTTTAAGATTATTAACACTTAATTTTGATAAAATGTTAGTCTTACACATATTAACATTATAGTTAAAATCTTAAATAAATATTATCTATCCTTTTAGATATTCGTTTAAAATTTGGTTAAAAGTTCACTTATATGTTATATGTTAAGGACTTGAAGGCTTTTCCATCGTTTAAAATCGCTTTTTGCTTTTTAGAATATTATGTATAAACCTATATAACAACTATTAGTATATTCTGTATAATAATAATAATAATATAGAAAGAATAAGATTTTTATATAGAATTTCGAGATTCACGATTTAGTACTATAAAAAGAATAAGATTCATTAAATCTTGAAATAAATAGTGAAAATTATTAATTTTAATATAAATTTTTTAACGTTAACGAATAAATTTCTTCTTCAAAAAATTAAGATTTGAACCTCAATTATAATATATTAAAAAAAACTTATATTCCTTAGAATTAAAATTGTCAATAAAAATTTAAAAGTTAAAAAATTATCAGTATCAAAGAAAATTTGTGAATAATATAATTTAAATATTTAAAAAATAACCGTGCATTGTACGGGTTATAAGCTTGTATGTTTTAATGATAATATGGTTTATATTATGTGATTTTTGATAAATATATTGCTAAAAGTAATTTTTTACAATTTTATTTTTGTTAAGAAAAACTATTTACAAATTTACCATCTTACTTTAAAAAATATCTTTTTTATTGCAAAAATACTAATTTCTTAAACTAAATACACATACAAATATATATTCCTACGGGGCCAGAATTATCAAAACAACATCACTGTCACATCATCTGTGTCCCTCACGTTAGCAAAGAGTGGGATCCACCTGCCACATCAACTGGGGTGGGACTCACCTGCCATGTAGTTGCCACGGCAGCAAAGTGGGACCCACCTGCCACAAGGTGCATAATTAGCAGGGCCACATTGTTGTGGAATAAAAACTAGGTTACGAATTTGTATTTAATGCTAGGGTTCGGGAGCTTCGTGCTTTAATGGCTGTTTCAGTGTTCGAGACTAACCGATCCTCACAGAGTGCCTACGTATCTCGTATTGAGAATCAAGCCAAGACGTAGTTCTGAGAATGAGGGGTCAGGCCCTTTATATAGGCTGAGGAGCCTTAGAATTATGGTAGGATTCGGAGACTTGGCAAGCAAGTCACCTACATTTAATGATAAATCATTTTTAGTCGTGAATATAGCATTTAATGATAATTGTTATGCTCGGATCTGGCATAATAATTATCATGATTTAATTAGCTAAATTAATGGTTCATAATTTATTATGGGCTTAGAAGATGACAATTGGATCACTAAAGCCCACTATTGGAATCAGCCCGGCACGACTAAAGGGCAGCTTCGCTCGTGATCCTATCTAAAGGGATCGCCTCGATAATATTTTTCTCTAAGGATCGCTTCGCACTATTATTACATCTACATACTAAACGAGATCGCTATCTCATTCTCCACTGGAAGGCTCATAGCCAGGCCCCTCGAGGTCACATGAGTATCTATACACTTCGGTTCGCTTCGCATGACTAGGCCCCTCGAGGTCACATGCCAGGCTCTACTGTACTTCTCTACTATCCTCATTTGAGAGGCCTCGATTCTAACCATGCGAGACCATCGGTTTCCTTCTCTGGGCCATGGATCATGGATAAAATAAATGACTCATTGCCACATCAGCCCTAAACAAATGGGCTTGGGCTCTGACTTATCTTTTAAAACCCTAGCCCGTCTAGGTAACTTGTGGCCCAAGAACTACGTATGGCTCGATCCCTATAAATAGGGTACGTAGGCACCTTGATACGGATGAGAAACAGTTCACCCCTGAAAACACCTATCAAGTTCAGCCACACCTATACACACATAAACCCTAATCCTTATTCTTCTTATAGCAAAATATCCGTATTTTGCTCCGTTAATCTAGCAAACCTCCAAAACATTGTTATACCAATTTCTCCCTATAACAATAATATTTATGTAGCGTTTGTTGGTTTTTATTTTTTTTGAAATAAACAAATTTTATTACTCACAAATCATGGAGTAGCATATCCAAAATAAAGTAGGTTTTGTGTTCAAGGCATACTTTGCAATACAACGAGCAACTAGTTTTAGTGCGTGTAAGTCATGGATCTTTATGGAAACATTTTTAATTTTATTTTAAGAATGAAGGTTGAATTATTTAAAATTGTATTGTTAACTTATAATTCTAATAGTATTATATGAGTAGAAATGCGTGTTGATAATGAGGATTAATGAACTTCCCCGTTGAGTAATATAAATAGTTGGAACCACGAATGCATCAATGTCGGAATTTTCTGGTTGTTTATGGTGATTAGAAAAAAAATACATAAATAATTTTGATGATTGTTCATAATGAGTAGTAAGTTGTAACGATTGAGAATTCATTGATTCAGGTTTTACGATGAAATTCAAATGCAGTGGTGCACACCTTGATGCGACAAGGGATTCTGATAAACATTCGTGGACATTACATTATGATTGCGATTGTAGTGTACGCATGACAACGTTTTTATAAAAAAAATTGAGAAAAATATTCGAATGCGACACACGTCGGTTAGAATATTAAGATATAGATGAATGTATCCGGGAAGTGTTTTAATTAACTCATATGTATTACGGCCAATATAAGTAAGGTCATTTCAACTTACAACTTGGAAATTAGATGATCAAGTAGAACTTACAATTTAAAAATTAGATGGTATGATTCATAAGAAAATATCAATAACTACGATTTTAGTAGAATTTTTTGGAGTGAATGTTGTCCAGAAATTGGGTTACGAGACTATACATTTGATGCATATGCTCCAAAGGTATGTATTCCTGTATAGAACATATTAAGTGTCAATACATTTGATGCATATGAACCATTGGATAAAATTAAATGGGTATGCTATTGGGCATTGTTTCAGGCAACGATAAATTTTAACCCAAATTTTTTTATGTATTATCTTTACTTGGGCTAGATTATAAATATGAAAATGTACTTTAACTTAAATATGTATATGCATTTTATCCAATTAATAAAGCGATGGTTGATTCAGTGTTCAAAATTCAAGTCTCACGCCGATTAATTCGATTACAAATATTTTTGACCTAATTTTCCTTAAATTCACAATATTTTTTTATAAAAAAATTGTATATCCAACCATACAGATTAAAAGATCACATAGAAATTATTGAGTATTAAGTTAGTTAAAAAATAGTACGGTAGACGATGCAATCTATAATCAAATAATATATAAAATATAAGGCGTTTTATACTAAATGCAAATAAATATAATTTACAATATAAAAATATTAATTTAATCATGTTTTTTTGCTATATATATAATCACATTTATAGCAGAAAAATTTTAATTTTATAATATATTGTTTATCTATTTATTTTAGCACAAGCATCGCTCTAGTGTGGTTAGATTTGCAAACAAATCGTCAAAAATATGATTTTAAGGCACTTGTATAGATAAATTTAATTTGTTAGAGGTCAAAATTACATAAATTGTATGAGATGTCTACACATATTGACAATGAATTTTATATTTTATCCAAACAAAATTGTTAGCATAGTGGTTGAGAATGTCACTTTTAATTCTAATGTCATGAGTTCAATTTCCTACAAATGAGCCTTTGAGATCCGGAAAGTAAGATTAGACCCCCTGGTTGTCCAAGAATATCCATAAAATATTCTCAAAGTGATCCACAACATAGCATACGAATTTACCAAACTTATACAACCAAAACAAATTTTAAAAAAAATAGATTCCTAAATCATCTTCGAAGAAGAAAACGATTGCGGAATATTTAGCCTCGTGATTTTTTAATCTTTTTTACTAAGCAATTTTGACTCATAATTGTTCAAGCACCTCCAAAAACTTAATATAATATAAGGATCAACATTTAACCACCAATTTCCGATATACTTACAAAATTTGTATAAGCACATAAATGTTAGCAAAATATGAAATTGTAACTGAAAGGAACTGCCAAGATACAACTACATTTAGACAACCAAAACAAATTAAAAAAAAATTCCTTAATCATCTTCGAAGAAGAAAACGATTGCGAAGTGTTTAGCCTCATAATTTTTTTAATCTTTTTTGCTAATCAATTTAGCCTCATAATTGTTCAAGCACCTCCAAAAAATTAATATAATATAAGGATCTGCATTTAACCACCAATTTCCGATATACATACAAAAATTGTATAAACACATAAAATGTTAGCAAAATATGAAATTTTAACTCAAAGGAACTGCTAAGATACAACTACATTTGAGCAGTAATATTACTATAATGAAATAATCATAAAAAATAACGCATCGTGTCTAATCTAAACAATTATTATTTGTATTTATAATTTTTATGCACCACCGGACTGTTTTGTCTTTTTTTCCTTCTTTTGTCTTGTCTTCTTCCCCTGCGAGTTGGTCTTAATATGGAATAATTTACTTAGCTCAGCTGTAATTCTTGTTTCTCTGTTGAATCCACGATTTCAAAAATAACCTACGAAAGCCAAGTGACTTGTGTTTATCGTTTTCTATAAATTGAAAGTTTAATTCTTTATCAACTATTTTTCTCTTTATGTTATTTATTTTTTTAATAATAAGATTCACAATTAATATCTAATGAGAGGAAAGAGTTACCGTTACATTGACTAAAGACACTGGTAATTAATTCCATAGGTAACCCTGTGGCATTAATATTTGGTAAAAAACTTTCATGTATTCAGAATAGTTTTCAATTGTCTAAAATCAAATTTTCTTGCCTCTAAAAGTCGATGTTACATTGGCTCCACATAACATAAGTGTAAATGGAAGACTAGATAGACATTGTTTAGGCACATAAATTGGCACATTGGTGGATTCATCATCAGCAAAAACCTACACTAACATTCTCTTTTAGCACCAGTAATACACAAAGTACATGGATTCATGAAGTAATACGAAATATCAGAAACTGTTAGAATATAAGTGTATCTGTACATTAGTTGTCAGTATCGTTATAGTTAAAGCATATATTCTTCTTCCGCATCCTCTTTCGCAGAACCGTCGCTGATGTTGTCATCCTCAGATTCCTCTTCCACATACTGTGAACAGTCCTCTTTCTCAGAACCTCCGCTGGATCGGTGTATACCGTGGCGCGTGGTGTAGCCACATGCCACCGGTGCCTCAGAGATATGCTTTCGATAACTGAACGGAGACGTACGGCGTTGGCTGACCGCATCCACGGCCAGCCGAATGGGAATCATACGGATTAACTTTACCAGCCTCGACTGCATTGTTGTCAATCAGTTTTCAGATCTCCGCGATGTGTTTTTTTTCTATTCAAGAACCTGCTATGCATTAAAGAAAGTGCAAGGTGATGTATTCTTTACTTTACAACTTTAATATTTAGACATTGTTAAATGAAAATGCAAAATAGGAAAGAAAGAAAAAATTCAACATGAATACTCTTTCTTTTAGTACATGTTTTACCTTTTCGGTAACGGTAAAATATCACCACAGCTACTATTCACTAAACAGATAATTAACTTTATTACAATAGTATAAAGAAATAAAATATCGTCATGTTTCCTATAAAAGATGCAAAAAAAATATACAACAGAAACACTGACAACTAATGTACAAATACACTTATATTCTAACAGAAACTAACATTCTTGGACTTACCTCGTTAACCTGAAAGCATGTTCCATTAAGTGGAAACCTTCCTTTATTTTCACTACGCACGGAAACCTACACACAAAATTATTAGTGTCGGTAAACAATCACCAATCATATGATTAAACAAAAAAAAACAGTTTATGTGTTGTTCATCCTCACCATCATTGTTCCACTAACTGTGGTTGCAACATTATTCTCCTCGTCATTACTGAATGTAAAGCAACATGCAATTTCACGACAAACTTCTGAAGAACTACAACCTTGTGGAAATGAACTCCTCGGCTTACCATCTGAACAAAAGAGTATATCTTCTATGAATTTTTGCTCCGTAACGAGTTACAATCTCGTCAAAAAAACTAATAAATAAAAAATTTATGATCTCGTGTAGATTCATATACAATCATTGTTGGGCCATATACAATTTATTATTTTGTAGTTAGGCCCATTTGTATTTCAACCCCAAATTTTAATTAGCCTTTACTTAATTTCCAAGAAAATTAGTTGGTGGGAGGACCCATTTGCGATACCTTATAAATATTATCTATCCTCCTCTCTTAGAGGGGGATGAAACATTACGTAAAGAGTAAACCTCTAAAAGATTGTAAAAAATAATTATTAATGAAATATTTTATTTACGTCATTTACAATTCGAATATTTAATTATTCCTAATCATCTCGATCGCGCATATTCTACAATAATCAGTCAAAATAAATTACCTTGTTCGTGGACTACCCACGGTGCAAAAAGATACGGAGATGGATCGTTTGGATCCCTTTCATTCACTTGCAACTATAATGATGAATGCCTAATTATATCGCAAATTAATCTGATATTTATAAATACCATAAATGGGTTGGTAAACATGCTGTAAAATTTGAATCCGGAAGCTCATACATACAATTTAAACATATGATTAGATTATGCCTCTAATCGGTACATATTATTTTATATGTCTAATCAACAATATATCAATAAAAAAATCAGTTCCTAAAATTTAGGATAACTACTCAAACTTATCCTTGGTGGACACTTTTTAAATGGCCTCTATAATTAGATACAGGTGTTGCTGAATATCCTCGTTAAACAATCAAACATGACTTGTTTTCTCCATGAATTGAAACTTCAATCTGATTGTTACTCTTTTTGTTATCGAGTCTAATTGTACGGATGTCCTCATCCAACTTGTGGAAATCATCAGACTCATTCCGGTCAGGATTTTCATTAAGATCACGGAGAACAACAATATGATCTTGGTCAAAATCTTCAATATCTGAAACTTCAAAATCTATGATGTGATTCTCTGGACTATCTGGCATCTCAACTATTGGCCTGTCTCTCACATTTGACTTCTTTTTTATCTCAGGTGCAAGCAATGCCAACCTTTTGCTGCAAATTAATGTAAGAAACATTTATCGAAGTATTCTCATATACGTAATTCAAACACAAAAAATGGAAAAATAACGATAACATATAGTTAAACATGATATAATCAGACAAGAATGATTATCTTGATGTTCCTTGAGCTAAAACATAAATAATAATTAAAAAGTGATTTCAAACATATACTTTGAAAGTCTATATTAATTATATCAAAGTAACAACGACAAAAAAGAATATTACAACAATATATTCTTATAATGAATATCTAGAATCAGTTAAAACTGAAAATCTACTTTAGTGTTCGTATAAAATTTAATACCTACCAAAACTATTAATTACAATTAAAATTAAGTTACACGAGGAAGGTTATAGAATTTGGTTTTGTTATCAAACACATTGCCTTGTATCTTAACAAACTTTTAGGTTTTGGAATAGTTGTCTTATATACAAAAAATAAAAAGGTTGTCAAAGTTAAGAAAGGGTAGTACATAATTATGTTTTGTTGATTTCACAACTAATCTTTATAGAGAATAAGCAACATTAAGCAGATGATATAATATAAACCTTGCTGATAAACTTGCATAATGCTTGCATTGTTCGCTCAGTGGGCATCCATCACATCGTGGCTCATTTTTCGTACAAAAGATCTACATATTGACCAATACCATCATGCTCACAAGTTTATACAGAAAATCAATCTATAAAAACCATTATTGTGTACCTTTCCAAATGTTATTAAATGATAATGTAATTCGTATCTGCAAATAGACCAAAATTTAGTTGAGGGGGTATATCACATTGTAAATTGCGTATAATGGGGATGAGAATGAGGTTATATATTCAAAGTTGGAAATTGGTAGTGAAGTATTAATTAGTTGGATCGAAGAAACATTACAGTGTTTCATGACAAAGGGTACACAAACGAGGATATAGATATTTTTGAATGTTATCCATCACAGGGTACATGCATAGAGTGAAAATCAGCAAAGAAAAAGTACTATTTATTAATTGGTGTTGAATTATTAAATTTGCAATCTTACGGAAGATGTTTAATTTATAGAATAATTATTAATAGATGTTCGTAAAAGAAGTCTTACTCTTGTAGAAGATGCATTTGAAGTCCTCCAAGAAGTGGTTGTAAAGGCACCCATCCTAATCGAACCGTAACTCGAGCAACATTCATATCAACTTATGACCAAAGTAAACTTGTGATTTTTGTTACTACCATGGTTTATAGATATCTAAAACTTTTTTCACATATGGGGAAGGCCACATGGTGAAGTCGTATGCATTTGGTACTTTTTAAGCCTATACCATGTATGCTCAGCAAATAGTCTATGGATGAAAAAAGTATAAATAATTGTAATTTATTAAACCACTCTTTTTTGTATTTTTTTGCATAAATGGACATAAGTTAATATGTCAACATACTTTGTATCTTTTGGTGGGACATCTCTCAACCACTCAAGGTCCACAGATCCGTGATCTTGCATTACACGATCAAGAAAGGCCTGCATAAACATTTGCTGATTATGTTAAATAGTTTAAAATAATTTGTAACACAAGAATTTCCTATAAATTCTTTTTTAACATGATAAAAAATCATGTACCTTCATTTTTGTTGCAAGTATATTATTCGTTCCTCTCTTTTTTATGGTATCTGCAAGCTCATCAACCGTTGCTTGCCTAACAGCCTCCCAATCCACAGCATCCATATTATCAGCATTTCTTTTCCTTGAATGACTATGAATTTTTCTTAGCTGATCCCAATCCTTATTATGCCTCTCATTCTTCCTATCTTCAATTTTATCCTTTCTAGCATCACCTTTTGTCTGAAAACTTTCAATTTCACTACCTTAATTATTTGTTATGCATGAAAAAATGATTGGACGTTCAGTTTCAACTATGGAAGCTTTGTGATTAATTTTTTTGAAAATATTTTTATTTCCACATCTTTGCATTCCAACATCTTCCTTTGGGAACAAATCTAGTGGTAGACATGCGGTTGCCCTTTCAGGCCTTTTATTCTTCTCTCATAATCTTCTCTAGGGAAGCGCGCCACTAAATCCATAAAAGCGGAGCTGTAAAATACAATCAATCTTTGACATCATGATTTGATAACAAAAGAAACGGTAACTGGACTACTGGAGTAGTAATTTGTATAAGCATTGTACTTGCCTTGAAAGGTGGTCAGTGACATTCTGAGTCAAAAAAGTTCTCATAATAGAATCCATTATCGAGCCCTTCCATCTCAGGAAACTTCTTCTTTCACCCATAAAAGTCAAATTGTTCACTTAAAATAATAATACTTTGGGATTGTCGCCCAAAAATTGTTAAATAGTATGTGTTAATGTCTATAATTTTGTAATGATGCATCCAAAAATGATAACTTTACATGTTTACTTGGGGAGATAAATTTTCAATTTTTTTCTTTCCTTATTTCAAAAGTTTTCTTTAGCATTATTTCAACTATTAAAACCTAAGAAAACACATTCAAAAGATTTTCAATATTTTAGTTAATGAAAATGGTAAACATATTGCAATTAGGTTAGTTTCTATTTTCTTAATTTCATATAAATGTTTTAACTTATTATTTTATATAATTTCATTAATAGACGATAATATACTTAGGCTTTTCGATCGGATGGTGAAAATTTTAAGTCATATAGGGGTTGTTGGATAATTGAAACCAAAATATTCCTTTTTTAGTAAGTTTATGTTCCTCAATGTCATGTATATCTTCCTAATAAAGGCTATTATTTTTATCTTGTGAAGGAGTGAGTAATTGTGAAATTAGCTGGAATATAGTGAAGGTGCATAAGATAAAAAAAAATCGTGTCATTTGATTAAATAAGCATCGTGTGTTGTTTCACATGTACCAGTTCTATTTTGCAAAATAAAGTCAGTGTATGTCTATCAGTAAACACAAGATCTGATGAAGATGGTCGTTGAAATTGCTAAAATTTAGAGCCAGTAAAATACATATGTAAAGTTGTGTCCCTTCATCACTCGTCTCTCTCAAGTTCCTGGAACATGCAAAGATAAAGAATTTAAGTATAGACGTACCATTCTTCATGATAAAGTTATTATGTCCTATGTTTTTCTATTTTATTTTATCTTTCCCAACTAAGCATTTGCAATTGTGTTATCATCTTGTTTTGTTGTTAGGTTGCCTTGCATTAACCATTTTTCTACTAGTAAAATTGAACACTTACTAAGTTAGATTTTCTTCAGCAAAAAAAAATTATTACCAAGTCAGATTCATAAAAACTAAATGACATAATACATCTAAAGAAGAAACAAACTATGTTTATTTAACAATGTTAAATGAAATGCATAAGTGGAACAACAAAAGAATAATGATATTACAGAAACATGGATAGTTTCACAAGAATTGTCATGTATAAGTTCTGATCTAAGAAAGCAACAAGTGCACCATTAGGTACAACATTACTTGATTAGTAATTTATGATTCAGTTAATATTAGTTTTAACTATCTAGAAATGAAACACAGAGAATTGTCATTGAAACGATCAAGAAACCTATCTGTTTCATTGAAGAAGAAGAGTGTATTCACATAACATGTATCTAACTCTAAAACACTATTAGTATATATGTGTATTGAATCTAATAACTATCTGTTCTAATTACACTATATGAATAATAATAAAGAAGGTGAGTTTGTTATCCTATGTGGCAGTACTAGTGGTGGTGGTGGTTAATTAACTTAAGCAGAATAAAATGCTGAGATGCTGAGCTGGAGTGTTGAGCTAAGCTTGTGCTAAGCTGAGCACATTAACCAATAGTTAAGCATTCCTACCATTATGTAGGTGCAAGGCTTGTGACCATATCATTCAATAGTGAATTTATATTGGGTAGTATCCAATGAAGGGCACAGTTTATTTTTCACTGATTAATACAACTACAATCAAAGTAAGAATACTTGTTTTAGACAAAACAGATCAGAATCACTCACAATGTTAGGTCCCGTAAAAGGGCTATTTTAAGCTAGAAGGGGGGTTGAATAGCTTAATATCCAATTTAAAAATTATTATGGCGTTTTAAAATATTTTTCCCTTTTTAAAATATTTTACCAAGTCGTTATGCAGTTTATGAGTGCAGAAAATAAAAGACAAGGAAAGAAAATACCACACAGGAGTTTTTATCCTAGTTCGCGGTGGCACAACCCTTAATGGATTCGCTCACCCCTACTCCAGTCCCCGAGCTCCTCTCCGGACTCGAGATTTTCCCTTAAAAATAACTTGCTCCTTTAGTAGGCGGAGAAGCCTTTACAACCTTACAAATATTGGTCTTGGTGCGTATCTACCCGACACCACCTCACAATAAATGAAAAATAAACACAAGACTTATCTTGGACCGTAACTCCCCGTTACTTCCTCAAAGTCGTTGTAAACCTACACAACTTATCCTAGACAGCAACTCCCCGCTACTTCTTTAAAGTTGATGTAGAACCCTTGATGTAGTCTTTGAATCTTAGCTTTTGCCGGTTTTGGATCTTAGATGAAAGGTCTTGGGTCTTTCCTCTTCTTCACGGTGCAAAGGCCACTAACTCCCCGTTAGTGCCTAGGACTTGGGTCTTAGAACGAGAATCACCTCACTGCAAAACTTAGAAAACAATATCTACGAAACAAATAGCAATATAAAGAGAGGTTTTGGACTAATATGTCCGAGAGTGACTATAATATTCTTACACGAATATTAAGTGAAATAAGTCCGATAAGCATTATTTGCTTACGACTTTATATGTATTCTTTTGTTCGATATAACTTGTAGATCGAAGAATACTTTGATACAATACTCCGTTTAAGTGAGATTTAACTATATCTCGGAGTTTGTAAATATTGATTATGCCCTTTAAGCTCGTAGGCTTATAAAGTTTATAATCGTATACTTTTGTCCGAAGTTTGTAAACATCGGTGTATACTTCAAAATTACTTCGTTATTGAAAATAAATATATATTTTTTCGAAGTAATGTATAGATCAAATCCTTCGTTAAGCTCTTGTAGCTTTAACGATGTTTGATTAGCAACTTTAACGTTTTGCACTTTAATATAATTTGGCTAAATTAACACCACACACAAATATAACACACACGTACAAAAATGTAACTCGCTTATCTATAGGATAAAACGAGGGCCGCTATTATGCGTTAAATTAGTGCGGAAAGTAAAATCACTCACAAGTGTGAGGACGAGAATAAAAAGGTGCGGAATAAATAAAAGGCTTTCGCAACGCTATTACGCGTTTAAGATATATATTAACAATTATATCACAAGTGTATATATATATATATATATATATATATATATATATATATGTATGTAAATAATATAAGCCACAAAGATCTTCTTCCCACGGAACAGTAGAAGTGATAAATGGGAATCAAATCAAGCCTTAGCACAAATATATATATAAACACAATAAATAGCCAAAATGAGTGCGTTAAAGTAATACTAAGATTGTTTGATATAAGAGCTTGATAAGATAAAGAGAGGTTAGTTAAGAGCACTTATATTCTAACAAAATATGGTTGGTTAAGACTTGGATAGGAGGCTAAAATATTACCACTTTTGGAGACGATCGGAAAGTTCGCCGGAAAAGTTCGCCGGAAAAGTTCACCGGAGGTTCGGCCGGATTTAAGCACGTTGGAAGAACTTGGGCAGCCCTTTAGGAGGCCGGAGGCAAGTGGTAGAAGGAGAAGGTTTTTAAGAAGAAGTATGTGTTTAGAGTGTTTGGATAGATGGAGAGAGCTTATACTTCTAAAATACCAGCAATTCTATGGCTCTTTAGGTTATGGGAAATGGTTGTGGGAAGGGGTTTATTTATAGGGGGAGTTGGGTGGAAGGAAAGGTGAGGATTGAAGGAAAAAGGAGTGGTTAGGATTAAAAACACTTGGATTGATGAGGTGGAAAGTGGTTTGTGTTAGTTGGGAGTAGTTTTGTGTTTCTTTGGAGTGGTTTTGGTAGTAGAAACCAGCTGTGTTATATATTGTATCGGACTGTATCAATTAACGATTAAATACATAACATGTATCGTTAATTAAATACCCGAAAAATATGAAACTACCCAACAAATAATTCTAAAAATATGGAGCACTCGGGAATATTATAAAATAATATTCTGGAAAGTTTGGTCAATTTTGGTCAACTTTGACTTGGTCAAACATGGTCAACTGTGGACCCGCTGTCTCGATTTTCGTGCATGGACTAAAATTCCCAGAAAATTACGAAACTTTTACCATGCATAGAAAATAGCATTTAAGTGATCCATCTCAAGTCTCAAGTCATTCTAGCAAGTGGAAGTATTTTATTTGGATTTAATATGATTAAATCAAGTTTCGGTTCCGAATAAAATACGATTTGTCTTTCTGTGAAATAGATACATCTTTTGACCAATGTTTTGACTTGAATAAATACTTATAACATATTTCATAATATATAAAATATATTGAAAGTGTAGGAAATATTTTTGAGTATTTAAAATAATTTTCTCCGAAAATAGAATAAATTGAAGAAGTGGGAGAAAATTTACTTTAAATATTTCTGGCACGAGATAAAAACGAGTATTAATATTCTTCCACTAAATATTAATATTCTTCAGGATAACAACATTTTGAGTGCTATGGCAGAATATTTTTGAATAAAAACTAATCGTTTTAAAATATTGATAATGTGTATTTTATACACATTTTGTCTTTTATTCTCTTGCATTTTTGTTCATTTCGAATGTTGTTTTATCGATATTAATTATGTTTTTCATCTTTCAGTGCCTCATGCTTAATGGTTGAAAAGATGGATTATTTTGGGCTTGAAAGCAAAGATTATTCAAGAGGGAAGTTAGAAGATGCAAGCTCGCGTTTCCGGGAGGTTTTTATTGTATAATCTTGAAGATTTTGTCTCGCACGGGCTACTGCACGGCCGTGCAACAGGCTGTGCAGAGTGTTACAAGTAGTGCAGATTGGACAGTTTTTCTCACGGGCTGCTGCACGGCCGTGCAACAGGCTGTGCAGCCCCTGCTGTGTACTAAAAGAAACTTAACCTACTTCTAACATATCATATCTTCTCATCTCATTGTAGCCTCCTTGCTTAGCCTCTTCAAGAACCAAATTAGGGTTAGTCAAGTAGAGAGAAAAACATCAATTACTCATAATCTAGCATTGATTATGAGTAACTAACTTCATATATTTGGCTCAAGGAGAAGCTCTTGTATCAAAACCCATTTCATTTAAGTAAGATCTATTTCACTCTATCTTGAATATTTGTGTTGTATTGTTTATGATTTTGCTTGGAGATTGTAAGTTGCTTCACCTTACTCTTCTTATAATTTTAATTGCTAATTGTTTGTGCTAATCCGTAATTGTTAGTGCATTCATTATAGTAGCACAAGATTTAGTGTACCTAAATCCTCAAAATTCAAGTGCAAATACCTAGGTTGAGCTCCTCATCCTTGGGTTTGTCCTAGCCTCTCTTTATTTGATTCCTTGATTTGGTTAAACTAGTAGTGCTTCATTATTGGTTGCTATAATCAAGAGAACTAATTTATGTGCTTCACTAAATTAGTGTTTATAGAAGAGAATTAAGTGATTGTGTGCTTCACCAATTATCTTGGTTAGGTAGAGTTGATTATTTCTTGCTCATATGTGTGTGGGTGAAGTTCTTGAGTTTCCATAATCCTTGGGTCAAATATCTCTTATTCTTGTTAATTTAAACATTGTGCCTTGTTGTGTTGGAAAAATTGGATGATTGAAAGTTCCATAATCATATTTCTCTAGCAATTTATTTCTTGTAGTCAAGGTGTTTGATAAAACACCACAAACAACTAAAAACCCCCCACCATTTTACATTACTCTAGTATTGAACGCTATTCCCTTGGGTTCGATCCCTACTTGCCACATTTGCTATATTTTATAGTTAAGTGCGAACATAGTAGAGCAAAACATTTATCTTTCAATTTGGCGCGTCGACGACGGGCGTGGCCAAATTTTGGCGCCGCTGCCGGGGAGCTAGTTTTAGTTCAATATTAGTGCGTGTATAAAATTGTGAATAATTTAGTTCCGTTGTGCATATTTATCTATTTTTCTTGATTTTAGAAATTTTTGCTATGTATGACTCGATCCTCTTGTTCAGGTGATCTTGCGTATTCATCTAATCTCGAGAGACTCTTGCGAAGGAATCAAAGGAATTCAAGTGCCAATATAGATTCATCAAGTCAATTTATTTCTAGTTCACCTTCAGAAGAGGAGTTGGACGAGGGTCCTCCCCTTGTTATTCTTATCTCATCACCGGACGACAACATTGATCAAGTCATGGAAAATCCTAATCAACGCACACTCAAGGAGATTGCTTCTCCTAGCTCCGTTCAACTACCATTGTGCATTGTATTTCCGGGAGGACAACCATTTGAGCTAAAGGGTGGTCTTATTGCCCTCCTTCCCAAGTTTGGAGGTGAAGGCACGGAAGATCCTTTTAGGCATCTTCAAGAATTTGAAATGGTATGTTCTTCAATGAGACCAAACAATGCTACGGAAGAACAAGTGAAGTTGAAAGCATTTCCCTTTTCCTTGAGAGACAATGCCAAGGCATGGCTATTTTACCTTCTTCCAAACTCAATCACTACATGGGAGAAAATGCGAAGTGCTTTCTTGGGGAAATTCTTCCCTACCTCAAAGGCTACGGGCATCTCCAAAGAAATTTGTGGCATTCGGCAATACTCCGGAGAAACATTGTATGAGTATAGGGAGAGGTTTCAAAAGCTTTGTCAAAGTTGTCCTCCACACTTGATATCGGAAGAGTTGCTCATTCACTACTTCTATGGAGGTTTGGAATATAGTGCTAAATTGCACCTTGATGCTTCAAGTGGTGGAGTTCTTGTGGATAAAACGCCGGAGGAGGCTAGAAAGTTAATAACCAAGATTGCCGAGAATTCTCGCCAATTTGGGGATCGTCAAGTGCATGTCAAGAATCCTTCCGTGAATGAAGTGGCAACTCAAAAGTTAGAGGGCCAAATCTCGGACCTTACATCATTGGTTCGTCAATTAGCCGTTGGGAATCTTCAACAACAAAAATTTTGTGGTGTTTGCAATATGTCGGATCATGCTACTAATGAATGCCTATCATTCCAACAACCCGAAGAGCAAATTAATGCTATTGGAGGTTTTTCGGGACAACCACCTCAAAGGAAGTATGACCCCTATAGTAACACCTACAATCCCGGTTGGAGAGACCACCCAAATTTTCGATATGGAAATCCCAATGCACCAAACTCTAACCAGTACCAAAATCCAAACACTTACAACACCCAACATCAACAAAACCCTCCTCCATACTCACAAAAACGTCCCAATCAAAATTTTCAAGCACTCCCACCACCACCTCCATACAATTCCCAAGACCATCAAGGGTCTTCTTCATCTACATTATCATCACTTGAAGAAATGATTAAGCAAATGGCAACAAACAACCTCCAATTTCAAAACATCACTTCTCAAAATATATCCAACTTGGAAAAGAACACTTCTCAAAGTATATCAAATTTGGAAAAGCAAATGAGCCAACTAGCCACAACTGTGAATCGATTGCAAAGCCAAGGTTCAAGGCAACTTCCTTCTCAAGCGGAGGTGAACCCCAAAGAAAATGCTAGTGCCATGACCTTAAGGAGTGGAAAAGAATTGGAGGACCTTCATGCTAAGGCCAAGGGGATGGTGAATGATAATGAAAGTGGAAAGGTTGAAAATGATGACATCTTGGAGGCTAAGGATGAAAACCTTGAAGATAATATGGAAATTGAGGAAGAGAAAGTTGATAAGGGAAAGAAGGAAAGTGTTCAAGAAGACGTTCCACAAGCAAAGAAGCCAAGGTTCATTGATGAGGATGTGGTTATTCGACCTCCATTCCCGTCCAAATTTTCTAAACCAAAGAAAGAAATTGTTGATAAAGAAATGCTTGAGACATTCCGAAAAGTGGAAATCACTCTCCCATTACTAGATGCCATAAACCAAGTTCCAAAGTATGCAAAGTTTCTCAAAGATTTGTCTACTAACAAAAGGAAGTTAAGAGGTGATGAAACTATAGTGGTGGATGAAAACGTCTCGGCCGTGATTCAAAGGAGGTTACCTAAAAAATGTTCGGATCCGGGCACATTCACTATTCCTTGCAAGATTGGAGGTAAATTCTTTGAAAGAGCTATGCTTGATTTAGGCGCCTCGATCAATGTGATGCCCCTCTCCATATTCCAAACTTTAAATTTGGGGGCACTTGAGAATACGAATGTGATCATTCAACTCGCGGATAGATCTAATGCCTATCCCGAAGGGGTAATTGAAGATGTGCTTGTTCATGTTGATCAAATGGTTTTCCCCGCCGACTTTTACATCTTGAAAATGGAAGATGGTCCATCAAACATCAAGTCCGCTCCAATTCTCTTTGGACGTCCATTTCTTAAAACGGCGAAGACCAAGATTAATATGGATGATGGTTCTCTCACTATGGAGTTTGGCAATGAAGTTGTTAAGTTCAATATTTATGATGCCATGAAATTCCCTAGTGAGTCACACTCAATTTGCTCCATGGATGTTATTGATGGTTTAGCCCAACAAGCTTTTGACATGGGAAATAAAGAAGCTCTCCAAGTGGTTATTGAGGGATGTGTAAATGAAGATGATGGATTACCTAATTCGGAAGAGGCCAATGAGGCAATTATGGAGCTCAATGTATTGCAACCTTTACCTCAAAGGTGTGAACTTGCAAAAATTGATCTTCCCTTGTCTTATTCCAAATTACTCCCTTCTATTGAGAATCCTCCTACTTTGGAATTAAAAGTATTGCCTAATCATCTCAAATATGCTTATCTTGGGGACAATGAGACTCTTCCTGTAATCATAGCTTCTAATTTGAGTAATGTGCAAGAAGAATGCCTCTTGCGGGTTCTTAAGGATCATAAAAGTGCTATTGGGTGGACCATTGCCGATATTAAGGGAATTAGCCCTTCCACATGCATGCATCGCATACTCTTTGAGGATGGAGCTAAGCCTACTAGAGACCCTCAAAGAAGACTTAATCCGGCAATGATGGAAGTTTTGAAAAAGGAGATTCTCAAGCTACTTGATATGGGAATCATTTTTCCAATTTCGGATAGCGAATGGGTGAGTCCGGTACATTTTGTTCCTAAAAAGGCGGGTATCACTCTTGAAGAGAATCTTAAAGGTGAGCTCGTATCTACCCGAGTCCAAAATGGGTGGCGAATGTGCATAGATTATCGCAAGTTAAATGCGGTAACTCGAAAAGACCATTTTCCTCTTCCTTTCATTGATCAAATGTTAGAGAGGTTAGCCGGGAAGGAATTCTATTGCTTTCTAGATGGATTCAGTGGATATCATCAAATTGTCATTGCTCCCGAAGATCAAGACAAAACCACATTTACTTGTCCTTTTGGCACGTTTGCATTTCGTAAACTCTCATTTGGCTTATGTGGTGCTCCCGCAACTTTTCAAAGGTGTATGGTGAGTATTTTCTCCGACATGATAGAGAATGGAATTGAAGTCTTTATGGATGATTTCTCTATTTCGGGTGATTCTTTTGATGAATGTCTTCAAATTCTTACACATGCCTTGGATCGATGCTTGGAGACTAATCTAGTGCTCAACTACGAAAAATGTCATTTCATGGTCCAAGAAGGTATTGTATTGGGGCATATTGTGTCTAGGAAGGGCATTGAGGTGGACAAGGCAAAAGTTGATATTATTGCAAGTCATGCCGGTTTCTATAGGAGGTTTATCAAGGATTTTTCCAAGGTTGCTCTTCCCCTATCATCTCTTCTACAAAAGGATGTGGAATTTAAAATTGAGGAAAAATGCAAAGCGGCTTTTGACCATCTCAAGGAAGCTTTAACTTCGGCTCCTATCATTAAGGCTCCGGATTGGTCTCTTCCTTTTGAGATTATGTGTGATGCTAGCAATTATGCGGTTGGTGCGGTGTTAGGCCAAAAGGTTGACAAACGATCTCATGTGATTTATTATGCCTCTCGCACACTCAATTCCGCCCAAGTGAACTATACCACCACTGAAAAAGAATTGCTTGCTATTGTTTTTGCTCTTGATAAGTTTCGTTCATATCTTCTTGGTTACAAAGTCATTGTGTACACGGATCATGCCGCCTTAAGACATCTCTTGGCGAAAAAAGAGTCAAAGCCTAGGTTGATTCGGTGGATTCTCCTCCTTCAAGAATTTGACTTAGAAATCAAAGATAAAATAGGTACCGAGAACTTAGTGGCGGACCACTTGAGTCGACTTGTGAGGGAGGAAGATGTTTCTCCTCTTCAAGAATTATTTCCGGATGAGCACTTATTTGGAATTCAAGGCGAGGTACCATGGTATGCGGATCTTGTGAACTACATTGTGTGCAAAACTTTTCCTAATGGCATGCCTAAGTATCAAAGGGAGAAATTAAGGAGTGAAGCCAAACACTACATTTGGGATGATCCTTATCTTTGGAAACATTGTGCGGATCAAGTCTTGAGAAGGTGTGTTCCCGAGTCAGAAATTTGTTCAATTCTTCAATTTTGTCATTCTTATGCTTGTGGAGGTCATTTTGGAAAAGATCGAACGGCAAGAAAGGTGCTTGAATGTGGATTTACATGGCAAACACTTTTTCGTGACTCTCACCATTTTTGTAAGCAATGTGAGCCTTGTCAAAGAACCGGAAATATTGCAAAAAGGAATGAAATGCCCCAAACTCCAATTATTGTGGTAGAAATCTTTGATGTGTGGGGTATTGATTTTATGGGACCATTCCCATCTTCTTCTCATGGAAATCTCTATATTCTCTTGGCCGTGGATTATGTCTCTAAGTGGGTGGAGGCCAAGGCAACAAAATCGGATGATGGTAAGGCGGTTGTTGCATTTCTCAAGTCTCAAATTTTCAACCGATTTGGTGTCCCCAAAGCTATCATAAGTGATCAAGGTACCCACTTTTGTAACAAATTGGTGGGAAATCTTCTTAAATCTTATGGGTTCTATCATCGAATGGCAACGGCTTATCATCCTCAATCTAATGGTCAAGCCGAAGTTTCTAATCGGGAGATTAAGTCTATTCTTGAGAAGGTGGTGAAACCCTCT
Source organism: Saposhnikovia divaricata (assembly GCA_036435485.1). NCBI lineage: Eukaryota > Viridiplantae > Streptophyta > Magnoliopsida > Apiales > Apiaceae > Saposhnikovia > Saposhnikovia divaricata. Next base: position 50,188,259 of record CM071595.1, on the reverse strand, counting down.
AGGAAGGATTGGTGTGTTCGTCTTGAAGATGCATTATGGGCATATAGGACGGCATTTAAAACTCCTATTGGTATGTCTCCTTACAAGTTGGTTTTTGGTAAGTCTTGTCATCTTCCCGTGGAGTTAGAGCACAAAGCTTATTGGGCAATCAAAGCTTGTAATATGGATCTTAATGTTGCCGGGGCTCATAGAAAACTTAACTTGCTTGAATTGGAGGAAATTCGTAACAATGCCTATGAGGATGCTCAATCGTATAAGGCTAGAGTAAAGGACTTTCATGATCGTTCGCTCGTTTCTAAATCATTTCATGTTGGGCAAAAGGTTCTCCTCTACAACTCTCGTCTCAAATTAATGCCCGGGAAGCTTCGATCTCGTTGGTTGGATCCATTTGTTGTTGTAAAAATCTACCCACATGGAGCGGTGGATTTGCGAAGTTTGTCTACCAACAAAGAATTCAAGGTAAATGGCCACCGTCTTAAGCCTTTCTATGAGGGATTTCAAGAATCTACCGTTGATGTCATCTCATTAGCGGACCCCCTTCATGAATGAGCTCTCGTTAGTTTGTGTGTTGGTGCTACGAGGCACATCCGGGAAGTCGAGCCACCGACAGTAAACAAAGGCGCTAATTGGGAGGCAACCCAAGGTACACATGTATTTATATATTATGTGTATGTCAAATTTTTGGTCCTCACTCGCATTTATGAAGGGTATTATGCATTTTATGGGTTTGAGGATTGATCTAAATATTAATGAGTGGGATTTTCTTTTTCATCAATTTTATTTTCTAAAAAAAAAAAAAATGTGTTGATTGATTTTTATGTATTGTTGTGATGTGTCTAGTGAATTTTATTTCACTGTAAAAAAAAAAAGGAAAACAAAAAAATGTGACCCGCTCAATAATATTTAGTATCGCTAATTCCAATTGTTATGATTTTTTATATTTATTCCACACTTGCCTTGATGTGTTTGTTCATGTTTTCAGGATTTAATATTTTATTCGAGCAATCAAGGATTTATGTGAGTGTTATTTGAAAAAAAAAAGGAAAAATAAATAAATAGAGTTTGTATAATTTTTGTTGCAATATTGGAACTGCACAGGCGTTCAGTAGGCCGTGCAGCAGACCGTGAGTTTTGACAAGCATTCTGCATTGAACACTAAAAAGCCATCCAGAAACGCACGGGTGTGCACTAGCCTGTGCAGCAAGCCGTGAGTTTTGAGCAGCTCCCTGCATTCCCTATCTAATTTCACGCCAACTTACTCACTTGTTGCACAACCGTGCAACTTTTTACAATTAAAAAAAGGCAAAATTCAATTCCTATCCCTAAATTCCCTTCTTTTTCTCAGCATAACACCAACTCTCTCCTTCCGCCTCCATTCTCATCTCACACCTTCTTCATTCTCCCAGCCCCCCTGCTCCCATTCGTCCTTCTGCCATACCTCCGTTCACCTCCTTCAACCTATCCCACTCCACCCCCTCCATTACCCACCCAAACACTTCCCTCATCTCAAACCAACCACCTCTCACAGCCACCTCCATTCCTTCACTTCACTGTTGCTCCCCATTTCTTTCAACGACCCCCAACTTTCATCTCTCCTACAACTCCAGCGCCGCCCAGCCGTGCTCACCTCTCCACTCCATATCCTCCTCTGTCCCCCTTCCACCCCCACACCAACTGCCATTCCACCGCGTCTCCACTTCTTTCCTCGCACCCATCAGAACTACAAACAGCCTTCCCCATTTAATTTTCATCCTTCCACCACTCTTTTCACCTCGCCAAACACCGCCACTGATTCAAACAGCACCACTTCACCAAACCTCCATCTTTCGTTTCCCACGAATTCTCACACCCCAACTCAATACCACTCTCACCGTGTTTATCTTCACCACTATTCTTCCAACTCCCCACCACTCCATCTTCTTCACCATTGCATCCTCTACCCGCCTCTGTTCTAGCCTCCGCGTCCGCACATTCTACCGCTGCAATTCTCCAATCACTGCCCTCCGCAGCAAGCCACCACGCTATTCACCCACCTTCAATACCACTCCAATTCACCTCGCCTCCGTTCTTAATTCCTCACCTCCCTTCCTCAGTTCTCCATTCCGCACCCATCGCCCATACCCACACCACACCTCCCAATTCCCCTGTCTTTTCTTTACCCCCAAAAACACAGAACACAACCCCCCCTCCCTTGTTTTTTATTTTATTTGTTTAAGTTTGTTTAGTTTTATTTAGTTTAGTTTAGTTTAGTTTTATTTATTTGTTTTATTTTTATTTCATTTATTTTTATCCATTCTTTAATTTTGATTTTCAAATATTAATTCTCTAAACTAAACATACTTTATAAATTCATAATTCCATTTAAATTCACTTTGAATTTGATTTTGATTTTGTTACTAATTTGTTAGTTATTTTATTTTAATTTAATTTAATTTTCAATTTGAATTTTTATTTTATTTTATTTTATTTTGGTTTTAGTTTTAAATTTGATTTCTGCTTTTATTATTAGTTCAGTTTTTAATTTGATTTGATTTGATTTTTATTTTTATTTATTTTTATTTCTATTTTTTTTTATTTTTATTAATTGGTTAGTTATATTATATCTTATTTTATTTATTTATTTATTTATTTATTTATTTACTTATTTATATTTATTTTTTTTAACAAAAAAAACAGAAAAATATTTATTATTTATATATCCTTAATTAGTGTATTGTAGTAGCTTTCAGGGGTATGGTGTTGGATTGTTGATCATTATAGTGAAATTGGTTGTGGTATGTAGCGGTAATTCACTTCGGGGTTTGCATGCTATCTTTGTGGTTGTCTTCGGTGTTTTTGTTGGGTGGTTATTTGGTTTGTATTTTGGAGTGAAAATTTGATAATCATGAGTGGTGTTTCTTCTAAGCATGGTACAAACAAGGGCAAGGTTCAATCTAAGCGTCAAAAGACCACTTCTTCATCTGTGGAACCTCAAATTTTTCTCACTCGCAAGGAATATGAAGAATCAGGTCTACCATTACCTCCTCCCAATTATGGGCTTGATTTGCAATCCGCTAAGCCTAGCTTGTCCTTCTCCGGTGATGCCCTTGAGAGGTATAATTCTATTTCCTCGCTCAAGGTTTTACCATTTCGTTATTTTGATAAACATGTTATGGAAAAGCTTGGAATTTGGGATGAGGTTAAGAATATTTTGACTACTTCCGGTTGGCCTTCATGGTTAGAAATGGATGAGCCTACTTGTCCGGCTTTGGTTTATGAATTCTTTACTACCGTGAAGTGTGATGTTGGCGTCGGGAAGGATTTAAGCTTAACCTCTCGAATCAATTTTCGGATGATGGGTTTATGGTTTAGCGTTCGGTTGAAAGAGCTTTGTGATTGGTTTGGATGGGAACACAAGTGTGGTACTCATAAGCCTCCCCGCCAATTCCAAAATTATATTTGGCCTGCCATTTCTTCGGACTCCGAATGGTCTTCAAGTCGGAGTAAGTCCACCAAAATCAAGAACCCTAGTCTCAGTTACATTCATCGTGTGATGACAAATTCCTTATATGGTAATGAAGGGTCCAATAGCGCCGTTTCAATGGCCGAACTTGGGGTCCTTTATTTTTTGCATGAGGGATACAGTGTTGATTGAGTTTATTTATTTGTTGCACGCATGTTGGAGCTTTCGAGGCGAAAAACGGGTTCCCTTGTCTTTGGCGGGTTTATCACCCGTATTGCAGCTAGCTTGGGAGTTCTTGACCGGGGTTGTTCTCATATTCCATGGTTTGAAGGTCGAGATCCCGTTGCTACTATTGACTACATGGTTTTAAAGAATATGGGTGTTATATCCGGGACTTTTGAGAATTTTCGATGGACGGGCCACAAAGCATCTCAGCTCACTTGTCCTCCATCTTCTCTTCTCATTGAGGAGGAACCGATTCCCGAGCCATTGCCTTTAGCGATTGATCGAGGGGGTTCTTTCTATCATGGTTCCACTGCGGAGTTCTCTGCGCCTCAGCAGGCCTACTTACAGCGCATGGAACAGTCCATTAAGGACCATGTTGATAAACGGTTTTCTGAGCATCGAGTGTGGATGGAGCAATTTTGTGCCTCGATGACGGCTCAGTGTCAGACCAGTTCTAGGGACCCAGCCTTGGATCCTCCTCATGATGCTTGAGTTTCTTGGCTTCACTCCCGGTCCTTGTTGCTTATTTTTAGGGGAGTTTTCTTTCACTTTGTTTCTCCCTCATTTTTATTTGTCATGCATGAGGACATGCCATGTTTTAAGTGGGGGAAGGATTGTTGATTTTGATTTCCGTTTTGTTTGCAATTTGGAAATAAGTTTAGTCATGAGTGTGTTTTCTTGTTTGTGAAATTATGACATTGTGAGCTTGCAGCCTTGTTTTCTCCTATTTCGTGTCTAGCAGTATCAATTTGATGTGAATCTATAATTTTGATGCACCTAATTGCACACACGCACTTAAAATGACATGAAAAGTCTAGATTGTTGTAAATAAATTGTGAACATGACGGTTATCTCTTAGGATGCATGGAATCAAATCGAGAAGATGTTATTACAACTTAAACCTTGTGAGGCCTTGAACGATGATTCTTTTGCTTGTGTGTTTCTCCTTCTTTATGTATGTTTGTTGCTCTAGGGCTTACATTAAACCTTCATTCATGGATGTACCATAATAAGGAAATTCTATTTAGGATAACCTTTTTGGCCATTTTAGCTTGTGAACCATGAAAATAATCCCTAGTTACCCCTTTGAAGCTTATATCCATATTCTTCTTCGTTACTTTCCCCCTTTATACATGAGCCATAGCCAAATACTTCACTCTCGACCTAGTTGGGCTAGTTGTTAGATATAATTGATGTGATTTAATGTCAGTGTTTAAGTGTTACAGGTAAAGAGAGTTTAACTTGTTATTGAAAGCAGTTGTAACAGAGTTTGAGTATACGCTGATTGCTGGAAGCGCAAACGCTGACAGAGGAAAGCGTAAACACTGATAGCTGAATACATGGAAGCGCAAACACTGTTAGCATGGAGAGAACAGAGTTTGCTAAAGTCTATCTACTGGGAGCGTCTACGAGTCAACAGAGTTTGAAGATTAATTTAATATTAATATGGAAGCGATATCTTTGAAGATTGGATTGCTATCAAAGAGATTGAGTTGACTTAGAAGACGTGTAGCAATCGTAATTGATATCAATTGTATAGCTTAATTTTAGGAGAATCAATTTACGATTGTACGTAGCTGTATATCTTATAAATACAGTTAGGTTAACCCTAGAAGGGTATCCATCGTGAACGAATAACATTCTTGTAACCTAAGCAGCTCTCTGTGATACTTTACATCACCGAGAGAGGAATTATCTATTCCAAACAGTTTTAAGAGTTAAAACGTGTGTTCTTGTTACTTATTCATACAGTACTTGATTATATATTGTGTATTCGACCTAACAAGTGGTATCAGAGCCAAATCTGTTACTTTATTACAGTTAAAGATCCAAACGCAATAGTAATCAATGGCAGAGATACCTCCACCATCTGAGAAAGCTCCTACTACTGTTAGTAGGTATGAAACAATTAGGGTTCCTATACTAAGGCCATTAGAGTATGCAATTTGGAAGGTGAAGATGACCATGTTTCTGGAGGCTACAGATCCAGAATATCTGGACAGAATTTATGAAGGTCCTCACAAACCTACAAAGTTATCTACTGCTGCTGCCGGTGAGGAATCAAAAGTTATTCCAAAAGAGAAGAAAGATCTAACTGCTGAGGATCTTTCATCTATTGCAAAGGATGCGAAGGTAAGGCATTTACTTCACAGTGCGTTAGACAATGTTATGTCTAATAAAGTGATAAACTGCACAACTGCAAAGGAGATATGGGATGCACTTGAGGTTAGATGTCAAGGAACTCCTGCAATTAAGAAGAACAGAAGGAACATACTCACTCAGGAGTATGAGCATTTTGAGGCAAAATCTGATGAAACCATGACAGAAACATTTGACAGATTCTGTAAACTGCTCAATGATTTGTCATTGGTGGACAAAGAGTATGATTTAGAAGATTCAAATCTCAAGTTTCTTCTCTCTTTACCTGAAAAGTGGGATGTGAAAACAACCACTATAAGAGATAATTATGAACTTGGTGAAACAGAAATTGATGAAATTTATGGACTACTCAAAACCCATGAATTGGAATTGGAGCAGAGAAACAAAAGATCTAGTAGAAAGTCAAAGTCTGTTGCTCTTAAGGCTGAGGAGAAACCATCAAAGAAGGAAGCATCAAGAAGAAAGACAAAAGGAAAAGCTTTAGTCATTCATTCAGAGAATGAGTCATCAAACACTGATGTTGACTCAAACACAGATGAATCATCTGATTCTGAAGATGATGAGGAGATGATGCAAATGGCTGCATTGATGGTAAAGACCTTCAAGAAGATGGGATACAAGAACTTCAAGAAGGGAAAGAGATTCTCCAAGGACTACTCAAAGTTTGACAAGAAGAATTTCAAGAAATCTGAGGGAAAGGACTTCAAATCTGGTAAGAAAGATAAGTCTGAGATTCAATGCTACAAGTGTAAGGAGATGGGTCACTATGCTCCTGAGTGCAAGAAGGGTAAAACTGAAAAGGCACTCTACACCAAAGGCAGAGATTGGGCAGACACTTCAGATTCAGATGAGGAAGTCAACTATGCTCTCATGGCTACTACTAAGACTGAAAATGATGATCTCAAGGTACCTCCAACTACCTATGCTTATAACACTGATGATATAACTGAATTGAGAATTTATCTTAAAGCATTGCATATCAGTTATAGGGATCAGACTTTAGAAAATGAGAGGATAAAGTCTGAGTGTTCTCAACTCAAAGAAAGAAATAAACTTGTTGAGGAACAGCTAGAGAACATGAATAAAATTCAAAAAGAGAGAGATGATGCAGTGTTTATTGAACAGGAGTTGCTAGGTAAGTATAAGCAACTAGAATCTGAATTGGAGGATACTAAACACATCATTAAAACTTGGACACACTCTGGTAAAGACACTCAAGAAGTGTTTCAGTCAGATACAGTAGGTCTAGGTTACTCTGTAGGAGATGAACTTAGATTTGAAAATCAGGTAAAGGTTAGACCACATTGTTCATCTGAGGGTAATGTCATGGGAACAGGTGGACCTAAGACTGAAGCACAGAAAAAGGCTGTTAAAGAGTCATATGCTAAAACTTTTGTTAAAGAGGCTAACATTGGTTTAATGACAGATAAACAACTCAAGCATAAGCTTAAGGAGATAAAATCTGTCAACAAACAGAGAATGCCTAAGAAAAACAGAAATGGTAAGGTAGGCATAACATCAGGAATAAAGCCAATGCTTGCTTCATTAGCTCCTAGGAAAACATGCTTTAACTGTGGTAGCACTAATCATCTTGCTAATTTCTGCAGTAAGAATAAAAACATTAATTCTTTGCCCTCTAAAACTGCAGTAAAGAGTGATTATGTGAGAACAAGACCACAGACTTTATGCAAACACTGTGGAAGTACTTGGCACTCTATTTACACTTGCAGAGATTATCATGCTATTTACTATAATTACTATGAACCCAAACCAAATTTGAAATGGGTTAAAGTAAACTCTGCAAATGTAAACTCTGAAAAAGTTAGCTTAAACTCTGTTAATGTGAATTCCGCTGCAAAAGCTAACAGAATTAAGAAAGCCAAAGGATCCAAGCAAGTCTGGATCCTTAAAACTAATAATCAGTGATTGTTTGTGATTGCAGGGCACCAGGGTCAGTACCCTAGTCGTGGACAGTGGATGTTCAGGACACATGACTGGAAATAAAGCCCTGCTATCAGAGTATGAGGAGAAGGCTGGCCCAGAAGTTTCCTATGGAGATGGCAACATAGGACATACACTGGGATATGGCAATATTAATCTTGGAAATGTCATCATCACAAATGTAGCTCTGGTTCCAGGACTCAAGCATGATTTGCTATCTGTGAGTCAAATCTGTGACAGAGGATATCATGTAGATTTTCAGCCTGAATATTGCCAAGTGATCAGTAAATCTACAGGGAAAGTTGCTCTAGTTGGAAACAGACACAACAACATCTATGAAATAAAATTGTCAACCAACTCAGATGGAAAAGCAGTGTGTCTGTCTACAAGAATGTCCAGTGAAGAGAGTTGGAAATGGCACAAGAAACTCTCTCATTTGAACCTGAACAACATCAATGAGCTAATCAAGAATGATCTTGTAAGAGGTCTACCAAAGTCCTTGTTGAATGTAGAAGGACTGTGTGATTCTTGTCAAAAGGCTAAACAGAGAAAAGTCTCCTTCAAAAGCAAATCTGAGTCTTCAATTGTTGATCCTTATCATCTACTACATGTTGATCTTTTTGGTCCAGTGAATGTGATGTCTCTTGGAAAGAAGAAATATGCATTAGTCATTGTTGATGAATATACCAGATTCACATGGGTATATTTTCTTGCAAAGAAGGATGAAACATCATTAAAACTGACAGAACATATAATCCAACTGGACAAAGGGTCAGAGCATCAAGTGAAGATAATCAGAAGTGACAATGGAACTGAGTTCAGAAATTCATCTATGGAAGAATTTTGCAAGAGTAAAGGGATCAAACAAGAGTTTTCTGCACCTGGCACTCCACAACAAAATGGTGTAGTGGAGAGGAAGAACAGAACTTTGATAGAAGCTGCTAGAACCATGCTAGATGAAGCAAAGTTGCCAACTTATTTCTAGGCAGAAGCAGTTCAAACTGCTTGTTTTACTCAAAATGCAACACTGATCAACAAGCATGGTAAAACACCATATGAAATGGTGAAGAAGAAGAAGCCAAATCTAAAATATTTTCATATTTTTGGATGCAAGTGCTTTGTGTTGAAGACTCATCCTGAACAGTTGACCAAATTTGACCTAAAGGCAGATGAAGGAATTTTTGTTGGCTATCCACTGTCAACAAAGGCATTCAGAGTTTATAATCTGAGAACCAGAGTGATCATGGAGTCTATTCATGTGTCATTTGATGACAAGAAAATAACTGGACTTGAAGATGTTAATGAGCATGATCAACTGCACTTTGAAAATGAAGATTTATTAAACTCGGATGATATAGATCTGACAAACACTGTTGAGGTCAATTCTGAACCTCTACTGGTAAAAACTGAAGAAACTTTTCAATCAGAAACAAGGGAAGAACCAGTTGAGGGGGAGCATGAAGAATCACATCAAATTGATAATTCAAACACTGATAGTGACTCAATTGATAACTGTGAATCAAACACTGTTGATTCAAACTCTGAACATTCAAATTCTGAGCAGTCACATTCAGGGGGAGCATCAGAAAGTGAAGAAAGGCACCAAGAAAATCAGGAGAGCATGGATCAAGGGGGAGGATCACATGATGACAGAAGCAATCTGCCTTCTGCAAGAAAATGGACTAAGTCACATACACCTGATTTAATTATTGGTGATCCAGATGCAAGAGTAAGGACAAGAAGTGCAACAACAAATGAATGTCTGTTTCATGCATTCTTGTCACAAACTGAGCCAAAGAAAGTAGAAGAAGCTCTGAAAGATGCTGACTGGATAACAGCAATGCAAGAAGAGCTAAATGAATTTGAGAGAAATGAGGTGTGGACCCTTGTACCAAGGCCAAAGAACAGATCTATTGTTGGTACTAAATGGGTTTTCAGAAATAAAACTGACAGTGATGGTGTGATCACAAGGAACAAAGCAAGACTGGTAGCTAAAGGCTATTCACAGCAGGAAGGAATAGATTATGATGAGACTTTTGCACCAGTTGCCAGGTTGGAGGCAATAAGGATGTTTCTTGCCTATGCTTCTCACAAGAAATTCAAGGTTTTTCAAATGGATGTGAAAAGTGCTTTTCTGAATGGAAAACTTGAAGAAGAAGTATTTGTTGAACAACCACCTGGTTTTGTAGATCCAAAATATCCAGATCATGTCTACAGGTTAGACAAAGCACTCTATGGACTCAAACAGGCACCTAGGGCATGGTACGAAACACTTGCTAAATTTCTACTAGAAAGTGGGTTTCACAGAGGTACTATTGACAAAACTCTGTTTTACTTTCAATCTGGTAATGACCTGCTCTTAGTTCAGATATATGTAGATGATATCATTTTTGGATCTACTAATGATAAACTCTGTAAGAAATTTGCCAAGCTCATGCAGTCTAGATATCAAATGAGTATGATGGGAGAGTTAAGCTATTTTCTAGGCTTACAGGTGAAGCAAACAGATGATGGAATTTTCATTAATCAAGCAAAATATACCAGAAATCTTCTCAAGAAATTTGGTATGCTTGACTGTTCATCTGCAACAACTCCCATGGCAACTGCAACAGAACTGGACAAAGATACAGGTTCATCAGTGGATATGACAAGTTACAGAGGGATGATTGGTTCTCTACTCTATTTAACAGCTAGTAGACCTGATATCATGTATGCCACCTGTCTGTGTGCAAGGTTTCAGGCAGATCCAAGGGAACCACATTTAACAGCTGTGAAGAGGATTTTCAAATATCTCAAAAGAACTGTAACCTTAGGACTGTGGTACCCAAGAGAATCAGATTTTAAGCTACTTGGTTACTCTGATGCAGATTTTGCTGGCTGTAAGATTGACAGAAAAAGCACAAGTGGAAGTTGTCAATTTCTTGGTGACAAACTAGTGTCTTGGTACAGCAAGAAACAGAAGTCAATATCTACATCTACAGCTGAAGCAGAGTATATTGCTGCTGGTAGCTGTTGTGCACAGATTTTATGGATGAAGAATCAACTACTGGATTATGGGTTGAGGTATAGTAAAATACCTATTTTCTGTGATAATCAAAGTGCTATTGCAATGACAGGTAATCCAGTACAACACTCAATGACCAAGCACATCAGCATAAGGTATCACTTTATCAGAGAGCATGTAGAGGAAGGCAATATTGAGCTTCACTGTGTGCCTACAGATCAACAACTTGCAGATGTTTTCACAAAGCCTCTAAGTGAAGCAACATTTACAAGATTGGTCAATGAACTAGGGATGGTATCTGGTTTTGACTAAACATGTTGGTTAGACTCAAACTCTTTTAAATAAAATGTGTTGCTCATATTTCTGTAAATTGCTAAAGTGCTATGTGAACCTTATTAATTAAATTCTGTCAGCATGATTGTTGGTCATACACTGTTAATACGTTTGTTAAACTCTGTGAATTCTGAGTTGATTTTTGTCTGAATGAAAATACCGATGAAGAAAAATGTATAGAACATGATTTTCAGTGAATCAAGATTCTTTTTGAGTCACTGTAATCTAATCAGAAACTGCACAGTAAGTTAACACAGCATGATACTGTTTCATATTTAGAGCATCTCTTAGTTTATTTGATCCTAAACTCTGAATCTATGAATACTGCATGCATTGCCTCTCATGAATAACTCTGATATTGATGAACTCTAAACTCTGATTAGTGACACTCTGTTTTCAAGTCATACTTGATTCTTGATGATTCTTTGTTTGCACTTGTGAAAATTTTAAAACTTGAGATGTGTCATTGTTTATTTTGGTGAGAAACAGTTCATGTCTGAACCCTGTGAGATTTTGAGCTGAATAAGTGATTGATACATTTTATATCAATCAGATTTTATTGTTGTGTGATGTTCATCAGTAAGTATGTTGCTCTAGAACTTGCATTAAACCATTTTGGGACTACATGATATATGTGTGCATGAAGATGATAAAGGCATTAGGATTAACCATCTTTCTTCAAACACTGTTCAAAACATCTTTGAACACTGATCATAAACACTGTTCATAAAACACAACCCTTAGTAAACCCCTTTGAGCCAAATTAACTGCTCATTTTTCTTGAATACTGAATTATTAAGAGCAGTTATATTCGTTTGTTAAATCAAATTCAAGCAGGTGAGTATTTCTTAAGAAAAGATATCTTACTCAGTGTATATATATAATAAAAAAAAAAAGGTATATATACTGATCATCTTGTACAAATATGTACTAATCATTTGACTGAATATTTTGATCAAATAAATTGTTCAGTTAGAAATTCTCATCTCTTCTCATTTGTTTGATTTCACTCAATTATAACCCTGAACAAAGTCCTTTTGATTTGTGCATAAATATAATCGAAGTGGTGTAGATATGGTGGACATTCAAGCTTATGGTAGCATCTGCCTTTACTGAATGAATCTGAGAGTAAACACTTCACCTAAACACTTGTGTGATGTGAGAGTTTGTGAGACAATCCTTGACATGTAACTCACTGAATGATGCTTTGATGTTTATCTCTTGTTATTTTTGTCTATAGTGACTGTGTGCTTACTTGGATAATCATGAACATAAACTGGAACAGGGATATTCAGATTTCTGTAATTAAGGAACTACAGAGTTTAGCATTCATCATATACTCTGTGTTTAATATGAGAGTTTGTGCATTCAATGTTTATTGTTTTGATTTATGGATTTTATGAAATATTAGATGCTATAAAAATTGATTTGGTAAACTCTGCTACTCACACACGAAAATCACGACTGTGCATTTTTGAAAGGGTTTTTGTGATACAGAATGAGTATTGGACAAACACTGATTGATTGTGTTATGTACTCTAAGGTAAATTTTCATTAAGATAAATTGAAAATTTTGGAGTAAATGGAGTAAGTGACAACTGTTAATTGGTGTAATTAGTGGTAACGTGTCTTGATAAACGGAACGACAGCGGTAATAATGGCTTTTACTGCGCATGTATTAAGTGAACCGTTGCATGTGTGACACGTGTCCCACTCACTCATCAATGTGTCTCATTTTTTACACTTTTCAAGGGAACAGTTGTGTGTTTTCAAGTAAAATCTTTTGAGTTTAGTTTTTAATTAAAACTCAAATTACTTTTTCTCACAATCACTTTTACCCACTCGTATTCACTTTACCAAAACAGAAAACATCTTTGTTCTTCACTTTGGCATTCTCACAAACACCTTCTTGCAAAACATTTTCACAGTTGCTTCTTGCTTATTTCTTGATTCGATGGCAACTAAACCTTTCACTGTCTTTGGTCTACGTTTTGTGCCTAACAATTATGCAGCTTTACTTGAGAACGGCCGGGCTCCAGAGGCGTTCCATCTAATGCAAAATTTTCTTCGAAATTCTGAGATTGGGCAAGCGCTGGTTGAACCGGCTACTCTATCTGCTTCCCAAGTTGTTAGTTTCTGGCAAAATTCAAGATATATAGAAGGAGGAGAGAGTGAAACTCCGTCTATCATCTTCTCTCATGAAGACCAAGAGTTTGTGATTACTCCACAAACTGTTCGTGATGTCATGGATTTCGACACACATACTTCATATGAAGTTGTCTCTGAGGAAAATCTGAGGGAAATGCTAACAGAGATTGGGTACATGGAATCACTTGCCAAGCTGGGCAGTGTGAAGAGGCCAAACTTGAGAAAAGAGTGGAATTTTTTTCTTTGATTGTATCACCAGGACATTCCAAAAGAAGATCACCAACTGGGATGCTATTCCAATGGACAGTCTGCAAATTGGGTATTCTCTACTCTATGGCAGTAATTTTGATTTTGGTAGATATGTTTTAATGAATTTGGGTGATAAGTTGTCAGAGTCTACTACAGTTTACTTTGCTAGATTTTGTCAACTTCTGTTCAATGCATGTGCTTCTGGGTTAACTATTGATGAAGCTGATAAAATTCAACCTTTTCGAGTCACTAAGAGAATATTCTCTGATATGACTAACAAAGATGTTGGAAAAGACATACCTCCTTTAGTATTGCCACTTGCTTTACAGAACTTTGTCAATCAACCACAAGATTCTTCATCATCAAACCATGACTCACATGAACCACATCAACCAGAACCACAATCTATGCCTGAACCTTTAGCCACTGATCGTACAGAAAACATCCCATCTCAACCTACTCAATCACCTGAGCCGATACCAACAACCACTGATCAACCTATATCACCTCAAACACAAACAGAACCTCAACAACAATCTGACCACATGACTACTGAACCAACAAACCCTGTCACTACCACTCATCCACAATCATCACAAAAGCCAAAAAGGAAGATACATACTGCAATCAACACCAAACATGCTAGAAGATTCAAACAAAGGGCAAATAGACCTTCTAGTGCAGAAGAAGAATTTGTTGTAGTACCTCAAGCTAAGAGGAGAAGGCTTATTTTAACTGATTCTGATGATGAGTATGTTGAAGAGGCTCAAGAGAAAATCTCTTTTGATATTCCTACTGGTGAGCCAGAGGTTATCATAGAATCTATAATACCAGAATCTGAAGTCAAGCTTTCTGAACCAGAAGTTGTTAAGGTTCAAGAAAATGAAGCTGTTAGAGATGTTTTGTCTCCAATGGAAGAGTTTGCTGAAACTCCACTTTCTTTTAATCATGAAGCATCTACTCCACCACTCATGGAGGTTACACTTTCTATCGATACTGGTGTTGCTGATGGGCCTACTGTTGTTCTTGAAGACACTGTGGTTGCATCACATACTGAGTTGAACTCTGATGCTAATCATGGTTCTGCTCATAATGAGGAGGTTGATAAACCAGAACAGGCTTTTTCTTCAGAGCAAACTCCAGTTGATAAAGGAAAACAGGTTGCTCAAGAACCTATTGCTTCTGTTGCCTCTACTAATGAGTCAATCAGTGATTCAGTTGAAGCTAAGAGTACAGGAGTTGCACAACCACAAAATCAGACTGATGGTCAGAAAACAGGAGAAAAACCAGATTTTGCTGGCCCTTCTAATAATGAAATTGATGCTGGTTATTTGGCCAAGCAAACTGCTGATTGGTACAAGTCAGAGTGTATTTTTCCTCCTGGAAGGGTAGAAAGGTTTCTTGAAGTCAATTCTAAGAAGATTACAAATCCAGAAATTTTCACTTGTTTGCAAGGCACAGTGATTCAAATCAAAACTTTGAATAATAGATTTGATGATACTCAGAAATCTATTGTTGATCTTCGAACAGAAGTTGCTACTCATGAAGAGACAGCTCAACTAGCTAATGCTAAGCTCTTTCAACAATTTGCCAAAGCTCAAGCAAATATAAATGACAGACTGAGCACAGTTGAAAAGACTCAGATTTTACTAAATGAGAAGGTTGATTCAATTGCAAACTCTCTTGAATTAATCACCTCAATTCTGATTCAAGATGATGATGATGATGTCAAAAAGGGGGAGAGAATTGCTAAAACCAAGTGTAAGCAAACTCAAACTCTGCCAAAGAAAGATCATCTTGATGATGAAGGTACCAATGCTGAGAAGGGCTTAAGAAATGCAAATTCTAGACAAGGACATGGGAGGTCTACAAGGTCAAAGCCTAATTTGGTGATAGATACAAATGCTCAGAGTACTTCTGGTTCAAAGCCAAAGGATTTGTCATTCTCTGACAATCCACAAACAGATGAAGAATTGGCTGTGAAACTATTTCGTGAAGAGAATGCTGAAGCTACACTTGAGGATATTCAAGCTGAAGAAAAGCTGTTGCAGAAAGAGCATTTAAAAGCTCAAAAGTCCAAGAAAGTGAATAAAGTTGTTAAAGCTTCAAAGTTTTCAAGGCATGAAATGAAAGGAATTGAGATCAAAGAGAGATTATCTGATATTCAAGAAGAAGAAGAAGAAGAAGAGGATAAAGGAAAGCTGATTAGAAAGTCTTCTATTGATGCCAAGCTGAAGTTTAAAGGAGTGATGGGTGAAGAGAGCAAGAATAAAATGATAATTACAACCTCTGTTGGTACACATGTTGTACAGAAGAATAAAGACACAACCTCTGTTGCTACACAAGTTGTGACTACACCGATACTGTCTTCTCAGTTGAAATCAAGATTTCGAAAAGGTGCTCTTCATGATTCGAGTCTTGCAGCTACAGCTCCAGCTACAGCTTCAATGGATTTTACTGATGGTAGAGCTTTATCTGGTAAAATTGCATATAACAAAGGAGGCATTGGCTCACATAGAGATAAAAGACAGAATGTTGCTCCCAGAGATCCTTCTTCATTGTCTGTTCCAGGTCGTGGTGTCACTCAAGAGAGTTTAGACAGACTGGAGTCAGTACAGCTTGTTCATCAGAAAAGTTTAAGGAAGGATTTCTTGTTATACTTCATGACTGATGGAACGGTGTTCAAGATTGCTGAGAATGATATTGATTTAAAATTCTGGGAAGAACTAGAGTATGTTCTGTACATTTTCAGAGTAAGAAATCAAAGAGCTCAATCAGTTGCAAATGTGCTCAGACAAAAGATGATACAGAATCTTGCAAATAGACATATGAAATACAGCAAGTATGTTCCAAAGTACAGAGACTGGAATGGGAATTTGATTGAAATGCAGAAGGGAACTACAAAGCTGAAGACTGATCTTGGGATTACTGTTCTAGATTTTAATGTAAAGTCTGAAGAAGTGAAGTTTATCAGATTGGGAAATGAAATGAGAAGAAACAAGATCTATGATCTCAGAGCTGCTATTTTTCAAACTGATGAGAATGATCCAGATTTAAGAGAGATCAAGGTAGCTATGGAGATTGAACTTGAGAATGCTGAGAGGAGGTTGTTGATTGATTATCTCAGAACAACTTCAGATCTTGAGGAGGTTAGGTAGACAGAATCTGTAAGTAATTCAAATTTTCTGTAAATTTTGCTAAGTCAAGTTTAAACTCTGATTATATGTTAAACACTGTGTTTTTATTTGTTAGTTTTGACATCATCAATTATTATGAACTTGTACATTTTTCTAATGAACAAGTTGGGGGAGATTGTTAGATATAATTGATGTGATTTAATGTCAGTGTTTAAGTGTTACAGGTAAAGAGAGTTTAACTTGTTATTGAAAGCAGTTGTAACAGAGTTTGAGTATACGCTGATTGCTGGAAGCGCAAACGCTGACAGAGGAAAGCGTAAACACTGATAGCTGAATACATGGAAGCGCAAACACTGTTAGCATGGAGAGAACAGAGTTTGCTAAAGTCTGTCTACTGGGAGCGTCTACGAGTCAACAGAGTTTGAAGATTAATTTAATATTAATATGGAAGCGATATCTTTGAAGATTGGATAGCTATCAAAGAGATTGAGTTGACTTAGAAGACGTGTAGCAATCGTAATTGATATCAATTGTATAGCTTAATTTTAGGAGAATCAATTTACGATTGTACGTAGCTGTATATCTTATAAATACAGTTAGGTTAACCCTAGAAGGGTATCCATCGTGAACGAATAACATTCTTGTAACCTAAGCAGCTCTCTGTGATACTTTACATCACCGAGAGAGGA
Source organism: Saposhnikovia divaricata (assembly GCA_036435485.1). NCBI lineage: Eukaryota > Viridiplantae > Streptophyta > Magnoliopsida > Apiales > Apiaceae > Saposhnikovia > Saposhnikovia divaricata. Next base: position 50,170,931 of record CM071595.1, on the reverse strand, counting down.
ATTATCTATTCCAAACAGTTTTAAGAGTTAAAACGTGTGTTCTTGTTACTTATTCATACAGTACTTGATTATATATTGTGTATTCGACCTAACACTAGTTGAGTCTTGGAAAGAATTGATTGATGAACATGTGAATTTGGAGGAATTATGAAGAAGAAGGATTCTAATTATTGTAAGTGGGAACTAGTTTGATGTGTATATCTAGATGTGGTTCAAAGTTCTTTGTAGTATTTATTTATGTTATGCATTCCCTTTGCTAAAAAATAATAATAAAGGGGATGTAAAAAAAAAAGAAAAAAGAAAAGAAAAAAAAAGAGAAATAGAAAGAAAAAAAAGCAATAAATCTTTGTACTTTATTTTGTTTCAATTTTCTTGGCAAATGTGGTTGTGTTTTGTAATTTTAAATGAGTGAAGATATTCTTTAGTTTGGAATTTGGTGGATGAAGCGAGCAAGCGTCATTTTGACTCAACTAGCGAAACTTTTACACCTTTCTTGAACTTAAATTTTCACACCTTCACCCTAGCCTCATTACAACCCATTTTATGAATTCCTTGTTTTTGGTGCAATCCAAAATTTGGGTGGACATGCAAGGTCAAGTAGAGCACATGCATTTAGACTTGGAGTTGAGTGAAATCTCTAGCCCATACTTGTGTGATGCATAATTGAGAGATGTGAGATTTTTCACCATACAATTTCATCTTCTTAATGCGAAGCCGTGTATGCTTTGTGATCATCTTGTCTAGTGTTCACGATTGAAGTGCATTCATTCTATCTTTAATGTCATGGTTACATTTTGCACCAGGTGTGTCATCTTGATTCTTGAATTGGTTGTAAGCTCGTTATAGTGGATGACAAGGTGAATAGCTCTATATGTTTGGTTTTAGTTACAAGTAGACGATTCGGACATGTGAGTGTAGTAGTTAGTTTAATTAGTGGGTATTGTTAGTTTCTTGTTTTTCAGTGGTTTTTGTGATTTTGTGGGTACATTAGCTATAAACCCTCACGAGACTTCACTCGTCCACTAGGGCTACCTAGGGGTTCCAAGGGCTTGTTGCATATGCCAAATGCAACCGTGATCACCTACGGAAGTGGTACTAGTTAGGAGTATATGGTAATGTTAATTTTAGTTTGCTCGGGACTAGCAAAGTTTAAGTGGGGGAAGATTTGATAATGTGTATTTTATACACATTTTGTCTTTTATTCTCTTGCATTTTTGTTCGTTTCGAATGTTGTTTTATCGATATTAATTATGTTTTTCATCTTTCAGTGCCTCATGCTTAATGGTTGAAAAGATGGATTATTTTGGGCTTGAAAGCAAAGATTATTCAAGAGGGAAGTTAGAAGATGCAAGCTCGCATTTCCGGGAGGTTTTTATTGTATAATCTTGAAGATTTTGTCTCGCACAGGCTACTGCACGGCCGTGCAACAGGCTGTGCAGAGTGTTACAAGTTGTGCAGATTGGACAGTCTTTCTCACGGGCTGCTGTACGGCCGTGCAACAGGCTGTGCAGCCCCTGCTGTGTACTAAAAGAAACTTAACCTACTTCTAACATATCATATCTTCTCATCTCATTGTAGCCTCCTTGCTTAGCCTCTTCAAGAACCAAATTAGGGTTAGTCAAGTAGAGAGAAAAACATCAATTACTCATAATCTAGCATTGATTATGAGTAACTAACTTCATATATTTGGCTCAAGGAGGAGCTCTTGTATCAAAACCCATTTCATTTAAGTAAGATCTATTTCACTCTATCTTGAATATTTGTGTTGTATTGTTTATGATTTTGCTTGGAGATTGTAAGTTGCTTCACCTTACTCTTCTTGTAATTTTAATTGCTAATTGTTTGTGCTAATCCGTAATTGTTAGTGCATTCATTATAGTAGCACAAGATTTAGTGTACCTAAATCCTCAAAATTCAAGTGCAAATACCTAGGTTGAGCTCCTCATCCTTGGGTTTGTCCTAGCCTCTCTTTGTTTGATTCCTTGATTTGGTTAAACTAGTAGTGCTTCATTATTGGTTGCTATAATCAAGAGAACTAATTTATGTGCTTCACTAAATTAGTGTTTATAGAAGAGAATTAAGTGATTGTGTGCTTCACCAATTATCTTGGTTAGGTAGAGTTGATTATTTCTTGCTCATATGTGTGTGGGTGAAGTTCTTGAGTTTCCATAATCCTTGGGTCAAATATCTCTTATTCTTGTTAATTTAAACATTGTGCCTTGTTGTGTTGGAAAAATTGGATGATTGAAAGTTCCATAATCATATTTCTCTAGCAATTTATTTCTTGTAGTCAAGGTGTTTGATAAAACACCACAAACAACTAAAAACCCCCCACCATTTTACATTACTCTAGTATTGAACGCTATTCCCTTGGGTTCGATCCCTACTTGCCACATTTGCTATATTTTATAGTTAAGTGCGAACATAGTAGAGCAAAACATTTATCTTTCAATTTGGCGCGTCGACGACGGGCGTGGCCAAATATATCACGGGTTCTCTAAAGAATATTAATCCTCGAATATTCTTTGTTCAAGCCTGTTGCCTTATCAATGTTACAACGGAGATCTAAAAAATATCACACCTCGATATTTCTTTTTCGATCTTATTGCCTTAGTATAGAGATATATTCCATAAAAATATATAATTTGATTTTTTCCAATAATGGAATATCTCTTATAATTAAAAATAGATATTGCTAGAGTTGACTTTTGACTTTTTGACGGAATCAATTAAATAAATGACCTAGTGGAGAGGATAACTAAATGTAATTAAATTTTATGTTAAATCGTACAAATACCAAAATAAATAATATATCGAAGATATCCTTTCAGTCTTCCCCTTTTTGGTATTTGCCAAACAAAACATAAAATTTAAAAATTTACCCGTGTGTGCTTCCCCTAAGTGTATGCATGAATGTTTGAAAAACTCTTAAACTAGATTTGAAGCACGCGGCCTAATTCCACTAATTGATTCCCTGCAAAACAACTTATGAGATGAATTAAAGATAAAACTTTAAATTTTAAATTGGGGGGTATAATTTTCTCTTCCCCTTTTTGTTTTGTATATTACCAAAAATTTCGTATTTCCTCATCTCCTTATATCTCCTTTTTAGCACAAGATTTGATTTATCAAGAATTTGTGCTTCCCCTAAATAAATGTTCCGTTTTGAATCAATTAATTTCAGTCTTTCCTTTTTATAAAGTACTTCCTTACTTCTTTCCCTTTTTAATTTGGTGTGATGCCAAATTGTTCTTTTCGTTTCTCCTTATAATCGGTGTTTTACCATATCATTTTCTTCTTCCTTAAAAAAACTTCTGTTTAATTATGTTTTGAAATTTTGCAGAAGTGTCTGTTTTCTGTTAAAACATATTCTCTTTTCTCTTTGGTAATGTATCGATATTAGCTCAAGTGAATTTGTCGTTTTACCAAAGAATTATGAGATTTTGTTTCAATCATTTTTATCGATCTAAGTTACTCGAAAGGGGCAAACTTGATTCGTGCAATGACAGTATAAACATCTGTTTACTCGAACTTTAAAAGGACAAATATAATGCATTAATCTCACTAAGTAATGTAGAATTACAAAGTTTCTGATACAATATATCACGGAATCGATAAAGAACTAAGTAAATCAGAAGTAAAATTATACAAATGTTTCGTGCATAGACAATACAGTCACTATTTGCCGAATACATTTCATTTGAATCAACCTTCTAACAGAATCTGAATCAGACATATATATCTTTGTGGACTATTAATATTCTGTACTTCATACAGAATCTGCAGATGAATAATGATGTTTTAATGGTACGAAAATCAAACTACAGCTATAATGAAACTGCAGGATGCATAATATAACAGGTCTTCTAACTCATTTAAATATAGAGATCATAATGTAGACAGGTAATGAGATAGAGAAAGCATCTGTACTATGATATTAATTCATACAAAGAGCAGGTATTCCGAATAATACATTAGCTTGGATCATTTTATATCCAATCTTGTAGATCACAGCAACGGCAAAGACAGCCATATGTAATTTTAGTCATAAAGTGAATTAGTGCAATATACAACCTAGAGTTTAGAACTCCATACATTCAATCTAATAGAATGAGGATTTTATCACAAAATTATCACTGATTAACATACTTGAGCAGTGTGTGATAAGGTTTGCAGATATACCAAGTTAGCAAAGATAACATGTCAAGAAGTGCAGATTTATATATACAATCAAAAGAGTTCAAGATAATCAATGTGGTTCACTGATTACTATGAACTATAATCTGCAACTTAGCTAACTTAAACATCATGAAGCATGCAAGCTTCCCAACTCCAAAAGCAACATAGAAACAACAAAAACTTTTCAAGAACACAACCAACCAACCAAACAGTCACAGAAGCCAACCATCCAAAGCAGATTACTCATTAACAGGTGCAGCTAGGGGTGTGCATCGGGTGGTTTGGGCGGTTTGGGATGGCCAAACCAACCAAACCATAAATTTCGGGTTTTTAATTTTTCAAACCATAACCAAACCAAAAACCTTATCATTTTAAAAAAACCAACCAAATTGTAACGGTTTGGTTTGGTCGGTTTCGGTTTAAAACCGTTATTAAATATATATTTATACTTGATGTTATTTATTTTCTCCAATACTAAATACAAGATTCAATTTTATTTTAAAAGAGCCAACAAAATAAATGCACAAATAGTAGCACAAAATATCATCAAAAATAGTTATAAAATAAATTATACTCCTCAAATATTTTCATTAAATCATAAAATAAGTCTCAAAAGTCTTATATATAGCTTTCTGGTACTTCTTCTTTTAACTGGTTTTTGACATGAAATAAAACAAGTTAACCACTATAAATCTAATAAATACAAAACACACGTGCACACACGTAAGCATGGTTAATGCATATAATATTATAGTCTATAAGTGTGTTGAAGAAATAACCACACGAAAAATACAATATATATATATATATATATAATATTTTTATACGACTTGATGGTCGGGTTGGTTTAATCGGATGGATAAACTAGTGAAACCAAACCCAAACCAAAATTTTCGGTTTTTAAAAATATAAAACCATAACCAAACCAAATCGAAAAAAAAACCTAAATTTTCGGTTTGGTCGGTTTGGTTTGGTCGGGTTGGTCGGTTTTTGGAAAACCATGCTCACCCCTAGGTGCAGCAACATCAATATCAAGATTCACATCAAGATCAGGCAGATCAGAGAACACTTTGTCATTTTCATCATTCAAACCAACAGAGACCAATTCCTTAACCATTTGAACCTCATACTTCTTAGAAGTTTCAGCATCAATACCAACAATTTTCATCCCCTCTTTCTGTTCCATTTTACTTTCAAGCTCATCTAACCTAGCCAACATATTAAGGTTTTCACTTTTAAGATTAGCTAAATCTGAATTAAGCTTAACTACCTCAGATTTAAGGGCATCAAGATTTTCAGCTTTTAATGGAGGAATAGACACATAAGTAACAACACAGGGCTTACATTCATTTAAAGGGATCTTGGGTTGAGTCAAACCTTCAACTAAACATGGTTCTATCTTGCTAGCATAAATCCTAGGCATTTGAACATAATAAGTCTCAAAGATAGAAGTCAAGAGAAGACCATATGGCATATACTCAGCAATGTGTGCATATATCATATTAAGAACAAGAACATAGTTGAGATTGAATTCAACAGAATTAGTCACAAGTTGAAAGATAACCTTGAGGTCAACAAAGTCAAAAATTTATCATTTTTAGGTTTTGGAAGTATGTTTGACCTACGGATGATTGCTAACTGTTGAAACTTAGGAGTGAAGTGCCTAAAATTAATACCACAATTCTTAGCACATAGACCTAGAGGAACATCTTCATCACAAAACAACCCAAGATACAACTCAAATTCTCTTTGATTAAACACAAATTTCTCATATATGTTGATGCAAGGCAGATTAGAAGGCTTGTTACCTAGCCTAAGAGATTTGTTAAGCACATTTTGATCAACATACACATTCTATTATTGACAAAGGAGCTAAATTAGAACACACCATCTCTCTATTTAATATCCATGTTAGCATAGAACTCAGCAATCAAATGTGTGTAGTAATTAGGACCCCTATAGAAAACATGATTATCCCATTTAGCAGCCATTAACATGCAATGCACATCATCTTTTTGTGGAATGTAAATCATCATGCCTGGTTGACTGTTTCTCATCATCCTATTTAACTTACCAGTGTTGGTGAGTTTTACTAGAGTGGGTGAAGGGTGCATGACACATGCTTTAGGTGGTCCAGAATTGACAGATTTAGTGGACTCGGATGTGTGTGAGTTAGGGTTTCTGTATATGGGAAGTTTTCTGTTTGAGTTTTGGTAGAGATGGCCTTGTTGAGTGGAGTGCATCTGTTTTTGTTTCTTGTGATAGTGATATTTACTGCTGTTTAGGTGACACTGGGTGTCAAAGGCTTCAAACACAGGTAGGGGTTGTGAAGTTTGGTTGAGATTTCCAAGGAGAGGCAAAGTAATGAGATTTCTGACTTTGGTTTGGGGTTTTGAAGGTAACAGGGTGAATTCCATGGTTGAGTGTGTGTAGAAAATGTGAGTGTGTGTTAATGCATGTAGTTTGTGAATGTATATATAGAGACTGTTAAGACTAGGGATGGGCATTCATCCCGGCCCACCCGACCCCGATCCGATCCCCGCACCGAACGGGGCGGGGAATCGGGGATTTTTTCGGGTACGGGCCGGGGAGCGGGGACAAGTTTTAAAAAAATCGGGGAGCGGGCCGGGGCCGGGTTTTTATGTCTCCCCGCCCCGATCCCCGACCCCCGCCCCGATTTTCGCTACCCGACCTAATTTTCCATCCTAACTCGATTTCATCACACTCAAATATATACATATACACACACACACACACACATATATATTGATATTCATATATTAATATATACGAATTTTCAATACTTCATATTGAAAATAAAATGATGTTTTAATTTTATATGTTTGTCTTTCTAATAGTTAAATAACTTAATTTACATATTATTTATAATTATTTCTTTAAGTAATATTTTTTAATTTTAATTTAGTGCATTTGAGCTCACTAGTTAGTGTTTAAAATTATTTAAAATTATTTTTTGTTTTAAATAAAATTCCCCGATTCCCCGCGGGGATCCCCGTTACCCGTTTGGGCCGGGGACGGGGAATGAAAATTAGTCCCCGACGGGGATCGGGCCGGGGACGGGGATCGGGTTTGAATTCGGGGATGGGGGCGGGGATAGCACTCCCCGGCCCCGAAATGCCCCGACGCCCATCCCTAGTTAAGACATGCACACTTAACAAGGCAAATTTTAAAATTTAAGAACTAGATGATGCAACACACAAAGTTTTTCTTGAAAATATGTACACACAGATTTATACAATCCAAGTAAGTTCATGTATCTTCCTTAGATTAAGTGTTTTTAGGCATGCTATTGGGTGCAGAGATCAAGAATTGTACAAATTTATCAATGATGATATGACATGAATCACTATTAGAATACATACAATGTCACTTAGAAGTAAAAACAGTGTTCAACATGTATTTATTTTGAAATCTGATAGCACACATTTTATTTTAAAACTCAAGGATGTTTTTGAAAACGAATGCAAAGGACAGTATGGATTTTATCAATCCGGGTATTGCATGCTCAAGGAAATGGTTTGCAAATAAGAGACATATAATAGATGCATTCAATGAAGGAAGCTTATTCTTTGAAAAGAAGGCTGCACAGATGTCAAAAGGGAACATATGGACCCACTAAGATGTCATTAAATGTCAAGGTATATGCAGCTAGGATGCACACGTATGCTCATTCATTTAATGTTATGCAAATGAATGATTTGACATAGACAGATATGCACAAAATGTTTAATGCCTGGAAAGTCAATAAAACAATTTTTAATGTGAAAACATGTGCATGCTTGGATGAGGTTTGACTAAGTCATACTCAAGACAAAAAGTTACATGTAATATGTCCCAAAGAATTTGTAACATTTAATACATAAATAAAGCACAAAACATGCAACACTTACAATTGTTACACAGACCCCTTCATGGACTGAATATCACAACATTAACAGAAAAATGAGAATCACAAATTTTTTTTTAAGATTTATTTTCCTAATTTTCTATGTGGCCGTTATCATCCCAGTGTCCAGATACTAGGGTTCTCAAGGGGATCCCCAGCCAGGGCTTTGGATGAGGGCAGGTGTGTGCAATGAATTGATTTTATTTTTAACAGTTCTTATTTACTGATAAATCACCCACACACTTTATAGATAAAAACAACATTATCATCCAAATCTAATTGCCCAGAATGCAAATTCAATTAGAGTCACATAAGGTACACAATGAAATTGACCACAGTAAAGTCATTAATCAAATTGTAAAGGGTACAGGTTGACTAAGTCACACAGCACAAAGACAACACATAACATATAGTATTTTTAATACGTACATCACAGATAAAAATTGATATTAACCACATACAGTAGTACCAAGTAAAAGATGAATTCCATAAAGGCTGGATATAAACAATATCTCAATTAAATGTATACTTGAACTACTTGGTCAGTATACAATCAATCCCAAAATGTTCCATTTCATAATCCTTTACAAGGATCAAATATAGTGATATAGTCCCCTTAAAACTCTCGTAATTTAACAACAAAGACTCATTTCTTTCTTACACAGTCGTGTTTTAATCTCACAGTTTTAGATGTAAATATTGTTAGCTCATATCAACGATTCAAGGACTTGATTACCACATAGAACTCAATCTTTTCTGATTTTATTCAGGTAACATACCAAGAAAGTATTAATAAATCACATAGAAGACACATATTACAGATTTTAACCGAGAATTATACCTTTTCCCAAGGCATCGTAGTCTTCTTGGGACTTACCGATCCATAATTTCTGAACTCGCATGAGTTCCGAGTTGGCTTGTGAGTTGACTCACCGAGTCGCGAATGATTCCACCGGGTTGAGCACCGATTCGACTGAGTCAGGCCTTCATCTTCTTCGTAATAAGGCTCTTTATCACAATCGAGGACTCAAAACCTGCATAAATACTCAAACAAAGAATTAGGGTTTTGAGAAATTAAATTAATAAAATTAAAATCATGTTCGTGTGTGTGTAAATGGTGTATACATGTATATACATGTTGATTTCGACTTGTAACTCAAGATCGACTGAGGCGAAAATGAGTAATTTATCAAAATCATTTGATTTAACCAACCCATAGCATGATTTGAACGATTCTTGGATTAATCGAACAAAGGAATTGAAGAGAAACTCGATTTAGTGTATAGAACATAGAGATCGATATGAAAATTTAGGGTTTTGAATCGAGAGACATAGAAGCGGCGAGAGAAAACACAGAGAGAGCTCGAGAGCTCGAGAGAAAATGATGTATGCGGCTGTATCTCACGCGCAAACAGTAATCATATAGTATATATATTTTTATGCTGGATGGTTAGGATTAAATCCCTAATATGGATCCAATGGATGAAAATAATCAGGATTTTGTGCTTAAGGTTGGGCTCAATATTGGGCCGGATTTGACCAATTGGACTGGGTCAAATAGGCTAAAATAATCATAAAAATAGTAGTTTTTATTGAAAATAATTGTATAAAATTATTATAATATATATATATATATATATATCATAAATATCAGAAAATATACTAATATTTTGATTCTTTGTATTTAAGATTAAATATCATATTTCTAGTATCTCAAAAATATTTCCGAAAAATATTCGCTCGACTAGTTTTATCTTTTCGAATGAAAATCAAAAACCCGATCGATAAAGTTTCACATGTTATCATTATCGATGAATCTGAGTTTTAGAAATTCGTAAATCCTGAAAAGATATCTTTTTCGTGAGATGACTAAAAATTATAAATAATCTCACAATGTATATATAAATATATATAATATTTATATAAATATATAAACCATTATTTAGGAATTTCCAACATTCCTAAATCCAATCGGAGTTTAGTGAATCTTTCGAAATTCAATGGTTTCGTGAATATGTCTGCGAGATTGTACTCAGTTTCGATATGAGTCATTTTTATATCGCCTTTATTGACATGATCACGTAAAAAATGATGTCTCACATCTATATGCTTAGATCTTGAATGTAACACGGGATTTTTGCTAAGATCAATAGCACTCGTGTTATCGCATAAGATTGAGATTACATCAAATTTAGTATTATAGTCGGCTAATGTTTGCTTCATCCATAATATTTGAGCACAACATTTTGCGACCGCTATATATTCGGCTTCTGTTGTGGAAATAGATACCGAATTTTGTTTCTTGGAAAACCAAGATACTAGGCATCCTCCTAGAAACTGACATGTACCACTTGTACTTTTTCTGTCGACTAAATGCCCGACATAGTCCGAATCAGAAAAACATACTAACTCGAATGATACTCCTTTAGGATACCACAGACCTACATTAATGGTTCCCTTTAAATATCTCAATATCCGTTTAACCACGGATAAGTGAGATTCTTTTGGTGCTACTTGGAATCTAGCACACTTAGAAACACTATATTGAATATCGGGACGACTTGCAGTAATATATAGCAAACTACCAATCATGCCTCGATATTTCTTAGTGTCAACGGGTATTCCGTTGGGATCTTCTGTTAATTTATCAGAAGTCGACATAGGAGTAGATATGGGTTTTGAATTTTCCATTTCAAATTTCTTTAGCATTTCTTTACAATATTTCGATTGTGAGATATGAATGCCTATATCCGATTGCTTAATTTGCAATCCTAGAAAGAAATTTAATTCACCCATCATACTCATTTCGAATTCTTTGCTCATATTCTCATAGAATTCTTTACATAGTGCATCATTGGTTGAACCAAAAATGATGTCATCTACGTATATTTGTACAAGCAAGATATTATCTTTTTCTTGTCTTGTAAATAAGATTTTATCGGCCGTTCCCATTTTAAAATTGTTCTCTAGTAGGAACTTGCTCAACCTTTCGTACCAAGCTCTTAGAGCTTGTTTTAAGCCGTAGAGAGCTTTGTATAATTTGTATACATATTCCGGATGTGTGGCATCTTCAAAACCGGGAGGTTATTTGACATAGACTTCTTCTTCTTCTAATATCTCGTTTAGAAAGGCCGAGTTGACATCCATTTGGTATACTTTGAAATCTTTATGACACGCGTATGCTAATAGCATTCGAATTGATTCGATTCGTGCTACAGGTACATAAGTTTCATCAAAGTCTATCCCTTCCATTTGGGTATAGCCTTGAGCGACTAATCTTGCTTTATTTCTTATTACCGTTCCATTTTCATCTAACTTGTTTCTAAATACACACTTGGTTCCAATTATGGAAGTATCTTTGGGTTTTGGAACAAGTTCCCAAACTTTGCTACGAGTGAATTGTAGTAATTCATCTTGCATGGCCGAGATCCAATCCTCGTCTAGCAAAGCTTCTTTAGCGGTCTTAGGTTCTATTTGTGATAGAAAACTAAGATGATTCACAATGTTTTGTACTTGTGACCGCATTTGAACTCCTTTATTTAAGTCTCCAAGAACATTATCTAGTGGGTGACTTTTAATAATAAGAATTTCTTTTGGAAGTTCTACTTCCGTTTCGGCTAATTCTAATGGATTTCTTGGAATGGGAGTTCCGAGAACCATATTTTCGAATTGTCGAATAATATTTTCTACATCGTCTTGTTCAACATTTTCATTTTCAACAAGATCTTTGTATTTTGATGGTGGTTTGATTTCATCAAATGCAACATTCATGGATTCTTCCACCACAAGTGTTTTAAGATTGAATACTCGATAGGCTTAGCTATTTGTAGAGTATCTAAGAAATATACCTTCATTTGATTTAGGATCAAATTTGGTAAGATAGTCTTTCGAGTTTAATATGAAGCATTTGCATCCGAATACTCAAAAGTAACTTAGTTTCGGTGTTATACCAAAATAAAGCTCGCAAGGAGTCTTTTGTGTTATTGGTCGTAGCAAAACTCGATTAAGAATGTGGCAAGAAGTAGACATTGCTTCGGCCCAAAAATATTTAGGTCGACGATATTCACTTAGCATTGTGCTTTCCATTTCTTGTAACGTTCTATTTTTCCTTTCTACAACTCCATTTGATTGTGGAGTATATGGAGCGGAAAAATTATGTGTGATACCATTTTCATCACAAAAGTTCATAAAACTAGAATTCTCAAATTCTTTACCATGATCCGTTCGTATATAGACTATGGTATTATTTTGTTGATTTTGAATCTTTTTACATAGAGAAGAGAAAGATTCAAAAGCATCACTTTTTGATTTGAGAAATTCCGTCCACGTGAATCGTGAATAATTATCAACGATTACTAACGTGTATGAACAACCTCCGAGACTTTGTATAGGAACCGGACCAATAAGATCCATATGTAAAAGCTCGAGAGGTCTTGAGGTTGATACCATGAATTTAGCTTTGTGAGAGGCTCGAATTTGTTTTCCAATTTCGCAAGCTTCACAAGTATGATATTTTAGATAATTCAACTTTGGTATACCTCGTACATGATCTTTAGTTGATATGTTTTTAATCAACTTCATGTTTACATGTCCTAATCTTTGATGCCATAACCAAGGGTCATCGTTTGTTGTGATTAGGCATACGATCTCATTCTTGCTCATGTCACATGTTATAGACATTTTTGTTTCGAGGGCAAGTGAGAATCAATTTCAAATCTTTATCTAAAATACAACAATGAGTAGTATAGAAAATTATCTTGTAATCATTGTCGCAAAGTTGACTTATCGAGAGAAGATTGTACTTTAGTCCCGTGACTAGTTGCACATTTGAAATCTTTAAGTGACTATTCCCGATGTCTCCGATGCCGAAAATGATGCCTTTACTACTATCTCCGAATGTGACACTTCCCGCAGTGACCTTTTTAATATTGTTCAACATTGACTTGTTACCGGTCATGTGTCTTGAACAACCACTATCAAGGTACCACATGTCTTTCTTGGCGGCAAGACAAACCTCTTGATGAGAAGTGGAGGCTCCCGTTGAAGTAGCTTCATCCCCGATAGCCATTAAGCACAAGTTGACAACTTCTTCACTAGCTTCCGGAACTTCTTCATCTTCACTTAAATCCCAACCATTTTCCGCCACGAGAATTCTTCCTTTAGCTAGCTTAGGACATTCTCTTTTGAAATGGCCCGGTTGCTTACACTCGAAACATACTTCTTGTGTTTCCTCCGGATTTTGCTCTTTATGTTTTGGAGGAGTGTAAGGAGGATTATTATTGATGTTGGCATTATTATAGGCATTTGTATTTTGAGTGCCTTTGCTTTTATTATAGCTCGTTGTTGGAAAGTTACTCTTATAGTTAGGACTATAATTTTGAGAGTAATTAGGTCTTCCTTTAGAGTTAAAAACTCTTTTTAGATTATTTGATTTTAGGAAGCCTTTTTCGTATCTTTGAGCTTTGCTTTGAAGCACACGACGAAGTTGTCTCATTAGTAAAGCGATTTCGCTTTCATCAAGATCTTGGAGTTCTTCGTTTAACTCCTCGTCGTTTTCATTTTCATCGATTAATATAGCTTTTAAAGCCATATTTTTCTTTTTGTCTTCCACTTTAGGAATGACCTTATCCGGAATATTGTCTTCTTCGTATGCACGAAGATTTCCGAATAAACTATCGATGTCATAATCATTTTGATTATGCATTTCTTTTATTGTAGTGACTTTAACCTTCCAACTAGGAGGTAAAGATTTAAGAACTCTTCGGTTCTTTTCATTTCGAGAATAACTCTTTCCGAGTTGAGATAATTCATCAATTATCCGAGTAAATCTCGTTTCCATATCGATGATATTTTCTCCCTCTTGGAGTTTAAAGTTCTCGTATTCATGGGTTAAAGTTTCCATTCGAGAATCTTTTATATCAATGGTTCTTTCGTAGGTAACCACTAATTTGTTCCACATTTCTTGTGCGGACTTGCAATTATTTACTCTTTTATATTCTTTTTCGGCAAGTGCACTTATGAGAACCATTTCTGCTTTAGCGGCAGTATTCATCATACTTTCTTCGACAAGAGTGTATTCACTAACTTTCTTTTCAACAATGACACCGCCAACTGTTTCGATAGGAATAAAAAATCCGTCTTCCATGGCCATCCAAACTTTGACTCCTTGAGATCTAGCATAGATGCGAAACCTCATTTTCCATGTTGCAAAGTTGGTGCCATCAAATAGAGGTGGGTGAGAGCTAAATAGGCCTTCACCGCAACCGATGGTATTTAGATACGCCATGTAGGATCACTTTTTGTTGTGCCTATAAATCTGCAAATCACTCAACAAACACGTTAAAAAGCACCGCTCTAATACCAATTGTTAGGTCCCGTAAAAGGGCTATTTTAAGCTAGAAGGGGGGTTGAATAGCTTAATATCCAATTTAAAAATTATTATGGTGTTTTAAAATATTTTTCCCTTTTTAAAATATTTAACCAAGTCGTTATGCAGTTTATGAGTGCAGAAAATAAAAGACAAGGAAAGAAAATACCACACAGGAGTTTTTATCCTGGTTCACGATGGCGGAACCCCTAATGGATTCGCTCACCCCTACTCCAGTCCCCGAGCTCCTCTCCGGACTCGAGATTTTCCCTTAAAAATAACTCGCTCCTTTAGTAGGCGGAGAAGCCTTTACAACCTTACAAATATTGGTCTTGGTGCGTATCTACCCGACACCACCTCACAATAAATGAAAAATAAATACAAGACTTATCTTGAACCGTAACTCCCCGTTACTTCCTCAAAGTCGTTGTAAACCTACACAACTTATCTTAGACAGCAACTCCCCGCTACTTCTTCAAAGTTGATGTAGAACCCTTGATGTAGTCTTTGAATCCTTAGCTTTTGCCGGTCTTGGATCTTAGATGAAAGGTCTTGGGTCTTTCCTCTTCTTCACTGTGCAAAGGCCACTAACTCCCCGTTAGTGCCTAGGACTTGGGTCTTAGAACGAGAATCACCTCACTTTAACTTCACCTCACTGCAAAACTCAGAAAACAATATCTAAGAAACAAATAGCAATATAAAGAGAGGTTTTGGACTAATATGTCCGATAGTGACTATAATATTCTTACACGAATATTAAGTGAAATAAGTCCGATAAGCGTTATTTGCTTACAACTTTATATGTATTCTTTTGTTCGATATAACTTGTAGATCGAAGAATACTTTGATACAATACTCCGTTTAAGTAAGATTTAACTATATCTCGGAGTTTGTAAATATTGATTATGCCCTTTAAGCTCGTAGGCTTATAAGGTTTATAATCGTATACTTTTGTCCGAAGTTTATAAACGTCGGTGTATACTTCAACATTACTTCGTTATTGAAAATATATATATTTTCGAAGTAATGTATAGATCAAATCCTTCATTAAGCTCTTGTAGCTTTAACGATGTTTGATTAGCAACTTTAACGTTTTGCACTTTAATATAATTTGGCTAAATTAACACCACACACAAATATAACACACACGTACAAAAATGTAACTCGCTTATCTATAGGATAGAACGAGGGCCGCTATTATGCATTAAATTAGTGCGGAAAGTAAAATCACTCACAAGTGTGAGGACGAGAATAAAAAGGTGCAGAATAAATAAAAGGCTTTCACCACGCTATTACGCGTTTAAGATATATATAACAATTATATCACAAGTATATATATATATAAATATATAAATAATATAAGCCACAAAGTCTTCTTCCCACGGAACACTAGAGGTGATAAATGGGAATCAAATCAAGCCTTAGCACAAATATATATAAACACAATAAATAGCAAATATGAGTGCGTTAAAGTATTACTAAAATTGTTTGATATAAGAGCTTGATAAGATGAAGAGAGGTTAGTTAAGAGCTCTTATATTCTAACAAAACATGGTCGGTTAAGACTCGGATAGGAAGCTAAAATATTACCACTTTTGGAGACGATCGGAAAGTTTGTCGGAAAAGTTCGCCGAAAAAATTCGCCGAAGGTTCGGCCGGATTTAAGCACGTTGGACGAACTTGGGCAGCCCTTCGGGAGGCCGGAGGCAAGTGGTAGAGGAGCTTGCTTGGTGGGAGAGAGCTTGGTTGAAGGAACTAAGTTTATATAACAAAAACCTTGAATATATTGTAAGTATATATAAGAAAAAGAAGGTTTTTGAGAAGAAGTATGTGTTTAGAGTGTTTGGATAGATGGAGAGAGATTATACTTCTAAAATCCCAGCAATTCTATGGCTCTTTAGCTTATGGGAAATGGTTGTGGGAAGGGGTTTATTTATAGGGGGAGTTGGGTGGAAGGAAGGGTGAGGATTGAAGGAAAAAGGAGTGGTTAGGATTGAAAGCACTTGGATTGATGAGGTGAAAAGTGGTTTGTGTTAGTTGGGAGTAGTTTTGTGTTTCTTTGGAGTGGTTTTGGTATTAGAAACCAGCTGTGTTATATATTGTATCGGACTCATATCAATTAACGATTAAATACGTAACATGTATCGTTAATTAAATACCCGAAAAATACGAAACTGCCCAACAAATAATTCTAAAAATATGGAGCACTCGGGAATATTATAAAATAATATTCTGGAAAGTTTGGTCAATTTTGGTCAACTTTGACTTGGTCAAATGTGGTCAACTGTGGACCCACTGTCTCGATTTTCGTGTCTGGACCAAAATTCTTAGAAAATTACGAAACTTTTACCATGCATAGAAAATAGAATTTAAGTGATCCATCTCAAGTTTCAAGTCATTCTAGCAAGTGGAAGTATTTTATTTGGATTTAATACGATTAAATCAAGTTTCGGATTCGAATAAAATACGATTGGTCTTTCTGTGAAATAGATACATCTTTTGACCAATGTTTTGACTTGAATAAATACTTATAACATATTTCCTAATATATAAAATATATTGAGAGTGTAGGAAATATTTTTGAGTATTTAAAATAATTTTCTCCGAAAATTGAATAAATTGAAGAACTGGGAGAAAATTTACTTTAAATATTTCTTGCACGAGATAAAAATGAGTATTAATATTCTACCACTAAATATTAATATTCTTGAGGATAACAACATTTTGAGTGCTATGGTGGAATATTTTTGAATAAAAATTAATCGTTTTTAAATATAGCACGAGTTCTCTAAAGAATATTAATCCTCGAATATTCTTTGTTCAAGCCTATTGCCTTATCAATGCTGCAACGGAGATCTAAAAAATATCACACCTCGATATTTCTTTTTTGACTATATTGCCTTAGTATAGAGATATATTCCATAAAAATATATAATTTGTTTTTTCGCAATAATGGAATATCTCTTATAATTAAAAATAGATATTGCTAGTGTTGACTTTTGACTTTTGACGGAATCAATTAAATAAATGACCTAGTGGAGAGGATAACTAAGTGTAATTAAATTTTATGTTAAATCATACAACTACCAAAATAAATAATATATCGAAGATGTACTTTCACACAAATTTATTCAACCTCGTGTAAATCTAAAAGATGAATCACAACCTCATACGAGACTCTAGAAAAAAGGTCAAACATATAATAACATCTAGAATGAGATAAATATACTTAAAGCCATTGTTCTAGTTTTCCAATCCTAAAAAAAATTTAAAATTAAAAAAAAATAGTAGAAAACAAATATAAGACCTGTATTTTATTGCTAATTCTCGACAAAATTTCATGTAAAACTAAAAAGATTAGGACAAGAAGTCATGTGTTTAATGTGTATTACTTTTTAAAATCAATGTAATTGTTATTATGTATTTTGTCAAGAATCTAAAATTCTGTTATACATATATCTACTTTAAGAGATACCTTGAAAGCGTGAAAGTATAGATAATGTAATGCTTGCTTTGTTCATCATTGCTTGTCTCTCCCTCTCCCAGTATTCTTCGTCTTCTCCCAGTATTCTTTGTCTTCTGAACCTTGTTCATAGTTATTATCCATAAGCTTTAGCCAAGCTCTTTCTGACTCCTCATCAAGATGAACTTTGACCAGTGATTTCTTATTTTTCTTTGAAGAATTGACTTCTCCATCATATAATGAAACTATTGATACACCTACATTTTGATCTCGCACCACGAGTTGGTCATTTTTGTGATGAATACTAAGAGATTCAAATTTAGCAATAAAGTCCACAGAACCTGCTTATATAAAATGCAATCATATATATTATCAACTGAACATACGTGATAAAATATGTCAAAAGTGCACTATAGCTAAATTCCTAAAAATAACTTAACATCTATACTTATTTTTTTTTATGAGCAAATGAAGTATAAAATTAGCCAATTAATCGAATGCCTTTTGGTTAAATAAGGTTAATCGATTAATAACTCGTTTCCATTATAACCAACTGAACATAGTTTTTTGATAAAGTAAAGCCTTTATCAAACATTATCACAATTTTGGTTAACTCTGCAAAGGACTACACTTTTATTATCTCGTAAATGTGTGTGTTCAAGCCCCAAAATTCTCAAAGAGAGTTTTAATTTCAACTTAAGCTCTTTCCAGAATTGATATTCTAATTATAAAGTAGGGAAAAATTAAATAGAAAAAAAGAAGAAGGAGAATATGTGAAAGAACAACCCACAGATTCTAGTTTTCTTAACTACATGCAAACATGACCTTAAACGCATAAGCAAGTAACCACAATAATATTAAAGGTAAAGATGATTAAAGAAAGAATTATTAATAGCCTAAAATTAGAAAAGACGTTAGTTGGAAAAGAGAAAAAGTTTTTAGTTTTTTTATTATTAAAATAACCTAATATTTTAGTTAAGTTTAGTCATCTATCTATAGTTAGCTTAATTTTACTCTAGTGCATATATATACATACATACATACATACATACATACATACATACATATATATATATATATATATATATATATATATATATATATATATATCCAAATGATCCCTTTTTCCTCCATTTTAATGGACATGACGACAAACTCTTCACACAATCATTACTTGTCGTTCCATCGAGTCTCCTGTTGAACAAATGCTTCACATTCCTTCTTCGCTTGTATAATTTTGGAAAAGATGAAATATTATTGCAACCGCTCATTAAACTTGTCAAGCAATCTGTCTCAAAGATCTCGTATACACGGCTTGATGATTGTGTATCCTGTTTGACAAGCCATTTTTCTTCTTTTCTATCAAATTTCAAGTTTAAAAGCTGACCTTCACAAACTTTCGAAGGATTACACAGATTTTTTGCTTGAGTTTCATTTTCCAAGAACTTCAGAGCTCAGTTGCATAATGAATTTTCAAGATGTTCATGCACTTTATCTTTTAACGAATCATTAACATGTTCAAACTTGCTCTTTTTGACTGAAACCTCTTTTGAGATATTTCTTTTAAAAAAACTCCTTTTTGAACGTTGTATCTAAGTTGAACGCTTCAAGGGAGTTTTAGGTATGAATTCTTAGGCTTGAGCATTATGTACTTTTTTCTTGCTGTTTTCATATAGTATCTTGGGTTTATGTTTCTTGGGCTTCTTTGGCGATGTGTTGTTAAGATGGATACAACTGTTATGCCTCTTTTTAGATTATTGCTTTTCTGGAATTAAAGTAGCCAAGCTCGCTCCATCAATTTCATCACTTAAACGAGGTGATGTATAATCTGCAAAAACACAATGTAAGTAAAGAATTTCAACTATAAATTGTAGAAGAAGATATAGTAAAATATTTTGTAAAAAAACCATGTGAATTAATCTTAAGATGAATTCAGAAAATTACCTAAATAAATCCTGGACCCAATATTTTATATAAATTATACAATATTAATTTGTTAGGGCATTCTAAATAATTTGCTTTGGTTCAAGGTATGTAGTTAACTATTTTCACTATGAATATAGCAATAATAATATTATATGAATAATTTATTAAACTCTATTTGTTGTTCCCCTATTAAGTTATCCTTTTGTCCTCTTTTCCATAAATTCTAATATCACTACAGTTAAGAAAAATTTGGAGGATATACAATATTTTTGTCTCGCCAAATAACAAAAAATCTCAAAATAATTGCCATAGGACCGGATTAATTAATGACAACCAACAAAACATATCTATAAGAGTTACATTATCAATTCTGACTGATTCACAACATAGTTTTTTCTTATTAGATTAAGCATTTTTACTTGAACTTAATTATCTTAAAAACCTACTACTTTTGACATATAATGAAGCTACTTACCTTGTTGCACGGTTGGAGCATTTTCGATATCACTTCCACGTGAATCTCAGCCGAAATAAATCCTTCCACTTTAAATTCAAGTTTCGAACTTTGAGTACCATAAAATACATCATCAGAATCTACACCAAGTTGGACAACCTTCACCCCCTTGTTTTCAAATCTTTGTCACACAACCTTCCATTGATCAAGACATGATTCATAAAAAATTTCTTGTCTAGATGCGAGAACTAGAACTAACTGATATTTCACTTAGAATACAACGAGTTACGTAACAATTTTTAGATTATTTCAAGGTAACAATTTTTTTTTTGTGTTTAATTACTTGTCCATATTTGAGATTACTTTTGCTAATGTTGTCTTTACTTGTAAATATTTGACAATTATTGGTTTGCATTTTTTTAGGACAAGTACATCATTGAAGAGGAGGGTTATCAGCATGTAATGACAACGATGCGTGATCAGTTTAGGACACACAAAGCTACAGTCAAGAAATATCATTACACTAAGTATCCTAATGATGAGCAGAGGCTGCAAAATAGGCCAAGGAACATTCCTTTGACAGACTTTAAAATCCTCTTAAACTATTGGGCTGATGAAAAAGTCCAGGTAATAAATTTGTTTAGTAATTAACCAAATCTGTCAGTTTAGTAATCACCCGGTTTATGCATTTGCTGTATTTTGTCCTTTGTAGGAGAGAGCCAGAAAAAATGTTGTAGCTCGAAGCAAGATAATAGAAACTCATATTGCTGGGCCTAATAGTTTCGCCCAAATCTGCCATAAAATGGTAAGTGAACATTTTTTATAAACTAACAATATTATAGAGGTTCCTCTTTTTAAGGTATAGATTTATCCGAGATGCTATTTAGTTTGACTGCACTAGATGTTGTGACATTTCAGAAATGCCCTGGTTGACATAAGTTTTGATCGGCATGATTATAAAACTAGTAAGATAGAACAGAACATGTGTATAATTATTTAAATCCTAAGAATGTGATGGAGTAATGACGCGAAGGAGCAGAGCAATCTGAAATTATATTCTGATGTAGTGTTGGAATTATGTTAATAAAGATGTTTTGTCCAGTTCTTTAGTGTGCAAACACATCTTAGCTAAATCAGTGGCCAGATGTGAAGTAGAAATAAATAGTTTTCAGTTCTTGGTATTATTTCGCACAACTCACTGATACATAAAGACATAAATATTCAAGTAGTAGCTTTGTATTCCTTGATATGATTCAATTGGAGCAATGAGAGAAGTGCAACAGCTCAGTAACATTAAAATGGAAAGGTTGTGCCTGGTGACAAAGTTTTCAGTAGGTCTGCGTAATTTAAGAAAACAAGTTCGGTTATCATAAAATGGAAACTTAGTTATCAAAATTTGGACACTCATATTAAATAAATAAATCGTTCATAACCCCTGCATTTTTTTGCATTTTATACATTTTTCTGTTTCTATTGTACTCTGTTCTGTTTCTATTGACATGTTTATATAAGGAAAATCAATACTAAACATCTATTACTACTTTATGCAAGGTGATTGAGAGGGAGCAGCTTGCTATTGCTAAACCTGATGAACCACCGGCACCTGTATCAGAAGCTGATATTTACATTAAAACACGCAAAAGAGAGGAAACAAGAGAGTATAAGTTACCCACTGATGTGGTTACAAAAAAGATTGTAAGTTTTGTTTTAGTAATTAAAGTTCTTTTCTGCATTGTTTATGCATTATTATTTATTGTATTAACTTTTCTTTTTACAGGAAGATGTTCAGAAAGTTCTTGATGAGGGAAATGTGGAGGAGGCTAATAAGCTTGTTTATGGTGGCAAAGAACACAGCCGATCTTATTTAGTAGGGAGACTTATCTGGAAAAAGGCAAAGGGAAAATTGGCAACACGAGCTGCAACTGAAAAGATCAGCACTTCAACTATCTCAGATCAGCACTTGGCAAGTTTGACTGAAAAGATTCGGGATCAAATTGCGCAGGAGATGGATGAAAAAGTGGAGAAGAAGGTTTGAGAAATGGTGATGCAGGAGATGGATGAAAAAGTGGAGAAGAAGATTCGGGATCAAATTGCACAAGAGCTGCTGAAGGTTGATATTGACGAGTTAATTACTATGGAGCCACCTAAAAATGGTGATGCAAGTCCCGACACTGATGCTTGTGTCTAGCTAGCTTCTTGATGCTTGTGTCTAGATAGTATCTTTTGAGACATTATGAACTTAGGTGCTTAATTATGAACTTAGCTGCTGGAACTATGACTTTGGTTTGTTTATGTATGTTGCCAACAGTTTGTATGGATAATTTATGTATGTTTGATCAGTTTGTATGGATAATTTATGTATGTTTGATCAGTTTACCAACAGTTGGAACTATGACTTTGAACTTAGCATGCTGTTAATTTTTTTTTACTAAAATGTTGCCATAGCCTATAAAAATGTTGCCAATACTTGAAAAATGTAAACTAAAAAGTGTTACTATAACATGTTAGGATGTTGGCAAAAATGTGAACTGTTATATCAATCGATGTTGCTGTAGAGGGATAAAGATGTTGGAATAGACTTTATGCCAACACCGGAAAAAGTGTTGCTATTTGCATGAAATGTTGGCATAAGTTCCTAAGGCAACATCACGTTGATGTTGCGACAAAATATGTTGGCTTAACCTCTAAGCCCACATGCAAATTGTCAAAACCTGCAAAATTGACAAAAGTGTTGCCTTAAATCCTATGGTAACATTTTTCAGCATTTTTAACACTTTTTTTTGGTGTTGCCATAGACCATTTGTGGTGTAGTGTACCTGAACGACTTTGGTAGAAACTCGGACTTTGGTGCACCCTACTATGTAAGTTGTTCAGGACCAAAACAAAATGATTTGAAGAAACCAAATTGTCTTCCAAGTGGACCAAAAGAGGTACACTTGTAGCTGACAGATTAAAGTCATATGGGAAACACTATGCCTACCATGTCCGCATGGTGGTGAACGCGTTTGTCCAATTCATAGGCCATTAAGAAGTTGTCCTCAATCCAATAGATAGTCTTATCACTCTCACATTTTAGCACAACATTCAATTATGGATAAAGAAAAGCACACAAAACAAGTAGGGACACATGTACGTATTGGGACCATGATGAAGATTAGATTCAACATAGAACGTTTTATGGAATTGAAAATTCACAAATATATGTAGGCAATCATAATAATAGTAAATCTTTTAGAATGCTACGATTTGAATTTAAAAAAATCCAATTCAAACCCACGTATATATATTTAACCATGCATGTTGAAGAACCAGTATCACATATAAAAGCCCTGGAGCATCTGTACCACCAAATGTCAAAAACAAGGCGTGGAGGGTAGTTAGTAATGGTCTCCCGACAACAAACACACTAGCAAGACGTGGTATGTTATTTGATAATAGATGCCCTCTGTGGTGAAGAGGTTTTACACTTGCTGCTACAGTGTTGGGATAACCAACTATTATGGCGTATGTCACCTGCAAGATTAGAAGCATGAGTGCCTAGATTGTTCTTTTGTGGAATATTGGTGCACGGGTTTTATTACAAAGTGTAATGTAAATTACTCATGGAATATTTTCATGATGTTTGTGTGGAAAACATGGCACTTACATGCGAAATCTATGGGTGTTTGAAAAAAAAAGATGGCCCTATAGTAGCGAGAATATTAGTTAGATAAAATATAAAAGATATTGTATTTTACGTGAGAAAAGAAATTGAGTAATTTTTGAAAAAAATTAAAGGTAACATGTTTTATTTGAAAAGAGAAAGTGATTAGTTATTGGTAATTCTAATATTATAATATTATTTTATTAAATAGAATGATTGCAATAGAACCTTAAAGCAGCTAGGAGAATACGAAGCAACAATGGAACGTCATACTAAACCACCTTCTTTAACCAATTTTGTACAACACCAGTGGTGTCCCCACAGAGGGCATATTTCACTACAAGAAATCTCGAATTTGTGACGACATTTAGCAACGGACAACATTCCGTCATCGAATGCCGATCGATTACTAATGCTTTACGGGTACAAAAAAGTCAGCGAAACTACCAACAAAATAGCGACGTTTTTAGTACACAAATTCCGTCGTTATGGCTTTCCCTACAACATTTTTAGTAACAAAACTTTTCGTCGGCAAATCCGTTGCGATTCGCGAGTAGCAACAAAATCTACCTTTTGGCAACAGAATTTTTCGTTGCTGAATCCGGACTTTCTTTCATGTAACATAATCAAATTTAAAAATATTTGATTAATGAAAACGATATGCAATATTACAAAATTACTATAAATATAAGATAAAGTCAAATATTAGTTTTTATCATATTTCTAATTACAAAATTATTTAAATATATATACAGGTTTCGTGCGAAAAATTATTTCGATATAATAAAAGACTCGTGCCTCGCACGGGGTTGTACACTAATTAAGATTTATAGCTAATCAACAAAAAAGTGATGAAAACTTAACTAGGTCTTTTTTAAGAGGTATAATAGTTAAAGATCAAAATTTAATAAATTGTATGAGGTATTTGCACATATTGATAATGAATTTTATATTTTATCCAAACAGAGTGGTTAACATAGTGGTTGATAATGTCACTTTTTAAGTCCAATGTTAAGAGTTCAATTCTCAACACCCACTTTTATTTTTCTGAAATAAAATTATAATAACATTTTTGTAATTGCATAATAAATTTCATAGGTATTTTCATAGGTATTTTTTTGGGTACTTTTTGCCCATGTGCTGCCATTTAATATATAGTAATAGAAGATTGAATTATAATGCCGATTATGTAATTTTCATAACTTCACGAATTTCTTACACAATCACGTCCAAATCACCATAAATAACTTGCTTATGATTTAACATATCCACTACTACTTTGCAATCTGAGGACATATGAAATCTTGAAAGATTAAGAAATGTAGCTAATTTTAAGCCATCTTGGATGGCATACAACTTTGCCAGTAGAAGAGATGCACTTCATCATTAACGCCTTACAAGCTGAGAATGTTACCTGATCATCAGATATTGTGCTAAAACACACACCTTGACATTGGACAACAATATCAACATTAATTTAAGATAAGTTGTAATGTAAACTGAGAAATGCGAGTTTCTAAAATCATTCCCAAATATTTGGTTATCATCATATAAATGATTAACTTTGCATAAATGAGATGGATCCCCGTGCATTAATATGATTCCTTTAAATAAAATGATGCCATGTGATATTTGGGAACATTTTTTGGGAGATGTAGTTGTGGGAGGAATTTTGCACAACAAAACTAGGAGGCTGTTGCTCGAATAGCGCCAACAAATCCGAAAAGACATAACTACCCAGGAAGGCTCACAGCTAGGTTAAGATAGCTGTCCAGGAAGGCTCACAGCTCGGTCACGAAGAACACGGGAGGTGGTTCCTTAGATGGTCGGACTGAATCTACGGGAATAGAGCTCAAGGGCCGTACAATTTCTCTGCGTTGGCCTGCCAAGAACCCTAATTTAGCTGTCTCACGCAAGAGTGTGCGTGCTCTCATTACCTCAAGGTGTTGTGTGTTCGAAGAAGTCGCCTACATACCACTACTTATAGTGGATCAAGCCCGTATGTAGTTCTCATTAGTTGGTTGTGATGAGTTATCCCGTATGTGATGGGATTATGACTGCTATTTCCGATAACCAGCTGATTATAGTGTAGTTATCAGGTTACCAAGCTGTTCTAGGAGTGTAGAAAGCTTATCCCTTTATATTTATCTTGATTATCAATGAACTATCATGTAATTATGACATATATCCTCTATTAACCAAATATTTATCTGATTAGAGGTGTATTTCAGTAATAGTGATGTGCTCCTGTAGGATATCCTTATCTAAATCTATGATTCTGCTAGGCTTCTGGGGAAGCTGGTGCTTTCGCGATCGCCGGTCTCCGGTAACCCCTGCGGTAGGCTGTCTATGGAAGCTATTCCGGTAAGTCATATTTGGTAGCTATCCTGGAAGTCATGTATTGATGTCTATGGGCCGTGGATCATCTCATCCATGAGAGGCCATTCCCAGGACCCTTAGTTCCATATATACTCGTTTTTCATCTAATCTTGAAAGCCCATTTAATAATCTAATCTTTACATGGATTGGACCTATCTCATTATGGGCCTAAATTTAATTCATGCAAGATTTTGGTCACAACAGTAGCGTTACTTATATATATTATTATACTATTATAAGCAAATCGTAGGATATTTGGTTGGTTGGTTGTTTGGGAAACTAAATTGGGTACAATGAATAACAACCATCAGATTTGAAGACAGATAAATAAGAATCGTTGGATGTAATGCTAATATATATATATATATATATATATATATATATATTTATTTATTTATTTAAAATACTCTTATAGGTTCAAGGTTCGAATCCTGTCAACAACATATTATTATTAGTAACATTTATATTATCTATATTTACATACCATATTATTGTTAAATATTTATATAATCTTATAAAATACTCCAAAAAATTTAAGGTTTAATTTTCGTTAATAACATATTATATTAAAAAATTAATAAGACAAAAAATATTAAAAATCATCCGTGAATCGTATGAGCTATAAGCTAGTATAAATTATATACATTCCTAAAAATTATGAAAGATACGATTTATTTAATGAGATCGACATTCTCATTGAAACAATTAAATTTTAGTTCAAATACTAATAATACCTATACTTTGACAAATTATTAATTAAAATACTCTTTAATATTATATTTCAAAATAGTCATCTCGCATATTTCTCTATGTAAGATTTGATCATTATATATATGTGAAAATTTTCTTATAATTTACATTATATAAGTGAGTACTAATTCATTTATTTGTGTAAATATTAAAATTGAATTACACTTGAAAATATAAAGTAGAATGCAATGCAAGTAGTATTAATTAATTTGATTAAGAAAAAAATATTTGTAAGATCGGCCGAGATTTGATATTGGGATGGGCTTGAAGAACGTGAACCGGGTCGGGTTGAATAGTTTAGGGAGGGATAAGGCTACTGCTGTTGCTGACTGCTGAAGGTGTCATCATCTATATTCTAGATCCTACATACATTAATCTGTATGTATATACACACATCCTAATTTCATCATTTGATTCACAAGGTGCCTTCCCCTTTACTTGTGTATGTTGTTAAGACAAAGATCAAGAATCTGTATGCACACATATTTTTTTTAATTGTGTAATTGTTACATATGAAGTTTACATTTTGTTAAGTATTTAGGTTAATCTTTGTGATACAATTCTTGAATTTTTATACATGTAATAAATTTCATGATGTAAAGAGAATCAACTTGGGTTTAATAAGTTATGTGTTTTGTATTTTACTCCCTAAGTTATCTAGGTATGTTTACTTTAATAATGTACATGTATGTTTCTTGGTAATTATGCAGCGAATTCAAGAGTGTCTTTTTTTTTTAATGGTTTTTTGTTGTTTTTGTTTTGCATACTGCAATCCGTGTGTGTTGAAACTTGTTTGCTTGATCAATTGATAGGATAATCTTTTACGGAATACATGCAAGTTGGAAGTATTCAAATGCCTACTTTGTTAGATAAGATACCATGGACGAGGTTTAGGGGCGGATTTGCAGAGGTGGCGCCACCCTGTTTACGTCAGTCATCGCCACTGTCACAGGCGTTTGTGCATTGTCGCAAAAACATTAATTTTGTAGGCCTTTTTCGTGCGAGTAGTAATAGATGTTTGTCAATAGTATCTGCTTTGAGATCTTCCGTTGATCAACAAGGGAATGGTGTTCGTGTTCGCTTTGCTCCTTCGCCGACTGGCAACCTCCATGTTGGCGGTGCCAGAACTGCTCTCTTTAATTACTTATTCGCTAGGTTGCTCAATCCTTTCATCACTTCGCATTCATTATCTTTTGTTCATTGTTTTCACTTTTTGTTGCTTCTAAAACTGATTTCCATTCCTAGGTCCAAAGGTGGGAAATTTGTTCTTCGAATAGAAGACACGGACTTGGAGAGGTCTACCAAGGAATCTGAAGAAGCCGTGTTACAAGATCTTTCCTGGCTTGGACTTCACTGGGATGAAGGTTCATCAATTACCCCCTTCCACCTTTACGTACTTCTGTTGTATGTTATTTCGGTATGCATCTCTACTTGTCCATAGTATATTCAAGTTAGTAGGAGTATATATTTAGGTAGATCAATATGTTGGCTTTGTAGGGTTACATTTGATCTACAAAAAGAAGTTTAATTTTACTCGCAGCCAGTGGATCATGTCATTCAATGCTGATTTTATTAACTTTAAAGCAACAGGGAATGTTTGATTTTGAACTGGAAATCTCTTGATTAATATACATTGAACAAGGGACGGGAGCGATCTTGCGTGGTTGTATTATTTTGTCAAGTGCTACACACTATGGGAAATTTCTGCACTTATATGGTGCAAAAGCTTTGTTTGTTGTTTTAGCTAAGCACCCATATGGTGCAAACAAAGGCTGTCCAGTTCTTGATTACCAGTTGTTCTGTTTTGACTTACAAGATGTCAATATCCCCTTCCCCTCCCTTTCCAGCATAGTACTTTCTGCTGATCTAAAGGGAGAAAACAATCCATTAAAACAAAAAAAAATGGTTGATGGAACATATAGGTGGAGTCATTTGCTTAAGGGCAGGATAAGCAGTTTTCAACTTACAAGCAGGGATAATAACAGGCTTAATACTAATAGTTTTTTCATGTTTTATATTGTTAAGGTCCGGATGTCGGTGGCGACTATGGTCCATATCGGCAATCTGAAAGAAATGCGCTCTATAAGCAATATGCCGAGGAGCTTATGAACTCCGGTCATGCTTATCGCTGCTTCTGTTCTAGCGAGGTAAGTTGTTAAACTCATAGGTATTATCCGTGAATAGTGTATTTGAATAGTGCCTATATTAAAACATTTGTCAGAAGTCTGTGCCATATCATCTTGTGAAAATTTCTATTAAAAGTTGCTGTATGGTAATTTCCTGTATTAAATGAATGGTTGTGGTGCTGATTTAGAAATTCGCTTATATTACTCGTTGTGACCTTGAATAGATAAGATCCTGTTTTGTATCTTCAAAATGTACCAAGCTTTTGTATGGAAGGTATCTGTATGTTAAATTGTTTATTATCAAGGTATATTATACTAATAGTTAGCTTAATATTGAGAGTAAGGGTTGCGGGGAGGCTTTATTATGAAGACTCATGGTTTGTTATTTAAGTCGCATGCTAGGTCTGTGGGGTGCACTTTGTGCTCTGTCGATTGGGGTGGGGGATAATATTAAGATAGGCACACACCTTTTCCCTAGGCTATTGTGTGCTTCTCAGAAAAAATTACCTGTAGTCTTGTGTACTTCATTCCTCATCTACATTCTTTTCATTGCCTTTGTTTTTATTGAATATCATCTATGCAGTTACTCGTCATTTCTTTTTCCTTCGCATTTTATTTTTGTTCTCTCTGATTTTATCAGTATCATCTTCTTTCTCTTTGTATAGGTTCTAAGATCTGCTTCTTAACCTCCGTGACTTTAAAGTTTCTCTCTCTATGCTTGTATAACAAGAATACTGTTACACCTTCTGTCCCATTTTCTTTTAATAACAATTACTAACTCCATGTCTAGTGAACTTGGAAGTTGAATTTATGATTTGTGGTGTTAGTCCATAATATATGAGTAAATAAGGTGGATTATTAATTGATGGACTATTCGGTTATTAGGTACCAATATTGTTGATGATTTTGTTCATGGAAGAAAAAAAAATTCTATGTATCTGTCCTTTTGGGTTTCTGGTCTAAAAGATGTTGGCGGACTATATTATTTAGCCTTATATCCATCTCTGCTCATCTTAGGCATCTGTTATATTCGGTTGAGTTCAATTGTTATATAAAGGGATGTTCACCATGTATTCATCTATTAATTTCTAAGCGCAGCAAAGCATTTGATTGCATAATGCAGAGTAACACGCTTCTACATATATCCAAAAACTTATAAAGTTTCCCCAACAAAAGGTTTTATGCTGGTACTTACTTTGCAGTACTAGGGAGGTTGGACATGTTTGCATTATTGTATGTAGTATTTTGATTTACCTATATTATGTTTCCATCCCAGTCTCCACTCAGACAGTTCTTCTGTCTTGACTGCAATTGTAATCATTTTGCCATTTTGGTCATTTCTTATTATAGCCCCTAGAGAACAAGCTATTCAATTAAGAAAAAAATTAGGACTCTTATGTAATATGCTTAGCTACTAGCTACTGCTTGTTGTTTCCACTTCCCGTGTATTTACAGTGGACCATGTTAACTTTTGTAGGAGCTAGAGAAAATGAAGGAGATTGCAAAGTCAAAGCAGATGCCTCCAGT
This sequence comes from Saposhnikovia divaricata, assembly GCA_036435485.1. NCBI lineage: Eukaryota > Viridiplantae > Streptophyta > Magnoliopsida > Apiales > Apiaceae > Saposhnikovia > Saposhnikovia divaricata. The sequence goes on along the minus strand of CM071595.1, from coordinate 50,140,210 downwards.
TTACACCGGAAAGTGGGCTAGTGCCACAGATGAAGAAGTACAAGAAGAAATGAGTAAGGGAACCCCATTTACATATAGATTTCGCGTGCCTAAGGAAGGGAGTCTGAAAATTAATGATCTTATCCGAGGGGAAGTAAGTACTATTTTAATTTACACTTCACAGTTAACAAGTTTTTGATCCTATAATTGACATCGTTTTGATGCCATTTTTGTAGCTCCTCAATTGTTTTAATGATCTTCAAAATTTTCAAGAGTGTCAAGAATTTTTGCATTTTTAAATTTGTTCTTTACTGAACATAATTTTCAGAGGGGTTTAAGTTTTGAACTGTTTGTTATATTATCTTCTCTGAGAAGAGAAAGTTGTAACTAGCCAAGTCTGGTTTGAAGGCGCTTTTAAGTTCGATTAAAATAAAGCTCATGGAAAGTTGTCCTTGAAACAAAACTTTTAATACTCCTGAAATAATTAACAATACTCCCGAAATAATTAACATGTTAGTTTTACATTGATAGATTTAGGTAATGCTGCTTAATCGGTAAGCTGCTCATGCCATTATGGCCAATCGCAAGTCTTTGTTTTGTTGGTTATGTGATTTGATAGTGGAATGTAGGTTATCTGGAACTTCGATACGCTCGGGGATTTTGTGATAATGAGAAGCAATGGTCAACCTGTTTATAATTTTTGTGTTACCGTGGATGATGCTACCATGGCTATCTCACATGTTATAAGGTAAGCCTGAAACTATACTTATGTTGCTCTCTCAAGTTTTTTTTACTGCCAATTTCACTTGATGTGTTTCTGGATCGGGTGTTTCTTTTACTTAAAACACATCAGAGTAATCCCTCTGTCTGTTGTTGAGCTACTAAGTACTAATATCGTTTGATCTGTATAGCATATGTATCAAGGCACAGACAAAATACATTTATATTAAATTTATTACTTACTATTTTTTTTTTGGATTTGTCGAATCTTGAGCACCACAAACTGAAGTTAGGATGCAACTAAAGCTGAATGGTGTGGGTATAATTGTGTTTCTTTTTTATGTCATATCCTATCTGACTATTCCCCTTAAATTTGATATTCAGAGCAGAAGAACATTTACCAAATACTCTAAGGCAAGCGTTAATATATAAGGTTGTTTACCTCCCTTTAGTTTTGTTTTATTTTTAGTATATACTCCCTTTGTACTGGTAAGTAGTTGACGAATATTTATTTTACAGGCCCTTGGGTTTCGAATGCCTTACTTTGCACACGTTTCATTAATTCTAGCCCCTGATAAGAGTAAACTATCAAAACGACATGGTGCAACTTCAGTTGGTCAGGTATTTGTGTCTTTTACCCGAAAAACTCTGTTTTTATATTCTTGATCCAATCTAAAATATTCAGCAATGTTTTCCTCCTTGTGTTACAATGCAACAGTTTAAGGAGATGGGATATCTACCTCAGGCAATGATAAACTATTTAGCACTGTTGGGTTGGGGAGATGGTACTGAAAATGAGTTTTTTACCCTTGAGCAACTAGGTTGGTCAGCCTCTATCCATAAATGCATATCTTCTTGTATAATAGGATAAACTTGTGTTAATCTGAATATTCAAAATGTAATGTATATTATTTGATTTTGTTGCATAGCACTGCAAAATAATCTTGATATTCAATCATTTGATTTATCTGTGTGGTTTACAGTTGAGAAGTTCTCTATTGAGCGTGTGAACAAAAGTGGAGCTGTTTTCGATTCGACCAAGTTTAGGTGATAATGATTTATACTAAAACAATTATATACTCCTGATTGCAGCTGGAGGCTGAATTTTTCTTTTTGGGAATCAATTTTTTGCAGCTTCTGATGTGTTTTTTGTTGTTCAGTTGTCTTTTTTATATGCCGTGCCTGATTATCTTGTTTATGCAAGGCATTGTCATGTTTGATAGCTTCTTAAAGATTTCCACTTATTTTTTATTTTCATACTTCAGGTGGATGAATGGTCAGCACTTAAGGTTACTTCCGCCAGAAGAGTTGACCAAGCTTCTTGGTCATCACTGGAAGAGAACTGGGATCCTAAAAGAATCAGAGGGGCTATTTGTTGAGGTAATTTGTCTCTGTTCCTTTAAATTCTTTTATAATCATAAATGTTTATACACCCAAATAAAGCAAGCCAGCTTTGGCAGCCTGTTTCACCGTTAAAATGCATATATACATATATGATGTGCCGAGCATAGGAATTTTTTCTATTAGTGTCGTTCTTAGAACCACATAATACTTGTGATCCTCTTAATCTGCATTGTGTCCTGTGAAGTTAATGTATCCTGCATCCTTACTTTGTTGGGAAGTCATTTGTATTGTCATGCATTACATAGAAATATATACTGCAAATGTCCATGTAGATTTTATCTTGCTAACGAAATAGCTTTTTAGCACTAAGATAGACCTCTGAAGTACAAAATTATATGTATCATAAGTCATGTTTTTTTTTTTTTTTTTTTGACATAAAGGCGAGCTGGTTTAAACCCCATGCATATCTCTGTTATCTATATGATATAACTTAACTTGCACTAGGTTAAACTATTCATAATTTTTCCTGAATAAACCTTTAGTTCCTTTGTCATTTTGTCGTTTTATTAATATTTCTGCCTTTGTAATATTTCTACTTTCTAGTTTCTACATGAATTAATATGTCTTTCAGGCTTTCAGCTTTCAAAAACAGTTCTTATAGGTGAACATTGTTTTGGTTCTGTAGTAATCAATATAAGAAAACTCGTAATTTTGTATTAACAGGAGGCAGTTCAGCTTTTGAAGGATGCGGTTGATTTGATAACAGATTCCGAGAAAGCACTTTCGAACTTTCTTTCTTACCCTCTATATGAGACTCTGTCAAGGTATATCTTTACTTTATCGACGTTCATTTACAAAAGAAGTGCCTCAGATGCTTATGTAATTGATAATTATACAAATATTGTGGGTTTTGTAATATACTGTGGGGAATCCAAAATTAATTTGTACTGGTTTTGGACAAGAAATCATGTGTTTCTCTTTGGCAACTGCGGCGACTGAAAAAATAATTTTTATGAATATCCGAAAAATAATGCAGAACTGATTATTCAAATAGACACTGTGGGAACTATTAAACTATATAATGAATTTTTTAAAAAATTTATATACATATATGGATATATCATATCTATTGAGATGACTAAATTTAATATATTCCAAAGTTAACAGTCATTTCAAGTAATAGTGCTAGAGTTTCAGTTGAAGTGCCATTAATTGATTGGGAAAGATGCCTGGATTTAGACTTTGATCTTTGGTGCGCGAATAATACTAGATACCTCCTGCCCTCCCACTCTTCGAGGGCTTGTGATAACTTTGGTGTTCCTCTGATCTTGGGTGCACCAGAGTCAGCCTTTAGTATTACGGTTAGAATCACGGGTAACAGACTTACCAGCCCTGATTTGCCAAAGAGTGTCAGAAGTTTTATTACACAGCCAGCTGTGGTTGGATGACTTCAGAAGGGTTACAATAAATATATGTTTGTGGATTTTGATATTTATATATTTGATACATAACTTGATTGATGTTAATATACTTCTGGAAGTTCTAATAGTTATATGTTATATATCTATATGTAGTAATGTAGACTGTAGTAGATAGTATACTCTGATGATAAATTGTATTATTTATAGTTGGATCTAGAAGATTTGCTTTAGTATAGTATGTACATAGTTGATTTAGTATTCAGAATAATGTAGCAATTTAAATTATTTTAAACATTGTTTCAAATTTTTGCTGTAATTTGTTAATTTTTAAGTAAATTCTTGTGTTAAATATTCCTCGATTTCAAAGTCTTTTTCAAAATAGCTATTTGTTAAATACTCTTGTAATCCTTACGTAAATAAACTCAGGAAAATGTTTATCAAATACATAGATCAATTGTTCATTGTAATGAACATGTTCCTCCCTTCCATGTTGATTCACTGTGGTCTATGTTTCTATTGTTTTTCTTCCTGTTTGATGCATATTTCCTTGTTTTGGAGAATTTGTAAGACGTTACAAGCCTTGTAAATGTGCATGTTACATCATCTGCATCACACACTCACACTTTCATATCCACATGCCTAGCTTGGCGTGTAGTAGCTCGATCCGGCGCAGCTTGGTTAAGTGTGTACACAAATGAAACTGTTTCAGTTTATCTATGATAACATGTTTATCAACTGGAGCATTCATTCTCTATCATGTTTCACCGGAACATTTCCATCTGTTCTTCAACATACAATGCCGAAACCCACAACTGTTCAATTACTTGAAAGCTTGTGCTTCATCATCTATAGCATCATACAAGTTAACAACCTATCACGATACTAAGGCCACCTATGCTCTTGTGATTGAGATCTGTAAAGTGACAGTCAGAAAGCATTATGTATCCATTAGATGCATACTTCCTGATTGCAAGGGTTTCCTTAATCACTATCCTAACTCAATAACGTCTGCTTATGCAGTTCCGAAGCCAAGCCTATACTGGAAGATGGAATTTCTGAATTTGCAGATAGCTTATTAGCTGCCTATGACAGTGGTGAGCTCTTTGATGCACTAGATCAAGGAAAACCTGGGTGGCAGAAATGGGTGAAAAGCTTTGGGAAATTGGCTAAGCGGAAGGTTGGTTTTAGTTATAATTTGATTAGCCAAAAACATTAGTCTGATATGACCTCTACTACAGAAATTACATTAATTTTCATTTGTGTGGCAGGGAAAATCTCTCTTTATGCCTCTCCGAGTTTTGCTTACAGGAAAGCTTCATGGCCCAGATATTGGATTTTCTGTGGTTTTGCTACGTACTGTCGGGACCGGTGATATTGTAGGATCCCAAGTAGGGTTTGTGACACTAGAAGAAAGGTTAAAATTGCTGAGAGAAGTCAACTGGGAATCTTTCAACAACAATCAAACTGCCTTGGAGTCGGTGGCAGCATCTCATTAACAATTGTTAATAAATTAAGAGTTACTTCTCCAGGAGGATTGTCATTTTCTTTTTGAGGAAGCTTATGAAATGAGTTGATTTTGGTCATTATTCAAAAGCTTCTGATGCCAAGTTTTGTTAGTCTAGTATTTGACTACGAGTATATTACTTCCCTCTTCTCATTTTTTTTCCCTCTCAACTATCTTTGGAAATAATCCTGTCTTGTAAATTTGTTATGTGAAATTATGAAATCCAATTGAGAGTTGTGTTAAATTCTTCAATAATTTGTTCTATATCTTTCAAATTCTAATTTTCCTTGTCTTTTGGTTGATTGATTTTAGTTCTACACAGAGTTCAATTGATTTAAAGACTCTTCAGTTTGTAACCAATTTTCAACTCTGTACTATGGGTAATTAGGGTCATATCTATTTATTTATTTGACTCTATTTCTCATTCCTATTTCTTTTTCTCATAAAAAAATGTAGGATCAATTTGCAAAAAAAAAAAAAAAAGAGAGAAATTCCCCCAGTACGCAGCAGCCAGCCATAGAATTTAAAAAAGAAACACCAATAAACAGTCCTTTTTTGACATTTCTCAGGAAAACTACCAAACAATGGCATACGTTACCTTGCTGATAAATTGGAAACAAATGGACTACATGCTCAACAACAAACTAATTTGAAGTTGTAAGATTAAGAACAAAAACGTGTACATATAATATTATAACAAATTCTCTGTTTATGTCTCAGTCCACCACAGGGAAACTAAATGAAGTAAAACATGACTTGTAACCATATATTATATTATGCTTCCTATTTACACCGACTGAACTTTTAACTTGACAGTATGACTTAGCAATCAATGCCACACTGTTGTCCATTTGTCGAAGTTTTTGTGGGGTCAGATGTAAATGGGTCGATTCGAACCCATAGCAAGGAGAAAATGGAAGCAAGGAGAATAGACCAGACAATGACAATGGTAGGGGTGCGGTTTTGCCGACCCAACAAACCCTTGAGGAAGGGATATAAATGGACAATGACCCACAAGGCAAAGAACAATTTACCAAAAAGGGGGCCCCATGACTGATATCCGCTGTTAATGGCATATGAAACACCAGCAACTATGCCAACTAGGTTGAATATGAGAACTGTGGTTGGAGGTATCAGCAGAGCTGTCCACTTGAAAATATAGAGCTCAGCAAAATCCCCGTCTTCATCCGATGCCTTTGAAGTAACTGTAAAGTTGGTATCAATCCCTGCAAGCACTTTCAAGAGCCCTTGGAAGACAGCAAAAAGATGAGCAGAAGTACCACCAATGACCCAAAATTGTTCATTTCTCCACCAGTCCTCGATAGTTACACCGCTCCACCTCAGCTCAAGTATTCCAGTTGTAGCAATGGACACGAAAAGAAGAATAAACCACATACTAGCAAAGTTGCTTATCTGCAAGGAAGTGCTTTACACATTAGATCTAAGAATTTGGTTGATATGTATTAAATTCTGAATATACATAGTCAGATAAGGAGATATAATCTTAGGAGCTACCCAAAACAACCAATCTTGTAATATGACATTTAGACGTTTCCCCAGATATAGGATGAATTATTGTAAAAGAACATATTAGTCGTGACAACAGGTGGGAAATTATTTATAGCAGGGCACAACCAGTTGTGTACCTCTGGAATGATAAATTTGTCGGTGAGAAGGCAGATAGCTGGAAGTATACAGTAAGCAATTAGTGGAAGAGAGGTGATCGGATAGATGATGGTATTAATGTATGCCAGTCGCTCCAGAGGCCTCAATTTGCCATTATAGCCATACCATATGGGGCAATGCCTACTCAGTAGAATTTCAATGGAACCCAGTGCCCACCTGAGAACCTGGTTAAGACGATCAGAAAGATTGATTGGAGCAGAACCCTTGAATGCTGGTCGAGGAGGCACACAGTATACTGAGATCCACCCTCGAGCATGCATCTTAAACCCGGTCAAAATATCTTCCGTCACGGAACCATAAATCCATCCAATCTGTATTTGAAAAGCAACATCACATTCCAGCATTCTTTAATATAAAATGTGCATACTGTACCATCATATATATCAGAATATTACAACAATGAAAGATTACCTCTTTGCCCCATTCAGATTTGTCCTCATATCCACAGCTAATAACATGAATTGCTTCTTTCAATAGAGTTGCTGGATTTGTTGTTGGTGGAATACCTCCTTGCTCCATAAAAGTAGCAGCAATGAAAACTGGAGATTGACCAAATCTTTTTTCCAAATTCTTCTGGGACATAAGAAGTGACTTCTCATCATCGTATCCTGCAAAGTCCAAAAATGGAACATATCACCATCTGCAGAGGTCAAAAACTAATATAAAGTACAAAATTCATGTTACAGATTAATTTTTCGTGCTACCCGCGTAACACTCAACTAAAGGAAGCAATTCTTGAAATTTACTAGCATCAAACAGATATATTAATTTATTTATTTTTTTAAAGGCTGTAAAGATGAACCTTCAACACCCTCCTCAATGTCCTCCATGTTAAAAATAGGGATATTGGATTCAGTTCTTTTCGCTGCCCTCTTCTTGTCAACATACTTCTTGTTTGCATGCCTTCCTTTTTTCCTTGAGCCACAACAACTCTTCACGATAATGTTCGGTTCCAAATCAGCCTCCGTTAAGACTGGATCATACCCATACAGAGCTTGCCTATTAAAACAACATCCTGTTCCCACATAAACTGGACCTTGGATGCCGTCCAGCCCTTTCAAGTTAATCTATAATAGTTATGATCATGAAATCAGTACATTGCTTAGTGAAAGAATGAAAATATTAGGGATATAAAAGTTAACAGAGAGCATACATCAAAGAACACAATGTTGCGATTAGCATATCGATCGTGCAAGTCAATCCCATCAAACCTCTGTGGAAATTGTACATAGCAGGTTTTCTTTCCATAAGCTGGATCCATCATGAAACACATGGCCTCTTTAAGAGCTTTACTGTTATTGAAGTAATGATCACAATCAACATTTAAGAGATATGCGCCATTCGTGAGGACAGCTGAAACTCGAATCTGTAAAGGGCAAATACAATCACATTACCTCAGTTTTTCTGTTACAAGGATATTTGTCTTATTGCACCAGATTAAAAAACATGTACAGTAAGTGGTAGACCATGAAACAATTACATTCTTATGACAGAAAATTTAATGAGCTTTGAAAAGACGAACCAAGGCATTCATTGCTCCAGCTTTCTTATGATGTTGGAATCCTGGACGCTTCTCACGAGAAACATAAACCAGTCGTGGCAGTTCATTGCCATCTGTATCAAGGCCTCCACTATGCCCCAAGAAAACCTACCCATCAAAAAAAAAAAATTTGTTGCATGGCAATCTTCACAAAGAAAAAATATACTGCATTAAAATTAGGACCATGATAATACCTGGATCATTCCTGGATGATCTCTAGGGTTGTTTCCGGGCCATGGAGTTCCATCTTGCATTGTCCAACCTTCTTCAGGCATCTTCTGTGCTTTAGCAACAAGCGCATTGATTCGCACTTTGAACTCTTCGTATTCTCTCTGCAAAAAATATTTTTGTTATAAGGTAACAATATAAGAAAACAAGAACTATTTTTTATAATATCACAAGGCCTAGTAAAAGATCAACAGAACTGTAGGTCTGCATTACTGAACCAATGGTATAAAAGGCTGTGCAGAACGGAGACGCACTAGTCCTGAGTTAAATACCAGGCATGTTGTACTATGTTCATTAATAGTGCTAGAAATAAAAACAAACAAGATATTGAGCACAACATTTCAGCAGTGGGTTTGGTAAGATCCAAGAGTGTAATGACCAGACAATTTCACTTTACCAGATAGGAGAATCCTGAACCTGTTTTAATACAATGTCCGTCATTCACAAAGTAAGAAATTCAAAAAAAAGGGGGGTGTTCACAACTTGGCTTGTGTCCCAGACGAACCAGATAAAGACAATCAGCATCTTGCTGTAACAGGAATACTTTAATACATCTAAAAGAATTTACAAACACCCCCGCATCTAGGATTAATCTACATCAAAGTTGAAGCTTCTTAGGAATTCGAGCTAACATGGTTACAGGTCTTATGTCTCAAATATACCAAATAAATTAGAACTCGTACCTGTGATTCAATCACTTATACTGACCATAGCAAACCACATTAGTATTTGTATTTTCTCAGTCATTCAGTGTGCTATCATTCTTAATAATATGAATGGAGAAATTTTCATCTCGATCAACTTAAAAAATAAGATAAAAAAATTAGAAGGTAAATAATTTAATATCCACCATACTCTCTTAACTGAGCAACAGAAATTATAGAAAATGTAGCTGTTTAAAAATCAGTAAAAGCAAAAGCAGCTCATTATTCAACGAGAATCTTTGACATTCTACCATGGTTAGCTGGCTGTGAAACTATTCTCTAATATCTAGTTATGGCATGACAACGATACAGTACTCTTGGCATTAATTATCCAGCTAGTAATCTATGACAGTTCAAGATAGTATTAAACCTGGGAGTAACTTTTGGGACACAAAAAACAGAAGACACTACGTTAAAGCAACACAACTAGCCTACCTTCATCGCCCTGCGCTCTTTCACAAAAGAAGGCTGTATCTTGTCCTTCAAGTAGTCTATCTTCTGAGCAAAATAGAATTCAGGAGCTCTAGGCTCAATTTGGTGCTTCTTGCAGAATGGCACCCACTTTCTTGCAAATTCTGCTGTCTCAGATAAAGATTCAAAAGTTAACATTGCTGAACCATCATCCGAAACATAACACGAGACTTTGTCTACTGGGTAATCAACGGAAAGAATGGACAACACTGTATTAGCAGTAACTAGAGGAGGCTCTTTTAGAGGATCCACTGTACTGACAAATACATCTACAGGAGCCAGCTGGGAAGGCTCTCCATCCCTGTCATATCTGTAAAGTACAAGCAATATTAATAATGACACTGATACTATTTCATAATAATCAAAACAAGGCACTAAACCATCAAACTGACCACTTATGATAAACAGTCAACCACAGAGGCGTATTTCACATTAGAAGAAGCCAACTGACCTTATTGCAAGCCTGTCAAGGAACGTCTCACGATTAATTGGATACCATTTTGGAAACTGATCCAGAAGCCAGGATACTGCAAACCAAATCTCACAGATAACAGACACAAGCCACAAGGGATATGCATCATTCACAGGATGAGTAACACGATATTGCAAGAAGAAACCCAAGATAATTAACCGCAGTATGATCACAACACGATAAGGGGTAAGCTGTGAAGAAGGGATGGGCACTATACGACTCATGGGTTGGCGAGCATCATCAACCCTGCGATGCAAACAGTTCATCAATATTTTGGCAAAAATCTATAGACCAAGTCCATATGAAAAAGGATTTTTTTTTAATTTAATTATAAAGCATCATCCGGAAAAAAAAATCAAGATGTTTCCATCTAATAGTATCAGCAGATATATCTTGACCCTATTCTTGCTGTTATACAGTGCTGTTATACAGTCACAAAATAGAAATAAAGTAAGATACTCACATTTGCAACTCTTCGCCATTTGATCCTGTGCCTTCGATATCACCTCCTTTGCCTTCAGTGTATCTGTTTGTCATCTGCGTATTATTTTTCTCTTGTTTTAATTTCCAACCTTCTACTCTCTCCTTCCAATCAACATTACCGAGACCATAAGAATTCAAGTCCTTTGAGGGGTCCACAATTCTAACAGGAACTGCACACAGTAATATATAATACAATTAATACATATACATATATAGAGTAAGGTTCCCTGGAGAACCCTCTTAATAAGAGAATTAAAGAACCTAATATATATACTAGAAAGTAGAAGCCATAATTTCTTTAATTTCAGATCTCAGGAAACTGGTTCAACTAAATGCGTACGACATGATCAACCAAGAACCAAAATTTAGAAGATGATAGGAAAGCCATTGATGTGATTTGTTTAGTCAATAAACTAGTCAGTACCAGGAAGCCTGGGATCGATGTATGGAAGTGAATGGACATGTTTGTCACTGGGTCCCAAAGGACCAGATGTACTCCGTATAGATTGGGTGTCTGGTGTAGCAGTACGAATGTCACCAGATACCTGAAACATCCATGTGTAAGCATCACAACAAAAAATCAAAAAAAAAATATATATATATATATATATATATATATATATATATATATATATATAAATTGCAGGGGAGAGTTTCCTAATGCATTATGGCATGCATCATATGAAGATTCCAATTATGGGAAGAATAATAATACTAAAACAAACTGAATATTTCAAAGTCAATAAAAAAAACGCATGTATGATGTATGTACATTGCCCAAAAAGGGGGAGGGGGAGGGAAATTCTCCGTCCAGTGATGGGCTACTTGAATTAGTTTTCAAAGTGACTATATTAATTAACATGCAATTGGTGGGGGGGGGGGGGAGTAATTGTTCATCAAGTGATAACTCGTAACTTTATAAATAAAAAAGCACTGATAAGAAAAACACTACGGGAGACACAACTAGAAAGATGTGCATGATGAAGTACACATCCCCATATACCAACCAGAAAGAAATATGCTGGCATGTGAACAAAACATCGAAAACCGTTACAAAATTTCTCAAAAATCTAATAAAATATAAACCAATACTGAGCCTCTCTAAGATCCATTTTTATGGATTATAATCTAACACATAGAATGAATAGTGTGACAACTTAAATGCATCAGATTAGTGTTTATGCTTACTGATTGTCCACTGGTCAGAAGGGGAATGGGTTGACGAGATTCATGTCTAGATGATGAAGAGAGGTCAATATCGTCTCCTTGCCACTTTCCTCTCGCTTGGTTGTTTCCTTGGGTATAATTAAACTCATTATCTAAGTCATCAACATCATCCTCGTCATCATCACCATCAACTCTAGGACAACCTGATAATATAAGCTTATGTAACTATTAAATTACACATAATTAACAATGTGTGCATAAAGTAATGACAATTGGGTGAAACCCTATTACTAAGAAGCTAACCTTTGAGTCTTTTATATCTAGTCTTGCACTGAGGGCAAGACTGATTTCCTTCACGCCTCTCATACTCGTAGCAAGGCCTGCAAACTGGGAATGCACACTCATTACAGGCAACAAATGGATCACCTGCAGCTGTAAGCCCAACATCATCGCTGCATATCTGGCACAGCTTGCCATTCAAATCCTTTAGGGGCTTGGGCTGCATTTTAGACATAGAACTGATTAAACACATAGTAATCAAAAGTGCTACAATTGACTTTGTTTTAATATAATACATCTAAAACTTGAACAACTTTAAGATGCAACATGATTCCAATTTGGCTGAAATTAAGTATAAAGATTCCAACTTTATTTAAAACACGATTAACATAAGGAAATATCCTTACCAGTATTAAATTAGACCTCAAAAGAATTTAAATTTATCTGGCTTTATTTTACATACATAGAATTTCAACTAACTTGTGATATCTAGAACTGCCTTCATGTTAAAAGCCAACTTGGCACCAGATTTGCATATTAAAAAGAAGATCCACCACTAGAAACTAAGATCAATAGTATAGAATCCTGATCTCCTTATACAGACAGTATTCATAGAAAACAAGGTAAAAAATCCAACCATGTATTAACATTAATCAATGCTCGTATACTACTTGAGCTAGACAGATCTTCGTTTCTGCTAATTCAGTCATTCGAGCTAGAGAGATCCACTCTACTCAAACACCAATCAGACCCAAAACTCACAAAAAAACAGATTCAAAATTTCAAGTACCCATTTGATATATTTGCAAAAAGAACAAAACTTTAAGTAAATACATCAAACTAAGCAATCCTCATCCATGATTTCTACAATTCCCAAATTTTAACTTAGATCATCAAGTACAATCAAGACCTACATAGACAGATTCACACACAAATCTAAAACATGTTCACATAATACATATAAACACCAATCCATATTCCACACACACACTACCAAAAAAACACACAAAAAGAGAGATAATAACTCACCCCAGAATCAGAATCATGGCGAATCCGAACCAACTGGTTCCCATTGTGTGATCCAGCCACCAATCCACCTCTTGCTTCCATTTAATATAAAATTAAATGCTCAAAATAATTAAAACCCCTTCTGCTGATCTAATCACTGATGATCAAGATCTTGAAAACAAACTCAAATTTCAAGAAATGCTTAAAATGGGCTAATCATCTAGAGCATATTGAAATTGCCAAGCAATCTCTTCATACACTATACATACACCTCACACATATACATACAGTGATACAGAGGAAGCTCACATTAACTTTGTTCTTGTCATAATAATTTTGTGGGTTTGATAGGAGAAATATAAAAATATTTATGTTTCTGACCGGTTCAACCGGTAGCCAGTTAATAGAGGTGTAAATCTAAGTACATGTTAAAAAGGTACATTACTTGTTTTGAGCTTAAACTGAGGGGAACTGGCTACTGAGAATTAACTGTCAGCGACCGAGCTGTGAGCTGACTAACTGTCTTTGTAAGTACAAGATTTGCAGTGACCTGCTATGACCGGTTAATATTCTCCGACATCTACCCACGGTTGTCGGTGGAGCTGTAAAGTTACAACTATAACCTTCGGTTTAGTGTCCAACAAAATTGATAACATGAATTTTCGGTTCTTGGGAAGAAAAAAAAAACATTACTTTCGGCTCGATAATCAATTGTAAATATCGTAATATTAAAAATACTAGTTAACTAAACGCTTAATGCCTTTATTAACAATAATTTTAGATACCACCTTACAGTAAAACCTTTATAAAATTAATGTAATCGGAACCGGAGAATTCTATTAATTTAGAAAGGTATTAATCGATCAATAAATTAATAAATATTAATTTATAGGAAATTTTTTACATCAAACAAAATTAGCTTTTAATTTTATAAATTTAAAAAGAAACAATTGAACAATTTTGTTTTATACTTAATTCAGTTAATTCAATGTTCGATAGTTTACAAATTCAATAGGTATTAGCGAAATTTAAAGTAAAATTTCATGTATATTTATATGATATCAAAGATAGTACAACATTTTCGGAATTTGTTGCATGTAAAAAAGTAACTAAGACATAAAAAACATTGATTAACAATTTTGGGATGTTTTTCGAACTTTTGGATGTAACAAAGAAGATTAGGGATGAGTTTCATGTGGATTTAAATTTAAAGAATCCTAGAATCATATTTTACAAAGGTGTAAGACATGTATTTCGATGATAATAAAGGAATTTATTAATTTATAATATTATTGGGGCCAAATATTTATAATAGGGCTTTTCAAAAAAATTATTATCTTATTATCTTATCGAAATTGATCAATTTTTGAACTGGCCCAAGTTGAGACCGGAGAAAATTATTAACTTAGAGAAGTTATTAATTTATCGAATATTAATTTAGCGAGATTTTATTGTATATAAAATTTTTTGCAAGTAACTTACATTTCAAATCATATCTAATTTAAAACTGACTTAAATTTCACATCTATTATACATATAATAGGGTTCCATTTTATTCATGTTTTACATTTATGCCCTCCTATAATGTTATTGTTCCGCCCTTCAAAATCAAATTCTATAAAAATTTCATATAACGTTTACATTGTTAGGAATTGAAATTTAACCTATGACCTTTCAATTGTAATTAACTTTTAACTAATCATTACACCCATTGAGCTAGGTATATATGTGTTTAAATATTAGAATTCATTAGCTATATAGAGCAAAACTTTTTCTTATTCTCTTAATTTTATTAATATATTATTCTTGTTAAAAGAACTGTTTCGCTTCTGTGTACCATATTATTCTCATATCATGTGTTATTGAGTTTTTTTAATAATTATTTATATTTTTATACACACAAACTGACAAACATCTATGTGTTTACTCTATGAATGATATTTGTATAATTCATTAGTTGCAATTATATTTTTTTATTGAAAAATTATATTTAGTTTGCAAAAGAGTGAAACAATATATTCTTTACGAATGAGTAAAATTTTCATGTAATGAATTTTATCAGATACATAATTAAGACATTTATTGAAAAGTGTTACTGTTGCATTTTTCTAAGTAATCGAAACGTTTTTTATACTTTTTAACAATAAAGAGTCGGAAAAGACAACGTTGAAAAACGCCTGCTCACTTGAAAGTACAGTAAGTTTGTAATTTTTTATGTTTGCCAATACACAATATAAAAAATTGTATTGTGGAGATTATATCAGGGGAAAATGTGATTTCTTACAAAATTCTCGATAAAATTGGGACATCGAAGTGCCTAACAAATTTTGGAAATGCACGATATATTTCACCTTAAACTAGAGTGAAAAATCACTAGCCGTGAATTGATTTCAATCAAATATATTATTGTATAATCGTACATATAAGAAAGATGTGAATATCAAAAACTTTACGAGCTATAGTACATATGACATATGAGTAAGATTAATACAAGCTACAAATTAAAACCTTGAATCAAAATAACTAAATCGCAAATAAGAGAAATCCGATCAAATGCTATAAAATTGTTTGTTATATTCACATTGTTGAGAATCAGAACCCCCAAAGTTGAATACTATTAAAATATTAGTTAATCTTCACACTATCGAGAATCGAAACTCTAATATTTCAGTTCTGAGTATAGTGAATTTAAATTCACACACAGACACACACACCAACATATGCCACCAGGATATTGTCTGCTTGAGAAAAGTCATTAGTTTTTTTACGAAACCCATTATTTCGAATGGTCAAATTTTATGAGATATCAAAGGAGTATGAGGTGGGAAACTTCGTGATGCTAAAGGTGTCCCCCGGAAAGGATTGATGCAGTTTGTTAAGAAAGAGAAGCTAAGTCTGAGGTTTATTGGACCTTTTGAGATTTTGAGGCGTATTGGGAAGTTAGCCTACGAGTTAGCCTTGTCCCAAGCTTGCAGCAAATTCATAATGTGTTTCATATGTCTATGTTACGACCCTACCACACCGACTATCGGCATGTGATAGAGTACAACCAAGTGGACCTATGACCTGACTTGACCTATGTGGAGCAACCCGTGGAAATCATGGATAGAGAAGAACAAGTGCTGAGGAACAAGCTTTTCAAACTAATAAGGAATTGTGAGAAAATCAAGATGTAGAAGAATCCACCTGGAAGTTGAAAGAGTGAAACAAAGAAGGAGTAACCCCAGTGATTCCTAAACTGATTCCGGGACGAAATCCTTTTAAGGAGGGGAGACTATAAGAACCCAAAATTTCGGTAGAATTAAAACTTTTCCTATTATGATGAAGTGCATCAATGAATAGTGATTTGGTGGATGAATAGTGATTTTGAGGATTAAGAAAATTTTTCATGCCACCTATGTACGAGACGTAGTTGATAAGTGGATTTTATATCCACTTGGAATGCATCAGTTCGGCTTAAATTGATTGTTTTGGACTCAAGATGTTGTAGTTTTGATGTGTTTTGCTTAGTTGTGCAGATTTACGAGAATGTTGATTAAAGTTGATGCTTCTATTGTTTTTTGGAGATTTATTTGATTAAAATTCGGATTTTCCGGGAAGGCTGCGCAGCTTATAATGTTTTGGCCATATCTGGAGTTCTAGAAGTCTGTTTTCAGCGATCTTACTGCCCACGCGAAGGTTGAGAGATTTTATACAACATGGGATAGAAAGCACGTGCAAGGAATGTGATGATTAAAGTCGCGCACGTTTTCTTATAAAAGAAGGCCATGAATTTACTGTTTTGCCCTTTTTCTAATTCTAATTGTATTCTGGGCAGTTTTGGTACCTTCTTTAAATTCTAATTGTAATATAAGGTAATTGCTTGTTGGGCAAGATTAGGAGTATCTATATAAACACATCTAGGGATGAAAAAAAAAGGTGTTCATTGTTAGAGAGATACAATTTGTACGCAGCTTTTAGGATTTTTTCTGGAGAACCATTATTTTCTTTGAAGATTGAAGTTAAAAGGTTTCTTTTCTATATTCTTCTAATTATGATTTTTTCTATTAATTCTTATTTTGTTAATTTAATCATGTGTAACTAATTCTCTAATCTGAGAATTGGGTAGTATTCCTTGGTATTCATGCCTGTTTAATTATCTGTGATTTTCTTGCTTTGCTGATCTGTTATTGAGGGCTTAACACAATTAGGGGAGTCATGAACCTTTGATTGGATTTTAGGGATTGTAATAACTTGGAAGAGGAGTTGCAATTTTAGTACAGGATTTAACAGACATAACTCGAATATTTGATTGGAAGATTAATAGGAGAGTTGTGAGACTTATAAATTTTTGGTGCGTAATAGTTTATGATTGTACTTTGATTGTATCACGGAAGTGACAATTAAGGTGTAGTTGTAGACACTATATTGTATCTTGGAAGAGAACATTATAACCTTAGAAGAATTGTTTTCAGCAGAGTAAGAACGTAGATGTCACATAGATATTGAATGTGTATTGAAATCAAGTGAAGAACCCCAGTTCTTGGATTATTTTCCTCATATATTTTATTCTCAATTGATAATTAGTTTCATTAGTTTATAAACAAACCAAACATTCTTCTACACTTCTAAATTGTGAGAGATAAAATACTTGAACTTGATATTACATTCAGTCCTTCCCTGCGAACGAACAACAAAAATACTACTAACAAATTTGCGCCGCTGCCGGGGAAGGGAGTATAGTTGAGTTTAGGTTAATTGTTTCTTATTGTTTAGATTTTAATTGGTTCCACAAGTTGTTTTGTTGGTGATTTTCAGGTGTATGCTACGTTCATCTTGCGCTAGAAAATTGGAATTTGACCCTGAAATCGAGCGTACTTTGAGAAAGCTAAGAAAAGATAAAGCTAAGATGGGAGAGCCAGAACCTCGACCAGTTGTTAATGTTGATGCGACTTCTATTTGGGACCATGAGACACCAAATCCTGCTAATTGCATGTACAAAACTCCAGAGATTGGTGCAGCCCAATTTAACATTAATCCGAGCTTAATTCAGATGATCAGCAATCAACCTTTTGAAGGAGACATTGAATTAGAAGACCCACATAGACATCTAGAGCATTTTGTGCAGATGTGTGGCTCATTCAGAATCACTGGTGTTAAAAGTGATCAGATTCGTCTCCATATGTTTCCCTACTCTATTAAGGGAAGAGCTTTGGAATGGTTTCAGCAACTTCCAAACACTTCGGTTGCTACATGGGAGAGTCTTTCTACTGCATTCTTGTCCAAATACTATCCTTCTGACAAGACGCAACAGTTGAGGACTATGATTATGAGTTCTAAAGCACAACCGGGTGAAGGTCTATATCAGGCATGGGAGAGATTTAAGGCATTATTAAGGAAGTGTCCACATCACGGTTTGCAAGATTGGCAGATCATTAGTACTTTTTATGGGGCTATGAATGCAGATATTCGTTTGAGTTTGGATGTGGCTGCTGGTGGAAATTTCAAGAAGGCACCAACTACACAGGCTAAAGCACTCCTTGAGGAATTAGCATCTAATAATTATTCATGGGCACCTAGTGGGACGAGCTCAGCAAAAGCAGCACAAGAATCTGAGATGATCAACATGCTGGCTCAAAAGTTGGATACTCTAACTCAGGAGGTGCGAGGACAAAGGGCAAATGTGAATGCTATTTCTTCACCTATGGAAGGGTATAATGATTATGGTGCTAGTCAAAACTCTTATGTGCAACAATTTCCAGAAGAAGCATCTTTTATTCAAGGAAGACAGCCTTGGCCTGTGCAGAATAATTCTGACTACAATCTGAATCAAAGGCCAAACAACAATCTTTCTTACAGCAATAATCATGCAGCTAATCCTTCCTATGCATTTCCAAGGCAGAATCAACCTCCTGGTTTTCAGTCATGACCGCCATATCAAGCACAGCAGCAGTATCAACCTCCACCAAAGAAAGAACCAGCTGAGTGGGAGGTTGCACTAAATAAGATTATGCAAGGGACTTCTGGGGCATTGGCTAATATGGAATCAAGAATAGATCAGATGGCATCGTCTCAAAAGATGCTAGAAACACAGATTGGACAGATTGCCTCAAAGATGGGTGTTCGTGAGCAAGGGTCTCTTCCTAGTCAACCTGACCAGACTGGTAAAGAGCAATGCAAAGCAATTACTTTGAGGAGCGGAAAAGAGTTGCCCGAGGTTGAGCTTCTTAAGCCTAAAGAGAGTGATGCTGAGAAAGAGGATAAGCCAGTAGAGATTGCTGTAGACACATCAGAAAAAGAAGATGAGAAGAAGAAGGAAGAAGAATTAGAAAAGCCGTATGTTCCTCCACCACCTTATGTTCCTCCTATTCCATTTCCACAGAGACTTCACAACAGGCAGTTAGAGAAGCAGTACGAGAAGTTCTTGACTATGTTCCGGCAGTTGCATGTTAATATTCCGTTGACTGAAGCTTTGAATCAAATGCCACTTTATGCTAAATTTCTTAAGGAGATGTTGACAAAGAAGAGGAAACTTGAGGATGCAGAAACTATTACTCTTAATGCAGAATGCAGTGCAGTCATCCAGAAGGCTATTCCTCAGAAATTGAAAGATCCGGGAAGCTTCTCTTTGCCTTGCAGAACGGGCAAAGACTTAAGCCATACCTGCTAGGAGAAACAGTGGAGCGAGGGATGAGCATTCTTCGCCTCCAAGCCCCTATCATCGGTTGAGAATCGGCGTCAAGCTAATGACGTTAAACGAGCGCTTCTTGGGAGGCAACCCGAGTGATGTAGTATTTATTGTAAAAAAAAATAAAAATTGAGTGTTGTGAGTGTGTGAAAAAAAAACTGTTGTGAAAAAAAAATAAAATAAAAAAATATAGGGGTGACGCAGGCTGCGCCTGCGTTTCTGTAAGACGCGCAGGCTGCGCCTGCGTGACGCAGGCTGCGCCTGCGTTACTGCATTGGCCGCAGGCTGCGCCAGCCGCGCGCAGACTGCGCTGTATGCAGTGTGTTAGTTCATTTTTTTTTCTCAGCTGTTCATATATATATAAAAAAAAAATTCTTCTCCCCAAAATTCTTTTATCCCTTTTTATACTATCACCTCCTAACCCAATCCTATTCCTATATTAATTCCAAAATCTCCCAAATCTCTTCTAAATTTCTACACCCAATTCTTTTCCAATTCTTTTTTTATTAATTCTTAATTATATCCTACATCAAATTCAAACCCATTCAATTTCTCCTTTCCAAAATCAAATTTAAATTAATCCTATCACTCCATTATATATACACCTATACATACAAACCCAATTCACTCTCTCCATATCTACAACTCTAAAAATTCAAGCTCAAGAGGGTTTCAAGTTTTGGGGAAGTTATACAAGTTCACCTCTTTGATTCATAGTGGGTATTTTTCTTCTCTAATTTTATTTTTCCTATGAATTTGTGTTCTTGTGAATTGGGGGTTTTTTTATTAGTCTTGTTATTTGGGTGTTTTTGGTGTGATTTTTGCTTGGTGGTTGTTGGGGGAATTATTGTTGAGTAGGATTTTGATTATTATGGCTCCTAAAAGAATGAGGGGTAGTTCTAGTAGGGTGGAGAGATTTTCTTCTTCGGAGGCGGAGGTAGAGTATAATCGATTATTGTCAAGGTCGGTGGCGAAGGAAAGGGGGTTTTTGCCATCTCGTCATTATGGGTTGGTTGAGGTGATTAGTGAGTTATGTTGGGGAGAGATTTGTAAGGCACCTACTCCGGTTCCGGTGAATTTGGTTAGGGAATTTTATGCGAATGCTAAAGATGAGCAGAATGGTGTGTGTATGGTTCGTGGTAAACGAGTGGATTACAGATCAGATGCTATTCGTCCAATTTTGGGACAACCACCTAAGCTTGTGGGGGATGAAAATTGGGCACCGAAGACTAGTGATGATGTGGATATGGAGGTGATTGTTCGTGAACTTTGTGTTCCCGGTACAATTTGGAAGTACAAATTGGGAACTAATGAGCCTCTTTCTTTTCTGTCTTCTGCTATGAATAAGTTTGCACGAGCATGGTATCTATTTCTTTGTGCCAATATTATGCCTACTTCTCATACGGGTGAGGTCACAGCGGATAGAGCGATTATTCTTTGGGGCATTCTAAAGGGAAAATACATTGATGTCGCCCATATTGTTCAGCAGAATATTCGCAAGTGTTTAAGGTCTAGTGCACTGTCATCGATGCCCCATGCTTCTAGCATAGTTGGGTTGTGTATGGTTAGTGGTGTTACCTGGGGTGCGGATGAGGAGTTGCAGTCACCTTTGCCGTCCATTGTTGACGTGTCTATTGATCGAATGCCGGAATGGAAAGGCGAAATCCCACATCCTAGGGGGCTTGGGTATGATGTTCGTGATGCTGGTACTAGTGGTCAGGGAGCGGGCGCTCAGCCACGGGTTTCGAGAGTACCAAGGGTTTTAGATGCTCACTTTAGACGCTTGTATAGGCGTATGGATGCTATACATGCTAGTAACCGGGAGTATGCTGAGGATATGGCTACAGCTTTGAGAGATGCGGGTATTCAGGCCCGGTGGCCAGTTTATGAAGCTCGTACACCTTATCCACCGCCAGATACTGATTCATCCGAGGATGAGGACGAGTAGGTATGTTTTCTACTTTCCCTTGTATTTACTTCCATTCAATGCGGACATTGAATATTTTAAGTTTGGGGGTGTTTTGAGGGATTAGTAGTTGTTGTATTATTATGTGTTCATGTAGGATTTCATGCTTTGCATATTAGTAGTAGTAATTCATGCATATATGTTCGTGTTATCTACGTTTGTTTCATATAGGACATTCTATTTTTTGTTTCGTATACTATGTGAGTTCATTCTAGTTGCATTTTCATTGCATGCATATTTCATGATCCCTTAGAACGAGCTAATTCTGATTGGTAGGTAGGGTGTCTAATTGAGTGTGGTAATGATGAATAGAGGGTTGATTTATAGTTTCTATGAAATTGACTTATGTGTTTCGGAAACAAAACTAATTACACAGTCTCATTGGGTGCTTTTGGGCTAGGTTAAGGTCATGCTTGTTTGGATGCCTTGAGATTTAATCACCTGATTATATTTAGAATTTTCGTTATTCCCTTGATGGCGTAGGAGCATTAAAGTCTAAGTTTGGGGGAAACCAGGGATTTCATGCTAGTTGTATTAATTGTCAAATAATGGCTAGGTGTCAAATGGCTAGTAGCCGGCTCATATTTATATGAGTAGTCTAGGGTTGGAAATGAGAAAGGCTCATTCCAGATCGCAAAAAAAAAAAAAAGAAAGAAAGAAAAAAAAAGAAAAAAAAGAGTCAATAAATTGTTTATATGCAAAATTAACCAGAGTGAGCTCTTTAATACTCGAGTAATTAAGTCTGAGGGGACTTAGTCCTAGTGACCTAAGGCTTTTATAGTCTGGGATCCACTGACCTAACACTCGCTACATGGGTATTATTGTATAAGCCTTTTGGGGTCTCATTCATTGCACGGTTAAATAAGCATGCGTATTGTATATATGCGTCGTAATAGTTAGTAATAAAGCATGAATTTCTGTCTACCTTGGATAAGGATGGAGGTGTTCTTAGGTTATGAAGTGTCTACAGTCTATTCTATTTATAAACCTGTGATTGTCTTGGCGAAGAGCATGTATGATTTTGACCTAGTTTTGGGAGTATTTCTGATGAGCATTGCACACACGCACGTTTCTGTTCATGTAATGTTAGTATACGGGAACTTGGTCGAGCTCTATTTGGATTTAGTTGCATTCTTTGAGATATTTACTTGCTAGTTGGTTTTGGTTAGTTTGAAGGGGATCGTTGCATTATTCATATTAGTTGCATTCATGCATTGCATTGCATTAGGTTAAATGGATTTTGTGGGTACATTCGCTATAGGCCCTCACGAGACCTTACTCGTCCACTGGGGCTGCCTACGGGTTTAAAGGGCTTGTTGCATATGCCAAATGCAACCGTGATCACCTACGGAAGTGGTACTAGTTAGTTAGTTGTAATTGTTTATGCTTGAGGACAAGCATCGGTTTAAGTTTGGGGGTTTGATAAGTGGATTTTATATCCACTTGGAATGCCTCAGTTCGGCTTAAATTGATTGTTTTGGACTCAAGATGTTGTAGTTTTGATGTGTTTTGCTTAGTTGTGCAGATTTACGAGAATGTTGATTAAAGTTGATGCTTCTATTGTTTTTTGGAGATTTATTTGATTAAAATTCAGATTTTCCGGGAAGGCTGCGCAGTTTATACTGTTTTGGCCATATCTGGAGTTCTAGAAGTCCGTTTTCAGCGATCTTACTGCCCACGCGAAGCTTGAGAGATTTTCTACAACATGGGATAGAAAGCACGTGCAAGGAATGTGATGATTAAAGTCGCGCACGTTTTCTTATAAAAGAAGGCCATGAATTTACTGTTTTGCCCTTTTTCTAATTCTAATTGTATTCTGGGCAGTTTTGGTACCTTCTTTAAATTCTAATTGTAATAGAAGGTAATTGCTTGTTGGGCAAGATTAGGAGTATCTATATAAACACATCTAGGGATGAAAAAAAAGGTGTTCATTGTTAGAGAGATACAATTTGTACGCAGCTTATAGGATTTTTTCTGGAGAACCATTATTTTCTTTGAAGATTGAAGTTAAAAGGTTTCTTTTCTATATTCTTCTAATTATGATTTCTTCTATTAATTCTTGTTTTGTTAATTTAATCATGTGTAACTAATTCTCTAATCTGAGAATTGGGTAGTATTCCTTGGTATTCATGCCTGTTTAATTATCTGTGATTTTCTTACTTTGCTGATCTGTTATTGAGGGCTTAACACAATTAGGGGAGTCATGAACCTTTGATTGGATTTTAGGGATTGTAATAACTTGGAAGAGGAGTTGCAATTTTAGTACAGGATTTAACAGACATAACTCGAATATTTGATTGGAAGATTAATAGGAGAGTTGTGAGACTTATAAATTTTTGGTGCGTAATAGTTTATGATTGTACTTTGATTGTATCACGGAAGTGACAATTAAGGTGTAGTTGTAGACACTATATTGTATCTTGGAAGAGAACATTATAACCTTAGAAGAATTGTTTTCAGCAGAGTAAGAACGTAGATGTCACATAGATATTGAATGTGTATTGAAATCAAGTGAAGAACCCCAGTTCTTGGATTATTTTCCTCATATATTTTATTCTCAATTGATAATTAGTTTCATTAGTTTATAAACAAACCAAACATTCTTCTACACTTCTAAATTGTGAGAGATAAAATACTTGAACTTGATATTACATTCAGTCCTTCCCTGCGAACGAACAACAAAAATACTACTAACAGTAGTGTGGATATTCCGAAGTTATACTAGTAATCTACGGAGTAAATAAGTGTATGTAAATGCGATCGGAATTCAGAAATTCCAAATTCTATTTTCGTGTAATATTTGACCGAGCAGTGAATTATATATCAGTAATATCAAGAAATGAGATATTTAATTTGAGGAATTGAGGAGTTAATATTTTGGAATTTTATTATAAGTGATTTGAGAATTTGGAACGAAAACCACTGAGGAAGTGAAACAAACGTTCTAGAAACTGATGAAACTTTACAATGAGATTAAGCAATTGAGCGAACGAAGCATGGATTAAGGATATGGTATATTAAGAGTCCAAGGAAGGATATATTATGAGAAAGAAAGCGGATTGAGAATAAACTCCTAGAATTGAGAAATGGAGAATGCTTGAGAAATCGGGAGAACGTTTTCTGAGATAAAGAGAAATAAACAAGGGATGTTGGAATTAATATTCATTCGAGGTATTGTGCCATATTAGAGCAATAATATGCAAAGTATAAGTTGTAACGTATTAATTTTATTCACGAGACAACAAGGAAATCAAATTGTTGGAAAAGGAAACAAACTAAGGGACTAATATGAAAGAAACAAAAGATGAGGACTTTGTTGCAATTGTTGTGGATAAGGATATCCAAGTGAGCCAATGAGGTGTTGACAACACATTACAAGAAGATGCATCCAAATGAGATAGATATATAATACATGTATTAGTCATTATTTAGCAAACAAAACAAAACAAACACAAGAAAACACCCATTCTGCCCAGCAGAACAGCAGCTCAGTAAAACGGGCCTAGAGCCTTCATTACTCAATGGAATTTCGTGTTCTTTATATGGTTAGAAAGCTGTGAAGATGCTCTACAACTCTCATTTAGAAGCCTCGGTCAGAAAAGCTCGGTAAGGGCCTCGTTTTCCATGTACTTAGAGTATGTAACCCCATGTATGCTATAGAGACAAGTCTTGGTGGTTTTGATGATAGATGTGATGTATAAAGTGAGTTCTTGAATGTTTGAGAAAAGATATGTGCTGTGTAAATTCCTGGGAGCATGTACTGTCTTGTAGGAGGGTTTTGAACCCCTAAATCTTGTCACCCGAGGACCTAATTTATATGGTTGGAAAGATAATTGAATTTAGTTTCTAGAAATATAAGGTTCATACCCAGGAGATGTGTAGATCTTGAGTTATGGCCGGATTAGTGCAGTGTGGTTCTGGAATTCGGACTGCACTGTGTTGTCCACTTGTGAACTGAGTTAGGACCCCTGAAAATTATGCTAGTGTTATGAAAATTTGAGGGTAGTCAGATTATACAGTTGTGAAGGCTGTCCAAAAAGAATTGGAATAAAATTTGTACTTTTCAATTTTGTAAAAATGTTAGAGCGAAGTGCGCGCGAGTGAAAAATCACCTAGGAGGTTAGTTTAACGTAGTTTTAATAGTACTCACTTGTGTTTCAAGTTTGAGGAATGGATTCGAGTCGAATGTGTAACGAATGTGATAAAGTGATGACATGGTCATATGGGAGGGTTAGTGGTCACAAATTGGAGTCTTTAAGTTGGTTTTAGATCTTTTAAAACCTTACGATTAAGTAGTGTTGTTAAGGTACTAACGTACGAATATTGATTATGTATAGATCTTCGTTCCACGTCGCGAGCTCGACCACCCCACCCTACCAAGGCAAGTTTACTTTTCAAAACTTATATATAATGATTTTCACTATTGTGTTTGTGGCCTTCAAACGTATTATATGCTTATGCTTTATGAGGTTATGTTGAAGTTTGAGATATATGCACATATGTGTTTGTACACCCTTGAACTTAGAATGAAAATGTTTTATTCGGACAACGACTCTAGCAATAGAGGTCGTAGCGGTCCAAATATACTATTGACCGGGGAGTGGTATATTATTGTATCGTGATTAAATTGCGAAAACCCGAAGGGTCATTCGGGAAGTATCGTATACTTAAGTATTTATTATTTTTACATTATTATAAATACTCAAAAATATCTATCTTGGATTAAAAGCTTATTTTAATTAAATAATTATTTTATTAATTGTTTATATTAAATCTCAAAATATCATTTATTAATTATTGTTCATTATTTTAAAGACAAAACTAATCCAAGATACCTTCATCGTTTTCAAACTCGAACTCTTTCGAACCCAAAACATTTTCGAAAACCCCCGGTCAGGTTTTGCTTCTTGTACACTTTTCAAGAATTATCGGTCGACTGAGGTCGAACTTCAACTACTCGAATTTTATATCAAAATGATTTTTGACAAGAAAGAAAAAAAAGGGGGGACTCTGGCAGGTGTGGGAATCGTTGACGAACGATTCCCGGGATTTGTAAGCGGCCGTGAGCCAGGCGGTCCATCAATTATTATTCCGACCCAGGTGTTGCCGAAGGATGATTACGGATGTAGTTTTCATCGAGGGTGATTATAGATGTAGTTTTCACCCGAGGATAGTTACGGATGTAGTTTCTATCCTTCTACCGGTAGAAAAGACCTGCGGATTATTGGACTTGGATGTGGCGACTGATCATCGTCAATCCCTGTCAGGTTTTATGTTTTCTTCAAGTCCCATCCTCCACTTTGGAAAAATACTCAAACACTGCTTCTTGGGCCTAAGTGCCAAGTTGCCGATAGTGTGGTTTTTGATAAGAAAAATATTGACATCGTGCAGTATCTAGAACTGCAAGATTTTCTATAAAGATTGGCACGTGTTAGTGCACTCTTGCAATTATTTCAAAGAATGAAATGTTTTTGAATGAGAAACCTTCTAAGCTAATGGAAGGAAAGAGGTTTGCAATGATGTATTCCCTGTACAGTATGTTAACCGTAGAGTGTTTTGCCGAAAATGATATACTCATATGTATATATTTTCAAACTTGAGATATATTGAAATGGGAACCTTATAAAGGGTTCATATGTTATTCTTAAAGCTCCTTATTGAGTAAAAATGTTTTATTCAAACTCGGACATATATATTGTCCAATTATGTTTTGAAATCTGAGATATATACCCATATAGTTGGGAATGTTTTCGAAATAAACCACGTTATTATTTTTCAAAATGGTGAACTTGCTGAGCATTATGTAGCTCATTCTTGCTTTATAAAAACTTTTCAGAAAGAGAAGAATTTGGCCGATTAACTCCGCACCAGCAGAAGAGGAGTAGAAGATTTACCTCGGAGATGATTTAGTTCCTGATAAATACTACAGAGTAAGTCTGATAGGTTTTCAACTGTAATAGTAAGACTTGTCTTCAAGTGTAGTTGTATAAGTGGAAGTGCGTAAGATTCTGGATTGTAAATATGAATTGTAATATTTAGTGTTACTTTTGATTATCGTTTCTGAGGCTCTAACTTGTTTGTGCATAAGATTGAGGTCTGGATGGATGTATTGTTGAGTTGTAAAGTTAATACAGGTATGATATGGTTGGATGGTGATGTGATGACTTGAATCTTTGACCTCGGATTTGAGGGCGTCACAGAAATGGTATCAGAGCGATAAGTTACAGTACTCAGAAATGAGAGTGTTGAGAGTTAAGTCTAAGTAGGAGAATGACATAAGAGATCGTAGTAAACTTATTATTGGACTACCGGAAGAGGTGCCGGTGAGTAGAATGGACTGGAGTGTTTACTGGAGGTATTATACTAGGGTCGATAGAATCCTTAGAGACCTTCAGAATGATGAATAGAGGTTTTAGAGTCGTACATGACCTATCATAGGTAATGATATAGGAAGCAGAGCGAAATCTCATGAGCAGCTGAGGTAGAGGTGATATTGCCAATATGATCGGATGACTAGGCTGGCATAAATTTTGTGGCCCATAGTCCTCCACAGTTTAGGAGGCGGCATTTTAAGAATCAAGAAGTTTAGACTTCCCTACATAATTAAGGGTACTTAGTACTTGGAATAATGAAAGTCTATTACTTTGGCTATAAGATCCGATTTTCGATAAGTAACGGGTTTACCTGAAAGTTGGTCACTATGTCGTTGTGGATTTCATTACCCTTGATGGCGAATTTTACATGTGTTATACGAGAATGTTATCATAAGACGAGCGTGCTAGATAATTCCACGCATGATTCGGACGCTAGAGCATGGTAGTTCAACTTAGAGAACAAACAAGTAGAATTAACAAAGGGACTCAAGAGAAGTTGAATATGGTTGCAACGAGCGATACAGTGATCTCAGAGTCTACCAAAAGAAAAGACCAACGGGTCTAGAGTGGGATCCTTTGATAGAGATGTTATCAGGGACTACGTATATATGTATTGTTGACCTCAATATTTTTGGAATATGTTCACATACACACACCCGCCACTGAACCTATGGACTGCACTGAGATCCCTGAGAGATCTCTTTGATCTGCTCCCAGGGGGAACTGGCCACTTGTGATTCATGTCGGAAGGCATGAAGTAGGACCCTATGGACTTAGCAGGTGTCCCCGGAATGATGTGAAGCTTGGTCTTCAAGATAAAGCACGGAAATGACAGATATATTTGTGAAACCCCAACTCGATAAATTACTTTAATATGATGATTGAGAGACGCACTAGTTGGTGTCTTATATTACGAAGACGAAGAGATGGAGTTACCTTCATAATGGTAATAATGAGATGCACGAATGATCATTAACTTATTTTGGTAACTACCGGCAGGTGCACTACTTCATTTTAAACTGTTCACTAACCCTGTTACCTCGATTAGTTTATATCAGGTAACCCTTCTAGCTTTCTACTTCAAATTTGTGGAATAACAACCAGTGATATACTTTCCCTAAAGCAGGACTTATCCGAAGTAAATTATTTGATCCATGAACATTCTATTCAAAAATTTATGATGATCTTGTTCGGCTCAGGCCTATTTACACTTTCTATCAATTATCCAAGGAAGGTTCAACAAATATTTCCTTAATTAATCGATGAATATTACTTAACGAATATTGATATTTGATTGCTTCTTTCATACTTGCACTCTTCAGTTGAGCTCATAAATATTTAACAAATTACTGAGGACATGGATGATCTAATGTCCAGACATCCTTCATGAATTCTTTTCTTCTATTCAAGATGAGATTGTACATCGTACATTGAAATCATAGTAAGGATATCATTTTGATATTGGTATTCTGAATTTAATTCTATTGTAGGATCTGATAAAGCATGGGTACGGAGGCACCCTTGGGTGGACCGTTTCACTGGTAAGTAATATTTGATGAGAGGTTATCGATTGTTCCGATACCTAGAACATTCTCTTCAGATTTTATAGTTTTCTTTTTCAAACTTAATAACTTCTTATTTCCATTCGTTGTCCGAGTAGCCTAAAGTTTCTTCAGTGGCTACGATGTTGAAATTCCGTTCTAGCCAATTGAAACTAGCTAGTCGATATGTCAATATGAATGACTAGTTGATTGTTCTAACTAGCCAAAATTGTAATGTTGTGAAGAACACCTAGCTAATTGTCCTAGCTAGTGGTGATGTCTCAAACAGGTGAACTAGCAAATTTTGTCCAGCTAGTTGCTAGTGTTTATTGAAAAGGACTAGTTATTGTTTCACTGGTCCAACTCCCAATTTAATTCATTCCGCAATGCATTTTGCATGTGGTAAAGTATGATGATGAAAGTTTTGACGAATAACTTGATTGAGACCTAGTGAGGTCGCCCACTCAACTTGAATTCTACCCATCTTCGTATCAGACTTTATGTCACTTGAATATTCTGTTCTTTCATTCATATAATGAAGATTCATTTGAAACCATAGATTACTTGAATGATAAACTGCTTCATTTTTTTATTGTCATAGAGTAGAATTGCTTTCGATCGATTGACCTTTATCAATGGGACTTTTAGATCCTCTATTTTTGAGGAAAAGTATTCACCAGATGTAAGAATGGTATAAAGATCGTCTTTATGACTTTTGTATCCAACAATCATTGCCCTCGTGCAACACTCTCTATGATATCACATTACAAAATTATCAGGACATGAAGGAATAAACCTTGTTGTATTCTTTCTGTCCATCCTTACATCTCCAAAAATCGAGACTCCTAGTATTTGGAACCATCAACATTCTTGGAACATCCAATGTGGAATTTTTATTGAAATTATCTATTGGACCTTGTTATTTTGAAACCATTCCTTTCAAAAGTGATTACTCTAAGGTGAACATGAGGTACAATTGTGAACCGTTGCACCAATATGAGATCAAAAAAAAAAAAACCAAATGTTGTAATTGTGCAGCCAGAGCGTTTTGCCGAGTAATTATTTAAAGTAGGAATAACATGTCGGGGCATACCACAAGGACCTTTAATATTAGTGTGAGGAAGGTTATATGAAATGATGAGGTGGTTGGGAGTACGCTCCTACCAACCATTGTCAGGATGTTATATTAATGAATTCTGGAGTTACCAAGCCTTTTCCTGATCCAAGAAATTCAAATCGATTGCGATGTAAGACATATCCTTAGAGGAAACTAACATGGAAGTGAGATGAACAAGAAAGGAAGAAATAACGTGGCAAGAATGTGAAGCTTTACTTAGCTTAAAGGGATTGATGCACATAGAGAGACATAAAGTTTAAAAGGCCCCTAATAGCAAATGGATGCATGGATATATCCCAATGATCCTTCGAGATTACCACCTAATCAAGTTTATTGGGAATCGCAGCAGCATGTAGGCCTCAGACTGATTGGCGCCAGTTGTGAAAGAGGACGAGCGTATGACATCTTACATATACCATCGAGAATCGATACCCCTAACTGGAGATGTAGGAATTGTTGACCAGTTAAAACGCGTAGTAGTTTTTCAAAGATAAGGTTGAAAAGCGGGTTTCACCAACTCAAGATCGACCTCCGTACTGTGCCAAAGTTGGCATTTCGCACTAATATAAACGTTATAAAATTATGGTAGTATCATTTAAGTGGACTAATGAGTCAGAAGCCTTTATGGATTAATGAACAAAGTTTTGGAATGAAATGAGATATTAGAAACAACCTCGTTGTTAGCTATACTTGATGATAAAAAGAGGACTTTGAGAGTCACGATGATGCGTCTTTCAAGAGTTTAAGAGGTGTGCTGATGCAGCAGAAAGGGGATGATAGCCTATACTTTTAAACAACATAAAGGTTACGGGATAGGATATACTAACCGTGAGTCTGGGATTAGTCATGATGGCGTTCACGCATAAAATTGAGACGTTAACTTTATGAGAAAAGTGTGAAAGTTTTCCACAAGTGCCATAAGTATATCTTCATATTAGAACTAAACATAAGAAAGAGAAGGTGACGAAAGGGAACAGGGAGTATAATGGAGAAATTTGTTATTTCCCAGGAAAGCCAGTGTGGTGGCCGATACCTATAGAAGGGATTATTCGAAATTGGAATTCAGTCAGTATTGACCAAGAAAATAGAGTATATACAATAAAGAATAATGTTAGAGGAAAGTGACTAAATTATGGGGAAGGACAAAGATGTATAGAGAATTAAGAGAATGTTTGGCAAACGGATATGAAGAATGGTATTGGTAAACTATTAAGTACAAACGCGACATGTCAAAAGTAGAATGATAGAGATCTAGTGGATTAATTCCGCCTGTAGAAAATCTTGAACGTGGACAGAATTATAATGAATTTCATAAGTAGGTCGCCGAGCCAAGAGATGGCCCTAGTTGAGTTATAATTGTTGGACCAAGTGATTTACCTACGAGAGACTTTCCATTTAGAAGATTATCGAATTATATACGGAAGAGATGGTGGTGCAATATAAAACTTCTGCAGCATTACGTCAGATAAAGACTTAAGGTTAAACTTCGAATATTGAAGGTGCTTTCAAGTATATTTAACAAAGAGATTGAGCGTATGTACTAACTTGATCTGTGGCTGACGGACAGGGAAGAAGAATTGTCCAGACGATCGAATTTATATTTAGTGTCGTGCCTTAGGTTTCACGGGGCACTCGAGAATAAAAACTTATCCATGAAATGAATGTTGTTATCACGATCGTCACCATGCGAACGTAAGGATGTCTCTTGTAGAGCGTACTGCAAAAGAAGAAGTTTCGCTTTTCTTGCGTTACGAAGAAGTCAATGAACGAGGGACATAGTAGCTGAACTGGTTCGACGTATACCGAAGACTATACAGTATCCATAGCAAGTGGTAACGGCTGACGGGAGGCAACACATGCGTGCTAATCAAGCCAAGGAATATGAGGAATACCATGCGTATTGACGTTGCCTCAGATTATAAAACATGACCACAAAGTATTCACGGGCCAACGATACAAGGACTCAACACGGATACAATGAACAAGGTAGTAGAGGAATGTATAAGTATTGGGATAGAAATTTTCATTCATAGAACAACCGATAAGGAATACAGGTCGAGGAGAGTATACGTTGAGAAACAACATTAAAGCGTTGATGAGACCCAGGTGAGAGAACAAAAGGGTTGAAGTGTCAACTTGAGAGTTGGAAAGGGTAAAGTTGGAATTGTATCCACAACTATTTTCCTTAGGTTCTTAAGATAGAATCCTTTTAAGGAGATGAGATTGCAATAGCCCTAATTTTTGGGAATATTCGAAACCTGGATGAATAGTAATTTTATGGGTGGATAAGAAAATTTTTGCAATCACGATATGTACGAATTATTAAATGAAGATTTCGAATTGATATTACGTCCTTACGGTACAGACGAGTGTATGTAAAAGTCATTAGTTTTTTTACGAAACCCATTATTTTGAATGGTCAAATTTTATGAGATATCAAAGGAGTATGAGGTGGGAAACTTCGTGATGCTAAAGGTATCCCCTGGAAAGGATTGATGCGGTTTGTTAAGAAAGAGAAGCTAAGTCTGAGGTTTATTGGACCTTTTGAGATTTTGAGGCGTATTGGGAAGTTAGCCTACGAGTTAGCCTTGTCCCAAGCTTGCAGCAAATTCATAATGTGTTTCATATGTCTATGTTACGACCCTACCACACCGACTATCGGCATGTGATAGAGTACAACCAAGTGGACCTATGACCTGACTTGACCTATGTGGAGCAACCCGTGGAAATCATGGATAGAGAAGAACAAGTGCTGAGGAACAAGGTTTTCAAATTAATAAGGAATTGTGAGAAAATCAAGATGTGGAAGAATCCACCTGGAAGTTGAAAGAGTGAAACAAAGAAGGAGTAACCCCAGTGATTCCTAAACTGATTCCGGGACGGAATCCTTTTAAGGAGGGGAGACTGTAAGAACCCAAAATTTCGGTAGAATTAAAACTTTTCCTATTATGATGAAGTGCATCAATGAATAGTGATTTGGTGGATGAATAGTGATTTTGAGGATTAAGAAAATTTTTCATGCCACCTATGTACGAGACGTAGTGTGGATATTTCGAAGTTATACTAGTAATCTACGGAGTAAATAAGTGTATGTAAATGCGATCGGAATTCAGAAATTCCAAATTCTATTTTCATGTAATATTTGACCGAGCAGTGAATTATATATCAGTAATATCAAGAAATGAGATATTTAATTTGAGGAATTGAGGAGTTAATATTTTGGAATTTTATTATAAGTGATTTGAGAATTTGGAACGAAAACCACTGAGGAAGTGAAACAAACGTTCTAGAAACCGCTGAAACTTTACAATGAGATTAAGCGATTGAGCGAACGAAGCATGGATTAAGGATATGGTATATTAAGAGTCCAAGGAAGGATATATTATGAGAAAGAAAGAGGATTGAGAATAAACTCCTAGAATTGAGAAATGGAGAATGCTTGAGAAATCGGGAGAACGTTTTCTGAGATAAAGAGAAATAAACAAGGGATGTTGGAATTAATATTCATTCGAGGTATTGTGCCATATTAGAGCAATAATATGCAAAGTATAAGTTGTAACTTATTAATTTTATTCACGAGACAACAAGGAAATCAAATTGTTGGAAAAGGAAACAAACCAAGGGACTAATATGAAAGAAACAAAAGATGAGGACTTTGTTGCAATTGTTGTGGATAAAGAAATCCAAGTGAGCCAATGAGGTGTTGACAACACATTACAAGAAGATGCATCCAAATGAGATAGATATATAATACATGTATTAGTCATTATTTAGCAAACAAAACAAAACAAACACAAGAAAACACCCATTCTGCCCAGCAGAACAGCAGCTCAGTAAAACGGGCCTAGAGCCTTCATTACTCAATGGAATTTCGTGTTATTTATATGGTTAGAAAGCTGTGAAGATGCTCTACAACTCTCATTTAGAAGCCTCGATCAGAAAAGCTCGGTAAGGGCCTCGTTTTCCATGATCTTTCAGTCGGATTCTAATAACTCCGAATTACTAACCTTGTTTTCTTCATTTCTTTTGATCATCCAAGCTTACCCAAGGCTATACAAGGATTATACAAGGCTATACAAGGATTATACAAGGTTTATAAACCCTCTCAACCCTTAGCCATGACTTGTTTATAGTTCATATTGCTAGATCTACAAGTATTGGTGCATATCTTGGTAGTATGAGTTATAGATGATGAAATCTTGAAGTTATGTGCTTGTTATGATGGTTGTAAGGCTTGTACTTAGAGTATGTAACCCCATGTATGCTATAGAGACAAGTCTTGGTGGTTTTGATGATAGATGTGATGTATAAAGTGAGTTCTTGAATGTTTGAGAAAAGATATGTGCTGTGTAAATTCCTGGGAGCATGTACTGTCTTGTAGGAGGGTTTTGAACCCCTAAATCTTGTCACCCGAGGACCTAATTTATATGGTTGGAAAGATAATTGAATTTAGTTTCTAGAAATATAAGGTTCATACCCAGGAGATGTGTAGATCTTGAGTTATGGCCGGATTAGTGCAGTGTGGTTCTGGAATTCGGACTGCACTGTGTTGTCCACTTGTGAACTGAGTTAGGACCCCTTAAAATTATGCTAGTGTTATGAAAATTTGAGGGTAGTCAGATTATACAGTTGTGAAGGCTGTCCAAAAAGAATTGGAATAAAATTTGTACTTTTCAATTTTATAAAAATGTTAGAGCGAAGTGCGCGCGAGTGAAAAATCACCTAGGAGGTTAGTTTAACGTAGTTTTAAGAGTACTCACTTGTGTTTCAAGTTTGAGGAATGGATTCGAGTCGAATGGGTAACGAATGTGATAAAGTGATGACATGGTCATATGGGAGGGTTAGTGGTCTCAAATTGGAGTCTTTAAGTTGGTCTTACATCCTTTAAAACCTTACGATTAAGTAGTGGTTTTAAGGTACTAACGTACGAATATTGATTATGTATAGATCTTCGTTCCACGTCGCGAGCTCGACCACCCCACCCTACCAAGGCAAGTTTACTTTTCAAAACTTATATATAATGATTTTCACTGTTGTGTTTGTGGCCTTCAAACGTATTATATGCTTATGCTTTATGAGGTTATGTTGAAGTTTGAGATATATGCACAAATGTGTTTGTACACCCTTGAACTTAGAATGAAAATGTTTTCTTCGGACAACGACTCTAGCAATAGAGGTCGTAGCGGTCCAAATATACTATTGATCGGGGAGTGGTATATTATTGTATCGTGATTAAATTGCGAAAACCCGAAGGGTCATTCGGGAAGTATCGTATACTTAAGTATTTATTATTTTTACATTATTATAAATACTCAAAAATATCTATCTTGGATTAAAAGCTTATTTTAATTAAATAATTATTTTATTAATTGTTTATATTAAATCTCAAAATATCATTTTTTAATTATTGTTCATTATTTTAAAGAAAAAACTAATCCAAGATACCTTCATCGTTTTCAAACTCGAACTCTTTCGAACCCAAAACATTTTCGAAAACCCCCGGTCAGGTTTTGCTTCTTGTACACTTTTCAAGAATTATCGGTCGACTGAGGTCGAACTTCAACTACTCGAATTTTATATCAAAATGATTTTTGACAAGAAAGAAAAAAAAAGGGGGACTCTGGCAGGTGTGGGAATCGTTGACGAATGATTCCCGGGATGTGTAAGCGGCCGTGAGCCAGGCGGTCCATCAATTATTATTCCGGCCCAGGTGTTGCCGAAGGATGATTACGGATGTAGTTTTCATCGAGGGTGATTACAGATGTAGTTTTCACCCGAGGATAGTTACGGATGTAGTTTCTATCCTTCTACCGGTAGAAAAGACCCGCGGATTATTGGGCTTGGATGTGGCGACTGATCATCGTCAATCCCTGTCAGGTTTTATGTTTTCTTCAAGTCCCATCCTCCACTTTGGAAAAATACTCAGACACTGCTTCTTGGGCCTAAGTGCCAAGTTGCCGATAGTGTGGTTTTTGATAAGAAAAATATTGACATCGTGCAGTATCTAGAACTGCAAGATTTTCTATAAAGATTGGCACGTGTTAGTGCACTCTTGCAATTATTTCAAAGAATGAAATGTTTTTGAATGAGAAACCTTCTAAGCTAATGGAAGGAAAGAGGTTTGCAATGATGTATTCCCTGTACAGTATGTTAACCGTAGAGTGTTTTGCCGAAAATGATATACTCATATGTATATATTTTCAAACTTGAGATATATTGAAATGGGAACCTTATAAAGGGTTCATATGTTATTCTTAAAGCTCCTTAGTGAGTATAGATGTTTTATTCAAACTCGGACATATATATTGTCCAATTATGTTTTGAAATCTGAGATATATACCCATATAGTTGGGAATGTTTTCGAAATAAACCACATTATTATTTTTCAAAATGGTGAACTTGCTGAGCATTATGTAGCTCATTCTTGCTTTATAAAAACTTTTCAGAAAGAGAAGAATTTGGCCGATTAACTCCGCTCCAGCAGAAGAGTAGTAGAAGATTTACCCCGGAGATGATTTAGTTCCTGATAAATACTACAGAATAAGTCTGATAGGTTTTCAACTGTAATAGTAAGACTTGTCTTCAAGTGTAGTTGTATAAGTGGAAGTGCGTAAGATTCTGGATTGGAAATATGAATTATAATATTTAGTGTTACTTTTGATTATCGTTTCTGAGGCTCTAACTTGTTTGTGCATAAGATTGAGGTCTGGATGGATGTATTGTTGAGTTGTAAAGTTAATACAGGTATGATATGGTTGGATGGTGATGTGACGACTTAAATCTTTGACCTCGGATTTGGGGGCGTCACAATGAAGGGAAGACCAATAAGAAAGCGATGGTAGATGTTGGCAAGTTAAGTGCAGCTGAAAAACATGTTTTTATTGATAAGCTCATCAGCAATGTTTAAGAAGATAATGCCTGATTGCTTCTTAAGATGAAACAACGCATGGACAGGTAATTTTTTTCCTAAATTCTATTGCAATTAGAAAAACATATATTCGGTAACAACATCATATTTTCGTGAAAAAACATTACTTAAGTTGCTAGATATTTTACGTAGTATGCCAGACTTGCGTAGTACTGAAACTGGTAAAATGGTTAGTGTTATTATACAAAAACACAACATTTTGCTGCTTAAACTTGACAAGCTTCATCATGTAAGTTGTGGATTCAAGATAACATAGTGGTAAAGATCTGGTTTAATGAGAGTCTACAATCAAAAGCGACAAGGTTTAATTAAACTTTAGACAAAAGCGACAAGGTTTAATTCAACTTTAGACTTAAAATCTCTAGTGAAAAAATATCTTGACTTACTTTACCATATCATAAACTAACTTCTGAAAGACTTGTGCAAGAAACAAATAAATGGTTAAAAAGGAATGCCATTCTTTTTTTTTCCTTTTCCTAAAGAAAAGAAAAGAAGAAAAAATAACACAACTACGAGATACTAGATGATGAATCAAACGTGTTTTCCACAGATTAAATTCCAACTTATAAACTGGTTAATCTTGTAGGGTTGGATTGACGTTGACAGCAGTGGATGTCAGATTCAGGAATGTAAATGTGGAAGCACAATGTGAAGTGGTTCGTGGCAAGCCTCTTCCTACTCTGTGGAACACTTTCAAAAGCATATTTTCTGTGAGTCAGACTAACAGATCATTTTAATCATCAAACTGCTAGCATCTGAAAAATGAAAAAGACTTGTCCGTACTCTTAAAATTTTCTCTATTGGTGGTGCTCACTCGATATATTTGTGGACAGGTTGTAAGACTATCATGGTGCAAGTCGCAAGGAGACAAGTATATTTACTCTCGCATCTATTTTTTTAAATTAGTATTTCTAAATACTTACTTTCTGAATATTACATAATTAACAAGTTTAAAACCCGTGTGATGCATGGATTTTTTTAATATTATATATTTTTTGTGTTTAATTTGAATTGAAATTTTTTAAATATGAATTTTGTTGGCTTAAATTTTTAAATGATATAATTTGATAATAATTATATAAATGTTGTGCGTGATATTTCTAGAAAATGGAGGATTTTAGTTAGAAAATATAGAAAATATGATACATTTTGACTAAAAAGGATAACCAGTTAATTATTAGTAATTATAATGTTATTATTTTACTTTTTAAATAGAACCGCCCGTGATATAATTGGAAAAAGAGAGGCTTTAATTAGAGAAAATTGAAAAAGTAACAGTTTTAGCTGAAAAGTTAATTGGTTAGTTAATAGTAAGTACAATATAATTATTTTATTTTATTCAATAAAATTGCCCACAGTGTTTTTAGAAAATGAGAAATTTTAGTTAAACAAAATATAAAAGATATTGTGTTTTACCTGAAAAAAGGAAATAATTAGTTATTAAAAAGATAAAAATTTTACCTGAAAAAAGGAAATTGATTAGTTATTCACATGAATTTTATCTATAATTAAGTAATTGTAATTAAGTAAAAAAAATATATATTGTACTGACCGACCGACCAAACTTTTAATGTTTCGTTTTTAATAATATAGTGTAGATTCATGTGAAGTTAGTTCAGTATAGACCAGTTAAATGTTAGACCCTTAGATAATATATTTATTGAATACACTATGTACTGCAAAAAATATATATTTTTATATATAATATGCATCACACCTCCGACTATTGATAATATCTTCACTTGATACTTAAAATCTTTTTCCAAACAAATTTCATGATTGAAATAAACTTATTTTTCAAATCATGTTTCGTACATCCTTTTGCATCAAACACATCCTTTTTATATATAAAACTTAGTGTTATCATGTTTCGTACATCCTTTTGCATCAAACACTTTAGACATGTTGTTTTTCAATGCAGGACATCACAACTATAATTATTTTCATCAAACAATTTCATCTCCAATCATCAGCTATTACATGACATGTGTCATAGAAAATATAGAATGGAATAAAATTTTATATATTCTAATGAAAAACATGTTTATGTGCAGTATAATATGGTGTGGGACTGCAAAACAATTCATCCAATCTTCCTTATTTCCGAGTGCTGATCATCACCCACCCACATCACCACACTACGTTTAATCAAGTTTTTTCGATCGAGGTTATAGGTAAAAAATCGTCTGGCTAATTCTACGATGGTGACACAAAACTACTTATACCACATCATTAAATATTGTGTAACAAATGAAAGAAGATTGGAAGAGAATTGAAGGAGTGTGGTGATCGGAAATTTTTAATTCATTTAGTTGATAATTGATAATGAAAATTTGAAAAAAGAAGGGAACAAAGATAATTAGAGAGAGAGGTGCACTTTTACATCAATATACAGAGACGTGTAGATGATTGGAAAATATAATACTAAATATTCTAGGATAGATCTTGACCATGTATTTTATCAATATTACATAATAGCTATTATAATGGTCTCCAAGTCTCCAATATATGAGCGTTCTCCATTGAAATTTAAAACATTAAAATAAATTCAGTTTTTCAAAAAAGTGCATGCCACCAATTTCAAGTTTTAAACTATTTTTTTAATTCGAATTAGTTTCTGACATTTTTCATAAATGTATATTTTTCAATTTGAACTAATAAATCACTTAAAACTCTCACTTTTGACATGGGTGCAAACATATATATTTGTGTTAGAAAACATCATTTTCTTTCATCAGTGGTACCTTATGCATGTGTTAATGACAACTATTGGTGATGTCACTGATGGGGGATTAAGTTATGTTAGCATATTATTATTGATTTAATATAGAAATTTAGCGTAATTATTATTATTAGGGGAAAGAGAATAGCTTTCTTTATTACTCACATATTATTATTATTATTATTATTATTATTATTATTATTATTATTATTATTATTATTATTATTATTATTGAGCCATCTTTGTTTATAGCCCTGGTTAAGGTACACCCTTTTATCTTATTCTTTTAATTTATGTCTGTTATTAGCTAAATTTTTGTTGTGGAAGGTTGGATGTTCTAAGTAACGCAAGTATGAAAAAAAAAAAAAAAAAAAAAAAGGCAAAAAATCGGAATATTTTTAGTGTTTTCTTAAAATGTCATCTTTTATCCCGGTAGAAAAATGGGAGTTTTCTGGATGATTTCGTAAAAGAAAATTTTTGCTAAAAATATTTCACATCTTTGATTTCGTGGATGTAATCCGTCTGTCCCTTTGGTTGACAGTTAAACGAGTAAGTCGTTTGCAAAGATGACCAAAAATATTTTAAATTCTCGCACTTTTACTTTTTTGTAATAAATAAACATACTTACGAAACTTAGAAGTCCAATCCACCACAACAGCTTTAGCTTTATCTTTCATTTTTATGAATAATTTGGAGGATGATGAGCATCCTAATGATTTAGTTAAAAATGCTGAATTAGCTGAATATCCAAAAAATTTGGATAAATTGAATAAATGGGTAATACCCTCTGTTCCCTTAGATCATATTTATAATATTGGATTCTTTGATTTTAAATCAAGATAGGTTATAAAAACAATGGAACAAACCATTAGAGTCACTGACTCTAATCAAACAATTAGATTATTAAATAAGAAGGATTTATTTCCTTTCAAAAGTTATAATTTTATTCATATTGGATTAATCCAAATAGCCTTTAAACCTTTAACGTTATTAGGTTTAAACACGAGTATAATGGCCTCGGTTAGAGATGGCCGATGTAGAGATTTTAAACAATCTCTAGCTGCGTTAATAGAAACCAGTTTATGCCATGGACCCGTCTATTTTGACGTAGCTCCAAATTTGACACTATCTTTAACTGATAGTCATTTGTTAGATGCTATGCAACTAACATTACACACCCATGGATATAATTTTAAACCAGGTAGTGAAATTATAGCAATTTGCTATAGAATTTATTACAAAGTATTAAATACTTTGAATCCGAAGGCCAAACAAATATCTTGTCCTGGAACTACAACTGTAGTTCAAACCAACTTATTAACTTCCAATATAGCCACT
This sequence comes from Saposhnikovia divaricata, assembly GCA_036435485.1. Classification (NCBI taxonomy): domain Eukaryota; kingdom Viridiplantae; phylum Streptophyta; class Magnoliopsida; order Apiales; family Apiaceae; genus Saposhnikovia; species Saposhnikovia divaricata. The sequence continues at coordinate 50,098,551 of CM071595.1, read as the reverse complement.
AATAGAATGATTAAATGGAAAGAAATAGACTTCCCAGAGACTTGGTCTCTTCCTCAAGAACTAGAGCCTGAGCCTCAGGTCAACAAGGAAGTTGATCAAATTATTCAAACAACTGAAGGAGATGTAGAAATTAAATTTACATCTCAAAGAACTATTAGGATGCCTAGGACTAGGTCCGCTAGATATTCCTCTACTAGTGATTATATCACTACCCCGAGCGTTTCAGCTAGAGCTTCGACTTCTCAATTCAGAGAGGAATCTATAGTTCCTGAACATGTAGAAGAAATTAGAATTAGCCAAAATAAAATTCCAGAAGGAATTTATGAACAGAGTAGAGAATCTCCTACTCAATCAGAAATGAGTTTCCATATATAATGATAGATTTATCCCCAGGAAGTAAGATGAGAGAAATTCTTAATAAAGAATTTCAACAAGAAAAACATGCCCAATTTAGGCAATGGTATTTTAAGAAATATTCTTCTGAAGACCTAAAAAGGTTTAAAGATGAATATTATAGTTATTTAGGTAAAACGGAAGATTATATATCTTTTGTTCATTGGTTCATGAAAACATATCTAAGTAAGACTAATAACGAAATTCTAGTCTTACAAAGACCCTGGAAAACCCCTAAGGGAGACACCATTACTTCTCCCTATCCTCCAGAACAAACAATTTGTTTGAGTAATACCACAGAAGCTACGGCTTATACAAGCCTACAAAAACTCGAAACTACTCAAGCTACTGTGAGAGATTTAAATGCGATAATTAGATCGCAAAATTATACTAACACCTTTCTTACTTGTCTAGGTGATCACTTCTTAACCCTAGAAAATGAGATAGTTTCTCTTAGGCAAGTGATAGAAAACGAGTTAATTTCTTTAAAGAAATCTATGGAGAAGCAACCTTCTTCAACTCTTGTTCAAGAATCCTCTAAGAACCATGTTCCTATGATCCAACCTCCAATTCCCATAAAAGGATTTAAATTAGATTCTAGTGGAGAAGAATTTATAAAAATTCTTCAACAAAAATTCAACAATATGAATATATCAGTCTTATCTAAGGACGATGAATCTCAGCAATCTGAGACTTCAGAACCTGCTGAAGATTTAGAGGATATTAATAATTTAGCTACTATGTTTGCTAAACAACAAATTAGTAATCCAGAGATAAATCCTATTTATACTCCCAAATCTTTAGAAAAATTCTATTATCAAAGACCTTCTCCTCAGGATCTTCTATTTGAAGAACCAGATTATATTCAAACCTCATATTCAGGAAAAGAAATCTATGAATGGAATCTTGATGGCTTAAATGAGAAGCAAATATTCGATATGATACACCGAATGATGATGTATTCTACTGTTTGTAAACAAAATGGTAGCACTGATAGTGCTATAGCTTCCTTCATTTCCACAGGATTTGTTGGACAGATCAGGGGATGGTGGGATCACTATTTTACCCTAGAACAAAGATTAGAAATTCTTAATCATAAAAAAATTATTAAAATAGAAAATGGCATTGTTACTACTGGAGAAGAAGATGCCGTTTATACTTTGTGTCTTACAATTCTACAACATTTTGTAGGAACTAATATTCCTGTTGCAGAGAAGCTTTGTACGCTCCTCCAAAATCTTAGATGTCCTTCCTTAACCCATTTTAGGTGGTATAAAGATACATTTTTATCTAGAGTTTATCAATTAGGAGAACCAAATTCGGTTCACTGGAAGTCAAAATTTATAGATGGATTACCCCATCTTTTTGCTGAAAGGGTTAGGCAATCCTTAAGAAATAAAAATGATGGAGTTAATATTAATTATATTTCTTTAACATATGGAGAAATAGTTAGCCATTGTGTTAATGAAGGATTAGCTCTATGTAATGACATAAAGCTAAAAAATCAGTTAAAGCAACAAAAACTGTCAGAAAAACACCAATTAGGTGAATTCTGTGATCAGTTTGCCTTTGATGTAGGAAAAATTCCTAGAAATCAAGATAAGAAAAAGCAAAAGATTGCTTATAAAAGAAACAAGCCTTATAAGAATAATTCTTATAAATCAAAATATCCTTTTAAACCTTCTTATAAAAAGAGTTATAAGAGGAAATCTTATAATAAATTAGATAAAAAACCTTTTGTCCCCAATAAGGGAAAAAGAAAAGCCAAAAGGATTGATATAACCTGTCATAAATGCGGCAAAGTTGGTCATTATGCTAACCAATGTTGGACTAAAAAGGCCCTCAATAAAATAGAAGATGAGCAATTACGCTCTCAATTAGAAAAGGTCTTGCTTCACAGTTCTGATGAAGAACGAGAATCTTCTGATAACGAAGAATTAGCCCTCATTTATAATAGCTCTAGTGACTCAGATTCACAAAGTCCTGACAACAATAACGATTGTCAGTGTAATGAGCTAAACTATTATAAATCTATAGTAGACATGAATGGATTAAATGTCTTAACTGCTGATCAAGATAGAGTCTTGAAGATTATAGATTCCATTTCTGATTTTGAGCTTAAAAAGCAAATGCTTGAAACTCTTATTAAAAATAATAAAGAGAAAGAAGCTCCTTTAGTCATTGAAGCACCTTACCAATTAAGTGAGGTATTAGATAGATTTAAAAAATCTACTCTTAAAGAGACTCCTGTTTCTCTTAATGATTTAAGAAAAGAAGTTAATTTATTAAAATCTGAAATTACTCAGATTAAGCAGAATAATACTTTGTTATCCCAAAGAGTTACCTTACTAGAAAGTAAGCCTTTAATAACTAGTAATAGTAAGGATATTCCCTCTTCTAGTAATAATAATGAAACAGAATATTTAAATCTGCTAGAGCAAGTAACCTCTCAACAATGGTATATCAAGATTACTCTTGTAGTAAGTCGAGAATTTATTCTCAAAGATGAAATAGCCCTTGTTGATAGTGGTGCTGATTTAAAAGAAGGAATAATTCCTACCAAATATTTTGAAAAAACTACCCAATCTATCTCTCATGCAGCTGGAGAAAAACTTCAAGTTAGGTATAAGCTTTCTAACACTTATATCTGTAATAAAGATATTTGTCTTCCTACCTCTTTTATTCTAATAAAGAATATGAATCATAGAATAATATTAGGAAATCCTTTTCTTCATAATATTATGCCTCTTAACAATGTTGATAAAACTGGGATTTCTACCATAATAGAGGGTAAGAAAATAAAATTTGATTTTATTACTGATCCTCAAACTCGTATTATAAACGAAGTCAGAGACCGTCTTCTTAGTAAAGAAAAACAATTATGTTTTCTCAAAGAAGAAATAAAAGTCTTAAGCATTAATGATCAGCTTAATCAACCAGCCACCAAAACCCAAATAAAAATCATTGAAAAGCAGTTCAATGATGAGGTTTGTAATGACCTCCCTAATGCTTTTTGGGATAGGAAAAAACATGTTGTTTCCCTTCCTTACATAGATGGTTTTAATGAAAACCAAATTCCTACAAAGGCTAGACCAGCCCAGATGAATAAAGAATATTTGGAATTATGTAAAAAGGAGATTGATTCTCTTTTAGCAAAAGGCTTAATTAGAAAGTCTAAATCTCCCTGGAGTTGCACAGCATTCTATGTTAATAATGCTGCTGAGAAGGAAAGAGGCGTGCCGAGATTAGTCATTAATTATAAACCTCTTAATAAGGTTTTAAAATGGATTAGATATCCGATCCCTAATAAAAAAGATTTGTTAGATAGATTAAGCGATGCTTTAATCTTTTCTAAATTTGATATGAAATCAGGATACTGGCAAATCCAGATTAAAGAATCAGATAGGTATAAAACGGCCTTCACAGTTCCCTTTGGTCATTATGAATGGAATGTCTTACCTTTTGGCCAAAAGAATGCCCCTTCTGAATTTCAGAATATTATGAATGATATTTTTAATCCTTATACCGAATTTATTATTGTTTATATAGATGATGTTTTAGTGTTTTCTAAAACAATAGATCAGCATATTAAACACTTAAAAATATTTAAGAATTTAATAAAGACTAATGGATTAGTTATATCTGCTCCAAAAATGAGATTGTTCCAAACTCAGGTTAGGTTTTTGGGACATATTATTAATCAGGGAAAAATAGTTCCCATAGATAGAAGTATAGAATTTGCATCAAAATTTCCTAATGAAATTCTTGATAAAAAACAATTACAAAGATTTTTGGGTAGTCTTAATTATATTTCAGACTATTATGCTAATTTAGCACAAGATACCGCAATTCTGTATTCTAGGCTCAAAAAGAAACCTGAACCATGGACTGAGAAACATTCTCAGGCTGTTCAGAAAATCAAAGCAAAGGTAAAATGTTTACCTTGCTTATCTTTAGCCCATCCTAAATATTTTAAGATAGTAGAAACAGATGCCTCTAATATAGGGTATGGAGGAATACTAAAACAAGTAATTCCTGAAACTTCAAAAGAAGTCCTTGTTAGGTTCACTTCAGGAAAGTGGAATCCCACACAGTTAAAATATTCAACTGTAAAGAAAGAAATGCTTTCTATTATTAAATGTATTTCTAAATTTCAAGGTGATTTATTAAATCAGAAATTTTTACTACGAATTGATTGTAGTTCAGCAAAATCAATTATAGAAAAAGATGTTAAAAATCTTGTAGCAAAACAAATTTTTGCAGGATGGCAAGCTCAATTGGCAGCCTTTGAATTTGATATTCAGTTTATAAAAGGAGAAAATAATTCGCTTGCTGATTATTTAACCCGTGAATTTTTACAGGGTGAATGACGACCCCTAATAGGGGAAGAGGCCGCGGTTATGGCCGAGGTCGAGGTTATGGGAATAACAATATGTTATCTCAAGAAAGTGTCCCACTAATAGGTGATTGGACTATATATCATCATAGACAAAGGATGCAGCAATTACCTGCACCTCCTAAAAAAGAAGATATTCCTTCTTCTAGTAAAGCAACAACTTATAAAGATGTTGCTATTACTGAGGCCCAGCAGGATAAAGAATATTTCGAAAATCCTACCACCGAAACTATTTTGTTTCTGGAAGAAGAAGATCTTAAGCTCACTCCAAATGATGGATGGTCTTTAAGAACAAAATACCTTGAATCAAGAGGTTATGCTGGCCTGAATAATCAGGGAAGGCAGAATTTAGAAATTTTGCTGAAAATCACTGAATCGATAACGATTACTCATTATCATCAGAATAATAATCCTGAGAATTTTATAAATTTTAGCAAATGTCATATCCAGAAAATACTTCTTCCAAGAGAATGGGGATTTAATCCCAATGCGGAAAAAGCTATAAAAATAGCAGAGGGGAAGTACATTTACTTCAACTACTGGGATTATGTAGAAGCTTTCACAAAAGCTTTTTACTATCAAAATCCGAAAAACAAGCATTCTTGGTTTTTCAGTATTGATCCAGGGGTGCTTAATAAGCCAGTTCCTAATTGGTTCTTCCAATGGTGGGCAAAATTTGGTCCCTCTTTAGAAATTCTTCCTAAAGAAATTAAGGATTTATATATCCCTTGGTGCGACAATAGTCCCCTTATTGCCAGAGTAACTGCTGAAAGAATGATTAAGGGACAATGTCCTTTCATATTTTTTACTAAATTTCAAATACCATGGATTTGGAGATGGATAATATCAGTCTCCCAAGACAATCTTGATATTCCTATTTTACAAAGAAATTTCTTTTGTAAATGGTGGACTAATATAGATGCTAAGGATGTACAGGCTAAAATAGCCACCATCAAAGCAACAATTGTTGCTGAAAAAGGCCAAGGTTCTAAATAAAAATCGTCTCATCAACCTTCAATTGCCAATATGAAAGAATATTTTCTAAAGAAATACCCTACAGATTCAGAGGAACAAATAATGGTCCGAGTTCTAGATTTTATGAAAGAACAATTCTTTAGCTCTTTTCCGTCTCATCCATCTCAGGAAGAGGATCAATCAATGAAAACTTCTTCATCTCAAGGATCAATGGATTCTAACCCCTATAATTGTCTAGCAGGCGAATCTCAAGCCGAAGAAGAAGAACATTTGTCTACAGAAGAATCTCAGCCGGCTCAAGTCCGCGAGCCATCCCTAGGAGATTTCTGGGATGCTATGACTCAGACTTTAATTCAAAAGTCCAAAGGAAAAGCCCCCCAAAGCTGATTAATGCCGACCTTATTTAGAGCTTTTAAAAGGTTAAAAGATGATGAAAAGGAATGCCTCAATCTTTCTCATCAGATTGATAATCTTGATTCTAAATACAAGAATGCATCTCTTCTAGAAAGGAAGAATCGGTCCACTTCAGAAATTATGAGGGATTTTCATGAGGTTAAGCGTCTCCGCAACCGAAGAGAAAATATTAAAATTCTCTATGCTATTCGGAGAAAATTGCTTCTCAAGTACTCTAATCTGACAGGATAAGTGCCTTTACCGACACAGCAGCAATAATTCAAGATCAATTATTTGGGAATTCACTTTTGAAGGCAATAATATCTGCTTCTGATAATGGAATTTTAGTGGGCAAAGCATAATCTTTGCTTTATTAAAGTTTATTGTTTGTTTTATAAAAGTTGTTTGTATGTATTCATCATTGATTGCGTCGATGGGGCCCAATGAGCACCCGGCATCAATAATGTTTACTTTTCTTAAAGTTATTTGTCTGTTGTAATAATTCAGTTCTATAGTGTGTAATAGTGTGTCTCTAACTCTCTATATAAAGAGAGCATTGTATTGATATTGAGTACGCTGAAATAACATTTCATTTTTCTTCTCTTCTGACTTGCTCATGTGCTGAGCCTTTTCTTATATTAATACTATATTATACTGCTGCTTTCTCATCTGCTTCCGCCTACTGCTTTCTTATCTGCTTTTTCATACTTGCGTTACTTAGAACATCCAACCTTCCACAACAAAAATTTAGCTAATAACAGACATAAATTAAAAGAATAAGATAAAAGGGTGTACCTTAACCAGGGCTATAAACAAAGATGGCTCTGATACCAAATAGGCGGAAGCAGATAAGAAAGCAGCAGTATAATATAGTATTAATAGGCGGAAGGCGGAAGCAGATAAGAAAGCAATAGGCGGAAGCAGATGAGAAAGCAGCAGTATAATATAGTATTAATATAAGAAAAGGCTCAGCACATGAGCAAGTCAGAAGAGAAGAAAAATGAAATGTTATTTCAGCGTACTCAATATCAATACAATGCTCTCTTTATATAGAGAGTTAGAGACACACTATTACACACTATAGAACTGAATTATTACAACAGACAAATAACTTTAAGAAAAGTAAACATTATTGATGCCGGGTGCTCATTGGGCCCCATCGACGCAATCAATGATGAATACATACAAACAACTTTTATAAAACAAACAATAAACTTTAATAAAGCAAAGATTATGCTTTGCCCACTAAAATTCCATTATCAGAAGCAGATATTATTGCCTTCAAAAGTGAATTCCCAAATAATTGATCTTGAATTATTGCTGCTGTGTCGGTAAAGGCACTTATCCTGTCAGATTAGAGTACTTGAGAAGCAATTTTCTCCGAATAGCATAGAGAATTTTAATATTTTCTCTTCGGTTGCGGAGACGCTTAACCTCATGAAAATCCCTCATAATTTCTGAAGTGGACCGATTCTTCCTTTCTAGAAGAGATGCATTCTTGTATTTAGAATCAAGATTATCAATCTGATGAGAAAGATTGAGGCATTCCTTTTCATCATCTTTTAACCTTTTAAAAGCTCTAAATAAGGTCGGCATTAATCAGCTTTGGGGGGCTTTTCCTTTGGACTTTTGAATTAAAGTCTGAGTCATAGCATCCCAGAAATCTCCTAGGGATGGCTCGCGGACTTGAGCCGGCTGAGATTCTTCTGTAGACAAATGTTCTTCTTCTTCGGCTTGAGATTCGCCTGCTAGACAATTATAGGGGTTAGAATCCATTGATCCTTGAGATGAAGAAGTTTTCATTGATTGATCCTCTTCCTGAGATGGATGAGACGGAAAAGAGCTAAAGAATTGTTCTTTCATAAAATCTAGAACTCGGACCATTATTTGTTCCTCTGAATCTGTAGGGTATTTCTTTAGAAAATATTCTTTCATATTGGCAATTGAAGGTTGATGAGACGATTTTTCTTTAGAACCTTGGCCTTTTTCAGCAACAATTGTTGCTTTGATGGTGGCTATTTTAGCCTGTACATCCTTAGCATCTATATTAGTCCACCATTTGCAAAAGAAATTTCTTTGTAAAATAGGAATATCAAGATTGTCTTGGGAGACTGATATTATCCATCTCCAAATCCATGGTATTTGAAATTTAGTAAAAAATATGAAAGGACATTGTCCCTTAATCATTCTTTCAGCAGTTACTCTGGCAATAAGGGGACTATTGTCGCACCAAGGGATATATAAATCCTTAATTTCTTTAGGAAGAATTTCTAAAGAGGGACCAAATTTTGCCCACCATTGGAAGAACCAATTAGGAACTGGCTTATTAAGCACCCCTGGATCAATACTGAAAAACCAAGAATGCTTGTTTTTCGGATTTTGATAGTAAAAAGCTTTTGTGAAAGCTTCTACATAATCCCAGTAGTTGAAGTAAATGTACTTCCCCTCTGCTATTTTTATAGCTTTTTCCGCATTGGGATTAAATCCCCATTCTCTTGGAAGAAGTATTTTCTGGATATGACATTTGCTAAAATTTATAAAATTCTCAGGATTATTATTCTGATGATAATGAGTAATCGTTATCGATTCAGTGATTTTCAGCAAAATTTCTAAATTCTGCCTTCCCTGATTATTCAGGCCAGCATAACCTCTTGATTCAAGGTATTTTGTTCTTAAAGACCATCCATCATTTGGAGTGAGCTTAAGATCTTCTTCTTCCAGAAACAAAATAGTTTCGGTGGTAGGATTTTCGAAATATTCTTTATCCTGCTGGGCCTCAGTAATAGCAACATCTTTATAAGTTGTTGCTTTACTAGAAGAAGGAATATCTTCTTTTTTAGGAGGTGCAGGTAATTGCTGCATCCTTTGTCTATGATGATATATAGTCCAATCACCTATTAATGGGACACTTTCTTGAGATAACATATTGTTATTCCCATAACCTCGACCTCGGCCATAACCGCGGCCTCTTCCCCTATTAGGGGTCGTCATTCACCCTGTAAAAATTCACGGGTTAAATAATCAGCAAGCGAATTATTTTCTCCTTTTATAAACTGAATATCAAATTCAAAGGCTGCCAATTGAGCTTGCCATCCTGCAAAAATTTGTTTTGCTACAAGATTTTTAACATCTTTTTCTATAATTGATTTTGCTGAACTACAATCAATTCGTAGTAAAAATTTCTGATTTAATAAATCACCTTGAAATTTAGAAATACATTTAATAATAGAAAGCATTTCTTTCTTTACAGTTGAATATTTTAACTGTGTGGGATTCCACTTTCCTGAAGTGAACCTAACAAGGACTTCTTTTGAAGTTTCAGGAATTACTTGTTTTAGTATTCCTCCATACCCTATATTAGAGGCATCTGTTTCTAGTATCTTAAAATATTTAGGATGGGCTAAAGATAAGCAAGGTAAACATTTTACCTTTGCTTTGATTTTCTGAACAGCCTGAGAATGTTTCTCAGTCCATGGTTCAGGTTTCTTTTTGAGCCTAGAATACAGAATTGCGGTATCTTGTGCTAAATTAGCATAATAGTCTGAAATATAATTAAGACTACCCAAAAATCTTTGTAATTGTTTTTATCAAGAATTTCATTAGGAAATTTTGATGCAAATTCTATACTTCTATCTATGGGAACTATTTTTCCCTGATTAATAATATGTCCCAAAAACCTAACCTGAGTTTGGAACAATCTCATTTTTGGAGCAGATATAACTAATCCATTAGTCTTTATTAAATTCTTAAATATTTTTAAGTGTTTAATATGTTGATCTATTGTTTTAGAAAACACTAAAACATCATCTATATAAACAATAATAAATTCGGTATAAGGATTAAAAATATCATTCATAATATTCTGAAATTCAGAAGGGGCATTCTTTTGGCCAAAAGGTAAGACATTCCATTCATAATGACCAAAGGGAACTGTGAAGGCCGTTTTATACCTATCTGATTCTTTAATCTGGATTTGCCAGTATCCTGATTTCATATCAAATTTAGAAAAGATTAAAGCATCGCTTAATCTATCTAACAAATCTTTTTTATTAGGGATCGGATATCTAATCCATTTTAAAACCTTATTAAGAGGTTTATAATTAATGACTAATCTCGGCACGCCTCTTTCCTTCTCAGCAGCATTATTAACATAGAATGCTGTGCAACTCCAGGGAGATTTAGACTTTCTAATTAAGCCTTTTGCTAAAAGAGAATCAATCTCCTTTTTACATAATTCCAAATATTCTTTATTCATCTGGGCTGGTCTAGCCTTTGTAGGAATTTGGTTTTCATTAAAACCATCTATGTAAGGAAGGGAAACAACATGTTTTTTCCTATCCCAAAAAGCATTAGGGAGGTCATTACAAACCTCATCATTGAACTGCTTTTCAATGATTTTTATTTGGGTTTTGGTGGCTGGTTGATTAAGCTGATCATTAATGCTTAAGACTTTTATTTCTTCTTTGAGAAAACATAATTGTTTTTCTTTACTAAGAAGACGGTCTCTGACTTCGTTTATAATACGAGTTTGAGGATCAGTAATAAAATCAAATTTTATTTTCTTACCCTCTATTATGGTAGAAATCCCAGTTTTATCAACATTGTTAAGAGGCATAATATTATGAAGAAAAGGATTTCCTAATATTATTCTATGATTCATATTCTTTATTAGAATAAAAGAGGTAGGAAGACAAATATCTTTATTACAGATATAAGTGTTAGAAAGCTTATACCTAACTTGAAGTTTTTCTCCAGCTGCATGAGAGATAGATTGGGTAGTTTTTTCAAAATATTTGGTAGGAATTATTCCTTCTTTTATACAATTTAAATCAGCACCACTATCAACAAGGGCTATTTCATCTTTGAGAATAAATTCTCGACTTACTACAAGAGTAATCTTGATATACCATTGTTGAGAGGTTACTTGCTCTAGCAGATTTAAATATTCTGTTTCATTATTATTACTAGAAGAGGGAATATCCTTACTATTACTAGTTATTAAAGGCTTACTTTCTAGTAAGGTAACTCTTTGGGATAACAAAGTATTATTCTGCTTAATCTGAGTAATTTCAGATTTTAATAAATTAACTTCTTTTCTTAAATCATTAAGAGAAACAGGAGTCTCTTTAAGAGTAGATTTTTGAAATCTATCTAATACCTCACTTAATTGGTAAGGTGCTTCAATGACTAAAGGAGCTTCTTTCTCTTTATTATTTTTAATAAGAGTTTCAAGCATTTGCTTTTTAAGCTCAAAATCAGAAATGGAATCTATAATCTTCAAGACTCTATCTTGATCAGCAGTTAAGACATTTAATCCATTCATGTCTACTATAGATTTATAATAATTTAGCTCATTACACTGACAATCGTTATTGTTGTCAGGACTTTGTGAATCTGAGTCACTAGAGCTATTATAAATGAGGGCTAATTCTTCGTTATCAGAAGATTCTCGTTCTTCATCAGAACTGTGAAGCAAGACCTTTTCTAATTGAGAGCGTAATTGCTCATCTTCTATTTTATTGAGGGCCTTTTTAGTCCAACATTGGTTAGCATAATGACCAACTTTGCCGCATTTATGACAGGTTATATCAATCCTTTTGGCTTTTCTTTTTCCCTTATTGGGGACAAAAGGTTTTTTATCTAATTTATTATAAGATTTCCTCTTATAACTCTTTTTATAAGAAGGTTTAAAAGGATATTTTGATTTATAAGAATTATTCTTATAAGGCTTGTTTCTTTTATAAGCAATCTTTTGCTTTTTCTTATCTTGATTTCTAGGAATTTTTCCTACATCAAAGGCAAACTGATCACAGAATTCACCTAATTGGTGTTTTTCTGACAGTTTTTGTTGCTTTAACTGATTTTTTAGCTTTATGTCATTACATAGAGCTAATCCTTCATTAACACAATGGCTAACTATTTCTCCATATGTTAAAGAAATATAATTAATATTAACTCCATCATTTTTATTTCTTAAGGATTGCCTAACCCTTTCAGCAAAAAGATGGGGTAATCCATCTATAAATTTTGACTTCCAGTGAACCGAATTTGGTTCTCCTAATTGATAAACTCTAGATAAAAATGTATCTTTATACCACCTAAAATGGGTTAAGGAAGGACATCTAAGATTTTGGAGGAGCGTACAAAGCTTCTCTGCAACAGGAATATTAGTTCCTACAAAATGTTGTAGAATTGTAAGACACAAAGTATAAACGGCATCTTCTTCTCCAGTAGTAACAATGCCATTTTCTATTTTAATAATTTTTTTATGATTAAGAATTTCTAATCTTTGTTCTAGGGTAAAATAGTGATCCCACCATCCCCTGATCTGTCCAACAAATCCTGTGGAAATGAAGGAAGCTATAGCACTATCAGTGCTACCATTTTGTTTACAAACAGTAGAATACATCATCATTCGGTGTATCATATCGAATATTTGCTTCTCATTTAAGCCATCAAGATTCCATTCATAGATTTCTTTTCCTGAATATGAGGTTTGAATATAATCTGGTTCTTCAAATAGAAGATCCTGAGGAGAAGGTCTTTGATAATAGAATTTTTCTAAAGATTTGGGAGTATAAATAGGATTTATCTCTGGATTACTAATTTGTTGTTTAGCAAACATAGTAGCTAAATTATTAATATCCTCTAAATCTTCAGCAGGTTCTGAAGTCTCAGATTGCTGAGATTCATCGTCCTTAGATAAGACTGATATATTCATATTGTTGAATTTTTGTTGAAGAATTTTTATAAATTCTTCTCCACTAGAATCTAATTTAAATCCTTTTATGGGAATTGGAGGTTGGATCATAGGAACATGGTTCTTAGAGGATTCTTGAACAAGAGTTGAAGAAGGTTGCTTCTCCATAGATTTCTTTAAAGAAATTAACTCGTTTTCTATCACTTGCCTAAGAGAAACTATCTCATTTTCTAGGGTTAAGAAGTGATCACCTAGACAAGTAAGAAAGGTGTTAGTATAATTTTGCGATCTAATTATCGCATTTAAATCTCTCACAGTAGCTTGAGTAGTTTCGAGTTTTTGTAGGCTTGTATAAGCCGTAGCTTCTGTGGTATTACTCAAACAAATTGTTTGTTCTGGAGGATAGGGAGAAGTAATGGTGTCTCCCTTAGGGGTTTTCCAGGGTCTTTGTAAGACTAGAATTTCGTTATTAGTCTTACTTAGATATGTTTTCATGAACCAATGAACAAAAGATATATAATCTTCCGTTTTACCTAAATAACTATAATATTCATCTTTAAACCTTTTTAGGTCTTCAGAAGAATATTTCTTAAAATACCATTGCCTAAATTGGGCATGTTTTTCTTGTTGAAATTCTTTATTAAGAATTTCTCTCATCTTACTTCCTGGGGATAAATCTATCATTATATATGGAAACTCATTTCTGATTGAGTAGGAGATTCTCTACTCTGTTCATAAATTCCTTCTGGAATTTTATTTTGGCTAATTCTAATTTCTTCTACATGTTCAGGAACTATAGATTCCTCTCTGAATTGAGAAGTCGAAGCTCTAGCTGAAACGCTCGGGGTAGTGATATAATCACTAGTAGAGGAATATCTAGCGGACCTAGTCCTAGGCATCCTAATAGTTCTTTGAGATGTAAATTTAATTTCTACATCTCCTTCAGTTGTTTGAATAATTTGATCAACTTCCTTGTTGACCTGAGGCTCAGGCTCTAGTTCTTGAGGAAGAGACCAAGTCTCTGGGAAGTCTATTTCTTTCCATTTAATCATTCTATTAGTGGCTATATTGGAAGTTAATAAGTTGGTTTGAACTACAGTTGTAGTTCCAGGACAAGATATTTGTTTGGCCTTCGGATTCAAAGTATTTAATACTTTGTAATAAATTCTATAGCAAATTGCTATAATTTCACTACCTGGTTTAAAATTATATCCATGGGTGTGTAATGTTAGTTGCATAGCATCTAACAAATGACTATCAGTTAAAGATAGTGTCAAATTTGGAGCTACGTCAAAATAGACGGGTCCATGGCATAAACTGGTTTCTATTAACGCAGCTAGAGATTGTTTAAAATCTCTACATCGGCCATCTCTAACCGAGGCCATTATACTCGTGTTTAAACCTAATAACGTTAAAGGTTTAAAGGCTATTTGGATTAATCCAATATGAATAAAATTATAACTTTTGAAAGGAAATAAATCCTTCTTATTTAATAATCTAATTGTTTGATTAGAGTCAGTGACTCTAATGGTTTGTTCCATTGTTTTTATAACCTGTCTTGATTTAAAATCAAAGAATCCAATATTATAAATATGATCTAAGGGAACAGAGGGTATTACCCATTTATTCAATTTATCCAAATTTTTTGGATATTCAGCTAATTCAGCATTTTTAACTAAATCATTAGGATGCTCATCATCCTCCAAATTATTCATAAAAATGAAAGATAAAGCTAAAGCTGTTGTGGTGGATTGGACTTCTAAGTTTCGTAAGTATGTTTATTTATTACAAAAAAGTAAAAGTGCGAGAATTTAAAATATTTTTGGTCATCTTTGCAAACGACTTACTCGTTTAACTGTCAACCAAAGGGACAGACGGATTACATCCACGAAATCAAAGATGTGAAATATTTTTAGCAAAAATTTTCTTTTACGAAATCATCCAGAAAACTCCCATTTTTCTACCGGGATAAAAGATGACATTTTAAGAAAACACTAAAAATATTCCGATTTTTTGCCTTTTTTTTTTTTTTTTTTTTTTTTTTCATACTTGCGTTACTTAGAACATCCAACCTTCCACAACAAAAATTTAGCTAATAACAGACATAAATTAAAAGAATAAGATAAAAGGGTGTACCTTAACCAGGGCTATAAACAAAGATGGCTCTGATACCAAATAGGCGGAAGCAGATAAGAAAGCAGCAGTATAATATGCAGATAAGAAAGCAGTAGGCGGAAGCAGATGAGAAAGCAGCAGTATAATATAGTATTAATATAAGAAAAGGCTCAGCACATGAGCAAGTCAGAAGAGAAGAAAAATGAAATGTTATTTCAGCGTACTCAATATCAATACAATGCTCTCTTTATATAGAGAGTTAGAGACACACTATTACACACTATAGAACTGAATTATTACAACAGACAAATAACTTTAAGAAAAGTAAACATTATTGATGCCGGGTGCTCATTGGGCCCCATCGACGCAATCAATGATGAATACATACAAACAACTTTTATAAAACAAACAATAAACTTTAATAAAGCAAAGATTATGCTTTGCCCACTAAAATTCCATTATCAGAAGCAGATATTATTGCCTTCAAAAGTGAATTCCCAAATAATTGATCTTGAATTATTGCTGCTGTGTCGGTAAAGGCACTTATCCTGTCAGATTAGAGTACTTGAGAAGCAATTTTCTCCGAATAGCATAGAGAATTTTAATATTTTCTCTTCGGTTGCGGAGACGCTTAACCTCATGAAAATCCCTCATAATTTCTGAAGTGGACCGATTCTTCCTTTCTAGAAGAGATGCATTCTTGTATTTAGAATCAAGATTATCAATCTGATGAGAAAGATTGAGGCATTCCTTTTCATCATCTTTTAACCTTTTAAAAGCTCTAAATAAGGTCGGCATTAATCAGCTTTGGGGGGCTTTTCCTTTGGACTTTTGAATTAAAGTCTGAGTCATAGCATCCCAGAAATCTCCTAGGGATGGCTCGCGGACTTGAGCCGGCTGAGATTCTTCTGTAGACAAATGTTCTTCTTCTTCGGCTTGAGATTCGCCTGCTAGACAATTATAGGGGTTAGAATCCATTGATCCTTGAGATGAAGAAGTTTTCATTGATTGATCCTCTTCCTGAGATGGATGAGACGGAAAAGAGCTAAAGAATTGTTCTTTCATAAAATCTAGAACTCGGACCATTATTTGTTCCTCTGAATCTGTAGGGTATTTCTTTAGAAAATATTCTTTCATATTGGCAATTGAAGGTTGATGAGACGATTTTTATTTAGAACCTTGGCCTTTTTCAGCAACAATTGTTGCTTTGATGGTGGCTATTTTAGCCTGTACATCCTTAGCATCTATATTAGTCCACCATTTACAAAAGAAATTTCTTTGTAAAATAGGAATATCAAGATTGTCTTGGGAGACTGATATTATCCATCTCCAAATCCATGGTATTTGAAATTTAGTAAAAAATATGAAAGGACATTGTCCCTTAATCATTCTTTCAGCAGTTACTCTGGCAATAAGGGGACTATTGTCGCACCAAGGGATATATAAATCCTTAATTTCTTTAGGAAGAATTTCTAAAGAGGGACCAAATTTTGCCCACCATTGGAAGAACCAATTAGGAACTGGCTTATTAAGCACCCCTGGATCAATACTGAAAAACCAAGAATGCTTGTTTTTCGGATTTTGATAGTAAAAAGCTTTTGTGAAAGCTTCTACATAATCCCAGTAGTTGAAGTAAATGTACTTCCCCTCTGCTATTTTTATAGCTTTTTCCGCATTGGGATTAAATCCCCATTCTCTTGGAAGAAGTATTTTCTGGATATGACATTTGCTAAAATTTATAAAATTCTCAGGATTATTATTCTGATGATAATGAGTAATCGTTATCGATTCAGTGATTTTCAGCAAAATTTCTAAATTCTGCCTTCCCTGATTATTCAGGCCAGCATAACCTCTTGATTCAAGGTATTTTGTTCTTAAAGACCATCCATCATTTGGAGTGAGCTTAAGATCTTCTTCTTCCAGAAACAAAATAGTTTCGGTGGTAGGATTTTCGAAATATTCTTTATCCTGCTGGGCCTCAGTAATAGCAACATCTTTATAAGTTGTTTCTTTACTAGAAGAAGGAATATCTTCTTTTTTAGGAGGTGCAGGTAATTGCTGCATCCTTTGTCTATGATGATATATAGTCCAATCACCTATTAGTGGGACACTTTCTTAAGATAACATATTGTTATTCCCATAACCTCGACCTCGGCCATAACCGCGGCCTCTTCCCCTATTAGGGGTCGTCATTCACCCTGTAAAAATTCACGGGTTAAATAATCAGCAAGCGAATTATTTTCTCCTTTTATAAACTGAATATCAAATTCAAAGGCTGCCAATTGAGCTTGCCATCCTGCAAAAATTTGTTTTGCTACAAGATTTTTAACATCTTTTTCTATAATTGATTTTGCTGAACTACAATCAATTCGTAGTAAAAATTTCTGATTTAATAAATCACCTTGAAATTTAGAAATACATTTAATAATAGAAAGCATTTCTTTCTTTACAGTTGAATATTTTAACTGTGTGGGATTCCACTTTCCTGAAGTGAACCTAACAAGGACTTCTTTTGAAGTTTCAGGAATTACTTGTTTTAGTATTCCTCCATACCCTATATTAGAGGCATCTGTTTCTACTATCTTAAAATATTTAGGATGGGCTAAAGATAAGCAAGGTAAACATTTTACCTTTGCTTTGATTTTCTGAACAGCCTGAGAATGTTTCTCAGTCCATGGTTCAGGTTTCTTTTTGAGCCTAGAATACAGAATTGCGGTATCTTGTGCTAAATTAGCATAATAGTCTGAAATATAATTAAGACTACCCAAAAATCTTTGTAATTGTTTTTTATCAAGAATTTCATTAGGAAATTTTGATGCAAATTCTATACTTCTATCTATGGGAACTATTTTTCCCTGATTAATAATATGTCCCAAAAACCTAACCTGAGTTTGGAACAATCTCATTTTTGGAGCAGATATAACTAATCCATTAGTCTTTATTAAATTCTTAAATATTTTTAAGTGTTTAATATGCTGATCTATTGTTTTAGAAAACACTAAAACATCATCTATATAAACAATAATAAATTCGGTATAAGGATTAAAAATATCATTCATAATATTCTGAAATTCAGAAGGGGCATTCTTTTGGCCAAAAGGTAAGACATTCCATTCATAATGACCAAAGGGAACTGTGAAGGCCGTTTTATACCTATCTGATTCTTTAATCTGGATTTGCCAGTATCCTGATTTCATATCAAATTTAGAAAAGATTAAAGCATCGCTTAATCTATCTAACAAATCTTTTTTATTAGGGATCGGATATCTAATCCATTTTAAAACCTTATTAAGAGGTTTATAATTAATGACTAATCTCGGCACGCCTCTTTCCTTCTCAGCAGCATTATTAACATAGAATGCTGTGCAACTCCAGGGAGATTTAGACTTTTTAATTAAGCCTTTTGCTAAAAGAGAATCAATCTCCTTTTTACATAATTCCAAATATTCTTTATTCATCTGGGCTGGTCTAGCCTTTGTAGGAATTTGGTTTTCATTAAAACCATCTATGTAAGGAAGGGAAACAACATGTTTTTTCCTATCCCAAAAAGCATTAGGGAGGTCATTACAAACCTCATCATTGAACTGCTTTTCAATGATTTTTATTTGGGTTTTGGTGGCTGGTTGATTAAGCTGATCATTAATGCTTAGACTTTTATTTCTTCTTTGAGAAAACATAATTGTTTTTCTTTACTAAGAAGACGGTCTCTGACTTCGTTTATAATACGAGTTTGAGGATCAGTAATAAAATCAAATTTTATTTTCTTACCCTCTATTATGGTAGAAATCCCAGTTTTATCAACATTGTTAAGAGGCATAATATTATGAAGAAAAGGATTTCCTAATATTATTCTATGATTCATATTCTTTATTAGAATAAAAGAGGTAGGAAGACAAATATCTTTATTACAGATATAAGTGTTAGAAAGCTTATACCTAACTTGAAGTTTTTCTCCAGCTGCATGAGAGATAGATTGGGTAGTTTTTTCAAAATATTTGGTAGGAATTATTCCTTCTTTTATACAATTTAAATCAGCACCACTATCAACAAGGGCTATTTCATCTTTGAGAATAAATTCTCGACTTACTACAAGAGTAATCTTGATATACCATTGTTGAGAGGTTACTTGCTCTAGCAGATTTAAATATTCTGTTTCATTATTATTACTAGAAGAGGTAATATCCTTACTATTACTAGTTATTAAAGGCTTACTTTCTAGTAAGGTAACTCTTTGGGATAACAAAGTATTATTCTGCTTAATCTGAGTAATTTCAGATTTTAATAAATTAACTTCTTTTCTTAAATCATTAAGAGAAACAGGAGTCTCTTTAAGAGTAGATTTTTGAAATCTATCTAATACCTCACTTAATTGGTAAGGTGCTTCAATGACTAAAGGAGCTTCTTTCTCTTTATTATTTTTAATAAGAGTTTCAAGCATTTGCTTTTTAAGCTCAAAATCAGAAATGGAATCTATAATCTTCAAGACTCTATCTTGATCAGCAGTTAAGACATTTAATCCATTCATGTCTACTATAGATTTATAATAATTTAGCTCATTACACTGACAATCGTTATTGTTGTCAGGACTTTGTGAATCTGAGTCACTAGAGCTATTATAAATGAGGGCTAATTCTTCGTTATCAGAAGATTCTCGTTCTTCATCAGAACTGTGAAGCAAGACCTTTTCTAATTGAGAGCGTAATTGCTCATCTTCTATTTTATTGAGGGCCTTTTTAGTCCAACATTGGTTAGCATAATGACCAACTTTGCCGCATTTATGACAGGTTATATCAATCCTTTTGGCTTTTCTTTTTCCCTTATTGGGGACAAAAGGTTTTTTATCTAATTTATTATAAGATTTCCTCTTATAACTCTTTTTATAAGAAGGTTTAAAAGGATATTTTGATTTATAAGAATTATTCTTATAAGGCTTGTTTCTTTTATAAGCAATCTTTTGCTTTTTCTTATCTTGATTTCTAGGAATTTTTCCTACATCAAAGGCAAACTGATCACAGAATTCACCTAATTGGTGTTTTTCTGACAGTTTTTGTTGCTTTAACTGATTTTTTAGCTTTATGTCATTACATAGAGCTAATCCTTCATTAACACAATGGCTAACTATTTCTCCATATGTTAAAGAAATATAATTAATATTAACTCCATCATTTTTATTTCTTAAGGATTGCCTAACCCTTTCAGCAAAAAGATGGGGTAATCCATCTATAAATTTTGACTTCCAGTGAACCGAATTTGGTTCTCCTAATTGATAAACTCTAGATAAAAATGTATCTTTATACCACCTAAAATGGGTTAAGGAAGGACATCTAAGATTTTGGAGGAGCGTACAAAGCTTCTCTGCAACAGGAATATTAGTTCCTACAAAATGTTGTAGAATTGTAAGACACAAAGTATAAACGGCATCTTCTTCTCCAGTAGTAACAATGCCATTTTCTATTTTAATAATTTTTTTATGATTAAGAATTTCTAATCTTTGTTCTAGGGTAAAATAGTGATCCCACCATCCCCTGATCTGTCCAACAAATCCTGTGGAAATGAAGGAAGCTATAGCACTATCAGTGCTACCATTTTGTTTACAAACAGTAGAATACATCATCATTCGGTGTATCATATCGAATATTTGCTTCTCATTTAAGCCATCAAGATTCCATTCATAGATTTCTTTTCCTGAATATGAGGTTTGAATATAATCTGGTTCTTCAAATAGAAGATCCTGAGGAGAAGGTCTTTGATAATAGAATTTTTCTAAAGATTTGGGAGTATAAATAGGATTTATCTCTAGATTACTAATTTGTTGTTTAGCAAACATAGTAGCTAAATTATTAATATCCTCTAAATCTTTAGCAGGTTCTGAAGTCTCAGATTGCTGAGATTCATCGTCCTTAGATAAGACTGATATATTCATATTGTTGAATTTTTGTTGAAGAATTTTTATAAATTCTTCTCCACTAGAATCTAATTTAAATCCTTTTATGGGAATTGGAGGTTGGATCATAGGAACATGGTTCTTAGAGGATTCTTGAACAAGAGTTGAAGAAGGTTGCTTCTCCATAGATTTCTTTAAAGAAATTAACTCGTTTTCTATCACTTGCCTAAGAGAAACTATCTCATTTTCTAGGGTTAAGAAGTGATCACCTAGACAAGTAAGAAAGGTGTTAGTATAATTTTACGATTTAATTATCGCATTTAAATCTCTCACAGTAGCTTGAGTAGTTTCGAGTTTTTGTAGGCTTGTATAAGCCGTAGCTTCTGTGGTATTACTCAAACAAATTGTTTGTTCTGGAGGATAGGGAGAAGTAATGGTGTCTCCCTTAGGGGTTTTCCAGGGTCTTTGTAAGACTAGAATTTCGTTATTAGTCTTACTTAGATATGTTTTCATGAACCAATGAACAAAAGATATATAATCTTCCGTTTTACCTAAATAACTATAATATTCATCTTTAAACCTTTTTAGGTCTTCAGAAGAATATTTCTTAAAATACCATTGCCTAAATTGGGCATGTTTTTCTTGTTGAAATTCTTTATTAAGAATTTCTCTCATCTTACTTCCTGGGGATAAATCTATCATTATATATGGAAACTCATTTCTGATTGAGTAGGAGATTCTCTACTCTGTTCATAAATTCCTTCTGGAATTTTATTTTGGCTAATTCTAATTTCTTCTACATGTTCAGGAACTATAGATTCCTCTCTGAATTGAGAAGTCGAAGCTCTAGCTGAAACGCTCGGGGTAGTGATATAATCACTAGTAGAGGAATATCTAGCGGACCTAGTCCTAGGCATCCTAATAGTTCTTTGAGATGTAAATTTAATTTCTACATCTCCTTCAGTTGTTTGAATAATTTGATCAACTTCCTTGTTGACCTGAGGCTCAGGCTCTAGTTCTTGAGGAAGAGACCAAGTCTCTGGGAAGTCTATTTCTTTCCATTTAATCATTCTATTAGTGGCTATATTGGAAGTTAATAAGTTGGTTTGAACTACAGTTGTAGTTCCAGGACAAGATATTTGTTTGGCCTTCGGATTCAAAGTATTTAATACTTTGTAATAAATTCTATAGCAAATTGCTATAATTTCACTACCTGGTTTAAAATTATATCCATGGGTGTGTAATGTTAGTTGCATAGCATCTAACAAATGACTATCAGTTAAAGATAGTGTCAAATTTGGAGCTACGTCAAAATAGACGGGTCCATGGCATAAACTGGTTTCTATTAACGCAGCTAGAGATTGTTTAAAATCTCTACATCGGCCATCTCTAACCGAGGCCATTATACTCGTGTTTAAACCTAATAACGTTAAAGGTTTAAAGGCTATTTGGATTAATCCAATATGAATAAAATTATAACTTTTGAAAGGAAATAAATCCTTCTTATTTAATAATCTAATTGTTTGATTAGAGTCAGTGACTCTAATGGTTTGTTCCATTGTTTTTATAACCTGTCTTGATTTAAAATCAAAGAATCCAATATTATAAATATGATCTAAGGGAACAGAGGGTATTACCCATTTATTCAATTTATCCAAATTTTTTGGATATTCAGCTAATTCAGCATTTTTAACTAAATCATTAGGATGCTCATCATCCTCCAAATTATTCATAAAAATGAAAGATAAAGCTAAAGCTGTTGTGGTGGATTGGACTTCTAAGTTTCGTAAGTATGTTTATTTATTACAAAAAAGTAAAAGTGCGAGAATTTAAAATATTTTTGGTCATCTTTGCAAACGACTTACTCGTTTAACTGTCAACCAAAGGGACAGACGGATTACATCCACGAAATCAAAGATGTGAAATATTTTTAGCAAAAATTTTCTTTTACGAAATCATCCAGAAAACTCCCATTTTTCTACCGGGATAAAAGATGACATTTTAAGAAAACACTAAAAATATTCCGATTTTTTGCCTTTTTTTTTTTTTTTTTTTTTTTTTTTTTTTCATACTTGCGTTACTTAGAACATCCAACCTTCCACAACAAAAATTTAGCTAATAACAGACATAAATTAAAAGAATAAGATAAAAGGGTGTACCTTAACCAGGGCTATAAACAAAGATGGCTCTGATACCAAATAGGCGGAAGCAGATAAGAAAGCAGCAGTATAATATGCAGATAAGAAAGCAGTAGGCGGAAGCAGATGAGAAAGCAGCAGTATAATATAGTATTAATATAAGAAAAGGCTCAGCACATGAGCAAGTCAGAAGAGAAGAAAAATGAAATGTTATTTCAGCGTACTCAATATCAATACAATGCTCTCTTTATATAGAGAGTTAGAGACACACTATTACACACTATAGAACTGAATTATTACAACAGACAAATAACTTTAAGAAAAGTAAACATTATTGATGCCGGGTGCTCATTGGGCCCCATCGACGCAATCAATGATGAATACATACAAACAACTTTTATAAAACAAACAATAAACTTTAATAAAGCAAAGATTATGCTTTGCCCACTAAAATTCCATTATCAGAAGCAGATATTATTGCCTTCAAAAGTGAATTCCCAAATAATTGATCTTGAATTATTGCTGCTGTGTCGGTAAAGGCACTTATCCTGTCAGATTAGAGTACTTGAGAAGCAATTTTCTCCGAATAGCATAGAGAATTTTAATATTTTCTCTTCGGTTGCGGAGACGCTTAACCTCATGAAAATCCCTCATAATTTCTGAAGTGGACCGATTCTTCCTTTCTAGAAGAGATGCATTCTTGTATTTAGAATCAAGATTATCAATCTGATGAGAAAGATTGAGGCATTCCTTTTCATCATCTTTTAACCTTTTAAAAGCTCTAAATAAGGTCGGCATTAATCAGCTTTGGGGGGCTTTTCCTTTGGACTTTTGAATTAAAGTCTGAGTCATAGCATCCCAGAAATCTCCTAGGGATGGCTCGCGGACTTGAGCCGGCTGAGATTCTTCTGTAGACAAATGTTCTTCTTCTTCGGCTTGAGATTCGCCTGCTAGACAATTATAGGGGTTAGAATCCATTGATCCTTGAGATGAAGAAGTTTTCATTGATTGATCCTCTTCCTGAGATGGATGAGACGGAAAAGAGCTAAAGAATTGTTCTTTCATAAAATCTAGAACTCGGACCATTATTTGTTCCTCTGAATCTGTAGGGTATTTCTTTAGAAAATATTCTTTCATATTGGCAATTGAAGGTTGATGAGACGATTTTTCTTTAGAACCTTGGCCTTTTTCAGCAACAATTGTTGCTTTGATGGTGGCTATTTTAGCCTGTACATCCTTAGCATCTATATTAGTCCACCATTTACAAAAGAAATTTCTTTGTAAAATAGGAATATCAAGATTGTCTTGGGAGACTGATATTATCCATCTCCAAATCCATGGTATTTGAAATTTAGTAAAAAATATGAAAGGACATTGTCCCTTAATCATTCTTTCAGCAGTTACTCTGGCAATAAGGGGACTATTGTCGCACCAAGGGATATATAAATCCTTAATTTCTTTAGGAAGAATTTCTAAAGAGGGACCAAATTTTGCCCACCATTGGAAGAACCAATTAGGAACTGGCTTATTAAGCACCCCTGGATCAATACTGAAAAACCAAGAATGCTTGTTTTTCGGATTTTGATAGTAAAAAGCTTTTGTGAAAGCTTCTACATAATCCCAGTAGTTGAAGTAAATGTACTTCCCCTCTGCTATTTTTATAGCTTTTTCCGCATTGGGATTAAATCCCCATTCTCTTGGAAGAAGTATTTTCTGGATATGACATTTGCTAAAATTTATAAAATTCTCAGGATTATTATTCTGATGATAATGAGTAATCGTTATCGATTCAGTGATTTTCAGCAAAATTTCTAAATTCTGCCTTCCCTGATTATTCAGGCCAGCATAACCTCTTGATTCAAGGTATTTTGTTCTTAAAGACCATCCATCATTTGGAGTGAGCTTAAGATCTTCTTCTTCCAGAAACAAAATAGTTTCGGTGGTAGGATTTTCGAAATATTCTTTATCCTGCTGGGCCTCAGTAATAGCAACATCTTTATAAGTTGTTGCTTTACTAGAAGAAGGAATATCTTCTTTTTTAGGAGGTGCAGGTAATTGCTGCATCCTTTGTCTATGATGATATATAGTCCAATCACCTATTAGTGGGACACTTTCTTGAGATAACATATTGTTATTCCCATAACCTCGACCTCGGCCATAACCGCGGCCTCTTCCCCTATTAGGGGTCGTCATTCACCCTGTAAAAATTCACGGGTTAAATAATCAGCAAGCGAATTATTTTCTCCTTTTATAAACTGAATATCAAATTCAAAGGCTGCCAATTGAGCTTGCCATCCTGCAAAAATTTGTTTTGCTACAAGATTTTTAACATCTTTTTCTATAATTGATTTTGCTGAACTACAATCAATTCGTAGTAAAAATTTCTGATTTAATAAATCACCTTGAAATTTAGAAATACATTTAATAATAGAAAGCATTTCTTTCTTTACAGTTGAATATTTTAACTGTGTGGGATTCCACTTTCCTGAAGTGAACCTAACAAGGACTTCTTTTGAAGTTTCAGGAATTACTTGTTTTAGTATTCCTCCATACCCTATATTAGAGGCATCTGTTTCTACTATCTTAAAATATTTAGGATGGGCTAAAGATAAGCAAGGTAAACATTTTACCTTTGCTTTGATTTTCTGAACAGCCTGAGAATGTTTCTCAGTCCATGGTTCAGGTTTCTTTTTGAGCCTAGAATACAGAATTGCGGTATCTTGTGCTAAATTAGCATAATAGTCTGAAATATAATTAAGACTACCCAAAAATCTTTGTAATTGTTTTTTATCAAGAATTTCATTAGGAAATTTTGATGCAAATTCTATACTTCTATCTATGGGAACTATTTTTCCCTGATTAATAATATGTCCCAAAAACCTAACCTGAGTTTGGAACAATCTCATTTTTGGAGCAGATATAACTAATCCATTAGTCTTTATTAAATTCTTAAATATTTTTAAGTGTTTAATATGCTGATCTATTGTTTTAGAAAACACTAAAACATCATCTATATAAACAATAATAAATTCGGTATAAGGATTAAAAATATCATTCATAATATTCTGAAATTCAGAAGGGGCATTCTTTTGGCCAAAAGGTAAGACATTCCATTCATAATGACCAAAGGGAACTGTGAAGGCCGTTTTATACCTATCTGATTCTTTAATCTGGATTTGCCAGTATCCTGATTTCATATCAAATTTAGAAAAGATTAAAGCATCGCTTAATCTATCTAACAAATCTTTTTTATTAGGGATCGGATATCTAATCCATTTTAAAACCTTATTAAGAGGTTTATAATTAATGACTAATCTCGGCACGCCTCTTTCCTTCTCAGCAGCATTATTAACATAGAATGCTGTGCAACTCCAGGGAGATTTAGACTTTCTAATTAAGCCTTTTGCTAAAAGAGAATCAATCTCCTTTTTACATAATTCCAAATATTCTTTATTCATCTGGGCTGGTCTAGCCTTTGTAGGAATTTGGTTTTCATTAAAACCATCTATGTAAGGAAGGGAAACAACATGTTTTTTCCTATCCCAAAAAGCATTAGGGAGGTCATTACAAACCTCATCATTGAACTGCTTTTCAATGATTTTTATTTGGGTTTTGGTGGCTGGTTGATTAAGCTGATCATTAATGCTTAAGACTTTTATTTCTTCTTTGAGAAAACATAATTGTTTTTCTTTACTAAGAAGACGGTCTCTGACTTCGTTTATAATACGAGTTTGAGGATCAGTAATAAAATCAAATTTTATTTTCTTACCCTCTATTATGGTAGAAATCCCAGTTTTATCAACATTGTTAAGAGGCATAATATTATGAAGAAAAGGATTTCCTAATATTATTCTATGATTCATATTTTTTATTAGAATAAAAGAGGTAGGAAGACAAATATCTTTATTACAGATATAAGTGTTAGAAAGCTTATACCTAACTTGAAGTTTTTCTCCAGCTGCATGAGAGATAGATTGGGTAGTTTTTTCAAAATATTTGGTAGGAATTATTCCTTCTTTTATACAATTTAAATCAGCACCACTATCAACAAGGGCTATTTCATCTTTGAGAATAAATTCTCGACTTACTACAAGAGTAATCTTGATATACCATTGTTGAGAGGTTACTTGCTCTAGCAGATTTAAATATTATGTTTCATTATTATTACTAGAAGAGGGAATATCCTTACTATTACTAGTTATTAAAGGCTTACTTTCTAGTAAGGTAACTCTTTGGGATAACAAAGTATTATTCTGCTTAATCTGAGTAATTTCAGATTTTAATAAATTAACTTCTTTTCTTAAATCATTAAGAGAAACAGGAGTCTCTTTAAGAGTAGATTTTTGAAATCTATCTAATACCTCACTTAATTGGTAAGGTGCTTCAATGACTAAAGGAGCTTCTTTCTCTTTATTATTTTTAATAAGAGTTTCAAGCATTTGCTTTTTAAGCTCAAAATCAGAAATGGAATCTATAATCTTCAAGACTCTATCTTGATCAGCAGTTAAGACATTTAATCCATTCATGTCTACTATAGATTTATAATAGTTTAGCTCATTACACTGACAATCGTTATTGTTGTCAGGACTTTGTGAATCTGAGTCACTAGAGCTATTATAAATGAGGGCTAATTCTTCGTTATCAGAAGATTCTCGTTCTTCATCAGAACTGTGAAGCAAGACCTTTTCTAATTGAGAGCGTAATTGCTCATCTTCTATTTTATTGAGGGCCTTTTTAGTCCAACATTGGTTAGCATAATGACCAACTTTGCCGCATTTATGACAGGTTATATCAATCCTTTTGGCTTTTCTTTTTCCCTTATTGGGGACAAAAGGTTTTTTATCTAATTTATTATAAGATTTCCTCTTATAACTCTTTTTATAAGAAGGTTTAAAAGGATATTTTGATTTATAAGAATTATTCTTATAAGGCTTGTTTCTTTTATAAGCAATCTTTTGCTTTTTCTTATCTTGATTTCTAGGAATTTTTCCTACATCAAAGGCAAACTGATCACAGAATTCACCTAATTGGTGTTTTTCTGACAGTTTTTGTTGCTTTAACTGATTTTTTAGCTTTATGTCATTACATTGAGCTAATCCTTCATTAACACAATGGCTAACTATTTCTCCATATGTTAAAGAAATATAATTAATATTAACTCCATCATTTTTATTTCTTAAGGATTGCCTAACCCTTTCAGCAAAAAGATGGGGTAATCCATCTATAAATTTTGACTTCCAGTGAACCGAATTTGGTTCTCCTAATTGATAAACTCTAGATAAAAATGTATCTTTATACCACCTAAAATGGGTTAAGGAAGGACATCTAAGATTTTGGAGGAGCGTACAAAGCTTCTCTGCAACAGGAATATTAGTTCCTACAAAATGTTGTAGAATTGTAAGACACAAAGTATAAACGGCATCTTCTTCTCCAGTAGTAACAATGCCATTTTCTATTTTAATAATTTTTTTATGATTAAGAATTTCTAATCTTTGTTCTAGGGTAAAATAGTGATCCCACCATCCCCTGATCTGTCCAACAAATCCTGTGGAAATGAAGGAAGCTATAGCACTATCAGTGCTACCATTTTGTTTACAAACAGTAGAATACATCATCATTCGGTGTATCATATCGAATATTTGCTTCTCATTTAAGCCATCAAGATTCCATTCATAGATTTCTTTTCCTGAATATGAGGTTTGAATATAATCTGGTTCTTCAAATAGAAGATCCTGAGGAGAAGGTCTTTGATAATAGAATTTTTCTAAAGATTTGGGAGTATAAATAGGATTTATCTCTGGATTACTAATTTGTTGTTTAGCAAACATAGTAGCTAAATTATTAATATCCTCTAAATCTTCAGCAGGTTCTGAAGTCTCAGATTGCTGAGATTCATCGTCCTTAGATAAGACTGATATATTCATATTGTTGAATTTTTGTTGAAGAATTTTTATAAATTCTTCTCCACTAGAATCTAATTTAAATCCTTTTATGGGAATTGGAGGTTGGATCATAGGAACATGGTTCTTAGAGGATTCTTGAACAAGAGTTGAAGAAGGTTGCTTCTCCATAGATTTCTTTAAAGAAATTAACTCGTTTTCTATCACTTGCCTAAGAGAAACTATCTCATTTTCTAGGGTTAAGAAGTGATCACCTAGACAAGTAAGAAAGGTGTTAGTATAATTTTGCGATCTAATTATCGCATTTAAATCTCTCACAGTAGCTTGAGTAGTTTCGAGTTTTTGTAGGCTTGTATAAGCCGTAGCTTCTGTGGTATTACTCAAACAAATTGTTTGTTCTGGAGGATAGGGAGAAGTAATGGTGTCTCCCTTAGGGGTTTTCCAGGGTCTTTGTAAGACTAGAATTTCGTTATTAGTCTTACTTAGATATGTTTTCATGAACCAATGAACAAAAGATATATAATCTTCCGTTTTACCTAAATAACTATAATATTCATCTTTAAACCTTTTTAGGTCTTCAGAAGAATATTTCTTAAAATACCATTGCCTAAATTGGGCATGTTTTTCTTGTTGAAATTCTTTATTAAGAATTTCTCTCATCTTACTTCCTGGGGATAAATCTATCATTATATATGGAAACTCATTTCTGATTGAGTAGGAGATTCTCTACTCTGTTCATAAATTCCTTCTGGAATTTTATTTTGGCTAATTCTAATTTCTTCTACATGTTCAGGAACTATAGATTCCTCTCTGAATTGAGAAGTCGAAGCTCTAGCTGAAACGCTCGGGGTAGTGATATAATCACTAGTAGAGGAATATCTAGCGGACCTAGTCCTAGGCATCCTAATAGTTCTTTGAGATGTAAATTTAATTTCTACATCTCCTTCAGTTGTTTGAATAATTTGATCAACTTCCTTGTTGACCTGAGGCTCAGGCTCTAGTTCTTGAGGAAGAGACCAAGTCTCTGGGAAGTCTATTTCTTTCCATTTAATCATTCTATTAGTGGCTATATTGGAAGTTAATAAGTTGGTTTGAACTACAGTTGTATTTCCAGGACAAGATATTTGTTTGGCCTTCGGATTCAAAGTATTTAATACTTTGTAATAAATTCTATAGCAAATTGCTATAATTTCACTACCTGGTTTAAAATTATATCCATGGGTGTGTAATGTTAGTTGCATAGCATCTAACAAATGACTATCAGTTAAAGATAGTGTCAAATTTGGAGCTACGTCAAAATAGACGGGTCCATGGCATAAACTGGTTTCTATTAACGCAGCTAGAGATTGTTTAAAATCTCTACATCGGCCATCTCTAACCGAGGCCATTATACTCGTGTTTAAACCTAATAACGTTAAAGGTTTAAAGGCTATTTGGATTAATCCAATATGAATAAAATTATAACTTTTGAAAGGAAATAAATCCTTCTTATTTAATAATCTAATTGTTTGATTAGAGTCAGTGACTCTAATGGTTTGTTCCATTGTTTTTATAACCTGTCTTGATTTAAAATCAAAGAATCCAATATTATAAATATGATCTAAGGGAACAGAGGGTATTACCCATTTATTCAATTTATCCAAATTTTTTGGATATTCAGCTAATTCAGCATTTTTAACTAAATCATTAGGATGCTCATCATCCTCCAAATTATTCATAAAAATGAAAGATAAAGCTAAAGCTGTTGTGGTGGATTGGACTTCTAAGTTTCGTAAGTATGTTTATTTATTACAAAAAAGTAAAAGTGCGAGAATTTAAAATATTTTTGGTCATCTTTGCAAACGATTTACTCGTTTAACTGTCAACCAAAGGGACAGACGGATTACATCCACGAAATCAAAGATGTGAAATATTTTTAGCAAAAATTTTCTTTTACGAAATCATCCAGAAAACTCCCATTTTTCTACCGGGATAAAAGATGACATTTTAAGAAAACACTAAAAATATTCCGATTTTTTGCCTTTTTTTTTTTTTTTTTTTTTTTGAAAGCAATAGGCGGAAGCAGATGAGAAAGACAAATAGGCGGAAGCAGATAAGAAAGCAATAGGCGGAAGCAGATGAGAAAGCAGCAGTATAATATAGTATTAATATAAGAAAAGGCTCAGCACATGAGCAAGTCAGAAGAGAAGAAAAATGAAATGTTATTTCAGCGTTTTTAACTAAATCATTAGGATGCTCATCATCCTCCAAATTATTCATAAAAATGAAAGATAAAGCTAAAGCTGTTGTGGTGGATTGGACTTCTAAGTTTCGTAAGTATGTTTATTTATTACAAAAAAGTAAAAGTGCGAGAATTTAAAATATTTTTGGTCATCTTTGCAAACGACTTACTCGTTTAACTGTCAACCAAAGGGACAGACGGATTACATCCACGAAATCAAAGATGTGAAATATTTTTAGCAAAAATTTTCTTTTACGAAATCATCCAGAAAACTCCCATTTTTCTACCGGGATAAAAGATGACATTTTAAGAAAACACTAAAAATATTCCGATTTTTTGCCTTTTTTTTTTTTTTTTTTTTTTTCATACTTGCGTTACTTAGAACATCCAACCTTCCACAACAAAAATTTAGCTAAT
Source organism: Saposhnikovia divaricata (assembly GCA_036435485.1). Classification (NCBI taxonomy): domain Eukaryota; kingdom Viridiplantae; phylum Streptophyta; class Magnoliopsida; order Apiales; family Apiaceae; genus Saposhnikovia; species Saposhnikovia divaricata. The sequence continues at coordinate 50,067,019 of CM071595.1, read as the reverse complement.
AACAGACATAAATTAAAAGAATAAGATAAAAGGGTGTACCTTAACCAGGGCTATAAACAAAGATGGCTCTGATACCAAATAGGCGGAAGCAGATATTATTGCCTTCAAAAGTGAATTCCCAAATAATTGATCTTGAATTATTGCTGCTGTGTCGGTAAAGGCACTTATCCTGTCAGATTAGAGTACTTGAGAAGCAATTTTCTCCGAATAGCATAGAGAATTTTAATATTTTCTCTTCGGTTGCGGAGACGCTTAACCTCATGAAAATCCCTCATAATTTCTGAAGTGGACCGATTCTTCCTTTCTAGAAGAGATGCATTCTTGTATTTAGAATCAAGATTATCAATCTGATGAGAAAGATTGAGGCATTCCTTTTCATCATCTTTTAACCTTTTAAAAGCTCTAAATAAGGTCGGCATTAATCAGCTTTGGGGGGCTTTTCCTTTGGACTTTTGAATTAAAGTCTGAGTCATAGCATCCCAGAAATCTCCTAGGGATGGCTCGCGGACTTGAGCCGGCTGAGATTCTTCTGTAGACAAATGTTCTTCTTCTTCGGCTTGAGATTCGCCTGCTAGACAATTATAGGGGTTAGAATCCATTGATCCTTGAGATGAAGAAGTTTTCATTGATTGATCCTCTTCCTGAGATGGATGAGACGGAAAAGAGCTAAAGAATTGTTCTTTCATAAAATCTAGAACTCGGACCATTATTTGTTCCTCTGAATCTGTAGGGTATTTCTTTAGAAAATATTCTTTCATATTGGCAATTGAAGGTTGATGAGACGATTTTTCTTTAGAACCTTGGCCTTTTTCAGCAACAATTGTTGCTTTGATGGTGGCTATTTTAGCCTGTACATCCTTAGCATCTATATTAGTCCACCATTTACAAAAGAAATTTCTTTGTAAAATAGGAATATCAAGATTGTCTTGGGAGACTGATATTATCCATCTCCAAATCCATGGTATTTGAAATTTAGTAAAAAATATGAAAGGACATTGTCCCTTAATCATTCTTTCAGCAGTTACTCTGGCAATAAGGGGACTATTGTCGCACCAAGGGATATATAAATCCTTAATTTCTTTAGGAAGAATTTCTAAAGAGGGACCAAATTTTGCCCACCATTGGAAGAACCAATTAGGAACTGGCTTATTAAGCACCCCTGGATCAATACTGAAAAACCAAGAATGCTTGTTTTTCGGATTTTGATAGTAAAAAGCTTTTGTGAAAGCTTCTACATAATCCCAGTAGTTGAAGTAAATGTACTTCCCCTCTGCTATTTTTATAGCTTTTTCCGCATTGGGATTAAATCCCCATTCTCTTGGAAGAAGTATTTTCTGGATATGACATTTGCTAAAATTTATAAAATTCTCAGGATTATTATTCTGATGATAATGAGTAATCGTTATCGATTCAGTGATTTTCAGCAAAATTTCTAAATTCTGCCTTCCCTGATTATTCAGGCCAGCATAACCTCTTGATTCAAGGTATTTTGTTCTTAAAGACCATCCATCATTTGGAGTGAGCTTAAGATCTTCTTCTTCCAGAAACAAAATAGTTTCGGTGGTAGGATTTTCGAAATATTCTTTATCCTGCTGGGCCTCAGTAATAGCAACATCTTTATAAGTTGTTGCTTTACTAGAAGAAGGAATATCTTCTTTTTTAGGAGGTGCAGGTAATTGCTGCATCCTTTGTCTATGATGATATATAGTCCAATCACCTATTAATGGGACACTTTCTTGAGATAACATATTGTTATTCCCATAACCTCGACCTCGGCCATAACCGCGGCCTCTTCCCCTATTAGGGGTCGTCATTCACCCTGTAAAAATTCACGGGTTAAATAATCAGCAAGCGAATTATTTTCTCCTTTTATAAACTGAATATCAAATTCAAAGGCTGCCAATTGAGCTTGCCATCCTGCAAAAATTTGTTTTGCTACAAGATTTTTAACATCTTTTTCTATAATTGATTTTGCTGAACTACAATCAATTCGTAGTAAAAATTTCTGATTTAATAAATCACCTTGAAATTTAGAAATACATTTAATAATAGAAAGCATTTCTTTCTTTACAGTTGAATATTTTAACTGTGTGGGATTCCACTTTCCTGAAGTGAACCTAACAAGGACTTCTTTTGAAGTTTCAGGAATTACTTGTTTTAGTATTCCTCCATACCCTATATTAGAGGCATCTGTTTCTACTATCTTAAAATATTTAGGATGGGCTAAAGATAAGCAAGGTAAACATTTTACCTTTGCTTTGATTTTCTGAACAGCCTGAGAATGTTTCTCAGTCCATGGTTCAGGTTTCTTTTTGAGCCTAGAATACAGAATTGCGGTATCTTGTGCTAAATTAGCATAATAGTCTGAAATATAATTAAGACTACCCAAAAATCTTTGTAATTGTTTTTTATCAAGAATTTCATTAGGAAATTTTGATGCAAATTCTATACTTCTATCTATGGGAACTATTTTTCCCTGATTAATAATATGTCCCAAAAACCTAACCTGAGTTTGGAACAATCTCATTTTTGGAGCAGATATAACTAATCCATTAGTCTTTATTAAATTCTTAAATATTTTTAAGTGTTTAATATGCTGATCTATTGTTTTAGAAAACACTAAAACATCATCTATATAAACAATAATAAATTCGGTATAAGGATTAAAAATATCATTCATAATATTCTGAAATTCAGAAGGGGCATTCTTTTGGCCAAAAGGTAAGACATTCCATTCATAATGACCAAAGGGAACTGTGAAGGCCGTTTTATACCTATCTGATTCTTTAATCTGGATTTGCCAGTATCCTGATTTCATATCAAATTTAGAAAAGATTAAAGCATCGCTTAATCTATCTAACAAATCTTTTTTATTAGGGATCGGATATCTAATCCATTTTAAAACCTTATTAAGAGGTTTATAATTAATGACTAATCTCGGCACGCCTCTTTCCTTCTCAGCAGCATTATTAACATAGAATGCTGTGCAACTCCAGGGAGATTTAGACTTTCTAATTAAGCCTTTTGCTAAAAGAGAATCAATCTCCTTTTTACATAATTCCAAATATTCTTTATTCATCTGGGCTGGTCTAGCCTTTGTAGGAATTTGGTTTTCATTAAAACCATCTATGTAAGGAAGGGAAACAACATGTTTTTTCCTATCCCAAAAAGCATTAGGGAGGTCATTACAAACCTCATCATTGAACTGCTTTTCAATGATTTTTATTTGGGTTTTGGTGGCTGGTTGATTAAGCTGATCATTAATGCTTAAGACTTTTATTTCTTCTTTGAGAAAACATAATTGTTTTTCTTTACTAAGAAGACGGTCTCTGACTTCGTTTATAATACGAGTTTGAGGATCAGTAATAAAATCAAATTTTATTTTCTTACCCTCTATTATGGTAGAAATCCCAGTTTTATCAACATTGTTAAGAGGCATAATATTATGAAGAAAAGGATTTCCTAATATTATTCTATGATTCATATTCTTTATTAGAATAAAAGAGGTAGGAAGACAAATATCTTTATTACAGATATAAGTGTTAGAAAGCTTATACCTAACTTGAAGTTTTTCTCCAGCTGCATGAGAGATAGATTGGGTAGTTTTTTCAAAATATTTGGTAGGAATTATTCCTTCTTTTAAATCAGCACCACTATCAACAAGGGCTATTTCATCTTTGAGAATAAATTCTCGACTTACTACAAGAGTAATCTTGATATACCATTGTTGAGAGGTTACTTGCTCTAGCAGATTTAAATATTCTGTTTCATTATTATTACTAGAAGAGGGAATATCCTTACTATTACTAGTTATTAAAGGCTTACTTTCTAGTAAGGTAACTCTTTGGGATAACAAAGTATTATTCTGCTTAATCTGAGTAATTTCAGATTTTAATAAATTAACTTCTTTTCTTAAATCATTAAGAGAAACAGGAGTCTCTTTAAGAGTAGATTTTTGAAATCTATCTAATACCTCACTTAATTGGTAAGGTGCTTCAATGACTAAAGGAGCTTCTTTCTCTTTATTATTTTTAATAAGAGTTTCAAGCATTTGCTTTTTAAGCTCAAAATCAGAAATGGAATCTATAATCTTCAAGACTCTATCTTGATCAGCAGTTAAGACATTTAATCCATTCATGTCTACTATAGATTTATAATAATTTAGCTCATTACACTGACAATCGTTATTGTTGTCAGGACTTTGTGAATCTGAGTCACTAGAGCTATTATAAATGAGGGCTAATTCTTCGTTATCAGAAGATTCTCGTTCTTCATCAGAACTGTGAAGCAAGACCTTTTCTAATTGAGAGCGTAATTGCTCATCTTCTATTTTATTGAGGGCCTTTTTAGTCCAACATTGGTTAGCATAATGACCAACTTTGCCGCATTTATGACAGGTTATATCAATCCTTTTGGCTTTTCTTTTTCCCTTATTGGGGACAAAAGGTTTTTTATCTAATTTATTATAAGATTTCCTCTTATAACTCTTTTTATAAGAAGGTTTAAAAGGATATTTTGATTTATAAGAATTATTCTTATAAGGCTTGTTTCTTTTATAAGCAATCTTTTGCTTTTTCTTATCTTGATTTCTAGGAATTTTTCCTACATCAAAGGCAAACTGATCACAGAATTCACCTAATTGGTGTTTTTCTGACAGTTTTTGTTGCTTTAACTGATTTTTTAGCTTTATGTCATTACATAGAGCTAATCCTTCATTAACACAATGGCTAACTATTTCTCCATATGTTAAAGAAATATAATTAATATTAACTCCATCATTTTTATTTCTTAAGGATTGCCTAACCCTTTCAGCAAAAAGATGGGGTAATCCATCTATAAATTTTGACTTCCAGTGAACCGAATTTTGTTCTCCTAATTGATAAACTCTAGATAAAAATGTATCTTTATACCACCTAAAATGGGTTAAGGAAGGACATCTAAGATTTTGGAGGAGCGTACAAAGCTTCTCTGCAACAGGAATATTAGTTCCTACAAAATGTTGTAGAATTGTAAGACACAAAGTATAAACGGCATCTTCTTCTCCAGTAGTAACAATGCCATTTTCTATTTTAATAATTTTTTTATGATTAAGAATTTCTAATCTTTGTTCTAGGGTAAAATAGTGATCCCACCATCCCCTGATCTGTCCAACAAATCCTGTGGAAATGAAGGAAGCTATAGCACTATCAGTGCTACCATTTTGTTTACAAACAGTAGAATACATCATCATTCGGTGTATCATATCGAATATTTGCTTCTCATTTAAGCCATCAAGATTCCATTCATAGATTTCTTTTCCTGAATATGAGGTTTGAATATAATCTGGTTCTTCAAATAGAAGATCCTGAGGAGAAGGTCTTTGATAATAGAATTTTTCTAAAGATTTGGGATATTATTATTATTATTATTATTATTATTATTATTATTATTATTATTATTATTATTATTATTATTATTATTATCATTATCATATTATTATTATTATTATTTTGATGACTCGCATGTGGTTGTTGGGATAATATTTTGGAAGCTTATATGGCGAAATTTAATTCAAGGAAGGATTTTAATAACTTCATCATGGCTGAAACAATGTATCGCGAATATCCTTATCAAATGGCAGAAGATTTAGAATGCAGTTCAAGCTTAACACAATATTGGTATAGTATGGAATAAGTGGAAGAAGCAAGATGACGCAATAATAATATGCTAACATCCCCCTCAAACTCAAGATACCCAAAACAATAAGTATCGAGAGTTTGAAAAATAACAAGAAAATTTAAAAAAATATATTGAAAGTAATGGTCGTCGTCATTAGATGTCGTTTCCATCGAGAAATGATCATCGGGTCATCATCGTTGTTTTCCATCAAAAAACAATCATCGGTCGTCATCATCGTTTTCAATTGAAAAACGATCGGCTGATCTTTTTGTAAATCATCGCATCGTCGTTGGATTGAGACAATCTCTTCCACAAACCTATCATCATCATTGTTGTGGTTTCGTCCCATCCTTATCTTTGTTGATAATCTAAATTCATGATACCATGATGAAGTATTCGTAAGTACTTGTCTTATTCAATGGTGAAGGCATAAGTCTTAATTTGTTTACAATATAATGATCGCTTATATAGCCAATACCTAATCATAATAAAGAAAACTATCCACTTTTTCCAAATAATTCTAAAACCAGTTTTTTCTAAAACCACTTGTCTTATTCTAAAAAACAGTTTTTTTAGAAAAATATTGGAGTACCTATTTTTCTAAAACCAATTTTTAGTTTACAAGAGCAAAAAACCTGCTTATAATTACCGAACAATTATTACCTGCTTTTCATAAAGAAGATGTTGTCTAAATATCAAATGGATTCTAAAATGATTGGAAAATAATAGAACTTTTGGATCGAATTGTTTAATTGGTATCGACATCATATGTGGTAATTCAAGGGGGCTACGTGAAATCGAGGTTCAGTCAATTTTGTAATTAAGGTGACATCATGTGTACTATTTAACGAAAATCATCTAAAATCAACTTTACGATTAAGAAAATTTTATTAAAATTTATATTGTAAATTTATTTATGTTTACTTACCTCAATGCGATTTTTTGTAAGTTCGACTCGATGATAAAACAACAATTTTTTGTTGCATATTTTTAATATTTAAATAAATTAAAAAAAGTAAAATAATGAAAGGGACAAAATTCATCAAGTTAGATGAAATAAAAATCATTCTAAAAGATAACCAACAATGATTTATAAGATCAATATGATTGTCAAAATTTAAATTTTTAAATAAGAGACTATCACCCCAACAATGTTCAAAAATAGCACTAATTCATTTAATTTTAATATTGTCGCAGAAACACTACGCTTTCTAATTGAACACAATCAAAATGAACTAGACGACCACCCATCAAGGTAAGGGTGTTCAAAAAATTCATAAACTGTGAATCCGGACCGGATCAAAACAATTCAGACCAATAAAATTCGATACCGTTTAAACCGTTTGTTAAGTATGGAATACATATAAGAAAATACAGAGGGGGGTGAATGTATTTTAAAACTTTTCTTTGAACTTTAAGAACAGATTTGTGTGAAGGTTCGAATCTGTTTGATGTTTGTGTAGCTAAGTGTGTGTTTGTGTTTAACAGAATATATAAGTGCGGAATTAAAACACAAGAACACAATAACTCACTTTAATCTAACGTTGTATTAGATAAAGATTTTGCTACAATCTGTGAATACAAATATTAGTATTCTCAGCTTCGTTTTTCTCAAAGAGATGTTATCTAGGGGTTGGTATTGTATTAAGACTTTTAAAAACTTTTAATGATTTTAAAAGTTATGGGATATTAAATTCTAACTTTTAAAGAGTCTTTAAAAGTATGGTGTTATTGAATTAAGACTTTTAAGAAGTATTTAAAAGTATGGCGGTATTGAATTTAGACATTTATAGACTCTTTATAAGTATCGTGTTATTCAAAAAGTCAATGACTTTTAATGAGAAAGACTTTTAATGACTTTTAACAAAACTTATAACTACATCCCTTGAAAAAAAAGTCATGAGCTTTTTGATAAGATTTGACATGACTTCTAATAATTCTAATAAAATCATATTGAATAAAATTGTTTCATTTATTGTCAATAAATTTTTTAAAATTTCATGTCACTTTTCTTCTCTTTCTTCCTCTTCTTCCATCTTTTTTTCTTCCTCTTCTTGGTTTTCAATTTCCATATTTACATTGAGGGTGCGATCTTTTGTAATTTTCTAAAACTAGATCATCTTTTGCAAAAACTAGATCATAACACACAAAGTAAAATAAGAATCCATCAAACATTATAGTAATTCATGGGCTTCTAAAAATATTGTGCTTGCAAAAATTCACATAAAATACCAATAAAATAGCTTTGCATCATAAAAATATTGCTGACTAATGACATAGCTCTGCATCATCATTAGTTATGAATAGTGATAAATATATAATTCTCAGATAAAAATATGCAATGAATACTCAATTTAACAAGAAATATACCTTGTACTCAATTTTTTGGTGGCCGGATTAATCAGAGAACACACAATCGAAATTGGATTGCAGTGAAAAATAGGCTAATATATGATCTTTGTAGTTAGTCTAGTAAACCACAAAATCTATCAAAAAGTCTATGAAAGTTTTTAGAAGTCATTTCATCAGGAGTCATCAAAAGTATTTCGAAATTTTAGTGACTCAACAAGAATCATTAAGAATCATTAAAAATCTATAAAATCCATAAAAGTCATTATCCCAAGAATTGTCAGTAAAAGTCATAATACAATATCACCCCCTAAGATATGAAAAACTTGTTCTAAAACCCTTAGCTACTAAGAAAGTGAGGTTGTACACTTATATAACATGTGTACAGCCCACTTACTACAAAGTGTAATGACAGACAAAATTACTTTCTAATCTGTCTATCCCTTTTTGAGTAAACATCCAAGCAACATGTAATTTGACTTTTCTTTAACCTGCTGAGATCCACTTCTTTAGCAGCTTGTCTCCTGTTAACAACTCTCTAAGCTTCTTGTAGACTTTCCAAAACACTTTACAATACTGTGGTCCTGAAAGTGTCTTGGTTTGTTGCAGGTATCTGACTTGTATTGCCTCCAAAAACCCATTCGAGAAATGACTAAGTGGTTGATTCGAGAACTAGAATTGGCTAATTCGATAACTCTGAGTTCTCAAAAATTGTATCCTTGACATATCGAACCACTTCTCGAATAGGCCTTTTCTTCAGGAATCCTTGACTTATCGAATAGACCTTTTACTTGAGGATTCCTTGAGATGTCGAATAGATTCCTGAGTCCTTGAGATATCAAATACAACTTTGACTTGTTGACTCTTTGAGAACTCGAATGATGCTTTGACTTGTTGACTTCTTGAGTTCTCGAATAGAGTATTAGACATGTCGAATCCCTGAGTTATCGAATGAGGCTTTGACTTGTCGACTCCTAGAGATATCGAACAGTGTCTTTTGAGATATCGAATCCCTGACTTCTCGAATAGACCAAAACACTTCTCGAATTAGTACTTAGGCAAATCTTCAATCTTCAAAATCCAACTATGTTTATTTCTACAGCCTTGTTCTTCAAGCTTAAGGCATGATATTTGGATCTTCTTTCAAGCATTATTTAATGACTTAATTTATAAAGTTACACAGCTAGAATTTTGATGCCTATTACAAGTACTAAATACAAGTAGAAACTCTACAACTAAAGGGTTCCCCAGTTAATGGGTCATGTAAGTAATGCAAGGCATTACAAACAATTAGGCTTGTTATTAGATGTATACAGACATGCCTCTGTGACTAACAATCTCCCCCAAATTGTGAATAAGACCCTTAACCACAATTTCATGTCTGATAATAAGCCTAACATACATAAAGATATAACTTGAGAAGTACAGGTATGAAATTGATTGATAATATGGATAGAATTACAAAGAGAGCATTCCTACAGCTATGAAGAAATACTAGCCATTTTCCATTGAATTTATCCCCAAGGCTTTGGCTTCAAGATCATCATATTCCTTCCTTTTCCTTTCTTCATCCTTCCTTGCATTCTCATCCATAGCTTTTATGATATCTGCCATAGCATCAAGTTCTTCAAGTAGAATTGAATCCTTAAAATCCTCAAGTACTGGATTCAATATGTTTGCAGGGTAATGATTGATTGATAAGTGGATTTTATATTCACTTGGATCATTCTATATCGGCTTAAATTGATTGTTTTGGACTCAAGTTTGTGTAGTTTTGATGTGTTTTGCTTAGTTGTGCAGATTTACGAGAATGTTGATTAAAGTGGATGCTTCTATCGTTTTTGGAGATTTAATTTATTAAAATTCGGATTTTCGGGAAGGCTGCGCAGCTTATACTGTTTTGGTCATATCTGGAGTTCTAGAAGTCCGTTTTCAGCGATCTTACTGCCCACGCGAAGCTTGAGAGATTTTCTACAACCTGGGATAGGAAACAAGTGCAAGAAATATGCTGAATTAAATCGCGCACGTGTTCTTGTAAAAGAAGGCTGGGAATTTACTATTTTGCCCTTTTTCTAATTCTAATTGTATTCTGGGCAGTTTTGGGTACCTTCTTTAAATCCAAATTGTAATAGAAGGCAATTTCTTGCTGGGCAAGATTTGTAGAGCCTATTTAAACACATCCTACCATTGTAAATCATAACAATTCATAGCTTTTAATCGTATCAAGGTACTTTCGATCTTCAATTCTTTCTTCAATATTATGTTTTCATTCATTATCATTATTATTATGTTTTCTTTATTAAATATGCGTAACTAATTCTCTAATCTGAGGATTGGGTAGTATTCCTTGGTATTCATGCATGCTTGATTATGTGATTTTCTGCTTTGCTGATCTGTTAATGAGATCTTAACACAATTAGGGGAGTCATGAACCTTTAATTGTATTCTAGGGATTGTAATAAGCTTGGGAGAGAAGTTGCAATCTTAGTACATGATTTAACAGACATAATTTGAATATTAGATTGGGAGATTAATAGGAGAATTGTGAGACATATAATTCTTGGCATTTAACAGTTTATAGATATACTTTGATTGTATCACGGGAGTGACAATTAGGGTGTAGCTGTAAGCACTATATTGTAGCCTGGGAGGGTACAGTATAACTTTAGAAGAATTGTTTTCAGCAAGGTAGGAACACAGATATCACATTAATATTGAGCATGTATTGAGACCAAGTGAAGAACCCCAGTTCTTAGATTGTTTTCCAACATATTTGAATCTCAGTTTAAAATCAATTCTTAGTGCTTATAATTAGTTCTTGGTTAATTTAGTTAATACACAAACCCAAAAATTCTTCTCACACACTTCTAGACGTAAAGAGATAAGAAACCTGAACTTTGAGTTAAATTTAGTCCTTCCCTGAGAACGAACACACAAAAATACTACTAACAAATTGGCGCCGCTGCCGGGGAAGGCAGTATAGTTGAGTTTAGGTTAATTGTTTCTTATTGTTTAGATTTTAATTGGTTCCACAAGTTGTTTTGTTGGTGATTTTCAGGTGTATGCTACGTTCATCTTGCGCTAGAAAATTGGAATTTGACCCTGAAATCGATCGTACTTTGAGAAAGCTAAGAAAAGATAAAGCTAAGATGGGAGAGCCAGAACCTCGACCAGCTGTTAATGTTGATCAGTCTTCTATTTGGGACCATGAGACACCGAATCCAGCCAATTGCATGTATAAAACTCCAGAGATTGGTTCAGCTCAGTTCCATATTAATCCGAGCTTAATTCAGATGATCAACAATCAAGCTTTTGAAGGAGACATTGAACTAGAAGACCCACACAGACATCTAGAGCGTTTTGTGCAGATGTGTGGCTCATTCAGAATCACTGGCGTTACGAGTGATCAGATTCGTCTCCATATGTTTCCCTATTCTATTAAGGAAAGAGCTTTGGAATGGTTTCAGCAACTTCCAAACACTTCGGTTGCTACATGGGAGAGTCTTTCTACGACATTCTTGTCCAAATACTATCCTTCTGACAAGACGCAACAGTTGAGGACTATGATTATGAGTTTAAAAGCACAACCGGGTGAAGGTCTATATCAGGCATGGGAGAGATTCAAGGCACTACTGAGGAAGTGTCCACATCATGGCTTAGAAGATTGGCAGATCATTAGTACTTTTTATGGGGCAATGAATGCAGATATTCGTTTGAGTTTGGATGTGGCTGCTGGTGGAAATTTCAAGAAGTCACCAACTACACAGGCTAAAGCACTCTTTGAGGAATTAGCATCTAATAATTATTCATGGGCACCTAGTGGGACGAGCTCGGCAAAAGCAGCACAAGAATCTGAGATGATCAACATGCTGGCTCAAAAGTTGGATACTCTAACTCAGGAGGTGCGAGGACAAAAGGTAAATGTGAATGCTATTTCTTCACCTATGGAAGGGTATCATGATTATGGTGCTAGTCAGAACTCGTATGTTCAACAATTTCCAGAAGAAGCATCTTTTATTCAAGGAAGACAGCCTTGGCCTGTGCAGAATAATTCTTACTACAATCCGAATCAAAGGCCAAACAATAATCTTTCTTACAGCAATAATCATGCAACTAATCCTTCCTATGCATTTCCAAGGCAGAATCAACCTCCTGGTTTTCAGTCACGACCGCCATATCAAGCACAGCAGCAGTATCAACCTCCACCAAAGAAAGAACCAGCTGAGTGGGAGGTTGCACTAAATAAGATTATGCAAGGGACTTCTGGGGCATTGGCTAATATGGAATCAAGAATAGATCAGATGGCATCATCTCAAAAGATGCTAGAAAGACAGATTGGACAGATTGCCTCAAAGATGGGTGTTCGTGAACAAGGGTCTCTTCCTAGTCAACCCGACCAGACTGGTAAAGAGCAATGTAAAGCAATTACTTTGAGGAGCGGAAAAGAGTTGGCCGAGGTTGAGGTTTTTAAGCCTAAAGAGAGTGATGCTGAGAAAGAGGATGAGCCAGTAGAGATTGCTGCAGACACGTTAGAAAAAGAAGATGAGAAGAAGAAGGAAGAAGAATCAGAAAAGCCGTATGTTCCTCCACCACCTTATGTTCCTCCTATTCCATTTCCACAGAGACTTCACAACAGGCAGTTAGAGAAGCAGTACGAGAAGTTCTTGACTATGTTTCGGCAGTTGCATGTTAATATTCCGTTGGCTGAAGCTTTGAATCAAATGCCACTTTATGCTAAATTTCTTAAGGAGATGTTGACAAAGAAGAGGAAACTTGAAGATGCAGAAACCATTACTCTTAATGCGGAATGCAGTGCAGTCATCCAAAAGGCCATTCCTCAGAAATTGAAAGATCCGGGAAGCTTCTCTCTGCCTTGCACTATTGGGAAGATGGAAAACATGAAAGCCTTGTGTGACTTAGGGGCAAGTGTGAGTTTGATGCCATATTCAATCTACAAAAGGCTTGGTCTTGGAGAACTTAAAAAGACACGGATTTCACTTCAGTTGGCGGATCGTTCTGTTAAGTATCCATTGGGGGTTATTGAAGATGTGGTTGTTAAAGTGGATAAATTTGTCATACCTTGTGATTTTGTGGTGTTAGAGATGGATGAAGATGTCGAGATACCCATTATCTTGGGACGGCCATTCTTGGCTACTGCTGGCACTAAAATCAATGTTAAAGCTGGAAAATTGACATTGAATGTTGGCGAGGACAAAGTGGAATTTGATCTGAATAAAGCAATGAAGATACCTCCTTTTGGAGCAACTTGTTTTACCATTGACATAGTGGATGACATTGTGCAGCTCGAGAATGAACACTTCGTGGGAGCAGAACGGGTGTTAGATGATGTAGTAGAAGAAGAAGCACTGGTTGTACGAGACACAGAAGTTGAGATGGCTTTTACACTTTCAGAGGCACCACAGGTTGAACTTAAACCTCTACCTGCTAATTTGAGGTATGCTTTTCTGGGTCCTAATGATACATATCCTGTGGTAGTTTCTGCTTTGCTTAGTGATGATGAGAGAGAAAAATTATTACATGTTCTTCGGCAATATAAATCAGCTATTGGTTGGACAATTCAAGATATCAAGGGAATTAGCCCTGCTCTTTGCATGCATAGAATTGCCTTAGAAGATGATCATAAGCCTGTGATTGAGGGACAAAGAAGATTGAATCCGAATTTGCAAGAGGTGGTGAAGAAAGAAATCACAAAGTTGCTTGATGCTGGTATCATATATTCGGTTCCACAAAGTAAATGGGTTAGTCCTATTCATGTTGTGCCTAAGAAAGTTGGGATGACTGTTGTTCACAATGAGAAGAATGAATTAATTCCCACGAGAACAGTAACAGGTTGGAGAGTTTGCATTGACTATAGGAAGTTGAATAACGCTGCTCGCAAAGATCACTTTCCCATCCCATTCATTGATCAAATGCTCGAAAGGTTGGCAGGTAATGAGTATTACAACTTTCTGGATGGATTCTCGGGTTACTTTCAGATTCCTATTGCACCCGAAGATCAAGAGAAGACTACCTTTACTTGTCCTTATGGCACTTTTGCTTATCGGAGGCTTCCTTTTGGTTTGTGTAATGGTCCTTCAACGTTTCAACGGCTCATGAACCACATTTTCTCAGATTTTATAGGGAGAGACATGGAGGTATTCATGGATGACTTCACTGTATATGGTTCTTCCTTTGAATCCTGTTTAGCCAGTTTATCAAAGGTGTTGCAGAGATGTATTGAAACGAATCTTGTTCTTAATTGGGAAAAATGTCACTTTATGGTGAAGGAAGGCATTGTGCTTGGGCATAAAATCTCTAGTAAAGGCATTGAGGTCGATAGAGCAAAAATTGAAGTTATTGAAAAATTGCCACCACCTTCATCTGTGAAAGGTATTCGAAGCTTTCTTGGGCATGCTGGTTTTTATCGACGGTTCATCAAGGATTTCTCCAAGTTAGCTCGGCCACTCTGCAATCTTCTTGAAAAGGATCGTGTTTTTGACTTTGATGAAAGTTGTCTTGCTGCTTTTAACAGGTTAAAGAAGGAACTTACTTCTGCACCCATAGTTACATCTCCCGATTGGAGCTTGCCATTTGAGCTTATGTGTAATGCTAGTGACTATGCTGTGGGTGTTATTATTGGGCAAAAGAAGGATAAGCGTATGCATGTGATAGCTTATGCAAGCAAGACTCTTGATGATGCGCAAATCAACTATTCCACTACGGAGAAAGAGCTACTCGCAGTGGTATTTGCACTTGATAAATTCAGATCCTATCTTGTTGGGTCTAAGGTGATTGTCTATTCAGATCATGCTGCGATTCGTTTCTTGATGACAAAGAAGGATGCCAAACCTCGTCTAGTTCGTTGGATTCTTTTACTTCAGGAATTTGATCTTGAGATTCGAGCTAAGAAGGGGTGCGATAACTTGGTAGCTGATCATTTATCTAGGTTGGACCAAGGAAATGGAGAGGTAGGAGGTGAAATACCTATTAATGATAAATTTTCGGAGGAGCAACTTCTAGTTGTGTCTATGTCTACACCATGGTATGCAGATTTTGTGAATTACATTGTGGGAGGAGTTGTGCCTGATAATCTTTCTTATAACCAGAAGAAGAAGTTCTTTTATGATGTGAAGCATTACTATTGGGAAGAACCGCTGCTTTACAAAGAATGTGCTGATGGAATGTTTCGTAGATGTGTACCTCATGATGAAGTTCCTCATATTTTCAGGCATTGTCATTCTCTAGAGTGTGGAGATCATAACAGTAGCATGAAGACAGTTGCGAAAGTTTTGCAGTCAGGATTCTATTGGCCAACCATGCATCAAGATGCTAGAGACTTCGTGGCAAAATGTGATAGATGTCAACGAGTTGGGAATATTTTGAGGAGGAACGAGATGCCTTTACAGTCTATTCTTGAGGTGGAGATATTCGATGTGTGGGGGATGGACTTCATGGGTCCATTTCCATCTTCTTATGGGAACCAGTATATTTTGGTGGGAGTTGATTATGTCTATAAATGGGTTGAAGCTATTGCATCTCCTACTAATGATGTTAGAGTGGTGAAGAAGTTCCTAAAGAAGCATGTGTTCACTAGATTTGGAGTGCCAAGGGCTATTATCAATGATGGAGGTGCACACTTTTGCAATAAACAGGTGGCTGATCTCTTGAAAAAGTATGGTGTGACACAAAAGGTGGCAACTCCTTATCATCCGCAAACAAGTGGACAAGTTGAGATTTCGAATCGTGAGCTGAAGTCAATTTTGGAGAAGACAGTGGCAGCATCGAGAAAGGATTGGTCAACAAAGCTTGATGATGCTCTTTGGGCATATAGAACGGCATTTAAAACACCTATTGGGATGTCTCCATATAGGTTGGTCTTTGGGAAGCCATGTCATTTGCCGGTGGAAATTCAGCATAAAGCGTTTTGGGCAACGAGAAATTTGAATTTTGATCTAAAATCTGCAGGAGAGAAGCGTTTACTTCAACTTGGAGAGCTTGAGGAGATTAGGCTCCAATCTTATGAAAATGCTAGTATCTACAAGGAAAAGACCAAATTGTGGCATGACAAGCACATTCAGAAGAAGGAATTTGAGATTGGGCAACATGTTCTATTGTTTAATTCAAGACTCCGTTTATTCCCCGGAAAGCTCAGATCACGATGGACCGGACCTTTTGAGATTGTGAAGGTCTATCCTAATGGAGTTTGTGAGATTACTAGGGAAGGGTCAGATGTATTCAAGGTGAACGGGCAGAGACTTAAGCCATACCTGCTTGCAGAAACAGTGGAGCGAGGAATGAGCATTCTTTACTTCCAGGACCTTATCATCAGTTGAGAATCGGCGTCAAGCTATTGACGTTAAAGAAGCGCTTCGTGGGAGGCAACCCATGCATTGTTGTATGAAAAAAAAAAAAAAATTTCTGTGCTGTGAAAAAAAAAAAAATCGAAAATTGAGCAATTTGCGGGTCTGTAACGCAACTTGCCCCTGCGTTACTGACCTTGGCGCCATTTGCCCCCCTGTTGCGCAAGTTGCGCCTGCGCAACTGTCCTGGAAGCAAATTGCCCCTATGTCGCGCAAGTTGCAGCGGCGTGACTGTAATGAGAGCAAACTGCCCCTCACGCTGGAAGTTTGCGCGTGGACCAGAATTAAAAAAAATAAAATTCTCCAGCCTGTGTCACTGTTGTGCCGCGTGTTTGCTGTTGTCCATATAAAAAAAATTTTCTCACCCCAATTCTTTTTATACTCTCATCTTTCCCCTAAATCTTTTCCTATTTTAATTCCAAAGCCCCTCATCTCTCCTTAAAAAAAAAAATTCCAATTCCTATTTCTTTTCTAAATCTTTTTCTTTTATTCATTAAATATTTTTTCTATCCTATATCAAATTCCAAATTCCACCCAAATTTTTTCCTTTTCACATTAAAATTCTTATATTCATCCTATCACTCCATGGCCTATATATACCCATACATACACACCCAATTCATTATCTTCTTCCTCTACATCTCTTAAAAATTCAAGTTTGGGGGAAAATTAGTACAAGTTCACCTCTTTGATTCGTAGTGGGATTTCTTTTCTCTATTTTATTTTATTACGAATTTGTGTTCTTGTAAATTGGGGTTTTTGTATTATTCTTGTTACTTGGGTATTTGTGGTGTGATTTTTCTTGGTGGTTTTTGGTGGGATATGTCTTGGTGGTTGTTGGTGGTGCTATTGTTGAGTGGGGTTTTGATTATTATGGCGCCTAAGCGAATGAGGGGTGGTTCTTTTAGGGTGGAGAGATTTTCTTCTCCGGATGCGGAGGTTGAGTATAATCGGTTGTTGTCAAGGTCGGTGGCGAAAGAAAGGGGGTTTTTGCCAATTCGTCATTATGGGTTGGTTGATGTGATTAGTGAGTTACGTTGGGGAGAGATTTGTAAGGCACCTGCTCCGGTTCCGGTGAATGTTGTTAGGGAATTTTATGCCAATGCTAAAGGTGAGCCGGATGAGGTGTGTGTGGTTCGAGGTAAACAGGTGGATTATAGTGTTGATGCTATTCGTGCAATTTTGGGCCAACCACCTAAGCTTGTGGGGGATGAAGATTGGGCAAGGAAGACTAGTAAGGATGTGGATTTGGAGGCAATTATTCGTGAGTTATGTGTTCCTGGTACAGTTTGGAAGTATAAATTGGGAACCACTGAGCCGGTTAATTTTCTGTCTTCTGCGATGAATAAATTTGCACATGCATGGTATGCATTTCTTTGTGCGAATATTATGCCTACTTCTCATATAGGTGAGGTCACAGTGGATAGAGTGATTCTTCTTTGGGGCATTCTAAAGGGGAAGTACATTGATGTAGCTTATATTGTTCATCAGAATATTATGCGGTTTTTAAAGTCTAATGCGCTATCATCGATGCCCCATGCTTCTGTTATAGCTGGTTTATGTAAAGATAGTGGTGTTATCTGGGGTGCGGATGAGGAGTTGTAGTCACCTTTGGCTACCATTACTGATGTGTCTATTGATCGAATGCCTGACTAGCAAGGTGGGGTTCCACATCCGAGGGGGCTTGGTTATATTGTTAATGGTGATGGTGCTAGTGGTCATGGAGCGGGCGCTCAGCCACGTGTTTCAAGAGTACCGAGAGTTTTGGATGCCCACTTTAGGCGTTTGTACAGGCGGATGGATGCTATACATGCTTGTAACATGGAGTATGCTCAAGATATGGCTACAGCTTTGAGAGATGCAGGTATTCAGGCAAGGTGGCCAGTCTATGGAGCTCGTACGCAGTATCCACCGCCAGATTCTGATTCCTCCGAGGAGGAGGACGAGTAGGTATGTTTTCTGCTATCCCTTGTATTTACTTCCATTCAATGAGGACATTGAATATTTTAAGTTTGGGGGTGGTTTGAGGGACTAGTAGTTGTTGTTGTATTATTTGTTCATGTAGGATTTCATGCTTTGCATATTAGTAGTAGTAAATTATGCATTTATGTTTGTGTTATCTACGTTTGTTTCATATAGGACATTCTGTTTTTATGTTCGTATATCATGTGAGTTCATATTAGTTTGCATTTGCACCCATGCTTGATAGGAATTTTGTGTTGTTGACGCTTTTGATTGAGAAGTGGTATGCTTTGTTCTTGTGCACACACATACACTAGTAAGTTGAAGCTAGTAGACTTATTGAATGTTGTAAGTAATTAGAAGGACATGAATATGTGCAAGATGATTTAGTTTGCATGCTTTGAATACAAGTCGGTGCGTT
The DNA here is from genome assembly GCA_036435485.1 of Saposhnikovia divaricata. Classification (NCBI taxonomy): domain Eukaryota; kingdom Viridiplantae; phylum Streptophyta; class Magnoliopsida; order Apiales; family Apiaceae; genus Saposhnikovia; species Saposhnikovia divaricata. Next base: position 50,048,269 of record CM071595.1, on the reverse strand, counting down.
AGAGAGATGTTTGTTTGGGATTGAGTATGTTTTTCCACCAAGTGAGATTTTGAGCCTTATTGCATATTGCATATTTGCAATTTATTCGTTTGCTTGAGTGTCCACGGATTGTTTGCATTGCTAGCAGTTGTTTGAGGTCTGTCTTGAAACGCATGACATTATTTGACGATTAAAATGATAAAGGCAATTAGGAATAACCATATATTTTCCCATATTACCACACCATGTTTACATGATCAATTAGTTAACCCGTTGAGCTTAATCCTATTTTTTCGGTGACATACCACATTACTTGCCTAGACCATTTTCTTGTATTGACCTTACATTAATTTGAACCCACATTGTCAAAGGCTAGTAGAGTGCTTAAGGAAGTACAAGGAAGGGTTATTGTTGGTCTTACTTTTGGGGGAAATATTGAAATTGGGTTTGTTACTTGATAGTCGACATATGTAATAAAAATTTTGGGATCATTGTATTGTTTATATTATTGTTTGTGTTATATTTAGCTCTCGGAAAAAAAAAAGAAAAAAAAAAGAAAAAAACAAAAGAAGAAAAGAAAAAGAAAAAAAGAAAAAAAAAAATATAGTATGAGAGCATGTTTGTGTTTGTTGCGATCCTATTTCAGTCGACTAGTCGAGTGTTTGTTTTAGTAAAAATTAAGTTTGGGGGGAAATATGGTGTTGTGTATGATTTATTATGGTACTTATTAGCTTTTGACACTTCACCTGTTTTGGCTTATTTGACATACCTTGTCCCTAGCCCCGTTACAACCCAAATAAAGACCTTTTGATTGTCGTCATTGATGTATGTTGTGTTAAGAGTTAGATTGATACCAAATGTCAAGCATGCTTATGATTTTGTTGGAATTGAGTGATACACTTACCCTTGTTCTTGAGTGAATATTCTTTTGTGAGTGGATTGTGAGTGTTTGCTTGTTCTTGCGTATGAGATCCCGAGTGCTGTCTCAAAGATGTACTCTTGTAGGCTTAGCATGTTTACTAACTTATTCTTACACTTGACATGGGCTTGTGAGAACTTATGCATGTTCATTGAGTAGACTATGTGAATACTTGCACTTTCGACACCAAGACATTGCGTATTTACTTTGATTCTTAAGTTGATATGGCATGAGAGGATTTGAAGGTATGGTAGATTAGATTAATTGCATTTGCATATTAATTGCATTCATGCATTGCATTGCATTAGGTTAAATGGATTTTGTGGGTACATTCGCTATAGGCCCTCATGAGACCTTACTCGTCCACTAGGGCTGCCTAGGGGTTTAAAGGGCTTGTTGCATATGCCAAATGCAACCGTGATCACCTACGGAAGTGGTACTAGTTAGTTAGTTAGTTAGTTTTAATTGTTTATGCTTGAGGACAAGCATCGGTTTAAATTTGGGGGTGTTTGATAAGTGGATTTTATATCCACTTGGAACATTCTATATCGGCTTAAATTGATTGTTTTGGACTCAAGTTTGTGTAGTTTTGATGTGTTTTGCTTAGTTGTGCAGATTTACGAGAATGTTGATTAAAGTGGATGCTTCTATCGTTTTTGGAGATTTAATTGATTAAAATTCGGATTTTCCGGGAAGGCTGCGCAGCTTATACTGTTTTGGTCATATCTGAAGTTCTAGAAGTCCGTTTTCAGCGATCTTACTGCCCACGCGAAGCTTGAGAGATTTTCTACAACCTGGGAAAGGAAACAAGTGCAAGAAATATGATGAATTAAATCGCGCACGTGTTCTTGTAAAAGAAGGCTGGGAATTTACTATTTTGCCCTTTTTCTAATTCTAATTGTATTCTGGGCAGTTTTGGGTACCTTCTTTAAATCCAAATTGTAATAGAAGGCAATTTCTTGCTGGACAAGATTTGTAGAGCCTATTTAAACACATCCTACCATTGTAAATCATAACAATTCATAGCTTTTAATCGTATCAAGGTACTTTCGATCTTCAATTCTTTCTTCAATATTATGTTTTCATTCATTATCATTATTATTATGTTTTCTTTATTAAATATGCGTAACTAATTCTCTAATCTGAGGATTGGGTAGTATTCCTTGGTATTCATGCATGCTTGATTATGTGATTTTCTGCTTTGCTGATCTGTTAATGAGATCTTAACACAATTAGGGGAGTCATGAACCTTTGATTGTATTCTAGGGATTGTAATAAGCTTGGGAGAGAAGTTGCAATCTTAGTACATGATTTAACAGACATAATTTGAATATTAGATCGGGAGATTAATAGGAGAATTGTGAGACATATAATTCTTGGCATTTAACAGTTTATAGATATACTTTGATTGTATCACGGGAGTGACAATTAGGGTGTAGCTGTAAGCACTATATTGTAGCCTGGGAGGGTACAGTATAACTTTAGAAGAATTGTTTTCAGCAAGGTAGGAACACAGATATCACATTAATATTGAGCATGTATTGAGACCAAGTGAAGAACACCAGTTCTTAGATTGTTTTCCAACATATTTGAATCTCAGTTTAAAATCAATTCTTAGTGCTTATAATTAGTTCTTGGTTAATTTAGTTAATACACAAACCCAAAAATTCTTCTCACACACTTCTAGACGTAAAGAGATAAGAAACCTGAACTTTGAGTTAAATTTAGTCCTTCCCTGAGAACGAACACACAAAAATACTACTAACATTGATCAGGTTCATTTTGATATTGACATTGTCTCCATTTCTCCTCTAATACTTCACAATATAGGGATTGAACTGAACTCTGCACAACCCTTTAGCCCTTAACTCTTCTGCTTTGGCTTCAAGTGCATCAAGCTCCTCCTCTCTTTTTCTCTCTTCATCTTCACAAAATCTATGAGTTCCAGCTTCCAAACCTTCTTCACCTTATCTTCAATGTCCAACAATGCAATTATCCTTTCAATGTCATAAAGTTTGCCCCAGTGTTGACACACCCCTTGTTTGAATTTCATCTGTCTACAATCTGAATATTTAAACTCTAAACAGTCATCCACAATTGCCACATGATAAATTCTTTAGGCTAGTAGAAATGCCACTTGATCTTCATCATAGTCTTCATCAAGAGGTGTCAAGTCTAATCCTGGTACAATTGTGATGGCTTGGGATACATGTGTCTTCAATTTCTTTGCTTTTTCTGGCCTTAGACTTGAATTTTAGCTTTTGCATCTTGTCACTGGAGAGAATTTTGTAGCCTTTATCTTTGGACCATTGTAGTACACCATTAGCAAATTGCTTTTGGAAACATACAAATGGTTTCTTGATTTAAATTTTCTTTGCTTGAGGTGGCAAGACAATTGCAGAAGCCATAGGTTTTGATTTTGTTAAGTCATCACTAACTGCATCCACCATAGACATAAAGTCTTGTGTTATGGTGGGAGTACAGTCAGTGATGCTTAGTGCTTGTTGTCTTACACTCTTTCTCTCATACACTTTCTCACTCCCCTTGTCATCATCACCTTTCTTCCATTTTCCATTCTTCTTCTTCTTGTCTTCATCACACTTATCACTCCTGTGATGCCTTCCTCTCCTATCACTCTTGTCTTCACTATCTTCATCCATATGTCTCCTTGCCTTAGCCATTTCAGGGATAGAGCCTATTGCTATAAATGATTTCAATATATGTAAGGCTTCCAATTCTTCAGTTGTTCTGCATCCTTTCTTTTTGGTTAGTTGACCAATGATTGCATGAATCAACCTTATGTTCTGAGGGGTGAGATGCCTGGGAATGAATAGCTGACTAGGTCTGGTGCCAGATTGATAAATGATTGTTCTTGGATTAGTGAACACTTCTGGCAGCCTTTGTGGCATCCCAAAAATTCGGGGTACAGATATGGGGCCACGGACCACAACCAACACAACACAAACTTGGACATAAGCCAAAAATAATAATAAAATACCCCTGATCCAAGACCGCTTACAGGTTATGGTATGAAACAAACTATCAAATTTAATTATTACAATCCAATCTTAGAATATCCTTGTTATATAAATTGATAAACACTAAGTTCGTCTACCGAACTAGTAAACCAACATCTGACAAGCTCAAATCACTACCCGACGAAACCAACAACTTGAACGTCATCTCTCGCTGCTGAAGCAGGAAAACTCACTGACCACAAGGTCCACTAATCTCCTCTATTAACAGAAGAAAAATAAACAACAAGCAAGAGTGAGCCAACAATGCTCAGCAAGTGTAAACATCTATAGCAATATCAAGAACAATATAGGTTCTGATCAACAAGAATAATCATCATATGGTACAAAAGAAATCAGCTGAAGAAATTAAATATCGTAACTCTAAGATGAGCCAACAGGGCTCCGCTAGAATAAAATGCATCAACAATGAGAACTGATAAAAGTTCTGATAATCAAAAATAATCATCATAGGCTTCAAAGGAATCAGGCTTTAAAGCAACTCAACCTCAATGTATAGATTAGAATTGGATTTTTATATATTTAAAAAAAACAGCGGAGTTAGGCGACTGATCAGTCCCGCACTAACCCCAGACAATGCACACAGCAAAGTCCCTCTAAATGGATCCATGACACACATTGGCCTCAATTTTTGACCATTAATTTGGTCTCCCCGAAGGGACTCTCTGTTGACCATTAATATGGTCTCCCCGAAGGGACTCTATTTATAAAAAAACATTCCAATTCTATATCCAACGCAATAGGTGTCGGAACAATCGACAACCCCTATCAACCAACAATCTGGAAAACTCATGTCAAGTTCCAGCACAACAACTGTAACACCCCCAGATCCGGATTCCGGGATCCGGTCGTTACGGTCTCCAATTCTGTCCATAATACTTGAACTTACTTCAACACAAAATAAATTACATCTTTATGACCCAACACAACAATATAAAACACACCCGTTATAGTCCCAGAGATGAAATCAGAGTAACCATCAAATTTTATTAATCACATTATGAGTTCTTACAATCCCAAAAAGAATTACAATGTGAATACATACTCTTTGCCATCCATTTTCATAAGTCATACCAGCCCTTATACTTGGTACTGAAAGAATGAATCTATCCTACCAATAGCTTTCTCTTCGGCTCTGGTAGTCTCATCGTCCTCGCCAGCGTCGAGTGCGCCTTGTGCGAGTCATCTGGTCTAGCTGTTGTTGTGATATAATAATAAAGCGAGGGTGAGCAATAGCCCACTAACAATAATGTATAACTGAACGATAGTATACAACAGTTCAAAAGTATCTTTCAAACCATATGCCATACATTTACGGAAATGATGCCAGAATAATATGAACGATGAAGTTACGAGGTAACCCAAAATGCATATATAGGTGGGAATATCTGCTATGTCAAAGATAGGCCAGATATTATCATTTATCATATAAAGAGGAACTTGCAAGGAAAATATTGCAATTCCAGTTATTAACATTTTTCGAAGTCCTACAACCTGAAAGAAGTCTCTTCGATACGTGTTGCGGAAGACACCGTCAACCTGAAAGAAGCCTCTTCGATACGTGTTGCAGGGAATTCCAAATTTGGGAGATGAACCAATACTGGAGTTATCACGCGCCAGCTGTCCCACTCCCTGATGATCAGTCGGGGATGGTACAACCCAATATAGTTTACTACCGGTAAAAGGAAGAACTGACGGCTCCACTTGTAGATTGCCTTTAATAGTAACTCCCTGGCCAATGGTTAGGCCTTGTGATGGACCGCGCGACTCGGCCTCTTACACACGACTCCTAGTTCGAATAAATCTACAGCATTGAAACGTAAAGTTTGTCCTCCCTTCCCCAAGTGAAATACTTGTTGATAAGACTCCACAAAGTAGCCGTATCTAGTTGGAAAGGAAAATTCACCAATATTTCCCAAGCTTTTGCTTGTTAATGGATATCCACTTGTTCCAACAATCTTACCCCTCGAATGATGAGAAGGTACACACAGACTTAATGAGTCCATAGCAACCAAGTTGCGAGTGAAAAGGATAAATTATGACCGGGAAGTCAACATGGTAAATAACCTTTCTCAAGTAAGGTTCCCATTATAATTTAAGAGATAGATTCGAGTGAAGAATGGAATCTTGAGGACCTTTCGTAATATAATATTAATCGTATGACTCCGAAGAATTTTCAGAATGATCGAAGGTCGAAGATAATATTTGAAGAAGAATAAACAACATTGAAGTTGTTTCCAAGTATTGAATAAATATTTATAGAATATTTATTGAGTCGGAAGTATTTAATGAATGAAAGAATATTTTACATAATATCTGGAGGTGAAAGATAATCTCCAAATAATATAAATCATTTTTAAAAGAATTTAAAAGAATTAAATAAATATTCCAAGAATATTTATTAACTCAATAATAATTACGGAATATTATTAAATCATAATGTTGCTCGTAAGTAGTCCTCGAATGAATATATAGAATTATTTACTAAATAAATCCCTCCTTAAATGAATATTCGAAATAATATTCATTAAATAAATAAACTACAATAAATATTTAAAATAATATTCAATAAATAAGTCAAACCTTAAATGAATATTTGAAAATAATATTCATTTAATAAATAATCTTCTAAATGAATATCCAAATAATATTCATTTAGTAATCAAAACTTTAAAGGAACAATCGAAATAATATTCTTTAAGTAAATAGAACTTCCAATGAATATTTTAAAATAATATTCATCAAGTATATAAAACCTTAAATGAATATTCGAAAATAATATTCATTTAATAAATAACATTCTAATGAATATCAAAATAATATTCATTAAATAATCAACTCTAAATGAATATTCGAAACTAACATTCATTTAATATCTCTCGACTGAGATAATACTCGAATAACATTCCTCGAAATATTTCCAAGTAATTGATACTTTATGGAAATATAAATAACGTTTAATAATAACATTCCTCAGATAAATAATAATCTGTCGTTGGAATCCCTCCGGGTTTCCACGACTATCTATATCTCAAAATACCGACTCCCGGTCTATATTTAAGAATGAATATCATATGCCCTTCGCTAAGGGTCTTACCAAAACAATCTGGCTTATAACTTATAATTCGTATCTAGTCTATAAGCCAATATCAATTCAAGGAACAGGTATCATAATATAATTTGACAATAGGCATGCATGCTATGGCATATGTAAAATGGCAATCACATATATATATTATCACAACAACAGGCTCAAAGTTTTGAACACTTGCCTGGTAATCGGGTGTGGGTAGAGATAGCGTGTCCTGGGTCTGCTCGATGATCTATAAACAATCAGAACATTCGAGATTAACCAATTAACACCTCTTAAAAGTCTAATTATAAACTTCACTTAAGTCGAAACACGTTTTCGAATTATCTCGTTATACACCTTTTAGTGTACTCTTTGTATCACCGTACGATCCGACATTTGTTCGTTATTAAGACATGTCATCATACCCACATTTGGTATATACTTAAGTCGTATAAGTTCTAAAGTCGATCGATTACGAACCGAGATTATACCTCGAGTTTTATCGTTCGTTTTCTAAGTTATAACCAAAGTTATACTTTTAAGGGGTTCGTTCATTCGGAAAACGATCCGTTTGACATGTGGTTTTCTTTCATACCTTCCTTATGACCTCTAGTATTTATTTACCAAGATTCGCCACTGAGTAACATGATTTACGAGGGTTCAATTGAAGTTACGAACTTTTACTTACGGTTTCGAACCAATTTTAGTAATTTCACCATAACTCCTAAACCGTAAGTCGGAATGTTTCGATTCTTGCGCCAAAATGATCAATGGCTCGAGATCTACAAAGACATGTCATAATATTGCCAAGGTTAGGAAGTTAGGAAGTTAGATTTACTGTCATGCTCGGTTTCTAAGTGTTAACAAAAATTCGGCATTACGACGGCTATATATCGAACATTCTAAAAATCATAAAAATTCAACCAAGCCACACCGGGCATCCAAAAAACTCATACACATATTTCTCATCCTCAATCTGTCCAAAATCATCTACTAACATCATATCATAACCATGATTAGATCCACTAACAAAATCCATAATCATGCTTATAATCATGCTAATACTATAACTAATCTTATATCATCAAGAACATGCTTAAATCTTCAAAACAAAGCTAGGGTTTTGATGAGATATTCCTTCCTTGGAGGATTTAGAGACCTTACTAAGCCTTCACTAGTCCTTAGAACACCTTAACCAAGCTTAACTAACAAGAATCATCAAGCACATAATTAGTGATTTTCGGATCTGCTATAACGCAGTGGAAAGATCATGAAAAACGAGGTCCTTACCGAGGTTTTCTGGATGAGGCTTCTAAAGGAGAGTTGTGGAGAATCTAACCATCTTTCCAACAAGCTAAAGAACACCAAATTACATTCAGTAATGAAGGATATATGGCCGTTTGAAAATCTTCACAGAAACTGTCATGAATCTGGACATTTTGCTTTTTCAACTTGGGGAGGTGATTTGACTAGGCTATACTACTTGGATTACTATGAAATTTGGAGCGAATATTACCCATGGAGTGGAGAGGCTTTGGTTAAAATTTGGTGATTTTATCATGGATAGAAATGGAGATATGAATTTGTTTTTGGAGAGTGTTTCTGCTGGCAGTTTTGAGAGAGTTTTTGTTTTGCTTGCTTTTCTCTTGCTTGGCTTGTGTGAGAATGAATTATTGTGAATTCTTGGATAATATCTCTCATAAAGCTACTTTAATAAAGTAGTGTGGTCATCCATGATGCAATTCAAGTGGACAAGTGTTGATTTTGTGTGGTTGGATGATAACAAGAAGCTAAGTACTTGGTTTATTGCTAAGTATGCTAGTTGCTCATGTAACTACTTGGTTACTTGCTCTTATCCACTAGCACATGCATGTATCTTGGCTCCCTGCTTGTTTTTTTGTCCGGTTATTGCTCGTTTCGATTGATCGTTCGTAGGAATATTTCATGAATTTCTAATTAGGGTTTACCGGGAATCTTCTTAATATTAATACTATCATTCTCCATCTTTCTTACTAACTTTCGAATTTATATTCCTTAAATCCCTTCGTTAAATTCTTAAGTCTATCAGTGTCCAGGGAACTCTCGGAGAAAATAAAAGTGCGGTTTCAGAATCCGACAGCTTTTACATACACTTATTTTCCCCTGGATCACTATTACGAACTCGGAAATCCGTTCCGAATACTTCTATATAGTGTCGTCTCATAATTTCTCTTTTCCACCAAAAACACTATTCATTCTTTATTCTTTACTTATTCTCTTAGGGTTGTACAATTGTCCCTGATCTCTTTCGATCGTTCCTTAACCTTTTTACGGACCCACTGGACCAATAACAGATATCGATTTGGATGACATAAGAATAATCTTCTCCTTTAGAATTATCAAATCTCAATTCCCTAGGAGATAGATAATTCTTATCTAAAGTGTCAACCAATAGTATTCTTAATGGCATATAAACATTTGAATCCAAATCTATTCCTTTCATTCATTATCTCAGTCGTTACATCGTAGTCGTAATCACTATTCACCATTACCTCAGTACATAATAAAAAGTTTTAATTACATCCAAAATTTGGGGTTCTTACAACAACTCAACTAATGGAATGAAAAGAGAATCAACAGTTCTATCCTCGATATCGACAAGTTCGATATAATAAATGGGGTGAAAATTGAATAAACAACAACAACAATAAATGTCGACGAGATCGACAATAAATGGGGTGACAATTTGAGAAACATCAATAACAATAAATGTCGACGTGATCGACATTAAATGGGATGACATCATAATCAGAATAATAAAAAAATAAATTTCACTTGAACAAGAAGTGAAGGGAAAACAATAGCAATATGATTAACAACAACTAAGATTACAAGATAAAGGATATAGTCAAGTGCTAAACATCTAATAAAATTTTCCAACACATTTTAAGTCTGCACCAACATAAGTGAAATAAGTGGTTTAAAACGAACATTTGTAAGATAATCTCAGGATAGTCAATTTGTAATGTCAGTTTGAAGAAAACACCCCTTAAAGAGGGTCTATCGGATGAAATTATGTTATAATCAGGAATCATGTTAAAAGATTTTTATAAGATTTTAAAATCTTGGATTTCCTCTGTTTTAGAACGTCCCTTAAACATTTTTGAAGAAAAAATAATAATAAATAAAATAAAATAAAACGGTACTCTCCTGAGGAATCCAATAACATACCACGTTTTAAAATATTATTGAAGAAAAGGGTATTTGTAAAATCATTTGAAAATTTGTACTTGAGCTATAGGTGGAAAATATAAACATTTGCACGTCATTTGAAGAAGTACATCATTTTGTAAACATAAATTTGACCGAATCATTTTATACGTAAAAGAGCAGAATTGCATCACTTGAACAATAAGTGAGGGGCAACAACACTTGCCTCAATACATGAAGCTTCCACTTTCAATATCTCGATCCGTCACTCACTTTACAATAGCTTCTACTTCCTTACATGTTGGCCTCAACTCGATCATACATCCGTCTTTCCTTAAGACTCGTCAATCTCTCATTGAGTACGCCCGTCAACTCTGATAATCATTTCCTACTCGAATTTCCATCTACACGTGCACTGCTCCTGGCCGGGCCTCCTACTCGTACCTATATCAAGGTGAAGTACTGTAACACCCTCACTTACCAATATTAAGATTATATACTTTTATAATTAATTAAACATTAATATAGAAGAAATTTTAGAAAATTCGACATGATGTGTTCGTAATTAGGACTAAATACCTGTCCAAATCAACCAAACCAAACCAACTATAACCAAACCTGCTCACAGGCATAATAATAGCAAAACTTATAAAGAAACATAAACTCTGACTAGCCAAGACCGCTCACAGGTCATAATATGAAACAACTATTAATTAACTATTACAACCCAAGTTCTGAATAAAATAATATACAACTCCATAAATTAATTAATCTGTCTAACCGATACAGAAATGATAAGAAATAAGGTTATAAGCTATCTACCCATCCCACCACCTCAACTCTCTGACTGCCCCGACCTGACGGTCCACTCCTCCTAGACATCTTCGTGTTTAGCTGAAGAAACAGGATTAGCAAGCAAGTGAGCTAAGAATGCTCAGCAAGTATATATAGTTATATGCATAAATGAACTGAAACTGCAGGTCTGTTAGGAACTAGTAATCAACAATATAAAAGCTCAACTGATAGATATGTCTTTTATCTGAATCATAAAGTAGGAGTGGATTGGACTATTATACATTTTATAAATAAAAACAATCATAAGGTTAGGCTGCTGATCAGTCACGCACTAACCCCGGACAAACGCACACAGCAATGTCCTTAATGGATCCACGGCACACATTGGCCTTAATAATTTCTGACCATGAATCTGGTCCGACCATTACGATCCACATTTTAAAAAAAACTAACAGTCCAATCCTAACTAGACATCAGGTGTCGGAACAATCGACCTCCTCAACTGCCAAACACCCTGGACACTTTCGTTCCAGGTCAACATCTCAAATCTCACAAAATAAAATAAGGTCGGGTAATATCTGAATTAGATATCGACAAGTTCGATATAGAAAAGGGGGTATTGATTTAAGTCAAGCCACTAAAAGGATCAACGAAAACAATATAATCGATTTGGGGTATAACAATTGAATATTCGAAATTAATGGAAATTAACAGAACAGTTATATCAATGATCAATCAAACGAACATAAGAATCAAGTTATGATAATCATAATTCACTGGAAATATAAGTGAAGTGGTTTACTTGCCTTAACCAGGAAATCACAGAATTCGGAGAGTTCCTACGTCCTCGACTTTAGCTTTCCCTTATCCTTGGGATCTACTCACATTATAACACTATTTTAGAATTCTACTCAATATTCGCTAATCAACATCAATAATAAATCTTAATCTACCCCCGCGAGTAATCTCCTAATTTTCATTTATTTAATCATACATCAATAATTAATAAGCTTCAAATATAGGTATTTAATTATAGCCAACAAACGTACTCACAAAATCAACTAAATAAATAATAAGGTAAATAACCCAACACCTTGATCAAATTGTGTAATTATATGCACATATATATATATATGCAAAGAAATTATTTAAGATTTTTAGAAAATTTTGACGGCATCCCCTTTATACGGGTGACTGCCAGTCGGGATACAACCGACACAACCAACACAATTAAGATTGCAATATAATCACAATCCAATAATCCGTCTTGATAATATTACTAAACAGTTATATAAACTCAGAATTTAAAACAAGAAATTAAATTATAACATAATTGTTAAAATTTACATTTTTGGCTCAGAATAATCATCATTGCCAAATACCATCGACTCAATTAATTATTAATATCATTGTCGATGGGGCAAAGTCCCGGAGGTACCCTAATTCGGGTTTCCAATCACGAAACTCTACGCGAAAATAATTACAGTTAACTTGTAATTTCACAAAAGCAACCAAATGAAACATTGATTTCACATCATTATTCGAAATAATAGTAACCACAACCATCGAATTATCAGCAATAGCAGTAATCGAATTAATATCAATAATTCCCAAACCACATCACTGATTCAACCATTGCTGTCACCACACAATTTCACCAACTCACGCATAAACTCACTCACACACATATTACAACCTGCGTACACTCACTCATCACATTACCCACACAACGACAGTATACGCCACATACACACACTGGATACACTCGCACAGCAGTGGTAACAAGGTCGAACGGGGGAGGGAGAGATACACACACTGCCTTACATTACACACACACACACACACGATTTAGTGATACGCACACACCCACACCATCGAACCACAGCACATACACCCACGCGTATATATATTTATATACATGTGTGAGTAGAAATGTGAGGGAGGGAAAGTGCAAGAGAGATTGATTGGGAACGATAGAACAATTGGGAGAGATTAATGGGGAGAGATTGAGAGCGGATAGGGGAGGAATTGGGAGTGGCTGCGAGAGACTTCCAGAGAGAGCAGAGATTGTCGATGTTCTTGTTTTAGAAAATCTAATTAGGGATTTGGATTATAAAGGATTTGGGGAAAAGAAATGGGGAATAAAGTGATTTAATGATCATACATTTCTGAAAAATAAATAAAACCTTTCCTAAAATCGACATCAATTATAAAAATGGGTAGGACATTAAATTTTAAAATTTAAAAATGAAGAATGTAAAAGAATGTAAAATTACGATCACCCACATATTTTTAAAATATTTTTAGGATCAAAAACGAATTAAATATGGATTTTACAAGATTAAATCCATAAAATGGAAAAATAATTCATAAAAATCATTTTAAAATTCTCAAAACCAAAAATAATTCATTAAATATTTTTAAAAGTCATGTAAACTAATAAAGTTAATAATGCAAAAGATTTCAGGATTTCTGCTAATCCCGAGGATTTTGTAAAATTCATAGAAGGTAAATATTACACAATTAAATAGGAAATAAATTCCCAAAAATATAATTAAATATTCCCAGATAGCATCATGATTAGCTCTCGTCCTTGGCAATCCTACCACAAAATCCATCGCAATATGTTCCCATTTCCACTCGGGAATCTCTAATGGTTGTAGCATCCCACTTGGTCTCTGATGTTCAGCTTTTACTTTCTGACAGGTTAAACACTTACTTACCCATTCGGCAATATCTCTCTTCATATCCGGCCACCAGAAGTTTCTTTTCAAATCTCGATACATCTTCGTACTTCCAGGATGAATCAAATATTTTGAACTGTGGGCTTCCTGTAGAATTTCATTCTTCAACTCTGTCACATTCGGTATCCAAATGCGTGAAGAAAATCTAAATATTCCACTGTCATCTACTTGAGTGCATATTTCCTCACCTGTTAACTTGTTAACATCTCCTTTTATGACTTCCTCCTGGCACCTACGAATCTTCTCTAACAACTCGGGCTGAAACGTCATAGTGTAACCCTTATCTGTACTGCTTGTAGGCACGCAGACTTCTATCTCTAATTTCTCAAATTCCCTATATAACTCCTCAGGCAGTGAAAACATGTTAACTTTCTCCTTCTACTTAGAGCGTCTGCCACCACATTCGCTTTCCCGGGGTGATAGTTAATTGTGCAATCATAATCCTTGAGTAATTCTAACCATCTCCTCTGCCTCATATTTAAGTCTTTTTGGGTGAAAATATACTTTAAACTCTTATGGTCCGTGTAAATTTCACACTTTTCCCCATACAAATAATGTCTCCAAATCTTCAACGCGAAAACAATCGCGGCTAATTCTAAGTCATGAGTAGGATATTTATGCTCGTGAGGTTTCAATTGTCTCGAAGCGTAAGCAATTACCTTACCGTGCTGCATTAGTACACATCCTAAACCTTTGTGAGATGCATCACTGTAGATCACAAAATTTCCTTTTTCGTCTGGAAGTGTCAATACAGGTGCAGTCACCAATCTCTTCTTCAATTCCTGGAAACTTTCTTCACACCTCTCATTCCACACAAACTTTTCATTCTTCCTTGTCAACTTTGTTAGTGGGGTGGCTATCTTCGCAAAGTCTTGAACAAATCTTCGATAATATCCCGCTAATCCTAAGAAACTTCGAACTTCTGTAGGTGTTTTAGGTCTCTCCCAATTCATCACAGCTTCAATCGTAGCAGAATCCACTTTAATCCCTTCACTGCTGATGACATACCCTAAAAACTGCACCTCTTTCAACCAGAACTCACACTTAGAAAACTTTGCATACAATTTCTCTTTTCTCAACGTTTCTAGAGCTATCCTCAAATGCCCGGCATGCTCTTCTTCGGTCTTTGAGTATATCAAAATATCATCTATAAACACAATCACAAACTTATCCAAATATTTCTTAAAGACTCTATTCATTAGGTCCATGAACGCTGCTGGTGCATTAGTTAGCCCAAAGGCCATCACTAAGAACTCGTAGTGCCCATACCTAGTCCGAAACGCTATTTTTGGAACATCTTCCGGTCTAATCTTTAATTGGAAAAATCCTGATCGCAAATCAACTTCCGAGAAACAAGTTGCTCCTTTCAGCTGATCGAATAAATCGTCAATTCTTGGCAAAGGGTACTTATTCTTAATGGTCAACTTATTTAGTTCCCGATAATCGATACACAATCTCATACTTCCATCCTTCTTCTTTACAAATAATACTCCCCACGGCGAAACACTAGGCCTAATAATACCTTTCTCCAAAAGATCTTGCAACTGAGCTGCCAATTCTTTCATCTCTACAGGTGCCATACGATATGGAGATTTTGACACGGGTTCGGTCCCTGGGGCTAAATCGATGGTAAATTCTATTTCTCTATCCGGAGGTAACCCGGGAAGTTCATCTGGAAAAACATCGAGAAACTCATTCACCACTGGTATTTCCTCTATCTTAGGTACCTCTTGCTTGGTATCCATAACATAAGCCATATAGCCCTCGCATCCCTGCCTCAACAGCCTCTTAGTTTGCATGATCGTTAAAAGTCTCCTAGTCTGTCTCTGACCCCTAAAGGTAACTTCTACATTATCGGAGGGCTTAAGTATCACCTTTTTGTTCTTACAGTCAATTTGTGCATTATTCTCTGTTAACCAATCCATTCCTAGGATGACATCAAATTCACCTAACTGGAAAGGTATCAAATTAGCGTAAAAGCAATGCCCTGAGATATCGATCTTACAACGAGGACATACTTGAGTAACTGGAATTCGTTCTGAATTAGCTATTTCTATAACTATAGCCTCATGTAACATGCATATCTCACAATTTAACCTCTGAACAAATTCTTTAGATATAAAGGATTTCGTAGCCCCGGAATCAATTAATACTTTAGCTTGAACAAAATTTACAGGGAGCGTACCTGCTACCACATCAGAATTCTTAATAGCTTCATTCATAGTCATGTTGAAGGTCCTAGCCACTGGTCTGACATTTGCTGTTGGGGGTGCCTCAATCGCTTGAAGCATTGGGTTAGCCAGAACCGGAGGTTTCACCACAGGTACTTTACAGTCTCTCATTACATGCCCTGGTTTCCCACAACGATGGCATATAATCCCTACCTTACACTCTCGAGCATAGTGACCTTTCTGATTACACTTGTAGCACGTTACCTCCAACTTTGCACACACTCCTGGATGCCTCTTTCCATAAGTCTTGCACTCTGCCAAGGGTGGCCTAACCAGTTTCTGCTGATTTGAATCTTGAGGTCTATTTCCTTGCCCTCCATTCCCCGATCCCGGTTTCTTAGAATTCCCATTCTTTCCAGACTGAAACCCTGGCTTTTTATTGGGCACACTCTGAGAGTTGCCTTGCACTTTTCATCCTTCCATTGACCCAACTTTTCTTTTCTTTCCCTCTTTTTCCTTAAAGTACAATTCACTTTCTCCTCCGGCTATCATGGCCTTCTGCACCACAGCTGCATAAGTATCCAGTTCCAAAACTGCTAGCTTACTACGAATCCATGGTTTCAACCCTTGTTGAAACCTCTTTGCCTTCTTCCTCTCCCTATCTACATAAGCCGGAGCAAACCTAGCTAGTTCAGTAAACTTTGTTTCATACTCTGTCACTGACATACTTCCCTGTTTCAACTCTAAGAACTTCATCTCCATTTGATCTTTCATGTAGTCTGGGAAATACTTTTCTTAGAACAACTCTGTAAACCTTTCCCAAGGAATCACTTCCATAGCTTCCAACATCTTTACCGACTCCCACCAATAAGTGGCTTCATTCTTCAGGAAGTAACTTACATATTCGGTCTGTTTATTTGCAGGGACCCCCACCAGTTCAATAGCCTTTTCCATCTCTTTCAGCCAAGATCTCACCTCTACTGGGTCCGCTGTTCCTTTAAATTCGGGAGGTTTAACTGCCTGGAAGGATTTAAAGGTGACTACCGGAGGAACAGGTTGTTGTTGCTGCTGCTGTTGCTGTTGTTGCTGTTATTGCTGTTGTTGCTGAGCCAACAGCTGCTGCTGTAACTGTTGCTGTTGCTGTGCTAGAGTAGCAGTTTGCTGAACAAGGGTCTGCAATATTTGAGCCAAAGCAGGGTCTATTTGACCTACATGAGGTGGGTTGGCTTGTTCACCCTGATTGGAGGTTCGAGTATTTTGTTTCTTCATACTTGGAGGCATATTTCTGAAATCAACGGACAATCATTAGGTTCAAATTCAAGAGTCAATAAATCAAAAGAATCTAATTTAAGCCAACAGTGAATATACTATTGAAATTTAATTCAAGGTTCCCATTCACTACTCGGGTCAGCAATTGGTTTACAAGGTGTAACAGAGTACAAGAATCAAAGCTATGCAAGGTATTCATAAATATCTGATAGATGCATTAACAGAACAATAAACATAATGCTGAAATTAAATATGATACTGAAGGTAAAGGCAATACTAGAAAAAGAAGCAGTGCTGAAAATAAATTCAATGCTGAAAGGTAAATATGATGCTTAAAATAAATAACAATGTGAAAGGAATTTAACGCAGTTTTGCAGAAAGAGATTGTCATATATATTTGGTACAAGCGTAAGAACAACGCTTCGATAAAGGTACAACATAACACTAAAAGAGGAAACTGCTAGCATCTAGTCATAGTGCAACAGATATCTACAACAAAACTGGTTGCACTGCAAACCCTACTGCTACCCTACAATGCATCTATGTACCATGCGTCAGGATGGAATCACTACGCTACGACATATAAAATCCCACCCACAGCTCCACTAACCAACTGATCCTCGTCTACTGATCTGGTCCGAGAATGTCATCTAGCTCACTCACCACCGATGCCAACGTCACATGGAGTGCAATGGCTGAAAACTCATCATCGGACGCATGCTGAGTCCGCGTCTGGATAATAGTCCTCATCACCCGTAGCCGCATCCGGATCTGTCCCAACTCCTCCACTGCTCGGGCTCGCTCCCTAGCCATCTGTGCCTGTGTCTCCTGTAGAGCTCTAACCTCAGCTAGCTGCCCAAACAGAAAGTCTCGCTCTGCACCCACTCTCTGGTACTCATGGTATGGAACAGGGGGCTGAGTAAACTGATATAGTGGCCCGTTCACCGAGCTCTGCGAAACAACACGTGAGGACGCGGATCTCAATGGCGCTGGCTGTGGTATACGGTCCGCCTCAACAGATCCTCTGACGGGTCAAAATCAGAACTAGAAACAGGTGCCTGTAGTACATAAATACCTTATAGTTAGACGTTCTATCTCTCGCAAAACGATCCTAACCTTTCCTATTACTCTACCCCGACTTCCCACCTAATTGTTTCAGTGACTGCGACCTGTAGCTCTAATACCAACTTGTAACACCCTCACTTACCAATATTAAGATTATATACTTTTATAATTAATTAAACATTAATATAGAAGAAATTTTAGAAAATTCGACATGATGTGTTCGTAATTAGGACTAAACACCTGTCCAAATCAACCAAACCAAACCAACTATAACCAAACCTGCTCACAGGCATAATAATAGCAAAACTTATAAAGAAACATAAACTCTGACTAGCCAAGACCGCTCACAGGTCACAGTATGAAACAACTATTAATTAACTATTACAACCAAAGTTCTAAATAAAATAATATACAACTCCATAAATTAATTAATATGTCTAACCGATACAGAAATGATAAGAAATAAGGTTATAAGCTCTCTACCCATCCCACCACCTCAACTCTCTGACTGCCCATATGGCTGCCCCGACCTGACGGTCCACTCCTCTTAGACATCTTCGTGTTTAGCTGAAGAAACAGGATTAGCAAGCAAGTGAGCTAAGAATGCTCAGCAAGTATATATAGTTATAAGCATAAATGAACTGAAACTGCAGGTCTGTTAGGAACTAGTCATCAACAATATAAAAGCTCAACTGATAGATATGTCTTTTATCTGAATCATAAAGTAGGAGTGGATTGGACTATTATACATTTTATAAATAAAAACAATCATAAGGTTAGGCTGCTGATCAGTCATGCACTAACCCCGGACAAACGCACACAACAATGTCCTTAATGGATCCACGGCACACATTGGCCTTAATAATTTCTGACCACGAATCTGGTCCGACCCTTACGGTCCACATTTTAAAAAAAACTAACAGTCCAATCCTAACTAGACATCAGGTGTCGGAACAATCGACCACCTCAACTGCCAAACACCCTGGACACTTTCGTTCCAGGTCAACATCTCAAATCTCACAAAATAAAATAAGGTCGGGTAATTTCTGAATTAGATATCGACAAGTTCGAAATAGAAAAAGGGGTCTTGATTTAAGTCAAGCCACTAAAAGGATCAACGAAAACAATATAATCGATTTGGGGTATAACAATTGAATATTCGAAATTAATGGAAATTAACAGAACAGTTATATCAATGATAAATCAAACGAACATAAGAGTCAAGTTATGATAATCATAATTCACTGGAAATATAAGTGAAGTGGTTTACTTACCTTAACCAGGAAATCACAGAATTCGGAGAGTTCCTAAGTCCTCGACTTTAGCTTTCCCTTTATCCTTGGGATCTACACACATTATAACACTATTTTAGAATTCTACTCAATATTCGCTAATCAACATCAATAATAAATCTTAATCTACCCCCGCGAGTAATCTCCTAATTTTCATTTATTTAATCATACATCAATAATTAATAAGCTTCTAATATAGGTATTTAATTATAGCCAACAAACGTACTCACAAAATCAACTAAATAAATAATAAGGTAAATAACCCAACACCTTGATCAAATTGTGTAATTATATGCACACATATATATATACAAAGAAATTATTTAAGATTTTTAGAAAATTTTGACGGCATCTCCTTTATACGGGTGACTGCCAGTCGGGATACAACCGACACAACCAACACAATTAACATTGCAATATAACCACAATCCAATAATCCGTCTTGATAATATTACTAAACAGTTATATAAACTCAGAATTTAAAACAAGAAATTAAGTTATAACATAATTGTTAAAATTTACATTTTTGGCTCAGAATAATCATCATTGCCAAATACTATCGACTCAATTTATTATTAATATCATTGTCGATGGGGCAAAGTCCCGAAGGTACCCTAATTCGGGTTTCCAATCACGAAACTCTACGCGAAAATAATTACAGTTAACTTGTAATTTTACAAAAGCAACCAAACGAAACATTGATTTCACATCATTATTCGAAATAATAGTAACCACAACCATCGAATTATCAGCAATAGCAGTAATCAAATTAATATCAATAATTCCCAAACCACATCACTGATTCAACCATTGCTGTCACCACACAATTTCACCAACTCACGCATAAACACACTCACACACATATTACAACCTGCGTACACTCACTCACCACATTACCCACACAACGACAGTATACACCACATACACACACTGGATACACTCGCACAGCAGTGGTAACAAGGTCGAACAGGGGAGGGAGAGATACACACACTGCCTTACATTACATACACACACACGATTTAGTGATACGCACACACCCACACCATCGAACCACAGCACATACACCCACGCGTATATATATTTATATACCTGTGTGAGTAGAAAGGTGAGGGAGGGAAAGTGCAAGAGAGATTGATTGGGAACGAGAGAACAATTGGGAGAGATTAATGGGGAGAGATTGAGAGCGGATAGGGGAGGAATTGGGAGTGGCTGCGAGAGACTTCCAGAGAGAGCAGAGATTATCGATGTTCTTGTTTTAGAAAATCTAATTAGGGATTTGGATTATAAAGGATTTGGGGTAAAGAAATGGGGAATAAAGTGATTTAATGATCATACATTTCTGAAAAATAAATAAAACCTTTCCTAAAATCGACATCAATTATAAAAATGGGTAGGACATTAAATTTAAAAATTTAAAAATGAAGAATGTAAAATTACGATCACCCACATATTTTTAAAATATTTTTAGGATCAAAAACGAATTAAATATGGATTTTACAAGATTAAATCCATAAAATGGAAAAATAATTCATAAAAATCATTTTAAAATTCTCAAAACCAAAAATAATTCATCAAATATTTTTAAAAGTCATGTAAACTAATAAAGTTAATAATGCAAAGGATTTCAGGATTTCTGCTAATCCCGAGGATTTCATAAAATTCACAGAAGGTAAATATAACACAATTAAATAGGAAATAAATTCCCAAAAATATAATTAAATATTCCCAGGCTTACACATCACATACAAAACATCAACTAGGCGCACAAATATTATTCCACAGATACTTCACCTCCTCAACAAATTTTATACGTCACATAATTCACATTTAATATTAAATAAATAATTATTATTACTAAAAATCTAAGGCGTTATAAGTACTACTTCAGTACACTTACAATCTTAACCGACAAACTCTGTCCTACACAAACGTGTCCTACAATGCTTTACAACTTAACACACATAGCACATAGCATGTATAGATCACATAAGAACTTAACACGCATATCATACCGACTTACAAATAATTCTTATCAAATTAATATAAGAATTACGAAATAATTCTAACAAAAATCGGACAGCACCTCCTTTGTACGGGTACACTAACAATCAACAATTATAACCTGTACATTTTACCACTAGCATTACACCTCGACATTAGGAATCAATACTGCAATTAAAATAATTTGCACTTAAATCTTTTCGACATACATTAAAATAATATCTGAAATTAATTTTTTTCGTAATTTTGTTCGCATATTAAATTAGAACCGAATGGCATCATCGAAATTTGAATTTAGCAAAACAATAACGAAATTCAACAAAACTTTCGAATCCATCTTATGCTTCTTATTCAATCAAACCATAAGCAGTCAACTATACACAGGGAACACAGCCCAACCGCGCACAGCAACAACAACGAGCCATATATCAACTAAAAGCCCAAATTACAAACCAAACAATTTCGCACATAAATATCAAGATACCTAGCAAAAGGGACAAGTCCAACAACACTGTTGCATACAACTAAGCTCGAAAATGAACCCATTACACGAGATGCACCCTCAGCAACGCAAACGAATCACTTACAACAGGAATCTTCAAATCTCTGCACACCAGTTCAACACAATACACACAGCCATAGATCAACCCGATTAGCACCACCGTGGCAGCTTACAACACCCACAACATCAAAGCCATACCACACACACGCACACCTGTTTTGCACGCACGCACACGCAGACATACACAATACGCACGCTGCACACAAATGCAGCACACACACGAACACAGCTGTAACATGAGCTTGACAGCCCAGACGTGGCAAATCATAGAGGATGGGAAGGGGGCTGAGTCGCGAGAGGGAGAGATTTAGAGAGAAGAATCGCGTGAGAGAGAGAGATGGAGAATGGGAGATTGTGTGGGAGATTGGAGGAGATAGTAGAGAGATATTTCGAAGGAGAGATCGAGAATCATCTGGAACCACAAGAAAGGGGCTGGGTTTTTAAGTCTGAGAAGATAAGGAGCATTTTAGAAATTTCAAAGTTCTGAAAAGCCACTTAAAATCAATTATTCACCCTTTTTAAAAAAATGGAATCAAATAGAAAAATTGGTGGAATTTAAGATTTTCATTTTTAAAATAAAGAATGAAAAATTATGAACACCCACATATTTTTAAAATATTTTTGGATCAAAATATGAATTAAATATGAATTTTACAAGTTTTGATCCTTTAAATACCATAAAACTCTTAAAATCATTTAAAATATATAAACACCCAAAATAATTCTCCCAAAAATTTTAAAAACTAAATAATATTATAAGGATAATAACACAAAAGTTTTCGTGATTTTTAATCACTCCGATAATTTTATGAAATTTTTAGAAGATCAATAATGCATGATTTAAACATATTTAAATCCTCAAAAATACAAACAAAAATACACAGGCTGACACGGCACACGCAGATCATCATATAAACACATGAACACAATATCAAATATATCGACCTTCTAAAAAATATTCACATCATATAATCCACATTTAATATTAAATAAGAAATTTTTAAATACGCGATTTTCTAGGTCGTTATAGCCTTGAGAGTTGGTCATTCCTCAGATCATCATACAAACTCTTAGTGTTCTGATTGATTTGCTCAAAAACTTGATGACTATATCTACTTCACTGTATTTCAAAGACATCAAAGTATCATATGAAAGATGCCATATCTTAGATTTCGACACCATCATAATCTTTTTGATGTACACTTGATTAACTTTTCTGAGAACCACAGTTAAGTAGTCAATCTGCTCCTTCAAACTTCTCAGATACTTTTGAGTATCACCACTCATAGATGCCTTAGAGGCTTGCAGAAACTTCAAGAAAGCAGCGCCATGATATATCTCTGAGTTTACAACTTCTATCAGTTTGGCCTCTGTGACTACACTTACTATAATTGGCTGATCATCTTCATGTCTGGAGGCTTGAGCTTGGTCAGTTGGCATTGAACTTACCACCACTGTAGATGTGATTGATTGCTACAAACCACTTGGAGTAGTGATGTGCACAGTTGGTAGAGTGACAGTTGGTAGAGTAGTGATTGGTTTGGTGAGAGTTGGTTGAGATTTTGAAGGGTGAGGGTGAGTCTTACTGGCTTTAGAGGTTTGAACTTTGGATTTGAGCTTGAGATCCTTGATTTTTATATCATCATTCTCCCCCTTAGGCTTGTTCACAGACGCAGGTACCTTTGATGGGGCCTTTGGGATTGAAGTAGAAGCTGGTGTGTCTGAAGGTAGAGAAAGGTTCATGTGATGCATGATAGCAGAAAGCATATGTTGCTGGTTTAGTAGTACATCAGTTGTGGTTGCATCCTGAGTATCTAGCTTTACATTGAGAAGTGCCAAAGAGTCTTTGAGCTCAGCTTTGAAATTCTTGAGAGAGATCAATTCTGTTTCCAAACTGTCTACTTTAATCAGCAATTATGCAGCTTTGAAACCAGACAATGATTGCTCCTTGAGCCTTTTTACCTCAGAACTCTTCATGTCATGCAGAGGTACATCAGTAACATCCTTATCTCCATATTGGTTTCTCCACATTACATTGATGTAGGAGTTGGAGTCAATAGATTTCTCAATCTAAGTATCCACCTTCTTGGAGAGATTCTTGAATTTGTCATTTAAATCCCAGACAGCAGTCCTGGACTTGTGATTTTCTGCCATTGAGTCTTTGATGGTTTTGATGAGAGTGTCAAGCTGAGGGAATTCTTTGTTCATCTTTGTCTTGATCTCACTTAATACCTGTGAGGTGTCTCTACAAACATTCTCAATTTCTGATTTGACCCCTTTACCCAGGTAGTGAGCAGCCTTTAAACTTCCCTTGTAGGCATCATTTATGGCTTCATACACTTCTGTAGGAGAAAGAATCTTGGCATTTGAGCTTAATGAAGTGAGATACTCCTCCCTCAGATATTGAAGAGCTTCATTCAGGGTTACACTCCCAATGCTGTTCAACCAGCCATCAACATTGCCCTCTCTCTCAGCCTCATCTGTTATCTTTTCTTGTTGCTCCTCCACATCCTTCTTGTGACAGAGAAGTATAGCCTCATAATCAACATTAGATAGATTGGCTGTGAGTAGATTCTGAGCTATTTTTGAGAAGTCACCAAGTTGTTCCACAATTAAGCAATGAAGTGCTTCTTCTGTCAATTGTGGTGGAACAGATGGTGATCCTGAAGCACTGTCATGGTTCACAGGCTTCAGCCATTGTTACATGAAGTTAGAGCTAGAGCTAGGCAAGCTAGACTCCTCAGTTATAGATGCAACTTCTGTAGCCGGATGGAATGACTCTCCCAATGTTGTCTCCACAGAAGTGGGATGAATTACAACATTAGGTGACACATGCACAGAGTCTCTAGTGATAACTAGTGGAACCTCTTTGTGTTTGTGATGGTACCATTAGGAGATGCCCCAACATGCATTCCCTCACCATCTAAAAGTGGGCCTTGGGTGGTGAATAAAGTGTCTTGCACTAAGTCACTTGAGTCCATTGGCTCACCAAGAGAAGAAAATTCTTGGTGATCAATACCTTGCTCCTCAATTTCTTGAGTTACAGGTTGAGAAGAAATATTAGTTGTAGATTTTGGAAGAGAAGTGTCTTTTAGAGTAGATTTTGGCAACTCCTCCTGAGAAATAGAGAGATTTTCAACTGTGATGTGTTCTCCACTTAGTGTGTCAGTGCCAGCCTTATCACTCTTTTGTGTAGACTCTATACAAGAAGGTGCATTGGGGAGAATGCTTGATTTTATAGATGCACCCTGTTGAGAGGGCACATCTAGTGAGCTATTTGCCCCTGATTTTACAACTTCAGCCATTTGAGTGACTGAAGAGGTGGTTTTCTTTGATTTCTTCCTCTTTGGCTTCTGCAAGGGTGACACAAGTTCCTCACTTCCTAAAGCTATTTCATCTAGCAAAGCTGCCTCTGTTAAGATTTGTAATGGAAGAAAGGCTATCTCCTTTCTCTTCTTATTACTAACATCACCCTTTTGAGAGGATGATGCAGTTGGCTCAGTGTTTGGTAATGTGTTTGGTTGAGGAGGTAGGTTAGCAGACCATGTGTTAGGAATTTGTCTACTTGCTTGGGCTTAGCTAACTCAGACTTCGAAGCATATACTGGCTGTGTGAGTGGGTAAGACTGGAAAATCTCCTGCATATGAGGAGTAATCTCAAGCCTTACATCCACATCATTTTTAGAGTCCAAGTTTCCAAAAATGACTTTGGACATGGACTTAGAATAGCCTATTCTTTTTTTGTTCAATCCAGGTATATCAGTCAAAGTAGGGTCTAAATAATTAAGTACGGACTGAATAAATCTAGGAAAGAAAATGTCATTACCTCGCTTTGTTGTGTTCTTACCAAGCTTCCCATATAGCTCATGCATTATGAGCTTTCCAACATTGATCTTTCTACCATTGGACAATGAGTACCCAATCTGCTGAACAGGTGTACTCAATTGATCAAATCTTGATTTCCTTCTAGTGAATACTTGTAGCAGTGTTATAAATACATAGCTCCACTCCTTTCTGAGAAA
Organism: Saposhnikovia divaricata; assembly: GCA_036435485.1. Classification (NCBI taxonomy): domain Eukaryota; kingdom Viridiplantae; phylum Streptophyta; class Magnoliopsida; order Apiales; family Apiaceae; genus Saposhnikovia; species Saposhnikovia divaricata. The sequence goes on along the minus strand of CM071595.1, from coordinate 50,022,154 downwards.
TTTTCTGTTCAAGTTCCCAACCTTGATTGTGTCCCTATACCTAATGAAGTCAAAGAAATCTTCCAGCTGGGAATCAGTCACCAGGTTGTCATACGCATCTTGGTAAAGATCCAGAGCTTTGCTCATATCCTCAGAAGTGATAGTGAACTCTTTATCCAGAACTTTGTAGTTGATGATATAGTCTAGGCCACCATTTTGGAGTGCAATTGACTCAGTTACAGCAGAGCCCCAAAACTGTTCTATTATGTCTAGGTACAGAATTGGATTGGCTGAAAGTGCGCCCTTGATGTAGGACTCAGACATCTATCGAATAAAGCATTTGTAGTTATGGTTGTGACCTCTACATCACTAGTGATAGCAATGTAGTTGGTAGTTTGGGGAAGGTTGAATTGTCTGTTTGCCATTTATAAGAATTAGAAAGAAGAGAATAAAGGTCGAAGAAGAAATTTAGCTTTTGCAATTAGGGTTTTTAAAGGTTTTGGAAATTTGGAATCTTGAGGAATCGAATGAAATGAATAGAATAGTTGTGGAATTGTATAAGTATGAAGTACTTGAATTGTCGATTAGATACATGTTTTGTATCGACAAGTCAGGCATTCGAGAAGTATAAAACAACTATTCGATATGTCAAGAATGGCTTGTTTATCCAATTTAAAAGTAATTCTATATTGAATAAAATATGTTTTTATAAGTGATTTAAAATTTCAGATAAAAATCCAAAAACGGTTGAAGTTCAGCGAGAATTCAGCCTTTTCAAATGATTCGAGAACTCAAATACCATATCGAGAACTCAGGCACTAGAGAACTCAAATACCATATTCGAGAAGTCAAGCATGTCTCTGTTATGTATATCCAAAAGACTCTATTCGAGAACTCGAGAGTACTCTAAAGAGGCTTGTTAGAGAAGTCGAGCATTGACATGAAATGAATCATTAGAGAAGTCTGACTTATCGAAATATTCTTTCACTCATAAAACTAAATTTTAACTATCTTTAAAAATTCAAAGAAATATTCACTAAAGAATATTCTAACAAATTAAATAGTGATTTCCTTAAAATTTCAGAGAAATTTCAAGTTGATACAAAATATGATTTTTCAACATATGCAATAGATTTGAAATATTTATAAATCATATTTCAGCCAACACTTATTTCAAAAATATTGAGCATTTATATAAAGAAAGTGTTTACTGCTGCAACAATTTAGTTGATATTTTCACTTAGCCAGATTCTGAAGAATTCAACATTCCAATCTCACTAACCAACCTTGTGAAGGTGGCTTCATCCAATGGCTTAGTGAATATATCAGCTAATTGTTTATCTGTGGGAACATAATGTAACTCAATGGTTCCATTAGTTGCATGTTCCCTAATAAAATGATATCTGATGTCAATGTGCTTTGTTCTAGAATAATTGACATGATTTGCAACTATAGAGATTGCACTTGTGTTGTCACACATGATAGGAATCTTTTCCAACACAAGTCCATAATCTCTAAGTTGATTTCTAATCCAAAGCACTTGAGCATAACAACTTCCAGCAGCTATGTATTCAGCCTCATCTGTGAAAGTTGACACAGATTGTTGTTTCTTGCTGTACCAAGAGACTAACCTTTGTCCAAGGAACTGACAGCTATCTGAGGTGATTTTCCTATCCACTTTACATCCAGCATAATCAGCATCAGAGTAACCAACCAGATTGAACCCTGTGTCCTTAAGATACCATAAGCCCAAGTTTGGAGTGCCCTTCAGATATCTAAAGATCCTTTTGATAGCAATCATATGTGACTCCTTTGGATTTGAATGAAACCTTGCACACAGACATGTAGCAAACATGATGTCTGGCCTACTTGCAGTGAGATAGAGTAGAGAACCAATGTTTGCACTAAATCACGCAAGCGTACGTGGTCACAAGTAATATAGATATAAGTCAAGTTCGTTCCTACAGAGATCTGGTTTAGGGTTTAATTCAGTTAATGTACCTATGCAACAATGTATGGTTTTTATTCGCTGCTTAGACAAATAACAAATTTGAGGGTTGATTAACTAAGATTAACTAAAAATAAATTAACAAACTAAGAATTAATTAATTAATGAGAATTTAAATCGAATTACTTATGCAAGAGAAAACATGGGATCCTAAATTCATTAAATACTTCGCTTAGAGTTGATGCCTTTAATCAATGCATGTGATGGTTATGATATCTGATCGGACAACACGAAACAAGTATAGGCTACCTTTCAGTATACGAATACCAAACTACTCATACATCCACAAAAGAGATAGAAGATGAATAGGCACCAATTATGCTTAGACCCTATATGTCTATAGAATTTGAAAACATAATGGTTGAAGAACAAGTTATCCATAATGATCACATAGGGCAGCATAAGTTATTTCTAATTACGCTACAAATCATGATGTCACACATACATCAACCTATCCTATGCTAGCATGGCAAGTTCTAAATCTCAAGATCCACTGTCACTTCACAAGAGATTAACAAGGCAAATTAGATATTAGCTACGCATCCAAGAAGAATAAGCACAACCATACAAGGATATCAATAATTCATCACACACAAATCTTTAAAGCAATCAAACTACTAAATTACATAGATAAATCCGTTAGAATCCCATGACAACGATTAATTCATAATCGAACCGCTCATCATCATGGGATCTGATGAAACCATGATAATAAACAAAGTCTGAATAAAAATAATAATGCTAGAGTAATAAGTTAAGAAAACAAATCCCTAAAACATCCAAGAGTTCGCCTAATAGAAGAAAACAAAAGTAGATCTAGATCTCCGATAGTTGTCACGATCTTCGGAATCCTTCTCCAAGTCTGAATCTCCGTCTCTGACTCTCTCTCTATGTTATGTGAAGTGTTGGTACCAATTACAATGATAGAATATGTTTATATAGGCACTAGAAATCTTTCCCAGCAAGAAAAGTCCTAAAATAGCAATTAAATTCGAAGTAGGATAGAAATCAGAAATTTTCCAGGAAGTTCTGGCGCACTCTGCCCTGGTAGGGCACACTCCGCGCTGCTGCATTCTGCCGAATTGCTGAAATTGCTCTAATTTCTTCGTTTTGCCTCCATTTACTTCCAATCCTTTTGCATTAACTTCCGTCTTCTTTCCTTTGACTCATGAACCTTCACGATAGCCTAGGGAAAGACTTCTACCTTTATTCCAAAGCTCGAATTCAACTCCATCATCGACGAAAAATACCAACCCTAATCAACATTTCACAAACTTGCATAACTAGACAAAAACACATTAAAAACACAACATACCTGAGTCCAAGACATCAATTTAAGCCGAAACGAAGCGCTCCAAGTGGATATTAAATCCAATTATCAATCAACCATGCCTCTGAAGACTGAAATATCTACCTTCTTGCCCTTAGCATCTTCATCTAATTTAGTGGCAGTGGCCATGGGTGTCTTTGCAGGTGAGCTATCTTCCAAATCAAACTTCTTCAATAGGTTTTTTATGTACTTAGTTTGACTGATAAAGATACCATCCTTTCTCTGACTAACTTGCAATCCAAGAAAGAATGTCAACTCTCCCATCATGCTCATCTCATACCTGCTTTGCATGAGTTTAGAGAATTTTTCACATAGCTTCTCAATAGTAGAACCAAATATGATATCTTCCACATAGATCTGTACTAGGATAATATCATTGCCATGTTTCTTGTAAAACAGTGTCTTGTCCAATGTGCCTCTAGTGAATTGATTTTCAAGAAGAAATTGTGACAGAGTGTCATACCATGCCCTTGGAGCCTGCTTAATTCCATACAGTGCCTTAAGAAATCTGTAGACAAATTCTGGGAAATGTGGATTCTCAAAGCCAGGTGGTTGTTGCACATATACTTCTGCTTCCAACTCTCCATTCAGAAATGCACTCTTGACATCCATTTGATACACCTTGAAATTTGAATGTGAGCAAATGCCAAAAAAATTCTGATGGCTTCTAACCTAGCAACAGGAACAAAAGTTTCATCATAGTCAATGCCTTCCTGTTGAGAGTGACCTTTTGTAACCAACCCTGCTTTGTTCCTTACAATCACACCATCTTCATCCATCTTATTTTTCAGAACCCATTTTGTTCCAACAATGGTTCTGTCATTTGGTGCAGGCATAAGTTCCCATACTTTGTTTCTTTCAAATTGATTCAGCTCCTCTTTCATGGCAATAATCCAATCTAGATCCAACAGTGCATCATCAAGTTTCTTTGCTTCAACTTGGGACATAAAGCTACAAAAGAGACACTCATTTTGAGTTTCTCTCCTTGTCCTTACTCCTGCATTTGGATCTCCAATAATTTGCTCTGCAGTATGTGGTCTATCCCATTTTATTGAATGCTCAGGTTGATTCCTCAAGTGTGATGTTGCTTCATCATCCAAGTTATGATCATATTCATTTCCTCCCCCTGTGAAGGTGCTCTCATTCACAGGTGTGTCTTGGATGCTTGTTTCTTCACTGTTGATTGGCACAAACTCTTCTTTTGCTTCATCATTCACTGGAGTTTGTTGAACTGTAATCTCAACTTCAGTTTCAATCTCTTCATCAGAATCATCCATATTTTCAAATCTTAATGGATCTCTATCTTCATCATTGGCTTCTTCTAGTCCAGGTAGTTTGCTGTCATCAAATGTCACATCTGTGTTTTCCATAACCTTATTTTGACTGATGACATAAACCTTGTATGCAGTTCTCTCCATAGAATAGCCAAGAAATATTCCTTCAAATGCCTTTGCATCAAATTTTCCAACATATCCATCCATTATATCTATTATAGGGGAACATGAATTTTCAAGGCTATTTAGTAAATTACTAACATGCCCCTCTACTATATTATGGATAAAAAAATTGTTCTTACTGGGAATTAAACATATAACCACTCCATTGGACAAATAACTAATGTACCATTTACAACCACTATATCATTACAACCATTTGATATCAACTTAAAAATCATTCACTCCATTCACTAAAAAATTCACTTGGTATATTCTTTTTAATGTATTTATTTAAAATTCAATTAGAATTAAACTATCAACATATTTATCCCTTTCTAATTATTAAATGCATTATATTTTTAATGATTAATGATGTATATTAAAGGGAAGTGAATTTTCATGTTATTTAGTAGATGTCTAAAATATTTTGTTTATGTATATGTTTTTAGGAAATTTATGGAATATAATTTCATATTCTTTGACTCTACCGCTATACCATCTATATTTTTCTATATGAAAAACATAGTATTTAGATAAAGGACGATCATTAAATCATTTCAGATCGGAGAATGCGAACTCCGCTCCTATTCCTCGAACCTGTCCTGATCCCTGGACAATAGGGATGGCAACGGGTCAGATCGGATCGGGTTTTGGCCAAATCCAAATCCAAAGTTTTCGGATAGGTTCGGGTTTGAAAAACAAAATCCAAATCCATACCATAGGGTTTTATCGGGTTTCGGTTCGGATTCGGGTTTAAATCGGGTTTTTAATTCAAAACTTAAAAATTAAAATATTCATATTAAGCAAAATATAAAAGTACAAATATAATTTAAATTTAAAAATAAAAATATTTTAGTTGCATAAAAAATTTAGAATATTATAAAAAAAAAATTAAAAACTATAAGAAAAATACAAGAATATACATATATTTATATAAATATATATATGGGTGATCATTTTTTTTATTTACTTGATATGTATCTTACATATATATATATATATATATATATATATATATATATATATATATATATATATATATATATATATATATATATATATATATATATATATATATATATATATATATATAGGCTAGCGTTCAAATAGAAACCAACCTTAGAATAGAAACTAGAAACCTACACTAAATAAATTATATTTCATTTATTTTAATGGCCCCGCTAGGGACACCTTCACAAAAAACGTTTAAAATTCTTGGCTCTATTCAACAAAAATATAAAAAAAATAAAAAAAATTTTAAAAAAAGTTACTGTTCACGTGCCACGTCATCACGTGAACAGTAACTTTTTTTAAAATTTTTTTTTATTTTTTTATATTTTTGTTAAATAGAGACAATAATTTTAAACGTTTTTTGTATTGGAGTACCCCTAATTTGTTCATTATATTAGCTTGAAATATTTAATTTAGGTTTAGTTTCTAGTTTCTATTCTAAGTTAGTTTCTATTAGAACAAGACCCTATATATATATATATATTGGTGAATTGGTGATTATATTATTTTTTCAAACAAAAAATCTATATTTTACATTACATTTTTTAATTAAATTAATTTGATAAATTATGATATGTAATATATGCATTAAATTTAATATTATGTTTTCTATACCAATTCAAATTAATATTTATTTATTATAATAAAATATTATAATTAAAAAAATTTTTATTCTATTTTTTTAAAATTAAGATATAGTGACAAGAGAGTTACCTGGAAGGCTGGAAGAGTGTGATACTAACGTAACTAGCCGTTAGGGGTGTTCATGGGTTTGATTAGCCGGGTTGGAGACATTTTTGCAAAACGATCCAATTAAATCAGTTTGAAGTTTTTTAACCTAACTCACAAAAAATAAATTTGTAATCCAACCATACCCAACGTACATCATAAATCAAAATTATATAAAATCGTTTGTTTCGAAAATCTAAATAAAACTAAAATACATATAAATTACAATTTTAGTGTTAGTATTTAGTTTTTATTAATATTATAATTTTAGTAATATAAACTATATCATAAGTCATAGACATACGTACGAAATATAATCATACATTTATAAATTAAATTATATTATAGTCTATAATGTATGATTATATATAATATATAAATAAACATTTATTATCAAATAAGGTTTGTAACTTAAATCGGTATGGGTTGGGTTGGCCAAAAAAACATAGAATCCGTACACAATCCATTTAATTTGATATTTTTTAACTTAATCAAGTATCGGATTTTTTTTAATCGGCTCAATTGACCGAAAAGAAGGTCGAGTTGGGTCTATTTCATCCAATTTATGAACCCATGAACACCTCTACTAGCCATGAACCAAATCAATTATCAGAGATCATTCAGTTAAACATAATATAATCAATTAGTAGGGAACGAAATGTAAGTCCAAGAACTTAACTACAGCAATACACGACTGATTCTGGACGATATACAAATAATGTCAGGCATATTGTGAATTTGGACAACTGATGAGATATATATGGTCATTAATAAATATAAATATTGAATGTAAATAAAAAAAAAGTAGTAAAAACTAATATGTATATTGTAAATTTATTATTATTATGAAATATGGTACGATGCAGTCTTTACCGCATTAATAAAATTCAAAATTACAACTCACACCACACCATACAGTTTGGATAAAATTAAATTCACAATAGCATCATGAATACAATTTGGATAAAATTAAATTCACAATAGTATCAGGAAAATTAAAAATCGTATTTGGCGATTTGAGCAATTTTTCAAATTTAGCGGTTTGATAAACATAATTATACTTTAATTAAAATCGGTTAGTATAACTGGTAGCAGTTATTATATTTAGCTAGACTAAGAAACATGAGTGTTTTATCATTTACAATGTGTATAGGGTAAATTTATTGCTAAAATTAGAACACAATATAATTTTTTAAGAAAAATTAATATTAATTAAAAAAATTGAACATTATATCCATAGTGTTTAAATTAAAGTATACTGTTTCGATCATATATAAATTTCACGTTATTATTAGCTTGCGCAAGAATATATTTTGTCAAGTATATCAAGAACATAAAATATTTCTGAAATTACGAGTGAATTATGCGAATTTTAATGGATCCCATACTTTGCACAGGCTATCATGTGTGAAGAACATTCGGCATGAACAACATGAGGACAACGCAAGTTAGGAATGACAAACAACACATAGCCATTTCTCCTTTTCTTTGTCTTACCACTTTGCAATCAGCGTTTTCACTTTGTGTATCAGAACCACTACACGAACAAACTTTTCATTCTTGAATTTATGATCTCAAAATCGTATCTTCGTCTCAATTTAGATTTAATTACTTAGATTTAAATACTCAATTTACGCATAATCGTCTTGCTGATTTAAGCTTATCATTACATATATTTCATGTTACAAGCTATCTGTCATAGTTCAACCTACGTGTCATATGTTTTAACAAATTTAGATTTAAATACTTAATTTACACGCAATTCTCTTACCGATTTCAGCTTATCATTACATACGTTATATGTTTTAACTCATATGTTTTGGCATTTAGCCCGTGCTTTGCACGAGCTTTCATGCTAGTTCTGAATTATCCTTCAACACAAAGCATTTGTTTCCAAAAGCATGAACATGCTTAAGAGTAGACTTCTTTCCAGTCTTCAAATTGTAAGGTGTCTTTATAGTGTTTTTGTTGATGAGGGTTCTGTTTTGAATATAGCATGCAATGCTTACAGCCTCAGCCCAAAAACATGTAGGCATATTTGCATCAAGCAACATTGTTCTAGCAGCCTCAATTAGAGTTCTATTCTTTCTCTCAACAACTCCATTTTGTTGTGGAGTCCTTGAAGCTGAGAATTGTTGTGAAATACCATTCTCTTTGCAAAATGCTTCAAGGATGGTATTTCTAAACTCTGTTCCATTGTCACTCCTTAATGCAATCACACTTGCATTGTTGGCTTTTGTTTATTTATCAACTTTCTTTATGTGCACAATGATTACTTGTGGAGCCTCATCTTTTGATGCTAGAAATTCCACCCATGTATACCTTGTAAAGTCATCAACCATCACCAATGCATACTTCTTTCTTGCTAGTGACATAATATTGACAGCCCCAAACAAATCCATGTGAATTAGTTGTAAGGGCTTGGTTATTGATGTCACTGTCTTTGACTTGTGGCTTGACCTTTTCATCTTTCCTTTTTGACAGACCTCACACACTCCTTGAGAGAATTCAAGTGTGGGCATGCCTCTCACTAACTCTCTTTTGACTAAAGATTTAATGGCTTTAAAGTTCAAGTGTGATAACTTTTTATGCCACAACCAACAATCTTCATTTGATGCCTTTGTGTAAAAGCAACAAATTTTATCCTTGCTTGCAGAATCCATATTGGCTACAAACAGGCTTCCCTTCCTTACTCCAGATAGAGCAAGTTCACCAGTCTTCTTGTGAGTGATCAAACATTCATCCTTGTCAAAATTCACTTTGAAACCTTTGTCAGTAAACTGACCAACACTCAGTAGATTATGCTTGAGCCCTCTGACTAGTGCTACGTCTTCAATGATGACATTACTAACTTTCAGTTTGCCATATCCCAATGTGTTACCAATGCTGTCATATCCAAAAGTAACCATAGGGTCATCCTTTTTCTCATACTGTGATAGCAGGGCCATATCACCAGTCATATAGTTTGAGCATCCACTGTCCAACACCCAACTGACTTTCTTTTCCTTTTCTTTACCCTGCAAACACAAATGTATTACTTCTTCTTTGGTACCCAAATAAATTTGGGTCCTCTTGGTTTAGAAACATTTTATCATAAACAGCATGATTATCAACTTTCTTAGGACTAGTCTTCTTATCACTGCTAGAAGTCTTAGAATTTGAATTCTCAGACTTAGGTGATAGAGGCACCTTCCTTGCTTTAGGAGGAATTGAAGACTTTAACCTTATGTAGTGTGTGTGAGAATTGTGACCTATACAACCATTAATGAATTGCTTTCTTAAATTGAAACAACTAGTCATTACATTCATATTGCATGGCATACAGTCAAATTTATCACAAAATGGGGAATCTGTATGTCTTAAATGTTGGGTTTCAAGCAATCAAACGCAGCGGAAAAACGTGAAAAAAAAAATTGAAACCCACCGCATGGATCCATGCGAGAATTGTATATTTAATTCGTAGTTCACAGAAATTAGTACCTTAAAGAGCTTTCCAATGTCTGAGAGTGAAGAATGGATTGTTCGATCACCACGTATCCCGCACGAGCGATGTACGTCTCTATGGTATCCACACGAACGCTTTCTTGAAGGAATCGCAGTGTACTAGCACCAAGAACTCGAATTTTCTCCTCTCTTGCTCTCTCCTCTTTTGCTGTTAGGGTTTAGTGTTTTTAATGATAATAAAAACGTGTATCACCTAGCAGCCACCAAAGAGAGTTATATAGCTGGAGATAAAAACGAAATTCTAACTCTAATCTCTTTAGAGTTTGTCTCAATCCAAATTCTGTTAAATCTCATCTTATTAAGTCTTACTTAATAAGCAAGCTACTGAATTTTGGATTATTAATAATTCGAATTTAGTTTCTTTAATTAATCAAGTCAATACTTAATTAATTAATTAAAAATTTGATTTATCATCTTAATTTAAATCCGATTATCTAAATTAAATTATCCTTCAAGCGATCTTGTGTGTGACCTTATAGGTTATTATTATATTGACAACAATTTTATTTAATAAATAAAATCGTAAACAATGAGCGGTATCTAGTAATACATCATTGTTACCCAATTAATAATAATTAAATCGGTGAATCGATTTCGCCTTTCGTGAATAATGTTACATGTAATATAATCCCTTTAACCTTGATATTATAGATTAAACTAGAGGCATGGAATGTGTCATCCTCGTCATAATTTAATCTTTATTTTCTTGATCGATGAGTAGACTATTCAAACAAATCATTATTTGAGCACGGCCATGCATTTCATAGTCTCACTCAAACAAGAGGCCAATAATATCACTCATATATATTTATATATATTAAGGAGGGTTAAATTCCATCTAGATCATTCACATTTCTCATACAATTCATAATATACCCAAGACCATCTTTATCATTACCCGATTAAAGATAACTTTTGATAGAATCAAAGTATATTAATTCTCATATAGAAATGTAATGACTTCAGGTCTAAGGATCATTACATCATTATCACATTGAAATTCATAATGACACATTTATTCATTCCATGTCGAATCTCATAGCGGGTCTATCCAGTACATCGTACTCATACATGTACCTATGCATTGACTTTAGTATCATCATACTTATGATCAATGAGAAGTGATCATCAGTCAATCAACATACTAGTCTCGATGTATTATTATTGTCCCAATAATAATAATACTTGACTAGGGATATTCAAGATTATTATACTATATATTATCTCATAATTATATAGTTCGTATCAATAATCTAGGGACATTTATTATACTAACAATTATATCGCAGTAAATACTAAGCATAATAAAACATCAATATAATCAAAATATAACATAAATGTCAATGACGAAGTTTAACTAAACTGAAATGTATTGCCTCTAGGGCACCTACACTAACATTAAAGGCACAGAGCAATCATATAAAGGTTTAGGCACACTACCTGTAGGTTTCTTACAAGCATGAGTTAAGTGATTAGTACTGAACAGTTTTGACATGTTTTCCTAGGGGCATTAGGCACATAAGCATAGTTGATATATTTGTTAATCCCTAGTTTGTCATTTCTGTTTTGTTTCTTTTTAGCCACATTCTTCACAGATTCATTCTTTCTAGTTTGTTCAAACTTAACAAATTTTTCAGTTTTAGGTCCAACTCCAACAGGCTTCTTGGTTTTCAATTTGACACTCTCACTCTTATAGGGTGCTGGTTGCTTACTTGATTGTGCCTCATCTTCATCAATCAACATTTTCTTGATGAGTAAGGTCTCCTCATCAATTTCAAGTGTTGACTTTTTAAAGATAAGTGCCTTAGCATTTGTCAAAACATGAGGCACATTCTCATGAACAACCTTATCATTGTCAATGACAACACAGCCTTTCCTCCTTTTCAAAGTGTCATAGTCAAAACTAATAGCAGCCTTTGCATTTTCTTGATGTTTCTCAAGATAGGACTGCAATAGGATAGAGGAGTTCTTAAAGGTTCTGAGTTTGAATTCATTCTAAGCTATCTCATCCCTAATAGCCTTTTCAATCTGACTAGCACATAGAACCTTATTCTCTAAGTATTCAATTTCTTTCTTAAGGTTTTCTACTTGCATAGCAGTTAGCTCTAATTCCTCATTCCTTTTGTTTAACTCTTCATTTCTAGTAGACAGTTTAACAATTTCTTCATTAGCAGCAGTCATACTAGTGTGAATATTAAACATCTCAACAGATAATTGTTCAACAATGTCTTTGTATTCAGAAACAGACATATCTATGGTAGTGAGAGATGGTACCTGAGAGTCTGATGAAGATGTTTCCTCCTTGGAATTGGCCATCAAGGCATAATTGCAGAATTCTTGCTCTTCTTCATCACTGTTAGTATCATCCCAAGACTTCCCTTCAACTATGTAGGCCTTGCCTGGTGTTTGCTTTCTGAGAAGCCTCATATTTAGCTTCAAGCTCAAGAAACTCCTTATCCTTCTTTTTAGGCTTTTTGCATTCAAGCAAAGTGCCCTAGGTCATTACATCTATAACATCTCAATGATGACCTATCCACATAGCCAGTTTTGAATTTATTCTTGTTTGGCTTCACAAATGCTTTGCTCTTGTTGAATGAATGATTCTGAGGTCTAGGTTTGAAGGGTTGCTTTCTCTTGAATCTGATATTTGGAAATTTTCTAGCCATGAAAGCATATGATGTGTTTTTCATGGCATCTAGCTCCTCAAGAGTATAAAACTCATCTTCTTCCTGTTCCTCAACAACAATCTCAGGCAGTTCCACTTCAGGTTCTTCATCCACTATCTCTTCAATTCTCAGTTGGCTTGTAGAGGCTTCAAGGTCCTGGATAGATTTGTTCACAATCAAGGCACATGATGTATTGATCATCTTGCCTTAGTTGACTTGAATAGCCCTCTTTTGCAACAACTCAAGTTCACGTGTCTTCAACACACTATAGAGCACATCCAAGAGAGATTGTGATGAAGAGAAATCCGCAATATTTTTAAATAAAATAATCTTAAACTGCATAATATTAGTTTTAAGAAAAAAATAGTATACAATTGTATCATCGCATTATTCAATTAAATCAAATAGTGCAAAAAAATATTAAATAAAAAGGATTGTATTTATTAATATAAAATTAAATTATAATATTTTTATGTAAAATAAATTATATATTTCATGTAAAATAAATACATTTATTAATAAAAATACTAAAACACCCCTTACAATTAACGGCATTTTGATGAAAACCGTTTAGGGGATGCAAACTGAAAGAAAAAATGAAGTATCGAAGGTGAAGTGCCAGCAAAAAAAAAATAACGGTACCTATCTGTCTTTGACAAATACTTAAGGGTTACAAAGTGCAATAAGCTCTTTAATAAATGATATGTATTGTTTAGAATTAATAATATAAAATATTAATGTAAATTTGTTGTTGACGGGATTCGAACTTTGGATCTTTAGAAGAGGGATTTAAATATAGAATATTTGTTATTATTAGATCTAACGATTATCATCTATTTACTAAATATGTAAATGTCACTATTCTTTTAAATGGTTGAACCAAACTACCAAGAATTATACCTAGTTTGCTTATCATATATTAGTATAGATAGATAGATATAGATTTTATTTATACTAGCTTATAATCCGTGCAACGCACGACTCTTTTTCTAATATTTATTATATTTTTTTTTATTATTTATTTGTTATTTGTTTACATATCAAATTGTTGTTATGAAATTGATATATATATATATATATATATATATATATATAAGATTTTACACGTTCAAATTATTATGTGTTTTTATCTTGAATTCTTAAAACTTGATTTGGATGATGTTACAGCCTACGTGAAATTAACAAAATAATCTTTAATTTAGTGATGATTTAACAATTTTCTCCAACTAAAACTACCAAGAAACAAAAGAGAGATGAAATTGACGATTTTTTATATTTTAAAATTCTATTCTATTTAGGAAATCTACTTATATTTTGTTTTGATTATCAAAATAACCTTCTTATTATTTGAAGATAGTTTTACTAACAACCAAATACAGTTTTAATAATAAGTGTAGGTGGGATTTGTCCAAAACTTTGATAGTTGGTAGTCTGGTCCTCAGTACGATAAAATAAATAAGAACTGTTAGATCTTAAAATAAATTGATAAAAAATGTTGGATCTAGCATAAAAAATATTTAATATTTTAACTTGTAAACTAAAAAGTGTATTTATATTGAAATACGATAAAGTGCTTGTCAATGATTTAAATCATATATAATTAGATTTTCTATATTGAATAGGATTATTAATGTAGGTATTCTACACTAAATAGGATTAATGTAAAAATTGAGTGATTTCATTTGGATAATAATTGTTAAATCATCACTAAATTAAAGATAATTTTATGAGTTTCGCGTGGACTATAAAATCATTATATCTCGAGATAGAGCCTAAATAGTAAATATGAACCTTTTTTAATATTAATAAATAAATAAATAAAATTCAGTTCTAATACAATCTTTTATATCCTTTTCAGATTGTAACTTCTTTTTAAAATTCAATTCTAATACAACCTTTTAATTATATCCTTTTTAGATTATAATTTTCTTTTTAATATGATATAATCATGATCGTTTATTTTTAAAAATATTATATTCGACGGTTGAGATTATTTTAGCAGTATAGTGACCAAACCAAAATTATGGATAAGATTCCTCTTACGCTTATTATATATAAGGATATAATTTTAATAATTATATATCTCATATATATTACTTAATATAATATTGGCATAATATATATTATTAAATAATAATCGTTTAATTATATTATATATTGTTCGAATCATGATTATATTTTGTCATAATATAAATATAAATGAAAGTATCGTATATACTTACATTCAAATTTTTGTTGATATTATCATATTCAAATTATGATTTCATAATAATCCCTAATTTAATATTTGTCTAAAATAGAATTTAATATTAATTTGTAATTGCGTAAATTTTTTATTATTTATTATATAGTTTTAGTTTGTTTTCACTTTGTTGATTTATAAATTGTTGTAAATTTATTAATAAATACGTGATATTAAAATTATTAAAATTGATTTTGAAAATATTTGATTTCCAGGTAATTGAAAGAGTCTAAAAGAAGTGGGTGTAAATGAAGAATTTTAATTCAAATATAACTTTTATTCAAATATTTAAGTAATGCAAATTCGTTTTTCAAACAAAAAAGAGTATATAATTAAATATTAATTGGAGTAATTAAAAAAGTTTGTTATTATAAAACTACCCATCTTAAGTTTTAGGCTTTTAAAAATACACAGCCCAACTTTGTAAAATTCAGGCGCTACGACCATACTTTCATTTATTTTAAAAATACGTTGTTTACAGTTATAAGACAATCTCCGTCTTCAAGCTTTCTCACTCTCTGGATCTCTCCCGTCATTTCTCTTCTCACGCCTTCATCCACCGCCTCTCTCTTCTCCATTTTTACACCTTAAATTCAAAGCAACCATCACTGACTCTTCCTTCTTATATATTACGGCATCGCAGGGGCACATCTTCGCCTTCGAATTTCAAGTTTCGAACAAGAAAATAATGAGTTCAGGCATATGAGTAACAAGGGGGTGGGAATGAAGAAGCAGCGAATAATTGAGTTATGGGTGCCACTGAATTGGTGAATGGTATTGAGGTTGATGCTAAGGACCAATGTAATGAGTTGCAATTTGGGAATTTTGACACGAGACTAAAACGAAGTGTAGGTGCTATGTTTGTTGATTTGCCTAAGAAAAACTAGTATGGGAATTTGATTGTGTTCATGTGAGATGTTAATGTAATTTTGGTAATTTTGTGCTTAATTGTTAAATTTGTGATTTTTGTCGAAAAATTGTGCTCGTTAGAGTTGCATTTATGCTTGTTACTTAGGTTTTGCATTATATCAAATAGTGTGGGGTGTAATTACGGATGGTGTATTTGGTAGATAATTTAGTTGGTTAGATGTTCAAATTGTTTGTGTATCTGGTATTGATTTGCAATGTTATGTTTTGGGATCAGGTGAAGATTGTGAATAAAACCAAAGCACTCTCAACTGGAGCAGTGCAGCTAACGAAAAAAACAAATTGAATAGACCTTTATAAACCTCTCCTTTATTTCCTTGTATAGTTGTGTTTTAACTTAGAGTTGACTAATATGCTAGAGATCAAATTGAGAGGAGAGATTTTGTTATAAAATCAAAAAGTATGCATCTATATCTACTTATGTGTTTTCTGTATGTATATGTGCATAATTGTAGTATAAAATTATTGTTTGTGTGTGATTTGGATTGAATATATAAATATGGTTGCAGGAGTTGCAAATGTAGTTACAGGAGTTGTATAAATGTGTTTTATATATGTATATGTGTTGAATTGTACTATTGAATGATTGTTTGTGTGTGATTTGATTTGAATATACATAGAAGAATTAAGCAGGAGATTGATGAAATTCAGTTGTGTATCGATATGATGCACTCCATGGTTGTTTTTAGGTGTGTTACAATCATACAAATATATACCAACTGTTTGACAAAATCTCCCAGAGAAATACATGATTGCACTTGGTTGATTGTAGCTACACCCATATTAATAGTCAGATTCAACCACTTCTATCAAATTGCAACCTTTTCAACCTTGTTTGCAACCTTTGCAACCATGGTTGCAGAAGTTGCAACCCTTACAATATTTGAACATTAATGTTGAGATTAATTCTAATTGTTGTGATTATCTCTGTTTTATTGACTAATTATTTGTGATTATTTTTGTTCCATTAACTTCAGAATGGAAGCACATTGGATCCTTTGGCGCATTTGAATCAAGTTGCGATCAATGATGGTGATTGGGATAATCGGGCACAAAGCAAGCAAAATGTTGCTAATAAGGATATATAAATTTCACATGAGAATGAGAATGTAGAAATGCGCGCGCGCGCGGGGGGGGGGGGGAGGGGGGGAGAGAGAGAGAGAGAGAGAGAGAGAGAGAGAGAGAGAGATGTACCGATTCATATTTTTCTTTTTGTTTGTAATTTATTGAATCACTATGAATGAAACTGATATGACATTTATGAGTTTGTACATTTGTTAATTTTATGTGGAATAGGTCCCACAGGGAAACCCATCTTATTATCCAGATTCAAAACTTTATATCAGTCGTAACAGCTGCAACCTTATTTGCAACATTTACAATCTTGTTGTAGAAGGTTGCAACCGTGGTTGCAGAAGTTGTAAAGATTGTTGCAACCATGTTTGTAGAAGTTGCAACCATGGTTGCAATCTTTGTCATTATACGGAAAATACAAAAAAATTATTTAAAATGATGTTAAATGAACAGGTGAATCCATCAAATGATGTAGGTGAAGGCGCAAAGCTGCGTGGGAGACAATTATGTCGATTCAGCAATTTGATTCCGGTCAATGTGAATATAATAGAAGAACAAGTTTCTTTTGATTTTAAGTATAATTGCTAAGTTAATTAAGTTGTAAAAGGGTTTTGTATTTGTTTAAGTTGAAAATATAGTTTGTATAAGTTGCAATTGTTGTTGCATAAGTTGCAAAATTATTGCAATAGTGTTGCAACCTCGTTTGCAACCTTTGCAACTATGGTTGCAACTTCTGTAACCTTTTTTGCAACATTTGCAAACAAGGTTGTAAATGTTGCAAACAAGGTTGCAAACGTTGCAAATAAGGTTGCAAAAGTTGCAACTGATTTAGATGGGGGTCCCTACGGGGCCTATTCCACATGATTTCAAATTATATTCATATTACACGAGTTGAGGACCATACATTATTTTACTCACTCTAAAATTATAAAGTATCAAAACAACAAACCATTGCCAAACATGGTTGCAAAACAAAGTTTCTATTAAACTTAAAACCATTAATTATCAAATTCATCAAACCAAAAGAACTATATAGTTATGTCAACAACATTGTTTTTCTACTACTAAATGTCATAAAATAAAAAATACAACTCATTTCTTCACATATTTCGTCATTCTATTTCCCTTTCATGCATTATTGTATCCTCACTGTCATCAGCTACAACATTTGAGACACCAGTTCTAACCTCTACAACATCATGCCCACCTTTTGCAACTTGATTCTAATCTCATTCTCAACCTCATTGACAACCATAACATTTTAAAATGCATCTTCCAGGTTCTCACCCTCATCCTCTACATTCTCATCCTCATGTTCAATTCCTGCATCCTTATCAGCAATATTTTTCTTGTTTTGTTGCCAAGCATCTAAATCATCAACATTGCCCGCAACTTGATTCATATATGACAAAGAATCCAAAGTGCTTCCATTCTGAAGTCAATGCAACAGAGATAATTAAAAATAATTAGTCAATGAAACAAAGATAATCATAAATATTTTGAACTAATCTCAACTTTATATGTTTAAATAATGTAAATAACATAAATAATGTAAGGGTTGCAACTTCTGCAACCATGGTTGCAAAGGTTGCAAACAAGGTTGCAAAGGTTGCAACTGATTAAGATAGAACCCCCCTGCAGGGCCTATTTGACACAAACCAAAACAAAGAATAGACCCCAAAAAAATTCTACATAATCAGAGTGTATAGAGGGACAAATAATGAATAATAAAAGTCGGAATAATATGGAAAATATCTTAAATACATACTTGTTTATCAAAAATTGCATGCAACTTAGAGAATCATGTGATCGCATCTCAAATTAAAACAAAGGCAGGTTGATCTTATTATTTTTCTTCGAATAGAATGTTGTCGTCCTAAAAGTATATATACATGATATGTGTGAGCCTTTACAAACGTATAATCATGTTTGTGAAATCATGTATGCAACCTTCACAAGCATGTTTGCAGAAGTTACAATTGATATAAATAGACAATTAAGATGATGTCCCTATGGGGCCTTTACTCATATCAAAAATAAGGATAAACATGAATCAAGAAATACCTTATCAACAGAAATAGGTGTTGGCAACAAAACTCAAAATCAAATGCAATTTTTAGTTTATTAAGTTACATTTGTTTCATATACCATAATCTGATAATAGCAAGGATACAACTTTGAAAGTAACCAAAATCAAAAAAATGCAATTAATGTTTCTCCTTGACATTATATCAAACACTTGATGAGCAATTTAATTTTTTCAAATACTACCCTATAAGTAACTAAATACAACCAAAAAAGCAACTTCTAGTCCTCTCACTAGCACCATCAAACAGTCGGTATATTATGCACCACCACCAACAATTAACATAAATTTATACCATAATCAACCAAAATCAACTTAATTAATCTACTAAATATCAACAGTCCTGCACTCGAAATTTTTAGAAGCATCAATATATAAAAATTGGAAAGAAAACTTTTGGAAGAGGGAGGGAGAGAGAGAGAGAGAGAGAGAGAGAGAGAGAGAGAGAGAGAGAGAGTACGGATTGAGCGACCTATTACATCTTCTGCAACCTCATGCCCACACTCCGCAACCACATTGCCAGCCGCTACATTTTCAAATGCATCTTCTAAGTTCTATCATTGTCAACCTCATTGTCAACCACTACATTCTCAAATATTGCAAACAATGTTGCAAATGTTGCAACGGATATAAATAGTTGAACGTGACAATAAATATGAGTGGCCCTGCGGGGCCTGTTCCACAAAAACAAAAACAAATGAAATAGACAATAAAAAACCTACAGAATTAGAGTGTACATATCTGCAACCTTTGCAATCATGGTTGTAACTTTTGCAACCATGGTTGGGAAAGCTGTAGATATGGTTGCAACTTATAGCACTACATTAGTAAGATGAGTACAATTAAGATGAATGCCCCTGCGGGGCCAATAAAGATATAACAATTCTAAACATATCACAATTTAGATGGTAAAGAACTCAAACCCCCTAAATTACAAGAATTTCTCAATTGAATGACACTCCTGTACAAAAATAAAAATCAACTCAATAAAACCCTAATTTAATTAACACGCAGAGAGAGAGAGAGAGAGAGAGATTAAGAGAGAGAGAGATAGAAAGAAAGATAGATAGATAGATAGATAGATTACCGAGAGTCGAACAAGATAATGAAAATCGCTGGAGAAGTTTCGAGATCTTCGGAGATGTTTCGAGGTCGCCGGAGAAGGGAGGAACCAAATAGTACGATGAAGAAGGATCAAAAGAGGAGATGAAAAGAGAGTACAGATTAAGATAATCGGAGCAATCGATGTCACCGATGAACAAGTAGAATCTTCGAACTTCAAAATGATGTATATTTGAATGGAGATGAGAAGAAGGCAGCGTGAATGGAGATGAGAGATGAGAAGGAAAGACCGTATATTTGTTAAAAGAAAAAGATAGAACCGCTTGTGACGGTGTTTTTAAAAAACTGAAAGTGTATATTTGGAACCCCGTTTTAACAACGGTAAAAATGTAAAGAAAAGTTAAAAATATATATATTTTTGTAAATATCCCAATTTTATATGCAATTTATTTTATTTTTTTCATTTTTGGAAGGTGTTAACAAATTTTTTGCGAAGATGTTAACCAACCGACCAACCAAGGAATTATATCGTGTTTCGCTTATACTAGTACAACATAGATATATAATAAAAAAAACATTAAATTTCTTTATAAATAAAATATCTAATTGTCATCGTTTTTACGCTACGTTAACTTGCTTCGTTTTTGTTTGAAGTAAAATACACTATATGAACTTAATACATAAACTTTAACGAAAATTAGATTTTCACATTACATTTATTTAAATCATAATTTCATTGTAAATTTAACAAAAATTAAAAAAAAGGATATATATTATGAAGTTCAAATTGTGGTTAATCGAACCAATCTATTATTTATGATATGCTTGGGTTTGTTCTTCACATATATTTGATTGAAAAATGTTAGGGAATCCAAAATTTCTTTCTAAAAACTTTACCAAATGATACATGTTTGATTTTAATTGGCTGTTAAAATAATAATGAGATGGACTCTCCTGTATTCACATCAATCACCCAATTAAAATATTTCATGTGTTGTGCCACATCATTTTGAAGAGAAATTTAGGAAATGTTTTTGGTCCCTTGATCTCGTTTAATTTTGATTTTTAAAAAATCATTTATACCGAATTGATTTTAAAAAATAAAAATTCGAACCAAGTTAATTCCTGAACACACCTCCAAATAAATCAATTGTTGAAATTAATATTTAGATCGAATGACGTTGATTGAATAATACATACTAAACTCTTCCTTTATATTGTAAAATTAGATAGATAATACTTTTCGAATAAAATATTTTGTTTATTTATTTCACCAATAATTGAGCAAATATAATAATTTTAGCCCGTTTGGTTCCAGATAGCCCATAGGCCCCGTACAACTAAAAGCTTGCAAGTCTGCAATAACAAAAAAAAAACGAGCCAACTGAGAGAGAGAGAGAGAGAGAGTTGTTCAATGAATCAATCTCCAGTGGCAATCCCATTAGCCCCAAGAAGAAGATGGTTAACCAAGCTACCAGCATATGCATCTCGTATCTATTTCTTCCTCATCTTCCTTCAGATTCCTCTTTTCAGGTTCTTTTTTTTTTCAACTCGTCACTTATGAAATTATTTTCTTTACATAAATCTTGATCTGGGTTTTTTTGTTAACTTGTCAATCTTCATTTTTAGTCATCTGGGTATTTTTAGTTTCTTTCATTACTTAATCTTTGTGTATTTTCTTAGTCTAATCACCCGAATCTGGGTTTTGAACTTATAATTTACAGTATGTAGAATTCTGTTTAATCTGATTGTTAGAAGCTCTGATTCTTGTAAATTATGCTATTTTAGTTTCTAGTGATAAATTGTTTGTTGGCATTATGTTTATGTTCAAATTGGCTGATCTTGTACATAACAAGCAAATATGAACATGTATTGATATGATGAGTCCCAGTCTATGGACTATGGAGAATCATCTTACATGGAGAACCGTGGAGAGCCACTTAAAATGCATTAAAATTGCCCTTTATATAAGGCCCCCGGCGGGGTCTCTTTACAAAAAAGTATTATAATTCTACCCTTTATCCATTCATCCAAAAAAAAAATTAAATTTTTTTTTAAAAAACTGCTGCCACGTCATCATTTTTTAAAAATTTTTTAATTTTTTTTTTTTTTTGTAATTTTTTTTATAAATAGATAGAGGGTAGAATTATAAGACTTTTTTGTGGCGGGGCACCTTATATAAAAGGCAATTTTAATACATTTTAAGTGGTTCTCCACGGTTCTCCACGTAAGATGGTTCTCCCTGTAACAATGGCCTTGATATGTATTCTTATTATATGATTATCATCCATTAGAACTTTCAAATAGGATAACACTTAAGAAGTTGAAATACTCATGCCCACATTTGTCTCAACCGAGACTCGAATTTTTGATATCTTGTTACCAAGAGTGAGAAACATCCACTAGGCTACATATAGGGATTATTTTATAATATCAATTATTTTTACCATAGATTTACGCAGTGTACCTCATTATTTATATTTATTTGCTCTTTTGGTAGAAAATGCAAATAAGGCCATTTAGAGGAGAGGTGAGTAACAGACGTGGTAAATAAGTGAGGAAGATATGCAGTTAAGAAGAAGAGAGAGGGTTGGAAAATAACAACTCAATACATGTCATTTGAAATCCATTGTTTGAAATGAACTTCTTGTTACAAAACACAATCTTACATTATTCGAACTATTTAAGACAAATATGAGTTAATATAAGCGTGGCCATATTTTTTTTGCTTTTATTTCTGAGTTTTGGTTTGAGTTATAATTAATTGAAATACTGTTTCGAATCGAGCACGAACTACTTTAGTTCATTTTCAGCCCTAACTGTCACTGGAGTGAATAAAGGGCAAAAGATTCAGTGCTCTTAGTCCGTTGCTGGAGTATAATTTGGTTTCCACATCGCTGAATCTACCTTTATTATTCATTGCACTGAGTAGACGTCGAGCTTTTGTTATTCTGCTTTTGTCAGTAATCTTATCTGATTGAATCATCAGTTTGCCAAACCCTTGTATGTAGATATCTGATTGTTTGTCTTAGATGCGTACTTACTTATGGTAGATTCGTTTGGAGGGACTGTGCAACTAGCATGCCAAATTGCACCAGGACAGTCACACACTGGTGGTTTTTGTTACTGATAACATTCAGTTGACGTGGTATTTTTTTAATCATTGAGTTCCTCTATTCACTTTTGTTCCATATGTCCCTACTCGGATTAGTACTTGTCATTATACCATATTCTTTGGCACTAGTGACTAGTTATATCTCTTTTAAGTGATATATATTTTTTAGCTATTATTAGAAGTTTATGATGATTAACTTGTTTATAAATTTTTTTCCTGATTTCATCAGGATACCATGCAAGTCTGGAATGTGTAAAACACCAATGGAAGTCACGGCTTCTCAGTTGATAGCAAGTGATGTCTTTCCTGTTCCTGTAGTAAAGACCCTTCTTTACCCTGGGGCCGTTGTAAATGGTCTTGTCAGTGACATGGCAGTACCAAGATGGGGCGATGTGTTGAAAATTTACAACTTGACTGATGCAAAGGGGACCTCTCCAGTGCCTGATCTACAGCGCTTGGAGGTTTGTTTAATAAATATCTGTTTTTTGATCTTCATGCATTATGCCAAAGCAGTTAAATCTTAAATTCATCTATGCTATGCCAAGATTTATTGCACAACTTATTCCATAAGAGGGACCCCCTTTCTAGCCTGTCCCTAAAGCTGGAAGATTGTCTCTTTTAAGCTTCATCCTAGAGTGATTAGATTACTTTAAATCTCATTTTATTTTGATAATGCTTTCTGAGATGTTCTTACGCTTAAAAGCTTGGTTGTATAGCATTTCAATTTGTTTTGATTGTGGTGATTCGTTCTCTAAAGTCACAATCACTTCCAACTGTACACCTATTTAAGCGTTTGTTATAAGATTAATATTGCTGGTAATGTCACTTCTTATTTTGTTCCAAAAGTAAAGATCGACATATGCTATTCATGTCCATATAACAGAATCAGGCTATAGGATGTGGTGAATCCTTTAATTAGTGTTCCTTCTTGAATTTGTTCTCACAAGTATCTACATTCAGGTTCTGGCTGGAAGCTACTTTTCTGTAGCAGGAGCTTTGATCGGTATTATGAAACCTGGGAGGATGAGCATGTTTGGGACTCTTCTAATTATTTGGGGGCTTGTCAAAGAAGGGATACTTGGGAAACCAGCTAGCACAGACCCTACCAAGGCTGTTTTTGTCTACCCAACCATATTGATTGCGGTGGTTTGTGCTTTCTCCTCCGTCAAGTATGATGCGAAAAAGATTGCAAAAAGTGCCACAGCTCGACCTGTTGCGCAGCCTCTAAAGAGCTCTAAAAAGTCTAAGCTGAAATGATGTTAGGATCTATAAGTCAGTGTTGAGCTGAAATGATGTTAGGCTCTACAAGTCAGTGTTGTTGTAATTCCTTTTTTTTTTTTTGAAAATTCTACAACTTTCTGTGAAGTAATGAAACTTGTGACCTTAAATATTTGGAACACACTTCTCTGCAGGGAATAGTTTCTAAACAATTTTTTTTTGAGAATTTGTAAAAAATACTAGGTTTTCTAGTTTGTCTTGCAAAAATACTATCTCTTTGAATTCATTGCAAATATACTATCTATATTGCAAATACTATCTAAATTGTTTCAATGGAGACTGGAGACCATCAGACTAACAACCTTTGGCTTATGAGCTTTTCGCCCAGTATGTGTACATCAAGGCATCTAAGATAATCAGACTGCTGTCATCAGTATTGAGAAAACACGCAGTTTAACTTTTGATACTTATAAAACAGCCCTCATTAAAACTGAAACAGAGCAACGACTTGGTTCCAACTATCCTTCGAGTAAAAATTGGAATACATCCCCCTTTCGATAATATAAAATTTTAGTAGTTGGTTCAAACTTCAAACCCAGGATTCCTAAATCGACTTCCCAAATTCAGAAGTAATGTAAAAAGCAAGTTTCAGTCTATCCTACCGCAACACATAATCTACTAGCAGTATATTAGCCCTGTCTATAAAAACAAACTTATTTTGGAATATCATAAGCATTCTTGTAAGTTGTAGCTGAACTGCGAGTTTATCTGATCTTGGTACTTATTACACTCGAACTGTGAAACGAAAGTAACAACTGCACATTTAGTGATGTCCTTCTGTCTTTTGCTCTTAATTATATTATAATTTGTAGGAATGAAGCCAAACACTAACGATATATTAATCTGTTTTTTTTCCTGGCATTTAACTTGACATTATACTGCACTTTAACAGACGGAAAAAAATAAATACGGAAAAAAATAAATATGTTTAAGACTTTGCAAGCATAACACCTTGGATTTCAAAACCACATTGCAAAATCATTTTTAAGTTCACAACCAAAAGTGTTGAATTTCTACTCGCACACTCCTAGTTATTAAGATGGACATGAACTGATATAAAACCAAACTTATATATTTGTGTGTGTGTGAATACAGCCTATAAATCAACCCAAGTTCACCTAATCTGTGTAATGATCCTAAGATAACAATGTAACGACCAAACAGAATAGGGAGATTCACAAAAAATATCAATTACATTGCTCAAGAGTTTACATGTGAATACAGTATTTTATATAGACTTTTTGGGTCCGCAAAGGATTTCTCAAAACAGAGTACACAATGATCATATGATATCAAGTAAGAGTAGAATGAACACCAAGGGTAATAAACAATATATCAAAAACAAAACAGATCAAAAAAAGAATTCAAATCTTTAACTCACTTGTGTGTTCTATTATAAGCTATACTCACAAACATGCTTGTGCGTGCACATAACGTTTGACTGTAAAACATGAACGGACAAGAGTGCGTAAAATATTAGCAATAAAAGCATTTCACATACTGCTCCTCCAGTACCTTCAATGAGACAGAAATCAGAGACCGATACCATGCACAAAGAACATGTTACCTTTATAAGTAAGTGACCGCGACTCTGCTCCAACACACCATAAATGGCCTTGCACCTCTAAAGATTCTTTCATACCTGACGTTTCCCACACAAGCTTGAAGAGTCCAAGAGCTCTATCTAGCTGCTTCACTCCACTCCAAACCATTCTTTCCTCGTCTAATATCAAAATTTTCCCCATGTACAAGCAAAACTTGTTCCCTCCCTCATTACAATTAACCCCGCCACAGAGCTCTACTTCAATATCTTTTACACTGCCATAGAGATAATACAATAGAAGTGTGAACAAGCATGGAGACGAGTGACCTAATGTCTTTGATAGTTTCTTTGATACTAAACTTTCTTGGTAACGAGTCTCCCTATATCCAATATTTTTATCAATCAAAACATCCTTGATCTGAGAGAGGCCTTCTTTCATGACCTCAAGTTTCGCAAGATGAAAAGCTAGCTCTTTTTCATTCCTCAAGCAACTGATTAGATCATTAAACATCTCAAGAACATCTTCCCACTTCTGCGAAGCAGGCGAACTTATCACTTTGGCAGGTGCTGGTCGCATCCACGAAGTGGACTCGGGATCATAAGAAGTTGCAACATCTAAGAATTTTAAACAAGTAACAACTACTTGCTGTCCTATGTTACCAACTTTGCCAATACCCCGCTGATTCAGAGCATCCATATCAGACTTCAGCGCCTTAAGGGTCTCCTCGATCGCACCAGCCCATATCTGATGCTGCGTGACCTGTGGAGTTATCGACAACCGCACTACTTTCCTTCGTTGTGCAGAAATATCCAAGAAATTGCACACTTTAGTGAGTGAATTCACAATCATCGGCTGCCTTTCACACGCCTTACTAAACAACAACCGTGGTTCTAATTCTGGTTCTGCTGTCATCAAATCCTTTTTTAGCGATAATTGCGTCTCCGAATACCCTATATAAGTCCTAACAATAGACTTAAACTCCTGCATTTTACTCAAAAGATTCTCATCGAAAACTGATGCATTGTCATTGATGTTAACTAGCTTTCCATCCATCAAGTCCAAGTCTTTCAACAAATGGGTCAATTTTAATAGCATTGGATACTCCTTTTCGTACCATTTCGACGGTAAATTATCTACTTGGGGTTCTTTTAAACTGTGGTACAAACATCTACTTGGCTTGGTTTTGAAATATAGGTGTTTACAGAAAAAGCTGTTAGCATGTTTAGACAACACCATTATTTCCCAGCACTACCTAAAATTACAATACAGAATAGTCCCTTAATCCCCAATTTTCTTGGCTTTCTATTCATATAGTACTTCTCTAAGGCATTTCATCAAACACCTGGTCCGCATTGCAATATAACGCCACGAAGGAAAACTCTAGCACAAGAACTTAAATTAAAATAATGTGGAACAAACAAATAGAATATAAATTGGAAGGTGATATGTGCACAATCTACATTTATACGTGCACATCGTTTATCAGCAATATGACTAAAATGCCCTAAATTTACATTTTCATTTAATTACTGGTTCAATTATAATCTTATAATAAATTAGTTGAACAAGTGACCTTTTTTTAGTGAAATTTAGTTTTAACATCTTATTTTTAATTTAATAATATATGATATATTCAAATATATGTCTTTTTCATGAATCATATATAAATTATAAAATTTGGTATTATTATAAGAAATTATATTTAACCCATTTTACAATATAATGAATTCCCTAAAATTACAATAAAAATTATATTTTAATTAAAGATGGGTCAAATTGACCACTGAAAATCAAATATGGCTATTATTGCGGGTTTGAGAAAATAATAAATAATTATTTTTAGTAATTGGACTATAAAATGGTAGATATTTTGCACATGATTTATTTTCAATAATAAAATATTATTTTATTGAATGGTAATAATAAAATAATAGTAATTTCTGGTGATTGGTATGTTTGTACTTGTTGAATACTTGTTGAACGATTGTTGCCAAAAAAATATATAATTTCAATATTCAAAAATCATATTAGCATAGTAAAAAAAATCAAGTATGAAAAGTACATATGTATTTAAAAAAAACATAAAAAATATATTTAATAATTTTATATTCAGATATCATTATTAATTAGTGATTATTTTTCATTTCTCAATGTGTAAAATATGTTAATGCAAATTAAGGATATTCTAGTCTCTTTGATTATTGTTATTACCAGATTACACACTTGGATAATTGTAGAAGGGGGGGGGGTTGAATACAATTCTTGATATTTATAAATTTCTGATAAGAACTCCAGAAATCTATACTTAGATAATTGCTGTAGAAAGATTAATGCACAAACACATAAAAATCAGGTGGTTAAATGCACCACCTGAAACTTTTATTCGAAGAAAACTATGTGATACAAAAGTACACAGCTTCTGTTTTACAACTCTTTGCTTTCTAAGGATATTCAATAAAAACCCTAAGCAAAATGTATCTGTTTACTTAGCCTACAAAGAGTTGCTACACTTGGTTATAAATCCCAAGTCTTACAAGTACTACTGGAATAAGATAATATTAATCTAACTCTAGTTGACTTGCTACTACACTCCAAATACACATGTAGCCGAAAGGTTGTCCTTGTGAACAGACATGTCTCCTGCACCTTTCTTGTATTCATAGTGTAAACGGAATGCTTCTTTCTTCTGTGTTTCCAAAGTATGGCTGCCATACCGCTTTTTGTATCTACTATCAACCCATGTGATCTGTCAGTCAAACATGTCCTTATCAACTGCTAATCCCCAGCTAAGCATAGGAGACAGTGTCAATGATTATCCGTTGATATTGTACACTGACATCCGTTGATGATGTATTGAGCTGTATCCGTTGATATTGAGACTTGAGCTGTATCCGTTGATAGAGTGGATTTGAGTTGTATCCGTTGATAGAGTTTTGTCTTCATCTGTTGATACACTTTCACTTAGACAGAATTACATAGCATAGCTTATTTACAATTGGCTACCCTATTCTGCCTATCCGTTGATGGTCAACATGACTGTGGATAAAAACACTATCAACTGATAACATAGAGATACTGCAGTATGCTACAAACCTCATCCGTTGATGAGCTACCTGTCAACGGATAGAGTTATAAATCCTCATCCGTTGACAGCTACAAAACCTTATACAATTTGATTGATTGTGAAGTTATCATCAAGTACAACATATTCCTAACAATCTCCCCCAATTTATACTTGATGGCAATAAAGCATAAATTCAGGACCTTGATGATAACAAAACATTCCTAAAGATATATATATAGAACAATGCAAAAATTGTATTAAGCTACAAAAATTAAAAACTGAAAGTTTGAGAACTTTACAGAGAAGTGCTCCTCTAGACTGAGCAGATTTAAGACTGTTTCTTTTCTCTTGTTGGCATCACCCTTGATTTTCTTTCTTTGGCAGAGTTGGACTCAATCTGCATTTGGAGTTGCCTATAGAAGGTATCTTCTTCATCAACCTTTGGATTTAGCTTTTGTTGTAACCATCTCAGGTATTGAGAACTAGCCTTTGATAGTTGGTCTTCTAACCTGAAAAAATCTCCTGTTACCATCTTCATCCCTGAACTCCATCATCCAGAAGGGTTGAAGGTGGATTTTCTGTCCATTGTATGGGATCTTCATCTTCCTTGGTAGACTTGATGGTGAGTTCCATTCCCTCCTTATCTGTTCTATTCTGTCCAGTATCTCCCCTTTTGCTATCTTGGAGAACCCTGTGTATCTCTTGATTGCAGAGAACACTTTGGTTAAGGTCAGATAATTTTCTCCAAGAACCCTCTGTAGTGGCCATGTCCTTTCCTTTCCTCCCTTGTATACAAAGACCAATCTCTCAGGCAAATGTTTATATTTGTCAATTCCTCTTACTTCTGACAATTCATCCAGATACAGATTCATGCCAGAGTATTCTTCAATATCTGCCTGATAGACAAAATCATCCTTGTTTTCCAAGATTGGCTGTCTGACAATAGCAGGTACCCTAGCAACTTGAATTGGTTCCTTTGAAGGTTGCTTCCTTGGTATCCTTTTCTTCTGTATAGGCTTCTGTTGAGGCTTCAGCAAGAATGAAGGAACCTCAATGGAGTCAAGATTCATTGGTTCCTCTTTAGGTACTATGGGATCACCATGGAAATTCACAGCTGGGTTGAATACTTTTACAGAAATAGGTTGTGATGAGCCAACTGTCTCCTTGCTTTCAGTTTCTGGAGAGACAGGCCTCCTTGCCTTTGATTTCACTCTCTTAGATTTGGATTTGGGGAATGATTTCACTTTCCTTTTGGATTTGGGGACTTCCTCAGGTTCCCTCATTTCATCCTCTACCTCATCCATTAACTCTTTAGCCAACCTGGCTTGCTTCTCATCTGAGTTTTCATATTGATTTTCTTCACTTGGATGAGCTTCCCTGAGAAGTCTGGAGGTCTCCTCTCTTTTTGCTTCAACAAATCTAGGATGGCTATTGGATATATTTAAGACTTTTCCATTCCTTATTACTACAGCCATCCATTCTCTTACACTTCTATTGGCATTTTCCTTGAACTCCTTAATTTGCTTTCCCATTAGCTTTCCTTCATCATCCTTGGGAAATGGAAAGTCCAATTGTAACTTGTTCTTCCCATTTGCCTTTGGTGGAGAGTAGGCTCTGGTTTTGATGAATGGTTCAAATTCTTTGACATAAGATGGTTCAGCATCATAGAAGGTAGGAGCTACAATCTCTGGAGTGAGCACCTTCAGAATTGTAGTTGATATTGTTGGAGCTGAGGACTGAGTATAGAACAGATTTGATACAATTGATTCATTGATCATCCTTTCTGTTCTCATCATTCTTTCATTGGCCTCCTTGTTGATCTTTTCTAAGGCCTCTATTCTAGCTTGCCTTTCACCATCTGAGATTTCTGATAGGTCAGGAATCACAGGCAAAGCCTTTTGTTTCTTCACACGGGAAGCCTCTATAGTAAATTCTTTTGGATTGACCACTATCATTGGCTGTTGGTCCCCCTCACTTTGTGCTATCTTGCTACTGGAAGCTAGAATGTGACTAGAAGTAGCTGCAACCTCTTCTACCTTTTTCTCCCCCTTTTTGTTAGCATCAAGGGCTGGAGATGAGGCTGCAAGCAGCCTTTCCAGTAGCTCAGTCTGTTTGGCTTGATTGGCAATGAGTGTCTGCATCTGAGATTCCATACCATCCACTCTGGAGGAGAGATGCTGAACAGATTTGGCCAGGCTATCTTCCTTCAATAGTTTGCTAGTCAGCACCTTCTGAGTGGTAGTAGGGGCTAGTGCCTCAATCCTGGCATCTAGTTCCACTTTCATTTCTCTAATTGCAGTTTGGACCTCCTCCTGTTGAGTTCGTTGAATGACCATGTGCATTTTCTGAAGTTTCAGGGAGTCCATTATTTGCTGAAGGACAGCCTTTCTCTGTGGATCTGCATTTTGGTGCTCAGCCCTAGCAGATTGATATTGCTTCACAATCTCCACACTGAAATCACCAGCCACAGTGGCAGTAGAAAATAGCCAGTCTGGAGTATCACCCACATTGACTTCTTCATCATTTGCTGTGCTGTCACTGTCATCATTGCCAAACTCTTCACTGTCAGCATTGGAAGACGGAGTTGTCAAAGCATCCTTTGCTCTTTGTAGAGATTGTGAGGTGTGCACTAGGTGCATTGCCTCCTCTGCCTCCACATTTCCCTGTTGTGCCATGACTTGATAGGCAGAAACAGGATGAGTAAAGGTTTCAGGATCCAAAGAGATGGAGTCAATGATTGACTGATATTCTTGTCGAAATTCCATCTCTTTAGAAGCTTCATTAACCTCCATTAACTCACTCGCAATGGCTGAATCTTCCTGCCTTATTTCTCCTGTAGTCCCTTCTCTCCTCTCATCTCTCTGTTCTTGCATCAGGGGCTCCCCCTGGCTCACACCTCTCACACCCTCACCTTCACCTACTAAGGTGGAACTCTCTTGCTCTCCTTTTGCCTGACCTGAAGAAATGGTCAGCCTCTCATTATTTGCCTCTCTTTTTGCCTGCTCACAAGGCAGCCTCTCACTCCCTTCCCTCAATCCTAAAAGTGTTTCAACTACTGCGAACTCCTCCACACTTGACACAGGAATGTCAGATATAGCAGTGGTAGAGTGAGTTATCAACGGATAAGGAATATCCGTTGATGGAGTAGTTATAGCTGTCAACGGATGGCTAGACAGAGGCGCATCCATTGATGGAGAAACACTTGTCAACGGATGAAGGATATCCGTTGATGAAGGAATGATAATATCCGTTGAAGTGAAAACCAACACTGAATCTGTGGAGATTGATTTTAAAGATGAGGCCACAGATGTTGTTGTGAATTCAGGAATGGAAGGTTGATGGCCCAACAAATCATCTAAAAGATGATGACCACCAATTGCAGAGTGGGGCTTCTCCAAGAATCTTAAAGATGGAGAATCAGGAATTGATGTAGATATCATATCCACATCCAGAGATGGAGTTGGTGATGGTGGATTGTAATGTGTATCGATTTGAAGGCTAAGATCAAGGGGCTGTGACTCCACATTTATTGAAGTCACATCAAACTGAATTTGAGAAGGTACAGTTTGCTGTACTGTGTGTGCACCCTGTGCTTCCCCTATGGTTTTAGATTTTACTCTTCTTTCATAGGTTTTTGAGGGAGAGCTAGTGTCCCTTACCCTTTTGTGCAGAGTTGCTGTAGAACTAGTAGTCACACCCTGTTGAGAGGATGCAACTTGGGCTTGGCTATTTGGTGCACTTTCCTCACCCACCTTATTCTTAGGGCTTGCACCCTGTCCCTCACCACTCACTACCTCCTTCACACTCCCCTCAAGAGTTGTGGTAGTTTTTGCAACAGGTGCTTTTTGAGAAACACCTGAGGTTTGTCTCTTAGATTTTGGTTTGGAAACTTTTGTTTTAGTCACTTGGGTAGGAGCCTGTTTGGTCACTACTACAGACTCCATTGTGACTGAGGAAGGCAAAGAAATTTGGGGGTTAGAGATAGGAGTTTCAAGGTTAGAAAGAGTTACCTGAACAATTGGTAGGTATACCAATTGTACCTCTGCATTGGAGTTCATTCGAATTAAATCACTTAAGACTCTCTTCTCCTGAACAAAACATGTGAACTTGCTATCCGGGTTAGCAATGGATAGCTTATTCTCAGATACATGCAGTGCTAAGAGCATCAAAAATCTAGCAAAATAGATATTCTTGCCCCTAGTTTCCTTTTTACCTAATTTTGCTGCTATCTCATACATGACTAGTGTGCCAAAGTTATAGAATTTATCAGTCAGAAGCATACACAGCATAACTAGCATGGAATGGGTAACAGCATCAAAGTTACTAATTTTGCCTGAAAAAGTTTTAATGAAGGCATCACAAAAATAACTCCATTCTTTAACCATCCCTTTCCTAGCAATTTTTCCTAAATTATCAGTACTAAGGGCATAATTTATGGAATTAAGCATGGCAACTATTTCAGCATCAGTGGGTACTTTCAGACAGTTATTCTCAGGCAATTTTAAACAAGCAGTTATCACATCAGAGTTAACTACATAGTTTTTACCCTTTAGAGAAAAAGCAATTGTACCGTCTGTGCCATTGTACTCAGCAGATGCCCACACCTCTTCGATTACTTCGTGGATTAGAGGAGTGGTGGCAGTCATAGCATACGAAAGTTTACAGTTCTTCACAAAATTCATCATGGTGTGATAAGCTTCTGGGGCAATCACTGTATCGACATAGGCCGCGAAATTGTTCTTCTCATAGGTGAACCCAGTGGAAGACACCATCTTAACAATAGGCGCCATTGAAGAGTTTGAACTTTTGTTGCAGAGAGTTTTTGTGAAGAAGAAGATGCAGTTTACTTAAGAGAATCTTGAAAGTCGATAAAAGTGAGATGTGAGAGCACAAGACTTCCTTTTATACTTTTCAAGAATTGAAAATGAAATAATTAAAAGTAATTACTCATTGGTCAAAAGTAACTGTCAAATAATAAAAGAAAATAGATATATCCAGTCCTATATAGATACACG
Source organism: Saposhnikovia divaricata (assembly GCA_036435485.1). Classification (NCBI taxonomy): domain Eukaryota; kingdom Viridiplantae; phylum Streptophyta; class Magnoliopsida; order Apiales; family Apiaceae; genus Saposhnikovia; species Saposhnikovia divaricata. Next base: position 49,988,084 of record CM071595.1, on the reverse strand, counting down.
TTTACCAACGGTTATATTTAAAAGAAAATATGTATATCAACGGATATGGAATGAACGGTTGAGAAACAGTTTATCCGTTGAAGACGTGGATAAGCTGTTATCCGTTGATATACAAAAATCTAGGAATGTGTTTATGCTATCAACGGATAAAGGATATCCGTTGATAAGATAATTTTGCCTTGGACAAAATTTCTAAAGACAAAAAAAAAAATTTCCTGAGAGTTTTTAATTCTCAAGTAAATCAAAACACATTCCTAGCTGCAATGCAGTGAAATCAAATATCACTAGGAATTATGACAAGTTAAGCATGCCTAGCTCACCTACCAATCTTGTGAATGTGGATTCATCAAGAGGCTTGGTGAAGATATCTGCAAGCTGCATTTCACTTGGCACAAAGTGCGTTTATACTGTACCATTCATCACATGTTCTCTAATGAAGTGGTATTTGATGTCAATGTGCTTGGTTCTCGAATGTTGCACTGGATTCCCTGTGATGGCAATAGCACTTGTGTTGTCACAGAAAATTGGAATCTTCTCAACTTTTAGACCATAGTCAATGAGTTGATTTCTCATCCATAGAATCTGTGCACAACAGCTTCCAGCAGCAATGTACTCAGCTTCAGCTGTAGAAGTGGAGACTGAGTTTTGTTTCTTACTGAACCATGAAACAAGCCTGTTTCATAGAAATTGACAGGAACCTGTAGTACTTTTCCTATCAACTCTGCAACCTGCATAATCTGCATCTGAATAGCCAGTTAGATCAAAACCAGATTCTCTTGGGTACCAAATGCCAAGGTTTGGTGTTCCCTTGAGATACCTGAAGATTCTTTTAATAGCTATTAAGTGAGACTCTCTAGGGTCAGCTTGAAATCTAGCACAAAGACAAGTAGAAAACATTATATCAGGTCTACTAGCTGTTAGGTATAGAAGTGAACCTACCATGCCTCTATAGCTTGAGATGTCCACAGACTTTTCCTTAGTATTCAACTCAAGCTTAGTTGCAGTGGCCATAGGTGTTTTTGCAGATGTACAATCCATTAAGTCAAATTTCTTTAAGAGATCATAAATATATTTCGTTTGACTTATGAAAATTCCCTCATTAACTTGCTTTACTTGTAGGCCAAGAAAGTAAGTTAATTCACCCATCATGCTCATTTCATACCTACTTTGCATAAGTTTGGCAAACCTTTTGCAAAGCTTCTCATCTGTAGACCCAAAAATAATATCATCTACATAGATTTGAACAAGTATTGAAGAGCCATTAATATTCCTATGAAATAAGGTTTTATATACTGTACCTCTAGTGAAGTGGTTCTCCAAAAGAAATTGAGATAAAGTGTCATACCAGGCTCTTGGTGCTTGCTTCAAACCATACAGTGCTTTCATGAGAAGGTATACATATTCTGGAAATTCTGGATCCTCAAAGCCAGGAGGTTGATGGACATAGACCTCTTCTTCCAGTTCCCCATTCAGAAAGGCACTTTTGACATCCATCTGATAGACTTTGAAATTGGCATGTGCTGCATAGGCTAGAAAGATTCTTATTGCCTCAAGTCTTGCCACTGGAGCAAAAGTTTCATCAAAATCTATTCCTTCTTCTTGAGAGTAGCCTTTTGCCACTAATCTAGCTTTATTCCTCACAATTATGCCATTTTCATCTGTCTTATTCTTGAGAACCCATTTAGTACCTATGACACTTCTATCATCAGGTTTGGGCACAAGTTTCCATACTTTATTTCTTTCAAATTGGTTTAGCTCTTCTTGCATTGCTAACACCCAATCTGGATCTAGAAGGGCATCTTCCACTTTCTTAGGTTCCTCTTGAGACAGGAAGCTACTGTATAGACATTCTGCTTGAGTGGCACTTCTAGTTTGGACTCTTGAATTTGATTCACCAATGATTAACTCAAATGGATGATCTCTAGTCCATTTTCTTGCAGGTGGAAGGTTTGATCTTGATAAGGTTGCTTCATTTCCATGAGCATGATCATGTTGATTTAGCATTGAATTTTGGCCTTGAGAAACTCCCCCTGAGTTTGTTGTCCTTGCTGAATTATGAAGTTGACTGTCAATGGATGCATCATTTTGCCTGTCGACGGATGCTTGAGAATCTCTGTCAACGGATGCATCTCTAATAATATCAACGGATGTTGCAGAATGACTGTCAACGGATGCTTCATTTTCAGTGTAAGCATCACTACTAGTTGGTATAACAGCTCTAGGTGGATCTCTGTGGTCATGATCTTCATTGTCCTCATCATCATCATAGTACATTCTTCCTTCACCTTCATTCTCAAATTCCAACTTTTCATGGGAACCTTCATCATTTAGGCCTAGAATCTTTTGATCATCAAACACAACATGTACAGATTCCATAACAATGTTGGTTCTTAGATTGTAGACCTTGTAGGCTTTCCCTGCTGCATATCCAACGAAAATAGCTTCATCTGCCTTTGCTTCAAATTTGCCCAAGTTATCTCCATGATTCCTTAGCACAAAACACTTACATCCAAAGACATGTAGGAAAGCTAAAGTTGGTTTCTTGTTGGTTAATAACTGATAAGGAGTCATTCCTCTAGCTTGATTGACCAAGGAAATATTCTGAGTAAAGCATGCAGTGTTGACAGCTTCATCCCAGAAATATGTTGGTAACCATGATTCACTTAACATTGTTCTAGTTGCTTCAATGAGAGTTCTGTTTTTCCTTTCAACAACCCCATTTTGTTGAGGTGTTCTGGCAGCAGAAAACTCATGGACAATTCCATTCTCTTCACAGAAAATCTTCATTGTGGAATTCTTGAATTCAGTACCATTGTCACTCCTGATTCTTTGTACTCTGTCTTCAGAACCATTGTTTAGTATTCTGAGGTGATTGATGATGATTTCACTTGCACAATCCTTGGAGTGCAGGAAGAAGGTCCATGTGAACTTAGAAAAATCATCTACAATCACCAGACAGTATTTCTTCTTTGAAATAGACATGACATTTATTGGACCAAATAAGTCCATATGCAGCAATTGAAGAGGCTTAACAATGGATGACTCTGTCTTGCTTTTGAAGGATGATTTCTTTTGTTTCCTTAATTGGCAGGCATCACACAGTCCATCTCTGACAAACTCCAATTGAGGGATTCCTCTAGCAAGATCCTTTCTTACCAAATCATTCATAACTTTAAAATTCAAATGTGACAGCTTCTTATGCCATAGCCAACTCTCATCCTTACTTGCTTTGCTGGAGAGACAAGTAATGGATTCTGAGCATGCTGAATTGAAGTCAGCTATGTAAACATTTCCTTTTCTAAAGCCTGTCAATACCACATTGTTGTTTTCCTTGGCAGAAACAACACAGGCTTCTTTTGTGAACTTTACTTCATAGTCTTTGTCACAAATCTGACTGACACTCAGCAAATTGTGCTTCAAACCTTCAACTAAAGCCACTTCTTCAATGATGACATTGTCTTTTGAAATCAGGCCATATCCCTTAGTATATCCTTTGCTGTCATCTCCAAAGGTAATTCTAGGGCCAGCTCCTTCCTTGAACTCTGTGAGCAGGGTTGAATCTCTTGTCATGTACCTAGAGCATCCACTGTCTAGGTACCATAGATTCCTTCTGTTTCCCTGCACACATTTCAAAAACAAATCAAGTTGATTTTGGTACCCAAGCTTCCTTGGGTCCTTTCTTGTTAGCCTTTGACTTTGCACTCTTAGCATTCTTCAACTTAGGTGTAGATGCTTGAGTGATGGGGTTTGACAAATGCTCATTTGCATGAATATTTGATGCATGCATGTGTGGAAAATTGGCATACATATTATTCATGTTAGGTATGTTCCATGACATTTGTGGCACATTCATAGATTGAAAGTAAGGATTAGACACATATGGCATGTTCACATATGGATTTGAAAAACTAGCATTTTGATACAGACCAGGCATAACAGGCATTGTAGGCATACATGGCATTGGTTGAGGTACATGAACAGGAGCCTTGTTGACAATCTTGCAATTAGAAGATAGATGATTGACACTATTACAATTACTACAAGTTTTCCTAGGAGCAAACTTGTCAGGAGAGTAATTGTTTTTCTTGTTGATGCCTATCTTACCATTTCTGTTCTTTTTCTTTTTACCCTTAATTTCTACCTTTTCATTATCAGATTTACCAACAGCCTTTTTGTTGTGTAAATCACCTGCCTTAGCCTTCCCACTGGATTTGGTTTTGCTGCACTCACCACTAACAAAATTCTTGTTGACTGGACCATACTTGATATCCAGTTTCCTGAGTTCCTTCTTACTAACAAACTTTTTGTTAGTCGACGGATACCTCTCATCCGTTGATGGTTCATCTGTCAACGGATGATCACTATCCGTTGATTCACAAATAGTCTCTAGATCCTCAAGGTCAGGTTCTAGCTCCTTTTTCTTTTGAGTCCAGGTATCCTTCACAAACGATTCAATTCCCTGAACTTCTATTATGTTTTGAGAAATATTCCTACAACTTTGAAATTTAGCAATTATCCCTTGTTCTTTTTCAAGCTGGTCTTTTAAAATCAGTTCTCTTTTTAACACAGCTTCAAGTTCACTTTTAGCATTATTGCAATCAACTCTCATTTTCTCAAATTCTAGAAATTGAGCTTCTAGAGCAGCATTTCTATCACTTAAAAACAGATTAGACTCTTTAATCCTATTGTTCTCTTTAGTAAGTGATTTAAGAGTAACACTTAAGTGATATAGTTCAGTAGACATTTCATCTATAACACTATTGCATTCCTCTTTGGTGAGCTCAGAGAGATTAGTAGAAAATACCTGATTGCTAGCTGAACTTGCTTCCTGCTCTCCAGAATCAGCCATTAAAGCAAGGTTGACTAACTCAACATCATCATCAGAATGATTGTCATCAACAGCCCAGTCATACTCTTGGGTCAAGAATGCCTTTCCTTTCTGCCTGAGAAGGTCAAAATATTTCTTCTTATAGTCAACAGCCTCAGTTGACTTTCCCTTGTTCTCAGATCTAGGTTTCCTGCATTCACTTATCATGTGACCAACAATTCCACAATTGTAGCATTTAATTTTGGATTTATCCACATAGTTGCTTGTCGAAAAATCCTTGTTAAATGGCTTGGCCACCCCAGAGTTTCTCTTGAATTTCAGCTTAGAGAATCTCCTAGATAGAAAAGATAAGTGCTCATCTATCTCATCCAATTCATCCTGCTGAAGAACATTCAATTCCTCAGACACCTTTTCCTTGCTCCTGCTTGATTCTGCTCTACCTTTACAAACCTCTTTGTTTGGTGTAGAACTAGCAGTTTCTGTCCTTTCCTCCTTTTGCTCCAAGTTGGCAACAAGTGCAACTGACCCACTTTTCTTTTGAGAGTTCTCAATCTCTTCATCCTGCTCCATTTCCAGCTCATAAGTCTTTAAAGTTCCATAGAGCCTTTCAAGAGTAAATGTCTTGTACTCTTGAGTGTTTCTTAGAGAAACAGTCATTGGCTTCCATTCCTTGGGCAGTGATCTCAGAAATTTGAGATTAGAATCTTTAACTTGATAGATTCTTCCATACAGTTTCAAACCATTTAGTAGCTTTTGAAATCTACTAAATGTATCATTCAATGTTTCTCCACTCTTAAAGTGAAAATGTTCATACTGTTGGATTAGTAGTTGCATCTTGTTTTCCCTTACCTGTTCTGTTCCTTCACAAAGGGTTTGAACAGTGTCCCATACTTCCTTGGCGGTAGTACAGTTAATAACATTGTCAACCATGTCTGTTTCTAGACCATTGAACAGAATATTCAAGGTCTTTTTGTCTTTGTGGACTTCTGCAATATCTTCAAGACTCCACTCAGAAACAGGTTTGGGAATGAGAGTGTCAGGCACACCTTCAGCCAGGCCAACTCTTGTTGCAGTCTTCATTGGGACGTGAGGACCCTTGTCAATGCAATCCACAAAACCCTCATCAATAGACGAGAGATGTAGACGCATTTTTACTTTCCAGTGAAAGTAATTTTCTCTATCAAGAACTGGAATCTTTACTCCATAATCCTTCTTAGACATGTTGGAAGTGTGTTGATCTTTAAACTTCAAATATGTTAGAAGCTTGCTCTGATACCAATTGTTATTCCCAGATTACACACTTGGATAATTGTAGAAGGGGGGGGGGTTGAATACAATTCTTGATATTTATAAATTTCTGATAAGAACTCCAGAAATCTATACTTAGATAATTGCTGTAGAAAGATTAATGCACAAACACATAAAAATCAGGTAGTTAAATGCACCACCTGAAACTTTTATTCGAAGAAAACTCTGTGATACAAAAGTACACAGCTTCTGTTTTATAACTCTTTGCTTTCTAAGGATATTCAATAAAAACCCTAAGCAAAATGTATCTGTTTTCTTAGCCTACAAAGAGTTGCTACACTTGGTTATAAATCCCAAGTCTTACAAGTACTACTGGAATAAGATAATATTAATCTAACTCTAGTTGACTTGCTACTACACTCCAAATACACATGTAGCCGAAAGGTTGTCCTTTTGAACAGACATGTCTCCTGCACCTTTCTTGTATTCATAGTGTAAACGGAATGCTTCTTTCTTCTGTGTTTCCAAAGTATGGCTGCCATACCGCTTTTTGTATCTAATATCAACCCATGTGATCTGTCAGTCAAACATGTCCTTATCAACTGCTAATCCCCAGCTAAGCATAGGAGACAGTGTCAATGATTATCCGTTGATATTGTACACTGACATCCGTTGATGATGTATTGAGCTGTATCCGTTGATATTGAGACTTGAGCTGTATCCGTTGATAGAGTGGATTTGAGTTGTATCCGTTGATAGAGTTTTGTCTTCATCTGTTGATACACTTTCACTTAGATAGAATTACATAGCATAGCTTATTTACAATTGGCTACCCTATTCTGCCTATCCGTTGATGGTCAACATGACTGTGGATAAAAACACTATCAACTGATAACATAGAGATACTGCAGTATGCTACAAACCTCATCCGTTGATGAGCTACCTGTCAACAGATAGAGTTATAAATCCTCATCCGTTGACAGCTACAAAACCTTATACAATTTGATTGATTGTGAAGTTATCATCAAGTACAACATATTCCTAACAGTTATAATGGATGTGCACCTATAAATGATGGGTGTGCACATATCAGCTCCCTATAAATTTAACATAGAGTTGGAGACACACGTATATAAGTAATTTTGAAAATTTATTAAAAAGAAATTTAACCAAATTAAAAATCGATCACTTCTGCAATTACAATCCAATATTTTGTCTCCAAAAACATTTACTCCATCTTCCCTCTCATTTCTTTACAGTTTTTTTCACACACGCATTTTAAGGCTCCTAAAAAATATAGTTCTATAACTTATTTTTAAAATTTTCTTTTTTTTTGTATAAAAAGAATATAACAATTCTATTTTTATACAAAAAAAATTAAAAATAAATTATAAAACCATCCGCAAAATGCACCTTAAAATCCGTGTCAGAATTACGTCCCCCAAGGTAAAGAACCAAGGGGGACAGAGGGAGTATTATATATGTAGAGTATATATGTAGAGTTTCAGTATAGTTTTTACTTTTCATAAATGAAATAAAAATTTCCAATATCACAATTTCAAAACAAATGGCCGTAAATATCACAAATGAAAAAGATAGTTCCGTATATTACTCCAAAAGGCTACATCATCTAACGTTTTTTTTAACACTATGGCGTTTGGCATTGTAGGTGTAACGCCCCCAAATCCCTTACAGGAATCCAGGTGATTACACCTCTTGCGAAAAATCGATCACCTGCTCATAATATAATCTACAACAATATTCTTAACAACTCCATCCTTTATTCCACAGGTTATAGTCTTAGAACAAGCACTCGAAATACAAAAGTTATTACAATACAAACTCACCTCCCAGAATCTCTGAAATATTATTACAACATACAAAACACTCAACAATAAAGCATTAAACAAATTTATTCCATCTTGTACCCTCCTTTAATATTATAAGGCTAATGGGTTGAAATTAATAGCCCTTCTCTTTCCCTTTTGCCACGATTCACCATGCCAGAGTCGTCTTTAGATGCCGCTGATTAATAATATTTAAATAGCAAGAATGAGCCAAAGAATGCCCAACAAGTATATACAGATATCATATAATACAACCACAACTCTCTCAAAATATGTTTTACTACTCTATAAGAGTTATAAATATAATTACTTTTGAAAAGAGATCAACTCATAAATTCTTATAAATCTCGAAATTCGACTCCAATATATCTCAATAACTTCTCAAAATACTACTTGAAGATAAATCAATAACTTCTCAAAATACTGCTCGAAGATAAATCAATAACTTCTCAAAATACTACTCGAAGATAAATCAATAACTTCTCAAAATACTACTCGAAGATAAGTCAATAACTTCTCAAAATACTCCATTGATAATATAATATAACAACTGCTCAGATCAACACCCTAGTTAACAGAACCACACAGGCATCGGTTAACCGATAGGATGTTAATGATTAAATTTCTGCTCATAACGCCTACTCAAGTAATGGATGATCAATCCATTATCACTACTCGTTTTCTATCGATAGAAGGATGAGCCGAAGTCTCGAACACACCCTTAATACTACTCAGTTGGGCCGGTGCGTTACTCCGGTCACTTTTGCCTTCATAAGCAATGAACAATAGACACCAATAATATAGTTTCCCTCTCGAACGATTAGAGGAAATATTATGAAAAACTGTTCTGATTATGGAATCGAAATGAGGTGACCCATATCATTATACATAACTTACTTTATATATATTCCCACTCTTAAATATAAACTCGAATGAAGTATCTCAATAAACATACCAACAATATGGAACAACTCATGAAATAAGTTTGAACACCTCATGATATAATATGTCTGGATAACAGCTCAACAATAATATGTATGTAAATTGCATGAATAAAAATCTGGTATAAATCACTCGAAAGAATACTTGATTTTGATAATCGAAAACTTAATCAGCATAATTATGAATTTTTAAAAATAGAAATACTCCGAACAATGGAGTACGAATTAGTAAACTTGCCTGGTTTTGCGATACCATACTCCAACTTGCTCCACGTCTCTGATTTATTGACATTTCACTTTCTCGGACCCAGCTCAGCTATTATTTAACTCAATTTCTGATCACCTTTCAATCAACTTCTATTCACCGCTATATAATGCTTATGCACATCTACAACTTTCGTCCTTTCAAATTTTCCAAACGAGCCTCCTAACTTATCCGAAATCCTACCCCAAAACGGTTCCTCAAATTATTCCAAAACTCAACATTTCTACGCGAAACCTTTTTCCATTTATAAATCTCACAAATAATAATTTAATAATAATTCGATTTTTAGCTTCTAAAATAATCTGGTCCGATCTGGTTCATCAAAATAATCCGAAAGTGCTAAATATCCATCCTCTAAAATAATACCATTGACATCCTATATAAAACTCAATCAACAAATAATCCTCAAACAATTATCTTACTCCACGATAAATAAACATAATTAACCAATTAATCCTCGAAACAACAATTAATCCTTAACTTAAATAAATAAATCCTCGAGACAGTAATTAATCCTCAAATTAAATAAATAATTCCCCAAGACACCATTAATCCTATTTAGACAATTTAAACTATAATATTATTCCACTTTAATACTCTCATCGTTTTAAATACCTCTTTTTATCAATGAATTAAATCTCTAAATTACATCCCAATAGGCACAAAATATTTCTACTTAATTGCTAATAATTAATTATCCAAATTACACTTCTAATTTAAATTAGCTCTTATAAATTCTTTAAAATTCCCTAATTCAATTAATATTAATCTCACAACCCAATTATTCAACAATCCATTTTTATTCACAATAAATCCATAATTCTTACTCTTACTAACTTCTAATTTCTTTAATCTAATTATATCTATTTTAAGAAAATGATTTTCATTTATTCTCCAACTAAAATAATTCATTTTCCTTGTTGCACTTAAATCTAATTTTAACCATTCCACCAATCGTCAATTAATCAATTAATATCCAAACTATTAATCATTTTCTTTTCTATTGTCTATTTAAAATATTAATTAATCCCCCAAAATCCTTTATTAAACACTTTACAACAAACTATTTTTATTCGTTTTAATCCGATTTAATATCCCGATTATAACACCCGACATCAATTTATCCATACGTTATTATTTTATTATTATTGCATTTAACAGAAAATTTACGTGGACCCCACCGTGGACCCCACCCCTCCCCTGCATTTCTCCCCTCCATCTCTCTCCCCGCTCTATCTCTCTCTCTCGGTCATCTCTCTCTCTCCCCCCCCCCCTCTCTCTCCCACTCTCTCTGCAATCTCTCTCCTGAAATCTCTCCACTCTCTCTTCCTCCTCATCCTCTCTCGCACTCAATCTCTCTGTCTCTCGCATCTCTCTAACATCCATCCATTCTCTCGAACTCCATCTCTCTACCTCACCATCGATCTCTCTCGCTCCTCCGATACAATCAACGGCACACCCACCAAAACAATTACAACCTCTCCTCTCCCTCAATCTCGCATCTCTCTCGTACATCTCTCTCTCCCGTCTCCCTCTATCTCTCTCCCTTCTCAATCTCTTCCTCTCCGCCCTCGAGTTTCTCTCCATCCACTCACCTTCTCCGTCAACAACAAACAACACCACCACCATAATACACCCCCCCTCAATCTCTCCGCCTCCCATCTCCCTCTCTTCTCATCTCGATATCTCTCTTTCTACACTCCGACAAAACACCCACAATCGACACCACCACAACCACAAATCCCACCTCCGATTTCTCTTCCTTTCTCGATTCACACCACCACACCATCGCCGGTGGTGGTTACACCGACCCCGTCCCCTGTCGTCTCCCCGAGTCTCTCTTCTCCTTCTATCCCTCATCTCCTCTCGACCTCTCTCTCTCTCTCTCTCTCTCTCTTTCTTTCTCTTCAATCTCTCTCGATCTCGTTCTCCCTCCCGCCTATCTCTCTCTTTAATCTCTCTGTTATCTCTCCATTTTCCCCCTCCCCCCGAAAACTAAGTTAACAAATATGAAATAATAGTACCTGTTCTGTATTGGGTTTGTGAAGGACTCGTTTTTGTTTCTCTGTTTTTCTTTTCAACTCATACACATGTCTTTTTATATAAATAAAACAAACTGATTTTATTATTTGTTTTGTTAAATAATACAAAAACAAAAGTGGGGGACAATGGATTTTTAGTGCTTCATAAATATATTTAGTGGACAATTTAAATAATTAAAATGGGAGACAAAAATTAATGCAGAAAAATTAAAAAAATAAAATAATGATTATGTTTATATTAAATGAAATATTTGGTGAAAAGATATCGTTTTTCCCCGTCTAATTAAAACGAAGTTCTAAATTCGTTTCTTAAAATAAATACGACTCAAAATTTAAAAATACTATTGATATGGGCTAAAAATAAGCCCTAAAGACACATTTAGTGTTGCATTAATTAGACCCGGTATGGTCCGAACGTGGGGCCCACCAACAGGGTCCAAAGTCCTATCTTTAATATTAATTTCGTAATTAATATTAGGGGTAATAAACAGCTCAGCAATAAGTGTCAGATAAGGACATCATCTCTACAAGACTTAGCCTCCAAGGCATCCAATTCGATATGGCAACAGACTCCTACAAGGAAGGAGCCTAGAACTTTCCTCAAGGAGGTGACTTATCTATTAAGTCTCCAACTCCTACCTTAATTCTAAGGCTTCTCAGCCTATATAAAGGGCCTGACCCCTCATTCTCAGAACTACATTGGCTTGATTCTCTAGCAATACAGAGATACCTAGGCATCTTGTGAGGACCGATCAGTCTCGAACGCAAGAACAACCATTAAAGCTCGAAGCTCACCATCCCTTGTATTTAATACATACAAACCCTCGTTTTTATTCCACAACATTTGGCGCCGTCTGTGGGAAGACAACATCAACCATGGTTCAAACACGAAGAACAACACCAGTTGTAACTGAGGCCGTGCAAATTAGCTCTGCCCCACCTCTCACCGAGCAGACTCCCCCAGCATCAGGGACGATCATTCAACAGGCTCCCCCAGCATCAACTGTCATTATCCACTCTCAAGTTTCTCAGCAACCAGGGGTGATCCCCCATGCTGAGAGTACGTTGCCTCTGTCCAATCAGGCAGGACAAGCGACCAACTCTCTCCAGATTGTTGATCCGAACAACCCGCCACCAGGGGTATAGATCCATACTACGGATCTCCCCTTGTACACTAATCCCAGGCACGGTCTGCCCAACTACCCCCCGATGACTCAAGGCTCAGGACCAAGTGGTCATGCCTTACAAATCCGGGACTGAGATTATGATGACTACTCCGGCCCTTATACTGATGATTCATCGTCTGAGGATGATGATCGTGATGAAGCCCCGAGGAGGCAATGTGCTAGAAGAGAGCCTCAAGGAAGGACTCAAGGGATCCATGATGGACCTCCACCAACGGCTGAGGAGAGGATTAAGGCTCACGAGGCTGAGATCCAAAGGCTGAAGGATGACATAGCAATGGAGCAAGCAAGACAGAATCAAACTCGACCTCCTCCAACCTCAGGAACGATTCCCATCATTGATTTGGAGAGGTCTTCAAGGAGACGAAGAAGGGCTGATGCCTCATTCGGAAGAACAACCACAAGGATGGAAATTCCCAAGGGAAACCCCAAAGATCTGATGCCTTTCGGAGATCCTGATGATCCAACACCCCCGTTCACCGAGGAAGTGATGAATGCTCACATCTCTAGGAAGTTTAAGATGCCTACAATAAAGGCTTATGATGGAACGGGTGATCCCGCAAACCATGTGAGAACATTCTCGAACGCACTGCTGTTGCAGCCTGCTAGTGACGCTCTCAAGTGTAGGGCGTTCCCTCAAACCCTGTCGGGTATGGCTCAAAGGTGGTACAGCCGTTTGCCTGCAAATTCGATTGGATCTTTTAAGGAATTGAGCACTGCTTTTATCAGCCAATTCATTAGTGGAAGAGTTCATGAGAAGAGCTCTGCGTCTCTTATGTATGTGGTACAAGGAAAGAATGAAAATCTAAGGGATTACCTTAAGCGATTCACTAAGGAGACTCTAAATATCACTGACTTGGAGAATAAGGTGGCCATGGTAGCCCTGGAGCACGGAACCACTGACCTCTTCTTTAAAAGGTCATTAGCGAAGCATCCCCCAGAAAATATGGCTGAGCTCCAACGAAGGGCTGATAAGTATATTAAAGCTGAGGATAGCTTGAAGAAAGAAACCACCGTAGGTGGAGGAGGAGGTAACAATGACTCCAAGAAGCGAAAGCAAGACCAGGACTATGATGATCAAGAGTATGATGCTAGGGACAAGTATCCCCGAACTAGCGAGGACTCCGACTCTGCCCCTAAGAAGAACCAAGGGTCAAGGTTCACTGAGTATGCAAGGTTGAATACTCCTAGGAGTCGAATCTTGTTGGACATTGAGAATGATAAGGATTTCAGATGGCTGAAGCCACTCAGGGGTGATCCCGCAAAGAGAAACCAGAATTAGTATTGTAGATTCCATAGAGACGTGGGGCATGACACTGACGATTGTAAGCAACTAAAAGATGAGATTGAGTTTTTGATCCGTAGAGGGAAGCTGAGGCACTTCACTAAGGGTGAAGACCGTGCTAATCAGAGAAGAGACTATAATAGAAGGGATGACGATCAAGATCGCAACCCACAGCCCCGAGGGCCAGTAATTAGCATGATCTCAGGAGGCCCAACTGCGGCCGGGACAACTAGGAACTCTCGAAAGGCTTATGCTCGAGAGGTGTTGCACATCGTGGGAGAGGCCCCGAAGCTTGCAAAAACTGAGGTAGCGATTAGTTTTGATGACTCAGACTTGGAAGGGGTAAAGTTCCCCCATGACGACCCGTTGGTCATAACTCCTGTGATTGAAAACTCGGAGGTGAAGCGAGTCTTGATAGACAATGGAGCTTCCGTTGACATTCTGTTTCATGATCCGTTTGTGAAGATGGGATACACTGATTCTCAGTTGACCCCCAATAACATGCCTATATACGGATTTAATGGAGTAAAATCCAAAGTTGAAGGGACTATTCAGCTGCCTGTAACTATCGGGCAAGAGCCCAATGAGGCCACTCAGATGTTGAACTTCCTGGTAATCAATGCGGATTCAACGTACAACGCTATCCTTGGAAGGACTGGACTTCATGCATTCAAGGCTGTTGCCTCAACCTATCATGTGAAGATCAAGTTCCCTACCAGGAATGGTGTTGGATAACATAAAGGTGATCAGAAGATGGCACGAAGCTGTTATGTAGCCTCGTTAAGGCTTGATGGAGTCGGGGGGCAGGTCCTTCCGGTTGAAGACATGGAAGTCCACAGTGGTAAGGAACACAAAGAAAGGTCAGCAGAGGACATCACATAGAAGCCTCGGACAGCCATTGAGGATAAGGCGTTAACTGACTTTGTGGTTGAGTGTACCATTGGCAACCAAGAAGTCGGGGGGCAGGAGGTAGTACCCCAAGCAGGAAGTGAACTTCATAATAAGAATGAGGAGACCAGAAGGAGTGGTGGGTGCCCTATTTTGATGGAGCACCAAAAACAAAATCAAGTGGTGCAGACCTAGTCTTGCAAAGGCTCGATTGGGCTTAAGTTATCCTAGTAGGACTTAGCTTCATATTTATATAGTAGAAGTAGAAATAAGGTTCATTAAAACCATTGCAGAGCATGTTGCTCCGAGTAGGACAGTAGTACTCTATGTAAGGGTTGAACCCATTTCCAAGTTATTAATGCAAGTTTGTTTTCCATTCATTGATTGTGATTTTATTTATGTGCCAAGCACCTGATGTGTGAGTCAAAGAAGACCAAGTACCGAAAATAAAAGAATACACGAATGAAAACAAACGAATGCATACCCCGAATGGTAGAGTTAGGTTACAGCAGATAAGAGTTTAAGTCCTTGAAGGACCCTGGATAAAGACAAACGTTGAAGTCCTGATGGAACACCCGCTGAAGAAACATATTGCATAGCCCGAAAGCCAATGGAAGGCTCATCAAGTGGGCAATCAAACTAGGAGAATTCGATGTTAAGTACAAGCCTAGGACAACCATCAAAGCTCAGGCTCTAGCTGACTTCGTGGTTGAATATACCATTGACAACCAAGAAGTCGGGGGGCAGGAGGTAATAGACCAGGAAGGTCAGCAAGGTGAGAAACCCCTGGAAGAGAAGAAGGAATATTGGATGCTCTATTTTGATGGGGCATCAAAAACAAAAAGCTCTATTTTCATGGGGCATCTAAAACAAAAACCAGTGGTGCAGGTTAAGTTCTGCAAAGCCCCGATGGGTTCACACTCGAGTATGCCTTGAAGTTGGACTTCCAAATAACCTACAACGAGGCGGAGTATGAAGCTCTAATAGCCGACCTAGACTGACAAGAGCCCTGAGGGTCAAGAACCTGAAAGTCTGTGGAGACTCAAAGTTAGTAGTCTCACAAGTCAATGGAGAGTTTGAGGTTAGAGAAAAGAATATGGCCAAATACTTGAGGATTGTGAAAGCTGCGATAGCCCAGTTAGATGAGTGCCAGGTATATCCCAAGGGAGGAGAATACAAAGGTCGATGCTTTATCTCAATTCAAGGGTCGAGGCCCATTCTGGGAGCGTCTACTTCCAAGTCCTGAAGACCCCCACCATCAATTTGAAATTGGTAACACCAGTTGATGTAAGCTGAAGGATAGACCCTAAAGCTCATCTTGAGACTGGTTGGCCCCTTGATAATGCCTTGAAGGTACAGAAACTGTTAATGAGAGTGTTGAGATAAGAGGTCCTTTACAGTTCCACACTTGAGGTCTTGAACTTCAAATCTAAAAATTCAAGCCTTGATGGCCAACAAGGTTATCTGCCTCCCAACGAACCTGACAAGTGGCATCAGGCTACTTAAAACCTAGTCAAGGTTCTACAAGTATAAGAAGAAGGTTGGAAACCTAGAAGTAAGATAGAGGATTGGCAACCAGCCAAGGCACACCAGACTTAAAGTTGAGTGCTTAGTGGCAAGTGAACTTCTTGAGCGATCAACCGAAAAGCAAGACCTCCACTATATGAAGCAAGGGGGGCAAGAACTAAGGGACTTCATCATTCCTACATCTTAGAATGAGAATCAAGGGAATCAAGGGTTGATAATAACCTTAAAACCAAGGTCTCAGCAAATAAGTTAAGGCCCGGAAGGTCACAAGTCAAGGTTCACGAAACCATTTAAGGCATAACAAACACCTCCTATTGACCTGAAACCTCGTGTTGGTGATCCAGAACACCAACATCAACCTTAGAATCCAGGCCTTGTGTTATAAATCAAGGGCTAAGGAACTAAGTTGAAGCCTTAGAAGGCCAACAAAGCTATCAGATCCAACCTTGGATCAAGAGATTCGTGAACAACTCAAGAATGAGTAACTGAATCAACATTCCAACAAGGTGGTATGAGGTCGGCACCTACGACCTCGCTTTGCAATAGGATTTCGAGCTCATTCACATAACCAGAAAATCAACTAAAACATGTCCATTTGAGGCGTGGTTTGAGATCGCAAACTCCAGCTCGAATTTGAATTGAAAAATATGAAAAACCCACACGACCTAGGCCTAACTTGAGGTCGTCTATGTGTTGTGTTGAGGTCGGATTTATACTACAATGAGATTGGTAAATTCTGGTCGTAATTATACTAGAAAGTGTGAAAAATCTGTGCGACCTGGAACCACTTTGAGGTCGTTTCCCCTTGGTTTGAGGTCGCCAGCACGAGGTCGAAAATGACTAGAAAAGCCGGGGAGAAGATCACGACCTGGGTGAAAACTCGAGGTCGTTTCCATACCGAATGAGGTCGTATGAATTAGTTCGAAAATGAACTAAAAAACCTGTAAAACAGCCACTACTTGGCCCCCGTTTGAGCTCGAAAATACACTGATTTCTCCTCGAAATTTCCAGGTCGGAAATGACTTAGGAAACAAGAAAAATGGCTGCGATCTGGAGGCAGTTTGAGCTCGAATTTTGTGATTAAAATTCAGAAATTTGAGTCGAAATGATAATTTCTGAATAGTACTAGCCCTTGGAAATAAAAAATTTCCCAGCCAGGGGCTCTGCCCCTTGGACCCCGCCAGGGGCTGCCGCCCCTTGGACCCCGCCCGGGGGCTGCCGCCCCCGGACCCCCGCTAGTGCCGTTTAGCACCGTTTTGCGCCGTTTAGAATCGCTTAACATTGTTTAAGTGTCGTTCAAGGCTTGTTAGTGCCGATAAGCACCGATTAAATGCCGATTAGCACCGTTAGTGCCGATAGCACCGATTAAGTGCCGATAGAACCGTTAGTGCCGATAAGCACCGATTAAGTGCCGATTAGCACCGTTAGTGCCGATAGCACCGATTAAGTGCCGATAGCACCGTTAGTGCCGATAAGCACCGATTAAGTGTCGATTAGCACCGTTAGTGCCGATAAGCACCGTTCAGTGTCGTTTAATGTCGGTTGGGGTCACTTAAACGTTGTTTAAGTGTCGTTTAAGGCTAGTTAGTACCGTTTTATGCCGTTCAACGTCGTTTAAACATTGTTTAAATGTCGTTAAGGCTGATTAGTGCCGATTAGCATCGAATTAACATTGTCGTAAACGCGTCGGTCGCTCCACGCTTTACATAAAGACAATACTTGTGAAACACTAGTGTATAAAGATGAACCCTGACCCGAGTCTTGGAAAGGACCGTTAAAACTTCAAGGAAAACCTGATCAGTTTTCCTAGAAGTTGGGGGGCAAATGATATGGGCTAAAAATAAGCCCTAAAGACACATTTAGTGTTGCATTAATTAGACCCGGTATGGTCCGAACGTGGGCCCACCAACAGGGTCCAAAGTCCTATCTTTAATATTAATTTCGTAATTAATATTAGGGGTAATAAACAGCTCAGCAATAAGTGTCAGATAAGGACATCATCTCTACAAGACTTAGCCTCCAAGGCATCCAATTCGATATGGCAACAGACTCCTTCAAGGAAGGAGCCTAGAACTTTCCTCAAGGAGGTGACTTATCTATTAAGTCTCCAACTCCTACCTTAATTCTAAGGCTTCTCAGCCTATATAAAGGGCCTGACCCCTCATTCTCAGAACTACGTTGGCTTGATTCTCTAGCAATACAGAGATACGTAGGCATCTTGTGAGGACCGATCAGTCTCGAACGCAAGAACAGCCATTAAAGCTCGAAACTCACCATCCCTTGTATTTAATACATACAAACCCTCGTTTTTATTCCACAACAACTATTTTTCTCAAATTTTTAATAAACACTAATATTTAAATACAATACGAATATATAAATTTTAAAAATTTATAAAACGTACTAATTAGAAATATATACTATTGAATCGTTTCTAAAATATTTTTAAATAAAAATATTGAGTAGATTCGAAAAATTTATTCGAAAAATTTACGGATATTACAGTAGGGGGTGGGGGGTGGGGGATTGGGGATTGGGGAACGCCCCATAATTATGTGACGTTTGGGGTTGGTTTTTCCTTTTTTATTTATTCTAAGTATATATTTGTAAATAATATTAAAAATTTATAAACAAATGGTTAATTAAAATTGTATTTTTTAAATTTAAAAATTACAATTTTAATTAATCTTACGGGTTCAATAATTAACCTTTGGGGTTCAACGTTTCCATTTTAGATTTTAGAAATATTCCGAACGACGAATAAATCGTATGCGAACTTAGGGTTTAGGGTTTAGAATTGTTTACAACCCTATACCCTAAACCGTAACTTATTCTGATTTTTAAAAGCGTTAGCGTTTAAAAATCAGGCCGCCGGATAAAATTTTTTAATTAAAATTTTTAAATTTTATCTGTATTCTCTCAAGGTTTCAATGTTTAACTTTTGGGGTTCAACATTTCCATTTTGGGTTTTAGAAATATTCCGAACGACGAATAAACCGTATGCGAACTTAGGGTTTATGGTTTAGGTACCCTAAACCCTAACCTATCCTGATTTTTAAACGCGTTAGCATTTAAAAATTAGATCATCGGATTCAATTTTTTAATTAAATTTTTTAAATTTTATCTGTATTCCCTTGGAGTTTCAACAGTCCTATTTTAAGTTTAGAAATATTCGGAACTACAAATTAAAAAATATAAGTTTATATTTTAATTGACCATTTGTATATAAGTTTTTTAATATTTTTTTGCAAATATATATTTAGGATAAAACAAAAAACAAAAATAAAAATAAAAAACGCCACATGAAGTGGCGCTCACTCCCTCAAAACGCCTGATGGCGCCATTTCATCTGGCGTCCGTGTGGCTATTTGAGGCCTTATTTTTGAGTTGTGAATAATTGTATTTTGGAGGGTACCATATATGTGGGACCATTTACTTCAAAATTGTGATAGAGAGGGAGAACGAATATAAATTTAATGTTAAAGGATCTTAGAAATTATAAACTTGATCGGATTTCAAAGACTAATTATTTGCATATTAATTTATTTAAATGCACCTTTAAAGGATCTAAGAAATCGTAAACTCTGTATAATTTGAAATTATGGTCACAAAAAAGAATAAATATATGTACTAACTTATAATTCGTGTAAAATATAAATTCTTTTTAACATTTTCTTTTTAATTTTATGAAAATAAAATAAAATAAAATATGATTGATGTAATTTTACCTTTACTCATATTCTTAGAATTGAAATAATAAACATTAATTTTAATATGATGTCACTGGAATTAAAACCATAAAGATCGAAAATAATAATTAAAATGAGAAAAAGTCCAAACTATACCCCATTTTACTTATTATGATTTAATAT
The DNA here is from genome assembly GCA_036435485.1 of Saposhnikovia divaricata. Classification (NCBI taxonomy): domain Eukaryota; kingdom Viridiplantae; phylum Streptophyta; class Magnoliopsida; order Apiales; family Apiaceae; genus Saposhnikovia; species Saposhnikovia divaricata. Next base: position 49,968,157 of record CM071595.1, on the reverse strand, counting down.
AAGTATAAATTTATATATAAAAAAAATGTAAAAACCTTAAAAAATGCATATTTGTTGTCTACTTATATAGTTATATTAACCTTTCATAATATTACCCATTTCTTAACTTAGGATGTCGAAGGTCTACTTAAAAATCTTTCATATAATTTCCCATTTCAATTCCAAATGTGTTTTTCATCGAGAATGGGGCCATGAGGTAATTCTTGGGTAAAAACGAAGACAGATTTTTATTCGGTGGCGGGAAAGCATCATTTTGGTAAAAGCTGAGGAAAGACAGAAGAGATGTAGACTAGAGAGCTTGGTTCTTCGAGACCGTTGGTGCAAACATATATGCATTTTGTAAGGTTTGTACTACTTGTATAGTGTATACTATCTTTAGCTGCTTCATTCCTCGCCAACGGCCGCTTCCCTACAGGCAGCGGAGTGCCGGTTTCACTCTGAGGAAGCCTCCTTATACAACCCATCCTGCTCTTCACTGCAAGCCTAAGTGCTCACCTTTATGTGCAAAGAATTTATCATAAGAAAATCTGACAAAATTTTAAACTCTTATAAGAATAATATATTCTGACAGTTTCTGATGCTAATTAAAATACTTCACATGTTAATTAATGTTCAGTCCGAAGCCAATGACATACTGTATTATACTGATAAATGCCTTCGTAAATATGTTATCATACTCATGTCAGATAGAGACAACTCCAGACATGATAGAACTCACTGCTATAATGGAGATGGAATGTCTGATCCACCATGAAAATGCCAAAAAGCTTCCAAGCTATTAGTTTACTCGAAACATATAATTTTAACTAAATTCTGATTTCTGTACCTTTGAATGGGCAGAAGCAAAAATTAGAAATACATATAAAATTTTACATAACACAGAAAAGAAACACCAATACTAGACCAGGTAAAAGATAAGAAGCTACTGATGCTAAAAAATCAACTGATAATATGGATTTTATATGAGGTGAAGGGAATAAGATGGTTTTATCACTTTCATGAGAGACATCCAGAAACATGAAGTTGAGTATAAAAAATCTTGCTCCGAAAGGAACTGCAGAGAACGGGCTCTACTAAAAAGAAAAAAGAACAGAATCACCTGGTAAGAGACATTATAAATATGCCACCCTCCTTTAAAAAATGATTGTTTCAGCAGAAAAAGAAAGGACCTGGAACTCCTATTTAGCAGACAGAGATTACAAATAATAAACCAAGAAAGAAATGACAGACTAGAAGCCCCCCACTCTCCTTTAAAAGAGTTTTCTGTTTACTGGTATATGTACATCTGCCTGCATATATAATCCTTTTCATCCAAATTTCTACGTCCATAAAACTCTTGTATCAGTTCTGTGGATGTTTCCCTCAAGACATCCGAGTACATGCTCAAATGATTTTTAAGAAGAAACATAAGTACCATCCAAACACCATCATCCAGGCTATTCACAGCACTTCTGATTGAGTCAAAGCACTGATTTCTATCAGATTATCGAACAAGTATTTATAAAACACGGTAACTTCCAACACCGGGTTGACTCGTTATATTCAAAAAGGATTCAAACATACATTTAAATGTGCATCATATACTACCTATTATGATATCATGTACAAAGTTCGGTGTCTATGTGCTTTTAATAGAACATACTTGTCACCAGTTGCAGCTCAAAATAGAAGTGATCAAGTAAATTCTAAAAGAAAATGATGTATAATCTTCCATCACGAATTTACATTCAATACTAGAAACAGAAAGACAGTTACGATGACATCATTATACTCTTAAAAATTTTCATTCAGGTCACTGGCCGTTAAACTCCATTAAAAATTAGATGGAAAGCTGACTAAGTTTGGTGAGTTGGCTTGAACAAATCCACCGTGGCATGTACAGTCAGCTGAAGCGGCATTTTGGTCACTCAACTGACTAAAAACTTGCAATCGGGTCATCAAACTCGAAGAAATTTTCATTCAGGTCACTAAACTAAAATTTAGTGGTTTCACTCACAAAAAGTTAATCGTTCACGATTAACTTTTTGTGAGTGAAACCACTAATCTTTAGTTTAGTGACCTGAATGAAAATTTCTTCGAGTTTGATGACCCGATTGCAAGTTTTTAGTCAGTTGAATGACCAAAATGGCGCTTCAGCTGACTGTACATGCCACGGTGGATTTGTTCAAGCCAACTCACCAAACTTTGTCATCTTTCCGTCTAATTTTTAACGGAGTTTAACGGCCAGTGACCTGAATGAAAATTTTTAAGAGTATAATGATGTGATTGAAAACTTTTTCAGTTTAATGACCCAATTGAAAGTTTCCAGTCAGTTGAGTGACCAAAACGCCATTTAACCCTTTGTGCATGTATGTATGATGTATGGGATATAGTTGTAGTTCATCAGCAGAGCAGTGTGGGTATAGTAGGACCCAGTTTTTGGTGGTTGTATTTCTGCGCTGTTGAGTAGCGGATAGTTGTACATCTAGTTGTACCCCAATTTTGATGACCTTGAAGCGCTTAGTGCGTTGTACTGATCCAGTATATATATGATATTGTAGCTGTTAATTTCTGTTATATATATCATGTCATTTTCCTTCATGCATTTTAATTTCAGTTATAAAACCTTGTGATCATTTTGTTAACCAGGTTCTATTAGCATATCCTGTTATATCTTGTGGGCCATATTATTCATATTGAGATTGCTTCACTTGATTTCAGTATAACATTGATGTAACTTTGAATATGACCAGGTACAGTTGTTCGATGCACTTTTATACCTTTTGAAATTGTGATATTAAATTGTAACTTCTGTGTAGGAATATGCCTTAAACTCCGGAAACTGAAGAAAACCCAAATAATCAGATGGACCCAGCTGTAGCCCAGATTCTTCAAATTCTTACCCAACAGACAGCTAATCTAGCACAACAACAACAGCAGATAATACAACAGCAGTAACAGCTTCAGCAGCACATGCTACAGCAGCAGCCAAATCAACAACAGCAGCACCAGGAACAGGGCAATCTAGTGGTGACCTTTAAAACATTCCAGGCAGTTAAGCCACCTGAGTTTAAAGGGTCAGCGGATCCAGTAGAAGCCAATACATGGCTGAAGGAGATTGAGAAAGAGTTTGCATTGGTTAGAGTTGGGGAGGAACAGAAAACAGAATATGCGAGCTATCTTTTGAAGAATGAAGCAAATTATTGGTGGGAATCAATGAAAGCGACCTAGCCTGAAGGTTTGATTACTTGGGTGACATTCAGGGAGTTGTTTATGGAGAAATATTTTCCAGGATACATGCAAGATCAATTGGAGATAAAAATTTTAGAGCTAAACCAAGGTACCATGACCGTTGCAGAATACGAAGCTAAGTTCACAGAGTTAGCTCGGTTTGCACCAGCTTACGTGGATACTGAGAAGAAGAAAGCCAAAAAGTTTCAACAAGGGTTGAAAGCTTGGATTCGAGGTAAGTTGGCTATTTTGGAATTAGATACGTATGCAGCAGTAGTTCAGAAAGCCATGATTGCGGAAGCTGAGAGTGAGATGTCCAAGAAAGAGAGGGAAGGAAAGAAAAGAAAGGCAGGATTTAGTGAGGGGAACCAGCAGCAAGGAAGTTCTCTCATCCGTGGTGGCAAGAAACCAGGATTCCAGTCAGGGAAGTCTAGGGTCCACAAGAAGCCCGATGGAGGAAATGAGGAGCAAGGGGGTCAACAGCAGGTTATGAACCAAGCAAGACAACAGAGACCACCCTTGGCAGAATGTAAACTCTGTGGTAAGAAGCATCCAGGACCTTGTCAGAAGCCTCACGCCACCTGTTTCAAGTGCAACCGGAAAGGGCATTATGTGTTATAAATGTCCGAATCAGACTCCAGCAGCAAAGACAGACATTATGTGTTATAAATGTGGAAAGCCAGGGCATATTGCGAGGAATTGCAATGCCCCGGAACCAGTCAACGAAGTCCTAAGGATAGCAGGGCCGCCTGCCAGGCCAACTCCTCCAACAGCCAGAACATTCAATACGACCTTGAGGGATGCTGTTCAAGATGCGAATGTAGTTGCAGGTACGCTTGCTATTAATTCAGTATGTGCAAAGGTATTGATTGATTCCAGAGCCTTTAAGTCCTTTGTGTCTAAGGAGTTTGCTAATAAATTAAATTGTGAGGTTAGACCCTTGAAGGAAGTATTACATATAGAAGTAGCAAATAGCGAACGAGTACCTGTGAGTCAAGTATATCCTCAGTGTAAAGTTGAGATATTAGGGCACTGTTTTGATGTGGATTTAATACCTTTTGGCTTAGGAGAGTTTGATGTAATTTTAGGGATGGATTGGTTGTCGAGTTGTGGAGCACATATAGATTGTCAAAATAAGAGGGTAACACTAAGAGATTCAAACGGTAAGGAGGTTCTATTCAGAGGCCAGAAGCAAAGGAAGGAGTTTCTGACGATGATTCAGGCCAAGAGGTTATTACGCCAAGGATGTGAAGCATACTTAGCCCATGTAGTGGATCTTAACAAACAAGCAACTAAGCTGGAGGAGATTCCCGTAGTGAACGAATTTCCAGATGTCTTTCCCGATGAATTGCCAGGGTTACCTCCAGACAGAGAGATAGAGTTCGCGATTGATTTAGCTCCAGGGACGCAACCCATTTCTAAGGCACCCTATAGAATGGCACCAGTTGAAATGAAAGAGTTGGCTATGAAATTGCAAGACTTGTTGGATAAAGGGGTGATCAGGCCTAGTGTTTTTCCGTGGGGAGCACCGATGTTGTTTGTGAAGAAGAAAGACGGAAGTATGAGATTATGTATTGACTACAGAGAACTAAACAAGTTAACCATCAAGAACAAATACCCGTTACCAAGGATTGATGATTTGTTTGACCAATTGAAGGGCGCCGTTTATTTATCTAAGATTGATCTGAGATCTGGTTACTATCAACTCAAGATTAAGCCAGAAGATGTGCCCAAGACAGCTTTTCGAACCAGGTATGGGCATTATGAATTTCTAGTTATGGCATTTGGACTGACGAACGCGCCCGCAACATTCATGGATCTAATGGACAGAGTCGTCAAGAAATATTTAGACAAATTTGTGATCGTATTTATAGACGACATTTTAATATACTCAAAGACGGAGGAGGATCATGCAGATCATTTGGGAATAGCATTGGAAACGCTAAGGCGAGAGAAGTTGTATGCGAAATTTTCAAAGTTCGAGTTTTGGTTACGAGAGGTTCAATTCTTTGGGCACGTGGTTAGTAGTGAAGGCATAACAGTGGATCCAGCGAAAATTGAAGCCGTCATGAATTGGGAAAGACCGAGGGCACCGACAGAAGTCAGAAGCTTCATGGGATTAGCAGGATATTATCGAAGGTTTGTTCCGGATTTTGCCAAGATAGCCTCACCGTTGACGAAACTTACCAGGAAAAATGAGAAGTTTGTTTGGAATGACAAATGCGAAGAGAGTTTTCAGGAATTAAAGCAAAGGTTAGTAACTGCTCCCGTTTTGGCACTTCCAGATGATCAAGGAAACTTTGTGATTTATAGCGATGCTTCTCATAAAGGCTTGGGATGTGTTCTTATGCAACATGACAGAGTGATTGCGTATGCTTCTCGACAACTGAGACCTCATGAACAAAAGTATTTGGAACTGGAAGCCATAGTGTTTGCACTGAAAATATGGAGACATTACTTATATGGAGAGAAATGCGAGATTTTCACCGATCACAATAGCTTAAAGTATATCTTTACTCAAAGGGAGTTAAATATGAGGCAACGAAGATGGTTAGAGTTGATTAAAGACTACGATTGTTCTATAAATTATCATCCAGGGAAAGCGAATGTGGTGGCAGATGCCTTAAGCAGAAAAGAGAAATTGAACATGTTGACGACGACAACAGAGTTACATAAGGAGTTCGATAAATTGGAAATAGAGGTGCGTATTCCAGTTCCTACTACAGAAATGATATATGAGATGACTTTCCAGCCAGAATTATTGGAAAAGATAAAGAAGTGTCAAGAGGAGGTAATGAACCATGATATAGAAGAGTTAACAGGAGAAGAAATATGTAGTCAAAAGGATGATAAAGGAATCTTACGTGTTTCTTCGAGAATTTGGGTAACTAACGTGGCGGAGCTAAGGCAGGAGATTTTACGTGAAGCACATAATTCAAGGTTGTCTATCCATCCAGGAAGCACCAAGATGTATCGGGACTTAAAACAAAATTTTTGGTGGCCAGATATGAAGCGAGAAATTGCAGAATAGGTTAGTAAGTGTTATACATTCCAGAGAGTTAAAGCCGAGCATCAGAGACCCAGTGGATTATTGCAACCGTTGGATATTCCTAAGTGGAAATGGGAGCACCTAGCTATGGACTTTGTAGTCGGACTACCCAGAATGAAAGCCAACCATGATGCGATTTGGGTGATCATCGATCGTTTGACTAAATCGGCACAATTTCTGCCAATCAACGAGAGATTTTCACTTGCCAAGTTGGTACAGCTGTATCTAAAGGAAGTTGTTATGCGTCACGAAGTGCCAGTAACTATCGTGTCAGATCGAGATCCACGTTTCAACTCCAGATTTTGGAAACAGTTTCAAGAATGTTTGGGCACTAAGCTTAAAATGAGTACAGCCTATCATCCGCAGACCGATGGACAGAGTGAACGCACGATCCAAACTATGGAAGACATGTTGAGGACATGCGCACTGGATTTCAAAGGAAGTTGGGATGAGCATTTACCCCTAGTGGAATTCTCTTACAATAACAGTTATCATGCGAGTATTGGGATGCCGCCATACGAAGCCTTATATGGAAGGAAATGTAGATCCCCGGTATATTGGGATGAAGTTGGAGAACGCAAAATGTTAGGACCACAGTTACTACAGCAAATAAAGGAAAAGATTGAAGTCATTCAGAAAAGGTTGATTGCTGCCCAGAACAGACAAAAGAAGTATGCAGATCGAGATGAAAAGGATATGAACTACGAAGAAGGAGAGCAAGTGTTACTGAAAGTCTCACCCTGGAAGGGAATTACGAGATTTGGTAAGAAGGGAAAACTCAGTCCGAGATATGTTGGGCCTTTTGAAATCCTCAGACGAGTTGGAAAAGTAGCGTATGAATTAGCTTTACCGCCTCACATGAACCAAATTCACAACGTTTTCCATGTGTCGATGCTCAAGAGATATCATCCAGACTTAAGTCATATAATTGAGTACGAGCCTATTGAGATTCAACCGGATCTGACTTTTGTAGAACAGCCTGTAGCGATTCAGGATCGAAAGGATAGGAAGTTAAGGAATAAGACAGTTAAGTTGGTAAAAGTTTTGTGGAGGAATCCTAGAGTTGAAGAATCAACTTGGGAACTTGAGAGCGAGATGCTCAAAAAGTATCCTCATCTATTTACTTAGGTGAGATTCTGGGGACAGAATCCTGTTAAGGGGGGAAGGATATAACGTCTCAGAAATTTTAGTATTTTTATATTATATTATTTGTTTATTTTATTAAATGTGAATTATATGGCGTATAAATTGTTGAGGAGGTGAAGTATGTGTGGAATATTATTTATGGGCTTAATTGACGATTTATATGTGTCGTGTATGCCCGGGTATTTTTAGTTGTATTTTTGGTAATTTAATTCCATTTAATTGTATTATAATTATCTTCTGAGAATTTTATAAAATCATGGGCATCAGTAAAAATTATGAAATCTTTTGTATTATTGATTTTATTAATTTATTTGTGTTTTAAAAATAGTAGGTGGATTTATTGTGATTTTTAAGGATTTTAAAATGATTTTACGAATTAATTTGTGTTTTATGGATTTAATCTTGTAAAATCCATATTAAATTCGTTTTTGACCCGTTTAATATTTTAAAAAATATGGGGAGATAGATAATTTTATTTTCTATATTTTAAATAGTAGTTTGAGATTTTTCTATTATTCATGTAATTTCCATTTTATGGTGTGATTTTCAATTGTGTTAAATTAGAAGTTAATTAGTGATTTAATGTTTTACCCCTTTCTTTTTCCCCAATTAGTCTTAAATCCCTAATTTCCTACATTGTAAAACCCAGTTGCACCTTCGATAGTTCTCTAGAGTTTTCTTGGTCTCCCTCCAAATCTCTCAATCTCTCTCGGTTTCTCATAATCCCTCTCTCAATCTCGATTCACTTCCTCCCTCTCATGTAAGCTTCAATTCGACACTGGTTCTTTGGATGATGGCTGTGAATTAACTTCAATATCTCTTCTCTCTGCGTCCTGAGTTGTGCTACTATGGATGTGGCGTCGAGTATTGTAAACGCGTGTGTTTACACAATATCACACAAGTATACGTGGTCACAAGTAATACAATTAAGTTCGTTCCACTGAGATCTAGTTAAGTTCTTTTCAGCTAATGTGCCTATTCAACAATGTATGATCTTAATTCACTGCTAAGATAGTTAACAAATATGGGTTTTAATTATCTAAATTAAACTAAGATGCAAAGTAAAAACTAATTAACTAATGAGAATTAAATCTGAATTACTTATAAGAATAAAAACATGGGATCCTAACTTCATTATTTACTTCACTTAGAGTCGCAGCCTTTAATCAGTACATGTGATGGTTTTGATATCTGATCAGACAACACGAAACAAGTAAAAGCTACCTCTCGGTATACTAATACCAAACTACGTATGCATCCACAAAAGAGATAGAAGATGGGTAGAAACCAAATATGTTTAGTCCCTATATCTCTATAGAATTTGAAAACATAAAGGTTTAAACACAAGTTATCCACTTAGATCACATAGGGTAGCATAATATCTCTATTTACGCCACAAATCATGATGTTAAAACATCAACCTATCCTATGCTAGCATGGCAAGTTCTAAATCTCAAGATCCACTCTCGTTTAGCAAGAGATTAACAAATTAGATGTTCGTGACGCATCTAAATACATGAAACACAACCATACGAGGATATCAAGAATTCACCACACATAAATCTTTAAAGCATGCAAACTACTAAGCTACATAGATAAATCCGTTAGAATCCCATGACAACGATTAGCTCATAATTGAACCGTTCATCGTCATGGGATTTGATGAAAACATGATATAAAACAAGATATGAATAAAAGAAAATAATTATATTAATAAACAAAGAGTTAAGAAAACAAATCTAGAATCCAGAATAACACAAAAGATGAAGTAGATCTGGATCCGTTGCTTGTCACGAGCGTTGAATCCTTCTCTCCTTTTCTCCCTTGCAGATCTAAGCTATGTTACAATAATAATCCCTCTAATTACAATGCTAAGATGTGTTTAAATAGGCTCTAGATTTATTGCCCAGCTGGAAATTACCTTCTATTACAATTATAATTCGATTAAGGTACTAAAACCTGCCCAAAATATAATTAGAATTAGAAAAAGGGCAAAACAGTAATCTTTCAGCCTTGCTTCACAAAGAACACGTGCGCGAATTTTAACTACATGCTCCCTGCACCTGCTATCTATCCCGGGTTGTAGAAAATCTCTCAAGCTTCATGTGAGCTGTAAGATCGCTGAAAACGGACTTCTAGAACTCCAGATATGGCCAAAACAGTGTAGACTGCGCAACCTTCCCGAAAAATCCGAATTTTAATCAATTAATCCTCCAAACACGATAGAAGCATCCACCATAATCGACATTCTTGAAACTCTGCACAACTAAGCAAAACACATCAAAACTACAATAAACTTGAGGCCAAGTGAATCAATTTAAGCCGAATTGAAGCGATCCAAGTGGATATAAATCCACTTATCAGCGTGTGTGATTGTGTTGTTTCGTTACTGTGGTTACCGGAGTGTGTGCGTGTGTGGTACTGAATGTGTGTGTCAAGTACTGTCTAGTGCGTGTATGTTATTAGCTGTGTGGGGTGCGTGAGTTGTGGAGTGTGTGGGTGTTGTGTGAAGTTGGGTTGTGTTGAGTAATTCTCTCCCCTGTTCCTAGTCGACTAACTGTGTGGCTTTATGTATGTGGTCTGTTCTTGCTGTTGCAATTGTGCACAGTACGTATATGTATGGCGACTGTTAAATTGGTTCTTGTTATTGATAAGTGATGTTGCGGTGGTAACTGGAAATCCGTTCTGTGATTATATGTTGATTACATTCGAAGCCTTATTTGATTATTTACTGAAATGGTAAATTATTCGAAAAATATTTTGTGCGGAGTCTCGAGTCGAAGACCCAAATTAGGGCACCCTCGGGATTTTGCCCCCTCGACGGTGATTTAAATTGAGTCGGGGTTAAATAAGGCGATGATGTATACCTGAGCCGAGATGAATCTTATAAATCATACTAATTGTTTCGTATTTAAATTTCCGAGAATCGTATGTCCATTTGGTATAATTAGTAATATGAGAATTATTCGCATTTGAATCAGTTATGATTTGGATTGTTGGTTGGGATTGTATTTATATTAGTAATTGATTGTTTGGTTCGGTTGTATTCCGACGGGTAGTTCGTTAAATAAAACGATCCCGTCAAAATTTTTCTAAAATCTTAATTATAAGAATTACGAGTTAATTATATAAATGTGGTAATTGGATTGTATTTGAGTCCCTAATCGACTAATTGTTAATTGTTGTTTAGTAAGGTTTAAAATGTTTATGTACTAGTGTATTGTTACTTTTACCATGATACGTTTTTGTATTATATTAAGGGATTAATGAATGGGTAGAATTAGTATAGTAGTACGTCGAGTATTAAATAGAGTACTGAAGTAGTATATTTTTATGTGTAGATTCGAAGGAAGTAGGTCCCAGTGACAAGGGCAAAGGCAAAGTGGAATAACCAGTTAGTTCTTGATTAAGGCAAGTAACCTTAACCTGTTCTTCAAATATATCGAATATTGTTTCATTTGTACTGGATTATATAACCCTACCTTCGTAGATACATCATGTTGTGTTGATTTACTTTCTTCCTTGTTATCAATTCAATTTGTATCGAATGTTGTTCCCTTTGTACTTGATTGTACGACCCTACCTCTGTAGATACATCATGTTGTGTTGACTTACTTTTCCCCTTGTTATCAAATCAATTCATTAATGCTGAATCATAATTACTTGATCATATTCACTTGATTCTATGTACGCTGAACCTGAAATATTACTCCTCATTGAAAATGAATAAAATGCTAGATACCTGATCTCTTGTCTGAATTATTGAGTTATACCTTGACTCTAATTAAACAGGGTAGTCGATTGTCCCGACCCCTGGCCTGAGTATTAAACAAATAGAATTGGAAGTTTTATAAAATAAAAATGTTTTAGGACTGAGGATGCCAGTCCGTACATGAGTATTATCTTAGGCCAAAATGGGCCATGGATCCAGTTGAGTATTTGGATGTACAGAAAGGTATAATCCGGAGTTTTAGTGTGACTGATCATCCACTTTAACTCATAGCGTTGAAAATGAAAATCCAATTCTAATCTATAAATTGATTATCCAGTTGACAACAGTTGTTATCATTTGACCTTGAGTTCCGAGTACCATTATTGACTTGTGGTATCATTTTTTTTCAGTTGATATATCCAGTTGACAACGAATGTTATCATTTGACCCTGAGTTCTGAGTATCATTATTGATTTGTTTTATCATTGTTTTATAGATGATATATATATACTTGCTGAGCAAATTTGTTGCTCACCCTTGTGTTATATCTAACCTTTCAGTGAAATCAGAAGATGACATCGCCTAAGACTATGATCATAGGGTTTCCAGGATTCGAGCAGACAGTCGAGATTCAGATTCCCTCTGAGGTTTTGTTATAGTTGTTGGATAGGCTTTTGAGCAGTGTAATATTGTAATGAGTTAAAATTGTATTAGATGTAATAACTTAGACATTTGGTCGTTGGTGTGGGTCCCTTATCGGGTCAACCCAACGATATTAGTAAATTGTAATAACTTATCTTTTGGAATAGTTTCTGTTTCATACTGTAACCTGTTGTGATCCTGGTATGTTTCGGGGTTTGTTTTCAAAACTATATATATATATATATATATATATATATATACGCAGGTTGTTTTAAACTAGTATTGTAGTGGGCCCAAATCTCACCCCAGATTTGAGGGCTCCACATCAGAGCTCTCGACTTCCAACCCCCCAATCGGCCTACGTACCCTGGTATTTATAGGGATCAAGCCATACGTAGTTCCTGGAGAACAAGAAACCCAAATGGGCTCGGATTGTCGGCCCAGCATCCGGAATGTTCTACTATGAGCCCTAACCACAAAGGCCCAAGGCTCATCCAAGATCTCAAGACTTCACGGATAAGGAAACTTCCCCCGTCGAGGACTAGTCCTATCCGCTACCATCTATTTCTTGATTTCAAGGATGCAGGTATAGCCATGGTTTAGCCCAAGTGCAAAATGCATTCCTGTCCCCCGAATGAGAAGCACCCACCAGATAGCAGGACAGGTGATCCAGAGCTTTTGGGTGCAAAGTGCAGGATTACCCCGAAGTTCCCCATTGAGGACGCGCCCATTTGCTACAGAAACAGAGCTCCCAAAGCACACACCAGAAACCCCATCTTTCCACCTTAGGACGCACCCTTAGTGTTTAAGAAGGGTCCTTATATCCAGGAAAACCCTTGGAGGCCTTCTGCGACGGACATCCCCCTCCTGAGATACGACAGGAGGGAATTCTTCAACAACTCCAGGAAAATCAACTTTATCATCATTTTTTAGTATTTAGGGTGTGCCCTCCTTATAGAGCAAGAGAGGGCGCGACCTGACTTCTCTATTTCCACAAAATTCATAATTTAATCTTGAATTCCCCAACTTGAACCCATACTTGACCCGAATCCATCTTGAAATACCCGAACCGAATTTTAGATATAACAACTACCCCCCAATTCCATATGAAATCAGAGATGATGTATGGAATTCTTCTCAAAAAACCCAAAATTCTCTCATAATATTCCAACAGGGCGCGCCCTGACATAGGACGCGTCTTAAGAATTCCAATCGACTTAAGTGGTTGACAGCTGTGTCCCACCATCTCTTCAAATGCCTATAAATACCCCTTCTCTCTCATACTTTACTCTTTTCTCATTCTTTTACCCTAAAAACTGAACTCTCGCCGCAGTCCAACTTTTCCGAGCAAAATCCGGTCAAATCCCGTCCGTTCTTGCAAATATTCTCTACTAATCTTATTCCAGAACTTCTAAGGTGCGTTCTTATGCTTTTATTTCGTAGTTTCTCCATGTAAATTGTCTGATATATCGATTTGACTGTTGAACTTTACATGTTCTTCATTTTCCGATGTATATAATTGTGTATGTATATGTCGTTGATCTAATTTTGCTGCTAAAACTTCCATAAAACATGTTTCTGTAATTTTAACTCCTTTAGTCTTTTGGGGCGCGCCTTACACCCAGGGTGCACTCTACGATTATTTTATTATATTTTTTTAACATAGGGCACGCCCTAAGCTTCTCTAAGGTTATATTTTATCCTCCATTTAAAAATTCATCTTTCACAGCAACAATTGTAACCCTTTAGGATACCTTCGCACCACGACTTGTAGGAAATTTTCCTCCTTTTACTACTTTCTTGGGCGCGCCCTTAGTTTTTCTTTTTAATTTTCATTTTGCAGCTGGAGGGCGCGCCTTCTCCATTTCATCCTTTTAAGGAGTTTAATAAACGCATTGGGATATACTCTCCTTTGCCATCTCCTCTACCGCCTAGTCCGCCCAGGCCTCTCTTTTCATTCACATCTTCAGAAGATAGGGCGCGCCTTATTCAAGAATTTCAAGACGACACCATGAGTTTCTCTAGTGAAGATTCTCTTGACAACGTTCTTCTCAATGTCCGAGCTAAAAATAAAGAAGACCCTCAATCTTCAAAGAAATCCCCAAGTCCCGAAAAGATTTCTAACCTGTCACTTTCCGATCCTTCCGATGTCGATTTTATTCCAAATTCTAACACTTCTGGTGATACACATCCCTCAGATTCTTACTCCCCTGATGGCGCGCCCTCAGCTACCTCTATCTCGCCTATGATCGACCCTGGGACAATGTCTCCACCATCTTCGCCTATCCCGTTCGAACATTGGGAAGTTCTTGATGAAGAAATTGACATTGAGTGGGGGAGATATAGAGACATGCCTGAAAAAGATAAAAACCAACTCAGAAAGAAACGAGGCAAGCTAGCCTGCGTGAGCATGTCTTCTACTGCCACAAATGATGAAGTAGAGTGGGCTATGAAATATTATGGTCAAGAAGGACTTTGGGCCATTCCACACTCTCACCACCAACCCCATATCTTCAACTATGGTGGAAATTTCAGAATTCCAAGGATGGTCCTAACCCCGAGACTTGTAGCCCTTGGTGTGGGCGCGCCTTTGCACCCATACTTAAGAGAAATCCTCGAATGGTATAATGTAGCCCCAATTCAACTCTATCCCAACAACTATAAACTTGTTTTAGGTTTGTTCATTCTCTACCATGATTTGGGATATGAAGCACACTCTATGCCAGAAATCAGTTATTTCTTTAGCATCCGTCAATCAAACATTGGATATTATTATCTGGTGATCAACAAACCTCACAACAATAAAGGCTATTCTGATGGAAGGATTAGCCACATTAAATGATGGAAGGAACCTTATTTCTTTGTTTGGGATGTTCCTCGAGTTCGTCTTCAATTCAATACAAATCCTTGTAAGTGAGGGCGCACCCTACACTCTTCTTATCTTTCTTTTCGATCTTCATTTAACTTTTATTAATCTTTTTAAGCTAAAACAGATAGAAGAATTCAAAAAACACTTCAGGGCGCGGCCTCATCTCGGGCCAGTGCCGTCCTCAAAGTCGCAGCGGAGAAATTCAACCTCCAAACCCTAATCACTGAGGAAAACCTAAAAAGAGTTGGAATCCTTTCTGATAGGGTTGGATCAATCTGTAAATTTAGGAAATTTAGAAATGGTATTGCCGTTCCCATATCCTCTTCTAGTGATAATGATAATGAAAATTCCGATTCTGATCAAGATGAAGGTACGAAATCCTAAATTAGGGTGTGCCCTAACCTTTTGGCTTTACCTTCATTATCTTTTGTCCTTTACTTGATACATCTTGCAACTTGTCTTTATATGAAAAACCTCTTTCATGATTTAACATTTTTTTTTGGAGCAGATATGGCCCCTAGGATTCCTCGTGGTTTCGGAGCCACAAAGAAAAATGACAAGGAGAAGCAGGATAACAAGGACAGCACCTCCGATCCTAGGGCGCGCCTTCTTCAAGAGAAGGATTTTGAGACAGTCATTCCTCCTTCCTCTACCGAATCCTTGAAGAGGAATGCTGAGACTCAAAATCTTTCCATCGACAAGGGTAAAAAACCAAGAATTGAGGGCGCGTCCTCGTATGCGGAGACCTTAGTTGGTCCAGCAGATGCCCCCTTTATTAGGGAAAAAGAGATTGATCTATGGCAGAATATAAGTGCTGAAGATGAGGCTCAATCCATGATTCAAGCATCTGCCCAACTTCTAATCCAATCCCTAGGGCGCGCCCAGAGAGTGCACAAAGAAAAACTTCATCTAAACAAACTCGAGGCTGAGAACAGAAAATTCTCTAAAATAGTTATCGAAACTGATAACAAGTGGAAGAAAGAATGTGATGCCAAGGATGCCACTATTGCTACCCTCAGGTTGGATCTTTAAAAGTCCGTCGAACACGGCCAATATCTTTGTCACCAGGTTGAGAGGTTGAAGAAAGAAAGAGAAGAATTCCAAGTACAACAAGATGCTTTGGAGGCCAAAAAAGCTACATTGAAAGAACAGAGAGAATCCATTGAGGATGAGAACTTTCAAAAGGGATTTGAGTTTTATCTACTTGGCTTTCTGGCCAACGATCCTGACTACAACTGGGAGGAGAAATTTGGTCGGGAAAGTGCTGAAGATGTTGAGGTCTTCAAGAAAACGCATGTAAAAGCTATTGCAGCAAAGAGAGTTGAGTTAGGACTGGATATTCCTCCTGAGGGTGCGCCTTCCACAAAGGGCTCGCCTAAAGAGATTGAACAAATTACAAGTGTTGAAGCTGAAAGTGAAAACAACTCGATTCCTGCAGCTACCACGCCTCCTCCTTCCAAAGACGTCTCCCCCATTGCCTCCAAGGACGCGCCCTGAAGCCTTCTACCTCATTTTTCATCTTTAAAATCATTAAACTTTATCGAATTTTAAGGCGCGGGTCCTTTGTAAAACCCTGCAAATTGTAATACTGAATTTTTGATAACTTCGAATATTCCTGATGTTTTTTATGTTTTTTAAGTTCCCTGCATCATTATTGCCAAAGTGCTTTTGCCAATTAATTTCTTGTTTTAGATCAACCTTCATATTTATTAAAGATAAATAGAGGGTGCGCCCTAATGTATTAGGGCGACTTCCTTGAAATCCTTTCAAATTATTTTAACACTTTTAACATACGTTTAAAGCATATCTTCAAACAGATCCTCAAGTTATCATTGTATGTAAGCTGATGGCGTGCCTTGATACTCTAGGGCGCGGCCTCCAGATCGAATTCCTTCAAGTATTAACGAACAAGCTTATTGTAACACCCCCAGATCCGGGGTCCGGGATCGGGTCGTTACTTTCTCATAACTTATACACAATACTTGACTTGAGTCCAAAATCAATAAGTAGCATACTATGACCCCACAAGAATATCCACTCACACACACACACAGTTATAGTCCCAGAGATGAAATTGAAATAAGTCTTACATAAAAGGGGTTTACGAATGAAAGTTATTACAATCCCAAAAGGATAACATCATAAGTTTAAAAGTTTTGCCGTTGATTACGTTAATTATACATATAGTTAAACAGGAAACAAAAGCTGTCTAACTATGCTACCTCAGCAATGGCGATTAGCATCTCAGCGGGGAGTCCGGTGGGTCGGGTAACCCGCTTGCGCCGAGTGCGCCTGACGCGAGCCATCTGCCCTAGCTGTTGTTGTGACATAATATGAACAAAGCAAGGGTGAGCGAAAGCCCACCAACAATAATATAACTGAACAGTGATACATATATACAGTAGTTCAAAATATCCTTTGAAATCATATGCCATGCCTTAATGAAGTTATTGCCAGTATAATATAATGGATGAAGTTACCAGGTAACTCAAAATATTTGTTTGTAGAAATATCTGCTACATCAAAAGTAAGCGAGATATTCTCATTGCCATTAATAGAGGAACTTGCATGAAAAGATTGCAATTCCAGTTATGAACACTTTTCCAGCTCTGCCAACAGTAATAATGTTGCAGGAAATAAATAAGTTTGGATGATGAACCAATGATGGAGTATTCACCGCGCCCGCTATTCCAATCTTGATGATCAGTCGAGATCGTACAGCTCAAATTAGATTTACTACCGGTAGAAGGAAGAACTGAAGGCTTTACTTGTCTACCGCCTTACTAGCTCTCCCCGGCCAACGGTTGGGCCAAAGGGGATGGACCGGCGCTACTCGGCCTCTTACACGACTCCTAGTTCAAATAGAATTCATGATTCTGAATGTAACGTTCGTCCCCCTTTCCCCAAGTATAATACTTGTTGATAAGACTCTACAAAGTAGTCGTATCTAGTTGGAAAGGAAAATTCACCAATAACTTCCAAGCTATTGCTTGATAACGAATATCAACTTGTTCCAACAATCTTACCCCTCGAAAGATGAGAAGGTAACCAACGACTTAATAAGTCAATAGCACCCGAGTCGCGAGTGAAGAGAATACTTTATGACCGGGAAGTCGACAAGATAATTAACATTTTCCAAGTAAGGTTCCCTTATTATTAGGGAGATAGACTCAAAGAAGAATGATGTCTGAGAACTTTTCTTGATATAAGATTAATAATAATATGACTTCGAAATATTTTTCGTAATAATCGAAGAAGATAAACTTTATTGAGGTTATTCTAAGTATGGAATAAATATTCAGAGAATATTTATTGAATTAAACATATTTAAAGAATATTTAGGAATATGAAAGAATATCTTTAATCAGGGTATTTTTCAAAATAATCCCTGAAGAAATATCAGGAGAATATTTATTGAATAAATAAATATTTAAATGAATATTCAAAATAATATTCATTAATTAATAAGACCTGAAAGGAATATTTAAGATAATATTCATTAATTAATAAGGAATTTAAATGAATATTCAAAAAGTAATATTCATTTAATGAATAATATTCTAAATGAATATCAAGTAATATTCATTTAGTAATCCAAGCCTTAAAGGAATATTCGAGATAATATTCGATAAATAAATCAAGCTTCGGATGAATATTAAAATAATATTCATCAAGTAATTAATATCTTAAATGAATATTCAAAAGTAATATTTATTTAATAAAATAATATTCTAAATGAATATCCAAAAAATATTCATTTAGTAGTCTCATCTTTAGAAGAATATTCGCAATAATAATCGATAATCAATTCGACTCTGAATGAATATTGAAAAAATATTATTCGTCGAATGGTTACGTTCAAATAATTATTTGAAGTAAGGATCGTTAAATAATTAATCTCGAACGAATATTCAAATAATATTCGTCGCCCAAATAATGGAAAATATTTACTTAAATATTTTTCTCCGAGGTAATCTCGATATATCAAGAAATATTGACTCCCGGTCTATATTTGATGGATAAGTTGTATACGCCCTTCTATGAGGGTCTTACAATAACCGGCTTATAATTGATGCGTTAGCTATCTAATTAATAAGCCAATAAACAATCAGGGAACAAGCATAACGATATAACTTGAAAGTAGGCATGCATGCTATGGCATATGTATAACAGAAAACATATATATATATATATATATATATATATATATATATATATATATATATATATATATATATTCAATCACAACAACAGCCTAAAAGAAGGGAATTGAAACTTGCCTGGTAGTCGAGTATGGTAAGGGGTAGTGGTAGCGGGTCCCGGGTCAGCTTGGTGATCTATAAATAGCCAAGGCATTCGGGATTAATCACTTAACATCTCAAAAGTTAAGTTATACTTTAATCGAAACACGTTCTCGAGTTATCTCGTTATACCCCTTTTAGTGGATTCCTTTTATCATCGATCCGACCCGACATTCGTTCGTTAATACGACATGTCACTGTACTTACACTTGGGACATACTTAAGTCATACAAGTTCTAAATTCGATCGTTACGAATCAATATTATACTCCGAGTTTTATCGCCCGTTTTCTAAGTGTTTTACCGAAGTTATAATCAAACGGGTTTTTAGGGGTTCGTTCGCGTTTAACTTCGATTCCAACATTTTTATAAAATCGGAAAAGGATCCGTTTGACATGTGGTTTTCTTTCATACCTTCCTTATGACCTCTAGTATTTATTTACCAAGATTCTCCACTGAGTAACATGCTTTACGAGGGTTCAATTGAAGTTACGAACTTTTACTTACGGTTCCGAACCAATTTTAGTAATTTGACCATAACTCCTAAACCGTAAGTCGGAATGTTTCGATTCTCGCGCCAAAACGATCTATGACTCGAGATCTACAAGGACCAATCACCATATTACCAAGGTCAGGAAATTATATTAACTGCCATGCTTTGTTTTTAAGTGTTAACAAAAAATTCGGCATTACGACGGCTATAAATCGGACGTTCGAAAAATCGTAACAACATAACCAAGCCACACCGGGCATCAACACAATTCATAAACATGATTCTCATCTCAACAAACCCTAGAACCACTGATCTTAACCTCAAAATCATCATGCTTCTTAAATCACATAACTAACTACATAATCATGCTTATAATCACCACTATAATCATACAAAGCTAAAACCATCAAAAACATATATAAATCTCAAATCAAATGCTAGGGTTTCAAGAGGTCTACCTTCCTTGGAGTATGTTCTAGCCTCACTAAGCTTTGTATGATCCTTGAGTGGCCTTAAGCTAGCTAAATCAACCATAGGCATCAAAGAAAACAAGATTAGTTCTTGAAGAACACTATTCATCACTCAACTTGTAAAAATCATAAAAAATCGAAAAAAAAAAGAGTTTAGCTCTCAAATTTTTACCACATCTTGGGTTCTTCATAAGCTTTGTTTTGAGCTATAGATCATGAAATTTAAAGCTTGGAAGCTATGGTTTTGAACCCGTTTTTCCTACTGGACAGAAACTGGTCAGATTTGGCTTCCCAACTTTGAGCATGGATTTGACTAGGCTATACTACTTGGATTGCAATGAAATTTTGAACGAACCTTGCCCATGGAGTGGAGAGGCTGTGGTTAAAATTTGGCGATTTTAGACTCTCTAGATTGGGAGATATGAATTTTTATTTAGATTTTGTTTCTGCTGGGCAGTTTAGAGAAAAAGAGAGAAATGGAGTTGTTTGGCTTGCTTTTGATCTCATCCTTGCATTATTGTGTAGTCTTGGATAATATCTAGCTATAGTTACTTTAATAAAGTGATTTGCTCATGCATGATGTAATTCAAGTGGACAAATGTCATGTTTTAGTGGTTTGATGATAAGATTAAGCTAAGTACTTAGTTTGCTTTATAATTGTCCAAGTTGCTTTGGTAATCAACTTAGTTACTTGATCCTATCCACTTGCACATGCTTGTCTCTTGGCTCTCTGTTTGTTTCTTTGTCCGGTTATTGCTCAATTCATTGATCGTTCGAACGAATATCTCAATCGTTTTTAGTTAGGGTTTTACCGGAAACCGTCTTAACATTTATAATAATATTCTCCATCATTCATAATAATTCTCGAATCCATATTCCTTAAATCCCTTCAATAATTCTTTAAGTCTTTCAGTGTCCAGGAAATTCTCGGAGAAAATAAAAGTGCTATTTTTCAGAATCCGACAGCTTTTACATACACTCTTTTTCCCCCTGGATCACTAATACGAACTCAGAATTTCGTTCCGGATACTTATATATCGCGTCGTCTAATAATATTCCTATGTCCACCAAAATCACTATTCATAAATTTTTCTTTACTTATCCTCTTAGGGTTGTACAATTATCCCTGATCTCTTTTCGATCGTTCCTTAACCTTTTTACGGACCCACTGGACCAATAACAGATATCGATTTGGATGAGATAAGAATAATCTTCTCCTTTAGAATTATCAAATCTCAATTCCCTAGGAGATAGATAATTCTTATCTAAAGTGTCAACCAATAGTATTCTTCAAGACATAAAAACATTTGAATCCAAATCTATTCCTTTCATTCATTATCTCAATCGTTACATCGTAGTCGTAATCACTATTCACCATTACCTCAGTACATAATAAAAAGTTTTAATTATATCTAAAATTTGGGGTTCTTACACTTATTAATTAAAAACACTTGTAAATTCTTCAGTATAAACGTAGGGCGCGCCCAATTGAATTAGGGCGCGGCCTTTTGTATTTTAACAACCAATATTCTTCTAACAATCCTCGAATATATTGAAAATCTTGAAAAAACTTGAAAATCTTCATTAAACTTGAGTCTCTTCAGAACAAGGGAAGGTGTAAAAACACTACCCCCCCTAGCTAAGGAGAATGGTTATTGAAAAGTGTAAAAATCAGCAAGTCTCGAATAACTCTAAGGAAGGCATATATGCACTACCCCTCTAGACTAGGAGAAGAATTATTGATACTAGTCTATACCATAAATATAAGCCTTCATAAAATAGGGGGCCGAAGTCGCACCCTATTGATAATATTTCTTCAAATGCTCCGCATTCCATGCCCTTGGAATCGTTTTACCATCCAAGTCTTCTAGGTGATAAGTTCCTTCCCAGATTATAGACTTGATCTTGTAAGGTCCTTCCCAATTGGGACCAAAGACTCTATGAGCAGCTACCCTTGTATTTGGCATGACCTTCCGAAGAACTAAATCACCCACCTTAAAAAGACGGGTCTTAACTTTTCGATTATAATACCTCGCAGCCCTTTGCTGGTAAGTTGCCAACCTCAGCTGTGAGTTAGTTCTCATTTCTTCCAAAAAATCCACACTCAGCCTTTGATTTACCATATTGGTCTCTTCATCATAGAAATCTCTCCTGAACGATCCTGCTCCAATCTCCACCGGAACCATTTCCTCGCATCCATAAGACAACACAAAAGGAGACTCCCCAGTAGTAGTTCTCGGAGTTGTGTTGTATGACCACAACACCATGGGAAGTTCTTCAGGCCAATTCCCCTTGCTTTCTTCCAACTTCGTCTTCAAGGTATGTTTGATTATTTTGTTGATAGCCTCTGTCTGCCCATTACTTTGAGGATGATACACAGCTGCAAATTCTTTCTTTATCCCCAAGTCATCACACAACCTTCACAATTCTTTGATATCGAACTCCTTTCCATTATCCGACACAAGCTTATATGGAATCCCAAATCTGCACAAAATAGAGTTGAAAACAAAATCTCGAATTTTCTTCGCAGTAATGGTGGCCAAGGGCATTGCTTCCGCCCACTTGGTAAAGTAATCCACAGCAACAACAGCATACTTCACACCTCCCTTTGCCTTGGGGAGTTCTCAAATGAGATCTATCCCCCATATAGCAAACGACCATGGACTCATTAGAGAAGTCAAAGTAGTAACAGGGCTGGTAGAATAGTTGGCAAACCTTTGACACTTGTCACATGCCTTAACAAACTCGTAATCATCCTTCTTCAAGGTTGGCCAATAATATCCTTGCCTTAACACCTTCATTACTAATGAACCACCCCCCGAGTGATTGTCGCAAATCCCTTCATGAATCTCCCTAAGGATGTAATTACACTCATCTCCGTCTATGCACTTGAGAAGTGGTTGATTAAGACCCCTCTTATATAATACTCCATCATATTCCACAAATCTAGCTGCTTGATACTGAAGCCGCCTTGCCTCAAGCTTCTCACTTGGAAGTACACCTCCTTGGATATATTTTTTAATGGGAGTCATCCAAGTGACCTGTGGGGTTGATTCTACTTCCATGACTTCTATATCTGGAATACTAGGTACTTCCTGAATTTACAAAGGAACTGTTCCCAACAGCATAGCGTCTTTCTGGGACCCTAACTTGGCCAAAACATCTGCGCTACAATTCTCATCCCGTGGAATACACTCTACCCGTACTTCTCCGAACTTTTTAATCAACCGCTGAGCACAATTCATGTAAAGTTCTGTCCTTGGACCTCTGCATTGAAATCCGCCATTTACTTGTCCAACCACTAATTCTGAATCACTTAACACTATGAGATTCACTACCTTCATCTCCAAAGCCATCTTCAACCCATTAATCAAGGCTTCATACTCAACATCATTATTGGTTTCTTGGAACTTAAAGTGAATGGCACTCATGAGTTGATTCCCTTCGGGGGTAAACAAGATTACACCTGCTCCAGCCCCCCACTATTGACAGCTCCATCTACTTTTAACTTCCACCAAGGTTGAGGAACTTCCTCAAGAGGGCACGCCCTCTTAAATGGAATTTCAGGCTCAACCAATACAATTGACTTTTCTTCATTTTCTGACTCAAATTCAAGAATGAAATCAGCTAGAGCTTGACCCTTGATAGCAGTCCTTGGGGTATATTCTAAATCAAATTGTCCTAGCTCAATTGCCCATTTCAACATTCGACCAGAGGTTTCCGACTTATGGAGAATTCCTCTCAATGGATACGCCGTACGTACTTCAATCTTGTGAGCTTGAAAATAAGGCCGAAGCTTCCTGGATGCCAGAACTAAGGCATAGACCAACTTCTCCATGCTAGTGTATCTGGTTTCCGCATCAAGCAAACGCTTACTCACACAGTAAACCGGAGACTGATGATCAACTTCTTCCCTTACCAGCACTGCACTGATGGAATGTTCCGAAATGGCCAAGTATAAAACTAGCGTCTCTCCTTCCACAGGCTTAGCTAAAAGTGGAGGATTTCTCAGGTGCTCCTTTATTTTCTGAAAAGCATCCTCACATTCAGAGGCCCATACAAAATCCTTGGCTGCCATCTTAATTGCTTTGAAGAATTCTCTGCATTTATCCGATGACTTTGATACGAAACGATTGAGAGCAGCTATTCTTCCCGTTAGACTTTGAACTTGCTTCACACTAGATGGAGATTTCATGTCAAGTAGAGCTTTAATCTTTGCTGGATTTGCCTCGATTCTGCGATGATTGACAATAAATCCTAGAAACTTCCCGGACTCTACCCCGAAGACACATTTCTGAGGGTTTAGCTTCATCCTGAACTTCCTCAAAATCTCAAACATCTGTTCCAAATGCTTTACATGGTCCTCTGCTTTTAAAGATTTAACAAGCATGTCATCCACGTATACCTCCATGGTTTTCCCTATCAAATCTTTACACATCATATTCACCAACCTCTGATAGGTTGCCCCAGCATTTATCAACCCAAAAGGCATCCCAATATAACAATACAATCCTCGATCCGTAATAAAGGAGGTATGTTCCTGATCTGGTTCATACATAGGAATTTGGTTGTAACCTGAGTAAGCATCCATGAAGCTTAAAAGAGCGTGTCCTGCCGTGGCATCCACCAACTGATCAATCCTTGGGAGTGGAAAGCTATCCTTCGGGCATGCCTTATTCAGATCAGTGAAGTCCACACAAGTTCTCCATTTTCCATTTTGCCTTTTCACGAGAACCGGATTAGCCAACCAATCTGGATAATATGACTCCTTGATCAGCCCAACATCTAGTAATCTATCCACCTCTTCTTTCAATGCTATGGCTCTCTCTCCACTCACTAGCCGGTGTTTCTAGCGGATTCCCTTCTTGGTAGGATCTATATTCAGACGATGACACATAACCTCCGGATCAATTCCAACCATGTCAGCATGACTCCAAGCAAAAACATCCAGATTATTCAAAAGGAAGTTGGTAAGCATCCCTCTCAACTTGGAATTCAATTGCGACCCAATTTTCAGAGCCTTAGTTGGATCCTTTTCATCTACCAGAATTGAAATTGTATCCTCTGCAGGGCCAGTCTTTTCAACTAGCCGTGGTGTTCTTGGATCAAGGTCAGAATCAAAACTTCGAGGATCTTCGATTGGTGCTCCATCCTTGGAGGGCACGTCCTCTTTAAGAGGGAAGTCTTCCTCAAAAAGGGTATGCATCAAGCCTTCAAGTAACATTCGCCTTCCTTCAACTTGCTCACCTCTGATGTTGATAGAGATGATATCCTCTGAATCTTCTTCGATTTCTTCCAGAATTCCTTCTTGAAGATCGCTAAGAACTGACGCATCTTCCTCTGGGCGCACCCTATAAAGGGGCGCTTCTTCCAGCTCTTGGACGAGATAATGAATTTTAACTTCTCCCAGGGCAATGCTCGTGACTCCTGAATTATCTTCAACCAGGGCGCTCCCTCCCCCTTGTTGTCTCCTAAACCCTTTGATTGCCTTTTGATAACAATCTCTGGAATCATGTTGAGATCCCCTTATAGTCCCCACACCATTGGGTGTAGGAAATTTCATTGCAAGATGATAGATGGAGGTCACAACTTTCATTTCCTTCAATAAGGGGCGTCCTACCAAAGCATTATGCGATGATTCCACAATCAAAATCATAAAATCCATCATTTGTGTCACAGAAAGAACTCCTTCCCCAAGAGTTACCGGTAGCTTGATAGCTCCCAAGACTTTCACAGATTCGCCCGAAAAACCATAGATCCATCCATTATCTTGAATCATATCCTTATCTAAAAGTCCCATTTTCTTATAGGTGCTGTAATACAGAATATTCACCGAACTTTTTTTGTCAACAAAAACTCGATGTACATTCTTGGAACCAATCTGAATTGCCACCACCAGAGCATCATTGTGGGGATGATGTACCCATCTAGCTTCTTCTTCAGTGAAGGTAATATCTGCATATTCTCCCTTGAATAATTTAGGCGACCTTAACTCCAAGCTATTTACATTTGTAAGAGGTCTATACCTTGTTTCCCTGGCATACCTCTCTATAGCATGATTGCTATCACCCCCCAGGTGATGTCCCCCAAAGATGGTATGAATACTTCCTTCCTTGACGAACTTTTTCTCTTCAAATTTATCATCACCATGGAGGGCGCGCCCTCCATCTCTTCTATCTGGATTTTCCTTGTGTTTCATCACCTCCCTGACAATCCATTCTGTCAAGTACCCTTCCTTAATCAAATCCTCAATCTCCTCCCTGAGCTGGAGGCACTCATGAGTGTTATGCCCTGAAGATTCATGGAATTCACAATATTTCTTCTTATCTTTACACTACCAAGAGGTCAGAGGTTCCGACCTCCTGAAGAACCCTTTGTTCTTATTCACCTCAAAGATATGCTCAATAGAAGCTGCCAAAGGAGTATAGTTACCCGGCCTTTGATCGTGAGTGTATGTATCGGGAGGACCCCAATTCCTTCCAGCTTCGGCTAAATTCACCCGATTTGCACCAGTTGCTAAACGGCGAATAGGACTAGGAGACCTATCCTTCCTCTTACCGGCCTTTCCCTTAGAGCTGTTCTGACTGTCAATTTTTCGATTATCAACCAAAGATTGTTCCACAATCTTGAAAGACTCAGCTTGTGCAAACACATCAGCCAACGTAGGTGGATCCCGTCCTTGAAGGTGTTTCCAGAAATCAGTTCCTACTGACAATCTGGCTATTAGAAAACTCTTGAGTGTTTCATCAGTTGCTCCCCTAACCAAAGTAGACTCTAAATTAAATCTCTTGAAGTAAGATTGCAAACTCTCCCTTCTCTTTGCTTAATATTAGCCAAGGTCGTGACCGGGGGGCATATTTCACTGCAACCTGGAACTTAGTCAAAAACAAATTCCTCATCACCTGCCAAGATGTAATTACTCCTGGCTCGAGTTTCTGAAACCATTGCTGAGCACCTTCCCTGAAGGTTGCTGCCAACAACCGACATATAGCTAGTTCCGTTACCTGATATATATCCATCTCAATATCGAAGCGTCCCAAAAATTCTACAGGATCTGCATTTCCATGAAAGCGTTGATCATTAGTTATAGACCTATACCCAGTGGGAAGCTGTGCCTCCCTGACTTCAGTCGAAAACGAAGAGGATGTTTGTGCAGTAACGGATATTCTTCCTCCATCTAAATGGGCTAAAAGCTTATTTAAATCATCCACATTGAATGTTCCCACTCCAGGAATATTCTGGATATTTGGTTGTGCCACAGTCTGAGTAGCCCCCGGGGGTGGAGGTGGCGATGGAGCCGCTGTCTGAGTGCCTCCTTGAACCCCTGCTTGTGGTTGAATCACAACATCCTCTTGCATTTGAGTTTGAGTTTGCTGACCCTCAGGATTTCTATGAGGTTGTGAATTCCCTTGAAAACCTCTCTGATACTGTTCTCCTGAGTGAGGGTGCGTCCTCGACCTGGACTCACTGGAGGTGCTTGAGGGAATTTAATGAATACGGGGGGATCTCCCACCTGAGGGCGCGTCCTCTTTACGAGGGCACCCATTTCCTTGATACCAATCCATTCTTCTATCACCGTTATCACGGTTTCCTCTTCTTCCAGTGTTGTCATGATGAGGAGCTTGTTTAAATCCAAGGGGCCGCGACCTGTTGTAAAAAGGGGGGCGTGCTGTGGATTGTCATTGCGAGCAAGAGATCGCTCATGTCCAAGGGGCCTCGACTGCTGTCAGGGGGCGCGCGTTGTGGATCATGACTCTGTGGAAGGGCTCGCTCATGTCCAAAGGGCCTCGACCTGTTGTCAGGGGGCGCGCGCTGTGAATCATGGGGCCTCGATTCCATATATTTGTCTTTCTTCTGAAGCTCGAGGAGTACCATCCTCAAATCGTCATCATTAAGCCTTATTCCAAGGCGTTCCTTCAAACTGGCAAAATCTCTCCTCTCTCTAGCCATTTGCTCCTCATCCCCTTGAATCTCACTAGGAGTGCGCCCTGAACGGTGAGGATGAGGGCGCGCCCTCTCTTGAGGATTCGACAACCTGCGCTCAGAATTATCAACAATAGGATCAGAATAATCTAACCTTCGAGGAGTGACCAGCTAAAACCTCCTTTCCTGATTCTCCTAATCGGCGATGATTTCGTGGGATACTCCGAGATTTTCTCCTTGATTCTTGCTCTTCCTCCACAGAACCCAATCTCGCCCCGAAACTATTAATGACATCTTGCATAATATACAACTGTTCCATTAATGCCGAATTGCTGA
The DNA here is from genome assembly GCA_036435485.1 of Saposhnikovia divaricata. Taxonomy (NCBI): domain Eukaryota; kingdom Viridiplantae; phylum Streptophyta; class Magnoliopsida; order Apiales; family Apiaceae; genus Saposhnikovia; species Saposhnikovia divaricata. The sequence goes on along the minus strand of CM071595.1, from coordinate 49,940,007 downwards.
TAAGAACGGGCGGCTGTCCACCGACGGCGGCCGGAGTTCCATGATGTCGTGGAGGAGCAGCAATATTCTCTGGAACATAAGCTTCATGACGTGTTTGGTTATCTCCCAAGCTGTCATCAGAATCGTAACCATCTTCTCGAGAACCCCTGCCTTGATTGTGAGACATCTTTTCCTCCTAAGATGCAGATCTTGATTGGATCCCCTCCTTCTAGCGCCAATTTGTTGACGGAGGAATTTAGGAACAACAAATTTCGAGGTACGTATCTTAGACGATGGTCTTTCTCCGGAAAAAGTGGTGGCGTGTGGTGGCTGTTTTTAATTGGTGGTTGAGATTGATAGGGTTAGTGGTGGCTATTTCAGAGCTCTCGACTTCCAACCCCCCAATCGGCCTACGTATCTTGGTATTTATAGGGATCAAGCCATACGTAGTTCTTGGAGAACAAGAAACCCAAATGGGCTCGGATTGTCGGTCCAGCATCCGGAATGTTCTACTATGAGGCCTAACCACAAAGGCCCAAGGCTCATCCAAGATCTTAAGACTTCACGGATAAGGAAACTTCCCCCGTCGAGGACTAGTCCTATCCGCTACCAGCTATTTCTTGATTTCAAGGATGCAGGTATAACCATGGTTTACCCCAAGTGCAGAACGCATTCCTGTCCCTCGAATGAGAAGCACCCACCATATAGCAGGACAGGTGATCCAGAGCTTTTGGGTGCAAAGTGCAGGATTACCCCGAAGTTCCCCAATGAGGACGCGCCCATTGGCTACAGGAACAGAGCTCCCAAAGCACACACCAGAAAGTCCCCATCTTTCCACCTTAGGACGTGCCCTTAGTGTTTAAGAAGAGTCCTTATATTCAGGCAAACCCCTGGAGGCCTTCTGCGACGGACATCCCTCTCCTGAGATACGACAGGAGGGAATTCTTCAACAACTCCTGGAAAATCAACTTTATCATCATTTTTTAGTATTTAGGGCGCGCCCTCCTTATAGAGCAAGAGAGGGCGCGGGCTGACTTCTCTATTTCCACAAAATTCCTAATTTAATCTAGAATTCCCCAACTTGAACCCATACTTGACCCGAATCCATCTTGAAATACCCGAACCGAATTTTGGCTATAACAACAACCAATCACTAGCTTCCACTTCCCTAAATAGTTTACTCGCTTCATCCAGTAATCCGCCTTTACATAATCCTCGAATCATCATTGTGTATGTCTTCAAATCAAGTCGCAAACCTTTCGAAGGAAGGCTGTCAAAAAGATTTCTTGCCTTTTCAAGTTTACCATTATTGTACAACCCGTCAATGAGGATACTATAAGTGTGAATATGAGGAGATAAGCCATTGCATTGCATCTGATGAAAAAGTGACAATGCTTCATCCACGTATCGGTTTTTGAAAAGTCCATCTAACATGGTATTGCATGTGAACATATCTAGTTCTAGACCTTCATCTAGCATTTTCTTACAAAACTTTAGTGCTTCAACATGTCTACCCACATGAAAAAACCCTTGCAGAATAGTATTGTATGTTTCAATTATGGGTGTTAAACCTTTTAGGGACATCTGCTGAAAAAGATCTATTGCTCTGTCCACTTTCAACTTTTTACAATAACCATTGATCAGTATATTATAGCTACGAGTGTTTGGGCAATATTCCCTTTCTCGTCATGGTTGGGACCACTACTAAAGCTTCATCAACTTCTCCCCGCAAGCAGTATCCATCCATGAGTGAATTGTATGTGACTACATTAGGATAGTGGCCTCTTTGAATCATGAATTGTATCACATCCTTTGCGTCTTTAATCTTGCCTTCTTTGCAATATGCATCAACCAGTATACTGAAAGTATGCACATCCGGAGAGATATTCCTACTATTCATCTCTCGTAACAAACATGTGATATCTTCCCATCGGCTGAAGTTGCAAAGGCCTTGAATTAATGGGTTAAAGGTTATTACACCTGGTGCTATGCCTTTCTCACTCATCTTCGCAAACAGACCCAAAGCATGATCAACTAACCCGTCTTTGCACAAAGAATTGATCAGCGTGCTATAAGTCACAGTATTTGGTTTACAACCTTTTCTCTGCATATATTTGAACAAAGTAACATCCATCTGAGTATGACCTTTCTTGCAGAGGCCGTCAATAATTGTGGTATAGGTAACTACATCAGGTTTAATAACTTCAAATCTGACGAGCTTCTTGAACAAACACTCTGCCTCGACAGCATTGTCTTGAGAAATCAGGCCCTTGATAAGAGTGGTGTAGGTAATGACATTAGGCGTAAAACCAGACTTAATGATCCACCGAGAAACGAAAAAGCATAATCAAGTGTATTCAAGTGACAACAGCAGTTGATGACGATGCTAAAGGTAAAATCACAAACCGGAATGTCGAAAACACGCATATCTCGAAAGGGTAAAGAGAATATACCTGGCATGGTAGAAAAATTCTCTACCCATACAGCTTAAAATTCATATTTTCAATATTTTTTCTGAAAATTCAATTGTATAGATTGAATGGAAGGTGCTAATACTTTTTTTTAGAAGGTGTTAACCAACCAACTATTAACAAAATAAATCTTATTTTGCTTATAATAGTATAGTATAGATTAATAAATTTAAAATTAAAATTTTCTTGTTATAAATTTTATATTTATCAAAAATTCATTTATGATTTACAGATTTTTTAAAATATACTTTATAATTTAGATATTTTAAAAATATTACATTCCAAATTCTCGTAAAGTATTATTTAAATATGAAATATGATTGTTATAATTTTAAAAGGATTATTTATGAATCATGTATCATAAATTTAAGATTTCATTTTCTTAAATTTTTTAAAATTGTGTTTCTTTATTTTTCAAAATAAATTTAGTTTAATATAATTATAAATAACAGAATATCCTGATTTTAACTAACGGTAACGATCAAATTTAATAAAAATTCTTCAAAAGGATGCAAAAAGTTGCGAATTGTTAACCCACAAGGATGCAAAATGCGTTTTCTTAAAATTTTCAGGTAAATTTCGACTTAAATATAGAGATACAAAATGCAAATTAGTCTAAATTTTAGTAACAAAAAATTTTAAAATAAAATTTGAAATTTGGTACTTTTTTTTTTTAGAAAAAGTGTTTAATCTTTTAAAACAAAAAACATATTTTTTTTTCAGAATATAAAATCACTTCCTAGATTTAAAATTCTCTCCATATAAATGTTTGGTCATCTACGTGCCATATGAAACACTAATAATAAGTGAAATGGACGTGATCACTAATGGGTGAGTGCCCTAAATACCCACTTTTTATTGTTTGATGTCCAAAATGTCCAGATCCCGCGCTGCGCGCCCCAAATATCCATGGGATATTTCTATGGCAGAGGAGTATCCCCGGATACGCCTTTTACAGAGGAGCAAATGATTAGTACGCCCATAACCAAGGCGTAAATAAAAGATTGCGCCCATGGATGAGCAGTATGTACCATAGATGCGCATTCTGGTTAGGCGTAACAGTGGTTGCGCATTCACAACATGCGTGATGACGTCATATGACGTCATCATCGCATTTCTCAGAAAAATCACGAGCTCTGGCGATTTGGCGATTCTGGCGATTTCTGGCGACTTCTCCGGCGAGACTCGTTCTCGACCATCAGTGAGTTTCCGTTCAACTCACATATATCACTAGATTCGTCTTTCAAATCTCTACAATCCTATGTCAAATTTAAACGTTTTCTATTCCCGGATTGTAAACGCCTAATTCGAACCCAAAACCTAATTTTCCGACGAAACCACTCCTCGTCCATTCGTTCAGTTCCATTAACGTTACATTGATGTGTTATAGGTCATTAAATTCGTCTCTAGACGATCTACAATCCTATACCAATATTAACCCAGTTCGATTGCAAGATGTTTAAGCCCCAAATCGGCGATTAACGCCGGAAAAGAGAAAGAAACGGAGTGAGAGGAAGAAACCGACTGCTACAGTAAAACGAAGGATACGCCTTCCTGAAAGGCGCAACAGGTGGTTATTCTGGGCAGTGTTTTGAAAATTGGATATTTTGGGTAGTGGGTACTGAAAAAGTGGGTATTTTGGGCAATTTTTCATCACTAATCAGCACAAAACTTTTTACTGTTATGAATTTTAATATTTAAGATTTTTAATAATATTGTTTAAAGGCATCATTTTGTAGATTGTAGAATCAAAAAACATTGTGCTATAAGATTAAAATATTAAGTTCTACTGTATAATTTTACAACAGAGACGGCCAAAAGATTTTCCTCATTCTCTGACAACAAGAATGCATTCATAAAAATACACATGATGAATTAACTGAAGCCTTGAGAAATTCCATAGCTCCGTACATAGCAAAACCGTTCATATTGTACACTTGCTCCGGTTGCTCAGCCACTGTCAATTCCATATAAATTGTCATCATTAACTTGATTTTGGGCAGTTGATCTTACTCAGTTGAGTAGACTGTCTCGTCAGAAATTTTTAATAAGAAGTTTAGCTTCAAAGGCCATTTCCAAAAGAAGTACACTTTGTATAGATGCAAACACGTGTCATTGAAACATAGGCTTCATAAACAGCACGGACTAATTCAATGATTCTCAGACAGTCTTGATGCCCAGAACAGTGACCAAGTAATTACTACGGTTCACTGAATAGATAGGAAAACAAAGAAGCAACCACTTCTACGCTCAAGCTGTTTCCAAGTAATGCATATCTGTAAACAAATTCAGACCATAAGTACAAATCTTTTGTTCCTAGAGTGACATGCTGCTAAGAAACTCTTAATTACACTCGTCACAGGCGAATCTTTTACAAGTGGAGAGGGAGGTGACAAGGATTACAACCAACGTTTACTTATCTGTTTTCGGACTAAGTATGGTTTAATAGATTAAGTAGATTGTATATTTGTATTTTTAGTGGATTATATTGTGGTCTGAACAAAGTGTCTCGTGTGTTTCAATGTGGCACGAAGATGCTACAAACACCTAACCTATTTGGGTCGACGTCCTCGTCACGCACATGAAGGGGTGAGCAAAACTGGATATCCGGTCCGGTTATAAAATTCGGATCGGATATTCGATTTTTTGGATATTATTGTTGAATTATTTATTTTTAATACATTCATCATTTATTAAAAATATATATTATTTGTTTAATAAATACTAAAAACCGGACTGGATATCCGGTTTTCTAAAAAGTTGTGATCCGGATCCGTTTTTATAAAAAAATTCGGATCGGATATCCGGTTCGGTTTTTTTAGATCGGAATCCAAACTCCCGGATGTTTAAAATGGGATACCGGACCAGAAAATCGGATAATCCGGTTTTCTGATTTTTATGCTCACCACAAGAACACATTCATCTGCATCACTACATTTAGTTTCACTCCATTACTACCGGTGTCTTTTCTCTTGGGCATCTTGCAAAAAGGCATATACATATATACTGCACTTATCACAAATTCTATTCACAAGTCCTAAATATAACATACAAAGTCAATCGACAACTTGCCAGTAGAATACCTAGTAGTCTACAGTATCAAAAAGCTCGGTTACCATCTCCAACCATTCGGATAGAATCATGAACCCGAATCAAGAACTTGGGTCTATCGCGAATCCCATTAACCCAAATACAACCAACTTAAGTAACTCACTTCCGTTCATCATCAAGATTCCCTATAATGCTTATCATACTTTGTTTTCTCTCCAAATAATTTGTTTCGATTAGAAATATAACTTAGGTTTCATTGTAGATTATAACCTTAAATTGATTTTACTCTGGATTGTACTTGAGATTTGTTATAAACTTAATAATTTTATTTTTATTCTACCTTTTCATAAATAAATGTTTCACTGAAAATACATGGACAGTGTCTATCTACTTAATTACACTATTCAAAAAACAGAACATTACTGAAATATCAGAATGTTCTGTAATGTTCTGAGAGAGATCTCAAATTACATACTGTAAGTCAACATTATTTACATCCTAATAAGTGTATACATGATCTCAGTTGCAGGGAAAAGACAAGACTCAGTTGCAGGGAAAAGACAATTTTGTACAAGATAGAGTCCCAACAAAAAATTATATAAGATTAAGACATGATAACAGTTCCAAGGTTTGATTATAGGGGAAAGTCACTGGAAAAAAGGTCTCAAACAAATGTAGCAATTTGGTTTTTGGAACTCTTCTTTACGTTATGTATGTACAGTCTACTGAACTTTCCAATCTTCTAGTTGCCATGAAATACGTAAATACTAGGACATAAATTCCTAATAATTATGCCAAACTTCAATTTCAGTACGAAACATTTATATGACAAAAGTTGACCAAATGATAATAGAACTTTAGGAAACTTTAAACTGTTGTAATAAACACAAAAGCATCATATCCAAAATCGACCTGCATAAAAAACATTTATACCATACCGTTGGCGAAGGCTTGTGTGCTCAGGAAACTGGAATTCCTTTGGAAAGGAATGCAAATTGGCAACCTAAATGACATAGAAACAATGTTCAATTTAGGCCCATATAAACAACTTACATAACCTAAAATCCGAAACATTGTTTTATAACAAATGAAACATATACCTCCCGAGGGGTAAAGTATCTAAGACCTGACTCCATCAACGAAGATGTCTTGTCCTTAACCTGAGGCTGCATCTAAATGTAGTACAAAATATGTCAAGACAGAGAATAGTCAAGTGTGACCTGACAAGGACTAATACAGAACAAATAAAACCCTGGAAAAGAGGATATGTCTATGATATATCAAATTATCAATATAACATTGATGGCTATATCACCACATAGATCACTAGTTAAAGCACTACAAGTTAAATGGTAAATAAGACCACAGAATTTTTTGTTATATATGCACAATGTGCTTATACTGATTCCTATAGGAAATAGTGATAAATGAAATTTTTTACACAATTGAGGATACTATGAGCATGGATATAATTACCAAAAAAAAAGGATTAGATAATAAAAAGATGATAAAGAAATATATATTGTATACTGTAGTTAAAATGCAAATGTGATACATGCACCTAAGCTATATAGAATGCAACACATATCATTTTACCTGGACAGTCGACAGAAGAGATCCTGTTCCCTTCACATATCTATAGTAACTCTTTGTAAAGCAGCAACAACGATTCGATTCAGGAAACACAATATCTAAATTCTATTAAGGAGTTAATAGAGAAGTAATATACAATTGAATGCATATGGTTTAATATAGAAAAGCCATGACTCGTCATAAAAAATATAAAACAAAATTATAATAAATTCTATAAAAATTAAAGGATACCCATGGCACTGCCCCATCTCTCTATCAAGCTTGATGGCACGACATATTGGTTCAAAGTGCCAGAGACAAGTTTTTCTTCAACTTCAGAACTTTTGGAAATCTCAGCTGGTAAACAACTCGTTTCCAGATTCACCGCATCGCAGAAGCTTTGTTGCTCCAAAAAACTTTCAATGGGCTCACAAGTTATAGGCAAATCATCCCAATTCCTCTGTAATTGGTCACCTCCACTGATCATATTTTCATCATCCCCAAGTAACAGACTTGGGTCCAAAACTAGTTGTTTGTTTAGGACCATGTTTCGAAAAGACAAAGGTTTTCTTTTAGCCTGCAGTATAGATATCACATATTACAACTAGGTCCAGGCCGCATCGGAACAGCGGAATAATGTTTAAAGAAATCACCCAAGGTTTCCGTAACAACAAAACCCTGTTCAGATATTAAAACTGAATGATTTATCAAACTAATACTAATTAATATCTTTGATGAAACCATGAAATTTGGAAATCAAGTCAAAATGCAAGACTACTTAATCTCCAAGTACAACAGCGGCCGAACCATCACAAATTATAGTCATAATATATGATGTTTAATATGATCCGCAAGAGATTATATATCAAATAAATATTACTTTTTTTGTTTTTACAAAATGTAACTAGCCCCCTTTGTTTCAACATGGATGACCTTTCAAACGAATTTGATTCATTGTGAACTCAAACATTATATATACTCTTTGTTAATGTATGTGAATGCATGCATTTCGTATATACTCATAAAGTACTGCTAGATGCAAAAAAATCGTACAACTTTAGATTGACTTCAGATTTGGAAAGCCTATTTGACTCATAAAAAATGATGATGAATCGTCTACTTAATATGGATGGAATCATGGAATAACCATTTAGTTCAGTATATAATTATTATATTCCAAGCAACCACCACCTTTCACTCTTGACATTCTTCTGCCCTAATTTTTCTCTCTTTCACAGATCAAAAGTGAAAGGAAATCTGAAAGCTCCAATAATCCAAGAGGTAAATGGAGCAGGAACAAACTGAAAAAAGGTTAATAAAATTTACAAAGTGCAAGCTCGAAAGCAATAGTTGCAAGACCTTGCTTAATTGTAGTCTACTACAGTACAAGTTTATGATAATGCTAGACTATCAATTGAGGGTTTCCCCATGAGAAAAAAGGAGATCTAATTTATTTAAGAGACACCGATGGTGGGATAAGGTAGACACGAAGAGCGTGTCAGGTAGATAGATATGGTGAGTAGGTTTCCAAATTAAAAAAAAAATGTCATTCAGTATAGGAAGAGTGTAAACTGATCATATCGCACCACATCAAATGATAACAGAAGTGTCCTGATCTCATCCACATTAGAATTTAAAAAGATACTTGCAACATTATAAATGATAACAGAAGGTAGTTTCCTGACTTCATCCACATTAGAATTTAAAAAGATACTTGCAACATTATAAAACTGATTTTTAAACATAAAATCAACAATAATAATAATAATATCAGATCCACTGCCAACACAAAACTTGAAAAATCAGCAAAAAAAAAAAAAAAACATATTTGGGATTTTATTTGCATTACCAGGCAAAAATAACGAGGCCTAGAATATGGCACACCGAACTGCAAAGGACTCAAAATGAACTCTTGTGTTGTAAAATGATTTTGTTCCAACATGTCCAGCATTTGGCTGTGTGTATCAGATGTCTGAAGCACAAGTAAAAAGTAAGAAATATTAAAAAAAATTGGTAGAAAATTATATTATTAGTTGATTAGTTGATGACATATCAAATAAAACCAGCACTTAAATATAGTAAATTCCAACAGCGAACCTCAAATCCAACTACATTCTCAACAAACAGCATGAGTGGAGGCTGTGAAGTTTGTGGTATAAGTTCAATGATCTTCAAGAAAGAGGATGCCCTAGCATCACTGGAGTCTTTCTGTAGACCTAAAGAGAAAATTACTATAAATTGAGTAAAGAGCACAAACTTAGGACAAGTTGCCAACAATAATCCTGTGAGCATCAAGCTGGAGAAAATGCCATTAGAAACCTTGTCGGGTGTATGGCTGGCAAGGAGGAGATAGAAGCCACACATTCGCCTTATATCTGTCAAGATCAGCTGCACTCAAGTTCTGAATATTACCCTACATTTAACCAAAAAATCCACTCATTCACCTCATTATCAACCATGATCAACTAGCATAGTATTGCAACGATCATATTAAAATTAATTTGTACTACTTGGCTAGTACTCTAGTATTCAAGGAGTCAACGGTAAACTCGGGAGGAAGCTAGCTAGGAAGTTGCCTCCACCCGAAAGGATTTACCTTTACAGCTACACTGAGCTTAGACCCTTAAAGCCTTGAACTATCTCTGCTTACACAATTTCCAGAAGGGAAGCTAAAGATTCGATCTTTATCGTAACAACTATGCTAATTCTTATTATAACAACACATAGCACAAAATTTTGTTTTAGATTGCAAAAAAAGTTAAAATATCAGATAACCAATAACCATTGCTTAGTTGTCAAAATTCAGATATTAGATAAAAAGTTGCTAAAAACACAACCAATAACCATTGCTTAGTTGCTAAAAAGTTTAAAATATTAGATAGCTAAAATTTTGTCAAATATCAGATAACCAATAACCATTGCTTAGTTGTGCTATAATCGACTATGATGCAAATAAACTTTGAGTCTTCATCCCAAACCTTAAAATATCGAAAACCCAGTTCACCAAACACAACCAATTTCACTCTCATCAATACCCTTTTGCCAATTACAAAACCCCTTTCTTCCACCTAAAGCTTTAAACTTTATGCAATAAACAACCAAAAAAAATTGTAAAAAAAAAAAAAAAAACAAGTGCAGATACAATACTTGATAGGGGCGAGAGCCAAAATTGTGTTGGTAGACATCATTAGCCAAGTCGTTGATATCAAAAGCTTCAACAAACTGGGCTTTTACACCAGCCTTCAATAAAGAATATCTCTGTAACAAAAACAAAATTAAGAACAAAATTCAAGAATTCAAGTGAAAAAAGTAGCATATATTTATGTATGTATGTATGTATGTGTGTATGTAAAGATACCATGCCACCAATGCCACTGTAGAATTCAAGAACTCTCCATACTTCCATTTTTTTGCAGCTTCAAACTCATGGCGACCTAGAATTGATTTTACTTAAATCACCCTCGCAAAACAATTTTTAATATTTAATTTTTGAATTGATACAAAATTTTAATTTTATATTAATGTGTTATGTAAATTAAAAAAAAATATTTCATGCTTAGAATAATAAAGTAATTTTCTTTCAAAAAAAATCCTAAAAAGAATAAAAACAAGATTTTAACATTAAAGATAAGTAAACTAAAAACTATTTTAACTATAAAGATAAGTAAACAAAAAATTACATATGAGATTAGGGAGCCAAATTTCCCTGAGATACTTATCATTTATATGTAAAAATGGGATGGAAATTTTAGTAAATTAATTAGCCCGGTCCAGTAAAATTTAAAGTTATTTTGTATGTATTTCAGTAAAAGTTCCTTGAGATCTATGTTAGGGTCCTTTTTCTCATTACATTATATGCTTTATATATAATAAGCGTAAGAGGGATCTTATCCATAATTTTGGTTTGGTCACTGTATTATCAAAATAATCTCAACCGTCGAATCTAATATTGTTAAAAATAGACGATCAAGATTATATCATATTAAAAAAAAATTATAATCTAAAAGGGATATAATTAAAAAAGTTTGTATAAGAATTTAATTTTAAAAAGAAAATTATAATATGAAAAGGATATAACTAAAAAAGAATATAATTGAATTTTATTTTTTTATTAATATTAAAAAAAAGATAATTTTTACTATTTGGGCTCTTTCTTGAGATATAGAAATCAGATTTGGATGATTTTACGGCCCACACGAAGCTCACAAAATATCTTTAATTTAGTGATGATTTAATAATTATTATCGAAATGGAAACACTTAGAATCTCAAGACAAAATATAAGTACTGATTTTAAATTAATCATATTCAGTGTAGAAGACCTACATTGATAATCTTATTCAATGTAGAAAACCAAATTATATGATTCAAATCATTGGCATACACTTTTCATATTTCAATATAAATACACTTTTTAGTTTACATGTTAAAAAGTAAAATATTTTTTATGCTAGATCCATCGTTTTTCATCTATTTATTTTATGATCTAACGGTTCTTATTTATTTTGTCGTACTGAAGACCAGACTACCGACTACCAAAATTTTGGACAAAATCACCCTTACACTTATTATTAAAACTATATTTGGTTGTTAGTAGAACTATCTCCAAATAATAAGAAGGGTATTTTGATAATCAAAACGAAATATAAGTAGATTTCATAAATCGAACAGAATTTTCAACGTAAAAAATTGTCAATTTCTTCTCTTTTTTGTTTTCGCGTAGTTTTAATTGGAAAATAATTGTTAAATCATCAATAAATTAAAGATTATTTTGTTAATTTGATGCGGGTTGTGAAATCGTCCAAATCAAATTTAAAGAATTCATAATAGAGCATAAATATTAAATTGAACGTGTAGAATATATATATATATATATATATATATATATATATATATATATATATATATATATATATATATATATATATATATATATATATATATATATATATATATATATAGAGAGAGAGAGAGAGAGAGAGAGAGAGAGAGAGAGAGAGAGAGAGAGGGAGAGAGAGAGAGAACAAAGTTCAGTTGAGACCATGATTTTTGTGGAGTCCTGGATTCCACCTTTGTTCTGCATACATTCATCTGCATTTAGCAATGTTTTACCAATGTAAAAACGCTTTCCTCCTGAACATGATCGTAAACTGCTCCGAAACACGCCTAAACATCTCTTGAATGTTATAAAATATTTAAATCGCTTTGTTCTTGAACACTTGGTTCTGTAAAGTAAAATTTGTTCTGCAAATTCAATATTTTGTCGTTGCGGGCAATATAATGTATATTTGTGATGGATTTCGACGATATTGTTGAAAAAACCCTAACTAATCTTGGTGATGACCGTAGAAAATTGTTAAATACAATGTAAAATGCTGATGAATGTATGAAGAACATAGGTGGACTCCAGGACTCCACAAAAAACATGGTCCTCACTGAACCCAACTTTATATATATATATATATATATATATATATATATATATATATATATATATATATATATATATATATATGTATATATATATAGGGGCTCCTTCTACAGCCACAGTTGGATATTTTTTAATATTCAACCAACCCATATATAACCATCCACCAAACAAATGGACGGCTAGGATGAAAAGTGATGAAAAAGCTTACACTCTATTATATAGCGGATTACGCTATATAATATAGCGTATTACGCTATATAATGTAGCGTAAGTTTACATTTTTTTAATTCCTTTTTTGCCCTGGAATTGCCACGTGTTCCGCTCTATTATATAGCGTATTCCTCTCTATAATATAGTGTATGTACCTAGCTATGTATTGACTTAGTTTTTTTTAAAACTCGATGCTTACGGTATATAATATAGCGTAAGTACAGGGGTCTGTTTTTTCCCATAACATCAAAAATGCTATCAACAAGATAAAGATCAAGATTAATCCTTAAAAATCAACAAATCAATACCAAAAACACCTAAAAACGAGATCAAACGCTATATAATATAGAATCAAAATCACCAAACTCAAGTTTAAGCTCAAGAACCGAACAAGGACAATTTTTATGCCCAGAATTCATTTGGCTCGAAATCGATATATGATGATATGGTTGTATAGAGGGTGTTGAGAGGAATAATTTAAATATATATACTATAGGGTTTGAGACGACATCACATAGCAATATGAGTTTGATTTTCAAGTTTGTGTGAAGAAAATGAAGAACATGGGAGAGAATAAGGATATTTTGGGAGAGAGAACAAATGAGAGGGTGAAAATTACTACCAAGAACACCAAAAAACAAGATCAAATCCACTAAAATTACTACCACTGTTGTGGAATAAAAAGTAGGGTTATCGAATGGCGGCTAGGGTTCGTGAGCTTCTTGCTTTAATGGCTGCGCTTGTGTTGTCGTGACCTAATTCGGGTCCTCACAAGATGCCTACGTATCTCTGTATTAGAGAATCAAGCCAAAAAACGTAGTTCTAGGATGAGGGGTCTGGCCCTTTATATAGGCTGTGGAAGCCTTAGAATTATAGTAGGTTTTGGAGACTTGGTGGATAAGTCACCGTAATTGAGGAAGGTTCTGACTCCTTCCTTTTAGGAATTAGTTTCCATGTCGAATTTAGTGCCTTGGAGGCTACACAATATCCTGGGGATATTCTAGGACGTTTTTGGTTTCTAGAACGTTCCTGGTTTGTGGATCAGACCCATGTTAGAGATAGGCTTTTACCGGGCGTCCCCAGTTTGGGCCGTTCTTTTGGGCCTGACCATTAATTACGAATTTAGTGCCCAACTAGGGTTTCGGGCCATATTTACGGGCCAATAAATGTCACATTAATTATGTCTTTAAGGGTTATTTTTTACCCATATCATTTGCCCCCCAACTTCTAGGAAAACTTGATTTCGTAGAAGTTTAAGGTCATATCAGCCCTACAAGGGTATCGTCTTATAGTAAAGTGTGGAGCGACCTACACATTTACCATGACTAAAATCCTTTCCCAAGTTAATACTTAAGAAAGTTAAACGTTCCTTGGCCTCTCGAATCTTTCTCTCAAGATTTCCGAGCCTTTCGGGAATAGGATTAGTGCCGTTTTGAGCTCATAGACACTAATCCAAGTGCAATTCGTGCATAGGATCCTTTATCATCAATTCATTAATGATTCATTCCCCTCAACGTATCTAAGTTGGGGTTAATGCCGGGTGGTCGCTGCTCATAAGCCTTGATAAGGGCTAATTTTTGAGCAGAAGACGCTATTTTGGCCCTAATCGGGGCTAAACAACCCTAAATGGGGTTATAAAGGTTTTGATTTAGGCCAACAAGTTCATACTTGATGTAGTTACTATTAAGATATCCACCTTTAACCTTTGGATAGGTTAATTCTTGAGTGGAAGTCCTTAAACGTTGATAATTGAGGCTAATCACCCCCTAATTGCGATTAGCGAAGTCCTCAGTCCTCAAGGTTCAGATGACATTAGTGTGTCGATTTTGCGGGATAGTTGAGTTGTGCAGTGGTATCCTTTCTGACCAGTGGATGAGTAGACTGACCTACAGATATGTAGATGTGACTTCGGATAGTATGTATGGATGTAGCCCTACTTTTGTGTAGCCTGACTTTTCGGATGATGTACTTGTTATTGTTCCACTTTTGCTGATGTTGAGATTGTGAATTTTATGACTATGGTTAATATATATATCTCCATGAGTGTTATGAATCATGATCTAAGTGTTTTAAGTGGTGTTTATGCCTGGATATATTTGCATGGAGCCATGAGGACATGGTGGGGATAGATCCAAAAGTGATGTGCCATCACCTAAACATTGATCCAGAGAAGAAGACGGTATGGCAGAAAAGGAGAGCTATAAGTGGAGAAAGAGCTATTGCTCTAGAAGAGGAGGTAGATAGGTTGTTAAAGGCTAAACTGGTAAGGGAGTCATTCTACCCGCAGGTTGCGCCTGCGTTACTGGTCTTCCCGCAGTTTGCAGGTCTGTTGCGCAGGCTGCGCCTGCGCGTCTGTTGTATGAGCAGTCTGCCTTTTGCGCGTGCAGCTTGCGTGTAGTGCAGTGTGTTGTTTGATGGTTTTTCAATTGCTCTTAAATTTTCAATAAATATGAATAGCTGTTTATCATATTCCCATTCAATAGTGCTGAAATTGTTGTCCCTGTTTCACTGATATATTATGGAATAATACCCTTCTCTATATCGAATTTGTCGATATCTAGGTCAGAATTTTACTAGACCTCATTTCTTCTTAAGATTTGAGTTGTTAACCTGGAACGTGAGTTTCCAGGGTGCTTGGCTGGTCGAGGTGAACTTATTGTTATTCGCTCATACTTAGTTGATTATAATTGTGTATTTGGCCTAACACCATTTCTGAGGGTGGTCATCCAAGAACAAGATTTACACCTCAAGTTCAAGGAAAAGGCAAATCCAAGGTCAATGAGCCTATCACCTCTCTACCTATCACCTCTCTACCATCTGTCACCCTACCAACTGTGCATATCACTACCCCAAGTGGTTTAAAGCAATCAATTACATAAAATTCCATTGGAAGAAGGTAGTAAACCAACAGTGGAGCATCAAAGGCGGCTAAATCCTCTTATGAAAGAGGTAGTAAAGAAAGAAATCATCAAGTGGCTGGATGCAGGGATTATCTATCCCATTTCTGACAGTGCATGGGTGAGTCCAGTGATGCAAGAATTTCACCACATGATCATATTTCAACAGTAGTCTAACTTGATCTTCTTGAGTATCGGTTCTAGTGAGTCTTTTGTCGAAAGGAGTGCTGCAATTTCCGATAACTTGGGCTAGAGACGGTGGCACCAGAGAGAGAAGACGGCTGTGGTGGTTCAAGAGAGATATTAGTAACAACCTCGTTGTTAGCTATACTTGATGATAAAAAGAGGACTTTGAGGGTCACGATGATGCGTCTTTTGAGAGTTTAAGAGGTGTGCTGATGCAGTAGAAAATGGATGATAATTGGAGATCCAAATACAGGAGTGAGAACAAGGAGAGCAACTCTAAATGAATGTCTCTATGGTTGCTTTATATCCCAAGTTGAGCCTAAGAAACTTGAAGATGCATTGTTGGATCCTGATTGGATAATTGCTATGCAAGAGGAGCGTAATGTAATCTTTGGATGTTTTAGGCCAGTAATGGTGTGTATATATGTATGTATATGTGGTAAATGTTGTGTAAATTGGTTTTGTGATGGTGTGTCTTCGATGTTTGTGGAGGGAAATATGAATCGTTTTTCTTGTATTTATAAAAAAGGAAATTGCACGGAATCGAGAGCTCCAAGTGGGCCATTTTTGGTAAGCAGAACTGGCGATGCGGGATGAACCGGAAGCCGGGTTACGGTGCCCAACTGCGCGCTAACCTAGAACCCACAAAGGTAACCCCAAATTTTGGAGTCAAGTTAGTCAAGTAGAGCTTCTTATATCCTCCTGGTTGCAAAAAGAATCACGTGAAAATTCTCATTTTTGAGTTGTCTAGGGAAGAAATACTATCCCCTAGAAGGTGTTTCAGGGTCTTTCAATATCCTTGGTTTTCTGAACACCCCTGGCATCTCCAAACCCAAACTTTGAAGTTGAGCTTATATGATGGGGATTCTTATAATCTCCTGGTATGAAGAAGATTCACATGAAAACATGCATTTTGAACGTTCTGGAGGCGAAATACCCCATTTTCAGCTGATTTTCAGACCAGGTCTCGCACATGATCATGACACCTTTCCAATTTCATGGAAACACTTGGCCACCTGCATAGGCTTGTAGAGGACCTCACAAGGTTCTTGAATCTCAAATTTGAGCTCAAACGGAGCGTTTTTGAGCGTTCTGGAGGGTCATGAAAACACCCTAAAAAATAGGTCCTCCGGAAGCCCTCCAAACACCCTACCAAGGTGGCCTGGTCGGCTCACCCTGGTCGGCCATTCGGCCTAGGGTGCCTGGTCGGCTAGGGCTGGTCGGCTGGGTCCCCCAAATTTTTTTTTTTTTTTTTTGAATTTTGGCCATTTTTTGGCTAGTTGACTTTGACCTTTGACCTTTGACTTTTGACTTTGACTTTGACCAAAATCAAAACTTGTCTTAAACTCCCTTCCTTGTTCCTAGAAAGGATTTAGTGATACCTTGGTTGGTTTGATGACCCTTGGCCTCAAACAACCTACTTCTTGGTTTTCAGGACCTTCCGGGTCTAAACCTTTCTTGAACTCTTGATATCAAATAACCTTTGGTTAAACTATTTCCCTTGGCTTCCAGGCATTCTCATGTGCCTATAATAGAGTGTTTTAAACAACCTTAACCTTGCCCCCTTGTGTTGAGGGTCTTTACTTCTTTATTTGAAGATGTGGGGACTTCCCTTGTTTTCAACACCTGACTTCGAGTCTAGGATATCGTAGTTAGTTTCTCATCCTAGGTTTTAAGCTTAAGGTCTTCACATCTCCTTCCTTGTTTATAGGATCTTGTCCTATCTTAAGCTAATCATCCTTAGGCTAGTCTAAGGCCTTAGGCTTAAGCAATCAGCTTGATTCAGGACAATCAACCTCGTTGGCCATCTAGGCTTACATTTTGTGCTGAGATTCAAAACCCACACTCCATATTCTAGAGTAGGTCTTCTCATATCCTTAAAGATGTTAGCCTTTTAGCTAATCATCCTGCTTAGTGGCTTTAATCGTGGTTTTTAGTTTAATCCCCTGTTTAGGCTTGATAAGCATATATTAATCAACCTGGGAGGTTGTTAATTATATTGTTGCTCTTGCCTGTATTTCCATTCGTTTCTTTCACATATTTTTATGAATTAGATCGTTTATTTGACCCAATTCCGAGTTCACAGAGCCCTTTTTCTGCTATCTTCGGCTATTTAACCTGTAAACGCGGGTCGCTGGAAAGACGACCTGCTATTGAGGGTCATCATTTTTCTTATAAAAGAGTGTGGATTGAAGTCATTCTTCACATTTCCTTCTTCTTTCAAAGAAAATTTCTCTCTGAGGAGCTCCCAAGTTTCAAGCACTTCTTTCAGTTTCAGACAAGGCTGTAATGGCAAGTGAGGGTGGTCCGAACGCCTTAGTCCCTTCTAAGGGCTTTCTTCAGGCGATTAACAGGAGAACCAAAGACAAGAACAGAAAAGGTAAGGTCTTTCCTCCTCGTTATCAATTATCCTTATCTGAGCTCTTAGATGAGCCCGGGGATGTGTTTCCGAACAACGCGGAATTCGACTCTTTTATGTTCCCTAGTACTTTGGATGCGGGAGATATCATAAACTTACTCAAATATGAATTCCCTGCTGAGATGAAGCTTAGAATTCCCACACCAGGGGACAGAACTTGTAACTGGCATCCTGAGAACTTGTTTGTGTACAAAGGTGCCATTGATGCTGGCCTTAGGTTTCCAGTTCACCCTTGGGTTGTTAGGTTATTAGCTGAGGTTAAAATCAACCCTTGTCAACTATATCCCAACTCCTAGAAATTCATCTTCATTTTCATGGTTGAATGCATCAGAGGAGGCATCCGCCTTAGCATCCCGTTGTTTAGGCATCTATTTGCTTTTAAGAATAGCCCTATCACTAGGAAAGGATGGGTGAGCATCCAACACCGCATAAAATCTAGGATGATTATTGATGCTTCTTCTGTGCCTGATTCTTGCCACAACTGGAGGCACGAATTTTTCATCCTTAGATGGAAAGGAGGAGAATGGGGTAACTTTTTCAGGTCTAAATTCAATCACGTGACTGATGAGGGTGTTAGTGAGCTTCAACTCACAACTGAAGAAGTGTCCCAACGGGATTGGCTTATTTCAGTCTTTCAGAAAACCCACTATCGTGAAGTTGTGACTGAACGTGCCTTGTTGGAGGCCAGGCTTAGTTATATCCCTCTCGAGGGTAATTCTTACTTTAACTTCTTTTCTTTCATCGTACTTGTTCTTATTCCAACATTGTTTCCTTTGCTTTGTTTGCAGTTGCTGAGGAAATTGACAACCATCCGAGCCGACTTCCCCATATCACCAAAAGGATGATTAAGAAAGCTGAGAAAGAAGCTAATCCTGAAGACGTACCGGCCCCTGAGTTCCTTCAGCATTGTTCGAAGGCGGGGAAGAGAATTAGGAGTTCGGATGGGAGCATGAAAACAGCATTCATGCCTGATTGGGGGATATGTGAGCAGGATGCTATCAGGGACAGCCACCTCCTTGCTCGAGAGTGGTCTCGGAATGCCATAGCCCCGGCCGACAAGGTCCATTTTGCAACAGCAACAGATTTAGAGGAAAATGAAAGCATAGGGGCATATCATGCCTATAACGTAAGTCGATCTCCTCTTCCTTTTCATTGTTATGGTTGTATATTAGCCGTCGTGGCTTAACACATTTTCTTATGGCGTTTTTGTTTTGGTAGCTAAATGCTCACTTCCAGAAAGCTATCCAACTCGGGAGGTCCTACAAGGACAAGGAGAGAACTGCCCTCAAGGCTGTAGAGAAGCTTCAGAAGGAGTCTGAAGAATGGGAGGCTAAGTATTTCACCTCGGAGGACCAACTCTCATCCCTTAGGGGAAAGTATACGGCTCTGGAAAACAGGACCTAGAATAATGAGAATTCCATCATTCAGAACTACTTAGGTTCAGACACTTTTCTTGCCTTCATTGATGAGCATGACAGGGAGGTCCAGCCGGACAGCATGACCATAGGTTGGGAGAAGGCTGTGAACAGGATTAGCCAAGATCATAAGGGAGTTGTCTTTCCTTCCTTTTATCCGAGTCCCTGGAAGGTGACAGAAGACGATGACCTTGTTGAAGGTGTTGGGACTTCCCCTGTGAGCAAACGTGCTTCTGGTTCTGGGACAAAGGGCATTCCTCAACAATCAGGGTCTAGTTCTGGGAAACGTCCCTCAAGATCCCATCAGAGCGGGAGTTCAGAATGCCCCTTAGCTGGACGAATCCGTGAACCCAAGTCGGTTAGTATCAGTAGCTCCTCAACCTCAACTTCCAGGAGCAAAGAAGAAGGAGGGAAGAAGTCGTCAAGTGAAGAAGAAGTTCCTGCTCAGACTGCTCCTCCAAAAACCAAGAAGCGGTTGGTGAAGACTGCTTCTATCAAGAAGTGATTGAGCCTTGCATGGCCTGTGTTAGCCTCGTGTGGCTTTAGTTCTTTTAATATCCCGTCTTTGATTATGGTCCTTCATGGACTTGTACTTTTATTCGTATGTGTGTAACTTAAACCTTGATTGTGCCCTCCTGGGTATTTTATCTACGTGCTTGTTTTCTATGTTTCATATGTTCTTTTATTTTCGGTACTTGGTCATCTTAGACTTACACACATCTGGTGCTCGGTACATCACAAGGATTACAGAATCATAGAACAGAAAACAAGCTTGTATTGATAACGCAAAATGGGCTCAGCCCTTACATAGAATATTATGTCCTACTAGGAGCAACATGCTCTGCAATGGTTTCATATGAACCTTATTTCTACTTCTATTAGATAGGCTAAAAGCTAAGTCCTTAACAGGAGAGCGTCCTTAATAGGAGAGCTTTAAACATAGTAAATCTTGAGATTCGAGGCGTGCCAGGAGCGGGGTACCTCGTTTCCATCCACGGTTTCCAGCTTATAAGAGCCTCTTCCCAACGTCTTTCTCACTCTATATGGTCCTTCCCAATTAGGGGCCAACTTTCCTGTCTGTCCAACTCCAGAGGCTTCAATTTTTCTCAAAACCAAGTCGCCTTGTTTGAAGAACCTTCCTTTAACCCTATGGTTGTAGTGAAAGGCTGCTCTTTTTTGGTGCTCAATATTACGGGCATTTGCTTCATCTCTGACCTCATCGATTAAATCAAGAGCAAGTCTCATGCCGTCCTCATTGGTTTCTTGCTCATATGCTTCCACCCTTGGAGATAAGTGCGAAATTTCCAAAGGGACAACTGCTTCAGCCCCATAGGCTAGCAAAAATGGAGTAGCTTCTGTCGTTACCTTGCAGGTAGTACGATACGCCCACAGTATAGGCAGTAATTCATCAACCCACGTGTTTCGAGATCGTTCGACCCTCTTCTTAAGTCCATCAAGGATAATTCGATTTGCTACCTCAACTTGGCCATTAGCCTGGGGGTGAGCTACTGAAGTAAAACGAAGTTCAATGGCGTTCTCCTCACAGTATTTCTTAAACTCCTCATTGTTGAATTGGCGTCCGTTGTCCGTCACTAGGATTCGTGGGATCCCATATCTACAAATTATGTTCTCCCAGAAGAACTGGGCAACTTGTTGGGTGGTTATTTTTGCTAGCGGCTTGGCTTCAATCCACTTGGTAAAATAATCCATAGCCACTATTAGGAACTTCCTTTGTGCTGAGGCCACGGGAAAAGGACCAAGTATGTCCATCCCCAACATGGCAAACGGAATGGGAGAGTTAATTGACGTTAACATCTCTGGTGGCTGCCTAACAATTGGAGCGTGTTTCTGGCATCTGTCACACTTTTTAACATAGCTTTTGGCGTCAGCCAACATTCCTGGCCAATAAAATCCCAGGCGGGTGATCTTATGAGCTAGGGCCCTGCCCCCCAGGTGCTGCCCACAGATCCCTTCATGAACTTCCCTTAATGCCTCTTCTGCCTCTTGAGGCCTCAAGCATTTCAAGTATGGGATAACAAAAGACCTCTTATAAAGGATGCCTTCAATCAAAGCATATCTCAATGCCCTCACCGATAGTTTTCGTGCCTCCGAGGCATCTTCGGGGAGCCAACCAGTTTCCAGATGAGCCTTGATAGGGTCAATCCAACAGCTTCCTACTTCAATAGGTGCCACCAATTTTGAGTTGATGGTAGGGGCCTTCAGGACCTGGTAATAGACGTTCCCTGCATAATTCTCTATTTCAGAAGAGGCGAACTTTGATAAGGCATCGGCCTTGACGTTCTCCTCCCTTGGGATATGCTCTATACAGCATTCATCAAACTGAGTCATAACAGCTTTCACAACCCTTAGGTATTTTGCCATAGTTTCATCCTTGGCTTCAAATTCACCATTCACTTGTGATACTACGAGTCTCGAATCCCCGCAGACTTTAAGGTTCTTGACTCTCAGTATTCTGGCCAAGCCTAATCCGGCTATCAAGGCTTCATATTCAGCTTCATTGTTGGTCGTCGGAAAGTCCAACTTCAGAGCATATTCTACTAAGAACCCATCAGGGCTTTGCAAGACTAAGCCTGCACCACTAGACTTTGTTTTTGATGCTCCATCAAAATAGAGCACCCAATATTCCTTCTGATCAGGTTCAAGCTCCTTAGCTTTATCTTCATCTTCCTTGTTTAATACTACCTCTTGCCCCCCGACTTCTTGGTTGATGGTACATTCAACCACGAAGTCAGCTAAAACCTGAGCCTTAATGGCTGTCCTAGGCTTATACGTGATATCAAACTCCCCGAGTTCGATCGCCCACTTGATTAGCCTTCCACTGGCCTTCGGGCTATGGAATATACTTCGTAACTGTTGGTCCGTCAGGACTTCAATCTTGTGTGCCTGGAAATAAGGTCATAGTTTCCTTGAGGCTGTCACTAGTGCGAGAGCAAATTTTTCAATGGTCGAGTAATTCAACTCAGCTCCATGCAGCACCTTGCTCAGTAGTAGATGGGTTTCTGAACTTTGTTCTCCTCTCGAATGAGGATGGCACTCAGTGCTTGTTCAGATACCGCCAGATACAGGTATAGGGTCTCTCCAGAACTAGGTTTGGCCAACAACGTGGCCTTGGTCATGTATTTCTTCAATTGTTCAAAGGCCTCTTGGCTTTCTGATGTCCACTCAAAATTTTTTACTTTCTTCAAGGCCTGAAAAAAAGGTAAACATTTATCGCCAGACTTTGAGATGAATCTTCCCAAGGTAGCTATTCTACCAGTTAATTTCTGCACGTCTTTCACGGAACGTGGTGGTTCCATGTCGAGAATTGTTTTGATTTTATCTGGGTTGGCTTCAATGCCTCGTTTTGAGACCATCAGGCCCAAGAACTTCCCTGACCCAACGCCAAAAGCACATTTGGCTGGGTTCAGCATCATCTTATGGTGCCTCAGCACTTCAAACGCCTCTCTTAGGTGTTCAATATGGTCAGCTGTTAGCAAGCTCTTGACCAACATATCATCAACATATACCTCCATGGTTTTCCCAATCAGGTGGGCAAATATCTTATTTACCAGTCGTTGATAAGTAGCTCCTACATTCTTTAGTCCAAAAGCCATGACAAGGTAACAAAAAACACCAAAGTCAGTTATGAAAGATACCTTTGGGATGTCATCCTTGTGCATCTTAATCTGGTTGTAGTCACTGAAACCATCCATGAAGCTTAGCATCTCATGTCCTGCTGTAGCGTCTATTAGCGTGTCGATCCTTGGTAGAGGGAAGCAGTCCTTAGGGCACGCATCATTTAAATCAGTTAAGTCTATGCACATCCTCCACTTACCGTTGGCTTTCTTGACCATCACAGGGTTAGCCAACCATTCAGGAAACTGAATCTCCTCAACAAAACCAGCCTCCAAGAGTTTGTCCACCTCTTGTTTAATGGCCTCTTGCCTTTCTGGAGCAAAATTCCTCTTCTTCTGCTTAATGGTCTTCCGCTTAGGGTCGACATTCAACCTGTGAGTTATGAGTTGGGTATCAATCCCTGGCATATCAGCTGCTGTCCAAGCGAACACATCCTTATTTTCTTGTAGGAATTCAATTAACCTGCCCTTCATGGGTTCTTTCAGCGACGCTCCTATGTACGTGACCTTTTCAGGGTCCCTACTGTCCAGGGGTACAGGAACCAAATCCTCTGCTGGTTTCCCCCGGTATTCATCATCCCGAATATCCATGTCCTCAATCGGGAGGACCTGCCCCCCGACTCCATCAGCTCTTAACGCGGCCACATAACAACTTCGGGCCATCCTTTGATCACCCTTCTGTTCTCCAACACCATTCCTGGTTGGAAACTTGACTTTCATGTGATAACTAGAGGCAACAGCCTTAAACGCGTGGAGTCCGGTCCTTCCAAGGATCGCGTTATATGTGGAGGCCGCCTTAATTACCAAGAAGTTCAACATCTGTGTGGCCTCCTTAGGCTCCTTTCCAATAGTAACCGGCAATTGGATAGTTCCTTCAACGCTAGATTCGACTCCATTGAACCCATATATGGGCATGTTATTTGGGGTCAGCTGGAAATCATTGTATCCCATCCTTACAAACGCATCATGAAACAGGATGTCAACAGAAGCGCCATTGTCTATCAAGACTCGCTTCACCTCCGAATTTCCAATTACAGGAGTTATGACCAACGGGTCGTCATGGGGGAACTTTACCCCCTCTAAGTCCGAGTCATCAAATCCGATCACTACTTCAGTCTTTGCCCTCTTCGGGGCTTCTCCCACGATATGCATCACCTCCCTGGCATATGCCTTTCAAGAGTTCCTTGTTGTTCCGGCCGCAGTAGGACCTCCCCAAATCATGTTGATGACAAGCCCTCGTGGCTGGGGGTTGCGATCACGATCGTTATCCCTTCTATCATTATCTCTTTTATCATAATCTCTTCTATCATAATCTCTTCTTTGGTTTCCACGACCTTCACCCTTTGTGAATTTGCTCAGCTTTCCTTTTCGGATCAAGAATTCAATCTCATCCTTGAGCTGTCTACAGTCATCAGTGTCATGTCCAACGTCCTTATGGAACCTGCAGTATTGATCTTTGTTTCTCCTTACGGGATCACCCCTAAGTGGCTTCGGCCATCGGAAATCCGCATCTTTTTCAATATCCATCAGGATTTGACTTCTAGGAGCATTCAACCTTGCATATTCAGAGAACCTTGGCCCCAAATTCTTCTTGAAAGCAGAATCGGAGTCCTTGCTTGTCCGGGGGTATTTGTCCCTTGTGTCATACTCCTGCTCTTGCCTTCGCTTCCGGGAGTTTCCGTTTCCTCCATTAGTGGTGGGAGCTTCCGTCTTCTTCATGCTTTCTTCTGCTTTTATGTATTTACTTGCCCTCCTTTGGAGCTCAGTCATGCTCTCAGGGGGATGTTTTGCCAACGACATCTGAAAGTAGGGGTTCGTCGTTCCATTCTCCAAGGCTATCATAGCTACTTTGTTCTCCAGATCCGGGACATTCAACGTCTCCTTAGTGAAACGCTTGAGGTAATCCCTCAGGTTCTCATTCTTTCCTTGTTTTACTTGCATGAGAGAAGCAGATCTTTTTTCATGGACCTTTCCACTAACAAATTGATTGATAAAGGCAGTACCCAACTCCTTAAAAGAACCAATCGAGTTTGCGGGCAATCGGCTGTACCATCTTTGAGCCATGCCTGCCAAGGTTTGAGGAAACGCCCTACACTTAAGAGCGTCACTAGCGGGTTGTAACAACAGAGCGTTCGAGAATGTCCTGACGTGATTCGAAGGATCGCCCGTCCCATCATATGCTTTTATCGTGGGCATCTTGAATTTTCGGGAAACATGAGCGTTCATCACTTCGTCCGTGAATGGAGGTGTGGGGTCGTCAGGGTCCCCAAGCGGCATCAGGTCTTTGGGATCACTCCTAGGGGTTTCTACCCTCGTAATTCCTCCAGTTGGGGCATCAGCCCTTCTCGGTCTTCTTGAGGACCCTTCCAAATCTATGAAGGGGATCTCCCTTGGGATTGGAGGAGGCCTATTCAGATTTTGCCTTGCTTGTTCTCTGGTTATATCATCCTTCAGCTTTTGGATCTCAGCCTCAAAAGCCTTGATTCTCTCAGCAGCTGTTTGAACGGGTCTATCATTGATCCTTTGAGTCCTCCTCATGGGTTCTTTGCTTGTACGTCGCCTCCTCGGGGCTATATCACGTTCATCATCCTTGGATGATGAATCATCGGAGTAAGGTCCAGAGTAATCGTAATATCTTTGCTCAGGGGGGGCTAGACCCCTAATATAGGGTGGCTGATACGACTCGGGTATCTATAAAGCGTGTCCACTTGGTCCAGGATCCCTTCGATTTGGGGGATAGTTTGGCAACCCGTATAACGGATCGGTACTCACGGGGGAGTGTAGTGGTGGAGATCTGAACTCCTGAGAGCGGGGGACGGCTAGTCAATGGAGCAACCACCATCTGAAGTTGATTAGTCTCTTGTCCCGGGTGATCAATCACCGGTAAGGTTCTCTCAGCATGGGGATTCGTCCCTGTGGTCTGGGAAACTTGAGGTTGTGTAATAGTCTTAGTTGATGGGGGCACAAGCCCTTGCTCCGTAACAACGGGCGGTGTAGATGAGACGATCGGTGGGTCAGATGTAACAGGAACGTTCTCGGTTGATGTTCTTCGTGTGTTAACCATGGTTGATATCCTTTTTCCCACAGACGGCGCCAAATGTTGTGGAATAAAAAGTAGGGTTATTGAATGGCGGCTAGGGTTCGTGAGCTTCTTGCTTTAATGGCTGCGCTTGTGTTGTCGTGACCTAATTCGGGTCCTCACAAGATGCCTACGTATCTCTGTATTAGAGAATCAATCCAAAAAACGTAGTTCTAGGATGAGGGGTCTGGCCCTTTATATAGGCTGTGGAAGCCTTAGAATTATAGTAGGTTTTGGAGACTTGGTGGATAAGTCACCGTAATTGAGGAAGGTTCTGACTCCTTCCTTTTAGGAATTAGTTTCCATGTCGAATTTGGTACCTTGGAGGCTACACAATATCCTGGGGATATTCTAGGACGTTTTTGGTTTCTAGAACGTTCCTGGTTTGTGGATCAGACCCATGTTAGAGATAGGCTTTTACCGGGCGTCCCCAGTTTGGGCCGTTCTTTTGGGCCTGACCATTAATTACGAATTTAGTGCCCAACTAGGGTTTCGAGCCATATTTACGGGCCAATAAATGTCACATTAATTATGTCTTTAAGGGTTATTTTTTACCCATATCAACCACCATCTCAAAATCAACCAAAAACACTAGCAAAAACCCCAAAAATTAAAAATTAAAATCAAGATCAAAGTAAAAAATTTATAAATTATCAAACTAAATATTCAACACCAAGATCCATACCAAAAACATCAATTATATATTAATTGATTGTAATTATGTTTTTATCCAATCTACGGCTATAAACTTCAACAATCGCACTGCTATCAATTCAACAAATTAGAGAGAGAGGGAGGGGGAGAGAGAGAGAGAGAGAGAGAGAGAGAGCGAGAGAGAGAGAGATAATTGCTTCATCAACCTCCTGGTAGATTTTAATTGAGAGAGAAAAACATCAATGTATAGTCTCCAATTGATTGTAGATTTCAAAATGGAAGGATATAAACTTCTACAACCTCACAAAATGATATTTCAAAACAACAAGGGTTGTTTGAGCTGAAACGAGGCTAGTACTCGACTACAAACTATAATAGAGCGTAAGCTTTTAAGGGTAAGATAGGAATTCAAAAAAAAAAAAAAAGCTTACGCAACATAATATAGCGTATTCCGCTATATTATATAGCGTAAGCCCATAAAAAATTTAAAATCTGACCGTCGATTTATGATTTTAATGGTGTAAGATGGGTTGGTTGGATATAATTTATATCCAACTGTGGCTCCTGTATATATATATATATATATATATATATATATATATATATATATATATATATATATATATATATATATATATATATATATATATATCAATTTTTTAACAACAATTTGATATGTAAATTAATAACATATAAATATTAAAAAAGTTAATATATATATATAATTATAGATACTAGAAAAGGAGCCATGCGTTGCACGGGCTATAAGCTAGTATATTATTATAAGCAAACTAGAGATCTTTTGTAGTTTGTAGTTTGGTTAACCAAATTACTCATAACCGTTGGATCTTCAATTCAAGTAGATCATGATCGTTATATACAACAGTACTAAAAGTTTTATATACAGAAGTCAATGGTTCGATTCCCGTCAATAATATATTAATTTATATTTAATATTATTATATACAAAGATTTAAGGTTAGGATTCTTCCAATAACATATTAAAATTAATATTTATAATATCATATTACAATATAAATAATTTATAAAAAATTAAAAGTAACCCGTGGTTTGCACGGACTATAAGCTAGTATATATAAAACATTTACCATGGTAACTATTTTCAAACTTTTGTACCATTGAGAAATAAAATATTACTAGATTAACTATAAGTAAGAAAAAATATTGAATGAGAATTTACAACGCATTGTTATCTATATGTATTAGTGTTCGTTTTTTTTTTTTTAAATGGAGTTAATTCAATAATAAAAAGTCATACGACATCTACACCAATGATCGAGTCGAACAAACAGTAAATTATAATCGCCTGTTCTCATAAACAGACATTTAAACGATATTTTGAAGATAATGTATATACAAATATAAGTACCCACTTCGTGCATTCTCGTTAGATTACTGGTACCCTCTTCATCATGCCCCGATGGACCTATCGTTTGAGCTATCGACCAGAACTGTAATCTCATACAAAATTGCATCACTAAATCAAGACCCCCGTTCACAATCAAGAAGCGAATAACAAACCTCTCACAAAGGAGAGAAACATGAAAATCTTGCTGATCTATACCCTCGGCCATGAAACACACCACAACTTAATCAAAACAAAAACCAAACTCTCACAAGGAGAGACTAACACAACCCAACTTATTGAAACCCAAATAAATTGGGAGCTTTATTGAATGAAAAACAAGATATGAAAACGGAAAAACGAAAAGAAATTGGGGCTTTCCACCTGTGAAAACCGATGCAAGCCCCCTCAAAACTTTTTAATGAACGCTAGGGTTACAAGGGAGAGAGTTAAAAGTGACTTTTAGGGACGGTGCATTATTATTGTATGTATTAGTGTTCTAAAAATCGTCAGATATTTCAAAAATCATTAAATTATTAATTTTATTAAAAAAATTTGATCAATTTGATTTTTAAAATTTGATTTATCATGATGAATTACTTTTGAATGATATATTATAGTATAAATTAGGTTAATATATTAAATATTATTAAATAATAAAATTTATCCGATTTTTATTTTAGTTTATCATTATGATAATTCTCAATTTATCGATAAATCACTATTAGAGCAAGTCCAATACTAGATGTTAAATTGCTATTTCTATTGATATAATATAGAACAAAAAGTGAATTTTGATGGTAAAATAAAACTTACCCTCCAAAGCTAGTTCTATAACTAGTTTCAAACTAACATGATAGCCCGTGCAAAGCACGGGCCACATTTTAATTCGTATAATTTTTTCCAAACGTTGCAATAGAGTCTTTCATTTCTTATCTGTTTCACGTGTTTCGGTATATCTATAATCAGTGGTTGATCGCCGTTCTAATTTCAAAATATTAGTATACTCTAAATCCTAAATACCATATTTATAGCATTGTTTGTTCAATGTGTGAATGATAACCGGTAAATGCGGTAAATAAAAGTTAATCATTAGCTGTCGCGTATTACAACAATAATAGTGTGCTCTATAGTCTGTTTTTGTGACAACCCGGGTCAGACCCGAGCCTTTTTCCGAAATCGGGTCAAATCCATCCGTTTCCGAATTCGAAATAAATTGAAGTACACTGGTCAAAATGTAAAATCTTAGATAATCTACAAGTCCACCACAGGCCCCCAAACAATCATGATTAGTTGGTGCAATTGGTAGTAGTACTTTGCCTTATATAGTCAACTAAAGTCTCCACCCTACTCGATGTGGGAATGTTACAAAACTTATAAACAAGATTTACCATGTAACAATATTTTTACCTAATTGAGCACAAAATTTCAAACTAAGTACAATTTAATTTTAAATTTAACAATGAAACATTTTCCATGATAATCCTATATACTCGTTTAGTAGGATAAAAATACAATATTTTTTTTATGTGTTAACCATGTTGAATTCCTTAAGTACAAGAAATATTTTAAAATTGTTACATAATTAACTCATATTTAACAAAATTTAGAAACTAAACCGGTGCTCTCTTTGTAATTGAGGTTGCTTTGAAAAGAATTATCCTTTAATTTATAAAGTATATTATGATAGTTTACATTATATTACACTCATAAAGTTTGTCATTTAAAAAGTTTATATTTGAACACAGTATCATATATCTATATTATTTATACTATTATATTAAAGACGAATTTAAGATAACCCGTTCATCAGTACAATAAATTCAACTATTTTGAATCGTAGGCACAATAATTTTAATAGATCTATAATCACTTTTACCCATCTTCCCACCTCATATATACTACAAATTATTCCCTTCTCCTCCCTCTGACCACGTCATATATGCACATTCATCTTCCCGCGATCACCTCTCTTTTATTTTTGACGATCTTAAATTTGTTCATTTTTCTTTCGTCCGACAATCTTTAATTTATATTTAGTAACCTCTCTTCGAATTGTATTTCCAAAATTTCTCAAATTTGATTGATTTCGGAGAGTGATGATTAACATAGTGATGGTGAATACGACAACGACAGAAGCGGAAGAGGTGTGGTTGTAAATTTTATTATAGTGATGATTTATGACATCCACACTCAAATTCACGACATCATCACATATTCAGATCTAATTATTTTGTGAAACTTGAGCTTAGAAAATTTGATATTTCTGACAAAATTTTCATAATTTGGATTAAATTTTTGTGATTATAGATGGAATTCTATAATTCCATGTTTAGTGATATTGTGATGATGGTGGTGGTCTAATTTTTAGTGTTTATTATTTAATTTTTGTGATTCGTGGTGGTGGTGATATACACTATTATAAAAAATATGTGCATGAATATTTAAATTATTGTGATTTGGATTGAAATTTGAATTACTATATACATACAGTAAAAGGCATTTTTTTTAAAAAACGATTTTTTTTATAAATACAATTATTTTAATATTGCCAACATTTGATTAATTGAATATTATCTCTTTTATAATTATGTATAAGCTAGTATCTTATTTATTAAATATAATCTCTATAAATTTTTGTGTAATCTTTATAATCTTATTTATAATATTGTAATCTAATTCAATGTATTTTATCTCATTATTTGATCTGATAATTTATGTAGAGTTGAAATCTCAAATATGAATTATTCTTTTATTTTCTTTTAAAATTTTAATTTTTTTTCCGGTGTAGTTACATATTGCACTCTAATCTAATTACATATTTTATCTAATTATTTTAAAATTTTATTTTTTCAGCCTACTCTTATATTTTAATGGATTTTAATCAAAATATCTTGTTTAATATATATGTAGTTAATATGAAATATTATATAAATATTAACAAAATCTATATTATACACTTTATTTTATTTTATTCGTATAAATCAAAATCATAATTATTACATATTCTAATCATTTATATGATATACATCTTTGATTATTAAAGTGGAAAAACATTCTCATAATTTTATTCTGAATAAATTTTAAAATAGATATAGTGATGAGGTTATTCATGAATGTGATTAATGATTTGAAGATATGTATCAAAAGTTGAGTTGGTTTAATGGTTGTGGGTGTGAATAAATTTTAAAATAGATATAGTGAGGAGGTTATTCATGAATGTGATTAATGATTTAAAAATATGTATCAAAAGTTGAGTTGGTTCAATGGTTATGGGTGTGAGTATAAACTCTTGTGCACAATGGGGTCATGGGTTCAATTCCCACGAAAAGCAAATTTTTTAACTTTAATATAATTTCAAGGGCATAAAGGTAAATTACTAAATAGGATGAAAAACCATGTTTCCCTATAATAGGTATAATGGATTTAACCAACTCTTTTAATTTTTATCTAACTCTTTTAACTTCTATTGAATATTCTCAACAAACTCATCTCATTCTAGTTAAATGATGATGTGGCATGGATGCATAAATGCATCATTGGTGCTAGATGCTAAATTGCTATTGCTATAATATAGAACCAAAAAGTGAATTTTGGTGCTAAAATAAAACTCACCCTCCAAAGCTAGTTTTATAACTAGTTTCAAATTTAACTAACTCTTTTAACTTTTACCTTACTCTTTTAACTTTTATTGAATATTCTCAACAAACTCATCTCATTTTAGTTAAATGATGATGTGGCATGGATGTATAAATGCATCCTTAGTTTCAAATTTAGCACCAAGGATGCATAATATAGCAATAGCACCAATGATGCATAATATAGCAATAGCACCAAGGATACATACATCTATAGCACCCCTTTGGAGATGAGTTTTTTAGCACTTGGTGCTATAATATAGCAATAGCACCAAGGATAACATTACATTGGACTTGCTAACAATATCACCAATGATGCATCCAACTATAGCACCCCTTTGCAGATGAGTTTTTTTAGCACTTGGTGCTATAATATAGCAATAGCACTAAGGATAACATTGCATTGAACTTGCTTAAAGCAAGTCCAATGCAATGCTAAAAATAAAACAGTTCTATAACTAGTTTCAAAGTTAAAAGAGTTTGTTAAATTTAAAACTAGTTATAGAACTAGCTATGGAGGGTGGGTTTTATTTTAGCACCAAAATTCACTTTTTGGTTCTATATTATATCAATAACAATAGCAATTTAGCATCTAGTATTGGACTTGCTCTTAGATATCTAAACTAATTTATTCCAATTTTCAAAATCTGCAACCATGGTATGTATATGTTTTTATTCAAAAAATATATTTAAACAATAAATAAAATCTCATTTCAAACAAATAATATTATATTAGAATTGTATGTAGCTTATGGATTTAAATAATATCTCATGAGTAAATTACATTTAGGGGGTTTATTCAATCAAAATTTTGAAAGATTTTTTTATTTTTTGACTTTGAAAGTTTATGTATATTTAATTAAGATATTTTTAATAGTACATCAAATCTAAAAGTATTCATTAAAATTTTAAAAAATCCTTTAAAATATTGAGGTATTCAATCAAGATTTTAAAATTACTTTATAATCTGATATTTAATAAAAATTTAAGACAATCCTTTAAAATCTGTATTCAAAAACTCGTGAATTTTTTTGATTCTAAAAAGTATCGATTTTGATGAATTTTGTAGTATTTTTTATATAATTTTAAATCCAATCAAAATTTATGAGATTTTGAAAAAATCTATTAAAATCGTCGAACATTAGCGCAAATTCTACAAAATTTCACATCAAATCCCATAAATTCTATGTAAAATTACAATCAATAACCACTTTTAAGAATCTATTTTTAAAATCCATCAATTATTATTAATCATTAAATTTTTTTAAAATCTTGAATTGAATACTACTCAAACTACCGAGTAAAGTAGTGAACTCCATCAGGAGGTTTGGACTTTAAATTATTTTAGTGACTCGTACATCTTAAAAAATTCTAAACTCAAAGTTGTATATTAAGTACCACGTTTGGTTCGAATTACAGACATAAATTCGAGTGGTTAATTAAATGCCCATCAGTTACATTTGACACAATTCACTTGAAGTAATTAGCACATAAACTTGATGAATGTCTGTTCATGGTACACTTGATGAATGTGCTACGGTTGGTACCTCCAGAGGAAAAAAAAACAGTTAATCTATGTCATGGGACCAACTGTGAGCAAAGTGAAAAATATTACCAAACCACATATCAATGTCCAGAGTCTTTTTTTTTTTTAATTGAAATGGAGGTATACAAATAATGTTGAATCATTCTCCATTCACAAACTCAATCTCAAGGAGCTAAATTATCACGTCCAACAAGTTGACGTGCCTCAACAAGAGTCTTCCTAAATCTGTGAATATCAATCTTCAAATTCTGGCCAGTTATATACACATCCCTGCCAGCTTTAAAACTCTTAGCAAATATAGACTGTGGATCCACAATCACGGGATCATCACGACGATACATATTGATAAGTGAGCTCTCCTCGGGTTGAATTTTGTACTCCAAGTAATGAAGTCCCATGTCTGGTGCTGGTTCACCAAAATAAGAGGCAGATGCCCATTCAAGCCCCAGTGGAACCACTTGGACCACTACTGCCCCTACTGGCAAAAACAATTCGTTTGTTAAGCCAGCACCATGAGCTCCAACCATCACACTGCACGAGCTCACGAGTTTTGAAATTTTTGTTAAATTGGACATCTGATTAGGCCTTGCAATGAATACGCTAAAGCCTAACTCTTCCATTGTGTTTACCATTTCCTCTTCGTTCAAGAATTTTCTTGATTTTACTCGAGAGATAAAAAGTAACTTTGGCCTTTTTCTATCCATGTGTATTTCCTTGAGATTGTATGATTCTCTCAGAAACTGCTTGAAGTTGAGCATGGAGTAGCCTCCTGGATTTATGTTGCTAGAAATATTTATAGATAGAAAATTGTGGAACTTGAGCCCAATCACAGCTCCAGCAGGGAAGCAATGAACACATCCATTTGTAGCCGGATTCATAACTTGATAATGCGATAAATGGGTGAAAATCTTAGCATATCTACTTACGAACGAAGGGTTGTAGTCCGAAAGTATAAACTGTACACTGGATTGAAAGTGACGAGATGTGATGAATAAAGGAATGATAACCTCATTAAATTCATGAAATAAGTTTCCCCTGAAGCCACTGGAGGAGAAAATAACTGCTGGGACAGCATGAATGTACTGACAGGCTGGTAAACTAGCAATGTTTTGATGTATAATCTGAACTGGTGTTGTATTTTTCAGAACTCTGTTAGAACGTTGCCATGCATATGGTCGTATTGTGGCGGTTTTATCTTGCAAAGTAGTTTTATTTTGTAGCATCTCAACTGTCATTCTTGTAGTATCAATCCTTAAAGACGGATCACTTGCAACACAAACCATAGAGTAATGATCAGAATCACATGCAAATCCATCAGTTTCAAGCTTCCATTGATCTTCTCCTGTTAATTTCGAGCATGGTAATTAACGTGGTCAATAAAGCAAACTATTGATTTGTAGTAAGTTATAACAATTAAGAGAAATAAATTGACCAACCTTTTACTAGTCTTCGTAGAATAGGCATAAAGGATTCTTGATATTGTATTGCTTCACTGAACCTGTTGGTACTGACTTTCCAGCTTGCTAACTGTTGCAACCCTGCAGTTTACATGTAAAGAATGCAAGCAAAACTATTGTATTACTGAATCACGATACTAATATATACGAAACGCGTATCAAAGTCGAAAAGAGAGGATTACATTGGTTGAATTGCAGAGAATTTGATGCAAATAATTGTGTGTAA
Source organism: Saposhnikovia divaricata (assembly GCA_036435485.1). Taxonomy (NCBI): domain Eukaryota; kingdom Viridiplantae; phylum Streptophyta; class Magnoliopsida; order Apiales; family Apiaceae; genus Saposhnikovia; species Saposhnikovia divaricata. Next base: position 49,904,776 of record CM071595.1, on the reverse strand, counting down.
AACAGAGTGATTAGAAGCACGAACAATAATGGGGTTGCACCCAAAAAAAGCCCTTTAGGTTTCTCCTCCATCTGTTTGTTCTGTTCAATGAAGTTAATGGACAATAGTTTGCATGAATTTACATAACAGAAATGAAAAACAAAACATATAGAACTGCTGTGTAAACCATTTATCTGGTAGGCTGTCTAATTTTACAGACTTTAATAATATGTTCCCAAGTCATCTCCCATCCAGGACAGCCCTTTAGGTAAGGTGATTAAAACGAATATCTAGGATACCATGATTAGGATATTTTATACAGACATGTATTTAAAACTAATTATAATATTAAAAGAATATTTCACTTATCAATAAAGAATGCAAAATAATGTAATTGCAAAGAATGAAATCCAAATTTGGGATAAAAGCAAATTTGATATAAAAAGAATTAAGAAATTTTGTTTATAACTAATAAAAAGTATAGAATATTATCAGTTTGTTTTTGAGCAACTCCCCATTAGTGTGAGAACTAAGATATAATCTCGAACTCTTTATTTTTTCTAATTCTTTTAATTCGAACCCTCCAATTTATCGTTTCCACCATTTCCACCCGACTTCAGCCTCCCCATCCAACCCACCAATTTCACCCTTCCCACTCAACCCACCTGCTTGCCACACCAACTCCGGCCACCCCACCTATATGCCGCCACATTGATTCCGACCTCCACCATCTCGCCTTCATCCCGGCCATCACCACCTCGCCACCATCTCTCCGGTCAAGTACAGCCATAACCTCATATATGTATATATTTGAATCGATAATTATTAGTCAAGTTGCTCGTGATTTCTACAGCATCTCTCTCCATACATGAAAGGAGATGAAGGTTTTCGTTGTTTAATTCAGTTGTCATACTCCATACATGGCTTTTTCCATAGAATCAATGCTCTTATTTAATTTTATTGATTTTGATTAGAGTTTAGTGATAATAGTGTTATTGGTGGTGGTGTAGCGGTAATAGTGCCAATAGTTTTTGACGGTGATGATTGGAGGTTGTGGTCGAAGATAATGGAAATGCGGTTAAAATTAATGGTGATTATGTTGGTTATAAATCCAATGATCTGATAATTTTTGTTTGATTGTTGTATTTTCTGCTTAAATGTGATGATTTTACGATGATGTTGGTGATTTGTAGTTGGTCGAAGTTGGTGGACCGGAGGTGGATGGTGATCGGAAGTGCGAAGGAGATAATGGTGATTTTTATTTGATGGTGGTGATTTTTTCTAAACTGTAGTGATTTAGATATGACGTTGGTGATTTATTGGTGGTCGTCGGAGGTGGTGGTCGCCGAAAATGGTTGCCGGCGGTGATCGAAGGTGATGGACGGTCGGAGGAGGAAGAAGATAGTGGTTGATTATTAAAAAAAATAAGAAAACTAATGGGTGGTGGAATATGAAGATGAGATATATAAATGAGTGGTTAGGATTAGAAAGTTGGGAGTTTTCATTTGAGTAATACCCTATATATAAAAGTGTATGTGTATATGTAGATTTCAATCAATTATCAATCTTTCAATTTTTGTATATATTTGAATTCTTACACTAGCTGGGAGTTTTCATTTGAGTAATACCCTATATATAAAAATGTATGTGTATATAACTGTATATACATGTAGATTTCAATCAATTATCAATCTTTCAATTTTTGTATATATTTGAACTTGTATGTATCCATGTGGGCATATGTAGGATATTTGGATTTAATAGTCGAGTTTTTGATGTTTTTTTTTGAACTTATAGGTACATATTCATCTTTGTGATATTTAATTTTTTTTATAATTTTTAATTTTTTTTTGTCAGGCTTATAATTTTAAATTTTGAACTTTGTATGTATTTCGAGTTTTGTATGGATTTTGGATATGTATTCATTGAATTTTGGAGTTACCATTAATTTGTCTGATATGTTTGATTTTTGTATTATATTTCAATTTTGATATTTAGGAGTATTTTGTGGAATTTTTATCGGAGTGTTTGATATTTGGGAATATTTTGTCTAAAGTAAATAGATATTTTTTTTATAAAATTTAGAAGATTTTGAATTACATTAGTTTATTAAATTTCAAAGATTTTGAATGATAAAAGTTTGTCGAATTTGAGAGATTTTTTCATATCATTACTTGGCGTGGATACTCAAATAAAAAACCCCCAATAAATGCTTTGTATACTCAAGCAATATTACATAACGTGAATATCCATCTAAAAAATAAAATTAAGTTTTAGAATTATGTTAATTAGTTAGTTGTTCGTGATTAGATTTTATTTGGTACATTTTATAATATTTTTTTAAAATATAATTTTATTATTATTTCTAAGTTTTTTTTTTGTTTTTTTGGTTTTATTCTTCAAATACAGGTGTTATTTTTTAGACACTAAAGTTCTATTATCTAAAGTTCCGGGAGAAACTTGTAGATGAATGAAGGACATCCATGGACCGGATATTGTTTTCTTTTATGTCTTGGCAAAAAACAAATGTCCTAGAGTTTTTCCGAAAACCATTTAAAATTTCAAAATTTTTACCAAAAGCTAGCTTCAATGTCAAAATCAACCAAACAAGATCATCATTATCAATATCTATCAACATATCAACCAAAGGTAATTAAAGAAGATAAACAATAAAATCAACAACAAAAATATTGAGATTAACACCAAACATCTAAGAACAACCGAGCTATCATCAAAATCAGAAGTCATTACTATAAATCGAAAATAAAACTACATTATCATCAAAAAATTAAAGTATTAGATACCTATTGTCAAAGTTAGTAGAATAATTTCTTGTCATCATGTTTGCACCTGTTACTCCTCAATAACAATGCTTTTGAGACTACAAATATATATATATATATATATATATATATATATATATATATATATATATATATATATATATATCAACATCAACATCATTAACATATACTAGTTTTGGACTATGTGTTATTTAGATTTTAATTTTGATAACTTAAAAAAAATTAGAAAGCCATAAAATAAAGAGTAGAGATCTAACCTTCATCTCAGAATCAAGAGCATAATTAAACAAAATCTACCCAAAACTTGGACCTTCACTGGTAATCAATCGAAAATGATGTTTGCTTTTTCAAACTCACAAAGAACAAGCTTTATAAAAAATAATACTCTCATTTGATTGTATGTGTATGAATTTTATATTTGAAATCTATATGAATTTGGTTTTAGATGTGTTTACTTCTAAATTTCTCTAAAATGACATTACAATTAAAAGAGAGTAAAAATGAGCTCAAAATATTACTCACACTATATTTTATGATTTGCCACACTATATTATATTACGTGAGTATTGTTAATTATGGTTGTTCATTATTTATATCAATGATTGAATAGGGGTTGGTTGAATATTGAAAAATATCTAATCATGTGGTTGGGAATAAGATTTCATTAATGATTATTATGTTAAATAATTGTTTTGATGAAGTATTTGGTACTACTAGTTACTCCAAAAATCTGTTCATCGTAGCTGCTTTTGTTCAGATCAATGGTAGAAGAGGGTTGGTTGGATATTAAAAGGTATCCAAGTTGGTGGTTGGGGACTAGTTTTCATTAATACTGGCTTGTTCAATAATTGTTGTGAAAAAGCATCGGGACCTACTAGTTATCCCAAAAAAATCCCAATTTTTTTCCATATGTAGTTGACAAATTTTAATTGGTGGCGCATATGTATACACGTGGGATCTCACATTTTTTATTAAGAATATGACCAATTAACTTGCGACACATTCATTTGAGATTTTTTTGGGGACAATTTTGGGATCGAGACATTTCCTAAAACATTATAAGCTCATGGCAGAATTGATTATATATACGAATTCTTAACCATGTAAAATCTATAAAATTGTATGATTGGTTGTGAACTTTAATATGTACTAGATATTAAAAATTAAACTGTTAGGAATATTTGAAAGAGATTAAAAGAATTTACATGGATAATTGTTAAGTGATCATAATGCACTTTTTAATGCACTCCAATAGATTTATGAAACTAGCAATAGTTGTCAAGTTAAAAATTATAACATCAAAAACTTTCAATCAACCACAAATAAGGAACATTTCCTAAAAAATTTCAAGTTATAAACTATTTTTATATGACTTATTTAGTTTTAGTTTTTTGGTAAAAATTCATTATATCAGTGTGCAAGAACTTCAAGAGCATCTCCAATAGTTCACTTATATATATATATATATATATATATATATATATATATATATATATATATATATATATATATATATATAATATAAATAATTGGTTCTTAGTGATTTACAATAGTATGCGTTCATCTCCAAATCCAATAGTACTCTTTACATTCATTATTTTAGCAATTTTTATTATTAAAAAGTTTAATTCATAAAAGTACAAAAGTAAGTTGAGGGAGAAAGAGAATTTTTTTATGAATATATAATAAAACATTAGTTATGTCTTATGAGTGGAATTAAACTTATGAAGTTATGAATTATGAAATTCTAAGTGATTTTAAAAGTCATTGAGAATCCTTTAAAAATATATTTATTCTCCTCCTTCAATTTTGAGTTAAGAGCTAGAATAAAGAATCTTTTGAAAAAATTCTAATATATGTAATAATAGCCAAACTTTGGTAGTTAAACGTTTTTATTATTACTAGCTTATAACCCGTGCAACGCACGATTCTTTTTATAATATTTGTTATATTATTTTTTTAAATATTTATTTGTTATTAGTTTACACATCAATTTGTTTATGAAATTGATATATATATATATATGTATATATGTATATATATATATATATATATATATACACGATTTTACACGTTCAATTTATTATGTGTTTTATCTTGAATTCTTAAAATTTTATTTGGATGATTTTACAGCCTACGTGAAATTAACAAAATAATATTTAATTTAGTGATGATTTAACAATTTTCTCCAATTAAAACTACCAAGAAACAATAGAGAGATGAATTGACGATTTTTTATATTGAAAATTCTATTATATTTTGAAAATCTACTTATATTTTGTTTTGATTATCAAAATAACCTTCTTATTATTTGAAGATAGTTGTACTAACAACCAAATACAGTTTTAATAATAAGTGTAGGTTGGATTTTGTCCAAAACTTTGGTAGTTGGTAGTCTGGTTCTCAGTACGTGATACATGCTAATTTTCTGTACTCCCTCTGTCCCGTATTGAATGAGCTGGTCAACATTTCCCAAAGATTAAGAATTTTTTTTTGACTTTGTTCTTTGGCAGCTTTTGGTTGGTTCATTTGGCCACTTGTCCGGGTGAAGTAATTGTTTAGGTTGGTTGTTGTGTATTATATTGTATAAAAATTTTATAGTGGGTGTAATAGTGAAAAGTAATGGGTGTTATAATGTTTATTTAATAAAAAAAGAGTATAAAATGGAGAATTAGTGGGTGTAATAGTGAAAAGTAGTGTTCAAAAATAGTAAGAATAGTAGGTTCATTCTTTTTAGGACGTCCCAAAAAGGAATAGAGGTCATATAAATTGGGACAGAGGGAGTACATTTTATAGCATGTTATCTCTCATTTATCCTTAGTTTGTAATAATTTTATGTTTGATTAGCATTGTTAGTAGCATTTTAATTTGGATTTCATGCTAAGATGATTTTTTATGTTTATAGGATAATTTTGGAAGCAAAAGGAGCCCAGTTTCAAATCCTCAAGAGATCGTAGATTAGACCTGGACGAGCAATGAGGAAATAAGAATTGTCACAAAAATATGGAAAGTGATATATTCTTTAAGCGGGAATCCCGGTTGGAATTAATATAATTTTTGTTAAGCAAAAGGAGTCCAGTTCCAGGCCTTCAATAGACCGCAACTTAGGACTTAAAGATTTATTTATATTAATAAATAATTTATTTAATTAAAAAATTATATTTTTAAATATCTAATAATATTAGATATTTATTTTTATAATTTCTGAATTGAATTAATTATTTATTAATTAAAGATTATAAGCTGTGCGGGTTAAAAAAAACATTTCTACGAAGCCCATCCATATAAAACAAAATAGGCCCTCTAAATTGAATGGCCGGGTTGTTTGTTTGATTGAATTAGAAAAGTAAAGCAAAAGAAATAAAGTGGAATGTTTAATTGTCTATGCAAATCAAAGGTCTGTCAAACTTTCCTGCACAAGCTATCAGCATGCTTTTGACGCGCCTGTACGCGCATGGTTCACACGCGCCAGAAAAAGTCCAGCAAAACAGAGCCCGCGTGTATTCACCTCCCTATCCGAGACTGGTTTTCAGCATGGCAGCTAGTGTATTATTCATTTGATAAAAGTAAACAAGAGTAGGCAGCCGCGTGAAAGTTGGCGGCGGGGTTTGACAACGTGCTATTTTTTAGTCCTGTTTTGCTGCGTTCGGCCGAATTCTTTGGTCCTAAACATGGGATTATTTCTCCTATAAATAGGAAGTGATTTGCATAGAATAAAGACACCCTTCGACTGAATGTACATATATATTCTCTCAAATTTTCCTCAGCTTCCTCTGTAATTTTAGTTTTAAGTCACACACTTTAATTTTCTACAAGTTCTATTTTGGTTGAAGATCGTAAGGTGATTTACTCGAAGCTTCAAGAGATTCTTCAAGTTGTATTTTCTTCACTCTAAACTCATTTAATCAAGATTTTACGTATTAATATATGCTTATTTTCTTTATCTAGCATGGGTAACTAATTCTATAATCCGAGAGTTAGGTAGTATTCATTGGTGATACATATTTGTTTGATTGTGATGTGAATTCTCTACTTTGCTAATCTATTATTGAGGGCTTAACCCAATTAAGGGAGTAGCTAACCTTTAATTGTATTCATAGGGATTATGATGAATTGGGAGAGGAGTCATATTTCTTCAAGTTGTATTTTCTTCACTCTAAACTCATTTAATCAAGATTTTACGTATTAATATATGCTTATTTTCTTTATCTAGCATGGGTAACTAATTCTATAATCCGAGAGTTAGGTAGTATTCATTGGTGATACATATTTGTTTGATTGTGATGTGAATTCTCTACTTTGCTAATCTATTATTGAGGGCTTAACCCAATTAAGGGAGTAGCTAACCTTTAATTGTATTCATAGGGATTATGATGAATTGGGAGAGGAGTCATATTTCTTGTTCATAATTTGGTAGACATAGTTCGATTATTGAATCGGGAGATTAATAAGAGAACTATGAAACTCATAATTCTTGGGTCTTAATAATTTATAATTGTATTTCAATTGATCATGGGAGTGACTTTTGAGATGTGATTGTAGGCACTATATTATATCTTGGGAGAGAACACTATAGAATTTAGAAGGATTGTTTTTAACAAAGTACGAGAGGTAGATATCACATTACATAAACATTATTGAACCAATTGAAGAAACCTAGTTCTCGGGTTGCTTTTTCTCATTAATAAATCTTAGTTTTACTTGTTAATAATTAGTTTACTCTAGTTAATAACAAACACACCAATTATTTCTCACACTTCTAGATATTAAGAGATTAAAACTTGAACTTGAATTAATAGTCCTTCCCTGCGAACGAACTTATACATAGAAAAACTATCAACAAATTGGCACCGCTGCCGGGGAAGGCAGCAATATTAAGTTTAGGTTAATAATTTCTTATTGTTTAGATTTTATCAAATTTGTTTCCAAGATCTATCTTATTGGTGTTTTCTTTTTAGGTACTATAACTCTTGTATGCGACGTTCTACAAGCGCGGGAGATTTAAAATTTGATCCAGAAATTGAACGCACTTTTCGAGCTTTAAGGCGAGAGACAAAGCAAAGGAAAGAAAGAAACCATATGGAGGAACCAAGAGATCGTCAAGTGGTTAATCCTCCAGACCCACCAGTTGTTCTTGATGAGACTTCTATTTGGGATCATGAGACTCCCAATCCTGCGAATTGCATGTACAAGACTCCTCAGATTAGCGCAACTTAGTACAACATCAATCCGAGTTTAATTCAGATGGTGAGCAATTCAGCTTTTGAAGGGGACATTGAGGGAGAGGATCCACACCGTCATCTTGAGCGCTTCGTGCAGATGTGTGGTTCATTCAAAATCACTGGAGTTACTACAGATCAGATTCGTCTTCACATGTTTCCTTACTCGATCAAAGGGAGAGCCATGGAATGGTTCCAACAGCTTCCTGAAACTGCAGTTGCTACTTGGGAGAGTCTTTCTACCGAGTTCTTGTCCAAATATTATCCTTCTGACAAGACTCAACAAATGAGGACAATCATTCTAAGTTTCAAAACACAACGAGGCGAAGGCTTATATCAGGCATGGGAGAGATACAAGGCATTGTTGAGAAAATGTCCACATCACCCGCATCACGGTTGTACTAAATGGATGATTCTGAGCACTTTTTACGGATCTTTGAATGCAGATATTCGCTTAAGTTTAGATGTGGCAGCTGGTGGAGATTTCAAGAGAACACCGGTTTATAAGGCAAAAGCACTTCTTGAGCAATTGGCAGCAAATAACTATTCTTAGGCACCTAGTGGGACGAGCTCAGCTAAATTAGTACAAGATACTGAGATGATGAACTTGCTGACTCTTAAGTTGGATGCTCTTACTCAAGAGGTACGTGGACAAAAGGCGAATATAAATGCTATTTCTTCTCCCATGGAAGGGTACAATGATTATGGTGTTAATCAGTGTTCTTATGCACAACAATTCCCAGAGGAAGCATCTTTTATTCAGGGAAGACAATCATGGCCTGTTCAGAATAACTCCTACTACAATCTAAATCAGAGGCCCAATAATAATCTTTCATACAGCAGCAATCATGCGGCTAATCCATCATATGCATTTCCTAAGCAAAATCAACCTCCTGGTTTTCAGCCACGTCAGCAGTATCAGGCACAACAACAATATCAACCACCACCAAGGGAAAAGAAAGAACCTGCTGATTGGGAGGTTACGCTCAATAGAATGATACAAGGAACTACTGGGGCGTTTGCCAACATGGATACCAAATTTGAAAAGGTCGAGTCGAGGCTTGATCAGATGGCTTCATCTCAAATGATGTTGGAAACCCAAATTGGCCAAATTGCTAATAAGGTTGGTGTTCGTGAGCAAGGATCACTTCCTAGTCAACCAGACCTAAATGGTGAAGAACACTGCAAGGCTATCACTCTGAGGAACGGAAGAGAATTGCCAGAAATTGAGGCTATCAAACCTAGAGAGAAGGTCCGTGCAAAAGAAGATGAGTTAGTGGAAGCTGAAGCAGAAATTTCAGAGAAGGTGAAATGATGAGCAAAAAGAAGAAGAGGACACACCAAAAGTACCAGTGAAACCATATATGCCTCCAATTCCTTTCCCAAAAAGGCTTCATAACAGGCAATTAGAGAAATAGTACGAGAAATTCTTGAAAATTTTTCGGCAATTGCATATAAATATTCCTTTTGCTGATGCTTTGGCCCAAATGCCACTCTATGCTAAATTTTTTGAGGAGATGTTGTCTAGAAAGCTGAAACTTGAGGATATGGAAACTATTACTCTAAATGCGGAGTGTAGTGCAGTCATACAAAAATCAATTCCGCAGAAGTTAAAAGATCCTGGAAGCTTCTCTTTGCCATGCACTATTGGAACAATGGAGAATATTAAAGCCTTGTATGATTTAGGGGCTAGTGTGAGTTTGATGCCACACTCCATTTGTAGAAGACTTGGTCTTGGAGAGCTCAAGAAGACAAGAATCTCACTTTATTTGGCTGATCGTACTATCAAGTATCCTTTGGGAGTCACTGAGGATGTACTTGTCAAAGTGGATAAATTCTTTATCCCATGTGATTTTGTGGTGTTGGAGATGGATGAAGATGTTGAGATTCCCATTATCTTGGGAAGGCCATTTTTAGCTACTGCTGGAACCACAGTTGATGTCAAAAGTGGAAAATTGACATTAAATGTTGGTGATGAAAAGGTTGAATTTGATCTCAATAAAGCTATGAAGATGCCTTCATTTGATGCTACATGTTTCACTGTTGACATAGTGGATGAGATCGTAAGTCTTGAAGATGCAGACTTAGCAGAAGTGGAACAAGCCTTAGATGATAAAGTTGAAGAATCACTTGCACTTGATATGCAAGAAACAGGTACGCCAATAATTGATATGGCACTTTCAATTTCAGAGGCACCTCAGGTAGAACTCAAACCTCTTCCTTCTAATCTAAGGTATGCTTTTCTTGGTCCTAATGATACATATCCTGTGATAGTGTCCGCTTTGCTCCATGATGATGAACTAGATAAATTGTTACATGTGCTTAGGCAATTTAAATCATCAATTGGTTGGACAATTAAAGATATCCAGGGAATTAGCCCCGCTCTTTGCATGCATAGGATTTTTTTAGAAGATAATCATAAACCTGTGATTGTGGGACAAAGAAGATTGAATCCTAATTTGCAAGATGTGGTTAAGAAAGAGATAACTAAGTTGTTAGATGCTGGCATTATATACTCTGTTCCATATAGTAACTGGATTAGTCCAATACATGTTGTACCTAAGAAGGGTGAGATGACTGTAGTGCATAATGAAAATAATGAATTAATCCCCACGAGGACTGTAACAGGTTGGAGAGTTTGTATTGATTACAGGAAATCAAATAATGCTACTCGTAAAGACCACTTTCCTCTCCCATTTATTGATCAAATGCTCGAAAGACTAGCGGGTAATGAGTATTATAATTTTCTAGATGGTTTCTCGGGGTATTTTCAGATTCCAATTGCTCCCGAGGATCAAGAAAAGACAACTTTTACTTGTCCATATGGTACTTTTGCATATCATAGACTACCCTTTGGTTTGTGTAATGGCCCATCTACTTTTCAGCGGCTCATGACTGCCATATTCTCAGATTTTATAGGAAAAACCATGGAAGTCTTCATGGATGACTTTACTGTATATGGTTCTTCCTTTGATTCATGCTTAACTAGTTTGTCTCAAGTGTTGTAGAGATGTGAAGACACTAATCTTGTTCTTAATTGGGAGAAGTGTCATTTTATGGTAAAAGATGGTATTGTGCTTGGGCACAAGATTTCTAGTAAAGGCATCGAGGTGGACAGGGCAAAAATTAAAGTGATTGAGAAATTACCACCACCCTCATCCGTAAAAGGGATTAGAAGTTTTCTTGGACACGCCGGTTTTTACCACCTGTAACGCCCCCAAATCTGAGGTCAAAGATTCAGGTCGTCACATCACCATCCAACCATATCATACCTGTATTAACTGCACAACTCCACAATACATCCTTCCAGACCTCAATCTTAAGCACAAGCAAGTTAGAGCCTCAGAAACGATAATCAAAAGTGCCACTAAATATTACAATTCATTTGTACAAATCAGAGTCTTACGCAATTCCACTTATACAACTATACTTGAAGACAAGTCTTACTATTACAGTTGAAAACCTATCAGACTACTATGTAGTATTTATCAGGAACTAAATCATCTCCGTGGTAAATCTTCTACTCCTCTTCTGCTGGTGCGGGGTTAATCGGCCAGATTCTTCCCTTTCTGAAAAGTTTTTATAAAGCAAGAATGAACTACATAATGCTCAGCAAGTTCACCATTTTGCAAAATAATAATGTGGTTTATTTCGAAAACATTCCCAACTATATGGGTATATATCTCAGATTTCAAAACATAATTGGACAATGTATATGTCCGAGTTTGAATAAAACATCTATACTCACTAAGGAGCTTTAAGAATAACATATGAACCCTTTATAAGGTTCCCATTTCAATATATCTCAAGTTTGAAAATATATACATATGAGTATATCATTTTCGGCAAAACACTCTACGATTAATATACTGTACAAGGAATACATCATTGCAAACCTCTTTCCTTCCATTAGCTTAGAAGGTTTCTCATACAAAAACATTTCATTCTTTGAAACAATTGCAAGAGTGCACTAACACGTGCCAATGTTTATAGAAAATCTTGCAGTTCTAGATACTGCACGATGTCAATATTTTCTCATCAAAAAACCACACTATCAGCAACTTGGCAATTAGGCCCAAGAAGCAGTGTTTGAGTATTTTTCCAAAGTGGAGGATGGGACTGGAAGAAAACATAAAAACCTGACAGGGATTGACGATGATCAGTCGCCACATCCAAGTCCAATAATCCGCGGGTCTTCTCTACCGGTAGAAGGATAGAAACTACATCCGTAACTATCCCCGGGTGAAAACTACATCCGTAATCACCCTCGATGAAAACTACATCCGTAATCATCTTTCGGCAACACCTGGGCCGGAATAATAATTGATGGACCGCCTGGCTCACGGCCGCTTACACATCCCGGGAATCGTTCGTCAACGGTTCCCACACCTACCAGAGTCCCTTTTTTCTTTTTCTTTTGAAAACTTGATTTTTGATTGAAAACAGAGTAATTGAGGTCCGACATCAGTCGACCGATGATTCTTGAAATCATACAAGAAGCAGAACCTGACCGGGGGTTTTCGAAAATGTTTTGAGTTCGAAAGAGTTCGAGTTTGAAAGTATTAAATGTATCTTTGATTGACTTTGTCTTTAAAATAATGAACAATAATTAATAAATGATATTTTAAGATTTAATATTAATAATTAATAAAATAATTATTCGATAAAATAAACTTTTAATCCAAGATAGGGTTTCGAGTATTTACGAAGATACGAAAATAATACTTGAGTATACGATACTCCCCGAATGACCCTTCGGGTTTTCGCAATCTAGTTACGAAATAATAATATACCGCTCCCCGGTCAATAGAATATACGGACCGCTACGACCTCTATTGCTAGAGTCGTTGTCCGAAGAAAACATTTCAATCTAAGTTCAAGGGGTACAAACATATATGTACTTATACATTCTCAATTGCATAAATACTTCGATAAACATAGCATTTGATATGGTTGAAAACTACAAACACAACAGTGAAAGTCCTTGTATATGTATAAGTTTTGAAAAGTAAACTTGCCTTGGTTTGGTTGGGGTGGTCGAGCGTGCGGAGTTGAACGATCTATACATAAGCAATAACCTTTAACAATATCTTTAACAATTAATATCTTGAAATATAATGGATGAAAGGGCTTGAAACTCTTAGTATACCTTTCTTAGATGATGGAGAGAGCCTAGGAATTATGCCTTGAATTATGAGTGAGGAGAAATGGAGGAAGAAGAAATTTTTTCTTCCTTTTCGAAGCTTGGCCGAGAGCTTTATGTTCAAGGGGGGGGGGAGAGCTTTTGTTGTTTTGATTTTTGGGTTTGGTTGGAATAATTGTGTTAAAAGGGTTGGGTGATACATTTTATTGTAAGTATATGCATGGTACAACCTAGGTATGGCCTCTTGTACTCTTGTCCCCTCCTTGGAAAAAGAAATGCAACTAGTTACTATTCCTCTTGCCATTTAGTTTAACTAGTTTGCTTTTTCCTAACTACTTGGTTGCATGGGACTTGCATGCAATACTACTCCTTGTATCATTATCCTTCCACCAATGCTTGTCATTTAATCTTTAATTCGTATCGTATCTTAATTACTCTCTCGTAATAATATTTTGTCGCGTAGAGATTTCCCTCGTAATCCCCTAAGTACTTAATTGTGTAATTTCATCGAATATCCATAATTCCTTGTCATAATCCTTAATAAATCTTTTAATACTATAACCATTCTCAAATCCCAAGTTTTATAACTCTTACTAACAATAAGACTCTTGCCCTCAACAATCTTCTCTTTATCTTACCTAGTGAATGTAACACATAGTTTCTCAGACAATCAATTCCATTAAACAACAGGGATGACTAGAAAGGTTCCAAATTGACAATGCCACATGATATTATATAAAAGAAAATATTGCAAAAATTAGGGTTCTTACAGCCTCCCCTCCTAAAAAGGATTTCGTCCCGGAATCAGGTTGAAAACAGTTGGGGGTGCTTTTCACGCATCGCGCTCTCTAGTTCCCATGTTGATTCTTCGACATTCTGGTTCCTCTACAAAACTCTTACTTGTTTGACAACCTTGTTCCTCAGCACCTGTTCTTTTCTATCCATGATTTCTACGGGTTGCTCCACATATGTTAAGTCTGGTTGCAGATCCACTTGATCATATTCTATCACGTGTCGTAAGTCGGTATGGTAGGGTCGTAGCATGGACACATGGAACACATTATGTACTTGCTGCCAGCTCGGGGGTAAAGCCAATTCATAGGCTAACTTTCCAACTCGTTTCAAGATCTCAAAAGGTCCAATAAATCTTGGGCTTAGCTTCCCCTTCTTACCAAATCTCATCAATCCCTTCCACGGTGATACCTTCAACATCACAAACTCTCCTACCTCATATTCCTTGTCTTTGCGGGTCTGGTCCGAATACTTCTTCTGTCTGTCTTGGGCCGCTACCAGCCGTCCTCTTATGAGCTCGATAGTTTCTCTTGTCTGTTGGACCAGTTCAGGCCCTAAAATCTTCCGCTCTCCAACTTCTTCCCAACACAAGGGAGACCGACATCTTCATCCATATAAAGCTTCATATGGGGCATTCCTATACTCGCATGGTAACTGTTGTTGTAGGGAAATTCGATCAACGGCAAGTGGTCATCCCAACTTCCCTTAAAATCGATGGCACATACTCTCAACATGTCCTCTATGGTCTGGATGGTTCTCTCGCTCTGTCCGTCTGATTGGGGGTGGTATGCAGTACTCATGTTTAACTTGGTCCCCACACAATCCTGAAAACTCCTCCAGAACCTGGAGTTGAACCTTGGGTCTCTCCCAGATGCAATGCTCACAGGAACCCCATGCCTTACCACGATCTCCTTAGATATCTCATAAAATTTGACCATTCGAAATAATGGGTTTCGTAAAAAAAAAGCTAATGACTTTTACATACACTCGTCTGTACCGTAAAGACGTAATATCAATTCGAAATCTTCATTTAATAATTCTTACATCTCGTGATCGTAAAGATTTATCATCCACCCATAAAATTTGGGTTATTGCAGTCTCCTCTCCTTAAAAGGATTCAATCTTAAGAACCTAAGGATAATAGTTGTGGATACAATTCCAACCTTACCTTTCCAACTCTCAGGTTGACACTTCAACCCTATTGTTCTCTCCCTTCGTCTCACCAACGCCTTAATGTTGTTCCTCAACGCATACTCTCCTCGACCTGTATTCCTTATCGGTTGTTCTATGATTAAAAATTTCTATCCCACTACTCACACGTTCCTCTTCTACCTTGTTCATAGTATCCGTGTTGAGTCCTTGTATCGTTGGCCCGTGAATGCTTTGTGGTCGTGTTTTGTAATCTGAGACAACGTCAATACGCACGGTATTCCTCATATTCCTTCGCTTGATTAGCAGGCATGCGTTGCCTCCCGTCAGCCGTTACCACTTGCTGTGGATACTGTATTGTCTTCGGCATACGTCGAACCAGTTCTGCTACTATATCCCCCGTTCATTGACTTCTTCGTAATGCAAGAAAAGCGAAGCTTCTTCTTTTGCGGTACGCTTTACAAGAGACGTCCTTACGTTCGCATGGTGATGATCGTAATAACAACATTCATTCATGGATAAGTTTTTATTCTCGACTGCCCCGTGAAGCCTAAGGCACGACACTAAATATAATTTCGATCGTCTGGACAATTCTTCTTCCCTGTCCGTCAACCATAGATCAAATTAGTACATACGCTCAATCTCTTTGTTAAATATACCCGAAAGCACCTTCAATATTCAAAGTTTAACCTTAAGTATTTATCTGACGTGATCGCTGCAGAAGTTTCATATTGCACCACCATCTCTCCCGTATAATATTCGATAATCTTCTCAATGGAAAGTCTCTCGTAGGTAAATCACTTGGTCCAACAATTATAACTCAACTAGGGCCATCTCTTGGCTCGGTCTTTGGCGACCCACTTATGAAATTCACTATAATTCTGTCCACGTTCAATATTTTCTACAGGCGGAATTAATCCACTAGATCTCTATCATTCTGCTTTTGACATGTCGCGTTAGTACTTAATAGTTTTCCAATACCATTCTTCATTTCAGTTTACCAAACATTCCCTTAATTCTCTATACATCTTTGTCCTTCCCCATAATTTATTTATTTTCCTCTAACATTATTCTTTATTGTATATACTCTATTTTCTTGGTCAATACTGACTGAATTCCAATTTCGAATAATACCTTCTATAGGTATCGGCCACCACACTGGCCTTCCCTAGGTAATAACAAATTTCTCCATTATACACCCTGCTCCCTCTCGTCACCTTCTCTTTCTTATGTTTAGTTCTAATATGAAGATATATTTATGGCACTTGTGGAGAAATTTTCACACTTTTCTCATAAGGTTAACGTCTCAGTTTTATGCGTGAACGCCATCATGACTAATCCCAGACTCACGGTTAGTGCTATCTCATAACCTTTATGTTGTTTAGAAGTATAGGCTATCATCCTTTTTCTACTGCATCAGCACACCTCTTAAACTCTCGAAAGACGCATCATCGTGACTCTCAAAGTCCTCTTTTTATCATCAAGTATAGCTAACAACGAGGTTGTTGCTAATATCTCATTTCATCCCAAAACTTTGTTCATTAATCCATAAAGGCTTCTGACTCATTAGTCCATTCAAACGATACTACCACAATTTTATAACATTTATATTAGTGTGAAATGCCAACTTTGGCACAGTACAGAGGTCGATCTTGAGTTGGTAAAACCTTCTCTTCAACCTTATCTTTGAAAAACAACTACTCATTTTAACTAGTCAACAATTCCTCCATTTCCGATAAGGGTTTCAGTTCTCGATGGTATATGTAAGATGTCATACGCTCGTCCTCCTTCACAACTGGCGCCAATCAGCCTGAGGCCTGCATGCTACTGCGATTCCCAATAAACTTGATTAGGTGGTAATCTCGAAGGATCATTGTCATATATCCATGCATCCATTTGCTATTAGGGGCCTGTTAAACTTTATGTCTCTCTATGTGCATCAATCCCTTTAAGCTAAATAAAGCTTCACATTCTTGCCACGATATTTCTTCCTTTCTTGTCCATCTCACTTCCAGGTAGTTTCCTCTAAGGATATGTTTTACATCGCAATCGATTTGCATTTCTTGGATCAGGAAAAGGCTTGGTAACTCCAGAATTCATTAATATAACATCCTGACAATGGTTGGTAGGAGCGTGCTCCCAACCACCTCATCATTTCTTATAACTTTCCCCACACCAATATTAAAGGTCTTGTGGTATGCCCTGACATGTTATCTCTACTTCAATAATTACTCGACATAACGCTCTGGCTGCACAATTACAACATTTGGTTTTTGATCTCATATTGGTGTAACGGTTCACAATTGTACCTCCCGTTCACCTTAGAGTAATCACTTTGAAAGGAATGGTTTCAAAATAACAAGGTCCAATAGATAATCTCAATAAGAATTCCACATTGGATGTTCCAAGAATGTTGATGGTTCCAAATACTAGGAGTCTCGATTTTTGGAGATGTAAGGATGGACAGAAAGAATACAACAAGGTTTATTCCTTCCCGTCCTGATAATTCTGTAATATGACACCATAGAGAATGTTGCACAAGGGCAATGATTGTTGGGTACAAAAGTCATAAAGACGGTCTTTATACAATTCTTACATCGGGTGGATACTTTTCCTCCTGAATAATAAGAGGAAATCTAAAGTCGCATTGATGAAGGTCAGCCAATAGAAAGCAATTCTACTCCATGACAATTAAAGAATGAAGTAGTTTGTCACTCAAGTAATCAATGGTTTCAAATGAATTCTCATTGTATGAAATGAAAGAATAAAATATTTAAGTGATATAAAGTCTGATACGAAGATGGGTAAGAGTTCAAGTCGAGTGGGCGACCTCACTAGGTCTCAATCAAGTTATTCGTCCAAACTTTCATCATCATACTTTACCACATGCAAAATGCATTGCGGAATGAATTAAATTGGGAGTTGGACCAGTGAAACAATAACTAGTCCTTTTCAAGAAACACTAGCGACTATCACTACTAGAAAAAGTAGAATAGACATCGCCCCTTTAACATCGGTTCATGATGTCCCCGATGTAAAAACTGTCAATAACATCGGTCGAAAAATAACTGATGTCTTTAATATATTATGAAATCACATTACCACCCAACCGATGTCATTGACATATCATTGAAAAATCAATGACATCAGTCAAGAAAACAACTAATGTCTTTGATATATTATGACATTGGTAAAAAAAAAACCGATATCTAAAGTATGCTTAAAAAAAATTTCACTCCGCGCCCACACAAAATTTCCCCCCTTAGCCAATATTTTAGTTCCCCCCTTTATTTCCCCCCTTAGCCAGTTTTTTAATTCCCCCCCTTTTTTGAGCTCTTTCAGACAAAAACAAAGTACACGAGCTCTTTCCAGACAAAATTAAAACAAAATATACGGGCTCTTTATCTCTCTTTCTCTCCTCTCTGGTGAAGGCTCTCTCTCACCTCACCTCTCTCAACAGCCACCCTCTCTCTCTCTCTCTCAACAGCCACCCTCTCTCTTTCTCCTTCTCTCTCTCTCCCTCTCCCTCTTTCACTCTCGTAACCCTAATTTCTCAAACTCTGCCTCAATTGTTAATTGGTCAATTCACTTCACAAATCCATTTGTTTATTGCTTAAAATCTTGAATCGTTAAGTGAGTAAGCTTGCATGTGTAAGTAAACTCGAATTATTAATTTGATTTTACCTGTTCTAAATTGGGGATTTTTGGGTTCGAGTTCTGAATTTTCTAATTCGTTTTGTCTTTGTTCTTATTAATGCAGAAACAACAGTTTAAAGCTTAAATCGGTGAGTAAACTTGCATGTGTAAGTAAACTCGAATTACTTTGATTTTCAGTTCTAAATTTTGGATTTTTGGGTTCGAAATTTTAATTTTCTAATTCGTTTGTTCTTTGTTCTTATTAATTCTAGAGCAACATTTAAAAGGAGAATTTGTTTGGGTAAGAATCATTTACCCAAAAAAATTTATTAATTTGTTTATATTTTTAGTTACTAATTTTTGGAATATGTCTATTTTTTTAGAGAGGATCGAGGAAGAACTTGTTTGGGTAGTGCTCTAAAGCTCAAATTCGTAAGCGTTTATTTGTTTTTGACGCTGCTATATATGTTTGAATGTTTATTAAGCAAAAAAAGGCCTTAAAGGAAACACAGAGTTTCCTGCTAAATATATGCAACACAGAGTACGTCTAGTGCTATGAAACTGTTTTTGGTTATGAGTCTGTGTAACATAGGTTTTATTGTTGGCCTATGTAGCATAGGTTTATTGTTGGGTTCACGACTATGTGACTTTAGTTGCTTCTCCTAGGTCCTAGCTTACTATTAAATTTCCATGTTGTATCAAGCGTATCCATTTTATCCTATCAGGTTGATGTTTGGTCAACTGGAGTACTGATGTATCAAATGCTCTTAGAATTAAATCCCCCGCGGGCTGGAATTGTTGTTGAGGTGTTTTCGTTGGTTAGTTAACTTGGACCTAGCTGGAAGTCGTATCACTATTTTATGTCAATGTTTCTGATGTCGATCTTCTTGTGTAAGGTTGTGGATCTTATAGACTTTATTATACCAATTAATGTTTTACTAGTTTTACCTTAGTCGAGCTAGTTCACTGCTTACTCGGAAGAAGACAACCTTGCTAAATTGGATAATAATATCATATTGGATAATAATATCGTTAAGCTTGCTAAACTGGATGGTAAATAACTAATTCACCTCGGCACATAATGAGGATATGTTTGAAGTGAGTTAAAGAAGGAGGAGAGGCCCATTTTGATTCGAGAAGTAGCAGGTAGAGTATTTGATTGCCAACTGACTTTGCAATATGGTGGCCCTAACTCATCATGTGAAGGTTTATGTTTAGAAAGAGACTTAACGCCTATTCTATTCATCCTGAAAGATAAGAATATAAGATAACCTCTTCCAAGAAAATAAGTGGTTTCATGTATGTTTGAAATATATGAGTGTACTGTCCTATTTACACCAAATCTGATCATTTATAAGTCATATCAGATGCACCCAGAATCGCAATTTTTTTTTCGTATTTTGTAATTTTTTCTTATTAAGACAATAGTGTAGGTCAAGTTAGTATTTGAGCTCGATAGATCAGACTTTTCAGAATTTTTCTATTTTCTCTTTGCAAAAATGACTTCTTTTTCAAAAGGGTACAAGAATTTTGAAAAGCTGAAGAATCTCTAAGTCCGCTTTCTTGAGTAGCCATTCTTGGTGTTTTTCAAATAAAGTTACAATGTTCCAGGTTTTTTTTTATTTTAGTTTGCATTTTGCTATGAATTTTTTTATGCTCAGTTTTGGCCCATTGGTAGGTGAAATTTCTCTGGATTTGTTGCAACCATGCTCACTTTTGATATGCGGCTAGTTACCTGCTTCTACCTAGGCCTATAATTTTGTGCAAATAAGTTTCTCTCTTTTAGTACTAAATAATGGAGTAGATATATATATGTTCTTGTTAAATGCTTATAAATTACTTGTAATTGCATCTATGATCAACTGCTCTGTGATCTCTTCTTGAAGTCTTTAATATCTGAAATCTAGAATTCTGCTTCATTCAACAACTAGCCTTTTGAACTGCTAGTCGATGGGATTTTATCCTATCAGGTTGATGTTTGGTGGAATCTATTACAATGAAAGGAACAGCTGTAAATGGTTGATAAATGAAGGCTCTAATCGTCAAGGACTGGCTATACTTCTTAGACTATTGACCAAATATTTAAACTACCTCTTTTACTGGAATACCATTATGCCTACGCAA
This sequence comes from Saposhnikovia divaricata, assembly GCA_036435485.1. Taxonomy (NCBI): domain Eukaryota; kingdom Viridiplantae; phylum Streptophyta; class Magnoliopsida; order Apiales; family Apiaceae; genus Saposhnikovia; species Saposhnikovia divaricata. Next base: position 49,883,930 of record CM071595.1, on the reverse strand, counting down.
TACTAATATGCTTCCCTTTCAATTATAACCAGCAGGACCTCCCTTCAAATCAATGGTCTCATTTTCTTAATTTCTTTGACTTCAAAAAAAAAATGTTTTAACACCTAAATTAGCAAGGGAGTCGTGAATACTTTTCTTTTTCTCACTGTCAGGTTTTAAGAGCAGCCCTTATTTTTGCCTTTTTTTTGGAAATGAAACAAAGCGTATATTATTTCGTTTACTTTATTTCAGGGTCTCTTGGTGAACAATCCTGTTAAGGTTAAAGTAGAATATTCCCTGTTATGATCGGGTTTGTAAATAGAAAGAAAAAAATTTGCGTAGTATTGCTTAAGTACCAATTTAGTTGTACTTTAAAACAATATTATGTAGTTTTTTTAGTTTTCTTAAGCTTTAGGGAGTTCCTGCAAATGCTCGTTTACTTGAAGGTGATCCTTTGAAAATTGATCAGGTGGGTTTCCGGTTAGCATTAACGTTTAATTTATCATTCTGTTTTCACGTTTATGTTTTAGTACAGCTACTAACATTCTCTTTTGTAACACTTTGCAGTCATCTTTGACTGGTGAGTCCATTCCTGTAACAAAAGGGCCCGGGGATGGAGTGTACCCAGGTTCTACCTGCAAGCAGGGAGAAATTGATGTTGTTGTCATTGCAGCTGGGGTTCACACCTTCTTTAGGAAAGTCGCTTACCTTGTTGATTCCACTAATCAAGTGGGCGACTTTTAGAAGGCAAGTAATTACAGTTGGCGTCTCTATGCTTGATTTGCATCATCTACTGACTGAATAAGTTCTGATGGCAGGCATGGACGTGCTTTGCAGTGACAAAACCGGAACTTTGACATTAAACAAACTCACTGTTGACAAAAACCTTATTGAGGTAATTTTGATGAAGTTAATCCCTGCTGTTTAACTATTTTCCTTATACAAGTGAAACAGCTTTTGTACAAGCGAAACATCTATTCTTATACAAGCGAAAAATTATCACTTGTGTAACTGTCCTCTGTTCAATTCCTGTAGGTGTTTGCAAAAAGAGTAGATGCAGATAATGTTGTTCGTATGGCAGCTGGAGCCTCACGAACAAAAAACCAGGATGCAATAGATACTTCCATAGTTGGGATGCTGGCTGACCCAAAGGAGGTAAATAATAGACCAGATCTTTCTTGTATGTATCTTATGGTAATCGATGTTCATTAACTTGCTTCTTTGTTGTGAAATTGTCATCAACAGCCACGCGCTGGCATTCAGGAATTGCACTTCCTTCCTTTTAATCCAACTGACAAGCGAACCGCTTTAACTTATATTGACAGGGAAGGTAAAATGCATCGGGTCAACAAAGGTGCTCCAGAGCAGGTACCAAGGCATACCATTTTGTGATACCATATCTTATCTGACAATCAATTTGCATAACTTTTTTTTGTCAATATGGTTGTAGATTCTAAATCTTGCACACAATAAGTCGGATATAGACCGCATGGTTCATTCTATAATCGAAAAATTTGCAGACCGGGGCTTGCGGTCACTTGCAATAGCATACTAGGTATCTCGTTGTTCTTTCAAGTTTTACAATCCTCTGTATTTTCCAAATGATCTTATTCTATTTTTCCATGCAGGAAGTTCTAGAGGGGAGAGAAGAAATTGCTGGAGAACCTTGGCAGTTTATAGGTCTATTGCCTATCTTTGATCCACCCAGGCATGACAGTGTGGAGACAATAAGGAGGGCTTTGAACCTTGGTGTAAATGTGAAAATGATAACAGGTGCATTATCTCTTAGCTTCTTATTTTTCGTTTATACCAGTTATAAGTGGTTAAGCTAGGGAAATACTGTTACCGCTTATGATGTCTGACCAACAAAATATTGATGCTACAATATATTTAATGTCAATCGACAACAATGCTAAATTTAAACAATCTGTTTTACTTGTAAATAAAATCTATATTTTCATGTTTTTTTAAGCTTTAGGGAGTCCCTTGGAGATGCTTTAATTTATGGGTTGATCGAACTCAATATGGTTGTTTAAGTACCAATTTAGTTGTACTTTAAAACAATATTATGTTATATATTGCTAATTTTTTGCTTGGTTTCTGTTGCACAGTGGTCACCTAGGAGTCGGAAGTCTTACACAAGAGAGGAGCTTGATGACGTGCGTCTCGAGGCTCTTGGATACATCCAAATATTTGTGTACTAGCTAGCTCTGCCTTTATATTATTTCATCATGTGAACCTCCTAAATTTCTTTTGGGTCGAATTGTTGTCAGTTTTAGTTTTTGTGGTCTGGGATATATATGCGGAAGGTGGAATGGTGGATTGTGGATGAGATGTAGGGAGTTCATGTGGATTAATTAGTTATTTTGTAAGGATCGAGTAGTAATTAATATTTTGAGAACCATTATTGCTTGTTTTTCATTTCGGAATGGTTTTGGTTGCATGTTATTGTTTTGTTTTGCCTAGTATTGTTATAACACTAACACATCAGTTAAACTCAATGAAACTGATGTTTACAATGAGTTTAAACGTCATTATTACATAAGAAACTGATGTAATTTACACACAATAATATCATTAACACAAACCGAACTGATGTAATTCAATCACAATTGTGTCACATTGTTGATGCTTTTCACGTCGGTGTATAACTGATGTTAATATTATGATACACATCGGTTATATTACAATAAACGATGTCATAGATACTCTTTTACATCGGTTAGGTGTCAGTGAACGATGTCATAGATACTCTTTGACATCAGTTAAAATTCGATGTGAAAAGGGTTGGACCTTTCTAGTAGACATCAGTTATATTACAGTAAACGATATCTCAAACAGTATTTAACATCAGTTAGTTTCTAGTAACCGATGTTCCATATAGTATTTAACATCAGTTAGGTGCCAGTGAACGATGTGATAGATACTCTTTGACATCGGTTCAAAACTGATGTGAAAAGTGTTTGACCTTTCTCTACACCCACATAGACATCGGTTGGAAAATTACCAGACATCGGTTTTTAGCCGATGTCTATTGACCTGTTTTTAGCTAGCTAGACAAAATTTGCTAGTTCACCTGTTTGAGACATCACCACCAGCTAGGACAATTAGCTAGGTGTTCTTCACAACATTACAATTTTTAGTAGTTGGAACGATCAACTAGTCATTCATATTGACATAACGACTAGCCAGTTTCAATTGGATAGAACGGAATTTCAACATCGTAGCCACTGAAGAAACTTTAGGCTTCTCGGACAACGAATGAAAATAAGAAGTTATTAAGTTTGAAAAAAAGAAAACTATAAAATCTGAAGAGAATGTTCTAGGTATCGGAACAATCGATAACCTCTCATCAAATATTACTTATCAATGAAACGGTCCACCCAAGGGTGCCTCCGTACACCTGCTTTATCAGATCCGACAATAGAATTAAATTCGGAATACCAATATCAAGATGATATCCTTACTATGATTTTAATGTACGGTGTACAATCTCATCTTGAATAGAAGAAAAGAATTCATGAGGGATGTCTGGACATTAGATCATCCCTGTCCTCAGTAATTTGTTGAATATTTATGAGCTCAAGTGAAGAATGCAAGTATGAAAGAAGCAATCAAATATCGATATTCGTTAAGTAGTATTCGTCGATTAATTAAGGAAATATTTGTGGAACATTCCTTGGATAATTGAAAGAGAGTGTAAATAGTCCTGAGCAGAAATAATTATAAACTTCAAATAGAATGCTCGGGCTCAATTAAGATACTTTGGATGAGTCCTGGTTTAGAGAAAGTATATCACTGGTTGTTATTCCACAAGTTTGAAGTAGAAAGCTAGGAGGGTTACCTGATATAAGCTAATCGAGGTAACATGGTTAGTGAACAGTTTAAAATGAAGTAGTGCACCAGCCGGTAGTTATCAAAATAAGTTAATAAACATTCGTGCATCTCATTATCACCACTATGAGGGTAACTCCATCTCTTCGTCTTCGTAATACAAGACACCAACTAGTGCGTCTCTCAATCATCATCTTAAAGTCATTTATCGAGTTAGGGTTTCACCAATATATCTGTCATTTCCGTGCTTTATCTTGAAGACCAAGCTTCACATCATTCCGAGGACACCTGCTAAGTCTATAGGGTCCTACTTCATGCCTTCCGACATGAATCACAAGTGGCCAGTTCCCCCTGGGAACAGATCAAAGAGATCTCTCAGGGATCTCAGTGCAGTCCATAGGTTCAGTGGCGGGTGTGTGTATGTGAACATATACCAAAAATATTGAGGTCTACAATACATATATACGTAGTCCCTGATAACATCTCTATCAAAGGATCCCACTCTAGACCCGCTGGTCTTTCCTTTGGTAGACTCTGAGATCACTGTATCGCTCGTTGCAACCATATTCAACTTCTCTTGAGTCCCTTTGTTAATCCTACTGGTTTGTTCTCTAAGTTGAACTACCATGTTCTAGCGTCCGAATCATGCATGGAATTATCTAGCACGCTCGTCTTACGATAACATTCTCGTATCACACATGTAAAATTCGCCATCAAGGGTAATGGAATCCACAACGACATAGAGACCAACCTTCAGGTAAACCCGTTACTTATCGAAAATCGGATCTTATAGCCAAAGTAAAAGACTTTCATTAATCCAAGTACTAAGTACCCTTAATTATGTAGGGAAGTCCAAACTTCGTGATTCTTAAAATGCCGCCTCCTGAACTGTGGAGGAATATGGGCCACAAAATTTATGCCAGCCTAGTCATCCGATCATATTGGCAATATCACCTCTACCTCAGCTGCTCTCGAGATTTCGCTCTGCTTCCTATATCATTATCTATGATAAGTCATGTACGACTCTCAAACCTCTATTCATCATTCTGAAGGTCTCTAAGGATTTTATCGACCCTAGTATAATACCTCCAGTAACACTCCAGTCCATTCTACTCACCGGTACCTCTTCCGGTAGTCCAATCATAAGTTTACTATGATCTCTTATGTCATTCTCCTACTTAGACTTAACTCTCAACACTCTCGTTTCTGAGCACTGTAACTTATTGCTCTGATACCATTTCTGTAACGCCCCCAAATCTGAGGTAAAAGATTCAGGTCATCACATCACCATCCAACCATATCATACCTGTATTAACTGCACAACTCCACAATACATCCTTCCAGACCTCAATCTTAAGCACAAGCAAGTTAGAGCCTCAGAAACGATAATCAAAAGTGCCACTAAATATTACAATTCATTTGTACAAATCAGAGTCTTACGCAATTCCACTTATACAACTATACTTTAAGGCAAGTCTTACTATTACAGTTGAAAACCTATCAGACTACTCTGTAGTATTTATCAGGAACTAAATCATCTCCGTGGTAAATCTTCTACTCCTCTTCTGCTGGTGCGGGGTTAATCGGTCAGATTCTTCCCTTTCTGAAAAGTTTTTATAAAGCAAGAATGAGCTACATAATGCTCAGCAAGTTCACCATTTTGCAAAATAATAATGTGGTTTATTTCGAAAACATTCCCAACTATATGGGTATATATCTCAGATTTCACAACATAATTGGACAATGTATATGTCCGAGTTTGAATAAAACATCTATACTCACTAAGGAGCTTTAAGAATAACATATGGACCCTTTATAAGGTTCCCATTTCAATATATCTCAAGTTTGAAAATATATACATATGAGTATATCATTTTCGGCAAAACACTCTACGATTAACATACTGTACAAGGAATACATCATTGCAAACCTCTTTCCTTCCATTAGCTTAGAAGGTTTCTCATACAAAAACATTTCATTCTTTGAAACAATTGCAAGAGTGCACTAACACGTGCCAATCTTTATAGAAAACTTGCAGTTCTAGATACTGCATGATGTCAATATTTTCTCATCAAAAAACCACACTATCAGCAACTTGGCACTTAGGCCCAAGAAGTAGTGTTTGAGTATTTTTCCAAAGTGGAGGATGGGACTGGAAGAAAACATAAAAACCTGACAGGGATTGACGATGATCAGTCGCCACATCCAAGTCTAATAATCCGCGGGTCTTCTCTACCGGTAGAAGGATAGAAACTACATCCGTAACTATCCCCGGGTGAAAACTACATCCGTAATCACCCTCGATGAAAACTACATCCGTAATCATCCTTCGGCAACACCTGGGCCGGAATAATAATTGATGGACCGCCTGGCTCACGGCCGCTTACACATCCCGGGAATCGTTCGTCAACGGTTCCCACACCTGCCAGAGTCCCTTTTTTCTTTTTCTTTTGAAAACTTGATTTTTGATTGAAAACAGAGTAATTGAGGTCCGACATCAGTCGACCGATGATTCTTGAAATCATACAAGAAGCGGAACCTGACCGGGGGTTTTCGAAAATGTTTTGAGTTCGAAAGAGTTCGAGTTTGAAAGTATTAAATGTATCTTGGATTGACTTTGTCGTTAAAATAATGAACAATAATTAATAAATGATATTTTAAGATTTAATATTAATAATTAATAAAATAATTATTCGATAAAATAAACTTTTAATCCAAGATAGGGTTTCGAGTATTTACGAAGATACGAAAATAATACTTGAGTATACGATACTCCCCGAATGACCCTTCGGGTTTTCGCAATCTAGTTACGATATAATAATATACCGCTCCCCGGTCAATAGTATATACGGACCGCTACGACCTCTATTGCTAGAGTCGTTGTCCGAAGAAAACATTTCAATCTAAGTTCAAGGGGTACAAACATATATTTAGTTATACATTCTCAATTGCATCAATACTTCGATAAACATAGCATTTGATATGGTTGAAAACTACAAACACAACAGTGAAAGTCCTTGTATATGTATAAGTTTTGAAAAGTAAACTTGCCTTGGTTTGATTGGGGTGGTCGAGCGTGCGGATTGGAACGATCTATACATAAGCAATAACCGCTCGTTAGTACCTTAACAATATCTCTTTAATTACGGGGTTTTATGGGGTACGAAATTAACTTAACGACTTCGTCATATGACACTCTAGCCCCACTATAGGTTCATGTCATCACTCGATTACGCTCGTCACTTATTCGACTTAATTTAGTTACCATATCCGAGTCATAATCATTACCCCTAGAATTATACTCCACTTAACGACTTTTTCCCTTGCGCGAATTTTACTCTAGCATTTTTATAAAATTGAAAAATTCATATTTTAATCCAATTCTTTTTGGGTGGCCTTCACCACTGCATTTCCTAGCTTCTCAAATTTTTCCATAATCCCAAATAAATCTTTAAGGGTTTAAACAAGGTTCACAAGGGGGTCACTTAGTGCAGTCCAGAATCCAGAAACACATTTTACTTCTCCGGCCATAACTTAAAATCTATACATCACCTAGTCATGAACCTTACATTTACAGAAACTACATTCAAATATCTTTCCAACAATATATGGTAGGACCTCAGGGGACAATATTTGGGGGTTCAAAACCATGTTACAAGACAGGTCAAGTTTCTGGAAAAATTCAGCATGCATGTTTCACTTAAATCAACCAATGTTCTTACCTCCACAACACAACCAACATCTAATTCACTTAGTTCATGCTTTATAACATTCATGGAGATACATGAACTAACCACAAGCATCAAAATCACAATCACAACACTAAAACTCTAGATCCATATCATCCATCACTTGAACATCCAAGATTAACACATTATATACATGGATCTATCATTGAACATCATAAACATTACATGGCCAAAAGGGGTTATGATTTTTATACCTTCTTGAGTACCTAGGAGCCTTGGGTAAGCCTTACAAAACTCAAGAACACCTTGAATGATCTCCTACAACCCTTATAATCCAAGATCTAAAAGAAAAACTAAGCATGGTTACTATTCACAATATCTTTAACAATTAATATCTTGAAATATAATGGATGAAAGGGCTTGAAACTCTTAGTATACCTTTCTTAGATGATGGAGAGAGCCTAGGAATTATGCCTTGAATTATGAGTGAGGAGAAATGGAGGAAGAAGAAATTTTTTCTTCCTTTTTGAAGCTTGGCCGAGAGCTTTATGTTCAAGGGGGGGGGGAGAGCTTTTGTTGTTTAATTTTTGGGTTTGGTTGGAATAATTGTGTTAAAAGGGTTGGGTGATACATATTATTGTAAGTATATGCATGGTACAACCTAGGTATGGCCTCTTGTACTCTTGTCCCCTCCTTGGAAAAAGAAATGCAACTAGTTACTATTCCTCTTGCCATTTAGTTTAACTAGTTTGCTTTTTCCTAACTACTTGGTTGCATGGGACTTGCATGCAATACTACTCCTTGTATCATTATCCTTCCACCAATGCTTGTCATTTAATCTTTAATTCGTATCGTATCTTAATTACTCTCTCGTAATAATATTTTGTAGCGTAGAGATTTCCCTCGTAATCCCCTAAGTACTTAATTGTGTAATTTCCTCGAATATCCATAATTCCTTGTCATAATCCTTAATAAATCTTTTAATACTATAACCATTCTCAAATCCCAAGTTTTATAACTCTTACTAACAATAAGATTCTTGCCCTCAACAATCTTCTCTTTATCTTACCTAGTGAATGTAACACATAGTTTCTCAGACAATCAATTCCATTAAACAACAGGGATGACTAGAAAGGTTCCAAATTGACAATGCCACATGATATTATATAAAAGAAAATATTGCAAAAATTAGGGTTCTTACACCGCCGTTTTATCAAAGATTTTTCTAAAATTTCTCGTCCTCTGTGTAATTTACTTGAAAAGGATAGCGTGTTTGAGTTTGTTGAGAAGTGTCTTGTTGCTTTTAACAAGTTGAAGAAGGAACTTACTTCTACACCTATAATGTCAGTCCCTGATTGGAGCTTACCTTTTTGAGCTCATGTGTGATGCTAGTGACTATGCTGTGGGCGCTGTTTTGGGACAAAAGAAGGAAAAACGTATGCATGTGATATGTTATGCAAGCAAGACACTTGATGATGCACAAATCAATTATGCCACTACTGAAAAAGAGCTACTTGCTGTGGTCTTTGCCTTTGACAAATTTAGATCCTATCTTGTGGGGTCTAGGGTGATTGTTTATACGGATCATGCTGCGCTTCATTACTTAATGTCAAAGAAGGATGCCAACCCTCATCTAATCCGTTGGATTCTTTTACTCCAAGAGTTTGATCTTGAAATTCGAGACAAGAAAGGTTCAGAAAACTTGGTAGCTGATCATTTATCCAGGTTGGACTAGGGAGATGGAGTGGTAGGAGTTAATATACCTATCAAAGTTGCATTTCCGGAAGAACCACTTCTTGCCGTATCTTTGTCTACACCATGGTATGCGGACTTCGTAAATTATCTCGTGGGTGGCATTGTACCAAGTCAATTGACTTATCAAGAAAAGAAGAAATTCTTATTTGATGTAAAACACTACTTCTGCGAAGAACCACTTCTTTACAAGGAATGTGTTGATGGTATCATGAGGAGGTGTGTGCCACACGAGGAAATTCCTAATGTCTTGAATCATTGTCATGCTTTAGAGTGTGGTGGTCACAATAGTAGCGCAAAAATGGTGGCAAAAATTTGGCAGTTTGGATTTTATTGGCCTTCAATGTATCAAGATGCCAGAAGCTTTGTTGCAACTTGTGATCGATGTCAAAGAACAGGAAATATTGCAAGACGGAATGAGATGCCTTTGCAACCTATTCTTGAGGTTGAGCTCTTTGATGTTTGGGGGATAGATTTCATGGGTCCGTTCCCATCGTCTTACGGGAACAAATTTATTTTGGTAGGAGATGATTACGTCTCTAATTGGGTGGAGGCGATTGCTAGTCCTATAAATGATGCTAGAGTGGTGAAAAAGTTCTTACAAAAGCATGTCTTCACAAGATTCGGAGTGCCTAGGGCCATCATCAATGATGGAGGGTCTCACTTTTGCAATAAATTAATTGAAGATCTTTTGTGAAAGTATGGAGTGACTCAAAAAGTTGCTACACCTTATCACCCTCAAACTAGCGGGCAAATGGAAATTTCAAATCGAGAGCTGAAACAAATTCTTGAGAAAATAGTTGCTAGCTCTAGAAAAGATTGGGCAAGAAAACTTGATGATGCTTTATGGGCCTATAGGACGGCATTCAAGACACCTATTGGTATGTCTCCTTATAGGTTGGTGTTTGGAAAATCATGTCATTTACCGGTGGAAGTGGAGCACAAAGCACTTTGGGCGACAAGATTCTTGAACATGGAATTACAAGCTGCTGGACTTAACAGGCTGATGCAACTAAGTGAACTTGATGAGTTAAGACTTAAGTCCTATGAAAGCGCTGCAATTTATAAGGAGAAGACAAAGAAGTGGCATGACAGGCACATTAGACCTAAAGAGTTTGAAGTTGACCAACAGGTGCTACTGTTCAACTCAAAGCTGAAACTCTTTCCCGAAAAATTAAAGTCAAGATGGTCTGGTCCATTTAAAGTTGTCAAGGTATATCTGTATGGTGCTGTGGACATCACTCGAGATGGTTACGAGGTGTTTAAAGGGAAAGGGAAAAGACTCAAGCCATATTTAATTAGTGATGACATTCCAAGAGGAGTCAATTGGCTTCTCTCCAATCCTCAAGCTAAGTTCATCACGAGAGGCGTTGAGCTAATGACGTTAAACAAGCGCTATTTGGGAGGCAACCCAAGGAATTTTGTTTTTTTAATTATGTAGTAAGTTATGTGTTAAGATTTGTATAATATTCTTGTGTGTTTGGACTATGCAGGAGGATCTTCATTTCAAGATGGATGCCACAATGGCATATCTTGGTTGCACACCACCACCTCGACCATGATTCAGGGGAGTTCTTTCTATTCTTCCTCGCATATTAGTCCATTGTGTTGTCATTTACACACACACACACACACATATATATATTTTATTTCTTTAGGTTATATGTGGTTAGTGGTTGTTTCTTGTGGACAAGAAACGTGATAAGTTGGGGGGTGTGTTCATTTAGATAAAACCTTATTGGGTTATGTGGTGGTGTAGTAATAGTAAAAAAAATTAAAAATTAAAAATCACAAAAATAATTCTAGCCTTGTGATATAACTTGTTGTAAGTTAGCTTGATGCACCCATGAATGCTAAAAGAATCTTGAGTTATTAATGCTTTTGATTGAGAAGTGATATGCTTTGTTCTTGTGCACACACATACACTAGCAAGTTGAAACTGGTAGACTTTTTGAATGTTGTAAGTGATTAAAAGGACATGAATATGTGCAAGATGATTTGATTTGCATGCTTTGAGTACAAGTAGGTACATTAGAGAGACTATTTAATTAGGATTGATTATGTTTTGCCACCAATTGAGTTTTTGAGCCTATATGCATATCTTTTGCATCTTATATTCGTTTGCTTGAGTATCCACATGTTATTTGCATTGCTAGCACTTCTTTGAGACCTTTCTTAAAATGCATGACATTATTTGATGATAACATGATAAAGGCATTTAGATATAACCTCATAATTCCTATATTGCCACACCATTTAAATATGATTAATTAGTTTCCCCGTTGAGCTTAATCTTATTTTTCGGTGACACACCACATTACTTGCCTAAACCTTTTTCTTGTATTGGCCTTACTTTAACTTGAACCCAAATTGTCAAAGGCTAGTGGAATGTTTGAGGGAGTAAAAAGGTGTGCAAAAGAGGGGTTTATTGATGGTCATCACTTTGGAAGAATATGGGGTATGGTTGTTTACTTTTTAGTCGAATTTGGTATTAATATCATGGGATCATTGTACTTGTTTATATTTAGCTCTCGAAAAGAAAAAAAAGGAAAAAAATTATTATTTATTTGAGAGCATACTTATGTTTGTTTGATCCTTCTTTGTTTAACTAATCAAGTTAATTGTTGAAAAAAGAAAAAAAATCCAAGTGTGGGGATGATAGATGGGGAGTTGAATGATTTATGTTGTTGGGTACTAGCTTTTGACATTTCACCTTCTTTGGCTTTACTTGACATACCTTGTCCCTAGCCCCATTACAACCCAAATAAAGACCTTTTGATTATCATCAGTGGTGTGTGTTGTGTTTGTTAGTGTATACTGAAAATATTTATTTGAAGTATTTACATTTATTTCTGGCCGGTTTAATTGAGAATCATTTAAATGTTTACATGTTGTCTAAATATTGTATATTGTGAATAATCTAGTATCAAATGGGATACAGAATATTAGATTATTAAATACGGTTTATATAATATAATAAGGTTCACAGCACAGGTGGAGTTAGACAATCCACTGGAATGGCTGTAGTATTATTTAGATTAGTTTATATTGACTAATAAATAATACTAGTATACTTTGTGTATATTGAACAGGATCAAATTTAGAATTGTTCCCTTATACTGATTAAGGAGGTGAACTAAGATTCTATGTTATTATTAATGCTTAGGTTCTTAATCCGGAAATAATAATTGACACGTATATATTATTTACATGCTTTGATTTATATATGAAATAATTCTTTTGATTTATTTCATTATATTTTGGGTGATGAAATAATATATATGGTGGGATATTATTTATTGAAGGAATCCATGTCCTGATAATATTCGGGTTAATGATGTCCCCTTGAAAGCTCAAAAAGATTTAATTATGTGAAACCCTGCAGGTGGATTTATTCCGGCATAATTAAATAAAGGTTGAGTGGATAATCAAGGATAAAAGATATTAATTAAATGAATTATCAGTAATTTATTTAATTAATGGACATGCGATATTTTAAACATGGGGAATTTAATAAGCAAATAATATTGGAACCGAATTAATTAATTAAATTACGGTATTAGGAAAGGTAGTGCAAATATTAATTCTTTAGTGGATTGAATTAATATTTAATTACATTGGGCTAGGCTCAAGATGTAATTAGAAGGCCCAACCTAATTATCCATGATCCCTATTGTAGCCTATATATATTCCTATTCTCTTCTTGCTGGGGGCTGGTCGAAAAAATTGGTAGCCACCCAGGAGCAAGAAGAGAGGTAAACTTGAGAAGACGAAGGCCACACTTCGCTCAAGGGAATTTGGGAATACAATAGAAGAGCGTGGAATCAACCGTTAACAAGGTGACTTTTCTATTCGTACTCGTTAATTTAGTGTATCGAAATTCGTAGTGCCAAGATCTGATTGTCCTAACAATTGGTATCAAGAGCCTGGTTCATTGGTTCTGCGAATTTTGATACGATGTCCATGTCGTAATTATATATGCATGTGTATAGTGGTGTGCTTGGATAATAATCTTTTGCAGGTTGTTTAGTATCCACTATTATGGCCATGTAATTTTAATTATGTGTTTGGATCCCACGTGGTTTAATCGTGGTTATTTTGTTTGGTTTCCACGTGGTTTATCGTGGTTGTAAAACACGAGGGTTGATCGTGTTAGAATAGATTTACAAAATTAGTTTTGTATTAGATCTGTTTTGTATGTAATTGTTTGATGGATTATGTAAAAATCCGGGTTTTTTGTAACAATTACGTTCGATCGGAAATCAAATCGGAGAAACAATTTTGTCCGCTGCGAAGCTACTTGATGGCTGTGTTGATTAACTAAGTCGAACAGAAACAGATCTGGAGAACAGGCAACAGAGGAGAAGCAGGCGCGCGTGTGAAATTCTGGAAAACGTGAGTAACGCAGGTCTGTCCTGCGTTATAGGGCTTCCAGGGGTGTAACGCATGTTGCACATGCGCAACAGGGCTTCCAGGACCTGTAACGCATGTGCGTCATGCGCAACAAGGCTTTCAGGGCTGTAACGCAGGCTACAGATGCGCAACAGCAAGGTTTTGGCAGAAAAATGATTTTTTCAGCAGAACAGGGCTGGAAATTTAATTTTTTTTCAAGGGGCCATAATAGTGGATTTAAATTATGTTTTTTAATTTTAATTCCGCTATTTAATTTTTTAATTATTGCTTTAAATAATTATTATGTGTGTTGTTAATTATGTGTGTAATTTTTAATTGCATGTTTAACATAATTAGGACGACATGGACATTAATTTTATTTATTGCTTTAATTTTATGATGCATGCTGCTATGTTATGTGTTCTTTGTTTTGTTATTTTTATAACATGTGGACCTCGAAAAAAATAACATAGGGCGATGCATCTAGATAAAATTCCTCAATTTTAAATAAAAATTCTAAGTGGGTGAGGGAATTAATTATGAATTAAATCCCATGGTCTCCATTATTGTTTGTATGTAATTTAACACCGAGACGAATATAAATTATATACATGCCACCCATCGTGGCGTATGATTTATGGTGTCAGATAGTGTTATGGATATTACTAGAACAAACTTCCTAAATTAATTACGAATATTGAAAGGTATACATGCCACCCATCGTGGCGTACCAAGTTTCATAGAATTCGATTAATTAGAAGGGTACCACTGATTGAATATAGATTTTCAATATTGAGAGAAAGGATGATTCTGTCTAGAAAAGGGTCTTAAGTAATGCCTCTTGACAATGCTCCCCCCGATCTGGGAATTATCCTATTATCGAATATTGATTTGAAATATTTAATGGTGGTATCCAGTCTTTTTATTAATTTAAGATTTAATAATGGTATACACTTAGCTATGAAAAATAATATATAGTCCACCCTAACGTGGCATATTATTTAGTAATAGGACCGAAGTAATATTTAAACGAATTTAAGTGGTATATATGTCATCCATCGTGGCGTACCAGATACTTATGGTGTTTAAATATTAGTGCATTAATTTTAATTAATTGTTAGAGGAAACCAATAGGATTTAAGATTTATGCAACTATCTGATTATGTGTTACATGTATGATTCTCAGGATTAGATCACTATGGGCTTTAATCCACTATTCACCATACTTAAGGATAACAAACTTACTGGACCGAACTATATTGAATGGAAACGTAATTTGGACATAGTGTTGACTGCTGAGGAGTACAAATTTTGTACTTATGAACCCAATCCAGACCAGCCTGCTGAAGATGCTCCTGAAAGTGAGAAGGAGTATTATAAGCGGTGGATTAAGGCTGATGAGATGTCGCGATGTTACATTCTGGCAGCAATGTCGGGTGTTTTGCAGCATCAGCATCAGGCTATGCCCACTGCTTCAGATATGCTCTTTAATCTCAAGGAACTTTTTGGAGAACAGAATAGGGCTGCTAGGCAAGTAGCAATGAAGGCTTTAATGAACACTCAGATGGTTGATGGAACACCTGTAAGGGATCATGTTCTCAGAATGATGTCTCATCTGAATGAGATGGAGATCCTTGGTGCTGATATTGATGGGGAAACCCAGATCGATATCATCCTTATGAGCTTGCCCAAAAGTTTTGAGCAGTTCCGCTTGAATTACACCATGAACAAAAGGATGTATAGTCTTGCGGAACTTCTGACAGAACTTCAGGCAGCTGAAGGACTCTTTAAGCAGAATGTTCAAGTGAATGTGGCCGAGAAAGCTTCTTCATCTAAGCCGAAAGGTAAGAAGAAGAAAAAGACTCAGACACAGAAAGCTGGAAAGATTGCTAATGCAGTGGGAGTTCAAGGTGGTGTGAAAAAGCCTAAGGGCAAGTGCTTCAGGTGCAAGCAGTCAGGTCACTGGAAACAGGATTGTCCTCTTCCTAAGAAGACAAACAATACTGGTATGTCTCTTTCTCTAGTTACAGAAACATATATAGCGGCTATATCTACGAGCACTTGGTGTGTAGATACAGGAGCCACTGACCATGTTTGTAACTCTATGCAGGGGTTCCAGCAATCCAGAATGCTTAGAGATGGCGAGATATATGTGTTCATGGGAGATGCTACGAAAGTAGCAGTAGTTGCAGTTGGAATAATTACATTATCTTTTGGTGATGATAAGATTTTGGTTTTGAACAATTGTCTTTATGTACCTTCGTTTAGAAGGAATTTAATTTCGGTTTCTAAACTTGCCATGGATGGTTATAATGTTTGTTTGGATCGTAATGTTTCTATTATGATGAATAAACGAGTTATATGTTCTGGTACATTGCAAGACAATTTATATATTATTAATCCTATCCAACCAATGCTGCAACATAAGGAAACTAATAACATTCTTTCTAGCTCAAATAAAAGAAAGAAACCTTCTGAATTGAACCAAACATATCTTTGGCACTTAAGATTAGGTCATATTAACTTGAGGAGGATTCAAAGACTGGTAGTAGATGGGCCATTAGGCTCGTTGGCAGTGGAGCCATTTCCAGTTTGTGAATCCTGCTTGGAAGGTAAGATGACTAATAGGCCTTTTAAAGGAAAGGGGAATAGAGCTAAAGAAGTGTTAGAATTGGTTCATACTGATTTATGTGGACCTATGAGTATCCAAGCAAGAGGAGGTTATGAGTATATTGTCACTTTCATTGACGATTATTCTAGATATGGGTACATTTATTTGTTGCGCCGTAAGTCTGAGTGCTTTGAAAAATTCAAAGAGTACAAAGCAAGTGCGGAGAAGCGACATCTTGGAAAATGTATCAAGTCACTACGATCAGATCGTGGTGGCGAATACTTGCTTGGAGAATTTAGGGAATATTTATCAGAAAATGGGATTGCATCCCAGTTGTCTACACCTGGCACACCTCAGCAGAATGGTGTAGCAGAGAGAAGGAATCGGACTCTTTTAGAGAGTGTTAGATCGATGATGAGTTATTCAGATTTACCCAAGTCGTTTTGGGGATATGCTATAGAAACAGCGGCTTACCTTCTGAACTTGGTACCTTCTAAGTCGGTTCCCAAGACTCCAATAGAATTGTGGACTGGTAGCAAACCAAGTCTAAGACATATTCGGATTTGGGGTTGTCCAGCACATGTGCTGAACAAGAACGCGACCAAGTTAGAATCTCGTACAGAAGTAAGGCTGTTTGTAGGCTATCCCATGGGAACGAAAGGTTATTCATTTTATAGTCCTAGGGATCGAGATATCATTGTTAGTACCAATGCTAGATTCTTAGAAGAAGACTATATAATGAAACACAAACCCATGAGTAGTATCGTTTTAGAGGAACTAGTGGGAGGGACAGATAATCCCCAAGTGCCAATAGTACAAGTAGATCAACCACAAGAAAATGCACAACCTGTCACTAATACCACACCGGTGCTTCGTCGTAGTGGGAGGGTTGTTCAACAACCTGATAGATTCATGTTTTTGGGAGAGTCCTCGGACTTGGTCTCTGGTGAACATGATGAGGATCCCAGGACATACGAACAAGCAATTCTAGATAAAGATGCAGATCTTTGGCAAAAGGCAATGGAATCTGAGATGGAATCTATGTATTCTAATCAAGTTTGGGAGCTCGTGGAACCACCCAAAGGTGTAAAACCCATTGGATGTATGTGGATCTACAAGAAGAAAAGAGGATCTGACAAAAAGGTGAAAGCCTGGAAAGCACGACTTGTTGCGAAAGGGTATACTCAGAAAGAAGGGATCGATTATGAGGAAACTTTTTCGCCAGTTGTTATGCTTAAGTCGATCCGGATTCTTTTATCTATAGCAGCTCATCTCGATTATGAGATTTGGCAAATGGATGTCAAGACAGCTTTCCTTAATGGAAGTCTTGAGGAAACCATCTACATGCAACAACCAAAAGGATTCATTAAGGAAGGCCAAGAGCATCTTGTTTGTAAGCTTAAGAGGTCTATTTATGGACTAAAACAAGCTTCTAGGGACTGGAATATTCGTTTTGATCAGGCAGTCCAGTCATATGGATTTGATCAAAGTCCAAGCGAATCATGTGTGTATAAGAGAAGTGAGGGTAATGCAGTGGTTTTTCTAGTGCTGTATGTAGATGACATTTTACTCATTGGAAACAATGTTAAGATGTTGTCATCAATAAAGGCATGGTTGTTCAAACAATTTGAAATGAAGGACTTAGGTGAAGCGGCATACATCCTTGGGATCAAAGTAATAAGGGATCGCAAGAAAAGGATGTTGGCTTTATCTCAAGAGCCCTACATTGATGAAGTATTAGCTCGTTTTAACATGCAGAACTCTAAGAAAGGTTTTCTACCTTTTAAGCATGGAGTGGCTCTATCCAAGGAGCAGTGTCCTTCGACACCTAAGGATATAGAGAGCATGAAAGCAGTTCCTTATGCTTCGGCATGTGGAAGCTTAATGTATGCTATGTTATGTACGAGGCCTGACATCTGCTTTGCTGTAGGCATGGTTAGTAGATATCAGTCGAACCCAGGTCAGGAACATTGGAGTGCAGTAAAAACTATACTCAAGTACCTGAGAAGGACTAAGGAGTATATGTTAATTTACAAGGCCTCAGATCTATTTCCTTTGGGATATACTGATTCAGATTTCCAATTAGATAGGGATAAGAGGAAATCGACCTCGGGATATGTTTTTACTTTGGGAGGTGGAGCTGTTATATGGAGGAGTGTAAAGCAGAAATGCATTGCAGACTCTACCATGGAAGCCGAGTACGTGGCGGCCTCTGAGGCTGCAAAGGAGGCTGTATGGTTCAGGAACTTCCTTTTGGACTTGGATGTGGTACCTAATTTGCCTAGGAGCTTGACAGTGTATTGTGATAACACTGGTGCTGTGGCAAATTCGAAGGAACCGCGACATCACAAGGCAGCTAAACATATTGAACGTAAGTATCATCTTTTACGAGGAATCGTAAAGCGAGGAGATATAGTTGTGGCTCACATATCATCAGAAGACAACCGGGCAGATCCTTTCACAAAGAGTTTGCCAGCCAAGGTTTTTGACAGGCATGTGGAAGCGATAGGAGTCAGATGGATGGACACATAGTTTTCTGTGTAATAGTGGATTAAATAAACACTGATATACTCATAGAATATTTTGAGTATAAGTGGGAGATTGTTAGTGTATACTGAAAATATTTATTTGAAGTATTTACATTTATTTCTGGCCGGTTTAATTGAGAATCATTTAAATGTTTACATGTTGTCTAAATATTATATATTGTGAATAATCTAGTATCAAATGGGATACAGAATATTAGATTATTAAATACGGTTTATATAATATAATAAGGTTCACAGCACAGGTGGAGTTAGACAATCCACTGGAATGGCTGTAGTATTATTTAGATTAGTTTATATTGACTAATAAATAATACTAGTATACTTTGTGTATATTGAACAGGATCAAATTTAGAATTGTTCCCTTATACTGATTAAGGAGGTGAACTAAGATTCTATGTTATTATTAATGCTTAGGTTCTTAATCCGGAAATAATAATTGACACGTATATATTATTTACATGCTTTGATTTATATATGAAATAATTCTTTTGATTTATTTCATTATATTTTGGGTGATGAAATAATATATATGGTGGGATATTATTTATTGAAGGAATCCATGTCCTGATAATATTCGGGTTAATGATGTCCCCTTGAAAGCTCAAAAAGATTTAATTATGTGAAACCCTGCAGGTGGATTTATTCCGGCATAATTAAATAAAGGTTGAGTGGATAATCAAGGATAAAAGATATTAATTAAATGAATTATCAGTAATTTATTTAATTAATGGACATGCGATATTTTAAACATGGGGAATTTAATAAGCAAATAATATTGGAACCGAATTAATTAATTAAATTACGGTATTAGGAAAGGTAGTGCAAATATTAATTCTTTAGTGGATTGAATTAATATTTAATTACATTGGGCTAGGCTCAAGATGTAATTAGAAGGCCCAACCTAATTATCCATGATCCCTATTGTAGCCTATATATATTCCTATTCTCTTCTTGCTGGGGGCTGGTCGAAAAAATTGGTAGCCACCCAGGAGCAAGAAGAGAGGTAAACTTGAGAAGACGAAGGCCACACTTCGCTCAAGGGAATTTGGGAATACAATAGAAGAGCGTGGAATCAACCGTTAACAAGGTGACTTTTCTATTCGTACTCGTTAATTTAGTGTATCGAAATTCGCAGTGCCAAGATCTGATTGTCCTAACAGTGTTAAAGTTAGATTGATACCAAATGTCAAGCACGCTTATGATTTTGTTGGAATTGAGTGATACACTTACCCTTGTTTTTGAGTGAATATTCTTTTATGAGTGAAAAGTGAGTTATTACTTGTATTTTGCATATGCGATCCCAAGTTTTGACTCAAAGATGTACTCTTGTGGGCTTAGCATGATTACCAACTTATTCTTACATTTGACATGAATTTTTGAGAACTTATTCATATTCATTGAGTAAACTAAGTGAATACTTGTACCATTGATACCAAGGCATTGCATTATTCACTTTAATTCTTAAGTTGATGTGGCATAAGAGGACTTGTATGTGTGGTGTTGTGTTGACATTCGATCTTTTACATGAGCTAGATGGATTTTGTGGGGACATTCAATATAGGCCCTTACGAGACCTCACTCGTCCACTAGGGCTACCTAGGGGTTTAAAGGGCTTGTTGCATATGCCATATGCAATCGTGATCACCTACGGAAGTGGTATTAGTAAGTTGTTATTTTCTATTGGCTTACTCGAGGACGAGCAAAGGTCAAGTTGAGGGGTATTTGATACATGCTAATTTTGTGTACATTTTATAGCATGTTATCTCTCATTTATCCTTAGTTTGTAATAATTTTGTGTTTGATTAGCATTGTTAGTAGCATTTTAATTTGGATTTCATGCTAAGATGTTTTTTTTATGTTTATAGGATAATTTTGGAAGGAAAAGGAGCCCGGTTTCAGATCCTCAAGAGACCGTAGATTAGACCTGGACGAGCAATGAAGAAATAAGAATTGTCACAAAAATATGGAAAGTGATATATTCTTAAAGCGGGAATCCCGGTTGGAATTAATATAATTTTTGTTAAGCAAAAGGAGTCCGGTTTCAGGCCTTCGATAGACCGCAGCTTAGGACTTAAAGATTTATTTATATTAATAAATAGTTTATTTAATTAAAAAATAATATTTTTAAATATCTAATAATATTAGATATTTATTTTTATAATTTCTGAATTGAATTAATTATTTATTAATTAAAGATTATAAGCTGTGCGGGTTAAAAAAAACATTTCTACGAAGCCCATCCATATAAAACAAAATAGGCCCTTTAAATTGAATGGCCGGGTTGTTTGTTTGATTGAATTAGAAAAGTAAAGCAAAAGAAATAAAGTGGAATGTTGAATTGTCTATGCAAATCAAATGTTTGTCAAACTTTCCTGCACAAGCTATCAGCATGCTTTTGACGCGCCTGTACGCGCGTGGTTCACACGCGCCAGAAAAATTCCAGCAAAACAGAGCCCGCGTGTATTAACCTCCCTGTCCGAGACTGGTTTTCAGCATGGCAGCTAGTGTATTATTCATTTGATAAAAGTAAACAAGAGTAGGCAGCCGCATGCAAGTTGGCGGCGGGGTTTGACAACGCGTTGTTTTTTCAGTCCTGTTTTGTTGCGTTCAGCCGAATTCTTTGGTGCTAAACATGGGCTTATTTCTCCTATAAATAGGAATTGATTTGCATAGAATAAAGACACCCTTCGACTGAATGTACATATATATTCTCTCAAATTTTCCTCAGCTTCCTTTGTAATTTTAGTTTTAAGTCATACACTTTAATTTTATGCAAGTTCTATTTTGGTTGAAGATCGTAAGGTGATTTACTCGAAGCTTCAAGAGATTCTTCAAGTTGTATTTTTTTCACTCTAAATTCTTTTAATCATGATTTTACCTATTAATATATGCTTATTTTCTTTATCTAGCATGGGTAACTAATTCTATAATCCGAGAGTTAGGTAGTATTCATTGGTGATACATATTTGTTTGATTGTGATGTGAATTCTCTACTTTGCTAATCTATTATTGAGGGCTTAACCCAATTAAGGGAGTAGCTAACCTTTAATTGTATTCATAGGGATTATGATGAATTGGGAGAGGAGTCATATTTCCTGTTCATGATTTGGTAGACATAGTTCGATTATTGAATCGGGAGATTAATAAAAGAACTATGAAACTTAAAATTTTTGGGTCTTAATAATTTATAATTGTATTTCAATTGATCATGGGAGTGACTTTTGAGATGTAATTGTAGGCACTATATTGTGTCTTGGGAGAGAACATTATAGAATTTAGAAGGATTGTTTTTAGCAAAGTACGAGAGGTAGATATCACATTACATCAACATTATTGAACCAATTGAAGAAACCTAGTTCTCGGGTTGCTTTTCCTCATTAATAAATCTTAGTTTTACTTGCTTATAATTAGTTTACTCTAGTTAATAACAAACACACCAATTATTTCTCACACTTCTAGATATTAAGAGATTAAAACTTGAACTTGAATTAATAGTCCTTCCCTGCGAACGAACTTATGCATAGAAAAACTATCAACAGTACGATAAAATAAATAAGAATTGTTAGATCTTAAAATAAATAGATAAAAAACGTTGGATCTAGCATAAAAAAATATTTTAATATTTAATAGTTGTCAATGATTTTTTTTTTGTCAGATGTGCTTGTCAATGATGTAAATCATATATAATTAGGTTTTTTTATATTAAATAGGATTATTAAAGTAGGCACTAGTACAAAACGGGCTTTTTACGTCGGTTAAATAGGTCTTATACGTCGGTTAAATGGCGACGTAAAGAGGGGCGACATATAAAGTCACGGGTCTTTTACGTCGGTTAAAAAAATGACGTATAAAGTCCAAATATACGTCTCTAAAAAGCCGACGTATAATATCAAAAAAACCGACGTATAATGTCCAAAAAGAACCGACGTATAATGCCCAAAAAGATCGACGTATAATGTCCAAAAACAACCGACGTATAATGTCCAAAAACAACCGACGTATATACTTTATGTTTTATATGTCACCATAAAGAACCGACGTATATTGTCATTTTTTTTGTTTTGTTTTTCTCTACCCAAAAAATTGTTCAACAATTAAAAACTTGCTCTAGCCAAAATTTGTACAAGCAAAAACCTGTAGTAATCGAAATTTCCAAGCTAACAAATTCTATCTGAACACAATAATGGGATTAATAATATAATAATTATTAAATACACTGAAAAAAATATATCCACAATGTTTTTACAAAATGACAGTTGGTAACCCCTATGTATATGGGTTTTGTCAAATTGGTCCAGATTTACGTTTTTAGCACTTTGCAACCCCTATCTTCAAATCTCGCTTCATATTACAACCCCTCCAGTCTAATTGACCTATTTTACAAGCAAAAATGAGTCAAAAACCTCTATACATAAAGGGTAAAAACTGTCAATTTTGAAGATAGGGGTTGTAATATGAAGCGAGATTTGAAGATAGGGGTTGTAAAGTGCTAAAAAACGTAAATCTGGACCAATTTGACAAAACCCATATACATAGGGGTTACAAACTGTCATTTTGTCACAATGTTTTCTAGATTCTCGATCTAACGAGCTAGTCAGACTGTAAAGTAAAATTGAGATGATCAAAAAATTAAAAACTCTACAAGTTCGACGAAGCCTAATGCTTAATTTCAAAAAAACTTCACCCTTTATGCCTTTTATACACTCCTGCCGGCATCTCTAACGATAATGGAATTGTTGAGTTCGTCACCTACATAGAACATTAATGAATAAATTAGCAGCAAGGTGAAAAATTTGCACTAGTTTAACATATGAATATAGATAAACTCGAGTCTTGCGTTACAGGGCATGTTAAAGATATCATTCTTATTGGGGAAAAATAGCAAAAGATAGACTACAAAAATTTATATTTCTCTGCACAAGTGTCTCAAACGAGGTTATATGCAAATAAGATATAATGTTTATTTAAAAATCTAGAAGAAGAAAGTTCTCCAGACTATACAAGTATCTAGAACCACAAGTTCAGATAACAATTTCATACTTCATCTCATATTTAAGATTTTAACATACAAATAGCCTTAGCTATAATATAAAAACTCACAATGGAAACAAATAGCCTTAGCTATAATTACAGTAGCTAAGATACTCGCAATCAGACATTTATTCAACAAGTAAAACACTCACAATCATTCCAGCTTGTGCACAGAGATAGAAATCGTTGTTCCTTGGATGACAGATCCTATTGTCAATGACAGTTCCTGGACAGGAAAAAAATTAGAAAGTCATGCAACCAACCTTTGTACTAAAACACAATGGAAATTTTTAACTGCCTTGAACATTGTACCAGGGGAACATTGTCACGAGATGCTGGCTGGAAAAACTTAGTATGATGATTCTTTTGTGCTATTATGACAACAAACTTGGGGCACCACTTCTCATCCATGAACTTGCACGCTTGCATGCATAAATTTTAACAGATCTCCTTGAGCAAAAGTAACAAAGAATTGAGCAATTTTCCTAAAGTACACATACCTCGATTATTTGATTTATTTCAAATTCAGAACCTGATTAAGCTGAGATTCACTGACCCTACAATTTATAGAACAAATATTACTATAGCAAAAAATATGAACTGCACAAGAAATATAGCATCAAACATAAAAATAAATTCAAAACATCTTGCTCAGCAAGTGATTAGAAGGTCAAAGCAAATCTACTATATCTCAAGTACACTCAATAGAAACAAAAAGGAGAGATAATTTTATAAAAGAGAAGAGAAAGTAGAATACCACAAAAGAGAAGCAATTTTATAAAAAGAGAAGAAAGAAAACAGAATACCAAATCAAAATCCCAACATTTATGTTTGCACTATGCATTGTTCACCATTTATTCACCAGAAAAGTAGAATACTACGTAAGCATGCCAATGTTTATACATATGTATTTCGGTTTTATTAATTATGCAATTAATAAAAATTTCACTTCGATAATGATACCGATCCCAGAATTACAATGCGTACATGTCCATAGGGGGATGAGATGTGTTTACTAACAGAAACAGAACTTGGGTGTCTGCTTAATTTCAACTTTCCTAAACAGTTGTTTAAGTACAAACTGGGGGAAAAAGTAGATATAGGAAACAATGGAATAGCTGCAGAAACAGAGACAACCAAGATTATAAACTACACATTTACGTTATAGGTCAGGTGTTTTTGTGATGTAAATTATTGCAGCAATTTAAAACCTTAGGCACATAATAATACTTCGACCTCTTGTTACCAAGATATGATGGATATCTGTTAGATTAATTAGTACTCATATTTGTAATGGCCTTTTTTTTGTATTGGTCAAATTGAAGAAATATAAAAACTTGCATCTCTCTTCTGTGGTGATCAGAAGAGACGTTCATTCCAAGAATAATTGTGGGGATACTTTATGAAGATATTGTCAATAAATGTCACACCTCTTGTTCAGACAGTGAAGTCAAAGCCAGAAGATTCGCCTCTCTCATCTGCCAAAATACTTTTTTAATAAGATGGGAAAGAAAAAAGATCAATGTGCATAGATAATCTTCTATATCTCAAGCAAAGTTATATCAATCCATAAGATCAAGTGAAATCTGTATAACTTTACAGATTCCCCCTTATTTTTTGATTTTATCAATCAGTGGTATCTGTCAAATTGTAAGCATTCCCAGGTTTCTAATTAAAGACCTTCATTAAAATTTGGGCTAGGAAAAACTTAATTCTTTCAAAAAGCTTTCATACTTAAATTTCTCAACTAGTAAACTAATAGAATCAGTGAAAGTAAAAACATGACTACAGTTCTAAACTATCAAAGTATAGTGGTTGCTTGTCTTAAGGCACTATCAACGGCTTGAATAGAGTATAAATCACACCTCAACCTTCAGTAACAAATATAAGGCTACATTACATCTTCTTACTATACCGATAAAAACACGAAATTAAATTTTATATCGACAATTTCTGGCATCAATTAGGTTGAACAAAAAATAGACAATTCGAATCATCTGAAATTAGACACAATACAACAATTATAAACACGAGAACATCGAACATATTATCAATTAGGTAAGTAACTTCGATTTATGACTGCAATTAGGCAAAAAAGTGACAATTAAAAAGAACAGCATATACTGATTGAGAAAAGGGGAGAGAGAGAGAGAGAGACTTACAGGCGTGTAATCCAATTAGAACCCAATTAGGACGGAGCTGAGCTAACCTAATCAGAACCAACGGCCGATTATTGTTGAAGACTGGCCGATTAGTGGACTGGAGGTGTTGAAGATCGGCCGATTGAAGCCAACGGCAGTTCGATGAAGACGACGTAAAAGAGAATATTATACGTCGTCTTTTTCTCAACCGATGTAAATAATAACATTATATACGTCGCTTTTTCCTCAACTGACATATATAATAGCATTATATACGTCGTGTTTTCCTCAATCGACGTATATAATAGCATTATATACGTCGCTTTTCCTCAACCGACGTATATAATATCATCATATACGTCGACTTTTCCTCGACCGACGTATAATATCATCATATATGTCGGCTTTTTCAAGAATCGACGTAAAAAAGGTTTTAAATATGTAAATATACGTCGCCTTTTCCTCAACCGACGTATAATATCATCATATACGTCGCCTTTTAATATGACCGACGTAAAATGTGCGACGTAAAAAGTCAATTTTGTACTAGTGAGGTATTCTACACTAAATAAGATTAATGTAAAAATTCAAAATTATATTTTCTCTTGAGATTCTGAGTGTTTTCTTTTGAATAATAATTGTTAAATCATCACTAAATTAAAGATAATTTTATGAATTTCGCGTGGATTGTAAAATCATTCAAATCTGATTTCTATATCTCGACATAGAGCCTAAATAGTAAATATGAACCTTTTTTAATATTAACAAATAAATAAATAAAATTTAGTTCTAATATAATCTTTTATATCCTTTTCAGATTATAACTTCTTTTTAAAATTCAATTCTAATACAACCTTTTTAATTATATCCTTTTAGATTATAATTTTCTTTTTGATATGATATAATCTTGATCGTCTATTTCATATTATATTCGACGGTTGAGATTATTTTGGTGGTACAGTGACCAAACCAAAGTGAGCAAACCAAAATTATGGATAAGATCCCTCTTACGCTTATTATATATAAGGATATAATAAGCATGAACTAACAATATACTACATGTTGTTTTTGTGTTAGTGTTTCCAATCATATTATTAAAATTACAGTTCTTTTAAATAAACAATAATTCCATTTATTAATCTCAATAACAAATTATTACATGGGCATTTATATATAAGAGTTTCATTGTATCATAGTTATAAAAATGGTTAAAAATTATAGTTTTAAGAGGTTCTAAACATATTACAAAATTCTAGAGCATCATCCCTCTCCTCATTTTTAAAAATCTGTATATAATTCATTGGTTCTTAACTTTCTTTTTTTATCAATAATAGAAAAAAATCTCTAAATTTTTTACTACTTGCACATACTTAAATTTAAATATTTATTAAAGTGGAGTTGGAATGTAATCTATACTATACTATTATAAGCGAAATATGGTATATTTTGTTGTTTGTTGATTTGGGACACTAATTTTGGTTCACTGAATAACAGTCGTTAGACTGTAAGATAAAAAAAAACCGTTGTGGGATGTAATGCTAAAAGAATATTATTTTTATAATATATAAAATATTCTATAGGTTCAAGGTTCGAATCCCGTCAACAACATATTATTATTTTTTTTGCTAAAATGATAAATCGTTTCATTGATATAAAATATCAGATAATACAATGATAATAAAAGCTTATTATCTAATCGAAAGGAAAAAGATTCCTCCGGAAGCCTAGATAATAAAAACCTTTATATCCAACAAGAAGAGCCTCGTTAAAACCCCAAAAGAGGAAAACCCAATGGAAAAAACTCAAGGGGAAAAAGAGTGCCCTAAAAAAAATACATCGTTTTACAAATTGCTACTAAAAATTAGCAGAACTACTTGTTGCCTTTGTGAGTCCCCATTGCAATCAGTTATTGTTCCTCTTTTGCCAAAGGTTAACTCTGCACCTTAACTTCTCCATAACTTCATTTTAAAAGACAAAACTGAATCTTTTTTAGACTTCTTTGTTACTATTAAAACTGCACGTTACCAAAACAAATCCGTCAAAAAATGAATAAAATCAAACAAATCATTTAAAGGATATAAGATAAAATATATTAACACTATTCTGAACTTTGACAAAATAGATGCTCTCTTCTAACCAAGAGGACTCCTTTGGTTAGACATCTAGCACAATAATGGATAATTTTAAAAACTCATATATTAATTAATAACCAAAAAACAAGGTATTAAATATATTAAAACTAATATGAATTTTGAAAATGTGGGTCCCTTTGGTTAGACTTGTAAATTTAAATCAAAATAAAATAAAATAACATTTTAAGATTCTATATTTATGAAATAAAGAATTATCGATTACACTTATGACAAAACAATAATCATCAATAATGACCCAAATCGTCAAAAGACGACACCAAAATATCCCAAAATTTGTCCAACAAGCCACAAAATATGACACACCCTCAAAGTTACAAAAACCATATAAAATGAAACAATAGTACTATTAAAAACCTTTCAAGATAAGAATCAAATCAAAATTAAATGCACAATCAAGTAACCCACTGAATATTCAAAACAACTAAAAACATTTGAAGATAAGAATCAAATTAAAATTAAACACACAACCCATTATCCTACTGAATATTCAAACCTCAATCAATAAATCAAGAATCAATTAGCATTTAATAAAATAACTGATTTCAATTTCCTCATTAATGCTATTAAAATAAACAAATAAAATTTAATAAAAATCAGTTATCCTAAACATAGAAGTTCAAGGTTCGATTTCCCTCAACAACATATTTTAGTTAAAAATTTATATTATCTATTTTCACCATACTATTATAAAACATTTATATTATATTATAACCTACTCCAAGAATTTCAAGGTTCCATTACTGTCAACAACAACATATTAAATTTAAAAAATTATTGATCTATTTTCAATATACAAGCAAAAAACTATCATTTAGAATACTATCAAATATATATTATTATATTTTATTATCTTCTATAATTTATTTTCTTACTAATTGAAAGCAAATGTTAAAATTATTAATAATAAAATAAAAATATTAAATATTAAGATAAAAATATTTAAAATCTTCTGTGCATCGCACGGGTTATAAGCTAGTAAAATAAAATAGAGAACAATTGAGATAGTATTGATGGAGTTATCACATTAAATAATATAATAATTTATTCACTTAAGGCCTAAATGTTTATATTATTTTTGAGAGTGAATAAGAAGACTTTGATGTTTCTAGCTCTTAAGTTTGTGAAGAGACAATCAAAATGTTGTTCGAACAAACACAAACACTTAAGGTATGCTTGGTGATAGGTTACAACTAGCTCAAGTAATGATCAAACCCCATTTTGGGCCTAGACTAGACTTGATCCCAGGCCCAAATTGTGAGAACCAGAGATATGAGTTGATATGGGCTAAAAATAAGCCCTAAAGACACATTTAATATGGCATTAATTGGACCAAGCATGGTCCAAACGTGGGGCCCATTAATGAGGTCAGAATCCCTATTTTGATATTAATTTCGTAATTAATATTGAGGGAAATAAATAGCTCAGCAATAAGAGTTGGATAAGGATATTATCTCCATCAGACTTAGCCACCAAGGCATCCAATTCGATATGGAAACTGATTCCTACAAGGAATAGATCTGGAACCTTCCTCAAGGAAGACTTGTCTACCAAGTCTTTGACTCCTACCATAATTCTAAGGCTCCTACAGCCTATATAAAGGGCCTGACCCCTCATTCTCAGAACTACGTTGGCTTGATTCTCTAGCAATACAGAGATACGTAGGCATCTTGTGAGGACCGATCAGTCTCGAACGCAAGAACAGCCATTAAAGCTCGAAGCTCACCATCCCTTGTATTTAATACATACAAACCCTCGTTTTTATTCCACAACATTTGGCGCCGTCTGTGGGACGACAACATCAACCATGGTTCAAACACGAAGAACAACACCAGTTGCAACTGAGGCCATACCTCTCAGATCTGTTCCACCCATCACCGAACAGGTTCCCCCAGCATCAGGGGCGATTGCCCAACAAGCTCCGCCAGCATCAGGGGCGATCACCCAATCTCAAGTTTCTCAACAATCAGGGGCGATCCCCCACGTTGAGAGTACATTACCTCCGATTACCCGTACAAGACGAGAAACCAATCCTCTTCAGATGGTGGTCTCTCCTCTGATTGATCCAAACAACCCATCGCATGGGGTCCAGATCCACACTACAGATCTCCCCGTGAGTACTAACCCGACATACGAGCTGCCTAATTATCCTCCTATCCAAGGGACAGGCCCAAGTGGTCACGCTTTGCAGATCCGAGATCGAGAGTATCACGATTATTCGGGTCCTTATACTGATGAAACCTCCTCCGACGATGAGGATGATGACCGTGATGAAGCCCCGAGGAGGCGACGTGCTAGTAGAGAACCTCGAAGGAGGACTCAAGACATCCGTGATGGACAATCTTTGACAACTGCTGAAAGGATCAAGGCTTTTGAGGCCGAGATCTTAAAGTTGA
Organism: Saposhnikovia divaricata; assembly: GCA_036435485.1. Classification (NCBI taxonomy): domain Eukaryota; kingdom Viridiplantae; phylum Streptophyta; class Magnoliopsida; order Apiales; family Apiaceae; genus Saposhnikovia; species Saposhnikovia divaricata. The sequence continues at coordinate 49,853,406 of CM071595.1, read as the reverse complement.
AGGAAGATATGGAAAGAGAACAAGCTAGGCTAAATCAAACTCAGCCTCCTCCAACTGCAGGAAGGATTCCCATCATTGATTTGGAGAGGTCTTCAAGGAGACAAAGAAGGGCTGATGCCTCATTCGGAAGAACAACCACAAGGATGGAAATTCCCAAGGGAAACCCCAAAGATCTGATGCCTCTAGGAGATCCTGATGATCCAACACCCCCGTTTACTGAGGAGGTGATGAATGCTCATATTTCTAGGAAGTTTAAGATGCCGACAATTAAGGCTTATGATGGAACGGGTGATCCCGCAAATCACGTCAGGACGTTCTCGAACGCACTGCTGCTGCAGCCTGCAAGTGATGCCCTAAAGTGCAGAGCGTTCCCCCAAACCCTGTCGGGCATGGCTCAGAGATGGTATAGCCGATTGCCTGCGAACTCTATTGGCTCTTTTAAGGAGTTGAGTGCCGCCTTCGTTAGCCAATTCATTAGCGGAAGGGCGCATGAGAAGAGCTCCGCATCTCTTATGTATGTGGTGCAAGGAAAGAATGAAAATCTGAGGGACTACCTCAAGCGATTCACTAAGGAGACCCTGAATATCACTGATTGGGAAAATAAGGTGGCAATGGTAGCCCTGGAGCACGGAACCACTGACCTCTTCTTCAAGAGATCATTGGCGAAGCATCCCCCTGAGAACATGGCTGAGCTCCAACGAAGGGCTGATAAGTATATTAAAGCTGAGGATAGCTTGAAGAAAGAAACCACCGTAGGTGGAGGAGGAGGTAACAATGACTCCAAGAAGCGAAAGCAAGACCAGGACTATGATGATCAAGAGTATGTTGCCAGGGACAAGTATCCCCGAACTAGCGAGGATTCCGACTCTGCCCTTAAGAAGAACCAAGGGTCAAGGTTCACTGAGTATGCAAGGTTGAATACTCCTAGGAGTCGAATCTTGTTGGACATTGAGAATGATAAGGATTTCAGATGGCCGAAGCCACTCAGGGGTGATCCCGCAAAGAGAAACCAGAATCAGTATTACAGATTCCATAGAGACGTGGGGCATGACACTGACGATTGTAAGCAACTCAAAGATGAGATTGAGTTTTTGATCCGGAGAGGGAAGCTGAGGCACTTCACTAAGGGTGAAGACCGTGGTAACCAGAGAAGAGACTATAATAGAAGGGATGACGATCAAGATCGCAACCCACAGCCCCGAGGGCCAGTAATCAACATGATCTCAGGAGGCCCGACTGCGGCCGGGACAACTAGGAACTCTCGAAAGGCTTATGCCCGAGAGGTGTTGCACATCGTGGGAGAGGCCCCGAAGCGTGCAAAAACTGAGGTAGCGATTAGCTTTGATGATTCAGACTTGGAAGGAGTGAAGTTCCCCCATGACGACCCGTTGGTCATAACTCCTGTGATTGGAAACTCGGAGGTGAAGCGAGTCTTGATAGACAATGGAGCTTCCGTTGACATTCTGTTTCATGATGCGTTTGTGAAGATGGGATACACTGATTCTCAGTTGACCCCCAATAACATGCCTATATACGGATTTAATGGAGTAAAATCCAAAGTTGAAGGGACTATTCAGCTGCCTGTAACTATTGGGCAAGAGCCCAAGGAGGCCACTCAGATGTTGAACTTCCTGGTAATCAAGGCAGCTTCAACGTACAACGCTATCCTTGGAAGGACTGGACTTCATGCATTTAAGGCTGTTGCCTCAACCTATCATGTGAAGATCAAGTTCCCTACCAGGAATGGTGTTGGAGAACATAAAGGTGATCAGAAGATGGCACGAAGCTGTTATGTAGCCTCGTTAAGGCCTGATGGAGTCGGGGGGCAGGTCCTTCCGATTGAAGACATGGATGTCCACAGTGGTAAGGAACACAAAGAAAGGTCAGCAGGGGACATCATACAGAAGCCTCGGACAGCCATTGAGGCTAAGGCGTTAACTGACTTTGTGGTTGAGTGCAGCATTGGCAACCGAGAAGTTGGGGGGCAGGAGGTAGTACCCCGAGCAGGAAGTGAACTGCAGAATAAGAATGAGGAGACCAGAAGGAGTGGCGGGTGCTCTATTTTGATGGAGCATCAAAAACAAAATCAAGTGGTGCAGGCCTAGTCTTGCAAAACCCCGATTGGGCTTAAGTTATTCTAGTAGGACTTAGCTTCATATTTATATAGTAGAAGTAGAAATAAGGTTCATTAAAACCATTGCAGAGCATGTTGCTCCGAGTAGGACAGTAGTACTCTATGTAAGGGTTGAACCCATTTCAAGTTATTAATGCAAGTTTGTTTTCCATTCATTGATTGTGATTTTATTTATGTGCCAAGCACCTGATGTGTGAGTCAAAGAAGACCAAGTACCGAAAATAAAAGAATACACGAATGAAAACAAACGAATGCATACCTCGAATGGTAGAGTTAGGTTACGGCAGATAAGAATTTAAGTCCTTGAAGGATCCTGGATAAAGACAAACGTTGAAGTCTTGATGGAACACCCGCTGAAGAAACATATTGCATAGCATGAAAGCCAATGGAAGGCTCATCAAGTGGGTAATCTAACTAAAAGAATTCGATGTTAAGCCTAGTACGGCCATCAAAGCTCAGGCTCTAGCCGACTTCGTGGTTGAATATACCATTGACAACCAAGAAGTCGGGGGGCAGGAGGTAATAGACCAGGAAGGTCAGCAAGGTGAGAAACCCCTGGAAGAGAAGAAGGAATATTGGATGCTCTATTTGATGGGGCATCAAAAACAAAAAGCTCTATTTTCATGGGGCATCTAAAACAAAAACCAGTGGTGCAGGTTAAGTTATGCAAAGCCCCGATGGGTTCACACTCGAGTATGCCTTGAAGTTGGACTTCCAAACAACCTGCAACGAGGCGGAGTATGAAGCTCTATTGGCCAGCCTTGGATTGACGAGAGCCCTGAGGGTGAAGAACCTGAAAGTTTGTGGAGACTCAAATCTGGTAGTCTCACAAGTCAATGGAGAGTTTGAGGCTAGAGAAAAGAATATGGCCAAACACTTGAGGATTGTGAAAGCCGTGATAGCCCCGCTCGATAAATGCCATGTTGAGTATATCCCAAGAGAGAAAAGAACATTAAGGCCGAAGCCCAGTCTAAGTATGGCACTTCTGAGATAAAGAATTATGCAGAGAGCTTTTGCTTCCAGGTCTTGAAGACCCCACCATCGAATCAAAATTGGTAGCACCAGTTGATGTAAGCTGAAGGATAGACCCTCTTCGAGCTCATCTCGAGACTAGTTGGCTCCCTGATAATGCCTTGAAGGCACAGAAATAGTTAGTGAGAGTGTTGAGATGAGAGGTCCTTTGTCATTCCTTACTTAAAATCTTGAATCTCAAATCCCGACACAAAATTTTAGCCTTGATGGCCAAAAAGGCTGTCTGCCTCCAATCGAATTTGTCATTTGAAGTTTAAGGACTTGAATCAAGAGCCTTCAATCGAATATAAGCCAAAGCAAGGTCCTGTGAGCATAAGAAGAAGGTTGGAAACCTAGAATCAAGAAAAGAAGGTTAACAACCAGCCAAGACACACCGGACTTGAAGTCAAACGCTGAGGAGCAAGTGAACTCCCTGAACGATCAACTGAAAAGTAAGACCTCCTCCATATGAAGCCAGGGGGGCAAGAACTAAGGGACTTCATCATTCCTACATCTTAGAATGAGAATCAAGGGAATCAAGGGTTGATAATAACCTTAAAACCAAGGTCTCAGCAAATAAGTTAAGGCCCGGAAGGTCACAAGTCAAGGTTCACGAAACCATTTAAGGCATAACAAACACCTCATATTGACCTGAAACCTCGTGTAGGTGATCCAGAACACCAACATCAACCTTAGAATCCAGGCCTTGTGTTATAAATCAAGGGCTAAGGAACTAAGTTGAAGCCTTAGAAGGCCAACAAAGCTATCAGATCCAACCTTGGATCAAGAGATTCGTGAACAACTCAAGAATGAGTAACTGAATCAACATTCCAACAAGGTGGATGAAAGGTTCAAAGTAATTCTATGTAAGATTAGGCAAGCATGAAACCTGTGAAAGGATTTTGAAGCTTTCTCGTGGAAGGTTTGGAAACCCATTTACTATGTCACCAAGGTGCTTCATGAAGCTGACCTGAATCACTCCGCTATAGAGAAGTTTGCTTTAGGCACGGTCATGGGCTCAAGAAAATTGAGACCTTACTTTTTAGTCACGTAAAATCGAGGTCTTGACAGACCAAGCCATTAAGAGGCCATTAATTCGACAAGAAGAGAATCCTGGTCGAAAAATTGTTCGACTGAGCCACGAAAAAGGCCATTAATTCGACCAGAATCCTGGTCGAAATGACCAAGAATCCTGGTCGAAAAACTCTTCGACGAGGCCACGAATTTGGCCCTTAATTCGACCAGAATCCTGGTCGAAATGACTAGGAATTCTGATCGAAAATTCGTTCGACCAGGAGAAATTTTGGACCCTTAATTCGACCAGAATCCTGGTCGAAACGACCAAGAATCCTGGTCGAAAATCCGTTCGACCAGGAGAAATTTTGGACCCTTAATTCGACCAGAATCCTGGTCGAAACGACCAAGAATCCTGGTCGAAAATCCGTTCGACCAGGAGAAATTTTGGACCCTTAATTCGACCAGAATCCTGGTCGAAACGACCAAGAATCCTGGTCGAAAATCCGTTCGACCAGGAGAAAAATCAGACCTTATTTCGACCAGAATCCTGGTCGAAATCCTGGTCGAAAAATGTGGAGTTTCCTGATCGAAATTTGTGATCAAAATTCAGAAATTTGAGTCGAAATGATAATTTCTGAATAGTACTAGCCCTTGGACCCCAGCCAGGGGCTCTGCCCCTTGGACCCCGCCAGGGGCTGCCGCCCCTTGGACCCCGCCCGGGGGCTGCTGCCCCCGGACCCCCGCTGGTGCCGTTTAGCACCGTTTAACGCCATTTAGAATCGCTTAACATTGTTTAAGTGTCGTTCAAGGCTTGTTAGTGCCGATAAGCACCGATTAAGTGTCGATTAGCACCGTTAGTGCCGATAAGCACCGATTAAGTGCCGATAGCACCGTCAGTGCCGATAAGCACCGATTAAGTACCGATTAGCACCGTTAGTGCCGATAGCACCGTTAGTGCCGATAAGCACCGTACAGTGTCGTTTAATACCGGTTGGCGTCACTTAAACGTTGTTTAAGTGTCGTTTAAGGCTAGTTAGTACCGTTCAGTGCCGTTTTATGCCGTTCAACGTCGTTTAAACATTGTTTAAATGTCGTTAAGGCTGATTAGTGCCGATTAGCATCGAATTGACATTGTCGTAAACGCGTCGGTCGCTCCACGCTTTACATAAAGACAATACTCGTGAAACACTAGTGTATAAAGATGAACCCTGACCCGAGTCTTGGAAAGGACCGTTAAAACTTCAAGGAAAACCTGATCAGTTTTCCTAGAAGTTGGGGGGCAAATGATATGGGCTGAAAATAAGCCCTAAAGACACATTTAATGTGGCATTAATTAGGCCGAGAATAGTCCAAACGTGGGGCCCACCAGCTGGGCCCAAAACCCTAAATATAATATTAATTTCGTAATTAATATTAAGGGTAATAAACAGCTCAGCAAATAAGAGTTGGATAAGGATAATATCCCTTTCAAACTTATCCAATAAAGCATCCAATTCAATATGGAAACTGATTCCTACAAGGAATAGATCTAGAACATTCCTCAAAGACTTGTCCATCAAGTCTCCGAATCCTACCATAATTCTAAGGCTTCTCAGCCTATATAAAGGGCCTGACCCCTCATTCTCAGAACTACGTTTTATTGGCTTGATTCTCTAATTTACAGAGATACGTAGGCATTCTGTGAGGACCGTTTAAGTCTCGAACGCAGAAGCAGCCATTAAAGCACGAAGCTCACGAACCCTAGCATTAAATATACAAACCCTAACCGAAATATTTTCAACCTAGTTTTTATTCCACAACAATATACATTTTTGAAAACTCATCTTAGTTGTATCTTATTTCTCTGTCATATATACACTTCTCATGTGGAAAAAGTTTTAACACTACTCATAAACTACTAAGGATATGCACATGTAATACGCATGTGTTGTTTGGGTAATAAAACTGGTAGAGATAACCTATACTCCCAGAAATTTTTGTATTTTTAGATTAATAATTTGTTATTTTTAACATTTTTTCGTTCATGGAATGTGGTTGTAATAGCCCAAGAGAATATTTGCTTTGGGATTTATTAATAATAATAGTAGTAAGTATCTAAATGAGTTATATATATATATATATATATATATATATATATATTAGTAATATTATTTTCTTTGTAAAATTATTTTAATTTTCTGGACACGTGACAAACCGTATGGATTGTCAAGTGTAACCCCTTAATACTTAATATGTGTTTGTAAGGATACAGGTGTCATTAGGATGGATAACCGATGTGATGAGTAACCTAATCCCTATTAACAAAATGAGTCTAATTATGATTAAGAGGGAGGGGAAGAAAAAAATAGAGAGACACATAGGGAGACAGGAAGATATATATATATATATATATATATAGTTGCACTCCATGAAGAACACCTTATATAAAGAACCAAAAAGAACACCATTATAACACTCATATTTAATCGAATCTAAGAGTTCCGTCATGGTACCCAATACAAAATGTTCTTATTTTTTTACCCTCTATCCATTCAGCAAAAAAAAAAATCATTGTTCATGATGGCGTCACTGCTGACGTCGTCAGTGAACAGTGAATTTTTTTTTTCTGAATGGAAAGAGGATAAAAAATAAGAATTTTTTGTATTGGGTGCCCCTGGCGGGGCCATTGGATCTATTGGAATAAATGATTCCGTAGTGTTCTTTATTGTTCTTTATATAAGAGTGTTCTTTATGGAGCAATGGCATATATATATATATATATATATATATATATATATATAGTCTTATTCAACAACAAACCATTCTTAAATACAAACTAAAATCCAAACCCCAATCCAACATTTCAAGCTAATCTAATGACCAAACTAGGGGTACCCCAATACAAAAAACGTATAATAATCCATCCTCTATTTAGCAAAAAAAAAGAGTTAATGTTCACTGCTGATGTGGCAGTGACGTCAGCAGTAAACAGTTTTTATTACTGAACATTGGTGAGTTAATTTATGACATTTTTTGTGAAGGTGCCCCTAGCGGGGCCCTTAGAATAAATGAAATATAATAAATTTAGTGTTAGTTTGTAGTTTGTATTTAAGGATTGGTTTGTATTTGAACAAAAGCATATATATATATATATAAAAGGAAATAAGGGAGTTAGATGTTTGGATATTTACTCATATCTTTCTCTTGGAGAAGGTATAGTGCGTTTTAAAACTCAGAGAAGTAGTCGAGGCAAGTTACTAACCATTTCTCTATACCTTTGTTGTTGTTTACTTAATTTGTTTCATCAAGAATTGTTGTTGATTGAATTGATTCATAAATGTTAGAGTTGGAGGCCCATCTCCTTGTTGGGCCAGACCTAAGGCCCAACACCAGGAACCAAGGTAGGCCCAAGGGAGACTAGACCGAAGGTCCACATGGATCTAGCCCATCTACCAACAACGGTCTTGTCAGTTGTTGGTTCCTCAGAATGTGGGACACGTTCTCCCACTCACCCCACCTTTCGGTTAATCGCCCACGATCGTATAGAGGATAAAAACATAACAGTCAAGTTTGAGAGTCATTCAATTACACACTAAGCACATAACATAAGCTCTTCTATGTTCAATATTACTTAACCAAAAACTAGTTTAACTTATTCTCATACCGGAGGTGAATTGGGGGCACCACCCTTGCATTCTTCTCATTTGCAGGTCCGACCGAAAGATTACCGAACAGAAAACTGGTTCCAACATTTGGCGTCGTCTGTGGGAACGTAGAAGTATGTTTGTGTTGTAATTCAAAGCGTAACAGAAGCTATGACGAACGAAGAAATACCTGAAAACGAAAACCCTACCCTAGCCGGAGGAAGTCGTCATCCTCCGATTAATCCCAGAACGCTGGTTTACGAGGAAGAATGGCCTATACCCTCCCCTGAAGAACAGAAGCAGATGCTTTTGAAGTGGCGAGAAGAACAAAAGGCCAAGGAGAAGCAAAAGGAGAGGGAGAACGAAAGGAGCAACAGAGATGCAGAGAGATTAGCTATGCAAAGAGAGGACGGTCGGTTGAGATTACAAGTCCTCAAACTCCAAAGAGAGGAAATTGAACTCCAGGAGAGAGCGCTTCATGAAGCACTAGAGACGATCAGGACGAGTCTTCGGACTCCGAATCGTACTCAAGACGATCCCGATCGAAGGTGATCATTTACACTTCTGATTCAGAGGTAGAGGATTCGTATACGCGAGACAAAATCAAAAGGATAGAGAGATTCTTGTTCGTGGAATGGAAGGTTAGCCATGAACCAGTGTTGATCGAAAATGTTGAGCAATACCGACCACCTCCTGGGAGACAGTTCCCGAAGATGCACGAGTTCAATGGAAAAGGCGATCCCGAGGACCATTGTGAGAAATAGGAATCACTCATGACTAGTATGGGACACTATGATGTGATGTTTTGCAAGATGTTTAAGACTTACTTGAAGGGGCCGGCGTCCATGTGGTATCGTTCACTGAGGCCCAGGTCGATCGGTTCATACGAGCAGATTAAGAGGAAATCCTTGAGGCACTACTCTCACTTGTGCTGAAGAGAGAAAGACACGAAGGCCCTGATCCACTGTAGGCAGAGGCCAAACAAAGAACTAGGGTATTACTTAACACGGTTCAAGGAGGAAGCTGGAATGGTGACTAATCTTGACAAAGTAAAAGCAGCTATTTTCCTCATCGCTGAACTTGACCCTGTAAAAATTAAGAAACTACGATCCTCTCTTTACGATATGCCGCCCAAATATCTAAATGATATATATCTGAGGAGAGAGGCTATTAGAAGGAAGATGGAGTCTATTGGGGGATATAAGGAAGGTAGGAAGAATGATTCTAACAGAGATGATAGAAGGGACGACCGGAGGGGTCGTGGAGATATTAAGAGCAGACTGACTAACACAAGGCCCGACAAAGGGGTCGAACGAAGGAGGGATAGAGATAGCATAGTGTTTACACCTCTGAACACTCCTATCTCGAAGATTCTCCTTAAGATAAAAGGTAAGCCTGGGTTTGTTCGTTCGGCCCGACTGAAGACCCCTGAGCACAAGAGGAATGAGAATAATTACTGTGATTGCCACCGGGATAAAGTGTTAGGCCGAATACACACTTAAAATCAACTAAGTATGAGAGAATAACAATAAGTTCTTTAAAAGCTTGAAAAACTGTTTGAAATTAACTTCTCTCTCAGTGATGTAAAATATCACAGAGAGCTGCTTAGGTTACAATGAAAGATATTGTATTACACGATCGATAACCTTCTAGGGTTAACCTAACTGTATTTATAAGATATATAGCTGCTATAAAATCGATAATTAATACTCCTATAAATTAGCTATACAATTGATATCAATAACGATTGCTACTCGTCTTCTAAGTCAACTCAATCTCTTTGACAGCTATCCAATCTTCAAAGATATTGCTTCCATAATAAATCTTCAATCACTGTTGACCAGTAGACGCTTCCTCCAGACAGAGTTTAACAAACTCTATCGAGCTTCCATTGTCAGCGTATAGCAAACTCTGTTCAGCTTCTAACTGTCAGAGTTTAGAGTTCAGCTTCTAACTGTCAGAGTTTAACTAAACTCTGACTGCTTCCTGTTTCAAGTTAAACTCTGTTTTTCCCTATATAACTTAAACACTGATATTAACCATATCAATTATATTTAACAATCTCCCCCAACTTGTTCATTAGTAAAAATGCACAAGTTAACAATAATTGATGATGTCAAAACAATTTCATACAAACACAGTGTTTATTAAAATAAGCAGAGTTTAAACTTGACTTAACAAAAATCTACAGATAACAAGAAAATTCTTACAGACTTTAATCTCTAATCTCCTCAAGATCTGGTGTTGTTCTGAGATAATCTATAAGCAATCTTCTCTCTGCATTTTCAAGCTCAATTTTCATAGCTTCCTTGATCTCTCTCAACTGAGGATCACTCTCATCTGTTTGATAGATAGCAGATCTAAGATCATAGATTTTGTTCCTCCTCATCTCATTTCCCAGCCTGATAAATTTGACTTCCTCTGACTGTGAATTGAAGTCAAGTACTGTGATTCCCAGATCAGTCTTTAACTTTGAAGTACCCTTCTTCATTTCAATAAGATTTCCATTCCAGTCTCTGTACTTAGGAACATATCTGCTATTGCACTTCATCCCTTTGATTGCCAAATTCTAGAGCATTTTCTGTCTGAGCACATTTGCAAGTGATTGAGTCCTTTGACTATTCACCTTGAAAAGATATAGAACATATTCTAGTTCTTCCCAATATTTCAAGCCAATATCATTCTCACCAATTCTAAATACTGTCCCATCAGCCATGAAGTATAAGAGAAAATCTTTCTTTAAACTCTTTTGATAAACTAACTGTACTGATTCCAGTCTGTCTAAACTCTCTTGAGTGACACCATGACCTGGAACAGCCAGTGAAGAGGGATCTCTGGGACCAGTATATTGCCTTCTATCTTTATGTGAACCCAAACCAGCTTTATTATTTCCAACCTTACCAGACAAAGCTCTTCCATCAGAAAAATCCATATAAGCTCCAGATAATAGATTTGGATCATGAAGTGTTCCTTTACCAAAAACTGATTGCAACTGAGAAGATAGAGGTCTAGACACAACTTGTGTAGCAACAGAGGTTGTGTTTTCTTTCTTCTGTACAACTTGTGTAGAAATAGAGGTTGTATCTTTCTTCTTTGAAACTTCTCCTTCAATGCCTTTCAACTTGAGTTTAGCTTCTGCTTCTGTTGATTTCTTTGATAAATGTGATCTTTGATCAGCATCAACATTTTCCTTGATCACAATGCCTTTAAGAACAGGCCTAGGAGCTTTTCCTTTCTTTAACTTTCCAGACTTTAAATCTTTGAGATGTTGTTCTTGTAAACTCTTTTCTTCAGCTTTAATATCTTCGATAGTAGCTCCTTCTTCATTTTCTTCAATAAACAATTTAGCAGCCAACTCCTCATCAGTCTGTGGATTAGAAGAGAATACCAAACTCTTGGTCTTTGAAGTACCTTGAGTATCAGTGTTTATCCCAGCAAACTGTGATTTCGAAGACTTGCTAGATTTCAGAGTTTGAAGTTCTTCAGTTTTGCCCTTGCCTTTATTACTTGCTCCTCCATCTCCAACATTATCCTTTCTGATCAGAGTTTGAGATTGCTTGCATTTGTCTTTAGCAACTCTCTCCCCCTTTTTGACATCATCAGGCATAAGAATAGATGTGATTAACTCCAGGGAGGTAGCAATAGAATCAATCTTTAAAGACATGGCATTTTGATTTTCTTCAACTTTGCTCAGCCTGTGAGACAAAGTTTCTTGATTCTGAGAAAGATATTGAAATTTGTTCTTGTTGTCAAGTTTAATCATATCATCTCCTCTAACAACATCACCTCGAACATCAGAAATTGCCTTTTGACAAAGATCAAACCTAGAATTGAGAGTCTTCACTTGGACAACTGTAGCCTTGAGACAAGATAGAATCTCTGGATTTGTAATTGTTCTGGATGTTCTCTTGACAAATTCAGCTGCTCTTGCAACAGGAAAGATACAAGTTTCCTTGTACCAATCATTTGAAAATTATTCATAGTGTTCTTCTTCAGCATCTGCTTGATTTGAAGGACCAGCAAAATCTTTAACTTTAGCATCAGTCTGTACTAGTAAACTCTGAGAAGAGCTTGACTCAGTACTCCCTTCAGTTTCAACTTCAATTTCAACTTCAACATGATCAGTTGATTCATGAATTGAAAGAGATTCATCAACAGTTTCAACATTCTCAACAACATTCTTTGCAACAGTTTCAGCAGTAGGTTCAATATTCTCTGCAACAGGCTTTACAACATCCTCTGCAGGTTGCACAATAGGCTCAGAGTTTGTCTCCATTGGTGGTTGATCAATTTCCTCACCCTGTTCAACAGATTGATGAGCATCAGAGATTAACTCAATATGAGAAGCCACTGTCTCTTCATGTACCACAGTGGTTTGATTTACTACATCTGTTGCTTCAGAGAAAACAATAGGTGAAGAGATTGGAATGTCAATGTTCTCAGAGAATGGGAACAATGGTTCAAGAATTTCATCCATTATGGCATCAGCATTACCATCTGTGTCTTTCTCAACAGCAGGTATTTCCATAGAAATATCCTCTGGAGCTTCAAAATTCATTTCTTCATCAGAGTCTTCAAGAATTACTCTCCTTCTCTTAACTGGAGGATTCACTTCTGCTCTCTCTTCTTCTGAGACAAAATCATCTAGTATAGATGGAGATTTAGGTTTGTTAGCCCTTTCCTTTCTAGCCCTCTTTGGCTTAGAAGCTTCAGCAATCCTGTGTTTTCTTGATGGCCTTATAGCCCTGCTTTTCTTTGGTTTGGATTGTGGTCGAGGTTGAGGTTGTGATGAAGATTGTGCTTGTGAAGTAGTAGTAATGGTGGGTGGAGATGTAGGTTTAGTGATTGGTTCAGTGTTTGTGGTTTGAGGTGGTTCAGTATTTGTGGGTTGAGGAGGTTCAGTGTTTGTGGGTTGAGGAGGTGACTGTGGAGGTTCAATGATTGGTTCATGTTGATGTTCTTGTGGTTCTTGTGGTTGGTTGAGAAAGTTTCTGAGGGCAAGAGGATAGATAAATTCTGGTACTTGCTCTTTGTTAGCATCCTTATTTTTCAAATCAGAAAACATTCTCTTATGGCATTGAAAAGGTTGTATAACATCCTCATCAGAAATTACCATGTTAGGTAAACAAGCAGAGAATAAACATTGACAGAATCGTGAGAAATAAACAGTTGTATTAGACTCTGCTAGTTTTTCACCTAAATTCATAAGTACTAAACGACCAAAATCAAAGTTACTCCCATTAAGAAGAGAATACCCGATTTGAAGACTTTCACCAGGAATTGCATCCCAGTTGGTGACCTTCTTGCCAAACGCTCGAGTAATGCAGTCAAAGAAAAAGCTCTACTCCTTCCTGAGCCCTGGCCTTTTGACATTCCCAATCTTATCCAAAGGAGCAGAAAACCTTAGTTGTTGTAACATGTCTTTTAATTGACTCTCAACAGCCACAGAGTATAAAGTGTGAGTATCAAAATCCAAAACCTCACGAACTGTTGTAGGAGTGATTACAAACTCTTGATCGTCATAAGTAAACACAATAGATGGAGTCCAATTCTCTCCACCATCATCATAAACAGAGTTTCTCCAGAAGGTAGAGATTTGTGTGGCCGAGAGCTTTTCTGGTTGAACAAGAGCCTGACCAATTTCAGAGTCTCTTAAGAAGTTATGAATCAAATGAAATGATTCTGGGGCTTTAGCAGTGTCTAGTATTGCGGCATAGTTGTTTGTAACAAAAGTTAATCCCTGAGCTACAAAATTCTTGGTTGCCATTAGAACAGTGTAATAGAGAAGAGAGTGTGTGGAAAAGTGTTTGTGAAAATGCTTAAGTGAAAGTAACAAAGAAATTGTGTGTGATGTTGTGTGTTCGTGGATGTAAGGATGAAAAAGTGAATAATGAAATGATTTTGATTAGATCTGTAATTGAAAATCAAAACCCAATCGTTTTAGACATTAAACACGCAACCAATTTCTTGTTAAGTGTGTGAGTGGGACACGTGTCACATAAACAATGGAACAGTTATTTACACGCGCAGTAATAATGCCTATTATTACTGCTGTTCTCTCTCCTATTTCCAATAAGCTTTAACTGTCTAACACCATTAAACAACTGGCACGTAGTACATGCAAATTTCAAAAACTCTTTGTGTACTCCAAGTATATGTTTTGTCTGAAATAAAATATTACCTTAGAGTACTCAACAAAATTCAACAGTGTTTATCAATTCTCCAACTTAATTACTGTTATCCTTTCAAACACTGCACAGTTGTGAATATGAGTGTGTGTAGAGCAGAGTTTACTAAATCAGTATTTAGAGCATCTAGTATTTCATAAAATCCATAAAGTAAATTAGTAAACACTGGATGCACAAACTCTCATAGTAAACACTGAATATATGATGAATGCTAAACTCTGTAGTAAGCAGTTTATATACAGTAATATTTAATTAATCTATGACCCCTATTTTTTTTTTTGGTTTTCTCCAGTATCAGAGGTTGAAACTAGTCACCAAAAATCCTATAATTTTAGCCCTTATCAATTTGATAAGTTCTTGGATCTTCCTAGCTTTCGACTAGTCACCAAAAATTAGAGAATTTTAGCCCTTACTATATACCAGTAAGTTCCTGGGTCGTCCTAGTTACAAACATGATCTCAAAGGAGTTCTAATAGTCTATATATTTTGGCTTTGGGGTTATTCTAATAACAGAATCTAATTTAACAGTGTATAACTAACAGAGTTTAGAGCTCATCAACATCAGAAATTATTTATGAGAGGCAATGCACATAGTATTTACAGACTCAGAGTTTAGGATAAATAAACTAAGAGATGCTATAAATATAGAACAGTATCATGATGTGTTAACTTTCTGCATAGTTTAAGATTAGATCACAGATAACTTAGAAGGATTCATGACTAATTACTGAGAATAATGTTTCATACATGTATCTTCATCGGTGGTTATGTTCAGAAAGAAACATTATCAGAGTTTCTCAGAGTTTACTCAACAGTTAACAGTGTATGACTTAAAAAGCATGCTAACAGAGTTTAACAGTCATTGAGCAGGTTTGCATATCAGAGTTTAACATACCACAGAAATATGAGCAACACAGTACATAAGTAGAGTTTTGAGTCTAACCAATATCTCTAGTCAAAACCAGAGACCATTCCTAGTTCATTTACCAGCCTTGTAAATACAGCTTCACTCAGTGGCTTGGTGAAGATATCTACAAGCTGTTGTTCTGTAGACACAAAATGAAGCTCAATATTCCCTTCCTCTACATGTTCTCTGATAAAATGATACCTTATGCTGATGTGCTTGGTCATTGAATGCTGTACTAGATTACCTGTCATAGCAATAGCACTTTGATTATCACAGTAAATAGGTATTTTACTGTACCTCAATCCATAATCCAGTAATTGATTTTTCATCCACAGAATCTGTGCACAACAGCTACTAGCAGCAATATACTCTGCTTCAGCTGTAGATGTAGAGATTGATTTATGTTTCTTGCTGTACCAAGAAACAATTCTATCACCAAGAAATTGACAACTTCCACTAGTACTTTTTCTGTCTATCTTACAGCCTGTAAAGTCTGCATCAGAGTAACCAAGAAGCTTGAAGTTTGATTCTCTTGGATACCACAAACCTAAAGTTATGGTTCCCTTAAGATATTTGAAGATTCTCTTCACAGCTGTTAGATGTGGTTCTCTTGGATCTGCCTGAAATCTTGCACAAAGACTTGTTGCATACATGATGTCAGGTCTGCTAGCTGTTAGATAAAGAAGTGACCCAATCATTCCTCTATAGTTTGTCATATCCACTGGTGAACCTGTGTCTCTATCCAACTTTGTTGCTGTTGCCATGGGAGTTGTTGCAGATGAGCAGTCAAGCATGCCAAATTTCTTGAGAAGATTTCTGGTATATTTTGCTTGATTGATAAAAATTCCATCATCTGTTTGCTTCACCTGTAGCCCTAGAAAATAATCGAGCTCTCCCATCATGCTCATTTGATACCTAGACTGCATGAGCTTGGCAAACTTCTTACAGAGTTTATCATTAGTAGATCCAAAAATTATGTCATCTACATATATTTAAACTAATAACAGATCACTACCAAGATTGAAGTAGAATAAGGTTTTATCAATTGTACCTCTGTGAAACCCACTTTCTAAAAGAAATTGAGCCAGAGTTTCATACCATGCTCTTGGTGCCTGTTTAAGTCCATAGAGTGCCTTGTCAAGCCTGTAGACATAATCTGGATACTTGGGATCTACAAATCCTGGTGGTTGTTCAACAAACACTTCTTCTTCAAGTTTTCCATTGAGAAAAGCACTTTTCACATCCATCTGAAAAACCTTGAATTTCTTGTGAGAAGCATATGCTAGAAAGATTCTTATTGCCTCCAACCTTGCAACTGGAGCAAAAGTTTCATCATAGTCTATGCCTTCTTGCTGTGAATAGCCTTTGGCCACAAGTCTGGCCTTGTTTCTTGTAACAACCCCATCACTGTCAATTTTATTTCTGAAAACCCATCTAGTACCAACAACAGATCTTTTCTTTGGTCTAGGTACAAGGGTCCATACTTCATTTCTCTCAAATTCATTTAACTCCTCCTGCATTGATGTTATCCAGTCAGCATCTTGAAGAGCTTATTCCACTTTATTTGGTTCAGATTTGGATAGAGATGCATGGAACAGACATTCATTTGTTGTAGCACTTCTTGTCCTAACTTTTGCATCTGGATCTCCAATTATTAAATCAGGTGTATGTGATTTTGTCCATTTCCTAGCTGTAGGTAAATGACTTCTGTCAACAGTTGATCCTCCCCCTTGATCAATGTTCTCCTGATTATCTTGATGCCTTTCTTCATTCTCTGAGCCTCCCCCTGAATTTGATCGCTCAGAGTTTGAACTGTCAGAATTTGGACTTTCAGAGTTTGAGTCATCAGAGTTTGAGTTTGATCCAGAATTTTCAGTTGACTCACTATCAGAATTTGAGTCATCACTATGATCATGCTCCCCCTCAACTGGTTCTCCTCTTTGTTCAGACTGTACTATTTCTTCTGTGTGTACCAGTAGAGGTTCAGAATTCACATCAACAGAGTTTGTTGGATTCAAATGAGAGAGTTTCTTATGCCACTTCCAACTCTCCTCATTGGACATTCTTGTTGACAGGCACATTGTTTTTCCATCAGAGTTTGTCAACAAGCTTGCTTCATAGATATTGTTGTGCCTTTGTCCAACTAAAACAACTTTTCCTGTGGTTTTGCTGATAACTTCACAGTATTCAGGTTGAAAATCTACATGAAAACCTCTGTCACAGATTTGACTCACAGATAGCAGATCATGCTTGAGTCCTGAAACCAGAGCTACATTTGTGATGATGACACTTCCAAGATTAATATTGCCATATCCCAGAGTATGTCCTATGTCGCCATCTCCATAGGAAACTTTTGGGCCAGCCTTCTCCACATACTCTGATAGCAGGGCTTTATTTCCAGTCATGTGTCCTGAACATCCACTGTCCACTACTAGGATGCTTTCCCTGATGCCCTGCAATCACAAACAATTACTGAGGATTAGATTTAAGGATCCAGACTTGCTTGGATCCTTTGGCTTTCTTAATTTTGTTAGCTTTAGCAGCGGAATTTTCACTATCAGAGTTTAAGCTAACTTTATCAGAGTTTACACTTGCAGAATTAACTCTAACCCATTTCAGATTAGGTTTCAGTTCATAGTAATTATGATAAATAGCATGATAATTTCTGCAAGTATAAATAGAATGCCAAATGCTTCCACAGTGTTTGCATAAAGTCTGTGGCCTAGTTCTAACATTATCTTTCTTTACTTCAGACTTGGAAGGTAAAGAATTAATGTCTTTGTTCTTCCTGCAAAAACTAGCCAGATGGTTAGTGCTACCACAGTTATGACATGTCTTTCTTGGAGCTAAAGTAGCAAGCATTGGATAATTGCCTTGAGTAATTCCTACTTTACCATTTCTGTTCTTTCTAGACACTTTCTGTTTCTTAACAGATTTTAACTCCTTAAGCTTATGCTTAAGTTGTTTATCAGTCATTAAACCAATGTTAACCTATTTAACACTAGTTTTTACTGGTTCTTTCTTAACAGCTTCTTTTCCACCTTCAAATCTAGGTTCATTTATTCCATTAACAAATGTTCCAAATTTCTTAGGTGGAAGAGGTGGTCTAATCTTGACTGTATTCTGAAACCTAAGTTCATCTTTCTCAGAATATCCTAGACCTACAGTGTCAGATTGAAAAACTTCTTGAGTGTCTTTTCCTGAGTGAGTCCAAGTTTTAATAATGTGATTTGCCTTTTCCAACTCAGATTCTAGTTGTTTATACTGACTTAAAAACTCTTGTTCAAGATAGACAACATCATCTTTCTCCTTTTGAACTTGCTGCATGTTAGCAAGTTTCTCTTCTACAACCTTATTTCTATCTTCGAGTTCAGAATTCTCAGTTTTAATTCTCTCATTCTCTAAAGTCTGATCCCTATAACTTATATGCAAAGCCTTAAGATATATTCTTAATTTAGTTATATCATCAGTATTATAAGCATAGGTAATTAGAGGTACCTTGTTTTCAGAATCTACAGCTTCATCAACAGTAGTAGCCATGAGAGCATAGTTCACATCCTCATCTGAGTCAGAGGTGTCTGCCCAATCTCTGCCTTTAGTGAAGAGTGCCTTCTCAGTTTTACTCTTCTTGCACTCAGGAGCATAATGACCCATCTCCTTACACTTGTAGCATTGAATTTCAGACTTGTCTCTTTTCCCAGATTTGGTATCCTTTCTCTCAGATTTTCTGAAATTCTTCCTGTCAAACTTTGAATCATTCTTGGAGAATTTCTTTCCTTTCTTGAAGTTCTTGAATCCCATCTTCTTGAAAGTCTTTACCATCAAATAAGCCATTTCCATCATTTCCTCATCATCTTCAGAATCAGATGATCCACCTGTATTTGAGTCAACATCAGAGTTTGATGACTCACTTTCAGAATGAATGACCAAAGCTTTTCCTTTTGCTTTCTTCCTTGATGCTTCCTTCTTTGAGGGTCTTTCTTCAACTCTTAGAGCAACAGATTTTGACTTTCTACCTGATCTTCTGCTTCTCTGTTCCATTTCTAGTTCATGAGTCTTGAGCAACCCATAGATCTCATCAATATCAGTATCAGCCAAATCATAGTTGTCTCTAATAGTGGTTGTCTTAACATCCCACTTTTCAGGTAGAGAAATAAGAAACTTGAGATTTGAATCTTCTAGATCATATACTTTATTAACCAGTGACAGATCATTAAGTTGCTTACAGAATCTGTCAAAGGTTTCTGTCATTGATTCTTCAGATCTAGCCTCAAAGTGTTCATACTCCTGTGTGAGTATGTTCCTTCTATTCTTCTTAATTGCAGCAGTTCCCTGACATCTAACCTCTAGAGCATCCCAAATCTCTTTTGCAGTTTTACAATTGATTACTTTGTTAGACATAACATTATCCAATGAACTATGAAGAAGATGTCTAACCTTTGCATCCTTTCCAATGGATGAAATATCCTCAGGAGTCAAATCTTTCTTCTCCTTTGGAATAGATTTAACTTCCTGTCCAGCAGCAACAACAGATAATTTTGTAGGCTTATGAGGGCCTTCATAAATTCTGTCAAGATATTCTGGATCTGTAGCTTCCATAAACATACCCATTTTCACCTTCCAGGTTGAGTATTCTGCTGGCTTAAGAATAGGAACCCTGATTGTTTCATATCGACTCACAGTTGCAGGTTGAGCCTTCTCAGCACTAGAGCCTGATGTAGAAGGAGGAATTTCTGCCATTGATTATAGTTGTGTGTGTGTGGATCTTAAACTGTATTAAATTAACAGATTAAGCTCTGATACCAATTGTTAGGCCGAATACACACTTATAATCAACTAAGTATGAGAGAATAACAATAAGTTCTTAGGTTACAATGAAAGATATTGTATTACACGATCGATACCCTTCTAGGATTAACCTAACTGTATTTATAAGATATACAGCTGCTATACAATCGATAATTGATACTCCTATAAATTAGCTATACAATTGATATCAATTACGATTGCTACTCATCTTCTAAGTCAACTCAATCTCTTTGACAGCTATCAAATCTTCAAATATATTGCTTCCATAATAAATCTTCAATCACTGTTGACCAGTAGATGCTTCCTCCAGACAGAGTTTAACAAACTCTGTCGAGCTTCCATTGTCAGCGTATAGCAAACTCTGTTCAGCTTTTAACTGTCAGAGTTTAACTAAACTTTGACTGCTTCCTGTTTCAAGTTAAACTCTGCTTTTCCCTGTAAAACTTAAACACTGATATTAACCATATCAATTATATTTAACATAAAGGTCACAACATTGAAGATTGTTACTACCTGAAGAAGTTCATTGAGAAGATGATCAAGGACGGAGAACTAACTCAGTTCGTAGGAGATCTGAGAGACAAGTTGGATTCCAAAGAGACGAAAGACCCCGAAGGAAGGGAGAAGTACTGTGGGGAAGTGAGAACGATTTCTGGAGGAATCATGCTCGATCGAGACAGTAAAACCGCCCAAAAGAAGTACTCCCGGCAGGTCTATAATCTATACCACTCAAGTGCAGTGAGACAACCATTGCCTATCTTCTTCATAGAGGATGATTATGAAGATGTGATTTGGCCACACGAAGACCCACTTATCATTAACCCAGTAATTGGGGAGAACAACATTTGGAGAGTGTTGGTGGATGGAGGCAATTCGGTGAACATTCTTTACCACAGGACATACTGCAAAATGAACTTGGGAGGTGAACAACTGGAGCCAACCATGAGGCACCTTTATATGGCTTGGATTACCAGTCTGTACCGATTGAAGGAACCATCACATTATTTGTTCTTCTAGGAAAAGCACCCTACACAGTGGTGAAGAAAGCTAAGTTTTACGTCGTTTGGGGGGACATCCCGTATAATGGAATCCTGGGGAGGCCAGCCTTATCTCTGTTTCAAGTTGTGGCATCCGTTCCCCACACTGAAGTTTCCTACCGAGCATGCAGTGGGAGAAATGAGAGGGGACCAAAAAGTCGCCCGAATAATCATGTTAGAAGATTTAGAAAAGGTCAAGGATGTGGAGATGGTTGAAGTTGGAAAGAGGAAGAGAAATGAGAATGAAGCAGGTGGCAGCCACCACCAGACGATGAACATTGAATTGGAGAAGTTTGGGGCTGACCTATCCAGCCCCATAGTCAAAGCAGCAATAGAGACTGAAGAGGTAGAGCTATATGTCAGACAATCGGGAAAAATGGTACAAATCGACAAGAACATGGAGATAGAGATGAAAAAGAAAGTTATTGAAGTCATAAGGGAATATCATGATGTGTTCGCCTAGGGTCCCAAAGATATGCCAGGATTGGATCTTTCGGTGGCCAAGCACTGCCTCAACGTCAAACCTGATGCAAAGGTGATGAAACAGAAGAAGAGGAACTTTGCCAAGGAGAGACAATAGGTGATTCAAGTCGAAGTGGAAAAGCTACTGGAAGCAAAGTTCATTGAAGAAATCGAATATCCTGATTGGTTGGCGAATATGGTTGTGGTCAAAAAGTCCAACAACAAATGGAGAATGTGCGTGGACTACATTGATTTAAATAATAATTGCCCGAAGGACCACTACCCCCTGCCGAACATTGATCAGCTGATAGATGCCACTTCAGGGCATCAAATACTCAGCATTTTAGATGCTTTTTTTGGGTATCACCAGATAGCAATGAATGTTGAGGATATTCCAAGACAGCAATCATAACCCCGAATGACACCTATGCATACATTAAGATGCCTTTCGCGCTTAAGAACGCGGGGGCAACCTTTTAGAAGATGATAAACAAGGTGTTCAAAGAAATGATTGGGCGAAACATGGAATGTTATGTGGATGACATGATTGTGAAATCCTTGTTTAAAGACCATGTTGAAGACTTAAGGGAATGTTTTGAAACCTTGGGAAGGAGTAACATGAGGATCAACACGAACAAGTGTACGTTCAGAGTGAGCAGCGGAAAGTTTTTGGGCTACATGGTCAGTGCCCGAGGGATCAAGACGAATCCAGAAAAAATTAAGGCTGTAACTGATATGGAAGCACCGAAGACAATCAGGGACATTCAGAAGCTGATCGGACGGTTGGCATCCCTATGGAGGTCCTTCTCCAGGTCAGCAAAAAAAGCCCTACCATTCTTTGAGGTCCTTCGGGGGTCTAAGAATTTTGAGTGGGGGCTGAACTGCCAAAAAGCATTTAAGGAGGTTAAGGAATACTTGGTAAAAGCCCCACTCTTGATGAGACCTAGCCCAAAGGAAACATGGCAGCTATACTTAGCAATGAATGACCGAACATTGGGAGCAGTCTTGGTTAAAGAGCACGAAGGGAACCAATACCCGATCTTTTATGTATCTCACATGCTCAAAGACGCAGAGACAAGATACCCGAACGTAGAGAAGTTCGCCTATGGACTGGTTGTGGCCGCTAGAAAATTGAGACACTACTTCTAGAGAAGAACGATCAAGATGACAATAGATCAACCTTTGAAGAAAATATTGCAAAGGCCAGAAGCCTCGGGTAGAGTTGTGGCCTGGTCGATCGAAATAGGGGAGTATGATTTGGAGTATACGCCAAGAACTTCAATCAAAGCACAATCTCTGGTAGATTTTATGGTGGAATGTTCTTTTTTGGGGCCGAAGGATTTTGCCCCCAAAGAGCAACTGATTCGATCACAGGAAAATGGAAGCTGTTCGTAGATGGTTCAGTTGCTGGAGACAAGTACTGAGCGGGCCTAATCCTAACTAGCCCTGAGGGTTTCGAAATATGCCAAGCTACCAGGTTCATCTTTCCTTCGACAAACAACGAAGTAGAGTATGAAGCCTTATTGTCAGGGTTGGAGTTAGCCCAAGGCTTAGAAGTCAAGCACCTAAGGACTTTCATCGATTCGATGTTGGTAGTGAAGTAGTTTACAGGATAGTATGGGCAGAAGGACCCCCGGATGAAAGCTTACGCCTTGAAGGTACGCGAAAATACCCAGTTTTTTGAGTTATTTGAGTTAAGTCAGGTGGCAAGGGAGAACAACAGTCGGGCCGATGCTCTATCTAGGCTAGCTTCAACAGAGACCCAAAGTCTTACAGGGTCAATCTATCTGACCGAAGTAAAAATGCTTTCGATAGACAAAAAGTAGTGCTTTGAGATTCACCGAGGGGCTGATTGGATGACCCCGATCAGAATATTTTTGGAGAAGGGAACTTTGCTGTTAGACCGAAAGGAGGCACAGAAAGTGAGACATCAATCGGTAAATTATACTTTGGTCGGGTGCCGTATGTTTGGGAGGGCGGCAACTCAACCACTTCTCCAATGCTTAAACCCCGAAGAGCAACAGTTAGCCATTGAGACAGTCCATGAAGGGATTTGTGGGGAGCACTTGGCATGAAGATCCTTAGCCTTCAAGATTCTCCGACAGGGGTTTCTCTGGCCAAAATTGAAGAAAGATGCCGCTGAATATGCCAAGAAGTGCAAGCAATGCTAGGTATTCAGCACAGTACCGAAGCAACCCCCCTAACAAATGTCTTCAGTTCTTAGCCCTATACCATTCACCTGTGGGCTTTTGACATCGTGGGATCCTACCTACCAGCACCAAGCACGCTAAGTATTGAATTGTGGCTATCGACTACATGACCAAATGGGTGGAAGCCAGACCTCTCTCAGCCATCACCGAAGAAGCAGGAAAAAGTTTATGTTAGAGCAAGTAATTTTAAGATTCGGCATCCCAATGGTATGTGTATCAGACAATGGGACTCTGATAAGTGCATATTTTTGCATATTTTTATTACCTATTTATTGTTTGAATTCGTATTTTAATAAATTATTTTGCTGTATTTCAGGAAATTCAAGAAAAATTGAAGAAATTGCAAAATAAAGAAATAAAGGTCAAAGAAGAGAAAAAGAAGAAGAAGAAGGACCAAAATAGAAGAAAAGGAAAGAAGAGGGAGTTTGGTGCAAAAACTGAATTTTTATTTAAAAACTAAAAAAAAAGAATAAATAAAAAAATAAATAAAAATGAAGGGCTAGGATTTAATCCCACCAAACAAATGAATGGTGAGGATTAATCCACACCAACCACAATCCCAATCTATTTCCTATAAATAGATTCATTTTTTCTCTTGTAAAATCACTTAGAATTAGGAGTAGACTTAGAATTAGGATTAGGATTAGTTTCCTCCCAAAATTAATAGTTGTAATATATTTGTAATCATTTATTTTTAATAATTAGTTAATATTTTCTGCTAAAAAAAAAAAAAAAGACGTATAACTCGAACTCAGGAAACAAAACCAGAACCAAAACCATTCGACTCAACTTGCAAATCCAGCACTCAACATACGACCTTAAAAGAACTAAGCACTCTAAACTTGGACTCAAATTACTATCTACTCAATACAAAACTCAGCAATCAAATCAATCAATGACAGAATTTTAAAAACTTTAACACTTGGACTCGAAACTGCAAATTGCAAACACACGAACAGAATACAATAACTCGAAGACAACAACTCAGCGTACGAACACAAGAAATACGTGTACACTAATTCTAAGACTAAAAATCGCAAACGAAAACTGGGAAAAGGGCTGGGTTTGAGGTGGAATCGAAAGGGGAAGAGAGATTGTGGTCGAAAAGAACGGAGCAAACAAAGAAAAGAATAAGGTGATTAATTGTGTTCGTTATTGCAGTGAAGAAGAAGAAGGGCTGGGATCGTGGTGTTGAAAAATGAAGAAGAGAGGGGAGAAGGCTATGGTAGTGAATCGAAATAAAAAGGAAAGGAAAGGGGTTTGCTGAAAAAAAATAGAAAAGAGGGAGACGGTTTTGATCTAAAGAAGGGCTGGGATTGTTTTAATTAACAAGAAGTATGAAAATTAAGCTGGGCCTTGAACAGGGTAAATATATTGCTTCGAATAAAACAGAAAAATGCAGAAAATAAATACTAACAATTAAAATATTTTACAAGAGCTGCAGAAAATTACAACTAAAATTTAAGAGATGTTCTAAAACTAATCCTAAGCCTAATCTATGTCTAATTGTGTTTTTATTACAAGAGAAGATAGGCTATTTATAGGAAATAAATTGGTAGGTGAGGATTAATCCTCACCATTCATTTGTTTGGTGGGATTAAATCCTAGCCCTTCATTTTTATTTATTTTTTTATTTATTCTTTTTTTCTTTTTAGTTTTTAAATAAAAATTCAGTTTTTGCACCAACTCCCTCTTCTTTCCTTTTCTTCTATTTTGGTCCTTCTTCTTCTTCTTTTTCTCTTCTTTGACCTTTATTTCTTTATTTTGCAATTTCTTCAATTTTTCTTGAATTTCCTGAAATACAGCAAAATAATTTATTAAAATACGAATTCAAACAATAAATAGGTAATAAAAATATGCAAAAATATGCACTTATGGGGATTAAATCCTAGCCCTTCATTTTTATTTATTTTTTTTATTTATTTATTTTTTTTAAATAAAAATTCAGCTTTTGCACCAAACTCCCTCTTCTTTCCTTTTCTTCTATTTTGGTCCTTCTTCTTTTTCTTTTTCTCTTCGTTGACCTTTATTTCTTTATTTTGCAATTTCTTCAATTTTTCTTGAATTTCCTGAAATACAGCAAAATAATTTATTAAAATACGAATTCAAACAATAAATAGGTAATAAAAATATGCAAAAATATGCACTTATCAGACTCAGTTTATCGAAAGCAAGTTCAGAAAGTTCTTAGCCAAGTTCGGAATCCAGCAGAAGTTCAGCCATGTCTGGCACCCTCAAGGAAACGGGGGGATCGAAGCAGCCAAAAATATTATTTTCGATGGGATCAAGAAACGGTTGGGGGAAGCTAAGGGACTCTGGGCCGAAGAATTACCTTGGGTCCTATGGGCATACCGAATTACAACTAGGTCATCAACGGGGGAAACACCTTTTAGGCTTACATTGACGCCCTCTTACCGGTCGAAGTCGGGCTAGACTCCTACCGACCCAAGTATTCAACATAGAAACTAACAAACTTGGGCTTCGATCCAATGTAGATTTACTTGAAGAAAAAAGAGAATCCGCTCACCAGAGGAACGTCAGGTATCAACTTCAAGAAGCTCATTATTATGACTCGGGAGTGAAGAAAAGATCTTTTCAGGTTGAAGACCTAGTACTTCGGGAACTGACTACTTCAATGCCGACCAAGAAAGGAAAACTTATTCCCAACTGGGAAGGTCCCTACACTATAATAGAGGTGGTTCGTCCGGGTACATACAAGCTGGCTCATTCGGACGACACAGCCTCATAAAAAATACATGGCACGTACGCAACCCGCGTCTTCACCGTTTTTACCAGTAAAATTACTGGAAGCTTACTCTCATCCAGTATTGATTCAGTATTTCATTCCATATGCAATTTAATTTCGTTCGGCAGTTTGTTTATTTCCAATTACAAGCATCACTATGTAACTCAAAATTGTGTACATGTTATTTGCATTATCAATAAAAGATCGCTTGCCTCATTATGTCTACTGTTATTAGCCAAAGTACAAGGACAATCGAATGATTAAATACATAAAAGTAGGCTTAATGGACACATGTTTGGGGCCGATTGAATGAAACATGCATCCTTATAATCGTCTTAGTATTTAAGTGACTCAGACAAAATTAAGGCCGGGAGGAAATATTTTTCACCAACCGAATCAGACCTTAATCATGTAAAAACCCCTTAAATACTGGGGGATCGCTAGGTTACGACCGAAGACGCACAGATATGCTAGGCTAAAGTCAAAGATGCATAAAACTAAAGAAAATTATGCTAAGGTAATATGACACCGAAGATGCATAAACAAATTATGCATAAACCAAAGGCTCATCAATCTCTTCCCGACCGACGGAATCTGACATGCCTTCGTCCAGAAGTAGTGTATAGTCAAGACCGGAGGAATGGGCTTTCTTGATGGCATCATCATAACCCATCTGATAAAGCCTATCCTCGGTATTTTCCAAAAGTTTCTTACTCTTCCAGACCGCTTTCCCAGAGGCCTTCAGTTGTTCGTTCCTCCGGGAAACACGGACTTAAGCTTTTCCAACTCCAGCTTTAAAAGGTCCCTCTCGATCAATAAGGCGGTGGACTGGCCGGAGACCCTTTCCAATTCCACATTCGAGGTTCGGAGATCTTCCTCCGCTTTAACAGCTCGGGTCTCTATCTCCTTCACTCTGCCGAGCTGGCCTTCCCTGTCCTTCACCTTATCGCTAAAAGCAGCAGCCCAAGGGATAGCCTGGAACAAAACAAGGAAACAGGTTAAAGACAATAAGAAAAAAAAATGAAATCTGACATACTGAATATGACAACTTACCATGGAAAGATGCCCCAGCATCTCAGCGCAAGCTTCGACCGGCTCGACTTTCTCATATGTAGGCCTATCGGCTGGGAGAATCAAGCCTCGACACAGATCGGGCCCAACCTTACAGGCAGCCTCTGGAGTCCGAACAACCACTTTGTCGGTCGTCAGCACTCCCTATTGAGGGACGTAGGTTTTGATGACCCCATCTTCGGTGCGGTTCCTCTTCCGCCCAAGATCCTCAGCCGGGGGAGACAGGAGTGGCTGCTCCTATTCCCGAGGAGGTGAAGGGTGAGACTGTTCGGAGACCTCTCGAGTTTCTTCGGTAGAAAGGGCAGGCTGAGTGGAGGCTCCCGCCTTTTTAGCTTCGACCTTCTTCCTGAGGATAAAACTCCGAATGAAGCCCAGGGACATGTTGGAGGCCCATCTCCTTGTTAGGCCAGATCGAAGGCCCAACACCAAGAAACCAAGGCAGGCCCAAAGGAGACTAGACCAAAAGTTCACATGGATCCAGCCCATCTACCAGCAACGGTCCTGTCAGTTGTTGGTTCCTCAGAACGTGGGACATGTTCTCCCACCCGCCCCACCTTTCGGTTAATCGCCCATGATCGAATTGAGGATAAAAACATAACAGTCAAGTTTGAGAGTCATTCAATCACACACTAAGCACATAACATAAGCTCTTCTATGTTCAATATTACTCAACCAAAAACTAGTTTAACTTATTCTCAAACCGCAGGTGAATCGGGGGCACCACGCATTCTTCTCACTTGCAAATCTGACAGAAGGATTACCCGACAGAAAATTGGTTCCAACATTTAGACTTCAGATAAACTTTTGATCGTTAACCACGACTTCTTATGTGTGTATATTGATCTTGCTGTCTGGAACACTTTGTTCTTATTCATTTAAATTCTTTGGGTTCTGAAGTTCTTATTTATATTTTACGGAGACAAGATTTAAATGTGGAGTGCTCCCGAATTGGAGCTTATTATACTGAGTCGGACAACCTCTTGTTGGAGGGTGAATTCTGCTATATTGGAGACCTTTTATTGCCATACGAGGCTTAGATGGTTGGGAGAAAACCATAAACTTGTGTTGCATGCTGTTAAGTAACCAACTCATCTAAAACCTTAAGGTGTTAGAGGGAGGCCTTATATGGATCTTATATTATATTCTAACACTCCCCCTCACTCGAAAGCCCATTTTTGGGTCGAAGAGTGGATCACGGGCGCTCTAAAACCTTAAGGTGTTAGAGGAAGGCCGCCCAACCGGATCTTTATATTATATTATAACGCTCCCCCTCACTCGAAAGCCCATTTTTGGGTCGAGAGTGGATCACGGACGCCCATCTTTGGGGCATTAATTTACCTTTCGTGTCCATAATGATATTGAGAATATTGGGGGTCACAGAGAATCAAACCTGAGACCTCTGCGTGTCTAGTTCTGATACCATGTTAAGTAACCAACTCATCTAAAACCTTAAGGTGTTAGAGGGAGAACTTATATGGATATTATATTATATTCTAACACATGCAGCGTGAAGTATACAAGGCTGATCACCTTGTATCAAGTAAGGAGAATTATAGTCCGAAAAGGATCGGAGGATTGCTCAGTACATTTTCTGCTGAATTAACAATTGAGTTTGAATCTCTAACATTATCTAAATTGGTTTGTCTGACTGATCTTATTTTGTTTTCTGTGTTTGTATGTTACTATCCTTCTTTACCTTCTAATCCATTACAATTTATCTTCATCCGGTTAGTACTTGTTGAGCATTTAAAGTCGTTCATGGTTTAAATTTTTTTTGATCAGATAAGTTTGAAGTTGGGGAGAGATCATGTCAAGTTAGAGGAAAAGAGAAAGTGCAAAACGTTTCTTTAAGTGGCTAGTTGTCCTGCTCCTTTGTGGAAGAAAGTTGATATAATGTACTAAAAAATGTTTAGTATTATGAACTTAGCTAGTAGTGTTAGTATGTTAGATAATTTCCAACTTAGTGATCTTTGTATTCTAGTCAAGTCTTAGATCAAATTTTGTTCTGAATGTAATTATAAGTATTTAAGAGAGTTGTTTTGTAATGAATTTTGGGGACGTTACAATGGTTTTCTCTAGAGTTACAAATTTAACGAACTTGTTCAACTACCTTCACATTTATACCTGCAAATTCAATTTTTCCATCTACATGTTACACCGAATCTCATAAAAACCTGCATCAACATTAAATCTGTTGTAATATTATCATTACTTCAGTTTTACGTTGAATCAAAAGCACTTCTTTAAAACTTAAAAACAATTTTTAAATGCAAGATTAAAAAATCCATGTTGATATAATACTATCCTCGAATAATCCTAATTTCTAATCCTGTTCCAGTAATATTTATTTCGATCCTCATCAGACCTGACCATCACTAAAGAGTGTCTACCGTTTATGCATGCTCTTAATTAGCTTTCACGCCTAGCTTGTTAAATTTGCTTTAACAAAAGATTCCTCCTAATTTCTACCCACTTATAATAGGAAGCATTTTCCAAACATTAAGTTTTCTGTCGATGATCAGTTATTCAGTAGTCAGACTACCTCTAGTAGTTGAATTAATTCAGATTGAGGGAGCTGATATTTAATCTAATTCGTTTTTGGATATAGCTAAGTCTTTTAGAAGCACCCGGAATTTCTTTAATTTCAGAGTTGCCTAAATTGTTTCAGGATGTCAATGGCATAATGAATCTGTTGTAGTAAGATCAGAAGCAACAAGTCTGGGAAAAGTTAGTGTACTAACATAACCAGTGAACAAGTAGATTTATCTAAAAGAAATGAATTCCCTCTTTCATCTTCATCTAGTTCCCTTCCTCCCTTTTTTCAAAAATGTTGATGGGGAAAATATAGCACAATGCTGTAGTTTATTCTATATATAGCAGGTATAGCATTGTGCTATTTTAGCACAATATTTAGCATACTATTGCATTAACAAATTTTACTTTTTGTATCATATTATAGATCAGCACGCTATTTAGCACATCATCACTTTCGGTGTCATATGCACACCATTTATCAAACCATTGGACATGCTCATATAATCCAATCCCCCAATCTAACCCCCTTACCTCCCCAACCCCCCCTCTCTTTCACTAGAAAAATATTAACAAGAGGTAATTAGAAAATAAACTCTCTTAATATGTGTGTATACTCTACATGGTAGGTACACTTAATGAATGTGCTACAGTCGGTACCTCCAGAGAGAAAAAAGGATCAAGGTGATGTTGGACCATTGACTATTTTTGAATAAAAATTGAGTGCATTTTATTTTCTGATTTTGTAACTCCTATACTAATGATATTGTAACTCCTATTTTAATGAAATAATATTGATTAATTCATTATGGTGCTGGAGGTTACAAGATTGATTAGTCTTGTAAGTTACATTTTTTACTCCTATATAAGGAGTCCCTCGGCATCAATATTTTGGAGATAAAAAAAAAAGATACAAACTCTCTTTGTTTTTCTTGCATTCTTCTTAGAGCTCTAGGATCAATTTTCTGTGAGATAGTAGCGGTGTTTGTTCGGTTCGTAGAAGGCGGATTTTCAAGTGCTTGAGATCACCCTTGTTCGTTGTATCCTGGGAGACAGAAGCCAACACACCTTCAAGCACCACATGGAAGGGGCTTATCTGTTTCAAGGATAGCGTGGTTTTCACGTGCCTCGAACATATTTTCGGTATTTTTGTTCTTGTAATCTTGATTTCAGGTACACTCGTGAACTACACTTCTTACAAGCTTAAAACAGATAATTTTTCATATAAATTGGTTTAGTCCATAAACTAATTTGTTTGATTTTTTTTTTTATTTTCGGGAGTATAGTGATTTTGGTTTGCAGGGATGGTGATACTCTTGCAGTTTATTATATTTGCATGTACGGTTTAGTCACATGAGTGTTATTATCACATGTTTGCCTAGGATTCAACCATTCTACAATACATGCTTGTTATATTTATGTTAATCAAATGTGCTAATTTGATTATGTTTTTTTTTGGGAAGAAAAAAAATGATTTAGACAAATATATATGTATATATATTATTTTGGAAATATTTTTCTGCAAGAACATACTATTTTTTGATATTGATAGAAGATAATTCTGTCTAGGAGTTGGTTATTAAGTGGGACCGCTGTGACCCCTCCAACCCCTGGGAATTATTAATGGAGGTATCAAATTTAATGTATTTAATTCGGGAAAATTATAATCCCTATTTTAATATCAAGCTAGTGAATTTTGGTTTTTTTTTCTTGAGAAGAAAAAAAAATATTAGCTTTGATGTGTTTGATAACTGTACATGGCAAATCTGTTTTTTTTTTTTTGCAAAAAAAAAATTTTCTAATTTTTTTTGTGGAATTTTGCAAAGTACAAATTCTATATTTGTTCTATATTTGTCTTGTGATGGGTGTGTGACTGCAGAGGCAGTGAATGTGCCTAATGCGGCGATCCTTGTAGTGCCAAATATAGTTGTACCGGTAACTGCTCAAGCGGAAAATCGGAGAAATTTAGTGGGCTGAATTTTGTGAGGTTCTTGACCGAGGATGCACCTAAGCTGAAAGAAGATGAGTCTGATGTTCAGCTTGTTAGTGCAGTCCAAGCATGGAACCACTCGGATTTCTTGTGTAGCCGTTATTGTTGAGAAAGTTCATTGGAACTAAAATCCTTCGTGGATATTCAGTACGTTAAAAACCTAACGGGCCTGGTACCTATAATGTACAGGTTATGGGTCAGCATGAGATTTATATTTTTCTGGTTGGGATTGTTTCTCCAGTTAAATTATTAATTCTTGTGTTGGTGTCGATCTGTTATGATGTTGACACACGAGCCTATTATGATAGTCCATGTGATACCAAATATGGTAACATGGCGGTCAGCATTGTATGCTGAAATTTGGAAAAATCCAGAATGTTGTTAACCCTAACGCATCAGTTGATCAAGGATCACTGAATGTGGGTTTATTGGAAATTTATGTTCTTCCTCAGACGTCTTCTGGTTGTACTGGTTGGTGAGCCAGAAATTTAGGTTCACTTGTGAACCAAATTGAAATTTGAGAAAAAAATTCAATAGTTGAAGAACAAGAAAGTTCTTTGAACATTATATTAACGTGAAACCTGCTCTTGTGAAAGGAGGTAACAAATTTTGTGATTACTTTGTTGTAATACATTGATTACATTTACTCATTAAAAAGTATATAATGAAGCATTATAGAAAAGAAAAATTATGTAAGCCTGAGGTTGAAAAACAACTTAATATATAAAATTAAGATTGTAATTAGTAACTTTGGTGGTGAATGTTCACTGGGTAAATTTTGTGAGGCCACTGCCCTTTACTCGCATTAGCTAAATGGAGTAGCTACAGACATGAGTTGCATTCTAACGGGAAATGCAAAAATGATTGTGATCAGTTGAGACTATCACTAAATATGAGGAAATTAGTTATGAAGAGACTAATCATTCCTTAAACAAGATACCATGAAAGAAAATAATTGGTTCCTATTAGTTTTGGAATGCATTTTGAATTTCTTAGAAATATTTGAAATGTGGGGGTATCTTGAAGATGTCTTGATACCTATTCCTATAAGGTAAAAAGAAATCCAAAACCAATTGAGGTATTTGGGATGGATATATAGACAACGTTTGAGTCTAATGATGTAGATGAATCTAATTTGTGAGATATTTAAATGCAATTACGAAATCTAGGAATGCTTCTTTGATGAGCTAGTAGTTCCTTGTAGATCTGTAATTAAAATTTATCCAAATAAAATTATGAGTTATTGGATGAATGTGAGGTTGAAACTAGAGGGCAAAATATTTTGTTAGTCCAAAAATGTCTGAAATTTTGCTTGAAGGTAAACCTCAAAACTTGAGAGAAGCTATGAGAATTCTCTGATGATCCTACGAAAAAAAAAAGAATATAATACGGAAATTGACTAGAGTTAAGAAGTCAATAAGTCAAGATTTCTAACACGTATGTTAGGAAATGGATTGTGACACTTTTCAAATAATATGATCTCTATATGTCATTTGTGGGGGGAAAAGGATGTTACGAATAGAAAGAACTGTTTATTTGTGATAGAATCGTGTTTAATAGCATTTGGATCATCTTGTGAGATAGATGCCATTGGGACCCAAACAAATCATTTTTAGCTCGAAATAATATATGGGTCGAAGAACTGTAATTAGAGATTACAGTCAGAAGTGAAGACTTAACTTACTGTATGATATATTCTTGAGTTACGAGAGTATGGTTCATCAAGATGATACTTAAATTGTCGACATTACGAAATTTGAAGTACATCAATGTATAATGTGACAGTTTTTCTAAATAGATTTGAAAGAAATCTACGTAAGATAACCTTAGGGTTTCTTTGCTAATGCAAGAGTAGAAAGAATGTGATTTGGTGCTTATGTTGAGTGAAACAACATAAACATGAAAAATGGCATATGAAATCCTGATATTGTTGCGAAATGCAATGGCTTCATAATTTTGAGGACGCTCAAATTTGGTAGCTAGGTGAATGAGTATTGTCAGTTTAGGGACGCTTAAACTTGATAATAAGATAATTGAAGTTACTAATTTTTGGGACGCTAAAAATTGGTAGTGTCAATAATGAATTGAAACCTTGGTTGATGACTGCTAAAGTGATTACCAAAATGTGACCTATGCCGAAGTGAAGCTACATAGGTGTAGTGAAAGTAATTTTATTGGAATGTCGAGGCATATTTGTCGGTGCCACAAATTCCCTTAGACAACTACTCTCAACTGAAGTTATCACTATTGATCATATTAGGTCAAAATATAACACTGCTGATCCGCTAACAAAAGGGTTAACAAGAGAGTTAGTTGAGAAATCATCAAAAGGAATGGGACTAAAGCCCATAATAAAAGTAAGTACAAAGGAAACCCAACCTTGTTGACTGGAGATCCCAAGATCTTGGTTCAATGGGACAACCTAACTGTAAAGACTTAGTGAGATCACTGTGGGGGTTTTACTCCCGGGTCCATTCCTATGATGATAAAACAGTGATAAAATTTGGATAAGGCTAAGCTATGATTTTAAAGATCCCTATGTGTCGAGATGTCGAACAAATAATACTTTTGTATTGTTAAAGAGATCACCTATGTGAGTAGGGATGGGAATCGGGTCGGATCGGCTCGGGTTTGGCAAAATCCAAATCCAAACCCGATTTTTTGGATAAAACCCGAACCCGGCCCGAACCCGAAAAATACCCGAAAACTAAAACCCGAACCCGATCCAATGGATTTCGGGTATACCCGAAACCCAAAAATTTTTGGATTTGGATAATACCCGAAACCCGAAATCCAAAAACCCGAAATTTTCAATCAAGTTTTATAGAATACACACTTTAATATTTTATACATTATAAAATGTATT
The DNA here is from genome assembly GCA_036435485.1 of Saposhnikovia divaricata. NCBI lineage: Eukaryota > Viridiplantae > Streptophyta > Magnoliopsida > Apiales > Apiaceae > Saposhnikovia > Saposhnikovia divaricata. Next base: position 49,818,803 of record CM071595.1, on the reverse strand, counting down.
ATTTATATTATATAAATAAATTATATTCTTTCCATTAATTTTAATATTTTAATATTTAATTTTGTTATAAAATTTTACATATAATCAATTTTTAATGAATTTAAATCATTAAAATAACCAAATAGATTTGATATGAAATACATCTTAAACACTTAAAGTCTAAAATTGTTTTAATATTTTGGTTTTAATAATACAAGGTTAGTTGTTATACGATGCACCAATGTATTACATTATGAAATATATTGTAGTATAATATATATATATATATATATATATATATATATATATATATATATATATATATATATATTCGGGTTTTTTTTCGGGTTTCGGGTTCGGATCGGGTTTGGATCGATTTTCGGGTTTCGGATCGGGTTTCATAATATCCAAATCCAAAAAAATTTTCGGGTCTGAAAATCAAATCCAAATCCAAAAAATCGGGTTCGGGCTATCCAAAATTTCGGGTTTCGAATCGGGTATCCGTCGGATCGGATTTTTTTCCATCCCTATATGTGAGTGAAGTGGGGTCGCTTCAAGAAGGAATTCTGGGGCCAATTCTGGGAAAAACTCACAGAACCAGGCTAAAGCTCATGACCAAAATGGTCTTAACAGTGAGAACTGAACAAATATAGGGAAAGACTCCAGTGGGGGATGTATCATCATTTCACAAAAAAAGAATGGCAGTTCAAGGTCAACGCGACTACTGAAATTCTAGAAATGTAAATATGTTCTTACAAGGGAAGGTTCAAGGGTTTACGCCTACCTATCCTATGATGGTTTCTACCGTGCGCTCTATCTCCTTGTCAAAGAGTCATTTTGCAATGTCAATTTTTATTCATGTGGAGGATTGTTGGACCACTGACTATTTTTTAGTAAAAATTGAGTGCATTTTATTTTTTGATTTTGTAACTCCTATACTAATGATATTGTAACTCCTATTTTAATGAAATAATACTGATTAATTCATTATGGTGCTGGAGGTTAGAAGATTGATTAGTCTTGTAAGTTACATTTTTATATAAGGAGTCCTTGGGCATCAATATTTTGGAGATAAAAAAAAGATACAAACTCTCTTTGTTTTTCTTGCATTCTTCTTAGAGCTCTAGGATCAATTTTCTGTGAGATAGTAGCGGTGTTTGTTCGGTTCGTAGAAGGCGGATCTTCAAGTGCTTGAGATCACCTTTGTTCGTTGTATCCTGGGAGACAGAAGCCAACACACCTTCAAGCACCACATGGAAGGGGCTTATCTGTTTTAAGGATAGCGTGGTTTTCACGTGCCTCGAACATATTTTTGGTATTTTTGTTCTTGTAATCTTGATTTCAGGTACACTCTTGAACTATACTTCTTACAAGTGATGGCACAATCGTGAGCAAAGCGCAAACAATGAACAAATCACATTCTAGTGTCCAGAGTATTTCATTGAAATGGAGGTGTACAAAAAATGTTAAACCATTCACGAACTCAGTCTCAGGGAGCTAAACTATCGTGTTCAATAAGTTTAAGTGCTTCAACAAGGGTCTTCCTAAACCTGTGAATATCAATTTTCAAATTTTGTCCAGTTATATACACAGCCCTACCAACTTCATAACTCTTAGCATATATAGACTTTGGATCCACAGTCACCGGATTATCGCGACCATAAATATCAGTAAGTGAGCTCTCCTCAGGTTGAATTTTGTACCCCAAGTAATGAATTCCCATTACTCCTGCTGGTTCGCCAAAATAAACAGCTGATGCCCATTCAATCCCCAACGACACCACTTGTATGACTGCTGAGCCTACCGTCAAAAACAATTCGTTGGTTAAGCACCTTGAGCTCCAACCATAACACTGCATGAGCTCACTAGTTCCAAAAATATTGTTAAATTGGACATCTGATCAGGCCTTGCAATGAAATCTGTGCATATCTACTTACAAATGTAGGGTTGTAGTCTGAAAGTATAAACTGTACATCAGACTGAAAGTGACGAGATGTGATAAATAAAGGGATGATAACCTCATTAAATTCATGGAATAAGTTTCCCCTGAAGCCGCTGGAGGAAAATATAACCGCTGGGACAGTATGAATGTACTGACAGGCTGGCAAACTGGCTATGTTTTGATGTATAATCTGAACTGGTGTTGTATTTTTCAGAACTTCATTAGAACCACTACAAGAAATTTCAATTTTAACAACAGAAAATTCCGTTGGCAAGTCAATCAAATCCGTTGTTAAAACACCTTACCAACGGAATGCCCACCGAAATGGACCGTTGGTATAAACGTTGTTGGGAACACCCTTACCAACCGACTGATTTCGGTAGCTAAAGTTACCAACGGAATAGCAAAAGACTAATAATAGACCTCCTTATTTGCAATGTAACCAAAAAAGTAACGTCCCGCCAACGGAATGTTCGGTTGGTAATTCTAGCAACAATTTCCTAACAGATAATCCATTGTTAATTTTAGTAACAAAGACCCAGCAGAAGTGTCCATTGCTAAGTCTAGCAAATCTTTGCTAACAGAACGTTTTTAAATGTTTGATGGTATTCCGTTAGTATAAGCATGTCCGGTGCAAAATTTTATTTTTCTAGTCCTGTAGGATTTTTATATCTATAAAATTTCAAATAAAATAAAGTTACAAAGTATTTTTTATATATATAATCGCATAATTACAATTCACAATGGGTATAAGAGTTACACCATCCCTCTAACCTATACAATAGTACGATCGAGTATCATATCCAAAAGAAGCCTTGAACTAATAATACGACTACGGCCAACCATACTCTATTTGCAGCACAATTAGTCTCATATAACATAATTTAAAGTTTAAGTGCACCATGAACATACTAAACTAGCTACTTGTCACCATTCTAACTATCTAAATTAGTGGATAGGGGACTAAGGATGTTGGAAAGAATTAGCCTCTGAGAATTCTGGTTATTTGATTCTCCATCACTTCTGGTTCTTTCCGCAGTTTTTGATTTTTTGCATTGGCAAAGGATGAACTGCAACGAATAATCTCTGGCATATAATAGGTTTTTCCGATGAACCAACTCTATACACCCTCTTTTTCTTGTCAACCCCTCCTGCTGCATCAAGAAACAATGCATTTTAATCAATAGACTGTCCATCTTTCTCATGCTGCGCCACCGAAGCTGAAGACATCAGCTTTTGTTGTAATATTTCCCGTAAATGAATTACAATAACCATAAGTTAGAATGGCATGTTAGAAATCCTGGAAGACAATGTAATAAAATCATAACCGTGTGACCAGTACATGATTTGTCGAAATATGTAGTTACTTTTGAAGACATTGAGCAGAGTAAAGTACTAATCTTAATCTATCTAATTTACCTAGCTAGATAAATAAAAATAGATAAAGACTTCTGGTCTCTCTTTTGTAGGAATTTAAAATTAAATTACACATTACTCCCGCTTCCTGAATCAAAGCATTAATATAATTCATGAAAGACTGTTTGTATCAAATAATAAATGTAGACCAGTTTCTTTGAATTCCTAAATAATGAGAAAAAAGGCCTGGAGTATTTAGTTACATGTCTTTCGATTAAAGCAGAGTGTAAACATGATTTTCTTGATGAACTCTGTAGCTATTCTTACAAAATGTATGTTTCTCGTTACAGATTATGTACATTTATAAAACCAGAAAAACATGAAAAATGGAAAGTGGCATATGTCAACTCTATCTGGATTTTTATACATATTAGGTTAAATTGTAAAGTACTTCAATGATCTAAAATCATTCTGCAACAAGTGAAACTTTGTATAGCAAGAAAAGACATAAATAAGTTAGTAGTAAGAGTAAGGATTTTTACCTGCATATTCCGGTGCTAGGTACCCAAATGTTCCAACTTAACCTTGTAACCACGGATTTCTCGCCATCAGGAGCAAGTTTAACTAATCCAAAATCCGAAATTTTTACTTTAAAATCGTCACCCAATAAGATGGTGACAAAAGAATTACAATATATATTGTAGATATATAAAATGAAATCACAACCCTGAGAGGAAACAGATGCATCAAAGTACCTGCCTACCATAACTGTAATCATCAAAAGTACAAAACTTCCCCAAAATCCAATATTCATCAACACTACTGAACAAATCTATAACAGTTCCACATTCTAATTACCAACTAACATAAAAGTAAGCATAAAAAATACAAATCTCCCCTAAATCCAATACTCATCGACACTACCGAAGAAATCGATAAAATCTCAATTGATTTAAACAAACTTACAACATAATTCACACCCACGAGGGAGAGAGGGAGGGAGAAACCTGAGTTTTGGCACCGTAAATAAGATTAACAGCATCAGCTTGAGCTAGAAACCTAGTAGGTGAATAATCACCGTTACGAGCAAATGACCCGCCTGCACCAAATTTGTTGAAAGACATAAAATCAAAAATTAAAAGTCAATCTTCAAATATTAACTCGAAGAAAAAAAGCTAATTGACAAGAAAGAAAGTCAAATCGAGCTTCATTAACACGAATACAACTTTGAATTGAGTTTAATTAGCTAGGGTTTGTGATTTTGCAAGTGGGTTTGTGGTAATTGAATTCTAGGGTTTATAATAATTATAGTAATTGAAAACTTAGGGTTCATATGAGTGTTTTTACAATTGATAAAGTTTAGAAAGAGATGAAAGAGAGAGAGAGAGAGAGAGAGAGAGAGAGAGAGAGAGAGAGAGAGAGAGATGAGAGTGGTCGAAATGGGAGAGACGGAAATCAGAGAGACAAAAACTTAGGGTTCATATGAGTGTTTTTCAGTTTTTTGTTTTAGTTTAGTTTTGTTGAAGGGGGAATAATTGGTATAAAAGGGGGAAAATTTCGACTGAGGGGGAAAAACTTCCGCCTTAATTATTTTGTCCTAATTTTTACCATATTTTTTTTATTTTTGTAATTTATTTTTTAATTAATATATTTATTTAAAATATAATAAGTATCATGTTTATTTATATGTATATATGCAATATATTTAAAAAAAATGTAAGAACCCTAATTTTTGGTAATATTTCCTTTTATTTAATATCTTGTGACATTATCATTATGGAACCTTTCTAGTCATCCCTGTTGATTAATAGAATTGTTTGTCTGAGAAACTGCGATGTTACATTTATTATGTAAGATATAAAGGAAGATTGTGAAGGCAGAAGTCTTATTGTTAGTAATATTTATAAAACTTGGGATTTGAGAATGGTTAGAGTATTAAAGGATTTATTAAGAATTATGACGAGGAATTATGGACATTCGAGGAATTTACATAATTAAGTACTTAAGGAATTATAGGGGAAACCTCTACGCGACAAAATATTATTACGAGAGATTAATTAAGATACGATACGAATTAAAGATTTAATAATAAGCATTGGTGGAAGAGTAATAATACAAGGAGTAGTATTGCATGCAAGCCCATGCAACCAAGTGGTTAGAAATCAAGCAAACTAGTTAGCTATTGGAAGATGAATAGTACCTAGTTACTAGCTTTTTCAAAAAAGGGGACAAGAAGTACAAGGAGCCATGCTTGCTAGTACTTACCTATGCTTACATGATATGTATCACCCAACCTAACCTAATACCAATTATTCACCCAACACAAAACACAAACCACAAAACACAAACTCTCCCCCCCCCCCCTTGTATTGCTCTCGGCCAAGGCATAAGGTGGAGAAGAAAATTTCTTCTCCTCCCCCTTCCATCACTCATAAATCACCACATAATTCCTAGGTCATCTACATCATCTAGACAAGGAATGTTAGCAATTTCAATCCATTTCATCCACCCAATTTCAAGTTACAAATTGTTAAAGCTTGGGTGAATAGTAACCATGTTTGTTTTTCCTTTAGATCTTGCATTGTGAGTGTTGTAGGAGACCATCTAAGGTGTTGTTGAGTTGTGAAAAGCTTATCCAAGGCCCCTAGGTGCTCAAGAAGGTATAAAAATCTCAAACCCCCTTGGTTATGTATTATTTATAAAGTATGGTAGTAGATCCATGTGTTTGAGAACTAATCTTGGTTGTATATGTATTGGATAGCATGGATCTTGAGTTTTGATGTTGAGATTGTGAATTTTATGACTATGGATAATATATATATCTCCATGAGTGTTATGAACCATGATCTAAGTGTATTAAGTGTTGATTGTGTTGTGGAAGTGTGAAAAATGATTGATCTAAGTAGTTTGTGCTTGCTGAGTTTTGTCCAGGAACATTGACCTGTATTGTAACACGATTTCGAACCCCCAAATGTTGTCCCCTGATGTCCTACCATATATTGTTGGAAATATAATTGAATGTAGTTTCTGGAAATGTAAGGTTCATGGCTAGGTGATGTATAGATTTTAAGTTATGGCCGGAGGAGTGAATTGTGTTTCTGGATTATGGACTGCACTAAATGACCCCCTTGTGAACCTTGTTTAAACCCCTAAAAATATATGTGGGATCATGGAAAAATTTGAGAATGTAGGGAATGCAGTGGTGAAGACCACCCAAAAGGAATTGGATTAAAATATGAATTTTTGGATTTTATAAAAATGCTAGAGTAAAATTCGCGCAATGGAAAAAGTCGATTAGTGGAGCAAAATTCTAGGGTTAGTGGTTATGAATCGAAAGTGGTAACTAAATTAAGTCGATTAAGTGACGAGCGTAATCGAGGGATGACATGAACCTGTAGTGGGGCTAGAGAGTCATAAGACGAAGTCGTTAAGTTAATTTCGTACCCCCCTAAACCCCGTAATTAAAGAGATATTGTTAAGGTACTAACGAACGATTATTGCTTATGTATAGATCGTTCGAATCCGCACGCTCGACCACCTCAACCAAACCAAGGCAAGTTTACTTTTCAAAACTTATCCCTATACAAGGACTTTTACTGTTGTGTTTGTAGTTTTCAAATTATATCAAATGCTATGTTTATCGAAGTATTGATGCAATTGAGACTGAATAAGTACATATATGCTTGTACCCCTTGAACTTAGATTGAAATGTTTTCTTCGGACAACGACTCTAGCAATAGAGGTCGTAGCGGTCCGTATATACTATTGACCGGGGAGCGGTATATTATTATATCGTATCTAGTTTGCGAAAACCCGAAGGGTCATTCGGGTAGTATCGTATACTCAAGTAACTATTGTTATATCTTCGTAAATACTCGAAACCCTATCTTGGATTAAAAGTTTATTTTATCGAATAATTATTTTATTAATTATTAATATTAAATCTTAAAATATTATTTATTAATCATTGTTCATTATTTAAAGACAAAGTTAATCCAAGATACTTTTTAATTCTTTCAAACTCGAACTCTTTCGAACTCAAAACATTTTCGAAAACCCCCGGTCAGATTCTGCTTCTTGTATGATTTCGAGAATCATCGGTCGACTGATGTCGAACCTCAATTACTCTGTTTTCAATCAAAATCAAGTTTTAAAAGAAAAATAAAAAGGGACTCTGGCAGGTGTGGGAACCGTTGACGAACGATTCTCGGGATGTGTAAGCGGCCGTGAGCCAGGCGGTCCATCACTTATTATTCCGGCCCAGGTGTTGCCGAAGGATGATTACGGATGTAGTTTTCATCGAGGGTGATTACGGATGTAGTTTTCACCCGAGGGATAGTTACGGATGTAGTTTCTATCCTTCTACCGGTAGAGAAGACCCGCGGATTATTGGACTTGGATGTGGCGACTGATCATCGTCAATCCTTGTCAGGTTTTGTGTTTTCTTTAAGTCCCATTCCTCCATTTTGGAAAAATACTTTGACACTGCTTCTTAGGCTTTTGTGCCAAGTAGCCGATAGTGTTCTATTTTGATGAGAAAGATGTTGACTCAATGCAGTATCTAGAACTGCAAGTTTATTTTGAAAACGAGGGCACATAATGTTGCACCTTCGAGATTTATCAACTATGACAAGTGATTTTATATCTGATTGATACAAACAAGTTTAATAACTGCCAATCATATGAAATGTTATATTGCTTACCTTATACATATATTTCTTGCTGAGCTATAGTTGCTCACTCTTGCTTGTTTTCAAATTTTACAAACACAACAGCTAAGCGAAATGGAAAGACCCAGACAGACTGCTCGAAAGCAGGTGACTAGACCCGAGCCAGCACTTGAGATTCCACCGGTAGGCCCCATTACCCGGATTGGTTGGCCGCTTTTATTAGTTCATTTTATTTATCAGTATGACCTGTGCAAGGCAGTGTATCGTAACAAACTTTCAAGCCGCCAACTTCGCTTCATATCGAAGTGTTGCTGGTAGCATAAATACTATTTAATTCGGTTTGTAATAACTCTGATAATTTTATTACTGTTTAATCAATGTGTGACGTTTCTGAGGCTCTAACATGTGTGTGTGTGGTGTGAGTTTATTGTGGGGTCGATGGCTGTGTTATATATATTATGTGCAAGAACAGGTATGTTATTAATGGAAAATGGACCGTGAGCGCCTAGATCTCCGACCCCGGATCTGGGGGCGTCACAGAAATGGTATCAGAGCGAGGTTACAGTTCTCAGAAACGATAGTAATTTAAGAAAGCAACCCTAATAATAATAACAATAACGATAACCCTAATAATAACATTAATAATACTTAGAACTCTCATCGAGTTTGTAGTCGGGTTATCGGATATAGCCCTGACTTTAAGGCCCGTGAGGGAACTACTCCTACACCTTTCTTTTATGGTTAGTGACCCACCTTATTTCCCTTGTGTAGATGGAGGAGATACCACACCCTGAGGCTTTCGAGAGAGAGCATGATGAGGCACTGATGCGAGAGACCGACGATCCTGAGGAGGATATGGGTGCTGACTCCGAGCTTGGCCCCTGGATTACACTGATAGAGGATATTGATGATGAGGATCCCGTTAAGGAGCCCTTTGAGCCAGAGCCAGAGCCAGAGCCTGTTACCCCATCTCCTGTAGCTACTGATGAGGAGAGTGTGAGATCCGGCGAGGGTCGTGTTGTGTCACCCCCACCTTCTCCACAGACATCTAGCCCTGTTTCATCGGACGGTGACTCTGTGGATGACATTTATGGCGAGGAGGAGCTTGACCCTACCCCTGCTACTGCTCCTGCTCCTGTTGCTGCTGCTGCACCTACTCCTGTTCCTGTCATACCACCTCCACCGATGGACCTACCCCCAGTGTCGGGTACTGAGCACGCTTATGTGGTACAGTTCCTGACCCGAGACTTACTATCTGCAGAGGCCCGACTTAACGAGGCGAGGCGGGCACTAGTGGAGGAGCGCGAGGCACGCTTGAGGATCCAGGCTGAGATGAGGACCGCTGTTGCTAGGAGGACTAGGGCTCGACTCCATAGGATTGAGAGGAGGAGTCACGATAGGATTCTTGGTTTAGGGATCCAGGCTAGGGATGCTAGGCGTGTTGTGCGTCGTGCATTTGCCCGAGTGAGGACCTTGCTCCGTCGCGGCGCGGCCCCGTGATGTGTTACTGATAGCTCAGTCCCCTAGGTTCAAATGACATTAGTGTGTCGATTTTGCGGGATAGTTGACTTGTGCAGTGGTATCCTTTCTGACCAGTGGATGAGTAGACTGACCTACAGATATGTAGATGTGATTTCGGGTAGTATGTACGGATGTAGCCCTACTTTTGTGTAGCCTGACTATTCGGATGATGTATTTGTATTTGTTCCACTTTTGCTAGACTTTGACATCGGAACTATGTATTTGGTTCTAACATCCAAACTTTGTGATAACCCTTGTACCGTACTTATTTAGTTTCAGTTTCCTTAATATTGCCTCAACTGCTTTACTTTCCGATGCCATGCTTTACTGTTTTGATATACAACTATGATTATACAATTGCTACAAGCCACAAATACAACCATGCTGTTTCAAATTTAAGATATGCGATTTCAAATTGTTTTCTACAATTTCCAAAAATGTTCCTACAATCTTTAAAAATAAATTTTTCAAAAAAAAAATTGTTTTGAAATTTTGGAAAAAAAAAAATTTTGAGGTTTCGAAGTTTTGAAAACCCTTGTAAATGTTTTCGCATCCCAAAGGGATTTTTCCCCAAAAATGTTTGACATTTTTTCTCCGACATCGGATCATTAAAACTTTTGCACTTCCACCCTTATGAGGAGGAACGATACGCTCCTTACCCGTGCAAACGCTGTCAGGTAATTGGAAAACCCTAACCCCCTTCTTGTTTTATTATCAGAATCATGCCACCCAGAAGAATGAACACTCGAGCTCACCCGATCAGTTCTGAGGGCCAGGGTAGCCACCATGGAACCGGAGGCCACCAGAACCATGAAGGGGAAAATGCCAACCTGAGTGAGAATGAGGGCAACGATTATAACTTGTTTGATGACTCTGAGTATGAGGAAGAAGAAGCTGGTGGTGACACCCGAGAGGTAGAACATCCTAGGGGAGGCCCTATGGAACAGTTCATGGAGTTACTTAGGCAGAACTTGGACCGTCCTCCAGTTCAGCAACCACCCCAGAATGCTAATGCTAATGCTTTCCGGAACTTCAAATCCCTGAAACCCCCAGAATTTAAAGGAACTGCCGACCCGGTCGAGGCAAGGGCCTGGCTGAAGGAAATGGAAAAATCTTTCGAGATACTAGGTGTCGCTGAAGAGCAGAAGACTGTTTTCGCCACTTACCTTCTGAAGGGTGAGGCGAACTATTGGTGGGAAGCTAAGAAGAATTTGGAAGGAAGAGGTGTGGTGACCTGGGAGAGATTTAGCGAGCTGTTCTTGGAGAAGTACTTTCCTAGGTTCATGGAGACACAAATGGAGCTGAAGTTTTTGGAGCTGAAGCAAGGAAATATGACGGTGGCCGAGTATGAGGCCAAATTTACTGAGCTGTCGAGGTTTGTGCCGGAATATGTGAACTCTGAAGCAAAGAGGGCCCGAAGGTTTCGATTAGGGCTAAAACAATGGATTCAGAATCGTGTGGCGGTTCTTGAGCTGACAGACTATGCCACCCTGGTACAGAAAGCGTCAATTGTTGAGGCTGGGAGTGAACAGATGCAGAAGGAGAGAGAAGGAAAGAAGAGGAAGTTTGATAGTCGAAAGGGAAACTCTGCGGGTGGGAGCTTTCCGAGCAAATTTAAGCGAGGAACGATGTCCCAACCCAGCGGAAACTTTGGAACCAAGAGAGCTGAAAGTTGGAGTGTGGGCCAGAGCGGCCGACCACAGGGATCGTCTTACTCTACCTGTAACACCCCTAGATCCGGGGTCAGGGATCTGGTCGTTACCGTCTCAATTCCCATCCACAGTTCAACATAAATATTAAATTACAACCTTGTGACCCAAAACAATAACATAAAACACACCCGTTATAGTCCCAGAGATGAAATCAGAGTAACAACCAAATTTTATTAAACACATTATGAGTTCTTACAACCCAAAAGAATTTTAATATAAATACATACTCTTTGCCATCCATTTACATGAGTCATACTAGACCATATACTTGGTACTGAAAGAATAAATCTATCCTACCAATAGCTTTCTCTTCGGCTCTGGTAGTCTCATCGTCCTCACCAGCATCGAGTGCGCCTTGTGCGAGTCATCTGGTCTAGCTGTTGTTGTGATATAATAATAAAGCAAGGGTGAGCAATAGCCCACCAACAATAATATTTAACTGAACGATAATATATAACAGTTCAAAAGTATCTTTCAAACCATATGCCATGCATTTACGGAAATGATGCCAGTATAATATGAACGATGAAGTTACAAGGTAACTCAAAATGTAAATATATGAGGGAATATCTGCTATGTCGAAAATAAGCAAGATATTATAAAGAGGAACTTGCAAGGAAAATATTGCAATTTCAGTTACGAACACTTTTCCAGCTCTGCCAACAGTAATCATGTTGCAGGAAATAAATAAGTTTGGATGATGAACCAATGATGGAGTATTCACCGCGCCCGCTGTTCCAATCTTGATGATCAGTCAAGATCGTACAGCTCAAATTAGATTTACTACCGGTAGAAGGAAGAACTGACGGCTTTACTTGTCTACCGCCTTACTAGCTCTCCCAGGCCAACGGTTGGGCCAAAGGGGATGGACCGGCGCTACTCGGCCTCTTACACGACTCCTAGTTCCAATAGAATTCATGATTCTGAATGTAACGTTCGTCCCCCTTTCCCCAAGTATAATACTTGTTGATAAGACTCTACAAAGTAGTCGTATCTAGTTGGAAAGGAAAATTCACCAATAACTTCCAAGCTATTGCTTGGTAACGAACATCAACTTGTTCCAACAATCTTACCCCTCGAAAGATGAGAAGGTAAACACAGACTTAATGAGTCCATAGCAACCAAGTTGCGAGTGAAGAGGATAAATTATGACCGGGAAGTCAACAAGATAAATAACATTGCTCAAGTAGGTTCCCCTATAATATGGAAGTTTGAGCGAGCATTTAAATCCTTTTAAGATAGATTTAAATGAAAAAGAAAGAGTTGGGAACCTTTCCTTGATAAAATAGTCGTAAAAAGACTCCGAAATATTTTACATAATATCTGGAGGTGGAAGGTAATCTCCGAATAATATAAATTATTTTAAAAAGAATTTTAAAAGGATTAAATAAATATTCCAAGAATATTTATTTACTCAATAATAATTATGGAATATTATTAACTCATAATATTGCTCGTAAGTAATCCTCGAATGAATATATGGAATTATTTAATAAATAAATCCCTCCTTAAATGAATATTCGAAATAATATTCATTAAATAATTAAACTCCAATAAATATTTAAAATAGTATTCAATAAATAAGTCGAACCTTAAATGAATATTCGAAAATAATGTTCATTTAATATTTACTCTTTTAAATGAAAATCCAAATAGCATTCATTTAATAAATAATCTTCTAAATGAATATCCAAATAATATTCATTTAGTAATCAAAACTTTAAAGGAATAATCGAAATAATATTCCTTAAGTAAATAGAACTTCCAATGAATATTTTAAAATAATATTCATTAAGTACATAAAACCTTAAATGAATATTCGAAAGTAATATTCATTTAATAAATAACATTCTAAAGAATATCAAAATAATATTCATTAAATATCAACTCTAAATGAATATTCAAAATTAACATTCATTTATTATCTCTCGACTAGGATAATACTCGAATAACATTCCTCGAAATATTTCCAAGTAATTGATACTTTATGGAATATAATAACGTTTAACAATAACCTTCCTCAGATAAATAATAATCTGTCGTTGGAATCCCTCCGGGTTTCCACGACTATCTATAACTCAAAATACCGACTCCCGGTCTATATTTAGAATGAATATCATATGCCCTTCGCTAAGGGTCTTACCAAAATAATCCAGCTTATTACTGATAAATCGTATCTAGTCTATAAGCCAATATCAATTCAGGGAACAAGTATCACAAAAAAACCAGAGTCACAATATAATTGGAAACAGGCATGCATGCGATGGCATATGTAAAATAGAAATCATATACATATATTATCACAACAACAGGTTCAAAGGTTTGAACACTTGCCTGGTAGTCGGGTGTGGGTAGAGGTAGCGTGTCCCGGTTCAGCTCGGTGATCTATAAACAATCAGAATATTCGAGATTAATCACCTAACACTTCTTTAGAAGGTTACGTATAACTTTACTTAAGTCGAAACACGCTTTCAAGTTATCTCGTTATGCACCCTTTTGTATAACTCTTTTTATTACCGATACGATCCGACTTTTGTTCGTTATTAAGACATGTCATTGTACTTACACTTGACATATACTTAAGCCGGGTAAGTCCTAAGGTCGGTCGTTTACGAACCAAGATTATACCTCGAGTTTTATCGCCCATTTTCTAAGTGTTTTACCAAAGTTATAACCAAGTATCCATTTTAGGGGTTCGTTTATATTTAACCTCGACTTGAACATTTTTATAAAATCGCAAAACGATCCAAATGACATGTGGTTTTCTTTCAAATCTTCCTCATGACCTCTAATATTTAATTACCATGATTCGTCACAAACTTTCATATTTTACCGAGGTTCAATTTTAATAACGAACTTGTAGTTACGATTTCGAACAACTTTTACTAAGTCGGCCATAACTCCTAAACCGTAAGTCGGAATGCTTCGATTCTTTCGCCAAAGCGATCTATGACTCGAGATCTACAAGGTTAGGTCATGTATCCATTAAGGTCAGAAATTTAACCTAACTGTTATGCACGAATTACTAAGGTCTAATGAAAATCGGGCATTACGACGGCTATAAATCGAACGTTTCAAAATTGTTTTCAACACAACCAAGCCACACCGGGCATCCATACATCTTATACACATGTTATACATCTCAACAAGTCCAGGAATATTACTCTTCACCATCATAATCATCATATGGTCAAACCAACTACAAGATCATGCTCATGATAACACTAATGTCATAACTATGCTAAAATCCACCAAAAACATACATAATCTTAAAATAACATCTAGGGTTCTTAAGGATTATACCTTCCTTGGAGAGTGTCCTAGCCTTACTAAGCTTGTTATAGTCCTTGTATAGCCTCAACAAAGCTTAGATCATCCAAACAAAACAAGAAATCAAAGTTAGTTTCTAAGGGTTACTATTCATCATCACTTTTGTAAAAATCATAGAAAATCGAAAAATAAGAGTTTGGCTCTCAAATTTTTACCACATCTTGGCCTCTTCATAAGCTTTGTTTTGAGTCCTATATCATCTAATTTGAAGCTTCGTAGCTATGGTTTTGAACCCGTTTTTCCCACTGGACAGAAACTGGTCAGATTTGTTGCCCCAACTTTGAGCATGGATTTGACTAGGCTATACTACTTTGTTGGCCATGAAATTTTGAACGAACCTTACACATGGTGTGGAGAGGCTATGGTCAAAATTTGGTGATTTTAGAAGCTCTAGATTTTGAGATATGAATTTTTCTTTCATGGCTATTCTTGCTGGGCAGTTTTGAAGAAATGGAGAGAATGGAGTTTGCTTGGCTTGTCTTTGATCTCATCTAGTCTAAATGAATTATTGTTGATAATATCTTGCATAAAGCCACTTTAATAAAGTGCTTTGGTCATGGATGAGCTAATCAAGTGGACAAGTGTTGCATTCTTGTGGCAAGGTGTGTGTTGTAAGTTAAGTGCTTGGTTGGTTTTCTAATGATGCTAGTTAACTTGTAACTAGCTTGGTTACTTGATGTTATCCACTAGCACATGCATGTATCTTGATTCCTTGCTTGTTTCCTTGTCCGTTTATTACTCAATTCATTGATCGTTCGGAGGAATAACTCATTCGTTTCTAGTTAGGGTTTTACTGACAACCTTCTTAACATTTATAATACCATTCTCCATCTTTCTTGGTAACTCTCGAATTTAAATTCCTTAAATCCTCTCATTAAATCCTTAAGTCTATCAGTGTCCAGGGAATTCTCGGAGAAAATAAAAATGCTGTTTTTCAGAATCCGACAGCTTTTACATACACTTATTTTCCCCTCGAATCACTAATACGAATTCAAAAATCCATTCCGGGTACTTCTATATAGTGTCGTCTCATAATATTCTCATTCCCACCAAAAACACTATTCATCCATTTTTCTTTACTTACTCTCTCGGTTTATACAAATGTCCCGATTCTCTTTCGAACATTCCTTAACCCTTTTACGGAACCACCGGACTAATAACAGATATCGATTTGGATGACATAAGAATAATCTTCTTCATTGGAATTGCCACTTCTTAATTTCCTAGGAGATAGATAATTCTTATATAAGTTGTCAACCAATACCATTCTTCATGGCATATCATAATTGAATCCGAATCCATTCAATATCCATCTATTAACCCATTGATACATTCATACTCCAATACATAATAAAAAGTTTTAATTAGTACCAAAAATCTGGGTTCTTACAAATTATATCCAAAATTTGGGGTTCTTACAGTCTCCCCTCCTTAAAAGGATTCCGTCCCGGAATCAGGTAGGAAACAATCGGGTTCTTGTTTGTCATCTAGCTTTCCAGTCCTCGGTTGAACCTTAATCATTTTAACCCGTTTACAGCACATCTCCGTAGTGCTACAGTACTCTCTTTTTCCTTTTTATCAACTTTTCTACTTTTGCACATCACACTATCCTGGTTCTGCTCTTACTCATTCATATAATATCACCCTTATTGGTATCTACAGTGACATCGGTATCACTATCGCATTGCGAATTCGGAGATAACCTCACTCGCACTATGCATTTCCTGATCGCCTTAATCTTCGTAATCTCGATCAATATAGAGAAGTGGAATGATTTATTGAGAGATCACTATGATCAATTGAACATTTGTTATATTGCATAGTTAGTACAGAAGGGGGCCAGCCTTTAGTACTTGACAAGCAATTAAACAAGTTATGGTATTCCACTTAGACTTCTATCACATAGACAGATAGTCACGTAGCAGTACCTCCCCTCCTTAAAGGGTTGTTCTTCTCAATTCATAAAGAAGATGAATAAGAGAGAAGAAAAGAAAAGAATTCTAAAGGATTATAGAATTTTTTTTTTTTTTTTGTAAAATATCATACTCATAATTTACCTCTGAACTATAGAGGTTCATCAAAGAAGAAAATAATCATGATTATATCCAATACCATTTGATCGCAATTTCACGTGTCAACATATCTTGCTGTTTTGTCCATTATTCTATGGACCTATACTCTGGTTCAATCTTAGCAACACTTTTGGAAAAATCTTTCAACCTCTCAGGTTAAATCTTAGGTTTCTCGCTGGACATCATTGTTACTGACATTCCATGTCACGCTACTAGCTTTTCATATCTATTATATTAACACTATCAGGTTGTCATCCTGATAATTCATCAGAAACCCATTTATTAATCCATTCATAACATTCCTTACTTCACATTTCATATATGCTTTCCCAGTCTTTTCTTTATCAATCACATCCTTCTTATTATCTGATATTTATTTACCTCTGTTATTTACTTCCACCTTCATCTCTTTATTAAGGCATCTTTTGCACTTGGCACCTCCTTATTGGTATCCCGTCACATTTACTCTATAATCATCACATTATTTCAAATTTAAAACATCCGAAATGAATCTGGCCGATTTCTTTAGCTAGATCCAATATAATCTACTTCTGTCAACTTGTTTCTCATCACTTATTCTTTTCTACCCGCGGTTTTTCACAGGTTGTCTTTCATAAGTCAGACCAGGTCGTACACCTACCTGCTCGCACTCTTATCATCTGTTGAGCATCTGCATTTTACTGGTGTAGCTTTGCCACAAGAAACACGTTACTACCATGCTATAAGCTTTGGGGGTAAAACTGGCTCGAATGCCACCTTCCGAACACTTTAAACCCTCAGGTGGCCTAATAAGTCTCGGGCTCAACTGCCCTTCTCTCTAAATCTCATTAATTTTTTCCACGGGAATACATTTAGCATCATGAATCATCAACCTCATATTCTCTATCTTGTTTGCGCAGAAGTACACTAACACAAACTTGCTTGTCATTCATCAACATGCCATTTAGCTTATCAATAGCAGCACTTTCTTTATCTTTACGTTGTCATCTACTTTCTTAGAAGAATCACCATCGCTTGTTGCTTACGTAGTGCCTTAATAGCTAACCGTACGGGTTTTAATCCTTTAGGGAGACAAAGTAATCACTATTCCTTATCCATAAGGAACACTTCCTGAACTTGATGTAGATATTACATGAAGTAGATAAAATTGTAGAAGAGTTTCAAGCATCGCAGCTAAGTCAGGTTGATGAAACTATCACTCATGCATCTTCCATAAAAGACTGGAAACTTAATGGTTTACTTCGTCAATTTTTTTTTTGTATCATGGTCCTGGTTTGCCTCAAAACGGGACCTTCTAAGGTATGTAATATGCTTAAGATCCATCAGGAATCGAATCTTTACTTAAACTACTATTACCGTCGATTCTTGCACAATCATCAGAAGGAATGTAAATTCCTCCATCCCGATATGACCTTCAAGGTCCTTCCAAATATTATTCTGTTTCTTCGGTATGAACATTTGTAATTATTCCTTTATACTTAGACTGTCGGCCACCTCATTGGCCTTTCCTAATAATAATAATTTCTGGTAATCCTTGTTCTCCGGATACATTTCAATTCAATTTTTTTTTACCTCATTCTCATCACTGTTGGGTGAAAGCATTCTCCCTTAAGCTCTGCTGAAGGAGAAAAATATATCTATCAGTCTTTTTCCATAAGTCATTCCTTCCAACTACCCGTGGGAACTTTATCACGTTTATTCCCAATCCTACTTAGGATACTTCTTTTCTTAGTTCTTTCCTTATCTTAGGATGATCTCAACCTTTATAGGTTCAATCCATACTCCCTCAGGGTTTCATACATGCATCATCTGGTATATTGTTATTGTGTCTTACATTCTCTTCCAAACTTCTAGTTGGAAATTCAGAATATTAGCTTTTCCTTGTAAGGTTTCTTAGGTCGTCCTCATCATTCCTCCTGTATTTTCTAGGTACAGGGTACATCAAAACGTCTTTGATCAATACCCTAATAATTCTATCTCTGTTCTTTCCAGAACTCTTTTTAATAATCTGTACAGGTCATTGTTGCCTTAGCAAATCCAACTCATATCATCTGAATTCACAATGTCTTTATTAGGGTTAGTGCCATCCCTTGTACATTCCCCAGGGTTTGCCTTACTTTATGGATATCTTATCCTTAATTCAACTGCCAAGGAATTCCTGCATCCTATAATTGGCAATCAAATCATGTATCCTTAATAAGGGTCTCTTTTCAATCATTCTTTTTTGATAATCGATCGGTAGCTTACTGCTAATTTCTTCTTTCAGATAGTGGTCAACCTATTTGACCTTCCAAAAGACAACGTAGGTCTATCTGCTCTTTTACAGAACTTGTTAATGGTAGCAAGGATGTTCTGAAAGATATTGGTCGAGTTCAACGTGAATTTCCTAGTGCTTATCGTTCTTCGCAAAGGTACTTGCCTCAAAGAAAGTTCCTACAACATACTGTTCAATTTCTGACCATTTCTATACTCTCTTCATATACCTTCATTGTTTACTTTCCTCCGTCATAATATATTCATGGTATTCACGATACCCTAACATCATACATCTCAAGTCACTATACTTCCATTTTACTCGTAATCTTGGACAACCATATACACATGAGTCACTTTAGTACGGGTGACCCCATCCCAAAAAGGTCTAGTGAATTCCCAATCAAAACATGGGCTGTTCAGCAGAAGATTCCTACGATCTCATTAATGTTTCCTTTATATCAGAAGGCCTTGCAGTCGGTGCTTTCTTAGAAGCAACCCTGCTTTGTTCTTTCATTGCTGGTCTAGTCACTTGATAATCCTTTGTGACTTGCCCTCAACTGGCCACACTAAAATTATATATGATTTTAGGGGTTGGCTAATTTAGCATTACTTTTCTAGCAATTGCTGGCATAGTGCCTTCTACTTTGATACCTTTCTACCTTTCCAAAACTTTACTCCATATAAGTCTTAATCGACTTCTCGGCACCGTCTTTGGTCACCTTTCCTCTATTTTTATCTTTTCAACTATTCTTATCACTACCACGTGCCACGCAAGCTTACCATTCCTGGCATAACAGCCTTTTCACTTAAGTCAATCTCGGAGTTTCTCAGTCCGGCTGGTTTCTTACTTACATTTCCTGTTTTCGTCCAATCTCACTTCATCATTGTATTTCTACAATCAATCGCGATAACCGGGGTCTGTCCACCAACCCATGTAGCGGCTACCTTACCCAATTCACGGGGTTTTCCCCAGTTTCTACTCTCTTCCATGATGTTCTCTGATAATCAGAAAGACAAGGTTTGCCAAAATTCGTTGAAGTTCTTCCCAGAATTAAGGAAATTTTGGTCAATCTATCCATCGACTGGTAACACTAAGGAGACCAGTTTCGAAACCTGAGGAATAGTTCTATGAACCTCCTAGTAGGTAGAACCGTAAGCAGTCATAATTAATGAAATAATCGTCATCGGGTTGGAAATTTAACCCCTGGAGAGGAACCAATTTTATACATCCCTTAGAAGGGAATTAACAGTTATAAACTGAAACTTGTCACAACGTCCTGATACCTATACGTCCTGATATTCAATATTACCAAATGTCAGTCTACCTGACTACCAGTCTCAGAAGGAACATTACCGTCGGAGTTGGTTGTTCCACAAAAATTGGCACTACTAAGGCCATCCGAACCTGGTGAACCATGCTGTCCGAATGCATCCGTAAGTACTTTGTCGTGCTGCGCAAGCACACATCCTAATCTTTTATGCGAAGCGTCGTTGGAAGCACAAAGTCTCCCTTTTTCCATTAAACAATGCCAACTCTTGATCATTACCAATTTCATCTTTTAGCTCCAGGAAGATTTTCTCACATTTTTCTCTTTAACTGCTGATCGTATTACTTGATCCGTTATAATTCCGTGTCGGAGTAAACTTAAGGTAACTACTATAATCCATTCAAAGAAAAGAAAGAATTTAATATTCCTCTGAGTCACTTGCATCTAACGTTTCTGGTTCATCATTTCACTGAGTTAAATTAACCCTATACTTAGTCTCTGACAATAGTCTCATTACGAGTTCGTCTTGACTCACTGGTCTTATCTTCCGGTAGGTTCTGAGATTATTGTCTTGCTTACTACTTCCTTATATAACTTTGTCCAATCATGCTGTCACTTCCCAATGTTTTCACTTTCTAACTGATTCATTCATAAAATGGACATTTTCTTGAATAAAACAACTTCATCAACCTCAATTTGGTTCCATAAATTACAACCTATGACATCTGCCTTCTCATGGCGAATTATTACTGACAATATTCATACTTATTCATTTATCAAATGATATGGCACTTACTGCCTCTTCTCAACTATTCCTAGGGACTCTGCTCCTCGCCTTATATCGATGCCTTTGATAATCATACATCCTTCTAGCACTCTTTTCGTTAATATGAAAGTCTCTAATGATTCTCATCTATTCCCATATAAGATCTCAAGTAATTCTTCCAATCCGTCTTACTTGCTGGTACTACCTCCAGTAGTCCAGCCACGAATCCAACATGAATCTTCAGTTCTCTTGCTAATAGCTTAGTTCTTTATGCCCACTTTTCTGAGCTCTATACCTTAATCATCTCAGTCTTTCTGGCTACAACCCTCATTCTTCGAGGGTAAGCTCCTTATCCTAACAAGATTTTCCTTATCTGTTGGAACCTCTTTCGGGTCTCCAGTAGGGTACTCTATTGAATTTACCCGCTGATCTTCAACATATAATAAAGCATCATCGCGCTGCTGCTCGTATGCCTCAAGGTCTGTTGCCTTACTTGTCGATGGGATATCGAGCTAAGTTACTATCATGATACTTAATAGTTCCCATAAGAGTTTTATAGGTCATCACTACATTAAGTAGTCCGACTATGAACTTGGCAAGAGTTCTTGTTATCTTAATGAATTTATTGTTTTAACGTCGCCTCATCTCTGGGGTTTATAACGTACGCTCTGATACCACTTCTGTAACACCCCTAGATCCGGGGTCAGGGATCTGGTCGTTACCGTCTCAATTCCCATCCACAGTTCAACATAAATATTAAATTACAACCTTGTGACCCAAAACAATAACATAAAACACACCCGTTATAGTCCCAGAGATGAAATCAGAGTAACAACCAAATTTTATTAAACACATTATGAGTTCTTACAACCCAAAAGAATTTTAATATAAATACATACTCTTTGCCATCCATTTACATGAGTCATACTAGACCATATACTTGGTACTGAAAGAATAAATCTATCCTACCAATAGCTTTCTCTTCGGCTCTGGTAGTCTCATCGTCCTCACCAGCATCGAGTGCGCCTTGTGCGAGTCATCTGGTCTAGCTGTTGTTGTGATATAATAATAAAGCAAGGGTGAGCAATAGCCCACCAACAATAATATTTAACTGAACGATAATATATAACAGTTCAAAAGTATCTTTCAAACCATATGCCATGCATTTACGGAAATGATGCCAGTATAATATGAACGATGAAGTTACAAGGTAACTCAAAATGTAAATATATGAGGGAATATCTGCTATGTCGAAAATAAGCAAGATATTATAAAGAGGAACTTGCAAGGAAAATATTGCAATTTCAGTTACGAACACTTTTCCAGCTCTGCCAACAGTAATCATGTTGCAGGAAATAAATAAGTTTGGATGATGAACCAATGATGGAGTATTCACCGCGCCCGCTGTTCCAATCTTGATGATCAGTCAAGATCGTACAGCTCAAATTAGATTTACTACCGGTAGAAGGAAGAACTGACGGCTTTACTTGTCTACCGCCTTACTAGCTCTCCCAGGCCAACGGTTGGGCCAAAGGGGATGGACCGGCGCTACTCGGCCTCTTACACGACTCCTAGTTCCAATAGAATTCATGATTCTGAATGTAACGTTCGTCCCCCTTTCCCCAAGTATAATACTTGTTGATAAGACTCTACAAAGTAGTCGTATCTAGTTGGAAAGGAAAATTCACCAATAACTTCCAAGCTATTGCTTGGTAACGAACATCAACTTGTTCCAACAATCTTACCCCTCGAAAGATGAGAAGGTAAACACAGACTTAATGAGTCCATAGCAACCAAGTTGCGAGTGAAGAGGATAAATTATGACCGGGAAGTCAACAAGATAAATAACATTGCTCAAGTAGGTTCCCCTATAATATGGAAGTTTGAGCGAGCATTTAAATCCTTTTAAGATAGATTTAAATGAAAAAGAAAGAGTTGGGAACCTTTCCTTGATAAAATAGTCGTAAAAAGACTCCGAAATATTTTACATAATATCTGGAGGTGGAAGGTAATCTCCGAATAATATAAATTATTTTAAAAAGAATTTTAAAAGGATTAAATAAATATTCCAAGAATATTTATTTACTCAATAATAATTATGGAATATTATTAACTCATAATATTGCTCGTAAGTAATCCTCGAATGAATATATGGAATTATTTAATAAATAAATCCCTCCTTAAATGAATATTCGAAATAATATTCATTAAATAATTAAACTCCAATAAATATTTAAAATAGTATTCAATAAATAAGTCGAACCTTAAATGAATATTCGAAAATAATGTTCATTTAATATTTACTCTTTTAAATGAAAATCCAAATAGCATTCATTTAATAAATAATCTTCTAAATGAATATCCAAATAATATTCATTTAGTAATCAAAACTTTAAAGGAATAATCGAAATAATATTCCTTAAGTAAATAGAACTTCCAATGAATATTTTAAAATAATATTCATTAAGTACATAAAACCTTAAATGAATATTCGAAAGTAATATTCATTTAATAAATAACATTCTAAAGAATATCAAAATAATATTCATTAAATATCAACTCTAAATGAATATTCAAAATTAACATTCATTTATTATCTCTCGACTAGGATAATACTCGAATAACATTCCTCGAAATATTTCCAAGTAATTGATACTTTATGGAATATAATAACGTTTAACAATAACCTTCCTCAGATAAATAATAATCTGTCGTTGGAATCCCTCCGGGTTTCCACGACTATCTATAACTCAAAATACCGACTCCCGGTCTATATTTAGAATGAATATCATATGCCCTTCGCTAAGGGTCTTACCAAAATAATCCAGCTTATTACTGATAAATCGTATCTAGTCTATAAGCCAATATCAATTCAGGGAACAAGTATCACAAAAAAACCAGAGTCACAATATAATTGGAAACAGGCATGCATGCGATGGCATATGTAAAATAGAAATCATATACATATATTATCACAACAACAGGTTCAAAGGTTTGAACACTTGCCTGGTAGTCGGGTGTGGGTAGAGGTAGCGTGTCCCGGTTCAGCTCGGTGATCTATAAACAATCAGAATATTCGAGATTAATCACCTAACACTTCTTTAGAAGGTTACGTATAACTTTACTTAAGTCGAAACACGCTTTCAAGTTATCTCGTTATGCACCCTTTTGTATAACTCTTTTTATTACCGATACGATCCGACTTTTGTTCGTTATTAAGACATGTCATTGTACTTACACTTGACATATACTTAAGCCGGGTAAGTCCTAAGGTCGGTCGTTTACGAACCAAGATTATACCTCGAGTTTTATCGCCCATTTTCTAAGTGTTTTACCAAAGTTATAACCAAGTATCCATTTTAGGGGTTCGTTTATATTTAACCTCGACTTGAACATTTTTATAAAATCGCAAAACGATCCAAATGACATGTGGTTTTCTTTCAAATCTTCCTCATGACCTCTAATATTTAATTACCATGATTCGTCACAAACTTTCATATTTTACCGAGGTTCAATTTTAATAACGAACTTGTAGTT
Organism: Saposhnikovia divaricata; assembly: GCA_036435485.1. Classification (NCBI taxonomy): domain Eukaryota; kingdom Viridiplantae; phylum Streptophyta; class Magnoliopsida; order Apiales; family Apiaceae; genus Saposhnikovia; species Saposhnikovia divaricata. The sequence goes on along the minus strand of CM071595.1, from coordinate 49,794,394 downwards.
ACGATTTCGAACAACTTTTACTAAGTCGGCCATAACTCCTAAACCGTAAGTCGGAATGCTTCGATTCTTTCGCCAAAGCGATCTATGACTCGAGATCTACAAGGTTAGGTCATGTATCCATTAAGGTCAGAAATTTAACCTAACTGTTATGCACGAATTACTAAGGTCTAATGAAAATCGGGCATTACGACGGCTATAAATCGAACGTTTCAAAATTGTTTTCAACACAACCAAGCCACACCGGGCATCCATACATCTTATACACATGTTATACATCTCAACAAGTCCAGGAATATTACTCTTCACCATCATAATCATCATATGGTCAAACCAACTACAAGATCATGCTCATGATAACACTAATGTCATAACTATGCTAAAATCCACCAAAAACATACATAATCTTAAAATAACATCTAGGGTTCTTAAGGATTATACCTTCCTTGGAGAGTGTCCTAGCCTTACTAAGCTTGTTATAGTCCTTGTATAGCCTCAACAAAGCTTAGATCATCCAAACAAAACAAGAAATCAAAGTTAGTTTCTAAGGGTTACTATTCATCATCACTTTTGTAAAAATCATAGAAAATCGAAAAATAAGAGTTTGGCTCTCAAATTTTTACCACATCTTGGCCTCTTCATAAGCTTTGTTTTGAGTCCTATATCATCTAATTTGAAGCTTCGTAGCTATGGTTTTGAACCCGTTTTTCCCACTGGTCAGATTTGTTGCCCCAACTTTGAGCATGGATTTGACTAGGCTATACTACTTTTTTGGCCATGAAATTTTGAACGAACCTTACACATGGTGTGGAGAGGCTATGGTCAAAATTTGGTGATTTTAGAAGCTCTAGATTTTGAGATATGAATTTTTCTTTCATGGCTATTCTTGCTGGGCAGTTTTGAAGAAATGGAGAGAATGGAGTTTGCTTGGCTTGTCTTTGATCTCATCTAGTCTAAATGAATTATTGTTGATAATATCTTGCATAAAGCCACTTTAATAAAGTGCTTTGGTCATGGATGAGCTAATCAAGTGGACAAGTGTTGCATTCTTGTGGCAAGGTGTGTGTTGTAAGTTAAGTGCTTGGTTGGTTTTCTAATGATGCTAGTTAACTTGTAACTAGCTTGGTTACTTGATGTTATCCACTAGCACATGCATGTATCTTGATTCCTTGCTTGTTTCCTTGTCCGTTTATTACTCAATTCATTGATCGTTCGGAGGAATAACTCATTCGTTTCTAGTTAGGGTTTTACTGACAACCTTCTTAACATTTATAATACCATTCTCCATCTTTCTTGGTAACTCTCGAATTTAAATTCCTTAAATCCTCTCATTAAATCCTTAAGTCTATCAGTGTCCAGGGAATTCTCGGAGAAAATAAAAATGCTGTTTTTCAGAATCCGACAGCTTTTACATACACTTATTTTCCCCTCGAATCACTAATACGAATTCAAAAATCCATTCCGGGTACTTCTATATAGTGTCGTCTCATAATATTCTCATTCCCACCAAAAACACTATTCATCCATTTTTCTTTACTTACTCTCTCGGTTTATACAAATGTCCCGATTCTCTTTCGAACATTCCTTAACCCTTTTACGGAACCACCGGACTAATAACAGATATCGATTTGGATGACATAAGAATAATCTTCTTCATTGGAATTGCCACTTCTTAATTTCCTAGGAGATAGATAATTCTTATATAAGTTGTCAACCAATACCATTCTTCATGGCATATCATAATTGAATCCGAATCCATTCAATATCCATCTATTAACCCATTGATACATTCATACTCCAATACATAATAAAAAGTTTTAATTAGTACCAAAAATCTGGGTTCTTACAAATTATATCCAAAATTTGGGGTTCTTACACTACCCCATCCCGAGCCCAACCCCCAGAATGTAATAAATGTGGAAGGAAACATGCGGGCGTGTGTAACCTGCAAGATGTGAAGTGCTTCAAGTGTGGGCTGACAGGGCATTATGCTAACGCCTGTCACGGAACTAGTAACAACCCGAGTGCCGGAGGTAATTGCTTCAAGTGTGGGAAACCAGGGCACCGAATGAGGGAATGTATGTCCTCTGGGCTAGCTGCATCGAGAGTGAGTGGAACTGCTTCTAACAAGGCCCCTACTGCAAGAACTTTTAACATGACGGTGCAGGATGCCGTGAGAAACACGGATGTGATTGCAGGTACTCTACTACTCAACTCAGTTAAGGCAAATGTTTTATTTGATTCGGGAGCTACCAAGTCTTTCATATATCTAGATTTTGTATGTCAGTTAGGCCTTAAGACTGAACCATTGAAAGACAGATTGTAAATAGAGATAGCTAATCATGAAATTATTCCCGTTAGCCAAGTATGTCCAGGTTGCGACCTAGAAATAGAAGGGCGACACTTTCGAGTAGACTTAATACCTTTTAAACTAGGGGAGTTTGACGTAATAGTAGGTATGGATTGGTTAACAACCCACGGAGCCCAGATTGATTGTGTCAAGAAGAAAGTAAGTTTGAGACTTCCAGGGGACGAGGAAGTAGTGTTTAGTGGGAAACGGCAAAGCCAAAAGTTCCTGACTATGATTCAAGCTAAGAAGTTGTTACGTAAAGGATGCGAAGCCTATTTAGCCTATGTGAAGGATACCAAGGAAGAGGCACCAAACCTACAGGAAATCCCTGTCGTTAATGAGTTCGCGGACGTATTTCCGGATGATCTTCCAGGACTACCACCTGATAGAGACATCGAGTTCGCTATAGACTTAGTTCCGGGTACGGCCCCAATTTCGAAAGCCCCATATCGGCTAGCCCCAGTGGAGATGAAAGAGCTGGCCACTCAGTTACAAGAGTTGTTGGATAAAGGGATGATAAGACCTAGTGTGTCACCGTGGGGAGCCCCGGTGTTGTTCGTGAAAAAGAAGGATGGTAGTATAAGATTATGTATAGACTACAGGGAATTGAACAAGGTGACTATCAAGAATAAGTATCCCTTGCCTAGGATGGATGACCTGTTTGATCAATTGAAAGATGCAGTTTACTTCTCTAAAATTGATTTGCGGACCGGGTACCACCAGTTAAAGATTAAACCAGAAGATATACCAAAGACGGCCTTTCGCACCCGGTACGGACATTATGAGTTCCTAGTGATGTCATTTGGGTTAACGAATGCCCCTGCAGCTTTTATGGACTTACTGAATCGAGTCTTCAAGAAATACTTGGACAAGTGTGTTATAGTCTTCATCGATGACATCTTGATTTATTCCAAGACGAAGGAGGAACATGCAGAGCACTTGAGGATTGTATTGGGAGCATTGAGAGAAGAAAAGTTGTACGCTAAGTTCTCGAAGTGCGAATTTTGGTTGAAGGAAGTTCAGTTTTTAGGGCATGTGATTAGCGAACAAGGCATTCTAGTGGACCCAGCCAAAATAGAGGCTGTATCAAATTGGGAGAGACCAACCACTTCGATCGAGGTGAGAAGTTTCATAGGACTGGCTGGCTACTATAGGAGATTTGTCCAAGACTTTTCCAAGATAGCAGCCCCTTTGACCCGACTAACTCGCAAGACCGAGAAGTTTGTGTGGACTGAAAAATGCGAAGAGAGCTTCCAAGAGTTGAAAAAGAGGTTGGTGACAGCACCAGTACTAACCCTACCTGATGATAAGGGAGATTTTATGATTTATAGCGACGCATCCCATAAAGGTTTAGGGTGTGTGCTTATGCAGCACGGTAAGGTGATTGCTTATGCGTCCAGACAACTTAAGGAGTATGAGATAAGATACCCCACCCATGATTTGGAATTAGCAGCGATAGTTTTTGCCTTGAAGATCTGGAGACATTATCTTTACGGAGAAAAGTGTGAAATCTACACGGATCACAAGAGCTTAAAATACATATTCACTCAGAAAGAGTTAAACATGAGGCAGAGAAGATGGCTAGAGCTAATTAAAGATTATGACTGTGAGATTCATTATCACCCAGGGAAGGCCAATGTGGTGGCCGATGCACTTATCCGAAAGGAGAAACTCAAGATGATAACGTCAGTGGACGAGTTGATCAAGGACCTTGAGAAACTAGAGATTGAAGTGAGGTTACCAGGAATTGGACATGAGAGTCTAATGGAAATAAAAGTCTAACCACCGCTATTGGAAAAGATTAAGTTATGCCAGGAAAAGAAGATAGAAGAAGAAAAGAATTCGATGGAGAAAATTTTGACTGGCGAGGAAATTAAGTGTGAGAAGGACGGGAATGGAATTATGAGGTACGCATCTAGGATATGGATCCCGAACGTTCAGGAGTTAAAAGATGAGATTTTGCAAGAGGCTCATAGTTCAAGGTACTCAATTCACCCTGGAGGCACTAAGATGTATAGAGATTTAAGAGAATACTATTGGTGGCCAAATATGAAGAAGGACGTGGCAGAGTGGGTAAGTAAATGCTTGACGTGTCAAAGAGTAAAGGTCGAACACCAGAGGCCCAGTGGATTGTTGCAACCCTTAGAGATACCCGAGTGGAAGTGGGAGCAAATTGCAATGGACTTTGTGGTCGGATTACCAAGGACCAAGACTAATCATGATGCCATCTGGGTAATTATCGATAGGTTGACCAAGTCAGCACATTTTCTTCCAATCAACGAGAGATATACTGTCGACAAGCTGGCGGATATTTACTTAAAGGAGATTGTGGTTAGACATGGGGTTCCTGTGAGCATTGTATCAGATAGAGACCCAAGATTCAACTCCAGGTTCTGGAGAAGTTTATAGGATTGTGTGGGGACTAAGTTAAACATGAGTACTGCATACCATCCCCAAACAGACGGACAGAGTGAGAGAACCATCCAGACCATCGAGGATATGTTGAGGGTATGTGCCATTGATTTTAAGGGAAGTTGGGATGACCACTTGCCGTTGATCGAATTTTCCAACAACAATAGTTACCATGCGAGTATAGGCATGCCCCCATATGAAGCTTTATACGGACGAAGATGTCGGTCTCCCTTGTGTTGGGAAGAAGTTGGAGAGCGGAAGATTTTAGGGCCTGAACTGGTCCAACAGACAAGAGAAACTATCGAGCTCATAAGAGGACGGCTGGTAGCGGCCCAAGACAGACAGAAGAAGTATGCGGACCAGACCCGCAAGGACAAAGAATATGAGGTAGGAGAGTTTGTGATGTTGAAGGTATCACCGTGGAAAGGATTGATGAGATTTGGTAAGAAAGGGAAACTAAGCCCGAGATTTATTGGACCTTTTGAGATCTTGAAACGAGTTGGGAAGTTAGCCTATGAATTGGCTTTACCCCCGAGCTTACAGCAAGTACATAATGTGTTCCATGTGTCCATGCTACGACCATACCATACCGACTTCCGACATGTAATAGAACATGATCAAGTGGATCTGCAACCAGACTTAACATATGTCGAGCAACCCGTAGAAATCATGGATAGAAAGGAACAGGTGCTGAGGAACAAGGTTGTCAAATTAGTGAGAGTTTTGTGGAGGAATCAGAATGTCGAAGAATCAACATGGGAACTAGAGAGCGCGATGCGTGAAAAGCACCCCCAACTGTTTTCAACCTGATTCCGGGACGGAATCCTTTTAAGGAGGGGAGGCTGTAAGAACCCTAATTTTTGGTAATATTTCCTTTTATTTAATATCTTGTGACATTATCATTATGGAACCTTTCTAGTCATCCCTGTTGATTAATAGAATTGATTGCTGAGAAACTGCGTTGTTGCATTTATTATGTAAGATATAAAGGAAGATTGTGAAGGCAGGAGTCTTATTGTTAGTAATATTTATAAAACTTGGGATTTGAGAATGGTTAGAGTATTAAAGGATTTATTAAGAATTATGACGTGGAATTATGGACATTCGAGGAATTTACATAATTAAGTACTTAAGGAATTATAGGGGAAACCTCTACGCGACAAAATATTATTACGAGAGATTAATTAAGATACGATACGAATTAAAGATCTAATAATAAGCATTGGTGGAAGAGTAATAATACAAGGAGTAGTATTGCATGCAAGCCCATGCAACCAAGTGGTTAGAAATCAAGCAAACTAGTTAGCTATTGGAAGATGAATAGTACCTAGTTACTAGCTTTTTCGAAAAAGGGGACAAGAAGTACAAGGAGCCATGCTTGCTAGTACTTACCTATGCTTACATGATATGTATCACCCAACCTAACCTAATACCAATTATTCACCCAACACAAAACACAAACCACAAAACACAAACTCTCTCCCCCCCCCCCTTTGTATTGCTCTCGGCCAAGGCATAAAGTGGAGAAGAAAATTTCTTCTCCTCCCCCTTCCATCACTCATAAATCACCACATAATTCCTAGTTCATCTACATCATCTAGACAAGGTATGTTAGCAATTTCAATCCATTTCATCCACCCAATTTCAAGTTACAAATTGTTAAAGCTTGGGTGAATAGTAACCATGTTTGTTTTTCCTTTAGATCTTGCATTGTGAGTGTTGTAGGAGACCATATAAGGTGTTGTTGAGTTGTGAAAAGCTTATCCAAGGCCCCTAGGTGCTCAAGAAGGTATAAAAATCTCAAACCCCCTTGGTTATGTATTATTTATAAAGTATGGTAGTAGATCCATGTGTTTGAGAACTAATCTTGGTTGTATATGTATTGGATAGCATGGATCTTGAGTTTTGATGTTGAGATTGTGAATTTTAGGACTATGGATAATATATATATCTCCATGAGTGTTATGAACCATGATCTAAGTGTATTAAGTGTTGATTGTGTTGTGGAAGTGTGAAAAATGATTGATCTAAGTAGTTTGTGCTTGCTGAGTTTTGTCCAGGAACATTGACCTGTATTGTAACACGATTTCGAACCCCCAAATGTTGTCCCCTGATGTCCTAACATATATTGTTGGAAATATAATTGAATGTAGTTTCTGGAAATGTAAGGTTCATGGCTAGGTGATGTATAGATTTTAAGTTATGGCCGGAGGAGTGAATTGTGTTTCTGGATTATGGACTGCACTAAGTGACCCCCTTGTGAACCTTGTTTAAACCCCTAAAAATATATGTGGGATCATGGAAAAATTTGAGAATGTAGGGAATGCAGTGGTGAAGACCACCCAAAAGAAATTGGATTAAAATATGAATTTTGGATTTTATAAAAATGCTAGAGTAAAATTCGCGCAATGGAAAAAGTCGATTAGTGGAGCAAAATTCTAGGGTTAGTGGTTATGAATCGAAAGTGGTAACTAAATTAAGTCGATTAAGTGACGAGCATAATCGAGGGATGACATGAACCTGTAGTGGGGCTAGAGAGTCATAAGACGAAGTCGTTAAGTTAATTTCGTACCCCCCTAAACCCCGTAATTAAAGAGATATTGTTAAGGTACTAACGAACGATTATTGCTTATGTATAGATCGTTCGAATCCGCACGCTCGACCACCCCAACCAAACCAAGGCAAGTTTACTTTTCAAAACTTATCCCTATACAAGGACTTTTACTGTTGTGTTTGTACTTTTCAAATTATATCAAATGCTATGTTTATCGAAGTATTGATGCAATTGAGACTGAATAAGTACATATATGCTTGTACCCCTTGAACTTAGATTGAAATGTTTTCTTCGGACAACGACTCTAGCAATAGAGGTCGTAGCGGTCCGTATATACTATTGACCGGGGAGCGGTATATTATTATATCGTATCTAGTTTGCAAAAACCCGAAGGGTCATTCGGGTAGTATCGTATACTCAAGTAACTATTGTTATATCTTCGTAAATACTCGAAACCCTATCTTGGATTAAAAGTTTATTTTATCGAATAATTATTTTATTAATATTAAATCTTAAAATATTATTTATTAATCATTGTTCATTATTTAAAGACAAAGTTAATCCAAGATACTTTTTAATTCTTTCAAACTCGAACTCTTTCGAACTCAAAACATTTTCGAAAACCCCCGGTCAGATTCTGCTTCTTGTATGATTTCGAGAATCATCGGTCGACTGATGTCGAACCTCAATTACTCTATTTTCAATCAAAATCAAGTTTTAAAAGAAAAAGAAAAAGGGACTCTGGCAGGTGTGGGAACCGTTGACGAACGATTCCCGGGATGTGTAAGCGGCCGTGAGCCAGACGGTCCATCACTTATTATTCCGGCCTAGGTGTTGCCGAAGGATGATTACGGATGTAGTTTTCATCGAGGGTGATTACGGATGTAGTTTTCACCCGAGGGATAGTTACGGATGTAGTTTCTATCCTTCTACCGGTAGAGAAGACCCGCGGATTATTGGACTTGGATGTGGCGACTGATCATCGTCAATCCTTGTCAGGTTTTGTGTTTTCTTTAAGTCCCATTCCTCCATTTTGGAAAAATGCTTTGACACTGCTTCTTAGGCTTTTGTGCCAAGTAGCCGATAGTGTTCTATTTTGATGAGAAAGATGTTGACTCAATGCAGTATCTAGAACTGCAAGTTTATTTTGAAAACGAGGGCACATAATGTTGCACCTTCGAGATTTATCAACTATGACAAGTGATTTTATATCTGATTGATACAAACAAGTTTAATAACTGCCAATCATATGAAATGTTATATTGCTTACCTTATACATATATTTCTTGCTGAGCTATAGTTGCTCACTCTTGCTTGTTTTCAAATTTTACAAACACAACAGCTAAGCGAAATGGCAAGACCCAGACAGACTACTCGAAAGCAGGTGACTAGACCCGAGCCAGCACTTGAGATTCCACCGGTAGGCCCCATTAGCTGGATTGGTTGGCAGCTTTTGTTAGTTCGTTTTATTTATCAGTATGACCTGTGCAAGGCAGTGTATCGTAACAAACTTTCAAGCCGCCAACTTCGCTTCATATCAAAGTGTTGCTGGTAGCATAAATACTATTTAATTCGGTCTGTAATAACTCTGAAAATTTTATTACTGTTTAATCAATGTGTGACGTTTCTGAGGCTCTAACCTGTGTGTGTGTGGTGTGAGTTTATTGTGGGGTCGATGGCTGTGTTATATATATTATGTGCAAGAACATGTATGTTATTAATGGAAAATGGACCGTGAGCGCCTAGATCTCCAACCCCGGATCTGGGGGCATCACAAAAAATATTCATTTATATATATATATATATATATATATATATATATATATATATATATATATATATATATATCTTATTTAAATGTAAAAAAGTCAAAATTAGTTCAAAATTATTTTTTGATTTTTGAGTTAATTTTTTAGTTTATTTTTAAAAATCATAACTTAAAAATTAAAAAAAAACCATGTGCATTAAAAAATACCTATTAACATTCGTACGGTTAGATCATCGAAGAAATTATTTAAAGAAATCATTCAGTGAATCGGGCACGCGCCTCGTTGCAGGAATCTGTACTATTACAACATTTTCGTTAAAATGCGACACAACCGAGCCTTTTAATTTTTTGATTATTTTTTCCTAACACTAGAATGAGTATCTATTGACATCCGTACGGTTCGATCGTCGAAGAAATCATTTAAAAAAAATTATTCATTGAATCTGGCACGCGCCCCATTATCGGAATCTGTACTATTACAACGTTTTCGTTAATATGCGACACAACCGAACCTTTTTATTTTTTGATTATTTTTCCAAAACACTAGAATGAGTATCTATTGACATCTGTATAGTTCGATTGTCGATGAAATCTTTTAAAAAAATCATTAATTGAATCTTGCACGCGCCCCGTTACCTGAATCTGTACCATTACAACGTTTTCGTTAAGATGCGACACAACCGAGTCTTTTCATTTTTTGATTATTTTTTCCCAACACTAGAATGAGTATCTATTGACATCCGTACGATTCGATCATTGAAGAAATCATTTAAAAAAAATTATTCATTGAATCTGGCACGCGCCCCATTATCGGAATCTGTACTATTACAACGTTTTCGTTAAGATGCGACACAACCGAACCTTTTTATTTTTTGATTATTTTCCCCCAACACTAGAATGAGTATCTATTGACATCCGTACGGTCAATCGTCGAAAAAATCATTTAAAAAAATCATTTATTGAATCTAGCACACGTCCCATTACCGGAATCTCTACCATTACAACGTTTTCATTAAGATGCGACACAACTGAGCCTTTTTATTTTTTGATTATTTTCCCAAACACTAGAATGAGTATCTATTGACATCCGTATGGTTCGATCGTCGAATAAATCATTTAAAAAAAATTATTCATTGATTCTGGCACGCGCCCCATTACCGGAATCTGTACTATTACAACATTTTCGTTAAGATGCGACACAATCGAGCCTTTTTATTTTTTGATTATTTTTTCCCAACAGTAGAATGAGTATCTATTGACATCCGTACGGTTCGATCGTCGAAGAAATCATTTAAAAAAATCATTCAGTGAATCTGGCACGCGCCCCATTACCGGAATCTCTACTATTACAACATTTTCGTTAAGATGCGACACAACCGAGCCTTTTTATTTTTTGATAATTTTTTCCCAACACTAGAATGAGTATCTATTAACATTCGTACGGTTCGATCGTCGAAGAAATCATTTAAAAAAAAATCATTCGGTGAATCCGACACACGCCCCATTACCGAAATCAGTACTATTATGCGTTTTAGTTAAGATGCAACACAACCGAGCCTTTTTATTTTTTGAATATTTTTTTCCAACACGAATGAGTATCTATTAACATCCTTATGGTTCGATCGTCGAAGAAATCATTTAAAAAATTATTCGGAAAATTTGGCACGCGCCCCTTTACCGGAATCTGTACTATTACAACGTTTTCGTTAAGATGCGACACAACCGAACCTTTTTATTTTTTGATTTTATTCTCAACACTAGAATGAGTATATATTGACATCTGTATGGTTCGATCGTCGAATAAATCATTTAAAAAAAATCATTCAGTGAATCTGGCACTCACCCCATTACCGAAATCTTTACTATTACAATGTTTTCGTTAAGATGCGACACAACCAAGACATTTTATCTTTTGATTCTTTTTTCCAACACTAGAATGTGTACCTATTGACATCTGTACGGTTCGATCGTCGAAGAAATCATTTAAGAAAATTATTCAGTGAATTTGGCATGCGCCCCGTTACCCGGAATATATACTATTACAACGTATATATATATATATATATATATATATATATATATATATATATATATATATATATATATATATATATATATATATATATATATATATATAATTAACTAAGCAACATGCATTAATAACAAAGATAAAATTATATAAACTAACTAATTTTTTTATGAATATTTATCAAAATTAGAAAATGAGATTTAGATAATTAATTACAAGAAAAAGCTCATAAAATTAATACAATGTTGAGAATTCTAGAATAAGCTCCAAAAAATCAACACATATATATCATAAAAAATAATTTTCATAATTACAATTAAAAATTGTACTCAAAACAAAAACTAAGCACATGACAGTAAGGTTAATTACCTTAATTAGGATAGTTGTATATCTTCGAATTTTGGATAATATAATTTGCTAGTAGTATGTTGAAGGCGAAGCTTAGTAATATTTTTGTTTTGCAACAGTTAAACTACAACAGATTAATAACAGAAATACATTAAATTGTAACAGATAAGTAACGGAATCTATACTATACTATTATAAGCGAAACTGGGTATAATTGGTTGGTTGGTCGGTCGGTTAACACCTTCCTAAAAATGTTGCTAACACCTTCCTAAAATGAAAAAATAAATTAAAATACATATAAAATGTTATTTTACAAAAGATAAACCACGTATTTAACTTAATAACAAACTCTTTTCATTACACTCCAATTAATATTCAGTTACATACTCATTTGGTTATATTTGAGTTAAAATTCTTCAGTTAAACCCAACTTTTTTACACTCTTTCAATTACTTGGAAACCAAATATTTTCAAAATCATTTTTATTAATTTTATAAATTCACATATTTATTAACAAATTTACAACAAATTATAAATTGGCAAAGTGAAAACAAACTAAAACTATATAATAAACAATAAAAATCTCACACAATTACAAATTAATATTAAATTCTATTTTAAACAAATATTACATTATGCATATTATGGAATCATAATTTGAATATGATAATACCAACAAAAATTTAAATGTAAGTATATACGATACTTCCATTTATATTTATATAATTATGACAAAATATAGTCATAATTCGAATAATATATCATATAATTAAACGATTATTATTTAATAATATATATTAAGCCAATATTATATTAAGTAATAGGGCTTAATGATCCTATAATTAACTATAGGAGAATTTCCTAAAGTTAACCAGTGAAATCAAGATACATCACATAGTTTCCTAAATAAAAAGATACATCATTAATGCACCTGCAGGACCCTTATAAACAAAATGTAACAATCACATGATTTTAAATGTTAACTTTAGGAAATTCTCCTAAAGTTAACTGTAGGAACATTTTTCTCTAAGTAATATATATGAGATAAATAATTATTAAAATATAATTAAAAAATTATTTAATTTTAAGAAAGCCGTGCATCGCACGGGTTATAAGCTACTATGTATGACATAAAGAATATGACCATTCCGTTGGCAGCCCATTGGCATTTCGTAGCTAGAAATGGGCGGGATTTTAGCAACATTTTTAGCGCCCAATTTTTCCTCATTTAACTGGGTGGTATTTTTAGCGTCCATTTTTTGGAACATTTTTCCCAACAATCTGAACAAAATTGATGTTTGTTAGTAATCTGTTGGATATCCGTTGCTAGAGGATTGCCTTTCCAACAACTTGTTTTTCCATCATGAATCCGTTAGTAATCACTAATGGACATATTTCCGTTGGCAATTTCCGTTGTTAAAATCAGGAATTCTTGTAGTGAACGTTGCCATGCATATGGTCGTATTGTGGTGGCTTCATCTTGTAAAGTAGTCTTATTTAGTAGCACCTGAACTGTCAATCTTCTAGTATCAATCCTTAAAGATGGCTCACTTGCAACACAGACTATAGAGTAAGAATCCGAATCACATGCAAATCCATTAGTTTCAAGCCTGTTTTGATCTTCTCCTGTTAATTTCAAGCACAATAATTAATATAGAAAACTATTGAGTTGTAGCAATTAAAAGAACTAAATTGACCGACCTTTTACTAGTCTTCTTAGAATAGGCTTAAACGATTTTTGATATTGTATTGCTTCATTGAACCTGTTGCTAGTAACTTTCCAGTTTGCTACCTGCCGTATCCCTACAGTTTACAAGAAAAGAATGTCAGCAAAACTATGGACTATGGTATGGGTGAATCACAATACCAAAATCTACGAACACGAATCGAAGTTGAAACGAGAAACAAAGAATTACATTTGTCGAATGGAAGCGAATTCGATGCAAATAATTGTGTGTAAAACAGAGTGATTAGAAGCAAGAACACTAATGGGGTTGCACCAGCAAAAAGCCTGATAGGTATCTTCTCCATCTGTTTATTCTGTTCAATCAAGTTAATTGACAGTTGTTTGTAAGGATTTACATGGCATTATGGACATGATAAAATAAATATATACAACTACAGAGAAATCATTTATCTGGTAGGCTGTCGAAGTTTCATACAGAGTTTTATAATATGTTTTCATGTCATCATCAGCTCCCACATGGTCACATTTTATATGCTTTCTAACTTCATATATGCATGCACATATCTGGATAGGAGTATAACTGCATGTTTAATTGTATATTATTAATACTCATTATGTTAAATAATTGATAGAAAGTACTTAAAATCTCTAACTGTTGTGATAAAGCATCACAGGCTAATGCGACACAAGTGACCTTATGTACGAATCTTTATCATGTAAAATCTATAACGTTATATGCTTGGTTGTGAACTTAAATATGTATAATATAGTAATCAAAATTTCGTAAGTTTGGATTTTTTGAGAGCGATTGAAAGATTCCTTCATGGGATAATTTGTTTAGTAGACCCTAATGCAATTATTTGGTACACCTACCGAAGGTCTCTTGATCTAATCATAGCAATATCGTGAGTGTAAATCTGTCGCATTTAAAATAAAAATAGCTGAAACTTTTGAGCAACCAGATATAAGGAGCATCTCCTGAAGTTTTAAAATTTAAATTACCTTTGCATGACTTATTTGGTTTCAGTTTTCTGATAAAATGCTATAGCATCAGTACACAAAGGTCATGTTTGTTTTAGGGGATTATAATCCTTGGAAAATTACACTATCTTTCTTCAATTTAAAGGATTATAATCCCATGGAAGTATATTGCTATCATCTTTTTGATTCATTTCTATGGAATTATAATACCTTCTTTCACAAGGTATTATAATCACATGGAAGTGAACTAAAACAATGATTAAAATGTGAATTCATGGGATTATAATCCCCTGCGTTTGGGATTTATAATCTAATAATTTGGGAATTATAATCCCTTGAAACAAACATGACCAAAATACTTTAGGTGTACTCTGCTTATGCCAGAGAATTTAGCGCTGGCACAGCAGATGAAAGGAAGAAGACATTGCATAATTGATGTCTCTAACAAGAGCCAAACTTCGGTAGCTAAACGTGTTTATTATCGTAAGCATGAAATGATAACATTACACCACCTGACATATGTGTTTTCGTATAATTATATTATTAAAACTATTCTTCTTTTAACTGAAGCGCAAATTCTTTTGGTAACCTCAGTAATACAATTTAAGAGTAAATTACATAATGATCATCATATTTTGTATGGAATTTCAAAAATATGTCCAAATTTTCAAGTTCGCAAATTAATGATTAGTTTTTATTTACATCTTTTAAAAGAATGGCTCCCGCTAATTTGTAAACATGAAAGGGTACCATTCTTTTTACATGGTGATCTTGAGAAAGATATCTACATGGTACAGCCAGAGAGATTTATAGCTGGGAAAGAAAACCTTGTTTGCAAGCTTATAAAAAGTTTGTATAGTTTGAAACAAGCACTAAAACAATGGTATTTGAAGTTTGACAGCTTTATGATAAAAAATGGGTACACGAGGAGTGCTATGGATCATTGTTGTTATTTTAAACTGTTTGATTTATCTTATATCAAATTGTTGTTCTATGTTGATGACATGTTGATAGCATGATCAAACATGAGGGAAATAAACAGGTTAAAAAGATAGATGTATGAGGAGTTTGAGATGAAGGAAATGGGTGCATCAAAATAGATACTTGGTACGAGCATCATAAGGGATAGATTTGAAGGTACTTTGAAATTATCTCAAGAGAAGTATATTGAGAAATTCCAGGATGCAAAGACAGAAGTACACCGTTGGCGACTTACTTTAATCTCACGAAGAAGCAGTCACCTAAAACGGATAAAGGCAAGAAAGATAGGGATAAAGTTCTGTATGCATCTGTAGTTTGCAGTTTGATGTTTGATGTCCAAATATTGCTCATGCAGTGTGAGTTGTTAGCGGGTTCACTTCATGTCTAATCTAGGAAAAGAGTATTGGGAAGCAGTCAAGTGGTTGTTGCACTACTTGAAAGGCACATCTAAGATTGCGTTATGTTTCAGCAAGAAAGATGTTATCTTGGAAGGATTCTCTGATGCAGATTTAGGTGGATGTTTGGATACAAGAAAAAGTACTATGAGATATATTTTCACTTTGGGTGGCACAATAGTTAGTTTGATATCTCGACTTTAAAAGAGTGTTGCTATTTTAACCACAAAAGCAGAATATATGGCTATCTCTGAAGCTAGCAAGGAGATGATTTGGTTGAAGAATTTTCTTGAGGACAGTGCTTTGTATAGCGCCAGTCAGAGTGCTATTCATCTTGCGAAGAATCCCGTGTTTCATGTTAGGAGGAATCATATTCAGCTGAGATATCACTTTACAAGAGAGTTGATTAACAATGGTACTTTGTCCTCGAATAAAATCCTTGGTTCAAAGAATCCTGCAGATACATTAACTTAGGTGTTTACTAATGAAAAGTTGAAGCTTTGCATAGCTTCAACTGGCAAGAACTAATTGATGAGAAGGCGCTGCACTAGTTAGAGTTATTGATCGAAGGATTAGGTGTTACTAGATTTACGAGAGTGAAGTGAAGATGTGGTTAGACTCCAAGTGGGAGATGTTGGGTTTGTGGAGTCTATCAGGTTTCAGAATTAGACTCTGATTTGAGTTAGTAATTTCAGAATGAGACTCTGATTTGTTTAGACCCAAATTCTTCTCTTATAAATATTCTCATGTAATTGTAAAATAAAACACAACACAATTGTGAGAGGTTAATACAAAATTAGTGCGGCTTGAGGAGTAGGAATTTCCAAACCACATAAATCTTTGTCTTGTGTGATTGTCGTTTATTTTCTTATTATTGTTTATTCGCTTTGGGTTTAGCTTTTGTTGTTGTATATCTTGGAAAACAACTCTTGTGTTTCTTTCTAGAAAACAACTCTTGTGTTTCTCTCTTTTATTTCTCTTGGTATAGAGTAAATTACAGAGTGGTGGCTGTACTTTACACCGATTTTTAAAAAAGTGACCGGTCTTTCATTTTCTCAAAGTAGTGGCCAACCTTTCACTTTGTCTTTCAAAACAGTGGTCAGTCTTTCAATTTCTCAAATTAGTAGCCAACATTTCATTCCGTGTTTTAAAAAAGTGGCCAATTTAGAGATAATTAGTCTACTATTGGCCAATTTTTTGAAAGGCGGAGTGAAAGTTTGGCCACTAATTTGTGAAATTGAAAGACTGACCACTATTTTGAAAGACAAAGTGAAAGGCTGGCCACTAATTTGAGAAATTGAAAGACTGACCACTTTTTTGAAAATCGGTGTAAAATACGGCCACCACTTTGTAATTTACTCCTTGGTATATTACAACTCTTCTTGGTATATTTAAAATACTAACAACAAACCTTATTTATAGGCTTGAGATTACAATAAAAACATCATTGCATACATCACCTAGTTGATATATTTGACTAAGTTTATTTGAACACATGGGCAAAGCTTAACCTACCATAGCTTCTTTTGTTGAATGAAGAGTTTGAATATTCTAACACTCCCCCTCAAACTCGACTTTCCATTCCGAGTGATTTCCGAAACTCATAAATCTTTGCTACTGGAGTGAATGTCTCGTCATAATCTATGCCATATTCCTGAGCAAACCCGCGAACAACTAATCGAGCCTTGTATCGTTCGATCGTACCATCTGGGCGAATCTTTAACTTGTAAACCCATTTACAGGATATGGGTTTAACAACTTCAGGTTTTGGCACTAAATTCCATGTTTGATTTTGTTTAAGTGCCAAAATCTCTTCTTCCATGGCTTTTCTCCACTCTGGACTCTTTGATGCTTCATCAAAGTTAGTTGGCTCTTTGACTTTAGCATATGCAGCATCTATATACTTTGGATTTGGCCGTCTATCTCTGCTAGACCTTCGTACTTGATGTTGTGAAAGCTCTTGTTGTTGTTCTTCCGGTTGATTAGTCTGTACTTCATCTGGTGTTTCATGAACACCTGTTCTCCAAGGACTTCTTGACTTGGATCGTACCTCCAATTGATCCGTCGGGGATTCTGGTTCCTTTATATCATCATTATTTTGAGATGAATCTAACTGTAACTTGATTTGTAGCTTCTCTTGCGGCTCCTGTGTATCTAGCAACGCTACCTTATTTGTGTACCATGAAAATGTCTCATCAAATACAACATTTCGTGAGACATATATCTTGTTTGTATTGGGATCACAACATCTCCAACCTTTCTTTTGTTCGTCGTATCCCACAAAAATGCAACAGATAGCTTTCTTATCAAACTTACTACGGTCTTCATATGCAATAAACACATAACATACACAACCAAATACCCGAAAATAATTGACCGTTGGTTTTACATTATGCACCTTCTGAAATGGTGACAAATTCCAACCTTAGTTGTGGTAACCTGTTAGTGATATAGACCACAGTCTTCATGCATTTTGCCCAAAATCTTGTATCAACATTCTTGGCATGTAGAAGACTTCTACACGTCTCTGCTAGATGGCGGTTCTTCATCTCCGCTACTCCATTCTGTTGTGGAGTTTTTGCACAAGTGAGTTGTCTTCGAATGTTGAACTCCTTAAGGTAGTTGTTGAACTCATTTGAAGTGTATTCTCCTCCATTATAAGTGCGAAGGCACTTGATTTTTCTCCCGAGCTCGCGTTCTACCGTGTCCTTGAATTCCCTGAATTTTTCAAAAACCTCATCTTTATGTTTTAAGAAGTATACCCATACATACCTCAAAAAATCATCAATGAAGGTTAACAAATATTAATAACCACGAGTTGATGGTTGTTTGATTTTTCTAAGAACATCTGAGTGCACCAGCTCCAACGGCTCCTTTACTCTAAACTTTGACTCCTTGTACGGCGATTGATGCGCCTTACCATATTGACATCCAGCACATACAGTATCATGGCGGATCTCAATTTGTAAGAGTCCCTTCAACATTGACTTTTGCATCATAATCTTCAATTTGCTGTAGTTGACATGCCCGAGTCGTGCATGCCACAAGTCGTCTGTGTCACTCTTTCTGGCCTTGTCTACATAGGCATCTTCAGCTGACATCACATAGATAGCCTTCATTTTTGGTCCTTCTATGAAAGGTGTACCTATGACTTTTAATTCTTTATACACCTTCAAATCATCTGGGCCGAATAGTACATAATTACCTGAAGTTGTTAGTTGGGGTACTGACAATATGTTCTTCTTCATCCCTGGGACATGATAAACATTTTCGAGTTGTATACCTTCATGTCCATATTTTTGTGACAGCTGCGACTTGCAAACATAGGATATTGGCAAATGTGTGTTATCTGCTATTACGATAACACGATCTCCTGTGTACTTTGTTATGCTCGACAATTTTGACTCATCTCCGGTCATATGATTGGAACAGCCTGAATCAACGATCCAATCATTCTTGAAGTCGACTAACTGTTTACATACAGCAGTAAGGGCATGTTCTTCTGTTGGGCCTTTCCCTCGTGCATCAACAATGCCTTTCTCTTCCACAAAGAAAGAAGTGTCGAAGTTCCAATCTTCTTCTCCAGCGTCTTCGTTCTTAGAAGATGTTGCGACATTTCCTTCAATTTTCTTGGACCAACAATTTCTTGCGTAATGTCCCTTCTTGCCACAATTTAAACATTCCTCACTTTGACGATCCTTTTGTTGCCACCGGTTCTGACCATCCTGATTATTTTGAGCTCCTCGAGCTCCCCCTGATTGGAAACCTCTATATTGATTTCCCCGAACGTCTCTTTCTTGACTATTGAATCTCCCGGCACCACGTCCTTGTCCTTTACCACGACCACAATCGCGTCCTCGGCCGTCTCTTCTGTTGGTGAAAAGAGCCGTCTCTTCACGAATGGTTGGTTGACTAGACATGGGTTTTTCTAGATCCTCTTCGTTAATTAGCAAATTCTCCAGATCTGCTAAAGTTGGCTCGGTGGCCCAGCCCCGAGTTACCGTGATAATACTCTTGTACTCCGGCTTTAGTCCATGGATGATAATTCTTTTCATCCTGGTTGGTGTAATACCATTTTCTGGATCTAGTTTGGAAATCTCGTCACAGAGAGATTTTACCTTTGAGAAATATTGACTCACGGTCATATTTTGCTGGGAGATGGACAAAAGCTCATTTTCGAGCCTTTGTAATTTTGCGTCATTCTTCTTAGCGAAAACTCTTGTTAATATGTCCCACGCTTCTTTCGGCGTTTGGGCATCTTTGATTCGCTGTAGAAATTCATCCTCCACAGCTACGGTTAAAGCGTACATGGCTTTGTCTGCCTTAACCTTCCATTTCTTTATGATCTCAGGGTCAGCTACTGGTCTTTGAGGTGTAGCATCTGGTCGTGCCGGTGTCGAGGTTGAGGTGACGGAACTTGTGTCTATACTTCTGGCCTCCCTTGGTGGTGTTGTATCACTGCCATTTACAACATCCCATAAATCCTGTCCAAGAAGATAAAACTTTGTACGAGTACTCCATGACCCATAATTATTGTTGTTGAGTTTCTGAATAGAGTTTGTAAAATCTCCCATGATTTTTACAGCGAACAGTACTTCGTCTTCTACGGAGTGAACAGTGTCGTCTGTATGAACAGTATCGTCTGTATGAACAGTGTCGTCTGTGTGAACAGTGTCGTCTGTATGAACAATTTCGTGTGAACGGTGTCGTATGAACAGTTCCGTATGAACAGTTATGAACAGTTTCGTATAAACAGTACCGTATGTATGAACAGTACTTCGTCTTCTACGGCGTGAACAGTGCCACTAGAATAGTAATTTGCCGGAAAATTTGTAGAATTTTCAGAATTTAACAACCAAGCTCTGATACCAAATGTTGGAAAACAACTCTTGTGTTTCTCTCTTTTATTTCTCTTGATATATTACAACTCTTCTTGGTATATTTAAAATACTAACAAGCAGCCTTATTTATAGGCTTGAGATTACAATAAAAATATCATTGCATACTATCACCAAGTTAATATATTTGACTAAGTTTATTTGAACACATGGGCAAAGCTTTAGCTACCATAGCTTGTTTTGTTAAATGAAGAGTTTGAATATTCTAAAATTATACTCAACAGCGGCTACCAAACTAATTCTTAGGTGATAATGCTAATTTCTTGCCTCGTTTTCATTCATTAAAGTTCTCTCCATTGAGAGACTTAGTCACTAGGATCAAACCAGGGTGATCGATTGGGTGGAGATACAATGGATGGCTTGCCCCTAGAGTTATTGCAGCACTATATTATTCATCGTCTGTTTCAGGGCTTTGTTTTGTTTTGGTTTCAGTAGACTGTGATTCAGAGGTGCACCTAATTGAAGAGGGTAGTTAATAAAAAAAGAAAATAGTGAAGCTTAATTGTATCTGAGATTCAGTTGTTATCAATTCATTTCTAGGTTGCGAAAGGCGTTGGCTCTGATACCATGAAAATTAAATTGATATAAGCTCAGGAGGTAGAGAATTTCCTAATTAAATTAATGGCACGTACAGTTGATGAATGTTCTACAGTTGGTACCTCAAGAAAATAAAGTATCAAGGTCATGGGACAATCATGAGCAAAGTGCGAAAATTGACCAAATCACATATCAATGTCCAGACTCCAGAGTGTTCTATTGAAATGGACGTATACAAATAATGTTGAACCATTCACATACGCAATCTCAAGGAGCTAAACCATCAGTAAGTTTACGTGCTTCAACAAGGGTCTTCCTAAACCTGTGAATATCAATCTTCAAATTCTGGCCAGTTATGTACACAGCCCTGCCAGCTTCAAAACTCTTAGCAAATATAGACTGTGGATCCACAATCACGGGATCATCACGAGGGTACAAATTGATAAGCGAGCTCTCCTCGGGTTGAATTTTGTACTCCAAGTAATGAAGTCCCATGACTGGTGCTGGTTCACCAAAATAAGAGGCAGATGCCCATTCAAGCCCCAGTGGCACCACTTGGACCACTACTGCCCCTACTGGCAAAAACAATTCGTTTGTTAAGCCAGCACCATGAGCTCCAACCATCACACTGCATGAGCTCACCAGTTTTGAAATTTTTGTTAAACTGGACATCTGATTAGGCCTTGCAATGAATACGCTAAAGCCCAACTCTTCCATCAAGTTTACCATTTCTCCTTCGTTCAAGAATTTTCTGGATTTTACTCTAGAAATAAAAAGTAACTTGGGCCTTTTTGTATCCACATGAATTTCCTTGAGATTGTATGATTCTCTTAGAAACTGCTTGAAGTTTAACATGGAGTAGCCACCTGGATTTATGTTGCTAGAAATATTTATAGATAGAAAATTATGGAACTTGAGTCCAATCACAGCTCCCGCAGGGAAGCAATGGACACTTCCATTTGTAGCCGGATTCATTACTTGATAACGTGATAAATGTGATAAAACCTCTGCAAATCTACTTACAAATGAAGGGTTGTAGTCCGAAAGTATAAACTGTACATTCGATTGAAAGTGACGAGATGTGATGAATAAAGGGATGATAACCTCGTCAAACTCATGGAATAAGTTTCCCCTGAAGCCACTGGAGGAGAATATAACTGCTGGGACAGTATGAATGTACTGACAGACTGGTAAACTGCCTAGGTTACGATGTATAATCTGAACTGGTGTTGTATTTTTGAGAATCTCACTAGAATGCTGCCATGCATATGGTCGAATTGTGGCAGTTTTATCTTGTAAAGTAGTCTTATTTAGTGGCATCTGAACTGTCATTCTTCTAGTATCAATACTTAAAGATGGTTCACTTGCAACACAAACCATAGAGTAATAATCAGAATCACACGCAAATCCATCAGTTTCAAGCTTGCTTTGATCTTCTCCTGTTAATTTTGAGCACAGTATTTAATTGTAAAATATAGCAAGCTATTGATTTACAACAACTAAATGAAATAAACTGACCAACCTTTTACTAGTCTACTTATAAAAGGCTTAAAGAATTCCTGATATTGCAGTGCTTCATTGAACTTGTTGCCACTGACTTTCCACTTCGCTAACTGTTGGATCCCTGCAGTTTACAAGTAAAGAATGTAAGCAAAACTATGGTATTAGTATATCACAATACCAAAACCTACGGACACGTATCTAAGTTGAAAAGAGAAGTAAAAGATTACATCTGTCGAATGGAAGCGAATTCGATGCAAATAATTGTGTGTAAAGCAGAGTGATTAGAAGCAAGAACACTAATGGGGTTGCACTAAAAAGAAGCCTCTTAGGTTCCTTCTCCATCTTCTTATTCTATACAATCAAGCTAATGGAAGTAGTTTTTGTGTATTTACATAACATTATTGACAAGATGAAGTAGACATTTAAACTACAGAGTAAAAACAGAGTCATGTTATATTTTCGATGTCATTATCAGCTCCCACATGGCCACATTTGATTTGCTTTTCTCTTATTATGTGCTAATTTCATGTATGCATCACTGTTTGTAGGCATGGATGTGTGTATACTGAGTGAACCTAGGGAAACCTTTTAATCAACCAGTAATAAGGTGAATTTCATAAAGTTTTATCATTTGTAAATTACTTTTACATGAGTCACTTGACTCATTAAGCTCCTGGCCAGATAATTGTTTGTGCATGTTAGCAATTTTTACAGTAAAAGAAGAGAAGACTACCATGTATATAACAAGATTCAAACTTTGGTAGCTAAATGTGAGTCGAACTATGGTAGCTGAATGTGAAACATGTTTATAACTATAACCATGAACTAATACCCTACCTCGTATATTTTGTTTCTGTAATTATCTTAGAAGTTTGGTTTGGTTAGTGCTCTTGTTATTTTTTTTTTTTTTTTTTTTTTTTTTTTGCAGGTGCAGGGAGCTTAGCTCGGTGTGGGAGAAGAAGTGGGCTCAGTTGCATTGGAGCTTAGCCTGGTCCATCAGGGGGACGGGGAAGGTAAAGCCCGTGTGGAGAAAGCCATGGGCTCAGGTATACGTTGAACTTTCTCGCACATCATTTAGATGCTTTAGTATTGATCACCCACCTTAATTGTCGTGTACTTAGCCGAGGGTCTACACGGAAACAGCCTCCCTACCCTAAAAAGTAGGGGCATGGTCTGCGTACACCCTCCCCAGACCCTGCTCTGAGTGGGATATACTGGGTATGTTTGGTTTGTTTTGGTTTAGATATGTTAAGTTCGGATCAGTGGCATTTCAGCAATTAGCAAGCATGACGCGGCATATTTGTAGAACTTAATCTGTATATATACAGAGGATTGAAACACAAAAAGTAAGTATGTTACGATATACGTCTGTAAGGGACTTAACCTCCGTCTCCTATGAGTAAAAGCATCCATCTTTTTAATTTTGGGTTTGCATTGAGCCCTTTTCTTTTCGCCCTTATCCTGGATGTCATGTCGCGGGGGATTCAAGATGCTGTCCCATGGTGCATGATCTTCGCGGATGATATCGTGCTAGTGGCGGAATCGAGGAGGGAGGTGAACGTCAAATTGGAGCTTTGGAGATCTACTTTGGAGTCCCAAGGGTTACGTATGAGCCGTTCTAAAACCGAGTATCTCTGGTGTAACTTCAGTGGTGAGGCCAGCGAAGAAGGGGTGGAGGTTAGGATTGAAGACCAGATCGTCCCACAGACGGACAAGTTCAAGTATTTAGGTTCGATCATTCAGAAGGAAGGTGAGATTGAAGCCGATGTCACGCATCGTATCAAGGCGGGGTGGTTAAGGTGGAGGGCAGCGTCAGGGGTGATGTGCGATAAGAAAGTCCCTTTAAAGTTGAAAGGGAAATTCTATAGAGCGGCTATCCGTCCAGCAATGTTATATGGTTCGGAGTGTTGGCCGGAGAAGAAGGCCCTAGTAAGGAAGTTGGAAGCGGCTGAAATGAGGATGTTGCGGTGGTCCTGTGGGCGCACGATGTTGGACAGAATCCCAAATGCGGTGTTTAGGAGCGAGCTTGAAGTGACGCCTTTTTCTGCGAAACTTAGGGAAGGAAGGTTGAGATGGTTCGGCCACGTCCGGAGGAGGCTAGTTGAAGCCCCAGTGAGGAGGGTCGAGAATCTTTCGGTTGGTGGGGCGAGGAGGAGAGGCAGACCGAGGAAGTCGTGGGAAGAGCAGCTCAGGCTGGATTTGAAGGCCTTAGACTTAAATGAGACCGTGTGTGCGGATAGGTCTGCTTGGAGGCGACGTATCAGAGTGGTGGATTCTCTTTTAGGGTGCAGATCAGTTGTCGAGAGCCTCAGAATTGGTTTGGCTAGGTTAGCGATTTTGTAGTAGTTCGACTTTAGCGTTCTCACTTTGCGTTTTTAGTGTCTTCTGTTTGCTGGTTTTGCAGTTACAGGGATCCTGGCTCGGTGCTGTCTCACTGCAGGTTTTTCGAGTGATTGGAGCGCTTCAAGTTATGAGTATCATAAATCCTTGCAGATAGGTATGCCCCATGTGGAGAACGCCATGGGCTCAGGTATGGCTTTGATCATTTCTGTATCAGCTGGTTTCCTTTGTATTTATCACACCCTTTGTATGTCGTGCACTTAGCCGAGGGTCTTCACGGAAACAGCCTCCCCGCTCTAAAAGTGGGGGTATGGTCTGCGTACATCCTACCCTCCCCAGACCCTGCTCTGAGCGGGATATACTGGGTATGTTTGGTTTGGTTTGGTTTACCCAGATCTTTTAACTTATTATCAGTTTAACCATTTAAAACTACTGTTCTTTTAACTTAGCAATTTCAACCGTTAACCTCTTTAACATTGTATAATCAAGATTTTGTTTCATAATAATAATAATGATTACAATTCAAAGGTTACACGCCACTTGGTGGATTCATAAAAGAAGTAAAAAGAGAAAGGGAAATTCATTGAAAAGGCATTATCATTAGTACAATTTGGCATCAAGTGTTGAATAGAAATGTGCTCTGTTTAGTTTTGTCGGTCATATATAATAGGCAAAAAAAACGAGAGGCAACGGGACCAAACCCTTGAAGCACAAAAATGAAAAAACAAAAAAAGAGAAACCTGATTCAGAAATATGAGTCGGCTGCCTAAAGTATTGTATGGTAAGATAAAGAAATGAACAAGATAGTGTACATCCCCCGCTACACTCAAAAGAATACAATTCACGGAATTCAAATCGTCTACACGCTTTACTTGCCACTATGCCTTTGTCATGAGGGGAAATTAATTCTAACGTTTCTAAATTATTAGTTTTTTTTTAATTTTAAGTTATTGAACAAAAAATATGAATTTTTAGGTAATCAAATTTTTATTTTTTTTTTTTACCATATTCCTTTTATCCAAAATTTGATTAACAACGTTAGTTAATGCTAAAGTGGCAGTGATGTGACCGGCCCTGAGTTTCAGGGAACCTTAGGCAAAACCAGATTTTTGGAACACTAACTTACATATATATTGTGTATCCTCCGTACTTATAAGCACTGGGGGTCCTAGGGGTAAGTTTTGCTTTCTTATAGTCAGGAACATCCCTGCGGTAGCAATCGAAAATCATAGATTGAAGAAAAATTTTGATATGTGTTAATAGGAGTGATTAAGAATACGAGTGGTGAAAATTTTCGATTTCGAATTCAATAACATATGTAAATCTGTAAATTTTAGTTAAAAAAATTTCGTGTTCTTGAAATTAAAGTGCAGATTTTTTATAATTCAATGAACTTGAAATCGAAAACTTTCAGATCCCTAGTTATGTACATTAAAATTTAAATCACTAGTATACAAGAACTGGCAGAACCAGAATCCAAAATATTGAATTTTGGAGCTGAAATATGTAATAATGACGTATTTTTGGTGATTTTACAACATCCAAGGAGATTTAAAAGAATTTTTTTGATGAAAATGAAAACCTGCACTGAAAAGAATCTCAGGACTTCCGCGAGATCTTGAAGATTTGGACTCGAAAAAATGTATGTTCTTTCCTTGCAACTTAATCAAAGAAGCTAGCTTTTCTTAAAGAAAAGGGCCAACTTATAATTTAGATATAAGATGTCAGGGCAGAGCATTGGTTGATTTGGACCGTTTAAACTATTCATACCAAAACAAATCGATATGATTGGCTTGATTTTTGTCCAAATTGAAATCTCCAATTAATATCTTGGATCAAACCAAACCGATAAACTAAGGTTTTTATTTTAGGGGTTGAGATCCTCTATCCCCTTCCTCCATCTCTCCTTTGTGTTACATGCTCCTTTTAATAAAAAAAGTGCTTTTGATGGGGTCCATTAAAAAACCGGGGACACAAAGGGGACATGGAGGAAGGAGACAGAAGATCCGGACTCTTTTTTCAGGAACCAACCAAACAGAGTTGGAGAAAAAGAAGAATAGGTAAATTTGCTGGAATTTTGTGATGATACGTGGAGAGAATCTGCTGAATAATCAATTGAAGAGTGCTTGTAAAATTGATAAATTTTCTTCTTTTCAGGTATAATACGAACATATTAAGTAATATAAATAATTAATATTCGATCGACCAATCAAATATTGAAATTTGTTCAAATTCGAAATTGATAAAATTGTTTGAACCAGTTGTCGAACAATAATGGTTAGAACGATTTAAATCAATATGAATGATTTTCAGTTTTTCACTTGGTTATGGTCCACTAACGAATGAGATTGTAATTTGAGTTAAATTGCTTGCGAGTTGCGATCACTTTAACCTCGACTGTGTTTGAGATCGGCTACTAACTTGAACTCAATTAATTAAACGAGTCGAATTCATATCTCTGCTCGAACTCATGAATCCGGTTTAACTCATAACTCAAATTCGAATTCGTTTATAATTTCATATTAATAATTAATAAAAAAAATTACTTTAATTATTTTACTATTAAAAATTAGTTAATATTCTTTAAATTTTTAATGTTTTTAATTATTAACCTCACGAGTAAACCCGATTCATTTAAACTAAATTATTTGATAAAGATTTAAGCAAAGTTTAACTTAAACAAACGGTTCGACTCAGCTCGTTCGAATTTATTTAATAAGTATCCGGATCAATTCGAATTATAACCCCACTTTTGAAGAGAGAGTGACCAAAATAACAGTTTTTGAGAATGAATCGCCCAAAATACCTCTTCTCAAAATCACTGCCCTATCTAGCCATTAGTATGCAACTTTACAAAATGCGTATACTATTGTTTAGATTGTTGAAAAACAAAGCACGTGCTTGGTCCCCACTCATGTTTGTTTTATATGTGTTGTGTCATAATCTATGTTACGGTCCCAATTTTATTCCGATTTTGTAGTAAAATCTTCGTTATTCCGTTGCTAAAAACTTGGTATCAGAGCCTAGTTAATAATCTTTTAAAAGAGAAAAATTAGATTCTTGAGGACGAAACTTCTGATAATTTAGAAATCGAGTTTTCAGAATCAGAAAAAGGCTTTCAGGCCAATTTTCTAATAAAACACGATTTAATTTCTAAAATCAGGAGCGCAAAGCTTGATTTAAAGAAAGAAACTATTTTTAATGTTCCTTGGTTGGATCGATTAAAAAGAAAAAACAATATCTTTTATTACGTATCTACGAAAGAGATGCATGTAGATATAAAAGATACCACAGGAAAAGTGTATTTGCCTTTAATCACTAAAGAAGAGATTACAGTAATAGACAATTACAGAAAATGGATTCAAAGACTAGATCAACAATCTCTATGGTTCATTTAGGAGCTGTTAAGATTTTGATAAAATCTGAATTCCCTGAAGGTATAGATTCTCCAATAAAAATGGCTTTGCTGGATAATCGAATTATACCAAGAAATGACAGTATTTTAGGTGCTGCTAAAGGTAATTTAGCATATAGCAGCACCTAAAATACATGTTAACAGTATATCCCAAATACGCAGTTAGTTTGGATACTAAAAGATTTGATCAAATTTTATCTTTTATTCATGATTTTGAAAGAAAAGATTTGATGCAAAAAGGAGATAAAGTATTTGGCATTACTTATTTAGATGCTTATGCTTTAACCAATAGCCATCACAGTATTGACTATAAGAAAAAAAGAATACGTCGAATTAGACAACGTATTCTCTGAAGTAGGTTCAGTAGAAGATAAACAATTTGCAAAATTGACTCCTACAAAACATATTTGGGCAATTGATATTGCTAGAAATAAACCTTCTTTACAGGAAAAATGTAACACCCCCTTCTTAAAATAGGAGGGGATATTACTTATAATCCATAAACCGGCAAACAGAGCACTAAAAATAGTCTCTAAATAAATGATTAATCAGTCTAATAATCTCCGAATAATATTAATCTCCAAATCACAGTTCAAACCAATAAATACAAAAAAAAAAACAAATCTCTAAATAAATAGTCAAGTCTGAATAATGCTAGAAATCCATAAGTCCTAAGCAAGAATAAAGGGTAGCACTCCATCACACAGTCCCAAATCCCCCTAAGCATCTGCCAGAAAAAAAATACGGCATGAGCCAATTGCCCAGTACGGATTTGGAATACAATTTATAAAACAGAAAAACAGATATGTATATTTGACAGTTATAATAATCATTTATTTAAAATATGCATGGCTGAAGCAACGAGGGGTTAGAATATTTCATATCGAGATCAGAACAGAACAGATACAGATACACACATCATAGGGTACCTAATGTGTGCAACAAATCGGATAACGTGTACAGCATATACAACGTCACCGTTAAATCAAATCACAAATTACAAAATCTGGGTGCACCCACCTATCCTGAAACAAATATCAAAATGCACAAAAGCTCGCCACCTGAGCTATCAGAAGGATACGCCGTGACCAATCACATTGCCACGAAAGTGTCATGTCACTGGTGCCGCAATGACATGGCTATAGTACCCCTACAGCTGGTTAACTCGGTATACCCTATATCGCTAATGGTTCAAATAAAATATTTCGCAAAACTTTTAAAATCAATGAACAAGAAATTTCCAATATTTCCAGCAGATATAAAGTGTACGCAATATCAGAAGAATCGCAGAAACAGATATTTAAATAATTCGAAAAAGATTCAAAAATATTTTTCAAGGTCAAAATAAATTTTCAAAATCAAAATGATTTAAAACCAAATGAACAGATATGTGGTCAAAATGAACTTAATTTAAATATTCTTATGAGGAGTAGAGCTGAATAAAAAGAAAAGAGAATCCGTACCTCAAGAACAACAATCTAAAACACTCACGAAATTCGCACCGATTTGCTAAACTCCCGGCCCCCGATCTAAAATTAGAATTAAAATTTATTAATAACAATTCATTACTTACCATTTTATATAAATCATACTACCTGACCACAATTATTATCATATGAAATACAAATTAATAATTTATGCATGTAACATTACACTAGCTTAAATAAATGTAAACCACACATCTGTAATCTATCTTATTAATATATTAAAACTATTAATACTCGGCATTGACATTAGTAATGTTTCTGTACTGCCTCCTGTTAACAACACAGTGACAAAACTAAACCAAGACATTCTTAGCTATTATTACTTATATATGATAATATAAAATAATCATGTCATCATAATTAATATAAATATATTATGCTACAAAACTTATTTTGTTAAATCAACAATGTTCACATTAAAACTCATTTAACTATTTATCCGCAAACCGCAATCGCACCGCAAACCACTCGCAATCGCAACCGCAAAAACCGCCATAATCAAAAAACCGTAAAATCGCAACCGCAACCACTCGCATACTTGCGGGTTGGTTGAGAATTTGCATATTGAAAAATCGCAAAATCGCAACCGCACCCGCAAACCGCAATATATATGTATGTATATATATATATATATATATATATATATATATATATAATTAAAAATATATATTTTTTATATTATATATTTTTATAAATATAAATTAATAAATCATATATTATATTATATAATTAAGTCTTGACGCTAATTCTTTAGCATTGATGTTTGGGCCTTACATCATATTTCTTTGAATTATGTTGGTTTTACATTTCCTTTTCTTGTCATGGACTTATCCCATTGTCTTTTCTTGTCTTAGGCTTATACATCATATTTCTTTGTATTATGTTGGTTTACATTTCTTTGTATTCATGACTTTTAGTCTTGAAATATCACCAATTATTTATGAAAATTTTAGTCACAAAAAATATCAAATTTTTTCAATTTAAAAATATATTTTTATACAAATTTTAATAGGTGGTTGAACCGCAAATCGCACCGCATAACCGCGACTTTAACCGCAACCGCAAGTGGGAATAATCGCAACCGCAATTGCGGTTGTGGTTGAAAATTTCAAAAACCGCCAAAATCGAAAAACCGTCGTAATCGCCAAAAACCACCCGCAACCGCACCGCGTACACCCCTACAAGACACCGTCTCCTTTTCTAATTAGTAATTTTAATAAATGACCAGTTCTCCTTTAAATGAATTATTATTATTATTATTATTATTATTATTATTATTATTATTATTATTATTATTATTATTATTATTATTATTATTATTATATTCTAATTCTATTATTATTACTATTGTTATTTAAAAAATCACGTATATTACAAAAAATCTAGAAGAAGCTTTAGAGCTAAAGGAAATCTAGCTATTAGAGAACCCTTAGCAGAAGGAAACGATATGCTCCTTAGAAGCATGTCCCAAAGAATAAATGATCTATCAGACAAATTTGCTAGTATCATTTAAAAATGAGCCTTAAAGAGTTAATTGAGGATTTCAATAACAATGTTAAGCCACAGCTAACAGAAATTTTAGCTTTGCATAAGAAAAATGCAAACAATGATGTCAAAAGCAATATTGAAGCTGCTGCAGCCAAGATAATCAAAGAGTTGAAAACAACAATTCTGGATTATCAAAACAATAAAACTCTTGAAGCAGTTTGAAAGGATATATTATTTATTTTGGTATTTGTACGATTTAACATAAAATTTAATTACACTTAGTTATCCTCTCCACTAGGTCATTAATTTAATTGATTCCGTCAAAAATCGAAAGTCAAAAGTCTACTCCAGCAAAAATCTTCCTACTTATAAGAGATATTCCATTATTCCGAAAAATCAAATTATATGTTTTTAAGGAATATATCTCTAAAGCAATAAAGATCGAAAAAGAAATATCGAGATGTGATATTTTTTAGATCTTCCTTGCAACATTGATAAGGCGACATGCTCGAACAAAGAATATTCGAGGTTTAATATTCTTTAGAGAACTCGTGCGACATTTAAAAACAATAAGTTTTATTCGAAAAAATATTCTGTCTTCTTACTCAAAATGTTTTCATCATCAAGAGTATTAATATTCAGTGGTAGAATATTAACACTTAATTTTATCTCGTGCCAGAAATTTTTAAAGTAATTTTTCTCCCACTTCTTAAATTTATTCTAATTTCGGAGAAAATTATTTTAATCATTCAAAAATATTTCTACACTCTTAAAATATTTTATATATTAGGAAATATATTTTAAGTATCTATTCTAGTCAAAACATTGGTCAAAAGATGTATCTAGTTCACGGAAAGACCAATCGTATTTTATTCGGAACCAAAAGCTGATTTAATCGTTTTTAATCCAAATAAAACACTTCCACTTGCTAGAATGACTTGAAACTTGAGATGAGTCACTTAAATACTATTTTTTATGCATGGTAAAAGTTTCGTAATTTTTTGAGAATTTTGGTCCGGGCACGAAAATCGAGACAGTGGATCCAAGTTTGACCACGTTTAACCAAGTCAACTTTGACCAAAATTGACCAAACCTTCCAGAATATTATTTTATATTATTCCCAAGTGCTCCATAATTTTAGAATTATTTATTGGGAATTTTCGTATTTTTCGGGTATTTAATTAACGATACATGTTACGTATTTAATCGTTAATTGGTACGAGTCCGATACAATATAAAACACAGCTGGTTTCTAAATACCAAATCCACTTCAAAGAAACACAAAACCACTCCCAACTAACACAAACCACCTTCCACCTCATCAATCCACACCTTTTCAATCCTAACCACTCATTTTTCCTTCAATCTCAACCACCCTTTCACCCAACTTCTCCTATAAATAGACCCCTTCCCACACCCATTTCAAACGAGCTAAAGAGCCAAAGAATTTCTGGGATTTTAGAAGTAAAAGCTCTCTCCATCTATCCAAACACTTTAAACATTTACTTCTTCTCAAAAAACCTTCTCTCTCTTCGATATATCTTCGTATATTCAAGGTTTTTGATTATACAAGCTTAGTTTCTTCAACCAAGCTCTCTCCCACCAAGCAAGCTCCTCTACCACTACCTTCCGGTCTCCAGAATGGCTGCCCAAGTTCGACCAACGAGCCAAAGTCCGGCCGAACCTCCGGCGAATTTTTTCAACGAACTTTTCCGGCAAACTTTCCGAACGTCTTCAAAAGTGGTAACATTTTAGCTTCATATTCGAGTGTTAACCGACCATGTTTTATTTTGAATATAAGAGCTCCTAACTAACTTCTCTTCATCTTTTTATGCTCTAATATCAAAAGATTTTATTAATACTTTAACGCACTCATTTTTGCCATTTATTGTTATTATATATATATATATATATATATATATATATATATATGTAACTATGCTAAGGCTTGATTTAATTCTCATCTATCACCTCTAGTGTTTCCTGGGAAGAAGATCTTTAAGGCTTCTATTATATATATTATTGTTGTGTGATGTGTTTAATTTAAACGCGTAATAGCGTGGCGAAAGCCGTTTATATATTTTCCGCACCTTTTTATTCTCGTCCTCACACTTGTGAGTGATTTTATTTTCCGAATCTTTTTATTCTCTTCCTCACACTTGTGAGTGATTTTATTTTCCGCATCTTTTTTCTTGTCCGCACACTTGTGAGTGATTTTACTTTCCGCACTAATTTAACGCATAATAGCGGCCCTCGTTGTTATTATATATATAATAACGAGCTACTTTTCTGTCGTGTGAGTTATATTTGTGTGTGGTGTTTAATTGGCCAAATTATATTATAGTGCAAAACGTTACAGTTATATTGTTAAACTCTCGTTCAAACTTATATATACGATTAGTCCAAAATAAGACTACATCGAACGAGAAGTTATTTATTAAACATCCTTAAAGCTACAAAAGCTTAAACAAGGATTTGATATATACATTACTTCAAGTATATACATTTTGTCAACTACGAGGTAATTTCAAGTAAACTTCGATATTTATAAAAGTCGAACAAAAGTATATGATTATAATCCTTATAAGCTTACGAGCTTAAAGGACTTAACTTACAAACTCTGAGACATATTTAAATCTCATTATACGGAGTATTGTATTAAAAGTATTCTTCGATTTATAAATTTTATCGAATACAAGAATACACATAAAGTCATAAGCAAATAAAGCTTATAGATTTAATATACTTAATATTCATACAAGAATATTAAAGTCACTCTCGGACATACAAGTCCAAACTCTTTTTATATTAAGGCTTGTTTCGTAGATATTGTATTCTAACTCTTGTAGTGAGGTGAAGTTGAAGTGAGGTGATTCTCGTTCTAAGACCCAAGTCCTAGGTGCTAACGGGGAGTTAGTAGCCTTTGCACCGTGAAGAAGAGGAAAGATCCAAGACCTTTCATCTAAGACCCAAGACCGGCAAAAGCTAGGGATTCATAGTCTACACAAGGGTTCTACATCAACTTTGAAGAAGTAGCGAGGAGTTGCTATCTAAGATAAGTTTTGTAGGTTTTTACAACGACTTTGAGGGAGTAACGAGGAGTTACGGTCCAAGATAAGTCTTGTATTTATTTTTATATTTATTGTGAGGTAGTGTCGGGGAGACACGTACCAAGACAAATATTTGTAAGGATGTAAGGCTTCTCCGCCTACTAAAGGAGCGAGTTTATTTTTAAGAAAATCTCGAGTCCGGAGAGGAGCTCGGGGACTGGAGTAGGGGTGAGCGAATCCATTAGGGGTTGCGCCATCGCGAACCAGGATAAAATCTCCTGTGTGGTATTTTCTTTTCTTGTCTTTTATTTCTGCACTTATAAACTGCATAACGACTCGGTAAAAGTTTTAAAAAGGGATAAATATTTTTAAAAACGCCATAATAATTTTTAAATTGGATATTAAGCTATTCAACCCCCCCTCTTCTAGATTAAATTAGCCCTTTTACGGGACCTAACAATTGGTATCAAAGCGGTGCTTTTTAACGTGTTTGTTGAGTGATTTGCAGATTTACCGGCATAACAAAAAGTGATCCTACATGGCATATCTAAATACCATCGATTGCGGTGAAGGCCTATCTAGCTCTCGCCCCCTTCTATTCAATGGCACCAACTTTGCAATGTGGAAAACAAGGTTTCGCATCGATGCTAGATCTCAAGGAGTCAAAGTTTGGATGGTGATATGGGCTAAAAGTAAGCCCTAAAGACACATTTAATATGGCATTAATTAGACTTAGTATGGTCCAAACGTGGGGACCATTTACGAGGCCCAAAGCCTTAATTAAATATTAATTTCGTAATTAATATTAAGGGTAATAAATAGCTCTGCAAATAATAGTCAAATAAGGATACTACTCCAGCCAAACTTAGCCTCCAAGGCATTCAATTCAACATGAAAACTGATTTCTACAAGGAAGGAGTCTAAAACCTTCCTCAAGGAGGTGACTTGCTCGCCAAGTCTCCGAATCCTACCATAATTCTAAGGCTCTCGCAGCCTATATAAAGGGCCTGACCCCTCATTCTCAGAACTACGTCTTGGATTGATTCTCAATAACGAGATACGTAGGCACTCTGTGAAGACCGATCAGTCTCGAACACGGAAACAGCCATTAAAGCTCGAAGCTCACCCTAACCCTAACATTAAATACATACAAACCCTAACCGCAATTCGATAACTTAGTTTTTATTCCACAACATTTGGCACCGTCTGTGGGAAGACAACATCAACCATGGTTCAAACACGAAGAACAACATCAACGTCGATAGAGGCCATACCACTCAGCTCTGCTCCACTTGTCATTTCTGATCTACTTGCCGCTACTGAACAAGGGTATGTTCCCCCATCAACTGAGGCGATTGCTTAAACTCAAGTCTCTCAACCCATAGGGACGACTCCCCATACTGAGAGAACTATGCCCGTAGTTGTCCATCAAAACCACGAGACCAACCCTTTTCACATGGTGGTCTCCCCCCTCGATAGTCGCTCACTACCTCCAGGGGTACAGATCTCCACAACAGATCTCCTCAGAAACACCAACCCGATGTATGGATTGCCTAACTATCCCCCAGGTCGGAGGGAGTCTGGACCAAGTAGTCCTGCTCTACAGATACATGAACCTTATCAGCCTTCATACAATAGAGGCTTAGGCCCTGATCAAAGATATGATGATTACTCTGGTCCCTATACTGATGACTCATCGTTTGAGGATGCTGATTGTGGCGAAGCCCCGAGGAGAGGATGTACCAGCAGAGAACCTCGAAGGAGGACGCAAACTATCCATGATGGACCCCCTCTGACAATCATGAGGCAGAGATCTTAAAGCTGAAGGACGACATGGCAAGAGAACAAGCTAGATTGAATCAAACTCAGCCTCCTCCAACCACAGAGAGGATTCCCATTATCGACTTGGAGAGGTCTTCAAGGAGACAGAAAAGGGCTGATGCCCTAACTGGAAGAACAACAAGGGTGGAAACCCTCAAGGGTAACCCCAAAAGATCTGATGCCACTAGGAGATCCTGATGATCCCACACCCCCGTTTACTAATGAGGTGATGAATGCTCGTATTTCAAAAAAGTTCAAGATGCCAACGATTAAGGCTTACGATGGAACGGGTGATCCTGTAAATCACGTCAGGACATTCTCAAACGCACTGCTGTTGCAGCCTGCAAGTGATGCTGTAAAGTGCAGACGTTTCCTCAAACCCTGTCGGGAATGGCTCAAAGATGGTATAGCCAATTACCTACAAATTCGATTAGCTCATTTAAGGAGTTGAGTGTCACTTTTGTCAGCCAATTCATTAGCGAAAGAACTCATGAGAAAAGCTTTGCATCTCTTATGTATCTGGTACAAGGAAAGAATGGAAATCTGAGAGACTACCTCAAGCGATTCACCAAGGAGACTCTAAATATCACAGACTTGGACAATAAGGTGGCCATGGTAGCCCTGGAGCATGGAACTACTGACCCCTTCTTTAAAAGGTCGTTGGAAAATCATCCCTCTGAGAACATGGCTAAGCTCCAACGAAGGGCTGAGAAGTATATTAAAGCTGAGGATATCATGAAGAAAGAGGCCACAGTAGGTAATGACAACGACTATAGGAAGCGAAAGCAAGAGTAGGACTATGATGCTAGGGACAAATATCCTCGAACTAGCGAGGACTCCGACTCTGCCCCTAAGAAGAACCAAGGACCAAGGTTCATTGAGTATGCAAGGTTGAATACTCCTAGAAGTCAAATATGTTGGACATTAAGAAGGATAAGGATTTCCGATGGCCGAAGCCACTTAGGGGTGATCCCGCAAAGAGAAACAAGAATCAGTATTGCAGATTCCATAGAGATGTAGGGCATGACAATGATGATTGCAATCAACTCAAAGATGAGATCGAGTTTTTGATCCGTATGGGAAAGCTGAGCCACTTCACTAAGGGTGAAGATCGTAGCAACCAAAGAAGAGATTATGATAGGAGCGATGATGATCGCGATCGCAACCCACAGCCCCGAGGGCTAGTAATCAACATGATCCCAGGAGGCCCGACTGCGGCCCGCACAACAAGGAATTCTTGGATGGCTTATGCCAGAGAGGTGATGCACATCATGGGAGAGGCCCCGAAGCATGCAACAACTGAAGTAGTGGTTGGCTTTGATGACTCAGACTTGGAAGGGGTGAAGTTCCCCCATGATGACCCGTTGGTCATAACTCCTGTGATTGGAAACTCAGAGGTGAAGTGAGTCTTGATAGACAATGGCGCTTCAGTGGACATTTTGTGTCATGATGCGTTTGTGAAGATGGGGTACAATGGTTCTCAGTTGACCCCCAATAACATGCCTATATATTCAGTTGCCTATAACTATTGGACAGGAGCCCAAGGAGGCCACTCAGATGTTGAATTTCCTGGTAATCAAGGCGATTTCAACGTACAACGTTATCCTCGGAAGGACTGGACTTCATGCATTCAAGGCTGTTGCCTCAACTTATCATATGAAGATCATGTTCCCAACCAAGAATGGTGTTGGAGAACATAAAGGTGATCAAAAGATGGCACGAAGCTGTTATGTAGCCTCGTTAAGGCTAATGGAGTCGGGGGCAGATCCTTCTGATTGAAGACATAGATGTCTGTAGTGGTAAAGAACACCAAGAAAGGCCAGCAGAGGACATCACACAGAAGCCTCGGACAACCATTGAGGCTAAGGCGTTAACTGACTTCGTGGTTGAATTTATCATTGGCAACAAAGAAGTCGGGGGGCAGGAGGTAGTACCCCAAGCAGGAAGTGAACTTCAGAATAAGAATGAGAAGACCAGAAGGAGTAGTGGGTGCTATATTTTGATGGAGGATCAAAAACAAAATCAAGCCATGCAGGCCCAGCTAGTCTTGCAAAGTTGGACTTAGCTTCATATTTATCTAGTAGAAGTAGAAATAAGGTTCAATGAAACCATGCAGAGCATGTCGCTCCGAGTAGGACGGTAGTACTCTATGTAAGGGTTTAACCCATTTAAGTTATTAATGCAAGTTTGCTTTTCGTTCTATGATTCTATTTATGTGCCAAGCACCTGATGTGTGTAAGTCAAAGATGACCAAGTACCAAAAATAAATGAATACATGAATGGAAACAAACAAACGCATAAATAAAACCCTGAAGGGTCGAGAGTTAGGTTACAACACAACCAAATAAGAGTTTAAGTCCTTGAAGGACCCTGGATAAAAGACAAGCTGATAAAAAGTCACATCTAGCAATCGAAGCCATGCAAGGTTGTGGAGGCTAAGGACTAGATAGTACTTGGGTTGAGAATCCATGGAGGAAGACCAACAGAGAACATTGCATTATCAAGGGTCCTTAAACAAGGATTAAGAAGTTCAAGCAAGTTCTCGTCTTAAAAGTTTAAAAGGAAAGAAACCCACATAATTGTCTTACTTGAAACCTAAATCGAGGAATCAACCTTGAATACTTGACCTAGAATCAAGAAAAACAAGAAACAAATATGGAACCAAGACAAACATTGAAGTCCTGATGGACCACCCGTTGAAGAAACATATTGCATATCCCAAAAGCCAATTAAAGGCTAATCAAGTGGGCAATTGAGTTAGGAGATTTTGACATCACATACAAGCCTCGGACGACAATCAAGGCTCAAGCATTAACTGACTTTGTGGTTGAATATGTCGTTAACAACCAAGAAGTCGGGGGGCAGGAGATAGTAACCACCCCTGGAAGTGAATATAAAGATGAAGAGCTTGTACCTAATCAGAAGGAATATTGGGTGCTCTATTTTGATGGAGCATCAAAAATAAAATCTAGTGGTGCAGATTTGGTCTTGCAAAGCCCCGATGGGTTCACAGTTGAGTATGCTTTGAAGTTGGACTTTCCAACAACCAACAACGAAGCTGAGTATGAAACCTTGATAGCGGGATTGGGCTTGGCCAAAACACTGAGGGTCAAGAACCTCAAAGTTTTTGGAGATTCAAGACTGGTAGTCTCGCAAGTGAATGGTGAATTTGAAACTAAGGATGAAACTATGACAAAGTATTTGTGAGTTGTGAACAGGGGCGGACTCACATAGTCAGTATTGGGGGGATGGGCCCCCAACGAAATTTAGTCCAGCAGGCAAATTTTTTTGGTCCAATATAGGGTGCCCCCACTAGTTAAATTAATGTGCCCCCAATCCACCATAATTCACAGCCCAAAGCCCAATCCAATTATCCCAATCCAATAAATTGTACATTTACGTAGTAGCATTCTT
The DNA here is from genome assembly GCA_036435485.1 of Saposhnikovia divaricata. Lineage (NCBI taxonomy): Eukaryota > Viridiplantae > Streptophyta > Magnoliopsida > Apiales > Apiaceae > Saposhnikovia > Saposhnikovia divaricata. The sequence continues at coordinate 49,754,939 of CM071595.1, read as the reverse complement.
TATTTCTTTTACACCCAATTCATAAAACACACTGCATACAGATTACAACATACACACGGTTGGTTGAAACAAAAAAACATCATTGTTTTTCTTTGGTGTATCGACTAGTGAAACTCTCATTAGTTTTGCCAGTTGCAACCGCGACAGTAGAGAGATGTTTTTCTGCAATGAAGCTTGTGAAGTCAGATTTGCGCAACCGAATTGGTGATGATTTTTTGAGTGATTGTCTTATTTCAGCTATAGAAAAGGAAGCCCTTGCTGAAGTAACAAATGAAGATGTAATAGATCGATTTCAAAAAATGAAAACTCGAAGGGAACAAATTTAGATTATAAGTTATTTCTTTTTCCTTGTAATATTACATCTTTCATTACTTCTATGTTATTATTTATATGTTGTGCCCCCACTAAAATTTGTTCCTGGGTCCGCCACTGGTTGTGAAGGCTGTTATGACTCAGTATGATAAGCTCTATAAGGGGCACATTCCGAGAGAAGAGAACGTTAATGTCGATGCCCTATCTAAGTTTCTGAGATAGAGAATTATGCGGGGAGTTTTTACTTCCAGGTCCTGAAGACCCCACCATCGATTCGAAATTGGTAGCACCAGTTGATCTAGGCTAAATGGTAGACCCTCTCAAAGCTCATCTTGAGACTGGTTGGCTCCCTGATAATGCCTTGAATGCAGAAAAACTGTTAGTAAGAGTGTTCAAATAAGAGGTCCTTTGTCATTCCATACTTAAAATCTTGACCGATACAAAATTTAAGCCTTGATGGCCAACAAGGCTGTCTGCCTCCAATCGAGCTTGTAATTTGAATTCAGAGTAGTCAGTAAATTCAAATCTAAGCAAGGTTCTATGAGCATAAGAAGAGGGTTAAAACCAAGAATCAAGATAAAGGGTTGAAAACCAACCAAGGCACACCCGACCTGAGGTCAAGCGCTAAGGAGCAAGCGGACTTCCTGAACGATCAACAGAGAAGTAAGACCTCCTCCATGTGAAACTGTTAGGTCCCGTAAGAGGGATATATTAAGCTAGAAGGGGGGGGTTGAATAGCTTAATTACCAATTAAAAATTATTATGGCATTTTTAAAATATTTCTCTTTTTTTTTAAAATATTTTACCGAGTCGTTAGTAGTTTATAAGTGCGGAAAATAAATGACAAGTAAAGAAAATACCACGCAGGAGATTTTATCCTGGTTCACGATGGCGCAACCCCTAGTGGATTCGCTCACCCCTACTCCAGTCCCCGAGCTCTTCTCCGGACTCGAGATTTTACCATAAAAATAAACTCGCTCGTTTAGTAGGCGGAGAAGCCTTTACAACCCGACAAATATATATATATATATATATATATATATATATACCCGTCACCACCTCAAAATAAATGTATACAAATACAAGACTCGTCTTGGTGCGTAACTTCCCGTCACCACCTCAAAGTCATTGTAAACACCTACACAACTTATCTTAGACAATAACTCCCCGCTATTTCTTCAAAGTTGATGTAGAACCTTTGGTGTAGACTATTGATTCTTGGCATTTATCGGTCTTGGGTCTTAGATGAAAGGTCTCGGGTCTTTCGTCTTCTTCACGGTGCGAAGACTACTAACTCCCCGTTAGTACGTCTAGGATTTGGGTCTTAGAACGAGAATCACCTCACTTTAACTTCACCTCACTACAAAAGTTAGACAAACAATATCTACGAAACAAATATGGGTTAAGCAAGATATATTATAAGATCGTGCAAAACTAGCGTGTTATGACGCTAGCCACGAAGGACGCTTAATATGCGTTAAAATATTGTTCGACTCACAAGTGTGAGGATGAGAAGAAAATTCAACTTGCAAGTGCAAGGATGATAAAGAAAATTCAACTCGCAAGTGTGAGGACCGTGAAAGAATGCTATTACACGTTAGCTATATGCGTAGTGCGGAAAATAGTAAATAACGGCAAGGGTTAAGTCACACGGGTGGACTTTACGCACAAGCGGTATTAGAACGTTAATATTCAATTAAGAATATTAAGTTATATCTTGATTTTAACTTCTTCACAAAGTTTATGTGATACGAAGTATTCCTGTAAAGAATGTCCCACGGAGCACTGTAGATGCTAGTTAGGAATCCGTAAGAATACTTAATCGTAGCACTTTGACGTGTGTCAAATATGCAAGTCTTTTTAAGCTCTACGCTTAAGACTTTTAAGATGTATACTTGCTAGTTGACTAAAGTCAATGTCAAAGTATAATCTTCTTTGTAACTTCTTGCACTAAAAAAGTTTATGGCCATGTAAAATAAAACGTAAATAAAACAAGTGGCTAAACTTGTGCTTAAAGAAGTTTAAGTTGAACGAAGTATTCCTTTAAAGAATATCCCACGGAGCACTGTAGATGCTAGTTGGGAACCCGTAAGAATACTTAATCGTTATAACCTCGACGTTTGTCGGATAATCGTTCTCTTTTAAAAAGAGACTTTTGGGATCTTTAAAAAAAATCCGAGAATAGAGATTAAGATGAATTATAAAAGTTAAGCACAAATCTCAAATATAAACACAAGACGAAGCTAAAAATTACCACTTTAAGAAGTCGCCGGAAAAAGTGGTTGTAAAGTGGAAAGTGGTTGTAGAGAGCTTGGTTGGGTGGAACTAAGCTTAGTGTATCAAAAACCTTGTATATATGGATTTATATATATAAGAGAGAGAAGGTTTTTGAGATGAAGTAGATGAAGAGAGAAAATATGAACTTGAAAGTGTGTTCTACTTCTAAAATCCCAGCATGTATTTGGCTCTTAGCTTGTGTTTAAATTGGTGGATGAGAGGGTTTATTTATAGAAGGAGTTGAGTGGAATGAATGGTGGAGATTTAGATGTAAGGGAGTGGTTGAGATTGAAAAGGGTGTGGATTGGTGACATGGCTTTCACTTGGATTGCCAACATTTAAAGTTTGTGTTTCTTTGCAAGTGGATGAGCCAAAATATCCCAGGACTCTTTTATTATATAATAAGCCATTCGTTATTAACGATTAAATACGAACCAAGTATCCTTAATTAAATACCCGATAACTCCGAAAATACCCAAAATATAAATCTAAAATTATGGAGCACTTAGGAATATTATAAAATAATTTTCTGGAAAGTTTGGTCAATTTTGGTCAAGGTTGACTTGGTCAAACATAGTCAACAGTTGACTAACCGTCTCGATTTTCTTGCCCGGACGAAAATTCTCGAAAAATTACGAAACTTTAACCATGCATAGAAAATAGTATTTAAGTAATCAATCTCAAGTTTCAAGTCATTCTAGCAAGTGGAAGTATTTTATTTTGATTTAAAACAATTAAATCAACTTTCGGTTCCGAATAAAATACGATTGGTCTTTTCTCGAAAAAGATAAATCTTTTGACCAATGTTTTGACTAGAATAAATACTTATAATATATTTCATAATATATAAAATATTTTGAGAGTGAAGGAAATATTTTTGAGCGAATAAAATAATTTTCTCCGAAATATAAGATAATTAAGAATCAGGAGAAAAATTACTTTAAATATTTCTGGCACGAGAGGAAAATTTTCCTGAGAGTGAAAAATCTTTTCTAGGATGAGAAAAATTTTGAGTACGAAGCCAGAATATTTTTGAATAAAACTGATCGTTTTTGAATTTAGCACGAGTTCTCTAAAGAATATTAAATCTCGAATATTCTTTGTTCGAGCTTGTTGCCTTATTCATATCGTAGTGAAGATCTAACAAATATCAAACCTCGATATTTCTTCTTCGATCTTATGACCTTAGTGTAGAGATATATTCCGTAAAATATATATTGATTTTTCAGCAAATTGGAATATCTCTTGTATTTAAAATAGGATGATGAATTTTGCTAGAATTGACCATTTGACTTTTGACCGAATCAATTAAATATATGACCTTGTGGAAAGGATTCTACATGTATTTAAATTTTATGTTAAGTCGTACAAATACCAAAATAAATATTATATCGAAGATATCCTTTCAATCTTCCCCTTTTTGGTATTTGCCAAACAAACATAAAATTTAAACTTTAAAAGTGTATGCTTCCCCTTAGTGTATGCATGATATTAAAAAAATATTTTCGCACATAATGAGTAAGGAGAATACTACTTGTTGATTCCTCTTTTAAAGACATTAATTGATTCCTGCAAAATAAAACGATAGTCAGATGGTGTAAAGAGATATAATATAGCAAAATTTTAAATTTTTCGAATAGTATATACTATTCTCTCTTCCCCTTTTGTTTGGTATAGTACCAAAAATTTCTTTCCCTTTTGTTCAAATAACATGATCTTTTATCTTTTTTTTAACCACTGATAACATAAAACGAATAGATAACTCGTGAACGCATGAATAGAGAAAATAAATTTTTATGAAAAAAAATAAGCAAGGTTACAGTGTATGATTCTCTCTTCTCCTTTCGTTTAACTAATCTTCTCTTCCCCTTAATATATAATGAAAGTGTACAAAAGGAATACATAGATAGGCAGTGGTCAAATTGTATTTTAAGCAACGATTTTTATGAAGTATAGCAAAATGACTTATTGTGAATCGATGTTTTTAACTAGTATCTCCAGCTTATTGATTAGGCATACTTATTGATTAGGCAGTGGTCAAATGGTTACAATACTCAGGAATTTGAAAACATGCTTCTGTCAATTTAACCAAGAGATAGGTTTAAATGGGTGATACGCATGCTGCTTTATTTTGAGGGTAATTCTTGAAAACTGAACTTTTAAACGATCATATCCAAGCTACAATGCATGTATATGTTTATACTGATTACTAACGTAATGAAGTTCATAATACAACCACAGTTTACATCGTACAACCTGGAAACCATAAGATTACAAGTTTACATACACAGACAGCTACTACAATCTAGGTATTTTACAACCAACACTATGCCACTAACTAGATTACAATACATGGAATATCAATTCCCAGAGTTTAACAAGTAATGAACCTAGATACACAGTCTGATGCTAATACAGTCTAGATTTTTTTTTTTTTTTTTACAATAGAGAACACTAATACAAACTAGTTGAATGTGTTATCATTACAGTAATTTTACAGTCTTGAAAAGAAATTGAGGCCACTACTGTATTCTCAGGGAATCTGAGAGAGAACACTTTATTAGATGAGTTTTAGCAGAAAAAGAGCAGAAATTACCTTATGAGCATGGTTCCAACGTTGTAGATTTTACATGATTTCATAGAGACACGGATATATATCAAGGATAAAACTTGCAGTACTTAACAAAACAGATACATAGTATATGGAACATGGTAATCAACAGGAATGATATTAGCAAATAAGACAACTGCAGAGTTTACATTAATTCAAAATTGTTCTTTATCAATCAATGAACCACACTGATTAACTAGAACAAGGTTCTACAGACATCTCAACTTACAAACCAACTTTATGACTTAAACAAGTCACACCAACTATTACAGGTAATGAAACTAAAGAACGAGATTACAAACCAGCAACCACATTACATACAAGTCTTAACAGACTTTCCAAATCAAACTACAACCAACAACAACAAAAGTTAACAAAACAACCATATAATAGCAACACAGTCATAACAATAAGTAGATCAGTAACCAACTTGAGCAAGGATAAAAAGCACCAGTAGAGATTAGTAACAGCAGCATTCAAACACACAAAAGCAATCATCATAGTCAAGCAATAGCATCTTCCATAGCAGCCACATACCCAAATTCACCAACCATGTTAGGAAGACCATTAGAATCAAGCAATTCTACACCAGCACCTACTGTTTCTAATTCATTGATTAGTTCAGCATCATTAACAGTTTGCACTTGAAAGGTACTTAAAATTTCCATGTCTCTAACTCTATTATTACCCATGGTTATAGCAGCTAGACTCTCAATGAAACTCAACCTCCTTTTTATGTCTTCATTTTCAGTTCTAAGCCTCCTAATCTCTAAGTTTTGTTCTTCAAACATAACCCTAGCAGATTCAGTCTTATTCAAATAAATGTCCTCTTCCCTAATGTTTCTAGGGAGATCAGTAGCAAATACATCTTGGGGTTGACATAAGACTAAGGGAACTTGAGGCCTAATATGCACAGGAGTGATTTGAGAATCAGCAACAAAAGAGTGATCAAGGTGTGTGTGAATGTGGCAGATATTAAAGATGGAAGATATCATGAGCCCATAGGGCATGTAGCCAAAAAATTTTGCATTGATCAGATTTAAGAGAATCACATAAGGGATGTTGAAATCAATTTTGTTTAGAGAAAGCAAAAACAGAATTTTCATGTCAAAGAAATCAAAGTACTTACTTTGATTTGGTTTAGGCAACACATTAGCTCTAACAAACAAAGCTAGATTTTGAAAAAGTGGAGTAAAATGCTTGTAGTGAATACTACAATGCTTATCACAAAGACCAAGAGGCACATCGGATTCACAAAGAACAGATAACATAAGTTTGAATTCATCTTTGTTGAACATGAAGTAGGAATAGATGTCAATGCAAGGATGATCATTGTCAATTAAACAAGCAGGTAAATGAAGTGCAATGTTGATGGTTTTATGGTCTACTAAGATTGTTTTCTTATTGACATAAGTTGTAAAGTGCATGACTTCATCTAGACCCTTGACTATCCTCATGTTACAATAAGACTCTCCCATAAGTCTTGTGAAATACCTCTTTCCTAGATGTGACCCTAAGCCTTCCCATCTAGCCATTTTAATGACATTCTCTACCTCACCCTTAAACTCCATGTTTATCCCAGGTTGGACATTTTTGATCATGTCCTTGTACTTTTTGGTGTGTGAAAGGTTAATCAGTTTGGGAGGGGGAAGTGGTTTTGGAATGTTGTTAGGGTTAGGGTTTGGAGATTGTTTTCTTGTGTAAACTTTTGGCCAGTAGGGTTTCCTAGGTCTAGGGCTGTTAATGTTTGGCACTTGGAACTTGGAACTTTGGTAGAAGGGGATTGATGGACTTTTGAAGTGGGTTTTCTGTTTCTTGAGATTTCTGATCTTTTGAATCCTAGGGGGTATGACCCTAAAATGTGAAGTTTTAGAGTGAATGAACTGATGTTGTTCCATATCTTCAAGAAGAAATGGATTAGAAGTGTTTGGCTTGGGGTTAGGGTTTGAAGGGATTTTGTGAAACTCCATGATTTTGGATGAGTGTTTGGTTAAAAAAGTTGCAGGTAAGTGAGAGTGTTTGTGGACTGGTGTGTGTATAAACTCATGCAATGAAATGCTTTATATAGATAAACACTTAATTTTGAATTCTGAAAGTCTATACTATTCATGCACACATATAAATGTCAAAACAGTGTGGAATTCAAGTGAAATGTAGTGAATAAAGTTTTGAAATCCGGATATTTTTGTATAAGATCAAGATTTTTAAAACCAATGCAGCAAGTATGAATATAACTGGGCATACAGTATATATAATGCATGCATATAGTTAAACTAAGAGAATAAGGAATATATTTAAGAAGGGATATAGCCAAAAAGTCTTCTTAAAAACAGAACATAGTACACAACAAGCACTGTTTTTGGAAAGCACAGTAGACAAAGATTGTAGAAAAGGACATAAAAAGGACACAGACCCCACTGTGATGTCATGCAAGTTTTTTAAAACCAAATGCAGGTATTTTGTAAACATGTACTAAGCATTTAATGTTGTACATATGATTGATGTGAAGTTTGACACTCTTTAAAAGTTGTAAGGAGCTTTGAAAAGTCAAAATATGATTTTATAATCTAGATGCCAACTGTGAATCATGTAACACTTATCAACACACAATTTTATCTCACATAATGTACTAGTTAGCACATAATATAGTGCAGGGCACCATAAACCATCCAGACAACATATAGGAGATATAACATACAAAATGTAGAATAAATTGTAACAATGCACAATTAAATGTTCTAATATCTAAGTGGCCGTTCACACCAGTGATCCAGATACTGGGATTCTCTACGGGATTCCCAGCCAGGTCTTAGTGCAAGGGCATTGTGTGTGCAGTGACATGCATGACTTACATCTAATAGCTGCACCAAATTATCTCAAATAATCAATCCATTTTACATAGTATAGTTTCAAAGGAGCCATGTTTACTCTTAGTTTTATTTCATCATAATACTCTCTCTGAAAACTAGCCGTTAACGGCTCTCTTTGCCAAATTGGTACTTCTGACCGGCGGATCGCCGGAACAATTAACGTTTTTCAGCTAGCTTTCTTTTTCCTGCATTTTCCCCTTTCCCCCCTTTTACTTCTTTCGTTTAGAGTTTCCAGCGGTGTGTGTTCCCCTCGAATTTAACACCATTTAACATCCACTTCTACCATAACCACCGTCTTCCACCATAAAACAACCCACTTCAACCCCAGCACCTCTTCTTTCAACCCCAGCACCACCTCCTTTCCCTCCGTTCGTTCCTGCCCTCCTTCACCTCTCCACTCCATTTTCATCATCACCATCCCTCGCCCGTTTCGTCCCCACCCCTGTAACCGATCTCATACCTCCCTCTTTAAACCAAACTAGCCCCCCTTTTATTTTCAGATTTCACAGAACTCTACTATATTTTTCCGTCTCTAACAAACTCACACCTCTCTTCACCCTTATTCCCTCCTCCGTCACACACCTTCATCTCCACCACCCCTTCACAGCCCCATCTCCCTCTCCGCTCTTTTTTCCCCTAAGCACACCTCGCCACTGCTAGCCGTCAACCCTCTCACCTTAACCGCATCTCTCCGCTCGACCTTTCTCCTCCATTCCCCCCTCTCTCAACCCCGTGTTTTGTTTTTCTTTTTGGGTATTGTTTTTTTATTGTTTTGTTTTCTGCCTTTTTGTTTTGATTTGTTTGTGTTTTGATTTTGCCCCCACGGCAACCCCTTTCCAGCATCCCCGTCCCCTCTCGCCTCCGTCCCACCCCACCCTGCCTCCCAACCCTCACCACCGTTTTTCTCCACCAATTACCGTACCCCTCACCCAAACTCATCTTTTATTGCCCGTATTTCTGTTTTGTTTTCTTTATTGTATATTATTTTTTTGTATTTTGTTTATTATTATATCCCTTTTTGTATTATTTGGGTTTCTTCCCTCTCGTTTTTCGTTTTTTATACTATTTTTTTAGTACTTTTTGTATTATTTGGGTTTTTGTTTTTTGTATTGTTTTTGTATTATTTGTATTATTATATTTTGTATTTTTTTGTATTGGTTCGGTTTTGTCGATGTCTATTAGTTTGCGTGTTGACAGTTTGAATTTAGGTACCTTGTCAGGTAAACTTTTTGAGCTCGTGGACGTGCTGAAGAAGCGGAGAGTGGATGTGGCATGTATCCAAGGGACTAGGTGGAAGGGGGCCAAATCCAGAGTAGCGAAAGGGTATAAATTATGGTACTCAGGTCTTGCCAACTCGAAGAACGGAGTGGGTATTCTTTTAGCGGAGGATCTAAAAGACAACGTTGTGGAAGTGAAGAGGTGCAACGACAGGATCATGTCTGTCAGGGTTGTGGTTGGGGAGAAGGTGGTGAACGTGGTGTGTGCGTATGCACCTCAAGTCGGTTTGAGCGATCCTGAGAAGGAGGCATTCTGGGTTTGTTTAGATGAGTTGGTTGGCAGTATTCCTGACGACCAATTCTTAGTGCTGGGTGGCGATTTCAATGGCCACATTGGTGAGAGGGCAGATGGCTACACCAGTGCTCATGGCGGCTTTGGCTTCGGGACCAGGAATGTTGGTGGGTCCGCCTTGTTGGACTTTGCTACTTCCCAGGATTTGGTAATCATGAATTCTGTTTTTCAGAAGAGGGATGAGCACCTCATCACCTTTAGTAGCGGGGGTAACTTCACTCAGATTGACTACCTACTTTTGCGTAGTCGGGATGTCAGGTCATGCATGGATTGCAAAGTTTTCCGAAGTGAGACGTGTGCATCCCAGCACCGGCTGTTGGCCATGGATCTGACCATGGGGGGTTGACTTATCTGCAGGTCGAGAGAGTTTAGACCGAGAATCCTGTGGAAAGATCTGAAGGGCGAGAAGGTGGTCGAATTCAGGGAGTCTCTGGTCATCGAAGGTAGTTTTGCACGTGATGGAGACGCTAACTGTAGGTGGACCAACATGGTGAAGGACATTCGGTGTGTGGCCGAGAAAGTGGTGGGGATTTCCTCAGGTAGGTTCAGGAGCCATAAGGAGTCTTGGTGGTGTAACGTGGAGGTCCAAACGAAAGTTGAGGCTAAACGTGCACTCTTTAAAGAGCTTTTGTCGATGAGTGCAGGGGCAGAGAAGAGTCGGAAGATGGAAGCGTACAATGTGGCGAGACGAGAGGCAAAGAAGGCCGTGGCGAAAGCCAAAGGGGAAGCCTATGAGGGGTTGTACAAGCGCCTGGATACCAAGGAAGGAACGAATGCTATCTTTAAACTAGCCAAATCTAGGGAGAGAGGGCGGCGCGACCTGGGTTCTGTTAAGTTTGTAAAGGATGATTCAGACCGAGTGTTACTAAATGAAGACGCTATTAAGGAGAGGTGGAGTTCGTATTTCCATAACCTTTTCAATGAGAATAGGAGGAGTTGGGCCGGTGGGGAACTACAGATCCCCCCTTCATCTCCTTGTGAGCGTATCAGCGAGGACGAGGTCAAGGGGGCCATTCGTAAGATGGCGAAAGGGAAGGCGGTTGGCCCGGATCAGATCCCAATCGAGGTGTGGATTTGTCTTGGCGATGTTGGCGTTCAATGGCTAGTAAATCTGTTCAATGATCTCCTCAAGGGTGTTAAGATGCCAGCAGAATAAAGGCGTAGTGTTGTAGTTCCTTTTTTCAAGAACAAAGGCGATGCCCAGAGTTGTAGTAACTATAGGGGTATTAAATTACTTAGTCATACTATGAAACTTTGGGAGAGAGTGGTAGAAGGCCGGATTAGAAGAGAAGTTGAAATATCAAAGAATCAATTTGGTTTTATGCCGGGGAGATCGACGACCGAGGCCATTCATCTCGTCAGGCGTCTTTTGGAAAAGTACAGGGAGCGCCGCAAAGACCTCCATATGGTGTTCATTGATCTCGAGAAGGCATATGATAGTATCCCCCATGAAGCGATTTGGAAGGCCCTCGTAGAGCGGAGTGTATCGCCGTCGTACGTTAGAGTGATTCAAGACATGTACTCCCAAGCTAGTTCTTGCGTCCGGACCCCAGTGGGTGACTCCCGTTTCTTTCCTGTTGAGATTGGGCTTCATCAGGGATCGGCCCTAATTCCTCTTCTTTTCGCTCTTATCCTTGATGTCATGTCGCGCGGGATCCAAGACGCTGTCCCGTGGTGCATGCTCTTCGCTGACGATATCGTGCTAGTGGCGGAGTCAAGGGGGGAGGTCAACGAGAAGTTGGAACTATGGAGATCTTCTTTGGAGTCACAAGGCTTGCGTGTGAGTAGAACTAAAACCGAGTATCTCTGGTGCAACTTCAGTGACGAGGCCAGCGAGGAATGTAACACCCCCAGATCCGGGGTCAGGAATCTGGTGGTTACGGTCTTACATCCATTAATAATACTTGACTTGAGTCCACAATAAATAAATCACATGTTGTGACCCCACAATAATATCCACTCACACGCACAACAGTTATATTCCCAGAGATGAAATTGAAATAAGTCTTACATTAAAGGGTTACGAATAAACGTTATTACAATCCCAAAAGGATGACATCATAAGTTAAACAGTTTTGCCGTTGATTACATTAATTATACATATAATTAAACAGGAAACAAAAGCTGTCTAACTATGCTACCTCAGCAATGGTGGCTAGCATCTCAGCGGGGAGTCCGGTGGGTCGGGTAACCCGCTTGCACCGAGTGCGCCTGATGCGAGCCATCTGTCCTAGCTGTTGTTGTGACATAATATGAACAAAGCAAGGGTGAGCGAAAGCCCACCAACAATAATATAACTGAACAGTGATACATATATACAGCAGTTCAAAATATCCTTTGAAACCATATGCCATGCATTAATGAGGTTATTGCCAGTATAATATAAAGGATGAAGTTACCAGGTAACTCAAAGTATTTGTTTGTAGAAATATCTCCTACATCAAAAGTAAGCGAGATATTCTCATTGTCATTAAAAAGAGGAACTTGCATGAAAAGATTGCAATTCCAGTTATGAACACTTTTCCAGCTCTGCCAACAATAATCATGTTGCAGGAAATAAATAAGTTTGGATGATGAACCAATGATGGAGTATTCACCGCGCCCGCTGTTCCAATCTTGATGATCAGTCGAGATCGTACAGCTCAAATTAGATTTACTACCGGTAGAAGGAAGAACTGACGGCTTTACTTGTCTACCGCCTTACTAGCTCTCCCCGGCCAACGGTTGGGCCAAAGGGGATGGACCGGCGCTACTCGGCCTCTTACACGACTCCTAGTTCAAATAGAATTCATGATTCTGAATGTAACGTTCGTCCCCCTTTCCCCAAGTATAATACTTGTTGATAAGACTCTACAAGGTAGTCGTATCTAGTTGGAAAGGAAAATTCACCAATAACTTCCAAGCTGTGGCTTGGTATCGAATATCAACTTGTTCCAACAATCTTACCCCTCGAAAGATGAGAAGGTAAACAACGACTTAATAAGTCAACAGCACCCGAGTTGCGAGTGAAGAGAATACTCTATGACCGGGAAGTCGACAAGATAAATAACATTTTCCAAGTAAGGTTCCCTTATTATTAGAGAGGTAGACTCAAAGAAGAATGATGTCTGAGAACCTTTCTTGATATAAGATTAATAATAATATGACTCCGAGGTATTTTCTGTAATAATCGAAGAAGATAAACCTTATTGAGGTTATTCTAAGTATGAAATAAATATTCAGAGAATATTTATTGAATTAAAAATATTTAAAGAATATTTAAGAATATTAAAGGATATCTTTAATCAGGGTATTTCTCAAAATAATCCCTGGTGAAACATCAGGAGAATATTTATTGAATAAATAAATATTTAAATGAATATTCAAAATAATATTCATTAATTAATAGGGCCTGAAAGGAATACTTAAGATAATATTCATAATTAATTAGTAATTTAAATGAATATTCAAATAGTAATATTCATTTAATGAATAATATTCTAAATGAATATCAGGTAATATTCATTTAGTAATCCAAGCTCTAAAGGAATATTCGAGATAATATTCGATAAATAAATCAGGCTTCAGATGAATATTTAAAATAATATTCATCAAGTAATTAATATCTTAAATGAATTTTCAAAAGTAATATTTATTTAATAAAATAATATTCTAAATGAATATTCAAATAATATTCATTTAGTAGTCTCATCTTTAGAAGAATATTCGAAATAATAATCGATAATCAATTCGACTCTGAATGAATATTGAGAAATATTATTCGTCGAATGGTTACGTTCAAATAATTATTTGAAGTAAGGATCGTTAAATAAATAATCTCGAACGAATATTCAAATAATATTCGTCGCCCGAATAAGGGAAAATATTTACTTAAATATTTTCCTTCGAGGTAACCTTGATATATCAAGAAATATTGACTCCCGGTCTATAGTTGATGAATAAGATATATACACCCTTCTCTGAGGGTCTTACAATAACCGGCTTATAATTGATACGTTAGCTGTCTAATTTATAAGCCAATAAACAATCAGGGAACAAGCATAATGATATAACTTGAAAGTAGGCATGCATGCTATGGCATATGTACAACAGAAAACATATATATATATATATATATTCAATCACAACAACAGCCTAAAAGAAGGGAATTGAAACTTGCCTGGTAGTTGAGTACGGTAAGGGGTAGTGGTAGCGGGTCCCGGGTCAGCTTGGTGATCTATAAATATCCAAGGCATTCGGGATTAATCACTTAACATCTTAAAAGTTAAGTTAAACTTAAATCGAAACACGTTCTCGAGTTATCTCGTTATACCCCTTTTAGTGGATTCCTTTTATCATCGATCCGACCTGACATTCGTTCGTTAATACGACATGTCATTGTACTTACACTTGGGACATACTTAAGTCATACAAGTTCTAAAGTCGATCGTTACAAATCAATATTATGCTCCGAGTTTTATCGCCCGTTTTCTAAGTGTTTTACCGAAGTTATAATCAAGCAAGTTTTTAGGGGTTCGTTTGCGATTAACTTTGATTCGAACATTTTTATAAAATCGGAAAACGATCCGTTTCACATGAGGTTTTCTCTCACACCTTCCTTTTTACCTCTAGTATTTAATTACCAAGATTCGCCACTGACTTACGTATTTTACGAGGGTTCAATTTTAATAACGAACTCGTACTTACGGTTTCGAACGTCTTTTAGTGAATCGACCATAATTCCTAAACCGTAAGTCCGTTTCACATGATCTTTATATCAAAACGAAGCTTATAATATGATCTATCTTTCCATGGCAGAACATGATACTGGACAGTGACTTATGGCTAGTGTCAAACACGATTTCTTAAGATTAACAAAAATCGGGCATTACGACGGCTATAAATCGGACGTTCCATAAATCATAATCAACAACCCAAGCCACACCGGGCATCTAAACAACTTATACACATAATAAGCATCTCAACAAGTCCAGAAGCTACTGATCTTAGCATCAAAATCATCATGTTAATCAAATCACTAAATCACTAACTAAGCATGCTTATAACATGAACATAATCATAACTAAGCTAGATCCATCAAGAACATGCTTAAAACTCAAAGTAGATCTAGGGTTTTCAATTCTTATACCTTCCTTGGAGTATGTACTAGCCACACAAATCTTGGTATGGTCCTTGGATAGCCTTAAGTTAGCTAGGATCAACCATGAAAACAAGAAAAACAAAGATTAGTTCTTGAAAACACTATTCATCATCATCTTTGATGATTTATTTGAAAATGGAAAAAAGATGAATTTGAAGCTGAAATTTCTAGGGGATCTAAGCTATGATATGAAGTACTCACCATAAATATTTCAAGATCAAATGATGGTTGGAAGCCTTACTTCTAGCACCTTGGCAGAATTTTTCAAGGAAGAAAGGAAAATGGAGAGTTCTTTGTGTTTGCTTGGTTGTTTTGATAATAATTCATAAAGTGATGAGCCTTTGATGATATCTCATCTCTTTTTACTTTATTAAAGTGCTTTTGGAATGAATGGTGAGATTTGAAAGCATGTGTAGCACTTGGATTGATTTATGGCTAACTAGAGTTTGATTTGGTTAACTACTAGTTCAATCCTTAACATGCTAGTTACTTAGCCCACTTGGTTGCTAGATATTTATCTAGTAGCTTATGCATGACTCTTGCTTCCACTGCTTGTTTCTTTTGTCCGGTTATTGCTCGTTTCGATTGATCGTTCGGGCGAATAACTAAGTAGTTTCACCTCTAGGGTTTAACGGGAAATTTCTCGATATTCATAATACCTTCCCCAATCCTTAATATAATCCTCGTGATGACCATGTAGGATATTTAATCTCGATAAGAACTTAATCCGTAATCTAGGATTCGTTCGCTTTATTGATTAATCACGTTATAACGTTTTAGCGGTTTCTAGAACGCTTGTTTCACTGCCTCAGTGGTTTCCTACCTTCATTCTTAAATCAAATATAATAACATCCCAAAATATCAAATCCTCAAAGTTAATATCTCAATTCTTGGATTATAATAATATTTAATCCACTGTCCAGTCAAATATTATACCGAAAAAGAATTTGGAATTTCTGAATTCCGATCGTCTCTGCATTCACTTATTTCCTCCGCGTATTACTAATATGACTTCGAAACATCCATATCACGTCCCGTACATAGGGTGGCGTGAAAAGTTTTCCAACTTACAAAATCACTATTCATCCACCAAATTACTATGCACGTACAGGAAACACTATGCACGTACGGGAAACACTATGTACGTACGGGAAATACTATGCACGTATGGGAAACACTATGCACGTACGGGAAACACTATGCACGTACTCATTTCCCTTCAAGGATCCATTAGCTCCTTCCTAGATGGTAGATTATTCTTATCTAGGTCCTCAACCATCGAATTACTCTATTCTGACAATATACCAATGCATCAGGATCATTGTCCAAAGCAATATCCATTCATTACAATCATTGTTCTTTGAAACCACCATTCATTAGAGCTGGTGACCTTGTTGTCGGAATCATTGTTCCTCATTTTATCATTACTTAATAAAAAGTTTTAATTATATCCAAAATTTGTGGTTATACTCTTACTCAGTCTTATCCTTATTGATACCTACAGTAACATTGGTATCACTATCACCCTACGAATTCGGAGGCAACCTCGCTCGTACTGTGCATTTCCTGATCGCTTTCATCTTCGCAATCTCGATCAATATAGAGAAGTGGAAAGATTTATTGAGAGATCACTATGATCAATTGAACATTTGTTATATTGCATAGTTAGTACAGAAGGGGCCAGCCTTTAGTACTTGACAAGCAATTAAACAAGTTATGGTATTCCACTTAGACTTCTATCACATAGACAGATAGTCACGTAGCAGTACCTCCCCTCCTAAAAGGGTTGTTCTTCTCAATTCATAAAGAAGATGAATAAGAGAGAAGAAGAGAACAGAGTTCTAAATGATTATAGAAAGCTTTCATGATTGTAGAATATCATACTCAGAATTTACCTCTGAACTATAGAGGTTTTGTAACACCCCCAGATCCGGGGTCAGGGATCTGGTGGTTACGGTCTTACATCCACTAATAATACTTGACTTGAGTCCACAATAAATAAATCACATGCTGTGACCCCACAATAATATCCACTCACACGCACAACAGTTATAGTCCCAGAGATGAAATTGAAATAAGTCTTACATTAAAGGGTTACGAATAAACGTTATTACAATCCCAAAAGGATAACATCATAAGTTTAACAGTTTTGCCGTTGATTACATTAATTATACATATAGTTAAACAGGAAACAAAAGCTGTCTAACTATGCTACCTCAGCAATGGCGGCTAGCATCTCGGCGAGGAGTCCGGTGGGTCGGGTAACCCGCTTGCGCCGAGTGCGCCTGATGCGAGCCATCTGTCCTAGCTGTTGTTGTGACATAATATGAACAAAGCAAGGGTGAGCGAAAGCCCACCAACAATAATATAACTGAACAGTGATACATATATACAGCAGTTCAAAATATCCTTTGAAACCATATGCCATGCATTAATGAGGTTATTGCCAGTATAATATAAAGGATGAAGTTACCAGGTAACTCAAAGTATTTGTTTGTAGAAATATCTGCTACATCAAAAGTAAGCGAGATATTCTCATTGTCATTAAAAAGAGGAACTTGCATGAAAATATTGCAATTCCAGTTATGAACACTTTTCCAGCTCTGCAAACAATAATCATGTTGCAGGAAATAAATAAGTTTGGATGATGAACCAATGATGGAGTATTCACCGCGCCCGCTGTTCCAATCTTGATGATCAGTCGAGATCGTACAGCTCAAATTAGATTTACTACCGGTAGAAGGAAGAACTGACGGCTTTACTTGTCTACCGCCTTACTAGCTCTCCCAGGCCAACGGTTGGGCCAAAGGGGACGGACCGGCGCTACTCGGCCTCTTACACGACTCCTAGTTCCAATAGAATTCATGATTCTGAATGTAACGTTCGTCCCCCTTTCCCCAAGTATAATACTTGTTGATAAGACTCCACAAACTAGTCGTATCTAGTTGGAAAGGAAAATTCACCAATAACTTCCAAGCTATTGCTTGGTAACGAATATCAACTTGTTCCAACAATCTTACCCCACGAAAAATGAGAAGGTAAACGATGACTTAATAAGTCAACAGCACCCGAGTTGCGAGTGAAGAGAATACTCTATGACCGGGAAGTCGACAAGATAAATAACATTTTCCAAGTAAGGTTCCCTTATTATTAGAGAGGTAGACTCAAAGAAGAATGATGTCTGAGAACCTTTCTTGATATAAGATTAATAATAATATGACTCCGATGTATTTTCTGTAATAATCGAAGAAGATAAACCTTATTGAGGTTATTCTAAGTATGAAATAAATATTCAGAGAATATTTATTGAATTAAAAATATTTAAAGAATATTTAAGAATATTAAAGGATATCTTTAATCAGGGTATTTTCCAAAATAATCCCTGAAGAAATATCAGGAGAATATTTATTGAATAAATAACTATTTAAATGAATATTCAAAATAATATTCATTAATTAATAGGACCTGAAAGGAATATTTAAGACAATATTCATAATTAATTAGGAATTTAAATGAATATTCAAAAAGTAATATTCATTTAATGAATAATATTCTAAATGAATATCAAGTAATATTCATTTAGTAATCCAAGCTTTAAAGGAATATTCGAGATAATATTCGATAAATAAATCAAGCTTCAGATGAATATTAAAATAATATTCATCAAGTAATTAATATCCTAAATGAATATTCAAAAGTAATATTTATTTAATAAAATAATATTCTAAATGAATATCCAAATAATATTCATTTAGTAATCTCATCTATAGAAGAATATTCGAAATAATAATCGATAAATAATTCGACTCTGAATGAATATTAAAATAAATATTATTCGTCGAATAGTTACGTTCAAATAATTATTTGAAGTAAGGATCGTTAAATAAATAATCTCGAACGAATATTCAAATAATATTCGTCGCCCGAATAATGGAAAATATTTACTTAAATATTTTCCTCCGAGGTAATCTCGATATATCAAGAAATATTGACTCCCGGTCTATATTTGATGAATAAGATGTATACGCCCTTCTATGAGGGTCTTACAATAACCGGCTTATAGTTGATACGATAACTATCTAATTTATAAGCCAATAACAATCAGGGAACAAGCATAATGATATAACTTGAAAGTAGGCATCCATGCTATGGCATATGTATAACAGAAAACATATTTATATATTTATTCAATCACAACAACAGCCTAGAAGAAGGGAATTGAAACTTGCCTGGTAGTCGAGTACGGTAAGGGGTAGTGGTAGCGGGTCCCGGGTCAGCTTGGTGATCTATAAATAGCCAAGGCATTCGGGATTAATCACTTAACATCTTAAAAGTTAAGTTATACTTAAATCGAAACACGTTCTCGAGTTATCTCGTTATACCCCTTTTAGTGGATTCCTTTTATCATCGATCCGACCCGACATTCGTTCGTTAATACGACATGTCATTGTACTTACACTTGGGACATACTTAAGTCATGCAATTTCTAAAGTCGATCGTTACAAATCAATATTATGCTCCGAGTTTTATCACCCGTTTTCTAAGTATTTTACCGAAGTTATAATCAAGCGGGTTTTTAGGGGTTCGTTTGCGATTAACTTTGATTCGAACATTTTTATAAAATCGGAAAACGATCCGTTTCACATGAGGTTTTCTCTCACACCTTCCTTTTTACCTCTAGTATTTAATTACCAAGATTCGCCACTGACTTACGTATTTTATGAGGGTTCAATTTTAATAACGAACTCGTACTTACAGTTTCGAACGTCTTTTAGTGAATCAGCCATAATTCCTAAACCGTAAGTCCGTTTCACATGATCTTTATATCAAAACGAAGCTTATAACATGATCTATCTTGCCATGGCAGAACATGATACTGGACAGTGAATTATGGCTACTGTCAAACACGATTTCTTAAGGTTAACAAAAATCGGGCATTACGACGGCTATAAATCGGACGTTCCATAAATCGTAATCAACAACCCAAGCCACACCGGGCATCTAAACAACTTATACACATAATAAGCATCTCAACAAGTCCAGAAGCTACTGATATTAGCATCAAAATCATCATGTTAATCAAATCACTAAATCACTAACTAAGCATGCTTATAACATGAACATAATCATAACTAAGCTAGATCCATCAAGAACATGCTTAAAACTCAAAGTAGATATAGGGTTTTCAATTCTTATACCTTCCTTGGAGTATGTACTAGCCTCACAAATCTTGGTATGGTCCTTGGATAGCCTTAAGTTAGCTAGGATCAACCATGAAAACAAGAAAAACAAAGATTAGTTCTTGAAAACACTATTCATCATCATCTTTGATGATTTATTTGAAAATGGAAAAAGATGAATTTGAAGCTGAAATTTCTAGGGGATCTAAGCTATGATATGAAGTACTCACCATAAATATTTCAAGATCAAATGATGGTTGGAAGCCTTACTTCTAGCACCTTGGCAGAATTTTTCAAGGAAGAAAGGAAAATGGAGAGTTCTTTGTGTTTGCTTGGTTGTTTTGATAATAATTCATAAAGTGATGAGCCTTGGATGATATCTCATCTCTTTTTACTTTATTAAAGTGCTTTTGGAATGAATGGTGAGATTTGAAAGCATGTGTAGCACTTGGATTGATTTATGGCTAACTAGAGTTTGATTTGGCTAACTACTAGTTCAATCCTTAACATGCTAGTTACTTAGCCCACTTGGTTGCTAGATATTTATCTAGTAGCTTATGCATGACTCTTGCTTCCACTGCTTGTTTCTTTTGTCCGGTTATTTCTCGTTTCGATTGATCGTTCGGGCGAATAACTAAGTAGTTTCACCTCTAGGGTTTACCGGGAAATTTCTCGATATTCATAATACCTTCCCCAATCCTTAATATAATCCTCGTGATGACCATGTAGGATATTTAATCTCGATACGAACTTAATCCGTAATTTAGGATTCGTTCGCTTTATTGATTAATCACGTTATAACGTTTTAGCGGTTTCTAGAACGCTTGTTTCACTGCCTCAGTGGTTTCCTACCTTCATTCTTAAATCAAATATAATAACATCCCAAAATATCAAATCCTCAAAGTTAATATCTCAATTCTTGGATTATAATAATATTTAATCCACTGTCCGGTCAAATATTATACCGAAAAAGAATTTGGAATTTCTGAATTCCGATCGTCTCTGCATTCACTTATTTCCTCCGCGTATTACTAATATGACTTCGAAACATCCATATCACGTCCCGTACATAGGGTGGCGTGAAAAGTTTTCCAACTTACAAAATCACTATTCATCCACCAAATTACTATGCACGTACAGGAAACACTATGCACGTACGGGAAACACTATGCACGTACGGGAAATACTATGCACGTATGGGAAACACTATGCACGTACGGGAAACACTATGCACGTACTCATTTCCCTTCAAGGATCCATTAGCTCCTTCCTGGATGGTAGATTATTCTTATCTAGGTCCTCAACCATCGAATTACTTTATTCTGACAATATACCAATGCATCAGGATCATTGTCCAAAGCAATATCCATTCATTACAATCATTGTTCTTTGAAACCACCATTCATTAGAGCTGGTGACCTTGTTGTCGGAATCATTGTTCCTCATTTTATCATTACTTAATAAAAAGTTTTAATTATATCCAAAATTTGGTGTTCTTACAGTCTCCCCTCCTTAAAAGGATTCCGTCCCGGAATCAGGTAGGAAGCAAAGAGTCGTTTGCCTGTCGTTCACTTTTTAGCTTCCCGGTAAATTCTTAGTCATTCTACCCTTCCTCAGCACATCTTCTAGTGCTACAATCCATACTGTATCCTTTTTCCATCAACGTTGCTACTTTTCGTACAACTCACTATCCGGGTTATACTCTTACTCAGTCTTATCCTTATTGATATCTGCAGTAACATTGGTATCACTATCACCCTACGAATTCGGAGGTAACCTCGCTCGTACTGTGCATTTCCTGATCGCTTTAATCTTCGCAATCTCGATCAATATAGAGAAGTGGAAAGATTTATTGAGAGATCACTATGATCAATTGAACATTTGTTATATTGCATAGTTAGTACAGAAGGGGCCAGCCTTTAGTACTTGACAAGCAATTAAACAAGTTATGGTATTCCACTTAGACTTCTATCACATAGACAGATAGTCACGTAGCAGTACCTCCCCTCCTAAAAGGGTTGTTCTTCTCAATTCATAAAGAAGATGAATAAGAGAGAAGAAGAGAACAGAGTTCTAAAGGATTATAGAAAGCTTTCATGATTGTAGAATATCATACTCAGAATTTACCTCTGAACTATATAGGTTTATCAAAGAAGAAATTAATCATAATTATATCCAATACTATTTGATCGCAATCTCACGTGACAACATATCTTGTTGCTTTGTCCATTATTCTATGGACAAATACTCTTGTTCAATCTTAGCGATACTCACATTCGGGAAATCCTTCAACCTTTCAGGTTAAATCTTAGATTTCTCACTTGACATCATTATTACTGACATCCCATATCATGTTACTAGCTTTTTCATAACTATAATATTGACACTATCAGGTTGTCATCCTGAGAATTCATTAGAAAACCCATTCATAACATTCCTTTCTTCTCATTCCATAGTTGCTTTCCCAGCCTTTTCTTTATCAATCACATCCTTCTTATTATCTGATTCTTACTCATTTCTATTATTTACTTTCACCTTCACCTCTTTATTGAGACACCTTTTTGCACTTGGTACCTCCTTATCGGTATTCCGTCACATTTATTCTATAATCATCACGTTATTCCAATTTAAACTTTCCGAAATGAATCTGGCCCGATCCCTTTAACTTAGATTCATATAATCTACTTCTGCCAACCTTGTTTCTCATCACTTGTTCTTTTCTATCCGTGGTTTTCCACAAGTTGTCTTTCGTAAGTCAGACCAGGTCGTATATCTACATGCTCGTACTCCTATCATCTGTTGAACATCTGCATTTTACTGGCGTAGCCTTGCCACATGAAAACCCGTTATGACCGTGCTATAAGTTTTGGGGGTAAGGCTGGCTCGAGAACACTTTTGAACTCTCAAATGACCCAATAAGTCTCGGGCTCAACTGCCCTTCCCTCCAAGTCTCTTTAATTCTTTCTACGGGAATACATTTGGCATCATGAATCATCAACCTCATATTCTCTATCTGGTTTGCGCAGAAATTCACTAACACAAACTTGCTTGTCATTCATCAACATGCCATTTAGTTTATCAATAGCAGCACTTTCTTTATCTTTACGTTGTCATCTACTTTCTTAGAAGAATCACCATCGCTTGTTGTTTACGTAGTGCGTTAATAGCTAACCCTACGGGTTTCAAATCCCTTAGGGAGACAAAGTAATCACTATTCCTTATCCATAAGGAACACTTCCTGAACTTGATGTAGATATAACATGAAGTAGATAGAATTGCAGAAGAGTTTCAAGCATCGCAGCTAGGTCCGGTTGATGAAACTATCACGTATGCATCTTCCGTAAAAGACTGGAAACCTAACGGTTTACTTCATCAATTTTTGTACCATGGTCCTGGTTTGCCTCAAAACGGGACCTTCTAAGGTACGTAATATGCTTAAGACTCCATCAGGAATCGAAACTTTACTTAAACTATTATTACCGTCAATTCTTGCACAATCATCAGAAGGAATGTAAATTCCTCCATTCCGATATGACCTTCAAGGTCCTTCCAAATATCATTCTGTTTCTTCGGTATGAACATTTGTAATTATTCCTTTATACTTAGATTATCGGCCACCTCATTGGCCTTTCCTGATACTAACAATTTCTTGTAATCCATGTTCTCTGGATACATTCCAACTCAAACTTTTTTACCTCATTCCCATCACTGTTGGGTTAAAGCATTCTCCATTAAGCTCTGCTGAAGGAGAAAATATAACTATCAGTCTTTTTTTTTCCATAAGTCATTGCTTCCACCTTCCCGTGGGAACTTTATCAAAGTTACTCTCGATCATACCTAGGATATTTGTTCTCTTAGTTCTTTCTTGTTCTAGGATAATCTCAACCTTTGTTGGTTCAATCCATACTTTCCCATGGTTTCACACATGCCTCGTCTGGCATAATTATTTCTATGTCATATATTCCCTACCAAACTTCCATTTTGAACTTCAGAATATTACCTTTTTCCTTGTAAGGTTTCTTAGGTAATCCTCATCATTCTTCCTGTATTTTCTGGGTACAGGGCACATCAAAATATCAGTAATTAATCATATAATAATTCTGTCTATATACCTTTCAAAACTTTTTTTTTTCTTTTTATAAATCCTCAAAGTTTGATGTCGCCTTAATCAATTCAATTTATATCATCCAAATTCACAATGTCCTTTATTAGGGGTAATGCCATCCCTTGTCCATTCCCCAGGGTTTGCCTTACTCTATGGATATCTTATCCTTAATTCAATTGCCAAGGAATTCCTGCATCCTATAATTGGCAATCAAATCATGTATCCTTAATAAGGGTCTCTTTTCAATCATTCTTATTTGATAATCGATCGGTAGCTTACTGCTAATTTCTTCTTTCAGATAGTGGTCAACCTATTTGACCTTCCAAAAGACAACGTATGTCTATCTGCTCTCTTACAGAACTTGTTAATGGTAGCAAGGATGTTCTGAAAGATATTGGTCGAGTTCAACGTGAATTTCCTAGTGCTTATCGTTCTTCGCAAAGGTACTTGCCTCAGAGAAAATTCCTACAGCATATTGTTCAATTTCTGACCATTTCTATACTCTCTTCATGTACCTTCATTGTTTACTTTCCTCCATCATAATATATTCATGGTATTCATGATACCCTAACATCATACATCTCAAGTCATTATACTCCCATTTTACTCGTAATCTTGGACAACCATATACACATGAGTCACTTTAGTACGGGTGACCCCATCCCAAAAAGGTCTAGTGAATTCCCAATCAAAACATGGGCTGTTCAGCAGAAGATTCCTACGATCTCATTAATGTTTCCTTTATATCAGAAGGCCTTGCAGTCGGTGCTTTCTTAGAAGCAACCCTGCTTTGTCCTTTCATTGCTGGTCTAGTCACTTGATAATCCTTTGTGACTTGGCCTCAACTGGCCACAAATATATATATATATATATATATATATATATATATATATATATATATATATATATATATATATATATATATATATATGATTTTAGGGGTTGGCTAATAGCATTACTTTTCTAGCAATTGCCGGCATAGTGCCTTCTTTGATACCTTTCTACCTTTCTAAAACTTTACTTCATATAAGTCTTAATCGACTATTCGGCACCGTCTCTGGTCACCTTTCCTCTATTTTTATCTTTTCAACTATTCTTATCACTACCACGTGCCACACAAGCTTACCATTCCTGGCATAACAGCCTTTTCATTTAAGTCAATCATGGAATTTCTCAGTCCGGCTGGTTTCTTACTTACATTTCCTGTTTCCGTCCAATCTCACTTCATCATTTTATCTCTACCATCGATTGTAATACTCAGGGTCCGTCTACTAACCCATATATGACGGCAACCTTACCCAATCCATAGGGTTCGCTCCAGTTTCCATTCTCTTCAATGATGTTCTCTGATAATCAGAAAGACAAGATTTGCCAAAATTCGATGAATTCCTTTTTTTTTTTGAATCAGGGAAATTTTGGTCAATCTATTCACCTACTGGTAACATTAAGGAGACCAATTTCGAAACCTGAAGAATAGTTCTATGAAGCTCCAAGCAGGTAGAACCATAAGCATTCATAATTAACGAAATAATCGTCATCAGGTTGGAAGTTTAACCACTGGAGAGGAACCAATTATATACATCCTTTAGAGAGGAATCAACAGTTTCAAACTGAAACCAATCACAACTTCCTGATACCTATATGTCCTGATATTCAATATTACCAAATGTTAGTCTACCCAACTACTAGTCTCGGCAGGAACCTTACTGTCGGAGTTGGTTTTTCCAAAAAATTTGGCACTACTAAGGCCATCCGAACCTGGTGAACCGTGTTGTCCAAATGCATCCGCCAGTACTTTGTCATGCTGCGCAAGCACACATCCTAATCCTTTATGTGAAGCGTCGTTGGAAGCACAAAGTCTCCTTTTTCCATTAAGCAATGCCAACTCTTGGTCATTACCACTTTCATCTTTTAGCTCCAGGAAGATTTTCTCACATTTTTCCCTTTAACTGCTGATCGTATTACTTGATCCATTATAATTCCGTGTCGGAGTAAACTTAAGGTAACTACTATAATCCATTCAAAGAAAAGAAAGAATTTAATATTCCTCTGAGTCACATGCATCTAACATTTCTGGTTCATCATTTCACCGAGTTAAATTAACCCTATACTTAGTCTCTGACAATAGTCTCATTACGAGTTCATCTTGACTCACTGGTCTTATCTTCCGGTAGGTTCTGAGATCATTGTCTTCCTTACTACTTCCTTATATAACTTTATCCAATCATGCTGTCACTTCCCAATGTTTTCACTTTCTAACTGATTCATTCATAAAATGGACATTTTCCTGAATAAAACAACTTCATCAACCTCAATTTGGTTCCATAAATTACAACCTATGACATCTGCCTTCTCATGGCGAATTATTACTGACAATATTCATACTTATTCATTTATCAAATGATATGGCACTTACTGCCTCTTCTCAACTATTCCTAGGGACTCTGCTCCTCGCCTTATATCGATGCCTTTGATAATCATACATCCTACTAGCACTCTTTTCGTTAATATGAAAGTCTCTAATGATTCTCATCTATTCCCGTATAAGATCTCAAGTAATTCTTCCAATCCGTCTTACTTGCTGGTACTACCTCCAGTAGTCCAGCCACGAATCCAACATGAATCTTCAGTTCTCTTGCTAATAGCTTAGTTCTTTATGCCCACTTTTCTGAGCTCTATACCTTAATCATTTCAGTCTTTCTGGCTACAGCCCTCATTCCTCGAGGGTAAGCTCCTTATCCTAACAAGATTTTCCTTATCTGCTGGAACCTCTTCCGGGTCTCCAGTAGGGTACTCCATCGAATTACCCGCTGATCTTCAGCATATAAAGCATCATCGCGCTGCTGCTCGTATGCCTCAATGTCTGTCACCTTACTCGTCGATACGATATCGAGCTAAGTTACTATCATGATACTTACGAGTTCCCATAAGGGTTTTATATGTCATCACTACATTAAGTAGTCCGACTATGAACTTGGCAAGAGTTCTTATTATCTTATTGAATTTATTGTTTTAACGTCACCTCATCTCTGGGGTTTATAACGTACGCTCTGATACCACTTCTGTAACACCCCCAGATCCGGGGTCAGGGATCTGGTGGTTACGGTCTTACATCCACTAATAATACTTGACTTGAGTCCACAATAAATAAATCACATGCTGTGACCCCACAATAATATCCACTCACACGCACAACAGTTATAGCCCCAGAGATGAAATTGAAATAAGTCTTACATTAAAGGGTTACGAATAAACGTTATTACAATCCCAAAAGGATAACATCATAAGTTTAACAATTTTGCCGTTGATTACATTAATTATACATATAGTTAAACAGGAAACAAAAGCTGTCTAACTATGCTACCTCAGCAATGGCGGCTAGCATCTCAGCGAGGAGTCCGGTGGGTCGGGTAACCCGCTTGCGCCGAGTGCGCCTGATGCGAGCCATCTGTCCTAGCTGTTGTTGTGACATAATATGAACAAAGCAAGGGTGAGCGAAAGCCCACCAACAATAATATAGCTGAACAGTGATACATATATACAGCAGTTCAAAATATCCTTTGAAACCATATGCCATGCATTAATTAGGTTATTGCCAGTATAATATAAAGGATGAAGTTACCAGGTAACTCAAAGTATTTGTTTGTAGAAATATCTGCTACATCAAAAGTAAGCGAGATATTCTCATTGTCATTAAAAAGAGGAACTTGCATGAAAAGATTGCAATTCCAGTTATGAACACTTTTCCAGCTCTGCAAACAATAATCATGTTGCAGGAAATAAATAAGTTTGGATGATGAACCAATGATGGAGTATTCACCGCGCCCGCTGTTCCAATCTTGATGATCAGTCGAGATCGTACAGCTCAAATTAGATTTACTACCGGTAGAAGGAAGAACTGACGGCTTTACTTGTCTACCGCCTTACTAGCTCTCCCAGGCCAACGGTTGGGCCAAAGGGGATGGACCGGCGCTACTCGGCCTCTTACACGACTCCTAGTTCCAATAGAATTCATGATTCTGAATGTAACGTTCGTCCCCCTTTCCCCAAGTATAATACTTGTTGATAAGACTCCACAAACTAGTCGTATCTAGTTGGAAAGGAAAATTCACCAATAACTTCCAAGCTATTGCTTGGTAACGAATATCAACTTGTTCCAACAATCTTACCCCTCGAAAAATGAGAAGGTAAACGATGACTTAATAAGTCAACAGCACCCGAGTTGCGAGTGAAGAGAATACTCTATGACCGGGAAGTCGACAAGATAAATAACATTTTCCAAGTAAGGTTCCCTTATTATTAGAGAGGTAGACTCAAAGAAGAATGATGTCTGAGAACCTTTCTTGATATAAGATTAATAATAATATGACTCCGAGGTATTTTCTGTAATAATCGAAGAAGATAAACCTTATTGAGGTTATTCTAAGTATGAAATAAATATTCAGAGAATATTTATTGAATTAAAAATATTTAAAGAATATTAAAGGATATCTTTAATCAGGGTATTTTCCAAAATAATCCCTGAAGAAATATCAGGAGAATATTTATTGAATAAATAACTATTTAAATGAATATTCAAAATAATATTCATTAATTAATAGGACCTGAAAGGAATATTTAAGACAATATTCATAATTAATTAAGAATTTAAATGAATATTCAAAAAGTAATATTCATTTAATGAATAATATTCTAAATGAATATCAAGTAATATTCATTTAGTAATCCAAGCTTTAAAGGAATATTCGAGATAATATTCGATAAATAAATCAAGCTTCAGATGAATATTAAAATAATATTCATCAAGTAATTAATATCCTAAATGAATATTCAAAAGTAATATTTATTTAATAAAATAATATTCTAAATGAATATCCAAATAATATTCATTTAGTAGTCTCATCTATAAAAGAATATTCGAAATAATAATCGATAAATAATTCGACTCTGAATGAATATTAAAATAAATATTATTCGTCGAATAGTTACGTTCAAATAATTATTTGAAGTAAGGATCGTTAAATAAATAATCTCGAACGAATATTCAAATAATATTCTTCGCCCGAATAATGGAAAATATTTACTTAAATATTTTCCTCCGAGGTAATCTCGATATATCAAGAAATATTGACTCCCGGTCTATATTTGATGAATAAGATGTATACGCCCTTCTATGAGGGTCTTACAATAACCGGCTTATAGTTGATACGATAGCTATCTAATTTATAAGCCAATAACAATCAGGGAACAAGCATAATGATATAACTTGAAAGTAGGCATCCATGCTATGGCATATGTATAACAGAAAACATATTTATATATTTATTCAATCACAACAACAGCCTAGAAGAAGGGAATTGAAACTTGCCTGGTAGTCGAGTACGGTAAGGGGTAGTGGTAGCGGGTCCCGGGTCAGCTTGGTGATCTATAAATAGCCAAGGCATTCGGGATTAATCACTTAACATCTTAAAAGTTAAGTTATACTTAAATCGAAACACGTTCTCGAGTTATCTCGTTATACCCCTTTTAGTGGATTCCTTTTATCATCGATCCGACCCGACATTCGTTCGTTAATACGACATGTCATTGTACTTACACTTGGGACATACTTAAGTCATACAAGTTCTAAAGTCGATCGTTACAAATCAATATTATGCTCCGAGTTTTATCACCCGTTTTCTAAGTGTTTTACCGAAGTTATAATCAAGCGGGTTTTTAGGGGTTCGTTTGCGATTAACTTTGATTCGAACATTTTTATAAAATCGGAAAACGATCCGTTTCACATGAGGTTTTCTCTCACACCTTCCTTTTTACCTCTAGTATTTAATTACCAAGATTTGCCACTGACTTACGTATTTTACGAGGGTTCAATTTTAATAACGAACTCGTACTTACAGTTTCGAACGTCTTTTAGTGAATCGACCATAATTCCTAAACCGTAAGTCCGTTTCACATGATCTTTATATCAAAACGAAGCTTATAACATGATCTATCTTGCCATGGCAGAACATGATACTGGACAGTGACTTATGGCTACTGTCAAACACGATTTCTTAAGGTTAACAAAAATCGGGCATTACGACGGCTATAAATCGGACGTTCCATAAATCGTAATCAACAACCCAAGCCACACCGGGCATCTAAACAACTTATACACATAATAAGCATCTCAACAAGTCCAGAAGCTACTGATATTAGCATCAAAATCATCATGTTAATCAAATCACTAAATCACTAACTAAGCATGCTTATAACATGAACATAATCATAACTAAGCTAGATCCATCAAGAACATGCTTAAAACTCAAAGTAGATATAGGGTTTTCAATTCTTATACCTTCCTTGGAGTATGTACTAGCCTCACAAATCTTGGTATGGTCCTTGGATAGCCTTAAGTTAGCTAGGATCAACCATGAAAACAAGAAAAACAAAGATTAGTTCTTGAAAACACTATTCATCATCATCTTTGATGATTTATTTGAAAATGGAAAAAGATGAATTTGAAGCTGAAATTTCTAGGGGATCTAAGCTATGATATGAAGTACTCACCATAAATATTTCAAGATCAAATGATGGTTGGAAGCCTTACTTCTAGCACCTTGGCAGAATTTTTCAAGGAAGAAAGGAAAATGGAGAGTTCTTTGTGTTTGCTTGGTTGTTTTGATAATAATTCATAAAGTGATGAGCCTTGGATGATATCTCATCTCTTTTTACTTTATTAAAGTGCTTTTGGAATGAATGGTGAGATTTGAAAGCATGTGTAGCACTTGGATTGATTTATGGCTAACTAGAGTTTGATTTGGCTAACTACTAGTTCAATCCTTAACATGCTAGTTACTTAGCCCACTTGGTTGCTAGATATTTATCTAGTAGCTTATGCATGACTCTTGCTTCCACTGCTTGTTTCTTTTGTCCGGTT
Source organism: Saposhnikovia divaricata (assembly GCA_036435485.1). Lineage (NCBI taxonomy): Eukaryota > Viridiplantae > Streptophyta > Magnoliopsida > Apiales > Apiaceae > Saposhnikovia > Saposhnikovia divaricata. Next base: position 49,723,956 of record CM071595.1, on the reverse strand, counting down.
ATTTCTCGTTTCGATTGATCGTTCGGGCGAATAACTAAGTAGTTTCACCTCTAGGGTTTACCGAGAAATTTCTCGATATTCATAATACCTTCCCCAATCCTTAATATAATCCTCGTGATGACCATGTAGGATATTTAATCTCGATACGAACTTAATCCGTAATTTAGGATTCGTTCGCTTTATTGATTAATCACGTTATAACGTTTTAGCGGTTTTTAGAACGCTTGTTTCACTGCCTCAGTGGTTTCCTACCTTCATTCTTAAATCAAATATAATAACATCCCAAAATATCAAATCCTCAAAGTTAATATCTCAATTCTTGGATTATAATAATATTTAATCCACTGTCTGGTCAAATATTATACTGAAAAAGAATTTGGAATTTCTGAATTCCGATCGTCTCTGCATTCACTTATTTCCTCCGCGTATTACTAATATGACTTCGAAACATCCATATCACGTCCCGTACATTGGGTGGCGTGAAAAGTTTTCCAACTTACAAAATCACTATTCATCCACCAAATTACTATGCACGTACAGGAAACACTATGCACGTACGGGAAACACTATGCACGTACGGGAAATAGTATGCACGTATGGGAAACACTATGCACGTACGGGAAACACTATGCACGTACTCATTTCCCTTCAAGGATCCATTAGCTCCTTCCTGGATGGTAGATTATTCTTATCTAGGTCCTCAACCATCGAATTACTTTATTCTGACAATATACCAATGCATCAAGATCATTGTCCAAAGCAATATCCATTCATTACAATCATTGTTCTTTGAAACCACCATTCATTAGAGCTGGTGACCTTGTTGTCGGAATCATTGTTCCTCATTTTATCATTACTTAATAAAAAGTTTTAATTATATCCAAAATTTGGTATTCTTACAGGTTTATCAAAGAAGAAATTAATCATAATTATATCCAATACTATTTGATCGCAATCTCACGTGACAAAATATCTTGCTGCTTTGTCCATTATTCTATGGACAAATACTCTTGTTCAATCTTAGCGATACTCACATTCGGGAAATCCTTCAACCTTTCAGGTTAAATCTTAGATTTCTCACTTGACACCATTATTACTGACATCCCATATCATGTTACTAGCTTTTTCATAACTATAATATTGACACTATCAGGTTGTCATCCTGAGAATTCATTAGAAAACCCATTCATAACATTCCTTGCTTCTCATTCCATAGTTGCTTTCCCAGCCTTTTCTTTATCAATCACATCCTTCTTATTATCTGATTCTTACTCATTTCTATTATTTACTTTCACCTTCACCTCTTTATTGAGACACCTTTTTGCACTTGGTACCTCCTTATCGGTATTCCGTCACATTTATTCTATAATCATCACGTTATTCCAATTTAAACTTTCCGAAATGAATCTGGCCCGATCCCTTTAACTTAGATTCATATAATCTACTTCTGCCAACCTTGTTTCTCATCACTTGTTCTTTTCTATCCGTGGTTTTCCACAAGTTGTCTTTCGTAAGTCAGACCAGGTCGTATATCTACATGCTCGTACTCCTATCATCTGTTGAACATCTGTATTTTACTGGCGTAGCCTTGCCACATGAAAACCCGTTATGACCGTGCTATAAGTTTTGGAGGTAAGGCTGGCTCGAGAACACTTTTGAACTCTCAAATGGCCCAATAAGTCTCGGGCTCAACTGCCCTTCCCTCCAAGTCTCATTAATTCTTTCTACGGGAATACATTTGGCATCATGAATCATCAACCTCATATTCTCTATCTGGTTTGCGCAGAAATACACTAACACAAACTTGCTTGTCATTCATCAACATGCCATTTAGTTTATCAATAGCAGCACTTTCTTTATCTTTACGTTGTCATCTACTTTCTTAGAAGAATCACCATCGCTTGTTGTTTACGTAGTGCGTTAATAGCTAACCCTACGGGTTTCAAATCCCTTAGGGAGACAAAGTAATCACTATTCCTTATCCATAAGGAACACTTCCTGAACTTGATGTAGATATAACATGAAGTAGATAGAATTGGAAAAGAGTTTCAAGCATTGCAGCTAGGTCCGGTTGATAAAACTATCACTTATGCATCTTCCATAAAAGACAGGAAACCTAACGGTTTACTTCATCAATTTTTGTACCATGGTCCTGGTTTGCCTCAAAACGGGACCTTCTAAGGTACGTAATATGCTTAAGACTCCATCAGGAATCGAATCTTTACTTAAACTATTATTACCGTCAATTCTTGCACAGTCATCAGAAGGAATGTAAATTCCTCCATTCCGATATGACCTTCAAGGTCCTTCCAAATATCATTCTGTTTCTTCGGTATGAACATTTGTAATTATTCCTTTATACTTAGATTGTCGGCCACCTCATTGGCCTTTCCTGATACTAACAATTTCTTGTAATCCATGTTCTCTGGATACATTCCAACTCAAACTTTTCTACCTCATTCCCATCACTGTTGGGTTAAAGCATTCTCCATTAAGCTCTGCTGAAGGAGAAAATATAACTATCAGTCTTTTTTTTTTTCCATAAGTCATTGCTTCCACCTTCCCGTGGGAACTTTATCAAAGTTACTCTCGATCATACCTAGGATATTTGTTATCTTAGTTCTTTCTTGTTCTAGGATAATCTCAACCTTTGTTGGTTCAATCCATACTTTCCCATGGTTTCACACATGCCTCGTCTGGCATAATTATTTCTATGTCATATATTCCCTACCAAACTTCCATTTTGAACTTTAGAATATTACCTTTTTCCTTGTAAGGTTTCTTAGGTAATCCTCATCATTCTTCCTGTATTTTCTGGGTACAGGGCACATCAAAATATCAGCAATTAATCATATAATAATTCTGTCTATAGACCTTTCAAAACTGCTTATTTTTTTTATAAATCCTCAAAGTTTGATGTCGCCTTAATCAATTCAATTTATATCATCCAAATTCACAATGTCCTTTATTAGGGGTAATGCCATCCCTTGTCCATTCCCCAGGGTTTGCCTTACTCTATGGATATCTTATCCTTAATTCAACTACCAAGGAATTCCTGCATCCTATAATTGGCAATCAAATCATGTATCCTTAATAAGGGTCTCTTTTCAATCATTCTTATTTGATAATCGATTGGTAGCTTACTGCTAATTTCTTCTTTCAGATAGTGGTCAACCTATTTGACCTTCCAAAAGACAACGTATGTCTATCTGCTCTCTTACAGAACTTGTTAATGGTAGCAAGGATGTTCTAAAAGATATTGGTCGAGTTCAACGTGAATTTCCTAGTGCTTATCGTTCTTCGCAAAGGTACTTGCCTCAGAGAAAATTCCTACAGCATATTGTTCAATTTCTTACCATTTCTATACTCTCTTCATATACCTTCATTGTTTACTTTCCTCCGTCATAATATATTCATGGTATTCATGATACCCTAACATCATACATCTCAAGTCATTATACTCCCATTTTACTCGTAATCTTGGACAACCATATACACATGAGTCACTTTAGTACGGGTGACCCCATCCCAAAAAGGTCTAGTGAATTCCCAATCAAAACATGGGCTGTTCAGCAGAAGATTCCTACGATCTCATTAATGTTTCCTTTATATCAGAAGGCCTTGCAGTCGGTGCTTTCTTAGAAGCAACCCTCCTTTGTCCTTTCATTGCTGGTCTAGTCACTTGATAATCCTTTGTGACTTGGCCTCAACTGGCCACAAAAAAAAAAGTAAATATATATATATATATATATATATATATATATATATATATGATTTTAGGGGTTGGCTAATAGCATTACTTTTCTAGCAATTGCCGGCATAGTGCCTTCTTTGATACCTTTCTACCTTTCTAAAACTTTACTTCATATAAGTCTTAATCGACTATTCGGCACCGTCTCTGGTCACCTTTCCTCTATTTTTATCTTTTCAACTATTCTTATCACTACCACGTGCCATGCAAGCTTACCATTCCTGGCATAACAGCCTTTTCATTTAAGTCAATCCTGGAATTTCTCAGTCCGGCTGGTTTCTTACTTACATTTCCTGTTTCCGTCCAATCTCACTTCATCATTTTATCTCTACCATCGATTGTAATACTCAGGGTCCGTCTACTAACCCATATATGACGGCAACCTTACCCAATCCACAGGGTTCGCTCCAGTTTCCATTCTCTTCAATGATGTTCTCTGATAATCAGAAAGACAAGATTTGCCAAAATTCGATGAATTCCTTTTTTTTTTTAATCAGGGAAATTTTGGTCAATCTATTCACCTACTGGTAACATTAAGGAGACCAATTTCGAAACCTGAAGAATAGTTCTATGAACCTCCAAGCAGGTAGAACCATAAGCAGTCATAATTAACGAAATAATCGTCATCAGGTTGGAAGTTTAACCACTGGAGAGGAACCAATTATATACTTCCCTTTAGAGGGGAATCAACAGTTTCAAACTGAAACCAGTCACAACTTCCTGATACCTATATGTCCTGATATTCAATATTACCAAATGTTAGTCTACCCAACCACTAGTCTCAGCAGGAACCTTACCGTCGGAGTTGGTTGTTCCAAAAAATTTGGCACTACTAAGGCCATCCGAACCTGGTGAACCGTGTTGTCCAAATGCATCCGCCAGTACTTTGTCATGCTGCGCAAGCACACATCCTAATCCTTTATGTGAAGCGTCGTTGGAAGCACAAAGTCTCCTTTTTCCATTAAGCAATGCCAACTCTTGGTCATTACCACTTTCATCTTTTAGCTCCAGGAAGATTTTCTCACATTTTTCCCTTTAACTGCTGATCGTATTACTTGATCCATTATAATTCCGTGTCGGAGTAAACTTAAGGTAACTACTATAATCCATTCAAAGAAAAGAAAGAATTTAATATTCCTCTGAGTCACATGCATCTAACATTTCTGGTTCATCATTTCACTGAGTTAAATTAACCCTATACTTAGTCTCTGACAATAGTCTCATTACGAGTTCATCTTGACTCACTGGTCTTATCTTCCGGTAGGTTCTGAGATCATTGTCTTCCTTACTACTTCCTTATATAACTTTATCCAATCATGCTGTCACTTCCCAATGTTTTCACTTTCTAACTGATTCATTCATAAAATGGACATTTTCCTGAATAAAACAACTTCATCAACCTCAATTTGGTTCCATAAATTACAACCTATGACATCTGCCTTCTCATGGCGAATTATTACTGACAATATTCATACTTATTCATTTATCAAATGATATGGCACTTACTGCCTCTTCTCAACTATTCCTAGAGACTCTGCTCCTCGCCTTATATCGATGCCTTTGATAATCATACATCCTACTAGCACTCTTTTCGTTAATATGAAAGTCTCTAATGATTCTCATCTATTCCCGTATAAGATCTCAAGTAATTCTTCCAATCCGTCTTACTTGCTGGTACTACCTCCAGTAGTCCAGCCACGAATCCAACATGAATCTTCAGTTCTCTTGCTAATAGCTTAGTTCTTTATGCCCACTTTTCTGAGCTCTATACCTTAATCATCTCAGTCTTTCTGGCTACAGCCCTCATTCCTCGAGGGTAAGCTCCTTATCCTAACAAGATTTTCCTTATCTGTTGGAACCTCTTCCGGGTCTCCAGTAGGGTACTCCATCGAATTACCCGCTGATCTTCAGCATATAAAGCATCATCGCGCTGCTGCTCGTATGCCTCAAGGTCTGTCACCTTACTCGTCGATACGATATCGAGCTAAGTTACTATCATGATACTTACGAGTTCCCATAAGGGTTTTATATGTCATCACTACATTAAGTAGTCCGACTATGAACTTGGCAAGAGTTCTTATTATCTTATTGAATTTATTGTTTTAACGTCACCTCATCTCTGGGGTTTATAACGTACGCTCTGATACCACTTCTGTAACACCCCCAGATCCGGGGTCAGGAATCTGGTGGTTACGGTCTTACATCCATTAATAATACTTGACTTGAGTCCACAATAAATAAATCACATGCTGTGACCCCACAATAATATCCACTCACACGCACAATAGTTATAGTCCCAGAGATGAAATTGAAATAAGTCTTACATTAAAGGGTTACGAATAAACGTTATTACAATCCCAAAAGGATAACATCATAAGTTAAACAGTTTTGCCGTTGATTACATTAATTATACATATAGTTAAACAGGAAACAAAAGCTGTCTAACTATGCTACCTCAGCAATGGCGGCTAGCATCTCAGCGGGGAGTCCGGTGGGTCGGGTAACCCGCTTGCGCCGAGTGCGCCTGATGCGAGCCATCTGTCCTAGCTGTTGTTGTGACATAATATGAACAAAGCAAGGGTGAGCGAAAGCCCACCAACAATAATATAACTGAAAAGTGATACATATATACAGCAGTTCAAAATATCCTTTGAAACCATATGCCATGCATTAATGAGGTTATTGCCAGTATAATATAAAGGACGAAGTTACCAGGTAACTCAAAGTATTTGTTTGTAGAAATATCTGCTACATCAAAAGTAAGCGAGATATTCTCATTGTCATTAAAAAGAGGAACTTGCATGAAAAGATTGCAATTCCAGTTATGAACACTTTTCCAGCTCTGCCAACAATAATCATGTTGCAGGAAATAAATAAGTTTGGATGATGAACCAATGATGGAGTATTCACCGCGCCCGCTGTTCCAACCTTGATGATCAGTCGAGATCGTACAGCTCAAATTAGATTTACTACCGGTAGAAGGAAGAACTGACGGCTTTACTTGTCTACCGCCTTAGTAGCTCTCCCCGGCCAACGGTTGGGCCAAAGGGGATGGACCGGCGCTACTCGGCCTCTTACACGACTCCTAGTTCAAATAGAATTCATGATTCTGAATGTAACGTTCGTCCCCCTTTCCCCAAGTATAATACTTTTTGATAAGACTCTACAAGGTAGTCGTATCTAGTTGGAAAGGAAAATTCACCAATAGCTTCCAAGCTGTGGCTTGGTATCGAATATCAACTTGTTCCAACAATCTTACCCCTCGAAAGATGAGAAGGTAAACAACGACTTAATAAGTCAACAGCACCCGAGTTGCGAGTGAAGAGAATACTCTATGACCGGGAAGTCGACAAGATAAATAACATTTTCCAAGTAAGGTTCCCTTATTATTAGAGAGGTAGACTCAAAGAAGAATGATGTCTGAGAACCTTTCTTGATATAAGATTAATAATAATATGACTCCGAGGTATTTTCTGTAATAATCGAAGAAGATAAACCTTATTGAGGTTATTCTAAGTATGAAATAAATATTCAGAGAATATTTATTGAATTAAAAATATTTAAAGAATATTTAAGAATATTAAAGGATATCTTTAATCAGGGTATTTCTCAAAATAATCCCTGGTGAAACATCAGGAGAATATTTATTGAATAAATGAATATTCAAAATAATATTCATTAATTAATAGGGCCTGAAAGGAATACTTAAGATAATATTCATAATTAATTAGTAATTTAAATGAATATTCAAATAGTAATATTCATAATTAATTAGTAATTTAAATGAATAATATTCTAAATGAATATCAGGTAATATTCATTTAGTAATCCAAGCCCTAAAGGAATATTCGAGATAATATTCGATACATAAATCAGGCTTCAGATGAATATTTAAAATAATATTCATCAAGTAATTAATATCTTAAATGAATTTTCAAAAGTAATATTTATTTAATAAAATAATATTCTAAATGAATATTCAAATAATATTCATTTAGTAGTCTCATCTTTAGAAGAATATTCGAAATAATAATCGATAATCAATTCGACTCTGAATGAATATTGAGAAATATTATTCGTCGAATGGTTACGTTCAAATAATTATTTGAAGTAAGGATCGTTAAATAAATAATCTCGAACGAATATTCAAATAATATTCGTCGCCCGAATAAGGGAAAATATTTACTTAAATATTTTCCTTCGAGGTAACCTTGATATATCAAGAAATATTGACTCCCGGTCTATAGTTGATGAATAAGATATATACACCCTTCTCTGAGGGTCTTACAATAACCGGCTTATAATTGATACGTTAGCTGTCTAATTTATAAGCCAATAAACAATCAGGGAACAAGCATAATGATATAACTTGAAAGTAGGCATGCATGCTATGGCATATGTACAACAGAAAACATATATATATATATATATTCAATCACAACAACAGCCTAAAAGAATGGAATTGAAACTTGCCTGGTAGTCGAGTACGGTAAGGGGCAGTGGTAGCGGGTCCGGGTCAGCTTGGTGATCTATAAATATCCAAGGCATTCGGGATTAATCACTTAACATCTTAAAAGTTAAGTTATACTTAAATCGAAACACGTTCTCGAGTTATCTCGTTATACCCCTTTTAGTGGATTCCTTTTATCATCGATCCGACCTGACATTCGTTCGTTAATACGACATGTCATTGTACTTACACTTGGGACATACTTAAGTCATACAAGTTCTAAAGTCGATCGTTACAAATCAATATTATGCTCCGAGTTTTATCGCCCGTTTTCTAAGTGTTTTACCGAAGTTATAATCAAGCGGGTTTTTAGGGGTTCGTTTGCGATTAACTTTGATTCGAACATTTTTATAAAATCGGAAAACGATCCGTTTCACATGAGGTTTTCTCTCACACCTTCCTTTATACCTCTAGTATTTAATTACCAAGATTTACCACTGACTTACGTATTTTACGAGGGTTCAATTTTAATAACGAACTCGTACTTACGGTTTCGAACGTCTTTTAGTGAATCGGCCATAATTCCTAAACCGTAAGTCCGTTTCACATGATCTTTATATCAAAACGAAGCTTATAACATGATCTATCTTGCCATGGCAGAACATGATACTGGACAGTGAATTATGGCTACTGTCAAACACGATTTCTTAAGGTTAACAAAAATCGGGCATTATGACGGCTATAAATCGGACGTTCCATAAATCGTAATCAACAACCCAAGCCACACCGGGCATCTAAACAACTTATACACATAATAGGAATCTCAACAAGTCCAGAAGCTACTGATCTTAGCATCAAAATCATCATGTTAATCAAATCACTAAATCACTAACTAAGCATGCTTATAACATGAACATAATCATAACTAAGCTAGATCCATCAAGAACATGCTTAAAACTCAAAGTAGATATAGGGTTTTCAATTCTTATACCTTCCTTGGAGTATGTACTAGCCTCACAAATCTTGGTATGGTCCTTGGATAGCCTTAAGTTAGCTAGGATCAACCATGAAAACAAGAAAAACAAAGATTAGTTCTTGAAAACACTATTCATCATCATCTTTGATGATTTATTTGAAAATGGAAAAAAGATGAATTTGAAGCTGAAATTTCTAGGGGATCTAAGCTATGATATGAAGTACTCACCATAAATATTTCAAGATCAAATGATGGTTGGAAGCCTTACTTCTAGCACCTTGGCAGAATTTTTCAAGGAAGAAAGGAAAATGGAGAGTTCTTTGTGTTTGCTTGGTTGTTTTGATAATAATTCATAAAGTGATGAGCCTTGGATGATATCTCATCTCTTTTTACTTTATTAAAGTGCTTTTGGAATGAATGGTGAGATTTGAAAGCATGTGTAGCACTTGGATTGATTTATGGCTAACTAGAGTTTGATTTGGTTAACTACTAGTTCAATCCTTAACATGCTAGTTACTTAGCCCACTTGGTTGCTAGATATTTATCTAGTAGCTTATGCATGACTCTTGCTTCCACTGCTTGTTTCTTTTGTCCGGTTATTGCTCGTTTCGATTGATCGTTCGGGCGAATAACTAAGTAGTTTCACCTCTAGGGTTTACCGGGAAATTTCTCGATATTCATAATACCTTCCCCAATCCTTAATATAATCCTCGTGATGACCATGTAGGATATTTAATCTCGATACGAACTTAATCCGTAATCTAGGATTCGTTCGCTTTATTGATTAATCACGTTATAACGCTTTAGCGGTTTCTAGAACGCTTGTTTCACTGCCTCAGTGGTTTCCTACCTTCATTCTTAAATCAAATATAATAACATCCCAAAATATCAAATCCTCAAAGTTAATATCTCAATTCTTGGATTATAATAATATTTAATCCACTGTCCGGTCAAATATTATACCGAAAAAGAATTTGGAATTTCTGAATTCCGATCGTCTCTGCATTCACTTATTTCCTCCGCGTATTACTAATATGACTTCGAAACATCCATATCACGTCCCGTACATAGGGTGGCGTGAAAAGTTTTCCAACTTACAAAATCACTATTCATCCACCAAATTACTATGCACGTACAGGAAACACTATGCACGTACGGGAAACACTATGCACGTACGGGAAATACTATGCACGTATGGGAAACACTATGCACGTACGGGAAACACTATGCACGTACTCATTTCCCTTCAAGGATCCATTAGCTCCTTCCTAGATGGTAGATTATTCTTATCTAGGTCCTCAACCATCGAATTACTCTATTCTAACAATATACCAATGCATCAGGATCATTGTCCAAAGCAATATCCATTCATTACAATCATTGTTCTTTGAAACCACCATTCATTAGAGCTGGTGACCTTGTTTTCGGAATCATTGTTCCTCATTTTATCATTACTTAATAAAAAGTTTTAATTATATCCAAAATTTGGGGTTCTTACAAGGAAGGGGTGGAGGTTAAGATCGAAGATCAAATCGTCCCGCGTACGGATAAGTTCAAGTATCTGGGTTCGGTCATCCAGAAGGAAGGTGAGGTAGAAGACGATGTCAAGCATCGTATCAATGCTGGGTGGCTGAGGTGGAGGGCAGCGTCAGGGGTGATGTGCGACAAGAAGGTTCCTTTAAAGTTGAAAGGGAGATTCTATAGAGCGGCAATCCGGCCTGCGTTGTTATATGGTTCTGAGTGCTGGGCAGCGAAGAAGAGCCACGAAAGCAAGTTGGATGCGGCTGAAATGAGATGTTGCGGTGGTCGTGTGGCCGCATGATGCTAGATAGAATCCCTAATAGGGTGTTTAGGACCGAGCTCGAAGTGGCGCCTCTTTCTGCGAAAGTTAGGGAAGGGAGGTTGAGATGGTTCGGCCACGTCCGTAGGAGGCGGCCGGAAGCCCCAGTGAGAAGGGTTGAGGGTCTTTCGGTTGTCGGGGAAAGGAGGAGAGGCAGACCGAGGAGGTCATGGGAAGAGCAGGGTTGGATTTGAAGGCTTTGAACCTAAGTGAGACCATGACTGTTGACAGGTGTTCGTGGAGGCGGCAGATCAGAGTGGTGGACTCTCTGCTAGGGGACGGCTCTGTAGTAGAGAACCTCAAAGTTCGTTTGTCTCGGATAGCCTTATCATAGGAGTTCGCCTATTTTCGCTTTCTTTGTCCCTTTCCATTTTTCATCACTTTTATCATATGTTTCCAGGTTGTGCAGATGCAGGGAGCTTCGCTTGATGGTATCTAGGGGCGTGGTAAGTAAGCCCCGTGTGGAGAAAGCCATGGGCTCAGGTATTGCTTTGAACTTTGTCGCATACCTTTTAGATTCCTTTGTATTTATCACTCACAATATATGTCGTGCACATAGCCGAGGGTCTTCACGGAAACAGCCTCCCTACCGTAAAAAGTAGGGGCATGGTTGCGTACAACTTACCCTCCCCAGACCCTGATCTGAGCGGGATATACTGGGTATGTTTGGTTTGGTTTGGTTTTTTAGTTTCAAAGGAGCCATCCAAGTCACAAGTTAATTCATTTCAGCACATTTGAGGTCCAAATTCACACTGTAATACTATGCCATAATCAAACTAATCATTTATAACCAGATAATTTCATAAAATCAATTTAGGCAGATAGAGAGATATAATCAACTCAATTCACGAATCTTAAACTTGACTTAGACACATAGTCAGATAGCAACTAAGAAAAAAACTATATGACTTTATTCGAGCCACAAACCATATTTGAATCAAGAAGTCAGACTTGATTTAACTCAATAATTATCAATACGAACCAAAATGACACTCAAATTAGTTTTTCAACCGAACCACATGTAAAACAGCAAGATAAAATCAAGGTTTTGAAAACACATCATATTACATGTTTGGAATATCATTTGAAGAACCAGTACTGCTTGATTTTAGACATTCAAATTAAGACATGAGACACTATCTAACTCATCAGTAATCAACACGAACATGCAAGGCTCGACCAATCAAGTTCTTAAAGTTCGAATCACCACATAACACATAATATACACATTTAGTCAGTTAACACGTTTAGAGATATAGATCATACCTTGAGCCCATGGATTTAACAAAATCGCAAGGGACTTACCTGGTTAACTCAGTCACGGACTGAGTTAACATCCTGAGTCAACACACCGAGTTGCAGCTGAGTTGCCCGAGTCGACTCACTGAGTCGAGATAGATCGGCCGATTTTCAACAGAGTTAGCAACGATTCCATCACAAAATTCTTGTTTCTTCACTTGAGTTCATATCTTATGAACGAATCGAGGACCTGCAATCACTATCTACAAAACTAGTTAGGGTTTTTAAAGTAATCAAGATAAACAAACAGTGAGTGTGTGTTCGAGTGTATATAAAGTATATATATGTCGAATCTGAGTTGAATCCATCGATTTATAAAGAAAATCGAAGACACATATCTCAAATCCTTTCATTTTAACCAATCTCAGCTTGAAAGTATCGATTAATTCGACTAAAGGATACACAGATAAATATATATTCTATATAGAGTGTTTAATCGCCAGAGAGAGTAAGAAAACTAGGCTTCTAAGGCGAGAATCGAAGAGAAATGAAAGAGGCGCGAGGAGAGATAACAGAGAGATTTAGGGTTTGAGAGTAGAAGCTGCGTAAACAGTACATAGACTGAAATGATAAAACCGTGTAAGTGTTGTATATGTATTTTAGTTAACCAACGGCTGAGATCATCTCATTCTATAAATGAACGAACGAGATTGTAGGGTTTTAAGAATTTGGGCCGGGTCAAGAACATAGAAGCTGGACTGGGTCATATATAAAAAATAATCAGCAAATAATACATATATATTATTTTTATGAAAATAATTTTGTATAATCAAAATATATATAATAATTAAATAATAATATACAGATATTTGAAAATATTCTAATGTTTTGATTCTTTGTATGTGAATCTAAATATCATAATTAATATCTCAAAATATTTTCGAATTTAATTCAAAAATATCTATTCGAATAGTTTTACCTAATTGATAAAATAATAAGAATCTCAATAAAACCCGATCGATAAAGTTTCATATGTTATCGCTATCGATAAATCTGAGTTTTAGAGTCCCTTAGAATTCGATCAAGAAGATCTCTTTTTCTTGAGATAATTATGATAAATATTTTCACAAAATATATATAAATATAGATAATATTTATATAAATGTATAAACCATTATTTTGGTAATTCCAATATTCCTAAATTCAAACGGAGTTTAGCGAATCTTTCGGAATTTAATGGTTTTGTGAAAATTTCAGCGAGATTGTATTCAGTTTCGATATGAGTCATTTTTATATCGCCTTTATTGACATGATCACGCAAAAAGTGATGTCTCACATCTATATGCTTGGATCTTGAATGTAACACAGGATTTTTGCTAAGGTCTATAGCACTTATGTTATCGCATAAGATGGATATTACATCAAATTTCATATTATAGTCGGCTAGTGTTTGCTTCATCCACAATATTTGAGCACAACACTTAGCAGCCGCTATATATTCAGCTTCTATCGTGGAAATAGATACCGAATTTTGTTTCTTGGAAAACCAAGAGACCAAGCATCCTCCCAGAAACTGACATGTACCACTTGTACTTTTTCTGTCGACTAAATGCCCGGCATAGTCCGAATCAAAAAAACATACTAATTCAAATGGTACTCCTTTTGGATACCAAAGACCTACATCAGTGGTTCCTTTAAGATATCTCAAAATCCTTTTTACCGCGGATAGATGAGATTCTTTAGGTGCTACTTGAAATCTAGCACACTTACAAACACTGTATTGTATATCGGGACGACTTGCAGTTATATAAAGCAAGCTACCGATTATACCACGATATTTTTTAGTGTCTACGGGAATCCCGTTGGGATCTTTTGTTAATTTCTCAGAAGTAGACATAGGAGTAGATATGGGTTTGGCATTATCCATTTCGAATTTCTTTAACATCTCTTTACAATACTTGGATTGAGAGATATGGATGCCTTCGTCAGATTGCCTAATTTGCAATCCTAAAAAGAAATTTAATTCTCCCATTATACTCATTTCAAATTCTTTGCTCATATTATCAGAAAATTATTTACATAGTGCATCATTGGTTGAACCAAAAATGATGTCATCCACGTATATTTGTACAAGTAAGATATCATCTTTTTCTTGTCTCGTAAATAAGGTTTTATCGGCAGTTCCCATTTTGAAATTATTCTCTGATAGGAACTTGCTTAACCTTTCATACCAAGCTCTTGGAGCTTGTTTCAAACCATACAGAGCTTTGTATAATTTATATACATACTCCGGATGTGTGGCTTCTTCGAAACCGGGAGGTTGTTTAACATAAACTTCTTCTTCTAATATCTCATTTAAGAAGGCCGATTTGACATCCATTTGGTATACTTTGAAATCTTTATGACACGCGTAAGCTAACAACATTCGAATCGATTCAATTCGAGCTACGGGTGCATAAGTTTCATCGAAGTCTATACCTTCCATTTGGGTATAGCCTTGAGCGACTAATCTCGCTTTATTTCGAACAACAGTTCCATTTTCATCTAAGTTGTTTCTAAAAACCCACTTCGTTCCAATTATGGAAGTATCTTCGGGTTTTGGAACAAGTTCCCAAACTTTGCTACGAGTGAATTGTAACAATTCATCTTGCATAGCCGAGATCCAATCCTCGTCTAGCAAAGCTTCTTTTGCGGTCTTAGGTTCTATTTGAGATAGAAAACTAAAATGGTTCACAATGTTTTGTACTTGTGACCTTGTTTGAACTCCTTTATGTAAGTCTCCAAGAACATTGTCCAAGGGATGACTTTTAATTATAGGAATTTCTTTTGGGAGTTCAATTTCCGTTTCGATTAATTCTAATGGGTTTCTTGGAACAGGGTTCCCGAGATCAATATTTTCAAATTGTCGAATCATATTTTCTACATCATCTTGTTCGACATCGTCTTTTTCAACAAGATCTTTATACTTTGGTGGAGGTTTACTTTCATCAAATGCTACATTCATTGATTCTTCCACCACAAGAGTTTTGAGATTGAATACTCGATAGGCTTTACTATTTGTAGAGTATCCAAGAAATATACCTTCACTTGACTTAGGGTCAAATTTAGTAAGGTAATCTTTCGAGTTTAATATGAAGCACTTATTTCCAAATACTCAAAAATAGCATAGTTTCGGTGTTTTGCCAAAGTAAAGCTCGTATGGAGTCTTTTGCTTTATAGGCCTTAACAAAACCCGATTAAGAATATGGCAAGCAATAGACATAGCTTCGGCCCAAAAATATTTAGGTCGGCGATATTCATTTAGCATTGTGCTAGCCATTTCTTGTAAAGTTCTATTTTTCCTTTCAACAACTCCGTTTGATTGTGGAGTATACGGAGCGGAAAAATTATGTGTAATACCATTTTCATCACAAAAATTGGTAAAACTGGAATTCTCAAATTCTTTACCATGGTCAGTCCTTATATAGACTATGGTACTATTTTCTTGATTTTGAATCTTTTTACATAGGGAAGAGAAAGATTCAAAAGCATCACTTTTGTTTTTGAGAAATTCCATCCACGTGTATCGTGAATAATCATCAATGATTACTAACGTGTATGAGCAACCTCCGAGGCTTTGAATAGGAACCGGACCAATTAGATCCATATGTAAAAGATCAAGAGGTCTAGAGGTAGATATCATAAACTTTGCTTTGTGAGAGGCTCGAATTTTTTTTCCAATTTCGCAAGCTTCGCAAGTATGATCTTTTAAATAATTTAATTTCGGTATACCTCGAACATGATCTTTTGTTGATATGTTTTTAATCAACTTCATATTTGCATGTCCTAATCTTCGATGCCAAAGCCAAGGGTCATCGTTTGTAGTGATTAGACATACTTTCTCATGTTTGCTCATGTCACATGTATAGACATTTTTGTTTCGGGGACAAGTAAGAACCAATTTCCAATCTTTATCTAAAATACAACAATGAGTAGTATAGAAAATTACCTTGTAATCATTGTTGCAAATTTGACTAATCGAGAGTAGATTGTACCTTAGTCCCGAGACTAGTTGTACGTTTGAGATCTTGAATTGACTATTCCCGATGTCTCATATTCCGATAATGATTCCTTTACTACTATCTCCGAATGTAACACTTCCCGCGGTTACCTTTTTAATGTTGCTCAAAAGTGACTTATTACCGGTCATGTGTCTTGAACAACGACTATCAAGGTACCACATGTCTTGTTTCGCGGCAAGACACACCTACAAAATAAATCAATTAAATTTAAAGGTACCCTTTCGTCTTGAGGGTCCTGGGGTTAGTACATCATAATCAACATTAGCATGATAAAATCTAGGCATAGAATAATCATTGTTAGGCATGTATAAATTTCTAGGAGCATAATGTCTAGCATGATGTGTAGGTCTAGCATGATGAGTATATCTAGAGTCATCACTATGCAAATTATATCTATCATTTGCAAAGTAGGGACCATATTGAGGATGTACATTCCGATTAGGGGCATATTGATTTCTAGATGCATACCTACTAGCATTGTTACGATACATTGCATTTCTATTTTGAAGCACCCTAGGTTGTTGAAACCTTTGTTTCCTTTGAACATTATTAGCAACTCTCTTTAACGGTACTTATCTTTCAACCGTATTATATGGGTTTGATCCTTTACGAACCCATACATGCTTCCCCTTAATCTCACCACTCTTTGTTACAATAAGTGCATCTTAAAATTTGTGGTTGAGGAGGAGCAATATTAGGTTGCACTCTTGGTTGAACATTTCGCACGGGAGGAGTGTTCCTATCATATCCTAAACCTTCACGGTTACGGGATACTTGAGAGTGTACCATTTGGTCTAACATCTCATTGCCTTTAGTAAATCTTTGAACAACCGTTTCAAGGTTTTCTTTTTCTCTTTCTAAGGCATCAATCTTGTTGTTAAGGAATCTATCTTGATCTATAACTTGAGATACGAGTTTGAAATTTTCTTCTTTCAATATTTGAGTTTCTTCTTGTAATTTCTTTTCTTTTAACTCAAAGTTTTGTGATAGCTCATTCTCTTTTTCAAGATTGTTTTCATCAGATTGAGACGTCACATTATTTCGAACCATTGATTCGTTTTGAATCTTTAAGTTCAGAAGATCAACATTAAGTTTACTAATGTTGTCGTTGAGTTGTAACTTCTCATTTTCCATCTCTTCAACTTGAAGTACTAAAGCCACATTTTCTACTTCAAGTTTGAGGGTATTGTTCTTGAATTGATTGACTTCATCTTTCAAGAGATGGTTTTGGTCATTCAAGATCATTATTTCGTTTTCATCTTGAATTTTTGAATCCATCATTCGAGTGAACTCTTTACTTTGCGTATAATGCATTTCTTCGAGTTTCATTTTCTCGGACCATAATAAATGAAGCCTTTTATCAACATCTTTATATTTGTTGTTGATACCTACTACAATCTCAATCAAATCATGCTTACTCATATCAACTAGATTCAAGTTAGATTCATCTAATTGCAACTTATTTGAAATATAGTTGAGATTAGCGTTTACCTCTTGATTTGAAGTGGAGGCGTGTGTTGATGCAGCTTCGTTTCCGATAGCCATTAAGCATAGATTGATAATTTCTTCACTAGCTTCCGGAGCTTCTTCATCTTCACTTAAATCCCAACCGTTTTCGGCCACGAGAATTCTTCCTTTAGAAAGCTTAGGACATTCTCTTTTAAAATGACCCGGTTGCTTACACTCGAAGCATACTTCTTGAGTTTCTTCTGGAGTTTGTTCCTTATGCTTTAGAGGAGTGTAAGTAGGATTATTGTTAACATTGGCATTATTATAGGCATTATTATTTTGAGTGCCTTTGCCTTTGTTATAGCTCGTTGTTGGAAAATTACTCTTATACTTAGGAGTATAATTTTGAGAGTAGTTTGGCCTTCCGTTAGAGTTAAAAACTCTTTGTTGGTTATTGGATTTTAGGAAGCCTTTCCGTATCTTTGGGCTTTGCTTTGAAGCACACGACGAAGTTGCCTCGTTAGTAAAGCAATTTCGCTTTCATCGAGATCTTGGAGTTCTTCGTTTAACTCCTCGTCATTTTCATTTTCATCGATCAATATGGCTTTTAGTGCCATATTTTTCTTTTTGTCTTCCACTTTGGGAATGACCTTATCCGGTATATTATCCTCTTCGTATGCACGAAGGTTTCCGAATAAACTATCAATGTCATAATCATTTAGATTATGCATTTCTTTAATAGTTGTAACTTTAACCTTCCAACTAGGAGGTAAAGATTTAAGAACTCGTCGGTTCTTTTCATTTAGAGAATACTTCTTCCCGAGTTGAGATAGTTCATCGATAATACGAGTAAATCTTGTTTCCATATCGATGATATTTTCTCCGTCTTGGAGTTTAAAGTTCTCGTATTCATGGATAAAAGTATCCATTCGAGAATCTTTTATATCAATGGTTCCTTCTTAGGTTACCACTAATTTGTTCCACATTTCTTATGCCGACTTGCAATTGTTTACTCGTTTATACTCTTTTTCGGCAAGTGCACTTGTGAGAACCATTTCCACCTTTGCAGCAGTATTCATCATATTTTCTTCGGCAATAGTATATTCACTAACCTTCTTTTCAACAAGAAGACCGTCGATAGTTTCGGTAGGAATAACGACTCCGTCTTCTATGGCCATCCAAACTTTGACTCCTTGAGATATAGCATAGATGCGAAACCTCGTTTTCCATGTTGCAAAGTTTGTGCCATCAAATATAGGAGGGCGAGAGCTAGATAGGCCTTCACCGCAACCGATGGTATTTAGATACGCCATGTAGGATCACTTTTTGTTGTGCCTGTAGATCTGCAAATCACTCAACAAACACGTTAAAAAGCACTGCTCTGATACCAATTGTTAGGTCCCGTAAGAGGGTTATATTATGCTAGAAGGGGGGGTTGAATAGCTTAATTACCAATTAAAAATTATTATGGCATTTTTAAAATATTTCTCTTTTTTTTTTAAATATTTTACCGAGTCGTTAGCAGTTTATAAGTGCGGAAAATAAAAGACAAGTAAAGAAAATACCACGCAGGAGATTTTATCCTGGTTCGCGATGGCGCAACCCCTAGTGGATTCGCTCACCCCTACTCCAGTCCCCGAGCTCCTCTCCGGACTCGAGATTTTACCTTAAAAATAAACTCGCTCCTTTAGTAGGCGGAGAAGCCTTTACAACCCGACAAATATATATCTTGGTGCGTAACTACCCGTCACCACCTCAAAATAAATGTACACAAATACAAGACTCGTCTTGGTGCGTAACTTCCCGTCACCACCTCAAAGTCGTTGTAAACACCTACACAACTTATCTTAGACAGTAACTCCCCGCTATTTCTTCAAAGTTGATGTAGAACCTTTGGTGTAGACTATTGATTCTTGGCTTTTGTCGGTCTTGGGTCTTAGATGAAAGGTCTCGGGTCTTTCCTCTTCTTCACGGTGCGAATACTACTAACTCCTCGTTAGTACGTCTAGGACTTGGGTCTTAGAACGAGAATCACCTCACTTCAACTTCACCTCACTACAAAAGTTAGACAAACAATATCTACGAAACAAATATGGGTTAAGCAAGATATATTATAAGATCGTGCAAAACTAGCATGTTACGACGCTAGCCACGAAGGACGCTTAATATGCGTTAAAATATTGTTCGACTCACAAGTGTGAGGATGAGAAGAAAATTCAACTTGCAAGTGCAAGGATGATAAAGAAAATTCAACTCGCAAGTGCGAGGACCGTGAAAGAACGCTATTACACATTAGCTATATGCGTAGTGCGGAAAATAGTAAATAACGGCAAGGGTTAAGTCACACGAGTGGACTTTACGCACAAACGGTATTAGAACGTTAATATTCAATTAAGAATATTAAGTTATATCTTGATTTTAACTTCTTCACGAAGTTTATGTGATACGAAGTATTCCTGTAAAGAATGTCCCACGGAGCACTGTAGATGCTAGTTGGGAATCCGTAAGAATACTTAATCATAGCACTTTGATGTGTGTCAAATATGCAAGTCTTTTTAAGCTCTAGGCTTAAGACTTTTAAGATGTATACTTGCTAGTTGACTAAAGTCAATGTCAAAGTATAATCTTCTTTGTAACTTCTTGCACTAAAAAAGTTTATGGCCACGTAAAATAAAACGTAAATAAAACAAGTGGCTAAACTTGTGCTTAAAGAAGTTTAAGTTGAACGAAGTATTCATTTAAAGAATATCCCACGGAGCACTGTAGATGCTAGTTGGGAACCCGTAAGAATACTTAATCATTACAACCTCGACGTTTGTCGGATAATCGTTCTCTTTTAAAAAGAGACTTTTGGGATCTTTAAAACAGATCCGAGAATAGAGATTAAGATGAAGTATAAAAGTTAAACACAAATCTCAAATATAAACACAAAGACGAAGCTAAAAATTACCACTTTAAGAAGTCGCCGGAAAAAGTTCGCCGGAACAATTCGCCGGAGGTTCGGCCGGATTTTGGCACGGTGGCCGAACTTTGGGCAGCCCTTCGGGAGGTCGGAAAGTGGTTGTAGAGAGCTTTCTTGGGTGGACTAAGCTTGGTTGGGTGGAACTAAGATTGGTGTACCAAAAACCTTGTATATATGGATATATATATATATATATATAAGAGAGAGAAGGTTTTTGAGATGAAGTAGATGAAGAGAGAAAATATGAACTTGAAAGTGTGTTCTACTTCTAAAATCCCAGCATGTATTTGGCTCTTAGCTTGTATTTAAATTGGTGGATGAGAGGGTTTATATATAGAAGGAGTTGAGTGGAATGAATGGTGGAGATTTAGATGTAAGGGAGTGGTTGAGATTGAAAAGGGTGTGGATTGGTGACATGGCTTTCACTTGGATTGCCAACATGTAAAGTTTGTGTTTCTTTGCAAGTGGATGAGCCAAAATATCCCAGCACTCTTTTATTATATAATAAGCCATTCGTTATTAACGATTAAATACGAACCAAGTATCGTTAATTAAATACCCGATAACTCCGAAAATACCCAATAAATAAATCTAAAATTATGGAGCACTTAGGAATATTATAAAATAATTTTCTGGAAAGTTTGGTCAATTTTGGTCAAGGTTGACTTGGTCAAACGTAGTCAAAAGTTGACTAACCGTCTCGATTTTCGTGCCCGGACGAAAATTCTCGAAAAATTACGAAACTTTAACCATGCATAGAAAATAGTATTTAAGTGATTAATCTCAAGTTTCAAGTCATTCTAGCAAGTGGAAGTATTTTATTTGGATTTAAAACGATTAAATCAACTTTCGGTTCCGAATAAAATATGATTGGTCTTTTCTCGAAAAAGATAAATCTTTTGACCAATGTTTTGACTAGAATAACTACTTAAAATATATTTCATAATATATAAGATATTTTGAGAGTGAAGGAAATATTTTTGAGCGAATAAAATAATTTTCTCCGAAATATAAGATAATTAAGAATCGGGAGAAAAATTATTTTAAATATTTCTGGCACGAGAGGAAAATTTTCCTGAGAGTGAAAAGTCTTTTCTAGGATGAGAAAAATTTTGAGTACAAAGCCAGAATATTTTTCGAATAAAACTGATCGTTTTTGAATTTAGCACGAGTTCTCTAAAGAATATTAAATGTCGAATATTCTTTGTTCGAGCTTGTTGCCTTATTCATATCGCAGTGAAGATCTAAAAAATATCAAACCTCGATATTTCTTCTTCGATCTTATTGCCTTAGTGTAGAGATATATTCCATAAAATATATTTTGATTTTTCAGTAAATTGGAATATCTCTTGTATTTAAAATAGGATGATGAATTTTGCTAGAATTGACCATTTGACTTTTGTCCGAATCAATTAAATATATGACCTAGTGGAGAGGATTCTACGTGTATTTAAATTTTATGTTAAGTCGTACAAATACCAAAATAAATATTATATCGAAGATATCCTTTCAGAAACGAGGAGGAGGCAAGAACTAAAGAACTTCATCATAAGTTCTACATCTTAGAATGAGAGTCAAGGATCGAAGATAACCTTAAAACCAAGGATTCAGCAAACAAGTTAAAGCCCGTAACGTCACGAGGATTAAGAAACAAGTCATTTGAATTCAAGGTTCACGAAACCATTCACCTCTTATTGACCTGAAACCTCGTGTTGGTGGTCCAGAACACCCCTAACCTGATAGATATTTTGGTGGTTGATTAAGAATACTTATTAGAAAAACTAATAAGAAAGGTTGATACCTCAAATTGGAAATTGAAAATCAACTTGGGATCCTAGGTCTTTGATCCAGAACACCAACGTTGAGCATGTGAACATCAACCTTGAATCTTAGGATGAGAAACACGAGATATTAGCCATGAAGGCCAAGATTAGCCATGAAGGCCAAGATTAGCTACGAAGGCTAAACTTGAGGGGGTCATGAACCTCAATCAAGATCCAAAGGTTGAAACTTCAAGTCAAAACTTGAAAACCAATATAAAATGTTGGATCCTCGATCTAGAACGCCAGCCTTGAGGTTTTGATATCAACGTACCAAGACTGATTTTCAATTTTGAGCCAACTAGGGATGACCAACCATCGTTAGCCAACCACCATTAGCCGACCATGGTCAGGGGGAGGCGTCAGCCGACCTCGATTGGTTTTAGGTCCGGGATCCATAGCTTTTCGGAACTCGATTGGTTTTAGGTCCGGGATCCATAGCTTTTCGGACCTCGATTGGTTTTAGGTCCGAGATCCATAGCTTTTCGGACCTCGATTAATTTTAGGTCCAAGATCCATAACTTCTAAGACCACGGTTGGTTTTTGGTCCGGGTTCCGTAGCTCCAACCACAAGTGGCCGACCACGACACCCGAAGGGCCGCTGCCGACTACGGTTGGCCGACCAGCACACCCGAAGGGCAGCAACCGACCACCGTCGGCTGACCACGGCGCCCGAAGGAGCAGCAGCCGACCATGGCCCCCGAAGGAGCGTCGGCCGACCCCCAGCAGCCGACCGCGCCACCAGGGGAGCTTCGGCCGACCACGAGCAGGTTGACCACGGTGCTTCAAGGGGGTTCAGCCGACCTCCGATTGGCCGACCACGGCTTGCCCGGAGCTCCAACCAACCACGGTTGATTTGTGGTCCTGGTCCTCGAGTTTTTTTTGGCTGACCAAGGTTGATTTTCAGTCCGGGTCTGTAAGTTGGTATTTAACTTCAATCTTGACGTACTAAACGTGAAAATCAGTACAAAGACAAAGTTAAAGTGTAGTGTCGTTTAGCACCGTTTAACAACGTTTAGCATCGTTTAACACCGTTTAAACGTCGTTTAAGGCAGATTAACACCGTTTAGCATTGTTTAGCACTGTTTAGTGCCGTTTTATGCCGTTTAGTACATTTTTATGCCGTTTAATGTCGTTTAACGCTATTTAAACGTCGTTTAAGGCTAATTAGCACCGTTTAGCATCGTTTATCATAGTTTAGTGCCGTTTTATGCCGTTTAGTATCGTTTTATGCTGTTTAATGTCATTTAATGCTGTTTAAACGTCGTTTAAGGCTGATTAGCATCGTTTAGCATTGATTAGCGCCGTTTAGCGCTGTTTAATGCCGTTTAGCGTCGTTTAACACTGTTTCAACGTCGTTTAAGGCTGATTAGCGCCGTTCAGTGCCGTTTAGTGCCATTTAGCACCATTTGGCACCGTTTAGCGTCGTTTAACACTGTTTAAATGTCGTTTAAGGCTGATTAGCGCCATTTAGTGCCGTTTAGCACCGTTTAGCATCGTTTAACACTGTTTAAACGTCGTTTAAGGCTGATTAGCGCTGTTTAGTACCGTTTAACAATGTTTAGTGTCGTTTAATATCGTTGTAAACGCGTCGGTCGATCCACGCTTTACATCAAGACGATATTCATGACACTAATAGTGTACAACGATAAACCCTGACCCGAGTCTCGAAAAAGGTCGTTAAAACTTCAAGGAAAACCTGATCGGTTTTCCTAGAAGTTGGGGGGCAAATGATATGGGTTAAAAGTAAGCCCTAAAGACATATTTAATATGGCATTAATTAGACCCAGTATGGTCCAAACGTGGGGCCCATTTATGAGGCCCAAAACCCTAATTAAATATTAATTTCGTAATTAATATTAAGGGTAATAAACAGCTCAGCAAATAAAAGTCAAATAAGGATACTACTCCTGCCAGACTTAGCCTCCAAGGCATTCAATTCAACATGGAAACTGATTCCTACAAGGAAGGAGTCTAGAACCTTCCTCAAGGAGGTGACTTGCCCGCCAACTCTCCGAATCCTACCATAATTCTAAGGCTCTCGCAGCCTATATAAAGGGCCTGACCCCTCATTCTCAGAACTACGTTTTGGCTTGATTCTCAATAACGAGATACAACCATTAAATCTCGAAGCTCACCCTAACCCTAACATTAAATACATACAAACCCTAGCCGCAATTCGATAACCTAGTTTTTATTCCACAATAGATGGCCAAAGAAGATGGAGTTATTATTCCTATCGAAATATTTGACGGTGTCATCGTTGAAAAGAAAGTTAGTGAATACACTCTCGCCGAAGAAAATATGATGAACACTGCCGCAAAAGCGAAAATGGTTCTTACAAGTGCACTTGCTGAAAAAGAATATAAAAGAGTAAATAATTGCAAGTCCGCACAAGAAATGTGGAACAAATTAGTGGTTAGCTACGAAGGAACCATAGATATAAAAGATTCTCGAATGGATACTTTAATTCAAGAATACGAGAACTTTAAACTCCAAGATGGAGAAAATATCATTGATATGGAAACACGATTTACTCGCATAATCGATGAATTATCTCAACTCGGAAAGAGTTATACCCGAAATGAAAAGAACCGAAGAGTTCTTAAATCTTTACCTCCTAGTTGGAAGGTTAAAGTTACTACAATAAAAGAAATGCATAATCTAAATGATTATGACATTGATAGTTTATTTGGGAATCTTCGTGCATATGAAGAAGACAATATTCCGGATAAAGTCATTCCTAAAGTGGAAGACAAGAAAAACAATATGGCTTTAAAAGCTATATTAATCGATGAAAATGAAAACGACGAGGGGTTGAACGAAGAACTCCAAAATCTCGATGAAAGCGAAATTGCTTTAATAACGAGATAACGTCATTGTGTGCAACAAAGCAAAGCTCAAAGATACGGAAAAGGCTTCCTAAAATCAAATAATCAACAAAGAGTTTTTAACTCTAACGGAAGACCAAATTACTCTCAAAATTATACTCCTATCTATAAGAGTAATTTTTAAATGAAATGACATTTAAATGATCGAAATCATCTCTTGAAAGTTGAAGTGAACAACTTCAAAGACAACGCTCTCAATCTTGATGTAGAAAATGTATCTTTAGTACTTCAAGTAGAAGAGTTGGAAAATGAGAAGTTACAACTAAACGAAAATATTTGTAAACTCCTTGTTGATTTATTAAACTCAAAGATTCTAAACGAATCAATAGTTCAAGACAATGCAACATCTCAATCTCAAGAAAAGAATCTTAACAAAGAAAATGAGCTATCACAAATCTTTGAGTTAAAAGAAAAAAAATTACAAAAAGAAACTCAAAGATTGAAAGAAGAAAATTTCAAGCTCATAGCTCAAATTATGGATCAAGCAAGATTCTTTAACAATAGGATTGATGTCTTAGTAAAAGAAAAGGAGAATCTTGAAACCGTTGTTCAAAGATTTACTAAAGGCAATGAGATGTTAGATAAAATGGTACAATAAAAAATTTCCTATAACCGTGAAGGTTTAGGATATGATAAGAACACTCCTCCTAAACTGGATGTTCAACCAAGAGTGAAACCTACAATAACTCCTCCTAAACCACAATCTAAAAATGTACTTATTGCAACAAAGATGGACATTTGGTCCTATATTGTAAATTAAGAGTGGTGAGTTTAAGGGGAAGCATGTATGGATTCGTAAAGGATCAAAACCATACAAGAATGTTGAAAGACAAGTACCATTCAACAAAGTTGCTTACAATGGTCAAAAGCAACAAAGGTTTCAACAACATAATATGTTTCAAAATAGAAACACAATGTATTACACCAATGCTAGTAGGTATGCATCTAGAAATCAACATGCTCCTAGTCGTAATTTCTATCCTCAAAATGCTCCTTACTTTGCAAATAATAGAAATAATATGCATCGTGTTAACTCTAGATTTTATGATAATACTATACACACACAACATCATGTTAGACATAATGCACCTAGAAATCTATACATGCCTAACAATGATTATCCTATGCCTAGATTCTTTCATGCAAATTCAAATATTATTTATGATGTACTAACCCCAGTACCCTCAAGACAAAAGGGTACCTATAAATTTAATTGATTTATTTTGTAGGTTTGTCTTGCCGCTAAGCAAGACATGTGGTACCTTGATAGTGGTTGTTCAAGACATATGATCGGTAACAATTCACTTTTGAATAACATTAAAAAGGTCATTGCGGAAAGTGTTACATTTGGAGATAGTAGTAAAGGCATCATTGTCGGGCATCGGAGACATCGGAAATAGTTACTTAAAGATTTCAAATGTACAACTAGTCACGGGACTAAAGTACAATCTTTTCTCGATAAGTCAACTTTGCGACAATGAATACAAGGTAATCTTCTATACTACTCATTGTTCTATTTTAGATAAAAATTGGAAATTGATTCTCACATGCCCTCGAAACAAAAATGTCTATACATGTGACATGAGCAAGAATGAGAATATATGCCTAATCACAACAAACGATGACCCTTGGTTATGGCATCGAAGATTAGGACATGTAAATATGAAGTTGATTAAAAATATATCAATTAAAGATCATGTACGAGGTATACCAAAACTGAATTATCATAAAGATCATACTTGTGAAGCATGCAAAATTGGAAAATAAATTCGAGCATCTCACAAAGCAAAATTTATGGTATCAACCTCTAGACCTCTTAAACTTTTACATATGGATCTCATTGGTCCGGTTCCTATACAAAGTCTCGAAGGTTGTTCGTACACATTAGTAATCGTTGATGATTATTCACGCTTCACGTGGACAGAATTTCTCAAATCTAAAAGTGATGCATTTGAATCTTTTTAATCTTTCTCTTCTCTATGTAAAAAGATTCAAAATCAACAAAATAGTACCATAGTCTACATACGGACGGATCATGGTAAAGAATTTGAGAATTCTAGTTTTACGAGTTTTTGTGATGAAAATGGTATCACTCATAATTTTTCTGCTCCTTACACTCCACAATCAAACGGAGTAGTTGAAAGGAAAAATAGAACTTTACAAGAAATGGCTAGCACAATGCAAAATGAATATCGTCGACCTAAATATTTTTGGGCCGAAGCTATGTCTACCGCTTGCCATATTCTTAATTGGGTTTTGCTACGACCAATAACACAAAAGACTCCTTACGAGCTTTATTTTGGCAAAACACCTAAACTAAGTTACTTACGAGCATTCGGTTGCAAATGTTTTATATTAAACTCGAAAGATTATCTTACCAAATTTGATCCTAAATCAAATGAAGGAATATTTCTTGGATACTCTACAAATAGCAAAGCCTATCGAGTATTCAATCTTAAATCTCTTGTAGTGGAAGAATCAATGAATGTAGCATTTGATGAAAGCAAACCACCATCAAAATACAAAGATCATGTTGAAAACGAAAAAGTTGAAAAAGACGATGTAGAAAATATTATTCGACAATTCGAGAATATGGATCTCGGAACACCGATTCCAAGAAATCCATTAGAATTAGCCGAAACGGAAGTTGAACTTCCAAAAGAAATTCCTATTATTAGAAGTCATCCATTAGATAATATTCTCAGAGACTAAAATAAAGGAGTTCAAACGAGGTCACAAGTACAAAATGTTGTAAACCATCTTAGTTTTCTATCACAAATAGAACCTAAGACCGCCAAAGTTTGGGAACTTGTTCCAAAACCCAAAGATACTTCCATAATTGGAACCAAATGGGTATTTGGAAATAAGTTAGATGAAAATGGAACGGTGATTAGAAATAAAGGGAGATTAGTCGCTCAAGGCTATACCCAAATGGAAGGGATAGACTTTGATGAAACTTATGCACCCGTAGCTCGAATATTATCAATTCAAATGCTATTAGCTTACGCATGTTATAAAGATTTCAAAGTATGCCAAATGGTTGTAAAATCGGCATTCTTGAACGGGATACTAGAAGAAGAAGTATATGTAGAACAACCTCCCGATTTTGAAGATGCTACACATCCGGAGTATGTTTACAAATTATACAAAGCTCTATATGGATTAAAACAAGCTCCAAGAGCTTGATATGAAAGGTTGAGCAAGTTCCTATTAGAAAACTATTTTAAAATGGGAACTGCCGATAAAACCTTATTTACAAGACAAGAAAAAAGATGATATCTTGCTTGTACAAATATGCGTAGATGACATCATTTTTGGTTCAATAAATGATGCACTATGTAAATAATTCTCTGATAATATGAGCAAAGAATTCGAAATGAGTATGATGGGTGAATTAAATTTCTTTTTAGGATTGTAGATTAAGCAATCGGATATAGGCATACATATTTCACAATCGAAATATTGCAAAGAAATGCTAAAGAAATTTGAAATGGAAAATTTAAAACCCATATCTACTCCTATGTCGACTTTCGATAAATTAACAGAAGATCCCAACGGAATACCCGTTGACACTAAGAAATATAGAGGCATGATTGGTAGCTTGCTATACATTACCGTAAGTCATCCCGATATTCAATATAGTGTTTGTAAGTGTGCTAGATTTCAAGTAGCACCAAAAGAATCTCACTTATCCGCGGTAAAACGGATATTGAGATATCTAAAAGGAACCACTAACGTAGGTCTTTGGTATCCTAAAGGAGTACCATTTAACTTAGTATGTTTTTCTGATTCGGACTATGCCGGACATTTAGTCTACAGAAAAAGTACAAGTGGTACATATCAGTTTCTGGGAGGATGCCTAGTCTCTTGGTTTTCGAAGAAACAAAACTCGGTATCTATTTCCACAACGGAAGCTGAATATATAGCGGTTGCAAAATGTTGTACTCAAATTTTGTGGATGAAGCAAACATTAGCCGACTATAATACTAAATTTGATGTAATCTCAATCTTATGCGATAACACGAGTGCTATTGATCTTAGCAAAAATCCCATGCTACATTCAAGATCTAAGCATATAGATGTGAGACATCACTTTTTACGTGATCATGTCGACAAAGGCGATATAAAAATGACTCATATCGAAACTGAGTATAATCTCGCAGACATTTTCACGAAACCATTGAATTCCAAAAGATTCACTAAACTCCGATTGGATTTAGGAATGTCAGAAATTCCAAAGTAATGGCTTATACTTATATAAATATTATATATATTTATATATTTTGTGAGAATATTTATCATAATTTATAGTCATCTCACAAAAAAAAATTTCTTTTCAGAATTTACGAATCTCTAAAACTCAGATTTGTCGATAATGATAACATATGAAACTTTATCGAACGGGTTTTCGATTTTCATTCGAAAAGATAAAACTAGTCGAGCGAATAGTTTTCGGAATTTATTTCGGAAATATTTTTTAGATACTAGAAATATGATATTTAATCTCAAATACAAAGGATCAAAATATTATAATATTTTCTGATATTTATAATATATTTATTATTATATTATTTATAATAATAATTATTTTTACAAAATTATTTTTCAGAAATAAAAATTACTATTTTTTTTATTATTTTAGTCTATTTGACCCAGTCCAATTGGTCAAATCCGACCCAATATTGAGCCAAACCCTAAGCTGAAACCCTAATTAATCTCATCCATTGGATCTAATTTAGGGATTAATCCTGATCGTTTATTACAATAATTATATATACTAAATAATTTCCTTATACGAGTACTGTTCAGCCGCAGCACTCTTTCAATCTCTCTCGAGTTCTCTCTGTTCTCTCTCTCTCTCTCGCCGCTTCTATCCTTTTTGGATAAAAACACTAATCTCTCGATCATTTTCAGCGCTCTAAACACTAAATCGAGTCTTTCATCTATGTATTTGTTCGATTAATCCTAAGAATCGTTCAAACTCAGCTAGGTTGGTTAAATCGAAAAGATTTTTGATGAATTACTCATTTTCGTCTCAATGGATCTCGAGTTACAAGTCAAAATCAACAAATATATATACATATATTACACGTATACACACACATGCACAGTTTTCTTTAAATATTAAGTTTGATTTTTCAAAACCCTAACTCGTTTATTAAGATTTAATTGCAGGTAATGTTTCTTTTTTGCTTTCCTCAGTCAAGATCGGAGAAAGTAGCTTGAAATCTATGGATTTAAAAGCTTATCTCGGTCGATTCAGCGTGTGACTCGGTGAGTCAACTCGGAACTCGTGCGAGTACAAGAGTTTTTGGATCGGTAAGTCCCAAGAAGACGACAAGGCCTTGGGAACAGGTATAAATCTTTGCAAAATTCCATGATCTCAACTGTCCTCTGTGAAAAATTTGTGTGACTTTGAATTTTGTTCAAATTGTCAAGTTATTGGATTTACGAGTTCGTGATAAATTGCTTAATTCGAGCATAAAATGATGAATGCACTGTTATATGTTCAAACAGTTTTATACAATATATGCTCCGTGTACTAATGTGGAAAGCATGGTTGAATTGAAAATTATATGTTTTTATAATATTCAATGTTCAAAGTATTCATGATTTTATATCTGAGTTAAATAGTACATTTGATCTTTAGTGTGTGGACTTTCAAATATGCAAGAAATTGATAAAATTTTAATTTTGTTGTTTGGGAAGTCGAATAAAGTGATAAGTCTACATTTATATGAATTTTGCTGTATGAGTTAATTGGGATACGTGAAAATTGGTAATATGTTGACTTAGTCAATTGTGTGGTCTATGACAGTAGTTATAAAGGTATTAGCTGTTAACATTGAGGAGTTGTGAACTGTGTCTATGAGAATTGACTTGGTCAACTGTGTATTTTGGGAAGTTTATAATCTGTATGCTAAATTCACTCTGCTGAGGTCAATTGTGATTCGTAAATGTCTTGGGATATAACAAAGTGATCATTTGAATATATATATATATATATATATATATATATATATATATGAGTTGATTGAAATGTGTGCAAATTAGAAACAGGATGACTTAGTCAAACATATATTCCTGAAATGTTTATAATGCTTACAAGTTGCTTACAAGTTGATTTGATAAAACTTGTGCGCGCGAAACTGGAAAATTACTGTTTTGCCCTTTTTCGAATTCTAATTGAATTTTAGGCAGTTTCTTGCACCTAAATCTAATTCTAATTGTATTATAGGGTATTTTCTTGCTGGGCAAGACTTATAGTGCCTATTTAAACACATCCTACCATTGTAAATCATATCATTATATATCATAACTTAGAATTGCAATGGAGAAAAGGAGAGAAAGATTCAACGCTCGTGACAAGCAACGGATCTAGATCTACTTCATCTTTTGTACACTTTTCTTAGGCGATACTTGGATTATAGATTTTTTTTCTCAACTCTTTGTTTTAATAATATTATTACTTTCTTTCATACCTTGTTTAATATCATGTTTTCATCAAATCCCATGGTGACGAACGGTTCGATTATGAACTAATCGTTGTTATGGGATTTTAACGGATTTATCTATGTAGCTTAGTAGTTTGATCGCTTTAAAGATTTATGTGTGGTGAATCTTGATATCCTTGTATGGTTGTGTTTCATGTGTTTAGATGCACCGCAAACATCTAATTTGTTAATCTCTTGCGAAACGAGAGTGGATCTTGAGATTTAGAACTTGTCATGCTAGCATAGGATAGGTTGATGTTTTAACATCATGATTTGTAGCGTAAATAGAGATATTATGCTACCCTATGTGATCAATATGGATGACTTATGCTTAAACCATTATGTTTTCAAATCTTATAGAGATATAGGGTCTAAGCATAATTGGTGTCTATTCATCTTCTATCTCTTTTGTGGATGTGTGTTTAGTTTGGTGTTTGTATACCGAGAGGTAACCTATACTTGTTTCGTGTTGTCTGATCAGATATCAAAACCATCACATGCATTGATTAAAGGCATCATCTCTAAGTGAAGTAGTTAATGAAGTTAGGATTCCATGTTTATTCTCATATAAGTAATTCGAATTTAATTCTCAATAATTAATTAATTCTTAGTTTAATAATTTGCATCTTAGTTTAACTTAGATAATCAAAAACCCCTAATTGTTATTTGTCTTAGCAGTGAATAATAATCATACATTGTTGCATAGGTGCGTTAGCTGAATTAAAACCTAAACCAGATCCCTGTGGGAATGAACTCAACTTAATTTTATATTACTTATGACCACGTACGCTTGCGTGTTTTTGTGCAAAAAAGTTTTTGGCGCCGCTGCCGGGGATCATCGGTGTTTTATTTTTAGTTTATGTGCTTGTCATCAATGGTCGTTAGATTTCACTGACTCAGATTAGTTACTTACCTATCTTGTTTAGTTCGGTGTGTTTCAGGTACTTGAGTGTTTGAAAATGGCAGGCGAGGAGTTGCCATGGTGGGCATATTCGAGGACATCCATGCCTCAGCAATGTGAGCGATGTTTGGGCATTCATGAGACCTCACAATATTGTTACTACGAAGGAGTTGATCCATATGTCACTTATGAGGAACAACCATATTTTCAATACCATCCTCAATAGCACCAGCAAGATGTTCCAAATATGTCATATTTCTTTGGTAGTGAAGAGTTTCAACATCAGCAACCTACTCCTACTCTTCAGTCAGACGAGGTTGATGTTATGGAGGAGACTAGGATGCTTGCAAAGAGTAAAGAGGAGTCTATCAATTCTTTGGAGACACTAGTTGCTCAAGTTTTGAGTGCCTTGGAATAAGAGAAACAGCAATTCATACTCGAGGCAATTCCAGAAAATAACGGTGACTTGGAGCAAGGTACTGCGTGCATAATTGAGGAAGACAAATTCCAAGGTGAGTTGAGCGTTCACAAGCCATGTGAGGAATTTGATCATGCTAGTATGGTGGATGATTTGGAAAGGGCACTATTTGGGACAGACACTGGTGAGCTACAGAAATTTCAAGAATTGGTATGTGCGTACCAAGAGGCTGATGACCATGGAAAAGATGCAGGTCTTCTACTTGTCTCAGAGTATAAAGATGGAGGTAGTGCATTAGAGCCAATGGAGGAAGTTCTCTTTGAGGAACCAAAGGTTTCAACAACTTACATTTACCCTCCTCCATTATATTCAAGCGAAGCCCACGAATGTGTGTTGTTCTACAAATTGACAGATTTTGGGTCAACCGATGAAGGCATTCGAATAGGACATAGCTGTTATACGAATAGGCAAAGTGAGGAGAAGGGGCAGAAAGTGTGCCGTTGTGATGACAATGAAGTCTCACGAAGAGATGACCAGGCCAACTATTATCGTCTTTCTTGGAGGCTTGGACGTAGTCCAGCTAATTGACTCTAAACAAGCGCTTCATGGGAGGCAACCCACGCTTTTCGGCATTTTTATTTAGGTATCTCTACTATCCTTTTTATTGCCTTCAATGGGGACATTGAATACTTTAAGTTTGGGGGTGGTTTGGGGATAAGTAGTGTGTAATAGTTATTGTGTGTCATTGTGTTCATATAGATATCATATGTTGCATACTAGTGGTAATTCATTCATGTTTTGTTCGTATTATTTATGTTTGTTTCATATAGGACATTTTGTTATTTTGTTTTTATTTTCGTATACCATGTGAGTTCATTTTAGTTGCATTTTCATGGCATGCATTTTTCATGATTCCTTAGGATGAGCTATTTCCGTTAGTAGGTCGATGTTGATTTGAGTGTGGTAATGATTAATAGAGGGTTGACTTATAGTCCCTAGGAAGTGACGTGCATGTTTTAGAAACACAATTTTACACAGTCTCATCGTTTGCTTTTGGGCTAGGTTGAGGTCATGCTTGTTTGGTAGCTTTGAGATTTAATCACTTGTTTATATTTAGAATTTTCGTTATTCCCTTGATAGCGTAGGAGCACTAAAGTCTAAGTTTGGGGGAAACAGGGATTTCATGTTAATTGTCAATAATGGCTAGTAGCCGGCTCATATTTATATGAGTAGTCTAGGGTTGGAAATGAGAATTCTCATTCCAGATTGCATATAAAAAAAGAAAAAAAATCAGAAAAAAAAGAAGAAAAGAAAAAAAAAGAAAAGGAAAAAAAAGAGTCAAAAGTTTCAATTGTTAAATGCAGAATTAAACAGGGTGAGCTCTTTAATACTCGAGCAATTAAGTTCGCGGGGATTTTGTGCCTAGTGACCTAAGGCTTTTATATTCTGGGATCCACTAACCTAACGCTCGCTACATGCGTATTATTGTATAAGCCTTTTGGGGTCTCATCCATTACACGGTTAAATAAGCATGCTTGTATATTATGTGACATAGTTGTTGTTTAGTAATAAAGCATGGATTTCTGTCTAACTTGAATAAGGATGAAGGTGTTCCTAGGTTATGAAGTGTTTACAGTTTATTCTATTTATAAACTTGTGATTGTCTTGGCGACGAATGGGTATGATTTTTGACCTAGTTTTGGGAGTATTTTTTATGAGCATTGCACACATGCACGTTTTGTCATGTATTGTTAGAGTACGGGGATTTAGTCGAGCTCTATTTGGATTTAGTTGCATTCTTTAAGATATTTGCTTGCTAGTTGGTTGTGGTTAGTTCGAGGGGATCACATTTTCATATTAGTTGCATTCATGCATTGCATTGTTTTCGCATTTATAACGCCTTAGAAAATTAGTAATTATAAATATTATTATTTAATGTTAAATGTGGATTATATGGTGTGATTTTTTTTTTTAGAATTGAATATATGTGACATCATGTTTACATGCTTATATGATGATGTATATGTGAAATGTGAGTCCGTGTATTTTTTTTATTTGAATTTTCATGATTAAAAATCTATTTAAATTATGCATTATTGGTCTTCAATTTTTTTTTATAAAATCATAATAGTTGATAAAAATCACGAAATCTTTTATAATATTATCTTTGTTTAATTATTTAGTTTTTAAAATTATTCGGTGAATTATTTTGAGTGTTTAAGTATTTTAAATGATTTTAATAGTTTTATTTAGTTTAAAGGATCAAAACTTACAAAATTCATATTTTATTCATTTTTGATCCTAAAAATATTTTAAAAATAAGTGGATGTTTGTAATTTCATTCTCTTGTTATTAAAATAATAAAATTTAATTTTCTTATGTTGCCCATTTAATTTCGATTTTAAAAAGCTATATTAATTGATTTATTTCAGGTTTAGCAATAAAAGTTTACCATTTTGCTCTTACATTTTTGTTAACAGCAACTCTGTTTTTTTTTTCTCCTCTAATTAACATCACTCATCTCTCTCCCTCAAACTCAATCTCTCACTCTCAATCCCTCTCTCGACCACTCTCTCTATCTCATTTCTCCCTCTCTAAGCTCTTTCTTTTCGAATTTCTTTCCCCTCTCTGCGCAGTCGTGTCTGAGTTGTCGCGCCTGTGTTGCAGCCGTGTGTACTATTTGCGGGTGTCAAGCTTATATGACGAAAAATTGGGGGTTTCTTTGGTGATTGGTTCGGTCTGTTGAGGCTTGTAGCTGGTGCATGTATTGAGTCGTGTTAGTGTCTAACGGGTGTGTGCGTGTATCCTTTATGGCTGCTTACATGTTCAGAATGGTATATCACTGCAAAGCTGTTGGTCGAAGCAGGGGATGGTTAAAAATGGGTTATCCAAGGGTAAGTTGTGGTCGAGTTAGATGCCAGAGAGTGGGGCTTGCTGTTGCGATGATTGTTTTGTGTAATTATCGGTATTTATGCTCCGAATTTGGTGGAGATTAAATTGGGTTTTTAAATTGTTGATGAGTTTTGTTAAATTCTGGTTTGAATTTTTATAAGTCAAATTTTGGATCGTGGGTGTTGATTATACTAATTATCGTTGTTATACAAGTTAACAAACTCGGTTTGAAGTCGTAGATGGGGATGATAGTATAATTTATTGAATTAGTCGATTTGTTATTGTTGAGGAACTTCATATTTTTATTTGCTTATGTATCTTTTTGTTCGCTGAAAAACCAGTTACAAGCATACTTTGATATGAATTGTTGAATTAGTTTGGTGTTGCTGTTCAGAAATTGAAGTAGAGTTTTGTATTGTTTATGCGTTTTGTCCTGAGTTCTGAGCTTATTTTGATTTAATTTGCAGCTGGGTTGTAAGTAGAGTTTGCATTTCTTGCTGGTTACTGAGTCAAGTAAGAATTATTGTTTTGGTTATTTTGTTTTCGGCTAGTCAAATTTATGATTAGGTCATGCCAAATTTCTTTTAGAATTTTCAGTAAATAAAATCAAAGTTTAATTTAAATTATAAAAGTTTAATATTCAGTTTTTGTTAGTTTAAAATTAGAATAAATTTAATTTTCTTTTGAAATTAAATGTGGATTACTCGGATAATTAGAATTTTGTTAATAGCTTGTATTCGATTGTAAATTATGAGTTTGACTTGAATTGACAGTGGATAGAAGGATAAATTAATTGTATGTTGTACTTAGAAGTATAAATGTTTTATTAGATGTAATTGTGGATTGATAGTTGGATTTAGAAATTAAATGTTGTATGTGTACTTGGATGTTAGGACTATCTGATAACCAACATTGTATCTGAGTTATAATTGTGTAGTATATTGTGAATTTTAAGATAAGATGGAGTTGAGATGAATTATGATTGCTTAATTGTTTGGGTGTTAAATTGTATTTCGATAGGTTAAGCCATATTTTAAAGGAGGTGCTGTCCAATTTTATTTATTTTATTTATTTATTTTGCTAGAATTATTATGTAATTCGTACAACAATTAGATAAGAGTATTTGTAAATAAATATGATATACGTGGCATCAGGTATAAGTATAAGTTAAAAATTTGTGCTAAGTGTTATGTGATTTACGTGATTATATATTATTATTATTTTGGTAATATGATCTATATGAGCTATATGTGATAAATTATAAAGCGTTATAGGATGCGTTTGGGTAGAATAAAGATAGACGATTAAGGTTATAAGATTACTAAAGTAGTACTTTATTTTTATATAGGTACCAGTATGAGGCCGGTAAGAGCCAGTGCACGTGTAGATGAAATCTAAAGGAAGGAAGATAATCACAAAGTTGACGAGTGTAATCATGTAGAAGGTGATGAGTGATAGAGGAAAGACGGATACGTGATCGGATAGAGGCCAGAGTATAAAGAAGTGGAGACTGATGTAAAGTGGGTAAGGAATTGAGATATTGGAATTGGAAACTTCATGTATTGAGGCAAGTTTACTATCCCTCACTTATTGTTCAAGTGATGTGAAACCTTGTGTATTATTTTCTTGTTCCTTCGAAATTCTTTCTTGCAAGCATTTATACCTTTCGTTTCTAGTTTCAATAATGTGAACCTGATTCGTTAATTATAGTTATTCTTTTCAAATTCTTTTGCTAATGTCTGTACCTTTCATTTTTATTTCCAGTGACATTCTTCTTCTATTAATTCATAAGCATACATTCTCAAAATTATTCTGTCATTGTTTATTCTCTTCACTTATTGTTCAGGTGTTGTTTCTTTTAAAATTATTTTATATAAATATTCCCCGTCTATATTAATATTCTTCAAAGAGCGTTTTCTTCAAATTATTGTAAATTTATTCGAGGTTTATACTATCGCTGAAGCATGTGTTGCTCAATGACGGTTAAAGCCAAGAATGAATTGAGATCTTCTTAATTATTTAAACTCATCATTGTCATGCCGGTTCTGGCAGCTGAAGCCTATGAGTGCTTAGCCGACAAGAGTGAGATTTGAGTAATCGAGAATTTCTTAAATCTTCTTTTTAAATTATCCAAATCTTTTATGTAAATTCGAATTTTGCCATGAATTTTTTTTCAATTGATAATCTTTGAAATAAGTGGTTATATCCAGTGCAGTGACTTAAATCTTCTGTTGAACATCGAACTTTCTTTATCCCCTAATTTCTTTATAATTGTTGTTCCATTTCTAGATTCTAAATAAGTGCTCAGTTATTTAATTTATCATGTTTCCTTGTTGATATATGATTCTATCTTGCTGAATCCTGCCATGTTTAGTCTAATCTTATTGCTTTGCTATTTATGAACCCTTCTATTACATGTTTCCCTTGAAACTTAACATTATTGCTGATGTTCATGATTCTGCATATCAATTGCTTCCCTAAACCTCAGTCTTTTATAATTGAAAATGAAAATGGATTAATTAATTAAAGGTGTCTTTGAAATTCCTTATACTGGGCTGATCTGTTATCAGTGAGTATAGAGGACTTAAAAAAATGAAATGTTTTAAATTATTAATAAACGGTTATATATTGGAAAGCATAAGAGGCTAGGGTGGTCCTAGTCCAGCACTTTTAATTAGCGTAAGAGGCTAGGGTGGTCCTAGTCCAGCATTAAAGGCCAATGTGTTGCCTAATTTGGAACCCAATTTCAAAGGAAGGAGGGACATTACGTGGCTGATCACCCGTATTGTCCGAAATCAGGATAATAATACAATCAACTTAAATGTTTTTAAAAAGTTTTATGAAAAGTATGTTTGATGGAAAGAAACGTTTTTGAGAAAAAGGTTATGATTTAAAGAAAAATGGAAAGTTTTATGCTATGATAAAAATTTAGTTATTCCCTTGAGAAAGTTTGATCATTGATATTGTTCATCAATGAAATATTGTAAAATCATTGTTGTTTCACTATACTATATACTTGCTGAGCAATGTTGGCTCGCTCTTGCTTTATTTTTCCCTAACCTTTCAGTTAGGATTAAGGGTGGATGTCTACATCTTACAAGTCATATAAGAGCAATGAGGCAGCCTATACAGGATAGATCTCGAAGTCAGAGCGGGTAAGCACGGATTGGAATTAAGCTACGGATTAGATGGTATAGTAATTGTATTCAGTGTAGTGAAAGAAATTGTAATAATTGGTATAGTTTAGATTTTTGTTTCATACCATAACCTGGAATCGATCCTCGGTGAGGAATCGTTGGTGTATTAAGTTTTATTCGTAATTGTTAATTGGAATTTGGTTTGGGTTAAAATACAGGTGGATAGTCCGATTTACGAATACTTCATGTTGAATTTTTATAAAATTTCCCTGGGTTACCGGGTATTTGTATTTTTTTATAAAAAAATATATTTTCAGTATTGGGAGGTTGGGACGTCACAGCATTGTTTAGTTAGATGGATTTTGTGGGTACATTCACTATAGGCCCTCACGAGACCTTGCTCGTCCACTAGAGCTGCCTAGGGGTCTAAAGGGATCGTTGCATATGCCAAATGCAACCGTGATCACCTACGGAAGTGGTACTAATTAGTTAGTATGCTTGAGGACAAGCATCGGTTTAAGTTTTGGGGTGTGATAAGTGGATTTTATATCCACTTGGAATGCTTCATATCGACTTAAATTGATTACTTGGCCTCAAGTATGTGGTGTGTTTAATGTGTTTTCATTGAGTTTTGCAGAACTAAGAGTTGGAGGTTAAATTGTGTAGAATTCGGATTTTCTGGGTAGGTTGCGCAGTCTTCACTGTTTTGGCCATATCTGGAGTTCTACAAGTCCGTTTCTGACGATCTTACAGCTCACGCGAAGACAACGACATTTTCTACAATCTTGGACAGAATTCTGGGCACAGGCTGCGCGTGGTATGCATAGGCAGCGCATGGAACAGACTGCTGGGCGCAGGCAACGCCTGGGGCGCGCAAGCTGCGTGCGCGAAACTGGAAAATTACTGTTTTGACCTTTTTCGAATTCTAATTGAATTTTAGGCAGTTTCTTGCGCCTAAATTGAATTCTAATTGTATTATAGGGTATTTTCTTGTTGGGCAAGACTTATAGAGCCTATTTAAACACATCCTACCATTGTAAATCATATCATTACATATCATAACTTAGAATTGCAAGGGAGAAAAGGAGAGAAAGATTCAAAGCTCGTGACAAGCACAGATCTAGATCTACTTCATCTTTTGTACACTTTTCTTAGGTGATACTTGGATTATAGATTTGTTTTCTCAACTCTTTGTTTTAATAATATTATTACTTTGTTTCATACCTTGTTTAATATCATGTTTTCATCAAATCCCATGGTGACGAACGGTTCGATTATGAACTAATCGTTGTCATGGGATTCTAACGGATTTATCTATGTAGCTTAGTAGTTTGATCGCTTTAAAGATTTATGTGTGGTGAATCTTGATATCCTTGTATGGTTGTATTTCATGTGTTTAGATGCGTCGCGAACATCTAATTTGTTAATCTCTTGCGAAATGAGAGTGGATTTTGAGATTTAGAACTTGCCATGCTAGCATAGGATAGGTTAATGTTTTAACATCATGATTTGTAGCATAAATAAAGATATTATGCTGCCCTATGTGATCAATATGGATGACTTGTGCTTAAACCATTATGTTTTCAAATCTTATAGAGATATAGGGTCTAAGCATAATTGGTGTCTATTCATCTTCTATCTCTTTTGTGGATGTATGTTTAGTTTGGTGTTCGTATACGGAGAGGTAACCTATACTTGTTTCGTGTTGTCTGATCAGATATCAAAACCATCACATGCATTGATTAAAGGCATCATCTCTAAGTGAAGTAGTTAATGAAGTTAGGATTCCATGTTTATTCTCATATAAGTAATTCGAATTTATTTCTCAATAATTAATTAATTCTTAGTTTAATAATTTGCATCTTAGTTTAACTTAGATAATCAAAAACCCCTAATTGTTATTTGTCTTAGCAGTGAATAATAATCGTACATTATTGCATAGGTGCGTTAGCTGAATTAAAACCTAAACCAGATCCCTGTGGGAACGAACTCAACTTAGTTCTATATTACTTGTGACCACGTACGCTTGCGTGATTTTGTGCAAACAAGTATGAATATATTCTGTGGTTATAAAGATGTTCATTATCTGCATGCATGAGCACACACTCACACACTTAACCAATTGAGTTTAAAAAGCTACCCTCAAACCCTCAATACAACTCAAGAAACCTTCACACTCTACCTCTCCTTCAAACTATGAACATGAAACAATTTTATTTGTTTGAACCAATTGAACCTCAACTCCATCCAACAAATATCAAACACCAACATAACAAGAATTAGAAACAGACTCACTCCCCTCAACAATCATATCCATACCAAAATCAAGCTAAGAAACTGCCTATCTATAGAAACCCTGTAAGGATTTAAGGGTGATAGCGTAGAGACGACTTAACTAGTACTTAGTTTATTTGTATAGGCTAAGTAGAACATACTGTCATAGCCAGAGTGTGTTCTTGTAATCAAATAATTGCTAAAATGTAATAAGTATGTATCTTGGAAGAAGTTCATTGATATGTTCAAGCCTCAAGAGAATACATCAGTTCGACAGCAATAATAAAGTTACTGTCAATACATTGATGGTAACGTTACAAGAAGACTGCATGTTGCAAGGTCACGACAGCAAGTTTCATTTGACAGCAACATTGGCTGAAGCAGGGGACAACAACATTCTCACACTTGACAGCAAGTTTGGAGTTCCGACAACAACATTGGCGGGAGCTCATACTGTCAACTACTGAATATTCCTATGACAGCAAACTTGGAGGCAAGGGTTACTGTCTCACTGAATTATTGGATTTGAGGATTTTATCTCAGTCAAACCCCCGTGACAGTTTAGATGTTCGAGAAACAGATTTGTTGCAATTCGTCAAAGATTGTAGCAGACCTGCAAGACTACGACAGAAGCTTGAGAGATCACAAGACGAGGCTCGATAATTCAAATAGTATGACAAGTCTGCATCTACTAGAATTGTTATAGCTAATTTTGGAAAGAACCCAGAATGCCTTATGCTTAAAGATAACTATGTTTGTATAGCATTTTAGGAAAGGTCACATGTGTGGGCAAATTGTGAGGAGCTGTCACTTGAAAACGACAACAGCTCCGCCACCCATGTGACTGAGATGCAAAAGGAAGATTAGTCTATATAGAGACACATCTCTCATTCTTTCTGTAAGCGATTCTCACAAGAAGTCGAAGCTTGAAAAAACCATTTTTCTCGAGGTTGTAGCAACACATTAAAAAATAAATAAAACATTTATTTTGTGAGAACATCTTAAATTACTACTTGTGTTTGCAATTCTTGTGTAGATAGTTTACAATCTTTATCATTGTTGTTTAGCTAAAGATTTGAAATTATCTATATTGCATTCAACCCCCCCTTCTGCAATATACTCCGGGACCAACAACTGGTATCAGAGCGACAGATTGATATACAAATCTAAAGATCATGACGAGTATTCAGAAGTCAAGTGGTATCAAGATTCCAGTCTTTGATAAAGAGAACTACAATTTCTGGAAAAGAAAGATCTTGTTATTTATCAAAGCTGCCCATCCACTGTACTTGGGAATCCTTGAGAATGGCCCCTTCATTCCTCAAAAGGAAGTAGCTGCTGCTACTGTAAATGACGAAGTCATTCCAGCCCATTGGGTTGCCAAGAGGCCTTCAGAATACACAGAGACCGAAAAGGAGAAAGTAGCCTTGGATGACTACTTACAACTTATCTTACTCGACTCTCTCACTTTAGACACAGCCATGTGGGGTAATGTCATGGGATGTTCATCTACAAAAGAGATGTGGAGAAAGATAGAGCTGCTGTGTGAAGGAAGTGAAGAGGTCCGAGAAAATCAAAGGCAAATCCTTGTATCACAGTATGAAGCCTTCATGGCCAAGCCAAGCGAAGAACTCACACACATGTTTGAAAGGTTCAGTAAGCTAATAGCTGAGTTACAAATTCATGGGAAGTTCTATGATAGAAAGGAGATTAACATCAAATTTCTGCTCACTCTCCCTGAGCATCTTGAGCACAAAGTCACAGCCATAAGAGAGGGAAGAAACTTGAGCGATGTCTCTCTAGAAACTCTTTATGGTGTGCTCAAATCATACGAACTCGAACTCTTTCAAAAGAGAGCTATTCAAACTGGAACCAAAGGAAAGTTGGCAAACATGTCAGGAGCCCTTGTAGCTCATGAACCACAAGTAGCTTGTCCAAGTGAAACCTCACAAAGTTCACAACCACCACAAGTACCATCATTAAACATTGAAGAGGTGTTGGATGACGAGGAGAAGGTGGTTCTACAGCTCAAAGACGTTGAAGATGAAGACTTCTACACAATAGAAGAGATTGAAAGCATGGATAATCCAACCATGGCTTATATGGCTAAGAGAGTCAAGAACATCAAGTTTAGAAGGGACAAGTCATACAAGCCACAGGGTCAAACATCTAAGTTCAACAAGGGGAGTTTTTCAAAAGCTGCTGGTGGTGCCACGAGAGGTGGATACAAGACCGGGATGGTGGATAGGTCGAAGTTCAGGTGCTACAACTGCAATGAGCTAGGTCATTTTACTACTGAATGCAGAAGACCAAAACAGAATCAAGGAAAAGGATCTGGAAATCAGTTTAAGAGGAATAAAGGTAAAGCCTATGTGGCTGAAGGGAAATGTTGGGATGATTCTGAAGATGAGGAAAAAGAAGAGTTTGTAAACTTGGCCCTCATGGCTAAATCTGATGATGAAGCTTCTAGTTCCTCAACTCAGGTACCATCTCTAGTCTTACTTGATATGTCTAAAACTGAATACAAGCATACTGTACCACTGAAGATTTAAGTGCTGAGATGTTTAACATTCATGTTAGTTTATCTACCACTCACGAAGAAATTGCTAAGTTAACTAAACAAAATGAAACTCTTAAATCTGAAAATGAAATGTTATTGCTTAGAACCAGTCCTCTAGATTCGTTAGCTCAAGAGAATGCTAGATTGAAAAATGATATTGTCTGTGCTAAGGAAATAGAAGAATTTCTCAGGAATCAAATTG
Source organism: Saposhnikovia divaricata (assembly GCA_036435485.1). Classification (NCBI taxonomy): domain Eukaryota; kingdom Viridiplantae; phylum Streptophyta; class Magnoliopsida; order Apiales; family Apiaceae; genus Saposhnikovia; species Saposhnikovia divaricata. The sequence goes on along the minus strand of CM071595.1, from coordinate 49,679,639 downwards.
CAGAAAATGAGTTTAAACTCAAAGCATTTAGAAACACTTCTAAGTTATCCAGGAATATCATGATAATTACACTGAGAATCAAAAGGTAGGTATAGGCTTCGAGTATGGTAGGAGGCATGGAAATGCAATTGTTCTTGATGATAGTGATGCTGTCAAACCTCATATTCTCAAAAGAGTTTACAAACCTATTTTCAAAAATCTTCAAGCTGATTTTGATGAAACCTCCCTGTTCATCAAACAAGAGCTTCTTGATGAGGATGAGTGCGTTGACAGCACACTAGATGAAGGGAAAGATACTGTCAAATCTCCCGTGAAAGAAACTTTGCCAAGCAATCAGATAGAATATTCTAAAGTAGCTGTCAACAAGGATATGACAGAAACTTCAAAAGATACTGTCAAGAGAGAACCCAAGACAGCAACTTTCAAACCTGCTGTCAAGACAGAGGAAAAGAAAGGTACTATCAAAGGTAGCTCGACAGCAACTTCAGAACATACTGTCAAGGAAAATGCCTACAAGCCTAAGAATAGGAATGGCAAGTTAGGAATTGACAAGAAGAATGGCTATGCTCATTTTAAAGACGCTCCTAGGAAGCTTTGCAATAATTGTGGCTCATCTCAACATTTAACATTTGTTTGTAAGAAACCCAACAAGAACAAGGTTAATGCAACCAATGTTAGTAGTAACTTACATAGAACCCCCATCATACAAAGAGAAGTGGATGTCTGTAATAATATTGACTGTATGCCATGCAAGATTGTTGTTATGAGTACTTGTTTCAATTTTCCTATTCTGTCTACTGAAAGATGTTCCTATATGCAAACTGCTGAGACTTCTAAGCATGCCTATGTTGGCAAAAAGGCAACATCCACCAAGAGAAAGACCAAGTCTAACTCTAAGCCTAAGTGGACTGTGAAAGAAGTCAAACAGGAGGATTCTAGTGTTGATTTAAATGTGAAACATAATGATATGAATAATAATGCTGTAACTGCAGGACCCAATAGAGTTTGGGTACCAGATGCAAATTAAAATCATCTGTTTTGCAGGGCAAAAAGCAGAAGCAAGTCATGTGGATCATCGATAGTGGATGTTCTAGGAACATGACAGGTGATATAGCCCTGCTATCACATTTTGTGGAGAAAGCCGGCCCAATCATAACTTTTGGAGACAACAGCAAAGGTTACACTGTGGGATATGGCTGTTTGGAAATTGGAAATGTTGTCATTGAAGACATTGCTCTTGTAGATGGATTGAAGCATAACCTACTCAGTGTCAGCCAGTTCAGTGACAGGGGATTCAAAATTGACTTTGATATGATGGTTTGCAACATTTATCACAAGAAGGATGGAAGCCTCTCCTTGAAAGGAGTCAGGAAGGGAATCTTGTTTGTTACAGACTTAAATTCTGTGAAGAAAGACAAGGCTTACTGTTTCTACAGTAAAGCATCAATTGGTGAAAGCATGCTTTGGCACAAGAAGCTCTCCCATCTCAATTTCAAGAATATGAATATGCTGATGAAGAAGGATTTGGTGAGAGGACTACCTCAACAGGAATTCTGTCAAGAAGGATTATACGAGGATTGTCAAATGGGTAAATTGAAAAGATCAGTGCACAAGTCAAAGCAAGTGAATACCAACACTGAGCCACTCAAATTAATTCATATGGATTTGTTTGGTCCAGTACATGTTCAATCTCTTGCAAGAAAGAGATATGCCCTGGTAATGGTGGATGATTACTCGAGATACACTTGGGTAAAGTTCTTAGAGACAAAGGACGAAGCTGCTCAAGAAATCATTGATCACATAAGAGTTCTTGATAGAACCCCAAATGCAAAAGTTCAATATCTGAGAAGTGACAATGGTACTGAGTTCAGAAATGCCACATTGGGAAACTTCTGCAAGGAATAAGGCATTGTCCAACAATTCTCCACTGCCAGGACACCACAACAAAATGGAGTTATAGAAAGGAAGAATAGAACTCTCATTGAAGCTGCGAGAAGCATGTTGAATGATTCTAAATTACCAACATATTTCTGGGCAGAAGCTATTAACACAGCTTGCTACACACAGAACAGAACCTTGATCAACAAGACTCATGGAAACACTTCTTACAATCTGTTAACAAGAAAGAAACCAACTGTCAAATATTTTCATGTATTTGGGAGTAAGTGTTTCATGATGATTTACAACCATGAAAGGAAATGAAAGTTTGATGCTAAAGCTTATGAAGGCATTTTCATGGGATATGGATTGGAAAGGACTGCATACAGAGTCTATGTCATTGATCACAAAGTCATTGAAGAAAGTGTAAATGTCACATTTGATGAAACGAAGTTCCCTGAATTGCAAGAGGATTGTCAAATGAAGCCTCTTAGATTTGAAAATCAAGGTTACTTGGAGGAAGAAGAAGTTGTTGCTGATGAACCTACTTACACTCAGTCCATTGAGCTTGGAGGAGATGCTATCAACACCAATGATGTTACTCAAACTCCAGCTTAGTCTCAAAAAATAACTCCCAATCATCAGAATGAGAATGAGTTTGGAGATGTTGAAGAACATGAAGGAGAAACCATCAATGGTGGAGAATCAACTCCTCAAAGAGGAACTGATCAAGCAGATCAAGAAAGAAGCTTGCCTAGAACCACTAAGTGGAACAGAGATCACACCAGCAATCTAATCATTGGTGATCCCACTACTGGTATAAGGACAAGGAGAAAAGTTTCTGCTGACAGCATGTTCTCTTGCTTTCTATCTCAAACTGAGCCAAAGTCAATTGATGAAGCATTGTTGGATTCAGATTGGGTGATAGCCATGCAAGAAGAGCTCAACCAATTTGAGAGAAATAATGTATGGAAGCAAATCCCTAGACCTAAAGGGAAATCAGTTGTTGACACAAAGTGGGTCTTCAGAAACAAAGTGGATGAAGGTGGAAACGTGACAAGGAACAAAGGAAGACTAGTGGCCAAAGGATACTGTCAACAGGAAGGAATAGACTATGATGAAATATTTGCACCAGTTGCCAGACTTGAAGCCATAAGAATTTTTCTAGCCTATGCTGCACACTGTAACTTCAAAGTGTTCCAAATGGATGTCAAAAATGCTTTTCTCAATGGAGAGCTAGAGGAGGAAGTGTACGTTGAATAGCCACCTGGATTTGAAGATGCTGAATTGTATGACTTTGTCTACAAACTGTTCAAGGCACTTTATGGATTGAAGCAACCCTCTAGAGCTTGGTATGATACTCTCTCTACCTTTCTGCTGGAGAATCAATTTTTAAGAGGTGTTATGGATAAGACACTGTTCTACAAGCATCATGGCAAAGACATCATTCTGGTGCAGATCTATGTTGATGACATAATCTTTGATCCTACAAAAATGAGAAGCTGTGTGAAAAGTTTTCATCTCTTATGAGGAACAAATATGAGATGAGTATGATGGGAGAACTATCATTTTTCCTAGGTTTACAAATTCATCAAAAGGATGATGGCATCTTTATTTGCCAAGAGAAATATGTCAAGGAACTTCTCAAAAAGTTCAACTTGGAAGATGCATCACCTGCAAAGACACCTATCTCTACTGCAACCAAACTGGATTTGGATCCTAAAGGAAAGAAAGTGGACTCTAGTACCTACAGGGGCATGGTAGGATCATTGCTGTATCTAACTACTAGCAGACCAGATATTATGTTTGCTACATGTCTCTGTGCAAGGTTTCAAGCTGATCCAAAAGAGTCACACTTGGTAGCAATCAAGAGGATCTTTAGATATCTCAAAGGTACTCCAAATTTAGGCCTTTGGTATCCTAAAGATTCTGGATTTGATCTGATAGGATATTCGGATTCAGACTATGCTGGATGCAAGATTGATAGAAAAAGTACAACATGAAGCTGTCAATTTCTTGGTGGAAGATTAGTGTCATGGTTTAGCAAGAAGCAGCATTCCGTGTCTACCTCAACTGCAGAAGATGAATGCATTGCAGCTGAAAGTTGTTGTGCTCAAATTCTTTGGATGAAAAATTAGCTAATGGATTATAGTTTAGAGTTATCCAATATTCCCATTTATTGTGATAACACCAGTGCCATAGCCATCTCAGATAATCCAGTTCAACACTCCAGGACGAAGCACATTGATATTAGACATCATTTCATCAGAGAGCATGTTGAAAAGGGAACCGTGAAGCTGGTTTATGTTCCAACAGAAAAGCAACTTGCAGACATCTTCACGAAGCCACTAGATGAAGCAACCTTCAACAGGTTGGTAAGTGAATTGGGAATGCTAAATCTGGTATGTTAACTTACTAGTTTTTACATTTTTAAAGTGGTTAAATTGCAGCTTGTGACCGTAGCTTTCAATGTTACTGTCATGAAAAGTTACTGTCTTATATGCTACTTGTTTGTTGACAGCATGTTTGCTATGACTATGCTAAATTCAAATTACATGCCTGTTTTAACTTATGTAATGAGTAGTAACGTGACATTAACTTAATTCACACGCTTGTAAGTGATGAGTAGTCGTATCATTTGAAATGTACCCGGGTATTTGTCAGACTTTTAGTTTAAAGTTTAATACTTTATTAAAAGGAAGCGTGTAGGAAGCTCTAAAGTCACTTAATGTGTTATAAATAAGACCGAGGCCAAACCCTTATTTCTCACTTAACACACTCAAAGAACTCTAGAGAAGAGTATGAGTAAGAGGAAGGCATCTGAGATGTCTACATATAAAGATCCTGCCACCGAAGGAGTCAAGCCGGGAATGCCAAGCTTGAAGAAGCAGATGGAGATCGAAGCCTCTGATGAATCATTTAATCTCTGGGTCGATAAGCTCTATGCTTATCTGGGTGAACAGGGAATCTCCGATGAAAAGGAGATTGAGAAGATTGTGGAAGGGCTGCTGTTGGAAGCCTTTCCCAACTTAAAATAATTTTCAGTTCTTAAGAACTATTTGTATTATTTGAAGTTTTTTTTTAAAAGACCGTTCCATCTTCTTAATGTTCTTGCTTGTCTTTCATTATCATCTTCTCATCTTGGTTATTTGTTCTTGAATGCATGTGATTACTTGTGTGTATGGATGTATGTGGATGTGTGCCTGCTTAACAAATATGTGTTTAAATCGATAAATATGCTAATTGGTAATTTTACTCTTAAGCAATGGGCAAAGTCGATTAAAATTCATGACACAAATTATTTCTGCACAAGTTGCTGTCAATAAGTGAAGATGCTGTCACGATTTGCCTTGACAGCAAGTTCCTTATCAGCAACGGAAAAAATTTCTGTCATGAAATTTAAAGGAAATTGTAAAAATTGCTTAATGGTGACAGCATGTTCTTGCGTCGATGTTACTGTCAAGCAAAACTTGTTGTTATCCTCCTAAATTACGAATGAATTTGTTACAGCGCACAGATTACTGTCAAGGTTAGTGGACCGATTTAATTGAGACTTTACCTCCACGATTTACAGCCACTAAAAAGTAACTACCTACAACACCACGTGACTGATTAATGGGCTAAGACATTACTACTTTCCCTTCTTCAGTAAAACATTTGTTATTTTCATGTAAGCAACTGTCAAACACACAACACTCAACATAACCTCTCTCTCTCAAAAGCAAAAATCTCTCTCTCCCAAAACTCAAAGCAAAAATGGCACCCAAACAATCCTCTTCTCAAACAAACTTTGCTGGTATTCTCTCTGTTGGAGATACTGGTGAAGGTTTCAAAGGACTCGTATCCTTCTTAAACAAGTCCTATCTAGGTCATGCTATAACCACTACCCCATCTTTGGACATAGAAAGACTTGAAGAATTCTGGAAATCTGACTTTGTTCCAGGAGGTGCAGGTAAAGACACCAGAAACTGCAAAATTAAAGGGGTTACCTGCATCCTCACAATAAAAGGTATTAACGAAGCTTTGGGAATTGGACTGCAAGGTAAAGAATCATACAAGGAACTTGAAAATAATGAAACCCTGGAGAAGTTTTTCTTGAAAATTTGGTATTCTGGTCCTGTCCTCGAAGAGGGTACAACAAATCGGTACTCAACTGGTGAAATGGACAGAAAGTTTTTGAGAAAAGAATGGATCATGATTTTTGATGTCATGGTGAAGGTTTTCTCAACCAAAACCACTGGCTGGAATGGAATTCCCTCCTACATCAAGAAGCTCACTCACTCTCTAGTCCATGGTTACAAAGTGGATGTTGAAAAGCTGCTTATGAGTCAACTCAAGTCAGCTCTGAACAGGAAGGTACATGTCTATCCTTGCTTTCTTACAATGTGTTTAAATTCATTATGCGGTATTAATGATAATGCATCTCTAATCATGGAATGCAATGTTTTGAAAAGAAATACACACACATCACTCAATTCACAAAATTTGAATGCACATATTCCACTCTGTTTCACCAAACACATGGCTGATCAAGAGCCTAATCTTGATTTTGAACTACCTTCTGGGTATGTTAATTTTTCCCTTGAGAATGAAGCTGAATTAGACCCAAATTCAGTTAACCCACATTCTACACCATTCGTTCCAATCAGACCTTCTAGACAAACTAAAGCCACAAAAATAGCCTTGCAAGAATCCAAGAAAAGACCCTTGGAAACTGGAGTTTGTGGTAGTTCTGAGAATGTTGAGGGAGAAATTGCACCTGGTGCAGCAAATAAGGATGTTAGTAAAAGTGAACCCACAGTGGTTCCACTTGTGTCTAAGAAGAAGAGAGCTAAGAGGGACAAAACCACTGTCAGCCACCCCTCAGTCTCACAAAAGGCTGTGGAGGATAAAAGGGAAGCAAACACATCCCTAGGTGCTTCTTCTCAACAAGAAGTATCTATTGAAACTGGCCTGTCTCCCAAGGGATCTTGTAAAGAGTCAGCACAACCTCATGTACTCACTCATGAGGAGCCTACACTTGCAGAAATGCACATGGAGTTAGGGCACAGTGAGGGTCATGAAACCTCTACTCTTTATGTTCCACAAGTTATCTCTGTGGAACAGCCAGAAATCTCTTCTATACCATCACCTTCTTTATTCTCTAATCCATCAATTGTTTCTTCTCAACAACCTAGAGAAGGGGACAGTCCCAACCCTTCAGGTTTTGATCAACCATCTCAAGTCATGGATGAGCCCCCATCAAGTGGTCCACAAGAACCCATTTCTCAAAGTGAAATGGATACCACTCCCTCAAACACTGGGCTAGATCAAGATGGAAATCTGCCAGAAAATGAAACAGACAACATCTTGGTCGACCTCCAAAAAGCAACCGACCTTCAGGAAGTTGCTGTCACAGCCTCAGCTGCTGTCAAAGACACCACAAAAGTTGCTGTCAACCCATCTGTGGACAGTAACATTTTGGGTAAAGATGCTGTCACCTCTGCACATCTTGATCAAGATTCAGTAATTGTTGAAGATGCTTCTGATAATGATCATGTGCCAATCTCTACTTTCAGAAAGGTAAAATCTAAACCTTCTCTTTCAATGCATGTAAGTACTGCTCATACCCATGCATCTAGGATGAGTGAGAGAGTGCAAAAGAAAAGAGAGATAAAAGAAAAAAGAGGTCAGCATAAAAATGAGAGGCAGCCAAATGAGCTGGGAAAAGGGGAGGGACTTGAACATGTTCAGAGTGAATTTGAGGGAACCCCACACAAAAAGGCACTAGGCCTTGAGAGTCATTCTGTGAGGAGTGATGAGATCACTCAGAAAAACAATGAGAGTGTGAGACACCCCATACCCTCCTTGCCTCAGTCTTTTCCTTTCTCATCAAAAAGGTTAAGGTCTGATGGTCCTTCTAAACAAGCTGAATCAAGGTTGAAATCCCTTGAGGGCAGATGTGCAACCATGGAAGCTAAACTTGATGCTCTGTCCACCATGATAGCTACTGGCTTTGCTGAGATTCAGCAAAATCTGTTATCATTTTCTGTTGTCCTTAGTGCTGTCAACTTAACTAAGGGGGAGAAAGTGGTAGATTAGAATAAAGTGAAAAATCAGAATACCGTAAGTCCAGTAGATAAGGAGACACAAGGTGGAGCAACAAGCAAGGGGGAGTCTAGAAGAGAGGGGGAGCAAATGGAAGAAGATGGAGATGGAAGTAAGGGGGAGCTAAATGCAAATGAAGATAGAACCTTTGGTGAAGAGTTGAGAGCTAGTGGAATTGGTGAATCTGTTGAAGTAGATGGTGAGCCAATGTTGGTGACTAAAGAAATATTGGAGCAATTACAAAGGGCTCAAACATCAACATTGCCTCCTCTGAAAATCAATGAACCAACTCCTCACTACAAAAAAAGTGGTTTTATGCGACGAGTTTATACGGCGGTTTATTTTGACTGTCGTATAAGTCGTCATATATAATATTTTATACGACGGATTATTTGACTGTCGTATCTGTGTAATATATATACAACGCAATAATTTTACCGTCGTATATGTGTAAATATTAAAATACATAAATTATATTTACGGCGGTACTTTAGATTCCGTCGTATATAGTTTTATTACTTAGCGCCAAAATGTTTCCCCAAAAATTAATCTTCGCGGTCTCTACTTTTAATTTCCCCCAAATTAAAACAGTATACCAAAAATTAATCTTCGCGGGTCTCTACTTTTTATTTCCCCCAAATTAAAACAGTTTACCCTAATTTCACTTACGCCTCCATCTCTCATCTCTCGTCTCTCTCGTCTCTGTATCATCTCTCGTCTCTCTATCATCTCTGGTCGCAGCATCTCTCTGTCATCTCTCAGCTTCTCTATCATCTTAACAGGTTATTGTCTTCTCTATCATCTCTCGTCATTTACCCTAAATTGAATGGTATATGTTCTATAATGCTCTATGTTTGCTCTGAATGTTTGAATGTTAACCATATATCAAACATATGTTTGTATCTGTATCAAATAAATATATCAAACATAATCGTATGTATGTATACCATTGTGTCTGTGTGTGTCAGTTCAAGTAATTTGTATATATAATCGTGGGAGTTGAAGTAAAAATGCCTCTGCCTTTTGCTTGTAAAGTGCAATATGTGCCTCTTTTTTGTATATATAATCACAATAGCCCTGTTGAAATTAGTATATATTTTTTGTACCTGCCCCTATTTTTGTGTAATATGTGGTATCTGCCTCTGCCTTTTACTTGTAAAGTGTAATTAAATTGCTAGTTTAAATTTTTGACGTTTTGGTTCCTCGTAGGTTAATAATGTCTAATATAGATAAGAGTTGGATTAATAGTAATAATAGAGCATCACATGAGTATATCTCCGGGGTAGAATTGTTTTTGGAATTCGCATATTCAAGTAAGTCTCCTGGAGATAAAATTCTATGTCCATGTCAAGATTGTTCTAATCGGTATTATCAAGATCAAGAAACTGTAAGAACACATTGTGTTGTGGTTGGGTTTGAGAAATGCTACACAAATTGGACCTCTCACGGCGGAGAAGCACACAAAAACGTGCACATATCACATGGTCAAAATAATATGTCTGAACATGAAGACATTCACGGAGATGCAAATGATGACATTAGAAGAATGGTTTATGAAGGTTTAGGCATTCCAAGCATGAACGAGCGACGACCCGAGATCAGTGAGGTGGTACAATGTGATGAAACAACGACCACGTTTTTAAAACTTCTGAAAGCTGCTGAAACAGAATTATGGGAAGGATGTGAGGAGTTTACGACTCTCTCCTTTATTGTCGAGCTGTTGCACCTAAAGGCCATTTGTAGATGGTCAAATTCATCCTTCACTGGTTTACTAAAGCTATTAAACCGTGCAATGCCAAAATCTTCTAAGTTACCAAGTTCATTTAATGATGCCTTTAAAATGACTAGAGACTTGGGATTCAGTTACCAGACATGGGATGTATGCATTAATCATTGCATGTTGTACCGCAATGAAAATGAAAAGCTCGATAAATGTAAGATCTGCGATGAATCAAGATATAAACATGGCGATGGTGAAAAGAAGAGCAACCGAATAGCTGCGAAAAAGATGTGGTATTTTCCTCTTAAACCAAGATTGCAAAGAAAATTCTGGTCTTCTAAAACAGCAGATCTTATGCAATGGCATTTTGATGATAGAGTGGATGACGGTGTTTTAAGGCATCCTGCTGATTCACGTGCTTGGAAACATTTTGATGAAAGATTTCCAGATTTTGCAAGTGATGCTCGTAACGTAAGGTTGGGGTTAGCATCTGATGGATTTAATCCATTTAGGACTATGTCAATTTCTCACAGTACATGGCCTGTCGTACTCATTCCATACAATCTGCCACCTTGGTTGTGCATGAAACAAGGTAATTTCATTTTATCTGTACTCACCCAAGGCCCGAAGGAACCAGGTAACAAAATTGATGTATATCTACAGCCTTTAATCGAAGAGTTGAAAGAATTATGGGAAGATGGTGTTCAGACTTATGATGCATCAAAAAATGAGATGTTTACTTTACGAGCGGCTTTAATGTGGACAATAAACGATTTCCCTGGATATGCAAACTTGTCTGGATGGAGTACAAAAGGGGAATATGCATGTCCGACATGCAACAAGAGACCACAAGGCCAATGGTTGAAACATAGTCGTAAATGGTGTTATATTGGACATAGGAGATTCTTACCTTATAATCACAAGTTTCGCAGGGACAAGAAAGCATTTGATGGATCACGTGAAGTTAGAACAAAACCAAAATGTCTTTCGGGTGTTGAAATACTACAACAGGTGGAGAATATTGAAACTGAGTACAAAATACAAGACGTGCTAGGGAAGAGAACCAGATTACAAAGGGAAAAGCATCAAGCCAGAGCCGAGAAAAGAAAGATCTATAAGCTGCCTCATAATTGGAAGAAAAAAAGCATTTTTTTGAATTACCTTATTGGCAACATAATCTTGTTCGCCATAATCTTGATGTTATGCATATTGAGAAGAATGTATGTGACAATTTGTTATATACATTCTTGAATACATCAAAATCAAAGGACAATCTGAGGTCCAAGTTGGACCTTCAAGAATATTCGGACATCATTGCAGCCACAACCCAAGGGATCTTCTAAAAGTGTCTTACCTCCGGCTCAGTTCACATTGAGTAAAGAGCAGAAAGAGACGTTTCTTAAGGTGTTGAAGCAAGTCAAAGTCCCCGATGGATATTCTTCGAACATATCAAGATGTGTGCACTTGGATGAAAGTGCTATGTGGGGATTAAAAAGTCACGATAGCCACATTTTACTACAGCAACTCCTTCCATTGGCTGCTCGAAAAACATTGCCACCTGATGTTGTTAAGACTTTAATTGAGTTGGCAAATTTTTTCAGACAACTATGCTCAAAAACTAATACAGTAGCTGAATTGGAAGATATAAATGGTCGTATACCTCTTACACTTTGTCAACTTGAAAAGATATTTATACCTTCTTTTGTTGATGTCATGGAACACCTTCCCGTGCATCTAGCCGAAGAGGCGCTCTTGTGTGGCATCGTACTTTTTCGTTGGATGTATCCAATTGAAAGATATTTGCTCACATTAAAACTTTATGTGCGTAATCGTACCCATCCAGAGGCATCAATTGCTAATGGATATATTGCAGAAGAATGCATGACCTTTTGTTCTCGATATCTAAAGGATGTTGAGACAAAACTGAATCGTCCTGGAAGAAATGATGATAGAGGCAATATTAGTGGCCTTTCTGTGGGAAAAGTTGAAGATATATCTCTAGACTACGTCACAAGAACACAAGCTCACAGATATATCTTATTTAACACGGAAGCAATAGCGCCATACATAGAGTAAGTTGAATCATCTCGTAATTAAGTCCTGTTTTTGTAGAGCTAAGCCAGTGTATGTAGTAGATTTAAGTTAGTGTATATACATTCTGATAATTATTTGTTGATTTACAGAATGCATTTAGCACACCTAAAGAGGACAGTCCCTCGTAATCAGCCACATCGAATTCAGATAGAGCATAATCTGAATTTTGATACATGGTTCAAAGACTATGTAAGTAAATATTTCTTATGATAATTTATAAATTGTGTATACAAGCCAATCAAACTGATCATACATCGTCTTTCATATTTTTTCCAAGGTATGCACGACAAAAGATGCAATACCAGATGATGTCAAGTTGTTGGCATTAGGACCGCACATGGATGCCAGGAGGTGTAAAGGATATATAATAAATGGTTTTCGTTTCAGAATCAAAGAGGTCGATTTAAAAAGAAAAAGCCAAAATAGTGGTGTTATGCTAAGTGCAAGTGTCACTAGCTTTGCGAGTCGGAAAGATATTAATCCTGTTACCGGTGACATGAACTTTTATGGGGAGTTGACTAATATTATTGAGATATGCTATAGTAATTCGGTCAGGTTTACTTTATTCAAATGTAACTGGGTGGACCATCGCACCGGTTTAGTGAAAGATCCATTTAAGTTTACTCTAGTAAATTTTAAACATGTGCTTAAGGAAAATCGGGTTAGTGATGAACCTTTTATATTAGCAACTCAAGCTGAGCAAGTGTGGTATGTTCAGGATCCTATAAAAACTGATTAGAGTGTTGTAATGAGGATGACAGTCAGGGATAATTTTGATATTTATACGATTGAAGATTCTGCAGAGTCAGCACCTATATCTCAAATTCAACCATTTAATGTGTAGGACTTTGATGATAATGTTATAGACACCGAATATTCATGGGTGCGTGAGGGAGTAGAAGGGATGGAGGTTGATTCTGAATATCAAGGAGATAACGACACTGAGATTGTTGAAGAGGATGAGGATGATCTTGAAATCTGACAAATAGAGAATTTATAGTGCTATTTACTTGTTTTTCTTGTATTTGTTCATTTTGCTTTAGGTTATAATGCTAAGCATGCTTAACATTCTGTTAGACCCACCAAATCTATATCATTCTCAATTTTCCCTTTGGGGTCATGATATATACAATCGGCTTATATAAAAAAATGAAATATTTTCTTGTATTAGTTCATTATGTCTTAAAGTTGTGGCCAATATTAGCTGACTTTGTTTTTATATTATTCTCTGCTTTCTAATTAGTTTTCTATCGACTAGTCAAATGTGTGTATATTCCATTGCTAACTATTTTTCTTTTGTTTTTTATGTTTTTTCTCTGCTTTCTAATTAGTTTTCTATCGACTAGTCAAATGTGTGTATATTCCATTGCTAACTATTTTTCTTTTGTTTTTTATGTTTTTTTTCAGGATGGAGGATATAGACTATATTCTCAGTTTCCACCACAAGGGAGAGTTCACGAAAACAATGTATGTAGGTGGGACATGTACTGTAATTCCAGAGCTTGTTGAAGCTGATAGGTTCTCGTACACGGTTTTGATGGAGTATGTGAAGGGAAATCTGAATTACACGGAAATTGGCGGAGTTTATGTCAAGAAAGTGCCGAATGGTTGGGAACTAATTGCCAACGACGCCGATTTGAATGAGTTTGTAAAAGCTGTTGGAGTGAAACCAGTTGAAGCTGCTGGAGTGAATTTGAAATTTTATGTCGATAACGTAGTTGACCTTTCTATAGCACCTGTGTCACAGATGCAACCACATGTGATTGTGAGACCAAGAAACTTGTTTTTTGAAGGTATAATTTCATAAATGCTTTTTAATTTGATAATTATTTCACATGTAGATACCGATTATCTTTTTTTCTTATCCACTGATTGCACCAACAGGATTACTCGGAAAGCGTCAGTTTGTGACAATAAAAGATCTGCACAATCGATTGGCTGCAAAATCTAGTGCAGTTGAGATTGCTGACCAGGGAAAGTCAAAAGACATGTCTCCGAAGGTTAAATTTATTCAAGTTATTTACTTAATATATTAAAATCTACTGCATTTTTTTTTCATATCACACATGTGTTGGGTTTAATTTAACACACATATATATATATATATATAATATATTTCAGAAAATTCCAGACTATGAAAGAAAATGGTTGGCGCGAAAGAAAGAAAATGATGACAAGTTACGGGAGCTTCAAATAATGAAACTGAAAGGTGATCTTAATAAGGAAAAAGGCAGTTTGTCCGAGGGTGAAAGCAAGTTATCTAGACATGATGGGAAAGATATCATGTCAAAGCCAGTTATGAAAAAGAAAAAATTAAATCCAAGTCGAGAGGTTAAGACAGTGACCAATACTTCCAGGCCAATGACACGTTCGAGAACCACACTTCAGGTAAAAGTATTTTAATTTTTTTTGTCAGGGAAAGTATATTGATTTAAATGTCAATCGGTTTTGTTTTCTAATTTATTTATTACGCTGATTGTCTCAGGTCCTTCCGGAGACTTAGAATGCATCCCCTCCAACTCAAAATGCAACCCCCCCCGGAACATGTATAGATATGGAAAAGCAAGCTTCATGTGGAAGTTCTTTAGGCAATGGCGATTCAGGCAATGGCGATGTCAATAGAAAACGAAAAGGGAGAGGCCTAGCAAAAAAGACGCGTAATTGGGGTAAAAAAAGCTAATGATTGATTTTGATGACATTGGTCGTCCATGTGGGGGTAAGTATAAAAAATTTGCAACTCAACTTGGATGTTTCATTAAAGATGGAACATCTTTCCCTTTAACTACTGAACGTTGGGATCAAATGGATTTGACTGTTATTGAAAAAGTTGGGGATGATATTCAGGTACATATTTATTAATATTTTATACTTACTCAATTTTAATTATACATCTTTATTTCGAAATCTGATTCACTTTAATTTTTTATCTCAGAGTAATACAAATGCACCATTGTATGCCAAACAACATTGCATTGATAAGATGGGTGACCAGTGGAGGGATTGGAAATGTCTTATAAAAAAGGATAATTATTATGCATATGATACTGATGAAAAAAGACTAGCTCATTGTCCAAATGGTGTTGTCGAGAGTCAGTGGCGTGTGCTGGTATCTATGTGGGGAAGAGAAGATGTACAGGTAATTAAATTTAAAAGCAATTGAGTTCATTGGTTGCTACCAGGTAATAGAGAAATGGGTAATTAACATTATAGTACCACTTCAAACAATAGAAGTAGATGTACCTAATTAGTGTTGTATTTTCAGAAAAAAGCACAAACTAATAAGGATAATCGATCAAAAGAAGATTGTTTGCATCATACTGGCAAGAAACCATTCGCTGTGCTAAAGAAAGAGGTATGAAGGAAAGCTTTTTATTGCATTTCTAACTATATATGTACTCAAATCCATTATTTTGAGATGTTAATTTCTTATTTGTTAAAGAGGGCTGGCGAGGGGAAGCCTACTGACCGACTTAGCATGTTTATTGCCTCTCGTGAAGGTGTGAAAGATCTTACTACACAACGCATGATAGTAAGTATTCTACTAATATATAAAGCAATTTTTAAAGTCTGACTGAGTTGAAAATAATTATTTTATGCTCTTTTTACATGCTTTTTGTTTCTAACTTTTGAATTTATGATTACAGCGCGAGCTTGAGGTTTGTAGAGATGAACTGAAAGAAGCTAACAAGGATACTCCTGAAGAACTTGAAAATTTATTTATTGAAAAATTTGGTGAAGATAAACATGGACGAATGCGTTGCTTGGGACGTGGTATTACACCAACTATGGTGTATGGCAGAAAGCGTGGAGTATCAACTGCAGCTGAAAGTGTTGCAACAGTTCGCGCGGAATTCGAGGAAAAACTTGAGTTACAAAAGCAAGAAACAGAGACTCGCATTAAAGCCGAACGAGAAGCAACTAGGATAGAAATGGGGTTGCGAATGGAAGCCTTTAAAAAAGAACTGCTCTCTCAACTACAATCTGAAACAGGTAAATATATAACTATATATATATCCAAGGCAGTAAACTTCTTTTCATGAATAGCTTTTTAATTTCACACAGCTTAAGATCAACCACTAGTTGTCTGTCTAAACTCTCAGTCAGTACCTAAAGATAAATGTTATGAATGAGTTGCCATATAAAAGTAGTAAAAATTTTGATCATCTTACTTTGCATTACCTAACCCTTACATTACCTAGAAGCTGTTTCTATAAATTTGCATCTTACTTTGCATTACCTAACCCTTACATCTTTTGTCGAAATATTCACATTTCATACTATGACCTAGACATTAGTTGATCATAAACTATATTTGTGTAATAGTAGATCTGCATTACAGCCAATAGTGTCAATAAACTACACGATCATGTAGACGGTCTATGATGGCCTTGATGGACACAAATATCTAATCACCCTTTTGTATGTCAAGCAGGAAGAACAGAACAGGCTCATCTTAGGTTCTAGTACATTTGTTTGATACGTTCATTCCATAATATTCTTGTTATAATCATTTATTTGCAGTTTTCTTTTGAGAATTTTGATTTCAATTATGCTCTGACTTTTCACATGTGTGTAGGGTTCTATTAGACCGTCTACATGTGCTTACATTACGATAAGTATAGTACAAATCCTAGTGCTTACATTGAAAGTATAAGTTTGTCTGATTTATGCTGTTGCATTATTATATATTGGTGTACTGCATTTTGAGTAACATCCATTAGAGGATATGTTTTTTGTTCTACTGTTCCATGTTTCCTGGAAATGTGATTTTGCCAAATATGGTTTAAGGAAGCTCTGCCTTAGCTACCTGAAAAGTACTATATCATATCCTATAATGCCAAAATATATTTATATCTATTACTTGGTGCAGTGCATGTGCAGCGAGTGTGCCAAGATCCTAAGGTTCCAAACCAAGAAGTGTCCGATTTGCAAACAACCAATCCAGAGGCAGAGGCTACTGGCGCATTCAGAGGCAAAGGCAAAGGCAACCTATAAAGGTTGATGAACTATATTTTGGCGCATTCCAGAGGCAAAAGCAGTTGGTGCATTCAGAGGCTTTTGTTTCATTAAACTTGATGATATTTTGGTCGTTTTTCTATATTTCAGTAAAGTACTATGCCAATGAACAAGGCTTTTATTTCAGTGAAGTACTACGTTTTTCTATATTTTGTTTAAGTGAAGAACTATGATATTACTAGCTAACTACTTGAAATGTAGTTCTACTCATAAACTTAATTAATGAAGATATTAGTTTTTATATTTTTGTTGGGCTTGAATATAATATATGTTATGGTTATTAGCAGAATTTAATATCAATAATTAGATTTCTAAAAAAAAATCTATATAACCTGGACATGTTATTAAGGTACTAACAGGCCGCATATATTATATTGTTTGCAACAAAGTTTTCTGTCGCATAAATATATATGCAACGAATATCCGACCGTCGTAAATTATAATTGCAACAACTACCAAATACCGTTGTATATTCTACATAAGACACAACAATTTGTGGCATATCTTATATACGACAGATGGTCAAACTCGTAATATAAAGTATATACAACGGGTTTTTCCTTCATAAATACTATATACCACAAGATTTTATCCGACGAACAAATTCCGTCGTATATGGCGTCGTAAATAATATATGCGACGAGTTTAGGTCTATTTGCGGCACATATTTCCGTCGCATAAAACAACAGATTTTGTAGTGTCCTGAAGTCATGGAAACTCCAATGTAGAAACATTGGAGAGAAATAGAAGAAGCCAATAGACTCGGCAAAGGCAAGGACAAAATGCCTGAAATGGTAAATCCTACAACAGGATACATTTGGTCTGATGGAAGTGAATATAGTCCAGAAGAGGCAGAAACGATGATGGTTAGCCACATGGAGAGTACTTTGCAGAACAAAGATGAAGAATTCAGTGCATTGGTGAATAGTGCCATAAAAGAGGCAGGAGGAGTATGTACAAAACTGTCACCAATACTGAAGGACAAAATAACAAGTATCTCTATGAAGGTGAATCTGGAGAAAAGATGGGCAGTTGATGTTTATCTCAAAACTGGCATCTCTATATTCATTACAATGCAGCTACTGCAGAGTCTGCAAGCTAGAGTGCTGAATGCCATGGGAACGAAAGTGAAAGAAAATTCTACAATCTTCAATAATGATCTGCTAGCACAAATTAAAGGTCTTATTGAAGAAAAGCTACCAGAAGTGATTGAAGAACCCTATGGTATTTGCTACAGAACAACCACAAGCACAGGAGCTAAAAGGATTGGATTTCTGATCCTAAGTGAAGAACCCAGATTGCATTCTAACACAATTATGGGAGTGCTGAAACAGATCCTCAGATCTTAGATAAACAAAGACAAATTCAAGGCTGTCAAAGCTATTCACAAACTGCTGGCAAAGAGAGATGAAAGTCTTAGCTCTCAAGTAAAGAAACTGATTTCTGAAGCTAATGCTAGAAAAAGTGAAAGTGGTGGAAGCTGCACATATGATGACACCCTTGATGATGATGATCTTGATGGAACTGGAGGATCTGGTACAACTTGAAGTGGTAAAGAAACTGCTGAGATTACTGGAAGTCAGACTCAGGAGGAAGCAACGGAAGAAGCTCCCAAGGATAATAAGAAAGATGCTGAAGCTAAAGATGAGGGAGCGACAGACATTCTTGACACACTGGAAGGAAGTATCTTAAGATTTGTTATTGACTGTTTTGATGCTGAAAAAGATACTGTCAACAAGGAAGCTGTCAAGAATGATGAAGTTACTGTCGAAGAAGCTGCTGTCAAAGAAGACACTGTCAAGAGCTTGAATGAAGAAGCTGTCACAGGCAAAACTGTCAAGACATCCAAGTCTAGGAAGACAAAACAAAGAGCAAAAGCCTGGCGTGTAGTTCCAAGAAAGGGCAAGACAAAGGTTGCAGCAAGGAAAAAGAAGCATGGAGTGATGTTTCTTAAGAAGCCTATTCGAAGAAGAGAAATAAACAGCTTCGAAATCCAGAAGGAAGCTGCGACACGAGATATCACTTCAGTCGAATTGGAGCTGGATAATTCTAAGGAATATGCATCCAGATACATTCTTTGGAAAGATAAAGCAAAAGTCATGTTTGTTGAGATGGACTTCACTATGGTGAATATGTCAACAATAATAGACAGATACACTCTCAAACAAACATCACAAGAAGTAAGGCGTAGAGTCAATTACTTTGTGCTTGAAAGAATGGTGGAGCTTATGGGGACGTATGAAAATGTTCCTAAGAAAGCCATGGAACACATCCAAAAGTACCATGCTGAAAGATATGCTGAATTTTATGAGAGATATGGTGACTGGAGAAACATCGATGATGCGAATGAGGATGTGAGTATAGATGAGGAAGAACTTGTGTCTAAGTATGATTGGACAGAAAGGATGACCTCTTATACACCTGAAGTTGTGGCTGCCTATGAAGCCGAATTAGCTGCTGAAGCTGCTAGGAGAAAAGCTAATATTGGTAAACAGACTGCTGAGGTAGTGGAAGCTGAGCTGAAAGAAAAATGCAAGAAAGTCAACAAGATGAACAGTGAAGCTCTAAACTATCAGCCATGTGCACTGGAAAATCCTCTCAGGATCATAGATGGCAAAGAAGAAATCTATGAAGATAATTTTCACAAGCTGAGGACCAGTGTACTGAAAGGTATATACTGGAAAGTTGTTGGATCATCTCACAAACTGGAAATGCTGTGTGCATGGGAATTGGAAGTTATTTTTGATAGTAGGAGAGATAAAGATCCAAAACTTGACAGAAACAGAAGAGTGACCTTGAATTCTTTTCCTGGCAGAAGATTCAAGATTGTGAACAAAATCTTGAAATTCAGAACTTACACCTATGGTTTTAAATCATGGTTTGATCTGAAAGATGTTCAGTATGTCTCTTCTAGACAAATCCAACAGTACATTGATGAGATTGAAGATGATGTTGTATTTGCTGATGAAAAGAAGCTAGTGCTAGATCTCAGAAAGTACTTGGAAGAAGCTCTCCACAGAAAGAGAGAAAATAGACAGAACAAGAAAGCTTAATAACAAGATAAGTAAATCTCATATCTACTCAACCTCGAGGAGTACTTGTTTTGCTTTAGATCATTGTCCTATGTAATGCTAAATGCTTGGAAATGTTCTAGAATCCTATTATGATCTATGCTAGTCAAGTTGTCAGCGTGCTTGTATTGAGAATTTGTTGTTATTGTCCATAAAAACAAATTGGGGGAGATTGTTAGGATTTATGGGTGATAGCGTAGAGACAACTTAACTAGTACTTAGTTTATTTGTATAGGCTAAGTAGAACATATTGTTACAGCCAGAGTGTGTTGTTGTAATCAAATAATTGCTGAAATATAATAAGTATGTATCTTGGAAGAAGTTCATTGATATGTTCAAGCCTTAAGAGAATATATCAGTTCGACAGCAATAATAAAGTTATTGTCAATACATTGATGGTAACGTAACAAGAAGACTGCATGTTGCAAGGTCACGCCAGCAAGTTTCATTTGACAGCAACATTGGCCACACTTGACAGCAAGTTTGGAGTTCCGACAGCAACATTGGCGGGAGCTCATACTGTCAACTACTGAATATTCCTATGACATCAAACTTGGCGGCAAGGGTTACTGTCTCACTGAATTATTTGATTTGGGGATTTTATCTCAGTCAAACCCCGTGACAGTTTAGATGTTCGAGAAACAGATTTGTTGCAATTCGTCAAAGATTGTAGCAGACCTGCAATACTACGACAGAAGCTTGAGAGATCACAAGACGAGGCTCGACAATTCAAAGAGTATGACAAGTCTGCATCTACTAGAATTGTTATAGCTAATTTTGGAAAGAACCCAGAATGCCTTATGCTTAAAGATAACTCTGTTTGTATAGCATTTTAGGAAAGGTCACATGTGTGGGCAAATTGTGAGGAGCGATCACTTGAAAACGACAACAGCTCCGCCACCCATGTGACTGAGATGCAAAAGGAAGATTAGTCTATATAGAGACATATCTCTCATTCTTTCTGTAAGCGATTCTCACAAGAAGTCGAAGCTTGAGAAAACCATTTTTCTCGAGGTTGTAGCAACACATTACAAAATAAATAAAACATTTATTTTGTGAGAACATCTTGAATTACTACTTGTGTTTGCAATTCTTGTGTAGATAGTTTACAATCTTTATCATTGTTGTTGAGCTAAAGATTTGAAATTATCTATATTGCATTCAACCCCCCCTTCTGCAATATACTCCGGGACCAACAAACCCTAATCCCCAATTCCAAAAATCTGAACCTACTAGATCTGTTAACTCTAGGGCTATTGTCATCCCTCCCACTCCTACCTTGGTTAAACTCACAAACACTGGTAAGCTTAATAGGATGTTAAGGAATAATCAACCTGGTATGATAGTATTTCTTAAGCAAACTGAAGATGTTCACTGCATATTTATGGCTCCTAAGTGGGATAATCATATTCTTTATAGGGGTCTGAACTATTAAACACATCTTATTGCTGAATTTTATGCTAATATGGAAATCAAACAAAGAGATGGTGTGTTCTATTTTAGTTCTTTTGTGAATGGAAAAAGTCTATATGGATCATTACATTCTGAATAAATCCCTTATGCTAGGAAATAGTCCCTCTGAACTGCCATGCATCAATATCTATGAAAAGTTTGTGTTTAATCAATAAGAATTTGAGTTATTTCTTGGTTTGTTCTGTGATGAAGATGTACCTTTAGGGTTATGTGCCAAAAATTGTGCTATAAGTTTTAGACACTTTACCCCTAAGTTTCAACAGTTAACTATTATCCTTAGGGCTAACATTCTGCCAAAACCAAAGCATGATAGGTTCTTTGACTTTGTTGATCTCAAAGTGATGTTTCAACTTGTGTCTAATTCTGTGGAGTTCAATATTAACTACCTTCTTGTGCTTAACATGATCTATGCTCATCTTATTGATTACATGCCCTATGGGCTCTTGCTCACTTCTATCTTTGAAACCTACTATGTTCAAATGTCTAGAGTCTATGCTAATAAGATTGATTACTGTTCTGTTGAAGTATTGGTTCAAGAGAAAATCCCTCTCAAACATTGTAAGCCTAGTGTCATATCTCCCATTGTCATTCCTCCTCTAACCCCTAAGGTTGAGAACTTTGAAATTCTGAAAACTGAGGTTAGTAAGCTTAACACTGAGATAAATGACCTTAAAGATTTTAATTCTAAGCTACTTGCTAGGTTAGAAATGATAGAGGGAAAATGGAACAAAAAGAGGGTAAGTTAATTGAGAAAATTAATGATGAGTTTGCTAAGAAAGAAGTCCAGTTGGTAAATGAGTTAGTTGCTGTTGTTGGTGATGATAATGAGACTGTTTTTGCTGACTTGCGTGATCTTGATGAAAGCCTTGGTTTTGTTGTTGCTGCTCCTGTCAATGAATGATTTGCTTTGGGTTCTTGGGTACTGTGCTTGATCCTTGTCTAGGATAACGTGTATTGGTTGCTGTTACTTGGTTACTATCTTTTGCTTTTGTTCCTTATGATCTCAGATATTGGGAAGTTTGTATGCTTTGTGTTTGTTTTCCTTTAGATGCAAGTTATAGTTCTTATGATCAGTGAACCACACTGATTAATTGGAACTCTTTTGACTGTATATAAGACTTGAATTGACATGAATATTTCCCTCTGCAGTTATTATACATCTGTTTTTTAATCTTAGTTATATCTGAAAAACTGATCTAATATATACTAGATATAACTCAGCTTACTATAGTTGGGAGAAACAAAATGTTGTTACTATTCATGTGCTGCACCTTCTAAAAATTACTGGAATGATATAAAGCCAAATATATATATATATATATATATATATATATATATATATATATATATATATATATATATATACTGTGATCTTAGAAGCTTATATGCTCAGTAGCATTTGAATTATTAAACAACATTGTAATTTTGTTTGATTCTCCAGTTTAACTGTATTGTGGTTTTTTCTGCAAATCTGAGATGATCAAGTAGTGTGAATTGTTTTTGAATTAGAATCCATGCAGGATTTCTCAGAATATCTGCAATACTCCAAGTTATAAGAATCATATAATCGAAGGTCCTTGTTATTATATGAACTGTCCAGTTTATGATCGTTTTATCTTGATTGATTCAAAAGAAATATAAAGTAATGTGTACTGATTTCTTATCAAAACTGTAGCTTGGTAAATTTGCAGTTTGTGTATGAAGAACTGACCAGTAAAAGATCAGACTTCAACTATCTATATGAAAATACAGTTCAGAAAAGAATAAAATATATGTATCCAGTATGATTGTTCAGATTACATTTGAAAAGATTTATATATTTGTAACTCTGAATAACTTATGTTTGTATGAACTCTATAATGAACTGTTATAAAAAAACATTGTAATATCACATTACTTGGTACAGATTGTAAGAATTGAGATAGATTATATTAAGCACAGCAAGCTGATGTAATTAAAAATATTCTTGTAAAAAATTACAAGCTCAATTTATTTTTGTTCGTTTGTCAGTCAACATATGATTCGGCACAACAGGTTTAACATATGTGCAAAGTGCTATAAGCACTTCGAAACTATTTTGAATACGAAAAGATATCATTTGACTGAATTTTTTCAAGTGAACTTGCAATATAGTGCTATAAGCATTTCAAAATATATACAGAAAAAACATATAAACGCATAAAATTGCAAGATTTATTTCTTCTCAAAACGTGAAAAAGAAAAAGAAAGTTATTTTGGTAATAAACCAAAATTAATAGATAAAAATCCTTTTGGTACCACATCAAAAGAATTTTTTTTTATTTACAAAAAGGGGAAACAATTTTTGTAATACATCGACTGCAAAAGTGATATGGAAAAAGGGAAGAAAGAAAGTATTTGGTAAAACACCAATATTTTTCAGTTCTAAATGAAATATCTTTCTAAAGTAAAATGAAGAAAAAAAGATTTGGTACAACACCAAATCAAAAAGAGATTTAGAATTATTTTTCCAAAAAGAGGAAGATATAAGGAAAAGAAGATATAAGGGGAAGAGGAAATTAGAGACTTTTTGGTAATACACCAAACAAAAATGGGAATAAGAAATTAGACCCCTAATTTTAAATTTTCAAAATTTATGCTAAATATGAAATGAATTATGCCTTGCAATATTTATCTTTTATTTATCTCATAAGTTGTTTTGCAGAAAATCAATTAAGTGAAGAAGTAAGGTTTGCCGTTCGCTTCGAATAGAGTCTGAAATATTTTTCAAAAACTCATGCTTACACTAAGGGGAAGCACACACGGGTAAATTTTTTAAATTTTATGTTTTGTTTAGCAAATATCAAAAAGGAGAAGATTGAAAGGATATATTATTTATTTTGGTATTTGTACGATTTAACATAAAATTTAATTATACTTAGTTATCCTCTCTACTAGGTCATTAATTTAATTGATTCCGTCGAAAGTCAACTCTAGCAAAATTTATCTTCCTACTTATAAGAGATATTCCATTATTCACATCGATCATTGACACAGATCTACTCCACTAATAATAATTCTGATCATTAAGCAGCTGAGTAACAAGAGGTGTACCTGGATTGTTAGAGTTATGTAATTTATTATAATTATTAATTAATTTTTAAAATACCCATATGCGTAGCACGGGCTATAACCTAGTAGATTAATAATAGTCTATACTATATTATACTCCCCTTCTTTCTCAATTCTTAACGGTTTGATACGCATTTTAAAATTTATATAAAATATAGTTTTATAAATTATTTTAATATTTTTTCTGATATTTTGAAAAAATTAAAAATAAGTTATGCAATTATACTTTATATATATCTTAAAAATGTGTGTTAAAAATGCATGTCAAACACTGGAAAAAACTAAAAAATTGAGAGGAACGAGGGAAGTAATAACCTAATCATTAAAAGTTTTGGTATCTGATACCCTTTTTTATAGCAATTTTCAAGCAAAAACCAATTGTTGTTATCAAGATTAATACTAAATGGGGCTTAAATTGTTCTATAATACTACAAAATTTTATATTGATTTTATTAACGTAAAATTATAATCAACTACAATCTTTTTAAATTCTATAAATTATTGTTAATATCCTAACCTTTTATTAAATATAAATTAAATCTAATTCTCAATGTATTTAAATAAATTTTAAAATCTCATTAATTTATGTGAGACATACAAAAGTACAAAAATATTTAGAAATCCATCATTCTATATACTCAGATTTTGACTATATCCCAGATTTTCAAAAATATCCTTGTTGAATGAAATCAATTTTTTTTTAAATTCTAATATCTATATTAAATATGTGAAGATTTTATTGAAAATTTGAAATCCTGAACGAATACTTGTTAAAATCTTAAATGAATACTTGTTAAAATCTAAAACAATATTTCAAGATTCACATATTTTTTTTCTTTTTCTCAAGATTCACATAGACTACACAAATGCGCAGTAAAATCTTAAATTTGGGCTGGCCCAGAAATAAGCCTGCTTTGCAGCTTCATAAATCAGACTCCCGCCGTGATTCTAATTCAAAAACGCGCGTACATAGTTTTTAAAAATTACTGCTTTCTACAGCTAACAATCACGAAAGTTACTGTAAAATCTAATCAAGCAGAAATTCATTTGTGATCACAATTATCTTTTTTTAATTATATTTTATACAGCGGTAATGATCTGATGTATATGTATAAATATTACTATCTCACAACAATCTAATTTCTCACTTAAGCTTAGGGTTTTAAAATCCAGATTTGTGTGTATTATTGAGTTATATATATTTCTGTGCACATGCCACGTGTAAATATGAATTAGTAATGATTAGTTAGCAATGATTAGAAGATAGATTAGGCAATCATTAGAATGTACAGGTGTCATTCTCTTTTGTATATATATGGTTGTAACAAACTCTGTAACAGATTAGTTGGTTCAATACACATTTTACATTTTTCTCATTTCTCTGTGAATCAAGAATGAAGATCAGTCATCTTCTCATGGTATCAGAGCATCCATGGATCGATCCGTAGCTTTTATCAATCATTGATTTGTTAGACGTCTGAATGGAGATTTCTTGATCTTCTTTACGATCTATTTTTTCTTTCTCAATCTCTTTCTTGAATTCTCTCGATCTCTTTCTCGATCTCTTTCTCGATCTCTCACTCGATCTCTCTCGATTGATTTCTCTCGATTCTTCGTGTTTTTCTACGTTTTCTAATGGCAGAATCATCAATTCATACTCAAGAAACCAACACAATCAACTCGAATTATCAGAACCAAGCTGTCAATTACAATGATCCATATTATCTCTCTTCTGGTGATAATCCAAGGCAACAATTGGGAACTATGTTGCTTAATGCTGATAATTACATAAACTGGAATCGTAGTGTGAAGATGGCGCTTGGAGCCAAGAATAAGCTCGGTTTTATCGATGGATCGTTACCTAAACCAGCTTCTGACTCTCTGGATCTTAATAAATGGATTCGTAATGATTACATGGTAATGTCTTGGTTAACTTCTTCTATGGATCAGGTAATATCTGACAGTTTTATCTTTGCTACTTCTGCTTATGAATTGTGGTGTGATATAGCTGAACGTTATGGAAAGTCAAATGCTCCTTTGTTGTATGAATTGCATACTAATCTGACTAAAACACAACAAGAAAATCTAACAATTGCTGAGTATTATGGAAAATTGAAGAATCTCTGGGATAAATTGCAAGTATTAGAAGGTCTAATTGTGTGTACTTGTGGTGCTATGACAAAATGTACATGCAATTTGTTAAAGAAAGCTTTAGATGCTGATGAAACTAAGAGATTGATTCAGTTTATCTGTGGACTGAATAGACAATATGATTCTGTCAAGACAAACATCTTGAGTATGGAACCTCTTCCATCTGTGCTGAAAGCTTATCATATTTTACAACAAATTGAAAAGCAGAATCAACTTAATATTACTGGATTTCATCCATCAGAAGTTAGTGCTTTGTATAGTCAGAAAACCACACAGCCTAATTTTGGAAAGACACAGACACAATATGGATTCAAGAAGGATTTCAAGAAAAATAAATCTGACAGTGTTTGTGATCACTGTAAAAGGAAGGGTCATACTGTTGATCAATGTTTTAAGCTGGTAGGTTATCCTGATTGGTATACTACTCTTAAAGGCAAATCTAATACTAGGATGGCTGCAAATGTGACTGAGCAAGGTGTTCTTGGACCTGTTCCTGGAGGAAATTCTGGCAATAATTCTCAGCAAAATGTTAATGTCTCTCAGATTGACAACAAGATGGTGTCTGCAGTCTATCAAGAAATTCTTAAGATGATGCAACAACCTAATTCTCCTCTTTGTGATGCTTATCAGCAATCATCTGTGAACTTTGCAGAATCATCTGTGAACTTTGCAGGTATTGTTTCATCTTTTCAAGTTCAATCTGGAAATATTCATAATTCTAATGCATCATGGATAATTGATACAGGGGCTAGTGATCATATGGCTTTTAATTGTGCATTATTTAATAATATACATGATTCACATATTCCTATAACTATATGTTTACCTGATGGAACTTCAAAATTAGTAAACAAAGTTGGAAACATTAGTTTGACATCTGACATTATTCTGAAAGATGTTCTTTATATACCAGATTTTAAACACAATCTTTTATCTGTTGGAAAACTTCTTGATCAAAATAGATTGATTGCTAAATTTGATCAAGATACTTGTTACTTTCAGGACCCTTTGAATAGTACAATCCTAGCTGTTGGCAAGAAGAATGCTGGATTGTACAGATTCTTTTCTCACAACCACAATTCTCTTCATGCTTCTGGAACTTCTACCTCTTTGCTACCTAATCCAGATTCTTGTTTTCATTCTTCTGTGGTTCCAAATGTAAATATTTTTCATGCTAGACTTGGACATCCCTCTATTGGGAAATTGAAACATTTGAATGTATTTTCTTCTAGTCATTTGACTGATTTTAACTGTGAATCATGTATTCTTGCTAAGCATCATAAAATGCCTTTTGTTGAATCACAATCTAGAGCTCCTGTTTCTTTTGACATGTTGCATATAGATTTATGGGGTCCTTACAGGACACCTACATATTCTGGTTGCAAGTATTTTCTTACTATTCTTGATGATCATACTAGAGTGACATGGACTCATTTATTACAATCTAAAACTCAAGTTCCAAATATCATTGCTGGTTTTCTAGCTTATGTTGAAAATCATTTCAATGCTATGGTTAAAGTTGTCAGAAGTGATAATGGTACAGAAATTCTACAAGAGTTCTGTACTTCTTTATTTCAATCTAAGGGTATAGTTCATCAAAGAAGCATTGCTGGGGTACCTCAACAGAATGGTAGAATTGAAAGAAAGCACAGGCATTTGCTTGATACTGCTAGAGCTATTAGGTTACATGCCAATTTACCTATTAAATTCTGGGGTGATTGTTTGTTATCTGCTACTTATCTAATCAATCTCATGCCTAGTTCAGTCTTATCTTGGGAAATTCCTTACTTTCTTCTCATGAAGAAACAGCCAAACTATGATATTCTTAGGGTCATAGGTTGTCTTTGCTTTGCTGCAGTAAAAACCACAGATAAATTTGCTAATAGAGCAAGAAAATGTATATTACTTGGTTATCCTTATGCACAAAAAGGATACAAGTTATATGATCTTGAATCTCATGATATTTTTTTAAGTAGAGATGTCATTTTTAAAGAAACAGTTTTTCCATTCAAAAATACTTCTTTACAAAATGCACATCCAACTCATACTTCAATATCAATTCAGTTACCACCAGTAAACCCTGCCAATATAGATCCTATTTCTACATCTGATTCTATTCCTCTTTTTCAAAATCCTTCTTTTTCTTCTTCTTCATCTATGTCTCTGCCTAATGATTCTTTTCCAGAAATTAATTCTTATCATAGTGTTCCTCTTCAAACTGAATCTTCTCATACTGTTCCTCTTCAAACTGATAATGTCAATATTATTGACAATAATCCTGTTCCTTTGAGGAGATCCACTAGAACTACTGTTATTCCTAAGAAATTTGATACTTTCATACTTTCTAAACCTACTCATGGTTTACAAGTGACTTCTACTTCTAATTTTGATTCTCATGTTGATGACTATTATGTTAGTCTCAATAATGTTCTTACTTCTCCAAAAGAACCTTCTTCTTATAATCAAGCTAAAAATGATCCCCTTTGGATTGCTGCCATGGAAGCAGAATTAAAGGCTCTTGAGGCAAATGAGACTTGGACTCTTGTTCCTTTGCCTTCTAATCAGCATGTCATTGATTGCAAATGGGTTTTTAAAACAAAATTTAACCCTGATGGGAGTGTTGAGAGATGTAAAGCTAGGTTAGTAGCAAGAGGGGATAAGCAAATTAAGGGCAAAGATTTTAAACATACTTTTAGCCCTGTTGCTAAATTTACTACTGTAAGAACTTTGATTGCTCTGGCTGCTGCTTCTGGTTGGCATTTAAAACAACTTGATATTAACAATGCTTTCTTGCATGGTTATCTTACTGAGGATATTTACATGAGACCACCTCCTGGTTATTTTAAAGCTGCTCCTGGTATGGTTTGCAAGTTAAAAAGATCTATATATGGTCTTAGACAGGCTTCCAGGGAATGGAATAAAGAACTTTCTTCATATCTGATTTCTCAAGGTTACAAACAATCTACTCAGGACTATTCCATGTTTGTTAAAAGTTCAGCCAGTTCTTTTACTGCAATTGTGGTATATGTGGATGATCTTTTAGTGACTGGTAATGATTTGTCAGAAATTGATTCTATTAAGGCTTTGTTACATCAAAAATTTACCATTAAAGATCTAGGTGATCTTAAATATTTTCTTGGGATTGAAGTTCTTAGAACAGCTGCTGGTATTCAATTAAATCAAAGGAAATATATCTTGGATTTGTTGGCAGATTTTCACTTGACAGATTGCAATCCAGCTGCTTTTCCATTATCCAAAGGTTTACATTTGAGTACTCAGGATTCACCTAAATTGTCTGATCCAGAAAATTACAGAAGATTAGTTGGCAAGTTGCTTTATCTCAATCTTACCAGGCCTGACATTTCTTTTGCAGTTCAGCAACTTTCTCAGTTCTTACAAGAACCTGCTCAAACTCATTTTGATGCTGCTCTTCATGTTCTTAAATACTTAAAGGGTACATTACATGTTGGTCTATTTTACAAGGCTAATAATTCCCTAGAATTATCTGCTTATTCTGATGCAGATTGGGGCACCTGTTCTTTTTCAGCAAAATCTCTATCTGGCTATGCTATTTTCTTAGGTTCTTCATTAATTTCCTGGAAGACTAAGAAACAGAAGACTGTTTCTAAGAGTAGTGCAGAATCTGAATATCGAAGCATGAGTTACACAACTTCTGAGTTAATTTGGTTAGAAGGTCTTTTACAAGATTTACATGTTCAAGTTCCTTTGCCAATTCCCTTTTACTGTGATAATATTTCTGCACAACACATTGCTGAAAATCAGATTTTTCAAGAGCGTACTAAGCATTTGAAGATAGACTGCCATTTTATTCGAGAGTATGTGGACTCAAAATTCATCAATCTCATTCATATCAACACTTTTCTGCAATTAGCAGATATTCTTACTAAGCCTTTGGATGCTACTCATCATAAATTTCTTAGTATCAAGCTTGGCCTTCAATTTGATCCACCTTGATGTCCAGCTTGCAGGGGGGGTATTGAGTTATATATATTTCTGTGCACATGCCACGTGTAAATATGAATTAGTAATGATTAGTTAGCAATGATTAGAAGATAGATTAGGCAATCATTAGAATGTACAGGTGTCATTCTCTTTTGTATATATATGGTTGTAACAAACTCTGTAACAGATTAGTTGGTTCAATACACATTTTACATTTTTCTCATTTCTCTGTGAATCAAGAATGAAGATCAGTCATCTTCTCATGTATACACAGACGTTTGATAAGTGTGGACAGAATGGATTCATCTGAAGCAAAAAATGATATGATTGCTCGGAATTCATCGGATTCTTCTCCGGTTCAAGTATGTTTATTAATCTCTTATCTTACATATCGTATTTCGATTATTCGGTCTTTATTTGTATGTGTACAGTGACGGAACCAGAATTTCGATATTTTATTAGTTCTAATTTTTGTGTGTCGGTTGGGGTATTAAAAAACTATTTTATTTATTTCTGTGAACAGCGTGGGCTATTTGTTTAATTGATTTTCGAAGGTCGGAGAGGGGCTAGAGCCTAGGCCACCCTCGTGGCCTGAGCTATGTGTTTTAACCAATTAATTGTGTTTTATCACTAAATTTTCATGTCTGTGATTGGAGATAAATGTTTTATTGCTAATTTTTAGATGCTAGATGAGAGATTGGAGCTAAAATGTTTTATCACTATTTTTTTTAATGCCTGCCCGAGAAATGTTTTATACTAATTTGAAAGACCGGTCAGGGTTTGTGTTATTTGTATTATTGACTGTGTGTACTATTTGTTGATTGATTTGCCTTGTTCATTTTGTGTCAAATTGGGGATTTTATTGTGTTTGATAGATCATAAATTTAAAAAATTTGGTCTTAAATGACAATCTGAGGTACTTGTGTCTTTTTTGTTGTTGCTTGAGCCTTGAAGTGATTTTTGGTTAATAGCTTATAGGTTTAGGGTTGTTGTAAAACACTGCTTACTGCTTATAATTGTTAATTGGATTTGATGTGTTTATGAGATGTTTGACACAAATAATTGATTATGCATTATGTATTTATATGGGAAGAATTCTGCGGAATTGATTACTGTGTCGCATTTTTAATAGTCTGTTTAACTAATTAATATGACGTGTTGACTTGTCATCTATGCTGAGCTGATGTGAGGGTTGGGTTGCTACAAAATCGAGAGAAGAAGGAAATGTTTTCAAACTGATGTTTAGTCTACATTGTGTTGTTGGTTGATATAAGCATTGTTAATATACCTTGAAACTGTGAATTTGGATCTGCATTATTGCGATAAATGATCCTTTTCTTGGACAAGAAATCTAATATATTACATTGTGAAGCCTGTTTGATACTCGACGAATCATGTGAGAAAGGTGTTTGCAGTTTCCAATGTTTTCAACTTTAGAGTTTATTTTACTTTTTCTCTATGCTAGTTTTCTATCACTGACACACTAGTGGTACTGGGGGGGAAATCATTTCTCAGTGATTTTCTATTTCACCTGAGTATATAAATGCATATACACTTTAATAAAACAGTGCTCACTAATCTGCCTTTTGCATCAGGACTCCACTGTTTTCAGTTACATTAGGGATCTATCTCCTATAAAGCATTTCAACGGACCACCAGTGGCAGAAAGCTTTCCTGGACTTACTTACTCTCCCCAAGTATTCACATCACCACAAATCAATCCACAAAGTCAATCAAGTTCACTTGAATGGTTTGGCTGTTGCATTTCTATTTTTGGTATCAGTTTTAGAACTTTGCATGATTTAATGTTTGAAAAATTACAGGCCTCAATACCATCATCTATCCAGAGAATATTCTCAGCAGAATGGTTACAAAAATGATGATATTGCTCCATTAGTACATACACATGGGAAATTAAATACCGATTTGAGCTATCAAGTGAACTCTCAAGAAGTAGGTCATAGTAGTGACAATTGTGCACAAGGAGAAGGTGGCATTACCTCTGAGTCAGATGATAAGTACTGGGAATATCTCTTGAAGGTGCTTCGTGATGATGCAGAACATGTAACCGAATCAAGTCTGAAGCAATCTGATATTTCTTTCAAAGACTTTGCAGAATGCATGAACTACAATTCTATGAATGGTGAACATGATAATGGCCATGTAAGGACCGAGGTAATGTTATAAGTTATAACCTTTACTTTCATATAATTGAAGTAAATGAGAAGGTAAATATTCATTTCTTATCGAGTAAAATGGTTGTAGATATCTTGGTAATGAATATATGATTATATGGAAGTTTCAGAATGTACTAGTTTGGCAAACAGTTAAATATTTTCTACCTCTCAGCAGCTGCAAGTATCTGCACAGCATCCTCAGCTGCATACATGTGGTGGGGAACCAGGAGTTGTTTCAGCTGAACAGAAAATCGTGGCGAAAGGTTCCAAGGTATGATACATAACTTACAAAATATCTCAAAGAGAGAGTATAGCCAAAACGAACAACTGCAGATACTAAACTAGTAAACTATAGAATTAATGAGTAATGATTTGAAATTTTATTCCTATTTATCAGTGCACATTTACAATTTTAGCTGGTTATTGTTCTTCTTAAATTGTTCTCAGACCTAAATCTCCCCCCTTCCTTGTGCTTCTATTGTTTTGCTAGTCATCTAAATATGGAATACTCTATGACCTGATGGTACATCATGCTTGTAATTTTTATTTATATATTTCTAATGAATCTTTAATAAAGATGATGTTAGTTATTGGCTAGCAATTAAAATCTGAATTTCATATTCCTAATTGGTTTGGATCTTACTGTAGTTTTTTACCTTAATCTTTGCTTTTTAACTTAGATAGCAGATTAATTTCTTATCTTTTTTGTCAGAATCCACAAGTTTCAAAATGATGTAGCAATTTTTAGGTGAGAATATCATAGCAAACCACTTACTATTATTAGGCAGTATCATGTGGTGGTGGTAAAGGCACCTTAACAGTGTCAGTTTGTGGCTTTGTGCATATTAGTCCCGCTTGTACAGTAGGCAATTGAGGCATCAGGCATTGTATTCGGAAAAGATGCGATTTCCCCTCCCTCACCCTCCTCACTTCTCTGACAGCAATGTGTTTGGTGTGTCATCTGATGACATACTTTTCCACCCTTTCTATTGCTAAATACAACCCTTAATACTTACGATAGTATATAATAATGCAGACTGTTGTGCTTTCTCTTCAGCCATTAGACACGTAACATTCCAGTGAAACCGGGAAAATTTACTTCAGACAATTATTATGCTGCAGGGAATAAGAGTTGCAACTTCATTACCTTAAAGTCCACCTTATAGTCCATGTCTCCAATATTAAAACCTTATTCCAGTATTAATTTCTTTTATTGATGAATAGGTAATACCATTTAGTTGTTTATAATAATACCCTCACTGTAGTTGGCAAGCGTAAATCTCGGCCAACGTATGTGCTTAGGATGTTGTGTTTATACTTCAATAATGTCTTTCTTTTGTACTCTCATTGCAATGAAATAATTTTCTAATGTGTTTTGGTGTTGAAATGGAGAGAATTTATTATATTCATGACATTCCATCTGTAATGGGAAACTAGGTCACGTTCCTTACTTTTGTTATTGCTTTAAATGAAACATAAAAACAAAACTTGCGTTTGTTAACTTTTACTGATATCTCTGTAAGATGCCTTTCCTAGGCAATATTGGTTTTGCAGTAAATTAATTACTACACTAAATTTTGGTCTTTTAGCAACTGTATGGCATGCCTATATTCTGTTTGGATATTCTTCTTCTTATATTCTGGAGAATATTGCTTTGTAGTAAATTATTTGCTCTGCTAAATGTAGGTCAGTCAACAAATGTCAGACATGCCTGGACGCTGTCTTCAATATGATGAGAGCCAACAGAATACTGGTGCAAAAAATTGCGGTTCTATAAGTCAGCCTGATGCTTCAAGTATTTTAAGGTCATTTTCCAGTAAATCACAGGTTTTGGAATCATCTTGTGCAGCCATATATGCACCTCTGAATAGCGTCGAACTGGAGAACACTAACAAACCAACATCATCCACGTTCCACGCCTCAAAAGTTGGGAGGTCTAGTATAGCAGTTCCCAAGCCATCAGGAATTGGTCTGCACTTAAATAGCATACTAAATGCATTGCCAATGGGTTGTGGTGCAAGTGCAAGTGTGAAATCAGCTGACGAGTATTGCATGATTGTACAAGGCAAAAAGTCATTGTGCACTACAGATTCTCATTCCACAGATAATGCAGGGAATTCACCAACTTCATCAAAAGCAGTTGATGGTTTATTGGTAAGAACTGAAGAAATGGAACGGAGATATTGTGTTTCTCTTGTAGCAACCTCCTCAAATCTGTGTATTCGCAGTACTAAACCTATGCATAATCCTTTGCTTTTGCAGAAGCCAACTGAGCATCATTCTACTTCATATGATAACATGGAATATACTAAATTGAGTTCACAAAAGAAAAGGCAAGACTGCATAATAGTCTTCATGGTTAATAGATACATGTATATTTGTATTCTCCTCACTTTTTTGTGTTTACTGTCAATATCCAGGAAAAGGTCAACGGGCTTCAGTGACGAAGATGGTTGCAAAGGCTGCAATTGCAAGAAGACAAAATGTTTAAAACTGTAAGTGGCTTGGCAATTTTATTTCTTTACTAGTTTTCTATACATTATACAGTTGCACTATCGTTAAACATCCAACCAAGCTGCTCCTTGTAGATACTGTGATTGCTTTGCTGCTGGCTACTACTGCGCTCAAACTTGTTCTTGCCAAGGGTGCTTCAACAGCCCTGAATACGAGGATGCAGTTCTTGACACAAGGCGACATATCGTGTCCCGGGATCCTCTTGCATTTGCACCCAAGATTTTACAGCGTGTGGGTGAGTCCCCTGCAAATAATATTCAGGTATGGACTCTGTAAGCTTGATTTTGATGTCAAAGTTTCTTATCAGCCACAGTTACTTATGAGAGATTTCTGCAGGACATTAATAAGTCGACGCCTTCCTCTGCAAGGTATAAAAGAGGGTGCAACTGCAAGAAGTCAATGTGCCTGAAAGGGTACTGCGAGTGCTACCAGGTTCGCTTATAAGTAAAATTATATGTATAAATATCTTTTTACGTAATTCTATGATATATATTTACTGTCTGATATTGTACTTCTTCCTATCAAAAGTCAAACGTTGGATGCTCTGTTGGATGTCGGTGTGCTGGGTGTAAAAATGTCTATGGCAAGAAAGAAGGTACTCTACATGCTATATATTACATGGCTAATATTTTCTGTTGATTGTTTTCTGAAATTGGTTCCGTGAGACACTGGCACCTTGTGCCATTGATATCTATAATATAAGTACCTTGTCTAAACTGACAGTCTTACTGTGACTACTATTGGTGTCACGGTTTATTGATCACCATATTGAAAAGAATACTAAATTGTTAAAATTGATATGACCGACCCTTACCAAGATGATTTTTCAGTGATTTTCACATTCGCTTAAGTGCAAAAACATTCCAAATTTTGATCAAGTTTTCCATTGATCAGACGTCATTAGTTTGGGACAAGCTAGCTTGTCCCAAACAGCTCTTAAATACTACGTATG
This sequence comes from Saposhnikovia divaricata, assembly GCA_036435485.1. Classification (NCBI taxonomy): domain Eukaryota; kingdom Viridiplantae; phylum Streptophyta; class Magnoliopsida; order Apiales; family Apiaceae; genus Saposhnikovia; species Saposhnikovia divaricata. The sequence goes on along the minus strand of CM071595.1, from coordinate 49,643,453 downwards.
AAGAGGCTATTCACAGTTTCCACTTTGGATGAGTGATGCTCTTCTTTTAAGCATCAATTCTATTACTAATCAGGCTCAAAAGTAATAATGACACCTAATCATCACACAGATATCTTGGAGTTATGTTAAAACACATTTTCGATTTGCTCAAATACTTAAAACTATAGTTTCCGATAATCATTTAATGTATTGCAAAATAAAAAGTTTGTTTTGTAGGGTTCAACTAAATTTAATCAGCAGCTTATTTATTTATTTTTCTTAAAGGGCCGCCTTCATAGATCTTCTTAATTAGCAGATGAATGTCTACTACTTCGTTTCTTTATTGCCCCAGAAGAGAATGAAAATCTACTTTTTTTTCTTTATTGTCCTTGATCAAATGCAGCAAATAATTTGCTTTCCACAGAATCTGGCTCGAGTAAACATACTGCCATCACAGAAGCCACCAATGATATACCTGAAATATCATTTGATCAGAAGCTGGATACTGTTTTGCATTCTGATCTCGGCATTCGTCAAAATATGACTCCTTTCACACCATTGTTCCGGTACTCAGAGTAAGTTTTTCGATCTGCTGTTTATCTTTTATATCTCTTTTCTTTCCTCATTTGTTTGTTACTCTTTTATGGAAACTTGATTTTATTCTATGAAATGTATATTCATGTCACTCTGTCAATTTCCTTCTGTATCACTGTTTAGTCTCGGAAAGGATGCCTTACAGTCTCGTTTTTCTTATGGAAAATGCAGTCAGTCACCAAAAGCTGTTATGGCTTTATCTGCAACCCATGAGAAGCCCTCGAATTCAACTAAAAGCTCCGATAGCCATAAGATGATTGAGGAAACATGTCAAACTATTCCAGATTCAGTATCTTCAGATCTTCAGTTGTATGACTACAACTCAAAGCGTGCAGATGATATCTTACCACATCGAAGTGGTATTAAAAGTCGCAGTCTACATCATAATCCTCGCTCGGTTGCTGTAGCCTGTTTAACGTCACAAACAACAAACGTCAAGACAAATGATACAAGTAGTCAGCCATGTCCTGAAAGTGGCACCTCTTCAGCACAAAACTCAAGTCAGTTGTGTAGTTCACCAGTCACATCAGTGGTTCCATTTGGTGAGAACAAACTTCCTGTGGTCCTTGATTCTGACAGCAAGTGCTATAACATTTTAGAAGATGATGACATACCAGAGATACACAAGGAACATCCTGTCTCTTTTTCGGAAGTAAAAGTAACATCTCCGAATAAAAAAGGAGTTTCCCCACCACATAGTCGCTTCCCTGAGCTCAGACCTAGCTCTTCTATGACTGCACTTAGAGGTGGTCGGAAGTTTATATTGAAGGCTGTTCCATCTTTCCCACCACTTGATACATGCACTGATGTCAAAAGCACTAGTAGTCCAAGTAACATGCTCTGAATTCTAGAAATGTTATTTGACTGACAGTGGTACAAGGTGAGCCATGCAAAATCTCTTTTACGAATGAATGAATGAATGAATTTCTTTTCCCCTTTCTTCAGATGTAACTCACTAGTCCAACAATAAACGTTTGATGCTTTTGGAAGATTTTAAAATTCCTTTAATCTGATTGACAGGGGAAGATGCTACAAGAAGTCAGGCTCGGGTGTCCGCCCATCTCTCCTTAGGTTGTCTCTGGCAGAGGGGTTCATATGGTTGGGCTGTGAAATACAACAGGAGAATTCAATAGGTCATCTCCTCTTTACCCTTAAAGTTTTTCGGTTCTTGTTGATGCAAGTTTTTCTCCGAATGGTCTAATTCCTCGTCATATTGGTAGACCTTATGTTGGCATTTAACATTTTGGAGGAGTTGTAAACATGAACCCAAGATTAACTGAGAATTTTGTTAATAAGAGAGTGTCCAAGTTGATAGTAACCTATGGGTACATGAGAGCATTTTAATGATCCTCAATGTGAGGTAACTACTTAGAGCTTGTATAGGGACTAAGTAAATTCTATTATACTTTACGCACTTCTCCACCACAGTTTTATAGAAGTTGGCTCAGTTTGATATTGCTTTTGAGGAAGATATGAGACAATATCAATACAAAAGAAACACCTGGACTCGGTTCTCTTCAATGGAGGCTAGCAAAGTTGCCGATTTGAGTAGATACTAGTTTAGTTTGTTTGCTTTTGTAGCTTCTTTGCAAAATCATATATTCCAGGAATGTGCGAGATTCCCATAAAGGATTTTTTTTTTTTGCAAGCCTTTTTGCTTGTAATTCTAGTATCTGTTCTGATACATGCGATAGGGGAGAATCGAACATTGACGGTTCAACAAGGCATAGTCCTCATTTATCACATGAGCACAAGTTTTATTTGCATTCACAGATGTGGATTTGGCAAAAGTAACTACAAAAAGGTCTTTCCTAAAAAGATAAAGAGGAGTGTTAGAACTACTAAATTGGGTACCAAAATTTATTACGAAATGACATGTCATTAATTACTTGGCATTTTGGGATATTTTAATTGGATGACCCTGGCGGGTTCATTATAATTATAACCAATCAAAATAATGTCACATCATTTTGTAACAATTTTTGATATTCAATTTGGTACCTCTAGCATTTTTCAAAAATCAATGCACAATGTATTTAATATTTTGGAGCCAAGCAGTAATGTTAAGTGTTTTCAGAGCCAAACATGCCCCATTGTTTCATTTATAAGAGTTACTGTAGAACGAGATCCTGGGGTGCAGTTTATTTTCCAATTATAGCTCACATTTTTAAGTTAGATGAATATTTAATAAATTTAGATAAATATAAAAAAGCCAAATGTTCTTTTTTGATCAATAACTATCAGTAAAGAAAACATTTTGAAGTTTTGCTTTTGCCAAAGTACATTTAACAAGTGTTATTTTTTTTTTTTGAAACCATTTAACAGGTGTTATTTCGAATGGCTCAATCATGCAATCTTATTTTCAAGTAATAATAAAAGCCTACCTCGTAAATTTTGAGCTAACATAATAAGAATATATTCCATTGAAGTTATTATATGTCAAACTTAAATTATGAAATTTTGATAATTATATTTGACTTTAGTTTTTGTATGGAGTTCCGTACAATTGATGGTAGGGGTGAGCACAAAAATCCGAAAATCATATTATCCGATTTTCCAATTCGGTATTCGAATATGAAAATCCGGAAATTAGGATATTCGATCCGAAAAAACAGGACCGGATATCTGATCCGATTTTTTTTTATGAATTCGGTTACGGATCCGAATCACAATTTTTTACAACTCCGGATATCCGGATCCGATCCGATTTTTAATATTTATTAAGAATAATTTATATATTTAATAAATAATGTACTTATTATAGACAAATAATTCAACATTGAACATATTAAATTAAGTAATGATTATCACTAATAAATAAATGATTTTTATTTATATCACATAAGTTTATAAGTATTTTAGGTGTAAAAACGTAAATAGGGATGTACTTAATGTTGAGTATTGAACACACGAATAGAATACAGAAGGGGTTGAATGGATTCTTGAACTTTTCTTGTTCTTGAATTTGTTTGGTGTATGTAGCAAGCTATGTGTTATGTGTGTGTGTAGAACTATAAGTGCGGATAGTGAACAACACAAGACACAATATTCACTTTAATCTATATTTCATTAGATAAAGATTTGCTACAAATTGTGAATACAAATGATAGTATTCTCAGCTTCGTTTTCTCAGAGAAATGTATTTTCTAAATGTGAATCTTAAAACTTCTCTCTCTCTCTCTAACTAAAGAAGTGAGGTTGTATTCTTATAGAACATGAATACAACCTACTTACTACAAATAAGGTTACAGGATAAATTACTTTCTAGTATGTCTATCCTATTTGAGTAAGCATCCAAACGGCTACAGGTTTGACTTCTTGAAGTTCTGTTCAGATCCACTTCTTTAGCTCTTTGTCTCTTGTACATCTCTCTAAGCTTCTTTGTAGGCTTTGTTGAGTATTGAATACAGTAAAAGAATACAGAGGGGGGGTGAATGGATTCTTGAACTTTTCTACGTTCTTGAATCTTTGCAGCAAGATATGTGTCGAGTGTGTGAGATATGTAAGTGCGGATAACAAAGACAAAAACAACACAATATCACTTTAATCTAATATTTTATTAGATAAAGATTTTGCTACAATCTGTGAGTACAAATGATAGTATTCTCAGCTTCGTTTTTCTCAGAGAGATATTTCTTGTGATGTATCTTGAAAAACTTATCTGCTAAGGAAGTGAGGCTGTATCCTTATAGACATGGATACACCTACTTACTACAAAATAAGGTAGGTAAACAAAATACTTTCTAGTCTGTCTATCTTATTTGAGTAATAGTCCAAACGGCTACAGATTTGACTTTGCAAAGCCTGTTCAGATCCACTTCTTTAGCTCCTTGTCCATTGTCTTATCTCTCCAAGCTTCTTTGTAGGCTTTCCAACGTGATTTATAGTACATAGTCAAATAAAGCGTCTTGGCTTGTTGCCGGTTTCTGACTTGTACAATTCTTCAGTATTTTGTCTTCAAGAATGTATTCGAGAAGTGTCTAAGTGAGTGATTCGATAACTAGAATTGACTTAATCGATAACTCTGAGTTCTCGAATAGTGTTATATTACCATATCGAATCACTTCTCGAATAGCTCTTTTCTCTGGGAGTCCTTGAGATATCGAATAGAGCATTTTGACATATCGAATCCCTGAGATGTCGAATAGCATCTTGAGTCTTTGAGATATCGAATGTAGCTTTGACTTGTTGACCTTTTGAGAACTCGAATATCACCTTTGACCAGTTGACTCCTTGAGTTCTCGAACAGAGTAATAGACATATTGAATCTCTGAGATATCGAATGAGATATCGAACAGTGTATTCAGAGATATCGAATAGTGTCTTCTGAGATATCGAATCCCTGACTTCTCGAATGCTAGACTTCTCGAATAGACAAATGTACTTCTCGAATTGGTACTTAGGCAAATTCTTCATTTCTTCAAATCCCAACTGTGATTATTTGGCAGTCTTTATCTCCTTGCTTGAGGCATGAACCTTGGTACTTCTTTCAAGCATTATTTTTGACTTAATAGGTACAGTTACACAGCTAGAATTTGATGCCTATTACAAGTACAAAACCAGTAGAAACTCTACAACTAGAGGTTCCCTCAGTTAAGAGGTCATGTAATTAATGCATAGCATTACAAGTAACTTAGGCTTGTTATTAGATGTATTCAGGCATGCCTCTGTGACTAACAGGCTTTCCAAAGTACCTTACAGTTCGTGGTCCATAAAGTGCTTTGGCTTGTTGCAGGTTTCTGACTTGTACAATTTCTCCAGTATTTTGTCTCCAAGATTGTATTCGAGAAGTAACTTAGTGATTGATTAGAGAACTAGAATTGACTTGATAGATAACTCTGAGTTCTCGAATACTGCAAAGCTGACATATCGAATCACTTCTCGAATAGCTCTTTTCTTCAAGAATCCTTGAGTTGTCGAATAGAGCATTTAACTTATCGAATCCCTGAGATATCGAATAGCTTTCTGAGTCTTCGAGATGTCGAATACAACTTTGACTTGTTGACTCTCAGAGAACTCGAATATCACTTTGACTTGTTGACTTCTTGAGTTCTCGAATAGAGTAATAGACATGTCGAATCTCTGAGTTATCGAATGACACTTTGACTTGTTGACTCTCAGAGATGTCGAACAGTGTTTCTACAGATATCGAATCCTTGACTTGTCGAATGCTAGACTTCTCGAATAGAACAAAACAATTCTCGAATTGGTACTTTGGCAAATCTTCATTCTTCGAATTCCAACTGTGTTTATTTTGACAGTCTTGATCTTCAAGCTTGAGGCATGATCCTTGGAACTTCTTTCAAGCATTATTCTCTGACTTTTAATTACAGTTACACAGATAGAAATTGATGCCTATTATAAGTACTACAACAAGTAGAAACGCTACAACTAGAGGTTCCCTTAGTTAAGAGGTCATGTAAGTAATGCAAAGCATTACAAACAATTAGGCTTGTTATTAAATGTACTCAGGCATGCCTCTGTGACAAACAATCTCCCCCAAATTGTGAGTGAGACCCTTAGTCACAATTTCATGTTTGATAACAAGCCTAACATACATAAAGATAAAAATTGATAGTACATGTATGAAATTTAATAACAACATGGATAGAACTATAATGACTGATTTTACATACTATGATGAAATACTAGCCTTTGTCATTTGATTCCATCTCCATTGCCTTGGCTTGTAGATCATCATATGCCTTCTGTTTCCTTTCTTTCTCCTTCCTTGCATTCTCATCCATAGCTTTTATGATCTCTGCCATAGCATCTAGTTCTTCAAGCAGAATAGAGTTCTTGAAGTCTTCAAGTACTGGCTTCAGAATGTTGGCAGGATAATGATTAAGTAGGTTCATTCTTATATTGACCTGATCTCCATTTCTTCTCCTATACTTCACAACATAGGGATTGAATTAAACTCTACACAATCCTTTTGCCCTTAACTTTTCTGCTTCAACTTCCAGCCTATCAATCTCCTTCTCCATTTCTAGCCATTTCAAAGCACCCCTTTCTTATCTTCTCAACATAGTCTCTCTTCATCTTCACAAAATCAATCAACTCCAGCTTCCATACTCTCTCCACTTTGTCTTCAGAATCCAATAATGCAATAATTTTTTCTATCTCACATAGCTTGACCCAATTTTGACAACCCTTTTGTTTGAATTTTGTTGGCGTGATGTTTTGATGATGAATACAAATGGTGCATTGTAATACTTCATGTGTATTTATCTAATCTTGTTTTGCAGGAAGAATTGATCAATGATTAAGGGGGAGCTTTTAGCTCAATCACATATTGGTATATAATCATCATAAAGGGGGAGATTATTACCCTAGTGTGTTTTGATGTTATATATCTTGTACTAGGTTCACTATATCTATCTTACAATTATATGATTGAATCACTTGATATATCATTTGCATATATATATATATATATATATATATATATATATATATATATATATATATATATATATATATATATCAGTGTGTGTGTGTGTGTGTGTGTTTGCTATGTATAAGTATACTCTCAGGTAACTTGGTTGGTGATATGAAAATGCAAAGGTCTAAAACCATCTATTTGTTTAGCTCACCAGAACCAAAACAGCAAGCTGACATGAACTCGCCAGAACCAAAACAGCAAGCTGATACGGACTTGGCAGAACCAAACAGCAAGCTGACATGAACTTGCTATGTTATTTCGGTAATTTACTAACTTGGTTTTGCAGGGAAAATAGCCTACTAATTATTTAATCAAAATATACAAACAGTAAGCCATTTGGTGCTTCAACAGTGACAGTTTGGCAAGCCAGTTGCACGCAGTCAATACGCAAACCTGTAGATAAAGATCAACTATACATATTCATACTCTCAGGTAACTTGGTTGATGATATGGAAGGGCAAAGGTCTAAAGTCATCTATGATACTTTACGCACTTCTCCACCACAGTTTTATAGAAGTTGGCTCAGTTTGATATTGCTTTTGAGAAAGATATGAGCAATATCAATACAAAAGAAACACCTGGACTCGGTTCTCTTCAATGGAGGCTAGCAAAGTTGCTGATTTGAGTTAAGTGTTTTCAGAGCCAAACATGCCCCATTGTTTCATTTATAAGAGTTACTGTACTACTTCCTCTGTTTTTTATTATATGACGCTTGACTTTTTGCATACATTTCCAAGTTCTTTGATTGGGCACTTAAAATTATTATTTTTAATTTTTCATTTCTTGAATTAAAATACACAATAAATATTTTAATTCACAAAAGGAAAATTTAAAAAATAATAATTTTAAGTACCCGGTCAAAGCACTTGGAAATGTGTGAAAAAAGTCAAACGTCATATAATAAAAAATTGAGGGAGTATAATTTAACAAGATCCCGGGGTGCAGTTTATTTTCCAATTATAGCTCACATTTGTAAGTTAAATGAATATTTAATAAATTTAGATAAATATAAAAAAGCCAAACGTTCTTTTTTGATCAATAACTATCAGTAAAGAAAACATTTTGAAGTTTTGCTTTTGCCAAAATACATCTAACAAGTGTTCTTTCGAATGGTTCAATCATGCAATCTTATTTTCATGCAATAATAAAAGCCTACCTCGTAAATTTTGAGCTAACATAATAAGAATATATTCCATTCAGGTTATTATATGTTAAACTTAAATTATGAAATTTTGATAATTATATTTGACTTTAGTTTTTGTATGGAGTTCGGTACAATTGATGGTAGGGGTGACCACAAAAATCCGAAAATTGGATTATCTGATTTTTCAATTCGGTATTCGAATATGAAAATTCGGAAATTAGGATATTCGATTCAAAAAAACCGGATCGAATATCCCATCCGGTTTTTTTTTTATGAATTTGGATACAGATTCGGATCACAACTTTTTACGAATCTTAAGTTTCATCCAGGTCCCTTTTAGATTCTTTTAGTCAAGCGCTAATGCCCCTATAGAGTCAGGATATTTTGGTATCAATGAAACCGAAATCAAAAAAACAAGTGTGTTTCGTATAGATCTCGAGACTTGTAGCTTGATTCTTTACTCATTCCATACTGGGAGGAATTGCAGGAAATCGTTCGAGAACACTTTCTTCCTATTTTTTTTATCAATGATATCCGACGATCAATCCGGATCCGATCCGGTTTTTAATATTTATTAAAAATAATTTATATATTTAATAAATAATGAACTTATTATAGACAAATAATTCAACATTGAACATATTAAATTAAGTAATGATTATCACTAATAAATTAATGAATTTATTGTGTATCACATAAGTTTATAAACATTTTAGGTGTAAAAACGTAAGTAAGGATTTACTTAAGTGTAAATTTATAAATACAACTTCATATACTTATATGTGAAAATTTCGTAATCTCATGTAAGTTTTCTCAAATCAACCTTGATAAATATTTTATACTTAATCATTTCATCCAAAGTGATTGATTAAGAAATTATAATATTAAAAAAAAATTAAAAACAAAGTTAGTGGAAGAATATTTTATTTAAATAATATTTTCACTTAAAATTATGAATTCGAGAGTTAGCGTGTTACTTCCTCTATCCCGTTTATAATGACCATCAATCAAGTGAAAACTGCCAAACTTACTCTCAATTGTTTGCCTACTTTAAAAAATATAACATTATTAATAATTAATTTGCTTTATTTATGAAACTAGCTTAAAACCCGTGCGATGTACTGATTTTGTTTAATATTATATGAATTCTTTTCATTAATTTAAATTAATTTTTTTAAAACATGAATTTTGGAGGCTTAAATTTTTATATGAGATGATTTGATAATTCCGTGATATTTCTAGAAAAAGTAGAGATTTCAGTTAGAAAATATAGAAAAGATGATAGATTTTAGTTGAAAAAGGTAATCGGTTAATTATTAGTAATTATAAAATAACTATTTTAATTTATTAAATAGAATGCCCGTGATATGATTAGAAAAAAGAGGATTTAGTTAGAGAAAATTTAAAAGGTAACATGTTTTAGGTGAAAAAAGTAATTGATTAATTTATAGTAATTATAATTTAATTACGATTTTTTTTAATATTTTATGAATTTTTTTAAAACAAGAATTTTGGAGGCTTAAATTATTTATATGGGATGATTTGTATAAATGTTATCCACGATATTTCTAGAATATGAGGGATTTTAGTTAGAAAATATAGAAAAGATGATAGGTTTTTGTTGAAAAATGTAATCAATTAATTATTAGCAATTTAAAAAAAAATTTATTAAATAGAATGTCCGTGATATGATTAGAAAAAGAGAGGATTTAGTTAGAGAAAATTAAAATGGTAACATGTCAAGATGAAAAAAGTAATTGATTGGTTTATAATAATTATAATTTAATTACGTTATTTTACTAAATACAACTGCTCGTAATGTTTTTAGAAAAGGAGAAATTAATATTGTCCGTGATATTTCTATTAAAAGAGGAATTTTAGTTAGAAAATATAGAAATGATGATACGTTTTAGCTGAAAAAGGTAATCGGTTAATTATTAATATTATAATATTATTAGTTTATTGTATTAAATAGAACCGTCCGTGATATAATTGGAAAATGAGAGATTTTAGTTAGAGAAAATAGAAAGGTAACGTGAAAATTAAAAAGATGAAATGATTTATGTGAAACACCATCCTTCAACATAAAACATACCAACTATCAATACAACACACACACACAGAGAGAGAGAGAGAGAGAGAGAGAGAGAGAGAGAGAGAGAGAGAGAGAGAGTTAGGTCCAATAAGATTGTAGAAGGGGGGTTGAATACAATCTATGTAATTTTCTCGAAATTTGTTCTTTGAATAAAATTTATTTTAAACAAATTTTGTGCGGAATAATATAACACAGAATTCAAGTTGAATATATCAATATATTAACTTGACGGGTGTTACAAATTAATATCAAGAGATTAATAACTAATTAGAAAATTCGACATGAACTTTTCTAATATTGCTAATTAAAATCAAGATATCAAGATATAAACTAGGAAACTTAATTCGCTAGTAGTACAAGAGTAATCAATAAACAAGTTCCAGCGGATCAGATATTACAATAGGCTTGAACTGAATTTATTGTGTGAATTAAAGCTTGAGCACTTGTGTGTAGAAGATGAGAGTGTTTTATGTTCTTGGTTCTCTTTTTTTTCTTCTTGTTTCTTCTTGCTGTTGCTTCTGTCCAAGTGTTTGTTTTTATACAAAAACAAAACACTTGCTTCTGTTGAGCTGCTACATATTGACACGGTGATAGTATAGATGCCACGCTGATAGTATAACTGGCACGGTGATAGTATAGCAGCCTAGGGATAGTAGAACTCATTCCCTTAAAATAGTATGGATTTACTTAGAAATAATATACATTTACCTAGAAATAGTTTACTTAAAAACTTAGGTAATAGTATAAATATTTCGGTAATAGTATAACTGGTAGTAATAGTATAGTTTAGATATTTCGGTAATAGTATAGTATATTATTACTTGATCAGTAATAATATCTATAATACTTCAGAAATAGTATACTATTAATTCCAGAAATAATATAACTTTGGTAATAGTATAAATTCGGGGATAGTATAGTATACTATTACTAATGCAGTAATAGTATCTATATTATTCCAGAAATAGTATACCACTTATTTCAGAAATAGTATAACTGAATTTCCAGAAATAGTTCAACTGAAATTCAGAAATAGTATAACCAAAATTCTCCGAAATAGTATAATCCATATATTATTACTGATTGAATAAATCAGAGATTAATTAACTTAATTAATTAATTAAATAAATTAATTCAAATTGAATTAATTTGTTTAATTAAATTAATAATATAGTTAATTAATAATTGACTTACTCCTTGTGAATCACTATAGATTTTGAGAAACTTCCACTGGATAATTGTTGACGTTCGATGTACTGTCTGGTTCATGAACGACTAACTCCAATATCTGTTCTTCAATTTGACTCTCAGTTGTGATCCACATACTTTCTTGGCACTCTTTAATAACTCCTGTACTGATGCTGTCTTCACGGTAATCTCTGTCACTTTAAACGAATCGAATTTCTTCAATGCTGAACTGGGGCATGATCAGTAAACTGACTCTTCTTCCAGTGTAAAACATCAAAACTATAGATTGACTTTCTTCTTTCTTCTGGCATATAGTACTTTATGAGATTCCTGAGACAGTGAGCATTAATTACTTATTACAATCTAATTTAAGTTGAGTCGAATCCTCGAACTACAAATAGGCTGTGTCATATGCCTTTCAATCTCCCCCTATTTGTTTGTTAAAAATTAACAAGCAAATTCCTAGAGGATAACTCAATTAACTCAACTTAAACTAGTAAAAGGTAAAACTGTAATTGCAAAGTAAATAATGAAAATGGTTCTGGTTTATATTTAACATTTCCAGATTCAAACATAAAAGATAAATACAAGATAGATGATCCTCTAGACTGATCATATTTCACATTAACCTATCTTGTTCTATCTATGCTCTAAAGATATAACATGTAGAGCGATTCTTCACTTCGGGCTGTCTTCTCTCCTTATCTCTCCTTCTTCAGGTTCATCCAAGTTTGGAAGCATCTCGTGCAATTCTGCATCAGTAATTAATTCTCTTCTAGATGATGACACTGGATGAACTAGAGGTGTTCCAACTAGTGGTTTTTCAAGAGGTATTCCCAGCTTCTTTCTTAACTCACCTTGATAAAACTTGTACTTCTTCATGTTGTCTTGAGCATAAGACTTAATATGATCTGCAGCTTCACTTTTCAATGTAGTTGCAAAACCATGATTTCGTAGAGCATATTCAACATACACCAAGTGTCTGGCATGATGTTCACGGAGTTCCTTGGTCTGAAGATTAACAGTGTGAATGACATCTCCTATAAGAATTTTAACTTGAGGAGGATTACTAATTACTTCAGGACCTGCCTTTTCAGCGAAATCTAGGAATTTTTCATGAAGTAGTACACCAAGTTCATAAGAAGTTCTGACTTTTGGTCTCATTACCCAAAGTTCTGAAAGTGATCTATCATAGAAGAACTGAAGAGATACCTTTTGAGTTCCAAGCTTATGACAATGAACAAAGATTAGTAACTCTTCCATCCGATCACTTGCACAAGTTATGCTTAAAATTTCAGACTTCAAAGCTCTTAGATAATCGTCTTGGAAAGGGTTCTTCTCTTTAAACCTTTGAAACATATCACCTAACCTACGATCATCACAGCCAGAAATTTGTGGTGAATCTATGATTCTTTGAGCACGCTCCCACTTATCACCACTCTTGTACTTAATGTACATCCTTCTTGCTTGAAGCTTTTGAGAATATTGCCGTTGAAGTGCTTCCTGTTCAGCCTTTTGAAGCCTTTCATTATGAGCCATCTGTTCCATTGTTTTTCTAAGTCTTTCTTCTCTCATTGTCAGATTAGCTTCATTTTGTTCAAGTTCTTGATTGGCTTCAAAATTCATTCTTTGGAGTTCAGCAGGATCAGGAACTACAACTTCTTCATCCTCATTCCAGAAATTGAGATTTGGTTCTCCAAATGCTTCACCTTTATATGAAAAGTCTAAATCAGCAAAAACATCAAGGTTATCAGGTTCACCTGAGTAGTAATAACCTTCTACAGTGTCATCCTTCGGTGCTGATTTCTTTCCCTTGTCACCTTTATCAAATTCTCCCCCTGTTAATTTGTCTTTGTCTCCCCCTTTAGTACTAGCTCCCCCTGTTGACTTCTCCCCCTTAGTTGAGGAATCTTCTACAGATTTATCAAATGCACCATCTTCAGGGTCTTGCTCATCACCATCTCCACCTTTTCCTTGAAAGAATTCTACCTCTTCTGTTGTGGGGATGATAGTGCGGCTAATCATGTTATATAAGTGTTTTAGCCCTTGACTTTGACGTGCACTTTGGCTTTCAATCCGATTAAGACGACTTTCAGTAGATAACTGATTTTCATGTACTTCTGTTTGAATGTCTTCAACCTTATTTGAAAGAGCCGTAATAATTCTGTCTTGAGTAACTGTTATGTCCGAGGAGTCAGAGATTATCTGTTGTTGAGAGAGTTCAAGAGTATTGATCTTGGTGTTAAATGCAGTCTTCATTATTTGAATGTCATGTTTCACTCCCATAAGCTGACTGTTGACAGAGGTAGATGACGAAGACGGTCCATCCACTTGTGCTCGAAGTAAATTTGCTTCAGCTTTAGTTGCCTCAAGTTCCTTTTCTAGAGCTTTAATCTTTTCTTCCAATGAACGAGTGTATGTGTCAGTGTGTGCACTCACCTGATTATCACTCTGAGTTTCACTCATCTGACGTGCATGTGTTTCACTCAATTTAGTGGTGATCCTCACATCACTCCTCACTATTTCCTTAGCTGCTCCAGAAAGTGTACCTGCAGGTAAAATCACCCTAGCCTCCTCTTGGAAGGTCAGTGGTGGTGCAATGGGAGTTCGCAAATCCCTATCCACAGTCATTTCTGTCATGTCAGTTGGAATTGAAGTCTGAATTGCTTCAGTGAGAGAAAGACTGAGTTGCCTTCCACTTTCTCCAGTTGAAACTGCGAGTGGAAAATCCCTTGAGGGAGCCAGGAATGTTCCTCCTGGGAGGGGAGATGATGACTCTATTAATTTTGGCGGAGAGTCAAGATTTCCCTCATTAGCCTGTGAAGGCTCTTCTACCGTGACTATGGTAGGCACTGTTTCAGTTCCTAAGTGCTCTCCTCTCAATGTGTCCCTATTTTCATCCAGTTCTACATGTTCTCCCATTGTTAGTAATAACAGTGGGGTTGTGCTTGACACATTACAAGATGCCATGGCCGACTGGCGAAATTCAATGGACTCATCCTGTTGAGAGAATGGTTCCAGAAGCTGTTCATTTGCCATTTCAAAGTCCATATCCTTTTGGGAGGGTATGGATGAGCTTACAGTTGCCTCGGGTTCATTTCTACTCTTCTTTAGTAGAGGCAGAGCTGTCGGTTCACTCACTTCTTCACTACTTCTTTCAGTTCTTTTAAGCTGTGATTTCTTCTTTCTGACTTGATAGACTTTATCTGTCTTTGACCTTGTGTTTGGCTCTTTGACCTGGGATAGAGATTGTGGTTCTACAATCCCTTGGTCAGTCCTAACAACCACTTGGGTTCCAGAAGAAGATTGAGAGATAGAAGTAGTTAAGGGATCAGAATGTAATACCTGGTCAGCAGATGAAGTGACATGAGCCTCTTGTGATTGAAATTCCGGCTCAGCTTGTTCAAGAGCAGGTGCATTTTGTTCTGGATGCACAACAGCAAGTGCTTGTTGTTCTATGATTGGTTCTGGTTGCTCAAGTACAGGTCCAGGAATAATTGGAAGATGTATGAATGTGGACATGTACTGAGTAACAAGCACTGGTACGTTGTTGTAGTCATTCTGTTGCGAGGCAGCTCTTGTATGAAATTTCTTATGAAAAGACTTTGAATCTTGAGCTTCCTCATCAACAAATGTATTCTGTAACTCCTCAGAAACCAAGTGATTAAAAATAAGAGTGAAAAATCTAGGATAATAGATCAACACCTTTTCACCTTGTCTAAAATTCTTTTTAGCATTTACTATTCTTCTAAACATGTGTCTTCCAAAGAATTTTACCTATATCAATTCTTCGATTGTGAGCAACCGAATAACCAATATACTGAATCAGAGAAGGAATATTTGAAAAAGAAGTGTTAGCACAGTTAGCAAACACTCGAATTAAAGTATCAAACAACAAGTACCATTCAGCTACCAAACCATTTTTCGGCAAGTTGCTCAATTTCAACTATCCCTGAAAATTAATATCAGTGAAAAACTGAGTCAATTCAGTGTTGGACGGATTATCAACAAAATCAGCAGTAGGAAGATTCAACACTGTCTTGAGTACTGATTCATTGACTCTGAACTGTGAGTTCCCAACCTTGAATGTAAAGGCATTGGTAGATATAATAGCTGTAGAACACATCAGCCGTAGAGGTTCCAATTTCATTGGAGCGTCAAGAGATAAAGCACTACTGACGATTGGTTGTTCATTCAAGAAACGAATCCAGGGCTTGAATCTGTCAACCATACATTCTTCCGGATCATAAAAACCAACCATGTTGTGCTTAACTAGTTCGAATTCAACAGCCATTTTAATACAGATTTTAAGCTTTTGAAATTTTTAATTTTTTTTTGCACAAAATTCAATTAAACTTAATTAATTCGAATTAATAATAAATTAATAATTCGAAAAATAAAAAAGTTCTTGAAAAATTCTCAAAACCTCAGTATATGATTTAGATACAATCACAAACAACCAGGTAATTTTAGTTTTCTGAAAATCAAACCCAATCTCCTTGAAAAACAGATCGAAAAATACAATTTTTCAAAACAAAAACTCGAAGAAATCGGGTTAAAGAACAGTTTAATCGATGATTTTGATCAAGGAATCGATAGGAGATCTTGGATTGTTGATACAGTGATGATTTCAGTCTAAAATCCGGCAGCAATTCGTTATCCCGATGTGTGTATATTGCGTGTATCTATATCGAGTTCTCTGTGACTAAACACGAGAGATAGTATGGTAATGATAGTATAGAGGAGATAGTATAGTAGAGATAGTATAGTAGAGATAGTATGGACATTATATATGCAGCTGTTTATACTATCACCGACACTCCTATACTATCACCGCAGTTTATACTATTTCTAAGGTTAAATCTATACTATTTCTAGTGCCTTAGACTATTACCGAACACTTATATTATTTACAAATTAACTCTATTATTACTAACAATAATTCTATATTATTTATAGACACTTATATTATTACCGACACTGTATTGGAAATTCTATACTATTTCTTAAATTCTAAATAATTTATAGAATTAACAACTATTTACAGATATAACAATTATTGCTAATAATCTATATTATTACTGAAAAATACATTAACAGATTTACCAGATTAAATTAAACAAGTTATGTACAAGTTATACACTTAGTAATTTACAGAACTTAAAAAGCTTAATAAAATAATAATTTACAACAAATTATTTATTTACAACAAAAAAAAAAACAACATAGGTTAGCCCTTTTTCGAAATCAAACAATAATAACAAAAGGACAAACATTACAAAACAAATAAAATTAAAATATTCACATAATTATATTATTTCTAATTTCATAATTGACCAAATAAAATATTAACATGATTGACAAGTGTTCGAAAATAAGCAAGTGGAATTAATTAATGATAAATAATTACACAAGTCATTTTAAACAACAAATATTCACAAAATAATCACTTGTTAAATTATTAAAGAACATACCTCAGATATTAACCAGATTAATTACTAGGACTGTTTAACATACCCAATTCACCAACAATTCTGGTGAATGTGGATTCGTCAAGAGACTTAGTAAAAATATCTGCTGTTTGTTCTTCCGTGGGAACAAAATGTAACTCCACGGTACCATTCATGACATGCTCTCGAATAAAATGATACCTGATGTCAATGTGCTTTGTTCTTGTGTGCTGCACAGGATTGTTGGAGATTGCTATGGCACTTGTATTGTCACACAAGATAGGAATCTTGTCAAGTACAAATCCATAATCCCGTAGCTGATTTCTGATCCACAAGATCTGAGCGCAACAGCTTCCAGCAGCTATATATTCAGCTTCGGCTGTAGAGTTAGAAACTGTTTGCTGTTTCTTACTGTACCAAGAAACCAACCTGCCACCTAGGAATTGACAACTTCCAGAGGTGCTTTTTCTATCTACAACACTTCCTGCATAATCTGAATCTGTATATCCAACAAGATTAAAACCAGAATCTTTAGGGTACCAAATTCCCAAATTAGGAGTACCCTTAAGATATCTCAAGATTCGTTTTACAGCAATGAGATGCACATCTCTAGGATCCGCTTGGAACCTTGCACACAAGCATGTAGCATGCATAATATCAGGTCTACTTGCAGTGAGGTAAAGTAATGAGCCTATCATACCTCTGTAGCTTGTGATATCTACCTTGGCAGAATTTTCACATGCTCCAAACTTAACAGCTGTAGATGATGGTGTTCTTGCTGAAGAAGAGTCCTCCATTTGATACTTCTTGAGGAGCTCTTTGACATACTTGGATTGACAGATAAATATTCCATCTGTCCTTTGACTAATTTGCAATCCAAGAAAGAACTTCAGCTCACCCATCATGCTCATTTCAAATTTACCCTGCATTAACTTAGCAAATTTCTTGCACAAAAGATCATTAGTAGACCCAAATATTATATCATCCACATAGACTTGGACTAATATAGTATCATTCTTATGTTTCTTAATGAAGAGAGTTTTGTCTATGACACCTCTAACAAAATCATTTTCAAGTAAAAATTCAGAGAGAGTGTCATACCATTTCCTTGGTGCTTGCTTAAGACCATAGACAGCTTTGAAAAGGAAGTAGACATAGTCAATTAGATCTGGATCTTCAAAGCCAGGGGGCTGTTCTACATAGACCTCTTCATCTAGCTTGCCATTTAAGAAAGCACTCTTGACATCCATTTGATAAACTTTAAAGTTTGAGAATGCAGCAAATGCCAAGAATATTCTTATGGCCTCAAGTCTAGCCACTGGAGCATAGGTCTCATCATAGTCGATGCCTTCAGATTGTGAGTAACCTTTTGCTACCAGTCTTGCTTTATTTCTCGTCACTGTACCATCTTCATCAAGTTTGTTCCTGAATACCCACCTGGTGCCAACTACTGGTCTGTCTGTAGGTCTGGGTACCAGCTTCCAAACTTCTTGTTGTTTAAATTGATTGAGTTCATCTTGCATTGCAATCACCCAATCAGGATCAGAGAGAGCTTCTTCAATTTTCTTAGGTTCCATTTCAGACAGGAACCCTGAGTAATTACATTGATTCTGAAAAGCTCTTCTAGTCTTCACACCAACAACTGGATCACCAATGATTAGCTCAAAAGGATGAGCTCTATTCCAAACAGTCTGTCTGGGAAGATTAGATCTTGATGATTCGCCTTGATTTTCATTGTGATGTTGTGTGTGACCAGTTGACCCTTGATTATCTCCCCCTGAGTTGTTGCTGGGTTGACTAGATGATTGTTTAGAGGAGTCAGGGGTATTTTGACTACTATCATTGCTTTCATCACCATCACCCTGATCATCATCATTGTTGTCATTAGCATCAGCAAAAATCTCAGGTGCATTGTCATCATCTGAATCTGTATCTGTCATGTCATCGAAAGATAGCTTTTCAGATGGATCCTTAGTTTGGATACTAGGGAGTTTAGTGTCATCAAATGTTACATTGACACTTTCCATCATCTTCTGTTCATCAATCACATACACCCTGTATGCTCTCATTGAATAACCAATAAAAATCGCTTCAAATGCTTTGGTATCGAATTTACCACCTTGATCATCACCTTCTTTAAGCACAAATCACTTTGCCCCAAATACATGAAAGTATTTGAGTGAAGGTTTCTTATCAGCCATAATTTCATAGGGTGTCTTCATTTGATCTTTATTGATTAGAGTTCGATTCTGGGTATAGCACGCAGTATTGATGGCTTCAGCCCAAAAGTACAATGGAAGCCTTGATTCACTTAGCATAGTACGTGCAGCTTCAATCAAGGTTCTATTCTTTCTTTCCACTACCCCATTTTGCTGAGGAGTTCTTGGAGCTGAATATTGTCTGGTTATACCCTTCTCAGTGCAAAAGTCATTTAGAACTGCATTCTTGAATTCAGTTCCATTGTCTGATCTTATAGCTCTCACTGGATACGTAGAATCTCGCTCAATTAATTTAATGTGATCAATCACCAGTTGTGGAGTCTCATCTTTAGAATTCAAGAACAGGACCCAAGTGTATTTTGAGAAATCATCAACTATCACAAGAGCATATCTCTTTCTTGACATGGACATCACATTAACTGGACCAAACAAATCCATATGAAGTAATTGTAATGGTTCAGTTATTGAAGATGTGTCAGTACTCCTGTGACTTGCTCTCTTTAGCTTGCCTTTTTGGCATGCATCACAAAGTCCTTCTTGAGTGAATTCCATTGAAGGCAAACCTCTCACCAATTCTCTTTTAACTAGAGAATTCATTGTTTTGAAATTGAGGTGAGAAAGTTTCTTGTGCCATAGCCAACTCTCGTCATTAGATGCATTAGTGTAGAAGCAAGTGACTTCTTCAGTGCTTCCTGAGTTCATATTGGCTACGTACAGATTGCCTTTTCTAACTCCTGTCAGTTGTGGCTTTTCATGTCTCTTGTGTGAAATTAGACAATTCTTCTTGTTGAAATGAACTTCATAACCTTTATCACAGAATTGACTGACACTGAGAAAATTGTGCTCAAGTCCTTTCACAAAAGACACTTCATCAATGATAACATTTCCAGCTTCAAGTCTGCCATATTCATCAGTTCTACCTTTGCTGTTATCTCCAAAGGTAACTACTGGGCCGGCCTTCTCCACCACATTTGTCAGCAGGGTTCTGTCTCCAGTCATATGCCTTGAACATCCACTGTCCAAGATCCAGGTCACTCGTTCAACCTGCTCAACACCCTGCAATGACAAACGGATTAAACTTTCTTCGGAACCCAAATTTGATTGGGTCCAGAGTACTTAAAGAATTGGCCTTTGTTAGGCAAAACAACATTCTTTATTTTAACAACAGCTTTATCATCATTCAACAAACATTTCACTTTATAAACAGATTTGACAGTCTTTTGTTTCAGTTTAGATATCCATGTTTGTTTAGTAACAATATCATTGACTGGACATTTGACTTTGTAAACAGCCTTCATAAAACTTTGTTTAGGCTTTGGTACAAATGTCTCTCTCCTAACATAAGGAGGACTAGCAGTCTTTGATCTAACATTATTCCTGTTCATATGTTGTCGAGGAGCAGTCTTATTATCACATGCATGATTACCATTAAAGTAAGCAGACATCACATTAAAGGCACAAGACATACAGTTGACAACACCACATGCTTTATGATTAGAATCAATGATTGGCATGTTATTTATGTTAGACATGTTATTGTTCTGCTTCAACTTGTTACTACCTAATCCAGTCTTAGAAAAACTAGCTGATTCAACAACTTTGACTGGAACTTTAGGTACATCTTTCTTGGATGAAACATTCGTTGTGTTAACGTCCTCAACTGATTTAGCCTTAACAAATACTGTGACATTTTTCTTGGATGACACATTCTTTGTATTATAGTTCTTAGCAGTTCTATCCTTAACACATTTATTCTTAACAAGAACTGTGCCATTTGCAGCGTCCTCATTTCTCATTTCTTCATGTATAACCATAGAACGAATATCTGGTGGACCAGCATCAGATTTCGTAAACATTGGTTTTTCAACATTCTTGAGAATATATGGTATACCTCTTTCTTTAGCTGGGATAGAATTAGGAGAATGATTACTCAAAGAACCAACAGCTTGACTGTAATCAAATCCTATTCCTACAGTTTGTTCTACTGCTTGTTTGTTGAAGAAATCTTTAGAAACTTTAACAGTATTATAACACGCTCTAACCTGTGTTTCAAGTTCTCTAATCTTGGTTTCTTGTTCAGCAATTTTATCAACTTGTTTTGACATGTATTCTCCTAGACCCTTTTCTCTGCAGTTAAGTCGAGCTATTTCTTCTATATTCTTATCTTGATTAACCTGCACCTTTTTTAAATCTAACATTTGATTTTCAAGGTTAGTGTTAACAAGACTTATTCTCTCGTACCCTCTTTCTGCATTATTCAAGGAACTACGTAAACTATCAATTAACTGAGCATCAGTAAGAATTACTGGAGTGGTATAATAAGTTGAAGATTCAGCATTTGCCACCAACGCAAAGTTTCCATATTCTTCATCTTCGCTATCTGTGTCATCCCAGCTTTTACCAGCAGCCACATAAGCTCTTCCACTTTTCTTCTTTTCAGAAGCATAATCTTTCTTCTGTGCTTGCTTGGGTTTCTGACACTCAGTAGCAAAATGTCCCAACTCATTACAATTGAAACAACGGATTTTGCTTCTGTCAACATTTCCAGTTTTATAACCTCCCCTGTTACTAGAGGATGAAGAACCTCCTCTCTGAAATCTGTTATTTGACTTAAACCTGAACTTTGGATTTCTTCTGAATCTGAAGTTACTAAATTGTCTCACCATCATTGCCATAGATTCATCTTCCAATTGATCCAGCTCTTCAAGTGAATAAAATTCTCCACCATCCTGAGTAGCTGGTGTTTGGCCAAGTTCTACTTCAGTTTGTTCCTTGTTGAAACTGATAGGTTGAACAACTTTAGTTTCCACTTCCTTAGGAACTTCAACCACTAGAGCTGTAGAAGAATTTGCCATTCTGCCTTTGCCATAGAATTCCTTTTGCTGTACTTGTTCTAATTCATATGTTTTCAGAACACCAAACAGCCTTTCAAGAGCAACCTGAGTTAAATCTCTAGATTCTCTGATGGCAGTGATTCTATGCTCTAAGTGAGTAGGCATAGTTAGTAAAAACTTCATGTTGATCTCCTTCTGAGTATATTGCTTGCCATGAACTTGCAAGTTATTGATTATCTTGTTATACCTTTCGAACACTTCCTGAATGCCTTCATTAGGGCCAGCTCTAAAGTGTTCATATTCAGAAGTTAGAATTTGTAATCTATTTTCCTTGACTTCATCAGTCCCTTCATTAATGACCTCAATAGTTTCCCAGATGTGCTTAGCATTTTTACAATTTCTCACATGTCTATACATTACAGCATCTAGGGAATCCAATAGAATGAGTCTCAAATTTTTATCCAATCCAGCTTCCTCCTTATCTTCAGAGGTATAGTTCTTAGGGTCCTTTGGATAGGATTTGGCAGGGACTGTTACAGTTCCATTAACAACTGTTTCAGTATCATGTTGCATGGGAGTTACTGGTCCATTTTCCAAAACCCACAAAAATCTTGGGTTTGCTACATCAAGAAATAACTCCATTTTGTTTTTCCACATATCATAGTTATCTTTATTAAAGATAGGAATTTTAACATTGCCTTTAGCTGACATGATGAATTTTTAAGAGAGTTAAAAATTCGAGGTTGATTTTTGATTGAGTAAAAATAGGATCTTGATTTGTATATCAATCAAATGGCTCGGATACCAATTGTTAGGTCCAATAAGATTGTAGAAGGGGGGGTTGAATACAATCTATATAATTTTCTCGAAATTTGTTCTTTGAATAAAATTTATTTTAAACAAATTTTGTGCGGAATAATATAACACAGAATTCAAGTTGAATATATCAATATATTAACTTGACGGGTGTTACAAATTAATATCAAGAGATTAATAACTAATTAGAAAATTCGACATGAACTTTTCTAATATTGCTAATTAAAATCAAGATATCAAGATATAAACTAGGAAACTTAATTCGCTAGTAGTACAAGAGTAATCAATAAACAAGTTCCAGCGGATCAGATATTACAATAGGCTTGAACTGAATTTATTGTGTGAATTAAAGCTTGAGCACTTGTGTGTAGAAGATGAGAGTGTTTTATGTTCTTGGTTCTCTTTTTTTCTTCTTGTTTCTTCCTGCTGTTGCTTCTGTCCAAGTGTTTGTTTTTATACAAAAACAAAACACTTGCTTCTGTTGAGCTGCTACATATTGACACGGTGATAGTATAGATGCCACGCTGATAGTATAACTGGCACGGTGATAGTATAGCAGCCTAGGGATAGTAGAACTCATTCCCTTAAAATAGTATGGATTTACTTAGAAATAATATACATTTACCTAGAAATAGTTTACTTAAAAACTTAGGTAATAGTATAAATATTTCGGTAATAGTATAACTGGTAGTAATAGTATAGTTTAGATATTTCGGTAATAGTATAGTATATTATTACTTGATCAGTAATAATATCTATAATACTTCAGAAATAGTATACTATTAATTCCAGAAATAATATAACTTTGGTAATAGTATAAATTCGGGGATAGTATAGTATACTATTACTAATGCAGTAATAGTATCTATATTATTCCAGAAATAGTATACCACTTATTTCAGAAATAGTATAATTGAATTTCCAGAAATAGTTCAACTGAAATTCAGAAATAGTATAACCAAAATTCTCTGAAATAGTCTAATCCATATATTATTACTGATTGAATAAATCAGAGATTAATTAACTTAATTAATTAATTAAATAAATTAATTCGAATTGAATTAATTTGTTTAATCAAATTAATAATATAGTTAATTAATAATTGACTTACTCCTTGTGAATCACTATAAATTTTGAGAAACTTCCACTGGATAATTGTTGACGTTCGATGTACTGTCTGGTTCATGAACGACTAACTCCAATATCTGTTCTTCAATTTGACTCTCAGTTGTGATCCACATACTTTCTTGGCACTCTTTAATAACTCCTGTACTGATGCTGTCTTCACGGTAATCTCTGTCACTTTAAACGAATCCAATTTCTTCAATGCTGAACTGGGGCATGATCAGTAAACTGACTCTTCTTCCAGTGTAAAACATCAAAACTATAGATTGACTTTCCTCTTTCTTCTGGCATATAGTACTTTGTGAGATTCCTGAGACAGTGAGCATTAATTACTTATTACAATCTAATTTAAGTTGAGTCGAATCCTCGAACTACAAATAGGCTGTGTCATATGCCTTTCAGAGAGAGAGAGAGAGAGAGCCGAGACGGAGATTCAGACTTGGAGAAGGATTCCCAACGCTCATGACAAGCAACGGAGATCTAGATCTACTTTTTGTCTTCTTCTTTTAGGCGATACTCTTGGATGTTTTTTGGGATTTGTTTTCTTCACTCTATTACTCTAACATTATTAATATTATTACTATTCAGACCTTGTTTTACATCATGTTATCTCTAGATCCCATGATGACGAGCCGTTCGATTATGAACTAATCGTTGTCATGGGATTCTAACGGATTTATCTATGTAGTTTAGTAGTTTGATTGTTTTAAAGATTTGTGTGTGGTGAATTGTGATATCCTTGTATGGTTGTGCTTAATGCTTTTAGATGCGTAGCTAACATCTAAATTGTATTGTTAATCTTTATTGATGCGACAGTGGATCTAAAGATTAGAACTTTCCATGCTAGCATAGGTTTATGAATGTTTTGACATCATGATTTGTAACGTAATTTTAACCATCTTATACTGCCCTATGTGATCTCAGTGGATAACTTGTGCTTAAACCGTTATGTTTTCAAATCTTATAGACATATAGGGTCTAAACATAATTGATGTCTACCCAACTTCTATCTCTTTTGTGGATGTTTGAGTAGTTTGGTATTCGTATACTAACAGGTAGCCTATACTTGTTTCGTGTTGTCCGATCAGCTATCATAACCATCACATACTTTGATTAAAGGCATCAACTCTAAACGAAGTATTTAATGAAGTTAGAATCCCATGTTTATTTTCTCATAAGTAAATCAGTTCTAAATCACGTTAGTTAATAAGATTTTAATATTGTTAAATTGCTTCTTAATTAATTTAGATAATTAAAACCCAACTTTGATATTGTCTTAGCAGTGAATAATAATCATACATTGTTGCATAGGTGCATATTCTGTTTTACACCAGTCTCTGTGGGAACGAACTCAACTTTATTCTATATTACTTGTGATCGCGTACGCTTGCGTAATTTATTGTGAACAAAAGGATGATAAGTTTTAGCTAAAAAAGGTAATCGGCTAATTATTAATATTATAATATTATTAGTTTATTGTATTAAATAGAACCGCCTGCGATATAATTGGAAAAAGAGAGATTTTATTTAGAGAAAATAAAAGGGTAACGTGAAAATTAAAAAGATGACACAATTTATGTGAAAAAGGTTTTGATTAGTTTATAGTAGTTATAATTTAATTATGTTATTTTACTAAATAGAATTGCTCAAAGTTTTTAGAAAATGAGAAATTAATATTACCCGTGATATTTCTAGAAAAAAAGGGAATTTAATTAGAAAAAATAGAAAAGATGATACGTTTTAGCTAAAAAGGTAATTGGTTAATTATTAGTATTATAATATTATTTTTTTTATTATTAAATAGCCTGTGATATAATTGGAAAAAGAGAGGTTTTAGTAAGAGAAAAAACAAAAGGTAACGTGTTTTGGATAAAAAAGGTAACCGTACATGATACAATTGGTAAAGATATTTTAGTTAGAGAAAAGGTAACGTGTTTGGCTGAAGAAGGTAATTGATTAGTTAATAGTAATTATTATGTTATTTTATTAAACAAAACTAATCATAGTGTGTTTAAAAAAGGAGAAATTTTTGTTAGATAAAATGTAAAAGAATATTGTATTTTACCTAAAAAATGAAATTATTTAATTATTGAAAAATAAAAAAAGTAATATTTTTAACCTGAAAATGGAAATTGATTAATAAAGAGAAATTTTAGTTAGATAAAATATAAAAGATATTGTATTTTACTTGAAAATGGAAATTATTAGTTATTGAAAAATAGAAAAGATAATATGTCTAACCTGAAAAAGGAAATTGATTAGCTAGTAGGATGGATTTTTATCTGTAATTGAGTAAGGGTAACCGACCGGCCTGCCAAACTTTTAATATTTCGACTTTTATATAATATTATAGACGTGGCTACTACATTTGGGACATGAAAAAAAGGAATTATGGTCAATATAAATGGGACGAAGGGGATATTTCTTCAAAAATATTTATAAGAACTCTTTAAAGAAATGAATGATAGTTTATGATAGGTCAAAATAAAATTAGGGAAAAAATGAATATTCAAATTTTAAAATATGACATGATGATATCTAAAATTTTATTAATTAATTTATCATTTGTAAAGTTAACGATAACTAATTGAAAATGTAATAAAATTCATTTATTTATACAAACTTAAATAAATTTTACTTACATAATTTGGATTCGGATTATCCAATTTCCGATCCGATTTAAACGGATATCCGAATTCCCGATATCCAGTTAAATCGAAATCGAAATAAAATTTTCATAATCCGAATTTTAAAAGCGGATATCCAATCCGAATTTTAAAACCAGACCAGATATCCGGTTTTTCTCCCCCTAATTGATGGGACATCTTCAATTTGGATTCAGAGTTTTTTTTCTATTTTAAAAATCAGATGTATCAAATTTAGATTTTAAACAATTCATTAAAATTATATAAATTTTAAAAAGTCTTCAATTAAGATTGTTACTTATCCTTGGTGAATTGGTTAAACTTTTAAAATCGGGCATATAAATATGCCGCATATTCAATAAAATTTTGGAGATTATTTCTTGGATTTTAAATATCTTGTTGTTCACTAGAAATTTTAAAAAGTATTTTAATATCCAGACATATTCAATTTAGATTTTGGAAATTCATTAAAAATGGATTCTGTTTATTTTAAATTCTAAAAAATCATTAAAAAAAATTTGTGTTGATAAATTGTTGATTTTTTTTTTGAATTTTATGAAATGACAAATTTCGATGAATTTGCTAATAATTTTTTATATCTTTTTCAATCCAACTAAAATATATGGTTTTTTTAAAAAGTAGAATCTAAAGTGTTCTTGTTAGTCACAGAGTCATACCTGTAAACATCTAATAACAAGCCTAATTGTTTATAATACTTTGCATTACTTACATGACTTCTTAACTAAGGTACCCTTTATGTAGATTTTCTACTTGTATTTAGTACTTGTAATAGGCACCAAATTTCTAGCTGTGTAATTGTACAAATCAGTCATGAATAATGCTTGAAAGAAGATACAAAGATCATGCCTCAAACTTGGAGAACAAGGTTGTAGAAATAAACACAGTTGGAGTTTGAAGATTGAAATTTGCCTAAGTACAAATTCGAGAAGTAATTTGGTCTATTCGAGAAGTCAAGGATTCGATATGTCAAAAGGCACTGTTCTATATCTCAAGGAGTCAACAAGTCAAAGCCCAATTCGATAACTCAGAGATTCGACATGTCTAGAACTCTATTAGAGAACTCAGGAAGTCAACAAGTCAAAGTATCATTCGAGTTCTTAAAGGGTCAATAAATCAAAGTCACATTCGATATCCCAAGGACTCGGAAAACTATTCGACATCTTAAGGATTCCATAAGTAAAAGGTTCTATTCGATAACTCAAGGATTCCTGAAGAAAAGACTTATTCGAGAAGTGATTCGATATGTCAAGAAAAGCTAGTTCGAGAACTCAGAGTTATCGAACTATTCAACTCAAGTTCTCGAATCTAGTACTTAGTCATTTCTCGAATGGTTTCTTGAAGATAAATTACAGAAGATGTACAAGTCAGAAAATCTACAGTAAGCCAAGACACTTACAATAACACATTACTGTAAAGTGTACATGGAAAGTCTACAAAGAAGATTAGAGAGATATTAAAGGGAACAAACAGCTAAAGAAGTGGACCTGAGCAGGTTAAAAAGAAAGTCGAATCACATGTTGCTCAGACGTTGACGAAATGGAGATAGACAAGTTATAAAGTGGATTTGTCTGTTACCACATTTGTAGTAAGTGGGTTGTACACATGTTCTATAAGTGTACAACCTCACTTCTTTAGCATTTAAGTTTTTCATTGTAATACATAGCAAATATCTCTATGAGAAACGATGCTGAGAATACCAACTTTTGTATTCCCAGGTTGTAGCATACTTGATCTAATAAAATATTAGATTAAAGTGAATTGTTTGTGTTTCATTTCCGCACTCTATATCTGTCAAATACACACACATTCAACTACAACAATCAAACACAGATTCAAACAAACTGAGTTTTAAAGAAACATCAAGAAAAGTTTGAAAATACATTCACCGCCCCTCTGTATTTTCTTGTGTGTATTTCATACTCAATAGTTTTCAATAAATTTCGGATCAAACGGCAGAAGATAACTTCTAACAATTATCTCATAGTGTTCAAACTAAGATATATGTTATATCAAAATATTTAATTCTACCAAAATCTTGACCTATGCCTCCATATATTTTTTAAGAATATCCTACTGAATAAACAACAAAATTTTAAAATTAAGGGATATTAACAAAAATATCCAACTTTTTGAAAGTATTTTCAAAAATACTATTAAAGTTTCAAATATTACATTTGGGATTGCAAACCTTGCAAAGGTTGCAATCGTATTTTTGGAAAAAGTTTTTACAACATGGATATTTTTTTAAAAATCCTTTAATTAACCACTAAATATCATTGTTGAATGTCAAAAAAATTTAAAGAACTTTTTTCTAATTAAAACAATACATCAAAATTCACACCGAGTCCCCCAGAGGAAAATAATAAGCAGTTGAGAAGAATTTACCATTTAAAAATAAATATGTTTGAGATATTTTAAAATAAAAATATCGTTAATATTTATATATTAAAAGAATAATCTCAATAAACATACTCTCTCCGTCCCACTTTAAATGATTAATTTAATTTTTTATAATCAAATTTTTTATATTTTGACTAAAGTTTACATATATTATATAACTGAAAATAATTACAAAGTATATTTAATTAAAAATATAATTAATTTACTTTAAAATGTATTTTTCATATTTTGAGAATTATGAATATATAAATTTTAACTTCAATTAAAATTGAATAAATCTGACCATTGAAAAATTACTTAAAGCGAGAGGAGGGAGTATTTAATTTTGAGTAAAGTGTACTTTGTGTACCTGAAGTTTGGCCTAGACACCACTTGCAATACCGAACTTTAAAATCGAGCATAAGCAATACTGAACATGCAAATTTACTTACACGTTGTATACTGCCATCAGTCTAGCACTAACTCCGTTAGTTTGACAGGGGTAAAATTGTACTTTACTCATCAAACAATTCAATCAAAATAAAAAAAAAATTCAAGAACACCTTCTTCCACCTCCAGAATCCGGCGACCGGAGGTGGAATCCGGCGAGCTCAGTTTCCGGCTGCAACACCATAGAACACAGCACAACACACACGATTCTGCAGCACATGATTCTGCAGCTAAACGAATGCCCAACATCTTGACAACAATAACCGAACAAAACACACTCAAAATCCGATCAAAACGGACCAAAGAAATAGATTTTCCGGCGAGGTTAACATCCTTTCCGGCCAAAATTCGTTTCGTTCATATCAAAACCAAATCGTGTGTTCTATATCACAAATCAAAGCTTATGAAACCCCCAATCTTTCCCCTAACACCACAAACATGAACAATCAACACATACTATGGACGATTGATTTGAACAAATTGGTCAAAACGTACAATTCGTATATCTCATAATCGAAAATAATTGAAGCAATTAAACACATAAAACAACTCCCTAGGATCATATTAAGCTATTCAAGCAATCAAATCAACCGAACAATTACTAAAATCGAAAACCCCAATTTTTGAATAAGAACCCTAAAATCTGCAGTTTTATACAAAAATTCATAACAAATCATTAAGTTACCCTCCCCAAAGATTGATTACAGATTATGAAACTAGATGTCGAGGGCTACATTTTGAGCACTTGTACGTTAAAATCGGATTTCGCCAATGTTTCCAAATTTGTGTTTGATCTTGATGAACAAGAGAGAAATTCTAATTTCTTATTAATTAAAATGATTTTATGATTTTTATGCCATAACAAAGAAATGGATGGGAAAATACATTTTTACCCCTGTGAAATTAACGGAATTACTGCCAGGCTGACGGCAGAAGCCATCGCCTCTTCATACTGCCATCACAAAACTCATATCAGTTGTGTAGTTCACCAATCACTGCCCTTGCTCGAGTAAACATACCGCCATCACAGAAGCCATCGCCTCTTCATCACAAAACTCAAATCAGTTGTGTAGTTCACCAATCACATCAGTGGTTCCACTTGGTGAAAACAAACTTCCCGTGGTCCTTGATTCTGACAGCAAGTGCTATAACATTTTAGAAGATGATGACATACCAGAGATACACAAGGAACATCCTGTCTCTTTTTCGGAAGTAAAAGTAACATCTCCGAATAAAAAAGGAGTTTCCCCACCACATAGTCGCTTCCCTGAGCTCAGACCTAGCTCTTCTATGACTACACTTAGAGGTGGTCGGAAGTTTATATTGAAGGCTGTTCCATCTTTCCCACCACTTGATACATGCACTGATGTCAAAAGCACTAGTAGTCCAAGTAACATGCTCTGAATTCTAGAAATGTTATTTGACTGACAATGGTACAAGGTTTTAAAATTCCTTTAATCTGATTGACAGGGGAAGATGCTATAAGAAGTCAGGCTCGGGTGTCCGTCCATCTCTCCTTAGGTTGGGCTGTGAAATACAACAAGAGAATTCAATAGGTCATCTCTTCTATACCCTTAAAAGTTTTTCGGCTTCTTGTTGATGCAAGTTTTTCTCCAAATGGGCTAATTCCTCGTCATATTGGTAAACCTTATGTTGGCACTTTTTGGAGGAGTTGTAAACATGAACCCAAGATTAACTGAGAATTTTGTTAATAAGAGAGTGTCCAAGTTGATAGTAACTTATGGGTACATGAGAGCATTTTAATGACCCTCAATGTGCGGTAACTACTTAGAGCTTGTATAGGGACCAAGTAAATTCTATTATACTTTACGCACTTCTCCGCCACAGTTTTATAGAAGTTGGCTCAGTTTGATATTGCTTTTGAGGAAGATATGAGACAATATCAATACAAAAGAAACACCTGGACTCGGTTCTCTTCAATGGAGGCTAGCAAAGTTGCCTATTTGAGTAGATACTAGTTTAGTTTGTTTGCTTTTGTAGCTTCTTTGCAAAATCATATATTCCAGGAATGTGTGAGTTTCTTTTATTTTTTTTTCCCAAGCCATTTTGCTTGTAATTCTAGTATCTGTTCTCATACATGCGGTTGGTGAGAATCGAATCTTGACGGTTCAACAAGGCATAGTCCTCATTTACCACATGAGCACAAGTTTATTTGCATTCACAGATGTGGATTTGGCGAAAGTAATTACAAAAAGGTCTTTCCTAAAAAAATCAAGAGTAGTGCTAGAGGTACTAAATTGAGTATCAAAATTTATTACGAAACGATATATCATTAATTACTTGGCATTTTGGGATATTTTAATTGGATGACCCTGGCGGGTCCATTACAATTATAACTAATCAAAACAATGTCACATCATTTTGCAACAATTTTTGATATCCAATTTGGTACCTCTAGCATTTTTTAAAAATCAATGCACAATGTATTTAATATTTTGGAGCCAAGCAGTAATGTCAAGTGTTTTCAGAGCCAAACATGCCCCATTGTTTCATTTATAAGAGTTACTGTACAACGAGATCCTGGGGTGCAGTTTATTTTCCAATTATAGCTCACATTTGTAAGTTAAATGAATATTTAATAAATTAATAAATTTAGATAAATATAAAAAAGCCAAATGTTCTTTTTTGATCAATAACTATTAGTAAAGAAAACATTTTGAAGTTTATTTTCCAATTATAGCTCACATTTGTAAGTTAAATGAATATTTAATAAAATAATAAATTTAGATAAATATAAAAAAGCCAAATGTTCTTTTTTGATTAATAACTATTAGTAAAGAAAACATTTTGAAGTTTATTTTCCAATTATAGCTCACATTTGTAAGTTAAATGAATATTTAATAAATTAATAAATTTAGATAAATATAAAAAAGCCAAATGTTCTTTTTTGATCAATAACTATCAGTAGAGAAAACATTTTGAAGTTTTGCTTTTGCCAAAGTACATTTAACAAGTGTTATTTCGAATGGCTCAATCATGCAATCTTATTTTCAAGTAATAATAAAAGCCTACCTCGTAAATTTTGAGCTAACATAATAAGAATATATTCCATTCAGGTTATTATATGTCAAACTTAAATTATGAAATTTTGATAATTATATTTGACTTTAGTTTTTGTATGGAGTTCCGTACAATTGATGGTAGGGGTGAGCACAAAAATCCGAAAATAATATTATTTTATTTTCCAATTCGGTATTCGAATATGAAAATCCGGAAATTAGGATATTCGATCCGAAAAACAGGACCCGATATCTGATCCGATTTTTTTTATGAATTCGGTTACGGATCCGAATCACAATTTTTTACAAATCCGGATATCCGGATCCGATCCGATTTTTAATATTTATTAAGAATAATTTATATATTTAATAAATAATGTACTTATTATAGACAAATAATTCAACATTGAACATATTAAATTAAGTAATGATTATCACTAATAAATTAATGATTTTTATGTATATCACATAAGTTTATAAGTATTTTAGGTGTAAAAACGTAAATAGGGATGTACTTAATGTTGAGTATTGAACACACGAATAGAATACAGAGAGGGGTGAATGGATTCTTGAACTTTTCTTGTTCTTGAATTTGTTTGGTGTATGTAGCAAGCTATGTGTTATATGCGTGTGTAGAACTATAAGTGCGGATAGTGAACAACACAAGACACAATATTCACTTTAATATAATATTTCATTAGATAAAGATTTGCTACAAACTGTGAATACAAATGATAGTATTCTCAGCTTCGTTTTCTCAGAGAAATGTATTTTCTAAATGTGAATCTTAAAACTTCTCTCTCTCTAACTAAAGAAGTGAGGTTGTATTCTTATAGAACATGAATACAACCTACTTACTACAAATAAGGTTACAGGATAAAAAACTTTCTAGGATGTCTATCCTATTTGAGTAAGCGTACAAACGGCTACAGGTTTGACTTCTTGAAGTTCTGTTCAGATCCACTTCTTTAGCTCTTTGTCTCTTGTACATCTCTCTAATCTTCTTTGTAGGCTTTCCAAAGTACCTTACAGTTCGTGGTCCATAAAGTGCTTTGGCTTGTTGCAGGTTTTTGACTTATACAATTTCTCCAGTATTTTGTCTCCAAGATTGTATTCGAGAAGTAACTTAGTGATTGATTGGAGAACTAGAATTGACTTGATAGATAACTCTGAGTTCTCGAATACTGCAAAGCTGACATATCGAATCACTTCTCGAATAGCTCTTTTCTTCAAGAATCCTTGAGTTGTCGAATAGAGCATTTAACTTATCGAATCCCTGAGATATCGAATAGCTTTCTGAGTCTTTGAGATATCGAATACAACTTTGACTTGTTGACTCTCAGAGAACTCGAATACCACTTTGACTTGTTGACTTCTTGAGTTCTCGAATAGAGTAATAGACATGTCGAATCTCTGAGTTATCGAATGACACTTTGACTTCTTGACTCTCAGAGATGTCGAACAGTGTTTTTACAGATATCGAATCCTTGACTTGTCGAATGCTAGACTTCTCGAATAGAACAAAACACTTCTCGAATTGGTACTTAGGCAAATCTTCATTCTTCGAATTCCAACTGTGTTTATTTTGACAGTCTTGATCTTCAAGCTTGAGGCATTATCCTTGGAACTTCTGTCAAGCATTATTCTCTGACTTTTAATTACAGTTACACAGATAGAAATTGATGCCTATTATAAGTACTACAACAAGTAGAAACTCTACAACTAGAGGTTCCCTTAGTTAAGAGGTCATGTAAGTAATGCAAAGCATTACAAACAATTAGTCTTGTTATTAGATGTACTCAGGCATACCTCTATGACTAACAATCTCCCCCAAATTGTGAGTGAGACCCTTAGTCACAATTTCATGTCTGATAACAAGCCTAACATACATAAAGATAAAACTTGACAGTACATGTATGAAATTGAATAACAACATGGATAGAACTACAATGACTGATTTTACAGACTATGATGAAATACTAGCCTTTGTCATTTGATTCCATCTCCATTGCCTTGGCTTGTAGATCATCATATGCCTTCTGTTTCCTTTCTTTTTCATTCCTTGCATTCTCATCCATAGCTTTTATGATCTCTGCCATAGCATCTAGTTCTTCAAGCAGAATAGAGTTCTTGAAGTCTTGAAGTACTGGCTTCAGAATGTTGGCAGGATAGTGATTAAGTAGGTTCATTCTTATATTGACCTGATCTCCATTTCTTCTCCTATACTTCACAACATAGGGATTGAATTGAACTCTACACAATCCTTTTGCCCTTAGCTTTTCTGCTTCAACTTCCATCCTATCAATCTCCTTCTCCCTTTCTAGCCATTTCTCAAAGCACCCCTTTCTTATCTTCTCAACATAGTCTCTCTTCATCTTCACAAAATCAATCAACTCTAGCTTCCATACTCTCTCCACTTGTCTTCAGAATCCAATAATGCAATAATTTTTTCTATCTCATATAGCTTGCCCCAATTTTGACAACCCCTTTGTTTGAATTTTGTTGGCGTGATGTTTTGATGATGAATACAAATGGTGCATTGTAATACTTCATGTGTATTTATCTAATCTTGTTTTGCAGGAAGTATTGATCAATGATTAAGGGGGAGCTTTTAGCTCAATCACATATTGGTATATAATCATCAAAAAGGGGGAGATTGTTACCCTAGTGTGTTTTGATGTTATATACAGCAAGCTGATTGCTTATCTTGTACTAGGTTCACTATATCTAGCTTACAATTATATGATTGAATCACTTGATATATCATTTGCATATATATATATATATATATATATATATATGAGAAAAAGGACCCTGAGATTGATCTCAGGGAACTTTTCCTAAGATACTAAAGAAATATACTTTAAATCTGATTGGGCCCGCAGGGCTAATTAAATTTTTTTTGATTTTACAAAAATGCCCATACTATAAAAATTCTGATTTGCATTTAATTCACATGTATCTCAGGAAATTTACCTGAGATACATCTCAGGTTCCCCAATTTATATATATATATATATATATATATATATATATATATATATATATATTTGTGTGTGTGTGTGTGTGTGTTTGCTATGTATAAGTATACTCTCAAGTAACTTGGTTGGTGATATGAAAATGCAAAGGTATAAAGCCATCTATTTGTTTAGCTCACCAGAACCAAAACAGCAAGCTGACATGAACTCGCCGGAACCAAAACAGCAAGCTGATACGGACTTGGCAGAACCAAACAACAAGCTGACATGAGCTTGCTATGTTATTTCGGTAATTTACTAACTTGGTTTTGCAGGGAAAATAGCCTACTGATTATTTAATCAGAATATACAAACAGTAAACCATTTGGTGCTTCAACAGTGACAGTTTGGCAAGCCAGTTGCACGCAGTCAATATGCAAACATCAAGCCATTTCCAACTATCCAGAATTCCTGTAGATAAAGATCAACTATACACATTCATACTCTCAGGTAACTTGGTTGATGATATGGAAGGGCAAAGGTCTAAAGTCATCTATACGATCAGCCTATCAGAACCAAAACAGCATGCTGATATGAACTCGCCAGAACGCAAACAACAAGCTGATTCTGTCTGGTAGAAATAAAGAAACTTGCGGTTTTCAAGGAGCAATTGGTGGAAACAACTTTAGAAATATTGTAAGGACCCTCTGAATTATTCTAGCATGCCAGAGCATAACTCAAGTATATTGGGGGACAATATATTCTTTGCTTTGAAATAAGGAAAGTAGCATAATACTTTTGACTTATTTAATTACCAACCATATGCTCTTGTCTCCCTCATCATGTCAAATATTCCTCCTGCATACACGCTCCAACTCTTCTCCTCACAACTGATATTCAAAGCTTCATCATTCGATTTTCAACAAAAACTCTTCTAATGGTTTCAAAATTTATTAATGCCGTTGGATCCTTTCAAAGCTTGAATTCAAAATATTCTTGTTTACCTATTTAAGAGCTGGTCTTGTTCAGTTCCAATACATCCATTAAAGTGCAGAAACAAGAATCCATACACAACTTCAAAGCTTACATTGCAAAATCCTCTTAAACCTCTCAAACCCTTATATACACACATATATACATTCAGAGGGTTCATTAGGTTAAGTTGTATTTATTCAA
This sequence comes from Saposhnikovia divaricata, assembly GCA_036435485.1. NCBI lineage: Eukaryota > Viridiplantae > Streptophyta > Magnoliopsida > Apiales > Apiaceae > Saposhnikovia > Saposhnikovia divaricata. The sequence continues at coordinate 49,606,916 of CM071595.1, read as the reverse complement.
ACAATTGTATTGTTCAATTTGTATTTAATAGATGCTGTACAAGTTTGGCTTAAGGTTTTGGGTCGGTCGAACTAGACTAGAGAAGGATACTTTGTAAGTATTGCTTAGAGAGTTAGTTCAGCACAACAAACAGCAAGCCATTTGTCAGCAGGATTGGTAAGGATTAGTTGCTGGATATATTGGCTAGGGAACAAGGGTTTGGTGAACGTTGCTAGAGAAGTATAGCTTAGAGAGCAGGTTCATAAACAGGTGTTCAGCAAGCCATTTGTCAGCAGCTGGGATAAAAGGGAGATATATTATTGTATCTTGTAATCGGTTTTTCATTGATCAATAATATATTCTCTTACCAGGTTGGTAAGGGACCAGGACGTAGACCATAGGGGATTAGGGGTCGAACCTGGCTAAAAGACCTTGTGTGATATTTAATTTTCTGCATATTACTTACTGCACTGCATTTTAGTTACAATCAGTTTGACATTTATAAACTGCTTAATCACAAACAACAAGCTGTTTCTAGTAAAAATTAAATTATGTCATAAATAAGCATTGTTAGCCATAAACACCTATTCACCCCCTCTAGGTGTTGATTTTCAAATTTCATCTATCTTCCATCAGTGTATTTGATTTCAAGGCAGTCATTCACAATTGCAGCATAGTAGATTCTTTGAGCTCTTAGAAATTGCAGTTGGTCTTCATCAAAATCTTCATCTGTGGTTGGAGTTTTAATCCTGGAATGGTTGTTAGGGCCCTTGATTTAGATGGCTTCACTTTTCTTGCAGCTTGTTTAAATTTGACCTTTTTCACTTGGTTGCTTGGCAGAAACTTGTGACCCTTGCTTGTAGACCATTGTAGTACACCATTAGTAGTTTGACTTTGGAAACATATACATGGTTTCTTGAGTTGAATCTTCTTCTCTTCTTGAGGTGGCAAGACAGTTGCAGAAGCCATAGCTGTAGATTTTGGTAGGTCATTACTAGTTGTAATTACCCTAGACATAGAGTCTTGTGTTGTGGTGAGGTTACTGTTAGTAATGCCTAGGGCTTGCTATTTTCCACTTTTCCTCTCATAGACTTTTCCTTGGTCATCATCACCCTTCCTATCTTTATTGTACTTCTTCTTCTTCTTCTTGTCTTCATCATCCTTATCACTCTTGTGATGTCTTCTCCTCCCATCACTCTTATCCTCATCTTTATCATCCTTCTTTCTCCTTAGGTTTCTCCTCCTTAGGCTTCTCCCCCTTAGGTTTTGAGTTCCTTAAGGTCCCCTTCTCCCCCTTAGGCTTGTTGTCAGGCACAGAGGCTTTGGTAGGGGCCTTTGGGTTGGAAGAGGTGGGATTGATAGATTCATCAGGCAGAGGGAGTCCCATGTGCTTCATCATAGCAGACAGCATCAGTTGTTGGTGAAGAAGAACCTCGGCTGTGGTGGTGGCTTGAGTGTCCAACTTTTCAGTAAGAGTTGCAACTGTGTCTGTAAGATGAGCATTTGATTGTTTGAGGAAGCTCACTTCGTGTTCAAGAGTAGCCACCTTGGTGAACAACTCAGAAGCTTTAAATCCAGAAAGAGATTGGTCATTGAGTCTTTGCACTTCAAACTTGGTCATGTCATGGAGAGGGACTTCAGTCACCAATTTGTCACCATATTGATTGGCAAAGAGAGTCCTAAGTACTGCATTGGCATCAGTTATCTGATTAGAGAGCTTTTCCATTTGAGTAGCCATATTGTTGACAACACTTTGAAGCAATATTAATGAATTATCCATTGTAGTGCCGGTGGCTTTGCATCCCTGAATGTCCTTGATGACAGAGTTGAGAAAAGGGAACTTGGAGGCAAAGTCCCTTTTGATTTCATTTACTTCCTTGATTGTGGCTGCACACACTTCATTAATTTCTATCTTAAGGCCCTTGCCAAGATAGTGTGCAGCTTTCAAAATTCCCTTGTAGGTGTCATTGACATCTTCATACACCTCACCAGGAGTTAGAGATTTGGCATTGGACCCTAATGAGGTGATGTACTCTTCTTTGAGGAATTGAAGACCTTCTGAGAGAGCAATGTCATACTTTCCTTGTAACCAGGCATCTAGATTGCCATCTCTTTCAGCATCATCTATTATCTTTTCCTTATGCAGCCCCACATCATCTCTGTGACATAGGAGAATGGCCTCATAGTCTGGATCTGGCATGTTTGCAGTGAGTAGGTTTTGAGCAATCTTTGTGAACTCAGAAATCTGATCCATAATTAAGTTTTGAAGAGCTTCAACAGTTAATTGTTGTGGAACAGACCCTGATCCTGAAGCACTGTCATGTTGCACAGGCTTCAACCATTGGGACATGAAGTTAGATCTAGAGCTAGGTAAGCTAGAATCCTCAGTTACAGATGCAACTTCTGCAACCGGATGAATTGACTCTACTACTGTTGTCTCCACAGGAGTGGGATGAGTTACAACAGTAGTTGACACAGGCACAGAGTCTCTAGTGAAAACTAGCGAATCCTCTGTGTTTGTGATGGTGTCATTAGGATATTCCCCAGCTTGCATTCCCTCACCATCTAGATGTGGTTCCTGGGTGGTGAGCAAAGTGTCATGCACTAAGTCACTTGAATCCATTGGCTCACCAAGAGGAGAGAATTCTTGGTGATCAATGCCTTGCTCCTCAATTGCTTGAGTTGCAGGTTCCAAAGAAATTTGAGATGTAGATTCTGGAAGAGAAGTGTCTTTTAGAGTAGATTTTTGCAACTCCCTCTGAGAAATAGAGGGAGCTTCAAGTGTGATGTGCTCTCCACTCAGTGTAGTGCCAGCGTTATCACTCCTTGGTGCTGACTCTTTATAAGAAGGTGCATTGGGGAAGATGATTGATTCTGTAGATGCACCCTATTGAGAAGATACATCTAGTGAACTGTGTGCCCCTGATTTTACAACTTCAGCCATTTGTGTGACTGAAGAGGTGGTTTGTGATTTCTTTTTCTTTGGTCTCTGTAAGGGTGACTCAGGTTCCTCACTTTCTAGACCTAATTATATAACCAATGCTGCTTCTGTCAAGATATTCAAGGGCTCAGATTCAATCTGTTTTCTCTTCTTCTTCTTCTTTTTACTAACACCACCCTGTTGAGAGGATGATGCAGGTGGCTCTGTGTTTGGTAGAGTGTTTGTTTGAGGAGGTTGGTTAGCAGGTCCTGGGTTAGAATTTTGTTCTACTTGCTTGGGCTGTGCTAACTATGATTTGGACTCAAATATTGGCATGTTGTGGGGGTAAGTCCTAAATAAACTCTCCATATGGGGAGTTATTTTAAGTCTTACATCCAGATCATTCCTAGTCTCCAAGTTACAAAAAATGAGTTTGGTCATGGATCTAGGATAGCCTATTCTACTCTTATCTATTCCAGGCAATTCAATCAATTTCTTATTTACAAAATTAAGTGCAGATTGAATAAAGCGAGGGAAGAAAATTTCAATACCTCTCTTGGCTGAGTTCTTACCAAGTCTCCCGTACAGCTCCTGCATAATTAATTGGCCAACATTGATATTTTTCCCATTAACTAAGGCATAGCCTATTTGCTGTGTTGGTGCACTAATTTGGTCAAAGCTTGACTTTCTTGCTGTAAAGACTTGAAGAATGGTGGCAAAGACATAACTCCATTCCTTCCTCAAGAACTTCCTATTCAAATGTCCAAGTTTGATTTCATCTGAGTAGTGAATGAAATCAAAGAAGTCCTCCAATTCACCATTTGTGGCTGGACTTTCATACACCTCCTGTTGTAAGCCCAATGCTTGATTCATGTCTTCAGTGGTGATAGTGATTTCCTTGTCCTAAATTTTTCAGTAGACTATGTATGACGTTATTGCATTCTCTAGGGCCATAACTTCTACAGTAGCAGTCTTCCAAAACTGTTCCAGTAGGTCTAGATACAGAGTTGGGTTGGCTGAGAGTGCATCCTTGATGTATGACTGTGACATCCATCGAATAAAGCACTTGAAGTTCACATTGGGTGCTTCAACATCGTTGGTTATTGCGATGAAGTTGTTTGTTTGGGTATGGTGAGTTGAGTGTTTACCATTGATACACACACACACACACACACACACAGAGAGAGAGAGAGAGAGAGAGAGAGAGAGAGAGAGACAGAGAGAGAGAGAGAACGAAGATTGAAGAAGAAATTTAGCTTCAGAAGTTAGGGTTTTCAGAGGTTTTGGAGAGTTAGATGCTTGAGAAATCAAATGAAATGAATCGAATAGATGTTGAATTGTATAAGTGTGAAGTACTTGAATTGTCGATTCGATATATGTTTTGTATCGACAAGTCAGGCATTCGAGAAGTAGAAATCAACTATTCGATAAGTCAAGAGAGGCTTATTCGATAACTCAAGCAGGTTGTAACTCACAGCTGGCAGTTATCTAACTTAGAAATAATTCTAAATTAAATAAAATATGTTTTTTTGAGTGATTTAAAATTCTGAATAAAAATCCAAAAACGGTTAAGATTCAGCGAGAATTCAGCCTTTTCAAATGATTCGAGAACTCCAATACAGTATTCGAGAACTCAGTCATTAGAGAACTCAATTACCATATTCGAGAAGTCAAACATGTCTTTGTTCGATATCTCCAAAAAGGCACTATTCGAGAACTCGAGAGTGTTCCAAATAGACTTGTTAGAGAAGTTAACCATTGACATGAAAGTCATTAGAGAAGTCTGACTTATCGAACAGTTCTTTTCACTCATAAAATTCAATTTTCACTATCTTTTAAAATTTACCAGTAATATTCAATGGAGAATAATTCTAATAAATTAAATAGTGATTTTCTAAAAATTTCATATAAATTTCAAGTTGATATAATATGATTTTTCAACATATGCAACAGATTTGAAATATTTAAAAATCATATTTCAGCCAACACTTACTTCAAAAATATTGAGAATTTAGATAAAGTAAGTGTTTACTGCTGCAACAATCTAGTTGATATTTTCACTTAGCCAGATTCTGAAGAATTCAGCATTCCAATCTCACTAACCAACCTTGTGAAGGTGGCTTCATCCAATGGCTTAGTGAATATATCAGTTAGTTGTTTATCTGTGGAGACATAATGCAACTCAATGTTTCCATTAGTTGCATGCTCCCTAATGAAATGATATCTGATGTCAATGTGCTTTGTCCTAGAATGATTGACAGGATTGGAAACTATAGAGATTGCACTTGTGTTGTCACACATGTTTGGAATTCTTTCCAACACAAGTCCATAATCTCTAAGTTGATTTCTAATCCAAAGCACTTGAGCACAGCAACTCCCAGCAGCTATGTATTCAGCCTCAACTGTGGAATTTGACACAGATTGTTGTTTCTTGCTGTACCAAGAGACTAACCTTTGTCCAAGAAACTGGCAGCTACCTGAGGTGCTTTTCCTATCCACTCTGCATCCAGCATAATCGGCATCAGAATAACCAACTAAACTGAACCCTGTGTCCTTAGGATACCATAAACCTAAGTTTGGAGTGCTCTTCAGATATCTAAAGATCCGCTTTATAGCAATCAAATGTGACTCTTTTGGATTTGATTGAAACCTTGCACACAGACATATAGCAAACATGATGTCTGGCCTACTTGCAGTGAGATAGAGTAGAGAACCAACTATGCCTCTGTAGACTGAGGTATCTACTTTCTTGCCTTTAGCATCTTCATCCAATTTGGTGGTAGTGGCCATGGGTGTCTTTGCAGGTGAGCAGTCTTCTAAGTCAAACTTCTTCAATAAATCCTTGATGTACTTGGTTTGACTGATAAAGATACCATCCTTCCTTTGACTAACTTGTAACCCAAGAAATAATGTGAACTCTCCCATCATGCTCATCTCATATCTGCTCTGCATGAGCTTAGAGAATTTCTCACACAGCTTCTCATTTGTAGAGCCAAATATGATATCATCCACATAGATCTGAACTAGGATAATATCATTACCATGCTTCTAATAAAACAGTGTCTTGTCCAATGTGCCTCTAGTGAATTGATTTTCAAGAAGAAATTGTGATAAAGTATCATACCATACCCTTGGAGCCTGCTCAAGTTCATACAATGCCTTAAGCAATCTGTAGAAAAATTCTGGGAAATGTGGATCCTCAAAGCCAGGTGGTTGTTGTACATAAATTTCTTCTTCCGACTCTCCATTCAGAAATGCACTCTTGACATCCATTTGATAGACTTTAAAGTTTGAATGAGCAGCAAATGCCAAGAAGATTCTGATGGCTTCCAATCTAGCAACAGGGGCAAATGTCTCATCATAATCAATGCCTTCCTGTTGAGAGTATCCTTTTGCAACCAACCTTGCTTTATTTCTTACTATTACACCATCTTCATCCAACTTATTTTTCAGAACCCATTTAGTTCCAACAATGGTTCTGTTCTCTGGTGCAGGCACAAGCTCCCATACTTTGTTTCTTTTAAATTGATTCAGCTCCTCTTGCATAGCAACAATCCAATCTGGATCCAACAGTGCATCATCAAGTTTCTTAGGCTCAATTTGAGATAGAAAGCAACCATAGAGACACTCATTTTGAGTAGCTCTCCTAGTCCTTACTCCTGCATTTGGATCTCCAATAATTTGCTCTGCAGTGTGTGACCTATCCCATTTCCTTGAGTGCTCAGTTTGATTTCTCAACCTTGATGTTGCTTCATCATCCAAGTCATGATCATTTTCATTTCCTCCCCCTGTGAAGTTGCCACTATTCACAGGTGTGTCTTGGATGCTTGTCTCTTCACTATTGATTGGCACAAATTCTTCCCTTGCTTCATCATTCACTGGAATTGGTTGAGTTGTAGTCTCAACTTCTGTTTCAATCTCTTCATTAGAATCATCTAGATTTTCAAACCTTAATGGATCTTTATCTTCATCATTAGCTTCTTGTAATCCAGGTAGTTTACTGTCATCAAAAGTCACATATGTGCTTTCCATAACTTTCTTTTGACTGATGACATAAACTTTGTATGCAATTCTCTCCATAGAATAGCCAAGAAAAATTCCTTCAAATGCCTTTGCATCAAACTTTCCAACATATTCTAAATTATCCTTCAACACAAAGATTTTGCTTCCAAAAGTATGAACATACTTTAGAGTAGGCTTCTTTCTAGTCATCAAATTGTAAGGTGTCTTTCCAGTGTTTTTGTTGATGAGAGTTCTGTTCTGGATATAGCATGCAGTGCTCACAGCCTCAGCCCAAAAACATGTAGGCATCTTTGCATCAAGCAACATTGTTCTAGCAGCCTCAATTAGAGTTCTATTTTTTCTCTTAACTACTCCATTTTGTTGTGGAGTCTTTGGAGCTGAGAATTGTTGTGAAATGCCATTCTCTTTGCAAAATGCTTCAAGTAAGGCATTTCTGAACTCTGTTCCATTATCACTTCTAAATGTAATCACACTTGCATTGTTGGCCTTTGCTTCCTTATCAACTTTCTTTATGTGCTCAATGATTACTTGTGAAGTCTCATCCTTTGATGCTAGAAATTTCACCCATGTATACCTTGTGTAGTCATCAACCATTACTAGGGCATACTTCTTTCTTGAGAGTGACATAATATTGACAGGCCCAAACAAGTCCATATAAATTAGTTGCAGAGGCTTGGTTATTGATGTCACTGTCTTTGACTTGTGGCTTGACCTTTTCATCTTTCCTTTTTGATAGGCCTCACACACTCCTTCTTGACAGAATTCAAGTGTGGGCATGCCTCTCATTAATTCTCTTTTAACTAGAGAATTAATGGCCTTGAAGTTCAGGTGTGATAACATCTTGTGCCATAGCCAACAGTCTTCATTTGATGCTTTTGAATAGAAGCAACAAACTTTGTCCTTGCTTGCAGAATCCATATGGCTATAAACAGGCTTCCTTTCCTTACTCCAGATAGAGCAAAGTCACCAGTCTTCTTGTGGGTGATCAAACATTCATCTTTGTCAAAATTTATCTTGAATCCTCTATCAGTAAACTGACCAACACTTAGCAGATTATGCTTGAGTCCCTTGACTAATGCTACATCTTCAATGATGACATTTCCAACTTTCAACTTGCCATATCCCAATGTGTTACCCATGCTGTCATCTCCAAAAGCAACCATTGGGCCATCCTTCTCTTCATATTGTGATAGCAGGGCCATATCACCAATCATGTGATTTGAGCTTCCACTGTCCAAAATCCACATGACCTTCTTTTCATTTTCTTTGCCCTGCAAACACAAAGGTATTACTTCTCCTTTGGTACCCAAACAAGTTTGGGTCCACTTGACTTAGAAACAGATTTATCAAAAATAGCATGCTAATCAAATTTCTTAGGACTAGTCTTCTTGTCACTGTTAGAAGTCTTAGAAACTGAGTTCTCAAACTTAGGTGACAGAGGTACCTTCCTAGCTGTAAGAGGACTTGAAGACTCTGGCCTTGTGTAGTGTGTGTGAATATTGTGACTGATGCAACCATCCATGAATTGTCTTCTCAAATTAAAACAGCTAGTCATAACATTCATATTGCATGGCATACATTCAAGTTTATCACAAAATGGTGAATCTCTATGTCTTAAAGGCACAGAGCAATCATAGAATGGTTTAGCTACACTACCAGTTGGTTTCTTGCATGCATGTGTTAAGTGATTAGTGAAAGTGTTTGTCCTAAATCCAATCATGTATGATGAGTTAGGAAGAACTTTCATGTATTCTTGTTTGATTTCATTAATAATAATAAAAGACTTGTTTTGATTTTATTACGGGCATTATCTATTTAAATTGTTTTAAATAAGATGTTCCATAGTTTAGAGTAAAGCTTCTAGTATTATAATGAGATTATAATAGTGAGAACTAGAAGATGATAACTCTAGACTTAAACAGTTCCTGATCATAGGATAACTAATCGGAAGTTAGTGAATCCGCAAAGATTGGTACATACTGTGCTTGCTCCCTTCAGGAGGATGTCTGTTCTCATAGGCATTTGTGTGGTGACACTATAGCTAGTATGTAGGTGCTTATTATGGAATAAGTTCACTGAACATGACTCGATAAGTTGGACAACTAATGGAGTTTACTCACGTGTCAATAGTTATTCACTGAGTGATAGTTGTACAAGTGTCCTTAGACTTGAGATCGTTAGAGTAATCTTGTATATAATGAACTGTGCTTTGGTTTAGTCCTTAGTCCCAAGGACATCCATTAGGTCTATTCTGGGTACAGGGATTTATGTATGGAGATAGTTAACGATCAATAAAGAATCTACCCCTTCCAGTAAGGAAGTGAATATCCTATGTTATTCTTAGTATGCGAGTTCTGGAATCTCTGGCCAGAGTGTATGAAATTAGAAAGGAGTTTCTAATTTGCATTAATATGAACTTTGCATCATGAATAAGAAATCATATGATTAAATTTGATAGGCCTGACACGAGATCCATGCCTTGTATTTAATCGGGATATTGTAGGGTAGAAGGAATTGATTGTACGGTAACTAGTCACTGACAGGTTCTTGGTATTCTAAGCAGTGAATTCATATTATCCGGATAGTCGCGATATGTTGAGAAGCATCACTCACGATGTAGAATAAATATAATTAATCAGTTAATTATATTTAATGAATTATTAGAATTCATATAAATAATAAATAAAAAGTTTATTATTATTTATTTCTACTACCGGCTTAATATTGAACCTACAGGGTCACACCATAAAAGAATATTTTCTTTGATGAAAAGTTTTAAATTTTGAGAGAGAGAATTATTTTCTAAATAGTTTAGAAAAAGAAATAATGATTAAAATAGTTTTAATTATTACTAAAGCATTTTATAAGATAAAATGTGGGGTTAAAATATATTATTAAGATAATATTAAAAACCCTAAGCAAGCCCTATAAATAGAATGAGATGGCTCATTCTAAAAGATATCTTAAGTTTTGGTTTTTGTGAAGAACTTAGAAAGGCTAGCCACCATCATCTCTCTCTCTCTCTTTCTAAACCCTCCATTTTTATAAAAGCTAGTTTTATAAAAAGTTTTATCGAAGAAGATACTTCTTGGTGGATACCGGTAGAGTGCTTCACACTCTGAGGAGCAACTGCTTGCAAACACCATTTTGAAAAGCTTCGATTTTAAGGTATGGTTACGATTCCTCGCTCTTTTCATTTTATATGATTTTCTATATGTGCGATTATATGGTTTTTACGGAAATAAATGTTATTTGCGCTTCCGCTCATCCGAAAATTCCTTCAATGGCATCAGAGCTAGGTTCTTGCATATAGAGAGTCATATAAAAATTTCAGATTTTTTTATGCATGTATGGATTTATTATGATTTTTGTAAGTTTATTTTGATTTAATTATGAATTAATTCGAAATAATTTTTGCATATGATTTTGACCACTAATCTGAGTTCTACAAGTGTTGTAGATGATCTGGGTATTTTTCTCATAATTTTGTGATGTGTAGATTATTTGTTATGAATTTTTAAAAATTGTTTTAATTAAAATTCATAAAATAATCATGCATGTGAATATTATGAAATTAAAATTTGCACTAGGTCCCCTTGCCGACCTTATAATTGATGCTGCTGTTTGATTTCAGAAATCATATTATTTTGATTTTTTATTAATTTATTAATTAATTGTTAATTAATTTATTAATATTAAAATAAAAATAATGATAATAATAATAGTTATTATTAATACTACAGTAAAGGTCATTCATGGTTATAAAGGCAATAGCAGTTACAATTTACAAAGCACAAGCGTTGTCATCTGTCGGATCAGTAAAAAAAAAAAAAAAAAAACTGCTGTTGTCCCGGGCGCGTGTAGGACACCTGCGGAGGGGTTGTCACGCATTTGGGAAATGCGTGACAAGGGCTGTCGCGCATTTACTTCATGCGTTACACAATTTAATGGCGTTAAATTGTTGTAACGCATTACTGTAATGCGTTACAGTCTTCTGTCCAAATTAAATTTGATTTATTTTGAGTTCCGTAACTCCATTTTGGGCGTGCGATATATCGTTGGATTCGTATTTCCGAGACGGATCTAATGGAGTGGTCAAATATTTTTTATATAATAATTTTGAATTATTTATATTTCCGGAAGTGTTTTTAAAGCATGTTTTAATTGGATTAATTGCTTTTAAATACTATAATAAATCCATACATCAATATATCAATGTGTGACATGATATTGCTTGCATGCTTACTTATTGATTTATTTTTATATATGTGATATATGCCTATGTTTACCATGCGATGATAGATTTAGGTGAACTTAAATCAAAATAAGGCGTGCTCTAGAAAATCTAGAAATAGGAATCGTTTCTTGCCTTAATAATAATATTATGAATACAATCATGAGATTCTTGTGTTTGTGAAACACGTAATTAAATATGAATTTTCAATATTGAGAGAATGGATGATTCTGTCAAAAACGGATTTCGATCTGTAAGAAAGGGGTATTAAGTGACGCCTCTTGACAATGCTCCCCCCGATCTGGGAATCATCCAATTATCGATTATTGATTTGAAATATTTAATTTAAAAGGAAGAATCTCTTTATAATATGATTATGATTGTAACATAATATAATCCCTCTAAAATTAAATAATATCAAGTAGTAATTGGCCAATGACACAACGGGCTTGTGTCGGTCATAGCCTTCCAACATGGTAGAAAGTAGTTCTTATTTTTGAATCATTGTCGTTTCGTGCTACAGCCGAGGGCTTTGATTTTGAAATAAGAAATACTTGTCTATTACATAGAGATGTGTACAATGAATTAGAATCTAATGGTCGTTACGTGCTACAGCCGTGGGCCGTTGGAGACTGATTCAGTTGTACGGAATGTTGGGTTAGACTTGACTTAGAATATTGAGTTTGTCGTGCCACAGCCGTGACTCAATTATTCAAGAGGCTAAAGTTTTATTAGGGAATAACATGAGATGTAATTGACAAGAGTTGTCTGCCTATTGAACATCACATGGCGTTTCGTGCCACAGCCGAGGTTGTGTGATGGAATATAGGATCCCTATTCCCACTAGCATTATGAATGCTTAATTTTTCACTTAAGGGGGTTGAATAAATTAGATAAACTAGTGGGAGTCACTTATGAATAAAGACCCGATTCATATAGTGTTTTTAAAATGAAATTGAATATTTGCTAAGTGTTGTTATGTGTTTATCATTTACAGATTTACTATATACACTATGTCTGGTGCACTATCACTCCGGAGCATACTAGATGCTCACAAATTGACTGGTCCAAATTTTGCTAACTGGCTTCGAAACTTGAGAATTGTTCTCAGGGTTGAGAAGCTGGAATATGTGCTTGACTCACCTAAGCCTGCTGCACCTGCTGACGATGCACATAATGATGAACATGTTGTGTATCGTAAGTGGATAGATGATGCTAATGTTGCTCAATGTATCATGCTAGCTTCCATGAACGATGAGCTACAGAAGCAACATGAGCTTATGGATGCTCACACTATCCTAGAGCATCTGCAAGAGTTGTATGATGTGGCAGGGAGGACAGCTCGATATGAGATATCGAAGGAGCTGTTCCGTTGTAGGATGTCTGAGGGATCATCCGTGAATGACCATGTACTTAAGATGATCAATTTGATTGAACGTCTTGGGCAACTTGGTTTTGTCATGGATAGGGAACTGACTCAAGACTTGGTCTTGCAATCACTTCCGGGTTCATTTTCGCAGTTTGTTGTGAACTTTCACATGAATAAGTTGGACGTCAGCCTGGCTGAACTCCACAACATGTTGAAGACTGCGGAATCGAATTTTCCCTCTAAGAAGAGTTCTGTTCTTCTAATTGGTGAGGGTTCCAATCCTAAGAAAAGGAAGAAGAACCCTTCCAAGAAGAAGAAAGTTGGTGAGAAAAAGCCGGTTCCACCAAAAGCTGAAGACCCCAAGAGCAAAGCTGTTTGCTTTCACTGTAACAAGGTGGGGCACTGGAAGAGGAACTGCAAGGTTTACCTTGCAGAAATGAAAAAGAAGAAAGATAGTGAGACTGTCGCTTCTGGTTCAGGTATGTTCATGATTGAAGTGAATATGTCAATAAATCAAAATTCTACTTGGGTATTAGATACCGCCTGTGGTTCTCACATTTGCAATTCGTTGCAGGGACTAAGGAGAAGTAGGACTCTCGAGGAAGAGGAGGTGATTCTACGGATGGGAAATGGAGCAAGAGTTGCTGCTGAATCTGTAGGATCGTTTGATTTACATATGCCTACGGGCAAGACTATTGTTTTAAATAATTGTTATTTTGTTCCCTCGATTGTGAGGAATATTATTTCTATTCCCATGTTAGACTTGGATGGATTTTCGTTTGTTATTAAGAATAATGAATGTTCAATTCTTAGAGATAATGTTCTTTATGGTAGTGGTATTTTAAATAATATGTGTGTGACATAGAGCATGATTTACTACAAATTGAACATACTAATAAAAGGAAAAGAGATGATGAAAATCTCACCTATTTGTGGCACTGCAGACTTGGTCATATTAGTGAAAATAGACTGCGGACATTGCATAAGGAAGGGTTACTTGACCCCTTTGATTTTGAATCATATCCTACATGCGAGTCTTGTCTATTGGGTAAAATGACCAAATCTCCATTTAGTGGACATGGAGAGAGGGCTGCAGAATTGCTAGGACTGGTACACACAGATGTATGTGGACCGATGTCTACGCAAGCCATGGGCGGATTTTCGTACTTCATTACTTTCATAGATGATCGATCTAGATTCGGATATGTGTATTTAATGAAACACAAATCTGAAGCCTTTGAAAAGTTCAAAGAATATAAGAATGAAGTGGAGAAACAAACCAAACATAGTATTATAACCCTTCGATCAGATCGAGGTGGTGAATATTTAAATGGAGAGTTTCTAGATTATCTCAAAGAAAATGGTATAGTCTCTCAGTGGACTCCTCCATATACTCCACAGTTGAATGGAGTATCTGAAAGGAGAAATCGAACTTTGTTAGACATGGTTCGGTCCATGATGAGCTACGCAAATCTTCCAGTATTCCTTTGGGGTTATGCATTGGAAACCTCAGCATATTTACTGAATAAGGTGCCTTCCAAATCTGTTCCTCAAACTCCATATGAGATATGGAAAGAAAGGAAACCGAGTCTTAAACACGTTAAGATTTGGGGATGTCCGGCTTATGTCAAGAAAGTTGACCCTGATAAGCTGGAATCTCGATCCGTGAAATGTAGTTTTGTGGGATATCCTAAAGAAACTTTAGGGTATTACTTCTACACCAATCATAGTGTATTTGTCTCCAGACATGCTACCTTCTTGGAAAAACAGTTTATCCTAGAAGGAAACAGTGGGAGCAAAATAGAACTTAATGAAGTTCAAGAAGCACAAACTACTACGGTTCAAGAGGAAACACCTGTTCAGACTGAACAACCTTCTGTGGTACAGCCCATTCGTAGGTCAGAAAGAGTGTCTCGCCAACCTGAGAGGTATTATGGCCTTGTCATTGAGAATGACAATGAGTTATCAATCGTTGATGATGACGACCCTATGACCTATAATGAAGCTATGAGTAGTGTTGACTCAGAGAAATGGCAGAGTGCCATGAAATCCGAAATGGATTCTATGTATGCCAACCAAGTATGGACTTTGGTTGAAGCACCAGAGGATGTGAATCCTATTGGATGCAAATGGGTATACAAAAGAAAGATTGGAGCAGATGGCCAGGTGGAGACCTATAAGGCCAGGCTCGTGGCAAAAGGATTCAGACAAAGGCAAGGGATTGACTTTGATGAAACTTTTTCGCCTGTAGCCCTGTTAAAATCAATTCGGATTTTGCTTGCGATTGCTGCTTACTACGACTATGAGATCTGGCAAATGGACGTGAAAACGGCCTTCCTCAATGGGAAACTTGAAGAGGAAGTGTATATGACACAGCCAGAGGGGTTTGTTTCTAAAGGGAATGAACACCTAGTGTGTAAGCTGCTAAGGACCATATATGGATTAAAGCAAGCTTCTCGTAGATGGAACATTCGTTTTGATGAGACAATCAAAGAGTTTGATTTTATCAAGAACATAGATGAACCATGTGTCTACAAGAAGGTTAGTGGGAGCGCGGTAACATTTCTTGTATTGTATGTGGATGACATACTTCTTATAGGAAATGATATACCGATGCTGCAATCAGTCAAAGTGTGGTTATCAAAGAACTTCACTATGAAGGACTTGGGTGAAGCATCCTACATTCTCGGTATGAAGATCTATAGAGATAGATCTAGAAGAATGATAGGTCTTACCCAGGGTACATACATCGAGAAAGTGCTTAAAAGGTTTAGCATGGAAAACTCCAAGAGAGGTCTCATACCGATGAGCCATGGAGTATCCCTTTCCGAAAAGATGTCTCCTAAGACACCTGAGGAAAGAGAGCGCATGAGTAAGATTCCTTATGCTTCAGCAATAGGATCTATCATGTACGTGATGTTATATACTAGGCCTGATGTTGCTTATTCAATTAGTGTGACAAGCAGATATCAGTCCAATCCAGGTGAAGACCACTGGAAAGCAGTGAAGAACATCCTTAAGTACTTGCGAAGGACTAAGGATATTTTTCTTGTTTTTGGTGGATCTGAATTGAAAATAGAGGGTTATACTGACTCTAGTTTTCAATCAGAAAGTGATAGCAAATCCATGTCAGGGTATGTGTTTACTTTGAATGGTGGTGCGATTAGTTGGAAGAGTTCCAAACAGTCGACAACGGCTGACTCCACAGCGGAAGCAGAGTATATAGCGGCAAGTGAGGCTACAAAAGAAGCCGTTTGGATGAGGAAATTTGTTTCTGAGTTGGGAGTTGTTCCTAGCATTGAAGAGCCTATTGTGTTGTATTGTGATAACAACGCGGCAATAGCTCAAGCCAAGGAACCTAGGTCTCATAAAAATTCCAAACATGTTTTGCGGCGCTTTCATTTGATTAGGGAGATCATTGAAAGGGGAGATGTCAAGGTTGAGAGAGTTGACACACATAACAACATAGCAGACCCAATCACAAAGTCATTGTCTCAGATTCACTTTGATCGTCATAAAGAGAAGATGGGTATTAGATACCAGGGTGATTGGCTTTAGTTCAAGTGGGAGATTGAAAGTGTTTGTCCTAAATCCAATCATGTATGATGAGTTAGGAAGAACTTTCATGTATTCTTGTTTGATTTCATTAATAATAATAAAAGACTTGTTTTGATTTTATTACGGGCATTATCTATTTAAATTGTTTTAAATAAGATGTTCCATAGTTTAGAGTAAAGCTTCTAGTATTATAATGAGATTATAATAGTGAGAACTAGAAGATGATAACTCTAGACTTAAACAGTTCCTGATCATAGGATAACTAATCGGAAGTTAGTGAATCCGCAAAGATTGGTACATACTGTGCTTGCTCCCTTCAGGAGGATGTCTGTTCTCATAGGCATTTGTGTGGTGACACTATAGCTAGTATGTGGGTGTTTATTATGGAATAAGTTCACTGAACATGACTCGATAAGTTGGACAACTAATGGAGTTTACTCACGTGTCAATAGTTATTCACTGAGTGATAGTTGTACAAGTGTCCTTAGACTTGAGATCGTTAGAGTAATCTTGTATATAATGAACTGTGCTTTGGTTTAGTCCTTAGTCCCAAGGACATCCATTAGGTCTATTCTGGGTACAGGGATTTATGTATGGAGATAGTTAACGATCAATAAAGAATCTACCCCTTCCAGTAAGGAAGTGAATATCCTATGTTATTCTTAGTATGCGAGTTCTGGAATCTCTGGCCAGAGTGTATGAAATTAGAAAGGAGTTTCTAATTTGCATTAATATGAACTTTGCATCATGAATAAGAAATCATATGATTAAATTTGATAGGCCTGACACGAGATCCATGCCTTGTATTTAATCGGGATATTGTAGGGTAGAAGGAATTGATTGTACGGTAACTAGTCACTGACAGGTTCTTGGTATTCTAAGCAGTGAATTCATATTATCCGGATAGTCGCGATATGTTGAGAAGCATCACTCACGATGTAGAATAAATATAATTAATCAGTTAATTATATTTAATGAATTATTAGAATTCATATAAATAATAAATAAAAAGTTTATTATTATTTATTTCTACTACCGGCTTAATATTGAACCTACAGGGTCACACCATAAAAGAATATTTTCTTTGATGAAAAGTTTTAAATTTTGAGAGAGAGAATTATTTTCTAAATAGTTTAGAAAAAGAAATAATGATTAAAATAGTTTTAATTATTACTAAAGCATTTTATAAGATAAAATGTGGGGTTAAAATATATTATTAAGATAATATTAAAAACCCTAAGCAAGCCCTATAAATAGAATGAGATAGCTCATTCTAAAAGATATCTTAAGTTTTGGTTTTTGTGAAGAACTTAGAAAGGCTAGCCACCATCATCTCTCTCTCTCTCTTTCTAAACCCTCCATTTTTATAAAAGCTAGTTTTATAAAAAGTTTTATCGAAGAAGATACTTCTTGGTGGATACCGGTAGAGTGCTTCACACTCTGAGGAGCAACTGCTTGCAAACACCATTTTGAAAAGCTTCGATTTTAAGGTATGGTTACGATTCCTCGCTCTTTTCATTTTATATGATTTTCTATATGTGCGATTATATGGTTTTTACGGAAATAAATGTTATTTGCGCTTCCGCTCATCCGAAAATTCCTTCAATTAGTACTAAAACAGTTTTGACAAGTTTTCCTAGGGGCATTAGGCACATAATCATAATTATTATCCTTGTTTATCCCTAGCTTGCCATTCCTGTTGTGTTTCTTATTAGCCACTTTCTTCTCAGATTCATTTTTCCCAGCTGAAACAAACTTCACAAACTTCTCAAGTCTAGGTCTACCTCCTACTGGCTTCTTGGCTTTTGCCTTGACACTCTCACTCTTGGAGGATGCTGGTTTTTCACTAGACTGTGCCTCATCCTCATCATTCAACATTTGCTTAATGAGTAAGGCATCCTCATCAACTTCAAATGTTGGTTCTTTAAAAATTGGAGACTCGGTCTTTTTCAAAATGTGAGGCACTTCCTCCTGAACAACTATGTCATCTTCAATGATAGCATAGCCTTTCCTCTGTTTAAGAGTGTCATAGTCAAGTCCAATGGAAGCCTTGGGTTTAGCTTGGTTTCTCTCATGGTAGGACTGCAATAGACTAGAGGAGTTCTTAAAAGTTTTCAGTCTGTATTCATTTTCAGCTAGTTCATCCCTAAGAGCCTTCTCAACCTGACTAGCACAAAGAACCTTATTCTTCAGATATTCAACTTCTTTCTTAAGGTTATCTACTTGTATAGCAGTTAGCTCAAGTTCCTCATTTTTCTTGTTTAACAGTTCATTTCTAGTAGACAGTTTAGCAATCTCTTCATTAACAACAGTCATGCTAGTATGAATATTAAACATTTCAATAGACAGTTGTTCAACCATACATTTATATTCAGAAACAGACATATCTATGGTAGTGAGAGATGGTACCTGAGAGTCAGATGGAGATTGTTCATCCTTGGAATCAGCCATCAAGGCATAGTTTCAAAATTCTTGATCTTCTCCATCACTATCAGATTCATCCAACACTTCCCTTCAGCTATGTAGGTCTTTCTTTGTGTTTGCTTTTTTAGAAGGGCCTCATACTTAGCTTCAAGCTCTAGAAACTCCTTATCCTTCTTTTTAGGCTTCTTGCATTCACTGGCAAAATGCCCTAGGTCATTGTATCTAAAACACCTTACAGATGACCTATCCACATGGTTGGTTTTGAATTTATTCTTGTTTGCTTTCACAGGTGTCTTGCTCTTGTTGAATGAATGGTTTTGGGGTCTAGGTTTGAAGGGTTGGTTCCTCTTGAATCTGATGTTTGGAAATTTCCTGGCCATGAAAGCATATGAGGTATTCTCCATGCCATTTAGTTCTTCAAGAGTATAGAACTCATCTTCTTCCTTCTCTTCAACAGGTTTAGTCACTTCAACTTCAGTTTCTTCATCATCTACTATCTCCTCTATCCTCAGATAACTTGTAGATGCTCCTAGGTCTTGAACAGGTTTGCTGACGATCAAGGCACATGATGTGTTTATCATTCTGTCTTGGTTGGCTTGTATAGCCCTCTTCTGAAGCAACTCAAGCTCATGAGTCTTTAAAACCTCATAGAGCACATCATATGTGATTTTTTTTAAATCTCTTTCTCTTAGAGAAATGAACCTCTGCTCTAGGTGGTTTGGAGAAGACAATAGAAACTTCATGTTCAACTCTTTAGTGCTGTAAACCATCTCATTCATCTGTAGCTCAATCACCAGCTTGTGAAACCTTTCAAACATGTCAATAATAATTTCCTTGGTCTGTGCTATGAAAGCTTCATACTGTGTGACCAGTATCTGTTTCTTGGCAAACATTGACATCTCCATATAATCTATTATCAGCAGCATGAGATGACTATCCAGGGCAACCTTATCTTTCTCTGAGTCTGTCCACTTGGATGTTTCCTTGGCCACATAGGTTCTTGGATAGGTTGTGGTTCCAACTGTCTTTACAGGGATCTCTTGTTGTGGAACAAAGGGACCATTCTTGAGGATATCAGGATATAGAGGGTTAGCAGCTTTGATGAACAACAACATTTTAATCTTCCAGAGGTTGTAATTCTCTTTGTCAAACTTAGGGACCTTCACCATTACTGTAGTCTTTGGTGTATTCATGATCGTTTTCTGTTTTTGAATAAACAGCCTGCTCTGATACCACTTGTTGAGTATTGAACACACGAATAGAATACAGAGGGGGGGTGAATGGATTCTTGAACTTTTCTTGTTCTTGAATCTGTTTGGTGTATGTAGCAAGCTATGTGTTATGTGTGTGTCGAACTATAAGTGCGGATAGTGAACAACACAAGACACAATATTCACTTTAATCTAATATTTCATTAGATAAAGATTTGCTACAAACTGTGAATATAAATGATAGTATTCTCGGCTTCGTTTTCTTAGAGAGATGTATTTTCTAAATGTGAATCTTAAAACTTCTCTCTCTCTCTCTAACTAAAGAAGTGAGGTTGTATTCTTATAGAACATGAATACAACCCACTTACTACAAATAAGGTTACAGGATAAATTACTTTCTAGTATGTCTATCCTATTTGAGTAAGCATCCAAGCGGCTACAGGTTTGACTTCTTGAAGTTCTGTTCAGATCCACTTCTTTAGCTCTTTGTCTCTTGTACATCTCTCTAAGCTTCTTTGTAGGCTTTCCAAAGTACCTTACAGTTTGTGGTCCATAAAGTGCTTTGGCTTGTTGCAGGTTTCTGACTTGTACAATTTTTCCAATATTTTGTCTCCAAGATTGTATTCGAGAAGTAACTTAGTGATTGATTAGAGAACTAGAATTGACTTGATAGATAACTCTGAGTTCTCGAATACTGCAAAGCTGACATATCGAATCACTTCTCGACTAGCTCTTTTCTTCAAGAATCCTTGAGTTGTCGAATAGAGCATTTAACTTATCGAATCCCTGAGATATCGAATAGCTTTCCTAGTCTTTGAGATATCGAATACAACTTTGACTTGTTGACTCTCAGAGAACTTGAATACCACTTTGACTTGTTGACTTCTTGAGTTCTCGAATAGAGTAATAGACATGTCGAATCTCAGAGTTATCGAATGACACTTTGACTTGTTGACTCTCAGAGATGTCGAACACTGTTTTTACAGATATCGAATCCTTGACTTATCGAATGCTAGACTTCTCGAATAGAACAAAACACTTCTCGAATTGGTACTTAGGCTAATCTTCATTCTTCGAATTCCAGCTGTGTTTATTTTGACAGTCTTGATCTTCAAGCTTGAGGCATGATCCTTGGAACTTCTTTCAAGCATTATTCTCTGACTTTTAATTACAGTTACACAGATAGAAATTGATGCCTATTATAAGTACTACAACAAGTAGAAACTCTACAACTAGAGGTTCCCTCAGTTTAGAGGTCATGTAAGTAATGCAAAGCATTACAAACAATTAGGCTTGTTATTAGATGTACTCAGGCATGCCACTGTGACTAACACTTAAATGTAAATTTATAAATACAACTTCATATATTTATATGTGAAAATTTCGTAATCTCATGTAAGTTTTCTTAAATCAACCTTGATAAATATTTTATACTTAATCATTTTATCCGAAGTGATTGATTAAGAAATTATAATATTAAAGAAAAATTAAAAACAAAGTTAATGGAAGAAAATTTTATTTAAATAATATTTTCTCTTAAAATTATGAATTTGAGAGTTAGTGTGTTACTTCCTCTATCCCGTTTATAATGACCATCAATCAAGTGAAAACTGCCAAACGTACTCTCAATTGTTTGTCTACTTTAAAAAACATAACATTATTAATACTTAATTTGCTTTATTTATGAAATGTGGCTACTACATTTGGGACATGAAATAAAGGAATTATGGTCAATATAAACGGGACGAAGGGAATATTTCTTAAAAAAATATTTATAAGAGCTCGTTAAAGAAATGAATGGTAGTTTATGATAGGTCAAAATAAAATTAGGGAAAAAATGAATATACAAATGTTAAAATATGAGATGATGATATTTAAAATTTTATTAATTAATTTATCATTTGTAAAGTTAACGATAACCAATTGAAAATGTAATAAAATTCATTTATTTATACAAACTAAATTTTACTTAAATAATTTGGATTCGGATTATCCGATTTTCGATTCGATTAAAACGGATATCCGAATTCCCGATATCCAGTTAAATCGAAACTGGAACCGGAATAAATTTTTCATAATCCGAATTTTAAAACCGAATATCCAATCCGAATTTTTAAACCAGACCGAATATCTGGTTTTGCTCGTCCCTAATTGATGGGACATCTTCAATTTGGATTCGGAGTTTTTTTTTTCGATTTTAAAAATTCAGATGTATCAAATTTATATTTTAAACAATTCATTAAAATTATATAAATTTTAAAAAGTCTTCAATTAAGATTGTTACTTATCCTTGGTCAATTGGTTAAACTTTTAAAATCGGGCATATAAATATGCCGCATATTCAATAAAATTTTGGAGATTATTTCTTGGATTTTAAATATCTTGTTGTTCACTAGAAATTTTAAAAAGTATTCTAATATCAAGATATATTCAATTTAGATTTTGGAAATTCATTAAAAATGGAAGATGTTTGTTTTAAATTCTAAAAAATCATTACAAAAATTTTAAATTGATAAATTGATGATTTTTTTTTTTGAATTTTATGAAATGACAAATTTCGATGAATTTGCTAATAATTTTTTATATCTTTTTCAATCCAACTAAAAATATATGTTTTTTTAATAAGTAGAATCTCAAGTGTTCTTGTTAGTCACAGAGGCATGCCTGTAAACATCTAATAATAAGCCTAATTATTTATAATGCTTTGCATTACTTACATGACTTCTTAACTGAGGAACCCTTTATGTAGAATTTCTACTTGTATTTAGTACTTGTAATAGGCACCAAATTTCTAGTTGTGTAATTGTACAAATCAGTCAAGAATAATGCTTGAAAAAAGATCCCGAGATCATGCCTCAAGCTTGGAGAACAAAGCTGTAGAAATAAACACAGTTGGAGTTTGAAGATTGAAGATTGGCCTAAGTACAAATTCGAGAAGTAATTTGGTCTATTCGAGAAGTTAAGGTTTCGAGAAGTCAAGGATTCGATATGTCAAAAGACACTGTTCGATATCTCAAGGAGTCAACAAGTCAAAGCCTAATTCGATAACTCAGAGATTCGACATGTCTAGAACTCTATTAGAGAACTCAGGAAGTCAACAAGTCAAAGTATCATTCGAGTTCTTAAAGGATCAATAAATCAAAATCACATTCGATATCTCAAGGACTTGGAAAGCTATTCGACATCTCAAGGATTCCATAAGCAAAAGGTTCTATTCGATAACTCAAGGATTCCTGAAGAAAAGACTTATTCGAGAAGTGATTCGATATGTCAAGAAAAGCTAGTTCGAGAACTCAGAGTTATCGAATTATTCAACTCAAGTTCTCGAATCTAGTACTTAGTCATTTCTCGAATGGTTTCTTGAAGATAAATTACAGAAGATGTACAAGTCTGAAAATCTACAATAAGCCAAGACAATTACAATAACACATTACTGTAAAATGTACATGGAAAGTCTACAAAGAAGTTTAGAGAGATATTAAATGGAACAAGCAGCTAAAGAAGTGGGCCTGAACAAGTTAAAAAGAAAGTCAAATCACATGTTACTCAGACGTGTACGAAATAGAGATAGACAAGTTAGAAAGTAGATTTGTCTGTTACCACATTTGTAGTAAGTGGGCTGTACACATGTTCTATAAGTGTACAACCTCACTTCTTTGGCATTTAAGTTTTTCATTGTAATACATAGCAAATATCTCTATGAGAAACGATGCTGAGAATACCAACTTTTGTATTCCCAGATTGTAGCATACTTGATTTAATTAAATATTAGATTAAAGTGAATTGTTTGTGTTTCATTTCCGCACTCTATATCTGTCAAACACACACACATTCAACTACAACAATGAAACACAAATTCAAACAAACTGAGTTTTAAAAAAACATCAAGAAAAGTTTGAAAATACATTCACCGCCCCTTTATATATTCTTATGTGTATTACATACTCAACAGTTTTCAATAAATTTCGGATCAAACGACAGAAGATAACTTCTAACAATTATCTCATAGCGTACAACTAAGATATATATGTTATTTCAAAATATTTAATTCTATCAAAATCTTGACCTAATACCTCCATATATTTTTTAAGAATATCCTACCGAATAAACAACAAAATTTTAAAATTAATTGATACTAACAAAAATAACCAACTTTTTGAAAGTATTTTCAAAAATATTACTAAAATTGCAAATATTACATTTGAGGTTGCAAACCTTGCAAAGGTTGCAATCGTATTTTTAAAAAAAGTTTTTGCAATCCTATTACAAAATATATATCATTAAAAATATATATAATTTACTTTAAAATGTATTTTTCATATTTTGAGAATTATGAATATATAAATTTTAACTTTCAATTAAAATTGAATAAATTTAACCATCCAAAAATCACTCAAAGTGGGAGGAGTGAGTACTTAATTTTTACGTTTATGCGAGTCAGCGCTACAAGTCTATCAGCAATCCTAAAATTGGGCCGGCCCAGAAATAAGCCTACCTTTTCAGCTTAACACTCCCGCCGTGAATGTAATTTAAAAACGCGCCTTGATAGCTTCTCAAACTTACTGTTTAGTTTTCTACAGCTAACAATCAAAAAAGTTACTGTAAGTCTGTAAATCCCAATCAATAAAAAATTTAATTTCTAAACACATTTATCTCGTTCAATATTTTCTGGTTAAAATAAATAAATAATTCATACCGCGTTGATAATCCCATACATATGTATAAATACAACCTCATTTCTCTCTTAATTAGTTAGGGTTTTAGCATCCACAATTGTGTTTGTGTGTATAATATATAGAGATACGTAGAGGGCTGTTTAATTAGGGTTTTCGACAGGTGTGTTACGAGATGGATTCATCTGAAACAAAAAATGATATGATTTCTCCGAATTCATCGGATTCTGCTCCGCTTCAAGTACGATTGCTGATTTTTTTTATTTTTTTTCGATGTTTCGTTTCGATTATATAGTCTTGTGTTTATGGGTTTGTATGTGTGCAGTGGCGGAACCAGAATTTCGAGATTTTTTAGTTTTAATTTTTGTACAGTGGCGGAACCAGAATTCCGAGATTTTGTGAGAACTAGTCTCGGTGTTTGTTTTGTTTGTTTAATTGATTGTCGAAGGTGACTCCCGTGGTCTGAGCTGTGTGTTTTTAACCGATTCATTTTGTTTTATCGCTAATTTTCGAATGTCAGCTGAGAGATTCGAGCTGAAATGTTTTATTTATAACTAATTTCCGAATGATAACCAAGGCTTGAATCATTTATTTTTGCTACTAATTTTTGAATGCCAATCGAGTTTTGGTTAATTTGTATTGTTGATTTTGGTAGACCACCTAGGTCTACTAATGACCAATGTGTGTGTAACCAATTTACTGTGTTTACTATCTGTTGATTGATTGGCCTTGTTAGTAATTGGTTTATTAGATTATGTGCCGAATTGGGATTTAGTTGTGTTTGATAGATCGTTAAATTTACGGAATCAGGTTTTGATTGACAATCTTAGGTATTTGTATTCTTTTTATTGTTGGATTGTTTGCGGCTTGAAGTAATCTTTTGCAGTAGCTTATAGGTTTAGGGTTTCTGTAAAAGACTGCTTAGTGTTTATGATTATTAACTGGATTTGATGTGTTTACGAGATTCTTCATACAAATCTTCGACTATGCAGTATATGGGAATAATTTTGTGGAATTGGTTATTGTGTCGTACTTTGAATAGTATGCTTAACTGATTAATATGACAAGTTATCTTGATATCTATTGCTGAGCTGATATGAGCATTGGCTTGTCACAAAATCAAAAGAAAATGGAATTATTTATAAACTGATTTGAGCATGATTTGTTTTTATAGTCTACATTGTGTTGCTGGTTGATATAACTTGAAATTGTGAATTTGGTCCTGCATTATTGCGATAAATGATCCTCTTCTTGGACAAGGAATCCAACATCTTACATTGTGAAGCCTGTTTGATACTCGAGCGAATATGTAATTAAATTAATGCAAATACTCTTTAGTAAAACAGTGCTCACTAATATGCCTTTTGCATCAGGACTCCACTATACACAGTTCTATTCGTGATCTATCTCCTGTAAAGCCTTTAAAGGGAGCAATAATGGCACAAAGCTTTCCTGAACGTGATTATTCTCCCCATGTATTCACATCACCACGAATCAGTCCACAAATTCAATCAAAATCACTTGAGAGGTTCGGCTGTTACATCTATTTTTAATATCAGTTTTAGAACTTTGCATGATAATATGTTTTAAAATTTACAGGCCTCAATACTATGATTTATCCAGCGAATATTCTAAGAAGAATGGTGACAAAAATGACGATGTTGCTTCAGTTATATGTACACCTGGGAAATTAAATACCAATTTGAGCTATCAAGTGAACTCTCACGACGTAGGTCCTAGTAGTAACAGTTCTGCACTCGGAGAAGGTGGCATTGCTTCCGAGTCTGCTGACAAGTACTGGGAATATCTCTTGAAGGCGATTTGTGCTGATATGGGGAATGTAACCAATTCAAGGCTGAAGCAATCTGATACTGCTACCCCCTCTTCCAAGGACTTCGCAGAATGCATCAACAACAGTTCTATGATTGGTGAACAACATAATGGCCATGTACGGACTGAGGTAACATTAAAACTTTTACTTTCATATGATTAAAGTATATGAGGATGTAGCTATTTTATTTCTCAATCCCGTAAAATGGTCATAGATATCTTGATCATGAATGTATGATTATACAGATGTTTCAGAATGTATTAGCTTGGCAAACAATTGAATTTTGTTCTACCTCTCAGCAGCTGCAAGTATTCACACAGCATTCTCAGCTGCATACAACTGCTGAGACTAAACTACAGAATAAACGAGTAGTGACTTAAAAAATTTTCCCTCCTGCTTCTTCTTTATTGTAATTTATGTGCTATGCTAAATGTAGGTCAGTCAACAGATGCCTGATGTTCCTACCTGCTGTCTTGAATATGATGAGACCCAACAGAATACTGTTGCAGAAAATTGCGGTTCTAAAAGTCAGTCAAATGCTGCATGTATTTCAAGCTCAGTTGCCAGTCAATTACAGGTTCTAGAATCATCTAGTGCACCTATATATGCACCTTCCAACAGCGTCGAACTGGAGAACATTAGCAAACCAACATCATCCATGTTCCACGCCCCAAAATTTGGGAGGTCTAGTATAGCAGTTCCCAAGCTATCAGGATTTGGTCTGCACCTAAATAGCATACCTAATGCATTGCCAATGGGTTGTAGTGCAAGTGCAAGTGTGAAATCAGCTGAGGAGAATTTCATGATTTTACAAGGGCAAAAGTCATTGTGCACTACAGAAACTCATTCAGCAGAGAATACAGGGAATTCTTCAACTTCATCAAAAGCAATTGATGATTTATTGGTAAGAACCGACGAAATGGAATGGAGAAGTTGTGCTTCTTCTGTAGCAACCTCCGCAAATCTGTGTCCTTCGCAGTACTAAACCCATGCATAATTTTTTCCTTTTGCAGAATCCAACGGAGCATCATTCTACATCAGGTGATAAAAGGGAATATACTAAATTGAGTCCACAAAAGAAAAGGCAAGACTGCATGATATTCTTTATGGTTATTATATATACACATATATATACTACTCACTTTTTTTATGTTATATTTCAGGAAAAGGTCAACGGGCGTCAGTGACGGAGATGGTTGCAAACGCTGCAATTGCAAGAAGACGAAATGTTTAAAACTGTAAGTGGTTTGGCATATTATCATCTTTCTATACCTTATGTATTATCGTTACACATCCCACCAAGTTGCTGCCTGTAGATACTGTGATTGCTTTGCTGCTGGATACTACTGTGCTGAAACTTGCTCTTGCCAAGGGTGCTTTAACAGCCCTGAATACGAGGATACAGTTCTTGACACTAGGAAGAAAATCGTGTCTCGGGATCCGCTTGCATTTGCACCCAAGACTTTACAGCTTGTGGGTGAGTCCCCTGCAAGTAATATTCAGGTATGGGACCCTGTATGCTTGATTTTGATGAATATGTTTCTAAACAACCACAGTTGCTTATGAGAGATTTCTGTAGGACATTAATAAGGCAACACCTTCCTCCGTGAGGCATAAAAGAGGGTGCAATTGCAAGAAGTCAATGTGCCTGAAGAGGTACTGTGAGTGCTATCAGGTTAGTTTCTTGAATAAAAAATTATATATGTTTTCATGTGATTATATGATTTATATCCATTGTCTGAAATTCTCTACTACTTCGCGTCAAAAGTCAAACGTTGGATGCTCTGATGGATGTCGGTGTGATGGGTGTCAAAATGTCTATGGAAAGAAAGAAGGTACTCCGTACTCTACATGCTATACATTTCATGTGTATTGTTTTGCTTCGATTGCATCCTGAAACCGGTCCATGAGACACTGTCACCTTTTGCCATTGATATCTGTAATTTATGTATGCTACTTGTCTAAACAGACAGTCATACCGCGATTACTATTGATGTCTCAGTTACGGATCACCATGTTGAATGTATATTAAATTATTAAAATTAAAATTGAACTTAAGACCGATCCTTGTTAATGTGATTTTTACATCACCTCAGCTTAAGTGCAAGAACGTTCCGAATCTAATCAAGTTTTCCAATGATCAGAAGTCATTTAGTTTGGTTATTAAATGTACTGCTAGTCCCAAACAACTTTTAAATACTAAATACGAAGAGGTACTAAATATGAAGAGGCTATTCAAATTTCCCAAATTGGAGGAGCCGATCCTTTACTTTTATGGCATCAATTGTTCTTTGATTATTAAATAGGCTCAAAAGTAATATTACTATTCATCACACTGAAGTCTTGGAGTTAGGTTAAAATATTTTCTCGATTTGGTCAAGTACTTAGGGCTATAGTTGCCAACGATCATTTAACATATTCCCAAGCCAAAATCAAAAGTTTGTTTTGGAGGGCTGAATTAAATTCAATCAACAGTTTTTATAATTTATACTTAGAAGGGCTGCCTTCTTAGATCTTCTTAATTAGCAGGATAATGTCTATTTCTTTTATTGCCTTGACTGGGATTAAAATCTAAAATGTCAAATGCAACAAAATATCTGTTTTCCTCAGAATATGACTCGCGTAAACAAATTGCCATCCCAGAAGCCACTCTTGATATACCAGAAATATCATTTGATCAGAAGTTGGATACTTTGCATTCTGAGCTCAGCATTCCTCACAACATGATTCCTTTCACACCATTACCCCGGTATTTAGAGTAAGTTTATGAATCTGCTTTTTGATCCTCTGTTTCTCTTTTCTTTCCTCATTTATTTCTTACTTTTTTTATTGAAACTTGACCTTGTTTAATATTTTTTATATTCGAGTAACTCTCTGTCAATTGCCTTCTGTTTCACTAATAGTCTCGGAAAGGATGCATTACCCTCTCTTTTTGCTGATGGAAGAAGCGGGCAGTCGCCAGAAGCTGATATTGCTTTATCTGCAACCCATGAGAAGCCCTCAATTTCTACTAAAAGCTCCGATAACCATAAGATGATTGGAGGAATATGTCAAACTATTCCAGGTTTAGAATCTTCAGATATGCAGTTGTATAAATGCAACTCAAAAAGAGTAGATGATTTCTTACCACACCGACGTGGCAATAATAGTCTCAGTACACATCATAATCCTCGCTCGATGGCTGTAGCTTGTTTACCGTCACAGACGACAAAGGTCATGACAAATGATACAAGTTGTCAGCCATGTCCTCAAAGTGGCTCTTTTTCATCACTAAGCTCGCGTCAGTTGTGTAGTTCACCACTTACATCAGTTGTTCCATTTTGCGAGAACAAACTTCCCATGGACCTTGATTCCGACAGCAGGTGCTACAGCATTTCAGAAGATGATGACATACCAGAGGTACTCAAGGAACATCCTATCTCATTTTCTGAAGTAAAAGTAAGATCTCCAAATAAAAAAAGAGTTTCTCCACCACATGATCATGAGATCAGATCAAGCTCTTCCATCACTGCACTTGGAGGTGGTCGCAAGTTTGTATTGAAGGCTGTTCCATCTTTCCCACCACTCGCCCCATGTGCTGATGGCAAAAGTAGTCCAAGTAAACCTGCTTTAACTTCTAATAATATGAAATGACAGACAATGGTACAAGGGTGACCTTGCAAAATTTCTTTTATTAATGTATGAATGGATTTAATATGAAATGACAGACAATGGTACAAGGGTGACCTTGCAAAATTTCTTTTCTTAATGTATGAATGGATTAATTGCTTTTCTCCTTTCTTTAAATGTGCTTTGCTTTTTAATATTTTTATTGCTTTTCGCTCACTGAACAGTCGCCATCAGTTCTTTTAGGATTTGTTATGTATCTACTTCAGCATGTTCAGAACAGGCATTACTTTACATAATTGGATGATTGTTATTTGCCTTCAGTCTCAAGTTGTGCCAGGTATTGGTTGTAGAATATTTGCAAGGGTTTTAATTATTTGAAAGCCTGATGTATGATTGGACACATACAATCCAAATGTAAACACAGTTGTAACAACACTTCCAAGCTTATCTGTGTACCATTCAAAATTAGCTTTTACCACAAAGTTATCCCCCTGGTTTTTATAATTAGGGTAATATGTATCTAAACCTGGAAACATCACCAATGAACTCTTGGTCTAATGTATATATCCCTTGCTTCTCTTACGGGAGGTCGTTGTCAAAGACAAGATGTGTGTGTGATTGTGTATAGTTGATGTCTTCAAGTAGGAACATATGCTGGGGGCTTGATCAAAGATGAAGAAAGATTCTGGTCACATTGCTAATCTCTTTACGGTGAATATGAAGAATACATATACACAAGTGTCAAAGAGTAAAAGATATTTTTGGAGATTTAGCTGTTAAAGAGAAAAGGCATGAATGGAAGGCAGGGTTGTTCATTACTTGCAACATTTTGAGAGGTTACTCTCGTGGTTTTCCTTTTATCAAATAACAGGAAAAATAAAAGAAGTTTTCCGAGACTCTCCAAGAAAGGAGGACCATAAGTAGCTTTGTGGCAGACAACTGCGATTTGGTTCTTCATGTGATCCCAATCAATTTACCAAACTTTGCTCGTGCATTCGAGTTTGTTTTCTAATGAGAAAAACAAGTAAAAGTTAATGAAAATCTAGTATGCTTCTCTCCCAAAATTTTCATTTCATAAGAGGAAAAAAATGGTGTGTGATGGACCATAAATGTGCACGGCCCGATAAAAAATTAGCAGGCCCAACGATATTCCCAAGCCCAGCCCAGTTAGACCACAAATATCTAAAACAGAATCACCATTCCACTGAGAAAGAAGAGGATAAAAGGGGAGAGGATATTTTGAGTAGACCTGGCAATTCGTTCGTTTCATGTACTTTCGTGTCGTGTACTTTCGTGTTTCGTGTACGTAATGCTAAATCCAAAACCGACCCGTTAAGGATTCGTTTCGTTTCGTGTTCGTGTACCTTCATTTCGTGTACGTTTCGTGTCGTATTTCGTGTATTTTTGAATAAAAATAAAAATAATTAAATATTAATTTTTTACTAGTCCAATCTTAAGTCAATATGTCACAAGGAATGAAGTGTGCTTAAGTCTTGTGAAACTAAGATTTGAAACTATTTTGTATTTATCTTATGTAAAAATTATATATAAAATATCATTTTAAAATATGTATTCATATAATTTTAATAAAATTATTTAAATATTTATTTATTTCGTGTATTTTCGTTTCGTGTCGTGTACCCAAGGGTAAACCCAAAACCGACACTAAATTCATCCGTGTAATTTCGTGTTCGTATACTTTCGTGTTCGTGTACCGTAAAGGTCAACCCAAACCCGTAATTTTCGTGTCATTTTCGTGTCATGTTTTCGTGTCGTGTACGAAATTGCCGGCTCTAATTTTGAGAGACTGATCTTTCTCTCAAAAAACACACACAAAACACACAGACAACAAAAGGCTCTCCGGAGATCTTCTGATAATGGCTACGGAAATATTATATAAATTCCGGAGACCATCATTTGGCGCCGCTGCCGGGGACACGAGCACTTCCTGGCTACAACGACAACTTTGTTATCTTCAAGAGAGGGATTATATTCAGTACCCACATAATTTAAAGATAGAATTTCAGTGAGTAATTTTAGTTGGGTTTACACAATTTCTTTGATTTTCTCAGTTGTTATATAGTTTACAAGGTGGGAAATATATGGAAAGTAAAGGTCATTCGCAAATTTAGTTTACTGTCCTTGTGTCATTGAAAGGACAGAGCCTAGATCATCTCGGTGGAAAGGAGTGAAAATTGTAAAGTTAGAGATATAAGGGCAACCTTAGACTCTGGAAAGAAATCGTTTATATGGCGCCCTTATGTCAAAATATCAAGTAGCTGTATGTTGAGCAAGTTGTATGGTGTTGATGAACAGTGGGTAGTGGTTGAAGTTAAATCTGTTGACACGGGGTCACTTGCTCGATGCTTGGGAGTTTCTGAGCTAGTTGGACTAGGTTACATCAA
Source organism: Saposhnikovia divaricata (assembly GCA_036435485.1). NCBI lineage: Eukaryota > Viridiplantae > Streptophyta > Magnoliopsida > Apiales > Apiaceae > Saposhnikovia > Saposhnikovia divaricata. Next base: position 49,574,680 of record CM071595.1, on the reverse strand, counting down.
AAAGTATCTCCCTCATAGAGTTGCTACGTAGTTCGGATTAGACCAATACGTTCATCCCCATGTTATTTGATCCAACGAGAGTCCTGAAAGGGCTTGGAGGAGTCATAACAGATCGATAAGAGGCATGATACTTTATATCCCGCCTCGACTTTTGGAGTCTGATGTCTCCTCTCGATATGTGATTTGGTGGAGTGGCCTTCGGCCTGTTAATGAGCAAGTGGTGACTACTTGCCCCCCAGAAGAGAAACATTCTAAATTGTTAACCACTTCTGGTTCTGCTTCAGAAAGACCAAATGACTATGTTGAAGAGGCTACAATTCAAGTACATGGTCATTCAAGAAAGATACTACAAATAAAGATCAAAAGCAATAATCATGTTGATGAGCAGGTATGAAAAATTATGCAACCGAAAGATCTAAAAGATGATGCATCCGTGAGAAACATTCATCAGGCTCTTGCAGAGGTGAACGATGTTAGCATTAAACTCGCAAAAGATGTAGTTGTGTCTGGTTAAGTTTGGTTTCTTCTGCGCCATAGATGCAAGTGGAAAACAAGAAGTGATCTGTTAGGGACTTTCGGTCCACCTCTTATTCCCACGATGACAGCGGATACAAGTCATGTTTGTGCTATAAGAGGATCTTTCGGTTGATGTTGAGATATAGTTCGAGAAAGTAATAAAAGTTTAAGTTCAGAACAGAGTAGTCTGTTTTACAATCAAGTGATTAGTAATCTTGTATTGAAAACAATTGTTTCTGGTGAAGGCTTTAGTTGTGGTATACCCAGAGAAGATAGCATTCTGTGCTAGGGTCCAAACTCTGTTAGTTTATCGTCGGAGGAAATTTTTTCATTAGCTTCAGGGAGGGGTTCAGTTTATAGGCTCTCACGAGGTAATGATGAGGTGCATTATTGGGGTAAAAATGATCCTCTTAAGTCTCCTCCACTTCAAATTGGATTTGTATCTATGGCTTCTGGCACACAACGCTTTTGTGAGATTTGACAAGATGATCATGGGATTGAGTGTGAGGAGGTTCATTATCCTATAAGGGTCGTGGCTATGTCGGTTAGTCAGGCTATTAAGATGTTTGCAGATGCGCGCCCTCCTAGAATTTATAAGCCGGATTATATTGATGCTTTGTATAAGTTTTATCATGAAAGAAAGCCTGGTGGGATTGTTTGTCCATTGACTCCGGACTGGAAAAGGTCTTCGGGATTTGATGAGGAGGATGATGGAGCTGGTGTTTCTTCAGGAAATGAGAAATATGTGATTGAGGGATTGATGACAAATGATGACATTTTTGGAGATAGTATTCCTTTTGGCCAGCAACAAGTAATGGGACAGTTCTGCTATCAAGCACTGAAAATGGGGGCTTTACTGGGCTGACACATGGGAGTTTAGGATAAATACATAGAGAGAGACTCAAAGACAAGACGAAAAAAAAAGACAACACCGCGAATTCACAAGAGGATTAAGGATGGTGATATTGTTTTCATTAATAAACCTCCGACAACCCAAAAACATTCCTTGCAGGAATTAGCGGTGTATATTCGTAATGACCACACTTTCAAGATTAACCCTCTGATTTGTGCTCCACTTAATGTTGATCTTGAATTGTAGAGAAAGAGCATAAGCTTTCATTGGAGAAGGACCGACTAGCCAAGATGTTGCAGGAAGCATCAGGTGGAAAGTGATATAACTAGAAGAGTCCAGAGTCTCTGGTACATTAGAGATTTTAAGGCAATGCTATTTCAAAAACTTTTAGAAGAGAAGATGCTACATAGATCAGAGGTGAACCAACTGGAATATAAGATATTAGCAATTTCTGAAGAACTACGTAATCTGAAAGATGAGAAAGATTCTTTAATGAATGATCTTTCACGTTCTGAAGATAAAGCTACCCTTCTTAGGGATAAGTTATCCATGGTAGTTAAGAAAGGTAAGGGAATGGTTCGAGAGAGGGAAAACATGAAACAACTGGTGGATGAAAAGAATGCATCTGTACAGAATGTAACTCTTGAGCTAGAGCAACTACAACTTACTCTAAATGACTACAAGAATGTAAACCATAAATTGTCAACAGATGTTGATTATGTTCCAAGGTTGGAGATGGATCTCAATGCTATTAAAGAACAAAGAGATCAGTCTGTCCCCTCTGGTTCATATCAAAATGAGGCTTCATTGAAGAGTGCTTACCCTTCTTCTACCAGACCAGCATGGTTGCAAGCAGATAAAACAACAAGGTTGGTGCGAGCAGAGATCAAGCCTAACCTAGTTACATGCTTTGGAGTAATTCCCTCTTTCTGCATCCAATTGAAATATCTTATCGATGCTACTGCACTATCTTCATGTTGTGAACACCCTGCAATAATCGAACTCTACAAGACAACATCCTTATTACTTGATAGCTCTAATGTTAGCTCATCACCAGTGTTTTGCCAGTCTAACAGTACATGTGTATTAGAGCTGAAAAGAAATGGATATACGAGTCGTGCCTATGACGAAAAGCATAACCACGAATCTGCCCTCCACCAGTGGCACATGCTGGTAAAATTGCAATCAAAGTAGCTCTGTTTATTCCCGTCTCAGGGGGAATCTTTCCGGCAAATGAATTGTATGAAAAGTTGAGGTATATCGACAATGTTCTCATGCTTGATACCACTATTCTTGGAAACCATACCTTGAGGTTATTACGTGAGAGGTCTGAGGTCAACAAATGGTTCAGTCTTGCCATGCTTGTGGGAATTGATCCAAAAAAGCATGTTTTATTGAGGTTTAACAGTGACAGTTGCTCGCAATCGCTTACAGCAAAAGCAAAAGTTTTGAAGTTGTTTTAAGTCAAAAAATAGTTGCTTAACTCTCATGCTGGAAACCCGAACTTGCAGCTGGCGATAGATTCTGCTATTGCAAAGACACTAGATGAAGCAATTGAATTAGTAGAGATGTGTATGAAGGAAAAATATGAGGGAAAACTTCGGATGCAGAGTGATCTTGATGCCTTGTCAAGTGAATTGGATTGGATTTAAATCTGAGAGATTGTGGTCTTCTGATCAAAACTGGGGTGCTTGGTGATGTCACCTTACCATCGATAGCTTTAAAGTCCTTGACTGACTCTGAAGCAGCTACACATTTTAGCATAAAGGAATTACTGGCCCGCCTTCAGATTGGACATCCGCAGGCAAAGCATAAAGCTATTGACAGCCTTGTTGAGATCCTTCAAGAGGATGAAAAGAATGTATTGGCTGTTCTCGGACGGAGCAATATTGCTGCTTTAATACAGTTACTCACAGCTACCTCTCCTTGGATCAGGGAGAAGATTGTTACAGTAATTTGCTCTCTTGCGGAATCATGAAGCTGTGAGAATTGGATTGTTTCTGAAGGTGTTCCTCCATCTCTAATAAGGTTTGTCGAGTCTGGTAGTGCTTTTGGCAAAGCAAAATCGACAATTTCTCTTCAAAGACTGTCCATGTCAATAGAAACATCTCGTTCAATAGTTGAACATGGTGGAGTGCGGCCTCTGATTGATATCTGCAATTTGTAAAAGTTATGATCTATCTCCTTGATCATGGAATTCTATTGGGATCGAAGGAATAGGCAGCTGAATGCTTGCAAAGTCTCACCTCATCCAATGATAGTCTTCAAAGGGGCTTCTTCCGATATTAGTTCACGTGCTAAAGTCTGGATCATTGGGTACACAACAAGCAGCCACCTCGGCATTTGTCAAAGTTGTAGTTCCAAAAAAGAAAAAAAAATGATGCAGCCCAGCAGTTCTAAATGATTATGATCATTGGCGACCAGCACTCTGGCATCTAACACTCCCATCTTTTTCCAGGTTCAGCAACGATTCTTGATACAATCCGGAACTAATTCTGTTGTTGATGCTCCCTCCGGATCTGTTGCTAATATCAACACCTATGGTACGGTAAGCATTGTAGTTTACCCCGAAATAATTTAAATTGTTTGAGTTTTCAATTCTACAAGTCATGAGATACACCACTAATCTGTTGTCATAGATCTACTTATCTCATTGCAACCTAAAAATTGCACCCAATTTTAGGGGCAACTACGGCTATTATTCATATCATAGCCGCGACCTCCTACGGCTACGACTTGATTTAACTTACATAAAAAATCACTTCATATTAAAATCGACACAAATAGCCTTTTACGACTACGGTTTTAACTACTTTTTACCTTTTATATCAATCGCATACTGGAAAACCTTTTTTCTTATGGTGTAACCTAAAGATTACACTCGATTTTGGGGGGACAAAAGAGGCATTTTCTGGATTTTCTGGATCTCTTCCCCCTTCCCCGGTTCTTCTCTATGTTAACTACAGAGGCTTGAAAGCCTTGGGGATCACTAATGCTCTAAGTTGGCATTGGCTTAAGATCATGGATTTGTGCCAACATTCCAGGTTTATTCTGTGTATTAGTACATACCACTTATACATACATAGCCTGCTTCATTACAAGTTTCACATATCTGTTCAGTCGATTACCTTGTTATCAGTTGTTGATTTTAGTACCTTTGCTAGCATCTTTTTGTCGGCGTATCTTGTTTCCGGGTACCGAACTGCTTCTTATTTTGTTCACCGTTTCGCAATTTTATTACATGAGTCACCATTATGTAAATCTAAGCTTCTTTAAAGCCTTGTGCCTAAGGGGTCATGCCTTGTATTTAAGGATATCGGTAGCCCTCTACTAAAAAGCTAGCATAATTAGCCCAAGACGGCTAAAGGCATAATGGAGCAACCTTTCCATTCAAAAGCCTTATATATGCGACCCAACAGGCACTTCGGCATGAACAGATTCTGGTATCACACCCGTTCGTTCAAAAGCCAACATATGTAGTCCTCTTGCGGCTACGGCACGAACGGGTTACTCAATTGGTCCATTCAAAAAACCAACATATGTAGTCCTCTTACAGCTACGGCATGAATGGGTCACTCAATCGGTTCATTCAAAAGCCAATACATGTAGTCCTATTACGGCTACGGCATTGAATGAATCACTCAATAAGTTTGCACAACCTCACATTGCATCTATTTTAACGAATTACACTACCGAACTGCTTCTTATTTTGTTCACCTTCCCATACATGTGGCAACTGTATATATATGTATCAAGTAAGCGTTCTGGCGTAATCATATGCATTGTGAATGCACTATATCCATGTCATAAAATGCAACATATTAGTTTACATTTAAACCAGTGTTTGTAGCTTTCTACGGCTACGGCGCGTATCGATTTATTGAAAACAACTTATATGAAAGCCTGTATATGTGACCTTACCAGCTGCAACATCTTGAGTTGGATCGTCTACGGTAAAACCAATAAAGGTAGCTTTCCTACAGCTACGGTTTGGGTCGACTCCGAAACCAACTCATATGTGAGCCAGTATGTAAAAGTCATCATATATAGTCTTTAGATAACAATCAAGGTGTCACTTGGACCATCATAAAACATACGCTTTAATTAATTCACCTAGCTTTCTACGACTAAAGTTTGAATTGCTCCTGGATACCAAGTTGTGTGAAGACCGGCGTATGTGGTCCCTATCAGCGGGGTTTTGTTTTTATTCCCACCGTTTCTGGTACCATATTTGTCTACATATTCTGTTCCATAACCATTCTGCATTTAAGAATTATGCAGTCTAATTCAAGTTTTGGTACCACCGCCCACCTCTCTTTAAAAATAATTCAGTTATTATTAATTCCTAGTGGCCGTGTACATGATTAACTTCCCTTACATTCTTGAATTATTGGCACGGCTCCAATTAATTTTGTCACTCGTGCATCAATTATATATGGATATAGCTGTAATTTTGTTCCTTCAATCAACTAGATGTCACTACGACTCTAGTTAATTTTTATTACATGTATCATGCGCTTTCTTGATCTTCGATGGCCTGCACTTTGTCATACAGTGACCTTGCCTCACATTCTCTGTGACAGTCATCATCTCCGGTTCTAGTTTGAATTCGTAGAAGATGAAAAGCTTAATTTAGACACCATAAAAATTATAATTGCATTTCCTTCCTTTTGCTCACATCACTACATTTCTCTTTAAGAAATTTTTTTGAGGTCCAGTTTCAAGTGTTTTTGTCCTACGACGAGGAACATGTCTCAACCCTCTATAGCTGAAATTTTTATGCCCTACTGCAACATTCTGGGAACCTCCTAATGCTTACCATTCTTTTATTAACAACCTGGGTTCCGTTCAAATGATGAACTTTAAATATGTAGGATTACGGCTTGAAGTAGAGTTTCAGTAAAAGCACTAGCTTTCCTATGGCATGTCACCCTTCCGTAGCCGCCCTTTACGGCCTACGACCTGGAAACCCGTTGCGGAATAGCGTAGGCAAAGATTTATGAACTAAGCCGTAACCATACCCTTGTGAAGCAAGCAGGTGATAAGGCATGCTCCTTCCACATGTCACATGTGCACCACCTTCCTTTATTGTTTTCCAAAACTTACAACCGCGATAAGTAGGTGTAAGGACTTACAAGAAACAATAACCAATTCTTCACATGCCTCTCTTTGAATACCAATAAGATCATACAATACAACCACGATAAAATCTTCTGATGATGCCTGTGATAATCTTTACGGATTCGGTTTGAAAAACCCCACGACCATCATTTTACTAGCCACATACCAGCTTGTGATAGACTTTTATTCCAATGCAACCTAAAGATTGCACTTAATTTTAGGGGCAAATGATGGACCATAAATGTGCACGGCCCGATAAAAAATTAGCAGGCCCAACGATATTCCCAAGCCCAGCCCAGTTAGACCACAAATATCTAAAACATAATCACCATTCCACTGTGAAAGAAGAGGATAAAAGGGGAGAGGATATTTTGAGAGCAGGGACTGATCTTTCTCTCAAAAAACACACACAAAACACACAGACAACAAAAGTTTCTCCGGAGATCTTCTGATAATGGCTACGGAAATATTATATAAATTCCGGAGACCATCAGTGTGATTAATTAAGAAATTATTTGATATTGTCAAAATATCATTACTATATACATTCTAATTTTTTAAATTTAAGGATACAATTGGGACTTTACAATTATACACATGCTTTCCTTCTTAATTTGAGAGCACATGAGTTTCACTCTACATTTTTGAACTTCAGAAGCAAAATAATGGAACTTATTACATCTCATTTTAATTACTTTGTTTTACATTCATTTACTTTCATCTCATAAAAACTCAGGAACTGACATTGTCCTTACTAATTTTATGTTTTCAACCTCCTATATTTTACGAAAGTAGGTATGTTCATGTTTAAAAACAACTTATAAAATTTTGTACACCCATAGTAACATATCTATGAGATGACAAGGTTTTTAGATATGAATTGTGAGAATAAAAGCCTAGCTTATTGCGATGCAGTACAATTAGATTAAGTTGATCTGAATGAAGCTTGAAGTTTTACATCACAAGCTTCCTAGTTTCTTTCAAACAAAACCAAGTTGATATGAACTACCAAAGACTGAATGCAACTAATGTGAATATGAAATAAAATTGTATAGCTGGAGTCCAAATTTTCAATACAAAACCAAGTTAAAATTCATATTAGAGTCTAGTAACTTGCAGCATCAAGCTTGTCACCATCCCCCCAAATAGCATAAGCTTCTTCTCCATGAATAGCATCATCTCCAATCTCCATATCTTCATCGGACATTCTCAGCGGGAAGATGAGTTGAACGAAAAGACAAACCAAACTTGTGACAACAACATTAATAGCCACAACAAATACAATACCGAGAAGCTGGATTCCAATTTGTCGAAATCCTGCATGAGCCCTTCCTTCGCTAAAACCGTAGAAAAGGCCTACATAGTGGGCATATTTTGCATAGAACAGGTTGCATAAGGAAGGTTTTGCAAAGAGACCAGTGAGAATCCCACCAAGGCAGCCAGCTATGGCATGTGTGTGAAACACAGCCATCGTGTCATCGACTTTTTGTAGAAGCTCTGATCTCTTGTGCACAACCATCATTGTGAACCAGGGGATTGAGCCAGAGCACATTCCCATGACTATTGCGGCCCATCCTTCCACAACACCTATATTATCCAAATGCCAAGAAAAATTATTACTTGGCAAAAGGCACTCGAGATCTTCGAGTCAACTACCCAATGCTTTTATGTTAGATGATGACCAAATCTGCTAGGTTTTTTAGGTACTTTTAACAAAAAGGTGTTTCGCTTAAAGTATTAACAGTTTCGAAATAGAAAATTTAAGAAATGAAGAGGAGAATGAGCAAAAAACACTGTAAATAGGAGTAGTCGTATACCAGCTGCAGGAGTGATGCAAACTAAACCAGTGATCATGCCTTGAACAGCACCAATTACAGAAGCTTTCCGGAAAAATACAATATCCAGAAATAGCCAAGTCAACAAACTGGTTGCAGCGCATATATGAGTGTTCAAAACAGCCAAAGAAGCGTCCACGCTCACGCTATAGGGGTCACCACCATTGAAACCAGTCCATCCCATCCACAGAAGTCCTGCCCCTGCTAACATTAGTATAATGTTGTTCGGAGGAAATCTTTCCCTGTCCTTGGTTAACCTAGGACCGACCTGCAGACACATATATATAGATCTGATTAACTAATTTGTAGATTTCATTGTACATACTTATACATTTACTCTATTTGATTGGCTAGTAGTAACTAGCCTATACGACATGGGTTATAAATAATTTCTTGGAAAGAAGAAAGCTCAATAAAGAATGTAATTTAGAAAGATAAATATTGTAAATTTGATACCCACCCAATATGCAGCTGTGAAACCAGCAACTCCAGAAGACAAATGAATGACATAACCACCTGAATAGTCAATAATGCCTTTAACTGCTAACCAACCTTCAAGTGACCAAATAGAAAATGCTACAAATGTATACGAAAACGTTAGCCACAATGGCACAAACAACATCCAAGCATAGAAATTCATGCGCCCCAACAAAGCCCCTGCTATCAGAATCAACGTAATTGCAGCAAAAACAAACTGGAAAAACACCATTGTCGAAACAGGAAAGGCCCCCGAAAAAGCTTGTTTCAAAAGATACTCTTGTTCTAATGCAACATCAATTTTCCCCCATATTGGAATAAATTTTTCTCCGAAAGAAAGCCTATATCCCCAGCATACCCAACAAACAAGAACACTTGAAAATGCATATAGTGCCATAAAAGCCGAATTCACAGCCCATTTCTTCTTCACAGCTCCTCCGTAAAGAATTATAAGCCCGGGAACGCTCTGTAAACCAACCATAGTTGCTGCAACAAGTTGCCAAGCATTATCAGCTTTGTTCATCCAATCGGGATTCGATTCATTTGGCAACAAGTTCTCTGGTATCGAAAAGTTAGCCATATTGAGTGTTTGTGTCTTAGAGAAAGTGCATTAGCATAATTTGATACAACAATGGTAATCTTAAATAGAGGGTGTTCATATTATTAAGATGCTTCTTGCACTGAGTTATAACCTATGCCAAACATTACTATATTGTCATAATAATCTTGTACATAGTTGTGTAACCAGTATAATACATTATAGTTAAAAGGTTTTGGCGAGAATCACAATACTTTGACAGATCAAGAGACATTTTCAATGTGCTCAAATTGTTTGATAGAATTTTTAGAAAGTATCTAACTCATAGGAATCAGTACCAGTTGCTATCTTTGTTTTTTCCTCTCTTTATTTACCCAAAAATTACATAAAATTGTATTGAATGTCTTGTTTTCATTACATTATGAAATGTGGGTGATGCAAACTTTGTAACTGAATATACATTAATAAAAAGACCCAAAACAAGAAATTTAGGGAAATGTGATCATTTGATACATTAAAAATTATCAAAAACTTCGATAACTTAACATAACTTAACATGTATATATAACTAACATGTTAATATGTAACCATGTTATCCATGTCAGTTTGGCTTATCTTATTTTTCAAAAATAAGTAATTTATTTCGGAAAAAAAAATTAGAAAATATATATTTTTTCTGAAATAAGTAAATTATTTTTGTAAGGAAATGAATGTTAAACTCCTCATACACATTTTTTCTAACAAAATATATAAATACAAATTTCTTTTTCAAAATAAGTAACTTATAAATCATAATAAAGGGGCCCCAAACATAGCCTATATATGATGATGAGTTCTTATTTACCTACTATCAAAAACTTGTGAATTTGTTGTATAAGATTTTTATAGGATGAAAAACCAAAATGTCCACAAATTAATTCTAGCTGCCCAAAATACTCACAGATGGAAGCGTCCGCCTTTTTATCCACGGACCACGCATTACACACATGCGTGGAGTGTATACGCATTTTGAAATTGCGTGATCATAGGCCACGCATCTTTACAATGCTTCAACTTTGGAAATTTGACATTTCCATTCGTATATATACGCATTTTGGAAATGCGTTTTTGGCGATGCGCAAGACCAACATGTGTATATGCGATCACTGTTCATCGTTTTTACCGTCGTCGTCGGACGTTTTTTGCTCGTTTTTTCAACCACTTCGTTCACTGTCTACAAGCATCGATCAATTGCATAGTATACACCAAACTGAACGTCTTTTCATCCTCTACAACATGAAACGACCGGGGGAAAAGGGAGAGAAATGTCAGGAGATCATTTTTAAGTGCTCAAAAGGGCTGGAGGTTGCCGGAAATTGGAGAAAGAAAGGATGCGATTGCAATGACGATATTTTTGTCGTCCGAGCGCCGGAGCAGCAAACAAGACGTCGTATGACGTAAATACGCATTCCACTGATGCGTATCTCAATATACGCATTCCTTTAATGCGTATCGCACTATACGTAGTAACAGCATGCGTACTCCGTGGTTAAAAAAGGCGGATAGATTTGGATATAGGCATTTCGGGCAACTTCCATACAAATGTGGTGTAGTTTGGGCATTATCTCATTTTTAAAAGAGTTCTTAACCAAACATTTGTGGGTGTGTTAAATTGGGATAGTGAAAGATTCTTTAAAACTTTTAAAAATTAGATTTTTTTTAATTTTAAAATAATTTACAAGAATTTGAGAATATTCAGTTGGGATTTTAAAATTTTCTATCAAATTTGAAGATATTTAATTAAGATTTTAAATTAAACTTAAAAGTTTGACAATTGATATGGGCTGAAAATAAGCCCTAAAGACACATTTAATGTGGCATTAACTAGGCCGAGAATAGTCCAAACGTGGGGCCCACCAGCTGGGCCCAAAACCCTAAATATAATATTAATTTCGTAATTAATATTAAGGGTAATAAACAGCTCAGCAAATAAGAGTTGGATAAGGATAATATCCCCTTCAGACTTATCCAATAAGGCATCCAATTCAATATGGAAACTGATTCCTACAAGGAATAGATCTAGAACATTCCTCAAAGACTTGTCCACCAAGTCTCCAAATCCTACCATAATTCTAAGGCTTCTCAGCCTATATAAAGGGCCTGACCCCTCACCTCAGAACTACGTTTTTTTGGCTTGATTCTCTAATTTACAGAGATACGTAGGCATTCTGTGAGGACCGTTTAAGTCTCGAACGCAGAAGCAGCCATTAAAGCACGAAGCTCACGAACCTTAGCATTAAATATACAAACCCTAGCCGCAATATTTTCAACCTAGTTTTTATTCCACAACATTTGGCGCCGTCTGTGGGAAGAAGACATCAACCATGGTTACCACTCGAAGAACAACACCGGTCTCAACCGAGGCTACTTCTGGAACCATCGTTCCACCAATCGCTGCTCCTCTTGTTGGTACAGGGCCAGAGTCTGTACCCCCATTGACGGAAACAAACCCTCGTAGTCAGGCCTCTCAACCACAAGGGACGGATCCCCCCGCTGAAAGATCTCAACCTGTAATCGTCCCTCTAGGCCAGGATACTAACCCGCTCCAGATGGTGGTCTCTCCTCTCCCTCTGAGCAGCCGCCCGCCGCTTCACAGTCTCTCCACTTCTTCGCTCCCTGTCAACACCAACCCAATGTATGGGCTGCCTAATTACCCCCAAGATCCAAGGGATCCAGGACCAAGCGGTCATGCTCGGTTGATTCATGGGCAACAACAATCCCCTTATCTTAGAGGCCCGGCTCCTCCTGAACCAGGATACTATGATTACTCTGGTCCTTACACCGGAGACTCGTCATCTGAAGACGATGATCGAGACGAAGCCCCAAGGAGGCGACGCGCTAGTAAGGAACCTCTGAGGAGGAATCCATCGAACCGAGATGGTCCTTTAACAATCGCAGAGAAAATTAAGGCTTATGAAGCCGAGATTCAGAAGCTGAAGGACGACCAAGTAAGGGAGCTAGAGAGGCAGAACCCTAATCAGACTCGACCTCCTCCGACTTCAGGAGGGATTCCCTTCATAGATCTGGAGAGGTCTTCAAGGAGACACCGAAGGGCTGAAGCCCCAACCAGAGGAACTACCAGGGTGGAACTCCCCAAGAATAATCCTAGAGATTTGATGCTACAAGGAGATCTGGATGATCCGACCCCTCCATTCACTGAGGAGGTGATGAATGCACATATCTCCCGAAAGTTTAAGATGCCCACGATCAAAGCTTACGATGGAACGGGGGATCCCGCAACTCATGTGAGAACGTTTACAAGCGCATTGTTACTGCAGCCTGCTAACGATGCCCTTAAGTGTAGGGCGTTCCCCCAAACCCTGTCGGGCATGGCGCAACGTTGGTATAGTCGTTTACCTCCAAACTCGATTAGCTCTTTCAAGGAGTTGAGTACCGCTTTTGTCAGTCAATTCATTAGCGGAAGAATTCACGAGAAAAGCTCCGCATCCCTTATGTATGTAACACAGGGAAAGAATGAGAACTTAAGAGATTACATCAAGCGATTCACTAAGGAAACCCTGAATATCACCGATTTGGAAAATAAGGTGGCCATGGTAGCCTTGCAGCATGGAACCACGGATCTCTTTTTTAAGAGGTCTTTGGCAAAACACCCCCCTGAAAGCATGGATGAACTTCAACGAAGGGCGGACAAGTATATAAAAGCTGAGGACAGCATCAAGAAAGAAGCCACGTTGGGCAATGGAGGGAACAAGCGGAAGCAAGAACAAGAGTACGATGCTAGGGACAAGTATCCCCGAGCTAGCAGAGACTCTGAATCTGCTCCAAAAAAGAACTCGGGTCCAAGGTTTTCCGAGTATGCCAGACTTAATGCTCCAAGAAGCCAGATCCTGTTGGACATTGAAAAGGAAAAGGACTTCCGATGGCCGAAGCCACTTAGAGGAGACCCAGCTAAGCGAAATAAGGAGCAATACTGCAGGTTCCACAAAGATGTGGGACATGACACCGACGATTGTAGGCAACTCAAGGATGAGATTGAGTTCTTAATACGAAGAGGAAAACTAAGTCAGTTCACCAAGGGTGATGACCGTGGGAACCAGAGAAGGGACAATGACAAAAGGGACAATGAAAGGAGAGATAATATTAGGAGGGATGACAACCATGATCGCAATCCACAGCCCCGAAGGGCAGTTATCAATATGATCTGGGGAGGTCCGACAGCAGCTGGCACAACTAAGAATTCTCGAAAGGCTTATGCTAGAGAAGTAATGCACATTGTGGGAGAAGCCCCGAAGCGTGCTAAAACCGAGATGGTAATTGGTTTCGATGATTCAGACTTGGAAGGGGTGAAATTCCCCTATGACGACCCGTTGGTCATAACTCCCGTGATTGGAAACTCAGAAGTAAAACGAGTCTTGATAGACAATGGGGCTTCTGTGGATATTTTATTTTATGATGCATTTGTAAAGATGGGTTACAACGACTCTCAACTGACCCCTACAAACATGCCTATATACGGGTTTAACGGAGTGGAGTCCAACGTTGAAGGGACTATTCAGCTACCCGTGACTATTGGGCAGGAGCCTAAAGAGGCGACTCAGATGTTGAATTTCTTGGTGATCAAGGCAGCATCAACATACAATGCAATCCTTGGAAGGACTGGACTTCATGCGTTTAAGGCTGTGGCCTCTTCCTATCATATGAAAATTAAGTTTCCGACACGGAATGGTGTCGGAGAACAAAAGGGTGATCAGAAGATGGCAAGAAGTTGCTATGTGGCCGCATTAAGGGCCGATGGAGTCGGGGGGCAGGTCCTTCCGATTGAAGACATGGATGTCCGCGATGATGAAGAGCATAGAGGGAAGCCAGCAGAGGATTTGATTCCCGTACCTCTAGAACCTAATGATCCTGACAAAGTTACTTATGTTGGAGCATCTCTGAAAGAACCCCTGAAGGGCAAGTTAATAGAATTCTTACAGAAGAATAGCGACGTGTTCGCTTGGACAGCAGCTGATATGCCAGGGATTGACCCCCAACTCATAACTCATAGGTTAAATGTTGATCCCAAAAGGAAGACAATAAAGCAGAAGAAGAGAAACTTTGCTCCGGAGAGGCAAGAGGCCATTAGGCAAGAAGTGAATAAGCTCTTGGAAGCTGGTTTTATTGAAGAGATTCAGTTTCCTGAATGGTTAGCGAACCCAGTCATGGTCAAGAAAGCAAATGGGAAGTGGAGAATGTGTATAGACTTCACTGACCTGAATGATGCATGCCCAAAAGATTGTTTTCCCCTGCCGAGGATTGATATGTTGATAGATGCCACAGCTGGACATGAGATGTTAAGCTTCATGGATGGATTCAGCGGCTATAATCAGATTAAGATGCACAAGGATGACATACCTAAGGTATCTTTCATAACTGACTTTGGTGTCTTCTGTTATCTTGTCATGGCTTTTGGTCTAAAGAATGCAGGAGCTACTTACCAACGATTGGTGAATAAGATATTCGCCCATCTGATTGGAAAAACCATGGAGGTATATGTTGATGACATGTTAGTCAAGAGCCTACTTAAGGCTGATCATATCAAGCACCTCGGAGAGGCTTTTGGAGTGCTGAGGCACCATAAGATGATGTTGAATCCCGCCAAGTGTGCTTTTGGCGTTGGATCTGGGAAGTTTTTAGGGCTGATGGTTTCAAAAAGAGGCATTGAGGCCAATCCTGACAAGATCAAGGCGATTTTAGACATGGAGCCACCACGCTCTATAAGAGATGTGCAGAGGTTGACAGGTCGAGTTGCAGCTTTAGGAAGATTCATCTCCAAGTCTGGAGACAAATGCTTGCCTTTCTTCCAGGCGTTAAAAAAGGTGAAAAATTTTGAGTGGACACCTGAGAGCCAAGAGGCCTTTGAGCAACTGAAGAAGTACATGGTTGAAGCCCCGTTGTTGACCAAACCAAGTCCTGGGGAGATACTTAGTTTATACCTGGCGGTATCCGAACAAGCCCTGAGTGCTGTCCTTATTCGGGAAGAGGAAAAGGTCCAGAAACCTATCTACTATGTGAGCAAAGTGTTGCATGGGGCTGAGTTGAATTACTCACCCATAGAAAAGTTTGCTTTGGCATTAGTAACTGCCTCAAGAAAGCTGCGGCCTTACTTTCAGGCACATAAGATTCAAGTTCTGACAAACCAGCAATTGAGGAACATATTGCATAGCCCTAAGGCCAGTGGAAGGCTAATCAAATGGGCGATTGAGTTAGGAGAGTTTGACATCACATACAAGCCTCGGACAGCTATCAAAGCTCAGGCATTAGCTGACTTCGTGGTTGAATGCACTATTAACAACCAAGAAGTCGGGGGGCAAGAGATAACGACTACCCCTGGGCAAGAGGAAAAAGAAGAAAAACTTACACCCGATCTGAAGGAATATTGGGTGCTCTATTTTGATGGAGCATCAAAAACAAAATCTAGTGGTGCAGGTTTGGTTTTGCAAAGCCCCGATGGGTTCACAGTTGAGTACGCTTTAAAGTTGGATTTCCCTACTACCAACAACGAGGCGGAGTATGAGGCATTGATAGCTGGTTTGGGCTTGGCCAGAATCATGAGGGTCAAGAATCTCAAAGTTTGTGGAGATTCAAGGCTTGTGGTATCACAAGTAAATGGTGAATTCGAGGCTAAGGATGAGACTATGGCAAAATACTTGAGAGTAGTAAAGGCTGTTATGTCCCAGTTTGAGGAGTGCTACGTTGAGTACATTCCAAGAGAGGAAAACATTAAGGCCGATGCCCTATCTAAGTTTGCTTCTTCTGAAATAGAAAATTATGCTGGGAGTGTCTACTTTCAGGTCTTGAAGGCCCCGACCGTTAATGCAAAGTTAGTGGCACCAATTGATATAGGAGGCTCTTGGATAGATCCTATCAAGGCACACCTGGAGACCGGTTGGCTCCCAGACAATGCCATGGAGGCACGAAAGCTCTCAGTAAGAGCGTTGAGATATACTTTGATTGAGGGTATTCTGTACAAAAGGTCGTTTGTTATCCCGTACTTGAAGTGTCTAAGGCCTATAGAGGCAAGGGAAGCATTGGAGGAAGTTCATGAAGGGATCTGTGGGCAACACTTGGGGGGCAGAGCCCTAGCTCACAAGATAATTCGTTTAGGGTTTTATTGGCCAGAGATGTTGGCTGATGCACAAAACTATGTCAAGAGATGTGAGAGATGCCAGAAGCATGCCCCAATTGTGAGGCAACCGCCTGAGATGTTGACCTCGATTAACTCTCCCATTCCATTTGCAATGTGGGGGATGGATATACTTGGACCCTTTCCCATGGCTTCAGCACAGAGGAAATTCCTAATAGTGGCAATTGATTACTTCACTAAGTGGATTGAGGCTAAACCCCTGGCCAAGATAACCACCAAGCAAGTTTCCCAGTTCTTTTGGGAGAACATCATCTGCAGATACGGAATCCCACGAATCCTTGTGACAGACAATGGGACACAATTCAATAATGAGGAGTTTAAGAAGTATTGTGAAGAGAATGCGATTGAGCTCCGTTTTACCTCAGTGGCACATCCACAAGCCAATGGGCAAGCTGAGGTAGCTAATCGAATTATCCTTGATGGACTGAAGAAGAGGGTCGAACGCTCTAGGAACACTTGGGTAGATGAATTGTTGCCCATACTTTGGGCATATCGTACCACTTGTAAGGTAACGACTGGAGCAACCCCATTTTTGCTGGCTTATGGAGCCGAGGCAGTTGTGCCTTTAGAGATCATGCAAGCATCACCTCGAGTTGAGGCATATGAGCCAGAAACTAATGACGAAGGAATGAGGCTTGCCCTTGACTTAATTGATGAAGTTAGAGATGGAGCTAATGCAAAGAATGCTGAATATCAGAAGAGAGCATCTTTTCACTACAACCAGAGAGTTAAAGAAAGATTCTTTCGACAAGGTGACATGGTTTTAAGGAAGATTGAAGCCTCAGGAGTTGGCCAGAAAGGAAAGTTAGCACCAAACTGGGAAGGACCATATCTAGTTAGAAAGGTGTTAGGGCAAGGATCCTACAAGTTAGAAACCTTGGACGGGGTTGAGGTGCCCCGAACTTGGCATGCTGTGAACCTCAAAGTTTATTATGTCTAAGTCCTTTTGAAAAAGGCTTGGACTTTTACCTGTTTATTAAGAATAAGGTTCGAATGAAACCATTTTAGAGCATGTTGCTCCCAGTAGAAGATAGAATATTTATGTAAGGGTTGAACCCATTCTATTGATATCTTTTGACAGCATAATGGAATTTATACTGTTTTCTCTATGAGTTATTTCTCTTTGTTAAAATAAACACGAGAGGCAAATGTTGGATTAGCTTGTGAGTTTAGTACCAGCCAGGAGGCCAAGTACTTGAGAAATTCTAAAAGTTTAACGAACTATAAAAAAAAATGAGAATGTGGAAACAAAAGAAACTACTACATAAATAAGTTAAGTCATAAGCCCCGAAGGGCAAAAGTTCAGAATAAATAAAGACAAACAGAAATAAGCCACGCAGGGCCATCTACTCATCTAAGTCCTCAATAACAACATCTCCCTGGGTAGAAGAAGGATCTGCTGTCTTTACCCCAGGAGAAGAAGGTGGATCCTGAGTGGGCTGAGAGTCCCCATCCACTGCTGCCTCTGTAGCAACCTCCAAAGTATCTGTCAATCCAGGGATAGCAGGTACCGGGAACTTCTCCAGGGATACCCCCTCGATCTTCCCACTCAGCTCCTCGATGATCCCCTCCCAACACTCCTTGAAGGTGCCAGGAAAGTTTGCATCATACTCGGCATTCAGGACATCTTGAAAGTCCTTAGAAGCCTTGTAATCAGCAATGTTGTGTTCCCTGTTCTGCTGCACCTCCAGCTGAAGCTTCCTGTTCTTCTCCTTCTCAGCAGCCAGCTCCTTCTTCACCTCCCTAAAACGAGCAAAGTTTGCCTCGGAGGCATCAAAGTATCTGTCTCTATCCCTCTCAGCAATGGTCTTATCAGCACGCACCTCCTTCAGGTTATGAACAGCGGCCTGAAGGTAGGCGTTCATCTGCAAAGGAAACAAATAAATAAGGGAAAAGTAAATGCAATTAAATTAAAGAAGTTGAATAAGAAATTACCGAAGCAACAGCTTGAGCCCCGAGAAGCTCAATCTGCAAGTCATCAGAGGACTCCACAATGTGGACCCTGTCTCGTGGAGTAACCACGCTCCTGGACCACTCAGCTGCAGCCCTGGAGTCACCTACAGTTGTGTCCCTATTGCATAAACCCCATCCCACTGTAAAGGGAGTAAGGTCTTCCTCAATAGGAACAGGCTTTTCCTGAAGAAAAGCAGGAACACGCTCCACCGCGGGAGAAGCCTCATCTGTCCTGGCCCTTTTGGCCCTAGGGTTCTCTGTTACCACCCTAGCAGTGGCAGCAGTCTCCCTCTGCCTAAAAATTGCTCCCAGAGCAGTTTTGGCTGCAAAATGATTATAAGAAAGTTAGAAAATTATATCTAGCATAAAATGTTAACAAAGCAAGAGGTGAGAATTACCCTCAGGGCCCAAATCGCTTAGCCCATGGGCCTGCAACGAATCTTCAGAAATCAAATTTGCACATTGATGCAAATTATCCGATGTTAACAAAGTTATGGCGGCCTCTTCTTCCACGCCCAATTTTAAACACCTAACAGGCCCATCAACGGCTCTGCAGAAGTTGGGCCGAAAATAGTTGTCCCAGTCATCCCCATCCAAAAAGATATAAAACCATTCCCTTTTCCAATTAGGAAGGGAATCAGGAGCGGAATCCGAAACAAAACAAGAACGGGCTAAGGAACGGTGTTGGATTTTGACCCAGCCCGAATTGTCAGAAGAATTGACAAATTTGAATAGATATCGAAAAACAGAGATACTGGGCTCAAGCCCATGTTTCTTACATTGGACCAAGAAACGCCATGCATTTGGCATAAGTTGGGTTGGACAAACCCGGGCTTCGGCCAAAAGACGGTAAACAAAAGGAGGAGGAGGAAGGCGAAAACCAGCATAAAAAGTTTCTTTATAAATCCTAATGGCCCCAGGCTTTGGGTGACAAGCCCTTTCGTTTGAGGCCGGAACAACGGCCCTATAAGGCCCATTAATATGAAAAAGTTGGGCTAGAATGTCTACCCTATGTTGTTTGTATTTCGATTTATATTCATAAGCATCTAAATGAAGCATATTTGGAAAAGCTTGACCAAACTCATTTAAAAGATCTCTAAGGGAAAAAACACTGGCATGGACAAGAGATGTTTTAGGGTTCTTACCCCTTGAAAGCCGTGGAGCGGTGGTAGAAGTGTTAGCAAGTTGTGACTGGCCTGAAGAGCTAGAGTCCTCCATTGATATGCTTCCCTTGAAGGCTTGAAACCCAGAAAAGTTGAAAAAAGAGGTTGAAGAAGATGAAGATTCAACGATCTTCAAACAGAAACTGGAAATTAGGGCGGAGGAAAGACGCCGGAAATCGCCTCACGACAGAACCCTAGCAGAGCTTTTTTGAAAAGTATTTGTGATAAGGGAGAGATAATTCTTGCTGAATAGTGAAATGAGAAATGAGGGATGCACACTACTCTTTTATAGAGTTCACGGTTGGTCACTCAACCGGTTATATCCAGTAAATGGGCTGTCAACAGGTGACTGGGCCTTTGAATAGGCGGGAAGCCCATGAAATTCAAATTTTAAAAATAATTCTAGAATGTTTTTAGAAAATAGGATGAAATCCCGTTAGAATTTAAAGGCAGGAGGCCCAATTAAAAGGCTATACCCACGCCCAGGAGACCAAACCTCCTAGGCGTGCCTAAGGAAGGTGTCTCCTTGGCGGGGGTACCCACGCCTAGCTCGACTTTCCTTAAAGAAGGCTATACCCACGCCCAGGAGACCAAACCTCCTAGGCGTGCCTAAGGAAGGTGTCTCCTTGGCGGGGGTACCCACGCCTAGCTCGACTTTCCTTAAGGAAGGCTATACCCACGCCCAGGAGACCAAACTTCCTAGGCGTGCCTAAGGAAAGTGTCTCCTTGGCGGGGGTACCCACGCCCAGAAAGCTTTTCAAGGAACGAAGGGCATACCCACGCCCAGGAGACCAAACTTCCTAGGCGTGCCTAAGGAAAGTGTCTCCTTGGCGGGGGTACCCACGCCCAGGAAGCATTTCCAGGGACAAAGATCACCCACGCCCAGGAGACCAAACCCCCTAGGCGTGCCTAAGGAGGGTGTCTCCTTGGCGGGGGTACCCACGCCCAGGAAGCATTTCCAGGGACAAAGATCACCCACGCCCAGGAGACCAAACCCCCTAGGCGTGCCTAAGGAGGGTGTCTCCTTGGCGGGGGTACCCACGCCCAGGAGGCATTTCTTGCCAGGATGACTTTTTTAAAGTTAATCCTTTAAAAATTTTAAAATAATGTTGGGAAATCGAAAAATAATTCCCAAAAAATAATAAAAATACCTGTTGGTACTTAAAAATTCCTAAATTATTAGGAAAAATTACGAAAAATACCTGTTGGTACATAAAAATTCCTAAAATATTAGGAAAAGTACAGAAAAATATGAGGAAAATTATAGAAATATTTTCTTGACAAGTTGAGCAATAATTTATGCTAATAATGCATAAAAACTCTATGAAAGTGCCGAAATTGCTAAAAGCAAGCACAAATTAAAGCCTCGAATAAGGCAAATCGTCGTAAATGTGTAGGTCGCTCCACACTTTACAATCAAGACGATACTCGTGAAACACTAGTGTAAACCAAAACTCCCATATAAGGGTAGGAAAATTAAGAAGTCCCAGGTAAGGGATAAAAACGACCCCGAGTCTCGATTAAGGCAAATATAACTTCTACGAAAACCTGATCAGTTTTCCTAAGAAGTTGGGGGGCAAATGATATGGGCTGAAAATAAGCCCTAAAGACACATTTAATGTGGCATTAACTAGGCCGAGAATAGTCCAAACGTGGGGCCCACCAGCTGGGCCCAAAACCCTAAATATAATATTAATTTCGTAATTAATATTAAGGGTAATAAACAGCTCAGCAAATAAGAGTTGGATAAGGATAATATCCCCTTCAGACTTATCCAATAAGGCATCCAATTCAATATGGAAACTGATTCCTACAAGGAATAGATCTAGAACATTCCTCAAAGACTTGTCCACCAAGTCTCCAAATCCTACCATAATTCTAAGGCTTCTCAGCCTATATAAAGGGCCTAACCCCTCACCTCAGAACTACGTTTTTTTGGCTTGATTCTCTAATTTACAGAGATACGTAGGCATTCTGTGAGGACCGTTTAAGTCTCGAACGCAGAAGCAGCCATTAAAGCACGAAGCTTACGAACCTTAGCATTAAATATACAAACCCTAGCCGCAATATTTTCAACCTAGTTTTTATTCCACAACAACAATCCTCAATTAAGATTATAAATAATTTTTAAAATTTAGTGGTATTCAAAAATAGATTTTGTAAAATGATGAATTTTGGTAAATTTTGTAAAAAAAATCTATGTTTTGTGAAATCCAACTAAATCATTACGAATTTGAACGATTTGTTATAAAGATTACTAAAAGGGGCATACTCAATTCATATTTTAACGAATTAAGTTCATAAATTTTAAAAAATTGTTATAAATTTTAATTTTACATAAAGTTTGACAAAATTGAAATAAAATTTCGTAAAATTTGAAGTAGACTTACTAATAAATCATTAAAACTTTTATAGATTGTGGTAAAATTTTAAAAAGTATAAAATATAATATAAACAGATTCAACCAACTGTAAAATTCAAACAACCCATTAGTTTTTGAATATCACTAGATTTTAAAAAATAATTTTGTTATTCCCAGATTACACACTTGTATAATTGTAGAAGGGGGGTTGAATACAATTCTTGATATTTATAAATTTCTGATAAGAACTGCAGAAATCTATACTTAGATAATTGTTATAGAAAGATTAATGCACAAACACATAAAAAATCAGGTGGTTAAATGCACCACCTGAAGCTTTTATTCGAAGAAAACTCTGTGATACAAAAGTACACAGCTTCTATTTTACAACTCTTTGCTTTCTAAGGATATTCAATAAAAACCCTAAGCAAATGTATCTATTTTCTTAGCTTACAAAGAGTTGCTACACTTGGTTATAAATCCCAAGTTTTTCAAGTACTACTGGAATAAGATAATATTAATCTAATTCTAGTTGACTTGCTACTACACTCCAAATACACATGTAGCCGAAAGGTTGTCCTTGTGAACAAACATGTCTCCTGCACCTTTCTTGTATTCATAGTGTAAACGGAATGCTTCTTTCTTCTGTGTTTCCAAAGTATAGCTGCCATACTGCTTTTTGTATCTACTATCAACCCATGTGATCTGTCAGTCAAACCTGTCCTTATCAACTGCTAATCCCCAGCTTAGCATAGAAGACAGTGTCAATTATTATCCGTTGATATTGTACACTGACATCTGTTGATGATGTATTGAGCTGTATCCGTTGATATTGAGACTTGAGCTGTATCCGTTGATAGAGTGGATTTGAGTTGTATCCGTTGATAGAGTTTTGTCTTCATCTGTTGATACACTTTCACTTAGACAGAATTACATAGCATAGCTTATTTACAATTGGCTACCCTATTCTGACTATCCGTTGATGGTCAACATGACTGTGGATAAAAACACTATCAACTGATAACATAGAGATACTGCAGTATGCTACAAAACCTCATCCGTTGATGAGCTACCTGTCAACGGATAGAGTTATAAATCCTCATCCGTTGACAGCTACAAAACCTTATACAATTTGATTGATTGTGAAGTTATCATCAAGTACAACATATTCCTAACAATCTCCCCCAATTTATACTCGATGGCAATAAAGCATAAATTCACGACCTTGATGACAACAAAACATTCCTAAAGATATATATATATATATATATGTATATATAGAACAATGCAAAAATTGTATTAAGCTGCAAAAATTAAAAACTGAAAGTTTGAGAAATTTACAGAGAAGTGCTCCTCTAGACTGAGCAGATTAAGACTGTTTCTTTTCTCTTGTTGGCATCACCATTGATTTTCCTTCTTTGGCAGAGTTGGACTCAATCTGCATTTGGAGTTGCCTATAGAAGTCATCTTCTTCATCAACCTTTGGATTTAGCTTTTGTTGTAACCATCTCAGGTATTGAGAACTAGCCTTTGATAGTTGGTCTTCTAACCTGAAGAATCTCCTGTTACCATCTTCATCCCTGAACTCCATCATCCAGAAGGGTTGAAGGTGGATTTTCTGTCCATTGTATGGGATCTTCATCTTCCTTGGTATACTTGATGGTGAGTTCCATTCCCTCCTTATCTGTTCTATTCTGTCCAGTATCTCCCCTTTTGCTATCTTGGAGAACCCTGTGTATCTCTTGATTGCAGAGAACACTTTGGTTAAGGTCAGATAATTTTCTCCAAGAACCCTCTGTAGTGGCCATGTCCTTTCCTTTCCTCCCTTGTATACAAAGACCAATCTCTCAGGCAAATGTTTATATTTGTCAATTCCTCTTACTTCTGACAATTCATCCAGATACAGATTCATGCCAGAGTATTCTTCAATATCTTCCTGATAGATAAAATCATCCTTGTTTTCCAAGATTGGCTGCTTGACAATAGCAGGTACCCTAGCAACTTGAATTTGTTCCTTTGAAGGTTGCTTCCTTGGTATCCTTTTCTTCTGTATAGGCTTCTGTTGAGGCTTCAGCAAGAATGAAGGAACCTCAATGGAGTCAAGATTCATTGGTTCCTCTTTAGGAACTATAGGATCACCATGGAAATTCACAGCTGGGTTGAATACTTTTATAGAAATAGGTTGTGATGAGCCAACTGTTTCCTTGCTTTCAATTTCTGGAGAGACAAGCCTCCTTGCCTTTGATTTCACTCTCTTAGATTTGGATTTGGGGACTGATTTCATTTTCCTTTTGGATTTGGGGACTTCCTCAGGTTCCCTCATTTCATCCTCTACCTCATCCATTAACTCCTGAGCCAGCCTGGCTTGCTTCTCATCTGAGTTTTCATATTGATTTTCTTCACTTGGATGAGCTTCCCTGAGAAGTCTGGAGGTCTCCTCTCTTTTTGCTTCAATAAATCTAGGATGGCTATTGGATATATTTAAGACTTTTCCATTCCTTATAATTACAGCCATCCATTCTCTTACACTCCTATTGGCATTTTCCTTGAACTCCTTAATTTGCTTTCCCATTAGCTTCCCTTCATCATCCTTGGGAAATGGAAAGTCCAATTGTAACTTGTTCTTCCCATTTGCCTTTGGTGGAGAGTAGGCTCTGGTTTTTATGTATGGTTCAAATTCTTTGACATAAGATGGTTCAGCATCATAGAATGTAGGAGCTACAATCTCTGGAGTGAGCACCTTCAGAATTGTAGTTGATATTGTTGGAGCTGAGGACTGAGTAGAGAACAGATTTGATACAATTGATTCATTGATCATCCTTTATGTTCTCATCATTCTTTCATTTACCTCCTTGTTGATCTTTTCTAAGGCCTCTATTCTGGCTTCCCTTTCACCATCTGAGATTTCTGATAAGTCAGGAATCACAGGCAAAGCCTTTTGTTTCTTCACAAGGGAAGCCTCTATAGTAAATTCTTTTGGATTGACCACTATCATTGGTTGTTGCTCCCCCTCAATTTGTGCTATCTTGCTACTGGAAGCTGGAATTTGACTAGAAGTAGTTGCAACCTCTTCTACCTTTTTCTCCCCCCTTTTGTTAGCATCAAGGGCTGGAGGTGAGGCTGCAAGCAGCCTTTCCAGTAGCTCAGTCTGTTTGGCTTGATTGGAAATGAGTGTCTGCATTTGAGATTCCATACTATCCACTCTGGAGGAGAGATGCTGAACTGATTTGCCCAGGCGATCTTCCTTCAATAGTTTGCTAGTCAGCACCTTCTGAGTGGTAGTAGGGGCTAGTGCCTCAATCCTGGCATCTAGTTCAACTTTCATTTCTCTAATTGCATTTTGGACCTCCTCCTGTTGTGTTCTTTGAATGACCATGTGCATTTTGTGAAGTTTCAGGGATTCCATTATTTGCTGAAGGACAGCCTTTCTCTGTGGATCTGCATTTTGGTGCTCAGCCCTAGCAGATTGATATTGCCTCATAATCTCCACATTGAAGTCACCAGCCACAGTGGCAGTAGAAAATAGCCATTTTGGAGTATCTGTCACATTGACTTCTTCATCATTTGCTGTGCTGTCACTGTCAGCACTACCAAACTCTTCACTGTCAGCATCTGAAAGCAGAGTTGTCAAAGCTTCCTTTGCTCTTTGTAGAGATTGTGAGGTGTGCACTAGGTGCATTGCCTCCTCTGCTTTCACATTGCCCTGTTGTGCCATGACTTGATAGGCAGAAACAGGGTGAGTAAAGGTCTCAGGATCCAAAGAGATGGAGTCAATAATTGACTGATATTCTTGTCAAAATTCCATCTCTTTAGAAGCTTCATTAACCTCCATTAACTCACTTGCAATGGCTGGATCTTCCTGCCTTATTTCTCCTGTAGTCCCTTCTCTCCTCTCATCTCTCTTTTCTTGCATCAGGGGCTCCCCATGGCTCACACCTCTCACACCCTCACCTTCACCTACTAAGGTGGAACTCTCTTGCTCTCCTTTTGCCTGACCTGAAGAAATGGTCAGCCTCTCATTATTTTCCTCTCCTTTTGCCTGCTCACAAGGCAGCCTCTCACTCCCTTCCCTTAATCCTAAAAGTGTTTCAACTACTGAGAACTCCTCCACACTTGACACAGGAATGTCAGATATAGCAGTGGTAGAGTGAGTTATCAATGGATAAGGGATATCCGTTGATGGAGTAGTTATAGCTGTCAACGAATGATCAATGGATGGCTAGACATAGGCGCATCCGTTGATGGAGAAACACCTGTCAACGGATGAAGGATATCCGTTGATGAAGGAATGATAATATCCGTTGAAGTGAAAACCAACACTGAATCTGTGGAGAATGATTTTAAAGATGAGGCCACAGATGTAAGAACCCTAATTTTTGCAATATCTTCTTTTATATAATATCATGTGACATTGTCAATTTGGAGCCTTTCTGGTCATCCCTGTTGTTTAATGGAATTGATTGTCTGAGAAACTATGTTGTTACATTCACTATGTAAGATAAAAGAGAAGATTGTTGAGGGCAAGAGTCGTATTGTTAGTAAGATTTATAAAACTTGGGATTTGAGAATGATTAGAGTATTAAAAGATTTATTAAGGATTATGACGAGGAATTATGGATATTCGAGGAATTTACACAATTAAGTACTTAAGGGATTACGAGGGAAATCTCTACGCGACAAAATATTATTACGAGAGATTAATTAAGATACGATACGAATTAAAGATTAAATGACAAGCATTGGTGGAAGAATAATGATACAAGGAGTAGTATTGCATGCAAGTCCCATGCAACCAAGTAGTTAGGAAAAGCAAACTAGTTAAACCAAATGGCAAGAGGAATAGTAACTAGTTGCATTTCTTTTTCCAAGGAAGGGATAATAGTACAAGGAGACCATACCTAGGTTAGTACCATGCATATACATACACTAATATGTATCACCCAATCACTTTATCAATTATTCAACCAACCACAAAAAAATCAAAACAACAAAACACTTCTCCCCCCCCCCTTTAGCAAGCTCTCGGCCAAGCTTCAAAAAGGGAAGAAAAAAATTTCTTCCTCTTCCATTTCTCCTCACTCATAATTCAAGGCATGATTCCTAGGCTCTCTCCATCATCTAAGAAAGGTATACTAAGAGTTTCAAGCCCTTTCATCCATTAACTTTCAAGATATTAATTGTTAAAGATATTGTGAATAGTAACAATGTTAAGTTTTTCTTATAGATCTTGGATTATAAGGATAGTAGGAGCTTATTCAAGGTGTTCTTGAGTTTTTTAAGGCTTACCCAAGGCTCCTAGGTACTCAAGAAGGTATAAAAATCATAACCCCTCTTGACCATGTAGTGTTTATGATGTTTGGTGATAGATCCATGTATATTTGTGCTAATCTTGGATGTTCAAGTGATGGATGATATGGATCTTGAGTTTTAGTGTTGTGATTGTGATTTTTATGATTGTGGATAGTATATGTATCTCCATGAATGTTATAAAGCATGAACTAGGTGAATTAGATGTTGGTTGTGTTGTGGAAGTAAGAATATTGGTTGATTTAAGTGAAACATGCATGCTGAGTTTTTCCAGAAATTTGACCTGTCTTGTAACATGGTTTTGAAACCCCAAATCTTGTCCCCTGAGGTCCTACCATATATTGTTGGAAAGGTATTTGAATGTAGTTTCTGTAAATATAAGGTTCATGACTAGGTGATGTATAGATTTTAAGTTATGGCCGGAGAAGTAAAATGTGTTTCTGGATTCCGGACTGCACTAAGTGACCCCCTTGTGAACCTTGTTTAAACCCCTAAAAATTTATGTGGGATCATGGAAAAATTTGAGAAGCTAGGAAATGCAGTGGTGAAGGCTACCCAAAAAGAATTGGATTAAAATATGAATTTTTCAATTTTATAAAAATGCTAGAGTAAATTTCGCGCAAGGGAAAAAGTCGTTAAATGGAGTATAATTCTAGGGGTAATGGTCATGACTCGGATATGGTAACTAAATTAAGTCGAATAAGTGACGAGCGTAATCGAGTGATGACATGAACCTATAGTGGGGCTAGAGTGTCATAAGAAGAAGTCATTAAGTTAACTTTGTACCCTCTAAAACCCCGTAATTAAAGAGACATTGTTAAGGTACTAACGAGCAGTTATTGCTTATGTATAGATCGTTCCACTCCGCACGCTCGACCACCCCAACCAAACCAAGGCAAGTTTACTTTTCAAAACTTATACATATACAAGGACTTTCACTGTTGTGTTTGTAGTTTTCAATCATATCAAATGTTATGTTTATCGAAGTATTGATGCAATTGAGATTGTATAAGTACATATATGTTTGTACCCCTTGAACTTAGATTGAAATGTTTTCCTCGGACAACGACTCTAGCAATAGAGGTCGTAGCGGTCCGTATATACTATTGACCGGGGAGCGGTATATTATTATATCGTAACTATATTGCGAAAACCCGAAGGGTCATTCGGGGAGTATCGTATACTCAAGTAATTATTTTCATATCTTCGTAAATACTCGAAACCCTATCTTGGATTAAAAGTTTATTTTATCGAATAATTATTTTATTAATTATTAATATTAAATCTTAAAATATTATTTATTAATTATTGTTCATTATTTTAAAGATGAAGTCAATCCAAGATACATTTAATACTTTCAAACTCGAACTCTTTCGAACTCAAAACATTTTCGAAAACCCCCGGTTAGGTTCTGCTTCTTGTACGATTTCAAGAATCATTGGTCGACTGATGTCGGACCTCAATTACTATGTTTTCAATCAAAATCAAGTTTTCAAAAGAAAAAGAAAAAGGGACTCTGGCAGGTGTGGGAACCGTTGACGAACGATTCCCGGGATGTGTAAGCGGCCGTGAGCCAGGCGGTCCATCAATTATTATTCCGGCCCAGGTGTTGCCGAAGGATGATTACGGATGTAGTTTTCATCGAGGGTGATTACGGATGTAGTTTTCACCCGGGGATAGTTACGGATGAAGTTTCTATCCTTCTACCGGTAGAGAAGACCCGCGGATTATTGGACTTGGATGTGGCGACTGATCATCGTCAATCCCTGTCAGGTTTTGTGTTTTCTTTAAGTCCCATTCCTCCATTTTGGAAAAATGCTTTGACACTGCTTCTTAGGCTTTTGTGCCAAGTTTCTGATAGTGTTCTATTTTGATGAGAAAGATGTTGACTCTGTGCAGTATCTAGAACTGCAAGTTTATTTTGAAAACAAGGGCACGTATTGTTGCACCTTCGGAATTTATCAACAATGACAAGCGATTTTATATCTGATTGATACAAACGAGTTTAATAACTGCTAATCATATGAAATGTTATATTGCTTACCTTATACATATATTTCTTGCTGAGCTATAGTTGCTCACTCTTGCTTGTTTTCAAATTTACAAACACAACAGCTAAGCGAAATGGCAAGACCCAGACAGACTGCCCGAAAGCAGGTGACGAGACCCGAGCCAGCAGTTGAGATTCCACCGGTAGGCCCTATTAGCCGGATTGGTTGGCAACTTTTGTTAGTTCATTTTATTTATCAGTATGACCTGTGCAAGGCAGTGTACTGTAACAAATTTTCAAGCCGCCAACTTCGCTTCATATCGAAGTGTTGCTGGTAGCATAAATACTATTTAATTCGGTCTGTAATAACTCTGAAACTTTTATTTCCGCTTAATCAATTGTGTGACGTTTCTGAGACTCTAATATGTGCGTGTGTGTGTGCGGTGTGAGTTTATTGTGGGGTCGATGGCTGTTTTATATATTATGGGCAAGAACAGGTATGTTATTAATGGAAAATGGACCGTGAGCGCCTAGATCTCCGACCCCGGATCTGGGGGCGTCACAGAAATGGTATCAGAGCGAGGTTACAGTTCTCAGAAACGATAGTAATTTAAGAAAGCAACCCTAATAATAATAACAATAACGATAACCATAATAACAACCCTAATAATACTTAAAACTCTCATCGAGTTTGCAGTCGGGTTATCGGATATAGCCCTGACTTTAAGGCCCGTGAGGGAACTACTCTTAAACCTTTCTTTATGGCTAGTGACCCACCTTATTTCCCTTGTGTAGATGGAGGAGATACCAGACCCTGAGGCTTTCGAGAAAGAGCATGATGAGGCACTGATGCGAGATACCGAGGATCCTGAGGAGGATATGGGTGCTGACTCTGAGCTCGGCCCCTGGATTACGCTGATAGGAGATACTGATGATGAGGATCCCGTTGAGGAGCCCTTTGAGCCTGAGCCTGAGCCAGAGCCTGTTACCCCATCTCTTGTAGCTACTGATGAGGAGAGTGTGAGATCCGGTGAGGGTCGTGTTGTGTCACCCCCACCTTCTCCGCAGTCATCGAGCCCTGTTTCATCGGACGGTGACTCCGAGGATGATACTTCTGGAGAGGAGGAGCTTGACCCTACCCCTGCTACTGCTCCTGCTACTGCTACTACACCTGCTCCTGTTCCTGTCATACCACCTCCACCGATGGACCTACCCCCAGTGTCGGGTACTGAGCACGCTTACATGGTGCAGTTCCTGACCCGAGACTTACTTTCTGCGGAGGCCCGACTTAACGAGGCGAGGCGGGCACTAGTGGAGGAGCACGAGGCACGCGTGAGGATTCAGGCTGCGATGAGGACCGCTGTTGCTAGGAGGACTAGGGCTCGAGTCCATAGGATTGAGAGGAGGAGTCGCGAGAGGATTCTTGGTTTAGGGATCCGCGGGGGCAGAGTGATCTAGGCTAGGGACGCTAGGCGTGTTGTGCGCCGTGCATTTTCCCGAGTGTGGACCTTGCTCCGTCGTGGTGCGGCCCCATGATGTGTTACGGATAGCTCAGTCTCCTAGGTTCAGATGACATTAGTGTGTCGATTTTGCGGGATAGTTGACTTGTGCAGTGGTATCCTTTCTGACCAGTGGATGAGTAGACTGACCTACAGATATGTAGATGTGACTTCGGATAGTATGTACGGATGTAGCCCTACTTTTGTGTAGCCCTGACTATTCAGATGATGTACTTGTATTTGTTCCACTTTTTCTAGACCTTGATATCGGAACTATGTTTTTGGCTCTAACATCCAAACTTTGTGATAACCCTTGTACCGTACTTATTTAGTTTCAGTTTCCTTGATATCGTATCAATTGCTTTACTTTCCGATGCCATGCTCTACTGTTTTGATATACAACTGTGATTATACAATTGCTACAAGCCATAAATACAACCATGCTGTTTCAAATTTACGATATGCGATTTCAAATTGGTCTCTACGATTTCCAAAAATGTTCCTACAATTTTTTTTTTAAATAAATTTTTTCAAAAAAAATATATATATATATATATATATATATTTTTTTTTTTGAGGTTTCGAAATTTTGAAGACTCTTGCAAATGTTTTCGCATCCCATAGAGATTTTTCCCAAAAATGTTTTGACGTTTTATCTCCAGCGTCGGGTTATTAAAACTTTTGCAACTTCCACCCTTATGAGGAGGAACGATACGTTCCTGACCCGTGCAAACGCTGTCAGGTAATTGGAAAACCCTAACCCATTTCTTGTTTCATTATCAGAATCATGCCACCCAGAAGAATGAACACTCGAGCTCACCCGATCAGTTCTGAAGGCCAGGGTAGCCACCATGGGACCGGAGGCCACCAGAACCATGAAGGGGAGAATGTGAACTTGAGTGAGAATGAGGGCAACGATCATAACTTGTTTGATGACTCTGAGTATGAAGAAGAAGAAGCTGGTGATGACACCCGAGAGGTAGAACACCCTAGGGGAGGCCCTATGGAACAGTTCATGGAACTACTTAGGCAGAACTTGGACCGACCCCCGGTTCAGCAACCACCCCACAATGCTAATGCAAATGCTTTCCGGAACTTCAAATCCCTGAAACCCCCAGAATTTAAAGGAACTGCCGACCCGGTCGAGGCAAGGGCTTGGCTGAAGGAAATGGAAAAATCTTTCGAGATACTAGGTGTCGCTGAGGAGCAGAAGACTGTTTTCGCCACTTACCTTCTGAAGGGTGAGGCGAACTATTGGTGGGAAGCTAAGAAGAATTTGGAAGGAAGAGGTGTGGTGACCTGGGAGAGGTTTAGCGAGCTGTTCTTGGAAAAGTACTTTCCTAGGTTCATGGAGACACAAATGGAGCTGAAGTTTTTGGAACTAAAGCAAGGTAACATGACGGTGGCCGAGTATGAGGCCAAATTTACTGAGTTGTCGAGGTTTGTGCCGGAGTATGTGAACTCTGAGGCAAAGAGGGCCCGAAGGTTTCAATTGGGGCTAAAGCAATGGATTCAGAATCGTGTGGCGGTTCTTGAGCTGACAGACTATGCCACCCTGGTACAGAAAGCATCAATTGTTGAGGCTGGGAGTGAACAGATGCAGAAGGAGAGAGAAGGAAAGAAGAGGAAGTTTGATAGTCGAAAGGGAAACTCTGCGGGAGGGAGCTTTCCGAGCAAGTTTAAGCGAGGAACGGTGTCCCAACCCAGCGGAAACTTTGGAACCAAGAGAGCTGAAAGTTGGAGTGTGGGCCAGAGCGGCCGACCACAGGGATCGTCTTACTCTGCCCCATCCGGAGCCCAACCCCCAGAATGCAATAAATGTGGAAGGAAACATGCGGGCGTGTGTAACCTACAGGATGTGAAGTGCTTCAAGTGTGGGCTGTGTTGGGTCCAATATGTTTGTAGAAGTGGGGGTTGAATACAAACAGTACTGTTTTATCGAAATTTGTCCGGATAATTTAATTTATATTTTGACAAATTTGAGCGGAATTAAATGAAACAAAATTCAAGTTGAATATAAGATTATATTAACTTGAGGGGTTTGTTACAAATACAGTACATAATTTATATCTAGTTAATAAAAACAAATTAGAAAATTCGACATGAATTTTTCTATATTTGTTAATAAAAATCAAGATATAGATTAGGAGTAAAAACTCGCTAATAGTACAAGAGTATCAAGTAAATCAGTTCTATCGGATCAGATATTAAAAATAAGATGAACTTGATTTTCTATATATTTTTCTGCTTCTTGTGCTGTGTTCTTGATGAGAGAGAAGAGAGCAATCTGTTCTTGAATGTAATGTTTTTGTCTTCTTTTTTGCTTCTGTCGATATGTCTTGATATATATCAATCACTGCCTCTTTATCTTCAAATATAACTGTCAAGACAATCAGGTTCTTCCAAGACAATCGGCAAGACAATCAAATTCTGAGATCTTTGTCTTGCTTTATCAAAGATTATCATTCTGTCTGAAGCTTTTTCTTTTTGATAATTATCAAGACAATCTAATTTGAACTGCCAAGACAATCGTCAAGACAATCAAATCAGATTTTTATTCTACTTTTTAAAAGCTTTTCAGACATTATCATTATCAAGACAATCTAATTTGAACTGCCAAGACAATCGTCAAGACAATCAAATCAGATTTTTATTTTACTTTTTAAAAGCTTTTCAGACATTATCATTATCAAGACAATCGGCAAGACAATCAGAGATTGTCTTGCTTTACTGATTTCTTCTTCAAGACAATCGGCAAGACAATCTCCTATTGTCTTGCTATTCTGATTTAAGCCTTCAAGACAATCGGCAAGACAAACAGGGATTGTCTTGCTAGTTCATTTTTCAGAATTAAATTAAAATTGATTAACAAATAATCATTTTAATTTATTCTTACTTAAATAATTAATCAGATTTAATTAATCTAATAATTAATTTAATTAAAGAATTAATTCAAGATGAATTAATTAATTAATTAAATTGACTACTTGATTTAAATTAATTAAACAAGAATAATTATATATCCTTGGATTGTCTTAATTCTTTTCTGAATCACTGAAAGTAATAAAGGAATACCACTGAATATTTTGTTGACGTTCTATGCACGGTCTGGTTCATGAACGACTAACTTCAATGACTGTCCTTTAATTTTCACATTAAAAATGTGATTCACTTTTCTTCTCATTTCTATCTCCTTCTTGTACTTCACTGTATACTGTCTGAACTTGTCACTCTAGAAATCTCTGTCTTAGAAATAAATCCACTTCTTTGATGCTATATTGAGGCTTGATCAGTAATCTGAACTTCTTCCAGTGTAAAACATCAAAACTATAGATTGACTTTATGGTTTTTCTTCTGACAGATAGTACCTCCTGAGATTCCTGTGACAGTTAAAGTTATTTACTTATTACAAACTAAGCTTAAGTTGAGTTGAGTCCTCGAACTACAAATAGGCTGTGTCATATGCCTTTCAATCTCCCCCTATTTGTTTGTTAGAAGATAACAAGCAAATACCTAGAGGATTACTCAATTAACTCAACTTAACTTAGTAAAAGATAAAACTTTAAACACAAAGTAAATAAAAGAAAAGTTCTGGTTTATATTTAACATTGTCCAGATTCAAACATAAAAGATAAATACAAGATAGATGATCCTCTAGACTGATCATATAATACAATTTTCTATCTTGACCTATCTAAGCTCTAAAGATATCACATGTAGAGCTGATCTTCACTTTGAAGTTTCTTCATCCCTTATCTCTCCAGGTTCAACTTCATCTTCTTGCTCTAGAAATCTTCTGATATTCTCTGTGTCAAATCGTTCTTGATCATCCAAGGTTTTGATCAAATCCTTGTCAAGTACACGTTCATAATCTGACACAAGACCTTTAGGTTTCTTAGGCAAGATTCCAAGGTTACCCCATAGACGATTCCGAAGTATGTAATATTTCTTTTCAAAGCCAGTTAAAGCATATGATCGAATAATGTCAGCAACAAAGATACTTTCTTTATCTTCGAATCCTGTTGTCCTCAGCATATGTTCTAACCAGACCAGATGAGATGCAGTGTATAATTTCATCGACTTAGAATCAAGGAAACAAGAGTGTAGTGTATTACCCTTGAGAAACTTAACATGATGTGGAGTTTGAATAACTTGTGGACTATTCCTTTGTGCAAACTCCAAAAGTCTTTCATGAAGTAAAATATTCAGTTCAGAAAACCTTTTTACCTTTAGGGACATAATCCACAGTTCAATCAAGCTTCTCTGTTGAAAGATTTGAAGTGACACATAGAGAGAACCCATTGTACGAGAGTCAATCTGAATTATCAGTTGATCTGCACATCTGTCAAATCCAGCTACTATCCTTGAGATTTCCAGCATCAATGCATCCATATATTGTAAGTAATCTGGATTGGTCTCTTGAAACTGTTGAAGTAGTTGGAGAAAACGTTCATCATCATTAGCAGTGTTCTGAATAGAATCAAAAATTTCTCTTGCTCTATCCCACTTTGGACCAATCTTCAACTGAATATCTCTTTTCCTTTCCTGTACACTTATTGCATGTAGCTTTTGTTTCTCTGCATCTTCAGCTTGCTTCAGCTTCAATCTTTCATTCACTACCTGTCTGGTCTTCTCAAGCTTAGCTTGTCTCATCTGATGATCAGATTTCTCCTCTTGAAGTTCCTTCTCAAACTCAGGATCATCTTGCCAGTTTGAAAGATCTTCTTCGATATCATTTAATTGTTGTACTTCAAACTTACTATTCTTGAGATCGAAATCAAACTCGAATACATCCTGATCATGAGCAGCTTTTTCTTTTCCCTTGGTAGACTTCTCAGACTTCTCCTTATGCCTCCCTTGACCTCCTTCTTCTCCAGAATTACTTCCTCCTGCTTCTCCAGACTTACCTGCTCCTCCATCTCCAGACTTCTCCCCCTTATTTGAGGAATCCTCTACAGACTTCCGTTGACTGTCAAGCTCCTTATTTGCATCATTATCCCCTTCATTATCATCATCATAGTCTTCAAAATATGCTCTTTGTTCTGGTGTGATATTATGAGTAGGTTTAACAATGTTGTATAGATGATCAAGTCCTTCAAACATGTAATCATACTTTTCTTCAAGCTTCGCAAAGGTTGTTGAATATGATTGAGCAGATTCATGCATTTCCACTTGAAGTTCATCCACCCTATTAGAGAGTCTGTCAATAGCATTTAGAATATCTGTTCTTTCTGTAGATGCCTGAGAGTTGGATTGTATCAATGTATTGATCGCTGGAGTGAGTGTAGTCTTTATGTTGTGGACATCGTCACGAATAATCATGAGCTGATTGTTGACAGAGGTGGAAGAAGAAGACCGTTCATCCACTTCTGCTTTTAAAACTTGTTTTTCAGCCTCAGTTTCCATTAATTTCTTTTTCAGATCTTTGATTTGAGCCATGAGAGACAAAGTGTGTGTGTCAGTGTGTGCTCTCACCTGATGTTCACTCAAGGATATATCACTCTCCTTTCGTGCATGTGTTTCACTCATATTTAAGGTGGTCCTCACATCACTCAACACTAGCTCCTTTCCTTGAGCTGTACCTGCATAAGAAATCACCCTAGCCTCTTCTGGAGAGGTCAGTGGTGGTGCAATGGGAGTTCGCAATTCCCAATCCTCAGTCATCTCTATCAATTCATTTGGATTTGATAACTGAATTTCTTCAGTGATAGGATGACCAAGTTGCCTTTCACTTTCTCCAGATAAATCTGCGAGTGAAAAATCCCTTGAGGGAGCCAGGAATGTTCCTCCTGGGAGGGGAGATGATGACTCTATTATAACTGGCAGAGAGTCAAGATTTCCCTCTGAAGCCTGTGAAGGCTCTTCTACCGTAACAATGGTAGGCACTGTAGCAATCCTATCGTGCACTCCTTGCTCAGTGTCCTTAACAACATCAGATTCTAC
This sequence comes from Saposhnikovia divaricata, assembly GCA_036435485.1. Classification (NCBI taxonomy): domain Eukaryota; kingdom Viridiplantae; phylum Streptophyta; class Magnoliopsida; order Apiales; family Apiaceae; genus Saposhnikovia; species Saposhnikovia divaricata. The sequence goes on along the minus strand of CM071595.1, from coordinate 49,537,937 downwards.
GTTAATATTTTCCCCCATTGTGAGTAATAGAGGTGTGCTTGACTCTGTACAAGGTGCCACGGCCCTTTGGCGAATTTCAATAATTTCATCCTGTTGAGAAGATGAAATTAGTAACAGTTCATCGGCCATTTCAATGTCCAAGTCCTGTTGGGAGGAAATGGATGGGCTAACAGATGCCTCAAGTAGTAGGTTTCTTCTCTTCTTTGGTGGAGGCAGAGCTGTGGGATCACTCACATTATCACTTCTTCTATCAGCTCTTTTTGTCAACAACTTGCTTCTGGCTTTAGGTTTAGAGATTTGGTTAGACACAGTGTTTGGCTCTAAGACCTGGGATAGAGGCTGTGGTTCTACAACCTCTTGGTCTGACCTATCAGCCACTTGGGCTCCAGAAACAGTTTGAGAGATAGAAGGCAATACCTGCTCCATTGATGCAGTAGCTGTACCTGAAGGAATAGATTGTTCCATTTGATGTTGATGTTCAGGGACAGGTACATTTTGAGGTTCAGGTGCATTCACAAGTCGAGGAATGACAGGTAGATTTATGAAGTTAGACAAATATGGTGTAATATACACTGGCACATTTATCAATTTTCTATGTGTATCAAGGCTAGTGAATATTTTCTTGGTTTGCCTGCCTGATACCATAGGGTTGTCATTCCTAAAAATTGTTTGTTGACCAACAGGAACAAGATGATTAAATAACAAAGTTAAAAATCTAGGATAATAACATAGAACTTTCTTACCCTCATCAAAATCCCTTCTGGCCTTAACAATCCTGTTAATAATAGTATTCCAAAGTAGGTTACCAATATTGATTCTACGGTTGTTAGCAACAGCATAACCAATAGTTTGTAACATAGAGGTGAGTAAGTGAAAGTTACCTCTGGCTGAATTAGCAAATACCTTGGAGATCCTGTCGAAGAATGCATCCCATTGTTGAACCAGATTCCTTTTGCTCAGGTTGTTCATATCAATTACTCCATGATAATTAATATCAATGAAGAATTGATAGAGTTGTTCACTGGTTGGAAATGGATCAAAATTATCCGCCGGAAGGCCAAATACAGTAGTAAGGGTTGATTCTGTCACGACGTGGTGTGTACCATCAAAATCAAAAGAGAATGAGGTCAAGTCTTCAGACACCACAGCTTCTGTGCAAATCAATCTCAGTGGTCCTATCTTAATTCGGGCTTCGATCGAAATGGCAGTTCGGATAATTGAATCATCATTTAAAAAATGTATCCAAGGCCTAAATCGATCGTAGGGACAATCGTTCGGATTAAAATAGCCAACCAAATTATGTTTCATTATTTCAAAATTATCAGCCATTTTTAAACACAAAAACACACTTTAATTTAAGAAAATTAAAACAATTCGAAATTTTTTTAAAATTAATAATTAATTAAAATTAATTAAAAATTCGAATTATTTCAAAGTTGTCAGAAAAATCCCAAAAATTTATATGATGATCTCCTAATCACTAGGAGTCTCAATCTATTTTTAGAATTCAAAGAAAAAATTTAGAACTCTTAAAACAGTCAAAACCCGATTCAACTTTTTGAAAAAGTTGATTTTCAAAACCTTAACAGAATTTGAAAATAATCAGTTCAAAAGAAAGGAAATTGGACGATCTATTCAAATCAGGTCTCAGATTTCAGTTTGGTTGAGTAAATTTGAGCAGAGTTTCAGTCCAAGAATCGTGTGTATGTATCGTGTATATATATCAAGGCTCTGTGTAAAAACACGAGAGAGAAGATTGTATTGGCTGAGTTGTGTTCTGTTTTTTTTTTTAAGATAATTTTTTAATATACTGAAAAAAACACTTCAAGACAATCAAGTGATTGTCTTGCCGATTGTCTTGGTAGTTCAAAACTATCAAGACAATCGTTTGTCTTGAACTAAATTTAAGAAAACAAAATAAAACAAAAATAAAATTGAAAAATATTTTGTTATTTAGCAAAATAACCTGCCAAGACAATCTGTGGATTGTATTGGCGATTGTCTTGATACTATAAAGACAGACAAGACAATCTATTAACCTGCTAATATTATGCTAATAAAATACAAATAAATGTTCATAATTAATCCAATTAAAATACACTCTAATATATTATTAAAAATACTATAAATAAATATTTTACATACACATGGATTAATCTTTTTACGAAAACAAATATAAATAACAAAAGGACAAACACTACAAAACATTTAATAAAATAATTATTAAAATAGAAATAAATATCTACAAATATTCTAAAAATACAGAAATATGAAGTATTAAATAATATGAATAAACAGAGTGAAAAATAACTAAACAAGCAAGAAAATTAGTTGGTAAAATAATTATACAAGTGATTTCAAACAACAAATATTCACAGAATAATCACTTGCAAAATTATTAAAGATCAAATTTCAGATATTAACAGTATTAATTACTAGGACTGTTTAACATACCCAATTCACTAACAATTTTAGTGAATGAGGATTCATTAAGCGACTTAGTAAAAATATCTGCAGTTTGATCTCCAAAGCTTACAAATAGTAGTTGCACTGTACCATTCATTACATGCTCTCTTATAAAATGATACCTTATGTCAATGTGCTTTGTCCTTGAGTGCTGCACAGAATTGCTGGCGATTTCTATGGCACTTGTATTATCACATAAAATAGGGATATTTTCCAATACAATGCCATAGTCCATTAATTGATTCCTAATCCATAAGATCTGAGCACAACAGCTTCCAGCAGCTATATATTTAGCTTCGGCTGTAGAGTTGGAAACTGTTTGCTGTTTCTTACTGAACCAGGATACCAATCTTCCACCTAGGTATTGACAACTCCCAGATGTACTTTTCCTGTCTACAACACTTCCTGCATAGTCCGAATCTATATATCCAATTAAAGTAAAACCAGATTCATTAGGGTACCAGATGCCTAAATTAGGCGTACCCTTTAGATATCTTAAGATTCTTTTGACAGCAGTAAGATGGATTTCTTTAGGTTTCGCTTGGAACCTTGCACACAAGCATGTGGCAAACATTATATCTGGTCTACTAGCAGTTAGGTAAAGCAATGAGCCAATCATACCTCTATAGCCTGTGATATCTACCTTGGCAGAACTTTCACATAAACCAATTTTGACAGCTATAGTTGATGGTGTCTTTGCTGATGAGCACTCCTCCATGTGATATTTCTTGAGGAGCTCCTTAATGTACTTGGATTGACAAATAAATATTCCATCTTGTCTCTGACTTATTTGTAATCCAAGAAAGAATTTCAGTTCTCCCATCATGCTCATTTCAAACCTACCCTGCATTAACTTAGAAAACTTCTTGCATAGAAGCTCATTAGTAGACCCAAATATAATATCGTCCACATAGACTTGGACTAGTATTATATCATTCTTATGTCTTTTAGTGAAGAGCGTTTTGTCTATGACACCTCTTATAAAACCATTTTCTAATAGAAATTCAGAAAGAGTGTCATACCATTTTCTTGGGGCTTGCTTAAGACCATAGATAGCTTTGTAAAGAAAGTAGACATAGTCCAAATGATCTTGATCTTCAAAACCAGTGGGCTGTTCTACATACACTTCTTCATCTAGCTTACCATTCAGAAAAGCACTCTTGACATCCATTTGATAAACTTTGAATCTTGAATAGGATGCAAATGCCAAGAATATTCTGATGACCTCAAGTCTTGCCACTGGAGCATAGGTCTCGTCATAATCAATGCCTTCAGCTTGAGAATAACCTTTAGCTACCAGTCTTGCTTTGTTTCTTATCACAGTGCCATCTTCATCTAGTTTGTTTCTGAATACCCATCTTGTGTCCACCACTTTTCTATCTTTAGGTCTGGGTACCAGCTTCCATACTTCTAGTTGCTTAAATTGATTGAGTTCATCTTGCATAGCAATCACCCAATCAGGATAGATAGAGCTTCTTCTACTTTCTTAGGTTCCATGACAGACAAGAACCCAGAATAGTTACATTGATTCTGATAAGCTCTTCTTGTTTTCACACCAACATTTGGATCACCAAGAATCAGCTCAAAAGGATGAGCTCTATTCCAAACAGTTTGTCTGGGAAGAATTGATCTTGATGATTCGCCTTGATCTTCAGTATGATGTTGAGTATGACTTGTTGACCCTTCATTATCTCCCCCTGAGTTGTTGCCAGTTTGACTTGTTGATGGTTCAAGAGTATCAGTGGTGTCTTGAAAATTATCATTGTTTTCACCAACATCACCTTGATCATTACCACCAACATTTGGATTATTATTATTAGCAACAACGTCAGGTTGATTGTCATCATCTGAATCTGAGTCTGACATGTCATCAAACTTAAGCTTTTCAGATGGATCTTCATTTTGGATACTTGGGAGTTTTGTGTCATCAAATGTAACATTGACATTTTCCATAGATTTCTGTTGATCAATAAGATACACCTTGTAGGCTCTTCTAGTATAACCAATAAATATTGCTTCATGTGCTTTTTCTTCAAATTTACCACCTTGATCATCTCCTTCTTTCAGCACAAAGCATTTTGTCCCAAGTACATGGAAGTACTTGAGAGTTGGTTTCTTGTCATGTAGAGCTTCATATGGTGTCTTCATTAAGTCTTTATTGATAAGTGTTCGATTCTGGGTATAGCATGCAGTGTTGACAGCTTCAGCCCAAAAGCTCAATGAAAGCCTTGATTCACTTAGCATAGTACGTGCAGCTTCAATCAAGGTTCTATTCTTTCTTTCAACTACCCCATTTTGTTGAGGAGTTCTGGGAGCCGAGTACTGTCTAGTTATACCCTTTTCAGTGCAAAAGTCATTCAGAACTGCATTCTTGAATTCAGTTCCGTTGTTTGACCTTATAGCTCTTACTGGACGATTAGAGTCCAGCTCAATTAACTTAATGTGATCAACTACCAGTTGTGGAGTTTCATCTTTTGAGTTAAGAAATAGTACCCATGTGAATTTTGAGAAATCATCAACAATCACTAGAGCATATCTTTTTCTTGACATGGACATTACACTAACTGGACCAAACAAATCCATATGGAGAAGTTGTAATGGTTCAGTTATTGATGATGTGTTAATGCTTCTGTGAGTTGCCCTTTTTAACTTTCCTTTTTGACAAGCATCACATAGACCTTCCTGAGTAAATTCAATCGAAGGTAAACCTCTCACCAATTCTCTTTTAACTAGAGAATTCATTGTTTTGAAGTTTAGGTGAGAAAGTTTCTTGTGCCATAACCAACTTTCATCAGTGGATGCCTTTGAATAAAAACATCTAATTTCTTCTGTGCTTCCAGAGTTCATATTGGCTATGTACAAGTTTCCTTTTCTTACTCCAGTCAACTGCGGCCTTTCATTTCTCTTGTGTGATATTAGACAATTCTTCTTATTGAAATGAACGTCATAACCTTTGTCACAGAATTGACTAATACTGAGCAAATTGTGCTCAAGGCCGTTCACAAAAGAGACATCTTCAACGATAACATTTCCAGCTTCTAATCTGCCATATCCATCAGTTTTACCTTTGCTGTTATCTCCAAAGGTAACGACTGGGCCGGCCTTCTCCACCACATTTGTCAGCAGGGCTCTATCTCCGGTCATATGCCTTGAACATCCACTGTCCAGAATCCACATGACTCGTTCAACCTGTTTTAAACCCTGCAATGACAAATTGGTTAGACTTTCTTCGAAACCCAAATTTGATTGGGTCCGGAGTACTTAAAGAATTGGCCTTTATCAGGCAAAGCAACACTTTTTATTTTAACAAAATTTTCTTCAGGTACTGGACATTTAACCCTGTAAACAGCTTTAACTTGTTTTGGTTTCAGCTTGGGTAACCATGTCTTCACCATATCCTGAGAAGGACTTGGAGTCCTAATCTTAGAATTAGGTGGTGTTACAGTCCTGGATCTAACATGTTTATTTCTGCTCATATGCTGTCTAGGAACATCCTTATCAACACATGCATGATTACCGTCAAAGTAAGCAGACATTATATTAAAAGCACAAGACATGCAATTAACAGCATTGCATTTCTTATGAGCAGTATCAATAACAGGAATAGCATTCATGGTAGATATGTTGTTGCATTTATTCATGTTGTTACTTCTACTACTAGTTTTAAAGGAACTAGTAGACTCACCAACTCTTTCTGTTTTCTTAAACACAGACTTTATATCTTCATCATTTTAACAACTTGATTACTTTCTAAGACTACGCCATTAGCTAAATCCTCAATGCGCATCTCTTCCTTAATGATTAAAGATGTTGTATCCAAAGGTTCTGCTATGGATGTCTTAAAGAGTGGATTACTAACACCCTTAAGCACTATTGGTATACCCCTTTCTACAGCACTGACACGATTAGGGGTAATAATGCTTTTTCGTCCAATAGCTTCATTATAATCAAACCCAATTCCTACGGTTTGATTAATAGCTTGTTGGTTAAACAACTCTTTAGCTACTTTACATGAATTAGAAGTAGCACTGACCCTTATTTCTAGCTCAGCTATTGTTTCACGTTGTTGAACCACTATCAACGCTAAAGACCTCTCAAGTTCTTTTAGAATTCTTATTTCTGATTTTTGTTTATCATGGCAATTTTGTACATCGTGTAATTCTGATAATTGATTACTAAGATCTGTATTTAACAAATTGATCCTTTCAATCTCTCTATTAGCACAACCTAGTGAATCACTAAGTTGATAGATATATTGACTTTCAGTACATGATACCTCAGATGAAGTACCACTGGAGTTATCAGATTTTGCCATCAGGGCATGATTGTCATACTCTTCATCTTCAGAGTCTGTATCATCCCAACTCTTTCCAGCAGCCACATAGGCTTTTCCTGTCTTCTTCTTCTCAGATCCAAAGTCTTTTCTTTGGTTTTGTTTTGGCTTCTGACATTCAGTAGCGAAATGTCCAAGTTCATTACAGTTGTAGCATCTAATTTTACTTCTTTCAACTGTTCCAGTTTTGTAACCTCCTCTGTTACTTGAGGATGAAGAACCTCCTCTTTGGAACCTGTTATAGTTAGATTTGTACCTGAACTTGGGATTCTTCCTAAATCTGAAGTTACTGAATTTCCTTACCAACAAAGCCATGGACTCATCTTCCAACTGATCTAGCTCTTCTAACGAATAGAAGTCTCCTTCATCTGGACTAGCATTCGTTTGACCAACTTCAACTTCAAGCTTGCCACTGTCAACACTACAAGATTGAATAACCTTATCTTCCACTTCCTGTTTGTTCTCAACAATAAGAGCTGTAGAAGTATTAGCAATTCTTCCTTTTCCATAAATCTCCTTTTGTTGAGATTGTTCCAGTTCATAGGTTTTTAAAACACCAAAGAGTCTTTCTACAGTAATTTCACTTAGATTCCTCGACTCTCTGATAGCTGTAATCCTATGTTCTAGATGAACAGGCATTGACAATAGAAATTTTCTGTTGATCACTTTCTGAGTGTAGTACTTGCCATGCATCTGTAAATTGTTGACAAGTTTTTTATATATTTCAAACACATCTTGAATACTTTCATTGGATGCTGATCGAAAGTGTTCATACTCAGATGTCAGAATTTCTAGTCGATTCTCCCTAACTTCCTCTGTTCCTTCATTCACAGTTTCAATGGTTTCCCACATTTGCTTTGCAGTCTTGCAGTTGATCACATGACTGTACATTACAGAGTCTAGAGAATCTATTAAGATCAGTCTTAAATTAATCTCAAGTCCAGCTTCCTCTCTTTCAACAAGAGTGAATTCAGAAGAATCTTTGTGTACAAACCTTGCAGGGGCAATAACTTTTCCATCAGTGACAACTTCAGGAATTAATCCAAAAGGTATTATTGGTCCTTCTGATAAGACTTTCATGTATTTAGGATTTGCAACCTCGAGGAACATTAACATTTTGTTCTTCCACATATCATAACTGTTTTTGTCATATATGGGAATTTTCACAGTTCCAACTTTAGAAGACATGATGAATTTTTTAAGAGAGTTAAAAAATTCGGGGATGATTTTTAATCGAGTAAAATGGGATCTTTGATTTGTGTATCAATCAACCGGCTCTGATACCAATTGTTGGGTCCAATATGTTTGTAGAAGGGGGGGTTGAATACAAACAGTACTGTTTTATCGAAATTTGTCCGGATAATTTAATTTATATTTTGACAAATTTGAGCGGAATTAAATGAAACAAAATTCAAGTTGAATATAAGATTATATTAACTTGAGGGGTTTGTTACAAATACAGTACAGAATTTATATCTAGTTAATAAAAACAAATTAGAAAATTCGACATGAATTTTTCTATATTTGTTAATAAAAATCAATATATAGATTAGGAGTAAAAACTCGCTAATAGTACAAGAGTATCAAGTAAATCAGTTCTATCGGATCAGATATTAAAAATAAGATGAACTTGATTTTCTATATATTTTTCTTCTTCTTGTGCTGTGTTCTTGATGAGAGAGAAGAGAGCAATCTGTTCTTGAATGTAATGTTTTTGTCTTCTTTTTTGCTTCTGTCGATATGTCTTGATATATATCAATCACTGCCTCTTTATCTTCAAATATAACTGTCAAGACAATCAGGTTCTTCCAAGACAATCGGCAAGATAATCAAATTCTGAGATCTTTGTCTTGCTTTATCAAAGATTATCATTCTGTCTGAAGCTTTTTCTTTTTGATCATTATCAAGACAATCTAATTTGAACTGCCAAGACAATCGTCAAGACAATCAAATCAGATTTTTATTCTACTTTTTAAAAGCTTTTCAGACATTATCATTATCAAGACAATCTAATTTGAACTGCCAAGACAATCGTCAAGACAATCAAATCAAATTTTTATTCTACTTTTTAAAAGCTTTTCAGACATTATCATTATCAAGAAAATCGGCAAGACAATCAGGGATTGTCTTGCTAGTTCATTTTTCATAATTAAATTAAAATTGATTAACAAATAATCATTTTAATATATTCTTACTTAAATAATTAATCAGATTTAATTAATCTAATAATTAATTTAATTAAAGAATTAATTCAAGATGAATTAATTAATTAATTAAATTGACTACTTGATTTAAATTAATTAAACAAGAATAATTATATATCCTTGGATTGTCTTAATTCTTTTCTGAATCACTGAAAGTAATAAAGGAATACCACTGAATATTTTGTTGACGTTCTATGCACGGTCTGGTTCATGAACGACTAACTTCAATGACTGTCCTTTAATTTTCACATTAAAAATGTGATTCACTTTTCTTCTCATTTCTATCTCCTTCTTGTACTTCACTGTATACTGTCTGAACCTGTCACTCTAGAAATCTCTGTCTTAGAAATAAATCCACTTCTTTGATGCTATACTGAGGCTTGATCAGTAATCTGAACTTCTTCCAGTGTAAAACATCAAAACTATAGATTGACTTTAGGGTTTTTCTTCTGACAGATAGTACCTCCTGAGATTCCTGTGACAGTTAAAGTTATTTACTTATTACAAACTAAGCTTAAGTTGAGTTGAGCCCTCGAACTACAAATAGGCTGTGTCATATGCCTTTCAAGCTGGCAGGACATTATGCTAACGCCTGTCGAGGAACTAGTAACAACACCAGTGTCGGAGGTAATTGCTTCAAGTGTGGGAAACCAGGGCACCGAATGAGGGAATGTATGTCCTCTGGGCCAGCTGCATCAAGAGTGAGTGGAACTGCTTCTAACAAGGCCCCTACTGCAAGGACTTTTAACATGACTGTGCAGGATGCCGTGAGGAACACGGATGTGATTGCAGGTACTCTACTACTCAACACAGTTAAGGCAAATGTTTTATTTGATTCGGGAGCTACCAAGTCTTTCATATCTCTAGATTTTGTATGTCAGTTAGGCCTTAAGACTGAACCATTGAAAGACAGATTGCAAATAGAGATAGCTAACCATGAAATTATCCCTGTTAGCCAAGTATGTCCAGGTTGCGACCTAGAAATAGAAGGGCGACACTTTCGGGTAGACTTAATACCTTTTAAACTAGGAGAGTTTGACGTAATAGTAGGTATGGATTGGTTAACAACCCACGGAGCCCAGATTGATTGTGTAAGGAAGAAAGTGAGTTTGAGACTGCCAGGGGACGAGGAAGTAGTGTTTAGTGGAAAACGGCAAAACCAAAAGTTCCTGACTATGATTCAAGCTAAGAAGCTGTTACGTAAAGGATGCGAAGCCTATTTAGCCTATGTGAAGGATACCAAGAAGGAGGCACCAAACCTACATGAAATCCCTATCGTTAATGAGTTCGCGGACGTATTTCCGGATGATCTTCCAGGACTACCCCCTGATAGAGACATCGAGTTCGCTATAGACTTAGTTCCGGGTACGGCCCCAATTTCGAAAGCCCCATATCGGCTAGCCCCAGTGGAGATGAAAGAGCTAGCCACTCAGTTACAAGAGTTATTGGATAAAGGAATGATAAGACCTAGTGTGTCACTGTGGGGAGCCCCGGTGTTATTCGTGAAAAAGAAGGATGGTAGTATGAGGTTATGTATAGACTACAGAGAGTTGAATAAGGTGACTATAAAGAATAAATATCCCTTGCCCAGGATAGATGACCTGTTTGATCAATTAAAGGACGCAGTTTATTTTTCTAAAATTGATTTGAGAACCGGGTATCACCAGTTAAGGATTAAACCAGAAGATATACCGAAGATAGCCTTTCGCACCCGGTACGGACACTATGAGTTCCTAGTGATGTCATTTGGGTTAACGAATGCCCCTGCAGCTTTCATGGACTTAATGAATCGAGTCTTCAAGAAATACTTGGACAAGTGTGTTATAGTCTTCATCGATGACATCTTGATTTATTCCAAAACGGAAGAGGAACATGCAGAGCACTTGAGGATTGTATTGGGAGCATTGAGAGAAGAAAAGTTGTACGCTAAGTTCTCGAAGTGTGAATTTTGGTTGAAGGAAGTTCAGTTTTTGGGGCATGTGATTAGTGAACAAGGCATTCTAGTGGACCCAGCCAAGATAGAGGTTGTATCAAATTGGGAGAGACCAACCACTCCGACAGAGGTGAGAAGTTTTATAGGGTTGGCTGGCTACTATAGGAGGTTTGTCCAAGACTTTGCCAAGATAGCAGCCCCTTTGACCCGACTAACTCGCAAGACCGAGAAGTTTGTGTGGACTGAAAAATGCGAAGAAAGCTTCCAAGAGTTGAAAAAGAGATTGGTGACAGCACCAGTACTAGCCCTACCTGATGATAAGGGAGATTTTGTGATTTATAGCGACGCATCCCATAAAGGTTTAGGGTGTGTGCTGATGCAGCACGGTAAAGTGATCGCGTATGCGTCCAGACAACTTAAGGAGTACGAGATAAGATACCCCACCCATGATTTGGAATTAGCAGCTATAGTTTTTGCTTTGAAGATCTGGAGACATTATCTTTACGGAGAAAAGTGTGAAATCTACACGGATCACAAGAGCTTAAAGTACATATTCACTCAGAAAGAGTTAAACATGAGGCAGAGGAGATGGCTAGAGCTAATCAAAGATTATGATTGTGAGATTCATTATCACCCAGGGAAGGCCAACGTGGTGGCCGATGCACTTAGCCGAAAGGAGAAACTCAAGATGATAACGTCAGTGGACGAATTGATCAAGGACCTCGAGAAACTGGAGATTGAAGTGAGGTTACCAGGAATTGGACAAGAGAGTCTAATGGAAATAAGAGTCCAACCACCGCTATTGGAAAAGATTAAGTTATGCCAGGAAAAGAAGATAGAAGAAGAAAAGAATTCGATGGAGAAAATTTTGACTGGCGAGGAAATTAAGTGTGAGAAGGACGGGAATGGAATTATGAGGTACGCATCTAGGATATGGATCCCGAACGTTCAGGAAATAAAAGATGAGATTTTGCAAGAAGCTCATAGTTCGAGGTACTCAATTCACCCTGGAGGCACTAAGATGTATAGAGATTTGAGAGAATAATATTGGTGGCCAAATATGAAGAAGGACGTGGCAGAGTGGGTAAGTAAATGCTTGATATGTCAAAGAGTGAAGGCCGAACACCAGAGGCCCAGTGGATTGTTGCAACCCTTAGAGATACCCGAGTGGAAGTGGGAACATATTGCGATGGACTTTGTGGTCGGACTACCAAGGACCAAGACTAATCATGATGCCATTTGGGTAATTATCGATAGATTGACCAAGTCAGCACATTTTCTTCCAATCAACGAGAGATACACTGTCGACAAGCTGGCAGATATTTACTTAAAGGAGATTGTGGTTAGGCATGGGGTTTCTGTGAGCATTGTATCAGATAGAGACCCACGATTCAACTCCAGGTTCTGGAGGAGTTTTCAGGATTGTGTGGGGACCAAGTTAAACATGAGTACTGCATACCATCCCCAAACAGACGGACAGAGTGAGAGAACCATCAAGACCATCGAGGACATGTTGAGAGTATGTGCCATAGATTTTAAGGGGAGCTGGGATGACCACTTGCCATTGATCGAATTTTCCTACAACAACAGTTACCATGCGAGTATAGGCATGCCCCCATATGAAGCTTTATACGGATGAAGATGTCGGTCTCCCTTGTGTTGGGAAGAGGTTGGAGAGCGGAAGATTTTAGGGCCTGAACTGGTCCAACAGACAAGAGAAACTATCGAGCTCATAAGAGGACGGTTGGTAGCGGCCCAAGACAGACAGAAGAAGTATGCGGACCAGACCCGCAAGGACAAAGAATATGAGGTAGGAGAGTTTGTGTAACGCCCCCAAATCTGAGGTCAAAGATCCAGGTCGTCACATCATCATCCAACCATATCATACCTGTATTAACTTTACAACTCAACAATACATCAATCCAGACCTCAATCTTACACACAAACAAGTTAGAGCCTCAGAAACGATAATCAAAAGTGCCGCTAAATATTACAATTCATTTGTACAATCAGAGTCTTACGCAATTCCACTATACAACTACTCTTGAAGACAAGTCTTACTATTACAGTTGAAAACCTATCAGGCTTACTCTGTAGTATTTATCTGGAACTAAATCATCTCCGGGGTAAATCTTCTACTCCTCTTCTGCTGTTACGGAGTTAACCGACCAAATTCTTCTCTTTCTGAAAAGTTTTTATAAAGCAAGAATGAGCTACATAACGCTCAGCAAGTTCACCATTTTGAAAAATAATAACGTGATTTATTTCGAAAACATCCCCAACTATATGGGTGTATATCTCAGATTTCAAAACATAATTGGACAGTATAAATGTCCGAGTTTGAGTAAAACATCCATACTCACTAAGGAGCTTTAAGAATAACATATGAACCCTTTATAAGGTTCCTATTTCAATATATCACAAGTTTGAAAATATATACATATGAGTATATCATTTTCGGCAAAACACTCTACGGTTAACATACTGTACCGGGAATACATCTTTGCAAACCTCTTTCCTTCCATTAGCTTGGAAGGTTTCTCATTCAAAAACATTTCATTCTTTGAAATAATTGCAAGAGTGCACTAACATGTGCCAATCTTTATTGAAAATCTTGCAGTTCTAGATACTGCGCGATGTCAATATTTTTCTTATCAAAAGCCACACCATCGGCAACTTGGCACTTAGGCCCAAGAAGCAGTGTTTGAGTATTTTTCCAAAGTGGAGGATGGGACTGGAAGAAAAAATAAAAACCTGACAGGGATTGACGATGATCAGTCGCCACATCCAAGTCCAATAATCCGTGGGTCTTCTCTACCGGTAGAAGGATAGAAACTACATCCGTAACTATCCCCGGGTGAAAACTACATCCGTAATCACCCTCGATGAAAACTACATCCGTAATCATCCTTCGGCAACACCTGGGCCGGAATAATAATTGATGGACCGCCTGGCTCACGGCCGCTTACACATCCCGGGAATCGTTCGTCAACGATTCCCACACCTGCCAGAGTCCCTTTTTCTTTTTCTTTTGAAAACTTGATTTTGATTGAAAACAGAGTAATTGAGGTCCGACATCAGTCGACCGATGATTCTTGAAATCATACAAGAAGCAGAACCTGACCGGGGGTTTTCGAAAATGTTTTGAGTTCGAAAGAGTTCGATTTTGAAAGTACTAAATGTATCTTGGATTGACTTCATCTTTAAAATAATGAACAATAATTAATAAATAATATTTTAAGATTTAATATTAATAATTAATAAAATAATTATTCGATAAAATAAACTTTTAATCCAAGATAGGGTTTCGAGTATTTACGAAGATATAACAATAATTACTTGAGTATACGATACTCCCCGAATGACCCTTCGGGTTTTCGCAAACTAGTTACGATATAATAATATACCGCTCCCCGGTCAATAGTATATACGGACCGCTACGACCTCTATTGCTAGAGTCGTTCTCCGAGGAAAACATTTCAATCTAAGTTCAAGGGGTACAAACATATATGTACTTATACAATCTCAATTGCATCAATACTTCGATAAACATGGCATTTGATATGGTTGAAAACTACAAACACAACAGTGAAAGTCCTTGTATATGCATAAGTTTTGAAAAGTAAACTTGCCTTGGTTTGGTTGGAGTGGTCGAGCGTGCGGAGTGGAACGATCTATACATAAGCAATAACCGCTCGTTAGTACCTTAATCAATATCTCTTTAATTACGGGGTTTTAGGGGGTACCAAATTAACTTAACGACTTCGTCTTATGACACTCTAGCCCCACTATAGGTTCATGTCATTACTCAATTACGTTCGTCACTTATTCGACTTAATTTAGTTACCATATCCGAGTCATAATCATTACCCCTAGAATTATACTCCACTTAACGATTTTTTCCCTTGCGCGAATTTTACCCTATCATTTTTATAAAATTGAAAAATTCATATTTTAATCCAATTCTTTTGGGGTAGCCTTCACCACTGCATTTCCTAGCTTCTCAAATTTTTCCATGATCCCACATTTATTTTTAGGGGTTTAAACAAGGTACACAAGGGGGTCACTTAGTGCTGTCCGGAATCCAGAAACACATTTTACTTCTCCGGCCATAACTTAAGATCTATACATCACCTAGGCATGAACCTTACATTTCCAGAAACTACATTCAAATACCTTTCCAAGAATATATGGTAGGACCTCAGGGGATAAGATTTGGGGGTTCAAAACCATGTTACAAGACAGGTCAAATTTCTGGAAAAATTCAGCATGCATGTTTCACTTAAATCAACCAAGATTCTTACTTCCACAACACAACCAACATCTAATTCACCTAGTTCATGCTTTATAACATTCATGGAGATACATATACTATCCACAATCATAAAAATCACAATCACAACACTAAAACTCAAGATCCATATCATCCATCACTTTAACATCCAAGATTAACACAAATATATATGGATCTATCACCAAACATCATAAACACTACATGGCCAAGAGGGGTTATGATTTTTATACCTTCTTGAGTACCTAGGAGCCCTGGGTAAGCCTTACAAAACTTAAGAACACCTTGAATAAGCTCCTACTATCCTTATAATCCAAGATCTATAAGAAAAACCCAACATTGTTACTATTCACAATATCTTCAACAATTAATAACTCAAGATTGGATGGTTAGAATGGCTTGAAATTCATAGCATACCTTCTATATGGAGTGTAGAGGACCTAGGAATTTTTCCTTGAATTAAGAGTGATGAAAAGTGGAAGAAAAGAATTCTTCTTCCCCTTTTTAGAGCTTGGGCCGAGAGCAACAAGAGCTTGGGGGGGAGAGTTTTTGTTTTGTTTTTGTGTTGGTTTGAATAAAGTGGTATGTACTTGTGATATGTATTGGTCATATGTATTATTGCATCACATGTTGACACCCTAGGTAGTAGACTAGGCATGCCCATACTCCTTTGTCTCCTAGAATAATGCACCAACTAATTACTATTCATTGGTTGCTTTTGCATTTTCTAGTTTGCTTTCCTAGCTACTTAGTTGCATGGGACTTGCATGCAATACTACTCCTTGTATCATTATTCTTCCACCAATGCTTGTCATTTAATCTTTAATTCGTATCGTATCTTAATTAATCCCTCGTAATAATATTTTGTTGCGTAGAGATTTCTCTAGTAATCCTTAAGTACTTAATTGTGTAAATTCCTCGAATGTCCATAATTCCTCGTCATAATCCTTAATAAATCTTTTAATACTCTAATCATCCTCAAATCCCAAGTTTTATAAATCTTACTAACAATAAGACTCTTGCCCTCAACAATCTTCTCTTTTATCTTACATAGTGAATACAACAACATAGTTTCTCAGACAATCAATTCCATTAAACAACAGGGATGACTAGAAAGGTTCCAAATTGACAATGCCACATGATATTATATAAAAGAAAATATTGCAAAAATTAGGGTTCTTACAGCCTCCCCTCCTTAAAAGGATTCCGTCCCGGAATCAGGTTGAAAACAGTTGGGGGTGCTTTTCACGCATCGCGCTCTATAGTTCCCATGTTGATTCTTCGACATTCTGGTTCCTCCACAAAACTCCCACTAGTTTGACAACCTTGTTCCTCAGCACCTGTTCTTTTCTATCCATGATTTCTACGGGTTGCTCCACATAGGTTAAGTCTGGCTGCAGATCCACTTGATCATATTCTATCACATGTCGGAAGTCGGTATGGTAGGGTCGTAGCATGGACACACGGAACACATTATGTACTTGCTGCAAGCTTGGGGGTAAAGCCAATTCATAGGCTAACTTTCCAACTCGTCTCAAGATCTCAAAAGGTCCAATAAATCTTGGGCTTAACTTCCCCTTCTTACCAAATCTCATCAATCCCTCCACGGTGATACCTTTAACATCACAAATTCTCCTACCTCATATTCTTTGTCCTTGCGGGTCTGGTCCGCATACTTCTTCTGTCTGTCTTGGGCCGCTACCAGCCGTCCTCTTATGAGCTCGATAGTTTCTCTTGTCTGTTGGACCAGTTCAGGCCCTAAAATCTTCCGCTCTCCAACTTCTTCCCAACACAAGGGAGACCGACATCTTCGTCCGTATAAAGTTTCATATGGGGCATTCCTATACTCGCATGGTAACTGTTGTTGTAGGAAAATTCGATCAACGGCAAGTGGTCCTCCCAACTTCCCTTAAAATCGATGGCACATACTCTCAACATGTCCTCTATGGTCTGGATGGTTCTCTCGCTCTGTCCGTCTGATTGGGGGTGGTATGCATTACTCATGTTTAACTTGGTCCCCACACAATCCTGAAAACTCCTCCAGAACCCGGAGTTGAACCTTGGGGCTCTATCAGATACAATGCTCACAGGAACCCCATGCCTTACCACGATCTCATTAGATATCTCATAAAATTTGACCATTCGAAATGATGGGTTTCGTAAAAAAAAAAATAATGACTTTTACATACACTCGTCTGTACCGTAAAGACGTAATATCAACTCGAATAATTCGTACATATCGTGATTGCAAAAATTCCTCATCCACCCATAAAATTACTATTCGTCCAGGTTTCGAATATTCCCAAAAATTAGGGTTAATGCAGTCTCCTCTCCTTAAAAGGATTCTATCTTAAGAACCTAAGGATAATAGTTGTGGATACAATTCCAACCTTACCCTTTCCAACTCTCAGGTTGACACTTCAACCCTATTGTTCTCTCCCTTGGTCTCACCAACGCCTTAATGTTGTTCCTCAACGCATACTCTCCTCGACCTGTATTCCTTATCGGTTGTTCTATGATTGAAAATTTCTATCCCACTACTTACATGTTCCTCTTCTACCTTGTTCATAGTATCCGTGTTGAGTCCTTGCATCGTTGGCCCGTGAATACTTTGTGGTCGTGTTTTGTAATCTGAGACAAAGTCAATACGCACGGTATTCCTCATATTCCTTCGCTTGATTAGCAGGCATGTGTTGCCTCCCGTCAGCCGTTACCACTTGCTATGGATACTGTATAGTCTTCGGTATACGTCGAACCAGTTCAGCTACTATGTCCCTCGTTCATTGACTTCTTCGTAACGCAAGAGAAGCGAAGCTTCTTCTTTCGCAGTACGCTTTACAAGAGACGTCCTTACGCTCGCATGGTGACGATCGTGATAACAACATTCATTTCATGGATAAGTTTTTATTCTCGATTTCCCCGTGAAATCTAAGGCACGACACTAAATACAAATTCGATCGTCTAGATAATTATTCTTCCATGTCCGTCAGCCACAAATCAAATTAGTACATACGCTCAATCTCTTCGTTAAAAATACTTGAAAGCACCTTCAATATTCGAAGTTTAACCTTAAGTCTTTATCTGACGTAATCGCTGCAGAAGTTTTATATTGCACCACCATCTCTTCCGTATATAAATCGATAATCTTCTAAATGGAAAGTATCTCGTAGGTAAATCACTTGGTCCAGCATTTATAGATCAACTAGGGCCATCTCTTGGCTCGGTCTTCGGCGACCTACTTATGAAATTCATTATAATTCTATCCACATTCAAGATTTTCTACAGGCGGAATTAATCCACTGAATCTCTATCATTCTACTTTTGACATGTCGCGTTTGTACTTAATAGTTTGCCAATACCATTCTTCATATCCGTTTGCCAAACATTCTCTTAATTCTCTATACATCTTTGTCCTTCTCCATAATTTAGTCACTTTCCTCTAACATTATTCTTTATTGTATATACTCTATTTTCTTGGTCCATACTGACTGAATTCTAATTTCGAATAATCCCTTCTATAGGTATCGGCCACCACACTGGCCTTTCCTGGGAAATAACAAATTTCTCCATTATACTCCCTGCTCCCTTTCGTCACCTTCTCTTTCTTATGTTTAGTTCTAATATGAAGATATACTTATGGCACTTGTGGAAAACTTTCATACTTTCCTCATAAAGTTAACGTCTCAGTTTTATGCGTGAACGCCATCATGACTAATCCCAGACTCACGGTTAGTATATCCTATCCCGTAACCTTTATGTTGTTTTGAAGTATAGGCTATCATCCCCTTTCTACTGCATCAGCAGACCTCTTAAACTCTTGAAAGAGGCATCATCGTGACTCTCAAAGTCCTCTTTTTATCATCACGTATAGCTAACAACGAGGTTGTTGCTAATATCTCATTTCATTCCAAAACTTTGTTCATTAATCCATAAAGGCTTCTGACTCATTAGTCCACTCAAATGATACTACCATAATTTTATAACGTTTATATTAGTGTGAAATGCCAACTTTGGCACAGTACAGAGGTCGATCTTGAGTTGGCGAAACCAGCTTTTCAACCTTATCTTTGAAAAACAACTACGCGTTTTAACTGGTCAACAATTCCTACATCTCCAGTTAGGGGTATCGATTCTCGATGGTATATGTAAGATGTCATAGGCTCGTCCTCTTCCACAACTGGCGCCAATCAGTGTGAGGCCTGCATGCTACTGCGATTCCCAATAAACTTGATTAGGTGGTAATCTCGAAGGATCATTGGGATATATCCATGCATCCATTTTCTATTAGGGGCCTTTTAAACTTTATGTCTCTCTATGTGCATCAATCCCTTTAAGCTAAGTAAAGCTTCACATTCTTGCCACGATATTTATTCCTTTCTTGTCCATCTCACTTCCATGTTAGTTTCCTCTAAGGATATGTGTTACATCGCAATCGATTTGAATTTCCTGGATCAGGAAAAGGCTTGGTAACTCCAGAATTCATTAATATAACATCCTGACAACGGTTGGTAGGAGCGTACTCCCAACCACCTCATCATTTCTTATAATTTTCCTCACACTAATATTAAAGGTCTTGTGGTATGCCCCGACATGTTATTTCTACTTTAATAATTACTCGGCATAACGCTCTGACTGCACAATTACAACATTTGGTTTTTGACCTCATATTGGTGTAACGGTTCATAATTGTACCTCCCGTTCACCTTAGAGTAATCACTTTGAAAGGAATGGTTTCAAAATAACAAGGTCCAATAGATAATTTCAATAAGAATTCCACATTGGATGTTCCAAGAATGTTGATGGTTCCAAATACTAGGAGTCTCGATTTTCGGAGATGTAAGGATGGACAGAAAGAGTACAACAAGGTTTATTCCTTCAGGTCCTGATAATTCTGTAATATGATATCATAGAGAATGTTGCACGAGGGCAATGATTGTTGGATACAAAAGTCATAAAGATGGTCTTTATACAATTCTTACATCGGGTGGATACTTTTCCTCCTGAATAATAAGAGGAAATCTAAAGTCGCACTGATGAAGGTCAGCCATTAGAAAGCAATTCTACTCCATGACAATTAAAGAATGAAGTAGTTTGTCATTCAAGTAATCAATGGTTTCAAATGAATTCTCATTGTATGAATGAAAGAATAAAATATTCAAGTGATATAAGGTCTGATACGAAGACGGGTAGAATTCAAGTTGAGTGGGCGACCTCACTAGGTCTCAATCAAGTTATTCGTCAAAACTTTCATCATCATACTTTACCACATGCAAAATGCATTGCGGAATGAATTAAATTGGGAGTTGGACCAGTGAAACAATAACTAGTCCTTTTCAAGAAACACTAGCAACTAGCTAGACAAAATTTGCTAGTTCACCTGTTTGAGGCATCACCACTAGCTAGGACAATTAGCTAGGTGTTCTTCACAACATTACAATTTTGACTAGTTAGAACAATCAACTAGTCATTCATATTGACATATCGACTAGCCAGTTTCAATTGGATAGAACGGAATTTCAACATCATAGCCACTGAAGAAACTTTAGGCTACTCGGACAACGAATGAAAATAAGAAGTTATTAAGTTTGAAAAAGAAAACTATAAAATCTGAAGAGAATGTTCTAGGTATCGGAACAATCGATAACCTCTCATCAAATATTACTTATCAGTGAAACGGTCCACCCAAGGGTGCCTCCGTACACATGCTTTATCAGATCCTACAATAGAATTAAATTCGGAATACCAATATCAAAATGATATCCTTACTATGATTTCAATGTACGATGTATAATCTCATCTTGAATAGAAGAAAATAATTCATGAGGGATGTCTGGACATTAGATCATCCATGTCCTCAGTAATTTGTTAAATATTTATGAGCTCAACTGAAGGGTGCAAGTATGAAAGAAGCAATCAAATATCAATATTCGTTAAGTAATATTCGTCGAATAATTAAGGAAATATTCGTTGAACATTCCTTGGATAATTGAAAGAAAGTGTAAATAGGCCTGAGCCGAACAAGATCATCATAAATTTTTGAATAGAATGTTCATGGATCAAATAAAATTACTTCGGACAAGTCCTGCTTTAGGGAAAGTATCTCACTGGTTGTTATTCCACAAGTTTGAAGTAGAAAGCTAGAAGGGTTACCTGATATAAACTAATCGAGGTAACAGGGTTAGTGAACAGTTTAAAATGAAGTAGTGCACCTGCCGGTAGTTACCAAAATAAGTTAATAATCATTCGTGCATCTCATTATCACCATTATGAGGGTAACTCCATCTCTTCGTCTTCGTAATACAAGACACCAACTAGTGTGTCTCTCAATCATCATCTTAAAGTCATTTATCGAGTTGGGGTTTCGCAAATATATCTGTCATTTCCGTGCTTTATCTTGAAGACCAAGCTTCACATCATTCCGGGGACACCTGCTTAGTCCATAGGGTCCTACTTCATGCCTTCCGACATGAATCACAAGTGGCCAGTTCCCCCTGGGAACAGATCAAAGAGATCTCTCAGGGATCTCAGTGCAGTCCATAGGTTCAGTGGCGGGTGTGTGTATGTGAACATATACCAAAATATTGAGGTCTACAATACATATATACGTAGTCCCTGATAACATCTCTATCAAAGGATCCCACTCTAGACCCGCTGGTCTTTTCTTTTGGTAGACTCTGAGATCACTGTATCGCTCGTTGCAACCATATTCAACTTCTCTTGAGTCCTTTTGTTAATTCTACTTGTTTGTTCTCAAAGTTGAACTACCATGCTCTAGCGTCCGAATCATGCGTGGAATTATCTAGCACGCTCGTCTTATGATAACATTCTCGTATAACCCATGTAAAATTCGCCATCAAGGGTAATGAAATCCACAACGACATAGTGACCAACTTTCAGGTAAACCCGTTACTTATCGAAAATCGGATCTTACAGCCAAAGTAAAAGACTTTCATTATTCCAAGTACTAAGTACCCTTAATTATGTAGGGAAGTCTAAACTTCTTGATTCTTAAAATGCCGCCTCCTAAACTGTGGAGGACTATGGGCCGCAAAGTTTATGCCAGCCTAGTCATCCGATCATATTAGCAATATCGCCTCTACCTCAGCTGCTCTTGACATTTCGCTCTGCTTCTTATATCATTACCTATGATAGGTCATGTACGACTCTCAAACCTCTATTCATCATTCTGAAGGTCTCTAAGGATTCTATCGACCCTAGTATAATACCTCCAGTCAACACTCCAGTCCATTCTACTCACCGGTACCTCTTCCGGTAGTCCAATAATAAGTTTACTACGATCTCTTATGTCATCCTCCTACTTAGACTTAACTCTCAACACTCTCGTTTCTGAGTACTGTTACTTATCGCTCTGATACCATTTCTGTAACGCCCCCAAATCTGAGGTCAAAGATCCAGGTCGTCACATCATCATCCAACCATATCATACCTGTATTAACTTTACAACTCAACAATACATCAATCCAGACCTCAATCTTACACACAAACAAGTTAGAGCCTCAGAAACGATAATCAAAAGTGCCGCTAAATATTACAATTCATTTGTACAATCAGGGTCTTACGCAATTCCACTATACAACTACTCTTGAAGACAAGTCTTACTATTACAGTTGAAAACATATCAGGCTTACTCTGTAGTATTTATCTGGAACTAAATCATCTCCGGGGTAAATCTTCTACTCCTCTTCTGCTGTTGCGGAGTTAACCGACCAAATTCTTCTCTTTCTGAAAAGTTTTTATAAAGCAAGAATGAGCTACATAACACTCAGCAAGTTCACCATTTTGAAAAATAATAACGTGGTTTATTTCGAAAACATCCCCAACTATATGGGTGTATATCTCAGATTTCAAAACATAATTGGACAGTATAAATGTCCGAGTTTGAATAAAACATCCATACTCACTAAGGAGCTTTAAGAATAACATATGAACCCTTTATAAGGTTCCTATTTCAATATATCACAAGTTTGAAAATATATACATATGAGTATATCATTTTCGGCAAAACACTCTACGGTTAACATACTGTACCGGGAATACATCTTTGCAAACCTCTTTCCTTCCATTAGCTTGGAAGGTTTCTCATTCAAAAACATTTCATTCTTTGAAATAATTGCAAGAGTGCACTAACACGTGCCAATCTTTATTGAAAATCTTGCAGTTCTAGATACTACGCGATGTCAATATTTTTCTTATCAAAAGCCACACCATCGGCAACTTGGCACTTAGGCCCAAGAAGCAGTGTTTGAGTATTTTTCCAAAGTGGAGGATGGGACTGGAAGAAAAAATAAAAACCTGACAGGGATTGACGATGATCAGTCGCCACATCCAAGTCCAATAATCCGTGGGTCTTCTCTACCGGTAGAAGGATAGAAACTACATCCGTAACTATCCCCGGGTGAAAACTACATCCGTAATCACCCTCGATGAAAACTACATCCGTAATCATCCTTCGGCAACACCTGGGCCGGAATAATAATTGATGGACCGCCTGGCTCACGGCCGCTTACACATCCCTGGAATCGTTCGTTAACGATTCCCACACCTGCCAGAGTCCCTTTTTCTTTTTCTTTTGAAAACTTGATTTTGATTGAAAACAGAGTAATTGAGGTCCGACATCAGTCGACCGATGATTCTTGAAATCATACAAGAAGCAGAACCTGACCGGGGGTTTTCGAAAATGTTTTGAGTTCGAAAGAGTTCGAGTTTGAAAGTACTAAATGTATCTTGGATTGACTTCATCTTTAAAATAATGAACAATAATTAATAAATAATATTTTAAGATTTAATATTAATAATTAATAAAATAATTATTCGATAAAATAAATTTTTAATCCAAGATAGGGTTTCGAGTATTTACGA
Organism: Saposhnikovia divaricata; assembly: GCA_036435485.1. Classification (NCBI taxonomy): domain Eukaryota; kingdom Viridiplantae; phylum Streptophyta; class Magnoliopsida; order Apiales; family Apiaceae; genus Saposhnikovia; species Saposhnikovia divaricata. The sequence goes on along the minus strand of CM071595.1, from coordinate 49,513,830 downwards.
AGATATAACAATAATTACTTGAGTATACGATACTCCCCGAATGACCCTTCGGGTTTTCGCAAACTAGTTACGATATAATAATATACCGCTCCCCGGTCTATAGTATATACGGACCGCTACGACCTCTATTGCTAGAGTCGTTGTCCGAGGAAAACATTTCAATCTGAGTTCAAGGGGTACAAACATATATGTACTTATACAATCTCAATTGCATCAATACTTCGATAAACATAGCATTTGATATGGTTGAAAACTACAAACACAATAGTGAAAGTCCTTGTATATGCATATGTTTTGAAAAGTAAACTTGCCTTGGTTTGGTTGGGGTGGTCGAGCGTGCGGAGTGGAACGATCTATACATAAGCAATAACCGCTCGTTAGTACCTTAATCAAAATCTCTTTAATTACGGGGTTTTAGGGGGTACCAAATTAACTTAATGACTTCGTCTTATGACACTCTAGCCCCACTATAGGTTCATGTCATCACTCAATTACGCTCGTCACTTATTCGACTTAATTTAGTTACCATATCCGAGTCATAATCATTACCCCTAGAATTATACTACACTTAACGACTTTTTCCCTTGCGCGAATTTTACCGTAGCATTTTTATAAAATTGAAAAGTTCATATTTTAATCCAATTCTTTTTGGGTAGCCTTCACCACTGCATTTCCTAGCTTCTCAAATTTTTCCATGATCCCACATTTATTTTTAGGGGTTTAAACAAGGTTCACAAAGGGGTCACTTAGTGCAGTCCGGAATCCAGAAACACATTTTACTTCTCCGGCCATAACTTAAGATCTATACATCACCTAGGCATGAACCTTACATTTCCAGAAACTAAATTCAAATAACTTTCCAACAATATATGGTAGGACCTGAGGGGACAAGATTTGGGGGTTCAAAACCATGTTACAAGACAGGTCAAATTTCTGGAAAAATTCAGCATGCATGTTTCACTTAAATCAACCAAGATTCTTACTTCCACAACACAACCAACATCTAATTCACCTAGTTCATGCTTTATAACATTCATGGAGATACATATACTATCCACAATCATATAAATCACAATCACAACACTAAAACTCAAGATCCATATCATTCATCACTTTAACATCCAAGATTAACACAAATATACATGGATCTATCACCAAACATCATAAACACTACATGGCCAAGAGGGGTTATGATTTTTATACCTTCTTGAGTACCTAGGAGCCTTGGGTAAGCCTTACAAAACTCAAGAACACCTTGAATAAGCTCCTACTATCCTTATAATCCAAGATCTATAAGAAAAACCCAACATTGTTACTATTCACAATATCTTCAACAATTAATAACTCAAGATTGGATGGTTAGAATGGCTTGAAATTCATAGCATACCTTCTATATGGAGTGTAGAGGACCTAGGAATTTTTCCTTGAATTAAGAGTGATGAAAAGTGGAAGAAAAGATGTAACACCCCCAGATCCGGGGTCCGGGATCCGGTGGTTACGGTTTCCAATTCTGTCCACAACACTTGAACTTTCCTTAACATAAAATAAATTACGTCTCTATAACCCAACACAATAATATAAAACACACCCGTTATAGTCCCAGAGATGAAATCAGAGTAACACTCAAATTTTTATTAATCACATTATGAGTTCTTACAATCCAAAAGAATTTCAATATAAATACATACTCTTTGCCATCCATTTACATAAGGCATACTAGACCATATTCTTGGTACTGAAAGAATAAATATACCCTACCAATAGCTTCTTCTTCAGCTCTGGTAGTCTCATCGTCCTCGCCCGCGTCGAGTGCGCCTTGTGCGAGTCATCTGGTCTAGCTGTTGTTGTGATATAGTAATAAAGCAAGGGTGAGCAATAGCCCACCAACAATAATATAAGACTGAACGATAATGTATAACAGTTCAAAAGTATCTTTCAAACCATATGCCATGCCTTTACGGAAATGATGCCAGTATAATATGAACGATGAAGTTACAAGGTAACTTAAAGTATTTGTTTGTAGAAATATCTGCTACATCAAAGTAAGCGAGATATTCTTATTGTTATTAAGAAGAGGAACTTGCAAGAAAAGGTTGCAATTCCAGTTATGACCCTTTTCCAACTCTGCCAACAGTAATCATGTTGCAGGAAATAAATAAATTTGGATGATGAACCAATGATGGAGTATTCACCGCGCCCGCTGTTCCAATCTTGATGATCAGTCGAGATCGTACAGCTCAATTTAGATTTACTACCGGTAGAAGGAAGAACTGACGGCTTTACTTGTGTACCGCCTTACTAGCTCTCCCCGGCCAACGGTTGGGCCAAAGGGGATGGACCGGCGCTACTCGGCCTCTTACACGACTCCTAGTTCAAATAGAATTCATGATTCTGAATGTAACGTTCGTCCCCCTTTCCCCAAGTATAATACTTGTTGATAAGACTCCACAAAGTAGTCGTATCTAGTTGGAAAGGAAAATTTACCAATAACTCCCAAGCTATTACTTGGTAACGGATATCAACTTGTTCCAGTGATCTTACCCCTCGAAAGATGAGAAGGTAAGCAACGACTTAATAAGTCAACAGCACCCGAGTTGCGAGTGAAGGGAATACTTTATGACCGGGAAGTCGACAAGATAAATAACATTTTCCAAGTAAGGTTCCCTTATTATTAAGGAGGTAGACTCAAAGAAGAATGATGTCTGAGAACCTTCCTTGATATAGGATTAATAATAATATGACTCCGAAATATTTTTCGTAATAATCGAAGAAGATAAACCTTATTGAGGTTATTCTAAGTATGGAATAAATATTCAGAGAATATTTATTGAATTAAAAATATTTAAAGAATATTCAGGAATATGAAAGAATATCTTTAATCAGAGTATTTTTCAAATAATTCTTGAAGAAATATCGAGAGAATATTTATTGCATAATTAAATATTCAAATGAATATTCCAAATAATATTCATTAATCAATAAGACCTGAAAGGAATATTTAAAATATTTAAAATAATATTCGATGATTAAATAGAACCCTGGATGAATATTCAAAATAATATTCATAATTAATTAGGAATTTAAATGAATATCAATAAAGTAATATTCATTTAATAAATAATATCCTAAATGAATATCAAGTAATATTCATTTAGTAATCCAAGCTTTAAAGGAATATTCGATATAATATTCGATAAGTAAATCAAGCTTCAGATGAATATTGAAGATAATATTCATCAAGTACTTAATACCTTAAATGAATTTTCAAAAGTAATATTTATTTAATGAAATAATATTCTAAATGAATGTCCACATAATATTCATTTAGTAGTCTCATCTTTAGAAGAGTATTCGAAATAATAATCGATAATCAATTCGACTCCGAATGAATATTGACGAATATTATTCGTCGAATGATTACGTTCAAATAATTATTTGAAGTAAGGATCGTTAAAATAATTAGTCTCGAACGAATATTCAAATAATATTCGTCGCCCAAATAATAGAAAATATTTACTTAAATATTTTCCTCCGAGGTAATCTCGATATATCAAGGAATATTGACTCCCGGTCTATTTTTGATTAATAAGATGTATACGCCCTTCTATGAGGGTCTTACAATAATCGGCTTATAACTGATATATAACTATCTAGCTTATAAGCCAACAATAACATTCAGGGAACAAGTATATCACTTCAACTTGAAAGTAGGCATGCATGCAATGGCATATGTATATCAGCATATATATATATATATTTATTCAATCACAACAACAGCCTAAAAGAAGGGAATTGAAACTTGCCTGGTAGTCGAGTACGGTAAGGGGTAGTGGTAGCGGGTCCCGGTTCAGCTTGGTGATCTATAAATAGCCAAGGCATTCGGGATTAATCACTTAACATATTAAAAGTTAAGTTATACTTAATTCGAAACACGTTCTCGAGTTATCTCGTTATACCCCTTTTTGTGGATTACTTTTATCACTGATCCGACCCGACATTCGTTCGTTAATACGACATGTCATTGCATTTATACTTGGGACATACTTAAGTCATATGAGTTCTAAGGTTGATCGTTACGAACCAATATTATACTCCGAGTTTTATCGCCCGTTTTCTAAGTGTTTTACCGAAGTTATAAAAGAGTCGTCTTTTAGGGGTTCGTTCGCGTTTAACCTCGACTCGAACATTTTTAATAAATCGAAAAATGATCTTTTTGACATACGGTTTTCTTTCACGCCTTCCTTTTTACTTCTAGTATTTATTTACCAAGATTCGCCATGACGTTACATAGTTTACGAGGGTTCAATTACAGTTACGAACTTTCGTTTACGGATTCGAACTACTTTTAGTAATTTGGTCATAAATCCTAAACCGTAAGTCCGTTTCATGCGATCTTTATATCAAAACGAAGCTTGAAACATAATCTATCCTATCATGGCAGAAAATGAAGCTGTACAGTGAGTTATAGCTACTGTGATGCTCGGTGTTTAATAGTCTAACGAAAATTCGGCATTACGACGGCTATAAATCGAACGTTCTAAAATTCATAACAATCAATCCAAGCCACACCGGGCATACTATACATGGTTTTCATCTTAACCAGTCCAAGAAGGTTTCAATTAATCATCATAATCATCAAAACTCTTAAATCATCACTACTAACTACATAATCATGCTTTTATGCATATAACAACACCATAATCTTAACTAATCTAAAACCATCAAGAACATATATAAAACTCAAAGTAAGATCTTGGGTTCTTAAGAATTATACCTTCCTTGGAGAGTGTACAAGCTATAATAACCCTTATATAGTCCTTGTATGGCTTTAACAAAGCTTAAATCATCCAAAGAAACCAAGAAATCAAAGTTAGTTTCTTGAAAACACTATTCACCCTCATCTTTGAGGATTTATTTGAAAATGGAAAACATGGAGTTTGAAGCTAAGATTTCTAGGAGATCATTTTTATGAAATATAGGACTCACCATAAAAATTTGGAGATCAAACAATGGTTGGAAGGTGGATTTTGAAATCTTAAAACTCCAAAATTCGAAGTGCCTTGGTTTTGGGGGAAAAACAGTGAACTTCTCGAATTTATTTACCCATCCAAACGATCTTCAAAAATTATGAAATTAAATCCCCAACTTCAACTTGATGTGTAGAAGCTCCATGAATTTTTTCATGATTTTTAGATGAGTAGATCTAGGTGAAAAAAAATGGCAAAGACCCCTGCCCTGGAAAATGCAACTGCTGGAAAAATGGGGGAGAGGTGGTGTTTGCTTGGCTAGTTGTCAAATGATATTTGTGATATGTATAAGTGGGTATAGCTGCTAATACTCCTCTTAATACAAGTGTCAAAGGTTTATGGTGTGTTAGAAAAATTGATGATGTGAAGCCTTGTTGTTTTCTTCTTGTCCATCCACCTCATTACTTCCTTTTTCATTTCTTTTCTTCATTTCATTTCCACCAAATATTCTTATATATAACCCCAGCTGATCAAGTAGGGTTTTTTTTTTTCTCGTTACGTATTTAATCCGTAATTTCTTTCGCGTTTGCTTGATCGCTTAATCTTGTTATAAAGTTCTAGCGATTTCTAGAACACTTGTTATTCTAACTCAAAGGTTTTCATTCTAAATCCTCAAATCATACTTAATAAATAAAATCCTTGAATCCTTAACATTATAATACTCTTGTCTTGATCGTATTGATAGGCTCTTTACGGTTCGGTCAAATATTGTACCGAAAAAGAATTTGGAATTTCTGAATTCCGATCGTCTCTGCATTCACTTATTTCCTCCGCGTATTACTAATATGACTTCGAAACATCCATAACACGTCCCGTACATAGGGTGGCGTGAAAAGTTTTCCAACTTACAAAGTCACTATTCATCCACCAAATTACTATGCACGTACAGGAAACACTATGCACGTACGGGAAATACTATGCACGTACGGGAAATACTATGCACGTATGGGAAATACTATGCACGTATTCATTTCTCTTCAAGGATCCATTAGCTCCTTCCTGGATGGTAGATTATTCTTATCTAGGTCCTCAACCATCGAATTACTCTATTCTGACAATATACCAATGCATCAGGATCATTGTCCAAAGCAATATCCATTCATTACAATCATTGTTCTTTGAAACCACCATTCATTAGAGCTGGTGACCTTGTTGTTGGAATCATTGTTCCTCATTTTATCATTACTTAATAAAAGTTTTAATTATATCCAAAATTTGGGGTTCTTACAGTCTCCCCTCCTTAAAAGGATTCCGTCCCGGAATCAGGTAGGAAGCAAAGAGTCGTTTGCCTGTCGTTCACTCTTTAGCTTCCCGGTCAATTCTTATTCGTTCTACCCTTCCTCAGCACATCTTCTAGTGCTACAATTCATACTTTATCCTTTTTCCATCATCGTTGCTACTTTTCGTACAACTCACTATCCGGGTTATACTTTTACTCAGTCTTATCCTTATTGATACCTGCAGTAACATTGGTATCACTATCACCCTACGATTCGGAGGTAACCTCGCTCGTACTGTGCATTTCCTGATCGCTTTAATCTTCGCAATCTAGATCAATATAGAGAAGTGGAAAGATTTGTTGAGAGATCACTATGATCAATTGAACATTTGTTATATTGCATAGTTAGTACAGAAGGGGGCCAGCCTTTAGTACTTGACAAGCAATTAAACAAGTCATAGCATTCCACTTAGACTTCTATCACATAGACAGATAGTCACGTAGCAGTACCTCCCCTCCAAAAAGGGTTGTTCTTCTCAATTCATAAAGAAGATGAATAAGAGAGAAGAAGAGAAAAGAGTTCTAAAGGATTATAGAAAGCTTTCATGATTGTAGAATATCATACTCAGAATTTACCTCTGAACTATAGAGGTTTATCAAAGAAGAAATTAATCATAATTATATCCAATACTATTTGATCGCAATCTCACGTGTCAACATATCTTGCTGCTTTGTCCATTATTCTATGGACAAATACTCTTGTTCAATCTTAGCGATACTCACATTCGGGAAATCCTTCAACCTTTCAGGTTAAATCTTAGGTTTCTCACTTGGCATCATTATTACTGACATCCCATATCATGTTACTAGCTTTTTCATAACTATAGTATTGACACTATCAGGTTGTCATCCTGAGAATTCATTAGAAAACCCATTCATAACACTCCTTGCTTCTCATTCCATAGTTGCTTCCCCAGCCTTTTCTTTATCAATCACATCCTTCTTATTATCTGATTCTTATTTACTTCTGTTATTTACTTTCACCTTCACCTCTTTATTGAGACACCTTTTTGCACTTGGTACCTCCTTATCGGTATTCCGTCTCATTTACTCTATAATCATCACGTTATTTCAATTTAAACTTTCCGAAATGAATCTGGCCCGATTCCTTTAACTTAGATTCATATAATCTACTTCTGCCAACCTTGTTTCTCATTACTTGTTCTTTTCTATCCATGGTTTTCCACAGGTTGTCTTTCGTAAGTCGGACCAGGTCGTATATCTACATTCTTGTACTCCTATCATCTGTTGAACATTTGCATTTTACTGGCGTAGCCTGGCCACATGAAAACCCGTTATGACCGTGCTATAATTTTGGGGGTAAGGCTGGCTCGAATACCACCGTCCGAACATTTTAAACTCTCAGGTGGCCCAATAAGTCTCGGGCTCAACCGCCCTTCCCTCCAAATCTCATTAATTCTTTCCATGGGAATATCTTTAACATCATGAATCATCAACCTCATATTCTCTATCTTGTTTGCGCAGAAGTACACTAACATAAACTTGTTTGTCATTCATCAACATGCCATTTAGTTAATCAATGGCAGCACTGTCTTTATCTTTACATTGTCATCTACTTTCTTAGAAGAATCACCATCGCTTGTTGTTTACGTAGTGCATTAATAGCTAACCCTACGGGTTTCAAATCCCTTAGGGAGACAAAGTGATCACTATTCCTTATCCATACGAAACACTTCCTGAACTTGATGTAGATATAACATGAAGTAGATAGAATTGCAGAAGAGTTTCAAGTATCGCAGCTAGGTCCGGTTGATGAAACTATCACTTATGCATCTTCCATAAAAGACTGGAAACTTAACGGTTTACTTCATCAATTTTGTACCATGGTCCTGGTTTGCCTCAAAACGGGACCTTCTAAGGTACGTAATATGCTTAAGACTCCATCAGGAATCGAATCTTTACTTAAACTATTATTACCTTCGATTCTTGCACAATCATCAAAAGGAATGTAACTTCCTCCACTCCAATATGACCTTCAAGGTCTTTCCAAATATCATTTTGTTTCTTCGGTATGAACATTTATAATTATTCCTTTATACTTAAACTGTCGGCCACCTCATTGGCCTTTCCTGATAATAATAATTTCTGGTAATCCTTGTTCCTTGGATATATTCCAATTCAAACATTTCTACCTCATTCCCATCATTTTTGGGTGAAAGCATTCTCCCTTAAGCTCTGCTGATGAAGAAAAATATATTTAACAGTCTTTCTCCATAAGTCATTGCTTCCACCTACTCGTGGGAACTTTATCACGTTTATTCCCCATCCTACTTAGGATACTTCTCTTCTTAGTTCTTTCCTTATCTTAGGATAATCTCAACCTTTATAGGTTCAATCCATACTTCCTCATGGTCTCATACATGCCTCATCTGGCATTACTGTTACTATGTCATACATTCCTTACCAAACTTCCATTTTGAAGTTCGGAATATTACCTTTTTCCTTGTAAGGTTTCATAGGTCATCCTCATCCTTCCTCCTGTATTTTCTGGGTACAGGGTATATCAAAATGTCATTGATCAATACTCTAATAATTCTATCTATGTTCTTTCCAGAACTCTTTTTTTTTTTCTAATAATCCTTACCGGTCATTGTTGCCTTAGCAAGTCCAGCTCATATCATCTGAAGTCATAATGTCGTTATTAGGGTTAATGCCACCCCTTGTGCATTCCCCAGGGTTTGTCTTAATTCATTGATATCCTATCCTTAATTCAACTGTCAATGAATTCTTGCATCTTATAATTGGCAATCAGATCATGTATCCTTAATAAAGGTCTCTTTTCAATCATTCTCATTTGATAATCGATCGGTGGCTTAATGCCACCCTCTTCTTTCAGATAGTTGTCAGCCTATTTGGCCTTCCAAAAAGGCAACGTATGCCTATCTCCTCTCTTACAGAACTTGGTAATGGCAGCAAGGATGTTTTGGAAAATATTGGTCGAGTTCAACGTGAATCTATTAGTACTTATCGTTCTTCTCAAATGTACTTGCCTTAGACAAAATTTCTACAGCATACTGATCCATCTCTGACCATTTCTATACTCTCTTCATAAACCTTCGTTGTTTACTTCCCTTAGTCGTAATATGTTCATGGTATTCATGATACCCTAACATCATGCATCTCAAGTCACTATACTCCCATTTTACTCAAAATCTTGGACAACCATATACACATGAGTCACTTTAGTACGGGTTACCCCATCCCAAAAAGGTCTAGTAAATTCCCCATCAAAACATGGGTTGCAAAGGGTTTAGTAGAAGACTCCTACAATCTCATTAATATTTCCTTTATATCAGAAGCCCTTGCAGTCGGTGCTTACTTAGAAGCAACCCTGCTTTGTCTTTTCATTGCTGGTCTAGTCACTTTATAGTCCGTTGTGACTTGGCCTCAACTGGCCACACTAAAATAAAAATATATGATTTTAGGGGTTGGCTAATAGCATTACTTTTCTAGCAATTGCCGGCATAGTGCCTTCTTCTTTGATACCTTTCTACCTTTCCAAAACTTTACTCCATATAAGTCTTAATCGACTACTCGGCACCGTCTCCGGTCACCTTTCCTCCACTTTTATCTTTTCAACTATTCTTATCAATCCCGCGTGCCACGCAAGCTTACCATTCCTGGCATAACAGCCTTTTCACTTAAGTCAATCCCGGAGTTTCTCCGTCCGGCTAGTTTCTTACTTACATTTCCTGTTTTCGTCCAATCTCACTTCATCATATTATCACTACCGTCGATTGTAATGCTCAGGGTCCGTTTACTAACCCATTTTATAGCAACCTTACCCAAATCACAGGGTTTGCTCCAGTTTCTACTCTCTTCCATGACATTCTCTGATTATCAGAAAGACAAGGTTTGCCAAAATTCACCGAATTCCTTTCCAGACTCAGGGAAATTTTGATCAATCTACCCACCTACTGGTAACATCAAGGAGACCAGTTTCGAAACCTGAAGAATAGTTCTATGAACCTCCAAGCAGGTGGAATCATAAGCAGTCATAGTTAACGAAATAATCATCATCGGATTGGAAGTTTACCCACTGGAGAGGAATCAATTATATCCATCCCTTAGAAGGGAATCAATAATTTCAAACTGAAACCTGTCACAACGTCCTGATATTCAATACTACCAAATGTCGGTCTACCTAACCCTTTATGCGAAGCGTCATTGGAAGCACAAAGTCTCCTTTTTCCATTAAGCAATGCCAGCTCTTGGTCATTACCAATTTCACCTTTTAGCTCCAGGAAGATTTTCTCACATTTTTCTCTTTAACTGCTGATCGTATTACTTGATCTATTATAATTCCGTGTCGGAGTAAACTTAAGGTAACTACTATAATCCATTCAAAGAGAAGAAGGAATTTAATATTCCTCTGAATCACATGCATCTAACGTTTCTGGTTCATCATTTAACTGAGTTGAATTAACTCTATACTCAGTCTCTGGCAGTAGTCTCATTACGAGTTCATCTTGACTCACTGGTCTTATCTTCCGGTAGGTTCTGAGATCATTGTCTTGCTTACTACTTCCTTATATAACTTTTACCCAATCATTCTATTACTTCCCAATGTCTTTACTTTCTAAATGATTCATTCATAAAATGAACATTTTCCTTAATAAAACCACCTTATTAACCTCAATTTGGTTCCATAATTTACAACCTACGACACCTGCCTTCTCATGGCGAATTATTACTGACCATATTCATACTAATTCATTTATCAAATGATATGGCACTTACTGCCTCCTTCTCAACTATTCCTAGGGACTCTGCTCCTCGCCCTATATCACTGTCTTTGATAATCATACATCCCTCTAGCTCTTTCTTTGTTAAGATGAAAATCTCTAAGGATTCTCATCTATTTCCGTATAAGATCTCAAGTAATTCTTCCAATCCTTCTTTCTTGCTGGTACTACGTCTGGTAGTCCGGCTATGAATTCAACATGCATCTTCAGATCTCTTAATAATATATCAGTTCTTTATACTCACTTTTCTGAGCACCATATCTTAATCATCACAGTCATTCTGGCTGCGACCCTCATTACCCATGGGTAAGCTCCTCATCCTAACAGGATTTTCCTTATCTGCTGGAACCTCTTCCGGGTCTCCAGTAGGGTACTCCATCGAATTACCCGTTGATCTTCAGCATATAAAGCATCATCGCGCTGTTGCTCGTATGCCTCAAGGTCAGTCACCTTACTCGTCGATACGATATCGAGCTAAGTTACTATCATTATACTTACGAGTTCCCATAAGGGTTTTATATGTCATCACTACATTAAGTAGTCCGACTATGAACTTGGCAAGAGTTCTTATTATCTTATTGAATTTATTGTTTTAACGTCACCTCATCTCTGGGGTTTATAACGTACGCTCTGATACCACTTCTGTAACACCCCCAGATCCGGGGTCCGGGATCCGGTGGTTACGGTTTCCAATTCTGTCCACAACACTTGAACTTTCCTTAACATAAAATAAATTACGTCTCTATAACCCAACACAATAATATAAAACACACCCGTTATAGTCCCAGAGATGAAATCAGAGTAACACTCAAATTTTTATTAATCACATTATGAGTTCTTACAATCCAAAAGAATTTCAATATAAATACATACTCTTTGCCATCCATTTACATAAGGCATACTAGACCATATTCTTGGTACTGAAAGAATAAATATACCCTACCAATAGCTTCTTCTTCAGCTCTGGTAGTCTCATCGTCCTCGCCCGCGTCGAGTGCGCCTTGTGCGAGTCATCTGGTCTAGCTGTTGTTGTGATATAGTAATAAAGCAAGGGTGAGCAATAGCCCACCAACAATAATATAAGACTGAACGATAATGTATAACAGTTCAAAAGTATCTTTCAAACCATATGCCATGCCTTTACGGAAATGATGCCAGTATAATATGAACGATGAAGTTACAAGGTAACTTAAAGTATTTGTTTGTAGAAATATCTGCTACATCAAAGTAAGCGAGATATTCTTATTGTTATTAAGAAGAGGAACTTGCAAGAAAAGGTTGCAATTCCAGTTATGACCCTTTTCCAACTCTGCCAACAGTAATCATGTTGCAGGAAATAAATAAATTTGGATGATGAACCAATGATGGAGTATTCACCGCGCCCGCTGTTCCAATCTTGATGATCAGTCGAGATCGTACAGCTCAATTTAGATTTACTACCGGTAGAAGGAAGAACTGACGGCTTTACTTGTGTACCGCCTTACTAGCTCTCCCCGGCCAACGGTTGGGCCAAAGGGGATGGACCGGCGCTACTCGGCCTCTTACACGACTCCTAGTTCAAATAGAATTCATGATTCTGAATGTAACGTTCGTCCCCCTTTCCCCAAGTATAATACTTGTTGATAAGACTCCACAAAGTAGTCGTATCTAGTTGGAAAGGAAAATTTACCAATAACTCCCAAGCTATTACTTGGTAACGGATATCAACTTGTTCCAGTGATCTTACCCCTCGAAAGATGAGAAGGTAAGCAACGACTTAATAAGTCAACAGCACCCGAGTTGCGAGTGAAGGGAATACTTTATGACCGGGAAGTCGACAAGATAAATAACATTTTCCAAGTAAGGTTCCCTTATTATTAAGGAGGTAGACTCAAAGAAGAATGATGTCTGAGAACCTTCCTTGATATAGGATTAATAATAATATGACTCCGAAATATTTTTCGTAATAATCGAAGAAGATAAACCTTATTGAGGTTATTCTAAGTATGGAATAAATATTCAGAGAATATTTATTGAATTAAAAATATTTAAAGAATATTCAGGAATATGAAAGAATATCTTTAATCAGAGTATTTTTCAAATAATTCTTGAAGAAATATCGAGAGAATATTTATTGCATAATTAAATATTCAAATGAATATTCCAAATAATATTCATTAATCAATAAGACCTGAAAGGAATATTTAAAATATTTAAAATAATATTCGATGATTAAATAGAACCCTGGATGAATATTCAAAATAATATTCATAATTAATTAGGAATTTAAATGAATATCAATAAAGTAATATTCATTTAATAAATAATATCCTAAATGAATATCAAGTAATATTCATTTAGTAATCCAAGCTTTAAAGGAATATTCGATATAATATTCGATAAGTAAATCAAGCTTCAGATGAATATTGAAGATAATATTCATCAAGTACTTAATACCTTAAATGAATTTTCAAAAGTAATATTTATTTAATGAAATAATATTCTAAATGAATGTCCACATAATATTCATTTAGTAGTCTCATCTTTAGAAGAGTATTCGAAATAATAATCGATAATCAATTCGACTCCGAATGAATATTGACGAATATTATTCGTCGAATGATTACGTTCAAATAATTATTTGAAGTAAGGATCGTTAAAATAATTAGTCTCGAACGAATATTCAAATAATATTCGTCGCCCAAATAATAGAAAATATTTACTTAAATATTTTCCTCCGAGGTAATCTCGATATATCAAGGAATATTGACTCCCGGTCTATTTTTGATTAATAAGATGTATACGCCCTTCTATGAGGGTCTTACAATAATCGGCTTATAACTGATATATAACTATCTAGCTTATAAGCCAACAATAACATTCAGGGAACAAGTATATCACTTCAACTTGAAAGTAGGCATGCATGCAATGGCATATGTATATCAGCATATATATATATATATTTATTCAATCACAACAACAGCCTAAAAGAAGGGAATTGAAACTTGCCTGGTAGTCGAGTACGGTAAGGGGTAGTGGTAGCGGGTCCCGGTTCAGCTTGGTGATCTATAAATAGCCAAGGCATTCGGGATTAATCACTTAACATATTAAAAGTTAAGTTATACTTAATTCGAAACACGTTCTCGAGTTATCTCGTTATACCCCTTTTTGTGGATTACTTTTATCACTGATCCGACCCGACATTCGTTCGTTAATACGACATGTCATTGCATTTATACTTGGGACATACTTAAGTCATATGAGTTCTAAGGTTGATCGTTACGAACCAATATTATACTCCGAGTTTTATCGCCCGTTTTCTAAGTGTTTTACCGAAGTTATAAAAGAGTCGTCTTTTAGGGGTTCGTTCGCGTTTAACCTCGACTCGAACATTTTTAATAAATCGAAAAATGATCTTTTTGACATACGGTTTTCTTTCACGCCTTCCTTTTTACCTCTAGTATTTATTTACCAAGATTCGCCATGACGTTACATAGTTTACGAGGGTTCAATTACAGTTACGAACTTTCGTTTACGGATTCGAACTACTTTTAGTAATTTGGTCATAAATCCTAAACCGTAAGTCCGTTTCATGCGATCTTTATATCAAAACGAAGCTTGAAACATAATCTATCCTATCATGGCAGAAAATGAAGCTGTACAGTGAGTTATAGCTACTGTGATGCTCGGTGTTTAATAGTCTAACGAAAATTCGGCATTACGACGGCTATAAATCGAACGTTCTAAAATTCATAACAATCAATCCAAGCCACACCGGGCATACTATACATGGTTTTCATCTTAACCAGTCCAAGAAGGTTTCAATTAATCATCATAATCATCAAAACTCTTAAATCATCACTACTAACTACATAATCATGCTTTTATGCATATAACAACACCATAATCTTAACTAATCTAAAACCATCAAGAACATATATAAAACTCAAAGTAAGATCTTGGGTTCTTAAGAATTATACCTTCCTTGGAGAGTGTACAAGCTATAATAACCCTTATATAGTCCTTGTATGGCTTTAACAAAGCTTAAATCATCCAAAGAAACCAAGAAATCAAAGTTAGTTTCTTGAAAACACTATTCACCCTCATCTTTGAGGATTTATTTGAAAATGGAAAACATGGAGTTTGAAGCTAAGATTTCTAGGAGATCATTTTTATGAAATATAGGACTCACCATAAAAATTTGGAGATCAAACAATGGTTGGAAGGTGGATTTTGAAATCTTAAAACTCCAAAATTCGAAGTGCCTTGGTTTTGGGGGAAAAACAGTGAACTTCTCGAATTTATTTACCCATCCAAACGATCTTCAAAAATTATGAAATTAAATCCCCAACTTCAACTTGATGTGTAGAAGCTCCATGAATTTTTTCATGATTTTTAGATGAGTAGATCTAGGTGAAAAAAAATGGCAAAGACCCCTGCCCTGGAAAATGCAACTGCTGGAAAAATGGGGGAGAGGTGGTGTTTGCTTGGCTAGTTGTCAAATGATATTTGTGATATGTATAAGTGGGTATAGCTGCTAATACTCCTCTTAATACAAGTGTCAAAGGTTTATGGTGTGTTAGAAAAATTGATGATGTGAAGCCTTGTTGTTTTCTTCTTGTCCATCCACCTCATTACTTCCTTTTTCATTTCTTTTCTTCATTTCATTTCCACCAAATATTCTTATATATAACCCCAGCTGATCAAGTAGGGTTTTTTTTTTCTCGTTACGTATTTAATCCGTAATTTCTTTCGCGTTTGCTTGATCGCTTAATCTTGTTATAAAGTTCTAGCGATTTCTAGAACACTTGTTATTCTAACTCAAAGGTTTTCATTCTAAATCCTCAAATCATACTTAATAAATAAAATCCTTGAATCCTTAACATTATAATACTCTTGTCTTGATCGTATTGATAGGCTCTTTACGGTTCGGTCAAATATTGTACCGAAAAAGAATTTGGAATTTCTGAATTCCGATCGTCTCTGCATTCACTTATTTCCTCCGCGTATTACTAATATGACTTCGAAACATCCATAACACGTCCCGTACATAGGGTGGCGTGAAAAGTTTTCCAACTTACAAAGTCACTATTCATCCACCAAATTACTATGCACGTACAGGAAACACTATGCACGTACGGGAAATACTATGCACGTACGGGAAATACTATGCACGTATGGGAAATACTATGCACGTATTCATTTCTCTTCAAGGATCCATTAGCTCCTTCCTGGATGGTAGATTATTCTTATCTAGGTCCTCAACCATCGAATTACTCTATTCTGACAATATACCAATGCATCAGGATCATTGTCCAAAGCAATATCCATTCATTACAATCATTGTTCTTTGAAACCACCATTCATTAGAGCTGGTGACCTTGTTGTTGGAATCATTGTTCCTCATTTTATCATTACTTAATAAAAGTTTTAATTATATCCAAAATTTGGGGTTCTTACAGTCTCCCCTCCTTAAAAGGATTCCGTCCCGGAATCAGGTAGGAAGCAAAGAGTCGTTTGCCTGTCGTTCACTCTTTAGCTTCCCGGTCAATTCTTATTCGTTCTACCCTTCCTCAGCACATCTTCTAGTGCTACAATTCATACTTTATCCTTTTTCCATCATCGTTGCTACTTTTCGTACAACTCACTATCCGGGTTATACTTTTACTCAGTCTTATCCTTATTGATACCTGCAGTAACATTGGTATCACTATCACCCTACGATTCGGAGGTAACCTCGCTCGTACTGTGCATTTCCTGATCGCTTTAATCTTCGCAATCTAGATCAATATAGAGAAGTGGAAAGATTTGTTGAGAGATCACTATGATCAATTGAACATTTGTTATATTGCATAGTTAGTACAGAAGGGGGCCAGCCTTTAGTACTTGACAAGCAATTAAACAAGTCATAGCATTCCACTTAGACTTCTATCACATAGACAGATAGTCACGTAGCAGTACCTCCCCTCCAAAAAGGGTTGTTCTTCTCAATTCATAAAGAAGATGAATAAGAGAGAAGAAGAGAAAAGAGTTCTAAAGGATTATAGAAAGCTTTCATGATTGTAGAATATCATACTCAGAATTTACCTCTGAACTATAGAGGTTTATCAAAGAAGAAATTAATCATAATTATATCCAATACTATTTGATCGCAATCTCACGTGTCAACATATCTTGCTGCTTTGTCCATTATTCTATGGACAAATACTCTTGTTCAATCTTAGCGATACTCACATTCGGGAAATCCTTCAACCTTTCAGGTTAAATCTTAGGTTTCTCACTTGGCATCATTATTACTGACATCCCATATCATGTTACTAGCTTTTTCATAACTATAGTATTGACACTATCAGGTTGTCATCCTGAGAATTCATTAGAAAACCCATTCATAACACTCCTTGCTTCTCATTCCATAGTTGCTTCCCCAGCCTTTTCTTTATCAATCACATCCTTCTTATTATCTGATTCTTATTTACTTCTGTTATTTACTTTCACCTTCACCTCTTTATTGAGACACCTTTTTGCACTTGGTACCTCCTTATCGGTATTCCGTCTCATTTACTCTATAATCATCACGTTATTTCAATTTAAACTTTCCGAAATGAATCTGGCCCGATTCCTTTAACTTAGATTCATATAATCTACTTCTGCCAACCTTGTTTCTCATTACTTGTTCTTTTCTATCCATGGTTTTCCACAGGTTGTCTTTCGTAAGTCGGACCAGGTCGTATATCTACATTCTTGTACTCCTATCATCTGTTGAACATTTGCATTTTACTGGCGTAGCCTGGCCACATGAAAACCCGTTATGACCGTGCTATAATTTTGGGGGTAAGGCTGGCTCGAATACCACCGTCCGAACATTTTAAACTCTCAGGTGGCCCAATAAGTCTCGGGCTCAACCGCCCTTCCCTCCAAATCTCATTAATTCTTTCCATGGGAATATCTTTAACATCATGAATCATCAACCTCATATTCTCTATCTTGTTTGCGCAGAAGTACACTAACATAAACTTGTTTGTCATTCATCAACATGCCATTTAGTTAATCAATGGCAGCACTGTCTTTATCTTTACATTGTCATCTACTTTCTTAGAAGAATCACCATCGCTTGTTGTTTACGTAGTGCATTAATAGCTAACCCTACGGGTTTCAAATCCCTTAGGGAGACAAAGTGATCACTATTCCTTATCCATACGAAACACTTCCTGAACTTGATGTAGATATAACATGAAGTAGATAGAATTGTAGAAGAGTTTCAAGTATCGCAGCTAGGTCCGGTTGATGAAACTATCACTTATGCATCTTCCATAAAAGACTGGAAACTTAACGGTTTACTTCATCAATTTTGTACCATGGTCCTGGTTTGCCTCAAAACGGGACCTTCTAAGGTACGTATTATGCTTAAGACTCCATCAGGAATCGAATCTTTACTTAAACTATTATTACCTTCGATTCTTGCACAATCATCAAAAGGAATGTAACTTCCTCCACTCCAATATGACCTTCAAGGTCTTTCCAAATATCATTTTGTTTCTTCGGTATGAACATTTATAATTATTCCTTTATACTTAAACTGTCGGCCACCTCATTGGCCTTTCCTGATAATAATAATTTCTGGTAATCCTTGTTCCTTAGATATATTCCAATTCAAACATTTCTACCTCATTCCCATCATTTTTGGGTGAAAGCATTCTCCCTTAAGCTCTGCTGATGAAGAAAAATATATTTAACAGTCTTTCTCCATAAGTCATTGCTTCCACCTACTCGTGGGAACTTTATCACGTTTATTCCCCATCCTACTTAGGATACTTCTCTTCTTAGTTCTTTCCTTATCTTAGGATAATCTCAACCTTTATAGGTTCAATCCATACTTCCTCATGGTCTCATACATGCCTCATCTGGCATTACTGTTACTATGTCATACATTCCTTACCAAACTTCCATTTTGAAGTTCGGAATATTACCTTTTTCCTTGTAAGGTTTCATAGGTCATCCTCATCCTTCCTCCTGTATTTTCTGGGTACAGGGTATATCAAAATGTCATTGATCAATACTCTAATAATTCTATCTATGTTCTTTCCAGAACTCTTTTTTTTTTTCTAATAATCCTTACCGGTCATTGTTGCCTTAGCAAGTCCAGCTCATATCATCTGAAGTCATAATGTCGTTATTAGGGTTAATGCCACCCCTTGTGCATTCCCCAGGGTTTGTCTTAATTCATTGATATCCTATCCTTAATTCAACTGTCAATGAATTCTTGCATCTTATAATTGGCAATCAGATCATGTATCCTTAATAAAGGTCTCTTTTCAATCATTCTCATTTGATAATCGATCGGTGGCTTAATGCCACCCTCTTCTTTCAGATAGTTGTCAGCCTATTTGGCCTTCCAAAAAGGCAACGTATGCCTATCTCCTCTCTTACAGAACTTGGTAATGGCAGCAAGGATGTTTTGGAAAATATTGGTCGAGTTCAACGTGAATCTATTAGTACTTATCGTTCTTCTCAAATGTACTTGCCTTAGACAAAATTTCTACAGCATACTGATCCATCTCTGACCATTTCTATACTCTCTTCATAAACCTTCGTTGTTTACTTCCCTTAGTCGTAATATGTTCATGGTATTCATGATACCCTAACATCATGCATCTCAAGTCACTATACTCCCATTTTACTCAAAATCTTGGACAACCATATACACATGAGTCACTTTAGTATGGTTGGAAGGTGGATTTTGAAATCTTAAAACTCCAAAATTCGAAGTGCCTTGGTTTTGGGGGAAAAACAGTGAACTTCTCGAATTTATTTACCCATCCAAACGATCTTCAAAAATTATGAAATTAAATCCCCAACTTCACCTTGATGTGTAGAAGCTCCATGAATTTTTTCATGATTTTTAGATGAGTAGATCTAGGTGAAAAAAAATGGCAAAGACCCCTGCCCTGGAAAATGCAACTGCTGGAAAAATGGGGGGGAGGTGGTGTTTGCTTGGCTAGTTGTCAAATGATATTTGTGATATGTATAAGTGGGTATAGCTGCTAATACTCCTCTTAATACAAGTGTCAAAGGTTTATGGTGTGTTAGAAAAATTGATGATGTGAAGCCTTGTTGTTTTCTTCTTGTCCATCCACCTCATTACTTCCTTTTTCATTTCTTTTCTTCATTTCATTTCCACCAAATATTCTTATATATAACCCCAGCTGATCAAGTAGGGTTTTTTTTTTCTCGTTACGTATTTAATCCGTAATTTCTTTCGCGTTTGCTTGATCGCTTAATCTTGTTATAAAGTTCTAGCGATTTCTAGAACACTTGTTATTCTAACTCAAAGGTTTTCATTCTAAATCCTCAAATCATACTTAATAAATAAAATCCTTGAATCCTTAACATTATAATACTCTTGTCTTGATCGTATTGATAGGCTCTTTACGGTTCGGTTAAATATTGTACCGAAAAAGAATTTGGAATTTCTGAATTCCGATCGTCTCTGCATTCATTTATTTCCTCCGCGTATTACTAATATGACTTCGAAACATCCATAACACGTCCCGTACATAGGGTGGCGTGAAAAGTTTTCCAACTTACAAAGTCACTATTCATCCACCAAATTACTATGCACGTACAGGAAACACTATGCACGTACGGGAAATACTATGCACGTACGGGAAATACTATGCACGTATGGGAAATACTATGCACGTATTCATTTCTCTTCAAGGATCCATTAGCTCCTTCCTGGATGGTAGATTATTCTTATCTAGGTCCTCAACCATCGAATTACTCTATTCTGACAATATACCAATGCATCAGGATCATTGTCCAAAGCAATATCCATTCATTACAATCATTGTTCTTTGAAACCACCATTCATTAGAGCTGGTGACCTTGTTGTTGGAATCATTGTTCCTCATTTTATCATTACTTAATAAAAGTTTTAATTATATCCAAAATTTGGGGTTCTTACAAAAGAATTCTTCTTCCCCTTTTTAGAGCTTGGGCCGAGAGCAACAAGAGCTTGGGGGGGAGAGTTTTTGTTTTGTTTTTGTGTTGGTTTGAATAAAGTGGTATGTACTTGTGATATGTATTGGTCATATGTATTATTGCATCACATGTTGACACCCTAGGTAGTAGACTAGGCATGCCCATACTCCTTTGTCTCCTAGAATAATGCACCAACTAATTACTATTCATTGGTTGCTTTTGCATTTTCTAGTTTGCTTTCCTAGCTACTTAGTTGCATGGGACTTGCATGCAATACTACTCCTTGTATCATTATTCTTCCACCAATGCTTGTCATTTAATCTTTAATTCGTATTGTATCTTAATTAATCCCTCGTAATAATATTTTGTTGCGTAGAGATTTCTCTAGTAATCCTTAAGTACTTAATTGTGTAAATTCCTCGAATGTCCATAATTCCTCGTCATAATCCTTAATAAATCTTTTAATACTCTAATCATCCTCAAATCCCAAGTTTTATAAATTTTACTAACAATAAGACTCTTGCCCTCAACAATCTTCTCTTTTATCTTACATAGTGAATGCAACAACATAGTTTCTCAGACAATCAATTCCATTAAACAACAGGGATGACTAGAAAGGTTCCAAATTGACAATGCCACATGATATTATATAAAAGAAAATATTGCAAAAATTAGGGTTCTTACAGCTTGTGATGTTAAAGGTATCACCGTGGAAGGGATTGATGAGATTTGGTAAGAAGGGGAAGCTAAGCCCAAGATTTATTGGACCTTTTGAGATCTTGAAACGAGTTGGAAAGTTAGCCTATGAATTGGCTTTACCCCCGAGCTTGCAGCAAGTACATAATGTGTTCCATGTGTCCATGCTACGACCCTACCATACCGACTTCCGACACGTGATAGAACAGGATCAAGTGGATCTGCAGCCAGACTTAACCTATGTGGAGCAACCTGTGGAAATCATGGATAGAAAAGAACAGGTGCTGAGGAACAAGGTTGTCAAACTAGTGAGAGTTTTGTGGAGGAACCAGAATGTCGAAGAATCAACATGGGAACTAGAGAGTGCGATGCGTGAAAAGCACCCCCAACTGTTTTCAACCTGATTCCGGGACGGAATCCTTTTAAGGAGGGGAGGCTGTAAGAACCCTAATTTTTGCAATATCTTCTTTTATATAATATCATGTGACATTGTCAATTTGGAGCCTTTCTGGTCATCCCTGTTGTTTAATGGAATTGATTGTCTGAGAAACTATGTTGTTACATTCACTATGTAAGATAAAAGAGAAGATTGTTGAAAGCAAGAGTCGTATTGCTAGTAAGATTTATAAAACTTGGGATTTGAGAATGATTAGAGTATTAAAAGATTTATTAAGGATTATGACGAGGAATTATGGATATTCGAGGAATTTACACAATTAAGTACTTAAGGGATTACGAGGGAAATCTCTACGCGACAAAATATTATTACGAGAGATTAATTAAGATACGATACGAATTAAAGATTAAATGACAAGCATTGGTGGAAGAATAATGATACAAGGAGTAGTATTGCATGCAAGTCCCATGCAACCAAGTAGTTAGGAAAAGCAAACTAGTTAAACCAAATGGCAAGAGGAATAGTAACTAGTTGCATTTCTTTTTCCAAGGAGGGGACAATAGTACAAGGAGACCATACCTAGGTTAGTACCATGCATATACATACACTAATATGTATCACCCAATCACTTTATCAATTATTCAACCAACCACAAAAAAATCAAAACAACAAAACACTTCTCCCCCCCCCCCTTTAGCAAGCTCTCGGCCAAGCTTCAAAAAGGGAAGAAAAAAATTTCTTCCTCTTCCATTTCTCCTCACTCATAATTCAAGGCATAATTCCTAGGCTCTCTCCATCATCTAAGAAAGGTATACTAAGAGTTTCAAGCCCTTTCATCCATTAACTTTCAAGATATTAATTGTTAAATGTAACCCTTATGTTTTGATGATTATATTTAGCAAGCTGTATTACTTGTTAATTATCAATTCAGCAAGTTAAGTTAAGATGTACAGGATTATTTCAGTCTAACAGATGTATTTCAGCAAGCTATTTTGGAGCATTGTACATATTTCAGCAAGTTGTTTCTGGGCGGCAGAAAGTGCAGAAATCAAGATATCATTCGGATTTCAAGGAGCCACTGTGATATATAATTAGGAATATTGTTAGGGATCCTCTGAAATATTAAATCCCAACTTACCTATAATAATCATATCTCAAGACAAGTGGGAGACAACATCTTGAAATAAGGATACACTTTTCCTTATTTAATTACATACACCAAACACATTCCATATTATACTCTTTGTCTTTCCTTTCATAATTATGCACGCTCCTCACCATCATATTGAAAGACAACAGCTCACTTTACTCCCCACCAATAACGCTCCATTCATACATTTCATAATGCTCTTGAATTATGATCTGAATAAAGAAAATCCAAGGAGCCTCAAGAAGACTATATCCCAAATCAAATAATCTTGTTTACCTATAAAAGGAACACTCTTGATCAGTTCCAAAAACAACAATTACAAGTGCAAAAACAAGATCATATACATACACAACTTCGAGCCTTCTTTGCTAAATCTTTTAAACCTCTCAAACTCTCACACACACATTCGGTTATACATTTTCAGAGGGTTCTTTAGGTTGAGTTGTAATTTCATTCAAATCCTTGTATTGTTCGAGTTGTAAAAGATTAGTTGCTGTACAAGTGTTGGCTTAAGGTTTTGGGTGGGTAGAACTAGACTAGAGAAGGATACTTGGGAAGTATTGCTTAGAGAGTTGGTTCAACACAGCAATTCAGCAAGCCAAATTGTAAGCAGCTGGGTGTAAAGAGTGATATATTGGTTGATCTTGTAATCGGTTTATAGTGATCAATAATATATTCTCTTACCAAGTTGGTAAGGGACCAGGACGTAGACCATAGGGGATTAGGGGTCGAACCTGGCTAAAAGATCTTGTGTTCATTTATTTTTCTGCACATTTACATTCTGCACTGCATTCATTTTCAAATTCAGCCTGCTGTTTTCTAACTGGTCAGGTCATCTCAGCAAGCCGTTTTTGGAAAAATTTTTAAAACTCAACAGTTAATCAGTAACAGCCATAATACACCTATTCACCCCCCCTCTAGGTGTGTTTTCAATTGGTATCAGAGCTTTGGTATACTAATCTTTCTGTAACAGGAAAACTATCGATCGATATGGCTGACGATTATCCTCTCGGTTCATCAAATCACCGTGCACCTTTGCTGCTCGGAACTGAAAACTATAACTGGTGGAAAGATCGCATGAAGATGCACCTATCAAAAGAACCACTCGAATGGAGAGTTGTCAACAGAGGCCCGTATATATTTCTTGACAAAGAAAGCAAGCCGAAAGACATTGATGAGCTTACCGATGCCGAATTGGTCAAGGAAAGCTACAACACTAGGGCAATGAATACTATCATGAATGGTCTTTCTGCAAGTGAAAGTGATAAAGTCTCCTCATGCAAATCCGCCAAAGAAATATGGGACACGTTGGAACTTTATCATGAAGGTTCGACTACATTGAAGAAAGTTAAACTTAGTACGTTAATGAATGAGTTTGGAAGTTTTATTGTCAAGGAAGATGAGACTATAAGGCAAAGTCAAGCAAGATTTCAGAAAACAATGAATGGTCTCAAACTGCTTGGAAAATCAATACCTCAAGCTGAAATTAACATGAAAATATTAAGTGCCGTACCTTGGTCTTATTCACCTAAGGTAACAGCGTTGGAATCTTCCTCACAAATTGACACTATGGATACATTAGCTGTTTTTGCTGAACTTGAACACTTTGAAGCAAAAATAAATGTAAGTCAATCCAGATCGTCACAAGCTCCAGTTGCAAAGATGAAGAATTTGGTACTTCATTCGCAAAACAGCAAGCTAGAATCTGAAGGAGAGTCAGAATCAGATGAGGACTTAGCCCTCATTTCAAGGAGAATTAAAAGGCTTATTGAAAAGAAGAATCAAATGAAGAAATTTAAAGGAAATCCTTCGGACAACAGAAAAGAATTCAAGGAAGAAACGTGTTTTGAATGTGGCAAAAAGGGTCACTATCGAAGAGATTGCTACAAATTAAAGAACAAGTCAAAACAGCAAGCTGGATTCAAGGACAAAAGAAAATCCAAGGCTTTGATGACTTGGAGTGATGACTCTACCTCTGAAGAAGACTCAAGTGATGATATGGTTAATTTAGCTTTGGTTGGTTTCGATGAAGAAGATAACACAGAAGTGGAAAGCAACGAAATAGACTCAGATGATAACAACACTGAGGTAAATTCATTTAATTCATTACCTACTAATTATATAGAACAACTAACCATGCAGGAATCTTCTGAAGAATTTCTCAAAGTAAAGACAGAGAACAACAAATTGAAAGAGAAAAATACTCATCTTAAGAAATTAGTCAGAGATTTAATGGAAGAAAAGGCTCTAGATGAACATGAATCTATGATTACAAGGTTGAAGGATAGCATAACACAATTAGAAGGACTCAACAAGGTAATACTCAGAAGAAATGATGTTCTAATCAAGCAACTCAGCGAGCTGAAAGCTGATATAGAAACCAGAGAAATTCAAATCAGCAAGCTGAATGATGAAATAGGATTCAAGGATATTCATATCAGCAAGCTGAAAGAAGAAACAGAAGCTTCACAGGAAGTTATTCAACAAGCTGAAAAAATAAAAGAACTCGAGGAGGAGATACAGAGGCTTAACAAAGGAATGAGAAAATTTGTTCAAGGTGAAGAAACTCTCATATCAATGATGAAGAAAGCTGCAGTTCCTATAGAAAAGGAAGGTACCAAAAGGATAAGTTGTTCTTATTTGTGTCATAGGTATGCCTAGCCGCAAAGACAAACTCAAGGGAATGGATTTTGGATAGCGGGTGTACAAGGCACATGTGTGGAGATGAGTCTCAGTTTATCACTCTCAAAAAGAAGAAGGGTGGAAAAGTTAAAATTGGTGATAGCAAAACTCTTCAAATTCTTGGAAAAGGCAAAATCGGCAACAACATGCTTTCAATTGACAAAGTTCAATTTGTTCAAGGTTTAAAGTATAATTTGCTTAGTATAAGTCAATTATATGATGATGGTCATAATGTTGTTTTTGATAAAGAAAAATGTATTATCTATCTTGGTACTAACAAAATCCCACTAGTCGCTAGAAGGGAAGGAAATATATATATATATTGAATTTTGAGTTGCAGAAAACAGCCTACTGTTTAGCTGCAGTTGACACATCTCCTAATCTATGGCATAGAAGGCTAGGACATGTTCATATGGATCAACTCAGCAAGCTGATTTCAAAGAATTTAGTACGAGGTTTGCCCAAAATGAAATATGTCAAGACAGAAACATGTTCAGCTTGCCAATTAGGCAAACAAACTCGAACTCCTCACAAATCAAAGAACATGGTATCATCTATTAAACCTTTAGAACTTTTGCATCTAGACCTTTTTGGTCCAGAAGCTTATAAAAGCATTGGAGGTAAACAATATGCCTTTGTTATTGTCGATGATTATTCTAGATTCACATGGGTATTGTTTCTTAAAACAAAAGATTGTGCTTTTGATGAATTTGAGAATCTAATCAAGTTACTTGAAAATAAGTTGAATACAAGACTTGTAGGGATTCGAAATGATCATGGAGGTGAATTTCAAAAGGAGTTCATCACCTATTGTAAAGATAGAGG
Source organism: Saposhnikovia divaricata (assembly GCA_036435485.1). Lineage (NCBI taxonomy): Eukaryota > Viridiplantae > Streptophyta > Magnoliopsida > Apiales > Apiaceae > Saposhnikovia > Saposhnikovia divaricata. The sequence goes on along the minus strand of CM071595.1, from coordinate 49,487,048 downwards.
TATCTCTCATGAATTTTCAGCACCCCGAACTCCACAACAAAACGGAGTTGTAGAAAAGAAGAACAGATCTTTGCAAGAAACAGCAAGAACCCTACTTCAAGAAAGCAAGTTGCCAAGGAATTTTTGGGCAGAAGCTGTAAATACAGCTTGCTATATTCTCAACAGAGTTCTTATAAGACAAATTCTCAACAAAACTCCTTATGAATTGCTGAATAAAAGGAAGCCAAACATCAGCTATTTCAAGATATTTGGATCAAGATGCTTTGTTCTCAAAACAATTGATCGTGACGGTAAATTTGATGCTAAATCATATGAGGCTATTTTTCTTGGATATTCTCTAACTAGTAAATCTTATAGAGTATATAATTTATCTAAACAAATTGTTGAAGAGTCAATTAATATCTGCCAAGAGAAGAGGAAGTTGATGCAGGAACAGATACAAACAGCAAGCTGATTTCATCATTAAAGCAAAATGAAGAAACACAAACTGCACCAGTTGATGAAGAAAACAGCAAGCTGATTTCACTATTCCTGTTGAAGAATCGTCAGAAAATCTTGAAAAATTATCCTTGGAAGAGCAAGAAGCAAATCTAAGTTCAAAAAGGGAACTTCATGCACAAGGGATTCAACCTCACAGAATGATCAAACTTGCAGAACAAGAAGTTATAGCTCAACATTCTCTTCCTAAAGCCAATAGGACGGTTAAAAATCATCCTCCACAACTTATTATTGGAGAAAGGACAGATGGCATCAAGACAAGGAAAGCTCAAGCAAATATCTGTGCATTTTCTGCCTTTCTTGCACAAGAGGAACCGAAAAACATAAAAGAAGCTTTAAATGATGAAAATTGGCTCATAGCAATGCAAGAAGAACTAAGTCAATTCGAAAGATGTGACGTTTGGGAACTAGTGGAACCACCTAAAGATGTTTCCATTATTGGTACCAAATGGATTTTTAAGAATAAGGTTGATGAATTTGGGACGGTCACTCGAAACAAGGCTAGACTCGTAGCTCAAGGATATAATCAGCAAGAAGGGATTGATTTTGATCAAACATATGCACCTGTTGCACGTCTAGAATCTATCAGAATGCTTCTCTCCTTTGCATGCTTCAAGAAAATCAAGCTTCACCAAGTGGACGTGAAGAGTGCCTTCTTAAATGGTAGGTTGAAAGAAGAAGTTTACGTAAAACAGCCTCTTGGATTTGAAAATGCTCAGTTTCCCAACCATGTATTGAAGCTGAAAAGGGCCTTATATGGATTAAGGCAGGCTCCTAGGTCATGGTACGAACGGCTAAGTGAATTTCTGATCAAACATGGATTTCTAAGAGGTAAAATCGATCCTACCTTATTCACAAAATTGGATGGTAAAGATATCTTAGTTGTGCAAATATATGTCGACGATATTATTTTTGGCTCAACTAATGATTTAATGTGCAAGTGGTTTTCCAAACGAATGCATAGTGAATTCGATATGAGTATGATGGGCGATTTGAATTTCTTCTTGGGACTGCAAATCAAACAGACTCCAGATGGTATTTATGTTCATCAAACTAAATACGTCAACAACCTACTGAAAAAGTATGGATATGAAAACGTCAAGCCGAAATCTACTCCAATGTGCCAAAACAGCAAGCTGATTTCGGATGAAAATGGAAAAAGTGTTGACATTCGTCAATACAGAGGAATGATTGGTAGCCTCCTATATCTAACAGCCTCACGACCTGATATTATGTATAGTGTTTGTGTATGTGCTCGGTTTCAGGCCAATCCAAAGGAATCTCATCTAAGCGCCATTAAACGAATTTTCAAATATCTTCGTGGCACAACAAATCTTTGGCTATTTTATCCTATCACAAATTCCTTTAATCTTGTTGGATTTAGTGATGCTGACTATGCAGGAAGCCAAACTGATCGTAAAAGCACTAGTGGAGTTTGTGCAATTCTTGGACAAAGTCTAGTTTCTTGGCAAAGTAAGAAACAATCATCTGTTGCTTTGTCTACAGCTGAAGGAGAATACTTGACAGCTGGGAGTTGTTGCTCGCAAATATTATGGATCATTCAAACTCTACGAGACTTTGGAATCAAATGTGGTCAAGTTCCAATAAATTGTAATAATACAAGTACTATCAACATATCTGAAAATCCAGTAAATCATTCACGCACCAAACATATTGATGTACGCCATCATTTTCTTCGAGACAATGTTGCTAAAGGGAAGATCAAGCTGATTTTTTTTCCTACGGAATATCAGCTTGCTGATATTTTTACAAAGCCTCTTGCAACAGAACGATTCAACTTGATTCGACGAGAACTTGGTATGTGTGAAGTATAAAACAGCAAGCTGTTTTCTACATGACTGGTAATATCTTTTCTAACTCCTTTATCCTTGATTGTTTTTGGTAAGAGAATATATATTTGGTCTAAATCTATCAACATGATATATTTGTTATATTGCCTAAAAATATGCCATGATTTATATGATTAAATGTTTCCTATTTTTATGCCAAGTTGTGACATGTTTTATCTACCAGTGTTTATAATATTTCCTAAATTTAAGCTAAGTGGATACGTGGGTAGTTCTATTTAATATTGTCAATATTTTCCCTTATATGATTAAATTGGGCATTACTCCACTCCACTCCCATTTCAATCGACAATCTAGGGTTTCTCTATCAAATCTCAAACATGGCTTCTCGCACTCGCGGCTCAAAGAACAAACTCCAACTTCCGACTGCAACCTCTTCATCGACCGTTCCACTGGTTAATGACGAGTTGATGCCTATGGATGCCCAAACTGAAACCCTCTCCGATTCGACTCCATTGGGTTCTCCAGCTTCAAAGCGTATCAAACCCTTGTTCATCATCATCTCGGAAACTCTCTCTGAAAGGTTCTTTGACAACCATATTGGAACTCGACCCATTGCTTCTGGTAAGTCGATTACTCTTAAACTCTTGACTGCATATGATGCTAAAGATATGATAGATGCTATGGGTATGCGCTCTTTCCTACTTGATTTTCCTAAAGTGTATTATCCAGAACTGGTTCGTCAATTTTATGCAAACCTAGAAAAAGATGAGTTTGGAAATTTAACTACACTGGTTAATGAGAAATTAGTGCAATTAAACCCACCGTTTCTTGCTTCCATTCTTGATATGACTGTTCAATCATCTGTCGAAGTGTTTACTCATGGGTCTCTTAGCTTTCCTGAGTTTACACATGTTGATCAATTGAATGTGTTGGTAGCCCCTAATCGGTTAATGGAATTAACCCCTCCTACCACATCTTTGCTTAACCCTATGGCACACTTCATTTTTAAACTTTGTTGGGCAAATATTAGTCCCCGGTCAGGAGGTCGTTCGAACTTGACTTGGCAAGATGTATGCGTATGTGCAAGAATTATGTCCAAGATGCCTTTCAATCTTCCCAAACAGATCTTGGATACAATGCTTGCGGCTGTTGGCAAGCAAAACTCTGCTCTGCCCTATGGTTGTTTGATTACTAGAATTTGTCAATCGTTTAAGGTCAACACGACTGGGTTCGAGGTTATTGCAGTTAGAGATCATATTGATGGCAAAAATTTAACTCAATCAAATTTGAGAGCTGCAAATGGCAAAATTGAACACATTGTCGACCCGTCTCCACCTGATGTTGATGTGAGTTTTGGAACTTCTAATCCTGTATCTCCTAAGTTTGTTCGAATGGTGGAAAATATTGCATCTGACACTGCAACAATTGTAGAGAATCACAATGCTTTAGTTGCAAAAATTTATGCTCTTGAAAAAGAAATTGAAGTTCTGAAAACAATGGTGTCTATGCTCATTGGAAAGGAAGTCCCTGTTGCTACTCCACATGTTAATCAAGCTGCTGCAACGGCTACTACTTCAGCTCTTCAGACTCCTCCTGTTGTTGTTCCTCCTGGTTCAACTGCTCCTGGTAATGGGGATGCCATAAAGGATTCTGAGAATGAAGGGTCCTTGGAGGTGGATGTGGATGCTTAAATGCCCTTTTTAATGATTAAGGGGGAGAATATTTTAGTAGTTCTGAACTTGATCTTGCTGGTTTTTGTTTAAGCTTTTGTTTAAAACTTAACTATTTGTTGTTTTGTTGTTGCTTGAAACTTAACTGTTTGCTGATGCTTGTTGAATTTTAGCACTCTGTGCTTTATGTGTTGGTTTAAATCAGATGTGTTGCCTGCTTAAACTAGCTTATATGACTACATGTACTATTATTGCTTAATCTAGTTTACAGGAATGCAGGAATTTAGGGGGAGAATTCTCTCCTAAAATAATGGGTTAATAATCATCAAAAAGGGGGAGATTGTAACCCTTATGTTTTGATGATTATATTTAGCAAGCTGTATTACTTGTTAATTATCAATTCAGCAAGTTAAGTTAAGATGTACAGGATTATTTCAGTCTAACAGATGTATTTCAGCAAGCTGTTTTGGAGCATTGTACATATTTCAGCAAGCTATTTCTGGGCGGCAGAAAGTGCAGAAATCAAGATATCATTCGGATTTCAAGGAGCCACTGTGATATATAATTAGGAATATTGTTAGGGATCCTCTGAAATATTAAATCCCAATTTACCTATAATAATCATATCTCAAGACAAGTGGGAGACAACATCTTTAAATAAGGATACACTTTTCCTTATTTAATTACATACACCAAACACATTCCATATTATACTCTTTGTCTTTCCTTTCATAATTATGCACGCTCCTCACCATCATATTGAAAGACAACAGCTCACTTTACTCCCCACCAATAACGCTCCATTCATACATTTCATAATGCTCTTGAATTATGATCCGAATAAAGAAAATCCAAGGAGCCTCAAGAAGACTATATCCCAAATCAAATAATCTTGTTTACCTATAAAGGAACACTCTTGATCAGTTCCAAAAACAACAATTACAAGTGCAAAAACAAGATCATATACATACACAACTTCGAGCATTCTTTGCTAAATCTTTTAAACCTCTCAAACTCTCACACACACATTCGGTTATACATTTTCAGAGGGTTCTTTAGGTTGAGTTGTAATTTCATTCAAATCTTTGTATTGTTCAAGTTGTAAAAGATTAGTTGCTGTACAAGTGTTGGCTTAAGGTTTTGGGTGGGTAGAACTAGACTAGAGAAGGATACTTGGGAAGTACTGCTTAGAGAGTTGGTTCAACACAGCAATTCAGCAAGCCAAATTGTAAGCAGCTGGGTGTAAAGGGAGATATATTGGTTGATCTTGTAATCGGTTTATAGTGATCAATAATATATTCTCTTACCAAGTTGGTAAGGGACCAGGACGTAGACCATAGGGGATTAGGGGTCGAACCTGGCTAAAAGATCTTGTGTTCATTTATTTTTCTGCACATTTACATTCTGCACTGCATTCATTTTCAAATTCAGCCTGCTGTTTTCTAACTGGTCAGGTCATATCAGCAAGCCGTTTTTGGAAAAAATTTTAAAACTCAACAGTTAATCAGTAACAGCCATAATACACCTATTCACCCCACCCCCCTCTAGGTGTGTTTTCATTAAAGATATTGTGAATAGTAACAATGTTAAGTTTTTCTTGTAGATCTTGGATTATAAGGATAGTAGGAGCTTATTCAAGGTGTTCTTGAGTTTTGTAAGGCTTACCCAAGGCTCCTAGGTACTCAAGAAGGTATAAAAATCATAACCCCTCTTGGCCATGTAGTGTTTATGATGTTTGGTGATAGATCCATGTATATTTGTGCTAATCTTGGATGTTCAAGTGATGGATGATATGGATCTTGAGTTTTAGTGTTGTGATTGTGATTTTTATGATTGTGGATAGTATATGTATCTCCATGAATGTTATAAAGCATGAACTAGGTGAATTAGATGTTGGTTGTGTTGTGGAAGTAAGAATATTGGTTGATTTAAGTGAAACATGCATGCTGAGTTTTTCCAGAAATTTGACCTGTCTTGTAACATGGTTTTGAACCCCCAAATCTTGTCCCCTGAGGTCCTACCATATATTTTTGGAAAGGTATTTGAATTTAGTTTCTGGAAATATAAGGTTCATGACTAGGTGATGTATAGATTTTAAGTTATGGCCGGAGAAGTAAAATGTGTTTCTGGATTCTGGACTGCACTAAGTGACCCCCTTGTGAACCTTGTTTAAACCCCTAAGAATTTATGTGGGATCATGGAAAAATTTGAGAAGCTAGGAAATGCAGTGGAGAAGGCTACCCAAAAAGAATTGGATTAAAATATGAATTTTTTAATTTTATAAAAATGCTAGATTAAATTTCGCGCAAGGGAAAAAGTCGTTAAATGGAGTATAATTCTAGGGGTAATGGTCATGACTCGGATATGGTAACTAAATTAAGTCGAATAAGTGACGAGCGTAATCGAGTGATGACATGAACCTATAGTGGGGCTAGAGTGTCATAAGACGAAGTCATTAAGTTAACTTTGTACCCTCTAAAACCCCGTAATTAAAGAGACATTGTTAAGGTACCAACGAGCGGTTATTGCTTATGTATAGATCGTTCCACTCCGCACGCTCGACCACCCCAACCAAACCAAGGCAAGTTTACTTTTCAAAACTTATACATATACAAGGACTTTCACTGTTGTGTTTGTAGTTTTCAATCATATCAAATGTTATGTTTATCGAAGTATTGATGCAATTGAGATTGTATAAGTACATATATGTTTGTACCCCTTGAACTTAGATTGAAATGTTTTCCTCGGACAACGACTCTAGCAATAGAGGTCATAGCGGTCCGTATATACTATTGACCGGGGAGCGGTATATTATTATATCGTAACTATATTGCGAAAACCCGAAGGGTCATTCGGGGAGTATCGTATACTCAAGTAATTATTTTCATATCTTCGTAAATACTCGAAACCCTATCTTGGATTAAAAGTTTGTTTTATCGAATAATTATTTTAATAATTATTAATATTAAATCTTAAAATATTATTTATTAATTATTGTTCATTATTTTAAAGATGAAGTCAATCCAAGATACATTTAATACTTTCAAACTCGAACTCTTTCGAACTCAAAACATTTTCGAAAACCCCCGGTCAGGTTCTGCTTCTTGTACGATTTCAAGAATCATCGGTCGACTGATGTCGGACCTCAATTACTCTATTTTCAATCAAAATCAAGTTTTCAAAAGAAAAAGAAAAAGGGACTCTGGCAGGTGTGGGAACCGTTGACGAACGATTCCCGGGATGTGTAAACGGTCGTGAGCCAGGCGGTCCATCAATTATTATTCCGGCCCAGGTGTTGCCGAAGGATGATTACGGATGTAGTTTTCATCGAGGGTGATTACGGATGTAGTTTTCACCCGGGGATAGTTACGGATGTAGTTTCTATCCTTCTACCGGTAGAGAAGACCCGCGGATTATTGGACTTGGATGTGGCATCGTCAATCCCTGTCAGGTTTTGTGTTTTTTTTTAAGTCCCATTCCTCCTTTTTGGAAAAATGCTTTGACACTGCTTCTTAGGCTTTTGTGCCAAGTTGCTGATAGTGTTCTATTTTGATGAGAAAGATGTTGACTCTGTGCAGTATCTAGAACTGCAAGTTTATTTTGAAAACAAGGGCACGTATTGTTGCACCTTCGGAATTTATCAACAATGACAAGCGATTTTATATCTGATTGATACAAACGAGTTTAATAACTGCTAATCATATGAAATGTTATATTGCTTACCTTATACATATCTTGCAGAGCTATAGTTGCTCACTCTTGCTTGTTTTCAAATTTACAAACATAACAGCTAAGCGAAATGGCAAGACCCAGGCAGACTGCCCGAAAGCAGGTGACTAGACCCGAGCCAGCAGTTGAGATTCCACCGGTAGGCCCCATTAGCCGGATTGGTTGGCAACTTTTATTAGTTCGTTTTATTTATCAGTATGACCTGTGCAAGGCAGTGTACCGTAACAAACTTTCAAGCCGCCAACTTCGCTTCATATCGAAGTGTTGCTGGTAGCATAAATACTATTTAATTCGGTCTGTAATAACTCTGAAACTTTTATTTCCGCTTAATCAATTGTGTGACGTTTCTGAGACTCTAACCTGTGTGTGTGTGTGCGGTGTGAGTTTATTGTGGGGTCGATGGCTGTTTTTTATATTATGTGCAAGAACAGGTATGTTATTAATGGAAAATGGACCGTGAGCTCCTAGATCTCCGATCCCGGATCTGGGAGCGTCACAACAGATGTTGTTGTGAATTCAGGAATGGAAGGTTGATGGCCCAACAAATCATCTAAAAGATGATGACCACCAATTGCAGAGTGGGGCTTCTCCAAGAATCTTAAAGATGGAGAATCAGGAATTGATGTAGATATCATATCCACATCCAGAGATGGAGTTGGTGATTGTGGATTGTAATGTGTATCGATTTGAAGGTTAAGATCAAGGGGTTGTGACTCCACATTTATTGAAGTCACATCAAACTGAATTTGAGAAGGTACAGTTTGTTGTACTGTGTGTGCACCCTGTGCTTCCCCTATGGTTTTAGATTTTACTCTTCTTTCATAGGTTTTTGAGTGAGGGCTAGTGTCCCTTACCCTTTTGTGTAGAGTTGCTGTAGAACTAGTAGTCACACCCTGTTGGGAGGATGTAACTTGGGCTTGGCTATTTGGTGCACTTTCCTCACCTACCTTATTCTTAGGGCTTGCACCCTGTCCCTCAACACTCACTACCTCCTTCACACTCCCCTCAAGAGCTGTGGTAGTTTTTGCAACAGATGCTTTTTGAGAAACACCTGAGGTTTGTCTCTTAGATTTTGGTTTGGAAACTTTTGTTTTAGTCACTTGGATAGGAGCCTGTTTGGTCACTACTACAGACTCCATTGTGACTGAGGAAGGCAAAGAAATTTGGGGGGTTAGAGATAGGAGTTTCAAGGTTAGAAAGAGTTACCTGAACAATTGGTAGATATACCAATTGTACTTCTGCATTGGAGTTCATTCGAATTACATCACTTAAGACTCTCTTCTCCTGAACAAAACATGTGAACTTGCTATCCGGGTTAACAATGGATAGCTTATTCTCAGGTACATGCAGTGCTAAGAGCATAAAAAATCTAACAAAATAGATATTCTTGCCCCTAGTTTCCTTTTTACCTAATTTTGCTGTTATCTCATACATGACTAGTGTGCCAAAGTTATAGAATTTATCAGTTAGAAGCATACACAACATAACTAGCATGGAATGGGTAACAGCATCAAAGTTACTAATTTTGCCTGAAAAAGTTTTAATGAAGGCATCACAAAAATAACTCCATTCTTTAACCATCCCTTTCCTAGCAATTTTTCCTAAATTATCAGTACTAAGAGCATAATTTATGGAATTAAGCATGACAACTATTTCAGCATCACTGGGTACTTTCAAAAGATTCAGGCAATTTTAAACAAGCAGTTATCACATCAGAGTTAACTACATAGTTTTTACCCTTTAGAGAAAAAGCAATTGTACCGTCTGTGCCATTGTACTCAGCAGATGCCCACACCTCTTCGATTACCTCGTGGATTAGAGGAGTGGTGGCAGTCATAGCATACGAAAGTTTACAGTTCTTCATAAAATTCATCATGGTGTGATAAGCTTCTGGGGCATTCACTGTATCGACATAGGCCGCGAAATTGTTCTTCTCATAGGTGAACCCAGTGGAAGACATCATCTTAACAATAGGCGCCATTGAAGAGTTTGAACTTTTGTTGCAGAGAATTTTTTTGTGAAGAAGATGCAGTTTACTTAAGAGAATCTTGAAAGTCGATAAAAGTGAGATGTGAGAGCACAAGACAGCCTTTTATACTTTTCAAGAATTGAAAATGAAATAATTAAAAGTAATTACCCATTGGTCAAAAGTAACTGTCAAATAATAAAAGAAAATAAATATAACCAGTCCTATATAGATACACGTTTACCAACGGTTATATTTAAAAGAAAGTATGTATATCAACGGATATGAAATGAACGGTTGAGAAACAGTTTATCCGTTGATGACGTGGATAAGCTGTTATCCGTTGATATACAAAAATCTAGGAATGTGTTTATGCTATCAACGGGTAAAAGGATATCCGTTGATAAGATAATTTTGCCTCGGACAAAATTTCTGAAGAAAAATTTTCTGAGAGTTTTTAATTCTCAAGTAAATCAAAACACATTCCTAGCTGCAAGTAAAATCAAATATCACTAGGAATTATGACAAGTTAAGCATACCTAGCTCACCTACCAATCTTGTGAATGTGGATTCATCAAGAGGCTTGTTGAAGATATCTGCAAGCTGCATTTCACTTGGCACAAAGTGCATTTCTACTGTACCATTCATCACATGTTCTCTAATGAAGTGGTATTTGATGTCAATGTGCTTGGTTCTCGAATGTTGCACTGGATTCCCTGTGATGGCAATAGCACTTGTGTTGTCATAGAAAATTGGAATCTTCTCAACTTTTAGACCATAGTCAATAAGTTGATTTCTCATCCATAGAATCTGTGCACAATAGCTTCCAGCAGCAATGTACTCAGCTTCAGCTGTAGAAGTGGAGAATGAGTTCTGTTTCTTACTGAACCATGAAACAAGACTGTTTCCTAGAAATTGACAGGAACCTGTAGTACTTTTCCTATCAACTCTGCAACCTGCATAATCTGCATCTGAATAGCCAGTTAGATCAAAACCAGATTCTCTTGGGTACCAAATGCCAAGGTTTGGTGTTCCCTTGAGATACCTGAAAATTCTTTTAATAGCTATTAAGTGAGACTCTCTAGGGTCAGCTTGAAATCTAGCACAAAGACAAGTAGAAAACATTATATCAGGTCTACTAGCTGTTAGGTATAGAAGTGAACCTACCATGCCTCTATAGCTTGAGATGTCCACAGACTTTTCCTTAGTATTCAACTCAAGCTTAGTTGCAGTGGCCATAGGTGTTTTTGCAGAGGTACAATCCATTAAGTCAAATTTCTTTAAGAGATCATAAATATATTTTGTTTGACTTATGAAAATGCCCTCATTAACTTGCTTTACTTGTAGGCCAAGAAAGTAATTTAATTCACCCATCATGCTCATTTCATACCTACTTTGCATAAGTTTGGCAAACCTTTTGCAAAGATTCTCATCTGTAGACCCAAAAATAATATCATCTACATAGATTTGAACAAGTATTGAAGAGCCATTGATATTCCTATGAAATAAGGTTTTATCTACTGTACCTATAGTGAAGTGGTTCTCCAAAAGAATTTGAGATAAAGTGTCATACCAGGCTCTTGGTGCTTGCTTCAAACCATAAAGTGCTCTCATGAGAAGATATACATATTCTGGAAATTCTGGATCCTCAAAGCCAGGAGGTTGATGGACATAGACCTCTTCTTCCAATTCCCCATTTAGAAAGGCACTTTTGACATCCATCTGATAGACTTTGAAATTGGCATGTGCTGCATAGGCTAGAAAGATTCTTATTGTCTCAAGTCTTGCCACTGGAGCAAAAGTTTCATCAAAATCTATTCCTTCTTCTTGAGAGTAGCCTTTTTCCACTTATCTAGCTTTATTCCTCACAATTATGCCATTTTCATCTGTCTTATTCTTGAGAACCCATTTAGTACCTATGACACTTCTATCATCAGGTTTGGGCACAAGTTTCCATACTTTATTTCTTTCAAATTGGTTTAGCTCTTCTTGCATTGCTAAGACCCAATCTGGATCTAGAAGGGCATCTTCCACTCTCTTAGGTTCCTCTTGAGACCAGAAGCTACTGTATAGACATTCTGCTTGAGTGGCCCTTCTAGTTTGGACTCTTAAATTTGATTCACCAATGATTAACTCAAATGGATGATCTCTAGTCCATTTTCTTGCAGGTGGAAGGTTTGATCTTGATGAGGTTGTTTCATTTCCATGAGCATGATCATGTTGATTTAGCATTGAATTTTGACCTTGAGAAACTCCCCCTGAGTTTGTTGTCCATACTGAATTATGAAGTTGACTATCAATGGATGCATCATTTTGCCTGTCGACGGATGCTTGAGAATTTCTGTCAACGGATGCATCTCTAATAATTTCAACGGATGCTCCAGAATGACTGTCAACGGATGCTTCATTTCCAGTGTAAGCATCACTTCTAGTTGGTACAACAACTCTTGGTGGATCTCTGTGGTCATGATCTTCATCTTCCTCATCATCATCATAGTACATTCTTCCTTCACCTTCATTCTCAAATTCCAACTTTTCATGGGAGCCTTCATCATTTAGGCCTAGAATCTTTTGATCATCAAACACAACATGTACAGATTCCATAACAATGTTGGTTCTTAAATTGTAGACTTTGTAGGCTTTCCCTTCTGCATATCCAACGAAAATAGCTTCATCTGCCTTTGCTTCAAATTTGCCCAAGTTATCTCCATGATTCATTAGCACAAAACACTTACATCCAAAGACATGAAGGAAAGCTAAAGTTGGTTTCTTGTTGGTTAACAACTGATAAGGAGTCATTCCTCTAGCTTGATTGACCAAGGAAATATTCTGAGTAAAGCATGCAGTGTTGACAGCTTCAGCCCAGAAATATGTTGGTAACCTTGATTCACTTAACATTGTTCTAGCTGCTTCAATGAGAGTTCAGTTTTTCCTTTCAACAACCCCATTTTGTTGAGGTGTTCTGGCAGCAGAAAACTCATGGACAATTCCATTCTCTTCACAGAAAATCTTCATTGTGGAATTCTTGAATTCAGTACCATTGTCACTCCTGATTCTTTGTACTCTGTCTTCAGAACCATTGTTTAGTATTCTGAGGTGATTGATGATGATTTCACTTGCACAATCCTTGGAGTGCAGGAAGAAGGTCCATGTGAACTTAGAAAAATCATCTACAATCACCAGACAGTATTTCTTCTTTGAAATAGACATGACATTTACTGGACCAAATAAGTCCATATGCAGCAATTGAAGAGGCTTAACAATGGATGACTCTGTCTTGCTTTTGAAGGATGATTTCTTTTGTTTCCCTAATTGGCAGGCATCACACAGTCCATCTCTGACAAATTCCAATTGAGGGATTCCTCTAGCAAGATCCTTTCTTACCAAATCATTCATAACTTTAAAATTCAAATGTGACAGCTTCTTATGCCATAGCCAACTCTCATCCTTACTTGCTTTGCTGAAGAGACAAGTAATGGATTCTGAGCATGCTGAATTGAAGTCAACTATGTAAACATTTCCTTTTCTAAAGCCTATCAATACCACATTGTTGTCTTCCTTGGCAGAAACAACACAGGCTTCTTTTGTGAACTTTACTTCATAGTCTTTGTCACAAATCTAACTGACACTCAGCAAATTGTGCTTCAAACCTTCAACTAAAGCCACTTCTTCAATGATGACATTGTCTTTTGAAATCAGGCCATATCCCTTAGTATATCCTTTGCTGTCATCTCCAAAGGTAATTCTAGGGCCAACTCCTTCCTTGAACTCTATGAGCAGGGTTGAATCTCCTGTCATGTGCCTAGAGCATCCACTGTCTAGGTACCATAGATTCCTTCTGTTTCCCTGCACACATTTCAAAAACAAATGAAGTTGATATTGGTACCCAAGCTTCCTTGGGTCCTTTCTTGTTAGCCTTTGACTTTGCACTCTTAGCATTCTTCAACTTAGGTGTAGATGCTTGAGTGATGGGGTTTGACAAATGCTCATTTGCATGAATATTTGATGCATGCATTTGTGGAAAATTGGCATACATATTATTCATGCTAGGAATGCTCCATGACATTTGTGGCACATTCACAGATTGAAAATAAGGATTAGGCACATATGGCATGTTCACATATGGATTTGAAAAACTAGCATTTTGATACAAACCAGGCATTGCAGGCATACATGGCATTGTTTGAGGTACATGAACAGGAGCCTTGTTGACAATCTTGCAATTAGAAGATAGGTGATTGACACTATTACAATTACTACAAGTTTTCCTAGGAGCAAACTTGTCAGGAGAATAACTATTTTTCTTGTTGATGCCTATCTTACCATTTCTGTTCTTTTTCTTTTTACACTCAATTTCTACCTTTTCATTATCTGATTTACCACCAGCCTTTTTGTTATGTAAATCACTTGCCTTAGCCTTCCCACTATATTTGGTTTTGCTACACTCACCACTAACAAAGTTCTTGTTGACCGGACCATACTTGATATCCAGTTTCCTGAGTTCCTTATTACTAACAAAATTTTTGTTAGTCGACGGATACCTCTCATCCGTTGATGGTTCATCTGTCAACGGATGATCACTATCCGTTGATTCACAAATAGTCTCTAGATCCTCAAGGCCAGGTTCTAGCTCCTTTTTCTTTTGAGTCCAGGTATCCTTCACAAACGATTCTATTTCCTGGACTTCTATTATGTTTTGAGAAATATTCCTACAACTTTGAAATTTAGTAATTATCCCTTGTTCTTTTTCAAGCTGGTCTTTTAAAATCAGTTCTCTTTTTAACACAGCTTCAAGTTCACTTTTAGCATTATTGCAATCAACTCTCATTTTCTCAAATTCTAGAAATTGAGCTTCTAGAGCAGCATTTCTATCACTTAAAAACAGATTAGACTCTTTAGTCCTATTGTTCTCTTTAGTAAGTGATTTAAGAGTAACACTTAAGTGATATAGTTCAGTAGACATTTCATCTATAACACTATTGCATTCCTCTTTGGTGAGCTCAGAGAGATTAGTAGAAAATACCTGATTGCTAGTTGAACTTGCTTCCTGCTCTCCAGAATCAGCCATCAATGCAAGGTTGACAAACTCAACATCATCATCAGAATGATTGTCATCAACAGCCCAGTCATACTCTTGGGTCAAGAATGCCTTTCCTTTCTGCCTGAGAAGATCAAAATATTTCTTCTTGTAGTCAACAGTCTCAGTTGACTTTCCCTTGTTCTCAGATCTAGGTTTCCTGCATTCACTTATCATGTGACCAGTAATTCCACAATTGTAGCATTTAATTTTGGATTTATCCACATAGTTGCTTGTGGAAAAATCCTTGTTAAATGGCTTGGCCACCCCAGAGTTTCTCTTGAATTTCAGCTTAGAGAATCTCCTAGATAGAAAAGCTAAGTGCTCATCTATCTCATCCAATTCATCCTGCTGAAGGACATTCAATTCCTCAGACACCTTTTCCTTGCTCCTGCTTGATTCTGCTCTACCTTTACAAACCTCCCTGTTTAGTGTAGAACTAGCAGCTTCTGTCCTTTCCTCATTTTGCTCCAAGTTGGCAACAAGTGCAACTGACCCACTTTTCTTTTGAGACTTCTCAATCTCTTCATCCTGCTCCATTTCCAGCTCATATGTCTTTAAAGTTCCATAGAGCCTTTCAAGAGTAAATGTCTTGTACTCTTGAGTGTTTCTTAGAGAAACAGTCATTGGCTTCCATTCCTTGGGCAGTGATCTCAGAAATTTGAGATTAGAGTCTTTAACTTGATAGATTCTTCCATACAGTTTCAAACCATTTAGTAGCTTTTGAAATCTACTAAATGTATCATTCAATGTTTCTCCACTCTTAAAGTGGAAATGTTCATACTATTGGATTAGTAGGTGCATCTTGTTTTCCCTCACCTGTTCTGTTCCTTCACAAAGGGTTTGAACAGTGTCCCATACTTCCTTGGAGGTAGTACAGTTAATAACATTGTCAACCATGTCTGTTTCTAGACCATTGAACAGTATATTCATGGTCTTTTTGTCTTTGTGGACTTCTGCAATATCTTCAAGACTCCACTCAGAAACAGGTTTGGGAATGAGAGTGTCAGGCACACCTTCAGCCGGGCCAACTCTTGTTGCAGTCTTCATTGGAACGTGAGGACCCTTGTCAATGCAATCCACAAAACCCTCATCAATAGACGAGAGATGTAGACGCATTTTTACTTTCCAGTGAAAGTAATTCTCTCTATCAAGAACTGGAATCTTTAATCCATAATCCTTCTTAGACATGTTGGAAGTGTGTTGATCTCTAAACTTCAAATATGTTAGAAGCTTGCTCTGATACCAATTGTTATTCCCAGATTACATACTTGTATAATTGTAGAAGGGGGGGTTGAATACAATTCTTGATATTTATAAATTTCTGATAAGAACTCCAGAAATCTAAACTTAGATAATTGCTGTAGAAAGATTAATGCACAAACACATAAAAAATCAGGTGGTTAAATGCACCACCTGAAGCTTTTATTCGAAGAAAACTCTGTGATACAAAAGTACACAGCTTCTGTTTTACAACTCTTTGCTTTCTAAGGATATTCAATAAAAACCCTAAGCAAATGTATCTGTTTTCTTAGCTTACAAAGAGTTGCTACACTTGGTTATAAATCCCAAGTTTTTCAAGTACTACTGGAATAAGATAATATTAATCTAATTCTAGTTGACTTGCTACTACACTCCAAATATACATGTAGCCGAAAGGTTGTCCTTGTGCACAGACATGTCTCCTGCACCTTTCTTGTATTCATAGTGTAAACGGAATGCTTCTTTCTTCTGTGTTTCCAAAGTATGGTTGCCATACTGCTTTTTGTATCTACTATCAACCCATGTGATCTGTCAGTAAAACCTGTCCTTATCAACTGCTAATCCCCAGCTTAGCATAGAACACAGTGTCAATGATTATCCGTTGATATTGTACACTGACATCCATTGATGATGTATTGAGCTGTATCCATTGATATTGAGACTTGAGCTGTATCCGTTGATAGAGTGGATTTGAGTTGTATCCGTTGATAGAGTTTTGTCTTCATCTGTTGATACACTTTCACTTAGACAGAATTACATAGCATAGCTTATTTACAATTGGCTACCCTATTCTGCCTATCCGTTGATGGTCAACATGACTGTGGATAAAAACACTATCAACTGATAACATAGAGATACTGCAGTATGCTACAAAACCTCATCCGTTGATGAGCTACCTGTCAACGGTTAGAGTTATAAATCCTCATCCGTTGACAGCTACAAAACCTTATACAATTTGATTGATTGTGAAGTTATCATCAAGTACAACATATTCCTAACAAATTTAAAATCTTAATTGAATAGTTTTGGAAAAATATATCATATCCACATATTTGAAAATTTATTGACCATGATTTGGAATCAAAATAACCTTTGAAAGATATTTATTTAATAATCCTAATTATATCCAAAATAATGAAATGGAAGAATATGATCGTAACGTATCTACAAATTTAGAAAAACATAGACCGTGATTCGAAATAAAAGAATGTCCAAAATGCCCAGATTCGGAAAGAGCGACCGAAATGTCCACGAAATACTCCATTTCCAATGATGTATCCGAAAGTACTGTAGCACGCCAAAAATTCTTCTCTCCCAGCCTTCTCTTTTACCGGCGACTTTTGGGCGATTTTCGTCGCCTCCCTCGATCTCTCCCTCAGGCAACTCTCCACATAACCAAAGCACCACCACATGATCACAGACTCATCTCCTTCCTCCTCCTGTGATCAGTTTCTCTCCGCCGGTCCCGTAGGGCGTGTACGAACCTCGACGGAAAAAACGAATCTGAAAGTTAGGTGAATTGGGTGTTTCTAATCCGGCAAAATAAATGTAATAAAATTGGTGTAAATGTGTAGAGAATCGAATTACGATTCTATTGGTATATAGAACTTAATGAGAAAGTTCGTGATATGGATGGACGAAGAGAAAGAAATTTGACGTCGGAATCGCCATTGTCGCGAGCTTTGGAGACGACGAAGCTGACGTCTGTAACGCAGGTTCAAAATGTGTATCACCTAAATACGTCTGTTGCAGAGGCGCATGTGGGAGCATTTTCGTTGATGTCAGAGGCGTGACACCACATACAGCCATTTAGGGCGGTACTTCCCGTATCTGGGCATTTCGGGCAAAAAGAGCTAAAATGTGGATATTTAGGGCACTCATCCATTTGAAATCAAAATAATCATTGAAAGATATTTATTTATTTATTTAATAATTTTAATTATCCAAAATAATGAGATGGAAGAGAGTGATCGCAATTCAAACATATAAAATGTGAACATTAATGAACATTAAATCGTAATTAGCATATATTTAATCATCAAACTAAATTTTATTTTGATCTTATATAAATAATAAGAAATGAATATATAAAATGAAGGGGTTCTGAAAAAGTAAATTTTATTGTGGGCTCTTTTTTTTTCTTACTCTTCAACTGTTATATACATATATATATATATGTGGACTCTCAGTAAATAAATACATTTTTACGTAAGTTACCAAGATATTAATTATCTAATTAACATATACAGATATTTTTTTTTGCCACAAAAGAGATCGAAATTCATTAACCACGCAAATCGTTCATAAGTACATAATGCAAATCGGAATGGACATCCCCCACTCTCCAAATACGATCAGCAATGAAACAGCTGTATCTCGCTATGTAGTGAGCTACTCTATTCACGGACCGTTTAACAAATCTAAACTTTACGTTTTGGAACACAAGCTTGCAAGTAAACTACGACACTCGCTAATCAATCTTCCCAAGTAAGAATTATCTACTTAACATATATAATCTATAACTCCCATATTTATTAACATATACAGGTATTAATTATCTAATTAACATATACAATCTATAACTGCCATGTTCTAAATATATTTATATTAATAAGGAAGAAGTCAAAGCTGGCGTTTTTTGCTATAAATTGAAGTACAATGAGGATCAAATATTATAAGTATCCTTTTGTAGCAACAATGGTGAAATTTGTATCCAACGCAAGCCCAATTATTCTCTGCTTCTTCATCTTACTAATCTCCGCTCTTTCACTTAGTGAATGTAAGTTTATTATCATGCTTTGAACAATCAAATTCATTTTTGGTCATCGAGAAATGCTTATATTTTTTCTGTTCATTATTTTGCATTTCTAGATTAAACTTTCATATAATTGGTTTTATGAATTTTATCAAGTATTCTATCAAATATCTTCACGTAACTATTTTTTTTTAATATATGAATTTTATAGGCAATCGAATTGGAAATATTGAATCGAACATAAAAGTTAATGGTCACAGATATTGCACGCCAGGAGCGGAGAGGGGACCACAAGGACAACCATTATATTGCTGTAATCGACAGGATGAGACCTTAATCTGTTGGCAAGATGTAAACGAATGTCTGAAAAATTTCTTCAGAGATTGTATTGTATAATCAAACACAAATGCATGACTGCATGAGTGATGATTACAAGTTTTGGTATAAGAAGCAATATTTGCATCTTTTTTACAATGTTTTATAATATTTGATTTAATATTGAAATATTATCAAAGTCATATTTAAAAGAATTGTGACAAAATTTTCTACATCAAATTATAAAAAAATTATTGTTAAAATTATATTATGTTCTCAAATATATAATTTTTTTTTTTAAAAAAATAGTTGCTTACGAAATTACATAATATCTACACGAATTCTTAAAGTTTGGGAATTCTTTAAAAACTCAATTCATGTTTGTGAATATAGTTGTTGAATTAGACATTTTTATTTTATATTGTTATGAATTTAAAATATATTTGCATATCATTATTTTATTATTATTTCATAGATATATGCGGTTGTTTCTCTTTTTTCACCACATTAGTATAGCTAATAAATCAAGTTAATGACGTTCAAAAATATATTATTTGGAAGATAACTCAAAGTTATTGTAAAGTTATTAAATAAATCACGAATTTAAAATTTGAATAAATGATCTATTAAGTGTATGATGATAATTAATTGGGTGGATAGCTCGTATTTTATGAAAATTTAAAATTATAAATGATACTCCCTCCGTCCCAACGGATTCTTTACAGTTACTATTTTGGGTCGTCCCATCCATTTCTTTACATTCCCAAAATAGTAAGTTTTAACACTATTACACCCACTACTTCACTTATTTTAACAATACTTTACACTATTACACCCACTACTTCACTTATTTTAACAATAAAATCACTATTACACCCACTACTTCACTTATTTTAACAATAAAATCACTATTACATCCACTACTTCATTTATTTTAACAATATTACACCCACTTTATACCCACTATTATATGTTTGTCTTGTCCTCCGTGCCCAGCTAGGATGTAAAGATCCCACTAGGACGAAGGGAGTATCATGAAATTATAATATGCTATTTAATAAGAAATGTAATGAACTAAAATAATAATTCATATTCAGGTTTGAACATAATACATATCATGAATCATATTTGAGTAGGAGAATAATATGAGACTTAATGTGAGCACCTATACGAGTGCTCATATTTGGAATCATATTTTATTCGGGTTTCATTTTCTGCCAGATTTGGATCATTTATAAAATGAATCTGAAATGTGTATCATATTTTTGAGCCGGATATAAGTCAATATATCGGATAGTCCGAATCAATCGACAACCCTTGTTATGTAATCATTGTTGTTAAAAACGAGAATCAGACTTAATACACCGTCCAGGAATTAATCGAATAATTTGAAATTAATTAGAATGATCAATTGAATCACTCATTAGATATATTTAAAAAATATGATATATTTCTTAGGCTTGATTTTTTAGTTAAAGAAAATTATGTAAGGAATATTCGAATCCTAGAAATCGATTTGATTAAATAGTCGCAAAGTGTTTTCTCGCTAAATCATGAAGACCTTAATTCATTTACAATATAATAATGGCTTAATGACCTTTTAACCCTCAAAGTTTCCACTGATATACCCATCAGCCCTCAATATTTCAAAACGTTCCTTTTAACCCTCGAAGTATCCATAAAGGTCCTAATAACCCTTAAACCGGTACAAAAAACAAAAAAAAAACGGTATAACTCGGATGGGCAAAAGAGACATTTCACAAACCGATACCGAGGGTTAAAAGGTATACTTTAGATATTTTGGGGGTTAAAAGGTATACTTTAGATACTTTGGGGGTTAAAAGGTATAACTCGTACAAATGAAGTTATTCCAATTTTTTTATGGAACAGGCTAGCATCACGGCATTCGAAGGCAGCCAGTGATGCTTATTTAAGAGGTGATCACTTATCTGCCCAACAATATTCCACAAAGGCTAGGGAAGAATGGAAGGAAGCTGAAATGTATAATGCAGTGGCTGCAAAGGAAATCCTAAAAAAAAAAAGGAATTGCTATAGTGTTTTTCTTTAAATCAAGATAGTCTGGTTAGTATAAAAAATTAGTGGTTTTTACTTGATTCTTTTATTTGTTTTTCCTATCAACTATACAGAGACTAGAAAGTCTCTACTTCAACATTTATATTGATATGTTGAAAGCATGAAATAATTCTAGTATTCATGCTTATAAGTTTCCTCCTTTTCTGCACTCTGAAGTCTTATCTTTTTATTTGTTCGGAGACCTTCTTGACGGATCCTTACTATTCTTTTATTCTTCGTTAATTTCTTAAGGTGTTGGGGTTAGGATTGTAAGTTTGGTTCCAGAAGTTTACTTTCTGGACTTACCTTTTCTTAATACTAAGATTCTGTATTATTATCCAAGGTCTAGCATGTTTCAGTCACTAATTTCATGTAAGCTCGTAAACCTGTGTTCTGTATTTAAACTTTAAAAAACAGTGTTCCTTGCCAATGAAGTATTTGACTGTTCACATTGTTTGCATTATGATGTAATGCATTTATTATAATGTCTTTGGTATTTTAAAAGTTGCACTAATCTACTCCAAATCTGCATGTTATGTAACAGTCTCATAGTAGAAAGTGAATGATCGTGTATGATTAACAGTTTAACACCAGTTGCTAAATACCAGGAAGGCGGCCAAACAACAGAAGCAGAAGATTAGCCACTTTACAATGGATTCCGAAGATAACATTATCCTTGTTATTGATCTCACTCGCAGATCATATCCCTAACCAAAATAAAAGTTTAAAAACTGAGGGAATAATTATTCATGCAAAATGATGCAACTTCAAGTTTCTCAATGATTTATCCTAGCAAATACGCAAAGCTGTTACGGCTCTAACTATGCTTGGACCAAGGAACTATGCATGAACTCCTTCTTAAATTAGTGAATGCTTTTTTCTTTGCTGCCATTAATTGTCCGTTTAAAGTTATTGGTTAGGATCACCCATATATTGAATCCTTCTTAAATTAAGGTTTCTGTAATTTCAACTTTATTAAACAAGTCTGTAAGAATCATTAAACTTGAGGCAAGTATGAATCATGTGATGTTAATTTGTAAAGCATCATTAAGCATTTTGGATCAAAGGGAAAAAAAATTGTCAGTCAGCGTAAGCACCGATTTGACCAGATTCAGATTAGAAACTCAATACATTCGTGGAAAGAGTCCATCAAATTTTTAAACAGAACATAGAGAGGGTATTATTTTAGAAAGTCGTACTCTGGAAACTAATGTGATAAAAGAGTTGTACCTGGACTGATGTATTGATTTGTAAGAGCCCACTCTTCGCGCATGGATGCAAAACTTTTGAAAGGTGCAGCTGAAGATTCATCATTAAAAATAGATCGCAGTTAGTTGGAAAGTAGCAGACTAAGCAACATCATAATAACTAGGAGAAACTTTTAATTGTACTGAGACCTGGTGTTACCATCTAGCACAGCATAATAACTAGAGCCAAGAGGATAACTGCAATATGGCCATTTACATCAACAAACAAAGATCTACAAATGTTATATATGATTATTGGGAAAAATATATTTCTCAGAATTCTAGCAAATTTCATGAAGTGATAATTTCTGTCCAACTAACTGTACTAGCATCACAAGTATAACAAGATGATTTATAGTATCTATACCATGTCTCCGTTCAACATCCATTAAAGAGGTCAATGCAGTACCACCAACAGTCCATTCCGTAACTGGGGCAGCCAGATTCCCGACCTATAAAAATATCAGAACCATTCAAATTAATTATGCTCTAGTGGTTGCTAAAAAGAAAATTAATCTCTTAAATCACGGACTACTTATTAAAATCCTGTAATGGAGAATCAAAAATGGCTGGAAGCACATACCGAAGAAATCAATCATGTCTTCCCGCTGTGAAGCAGTGCTCCAGCACCATAACCCAATGCATAGCAGTATGTAGCGTCAAACATAGAAGGCAAACCACACCTACCTTCATAGCTAAGAAGACATTGTTGTGACATTTTTCTAGAATAACTTCATTTGTACGAGTTATACCTTTTTGCCCCCAAAGTATATAAAGTATACCTTTTAACCCCCAAAGTATCTAAAGTATACCTTTTAACCCTCGGTATCGGTTTGTGAAATGTCTCTTTTGCCCATCCGAGTTATACCGTTTTTTTATTTTTTATTTTTTATACCGGTTTAAGGGTTATTAGGACCTTTATGGATACTTCGAGGGTTAAAAGGAACGTTTTGAAATATTGAGGGCTGATGGGTATATCAGTGAAAACTTTGAGGGCTAAAAGGCCATTAAGCCTATAATAATCGTTTATATAACTAATATCTAATTGGTAATAAATGTAACTAATATAATAAAAAAAAACTATCCTTATTTGCTAATAATGATAATTACGGTAACTTCCCGTATTACATCAATAATAATATGTTAACATCTACCCTCAAACTCACGATACTCAAAACAATAAGTATCGAGAGTTTGCAAAAATACTAAGAAAATAAAAAAAACTTGAAAATAGTCGTCATCGTTTCCAATCGAGAAACAGTCATCGTCGATCGTCGTCGTTTCCATCAAAAAATGATCATCAAAAAATTTATATGTGATATAGTCTTTCCCATAGATTCATCTTCATCATTATTGTGGTTTCGTCTTGTTGGTCCCGAAGTATATTGCAGAAGGGGGGTTGAATGCAATATAGATAATTTCAAATCTTTAGCTCAACAACAATGATAAAGATTGTAAACTATCTAGATAAGAATTTCAAACACAAGTAGTAATTCAAGATATTCTCACAAAATAAATATTTTATTTATTTTGTAATGTATTGCTACAACCTCGAGAAAAATGGTTTTCTCAAGTTTCAACTTCTTGAAAGAAATCACTACAGAAAGAATGAGAGATGTGTCTCTATATAGACTAATCTTTCTCTAACATCTCAGTCACATGGGTCGCAGAGCTGTTGTCGTTTTCAAGTGGCAGCTCCTCACAAGTTGCCCACCCATGTGACCTTTCCTAAAGTGCTATACAAACAGAGTTATCATTAAGCATAAGGCATTCTGGGTTCTTCCTAAAATTAGCTATAACAATTCTAGTAGATGCAGACTTGTCATACTCTTGAATTGTCGAGCCTCATCATGTGATCTCTCAAGCTTCTGTCGTAGTCTTGCAGGTCTGCTACAATCTTTGACGAATTGTAGCAAATCTGCTTCTCGAACATCTAAACTGTCACGGGGGTTTGACTGAGATAAAATCTCCAAATCAAATAATTCAGTGAGACAGTAACCTTTGCCGCCAAGTTTGCTGTCATAGAAATATTCAGTAGTTGACAGTATGAGCTCCCGCCAATGTT
Organism: Saposhnikovia divaricata; assembly: GCA_036435485.1. Lineage (NCBI taxonomy): Eukaryota > Viridiplantae > Streptophyta > Magnoliopsida > Apiales > Apiaceae > Saposhnikovia > Saposhnikovia divaricata. The sequence goes on along the minus strand of CM071595.1, from coordinate 49,462,579 downwards.
GCTGTCAGAACTCCAAACTTGCTGTCAAGTGTGAGAATGTTGCTGTCCCCTGCTTCAGCCAATGTTGCTGTCAAATGAGACTTGCTGTCGTGACCTTGCAACATGCAGTCTTCTTGTAACGTTACCATCAATGTATTGACAGTAACTTTATTATTGCTGTCAAACTGATGTATTCTCTTGAGGCTTGAACAAATCAATGAACTTCTTCCAAGATACATACTTATTACATTTCAGCAATTATTTGATTACAAGAACACACTCTGGCTGTGACAGTATGTTCTACTTAGTCTATACAAATAAACTAAGTACTAGTTAAGTTGTCTCTACGCTATCACCCATAAATCCTAACAATCTCCCCCAATTTGTTTTTATGGACAATAACAACAAATTCTCAATACAAGCATGCTGACAACTTAACTAACATAGATCAGAATAGGATTCTAGAACATTTCCAAGCATTTAGCATTACATAGGACAATGGTCTAAAGCAAAACAAGTACTCCTCGAGGTTGAGTAGATATGAAATTTACTTATCTTGTTATTTAGCTTTCTTGTTCTGTCTGTTCTCTCTCTTTCTGTGGAGAGCTTCTTCCAAGTACTTTCTGAGATCTTGCACTAGCTTCTTTTCATCAGCAGATACAGCATCATCTTCAATCTCATCAATGTACTGTTGGATTTGTTTAGAAGAGACATTCTGAACATCTTTCAGATCAAACCAAGATTCAAAATCATAGGTGTAAGTTCTGAATTTCAAGATGTTGTTCTCAATCTTGAATCTTCTACCAGGAAAAGAATTCAAGGTCACTCTTCTGTTTCTATCAAGTTTTGGATCTTCATCTCTTCTACTATCAAAAATAATTTCCAATTCCCATGCACACAGCATTTCCAGTTTGTGAGATGATCCAGCAACTTTCCAGTATAGACCTTTCAGTACACTGGTCGTCAACTTGTGAAAACTATCTGCATAGATTTCTTCTTTGCCATCTATGATCCTGAGAGGATTTTCCAGTGCACATGGCTGATAGTTTGGAGCTTCACTGTTCATCTTATTGACTTTCTTGCATTTTTCTTTTAGCTCAGCTTCCACTACCTCAGCAGTCCATTCACCAATATTAGCTTTTCTCCTAGCAACTTCAGCAGCTAATTCGGCTTCATAGGCAGCCATTGCTTTAGGTGTATAGGAGGGCATCCTCTCTGTCCAATCATACTTAGACACAAGTTCTTCGTCATCTATACTCACATCCTCATTCACATCATCGATATCTCTCCAGTCACCATATTTCTCATAAAGTTCAGTATATCTTTCAGCATGGTACTTTTGGATGTGTTCCATGGCTTTCTTAGGAACATTTTTATACATCCCCATAAGCTCCACCATTCTTTCCAGCACGAAGTAATCAACTCTACGCCTTACTTCTTGTGATGTTTGTTTGAGAGTGTATCTGTCTATTATTGTTGACGTCTTCACCATAATGAAATCCTTCTCAACAAACATGACTTTTGCTTTATCTTTCCAAAGAATGTATCTGGATGCATATTCCTTAGAGTTATCCAGCTCCAATTCGACTGAAGTGATATCTCATGTCACAGCTTCCTTCTGGATTTCGAAGCTATTCGTTTCTCTTCTTCGAATAGGCTTCTTATGAATCATCACTCCATGCTTCTTTTTCCTTGCTGTAGCCTTTGTCTTGCCCTTTCTTGGAACTGTACGCCAGGCTTTTGCTCTTTGTTTTATCTTTTTAGACTTGGATGTCTTGACAGTTTTGCCTGTGACAGCTTCTTCATTCAAGCTCTTGATAGTGTCTTTCATGACAGTGTCTTCTTTGACAGCAGCTTCTTCGACAGTAACTTCACCATTCTTGACAGCTTCCTTATTGACAGTATCTTTTTCAGCATCAAAACAGTCAATAACAAATCTTAAGATACTTCCTTCCAGTGTGTCAAGAATGTCTATCTCTCCCTCATCTTCAGCTTCAGGATCTTTCTTATCATCCTTGGAAGCTTCTTCCTTTGCTTCCTCCTGAGTCTAACTTCCAATAATCTTAGCAGTTTCTTGACAACTTCTAGTTGTACCAGATCCTCCAGTTCCATCAAGATCATCATCATCAAGGGTGTCATCATATGTGCAGCTTCCACCACTCTCACTTCTTCTGGCATTAGCTTCAAAAATCAATTTCTTCACTTGAGAGCTAAGTCTTTCATCTCTCTTTGCCAGCAGTTTGTGAATATCTTTGACAGCCTTGACTTTATCTCTGTTTATCTTAGATTTGAGGATTTGTTTCAGCACTCACATAATTGTGTTAGAGTGCAATCTGGGTTCTTCACTTAGGATCAGAAATTCAATCCTTTTAGCTCCTATGCTTGTGATTGTTCTGTAGCAAATACCATAGGGTTCTTCAATCACTTCTGGTAGCTTTTCTTCAACAAGACCTTTAATTTGTGCTAGCAGATCGTTATTGAAGATTGTAGAATTGGCTTTCACTTTCGTTCCCATGGCATTCAGCACTCTAGCTTTCAGACTTTGCAGTATCTGCATTGTAATGAATATAGAGATGCTAGTTTTCAAATAAACATCAACTGCCCATCTTTTCTCCAGATTCACCTTCACAGAGATACTTGTTATTTTGTCCATCAGTATTGGTGACAGTTTTGTATATACTCCTCCTGCCTCTTTTATGGCACTATTCACCAATGCACTGAATTCTTCATCTTTGTTCTGCAAAGTACTCTCATGTAGCTAACCATCATCGTTTCTGCCTCTTCTGGACTATATCCACTTCCATCAGACCAAATGTATCTTGTTGTAGGATTCACCTTTTCAGGCATTTTGTCTTTACCTTTGCCGAGTCTGTTGGACTCTTCCATTTCTCTCCAATGTTTCTGCAGTGGAGTTTCCATGACTTCAGGAACTGGTTCATTGATTTTCAGAAGAGGCAATGTTGATGTTTGAGCCCTTTTTAATTGCTCCAATATTTCTTTAGTCACCAACATTGGCTCACCATCTACTTCAACAGATTCACCAATTCCACTAGCTCTCAACTCTTCACCAAAGATTCTATCTTCATTTACATTTTGCTCCCCCTTACTTCCATCTCCATCTTCTTCCATTTGCTCCCCCTCTCTACTAGACTCCCCCTTGCTTGTTGCTCCACCTTGTGTCTCAGTCTCTACTGGACTTATAGTATTATGATTTTGCACTTTATTCTGATCTACCACTTTCTCCCCCTTAGTTAAGTTGACAGCACTAAGGGCAGCAGAAAACGATAACAGAGTTTGTTGAATCTCAGCAAAACCAGTAGCTACCATGGTGGACAGAACATCAAGTTTAACTTCCATGGATGCATATCTGCCCTCAAGGGATTTCAACTTTGATTCAGCTTGTTTAGAAGGACCATCAGACCTTAACCTTTTTGATGAGAAAGGAAAAGACTTGGGCAAGGAGGCTATGGGGTGTCTCACACTCTCATTGTTTTTCTGAGTGATCTCATCACTCGTCACAGAATGACTCTCAAGGCCTAGTGCCTTTTTGTGTGGGGTTCCCTCAAATTCACTCTAGACGTGCTCAAGTCCCTCTCCTTTTGCCAGCTCATTTGGCTGCCTCTCATTTTTATGCTCACCTCTCTTTTCTTTAATCTCTCTTTTCTTTTGCACTCCCTCACTCATCCTAGATGCATGGGTATGAGCAGTACTTACATGCATTGAAAGAGAAGATTTAGATTTTACCTTTCTTAAAGTAGAGATTGGCACATGATCATTATCAGAAGCATCTTCAACAATTACTGAATCTTGATCAAACTGTGAAGAGGGGACAATATCTTTGCCCAAAATATTACTATCCACAGGTGGGTTGACAGCAACTTTTGCGGTGTCTTTGACAGCAGCTGAGGCTGTGACAGCAACTTCCTGAAGGTCAGTTGCTTTTTTGAGGTCGACCAAGATGTTGGCTGTTTCATTTTCTGGTAGATTGCCATCTTGATCTAGCTCAGTGTTTGAGGGAGTGGTATCCATTTCACTTTGAGAAATGGGTTCTTGTGGACCACTTGATGGGGGCTCATCCATGACTTGAGATGGATGATCAAAACCTGAAGGGTTGGGACTGTCCCCTTCTCTAGATTGTTGAGAAGAAACAATTGACGGATTAAAGAATAAAGAAAGTGATGGTATAAAAGAGATTTATGGCTGTTCCAAAGAGATAACTTGTGGAACATCAAGAGTAGAAGTTTCATGACCCTCACTGTGCCCTAATTCCGTGTGCATTTATGCAAGTGTAGGCTTCTCATGAATGAGTACATGAGGTTGTGTAGACTCTTTACAGGATGCCTTGGGAGACAGGCCAATTTCAATAGATACTTCTTGTTGAGAAGAAGCACCTAGGGATGTGTTTGATTCCCTTTTATCCTTCACAGCCTTTTCTGAGACTGAGGGGTGGCTGACAGTGGTTTTGTCCCTCTTAGCTCTCTTCTTCTTAGACTCAAGAGGAACCACTATGGGTTCACTTTTACTAACATCCTTATTTGTTGCATCAGGTGCAATTTTTCCCTCAACATTCTCAGAACTACCACAAACTCCAGTTTCCAAGGGTCTTTTTTTGGATTCTTGCATCGCTATTTTTGTGGCTTTTGTTTGTCTGGAAGGTCTGATTGGAACGAATGGTGTAGAATGTGGGTTAACTGAATTTGGGTCTAACTCAGCTTCATTCTCAAGGGAGAAATTAATATACCCAGAAGGTAGTTCAAAATCAAGATTAGGCTCTTGATCAGCCATGTGTTTAGTGAAACAGAGTGGAATATGTGCATTCAAATTTTATGAATTGAGTGATGTGTGTGTATTTCTTTTCAAAACATTGCACTCCATAGTTAGAGATGCATTATCATCAGTACCACATAATGAATTTAAACACATTGTAAGAAAGCGAGGATATACATGTACCTTCCTGCTCAGAGCTGACTTGAGTTGACTCATAAGCAACTTTCCAACATCCACTTTGTAACCATGGACTAGAGAGTGAGTGAGCTTCTTGATGTAGGAGGGAATTCCATTCCAGCCATTGGTTTTGGTTGAGAAAACCTTCACCATGACATCAAAAATCATGCTCCATTCTTTTCTCAAATGCTTTCTGTCTATTTCACCAGTTGAGTACCAATTTGATGTACCCTCTTCAAGGACGGAACCAGAATACCTAATTTTCAAGAAAAACTTCTTTAGGGATTCATCACTTGCAAGTTCCTTGTATGATTCTTTAGCTTGCAGTCCAGTTCCCAAAGCTTCGTTGATACCTTTTATTGTGAGGATGTAGGTAACCCCTTTGATTTTGCAGTTTATGGTGTCTTTACCTGCACCTCCTGGAACAAAGGCAGATTTCCAGAATTCTTCAAGTCTTTCTAGGTCCAAAGATGGAGTAGAGGTTATAGCATGACCTAGATAGGACTTGTTTAAGAAGGATACGAGTCCTTTGAAACCTTCACCAGCATCTCCAGCAGAGAGAATACCAGCAAAGTTTGTTTGAGAAGAGGATTGTTTGAGTGCCATTTTTGCTTTGAGTTTTGGGGGAGAGAGAGAGAGAGAGAGAGAGAGAGAGAGAGAGAGAGAGAGAGAGAGAGAGAGAGAGAGAGAGTGAGTGATTTTTGCTTTTGAGAGAGAGAGAGGTTATGTTGAGTGTTGTGTGTTTGACAGTTGCTTACATGAAAATTGCAAATGTTTTACTGAAGAAGGAAAAGTAGCAATGTCTTAGCCCATTAATCAGTCACTTGGTGTTGTGGATAGTTACTTTTTAGTGGCTGTAAATCGTGGAGGTAAAGTCCCAATTAAATCGGTCCACTAATCTTGACAGTAACCTGTGCGCTGTAACAAATTCATTAGTAATTTGGGAGGATGACAGCAAGTTTTGCATGACAGTAACATCGGTGCAAGAACATGCTGTCACCATTAAGCAATTTATACAATTTCCTTTAAATTTCATGATAGAAACTTTTTCCGTTGCTGATAAGGAACTTGCTGTCAAGGTACATCGTGACAGCATCTTCACTTATTGATAGCAACTTATGCGAAAAATAATTTGTGTCATGAATTTTAATCGACTTTGCCCATTCCTTAAGAGTAAAATTACCAATTAGCATTTTAATCGATTTAATCACATATTTGTTAAGCAAGCACACATCCACATACATCCACACACACAATCATACATGCATACAACAATAGATAGGATGAGAAGATAATAAGATAAATAAGACACGCAATGCTGAGAAGATGAAACGATAAGCCCTTTTTCTTTTTTCTTTTTTTTAAAAAAACTTAAGACAGTACAAAATAGTTCTTAAGAACTAAACATTCTCGATCTCCTTCTCATCGGAGACCCCCAACATGTCTAGATAAGATTGAAGCTTATCGAAGAATGGATCAAGGGGGTGCTCAGCAGTGATCTCTTCCTGCTCCGTTGGCACTTGTTCAGCTTTGGAGTTTGAGCCCTTCGAAGTTGACATATCTGACGCCTTCCTCTTGCTCATAGTCTCTAGAGTTTCTTAAGTGTGTAATGAAGAATAAGGGTGTGGCCTCAGTCTTATTTATAACACATTAAGTGACGCTACAGCTTCCCATACGCTTCTTTTTAATAAAGTATTAAACTTTAAAATAAAAAGACTGACTAATGCCCGAGCTCATTTGAAATGACATGACTAGTTATCACTGGCACGCGTATGGTTTAAGTTAATGTCACGTGACTACTCATTACATAAGTTAAAACAGGCATGTAATTTGAATTTAGCATAGTCACAGCAAACATGCTGTCAATTAAACAAGTAGCACATACGACAGTAACTTCTCATGACAGTAACATTGAAAGCTACTGTCACAAGCTGCGATTTAACCACTTTGAAAATGTAAAAACTAGTAAGTTAACATACCAGATTTAGCATTCCCAATTCACTTACCAACCTGTTGAAGGTTGCTTCATCTAGTGGCTTCGTGAAGATGTCTGCAAGTTGCTTTTTTGTTGGAACATAAACTAGCTTCACAGTTCCCTTTTCAACATGCTCTCTGATGAAATGATGTCTAATATCAATGTGCTTCATCCTGGAGTGTTGAACTGGATTATCTGATATGGCTATGGCACTGGTGTTGTCACAATAAATAGGAATATTGGACAACTTTAAACCATAATCCATTAGCTGATTTTTCATCCAAAGAATTTGAGCAAAGCAACTTCCAGCTGCAATGTATTCAGCTTCTGCAGTTGAGGTAGACACATAATGCTGCTTCTTGCTAAACCATGACACTAATCTTCCACCAAGAAATTGACAACTTCCTGTTGTACTTTTTCTGTCAATCTTGCATCCAGCATAGTCTGAATCCGAATATCCTATCAGATCAAATCCAGAATCTTTAGGATACCAAAGGACTAAATTTGGAGTACCTTTGAGATATCTAAAGATCCTCTTGATTGCTACCAAGTGTGACTCTTTTGGATCAGCTTGAAACCTTGCACATATACATGTAGGAAACATAATATCTGGTTTGCTAGCAGTTAGATACAGCAATGATCCCACCATGCCCCTGTAGGTACTAGAATCCACTTTCTTTCCTTTAGGATCCAAATCCAGTATGGTTGCAGTAGAGATAGGTGTCTTGGCAGGTGATGCATCTTCCAAGTTGAACTTTTTGAGAAGTTCATTGACATATTTTTCTTGGCAAATGAAGATGCCATCATCCTTTTGATGAATTTGTAAACCTAGGAAAAATGACAGTTCTCCCATCATACTCATCTCATATTTGTTCCTCATAAGAGATGAAAACTTTTCTCACAGCTTCTCATTTGTAGAACCAAAGATTATGTCATCAACATAGATCTGCACCAAAATGATGTCATTGCCATGATGCTTGTAGAATAGTGTCTTATCCACAACACCTCTTACAAATTGATTCTCCAGCAGAAAGGTAGAGAGAGTATCATACCAAGCTCTAGGGGCTTGCTTCAATCCATAAAGTGCCTTGAACAGTTTGTAGACAAAGTCATACAATTCAGCATCTTCAAATCCAGGTGGCTGTTCAACATACACTTCCTCCTCTAGCTCTCCATTGAGAAAAGCAATTTTTGACATCCATTTAGAACACTTTGAAGTTACAGTGTGCAGCATAGGCTAGGAAAATTCTTATGGCTTCAAGTCTGGCAACAGGTGCAAATGTTTCATCATAGTCTATTCCTTCCTGTTGACAGTATCCTTTGGCCACTAGTCTTGCTTTGTTCCTTGTCACGTTTCCACCTTTATCCAGTTTGTTTCTGAAGACCACTTTGTGTCAACAACTGATTTCCTTTTAAGTCTAGGGACTAGCTTCCATACATTGTTTCTCTCAAATTGGTTGATCTCTTCTTGCATACCTATCACCCAATCTGAATCCAACAATGCTTTATCAATTGACTTTGGCTCAGTTTGAGATAGAAAGCAAGAGAACATGCTGTCAGCAGAAACATTTCTCCTTATCCTTATACCAGTAGTGGGATCACCAATGATTAGATTGCTGGTGTGATCTCTGTTCCACTTAGTGGTTCTAGGCAAGCTTCTTTATTGATCTGCTTGATCAGTTCCTCTTTGAGGAGTTGATTCTCCACCATTGATGGTTTCTCCTTCATGTTCTTCAACATCTCCAGACTCATTCTCACTCTGATGATTGGGAGTTATTGTTTGAGACTGAGCTGGAGTTTGAGTAACATCATTGGTGTTGACAGCATCTCTTTCAAACTCAATGGTCTGAGTGCAAGTAGGTTCATCAGCGAGAACTTCTTCTTCCTCTAAGTAACCTTGATTTTCAAATCTAAGAGGCTCCATTTGACCATCCTCTTGTAATCCAGGGAACTTGGTTTCATCAAATGTGACATTTACACTTTCTTCAATGACTTTGTGATCAATGACATAGACTCTGTACGCAGTCCTTTCCAATCCATATCCCATGAAAATGCCTTCATAAGCTTTAGCATCAAACTTTCCTTTCCTTTCATGGTTGTCAATCATCATGAAACACTTACTCCCAAATACATGAAAATATTTGACAGTTGGTTTCTTTCTTGTTAACAGATAGTAAGGAGTGTTTCCATGAGTCTTGTTGATCAAGGTTCTGTTCTGTGCGTAGCAAGTTGTATTAACAGCTTCTGCCCAGAAGTATGTTGGTAATTTAGAATCATTCAACATATTTCTCGCAGCTTCAGTGAGAGTTCTATTCTTCCTTTCTACAAATCCATTTTGTTGTGGTGTCCTGGCAGTGGAGAATTATTGGACAATACCTTCTTCCTTGCAGAAGTTTCCCAATGTGGCATTTCTGAACCCGGTACCTTTGTCACTTCTCAGATATTGAATTTTTGCATTCGGGGTTCTATCAAGAACTCTTATGTGATCAATGAGTTCTTGAACAGCTTCGTCCTTTGTCTCTAAGAACTTTACCCAAGTGTACCTCGAGTAATCATCCACCATTACCAGGGCATATCTCTTTCTTGCAAGAGATTGAACATTTACTTGACCAAACAAATCCATATGAATTAATTTTAGTGGCTCAGTGTTGGTATTCACTTGCTTTGACTTGTGCACTGATCTTTTCAATTTACACATTTGACAATCCTCGCACAATCCTTCTTGATAGAATTCCTGTTGAGGTAGTCCTCTCACCAAATCCTTCTTCATCAGAATATTCATATACTTGAAATTGAGATGGGAGAGCTTCTTGTGCCAAAGCATGCTTTCGCCAACTGATGCTTTACTGTAAAAATAGTAAGCCTTGTCTTTCTTCACATAATTTAAGTCTGCAACAAACAAGCTTCCTTTCCTGACTCCTTTCAAGGAGAGGCTTCCATCCTTCTTGTGATAGATATTGCAAACCATCATATCAAAGTCAACCTTGAATCCCCTGTCACTGAACTAGCTGACACTTAGTAGGTTATGCTTCAATCCATCTACAAGAGCAATGTCTTCAATGACAACATTTCCAATTTCCAAACAGCCATATCCCACAGTGTAACCTTTGCTGTTGTCTCCAAAAGTTATGATTGGGCCGGCTTTCTTCATAAAATGTGATAGCAGGGCAATATCACCTGTCATGTGTCTGGAACATCCACTATCGATGATCCACATGACTTGCTTCTGCTTTTTGCCCTGAGTTGAGGAACTAGAAGCTTCATCATCATATTTAGCCATGAGGGCCAAGTTTACAAACTCTTCTTCTTCTTCATCTTGAGAATCATCCCAGCATTTTCCTTCAGCCACATAGGCTTTACCTTGATTCCTCTTAAACTGATTTCCAGATCCTTTTCCTTGATTCTGTTTTGATCTTCTGCATTCAGTAGCAAAATGACCTAGCTCATTGCAGTTGTAACACCTGAACTTCGACCTATCCACCATCCCGGTCTTGTATCCACCTCTCGTGGCACTACCAGTAGCTTTTGAAAAACTCCCCTTGTTGAACTTAGATGTTTGACCCTGTGGCTTATATGACTTGTCCCTTTTGAACTTGATGTTCTTGAATCTCTTAGCCATATAAGCCATGGTTGAATTATCCATGCTTTCAATCTCTTCTACTGTGTAGAAGTCTTCATCTTCAACGTCTTTGAGCTGCAGAACCACCTTCTCCTCATCATCCAACACCTCTTCAATCTTCAATGGTGGTACATGTGTTGGTTGTGAACTTTGTGAGGATTCACTTGGACAAGCTACTTGTGGTTCATGAGCTACAAGGGCTCCTGACATGTTTGCTAACTTTCCTTTGGTTTCAGTTTGAATAGCTCTCTTTTGAAAGAGTTCGAGTTCGTATGATTTGAGCACACCATAAAGAGTTTCTAGAGATACATCGTTCAAGTTTCTTCCTTCTCTTATGGCTGTGACTTTGTGCTCAAGATGCTCAGGGAGAGTGAGCAGAAATTTGATGTTGATCTCCTTTCTATCATAGAACTTCCCATGAATTTGCAACTCAGCTATTAGCTTACTGAACCTTTCAAACATTTGTGTGAGTTCTTCGCTTGGCTTGGCCATGAAGGCTTCATATTGTGATACAAGGATTTGCCTTTGATTTTCTCGGTCCTCTTCGCTTCCTTCACACAGCAGCTCAATCTTACTCCACATCTTTTTTGTAGATGAACATCCCATGACATTACCAAACATGGCTTTGTCTAAAGTGAGAGAATCGAGCAAGATAAGTTGTAAGTAGTCATCCAAGGCTACTTTCTCCTTTTCGGTCTCTGTGTATTCTGAAGGCCTCTTGGCAACCCAATGGGCTGGACTGACTTCGTCATTTACAGTAGCAGCAACTACTTCCTTTTGAGGAATGAAGGGGCCGTTCTCAAGGATTCCCATGTATAGTGGATGTGCAGCTTTGATAAATAACAAGATCTTTCTTTTCCAGAAATTGTAGTTCTCTTTATCAAAGACTGGAATCTTGATACCACTTGACTTCTGAACACTCGTCATGATCTTCAGATTTGTATATCAATCTGTTGCTCTGATACCAGTTGTTGGTCCTAGAGTATATTGCAGAAAGGGGGTTGAATGCAATATAGATAATTTCAAATCTTTAGCTCAACAACAATGATAAAGATTGTAAACTATCTAGATAAGAATTGCAAACACAAGTAGTAATTCAAGATATACTCACAAAATAAATATTTTATTTATTTTGTAATGTGTTGCTACAACCTCGAGAAAAATGGTTTTCTCAAGCTTCGACTTCTTGAAAGAAATCACTACGGAAAGAATGGGAGATGTGTCTCTATATAGACTAATCTTTCTCTAACATCTCAGTCACATGGGTCGCGGAGCTGTTGTCATTTTCAAGTGGCAGCTCCTCACAAGTTGCCCACCCATGTGACCTTTCCTAAAATGCTATACAAACAGAGTTGTCATTAAGCATAAGGCATTCTGGGTTCTTTCTAAAATTAGCTATAACAATTCTAGTAGATGCAGACTTGTCATACTCTTGAATTGTCGAGCCTCGTCTTGTGATCTCTCAAGCTTCTGTCGTAGTCTTGCAGGTCTGCTACAATCTTTGACGAATTGCAGCAAATCTATTTCTCGAACATCTAAACTGTCACGGGGGTTTGACTGAGATAAAATCTCCAAATCAAATAATTCAGTGAGACAGTAACCTTTGCCGCCAAGTTTGCTGTCATAGGAATATTCAGTAGTTGACAGTATGAGCTCCCGCAAATGTTGCTGTCAGAACTCCAAACTTGCTGTCAAGTGTGAGAATGTTGATGTCCCCTGCTTCAGCCAATGTTGCTGTCAAATGAGACTTGCTGTCGTGACCTTGTAACATGCAGTCTTCTTGTAACGTTACCATCAATGTATTGACAGTAACTTTATTATTCCTGTCGAACTGATGTATTCTCTTGAGGTTGAACACATCAATGAACTTCTTCCAAGATACATACTTATTACATTTCCGCAATTATTTGATTACAAGAACACACTCTTGCTGTGACAGTATGTTCTACTTAGTCTATACAAATAAACTAAGTACTAGTTAAGTTTTCTCTACGCTATCACCCATAAATCCTAACACGTCTCATCACCATCATCATCATCATCATCATCATCATCATCATCTTCGTTAATGAACTAGGCTCTAAAATAATTGCAAAGTGTCTTTTCATTAAACAAAGTGTTTTTTCATTAAATCGTGAAGGCATAAAACTCGATATATAATCGATAATAAAAATAAAAACAATTATAACATTTGACAATGCGTGTGTCTGATCCTTCCATCAACAAAATTTTTTATCAAATGACGTGGCCTGATATTTGATAAATCAATATATATATATAAAGGAGGATAGCGGGAGTTTAGGTGACGCTCTAAGATCGTCTCAATCTATTTTTCTAATTTTCTAGAATTTTAGAATTTTAAACACTAATAAATACAAAAATATTAATTAACATATTAGAAGTAGAATAGGTGTTCGAATTTATAAAGGAGAAGAGTTCGAATTTATAGGGAAGACATATGATTAGAAGTTCTATTGTAAGTATAACAAGTATTTATAATGCATACGATTAAAAATTCTATTGGAAGTAGAATAGGAGTTCGAATTTATAAAGAATCATCAATATATCAATATATATATATATATATATATATATATATATATATATATATATATATATAAAGGAGAATAGCGGGAGTTTAGGTGGCGCTCTAAGATCGTCTCAATCTATTTTTTTAATTTTCTAGAATTTTAGAATTTTAAACACTAATAAATACAAAAATATCAATTAACATATTAGAAGTAGAATAGGTGTTCGAATTTATAAAGAAGAAGAGTTCGAATTTATAGAGAAGACATATGATTAGAAGTTCTATTGTAAGTATAATAAGTATTTATAAGGCATACGATTAAAAGTTCTATTGGAAGTAGAATAGGAGTTCGAATTTATAAAGAATAAGAGTTCGAATTTATCGAAAAAATATATAAATAAACGTTCTACTAGAAGTAGAATGGGTGTTTGAATATATAGAGCAGAAATATAATTAAATATTTTATAGAAAGTACGATCTTCTTAAATTATATATTTTTTATATAAGTTAATTATACTTATATTAGGAAAATTTATTCATAAATCCAATACTATTGTCATAAAAAAAAAAGTCACCGTATTTTTAAAAAAAAAAAAAGAATTGATGTGTTAACATAATAAAAGAACAATCTCATGCAAGAATCCTAAATAAATACAAGAGTATCTATAATATAAAGAGAAAATAAGATGTGTTTCCATTTTCTAAAACTCCAAAAATTTTAGAAAGTCTGGAGAAAGTATAAATTGGAATTCACTCTATTTTTTAGGTTTTGATTTTAAGGAAAACAATTGTTGTGTAAGATAAGTATCATCAATAATATGTAATGAAGTTGGAATTTCGATCTCAAACGAGAGCGGCTCGAAACATGTTTAACGGGAAGACGACTCACTATAAAAGATTGTACTAGCTATTAAAGTACCATATTGATGTTATAAATTTTATTTTATTTTTAGGATTTGATTTTTATGGATAAACATTATCATACAAGTAATATATGTAAAAGCTAGGTTTTTGGTCGTAACGAGAGAGCGGATCAATAGTAATAACCGTGTTTAAAGCGGTTCATTAAATAAGACCGCATAAAAAGTGTTTAAATATATAATACATAAAATAAAATGTTTTATTGGAAGTAGAATACGAGGACGGTGGAGACGTTATATACGATTTTTTTAAAACTATACATCTTTTTTCCTAAAAATCCTTTATTTTAACTTTTTTATACAAGTTTATCTATAATATACAGAAAATATAAGATGTATTTTCATCTTTTAAAACTCTATAAATACTAGAAAGTTTAAAGAATATAAAAATTGGAATTTACTCTCTTTATATAGTGAAGTTAGAATTTCGGTTTCAAATAAGAGCGGCTCGAAACGTATTTAACGGGAAGAGAGCTCCCTAGAAAAGATTGTATTAGCTATTAGAATTTGATACTGTAGTCATAATTTTTTTTATTTTTACGGTTCGATTTTATGGATAAAAAAATATTATATAAGTCTTTATAATATATGTTAAAAAGTTGGGATTTCTGTTTTAACGAGAGAGCGGCTCAATCGACAGAATCGTATTTAACAAAAAATTGGTTCATTAGAGAAGATTATTTAATTATTAAAATTTAATATTAATATTATAATATAACGTAAATGTATTGAATTTTTTTAAAAATAAAAATTGTAATGCCGCCGCGAAGCGCGGCTTTATTAACTAGTTTTAAATAAAAACATATACGAATGCATGCGAGGTCCTATTTTATTATTAAAAAAATTATCAAGTTCACTTGCAACACACTAGCATTTGAAAAAAAAAATAGAACAAAATTTGAGATATCTAACTTTCTTCTAAAAATAATTATAAAATTTTGCTTCCACTTTTATCAAAGATTGAAAACTAAATGACATAACTTTTCAAATAAGAAAAAAAAAACATAAAAATACAAACTATTTCACATGTTTAGCATTTAATTCCATTTTCCCAATATTATACAATTTTATTGTTTTGTATCAACCAACCAAACAGCCCTGGAGCAAACCCTAACTCCTTAATTGATTTCGAAAACACCATTAATCTGCTCTAATTCTAAGTAAAGGTTCGATCTTTCTACTTGATTTTTGTTAATTTTTTGTTAATTTTATCATAATCCGTTGATTATGTAGTTTTAATTAGCATTACAAGTTTTTTCTTGATTTAAAATATATTTTTTGGTTATGTTTGTTACCAGCAGCTATGTTTAGTTTATGAATTTTTAGATTTAATTAGTTCATGTAATTCTAATTAGAGTATTTAGATATTTGAGAGGGGCTTGATTGATTGATGAAATTTTTGTGCTACAACAAATTATTGAGAGGGGATTGCAGTGGTTTGTTGTTATTTTGTTAGGCTGTTTTTTTTTTTTTTTTGGAATTAATTGGTTGATTATTGGCTCGTTACAGATTGGATTATTGGGTTATCTTTCGATTTCTGTATAAAGATTGTAGCTTTCTATAAAAGGTCCAGGTTCCCTGATTTGGTACCAAGTTTTATTTGAGCAATGGGATTTTTAATGTACATTTGTATATACTAGTGATAATTTGTTAGTGATAGCTCATGAATTGATTGGAAGTAACTTTGTATGTATAATCTCGAGGAATGTATGTTCAGTTTTAGATGTTTAGTTCTTGACGTTATAAGTATTCATTTATATCGTTTTCTTTTGAGTTGAGATGTATATTTGGAACTAAATTAAAACATCTTGATTTTGGCAGATCTGTGAGGTTAAAGTCATACCCGTTATGAGATTCAAAAGAGGGAGCAAGGTGGAGGTGCTGAAGCAAGTGGGTGTGTTGACTGCATGGTGTGGCGCTGAAATTGTTTCAGCTGACAGGAATACTTACAGTGTGAGATATGATTGTTATAGTCTAGAACACCAGGTAGATACTGAGAGGGTACCTAGAAAGCTAATCAGACCCACACCCCCTGTACATAGAGTAGAGAGTTGGGTGGCTGGGGATGTTGTGGAAGTATTTGATAATGTTATGTGGAAAACTGCAATCATTTCGAATGTTCGTGGAGCTTATTGTATTGTTCGACTACTTGGATCATCTTACAAGTTCAGAGTCCATATAACAGATATCAGGGTTAGACAGTGTTGGAAAAATGATCAATGGTTTCTGATGGGAAAGGTAATATTTTTATCAGTTTCACAAATTATGTCTTATCGGTCATGTTTCCTTAACACAACTGAACTCAGATTGAATTGTGACACTGTGTTATGATTGTCACGTCGTTGTGGCTGTTTGGATATTTCTTTTAATCAGCCTAAACTACAGTGAGATTTTGGAGTTCCAAAATCAAACTACCTTCAATTTTTTAGTTATTACAGTTACGTACATTCTAGATTGTATAAGGGCTACAATTATATGATTTCCTATTCTTCAGTTTCAGATAAATCGCATTAAACTTATATGTGGGTTGCTTATTATGCTATTGAATGATTTTAAATTAAAAATGATCAACAGTCAAGACAACTTAATCATATTAAGTGCATTTACAATGAAGGAGGGATGCTCTCACCAGTGTGGTGGAAGTCTTATGGCTTAAAGAACCTTCATATTAACAAGTGCACTGAAGATGGTTGTGATTTTGCATAGATATGAAAGCCTCAAAAAGGGTTGGGAGGTAGGCTAGGGGCTGTCGGAGAATCATGGCCTTCCTAGTTATCTTCAAATGCTGCAGAACTTCAAGTGTATCTTGTATTCTGATAGTCGTTAAAATTTCTCTATGTATTTGTCGCCTTGGAGTTTTTTAAGATGTCGCCTCTCTTAATTTTCCCTTTATCTAACCTATATGTTGCCATGTTATGTACAGGGATCAGGAACTTTGGATTGTTATCAGAATATGAACTTCGAGGCAGCACAAACTGATAAAGCTCTCAAAATTCAAAGAGAAGATGTTCTTTTAGCAGCAAAAAACGACACTGGATTGCAGGGGTCTCATATAGCATCATCTAGAACACTGAAAAGAGGATCTCCTTATTATTCATCTCTTCTTCAAGCAAATAGTAGAAATGTTAAGAAAATCAGAGTGTCTTACAAAGCAGACCGAAGATATCAAGTGCTTCCTGTTTGTGTGGATCAGGTACATGCTGTAGCTTACCCAAGAGAAAATCTGGGTGAAATGTGCATGCATGCTTCCTTTAACAATAAGACAGATGGACATAATGAATTCAATAGAGGAGAACTAAATGATTTCATTGGCTGTTCTGTTGCAAGAGACACTGAAAATAATGATTCTGATACCGATATATGCTCTGTTGGTAGTTGTAGTGCTATTTCTAGAACCTTAAGTAAGTTTTCAACCCATATGTTAGCAGTTTCATGTCAAGAGACACATAGCCATTCTAGTGATGCAGAATCTCATTGCGCTACACGGAATGACAAGGGTTGTGAACTTCCTCCAGAAGAGGACATAGCAGCATGTATACATAGTTTAGAATTACATGCTTATCGACGCACATTAGAAGCATTATATGCCTCTGGTCCATTAAGCTGGGAAAAAGAAGCATTATTGACAAATCTTCGTATTATGCTTTTTATTTCAAATGATGAACATTTGGCGGAGCTAAAATCACTAATATCCGGTGGAACTCATAACATTTGTTAAGTGTTAGCGAAAGGGTTTTCTTTTCTCATTGTTTAGGGTATGATCTATCTTATCAACCGAAATACAGTGTAAAAAGTAGGAGGATATGATTTGTTTCGCAGCTATTGCCTTTGTTAGTTTGCAATTTTATAGAAGGGTAGAATTGTAAATTCAAAATTCATGTATCACAAGTCATACTATGTGGCATATAAGTTATGATCTTGTCATAAATATTATGTTTTGTAATAAAGATACTGAGTTTGGGACTAATGCACATTTGTAGCTTATTGAAGAAAGATGTAGTTTTTTCATTTTCCAGTTGCTTCGGTGCAAGTGAATTACAACGGTACAATTTTATCTATTTATTTCCTTTAAGATATCTTTCTGGTTTTGTTTCCACTTTGTTTTTTATACTAACATCTCCTTGCTTGATAAGTACCCTTCTTATTTGAGATCTCAAATTTGTTTTTGAGCTTCTACATTTGTCTTGTATACATCAATCTTCTGTGTACAGATATTTATTATCTTGTTTATTTCAATTCCAAAATCTTCCTATTGGATAAGTATATATTATGTTGTCTAGTGAAGCTGTCTTATTAATAGTATAATAACCGGAATAATTATTTTTTAGATTTGCTGAGCTGATGGAAAATGTCTATACTACTTTTTGTTGCTCATTTGTTACCTTGAGATTATAGCATCATACATTTTGTAGAAACCCTGAATCAAATAGCTCAACTTTGTTTTTCTTAAAATGGTACACATATGTTAAGAGAACGTGAAGAATATCCTTATTCTTTAGCTACGGTGGAAGATTGTGGTTAATTTATTTTGGGAATATTATTGACAAGTACCCTGCTTTTTTTAGGGCTGAAGTTTTGGGAGCTTTGCAAAACTTGCTTCCAATGATCTTAGCAATGATGCTGGGTATGCAAATTTATATTTGTATAAACACCCTGGGCACTTACTATCTTAGATTAAGACCATTGACATCAAGTAACAATGGTATTTTATCTAGCTCGTGTTAGAATTTTATGTCGAGCTCTATCTGTGTAAACATGTACTCTGCTGAAGTAGGCATACACAAATTTTATAATGCTACTAGAATCAATCTTATTATAAATTTTATCTGTGTAAACATGTACTCTGCTGAAGTAGGTATTTTTTTTTGTATTCGATGTGATTAGAGTCGATTAGATGGCCATAGACTTGATGCCATTCTTCATATTGTATATTGTTTTGTTTAAATATATATTATTAGTTTCATGAGCAACTCAGTCTATCAACTAAAGCACAATTATGCTAATGTCCATCGTGGATATATGAATATTTTATATTCTGCATCATTTTTTTATATTATTGAACTGATCTAAATAGCGTTCTTGAGCTATGTACAGATAGTTATGCATGATGTAGTCTATGCATGTATATGCGTTTTATGTTTATGCATATAATATTTATGTTGTCCGCTTTCTGAAAGTAAATGTGAAGTGGGTATGTTTAGTTGTTTGGTCTTTAACATTTATGTTCTTGGATGAATATTTCTTGGAATGAAATCTTATGAGCTAGAAAAGCAAAGAGTAGTAGGATGATTCTGATGATAATATTATTTGTAAATGGATGAGCATATTATTTTTCATTATGTGATATGAGATTAGAAAAGACTTAAGCTTCTCTTTCTCAAACCATGTCTCCAATTTTTTACTCTCTCTTCCTCTCTAGATTGTTAATTCTTACTGTTCCTGGTTTAATGTCTTTATATATCTCTCCAACATCTAATCTTCCTTCTTCTGTTTGTGTTTTTTAAGTTGTTTTACCATGGTCGACCCCCAAGCTATAATGTCTGGTCCTGTTCATAGTCCAATTTCTTATAGTATACTCAATAGGTAATATTTGTATATCAGGAGACATGCATTCAAATCCTGTGCATGCTTCCATCTGAGCTCTGCTTGGACAACATCAAGCTATTTATATCCACTGTGCTGACTGAATTCTAAATTATTGAGCATCATACAATATACTTTGAATTACACACACACAGAGTAAGATGAAACACGTTTGGAGAAGATTAAGCTTGTCATGACGTATATATATTAGGGCTCACCTTTAGAGACACTTTGCTGCAGTTGGTGTAATTATAACTGGGATCTCCAGAACATCATCTAGAATACCTATGTTTTTTTTGTCAGTAGAATTCCTATGTTTAGCAGGACAGAAATTGGCACTTTTTTGTTAAGACTCCAGTTAGTCATATGCAAATTCAATGTTGGATGACTGCCAAGTGGTAAAAATTGAGAGCTAATATCCTGGATCATTCAAAAGATAAACATTTGTCAAGTTGCCTGTCCTATTAATTGGGAGATAGGCACTCAGATCAGCAATTCAGGCAATTAATCTGTAGCCCATTTATGTTTAACTTGCATAATCACACACATGAAGGCATACTGCATGAAATAAGACTGTAATTTTGAGGCACTGAATCAGACTCCTTAGAATTAGAAAAGAAAAAACTAGACCATACTAGTAGTGCCATCTTCAGTCTAATATGGCCACTCATATAGCATACAATGTTGAGTGCTGTGTGATAGATCACTAATTGCCTAACTATTTAGGAAGAGTGTAAAGTACTATAAGTAATGCAATATAAAATTAAGCACTTAATTAGATTATAATTTATTTTAATATATTATGTCTTGAGTAAATGAGATATTGAACTCACTCATATTATTATACCTGATGATCCTGGTGTTCAAACTTTAAAGAGCATTATGAAATTTGTGGTTACTAGTTATGTGGATACTTGAGCCTTTGAAGCGACATAGTTAATCAAGATGCCTAGTTCATATCTTTTTCAATCGTTTTTCCAATATGATTCATGATTTCATTTTGAGTCAGTTTATTTGTAATACATCTTTTTTTTTTTAAATTTATTCTTTATGTCGAAAATTTCTAAGGTCCTGATTATCACAGATCTGGGAGGCTAAAGTCCTGTCCGTTACAGGATTTTAAAGGCTTAGCAAAGTGGAGTGTTGACGGAATGCAGTAGTGTGTAAATCTATTTCAATTAGTGGACATACAGAATGAAATCAGTTCTCCAAAAGGAGGTATATGATGGTGAGAGGAAGAGAGTTTCTAATAATCTTAAAAGAGTGGGGAGTTACGTGGCTGGTGATGTTATCAAGGTGTTGAGATATTGCAAGTTCCTGCAGATTACTGTATGGTTGGGCTACTTTGATTATCTTACAAGTTTAGATCCCAAAAATCAGGTATCATGGTTAGACAATCTTTGCTTAATGATAGCAGTAAAAGTAATATTTTCTGTCAGTTTCACTTACTATCTCTTATTTTTGTTTTGCATAACACTGTATATTGGAAGTTATCAAAGTGAATGATTTCTGATTTTATCTTTGCTTTTTGGGCATGAAAGTTGAAACTATAACTCTCCCCTCTCCTTCCGTTTGATCTTCGTTACTCTTATGCTTAGCTTCTCTTTTTAGTAAACCGGTATGTATTTAAATGTTTCAGTATCATCTGTTGGAAGCAGTTTAAGTTGTGCTAAAGCTCTACATTAGCTGATTGAAGTTCTTGATGCTTCTAGTCATTTGTAAGAGCATACTTTGCAACTTCTAGTCTTCTACTACCAGTGTTGGTTAGAAACCAAGAATACACCAACATATCTTGGCCACTGAAAATAAGAACGAACGTTTAAGATTAGAGCCTGCAATTATGTAACATTGCGGTGGTCACGTTGATACAATGCGTTTAAAGCAGAAACTTGAATTCACCATTCTGCCCTTACTATTGCCGCATTGTATCATTGCGGCCTCCGCAATATTCTATTGCCGTATTGTATCATTGCGGCCTCGCGGCCACAAAAAATCATCAAAACCCATTTAAACTTACATTTGAATACAAACAAACAAAACGTTTCTTTTCCAAAACACTTCTTCTCCTCTCAAAAACAACGATTTAGGCGCTTTCTCCTTCCAAATATTTTTTCTTTGTTCTTCAACTCCTCTTAATTTATAGTCTAAATATTGTTCTTGATCTCCTCTTCATCTTTTTCTCTACACACTGTCACACACACTCTTATACTCACACGATTACACACACAATGTTACACACACACACTTGTATTTGATTGATTCAAATTTATGTGTAATTAGGTTCGTTTTTTAGTTTAATTATACCTTAATTAGGTTCAAATTAGGGTTTATCACTTGGGATTATCACAATGGTTGTAGAGTATGAATTGAAAGGCCGAGATAAGACATATATGTTTCTAAGGCTGAGATGGATATGTTTAAAATATTCATGCCAAGCACAGTTGTCAAGGCGTAAACGGAATATACGTTTAGCTATATATATTGGTTTTCTTATCTACCTATATTTATATGTTATAATTAATATAATAAATATAGTTATAATATAGAAATATTGTATACAAATTGCAAACAAATGTATATACCATGTATATGTGCATGTGTGTGTGTTTGTAAAGATGAAAAGAATAATAACTTTGTGAGAATTTTGGAATTTTCGGGTACATTCTGTCATAATCTAAACTTAAATAAATATTTTCGATTTTATTCCTGTTTATGTAACGATAATGGTTAATTTGGACAGAATTTGGTGAGAAGGATACAAATCGAAGTGAGTATGAAACCTAAAGATGCAAATTGTAAAAAAATATAGTTTGAGAGCAAATCTAAAAAATGACTCCACATAAGGAGTCAAAAAATTTTTATATTGCAACAATTAAGTAGGTATTACTACCACGACGCCCACACCCCCAATTTTTTTCAAAAGAGTGACACAAAGAAAACCTTAATGGCGAGCTCCTCCGCCGCCCAGAGTTAAATACATAAATTAAAAAAACATTGATCGTGTCTATCAAGATCTCTCCAACTCTTATCGTCTCATTGCCGTGGATTATGAATATCACGGCTGTTTGGATACGACGGATGCTCGAAGGTTGCATCGTCTGCTTTTAACATTCGGAAGAATAATATCGATAATGGCATTGCCTTAGCCACTGAAACGGGTGATATTGCCCCGTATTATTTTAATTTTAATTTTCACTTTAATTTGAATGAGTATAATTTTAACCCAGGGTCGATTAAATTTCTCGGGAGAAAGGGTTTTTATTTCGGTGACTGTGCTACACTTATTGATCGCTCAGTGTTTTCTAAACTTCTCTTTGATTCTGGGTTATTTAAGTGCCACCATACGTTTCGATGGGTTTTTGTAGGGTAAGTATGATGTCAGGTAGACAGCTGCGTGTAAGTAATTTCCACAGATGACAAACATCATACTTATTCTAAAAAAAACCCCCCCTCTAAACGTATGGTGACACTTAAATAACCTATAATCAGAGAGAAGTTTAGAAAACACTGAGCGATCAATACCATGTGTAGCATGGTCACCGAAATTAAAGCCTTTTCTCCCGACAAATTTAATCAACCCTGGGTTAAAATTATACTTATTCAAATTAAAGTGAAAATTAAAATTAAAATAATACGGGGCAATCTCACCCGTTTCAGTGGCTAAGGCAATGCCATTATCGATATTATTCTTCAGAATGTTAAAAGTAGACGATGAGTCCAACCATCGAGCATCCATCGTATCCAAACAGCCGGAATATTCACAATCCACGGCAATGAGACGATAGTTATTGGAGAGATCTTGATAGACTTGATCAGAATTTTTGAATTCACGTATTTAACTCTGGGCGGCAGAGGAGCTTGCCATTAGGGTTTTCTGTGTGTTGCTCTTTTAGAGAAATTGGGGGTGTGGGTGTCGTGCTAGTAATACCTACTTAACTTTTGCAATATAATTTTTTTTTTTTTTGACTCCTTATGTTTAGTCATTTTTTAGATTTGCTCTCAAACTATATTTTTTTTACAATTTGCATCTTTAAGTTTCATACTCACTTAGATTTGTATCCTTCTCACCAAATTTTGTCCAAATTAACTGTTACCTTTACATAAATGGGAATAAAAACGAAAATATTTATTTAAGTTTAGATTATGAGAAAATGCACCCAAAAATTCCAAAATTCTCACAAAGTGCACCTTAAATAAAAATTTAGTTATTTTAATAAATACAAATATTAATATCTTAAAAATAAACACGTAAAATACATTTTATCTTATATTTTTTTACTTCAAAAATGCTAAGAACAAAATATTTTCAGAAAACTCATTTTTAAAGGTACATCACGATTAAGGTTTTTTACGTTAAAAATCAATTAGTATGTTTGATGTATTGTGTTTAACTAGCTCTTTAGCCTGTGCAATGCACGGGCATAGTCTAGACATATTTAAATTATTGGTTTGTTTAGAAAGTTTTTGTACATTTGCGTATTAGAGTAGCAATTTATGAGTTCTGCGACAAGCAAAGTTAGTTATACACATGAAAATTCTTTTTTATTTATTTATTTTTTATCTTGTGTTCATTTGAACGTATTTGTGCCATACAAATATAATAATTAAATGTGTCAAAGATTATGTATAGTTTGGTTTATTAGAGGTATAAATAACTACAATGCACATGCTTAATATATAAATTTTACATAAATGTATGTATGTATGTATCAATGTGTGTATGTGTGTACATATGTATGTATGTATGTATAAGTATGCAAATTAATTTTGTAGCATCAATATATATATATATATATATATATATATATATATATATATATATATATATATATATATATCAATATATATATATATATATAAAGGAGGATAGCGGGAGTTTAGGTGGCGCTCTAATATCGTCTCAATCGATTTTTCTAATTTGGGAGCTTAGGTGTCGCTCTAAGATCGTCTCAATCTATTTTTCTAATTTTTAGAATTTTAGGATTAAACACTAATAAATATAAAAATATCTTTTAACATATTAGAAGTAAATTAGGTGTTCGAATTTATAGATGAAAAGAGTTCAAATTTATAGGGAAGACATATAATTAGAAGTTCTATCGGAAGTAGAATATGTATTTAATTATAAGGCATATGATGAAGACATATAATTAGAAGTTCTATTTGAAGTAGAATATGTATTTAATTATAAGACATATGATTAAAAGTCCTATTGGAAGTAGAATAGGAGTTCGAATAAACACTAATAAATATAAAAAAAATCTCCTAACATATTAAAAGTAGAATAGGTGTTCGAATTTATAGATGAGAAGAGTTCGAAGTTATAAGGAAGACATATAATTAGAAGTTATATTGTAAGTAGAATAGGTATTTATAAAGCATATGATTAAAAGTTTTATTGGAAGTAGAATAGGAGTTCGAATTTATAGAGAATAAGAGTTCGAATTTATAGAAAAACATATAATTATAAGTTTTATTGGAAGTAGAATTAGGTGTTTGAATATATAGAGGATACATATAATTAAAAAATTTATTGGAAGTAGAATACAAGGCCGGTGATGACACCTTTTACGATATTCTAAATTTATATATTTTTTATACAAGTTAATTATACTTCTATTAGGAAAAATTTTCATAAATCCAATACTAATCTCATAAAAATAAGTCTTCGTATTTAAAAAGAAAAGAACCGATGTGTTAACATAATAAAAGAACATTATCATACGGGAACTCTAAATAAATACAAGAGTATGTAATATAAAGAGAAAATAAGATGTTTTTTTATTTTTTAAAACTTCATAAATTTTAGAAAGCTTGGAGAAAATAAAAATTGGAATTCACTTTAATTTTAGGTTTTGATTTTAAGGAAAAAAGTTGTATAAGATAATGGAGTTGGAACTTCGACCCCAAACGAGATTGGCTCGGAACGTGTTTAACGGGAAGACGACTCACTAGAAAATATTATATCAGCTATTAGAATTTTATATTGATGTTATAAATTTTATTTCATTTTTAGGATTCGATTGTTATGGATAAACATTGTTCTACAAGTAATATATGTAAAAGTTAGGGTTTTGATCTTAAAGAGAGAGCGGCTCAATAGAAATAACCATGTTTAACGATAAACCGGTTCATTAAAGAAAACCATGTAGAATACTAAAATTTAATATTAATGATATAATAGAAAATAAATATATTTTAATTTTTTAGAATTTTAGGATTTTAAACATTAATAACTAAAAACTATATTTTAACATTTTAGAAGCATAATAAGTGTTCAAATTTATTGAGAATATGAGTTTGAATTTATAATGAAAACATATAATTAAAAGTTTTATTGAAAGTAGAATAGGTGTTTGTATGACATATAATTAAGAGTTTTATTGTAAGTAAAATATGAGTTCTAATTTTTAAATAAGAAGAGTTTGAATTTATAGAAAACACATATAATTAAAAAATTAATTGGAGGTAGAAAAGATGTTTGAATATATAAAGAATACATATAATAAAATGTTTTATTAGAAGTAGAATACGAGGACGGTGGAAACGTCTTATACAATTTTTTAAAATTTTATATCTTTTTTTCTAGAAAACCTTTATTTTTACTTTTTTATAAGCTAATTATATTTGCATTAGAAAAATATGTCCATAAATTCAATATTATTCCCGTAATGAAAAGACTTCACATTTAAAAAAATTGACGTGTTAACATAACAGAAAAACATTTCCATGCAGAAGCTGTAAATTAATACAAGAATATCTATAATAAACAGAAAATATAATATGTATTTTCTTCTTTTAAAACTCCATAAATATTAAAAAAGTTTAAAGAATGTAAAAATTGGAATTTACTCTCTTTTAAAGTTTTAATTTTTTTTAAAAAAAGTTACTCCACAAGATAAGTGCCATCAATAATATGTAATGAAGTTAGAATTTTGGTTTCAAATAAGAACGGCTCGAAACATGTTTTAACAGGAAGACGACTCATTAGAAAAAAGATTGTATTAGCTATTAAAATTTGATACTGATGTCAAAATTTTTTATTTTTAGGTTTCGATTTTTATGAATAAAAATTATTATATAACTTTTTATAAAATATTTTAAAATTGGGATTTCGGTTTTAATGATAGAGTGACTCAATCGAAATAATCGTGTTTATCAAGAAATTGGTTCATTAGAAAAGATTATGTAACTATTTAAATTTATTATTGATAATATAATATAACGTAAATATGTATTATATTTTTTAAAAGAATTTGTTATGCCACCGCGAAACGCGGCTTTATCGACTAGTTTAATATAATGTAGTAAATATATTGATGTATATATGTGTATTTATGTATGTATATATGGGTATAAGTATGGATATTAATTTTATAGCATTAAATAATATGTATTAAATATATTCATGTTAAAAGACCAAAATAACCTTGAAAAAATATAGTAGAAAGGAAGGTAAAATGGTCCAAAAAAATTAAATTGCTAGATTTGATTCTAATGCTATATTAATAGTTATTCGTTAAAATTTCTAGATCTCGAGCAATATCGTCAAGCTCACTTTCCACTATTTCTGGGTCTAAAAAATTAGACTTACAATAAGATTTTACAAAATATGACTAATTATTATAGGGAAGAATTTAGTATGTTCTGCGATCAAACAACAATACTGGTAAGATGTTAAGAAGTCATTCCTCTCTGCATAATAATATTCAATTTATTTGGTATATCAAAATAGTAAAGATAGTTAAATCTTTAAATAGATAAATGTGAATTGTTAGATATAATATTAAAAAGTGTGTGTGATTTTTAGTAGAAATCCTCAATTTTGTTAAAAAAAATTTGAATTTAACAAAATGATAAATATAGTGATTTTGAGTGGTTTAAATGAGTTCTCGTGAAGATCGGGTAGCTAGGTGAGATATTTTAACGAGAACGGTGGCCATTTTGATATAAAACCCTAACAAAATAATATGTATATCTAATTTGGCAAAACATATTTGAACGATCGATCATATCTATAATTCTATATTATCCAAATCAATGAAAAAATATAACAAAATCCACCAACGGAGTACTAGACTTTCGAGATACTTGTTGAAAAACAAAGTAAATCAAGAAAAAGAAACGGGAGCTTATCACTCACAAAGAGATAATACAAAATCAAATAAAATCGATAGATAAAACTCAGCAACGGGGTACTAGGCACCCAATAAAAATAGATATTTATCGAAAAACAAAGAAAAATCAATGAAAAATAATAAAAAGAGTTCTTGTGCAGTTATCATGCTTTTGTTAAAAAAAAAAGACTAATTTTTTTTTCTTTGCACTATACTCTCTCTGTCCCTCTTGATAGTTTACATTGGCAATTAGCACGGAGATCAAGACAGTGTTTAAAAAATAAGTAAAGTTAGATGAAAAGTGGGTAAAGTGGTAGGACCTATCAATATTTAATAATAGATTTGAGATAGTGGAGGAAAGTAGTGGGTGTAATAATATTTTTTATAATTAAATATGAGATAGTGGGGGAAAGTAGTGGGTGTAATAATGGAGGAAACTTACTATTTTTGGTAATGTAAAGAAATGAGAGGGACGGTCCAAAATAGTAACTGTAAAGAAATGAGAGGTACGGAGGGAGTATATAATTGCAACTAGATTTCACTCATCAGATCCAGTGTCAGGGAGCATCCCCAGTGGCTACATTTATGTTAAGTCTGGTCACATCCAAGCTCGGTGGTCAGGGGTTTAACTTTCTTCCGAGGTAAACTTGTGTGTGTTCAATTATCAAAAAAGAAAATACAAAAAGGTTTCAGGTTTCTCTTCCCGCTCATGAAGTGTTAATTTTACAATCAGAAACAAAACATTAAAGCAATTTTCTTCAAAATCACCAAACTGGAGAATTAAAAACAACAACAGAGGATTAAAAAAGAAAAGAGTAGAGAACCAAGGAGCAACATCACACAAGGATGATAATACATTTAGAGCCAAGCATCAGGACTTTACTCAATCAACATATATACAGAAAACACAAACCACAAAAATAAAATTTTAGTAGGAATGCAAACATATGCTATATGAATTTTTCAGAATCATCATTCATTAAACAGTTGGAAGAGAAGCACAGGCTCTTCAAAGTCTGGGACGACCAAATGTTAATCACATGAATATCCCATGACAATGTCACAATAGATAGCTAAACTCACGTTTTCCCAACAAATAAGATTGAATCTAACTTAACACCTGGTGACAATTTGTAATCTTAAACAAATCAGTACAACTACATGCTCAAGTCAATTCCCCATTACCCCCAACAACATAATCAATGACAGAATTCTGAGCACCATTATAGGAACTGCAGCTGATACTGAATTAGAATTTGCTTACACTTCAGACAGCAGATACCTTAGGAACATCTACTGGGAATTTGTGAATCTCATCCATCCATGGACTTTTCTCCTTTGCAGGGTTTAGGGTCCTAAGAGCCTTCCAAACAGCACTGTTACACTTGAATCCAGACCCAAATGCTATCTGCCATGCTCTATCTCCCTTCTTGATCCTCCCTTTCGCTTCTGAATATGCCAATTCATACCACAGGGAACTGCTTGAGGTGTTGCCAAAGCGGTTAAGAGTCATCCTCGAGGGCTCCATATGCCAATCGCTAAGTTGCAGATTCTTCTCTAATTCATCCAACACAGCTCTTCCTCCAGCATGAATGCAGAAATGCTCAAATGCCAGTTTAAAATCTGGGATATAAGGCTTTATCTTCATCCTGAACAGTTTCTTCCCGACCAATGTAGCAAAGAAGAGCAGCTGTTCAGACATTGGCAGCACAAGAGGACCAAGCGTGGTTATATTGGTTTTTAAAGCATCCCCAGCAACCGCCATCAGATCTTTTGACAGAGCCACTCCAACTTTTCCAACAGGATCCTCCATCTGAGTAACACAAGAAAAGCATTTATCATCAGAACCTTTGTGGGTTCTGACAGTATGGACCAACTGATACTTGGATCGGCGTCGATCTGATCTCTTGTTTGAAAGCAGAATGGCAGACCCTCCCATACGGAACAAGCAATTAGATACAAGCATTGACCTCTCATTCCCAAAATACCAATTTAGCGTGATGTTCTCCATGCTGATTACTAGAGCATAAGAACTGGGATGTACTTGAAGAAGATCTTTAGCTAGATCAATTGAGATTAAACCAGCACTGCAACCCATCCCACCAAGATTATAACTCAAGATATTCCCTCGAAGTTTGTAATGGTTAATAACCATAGAGGCAAGAGAGGGAGTAGGATTAAATAAACTACAGTTAACAATCAAAATCCCAATATCTTTGGGTTTCATAGAGGTCTTCGCTAGGAGCTCATCAATGGCACCAAACATTACAAGTTCAGCTTCTTTTCTTGCTTCCGCCATACACGGATTTGGAGGTACTCTAAGCACAGCTTCAGGAAGATACGTGTCTTGACCAAGACCTGACCTTTCAAGAATTTTCCTCTGGAAATCAAGGTTTGCATCTGTAAAGTTACCAGTAAGCCTGGATTTCTCCATAAAAGTCTGCCTCGTACATTTCCGTTCCACTTCAGGTTTATAGCATGAGAAATTCACAAGGTAAACAGGGCGAGGACGGGTAAGGAAATAGAGGGTTGATAAAAAGACTAGAAGAGTCGAACACACGATCACCGATATTAGATTGAACCTTAAATGATCCCAAAGAATATAGATATCTTGAAGCGAAAATGTAGACAAATGAGCAGCAAGAACAACAACAAGAGGGGATAAAAATAAGTACATTCCATGAGTTATAAGATAATGATAACCAAGTTTGACATACTTCAACTTAATAGATTGCTTAAAATCGGGAAGTTTCCGCAAATAAGATGGTGGGATCAAAGGCTGCTGCTGCTCCACTTTTGCTTCACTCATTTTGCTAACAATTTCAAATTCTATATAAATAATTTGCTAAATTGGAATTCAAAAAATTGGGCTAAAACTAAAATTTGAGACCTAAACAAATCCTTAGATTAAACTCAAATAAATACAAAAACGAGATTAGCCCTCTTTTTCAAATCAAGATTTAACAAATAAGATGTAAAATACAACTAAAAGAGAGTACTAAATAGAAAATGAATCAAGAAATAATCAAGAAAATGCAGCAAGAAAGCCCAAATGATCTAAAGATTCAAACTTTAAGGTTAAAACAATGCAGAAACATGTATATGAAGGTATAGTTGAGAGATTAGAGATGAGATCTAAGGGAGAAACAAATGGTGAATAAATGAAGAGAAACCCAAATGAGAGATTAAAGTAAAAGGGAGAGAGACCAAGTATACATACATACAGATGAAAAAACAAAAGGGGCAGGGCTTGACAGAGTGGATCCAACTCGTCTTTGCGAGACAACCAATGTGTGATTGTGGGAGAGACCGAGAGAGAGAGAGAGAGAGAGAGAGAGATTTGGGGCGGCTAATAAAAGTGAGGACAAGGTGTGTGGGTTTTTTAAAATGTGCTAAGCTTTTTTTTTCTTTTTTCTTTTTAATTTAATTTATATAGAATATACAGTATTTTACTGAAAATATTATTTAACTATCTTAAAGACCATACTAAAGTAAAAAGGCATTCCGAAAGCGGCTACAAATAGGCCGATAAATGGATTAAGAATTCGATTCGATTCGATTTGATCCGATCCGAAATTAGTGGATATGGATCCATTAAAAAAATATCCGATCTGATAAAAATCCGATCCGATAAGGAGCTGGTATGGATTTAACATGATCCGATCCGAATATATTTATATATTAAATATTTTTTTATATTTGTTATATATTAGATATAATATATTTATTATATATAATATATATTATAAAAAATAAATCTACATATCTATACTATATTATATATATATATATGTGTTATATTTATTATTTATATGTATTATATAATGTACAATATACTATATTTATTATTTAAAGTATATTATATATATTTTATTTATCATATATATTATAAAATTTATAAAAAAAATATATAGACTTTTCGAACATCTAATTTTTTTTTAATTAAGCGGGTCGGACCTCCGATCCGAAAATTCGAAACCCCATTAGATCGGGTATGGATCGAACTAAAAAATATCCGACCCCTGATCCGATCAGATCCGAACCCGAAAAATCTTAATGGATTCGGACATGGATTTAGGATAATCCGATCCGAATCCGACCCGTTGAGAGGCCTAACTAGGGTTGTAAATGAACCGAGCTGTTCGTTAAGCTCGCTCGTGTTCGCTCGAGTTCGTGATCGATAAGCTCGGTTTGACATTTTACCGAACTCGAGTTCGGACCATATTTTTTGTCCGATTACCTTAACGAGCCGAACCGAACTTTATACGTGTTCGACTCGAGTTCGCTCGAGCTCGTTTGGGTTCGACTCGAGTTCGTTCGACATCACATAGTAAGCTGTAAGCCTGTAACCTGTTAGTTTGTTACCCTGTATACTCAGTAATTATAATAATACAATAATAAACATGATAAATCCAATTCTCCATTAATCATAATACAATAATAATTCAAAAGCTGAACTCAAAGTAATCAAAATTAACATAAAAAATCCATCCGTGATTAATTGATTACAATTAAAAGTACACAGCCTAGATAGCTAGAACTTAGAAGTTAAAGCTCTGAACATCCCAAAAAGGCAGAAACAAAACATGCACATCCTTGAACATTTTGTGAACCTGCACGAAGGAATAGAGAAAAATAATAAGGAACCCGGTCACTATCTTTACTTAAAAAAATTCAGTTATCTATTACAAATAATAAAAAATTATCTACATGGAATAGAGAGGACATTCAAAGATAGGGATTCATCAAGTCAGATGTATTGTAGGGTAAAAAAAAATAAAGGGATACGATAAACCATGTCCTGGTTGGGGTGACATAATAAAGAGATAAAAATATGGGTGCAACCAGCAAGGAAAACTTAGAACCAGCGAAACAAAACACAAAACCAACGAAACCAAGACTCCATCACTCGGACTGCACAGCAAAAGAACAACAAAAAAATAGAGCACAAGGCTAACACAAACAGCAACACTACAAACTCGAAATTAGACTAACAGCGAAACAACTCCAAACAGCAGCGGATAATTCAACTCAATTACAATGAACATTAACTCGAAACCAAACCTCTATCATTCAACAAACAGAAAAACCGACCCAGGCTACACAGCTACGAAAACTCAGAAACTCAGCAACATTACAACTCGACAAAAAACAACAACTCAACAAAACAATCAAGACCTAGAAGAAACCCTAAATTAGTAAATTCAAATAAACCAGAAAAAGAAGAAGATTAAAAGCTAAACCCCTAAAAATTCAAAGAAAGTAAAAAACCCAGAAGAAGAAGAAGAAGAAGATTAAACGTTAAAACCCTAAAAATTCTTAAACTCTAGTACTTCTTCTCCTCCCTAATCGATTATCAATTGAAGCAAATAAACGTACCTCTCGTCGTCTCGATTCGGCGATTCCTGAATTTGAAGCAAATGAACTGTTATTCTCGATTCGTTTCGATTCGTCTCGTCGTCTCAATATGTCAATCTTTATCTATATTCTTAGAGTTAGAATGAATTATGAATTATTGAACTGCATGTTTGTTTTCTATTTTCCTGTATTTAAATTTAAAATTAATAAAAATGTTAAATTGTTAAAATTTGTTGGTTTGGACCGTTATTGAAATGTTGGATTTGGATTTTTGATTTTGGACCGACCAATTTGAACTGGGCTTAGTTTATAAAAGCCCAAAAATTTATTTGTTACTGATTTTTTAACGAACTGTTCGGTTTTCGTCCGAGTTCGGTTCGGTCCGAGAAGTTCGCGAACAGCTCGTGTCCGGTTCGAGTTGTTGCCGAACTCGAGTTTGAACAGACAAAAGCGTCCGATAACGTTACCGAACTTTGTTCGGTTCGATAAAAAATTGCTCATGTTCGATAAAAGTTCGTCCGAGTTCGGTTCGTTTACAACCCTAGTCCTAACTAGAAGGCCGACCACTACATAGTGATCTCATGGACTTCAATTTACTAATTTAGGCATGAAAATGGTGGGATATAATTTGATCTTTTCATATAAATTGAATTTGAAATTAAATATATTACCATATGTATTAAATCCAGATCGGAGAATGAAAACACGAATAAAAAATGTTTTGCATCGAATGTCCAATATATATCTTTAATTTCTTCGAAATTTTAAATTATTAATCTTTATAATTATCGGAGTAAATGCAAAAACTGAAATTTTATTTAAAAAAAATGTGAAATATATATTAGGAATTAAATAGACATATTACCAGAAACAGCCAGTTATATTTTATGTATAGATCTTTTTTAGATAAACTTAACAACTCGTAGCTGGTTTGCCCGAGAGGTTAAGGGGGAAGACTTAAGATCTTCTGCACATAAGTGCGCATGGGTTCGAACCCCATAGCCAGCAAAAAGAATTCGTTTTTATTTGGCCAAATTACTGAAAGAAACGTTGGATTTTTTATTTTTTTTATATGAAGATAAATATTCATATAACGAATACTGATATTAAGACTTGTTTAAACATGAGATAGAAAAAGTGATGCCTAATCTTAATTCTTGTATTAATGTAAAGAGAGAAATAAATGCTTACATAATCCATTAAAATCACATCTCGATTCTCGTATCAATCACAAAGACGGAAGAACACATGACAAAGAAGAGGGAAACTTCAACTGAAAAGAAGTATTCACAGTTAAAACTTGGCTTCTTTGTGATTGCACACAAGTCACAGGTAAAAATATGAGATAAAAAAGAATAGGACATACAAGAATAGGCCTCAAAAGATAAAAAAAGTATATGCTGCAGACCTTTGATTAGCAATATTTTTGTAGAAGCCAAATCAGAAACCAAGGCCATACAATTTTTTCCCATTTCTGAAAACTATAGAACGTAAGCATCAGATAATAGATTTTTTTTTTTCTTTTATGGAACATCAGAAAATAGATGATACGCACGTTGGAGAACAAAACAATAGTAGAAACATACTACCACAATCTATAAATGTTGAAACTACTGTGGGTTTAACAAGCAAAGAAAGATGCTTAAAGTCAGTCACTGGCAACACATGGGTAAAACAGTATCGACCCTCCCTGCACAATGGAACTCCAGACGTCGGAAGAGATTACAAGTTTTCCTTGGTAGATAATCATATACTGTGTTGTCAGTGTTGATTACTTTTGTCAAGACTCCGAGTAAACAAAGAATAACCTGCCTTTTTCTACAAGTATGAACTAGGGACATTAAAGTATCTGTATTTCTTTCTCAAGGAAATTACTGTCACATAATATCCTTGCAGAGCTAATTAAAAATTTTGATACTTAACCTATAAAGAGTGGTGTTATAGTGATACTTTAAATGCTTGACATTAGTAGCACTGCCTTGACAACTTCATGCTACTGTACCAATATGACAAATTTATACAACCAGAAAAAGGAATATGTCTAACAAACTTTGGACCAAACCAAAATATATTGAACATAAGCTATTTGATTATCACAGATAAAACATTCTAATTTAAAAACTATAGTGTCTTAATGCAAAGCAGAACGAGACAAACAATTGCGAAAATAAATGCAGATATAGAACTGATGCAGTCATTCACGGGAATATCTTGCTTGACTAGGATTGAGTATCACCAAAAGAGAATCAAGTAGCAGCACCAATCAACCAGTTTCCTGTTCAAACTCATCGCCATCAGACTCTTCTACATTATCAACATCATCATCATCTGGGTCATTGTCCAAGTCTTCTTTATCATTATCAACTGTTGTCTTGCCAATCACAATAATGTTGCTATTCATCTTTCTGATTTCGTTACACTGTAAATAATATTTATTCAAAAGCAGGTGAAAAAGTTTCAAGGTTAAGATAGGACATAAACAAATTAGTAAAGAAGACAACTAATGAAAATTACTTGTTCATGAACTGACAGGAATGCAAGTAGGATCTGATCAATAAAGCAAAACCCCCTAACTTATATCCCTATGAGGTAAGAATTTAGAATGTAATACTCCCAAATAACAAGGAATTAATTTAAAATTTATTTCGTAACAAAAAGCACTACATTTTTTATACCTCATGAGAAGACTTTTCCTAATTGGAAAATAATCTGTAACTCTGTTCTACAAATAAACAAAGGAAAATAAAAAATATTTAACGATTACAGTAGTATATCCATTGCATATAGAATTATAGATCATAGCCTTTCAGGAACCGTGGTATAACCATTGAGATGAAGTCAAGACCTAAAAGATTGAAACGAGTGGTACATATAGAAGTAAAACCCTTATAAATTCCAAGGTACTTCAGTTCTGAAGACATATCCGATCAATGCAGTGATTTGTTAAACATATATTCGACAACTGGAAGGAAAGAGTTTCTTCAATCCTATGACTAAGTCTTAGTGCTCAGAAAGAAATATTTAGAAAGCATAGAAAGTTATAAAACAACAAATAAGCTTGAAAAGAAAAAACTCTACTTATTCTGTGTATATAAACACGATAGCGTAAAATTAAGCACTAAACTGGACTAAGTTATTGACAAAACTTAAGTTGAAACTCCAAAATTCATTTGGCAGTTTTTTCAAGCTGTTTGATATTTTCAAATATATAAGATGACAGTTCTTCGAATCCAGCATCGTTCACAGAATTTTTTGATGGATATTCAGACAAGCAACAGAGAGGTTAATCAGAGCCCTCACAATACTTAAAAAAAGATAATTCAGAAAAAATGGCACAGGATTTTTCATACCCAATTCATTATTTCATTTATTTAGTGAAAATGAAGTATAAGCTGGTTCACCACATATTTGGGGATATTTAATTGTATGCAGTAAACCTGAACTTAAATAGAAAAATCAAAGTCCTGTGGTCCGGACATAATCAACACGAGGTTTGGAATATACTGGTAAACAGAAAGTCTAGGAGCAAAATATTCAAGGTTAACTAGACACAAATTCTACAAGGAAACTAAAGCACCAACAAGCAAAATTACGAAACAACATAGAAAGGAAAGCAGGATTAACAAGTTCAACCAAACAGCTCTCTGCATGAAGTAAATCCTGGAATAACGCATACCTACATTTCAAACGTTTGATCACTAACAACGTAATAAGCTAGATAGTAATTAGCAAAGCTTTGTACATTTGACACCAATACCTACTTGATCCTTCATCAAAAAGTAATTCTCCTTTTCGTTGGTAAAAACTGAATCAGGTGGGAGTGAGATGCAATTTGTACTAAATTGTGGATAAATATCTACAACACACCTTCCTTCATACATTCCTACCAATTTAAACCAACCCACCACATCAATTCACAACAAATAAACAGATCTTCCCCCGTTAATATTTTTCCAGAAATCTTGTACAAAAAATTCGCACCCTTCCGAATTTTCAACACTTTCCACTTACATCTTTCTCATCTCCCTTCAATTTCATCACAGTTTTCCGTTCATTCGTTCCAAGTGTATACATGGGTCGGGTTGGCCGGGTTGAAGCATTAAAACGACCCAACCCATTTTAAATCGGTTTGGAAATTTTTAACCCAACCCTATTTGTTATAGGTCGGTTTGGATGGGTTGCTTAAATGTATACTCTTCCTCACTTCACAGTCCCTAGCTAGCTACTTCACAGTCCCTAGCTAGCTACAATCGTGATCGCTAGTCCGCAAAATGTGCAGAAGCCAAAATGGCAAAACTCTTAGCTGAGCGCCTAGTCCATCAGAATTTAACAAGTTCCATAAATTTAGTGACTACTCGATACCATGATATTTGTTCACATTCTTTTGTATATGAGTGAGCTCAGATAAGTCTAAAATCAACACTCCTTTATAAAGATCTTTACTATTTTTTCGAAGTGATGACCCTTACCTATATTAATAGGTTTGTTCACAGAAGATCATTGAAAGTTACTACCAGACTTGACTTGCAAATGATATATGTCACATAATAAAATTTGCATACACTACTAATTAATGTTATTAAATTACTTGTAAATTTCATCATACTTGTAGTCTAAATAGGAAACACGAAGAGAAAAAACTCACTCACTGCCTCTGATTATGCTTGCCTAGGTAAAGCACTAACATTCTTTTCCTCAATTTTTTTTTTGTTGTTGTAAATTAGTAATAGTATACAAACATGAATATAATGCTTCACTAGTTCCTTAACCTACTGATTCTTCAAATCCATTGGCAAATGGAATGTTAAACATGCTCCAGGGTCAGGCATAGCAGTAAGCTAGTAGTGTAGTTTACCTCTTCAATGTTTTTTTAACCGGGTTGGGTTGAAAAAATTTAAACCCATACCCAACCCATTAAAACTGGGTTGACTACATTTTAACCCAAACATGTTTCGGTTTATAATTATTAGGTTTGGGTTGGTCAGAAACAGGGTCGGGTTGGTCGCTTTGGCCAACCCATGTACACCCCTACTTCCAACCAAAGAAATTCATCCTTTTTCCTCTCCACTGTCTTTACCATGATCATATTTAATCTCTGACGCACAACAAATTAAAGTTTACGACTTGATTAACCTCCTACGAACCATGTATACACATAATCGAAAAGCCCTAATTTTGTCAAAAATGTAACTAATTCACCCAATTAACATACAAATATTCATCAATTAGCTCATATCTAGATACATCATTGCTTATTCTTTTAATTAGAGAGATTGTTTTCAGTAATACATCTCACGGACATAAATACAACAAACATATACAACTCAATAGTATAAAGGAAGTAAAAAGAATGGCTCTAAACCAGATTAGAGAGAGAGAGAGAGGGAGGGAGAGAGAGAGGGGGAGGGGAGAGAGGGAGAGAGGACAGAGAGGGAGAGGGAGAGAGAGAGAGAGAGAGAGGGAGAGAGAGAGAGGGGGGGGGCAGACCTTGTCTTCGAAAGCAGATTCCTCCATAGCAAGAAGGAGTTCATCGGTGTTGGGTTTGGGCCACTGAGGTAACAGCAAATACGACGTCGGAATCATCCGCGTTCCCCATGGATACTCCAACATCCTTTCTTCTCTCAGTAACCCACAGGATGGTGTCACACCAATGGTGTCTATTCAAATTTCAAGATACAATGATTTTTTTTTTTTAAAGTATAGTAATGAATTTAAAAAATAATTAATATCATGATACTGTAGTATTTTTTTTTAAAAAAAAATTCGCTAAAGATTACTTTTCTAAAAATATATTCCCTCCGTTCCATTTTATAAGATCCTTATTCCTTTTTGGTATATCTCAAAAAGAATGAACATACTAAACTTACTATTTTTGAACACTACTTTTCACTATTACACCCACTACTTCTCTATTTTATACTCTTTCTTTATTAAATAAACACTATTACACCCACTACTATCCTACTTTACCGATTTTTTATACACCCACTTACACCCACTTTCACAACCAACCTAGCAAGTCAAATAGAATTTTCTTAATCTCCGTGAAAGTTAAACCAGCTCTTACAATTTGGGACGGAGGGAGTAAATTTTAAACAACAAGCTTAAAAGTTAAAATTTGTGTTAAACAATTTTGCACCTGAAAAAGTAAAAATTATAAAATTATTATCTTGCAAAGGGAATTCCCGCATGTGGACTCAACTCCTTTTACTCCTTGGGTTGAACTCATAAATATGCTAGTATCATGAACAGTGCTCAGATATGACTAAATTATGTCACATTTTTGAAAATATATTAGTCGCGTTCATTCAATATCAGTCTACAAAATACAAATGGTAATCCTGTTATACTCGTGATTAGGGTTGTTCACGAACCGAACTGAGTCGAGCTTTGCCCGAAACGAGCCGAGCTTTGATCTTAACGAACCGAGCCGAGCTTTGATCTTAACGAACCGAGCTGATTTCTTAACGAACCGAGCCGAGCTTTCACCGAATCGAGCCGAACTCGAGTTGTTCACGAACTGTCTCGAGCCGGGCCGAGCTCGATCCGAGCTCGAGCTGTTCGCGAACAATTAATTTGGTTAAAGATCTTAATAAATATTTAAATTACAAATGTATAATTTCATCGTTTTAATATTTGAGATATCGATCCACAGAGACTATATATTTTTCGTGTTTCATTAATTTCTAATTTAGGCGAATTAGACCAAAGATTTCGAGGTGAGATTTTATTTTAACTAATTAACAATTATTTAAAATAAAATTAAAACAATTATTTAAAATAAAATTAAAATAATTTAACCGGACATAAAGAACTAATGCGATTTATGAAGCAACAGATTTATCAAGAGAAACAAAAATAATTGTGCAGTGATTAACTAATTAACATGGCAAAGAATACCATAATAATAATTAAAATAATTTGTTAATCAACTTATAAAACAAGGCTGTGTAAGTGAACACTTAACATGGGGATGAAATAAAATGGAATTGGGCTTGCAAATCAAATGGGTTAGAGTCGGTTTGGGCCGTGAATTAAAATAACTAAACACAATGAAAATGGGCCAAAACTCAACATAAGATATAAAAATAATGAGATGCTCCGGTTTATGGAAGTTAAATCTATTTTTTTAAAAAATATTTCTCGACGATCCAGCCGTACGGATGTCAAAATATATCTAATTTAGTGATATTCCCAAATTTTCAAAAAATAAAAAATTAATTTGTTTTGAGATCTTAGTAGATCACTACTATTCTAACTAGTACTAGTAACTAGTTTTTTTTATCACGGCTTGTTGTTTCTATTTTTTAAAAAAAATTCTCGACGATCCAACCGTACGGATGTCAAGATATATCTAATTTAGTGATATTCCCAAGTTTTCAAAAAATAAAAAATTAATTTGGTTGGAGATCTTAGTAGATCACTACTATTCTAACTAGTACTAGTAACTAGTGCTTTGTCACAGATTGTTGTTTCTATTTTTTAAAAAATATTTCTCGACGATCCAACCGTACGGATGTCAAAATATATCTAATTTAGTGATATTCCCAAATTTTCAAAAAATAAAAAATTAATTTGGTTGGAGATCTTAGTAGATCACTACTATTCTAACTAATACTAGTAACTAGTGCTTTATCACAGATTGTTGTTTCTATTTTTTAAAAAATATTTCTCGACGATTCAATTGTACGAATGTCAAAATATATCTAATTTAGTGATATTCTCAAATTTTCAAAAAATAAAAAATTAATTTGGTTGGAGATCTTTAATTATTAGCAACTTATAGAACAGAGGCTAGAAGTCTATAACTCTTTGGTTATGTTTATGTGATGTGTACATGGAAATGAAATGGAAGTAGGTTTTCAGATGTTATATTTTGCAATCAATATATTATTATATTTATAAAAATAATATTTAAATACGTCCGATTAATGCTCCGATTAATCTTTCCGATTAATCCCCGATTTACCGATTAATCACTCGAAGGTAACCTAACCGCCCTAGGACGCCTAGCGAGTTTTAGAACACTGGTCTCAAGTAAACATCTCTTTTTACGTGTTTTCTGCTGTAGTACTACTTGGCCAGTTTTAGGTTATAATTAAGCTGTATTTGCTGCTAGCGGTGGCCAACCGGGCGGTTAGGCACGGCCCGCTCGGAACCGGCCCGCCATTTTATTCGTTTTTATTCGGCCCGCCAGGAACCGGCCCGAACCGGCACGGAACCGGTAAAAAACCCGGTTCGAACACGGGTCCAACAAAGCTGAACCGGAACCGGCCCGGGACCGGCCCGGAACCGGGGCACGGCACGGCCCGGCTCTTACAAAGAATTTATAATAAGGATGGTGTACTTACGTGGACATGAATACATGATGTCAACTGTCAAGTTTTGTTGTGATTTGTGAATAGCCCGGACCGGCCCGCTCGGGATCCATGTCTATTTTAATTTTTTTTTTGAAATACATTTATATATTCTTTCATTCGGTTAAAAATTTGTACATTTTTGTTACACTTACATTTTTTAGATTTTGCTTCGAACTTTTTTATTTCATTTCTAATTTATTCGTTTTGTAAATTTTTGTAGGTGGTTTTAGTTCGAGACAATCATCGCATGTTTGGACATATTTTGATATTTTGTTCCGTTTTTTAGAGAGAAGTCCTCTCTAATTATTTGTAAAATATTTTTAATTAATAAAATTTATACGAGGTCCCGTCCTCTTTAACTACATTTATAAAATTAATTTTCAAAACCTTTTATAAAGTACTAATAATAAAAATAAAGTAGTTTAAGAAAAAAAAAAAGCAAAGCCCGCATGGCCCGCTACGAGCCGGTTACGACCTGAGGTTCTGTGAACCGGGACCGGCCCGAACCCGGCCCGGTGTATAGACGTGCCGAATACGAATTCTACCATTCGGGACCGGAACCGTCCGAAGCCCGGCCCGGCACGCACGGCCCGCCCGTTTGGCCAGGTCTATTTGCTGCTACATATGTAGATATAAGATGCATGCCCCACAATCATGCATTATCACAAACATTTCTTCTTGTGCTAGCTTGATATTCTCTTGTTGAGCAGCAAACAGAGTTCTAAGAATTCATTAATTTTTTATTGATTCAAAATTGTAGTTGAAGAAGAACTAAAATACTTTTTCAATGAATGGGAACTTAGGATTTGCATCCTACTTAGCCTTTTCCTTCAAATATTGTTGATTTTAGGAGGACCTTTAAGAAAGAAAGTTTCACACAAAGGGGTAGAAATCCTTCTTTGGTCAGCATACTTACTTGCAGATGCTACTGTTATTTTTGCAATTGGACTCATCGCAAGGGAGCGAGCTGACTATTCCAATCACCACCTTAATGTGCCTCCAAACAGTATATTGCACACCTTCTGGGCTCCTTTTCTTCTGGCACACCTTGGTGGCCCGGATCCCATCACTGTGTGGAATTATCAAGTATGCTAAACGCACATATGCTTTGTATTGTTCGAGTACTAAAACTTTTCGTGACTCCGTACTTAACAAGCCTGATTCTAGCCCCGGAAAAAATACTGAACTCCCACTTAGAATCAAAGAAGTTAACGTGAGGAATGCAACTGATCTGAAGCCATTGGAAGTAGTGAAGTATGCTTTTCTTTGCTTTTCTTATTTCAAAGGACTAGTTGTGGATCTTATTTTCAGCTTCAGTGCCCACAAAGAGAGCCGTGCTTTCTTCCTTGCAAGATCTTCGAATGACGCCTTCAGAGTTGTCGAGGTAGAGTTAAATTTTCTTTATGATGCTTTGTTCACCAAGCTTCCTGTAGTGTATTATGGAGTTGGGTCTGCCTGTCGGGTTGTATCCGTTGGTGCTATTGTCACTTCATTGGTGCTATTTCATTATGTTGACAAGAAGGAACATAAACATGAAGGATTTGAGGTAGGAATCACCTATATTTTGCTTATTGGAGGAATTGTGTTGGAAGTCATTGCATTTTTCATGCTTGTTTTCTCTGACTGGACAGTTGTGAAGCTCGAGTGTTTGGCTAATGAAAATCCCGATGAGCAATCGTGGAAACGCATGTTCATGGAAATTATAGTGAATACCAATGTCATAAGAGGAGAGATCATATGTTGGTTGTTAAATATTGGTGGTGTTCGTGGCAGTGGAAGCGATTCTGTCTCACAACCCACTGATAGCAGGTGGTCTGAGTCTATTTCAGGATACAATTTTATAAACTATTGTATACTTAGACGTTCAAGAGAAAGGGAAAAAATTTATAATCAAATTGGCATTAGAGCCTTCCTGGATGAGATGGTATATGTGAAAAAGCACCCATTGCCATTCTATGTGAAAGATTTCATTTACAAAGTGTTAGAGGGCCCGATCTTATAAGCCTTTGAGGGCCCAATCCAATAAGCCTTTGGGCTCATGACCGTTAAAACCATGCGATTGGACCAGGCCCATCCGAATCATCCAGTTGAAGACAATAAAAACGGTCGACCGTTGCCAATGTAACGCCTTACCATTTATCGCCCTCCATAACTGAGAATCAAGAGGATCGTCAACGGTACTATTCACAGACATAATATAAATAAACAAAATTATCAGGTGATAAACACAATCACACACCTTGAGATACACTGATTTACATGAGCTTTACGTTTACTTTCCACTACACTTTTACTGATTCTCACACCGGAGGTGAATCGGGGGGTAACACCCTCGCATTCTTCTCTTTGCAGGAGCTACACGAACCTGTTCCTGGCATACCGAGGATAGGTTTATCCGAAGCATAAATCAAGCCCTGACATTTGGCGCCGTCCGTGGGAACGTATAAGCTTCTTTTGTGAATCATGTTACCTCAGGATTCTGAAAATCTCAATATAGAAACTACTACTTCCAAAGAAATAAGGCTACAGAATGTCAAAGGAAAAGCCACTGAAGCGGAAGGATCCCAGGAGGCAAAAAGACGAGCCTTGCAGAAGAAGGCTGACGAGTTAAGATTGGAAGCCATAAAACTCCGGCGCGAAGAAGTTGAGTTTGATAAAAGGATAGCGCGAGAAGCCCTTCAAACTGGAGAAAAGGATCCCGTGAATGAACCTCAGAAAACAGTCTCTAAGGGCCGAAGAGAAAAAAGGTCCCGACCTCATCAGGAGGAGTCTTCAGAATCCGAAACACATTCCTCACACCCGTCCCAAGATCCTTCAGACTCAGAGGAAGAAGAAACAGGCTCTCAATGGAAAGATAGGCTTCGAAGAATGGAGAAATGTATGTTTGGAGACCAGAAGAGGATGCGTCGGGAGCCCGTCGTAACTGAAGAGATCGAACAATATAGACCACCCCCAGGTCGTCAGTTCTCGAAAATGACCGAATTTA
The DNA here is from genome assembly GCA_036435485.1 of Saposhnikovia divaricata. Taxonomy (NCBI): domain Eukaryota; kingdom Viridiplantae; phylum Streptophyta; class Magnoliopsida; order Apiales; family Apiaceae; genus Saposhnikovia; species Saposhnikovia divaricata. The sequence goes on along the minus strand of CM071595.1, from coordinate 49,418,208 downwards.
ATGGCAAGGGAGACCCAAAAGACCATTGTGAAAGTTTGATGACAGGAATGGGTCATGATGATATTATGCTTTGCAAAATGTTTAAAACCTATTTGAAGGGCTCGACCTCCATGTGGTATCGATCGATGAGGCCTAGATCCATACCTTCTTATGATCAATTGAAGAGCAAGTTTTTGAGGCATTATTCCCACCTGTGTCGGAGAGAGAAGGATACCGAATCTCTCATTCATTGTCGCCAAAGATCTGATGAAGAATTGGGTGATTACCTAGCCCGTTTTAAGGAAGAAGCTGGCACGGTGACCAACCTGGATAAGGTCAAGGCGGCAGGATTTCTAACTGCTGGCCTCGACTCAGTTAAAGGAAGAAAGCTTCGGTCATCCTTATATGATGTTCCCCCGAAGTCACTCAACGACATCTATATCCGAGAAGAAAGTATCAGGAGAAAAATGGAGTCTATCGATGGATACAAAGAATTATCTAAAGACAGTCGAAGAAAGGGCAGTCAAGGGAAGAATGACCGAAGGAGGGATGATTCCCGGCAAGATGATAAGCGAGATGGTGACCGAAGGGATGATAGAAGAGGCGATTCAAAGAGAGGAAAGGAGCCCATGGTGTTTACTCCCCTAAACACTCCTATCTCTAAGATACTGAACGAAATCAAAGGCAGGTTTGATTTCCGGAGACCGGCGAAGCTGAGGGTACCTGATCATAAGAAGAATGGGAATAAATACTGTGATTACCATTAGGACAAAGGCCACAACACAGATGAATGTTTTCATCTGAAGAGATTGATAGAGAGAATGGTAAAAACAGGTGACCTAAATGAATTTGTTAAAGATTTAAGGGATCGTTTGGAACCAAAAAGGAATGACTCAGGTCCGAAAGAAATCAGAGATCGGAACGAAGAAGATGACAACCCTAGGCAAAGGGAAAGAGACGAAGCCCCTCGATATAGAGGGGAGGTAAGAACCATCACAGGGGGTACAATATTGGATCGATGTAGCAAAACGGCCAAAAGGAGGTATGCTCATCAAGTCTACAATCTATATCAACATACTACACAGGGCAAACAGCCATTGCCCATAATGTTTACTGAAGAAGATTATGAGAATGTCATTTGGCCGCACGAAGATCCTTTGGTAGTGAATCCGATCATCGGCCAAAATAAGGTATGGAAGGTACTGATAGATGGTGGTAGTTCGGTCAACATTTTGTATCACCGGACTTATGAAAAAATGAATCTGGGAGGAGAACAGCCGGAGTCTTGCAATGAACCCCCACTTTATGGCTTTGGTAACTCACCAGTTCCGATCGAGGGAACGATCACATTGTCCCTGGTATTGGGTAAGCCTCCCTGCACTGTGGAAAAACAAGTGAAATTCTATGTTGTCCGAGTGGATAGACCATATAATGGCATCCTCGGGCGTCCTACTCTAACGGTTTTCCAAGCTATAGCCTTAATACCCCATTTGAAGTTGAAGTTCCCTACCGATCATGGCATCAGCGAAATGAAAGGAGATCAAAAGACAGCCAGGATCATTATGCTAGAAGATCTAGATAGATCCGAAGAAGAAATCGAAGATGAAGGTAAGAAGAAAAGATGCATGAACGATCAGGCCAGAAGCATCCACCATGCGATGAACATTGAGCTAGAAAAGTTTGGGGACAATCTCTCAAACCCTATTGCCGAACCAGCGGTGGAAACCGAGGAGGTTGAATTATATGTAGGCACTTCGGGTCGAATGATCCGTATCGGGAGAGATATGAACGATGATCTGAAAGCAAAAGTGATTGCCTTGATCCGAGAATACCACGACATATTTGCCTGGGGTCCTGAAGACATGCCCGGACTTGATCCGAATATTGCCCAACACTGTTTAAATGTGAAAGAAGGGGCCAAGCCAGTCAAACAGAAGAAGAGAAATTTCGCCATGGAAAGACAAAAGGTGATCCAGACAGAGGTGGAAAAGCTATTGGAAGCAGATTTTATTGAGGAAATCAAATATCCCGAATGGTTAGCTAATGTGGTAGTAGTCAAAAAAGCAAATGGCAAATGGAGGATGTGCGTCGATTACACCGATCTCAATCTCGCCTGCCCTAAAGACCATTATCCACTTCCCAACATCGATCAGCTCATTGATGCTACATCAGGATATGAAATCCTGAGCTTCCTAGATGCATTCTCTGGATATCACCAAATCGCCATGAAATCTGAAGACATCCCTAAAACAACATTCATCACTCCGAAAGGAACATATGCTTTCATTGTCATGCCTTTCGGCTTGAAGAACGCGGGGGCCACCTTTCAGAAGATGATCAACAATGTCTTTAAGAACCATATCGGGAGAAATATGGAATGTTACGTGGACGACATGATAGTAAAATCTTTGTTTCGAGATCATGCCGATGATTTGAGAGAATGCTTCGAGAAGCTAAGAAAAAATAACATGCGGATCAACCCGAACAAATGCACGTTCGGAGTATTCAGCGGTAAATTCCTTGGTTATATGGTGAGCGCTCGAGGCATTGAAGCCAATCCAGAAAAGATAAGAGCGATAATCGACATGGAAGCTCCGAAAACAATTCGGGACATTCAGAAATTGACGGGAAGATTGGCTGCTCTAAGAAGATTCATCTCCAAATCGGCCGACAAAGCTTTACCCTTCTTTGAGGTATTAAAAGGTACGAAGACTTTTTCGTGGGGTCCATAATGTGAGAAAGCTTTCGAAGATATCAAGGAGTATCTAACGAAGGCTCCATTGCTAATGAGACCGGATCCACAAGAGACTTTACAACTATACCTGGCTGTAAATGATCGGACATTGGGGGCCGTCTTAGTCAAGCAACATAATGGAAACCAATATCCAGTTTTCTACATCAGCCACATGTTAAAAGAAGCAGAAACCAGATACCCGAATGCCGAAAAGTTCGCTTATGGGTTAGTCATGGCCACAAGAAAACTGAGACATTATTTCTAAGGGAGGACGATACAAGTCATGATCGATCAACCCCTGAAAAAGATATTACAGAGACCAGAGGCTTCAAGCAGAGTTGTTGCCTGGGCCATCGAGTTGGGGGAATTTGATTTGGAATATGTGCCGAGAACTGCAATAAAAGCACAGGCCCTGGCAGATTTCATAGTAGAGTGTTCGTTCACTGGTTCCGAAGGTTTGCAATTCGAAGAAAAACTGATACAAGCCCCTGGCAAGTGGAAGCTATTTGTTGATGGTTCGGTGGCTGGAAGTAAGTGCGGAGCCGGTCTAATTCTTACAAGCCCTGAAGGTTTTGAGATATGTCAGGCCATCCGATTCACCTTTTCCTTAACCAACAATGAAGTTGAATACGAAGCACTTCTGGCTGGGATGAATCTGGAAAGAAACTTAGAAGTCAGACATCTTCGGGCGTTCAGCGATTCGATGCTAGTAGTGAAGCATTTCTCAGGAGAATATGAACAAAGGAATGCCCGAACCAAAGCCTATGCAGCTAAGGTGAAAGCAAATTCTCTATTGTTCGAGTCCTTTGAACTGACCACTGTTGCCAGGGAAAACAACAGCCGAGCAGATGCATTGTCTAGACTAGCTTCGACCGACACTCAGAATCTCACAGGCTCAATTTACCTCACTGAAGTCAAAGCGCCCTTCATCAATAAAAAGGTATGTTTCGAGATTCACCAAGGGATAGATTGGATGACTCCAATTCGACTATTCCTGGAAAAAGGGACACTACCATTGGAAAAAACCGAAGCTCAAAAAATCAGAAATCGGACCACCAGGTACACAATTATAGCAGGGAAAATGTACCCAAGGTCGGCTACTGAACCACTGCTGAGATGCCTGGCTCCCGAAGAACAAAAAACAGCTGTAAAAGCAGTTCACGAGAGAATCTGTGGGGAACACTTGGCAGGCCGTTCTCTGGACTTTAAAATTCTAAGGTAGGGATTCTTTTGGCCGACCCTAAGAGCCGATGCACTGAACTACGCGAAGAAATGTAGGCAATGTCAGCTTTTCAGCAAGGTTCCGAAACAACCTCCCGAAGAGATGACTTCAGTCTTAAATCCCATTCCCTTCGCCATGTGGGCCGTGGATATTGTTGGAATCCTACCTACCAGCACCAGACAAGCCAGGTATTGCATTGTGGCAATCGATTACATGACCAAGTGGGTAGAAGCACGCCCTTTGTCCTCAATTACCGAAGAAGCTGCCAAGAAATTTATGTGTGTCGGATAACGGGACCCAATTCATCGGGAAGAAGTTCAAGAAATTTCTAGCTTTTTTCTGAATTCAAAAGAAATTCAGTTCGGTTGGTCACCCACACGGAAATGGGGCGATAGAGGCCGCAAACAGAGTCATCTTTGATGGGATAAAGAAGAGGCTTGGAGAAGCCAATGGGCTGAAGAATTACCATATGTACTATGGGCTTATCGCACCACGCCAAGATCTTCAACCGGAGAAACTCCTTTCAGCCTGGCATATTCCACCGATGCAATGGTACCAGTAGAAGTCGGCCTAGAGTCATACCGAAGCGAAGTATTTAATCCCGATACAAACGAGTTGGGTCTCCGAGCTAATGTGGACTTGTTAGAAGAAGCCAGGGAAGTGGCATACCTAAGAAATGTCAAGTATCAACAGCAAATTGCTCAATATTATGACTCGGGTGTAATGAAGAGGTCTTTTAAAGTCGGTGATCTAGTTCTTCGGGAATTAGCAACTTCGATGCCAAACAAGCAAGGGAAACTTCAGCCAAACTGGGAAGGACCCTATGTGATTATTCAAGTCGTACGACCAGGAACTTACAAACTAACTGAGCTAGATGGGAGTCCGATCAAAAACACGTGGCATGCTTCCCGACTACGCAAGTTTTATCAGTAATCTTTTTGTAAGAAAAATTTCAATTTCAACCATCAATAAAAGCTCAATTTGTTCGCCTCATTTATATTTATTTATCGGACGAACTACCCGAATGGCTGAGACACTAGTTCTCGGTCGGGAATTATTGAAAAACACCGAAACACAAGTCCCAGTTCGCCCCAAGGTCTTCGGGAGGCAGGATTCGCCCAAAACCGAAAGAAGAAACCTTCGGCCGAACTGCGACTCGGGGGCAACAAAGTACTGTAGTCCGAAGTGACTCGGTCCGAAAAGATGAAATTCCGAAAATTACCCCAAGTAAGGGAAATGTCGAAATGCTTCAAATTTCCGAATATTACTTCGAGTATAGGAATCACATAGCCTAAAAACCTCTAAGAGGACGGCCAAAAAACTGAAAAATTGTTCAGGCAAAAGAAATGCAAGTAACTTAAAAATCCGAAGATTGCATATGCATAGGAAATGAAAAGTAACTTAAATTCGAAATATTTCCCAATAAACAATTAAAGAGAAAATTGCCCGAAGGCTGTAATTCCATTATATTTTAATAAAATTACAAATTAGCCCGAAGGCAGGAAAATACAAGCTAAGGGATCGCACCCTCCGGTTCAGAATCCTTCATCTGACTTAGCTCGACCTTTCGGCTTTCCATCCAGTCGAGCAGATCTTCTGTATCAGCCATCATCTTGTCATTTTTCTGCCACAAAGCATCATTCTCATTGAGAAGCTCATCATTTTCGGCCCGAGCAGAAGAAAGCTTAGACTTCAACTCCTCGATTTCCTTCTCCAACGAAGGAATCGTTTGATCAATCTGCCTTCCTTGGTGATAAAGCAGAATATCCTGATTCTTCACTTTATCGGCTACAGAAGCAGCCCAAGGGGTAGCCTAAAAAAAAGAGGGGGGGGCAAATTTAAAACCATATATAAGGCAAAAAGAACAACTTCGGGGTAAAATTCTCCTTACCAGGGAAAGATGCCCTAGAAGATTGGCGGTAGCTTCGGCTGTATCCGCAGAATCATACAGGGAACAATCCTTCGGGAGAATGAAGGAGTGGCACATATCCCCAGCAATTCTCTTTGAAGCAGCCGAAGCAGGAGCTCCAAAAGAGTCAGACTCCATCACGGCCCAAGAAGGCCGATAAGAGTTCACATTCAAATCCTCGACACGGCTTTTCTTCTCCGAAGTACTCGGGGGATCGCCCTTAAGGGAGGAAAAAGAAACGGAGGGACCAGTAGCCGGTGTATTCTTATTTCGAGCACGTCTATCCGCTGCCCTCCTCATCTCTGATCGACTCGATACTGGAACAAAAAGAAATGTTAATCACTGCAAAAAACATCAGATTAACTACACATCAAGATGGAAAAAACGAACAAGCAATCTTGCTTACTGATTATCCACAAATTCAAAGAGACTGAAGTTCAACGGAAATTAGGGAAAAGATGGAGAAGTCTTGAGCGAAATTGAAGATAGAGTAATATACGATTAAACTTACAAGTATATTTATAAAGAGAATAAACGGCCCTGGTGAAGCGCCGCTTGAGCAACCCCTACCTAAGATGAAGGCACGTGTCTCCCCAAGAAAGGAGCGATCAAACTGCCATTAAATGGGGGGAAATACCAAAAGTCCCGACATTCAAAAAAAAAAAAGAGAAGATATTTATCATGGCGCAAGTAACCAAGTCCCAGTTCGCCCCAAGGTCTTCGGGAGGCAGGATTCGCCCAAAACCGAAAGAAGAAACCTTCGGCCGAACTGCGACTCGGGGGCAACAAAGTACTGTAGTTCGAAGTGACTCGGTCCGAAGAGATGAAATTCCGAAAATTACCCCAAGAAGAAAATTACCCCAAGTAAGGGAAAAACTTAGAATATAGGAATGAGCTTATAGACCGAAGGAACCTGAAATTCCGGAAATTACTTGGAGTAATGTTTACAAGTTATTTCAAGTGAGATTCATTAATGATCAGGAGATTATTCAGAAGATTACCAAAGATTCGCTACTATATGAAGAGTCATGATTATTTGACATAAGGCACCCGAAGGCAGCTACAAGTAATCGAAGAAACTACAAAAAGTACATTAAACCAGTTATTAAGTTCATTGCAAGATAAGCCCGAAGGCAGAATTACATCACAGGCCCGAAGGCATAAGTTCATTACAAAGAAAAAAATTAAGTTATTCTGAATCGGGATTAGAAGAAACAACTAAAGGCACATCAGGGACCTCTTGTCGAAGGACTGGATCATCTTCAGGGTTGAAAAGGATTTGTTTATAGTCAAAACCTGCCTTGTGAGCAGCAATGACAGCATCATCATATCCCACAGCAAAACCCCTATCTTCGGATCGGGAGATGGTCTTCCTCGCCTTCTTCAGTTCCTTCTTCAAACGACGCAGCTCCAATCGATTGACCTCCTTGTCATCAGTTAGCTTCTTCTTCTCCTCGATCAAGGCGTCGTTCCGAAGCATAAGATCATTCTTCTCTTGCTCGAGAAGGCCTTCTTTCCGTTGAGACCCCGCCAGAAGATCCTCAAGCTTCTTTACCTGGTTTTCCAAAGGATTAACCTTATCCTTTAGAGAACTAATCACTGCATTAAATCCCCGGATGATGGCAGCCTGATCTTTGACCTTTTCGATCACAGCTTCGGCCCAAGGGACAGCCTGAAATGCACCACAAAAGGCATCAAGACAGAGAGATATAACCAAAGGGAAAAATATATGTGTAAAAATAAAGTATATTGAAGGGAACTTACCAAACTAAGGTGCCCTAGCATGTTCTCACAAGCCTCCATAGTAGGAGCTGCATCATAAACCAAGCGATCGGCCGGAAGAATAAAAGAACTGCACAAGTCTTGACATAATTCCTTGACAAGCTTCGGGGCAGGAGCACCGAAAGAATCAGTGTCCACTACACCCCATGAAGGTCGATAAGTCTTCAAGACAGGAATTAATTCATTGGTTCTCCTCTTCTTCTCAGATTTATTTCCCTCCAAAGCAGGAGATTCCGAGGGGATCACAGCAACAATGTTACTGGTAGGAATCTCTACTTCTTCGGCCTGCATTGGTGTAATTTCTTGCACAACCAGGGGAGCCTCTACCTCTTGTGGAGTCGAAGCAACGTTCCCTTGAGAAGTGCTCCCGGATCCACCAGCCAACACAGCCTTCCTTTCGGCCGCTCTCCTCCTCATATCGGCCACTGCCGATGATGTGCTAAAAACATGACAATTAAAATCGCAAGCGCACGATCATCGTTTTAATATTTGAGATTCGATCCACAGAAACTTATTATTTTCGCAAACCTTAAAATTTAATTAAATCGAACTAGAACAATTAATTTTGAGAAGGGATGTGATTTAATCTAAGTTGACACGAAAAGACAATTAACTACACATAATTAATTAACGAGTAAACAAATGAAATTAACAAAACCTTACTGCACTAACTTGATTTGTAAAAATAATGCAATGATGAGGTGATTATAAAAGTAATGATTAAAGCAACGATTAAACAATGATGAACAAAATAATATAAAACAAAACACACCTTGGCAGATGGTAGCAAATTTTAAAGCAGGAGATATGCATGTAAAGTTAAAAGAGTGGAAATGAGCCAACTAATTCATACGGGCCAGAATTGCAAATAGGCTAGAGAAATCAATCTACATACTTTAATGAATTAAATTTATTGCATGTTATAACGTAAAAGTGGATTAACAAAACAAAAACAAAATAAAAAAAATAAAAGAGAAAACAAAGTAAAGCTACCGTAATTGCATGATTCAATATCAAATGTTGGACATGGCAGATCTATAAAATTGGACTAGAAACAGAATTGGAGTTATATTAAGCTAAAAATTAGAGTGGGCTTTAATACTAAGGTAAACTGATTTTAAAAATTAATGCTAGAATTTATTTAACTACTTGATAATCAACCATGGTCAAGCGAGAGGATTACTAATTTACTAGTGCATGATACAAGTACAGAAGCTAATTAAAAACAAAGAAAGCATGCGGCAAGGTTGTAAACAAACGAGAAAAAAAATTTAATAAGGAACAAGCAATTCACGAGACCCAGACTGTAATATTCTACCAGGTAAAGTAACTGGGAAAAAAAATATACTAAAAGAAAGCAAAGGAATCAGCCAAAACAAGAGTAAAACAAAAAGTTATGCAAAAGGTGACTGAAAGGTAGAACAGAAATCGGCAAACAAAAAATAAAGCAAAGCAAAAAGTGTAGCAAAATGTAAAGTGCTCTCTCAAGGTTTTTGTATGTGTGTGCTATTTATAGCACTTGCTGATCAACTTGTTTACATATGAAAACAAAAGTTGTTTTCCAAGATGCTGCTTTTGGTTTTCAAAGTTTGCTGCACTTGTTTTCCTTCCAAGATTGCTGGCTGCTTTTGTTTATCACGCTGTACTTTTATTTTCAAATTTTACTGCACCGAAATCCTATAAAGTCAAATGAAGGTTTTGGGGTGTATTTGAAATATTTAAATTTGCTCCAAGCTCCTAATTCTTTTTCCTTCTTCTTTTATTTTTCTTCCTCTTTTTCCCTTCCTTGCACTTTATTTCTTTATTTTGTCATTTCTTTATTTTCCTCGAATTTTCCTGAAATGCAACAAAATAATTTATTAAAATACGAGTTCAAGCAATAAATAGTTAATAAAAATATGCAAAAATATGTACTTATCAAATGCCCCCATACCTATCTTTTGCTCGTCCTCGAGTAAAACAAAAAGAAAAATGCAGAATGAAAAAAGTCCTATACTCCTTTTCGTAGGTGTGACGGGTGATATGGGCTAAAAGTAAGCCTTAAATACACCTTTAATATAGTATTAATTATACGCGGAATAGTCCAAACGTGGGGCCCACCAGTTGGGCCCAAACCCTATTTATAATATTAATTTCGTAATTAATATTAAGGGTAATAAACAGCTCAGCAAATAAGATTTGGATAAGGATAATATCTCTTTCAGACTTATCCTATAAAGCATCCAATTCTATATGGAAACTAATTCCTATAAGGAATAGATCAAGAACTTTCCTCAAGGAGGTGACTTATCTATTAAGTCTCCAAATCCTACCATAATTCTCAGGCATCTCAGCCTATATAAAGGGTCAGACCCCTCATCTCAGAACTACGTTTTTTGGCTTGATCTTTGATATTCATCAAAGTACGTAGGCATCTTGTGAAGGCAGAATCAGCCACGAGCACAAGAGCAGCCATTAAAGCACGAAGCTCACACCCCTTACATTAAATACATACGCCCTAGCCGCAATACTAGTAGCCTAGTTTTTATTCCACAACATTTGGCGCCGTCTGTGGGAAAACAACATCAACCATGGTTCAAACACGGAGGACAACATCAACCGAGGCCGTGCCCCTTAACTCTGCTCCACCAACCACTTCTGATCCGCTCATCGTCACTGAGGAAGGACAAATACTCCCATCAACAGGGACGGTCATTCAACCTCTGCCCACTCAGCCCCCAGGGACGACTCCCCATGTAGAGGGGACCCATTCAGTGATTGTCCATCAAGGCCAAGAAACTAACCCTCTCCAGATGGTGGTTTCTCCTCTTGGTAACGTTGATCGCACAGGGGTACAGATCCATACTACGGATCTCCCTTTGAATACCAACCCTATGTATGGGCTGCCTAACTACCCCCCTCGACGAAGGGAACCTGGACCAAGCGGACACGCCTTACAGATCCGGGATCGAGAATATGATGACTACTCGGGTCCCTATACTGATGATTCATCATCATCTGAGGATGATGATCGAGATGAAGCCCCGAGAAGGCGACGAGCTAGCAAGGAACCCCTAAGAAGAACACGGAGAATCCATGATGGGCCTCCACAAACGATTGAGGAGAGGATTAAGGCTCATGAGGCTGAGATCCAAAGGTTGAAGGATGATATAGTAAGGGAACAGGCAAGACAGAGTCTAATTCGACCCCCTCCAATCTCAGAAAGGATTCCTGTTATAGATTTGGAGAGGTCTTCAAGAAGACAAAAGAGGGCTGATGTCCCAACAAGAGAAGCTATGAGGGTGGAGACCCCCAGGGGTAACCCCAAAGATCTGATGCCACTTGGGGACCCTGACGATCCCACACCTCCGTTTACTGAGGAGGTGATGAATGCCCACATCTCAAGGAAGTTTAAGATGCCAACCATTAAGGCCTATGATGGAATGGGTGATCCCGCAAATCATGTCAGGACTTTCTCGAACGCACTGCTGCTACAGCCTGCTAGTGATGCCTTAAAGTGTAGGGCGTTCCCTCAAACTCTGTCAGGAATGGCTCAAAGATGGTATAGCCGTCTACCTGCAAATTCGATTGGCTCTTTTAAGGAGTTAAGCGCTGCTTTCGTCAGCCAGTTCATCAGTGGGAGAATTCATGAGAAAAGTTCTGCATCCCTAATGTATGTGGTACAAGGGAAGAATGAGAATTTAAGGGATTATCTCAAGCGATTCACCAAGGAGACGCTAAATATCACCGATTTGGAAAATAAGGTGGCCATGGTAGCCCTGGAACACGGAACCACTGACCTCTTCTTCAAAAGGTCTTTGGCAAAACATCCTCCTGAGAACATGGCCGAACTCCAAAGAAGAGCCGATAAATATATCAAGGCCGAGGACAGCATTAAGAAGGAAACCACAGTAGGTAATGGCAAGGGCTCTAATGATTCGAAGAAAAGAAAATCAGAACAAGAATACGACGCTAGGGACAAGTATCCCCGGACTGGCAAGGACTCTGATTCATCACCTAAGAAGGGTTTTGGGTCAAGGTTTTCTGATTACGCAAGATTGAACGCTCCTAGGAGCCAAATTTTGTTGGACATTGAGAAGGATAAGGACTTCCGCTGGCCTAAACCGCTCAGGGGTGATCCCGAAAAGAGAAACAAAGATCTGTACTGTAGATTCCATAAGGATGTGGGGCATGACACAGATGACTGCAGACAGTTGAAGGATGAAATTGAGTTTTTAATCCGGAAGGGAAAGTTAAACAAGTTCACTAAAGGTGAAGACCGTGGAACCCAGAAGAGGGATTATGAAAGAAGAGACAATGATAGGAGGGATAACGATCGCAATCGTAACCCGCAGCCTCGAGGGCCAGTAATTAATATGATTTGGGGAGGACCAACAGCGGCCGGCACTACCCGAAACTCTCGAAAGGCTTATGCCAAGGAAGTGATGCACATCACAGGAGAAGCCCCGAAGCGTGCTAAGACTGAGGCAGTGATTGGTTTTGATGATTCAGATCTTGAAGGGGTGAAATTCCCCCATGATGACCCGTTGGTCATAACTCCAGTAATTGGAAACTCGGAAGTGAAGCGAGTCCTGATAGACAATGGAGCTTCCGTCGATATCTTGTTTCATGATGCTTTTATGAGGATGGGGTATACTGACTCTCAACTAACCCCGACTAACATGCCAATCTACGGATTTAATGGAGTTGAGTCCAAGGTTGAAGGGACCATTCATCTGCCTATGACAATAGGGCAAGAACCTAAGGAGGCCACCCAGATGCTAAACTTTCTAGTAATTAAGGCTGCCTCGACGTACAATGCAATCTTAGGGAGAACCGGACTTCATGCATTCAAGGCTGTTGCCTCTACTTATCACATGAAGGTCAAATTTCCAACCAGGAATGGTGTTGGGGAACAAAAAGGAGATCAGAAAATGGCCAGGAGTTGCTATGTGGCTGCTTTGAGAGCTGACGGAACCGGGGGGCAGGTACTCCCGATTGAAGACATGGATGTCCGTGATGATGGACACCGGGGAAAGCCAGCGGAGGACTTAATACCTATCCCTCTGGAACTAGGCGACCCTGAGAAGGTTACTTATATTGGAGCCTCTTTGAAAGAACCCCTGAAGGGGAAATTAATAGAGTTCTTACAAAGGAATAGTGACGTTTTTGCTTGGACAGCAGCTGACATGCCAGGGATTGATCCTCAACTTATAACTCATAGATTGAATGTTGACCCTAATCGGAAGATAGTACAGCAGAAGAAGAGAAATTTTGCTCCGGAAAGGCAAGAAGCCATTAAGCAAGAAGTGGATAAGCTCTTGGAGGCTGGTTTTATTGAGGAAATTCAGTTTCCCGAATGGTTAGCAAACCCAGTGATGGTCAAGAAAGCGAATGGGAAGTGGAGGATGTGTATAGACTTCACTGACCTGAATGATGCATGCCCAAAGGATTGTTTCCCTCTGCCAAGAATAGATATGTTGATAGATGCCACAGCTGGACATGAGATGCTGAGCTTCATGGATGGGTTCAGCGGCTATAATCAGATTAAGATGCACAAGGATGACATCCCTAAGGTATCTTTCATAACCGACTTTGGTGTTTTCTGCTATCTTGTTATGGCGTTTGGCTTAAAGAATGCAGGAGCTACTTACCAACGACTGGTGAATAAGATATTTGCTCATCTGATTGGAAAAACCATGGAGGTTTATGTCGATGATATGCTGGTTAAAAGCTTGGTCAAGACAGATCATATCAAGCATCTCAGAGAGGCATTTGAAGTACTGAGGCACCACAAGATGATGTTGAATCCAGCCAAGTGTGCCTTTGGCGTTGGATCAGGCAAATTTTTGGGTCTGATGGTTTCTAAAAGAGGCATAGAGGCCAACCCCGACAAGATCAAGGCTATCTTAGACATGGAACCACCGCGCTCTATAAGAGACGTGCAGAAGTTGACGGGCCGGGTAGCGGCTTTAGGAAGATTCATCTCCAAGTCTGGTGACAAGTGCTTGCCTTTCTTTCAAGCACTGAAGAAAGTGAAAAATTTTGAGTGGACTCCTGAGAGCCAAGAGGCCTTCGAGCAATTGAAAAAATATATGGTTGAAGCCCCATTATTGACCAAACCAAGTCCTGGAGAGACTCTTTATCTATACCTGGCGGTATCTGAGCAAGCCCTGAGTGCTGTCCTTATTCGGGAAGAGGAGAAAGTCCAGAAACCTATCTACTATGTAAGCAAAGTGTTGCATGGGGCTGAGTTGAATTACTCACCCATAGAAAAGTTTGCTTTGGCTTTAGTAACTGCCTCAAGGAAATTGCGACCTTACTTTCAGGCACACAAGATTCAAGTTCTGACGAACCAACAGTTGAGGAACATATTGCATAGCCCTAAGGCCAGTGGAAGGCTAATTAAATGGGCGATTGAGTTAGGAGAATTCGATATCACATACAAGCCTCGGACAGCCATCAAGGCTCAGGCATTGGCTGACTTCGTGGTTGAATGTACTATTAACAACCAAGAAGTCGGGGGGCAAGAGATAATGACTACCCCGGAGCAAAAGAAAAAAGAAGAGGAACTTACACCCGATCTAAAGGAATATTGGGTGCTCTATTTTGATGGAGCATCAAAAACAAATTCTAGTGGTGCAGGTTTGGTTTTGCAAAGCCCTGATGGGTTCACAGTTGAGTATGCTTTAAAGCTGGATTTTCCTACTACTAACAATGAGGCAGAGTATGAGGCATTAATAGCTGGTTTGGGTTTAGCTAGAATCATGCGGGTCAAAAACCTTAAAGTTTGTGGAGATTCACGACTTGTGATATCCCAAGTAAACGGTGAATTCGAAGCTAAGGATGAGACTATGGCGAAATACCTGAGAGTGGTGAAGGCTGTTATGTCTCAGTTTGAGGAATGTCATGTTGAGCACATCCCGAGAGAAGAAAACGTTAAGGCCGATGCCCTGTCTAAGTTTGCTTCTTCCGAAATAGAAAACTATGCAGGGAGTGTTTACTTCCAGGTCTTGAAGGCCCCGACTATTAACTCAAAATTAGTGGCACCAATTGATTTGGGGAGCTGTTGGATAGATCCTATGAAGGCACACCTGGAGACCGGTTGGCTCCCAGACAATGCCATGGAGGCACGAAAACTCTCAGTAAGAGCGTTAAGATATACTTTGATTGAGGGTATTCTGTACAAAAGGTCGTTTGTCATCCCGTACTTGAAATGTCTAAGGCCTTTAGAGGCAAGGGAAGCATTAGAGGAAGTTCATGAAGGGATCTGTGGGCAACATTTGGGGGGCAGAGCCCTAGCTCACAAGATAATTCGTTTAGGGTTTTATTGGCCGGAGATGTTGGCTGATGCACAAAACTATGTCAAGAGATGTGAGAGATGCCAGAAGCATGCCCCAATTGTGAGGCAACCGCCTGAGATGTTGACCTCTATCAACTCTCCCATTCCGTTTGCAATGTGGGGGATGGACATACTTGGACCCTTTCCCATGGCTTCAGCACAGAGGAAATTCCTGATAGTGGCCATTGATTACTTCACTAAGTGGATTGAGGCTAAACCCCTGGCCAAGATAACCACCAAGCAAGTTTCCCAGTTCTTCTGGGAGAACATCATTTGCAGATACGGAATCCCACGAATCCTTGTGACAGACAATGGGACACAGTTCAATAATGAGGAGTTTAAGAAGTATTGTGAAGAGAATGCGATTGAGCTCCGCTTTACCTCAGTGGCACATCCACAAGCCAATGGGCAAGCTGAGGTAGCTAATCGAATTATCCTTGATGGACTGAAGAAGAGGGTCGAGCGCTCTAGGAACACTTGGGTAGATGAACTGCTGCCCATACTCTGGGCGTATCGTACCACTTGTAAGGTAACAACTGGAGCAACCCCATTTTTGCTGGCTTATGGAGCCGAGGCTGTTGTGCCCTTGGAGATCATGCAGGCATCACCTCGAATCGAGGCATATGAGCCAGAAACTAATGAAGAAGGGATGAGACTTGCCCTGGACTTAATTGACGAGGTTAGAGATGAAGCTAATGCTAGGAATGCTGAGTATCAGAAGAGAGCCTCTTTTCATTACAACCAAAGAGTTAAAGAAAGATTTTTTCGACAAGGCGACATGGTCCTAAGGAAGATTGAAGCCTCAGGAGTTGGCCAAAAAGGAAAGTTAGCACCAAACTGGGAAGGACCGTATCTGGTCAGGAAGGTGTTAGGACGAGGATCTTACAAGTTAGAAACCTTGGATGGGGTTGAGGTGCCCCGGACTTGGCATGCTGTTAACCTCAAAGTTTATTACGTTTGAGATCTTTTGATAAGGGCTTGAACTTTTATCTATTTATTAGGAATAAGGTTCGAATGAAACCATTATAGAGCATGTTGCTCCCAGTAGTTGATAGAGTATCTATGTAAGGGTTGAACCCATTTTATTAATGTCCTTTGACAGCATAATGGAATTTATTCTGTTTTCCCTATTGGTTATCCTTCCTTGCTAAAATAAACGAAAGACGAATGTTGGACCGACTTATAAGTTTAAGTACCATTCAAGAGGCCAAGTGCTCAAAAAATTCTAAAGTATTAACAAACTATGAGCAAAGGTAAGAAAAATGAGCGGAAATAAACTGCATAAATAGTTAAGTTAGAAATTACAAAGGCCCGAAGGCTATTAAGTCAAATGATTGAAATCCAGAGTTCAGAAAGGCGAATGATAAATAAATAAAGCCTAAGGGGCCTTAGGGGCCTCCTTAGCAGGAGAAGCATCCTCAGAGCTGGTCTCAGTAGTAGACCCCTCGTCGGCAGAGATAACAGCACCAGGCTGGGCTAGAGTAGGCTCGGGATCCAAAGCTGAAGTAGTGGCAGTAGCATGCTCCTTAACCAAAGCATCATCCTCCCCAAACAGCTCTTCACTGGAACCAGGCCCCTGTGTCAAGGCATTGGGAAGGTGAGGGCTAGGAAAAGCAGAAGGCAAAAATAACCCTGGATGCTGCCTCAGAACTGCTTCAAGGGCTTTGGTCCACCCGTCAGAAAACTGACTAGGAAAGAGCATCTCATCATGCTGATCCATGAGAGTCTTGTACTCATCTGAATCCAGATATTCATCAATATGCTTCTCCTTGTCATCTCTCAGGGCGACCAGCTCCGCATGCATCCCTACCATCTCTTCATCTTTCTTCTTTATTTGCTCTTCCAGCCGATTAATATGGAGAGTCTTCTTTTGAGATTCAGACTCAAAAGCTTTAGACTTCTCTTTCCAAGCTTTGGCTTTGTGAACCAAACTTTGGAAATGGACGTTAGCCTGCATGAAAGGTTAGCATTGAAATCAAGTAATGAACTTAAAAGCCGTTAAGGTATTGAAAGAAAAAAGTTTGAGACTTACCACAGCGAGAGCCTGAGCACCGAGTGCCTCTGACTCCCCAATACCTCCACCAAGGACCATGTCCTTATAATCAGGGGTGGTGATCGAGTTTAAAGACCAATCCATGGAGTGCTTCGTAGAGCCCACCACAGAATCCTGCTTCCTAAAGCCCCAAGGAGGCCTGAAAACCGTCGACTGGACATTAACCTGGGAGCTCCCCTCCAGTCCAGCTATGTCACCATATCTCAACTCCCCTTTATGGACCTTGTGGGGGCGCAGGAAAGGAGGCTCCGTGTTTTTCCCCCGAGGGTCAGCAACCCTCTTAGCCCGAACCATCCTGGCCGTCTCTTCATCAGGAGAGGGTGCAGCCTCCACAATCAATTTCGCAACTGCAAGAACGACCAAAAAGAGAGTTGGAATAAATTCAGTATTAAAAAGTAAATGGCAAAGACCAGTAAGAAAATTACCCCGCTCAGAAACTCTGGAAAGGCCTACTCCCCTTAGAGACTCCTCATTTAAAAGACTTAGGCAGGTAATAGAACTACCGTCTGCCTCGGTCAAAGTATTATAAGCGGCCTGTTCCTCGGTACTAAGGACGATTCCCTTAGCACTTCCATCTGAGACTCTCGAGAATGTCTGCCTAAAGAGAGTGCCCCAATCACCTCCATCCCATTCTAAGTATGCGAACTCATTTTTCCAGCCCGCATTATTATCAGGAATCGACTTGCCATTAAAGATTGGGGGGACTCTAGGACGGAGCTTAACATATACCCAGCCAGGGTTCGTGGCAGGACTATTGTAAAATTGAAAAAGTTTGCGAAAAAGAGCAACTGATAAAGGGAGTTGTTGTCGAAGACACAAAACCATAAAACATAATATAATTCTCCACGCGTTTGGCGGGAGTTGACATGGACTAATTTGCACATCAGCTAAGAGTCTAGGAATGAATTCATGAAATGGAAAACGAAGGCCAGCCACTAGACTCTCCCTATAAACACACAAAGAATTGGGTTTCCAGTGACAAGGTCTGTCACCTGGCTCGGCTGGGACAAGTTTATAAGGTGATTTAATTTTGAAAAGCTTGTTATATCTAGTGATTTCACCAACATCATGATAAGAGCTACAACAGTCATATGCATCTAATTCTGACAAAGAGGGGTAATCATCTCCACGTTGATTTAACATATCTACTAGAGATGTGTAAGAAGAGCGAATGGTGATTGTACCTTTGGAGGAGGCAGAATTCATCTTTGCAAGGCGAGACTTAGCTTTGTCTTCCATTGATGCTCTTGAAGAAAGGTTCGAAGCTCTTGAAAAACCCAGAAAATATGAAGATTTGAAGAAATCTTCAAAGAAAACCCAGAAGCTATGAAGATATGAAGAAATCTTCAAGGAGAAACCCAGAAACCACCGTGAAGGGGAGGAGCTTCGATAAACTCTCGCCGGAAATCGCCTTGAAATAAAGAGAACTATAGAGAGAATTTCTAGTGAAGTGTTTGAGTAAAAGTGAGAATGAGAAAGTGAACTCTCCACTCTCACTCTTATATATAACTTTTCAGCCGGTTGAAATTCCTCCAAACGGTCAGAAAACCTACAGTAACAGGTCAGAAAAGCCCATGAAACCGGCCCAAATTAAGGCCCAATTCTAGGACATTCTTAGGAAAATATCTTTGAAAAATATCTTAGATATTTTGAAGAAAATTATGGGTATTTTTTAAAAAATATATCATAGACAATAAATCCTGGATTTGGATCCAAATAGCCCGGATGGGCCCAATAACAACTATGAGGATAAGCCCATTTTGAAAAGAAAAGTACCAGGCCCCATAAGAATAGGCCCAAAGCCAAAGTCGCCCTTAATTCGACCAGAATCCTGGTCGAAACGACCAAGAATCCTGGTCGAAAAACCCTTCGACCAAAGCGTTGGAAACGCCCTTAATTCGACCAGAATCCTGGTCGAAACGACCAAGAATCCTGGTCGAAAAACCCTTCGACCAAAGCGTTGGAAACGCCCTTAATTCGACCAGAATCCTGGTCGAAACGACCAAGAATCCTGGTCGAAAAACCCTTCGACCAAAGCGTTGGAAACGCCCTTAATTCGACCAGAATCCTGGTCGAAACGACCAAGAATCCTGGTCGAAAAACCCTTCGACCAAAGCGTTGGAAACGCCCTTAATTCGACCAGAATCCTGGTCGAAACGACCAGGAATCCTGGTCAAAAAACCTTTCGACCAAAACCATTCTGAGGCCCTTATTTCGACCAGAATCCTGGTCGAAACGACCAGGAATCCTGGTCGAAAAACCCTTCGACTAGAGCAAAATTGGACCCTTATTTCGACCAGAATCCTGGTCGAAACGACCAGGAATCCTGGTCGAAAATCTCTTCGATCAGGAAGAAAAAGAAGGCCTTAATTCGACCAGAATCCTGGTCGAATTCCTGGTCGAATTTCTGATCGAAAATACTCAGTCCTGGTCGAAATTTGCTATAAAAATTGATTTTCTGACAGTTAATCTTCACAGACGTGGAATTTTGATACCTGTAGGTACCATAATAGGATAAAAATGGAAATACGAGGAATTTCATAGATAATTCCTTGAAGAAAAAAGACTCTGTAACTAAAGTTATGGAAATTGCTTAGCCTCGAATAAGGCATATCGTCGTAAACGTGTCGGTCGCTCCACACTTTGCATCAAGACGACATTCGTGAAACACTAGTGTACAAAGCCCTGACCCAAGTCTCACGAAAGACAGATAAAACTTCAAGGAAAACCTGATCAGTTTTCCTAGAAGTTGGGGGGCAAATGATATGGGCTAAAAGTAAGCCTTAAATACACCTTTAATATAGTATTAATTATACGCGGAATAGTCCAAACGTGGGGCCCACCAGTTGGGCCCAAACCCTATTTATAATATTAATTTCGTAATTAATATTAAGGGTAATAAACAGCTCAGCAAATAAGATTTGGATAAGGATAATATCTCTTTCAGACTTATCCTATAAAGCATCCAATTCTATATGGAAACTAATTCCTATAAGGAATAGATCAAGAACTTTCCTCAAGGAGGTGACTTATCTATTAAGTCTCCAAATCCTACCATAATTCTCAGGCATCTCAGCCTATATAAAGGGTCAGACCCCTCATCTCAGAACTACGTTTTTTGGCTTGATCTTTGATATTCATCAAAGTACGTAGGCATCTTGTGAAGGCAGAATCAGCCACGAGCACAAGAGCAGCCATTAAAGCACGAAGCTCACACCCCTTACATTAAATACATACGCCCTAGCCGCAATACTAGTAGCCTAGTTTTTATTCCACAACAACGGGTAATTTTAGGTTTACCAACCCGTTAAACCTATAGACGATCTCTACAGGAGGAGTGTTGTCTCCTAAGGGTTTACAGAAGATATACCCATAAAATCTTTGAGATAAATCAGCAAGTATCCAACTTTCCTCTTTTACTCTAGCTTTCATTGGTGTCAACAAAACAATTTTGTAGGAAAATATATGCCTTAAAGATTATTCTAATAATAGCCAAGTTATAGGTTCCCACAATCCACATGATTAGACTAAAAATTTACAAAAAATCCCAAGGTGTGTAGTGAATTTAAGGCCTTTGATGGATTAACTGCATACGAACATTTTCTCTTTTTCAACCAATATTGAACTGACCCAATCTCTATCAAAACAAGTATCTAGCCAAACTTCACGTTCTTAGTAGTTAGACCGACTGTGCAATGGTTGAGGTCCCAAAAGACTTTTGCATCAATACCCATTTAGCGAGTTTTAGGTCAACAATCCCAGATCACAAGGGACCTTAGGTTGCTAGGCACAAAGTCCCCTCGGACTTACTTACTCGGGTTATCAATGAGCCCAACCTAGCCGATTTCCCTACTAAGAATTTATTACAAAATTACACTAGCACTCTACAAACATTTATTGACTCTTTTTTTTTTCTCTTTTTTTTTTTGACACTATAGGAGCAAACTCTCGCAAAGGTTTGATTCGACATTGTTCTAACATGTGGGTTCTCTCTCAGGTATCGAATAACATTCCTATACAATTCTTCCATCAGAGGTCTTGTGCAAATGTGCCGTCTTGGTCTTTTAAGCAAAAATTTGTTCGACACAAGTTTCATGTGGAAAACCTTACCTGACTACGTTCAAATTATCTAAAGGCATTATACATATAATTTTCAAAAAAAATGGTCAACACCAACTAGTTCTAGAATTTAAAGAGTGGGAAGGACAACTAAGCTAAAATATCTCTATTTTTGGATTTTTTTTAAATTTTTCAATTTTTTTTTGGATTTTTCAATTTTATGTATTTACACTAAAACCCTCCCCCATACCTAAATCATGCATTGTCCTCAATGGATGCAAAATGAAAGATAAATGACAAGGGAGAATGGTGAGAAAATACCTGATAAGGATGAAAGAGAGTTTACAATTACCTACTGAAGAAACTTACTTGAATCATGGATCGATGAGGTAGATAACCTCTTCCTCGGGATCAATTGGCAGCTCTAAAAATGGTTTGAGTCTCTGTCCATTAACTTTGAATATATCACCATTTTTAGGATTTTCAATTTCAACAGCACCGTGAGGAAAAACGATCCTAACAATATAAGGACCTTCCCATCGGGATCTCAATTTCCCGGGAAATAAATGAAGCCTAGAATTGTACAAAAGAACTTTTTGACCAGGAGAAAAAGATTTTCTCAAGATAGATTTATCATGAAAAAGCTTAGTTCTTTGTTTATAGATTTTAGCGTTCTCGTAGGCTTCATTTCTCAACTCCTCGAGTTCAGACAATTGCAACTTCCTATGACTACCAGCGGTTGGTAAGTCAAAATTCAACTCTCGAATGGCCCACATGGCCCTATGTTCGAGCTCAACGGGCAAGTGACAGGCCTTTCCAAAGACAATCCGATAAGGGGACATGCCTAAAATGGTTTTAAAAGCGGTCCGATAGGCCCACAAGGCTTCTATCAACTTAGTTGACCAATCCTTCCTATTCGAGTTGAAAGTCTTTTCTAAAATTTGCTTAATTTGACGATTCGAGACTTCAACTTGCCCACTTAGTTGACCAATCCTTCCTATTCGAGTTGAAAGTCTTTTCTAAAATTTGCTTAATTTGACGATTCGAGACTTCAACTTGCCCACTAGTCTGAGGATGGTAAGGGGTGGCTAGCCGATGAGTTATTGAGTACTTTTTCAAAAGAGACTCAAATTGACGATTCTTGAAGTGCTTGCCTTGGTCACTAATGATAGCCCTAGGTGTACCAAAACGAGAAAAGATATTCTCTTTGAGGAATTTAAGAACGACCTTGTTATCATTGGACTTAGTAGCAATGGCTTCCACCCACTTAGATACGTAATCGACCGCTAACAGAATGTAGAGGTTGCCAAAGGAACTAGGAAAAGGGCCCATAAAATCGATACCCCATACATCAAAAATCTAAATGATTAAGATGGGGTTCATTGGAATCATGTTTCTCCTAGTGATCTTTCCTAAGTGTTGACACCTATTACACGCGGCACAGTATTCAACAGCATCCTTGAACAAAGTAGGCCAATAAAAACCGCTTTGGAGGATTTTAGCGGCTGTTTTCTTAGCACTGAAATGCCCTCCACAGGCTTGGTCATGGCAGAAAGAAAGGATATTCTTGAATTCATGATTTGGGACGCACCTCCGAATGATTTGGTCGGGACAGTATTTAAAGAGATACGGGTCATCCCAAAAGAAGTGTTTGACCTGTGAGAAAAATTTTGATCTATCTTGAGAGGACCAATGAGAGGGAATGTCACCGGTTGCAAGATAGTTGACAATATCGGCGAACCAAGGGGGAGTGGAAATGGACAGAAGTTGCTCGTCTGGAAAAGATTCGTTTATGGGAGAGTCGATGGTGGACTCCACTATCAAGCGGGAAAGATGATCGGCGACAACATTCTCAGAACCCTTCTTATCCCTAATTTCTAGGTCAAACTCTTGAAGCAAGAGAATCCACCTAATCAATCGGGCTTTAGAGTCTTTCTTAAAGAATAGATAACGAAGAGCGGCATGATCGGTGTAGACAATGATTTTCGAACCGATAAGATAGGACCGAAACTTGTCGAGAGCAAAGACTACGGCTAGAAGTTCCTTTTCGGTGGTAGAATAGTTAAGTTGGGAATCATTCAAAGTCTTGCTAGCGTAGTAAATGACATGGGGCATCTTATCGATTCGTTGCCCTAAAACGGCTCCTACCGCATAATCAGAAGCGTCACACATCAACTCGAAGGGAAGATTCCAATCGGGAGATCGAATGATTGGGGCAGAAGTCAATTCTTTCTTAAGATGCTCAAAAGATTGTAAACAATCGCTATTGAAATCGAATTTGACATCCTTCCCGAGAAGATTGGTTAAGGGTCTAGCCTTCTTGCTAAAATCCTTAATGAAACGCCTATAAAAGCCCTCATGGCCTAGGAAGGAACGAATGGATTTGACCGACTT
The DNA here is from genome assembly GCA_036435485.1 of Saposhnikovia divaricata. NCBI lineage: Eukaryota > Viridiplantae > Streptophyta > Magnoliopsida > Apiales > Apiaceae > Saposhnikovia > Saposhnikovia divaricata. The sequence goes on along the minus strand of CM071595.1, from coordinate 49,394,755 downwards.
GGGTGGGGGAAGATTTGCAATGAGGTCAACTTTGGCTTTATCGACTTCTATCCCCTTTTCAGAAATTTTATGACCGAGAACGATCCCTTCCTTAACCAAGAAATGACATTTCTCCCAGTTGAGAACGAGGTTGGTTTCTTTACACCTTTTTAAAACTAACTCAAGATGGTTTAAGCACTGGTGAAAAGACGAACCAAAGATGGAAAAGTCATCGATAAAGATTTCGAGAAAATCCCCTACCATGTCGGAAAAGATGCTCATCATACACCTTTGGAAAGTGGCTGGAGCAGTGGTTAGACCAAAGGCTAAACGTCGATAGGCAAAGGTTCCAAAGGGACATGTGAAAGTGGTCTTTTCTTGGTCTTCGGGAGCAATGGGAATTTGAAAATAGCCAGAATAACCATCTAGAAAACAATAGAACGAATGACCGGCTAACCTTTCTAACATTTGATCGATAAAAGGCAAATGAAAGTGGTCTTTTCTAGTGGCAGAATTGAGTTTCCTATAGTCTATGCACACCCTCCACCCGGATTGAACACGGGTGGGCACTTGCTCATCATTCTCGTTGGTGACAACGGTAATGCCAGACTTCTTCCGAACTACTTGAATGGGGCTGACCCAAGAGCTATCAGAAATGAGATAAATGATCCCATTATCGAGACACTTAAGAATTTCTTTGCGAACGACTTCCATCATGGTGGGGTTCAAACGCCGTTGAGGATCTCGAACGGGTTTCGCATCATCAACTAGGTGAATTCGATGTTGGACAATGGCCGGACTAATTCCTTTAATATCAGAGATACTCCAACCTATGGCCTCCTTATGTTCTCTAAGTACCATAACAAGCTCATCCTCTTGTGACTCGGTCAAATCAGAGGCGATAATAACGGGAAGAGACTCATTAGGACCTAAAAAGGCATACTTAAGAGTGTCGGGAAGAGGTTTGAGTTCTAAATCGGGCGGTGTCGACTCAACGGGTTCACTAGTTTCGAAAAGAGACAGGGGAGATGGTGCAACATCATGATTATTTGTAGGAATGGTGGATTCTAACATTTGGTTGACCTCATTTGTATATTCGGAAACATCCCAGTTTTGACCAAAGTGGTTTAAACAAAAATCAAGAGCATCATTAGGGGTCATGAAATTTTGATCAACTATTTCATCAATTAAATTAACATCCATAGGTTGATCATGAAAATCATCGGGTTCTTTCCCAACATGAAAGATATTGAGGTCAATGGTCATGTTCCCAAATGTTAGTTTCATCAATCCATTCCTACAATTAATCAAAGCATTCGAAGTGGCTAGAAACGGACGCCCTAGAATGACGGGAATTTGATATGTCAGATTCCTAACCGGTTCGGTTTCTAGTACCACAAAATCAACAGGAAAGACGAAATCTCCAACTTTAATTAGCATGTCCTCGATGATCCCCTTAGGAATTTTGATTGATCTATCTGCTAATTGGAGGGTAACGTTCGTCTTTTGAAGTTCTCCTAACCCTAGGGTTTGGTAGACAGAAAATGGAAGCAAGTTCACGCTGGCGCCTAAATCGAGTAACGCCTTGTCCACAAAAGGATTACCTATGACACATGAAATTGTGGGACAACCGGGGTCCTTATATTTCACGGGAATCTGGTTAGAAAGAATTGAGCTCACCTGAGAGGTCAAAAATGCCTTCTTAGGGACGTGAGTAGTTCGCTTATGTGTGCACAAATCTTTTAGACATTTCGCATACGAAGGAATTTGTTGAATCGCGTCTAAAAGAGGAATGTTGACTTTAACTTGCTTGAAAACCTCTAAGATCTTGTCTAATTGAGCAGTTTGCTTATTAGAGACGAGGCGTTGTGGGTAAGGAGCTTTTGGCTTAAAGACTCGTTCATTAGGTTCTTCGGGGACGGGTTTTGTCCCACTCGTTGATCCTTGTTCCTCAGAACTCTCGGGTTCAAGATTAGCGTTTGGTTCAGAATTTGATTCGTCTTCTTCGGGAGACTTGTCACCGACATGATTTTCAACTTGCTTACCGGACCTTAAGGAAATGACAGCGTTCACATTGTGAGGAGGTCTTTGATTGATTGGAAATTTAGGGTTTACCTCGGTTTGACTTGGAAGTTTGTTCTTCTCTCGTTCACAAATGGCGTTGGCTAATTGGCTTACTTGGACCTCTAACTTAGATATGGCTTGAGTACTAGCATTTAAAATTTGCCTATCTTGAGTCATGGTTTGCATGAAGGTCTGTTGAGATTGAGCCAAATTAGTCGTTGATTTTAGAAGCGCATCGAGAGTCTTTTCCAAGGAGTTAATTCTCTTATCCGACTCATGAAAGCCTGGTGGGTGGGTGGGTGCTTGATTTTGATAAGGAATGTGATTTTGAGTCGTGTTTGAGAACGGAACTTGGTTTGGATAGTTCGGCTTTTGAAAAGATGGTGGAGATTGGAAATTTTGGCCTTGGTTCCAAGAGAAATTAGGGTGGTTCTTCCACCCGGGATTGTAAGTTGGTGCGAAAGGATCATTCCGAGGTCTCGGTTGGAACATTGCGTTCACTTGCTCAAAATCGGGACAAGGTTGAGACTCAAAGTTGGAAGAATTAAAATTTGGGTACATAGACATGGGTGGGGGACTACTATGAGTTTCTAGAGCTTCGAGTTTCCTAGCAAGGGTAGCTAGCTTGGCATCGGTTGCAATATTGTTTCCAATTGAGTGTATACCCCTAGAAGAACTAGATGACTCGTTGGACTTGTGAGGTTCCCTAGTAGACTCCCACAACATAGTCTTCTCGGCTAATTCCTCGAAAAACTCCCACCCTTCGTCTTCACTTTTCTCCATAAATCTTCCTTGGCACATAGACTCTAACAACGCGGTTGTTGGACTATCTAAGGCCTCGTAAACAATCTTGCAAAGCCTCCATTTTTCTATTCCGTGGTGGGGGCATTGTGATAAGAGATTTTTAAAACGATCAAAATATTTCCAAAAAGACTCATTTTCCTTTTGATGAAATTGATTTATTTCGTTTGTAATCCTTGTAGTCTTATGGTTTGGAAAATATTTTTTAAGAAAAATTATCACAAATCCCTCCCACGTTGAAATAGAATTAACGGGCAGACTATACAACCATTTTTTGGCATTTTCTTTTAAGGCGAAGTTGATAAGTCTAAGCCTAATGGAGTCTTCGGTCAATTGTTGGATTTTTTGTAGAGCACAAACCTCCTCGAATTCATGAAGGAAAATATACGGATCCTCTCCCTCACTCCCGGTAAACTTAGGTAACATGCTAATATGGTGAGCTTTGATCTCGAAATTATTACCATTTACGGGAGGAAGAGTGATGCACGAAGGTTGAGCGGAACGGGTGGGGTAGCAACGATCTTTTAACGAGACTGCCATGGTTAAAATCGGTTCAAGTTCAACAAGTTCTACGGGCTCGGTCTCGATCTCGATCTCGATCTCGGGAGAAGAAGGAATCGCAATCGTTCTAACTAGTCTCGAATTATCCCTAAGCCAAGTAGGTTGCATAAACAACGAAGTAACCACGTAGCAAGCAAGTGCGGAAAATTTTAAACACACAAAAAAAAGGGTGAAAAATCAAAAGAAAAATCCTATATCTAGGGTTCCTTAATAAAATAACTAGACCTTGCTCCTAACCGTAAGGACCACCAAAAACTTGGTAAATCAGAATTTATTCGGACCGATTTGGCCAGATTAGAGCAGGCATTGCCAAGAGGCCAAACTCGTCACTTAGACACCAAATCTTAATTGGCCAGGTAAGCTTTCGCTTGCCTAGACACCAAAGAGTCGGAATAATTAATGATTACTTCGTTTCTTAGGTACCTTCCTAATTGAGCGCGAAATTTCTAGGGGCCAACGTCTAATTAATTTTATTAAAGGCTTGGTATGCAAAATGATGGATTAAATTGTTTTTGGGCCAAGGAAAGAGTGATGAAATCCCTTCCCTTATCTTTTGATGGGTTTTGCCCTTAAAATTTATTAGAATGAATGCAACAAACAATGAGATATATACGAAAGCGGTAAACAATTACGGATGCTTACACTACGTGTTCAAATCTAAAGAAAAGAAGAATTTAACGTACCTTTGGGTCCTCCAGCAATCACCACAATTATAGGTACAAAAAATATAAAAAATCTAGATGATGTGCCCTAAGTGATTAAATGCATGATGCAACAATTATGTATTTACAACTAATTTTTTTTTATTTTTAATTTTTAATTTTTTCTGATTTTTGTGATTTTTTTTATTTTTTTGTGATTTCTAAAAAAACGAAAGAGGAGAGAGATACGGTTTACCCAAGCAAAGCTTCCAAAATTCCGAGAAAATTCTTCCGCTTTAATCCAAGTCACCCGAATTTTCCTCCAAATTCCTCGAAAAAATGCAAACAAGAAAAAGGGTGAGAAGAGAGCTAATCCGAAAAATCAAAAATTATGGTGCGAAAAATAATTAAGTCCCCGGCAGCGGCGCCAAAAACTTGATGTGCTAAAAACATGACAATTAAAATCGCAAGCGCACGATCATCGTTTTAATATTTGAGATTCGATCCACAGAAACTTATTATTTTCGCAAACCTTAAAATTTAATTAAATCGAACTAGAACAATTAATTTTGAGAAGGGATGTGATTTAATCTAAGTTGACACGAAAAGACAATTAACTACACATAATTAATTAACGAGTAAATAAATGAAATTAACAAAACCTTACTGCACTAACTTGATTTGTAAAAATAATGCAATGATGAGGTGATTATAAAAGTAATGATTAAAGCAACGATTAAACAATGATGAACAAAATAATATAAAACAAAACACACCTTGGCAGATGGTAGCAAATTTTAAAGCAGGAGATATGCATGTAAAGTTAAAAGAGTGGAAATGAGCCAACTAATTCATACGGGCCAGAATTGCAAATAGGCTAGAGAAATCAATCTACATACTTTAATGAATTAAATTTATTGCATGTTATAACGTAAAAGTGGATTGACAAAACAAAAACAAAATAAAAAAAATAAAAGAGAAAACAAAGTAAAGCTACCGTAATTGCATGATTCAATATCAAATGTTGGACATGGCAGATCTATAAAATTGGACTAGAAACAGAATTGGAGTTATATTAAGCTAAAAATTAGAGTGGGCTTTAATACTAAGGTAAACTGATTTTAAAAATTAATGCTAGAATTTATTTAACTACTTGATAATCAACCATGGTCAAGCGAGAGGATTACTAATTTACTAGTGCATGATACAAGTACAGAAGCTAATTAAAAACAAAGAAAACATGCGGCAAGGTTGTAAACAAACGAGAAAAAAAATTTAATAAGGAACAAGCAATTCACGAGACCCAGACTGTAATATTCTAACAGGTAAAGTAACTGGGAAAAAAAATATACTAAAAGAAAGCAAAGGAATCAGCCAAAACAAGAGTAAAACAAAAAGTTATGCAAAAGGTGACTGAAAGGTAGAACAGAAATCGGCAAACAAAAAATAAAGCAAAGCAAAAAGTGTAGCAAAATGTAAAGTGCTCTCTCAAGGTTTTTGTATGTGTGTGCTATTTATAGCACTTGCTGATCAACTTGTTTACATATGAAAACAAAAGTTGTTTTCCAAGATGCTGCTTTTGGTTTCCAAAGTTTGCTGCACTTGTTTTCCTTCCAAGATTGCTGGCTGCTTTTGTTTATCACGCTGTACTTTTATTTTCAAATTTTACTGCACCGAAATCCTATAAAGTCAAATGAAGGTTTTGGGGTGTATTTGAAATATTTAAATTTGCTCCAAGCTCCTAATTCTTTTTCCTTCTTCTTTTATTTTTCTTCCTCTTTTTCCCTTCCTTGCACTTTATTTCTTTATTTTGTCATTTCTTTATTTTCCTCGAATTTTCCTGAAATGCAACAAAATAATTTATTAAAATACGAGTTCAAGCAATAAATAGTTAATAAAAATATGCAAAAATATGTACTTATCAGCCGACACTGAAAGAAAAATAATAAAAGGAGGTTAGCTATTAAAAAACATGAAGCGAAGAAACAAAATAATACAAAAAGTACCAATCATGCTCTTCAGCCAAGACCCATCCCTAGTAATAGACAATGGGAGTCTGTCTTCGGGAACTAAGGGAGTGTTCAGTTTTCGATAAAGAGACTTCTCTTCATCGGAAAGAGCTTTCAACTTGACCCTATCGATCTCAACTTCCCTTCACTCCGAAAACCTAGGAAGGCCGGGCCCAGTGACATAACACCAATGGTTGTGCGTCTTCTTATTACTTGAGTTAGTTGCCGCCCAATCGGAGCGACCCACTCTTCGGGTAATGTTATAAAAACCAGGGGACTTGGCATTTTTACGGACATCATAATGGTGCCAGAAAAGAACTGATAAAGGAGGCACATCGCGCTGCAAACATCGGTATTGGAAAACGTTCATATGGATGAAACTATTCGGATCTAACTGACCGATCGCTATACCCATTTCCCTCAGAAGAACTTTTACAAGGGGCAACAAAGGAAAGCGGAGCCCACATACGAAGGCAGTCTCCGATACACCTGTGGCGATCTCTTCGGGTTGATCATTGACTGGTATGCCCGGGGTGTCGTATATACGATCGGTAGAATCGGGTAAAAAACAACGATAACCTTCGGGAAAATCGAATTTTACCCTGAAAGTATCTAAGTCCTCTTGTTTCAAAATAGAAGATTGATTAGCGGCAGCATACACGGTGCCATCCTCAAAAAGCAAAGCAGGAACATGGCCCACGGCATGCCCCGAAGGACCTGTTTCAGGGTTTGCCATTGAATCTGGAAAAAGAAAGGTGAGTCGTTACTCCAATACTCGGGGACAGAAAGACAAAAATCAAATAATAAACTATAGCCGAAGGAAATCCCCGAGTATGAATAGACCAACGATAAATTTAAAAAAACAAAGAAAAAGAGGACTACGGCGAAGGAAGTTCTTATACTCAGAATTAAGAAAAGTCGGACACTCGAAGAGACTTTACACATTGGAAAAACTAAAGCACATTATCTGAAGAAAATACTTTTGAAAGAAAAACATCAAAGATATATGGCAGAAATGGACTTACTTGTTGAAGTGAGTTGTCGATGATAGTTGAAAGTCCGTTGATTGCTCTGAGGTCTCGCACAAAAAGAATTCTGAAAGCAAATAGGGTAAACAAGATACAAGGACGTAAATATATATACAGAAATGAATGGATGAGATGTATAGACGGTTCAATACCCTTGTCCCAGATAACGACACGTAAATTGAATACAACTGTCGCCTCAAAAGACGCTCCTTCAAGGGAGATATATCGATCGGCTAGACTCTTCGGTCAAGTTAGACTTCGGTCTTATTTCCAAACCGACCGAAGCCCGGGGACATGTTAAAGGGCCCGATCTTATAAGCCTTTGAGGGCCCAATCCAATAAGCCTTTGGGCTCATGACCGTTAAAACCATGCGATTGGACCAGGCCCATCCGAATCATCTAGCTGAAGACAGTAAAAACGGTCGACCGTTGCCAGTGTAACGCCTTACCATTTATCGCCCTCCATAACTGAGAATCAAGAGGATCGTCAACGGTACTATTCACAGACATAATATAAATAGACACAATTATCAGGTGATAAACACAATCACACACCCTGAGATACACTGATTTACATGAGCTTTACGTTTACGTTTCCACTACACTTTTACTGATTCTCACACCGGAGGTGAATCGGGGGGTAACATCCTCGCATTCTTCTCTTTGCAGGAGCTACACGAACCTGTTCTTGGCATACCGAGGATAGGTTTGTCCGAAGCATAAATCAAGCCCTGGCACAAAGAGTTAAAAATAAAGTCAGAGATAGCATCTGATCCACGCATTGCTATGCAAATGTGCTCAGCTAGAGGTGACTGGGTACTTGGAAGAGCAGGCTAGAGCAACACTAATTTGTTTAAACCTGTTGAGGATGTTGACTATGATGAGAGCCTTCTTTTGTGGCACATTTCCACTGAACTCTTGTACAGGGATACGAAAGATGAAAATATTGAACCCCCACAGCATCACAGAAAAATAGCCAAGTTAATATCAGACTACATGATATATCTATTAATCATGAAGCCTGGTATGATGTCAGCTGTTTCTAGAATGGTAATTGCAAGTTTTCGTCAAACTTGTGATGACGCTACACGTATCTTTGACCGTAATTTATCAACAGAGGAGAGGCAACTTCCAAAGGAGCAGTTACAGGGGATAGCTTGCGAAACACTTTATGATTTTGTTAAAGGTGTAAATACTTCCCCCATATTGGTGGGTCCAGCTATGTTAGCCGATGAGCTGAAAAGGATAGAATTTCAAGAGAGATGGAATATAATGAGCAGGGTTTGAGTGGAACTGCTATCATACGGGGCAAGTCATATCAAGTCAAGCGCTCACGCTCACTGAGTAAAGGTGGAGAATTTATAACTGTTGTTTGGTTACTCATGACTCACCTCGGCTTGGTACATCAGTTTGACGGCCCGTCCAAAATCATCAGCAGGATTGAATGGCTTGAAGCTTAATCTGATTGAGTGGGGCTATTAATGAATTTGGCCCAGTTTTACATTCCCTTCAATTTTTATATTAATTTTCAAAAAAAAATGGAAATGTCGGAATAATATTGTAATTATAATTTTTTTTATTGTAACTCTATTCGGTTGCACAAATAACATAATTTTATAAAATATTTATTTGACCTTCTTAATTTTGATTTTTTTATTAGATAATGTCATCGATATAATTGTTTCATTATGTTGTAAATAAATAAAATATAATATTTTTACATCACTGGATGTCGCTGATAATGTTTTACTGAGTTAAATATTTGAAAAAAGAAACGTAATACAACTACAATATCAATTAAAATGATAACTTAATGATTAATTTAAATAAATTATTTTGTGCCCGTGTGAAGCTTCACACCGGTTACTAATTCAAAAAGGGTAATATAAATGAGGGACCTACAAACTTAATACATAAGAAATAAGACTAATTCGCAATTTGCATCCCATAACTTTCGCCCAATCTCAGTTAAGGTTCTGTATTTTTAACTTTAACAGTTTGCACCCTAAACTTAGGAAACGCGGTCAATCAGCATCCCTTAACGTTAAATCAGACGTTAACGTTAATTTTCAGAGGGGTATTTTCGGTAATGAGTATAAATTTCAGTTTGCATCCCAGAATTTTTCTCGAATCTCACTTTAGATCTATAATTAATATTTTTTTATTTTTATAATGATTACTATTATATTTTCTTTGTAATTCACATTATCAAAAAATAATTTACTTATATTGTTCTTTATGTTGACTTTAAAATGTTAAAATTGGACCATTAATTAATTTGAGCTAGGTTATATAAAGTTTTACGCATAAACTTTATAATTCTAGCTATATCTTGTGCTCTAAAAGTTCGATTTACAAAATTAAAAGTTTTGGCGTCAATTTTTTTAACGTCCGTTAAAAATATTTGACGAAATGAAATCATCTATTAAAAAAATAATAATTTAGTACATAAAAGATCAACAATTATAAAAGAGTGATTTTTATACAAAAAATAGTAGTTGAGGCCATCAAACTGCAGTTATGATATGTGAAATCATCACTAAATAAAATAATATGTTGTGAGTTTCGCGTGAGTTGTAAAATTTTGTAAATCGAACTTTTAGAGCACAAGATATAACTAGAATAATAAAATTTATACGTCAAAACTTTATATAACCTAGTTCAAATTAATTAATGGTCCAATTTTAAAATTTTAACATCAACATAAAGAACAATATAAGTAGATGATTTTTTGATAATGTGAATTACAAAGAAAATCTAATAGTAATTAGTATAAAATAAAAAAAAATATTAATTATAGATCTAAAGTGGAATTCGAGCAAAATTCTGGGATGCAAACTGAAATTTATATTCATTAACGAAAATACCCCTCTGAAAATTAACGTTAACGTCTGATTTAACGTTAAGGGATGTTGATTGACAGCGTTTCCTAAGTTTAGGGTGCAAACTGTTAAAGTTAAAAGTACAGAACCTTAACTGAGATTGGACGAAAGTTATGGGATGCAAAGTGCGAATTAGTCAAGAAATAATGCATTTCACATTTCTTCCAAAAGCAGCCATCACAAATAAACAAGATGTAAGGATTAAATCAAACAATCACAAGCAGTATCTAGATTCTATGTAAAAAAATTCAGAAACAATAAAATTAACACACAAGATCTACATGGAAATCCCTCAAATAAAGATAAAAATCACAGGCTGGCAACAAGAAATTCACTAGAAAGATAAGAGAACAATCCTAAAAGGGGCTCAAAGGCACAAGGAGGATTAAAAAGATTACAATTGAGGCACCAACCTCAACAGTCTCCACCTTGGCTCAAATTCCAGAGAAAAATCAACTCGTCATCGTCGTGAAAGCCTCTACGGGCTATTTCAAGCTGTTCAGACCAATCAAGCTCAAGCATTGCTTGAACTTGTGCAGAGGAATGATCTTAGTAATATCTGTAGGGTTCTCCGTTGTATGAATTTTATGGATTACAACTTCCCCTGCTGCAACAATGTCTCGGATAAATTGATGCTTCACATCAATATGCTTGGTTCTTTTGTGATAACGATTATTCTTGGTCAGGTCAATAGTTTCTTGGTTATCACAAAATACAGAAAGAACTTCATGTGACAGACCGAGTTCAACAACCAAACCTCTAAGCCATATCACAAAATACAGAAAGAACTTCATGTGACAGACCGAGTTCAACAACCAAACCTCTAAGCCATATAGCTTCCTTAACACCTTCAGTAGCCTCAATATATTCAGCTTCTATTGTAGGTAGGGCTGCAACTGATTGGAGAGATGATTTCCAACTGACCGCACAGCCATAAATAGAAAAGATGTAACTAGAAAGAGACTTTCTGTGGTCAAGATCACCACCATAATCACAATCAACATAGCCAATAATGATTTCAGAACTGGCCTTACTCGCATTGAATACCAAACCAAAGTCTGATGTACCCTTTACGTAACGGAGGATGAAAATCTGAATAATTTATTTGAATAGCTAAGATTTCTTAATGAATGAAAAATCGGAATGTTGGATGAGCAATGTTTGATTATTTTTTAAAAGTTTCTATACACTGATATTTGCATGTTATATAACTAGTCATAAAAATATTCGAGTCATGGAGTCATGATATAGCATCAACAGTAGAAAAGTTCGGTTTATAGAACAAGGCTCATCACAAAAGAATGTATTCATTCTACAATTTTTTTTGATCTGACTCATATATGTTCTGCATCTGCAAATATGTATCAGTAATGTTCAATATCGTATGTATTCTTAAGCAGGCACAAACAGAGTAATATAGCTAGTGTCCGGAGTTCGATACAAAACAAAAATCCGTTGCATATGAATGGGAATGTCAAGACTAATACAAGTAACCAGTATGAACTGATCAGGACCAAAATACACCATGACTTTAAGAATCTAAAAAAAAAATCCTTTAAAATCCGGATCGAATACACCCCCTTAGCTCCCGTTACAAAAACAACTAAAATAAATTGTCAAAAAAGATTGTAAGCACAAAAATTAAAATCCGTTATTTATTTTTGATACTTGGGGATGGATGGATGGATCATCCCTTTGTCTTTTTTCTATTTTGACGGTGGTCCATAGATTGCGCACTCTTCAGGACAGGCCCCTACACATGCTTGGTATTGGGCATCGTTAATCTTTCCTTGGTCTTTATCATCTTGGCAGACACCAGTGCAATCTTCCATGCAATGAACAGCCTTGACCACAGTAACAAGTGATCCCATCGTAACTAGACACATTACTAACATCCCTACAACAACCATCTTATTATCGACACCCATATCGATCGTTGATCACCAATATATCTTTTCTGCTTCCCTGCCTTTTCTTAATCCAAATGCATGTGTAATATCTGTATTTCTATCCTGTTTTTCAACTTGAAACAGGGCATGTTTGTGGTGCCAGATTGCTCTTGAATTGCATGGCATTGCTTAAATTACTGGAATGCATGGCATTATTTAATGTTCGCCACATTATTATTTGTCATTGAAATTAAAACACCTCCCCCCCCCCCGGGGGCAAGTTTGTATTCTTTTTGTAATATTCAAAGTATTTTGTTTATATTTAATAACTAATGATCAAATTTCTCTGAAGTTAAGTGATGATTAAACAAAGCTGTTATCCCCATTAATCTCCTGTTACAACTACATTGTTATTTTGTGTTTAATTTTTCCATTAGAATCCTGCTAGAATTAGATTTCATATGTTCAACTACTAATTTATTTTCTCCACAAATCCTATTAGAATTACTCCATATTTAAAGTCGAAGAAAACTGTTTAATGGTACTTAGTGCACTTTTCGAAATCAACCAAATATTAGAAGAAAACTATGTCAATAGTATTATTCAGTACATTTTTCGAAATCATTCTTTTTTCTTTGAAATGTAATTATTGATTCATATTGCATTTGGTTGCATGTTGATCAATTATAAGTGATTGTCCTTGAAGATCGGTTGTCATAGAAAAGAACGAGACGGGTGATTAAATATATTAGCTGTTGCTCTTCAATTCTTAACAGCTCAAGTCATATGTTTTAGGACTACAAGACACTCCACACAGCTCAAGTCATATGTTTTAGGACTACAAGACACTCCACACAAAAAAAATGCATATCAAATGAATAACTAAAAGGACAGCCCCTACACCCCTTTCTATAAGCAAGAAAATCAACACTTTGCATCATTATTATGTTTGATTTCCTGTTGTCTGTATTAGATACAGAGACTGATTATGCTTATTCAACTCTTTCTGCTTACGAAGAAAGCATCAAATTTAGGTAGTCCCAGTCTCCCAGTGACAATTTATTCATGTTTAATTAGCTAGCTAGATCATTAAAGTAACACTGTGTGGACAACCCCATACATCTCTACTGGTTGATCTAGATAACTGAAATTTAGAACAAAACAGATCAAGCAAAAGGCCTTTGATTATTGCAGTCGAGATTATTCCCATACCCCACTCGGAGGATATCACAGTACTTTTTTTAAAAACCAATTCTATCCTGCACTCTACTATCGGTCCCTCTATTGCACTCAAGTCCGCCATTTATAATATTGGGAATCACACTATAGCCAGGGACACGATTTGCTGCATTATCCGCAGCAGCAGGAGACTATCTTCCGGTGATCACACTTTGACTTGATGACTTGTTGCTTTGTGGAGTCATCCAGAATCATATAGCAGTCTTGAATGATATGGTTGCATCTGTATAGTTACTAGATCAGAATTATTTATGAGGTCTACTCCAACTGCTTTTCCAGCTTGGCCATAATTGTAGTTACTGATCAATTAGTGCAAAACAAATTTTCGATTATCAGAGTACATTTAGATTAAGTCATTAAGATTGATTAGTAATTAATGGATACTAATGGACTTACTGAGTGATTTGGATGGTCCTCTACCATAATATTGTTTGCCAGAAGCACAAGGCCAGTCTCGCGAAGTGCAGAATGTACCTGAATGACTGGATTGTTTCTCTCCGCTAAAAAACAATACCCCCATGCATATGGACCATCTGGTGCACTTGCCCATCCACCTGAAACACAATTGATCATCTATCACATGTCATATTTCAAATATATTATCATTGCAACTAAGTAGTATATATTATCATTCCACCACTAGGGGCAGGTCTTGAACCACCACACTGGCTCTGGCAGTTAATGCAGTACTCAGCGGTGGTGCCACACCACCCGAATAGGCGGCAACACATTCCATTTGGGCACAAAGCATTCCCAGCTTGTTTTTCACAATGTGCTGCAGAAGTTGCTAAAGACAAATCCAGTTTGCAGATTGTCACTATCCAGATTTCCACCACCCGATAGGCGGATGGGCACAAAGCATTCCCAGCTTGTTTTTCACATTGTGCTGCAGAAGTTGCTAAAGACAAATCCAGTTTGCAGATTGTCACTATCCAGATTTCCATCTTTATGCTTCTTGATGCTACTTAATTATCGATATATAAAAGTATGACACATGCACATATCTATAGGATAAAACTATTCTGATAATTGCGTCAAAAAAAAAAAAAAAAAAACTATTCTGATAATGACATATCTAACCTTATACATAAAATAATTAATCTGTTTGATGGATGTTTTTGACTTTTTTAGGGAAAGGAGGGAAGCAGATAAACACAGTCAGTTAACAGCTCCCTGTCGATTATGTTTGTTTAATTGTGTTACATGTGATCTCACATATTTTCTGTTTCAATTCAATTTTGATGGCTACTTCTTGGATATATTTTGTAATAACCATATATGCATGATGACATGCTCTGTAAGGAGGTTAAAGTCTAGCATGTATAGGAGCAATCTACTGAGTAAGAACTAGATTACCATTTTAATAGAATTTTCTCTCGATGGGCCTGATATATGTCTTATGACCTGGTGCAGCAGCCATCTAGATAATTCTTATGTATGCCGTATAATTTATGATAACCTAGTGCAACCATTTGCATTAATGTTTTGACAACTTCTACTTCTAATTACAAATGTAGATTGACTTGGCTTCAAATGAAGTCAGGGCCTGGTAGAGAGTTGAGTTCTGCATTTTTAAAATTTTCAAGTCATGAGCCCGAAATGGAGGAGAAATACATCATGAAAGCTGGAAAGTCTTTGTAAAGTTAAAGGGCTTTGATGATAATGCTAGTGGTGAAGATTTTGATCAAATTTTGTATTTCCACTTCAGATGCTAAATTTTTATGACTGGAGACTGGTCAGTTAATTCGATAGTGGATATACTTTAGAATTTTCTTATGGAGAAATCCATGATGACATGCAGCATCCAAATAATTATGCATATTTGTCGTCCCCAGAGCAGGAACGGTTATTATATGACTGCGGCGAAACACCATTAGAAGTGGTTTAAACACCTAACTGAGTACATATTGGCGTTTGTCTGTCACTGTGTCTACAAATAGATTGAGGGGATCTTAATCGACTAAAACGTTTTGTTGGGCATGAGAGCACTATCATTTGACATATATAAATCTTATAGGTAGTTACATATTACATTATCCATATGTTCTATTTTCAGAGATCACACATATTCAGCAATCAACTCTTAATGTTTTCTGAGAAATCCATCAAATTTATTTATAATCCCGGTGACAATTTATTCATGTATAATTATCTAGCTTAGATCATTAAAGTAACAGTGCTTGGGCAACCCCGTACATCTCTACCTGTTGATCTAGCTAACTGAAATTCCGGAACAAAAAGATCAAGCAAATGGCCTTTGACTGTTGCAGTCAAGATTATTCCCATACCCAACTCTGAGGATATCACAGTACCTCTTGTAAAAACCAATTCTATCCTGCACTCTACTATCAGTCCCTCTGTTGCACTCAAGTCCACCATTTATAATATTGGTGATTACACCAAAGCCAGGGACACGATTTGCTGCATTATCTGCAGCAGAAGGAGTCCATCTTCCGGTGATCACATTGTGGCTTGATGGCTTGTTGCTTTGTGGAGTCATCCAAAACCATATAGCTGTCTTAAAGGATATAACTGCATCTGTAGCTACCAGATCAGGATTATTTATGAGGTCTGCTCCAATTGCTTTTCCAGCTTGGCCATAGTTGTAGTTACTGATTGACAAGTCCAAAACAAAGTTTGATTATTAGAGTACAACTTAATTAAGTATTTAAGACTAAAGACTGATTATTTAATACTCATGGACTTACTGAGTGATTTGGATCGGTCCTCTACCGTAGTATTGTTTGCCAGCAGCACAAGGCCAGTCTGGGGAAGTGCAGAATGTACCCGGATTGTTTCTCTCCGCTATAAAGCAATATCCCCACGAATATGGACCATCTGGTGCACTTGCCCATCCACCTGCAAGACCATTGACCATCTTTCATATGTTATATATTGAATTATTAATCGATGCAACTAATAGTATATACCTATGTAATCATGTCGGGTATATGTCTGTGTACAGAAAGTGTGAACAATATTTTAAAAAAAAAAATTGCCTGTAGTTTCGTGAGATGTTTGAGCCAAGAAAGCTGCAAGTTCTTGTTTACGCTGGTCAGTGCTTCCAGTAGTACCAAAACCATTGAATGATTTTGCTGCGTTTATAAAAGCACTGTATGTATAGAAACCATTACTCTTGCAACTTCCATCGTTACGATGTTTAAGCATTTGATTAAAGAGAGATTCAGTAATAATGGAGCTAACATCTCCACTTCCACCACTAGGGGCAACACATTGGCTCTGGCAGTTACTGCAGTAATCAGATGTGGTGCCACACCACCCGAATTGGCTGCAACACATTCCATTTGGGCATAAAGCATTCCCAGCCTGTTTTCCACATTGTTCTGCGGAAATTGGCAAAGACAAAGCCAAAATGCTGATTGTCACAATCCAGAAGTACTTCATCTTTTTGCTTCTTAGACTTTTGAGTTATTGAAATATGAGAGTCTGACACACATTTATATAGGCGAACTTAACTAATGATGACACAAATAGCTAAACGTCATGGATAAGATAGTCAAGCTGTTCGATGGATATTTTTGACTTCTCTACAGAAATGAGGGAAGAAGAGGAAGACTTTCAGTCAGCAGCCCTACTCATTTATTTTTGTTTAATTGTGTTACATGTGAAATCATCATACATTTGCTATTTCAATTCAATTTTGATGGCTACCTCGTAGATATTTTTTTGAATTTCTTGGAAATTAGAGGGACGACATGAATTGCCTTCTCAAATATGTGCATGCATGATGACATTTTCTTTAAGAAGTTAAAGATCAGCATGTAGAGGAGGTACACTATTCAAAGTTTATCTCAATGAGCCTGATATTTGTCGTATGACCTGCTGTAACCATTTGAAATGATGCTTATGTGTGCCGTATAAATTTTGATCACAGCCTGATATATATGTCGTAAGACCTGGTGCAACCATTTGAGATAACGTTTTGATAACTTTGACCAAGTACATATGCAGATTGATTTGGCTTCAAATGAAGTAGAGTCCTGCTGTTAGAGAGTTGAGTTCCATATATATTAATTTTCATTCCATGCAGATTGATTTGGCTTCAAATGAAGTAGAGTCCTGCTGTTAGAGAGTCGAGTTCCATATATTTTAATTTTCATGTCATGAACCTAATTATGTACCGTATAAGCTGGACAGTCTTTGTGAAGTTAAAAGGCTGGGAAGATAACGTTAGTGATTAAGAGTGTCGAATTTGTTGAAGTTAAAGGGCTCTGATGTTAAGCTATCATGACTTGCCAGTTGATTCGACAGTGAAACTTCAGAACTTTGTTAGGGAGAAGTGCATGATCAGGACATGCAATACCTAAAAACTTTGGACATGATGTCTAATTTTGACTATGGTAAAAGACCATTAGAAGTGGTTAAAACACTAATTTTAGGTAATTATTAGCTTAGTTGTTGCTCATATTGTCTACACTGACGTCAAATTATGACTACGGCAATACATCATTAGAAGTGGTTAAAACACTAACCTGAGTTTTTTTTTTTTTTTTTTTAGCTTAGCAAATGTTATGTCTAAGGTTAGATTAAGGAGTTTTATATCAAGGTCACCGTTTTCGTTAAAATATCTCATCTACTCATTTAAAGCATTCAAATTAAAATATGCATCACTTGTTAAATTCAGAAAAACTTTTTAAAGGGTCACGGGTTCGAACCTCACATGCCCCTGCGTGTAGCCGTGTTGGAGAGACAGTGAAAACTTTGACCAAGACAAGGCGCGGTGTATCTTGCGTATCGCAGGGAAGCCCAGCCACTGGGTCTTACCGCACGGTTAGCATGATTTACATGCCGATGTTGACCATGGGGCTGGTCGGCCGGTCCTGGTATTACCAGGCAAGCTAGCGTGTCCTGAACAACACGTTTTGACCAAGAAAAACTTTTTAATAAAATTGAGGATTTTTTTTTGTAACAAATTAACTTTAGACATGTCACTGATGATATTTGATTTGATCTTTAATAAATCAAGTACAAGAAGAAATTGACGTTGAAGGTGTTAATAGAAAATTAAATAAAAAATGTATCCATGTTCATATATGTTGTAATGTTCCTTTACATATGTAATCGTGATTTATTTTAATTATATGAGCCATGTGGAGTACACTTTATCCTATGACTACCATTCTGATAGATTTTCTGTTACACTATTTTTTCTTAATTTAGTGAAACGATATATAAAATGATTTAAATGTTTCGAATGAATTACCATTAAGATCACGTAGTCAGGTGAGATATTTTAACAATAAGGATGATCACATATGCCTCAAAGTGGACTTTGAAGATTTAGTTGGCTACTTGGCTTAGACTTCCAGAGCACTAAAATATGGTCTGGGTTATGGATATACAAGGCCAAAACATGTGTGCCGGACGTGCAATAAGGGGTGCACCAAACGCTTGCGCGAAGGAAGAAGCTACGAAATAGCAGACCATTGAGGGCGGCTCAAACCATCCAAACCATGGGACAAACCGTCTGTCCCAGGGTTAGGGTATTCCCTACTCTATTATGAGCCATCATTAGAGCAAACAATGCAATAGCCTCTGTCAACGCAAAGCCTAAGAGAAATAGTGTTCTTTCTAAGAGCAGGCGTGGAGAGCTTTTTGCGCTTGTTGGAGATAGTTGTTATAAAATTGACATAAACTTTGAAAGTTTAGTTGGCTACTTGCCTACTTGGCTTAGACTTCCAGAGCACTAAAATATGGTCCAGACGTTGTATATTTTACCTAGAAAATACAAATTCATTTGGAAACGAGTTTTTATTCAAAATTTTAAATCTTCTACTAAAAAAATGTTAATTTCCCATTTATAAACTACTCAATTTAACCTCCTAAATGAATATCAAACTTTGAATAGAGAGATTAAAAGTCGTAGGCAGGCTCCAATCTTCTAATACTCAAAGCGGACTAAACGGTGCATTAGTAAAGGGAAAAAAAGGGAAAATGGTTCGCTAAATGTAATTTTTATGGCAGAGTAACCCATGTATAATTAAATCCGTATCAACTGTTAAGTAGTTTCTATTGATAGAATTTGTTTGTTAACTCAATTAGCTAGCCACATAACATGAATCAAACATAACTGAAAACTATTCAGACTACGATGAACAAAAAACAACATAACTTTGCCTGGCATCAAATTATCAAAAACATCCTACAAGCTTGCAACAACTTGCTCTCAACAAAATGCAGATGCCCAGAACTATATGCCACAGACTATAATGCAAAATATCCTACCTACAGAAGATGGTGTCTTCAAAAGAATCTCAAGTAAAAAATGAGATTACAAGTAAAAGTCGCAATCTTATTCAGCTGGTACAACTCAAACGAGCTATTATAGATACGCTAAATGCAAGACCAACATTATACAAAATCTAGCAAATGCCGTTTCTTGTTTCATCATTCTTTTTCACCCTCACTTTACAAAGGAATAAATAGTATTTCCATTAAGACCGGCAACCATTACTACACAACCTACCTGAAAAGAAGTTGTGAAAAGCACATTTCGTAGGGATGCTTCCATTCATTGGTACATCTTTCTTGAATTGACTGATGTAGTGATGTAGCATATCAAACTTTGGTTGGCCAAGATGCCTGGGCTGACATGATAATTCCCACAATCACTCCAAACAATCCAAGTGCACTACCAAAGATTTCAATCACAAGGATCTTCACAAAAAGTGACGAGTTTTGCGCATCAGATAACGCGCAGCTGCTTCCGATGATTCCTACACATAACCTGAAAAGCAGAAGGTTGACAAAGACTTAATGATCCAACAATCAATTCAATTTGAAGTACCAAACATAATATCATTGTTAGGTGTGCATGGATTGCTGATAGCAACAGGAATGAAGGGAAGTGGGAATGAGGATGAAATCAAATCCCATGGGTCAACTAATTTATGCATTACCCAGTTAACACAAATACATTAACTATTCCAATCAAATAAATTATCCAACCAAAGACATTTTCAAGGGAATGAGATTCAGAAACCCGTTACCAGATCTATTAACCTTGGAGGCTTGTACCAAACACCAACTCTGGTGCAAATTTTCAACTTAACCTATTGGATCTTAAAAACAATTCCAGACTTCCAATATCAGACTGATTATGATTTTTCATGATGTATTGGAGCAAGGTTGACACTACAATCTGCGCATCTAGATCATGTATGACTATTGGCCTGATAGAGTGATGTTAAAGCCTGTGATGCTCGGACTCTCCGGAAGACCAAGCCGTACCCGTGTCCACAGGACACTGGGATCTGGATCTGATCCTCCATGTGAAAATGGACACTTCATCTCCGACAACCAAACTTAACTTCGACAACTTATCTCTAAGAAAAAGAGAAAAAGAAGAAGAAACTACCTATTATCATATAGCTTTTAACTTTTGAAATTGTATCGGTTACACATTTATATATTCATATAGCAAATATAATTTTTACCTTTTTTTCCCCAGAAGTTTATTTGTTACCTTTACATTAAACATAGACATTTATTATATAAAAAGCATCATATTAAATTAAAAACAATAACTGTCGTGTCCAAATCCAAGTGTCGGATCCTTATAAAACATGTCCCCGGGTCTTTGGTTTTGGAGTTCAGAGAATCTGACACTCCGATCTGTGTCAGTGTCGGATCCTTCTAAAAGAGTCCGAGCATCATAGGTTAAAGCCACTAACAGAACTATTTACTATCCTATTGACATAATTTGTTCGCTGAAGAGTTGTTCAGGAGTTATGGTAAAAAGTCTTTCCCTGCAAAATAGTTGTATTTCCTCTTCCTCCCACTACATAGTTAAAAAAATCTTTAAAATAATAAAATTTTCACTGGAGCTGTTGACTAGCTTCCTTGTTGCTTTTTGAATTTACAGTACATAAATAAATTATACTATACATGAAAAGCCTTGTATTGTAAGCAGAAATTATAAAAATTCTTGATTAATACTTATGAGCTCCATGTGCAGTGTAGGAAAAGTAAATACACTGAACAGGGACACGCATACAAGAGATTAGGAAAATCACAGAATCAGATAGATCGAACATACATGGTGAAATCAAGTATTTTTCTTTTATCTATGGAAGATAAGCTAAAATTAAGTACTTTTTTGGTCATAAATTCCAAACCATGTAATTACCATGATGAGCTAATATATATTAAAAAAAAAACATGACAAATAAAAAGTTGCAAGTTGTAAAAGCTCTTGTAGTATAAGTTAAAGATATACCCGCAGACAAGATTCGCAAAGCCCACAATGATTCCTGAGGCAAAGATTGCATATCCTGCTCTAAGAGACTCCGGTGCATATATCTGGGATGCTGGAACACTCTCCAACTTTGTTTGTAAAATAATTGCCACAATGACACCATATATAGCAACGGCTTCGCAAAAGATTACACTGGCATCATATAATTTATTTAGTCACCTTTCATATAGAGATTATGCATCCAATAACAGGTAAAGTATTAATACTAGAACATGAAAATATACTAGCTATCCACATAAAAAGCTACACCAGCGAATTTTTTGCCCCATACACAAATCGAATTGGTAGCAATCCTCAGAAAAAGTATCATTAACTAGTATAAGGGTACCACTGCTACAAGGTACACTTTATTAAGACTAGGGATCTTAAAAAAATTTACAAGTCAGTATTAAAATTACAAGTCAGTATTATATTATTATTATATATATGCACAACCACTCCTAAAATGACACACACAGCGTCAATGCTTCAATTTTCATTATGACGCTCATAGCACAGCGAGACCAATATAGTCAATTTTATACAAGTACGTGAACTGGCAATTATAAAAATGTACTTCGTATTCTATGACTTATAATCACAATTGTTTATGACCTTATGGTTGTATCAGGGATGTGAACATTTAACCTCCCCCCCCCCCCCCCCCCCCCGGGCGGCCAAAACCCTCATTGAAATGACACACAATAATTGATAGACTAATGCCTTTCAATAAGCATGCCAATAAGTAGCTTAACATTTTTTACCAAGCTTGTAGATACTCTTGGAGGTCAACCCCTTTGTTTTACAATCCACCTAGCATTATAGTATCACTTAAATTAACCTTATGGCAGCTGTCTAAGAACTCAACCTGTGTTGTATAATGCGCATAATTCACAAAAAAACACGATATCTTTTTATTTCATTTTTAGTTTAAGGGTATTTGCAGATAGTTCTCTTTTTCTCCATGCCCTTCTATGGCATGAGAAGTCAAGTCAAGTTATTTAAAGATCAGATTACAATCTTATTCATATCAAAATTTGTAGGTACGAATCTTGGCAACTATATATCCAATAGCTTTATGTTGCCACTTTTTCTAAGTGAATATTAGTAAAGATAGTCATGGTTCTACTGATATGGGCTATTACTAAAGGTGCTAGTACCTAAATCACATAAACCACACCTGGGATGTGGACTATGTACGGGTGTATCATCCGCAATTACACAATGTCACCATTACAAGAGATGTGTGCACAAACAATACTCATGATAACTTCATGGAAGCAGGGTCATCGACAGATCAATAAGCATCATAAGTAAAATCACAAACGAGACAGCAAATTAGAGTTCCTAGCAAATCTTCTTTGGTCAAATAAACAAATACCAATCCTAAATGCCTGCCCGCCTCTGTATAATTTTTTATCGCAAATTAATCCAAACCACATCCTAATCAACATTCTGGAAGCACAATAAACACTCTAAACTAACATAAATTATCCAAAACATACATCGCAAATCGCAATAAAACATTCACAACTAAACCTAATCACCAAATTATAACAAAAATCAACTCAATCCATCGAAAACTCTTCGTAAGATCAGATCAAAATCGTAACAACACAAACACGAAAAATAATAGGAATCGAGCATAACCTAATGAGATTCTTCGAAGTAATACGAGGCGCTTTAATCGCAGCACCAATCAAACTACTTCCAGTAATATAAATCCCCCTATCAAACACGCATTACAACATCATCAGCAACATTCTAAATCAAATCATTACAAAATAAATCAAACTAATACATAATTATATATAGTTTTAGACACAATATAATTACCAGGCAGCGCCTAAGACGGATACGCCGATCGCAATTGCGATACCGAGGGCGGAGAAAGTGTAGGGAGAGATGTGTAACATCGCTCGCGACCAGGAGCTTGAAGCAATCACTACTGTTGCGGTTGACATTGAATCTCGTGTGTATGTGTATCTGTGTGTATTGGTGATGCAAATCTTGTGTGTTGTTTCGGTTACTGTGATTTGTCGAGAGAGATTGGGAGAGACGAGAGAGAGTGGTTGGAGAGAGTCTTAACACGTGTACAAGGCCTCAGATTTATTTTCTATATATTAATTACTAGTCGAATAAGCCGCAAAAAAACAACAAAAATATTTTTATAATATCAATATAAATTGGTGAACACAATAAATATACATATATAATAAGATAAATTATTCATATATTTTTCTATACCGATTTTGTTTTACGATTTTTTAGGCCGACACCTGTTGTATATATTATAAAAATACTCAACATACACAATAATAAAAATTTAAATACTAAAATACTCTTTGACTTTGATTTACCGATTTTACCTCACAATTCTTTTTTTAAAATTTTAAATATATCTAAAATATCAATATAAATTGGAGAACACAATATTGTATAAATTAAATATACATAGATAATAAGATAAAATATCCATATATTTTTCTATACCGATTTTGTCTCACAATTTTTTAGGCCGACACCCATTTGTATATATTATAAAAATACTTAGCATACACAATAATAAAAATTTAAATATTAAAATGCTCTTTGACTTTGACTTATCGATTTTGCCTAACAATTTTTAGACCGACGCCCGTTGTATATATTTTAAAAATACTAATTATATACAATATAAATCGAGTAAATATGATTACAAACATGGTGATAAAATTTGATTATTAGAAGTAATGATTGTATATATATAAGAATATAAAATTTCTTTCCTATTTCGAATATATACTATTTCGAATATAATATTTTTTTTCTATTTCGAATATATAATTTTTTCTTCCCAACAAATTCGAAAACCTTTTCAATTTCAAATATGTAATTTGAGTTCTTCTTCCCTACAAATTCGAATTCGAGAACCTTTTCTATTTCAAAGATGTTTATGTTTATGTTAATGTTTATATTAATGTTAAAAAGGAAGTTTTAATTTCTTTTCTAAAAAATAGGATTTAAAGAAGGAAATTTCAATTTTACATATTTAAAATAGAGGAGCTCTAGAAAAATAGATAAATATGAATCGAGCGATTCTAGAGCTCCACCAAACTCCCGGGGGTTTTCCTTTATATATATAATAGATTTATTATTCTTCTTTTCCATCCACAGTATTTTCCTATTCGATTGAGACGATATTAGAGCGCCACCTAAACTCCCGGTATCCTCCTTTATATATATTGATAGATTTATTATTCTTCTTTTCCATCCACAGTATTTTCCTATACAAAATACAAAAAAAAAATTATTTTAAAATTTTTGATCAATTTTATGAAATACTCAACTATTAATGGATATATATTCAATTATCGTTGGAATATCCATTTTTATATGTAATATCCAATTATTAACTATTTTTTTCCGAAATATTAGTTTTGTTAATTTTATCAAATAAATAACCAGGACTATGACCATTCCTCCATCGTTAAATCGTTAAGGGTCATTAAGATATTGGTTCTCGAAATTTCAGTGTTTATACACATGAACCTTTAAAGAAAAAATGTATATTCGTGTTCCTAAAGTATGTCTTGGAATCTCAATCTTTGTTAAAGCAAGGTATCGGTTGCAGGGTTGGAAATGGTTCTTCTATAAACATTCTCGAGGATCCTTGGCTCCCTCAGGAACAAGATGCATACATTCATACAAGCAATCCTGCTCTTCAAGGTCAAAATGTGTCATCGTTATTAAATCATGAAGGAACTTGGGATATTGATCTTATCATGGATGTGTTCGATAGCAGGGATGCTCATATAATTATAACCATACCTTTGAATAGTGAAGTTAATGACTCCTGGTACTGGAGACGGGAGAAGACGGGTTCTTATTCTGTAAAGATTGCCTATTTGCTGTTGCAGGAGCAGAAAGATAATCATAATATGGAAGATAATTCAGGGTTTTGGCGTAAATTGTGGAATCTGAAAATTTCACCTAAGGTGAAGAACTTCTTGTGGCGGGCTGGTACAAACTGTTTACCAACTAAGGATTTACTTCGTATGAAAAGAGTTCAGGTGAATGCATTGTGCCCTGTTTTTAATGATTTTCCAGAGACAGTTTTTCACACTTTAATATCTTTCTCTTATGCTAAGTCCTGCTGGTCAAGTCTAAATATTCCATTTGATGGTGAAGAGATCACTTCTTTTTCTCAGTGGCTTCAGCTGGTATTTCAGAAGCAGAAGAGAGAGGATATCCACATTACTGTTATGGTATGTTGGATGCTTTGGAAGAATAGGAATGATCTAGCATGGAATCAACGTAGTTTGAGGATTGCAGAGGTGGTAGAATCAGCATGCTCTATTCTTAACCAATGGAAGAGTGTTCAAGACAAATCTTTTGATCGTTTTATGGGTTTTATGACACATGAAGGCGGTGACGAACACTGGAGAGTTCCCATGATTGACAGGGTTAAGATCAATTCTGATGCAGCCATTTTTGAAGAATCAAACTGTTATAGTCATGCATTCATAGTAAGAGATCATGAAGGAAAGCTAATAGAGGCAAGGTCGAAGTGCATGAGAGGGAATATCAACCCAGATTTAGCTGAGGCTATTGGTATCAGGGAGGCCCTAAGTTGGGTCAAAGAGAAGGAGTGCAAAGATACTATCATCGAATCTGACTGCTTGCAGGTGGTTCAAGCTATCCGTAGCTCAGTTTCTAGCCTTTCATATCTTGGAAGGGTGATTCAGGATTGTCGAGACATTCTTGCAAGTTTAAGTGACAACAACATAATGTTTAGATTTGTTAAACGGATCGCGAATAGGGTAGCTCACTATCTAGCGAGATACAACTGTTCAGTAGCTGATCGTATCTGAAGAGTGGGAGATGTCCACTCTGATTTTCATCATGTAATGTTGAGTGATTTAAGTTATTAATAATCCTCACTCATTTCTTGGCAAAAAAAAAAAAGTATGTCTGATGTACACTTCAACACTATTTCCGTTCAATTAGCCTGAATAATTATATCGATATATCGATTGAGGGATAAACGAGTAATTTCCAATATTTTTGTAACGTTACATAACAAAATGAATATTTTTTTTTGGAAAAAAATAGTTCTTTTATAAAAAAAATTTATTTTCAATAAGATTAGATATGATAAAATGTATCCATATTTAAACTAAAATACATGAAATCGAACATGCTCGAATTACAGAATTCGGTATAAATTCAAATTAAAAAAATGATGAAATGTATTTTAGTCTTGTTACAATTTTTATTGGTTATAGCCTATATCACATGTACATTAACTCACTTTTAATCACTAAATTAAACCAGTCATTAACAAAATTCACATTAAAAATAATTTTATGTCAAAAAATATTACTTTATTAATCAAAAGTTTATGTACTTGTATTAAAAATATTATATTTAATAATAAGATTCTTTTTCCAAATTAAAAAATGAATGATTAGTAAAGAAGATATTACCTTGACAAAATTACTTACTGTTGTGGAATAAAAATTATGGTTGTTAAATTGCGGCTAGGGTTCGTGAGCTTCGTGCTTTAATGGCCGCGCTTACGTTTTCGTGACCTAATTCGGGTCCTCACAAGATGCCTACGTATCTCAGAGTTGAGAATCAAGCCAAGACGTAGTTCTGAGATGAGGGGTCTGGCCCTTTATATAGGCTGTGGGAGCCTTAGAATCGTAATAGGGTTTGGAGACTTGGTGGACAAGTCATTGTTATTGAGGAAGGTTTTGACTACTTCCTTATGGGAGTTAGTTTCCATGCCGAATTAGGTGCCTTGGAGGCTACATAATATCCCAGGGATATTCTAGAACGTTTCTTGTTTCTAGAACGTTCCCGGTTTATGGATCAAGCCCATGTTAGAAACAAGCTTTTACCGGGCATCCCCGGTTTGGGCTGTTCTTTTGGGCTTAATTATTAATTACGAATTTAATGCCAACTAGGGTTTCAGGACTTATTTATGAGCCAATAAATATTATATTAATTATGTCTTTAGGGATTATTTTTCACCCATATCATTTGCCCCCAACTTCTAGGAAAACTTGATTTCGTAGAAGTTTAAGGTCACACCAGCCCTACCAGGGTATCATCTTATAGTGAAGTGTAGAGCGACCTACACATTCACAATGACTAAAAATCTCTCCCAAGTTATTACTTAAGAAAGTTAAACGTTCCTTGGCCTCTCGAACCTTTTTCTTAAGATTTCTGGGCCTTTCGGAATAGGATTAGTGCCATTTCGAGCTCGTAGACACTAATCCAAGTGCAATTCGTGCATAGGATCCTTTATCATAAATTCATTAGTGATTTATTTCCCTCAACTTATCTAAGTTAGGGTTAATATCAGACGGTCGTTGCTCATAAGCCTTAATAAGGGCTAATTTTTGAGCAAAAGACACTAATTCGGCCCTAATCGGGGCTAAACAACCCTAAACGGGGCTATAAAGGCCTTGATCGAGGCTAACTAATTCATACTTAATGTAGTTACTACTAGGATATCCACCCTTAACCTTGAGATAGGTTAATTTTAGAGTGGAAGTCCTTAAACGTCGATAATCGAGGTTAATCACCCCCTAATTGAGATTAGTGAAACCCTAACCCCAAATTTTGGAGTCAAGCCAATCTAGTAGAGATTCTTATAACCTCATGGTTGTAGAAAGAATCACGTGAAAAATCTCATTTTTGAGTTGTTTAGGCAAGGAATACGGTCCCCTGGACTAGGTGTTTTAAACACCTTCAGGGTCTTTCAACACCCTCACGGTTTCTGAACACCCCTAACATTTCTAAACCCAAATTTTGAAGTTGAGTTTATATGATAGGGATTCTTATAATCTCCTGGTATGAAGAAGAATCACATGAAAATATGCATTTCTGAACGTTTTGGAGGCGAAATACCTCATTTTAAGCTGGTTTTCAAACCAGACCTTGTTTCAAACAAGGTCATTTTTTCAACTTCTTGAAATCACTAGGGAACCTACATAGGCTTGTAAAGGACCTTATAAGGTTCTTGAATCTTAAATTTGAGCTCAAACGGAGCATTTTTTAGCGTTCTAGGGCCAAACGAATCAGCCAGGGGTCCAGGTGTTGAACACCTGGACCCATTTTCCTCCCCATGCTTCTGGTCGGCTAGGTCTGGTTGGCCATTCGGCCAAGGGTGCCTGGTCGGCCACCCCTGGTCGGCTGGGCCCCAAATTTATTTATTTTTTTGAATTTTTGCCAAATTTTTACTATTTGACTTTGACTTTTGACCTTGACTTTGACCAAGGCCAAATCTTGTTTTGAACTCCCCTCCTTGTTTCTAGAGTGAGTTTACAACACCATGGTTGGTTTTGTGATCCTTGATCTCAAACAACGTACATCTTAGTTTTAAGGACCTTCTGGGTCTTAACTTGTTCTTGAACTCTTAGTTTCAAATAACCTTGGGTTAAACTATGACCCTTGGCTTCCAGACATCCTTGCATACTTACAATAGGGTGTTTCAAACAACCTTGGCCTTGCCCCCTTTATCACAGAGGTCTTTGTTTCTTTAATTGTTCGTATAGGGATTTCCCTTATTTTCAACACCTGACTTCAAGTCTAGGATACTGTGGTCGGTTTTTATCCTTGATTTTATACTTAAGGACTTTAAATCTCCTACCTTGTTTGTAGGCCCGTGCCTTAGCTTGATTTTATTCAATGTTCCTGACTTTCAGGCCTTGAATTCAATCAACTAGCTTAATCTGGGGCAAGCAACCTTGTTGGCCATTTGGGCTTATATTTCGTACAGAGATTCAAAACCCCTACTAAGTATTTTAGAATATATCTTCCAAAATTCCTTAAAGTATTAGCTTTTTAGCTAATCTTGCTGTTTAGTGCCATAAATGTGGGTTTTGGCTTAATCCTCTGTTTAGGCTTAATAAGCATGAGTTAGTACAACCTCCTAGGTTTCTAACTATGTTGTTGCTCCAGCCTGCATTTCCATTCATTTCTTTCGCTTATTCTTACGAATTAGATCATTTATTTGACTCAATTTCGAGTTCATAAAGCCTTTTTCCTGCTATTTTCGGCTATTTAACCTGTAAACGCGGGTCGTCGGAAAGATGACCTGCTATGGAGGGTCGCCCTTTTCCTTATAAAAGAGTGTGGGTGGAAGTCATTCTTCACACTTCCTTCTTCTCTCAAAGAAAATTTCTCTCTGAAGAGCTCTCAAGCTTCAAGTGTTTCTTTCAATTTCAGACAAGTCTGATGGCAAGTGAGGGTGGTCAGAGCACCGTGGTTCCTTTCTAAGGGCCTTCTCCAAGCAATCAACAGGAGGACCAAAGACAACAATAGGAAAGGTAAGGTCTTTCCTCCTCGTTATCAGTTAACTTTACCCCAGCTCTTAGACGAGCCCGGGGATGTGTTTCCAAACAACGCAGAATTCGATTCTTTCATATTCCCTAGCACTTTAGATGTAGGAGATATTAAAGACTTACTCAAATATGAATTTCCTTCTGGTTTGAAACTCAGAATCCCCACACCAGGAGATAGAACTTGTAATTGGCATCCTGAGAATTTATTTGTATACAAAGGTGCTATTACTGCTGGCCTTAGGTTTCCAGTTCACCCTTGGGTTGTTAGGTTGCTAGCTGAGGTTAAAATCAACCCTTTCCAACTATATCCCAACTCCTGGAAATTTATCTTCATTTTTATGGTTGAATGCATCAAAGGAGGCATCCGCCTTAGCATTCCATTGTTTAGACATTTATTCGCTTTCAATAATAACCCTATTACTAGAAAAGGATGGGTAAGCATCCAACATCGTACAAACTCCAGAATGATTATCAATGCTGCCTCCGTGCCTGATTCATACCACAATTAGAGGCACGAATTTTTCATCCTTAATTGGAAAAGGGGAGACTGGGGTGACTTTTTCAGGTCTAAATTCATTCACGTGAATGATGAGGGTGTTAGTGAGCTTCAACTCACAAGTGAAGAACAAGCTCAGCAGTACTGGCTTGTTTCAATCTTCCAAAATGCTCACTATCGCGAAGTCGTGACAGAACGTGCCTTGATAGAGGCCGGGCTTAGTAGCCTCTCGAGGGTAATCCTTACTTTTAACTTCTTTATTTTCATCATACTTGTTCTTATTCCAACATTGTTTCTTTGCCTTTATTTGCAGTTGCTGAGGAGATTGATAGCTAGCCAAGTCACGCTCCTCAAATTACTAAAAGGATGATTAAAAAGGCTGAGAAAGAGGCCAACCTTGATGACGTACCAGTTCCTGAATTCCTTCAGCATTGCTCAAAAGCTGGAAAAAGAATCAGGAGTTCGGATGGGAGTATGAAAACAGCGTTCATGCCTGAGTGGGGAATATGTGAACAAGATGCTATCAGAGACAGCCACCTTCTTGCCCAAGAATGGTCTCGGAATGCCATAGCCCCGGCTGATAAGGTTCATTTTGCAACAGCAACGGACCTTGGGGAAAATGAGAGCTGGGGAGCATTTCACGCCTATAACGTAAGCTTATCTCCCCTTCCTTTTCGTTTCTCTTGCTAGATATTGACCATCATGGCTTAACACATTTCTCTATGGTGTTTCATTCTTATAGCTAAACGCTCATTTCCAGAACGCTATCCAACTTGGGAAATCGTACAAGGATAAGGAAAGAGCTGCCCTCAAGGCTGTGGAGAAGCATCAAAAGGAATCTGAAGAATGGGAAACTAAGTACTTCACCTCAGAAGACCAACTCTCATCCCTTAGGGGAAAATATGCGGCCTTGGGGAATAGGACCCGGAATAGCGAAGACTCCATCATTCAGAACTACTTGGGCTCGGATACATTCCTTGCCTTCATTGATGAGCATGACAGGGAGGTCCAACCGGATAGCATGACTATAGGTTGGGAGAAAGCTGTGAACAAGATTAGTCATGACCACAAAGGGTCATTTTTCCTTCCTTTTACCCAAGTCCTTGGAAGGTGACTGATGCTGATGACTTTGTTTGGGGTGTTGGAACTACCTCTCATGTGAACAGGCACGCTTCTGGCTCTAGGACTAAGGCCACTCCCCAATATTCAGGATCTAGTTCCGGGAGACACCCCTCAAAATCCCGTGGGAAAGGTCAAAGTGGTAGTTCAGAATGCCATTTAGCTAACCAAATTCGTGAACCCAGATCAGTGAGTGTTAGTAGTTCATCGACTTCAACTTCCAGGAGCAAGGAAGAAGGTGAGAAGGAATCATCCAGTGAAGAAGAAGTTCCTGTTCAGGTTGCTCCTCCCAAAACCAAGAAACGGTTGGTGAAGACTACTTCTATTAAGAAGTGATTATCCTTTGAGCCTTGCATGGCCTATGTTAGCCTCATGTGGCTTTTATCCAGTTCTTATTATATCCTGACTTTGGTTGTGGTCCTTCATGGACTTGTATTTTTATTCGGTGTGTTTGTAACTTATGACTTGAATCCTGCCCCTTAGGGGTATTTTACCTACGTGCTTGTTTCCTCTAATTCATACGTTCTTTTATTTACGGTACTTGGTCATCTTAGACTTACACACATCAGGTGCTTGGTACGTTACTAAAATCACAGAATTGTAGTATAGAAAACAAGCTTGCATTAATAACGTGAAACGGGCTCAGCCCTTACATAGAATATTACGTCCTACTAGGAGCAACATGCTCTGCAATGGTTTCATATGAACCTTATTTCTACTTCTATTAGATAGGCAAAAAGCTAAGTCCTTACTAGGAGAGCTTAAACATAATAAATCTTGAGATTCGAGGCGTGTCAAGTGCGAGGCACCTCATTTCCATCCATGGTTTCTAGCTTGTAAGAACCTTTTCCCAACGTCTTGCTGACTCTATACGACCCCTCCCAATTAGGGGCCAACTTTCCTGTCTGTCCAACTCCGGATGCTTCTATCTTTCTTAAAACCAAGTCACCTTGTTTAAAGAACCTTTATTTGACCCTATGGTTATAATGAAAGGATGCCCTCTTCTGGTGCTCAACATTGCGGGCGTTCGTTTCATCTCTGACCTCATCAATTAGATCAAGGGCAAGCCTCATGCCTTCCTCATTAATTTCTTGCTCATATGCTTCCACCCTTGGAGACACGTGAGAAATTTCCAAGGGGACAACTGCCTCTGCTCCATAAGCTAGCAAAAACGGGGCAGCTCCTGTTACTTTGCAGGTGGTACGATATGCCCATAGTATAGGTAGCAACTCGTCCATCCATGTGTTTCTTGAACGTCCGACCTTTTTCTTGAGTCCATCAAGGATAATCTGATTTGCTACCTCAGCTTGCCCATTAGCCTGAAGGTGAGCCACTGAAGTGAAGTGAAGTTCAATGGCGTTCTCCTCACAATACTTCTTAAACTCCTCGTTGTTGAATTGGCGCCAATTATCCGTCACAAGGATTCGTGGGATATCGTATCTGCAAATTACGTTCTCCCAAAAGAATTGGGCAACTTGTTGGGTGGTTATCTTAGCTAGTGGCTTAGCTTCAATCCACTTGGTAAAATAATCGATGGCCACTATCAAGAACTTCCTTTGTGCTAAAGCCACAGGGAAAGGACCAAGTATATACATCCCCCACATGGCAAACGGAATAGGAGAGTTAATCGATGTTAACATCTCTGGTGGCTGCCTAACAATCGGGTCGTGTTTCTGACACCTGTCATACTTCTTGACATAACTTTACGCATCAGCCAACATCTCTGGCCAATAGAATCCCAGACGAGTGATCTTATGAGTTAGGGCTCTGCCCCCAAGTGCTGCCCACAGATCCCTTCATGAACTTCCCTTAAAGCTTCTTCTGCCTCTTGGGGCCTCAAACACTTCAAGTATGGGACAACAAAGGACCTCTTATAAAGGACGCCTTCAATCAAGGCATATCTCAATGCTCTCACTGACAGTTTCTGTGCCTCCGAGGCATCCTCAGGAAGCCATCCAGTTTCCAAATGATCCTTGATAGGATCTATCCAACAGCTTCTTACATCAATGGGTGCCACCAACTTTGAATTGATGGTATGGGCCTTCAGAACCTGGAAGTAAACACTCCCTGCATAATTCTTTATCTCAGAAGAGGCGAACTTTGATAGGGCATCGGCCTTAACATTCTCCTCCCTTGGAATATGCTCCATATAGCATTCATCAAACTAAGTCATAACGGCTTTCACAACCCTTAGGTATTTTGCCATAGTTTCATCCTTGGCTTCAAACTCACCATTCACTTGCGATACTACGAGTCTTGAATCTCCACAGACTTTAAGGTTCTTGACTCTCAATATTCTGGCCAAGCCTAATCCAGCTATCAAGGCTTCATATTCAGCTTCGTTGTTGGTTGTTGGAAAGTCCAACTTCAAAGCATACTCTACTAAGAACCCATCGGGGCTTTGCAAGACTAAGCCTGCACCACTAAACTTAATTTTTGATGCTCCATCAAAATAGAGCACCCAATATTTCTTCTGATCAGGTACAAGCTCCTCGGCTTTATCTTTACCTTCCTGGTTTGGCAATATCTCCTTCCCCCCGACTTCTTGGTTGTCGATGGTACATTCAACCACGAAGTCAGCTAGTGCCTGAGCCTTGATGGCTGCCCGAGGCTTATACGTGATATCAAACTCCCCGAGTTCGATCACCCACTTAATTAGCCTTCCACTGGCCTTAGGGCTATGAAATATACTTCTTAACTGCTGGTCCGTCAGGACTTCAATCTTGTCTGCCTGGAAATAAGGTCGTAGCTTCCTTGAAGCTATTACCAGTGCCAAAACAAACTTCTCGATGGGTGAGTAAGTCAACTCAGCTCCGTGCAATACCTTGCTCACGTAGTAGATAGGCTTCTTAACCTTGTTTTCCTCTCGAATGAGAACGACACTCAATGCTTTTTCGGATACCGCTAAATACAAATATAGGGTCTCTCCGGGACTAGGTTTGGCCAACAACGGGGCCTCAGCCATGTACTTTTTAAGTTGTTCAAAGGCCTCTTGGCTTTCTGATGTCCACTCAAAATTCTTCACTTTCTTCAAAGCCTGAAAGAAAGGCAAACATTTGTCGCCAGAACTTGAGATGAATCTTCCCAAAGCAGCTATTCTACCAGTCAATTTCTGCACGTCCCTCACAGAACGGGGTGGCTCCATACCAAGAATTGCCTTGATCTTATCTGGGTTGGCTTCAATGCCTCGTTTCGAGACCATCAAACCCAAAAACTTCCCTGATCCAATGCCAAAATCGCACTTGGCCGGATTCAACATCATCTTATGGTGCCTTAGCACTTCAAACGCCTCTCTGAGGTGTTCAACATGGTCTGCTATAAACAAGCTCTTGACCAATATATCATCAATATAGACCTCCATAGTTTTCCCAATCAGATGGGCGAATATCTTATTTATCAGTCATTGATAAGTAGCTCCTGCATTCTTTAGTCCAAAAGCCATGACAAGGTAACAAAAAACACCAAAGTCAGTTATGAAAGATACCTTTGGGATGTCATCCTTGTGCATCTTAATCTGGTTGTAGCCACTGAAACCATCCATGAAACTTAACATTTCGTGCCCAACCGTGGCATCTATTATCGTGTCAATCCTTGGTAGAGGGAAGCAATCCTTAGGGCACTCATTCAAATCAGTGAAGTCTATGCACATCCTCCACTTACCGTTGGCTTTCTTGACCATCACAGGGTTAGCCAACCATTCAGGGAACAGAATCTCCTCAATAAAACCAGCTTCCAAGAGCTTATCCACCTCTTGTTTAATGACCTCTTTCCTTTTAGGAGCAAAATTCCTCTTCTTCTATTTTATTTCCTTCCGCTTGGGGTCGACATTCAACCTGTGAGTTATGAGTTGGGGGTCAATTCCTGGCATATCAGCTGCTGTCCAAGCGAACACGTCCATGTTTCCTTGTAGGAATTCAATCAATTTGCCCTTCAAGGGTTCTTTTAAAGAAGCTCCAACATACGTAACTTTTTCAGGGTCTCTACAATCCAGAGGTATATGAACCAAATCCTCTGTTGGTTTTCCTCGGTGTTCATCATCACCTCGGACGTCCATGTCCTCAATTGGGAGGACCTGCCCCCGACTCCATCAGCCCTTAATGCGGCCACATAACAACTTCTGGCCATCTTCTGATCACCCTTCTGTTCTCCAACACCGTTCCTGGTTGGAAACTTGACTTTCATATGGTAGTTGGAGGCAACAGCCTTAAACGCGTGGAGTCCAGTTCTTCCAAGGATCGCGTTATATGTGGAGGCTGCCTTGATTACCAGGAAATTCAACATCTGAGTGGCCTCCTTGGGCTCATGTCCAATAGTAACTAGCAGCTGAATAGTCCCTTTGTAACACCCCCAGATCCGGGGTCCGGGATCCGGTGGTTACAGTTTCCAATTCTGTCCACAACAATTGAACTTCCCTTAACATAAAATAAATTACGTCTCTATAACCCAACACAACAATATAAAACACACCCGTTATAGTCCCAGAGATGAAATCAGAGTAACAATCAAATTTTTATTAATCACATTATGAGTTCTTACAATCCAAAAGAATTTCAATAAAAATACATACTCTTTGCCATCCATTTACATAAGTCATACTAGACCATATTCTTGGTACTGAAAGAATAAATATATCCTACCAATAGCTTCTTCTTCAGCTCTGGTAGTCTCATCGTCCTTGCCCGCGTCGAGTGCGCCTTGTGCGAGTCATCTGGTCTAGCTGTTGTTGTGATATAATAATAAAGCAAGGGTGAGCAATAGCCCACCAACAATAATATATAACTGAACTGTAAGAACCCCAAATTTTGGATATAATTAAAACTTTTTATTAAGTAATGATAAAATGAGGAACAATGATTGTAATGAATGGATATTACTTTGGACAATGATCTTGATGCATTGGTATATTGTCAGAATAGAGTAATTCGATGGTTGAGGACCTAGATAAGAATAATCTACCATCCAGGAAGGAGCTAATGGATCCTTGAAGGGAAATGAGTACGTGCATAGTGTTTCCCGTACGTGCATAGTATTTCCCGTACGTGCATAGTATTTCCCGTACGTGCATAGTGTTTCCTGTACGTGCATAGTGATTTTGTGGATGTATAGTGATTTTTGAGGTTTAAGAAATTTTTCATGCCACCTATGTACGAGACATGGTATGGATATTTCGAAGTCATATTAGTAATCTACAAGGTAAATAAGTGTATGTAAACGCGATCGGAATTCAGAAATTCCAAACTTTATTTTTATGGAAAATTGGATCGAGCAGTGAAGAGCATGTCAATGCGAACAAGAAAAGAGAATTATTATATCAAGGATTTTATTTTTATTAAATACGATTTAAGGATTTAGAACAAAAACCTTCGAGTTAGAAAAACGAGCGTTCTAGAAATCGCTAGAATTTTTAAAACGAGATTAAGCGATCAAACAAACGCTTAATGAGCTTTAAAATACAACACAACACAGATATATTACATGCAAGATCAGCTCATGCAAGTCATAAGAGGATTAAGTGTGAAACAAATCAAGAACAAGTGGATTCATGAGGTGTTTGATCAAGAACAAGCCAACAATGCACCTTGTTACTCTTTTTCTTTCTAACCACAAATCTTTGGCACATGGATTGAGGGGTGACAAGGCTGGTTACATCTGATCCTTGGCAAGGGAAATATCATAGAAACATATCATTTATCAATTGAAACAAAGTGGGAGAGAAAAGCCAAGCAACTCCATCTCTCTCCATTTTCTTCAAACTGCCCAGCAAGAACCACCATGAAATAAAAATTCATATCTCCACTTCTACCCATTCATAGATCACCAAATTTTAACCATAGCTTCCTCAATATATGTAGAGTATTCGTTCAAAATTTCATAATTTTTGAAGATCGTTTAGATAGGTAAATAAATTCAAGAAAATCACCCTGTTTTTCCCCTCAAGAAACAAGACTTCGAATTTTTGGAATTTTTAGATTTCCAAACCAAGCTTCCACTCCTTGTTTGATCATCAAATTTTTATGGTGAGTCCTATATTTCATAAAAGCAATCTCCTAAAAATTTCAAGTCCAAACTCCTTTGTTTCCATTTTCAAAAAAAATCATGAAAGAGGAGGATGAATAGTGTTTCATGAACTAACCTTTGATTTTTTTTGTTTTCATGGTTGATCTTAGCTACCCTAAGGCTATCCAAGGACTATAACAAGCTTTGTAAGGCTAGTACATACTCTCAAGAAGGTATAACACTCTTGAAACCCTAGATCAACTTTAAGTTTATGGATGTTTTTGATGAGCTAAGCTTGGTTATGATGTTAGCATGATTATAAGCATAATTAGTAAGTGATTTAGTTGAGCAAGAAAGCATGTTAATTATTGTGGTAAACTGGTATGATCTGGACTTGATGATGTTCATAATCATGTGATAAGTTGTGTGGATGCCCGGTGTGGCTTGGTTGGATTGTTATAATTTTTGGAACATTCGATATATAGCCGTCGTAATGCCGAAATTTCGTTAACCTTAAGAAAAACAACTTGGACAGTAGATGTAACTCACTGCCTAGCTTTGCAATCTGCCATGATAGGATAGGTAATGTTCTAAGCTTCGTTTTGATATAAAGATCACGTGAAACGGACTTACGGTTTAGGATTTATGACCAAATTACTAAAAGTAGTTCGAATCCGTAAACGAAAGTTCATAACTGTAATTGAACCCTCGTAAACTATGTAACGTCATGGTGAATCTTGGTAAATAAATACTAGAGGTAAAAAGGAAGGCGTGAAAGAAAACCGTATGTCAAAAGGATCATTTTTCGATTTATTAAAAATGTTCGAGTCGAGGTTAAACGCGAACGAACCCCTAAAAGATGACTCTTTTATAACTTCGGTAAAACACTTAGAAAACGGACGATAAAACTCGGAGTATATTATTGGTTCGTAACGATCGACTTTAGAACTCATATGACTTAAGTATGTCCCAAGTATAAGTACAATGACATGTCGTATTAACGAACGAATGTCGGGTCGGATCAGTGATAATAAGTAATCCACTAAAGGGGCTATAACGAGATAACTCGAGAACGTGTTTCGATTTAAGTATAACTTAACTTTTAATATGTTAAGTGATTAATCCCGAATGCCTTGGCTATTTATAGATCACCAAGCTGAACCGGGACCCGCTACCACTACCCCTTACCGTACTCGACTACCAGGCAAGTTTCAATTCCCTTCTTTTAGGCTGTTGTTGTGATTGAATAAATATATATATATATATATATATGATTGCTGATATACATATGCCATTGCATGCATGCCTACTTTCAAGTTGAATTGATATACTTGTTCCCTGAATGTTATTGTTGGCTTATAAGCTAGATAGTTATACATCAGTTATAAGCCGGTTATTGTAAGACCCTCATAGAAGGGCGTATACATCTTATTCATCAAAAATAGACCGGGAGTCAATATTCCTTGATATATCGAGATTACCTCGGAGGAAAATATTTAAGTAAATATTTTCCATTATTCAGGCGACGAATATTATTTGAATATTCGTTCGAGATTATTTATTTAATGATCCTTACTTCAAATAATTATTTGAACGTAATCATTCGACGAATAATATTTGTCAATATTCATTCAGAGTCGAATTGATTATCGAATATTATTTCGAATATTCTTCTAAAGATGAGACTACTAAACGAATATTATTTGGATATTCTTTTAGAATATTATTTTATTAAATAAATATTACTTTTGAATATTCATTTAAGATATTAAATACTTGATGAATATTATTTTAATATTCATCTGAAGCTTGATTTAATTATCGAATATTATCTCGAATATTCCTTAAAGCTTGGATTACTAAATGAATATTACTTGATATTCATTTAGAATATTATTCATTAAATGAATATTACTTTATCAATATTCATTTAAATTCCTAATTAATTATGAATATTATTTTGAATATTCATCAGGGTTCTATTTAATCACCGAATATTATTTTAAATATTTTAAATATTCCTTTCAGGACTTATTAAGTAATGAATATTACTTTGAATATTCATTTGATTATTTAATTATGCAATAAATATTCTCCTGATATTTCTTCAGGGATTATTTTGAGAAATACTCTGATTAAAGATATTCTTTCATATTCCCAAATACTCCTTAAATATTTTAACTCATTAAATATTCTCTGAATATTTATTCCATACTTAGAATAACCTCGATAAGGTTTATCTTCTTCGATTATTACAGAAAATATTTCGGAGTCATATTATTATTAATCTTATATCAAGAAAGGTTCTCAGACATCATTCTTCTTTGAGTCTATCCCCTTAATAATAAGGGAACCTTACTTGGAAAATGTTATTTATCTTGTCGACTTCCCGGTCATAAAGTATTCCCTTCACCCGCAACTCGGGTGCTGTTGACTTATTAAGTCGTTGCTTACCTTCTCATCTTTCGAGGGGTAAGATTACTGGAACAAGTTGATATCCGTTACCAAGTAATAGCTTGGGAGTTATTGGTAAATTTTTCTTTCCAACTAGATACGACTACTTTGTGGAGTCTTATCAACAAGTATTATACTTGGGGAAAGGGGGACGAACGTTATATTCAGAATCATGAATTCTATTTGAACTAGGAGTCGTGTAAGAGGCCGAGTAGCGCCGGTCCATCCCCTTGGCCCAACCGTTGGCCGGGGAGAGCTAGCAAGGCGGTATACAAGTAAAGCCGTCAGTTCTTCCTTCTACCGGTAGTAAATCTAAATTGAGCTGTACGATCTCGACTGATCATCAAGATTGGAACAGCGGGCGCGGTGAATACTCCATCATTGGTTCATCATCCAAATTCATTTATTTCCTGCAACATGATTACTGTTGGCAGAGTTGGAAAAGAGTCATAACTGGAATTGCAACCTTTTCTTGCAAGTTCCTCTTCTTAATAACAATAAGAATATCTCGCTTACTTTGATGTAGCAGATATTTCTTCAAACAAATACTTTAAGTTACCTTGTAACTTCATCGTTCATATTATACTGGCATCATTTCCGTAAATGCATGGCATATGGTTTGAAAGATACTTTTGAACTGTTATACATTATTGTTCAGTTATATATTATTGTTGGTGGGCTATTGCTCACCCTTGCTTTATTATTATATCACAACAACAGTTAGACCAGATGACTCGCACAAGGCGCACTCGACGCGGGCGAGGACGATGAGACTACCAGAGCTGTAGAAGAAGCTATTGGTAGGGTATATTTATTCTTTCAGTACCAAGAATATAGTCTAGTATGACTTATGTAAATGGATGGCAAAGGGTATGTATTTATATTGAAATCCTTTTGGATTGTAAGAACTCATAATGTGATTAATAAAAATTTGATTGTTACTCTGATTTCATCTCTGGGACTATAACGGGTGTGTTTTATATTGTTGTGTTGGGTCATAGAGACGTAATTTATTTTATGTTAAGGAAAGTTTAATTGTTATGGACAGAATTGGAAACCGTAACCACCGGATCCCGGACCCCGGATCTGGGGGTGTTACAGAAGTGGTATCAGAGCGTACGTTATAAACCCCAGAGATGAGGCGACGTTAAAACAATAAATTCATTAAGATAATAAGAACTCTTGCCAAGTTCATAGTCGGACTACTTAATGTAGTGATGACATATAAAACCCTTATGGGAACTCTTAAGTATCGTGATAGTAACTTAGCTCGATATCGTATTGACGAGTAAGGCGACAGACCTTGAGGCATACGAGCAGCAGCGCGATGATGCTTTATATACTGAAGATCAGCGGGTAATTCGATGAAGTACCCTATTTGGAGACCCGGAAGAGGTTCCAGTAGATAAGGAAAAGTCCTGTTAGGATAAAGAGCTTACCCTTGAGGAATGAGGGTTGCAGCAAGAAAAACTGTGATGATTAAAGTATAGTGCTCAGAAAAGGGAGCATAAAGAACTGAGTTATTAGCAAGAGAACTGAAGATTCATGTTGGATTCATAGCCGGACTACCAGATGTAGTACCAGCAAGAAAGAAGGATTGGAAGAATTACTTGAGATCTTATACGGAAATAGATGAGAATCCTTAGAGATTTTCATCTTAACAAAGAAAGAGCTAGAGGGATGTATGATTATCAAATACATCGATTTAGGGCGAGGAGCAGAGTCCCTAGGAATAGTTGAGAAGGAGGCAGTAAGTGCCATATCATTTGATAAATGAATTAGTATGAATATGGTCAGTAATAATTCGCCATGAGAAGGCAGATGTCATAGGTTGTAATTTATGGAACCAAATTGAGGTTGATGAAATTGTTTTATTCAGGAAAATGTCCATTTTATGAATGAATCAGTTAGAAAGTAAAGACATTGGGAAGTGACAGCATGATTGGGTAAAATTATATAAGGAAGTAGTAAGCAAGACAAGGATCTCAGAACCTACCGGAAGATAAGACCAGTGAGTCAAGATGAACTCGTAATGAGACTACTGCCAGAGACTGAGTATAGAGTTAATTCAACTCAGTTAAATGATGAACCAGAAACGTTAGATGCATGTGATTCAGAGGAATATTAAATTCCTTCTTCTCTTTGAATGGATTATAATAGTTACCTTAAGTTTACTCCGACACGGATTTATAATAGATCAAGTAATATGATCAGCAGTTAAAGAGAAAAATGTGAGAAAATCCTCCTGGAGCAAAAAGGTGAAATTGGTAATGACCAAGAGCTGGCATTGCTTAATGGAAAAAAAGGAGACTTTGTGCTTCCAATGACGCTTCGCATAAAGGGTTAGGTAGACCGACATTTAGTAGTATTGAATATCAGGACGTTGTGACAGGTTTCAGTTTGAAACTATTGATTCCCTTCTAAGGGATGTATATAATTGATTCCTCTCCAGTGGGTAAACTTCCAATCCGATGATGATTATTTCGTTAACTATGACTGCTTATGATTCCACCTGCTTGGAGGTTCATAGAACTATTCTTCAGGTTTCGAAACTGGTCTCCTTAATGTTACCAGTAGGTGGGTAGATTGATCAAAATTTCCCTGAGTCTGGAAAGGAATTCGGTGAATTTTGGCAAACCTTGTCTTTCTGATTATCAGAGAATGTCATGGAAGAGAGTAAAAAAAAAAAAATTTGGAGCAAACCCTGTGATTTGGGTAAGGATGCGGTAAAATGGGTTGGTGGACAGACCCTGGTTATCGCGATTGATTGTAGAAATACAATGATGAAGTGAGATTGGACGAAAATAGGAAATGTAAGTAAGAAACCAGCCGGACTGAGAAACTTCGGGATTGACTTAAGTGAAAAGGCTGTTATGCCAGGAATGGTAAGCTTGCGTGGCACGTGGGAGTGATAAGAATAGTTGAAAAGATAAAAGTGGAGGAAAGGTGACCGGAGACAGTGCCGAGTAGTCGATTAAGACTTATTTGGAGTAAAGTTTTGGAAAGGTAGAAAGGTATCAAAGAAGAAGGCACTATGCCGGCAATTGCTAGAAAAGTAATGCTATTAGCCAACCCCTAAAATCAATTTTTTTTTTATTATTATTTTATTTTATTTTAGTGTGGCCAGTTGAGGCCAAGTCACAAAGGATTATCGAGTGACTAGACCATCAGTGAAAGGACAAAGCAGGGTTGCTTCTAAGAAAGCACCGACTGCAAGGGCTTCTGATATAAAGGAAACATTAATGAGATCGTTTGAATCTTCTGCCGAACAACCCATGTTTTGATTGGGAATTCACTAGACCTTTTTGGGATGGGGTCACCCGTACTGAAGTGACTCATGTGTATATGATCGTCCAAGATTACGAAAAAAAAAAAAAAAAAATGGAAGTATAATGACTTGAGATGTATGATGTTAGGGTATCATGAATACCATGAATATATTATGACTGAGGAAAGTAAACAACGAAGGTTTATGAAGAGAGTATAGAAATGGTCAGATATGGATCAGTATGCTGTAGAAATTTCATCTAAGGCAATTACCTTTGAGAAGAACGATAAGTACTAAGAGATTCACGTTGAACTCGACTCGACCAATATCTTCCAAAACATCCTTGCTACCAGTACCAAGTTCTGTAAGAGAGCAGATAGACATACGTTGTCTTTGGGAAGGTCAAATAGGCTGACAACTATCTGAAAGAAGAGGTTAGCATTAAGCCACCGATCGATTATCAAATGAGAATGATTGGAAAGAGACCCTTATTAAGGATACATGATTTGATTGCCAAGTATAAAATGCAAGAATTCCTTGGCAGTTGAATTAAGGATAGGATATCCATAAAGTAAGGCAAACCCTGGGGAATGCACAAGGGATGGCACTAACCCTAATAAAGACATTGTGAATTCAGATGATATGAGTTAGATTTGCTAAGGCAACAATGACCTGTAAAGATTATTAAAAAGAGTTCTGGAAAGAACAGAGATAGAATTATTAGAGTATTGATCAATGACGTTTTGATATACCCTGTACCTAGAAAATACAGGAGGAATGATGAGGACGACCTAAGAAACCTTACAAGGAAAAGCTAATATTCTGAGTTTCCAACTAGAAGTTTGGAAGAGAATGTAAGACACAATAACAATATACCAGATGATGAATGTATGAAACCCTGAGGGAGTATGGATTGAACCTATAAAGGTTGAGATTATCCTAAGATAAGGAAGGAACTAAGAAAAGAAGTATCCTAAGTAGGATTGGGAATAAACGTGATAAAGTTCCCACGGGTAGGTGGAAGCAATGACTTATGGAGAAAGACTGATAAATATAATTTTTCTCCATCAGCAGAGCTTAAGGGAGAATGCTTTCACCCAATAATGATAGGAATGAGGTAGAAATGTTTGAATTGGAATATATCCAGAGAACAAGGAT
This sequence comes from Saposhnikovia divaricata, assembly GCA_036435485.1. Lineage (NCBI taxonomy): Eukaryota > Viridiplantae > Streptophyta > Magnoliopsida > Apiales > Apiaceae > Saposhnikovia > Saposhnikovia divaricata. The sequence continues at coordinate 49,350,577 of CM071595.1, read as the reverse complement.
TACCAGAAATTATTATCAGGAAAGGCCAATGAGGTGGCTGACAGTCTAAGTATAAAGGAATAATTATAAATGTTCATACCGAAGAAACAAAATGATATTTGGAAAGACCTGGAAGGTCATATTGGAGTGGAGGAAGTTACATTCCTTTTGATGATTGTGCAAGAATCGAAGGTAATAATAGTTTAAGTAAAGATTCGATTCCTGATGGAGTCTTAAGCATATTACGTACCTTAGAAGGTTCCGTTTTGAGGCAAACCAGGACCATGGTACAAAAAAAAAAAAAAAAAAAATTGATGAAGTAAACCGTTAAGTTTCCAGTCTTTTATGGAAGATGCATAAGTGATAGTTTCATCAACCGGACCTAGCTGCGATGCTTGAAACTCTTCTGCAATTCTATCTGCTTCATGTTATATCTACATCAAGTTCAGGAAGTGTTCCTTATGGATAAGGAATAATGATTACTTTGTCTCCCTAAGGGATTTGAAACCCGTAGGGTTAACTATTAACGCACTACGTAAACAACAGGCGAGGGTGATTCTTCTAAGAAAGGAGATGACAACGTAAAGATAAAGAAAGTGCTGCTATTGATAAGCTAAATGGCATGTTGATGAATGACAAGCAAGTTTGTGTTAGTGTACTTCTGCACAAACAAGATAGAGAATATGAGGTTGATAATTCGTGATGCTAAACGTATTCCCGTAGAAAGAATTAATGAGACTTGGAGGGAAGGGCGGTTGAGCCCGAGACTTATTGGGCCACCTGAGAGTTTATAAGTGTTCGGACGGCGGTATTCGAGCCAGCCTTACCCCCAAAACTTATAGCACGGTCATAACGGGTTTTCATGTGGCCAGGCTACGCCAGTAAAATGCAGATGTTCAACAGATGATAGGAGTACGAGCATGTAGATATACGACCTGGTCTGACTTACGAAAGACAACCTGTGGAAAACCACGGATAGAAAAGAACAAGTGATGAGAAACAAGGTTGGCAGAAGTAGATTATATGAATCTAAGTTAAAGGGATCGGGCCAGATTCATTTCGGAAAATTTAAATTGGAATAACGTGATGATTATAAAATAAATGTGACGGAATACCGATAAGGAGGTACCAAGTGCAAAAAGGTGTCTCAATAAAGAGGTGAAGGTGAAAGTAAATAATAGAAATGAGTAAGAATCAGATAATAAGAAGGATGTGATTGATAAAGAAAAGGCTGGGAAAGCAACTATGGAATGAGAAGCAAGGAATGTTATGAATGGGTTTCTAATGAATTCTCAGGATGACAACCTGATAGTGTCAATATTATAGTTATGAAAAAGCTAGTAACATGATATGGGATGTCAGTACTAATGATGTCAAGTGAGAAATCTAAGATTTAACCTGAAAGGTTGAAGGATTTCCCGAATGTGAGTATCGCTAAGATTGAACAAGAGTATTTGTCCATAGAATAATGGACAAAGCAGCAAGATATGTTGGCACGTGAGATTGCGATCAAATAGTATTGGATATAATTATGATTAATTTCTTCTTTGATAAACCTCTATAGTTCAGAGGTAAATTCTGAGTATGATATTCTACAATCATGAAAGCTTTCTATAATCCTTTGGAACTCTTTCCTCTTCTTCTCTCTTATTCATCTTCTTTATGAATTGAGAAGAACAACCTTTTTAGGAGGGGAGGTACTGCTACGTGACTATCTGTCTATGTGATAGAAGTCTAAGTGGAATACCATGACTTGTTTAATTGCTTGTCAAGTACTAAAGGCTGGCCCCCTTCTGTACTAACTATGCAATATAACAAATGTTCAATTGATCATAAGTGATCTCTCAATAAATCTTTCCACTTAACTATATTGATCGAGATTGCGAAGATTAAAGCAATCAGGAAATGCACAGTACGAGCGAGGTTACCTCCGAATTCGTAGGGTGATAGTGATACCAATGTTACTGCAGGTATCAATAAGGATAAGACTGATTAAGAGTATAACCCGGATAGTGAGTAGAACGAAAAGTAGCAACGTTGATGAAAAAAAGGATACAGTATGGATTGTAGCACTAGAAGATGTGCTGAGGAAGGGTAGAACGACTAAGAATTGACCGGGAAGCCAAAAAGTGAACGACAGGCAAACGACTCTTTGCTTCCTACCTGATTCCGGGACGGAATCCTTTTAAGGAGGGGAGACTGTAAGAACCCCAAATTTTGGATATAATTAAAACTTTTTATTAAGTAATGATAAAATGAGGAACAATGATTGTAATGAATGGATATTACTTTGGACAATGATCTTGATGCATTGGTATATTGTCAGAATAGAGTAATTCGATGGTTGAGGACCTAGATAAGAATAATCTACCATCCAGGAAGGAGCTAATGGATCCTTGAAGGGAAATGAGTACGTGCATAGTGTTTCCCGTACGTGCATAGTATTTCCCGTACGTGCATAGTATTTCCCGTACGTGCATAGTGTTTCCTGTACGTGCATAGTGATTTTGTGGATGTATAGTGATTTTTGAGGTTTAAGAAATTTTTCATGCCACCTATGTACGAGACATGGTATGGATATTTCGAAGTCATATTAGTAATCTACAAGGTAAATAAGTGTATGTAAACGCGATCGGAATTCAGAAATTCCAAACTTTATTTTTATGGAAAATTGGATCGAGCAGTGAAGAGCATGTCAATGCGAACAAGAAAAGAGAATTATTATATCAAGGATTTTATTTTTATTAAATACGATTTAAGGATTTAGAACAAAAACCTTCGAGTTAGAAAAACGAGCGTTCTAGAAATCGCTAGAATTTTTAAAACGAGATTAAGCGATCAAACAAACGCTTAATGAGCTTTAAAATACAACACAACACAGATATATTACATGCAAGATCAGCTCATGCAAGTCATAAGAGGATTAAGTGTGAAACAAATCAAGAACAAGTGGATTCATGAGGTGTTTGATCAAGAACAAGCCAACAATGCACCTTGTTACTCTTTTTCTTTCTAACCACAAATCTTTGGCACATGGATTGAGGGGTGACAAGGCTGGTTACATCTGATCCTTGGCAAGGGAAATATCATAGAAACATATCATTTATCAATTGAAACAAAGTGGGAGAGAAAAGCCAAGCAACTCCATCTCTCTCCATTTTCTTCAAACTGCCCAGCAAGAACCACCATGAAATAAAAATTCATATCTCCACTTCTACCCATTCATAGATCACCAAATTTTAACCATAGCTTCCTCAATATATGTAGAGTATTCGTTCAAAATTTCATAATTTTTGAAGATCGTTTAGATAGGTAAATAAATTCAAGAAAATCACCCTGTTTTTCCCCTCAAGAAACAAGACTTCGAATTTTTGGAATTTTTAGATTTCCAAACCAAGCTTCCACTCCTTGTTTGATCATCAAATTTTTATGGTGAGTCCTATATTTCATAAAAGCAATCTCCTAAAAATTTCAAGTCCAAACTCCTTTGTTTCCATTTTCAAAAAAAATCATGAAAGAGGAGGATGAATAGTGTTTCATGAACTAACCTTTGATTTTTTTTGTTTTCATGGTTGATCTTAGCTACCCTAAGGCTATCCAAGGACTATAACAAGCTTTGTAAGGCTAGTACATACTCTCAAGAAGGTATAACACTCTTGAAACCCTAGATCAACTTTAAGTTTATGGATGTTTTTGATGAGCTAAGCTTGGTTATGATGTTAGCATGATTATAAGCATAATTAGTAAGTGATTTAGTTGAGCAAGAAAGCATGTTAATTATTGTGGTAAACTGGTATGATCTGGACTTGATGATGTTCATAATCATGTGATAAGTTGTGTGGATGCCCGGTGTGGCTTGGTTGGATTGTTATAATTTTTGGAACATTCGATATATAGCCGTCGTAATGCCGAAATTTCGTTAACCTTAAGAAAAACAACTTGGACAGTAGATGTAACTCACTGCCTAGCTTTGCAATCTGCCATGATAGGATAGGTAATGTTCTAAGCTTCGTTTTGATATAAAGATCACGTGAAACGGACTTACGGTTTAGGATTTATGACCAAATTACTAAAAGTAGTTCGAATCCGTAAACGAAAGTTCATAACTGTAATTGAACCCTCGTAAACTATGTAACGTCATGGTGAATCTTGGTAAATAAATACTAGAGGTAAAAAGGAAGGCGTGAAAGAAAACCGTATGTCAAAAGGATCATTTTTCGATTTATTAAAAATGTTCGAGTCGAGGTTAAACGCGAACGAACCCCTAAAAGACGACTCTTTTATAACTTCGGTAAAACACTTAGAAAACGGACGATAAAACTCGGAGTATATTATTGGTTCGTAACGATCGACTTTAGAACTCATATGACTTAAGTATGTCCCAAGTATAAGTACAATGACATGTCGTATTAACGAACGAATGTCGGGTCGGATCAGTGATAATAAGTAATCCACTAAAGGGGCTATAACGAGATAACTCGAGAACGTGTTTCGATTTAAGTATAACTTAACTTTTAATATGTTAAGTGATTAATCCCGAATGCCTTGGCTATTTATAGATCACCAAGCTGAACCGGGACCCGCTACCACTACCCCTTACCGTACTCGACTACCAGGCAAGTTTCAATTCCCTTCTTTTAGGCTGTTGTTGTGATTGAATAAATATATATATATGATTGCTGATATACATATGCCATTGCATGCATGCCTACTTTCAAGTTGAATTGATATACTTGTTCCCTGAATGTTATTGTTGGCTTATAAGCTAGATAGTTATACATCAGTTATAAGCCGGTTATTGTAAGACCCTCATAGAAGGGCGTATACATCTTATTCATCAAAAATAGACCGGGAGTCAATATTCCTTGATATATCGAGATTACCTCGGAGGAAAATATTTAAGTAAATATTTTCCATTATTCAGGCGACGAATATTATTTGAATATTCGTTCGAGATTATTTATTTAATGATCCTTACTTCAAATAATTATTTGAACGTAATCATTCGACGAATAATATTTGTCAATATTCATTCAGAGTCGAATTGATTATCGAATATTATTTCGAATATTCTTCTAAAGATGAGACTACTAAACGAATATTATTTGGATATTCTTTTAGAATATTATTTTATTAAATAAATATTACTTTTGAATATTCATTTAAGATATTAAATACTTGATGAATATTATTTTAATATTCATCTGAAGCTTGATTTAATTATCGAATATTATCTCGAATATTCCTTAAAGCTTGGATTACTAAATGAATATTACTTGATATTCATTTAGAATATTATTCATTAAATGAATATTACTTTATCAATATTCATTTAAATTCCTAATTAATTATGAATATTATTTTGAATATTCATCAGGGTTCTATTTAATCACCGAATATTATTTTAAATATTTTAAATATTCCTTTCAGGACTTATTAAGTAATGAATATTACTTTGAATATTCATTTGATTATTTAATTATGCAATAAATATTCTCCTGATATTTCTTCAGGGATTATTTTGAGAAATACTCTGATTAAAGATATTCTTTCATATTCCCAAATACTCCTTAAATATTTTAACTCATTAAATATTCTCTGAATATTTATTCCATACTTAGAATAACCTCGATAAGGTTTATCTTCTTCGATTATTACAGAAAATATTTCGGAGTCATATTATTATTAATCTTATATCAAGAAAGGTTCTCAGACATCATTCTTCTTTGAGTCTATCCCCTTAATAATAAGGGAACCTTACTTGGAAAATGTTATTTATCTTGTCGACTTCCCGGTCATAAAGTATTCCCTTCACCCGCAACTCGGGTGCTGTTGACTTATTAAGTCGTTGCTTACCTTCTCATCTTTCGAGGGGTAAGATTACTGGAACAAGTTGATATCCGTTACCAAGTAATAGCTTGGGAGTTATTGGTAAATTTTTCTTTCCAACTAGATACGACTACTTTGTGGAGTCTTATCAACAAGTATTATACTTGGGGAAAGGGGGACGAACGTTATATTCAGAATCATGAATTCTATTTGAACTAGGAGTCGTGTAAGAGGCCGAGTAGCGCCGGTCCATCCCCTTGGCCCAACCGTTGGCCGGGGAGAGCTAGCAAGGCGGTATACAAGTAAAGCCGTCAGTTCTTCCTTCTACCGGTAGTAAATCTAAATTGAGCTGTACGATCTCGACTGATCATCAAGATTGGAACAGCGGGCGCGGTGAATACTCCATCATTGGTTCATCATCCAAATTCATTTATTTCCTGCAACATGATTACTGTTGGCAGAGTTGGAAAAGAGTCATAACTGGAATTGCAACCTTTTCTTGCAAGTTCCTCTTCTTAATAACAATAAGAATATCTCGCTTACTTTGATGTAGCAGATATTTCTTCAAACAAATACTTTAAGTTACCTTGTAACTTCATCGTTCATATTATACTGGCATCATTTCCGTAAATGCATGGCATATGGTTTGAAAGATACTTTTGAACTGTTATACATTATTGTTCAGTTATATATTATTGTTGGTGGGCTATTGCTCACCCTTGCTTTATTATTATATCACAACAACAGTTAGACCAGATGACTCGCACAAGGCGCACTCGACGCGGGCGAGGACGATGAGACTACCAGAGCTGTAGAAGAAGCTATTGGTAGGGTATATTTATTCTTTCAGTACCAAGAATATAGTCTAGTATGACTTATGTAAATGGATGGCAAAGGGTATGTATTTATATTGAAATCCTTTTGGATTGTAAGAACTCATAATGTGATTAATAAAAATTTGATTGTTACTCTGATTTCATCTCTGGGACTATAACGGGTGTGTTTTATATTGTTGTGTTGGGTCATAGAGACGTAATTTATTTTATGTTAAGGAAAGTTTAATTGTTATGGACAGAATTGGAAACCGTAACCACCGGATCCCGGACCCCGGATCTGGGGGTGTTACATGAACGATAATATATAACAGTTCAAAAGTATCTTTCAAACCATATGCCATGCATTTACGGAAATGAAGCCAGTATAATATGAACGATGAAGTTACAAGGTAACTTAAAGTATTTGTTTGTAGAAATATCTGCTACATCAAAAGTAAGCGTGATATTCTCATTGTCATTAAAAAGAGGAACTTGCATGAAAAGATTGCAATTCCAGTTATGAACACTTTTCCAGCTCTGCCAACAGTAATCATGTTGCAGGAAATAAATAAGTTTGGATGATGAACCAATGATGGAGTATTCACCGCGCCCGCTGTTCCAATCTTGATGATCAGTCGAGATCGTACAGCTCAATTTAGATTTACTACCTGTAGAAGGAAGAACTGACGGCTTTACTTGTCTACCGCCTTACTAGCTCTCCCCGGCCAACGGTTGGGCCAAAGGGGATGGACCGGCACTACTCGGCCTCTTACACGACTCCTAGTTCAAATAGAATTCATGATTCTGAATGTAACGTTCGTCCCCCTTTCCCCAAGTATAATACTTGTTGATAAGACTCTACAAAGTAGTCGTATCTAGTTGGAAAGGAAAATTCACCAATAACTTCCAAGCTATTGCTTGGTAACGAATATCAACTTGTTCCAACAATCTTACCCCTCGAAAGATGAGAAGGTACACAATGACTTAATAAGCCAATAGCACCCGAGTTGCGAGTGAAGAGAATACTTTATTGACCGGGAAGTCGACCAGATAAATAACATTTTCCAAGTAAGGTTCCCTTATTATTAGGGAGATAGACTCAAAGAAGAATGATGTCTGAGAACCTTTCTTGATATAAGATTAATAATAATATGACTCCGAAATATTTTCCGTAATAATCGAAGAAGATAAACCTTATCGAGGTTATTCTAAGTATGGAATAAATATTCAGAGAATATTTATTGAATTAAAATATTTTACAGAATATTTAGGAATATGAAAGAATATCTTTAATCAGAGTATTTCTCAAATAATCCTTGAAGAAATATCGAGAGAATATTTATTGCATAATCAAATATTCAAATGAATATTCAAAATAATATTCATTAGTTAATAAGACCTAAAAGGAATATTTAAAATATTTAAAATAATATTCGATGATTAAATAGAACCCTGGATGAATATTCAAAATAATATTCATAATTAATTAGGAATTTAAATGAATATTGAAAAAGTAATATTCATTTAATGAATAATATTCTAAATGAATATCAAGTAATATTCATTTAGTAATCCAAGCTTTAAAGGAATATTCGAGATAAGACTCGATAAATAAATCAAACTTCAGATGAACATTAAAATAATATTCATCAGGTAATTACTATCTTAAATGAATATTCAAAAGTAATATTCATTTAATGAATAATATTCTAAATATTCAAATAATATTCGTCGCCCAAATAATAGAAAATATTTACTTAAATATTTTCCTTCGAGGTAATCTCGATATGTCAAGAAATATTGACTCCCGGTCTATATTTGATGAATAAGATGTATACACCCTTCTCTGAGGGTCTCACAATAACCGGCTTATAATTGATACGATAACTATCCAATTTATAAGCCAATAACAATCAGGGAACAAGCATAATGATATAACTTGAAAGTAGGCATGCATGCTATGGCATATGTATAACAGAAAACATATATATATATATTCAATCACAACAACAGCCTAAAAGAAGGGAATTGAAACTTGCCTGGTAGTCGAGACGATAAGGGGTAGTGGTAGCGGGTCCCGGGTCAGCTTGGTGATCTATAAATAGCCAAGGCATTCGGGATTAATCACTTAACATCTTAAAAGTTAAGTTATACTTAAATCGAAACACGTTCTCGAGTTATCTCTTTATACCCCTTTAAGTGTATTTCTTTTATCATCGATCCGACCCGACATTCGTTCGTTAATACGACATGTCACTGTACTTATACTTGGCATATACTTAAGTCATATAAGTCCGAAAGTCGATCATTACGAACCAATATTATACTCCGAGTTTTTTCGCCCGTTTTCTAAGTGTTTTACCGAAGTTATAATCAAGCGGGTTTTTAGGGGTTCGTTCGCGTTTAACTTCGATTCAAACATTTTTATAAAATAGGAAAACGATCCGTTTGACATGTGGTTTTCTCTCATACCTTCCTTATGACCTCTAGTATTTATTTACCAAGATTCGCCACTGAGAATCATGTTTTATGAGGGTTCAATTGAAGTTACGGACTTTTACTTACGGTTCCGAACCAATTTTAGTAATTTGACCATAACTCCTAAACCGTAAGTCGGAATGTTTCGATTCTTTCGCCAAAACGATCTATGATTCGAGATCTACGAGGACATGTCATGCTCATAACCAGTTAAAACAATTATCCCTACTGTGATGCACGAATTCCTTAAGGTTATCGAAAATCGGGCATTACGACGGCTATAAATCGAATATTTCCAAATTCCAATCCTTCCGATAACCATAGTTTCCACTCCACACATCATATACATGTTATTTAACCATGAACTAAGGCCAAGCAATGCCTTTCCGTTCATCTAAACTATTTTACCCTCTTATATCAACAAATCACTACATAAGCATGCTTTAATTATCACCATAATCACACTAATCTAAAAACTTATCAAGAACATCATTAAACTCAAAGTAAGAGCTAGGGTTTTGGTGAGATATACCTTCCATGGAGTGGGTAAGGACCTTGCTAAGCCTTGTATAGTCCTTGTATATCCTTAACCAAGCTTAGATCATCCAAGAAATCAAGAAAAATAAGATTTGTTCTTGAAAGTTACTATTCACCCTAGACTTTGATGATTTTATTGAAAATGGAAAGAATGGTGTTTGAGGCTAAGATTTCCAGGGTATCACTTTTATGAAATATAGGATCTATGCTAAATTTTTGGAGACCAAACAATGGTGGGAAGGGTGATTTTGTTTCTTGAATTTAAGAAAGGCCGAATGGCCTTGTTTGGAAGGGGGAGAGAGTTTCTTGCTTGGTTGATTATCCAATAATGCATAAAGTGATTTGTGTGAGATAATATCTCATCCAAGTGGTGCTAGTGGAGTATGATGTATTGAATGATGAAAATTACAAGGCATGTGTCAAGATTTGGATGGTTGTAAGCTAACTAGTTGGTTTGTTTTGCTAAGTACTAGTTTATTCCATGACCATGCTAGTTATTCTTGCCCACTTGGTTACTAGATATTTGTTCTAGTAGCTTGCACAAGACTCTTGCTTTCTCTGATTGTTTCTTTGTTCGTTTATTGCTCAATTCATTGATCATTCGGACGAATAACTAAGTAGTTTCACCTCTAGGGTTTACCGAGAAATTTCTCGATATTCATAATACCTTCCCCAATCCTTAATATAATCCTTGTGATGACCATGTAGGATATTTAATCTCGATACGAACTTAATCCGTAATCTAGGATTCGTTCGCTTTATTGATTAATCTCGTTATAACGTTTTAGCGGTTTCTAGAACGCTTGTTTCACTGCCTCAGTGGTTTCCTACCTTCATTCTTAAATCAAATATAATAACATCCCAAAATATCAAATCCTCAAAGTTAATATCTCAATTCTTGGATTATAATAATATTTAATCCACTGTCCGGTCAAATATTATACCGAAAAAGAATTTGGAATTTCTGAATTCCGATCGTCTCTGCATTCACTTATTTCCTCCGCGTATTATTAATATGACTTCGAAACATCCATACCACGTCCCGTACATAGGGTGGCGTGAAAAGTTTTCCAACTTACAAAATCACTATTCATCCACCAAATTACTATGCACGTACAGGAAACACTATGCATGTATGGGAAACACTATGCACGTACTCATTTCCCTTCAAGGATCCATTAGCTCCTTCCTGGATGGTAGATTATTCTTATCTAGGTCCTCAACCATCGAATTACTCTATTCTGATGATATACCAATGCATCAGGATCATTGACCAAAGCAATATCCATTCATAACAATCATTGTTCTTTGAAACCACCATTCATTAGAGCTGGTGACCTTGTTGTCGGAATCATTGTTCCTCATTTTATCATTACTTAATAAAAAAAGTTTTAATTATACCCAAAATTTGGGGTTCTTACAGTCTCCCCTCCTTAAAAGGATTCCGTCCCGGAATCAGGTAGGAAGCAAAGAGTCGTTTGCCTGTCGTTCACTTTTTAGCTTCCCGGTCAATTCTTAGTCGTTCTACCCTTTCTAAGCACATCTTCTAGTGCTACAATCCATACTGTATCCTTTTTCCATCAACGTTGCTACTTTTCGTACAACTCACTATCCGGGTTATACTCTTACTCAGTCTTATCCTTATTGATACCTGCAGTAACATTGGTATCACTATCACCCTACGAATTCGGAGGTAACCTCGCTCGTACTGTGCATTTCCTGATTGCTTTAATCTTCGCAATCTCGATCAATATAGAGAAGTGGAAAGATTTATTGAGAGATCACTATGATCAATTGAACATTTGTTATATTGCATAGTTAGTACAGAAGGGGGCCAGCCTTTAGTACTTGACAAGCAATTAAACAAGTTATGGTATTCCACTTAGACTTCTATCACATAGACAGGTAGTCACGTAGCAGTACCTCCCCTCCTAAAAGGGTTGTTCTTCTCAATTCATAAAGAAGATGAATAAGAGAGAAGAAGAGAAAAGAGTTCTAAAGGATTATAGAAAGCTTTCATGATTGTAGAATATCATACTCAGAATTTACCTCTGAACTATAGAGGTTTATCAAAGAAGAAATTAATCATAATTATATCCAATACTATTTGATCGCAATCTCACGTGTCAACATATCTTGCTGCTTTGTCCATTATTCTATGGACAAATACTCTTGTTCAATCTTAGCGATACTCACAATCGGGAAATCCTTCAACCTTTCAGGTTAAATCTTAGATTTCTCACTTGACATCATTATTACTGACATCCCATATCATGTTACTAGCTTTTTCATAACTATAATATTGACACTATCAGGTTGTCATCCTGAGAATTCATTAGAAAACCCATTCATAACATTCCTTGCTTCTCATTCCATAGTTGCTTTCCCAGCCTTTTCTTTATCAATCACATCCTTCTTATTATCTGATTCTTACTCATTTCTATTATTTACTTTCACCTTCACCTCTTTATTGAGACACCTTTTTGCACTTGGTACCTCCTTATCGGTATTCTGTCACATTTATTCTATAATCATCACGTTATTCCAATTTAAACTTTCCGAAATGAATCTGGCCCGATCCCTTTAACTTAGATTCATATAATCTACTTCTGCCAACCTTGTTTCTCAGCACTTGTTCTTTTCTATCCGGGGTTTTCCACAGGTTGTCTTTCGTAAGTCAGACCAGGTCGTATATCTACCGGCTCATGCTCTTATCATCTATCGAGCATCTGCATTTTACTGGCGTAGCCTGGCCACATGAAAACCCATTATGACCGTGCTATAAGTTTTGGGGGTAAGGCTGGCTCGAATACCGCCGTCCGAACACTTTTAAACTCTTAGGTGGCCCAATAAGTCTCGGGCTCAACCGCCCTTCCCTCCAAGTCTCATTAACTCTTTCCATGGGAATATCTTTAACATCATGAATCATCAACATCATATTCTCTATCTTGTGTGTGCAGAAGTACACTAACACAAACTTGTTTGTCATTCATCAACATGCCATTTAGTTAATCAATGGCAGCACTTTCTTTATCTTTACATTGTCATCTACTTTCTTAGAAGAATCACCATCGCTTGTTGTTTACGTAGTGCATTAATAGCTAATCCTACGGGTTTCAAATCCTTTAGGGAGACAAAGTAATCACTATTCCTTATCCATAAGGAACACTTCCTGAACTTGATGTAGATATTACATGAAGTAGATAAAATTGCAGAAGAGTTTCAAGCATCGCAGCTATGTCAGGTTGATGAAACTATCACTCATGCAGCTTCCATAAAAGACTGGAACTTAACGGTTTACTTCGTTAATTTTGTATCATGGTCCTGGTCTGCCTCAAAACGGGACCTTCTAAGGTACGTAATATGCTTAAGACTCCATCAGGAATCGAATCTTTACTTGAACTATTATTACCTTCGACTCTTGCACAATCATCAAAAGGAATGTAACTTCCTCCACTCCAATATGACCTTCAAGGTCTTTCCAAATATCATTTTGTTCCTTCGGTATGAACATTTGTAATTATTCCTTTATACTTAGACTGTCGGCCACCTCATTGGCCTTTCCTGATAATAATAATTTCTGGTAATCCTTGTTCTCTGGATATATTCCAATTCAAACATTTCTACCTCATTCCCATCATTGTTGGGTGAAAGCATTCTCCCTTAAGCTCTGCTGATGGAGAAAATATATTTATCAGTCTTTCTCCATAAGTCATTGCTTCCACCTACCCGTGGGAACTTTATCACGTTTATTCCCAATCCTACTTAGGATACTTCATTTCTTAGTTCTTTCCTTATCTTAGGATAATCTCAACCTTTATAGGTTCAATCCATACTTCCTCAAGGTTTCATACATGCCTCATCTGGCATTATTGTTACTATGTCATACATTCCTTACCAAACTTCCATTTTGAAGTTCGGAATAATACCTTTTTCCTTGCAAGGTTTCATAGGTCATCCTCATCATTCCTCCTGTATTTTCTGGGTACAGGGTATATCAAAAATGTCATTGATCAATACTCTAATAATTCTATCTATGTTCTTTCCAGAACTCTTTTTAATAATCCTTACCGGTCATTGTTGCCTTAGCAAGTCCAACTCATATCATCTGAATTCATAATGTCGTTATTAGGGTTAATGCCACCCCTTGTGCATCCCCCAGGGTTTGTCTTAATTTATGGATATCCTATCCTTAATTCAACTGCCAAGGAATTCTTGCGTCCTATAATTGGCAATCAGATCATGTATCCTTAATAAGGGTCTCTTTTCAATCATTCTCATTTGATAATCGGTCGGTGGCTTAATGCTAACCTCTTCTTTCAGATAGTTGTCAGCCTATTTGACCTTCCAAAAGACAACGTATGTCTTTCTGCTCTCTTACAGAACTTGTTAATGGTAGCAAGGATGTTCTGAAAGATATTGGTCGAGTTCAACATGAATTTCATAGTGCTTATCGTTCTTCACAAAGGTACTTGCCTCAGACAAAATTCCTACAGCATACTGTTCAATTTCTGACCATTTCTATACTCTCTTCATATACCTTCATTGTTTACTTTCCTCCGTCATAATATATTCATGGTATTTATAATACCCTAACATCATACATCTCAAGTCATTATACTTCCATTTTTACTCGTAATCTTGGGCAATCATATACACATGAATCACTTTAGTACGGGTGACCCCATTCCAAAAAGTCTAGTAAATTCCCAATCCAAACATGGGTTGCAAAGGGTTCAGCAGAAGATTCCTACGATCTCAATAATGTTTCCTTTATATTAGAAGGCCTTGCAGTCGGTGCTTTCTTAGAAGCAACCCTGCCTTGTCCTTTCATTGCTGGTCTAGTCACTTTATAATCCTTTGTGACTTGGCCTCAATACATATGATTTTAGGGGTTGGGTAATAGCATTACTTTTCTAGCAATTGCCGGCATAGTGCCTTCTTTGATACCTTTCTACCTTTCTAAAACTTTACTTCATATAATCTTAATCGACTATTCGGCACCGTCTCTGGTCGCCTTTCCTCTATTTTTATCTTTTCAACTATCCTTATCACTCCCACGTGCCACGCAAACTTACCATTCCTGGCATAACAGCCTTTTCACTTAAGTCAATCCCGGAGTTTCTCAGTCCGGCTGGTTTCTTACTTACATTTCCTGTTTTCGTCCAATTTCACTTCATCATTGTATTTCTACAATCAATCGCGATAACCGGGGTCTGTCCACCAACCCAAGTAGCGGCTACCTTACCCAATTCACGGGGTTTGCCCCAGTTTCTACTTTCTTCCATGAGGTTCTTTGATAATCAGAAAGACAAGGTTTGCCAAAATTCGTTGAAGTTCTTCCCAGAATTAGGGAAATTTTGGTCAATCTATCCATCGACTGGTAACACTAAGGAGACCGGTTTCGAAAACTGAAGAATAGTTCTATGAACCTCCTAGTAGGTAAAACCGTAAGGAGTCATAATTAACGAAGTAATCGTCATCGGGTTGGAAGTTTAACCCCTGGAGAGGAACCAATTATATACATCCCTTAGAAGGGAATCAACAGTTTTAAACTGAAACTTATCACAACGTCCTGATACCTATACGTCCTGATATTCAATATTACCAAATGTCAGTCTACCTGACTACCAGTCTCAGAAGGAACATTACCGTCGGAGTTGGTTGTTCCACAAAAATTGGCACTACTAAGGCCATCCGAACCTGGTGGACCATGCTGTCCGAATGCATCCGCAAGTACTTTGTCGTGCTGCGCAAGTACACATCCTAATCTTTTATGCGAAGCGTCGTTGGAAGCACAAAGTCTCCCTTTTCCATTAAACAATGCCAACTCTTGGTCATTACCAATTTCATCTTTTAGCTCCAGGAAGATTTTCTCACATTTTTCTCTTTAACTGCTGATCGTATTACTTGATCCGTTATAATTTCACGTCGGAGTAAACTTAAGGTAACTACTATAATCCATTCAAAGAAAAGAAAGAATTTAATATTCCTCTGAATCACATGCATCTAACGTTTCTGGTTCATCATTTCACTGAGTTAAATTAACCCTATACTTAGTCTCTGACAATAGTCACATTACGAGTTCATCTTGACTCACTGGTCTTATCTTCCGGTAGGTTCTGAGATCATTGTCTTGCTTACTACTTCCTTATATAACTTTATCGAATCATGCTGTCACTTCCCAATGTTTTCACTTTCTAACTGATTTATTCATAAAATGGACATTTTCCTGAATAAAACAACTTCATCAACCTCAATTTGGTTCCATAAATTACAACCTATGACATCTGCCTTTTCATGGCGAATTATTACTGACAATATTCACACTACTCCATTTATCCGAGAATATGGCACTTGTTGCCTCTATCTCAACTGCTCCTGGGTGCTCCCCGTCCTACATCGACGTCTTTGATAATCATGCATCATTCTAACTCCTTTCTCATTAATCTGAAAGTCTCTAAGGATCTTTATCTATCCCCATATAAGACCTCAAGTAATCCTTCCAATCTGTCTTAATTGCTGGTACTACCTCTCGTAGTCCGGCTATAAATCCAACATAAAATTTCAATTCTCTTAATAATATCTCAGTTCTTTGTGCTCACTTCTCTGAGCACTATAATCTTAACTCTCGCTATCCCTCTGGCTGCAGCCCTCATTTCCTTGGAGTAAACTCCTCATCCTCAATAGGATTCTCCTCTGCTGGGACCTCTTTCGGGTCTCTAGTAGGGTACTCTATTGAATTTACCCGCTGATCTTCAGCATATAATAAAGCATCATCGCGCTGCTGCTCGTATGCCTCAAGGTCTGTCGCCTTACTCGTCAATACGATATCGAGCTAAGTTACTATCACTATACTTAAGAGTTCCCATAAGGGTTTTATATGTCATCACTACATTAAGTAGTCCGACTATGAACTTGGCAAGAGTTCTTATTATCCTAATGAATTTATTGTTTTAACGTCGCCTCATCTCTGGGGTTTATAACGTACGCTCTGATACCACTTCTGTAACACCCCCAGATCCGGGGTCCGGGATCCGGTGGTTACGGTTTCCAATTCTGTCCACAACAATTGAACTTCCCTTAACATAAAATAAATTACGTCTCTATGACCCAACACAACAATATAAAACACACCCGTTATAGTCCCAGAGATGAAATCAGAGTAACAATCAAATTTTTATTAATCACATTATGAGTTCTTACAATCCAAAAGAATTTCAATAAAAATACATACTCTTTGCCATCCATTTACATAAGTCATACTAGACCATATTCTTGGTACTGAAAGAATAAATATATCCTACCAATAGCTTCTTCTTCAGCTCTGGTAGTCTCATCGTCCTTGCCCGCGTCGAGTGCGCCTTGTGCGAGTCATCTGGTCTAGCTGTTGTTGTGATATAATAATAAAGCAATGGTGAGCAATAGCCCACCAACAATAATATATAACTGAACGATAATATATAACAGTTCAAAAGTATCTTTCAAACCATATGCCATGCATTTACGGAAATGAAGCCAGTATAATATGAACGATGAAGTTACAAGGTAACTTAAAGTATTTGTTTGTAGAAATATCTGCTACATCAAAAGTAAGCGTGATATTCTCATTGTCATTAAAAAGAGGAACTTGCATGAAAAGATTGCAATTCCAGTTATGAACACTTTTCCAGCTCTGCCAACAGTAATCATGTTGCAGGAAATAAATAAGTTTGGATGATGAACCAATGATGGAGTATTCACCGCGCCCGCTGTTCCAATCTTGATGATCAGTCGAGATCGTACAGCTCAATTTAGATTTACTACCGGTAGAAGGAAGAACTGACGGCTTTACTTGTCTACCGCCTTACTAGCTCTCCCCGGCCAACGGTTGGGCCAAAGGGGATGGACCGGCGCTACTCGGCCTCTTACACGACTCCTAGTTCAAATAGAATTCATGATTCTGAATGTAACGTTCGTCCCCCTTTCCCCAAGTATAATACTTGTTGATAAGACTCTACAAAGTAGTCGTATCTAGTTGGAAAGGAAAATTCACCAATAACTTCCAAGCTATTGCTTGGTAACGAATATCAACTTGTTCCAACAATCTTACCCCTCGAAAGATGAGAAGGTACACAATGACTTAATAAGCCAATAGCACCCGAGTTGCGAGTGAAGAGAATACTTTATTGACCGGGAAGTCGACCAGATAAATAACATTTTCCAAGTAAGGTTCCCTTATTATTAGGGAGATAGAGTCAAAGAAGAATGATGTCTGAGAACCTTTCTTGATATAAGATTGATAATAATATGACTCCGAAATATTTTCCGTAATAATCGAAGAATATAAACCTTATCGAGGTTATTCTAAGTATGGAATAAATATTCAGAGAATATTTATTGAATTAAAATATTTTACAGAATATTTAGGAATATGAAAGAATATCTTTAATCAGAGTATTTCTCAAATAATCCTTGAAGAAATATCGAGAGAATATTTATTGCATAATCAAATATTCAAATGAATATTCAAAATAATATTCATTAGTTAATAAGACCTAAAAGGAATATTTAAAATATTTAAAATAATATTCGATGATTAAATAGAACCCTGGATGAATATTCAAAATAATATTCATAATTAATTAGGAATTTAAATGAATATTGAAAAAGTAATATTCATTTAATGAATAATATTCTAAATGAATATCAAGTAATATTCATTTAGTAATCCAAGCTTTAAAGGAATATTCGAGATAAGACTCGATAAATAAATCAAACTTCAGATGAACATTAAAATAATATTCATCAGGTAATTACTATCTTAAATGAATATTCAAAAGTAATATTCATTTAATGAATAATATTCTAAATGAGTATCCAAATAATATTCATTTAGTAGTCCAACCTTTAGAAGAATATTCGAAATAATAATCGATAATCAATTCGACTCTGAATGAATATTGAAAAATATTATTCGTCGAATGGTTACGTTCAAATAATTATTTGAAGTAAGGATCGTTAAATAAATAATCTGGAACGAATGTTCAAATAATATTCGTCGCCCAAATAATAGAAAATATTTATTTAAATATTTTCCTTCGAGGTAATCTCGATATGTCAAGAAATATTGACTCCCGGTCTATATTTGATGAATAAGATGTATACACCCTTCTCTGAGGGTCTCACAATAACCGGCTTATAATTGATACGATAACTATCCAATTTATAAGCCAATAACAATCAGGGAACAAGCATAATGATATAACTTGAAAGTAGGCATGCATGCTATGGCATATGTATAACAGAAAACATATATATATATATATTCAATCACAACAACAGCCTAAAAGAAGGGAATTGAAACTTGCCTGGTAGTCGAGACGATAAGGGGTAGTGGTAGCGGGTCCCGGGTCCCGGGTCAGCTTGGTGATCTATAAATAGCCAAGGCATTCGGGATTAATCACTTAACATCTTAAAAGTTAAGTTATACTTAAATCGAAACACGTTCTCGAGTTATCTCTTTATACCCCTTTAAGTGTATTTCTTTTATCATCGATCCGACCCGACATTCGTTCGTTAATACGACATGTCACTGTACTTATACTTGGCATATACTTAAGTCATATAAGTCCGAAAGTCGATCATTACGAACCAATATTATACTCCGAGTTTTTTCGCCCATTTTCTAAGTGTTTTACCGAAGTTATAATCAAGCGGGTTTTTAGGGGTTCGTTCGCGTTTAACTTCGATTCAAACATTTTTATAAAATCGGAAAACGATCCGTTTGACATGTGGTTTTCTCTCATACCTTCCTTATGACCTCTAGTATTTATTTACCAAGATTCGCCACTGAGAATCATGTTTTATGAGGGTTCAATTGAAGTTACGGACTTTTACTTACGGTTCCGAACCAATTTTAGTAATTTGACCATAACTCCTAAACCGTAAGTCGGAATGTTTCGATTCTTTCGCCAAAACGATCTATGATTCGAGATCTACGAGGACATGTCATGCTCATAACCAGTTAAAACAATTATCCCTACTGTGATGCACGAATTCCTTAAGGTTATCGAAAATCGGGCATTACGACGGCTATAAATCGAATATTTCCAAATTCCAATCCTTCCGATAACCATAGTTTCCACTCCACACATCATATACATGTTATTTAACCATGAACTAAGGCCAAGCAATGCCTTTCCGTTCATCTAAACTATTTTACCCTCTTATATCAACAAATCACTACATAAGCATGCTTTAATTATCACCATAATCACACTAATCTAAAAACTTATCAAGAACATCATTAAACTCAAAGTAAGAGCTAGGGTTTTGGTGAGATATACCTTCCATGGAGTGGGTAAGGACCTTGCTAAGCCTTGTATAGTCCTTGTATATCCTTAACCAAGCTTAGATCATCCAAGAAATTAAGAAAAATAAGATTTGTTCTTGAAAGTTACTATTCACCCTAGACTTTGATGATTTTATTGAAAATGGAAAGAATGGTGTTTGAGGCTAAGATTTCCAGGGTATCACTTTTATGAAATATAGGATCTATGCTAAATTTTTGGAGACCAAACAATGGTGGGAAGGGTGATTTTGTTTCTTGAATTTAAGAAAGGCCGAATGGCCTTGTTTGGAAGGGGGAGAGAGTTTCTTGCTTGGTTGATTATCCAATAATGCATAAAGTGATTTGTGTGAGATAATATCTCATCCAAGTGGTGCTAGTGGAGTATGATGTATTGAATGATGAAAATTACAAGGCATGTGTCAAGATTTGGATGGTTGTAAGCTAACTAGTTGGTTTGTTTTGCTAAGTACTAGTTTATTCCATGACCATTCTAGTTACTCTTGCCCACTTGGTTACTAGATATTTGTTCTAGTAGCTTGCACAAGACTCTTGCTTTCTCTGCTTGTTTCTTTGTTCGTTTATTGCTCAATTCATTGATCATTCGGACGAATAACTAAGTAGTTTCACCTCTAGGGTTTACCGGGAAATTTCTCGATATTCATAATACCTTCCCCAATCCTTAATATAATCCTTGTGATGACCATGTAGGATATTTAATCTCGATACGAACTTAATCCGTAATCTAGGATTCGTTCGCTTTATTGATTAATCTCGTTATAACGTTTTAGCGGTTTCTCGAACGCTTGTTTCACTGCCTCAGTGGTTTCCTACCTTCATTCTTAAATCAAATATAATAACATCCCAAAATATCAAATCCTCAAAGTTAATATCTCAATTCTTGGATTATAATAATATTTAATCCACTGTCCGGTCAAATATTATACCGAAAAAGAATTTGGAATTTCTGAATTCCGATCGTCTCTGCATTCACTTATTTCCTCCGCGTATTACTAATATGACTTCGAAACATCCATACCACGTCCCGTACATAGGGTGGCGTGAAAAGTTTTCCAACTTACAAAATCACTATTCATCCACCAAATTACTATGCACGTACATGAAACACTATGCACGTATGGGAAACACTATGCACGTACTCATTTCCCTTCAAGGATCCATTAGCTCCTTCCTGGATGGTAGATTATTCTTATCTAGGTCCTCAACCATCGAATTACTCTATTCTGATGATATACCAATGCATCAGGATCATTGACCAAAGCAATATCCATTCATAACAATCATTGTTCTTTGAAACCACCATTCATTAGAGCTGGTGACCTTGTTGTCGGAATCATTGTTCCTCATTTTATCATTACTTAATAAAAAAGTTTTAATTATACCCAAAATTTGGGGTTCTTACACCCTTCAACACTGGACTCGACTCCATTGAACCCATATATAGGTATGTTATTTGGGGTCAACTGTGAATCATTGTATCCCATCTTCACAAATGCATCATGAAACAAAATATCGACGGAAGCACCATTATCTATCAAGACTCGCTTCACCTCCGAATCTCCAATTATAGGAGTTATGACCAACGGGTCGTCATGGGGGAACTTCACCCCCTCCAAGTCCGAGTCATCAAAACCAATCACTACCTCAGTCTTTGTACATTTTGAGGCCTCTCCCACGATGTGCATCACCTCCCTGGCGTATGCCTTTCGAGAGTTCCTTGTTGTGCCGGCCGCAGTCGGGCCTCCCCAAATCATGTTGATAACTGACCCTCGTGGCTGTGGGTTACGATCACGATCGTTGTCCCTTCTATCATTATCCCTTCTATCATTATCCCTTCTATCATAGTCTCTTCTCCTACTTCCACGATCTTCGCCTTTTGTGAACCTGCTCAGCTTCCCTTTTTGGATCAAGAAATCAATCTCGTCCTTGAGTTGTCTGCAATCATCAGTGTCATGCCCTATATCGTTGTGAAACCTACAGTATTGATCCTTGTTTCTCTTTCCGGGATCACACATGAGTGGCTTCGGCCATCGAAAATCCTTATCTTTCTCAATATCCATCAGGATCTGACTCCTAGGGGTATTCAACCATGCGTATTCAGAGAACCTTGGCCCCAAATTTTTCCTAGGGGCAGAGTCGGAGTCCTTGCTAGTTCGGGGATACTTGTCCCTAGCATTATACTCCTGCTCTTGCTTCCGCTTCCGGGAGTTTCCGTTTCCTCCATTCGTGGTTGGAGCTTCTTCCTTCCTCATGCTCTCTTTTGCCTTTATGTATTTACTCGCCCTTCTTTGGAGCTCAGTCATTCTCTCAGGGGGATGTTTTGCCAACGACATCTGAAAGTAGGGGTTCGTTGTTCCATTCTCCAAGGCTATCATAGCTACCTTGTTCTCCAGATCTGGGACGTTCAACGTCTCCTTGGTGAGCGCTTGAGATAACCCCTCAGGTTCTTATTCTTTCCTTGTTTCACTTGCATAAGAGATGCAAAGCTTTTTTCGTGGACCTTTTCACTAACAAATTGGTTGATGAAAGCCGTGCTCAACTCTTTGAAAGAGCCAATCGAGTTTGCGGGTAATCGGCTAGACCATCTTTGAGCCATGCCTACCAGGGTTTGAGGGAACGCCCTACACTTAAGAGCGTCGCTAGCGGGTTATCACCGTTTCCGTCGTATGCTTTTATTGTGGGAATCTTAAATTTTTGGGAAACATGAGCGTTCATCACCTCCTCAGTGAATGGGGGTGTGGGATCGTCAGGGTCTCCAAGTGGCATCAGGTCTTTGGGATCACCCCTGGGGGTTTCCACCCTCGTAACTCCTCCAGTTGGGGCATCAGCCCTTCTCTGTTTCCTTGAAGACCTTTCTAAATCAATGAAGGGAATCTCCCTTGAAGTTGGAGGAGGCCTATTCTGGTTCTGCCTTACTTGCTCCCTGGCTATGTCGTCCTTCAGCTTTTGGATCTCGGCCTCATAAGCCTTGATTCTCTCAGCAGCTGTTGGAGGAGGTCCATCATGGATCCTTTGAGTCATTCTCATAGGCTCCTTGCTTGCATGTCGCCTCCTCGAGGCTTCATCGCGATCGTCATCCTCAGACGATGAATCATCAGTGTAAGGTCCGGAGTAATCATCATATCCTTGCTCAGGGGGGCTAAACCCCTAATGTAGGGTGGTTGATATGACTCAGGTATCTGCAGAGCGTGATCGCTTCGTCCAGGATCCCTTCAATTTGGGGGATGGTTAGGCAATCCGTATACCGAATTGGTACTTACGGGGAGCGTAGTGGTGGAGATCTAAACTCCTGAGAGCGGGGGATGGCTAGTTAATTGTGAGACCACCATCTGAAGCTGATTAGTCTCCCGTCCCGGGTGAACGTCCACTGGTAAGGTTCTCTCAACATGGAGATTCGTCCATATAGGTTGAGAAACTTGAGGTTGAGTGGTTGTCTCTGTTGATGGGGGTACATACCTTGCTCCGCAACAACTGGTGGAGCGGAGCAGATGACCGGTGGATCGGAAGTAACAGGAGCGTTCTCGGTTGTTTTTCTTCGTGTGTTAACCATGGTTGATGTTGTCTTCCCACAGACGGCGCCAAATGTTGTGGAATAAAAATTAGGGTTGTTAAATTGCGGCTAGGGTTCGTGAGCTTCTTACTTTAATGGCTGCGCTTGCGTTTTTGTGACCTAATTCGGGTCCTCACAAGATGCCTACGTATCTCAGAGTTGAGAATCAATCCAAGACGTAGTTCTAAAATGAGGGGTCTGGCCCTTTATATAGGCTGTGGGAGCCTTAGAATCGTAACAGGATTTGGAGACTTGGTGGACAAGTCAGCGTTATTGAGGAAGGTTTTGACTCCTTCCTTATGTGAGTTAGTTTCCATGTCGAATTAGGTGCCATGGAGGCTACATAATATCTCAGGGATATTCTAGAACGTTCCTTGTTTCTAGAACGTTCCCGGTTTGTGGATCAGACCCATGTTAGAAACAAGCTTATACCGGGCGTCCCCGGTTTGGGCTGTTCTTTTGGGCTTAATCATTAATTACGAATTTAATGCCCAACTAGGGTTTTGGGACTTATTTATGAGCCAATAAATATTATATTAATTATGTTTTTAGGGATTATTTTTCATCCATATCACTTACCTACCTTTATTTTAATTTGACAATAATTTTAAAATTAATCCAAGATTAGTTAGGATTGTAATTTTTTGAATTGAAACCATAAAAGTTTAAAAATATCAAAATCAAATTTAATCTGAACTGAGTTTAATCCAATTTTAATCCAAAAATCATGTGCTGATTCGATCCAAAATTTCCAAATGTGTTAATTTGCACAAACAGTCATAATTCAAGGATTATTATGTTCATTCGTTTATACAACATTACAAAAAAATTTAAAACTACTCTTTTGTCTTTACCGAATTTGCCGATTTTAAAATTCTGATCGATTTAAATGGAAATACGATCGAAATGTACAAAAGACATGTGTGGTAAAGAAGTACATTTTTTTTAGGATACATGTGTATAAAAGTTAAAATTTTAGACCAACTTTAATTAGTAATCTTCCTTTTTCTTTCGTTTTTGACCGGCTTCTATCACTCATATATAAGTCTTTTTTTTTAATCGAAGGCATTTATTTCTCGATCCCTATTTCATTTCAAAGACATTTATTTATCGATACCTATTTTATATCGTGTTGTTATTCCTAAAGAATATCTATCTTTATTATTATATTAAAGCCGAAAGATTGAAAGTTTGTCATTTTGGTTTTCGGTTTGTTTATCCTAATTATTAAAAAAAATAATAACATAATATAATTAATATAATTAATGGTAATTAGTCATTGCCATTTTCACATTTACTTTTAATTGAAAATATTACATTTTATAAAAACATCAATCGTACCATATCCTCAAATCATTAATATTTCCTTTCTAATTAAAATATGTTACCTTTTTCGTTTAAAACTAATCTTACAATCATTAATATATACCCAAAAATATCACGCCATATTTTCAATTATTAATAAAATAAATTAAAAATCTCTATACGTTGTTTATAATAAGGAAACATTAGTATAATCCGTAAATATGAGTATATTAAATTATATTAAATTAAAAATAAAAAATTATTAAAATAATAATTATATAAAAAATAATTGTAATATTAAATAAAATTTAATAAATACCTAAAATATCGTATCTTGCAATTAATTTAAAAGACTCTACTTTTAATTGAACATATTACCCTTTATACACACCTAAAATATCGTATCTTCCAATCATTAATATTTCTTTTATAATTAAAACACGTTACCTTTTAATTTAAAACATAATTTTACAATCATAATCTCTCAATCATTAATATTTCTTTTTCTAATTAAAACATGTTACCTTTTAATTTAAAACATAATCTTGCAATAATTAATATATATACCCAAAAATATCACACCATATATTTCAATCACTAATAAAAATATATAATAGAAATTCGTATACAACGAATAATTCCGTTAGATTTTTAGCAAAAAAATCAGAACCGTTAGATATGATGATTAAATAGTTTATATGATTAAGTTACTTTACAAAAGGGTTAAATATCAAAATGGTTACTAAAGTGAACCCCATATATTACTTTACTCACCGATCTCAATGGGATATCATTTGAATAACTAAAGTCATAATAAATACCAAACAGATAATTCTAAATATGTGTTCGAAACATAAAAGTAATCTTTTTTTTATTCTGCACATTTTTCTTGAATGTTACCTCAACCAAATGAAAATTTGTTAAATTCTAGTATTTTAGATAATATATTTAAATTTTTAAAAATTCATTTACTATTTATTTTTAATTTTATAGTAATTTTCCTTGTTTTAATTAAAAATAAATAATAAATAAATTTTTTAAATTCTAAATATATTATCTAAAATACTAGAATTTAACAAGTTTTCATTTGGGTACGATAATATTCAAGAGAAATGTCTAGAATCAACAAAAGATTATTTTTATTTTTCGAACACATATTTAGAGTTATCTATTTGATATTTATCATGTCTTTAGTGATTAAAATGATATCCCGATGAAATGAGTGAGTAAAGTGATATATGGGTTTCAATTGAGTGACCATTTTGATATTCAACCCCTTTACAAAACATTCAAAATTTGAATTTCATCAACGACGTATTTAATTTAAAATTCATAATATAAGTTTTAAACCATGCCTATCATTAATTAAATATATACATATTATTTAAATTTAAACTAAAATTATTATTAAAAATATAATTGTAACATAAAATAAATGTATTTCATATAAAAAAAAATCCGTGCATTGCACGGGTTATAAGTTAGTACTTTAATGATAAAGAGAACAATATAAGTTGAGAATCTGTGTGTGAAGTCTACAATTGTCCTATATAACGGACCATGTTGGGAGAACTTTTTTCAAGAGGCAACATCGAAAGACTTGGAAGCTTGGTTTTTTGAACAAGACTCCTCAAACTGTCAAACAGCACTAAAAGTTCATTCATTACATAAAAAGAAATTTTAGGGACGTTGCGAAAGACTCGATAAGTTTATTAATATATATCGGATCAAATCGAATCGAATCAATCTGAAACTCCACTTCGTCTTCATTGACAAACCTGCTTCTAGTTCAGCTCGGACTCATAGATATGTTCTGCACGCGTGTATCCATGCACATGTGTAATGAATTACGCTAAACAATACACACAACTGAACGAAAAACACTTGATTGAACATGAAATGACTGATATTACTCCGAGAAGGAACAAATTATAAGAATACTCCACTCAATTACAGATAATAGTCTCAGACTTTCGAGCCGCTGAGTAGCTCCCAAAATAAACTATGGTTTTCAAATCACATAATGCCCTACTACTCTTTTCCCCCAATTCTTTTATCTCACTTTATTTTATTAATTACAAGGAAATTACTGTTCTACCCTTCCCTTGTTTCTTTTGTGCGACGTCGTACATACATAATTGAATTAAAAGGATTTTCAGTCTTGTTGTGGGTCATTGCAATACCCCCGGCCAAATCTTTCACCTTGTCCTCAAGGTGAAATTGAGGAAACTGTTTGCTCAACACATCTGCTACTTCCCAAGTGTCTTCAAAGTCTGGTAGGTCCTTCCAGTGAACCAAAACCTCCAAGTGATTGTCTTGCCCTGCATTTCGAACCGCTAACAGCTTTTCGGGTTCCACAACCATCTCCATATCCGACTGAATTTGCAGGGGAATGTTTCTGCTCACATGTGTATCACCAATGGCTTTTTTTAGCTGCGAGATATGGAAAATGGGATGCACTTTGCTGTTGTCCGGAAGTGCCAGTTTATAGGCCACCCTCCCAATGCACTCTAGAACCTCATATGGTCCATAGTATCGGGCTGCCAGCTTCTCAAACGGCCTTCTAGCAAGAGATTTCTGTCGATAGGGCTGCAATTTCAAATAGGTAAAATCCCCTACTTGCAACACCAACTCCCTACGGTGACTATCCGCAGACTGCTTCATAATTTGCTGTGCTCTCAGAATGTGCATTTTTAAATCATCCAACATAGCATCTCTAGCTTGCAAACTCTCCTCCAAACTGTCTACTGGCGTGTGTCCAGAACCTAGTCGTAACAAGTGGGGTGGTTCTCGTCCGTATAGCACCTGAAAATGGGACATTTTAAGGGTCACGTGGGGGGACGTGTTGTACCAAAACTCTGCCCACGATATCCATTGTCCCCAGGTTTGTGGATGGCCCGAAGCAAAACACCGTAGATAAGTTTCTAAACACTTGTTGACAACCTCCGATTGGCCATCCGTTTGTGGATGGTAGGCGGATCTTCTTTTCAATGTAGTTCCTTGCAACCTAAATAGTTCTCTCCAAAACAAACTCATGAAGATTCGGTCTCTATCCGAAATAATCGAAACCAGGAACCCGTGGAGGCGAACAACACAATTCACAAATTCTGTGGCCACTGTAAGTGCAGAAAAAGGGTTCTTAAGCTTGATAAAGTGCACGTACTAGGAGAGACGGTCCACCACAACTAATATTGTTTCAAATCCCTTTGATCGTGGCAACCTCTCCACGAAATCCATAGTAATGTGATTCCAGACCTATCCTGAAACTGATAATGGCTGGAGGAGTCCAGCCGGGTTTTAGTTGGAGGTCTTATGTTGTAGACAGATTACACATTCCCGCATATATTTGCTCACATCCTTCCTCAATCCTTGCCAGAACCAGTCCGAAGCTATTCGAGGATAGGTTTTTAGCTCTCCTGAGTGCCCTCCTACCGGTGAATCATGATATTCCTTCATAATAGTGGGAATAAAGGATGACTATTTGGAGATTACCAACCTTTGCTTATACAACAACCTGTCAGCCACCACTTCGAACTCTGGAAACTGCTCCTTCCTTTTTTCTACATCTTGCCTGAGCTTGTTGAGGAATGGATCCTTCTCGATTTCTGCCATCAGTGTGCTCCAATCTATGGTACTTGTTGTGAGCATGGAATTCAACACCACCTCCCCTTCAGATTTTCTGGAAAGGGCGTCAACAACTTTGTTCGACGCCCCCACCCTGTACTTAACCTCGAAGTCAAAAGCCAGCAATTTGCTGACCCATTTTTGGTAATTGGCCCCAACCTCCCACTGTTGCATTATATATTTGAGACTTTGTTGGTCCGTATATATAAGAAAATGGCGTCCCAATAAATAATGTTTCCATTTTAGTACTGCTAAACAAATGGCGATCAGCTCCTTCTCATAAATTGCTTTTTGTCTTGCTCTTGCACCCAACAGTTTGCTAAAGAAAGCGACAGGTCTATCTTTTTGAGTCAACACCGCCCCGATGCCAAACCCCGATGCATTCGTTTCCACCACGAACGGAACAGAAAAGTCCGGCATTGCTAACACAAAGGCTGTAACCATAGTTTTCTTGAGCTGCTCGAATGCATCCGTAGCCTCATTGGACCAGCCAAACTGATCTTTCTTGAGCTGGTTGGTTAAAGGCTGGGCTATCTGTGCATAGTGTGCGATAAATTTCTGATAATAACCAGTTAGACCCAGGATTCCTCGTAATTCCTTGAGATTCTTGGGTTCTGGCCAGTCCACCATCACTTGGACCTTACCCACATCAGCTACTATGTTAACTCGAATAACTTGTAGAAGGGGCGGTTGAATACAAGTTATATAATCGTGCCTGATTTTTGCTTGATTAGATGAACAAGAACAAACGAATGAATCAAACTTTGTTTGTATTAAATAAATCAAATGCAAACTCTACCAAAGGTGTACAATACCTTTAGCAGCTGCTAACAATACAAATCTCTCTCTCTCTCTCTCTCTCTGTTTGTTTCGAACTCTCGAATACAAACCTTATACAGAGCTTCACACAATTTACAATGATATAGAGAGAGTATTTATAATGTTACCTATCAACTAATAGCAGAAAGTAATGATCTATACATGACAATGTTCTGCCATCCAGGTGACAGTTTCCATTAATAGAAAATTCTTTCCTTCATGATATCTTCCTGCTTGTTCTTCAAAACAACGATCCTATTTTATAGCACTTGCCAGTTTCTGTAGCATCCATAATGACATCATCAGTAACACGACTGATATCAGGATTCCATCTTGCATCAGAATTTGACATCCATTAGTATTTGACTTGGCGTATCAGGATTTGATCTCAGTTCCTGACATGTAGTCCTTGATGCACTGCTATTCCTGACTAAACTCTACAGATTACTGTCTAGCACATATATCCTATAAAAAGTACTAAATCCTTTATAATATCAGGATTTACAAGAAGTATAAGAAAAATTCTATTCTCAACATCATAACTTATGAATTATTCCTAACAATCTCCCCCTATTTATGCTTTAGAATCTGAAGCATAAATCTAAGTTGTAGATGTCAAAACATATAACAATACAACCAGAATAGAATTTATGAATTTAAGATCATGAAGTTAAGTACCTCCTTCTTCAGATGTAGACATGTATCTAGTACTTAGAAGAAAGAATTCAACTATTTGATGCTTCTTTTCCTTTACCACTTCCATGATGAAATTTACCACCTCTGTCACCCTTAGTTCTTCTCCCAGTCTGTTTATCTCCCCCAGTCTGTTGTTGTTGTTGTCTCTGAATTGTCTTTATCTCCCCCTTTTTGACATCAGCAACATTAATTCCAAGAGATTCAGTAACAGAACAAATGAGATTCATCAGAACTACTTGATTGTCCATAATAGTGACTTGGTTATCTTCAAGAATCTGAAGTCTCAATTGAATATCACTTTGAGATTTCTGAATGTCTTGTAGAATTTCAGAATTGACTTCAATGTTGGAAGTGCTTGTTGTATCTTCAGACTTAGATGCCGAAATAATTTTATCTTCAATCCATGTAGAAGAAGTTGCCTGTATAGAATGATATTCAAGTAATAATGCTTGAGTAGAAGTACAAACATTTTCATCTTTCTGATCTGAAGCTGAAGTATGATCATCTTGTCCTTCACTAGTATTCTGTGTACTAACATCTACAAATCCTGACTCCTCCTTAGATTGATCAGATACTGTTGATGTCTCAATTCTAGCTGATATTGGAAGTACATACAAAGGAATACTAGGATCATTAGGAATATCTTCTGGTACTGGTTGAGTAAAAGTTTGTCTTAGCCTTTCACATCTTCTGTTGATGATTCCTGCAAGCCTTTCTTTCTATTTCTGAGCTTTAACTTCTGGCTTTGCATTGTGATGTGCTAAGTCATTCTTCTCATACATCTTGATAAAAGAATAAGTACCAGCATCCATACCAAGATTTTCATACCAAAATTCAGGAAAAACCTGATTCCAGAAATCAAACGATGGTGGTTTCCTAATTTTCTCTCCCTCACTATAGAGTTGATCATCCATACCCTCATTCTCACTTTGACTATCTAAAGTCAACACTCTTTCTACCTCTCCTTTTGCCTGGTCAGGAGCCAACCTCTCTATGTGTGGATCTATGTCCATCTTTTCAAGTGTATCACTCAAATTTGGATAAGTGCTCTCATGACCTACAGAAAAATAGGGGTTAGAAGAAGTTTTTATACCTGAACTCACATGGAGAGAGGGTTCCTCATATGGCATGGGGCTTGAGGTTTTCTCCAAGAAGTGAGCTGCTATAGTCTCTGTACCCTTACAAACATCTACTTTCTTTCCAGAAACTACAGGCTCCAGTATATCACTTTCAGGATCTACACTAGACTCTGATGTCTTCAGTAATACATCATTAGACACCATAGCAAGTATATCACCGTCTTTAAGTGTTGGTTGCTGAGACACACCCTCAAGGTGGATAGACTCTGAAAGAACAATATTAATTTGATCTTCAGAAAAATCAATCAAAGTCATTCCTCCCATATCATAGGGTTTCTCACTTGCAATTTCAGTCATCACAGAAGACCTTCCAGCATCATCAATCATAGTTCCTGAGTCATCCAACCTCTGACTAGATGGTTCTTGTGTTGCAGTGACTGTGATCTGATCTATCCTACTATTTACCACTGGTGCAATAGTATCTTCTGTTGACTGCTTCCCTCTATCAACTACCTCCTCTTGTTCACCTTGAGCTGAAGCATCTTCAACAATGACATCCTTGTCAAATAATTATGCATGAAGTGATTGAAGTGGAACATGCTTAGGAAGTCCAAATTTCTTGTGCTATTCCTTTCTGACTGATACATAGAAGTACATCTTCATTAAATCAAGTCTTTGATGTAACAGTCCATATTCTCCAGAAAATGAAAGTTTGGGAACTCTTTTAATCAGAAAATCTAGAACAGGCCTGGAAAGCTTCACTTTTAGAGAAATAAGTTCCATAGCCAGTCTGTATGTCAATGTTGTTTCCCATGAAGAATCAAGATCCAGATCTCTCTTGTCAGATACTAACGTGGATATAGCATTATTTGTAGAGACCTGCATAATGTTAGTTGGACTAGACACTGTGTGTAGGTGACAAATGAATCTTTCTCCTTGTTCTCCTAGTATAGTGAGCAACAGATTTATCTTGAGAAGACTCAAGAGGTGTAGACACAGAAGTGATCTTGGGATGAGATCTTTTTTCAATAGACACAGTCTTTTGAGAGACAGTATCCAGTAACTGTTTTCCCTTTTTAAGAACTACAGCCTTTTGGGAGACTGCAGCCTGGCTGTGAGTGGGTGTTCCATCTCTTTGTCCTAGCTTAGAAAGTTGAATTGCAGCCTTCAATTCTGCTCTCTCAGCAAGAGATAAATTATCATCATCTTCACTAGAACTACTACTTGAAATGACAAATCTTCTCTTCCTTACAACTGATGTCTTTTGAGAAACACCAGAGGTTGGCTTCTTTGAAACAATAGGTTGTGGATCAAAATTTGGTTCTAGAATTGTTTCAGAGACTGTAATGTTTTTGGCTACTTGGATAGACACAGGGGGGTTCTCCTCCAATTGAGATTCCTGAGTCATTTCACCACCAAAGAAAGAAGAATTATAGATAGTAGGAAGATGAGTTCTTAGAAGTATCTGAACATGATTTGGATAGTGTAATGCAGGTATTTCATCTAGATTCTTTTCACTGTCCTTCTTTGTAATGTCAGAGAAAATTCTCTTTTGCTGTACATAAGAAGAAACATAATATTCTCTACCAAATCTAGCTTCAACATCAGGAATGAAATGGTTAATAAACAGTTGCCTGAATCTGTGATAATA
The DNA here is from genome assembly GCA_036435485.1 of Saposhnikovia divaricata. Taxonomy (NCBI): domain Eukaryota; kingdom Viridiplantae; phylum Streptophyta; class Magnoliopsida; order Apiales; family Apiaceae; genus Saposhnikovia; species Saposhnikovia divaricata. Next base: position 49,317,864 of record CM071595.1, on the reverse strand, counting down.
AACCATATTCCTGTCATGATCTCTTGACCCAAGTTTAATACACATCTGACTTAAGATAATGTGACCAAAATTAATTACTCTGTTATAAAGCAAGCCATATGCAATATGATGTAACAGCAGTAATTTGTTGAAAAGAACTACATTTACCAGTAAAACATTTAGCAATTTGATCAAAAAAGAAAGACCATTCTTTCCTAAGAAAGGATCTATTTAACTGGCTCATGTTATCTAGAGGTCCATTATACCCTAACTCAGATAACATAGTTCTAACATCATCATCAGATGGTACATTCTCAAAATTCGTACTAACAGGTAAGTGAAGTACTGAATTAACAATCGATTCAGTAATATCAAATGAGTCTTGTCCTAAGTGTAGAACAATCTTACCTGATTGATTCTGAGTAGAATCAATTACCTCAGCATTCTCCCAAGCTTGTGAAACAGCTACTTGATTAATTTGTGGAGATGCTGTCAAGGCATAACTTAATGGTCCTTTCGCCATAAAGTCCATAATTGGGTGAAAATCAATTGACACCCCTTCCTTGTTGGTGATAGCTGCAACATGATTGTTCATCATAAAATCAAAGTCACCAAATTTGAAAGCTACTGATTTGGGTAGTCTTCTTTGAGTTGCCATTTTGATCTGAAAAGAACTTAAGAAATCTTTGAAATTGATTAGTGATTTTGAAGACTCAAGAGTGTTTTTTGCTTTAGAAAATGAAATTAGAGAAAGCAATTACACAATTAGAGTGTCAAAATAATTATATTTCAAAAATGCTTCAGACCCATTATCCCACGTTGACACGTAGGCTGACAGGTGTCAGTCTCTGAAAAATACAGTTACCCACGACTTTTGTAAAATAAAATCCAAAATTAATTTCAAGTGAATTAAATCAAGGTAAAATCAAGATAAAAATCAATACTGATCAGCTTCCTTTTCCTGATGTGTTCTTCTCATCAAGATAATCACACGATTCATTGTGATTTCTGAATAGAAAGAATTACTAATCCTGATGTGAACACACTTGTATTCCTGATCAATATCATCCTGATTCCAGAGACTAAATGGAGTTTCCACGTGGCATTTCCTTTTACCTGTAAAAGAACTAAATAAAATCTGAACAAAATCAATTGGTTAGATTCGTTCAATATTTCTTGAAAATACAAGAAATACAGTCACACATAATTATGACTGACTGCATTGATATCCCTCAAATGACTGTTCAGCTTCTCACGTCTTTCTATAAAAGAAACTAATGTCTTATGCCATTCTCCAAAACCTTTTCATTCTTTTCTCTTTTCATCATAGCTTTCAACCCAAATCTTCATATGAACCCTAGCTTTTGGTTCATTACCACTGAGAAGTTCTTTACTCTTGATGATCATGAGCAAGTAAACTATCTCTTAGAAGAGATGACTTTTCTCATCGAGTCAGATATGGTTGGTCTTAACTCAGATGATTTCCACGAATCTCCTCTAAAATATCTACCAGTTGGATACAATTCTCCTCTAATCTGAGGTTGATCTTGATGGAGATTCTATTCATTTTCTTCAATAAGCATGAAGATGAGTCAGCTGCTCTCATTCAAGTCGCCTAGACAAGGAATCTAATCTTGAGATGCTCCTTGTCCTGAAGTCGATCGTTGAGGATTGAAGCAGCAACAACTTTAGACAAGAATAGAATTATCAGTAGTAGTTAGACAAAAAGTAGAATTGTATTTCATTTCCATGTATGTAATGCTTTTGATTAATGAAAATACAAGTTTTCTTATTATCTACTTGTCTATCGTTGTTTATTGATTGATCTGAATAATGATATAAATTATCAGTATGCATGTGATAAAACTTGCTAACATAGACTTTAACAAAACTCAGAATTGAACCACTGAATAACATGAACTTCAGAATTTGAAATAGTAAGACACACAAATTTCACAATCCTGATACTGACGATACAATCCTGATGTCAATACTGATGACGTCAGCATACTGATAGCAATCCTGATCCTGATGTTTATTAATAAGTCTATCATACTGAAATTTATCAAGATAAAATGTTACAGCTTAAGTATTTAACAATCAAGTATAGATCCTGACAAAAATATCAAGTCTATAAACTGAAACAACATACCTTGCTACTTGTGCAGATGTTAAAGATCTAAAAATTTAACATTCCTAACTCACTAACCAATCTAATGAATGTAGCCTCATCAAGTGGTTTAGTTAGAATATCTGCAAGCTGTTTGTTAGTAGGAACAAAATGAAGTTCCATAGTACCATTTTCAATATGTTCTCTAATAAAATGATACCTGACATCAATGTGCTTAGTCCTTGAATGTTGAACTGGATTTTCAGCAATTTTGATAGCACTAGTATTATCACAAAACATAGGAATATTACTAAGTGTCATACCATAATCCATCAACTATTTTCTTATCCAAAGGAGTTGAGCACAATAACTGCCTGCTGCAATGTATTCAGCTTCTGCAGTTGAGGTTGAAACTGATTGTTGCTTCTTGCTTGCCCAAGAAATCAATCTGTTTCCCAAGAATTGACATGTACCTGTAGTGCTTTTCCTGTCTATTTTACACCCTGCATAATCAGATTCTGAATAGCCAATTAGGGAGAAATCAGATTCTCTTGGATACCACAAACCAAGATTTGGAGTTCCCTTGAGATATCTAAAAATTCTTTTCACAACAATTAAATGAGATTCCTTAGGATCACTTTGGAATCTAGCACATAAACAGGTAGAAAACATTATATCTGGTCTACTTGCAGTTAGATATAACAGTGAACCTATCATGCCTCTATAGCTAGTGTTATCAACACTCTTTCTCTTAGGATCAGAGTCTAGCTTAGTGGATGTTGCCATGGGTGTCTTTGCAACTGCACAATCTTGAAAGTCAAACCTTTTTAAAAGATCTTTGATATACTTTGACTGATTAATGAAAATACCAGTCTCAGTCTGTTTGACCTGCAAGCCTAAAAAATAATTTAGTTCACCCATCATGCTCATCTGATACTTAGACTGCATAACTTGCTAAACTTAGCACATAACTTTTTATTAGTAGAACCAAATATAATATCATCAACATAAACTTGAACTAAAAGCAAATCACCTTTTATCTTTCTAAAGAATAAAGTTTTGTCAGTTGTACCTCTTGTGAAGCCATTTTCAAGAAGAAATTTAGACAAAGTCTCATACCATGCTCTTGGTGCCTGCTTTAGTCCATAGAGTGCCTTGTCAAGTTTGTAGACATGATTTGGAAACTTTGGATCAACAAAACCAGGTGGTTGCTCCACATACACTTCCTCATCAAGCTTGCCATTAAGAAAAGCACTCTTTACATCCATCTGGTATACTTTAAATTTTGAATGAGCTACAAATGCAAGAAACATTCTGATTGCTTCCAATCTTGCTACAGGTGCAAAGGTTTCATCATAATCAATTCCTTCTTCCTGAGAATAACCCTTGGCCACCAGTCTTGCTTTGTTTCTTACAATCATACCAGATTCATCTAGCTTGTTTCTGAAAACCCATTTAGCACCAACAATAGATCTATCTTTAGGTCTTGGTACCAGTTTCAAAACTTTGTTCCTCTCAAACTCATTTAATTCTTCCTGCATTGCTATTACCCAATCAGGATCCTGTAAGGCTTCTTCAACCTTCTTAGGTTCATTCTTTAAAAGAAAACAACTATATAAGCTTTCATTTTGAATTGATCTTCTAGTTCGAACACCACTATTTGGATCACCAATAATCAAATCTTCAGTATGATCCCTTGTCCATTTTCTAACAGGTGGTAGATTGCTCCTGCTAGACTCTCCCCCTAAGTTAGTGGTATTTCTTGTAGAAGAGTGTTCATTTCCTTCAAAAGTTCCCCCTTGATCAGTAGAATCAGTGGATTCATTACTGTTGCTAGTTTCTGATCTTTTTTTCATTAGACTCTGAAGGATCAGTTCCTGATGAAGTAGACTCTGAAAGACTAGTCTGATCCTGACCAGTACTGTGTTCTCCTTGATTGAATTGCTCCCCCTCAACAGTAGCATTCCTTTGAGAAGCAATAGAGATTTGCTCTGGAGAACCTTCATCATCACTGGAGAGAATCTCAGAATACTTAAGATTTTCAAATTCCAGATTGTCATGGCTTTCATCAGTTTGCAAAATTCCAAACTTCTTATCATCAAATGCAACATGAATTGATTCCATAACAATGTGAGTTCTGAGATTGTATACTTTGAAGGCCTTTGATGCTGAATATCCTAGAAAGATTGCCTCATCCGATTTGGCTTCAAATTTTCCAAGTTGTTCTGGATGAACTTTCAGGACATAGCATTTACATCCAAAGATGTGAAAGTATTTCACACTTGGTTTCTTTCCTTTGATCATCTCATAGGGAGTCTTACCATGAACATTTACCAAGGTACAGTTTTGAGTGAAACATGCAGTGTTTATAGCTTCTGCCCAGAAATAGGTTGGAAGCTTTGCATCTGCAAGCATGGTTCTTACTGCCTCTATGAGAGTTCTGTTCTTTCTTTCTACTACACCATTCTGCTGAGGTATTCCAGGTGCAGAAAACTGTTGAGTAATTCCATTGTCTGCACAATACTCCTCCATTGTAGAATTCTTAAATTCTGTACCATTGTCACTTCTGAGTACTTTGACCTTGTACTCAGAGCTATTTTGAATATTCTTGACAAGTTCAATGATTTGTTGAGGAGCTTCATCCTTTTTGTGTAGAAAGAATACCCATGTGAACCTTGTGTAATCATCCACTATAACTAGAGCATATCTTTTCTTGCTGATAGACATAATGTTTACTGGACCAAATAAATCAAGATGCAGCATGTGAAATGGTTCAGTAATTGAATTTTCTGTCTTGCTCTTGAAAGTGGTTCTTCTTTGTTTTCCAAGCTGACAAGCATCACAAAGTCCATCTTGCACATAATTTGTCTGAGGTAGGCCTCTCACCAGATGGTGCTTAACAAGTTGATTAAGCTTCTTGAAATTGAGTTGTGAGAGCTTCTTGTGCCAGTTCCAGCTTTCATCATTTGATGCCTTGCTGTAAAGACATCTTACAGTTCCTTTAGATGTGTCACTCAAGCTGACTTCATATATGTTACCATGTCTCTGACCAGTCAGAACAATGTCTCCATTCTTCATATTCAAGATTTTGCATCCTTCACTGTCAAAGATTGATTGGTAACCCATATCACCCAGTTGACTTATTCTTAAAAGTGTGTGTTTCAAGCCTTCAACCAGTGCTACGTTTTCTATGATGACATTCCCCAAAATAATTGAGCCATATCCCAGAGTTTCTCATTTGTTTCCATCTCCAAAGGATATTACTGGGCCAGCTTTCCTCTTAAACTTTATAAGCAGGGACTTCTTTCCAATCATATGTCCAGAGCATCCACTGTCCAAGATAATTGAATGCTTCTTTCCAGTGCCCTGCAAACAAAAAGTAGCTAGTTAGAATTTTTTAGGACCCAACTTTGATTGGATCCTTTCTTACTAACTTTTGAACCAACAGGCTTTGAAGATTTTGCTTTTGATTTACCTGTTGCAGAGTCAACCTTAGACTCTGATTTCACAAACTGTTTGTGACTAGGAGTTTCAGATTTCAGAGAATAATAATCATAATACAGTTCATGATATTCCTTACACATATAAATGGAATGAAGTAAACTACCACAATGATAACAAGGTTCTTGTGGTTGGTATTGAATTCTCTGAGTCTTGGGGAATCTGGACTCAGTTTTCCAAGAAGGTTTTGATTGCAGTCTAGGGCCAAATGATTACGATTTCCACATTTATAGCATTTCTTCCTAGGTGCATCAGGTACATTCTTGTAATTATTCTCTTTGTTAATACCTTCTTTTCCATTCCTATTTCTCCTGATCTTGCTACACTCTAAAATACCTTCTAGTCTCTGTTTCAAATGAGACTTAGACAGAAAACCTATGTTGACATTCTTAGGTTTTTCTAACACTCTCTCATCTGAATTGCTATTGTTAATTCATTTGTGCACAACTGGGGTACCTTTAGAATCAACAAATTTAACATGTTTAGGTTGAGAAACTATCTTCTTACCTTCAGATTTGGATATGCTAGCTTCTTCTTTCCTATCATCCAAGACAATAGCTACAGAATTTTCACTTTTATTCTTTCCAAAACCTAAACCATAGACTTTACCAAGAATTTGATTGTCAATAATTTCTTGAGTCTTTTTACCAGAAGTGTTAATGGTTTTCATCATATCTCTCTCTTCCTCTAGTTCTTTTCTGACATAGTTATAAGCCTCAAGGATAATACCATAATCATGCTTAGCTTTATCAGAACTTAACCTATATTCTTCCATTTGAATTAACTCAGATTCAAAAAAATTATTTCTACTAACTAATTCATCATTCTTAGTCTTAAGTTCATCTTTTTCACTAGCAAGAATTTTGAAATTAGTCATAAGATTATTAAACTCAACATGAATAGATCTAATATCATCAGAATCTAAGCTATCAAATGAATCAAGAGAGTGAAGTGATACCTTAACAGAAGATGAAGAAGTTTTCGTTGGAGATCCAAGCTTGTCTGAAGCACTTGCCATCAATGCAATGTTGTCATATTCCAATTCATCTTCAGAATCACTAGAGTCTGCCCAATCCTTCTGTGTAACCATGAGTGCATTACCCTTCCCTGAATTCCTAGGCTTCTTGCACTCACTAGCAAAGTGTCCAAGCTCACTGCAGTTAAAGCACTTGATTTTGGCCTTATCAAGCTTGATAATTGTACCCTTGCCTTTGTCACTCTTCTTCTCCTCTTTCTTCTGAATATATCCTTTGCTAAATCTTCTCATGTTGAATCTTCCTTTCTTGAAAGCTTTAGCAAACATAGCAAAGAGTTCTTGCATCTCTGATTTAGAATCATTATCTTCAGAGTCTATATCTGCAGTCTCTGACTCAGAACTTTCTTTGCTCTTCTTCTTCCTCAAGTCTCTTTCAGTAGATTCAGACTTTTCTTCTGGAAGCTTCTTTGATTCAGATTGAGCAGTGAGTGTAACAATTTTCATCTTTCCTTCAATCCCGCTCTTTTTCTGCTACCTGTCAAGTTCATAAGCTCTCAATTTTCCATAAACTGCCTCTAATGATATTTCATCCAGATCATTAGCTTCCTCAATTGCAGATATCTTCTCATTGTAGAAATCAGGAAGAGCTTTCATGAACTTAGTATTCATATCCTCCAAGTCATAATATTTACCATGCATGGCCATCTCATTGATGAGTTTAGTAAACCTATCAAAGCTGTCAGTAAGTGACTCACCATACTTGGATTCAAAGTACTCATACTGTTGTATGAGAAATGTCCTCATATTCTTCCTAACAGGTTTTGTTCCTTCACAGTGAACCTTTAGATTGTCCCATATCTCCTTAGCAGTTTTACAAGAGAGAACATAGTTAGTGAGAACAGAATCAAGACTGTTGAATAGTATGTTTCTCACTTTAGCATCCTTAAGAACATTCTCCTTTTCCTTATCTGTCCATTCAGATTTAGGCTTCTCTGCTGTATGTTCTGGAACAACTTTTCCTTCGACGGTTGCTTGAGGAACAAGCCTTGTTGGAACAAAAGGCCCATCTCTGATTCTGTCAAGATAATCAGGATCTGTTGCTTCCAGGTGATGCAACATCTTAACTTCCCATAGAGTATATTCGTTTCTCTTGAGCATAGGGATCTTAGTATTACCATCCTTGTAACCAAACATAATTAGAGATCTTTATGATTATTCGAAATCAACCTGCTCTGATACCAATTGTTAACTCGAATAACTTGTAGAAGGGGGGTTGAATACAAGTTATATAATCGTGCCTGATTTTTGCTTGATTAGATGAACAAGAACAAATGGATGAATCAAACTTTGTTTGTATTAAATAAATCAAATACAAACTCTACCAAAGGTGTACAATACCTTTAGCAGCTGCTGACAATACAAATCTCTCTCTCTGTTTGTTTCGAACTCTCGAATACAAACCTTATACAGAGCTTCACACAATTTACAATGATATAGAGAGAGTATTTATAATGTTACCTATCAACTAATAACAGAAAGTAATGATCTATACATGACAATATTCTGCCGTCCAGTTGATAGTTTCCATCAATAGAAAATTCTTTCCTTCATGATATCTTCTTGCTTGTTCTTCAAAACAACGATCCTGTTTTATAGCACTTGCCAGTTTCTATAGCATCCATAATGACATCATCAGTAACACGACTGATATCAGGATTCCACCTTGCATCAGGATTTGACATCCATCAGTATTTGACTTGGCGTATCAGGATTTGATCTCAGTTCCTGACATGTAGTCCTTGATGCACTGCTATTCCTGACTAAACTCTACAGATTACTGTCTAGCACATATATCCTATAAAAAGTACTAAATCCTTTATAATATCAGGATTTACAAGAAGTATAAGCAAAATTCTATTCTCAACATCACAACTTATGAATTATTCCTAACATGCCAAATTCAGAGGGGCAGGTTTATTACATATTCTTTATAATAAACAGTAATATAAAGAGCTTTTAAAAATATAATAAGCTGTAAACATATCATAATAAGCATCATTTTAATAATAAAATATAAATTTATTATAATAAATATCAGTTTGGATCTCATTATATATTAACCATAAAGAAGGAAGGAGTATAAATGGTATGGTTAGCATAACATAAGACAGTAATTAAAACAAAATTAATTAAAACAGAATTCATTTTTAAATTTAGAACTTCTATAATTCCTAACCAAAACCCTAGCATCATAATCACATAAATAATTACTTTAATTTTAATTATAAACAGTAAATACTAGTCCAGAACCTTACCATATTAACAGTATGTCAGACCGTAATAGTACCTCAGATCACCGGTATGCTCACCCTTCCACACTGCGCCTAACTGCATCCATGCTTCACGGCGTCTTACTTGGCCAGGATTTACGAGCTTCAACGGAATATCCTCCAAGATGCTACTTACTAATCATAAATACTGTTTTTTAGATAATAATTAATGGACTAACAAATACTATTTATAATCTTAAAGTAATAATTCTGAAAATATGATACTATATTATTGGCAGAAATTATAGAAAAGAAGAGTGTTTAGCTAGACATTGAGAAAGTATAGGAACTTCAGAAATTTTATTGCTAAAAAACTTTCGATAGTTTACATCTTACATTAAGCTCCTTTTATAGGCAGCTTCTATCATTACAACTTACAACCGGTTCTTCACCGTTTCTATTTAGTACATGCTTTTCAAAATAATACAACGAGCTGTCATCTTTCCTTTTTTCCAAATTCTTTCCACTTTTTCATGATCTGACATCTTCTTTATCCAACTTTTGAATTTGTCTTCAAATTGATTTGTCACGTTGCTTCTTTTTCTAATATTCCATCTTTTGCTTTTTATCTTATCTTCAGCTATTGAAGATTCCATATTCTTTTTTTTTTCATTCGTCCAGTTGCTTCTTCTTGCTTGTAGTATAGTAATATAATGATATCATGAACCTGCTGTAGTTTTACTACATTTGGCCTGTTATAATTTCATGGGCCCTAGTAGTTGAACTACATCGGGTTTATCAGTATCATTGGAAGGGATCAGGAGATCCTCCTTCTTTTATGGTAATATTTGTATTATTAGTACCACTGATAGTACTGAGAACGGGCCTTTTTCTTTGACCTGAGATTACCTGATAATGTTCTATGGTTTGTTTTGCATGAGTATGTTGGAGACGAACAATTCTGTCTCGCATTCTTTCCAATTCCATAGTATCTCTTGATATGGTTTCATTATCATAATAAATGGTAATAATCTCTTCAACTGCTCCACCTTTGCTAATACTTATGACTTTAGCTTTTCCAGCCCTTATCATATCATCAATTTTACCTTTCAAAGTAGATAAACCAATTGCACGTTTCATGCATAACCATTCTTGGAAATTTACAAGGGTACAAGGTGGTGGTAGGGTTAAATCAGCATAATCACCTTGTATCTCTTTCTTTCCCATCCTGAATAATTGACAAATTACTATGGGTTTGCCTGTTAAATCTGTAGAGGCATAAAAAATTTGTACTCCAAAAGTTCTATTTCCATATGCTTTTATCATGGCTTGCACAGATTATAAAATAAGTGATGGTAATTTGGAAATACTATATAGGGTTTCATCCACTGTAAGAACCCCAAATTTTGGATATAATTAAAACTTTTATTAAGTAATGATAAAATGAGGAACAATGATTCCGACAACAAGGTTACCAGCTCTAATGAATGGTGGTTTTAAAGAACAATGATTGTAATAAATGGATATTGCTTTGGACAATGATCCTGATGCATTGGTATATTGTCAGAATAGAGTAATTCGATGGTTGAGGACCTAGATAAGAATAATCTACCATCCAGGAGGGAGCTAATGGATCCTCGAAGGGAAATGAGTACGTGCATAGTATTTCCCGTACGTGCATAGTGTTTCCCGTACGGGCATAGTGTTTCCGTACGTGCATAGTGTTTCCTGTACGTGCATAGTAATTTGGTGGATGAATAGCGATTTTGTAAGTTGGAAAACTTTTCACGCCACCCTATGTACGGGACGTGATATGGATGTTTCGAAGTCATATTAGTAATACGCGGAGGAAATAAGTGAATGCAGAGACGATCGGAATTCAGAAATTCCAAATTCTTTTTCGGTATAATATTTGACCGGACAGTGGATTAAATATTATTATAATCCAAGAATTGAGATATTAACCTTGAGAATTTGATATTTTGGGATGTTATTATATTTGATTTAAGAATGAGGGTAGGAAACCACTGAGGCAGTGAAGCAAGCGTTCTAGAAACCGCTAAAACGTTATAACGAGATTAATCAATAAAGCGAACGAATCCTAGATTACGGATTAAGTTCGTATCGAGATTAAATATCCTACATGGTCATCACGAGGATTATATTAAGGATTGGGGAAGGTATTATGAATATCGAGAAATTTCCCGGTAAACCCAAGAGGTGAAACTACTTAGTTATTCGTCCGAATGATCAATGAATTGAGCAATAACCGGACAAAGAGACAAGCAGAGAGCCAAGAGGTATGATGAGCTAGTGGAAGGTGACATAATCACTTTATGCAAGATAAGATCAAAGAGACCAAGCTAGTTACAAAGCTAACTAGCAATCTTAGCAATCAAACCAAGTACTTAGCATGCTTTCTCATCCTACCACACCAAATTAAACACTTGTCCACCAAGATGATGTATGCCATGACCTAGTACCTTTAATAAAGCAACTTTATGTTAGATATTTTCATAATAATGTAAGAGAGCAAGCAACCAAGGCAAAGAACACAAACTCTCTCAAGAATAAGCCATTCGGCTATTTCCTTAATTAAAAATCCAAAGTCCAAGCTCCCACCATCATTTGATCTTGTAATTTTTAAGGTGAGTTCTATATTTCAAGAAAGTAATCTCCTAGAAATTTCAAGTTCAAACTCCATGTTTTCCATTTTCAAAGAAATCATCAAAGACTAGGGTGAATAGTGATTTTCAAGAACAACTCTTGATTTTCTTGATTTCTAGGATGATCTAAGCTTGGTTATGGGTATACAAGGACTATGCAAAGCTTAGCAAGGTCTTTACACACTCCAAGGAAGGTATAAAGCTCTTGAAACCCTAACCCTTGTTTGAGATTTAAGCATGTTTATGATAGTTATAACTTAGTTATGGTTATGTTAGGATTATAAGCATGATTATGTATGGATTTTGGATTAATGATGTAAATAGCTAGATGAACGGAAAGGCATTGATTGGCCTCAGTTCATGTATATAAGTCATGTATATGTTGTTTGGGTTGGATATTATGTTTATGGGAAGATTCGAAATTGGTAGATATTCGATTTACAGCCGTTATAATGCCCGATTTTACAATACCATGTTTTGTATGCCATTTTCCATATCGAACCCCTACTGTCCAGAGACCTTATCTGCCATGATAGGATAGGTAATGTTATAAGCTTCGTTTTGATATAAAGATCACGTGAAACGGACTTACGGTTTAGGATTTACGACCAAATTACTAAAAGTGGTTCGAATCCGTAAACGAAAGTTCGTAACTGTAATTGAACCCTCGTAAACTATGTAACGTCATGGAGAATCTTGGTAAATAAATACTAGAGGTAGAAAGGAAGGTGTGAAAGAAAACCGTATGTCAAAAGGATCATTTTCCGATTTATTAAAAATGTTCGAGTCGAGGTTAAACGCGAACGAACCCCTAAAAGACGACTCTTTCATAACTTCGGTAGAACACTTAGAAAACGGGCGATAAAACTCGGAGTATAGTATTGGTTCGTAACAATCGACCTTAGAACTCATATGACTTAAGTATGTCCCAAGTATAAGTACAATGACATGTCGTATTAACGAACGAATGTCGGGTCGGATCAGTGATAAAAGTAATCCACTAAAAGGGGTATAACGAGATAACTCGAGAACGTGTTTCGAATTAAGTATAACTTAACTTTTAATATGTTAAGTGATTAATCCCGAATGCCTTGGCCATTTATAGATCACCAAGCTGAACTGGGACCCGCTACCACTACCCCTTACCGTACTCGACTACCAGACAAGTTTTAATTCCCTTCTTTTAGGCTGTTGTTGTGATTGAATAAATATATATATATATGATTGCTGATATACATATGCCATTGCATGCATGCCTACTTTCAAGTTGAATTGATATACTTGTTCCCTGAATGTTATTGTTGGCTTATAAGCTAGATAGTTATATATCAGTTATAAGCCGATTATTGCAAGACCCTCATAGAAGGGCGTATACATCTTATTAATCAAATATAGACCGGGAGTCCATATTCCTTGATATATCGAGATTACATCGGAGGAAAATATTTAAGTAAATACTTTCTATTATTTGGGCGACGAATATTATTTGAATATTCGTTCGAGACTAATTATTTTAACGATCCTTACTTCAAATAATTATTTGAACGTAACTATTCAACGAATAATATTTCTCAATATTCATTCAGAGTCGAATTGATTATCGATTATTATTTCGAATACTCTTCTAAAGATGAGACTACTAAATGAATATTATTTGGACATTCATTTAGAATATTATTTTATTAAATAAATATTACTTCTGAAAATTCATTTAAGATATGAAGTACTTGACGAATATTATCTTCAATATTCATCTGAAGCTTGATTTATTTATCGAATATTATATCGACTATTCCTTTAAAGCTTGGATTACTAAATGAATATTACTTGATATTCATTTAGAATATTATTCATTAAATGAATATTACTTTATCAATATTCATTTAAATTCCTAATTAATTATGAATATTATTTTGAATATTCATCCAGGGTTCTATTTAATCATCGAATATTATTTTAAATATTTTAAATATTTCTTTCAGGACCTATTAAGTAATGAATATTATTTTGAATATTCATTTGATTATTTAATTATGCAATAAATATTCTCTGGATATTTATTCCATACTTAGAATAACCTCGATAAGGTTTATCTTCTTCGATTATTACAGAAAATATCTCGGAATCATATTATTATTAATCTTATATCAAGAAAGGTTCTCAGACATCATTCTTCTTTGAGTCTATCTCCTTAATAATAAGGGAACCTTACTTGGAAAATGTTATTTATCTTGTCGACTTCCCGGTCATAAAGTATTCCCTTCACCCTTAACTCGGGTGCTGTTGACTTATTAAGTCGTTGCTTACCTTCTCATCTTTCGAGGGGTAAGATTACTGGAACAAGTTGATATCCGTTACCAAGTAATAGCTTGGGAGTTATTGGTAAATTTTCCTTTCCAACTAGATACGACTACTTTGTGGAGTCTTATCAACAAGTATTATACTTGGGGAAAGGGGGACGAACGTTACATTCAGAATCATGAATTCTATTTGAACTAAGAGTCGTGTAAGAGGCCGAGTAGCGCCGGTCCATCCCCTTTGGCCCAACCGTTGGCCGGGGAGAGCTAGTAAGGCGGTATACAAGTAAGGCCGTCAGTTCTTCCTTCTACCGGTAGTAAATCTAAATTGAGCTGTACGATCTCGACTGATCATCAAGATTGGAACAGCGGGCGCGGTGAATACTCCATCATTGGTTCATCATCCAAATTTATTTATTTCCTGCAACATGATTACTGTGGGCAGAGTTGAAAAAGGGTCATAACTGGAATTGCAACCTTTTCTTGCAAGTTCCTCTTCTTAATAACAATAAGAATATCTCGCTTACTTTGATGTAGCAGATATTTCTACAAACAAATACTTTAAGTTACCTTGTAACTTCATCGTTCTTATTATACTGGCATCATTTCCGTTAATGCATGGCATATGGTTTGAAAGATACTTTTGAACTGTTATACATTATCGTTCAGTTATATATTATTGTTGGTGGGCTATTGCTCACCCTTGCTTTATTATTATATCACAACAACAGCTAGACCAGATGACTCGCACAAGGCGCACTCGACGCGGGCGAGGACGATGAGACTACTAGAGCTGAAGAAGAAGCTATTGGTAGGGTATATTTATTCTTTCAGTACCAAGAATATGGTCTAGTATGACTTATGTAAATGGATGGCAAAGAGTATGTATTTATAATGAAATTCTTTTGGATTGTAAGAACTCATAATGCGATTAATGAAATTTGATTGTTACTCTGATTTCATCTCTGGGACTATAACGGGTGTGTTTTATATTGTTGTGTTGGGTTATAGAGACGTAATTTATTTTATGTTAAGGAAAGTTCAATTGTTGTGGACAGAATTGGAAACCGTAACCACCGGATCCCGGACCCCGGATCTGGGGGTGTTATAGAAGTGGTATCAGAGCGTACGTTATAAACCCCAGAGATGAGGCGACGTTAAAACAATAAATTCATTAAGATAATAAGAACTCTTACCAAGTTCATAGTCGGACTACTTAATGTAGTGATGACATATAAAACCCTTATGGGAACTCTTAAGTATCGTGATAGTAACTTAGCTCGATATCGTATTGACGAGTAAGGCGATAGACCTTGAGGCATACGAGCAGCAGCGCGATGATGCTTTATATGCTGAAGGTCAGCGGGTAATTCGATGGAGTACCCTATTGGAGACCCGGAAGAGGTTCCAGTAGATAAGGAAAAATCCTGTTAGGATAAGGAGCTTACCCTTGAGGAATGAGGGTTGCACCCAGAAAAAACTGTGATGATTAAAGTATAGTGCTCAGAAAAGGGAGCATAAAGAACTGAGTTATTAGCAAGAGAACTGAAGATTCATGTTGGATTCGTAGCCGGTCTACTGGAGGTAGTACCAGCAAGTAAGACGGATTGAAAGGATCACTTGAGATCTTATACGGGAATAGACGAGAATCCCTAGAGACTTCCATATTAACGAAGAAAGAGCTAGAGGGATGTATGATTATCAAAGACATCGATTTAGGGCGAGGAGCAGAGTCCCTAGGAATAGTTGAGTAGGAGGCAGTAAGTGCCATATCATTTGATAAATGAATTAGTATGAATATGGTCAGTAATAATTCGCCATGAGAAGGCAGGTGTCGTAGGTTGTAAATTATGGAACCAAATTGAGGTTAATAAGGTGGTTTTATTAAGGGAAATGTTCATTTTATGAATGAATCAGTTAGGAAATAAAGACATTGGGAAGTGATAGCATGATTGGATAAAGTTATATAAGGAAGTAGTAAGCAAGAAAATGATCTCAGAACCTACCGGAAGATAAGACCAGTGAGTCAGGATGAACTCGTAATGAGACTACTGCCAGAGACTAAGTATAGGGTTAATTTAACTCAGTGAAATGATGAACCAGAAACGTTAGATGCATGTGATTCAGAGGAATATTAAATTCTTTCTTTTCTTTGAATAGATTATAGTAGTTACCTTAAGTTTACTTCGACGCGAAATTATAACGGATCAAGTAATATGATCAGCAGTTAAAAAAAATATGAGAAAATCTTCCTGGAGCTAAAAGATGAAATTGGTAATGACCAAGAGTTGGTATTGTTTAATGGAAAAGGGAGACTTTGTGCTTCCAATGACGCTTCGCATA
Organism: Saposhnikovia divaricata; assembly: GCA_036435485.1. Lineage (NCBI taxonomy): Eukaryota > Viridiplantae > Streptophyta > Magnoliopsida > Apiales > Apiaceae > Saposhnikovia > Saposhnikovia divaricata. The sequence goes on along the minus strand of CM071595.1, from coordinate 49,301,722 downwards.
AAAGATTAAGATGTGTGCTTGCGCAGCACGACAAAGTACTTACGGATGCATTCGGACAGCATGGTTCACCAGGTTCGGATGGCCTTAGTAGTGCCAATTTTTGTGGAACAACCAACTCCGACGGTAATGTTCCTTCTGAGACTCGTAGTCATGTAGACTGACATTTGGTAATATTGAATATCAGGACGTATAGGTATCAGGACGTTGTGACAAGTTTCAGTTTAAAACTGTTGATTCCCTTCTAAGGGATGGATATAATTGATTCCTCTCCAGTGGGTAAACTTCCAATCTGATGATGATTATTTCGTTAACTATGACTGCTTATGATTCCACCTGCTTGGAGGTTCATAGAACTATTCTTCAGGTTTCGAAACTGGTCTCCTTAATGTTACCAGTAGGTGGGTAGATTGATCAAAATTTCCCTGAGTCTGGAAAGGAATTCGGTGAATTTTGGCAACCTTGTCTTTCTGATTATCAGAGAATGTCATGGAAGAGAGTAAAAATTGGAGCAAACCCTGTGATTTGGGTAAGGATGCTGTAAAATGGGTTAGTAAACGGACCCTGAGCATTACAATCGACGGTAGTGATAAAATGATGAAGTGAGATTGGACGAAAATAGGAAATGTAAGTAAGAAACCAGCCGGACTGAGAAATTCCAGGATTGACTTAAATGAAAAGGCTGTTATGCCAGGAATGGTAAGCTTGTGTGGCACGCAGGATTGATAAGAATAGTTGAAAAGATAAAAGTGGAGGAAAGGTGACCGGAGACGGTGCCGAGTAGTCGATTAGGACTTATATGGAGTAAGGTTTTGGAAAGGTAGAAAGGTATCAAAGAAGAAGGCACTATGCTGGCAATTGCTAGAAAAGTAATGCTATTAGCCAACCCCTAAAATCATATATTTTTATGTGTGGCCAGTTGAGGCCAAGTCACAACGGACTATAAAGTGACTAGACCAGCAATGAAAAGACAAAGCAGGGTTGCTTCTAAGAAAGCACCGACTGCAAGGGCTTCTGATATAAAGGAAACATTAATGAGATCGTTTGAATCTTCTGCCGAACAACCCATGTTTTGATTGGGAATTCACTAGACCTTTTTGGGATGGGGTCACCCGTACTAAAGTGACTCATGTGTATATGGTTGTCCAAGATTTCGAGTAAAATGGAAGTATAGTGACTTGAGATGTATGATGTTAGGGTATCATGAATACCATGAATATATTATGACGGAGGAAAGTAAACAATGAAGGTATATGAAGAGGGTATAGAAAAGGTCAGAAATTGAACAGTATGCTGTAGGAATTTTGTCTGAGGCAAGTACCTTTGCGAAGAACGATAAGCACTAAGAGATTCACGTTGAACTCGACCAATATCTTCCAGAACATCCTTGCTACCATTAACAAGTTCGGTAAGAGAAGAGATAGGCATACGTTGCCTTTTTGGAAGGCCAAATAGGCTGACAACTATCTGAAAGAAGAGGGTGGCATTAAACCACCGATCGATTATCAAATGAGAATGATTGAAAAGAGACCTTTATTAAGGATACATGATCTGATTGCCAATTATAAGATGCAAGAATTCCTTGGCAGTTGAATTAAGGATAGGATATCCATAAATTAAGACAAACCCTGGGGAATGCACAAGGGGTGGCATTAACCCTAATAACGACATTATGACTTCAGATGATATGAGCTGGACTTGCTAAGGCAACAATGACCGGTAAGGATTATTAAAAAGAGTTCTGGAAAGAACATAGATAGAATTATTAGAGTATTGATCAATGACATTTTGATATACCCGGTACCCAGAAAATACCGGAGGAATGATAAGGATGGCCTACGAAACCTTACAAGGAAAAAGGTAATATTCCGAACTTCAAAAATGGAAGTTTGGTAAGGAATGTATGACATCGTAACAATAATGCCAGATGAGGCATGTATGAAACCCTGAGGAAGTATGGGTTGAACCTATAAAGGTTGAGATTATCCTAAGATAAAGAAAGAACTAAGAAAAGAAGTATCCTAAGTAGGATTGGGAATAAACGTGATAAAGTTCCCACGGGTAGGTGGAAGCAATGACTTATGGAAATGACTGATAGTTATATTTTCTCCTTCAGCAGAGCTTAAGGGAGAATGCTTTAACCCAACAGTGATGGGAATGAGGTAGAGAAAAAACTTGAGCTGGAATGTACCCAGAAAACATGGGTTACAAGAAATCATTATCATCAAGAAAGGCCAATGAGGTGGCCGACAATCTAAGTATAAAGGAATAATTACAAAAGTTCATACCGAAGAAACAGGATGATATTTGGAAGGACCTTGAAGGTCATATCGGAATGAAGGAATTTACATTCCTTCTGATGACTGTGCAAGAATTAACAGTAATAATAGTTTAAGTAAAGATTCGATTCCTGATGGAGTCTTAAGCATGTTACGTACCTTAGAAGGTCCCGTTTTGAGGCAAACCAGGACCATGGTACAAAATTGATGAAGTAAACCGTTAAGTTTCCAGTCTTTTATGGAAGATGCATAAGTGATAGTTTCATCAACCGGACCTATCTGCGATGCTTGAAACTCTTCTGCAATTCTATCTGCTTCACGTTATATCTACATCAAGTTCAGGAAGTGTTCCTTATGGATAAGGAATAATGATTACTTTGTCTCCCTAAGGGATTTGAAACCCGTAGGGTTAGCTATTAACGCACTACGTAAACAACAAGCGATGGTGATTCTTCTAAGAGAGGAGATGACAACGTAAAGATAAAGAAAGTGCTGCTATTTATAAGCTAAATGGCATGTTGATGAATGACAAGCAAGTTTGTGTTAGTGTACTTCTGCACAAACAAGATAGAGAATATGAGGTTGATAATTCGTGATGCTAAACGTATTCCCGTAGAAAGAATTAATGAGACTTGGAGGGAAGGGCGGTTGAGCCCAAGACTTATTGGGCCACCTGAGAGTTTAAAGTGTTCGGACGGCGGTATTCGAGCCAGCCTTACCCCCAAAATTATAGCACGGTCATAACGGGTTTTCATGTGGCCAGGCTACGCCAGTAAAATGCAGATGTTCAACAGATGATAGGAGTACGAGCATGTAGATATACGACCTGGTCTGACTTACGAAAGACAACCTGTGGAAAACCACGGATAGAAAAGAACAAGTGATGAGAAACAAGGTTGGCAGAAGTAGATTATATGAATCTAAGTTAAAGGAATCGGGCCAGATTCATTTCGGAAAGTTTAAATTGAAATAACGTGATGATTATAGAATAAATGAGACGGAATACCGATAAGGAGGTACCAAGTGCAAAAAGGTGTCTCAATAAAGAGGTGAAGGTGAAAGTAAATAATAGAAATGAGTAAGAATCAGCTAATAAGATGTTAAATATAATTGATGTGTTTTGATCAGTGTTTAAGTGTTACAGGGAGTTATCAGAGTTTAGCTGGAAGCAGTCAGAGTTTGTGTAAACTCTGACAGTTGGAAGCTCGACAGAGTTTGTTAAACTCTGTCTGGAGGAAGCGCGTCTACTGTTCAACAGTGATTAAAGATTAATTATGGAAGCGATATCTTTGAAGATTGGATAGCTATCAAAGAGATCGAGTTGACATAGGAGACGTGTGACAATCTGTAATTGATATCATTGTATAGCTGATTATTAGGAATATCAATTAGAGATTGTATCGTAGCTGTATGTTATATAAATACAGATAGGTTAACCCTAGAAGGGTATCGATAACGAATTATCATTATTGTAACCTAGCAGCTCTTTGTGATATTTTACATCACGAAGAGGGTTTGAAATACAAGAAGTTTTTTTTTAAGTGCATAAACGCTTTTACTTGTTAATCTCTCATACAAAGTTGATTATTATTTGTGTATTCGGCCTATCAAGTGGTATCAGAGCCAATCTGTTACTTTATTACAGGTTAAGATCCAAACACAACAATAATCATGTCAGAAATTCCTCCACCAACACCTACTGTTTCTGAAAAGGCTCCTACTACTGTGAGTCGTTATGAACCAATCAGGGTTCCTATTCTGAGGCCATTGGAGTATGCTATGTGGAAGGTCAAGATGACTATGTTTCTGGAGGCTACAGATCCAGAATATCTTGATAGGATTTATGAAGGCCCTCACAATCCTACAAAGCTATCTGTTGCAGTTGCTGGTGAAGTAGCAAAAATGGTTCCAAAGGAAAAGAAGGACATGACTCCTGAAGATCTATCATCAATTGCTAAGGATGCAAAAGTTAGGCATTTACTACATAGTGCCTTAGACAATGTCATGTCTAACAAAGTCATTAACTGCACCACTGCAAAAGAGATATGGGATGCACTTGAAGTCAGGTGTCAAGGAACTGCAGCTATTAAAAACAATAGGAGAAACATACTCACACAAGAGTATGAGCATTTTGAGGCTAAACCTGAAGAGACCATGACAGAAACATTTGATAGATTCTGTAAACTAATTAATGATCTGTCATTGGTCAACAAAGAATATGATCTAGAAGACTCGAATCTCAAGTTTCTTCTTTCTCTACCTGAAAAGTGGGATGTGAAAACAACCACTATTAGAGACAACTATGATCTTGCTGAAACAGAGATTGATGAAATTTATGGACTGCTAAAAACTTATGAATTGGAAATGGAGCAGAGAAACAGGAGATCAAGTAGAAAAGGAAAGTCTGTTGCTCTTAATGTTGAAGAGAAGCCTCAGAAGAAAGAGGCAACAAGAAGGAAAATGAAGGGAAAAGCTTTGGTCATACATTCAGAAAGTGATTCACCAAACTCTGATTATGATTCAAATTCTTCTGAATCATCTGACTCTGAGGATGATGAAGAAGAAATGAGAAAAATGGCTGTGCTGATGGTGAAGACTTTCAAGAAAATGGGCTTCAAGAATTTCAAGAAAGGAAAAAGGTTTTCTAGGGATTCAAATGAAGACAGGAAAAGCTACAGGAAGTCTGATAAGAGAGATTCTAAAGGGAAGAAGGATAAGTCTGAAATTCAATGCTACAAGTGTAAGGAGATGGGTCACTATGCTCCTGAGTGCAAGAAGGGTAAAACTGGAAAGGTACTCTACACTAAAGGCAGAGATTGGGCAGATACTTCAGATTCTGATGAAGAAGTGAACTATGCTCTCATGGCTACTACTGAATCAGAATCCTCTGAAAATCAGGTACCTCCAACTACCTATGCTTATAATATTGATGACATTGCTCAATTAAGAATTTTTCTTAAGTCATTGCATATAAGTTATAGGGATCAGACTTTAGAAAATGAGAGGATAAAAGCTGAAAATTCTGAACTTAAAGAGAGAAATAAACTTGTTGAAGAGAAACTTGAAAACATGCAACAAGTTCAGAAAGAGAGAGATGAAGCTGTTTGCAAAGAACAGATTTTGCTTCAGAAATATAAACAACTAGAATCTGAGTTGGAGGAAGCAAATAAGAAAATTAGGACTTGGACTAATTCTGGAAAGGACACTCAACAGATTTTTCAAACAGACACTGTTGGTCTAGGTTATAATGAGGAAGATGAACTTAGATTTCAAAATCAAGTTAAAGTCAGAACTAAATTTGTTCATGGAACCAGTAAATTTTTGTCTGAGAATGAAAAAGAAGCTGTCAAAAGAGAACCAGTAAAAACTAGTGTTAATCAGGTTAATATTGGTTCAATGACAGATAAACAACTCAAACATAAATTGAAGGAGTTAAAATCTGTTGAGAAAAAGAAAGTGTCAAACAAGAACAGAAATGGAAAAGTAGGCATTACTTCAGGAAATAAACCAATGCTTGCTAGTTATGCTCCAAGAAAGACATGTCATAACTGTGGTAGTACTAAGCATCTTGCAAATTTCTGCAAGAAAAATAAAAATATAAATTCTTTACCTACAAAGTCTGAGGTAAAGAAGGATTTTGCTAGAACTAAGCCACAGACTCTATGCACACACTGTGGAAGCACTTGGCATTCCATCTATACTTGCAGAAAATATCATGCTATCTATCATAATTACTATGAACTGAAACCCAATCTAAAATGGGTTAAAGTTGATACTGCAAGTGCAAACACTGATACTGTTAGCTCAAACTCTGATAATGTTAATTCCGCTGCAAAAGCTAACAAAGTTAAGAATGCCAAAGGATCCAAGCAAGTCTGGATCCTTAAAACTAATCCTCAGTAATTGTTTGTGATTGCAGGGTAACAGGGAGGCAACCCTAGTCGTGGACAGTGGATGTTCAGGACACATGACTGGAAATAAAGCCCTGCTATCAGAATATGAGGAGAAGGCTGGCCCAAAAGTTTCCTATGGTGATGGCAATATAGGAAGAACATTGGGATATGGCAATATCAATGTTGGAAATGTCATCATCAACAATGTAGCTCATGTCCCAGGACTCAAGCATGACTTGCTATCTGTGAGTCAAATCTGTGACAAGGGATATCATGTAGATTTCCAACCTGAATATTGTGAAGTTATCAGCAAATCTACAGGAAAGGTTGTTCTAGTTGGTCACAGGCAAAACAACATTTATGAAATCAAGCTTTTGATAGACTCTGTTGGAAAAGCTGTTTGCCTGTCTACAAGAATGTCTAGTGAAGAGAGTTGGAAGTGGCACAAGAAACTCTCACATTTGAACTTGAACAACATCAATGAATTGATCAGAAAGGATCTTGTAAGAGGACTCCCAAAGACCCTGTTAAATGTTGATGGCCTATGTGACTCATGTCAGAAGGCTAAACAAAGGAAGTCATCTTTCAAGAGCAAAACAGAATCTTCTATCACTGATCCCCATCATCTTCTGCATGTTGATCTATTTGGTCCAGTAAATGTTATGTCTATTGCAAGGAAGAAATATGCTTTAGTCATTGTTGATGAATACACTAGATTCACCTGGGTGTATTTTCTAGCAAAGAAGGATGAAACTGCATTGACTCTGATGGAGCATGTGAAGCTTCTGGACAAAGGATCAAGCAACAAAGTGAGAATCATCAGAAGTGATAATGGAACTGAGTTCAGAAATGCAACAATGGAAGAATTCTGCAAGGACAATGGAGTGAAACAAGAATTTTCAGCACCTGGTACACCACAACAAAATGGTGTAGTTGAAAGGAAAAATAGAACATTAATTGAAGCTGCCAGAACTATGCTTGATGAAGCAAAATTGCCAACTTATTTCTGGGCAAAAGCTGTTCAAACTGCTTGTTTTACTCAAAATGCAACACTGATCAATAAGCATGGAAAGACACCATATGAGATGGTGAAGAAAAAGAAGCCTAACCTGAAATACTTTCATATTTTCGGGTGCAAATGTTTCGTTTTGAAGACTCATCCAGAACAGTTGACCAAGTTTGAGTTAAAGGTAGATGAAGGAATTTTTGTTGGCTATCCACTGTCAACAAAGGCATTCAGAGTTTACAATCTGAGAACTAAAGTGATCATGGAATCAATACATGTTTCTTTTGATGATAAGAAGATAACTGGACTTGAAGACAAAGACGAATATGATCAACTGAACTTTGAAAATGAAGTTTTAAACTCTGATGAAGGAAACTCTGATGAAACAATTCTGACAGACTCTGTTGAAACAAACTCTGAACCTCTACTGGTAAATTCTGGAGAAACTTCTCAGTCACAACAAAGAGGAGAATCAGTTGAGGGGGAGCATGATCAAGATGAAGACTCAAACACTGATACTGAGTCAACTGAAAAATCTGGATCAAACTCTGATGCTTCAAACTCTGAAAATTCAAATTCTGACTCTGGACAGTCAAGTTCAGGGGGAGTCTCAGAAAACGAAAATAGATCACAACAGAATCAGGAGAGCATGGATCAAGGGGGAGGATCACATGTTGATAGAAGTCATTTGCCTTCTGCTAGGAAATGGACTAAATCACATACACCTGATTTGATAATTGGTGATCCAGATGCAAAAGTAAAGACAAGAAGTGCTACTGCAAGTGAATGTCTATTTCATGCATTCTTGTCTAAAAATGAACCAAAGAAAGTGGAAGAAGCTCTTCAAGATGCAGACTGGATAACAACAATGCAGGAAGAGTTAAATGAATTTGAAAGAAATGAAGTTTGGACCCTTGTACCAAGGCCTAAGAACAGATCTATTGTTGGTACTAAATGGGTTTTCAGAAACAAGACTGACAGTGAAGGTGTTATCACGAGGAACAAGGCTAGACTGGTAGCAAAAGGTTATTCACAGCAGGAAGGAATAGATTATGATGAAACATTTGCTCCAGTAGCAAGATTGGAGGCAATCAGAATTTTTCTAGCATATGCCTCTCACAAGAAATTCAAAGTGTTCCAGATGGATGTGAAAAGTGCTTTTCTGAATGGAAAGCTTGAAGAAGAAGTGTTTGTTGAACAACCACCAGGATTTGTGGACCCCAAATATCCAGATTATGTCTACAGGCTAGATAAGGCACTATATGGACTTAAGCAGGCACCAAGAGCATGGTATGAGACACTTGCTCAGTTTCTTCTAGAAAGTGGATTCAACAGAGGTACAATTGACAAAACTCTGTTTTATTTCAACCAAGGAAGTGACCTCCTTTTAGTTCAAATTTATGTTGATGACATCATCTTTGGGTCTACTAATGATAAACTCTGTAAGAAGTTTGCCAAGCTCATGCAATCCAGATATCAAATGAGCATGATGGGAGAGCTTAGTTACTTTCTAGGCCTACAGGTGAAACAAACAGAAGATGGAATTTTCATTAATCAAGAAAAATACACCAGAAATCTTCTCAAGAAATTTGGTATGCTTGACTGTTCATCTGCATCAACTCCCATGGCAACAGCAACTAAACTGGACAAAGACACAGGAGTTTCAGTGGATATGACAAACTTCAGGGGCATGATAGGATCTCTTCTATACTTGACAGCTAGTAGGCCTGACATCATGTATGCAACCTGTCTTTGTGCAAGGTTTCAGGCAGATCCTAGAGAGCCACATCTGACAGCTGTGAAAAGAATCTTCAAGTATCTCAAGGGCACCATATCATTAGGTCTGTGGTACCCCAGAGAATCAGATTTTAAGCTACTTGGATATTCTGATGCAGACTTTGCAGGCTGTAAGGTAGACAGAAAGAGCACTAGTGGAAGTTGTCAATTTCTTGGTGACAGACTTGTTTCCTGGTACAGCAAGAAACAGAAATCAATCTCCACATCTACAGCTGAAGCAGAGTATATTGCAGCTGGTAGCTGTTGTGCACAGATCTTATGGATGAAGAATCAATTGCTGGATTATGGATTGAGGTACAGTAATATACCTATTTACTGTGATAACCAAAGTGCTATTGCTATGACAGGTAATCCAGTACAGCATTCAATGACCAAGCACATCAGCATAAGGTACCACTTCATCAGAGAACATGTGGAAGAAGGAAATATTGAACTACATTTTGTCTCTACAGAACAACAGCTTGCAGATATCTTCACTAAACCATTGAGTGAAGTTACATTTACAAGGCTGGTTAATGAACTAGGAATGATCTCTGGTTCTGACTAGAAATGTTGGTTAGATTCAAACTTTACTTATGTGATGTATTAATCATATTTCCTGATTGGTTAAATACTAAGTGAACTCTGTTGATTAAACTCTGTTATGCATACTCTGTTAAACTCTGTCAGCATGTCTGTATGTCATACACTGTTAATAAGTTTGATAAACTCTGTGAACTTTGAGTTGATTTTTGTCTGAATGAAAACACCAATGAAGAAATATGTATGAAGCATGATTCTCAGCAATTAATCATGAATCTTTCTGAGTTATTGAGATCTAATCTTAGATTGTGCAGAAAGTTAACACAGCATGATACTGACTCATATTTATAGCATCTCTTAGTTTATTTTGTCCTAAACTCTGAGTCTATAAATACTGTGTGCATTACCTTTCATGAAGAACTACTGATGTTGATGAACTCTAAACTCTGTTAGTTATACTCTGATAAAATAAAATGTTTACTGCAATACCCCAAAGAAAGTGTATATAGGTTGTTATACTCCTTTGAGATTATGTTGGATACTAGGATGACCCAGGAACCTATTGGTATATAATATGTGCTAAAATTCTCTGATTTTTGGTGACTAGTTAAATACTAGGATGACCCAGGAACTTATCAAAATGATAAGGGCTAAAATTTTTGAATTTTTGGTGACTGGTTCCAACCTCTGATTACTGGAATGAAAAAAAAAAAAAAAAAAAGAATGAAAAAAAAAAAAATGTGTATATAAAAAGGGTATAAAATAAAAAATTACTGTATAAAGTTCGAATACTTCAGAGTTTAGCTTTCATCATACAGTCAGTGTTTACTATGACAGTTTGTGCATCCAGTGTTTATTGATTTACTTTATGGATTTTATGAAAAATTAGATGCTCTAAAAATTGACTTAGTAAACTCTGCTTCACACACACACATATTCACAACTGTGCAATTTATGAAAGGGTTTTGATGATAAAGTTGGAGAATTGACAAACGCTGTTGATTCGTGATTTGTACTCTAAGGTAAATTTTCACTTGGACAATTTGAAAGTCTTGGAGTAAGTAGGGTTTTTGACAACTGTTAATCAGTGGATAGTTGATGAATGTGTTCTTTATATGATTACTTTAATTAGTTTTCATATTCTTTTCTTGATGCATTTTCTTGAAGAACAGTTCATATAACTCAAATAACAGTTGCAGAACACAATGAATATGATTAGAAAAACAAAATTTTCATTGATAATAAGAAAGAGATTACAAGCAAATATTACATCTTTTTGTTCTCTCTATCTGCTAATCTATTCAACAGGAAAGTAAAAGGTCCGTCCACACCACTCCATTGTTAGCAAAAATTCCCAGATCCCATCTTTGCCACTTTATTTGGGTGGAAGTTGAAGGGATAAGGTTATTTTTGCTGACATATTCATTAACAATGGTTGGTGGTGGTGGATGAGGATGCCTTCGAGGAGAGCCATGCCAATGTTGCTTGGAGGGCAGCATCGATGTCGATCACCCTTGCAGGTTTCTCTCTCTCGAGCTCTTCCAGACCAGCATCCATTTGCAGCCACAGCGTCTCAAGCTGCCTTTCCCACTCAAACGCTTCAAACTCTTCACGAGTATAGCTGAAGATGTCTCTATTTTCGACAAGATGAAGGTTTTTCTCTTTGATGGTAAGGTTAGCCATTGTTTTTCAAGAGTATTTGGTTTGAAAGGTTTGTGATTTTACAGGGGAGACTGAAATGTTAAAGGTTTAATGAAATAATCTGATCAAGTCTCTAGGCCTTAAATAGAGATGGGTAAGAACGAAGTCCTTAATCGCTTCGTATTCTGGTTATTAAAGGCAACAGGTAAACGTTTCAAATTCTGATTTTACTTGGGTCCAGATATTTTTACAAGAGTATTATTTGATTTTTGTTAAAATCAAATATTTTAATGTTTTAATTTTAATATACTCTTTTTAAAAATAGGCGCACATGACCCACTCGCCTTTAATGTGTCCCACTTACCTATTATCGTGTCCCACTACACATTAATCAAGGAACTGATTGAGTGTTTGTTACATAAGAGATTGAGTTTTTATTAATTTAATCACTTTTGTGTCCAAACGAGTTTGCTTTATTCTTACTCTCACAGTTTTCTTATTTTTCTCTTGGGCACTCACGCAAACACCTTTCCTACATTCATATCTTTTGGAAATTCTTGGAAATTCTTAACTCAATGGCATCTAAAGCATTCACTGCTCTTGGCTTACGGTTTGTTCCTAATAACTATGAAGCTCCACTCTATCATGAACGCGTTCCAGAATCGTTTCATCTCATGCAGAACTTTTTGAGGGATTCAGAGATTGGACAAGCTCTGACTGGACCTGCTACTCTTTCTGCGTCTCAAATTGCTTCATTCTGGCAGAACTCAGTTTATGTGGATGGAGGAGAGAATGGAACTCCTACCATTATCTTCACCTATGAAGACCAAGACCATGTGATTACTCCACAGACTGTACGAGATACAATGGGTTTTGACACACATACTTCTTATACTCTGGTTAATGAAAGTTATCTGAGAGACATGCTACAAGAGATAGGTTACATGGAATCTCTTGACAAGCTTGGCAGTATAAAGCGACCAAATCTAAGAAAGGAATGGAATTTCTTCTTTGATTGCATAACAAGAACATTCCAGAAGAAAGTCACAAACTGGGATGCCATTCCAATGGATAGTCTCCATATCGGGTATTCTTTGCTCTATGGTATTAATTTTGATTTTGGTCGATATGTTTTGATGAACTTAGGTGATAAATTGTCAGAGTCTACCACTGTCTACTATGCTCGTTTCTGTCAAATGTTGTTCAATGCATGTGTACCTGGTCTTGTAATTGATGAAACTGATAAAGTTGATCCTTTTAGAGTCAATAAGCGTATATTCTCTGATATGACTAACAAGGATGTTGGTAAAGAGAATCTTCCTGAGTTTATCATGCCTCTTGCTCTACGAAATTTTCTAAATCAACCACAAGAACCACAACAAGACCAACAGGAACCACAACACGATGCACCACAACAAGATGAACCTGAACAAGAACAACAACAACCTGAACCACATCCTGAACCTCAACCAGAACCAAACATTGAATCACCTGCAAAGCAATCTTCATTCACTTCAAACTCAAACTCTGATTCTCCATTAAAATCAAAGTCTAGATCTCAAGGTGTTAAGAAAGCACTTGCTGAACGACATGCCAGTCTAAGACAGGCGGAAGAGACAAAGAGGCAATCAAAACGAAAATCTCCTGAAGCTGTTTACACTAGAAAAGGGAAGAGACTGAAAGCTCGAGCAAACATGCCTAAGTCACCACCTTGTGAAGAGGATTCAGATAATGTACCTCTAGCAAAACGAAGAAAAGTGATATTCTCTGATTCTGTGGATGAAGATATTGAAGCTCCAGAGGTTGTTTCACAGCAAACACCTCCTGTTGAGGCTGAGAAAGATGCAATACCTGCAGAGGATGTAATACCTGCAGAGGATAAAATGCCTGCAGAAGAGGATGCAAGAGATGGTGTTTCTCCAATAAATGCTGTTCCTGATTCATTTATGCCATTTTCTGATCCTATCTCTAATGTTGGTGTAGTTGATCAACTTACATCTGTACCTTCTGAAGCTGTGGCATCTCATACTGAGATAATATCTGATGCTCACCACACTGTTGAAGAAGGTGAAGAAATTGATCAGGCAACCAAAGTAACTTCTCAGTCAATGCCTGTTGCTGAGCCTGAGCAACATGAAGAAAATCCTCAAAAGCCTACAGAAGATATTGCTAAATCGATGGCTGAAGATGAACCAGTTAAAGCTACAAGTGTTGAAGCTGAAGGTGACAGTAGTGCAAACTCTGATACTTCTCTGAGTGCACCAGTACAAACTGATGATAAACATACACCTTTTTCTCAACCTTGTACTTCTCATGAAGTTGAGAGAGCACAATTTGCCAAGAATGCTGCTGAATGGTACAAAGAAAATTGTATTTTTTCATCAAGCAGAGCAGCTAAGTTTGTTAAGCAAAGTGCTGATACTATCTCTAATCCAGAGATTCTTTCTTGCTTGAAAGCAACTATAGTTCAAGTTAAAACTCTGGATAGACGATTTGATGATACTAATTTGGCAATCACTTCTTTGCGAAATGAGGTTGTAGCTAGAGAGATGAAAATGGAAACACATTCAAAACTAGTGACTACAAAATTCTCTAAAGCTCAAGACAATATCCTTGCCAGACTGAGTAAAGTTGAAGAGAATCAGTCTGATTTATCTGCTAAAATTGATTCTATTGCTACCTCTCTGGAGTTAATTACTTCTATCCTTATGCCTGATGATGTCAAAAAGGGGGAGAGAGTTGTCAGAAGGGATAGTTCTGGAGATGGAGGGGCAAGTAACAAAGACAAAGGAAAGAAAAAGGCTGAGGAGGTTCAAACTCTGAGAACTAGTAAGTCATTCAAATCACAGTCTGTTGGGAGAAATACTGATACTCAAGGAACTTCAAGGACCAAGAGTTTACTGTTATTTTCAAATCCACAAACTGATGAAGAGTTGGCTGCTAAGTTGTTCATTGAAGAGAATGAGGAAGGAGTAACGATTGAAGACATTGAAGCTGAGGAAAAGAGTTTACATGAAGAACATCTTAAAGCTTTAAAGTCTGATAAGGTACAAAAAGAAAAAGCTCCTAGGCCTGTTCTTAAAGGCGTTGTGATCAAGGAAAATGTTGATGCTGATCAAAGATCACATTTATCTAAGAAATCAACAGAAGCTGAAGCTAAAAACAAGCTGAAAGGCATTGCCATGGAAGGAGAAGATTCAAAGAAGAAAGATACAACCTCTGTTGCTACACAAGTTGTGTTTAAACCTCTATCTTCTCAGTTGAAATCAGTTTTTGGTAAAGGAACACTTCATGATCCAGATGTGTTATCTGGAGTCTCAATGAATATTTCTGATGGAAAAGCTTTATCTGGTAAGATTGGAAATAATAAGGCTGGATTAGGCTCACATAGAGACAGAAGGCAATATACTGGTCCTAGAGATCCTTCTTCACTGGCTGTTCCAGGTCGTGGTGTACCTCAAGAGAGTCTGGATAGACTGGAATCAGTGCAGTTGGTTCATCAGAAGAGTTTAGACAAAGATTTTCTTCTTTACTTCATGGCTGATGGGACAGTATTCAAAGTTGGTGAGGATGATATCGGCTTGAAATATTGGGAAGAACTAGAGTATGTTCTATATCTTCTCAAGGTGAATAGTCGAAGGACTCAATCTGTTGCTAATGTACTAAGACAGAAGATGACTCAAAATCTGGCTATTAGAGGACAGAAATACAACAGCAGATACATTCCTAAGTACAGGGATTACCAAGGCAATCTCATTGAAATGAAGAAAGGTACTGCAAAGTTAAAAACTGATTTGGGAATCACAGTACTTGACTTCAATACTCAGGCAGAAAAAGACAGATTTATCAGACTGGGTAATGAAATGAGAAGAAACAAGATTTATGATCTTAGGGCTGCTATTTACCAAACAGATGAAAGTGATCCTCAACTCAGAGAAATCAAAGAAGCAATGAAGATAGAACTTGAAAATGCAGAAAGAAGATTGCTGATTGATTATCTCAGAACCATGCCAGATCTTGAAATGATTAGAGATTAAAGTTCTGTAAGAATTTTCTTATTCTCTATAGTTTTTAAGCTTAAACTCTGAATCTGTATAAACACTGTATTTATCATTTGTTTTGACATCATCAATTATTGTCATTAACTTGTACATTTTTGATAATGAACAAGTTGGGGGAGATTGTTAAATATAATTGATGTGTTTTGATCAGTGTTTAAGTGTTACAGGGAGTTATCAGAGTTTAGCTGGAAGCAGTCAGAGTTTGTGTAAACTCTGACAGTTGGAAGCTCGACAGAGTTTGTTAAACTCTGTCTGGAGGAAGCGCGTCTACTGTTCAACAGTGATTAAAGATTAATTATGGAAGCGATATCTTTGAAGATTGGATAGCTATCAAAGAGATCGAGTTGACATAGGAGACGTGTGACAATCTGTAATTGATATCATTGTATAGCTGATTATTAGGAATATCAATTAGAGATTGTATCGTAGCTGTATGTTATATAAATACAGATAGGTTAACCCTAGAAGGGTATCGATAACGAATTATCATTATTGTAACCTAGCAGCTCTTTGTGATATTTTACATCACGAAGAGGGTTTGAAATACAAGAAGTTTTTTTTTAAGTGCATAAACGCTTTTACTTGTTAATCTCTCATACAAAGTTGATTATTATTTGTGTATTCGGCCTATCATAAGAAGGATGTGATTGATAAAGAAAAGGCTGGGGAAGCAACTATGGAATGAGAAGCAAGGAATGTTATAAATGGATTTTCTGATGAATTCTCGGGATGACAACCTGATAGTGTTAATATTATAGTTATGAAAAAGCTAGTAGCGTGACATGGAATGTCAGTAACAATGGTGTCAAGCGAGAAACTAAGATTTCACCTGAAAGGTTCAAAGATTTTCCAAAATTAAGTGTTGCTAAGGTTGAACCAGAGTACGGGTCCATAGGATAGTGGACAAAGCAGCAAGATATGTTGACACGTGAGGTTGCGATCAAATAGTATTGGATATAATTATGATTAATTTCTTCTTTGATGAACCTCTATAGTTCAGAGGTAAATTCTGAGTATGATATGTTACAATCATGAAAACTTTCTATAATCCTCTAGAACTCTTTTCTTTTCTTCCCTCTTATTCATCTTCTTTATGAATTGAGAAGAACAACCCTTTAAGGAGGGGAGGTACTGCTACGTGACTATCTGTCTATGTGATAGAAGTCTAAGTGGAATACCATAACTTGTTTAATTGCTTGTCAAGTACTAAAGGCTGGCCCCCTTCTGTACTAACTATGCAATATAACAAATGTTCATTGATCATAGTGATCTCTCAATAAATCTTTCCACTTCTCTATACTGATCGAGATTGCGAAAAATTAAAGCGATCAGGAAATGTACAGTACGAGCAAGGTTACCTCCGAATTCGCAGTATGATAGTGATACCAATGTTACTGCAGGTATCAATAAGGATAAGATTGAGTAAGAGCATAATATGGATAGTGTGTGGTACAAAAAGTAGCAATGTTGATGGAAAAAGGATAAAGTATGGATTGTAGCATTAGAAGATGTGCTGAGAAAGGGTAGAACGACTAAGAATTTACCGGGAAGCTAAAAAGTGAACGACAGGAAAACGACTCTTCGCTTCCTATCTGATTCCGGGACGGAATCCTTTTAAGGAGGGGAGACTGTAAGAACCCCAAATTTTGGATATAATTAAAACTTTTATTAAGTAATGATAAAATGAGGAACAATGATTTCGACAACAAGGTCACCAGCTCTAATGAATGGTGGTTTTAAAGAACAATGATTGTAATGAATGGATATTGCTTTGGACAATGATCCCGATGCATTGGTATATTGTCAGAATAGAGTAATTCGATGGTTGAGGACCTAGATAAGAATAATCTACCATCCAGGAGGGAGCTAATGGATCCTTGAAGCGAAATGAGTACGTGCATAGTATTTCCCGTACGTGCATAGTGTTTCCCGTACGTGCATAGTGTTTCCCGTACGTGCATAGTGTTTCCGTACGTGCATAGTGTTTCCTGTACGTGCATAGTAATTTGGTGGATGAATAGCGATTTTGTAAGTTGGAAAACTTTTCACGCCACCCTATGTACGGGACGTGATATGGTTGTTTCGAAGTCATATTAGTAATACGCGGAGGAAATAAGTGAATGCAGAGACGATCGGAATTCAGAAATTCCAAATTCTTTTTCGGTATAATATTTGACCGGACAGTGGATTAAATATTATTATAATCCAAGAATTGAGATATTAACCTTGAGAATTTGATGTTTTGGGATGTTATTATATTTGATTTAAGAATGAGGGTAGGAAACCACTGAGGCAGTGAGGCAAGCGTTCTAGAAACCGCTAAAACGTTATAACGAGATTAATCAATAAAGCGAACGAATCCTAGATTACGGATTAAGTTCGTATCGAGATTAAATATCCTACATGGTCATCACGAGGATTATATTAAGGATTGGGGAAGGTATTATGAATATCGAGAAATTTCCCGGTAAACCCTAGAGGTGAAACTACTTAGTTATTCGTCCGAACGATCAATGAATTGAGCAATAACCGGACAAAGAGACAAGCAGAGAGCCAAGAGGTATGATGAGCTAGTGGAAGGTGACATAATCACTTTATGCAAGATAAGATCAAAGAGACCAAGCTAGTTACAAAGCTAACTAGCAATCTTAGCAATCAAACCAAGTACTTATCATGCTTTCTCATCCTACCACACCAAATTAAACACTTGTCCACCAAGATGATGTATGCCATGACCTAGTACCTTTAATAAAGCAACTTTATGTTAGATATTTTCATAATAATGTAAGAGAGCAAGCAACCAAGGCAAAGAACACAAACTCTCTCAAGAATAAGCCATTCAACTATTTCCTTAATTCAAAATCCAAAGTCCAAGCTCCCACCATCATTTGATCTTGTAATTTTTAAGGTGAGTTCTATATTTCAAGAAAGTAATCTCCTAGAAATTTCAAGTTCAAACTCCATGTTTTCCATTTTCAAAGAAATCATCAAAGACTAGGGTGAATAGTGATTTTCAAGAACAACTCTTGATTTTCTTGATTTCTAGGATGATCTAAGCTTGGTTATGGGTATACAAGGACTATGCAAAGCTTAGCAAGGTCTTTACACACTCCAAGGAAGGTATAAAGCTCTTGAAACCCTAACCCTTGTTTGAGATTTAAGCATGTTTATGATAGTTATAACTTAGTTATGGTTATGTTAAGATTATAAGCATGATTATGTATGGATTTTGGATTAATGATGTAAATAGCTAGATGAACGGAAAGGCATTGCTTGGCCTCAGTTCATGTATATAAGTCATGTATATGTTGTTTGGGTTGGATATTATGTTTATGGGAAGATTCGAAATTGGTAGATATTCGATTTACAGCCGTTATAATGCCCGATTTTACAATACCATGTTTTGTATGCCATTTTCCATGTCGAACCCCTACTTTCCAGAGACCTTATCTGCCATGATAGGATAGGTAATGTTCTAAGCTTCGTTTTGATATAAAGATCACGTGAAACGGACTTACGGTTTAGGATTTATGACCAAATTACTAAAAGTAGTTCGAATCCGTAAATGAAAGTTTGTAACTGTAATTTAACCCTCGTAAACTAAGTAACGTCATGGCGAATCTTGGTAAATAAATACTAGAGGTAAAAAGGAAGGTGTGAAAGAAAACCGTATGTCAAAAGGATCATTTTTCAATTTATTAAAAATGTTCGAGTCGAGGTTAAACGCGAACGAACCCCTAAAAGACGACTCTTTCATAACTTCGGTAAAACACTTAGAAACGGGCGATAAAACTCGGAGTATAGTATTGGTTCATAACAATCGACCTTAGAACTCATATGACTTAAGTATGTCCCAAGTATAAGTACAATGACATGTCGTATTAACGAACGAATGTCGGGTCGGATCAGTGATAAAAGTAATCCACTAAAAGGGGTATAACGAGATAACTCGAGAACGTGTTTCGAATTAAGTATAACTTAACTTTTAATATGTTAAGTGATTAATCCCGAATGCCTTGGCCATTTATAGATCACCAAGCTGAACCGGGACCCGCTACCACTACCCCTTACCGTACTCGACTACCAGGAAAGTTTCAATTCCCTTCTTTTAGGCTGTTGTTGTGATTGAATAAATATATATATATATATGATTGCTGATATACATATGCCATTGCATGCATGCCTACTTTCAAGTTGAATTGATATACTTGTTCCCTGAATGTTATTGTTGGCTTATAAGCTAGATAGTTATATATCAGTTATAAGCCGATTATTGCAAGACCCTCATAGAAGGGCGTATACATCTTATTAATCAAATATAGACCGGGAGTCCATATTCCTTGATATATCGAGATTACCTCGGAGGAAAATATTTAAGTAAATACTTTCTATTATTTGGGCGACGAATATTATTTGAATATTCGTTCGAGACTAATTATTTTAACGATCCTTACTTCAAATAATTATTTGAACGTAACTATTCAACGAATAATATTTCTCAATATTCATTCAGAGTCGAATTGATTATCGATTATTATTTCGAATACTCTTCTAAAGATGAGACTACTAAATGAATATTATTTGGACATTCATTTAGAATATTATTTTATTAAATAAATATTACTTCTGAAAATTCATTTAAGATATGAAGTACTTGACGAATATTATCTTCAATATTCATCTGAAGCTTGATTTATTTATCGAATATTATATCGACTATTCCTTTAAAGCTTGGATTACTAAATGAATATTACTTGATATTCATTTAGAATATTATTCATTAAATGAATATTACTTTATCAATATTCATTTAAATTCCTAATTAATTATGAATATTATTTTGAATATTCATCCAAGGTTCTATTTAATCATCGAATATTATTTTAAATATTTTAAATATTTCTTTCAGGACCTATTAAGTAATGAATATTATTTTGAATATTCATTTGATTATTTAATTATGCAATAAATATTCTCTGGATATTTATTCCATACTTAGAATAACCTCGATAAGGTTTATCTTCTTCGATTATTACAGAAAATATCTCGGAGTCATATTATTATTAATCTTATATCAAGAAAGGTTCCCAGACATCATTCTTCTTTGAGTCTATCTCCTTAATAATAAAGGAACCTTACTTGGAAAATGTTATTTATCTTGTCGACTTCCCGGTCATAAAGTATTCCCTTCACCCGCAACTCGGGTGCTGTTGACTTATTAAGTCGTTGCTTACCTTCTCATCTTTCGAGGGGTAAGATTACTGGAACAAGTTGATATCCGTTACCAAGTAATAGCTTGGGAGTTATTGGTAAATTTTCCTTTCCAACTAGATACGACTACTTTGTGGAGTCTTATCAACAAGTATTATACTTGGGGAAAAGGGGACGAACGTTACATTCAGAATCATGAATTCTATTTGAACTAGGAGTCGTGTAAGAGGCCGAGTAGCGCCGGTCCATCCCCTTTGGCCCAACCGTTGGCCGGGGAGAGCTAGTAAGGCGGTATACAAGTAAGGCCGTCAGTTCTTCCTTCTACCGGTAGTAAATCTAAATTGAGCTGTACGATCTCGACTGATCATCAAGATTGGAACAGCGGGCGCGGTGAATACTCCATCATTGGTTCATCATCCAAATTTATTTATTTCCTGCAACATGATTACTGTGGGCAGAGTTGAAAAAGGGTCATAACTGGAATTGCAACCTTTTCTTGCAAGTTCCTCTTCTTAATAACAATAAGAATATCTCACTTATTTTGGTGTAGCAGATATTTCTACAAACAAATACTTTAAGTTACCTTGTAACTTCATCGTTCTTATTATACTGGCATCATTTCCGTTAATGCATGGCATATGGTTTGAAAGATACTTTTGAACTGTTATACATTATCGTTCAGTTATATATTATTGTTGGTGGGCTATTGCTCACCCTTGCTTTATTATTATATCACAACAACAGCTAGACCAGATGACTCGCACAAGGCGCACTCGACGCGGGCGAGGACGATGAGACTACCAGAGCTGAAGAAGAAGCTATTGGTAGGGTATATTTATTCTTTCAGTACCAAGAATATGGTCTAGTATGACTTATGTAAATGGATGGCAAAGAGTATGTATTTATATTGAAATTCTTTTGGATTGTAAGAACTCACAATGCGATTAATAAAATTTGATTGTTACTCTGATTTCATCTCTGGGATTATAACGGGTGTGTTTTATATTGTTGTGTTGGGTTATAGAGACGTAATTTATTTTATGTTAAGGAAAGTTCAATTGTTGTGGACAGAATTGGAAACCGTAACCACCGGATCCCGGATCCCGGACCCCGGATCTGGGGGTGTTACAGAAGTGGTATCAGAGCGTACGTTATAAACCCCAGAGATGAGGCGACGTTAAAACAATAAATTCATTAAGATAATAAGAACTCTTACCAAGTTCATAGTCGGACTACTTAATGTAGTGATGACATATAAAACCCTTATGGGAACTCTTAAGTATCGTGATAGTAACTTAGCTCGATATCGTATTGACGAGTAAGGCGACAGACCTTGAGGCATACGAGCAGCAGCGCGATGATGCTTTATATGCTGAAGGTCAGCGGGTAATTCGATGGAGTACCCTATTGGAGACCCGGAAGAGGTTCCAGTAGATAAGGAAAAATCCTGTTAGGATAAGGAGCTTACCCTTGAGGAATGAGGGTTGCAGCCAGAAAAAACTGTGATGATTAAAGTATAGTGCTCAGAAAAGGGAGCATAAAGAACTAAGTTATTAGCAAGAGAACTGAAGATTCATGTTGGATTCGTAGCCGGTCTACTGGAGGTAGTACCAGCAAGTAAGACGGATTGAAAGGATCACTTGAGATCTTATACGGGAATAGACGAGAATCCCTAGAGACTTCCATATTAACGAAGAAAGAGCTAGAGGGAGGAATAGTTGAGTAGGAGGCAGTAAGTGCCATATAATTTGATAAATGAATTAGTATGAATATGGTCAGTAATAATTCGCCATGAGAAGGCAGGTGTCGTAGGTTGTAAATTATGGAACCAAATTGAGGTTAATAAGGTGGTTTTATTAAGGGAAATGTTCATTTTATGAATGAATCAGTTAGGAAATAAAGACAATGGGAAGTGATAGCATGATTGGATAAAGTTATATAAGGAAGTAGTAAGCAAGAAAATGATCTCAGAACCTACCGGAAGATAAGACCAGTGAGTCAGGATGAACTCGTAATGAGACTACTGCCAGAGACTAAGTATAGGGTTAATTTAACTCAGTGAAATGATGAACCAGAAACGTTAGATGCATGTGATTCAGAGGAATATTAAATTCTTTCTTTTCTTTGAATGGATTATAGTAGTTACCTTAAGTTTACTTCGACGCGAAATTATAACGGATCAAGTAATATGATCAGCAGTTAAAAAAAAAAATATGAGAAAATCTTCCTGGAGCTAAAAGATGAAATTGGTAATGACCAAGAGTTGGTATTGTTTAATGGAAAAGGGAGACTTTGTGCTTCCAATAACGCTTCGCATAAAAGATTAAGATGTGTGCTTGCGCAGCACGACAAAGTACTTACGGATGCATTCGGACAGCATGGTTCACCAGGTTCGGATGACCTTAGTAGTGCCAATTTTTGTGGAACAACCAACTCCGACGGTAATGTTCCTTCTGAGACTCGTAGTCATGTAGACTGACATTTGGTAATATTGAATATCAGGACGTATAGGTATCAGGACGTTGTGACAAGTTTCAGTTTAAAACTGTTGATTCCCTTCTAAGGGATGGATATAATTGATTCCTCTCCAGTGGGTAAACTTCCAATCTGATGATGATTATTTCGTTAACTATGACTGCTTATGATTCCACCTGCTTGGAGGTTCATAGAACTATTCTTCAGGTTTCGAAACTGGTCTCCTTAATGTTACCAGTAGGTGGGTAGATTGATCAAAATTTCCCTGAGTCTGGAAAGGAATTCGGTGAATTTTGGAAACCTTGTCTTTCTGATTATCAGAGAATGTCATGGAAGAGAGTAAAAATTGGAGCAAACCCTGTGATTTGGGTAAGGATGCTGTAAAATGGGTTAGTAAACGGACCCTGAGCATTACAATCGACGGTAGTGATAAAATGATGAAGTGAGATTGGACGAAAATAGGAAATGTAAGTAAGAAACCAGCCAGACTGAGAAATTCCAGGATTGACTTAAATGAAAAGGCTGTTATGCCAGGAATGGTAAGCTTGTGTGGCACGCAGGATTGATAAGAATAGTTGAAAAGATAAAAGTGGAGGAAAGGTGACCGGAGACGGTGCCGAGTAGTCGATTAGGACTTATATGGAGTAAAGTTTTGGAAAGGTAGAAAGGTATCAAAGAAGAAGGCACTATGCTGGCAATTGCTAGAAAAGTAATGCTATTAGCCAACCCCTAAAATCATATATTTTTATGTGTGGCCAGTTGAGGCCAAGTCACAACGGACTATAAAGTGACTAGACCTGCAATGAAAAGACAAAGCAGGGTTGCTTCTAAGAAAGCACCGACTGCAAGGGCATCTGATATAAAGGAAACATTAATGAGATCGTTTGAATCTTCTGCAGAACAACCCATGTTTTGATTGAGAATTCACTAGACCTTTTTGGGATGGGGTCACCCGTACTAAAGTGACTCATGTGTATATGGTTGTCCAAGATTTCGAGTAAAATGGAAGTATAGTGACTTGAGATGTATGATGTTAGGGTATCATGAATACCATGAATATATTATGACGGAGGAAAGTAAACAATGAAGGTATATGAAGAGGGTATAGAAAAGGTCAGAAATTGAACAGTATGCTGTAGGAATTTTGTCTGAGGCAAGTACCTTTGCGAAGAACGATAAGCACTAAGAGATTCACGTTGAACTCGACCAATATCTTCCAGAACATCCTTGCTACCATTAACAAGTTCGGTAAGAGAAGAGATAGGCATACGTTGCCTTTTTGGAAGGCCAAATAGGCTGACAACTATCTGAAAGAAGAGGGTGGCATTAAACCACCGATCGATTATCAAATGAGAATGATTGAAAAGAGACCTTTATTAAGGATACATGATCTGATTGCCAATTATAAGATGCAAGAATTCCTTGGCAGTTGAATTAAGGATAGGATATCCATAAATTAAGACAAACCCTAGGGAATGCACAAGGGGTGGCATTAACCCTAATAACGACATTATGACTTCAGATGATATGAGCTGGACTTGCTAAGGCAACAATGACCGGTAAGGATTATTAAAAAGAGTTCTGGAAAGAACATAGATAGAATTATCAGAGTATTGATCAATGACATTTTGATATACCCGGTACCCAGAAAATACCGGAGGAATGATAAGGATGGCCTACGAAACCTTACAAGGAAAAATGTAATATTCCGAACTTCAAAAATGGAAGTTTGGTAAGGAATGTATGACATCGTAACAATAATGCCAGATGAGGCATGTATGAAACCCTGAGGAAGTATGGGTTGAACCTATAAAGGTTGAGATTATCCTAAGATAAAGAAAGAACTAAGAAAAGAAGTATCCTAAGTAGGATTGGGAATAAACGTGATAAAGTTCCCACGGGTAGGTGGAAGCAATGACTTATGGAAATGACTGATAGTTATATTTTCTCCTTCAGCAGAGCTTAAGGGAGAATGCTTTAACCCAACAGTGATGGGAATGAGGTAGAAAAAAAACTTGAGCTGGAATGTACCCAGAAAACATGGGTTACAAGAAATCATTATCATCAAGAAAGGCCAATGAGGTGGCCGACAATCTAAGTATAAAGGAATAATTACAAAAGTTCATACCGAAGAAACAGGATGATATTTGGAAGGACCTTGAAGGTCATATTGGAATGAAGGAATTTACATTCCTTCTGATGACTGTGCAAGAATTAACAGTAATAATAGTTTAAGTAAAGATTCGATTCCTGATGGAGTCTTAAGCATGTTACGCACCTTAGAAGGTCCCGTTTTGAGGCAAACCAGGACCATGGTACAAAATTGATGAAGTAAACCGTTAAGTTTCCAGTCTTTTATGGAAGATGCATAAGTGATAGTTTCATCAACCGGACCTATCTGCGATGCTTGAAACTCTTCTGCAATTCTATCTGCTTCACGTTATATCTACATCAAGTTCAGGAAGTGTTCCTTATGGATAAGGAATAATGATTACTTTGTCTCCCTAAGGGATTTGAAACCCGTAGGGTTAGCTATTAACGCACTACGTAAACAACAAGCGATGGTGATTCTTCTAAGAAAGGAGATGACAACGTAAAGATAAAGAAAGTGCTGCTATTGATAAGCTAAATGGCATGTTGATGAATGACAAGCAAGTTTGTGTTAGTGTACTTCTGCACAAACAAGATAGAGAATATGAGGTTGATAATTCGTGATGCTAAACGTATTCCCGTAGAAAGAATTAATGAGACTTGGAGGGAAGGGCGGTTGAGCCCAAGACTTATTGGGCCACCTGAGAGTTTAAAGTGTTCGGACGGCGGTATTCGAGCCAGCCTTACCCCCAAAATTATAGCACGGTCATAACGGGTTTTCATGTGGCCAGGCTACGCCAGTAAAATGCAGATGTTCAACAGATGATAGGAGTATGAGCATGTAGATATACGACCTGGTCTGACTTACGAAAGACAACCTGTGGAAAACCACGGATAGAAAAGAACAAGTGATGAGAAACAAGGTTGGCAGAAGTAGATTATATGAATCTAAGTTAAAGGAATCGGGCCAGATTCATTTCGGAAAGTTTAAATTGAAATAACGTGATGATTATAGAATAAATGAGACGGAATACCGATAAGGAGGTACCAAGTGCAAAAAGGTGTCTCAATAAAGAGGTGAAGGTGAAAGTAAATAATAGAAATGAGTAAGAATCAGCTAATAAGAAGGATGTGATTGATAAAGAAAAGGCTGGGGAAGCAACTATGGAATGAGAAGCAAGGAATGTTATAAATGGATTTTCTGATGAATTCTCGGGATGACAACCTGATAGTGTTAATATTATAGTTATGAAAAAGCTAGTAGCGTGACATGGAATGTCAGTAACAATGGTGTCAAGCGAGAAACTAAGATTTCACCTGAAAGGTTCAAAGATTTTCCAAAATTAAGTGTTGCTAAGGTTGAACCAGAGTACGGGTCCATAGGATAGTGGACAAAGCAGCAAGATATGTTGACACGTGAGGTTGCGATCAAATAGTATTGGATATAATTATGATTAATTTCTTCTTTGATGAACCTCTATAGTTCAGAGGTAAATTCTGAGTATGATATGTTACAATCATGAAAACTTTCTATAATCCTCTAGAACTCTTTTCTTTTCTTCCCTCTTATTCATCTTCTTTATGAATTGAGAAGAACAACCCTTTAAGGAGGGGAGGTACTGCTACGTGACTATCTGTCTATGTGATAGAAGTCTAAGTGGAATACTATAACTTGTTTAATTGCTTGTCAAGTACTAAAGGCTGGCCCCCTTCTGTACTAACTATGCAATATAACAAATGTTCATTGATCATAGTGATCTCTCAATAAATCTTTCCACTTCTCTATACTGATCGAGATTGCGAAAAATTAAAGCGATCAGGAAATGTACAGTACGAGCAAGGTTACCTCCGAATTCGCAGTATGATAGTGATACCAATGTTACTGCAGGTATCAATAAGGATAAGATTGAGTAAGAGCATAATATGGATAGTGTGTGGTACAAAAAGTAGCAATGTTGATGGAAAAAGGATAAAGTATGGATTGTAGCATTAGAAGATGTGCTGAGAAAGGGTAGAACGACTAAGAATTTACCGGGAAGCTAAATAGTGAACGACAGGAAAACGACTCTTCGCTTCCTATCTGATTCCGGGACGGAATCCTTTTAAGGAGGGGAGACTGTAAGAACCCCAAATTTTGGATATAATTAAAACTTTTATTAAGTAATGATAAAATGAGGAACAATGATTCCGACAACAAGGTCACCAGCTCTAATGAATGGTGGTTTTAAAGAACAATGATTGTAATGAATGGATATTGCTTTGGACAATGATCCTGATGCATTGGTATATTGTCAGAATAGAGTAATTCGATGGTTGAGGACCTAGATAAGAATAATCTACCATCCAGGAGGGAGCTAATGGATCCTTGAAGGGAAATGAGTACGTGCATAGTATTTCCCGTACGTGCATAGTGTTTCTCGTACGTGCATAGTGTTTCCCGTACGTGCATAGTGTTTCCGTACGTGCATAGTGTTTCCTGTACGTGCATAGTAATTTGGTAGATGAATAGCGATTTTGTAAGTTGGAAAACTTTTCACGCCACCCTATGTACGGGACATGATATGGTTGTTTCGAAGTCATATTAGTAATACGCGGAGGAAATAAGTGAATGCAGAGACGATCGGAATTCAGAAATTCCAAATTCTTTTTCGGTATAATATTTGACCGGACAGTGGATTAAATATTATTATAATCCAAGAATTGAGATATTAACCTTGAGAATTTGATATTTTGGGATGTTATTATATTTGATTTAAGAATGAGGGTAGGAAACCATTGAGGCAGTGAGGCAAGCGTTCTAGAAACCGCTAAAACGTTATAACGAGATTAATCAATAAAGCGAACGAATCCTAGATTACGGATTAAGTTCGTATCGAGATTAAATATCCTACATGGTCATCACGAGGATTATATTAAGGATTGGGGAAGGTATTATGAATATCGAGAAATTTCCCGGTAAACCCTAGAGGTGAAACTACTTAGTTATTCGTCCGAACGATCAATGAATTGAGCAATAACCGGACAAAGAGACAAGCAGAGAGCCAAGAGGTATGATGAGCTAGTGGAAGGTGACATAATCACTTTATGCAAGATAAGATCAAAGAGACCAAGCTAGTTACAAAGCTAACTAGCAATCTTAGCAATCAAACCAAGTACTTATCATACTTTCTCATCCTACCACACCAAATTAAACACTTGTCCACCAAGATGATGTATGCCATGACCTAGTACCTTTAATAAAGCAACTTTATGTTAGATATTTTCATAATAATGTAAGAGAGCAAGCAACCAAGGCAAAGAACACAAACTCTCTCAAGAATAAGCCATTCGGCTATTTCCTTAATTCAAAATCCAAAGTCCAAGCTCCCACCATCATTTGATCTTGTAATTTTTAAGGTGAGTTCTATATTTCAAGAAAGTAATCTCCTAGAAATTTCAAGTTCAAACTCCATGTTTTCCATTTTCAAAGAAATCATCAAAGACTAGGGTGAATAGTGATTTTCAAGAACAACTCTTGATTTTCTTGATTTCTAGGATGATCTAAGCTTGGTTATGGGTATACAAGGACTATGCAAAGCTTAGCAAGGTCTTTACACACTCCAAGGAAGGTATAAAGCTCTTGAAACCCTAACCCTTGTTTGAGATTTAAGCATGTTTATGATAGTTATAACTTAGTTATGGTTATGTTAAGATTATAAGCATGATTATGTATGGATTTTGGATTAATGATGTAAATAGCTAGATGAACGGAAAGGCATTGCTTGGCCTCAGTTCATGTATATAAGTCATGTATATGTTGTTTGGGTTGGATATTATGTTTATGGGAAGATTCGAAATTGGTAGATATTCGATTTACAGCCGTTATAATGCCCGATTTTACAATACCATGTTTTGTATGCCATTTTCCATGTCGAACCCCTACTGTCCAGAGACCTTATCTGCCATGATAGGATAGGTAATGTTCTAAGCTTCGTTTTGATATAAAGATCACGTGAAACGGACTTACGGTTTAGGATTTATGACCAAATTACTAAAAGTAGTTCGAATCCGTAAATGAAAGTTCGTAACTGTAATTGAACCCTCGTAAACTAAGTAACGTCATGACGAATCTTGGTAAATAAATACTAGAGGTAAAAAGGAAGGTGTGAAAGAAAACCGTATGTCAAAAGGATCATTTTTCGATTTATTAAAAATGTTCGAGTCGAGGTTAAACGCGAACGAACCCCTAAAAGACGACTCTTTCATAACTTCGGTAAAACACTTAGAAAACGGGCGATAAAACTCGGAGTATAGTATTGGTTCGTAACAATCGACCTTAGAACTCATATGACTTAAGTATGTCCCAAGTATAAGTACAATGACATGTCGTATTAACGAACGAATGTCGGGTCGGATCAGTGATAAAAGTAATCCACTAAAAGGGGTATAACGAGATAACTCGAGAACGTGTTTCGAATTAAGTATAACTTAACTTTTAATATGTTAAGTGATTAATCCCGATTGCCTTGGCCATTTATAGATCACCAAGCTGAACCGGGACCCGCTACCACTACCCCTTACCGTACTCGACTACCAGGCAAGTTTCAATTCCTTTCTTTTAGGCTGTTGTTGTGATTGAATAAATATATATATATGATTGCTGATATACATATGCCATTGCATGCATGCCTACTTTGAAGTTGAATTGATATACTTGTTCCCTGAATGTTATTGTTGGCTTATAAGCTAGATAGTTATATATCAGTTATAAGCCGATTATTGGAAGACCCTCATAGAAGGGCGTATACATCTTATTAATCAAATATAGACCGGGAGTCCATATTCCTTGATATATCGAGATTACCTCGGAGGAAAATATTTAAGTAAATACTTTCTATTATTTGGGCGACGAATATTATTTGAATATTCGTTCGAGACTAATTATTTTAACGATCCTTACTTCAAATAATTATTTGAACGTAACTATTCAACGAATAATATTTCTCAATATTCATTCAGAGTCGAATTGATTATCGATTATTATTTCGAATACTCTTCTAAAGATGAGACTACTAAATGAATATTATTTGGACATTCATTTAGAATATTATTTTATTAAATAAATATTACTTCTGAAAATTCATTTAAGATATGAAGTACTTGACGAATATTATCTTCAATATTCATCTGAAGCTTGATTTATTTATCGAATATTATATCGACTATTCCTTTAAAGCTTGGATTACTAAATGAATATTACTTGATATTCATTTAGAATATTATTCATTAAATGAATATTACTTTATCAATATTCATTTAAATTCCTAATTAATTATGAATATTATTTTGAATATTCATCCAAGGTTCTATTTAATCATCGAATATTATTTTAAATATTTTAAATATTTCTTTCAGGACCTATTAAGTAATGAATATTATTTTGAATATTCATTTGATTATTTAATTATGCAATAAATATTCTCTGGATATTTATTCCATACTTAGAATAACCTCGATAAGGTTTATCTTCTTCGATTATTACAGAAAATATCTCGGAGTCATATTATTATTAATCTTATATCAAGAAAGGTTCCCAGACATCATTCTTCTTTGAGTCTATCTCCTTAATAATAAAGGAACCTTACTTGGAAAATGTTATTTATCTTGTCGACTTCCCGGTCATAAAGTATTCCCTTCACCCGCAACTCGGGTGCTGTTGACTTATTAAGTCGTTGCTTACCTTCTCATCTTTCGAGGGGTAAGATTACTGGAACAAGTTGATATCCGTTACCAAGTAATAGCTTGGGAGTTATTGGTAAATTTTCCTTTCCAACTAGATACGACTACTTTGTGGAGTCTTATCAACAAGTATTATACTTGGGGAAAGGGGGACGAACGTTACATTCAGAATCATGAATTCTATTTGAACTAGGAGTCGTGTAAGAGGCCGAGTAGCGCCGGTCCATCCCCTTTGGCCCAACCGTTGGCCGGGGAGAGCTAGTAAGGCGGTATACAAGTAAGGCCGTCAGTTCTTCCTTCTACCGGTAGTAAATCTAAATTGAGCTGTACGATCTCGACTGATCATCAAGATTGGAACAGCGGGCGCGGTGAATACTCCATCATTGGTTCATCATCCAAATTTATTTATTTCCTGCAACATGATTACTGTGGGCAGAGTTGAAAAAGGGTCATAACTGGAATTGCAACCTTTTCTTGCAAGTTCCTCTTCTTAATAACAATAAGAATATCTCGCTTACTTTGATGTAGCAGATATTTCTACAAACAAATACTTTAAGTTACCTTGTAACTTCATCGTTCTTATTATACTGGCATCATTTCCGTTAATGCATGGCATATGGTTTGAAAGATACTTTTGAACTGTTATACATTATCGTTCAGTTATATATTATTGTTGGTGGGCTATTGCTCACCCTTGCTTTATTATTATATCACAACAACAGCTAGACCAGAAGACTCGCACAAGGCGCACTCGACGCGGGCGAGGACGATGAGACTACCAGAGCTGAAGAAGAAGCTATTGGTAGGGTATATTTATTCTTTCAGTACCAAGAATATGGTCTAGTATGACTTATGTAAATGGATGGCAAAGAGTATGTATTTATATTGAAATTCTTTTGGATTGTAAGAACTCACAATGCGATTAATAAAATTTGATTGTTACTCTGATTTCATCTCTGGGACTATAACGGGTGTGTTTTATATTGTTGTGTTGGGTTATAGAGACGTAATTTATTTTATGTTAAGGAAAGTTCAATTGTTGTGGACAGAATTGGAAACCGTAACCACCGGATCCCGGACCCCGGATCTGGGGGTGTTACATCCACCATTATTTTGTCAATGAATCCATATGTAAATAATTTTTCTACCACATCTGGATTTGCTTTTTCACTACATAAATATCTAGGATATTTGCTTAGTTTCAAGCTTCTCAAGATATTCATGTTAGTTTTATAATCATAAAATTTCATGATTTTCTCATAGGCGGTTATAACTTCAGAGGGATATTTAAGCTTATCACTCATGGTTATTTCAGATGGTATTGTAGGTGATATCTGGGAAGTGTTTGATGATGATGGCATAGTTGCAAATTTAGATATAAAGGATTGAGGTTTTGTAGTAGGGCTTTGTAGGGTTTTCATTCTGTTCTTTATGGCTTCATTCAAGGATTCCAAGAGATGTTTATTTTCTTGTACCTTGACATCTATCTCCTTTTGGAGCCGAGCAATGGTTTCATGATTTTTGGTGATAGCATTTGTAATATTGCTAATATATTCTTCAAAATTATTATTTGCCATCTTTGTACCTGCTAAGAAAATCTGCTAGAATATTCTTAGTACCAGATATATTTTTAACAATAAAATCATAACAACAAAAGATTGACTGCCATTTTCTTCTTTTATTTAATTCTGGTAATAAATCAATTTTATTAGTAATAAATGCTTTTACCTGAGTATTATCAGTTCTAACTATGAATTTTACTGGTAACAAATGATAATGAAATTTCTTTATTCCAAATTTTACTGCTAATAATTCTTTTTCATTTATATGGTAATTCATTTCATTAGGTTTCCAGGTTCCTCCTGCATATCCACATATAAGGGGTTTTTCTTTATCAATATCATTTTGTTCATAAGCTATGAGGACTGCTCCCCATCCTATATCACTTGCATATGTAAATAATTCTAATTGATCAGTTTCTATAGGGATTCTATGCTTTGGTAAATTCTTCACCTTTTCTTTAAGAGTTTTAACGGCTTTATCATGTTCTTCCATCCACTGAAAGAGTTTTTTTTTTTTTTTTGTTAATTCCTGTAAAGGTTTTCTTAATTGTGGTAAATCATTTATATAATCTGATGCATAATTAATTATTCCTAAAAATTGTTGAACCTCTTTCTTGTTTTCTAATTTGTCTTTAAAATTTTGTATTTTTGATACTATATGATTTTGTAATTGTAATCCTTCTTTATCAATAATATATCCTAAATATTCTATTTTATTCTTAAATAATTCTGATTTCTTTTCAGAAAGTAATATTCCATGTTGTTTTACAATTTCTATAAATTGATCTAAATGTTTTATATGATCTTCTAGGGTTTCACTATATATTAATATATCATCTACATAGACTATACAGAAATCTTTTAATTTTCTAAATACTTGATCCATTCTTCTTTGAAATATTTGTGGGGCATTTTTAAATCCAAAAGGAAGTACCATCCACTCATAGTGACCTTGAGGTGCACTAAAAGCTGTTAGAGGTCTTAATTCTTTTGTTAATTTTATTTGCCAAAATCCGCTTTTACAATCAAATTTACTAAACCATTTTTTATTTCCAAGAATGTTAATAAGATTTCTTTTATATGGTAAAAAGTATCCATCAAATACAGTCTTTTTATTTAATTCTCTATAATCTATTACCATTCGAGCCTTACCTCTTTTTTGTTCACTATGTTTTCTTACTAAAAAGGCAGGACTACTATGTGGACTTTTACTTTCTTGTATTATTTTCATTTCTAGTAATTCATTTATTTGAATTTCAAATTCATTTTGATCACTTGGGCTATATCTAATAGGTTTAGATCGTACTATATCATTAGGGTTTATTAGTTTTATTTCAGCATATATTTTTTCTTTATCCCATAATGTACTGGATTTTCTCCAAAGTTTGGTTTTAATAACTCCTTATATTTAGCTAATAATTCTTGTAGGTTATTACTTCTGTCAATTATTAGGTTATTTATCCTTTTTATCCCTAATGGTAATATTCTTTTTAATACTATCCATTTATTACATGGAGTTTGTAAACTTAAAGTATCTGAAGTTACTACTTGAGTTTTAAAATGATCTAAGAAATTATTTCCTAATAATATTGATTGTTTCATATTATTTTCTTGATATATCAAGGGAAGTTTAAATATTGTTTTATTTAATAATATTTTCATATTTTCTGCAATTGTATCTAATTCTTTTATTTGTTCATTAAATCCTGTTACCCTAGTTCTATGTAATTTTGATCTTTTCCATCTATTTTGAATTAATACTCCTTCTTTAGCTAAGCATAAATCTGCTCCACTATCTATGAATATTTTCTGTTTTATCAGTTTTTCAGGTTTATATTCTACATATGCTTCCACATAGATTGCTACCATTATTCTGAGTTACTATCTCTAGAATAATAATTTATATTTTCTTGTTCCGTTTCACTGTTATCAGTTTGACTTACATAAAAATCTTCATATTTATACCATTTATCATGATTCTCTTTTATTTGTTCAAGATTCATTATAAATTGTGATGAATTAATATACTTTATACCTTTTTCTTTTAATTTGGGGCACTTATTAGCATATTGTCCTTTTTCATTACAATTCCAATACTTACATTCACTTATTTTAACTTTTCCTTTATTATTAGGTTTTCTTCTAAACTTTCTCTTATTTTTAAATTTATTTCTAGTATTATTAGTATTTCTAAATCTCCTTAATTGTTTCCTTTTATACTTATTATAGTAACGATTATAATTTTTAGGTTTATAATCTTTACTATAACCTTTATATTTTTGAGTCTTTTTCCTATATTTTTTCTTATTCTTTTTATAAGCTTTTTATCACATCCAAATACTAATCTTTTTTCAGTCAATCCACATATTTCTCTTAATCCTAATTTTTTATCTTTCTTAACCTTCTGTTGTATTCTATATTCTTCACATTTTCTCATAAGATATCCTCTTAACACTCTTATTTTTTCTCCTAAAGTATTTTCTCTTGGTTCTAATTTATTATATTCTTTTGTTATTTCAGTATTATAGGGACTTGGTAAGTGATCATAATATAATTGTTGATATACTAGACTTTCTTCAGGTAGAAATCAAGCTTCATAAAAGAATTTAGTAAAACTTATTGTATATTCTGGTAATTTATTTATTTTACAACATTTCATATTATTTAAATTCATTATTATTTCTATTTTTCTTTCTACTAATACTTGATCTCTAGCTACTATCCAAGGTTCTCCTAAAAATTCTCGTTTTAATATCATATCAAATATTTGTAACATAGATTTCCAATCTCCTGCACTTCTCATTACTTCCATTCTTAATTGATAATCTATAGATTCTATCCAATATGCAACTTTTTCTATTAAGGTTTTAGATATTAAATCATAAATATATTCTAAATTATTAGTATGTGTAGAACTCATTAAAGCTATATAAGTTCCAAGATTCCAATCTGTAATTCTTCTACTAATTTCTTGTTAGGTCCAATATGTTTGTAGAAGGGGGGGTTGAATACAAACAGTACTGTTTAATCGAAATTTTTTCGGATAAAGTTAATTTATATTTTGACAAATTTGAGCGGAATTAAATGAAACAAAATTCAAGTTTAATATAAAATTATATTAACTTGAGGGGTTTGTTACAAATACAGTACAGAAATTATATCTAGTTAATAAAAACAAATTAGAAAATTCGACATGAATTTTTCTAGATTTGTTAATAAAAATCAAGATATAGATTAGGAGTAAAAACTCGCTAATAGTACAAGAGTATCAACTAATCAAGTTCTATCGGATCAGATATTAAAAATAAGATGAACTTGATTTTCTATGAATTTTTTCAGCTCCTGCAAGTTGTGTTCTTGATGAGAGAGAAGAGAGAAAATTGCCTTTGTTTTGAATGTAATATTCTTGTCTGTGTTGATATGTGTCCCCTGTGTCTTCATATATTGTCTACTGCCTCTTTTTCTTTAATTAGAACTGTCAATACAATCGGCAAGACAAACTGTTCTTCCAAGACAATCAATTTTGTACTGCCAAGACAATAGGCAATACAATCGGTAAGACAATCAGGTTCTTCCAAGACAATCGGTAAGAAAATCAATTTCTGAGATATTTGTCTTGCTTTATCAATAATTATCAATCTTTCGGAAGCTTTTTCTTTTTGATCATTATCAAGACAATCTGATTTGAACTGTCAAGACAATCAAATCAGATTTTTATTCTCCTTTTTTAAAGCTGTCGAGTATAATCATCACCAAGACAATCGGCAAGACAATATGAGATTGTCTTGCTTTACTGATTTCCTACTTCAAGACAATCAGTGATTGTCTTTCTTTTCTGAATTTCTTCTTCAAGACAATCGGCAAGACAATCTCAGATTGTCTTGCTAGTTCATTTTTTTTTTCAGTTTTAAATTAAACTGATTAATAAATAATCATTTCAATTTAAACTTACTTAAATAATTATTCAGATTTAATTAATTTAATAATTAATTTAATTAATGAATTAATTCTTGATGAATTAATTTATTAATTAAATTGACTGCTTGATTTAAATTAATTAAAGAATAATTATATATCCTTGGATTGTCTTAATTCTTTTTTTAATCACTGAAAGTAATAAAGGAATACCACTGAATATTCTGTTGACGTTCCATGCACGGTCTGGTTCATGAACGACTAACTTCAATGACTGTCCTTTAATTTTCACATTAAAATGTGATTCATTTTTCTTCTCATCTCTTTCTCCTTCTTGTACTCCACTGTATTCTGTCTGAACTTGTCACTCTAGAAATCTCTGTCTTAGAAATAAATCCACTTCTTTGATGCTATACTGAGGCTT
Organism: Saposhnikovia divaricata; assembly: GCA_036435485.1. NCBI lineage: Eukaryota > Viridiplantae > Streptophyta > Magnoliopsida > Apiales > Apiaceae > Saposhnikovia > Saposhnikovia divaricata. The sequence goes on along the minus strand of CM071595.1, from coordinate 49,265,130 downwards.
GATCAGCTATCTGAGCTTCTTCCAGTGTAAAACATCAAAACTATAGATTGACTTTACGGTTTTTCTTCTGACAGATAGTAACTTCTGAGATTCCTGTGACAGTTAAAGTTATTTACTTATTACAATCTAAGCTTAAGTTGAGTTGAGTCCTCGAACTACAAATAGGCTGTGTCATATGCCTTTCAATCTCCCCCTATTTGTTTGTTAGAAAATAACAAGCAAATACCTAGAGGATTACTCAACTAACTCAACTTAACTTAGTAAAAGATAAAACTTTAAATACAAAGTAAATAAAAGAAAGGTTCTGGTTTATATTTAACATTGTCCAGATTCAAACATAAAAGATAAATACAAGATAGATGATCCTCTAGACTGATCATATAATACAATTTCCTATCTTGTCCTATCTAAGCCCTAAAGATATCACATGTAGAGCTGGTCTTCACTTAGAAGTATCTTCCTCCCTTATCTCTCCAGATTCAACTTCATCTTCTTGTTCTAGAAATCTTCTGATATTCTCTGTGTCGAATCGTTCTTGATCATCCAAGGTTTTGATCAAATCTTTGTCAAGTACACGTTCATAATCTGACACAAGGCCTTTAGGTTTCTTAGGCAAAAGTCCAAGGTTGCCCCATAGCCGATTCCGAAGAATGTAATATTTCTTTTCAAAGCCAGTTAAAGCATATGATCGGATAATGTTAGCAACAAAGATACTTTCTTTATCTTCGAATCCTGTAGTCCTTAGCATATGTTCTAACCAGACCAGATGAGATGCAGTATATAATTTCATCGACTTAGAATCAAGAAAGCAAGAATGTAGTGTATTACCCTTGAGAAAATTAACATGATGTGGAGTTTGAATAACTTGTGGACTATTCCTTTGAGCAAACTCTAAAAGTCTTTCATGAAGTAAAATATTCAGTTCAGAAAACCTTTTTACCTTTAGAGACATAATCCACAGTTCAATCAAGCTTCTCTGTTGAAAGATTTGAAGTGACACATAGAGAGAACCCATTGTACGAGAGTCAATCTGAATTATCAGCTGATCTGCACATCTGTCAAACCCAGCTACTATCCTTGAGATTTCCAGCATCAATGCATCCATATTTGCAAGTAATTTGGATTGGTCTCTTGAAACTGTTGAAGTAGTTTGAGAAAACGTTCATCATCATTAGCAGTGTTTTGAATAGAATCAAAAATTTCTCTTGCTTTCTCCCACTTTGGACCAATCTTCAACTGAATATCTCTTTTCCTTTCTTGTACACTGATTGCATGTAGCTTTTGTTTCTCTGCATCTTCAGCTTGCTTCAGCTTGCTTCAGCTTCAACCTTTTATCCACTACCTGTCTGGTCTTCTCAAGCTTAGCTTGTCTCATCTGACGATCAGCTTTCTCCTCTTGAAGTTCCTTCTCAAATTCAGGATCATCTTGCCAGTTTGAAAGATCTTCTTCAATGTCATTTAATTGCTGTACCTCAAAATTACTATTCTTGAGATCAAAATCAAAATCTGATACATCCTGATCATGAGCTTTTTCTTTTCCCTTTGCAGACTTCTCCTTATGCCTCCCTTGAGTTGACTGACCTCCAGACTTACTTCCTCCAGCTCCTCCAGACTTCTCTCCTGTCTTCTTCTCCCCCTTAGTTGAGGAATCCTCTACAGACTTTCTTTGACTGTCAAGCTCTCTATTTTCATCATTACCCCCTCCATTATCACCATCATAGTCTTCAAAATATGCTCTTTGTTCTGGTGTGATATGATGAGTAGGTTTAACAATGTTGTATAGATGGTCAAGTCCTTCAAACATGTAATCATATTTTTCTTCAAGCTTCGCAAAGGTTGTTGAATATGATTGAGCAGTTACATGCATTTCCACTTGAAGTTCATCCATCCTATTAGAGAGTCTGTCAATAGCATTTATGATATCTGATCTTTCTGTAGATGCCTGAGAGTTGGATTGCATCAATGTATTGATTGCTGGAGTGAGTGTGGTCTTTATGTTCTGAACATCGTCACGAATAAACATGAGCTGATTATTGACAGAGGTGGAAGAAGAAGACCGTTCATCCACTTGTGCTTTGAAAAATTGTTTTTCAGCCTCAGTTTCCATCAATTTCTTTTGCAGATCTTTTATTTTAGCCATAAGAGACAAAGTATTTGTGTTAGTGTGTGCGCTCACCTGATGTTCACTCAAGGATATGTCACTCTCCTTTCGTGCATGTGTTTCACTCAAATTTATGGTGGTCCTTACATCACTCAATACTAGCTCTTTTCCTTGAGCTGTACCTGCAATAGAAATCACCTTAGCCTCTTCTAGAGAGGTCAGTGGTGGTGCAATGGGAGTTCTCAATTCCCAATCCTCAGTCATCTCTATTAATTCATCTGGATTTGATAACTGAATTTCTTCAGTGATAGGATGACCAAGTTGCCCTTCACTTTCTCCAGATAAATCTACGAGTGAAGAATCCCTTGAGGGAGTCAGGAATGTTCCTCCTGGGAGGGAGATGATGACTCTATTATAAATGGCAAAGAGTCAAGATTTCCCTCTGAAGCCTGTGAAGGCTCTTCTACCTTAACAATGGTAGGCACTGTCTCAGTAATAATCCTATCGTGCACTCCTTGCTCAGTGTCCTTAACAACATCGGATTCTAAGGTAATGTCTTCCCCCATTGTGAGTAATAGAGGTGTGCTTGACTCTGTACAAGGTGCCACGACCCTTTGGCGAATTTCAATAATTTCATCCTGTTGAGAGGATGAAATTAGTAACATTTCATCGGCCATTTCAATGTCCAAGTCCTTTTGGGAGGAAATGGATGGGCTAACAGATGCCTAGAGTAGTAGGTTTCTTCTCTTCTTTGGTGGAGGCAGAGCTGTGGGATCACTCAAATTGTCACTTCTTCTAACAGCTTTTTTAGCTAACTGTTTGCTTCTGGATTTAGGTTTAGAGATTTGAGTAGACACAGTGTTTGGCTCTAAGACCTGGGATAGAGGCTGTGATTCTACAACCTCTTGGTCTGACCTATCAGCCACTTGGGCTCCAGAAACAGTTTGAGAGATAGAATGCAATACCTGCTCCGTTGATGTAGTAGTTGTACCTGAAGGAATGGATTGTTCCAATTGAGGGTGAAGTTCAGGGACAGGTACATTTTCAGTTTCAGGTTTAGGTGCATTTACAAGTCTGGGAATGACAGGTAAATCTATGAAGGTAGACAAGTATGATGTAACATACACTGGCACATTTGGTAATTTCTTCTGTGTGTGTAGGCTAGTGAATATTTTCTTGGTTTGCCTGCCTGATACCATAGGATTATCATTCCTAAAGATTGCTTGTTGACCAACAGGAACAAGATGATTAAATATCAAAGTTAAGAATCTAGGATAATAACATAAAACTTTATTACCCACATCAAAATCCCTTCTGGCCTTAACAATTCTACTAACAATAGTATTCCAAAGTAAATTTCCAATATTGATTATACGGTTGTTAGCAACAGCATAACCAATAGTTTGTAACATAGAGGTAAGTAAATGAAAATTACCTCTGGCTGTATTAGCAAGTACCTTGGAGATTGTGTCGAAGAATGCATCCCATTGTTGAACCAGGTTCTTTTTCCTCAAATTGTTCATATCAATTACTCCACGATAATTAATATCACTAAAAAATTGATACAGTTGTTCACTGGTTGGAAAAGGATCAAAATTATCCACCGGAAGGCCCAATACAGTAGTAAGGGTTGATTCAGTCACAATGTGGTGTGTTCCATCAAAGTCAAAAGAAAATGAGGTCAAATCTTCAGACACCACAGCTTCTGTGCAAATCAATCTTAGTGGTCCTATTTTAATTGGTGCTTCCATCGAAATAGCAGTTCGGATAATCGAATCATCATTTAGAAAACGTATCCAAGGCTTAAATCGATCATGGGGACAATCGTTCGGATTAAAATGCCCAACCAAATTATGCTTCATTATCTCAAAATTATCAGCCATTTTCTAACACAAAAACACATTTCAATTTCGGGAAAATTAATACACTTCGAAAATTTTCAGAATTAATAATTAATTAAAATTAATTAAAAATTCGAATTAATTCAAAGTTGTCAGAAAAATCCCAAAAATTAGTATGATGTTCTCCTAATCACTGGGAGTCTCAATCTATTTTTAGATTTCACAGATAAAATTTAAAACTCTCAAATCAGTGAAAACCCGATTGAGTTTTTTAAAAAATTGAATTTTCAAAAACTTAACCAAATCCTTTGATATTCGGTTCAATAGACAGGAAATCGAACGATCTACTTGAATCCGTCCTTAGTTTTCAGTTTGGTTGAAGAAAATCAAGCAGAGGTTCGATTAAGGGAGTGTGTGTATCGTGTATGTATATATGAATTTGTGCTCTGTGTCAAAATACGAGAGAGAAAGAGAGCTGATGTTTGGATTGTCTTGACTGCGTTTTTTTTATGTGCTGAAATGACTCTCCAAGACAATCAGTTGATTGTCTTGCCGATTGTCTTGGTAGTTCAAAAACTATCAAGACAATCGTTTGTCTTACTGATAAATATAAAAAAAACGTAAATTAAATATTTTTTTTAAGTACTGAAATGACTCTACAAGACAATCAGGAGATTCTCTTGTTGATTGTCTTGGTAGTTCAAAAACTATCAAGACAATCGTTTGTCTTGAACTAATATTAACAAATTTATAACAAAACAAAAAAAAACAGTACAACATTTTATTATTTACAAAATAACCTGCCAAGACAATCTGTGGATTGTCTTGGCGATTGTCTTGATACCCGAAAAACACTTACAAGACAATCGACACTGGTAAAAACACTAACATATATATTTAAAAAAAACTGGTAAAACTGAAAAACAAAAATTGATTAATAATAAACAAAATCTGCTAATTTTATACTAATAAAATACAAATATATGTGCAGAATTAATCTAATTAAAATATAACCTTATTTATCACTAAAACTACCACAAATAAATATTTAGCAAACCCATGGATTAACCTTTTTACGACAACAAATATAAATAACAAAAGGACAAACACTACAAAACATTTAATAAAATATTAAATATATTTACAAGAACATTTATAACAAATTAATGAATCTAAATATTTTCTAATAAATAACTTTCTAATAGAAAATTATTTAAAGAGAGAATATGATTCATTAAAATATCACAAATATTTCAAAATACAAGAAGTAATAAAGAAGTTATTATAAACATGTTGACAAAGATTTTTAGCAATCACAAGCAATAATATAAGTTGATAAAATAATTATGCAAGTGATTAAAATTAAAAATTAATAACAAAATCACTTGCAAATTATTAAAGAGCAAACCTCAGATATTAACAAGCTTAATTACTAGGACTGTTCAACATACCCAATTCACCAACAATTTTGGTGAATGTGGATTCGACAAGAGACTTAGTAAAAATATCTGCTGTTTGTTCTTCTGTGGGTACAAATAACAATTCCATAGTACCATTCATGACATGCTCTCTTATAAAATGATACCTGATGTCTATGTGCTTGGTCCTAGTATGCTGCACAGGATTGTTGGAGATTGCTATGGCACTTGTATTATCACACAAAATTGGAATATTTGTTAATACAAAACCATAGTCCTTCAGCTGATTCCTAATCCACAAGATTTGAGCACAACAGCTTCCAGCAGCTATGTATTCAGCTTTAGCTGTTGAGTTGGAAACTGTTTGTTGTTTCTTGCTGTACCAGGAAACTAGCCTACCACCTAGGAATTGACAACTCCCAGAGGTGCTTTTTCTATCTACAACACTTCATGCATAATCTGAATCTGTGTATCCAACAAGATTAAAACCAGATTCTTTAGGGTACCAGATACCTAAATTAGGCGTACCCTTAAGATATCTTAAGATTCGTTTTACAGCAATGAGATGAACATCTCTAGGATCCGCTTGGAACCTTGCACACAAGCATGTAGCATACATAATATCTGGTCTACTTGCAGTAAGGTAAAGTAATGAGCCTATCATACCTCTGTAACTTGTGACATCTACCTTGGCAGAATTTTCACAAGCTCCAAACTTGACAGTTGTAGATGATGGTGTCTTAGCTGAAGATGAGTCCTCCATTTGATATTTCTTGAGGAGCTCTTTGATATACTTGGATTGACAGATAAATATTCCATCTGTCCTTTGACTTATTTGCAATCCAAGAAAGAATTTCAGTTCTCCCATCATACTCATTTCAAATTTACCCTGCATTAACTTAGCAAATTTCTTGCACAGAAGATCATTAGTAGACCCAAATATTATATCGTCCACATAGACTTGGACTAGTATTGTATCATTTTTATGTTTCTTAGTGAAGAGAGTTTTGTCTATGACACCTCTAGCAAAGCCATTTTCAAGTAAAAATTCAGAAAGGGTGTCATACCATTTTCTTGGTGCTTGCTTGAGGCCATAGATAGCCTTGAAAAGGAAGTAGACACACTCCAAAAGATCTGGATCTTCAAATCCAGGGGGCTGTTCTACATAGACCTCTTCATCCAGCTTAACATTTAGAAAAGCACTCTTTACATCCATTTGATAAACATTAAAGTTTGAGAATGCTGCGAATGCCAAGAATATTCTAATGGCCTCGAGTCTTGCCACTGGAGCATAGGTTTCATCATAGTCAATGCCTTCAGCTTGTGAATAACCCTTTGCTACCAGTCTTGCTATATTTCTTGTGATTGTGCCATCTTCATCAAGTTTGTTTCTGAATACCCATCTAGTGCCAACCACTGTTCTATTTGAAGGTCTGGGTACCAGCTTCCATACTTCTTGTTGTTTGAATTGATTGAGTTCATCTTGCATAGCAATCACCCAATCAGGATCAGAAAGAGCTTCTTCAGTTTTCTTAGGTTCCATTTAAGATAAAAACCTTGAATAATTGTATTGATTCTGATAAGCTCTTCTAGTCTTTACTCCAACATCTGGATCACCAATAATTAACTCAAAACGATGAGCTCTATTCCAAACAATTTGTCTGGGTAGATTAGTTCTTGATGATTCGCCTTGATCTGTATCGTGTTGTTGAGTATGACTTGCTTCATTGTCTCCCCCTGAGTTGGTGCCGGGATGACTTGATGAATAATCAAAAGTGTCAGTGGTGTCTTGAAAATTATCATTATTTCCACCACCATTACCATGATTATTATCATCATTATTTTGATTATTATCAGCAACAACATCAGGTTGTTTGTCATCATCTGAATCTAAGTCTGTTATGTCATCAAACATTAACTTTTCAGATGGTTCTTCTGTTTGGATACTTGGGAGTTTAGTGTCATCAAATGTAACATTGACACTTTCCACATCTTCTGTTGATCAATCACATACACCTTATAAGCTCTTCCTGTATACCCAACAAAAATTGCTTCATGTGCTTTGGCTTCAAATTTTCAACCTAGATCATCTCCTTCTTTAAGTACAAAGCATTTTGTTCCAAATACATGAAAGTATTTGAGTGTTGGTTTCTTTTCAGTCATAGCTTCATAAGGTGTCTTCATCAAGTCTTTGTTGATAAGTGTTCGATTCTGGGTGTAGCAAGCAGTGTTGATAGCTTCAGCCCAAAAGTATAATGGAAGTCTTGATTCACTTAGCATGGTACGTGCAGCTTCAATCAAGGTTCTATTCTTCCTTTCAACTACTCCATTTTGCTGAGGAGTTCTTGGAGCTGAGTACTGTCTGGTTATACCCTTTTCAGTGCAGAAGTCATTTAGAACTGTATTCTTGAATTCAGTTCCATCGTCTGACCTGATAGCTCTCACTGGATGCTTTGAATCTATCTCTATCAACTTGATTTGATCAATCACCAACTGTGGAGTTTCATCTTTCGAGTTCAGGAATAATACCCATGTGAACTTTGAAAAGCCATCAACAATCACAAGAGCATATCTTCTATTTGACATTGACATCACATTAACTGGACCAAACAAATCCATATGAAGTAATTTTAAAGGTTCAGTTATTGATGATGTGTCAGTGCTCCTGTGAGTTGCCCTTTTTAACTTACCTTTTTTACAGGCATCACATAGTCCTTCCTGTATAAATTCCATTGAAGGCAAATCTCTCACCAATTCTCTTTTGACTAGAGAATTCATTGTTTTGAAATTAAGATGAGAGAGTTTCTTGTGCCATAGCCAGCTCTCGTCATTAGATGCTTTAGTATAGAAGCAAGTGATTTCTTCAGTGCTTCAAGAGTTCATGTTGGCTACGTACAGATTGCCTTTTCTAACTCCAATCAGTTGTGGCTTTTCATTTTTCTTGTGTGAAATCAGACAATTCTTCTTGTTGAAGTGAACATCATATCCTTTATCACAGAATTGACTGATACTAAGCAAATTATGCTCAAGTCCTTTCACACACGAGACATCATCAATGATAACATTTCCAGCTTCTAATCTGCCATATCCATTAGTTTTACCTTTGCTGTTATCTCCAAAGGTAACGACTGGGCCGGCTTTCTCAACCACATTTGTCAGCAGGGTTCTATTTCCAATCATATGCCTTGAACATCCACTGTCCAAGATCCAGGTCACTCGTTCAACCTGTTCCACACCCTGCAATGACAAGTAGGTTAAACTTTCTTCGGAACCCAAATCTGATTGGGTCCTGCGTACTTGAAGTATTGGCCTTTGTCAGGCAAAACAACATTTTTGATCTTAACATCATTAGAGAACAAACATTTTACCCTATAAACAGATTTAACAATTTTAGATTTCACCTTGGGTAACCATGTTTGTTTGGCAGAAATAATACTTGTTTCATTGACTGAACATTTGACCTTTTGAACAGCCTTAGTAACACTTTGTTTAGGCTTAGGTGTAAATGTCTCTCTCCTAACCTGAGGAGGATTGGCAGTCTTAGAAATAGCATTTCTGTTTCTGTTCATATGTTGTCGTGGTGCAGTCTTGTCAACATATGCATGATTACCATTAAAGTAAGCAGACATGATATTAAAAGCACAAGACATACAATTGACAACACCACATGCTTTATGAGAAGTATCAATAGTAGGCATGGTATGCATATTAGACATGTTATTGTTCTTTTTCAACTTGTTGCCACCTAAACCAGTTTTAAAAGAACCGGTTGACTCAATAACCTTAGCTGGTTCCTTAGTAGCTTTTTCATTTTCAATAACTATGCCATTAGCACTTTTCTCATTTTTTATCTCTTCCTTAATTTATATAGAAAGCATATTAGGAGGTTCAGCAACAGACTTTCTAAAGAGAGGTTCTTTAACATTCTTGAGCACATGTGGTATACCCCTTTCTTTAGCACTAACACGATTAGGAGTATTTATGCCCAAGGAACCAACAGCCTCGTTGTAGTCAAACCCTATTCCTACAGTTCGTTCTACAGCTTATTTATTGAAGTGCTCTTTAGATTCTTTAATGGAATTGTAGCAAGCTCTAACTTGTGTCTCAAGTTCAGCAATCCTAGTAAGTTTTTTAGACACTACTTCCACTAAAGACTTATCCCTATAGCTAAGTATTGCCATTTGCTCTTTTTGTCGTTCTTGATTAATAATAAATTTTTTTAGATCTAACACTTCATTTTCAAAATTAGTGTTAAATTGGTTTATTCCAGCATTTTCACTTTGTACACAACTCAAAGAATCACGTAGACTACGAATCAACTCAGAATCAGTAAGCTTTACCGGAGTTCTATAAACAGTGGATGTCTCAGCATTTGCTACCAACGCAAAATTTCCATATTCTTCATCTTCGCTATCTGTGTCATCCCAACTTTTACCGGCAGCAACATATGCTTTTCCAGGATTCTTCTTTTCAGAAGAAAAATCTCTCATCTGGCCTTGCTTGGGTTTATGACATTCTGTGGCAAAATGTCCAAGTTCATTGCAATTATAACAACGAATTTTGCTTCTATCAACAGTCCCGGTTTTATAACCACCCTTGTTACTAGAGGATGAAGAGCCTCCTCTTTGGAATCTGCTGTTAGACTTGAACCTGAACTTGGGATTTCTTTTGAATCTGAAATTGCCAAACTGTCTCACCATTAGTGCCAAGGATTCATCCTCAAGCTCATCCAATTCTTCCAACGAATAAAATTCTCCACCATCCTGATTGGCTGGAGTCTGACCTTGCTCTACTTCAGCTTGTTCCTTGTCAGAGGTGTAAGATCGAACAACCTTAGTCTCAACTTCATTAGGAACCTCAATTACTAGAGCTGCAGATGAACTTGGAACCCTTCCTTTACCATGAATCTCTTTCTGTTGCACTTGCTCCAACTCATAAGTTTTTAGTATCCTAAAGAGTCTATATAGAGGAACTTTATTCAAATCCCTAGATTTTCTTATGGCAGTTATCCTATGTTCCAAATGAGTAGGCATGGTTAGCAGGAACTTCATATTAATCTCTTTTTGAGTATAATGCTTGCCATGAATCTGCAAGTTGTTTATGATTTTGTTGTATCTTTCGAACACTTCTTGAATTCCTTCATTAGGACCAGACCTAAAGTGTTCATATTCAGAGGTTAATATTTGAAGTCTATTTTCTCTGACTTCATCAATTCCTTCATTGATTGTCTCAATAGTCTCCCACATTTGCTTAGCAGTTTTGCAATTCATAACATGACTATACATTACCGCATCTAGGGAATCTATTAAGATTAATCTCAAATTTTTATCCAAGCCAGCATTTTCCTTTTCATCAGCAAAAAAATCAGCAGGATCCTTATCATAGGATCTGGCAGGGGTAACAACAACGTTGTTAACAATAACTTCAGGTTCATGAACCTTATAGGTTATAGGTCCATTTTTCAACACACCCAAATATTTATAATTTTACACATCGAGAAATAATTCCATTTTGTTCTTCCACATGTCGTAGTTATCTTTATCAAAGATAGGGATCTTCACAAAGGCTTTTGAAGACATGATGAATTTTTAAGAGAGTTAAAAATTCGGTCAAGATTTTTAATTGAATAAAATAGGATCTTGATTTGTGCGTCAATCAAAAAGCTCTGATGCCAATTGTTAGGTCCAATATGTTTGTAGAAGGGGGGTTGAATACAAACAGTACTGTTTAATCAAAATTTGTCCGGATAAATTTAATTTATATTTTGACAAATTTGAGCGGAATTAAATGAAACAAAATTCAAGTTGAATATAAAATTATATTAACTTGAGGGGTTTGTTACAAATACAGTACATAAATTATATCTAGTTAATAAAAAAATTAGAAAATTCGACATGAATTTTTTTAGATTTGTTAATAAAAATCAAGATATAGATTAGGAGTAAAAACTCGCTAATAGTACAAGAGTATCAAGTTCTATCGGATCAGATATTAAAAATAAGATGAACTTGATTTTCTATGAATTTTTTCAGCTCCTGCAAGTTGTGTTCTTGATGAGAGAAAAGAGAGAGAATTGCCTTTGTTTTGAATGTAATATTCTTGTCTGTGTTGATATGTGTCTCCTGTGTCTTCATATATTGTCTACTGCCTCTTTTTCTTTAATTAGAACTGTCAATACAATCGGCAAGACAAACTGTTTTTCCAAGACAATCAATTTTGTACTGCCAAGACAATAGGCAATACAATCGACAAGACACTCAGGTTCTTCCAAGACAATCGGTAAGACAATCAATTTCTGAGATATTTGTCTTGCTTTATCAATAATTATCAATCTGTCGGAAGCTTTTTCTTTTTGATAATTATCAAGACAATCTGATTTGAACTGTCAAGACAATCGTCAAGACAATCAAATCAGATTTTTATTCTCCTTTTTTAAAGCTGTCGAGTATAATCATCACCAAGACAATCGGCAAGACAATCTGAGATTGTCTTGCTTTACTGATTTCCTACTTCAAGACAATCAGTGATTGTCTTTCTTTTCTGAATTTCTTCTTCAAGACAATCGGCAAGACAATCTCAGATTGTCTTGCTAGTTCATTTTTTTTTCAGTTTTAAATTAAACTGATTAATAAATAATCATTTCAATTTAAACCTACTTAAATAATTATTCAGATTTAATTAATTTAATAATTAATTTAATTAATGAATTAATTCTTGATGAATTAATTTATTAATTAAATTGACTACTTGATTTAAATTAATTAAAGAATAATTATATATCCTTGGATTGTCTTAATTCTTTTCTGAATCACTGAAAGTAATAAAGGAATACCACTGAATATTCTGTTGACGCTCCATGCACGGTCTGGTTCATGAACGACTAACTTCAATGACTGTCCTTTAATTTTCACATTAAAATGTGATTCATTTTTCTTCTCATCTCTTTCTCCTTCTTGTACTCCACTGTATTTTGTCTGAACTTGTCACTCTAGAAATCTCTGTCTTAGAAATAAATCCACTTCTTTGATGCTATACTGAGGCTTGATTAGCAATCTGAGCTTCTTCCAATGTAAAACATCAAAACTATAGATTGACTTTACGGTTTTTCTTCTGACAGATAGTAACTTCTGAGATTCCTGGCTGGGTCATATGCCTTTCATTTCTTGTTCTTCATATACATTATCTAAGTCTAAGAAATATCCATTTAGATTAACACCTTGTGACATTGATCCTACAAATTCTTTGAATTCTGCATGTTGTCCAATTGGTATATGTTTAGGAATTTTATTACTACCTCTTGTTATTATTTCTAAATTTGGGTCATATAATTCTTCTTCCTGATAATTATCTATATCTTCATTCATTGTTTCATCTGTTTCCATTTCTGTTTCTATCTGCTCATCACTTTCAGGTTCTTCTTTTATTATTGCACTTACGTTATTCATTTTTCTTAAAGCTGGTATTATTTGATTTTTCTCCTTTTCTACTTCTGATTCTTCTATAAAATTTACATATTTTTTATTAGAACTATCATTTGAACTTTCTGAATCACTAGTTGTATTTTCATCATTCCTTTGAGAACTTTCTCCAATAATTATTGATTCTTTTCCTTTAAATTTCCTAATTTATCTTTTAAGAAGTTTAATTCTTTTTTAGTTTCTTCCATTTCTTGATGTAATTCATATATTAACTGTTTTAATTCTCTTTTAGTTTCTTTTATCTCTTTTTTAACAGTTTTATATTTGTCTTTATATTTTTTATATTTATTAAACCATTCTTCATTAGTTTTTTCTTTAAGTTTATTATTTTCCTCTTTTACTTTCTCTAACTCCTTTTCTTGTTTTTCTAATTTTAATTTTAAATATTCTATAGTTTCTTTTTCTTCTTTAGTAATATTAACTTCTATATTTTTTGATTCTCTTCTTATTGGTTCATACTTATATCTGTCTCTTTCTAATATTTCTTTTCCATGATTTCTCAGAAATGTTATTACATTATATTCTTGTTTGTCCATCAAAATTTTCCTTCTTTTTGTAATAGAGATAAATTTTTTAATACTTTTTCTGCTGATTCTGATATCTTAGGTTTCATTTTACTTATATATATCATAATAGGTTCCTTAGTTCTTTTCCAAGCATTTATGGGTACCATTTCTGATTGTTCATTACTATCTTCTTTTTTTATTATTTGTACGTTTGTTTGCTTTTCTTTTTCTAATTTGGCTAATTTATCTAATATTATTTTAAATGTTGGTATTTCAGATATATTCCATAAATCAGACAATTCTTCTCTTATTATCTTTCTTATTTGAGATTGATCGTTTCTAATTTCATCTATTATTGTTACTATATTTTTTAAATTTTCTTTTACTATTATTTCTTCCCATAATTCTTGTATTTTATCAAAATTATTCGGGTTGTTCATTCTTTTGGTATATTAATGCGCTTTTTCCATCCATTTCCCATATCTATCCATATTTTCTTAGATTTTGTTTCTTCTTTTCTTATTATATTTTCTAATTCTTTTATATCATTTTCCAGTTTAATTTCTTTTTCACGAAATTCTAAATATTTTATTTGTGAATATATTTCTTCTTTTAAAGCATCTTTTATTTTTTGTAGTTTTACTTTCTTATTTTCCAATTTCTCTTGTATATTCATAGTTTATTAATAAATCTAATCTTTCCTTGATCATTTATTTCAATTCCATTATTATTGATGTTATAATTTATCATAGTTAAAAAGTCACTTCCTAATAATAATTCATTAGAACTATCATATTCTATGACTCCTATATTTATTTTATATTCTAAATCTTGTATTTTGAATCTTAAGTTAACACTTTTAGTAATTATTATTTCTCTTTCATTTTCTGGATAATTATAAGTTTGTGGTTCTATTATACTACAATCATTTTCATTAATTTTATTTATATGTATAAAACTTTTAATGGCTTCAGTATTTATTTCAGCTATGCAATCCTTTGCTATAATTCCATCAAATATTATTACTTTAATTTTTAATCTATCTGTCCTTATATCTATTAAATTTATTCTTCTAGGTAAACTATATTGTCGTGTTATCATTTGTTGTCTTGAGGTTGATGGTTCTTTTCTAAAACTTAATCTTGAACCTTCTATTCTTGATATTATTTTATTAGGTGGTCTTATTGTTCTTGTGTTAAAATTCATATATATTTCTTCTTGTATAGTTATTTGTGAGTTTTCTTTATATTCTATTTGTTCTAATATTTCTTGATAGGTAGTAAAACATCTAATTCATGTTGTTTAGTTACATGATGATTACCTGTTAATGCATATATCATTTTTGTTTCAATACTTATTACTTTACTACCTTGTGGCCTTTTTATTCTTTCTAATTTATAATATAAGGTCAAAGCTAATTCTTTATGTTCATCTTTTAATGATATACTAAAATCTGGTTGTATAGTAAATTTTAATTTCTGATATATTAAATTTCCTTTAATTACTGATATTAAGGCATCCTGTAAATTTCCTAGTATTATATCATCTATTATATATATTTGTATAGGGGTATCTATATTTTTTTGAAAATATGCTTTTATTGTAAGCTCCTAAATATATATTTCTGTATTTATTTGCTTCTTTATTAGATAATTTTTCTTATTCTCTTTTTATAATTTCATCAGTTATTAGACTTATTTTTGTCTTACCATGTATACTAGTTATATCTATTATATTTTCATGTTTTTGTGCTATATATGTGATTTCTTTATTTCTTTGAAATAATCCAGTTTTAAATATTTGTTTAACAAATAATTCTTCTTTTTCATTTTGTATTTTTCTGTAAGTTTCAGGTTTAAAGCTTAATGTTTGTGATACTCCTTCTTCATATGTTTCCATTTGGTAATATGTTTCGTTAGATTCTTCAGCTAATTCTTTACCTTTATCCATGACAAATTTTATTTACCTTATTTTTAATTTTTTCTTTTTCTTTTTTAATTATTTCATTAAGAAGTTCTATAGCTTGATCTTTATTAACTTTCGAGAATGGTGAGTTACTGCCATTATATTTTCCATTTTTTATTCTATTAATTTTTCTTTCAATTTTTTCTATCTTTTTAAATCTTTCTCTAATTTTATTTCTTGTATTTGCTCGGTATATAAAATAGGATTTATCCATAGAAATAAATATTTGTTTTTGTTTCTAATCTTTTCTTTAATTCACTTATATATTCTTTGAGAATTTCTATCCTTTCTTGATCTTCTAAATTTTGTTTTCCAGAATAATTATTCTTTTTAGATTCTAAGCATATTAATACTTTCTCATAATGTTTTAATTTTTCAAAAGTTTCTTTAACTTCTTCTTTTATTTCTGATCTATATACAAAATATGATCTTTCCATTTTATCCAGTTAAATTTGCATCTTCTAATAATCTTTCATGATACCATTTTATATCTATTCTGTTTGCTCTATATTTTTCCAATATTTTACCTAGTCTCTGGTATAATATTATTCTTTCTAAATGAGTTTCTTCTATCCATTCTATTTTATTAAATCCAGTTTGAATTTTTTCCATTTCTTGTTCCATTTTTTCTCCAGCTTTTATATAATATTTAAAAATTTCAAATCTTCTCCTTATTGTCATTTTATTTTATTTAATTTATTAGCTAAATCATTTATTAATTTATATTGTTCTTCTATGACCTTTTTTAATTCTTCTATTTCTTTATTTTTTCTCGTTATTAACGTTAAATTCTTTTCTTCTAACATACTTATTTGTCCATCTCTATTAGCTAATATATCTCTTAATATTTTTATTGTGTCTTCTCTTTGATCTATTATTCTCAAACTAATTTTACAACTTTAAATATGTTGATTAATATCTTTGTTATATGTGGGTGTTTTTATTGCTATTCTCTTAATTCTTTCTAGATCCATTTCTAAACTAAATATTTTTTAATAAGTTTTTTACACATCTTTTGGGTGGATTTATTATTTGATTTATACATTATTAATATGGTTGCAATTGATAGAGTGTACTATATATATGCTTTATAGGATTTTGTTCCCACATTTACGGTGCTTTTGTGAATAATCGTGTGGATTTAATTAGTTTTTGATGAGTTTGTCGCAGGAAAGAAAGAATTGCCAAGTTTGAAGGAGTTTAATGATTTTACGATGTTTTTACCTGATAAGTGGATTTTATATCCACTTGGAACATTCCATATCGGCTTGAATTGGTGTACTTGGACTCAAGTTTGTGGTATTTTTTATGTGCTTTGCTTAATTGTGCAGGTTTGCAAGAATGTCGATTAGGGATGAATTTTCCGTTGTTTGGAGTTGATTTATGATATGGAATGAAGAATGGCCTCTTAATATCAACTACCAAGAGGGTTATGATTCAAGGAATTGAAGAAAACGGCTCCAAAACGAAGAAAATGGAGGAAAATCAGCCTTGGGCAGAAATTATGTGCGCCTGGAGCACACAAATGTGCGCCTGGAGCACGTGGAACAGAAATTTTGTGCACCTGGAGCACACAAATGGGCGCCTGGAGCTCACAAAGTCGCTGGAAAAAATCCTAGAATATCCGTTTTGCCCCTATTTCGAATTCTAGTTGTATTTTTGGTTCCCAAACCTAATTTCAATGGTAAATTAGGATATTTTATTGCTGGGCAAGACTTGGAGTGACTATATAAACACATCTAGGGTATAGTTTTGAGGAAGAGGAGAATTATTGATTAGACACAATTTTTGTACATAACTTGTATATTCTAGTATAGAGAGATGGGAGATAGCTTTTCACTTTTCTTTGGAGATTGAAGGTTTTTCTCTATTCTTTATAATATTATGCGTTCATATTATATCTCTTGTTTTATTAGTTTAACTATGTATGAGTAGATAATTTATCTAGGGTTAAGTAGGACCCTAGTTATGATTGATGTATGATTTTCCTAATTCCCCCAATTGGATTGTTTAATTGCTCTTGCTTATTGAGTTGTTTTAATTAGCAATTACAAATCAGACGTGATTATGTTTATTATTTGAACCATTGTCTATTTATCAACGAGAGTTGGATTTAGAAGGTTGTGATTTATCCAATGAGGACATGAACTTCCCAATGAGAATAGGTAGAATGGATTGTTAGGAAGTTAGGGTGCTGTGATTAATGTCTCTAAATTGCATGATACCATGAAAATATGCTTGATTGTATTTTAGAGAAGCCATTAATACTCGAGAGAGGTTATTGGTAATTTATAGGGCGCATCTTTCCTGTTGAGTATTATACAATTGATTGGGGAGGGAATTCACAATTGCATTAATTCATGCTAGTGGGGATACTTAATTCTGGATGTTTTAGTTAATTGATTAATTGCATTAGTATAAAATTAGTTTAATAATCTTTGATATTTTATTGTGTTACTTGCTTGGCTGAATTGAATCGAGAACAACTGTTGATTGACACGTTTGTCTCTGTGGGATCGACTCTGACTTACCCTACTACATAGTTAGAAGGATTTTTTAGATATTATTATTTGATAGGCACGCGACAGCCTTGTCAAATTTTTGGCGCCGCTGCCGGGGACAAAGCAGTGTTAGATTAGTTAATTTTTGAGTTAGTTCGGCCAAGTTGTTTATTTGTGTTGCTTCGGCTATTATTCTTGTTCTGTTTGATCTTTGCTTGTGGTTTTTCTTGTTTCTTGTAAAATTGATTTTCAGATTCCTATAACAAGAAATTAACCGAGTAAAGAGAGGAGCAAGAAGAAAGCATGGCGGCATTGGCTGAGACTATGCGGGCATTTTCTCAAAAGATCGATGATATTGAGTCAAGAAATTCTTCTTTGTTTGCCACTTGTGATGTTTGCGGTATACAGGGACATACTCAAAATAATTGCCAATTTAATATCCCTTACTACCCAAATCAAACACAATTTTGGGATGGTAATTTTTAATACAATACCCATGACCACCCTCACCAGCCACCACAATATAATCCTTATGCTGATACTTACACTTCTGGTTGGGAAGATTACACTAATTTTTTCTACCAAGACAATCCACCTCAGCCACCACAGAAATCCAACTTGGAAAATCTTTTAGAAGGAGTTGTTGTTGCACAGCTGAGCAAGAATGAAGAAGTTGAGACAAGTCTTAATGAGTTGAAAACTCAAGGTAAGTTGATTGAAAACTTATTTGCTCAACTAGCTCAAGAGGTAACTGAATTCGTTGAGATGCGCTCTCAAACGGAGGAAATACCAATGAGTCAATTTGATGATGCAACTTTGTGGAGTAGTACGGAGTACAAAGAGTCGCAAAACGAGGTTAGTAATAGTAAGCTAATTTTTGATGATGAAGATGGTTATTTTGATAGTCTTACTCTTATTGACCCATACACTTCTCAAGAAATTAACTTGTGCGAAAACTCGTTTTATAGAAATGATGTTGATTTCTCAGATGACTCTCTTTGCATGCTATTTGACGAGGATGATAGTATGGTTGTGGAAGATATAAATTCGAATAAGGATATTGTGATTCCCATTGTGGTAGATGAGATAGAACCGAATTTGGATACGCTTGACTTGAATAATGCTAAGATTGAGAATGTGTATATGCCTGTTGTAGACCCGATTTGGGAGGGATTTGTGAAAAGTAGTCATAAATGTTTTGATGCGGATTTTGCTAAATATTTTCACATCCCGAAATTTCGTGAGCATCACATGAGTCTCACATGCCAATTTATGTATCTTCTTGGTTATCTAATTGGTGCTCACATCATTAGATTAATTCAAATTAGGAGATATGTACATCTATATGCTTTTTCGCCAGGATAATTGTCAACAGGCGTCGGGCTAACGACGTTAAACAAATGCGCTTCTTGGGAGGCAACCCATGAGTTTTTTTTAGCTTAGATATTTTTATTTTTATTTCTTTACTCCTACAAGGTACTTTGATGAATTTGGTGTGAGGTGTTTCAGGAACATAAAGAATTTTTGCAGGTTGATACTATTATGAAAGATTTTAGCAATTCTTTTTCGGCCAGACACGTCATGCTAAGGCATAGGGGAGTATTTCTTTCCTTCTTTTAATTAGTTAAAATACTTAGTATTGTGTCATTGAGGACATTGCCACATTTAAGTGTGGGGATGTGTTCTTTGTAGTATCATAGTATTAGTAGTATAATTAAAAAAAATATAATAATTAAAAAAAATTGAAAAATACCAAAAATAATTCTAGCCATGTGAAGATTACTTACATAAATGCACTCATGCATGCTTAGAAATATTGTGTTTATGGATGCTTTTGATTGAGAAGTGATATGTGATGTTCTTGTGCACACACGTACACTAGCAAGTAGAAACTAGTAGACTTATTGAATGTGCTAAATGATTAGAATGACATGAATATGTGCAAGGTAATTTGGTCTATATGCTTTGAATACAAGTAGGTGCGTTAGAGAGACTGTTACTTTGGGATTGATTATGCTTTGTCACACCAAGTGAGTTTTGAGCTTATAATGCATATCTTTTGCATGACTATTCGTTTGCTTGAGTGTCCACTTGTCGTTTGCATTGCTAGCACTTGCTTGAAGTCTTTCTTGACATGCATGACATTAATTGATGATAAGATGATAAAGGCAATAGGATAACCTCATATTTTCATATTTCCAAACCATTTATACATGATCAATTAGTTAACCCTTTGAGCCTAATCCTATTCTTTCGGTGACACACCACATTACTTGCCTATATCCTTTTCTTGTATTGGCCTTACAGTAATTTTTGATAATAAAATTATTAAAGGCTAGTATTGTTCGTAAGGGAGTGATAAGGTGTGCAAAAAGGGGGGGTTTTATTGATGATCATAATTTTTGGGAATATTTGGGGTTTGGTTGTTAGCTTGTTAGTCGAAGTTTGAATTCATATCTTTTGGATCATTGTTCTTGCTATTATTTAGCTCTCTTGAAAAAAAAAAGAAAAAATAAATATGAGAGCATACTTATCCTTTGTGATCCTACTTTGATTCGACTAGTCAAGTTGTTTATAAATAAAAGTTCAAATGTGGGGAAGTATATATATTGGTTTTAATAAGTATGGGAGTTGTTTTAATTTCATTGTCGGGTACTAGCTTTTGACTTAACCTTCTTTGGCTTTCTTGACGTACCTTGTCCCTAGCCCCGCTACAACCTTATAAAAGACCTTTTGATTGTCATCGATGATGTATGTTGCGTTAAAGGTTAGATTGATACCAAGGACGAAGCATGTTTATGATATTGTTGGAGTTGAGTGAAACACTTACCCTTTGTTTTGAGTGAATATTTTTTGTGAGTGAACGGTGAGTTTTTGCTTTTGGCATAGGAGATCCCAGATTTTGTCTCAAAGATGTGCTCTTGTGTGCTTAGCATGTTTACCAACCTATTCTTACATTTGACATGAATTTCTATGATATTATGCATCTTCTTTGAGTAGACTATATGGATACTTGCACTTTAGACACCAAGGCATTGCATTTTCATTTTGATTCTTAAGCGGATGTGACATGAGAGGACGGGTGTGTGTGGTGTTGTGTTAATGTGTGGTCTTTTGCATGAGCTAGATGAATTTTGTGGGTATATTCACTATAAACCCTCACGAGACCTTACTCGTCCACTAGGGCTACCTAGGGGTTTAAAGGGCTTGTTGTATATGCCAAATGCAACCGCGATCACCTACAGAAGTGGTACTAATTAGTTAGTAATAATTATTATGTTAGTTTGCACGAGGACCCGCAAGGTGCTAAGTGTGGGGATATTTGATAGAGTGTACTATATATATATACTTTATAGGATTTTGTTCCCACATTTACGGTGCTTTTGTGAATAATCGTGTGGATTTAATTGGTTTTTGATGAGTTTGTCGCAGGAAATAAAGAATTGCCAAGTTTGAAGGAGTTTAATGATTTTACGGTGTTTTTAGCTGATAAGTGGATTTTATATCCACTTGGAACATTCCATATCAGCTTGAATTGGTGTACTTGGACTCAAGTTTGTGGTATTTTTGATGTGTTTTGATTAATTATGCAGGTTTGCAAGAATGTCGATTAGGGATGAATTTTCCGCTGTTTGGAGTTGATTTATGACATGGAATGAAGAATGGCGTCTTAATATCAACTACCAAGAGGGTTATGATTCAAGGAATTGAAGACGGGAAGTTCGTGCAAAAAGAACGGAAGAAAACGGCTCAAAAACGAAGAAAATGGAGGAAAATCAGCCTCGGGCAGAAATTATGTGCGCCTGGAGCACACAAATGTGCGCCTGGAGCACGTGGAACAGAAATTTTGTGCGCCTGGAGCACACAAATGGGCGCCTGGAGCGCACAAAGTCGCTGGAAAAAATCCTAGAATGTCCGTTTTGCCCCTATTTCGAATTCTAGTTGTATTTTTGGTTCCCAAACCTAATTCTAATGGTAAATTAGGATATTTTCTTGCTGGGCAAGACTTGGAGTGACTATATAAACACATCCTGGGTATAGTTTTGTGGAAGAGGAGAATTATTGATTAGACACAATTTTTGTACATAACTTGTATATTCTAGTATAGAGAGATGGGAGATAGCTTTTCACTTTTCTTTGGAGATTGAAGGTTTTTCTCTATTCTTTATAATATTATGCGTTCATATTATATCTCTTGTTTTATTAGTTTAATTATGTTTGAGTAGATAATTTATCTAGGGTTAAGTAGAACCCTAGTTATGATTGATGTGTGATTTTCCCAATTCCCCCAATTGGATTGTTTAATTGCTCTTGCTTATTGAGTTGTTTTAATTAGCAATTACAAATCAGACGTGATTATGTTTATTGTTTGAACCATTGTCTATTTATCAACGAGAGTTGGATTTAGATGGTTGTGATTTATCCAATGAGGACATGAACTTCTCCATGAGAATAAGTAGAACGGATTGTTAGGAAGTTAGGGTGCTGTGATTAATGTCTCTAAATTGCATGATACCATGAGAATAGGCTTGATTGTATTTTAGAGAAGCCATTAATACTCGAGAGAGGTTATTGGTAATTTATAGGGCGCATCTTTCCTGTTGAGTATTATACGATTGATTGGGGAGGGAATTCACGATTGCATTAATTCATGCTAGTGGGGATACTTAATTCTGGATGTTTTAGTTAATTGATTAATTGCATTAGTATAAAATTAGTTTAATAATCTTTGATATTTTATTGTGTTACTTGCTTGGCTGAATTGAATCGAGAACAACTGTTGATTGACACGTTTGTCTCTGTGGGATCGACTCTGACTTACCCTACTACATAGTTAGAAAGATTTGTTAGATATTATTATTTGATAGGCACGCGACAGCCTTGTTAGCAATTATACGTGAGTTATATTCTTTCCTAAATTTTGAGTTAATTGGAGGTCTCATTTATAATTTCATAAGATTTTTATAACACATCCGTGCTTTTTCATGCATGCCGTGTGTTTGTTTCATTTTAAAGCTTGTTTCATTGACTTACTATTTTCTTCATTATTATGCTTTTAATACTACCTAACATGTTTAATTCTTTTTTCCACTTACGTGTACTAGCTCTAGGCTTTAGTAGGTTACTATTTTGCACACCAAAATTTATTCCACCAATTTTCATTCCGTGTGTTCCAATACTAACTATATTTCACTCCTTTTTGTTTACAGGCTCTGATACCAAATTCAGAGGGGCAGGTTTATTACAGATTCTTTATAATAAACAGTATTATAAAGAGCTTTTAAAAATATAATAAGCTGTAAACATATCATAATAAGCATCATTTTAATAATAAAATGTAAATTTATTGTAATAAATATCAATTTGGATCTCATTATATATTAACCCTAAAGAGGGAAGGAGTATAAATGGTATGGTTAGCATAACATAAGACAGTAATTAAAACAAAATTAATTAAAACAAAATTCATTTTTAAATTTAAAACTTCTATAATTCCTAACCAAAACCCTAGCATCATAATCACAGAAAGCAAAATTCTATTCTCAACATCACAACTTATGAATTATTCCTAAAATGCTACACCTTGGCTGGATATAATATGTCCCAAGTACTCCAACTGCTCCCTTCCAAACTCACATTTCTTCCGATTTACTAGCAGGCTGTGACTACTCAGTGTTTGCAGCACTGTTGCTACATTTCTTGTGTGTTCTTCTTGATTCGGGCTGTAAATTAATATGTCGTCGAAAAACACGAGAACATATCTACGAAGGTATGGCCTGAAAATCTCGTTCATGAGCGATTGAAAGGTAGATGGGGCATTTGACAGCCCGAATGGCATCACGAGAAAATCGTAATGGCCCTCGTGAGTATGGAACGCCGTCTTGTATACATCCTCATCCTTGATTCGAATCTGAAGGTAACCAACGTTATGGTCCAACTTACTAAAATACCTTGCCCCATGTAGCTCGTCTAACAACTCCTCTATGATGGGAATCGGGAACTTGTCCGGGACCGTCTCCTTATTAAGGGCCCTATAGTCGACAAAAAAGCGCCATGAGCCGTTCTTCTTCTTGACAAGTAGGACCGGACTCGAGTAAGGGCTGGTTGAGGGCTGAATTATGCCTGCTTCTAACATTTCCCGGATGAGTCGCTCTATTTCATTTTTTTGACACTGGGGATAACGGTAAGGCCTCACACTCACGGGGTTACTACCCGCCTTCATCACGATAGCATGCTCGTGTCCTCTGTATGGAGGTACTTCTATGGGTGTTCGGAACACAGACTTATATTCTTCCAATACTGGTTGCAAATACGAAGGTGCCTCCCTTTGGCCCAGCTCTTGCTCACTAGTTTCTATTTGCTTTAATTCAACCAATACTCCTCCCCCCTCCTTGCGTACTGTCCTGATCATTGCTTTCAATGACACCTTCGCATGAATCAGAGATGGGTCTCCCTATAACACCACAGTCTTCTGCCCTACCCTGAACGTCATTCTCTGAGATTTCCAATTTGTTGTAACAGACCCCAGTTTCTCTAGCCATTGTACCCCTAATATGACATCCGAATTTCCAAAAGTGAACGGTAGAAAATTCTCCACGACATCAACCTCAGCAAATTGTATCAACACGTTCTTACACTCCCCCGAACCTCTCACTGCTTCTCCATTACCCAAAGAAACCCCAAACCCTTTTGTTTCGACCAAGGGCAATCTCAATTCCTCCACCAAGGTGCTAGAAAGAAAATTATGGGTTGCCCCCGGATCTATCATAACAATTACTTCCCGTCCCGAGATATATCCCCAAATTTTCATAATTTTAGGAGAAGAAAGACCAATTACCGAATTTAGCGACACTTCCGTGGTGATTTGTGCTTCTCGTTCCTCCTGTTGAGTGCCCATGTAAGAACCCATATTTTGGGTGGAATTAAAACTTTTATGTATTTAATGATGTAAGAATGAATAGTGGATATTGCTACAATGTAATAATTGATATTTGGGAAAGAATGAATGGAATTCGACTTTATTATGTTTATGTCTTGAAGAATGCTAAAGGGTGACAACATAGGTAAGAATAATCTATCTTCTAAGGGAATAAGATATGGCAACTTCAAGCAAGAGAATACTCTCATGTCATCCAGATCGATAACGATTAATCCAGTAGTTCCGTAAAAAGGTTAAGGAACGATCGAAAGAGAATACGGACAATTATACAACCCTAAGAGAACAAGTAAAGAATACAGAATGAATAGTGTTTTGGTGGGAGTACATAATAATATGAGACGACGCTATATAGAAGTATTCGGAACGGATTTCCGAGTTCGTATTAGTGATCCAGGGGGAAAATAAGTGTATGTAAAAGCTGTCGGATTCTGAAAAACCGCACTTTTATTTTCTCCGAGAGTTCCCTGGACACTGATAGCCTTAAGTATTTAACGAATGGATTAAAGGATTATAAAATGGAAAGTTAGAATGAAAGATGGAGAATGAAAGTATTAATATTAAAGAGGATTCCCGGTAAACCCTAATTAGAAATCCGTGAAATATTCTCACGAACGATCAATCGAAACGGGTAATAACCGGACACAGAAACAAGCAGAGGAAGCAAGAGTCTTGTGCAAGCTACTAGTATAAATATCTAGTAACTAAACTAGAAGCAAGGAACTAGCACCTTAGAGGAAGAACTAAGTACTTAGCAAGTAACTACCTAGTTAAGCTTTAACCACCACAAAACCAACACATGTCTTGCCATTTGATCATCCAACACCTCATCACTTTATTAAAGTGACTTTTACAAGATATTATGTTGTAAGTGGATGAGAGTGAAGGAGATTAAAACACAAAAAAATCAAAGAACCAAGCAACTCTCTCCCCCCCTTGCAAACAAAACCATTCGGCCTTACCCCTTAATTCAAAATCCAAACTCAACCTTCCCACCATTGTTTGTTCTTGAAATAATTAAGGTGAGTCTTACATTTCATAAAACATATCTCCTCAAAATCTTAGCTTCAAACTCATCCATTTCCATTTTCAAAAAAATCAAACAAGAGGAGGGTGAATAGTGTTCATCATATACTAACTTTGTTTTCTTGGTTTTTCATGGTTGATATAGCAAGCATAATCACTCCTAAGGACCATACAAGGCTTAGTAAGGCTATATCACTATCTAAGGAAGGTATAAAGCTCTTGAAACCCTAACCCTTGTTTGAGATTTAAGCATGTTTATGATAGTTATAACTTAGTTATGGTTATGTTAAGATTATAAGCATGATTATGTATGGATTTTTGGATTAATGATGTAAATAGCTAGATGAACGGAAAGGCATTGCTTGGCCTCATTTCATGTATATAAGTCATGTATATGTTGTTTGGGTTGGATGCTATGTTTATGGGAAGATTCGAAATTGATAGATATTCGATTTACAGCCGTTATAATGCCCGATTTTACAATACCATGTTTTGTATGCCATTTTCCATGTCGAACCCCTACTGTCCAGAGACCTTATCTGCCATGATAGGATAGGTAATGTTCTAAGCTTCGTTTTGATATAAAGATCACGTGAAACGGACTTACGGTTTAGGATTTATGACCAAATTACTAAAAGTAGTTCGAATCCGTAAATGAAAGTTCGTAACTGTAATTGAACCCTCGTAAACTAAGTAACGTCATGACGAATCTTGGTAAATAAATACTAGAGGTAAAAAGGAAGGTGTGAAAGAAAACCGTATGTCAAAAGGATCATTTTTCGATTTATTAAAAATGTTCGAGTCGAGGTTAAACGCGAACGAACCCCTAAAAGACGACTCTTTCATAACTTCGGTAAAACACTTAGAAAACGGGCGATAAAACTCGGAGTATAGTATTGGTTCGTAACAATCGACCTTAGAACTCATATGACTTAAGTATGTCCCAAGTATAAGTACAATGACATGTCGTATTAACGAACGAATGTCGGGTCGGATCAGTGATAAAAGTAATCCACTAAAAGGGGTATAACGAGATAACTCGAGAACGTGTTTCGATTTAAGTATAACTTAACTTTTAATATGTTAAGTGATTAATCCCGAATGCCTTGGCTATTTATAGATCACCAGGCTGAACCGGGACCCGCTACCACTACCCCTTACCGTACTCGACTACCAGGCAAGTTTCAATTCCCTTCTTTAGGCTGTTGTTGTGATTGAATAAATATATACATATGATTGCTGATATACATATGCCATTGCATGCATGCCTACTTTCAAGTTGAATTGATATACTTGTTCCCTGAAGGTTATTGTTGGCTTATAAGCTAGATAGTTATATATCAGTTATAAGCCGGTTATTGTAAGACCCTCATAGAAGGGCGTATACATCTTATTAATCAAATATAGACCGGGAGTCAATATTCCTTGATATATCGAGATTACCTCGGAAGAAAGTATTTAAGTAAATATTTTCTATTATTCAAGCGACGAATATTATTTGAATATTCGTTCGAGATTATTTATTTAATGATCCTTACTTCAAATAATTATTTGAACGTAACTATTCAACGAATAATATTTCTCAATATTCATTCAGAGTCGAATTGATTATCGACTATTATTTCGAATATTCTTCTAAAAGATGAGACTATTAAATGAATATTAATTGGATATTCTTTTAGAATATTATTTTATTAAATAAATATTACTTTTGAATATTCATTTAAGATATTAAATACTTGATGAATATTATTTTAATATTCATCTGAAGCTTGATTTAATTATCGAATATTATCTTGAATATTCCTTAAGGCTTGGATTACTAAATGAATATTACTTGATATTCATTTAGGATATTATTCATTAAATGAATATTACTTTTGAATATTCATTTAAATTCCTAATTAATTATGAATATTACCTTAAATATTCTTTTCAGGTCTTAATAATTAATGAATATTGTTTTGAATATTCATTTAAATATTTATTTATTCAATAAATATTCTCCTGATATTTCTTCAGGGATTATTTTGAAAAATACTCTGATTAAAGATATTCTTTCATATTCCCAAATATTCTTTAAATATTTTAACTCAATAAATATTCTCTGGATATTTATTCCATACTTAGAATAATCTCGATAAGGTTTATCTTCTTCGATTATTACAGAAAATATCTCGGAGTCATATTATTATTAATCTTATATCAAGTAAGGTTCTCAGACATCATTCTTCTTTGAGTCTATCTCCTTAATAATAAGGGAACCTTACTTGGAAAATGTTATTTATCTTGTCGACTTCCCGGTCATAAAGTATTCCCTTCACCCGCAACTCGGGTGCTGTTGACTTATTAAGTCGTTGCTTACCTTCTCATCTTTCGAGGGGTAAGATTACTG
This sequence comes from Saposhnikovia divaricata, assembly GCA_036435485.1. NCBI lineage: Eukaryota > Viridiplantae > Streptophyta > Magnoliopsida > Apiales > Apiaceae > Saposhnikovia > Saposhnikovia divaricata. The sequence goes on along the minus strand of CM071595.1, from coordinate 49,236,962 downwards.
GAACAAGTTGATATCCGTTACCAAGTAATAGCTTGGGAGTTATTGGTAAATTTTCCTTTCCAACTAGATACGACTACTTTGTGGAGTCTTATCAACAAGTATTATACTTGGGGAAAGGGGGACGAACGTTACATTCAGAATCATGAATTCTATTTGAACTAGGAGTCGTGTAAGAGGCCGAGTAGCGCCGGTCCATCCCCTTTGGCCCAACCGTTGGCCGGGGAGAGCTAGTAAGGCGGTATACAAGTAAAGCCGTCAGTTCTTCCTTCTACCGGTAGTAAATCTAAATTGAGCTGTACGATCTCGACTGGTCATCAAGATTGGGACAGCGGGCGCGGTGAATACTCCATCATTGGTTCATCATCCAAATTTATTTATTTCCTGCAACATGATTACTGTTGGCAGAGTTGGAAAAGTGTCATAACTGGAATTGCAACCTTTTCTTGCAAGTTCCTCTTCTTAATAACAATAAGAATATCTCGCTTACTTTGATGTAGCAGATATTTCTTCAAACAAATACTTTCAGTTACCTTGTAACTTCATCGTTCATATTATACTGGCATCATTTCCGTAAATGCATGGCATATGGTTTAAAAGATAGCTTTGAACTGTTTTAAATTATCGTTCAGTTATATATTTGTTGGTGGGCTCTCGCTCACCCTTGCTTTGTTTATATTATGTCACAACAACAGCTAGGACAGATGGCTCGCGTCAGGCGCACTCGGCGCAAGCAGGTTACCCGACCCACCGGACTACCCGCTGAGATGCTAGCCGCCATTGCTGAGGTAGCATAGTTAGACAGCTTTTGTTTCCTGTTTAACTATATGTATAATTAATGTAATCAACGGCAAAACTTTTAAACCTATGATGTTATCCTTTTGGGATTGTAATAACTTTTATTCGTAAACCCTTTAATGTAAGACTTATTTCAATTTCATCTCTGGGACTATAACTGTTGTGTGTGTGAATGGTAATTATTGTGGGGTCACAGCAAGTGATTTATTTATTGTGGACTCAAGTCAAGTATTATGAATGGATGTAAGACCGTAACCACCAGATCCCTGACCCCGGATCTGGGGGCGTTACAGAGATGGTATCAGAGCGAGAGTTATATATCCCAAGAGATGATACGACGTTATATAATAATAAATTCAATAATATAATAAGAACCCTTGCTAGGTTCACCTAAAACCCTTACGGGAACTTTTTAAGTATCATGATAGTAACATAGTTCGTCTTGTGTAGGCGAGCGACTTGTCGGCCCAGGAGGCAGCTGCGAGACAGCATAATGAGGACATGTTCCGGACTAGGGACCCATACTATGAGCACTTGCCTGAGGAGGAGGACGCTGAGGAGGTCCAGGTTGATGCTGATACTGATGTGATCGAGTCTGAGGAGTAGGACCCTGAGGAGGTCCAGGATGATGCTGACACAGATGTTGTTGAGACTGAGGGGGAGGAGGACCCGGAGGGGATCCAGACAGGACAGGATGCTGAGTTAGTGGTTGAGGATGATGATTATTGGGTTGTGACTGAGATCAGGACTATGGGAGATGACACTGACATGACCACGGATCAGGTGGTGCCGGTATATGAGGGTGTTGAGGGAGATATAGATGAGCCAGTAGTTGGTGCTGTAGGGAGTTCTGGACTTTTTGTGCCACTCCTCCCTGTTGAGAGAGCCCCTACCCCACCACCAATACCTGTGAGCCCGTACCCCGATGAGTTTGAGGAGCTTACCCCAGAGCCCCAGCAGACAGAGACTGCCGCTCCAGCTGAGCCATCCACCCCACCTCATGCCCCGATAGGAGGAGTCCCAGTATGTGTTCACAACTTGATTGTGAACGGGCTTTATAGAGAGTTGTCTGTGGCAGATGCCAGGTTGGCAGAGTCTAGGAGTGAGTTAGCAGCAGAGAGAGCCGCCCGGATGAGGTTGCAGGGCAGGAGGACTATCAGTGACAGAGTTGGGTATAGGGCTGTGACCCGCATCGAGCTGAGGGCTCGGGTGAGGGTGCGACAGTTGCCTACTGATGGGCATGGTAGGGTAGACAGAGCAGAGGCTGAGGAGGTTTTCCGCATCGCCATGGGGAGGGTTCGGAGGATGTTTCGTCGTGGCGGCTGATTTCAGATGCAGTGATGCAGTGGTCTAGTTGTCTAGTCATGTACGGACATAGTAGTGCCGGCTTTTGTAGGGATGGTTTTCTTGTACTTGTTTTCCCTTTTTGCAGACTAGACAGATAGACAGCGTATTTCACTTTTGACTTGTTGTTGTTGTTAGGATGGTTGTACTTTAAACTATCGTTGTAACTCGGATATTGTACCTTTTCGGTACCTGGTATATATTTGTTTCCATTTCAGTCATTACAATTTTGTTGGGATGTGATCACGAGTTTATTAGTATATGTATTAATTTTCGATTAAGTTGTCATGAGATATAAAACTGTGGGATTTTAAACCCAATCATGTAAAGAATTGTGCAAGGAAAAATCCTTTAAAACAGATTAGTGAACCTAATGTATAATTTTCCAAATTTTCAGTAAAATGCCTCCAAGACGAATGGGCACTAGGGCTAACCCCCGCGAATCTACTGACCAAGAGAGTCACAACCAACACGAGGAAAACCGTGAAAGTAGTGAGGAACAAGATCAGGACTATAATGAGCAAGAAGATTCCCAGTATGGAGCAGAGGATGAAACCCTGTACTCTGAAGAATTTGAAAGGGAAATAGAGGGTGGAGAAACTGAAGTAGAACAGGAAGGGGAGAACCAGGGAGGAAACCCCATGGGCCAGTTTATGGATCTACTTAGGCAGAATTTGAACCAATACCCCCAACCACCACCAGGCAACAACACTTCAGTGGCAAATTCCTTTAGGGCCTTTAAGTCCCTTAAGCCCCCAGAGTTCCACGGATCGGCTGATCCCGTTGAGGCGAGGGCCTGGATCAAGGAAATGGAAAAGTCTTTTGAGATTCTGAGTATCAATGAGGCTCAAAAGACTGTTTTTGCTACTTACCTACTAAAGGGAGAGGCCAATTATTGGTGGGAAGCCAAGAAAAACATGGAGACTGATGCTGTCATAGCCTGGGAAAGGTTCAAACAATTATTCCTGGAGAAGTACTTCCCGAAGTTCATGAAAACCCAGATGGAACTTAAGTTCTTGGAACTGAAACAGAACAATATGTCAGTGGCCGACTATGAGGTTAAATTTACTGAGCTATCGAGATTTGTGCCAGAGTTTGTAGACACAGAAGAGAAGAAAGCTAACAGGTTTCAACAAGGGCTGAAACAGTGGATCCAGAATAGGGTGGCTGTTTTAGAGATTACAGATTATGCCACCTTGGTGCAGAAGGCAACCATTGTGGAGGCTGGTAGTGATCAGATGCAGAGAGAGAGAGAGAAATGGGGGATAAAGAGAAAGCATGTTAGTATGGGCGGAAGATCCGCTGGAGGAAAATCCCCAACCAAGTTCAATCGAGGAGCGGTTTCCCTACCAGGGAGGAATGTAGGGTTTAAACCATCTGCGAGTGTAAGTGTGAGCCAGGGCGGCCATCAATCAGGAATGTCCCGTTCCAACCCTTCTCGACCTCCATTGCCATTGTGTGCTACTTGTGGGAAGAGGCACTCCGGGGTGTGCAACCTGAAGTAGATAAACTGTTATAAGTGTGGGCGAGCTGGGCATTATGCTACCGCTTGCACCACGGTCATCCCTAACAGCACAACCTGTTTCCAGTGTGGACAGCGAGGGCACATGAGGAAGGATTGCCCAAAGAGCAAACCAGCAGCATCAGGAGCAAGCAAGGTTGCCTCAAATAGGCCACCAACTGCTAGGACTTTCAATATGTCAGTACAAGATGCCGTGAGGGACACAGATGTGATAGCAGGTACTTTTTCTCTCAATTCAGTCAGTGCAAATGTCTTATTTGATTCAGGAGCAACTAAGTCTTTTATATCTAGAGATTTTGCTCATAAGTTGAAACTTAAAACCCAGCAACTAAGAGATTCCTTACAAGTAGAAATAGCTAATCAGGAAATCATACCGGTTTATCAAATTCACCCCGATTGTAAGCTAGAAATAGGAGGACGATCCTTCTATGTCGATTTAATTCCTTTTAAGCTAGGGGAATTCGATGTCATTTTGGGTATGGATTGGTTGTCTCGCAATGATGCGCGGATAGATTGTAAAGGGAAAAAGGTTAAGTTGAAAACCCCAGGGAAGAAAGAAATAGTGTTTAAGGGGATGCGACAGACCCAGAAAATTCTGACTATGGCGCAAACCAAGAGATTGTTACGAAAAGGGAACGAGGCTTATTTAGCCTACGTTATAGATACTCAGAAGGAAGTGCCAAGATTGCAAGACATTCTGGTAGTTAATGAGTTCGAGGACGTGTTCCCACAAGATCTTCCTGGACTACCACCTGATAGGGTAATTGAGTTTGCCATCGAATTAGCCCCGGGGATGGCGCCAGTTTCGAAGGCCCCGTACCGACTAGCCCCAGTAGAAATGAAGGAGCTAGCTAAACAATTACAGGAATTGTTGGATAAGGGCATGATAAGGCCCAGTGTGTCGCCTTGGGGCGCACCAGTGTTTTTTGTTAAGAAAAAGGATGGAAGTATGAGGTTATGCATCGACTACAGAGAATTGAACAAGCTAACCATAAAGAATAAGTATCCATTGCCCAGGATAGACGATTTGTTTGACCAGCTAAGAGGAGCTGAATACTTCTATAAGATTGATTTGAGAACAGGATATCACCAACTGAAGATCAAACCTGAAGATATCCCGAAGACTGCATTCCGCACCAGATACGGACATTATGAGTTCTTAGTTATGTCATTTGGATTGACCAACGCCCCAGCAGCCTTCATGGACCTAATGAATAGAGTGTTCAAGGAATATTTGGACCAATTTGTGATAGTTTTCATTGATGATATTCTCATCTACTCAAAGACAGAGGCAGAACACGCTGAACATTTAAGGATAACCTTAGAAATACTCAGGAAAGAGCAGTTATATGCCAAGTTCTCCAAGTGTGAGTTTTGGAAAAATGAGGTACAATTCTTAGGGCACGTGATCAATAGAGAAGGAGTGTTGGTTGACCCCTCCAAGATAGAAGCAGTTTCAAACTGGGAACGGCCAACTACTCCAACCGAGGTGAGGAGTTTCATTGGACTGGCCGGATATTACAGGAGATTTGTCCAAGACTTTGCGAAAATCGCAGCTCCATTAACTCGACTTACCCGTAAAACCGAGAAATTTGAATGGACTGAGAAATGCGAGAAGAGTTTCCAAGAGTTAAAGAAGAGGCTGGTGACAGCCCCAGTGCTGGCATTACCTGATGGAAAAGGAGATTTCGTGATTTACAGTGATGCTTCGCATAAAGGACTGGGATGCGTGCTTATGCAGCACGGCAAGGTAATAGCGTATGCGTCTAGGCAATTGAAGGATTATGAAGTCAGATATCCCACGCATGATCTAGAACTAGCAGCCATAGTCTTCGCTTTAAAGATTTGGAGACACTACCTGTATGGGGAAAAATGCGAGATTTACACAGACCATAAGAGCCTCAAATACATTTTCACTCAGAAAGAGCTTAACATGCGCCAGAGGAGATGGTTAGAGTTAATCAAGGATTATCACTGTGAAATTCGCTATCACCCGGGCAAAGCCAATGTGGTGGCTGACGCCCTTAGTCGGAAAGAGAAGCTCAAGATGATAACTTCAGAGAAAGAGCTAGTGAAGGATTTTGAGAAGTTGGAAATCGAGGTTAAGTTACCTGGAGAGGGCCAAAATAAGTTGATGGAAATTAGAATCCAACCTCCATTGCTAGAAAAGATTAGACTGTGCCAGGAACGGATGATGGAGGAAGAAAAGAACTCCACAGAAGAGCTAATGACCGGGGAGGAAATTAAGTGCGAAAGAGATAAGGAAGGGATCATGAGGTACACATACAGGATATGGATCCCAAAAGTTCAGGAACTCAAGAATGAGATTTTAAATGAGGCACACAACTCAAGATACTCAGTGCACCCCGGTAGCACCAAAATGTATAGGGATTTGAAGGAGTATTACTGGTGGCCCAATATGAAAAAGGACGTAGCAGAGTGGGTAAGCAGATGCTTGACCTGCCAACGAGTGAAGGTAGAGCACCAGAAACCCAGCGGACTTCTACATCCCTTAGAGATTCCAGAATGGAAATGGGAACATATAGCCATGGATTTCGTAGTAGGTTTACCAAGGACCAAGACTAATCATGATGCCATATGGGTAATTATAGATCTACTGACGAAATCGACTCACTTTCTCCCGATCAACGAAAGGTACACGGTCGACAGACTAGTGGACATCTACTTAAAAGAGATAGTGGCGCGACATGGAGTCCCAGTCGCAATAGTATCCGATCGAGATCCTAGATTTAACTCCAGGTTTTGGAGAAGTTTTCAAGAATGTGTAGGGACCCGGCTGAACATGAGCACAGCCTACCACCCCCAGACAGATGGGCAAAGTGAAAGGACCATCCAAACGCTAGAGGATATGTTGAGAGTCTGCGCGATAGACTTCAAGGGAAGTTGGGATGATCACTTGCCATTGGTTGAGTTCTCCTATAATAACAGTTATCATTCAAGCATTGGGATGCCACCTTATGAGGCCCTTTATGGAAGAAAATGTCGATCTCCCTTGTATTGGGATGAAGTTGGAGAGCGAAAGATGCTCGGGCCCGAAGTGGTCCAACGAACTAAAGATGCAGTAGATCTAATCAGAGGACGGTTGGTAGCAGCCCAGGATCGACAAAAGAAATATGCCGACTTAGCTCGGAAAGGCAAGGAATACGAAGTAGGGGACCTAGTGTTCTTGAAAGTGTCACCTTGGAAAGGTTTAATGAGATTTGGGATGAAAGGAAAGCTGAGTCCCAGATACATTGGACCATTTGAGATCTTGAGGCGGATTGGGGAACTAGCTTATGAGCTCGCATTGCCCCCGAATCTACAGCAGGTGCACAATGTGTTCCATGTTTCGATGCTGAGAAAGTATAATCCGGATGCTAAGCATATTGTCGAGTATGAGCAAGTGGACATGCAACCAGACCTGACCTATGTGGAGCAACCGGTGGAAATCATAGACCGGAAAGAACAAGTGCTCCGAAACAAGGTCATTCAGCTAGTCAGAGTTTTGTGGCAGAACCACAATGTAGAAGAATCCACCTGGGAACTTGAAAGCGCAATGCAAGAGAAGTACCCCCACTTGTTTTCAAACTGATTCCGGGACGGAATCCTTTTAAGGAGGGGAGACTGTAAGAACCCAGATTTTGGGTGGAATTAAAACTTTTATGTATTTAATGATGTAAGAATGAATAGTGGATATGGCTACAATGTAATAATTGATATTTGGGAAAGAATGAATGGAATTCGACTTTATTATGTTTATGTCTTGAAGAATGCTAAAGGGTGACAACATAGGTAAGAATAATCTATCTTCTAAGGGAATAAGATATGGCAACTTCAAGCAAGAGAATACTCTCATGTCATCCAGATCGATAACGATTAATCCAGTAGTTCCGTAAAAAGGTTAAGGAATGATCGAAAGAGAATACGGACAATTATACAACCCTAAGAGAACAAGTAAAGAATACAGAATGAATAGTGTTTTGGTGGGAGTACATAATAATATGAGACGATGCTATATAGAAGTATTCCGAACGGATTTCCGAGTTCGTATTAGTGATCCAGGGGGAAAATAAGTGTATGTAAAAGCTGTCGGATTCTGAAAAACCGCACTTTTATTTTCTCCGAGAGTTCCCTGGACACTGATAGCCTTAAGTATTTAACGAATGGATTAAAGGATTATAAAATGGAAAGTTAGAATGAAAGATGCAGAATGAAAGTATTAATATTAAAGAGGATTCCCGGTAAACCCTAATTAGAAATCCGTGAAATATTCTCACGAACGATCAATCGAAACGGGTAATAACCGGACACAGAAACAAGCAGAGGAAGCAAGAGTCTTGTGCAAGCTACTAGTATAAATATCTAGTAACTAAACTAGAAGCAAGGAACTAGCACCTTAGAGGAAGAACTAAGTACTTAGCAAGTAACTACCTAGTTAAGCTTTAACCACCACAAAACCAACACATGTCTTGCCATTTGATCATCCCACACCTCATCACTTTATTAAAGTGACTTTTACAAGATATTATGTTGTAAGTGGATGAGAGTGAAGGAGATTAAAACACAAAAAAATCAAAGAACCAAGCAACTCTCTCCCCCCCTTGCAAACAAAACCATTCGGCCTTACCCCTTAATTCAAAATCCAAACTCAACCTTCCCACCATTGTTTGTTCTTGAAATAATTAAGGTGAGTCTTACATTTCATAAAACATATCTCCTCAAAATCTTAGCTTCAAACTCATCCATTTCCATTTTCAAAAAAATCAAACAAGAGGAGGGTGAATAGTGTTCATCATATACTAACTTTGTTTTCTTGGTTTTTCATGGTTGATATAGCAAGCATAATCACTCCTAAGGACCATACAAGGCTTAGTAAGGCTATATCACTATCTAAGGAAGGTATAAAGCTCTTGAAACCCTAACCCTTGTTTGAGATTTAAGCATGTTTATGATAGTTATAACTTAGTTATGGTTATGTTAAGATTATAAGCATGATTATGTATGGATTTTTGGATTAATGATGTAAATAGCTAGATGAACGGAAAGGCATTTCTTGGCCTCAGTTCATGTATATAAGTCATGTATATGTTGTTTGGGTTGGATGCTATGTTTATGGGAAGATTCGAAATTGATAGATATTCGATTTACAGCCGTTATAATGCCCGATTTTACAATACCATGTTTTGTATGCCATTTTCCATGTCGAACCCCTACTGTCCAGAGACCTTATCTGCCATTATAGGATAGGTAATGTTCTAAGCTTCGTTTTGATATAAAGATCACGTGAAACGGACTTACGGTTTAGGATTTATGACCAAATTACTAAAAGTAGTTCGAATCCGTAAACGAAAGTTCGTAACTGAAATTGAACCCTCGTAAGCTATGTAACGTCATGGCGAATCTTGGTAAATAAATACTAGGGGTAAGAAGGAAGGTGTGAAAGAAAACCTTATGTCAAAAAGAGCATTTTTCGATTTATTAAAAATGTTCGAGTCAAGGTTAAACGCGAACGAACCCCTAAAAGACGACTCTTTTATAACTTTGGTAAAACACTTAGAAAACGGGCGATAAAACTCGGAGTATAATATTGGTTCGTAACGATCAACCTTAGAACTCATATGACTTAAGTATGTCCCAAGTATAAGTGCAGTGACATGTCGTATTAACGAACGAATGTCGGGTCGGATCAGTGATAATAAGTAATCCACAAAAAGGGGTATAACGAGATAACTCGAGAACGTGTTTCGATTTAAGTATAACTTAACTTTTAATATGTTAAGTGATTAATCCCGAATGCCTTGGCTATTTATAGATCACCAGGCTGAACCGGGACCCGCTACCACTACCCCTTACCGTACTCGACTACCAGGCAAGTTTCAATTCCCTTCTTTAGGCTGTTGTTGTGATTGAATAAATATATACATATGATTGCTGATATACATATGCCATTGCATGCATGCCTACTTTCAAGTTGAATTGATATACTTGTTCCCTGAAGGTTATTATTGGCTTATAAGCTAGATAGTTATATATCACTTATAAGCCGGTTATTGTAAGACCCTCATAGAAGGGCGTATACATCTTATTAATCAAATATAGACCGGGAGTCAATATTCCTTGATATATCGAGATTACCTCGGAAGAAAGTATTTAAGTAAATATTTTCTATTATTCAAGCGACGAATATTATTTGAATATTCGTTCGAGATTATTTATTTAATGATCCTTACTTCAAATAATTATTTGAACGTAACTATTCAACGAATAATATTTCTCAATATTCATTCAGAGTCGAATTGATTATCGACTATTATTTCGAATATTCTTCTAAAAGATGAGACTATTAAATGAATATTAATTGGATATTCTTTTAGAATATTATTTTATTAAATAAATATTACTTTTAAATATTCATTTAAGATATTAAATACTTGATGAATATTATTTTAATATTCATCGGAAGCTTGATTTAATTATCGAATATTATCTTGAATATTCCTTAAGGCTTGGATTACTAAATGAATATTACTTGATATTCATTTAGGATATTATTCATTAAATGAATATTACTTTTGAATATTCATTTAAATTCCTAATTAATTATGAATATTACCTTAAATATTCTTTTCAGGTCTTAATAATTAATGAATATTGTTTTGAATATTCATTTAAATATTTATTTATTCAATAAATATTCTCCTGATATTTCTTCAGGGATTATTTTGAAAAATACTCTGATTAAAGATATTCGTTCATATTCCCAAATATTCTTTAAATATTTTAACTCAATAAATATTCTCTGGATATTTATTCCATACTTAGAATAATCTCGATAAGGTTTATCTTCTTCGATTATTACAGAAAATATCTCGGAGTCATATTATTATTAATCTTATATCAAGAAAGGTTCTCAGACATCATTCTTCTTTGAGTCTATCTCCTTAATAATAAGGGAACCTTACTTGGAAAATGTTATTTATCTTGTCGACTTCCCGGTCATAAAGTATTCCCTTCACCCGCAACTCGGGTGCTGTTGACTTATTAAGTCATTGCTTACCTTCTCATCTTTCGAGGGGTAAGATTACTGGAACAAGTTGATATCCGTTACCAAGTAATAGCTTGGGAGTTTTTGGTAAATTTTCCTTTCCAACTAGATACGACTACTTTGTGGAGTCTTATCAACAAGTATTATACTTTGGGAAAGGGGGACGAACGTTACATTCAGAATCATGAATTCTATTTGAACTAGGAGTCGTGTAAGAGGCCGAGTAGCGCCGGTCCATCCCCTTTGGCCCAACCGTTGGCCGGGGAGAGCTAGTAAGGCGGTATACAAGTAAAGCCGTCAGTTCTTCCTTCTACCGGTAGTAAATCTAAATTGAGCTGTACGATCTCGACTGATCATCAAGATTGGGACAGCGGGCGCGGTGAATACTCCATCATTGGTTCATCATCCAAATTTATTTATTTCCTGCAACATGATTACTGTTGGCAGAGTTGGAAAAGTGTCATAACTGGAATTGCAACCTTTTCTTGCAAGTTCCTCTTCTTAATAACAATAAGAATATCTCGCTTACTTTGATGTAGCAGATATTTCTTCAAACAAATACTTTCAGTTACCTTGTAACTTCATCGTTCATATTATACTGGCATCATTTCCGTAAATGCATGGCATATGGTTTAAAAGATAGCTTTGAACTGTTTTAAATTATCGTTCAGTTATATATTTGTTGGTGGGCTCTCGCTCACCCTTGCTTTGTTTATATTATGTCACAACAACAGCTAGGACAGATGGCTCGCGTCAGGCGCACTCGGCGCAAGCAGGTTACCCGACCCACCGGACTACCCGCTGAGATGCTAGCCGCCATTGCTGAGGTAGCATAGTTAGACAGCTTTTGTTTCCTGTTTAACTATATGTATAATTAATGTAATCAACGGCAAAACTTTTAAACCTATGATGTTATCCTTTTGGGATTGTAATAACTTTTATTCGTAAACCCTTTAATGTAAGACTTATTTCAATTTCATCTCTAGGACTATAACTGTTGTGTGTGTGAGTGGTAATTATTGTGGGGTCACAGCAAGTGATTTATTTATTGTGGACTCAAGTCAAGTATTATGAATGGATGTAAGACCGTAACCACCAGATCCCTGACCCCGGATCTGGGGGCGTTACAGCCCAGGTCCTCTACGCCCTCTATCTCCTCATCCTCTTCTTGTGTCAACAACACGCTGAGTTCTCGCTGCTTGCACCTATGACCTACCATCCATTTCTCATCACACCGGAAATAGAGCCCTTTTTCTCTCTTTTGCTGTAGCTCTTGAGGTGATAGGCGTTTCAAATTTTCAATGGCTTTTGCTATAGGGATGGCCTGCACCACTGTCTTGGGACTTGTCTGTGAAGCCTGGCTATAGCTCGAATGTTGCGAGGACCATGAACCAGGAGAGATTGACCCAGACTCTGATTTCGATCTCCCTCCTGACCCTTTGGATCCCGGTGACCCCATATACTGTCCGTAGCTACCTCCCTTGCTCCCGCCATACAACTGTAACATTGTTAAAGGCCTTTGTGTAGTATACGTGTTCGGCCTGGTGTCTCCACTTCTTAGATTTCTCACTATATTCTTCTCCTCAATCTTAAGTGCTAAGTCCATGGCCTGCTCCAATGTGTAAATCTCCATCATTCTCACCTCAACCCTTATATCTTCTCTCAACCCATTGACAAAATGAGCTATCAAAATCATTTCAGGGATATTCTCAAGTGGTGCTCCTTTCTCAATAATCTGTTTGCGAAACTCCTCCACCGTGCCCATTTGTTTCACAGCCAACCATTGTTCACAAAAGGTTCCTGAGTGCAGTGGTCTAAACCTCTATAGAATTAATCTTCTCATGTCCTCCCAACATTGAATGGGACGACATCCATTCTCCCACTGGTACCACAACAAAGCCTCCCCATCAAACCCCACAACAGCCGCCTGTAGTTTGTCCTCATCAGTACGAGAAATATCTCTCAGCCCTTAGTAACCACCCATCTCAATTCGTGCCATCAAACTGGGGTAGATCCAGCTTACGATACTTCTAGTTTCCCCTCGTCGCATTCTCCGAGTCAACTCGCCTCCATGTCTCATCGCCCATTTTCTCCTTCTCCCTATTCCCTCCTCCGTTTTGACTCCCACTAGATCCACCCCCTACTCGGCCACCACTATTCTCAAACTCAATACCTCCAATCGTCGATCTATGAGTACCCACCCTTTCAGTCACCGTGGTTCCCCTAATCGAGAGAGACGAGATCGTTGACTGGATCTCGGATTGAAACTCCACCTGCTGTTTTGAATGTCTCCGATTAGCTTATCGTTGGCCTCCCTGGCTCGATCTATCCTTACCTGAAGCTTTTGTGTAACCTGGTCAAGCGCGGTCGACATCTGGTTTACTAGGGTTTGTTGCTTCTCTACGGCGGGGCTTTGACCGCCTCCGCTACCTCCACCATCATCACCTTCCTCAGATCAGCCACCGACTCCTCAAGGCTATCCAAACAGTTTGACTGCCGTGTCTCTGGTTGTGGTGCCATGATCTCACCGCTCTGATACCAGATTTGTAATGAATTACGCTAAACAATACACACAACTGAACGACAAACACTTGATTGAACAAGAAATGACTGATATTACTCCGATAAGGAACAACTTATAAGAATACTCCACTCAATTACATATAATAGTCTCAGACTTTCGAGCCGCTGAGTAGCTCCCAAAATAAACTAGGGTTTTCAAATCACATAATGCCCTACTACTCTTTTCCCCCAATTCTTTTATCTCACGATATTTTATTAATTACAAGGAAATTACTATTCTACCCTTCCCTTGTTTCTTTTGTGCGATGTCGTACATACATAATCAAATTAAAAGAATTTTCATTCTTGTTGTGGGCCATTGCAACATGTCACTGTTAGGAATCTGCCCGATTCCCAGCGAATGCGGAAGCGATTTAGTAAATATGTGTGCTTAGATCCCACAAATATACGTGATAGTAATGAAACAACAAACCAACAATACAGTAAAAGAGAGAAGAGATTTAACGTGGTTCGGCCCAGCCTACATCCACAAGAGCAACAACTTCACACTAGATAAAAGAGATTACAATATCCAGGTATCCGGCCCCTGAATTTTATACACAAATTCAGCCTTACAATACCTATTATGTATATCCCCAACTCACTGAAGTGTTTATCTCAAAACCTCTCCCTATCATTGTTTCCCGACTACCTTTCCTTCTCTCCCTCTCCCAACCCGGACAGTGCCACACAACCTGATAGAAAGACCCCTGCAGCGGGACCACCTCCGATGGCTGCAGTCAGACCCAAGTACCCTAAGGAATAGTTTAGGCACGAGGACCTTCTATCCCGACACTTCATGAAAGTGGGTTAAACCGGCTCTCCTACTAGACGGATTATCTAGCAGCTATATAGAGAGAGAAGAGAGAATTTTGGTGTAATTTAGAATGAAGGGGAGAGGGGTATTTATAGGAGGGGGTTGTAGTAGGTGAGGGGTTGGTGGGTGAAATTTTGGCAAGATGTTTGGCAAGAAGTTGGCTGCCTAACTCTCTCCAAGACGGCTGCCTAACAATCTCCCCCTCTTTCCAAACTCACAGCTTTTCACTTGCACTCCATACCTGCGCCCTGTTGGCACAACTCCAACTTTTCCTCGCTCCGTATCACTCCCTACGACAAAACTCCCCCCAAGTCCAAGACTCCAAACTATACCCTAGTTTGCACATTCATTCTCGAATGCCCACTTGCTATACGCACAAGTGTACCATTGACCTCTATTTGTCCAACTACATACATGTGAAGCAATCTGTTGTATACACACATACTCACTTGATTCACGTCGGCCAATCCCATATGTAGTCCATCACACACGCAAGTGTGACCATCACACACACAAGTGTGACCATCGATCTTTCATTTACTCCCCAACTGCATATCAAACAAATCAATTTGTTGCATGGTTCATTGCTCACTTGATTCGTGTTGATCGATGCCCATATGCAGCTGCAACACACCAACTACTCGTTGATGTCGTGGAAGCCCTTCGACCAAGCATCCATCCCAGCAGTATTTGCACCATCGTCTAGACTGGAAGACAATACAACCGCAGCAGTATCCTTCAAGTCACTCTTCCCTCGTGCACGAGATAACCAAATTTTCGAAGTTCCAATACGTTCTGGCCACGTACTAATCAGACGATATATTCCCCCACATAGCTCTCCCTTCATCCGAACCACACGACCTCTTTTGATATTCACAGCTCCCCCTACTACAGAGCATCTGTAGCCTTCTGAAGCTAACCGACCGATAGATATTAGATTCTTCCTCAGCTTAGGCACATATCTTACCCCGTTCAAGCTGCGAACTATTCCATCGAACATTTTGATTTTCACAATTCCAATCCCCTTGATCTCACAAGTAGATCAATCAGCCAAAGAAACTGTTTCATTCTTTGTATCTTGGAATTTATCAAAATGCCCCCTCTCGGAACATACATGGTAAGATGACCCTGAGTCTAATATCCATTCTCCTAGAGAACTAGTGCCTCGATTGAAGACGGTGCAAACATCTTCACAATCGAGAGTAACCACAGCCAATGATGCATCTGGATCCTTCTTATTAAGCGGACAATTCAGCCTAATATAACCCCACTCCTTGCAACCAAAGCACTTCATGCCCTTTTCACTGTATCTAGATTTACCCCTACTATTGGTAGATCTTCTCACAGCACCCCTTCCTCTATTATATTGACTACGCAAAGCCAAAACTGTCATTCTGTCCTTGTCACCATCCTGGTTCTTCCTTCCAGCATTTGACAAAAGTGTTGACTGAACCTCCTCCATTTTAACGTGTCCTTTCCGTAAAAAATGGTTGTGACCAAATGATCGAATGACTCCGGAAGCGAAGAAAGAAGAATAAGGGCCTTAACTTCTTCCTCCAATTTTACATCAACCTTTTCAAGTTGATCAACAATACCATTAAACACATTCATGTGCTCAATAACATTGCCTTGAGCTGCCATCTTCAGCTTCTATAACTCGCGCTTCAGATTTAACTTTGTAGTCAAGTTCTTCCCGAGATACAATATCTCCAACTTTGACCATAATTCCTTCGACGTGCTTTCGTCAACAACATTATTGATAATGTTATCAGCAATGCATAGTCTGATGGTACTCATGCATTGCGACTCAACATCCTCTCAATCTTCATCGCTCATCTTTGTTGGTTTTCCCTCCTTCCCCTTCAAAGCCCTTGCTAGCTTCTGTTGGGTTAGGATATCCTTTACCCTTCTCTGCCAAAGAGTAAAACTTCCTTTACCATCATATGGAGTCACCGTGAATCCTTTAATACTTGCCATGATCTCCGTTTGCACATAAAAACCAATCCAAACAATGGGAGCACTTCCGTCAAAACGGCGCCAAATTAGACAACCACTTTTCTTAACGACTTTCCTTCGACACCAATAATTTAGACACAACTAGCTCTGATGCCAACTGTTAGGAATCTTCCCGATTCCCAGCGAATGCGGAAGGGATTTGGTAAATATGTGTGCTTAGATCCCACAAATATACGTGATAGTAATGAAACAACAAACCAACAATACAATAAAAGAGACAAGAGATTTAACGTGGTTCGGCCCAGCCTACATCCACAAGAGCAACAACTTCACACTAGATAAAAGAGATTACAATATCCGGCTATCCGGCCCCTGAATTTTATACACAAATTCAGACTTACAATACCTATTATGTATATCCCCAACTCACTGAAGTGTTTATCTCAAAACCTCCCCTATCACTGTTTCCCGACTACCTTTCCTTCTCTCGCTCTCCCAACCCGGACAGTGCCACACAACCTGATAGAAAGACCCCTGCAGCGGGACCACCTCCGATGGCTGCAGTCAGACCCAAGTACCCTAAGGAATAGTTTAGGCACGAGGACCTTCTATCCCGACACTTCCTGAAAGCGGGCTAAACCGGTTCTCCTACTAGACGGACTATCTAGCAGCTATATAGAGAGAGAAGAGAGAATTTTGGTATAATTTAGAATGAATGGGAGAGGGGTATTTATACGAGGGGATTGTAGTAGGTGAGGGGTTGGTGGGTAAAAATTTGACAAGATATTTGGTAAGAAGTTGACTGCCTAACTCTCTCCAAGACGGCTGCCTAACAGTCACGTGATTGTATATGTTACCCAGAACAATCAGAAATAGAACAAGTTTTATTTGACCATAAGGTCCGAAAATCCTTGTGTAGAAAGGATGACGTCATGACTTATGACTAATACAAATAGGAATTGACGAGACTCTGATATCGAGCAGTACAAGAAAAACGGCTAACAATTACCCACGAATCGGATCTAATTGGAGTGACTGTGAGTCTGAGCAGGACCCCGGCCATTGTAATGATCCCTTTTACTACATTTTTACTTTCCGTGTCCTCCTTGAAAGTGTTGGCACTCAGCAGGACAGGCATTTATACAAGTATCGAATAATTTAGGGGATAACTTCCCTGCATTTTTGGAATCTGTGCAGGCATTTTGCAGGTTTGCATGCAGTCAAAACCAGCCTTCACCTCAGTAACAAGTGATCCCATCGTAACCAGACAAATTACCAACATCCCAACAATAACCATCTTGTTGTCACCGGAGGAACCCATGTTGATCACCGATATATTTTTCGGATTATTTATGTAAACTTCTCTGACTGAGTATACTATTTTTTCGAACTTTTTTTTGATCAAATTTGCAAGGGATATCTGGTATTTATATGCTATTTTTCAACTTGAAAGAGGGTACGTTTGTAGTGGCAGATTGCTCTTGAATTGCTTGACATTGCTTAAATTACTAAATGCATGCTTATGCTTCTCCATCTACTCTCGTCAACACCACATACTAAACACACACACAGTTCTTCTCCATCCATTGTTACTATTATTAGAAATTAAAGGCTCACTGCAATTTTGTATGACTATTATTAGAATAACAAATTTGTGTATTAAGGTGTTCGTTTGTAACATGTGATTTAAACTCGTTGAATTGAGCATGAAAGATCGCGAAGAGGCCATTATGCCTGAACTTCTGAGACCATCTGCTCAGTTGCAATCTAAATCATTTGCGTAAAATATTATTAAATCCATTTGTTTTTTGAAGTTCTGTAAAATAATAATTCAAAATTACATTGTTTTTCGCCTTTTTATATTCCCTGATCTAATTTCAGTTTCATAATTTCAATTAAGAATTGGTTGATTCAGGTGTTACTTACTTTAACTTAGTGGTTGGTTATATAAGACACTGGACAGTTCTATTTTTTATAAAAAAAGAAGTATTTAAAATATTGTATTTTTTAACTAGATTGTATTGAAGACTTGTTAGGGTACACAATATACATCATAGGCTGACATATGCTTGCTTGGTGGGGAAAAGTCTGGTGGGAGTTGGACTGCAAAGGAATTTAAGATGAGTGAGAGTAAAGCAGAGGCAAATCTGTTGTTAATTTTACAAGTCAAGCACTACATTCCAATACAGACACACACTATGTGCACTATAACTGGTTGGTAAAATTCTGGGTTGCCTTTTGTTTGCAAGTAATTAGTTTGGTTTGAATTAAATGGTGATCAACAACTTGGTCTTGGTGCATGTATGTTTTGGTGAGTTTTGTTGAGAAACTAATAACAGAAAAGTTGAGTGAGTGTAGTACAAAAGATTCTATTCTGCAGTTCTATAAGTCCATGCCATTTATGTCAGGAAAATAAAATACCGATTTTATTATGACAACGGCAGTTGAGTTGGACAGACTCATAGCTGCTAGAGACATTCTAAAGAATGGTATCACAAAATCAAGAGATCTGGCTTATGCTATCAATGAAACAGGGTGCAGACTGGAGGAGATGAAGCAAAGATTGCCAGCACTAGAAGCTTCCATCAAAACAATTGCGCGGAAATGTGAGGTGAACAAATTTCGTGTGGATCATGCTGTTGGCCCTGCTGCTGCTGTTTTGAGTGTTTATGATGTTGTCAATCACCTCCAAAAGTGGCTTCTCGTGGCTGATCCACATGATTCTGATGTTTTGATACCTTATATTTCTAAGGTGAAAAGACTGGAAGAAGCCCTCAGGTTTCTCACAGAAAATTGCAAATTAGCAATTTTGTGGCTAGAAGATGTGGTCGTGCTCTTGCAAAACAATGCATTACTAGCACAGTACGACGAACATTGTTTTTTCTCCAGTCATGTTAGGAAATCTCTGAGAATTCTTCAGAATTTGCAGGCTATGGAAGAACGTTCTCGCCTCGATGGAGGTTTGCTTGATGCTGCATTTATAAAGCTGGAGAAGGAATTCAGACATCTCTTGGTTCAAAATACTTATCCTCTCAAAAAACAAATAAGCCACACCGATACTACTACAGTTGCATTATTAGCTTATCCCCTTCCTGTTGTTGAGAAGTTGCAACTTATTTTGGAGAGGCTGACTGCTAATAATCGGCTTGACAGATGCATATCTATCTACACAGAGGTTCGGACCTTCAACTTCCAAGCAACATTACAGGCACTTGATCTCGATTACCTCGATGCAACCTTGCTATCCGAATTTGATAGTCTCCAAAGCATAGAGAGCTGCATTGAGAAATGGAGTGATGATTTGGAATATGCTGTGAAGCATCTACTAGAGTACGAATACAGAGCCAGCAATGTAGTATTTGACAAAGAACTGGTTGGATCAGATGTTTCAAATGAATGTTTTGCCAAGACCGTAGTGAGATGTGGACTACTGCAGGGCTTCATCAAATTTGCAAACACTATCACCAAAGGAAAGAAAGAAGCTATCAAGCTCCTAAAACTGTTGGACATTTTTGCATCTCTTAACGAATTACGGGTGGATTTTAATAGACTCTTTGGTGGACGAACCTGTGTGGAAATCCAAACTCAGATGAGAGATCTCATCAAGAACGTGATCAATGAAGCTTGTGATATCTTCTGGGAACTTCCAACTCAAGTTGAGTCTCAAAGGCTGTCTACACCTCCTGCAGATGGGGGCATTCCGAGGCTTGTAGGCTTCGTGGTTGATTACTCCAATGAGTTGTTAAGTGAATACTACAGACCTATATTGACTCAGATACTGGAGATTCACTGGAGCTGGAAATATAATCATACCCACAAGGAGGATTTGGAAAAGCAGCGGCAGCAATTGAACAACGAGGAGGTTCACTATAAGAAGATAATAAAGGCACTTGAGCTTAACATACAGGCATGGGGAAGGACATATAAAGACTCAACACTGTCCTACATTTTCCTGATGAACAGCCATTGGTATTTGTCCAATAACTTGAAGGGCACAGAGATTGGTGATGTGATGGGAGATTTATGGTTAAAAGAACAGGAGGAGTGTGTGGAACATTATGCGTCTGTATTTGTAAGAGAGAGTTGGGGAAAACTGGCTCCTCTTTTAACTGATCAGGAGGAGGGTATGCAGGTCTTGTTCTCAGGTGGTGGGACAGCAGTTTTACGTGATTCGATGAAGAGGAAAATAAAAGCCTTTACCGAGGCTTTTGATGACATGTACAGGAGGCAGTGCCATTGGGTGGTGCCTGATCCAGGATTAAGATGGAAGATATGTCAGCTCCTGGTAAGAGCTGTTGTCCCAGTTTATAGCAACTTCATTTTAAGCTGTGTTTCTAATCTGGAGGTGGAGGCGACTGAGAAAAACGGAAATACTAGTCCAACTCTTGCTGGGAAGAGGTGTGTGAATAACAGCAAAGAGAGCTTGGAGAATATGCTGTGCTCCTTATTTCAGCCCAAGCTGGCAAGGAAGCAGAGCACTTCTGCTAAATCCAGGCACTTGATTGGTAAAATCAAGAATGTTGTCACCAACCACTTTCTATCAACTTCTGCTGCTGCCTAATTCATTTGATTCTTATATGTATATATTGTTTATTAACAACATATTCACTTCGATCCAAGCCAAGTTGGTGGACTGGAAGACAGAAACGAGCTAGTAAGGACTTGGTGTGTATATATTTGTTGGATTGGTGGATGTGGATATGTATCATTGTATATACACTTTTCCATATTTTCTAGAATGTATGGCATCATTTTCACTAAGACGTCGCTACTAATCATAATGGTATTACAGAATTAACATGCACAAGATCCTCAAATTATACATTAGATTCTCATTTGGTGCTTGGGTTATTTCTGCAAGTCTTCTAAAAAATTTCAGGAAAAATAGAATGATTTATTAAAGAAGGTTTTCCTTACAAAATGTACATTATGTAGTAATTCACAACAAAATAATTCATTATAGGTAAAATGTACTACAAGGTCACAAAGTTAAACACACTCTGGGCAGATCATTCTCATGATCGATTCTCTGAACTGCAGCTTTACCATAATACCATTCCCCTAGTGCCTCTGATATTGCCTGGAAAGCAGAACATTAAGAAGTAAATTAAAAAAAACATAGATCTGTATATATATTTATACCTTTACCAAGATGAGGCATGAAATATTTTCAATACGGATAAATAAAATTTCACTATAACTGTGTACCTTGTTATGTAGACGGAAACGGGGATCATCCCCGTTCCAACTTTGTTGAAGATGATATTGGCAATGAATTAGGCATGAACTTATGAACACTCCTCTGAATGAGCTATTACCTAGTTTAGGCAATGCATCTAAAAATCCCAATCTGAACTCTGCAATTTAAAAAAGCAAACAAAAATGAGAATTATATGATTGGTAAAGTCAAAAGTATTGTTATTTTACATTGAAAAATAAAATTAAATAGCTGATGCATCTACGGCAGTGACCTTTCAATGTTTCCTCATGATCAGGCGTCAAACATGTCGTCGTGTTGCTTCTGCAAGTCTCCCAAGATATGGGCAGATTGGTTATATTTGGTGCCAGAATGTTTGCAATCTGTAATGAAGCATTATACCAGATCACTACTTGTATAATTGTTTTTGAATTAAATTTATGAATATGTACATATATAGAGAGAGTCGGGTTCTTTGAACAACTGGACAGCGAATGACTTCATTGGCTGCAAGTAAAATAGCAAACTGACCTGATATGTATCATATGCAGAATTTATGATAAAAAGGGGTGTTTCAACATATGGCAGACTGTACTGGGGATGAAAGCACTGCAATTATATGTACAGGGGGAATGTTTAATAATCAGAGGTGGCATGTTGCATATAGTAATAGATGGAGAGATCTTACCAAACTCCTTGGCTTCATCTTTGATGTACAAGGCTTGGGTAAACTCTTAGCAGAACCCTGGCATGATAATAATCTATGAACACTATCTAAATTGCAGTTTAAATATATGAATCCAGAGAAACAAGGAATATGTACAATATAGCATAAATTGAATGGGACAGAAAATGCATACATGTAAGGTGACAATATTGTCAAAGTACTTTGCAAAACTGAATCCACCTAAAACATCTTTCCTGTCACATAACACCACTGTCATTCAACTAAGTATCAACAAATAATAAATTTTGACACATCTACGCACACAAGATTAACAAAATTAAGCTTACAGGTGAGGAAAGTAACCAGCGTCAGAAGCACACTTTACACGGGTACTTGTAGATAGGAGAGAACGGAATCTATCACAATTTAGTAGTGCAGCTAATCCTCCTGCTGAGCAACCCGAAAGAAGTGCCTATGTACATTTTTTTGTACACGACACATACTTAAAATCATATATAATTTATGCCAAAAATTTGTTTATAGTAACATACTTATGCACAGGGGGTCAGGATTGAAATCTGTATGATGTAAGATATATGTTTGTGCTCAGTACAAGAAAATCGGAAGAAATCAACCACATAAATCTGAGTGACTATGCAATGACAGTACGACACATAAAGCTACCTTCATAGAAGGAAGAAATTGACCAACGGAGAAGAGTGCACTGTGTGGTTGGTATGCTGGTTTCGAGTGTTTAAAACAAAGCTTTATCCTGTGTAAAGATGTCACTTACATTTGATGCATTCTTCATTCCTTTAGCTAGTAAATCTTTTACGACTACATTAAAAATCTTGGCTCCTTTATAATAAAGTTTGTGAACCTGAAAAAATGTGTTTAAGTTGATAAATATGTAGGGAATCTTGTTTTTGATTTACTAAAAAATATGCAGCTTGAATTATATTAGATATGAGTACTTACTGGGTCGACATTGTTACCGGTAAATGAAGCTCCATCACAATATCTAACATAGACTCTGTTCCAGTTGTAGAAGTCTGAGATGTTTTAGAGAGACAATCCAAGTTTTACAGCAGATTAGTGTCTAGTTATGAGCAATAAACAGAAGAGCAGTAAAAATTAAGATATGTTACAAGGATTAAGTGATCGTTCATTAGATGTCATTCCCGTGAAATTCTTTGGAAACATGTTGGTAGAAGATCCCATGCCATTAAGCAATACTCTGTTTGAACAATCTTCAGTTGTGTCACACCATCCTCCTCCCTTTCAAAACATAAATAAATAATAAATATATATAAATCAAGGATCACGCTTTATGGAGAACACATTTTAGGTCCAGAACTCGAAGAACAAAGTGCATAACAGTGTTCTACATATGTTCTTATGCACATTTTTAAGAGTATAAAACAGTTGATCCAAGGTAAATACTGTTCTCCACTGCCTATAAATCAATGATAACATGAATATTATAATTAATATGAAGAATTGTACCGGTGATCAGAGATGCTATAAGCAGTTGATAAAAAAGATGACTGACCTCAAGAAAGATGAGCCAGTTGTTCACCCCATCACCAAATCCTTTATCAAATTGATATGCAGGTGGGCTCCCGTCCAAACAGACTGCACCATTTGTATCGAATTATATTATACATTCTAATTTGCCATCGAACTCATTATAATTCATTCCTCAAAATTAATAGTCCATTTTTATCCAACATCTTTTGGTGTAGCGGCATTTCTCTCGCTGTCTTTACGTGATGTTGAGGATTCGAATCTTGTCAAAGATAAGAAGGGTGTGTGTTTAACTAACAAAAAAAAAAAAAAAAATCCCATTTCTAGTTCTACTCGAGGTCAAATATTACAATTTTTATCTCCATTAAATTACACCGCAAACATATAGATACAGTCCCATAGGGTCCTAACCTACTCATGAGAACTAACAAAATCTTATGTTCGATAGATCATAGATCACGCGTCACATATTGCATTTCATTCTTCGTATCCATTTGTAATTCTTAAGAAAATGACACTAAACTGTACACATGTATGTATATAAATTATGGAAGGAACTTAAAAATCACATGTAAAATTGAAATGTGAGTAGCTTTACCTGCTCCTTGTCTCACAGCATAATGAAGATAAGTGAGATTTACCAAACGTGTCACATAAGGTAAGTCAACTCCTCTACCAGAAATGATTAGATTGCAAACAACTAATAATGTATATATTGCTTGATACAATCTTGTAGCTACCATTCTCTACAACAAAACAAAACATAAATAACATGTCAAATGCTTACAGATCTGATTGTCACAATTACGAAAATAAAGTACTACTAGTTAATTTTTGCTCCAACTTTAACTGCATTACATTTTAAACCTCGATAAATGAATGCATCATCTCCATTACGTTGAAACGATCGAGAAACTTTATAATTATGGAGGTAATTCGTTAATCGGATCGAGGTTTTACTGTGGTATTACTACATTATTACAGTAATAAACATTTTAATTGTTCTTGCACTTACATAAATCTTGAATCAACGAATATAGGATGTACCTCGGTACCCTAACTTAGTTAACCCAGAAGCCTATTTAAATCTTGAATCAGGACGTACCTCGGTACCTTAACTGAGTTAGCTCAGAAGCCCTTCCGATCCTCAAGAGTTTTTCTGAGCGATGCCAACTTTTCTATGGAGTTTGCGTCTCTGTGTATCATGCATATAATGCATGTGCGTGAGTGAAATTTCAATTCTTAATCATATTCATTAAAGAAAGTACGAAACTTGACTTAATAAGTTTTCATAAAATTAAGGAGTCAACTTTATGTATTGTTTCCCTAGTTCAGTCAACTATGAATCTGAAAACAACTTATGTAGATATTATTATTCAGATTAGTAATCTAGTGATCTACTGTCATTTGTCATTGAGTGTATCAAATATTATTACTCAGATCTAGTAATCTAGTGATCTAAAGTCCTTTTGTCATTGAGTGTACCAAATTGAAATGTACTATCAAAGCAAAATATGCATTTAATCAAAATGTTAGTAGTTCTCGAATAAGAATAAGGATAAATTTTTAAACATCAAATTGTTAAAAATTAAATTTTAGATGCAAGTGTTTTTTAGTATAAAATATTAATGGTAATTTTGTAAATATATATAATTTTCTGTAATTACAATAACACTCTCGTGTATTTATATAGAAATTTTTTTTAAACTCAGGAAATTTATGTAAGGTAATCTCAGGAAAAAACATAAAATTATACATTATATTTATTCCATTCTAATCACAATTTTATTTAAACAAACAAATGGATGAAATGTTTACTCAATTTGTTCACTATTTTATTCTCATCCTCATGCATCACGTTGGAGCATCTTCAAAATTCTTCCATATATATTATGAACCTTTTAGCAAATTACTATATAAATTAGTATAATAACTCGTGCGAGGTACGGGGTATTTTTAAAATTATTTTTATACAACATGTAAATAAAGTGTTATTAGTTTATTGAAATTTCGATCAAAAAGGTTGTAAATAGATGATTTAATTTATAAAATAAATCATAGTATCTCATCATTTGGGCATATAAGTGTAAAATTATTTTTCATAAAATGTTTTTTTTCCAAAATATATATCATCATGATCTAGTGATTAACAAAAACTATATGTTCCCTACAATTCAAGTTTAAGAGTGTTTTTATCAATACAATGAAAAACATGGTATCAGAGCTTAGGTACGCAAAGAGTTAGAATATAATATAAAGATCCGATTGGGCCTTCCTCTAACACCTTAGGCCATGTTTGTTTCGTGGGATTATAGTCCAAGGATTATAGTCTAGGCATTATAATCATTTCAATATTATCCTAAAGATTATAATCCTTTAAATTATCCAAAACTATGTTTGTTTAGAAGGATTAAATCAAGGATTGGATTATAATCCTTTAAATTTTAATCATATGTTTGTTTTGAGAGATAGAATATGGGATTGGACTATTATCCTTTAAATTTGCTAATCCCATGTTTGTTTGTCATAGGATTATAGTGAAGGGATTATAATCATTTAAAAAATGACTTGTTAGAGGGGATTAAATAATACCTCCTCCAACCAAGTATTAGAGGGGATTATAATTCTATTCTCCAATCCAACGAAACAAACATGAGATTGATATTTTAAAGGACTATAATCCTTGAACTAATCCCAAATATGATTTTACAAAACAAACATGTGATTAAATTTTTTAAAGGATTATAGTCCTATCCCTTACTTAATCCCATGAAACAAACATGGCCTTAAGGTTTTTGAGCGACTGTACTTAGCATGGTATCATTTATATATGCACATATGTTAGTGTTAGAATATGCACTTATGAATTTTGATACATAAAGTATAGGATATGTTAGTTCAGATTCAAGAAATATAGAGATATGATATAATTTTTGTTAAATATGTTGTAAATGATGAATAAAAGAGATGGGTGAATGTGTGGTGGTAGTGTTGAGTCAGGGATCATTGGTTGTGATAAAATCCGTTATATGACGGTTATTGTGTCATGTGTGTGTTGAGTGTGCGTTTAGCGTGTTGTTGCAGTGGTAGGAGCGGGGATGGGGATACCTACAGTAGTATATTGAAGCACTTAATCCGAAACATATTTGTCCATGCTATGGTTCGATAGTTGTTGATCTTTAGGAGATTGAGAATGGAGAATACTTACTTAAAAAACAGAACTTTACAATGATACCAAATAATGTTGGTAATTATCCGATAATGATGGTAACTACCATTGTTAATAGAATCAATCTTAAAAGATAATGAATACTTAATACAAATTTCAATAATTTATGAATATGTATAAGTAGATCACAAAATCTATATTACTAATTTATATTATAATAGTATAACAACTTGGGCGAAACACGAGTTATTTTCCTGTATTGTGTATAAAATTTTGTAATAACATTGTTCAAACATTAGCTTATCGTTGTCGAGTTTTGTTCATTTAAAATTTTAATCTTTCTCTTCGTATAATGATCGATAACATTATATCTTATTTGTTACCCAATCTTTTTTAATTCGATTAAGTTTAATAAACTTAATACAGTTTTTCATCCTTTCAGATTCCAATAATAAAAATAGTATTTTTTTTAACAAAATCTTGTCCTGTTAACACAATTACACTAACTAATACAACGATTATTTAAATCGTATACATAATATAATTCATAATTTTGTAATTTAAATATAACTATATAATTAATCTAATTATTTAATAGTGTTCATATCTTAAATAATTGTTATAATAAATTTTATTTTAAACAGATTTACTTTCGATCTAGATAAATTTTATTTGATTTCAATTAGGCTCACGTGACACACATACATACATACATATATATATATATATATATATATATATATATTATGAATTTGATAAACAACATATATGAGTGGGTGGCCTAGTGGTATGACAAAGTGCAAAATAAAATAAAGACAAAGGTTCGATTTCCATTGACAACATTTAAAGTGTTGGGTTTTGGCAATTTAAGAAAGAATTAAAATTATATTATACATTAAATCCAAAATACAACACTTTACTTTTAAAATAAGAATTTTTAAATTTGAACCCAACCCAATCCAATCTTTCTCAACCCCCAATACAAACGAACCTATATCAGTTTCCCATTTTATTCCCTAGAAGTGACAACTTTGTTCTTGTAAACTTATTCATAAATTGACTTTTAAATAAATGACCTATTTGTTTGATACTAGCAGTGTTTTGCCCACGCTACGCGCGTGCTATGTTTATTACCTTAAAATGATTTTAAGTGTGTTAAATTATTTTTCTAAAGAACAATAAAATTTAATGTTAAAAGAAAATAATTGGCCAAAGTTGTAATTAAGGAGTTTTTTTTTTTGCGTTATGCAAAGTTAATTATTTTTTGTCGATATCTTCCCTTTAGAACATTTTTTCCGTAATGTATATTATGTATACAAATTTGAATTCATATTTTTTTAAAAATTTATACAAACTTGAATTCATATTTTCATAGCATACGTACTTTACAAATAAAACAACGTAGCATCTCACATAATGTTGTATGGCAACAACTTGGGAATAGATAAGAAATACGTACTTTACAAATGATAATAACATAGAATGAACTTACCATTTTCACATTTCATATAATATAATTTGGATTGTACAATTTTTATATTTACTATAAGCTTTAAGATTATCCATACCTCTTGTTGATTCTTTAACATGGTAATGAAGATCGTTTACTTTGTTCCTTTTTTTGCATAATTGAGGAACCTTTCGAATATTGAAGTGACCTCCGGACAATGTTTGATAACGCCATCTTTGAAGAAGATCTATTATCTCTATCATCTCTTCAAAATATTTTTCATCTTGTATGATATAAATCAATATGTTAATCATTTCTTTTCTGTTGTCGTGGTTGAAAAGGATGTTACATACGTAATACAAAAAGATCGATGGAAAATGTCCAAGCTCTGTTGCATTGTTGTGGAGAACTGCTAGTTCTTGATTGATATTACGATCATCTCGCAAGATTGAGTAGGTGCATTTGATGAAAATCGCCTGAGTATTACCAAGAGCTGCTGCCATTTGTATAAATGATTGAAAGTTTGGGTGGAAGATAGCTTCGGGAAAGTATTTGAAAAGATTTACATGACATAGGAGTTTTCTACTATATTCCAGAGTTTCATCTTCTGCAACCATACGATACAATACCAAGAAATTGAAGAAATCAACCTTCGAGAACAACAATCCAAGAACTTCTATAGGCAACATTTTCAACCAAGACATTTTCTTTAAGAATCAGAGTTAAAATTTTCTAATATATTTTGCTAAGTTTATATTGCAAAGTAATGAGATAATGGAAAGATAACAAAAGGTTGTGTTAATAAATGTTATTTATACTACTTTTGATGATGAATAAGAAATGAACAGGTAGGAATACTTCTTTGGATAATGTGAATTGTAGATTTATATTAGATACATGAATTTGAATTAATTATAACACACGAAATCAAGGTTAAGTGTATTGGAATTCTATAAGACTTTGTTGTTGAAACGTATTGTAATTTAAGGCATGATCAGAATTCGAAGAGTTAAAATTCTTCAAGAAACAGAGGTGTAAAACATATAAAATAAATTGATTGTTATGAACTATGCTGAACTATGCTGCACATTCATGAACTATGTTGCAGATTTGGGTGATAAAGATGCCATGTTCTTATGGGGTCTTAATTCTTATGGTCGAATTAATGTCACAATTCGTCTTTCTTCTCATAATTTTTACTTTTTGTCTTCCATGATCCAGGTTTGTTTGAGTAATGTGTGGATAGAATAAATGAAAATTTGAAAAGTCCAGGCAAATCAAACAATGTACGACTATGGATAATGGAATTGGTTCATCTCAAGCAAGCTATCTTGGAACCTGTAAAATTTGATTTTGATTCATTGCCAACGTGTTGTTATCAGATGAATAGGAGAAGTATCTTAGGTCATTATTATCAATATTCTTGGATAGGTATAATATGTTTAAATGCAAGGTTCTTTGTATCGTGGATGATTTTGTGTACATTCGTTTATTAAGTATGACCTTGTAAATATGTCATTTTGATCAATGTAATTTGTTTTCTTATGTAATATGTTGTAGCATTTTTTTGTTAATTTTTCAAAAAAAAAAGAGAAAGTTAACATTGATTGAATTTGATATTCTTAACCAATTTTATGAACAAATATCGATGACAAAATGGAACAACAAAAATGGGAAAATGACTATATTCATTGCAAAGTCATAGTAATCTTGTAAACAGAACATCGAATATTCAATCAATAACTTGATAAAAGTTTTATGGTCTTAAAGAAAATACGATAAATAAATTAAAATCCAAATCAACACGAAAGAGAGAAAGTCATTCCAACAGCAAAGATGTTGAAGTTAACAGTTCCAACGATGCCGCTTTCAAGCTATTTGTTCCAACAGCACTGGATAACATTCTGAAGACAAATTCATTCCTGCCATTTCATAAACCGAGTATTATGTTCAGTGGAAAAATTTTAATGACCAAGATAAGTATTAGATATGTGATTTTAAAACTTACTCGTTCCTTTTTGATGTTTTTAATCGGAACATCTGAGATATCAGTCTTTGTTTCTATATTCTCAACATCAACATTGTTAAGAATTGACATATTATCTATCACGATATTGTCAATCTTCCTTTTTGCTGGTTTCATTGTTGTTGATTTCTCAGTGTCCGGAGTGTTAAATGAAGAAAGTGAAATAGATTGATTTTCAGACATTGAATCACATTGCTGTGCTACACATTATCAATTTAGTTTGTTAGTTTCTTTTCAGTATTTTGTTTAGGAAATGATCACTGAGAAACAGAAAAAATTGCATCAAATAAAAACTATAACGTACCTCAGAAGTTGGACAGGGAATTGTGCTAATATCTGTTTGCTTTTCAGAGTTGTCCACAATCTCAAAACCTTCAAAAATATCAATTGCATTGTACATGCACGATCTTTGTTTGACATTAGCCTCTGTTAGTTTGATACTGCAAGTGTATTGCTTCCCTTCTATTGATTTGAAAATGTCTGGTAAACTACCCTTATTTCCGGATTGGACAAATAATAATTCTTGATTAGTGTATCATAATACATAAAGTGGAAATATGAGCCATGTGTCATGGTTATTTTTACCTTATTCTGTAAATTCATAACTTCATATACTTTTTTCCCAATAATTCGATGAACCTCTCGATCAAACAACACTATAGCTGCACCTCCGGATTCATCCTCAACATTCACACATAGCCTGAAACTGCAGACATGAAAGAATTGTATGAAAACTATGTGATATGGTTCTGTAATAAAAAATAAAGTTGTTGTGGATATTAACAAATCATATAGGATACAGATTTGAAACCTTTTCTCTGGAACAGGTATGATACGTTTGCATTCGTCACACTCATATTCTTCTTCTACTATTTTTAGTCCATCATGACCCTTGTTGCAGACATAATACCACCACTTCTTCCTTTCCTCAATATTGATACTTTAACTTGGCACATTACATGTTTCTGTAATTGCCATATAGTCCAATATTCTTATCATGAATTAAACAAACAACTAAGATTGTAAAAGGAATTAATCATATCATTACATTAATGAATTCAGATGGCAGCTTTTGTATGCTTTGCAAAGTCATGATTTGAGGAATTTCAACATTTGGTTCTTCGGGAACAGATAACTTGTAAGCACCATTATTGTATCTACATTGAAGACATATTCTTTAGTTCAATAATAGTAGCTTAATCATAGGTTATAGATGTATTAATATAATGCCATTTACCTCTCTCTGAGGTGTTCAACAGCAGGAATATCGTAATTTACAAAAAACCTTGTTGGGTTGAGGTTTGAAAGGTGAACCTCATCTGCACATGGTGACAATACATTTCTTAATAATTCGATTACTTTCATTCTCCCTAAGAAAGGTAAATCAGTCTACAACCTCATTTTAGAAGAATAGACAATTCCAAGTCAGTGAAGAATGTTTTGGATTAATTTGTTTTAGGTATAAACGTGAACCACTAAAACATGAACTCACTCTTGTATAAATTGTATCTACAACTTGAAACAATGACTATAACAGGCTTCTCATCCTGCTCTTTCAAGGCTGCATCAAATTGAATAGCAAATGCATCCCAGAAGCAAAACCTCGCCGTATTTCTGTTATGTTTTAAAGAATATCATTATTTTGTTTTATATACATATATTATATATAGGCATTGTTCTATAATGGAAATTTTGATGAACGAAGACAGTGTCTCAAGTGTAACATTGTGTACATGCCGTCTGTCAGAGTGAATCGCACTTGCGTCTGTTCAACTTCATTTGTGTTTGTGATCTTTCTAATATTGTACTCTGAATCTACCAAGAAGCCAATGACATCTGTGTATCGACATCATTGCAAATTTAAATATTTATAGAGATTTCAACATGTAGTAGAAAACAGAAACATAAAAAGCAAATTTTCACAGACCTATCAATTGAGTTTTTGGCAACGTTTGTGGTAATGATGCCAACTCAGCGAAGTTGTAGAAATCGAAAACATTCTTTGCTATCATGTGATTATAGTTTTCTAGAGGTTGCATCTTGGTTTTTTTTGAGAACCACAACTGCTTCTTAGATTGAATACATTTGATTGACTCTTGGCGATAAATCTTCACTTGCACATTTCGTATTGTATATATTTTACCTTCTACAATATCACACTTTATATCTTGAATATTATTTGGCCATATGAATGCATTGATTCGAGCATGCTACATAAGATAGTAATACATAAATGTTTTTTGAGTATAACAGAAATATAGACTAACAAATAATAGATTTAGCGCTCAAAATTCACAACATTCAAAACAAAGTTACCTTGTCATCAAGTAGGAGCAAGTTTTTTCGTTTGAATTCCCTACCGCCTTTAAACTATAACTGTCCCACTCACGCACAAGTCTTACTCTTAAATTCCAATCAGTCCTCGTCTCTCCAAGAGAATCTATGGTATCAAACATGTTCATTTTGTTCCTTTAAAGAAAAGAATATTATTAGCGAAACATATTTTATTATATTACTATGTGTTTATAATGCAACACAGGAGAATAAAGAATTTGTATCAAAGAACCTGTAAGAATAAGCTCAACAGTGGTGGAATAGAGTTTCGAGTGAGGCAAGATATGATGTACTGGTAGTGTGCGTATGTGTTGACATAATATATATAGGGTTAACATATTCTAGAATATATGGAAAATATAATTAACTCCTTGATTTATGATTGACATATCCTAGAAGATATGGGAAACATAACAGACTCCTTGATTATTGTTCCTCATAACAACAGACTCCTTGATTTACTGCTTCTCAAAAACAAATTTTGGTAAGTATATATTTGTGCAACAGCTTCTCTTCACCGACAATTAGTTTTTGTAATATTTTTTGGTAAAGATCTATATAAATTTAAAAATATATTTGTTTCTTGGTAATTTAAATGTGATATTTATTGTAAAATAATTTATAATTTGTATACTTGCTATAATTTATCCAATCATTTTTAATAAAAAGTGTTTTTACACAGTTTTTGAAATCATTTGTAGTTGTAATTGGTTTGTCAAATTATATTTCAAATCAATTGACAAATAAGATATCAACATATAAAAGTATAATATATCATATAAGTGTATATCTATTAGTAGTATTTTTGTAGTTCGTTCTCAGGGAAGGACTAATATGTAGAATCAAGTTCAAGTATTTTATCTCTCACAATTTAGAAGTGTAAAAGAATGTTTGGTTTGTTTTTAAACTAATTAAACTAATTATCAATTGAGAATAAATTATATGAGGAAAATAATCCAAGAACCGGGGTTCTTCACTTGGTTTCAATGCACATTCAATATCTCTATGACATCTACGTTCTTACTCTGCTGAAAACAATTCTTCTAAGGTTATAATGTTCCCTTCCAAGATACACTATAATGTCTACAACTACACCTTAATTGTCACTTCCGTGATACAATCAAAGTACAATCATAAACTATTACGCACCAAGAATTATAAGTCTCACAACTCTCCTATTAATCTTCCAATCAAATATTCGAGTTATGTCTGTTAAATCGTGTACTAAAATTGCAACTCCTCTTCCAAGTTATCACAATTCCTAAAATCCAATCAAAGGTTCATGACTCCCCTAATTGTAGTCAGCCCTCAATAACAGATCAGCAAAGAAAGAAAATCACAGATAATTAAACATACATGAATACCAAGGAATACTACCCAATCCTCAGATTAGAGATTTAGTTACACATAATTAAGGAAGAAAACAAAACACACGAATTAATAGAAGAACTCATAATTATAAGAATATAGAAAAAACCTTTAATCTTCAATCTTCAAAGAAAATAATAGTTCTCCAGAAAAATCCCTAAAAGCTGCGTGTTACAATGATATGATATGTATATCTATGTGATGATATGATTTTACAATGATATAATATGTTTTTAAAGGCCCTAGAAGTTTTATCCAACAAGGAAATACCAAATATACCAAATAGAGTCAAAACAGGAAAGTTATGGAGGGTTTTTATTGCAATTTCCGTCATGGACAGCGGCCATGCTAGGCTGCGGCCTAGGTAGCTAGGCTGCGGCCTAGCTCCAAATCTGTTGGAAATTTTTCAGCATGCTATTTCCTTCGTTTTTTCTTCGTTTTGCCTCCGTTTCCTTTCGTTCTTTTTCTCAAAGCTTCCATACTTCAATTCCTTGCCTTGGAACCTTCATGGTGGCTCACAACAAGACTCCATTGCTCATTCTTAAGCTCGAATTCATCTCCAGAATTGACAGGAATTGCAACCTTATTCAACATTCTTGCAACCCTGCACACTTAACAAAACACATCAAAACTACAACAAACTTGAGGCCAAGTGAATCAATTTAAGCCGATATGGAATGCTCCAAGTGGATATAAAATCCACTTATCACACCCCCAAACTTAAACCGATGTTTGTCCTCAAGCATAAACAACTACACTAACTAACTAGTACCACTTCCGTAGGTGATCACGGTTGCATTTGGCATATGCAACAAGCCCTTTAAACCCCTAGGCAGCCCTAGTGGACGAGTAAGGTCTCGTGAGGGTTTATAGTGAATATTCCCACAAAATTCATCTAGCTCATGCAAAAGACCACACATCAACACAACACCACACCCACACAAAGTCCTCTAATGCCATATCAACTTAAGAATCAAAATGAATACGCAATGCCTTGGTGTCTAAAGTGCAAGTATCCACATAGCATACTCAAATCACATGAATAAAATCATAGAATTCCATGTCAAGTGCAAAAATCATTGGTAAATATGCTAAGCACACAAAAGCACATCATCAAGACACAACCTGGGATCTCCTATGCAAAAGCAACAACTCACCGTTCACTCACAAAAGATATTCACTCCAAACAAGGGGGTAAGTGTAACACTCAACTCCAACAATATCATAAGCATGCTTTACAAGTGGTATCAATCTAACCCTCAACACAACATACACCATCAATGACAATCAAAAGGTCTTTTATTAGGGCTGTAATGTGGGCTAGGGACAAGATATGTCAAGTAAAGCCAAATAAGGTTAAGTCAAAAGCTAGTACTCAACAATAAAATTAACAACTCCCATACTTTCATCCCCACACTTGAACTTTTATTTATATACAACTTGACTAGCCGAATCAAAGTAGGATCACAAAAGATAAGAATGCTCTCATATTTATTATATTTTTTTCTTTTTCTGAATTTTTTCTTTTGCAGAGAGAGCTAATAGAAAGCAATAACAATGATCCATTGATATTTTACAAATTTCGACTAACAAGCACACAACCCAACTCAATATTCCCCCTAAGGTATGATCATCAATATCCCCCTTCATGCACACCTTATTACTCCCTTAAGAACAATACTAGCCTTTGACAATTGGGTTCAAAATTAATATAAGGCCAATACAATAAAAAGGATAATGGCAAGTAACGTGGTATGTCACCGAAAGAATAGGATTAGGCTCAAAAGGGTGAACTAATGGATCATGTATAAATGGTTTGGTAATATGGGAAATATAAGGTTAACCTATTGCCTTTATCATGTTGTCATCAATTAATGTCATGCGTCTCAAGAAAGACCTCAAACACGTGCTAGCACTGCAAATAACAAGTGGACACTCAAGCAAACGAAAAAATCATGCAAAAGATATGCATATTGGCTCAAAACTCACTTGGTGTGTAAAAAGCACAATCAATCCCAAATAGAAGTCTCTCTAATGTACCTACTTGTACTCAAAGCATATAGACCAAATTATCTTGCACATATTCATGTCATTCTAGTCCCTTACCACATTCAATAAGTCTACCAGCTTCAACTTGCTAGTGTAAGTGTGTGCACAAGAACATTACATATCACTTCTCAATCAAAAGAATCCATAAACACAAGATTTCTAACAGCATGCATGGGTGCATTAAAACACGTAAACTTCACAAAGCTAGAATTATTTTTGGTCTTTTCAAATTTTTTTTAATTTGTTTGGATTTTTCATTTTTTAAAGCATATACATATAACTACAACACATGAGACCACATCCCCACACTTAAATGGGTCAATGTCCTCAATGACACACTACTATAGAAAAGCATGAAAGAAATACTCACAATACATGGGTTGCCTCAACTGATGATAGGGTCTTGGAGGTGAAAAATGCTCATTCCTCGCTCCACTGTTTCTCCAAGCAGGTATGGCTTAAGTCTCTGCCCGTTCACCTTGAATACATCTGACCCTTCTTTAGTAATCTCACAAACCCCATTAGGATAGACCTTCACAATCTCAAAAGGTCCGGACCATCGTGATCTGAGCTTTCCGGGGAATAAACGGAGTCTTGAATTAAACAATAGAACATGTTGCCCAACCTCAAATTCCTTCTTCTGAATGTGCTTGTCATGCCACAATTTGGTCTTCTCCTTGTAGATATTAGCATTTTCATAAGACTGGAGCCTAATCTCCGCAAGCTCTCCAAGTTGAAGCAAACGCTTCTCTCCCGCAGATTTTAGATCAAAATTCAAATTCCTCGTTGCCCAAAACGCCTTATGCTGAAGTTCCACCGGCAAATGACATGGCTTCACAAAAACCAACCTATATGGAGACATCCCAATAGGTGTTTTAAATGCCGTCCTATATGCCCAAAGAGCATCATCAAGCTTTGTTGACCAATCCTTTCTCGAACTTGCCACTGTCTTCTCCAAAATTGAC
The DNA here is from genome assembly GCA_036435485.1 of Saposhnikovia divaricata. Classification (NCBI taxonomy): domain Eukaryota; kingdom Viridiplantae; phylum Streptophyta; class Magnoliopsida; order Apiales; family Apiaceae; genus Saposhnikovia; species Saposhnikovia divaricata. The sequence goes on along the minus strand of CM071595.1, from coordinate 49,200,169 downwards.
TTCAGCTCACGATTCGAAATCTCAACTTGTCCACTTGTTTGCGGATGATAAGGAGTTGCCACCTTTTGTGTCACACCATACTTTTTCAAGAGATCAGCCACCTGTTTATTGCAAAAGTGCGAACCTCCATCATTGATAATAGACCTTGGCACTCCAAATCTAGTGAACACATGCTTCTTTAGGAACTTCTTCACCACTCTAGCATCGTTAGTAGGAGACGCAATAGCTTTCACCCATTTCGAGACATAATCAACTCCCACCAAAATATACTGGTTCCCATAAGAAGATGGAAATGGACCCATAAAGTCCATCCCCCACACATCGAAAATTTCCACCTCAAGAATAGATTGTAAAGGCATCTCGTTCCTCCTCGAAATATTTCCAACTCGTTGACATCTATCACATTTCGCCACAAAGTCTCTAGCATCTTGATGCATGGTTGGCCAATAGAATCCTGACTGCAAAACTTTCGCCACTGTCTTCATACTACTATTATGACCTTCACACTCTAGAGAATGACAATGCCTGAAAAGATGAGGAACTTCATCATGAGGTACACATCTACGAAACATTCCATCAGCACATTCCCTGTAAAGTAGCGGTTCCTCCCAATAGTAGTGCTTTACATCATAAAAGAATTTCTTCTTTTGGTTATAAGAGAGATTATCCGGCACAACTCCTCCCAAAATGTAGTTCACAAAATCTTCATACCATGGTGTAGACATGGACACAACTAGAAGTTTCTCCTCCGGAAATTTATCATTGATAGGTTTTTCACCTCCTACCTCTCCATCTCCTTGGTCCAACCTAGATAAATGATCAGCTACCAAGTTCTTGGACCCCTTCTTATCTCGAATCTCAAGATCAAATTCCTGGAGTAAGAGAATCCAACGAACTAGACGAGGATTGGCATCCTTCTTTGTCATCAAGAAACGAATCGCAGCATGATCCGAATAGACAATCACTTTAGACCCAACAAGATAAGATCTGAATTTATCAAGTGCAAATACCACTGTGAGTAGCTCTTTCTCCGTAGTGGAATAGTTGATTTGTGTATCATCAAGAGTCTTGCTTGCATAAGCTATCACGTGCATACGCTTATCCTTCTTTTGCTCAAGAACAACACCCACAGCATAGTCACTTGCATCACACATAAGCTCAAATGGCAAGCTCCAATCGGGCGATATAACTATGGGTGCAGAAGTAAGTTCCTTCTTCAGCCTGTTAAAAGCAACAAGACAACTTTCATCAAAGTCAAAGACACGATCCTTTTCGAGAAGATTGCAGAGAGGCCGAGCTAACTTGGAGAAATCCTTGATGAACCGTCGATAAAAACCAGCATGACCAAGAAAGCTTCGAATTCCTTTCACAGATGAAGGTGGTGGCAATTTTTAAATAACTTCAATTTTTGCTCTATCGACCTCAATGCCTTTATTAGAGATTTTATGCCCAAGCACAATGCCCTCCTTCACCATAAAGTGACATTTTTCCCAATTAAGAACAAGATTCGTTTCAGTACATCTCTGCAACACCTTTGATAAACTGGCGAGACATGATTCAAAGGAAGAACCATATACAGTGAAGTCATCCATGAATACCTCCATATCTCTTCCTATAAAATCTGAGAAAATGTGGTTCATGAGCCGTTGGAACGTCGAAGGACCATTACACAAACCAAAAGGAAGCCTCCGATAAGCAAAAGTGCCATAAGGACAAGTAAAGGTGGTTCTCTCTTAATCTTCGGGTGCAATAGGAATCTGAAAGTAACCCGAGAATCCATCCAGAAAGTTGTAATACTCATTACCCGCCAACCTTTCGAGCATTTGATCAATGAATGGGAGGGGAAAGTGATCTTTGCGAGTAGCGTTATTCAACTTCCTATAATCAATGCAAACTCTCCAACCTGTTACTGTTCTCGTAGGAATTAATTCATTCTTCTCATTGTGTACAACAGTCATCCCACCTTTCTTAGGCACAACATGAATAGGGCTAACCCATTGACTGTATGGAACCGAATATATGATACCAGCATCAAGCAACTTAGTGATTTCTTTCTTCACCACCTCTTGCAAATTCGGATTCAATCTTCTTTGTCCCTCAATCACAGGCTTATGATTATCTTCTAAGGAAATTCTATGCATGCAAAGAGCAGGGCTAATTCCCTTGATATCTTGAATTTTCCAACCAATAGCTGATTTATATTGCCGAAGAACATGTAATAATTTTTCTAGCTCATCATCACTAAGCAAAGCAAAAACTACCACAGGATATGTATCATTAGGACAAAGAAAAGCATACCTCAAATTAGTAGGTAGAGGTTTAAGTTCAACCTGTGGTGCCTCTGAAAGTGTAAAAGCCATCTCAACTTCCGTGTCTCGAACAACAAGTGCTTCTTCTTCTACTACATCATCTAACACCCGTTCTGCTCCCACGAAGTGTTCATTTTCGAGCTGCACAATATCATCCACTATGTCAACAGTAAAACAAGTTGCTCCAAAAGGAGGCATCTTCATTGCTTTATTCAGATCAAATTCCACTTTGTCCTCGCCAACATTCAATGTCAATTTTCCAGCTTTAACATTGATTGTAGTGCCAGCAGTAGCCAAGAATGGCCTTCCCAAGATAATGGGTATCTCGACATCTTCATCCATCTCTAACACCACAAAATCACAAGGTATGACAAATTTATCCATTTTAACAACCACATCTTCAATAACCCCCAATGGATACTTAACAGAATGATCCGCCAACTGAAGTGAAATCCGTGTCTTTTTAATTTCTCCAAGACCAAGCCTTTTGCAGATTGAATATGGCATCAAACTCACACTTTCCCCTAAGTCACACAAGGCTTTCATGTTTTCCATCTTCCCAATAGTGCAAGGCAAAGAAAAGCTTCCCGGATCTTTCAATTTCTGAGGAATGGCCTTTTGGATGACTGCACTGCATTCCGCATTAAGAGTAATGGTTTCTGCATCCTCAAGTTTCCTCTTCTTTGTCAACATCTCCTTAAGAAATTTAGCATAAAGTGGCATTTGATTCAAAGCTTCAGCCAAAGGAATATTAACATGCAACTGCCGGAACATAGTCAAGAACTTCTCGTACTGCTTCTCTAACTGCCTGTTGTGAAGTCTCTGTGGAAATGGAATAGGAGGAACATAAGGTGGTGGAGGAACATACGGCTTTTCTGTCTTCCTTCTTCTTCTCATCTTCTTTTTCTGACGTGTCTACAGCAATCTCTACTGGCTTATCCTCTTTCTCAGCATCACTCTCTTTAGGCTTAAGAACCTCAACCTCGGGCAACTCTTTTCCGCTCCTCAAAGTAATTACTTTGCATTGCTCTTTACCAGTCTGGTCGGGTTGACTAGGAAGAGACCCTTACTCACGAACACCCATCTTTGAGGCAATCTGTCCAATCTGTGTTTCTAGCATCTTTTGAGATGATGCCATCTGATCTATTCTTGATTCCATATTAGCCAATGCCCCAGAAGTCCCTTGCATAATCTTATTTAGTGCAACCTCCCACTCAGCTGGTTCTTTCTTTGGTGGAGGTTGATACTACTGCTGTGCTTGATATGGCGGTCGTGACTGAAAACCAGGAGGTTGATTCTGCCTTGGAAATGCATAGAAAGGATTAGCTGCATGATTATTGCTGTAAGAAAGATTGTTGTTTGGCCTTTGATTCGGATTGTAGTAAGAATTATTCTGCACAGGCCAAGGCTGTCTTCCTTGAATAAAAGATGCTTCTTCTGGAAATTGTTGCACATAAGAGTTCTGACTAGAACCATAATCATGATACCCTTCCATAGATGAAGAAATAGCATTCACATTTACCTTTTGTCCTCGCACCTCCTGAGTTAGAGTATCCAACTTTTGAGCCAGCATGTTGATCATCTCAGATTCTTGTGCTGCTTTTGCTGAGCTCGTCCCACTAGGTGCCCATGAATAATTATTAGATGCTAATTCCTCAAGGAGTGCTTTAGCCTGTGTAGTTGATGCCTTCTTGAAATTTCCACCAGCAGCCACATCCAAACTCAAACGAATATCTGCATTCATGGCCCCATAAAAAGTATTAATGATCTGCCAATCTTCTAAGCCATGATGTGGACACTTCCTCAATAGTGCCTTGAATCTCTCCCATGCCTAATATAGACCTTCACCCGGTTGTGCTTTAAAACTCATAATCATAGTCCTCAACTGTTGCGTCTTGTCAGAAGGATAGTATTTGGACAAGAATGCAGTAGAAAGACTCTCCCATGTAGCAACCGTAGTGTTTGGAAGTTGCTGAAACCATTCCAAAGCTCTTCCCTTAATAGAGTAGGGAAACATATGGAGACGAATCTGATCACTCGTAACACCAGTGATTCTGAATGAGCCACACATCTGCACGAAACGCTCTAGATGTCTGTGTGGGTCCTCTAGTTCAATGTCTCCTTCAAAAGCTTGATTGCTGATCATCTGAATTAAGCTCGGATTAATATGGAACTGAGCTGCACCAATCTCTGGAGTATTATACATACAATTAGCAGGATTCGGCGTCTCATGGTCCCAAATAGAAGTCTAATCAACATTAACAACAACTTGAGGTTCCGGCTCTCTCATCTTAGCTTTCTCTTTTCTTATTTTTCTCAAAGTACGCTCGATTTCAGGGTCAAATTCCAATTTTCTAGCACAAGATGAACGTCGCATACACCTGAAAATCACCAACAAAACAACTTGTGGAACCAATTAAAATCTAAACAATAAGAAACAATTAACCTAAACTCAGCTATACTGCCTTCCCCGGCAGCGGCGCCAATTTGTTAGTAGTATTTTTGTAGTTCGTTCTCAGGGAAGGACTAATATGTAAAATCAAGTTCAAGTATTTTATCTCTCACAATTTAGAAGTGTAGAAGAATGTTTGGTTTGTTTTAAACTAATTAAACTAATTATCAATTGAGAATAAAATATATGAGGAAAATAATCCAAGAACCGGGGTTCTTCACTTGGTTTCAATGCACATTCAATATCTCTATGACATCTACGTTCTTACTCTGCTGAAAACAATTCTTCTAAGGTTATAATGTTCCCTTCCAAGATACACTATAATGTCTACAACTACACCTTAATTGTCACTTCCGTGATACAATCAAAGTACAATCATAAACTATTACGCACCAAGAATTATAAGTCTCACAACTCTCCTATTAATCTTCCAATCAAATATTCGAGTTATGTCTGTTAAATCGTGTACTAAAATTGCAACTCCTCTTCCAAGTTATCACAATTCCTAAAATCCAATCAAAGGTTCATGACTCCCCTAATTGTAGTCAGCCCTCAATAACAGATCAGCAAAGAAAGAAAATCACAGATAATTAAACATACATGAATACCAAGGAATACTACCCAATCCTCAGATTAGAGATTTAGTTACACATAATTAAGGAAGAAAACAAAACACACGAATTAATAGAAGAACTCATAATTATAAGAATATAGAAAAAACCTTTAATCTTCAATCTTCAAAGAAAATAATAGTTCTCCAGAAAAATCCCTAAAAGCTGCGTGTTACAATGATATGATATGTATATCTATGTGATGATATGATTTTACAATGATATAATATGTTTTTAAAGGCCCTAGAAGTTTTATCCAACAAGGAAATACCAAATATACCAAATAGAGTCAAAACAGGAAAGTTATGGACAGCGGCCATGCTAGGCGGCGGCCTAGGTAGCTAGGCTGCGGCCTAGCTCCAAATCTGTTGGAAATTTTTCAGCATGCTATTTCCTTCGTTTTTTCTTCGTTTTGCCTCCGTTTCCTTTCGTTCTTTTTCTCAAAGCTTCCATACTTCAATTCCTTGCCTTGGAACCTTCATGGTGGCTAACAACAAGACTCCATTGCTCATTCTTAAGCTCGAATTCATCTCCAGAATTGACAGGAATTGCAACCTTATTCAACATTCTTGCAACCCTGCACACTTAACAAAACACATCAAAACTACAACAAACTTGAGGCCAAGTGAATCAATTTAAGCCGATATGGAATGCTCCAAGTGGATATAAAATCCACTTATCAATATCAACATAACGAAATAGTATACCGTAAAAGTATAATATATCAACATAACGAAATACTATAGCGTAAAAGTTTGGTTGATGTGGCTTATATGAACCATTTATATATATATATATATATATATATATATATATATATATATATATATATATATATATATATATATATATATATATATTGGATATCTATAGTTTGGTTGATGTTTGCCTTGTCCTTATAATTTGGTAAGAGTGACATTGTTCTCTCTGGCATTCCAACTGTCCTTTGCAAAACATAACATATGGACATGATTACTCTTTTGCAAAACACCGTCCTTTGCAAAACAAAACGCATGGATCATCAATCAAAAATTACTCCGAAGTTTGTTGCGTATCTAAGTCAAGAAAAATTTGCACTAAACAAACTGGTAAGAAAGGTTGGTTGTATATTGTCTGAATTTATGTCATTCTTAATATTATTCATTTTTCATTGTAGTCAATCCCAGACTTAGTTTTTAATGAGCATCAGAGCGGAATTAGATCAAATGTCGAATTGATATTACGTGATGGAAGCAAAGTAATTGTAGCATTCGATAGATCTCAAAAAATCTTTTATAGAATACAACTATTGTTGGAAAGGATTGGATGCACGGTTGATTGTTGTCTTTTATTTGAGTATTTTGCAAATTCTCTTTTTCGTGTTTACATACTAAATATTGGAGGATGTGAGATTGAGTATCCTGGATGGTCAAATTCTGTTAAAGACATAGTGAAGTTAAAAGGTATGTCTACACTTACTTGAAAATATTTGTCGATGAGAATTTAGTATATTTAGTATCAAGTTATGTAGTTTTGTCAATGTAGATTGCTGCTCGATTGAAGGTGTTCAGAAATTTGAAATTAAGCTTGATTGTTCTTTGCGATTAATAGACATTGTAAGTAGTATGTCATAATACGTTTGACAATATATCTTGTAGTTTTTAATCATTTACTGAAGTTTTTTGGTTTTTAGCCTATTCCAGAACCATTCCTTGAACAATTTGCAGATAAGATTGCATCAAAAGTCTTTGTTGCGTTAAACAATGGTGATGCATATGAAGGACGTTTCTATGCCAAAGAGAAGTAGTTACATGCTTTATGCAACATTTTACACTTCATAGGTTGTGGAAAATCAACTCGGTTAATTATAACTTATGATGGAAATGACATTTTCTACATTTCAGCTTTCGACATGAATGGAATTGAAAGGTTGTTAATGCAAACACGCTTGGAATACCCTGGTATATGTTTTCACAATTTATGTTTCATGTCTTTAATCAGACAATCACACAATCTCAGTTAATGAGTATTGTAATTCTTCTCATCTATCATGCTTTATGTTTGAAATGCAGTCTATAAATCGTCTATAGACTGTGAATTTGAAATACTAATTACACAGTCCCATTTGCTTAAGTATTGTCATGGTGTTGTAAGTGAGATTTATAATTCTGTTCCTTTACTTTGTAGACAAATATAGAATAAGCAAACTAATTTGACATCTTTGCTTCTAGTATATTCATTGCAAATTCAGACCACTTACTGATCATTGGAAAAATGGATCAAAAATTACTATGTATAATGAAAATTCTTCCTGGTCAATTGAAGTGAAGAAGAGCAAAGACAAAATAAACTTTCATAATGGGTGGACTTCTTTCAGGAAAGACATGAACCTCCAGCTTGCAGATGTTTGTGTATTTGTGATCAGAGAATGTTACCTGCACTTTGACATGTAGTAGTGAGGAAAGAAGCATCGGACATTTGACTACTCTAACGTATTGGATCTAGTTTGAATTCCATGGACTTAGCATATGTGCTAAAATTCTAAATGTATTGTAATGTTATGTTTAAAATGGTTATTGAAATCTTTTTTTTTCTGGTATGTTACTTTACATAGTGTTAAGATTATTAATCATTTCTTTGGACATAAATGAGAGATTGTGTTTCAACTTGATGCAGATTATGTTAAAACAAAATGAGATGATAATAAAGATTGAAAACTGAAACTAATTGACTTATATGAAATATTAATAAAATCAACAATTTTAGACTTGGTCACAAAAGTTGTACAACACAACTGCAACCTTACATGCTAAACAGGTAATATCTCCTATTTCATTTATCAAAATAGGCCATGATTTGTCATCAAAGTGTTTGTAGCAATTATTTTGATTATGTTCATCACACAATCCAGCAACTACACGATAATCGAAGGAGAAAGGATGTCAGGTCCTAGACATCTTTGACAGAATAAAAATCCAGTTAGGAATATTCTTTGACATTCCAGGGCTCTTCACGATGTCAAGCAGGTTTTTCATGCTTTCTTCTTTCAACTCTGGAATGTGGAAATGAGAAAAAACATTAACAGTGAACTTGGAGAGGACATGACCCTCTTCAGCAAAAATCTTTATCATCATTGCTGCTGTTTTGGTATGCTGATGATCACCAAATAACATGCAGCAAGGTGTGTAAAACAGCGCATCCAATACATCCATGTTAGCAACAAAGCGAATAAATGGCAAGAATTGAGGTTCCCAGCCTGCAGAGACAAAGAAACGGACTAAATCTGTATCTCCTAAAATAGTTTGTTGTGCTTTCCTATCTTTGCCATGTCTCCAAACATTGAATGTTAGGCCAAATACACAATTAATAATCAACTTCGTATGAGAGTTTAACAAGTAAAACGTTTATGCACTTAAAAACTTCTTGTATTAAGAACCCTCTTCGTGATGTAAAATATCACAAAGAGCTGCTAGGTTACAATAAAGATAATTCGTTGTACGATACCCTTCTAGGGTTAACCTAACTGTATTTATATAACATACAGCTACGATACAATCTCTAATTGATATTCCTAATAATCAGCTATACAATGATATCAATTACAGATTGTCACTCGTCTCCTAAGTCACCTCGATCTCTTTGATAGCTATCCAATCTTCAAAGATATCGCTTCCATAATAAATCTTCAATCACTGTTGACCAGTAGACGCTTCCTTCAGACAGAGTTTGACAAACTCTGTCGAGCTTCCATCTGTCAGAGTTTACACTAAACTCTGACTGCTTCCAGCTAAACTCTGATAATTCACTGTAACACTTAAACACTGATTAAAACACATCAATTATATTTAACAATCTCCCCCAACTTGTTCATTAGCAAAAATGCACAAGTTAATGACAATAATTGATGATGTCAAAACAAATAAACAAATACAGTGTTTACACAAATTCAGAGTTTAAGCTTCTACTTAACAAAAACTACAGAGAATAAGAAAATCCTTACAGACCTTAATCTCTCATCACTTCAAGATCTGGCATAGCTCTGAGATAATCTATGAGCAATCTTCTTTCTGCATTTTCAAGCTCAATCTTCATAACTTCTTTAATTTCTCTGAGCTGAGGATCACTCTCATCTGTCTGATAGATAGCAGCCCTAAGATCATAGATTTTGTTCCTTCTCATCTCATTTCCAAGTCTGATGAATTTGACTTTTTCTGACTGTGAATTGAAGTCAAGTACTGTAACTCCCAAATCAGTCTTTAACTTTGCAGTACCTTTCTTCATTTCAATGAGATTTCCTTTGTAATCCCTGTACTTAGGAACATATCTGCTATTATATTTCTCTCCTCTGATTGCCAGATTCTGAATCATTCTCTGTCTGAGCACATTAGCAACTGATTGAGTCCTTTGACTATTCACCTTGAAAAGATACAGAACATACTCTAGTTCTTCCCAACATTTCAAGCCAATATCATTCTCACCAACTTTAAATACTGTCCCATCAGCCATGAAGTACAAGAGAAAATCCTTGTTTAAACTCTTCTGATGAACTAACTGTACTGATTCCAGTCTGTCCAAACTCTCTTGAGGAACACCACGACCTGGAACAGCCAGTGAAGAAGGATCTCTAGGACCAGTATATTGCCTTTTGTCTCTGTGTGAACCTAGTCCACCCTTATTATTACCAACTTTACCAGACAAAGCTCTTCCATCAGAAACATTCATAGAAACTCCAGATAATACATTTGGATCATGAATTGTTCCTTTCCCAAAAACCGATTTCAACTGAGAAGAGTGTAAAGGTGTAATCATAACTTGTGATGCAACAGAAGTTGTAACTATCTTCTGTGAACTTTCTCCTTCAATACCTTTCAGCTTGAGTTTAGCTTCTGCTGCCATTGTTTCCTTTGAAAACCGAGATCTTTGACTAACATCAGCCCTTTCTCTGATCACAACACCTTTAACAACAGGTCTAGGAGCTTTTCCTCTTTGTAACTTACCAGACTTTAAAGCCTTGAGATGTTCTTCTTGTAAACTCTTTTCTTCAGCTTCAATGTCCTTAATCGTAACTCCTTTCTCATTCTCTTCAATAAACAGCTTAGCAGCTAATTCTTCATCAGTTTGTGGATTAGAAGGTAACAACAAACTCTTGGTCTTTGAAGTACCTTGAGTATCAGTATTTCTCCCAACAGACTGTGATTTAGATGACTTGCTAGTTCTCAAAGTTTGAACTTCTTCAGCCTTGTTCTTTCCTTTACTACTTGCTCCTCCATCTCCAGCACTATCCCTTCTGACAACTCTCTCCCCCTTTTTGACATCATCAGGCATAAGAATAGATGTAATTAACTCCAAGGAGGTAGCAATAGAATCAATTTTAGTAGATAAGTCAGACTGATTCTCTTCAACTTTACTCAGCCTTGCAAAGAGATTGTCTTGAGCTGTAGAAAATTTTGTAGTCACAAGTTTTGAGTCTCTTTCCATTTTCATTTCTCTAGCTACAACCTCATTCCTCAAAGCAGTGATTGCCTGTGTAGTGTCATCAAATCTTCTATCCAGAGTTTTGACTTGAACTACAGTTGCTTTTAAGCAAGAAAGAATCTCTGGATTGGAGATAGTATCAGCATTTTGCTTAACAAAATCAGCTGCTCTTCCTCGTGGAAAAATACATTCCTCTTTGTACCATTCAGCAGCATTCTTTGCAAATTGTGCTCTCTCAATTTCATGAGACGTACAAGGTTGAGTGAAAGGTGTATGTTTATTGTCTGTTTGTACTGGTGCACTCAGAGAAGAATCAGAGTTTGCACTGCTTTCACCTTCAGGTTCAACACTTGTATCTTTAGCATGTTCGTCTTCAGCCACAGTTTTAGCAATTTCTTCTGTAGGCCTGTCAAGATTTTCTCCATGTTGCTCAGGCTCAGCAACAGGCATAGACTGAGAAGTGGCCTTGATTGCTTGATCAATTTCATCTCCTCCTTCAACAGTTTGGTGAGCATCATATAATAACTCAGTATGAGATGCTACAGTTTCAGAAAGAATAAATGTAGGTTGATCAGCTGCACCAGTATCAGAGATAGGATCAGAGAATGGCATAAATGAATCAAGAATATCATTTATTGGAGAAAGGCCATCTCTAGCATCCTCTTCTGCAGGCATTTTGTCCTCTGCAGGCATTTCAACCTCTGCAGGTATTTCAACCTCTGCAGGTATTGCATCTTTCTCAACCTCAACAGGAGGTGTTTGCTGTGAAACTACCTCTGGAGCATCAATATCTTCATCCACAGAATCAGAGAATACCAGTTTTCTTCGCTTTGCTAGAGGTACATTATCTGAATCCTCTTCACTAGATGGTGGAGATTGTTCTACCACTGAGAGTGATTTAGGTATGTTTGCCGTTTGTCTTATTCTTTTCACTCTTCTAGTATAAACAGCTCCAGGAGATGTCTGTTTTGATTTTCTTTGTGTCTCTTTCGCCTGCTTAACCCTTGCATGTCGTTCAGTAATTGCCTGCTTAACTCTTTGTGCTTTAGACTGTGATTTTGGTGGAGATTGTGATGATTCAGAGTTTGTTTGTGGAGTGGGTGAAGGTTGTTTTGTAGGTGCTGAGTGAGTAGGTGATTCAGTGTTTGGTTTTTGAGTACGATCAATGTTTAATGGTTCAGGTTGAGGTTCAGGGTGTGGTTCAGGTTGTTGTTGTGGTTGTGGTTCAGGTGGTTGTTGTTGTTGTGGTTCAGGTTGTTGTGGTTCTTGTGGTTGATTGAGAAAATTTTGCAGAGCAAGTGGCATGACAAAAGCAGGGAGATTTGCTTTACCAACATCCTTATTAGTCATATCAGAGAATATTCTCTTATTGACTCTAAAAGGATCAATTTCATCTGTATCAGCAATTTCTAAACCAGGTACACAAGCATTGAACAGCATTTGACAAAAACGAGCATAATAAACAGTAGTAGATTCTGACAGTTTATCACCTAAGTTCATCAGAACATATCTACCAAAATCAAAATTAGTACCATAGAGTAGAGAATACCCGATTTGGAGACTGTCTATTGGAATGGCATCCCAGTTGGTGACTTTCTTCTGGAATGTCCTTGTTATGCAATCAAAGAAAAAGTTCCATTTCTTCCTGAGATTTGGTCTCTTTATACCGCCAAGCTTGTCAAGAGATTCCATGTAACCTATCTCTTGTAGCATCTCTCTCAAAAGAGTTTCATTAACCAGAGTATAAGAAGTATGTGTGTCAAACCCCATTGTATCTCTTACAGTTTGTGGAGTAATCACATAATCTTGTTCTTCATAAGTGAAGATGATGTTAGGAGTCCCATTCTCTCCTCCATCCACATAAACTGAATTCTGCCAAAATGTAGCAATTTGAGACGCAGAGAGAGTATCAGGTCCAACCAGAGCTTGTCCAATCTCTGAATCTCTCAAGAAATTCTGCATTAGATGAAACGGTTCTGGAACACGTTCATGATAGAGTGGAGCTTCATAGTTGTTAGGAACAAACCGTAAACCAAGAGCAGTGAATGCTTTAGAAGCCATTGAGTTAAGAAATTTGCAAGAATTTCCAAGAGAAATGTATGTATGAAAGGTGTTTGCGAGAATGCCCAAGTGAAAAATGAGAGAACTGTGAGATGTAAGAATAAAACACAACCGTTTGGACACAAAAGTAACTAGAGTAATTAAAAACCCAATCTCTTATGTAATCAAACACTCAATCAGTTCCTAGATTAATGTGTAGTGGGACACGATAATGGGTGAGTGGGACACATTAATGGGCGAGTGGGTCACGTGCGCTTATTTTTAAGAAGAGTATTTTGCAAATTAAAACATTAAAATATTTGATTTAAACAAAAATTAAATAATACTCTCTTAAAATATCTGGACCCAATTAAAACAAGAATATAAAGCGTTTACCTGTTGCCTTTAATAACCAGAATACGAAGCGTTTAAGGACTTCGTTCTTACCCATCTCTATTTAAGGCCTAGAGACTTGCTCAGATTAGTTCATTAATCCTTTAACCTTTCAGTTTCCCCTGTAAAATCACAAACCCTTCAAACAAAACACTCTGAAAAATAATGGCCAACCTTACCATCAAAGAAAAGAACCTTCTTCTTGTCGAGAATAGGGATATTTTCAGCTATACGCGTGAAGAGTTTGAAGCGTTTGAGTGGGAAAGGCAGCTTGAGACGCTGTGGCTGCAAATGGATGCCGGTCTTGAAGAGATCGAGAGAGAGAAACCTGCGAGGGTGATCGACATCGATGCTGCTCTCCAAGCAACATTTGCATGGCTCTCTTCGAAGGCATCCTCATCCAACACCACCAACCATTGTTAATGAATATGTCAGCAAAAATAACCTTATCCCTTCAACTTCCACCCAAATAAAGTGGCAAAGATGGGATCTGGAAATTTTTGCTAACAATGGAGTGGTTTGGACTGACCTTTTATTTTCCTATTGAATAGATTAGCAGATAGAGAGAATAAAAAGATGTAATATTTGCTTGTAATCTCTTTCTTATTATCAATGAAAAATTATGTTTCTCTAATCTTATTCATTATATTCTGCAATTTTTATTTATGTTTTATGAGCTGTTCTTCAAGGAAATAAATCAAAGAAGAGAATATGAAAACTAATTAAAGTAATCATATCAAGAACACATTCATCAACAATCCACTGATTAACAGTTGTCAAAATCCCTATTTACTCCAAAATTTTCAAATTATCCAAGTGAAAATTTACCTTAGAGTACAAATCATGAATCAACAGCGTTTGTCAATTCTCCAACTTTATCACCGAAACCCTTTCATAAATTGCACAGTTGTGAAAATATGTGTGTGTGAAGCAGAGTTTACTAAATCAATTTTTAGAGCATCTAATTTTTCATAAAATCCATAAAGTAAATCAATAAACACTGGATGCACAAACTGTCATAGTAAACACTGACTGTATGATGAAAGCTAAACTCTGAAGTAATCAAACTATATACAGTAACTTTTATTTTATACCCCCTCCATATACATTTTTTTTATTCATTCCAGTAATCAGAGGTTGGAACAAGTCACCAAAAATTTAAAAATTTTAGCCCTTATCATTTTGATAAGTTCCTGGGTCATCCTAGTATTTAACTAGTCACCAAAAATCAGAGAATTTTAGCACATATTATATACCAATAAGTTCCTGGGTCATCCTAGTATCCAACATAATCTCAAAGGAGTATAACAACTTATATACATTTTCTTTGGGGTATTGCAGTAAGCATTTTATTCTTCCAGAGTATAACTAACAGAGTTTAGAGTTCATCAACATCAGTAGTTTTTCATGTAAGGTAATGCACACAGTATTTATAGACTCAGAGTTTAGGACAAAATAAACTAAGAGATGCTATAAATATGAGCCAGTATCATGCTGTGTTAACTTTCTGCACAATCTAAGATTAGATCACAATAACTCAGAAAGATTCATGATTAATTGCTGAGAATCATGCTTCATACATATTTCTTCATTGGTGTTTTTCATTCAGACAAAAATCAACTCAGAGTTCACAGAGTTTATCAAACTTATTAACAGTGAATGACATACAGGCATGCTGACAGAGTTTAACAGAGTATGCATAACAGAGTTTAATCAACAGAGTTCACTTAGCATTTAACAAATCAGGAAATATGAGTAATACACTACATAAGTAAAATTTGAATCTAACCAACATTCCTAGTCAGAACCAGAGACCATTCCTAGTTCATTGACCAGTCTTGTAAATGTAGCTTCACTCAATGGTTTAGTGAAGATATCTGCAAGCTGTTGTTCTGTAGACACAAAATGTAGTTCAATATTCCCTTCTTCCACATGTTCTCTGATGAAGTGGTACCTTATGCTGATGTGCTTGGTCATTGAATGCTGTACTGGATTACCTGTCATAGCAATAGCACTTTGATTATCACAGTAAATAGGAATTTTACTGTACCTCAATCCATAATCCAGCAATTGATTCTTCATCCATAAGATCTGTGCACAACAGCTACCAGCTGCAATATACTCTGCTTCTGCTGTAGATGTGGAGATTGATTTCTGTTTCTTGCTGTACCAGGAAACAAGTCTGTCACCAAGAAATTGACAACTTCCACTAGTGCTCTTTCTGTCTATCTGCAGCCTGCAAAGTCTGCATCAGAATACCCAAGTAGCTTGAAATCTGATTCTCTGGGGTATCACAGACCTAATGATATGATGCCCTTGAGATACTTGAAGATTCTTTTGACAGCTGTTAGATGTGGCTCTCTAGGATCTGACTGAAACCTTGCACAAAGACAGGTTGCATACATGATGTCAGGCCTAATAGCTGTCAAGTATAGAAGAGATCCTATCATGCCCCTGTAGTTTGTCATATCCACTGAAACTCCTGTGTCTTTGTCCAATTTAGTTGCTGTTGCCATGGGAGTTGATGCAGATGAACAGTCAAGCATACCAAATTTCTTGAGAAGATTTCTGGTATATTTTTCTTGATTAATGAAAATACCATCATCTGTTTGTCTCACCTGTAGGCCTAGAAAGTAACTAAGCTCTCCCATCATGCTCATTTGATACCTGGACTGCATGAGCTTGGCAAACTTCTTACAGAGTTTATCATTAGTAGACCCAAAGATAATGTCATCAACATAAATCTGAACTAAAAGGAGGTCACTTCCTTGATTGAAATAAAACAGAATTTTGTCAATTGTTCCTCTGTTGAATCCACTTTCTAGAAGAAACTGAGCAAGTGTCTCATACCATGCTCTTGGTGCCTGCTTAAGTCCATATAGTGCCTTATCTAGCCTGTAGACATAATCTGGATATTTGGGGTCCATAAATCCTGGTGGTTGTTCAACAAACACTTCTTCTTCAAGCTTTCCATTCAGAAAAGCACTTTTCACATCCATCTGGAACACTTTGAATTTCTTGTGAGAGGCATTTGCTAGAAAAAATCTGATTGCCTCCAATCTTGCAACTGGAGCAAATGTTTCATCATAGTCTATTCCTTCCTGTTGTGAATAGCCTTTTGCTACCAGTCTAGCCTTGTTCCTTGTGATAACACCTTCACTGTCAGTCTTGTTTCTGAAAACCCATTTAGTACCAACAATAGATCTGTTCTTTGGCCTTGGTACAAGGGTCCAAACTTCATTTCTTTCAAATTCATTTAACTCTTCCTGCATTGCTGTTATCCAGTCAGCATCTTGAAGAGCTTCTTCCACTTTCTTTGGTTCATTTTTAGACAAGAATGCATGAAACAGACATTCACTTGCAGTAGCAATTCTTGTTTTCACTTTTGCATCTGGATCACCAATTATCAAATCAGGTGTATGTGATTTAGTCCATTTCCTAGCAGAAGGCAAATGACTTTTATCAGCATGTGATCCTCCCCCTTGATCCATGCTCTCCTGATTTTGTTGTGATCTATCTTCGTTTTCTGAGACTCCCCCTGAACTTGACTGCCCAGAGTCAGAATTTAAATTTTCAGAGTTTGAAGCATCAGAGTTTGATCCAGATTTTTCAGTTGACTCAGTATCAGTGTTTGAGTCTTCATCTTGTTCATGCTCCCCCTCAACTGGTTCTCCCCTTTGTTGTGGCTGAGAAGTTTCTCCAGTGTTTACCAGTAGAGGTTCAGAGTTTGTTACACCAGAGTCTGTCAGAATTGTTTCATCAGAGTTTCCTTCATCAGAGTTTAAATCTTCATTTTCAAAGTTCAGTTGATCATATTCATCTTTGTCTTCAAGTCTAGTTATCTTCTTATCATCAAAAGAAACATGTATAGATTCCATGATCACTTTAGTTCTCAGATTGTAAACTCTGAATGCCTTTGTTGACAGTGGATAGCCAACAAAAATTCCTTCATCTGCCTTTAGCTCAAACTTGGTCAACTGTTCTGGATGAGTCTTCAAAACAAAACATTTGCACCCGAAAATATGAAAGTATTTCAGGTTAGGTTTCTTCTTCTTCACCATCTCATATGGTGTCTTTCCATGCTTATTGATCAGTGTTGCATTTTGAGTAAAACAAGCAGTTTGAACAGCTTCTGCCCAGAAATAAGTTGGCAATTTTGCTTCATCAAGCATAGTTCTGGCAGCTTCAATCAAGGTTCTATTTTTCCTTTCAACTACACCATTTTGTTGTGGTGTACCAGGTGCTGAAAATTCTTGCTTCACTCCATTGTCCTTGGAGAATTCTTCCATTATTGCATTTCTGAACTCAGTTCCATTATCACTTCTGATGATTCTGACTTTGTTGCTTGATCCTTTGTCCAGAAGCTTCACATGCTCCATCAGAGTTAATGCAGTTTCATCCTTCTTTGCTAGAAAATACACCTAAGTGAATCTAGTGTATTCATCAACAATGACTAAAGCATATTTCTTCCTTGCAATAGACATAACATTTACTGGACCAAAGAGATCAACATGCAGAAGATGATAGGGATCAGTGATAGAAAATTTTGTCTTGCTCTTGAAAGATGACTTCCTTTGTTTAGCCTTCTGACATGAATCACATAGGCCATCAACATTTAACAGAGCCTTTGGGAGTCCTCTTACAAGATCCTTTCTGATCAATTCATTGATGTTGTTCAAGTTCAAATGTGAGAGTTTCTTGTGCCACTTCCAACTCTCTTCACTAGACATTCTTGTAGACAGGCAAACAGCTTTTCCAACAGAGTCTATCAAAAGCTTGATTTCATAAATGTTGTTTTGCCTGCGACCAACTAGAACAACCTTTCCTGTAGATTTGCTGATAACTTCACAATATTCAGGTTGAAAATCTACATGATATCCCTTGTCACAGATTTGACTCACAGATAGCAAGTCATGCTTGAGTCCTGGGACATGAGCTACATTGTTGATGATGACATTTCCAAGATTAATATTGCCATATCCCAATGTTCTTCCTACATTGCCATCACCATAGGAAACTTTTGGGCCAGCCTTCTCCTCATAATCTGATAGCAGGGCTTTATTTCCAGTCATGTGTCCTGAACATCCACTGTCCACGACTAGGGTTGCCTCCCTGTTACCCTGCAATCACAAGCAATTACTGAGGATTAGTTTTAAGAATCCAGACTTGCTTGGATCCTTTGGCATTCTTAACTTTGTTAGCTTTTGCAGCGGAATTAACATTATCAGAGTTTGAGCTAACAGTATCAGTGTTTACACTTGCAGTATCAACTTTAACCCATTTCAGATTGGGTTTCAGTTCATAGTAATTATGATAGATAGCATGATATTCTCTGCAAGTATAAATGGAATGCCAAGTGCTTCCACAGTGTGTGCATAAAGTCTGTGGCTTAGTTCTAGCAAAATCCTTCTTTACCTCAGACTTTGTAGGTAAAGAATTTATATTTTTATTTTTCTTGCAGAAATTTGCAAGATGCTTAGTACTACCACAGTTATGACATGTCTTTCTTGGAGCATAACTAGCAAGCATTGGTTTATTTCCTGAAGTGATGCCTACTTTCCCATTTCTGTTCTTGTTTGACACTTTCTGTTTCTTAACAGATTTTAACTCCTTCAGTTTATGCTTGAGTTGTTTATCTGTCATTGAACCAATATTAACCTGTTTAACACTAGTTTTTACTGGTTCATTTTTAACAGCTTCCTTTTCATTTTCAGACAAAAATTTACTGGTTCCATGTACAAAGTGAGTTCTGATTTTAACTTGATTTTGAAATCTAAGTTCATCTCCCTCATTATAATTTAGACCAACAGTGTCTGTTTGAAAAATCTGTTGAGTGTCCTTTCCAGAATTAGTCCAAGTCCTAATTTTATTATTTGCTTCCTCCAACTCTGACTCTAGTTGTTTATATTTCTGAAGCAAATTCTGTTCTTTACAAACAGCATCATCTCTCTCTTTCTGAACTTGTTGCATGTTTTCAAGTTTTTCTTCAACAAATTTATTTCTTACCTTAAGTTCAGAATTTTCAGCTTTTATCCTCTCATTTTCTAAAGTCTGATCCCTATAACTTATATGCAATGACTTAAGATAAATTCTTAATTGAGCAATGTCATCAATATTATAAGCATAGGTAGTTAGAGGTACCTGATTTTCAGAAGTTTCTGATTCAGTAGTAGCCATGAGAGCATAGTTCACTTCTTCATCAGAATCTGAAGTATCTGCCCAATCTCTGCCTTTAGTGTAGAGTACCTTTCCAGTTTTACCTTTCTTGCACTCAGGAGCATAGTGACCCATCTCCTTACACTTATAGCATTGAATTTCAGACTTATCCTTCTTTCCTTTAGAATCTCTCTTATCAGACTTCCTGAAGCTTTTCCTGTCTTCATTTGAATCTCTAGAAAACCTTTTTCCTTTCTTGAAATTCTTGAAGCCCATTTTCTTGAAGGTTTTCACCATCAACACAGCCATTTTCCTCATTTCTTCTTCATCATCCTCAGAGTCAGATGATTCAGAAGAATTTGAATCACACTCATAATTTGATGATTCACTTTCTGAGTGTATGACCAAAGCTTTTCCCTTCATTTTCTTTCTTGATGCCTCTTTCTTCTGAGGCTTCTCTTCAACATTAAGAGCAACAGACTTTCCTTTCCTGCTTGATCTCCTGTTTCTCTGTTCCATTTCCAATTCATAAGTTTTGAGCAGCCCATAGATTTCATCAATCTCTGTTTCAGCAAGATCATAGTTGTCTCTAATAGTGGTTGTTTTCACATCCCACTTTTCAGGTAGAGAAAGAAGAAACTTGAGATTCGAGTCTTCTAGATCATACTCTTTGTTGACCAATGACAGATCATTGATCAGTTTACAAAATCTATCAAATGTTTCTGTCATGGTCTCTTCAGGTTTAGCCTCAAAATGCTCATACTCTTGTGTGAGTATGTTTCTCCTATTCTTCTTAATAGTCGCAGTTCCTTGACACCTGACTTCAAGAGCATCCTTAGCAATTGATGATAGATCTTCAGGAGTCATGTCCTTCTTTTCCTTTGGAACCATTTTTGCTTCTTCACCAGCAACTGCAACAGATAGCTTTGTAGGATTGTGAGGGCCTTCATAAATCCTGTCAAGATATTCTGGATCTGTAGCCTCCAGAAACATAGTCATCTTGACCTTCCACATAGCATACTCTAATGGCCTGAGAATAGGAACCCTGATTGGTTCATAACGACTTACAGTAGTAGAAGCCTTTTCAGAAACAGTAGGTGTTGGTGGAGGAATTGCTGCCATGATTATTGTTGTATTTGGATCTTAACCTGTAATAAAGTAACAGATTGGCTCTGATACCACTTGTTAGGCCAAATACACAATTAATAATCAACTTCGTATGAGAGTTTAACAAGTAAAACGTTTATGCACTTAAAAACTTCTTGTATTAAGAACCCTCTTCGTGATGTAAAATATCACAAAGAGCTGCTAGGTTACAATAAAGATAATTCGTTGTACGATACCCTTCTAGGGTTAACCTAACTGTATTTATATAACATACAGCTACGATACAATCTCTAATTGATATTCCTAATAATCAGCTATACAATGATATCAATTACAGATTGTCACTCGTCTCCTAAGTCAACTCGATCTCTTTGATAGCTATCCAATCTTCAAAGATATCGCTTCCATAATAAATTTTCAATCACTGTTGACCAGTAGACGCTTCCTTCAGACAGAGTTTGACAAACTCTGTCGAGCTTCCATCTGTCAGAGTTTACACTAAACTCTGACTGCTTCCAGCTAAACTTTGATAATTCACTGTAACACTTAAACACTGATTAAAACACATCAATTATACTTAACATTGAACATGTTAGCAAAGACTTTAAAATCAAATTTGTTCAAGAGAATAGGAATGGCAAAGGAAGAAAAGGTGTTAAGATTCATGATTTTTTCAGAGTGTACTAATTTAATAACACATCAAAAGAAAATGATGTGATCTCCACATATAAAGGCATTGTGTAAAGGGTAATACCAAAAGACCAAACTTTTGGGTTAGGGATGTATTAGCTTTACATGCATATTTATTTCATCTATTAAAACTACACATAACCTATGTATCAGTAAATGAATGGTAAGAGTAATAATTATGTTTAGAAACTATAAAGATATGATGCGATTTTTATATTCTCGATAAGAGTGGTTGATGTAGTCTTAAATTTATGAAAATAGACTTATGAAAATGTATTGTGAAATATTACACAAATTTCGTATCTTAATTTTAAATTTTTTAAAATAACATATCAAAAATTTTAAAATTAAGTAATATAATTTCTTGGTATATTCTAAAAAAAATAATTCATAAAAGTTGATGTACACTTCTATGGAGACACTTTACTCGTCTAAATATTTCCAAATAATTTATGTTTTACAATTTTCATTATTAATTAAATACATGTTCATATAATGTCTAACAATTCCGTATCTTCATTTTATAATTTTAAACTAAAATATCAATTATTTTAAAATTAAGTAATAGAATTTATTCGTAAATTCTTAAACAAATAATTGTTAATACGTGATGTAGAACTCTATGGAGACAATTTTTTGCAACCACATGCAACTTAACCATGTAATTGTTCCTTTTTAATAGTCAAAGCGACTATTAAAAAGGAACGGAGGGAGTATTAGATTATTCCAAAATCAATAATAAAAGTATTCCAAAATCAATAGTATAAAATTATTCCAAAATAAAAAATATATTATTGATTATTAGAAAATCAATAATAATATAATTTAATATATTGTTAAATAAAAAATCATTTGATTTTAAAAACTAATTTTCGCTTATGAACATGCTCTTAGTGGAGACAGTTATCTTGAGCAAATTTTTGCTACTATTTAAATTTGTTTTTTGTTGCTCTTTAAATTCAACTTAATTAATAAATAATCAATATTTGAATAAATATGAACTTAATCATTATAAAAAAATTTTAATTTTGAAATTTAATATTATATTGCTTATTTTATGTTAGAGAATATTGTTTTGAAAAAATTGTTTTAAATATGAAATATTTATGTGGTTAAATAAAATGTTTTTGTCTAACTTCTTAGATATGGTCCTAGATAGTGCTTTCAACTACGTGGTGAACCACGTACAATCACTTAGTGGAAAATTAACCCTAAAAATAACTGCTTTCTTTGCCTATATAATTTGGACTTTAAATCAAACAATGTCATAACATTTTTAAATAATACTCATAAAAGAAAGGTAGTAAATATCCTTCCATATTATTTATTGTTTATAATTTTACATTTGTTAATGCATTTTCCTTTTTTATATCTTGTAACATTGTTCTGGTTTCAGATTATGGACTCAAGATCAAACAAAAGGAAATCAAGCACGATGCAAGATGATGACAAAGCACAGAAAAGTGGGAAGAAACACTGTACTGAAGTGAAAGACATGGTGCAAGA
This sequence comes from Saposhnikovia divaricata, assembly GCA_036435485.1. NCBI lineage: Eukaryota > Viridiplantae > Streptophyta > Magnoliopsida > Apiales > Apiaceae > Saposhnikovia > Saposhnikovia divaricata. The sequence goes on along the minus strand of CM071595.1, from coordinate 49,177,451 downwards.
TAAGATAATGACTTTGCTAACGAATTTAATGGATTTTCACAACAATGTCGATAGTGCAGAAGATGATTTAATCAGGATGTTTAAGTTCATCAAAGACAGGCAAAATGCATTACTTCAAACTTCGGTTGGTCTAGATGAGGAATATGGGTAAAATTCTTACGAAGAAATTACATTACAATGCATTAACAAATGTTTACTATTTATATCTTCCAAATTTGATAATTTGCAGATAACTCATTGCTATTCTGAAAAGCACCACACATGTTAATGACGGACAAACTTCTGTTGCTAAGACAGAGATAGCACCTTCATATCAGGAAGATTTTAGAAAATTCATTGAAGATTCAGTTACTTCTCTTGGTTCTCACACACGACATTTCAGTGAAAAGTTTGGTGATATTAGTGACGAATATCAAAGGTTTCTGGAAGTCTGGAACAACAGGTTGAATGGATTAAGGGACTCTGCCATCAAGTTACTTGGAGAGAATCACATTCTTGATGTTGAACTCTTCAAGTTCAAGAAACAATTCTAAATGTTGTTTCCATGAACCACTGCTAAACATGCTTGCTGTTCTTTAATGTCAATTACTTGTGATTTTATATAGGGTTAGATAGCTTTTGTCTTCCATTATAGTGTGTGATTCTCCATAGTTTAGATCTATTAGCATATCTGATGTTCAAAGTGGTGGTTCCATAACATTTATGCAAGCAGTTATCGTCTTTCATGTCACATTGTGAGTTATATTTTATATTTTAATGACATTTTTTATCATGATCTTTAGTAGTAACACATTTCAATGTAAATAGTAATACAGTCGCTATCGATTTTTTAAGAAAGAAGACATCAGAAGCTAAAAGCTGTTCTACATGCCAAACTGTTAAATCAAACAATCTAATTATTACAGAGATCATACATCAGAATCTTAACCCTACATCTTTTGCAACTAATACCAAATATATCATCAACAGTTTTAGGCCATTTATGTTGATTAAAATGGATATTTTCATCTTCTTTTCACATATCACATATCTGTGCAATATCATTCTCAAAATCAAAGTGACGAACAATCCAGAGACTTTGACTCCATTGTTTGATGATTTTGAACCATACTTTGATCTGATGAACTCTTGAAGGATATTGTATGAGCAAAATAAGATTTTTAATTGCTTCCTCTGCATTTTTCTAAAAATATATTAAAACAAAAACATAGAAAAAACCCAAGAAATAATGTAATCTTCTTCAGCCAAGTGGTGGAGTAAGAAGAGCGAGTCTTGAAAATCTGGACTACCTTCTAACAGACTTTTGATAGGAAGATAAGACTAGGCATCTAATACTCCAATATCACAACCATACACCATCCAATCAATGAATTCAGGGTCAAAATGACCAACAGCAAAATAGTTGAATATATCACAACTACTTAAAGCCTTAAAGATGGTTTGATCATTTTTATCATCCATCCAAATCGTAAAGAAAACGCTAAATGTTGGCCAATCCATGTAGGCTGAGATAACTGGGATGATAAACAAAGGAAGTGTCTGGATAGAAGCCATTGTAGATGATTAATTTAGATCAAAATGGGTGGATAAATTTGAAATATGAATGTATAAGATAAAATGAAGTGTGTGTCAAGTGGTAGTCTTTGCAGCAGTAGCTCGGGTACAGGAAGAACTTAGGAATGTGTAACTCATTTACTGCATGTTATTGTGTAACGATGGTGCATGTCTTGAATACTGATGTGCATAAAAAATGGGACTGATTGTTCACTTTCCAAGAAGAAAATGCATTGATCTTGTGTTGTATACATCTATGTTCTTTCTTACTAATAAAATAGAGAAATTAAATTATACAAAATGTTGATCATATTTGATAAATAATTAATGATATTTTTATTTTGATCGTGTTTTTTGAATAAAAAATAAAAACTTTTGTAAAACAAAGTCAAATAGATGGTTTAAAGCACGTCAAGGTGAGGAGGGTAATAACAATTGAATGTAATCAATTTAATACCTAATTTACTGTCTATCATTAATTGAGGGCTGTTAACACGTCTGATTGGAGATTACTATTGATTTGAAGAGTTTTTGTAGTATCCAATACGTCAAAGAAGCAGAAACCTCTATAGCAAAGAGTTTAGAGTTGTAGTTGTTCCTGCATCATTCAATAAGATCCCAGAAGATGAAGGTAATTTTATTTAATTTTGAAAATGTTCAACTGTATAAAGATGATTTGATTCTAACTTTCATTTTTTTAATCAAAATGATTTGAGTTTCTGGAGAAAAATCAAATATATAGAGAATCAACAATTGAAACTTGTGAGTAACCATACTTTTGATAATGTATGAGTAGTTTAGATGATATTATAAGCGATTACCTAAATTTTACAATTGCATGTCTGTTTTGCAGCGCATACCCTCTTTCGTTTTACCTTCGCACGTTAAAAAGTTTGAAGAAAGAGTTTTGCTTCAGATTCCAAACGTAGATCGACATTGGCATGTAAAACTTTTATGCAAGGAAGATAAGATTTTTAAGAGTGATGGGATGGAAGAATTTTGTAAATTCTTCAGAATCAAAGCAGGTTCGATTATATGGTTCAAATTAGCTGTAGATAATGTCTTCAAAGTAAAAGTAGGAAAACCTGATGGCATTGAAAAGAATTATATGAACTACATAACAGCTTTGGTGTCAAGAAATCGAACACATGATAACCAAGGTAACAATTACATTGTTTTACTTCTATGTTGAGTGAACTTTGATTATCTTACATGTCACAACTATCAATTTTAATTTGTAGATGATGAATCTGTAAAGTTTGGTTTTTGCGTGTTTCTAATTCTTACCAAAGCAACTATAGTAACTATCCTTCAACACATGTTTATGATTAATCTATGTGGTGTGATTTTTGATTAACACATTGATGTTAATTTGTTACTCTTACAATTCAGCGATTTCCAGATTCGTTCTTCCAATCACACAATGATACCTTGGCATCTGATATTGTACTGAAGGTTAATTGCAACTACAATTGGATAGTAAAATGTGATATTGATAGATGTGTGCTGACTTCAACTGAAGAATTTCTGAATGCAATTGTACCACATAGATATTTTCCAATTGTTTTTAAATATGTTGGTATGAATACTTTACATGTTTCGATTTTTGATAAGTGTGGACTCGAAATAGAATATAAGAGACAGATTGACAATACTTCCAAAAGTTTGAATATTCAGTCAAGACGTTTAAGGAGTAGATAAAAGAAGCCGTGGTTCTACAATGACACACTATTGTCAACTAACAAGGCTCTGGTGCAGTATCTTGTGAATAGTTTTTCATATGCTGTTAATTGAATACAATTCACCATAAAAGGAATGCATCTTTATAGCAATGCAGAACATGTGGTATGTATCTCCCTTATAATTAATATATCTTTCAGGTCTTAAAAAATAATTTATCAACCTGTTTTGATTCTACAGATTGTGAATCATGAATTCTTTCAAAGCTTGAAAAAGTCACACCTTGGAGGAAAAATATGGTTTGTTCTTGGAAATCTAGAATTTCTCTTAACCTATGTTTGGATGGATGGAGAATTCCGATTCAATAGAGGTTGGAACAATTTTATACAAAAAACTGAACTGAAAATTGGTGATATGTTGGTTATACAACCACAGAAAGAGAGTTTCAAGTATCCGATTTGCATTATACCACGATGACGACTGAATATGTCCAAAATACTCTCAGGTTTTTGAATATTTCTATTATTGAGTGAAATATTTGCTTTAGGATTTGTACTAACCAAAAATTGACTATTGTTTACAGGGAACAACATCGGAGGTGCTACATTTGCTTCAATTGTCAATGAACATAGCCTGATAAATGGGAAAATTGTGAGTGAACAATATTTTTTTACTTCTATGTAATATTCTGAAGTACGCATGTAATTATTGGTTTAAAATTCCTTTATATTTTTGTTGTTAGGCTATACAAGTTTTGGTGCAAGTTGCATGTGCAAGAAGTTTAGGAAAAATAATTCACTGTCATCTTCAGAATGGTTCAACAGTAGATATACAGTATTTTACATCAGACTGTGCTTTCAATGGTTTTGAAAAGCTGTTTAGAAAATTAAGGATTGCTGTTAATGATGTCATCATAGTTTCTATATTTGATCCTTCAAACATTAGTCTGACTTTGTATAAAAAAACGGACCAGAACTTAAGTTGACAGAAGAATTTGTAACTCATATAGAAGAGAATGCAACTTCTCCCAAAAGAAGGAAGATTTCAGAATACACTACAACTCCAGGAGAAGAAATATTCGAAGTGGTGCACATTAAAGAAGAGATAGAAGGTACTTGACTGTTTACAATCTGTCATTATTAAGACCTGTGTATAAAATGCTTCGCATAATTGTTCCTTATCAAATTTGTAGGACTTAATTTATCAATACCTCAATCAAATAATGAACCAATTATAGCAGAAAATGAAGATATCTCTGCAAGTATGTATGTCTAATTATATACAAACTTCGTTTATTTTAATTGTATCATATTCATTATTGTTTTTTGTTTAACAGATCTATTAGCTAAATCAAATGAAATATTTTATGAAGTTTGTTTGTGTCCTTCACATGTTGATATGAAAAGCAGGGGTGTGGTGAGCTTTCTCCATAAAAGGAATGCATCTTTATAGCAATGCAGAACATGTGGTATGTATCTCCCTTATAATTAATATATCTTTCAGGTCTTAAAAAATAATTTATCAACCTGTTTTGATTCTACAGATTGTGAATCATGAATTCTTTCAAAGCTTGAAAAAGTCACACCTTGGAGGAAAAATATGGTTTGTTCTTGGAAATCTAGAATTTCTCTTAACCTATGTTTGGATGGATGGAGAATTCCGATTCAATAGAGGTTGGAACAATTTTATACAAAAAACTGAACTGAAAATTGGTGATATGTTGGTTATACAACCACAGAAAGAGAGTTTCAAGTATCCGATTTGCATTATACCACGATGACGACTGAATATGTCCAAAATACTCTTAGGTTTTTTAATATTTCTATTATTGAGTGAAATATTTGCTTTAGGATTTGTACTAACCAAAAATTGACTATTGTTTACAGGGAACAACATCGGAGGTGCTACATTTGCTTCAATTGTCAATGAACATAGCCTGATAAATGGGAAAATTGTGAGTGAACAATATTTTTTTACTTCTATGTAATATTCTGAAGTACGCATGTAATTATTGGTTTAAAATTCCTTTATATTTTTGTTGTTAGGCTATACAAGTTTTGGTGCAAGTTGCATGTGCAAGAAGTTTAGGAAAAATAATTCACTGTCATCTTCAGAATGGTTCAACAGTAGATATACAGTATTTTACATCAGACTGTGCTTTCAATGGTTTTGAAAAGCTGTTTAGAAAATTAAGGATTGCTGTTAATGATGTCATCATAGTTTCTATATTTGATCCTTCAAACATTAGTCTGACTTTGTATAAAAAAACGGACCAGAACTTAAGTTGACAGAAGAATTTGTAACTCATATAGAAGAGAATGCAACTTCTCCCAAAAGAAGGAAGATTTCAGAATACACTACAACTCCAGGAGAAGAAATATTCGAAGTGGTGCACATTAAAGAAGAGATAGAAGGTACTTGACTGTTTACAATCTGTCATCATTAAGACCTGTGTATAAAATGCTTCGCATAATTGTTCCTTATCAAATTTGCAGGACTTAATTTATCAATACCTCAATCAAATAATGAACCAATTATAGCAGAAAATGAAGATATCTCTGCAAGTATGTATGTCTAATTATATACAAACTTCGTTTATTTTAATTCTATCCTAATCATTATTGTTTTTTGTTTAACAGATCTATTAGCTAAATCAAATGAAATATTTTATGAAGTTTGTTTGTGTCCTTCACATGTTGATATGAAAAGCAGGGGTGTGGTGAGCTTTCTCCATAAAAGGAATGCATCTTTATAGCAATGCAGAACATGTGGTATGTATCTCCCTTATAATTAATATATCTTTCAGGTCTTAAAAAATAATTTATCAACCTGTTTTGATTCTACAGATTGTGAATCACGAATTCTTTCAAAGCTTGAAAAAGTCACACCTTGGGGGAAAAATATGGTTTGATCTTGGAAATCTAGAATTTCTCTTAACCTATGTTTGGATGAATGGAGAATTCCGATTCAATAGAGGTTGGAACAATTTTATACAAAAAACTGAACTGAAAATTGGTGATATGTTGGTTATACAACCACAGAAAGAGAGTTTCAAGTATCCGATTTGCATTATACCACGATGACGACTGAATATGTCCAAAATACTCTCAGGTTTTTGAATATTTCTATTATTGAGTGAAATATTTGCTTTAGGATTTGTACTAACCAAAAATTGACTATTGTTTACAGGGAACAACATCGGAGGTGCTACATTTGCTTCAATTGTCAATGAACATAGAATGATAAATGGGAAAATTGTGAGTGAACAATATTTTTTTACTTCTATGTAATATTCTGAAGTACGCATGTAATTATTGGTTTAAAATTCCTTTATATTTTTGTTGTTAGGCTATACAAGTTTTGGTGCAAGTTGCATGTGCAAGAAGTTTAGGAAAAATAATTCACTGTCATCTTCAGAATGGTTCAACAGTCGATATACAGTATTTTACATCAGACTGTGCTTTCAATGGTTTTGAAAAGCTGTTTAGAAAATTAAGGATTGCTGTTAATGATGTCATCATAGTTTCTATATTTGATCCTTCAAACATTAGTCTGACTTTGTATAAAAAAACGGACCAGAACTTAAGTTGACAGAAGAATTTGTAACTCATATAGAAGAGAATGCAACTTCTCCCAAAAGAAGGAAGATTTCAGAATACACTGCAACTCCAGGAGAAGAAATATTCGAAGTGGTGCACATTAAAGAAGAGATAGAAGGTACTTGACTGTTTACAATCTGTCATTATTAAGACCTATGTATAAAATGCTTCGCATAATTGTTCCTTATCAAATTTGCATGACTTAATTTATCAATACCTCAATCAAATAATGAACCAATTATAGCAGAAAATGAAGATATCTCTGCAAGTATGTATGTCTAATTATATACAAACTTCGTTTATTTTAATTCTATCCTAATCATTATTGTTTTTTGTTTAACAGATCTATTAGCTAAATCAAATGAAATATTTTATGAAGTTTGTTTGTGTCCTTCACATGTTGATATGAAAAACAGGGGTGTGGTGAGCTTTCTTGGACACAACTCTCAACTTCAATATTATTTTTTCGGAAACACAATAATGATTGTTTTTCGTTGTCAGCACTTGCACCAAGGATTACAAAAGTTACTAAGACACTGGCCAGATGAGGCAATAGCAAAACTGAGGGTTGGAAGTACAACTTGGGATGTGAGATTGATCAGGTGCAACAAATCACTTCGCTTTGGAGCTGGGTGGAACGATTTTGTGGACAAAAATAAGCTGAAAGAATCATAGAAGTTAACATGTAATTTTATAAATTCAGCAGAGAAACTGTTTGATTTCAAAATATAACTGGATTTACACCATGTTGGTTAAGTATTTGATTGTAAAGTTGGAGTTGTTTTAAGATAAAACTTTAAACGTGCTTGAATTTTGTGGCATTTGAACCATATATGTTGGAAATGTACTATGTTATATTTTTCAGTCTGCAATAGCTAAGTTATTCGATAGGTTGAAAATGTTCAGTAAGTATATAGCTTAAGAGACGTACTATGTTGGAAATGGATGACAATGTTGATTCATGCAATATCAATCATATTATGTGCAATCAGATAATTTGAACAGCTTCAAACGACCATGTACCTAATATCAACACCCATTAACATGGTTATTCACCCAAAAGGTTTCCCAAATCTCTCAATGGAAAAAGATTTTAAAATTTCTCAGAATATTGTATCTAAGCATTCAAATGCATACCTTCCTTGCATTAGTGTTTCATCTCAGATAATGAGGGTGGGATTCTTTATCAGTTCTGCAATGTCTGAATTGTCTGCAATAGAATAGATAAATGTCTCATCTAATATGACATTTTTTTCATTAAAATGTTGCAATACATGATTTTGGGACATCATGTTGGGAATGTTTTGACATCTTCGTAGCTATATATCAAAATATTAAAAAAAAACATAACTTTGCTTAACATCTGATAAAATATAAGGCATGTTTGAAGCTATACTGTTTGATTGTAGTAAAAATAGGTTACAAAACATTAAATCTAGGGGAGTACTAATTTTCTAACTCATAAAAAACTTCTTCGTAAACGACATTGTCAATAATTGTTGTCGTTCCACCTTCTACTCTCTCAATAAGCATTATCAATCCATCTGAAGAAGTAACATGACTAACTGCAACATAGAACTGACCATGTGTGAAAACAGATTCGGGTAAATACAATCCAACATGATCAAAAGACTGACCCTGAGACTTATTAATTGTCATAGCAAAACATAATTGCACAGGGAACTGCACACGCACAAGATTAAAAGGTAGAGTAGGATCGCTTGGACATAGTTCAATCCACGGAATTATATGCTTTGTACCACTATGAGTCCCACCAATTATTTCGAAACTTATAGTGTACTTTCTACACTTTCGAACTATCATTCTTGTTCCATTACAAAGACCAAGACTTTGATTCATATTTCGCATTAGCATCACAACAACACCTTCTTTCAACACTAAATCATGAGGAGGAAGGTCAGGAAGCTTGATGGAATTAAGATACTCCACAGGAAAAGTAGAACTCAAATTCTCGTCGTCATCGTTGCTTAGTGTTCTTACTGAATCAGCACTATTATAGGTGAAACTCTCTTCAGGTATCTTTGAAAGAACAACATTATTGACATGATCAACAACTTTATTCTTTGGAGTTGAAATTGCTCTCTGTCACAAATACTCCAAGTCTGTAAATCTACTTCCTAAATTGGGGTAAACTCTATCAATCATATCGTCTACTGTCGCTGAATCAGAGAGGATGCAAAATTCAGGAGGGACTTCAATTAAAAAATCATTATCTTTTGTTTCATCTAGAGCTTGACCAACATTCCCATCACCAACATCTAACACCCATTGAAAAAACAATTCCTTCATTTTTTTCTAATTCAGTATTACCAACATTTAATCTCATATTAGTCAATAACTTGAACAACTTGCATTCACGCCATAAAGGAGAAGATATAATGCATGCAGAGACAATATCACTTCTTGAACCTTTCGGAATAACCGGTAATATCTATCTAAAATCACCACCCGTTAACATGGTTATTCCACCAAAAGGTTTCTCAGATCTCTCAATTGATACAGATTTCATAATATCTTGAAGTGTTCGATCCGAGCATTCAAATGCGTACCTTCCTTGCATCGGTGCTTCATCCTAGATAATGAGGCTGGTACTCTTTATCAGTTCTGCAATGTCTGAATTGTGTACAATAGAACACATAGAAGTCTCATCCAATGATAGGGGAATTTTAAATCGTGAATGAGCTGTCCTACCTCCAGGCAGTAATGTCGCAGCTATATCTGAAGAAGCAACAGGTAAAACAATCTTTCTTTCAGACCTTAATTTGGTTATAATTGTGTTCCATAAGAATGTCTTCCCGCAGCCACCACTTCCACAAACAAAAAAAATACCACCATTGTCAAGATTCACATACTTTAAAATTGCATCATAAACCTGCCTCTGTTCATAATTGAGTTGCGAAAAAAGCCTTTCATGTTGGACAAACATTTCTTGCTTATTGTTGTGGCCAAAATCTCCATGGGCTAGATTTGGGTCCATTGGGCTTAAGGATCCAATCCGTATGATTAATATGGGTTATGATTGAGGTCCCTTAAGATAAATGGGGCCAAATAGCATGTGAAATGGATCTGGACAGGTTCAGGTTCCCGAGAGACAGGTTCCTGCAGACAGGTTCCTGAGAGAGAGATTCCTGTACGAGAACAGATTTATTCCAGCAGAATTCTAGTATGATTAAGCCTCTTATTCTTTAGGAGCAAGTTATAAATGTCAACTCCTTATTGGAATGTATTCCTTGGGCGCAGATGATCCTTGAATACTTCTAATTGAACTACAAATAGTAAATACACTCCTAGTCGGACTAGAACTCGAGTTCTATTCGACTTAGGTCGCCTATTCGTGGTTGCTTCTGGAGAAAAGGAGGTCCCCACGAATTAGGAACCATCTTGCCGCCTAACCAGACTTCTAGTCTAAAAAGAACTACGTGAACTTGATCCCTATATATACAAGGGTACGTAGGCACCTTGAGAACATGATTTTTACAAGCCTCGCAATACACCTACGAGATTCTTGAGAACACACGACACAAGACTCAAAGGAACTCGCGAGATTCTTGTAAACGCTCTCGAGCTCAGTTCAACCCCCATAAAAAAACCTCCATTCTCCATAGATTAGTTGATCGTTAGCCTTTACAACTCACCATAAACCTCTCAAAAGTTGTTACGAAATCCACTCATCAACATTGGAGCTAGAAGGCGGGCAGAGTTATCATCTTAAGAGTGGAAAGATGGCAGGAAGTTCAGATAGCGAAGCAACACAATCTGTAGAGAAGGAACCCCAAGGAGAAAGACTCACAACCCTCGAACATGCAACACAAAAGAAGAAGAAGAAGTCGAAGTTGGCATCAAGAAAGAAGGGTAAGAAAGCTAAGAGTTCTTCAAAGAAGTTGGACATTGACGAAGAAGAACGTGAAGAAAAGGTTAAGGAAGAGATCGAAGACCCAAAGAAAGATGCTGAAGGTGAAGAAGATGGTGAACCCAAGGATGAACAGCCTTCTGTTAAGAAAACTCGATTACAGATCTTGGCAGGACTTAAGAGTAAGAAGACTACGAAATCAGGAGCATCTTCTCAGAAAAAGAAAAAAGTGAAGGAACCTTCCATCGAGATAATTAAAGATGATTCAAGTTCAGGAAAGACCACGAACGATTCGAGCCTGGCAGATTCACAGGAAGTCGACGACAAAGATAAGGAAGCAAAGGATGATAGAGCCGGTGATTTGAATACTGAAGACCTCTAGAAGATTCTGGTAAAACTAAAGGAAGAAAAGCAGTCAACGACAGATGCAATAACCTCATCTCCATTCACCAAGAAGGTTAGAAAATCCTCGTTACCTAAATCCTATCGTATGTCAAATGAGTTTAAATTTGATGGCACTACGGATCCTGTGGAGTATCTGGGTCGTTTCAATACCGAGATGGAAGTTTATCAAGTTAAAGAGCCAACACGGTGTAGATTACCGGCTGCAACTCTTCATGGTGGAGCCCATCAATGGTTCAAGAGGTTACCATCAGATTCTATAGATTCTTGGGAGAATATGGGGAAGCTTTTCGTTACTCAATTTAGAGCTTCCGTGACTTTTGCACCCCCAACCAATACCTTGGCCAACATCAAACAGAGAGCAGATGAAACCTTGACAGAGTACCTCAAACATTTCAATGTAGAGGTTCCCAGAGTTAAGAAAGCTCCTGACGAGGTCATTATGAGCTTCCTGATTGCTGGAGTTAGAGCTGGTTCAGACTTATGGAAGGAGTTACAAGTACGTGAACCTGGTACACTAGCTGATTTCTACAAACAAGCTGAACTATATAAGTGTGTGGAAGAATCCTTGTTAAAGTTGAGAGAAATAGAAGATCTTGGAGATGAAGTTAGTCACAAAGGAAGCAAGCGAGAGAGGTCTCCAAGCCCGTAAGCATATGTTATTGGGGATCGAGCTCATTCCAAAAGAAGTAAAGCAAAATTGAAGACAAAGTGCGATAGTTATACCTCTTTGGTTGCTCCAGTGGACCACATCTTCACGGTTTATGGGAAAGAAGGAATATTTGTGAAGCCTGCACCTTTACCTATAGGAGCAAGGAAAGATCTGAAGAAATATTGTGACTTCCATGAGGATAATTGCCATGATACTTCCGAATGTAGAGCACTAAAAGACCAAATTGAGGAATTGATTAAAGCCGGGAAGCTCGCAGAATGGATAGCTCGAGGTGACCAGTAGCTGAAAGTTTGAGAGCTTCCTTAAAGTAGAGTTAAGAGACCTTTATTTATATATGTATTTCCTTCTTAGAACTGGGGGGTAGTGCATGTATACCTCCCTAGAAAGCAAACCTATTTCTTTCGAGTAGTTTTTAACGAAATTATGAGTAGTTCTTTTCCTTGTATTACGTCATACATGAGCTTATATTTAGCTAATAAAACAAGGAACGTACCTCATTCAATTCAGTGACCTGCTAGAAATACCTCACAAGTAATCTCTTTAAGTATCTCTTGTTTCTTACAATGAGTTAGCTCGCATAAGCTTAGAGGTACTGTATTGGGATATTTGTATTAGATATAGAGGTTCATTCGATCTCAGCGTGTTTCGTAAGAGGTTAAAGAAGAAAAGGGAAGACATGTTAAAGCTACAAGCAAGAATGATATGAAGAAATTATAGTATCTATTTGGGCGTTAAGGAGAATTCGAAATGGTTGAGGATTTTGAGGAAGAGTAGCTACAAGAATCTGACATGAGTATTTTGAAGAAAATACACAGTACTCAACTTCATGGATGAATATTCAACGACTTATTAGAGATTATCGAAGAATTATGAAGCTTCTTGGAGTTAGTTCTTCATCAAAGACAAGCTTCCCTGAAGAACTGGGGGGTAGTAAAATTACTATAGCACATGGTACTTTGAAAATTGAGGATTTCAAAACTTTAAGAATTCAGGTCCACGAACCTCACCATCGGGTTTAGGAAGCTCACGATTTGGTTCAGGAACCTTACGGATTGATTTGGTCTAGTATCTTGAAGAGCAGCATGCTTGCATCATGAACACGTCAATGAGTTTTCAAATCTAACGGAGGCTTCCACTTCACATCTGATCAGTCTACAGAAAGATCCAGGTGTTTCCTCTCCTTTTATGCTTACATATTCGTAGAAAACCTCCTAGGTGCGCTTTGCAAACTCTTACTATTCATAAAGCATGATTAAATATTTATGTTGTTGAGGTCTTATATGCGATAAAGCTATGATCATGTCTTGATTATGTTTCTTGATGTTAGAATGCACATGTACCTAACAGATTATAGGTTCCTAGATATTTACCTGCATCTCACAGGTTCCTTGATATTTACCTATACCTTGCAGGTTCCTTGTTATTTACCTGTAATTCGTAGGTTCCTTGATATTTATTTGTAGCTTGCAGGTTCCTTGATATTTACTTGCAGTATACAGGTTCCATGTATTTACCTTTAGTTAACAAGTTTCGTGTTACTCACCTGAAGCTCAAAAGTAACGGCTTCCAGGTCTAGTTGTATTTATATGTGTCTAGTAGATTACTCGTTATTCTCTTGTAACTGACATATTGCAGGTTCATTGATATATACCTGAAGCTTGTATGTAATAGCTTCCAGGTTCATTGACATTTATTAGAAGCCAATTGTTGATAGTTTCTGATTAGCAGCTTCCTACTTGAAGTTCCCAGCCAGCTGATACCTGAATAGAAGAGAGTGTACTTACAGCAAGAGCTCCATGCCTTTAGAGGATTAATCTAGTGCCCTTTTGGATTCTCTTTGTGCTCTATTCAAGGATTCAATTAGAGCCCAGAAGGACTCACTAGGTTCCCTAAGCATATCCATGAATTCACCTAGTGCCCTTATGGATTCTCTATGTGCCCATATAGGTTCACTTAGAGCCCAAAAGGATTCACTTGGTGCTTCATGCATCGACGCGAATTTGTTTGGTATCTTGATGGATTCTCTGTGTACCCTTCTATGGATTCATTCGGTGCCCAATTGGTTTCGGTTTTTGCCCTTAGCAGAAGTTCACATAACGACCAGTTGGATTCACCTTATGCCCTTATAAGGATTTGCATAGAGCCCAGAAAGATTCACTTTGAAAGCCCTGTTAGCCGCAGGCACTTGATAGTTAGAAAAGATTTGCAAGCACGAAAGATTTACTTCGAAAAGCCCTATGAATCGTAGGCACGCATTCAAAAGTCCCATAAGCATGTGGGCACCTAGTTAAAGGTTTTGGGAACCTAAGCATGGGTAACCTAACCTAAAGTTTGCTTGTACTTGAAAATCCTTCAAAGGGATTCATCTTGTGCCCGTACGGATTCACTTGGTGCCCCTAGAATTTGAAATGACTCATCATGTGCCCTATAGATTCTCTTTATGCCCTCTTCAGGATTCACTTAGAGCCTATAAGGATTCACTTGATGCCAGAAAGGAATTAACTTAGTGCCCAACCGGATTCTCTTCGTGCTCTTTCCATGATTCACCTAGAGCCCGGATGGATTCACTTCGTGCTCCCTAAAGCCAAAAGGATTCATTTGACGCCCAGTCGAATTCTTTAAGTGCCCTTCTCAGGATTCACTTAAAGCTCAACTGGATTCGTCTTATGCCCTACTAAGGATTCACTTTGCGCCCAATTGAATTCTCTAAGTGCCCTTCCCAGGATTCACCTAGAGCTCAATTGGATTCGCCTTGTGCCCTCATCAAAGTGATACATAGATGAATACTGTCACTTATAAAGCTTGTGTATGATCGAAACATGTACCGTACTACTAACAGGTTCTTGATAAAGCAGCTTGCAGCATCCTTGATGATCATCAGAAGCTTTTAGTTAATAGCTTCCAGCTTCCGGTTTTCGACCCATAGTTTATAGCTACAGCTTCCAAGTTTAGTGATATTTAGCCGAAACAAGCAGCTTTCAGTCCACCGCTTCAACAAGCTATAGGAAGTTCGCGCGTCATGACGGCTCCGGGGGTACCTCAATTCCCCTATGTAAGCTTGCATAGAGAAGAGATTCCATCTTCCAGGTTCAGTAACGGAACCTCAATCCATATCGGCATGATGAAGCACAGATAAGTTCTACTTTCATGCCTTTATATCCTTAACTATCATGCACATTTCCTGTTAATGAGAGCTTATATTCTGTCATGCTTAGATACATGTAGCTTTTAATGCGTATATTGCATTATCTTTAGAAATGAAATTTATGTGAACTTGTACTTAGGATGTTATCATGCCCTATAGGTTTACAGTTTACGCAACATATATGCTTAGTTTATGATCTCGAACTTGTTAGTTGAATCAGCCAAGTAGTTAATTGATATGCCACTTGAGAAGGTAGCAACATATATAACGTAGATAATCATTCATACTTGCATACATGCATCACTTATATGTGAGCTAGTCAGCTCGTATTACTAATCTGTATTTCTTAGTTTTCTTAGTGTTGTGCCCAAAATTACCAGGGCTCGATTTAGACCTATTAAGTCATAGGTTCCAATCCACAAGTAGTGTATAAGTCAGGAGACAAATCTAGTACTCGATATGAAGACCAAACGCGGAGAAATAAGCATTAGCTGAGAAGACAATCAAAAGGTTATGAGTATCAAGACGTTTCTGATGAAGCAGTAGTTGAGCAGATTACGAATGGACCAGGTTCCTTCCCGCAGAAGAGCCCGAGTCAGCCTAGCAGCAACAATGAGGACAACAAGAAGTACATGGGAACCACAGAAAGGCTCCCCAGATTAACAAATTTGTTATTTGTGCAGGTACAGTTTCCTGTAGAGAGGTTCTTGAGTATAGACAACAGAGAGATCTAGAAGCCAGCCAGAAAGAAGCAGACTTATTACTGGAAGAGTACTCCTAGGACGCAGTTGATCCTAGATTACCTCTAATAGACGGACAGTAGATAGTCAAGCAAAAAGCAGCTTAGAGATGAAGAAACGTCTCGAGCAATCAAGTTATGATTTTCAAGGTTAACCTCATGCGCTTTTAAGGATTCATCCAGTGCCCTATTGGATTCGTTTTGTGCCCTCAGCATAGGTTCACATAACGCCCAACTAGGTTCACTTTATGCCTTTATTTGGATTCACGTGGTTCCATTGACAATCTTAATATTCGCCTTATCCATTTTAAAGATTCATCTAGTGCCCTATTGGATTCGTTTTGTGCCCTCTGCATAGGTTCACATAACGCCCAACTAGGTTCACTTTATGCCCTTAATTATTTGGATTCACTTGGTTCCCTTGGCATTCTTAAGGCTCACTTAGTGCCCAATTAGATTCGCTTTGTGCCCTCATCAAAGGATTCACTCAGCGCCTAATTGGATTCACTTTCTGCCCTTGTCACAATTCAAGGAAGAAGATAAAGACCTGCACGGTTCACTCAGAAGAAATATGGGAGCACTGAAGGGATTGGACCTCAAAATATTAAGCTATTTAGGTTCCTCTCGCATCCTATGACTTCGAGGAACCGGGGGGTAGTTGTTGTGCCCAAAATCTCCATGGGCTAGATTTGGGTCCATTGGGCTTAAGGATCCAATCCGTATGATCAATATGGGTTATGATTGAGGTCCCTTAAGATAAATAGGGCCAAATAGAATGTGAAATGGATCTGGACAGGTTCAGGTTCCCGAGAGACAGGTTCCTGCAGACAGGTTCCTGAGAGAGAGCTTCCTGTACGAGAACAGATTTATTCCAGCAGAATTCTAGTATGATTAAGCCTCCTATTCTTTAGGAGCAAGTTATGAATGTCAACTCCTTATTGGAATGTATTCCTTGGGCGCAGATGATCCTTGAATACTTCTAATTGAACTACAACTAGTAAATACACTCCTAGTCGGACTAGAACTCGAGTTCTATTCGACTTAGGTCGCCTATTCGTGGTTGATTCTGGAGAAAAGGAGGTCCCCACGAATTAGGAACCATCTTGCCGCCTAACCAGACTTCTAGTCTAAAAAAAACTACGTGAACTTGATCCCTATATATACAAGGGTACGTAGGCACCTTGAGAACATGTTTTTTACAAGCCTCGCAATACACCTACGAGATTCTTGAGAACACACGACACAAGCCTCAAAGGAACTCGCGAGATTCTTGTAAACGCTCTCGAGCTCAATTCAACCCCCATAAAAAAACCTCCATTCTCCATAGATTAGTTGATCGTTAGCCTTTACAACTCACCATAAACCTCTCAAAAGTTGTTACGAAATTCACTCATCAACACTTATCATAACTTGTTTCCTCAAGAATCAGTCTATTACGGTGTCTTTCCAGATATATTGAATCTGGCATAGGCATCATCGGGAAAGATTTCAAAGATTTCCCAATTGAATTCAACATTATTTCTATTTCTGATGCATGAAAAAATATATTATTAGAAATATATTGTCCACGTTAAATAATTTAATAATATATTGCATAATATATACCATAATGAAGAAAAAGTACCTGCAAGAGTGTAATTGTAAAGTTCTTCACTCAAATTCAATGATGAATTCCTGGTCAATAATCTTCACTTTTTTTGAATGTCATCGGACATTGGTTGCCAAAGTTCAATCCACAAGTTTTGTACATCTGCAACATTGCAATTGACTATAATATGTACAAACATCTACCTTAGTTGAGGTGGAAATGCAGTACGTTCATTTTCTCGAAACGCTTCATGCCATTAATTGTCATCATTGAGTAGTCCTAATATAGCACATGTTTCCTGAAAGTGTCATATGTGTCATTATCAACAGTTCTTAGATCCTCATAACATTTTGGACCACGTACTCTTGTCAACAGCATTCTGAGATACCACATTTCACCGGCTGAGTAATGAGATTTATACATTCTTCCAACCATTGTACGTTTCTTTCTCATAGTCCAAGTACAACTGTCTGAATTCCATACATAAAACCTAGGAATTTCTTGATATGTATATTTTCGAGCATCTTCATTACTTTAGCAAAGTTCAAAGAAAGCTTCCAACTTGCTGTTTTTCTGTTCAGCCCTTTCACAAACAGACTACAAATTATCTGTTTCTATGAAAGTAACATATTTCTGATTAGGAAGATGGAAGGAAAGACGCTCAACAGGAATGCTCCGATGATGAATATCATATTCAAATATTCTATGACATGCTTCGGGTCCACATACATACCTAAAAATACATACATTTCAATATTATCATTGATTGAAAAGGAATAAATAGTCAGAGTTTAAATACGGATATACTGTCATAGTACATACCGCCCATCCAAATACATTTTAATCTCATTCCGAGGTTTCCTTGATGAAGAGCTAGACGCTTCATTTGAACTGGTAGATTTAACCAATACAGTAGCTCTGTCTGATCCTTTTAAGCAATATTTGAACAGATATTTAATACAATGACCATGATTGCAAATTTCGATATTCATATGACGCATATAACGGACCAATAGATTTCTGTTATATGGGACAACCCAGGAATTGTCCAACAGAGCACCCCTGCATTTAATTGTATGTCCAGTTTTCCTTCTCTTGTAAATTTGAAATCCAGAATCATCAAACATTATTGTTGAACAATACCTGTCGAAAAAAACAGAAACATTTAATCACATACAAATAAAAAAACAGTTTTTGGAATTCTATGTCACAAGAAATCTTACCTTTTTGGGAAATTCCTTGTACATCTACCACCTTTCATGCAAGGAGAGTTTTCATATCCAGGACCACATGGTCCATGCATCATGAACTGCTTCACAGCTGCATCCATATATATATCCTTTCGCCAATCAGGAATTTCAACACTAATAAATTTGTCTATATTACTGTGTAAAAAATTCAGGGAGTTTGAATCAAGCCAGACTAATATATGCGCATGTGGGAGGCCTCTTTTCCGATATTCAACAACATACATAACTGCAACAAAGTTAACAACAAACAACAGTTAGTTCATTTGGTAATAAATTGAACATTTAAAATAATGTACAATTGAAAAGATTTTAAAAAACATACTTGAAACACACTTTCCAAAAAAAATTCTTATTCTTAATATCATCGTTAAGTTGATCCAACTTAAGTTTGAAAACCCTCGCCAAGATATCAGGATTATCTTGTAGTTGTTTCGATGGTACATGTTTCAACATTTCTTGAACTTCTTCCCATGCAGCATTACATGTCATTGTCAGGAATATTGTCGGATAACCAGTTTCACGGCAAATAGCAAGAGAGTCCATAAAATATTGCTGCATATATCTTGGAGAACCGGTGAAGGATGATGGCAGAATATATCTTTTTCCAACTGTGGACGGATCAACCAAGTTATCTTTTGTCATGATATCTTTTAAATTATGATAGAGATCAATTCTCAGTTTGTCTTGATTGAGTGCTAACCAAGTCAGTCTAGACTCTTCAACTGATGAAAAAGAACTTATAACATAATGCTGAAACAATCTTCCTCCATATCGTAAAGTCTGACATGTACACAATACAGAAGAGTTATAAAACTATAATAAATTTCACATAAAATTTGGAAACCACAAAAAACTAAAGAAACTTAAATACCTTGATCTGGGCGAATATGAAATTGATAAGAATAAAATTCCTTAATTGAAACATATTCTCTCTTTTTGTCAACAACTTTATTAATTTTTGAGTACTTGATTTTTTCATGAAACCCATCCTCGCCACGTGGAAACAACAAAGGATATTGTAGTGGCATCATCAATGGATGAACATCACTAATTCATTCCAAATGATCCATCTTATTTTGTATGAGAATGTCACGTTTTCCACATGTGTATCCAGGATCTCCAACAATTAGCGCAACTACTTCATCACCATCAGTAGCGTTATTTTCATGTCCACTTTCTGTCCTCGAAACTTTCATAACAATCTTCAAATCAATAATTTTATCTTCTTCAAAACGGTCTTTCGCTATACGAAATTTTTTGCCCAATGGATTTATCTCATCTAACATATCAAGCAATCCTTTCAAAGCATTTGCATCAATACCATTGCAATTATCTTTGTTAACAGCCCTCATTCTATTATTGACTTCATTTTGAGTGTCATATATATAAAGCTGACAAAATTTTGGAGTCTTGTCATCATCAGGCATTAAACTGCCATACTGGTGATAATGAAGCCCAAGAATTCTATAAATGTAAGGTCCTCTTGACTTGCTTATTGAATGATCAATCTTACCACCATTAGACGTCATACAAACCATTGAATTATAGACACGCATATTTTACAAGAATGGTGGGCCCCTTTTAGGATCAGAGTACAACTCTTGCAAAAATTGCGGAACACTTTCTGCTTTTGGCAAACTTACTTGACCATTGCAACAACATATTGAAAATAAAGGATCACCATTTTTTACCTGCTTATTCACGCGTTCTTCATTCCACATGATGGCACCACAAAATTTACACTGTTTTGAAGGAGGACTAAGACTGATATATTCAGGACATGGTGGCAGATCTTTAAGGTTTATGCTATCAGGTCCAAAAATACGAACAACTCCATTTGCACTTTGTGGAATGGCATCATCGATGTCAGACAGATCAATGTATGTATCAGAGGACGATAAGTCATCTTCCAAATCAGGATCATTGGCATTAGAATGATATAACTCATTGTCATCTGTTTTACATAGAAAAAACTTTCAATAAAAAAAACAGGGAAAAAAAGTTATAATATTAAAACATGTATATCAAGCAAAACAACAGTACCAAAATTTTCAAAGTCATTAACCGCATTAATGTGATTCAACCAAACATCATCTGTACCTAACTCGGTATTTAAGTCCTGACTCCCATGATCTTTGTGACGCCCCTAGATCCGGGGTCGGAGACCTAGGCGCTCACGGTCCATTTTCCATTAATAATATACCTGTTCTTGCACATAATATATAAAACAGCCATCGACCCCACAATAAAACTCACACCGCACACACACACAGAGGTTAGAGTCTCAGAAACGTCATACACTTGATTGAACAAAAGTAAAAGTTTCAGAGTTATTACAGACCAAATTAAATAGCATTTATGCTACCAGCAACACTTCGATATGAAGCGGAGTTGGCGGCTTGAAAGTTTGTTACGGTACACTGCTTTGCACAGGTCATACTTATAAATAAAACGTACTAACAAAAGTTGCCAACCAATCCGGCTAATGGGGCCTACCGGTGGAATCTCAACTGCTGCCTCGGGTCTAGTCACCTGTTTTCGGGCAGTCTGTCTGGGTCTTGCCATTTCTCTTAGCTGTTGTGTTTGTAAATTTGAAAACAAGCAAGAGTGAGAAAATATAGCTCAGTAAGAAATATATGTATAAGGTAAGCAATATAACATTACATGTGTTTAGCAGTTATTAAACTCGTTTATATCAATCAGTTATAAAATCACTTGTCATCGTTGATAAATTTCAAAGGTGCACCAATACGTGCCCTTGTTTTCAAAATAAACTTGCAGTTCTAGATACTGCATAGAGTCAACATCTTTCTCATCAAAATAGAACACTATCAGCAACTTGGCACATAAGCCAAAGAAGCAGTGTCAGAGCATTTTTCCAAAATGGAGGAATGGGACTTAAAGAAAACACAAAACCTGACAGGGATTGACGATGATCAGTCGCCACATCCTAGTCCAATAATCGGCGGGTCTTCTCTACCGGTAGAAGGATAGAAACTACATCCGTAACTATCCCCGGGTGAAAACTACATCCGTAATCACCCTCGATGAAAACTACATCCGTAATCATCCTTCGGCAACACCTGGGACGGAATAATAATTGATGGACCGCCTGGCTCACGACCGCTTACACATCCCGGGAATCGTTCGTCAACGGTTCCCACACCTGCCAGAGTCCCTTTTTCTTTTTCTTTTAAGAACTTGATTTTGATTGAAAACTGAGTAATTGAGGTTCGACATCAGTCGACCGATGATTCTTGAAATCTTACAAGAAGCAAACCTGACCGGGGGTTTTCGAAAATTTTTTGAGTTCGAAAGAGTTCGGGTTTGAAAGTATTAAAGGTATCTTGGATTAGCTTTGTCTTTAAAATAATGATCAATAATTAATAAATGGTATTTTAAAATTTAATAATAATAATTAATAAAATAATAATTAAATTAAATTAGCTTTTAATCCAAGATAGGTATTTTTGAGTATTTATGATGATATAAAAATAATTACCTAAGTATACGATACTTCCCGAATGACCCTTCGGGTTTTCGCAATTTAATTACGATATAATAATATACCGCTCCCTGGTCAATAGTATATATGGACCGCTACGACCTCTATTGCTAGAGTCGTTGTCCGAAGAAAACATTTCATTCTAAGTTCAAGGGGTGCAAACATATATGTGCTTATACATCTCAATTTCATCATTACTTCAATAAGCATAAACATTTGATATGATTGAAAACTACAAACACAACAGTGAAAGCCCTTATATATGTAAGTTTTGAAAAGTAAACTTGCCTTGGTGAGGTTGGGGTGGTCGAGCTTGCGGAGTGGAATGATCTATACATAATCAATAACCGTTCGTTAGTACCTTAACAATATCTCTTTTAATTGCGAGGTTTTAGGGGGTACAAAATTAACGTAATGACTTCATCTTATGACTCTCTTGCCCTACTATAGGTCCATGTCATCACTCGATTACGCTCGTCACTTATTCGGCTTAATTTGGTTACCATATCCGAATCATATCCATTCCCCCTTAAATTACACTCCACTTACGACTTTTTCACTTGCGCGAATTTTAATATAACATTTTTATAAAATTGAAAAATACATATTTTAATCCAATTATTTTTGGGTAGCCTTCACCACTGCATTTACTAGCTCCTCTAATTTTTCCATGATCCTACATAAATTTTTAGGGGTTTAAACAAGGTTCACAAGGGGACCATTTAGTGCAGTCCGGATTCCAGAAACACATTTCACTTCTCAGGCCATAACTCAAAATATACATCACCTAGTCATGAACCTTATATTTCTGGAAACTACATTCAAATACCTTTACAACAATATATATTAGGACTTCAGGGGACAAGATTTAGGGGTTCAAAACCCTCCTACAAGACAGTACAAGTTCCTGGAAAATTACTCAGCATGCTTTTACCACTTAACCATCCAAGAATCTTATATAAACATCACAACCATCATCTAAACCACCAAGATCATACTCTATAACATACATGGAGTTACATACACTAACCACAAGCTTAAAAATCACAACCACAACATTTAAACTCAAGATCTACATCATCCATAACTTATATGTCCAAGATTTACACTAATATCCATGGATCAAACATTAAACATCACAAATACTACATGGCCAAGAGGGGTTAGGGTTTTTATACCTTCTTGAGTATCTAGGAGCCTTGGGTATGCCTTACAAGTCTCAAGAACACCTTGGATGAGCTCCTACAATCCTTACAACTCAAGATCTAAATGAAAACTAAACATTGTTACTATTCAACAAAACTTCAACAATTTATAACTTGAAAACTAATGGATGAAAAGGGTTGGAATTCATAGTATACCTTCCTTATATGATGTAGAGTACCTAGGATTTTTTCCTTGAATTAAGAGTGAAGAGAAGTGGAAGAAAGAATTCTTCTTCCCCTTGTTTTTGTGTTTGGCCGAGAGCAACAAGGGCTTGGGGGGGAAGAGAGAGTTTTTGTTTTGTTTTTGGTGTTAGTTGAATAAAGTGAATTGTGTGGTTGATATGTATTAGGTGTATGTATATGTATCACATGTTGCAAGTCTAGTGTCTAGACCACCATACCTCCTTGTCTCCTTGGACAATGTACCAAACTAGTTAATATTCCTCTTGCTATCTTTGCATTGCTAGTTTGCTTTCCTAACTACTTAGTTGCATGGGACATGCATGCAATATCATTCCTTGTATCATTATTCTTCCACCAATGCTTGTCACTTAATCTTTAATTCGTATCGTATCTTAATTAATTCCTCGTAATAATATTTTGTCGCGTAGAGATTTCCCTTGTAATTCCTTAAGTACCTATTTGTGTAAATTCCTCGAATATCCATAACTCCTCGTCATAATTCCTAATAAATCTTTTAATACTCCAATAACTCTCAAGTCCCAATTTTTATAAATCTTACTAACAATAAGATTCTTGCCTTCAACAATCTTCCCTTTATCTTACATGGTGAATGTAACAACATAATTTCTCAGACAATCAATTCCATTAAACAACAGGGATGACTAAAAAGGTTCCAAATTGACAATGTTATATGATATTATATAAAAGAAAATATTACAAAAATTAGGGTTCTTACAATCTTGAATTATTTTTTCCGGTAAAGATTTGGACGAAACTGCATATCAGATATAATTCTGTTAAACTTTTGTAATAAAGTAGTACTTAATAGCTGTTGATTGCTAAAGTGGCAATAAAAATACCAAATCGATTAGAATGTTGTGAAAATACTTTTTCCAAATCCCGTGGTCTAATATCTATTGTCCATTTACCTAAAACAAATGAAACAAATATTGGTATATAATTGTATACTGATGACAATTTATGGAATTTCAGGTACTATACAAATTTACGTGATTCAGCAATACCATGAACATTTGTAGTCTTTCCAAGATTTAAATGTCTTTGAAAATCTTCCACGCAACTGAGCAATAATTACAGGTTAGTATATTATGTTTAAATAAAATGCAATATAATTGATGCTTCATGTTATCTTTCTGCAAAAACCTTTTTCCTTTAGAAGATAATTGATCAGACACAGCCATCACGTCTTTATTTTTCAAAGGTCTCCCACGTTTTACAGGTTCTTTCATACCTTGCAATAAATCATCAAAACATCATCAGATGGAAATACATTTTTTTTAAAAAAACAATTGTGCTAACTATTTTACCTTTTCTGGAAACATAACATCCAATTATGAAATGATGAGTATGCATAATAAATAGACTAAATTATATATTAAATAATTTCCCAACCAAAACACATACCATGTAGATTTGTAATGTTTCCAAGAATAGATTGAGTTTGTCCTTGAGAATTTGTATTGCTAGACGGAGACGACAATTTATTGTTGATGATAAGTTGTCCACAATCACGTGATCCTGCAATCTTCTTTCCTTTTTCTACATGAATAAAACCAATTTGAAGAATTTAATAAATTGCAATTACGTAGACAACTATTTCTAACTTAAGAAATGTGCATTTACCATGTACATTTGTATTGTCTCCAAGAATCAATAGAGAGTTTCCTTTAGAGTTTGTACTATCAAATTCAGGTGTCAAATCATTATTGGACTTACGTCTTCCACAATTAATAATCTCAGGAACACCTGCAATATAAGGTGTGGGATGTTGACACAGGACCCTGATAGTATGTGTTTGTAAACAAAGATGTACTTACTCAAAGGAGTGACACGACCATCGATCATTTTCCCACTGTTAAAGAGAAACGTAAGAATAAACACAGTAAAATCAATTAAAACAATATAATAAAAGCAAGGTCATGCCATTTATTTACATTTGTAGATCTTGAGGAGTAGCTGGCATTAATCCTAAATCCCGTTTTGCTCTTTGTAAATCTGAATGGCAACTGAGCAATAGTTCCAGGTTAGTCTATTAAAATTCAATCTGGTGCAATATAATGGATGCTTTATGTTATCTTTTTTAAAAGACCTTTTTCCTTTAGAAGATAAATTATCAGACACAGCCATCACGTCTTTATTTTTCTTTGGTCTACCACGTTTGGCAGGTTCCTGTATATCTGTAAATAGAGCATCAAAAGTGGGAAAATTGGATCAGCATTTTTGTAAGTCTGGTAACGGTGTTAACTATTTTCCTTTTTCATACAACATGTCGTCCAATAGATTGGAAGATGAAAATGCATAATAAATAGAATAGGTAGAGTTTCACAACCAAAACACATACCATGTACATTTGTAATGTCTCTAAGAATTGATCGATTTTGACCTATTGAGATTGTACCACCAAACTTAGGTGTCAAATCATTATTGCAAATATGTTTCCCACAGTTGGTAATATTGGGAACACCTGCAAGATAAGATTTTGAACTATAATAAAATAAACTAAAAATATGTGATGGTAAACAGAAAGGTACTTACTCAAAGGAGTGACATGATGAGGAACCATTTTCCCACTGTTAATAGAAAATGGAAGATTTAACATAATTAAATCAATATAAATAATGTAATAAAAGCAAGTTAAGCCCATCGTGTTTACCTATGTTGAGCTTGAGGAGTAGCCGGCATTATTCCTAAATCAATATCAGATTTGAAAGATTAATGCCAAGTATGTAGAATAATAATCTTTAACAAAAATACATTAAACTTACTTGATGTGGTATTAGTTATTGAATTTTCTTGAGCGGAGTACTTTATAGGTCTCCCACGTTTTCTAGGAATTGCAGACGAAGAACTCGAACTATCAATAAGATTATCACAACCATTAACCTGCGAAAAAGATGTCGTTAGTAAAAGAGAATATATGGCCTCATTAGCAACTATAAAGATCAAATGAATGGAAGCCAATACAATATATATCAATAATCAATACCGCAGATGTAACTACACGATTTTCTTTTCTAGATCTCCCACGTTTTTTACCAATACCAGACGAAGGATTAACCTGAATAAAAGTAGTTGTTAGAAGAAGAGAATGATGATTAATATTCAATAGACATCGACAATCAATACCTGAGATAAATTTCCATGAAAAACTTCTTGATAAAATGGTTGATTTTCATTCTGAGAAATCTCGTCACGCATAAAATCCATGATTTGATAGTTAGAGAATCAACATTGCAAAAGAAGAATGGGTTTTAACTAGTTGATTTTCATTCTGAGAAATCTCGTCACGCACAAAATCCATGATTTGATAGTTAGAGAATCAACGTTGCAAAAAAAGGATGGGTTTTAATCATTAAATGGATCGGACATGACACAACGACAAACTCGATTGTATAATATAGAATTTGAAAAGCGTTTCCACGAAAAGGAGGAGAAGAAAGCACGTCAGTAGTAAACAAAACGTCAGAAAGAGATGATTGTTTAGGGTTTGTTTGGAAAGCAGCGAGCTTTTATATTTTACAATAATTTATGATGTAAGCATGACATCACTTTTTTCCAGGATTTAGTACTAATATTGATTTAAAATTCATCGACTTTAATCTACCTATTTTTAGAAAAAAGTGAATTTCATTCCCTAAAAAAAGGGGGGGAAAAAAGAGAGAGAATTTGTTATTTTTTTCTTTAATTTTCTTTAAACAAACAAGTAGTTACAGCTTCATCGTTTGCCTGATGAACTAGAGACTAGAGTACGCCAAAGTGCCAAACACATCCTTGATAAACTCCTGTTACTCCCGACCAAACATAAACTACAACCTTAATTAGGGTTTATCAATTTTCTTCTCTGAAACACAGACAGAGACATGGCTACAAATTTCATAATCAACCCAGATAAAATCCAAACATTCTTCACACAAATCGAGGCACGCAAAAACCTCTTAACCTCAATCACTGATTTCCACAAAACCTTAACAACCCACTTCACTTCTTTGTCTGAAACCCTAGCTCAAAAATCCCGAACTCTTGATTCCCGAATTGATTCATTCAATACCCACTCCAAGAAATCACTTCAATTGTTAGAAAACCGTGAGAATTCGATACCCGAAAGAGAGGCTAGTTTGGTTGCTAGAATTAATGAGCAGAAGAGTGTTTCGATATCGGATATTGAGAGTGACAATGTAGGTAGGAATTTAGGTGAGTTTTTGAGAATGTACTTTAGGAGGATGGATGGGAGTGGTTTGATCAAGTTTTTGTTAGCGAAAAGGAAAGAGTCGGTTGCGTTGAGGTCGGAGCTTGGGAGTGTTGTGGAGGAGGCGGTGGATGTGTTTGCGTTGGTTCTTGATGTTGTGGAGGAGTTTGTGGGGTTCAAAATTGAAGGGGGGGTTGGAATGGCCGATAGGAGGTGGGCGTGTGGGTTGTTGATTCAGGTTGTGGTGCCGGTTGAGGAGGGGAAAGTAGGGGAGGTTTTGGTTGGGAGGAGTTTGAAGGAACGGGCGGTCAAGGTGTTGGAGAAGTGGAAGGGGATGTTGGGTGGTGGAGGAGAGAGTGGGGTTGGTGCGGGGGAGGCTACTATGTTTTTGCAAATTGTGTGTGGGTTTGGGTTGAGGGATAGGTTTGAGGAGAAGCTTTTGAGGAGTATGGTTTTGGAGTTTGCGGGGAGGAGGGATATGGCTAAGATTGCTGCTGCGTTGGGATTCACGGGGGAGAAAATTATTGGTATGGATTGAAATTATATGCATTGTTTTGTTATTTGCTGTTTAATTTTATCGGTTCGTAAATTTTAGCGACATTGATATGATGTTGGTATTGAAAAAGTATGTAAATCTTTATGCTTATTTCTCTCGTGTTGATCATTTTAATTTGTAACTGTGTGGAGGGGTTCACTTAGTATGTGCATATCTGAACATTTTACTCTACAATGAAACGTTAAAATGTTCTGGCTCTGATTACAGTATGATACACATGTTTATGTACATTTCATTGCTCAAAGAAAATTATACGTTATCTAATATGCATGACATAGGAACTAAATCATATTGAGGACACATAAGTGCACATATGGTCTTAAACCTTGCCAACTGAACGTTGAGAGTAGTGATGCTTGTGTATATTTTAAGGCTTTATGGTTAGTCCTGTGCTTTGTGCTTTGAATTGTGAAAGTTATGTTTTCTATCTCATTGACATATTTAGGCAAACACAATGAACTCATTTATGTCAGACTAATTTGTAACATTGGAATTGTTTCTCTTTTGCACTTCTTGATGAACATGCTGGTTTTGCCGTCAGATATTATTGATGAGTTGGTAAAGAGTGGAAAGGAGGTTGAAGCTGTGTATTTTGCTACCGAGTTTGGTTTAACTGAGCAGTTTGCTCCAGTTTCTTTGCTCAAATCACATCTCAAAAATATCAGGAAAAATGCAAATGCTGTAACAAAGAGTGGGAAGTACAGTGCAGCTGCAGTGGTAAGTTGACTTTGTATTCCTTTTCTTGTGTTCATTAATATTTCTGTCTAGCTTTGTGGATTTGTCTTGGATGTTTGAACCTACTCCGGCCGATATAGATTGTTTTCTGTGCCAGTCAATTGATGAATTTATCATATCCGTACACAGACAATGAAAAAAGAAAATTGCAGCATATAAGATCCAAGCGTGTATATGGATCAAAATTCAGTCCCACACCCATGGTGGATAATTTATATAGTCCTTAAGGAGGATAGGAACACCTTCCTAAATGTAGCATTTTTGCTTTCTATACATAACGATAACTATATTCATTGTACAGGGAGAAGGGGAGGGGCATCTATTCTTGAAGCTGTGTAGCAATTTAATGGGTTGTCATATCTTAACTGACAAATAAAAATTATATTGATGCTGACAAATGAAAATTATATTGACGGAGTGCTATCTTAGTAACTGCATAGATTAGTTTGCTATGCACTGGTCTACATATGCAGGACCTGTTTACAACTGAAGTTGGTTGTGGAGGTATCTGTACCACCCGGGATCTTGTCTCTTCCATGTGTAAGCAGCAAAGGTCACATGATTGAAAATGACTTGAGTTAATTAGCTAAAAAGAGTTAGTCCATTGTGACAGCTGGTGAAAATCTGTACTACACCTCCCTAATTTTCTCCCAACACATGCATATGCATTTTGAGGTGCTCCAGGGTCCTGTAATTGCAACTGATAGTTTTGGTTAATGTTGCAGTATAGCAGTATATTTGATTGATATTGCCTATTTAAATGATATTGCCAAGTGTCTGAAATTCTGCTCCCATTTACCCTCTTATATTTCAGGACGAGGCCAACAACTTAGAGATGATTGCAACTAAAGCTATCATAAAATGTGTGGAAGATCACAAGCTTGAATCACAATTCACCTTAGACAGTCTGAAGAAGCGCATCACACAATTAGAGAAGGCGAAGGCTGAGAAGAAGAAGAGCACATCATCTGCGAGCAAGCCTTCTAGCAAGCGGGCACATGGAGGAAGCTCCAAAGGTGGTGGTGGGGTTGGCCCATCCTCCAGGCCTCCTAAAGCAGGCAGAATATCCAATACATCCCCCGCTTTTCGTCAGAGGAATCCTTCTCAAATACATCAGGCGCCAGCTGCCAGATATGCTGCCCCATATAGCTATACAAGTCCAAGTTTGTACGATGTTCCAGGCACCCCTTCATATGTATCAGCATATGGTGGGCCGCGCATCAAGAGCCCTGTTGGACTTCAACACGCATATGCAGCTCCAGATGTAGGAGTAGCAGGTATCCGGGCAGGCACATCTTATGCTGGACAAGGATCATACGGAGGACAGAGTAACTATGCTGCATATGATTATCCTCCTGCTTCTGCATACCCACCTACGTATCCACAGTAGTTTAAAGAACAGCACAGGATGGAGTATTAGTTAGGCTCTGCTAGCATTGTGCATTGCTGTTTCAGTGTTTGTCAGTTTCTCATTCAAGGAGTGTAGGCTTTAAGAATGATAAACAGGTTTTTTTTTGTCAGTGTGGAAACTAATGATGCAATTGCTGCAGAAGCTTAATTAGCAACCATCGACAATATTTGTTTTTCCCTTCTGAATAGTCGTCCTTCAACTTATAATGATTCTGAAGATGTATAAATGACTGAAGTTACTATTTACCATGTGGCTTATGTTGAGTAATGTTCACTAATCGTCTCTCTCTGATAAGAACAGAAGCAAGTTTTCACAAGAAAATAAATTGATTTCTTACCATATTACAAAACAGGGTCATAACCTTCATTTACTTTACTCCTAAATACCAAAAAAGAAAATAAAAAAAAGGGAGCCTAGTACACCTGCAATAAAAAAAAAAAAAAAAAAAGCTTAATTAGCAATAAACTAATGATGCAATTGCTACAATAAAAAAAAAAAAAAAAAACCTTCATTTACTTTACTCCTAAATACCAAAAAAGAAAATAAAAAAAGGGGGCCTAGTACACCTACAATAAAAAAAAGAAAAAAAAGAAAAAAAGCTTAATTAGCAATAAACTAATGATGCAATTGCTACAATAAAAAAAAAAAAAAAGGTGTTTTTGTCAGAAGTGGGATTTGAACCCACGCCCTCTCTCGAAGACCAGAACTTGAGTCTGGCGCCTTAGACCACTCGGCCATCCTGACAGATTGATATGAATTTTTATTCTAAATATTTAACAGATGAACAAAGATAGTATCTTTTTTCAATCTTTAGCAAATACAACTAAATAAGCATCTCAAAATAACACACACTAACACCTGTTGAACTCACACCATGGCTGAAAATGATGAAACGACGTCGTTTCCACCTATCGAACCCACAACTTTCGACCTAATCATAATCGGCACCGGCCTACACGAATCAATCATCGCCGCCGCCGCTTCCGCCGCCGGAAAATCCGTCCTCCACCTCGACCCCAACGCCTTCTACGGCAGTCACTTCGCCTCTCTCTCCCTCTCCGATCTCTCTACCTTCCTCACTCTCTCTCCCTCTCCCCCAATCTCTCTCCCAAATCTCGTCTCTCTCCCTCTCCAAACTCGAAACCTCTACTCCGATGTTTCGATATCGAAAAGCGGAGAAATCGTAGACGAGAGGAGATATTGTGTTGACTTGGCAGGACCTAGGGTTTTGTTTTGTGCTGACCTGGCAGTTGACTTGTTGTTGAAGTCGAGTGCGAATCAGTATATGGAGTTTCAGAATGTGGAGGAGTGTTTGATTTGGGAAGGTGATAGTAGGGAGTTTAGGAATGTTCCGGATTCTCGGAGCGCGATTTTTAAGGATAAGAGGTTGGATTGGAGGGAGAAGAATCAGTTGATGAAGTTTTTTAAGTTAGTGCAGAGGCACCTTGGGGATGAGGAGGGTGAAGGTAGTGAGAGGATTTCCGAGGAGGATTTGGAGAGTCCGTTTGCTGAGTTTTTGAGTAAAATGATGTTACCGCCTAAAATTAAATCGTAATTTTCTGAGCTTTGTGTTATTGTGAATTGTTTTTAGTGGTTTTTTGAAATGTTTGGTTATTGTTATCAGAATTAATTTAATCTATCTTCATTTGGAAACTGGCTGGATTGCGAGTAGTTGATCAAAATTTTGTTTGGCACCCCACTGGCTTGTTTTCCTAGAAATAATTTGCATTGTATCTTTGTCACTATATAAAGCGCAAGTGACTACTATGCCTTTTTCGGTATTCACCAATGGCAGATTAAATGGATGTCAAATTGAGTATTTGCCATTGCTTTCCTTGATCAGTGATCGGGGTTATAATGTAGTTACTTTGTTGATTCATTTTGCTGCAATACGTCTATATTGACTATGTGTGTGTGTGTGTGTGGAGAATACTCGGCCTGCTGTTGATATGATACTGTTGGATGAGCCTCGTAATAAGTTCTCTTCTGGAACTACGTAATCTTTGCAACTACAAAAATTGCAGAGATGAATGGTAGTGAGTTGAATTACAGTTGGCATAGTGCAGCTGAATTACAGACAAAAAACAAGGTTCAAAGTCCAAACCCTATGGTCGTATCCCATCTATGTTCATCAAATGCTGTCTTCTTAAATCAAATCATTTGTCAAAGAAGGATGTTGTGTATCTGCTTACCAGTTGCAACAACACTTCTTAACATTGTAATTTATTCTTAGATCAGGTAAAACTAACAAAACATTTATTTATGTGAAATAAAAACTAGGAAGCAACAGCAAAAATAACTAGCTTCTTCATGTTTAAAAATGTAGAATATCCAGTTTTCCTATCTAGTCAGTTATATCTGAAAATACTTCATACTAGTAGCACTAACCTTTTGGATATCTCTTATGTATGAATGATACAGGATACTAAAATATTCCTTTTTTAATAATGTAAAATAAGTACAATTTGTGTGGGTACATACTTGTGTGTGTATGTCCTAGTGTTTATATTGTAGTGCGCTTCTATTCGTTGAAATGTGCACCTTTTGCTTAAGCTGCAGAAGGCCCTCCGAGCTTCAGTTTTTTTGTTTTGATTTGTTTTTATTTATGCGCCTAGTAACTACCAATTTAGGATAAATTAATCAAGGGCTGAATGTTTGGTTATGTATTTAAAAATTTATGTTTTCTTTGTATTTGCAGTGTTTTTATACAGCCCCGCATCAGATAGAAGTTGTTTAGAGTCCCTGACCAATCATAAATGTGTTTCCTATGTTCTCTTGCTTTATTAAATAAATTTTAATGCTGTTTCTCCACTTGTACAATCTGCTTGTATGCTTGATGCACTTGGTAAATAGTTATATATTAAGAGTTGATATAATCTGCTTAATTGAGTTTAATTTCAGTGATTATATAACAATGCATGGGTGTTAAGTTAATTATGCCCTTGAATTTCCATAAGTTGACTGTTGTACTTTTTTGGGGGGGTTCCTTGGCCTTCTGCTTGCCTTTACAATTTACTTCAACTTCCGGGTTTTTTTTCCTGTGTTGTGCTTATCTTCGTTCGTCTATTTGCTGTTGTCTTTATCGGGTCTGGAACATTATTCTCCTATTCAGCATATGTCATTTACCTCATTCTTTTATTAAGTTATCTTTTTGGCATGTAGGATCATTCTTTATGCAATAGCAATGGCAGATTGTGATCAAGACCTCACGGAAATAAAGACAGAGGTTCTCAAAACAAAAGAAGGAATTAAACGTTTAACACTTTATAACTCATCAGTTGGCAGGTTGTTACTGTTTATTTGCTTCACCTCGTTTGATATTTATGTTTTACTTTGTTTTCTAGAATCGGGATCTGTGGTCCCAAATTTCGATAGTATCATCTCTTGTGATACCATAAGTCCATAATCTCTTGTATGATGATTTCTATATACATAAGATTACAAAATCCTTATATGGCTTTTAAAATTTAGATTTCCCAATGCACTTGGGGCTTTGATTTATCCCATTTATGGCCAAGGAGAATTGCCACAAGCGTTCTGTCGTCGTGCTGCAGTGAAAGGTTGTATTTATGTAAGTTCCATCAATATTCTTTCTTATTTTCCTACTTTAGGTGGGGCAGAGAGTTGTGTAGTTTTACTGCCTAGGTAGTTGTTTTTAGCTTGCTACTGCAACATGGCTAAGCTTGAGTTTATAGGCATATCCGCTTGTTCAATTTTTTAGCTAAACATGAATTTGGCCACTTTTGTATCAACAAATATTTCTACATAAATTATATTGGCTTATTTGTGTGTGAGTGTGCACTTGCATTGTGATTTTGTTTTTTGTACAGGTTCTGCGAATGCCTGTGATTGCGCTGCTTTTAGATGAGGTGTGTTAATCTGTTCCCTTCGTGCATTGAAAACATTGTTTGCTTATCGGACATGCAGAATCCATATGTGTCTCAAATTTTTTTCAGGACAGTAAGAGTTACAAAGGTGTTAAGTTGTCTTCTGGGCAAGACCTGTTCAGCCAAAAGCTGGTCCTGGATCCGTCATTTATAGTCCCTTCAGGGATGACAAATACCTCATTAGATATTCTTCGAGATAGCTCTATCATTTGTGACTCGAAGAATATTAACCAAAAGGTGGCTAGAGGAATCTGCATTGCAAAGACTCCATTGAAGCCAGATGTATCCAGTTGTCTGGTGTTTTTTCCTCCTAGATGTGAGATCAATGTCCTAACTAAATTGAAGTTTTTTTTTTGAGATCAGGATAGCTTATTAGTTAATTATGTTTCTCTCTAGCTCTGTATCCTGAGCAGGTGTCAACCGTACGAGTTCTCCAGCTTGCTAGCAATATCGCTGTTTGTCCTTCTGGCACGTAAGATTCTTTTCTCTCTCTCTCTCTCGCGGCTGAATTATATTGCTGTTGTTACTGGTAGAAAATACTATCAGTATAGAATTATAAATCTAAAGACACTAAATTCGTTACAAGCAGAATATTATACAAATATCCCGTGAACTGATTACTGGCACTAGTTAATTTATAGTTCTTTTATCTCTTCAGGTTCGTGTTTCACATTTCAGCTTTGTGTAAGGATGCCGTTGAAGGGAAAAAGTTACTCAGTGCAGCTGTAAATAATCTTTTTCCAGATCCTAGTATAAGCCCCATGAGTATTTCTAAGGAGGAAAATGGAAATTTGGACGTACTTCAGCCCACATTACTCTGGCATGCGTTATATATACAGGAACTGCCTACGGTCAGCCCCACCCTCTCATTTCTGCTTATATCGTGTGCATGGTCATATATGTGTTAATATGTCGGTCTTTGCTTCTTATTAGCCACCTTTTTGTAGTTATTGCTTAAAGCAATATGTGTTAATCTGTTTTTGGCTGTAGTTTAAAAGATTGTAGACTATCTTAAGTCTTTCATCATGTATATTGTCTAAATCTGCAATAGGAGCAAGTCAATATATTAGCTTTCTTCATGTAAAGCAAACATTAATTTGCTTGCAAAACTTTTGTAGGGTTCAGTGGGATCTATCAGTTCTATGCCCATGCCAGATATGAATCTTAACTACAATGACGCCGTTGAAGCTACTGCAAAGGTGAAATTTCTCAAGAATGGGGTCTTATAAACACCACTTTGACGTAATCATGCATCTACTTTGGCGAAGGTCTCTTTCAGAGCATCTCTGATAGAGGTTGCGGAAGTTATTGCCAACCATCGACAAATCACTATATATATGTTATTTTTTATTTTCTGTCTCATCCTTATTACTCTTGGTGAATTTTGTTCAAAATCTACTGCAATAGTTGGCAACTCGGAAAGTTGCCACTATAATAAGATGGGAAACTATAAAAAATGATTATAGTTATATATGTGCTTTCGGCTAATAGTATGTGTTTTAATCAGTTTAGGACTTCGCCAACTTTTGGCAACATGGGTTGACAACCTTTAGGCAACCATACAACTCCACTGGGTTGGCAACCAAAGGAGCCATGCGCATAAGCATTGTCAGCCTCTTGGCAACCCTTGTTGGAGATGCTCTTATTGACATATTATTGATGTTCTGGCTTACATATCTTAATGGCTCACCAGATCTATTATTTTACCATAATTTGCAGATTTATCAGATGATGTATCCTGATGAAGAATTCTTCCCGGAGACAAAGATATCTGATATTCCCGAGGACAATGATGATGTTGATACAGAGACAGAACCCCGGTAGTCTGGTACGTGGCTCCTGAATATTGGGATATTAACTGTTTCTTTATTTTTTTCTGAAATTGATATTACATTCCTTTTTTCTGGTGATGGGGGGCTGTAGGCCCCCCTGGTTTGTGCCTTTGTGGGGCCTGATATATTAGAGATAGTAATAGTTTCTCAAGGTTTTTTGTCTTTATTTTTTTCATGTGAACTAATATTTTTTTTTTTATTTAACAAAAAAAATAGGAATGAAGTGGATTCATTTGAACACCCACAACAATGTTGCTCTTCTATATATGTTGTAATATGTGTAGTACTGATGCATATTATCTACATTTCTACTTTGTGTTGAATTTACAATACTACCATATATATATATATATATATATATATATATATATATATATATATATGAGAGTAGGGAGCCTGAGATATATCTCAGGTAAGTTCCCTGAGATACCTCTCTTTTATATGCAAAAATGGGGTGGGTGTTTTAGTAAATTCAGAAATTTTTAATTAGCCCTGCGGGCCCAGCAAAATTTAAAGTTATTTTGTATGTATCTCAGGAAAAGTTCTCTGAGATATATCTTAGGGTCCTCTCTCTCTCTCTCTCTCTCTCTCTCTCTCTCTATATATATATATATATATATATATATGTGTGTGTGTGTGTGCAGCAAGTAGTAGTATCATTAATTGATAACAGAGAATCAGTAGACACAAAAGAACATTCTTGTTTGTGATATTTGTGCCTTGGTTATTACAGGATAGCGATGCTCTTCAGTATATTTTTGACATTTAAGAGGTTGAAGAGATGCTTGTGAAGAAAGAGTAGATAAGAAATCTAGGGTGCATGTCCTGGAAGTGTGTCTGAATGATGATGATAAGGAAGAAAGTGATGTACAAATATTGACCCTTCTGTGTTTCCTCTCATATAAGGGAAAGTGATTATCGTTGAAGTTAGATTACATTCTTAGACAACGTGATTGATAGCTTACATTCTTAGACGGCTTGATTGATTTATATCTTATATATAGACACACCGAATAGGCCATTTCAGTTGAACATTATATAAATTTACAGTTTGTATAAACTTTATATGCGTAATGAGAATATTTCCTGCTCGAAGTTTTATCCCTTGCTTGAAACTCTTAATTGAGTCCATTTGTTACTGGAACTTACAGTGCATATGGCACTTTATGCATTTGTTACCTATTATATAACCATTTATATGTTCTAATTTGATTAGGTTGCCTTGGTAGAGTGTTTTGTGTATATTTTTTATTGATTTGATGAAGAAGTAGCTAGAGCTTGTTTCTTTTGTCATAGATCAGTTATCATTCCAGAAGCTAATTTATACACTTCAGACAATTCAGCATGGCTTAATTATGGTATAGGTATGCTCATCTATGATTTTACTTAGAGCTGAATCCTCTTGGAATTACTTTAGTTACTTTTACGTCTGGGTCAATGGTTATCGTGACATTGATGCAATTTAGTTGTCTAGTGATTTTGCTTCCTGTATCTTCCTGTAAGTACCATACCGCCGTCTGGTTGGCTAGTAGTAAATAAGGTTTACAAATCCGCTCCTGATCAGTTCCTGTCAACGTCACCCTTCTCTTTAGGTAAACATATGTTTCTCTTACTCCCAACATTGAAATGTGGCCTTTGAAAAATCTAGCCAGCACGGGGCTGGCCAGTTCAACTGTATGTGAATCGGTTCTACACAGACTGTCTACATCTGGGACGGAGGAACTGGTTGTTGGTCCTTCGAGCCCTTCTTACTGGGGAAAGATAAGTTTCTCTCTTCTCCTACCAGAAAAAATGTGGCTTCTAAACGATTTAGTCTGGTCGCTACTGGGCTTGCAAGTATAGTTTTATGTGAGACGGTTGTAGATAATTTGTTTGAGTTGGATTGAGTTATTGGTTTATGATACTTCAGCTTTAGGGATTATATACGGCTTGATGCATGACTGGCTGGGATTCTAAAGACCCTGTTTCACTCCTTGCAGTATAAATAATATAAGGAGCTTAAAGGAACTTGTTGGTTCTTTTTTTATGGACCTTTATTGTGCCATACAGATGGAGAAACTTGGTACACTTTTACTGGATATAGATGATGAGACGTTGGACTGCAGATCTAGTAGATCAGGTGTCTTGCTAAGTTGCTATAAGTAGGATTCTCACAATGCCAGAAGTCTGCACATTATCTCTCTTGGTGCACAGCCTGCACAGTCCCGAGTCTTGTACCAGAGAGGAAGGCATGCATTTTTGGTAGTGTCTGCCCAAGTAAATCTTTGGGGGTGAAAGGGTTTGATTGCAGCAACTTGATAGGACCTAGGTACAAAATATAGCTTACAAAGTTGTTGCTGGATAGGTCAAAGGAGATATCAGCTGATACCAGTTGCTTAGAGGCTCTTTGGTCTTACAGTCACCATCTCGAGGATATGTTTTTTTGGACTAAAGAATGAGACAAAGGTGAATATATTATTCGAGTCCCTTTCATGGTTCGATTTTTGGCTCAAATATGCTATGTTCAGATCTTTTCTTCTATCTCCTCCGTTTCTTGATATATAATTATTCCAGAATATAAGTGGTGTTTCTGTTTCTTCCTCACAAGGATGATAATACCATCTGTGATAAATTGGTAGATACTGGTTTAGAAAGGAACTACATAGTTTAAGACAGAAACATAAGAAACAGGTATCTTAATGACTGAAATGTAAGTTACGTTTTGAAGTACTTGAATCAATTCATATGGGAAGAACTTTATAATGTTGACTTACCGAATAAAAGAAAGTACTTGATACAATATTACCGCACCTGTTCTGTTCTGTTCCATATTTTCCACCCCGGATAACTGTATATGGTAACCTTCTGACCTAAACTTTGTAGCTTGCTAGCGGTTTGTGTTTTTTATCTACATGTGGGAAAATAAAGTAATTAACAATCTAAATACCAAGTTTCCATTGATTTACATCTGTACAGATTTTAAAATATCGAAATGTTAATTTAGTTTTTAATTTTGTCAGAATATGATGTTAAATTACAAATTTTTTGGCCTCAAAAGTAGAAGGAAATGGCAAGAGGATGAATTAAGGATGAGATATGTGATTCTGGCTTTAATTTGGGCTCTTTTGGTAGGTTGCTTGATGATTCTTTGTCATGGATTAGAGTAAGCTGTTAATCTGGTATTTGGTTTTTGCAATGGATTGAGGTGCTGTTTTTGTATGGTTAACATGTTCCATATAGTCACACGGTTGTTTCTGCTGTCTGCATTATTTGTCAATATTTCATGCTTTATCTTATGTACTTTATATGCAGCAAGGTCATGCAGCAAGGTCACTAACAGCTGAATATCTAACCTTAGTTCACTAAATAACAGTGTTTAAGCTTTGATATTGCTGGACTGTTCCTTCTGACCTAATATTGTGCTTGTTTTATAATGACCTGTACTGTTTTTTTGGGTTAAATTGTTGCAGAGCCATAGTTTAGTGATTGTAGTGTTTGAACAGTATTAGTAATAAATAAAGTAAAATACCATCACTTATTTAACCTGCCAAATTGTTTGAACTTAAATTCTTTTATGTTTCTCTATTTTATCCTTTCAACAATGCTTAACAATTACGATGTAATACATAGTTTAGACTATCATCAAAACTTATATGAAATACATCAAGTACGTATTGCGTGTATATTACATGGTAAATTATGCA
This sequence comes from Saposhnikovia divaricata, assembly GCA_036435485.1. NCBI lineage: Eukaryota > Viridiplantae > Streptophyta > Magnoliopsida > Apiales > Apiaceae > Saposhnikovia > Saposhnikovia divaricata. The sequence continues at coordinate 49,137,746 of CM071595.1, read as the reverse complement.
TGTAAGTTAATCACGAACTTTTATGGTCATGTTTACATAAAACAGTCAACAAACAATGATATATAAACTGTAACAGAATGTGATAAATAACATCACAAGTTTCTAGAATAGGTTTAGTCCTGATATATTGGAGAAAATTGAATATTAAAAAATTGAAAACAACTTGAGATTTAAGTAGTTTTGAGATTTGGTTTCTTTTTTTAAAGAAATGTAAAGTCCACCCAAATATGAAATTGAAATATGAAATTGTAGTTTTGTTTGTCTTTTTTTAAGTAGTTTTGAAATTGTTATTTTATGTATTTTGATGGGCATTGTAATCGTTCATACAAACAAGAATATGTAGATTCACTATAAAATAAAATAAATAGGAGCACAATTTTTTAAAAAAGACATAAAAAACAATTAAAAATAAAAGAAGCACCAAAAATCATATTTAATTGTAATTTATTATCAAACACAAAATTATTATTGACTTAAGATTTTTAAAATTTCAGGGCATATCCTGGAAATCTTTACTTTTTTCCATTCCTCCAGCGATGAACTTCAATTTTTGATGACATCTACCGTCTTCACAATGCAGTTTTTAGGTAAAAATCAAGATAAATTATCTTAAACAAAAATAATAGAGAATTTATAAAATTTTGTTCATCCCAACGGGACAAAATTCTTAAGTAAAAATTTAGACAATCAATAGGTTGGCTATATTTATCGAATCTTTAGAATTTTTATCAACTGTAGTAAAATTTCACATCATCAATTATCATAGCTAAATAATATATTCTATTTTTAACAATTTGAAATAATAATAACATAACATTTTTAAAATATAGCCAATTAATATAGTCGATCTCATTGGAGTAAAACACGTTACAAGTTCACCAAATTTTACATAACTAATATTTAGCCAATCATTTTTACAAAATACCGAATGTTATTGCTAAAATTGTGACATTGGAAAGTAAAATGTTGAATTTAGTTGTTAAAGTTTATTAAATTTAATATTTTTTTTCAAGATTGAGAATTTAAATATATAAAAAACTTTAGTAAATAATAATTTATAATTTATGCAAAATATGGTTTAAATTTGAATAATTTCATTTTAGAATTTTAAATTTTTAAAAGAAAAATAAAGATATAATAATATGTAGTTGATATAATATTATTTTTATTTTTATCTTTAGAATTAATATAGAATATATTAATTTTAATATATTGATGGTGGAGTTCGAAGTGCGAATCAAATTATAAATTGTAAAATTACTTTTCAAATTTTTTTAAAGATTTTTCTATCTTTTGGAAATGTTTGTAAAAATTCGGTTTGTAATCATATACAACTTGTTTTTACATTTGTTTAAAAAAATAATTAAAATTGCTATTACTTGAAATTGAGATTACTTTTGGTTAAATTTAAAATTGTATTTGATTTAATCGATGCAAAGCAACCTAAGCTAAACATGAATTCTATTACAAAACTTTTAAGATTATATTTGTAATTGATTTTGATTGATATAGTTACAAATATGATTGCAAAATTACAAACCTTAATTTTGCAAATATGACTGATTCGTATTATTACACCCTCTTTGAATTAGAAGTACTAAGTTATCATAAATTTTTATTGATTAATGTATTTCCCACTTATTAGTTAAGTTTATATGTCTTTTAAATTTGTATTTATTCTAACAAATTTTAACAAATTTTAGAATAGGAGAAATTCGAACCCAAATAATAAGAAAAAAGTTATAATCATTTTAAATATTTTATCTCTCTTTCATATTTAGTTTCTAAGAAACTTTATAATTATAATTTAAAGAATTGAATAATTCATTTTTTGGTTTGGTACCACTATTTATATTTGAATAATATTCACATCAATAATTTGGTCCATTATTAATTAAAAAAAATTTACATAAATTTAAATTTCATTAATATAATTTTAAATATTTACTATGTATTATTTGATGAAAAATTTTATCAGTTTTGTAGTTTAATAAATTCATTAATACATATTATCACATAACATGTATAATATGATATTCAACTAATTTTATCTTTAAATATATTTATCATGATATATAAAAATTATATTCTATTATTATTATTTTGAAATTTATATTATTTGATCTTAAATTTTAAAATATTTTATTTCTTTATTTTACATTTATTATTATATACCATAAGTATTATTAAATAAAGTTTTAAAATATATTGTCAAAAAAAACTATCATGTACATAACCTGAGCTAAAATCTGTAATAAGTGAAATAATCACGTATTCTCGGGGTTATATATAGCAGTTTATTTATATTTAATTGATTTTATTAAATTATAATAATCAATTAGCGTAACAGCCCATCACTACATCAAATTAAGGCCTGTGTCATTTAGAAAAAAACGCATGGCTAAAGGTCATAGTCCCAAGATTTAGCCACACAAGTTTTAATTGCGTGACCGAAAATACATTTTTTCGAAGATTTAGTCACAATTTTACAAACAGTGTGACAATATTTAGCCACGTTTTAAATAATTGACCAAATATGATAAAATTGCATGATTTTTTGTTGACTTTGACCAATTCCAAAATTTATAGTCACACTTTCAAAAAGAAATGTGACAATAACTAGCCACCCTGCTTTGCTGTGTCTAAATGTAACGAAACGGCCACAGTTATATTCAGTGAAGTGGCTAAATGGATAATAACATATGGTGACTAATGATTAGATGTGACTAAAGTAGAGTTTTTTTCTCTATATATGTCAGAGCTGTTTTGCTTAAGGAAGGTAAAAATTAGTGACTGTAATATTATGTGACTAAAAAGTACTCCTTCCTATATATGGTCACTTTATTATAGTTGTGTGTGACAAAAAAATGACCAACTGGACATGAAGTATTGGTAACATAGCACACCTAGCAGACCAATACAAACACAAACTTGATTCATCCAGGTTGCATACCAGATGACCATATCATGATATGCCATAATAATTCAGCCAATTACAAAGATCATGAAGCTTATTAAAACTAGAATTGAACCAAAGAGTAAATTAATCAAACCAAAAACAACAATTCAAATCACATATCCAGCTAGTCAAAGGTACCAAGCCAACATTAGAATTCACCATTACATATTAATTCTTTATTAAATAAAAAACAAAGAAAATGACCAACACAATGATAACATTATACAACTTCCTACTTATCATATGAACCTCCTTTCGAAGATCTTCAACAGTTGACATGTAGTTTTGCAACTCAATCTTCACATCATCAACTTCTTTTTGGATCTTGATCTTCATGTCAACTGGTTCAGGATCAATCCATTCCCAAAATGAACATTTGGGTCTAGAAGAGTACTTGAAAAGGGAAGTCAAATTAAAAGCTATTTATTAAATTAAACAGATGAAAACTCATAAACGTCATCTTACCAATGAATTTGATTTATGGCACACCCGAAATCTTCTTCCAGGATTGTCAAGTGTGTTCGATGTTCTAATCCAAGCAGGGAGACCACAGTAGCAAAGATCAGTTCGATTTTGGTTTGAGCTGTAGGAATTTGAAGACGACATCATGATCAGCCCTTCACCTTTGTACAGACCTGGAGAAAAAAATAGGAATTAAAGCAGAGCATAGAATTTAACCAACAATAGAATTTAACATTACATAAAAAACATGAAAAATGACAAACGTAATGATAATAATTACCGGATTCAGTTAACATTACGAATAATAATACCCTTACAGTCCTGTCTAAAGTAATCATCACAAGATTCATTACCCAAGTCACGTGGATCTATAGGTGGTAATATATTATCATTGTGAGGAAGAATTACAGTACTGAAATCCTCATTGACATCATCATACAGATCTCTATAATTCTTGGGAGGTGTCATCAAGACAATAGACATTTTTTATCCAACTGGTCTTTAACATAAAACACCTGTCGTGCTTGTGAGGCCAATATGAACGGATCATCCTTGTGGCCTAATCTGTTAAGTTCGACCAACGTGTAACCCACGCTATCTTGTTTAACACCATTTCTATTGTCAACCCAGTCGCACATGAAAAGAGGAATTTTCTTAATATGATAATCTAGTACCCATATCTCTCGTAGAATCTCATAATAAAAGTTCTTTCCATAGGTTACTACTTCTTTAGAAATGTGCATCTCAGTTGCCCCTACACAAACCCCACTGTTCTGGTGAATTCTGCCATCACGAATTTTTGTACGAAATGTATAGCCATTGATGTCATATACATCGTATTTGTTCACGATTCTGTGTGCTCCACGTGAGATCCGTTTCACTGTTTCTGATACACTTTCTTTGGAGATCGATAAATCGCTTTCAACCTAAATTACATAATAACAAGGATGAAATTCAGATTGTACAAATTACAATTGAGAAAAAACTAAGATCATACTGATTTAAATATTACCTTGTTGAGTAACCAGTGACCAAACATTGTGCTATGCTCTTTCTCCAGCCATGCTTGTCGTTTACCAGGATTTTTTTTTCAAATATGTCATGTGTTGTCTGCAAGTACAAAAATGAGTATCAAATCTGATAGATCCTACTATTAAATAAAAAAAATACAAAAAAACATGTTCATTAGGAGTCCTTACTCGATATACGGCACAACTTCAGGCGTATTTTGCAATACATAGAAATGTGCTTTCAAGTAGAGATCTTGAGAAACTTCAACTGGTTTACCAGCTGACAAAGGAATTCCCTCTCCATTACCGTTTTCAGATGTGTTGTGCTGGTCTTCCAGAATACCGATAAAGCTCATGATTTTTTGGTATTCGTTGAAGAACTCAATTGTTTCTTCTGCAATATTCTCCTTAGCAATGCATCCTTCTGGATAAGCTTTGTTCCACACATGACCTTTAATAACTTTCATAAACCTCTCAAAGGGATACATCCACCGAAAGCATATTGGGGCCACATAATTTTACCTCTCTAACAAGGTGCACTGTTAGATGAAGCATAAGATCAAGAAAGGATGGGGTAAAGTATTTCTCCATTAAGCACAGTGTCACACAAAGCTCCTCATGCAATTTATCGAGTTCTTCTACATTGATTTCCTTGCTACATATTGATTTGAAAAAAAAAACAAAGTCTGATAATATCATATCTTGTGGGTTCAGGAATGATAGACCGTATTACAATAGGCAAGAACTGTTGCATAAACATATAGTAATCATGTGATTTAAGTCCCACAAGCTTCCTATCCTTTTGATTCACCAAACTAGAAAAGTTGGAACAATAACCTTGCGGAGCCCTTAAGTTGTGTAATGTTTCACAGAACTTGTCTTTTTTATCTTAGTTAATGTGTAGCAGGCTGCATGAAGTACTATTGTGTTGCCTTGAGTTTTAGCCTGCAACTCTTGTCTTATCCCAAAATGTTCGAGATCCTTTCGAGCTTGCAACCCATCTTTCGTCTTGCCTGGAACATTTAGTAATGTTCCGATAATACTCTCAGCCACATTCTTCTCAGTGTGCATGAAATCAATACAATGTTGTACCAAATTATACCGCCAATACCTAAGTCGTCGATTCCATATGTTGAATTACTTCCAATAGGTCTGTTCTTTATGTTCGGAATTTGAGCTACCACCCCCTTTTGATTTTATCTTTTTTGTTTTCCCCCACTCTTCCAGTCAAAGTGTCCATGATTTCTTATTCTTTATCCTTAAATCCCTTCCCCCACTTATTCCTAACAAATTTACCCTCGTTGAATATTTCTTCCCCGGTCATAGGATTTGCAGCAGTTCCCCACTCTTCTTTTCCATTGAACGCCTTAGTTTGCTTTCTGAAGGGATGACTATATTGTAGATATCTTCGGCGACCACCATAACTCTGCTTGGCAGAGAAAGGAAGTCTTACACAATGAGTTTCTTTCCTACACACCACACAACCATGGAATCCATTATGAGGGTAGCCACATATTTCACCAAGAGCAGGGTAATCATTAATCGTCCATAAGACAACAGCACTTAAAGTGAACTTTTCCTATGCATAGGCATCATATGTTTCAACTCCTTCTTCAAACAAGAGCTCCAAATCATCATTCAAAGGATCCAAAAACACATTGATATCATTTCCTGGCGTTCCCGATATTAATAACGAAAGCATGATGAACTTTCTTTTCATACACAACCAAGGTGGAAGGTTATAAATGATAGTTAAAACCGGCCACACACTGTGATTCCTATTCCCTCTGTTTACGTCGACCCCATCTATGGAAATGCCAAGTCGAAGATTTGTTGGATCAGAGGCAATTTTGGGAAATCTGTCATCTATTGCTTTCCATGCAGGTGAATCTGATGGGTGGCGTAAAACACCGGGTTTTTTAGAACTCGTGGAATGCCATATTAAATCTTTTGATACGCTCTTCACTTGATAGAGTCGTTTCAATCGTGGAATAAGGGGGAAGTACTATAATACCTTTGTAGGAACATTTTCGTATATAGTTTTAGTCTTTTCATCCACCTTCCACCTTGACATCCCACAAGTTGGACATACCACCAAGTCCTCGTACTCCTTCATGTAAAGAATGCAGTTGTTAATGCATGCATGTATCTTTTTGTATCCTGAACCCATTGTTGTCATTATCTTTTTGGCCTCATATGTGTTGTTCACCATCTCATTACCTTGTGGTAGCATCCTTTTCAACAGAAGTAGCAATTCAGTAAAGCACTTATTTGTCACTCCATGCTTACTTTTCAAGTTTAGAAGTTGAACTATTTTAGACAACTTTGTGAAGTTAGGACAACCTTTATACAAGGGCTTCTCTGCATCTGCAAGTAGTTCTTGAAACTTCTCAAGGTCATCTACGAAATTGTCTTCTGTAGCTTTGACCATTTCTATTGTTTGTGCGGCATCTACTGGAATTTCTACTACATCAAATTGGTTGGCATCAATGGAATTTGTGTTGGAAGTTGTTGGCTTGTCTTTTTCTCCATGTTTAATCCACCTTGTATAGTTTACATCGATTCCCCTGATGAACAAGTGGTAATGCACCTCATCCATAGGAAGAGAGCAGTGGTTTAAACATCTAACACATGGACATGGAAAAGTGTTCGTTGACATATTTAAATTACCAACTGCAAATTGAAGAAATGCTACAACTCCATCCATATATGGTTTACTGGTTCTATCGGTTAACATCCAAGACTTATCCATCTTTCAGTGATGATGCGGTACATAAAAACAATAACACATATAACACACACCTTAATTATATCACATGCCTAAAGAAATATTTACCAACTCAGTGTCTACACGAGCATAATTAAGAGCATAACTAAAGCATAACATTCAAAACATTCAAAATAATAGCACATATAAAGAAACTACATCTTCAATTTGTTATCCATATTCTCTAATTAAGAGCATAACTAAAGCATAACATTCAAAAACTTCAAAATAATAGCATATATAAAGAAACTACATCTTCAGTTTGTGAAGTTATTCTCTAATTAAGAGCATAACTAAAGCTTAACATTCAAAACTAAAGCATGATTTACTAGGAGAGCGGAGCAGGAGCGATTAAGACTTGATAGATCTTAGTTTCTGTACTTTGTTCGCACTTGGTTTCTGTACTTTGTGAAGCGAGTTGAATGTGGATGAAATTAGGGTTTATAGAATGAAATCGTGATGGACTGTGTAGATGAACTTAATGTTTCTACCGTGAGACAGCGTGAATTTTTATAAGGCCCAATTATAATATTTAAGGCCCAATATAAATAGTTAAGTCCCAATAACAATATTAAAGGCCCAGTAACAATATTTAAGGCCCAATAACAATATTTAAGACCCAGTAACAATATTTAAGGCACAGTAACAATATTTAAGGCCCAGTAAGGATCACGTAGGTCTAATAAGAGTTGGTAGGCCCGATAACAGTCGGTTGGTCCAATAACAGTCGGTTCGTCCACTAAAAATCTTGTTACATGTTTAAAATCGTTTAAGGCCCGATAACTTTCCATCCCTGTTAATACTATTGACTAAGGCCCAGTAAGAATCACGTAGGCCCAATAAGAGTTGGTATGCCCGATAATAGTCAGTTGGTCCACTAATAGTCGGTTCGTCCACTAACAGTCCTGTTAAATGTTTAAGATCGTTTAAGGCCCGATAACAGTCCATCCCGGTTAATACTATGGACTAAGGCCCAGTAAGAATCACGTAGGCCCAATAACAGTTGGTAAGCCAGATAACAGTCGGTTGGTCCACTAACAGTCGGTTCGTCCACTAACAATCCTGTTACATGTTTAAGATCGTTTAAGGTCCGATAACAGTCCATCCCGGTTAATACTATTGACTAAGGCCCAGTAAGAATCACGTAGGCCCAATAAGAGTTGGTATGCCCGATAACAGTCGGTTGGTCCACTAACAGTACTGTTACATGTTTAAGATCGTTTAAGGCCCGATAACAGTCCATCCCAGTTAATACTATTGACTAAGGCCCAGTAAGAATCACGTAGGCCCAATAAGAGTTGGTATGACCGATAACAGTCGGTTGGTCCATTAATAGTCGATTCATCCGCTAACAGTCCTGTTACATGTTTAAGATCGTTTAAGGCTCGATAACAGTCCATCCCGATTAAAACTATTGACTAAGGCCCAGTAAGAATCACGTAGCTAGGCCCAATAAGAGTTGGTATGCACGATACAGTCAGTTGGTCCACTAACAGTCGGTTCGTCCACTAACAATCCTGTTACATGTTTAAGATCGTTTAAGGCTCGATAACAGTCCATACCGGTTAATACTATTGACTAAGGCCCAATAAGATTCCTAAACCCTAAACCCTAAAAATATTAATATTTTTTTAGAGTTTGGTGAATATTATCAGTTAAAAAATACAAATATTAATATAAAAAATACAAATACTTTATAAACGATGAATTATTAATTACTTTTTAGAAATTTTAAGTTAAAATAAAAATATTTTTTACAAATACACATAAGCTTTTTAACAAAAAAAAAAAGCTCCCCCCACCCCCAAAACCAAGCGGGAGAAATTCCCCCTTCCCCAAAAAAAAGGCTCTCAAATTCCCCCCAATTTACATCACTTTCAACCTCACCTTTCCCCCAATTCAATTCACTTCGCCCCCAAATTCAACTGTATCCCTCTCTCTCTCTCGACCACCGAACATATTCTCTCCACCGTCGTTAGAATCGGCTACATATCAAGGATACATCTTCTTTGGTGAAATTAGGGTTTCAATTTGGCATCTTCAATCACCTTGGTGAAATTAAGGTTTCAATTTGGCATCTTCAATCACCTTGGTGAAATTAGGTAAACCATACTTTCCCCTTTGAATATTTGTGTTTACAACAAAATGCTACAGTATTAGATTCAGTAAATAAGATATTTCTAATAATTTTATTGAATTTGCTCAAGGTATCTTCAGTTCTCCTATTTTGTTTCCCTTTTTTCTTCTTCTTTTTGAGTGACTTGTTAGTGCCCATATATATATATATATATATATATATATATATATATATATATATATATAGTAATGAAAGAAATGTTTTTAAATTCATGTTAACTTGATAATTTTAGCTTTCGAGACAGCTTTTGGTCCTTAACTGTTAAGGAAACTGAAATGAATAAACCTGTATAAGGATGTAATGTTGACCTCTTTAAAAAGCTTGCTTCTACCTACAAGATAACAAGAACAAACATTATGGTTCTTCCCGTTTGTAAAGGGATCCACTTAAAGATTATTTGTATTCCTTTTCATGCCATATCATCTTATGTGCCATCGATAATGCTTATTCTTCTGTTCGTATATATGTATATTCTGTCAGGCAGTTGGCCTTCAACTGTGGTTTTTTTACTTAAACTTCCAAACTTGGTATTGTATAAATATTGTCTAATACTGTAGCGTTTTTTTATGATCCCCTCTGTGTGGGTATGCATGCATCTTTATACATCATTTTTGTCTGACATTGTTGTGCTTGTTACATCTAATTTGAAGGTCATGGCAAGGAAATACCGGTTAGTTGTTTACTATGGGGGTGAGTTTATGACATGTGTTAAGTGGCAATACATTGGTCCTAAAGCAAAGGTGTTTGAAGGAATGGAAGTATACAACATGACTTTTAAAGAAGTTAGGAATTGGTAGATGATGTAGTTGCGGAGGACGACAAGTTGTATTTCATGAAAGATGGGGTGACCCCGGATGAAGGATATGGTTTATTGCTTCATGACAGTCAACTTAAAGAATTGGCTAATGCTTCGAACCTTACTGTATTGTGCAAGATTCATGTCTTCCATTCCTGGTCCACAGCTAGTCCACCAGTTTGTGATGAAGAAGAAAACCTAGGTAGACTCATTTTTAACTTAATAAATTTCTAAGTTGTTATTTATTCATGTCTATGTATATTAAACAGAACAATCATGTCTTTGCTAAATCTTCCTATACTGGTTGTAGGTATGGGCAATGAGGAATATGAAGAGCAATATTCAACCGAGGAGTGTAGCAAAGAGGAAGGACATACCACAGAAGAAGGAAATGAAGAGGACCAACAAAAGAATGTTGTCAAACCGAAGAGGGGGCTAACCAGGTTGCCAAAGCTGCGTACCAGGTTTACAAACTCTGGTGGGAAAAAACTTGAAGTTGAATTTGACTCACTTGGTAGGTTATCGGGGGAATATAGATCAGAATTTACGAGTTTTTTGGGAGACGTGGTCAGGGAGCATGTCGGATTAAGATTTCTAAAATGGAAGGAGGTCCTGGTCGAAGTAAAGGATAAGTTGTGGGAACAAATAATGGTAAATCAGCTACTTCGCATTTATTGCTCTAAATCTATTTTTATTGTTCAATATGAAACACCATTGTTCAATTTATTTGCTTGCTTTTTATGTGTATTAACACCATGTATTATATATTGCAGCTTTTTTTTTGATGTAGATTAATGTCGTCGAAAATTTGTAATGACCCAGCTTGGTGGGCTACTTCGCAATTTTAGAAGAAAGATGTATGCAGGATTTGTACGACTTAACCTTAATGACAAGGCAAAACTTGCACAAGTTCCTAGGCAGTATCGTACACTGGTGGAGCAAGCTGATTGGGATAGGTTTGTAGCTCATAAGCAAACAAGCAAATTCAAGGTTGTAATGATTTATTAAAATCATCCTCATTTGATTTTAATTATTTTTCTTTAGAACTCTACTGAAATAATTTTAATTTCAGTTGGAAGGATGCCTCTAAAACACGACAAACAGCGCGATCAAGGTCCATTTATGATCATCACTTGGGACGAGGAGGATATCCCTATCTCCACAAGAAATTGGTAATTCAAGTTTGTTTTTGGTGTTACTAGTGATGATTTTGGATATGAAATATATTATAATCCTTGTTGCATATTACAAGGTTTCGAAAAAGGAAATTGCAGCTAATGCGGTCCCCTCCCGTGCTTTCATGTGGAGGAAAGGGAGGGAAAACAAAGACGGAGAGTTCGTAGATCCCAAAGTCAAAAACATGGCAGATTATTTAGTAAGTTTAAATATGAGAATCAAGGATGCATAAGAAATTTTATCATTTCACTAAATTTTCTTGACATTTTCTCTATAGATTGATATTGAAGCACAAATCAAGGATGGAGGAATCAAAATTGGGCCGGACGAGGATGCCCTCACAGTGGTTTTTGGCAGGGAGCAGGGTGCATATTTGAGAGGTGTTGGTTGTGGAGTCACTGCCAATCAGTACTGGCACAATGGTCGGCAAAGGACAACATCAAAAGACAAAATCAAGATTCTGGAGCTTCAACTGGAGAACGAGAAACTTCTGCGGGAGAAAAAAGATGAAGAACTCAAGCACCTGTCCTTGCAGATGGCTGCAATGAACGACAAACTCAATCAACTCTTAGCTCAAATGGATGCGCGAGGACAAGTCGATGTAAGTTTTGTTCGCCTATACCCCAATTTTTTTAAATTAATTTAATGAATATCCTTCAGTAGTTGGGTTGCTTGTATTTCATTCTTTTTCCCCATTTATGCAACTTACCATGTTGTACAAACATGCCTTAAAAATATTTTGAAAATTTTATGTTGTATTATATAAATGTATTTAATACATCGTGATCGCAGTATTTAACAAATTATATGGAACCCTTGACGTGAGGTAAATTAATGTTTGTTTAATGATTATTTCGTTTGAAAGGGTTGTTATTACTTTTCATTCATTGTTAATTAGTTTAGAACAAGAAGTGAAGTAATAATAGTTGGACATACTGAATTTGATTCCCTTGATCTGTTATTGGATTAATTTGATTTGGTGACGGACTACACTTAGTTTTGTGCATAATTTAGTGCACATTTATTTTTATTTTGTCTTTGGTTTATTATTAATTTTGTGTTCATGTACTTAGGTTACAAAACTTGTGTTCTCACTTGAATATCACCTTTGACGTTAAATTTTGTAGGGAACACCGATAAGTGGTAATGCTTCGAGTGACAGCAACAATGCTACCATCTAAGCGTTGAAAGATTCCTGTAAGTAATGGATAATTTAATTTCTTTTTAATTTTTTCCATGATATTGCTGATTTTTTGTAACCAAATTGCTTGAATTGTAGGATAAATCTGTGTAAAAGAAAGTGACTCCTATCGCTGACACACAGCCAGTGGTTCAAAAGGTGATCACAACCAGGAAGAAAGTTTATCTATCTCCGCCTAGCACTAAATGTGATCAAATGCTGCCTATTCTCGACTCACAAGGAGATGCAACAATTGTGCAACAGGTATTACATTGCTAAATGCACATGTATATTGACTTAAACTTTAACTTTAATATGTTGGTAATTATTCTACTAATTTTATAGCAAAAGGTGATCGGATCCGGAACCAGGAAGAAGATTAATTTATCTCCGCCAATGCCATCTCAGTCAACTCAAGCCCCAATAGTTGTCCAACCGGTATGCATTATATTTCTAAATGCACATGTATATTAATTTAATTTCTTTTTATTTTTTTCCATGATATTACTGATTTTTCGTAACCAGATTTCTTGAATTATAGGCTAAATCTGTGGAAAAGCAAGTGACTCCTACCGCTGACACAGAACTAGTGGTGCAAAAGGTGATAACAACCAGGAAGAAAGTTTATCTATCTCCGCCTAGCACTAAATGTGATCAAATGCCGCCTATTCTCAACTCACAAGGAGATACAACAATTGTGCAACAGGTATTATATTACATTGCTAAATGCACATGTATATTGACTTAAACTTTAATTTTAATATGTTGGTAATTATGCTACTAATTTATAGCAAAAGGTGATCGGATCCCGAACTAGGAAGAAGATTAATTTATCTCCACCAATGCCATCTCAGTCAACTCAAGCCCCATTAGTTGTCCAACCGGTATGCATTATATTTCTAAATGCACATGTATATTAATTCACTTTACCTTTATGATGTTGTTAATTATGCTACTAACTTGTGTAGCCAATGAAGTGTACTCTGTATATATTGAATTTGAACAACCCGGTTGCATATGGTATGGGTTTCCCCTCAAACCAGCAAGGACAAACCATTCATGGAGTCCCCCTACAAGATGATTGCTGTAGAGTTTCTGTTGAACAAGTTGTAAATGGGGCAGCATTCTTACCGTATGAAGCCGGTGATATGAGGACAGTTAAAGATGCTTTGGATTCTTTTATGGCTTGGCCAAAAAACCTTATCAAGAATACTGGTCAAGTACGTTTCTTACTTTGCATTCCATTTTGATTGTGTGCATTTATTCTTATGGTTTATAATTTGTTTAACTTTACATCAAATTGGTGATGGTTAGCCATTAACTAATAATCATACGAATAAAAAATGGAATGGAATGGAAGAAATTAGAATTTCTTCACATAAAACAATACAAATGTTATAATTCTCGAGGTCCGACCAAATGGACCATTGTTCTTCTGAATTCAACAGTGGTGAAAGCTTGATATATGCTGTTTATATTAATTCTAAGAATGAAACCTTAAATCATATGTATGTAAAGAATGATCAACTTCAGGTAAATGGCAAGTGATATTTTTTTTTGAATTTTGAACTTATATGGTCATTCATTTTATAATAATAATAATATTTATGTGAAAGGGAAGATGAAATATGAGCAGCTAATGTAGCCTAATACTGGAACAATTGACCTCACTATCATAAATTATGAAGTACTCAAGTACAGTTTTCTTGCTTGTTTCCCTTTTTGTTTAGAATTAATACACATTTTTTATGGGAATTTTAGTTGATATATAAGCAGATATCAGGTTAGTTTACTTGACTGCGGATTTGAGTTCAAAGTTTTAATGAAATTTTTTATGGGAGTTTTAGTTGATATATATATATATATATATATATGTGCATTTTTTCTGGTTTATCTGTAGTCTGTAGAGATGGGAGCTTGTCGATTTATGCTAATCTATAGAATTACATTGTTTGTGTTAGATGGTCTCAACTTGAGGGCTGTTGGAATGATCTAATATTTGTTCTCATTTTTTACTCTAGGTACCAAATCCCAACGGCCAATGAGGAAGAGGAAAGCGCAGATCAAGCTCTTAAGAAGGGGAAGAGATGTAATCCCATTACTCATTCCCCAATATCACGTTCAGAGGCTGAGGCCAACAAGAAAAGGAAGCGAAAGATAGTGGTTCAATTGTAAACTGAACTTGAATTGTTGATGTTGGTTTTTCTGATAACTTGAATTGTAAACGGCGAAATGTTATCTGATAACTTGTGAAGTTTGTGGTTAGTCTAGATTAAGTAAGGTTTTTCTGAATTGTTATGTTTTTATGGATTATGGATTCAGTATGGTTGTATGGATTATGGATTCCATGTTGGAATTTGGTTAAGTATGGATTGTGTGCATTTAGTTTCCTTGTTTGCATTTTAGAATGTGTTTGAGTTTTGGTCTTGTGTTTGGATTTTGGCCTTTTGGTATCGTGGATGATCATTTAAATGGTACCCTGTAATTTGGTTAAGTGTGTGTGGTTATTACAATCCTTTAGCCACACTATAGTTATAACGCCCTAGAAAAAAATCATAATTATAAATATCATTGTTTAATATTAAATGTGGATTATATGAGGTGAAATTTTTTTAGGTTAAATATATGTGACATCGTGTTTACATGCTTATATGGTGATATATGTGTGACGTGTAGGTCCGTGCATTTTATTTGAATTTTAATGATTTAAATATATTTAAATCATGCATTATTGATCTTCAGAGAATTTTGTAAAATCATTGGAGTTGATAAAATTCACGAAATCTTTTGTGTTATTATCTTTATGATATTATTTAGTTTTTAAAATTGTTGGAAGAATTGTTTTAGGTGTTTAAGTATTTTAAAATGATTTTAAGAGTTATATTGCATATAAAGGATCTTTAATTGTAAAATTCATATTTAATTCATTTTTTATCCTAAAAATATTTTAAAAATATCGGTGCATTCGTAATTTTATACTCTACATTTTAAAAATGAACAGTTTAAATTTTCACCCATTTTCTATTTTATATAATTTTTAAAATGGCTGGATAATTATTTTATTTAAATTTTCAGTGAGGTGAATTTATAGTTTTACCTTTTTCTTTTCTTAATCAAACCTAGTTCTTCCTCTCGATTGTTCTAAGGGCAGTGGGAGTGTTCTTTCTAATCTTGAGCTCTCATTTTTCTCTAAACATCTCTCTCAATCTCTCTCCCTCTTAACTCTCTTTTTCTCTTCCCGGTTGAATGTCTCAATCTCTCCCAATTCAACTCTCTTTGCTTCCTCCCGTAACTTTTCCCCTTTTCTACTTTTAAAGTCGTATGTATGTGTGGTAGTCTCTGTGTGTTCTGGGTTTCGGGCAGTATTATGTAAGGGAGAGCAGAGGGGATGTTGGGGAGGTGGTAGAGGCTGTATGGGGGTTATGTGCTGAAGAAGGCATGTCTCGGCTGTGTGTGTGTATGATCGTATGTTGTTCAGTAGGTGTTAGTTGACTGCCATGTTTATAAAATTTAAGTTGGTCGAATCCTTGAAGGATGGATGTGTCCTATGTGAGTATTGGTAAAGAGGAAATCATGTTGGGTTGTAGTTATGTGCTCTTATGTGTACGTGTGTATGTCTTGCTTGTAAGTTTGAGTTAGAAAAATCTGGTGGGTTTGGTTATCGATATGATTAATACTTTGTTATGGTGGATGTGTTTGGTGTGATGAGTGGGTAGTAAGTCGAGGTTTAGATAGCAGTTAGAGATTACTAGAACTATCATGCTATGTGTTGTGATGTGGTGTTGCTCAAAGGAGGCAGGTATGGTTGTGGGGGAGCTGGTGAATATAGGGTCGGAGTTGTTGCAAGTGGTGTGGGAGTGCATATGTATTTTTGAGTGTGTACAAGTGAGTAAGTACAGATTGGGATTGAGCTACGAATTATATGGTATAGTAATTTGTATTTAGAGCAGAGATAGAAGTTGTAATAATTTGTATAATTTAGATTCTTACTTCATACCATAACCTGGAATCGATCCTCAGTGAGGAATTGTTGGTGTATTTAATTTTATATACAGGTATTATTATTTGTTATATTTTGGGTGGCGCCCAATCCGGACTCCGGGTTAGGGGGTGTCACAGGTTGGTATCAGCGCAACAGGTTATGGTCACTGAAACAAGTTAGGATGATTAGGTGCAAGAATTTAGGTTCGATGTTAGATAGAACGATTTAGGGTAAGGTTCGCCTTAAGTTATTACGACGAGTGTTGCTACGTTATTAGGTATCAAGACATATCGCGCGAGCAGGACTTCGATTCATCTCAAGATTCGGTTTTGGACGAGGCAGTTAATTCGGAATCGCCTAAGCTAATTAGATGACTGGAGCTACTAGTTGGAAGACGCCACCTAGATATCAGCACATACCATTTAGAGTTTCTGCTACGACTTTAGCTGTTTAGCGAATGATATAGAAATTATGAAAAAGGTGTAAACAAGATGCGAAACGTGATTATTGGCATGTGTTGGGAGTAAGAGCGTGGTTATCCACTACTAGTCGTTGATCATATATAACTTATCGTCTAAGGAGATTTAACCTTCATTTGTCCTTCCTTGTTTTGTTGGTACTATATCTCATTTGGCAACCAAATATACTTCAATTGATCATGAACCTTGTATGTTAGATTCAATTACACACATTTCTTATTCTTTTAGAGACACCTCTATTTTCTAGGGGTTATTTAATTCAACATTAGACTCATAAACTTTTGAAACTCTTTAAATTCTTCTATTTTTTTTTCATGAATACTTAACCATATTTATTCTGACTGGGATGAACAACCCTATGTATATAGGGGATTCAGGGACATCTTATCTATGTGATAGAAGTCTGGTGGGACGTCACTGATTGTGTTTGTCATGAAAGTACAGAAGGCTGGCCCCCTTCTTCTGCTATGGCGGTTGACCTAAGTGACAAATACAACCTGAAATTAGTTCAATGATCATATTGATCTCTCAGTTATTTATAAAATTCTTATCAAACAAAACTCAACTTATATTCATACATGCTAACACCTGTCCATTGTATTAATTTCTTTTGCTATAAAACCTTATGATTCCTAAAGCTATTAGTAATTGAATACAGTAAAAAAAATGAAGACGATGACATCTAAGTGGTACAAGCTACATTTACGTTGACAAAGAATTGGATGACCAGGTTTGAGAATTGATGTTAAATCATGGATTGAACATTAAGTTAGATTACTCATTGGATTGATAACATATGTACAAGATTCGATATTACTGAGAACTGAGTAAAGGTAAGGAGAAGGCAATAAGGACACGAGACTACTAATTTTGTTAAGTTGAAAAGAGAGCGATAGTGATGGATGAAAGATGGTTGACGAACCCTTGTTATTACATATTCTACTATAGATATAGTAGATGGAATAGTACAAGATTTTAGATGTTTTGAGACCAATTGTCAGATATAACAGTTTTAGGACCGGGACGAGATAACTTGTGCGAATATAGTCAGAGGATCATGTATATTAAGATTAAAAGTAAATTGCCCAGACGGAATAAGATGGTAAGAAACGGAAGACGGAGAACCAGGAAAATTTTAGAATCGCTTTAACAGAAGACATGAGATTTGTTTTAAAAAATTTAAAACAAGGATAGTGAGGCAAGGTAGCCGTCCACGGAATATGAATTAGCAGCGATGGTAAGACCTCCATTTCCAGAAGGAAGGAATTCGAGAGGAAGCATACTGAAGTGGTACTATGCTAAATATGGTAAGCTATGAGAGTAAGCGAAAATAATGACGTGGTAGTGAACAACCGAGTTAGAAGCAAGAAGTGGTATGCCATAAACACTGGAAGATATGACGTTTTGTCGAAGATTGCATCATGTCAGTCCCAAAGAAAACTACGATAAGAGCAACAGAACCCTCCCCTATAAATTGCTCAGGAGCTGGAAATTTCAAAAAGGCTGCGAATGACGCTAATAAGTGTGGATATGAGTACAGATGGGAGAATAAGGTTTGATTCTAAGATTGAGTGCGAGGTGCGAGAAAGATTGAAAGGGCAAGTAAGTGAAGTTATGATTCCCAAGGAAGGTAGAAGTTGTGGTTTGAGGCTGCAAGTGGATAAAGGAGTTTTAACGATCTCGCCGACCAAGAGGTTATTATGCCAAGATTTTAAATTTTATCTTACACACGTAGGAGATACCAATAAGGAGATAATTAAATTAGAGCAGATTTCAGTGGTTAATAATTTTTGGAGGTATGTCGTGAGGAATTTCTAAGATTGTCACCCGACAGAGATATAAAGTCGGTTAATTATTTACTAGTAGACAGGTAATCAGTTTCAAAGAGTCAAAATCGGAGGACATCTCAAGAAGTTCCAGGACATGAGAAGAGCATATATATGATTTTTAAGTACGAGCTTTGGAATTTGAAGAAGTATAATTTTTAGGATATGAAGAAAGGATTGAAAAGAATTCTGTGAAGACGAAGCAACAATGAATCGGGAAAGGCCTAAGATGCCAGCAGAGATTGAAAATTTTAAAGGACCAGCTAAGAATTTTTGAAGGTTGCCAAAGATTCTACCAAGATAGTTACAACAGTGGACAAGCCTACAAATCAGGAAACGAAGGGATAAAGGTGGAGAAAGTTTTTAGGAGTCAAGGAAGAGATTGAAACCGTCCCAGTGTCAGTGTAACTGGATGAATAAGGAAAAGATGAATAGGTTTATAATGCTTGAGGAAATGTTCAAAGAGTTTAAGAAGTTGGAGTTAAGGAATTCGAATGCTTAGACTGTTGCAAAAGAGATGATCTATACCGTGACATCTAAACATGAGTTATTAGAGGAGGTGTAGAAGTACTAAGACAACGTGATGAATCAGAAGGTGAAGGAATTGACTGTAGAAGAATGAAATAGTTCAAGAAAATGAGTAGGGGATGCATATCTTATTTCGTTTATTTAGTTATTTGTAAATGTTGGAGTTAGTAGGTGCAGAGTCTAAACTTAAGGATTTATAGAGTATGCAGAGTAAGGTTTCAGAAGATGATTTCTCACGAAGTTGAATATAATGAGGTTTAAATGAGTTTTGAAGGCTGTAAGTTAATTATTGGTGAAGTATAATTAGGTTTACGTATCTTAAGTCGAGCTTTGAATAGTAGTAGTAGTTGTTGGAGCTCAATTTGGATTGAAAGTTTGATTTTTTTTTATGGTATTGAGGGGCGGTAACCCCGAGATAGTTTGTTTTGCGAATAAGATATATATGTTTTAGGGTAAATAGTTATTAGTTTCAAAAAGGTTACTCAGTAAAACAATGGGATTAAGGATGGATAGAAGTTTCTCAATTATTCCCTCCTCGAGTAACATTGTACGTTGAAAGGGGAGTAAGAATGATTGGGGGATTTTGTGATATTCTTTTTCTCAAAGTTTTATATGGGGCAATCTGATATATGAGTAGGAGCGTGCAAATGGTATCAATTGTTTTAGCCGCGTGGATTTTGTTTTGAAGATTTAATTATTTACCTGTTTACTTCAAGTCAAGGCAGATTTCTTCGCTTATATGTTTGCTACAGGTTAAGGCAGGTTTTGTTTTAGTGTTGTATATGAATGAATTATTATGGATGATTGGGTCAGTATTGGAGGCGTTGTGGTCAGGGCATAGTCCATCATATGAATAGGTCATGTCCGATTTTCGGTAGAAAAGGATAGTCTCGTAGGAGTGATCAGTATCTAGAATTAACCAAAAGTTTAAGTTTATGTTGGAATCTGCGGACTTACATGACGAGCCTAGCGAGATATAAATGATAAAAAGGAATTCTAGAATGAAAGAAATGACTTGGAAAATGAAAGGGAAATGTTTGAGAATACCGTCATATGTTTTCTTACGGTCGATTCTGAGGACAGAATCCTATTAAGGAATGAAGGATATAACGCCCTAGAAAAAAAATCGTAATTATAAATATCATTGTTTAATATTAAATGTGGATTATATGAGGTGAAATGTTTTTAGGTTAAATATATGTGACATCATGTTTACATGCTTATATGGTGATATATGTGTGACGTGTTGGTCCGTGCATTTTATTTGAATTTTAATGATTTAAATATATTTAAATCATGCATCATTGATCTTCAGAGAATTTTGTAAAATCATTGGAGTTGATAAAATTCACGAAATCTTTTGTGTTATTATCTTTATGATATTATTTAGTTTTTAAAATTGTTGGAAGAATTATTTTGGGTGTTTAAGTATTTTAAAATGATTTTAAGAGTTATATTGCATTTAAAGGATCTTTAATTGTAAAATTCATATTTAATTCATTTTTTATCTTAAAAATATTTTAAAAATATCGGTGCATTCGTAATTTTATACTCTACATTTTAAAAATGCACAGTTTAAATGTTCACCCATTTTCTATTTTATATAATTTTTAAAATGGCTAGATAATTGTTTTATTTAAATTTTCAGTGAGGTGAATTTATAGTTTTACCTTTTTCTTTTCTTAATCAAACATAGTTATTCCTCTCGATTGTTCTAAGGGCAGTGGGAGTGTTATTTCTAATCTTGAGCTCTCATTTTTCTTTAAACATCTCTCTCAATCTTTCTCCCTCTTAACTCTCTTTTTCTCTTCCCGGCTGAATCTCTCAATCTCTCCCAATTCAACTCTCTTTGCTTCCTCCCGTAACTTTTCCCTTTTTCTAATTTTAAAGTTGTATGTATGTGTGGTAGTCTCTGTGTGTTCTGGGTTTCGGGCAGTATTATGCAAGGGAGAGCAGAGGGGATGCAGGGGAGGTGGTAGAGGCTGTGTGAGGGGTTATGTGCTGAAGAAGGCATGTCTCGGCTGTGTATGTGTGTGTGTGTATGATCGTATGTTGTTCAGTAGGTGTTAGTTGACTGCCATGTTTAGAAAATTTGAGTTGGTCGAATTCTTGAAGGATGGATGTGTCCTATGTGAGTATTGGTAAAGAGGAAATCATGTTGGGTTGTAGTTATGTGCTCTTATGTGTACGTGTGTATGTCTTGCTTGTAAGTTTGAGTTAGAAAAATCTGGTGGGTTTGGTTATTGATATGATTAATACATTGTTATGGTGGATGTGTTTGGTGTGATGAGTGGGTAGTAAGTCGAGGTTTAGATAGCAGTTAGAGATTACTAGAACTATCATGCTATGTGTTGTGATGTGGTGTTGCTCAAAGGAGGCAGGTATGGTTGTGGGGGAGCTGGTGAATATAAGGTCGGAGTTGTTGCAAGTGGTGTGGGAGTGCATATGTATTTTCGAGTGTGTACAAGTGATTAGATTTTTCTAGGATAAGGAGACAAGGACACATGGGAGGTAGCTGGTGTGTTGTAGTTGAATGTAGTAGGCGCAGGGAGGAAAAGTCGAGGGATTGAGGGTAATAATGAGGGAGAAATGGGTGAAAGGTTGTGGGGTACTTAATAGTTACTAAGGTGTGTGTTAAGGTGAGGAAATGAATGAATTATGGTGGTGTGTTGTTGGTTGTTGGGGGTCGTATGAGGATCAGGAGGGGAGAGGCCGAGATAAGGGTGTAGATTGAAGGAGATGGAATTAGAGTAGAAAAATAAGGGAAAGGGAACTTATACGTGTGTTTGGTCCAGGTGCGTGTATTCGTGGGAATATGGGTGCTCATGCAAGTGTTTATGTGAGGTATGGGGTATTTTGGTAATGTGAAGAACAGAGGAGGCAAGAGTGTCGAATGGGGAGGATTATGCATGGTAATGGTAAGCTTGGTTAGTGGGTCAACTTTTATGGTAATGCTTATGGTTGTAAAGTGTTCATAATGGTAGTATGTAGAACGCCAAAAAATTCATTGATTCGGGTTTTACGGTGAAATTCAAGTGAATCGTTGCAAAACTTTTGAAATGAATGTTGTCTAGAAATTAAGTTATGTGATTATACATTTGATGCATGTATTCCAAGGGTATATATTTCTGTGTACTAAGCGTATTAAGTATCTATTTTAGGCCAAATTTTCGTCAATATATGTGTTGGACCATTGGATAATATTAAATGGGTATGTTATTGGGTATTGGTTTATGCAACTATAAATTTTAATCTATTTTTTAATAAAACGATAATTAATATAATGTTCAAAATTAATATAGTATTCAATGTTCAAATCTCACATCGGTTAATGCAATTATAATATTTTTTATCTAAGTACCCTAAAATTCACAATATTTTTTTATAAGAAACTCATAGATCCAACCATACAAATTAAAAAATCATATACAAATTGTTGCGTATATTAGATTACATAGAAATTGGTATGGTAGACGATGCAATTTATAATCAAATGAGAATAAAGTTCCTGATATTACCTTAGTGAACTTACCCGAGATGCAAGTGCTTTTAAATATAAATATTAAGGATATTTCCGTAAATGTATTTAATATTTAATTACAATAATACCCTCGTACATTTATATGGGAGATTTTTTTAACCTCAAGAAATTTAGGTGAGGTAATCTCAGGAAAACTAATCTCTAATCAAATAGTGTATATATATATATATATATATATATATATATAGGCAAGTGCTAAAATACAAACCACTTTTAAAATACAAACCTACAAACCAACACTAAATTAATTATATTTCATTTATTCTAAGGTTCCCGCCAAGGGTACCTTCTCAAAAAATGCTTAAAATAATTGGCTCTATCCATAAAAAAAAAAAAAAAAACTTGCCGTGGAAATGCGAAGCATTTAAGACAGTAAACGGATGAGTTAGGTAGTCATGAGGGCCGCAGGCCCTCGACACACCCGTCAATCGTCTATTGCCTTTACCATTGATTGCCATTCCTTACAACTTTAGAATGATAAAGGCGCGAAGCGCCGTACAAGAAGGTGCGAAGCACCATTAACCAGTGAAATCCACTGCCACGTCATCACGTGAACAGTGAATTTTTTTTATTTTTTTATTTTTTTTGTTGGATAGAGCCAATTATTTTAAGCATTTTTTGTATTGGGGTACCCCTAGTTTGGTCATTAGATTAGCTTGAAATATTAGATTATGCTTGGTTTGTAGGTTTGTATTTTAAGGAGGTTTGTATTGGAGTAGCCGCCTATATATATATATATATATATATAGGGTGTGGCTCAAAAGAGAACTCTTTTTTTGAAGAAAATTAAGGTACTAATCTTAACCATTGGATGTATTATAATCAATGGCCCCGCCAGGGGCACCCACATACTAATCAAATACACCCTCACACACACAATCCCACCTAATCCCCTCTGTTTTTAATTTGATTTTTCCCGTCAATCGGTGATATTTTTTTAAAATCTAATTTCACCACATTTTTCTCCATCCCCCAACGATCAGTTTGCATACCATATGTGCTATATTTTAATTTAGTTTTCTTAGTTTTCCTTTTAAAGGGGTTTTCTTTAGATCCCTACTATATATATATATATATATATATATATATATATATATATATATATATATATATATATATAGAGAAAAAGGACCCTGAGATATATCTCAGGAAACTTTTCCTAAGATGCATATAAAATATTCTTTAAATCATGCTGGGCCCGCAGGGCTAATTAAATTTTTTTGAAATTACTAAAATACCCACCCCATTTTTATATGTAAAAAGTAGTTATCTCAGGGAGCTTACCTGAGATATATCTCAGGCTCCCTACTCTCATATATATATATATATATATATATATATATATATGTAATGGTCATTGTTCCATAATGAACACTATTATATAAAGAACAATAAAAAATATCATAAAATCTTACATAAAATCACATTTAGATTCTAATTTTCACACCAAAATTGATGTTCTATGAATAAAAATAGAATCTAACAAAAAATTTGGATAAAATATAACATGATTACACATAATTTTATTGTTACAAAAATTTATATAAAATTCCATAGTGGATTTTATGTAACATTTGATATTTAAATTTAGACAAGATTTTATGTTAAATTCGATATGTTAAGTATAGTCATTGTTAAATTTATGATTATTATCATAACAAATCGATTTTAATGAAAAATAAAGTTGTATGATTATGTTCTTTATTATTCTTTAAAAAGGTGTTATTTCTAGAATGCAACTCTATATATAATTTAGGCATTATATACTAAATGCAAATATATATCATTTACAATATAAAAATATTAATGCAGTCATGTTATTTTCTATATATATAATCATGTTTTTAGCTTAAAATTTTGAATTTTATAATATTTTGCATATAGATTTATTTTTGTGCATGCATTTCTTCTGTATTGTTAGATTTACAAAAAAAATCGTTAAAAATATGATTTTAAGACAATTGTGTAGATAAATTTAATTACTCGTTAGAGATCAAAACAAAATAAATTATGTGGGGGTATTTACAGATATTGATAATGAATTTTAACTAAAAGAGTGTTTAGTATAATGGTTGAGAATGTTAGTTTTAAGTTAAAGGTCATGAAACACAAACTTTATTTTTCTTTATAATAAATAAGGATATACAGATAATTTCATAGACTTTTTTTTGGCAACTTTTACCTTGTTTGCCATTTAATATATAGTAATAACCAAGTCCTTAGTTTTTTTTTTTTTGGTAAAGATATCAACTTATTTGCAAAAAAAAACGGTCTACAACCAAATATAATTGGTTGCAAACACATGTACAACTGCTGCGCAACCATATATGCAACTACTTGTATCTGGTTGATTTGGTTGCAGACCATATTTTTGTAAATGAGATGATATTTTTGCAAAATGTTTATTTTAAAAATTATATTTTTGTAAATATGATAAAATCGAAAATAAATTTAAAGAAGAAGTAAAATCTTGGGTAAATATATTTAATTTTGTTCATAACTACTTTTGAGCTAAAAGAGTGTTCTTTGTCTTTGTTTTTTTCAACAAATGTGTTTATTTTCTTAACCAAGCACACAAGCAGAAAAAAAATTGCAAGGTCGTGATTGAGAAAAAGGGCAGGGGGAGAGGAAAGAAGGTGAAAATGAAAATTCAAAAAATTACCAAATACTACAATCCCTAAAATATCAACCCTAGTTTACTAGTTGTCTCTCTCTCTGCTCCCTCTCTATATATATAATTAGGCGGGAAAACTCCTACAACACCGCCATACTTTGTTCCTATCTATCAATGGATCATCGGAACGTTGCTCCGTCGTCGGAAATCGATCACCGGACTAAACTTCGGAAGCGGTGCGAGTTAGCCACCGTTCTCAATTTCTTCACCGTAAGTCTTTTGTATCTATATATTCATCAAATACTTGTATTATCGATTAATATTCTTTTTTTAAAAAAAGTTGTTTTTATGTATGTTTGTTTGATTGATTGATTTGTGTGTTGGTTAGGTGTTTGAGCCGTTGATTCAGAGTAAAATGAAGGTGACTGCTGAGGATATCGAGATGGCGATTATCGAGCCCAACCATTTGCTCGCTAAGCTTCATGTTATGCTTTTGAAGGTATTTTTGTAGTTATGGTGTTTCGATTGATTCAAAACAGTTTTAGTGTGGTAATATTGTAAACAACACGGAAATTTAGTGTTTGGGTTTGGATAATAAGGTACGCAAAACATCAAAGTACATGATAAATTTAAAGTCGTGTTTTGGTTTTCACTTTGGTTGCACGACACAAAAGTACCCAAAATACATATATTTACTGTTCTCACCTGAGATGGAGAGCATATTTATATATAGAATGGTTTTGTGTCACTTATTTATTTTCGTTATGTTTTTTTTTTGTTAGTTGTATTAGTTTGGGGAGCTGCAGTTGTTGATTGGAAAGTTTTGTTACGATATGTTTTTATTTTGCAATTTCTTGCTTGTCTAGTGGTTGAAGTTGGAAATTGTGTTGAGGATGTAAAGGTTTTGGGCTTTAGTTGCTGCTATTGACTATTTGACTGAAGATTGTTGCTAGATTTTGGCGTTACGATTTCATAGTTTTAGCCTTTAGGAAATGCAAATTTGGGTATATGGTGCTGCATTGAGTGAGAAATATATGCGTGGCTTGCTGGTTACATTGAAATTAAAGTGACATGTTAGATGAAGACGTCGTGGTGAGTGCATGGTAAACAGCGCTTATTGAAATTTTTGAGGAAATTTGTCTCTTTTTAAATATTTGGAAGAGTGCAAAAAGGGTGTCTTTACTACTGCATGCTGTTTTAAAACACTTGTTTATTAGTTGCCTAATAGCTTACAATGTTGTTTAGGACAAATAATTCGGTAGGCATTCATCATTTGGTATCTGACCCAAAGCAAATTTATGCAGGGTATACCACCGGTAAGCAAAACTTTAGACCGTACTGATGCTTGGGTGACTGCACTGTGTAAGAAACTGTCTGATTGGTGGCCATGGGTAAGTTAAACATGTATGATTGTTGTGTATTACCTTACTCACTATATTTACATTATTCTTGTTATGCCGGTATTTCAATTTTCATTTGCCTTGTTCTTGGCAGGTTGCTGACGGGGATCTTCCACTTACTGTAAATAAAGGGTAATAAGTTTTCCATACATCTTCATATTTTATCTTGTCATCAGCAACATGTAGTCTGAAACATTTGTTGCTGCTATGGTCCTGCTAAATTGAAGGAAGGAGGTTTCTGAATACAAAGAACTTGAACCAACAACCCGTCTATTGGTACTTAAAGCGCTCTGTGAGATCCGGATTAAAGTACTGTACCTGATTATCCTTTTATTTGACTTTGATTTATTTGCCTGACATAATAGTGTTATCCAGTTGAACTGTTTATCTAATTAGTGATATCACCATTTCTTTGAGCTCTCAGCAAGGTGATGCAGTGTCTTATATTAATAATACCATGAAAACTGGATCCGAGGTTTCTACATTTCGGAAGGATAAGATCTGTGGTGATGAGAAAGGGACTTTATACTGGTAAGTGTTTATTATTCTGAAGATATTTAAGTAAGTTTATTATTGTGTTAATCTATACTATACTATTATAAGCGAAACAGGGTATAATTGGTTGGTCAGTCGGTCGGTTAACACCTTCCCAAAAAGTTTGCTAACACCTTCCAAAAATGAAAAAATAAATTAAAATACATATAAAATTTTATTTTACAAAAAATAAACCACATATTTAACCTAATAACAAACTCTTTTATTTACACTCCAATTAATATTCAATTACATACTCTTTTAGTTATATTTGAGTTAAAATTCTTCAACACCCAACTTTTTTAGACTCTTTCAATTACTTGGAAACCAAATATTTTCAAAATCAATTTAAATAATTTAAATATCACATATTTATTAACAAATTTACAACAAATTATAAATCAAAAAAACTATATAATAAACAATAAAAATTTCACACAATTACAAATTAATATTAAATTCTATTTTAAACAAATATTACATTATGGATTATTATGGAATCATAATTTGAAGGTATAATTGATTGGCTGGTTGGTCGATTAACACCATCCTAAAAAGTTTGCTAACACCTTCCAAAAATGAAAAAATAATCTATCTATCTATACTATTATATTAAAGCCGAAACATTGAAAGTTTTGGTTTTCGGTTTGGTTATCCTATTTATTTTGGTTTTCGGTTTGGTTAATTTAATTTTTAATTAATTTTAAATATAAAATAAATCAATTTTAATCCGTTATTGGCTATAGTCCTAAAGACAATAGTATTTTATATTTACACCATTACTAATACAGCTAAACTTAAAACCTCCGTTGCCTTCACGAACACTGCCCACAGAACTCTATTCTTCTAAACCTAATTTACACCATCTTCATCAATTCAATACACAAGTTTCTTCGGCTTTTCTCTACTTTTGCAACACCATATATATCATTAAAGTGTAAGTATAATGATTGTGTTGGGGTGTTTTTTAATGTAAGTACAGTGTTTGTTTGAATGCCTCATTGAATGTATGTGGGCTGTTTTAGTTTCGTTTTAGGATTAATGTAATTATATTCCGATTAAAATTACTTCATCCACATAGAGCTTCTACTTGGACTCTTTTTTCTGCTCCAACAACTCAATTACCCATTTTTTCTAAAGATTTTACTTCTAATTAAAACACTTTACCATTTAATTTAAAACTAATATTACAATAATTAATATATATCCAAAATATCACACCATATCTTTCCGTAATTATTTTTAGTAGTAATTTTTGTAATTAAAACACGTTACTTTTTAATTTAAAATTAATTTTGCGATCACTAATATACACCAAAAAATATCTCACCATATATTCAAATCATTATTTTTAGTAATAAATAAGAATCGTTAGATCAAATAATAAGATATATTATACGATTAAATTAATTTACTAAAAATTCAAAGTCCGAACCCGTCAACGACATTTTTAATTTAGAATTTTACACAATAAATTTTAAACCATGCATATTATTATATAAATTTATATTAAATTAAAATTAAAAAATTATTAAAAATAAGGATTATATAAAAACATAACTATAATGTTAAATAAATTTTATAAAATATTATATTAAAGTCGAAACATTGAAAGTTTTGGTTTTCGGTTTGGTTATCCTAAGTTTTGGTTTTCGGTTTGGTTATCCTAATTATTAAAATAAATAATTAAATTACAAAAACAACTCAAAAAGCTAATTACTAATGTTAACGTAGTTATATTCTGATTAAAATTCCTTCATCCACTTCTACTTGGACTCTTTTTTCTGCTCCAACAACTCAATTATTTATTTTTTCTAAAGATTTTACTTCTAATTAAAAAACTTTACCATTTAATTTAAAACTAATATTACAATAATTAATATATATCCAAAATATCACACCATATCTTTCCGTAATTATTTTTAGTAGTAATTTTTGTAATTAAAACATGGAGTACTTTTTAATTTAAAATTAATCTTGAGATCACTAATATACACCCAAAAATATCTCACCATATATACAAATCATTATTTTTATTAATAAATAACAATCGTTAGATCTAATAATAAGATATATTATATGATTAAATTAATTTATTAAAAATTCAAAGTTCGAACCCGTCAACGACATTTTTAATTTAGAATAAGATTGAAAGTTTGGTCGGTTTGGTTATTCTAATTATTAAATAAAATAAATAATAAGAATATTAAAGTTAATTACAAATGTTAACATAATTATATTCTGATTAAAATTATTATTAAAACTAGTTACTAATGTTAACGTAATTATATTCCGATTAAAATTCCTCCACCCGCGTAAAGCTTCTTCTTGGACTCTTTCTTATACATACTCTTATCCTAATTATTAAAATAAATCTATACTATTATATTAAAGCCGAAAGATTGAAAGTTTGGTCGGTTTGGTTATCCTAATTATTAAATTAAATAAATAATAATAATATTAAAGTTAATTACAAATGTTAACATAATTATATTCTAATTAAAATTCTTATTAAAACTAATTATTAATGTTAACGTAATTATATTCCTATTAAAATTCCTCCACCCGCGTAAAGCTTCTTCTTGGACTCTTTCTTATACATACTCTTATCCTAATTATTAAAATAAATAATAACATAATGAATTAATGGTAATTAGCGGATTGCCCTTTTCACATTTATTTTTAGTAGAACATATTATCTTTTATAAACACCTAATAAAAACATCAATCATATCATATCTTCCAATTATTAATATTTACTTTCTAATTAAAACACGTTACCTTTTTGATTTAAAGCTAATCTTACCATCTATACTGTACTATTATATTAAAGCCGAAATATTGAAAGTTTGTCGATTTGGTTTTCGATAGGATTATCCTAATTATTAAAATAAATAATATAATAATATAATTAGTTTTAATTAGTCAATTTCTTAACATATAAATTCTTATAAACACATAAAAGCATCAATTGAACCATATCTTTCGATCATTAATATTTTGTTCCTACTTAAAACACGTTACCTTTTAATTTAAAACTATTATTGTAATAATTAATTTATACCCAAAATATCACACCATATCTTATCGTCATTGTTTTTGTAATACTTTTTTTTATTAAAACATGTTACCTTTTAATTTAAAACTAATCTTGCAATCATTAATATAGACCCAAAAATATCACACCATATCTTCCCATTATTATTTTTAGTAAAAAATAAGAATAGTTAGATCTAATAAAAAGGTAAATTATATGATCAAATTAATTTACTATAAATTCAAGGTTTAAACCCGTCAATGACATTTTTAATTTAAAACTTTACAATATAAATTTTAAATCATGAATATCATTAATTAAATTTATATTAATTTAAAATTTAAAAAATATTGTAAATAATAATTATATAAAAACATAATTGTAATGTTAAATAAAATTTACAACATATTAAAAGAAACCCGTGCATCGCACATTTTGGCTTGGGAGAACAGTACGACATAAATCCAGGAAAGCAAGCATAATATGTGATTGTTGAAGAAATAATTTCATGTGTGGTTTGAACAAACAATAATATATTCAGTTTGTATTTATTTTTAAACTTTGTTACTATACTATTATAAGCGAAACAGGGTATAATTGGTTGGTCAGTCGGTCGGTTAACACCTTCCCAAAAAGTTTGCTAACACCTTCCAAAAATGAAAAAATAAATTAAAATACATATAAAATTTTATTTTACAAAAAATAAATCACATATTTAACCTAATAACAAACTCTTTTAATTACACTCCAATTAATATTCAATTACATACTCTTTTAGTTATATTTGAGTTAAAATTCTTCAACACCCAACTTTTTTAGACTCTTTCAATTACTTGGAAACCAAATATTTTCAAAATCAATTTAAATAATTTAAATATCACATATTTATTAACAAATTTACAACAAATTATAAATCAAAAAAACTATATAATAAACAATAAAAATTTCACACAATTACAAATTAATATTAAATTCTATTTTAAACAAATATTACATTATGGATTATTATGGAATCATAATTTGAAGGTATAATTGATTGGCTGGTTGGTCGATTAACACCATCCTAAAAAGTTTGCTAACACCTTCCAAAAATGAAAAAATAAATTAAAATGCAAATTTTATTTTATTTTACAAAACATAAACAACATATTTAACTTAATAAAAAACTCTTTTAATTACACTCCAAGTAATATTCAATTACATACTCTTTTAGTTATACTAGCTTAAAACCCGTGGAATGCACGGATTTTTTTTACTATTATATGATTTTTTTCAATAATTCGAATGAATTTTTTATGATATGAATTTTGTAAATTACATTTTTAAATAATAAGATTTTAAAATAATTACATATATATATACATATATTGGCCATATTGTTTTTTAAAAAAGGAAAAATTAGTTAAAAAATATTGATAAGATGATACGTTTTAGCTTAAAAAAGGTAATCATTCAATTA
This sequence comes from Saposhnikovia divaricata, assembly GCA_036435485.1. Taxonomy (NCBI): domain Eukaryota; kingdom Viridiplantae; phylum Streptophyta; class Magnoliopsida; order Apiales; family Apiaceae; genus Saposhnikovia; species Saposhnikovia divaricata. The sequence continues at coordinate 49,105,859 of CM071595.1, read as the reverse complement.
TTAATTATTATGGTATTATTTTATTGAATAAAAATTATCTGTGATATTATTGGAAAAGGATAGGTTTTAGTAAGAGAAAATATAAAAGGTAACATGTTTTAGTTGAAAATGTAATTTGTTAGTTATTAGTAATCATAGTAATATTATTTTATTTCATTAAATATAATTGCCCGTAATATTTTTAGAATATAAAAGATTACATGTTTACCTAAAAATGAAATTAATCAGTTATTAAAAAAATAGAAAAGATAACATGTTTTTACCAATAATAAATATTTAAGTAAGGATACTTAAGTAAGAAAAGAAAGTTTAAAAATGAAATATTTTAGTTTGAAAATGAGATATTTTATTTCGAAAAAATATAAAATATATTATATTTTAGCTGAAAAAGGTAATCAAATAGTTATTAGTAATTATAATTTTAGAGATTATGTCTTAGGTAAGTTTCGTGGATACACAAATTTATATGCAAATATGGGGTGGACATTTTTGTAAAATCAGGATTCGTTTAAAATTTTACAATATTATTAATTAGCCATACGGACCCAGTAAGTTTTAAAGCTTATTTTTTAAAGTATCTCAGGAAACTTTCCTGAGGTTAATGGTCCTTTTTCTCATAATTTTATTAGTTAATTTCGTTAAATATAATGGCACGTGATATTTTTGGAGAGGATAGGTTATAGTCAGAGAAGTTAGAAAAGATAATGTGTTTTATCTCAAAAGTAATTTGTTAGTTATTAGGAATTATAATATCGTTATTTTATGTTATAAAATAGAACTACATGTTTTTACTGATAATTAATATTTAAGTAAAATATCAAAGTTTATTCATTAATTAGAATGGTAATATTTTTGGAAAGAAGATATTTTAGTTAGAAAAGCTAATAGTTGAAAAAGGTAATTGGTTAGTTATTATTTAGGAGAAGTGTTGGAAAGAGCTGCGTGTAATATTTTGAGAAAATATTGTGTTTTGTTTTTTTTATAATTAAGGATAATAAAGTAAAACAACTTTACTAATAATAAATATTTGAGTAAAGATAATTAAGTATAAAAATAAGTTTGAAAATGATATATTTTAGTTAAAGAATATAAAAAAATATATTATTTTTTAGCTGGAAAAGTTAATCAGTTAGTTATTAGTAATTATAATATTATTAGTTTATTTCATTAATTAGAACGATCATATTTTTTGAAAGAAGAGATTTAATTTGAAAAATTAGAAAAGGTAATAGCTCAAAAAGGTAATTGTTTAGTTTTAATTTAGTAGAAGTGTTCAGAGATGCGTGTAATATTTTGTGAAAAAATTGTGTTTATTTTTAATGATTAAGTAAAATAATTAAGGATAATAATGTATAATAATTAAATAAGGTAAGTACCGTACAGTGCCAAAAAACAGGTACCAAAACTTTTAATATTTCGTCTTTTATAATATAGTATATTATTTGAGTTAAAATTCTTCACCTACACCCAACATTTTTAGACTCTTTCAATTACTTGGAAACCAAATATTTTCAAAATCAATTTAAATAATTTTAATATCACATATTTATTAACAAATTTACAACAAATTATAAATCAACAAAGTGAAAACAAACTAGAACCATGTAATAAACAATAAAAATTTCACACAATTACAAATTAATATTAAATTCTATCTTAAACAAATATTACATTATGGATTATTATGGAATCATAATTTGAATATGATAATATCAACAAAAATTTGAATGTAAATATATAAGATACTTCCATTTATATTTATATTATTATGACATAATATAATCACAATTCGAACAATATATCATATAATTAAACGATTATTTTTCAATAATATATATTATGCCAATATTTTATTAAGTAATATATATGAGATAAATAATTATTAAAATATAAATAAAAAGTTATTTAAATTTAAGAAAGCCGTGCATCGCACGGGTTATACGCTAGTATTTAAGTATGTCTGTTTCTGCCTATCAACATGAGTACTTATAAACCCTTTGCTATTCATGGTAGGCTTGATGGGGATGCTTCCATTGGTTATAGATTGTATAAAGAAGTACGCAGGATTGAATCCAAGCAAAACGAAAAGGGCAAAGGCTTTCTTCCAGTGATAGATGTTCAGTGGGAAACACTTGCAACCTGTCTTGAAGAATTTCGTAAAATTGTGGTAAGTATAAATAGTTCTCTATCTTGGCAGGACAAACTTTAATCACTTCCATTTACTGGCCATAACAGGTTGAGTTCTCATCTAGTAAAATAATGATGGAAGTTGATGTTTGTAAGACTGTTGAAGCTAATGTTCTTCCAGTACTTGAGAAACTACAAAAGGTCAGTTTCTTGGATAGCCTGATAGGTTTATAGCTTCTTAGATTAAAGAAGCACTGGCAATAGTGAAATTGAAATTATTAGTTACGTTACATTCTTATCTTTTCTGTGCACTTCGTAATTGATTGTTAACCTTTTTGCCTTCAACAGAAGAGAGAAAGGGCAGTGAAACAACAAAAAAGTAAAGAAGCAATTTTAAGTGGTTTTCAGTTTTCTGGTCTCACTCGTACATGCCGGACTCGTACAGCCGTATGTTACACATATGGTATAAGATATAATCTTTGCTGATGTACTCTTTTGGTATCCAAACTATCATCTATCACCAATTTGTGGCAATAAACAAAATATAGCTTTGTTTGTATATTTTATGATATACGTACATAGTTAAGACACATAGTCAAGGTTTTAACTAACATAATACCTTATTTCATATGCAGAAGAATATGACAAAAGAATTAGTGAGGCAATAAGTGTACAACAACAACAGCCGAAGTAAGTGGTACAATGTATATACTTTTTGGATCTTGCTTGGTTGCTTTTCTTTTTCAGGCATGTCATATTTTGCTCTTACATTTCATGGTTTTATGTTGTGTGGTATTTAACTTCCATGTGGCCATAAAACAGTCGTACTTACCTACTTATATACTGAATTTTACCCTTTTCTTTGTGAATATGAAAAAAATAGGAGACCTGTTTACCCCCTTGGGCCATAAAGACAACCCTCTAATTATTTGTTACCCTGTGGATAATCATATTTAGATATCTCTAAAAATATTTTGTAAAATTAAATGCACTTATATGCCAATCAAAGGATTTGACAAATTTACAAAAATAACCCTGATGCATTTACTTAAAAGAATTGAGTTGTTCAAGTCCTGTTTCTTAGTTCTTGCTTCTTACCCATTACCCTAGACTGTGAGTAGAACCAAGGCATGAATGGTTACTTTGTTATACATAATTTCAAGAGTTCTCTCATCTTTGTAATTTCTATTATTAATTTTCAACTTCTTGGTCTAATTAGCTTTTGTAAATTTCCATTGAAGGCCACAGAATTCCTTTAGGTGTACCCTGATATTGTTTTGCTATTTTTATGTCGTTGATTTTTTGGTTTGTACATTTTATATGATGTAGAAAGAGAAAGATTGCCAAGGAGCGGGAGGACGTAAAAAAATCCACTGATAATAAGAAAGCTACTGAAACTGCTTCAGAAGAGAGCTCAGGATCAGAGATGAGAAGAATGGAGGATAGTAAACATGGTGATAATGAAAAAGGAACTGAAAGTATTTCTCAAGAGAGATCTGAATTGGACATGAAAGCACAAGATGATATTGTTCCTGATAGTGAAACTGAGAGCGAGAGGCATCAGGATGTTGATATTGATGACAATATGAAATCAGAAGATATTATTTCAGATAGCGAAACTGAGAGCAAGAGGCATCAAGATGGTGATATTGATGACAACAGTGATGTTGAGTGGGATGAGGATATAAACGATGCTAGTAGTGAGGATGACATTGCCTCAAACTCCTCTGACAAGGAATATAATAACCTTGGCAACAACCATGTTACATGTGCACGCAGGCGAGAGGGTTTGCCTCGGAGTAAAACAGTACCTGGGGTTGTTAGTTCTGCTCAAGAAAATAGTTATCAAGGTGCTAAAGATAGGCCAAGGAGGAGACTCACTCGTAAGAGCTCCCTTGAGTCATTGGTTGCCCCTGATTCCGAAGAAGTAAGCTCATCAGCAGATTCCAGTGGTAGGAGTGGCAGCGTAAACTTGTCCGATGACAGTGTCCTTAGCTGAACTTTTGAAAATAACTTATCTTTTTGTAAAGGTGCCTATAACTACAGGTTATCCTTTTACTTTTGGCAAATATTTTGCTACATAATGGGACGTTTAGTACCAAAGTTCTGTTGTTTTGGCGACCTTTACCCAAATCAACTAACGTTTACAAGAAGGAATGAGAGAAGGGTGATTTTTTGGACAACTGTATATATGATTAGGTTATGTTGTGAACGTATTGTTATAATTAGGTTATGTTGTGAACGTATTGTTATAATATGTTGAGTATGTTGAGGATGTCTAGATATATATATTTCGACTGCTGGTATAGTGATGTCAACAGGCAATTGAAGGATTTTATGACGAGAAAGAAGATTAAAGATGGCGCTCAAGCTCAACTGTTCAACGATATGAGAATGTAAAAACTAATGTGATCTCTTAATTTCAATTCACATGACTTTTTGTTACTGAACAGTAGGATATTTTATGCATAATTAAAGGCATACGCTTGTTTTGACAAAAATAAAAAATAAAGTAAGGACATACGCTTGTAAGTTGTTAATTTTGAACTACATCAGGACAATTTTTTTTTAACTTTTTAGTATTTGCTAGTACCTGTGAAACCATTGTGATAATACTTATATTGTAAAGATACTTAAATTTATTGAATTTCATCTTATGTGTAAATTATACTTTTTCCTCAATTTGTTTTGTTTAAATGTAAATAAAATAAAATAGTAGTCCAAACATGATAAACCCAAAGTTTTTTCCGATTTTGCTTAGCTCAAAAAAAAAAAAAATCCCAGAAAAAATTTCTTAAAGACATACGGTGTAATGCAAAAATAAATACCCTTCTTGTAAGAAAAAAACAGTTGATAATAAATTATTTCACAAACTACATAACTATACTTATAAATTTTGTTTTCTTCCCATAATTTTCATGACGATATTAATTTTTTTCTAAAAATTGTTAAATAACAAGTTGTTTATAATGAACTTTCGTTACAAATTTTCGTGGAGAGTAAAAAATTCTAAAAATGATATGTATATTAAGCAGGAATAGACAATGGGGCTTTTTTGAAAAATCCCAATGTTTTTAAACTTTTTGCAAAAATATTATTACTTTAAAGATATTTTTGCAAAAATACAATATTTGTTGAAAAATACGGTTTATTTGAAAAAAGTTGCAAAAATACGGGATGCAACTATAATCAATCGGATGCAACTTTTAACAAATCTGAAAGCAGTCCAAATCAAATAATTGCAACTTAACTATTTCAACCCAAATCCACCAAAATCAACTAAACGCAACACCCAAAATCACCGAAATCAACGCAACACCCAAAGTCACCAAAATCAACCAAACGCAAAATCAACCAAAATCTAAAATAATACCTTCAAATCCGAAAGGAGTTCTATCTCAATCGATAGATATTAATCACCTGATTATCTACAGAGATTGATGGTGTCCCTACGAGACCGATCCAATCTAATGGAGGCGGAGGGCGACGTCGAAGTTGGAGGTGGAGAAGTGTTTGACGTCGAAGTAGAGAAAGAGAGAGAGTGAGGATTGGGGACGTCGGAGAAGGAGGTGGAGGTCGAGAGGTCGTCGGAGGAGATCGGAGAATCAAGGTCAGTTGAGTCGGGGATTAGATATGAGATTGAGAGAAGAGAGAGAAAGAGAGTTAAGAGAGAGAAAGAACGAGACTGAAGACAAAGAGAGTGAATAGAGAGTGAAGGTCAGCCCGTATTATTGCAAACTATTAAATTCTTTTTTTTTAAATGTAAATTGACAATAAATTGTACAGGTTAGTATTTTTGCAAAAATATACTTTAACTTTGATATATTTGACAAATATCCTAGATAATGTTGTCCAGTAGATTCATAAATTTTTGGAAAAATTTTAACGAAGCAATAATTGTATCAATTAATTTTTAAAAATTATAATCCATTTTTAAAATAAAAAAGTTTATACCAATATACACGATAAGTGGGTAATAAAATTTATTATCTATTATATCTATTATATATATATGTTGAGTATTGAATACATACACAAGAAAATACAGAGGGGGGGTTGAATGCATTTTCAAACTTTTTCTCCAAATATGAATATTAAGAACGATTGTTTGAAGGTTTGAATGTGTTTGATGTTTGTGTAGCTAAGTGTGTGTTTGTGTTTAACAAGATGTATAAGTGCGGAATAAAAACACAAGAACACAATCACTCACTTTAATCTAACTTGTATTAGATAAAGATTTGCTACAATCTGTGAATACAAATATTAGTATTCTCAGCTTCGTTTTCTCAGAGACATGTTATCTAAGATAATGTATGAAAAACTTGTTAACTGTTAGAGAAGTGAGGTTGTACACTTATAGAACATGTGTACAACCTATTTACTACAAATGTAGTGACAGACAAAACTACTTTCTAATTTGTCTATTCCTTTTCGAGTAAACATCCAAGCGACATGTAATTTGATCCACTTCTTTAGCAGTTTCTCCTATAACAACTCTCTAATCTTCTTGTAGACTTTCTAAAAGCACTTTACAGTACTGTGGTCCTGAAAGTGTTTTGGCTTGCTGCAGGTTTCTGACTTGTACAATCTTCAGTATTTTGTCTTCAAGACTGCATTCGAGAAGTGACTAAGTGATTAATTCAAGAACTGAAGTTGTTTGCATATATAACTCTGAGTTCTCGAACAACACGTTTCTTGGCATATCGAACCACTTCTCGAATGAATCATTTCTTCAGGAATCCTTGACTTATCGAATGAGGCCTTGCTTGTGGAAACCTTGAGATGTCGAACAGTTTCCTGGGTCCTTGAAATGTCGAATGTAGCTTGACTTGATGACTCTTTGAGAATTCGAATGAGATATTAATATGATGACTTCTTGAGTTCTCGAGTAGAGTATTTGAAAGTGTTTGTCCTAAATCCAATCATGTATGATGAGTTAGGAAGAACTTTCATGTATTCTTGTTTGATTTCATTAACAATAATAAAAGACTTGTTTTGATTTTATTACGGGCATTATCTGTTTAAAGTGTTTTAAATAAGATGTTCCATAGTTTAGAGTAAAGCTTCTATAATTATAATGAGATTATAATAGTGAGATCTAGAAGATGATAACTCTAGACTTAAACAGTTCCTGATCATAGGATAACTAATCGGAAGTTAGTGAATCCGCAAAGATTGGTACATACTGTGCTTGCTCCCTTCAGGAGGATGTCTGTTCTCATAGGCATTTGTGTGGTGACACTATAGCTAGTATGTAGGTGCTTATTATGGAATAAGTTCACTGAACATGACTCGATAAGTTGGACAACTAATGGAGTTTACTCACGTATCAATAGTTATTCACTGAGTGATAGTTGTACAAGTGTCCTTAGACTTGAGATCGTTAGAGTAATCTTGTATATAATGAACTGTGCTTTGGTTTAGTCCTTAGTCTCAAGGACATCCATTAGGTCTATTCTGGGTACAGGGATTTATGTATGGAGATAGTTAACGATCAATAAAGAATCTACCCCTTCCAGTAAGGAAGTGAATATCCTATGTTATTCTTAGTATGCGAGTTCTGGAATCTCTGGCCAGAGTGTATGAAATTAGAAAGGAGTTTCTAATTTGCATTAATATGAACTTTGCGTTATGAATAAGAAATCATATGATTAAATTTGATAGGTCTGACACGAGATCCATGCCTTGTATTTAATCGGGATATTGTAGGGTAGAAGGAATTGATTGTACGGTAACTAGTCACTGACAGGTTCTTGGTATTCTAAGCAGTGAATTCATATTATCCGGATAGTCGCGATATGTTGAGAAGCATCACTCACGATGTAGAATAAATATAATTAATCAATTAATTATATTTAATGAATTATTAGAATTCATATAAATAATAAATAAAATGTTTATTATTATTTATTTCTACTACCGGCTTAATATTGAACCTACAGGGTCACACCATAAAAAGATTAATTTATTGATGAAGGTATTTTGAGAGAGCAAGTGGTTTTAATAATGATTAAAATTATTTTAATTATTATTTAACATTTTATAAGGTAAAGTGTAGGATTTATATATATTAATATATAATGATATATTAATGTTAAAAACCTACTTGTGCCCTATAAATAGAATGAGATGAGGACACTTTTGAGACACTTGGTTTTTGTGAAAAACTTAAAGCCTCCATCTTCTTCATCTCTCTCTCTCTCTCAAACCTCCATTTTTATAAAACCTTGTTTTTATAAAAAGCTTCATCGAAGAAATTTATCTTGGTGGATACCGGTAGAGTGCTTCACACTCTGAGAAGCAACTGCGAGAAACCATTTTATAAAGCTTCGATTTTTCAAGGTATGATCACGAATCCCTCGTATTTCATTTTTACATGATTTTCTATATGTGCGATATATGGTTTTTACGGAAATAATTGTTATTTGCGCTTCCGCTCGTCCGTAAATTCCTTCAATGGCATCAGAGCTAGGTTCTTGCATATAGAGAGTCATATAAAAAATTTCAGATTTTTTTATGCATGTATGGATTTATTATGATTTTTGCAAGTTTATTTGGATTTAATTATGAATTAATTCGAAATAATTTTTGCATATGATTTTGACCACTAATCTGAGTTCTACAAGTGTTGTAGATGATCTGGATATTTTTCTCATAATTTTGTGATGTGTAGATTATTTGTTATGAATTTTTTAAAATTATTTTAGTTAAAATTCATAAAATAATTATGCATGTGAAAATATTATGATTAAAAATATTGCACAAGGACCCCTAACCACCTGATAATTTTTGCTGCTCTTGATTTTCAGAAATCATGTCTTGATAATTTTTTATTAATTTATTAATTAATTGTTAATTAATTTATTAATATTAAAATTAAAAAGATATTAATAATAATATTTATTATTAATAAAAGGGGAGTTAGTGTATTGAATGAAGGGGGTTACAAATTACAACACACGGCTGTTACTGCTAACAACGGTCGACTGCTGTGTCAGGCGCGTGCAGCGCACGCGGGGTGGGGGTGTCACGCATTTCCGAAATGCGTGACAGGGTGTTGCGCAGGTTACGGATGCGTTACAGCGTTTAATGGCTTTAAATGCTTGTAACGCATTTCGGACATGCGTTACAGCCCTTCTGTCCACAATAAATTTGATTTATTGGGAGTTTCGTAACTCCGTTTTGGGCGTGCAATATATCGTTGGATTCGTATTTCCGAGACAGATCTAATGGAGTGGTCAAATATTTTTTATATAATAATTTTGAATTATTTATATTTATGGGAGTGTTTTAAAGCATGCTTTAATTGGATTAATTGCTTTTAAATACTATAATAAATCCATACATCATTATATCATTGTGTGACATGATATTGCTTGCATGCTTACTTGTTGATTTAATTTTATATATGTGATATATGCCTATGTTTACCATGCGATGATAGATTTAGGTGAACTTAAATCAAAATAAGGCGTGCTCTAGAAAATCTAGAATAGGAATCGTTTCTTGCCTTAATAATAATATTATGAATACAATCATGAGATTCTTGTGTTTGTGAAACACGTAATTAAATATGAATTTTCAATATTGAGAGAATGGATGATTCTGTCAAAAACGGATTTCGATCTGTAAGAAAGGGGTATTAAGTGACGCCTCTTGACAATGCTCCCCCCGATCTGGGAATCATCCAATTATCGATTATTGATTTGAAATATTTAATTTAAAAGGAAGAATCTCTTTATAATATGATTATGATTGTAACATAATATAATCCCTCTAAAATTAAATAATATCAAGTAGTAATTGGCCAATGACACAACGGGCTTGTGTCGGTCATAGCCTTCCAACATGGCAGAAAGTAGTTCTTATTTTTGAATCATTGTCGTTTCGTGCTACAGCCGAGGGCTTTGATTTTGAAATAAGAAATACTTGTCTATTACATAGAGATGTGTACAATGAATTAGAATCTAATGGTCGTTACGTGCTACAGCCGTGGGCCATTGGAGACTGATTCAGTTGTACGGAATGTTGGGTTAGACTTGACTTAGAATATTGAGTTTGTCGTGCCACAGCCGTGACTCAATTATTCAAGAGGCTAAAGTTTTATTAGGGAATAACATGAGATGTAATTGACAAGAGTTGTCTGCCTATTGAACATCACATGGCGTTTCGTGCCACAGCCGAGGTTGTGTGATGGAATATAGGATCCCTATTCCCACTAGCATTATGAATGCTTAATTTTTCACTTAAGGGGGTTGAATAAATTAGATAAACTAGTGGGAGTCACTTATGAATAAAGACCCGATTCATATAGTGTTTTTAAAATGAAATTGAATATTTGCTAAGTGTTGTTATGTGTTTATCATTTACAGATTTACTATATACACTATGTCTGGTGCACTATCACTCCGGAGCATACTAGATGCTCACAAATTGACTGGTCCGAATTTTGCTAACTGGCTTCGAAACTTGAGAATTGTTCTCAGGGTTGAGAAGCTGGAATATGTGCTTGACTCACCTAAGCCTGCTGCACCTGCTGACGATGCACATAATGATGAACATGTTGTGTATCGTAAGTGGATAGATGATGCTAATGTTGCTCAATGTATCATGCTAGCTTCCATGAACGATGAGCTACAGAAGCAACATGAGCTTATGGATGCTCACACTATCCTAGAGCATCTGCAAGAGTTGTATGATGTGGCAGGGAGGACAGCTCGATATGAGATATCGAAGGAGCTGTTCCGTTGTAGGATGTCTGAGGGATCATCCGTGAATGACCATGTACTTAAGATGATCAATTTGATTGAACGTCTTGGGCAACTTGGTTTTGTCATGGATAGGGAACTGACTCAAGACTTGGTCTTGCAATCACTTCCGGGTTCATTTTCGCAGTTTGTTGTGAACTTTCACATGAATAAGTTGGACGTCAGCCTGGCTGAACTCCACAACATGTTGAAGACTGCGGAATCGAATTTTCCCTCTAAGAAGAGTTCTGTTCTTCTAATTGGTGAGGGTTCCAATCCTAAGAAAAGGAAGAAGAACCCTTCCAAGAAGAAGAAAGTTGGTGAGAAAAAGCCGGTTCCACCAAAAGCTGAAGACCCCAAGAGCAAAGCTGTTTGCTTTCACTGTAACAAGGTGGGGCACTGGAAGAGGAACTGCAAGGTTTACCTTGCAGAAATGAAAAAGAAGAAAGATAGTGAGACTGTCGCTTCTGGTTCAGGTATGTTCATGATTGAAGTGAATTTGTCAATAAATCAAAATTCTACTTGGGTATTAGATACCGCCTGTGGTTCTCACATTTGCAATTCGTTGCAGGGACTAAGGAGAAGTAGGACTCTCGAGGAAGAGGAGGTGATTCTACGGATGGGAAATGGAGCAAGAGTTGCTGCTGAATCTGTAGGATCGTTTGATTTACATATGCCTACGGGCAAGACTATTGTTTTAAATAATTGTTATTTTGTTCCCTCGATTGTGAGGAATATTATTTCTATTCCCATGTTAGACTTGGCTGGATTTTCGTTTATTATTCAGAATAATAAATGTTCAATTCTTAGAGATAACGTTCTTTATGGTAGTGGTATTTTAAATAATGGTCTGTATGTATGTGACGTAGAGCATGATTTACTACAAATTGAACATACTAATAAAAGGAAAAGAGATGATGAAAATCTCACCTATTTGTGGCACTGCAGACTTGGTCATATTAGTGAAAATAGACTGCGGACATTGCATAAGGAAGGGTTACTTGACCCCTTTGATTTTGAATCATATCCTACATGCGAGTCTTGTCTATTGGGTAAAATGACCAAATCTCCATTTAGTGGACATGGAGAGAGGGCTGCAGAATTGCTAGGACTGGTACACACAGATGTATGTGGACCGATGTCTACGCAAGCCATGGGCGGATTTTCGTACTTCATTACTTTCATAGATGATCGATCTAGATTCGGATATGTGTATTTAATGAAACACAAGTCTGAGGCCTTTGAAAAGTTCAAAGAATATAAGAATGAAGTGGAGAAACAAACCAAACGTAGTATTAAAACTCTTCGATCAGATCGAGGTGGTGAATACTTGAGTGGAGAATTTCTAGATTATCTCAAAGAAAATGGTATAGTCTCTCAGTGGACTCCTCCATATACTCCACAGTTGAATGGAGTATCTGAAAGGAGAAATCGAACTTTGTTAGACATGGTTCGGTCCATGATGAGCTACGCAAATCTTCCAGTATTCCTTTGGGGTTATGCATTGGAAACCTCAGCATATTTACTGAATAAGGTGCCTTCCAAATCTGTTCCTCAAAGTCCATATGAGATATGGAAAGAAAGGAAACCGAGTCTTAAACACGTTAAGATTTGGGGATGTCCGGCTTATGTCAAGAAAGTTGACCCTGATAAGCTGGAATCTCGATCCGTGAAATGTAGTTTTGTGGGATATCCTAAAGAAACTTTAGGGTATTACTTCTACACCAATCATAGTGTATTTGTCTCCAGACATGCTACCTTCTTGGAAAAACAGTTTATCCTAGAAGGAAACAGTGGGAGCAAAATAGAACTTAATGAAGTTCAAGAAGCACAAACTACTACGGTTCAAGAGGAAACACCTGTTCAGACTGAACAATCTTCTGTGGTACAGCCCATTCGTAGGTCAGAAAGAGTGTCTCGCCAACCTGAGAGGTATTATGGCCTTGTCATTGAGAATGACAATGAGTTATCAATCGTTGATGATGACGACCCTATGACCTATAATGAGGCTATGAGTAGTGTTGACTCAGAGAAATGGCAGAGTGCCATGAAATCCGAAATGGATTCTATGTATGCCAACCAAGTATGGACTTTGGTTGAAGCACCAAAGGATGTGAATCCTATTGGGTGCAAATGGGTATACAAAAGAAAGATTGGAGCAGATGGCCAGGTGGAGACCTATAAGGCCAGGCTCGTGGCAAAAGGATTCAGACAAAGGCAAGGGATTGACTTTGATGAAACTTTTTCGCCTGTAGCCCTGTTAAAATCAATTCGGATTTTGCTTGCGATTGCTGCTTACTACGACTATGAGATCTGGCAAATGGACGTGAAAACGGCCTTCCTCAATGGGAAACTTGAAGAGGAAGTGTATATGACACAGCCAGAGGGGTTTGTTTACAAAGGGAATGAACACCTAGTGTGTAAGCTGCTAAGGACCATATATGGATTAAAGCAAGCTTCTCGTAGATGGAACATTCGTTTTGATGAGACAATCAAAGAGTTTGATTTTATCAAGAACATCGATGAACCATGTGTCTACAAGAAGGTTAGTGGGAGCGCGGTAACATTTCTTGTATTGTATGTGGATGACATACTTCTTATAGGAAATGATATACCGATGCTGCAATCAGTCAAAGTGTGGTTATCAAAGAACTTCACTATGAAGGACTTGGGTGAAGCATCCTACATTCTCGGTATGAAGATCTATAGAGATAGATCTAGAAGAATGATAGGTCTTACCCAGGGTACATACATCGAGAAAGTGCTTAAAAGGTTTAGCATGGAAAACTCCAAGAGAGGTCTCATACCGATGAGCCATGGAGTATCCCTTTCCGAAAAGATGTCTCCTAAGACACCTGAGGAAAGAGAGCGCATGAGTAAGATTCCTTATGCTTCAGCAATAGGATCTATCATGTACGCGATGTTATGTACTAGGCCTGATGTTGCTTATTCAATTAGTGTGACAAGCAGATATCAGTCCAATCCAGGTGAAGACCACTGGAAAGCAGTGAAGAACATCCTTAAGTACTTACGAAGGACTAAGGATATTTTTCTTGTTTTTGGTGGATCTGAATTGAAAATAGAGGGTTATACTGACTCTAGTTTTCAATCAGAAAGTGATAGCAAATCCATGTCAGGGTATGTGTTTACTTTGAATGGTGGTGCGATTAGTTGGAAGAGTTCCAAACAGTCGACAACGGCTGACTCCACAGCGGAAGCAGAGTATATAGCTGCAAGTGAGGCTGCAAAAGAAGCCGTTTGGATGAGGAAATTTGTTTCTGAGTTGGGAGTTGTTCCAAGCATTGAAGATCCTATTGTGTTGTATTGTGATAACAATGCAGCAATAGCACAAGCCAAGGAACCTAGGTCTCATAAAAATTCCAAACATGTTTTGCGGCGCTTTCATTTGATTAGGGAGATCATTGAAAGGGGAGATGTCAAGGTTGAGAGAGTTGACACACATAACAACATAGCAGACCCACTCACAAAGTCATTGTCTCAGATTCACTTTGATCGTCATAAAGAGAAGATGGGTATTAGATACCAGGGTGATTGGCTTTAGTTCAAGTGGGAGATTGAAAGTGTTTGTCCTAAATCCAATCATGTATGATGAGTTAGGAAGAACTTTCATGTATTCTTGTTTGATTTCATTAACAATAATAAAAGACTTGTTTTGATTTTATTACGGGCATTATCTGTTTAAAGTGTTTTAAATAAGATGTTCCATAGTTTAGAGTAAAGCTTCTATAATTATAATGAGATTATAATAGTGAGATCTAGAAGATGATAACTCTAGACTTAAACAGTTCCTGATCATAGGATAACTAATCGGAAGTTAGTGAATCCGCAAAGATTGGTACATACTGTGCTTGCTCCCTTCAGGAGGATGTCTGTTCTCATAGGCATTTGTGTGGTGACACTATAGCTAGTATGTAGGTGCTTATTATGGAATAAGTTCACTGAACATGACTCGATAAGTTGGACAACTAATGGAGTTTACTCACGTGTCAATAGTTATTCACTGAGTGATAGTTGTACAAGTGTCCTTAGACTTGAGATCGTTAGAGTAATCTTGTATATAATGAAATGTGCTTTGGTTTAGTCCTTAGTCTCAAGGACATCCATTAGGTCTATTCTGGGTACAGGGATTTATGTATGGAGATAGTTAACGATCAATAAAGAATCTACCCCTTCCAGTAAGGAAGTGAATATCCTATGTTATTCTTAGTATGCGAGTTCTGGAATCTCTGGCCAGAGTGTATGAAATTAGAAAGGAGTTTCTAATTTGCATTAATATGAACTTTGCGTTATGAATAAGAAATCATATGATTAAATTTGATAGGCCTGACACGAGATCCATGCCTTGTATTTAATCGGGATATTGTAGGGTAGAAGGAATTGATTGTACGGTAACTAGTCACTGACAGGTTCTTGGTATTCTAAGCAGTGAATTCATATTATCCGGATAGTCGCGATATGTTGAGAAGCATCACTCACGATGTAGAATAAATATAATTAATCAATTAATTATATTTAATGAATTATTAGAATTCATATAAATAATAAATAAAATGTTTATTATTATTTATTTCTACTACCGGCTTAATATTGAACCTACAGGGTCACACCATAAAAAGATTAATTTATTGATGAAGGTATTTTGAGAGAGCAAGTGGTTTTAATAATGATTAAAATTATTTTAATTATTATTTAACATTTTATAAGGTAAAGTGTAGGATTTATATATATTAATATATAATGATATATTAATGTTAAAAACCTACTTGTGCCCTATAAATAGAATGAGATGAGGACACTTTTGAGACACTTGGTTTTTGTGAAAAACTTAAAGCCTCCATCTTCTTCATCTCTCTCTCTCTCTCTCAAACCTCCATTTTTATAAAACCTTGTTTTTATAAAAAGCTTCATCGAAGAAATTTATCTTGGTGGATACCGGTAGAGTGCTTCACACTCTGAGAAGCAACTGCGAGAAACCATTTTATAAAGCTTCGATTTTTCAAGGTATGATCACGAATCCCTCGTATTTCATTTTTACATGATTTTCTATATGTGCGATATATGATTTTTACGGAAATAATTGTTATTTGCGCTTCCGCTCGTCCGTAAATTCCTTCAGTATTTAGATATGTCGAATCTCTGACTTCTAGAAAACTTGTCTTCAGGAACAGACAAAAGTACTTCTCGAATTAGTACTTAGGCAAATCTTCAATCTTCAAAATCCAACCGTGTTTATTTTGACAGCCTTATTCTTCAAACTTGAGGCATGATCTCTGAATCTTCTTTCAAGCATTATTTCATGACTAAATTTATACAGATACACCTCTAGAATTTTGATGCCTATTACAAGTACTAAATACAAGTAGAAAATCTACAACTAGAGGGTTCCCCAGTTAAGGGGTCATGTTTGTAATGCAGAACATTACAACCAATTAGGCTTGTTATTAGATGT
The DNA here is from genome assembly GCA_036435485.1 of Saposhnikovia divaricata. Classification (NCBI taxonomy): domain Eukaryota; kingdom Viridiplantae; phylum Streptophyta; class Magnoliopsida; order Apiales; family Apiaceae; genus Saposhnikovia; species Saposhnikovia divaricata. The sequence continues at coordinate 49,089,515 of CM071595.1, read as the reverse complement.
GTACAGGCATGCCTCTATGACTAACAATCTCCCCCAAATTGTGAGTAAGACCCTTAGTCACAATTTCATGTCTGATAACAAGGCTAACATAAATAAAGATAAAACTTGAACAGTACAAAAAGAGTATTCTTACAGACTACGAAGAAATACTGGCCATTTTCCCTTGATTTCATCTCCTTAGCTTTGGCTTGTAGATCATTATATTCTTTATTTTTTCTTTCTTCATCCTTCCTTGCATTCTCATCCATAGCCTTTATGATGACTGATAAAGCATCAAGTTCTTCAAGAAGAATTGAATCCTTAAAATCTTCAAGTACTCGATTCAGTATGTTTTCAGGGTAATGGTTGATCAGGTTCATTCTGATGTTGATATTATCTCCATTTCTCCTCCTATATTTCACAACATAGGGGGGATTGAACTGAACTCTGTACAACCCTTTAGCCCTTAACTCTTCTGCTTTTGTTTCAAGTTCATCAAGCTCCTCCTCTCCCTTTCTCCATTTTTCTAAACACTCTCTTCTTTCCTTCTCCTCATGATCTCTCTTCATCTTCACAAAGTCTATAAGTTCCAGCTTCCAAACCTTCTCCACCTCATCTTCAATGTTTAGCAATGCAATTATCCTTTCAATATCATATAGTTTGCCCCAATGTTGACACATCCCTTGCTTGAACTTCTTCTATCTACCATCAGTATATTTGAATTCAAGGCAGTTATCAACAATGGCCAGATGATAGATTCTTTGAGCCCTTAGAAATAGCAATTTATCTTTATCATAATTTTCATCAAGAGGTGGAAAATCTAGCCCTGGTACAATTGTGATGGCCTGGGATGTAGATGTCTTCACCTTCCTTGCCTTTCTGGCCATATGTTTGATTTTCAGCTTTTGCATTTTGTTACTTGAGAGTAGTTTGAGGCCTTTTTCTCTTGACCATTGTAATACACCATTAGCAGTTTGCTTTTGGACACATACAGATGGTTTCTTGATTTGAATCTTCTTTGCTCGGGGTGGCAAAATAGTTGCAGAAGCCATAGGTTTAGATTTTGGTAAGTCATTACTAACTGCATCCACCTTAGACATAGAGCCTTGTGTTGTGGTGGGAATACTGCTAGTAATGCTTAAGGCTTGCTGTTTTCCACCCTTCTTTGAGTAGACTTGATCTCCTCCCTTGTCACTCTTATCATCACCTTTGACACTTTTCTTTCTTCTATCCTCATCATCCTTTTTCTTTTGGTGTCTACCCCTGCTACCACTTTGATCATGGTCATCTCCATACCTCTTTTCTGACTTGTCTCCTCTAGCAATAGGTTGGATATTTAACTGTGAGTTGATGAACTTAGTCAAAATATCCAGAGCTTCAAACTCAGATATGGATTTTCCTCTTCTTGACTGTAAGGCCCCAGCCAAATACTTAATTGTAGACATGTTTCTGAGCTTGAGATGTTGGCCAAATCTGAAAGCAACAATGTCCTTATTTGACTCATATAAAATGCAGTGAGGCTGGGGAACTACTTGAGGTAGTTGATCCTTTATGCACTTTGAAAGAATCTCCTGGAGAATGTGATTGTCTGAAGAGTTATTCCTTTCTATTTTCTGGATGAAAGTTCCAACTTCAGAGCAAGACAGAACCTGTAGAGCTTCAATGTGGATATGAAAGAGATACTTGGCAGTGTGGATCAGGACTTCTCTTTCATTAATAGTGATGATGGCATAAGGATTGGTTTGAACAATTTCTCTTCTCACTACAGTGACTAGAAATATGTCTTGCACTAAAAGCTTAATGTAGTCAAAGTAGTGGAAGTTAGCCTTTTTCCTCAATTCTTGTAAATGCTTCAAGAAGGCTATGTCATGATATAGTTTTGAATTTGCAGTTTCTTGACACACCTTGTGAGAGAGAACATTATTAAATTCTGGAGGCTCAGCTTGAACGGATTGTCTAGCAATTTCAGGTACTTGGAAATCATATTCTTGAGATGGAGTTGATGGAGGTTGAGTTTCTCTTTCTGATTCCCTGACCACTTCTCCTGCAGCCACTTGTTTTTGCTTTGCTTCTTTGGTAGTCATCTTAGGTTTCTCAGCTTGATTTAGCTTTAATTTCTCAGTTTGCTTCTTCTACACTTTAAACTTTGAGACCTCCCCCTTAGGTTTTGAGTTTACTTTCTCCCCCTTAGGCTTGGTGTCAGACATAGGTGCACTTGGATTTGATGTAGAGACTGGAGGTTGAGGAGGTAAAGAAATGTCTGAGGGTTGAGGGACTCCCATGTGCTGCATCATAGCAGAAATCATCTGTTGTTGATTGAGAAGAACATCAATTTTGGTAGCAGCCTGAGTGTCCAACTTCTCGTTGAGTTGTGCAACAGAGTCTTTGAGCTCAGCATTGAGAACTTTTATAGAACTCACTTCTGATTCCAAACTATCCACTTTGGTCAATAAGTGTGCAGCCTTGAAGCCAGAAAGTGATTGTTCTTTGAGCATTAGTACCTCATATTTGCCCATATCATGAATAGGAACATCTTTGACTGCCTTGTCTCCATACTGATTAGCAGATAGAACTTTGATTTGAGCATTGGCATCAGTTGTTTGTGTGGTAAGATTTTGCACTTGATTTACAAGTTGATTGAGAGAGTCTTGAACCATGGGAAGGCGATTATCCAGAGATGTGCATGTGGTTCTGCATTCCTTGATACTTTTGAAGATAGACTTCAGAGATGGGAATTTTGTAGAGAACACATACTTGACCTCACTCACTACCTTTGCTGTGGCTTTGCGCACTTCATCAATTTCTGTTTTAACTCCTTTCCCTAGGTAGTGAGCAGCCTTCAAGCTCCCCTTGTACACATTATTAAGAGCATCATACACTTCAACAGGGGATAGAGATTTGGCATTTGACCCCAGTGAAGTGATGTATTCTTCTCTAAAATATTGAAGAGCTTCATTCAAGGTTACACTCCCCGCCCCTTGCATCCAAGCATCCACATTACCATCTCTTTCAGCTTCTTCAACAATCTTCTCTCTTTACAATTCCATGTCTTCTTTGTGACATATAAGAATGGCTTCATAATCAGGATTAGAGAGGTTGGATGTGACCAGGTTTTGAGCTATTTTTACAAATTCATGAATCTGATCCACAAAAAGACTTTGTAGTGCTTCAACCGTCAATTGTTGTGGAACAGGCCCTGATCCTAAAGCACTGTCATGTTGCACAGGCTTCAGCCATTGAGACAAAAAGTCAGAGCTAGAGCTAGGCAAGCTAGACTCCTCTGTTACAGATGCAACTTTTGTAACCGGATGGAATGCCTCTACTACTGTTGTCTCCACAGTAGTGGGATGAGTTACAACAGTAGATGACACAGGTACAGAGTCTCTAGTGAAAACTAAAGAAGCCTCTGTGTTTGTGATGGTGTCATCAGGAGATGCCCCAGCATGCATTCCCTCACCATCTAAATGTAGGTCCTGGATGGTGAGCATAGTGTCTTGCACTAAGTCACTTGAGTCCATTGGCTCACCAAGAGAAGAAAATTCTTGGTGATCAATGCCTTGCTCCTCAATTACTTGAGTTTCAGGCTGCAAAGAAATTTGAGTTGTAGATTCTGGAAGAGAAGTGTCTTTAAGAATGGATTTTGGCAACTCCCCCTGAGAAATAGAGGGAGTTTCAAGTATGATGTGCTCTCCACTCAATGTTGTGCCGGCCTTATCACTCCTATGTGCTGACTCATTACAAGAAAGTGCATTGGAGAGAATGCTTGATTCTATAGATGCACCCTGTTGAGAGGGCACGTCTAGTAAGCTGTTTGCCCATGATTTTACAACTTCAGCCATTTGTGTGACTAAAGAGGTGGTTTTCTTAGATTTCTTCTTCTTTGGCTTCTGTAAGGGTAACTCAGGTTCCTCATTTTCTAGGCCTAATTCAACATTTGAAGCTGCTTCTGATAAAATGTTCAATGCAGTGTGTTTTCTCTTCTTCTTCTTCTTGTTACTAGCATCACCCTGTTGAGAGGCTGATGAGTTGGCTCAGTGTTTGGGAGAGTATTTGGTTGAGAGGGTTGGATAGTAGGCCCTGGGTTAGCAGTTTGTACTACTTGCTTGGGCACTACTAACTCAGATTTTGAAGCACATGTTAGCTTGTTGTGAGGGTAGGACTTGAAGATTTCCGTCATATGTGGCGTAATCTCAAGTCTTACATTCACAGCATTCCTTGTATCCAAATTTCAAAAAATGAGTTTGGACATGGATTTAGGATAGCCTGTATTATCTTTATCTATCCTAGGAAATTTAATCAAAGTATTATCTACATAGTTTAGTGCAGATTGAATAAAGTGAGGGAAAAAGATATCCTTACCTCTCTGAGATGAATCCTTGCCAAGCCTCCCATACAGTTCTCGCATTATCAGCAGCCCAACATTGATTTTTCTATCATAGGCCAGGGAGTACACTATTTGTTGTACAGGGCCACTGATTTGATCGAAACTGGACTTTCTGGCAGTGAATACTTGCAGAATTATTGTAAGAACCCTAATTTTTGGTAATATTTCCTTTTATTTAATATCTTGTGACATTGTCATTATGGAACCTTTCTAGTCATCCCTGTTGATTAATAGAATTGATTGTATGAGAAACTGCGTTGTTGCATTTATTATGTAAGATATAAAGGGAGATTGTGAAGGCAAGAGTCTTATTGTTAGTAATATTTATAAAACTTGGGATTTGAGAATGGTTAGAGTATTAAAGGATTTATTAAGAATTGGGACGAGGAATTATGGACATTCGAGGAATTTACACAATAAGTACTTAAGGAATTATAGGGGAAATCTCTACGCGACAAAATATTATTACGAGAGAATAATTAAGATACGATACGAAGTAAAGATTAAATAACAAGCATTGGTGGGAGAATAATAATACAAGGAAAGAAATTACATGCAAGTGCCATGTAACTAGCTAGTTAGGAAAAGAAACTAGAAAGCATAAAGTAGAAGTGAATAGTGACATGTGTGATGGGTGTTGTAACCTAGGGGACAATAGGGCATGGGGAGACAACCTAGACCCTAGCTTGGCAACATGTGAACCACGTCTAATCCCAACAATAATACATACCATACATATCATTTTATTCCTTTCAAAACAAAACACAAAGAAAACACTCTCCCCCCCTTTTTTGAAGCTCTCGGCCGAACCATCAAGAGAAGGAGGAGAGAGATTTTCTCTCCATCTTTTCCTCACCTACAATCTCAAGCAAAAATCCTAGGGCTTCCTTGCATTATAATAGAGGTATGGTATCAATTTCATAGCATTTCATCCATTGATTCTTGAGATAAAAATTGTTGAAGGTTTAGAGGGGTGTTAACCAAAGTTGTTATCTTTTAGATCTTGAAGGATTAAGGTTTGTGAGGGCTCATCCAAGTGTTCTTAGTTGTTGTAAAGCTCACCCAAGGTCTTTAGCTACTCAAGAAGGTATACAAATCATAAACTCTTTTGGTTATGTATTGTTTATAAGATATGGTAGTAGATCCATGAGTTTTAGAACTAATCTTGGATGTATATGTATTGGATAGCATGGATCTTGAGTTTTGATGTTGAGATTGTGACTTTTATGACTATGGTTAATATATATATCTCCATGAGTGTTATGAACCATGATCTAAGTGTATTAAGTGTTGATTATGTTATGGAAGTATGAAAAATGATTGATCTAGGTAGTTTGAGCTTGCTGAGTTCTGTCCAGGAACTTTGATCTGTATTGTAGCACGATTTTGAACCCCCAAATGATGTCCCCTGATGTCCTACCTTATATTGTTGGAAAGATAATTGAATGTAGTTTCTGGAAATGTAAGGTTCATAGCTAGGTGATGTGTAGATATTTAGTTATGGCCGGAGGAGTGAATTTTATTTCTGGACTATGGACTGCATTAAGTGACCCCCTTGTGAACCTTGTTTGAACACCTTAAAATATATGTGGGATCATGGAAAAATTTGAGAATGTAAGGAATGCAGTGGTGAAGACCACCCAAAAGGAATTGTATTAAAATATGAATTTTTGGATTTTATAAAAACGTTAGAGTAAAATTCGCGCAATGGAAAAAGTCGATTAGTGGAACATGATTCTAGGGTTAGTGGTTATGATTCGAACGTGGTAACTAAATTAAGTCGAGTAAGTGACGAGCGTAATCGAGTGATGACATGAAACTATAGTGGGGCTAGAGAGTCATAAGACGAAGTCGTTAAGTTAATTTCGTACCCCCTAAAACTCCGTAATTAAAGAGAAATTGTTAAGGTACTAACGAACGATTATTGCTTATGTATAGATCGTTCGAATCCGCATGCTCGACCACCCCAACCAAACCAAGGCAAGTTTACTTTTCAAAACTTATCCATATACAAGGACTTTTACTGTTGTGTTTGTAGTTTTCAAATTATATCAACTGCTATGTTTATCGAAGTATTGATGCAATTGAGATTGAACAAGTACATGTATGCTTTTACCCCTTGAACTTAGAATGAAATGTTTTCTTCGGACAACGACTCTAGCAATAGAGGTCGTAGCGGTCCGTATATACTATTGACCGGGGAGCGGTATATTATTATGTCGTATCTAGATTGCGAAAACCCGAAGGGTCATTCGGGTGGTATCGTATATTCAAATAACTATTGTTATATCTTTGTAAATACTCGAAACCCTATCTTGGATTAAAAGTTTATTTTATCGAATAATTATTTTATTAATTATTAATATTAAATCTTAAAATATTATTTATTAATCATTGTTCATTATTTAAAGGCAAAGTTAATCCAAGATACTTTTAATACTTTCAAACTCGAACTCTTTCGAACTCAAAATATTTTCGAAAACCCCCGGTCAGGTTCTGCTTCTTGTATGATTTCAAGAATCATCGGTCGACTGATGTCGAACCTCAATTACTCTGTTTTCAATCAAAATCAAGTTTTAAAAGAAAAAGAAAAAGGGACTCTGGCAGGTGTGGGAACCGTTGACGAACGATTCCCGGGATGTGTAAGCGGCCGTGAGCCAGGCGGTCCATCACTTATTATTCCGGCCCAGGTGTTGCCGAAGGATGATTACGGATGTAGTTTTCATCGAGGGTGATTACGGATGTAGTTTTCACCCGAGGGATAGTTACGGATGTAGTTTCTATCCTTCTACCGGTAGAGAAGACCCGCGGATTATTGGACTTGGATGTGGCGACTGATCATCGTCAATCCTTGTCAGGTTTTTATGTTTTCTTCCAGTCCCATCCTCCACTTTGGAAAAATACTCAATCACTGCTTCTTGGGCCTAAGTGCCAAGTTGCTGATAGTGTGGTTTTTGATGAGAAAATATTGACATCGTGCAGTATCTAGAACTGCAAGATTTTTCTATAAAGATTGGCACGTGTTAGTGCACTCTTGCAATTGTTTCAAAGAATGAAATGTTTTTGTATGAGAAACCTTCTAAGCTAATGGAAGGAAAGAGGTTTGCAATGATGTATTCCTTGTACAGTATGTTAATCGTAGAGTGTTTTGCCGAAAATGATATACTCATATGTATATATTTTCAAACTTGAGATATATTGAAATGGGAACCTTATAAAGGGTTCATATGTTATTCTTAAAGCTCCTTAGTGAGTATAGATGTTTTATTCAAACTCGGACATATACATTGTCCAATTATGTTTTGAAACCTGAGATATATACCCATATAGTTGGGAATGTTTTCGAAATAAACCCCATTATTATTCTACAAAATGGTGAACTTGCTGAGCATTATGTAGCTCATTCTTGCTTTATAAAAACTTTTCAGAAAGAGAAGAATTTGGTCGGTTAACTCCGCGACAGCAGAAGAGGAGTAGAAGATTTACCCCAGAGATGATTTAGTTCCTGATAAATACTGCAGAGTGAGTCTGATAGGTTTTCAACTGTAATAGTAAGACTTGTCTTCAAGTGTAGTTGTATAAGTGCAATTGCGTAAGACTCTGATTTGTACAAATGAATTGTAATATTTAGTGGCACTTTTGATTATCGTTTCTGAGACTCTAACTTGATTGTGTGTAAGATTGAGGTATGAATGGATGTATTGTTGAGTTGTAAAGTTAATACAGGTATGATATGGTTGAATGGTGGCTTGACGACCTGAATCTTTGACCTCAGATTTGGGGGCGTCACAATTGTTGCAAACACAAAACTTCATTCTTTTCTCTGAAACTTCCTATTCAAATGTCCAAGATTGACATCGGTTGAGTATCTGATGAATGAGAAAAAGTCCTTCAGTTCATCATCTTTTACCAAAGAATTATATGCCTCTTGTTGAAGTCCCAGTGCCTTGTTCATATCTTCAATGGTGATTGTGATTTCCTTCTTTTGGATCGTGCAGAAGATAGTATAAGACTCTGTAGCATTCTCTAGGGCATTCACTTCAACAGTCACAGAATCCCAAAATTGCTCTAGCATGTCTAGATATAGAACCGGGTTAGCAGTTAGAGCATCCTTGATGTATGATTTGTTCAGCCACTTCACGAAACACTTATAATTAGCATTGGATGCTTCGACATCACTGGAGATGGCGACGAAATTGGTGTTGAACTGTTTGTTTGCAATTTGTATAGATTAGAGAGAAGAGAAGTTGAATGTTTGAAGAAGAAATTTACTTTTCAGCGGTTAAGTTGTCAGAGGAGTGGGTGCTTAAGAAATCGATTGAAATGAGTAAAATAGTTGTGGAGATGTATAAATAGGGATACTTGAATTGTCGATTAGATACATGTTTTGTATCGACAAGTTAGGCATTCGAGAAGTGAAAAACAACTGTTCGATATGTCAAATATGGCATATTCGATAACTCAAGCAGGAAGAAATCGACAGCTGGCAGTTTATTCAATGTAAAATTGAATAATGGATGTTTTATAAATGAGTTAAGCGTGTCAGACAAAAGTCAAAAAGTGGTCTGACACTCAGCGAGAATTCAACCTTTTCAAATGATTCGAGAACTTAAGAGGTACCATTCGAGAACTCAGTATTAGAGAACTCAAGTATAGTATTCGAGAAGTCAAGTATGCCTTTGTTCGATATCTCCAAGAGACTCTATTCGAGAACTCGAGAATACTCTAAAGAGACTTGTTAAAGAGGTCGAGCAGTAACACAACTTGAATCATTAGAGAAGTCAGACTTATCAAAATATACTTTTCACTCATAAAATTCAATTTTCACCATCTCTTAAAATTCACCAGAAATATTCAATGAAGAATATTCTAACAAATAAAATAGTGATTTTCTTAAAATTTCATAGAAATTTCAAGTTAGCAAAATATGCTTTTTCAACATATGCAACAGATCTGAAATATTTATAAATCATATTTCAGCCAACACTTACTTCAAAAATATTGAGCATTTAGATAAAGTAAGTGTTTACTGTGGCAACAATTTAGTTGATATTTTCACTTAGCCAGATTCTGAAGAATTCAGCATTCCAATCTCACTAACCAACCTTGTGAAGGTGGCCTCATCCAGTGGTTAAGTGAATATATCAGCTAATTGTTTATCTGTGGGAACATAATGTAACTCAATGGTTCCATTAGTTGCATGTTCCCTAATAAAATGATATCTGATGTCAATGTGCTTTGTTCTAGAATGATTGACAGGATTTGCAACTATAGAGATTGAACTTGTGTTATCACACATGATAGGAATCTTTTCCAACACAAGTCCATAATCTTTAAGTTGATTTCTAATCCAAAGCACTTGAGCACAGAAACTCCCAGCAGCTATGTATTCAGCCTCAGCTATGGAAGTTGACACAGATTGTTGCTTCTTGCTGTACCAAGAGACTAACCTTTGTCCAAGGAACTGGCAGCAACCTAAAGTGCTTTTCATATCCACTCTGCATCCAACATAATCATCATCAGAATAACCGACCAGATTGAACCCTATGTCCTTGGGATACCATAAACCCAAGTTTGGAGTGCCCTTCAGATATCTAAAGATCCTTTTGATAACAATCATATGTGATTCCTTTGGATTTGATTGAAACCTTGCACACAGACATGTAGCAAACATGATGGCTGGCCTACTTGCAGTGAGATAGAGTAGAGAACCAACAATGCTTCTGTAGACTGAGATATCTACTTTCTTGCCCTTAGCATCTTTAACCAATTTAGTGGCAGTGGCCATGGGTGTCTTTGCAGGTGAGCTATCTTCCAAATCAAACTTCTTCAACAAATCCTTGATGTACTTGGTTTGACTGATATAGATACCATCCTTTTTCTGACTTACTTGTAATCCAAGAAAGAATGTCAACTCTCCCATCATGCTCATCTCATATCTACTTTGCATGAGGTTTGAGAATTTCTTATACAGCTTCTCATTAGTAGAACCAAATATGATATCATCCACATAGATTTGAACTAGGATAATATCATTACCATGTTTCTTGTAAAATAGTGTCTTGTCCAATGTGCCTCTAGTGAATTGATTTTCAAGTAGAAATTGTGACAATGTGTCATGCCATGCTCTTGGAGCCTGCTTAATTCCATACAATGCCTAAAGCAATCTGTAGACAAATTTTGGGAAATGTGGATCTTCAAAGCCAGGTGGTTGTTGAACATATGCTTCTTCTTCCAACTCTCCATTCAGAAATGCACTCTTGACATCCATTTGATAGACTTTGAAATTTGAATGTGCAGCAAATGCCAAGAAGATTCTGATGGCTTCCAACCTGGCAACAGGGGAAAAAGTCTCATCATAGTCAATGCCTTCCTATTGAGAGTAACCTTTTGCAACCAACCTTGCTTTGTTCCTTACAATCACACCATCTTCATCCATCTTATTTTTCAGAACCCATTTTGTTCCAACAATGATTCTGTCCTTTGGTGGAGGCACAAGTTCCCATACTTTGTTCCTTTCAAATTGATTTAGCTCCTCTTGCATAGCAATAATCCAATCTGGATCCAATAGTGCATCATCAAGTTTCTTAGGTTCAGCTTGGGACACAAAACAACCAAAGAGACACTCATTTTGAGTTGCTCTCCTTGTTCTCACTCCTGCATTTGGATCTCCAATAATTTGCTCTACAGTATGTGTTCTATCCCACTTTCTTGAATGCTCAGTTTGATTTCTCAAGTTTGGTATTGCTTCATCATCTAAGTTGTGATCAAATTCATTTCCTCCCCCTGTGAAGGTGCTCCCACTCACAGGTGTGTCTTGGATGCTTGTATCTTCACTGTTGATTGGCACAAACTCTTCTCTTGGTTCATCATTCACTAAAGTTTGTTGAGCTGTAGTCTCAACTTCAGCTTCAATCTCTTCATCAGAATCATCCATATTTTTGAACCTTAATGGATCTCTATCTTCATCATTGGCTTCTTCTAGTCCAGGTAATTTACTGTCATCAAATGTCACATCTGTGCTTTCCATAACATTCTTTTGACTGATGACATAAACCTAGTATGCAATTCTCTCCATAGAATAGCCAAGGAATATTCCTTCAAATGCTTTTGCATCAAACTTTCCAACATATTCTGAATTATCCTTTAACACAAAGCATTTGCTTCCAAAAGCATGAACATGCTTAAGAGTAGGCTTCTTTCCAGTCATTAAATTGTAAGGTGTCTTTCCAGTATTTTTGTTGATAAGGGTCCTGTTTTGAATATAGCATGCAGTGTTCACAGCCTCAGCCCAAAAACATGTAGGCATTTTTGCATCAAGTAACATTGTTCTAGCAGCCTCAATTAGAGTTCTATTCTTTCTCTCAACAACTCTATTTTGTTGTGGAGTTCTTGGAAATGAGAATTGTTGTGAAATACCATTCTCTTTGCAGAAAGCTTCAAGGATGGCATTTCTGAACTCTATTCCATTGTCACTTCTTAATGCATTCACACTTGCATTGTTGGCATTTGCTTCTTTATCAACTTTCTTTATATGCATAATAATTACTTGTGGAGCCTCATCCTTTGATGCTAGAAATTCTACCCATGTATACCTTGTAAAGTCATCAACCATCACCAAGGCATATCTCTTTCTTGCTAGTGACATAATATTGACAGGCCCAAACAAATCCATGTGAATTAGTTGTAAGGGCTTGGTTATTGATGTCACAGTCTTTGACTTGTGGCTTGACCTTTTCATCTTTCCTTTCTGGCAAGCCTCACACACTCCCTTCTTGAGAGAATTCAAGTGTGGGCATGCCTCTTACTAACTCTCTTTTGACTAAAGAGTTAATGGCCTCGAAGTTCAAGTGTGATAACTTCTTGTGCCACAGCCAACAATCTTCATTTGATGCTTTTGAGTAAAAGCAACAAATTTTACCCTTGTTTGCAGAATCCATATTGGCTATAAACAGGCTTCCCTTTCTTACTCCAGTAAGAGCATTTTCACCAATCTTTTCGTGAGTGATCAAACATTCATCCTTGTCAAAATTCACTTGGAAACCCCTGTCATTAAACTGACCAATACTCAGTAGATTATGCTTGAGTCCTTGGACCAGTGCTACATCTTCTATGATGACATTACCAACTTCAATTTGCCATATCCCAATGTTACCAAAGCTGTCATCTCCAAAGGCAACCATAGGGCCAGCCTTTTCCTCATACAGTGATAGCATGGCCATATCACCAGTCATATGATTTGAGCATCCACTGTCCAAAATCCATATGACTTTCTTCTCCTGTTCTTTGGCCTGTAAACACAAATGAATTACTTCTTCTATGGTACCCAAACAAGTTTGGGTCCACCTGGCTTAGAGATAGTTTTATCATATACAACATGCTTATCAACTTTCTTAGGATTAGTCTTCTTATCACAACTAGAAGTCTTAGAACTTGAGTTCTCAGACTTAGTTGACAGAGGTGCCTTCCTAGCTCTAGGAGGACTTGAAGACTTTGACCTTGTGTAGTGTGTGTGTGACTTGTGACTGATACAACCATCAATGAATTGTCTTCTCAAATTGAAACAGCTAGTCATAACATTCATATTGCATGACATACAGTCAAATTTATCACAGACTGGAGAATCTCTATGTCTTAAAGGCATTGAGCAATCATAGAAAGGTTTATGCACACTACCAATAGGTTTCTTGCAAGCATGAGTTAAATGATTATTAATAAAATATTTTTGACATGTTTTCCTAGGGGCATTTGGCGCATAAGCATAATTCTATTCTTTGGTAATCCCTAGTTTGCCATTTTTGTTCTATTTCTTCTTAGCCACATTTTTCACATATTCATTCTTTTTAGCTGTTCAAACTTAACAGATTTTTCAGTCTTAGAATCCACTCCAGCAGGCTTCTTGGTTTTCAATTTGGCACTCTCACTCTTAGAGGGTGTTGGTTGTTCACTTGATTGTGCTTCATCCTCATCAATAAACATTTGCTTGATGAGTAAGGCTTCCACATCAATTTCAATTGTTGACTCTTTAAAGATAGGTGCCTTAGCATTTTTCAAAACATGAGGCACATTCTCATGAACAACTTTGTCATCTTCAATGATAGCACAGCCTTTCCTCTTCTTGAGAGTGTCATAGTCAAAACCAATTACAGTCTTTTCATTCTCTTGGTATTTCTCATGATAGGACTGCAATATACTAGAGGAGTTCTCAAAAGTTCTAAGTTTAAACTCATTCTCAGCTAACTCATCCCTAAGAGCCTTTTCAAGCTGACTAGCACATGAGACCTTATTCTCTAGATATTCTATGTCTTTCTTAAGGTTTTCTACTTGCATGACAGCTAGTTCTAATTCCTCATTCCTTTTGTTTAACACTTCATTCTTAGCAGACAGTTTCACAATCTCTTCATTAGCAGCAGTCATACTAGTATGAATGTCAAACATTTCAACAGATGTTGTTCAGTCATATCCTTATATTCAGAAACAGACATGTCTATGGTAGTGAGAGATGGTACCTGAGGGTCTGATGGAGATGTCTCTTCCTTGGAATTGGCCATCAAGGCATAGTTGCAGAATTCTTGCTCCTCTCCATCACTGTCAGTATCATCCCAACACTTTCCTTCAGCTATGTAGGCCTTGCCTGGTGTTTGCTTTCTAAGAAGGGCCTCATATTTAGCTTCAAGCTCTAGAAACTCTTTATCCTTCTTTTTAGGCTTCTTGCATTCACTGGCAAAATGCCCTAGGTCATTGCATCTATAGCATCTCACAGATGACCTATCCACATAGCCAGTTTTGAATTTATTCTTGTTTGGCTTTATAGGTGCTTTACTCTTGTTGAATGAATGATTCTGAGGTCTAGATTTGAAGAGTTGATTTCTCTTGAATCTGATATTAGGAAATTTTCTGGCCATGAAAGCATATGATGTGTTTTCCATGCCATCTAGCTCCTCAAGAGTGTAAAACTCATCGTCTTCTTCATTTCCTCAGCAACAGTCTCATGCAGCTCCACTACTGGTTCTTCCTCCACTATCTCTTCAATCCTCAGATGGCTTGTAGATGCTTCAAGGTCCTGTATTGATTTGTTTACAATCAAGGCACATGATGTGTTAATCATTTTGCCTTGGTTTGCTTGAATAGCCCTTTTCTGCAACAGCTCAAGCTCATGAGTCTTTAACACACCATAAAGCACATCATATGTAACTTAGTTCAAATCCCTTTCCCTTAGAGAAATGACCCTTTGCTCTAGGTGGTTTGGTGAAGAGAGTAAAAACTTCATATTAAGCTCCTTGGTGCTGTAGACTTTTTCATTCATTTGTAGCTCAGTAACCAACTTGTGAAATCTTTCAAACATATCAGTAATGCTTTCTCAGCAATCTCTTATTGTGGAACAAAAGGACCATTCTTGAGAATTTCAGGATACAGGGGGTTTGAAGCTTTGATGAACAACATCATCTTTATTTTCCAGAGGTTGAAGTTATCTTTGTCAAACTTTGGGACCTTCACCGTTCCTGTTGTCATTGGTGTATTCATGATCTTTTTCTGTTTTGATCAACAGCCTGCTCTGATACCACTTGTTGAGTATGGAATACACACATAAGAAAATACAGAGGGGGATGAATGTATTTTCAAACTTTTTCTCCAAATATGAATATTAAGAACGATTGTTTGAAGGTTTGAATCTGTTTGATGTTTGTGTAGCTAAGTGTGTGTGTTTATGTTTAACAGAGTGTATAAGTGCGGAATAAAAACACAAGAACACAATCACTCACTTTAATCTAACTTATATTAGATAAATATTTGCTACAATCTATGAATACAAATATTAGTATTCTCAGCTTCATTTTCTCAGAGAGATGTTTTCTAAGATAATGTATGAAAAACTTGTTAACTGCTAGAGAAGTGAGGTTGTACACTTATAGAACATGTGTACAACCTATTTACTACAAATGTAGTGACAGACAAAATTACTTTCTAATTTGTCTATTCCTTTTCGAGTAAACATCCAAGCGACATGTAATTTGACTTTTCTTTAACCTGCTCAGATCCACTTTTTTAGCAGCTTATCTTCTATAACAACTCTCTAAGCTTCTTGTAGACTTTCCAAAAGCACTTTACAGTACTGTGGTCTTGAAAGTGTTTTGCCTTACTGCAGGTTTCTGACTTGTACAATCTTCAGTATTTTGTCTTCAAGACTGCATTCAAGAAGTGACTAAGTGATTGATTCGAGAACTGAAGTTGTTTGCACAGATAACTCTGAGTTCTCGAACAACACGTTTCTTGGCATATCGAACCACTTCTCAAATGAATCATTTCTTCAGGAATCCTTGACTTATCGAATGAGACCTTGCTTGTGGAAACCTTGAGATGTCGAACAGTTTCCTGGGTCCTTGAGATGTCGAATGCAGCTTGACTTGATGACTCTTTGAGAACTCGAATGAGATCTTAATATGATGACTTCTTGAGTTCTCGAGTAAAGTATTTAGATATGTCGAATCTCTGACTTCTAGAAAACTTGTCTTCTTGAACAGACAAAAGTACTTCTCAAATTAGTACTTAGGCAAATCTTCAATCTTCAAAATCCAACTGTATTTATTTTGACAGCCTTGTTCTTCAAGATTGAGACATGATCTCTGAATCTTCTTTCAAGCATTATTTCATGAATAAATTTATACAGATACATAGCTAGAATTTTGATGCCTATTACAAGTACTAAATACAAGTAGAAAATCTACAACTAGAGGGTTCCCCAGTTAAGGGGTCATGTTTAGGCTTGTTATTAGATGTGTACAGGCATGCCTCTATAACTAAGAATATAATAGCCCAACAAAGGGCTTAAATTTGTGAGACATTTTAATCAACTTAAATTGCGACACATCTAAATTACCCTTATATTTTCATTTTTAAAAAAATGTGGTGGGTGAGAATGAAACTCAAGTCTTATCGTTGATTTGCACACCATCCTACCATTACACCACTCAATCATATGTGTTATGAATCATACACATACTATGTGTTCGTGAATTAAGAATATTTAGTATTATGACTACTAAATTTTTTAAACCATTTTTTTCATGTTACATTTACAAATTTGTATCATATTATTTTTTAGTATAAAATAGTGATTTATAATATGTATTCAACTTATACATTTCCAAATCATTCAGTTCAATAAAATAATATTAATAATAAGTATATACACATGCTATATATATTTATTACATATTAAAAAAATTTATTACATTTAAATGCATATTATTTCGAAAAATGGTTAGTGAACGCGTAATAATCAGAACATTTAAATGCAAGTCATTGAACCAATGTAATTCGACATATTTTAGATTCAAAATTAGAGCATGACTTGATGTTTTAAAAGTACTCAAAATTTCATCATTTTATACATATGATATTAGCCTGATCCGGTGGGAATTGTATCGTCATTTGCAAGGGGTTGTAACATTCCACGTCGATAGGAATTAGTGTATTTGACGCCTCTATAAGAGCAAGTTAATATAATGCATATCAAAATTACAATCTTAGTATGTGGTGGATTTTTAGGTCAAGAACTTGACATGATTTTAAAAAATACATCGAATTTGACCATGATTGTTGCAATTAAACTTAATCAACTCATTTATCACATTTCACGGTTCTATAAAAAGTTTGAATTAATATCACAGTTTAAAATATTAGCTTATGTGAATTTTAATAATGCTGAATATTTTTTAAAAAGGTCATTTATTATCTTGATTTAATATTTAATACAAATTTAGAATAAAAATTAATCTATTTGTTATTAATTAAAAAGATTTTTCACCGATCAATGCAACTAGCTTTGTAGCCCGTGCAAGGCACGGGCATAGTCTAGTCTTTGCATGTACAAAAATTATGAGATATAAGCTAAAAGATTTTTTGTGTCCTTGTATGTTGATGGTAGTATATAACTCACGCATTACACATGAGTGACAAACTTATAAGTAGCTATTGGCATGGATTTCAAATATTAAGTGGGACAAAAACAAATAATGCAACGTATGTCACCCTATGAAGGCACATGTTGCCAATGCCATAATATAGACCCCTTATGTAATCTGAGTTTCAAGAACTTGTAATAACCATACAAATCTCGAAGAAGGATGGGTTTTACAAGTCTCCATTAGTAGGACGTTCTATAATTAGTTGAAGTTGCCATTAGTTGGCGTTCTCTAAAATCCTCTAGTTGCTTTCTCTTCGAGTTCTTTGCTAAAAAATTCTTTGAGACCTAAAATGGTGCGTTCCCCTTCAGTGGTGTAAAATCAGCACTACTTTCCACGAATTCCACCATGCCATTTGGAGTGATCATGCAGAGCACCAAATGTAGTTATTGCAGAATATTGTGCCAATATTAATAAGGAAAAAGACATGTCAGGTGCATCATGTTTGTCACAGAGGCATGCCTGTGTACATCTAATAACAAGCCCAATTGTTTGTAATGCTATGCATTACTGTCATGACCTCTTGACTGAGGGAACCTCTAGCTGTAGAGTTTCTACTTGTTATAGTACTTGTAATAGGCATCAATTTCTATCTGTGTAACTGTAATTAAAGTCAGAGAATAATGCTTGAAAGAAGTTCCAAGGATCATGCCTCAAGCTTGAAGAATCAAGACTGTCAAAGTAAACACAGCTGGAATTTGAAGAGTGAAGATTTGCCTAAGTATCAATTCGAGAAGTATGATTGTCACATTCAAGAACTCTAGCTTTCGAGAAGTCAGAGATTCGATATCTCAAAAGACACTGTTCGATATCTCTAAAAGTATTGATCGATATCTCATACGAGAACTCAGATATTCGACATGTCTATTACTCTGTTCGAGAACTCAAGAAGTCAACAAGTCAAAGCATCATTCGAGTTCTCAAGGAGCCAACAAGTCAAAGTTCCATTCGATATCTCAAGGACTAAAGAAGCTATTCGATATCTCTGGGATTTGATAAATCAAATGTTCTATTCAACAACTCAAGGGTTTCTGGAGAAAATACTTATTTGAGAAGTGATTCGACATGTCAACCTCACAGCATTCGAGAACTCAGAGTTATCTAACAAATCAACTCCAGTTCTCGAATCAGTCACTCAATCACTTCTCGAATGAAATCTTGGAGACAAATTACTGAAGAATTGTACAAGTCAGAATCCTGCAGCAATCCAAAACACTTTATGGACCACATACTGTAAAGTAGTTTGGAAAAGCTTACAAAGAAGCTTAGAGAGATGTTTCAAGAGACAAGTTGCGAAAGAAGTGGATCTGAACAGAGCTAAAGGAAGTCAAATCTCAAGCCGTTTGGATTTTACTCAAAAAGGATAGACACGCTAGAAAGTAATTTTAGTTTGTAACCTTATTTGTAGTAAGTAGGTTGTACTCATGCTCTATAAGAGTACAACCTCACTTCTCTAGCAAAAGAAGTTTTTCAGATGCACATTTTGTAAACACATCTCTTTGAGAAAAACGAAGCTGAGAATACTACCATTTGTATTCACAGTTTGTAGCAAATCTTTATCTAATAAAATATTAGATTAAAGTGAGTGAACTTGTTCTAGTGTTTATATTCCGCATTTACACATTCTGAAGAACACGAATACACACTCTTGCTACACAATCAGATTCAAACACTCAAACAATCTTCACCTGAAATATTTATTTGAAGAAAAGTTTGAAAATACATTTACCCCCCTCTGTATTTCCTTGTCGGTATATTCATACTCAACAAGTGGTATTAGAGCAGGCTGTTGATCAAAACAGAAAATGATCAAGAATATGAATACACCAAAGAAAACAAGAACGGTGAAGGTCCCTAAGTTTGACAAAGATAATTTCAACCTATGGAAGATAAAAATGATGTTGTTCATCAAGGCCTCTCATCCTCTGTATTTTGAGATTCTCAAGAATGGTTCATTTGTTCCACAACAAGAGATCCCTGAAAAGACAGTTGGAACCACAACCTATCCAAGATCTTATGTGGCCAAGGAACCAGCCAAATGGACAGAATCAGAGAAGGAGATGGTTGCTCTTGACAGTCATCTCATGCTGTTAATCATAGACTCGATGAATATGTCAATGTTTGCAAACATTGCATCTTGTACATCTGCCAAAGAGATGTGAGATCACATTGAGGTTTTATGTGAAGGAACAGATGAGGTCAAGGAGAATAAGAAACAGATACTGGTCACACAGTATGAAGCTTTCATGGCACAGCCTAAGGAAAGCATTACTGACATGTTTGAGAGATTTCACAAGCTAGTGACTGAGTTGCAGATGAATGGAAAAGTCTACAGCATCAAAGAATTGAATATGAAGTTTCTACTGTCTTCACCAAACCATTTAGAGCAAAGGGTCATTTCTCTAAGGGAAAGAGATTTGAACAAAGTCACATATGATGTGCTCTATGGTGTACTAAAAACCCATGAGCTTGAGTTGTTACAAAAGAGGGCTATTCAAGCAAATCAGGGTAAAATGATAAACACATCATGTTCCTTGATTGTGAACAGATCTAGGCAAGAACTTGAAGCCTCTACAAGCCATTTGAGGATTGAAGAAGTAGTGGATGAAGAACCAGTAGTGGAGATGCCTGAGACTGTTGCTGAGGAACAGAAAGAAGAAGGAGATGAGTTCTACACTCTTGAGGAGTTGGATGCTATGGAAAATACCTCATATGCTTTCATGGCTAGAAAATTTCCAAACATGAGATTCAAGAGAAAGCAGCCCTTCAAACCTAGACCTCAGAACCATTGATTCAACAAGAGTAAAGCACCTGTGAAACCAAACAAGAGTAAATTCAAAACCAACTATGTGGATAGGTCATCTGTGAGATGCTATAGATGCAATGACCTAGGGCATTTTTCTAGTGAATGCAAGAAGCTTAAAAAGAAGGATAAAGAGTTTCTAGAACTTGAAGCTAAGTATGAGGCCCTTCTCAAAAAGCAAACACAAGGCAAGGCCTACATAGCTGAAGGGAAGTGTTGGGATGATACTGATAGTGATGGAGAAGAGCAAGAATTCTGCAACTATGCCTTGATGGCTGATTCAAAGGATGAGACACCTCCATCAGACACTCAGGTACCATCTTTCACTACCATAGACATGTCTGTTTCTGAATACAAAGATATGATTCAACAACTATCTGTTGAAATGTTTAATATTCATACTAATATGACTGCTGCTAATGAAGAGATTACTAAACTGTCTACTAGAAATGAGTTGTTAAACAAAAGGAATGAGGAACTTGAGCTAACTGCTATGCAAGTAGAAAACCTTAAGAAAGAAGTTGAATATCTGCAGAATAAGGTTCTATGTGCTAGTCAGATTGAGAAGGCTCTTAGGGATGAACTAGCTGAAAATGAGTTCAAATTGAAAACCTTTAAGAACTCCTCTAGTCTATTGCAGTCCTACCATGAGAAAAATCAAGCTAAACCTAAGGCTGTAATTGGTCTTATCAATGACACTCTGAAACAGAGGAAAGGCTATGCTGTCATTGAAGATGACAAGGTTGCTCATGAGGAAGTGCCTCACATTTTGAAAAAGGTTGAATCTCCAGTTTTTAAAGAATCAACATTTGAAATTGATGAGCATGCCTTACTCATTAAGCAAATGTTGAGAGATGAGGATGAGGCACAATCCAATGAACAACCAGCATCCTCTAAAAGTGAGAGTGTCAAAGTAAAAACCAAGGAGCCAATATGAGGTAGACCTAGACCTGAGAAATTTGTTAAGTTTGTATCAGCTGGGAAGAATGAATCTGAAAAGAAAGTGGCTAAGAAGAAAAAAATAGAAATGGCAAGCTAGGGATAAACAAGGGTAATAATTATGCTTATGTACCAAATGCTCCTAGGAAAGTTTGTCAAAACTGTTTCAGTACTAATCATTTAACACATGCATGTAAGAAACCTGTTGGTAGTGTGCTTAAACCTTTCTATGATTGTTTTATGCCTTTAAGACATAGAGATGCTCCATTCTGTGATAAATTTTACTGTATGCCATGCAATATGAATGTTATGACTAGCTGCTTCAATTTGAGAAGGCAATTCATTGATGGTTGTATCACTCATAATTCTCACACACACTACACAAGGTCAAAATCTTCAAGTCCTCCTAAAGCTAGGAAGGTACCCCTGTCACCTAAGTCTGAGAACTCAAGTTTTAAGACTTCCAACATTGACAAGAAGACTAGCACCAAGAAAGTTGATAAGCGTGTTGTTAATGATAAAAATATTTCTAAGCCAAGTGGACCCAAACTTGTTTGGGTACCAAAGAAGAAGTAATACCTTTGTGTTTGTAGGGCAAAGAACAAGAAAAGAAAGTTATGTGGATTTTGGACAGTGGATGCTCAAACCATATAACTGGTGATATGGCCCTGATATCACAGTATGAGGAGAAGGCTGGCCCAATGGTTGCTTTTGGAGATGACAGCATGGGTAACACATTGGGATATGGCAAATTGAAAGTTGGAAATGTCATCATTGAAGATGTAGCACTAGTCAAGGGACTCAAGCATAATCTGCTAAGTATTGGTCAGTTTACTGACAGAGGATTCAAAGTGAATTTTGACAAAGATGAATGTCTGATCACCCACAAGAAGACTGGCTATTTTGCTCTATCTGGAGTAAGGAAATGAAGCATGTTTGTAGCCAATATGGATTCTGCAAGGAAGGACAAAGTTTGTTGCTTCTATTCAAAAGCATCAAATGAAGATTGTTGGCTGTGGCACAAGAAGTTATCACACTTGAACTTCAAGGCCATTAATTCTCTTGTCAAAAGAGAGTTAGTGAGAGGCATTCCCACACTTGAATTCTGTCAAGAAGGAGTGTGTGAGGCCTGTCAAAAAGGGAAGATGAAAAGGTCAAGCCACAAGTCAAAGACAGTGACATCAATAACTGAGCCTCTGCAACTAATTCATATGGATTTGTTTGGGCCTGTCAATATTATGTCACTCTCAAGAAAGAAGTATGCCCTGGTGATGGTTGATGACTACACAAAGTATACATTGGTGGAATTTCTAGCATCAAAGGATGAGGCTCCACAAGTAATCATTGAGCACATAAAGATGATTGATAAGGAAGCAAAAGCCAACAATGCAAGTGTGATTGCATTGAGAAGTGATAATGGAACAGAGTTCAGAAATGCCTTACTTGAAGCATTCTGCAAAGAGAATGGTACTTCACAACAATTCTCAGCTCCAAGAACTCCACAACAAAATGGAGTTGTTGAGAGAAAGAATAGAACTCTAATTGAGGCTGCAAGAACAATGTTGCTTGATGCAAAGATGCCTACATGTTTTTGGGCTGAGGTTGTGAGCAATGCATGCTATATTAAAAATAGAACTCTCATCAACAAGAACACTGGAAAGACACCTTACAATCTGATGACTGGAAAGAAGCCTACTCATAAGTATATTCATACTTTTGGAAGCAAATGCTTTGTGTTAAAAGACAATTCAGAATATGTTGGAAAGTTTGATGCAAAGGCATTTGAAGGAATTTTTCTTGGTTATTCTATGGAGAGAATTGCATACAAAGTTTATGTCATCAGTCAAAAGAAATTTATGGAAAGCACAGATGTGACATTTGATGACAGAAAACTACCTGGATTAGAAGAAGCCAATGATGAAGATAAAGATCCATTAAAGTTTGAAAATCTGAATGATTCTGATGAAGAGATTGAAACTGAAGTTGAGACCGTAGCTCAACAAACTCCAGTGAATGATGAAGCAAGAGAAGAATTTGTGTCAATCAACAGTGAAGAACTAGGAAAACAACTCAAAATGAGTGTCTCTATGGTTGCTTTCTATCTCAGATTGAGCCTAAGAAACTTGATGATGCACTGTTAGATCCAGATTGGATTATTTCTATGCAAGAGGAGCTGAATCAATTTGAAAGAAACAAAGTATGGGAGCTTGTGCCTGCATCAAAGAACAGAACCATTGTTGGAACAAAATGGGTTCTGAAAAATAAGATGGATGAAGATGGTGCAATAGTAAAAAACAAAGCAAGGTTGGTTACAAAAGGATACTCTCAACAGGAAGGCATTGACTATGATGAGACTTTTGCCCCTGTTGCTAGATTGGAAGCCATCAAAATCTTCTTGGCATTTGCTGCTCACTCAAATTTCAAAGTCTATCAGATGGATGTCAAGAGTGCATTTCTGAATGGAGAGTTGGAAGAAGAAGTTTATGTGCAACAACCACCTGGGTTTGAAGATCCACATTTCCCAGAATTTGTCTACAGATTGCTTAATGCATTGTATGGACTTAAGCAGCAGTCTCCATGGGCTTGGTATGACACCCTATCACAATTTCTTCTTGAAAATCAATTCACTAGAGGCACATTGGACAGGACACTGTTTTACAATAAGCATGGTGATGATATTATCGTAGTTCAGATCTATGTGGATGATATCATATTTGGCTCTACTAATGAGAAGCTGTGTGAGAAATTCTCAAACCTCATGCAGAGCAGATATGAGATGAGCATGATGGGAGAGTTGACATTCTTTCTTGGATTGCAAGTTAGTCAAAGGAAGGATGGTATCTTTATCAGTCAAACCAAGTATATCAAGGACTTATTGAAAAAGTTTGACTTAGAAGACTGCTCACCTGCTAAGACACCCATGGGCACTGCCACTAAATTGGATGAAGATGCTAAGGGCAAGAAGGTAGATATCTCAGTCTACAGAGGCATGGTTGGTTCTCTACTCTATCTCACTGCTAGTAGGCCAGACATCATGTTTTCTACATGTCTGTGTGCAAGGGTTCAATCAAATCCTAAAGAATCACATATGATTGCTATCAAAAGGATCTTTAGATATCTAAAGGGCACTCCAAACTTTGGTTTATGGTATCGTAAGGACACAGGGTTCAATCTGGTTGGTTATTTTGATGCTGATTGTGCTGGATGCAGAGTGGATAGGAAAAGCACCTCAGGGCACTGCAGATTTGAATCAAGCACTGGGTTACGACAAAAGGTGCACGACTCACTAGCCACAAATGCTGAATTGGAAGACTTCTTTGACTTCATCAATAACTCAGATGAAATCAATCTTGGGCAGTTGAATAGAAAGTTCTTACGGAAGGAGTGGAGTTATGTATTTGCTACTCTACTTCAAGTCTTCACTGCTAGGAAGTCCATCTTTGATCAAATTAGTGCTCCTACACAGCAGATAGGCTATGCTTTGGCCTATGAGAGAAAGATAGATGTTGGACTGATAATTCTACAGGAGTTATATGGAAGACTTGGTAAAAACTCAGCCAAGAGAGGTACTGAAATCTTCTTCCCTTGTTTTATTCAATCTGCACTTAATTCTGTAAATGATAATCCTTAGAGATTTTCATCTTAACAAAGAAAGAGCTAGAGGGATGTATGATTGTCAAAGACAGCGATATAGGACGAGGAGCAGAGTCCCTAGGAATAGTTGAGAATGAGGCAGTAAGTGCCATATCATTTGATAAATGAATCAGTATGAATATTGTCAGTAATAATTTGCCACGAGAAGGCAGATGTCATAGGTTATAATTTACGAAACCAAAGTGAGGTTAATGAGGTGGTTTTATTCAGGGAAATGTTCATGAATGAATCAGTAGAAAGTAAAGACATTGGGAAGTGACAGCATGATTGGGTAAAATTATATAAGGAAGTAGTAAGCAAGACAATGATCTCAGAACCTACCGGAAGATAAGACCAGTGAGTCAAGATGAACTCGTAATGAGACTACTGCCAGAGACTGAGTATAGAGTTAATTCAACTCAGTTAAATGATGAACCAGAAACGTTAGATGCATGTGATTCAGAGGAATATTAAATTCCTTCTTCTCTTTGAATGGATTATAGTAGTACCTTAAGTTTACTCCGATACGGAATTATAATAGATCAAGTAATACGATCAGCAGTTAAAGAGAAAAATGTGAGAAAATCTTCCTGGAGCTAAAAGGTGAAATTGGTAATGACCAAGAGCTGGCATTGCTTAATGGAAAAGGGAGACTTTGTGCTTCCAACGACGCTTCGCATAAAGGGTTAGGTAGACCGACATTTGGTAGTATTGAATATCAGGACGTATAGGTATCAGGACGTTGTGACGGGTTTCAGTTTGAAACTATCGATTCCCTTCTAAGGGATGGATATAATTGATTCCTTTCCAGTGGGTAAACTTCCAATCTGATGATGATTATTTCGTTAACTATGACTGCTTATGATTCCACCTGCTTGAAGGTTCAAAGAACTATTCTTCAGGTTTCAAAACTGGTCTCCTTAATGTTACCAGTAGGTGGGTAGATTGATCAAAATTTCCTTGAGTCTGGAAAGGAATTCGGTGAATTTTGGCAAACCTTGTCTTTCTGATAATCAGAGAATGTCATGGAAGAGAGTAGAAACTGGAGCAAACCCTGTGATTTGGGTAAGGTTGCTATAAAATGGGTTAGTAAACGGACTCTGAGCATTACAATCGACGGTAGTGATAAAATGATGAAGTGAGATTGGACGAAAACAGGAAATGTAAGTAAGAAACTAGCCGGACGGAGAAACTCCGGGATTGACTTAAGTGAAAAGGCTGTTATGCCAGGAATGGTAAGCTTGCGTGGCACGCGGGATTGATAAGAATAGTTGAAAAGATAAAAGTGGAGGAAAGGTGACCGGAGACGGTGCCGAGTAGTCGATTAAGACTTATATGGAGTAAAGTTTTGGAAAGGTAGAAAGGTATCAAAGAAGAAGGCACTATGCCGGCAATTGCTAGAAAAGTAATGCTATTAGCCAACCCCTAAAATCATATATTTTTATTTTAGTGTGGCCAGTTGAGGCCAAGTCACAACGGACTATAAAGTGACTAGACCAGCAATGAAAAGACAAAGCAGGGTTGCTTCTAAGTAAGCACCGACTGCAAGGGCTTCTGATATAAAGGAAATATTAATGAGATTTTAGGAGTCTTCTACTAAACCCTTTGCAACCCATGTTTTGATGGGGAATTTACTAGACCTTTTTGGGATGGGGTAACCCGTACTAAAGTGACTCATGTGTATATGGTTGTCCAAGATTACGAGTAAAATGGAAGTATAGTGACTTGAGATGTATGATGTTAGGGTATCATGAATACCCTGAACATATTACGACTAAGGGAAGTAAACAACGAAGGTTTATGAAGAGAGTATAGAAATGGTCAGAGATGGATCAGTATGCTGTAGAAATTTTGTCTAAGGCAAGTAAATTTGAGAAGAACGATAAGTACTAAGAGATTCACGTTGAACTCGACCAATATCTTCCAAAACATCCTTGCTGCCATTACCAAGTTCTGTAAGAGAGGAGATAGGCATACGTTGCCTTTTTGGAAGGCCAAATAGGCTGACAACTATCTAAAAGAAGAGGATGGCATTAAGCCACCGATCTATTATCAAATGAGAATGATTGAAAAGAGACCTTTATTAAGGATACATGATCTGATTGCCAATTATAAGATGCAAGAATTCTTTGGCAGTTGAATTAAGGATAGGATATCCATAAATTAAGACAAACCCTAGGGAATGCACAAGGGGTGGCATTAACCCTAATAACGACATTATGACTTCAGATGATATGAGTTGGACTTGCTAAGGCAACAATGACCGGTAAGGATTATAAAAAAAAAAAAAAGAGTTCTGGAAAGAACATAGATAGAATTATTAGAGTATTGATCAATGACATTTTGATATACCCTGTACCCAGAAAATACAGGAGGAAGGATGAGGATGACCTATGAAACCTTACAAGGAAAAAGGTAATATTCCGAACTTCAAAATGGAAGTTTGGTAAGGAATGTATGACATAGTAACAGTAATGCCAGATGAGGCATGTATGAGACCATGAGGAAGTATGGATTGAACCTATAAAGGTTGAGATTATCCTAAGATAAGGAAAGAACTAAGAAGAGAAGTATCCTAAGTCGGATTGGGAATAAACGTGATAAAGTTCCCACGGGTAGGTGGAAGCAATGACTTATGGAGAAAGACTGTTAAATATATTTTTCTTCATCAGCAGAGCTTAAGGGAGAATGCTTTCACCCAAAAATGATGGGAATGAGGTAGAAATGTTTGAATTGGAATATATCCAAGGAACAAGGATTACCAGAAATTATTATTATCAGGAAAGGCCAATGAGGTGGCCGACAGTCTAAGTATAAAGGAATAATTATAAATGTTCATACCGAAGAAACAAAATGATATTTGGAAAGACCTTGAAGGTCATATTGGAGTGGAGGAAGTTACATTCCTTTTGATGATTGTGCAAGAATCGAAGGTAATAATAGTTTAAGTAAAGATTCGATTCCTGATGGAGTCTTAAGCATATTACGTACCTTAGAAGGTCCCGTTTTGAGGCAAACCAGGACCATGGTACAAAATTGATGAAGTAAACCGTTAAGTTTCCAGTCTTTTATGGAAGATGCACAAGTGATAGTTTCATCAACCGGACCTAGCTGCGATGCCTGAAAATCTTCTGCAATTCTATCTACTTCATGTTATATCTACATCAAGTTCAGGAAGTGTTCCTTATGGATAAGGAATAGTGATTACTTTGTCTCCCTAAGGGATTTGAAACCCGTAGGGTTAGCTATTAATGCACTACGTAAACAACAAGTGATGGTGATTCTTCTAAGAAAGTAGATGACAATGTAAAGATAAAGAAAGTGCTGCCATTGATTAACTAAATGGCATGTTGATGAATGACAAACAAGTTTATGTTAGTGTACTTCTGCGCAAACAAGATAGAGAATATGAGGTTGATGATTCATGATGTTAAAGATATTCCCATGGAAAGAATTAATGAGATTTGGAGGGAAGGGCGGTTGAGCCCGAGACTTATTGGGCCACCTGAGAGTTTAAAATGTTCGGACGGCGGTATTCGAGCCAGCCTTACCCCCAAAACTTATAGCACGGTCATAACGGGTTTTCATGTGGCCAGGCTACGTCAGTAAAATGCAGATGTTCAACAGATGATAGGAGTACGAGCATGTAGATATACGACCTGGTCTGACTTACGAAAGACAATCTGTGGAAAACCACGGTTAGAAAAGAACAAGTGATGAGAAACACGGTTGGCAGAAGTAGATTATATGAATCTAAGTTAAAGGAATCGGGCCAGATTCATTTCGGAAAGTTTAAATTGAAATAACGTGATGATTATAGAATAAATGAGACGGAATACCGATAAGGAGGTACCAAGTGCAAAAAGGTGTCTCAATAAAGAGGTGAAGGTGAAAGTAAATAATAGAAATGAGTAAGAATCAGCTAATAAGAAGGATGTGATTGATAAAGAAAAGGTTGGGAAAACAACTATGGAATGAGAAGCAAGGAATGTTATGAATGGGTTTTCTAATGAATTCTCAGGATGACAACCTGATAGTGTCAATATTATAGTTATGAAAAAGCTAGTAACATGATATGGAATGTCAGTAATAATGATGTCAAGTGAGAAATCTAAGATTTAACCTGAAAGGTTGAAGGATTTCCCGAATGTGAGTATCGCTAAGATTGAACAAGAGTATTTGTCCATAGAATAATGGACAAAGTAGCAAGATATGTTGACACGTGAGATTGCGATCAAATAGTATTGGATATAATTATGATTAATTTCTTCTTTGATAAACCTCTATAGTTCAGAGGTAAATTCTGAGTATGATATTCTACAATCATGAAAGCTTTCTATAATCCTTTAGAACTCTTTTCTCTTCTTCTCTCTTATTCATCTTCTTTATGAATTGAGAAGAACAACCCTTTTAGGAGGGGAGGTACTGCTACGTGACTATCTGTCTATGTGATAGAAGTCTAAGTGGAATGCCATGACTTGTTTAATTGCTTGTCAAGTACTAAAGGCTGGCCCCCTTCTGTACTAACTATGCAATATAACAAATGTTCAATTGATCATAGTGATCTCTCAATAAATCTTTCCACTTCTCTATATTGATCGAGATTGCGAAGATTAAAGCAATCAGGAAATGCACAGTACGGGCGAGGTTACCTCCGAATTCGTAGGGTGATAGTGATACCAATGTTACTGCAGGTATCAATAAGGATAAGACTGAGTAAGAATATAACCCGGATAGTGAGTTGTACGAAAAGTAGCAACGTTGATGGAAAAAGGATACAATATGGATTGTAGCACTAGAAGATGTGCTGAGGAAGGGTAGAACGACTAAGAATTGACCGGGAAGCTAAAAAAAAAAAAAAAGTGAACGACAGGCAAACGACTCTTTGCTTCCTACCTGATTCCGGGACGGAATCCTTTTAAGGATGGGAGACTGTAAGAACCCCAAATTTTGGATATAATTAAAACTTTTTATTAAGTAATGATAAAATGAGGAACAATGATTCCGATAACAAGGTCACCAGCTCTAATGAATGGTGGTTTCAAAGAACAATGATTGTAATGAATGGATATTGCTTTGGACAATGATCCTGATGCATTGGTATATTGTCAGAATAGAGTAATTCGATGGTTGAGGACCTAGATAAGAATAATCTACCATCCAGGAAGGAGCTAATGGATCCTTGAAGGGAAATGAGTACGTGCATAGTGTTTCCCGTACGTGCATAGTGTTTCCTGTACGTGCATAGTAATTTGGTGGATGAATAGTGATTTTGTAAGTTGGAAAACTTTTCACTCCACCCTATGTACGGGACGTGATATGGATGTTTCGAAGTCATATTAGTAATACGCGGAGGAAATAAGTGAATGCAGAGACGATCGGAATTCAGAAATTCCAAATTCTTTTCGGTATAATATTTGACCGGACAGTGGATTAAATATTATTATAATCCAAGAATTGAGATATTAACTTTGAGGATTTGATATTTTGGGATGTTATTATATTTGATTTAAGAATGAAGGTAGGAAACCACTGAGGAGTGGTTATGGCTACAATGTAATTATTGATATTTGGAAAGAATGAATGGAATTCGACCTTATTATGTTTATGTCTTGAAGAATGCTAAAGGGTGACAACATAGGTAAGAATAATCTATCTTCTAAGGGAATAAGATATGGCAACTTCAAGCAAGAGAATACCCTCATGTCATCCAGATCGATAACGATTAATCCAGTAGTTCCGTAAAAAGGTTAAGGAACGATCGAAAGAGAATACGGACAATTGTACCACCCTAAGAGAACAAGTAAAGAATACAGAATGAATAGTGTTTGGTGGGAGTATATAATAATATGAGACGACACTATACAGAAGCATTCGGAACGGATTTCCGAGTTCGTATTAGTGATCCAGGGGGAAAATAAGTGTATGTAAAAGCTGTCGGATTCTGAAAAACCGCACTTTTATTTTCTCCGAGAGTTCCCTGGACACTGATAGCCTTAAGTATTTAACGAATGGATTTAAGGAATATAAATTGGAAAGTTAGAATGAAAGATGGAGAATGAAAGTATTAATATTAAAGAGGATTCCCGGTAAACCCTAATTAGAAATCCGTGAAATATTCTCACGAACGATCAATGGATTGAGCAATAAACGGACAAAGAAACAAGCAGGGAATCAAGATACATGCATGTAGTGGTGGAAAATATCTAGCAAACCAATTGATGACTCATGCAACTAGCATACTTAGCAAGGAAACTAGTACTTAGAAAGCAAACCATTTAGTTAGCTTATAACCATCCAAAACACAACACATGTCTTGCAAAAATACATCATCTAGTGCATCATCACTTTATTAAAGTAAAAAGAGATGAGATATTATCCAAGGCTCATCCACTTGATGCATAATTGAACAAAACAAACCAAGCAAAACACTTCACTCTCTCCTTTGCTTCCATTCGAATTTTGCATGAATTCCAAGGGGGAAATCCCACTTCCAACCATCATTTGATCTTGTAATTTTTATGGTGAGTCCTATATTTCATAAAACTAATCTCCTAGAAATTTCAAGCCCAAATTCCTTTGTTTTCATTTTCAAAAAAATCAACAAAGATGAGGGTGAATAGTGTTCTTATGAACTAATCCTTGTTTTTCTTGTTTTCATGGTTGATCCTAGATAAGTTAAGGCTATCCAAGGACCATACAAGGCTTAGTAAGGCTATATCACACTCTAAGGAAGGTATAATACTTGAAAACCCTTGGTACCATTTTGAGATTTTATGAGTTTTATGGATGATTTAGTGTTAGTATGCTATGTTATGCTAAGATCTATGTTATTAGTTGATTATGGTTGTTGTTTGGATTGTGATCCATGAGATGGTTAAGATGAGTTGTTGGTAGACTATTCATGATTATTATCATGTGTTTGTGTGGTTGGATTGATCTTTGTTAGATCGAGATAAAGTGTAAAAACTTTGGAAAACGCGTAAACATAGCCGTTATAATGTCAGATTTTACAATATCATGTTTTGTATGCCATTCTTCACATCAAGACCCTACTGTCCAGAAACTTTTCTGCCATGTTAGGATAGATTATGTTATAAGCTTCGTTTTGATATAAAGATCACGTGAAACGGACTTACAGTTTAGGAGTTACGATAAAATTCATAAAAGTAGTTCGAATCCGTAAATGAAAGTTCGTAACTGAAATTGAACCCTCGTAAACTATGTAACGTCATGGCGAATCTTGGTAAATAAATACTAGGGGTAAGAAGGAAGGTGTGAAAGAAAACCATATGTCAAAAAGAGCATTTTTCGATTTATTAAAAATGTTCGAGTCAAGGTTAAACGCGAACGAACCCCTAAAAGACGACTCTTTTATAACTTCGGTAAAACACTTAGAAAACGGGCGATAAAACTCGGAGTATAGTATTGGTTCGTAACGATCAACCTTAGAACTCATATGACTTAAGTATGTCCCAAGTATAAGTGCAGTGACATGTCGTATTAACGAACGAATGTCGGGTCGGATCAGTGATAATAAGTAATCCACTAAAAAGGGGTATAACGAGATAACTCGAGAACGTGTTTCGAATTAAGTATAACTTAACTTTTAATATGTTAAGTGATTAATCCCGAATGCCTTGGCTATTTATAGATCACCAAGCTGAACCGGGACCCGCTACCACTACCCCTTACCGTACTCGACTACCAGGCAAGTTTCAATTCCCTTCTTTTAGGCTGTTGTTGTGATTGAATAAATATATATATATGATTGCTGATATACATATGCCATTGCATGCATGCCTACTTTCAAGTTGAATTGATATACTTGTTCCCTAAATGTTATTGTTGGCTTATAAGCTAGATAGTTATATATCAGTTATAAGCCGGTTATTGTAAGACCCTCATAGAAGGGCGTATACATCTTATTCATCAAATATAGACCGGGAGTCAATATTTCTTGATATATCGAGATTACCTCGGAGGAAAATATTTAAGTAAATATTTTTCATTATTCGGGCGACGAATATTATTTGAATATTCGTTCGAGATTATTTATTTTAACGATCTTTACTTCAAATAATTATTTGAACGTAACTATTCGACGAATAATATTTTTAATATTCATTCAGAGTCGAATTGTTTATCGATTATTATTGCGAATATTCTTCTAAAGGTTGGACTACTAAATGAATATTAATTGGATATTTATTTAGAATATTATTCATTAAATGAATATTACTTTTGAGTATTCATTTAAGACAGTAATTACCTATCGAATATTATTTTAATGTTCATCTGAAACTTGATTTATTTATCGAGTCTTATCTCGAATATTCCTTTAAAGCTTGGATTACTAAATGAACATTACTTGATATTCATTTAGAATATTATCTATTAAATGAATATTACTTTATCAATATTCATTTAAATTCCTAATTAATTATGAATATTATTTTGAATATTCATCCAGGGTTCTATTTAATCATCGAATATTATTTTAAATATTTTAAATATTCCTTTCAGGTCTTATTAATTAATGAATATTATTTGGAATATTCATTTGAATATTTAGTTATGCAATAAATATTCTCTCGATATTTCTTCAAGAATTATTTGAGAGATACTCTGATTAAAGATATTCTTTCATATTCCTAAATATTCCGTAAAATATTTTAATTCAATAAATATTCTCTGAATATTTATTCCATACTTAGAATAACCTCGATAAGGTTTGTCTTCTTCGATTATTACAGAAAATATTTCGGAGTCATATTATTATTAATCTTATATCAATAAAGGTTCTCAGACATCATTCTTCTTTGAGTCTATCTCCTTAATAATAAGGGAACCTTACTTGGAAAATGTTATTTATCTTGTCGACTTCCCGGTCATAAAGTATTCCCTTCACCCGCAACTCGGGTGCTGTTGACTTATTAAGTCGTTGCTTACCTTCTCATCTTTCGAGGGGTAAGATTACTGGAACAAGTTGATATCCGTTACCAAGTAATAGCTTGGGAGTTATTGGTAAATTTTCCTTTCCAACTAGATACGACTACTTTGTGGAGTCTTATCAACAAGTATTATACTTGGGGAAAGGGGGACGAACGTTACATTCAGAATCATGAATTCTATTTGAACTAGGAGTCGTGTAAGAGGCCGAGTAGCGCCGGTCCATCCCCTTTGGCCCAACCGTTGGCCGGGGAGAGCTAGCAAGGCGGTATACAAGTAAAGCCGTCAGTTCTTCCTTCTACCGGTAGTAAATCTAAATTGAGCTGTACGATCTCGACTGATCATCAAGATTGGAACAGCGGGCGCGGTGAATACTCCATCATTGGTTCATCATCCAAATTTATTTATTTCCTGCAACATGATTACTGTTGGCAGAGTTGGAAAAGGGTCATAACTGGAATTGCAACCTTTTCTTGCAAACTCCTCTTCTTAATAACAATAAGAATATCTCGCTTACTTTGATGTAGCAGATATTTCTACAAACAAATACTTTAAGTTACCTTGTAACTTCATCGTTCATATTATACTGGCATCATTTCCGTAAATGCATGGCATATGGTTTGAAAGATAATTTTGAACTGTTATACATTATCGTTCAGTTATATATTATTGTTGGTGGGCTATTGCTCACCCTTGCTTTATTATTATATCACAACAACAGCTAGATCAGATGACTCGC
The DNA here is from genome assembly GCA_036435485.1 of Saposhnikovia divaricata. Classification (NCBI taxonomy): domain Eukaryota; kingdom Viridiplantae; phylum Streptophyta; class Magnoliopsida; order Apiales; family Apiaceae; genus Saposhnikovia; species Saposhnikovia divaricata. The sequence continues at coordinate 49,055,121 of CM071595.1, read as the reverse complement.
ACAAGGCGCACTCGACGCGGGCGAGGACGATGAGACTACCAGAGCTGAAGAAGAAGCTATTGGTAGGGTATATTTATTCTTTCAGTACCAAGAATATGGTATAGTATGACTTATGTAAATGGATGGCAAAGAGTATGTATTTATATTGAAATCCTTTTGGATTGTAAGAACTCATAATGTGATTAATAAAAATTTGATTGTTACTCTGATTTCATCTCTGGGACTATAACGGGTGTGTTTTATATTGTTGTGTTGGGTTATAGAGACGTAATTTATTTTATGTTAAGGGAAGTTCAATTGTTGTGGACAGAATTGGAAACCGTAACCACCGGATCCCGGACCCCGGATCTGGGGGTGTTACAGAAGTGGTATCAGAGCGTACGTTATAAACCCCAGAGATAAGGTGACGTTAAAACAATAAATTCAATAAGATAATAAGAACTCTTGCCAAGTTCATAGTCGGACTACTTAATGTAGTGATGACATATAAAACCCTTATGGGAACTCGTAAGTATAATGATAGTAACTTAGCTCGATATCGTATCGACGAGTAAGGCGACTGACCTTGAGGCATACGAGCAACAGCGCGATGATGCTTTATATGCTGAAGATCAGCGGGTAATTCGATGGAGTACCCTACTGGAGACCCGGAAGAGGTTCCAACAGATAAGGAAAATCCTGTTAGGATAAGGAGCTTACCCATGGGTAATGAGGGTCGCAGCCAGAATGACTGTGATGATTAAGATATGGTGCTCAGAAAAGTGAGTATAAAGAACCGAGATATTATTAAGAGATCTGAAGATGCATGTTGAATTCATAGCCGGACTACCAGATGTAGTACCAGCAAGAAAGAAGGATTGGAAGAATTACTTGAGATCTTATACGGAAATAGATGAGAATCCTTAGAGATTTTCATCTTAACAAAGAAAGAGCTAGAGGGATGTATGATTATCAAAGACAGCGATATAGGACGAGGAGCAGAGTCCCTAGGAATAGTTGAGAATGAGGCAGTAAGTGCCATATCATTTGATAAATGAATCAGTATGAATATTGTCAGTAATAATTTGCCACGAGAAGGCAGATGTCATAGGTTATAATTTACGAAACCAAAGTGAGGTTAATGAGGTGGTTTTATTCAGGGAAATGTTCATGAATGAATCAGTAGAAAGTAAAGACATTGGGAAGTGACAGCATGATTGGGTAAAATTATATAAGGAAGTAGTAAGCAAGACAATGATCTCAGAACCTACCGGAAGATAAGACCAGTGAGTCAAGATGAACTCGAAATGAGACTACTGCCAGAGACTGAGTATAGAGTTAATTCAACTCAGTTAAATGATGAACCAGAAACGTTAGATGCATGTGATTCAGAGGAATATTAAATTCCTTCTTCTCTTTGAATGGATTATAGTAGTACCTTAAGTTTACTCCGATACGGAATTATAATAGATCAAGTAATACGATCAGCAGTTAAAGAGAAAAATGTGAGAAAATCTTCCTGGAGCTAAAAGGTGAAATTGGTAATGACCAAGAGCTGGCATTGCTTAATGGAAAAGGGAGACTTTGTGCTTCCAACGACGCTTCGCATAAAGGGTTAGGTAGACCGACATTTGGTAGTATTGAATATCAGGACGTATAGGTATCAGGACGTTGTGACGGGTTTCAGTTTGAAACTATCGATTCCCTTCTAAGGGATGGATATAATTGATTCCTTTCCAGTGGGTAAACTTCCAATCTGATGATGATTATTTCGTTAACTATGACTGCTTATGATTCCACCTGCTTGGAGGTTCAAAGAACTATTCTTCAGGTTTCGAAACTGGTCTCCTTAATGTTACCAGTAGGTGGGTAGATTGATCAAAATTTCCCTGAGTCTGGAAAGGAATTCGGTGAATTTTGGCAAACCTTGTCTTTCTGATAATCAGAGAATGTCATGGAAGAGAGTAGAAACTGGAGCAAACCCTGTGATTTGGGTAAGGTTGCTATAAAATGGGTTAGTAAACGGACTCTGAGCATTACAATCGACGGTAGTGATAAAATGATGAAGTGAGATTGGACGAAAACAGGAAATGTAAGTAAGAAACTAGCCGGACGGAGAAACTCCGGGATTGACTTAAGTGAAAAGGCTGTTATGCCAGGAATGGTAAGCTTGCGTGGCACGCGGGATTGATAAGAATAGTTGAAAAGATAAAAGTGGAGGAAAGGTGACCGGAGACGGTGCCGAGTAGTCGATTAAGACTTATATGGAGTAAAGTTTTGGAAAGGTAGAAAGGTATCAAAGAAGAAGGCACTATGCCGGAAATTGCTAGAAAAGTAATGCTATTAGCCAACCCCTAAAATCATATATTTTTATTTTAGTGTGGCCAGTTGAGGCCAAGTCACAACGGACTATAAAGTGACTAGACCAGCAATGAAAAGACAAAGCAGGGTTGCTTCTAAGTAAGCACCGACTGCAAGGGCTTCTGATATAAAGGAAATATTAATGAGATTTTAGGAGTCTTCTACTAAACCCTTTGCAACCCATGTTTTGATGGGGAATTTACTAGACCTTTTTGGGATGGGGTAACCCGTACTAAAGTGACTCATGTGTATATGGTTGTCCAAGATTACGAGTAAAATGGAAGTATAGTGACTTGAGATGTATGATGTTAGGGTATCATGAATACCCTGAACATATTACGACTAAGGGAAGTAAACAACGAAGGTTTATGAAGAGAGTATAGAAATGGTCAGAGATGGATCAGTATGCTGTAGAAATTTTGTCTAAGGCAAGTAAATTTGAGAAGAACGATAAGTACTAAGAGATTCACGTTGAACTCGACCAATATCTTCCAAAACATCCTTGCTGCCATTACCAAGTTCTGTAAGAGAGGAGATAGGCATACGTTGCCTTTTTGGAAGGCCAAATAGGCTGACAACTATCTAAAAGAAGAGGATGGCATTAAGCCACCGATCTATTATCAAATGAGAATGATTGAAAAGAGACCTTTATTAAGGATACATGATCTGATTGCCAATTATAAGATGCAAGAATTCTTTGGCAGTTGAATTAAGGATAGGATATCCATAAATTAAGACAAACCCTAGGGAATGCACAAGGGGTGGCATTAACCCTAATAACGACATTATGACTTCAGATGATATGAGTTGGACTTGCTAAGGCAACAATGACCGGTAAGGATTATAAAAAAAAAAAAGAGTTCTGGAAAGAACATAGATAGAATTATTAGAGTATTGATCAATGACATTTTGATATACCCTGTACCCAGAAAATACAGGAGGAAGGATGAGGATGACCTATGAAACCTTACAAGGAAAAAGGTAATATTCCGAACTTCAAAATGGAAGTTTGGTAAGGAATGTATGACATAGTAACAGTAATGCCAGATGAGGCATGTATGAGACCATGAGGAAGTATGGATTGAACCTATAAAGGTTGAGATTATCCTAAGATAAGGAAAGAACTAAGAAGAGAAGTATCCTAAGTCGGATTGGGAATAAACGTGATAAAGTTCCCACGGGTAGGTGGAAGCAATGACTTATGGAGAAAGACTGTTAAATATATTTTTCTTCATCAGCAGAGCTTAAGGGAGAATGCTTTCACCCAAAAATGATGGGAATGAGGTAGAAATGTTTGAATTGGAATATATCCAAGGAACAAGGATTACCAGAAATTATTATTATCAGGAAAGGCCAATGAGGTGGCCGACAGTCTAAGTATAAAGGAATAATTATAAATGTTCATACCGAAGAAACAAAATGATATTTGGAAAGACCTTGAAGGTCATATTGGAGTGGAGGAAGTTACATTCCTTTTGATGATTGTGCAAGAATCGAAGGTAATAATAGTTTAAGTAAAGATTCGATTCCTGATGGAGTCTTAAGCATATTACGTACCTTAGAAGGTCCCGTTTTGAGGCAAACCAGGACCATGGTACAAAATTGATGAAGTAAACCGTTAAGTTTCCAGTCTTTTATGGAAGATGCACAAGTGATAGTTTCATCAACCGGACCTAGCTGCGATGCCTGAAAATCTTCTGCAATTCTATCTACTTCATGTTATATCTACATCAAGTTCAGGAAGTGTTCCTTATGGATAAGGAATAGTGATTACTTTGTCTCCCTAAGGGATTTGAAACCCGTAGGGTTAGCTATTAATGCACTACGTAAACAACAAGTGATGGTGATTCTTCTAAGAAAGTAGATGACAATGTAAAGATAAAGAAAGTGCTGCCATTGATTAACTAAATGGCATGTTGATGAATGACAAACAAGTTTATGTTAGTGTACTTCTGCGCAAACAAGATAGAGAATATGAGGTTGATGATTCATGATGTTAAAGATATTCCCATGGAAAGAATTAATGAGATTTGGAGGGAAGGGCGGTTGAGCCCGAGACTTATTGGGCCACCTGAGAGTTTAAAATGTTCGGACGGCGGTATTCGAGCCAGCCTTACCCCCAAAACTTATAGCACGGTCATAACGGGTTTTCATGTGGCCAGGCTACGTCAGTAAAATGCAGATGTTCAACAGATGATAGGAGTACGAGCATGTAGATATACGACCTGGTCTGACTTACGAAAGACAATCTGTGGAAAACCACGGTTAGAAAAGAACAAGTGATGAGAAACACGGTTGGCAGAAGTAGATTATATGAATCTAAGTTAAAGGAATCGGGCCAGATTCATTTCGGAAAGTTTAAATTGAAATAACGTGATGATTATAGAATAAATGAGACGGAATACCGATAAGGAGGTACCAAGTGCAAAAAGGTGTCTCAATAAAGAGGTGAAGGTGAAAGTAAATAATAGAAATGAGTAAGAATCAGCTAATAAGAAGGATGTGATTGATAAAGAAAAGGTTGGGAAAACAACTATGGAATGAGAAGCAAGGAATGTTATGAATGGGTTTTCTAATGAATTCTCAGGATGACAACCTGATAGTGTCAATATTATAGTTATGAAAAAGCTAGTAACATGATATGGAATGTCAGTAATAATGATGTCAAGTGAGAAATCTAAGATTTAACCTGAAAGGTTGAAGGATTTCCCGAATGTGAGTATCGCTAAGATTGAACAAGAGTATTTGTCCATAGAATAATGGACAAAGTAGCAAGATATGTTGACACGTGAGATTGCGATCAAATAGTATTGGATATAATTATGATTAATTTCTTCTTTGATAAACCTCTATAGTTCAGAGGTAAATTCTGAGTATGATATTCTACAATCATGAAAGCTTTCTATAATCCTTTAGAACTCTTTTCTCTTCTTCTCTCTTATTCATCTTCTTTATGAATTGAGAAGAACAACCCTTTTAGGAGGGGAGGTACTGCTACGTGACTATCTGTCTATGTGATAGAAGTCTAAGTGGAATGCCATGACTTGTTTAATTGCTTGTCAAGTACTAAAGGCTGGCCCCCTTCTGTACTAACTATGCAATATAACAAATGTTCAATTGATCATAGTGATCTCTCAATAAATCTTTCCACTTCTCTATATTGATCGAGATTGCGAAGATTAAAGCAATCAGGAAATGCACAGTACGGGCGAGGTTACCTCCGAATTCGTAGGGTGATAGTGATACCAATGTTACTGCAGGTATCAATAAGGATAAGACTGAGTAAGAATATAACCCGGATAGTGAGTTGTACGAAAAGTAGCAACGTTGATGGAAAAAGGATACAATATGGATTGTAGCACTAGAAGATGTGCTGAGGAAGGGTAGAACGACTAAGAATTGACCGGGAAGCTAAAAAAAAAAAAAAAGTGAACGACAGGCAAACGACTCTTTGCTTCCTACCTGATTCCGGGACGGAATCCTTTTAAGGATGGGAGACTGTAAGAACCCCAAATTTTGGATATAATTAAAACTTTTTATTAAGTAATGATAAAATGAGGAACAATGATTCCGATAACAAGGTCACCAGCTCTAATGAATGGTGGTTTCAAAGAACAATGATTGTAATGAATGGATATTGCTTTGGACAATGATCCTGATGCATTGGTATATTGTCAGAATAGAGTAATTCGATGGTTGAGGACCTAGATAAGAATAATCTACCATCCAGGAAGGAGCTAATGGATCCTTGAAGGGAAATGAGTACGTGCATAGTGTTTCCCGTACGTGCATAGTGTTTCCTGTACGTGCATAGTAATTTGGTGGATGAATAGTGATTTTGTAAGTTGGAAAACTTTTCACTCCACCCTATGTACGGGACGTGATATGGATGTTTCGAAGTCATATTAGTAATACGCGGAGGAAATAAGTGAATGCAGAGACGATCGGAATTCAGAAATTCCAAATTCTTTTCGGTATAATATTTGACCGGACAGTGGATTAAATATTATTATAATCCAAGAATTGAGATATTAACTTTGAGGATTTGATATTTTGGGATGTTATTATATTTGATTTAAGAATGAAGGTAGGAAACCACTGAGGAGTGGTTATGGCTACAATGTAATTATTGATATTTGGAAAGAATGAATGGAATTCGACCTTATTATGTTTATGTCTTGAAGAATGCTAAAGGGTGACAACATAGGTAAGAATAATCTATCTTCTAAGGGAATAAGATATGGTAACTTCAAGCAAGAGAATACCCTCATGTCATCCAGATCGATAACGATTAATCCAGTAGTTCCGTAAAAAGGTTAAGGAACGATCGAAAGAGAATACGGACAATTGTACCACCCTAAGAGAACAAGTAAAGAATACAGAATGAATAGTGTTTGGTGGGAGTATATAATAATATGAGACGACACTATACAGAAGCATTCAGAACGGATTTCCGAGTTCGTATTAGTGATCCAGGGGGAAAATAAGTGTATGTAAAAGCTCTCGGATTCTGAAAAACCGCACTTTTATTTTCTCCGAGAGTTCCCTGGACACTGATAGCCTTAAGTATTTAACGAATGGATTTAAGGAATATAAATTGAAAAGTTAGAATGAAAGATGGAGAATGAAAGTATTAATATTAAAGAGGATTCCCGGTAAACCCTAATTAGAAATCCGTGAAATATTCTCACGAACGATCAATGGATTGAGCAATAAACGGACAAAGAAACAAGCAGGGAATCAAGATACATGCATGTAGTGGTGGAAAATATCTAGCAAACCAATTGATGACTCATGCAACTAGCATACTTAGCAAAGAAACTAGTACTTAGAAAGCAAACCATTTAGTTAGCTTATAACCATCCAAAACACAACACATGTCTTGCAAAAATACATCATCTAGTGCATCATCACTTTATTAAAGTAAAAAGAGATGAGATATTATCCAAGGCTCATCCACTTGATGCATAATTGAACAAAACAAACCAAGCAAAACACTTCACTCTCTCCTTTGCTTCCATTCGAATTTTGCATGAATTCCAAGGGGGAAATCCCACTTCCAACCATCATTTGATCTTGTAATTTTTATGGTGAGTCCTATATTTCATAAAACTAATCTCCTAGAAATTTCAAGCCCAAATTCCTTTGTTTTCATTTTCAAAAAAATCAACAAAGATGAGGGTGAATAGTGTTCTTATGAACTAATCCTTGTTTTTCTTGTTTTCATGGTTGATCCTAGATAAGTTAAGGCTATCCAAGGACCATACAAGGCTTAGTAAGGCTATATCACACTCTAAGGAAGGTATAATACTTGAAAACCCTTGGTACCATTTTGAGATTTTATGAGTTTTATGGATGATTTAGTGTTAGTATGCTATGTTATGCTAAGATCTATGTTATTAGTTGATTATGGTTGTTGTTTGGATTGTGATCCATGAGATGGTTAAGATGAGTTGTTGGTAGACTATTCATGATTATTATCATGTGTTTGTGTGGTTGGATTGATCTTTGTTAGATCGAGATAAAGTGTAAAAACTTTGGAAAACGCGTAAACATAGCCGTTATAATGTCAGATTTTACAATATCATGTTTTGTATGCCATTTTTCACATCAAGACCCTACTGTCCAGAAACTTTTCTGCCATGTTAGGATAGCTTATGTTATAAGCTTCGTTTTGATATAAAGATCACGTGAAACGGACTTACGGTTTAGGAGTTACGATAAAATTCATAAAAGTAGTTCGAATCCGTAAACGAAAGTTCGTAACTGAAATTGAACCCTCGTAAACTATGTAACGTCATGGCGAATCTTGGTAAATAAATACTAGGGGTAAGAAGGAAGGTGTGAAAGAAAACCGTATGTCAAAAAGAGCATTTTTCGATTTATTAAAAATGTTCGAGTCAAGGTTAAACGCGAACGAACCCCTAAAAGACGACTCTTTTATAACTTCGGTAAAACACTTAGAAAACGGGCGATAAAACTCGGAGTATAGTATTGGTTCGTAACGATCAACCTTAGAACTCATATGACTTAAGTATGTCCCAAGTATAAGTGCAGTGACATGTCGTATTAACGAACGAATGTCGGGTCGGATCAGTGATAATAAGTAATCCACTAAAAAGGGGTATAACGAGATAACTCGAGAACGTGTTTCGAATTAAGTATAACTTAACTTTTAATATGTTAAGTGATTAATCCCGAATGCCTTGGCTATTTATAGATCACCAAGCTGAACCGGGACCCGCTACCACTACCCCTTACCGTACTCGACTACCAGGCAAGTTTCAATTCCCTTCTTTTAGGCTGTTGTTGTGATTGAATAAATATATATATATATGATTGCTGATATACATATGCCATTGCATGCATGCCTACTTTCAAGTTGAATTGATATACTTGTTCCCTGAATGTTATTGTTGGCTTATAAGCTAGATAGTTATATATCAGTTATAAGCCGGTTATTGTAAGACCCTCATAGAAGGGCGTATACATCTTATTCATCAAATATAGACCGGGAGTCAATATTTCTTGATATATCGAGATTACCTCGGAGGAAAATATTTAAGTAAATATTTTCCATTATTCGGGCGACGAATATTATTTGAATATTCGTTCGAGATTATTTATTTTAACGATCTTTACTTCAAATAATTATTTGAACGTAACTATTCGACGAATAATATTTTTAATATTCATTCAGAGTCGAATTGTTTATCGATTATTATTGCGAATATTCTTCTAAAGGTTGGACTACTAAATGAATATTAATTGGATATTTATTTAGAATATTATTCATTAAATGAATATTACTTTTGAGTATTCATTTAAGACAGTAATTACCTATCGAATATTATTTTAATGTTCATCTGAAACTTGATTTATTTATCGAGTCTTATCTCGAATATTCCTTTAAAGCTTGGATTACTAAATGAACATTACTTGATATTCATTTAGAATATTATCTATTAAATGAATATTACTTTATCAATATTCATTTAAATTCCTAATTAATTATGAATATTATTTTGAATATTCATCCAGGGTTCTATTTAATCATCGAATATTATTTTAAATATTTTAAATATTCCTTTCAGGTCTTATTAATTAATGAATATTATTTGGAATATTCATTTGAATATTTAGTTATGCAATAAATATTCTCTCGATATTTCTTCAAGAATTATTTGAGAGATACTCTGATTAAAGATATTCTTTCATATTCCTAAATATTCCGTAAAATATTTTAATTCAATAAATATTCTCTGAATATTTATTCCATACTTAGAATAACCTCGATAAGGTTTGTCTTCTTCGATTATTACAGAAAATATTTCGGAGTCATATTATTATTAATTTTATATCAATAAAGGTTCTCAGACATCATTCTTCTTTGAGTCTATCTCCTTAATAATAAGGGAACCTTACTTGGAAAATGTTATTTATCTTGTCGACTTCCCGGTCATAAAGTATTCCCTTCACCCGCAACTCGGGTGCTGTTGACTTATTAAGTCGTTGCTTACCTTCTCATCTTCCGAGGGGTAAGATTACTGGAACAAGTTGATATCCGTTACCAAGTAATAGCTTGGGAGCTATTGGTAAATTTTCCTTTCCAATTAGATACGACTACCTTGTGGAGTCTTATCAACAAGTATTATACTTGGGGAAAGGGGGACGAACGTTACATTCAGAATCATGAATTCTATTTGAACTAGGAGTCGTGTAAGAGGCCGAGTAGCGCCGGTCCATCCCCTTTGGCCCAACCGTTGGCCGGGGAGAGCTAGCAAGGCGGTATACAAGTAAAGCCGTCAGTTCTTCCTTCTACCGGTAGTAAATCTAAATTGAGCTGTACGATCTCGACTGATCATCAAGATTGGAACAGCGGGCGCGGTGAATACTCCATCATTGGTTCATCATCCAAATTTATTTATTTCCTGCAACATGATTACTGTTGGCAGAGTTGGAAAAGGGTCATAACTGGAATTGCAACCTTTTCTTGCAAACTCCTCTTCTTAATAACAATAAGAATATCTCGCTTACTTTGATGTAGCAGATATTTCTACAAACAAATACTTTAAGTTACCTTGTAACTTCATCGTTCATATTATACTGGCATCATTTCCGTAAATGCATGGCATATGGTTTGAAAGATACTTTTGAACTGTTATACATTATCGTTCAGTTATATATTATTGTTGGTGGGCTATTGCTCACCCTTGCTTTATTATTATATCACAAAAACAGCTAGATCAGATGACTCGCACAAGGCGCACTCGACGCGGGCGAGGACGATGAGACTACCAGAGCTGAAGAAGAAGCTATTGGTAGGGTATATTTATTCTTTCAGTACCAAGAATATGGTATAGTATGACTTATGTAAATGGATGGCAAAGAGTATGTATTTATATTGAAATCCTTTTGGATTGTAAGAACTCATAATGTGATTAATAAAAATTTGATTGTTACTCTGATTTCATCTCTGGGACTATAACGGGTGTGTTTTATATTGTTGTGTTGGGTTATAGAGACGTAATTTATTTTATGTTAAGGAAAGTTCAATTGTTGTGGACAGAATTGGAAACCGTAACCACCGGATCCCGGACCCCGGATCTGGGGGTGTTACATCTGTTTTAATTCCTTTGCCAAGGTAGTGATCAGATTTGGCATCATTGAGAGACTAAATCTGAACATTCTCAAAATATTGCCATCATTGAGAGACTAACTAAAAAGCAAGGAATCAGAACTGCTGAAGAGTTGGAAGCACTGAACATTCTCAAAACTTTCATTGCAACTAGTATTGTCCCTGAAATGGCTAAAGAGAGGAGGAATAAGGATGATGAAGATGAAGACAAAAGTGATGGGAGGATAAGTCATCACAGGAGAAATAAGGGAGATGAAGACAAGAAGAAGAAGAGCAACAAGGACAAGAAGAATGATGATGATCAAGGCCAAAACAAGGTCTATGAGAGGAAGATTTGAAAACAGCAAGCCCTAGGCATTACTAGCTGTAACCTCACCACAACACAGGACACTAAGTCTAGGGTGATTGTAGTTAGTAATGACCTACCAAAATCTACATCTATGGCTTCTGCAACTATTTTGCCACCTCAAGCAAAGGACTGTCAAATCAAGAAACCAGTGTATGTATCCAAAAGCAAACTGCTAATGGTATACTACGATGGTCAAAAAGCATGGGTCACAAGTTTCTGCCAAGCAACAAAGTGAAAAAGATTAAATTCAAGCAAACAACAAGAAGGGTGAAGCTACCTAGGTCAAGAGCTCTAAAAATTTGTCCAGGATTAAAACTTCAACCTCTAGATGAAGACCATGATGAAGACCAACTGCAATTTCTACAAGCTCAAAGAATCTACTATGCTGCCATTGTTAATGACTACCTTGAAATCAAATACACTGATGGAAGACAGAAGAAATTCAGACAAGGGGGATGTCAAAATTGGGGCAAGTTATATGATATAGAGAGAATTATTGCACTGTTGGATTCTGAAGACAAAGTGGAGAGGGTGTGGAAGCTGGAGTTGATTGACTTTGTGAAGATGAAGAGAGACCATGCTGAGAAGATAAGAAGGGAGTGCTTTAAAAAATTGCTAGAAAGGGAGAAGGAGATTAATAGGCTGGAAGTTGAAGCAGAGAAGCTAAGAGAAAAAGGGTTATGCAGAGTTCAGCTCAATCCCTATGTGGTGAAATATAAGAGGAGGAATGGAGATCGTGTCAATATCAGGATGAACCTACTCAATCACTAATTCACTATCCTGCAAACATTCTGAAACCAGTACTTTAAAATTTCAAGAACTCAATCTTGCTTGAAGAACTGGATGCTATGGCAGCTATCATAAGAGCTATGGATGAGAATGCAAGGAAGGAAGAAGAAAGGAAAAAGAAGGCTTATGATGATCTGCAAGCCAAAGCTATGGAGATGGAAACAAATGACAATGGCTAGCACTTCATCATAGTCCGTAAGAATACTCCTCTTGTAAATTCCATTCATGATGCTTATCAAAATTCATACATGTACTGTCAGTGTTTTATTTTTATGTATGTTAGGCTTGTTATCAGACATGAAATTGTGACTAAAGGTCTTACTCACAATTTGGGGGAGATTGTTAGTCACAGAGGCATGCCTGTGTACATCTAATAACAAGCCCAATTGTTTGTAATGCTATGCATTACTTTCATGACCTCTTGACTGAGGGAACCTCTAGCTGTAGAGTTTCTACTTGTTATAGTACTTGTAATAGGCATTAATTTCTAATTGTGTAACTATAATTAAAGTCAGAGAATAATGCTTGAAAGAAGTTCCAAGGATCTTGCCTCAAGCTTGAAGAATCAAGATTTCAACATAAACACAGCTGGAATTTGAAGAATGAAGATTTGCTTAAGTATCAATTCGAGAAGTATGATTGTCACATTCAAGAAGTCTAGCTTTCGAGAAGTCAGAGATTCGATATCTCAAAAGACACTGTTTGATATCTCATACGAGAACTCAAATATTCGACATGTCTATTACTCTGTTCGAGAACTCAAGAAGTCAACAAGTCAAAGCATCATTCGAGTTCTCAAGGAGCCAACAAGTCAAAGTTCCATTCGATATCTCAAGGACTAAAGAAGCTATTCGATATCTCTGGGATTTGATAAGTCAAATGTTCTATTCGACAACTCAAGGGTTCCCGGAGAAAAGACTTATTTGAGAAGTGATTCGACATGTCAACCTCACAGCATTCGAGAACTCAGAGTTATCTAAAAAATCAACTCCAGTTCTCGAATCAATCACTCAGTCACTTCTCAAATGAAATCTTGGAGACAAAATACTGAAGAATTGTACAAGTCAGAATCCTGCAGCAAGCCAAAACACTTTATGGACCACATACTGTAAAGTAGTTTGGAAAAGCCTACAAAAAAGCTTAGAAAGATGTTTCAAGAGACAAGTTGTGAAAGAAGTGGATCTGAACAGAGCTAAAGGAAGTCAAACCTCAAGCCGTTTAGATTTTACTCAAAAAGGATAGACGCACTAGAAAGTAATTTTAGTCTGTAACCTTATTTGTAGTAAGTAGGTTGTACTCATGCTCTATAAGAGTACAACCTCACTTCTCTAGCAAAAGAAGTTTTTCAGATGCACATTTTGTAAACACATCTCTCTGAGAAAAACGAAGTTGAGAATACTACCATTTTATTCACAGTTTGTAGCAAATCTTTATCTAATAAAATATTAGATTAAAGTGAGTGAACTTGTTCTAGTGTTTATATTCCGCATTTACACATTCTGAAGAACACGAATACACACTCTTGCTACACAATCAGATTCAAAAACTCAAACAATCTTCACCTGAAATATTTATTTGAAGAAAAGTTTGAAAATACATTCACCCCCCTCTGTATTTTCTTGTCAGTATATTCATACTTAACACATCATGTACAGAGTATTGTTAAAAGGTTGGTAAGATCAACAACTGAACACCTTACGTCAGTCCATATAGAAAGGAACAATATGTTTCCCTTCACCAAAATCATCACTAATCTACTGCTAATTGCTCTATTAAATATCATGGATTTTATTGGTAAACTTAGTTATACGATGACTTTGATTGTAATTAAACCAGGTAACTTTTAGAAGATTGACACCATCAAATGAACATTAAAACACTCTCCAATTAGAAACAAATGATTCCTTTTTATTGTTTCTTAAAATAGATTGCATAATTAAATCTCTACATATGCAAGTATTTAGGTATTAAAGAAAACTATTCTTGTATACCCTTCCTCACAATATATGCAAATAAATAAACATGGGGGGTATTTGCCTGTATAGATTTAAGTTAAAACACAATATGTAATATATGATGATAAATTATTTGGGTGACCAATATTTTATTAATTTATCATAAGTAATATTCTTAAAAATTTTAAGTCTGTTACTTTTACTGAACAGAAGAACAACTATAACCTGTCTTTTTTACCTGAAAGTCTTGCTACTCTTTGCACGACCGATATAAAGAAGAGATTGTGCGTATCTATTTAGATCATAGACATAACCTGAATTATTATAATTTTGCTAGTTGTCTCAAAATTTATTTATTTTGGCATTGCTAGAGTGTTAAATCTTGTTTTTTTTAACATTGCTCTTTCTAGTTGAGGCCTATACTCTAAATCCATTCAGCTCTTAGGTGTGACACTTATCCATTGTAAATGGATTTCCATCTATGATACACAAAACTTAACGAATTCAAAAAAAGTCTAAAACTAAAAAGAATAAACCGAATTATCAATGTGATACCTTTCTTTAGCAAGTTTAAAGAAGTCGTATATATGTCCCCGCAATTTCTTGTCAAATGTCTCTGAGGTGCGATCTACAATCTACATCTTCAAAATACTCTTTGTAGATAGGAAAAATATAAAACCCACAATCAGAACACTGCAACTACAAAATTGCAATCATAAGATAAATGCCACAATAACATCAAAATAAAAAATCTATGACTATGAAAATTTGCCATAATCGCAATCATCCTATAAACTGCATTTATAAAGTTTACAGTTTGTGAGTTTCATAGGAGAGAGGTTTTTGCATGGCATTAGGAACACTAAAGCACTTTGTAGTCCCGTATGCACCCAAATACTCCGACAAAAATTCAGCATTAGGCTATTGCGGTGTATGACTGATGGGTATTACAATCTTCAAATGCACGGTAGGCATTAATAATAAAAAGAATTTTTCACTTTTGCTATTAAGACTGCTAGGTTGATGAACGCATTTTGAAGTTAATAAGCAGTGAAGCAAAAGACAGAAGCACATTCACAAGAAATTGTTATCGAGATCTCAGAGGAACCATCAGCTTATAATGAACTTTACAACGCATTTTAAGCAATGGGCACTAGTATATCCTGACCTTAGCTTTCCAACCTCTTCTTTGTGAGATGATGCTGCAACTAATGCAAACCTCCGCTTTCCATCAAGAGCAGTAAGTGTCTGAGCCCAAACCAACATATAAAATAAGGTATGAAAAATAATGACATAGCGTGGCACTTCGATTTAGCCACCTATAGGATAAAATGCAATATCATAGCTCTACCTCATAAGTACTAATAAGTTCTTTGTCATCACTTAATGAATCACGTGCCTCAGCAGCTTCAACAGATATTGACATCATTCCCTCCACATCCTACAAAAAGCAACATATTATTACCACTTTTGTGAAATGTAAAGTAGATATATAGACAAAAATAAAACTATTCTCATGCTTAGGAACACTAGGCAGCAAAATAATACAAATACATAGCTAAGTAATCTTTTTAATTTTCAATTTGCTATAGAAGGCAGAACCCTAGTCTACATCTCCACTACTCCCAAAGTTCCACAACAATTTTTTTTCATCGTTTCTCTAATTCTAATCAAATAGTATATAAAATTCTAAATATATGAGGTAACATCGGATCTTCAACGTTGTGTTCAAGTTACTCCGAGCATTTCTGAGAAGCTTTATATAGGCTACTTTCATGTAGCTAGTCAGGGTTTTACTAAATAAATAAATATCTAATTTAATACAATTCTACAAAGCATAACACTTACAGTAGCAGAAATGGAGTTTGCGCATTTATTTTCAGTTCATTCAAACATATGACCAAACACCATGTTTCATATATGTAGCTAGAGTGGCGTGGAAACAACCAACATAATAACAATACAACAAAACCAAAAACACCTTCAATTTGGGCTCTTCGATAAATTGCCCGCGATCCTCGATTTATATAGAAAACTCTAATATAAAGAAACAAAAAACAAAATTAAACTGACAATTCACTTGGAGATGATTGAGTTTCACCACGGGCAAACATATATGGGAAGAACGAGGGATAATAGATGGAGAGATGAAACGACGGGAGAGAAGCGGTACGTAAATAATATATTTATGTTGAACGGAGATATAACGGAGTTAATCTAGGTGGCTGCTGAGGAACCCTAAATTGATGAGAGAATAGCGGAATAGAGAATTGCTGTCAGGATTCGTATTTCGTACAATGGGACACGGATTATCCATCTTCAACTCTCTCGATCAAGTTGTGTCTGCATCTGTATGCATCAATCACTTGCAAAACAACCAGTATACAACAAGGGATAGAGTCACTTGCAAAACAACCAGTATACAATAGGGGATAGAGGGTTAAATTAGTAATTTTATATGGAATAAAATCACTCATAAAGTAGTATGTTGTCATAGTAGATATATAATAGATTTGACAATCACATGTAAATCCATTAATTTCACATATAACCTATATTAAAAATATATAGGTTATGGATTACATACAGTGTTATTGAATTAATATATGAAACTCGATCATGATCAAAATAATGCTCGAGCGACATTAGTACAAATAATTAAGTTTTATACTAGAAAATAGCTCGTTACTCGCATAAGTTCTAAAATATATAAAATTTCAATTTAAGAAAAATGTGAATTCTCCATTTCCCGCGAGTCCCTGTATCCCATATGGGACAGGGATTAGTTAGCAAAATAATTTTTATTTCTGGATCGGGACGGATTCAGGATCCGGGGGGGGGGACATATCACTCCACGACACGTCGTGACTCAATTTTATCACTAATTACCTAATTTGAACTCATTCAATACATGCAGATTACATGTCACAAACAAGAAAATGTACCATTTGCTTTATGAGCTAAATTACCAATGTATCGTAAATTAGTAATGTCTTACGTACAAATCAAAATTATTGATTCGTAGTCGACTTATATTTGATATATCTAAAACATTATACATATTCCCAGTAAACAAATAATTAAGAAAGTTATTGTTACGTGTTAAACAAAAAATATCTAGAAATTGACCCGTTCCTCACGGGTTAATAGCACAACATGAGACAATTTATTCAACGTGAAATTACTAATTTACCCTTCCTATATTATATTAATGATAAAAAAATTGTTTTTAGTGAGAATTGAACCCTTGACCTCTAACTTGTAAGTGAAAATCCTTACCACTATGCTAAACATGAGTTTTGAATATATTATCAAACTCATTATTAATATATCATGAGACAATCCTCATATATTATATTAATGATAAAAAAAATTGTCCACAGAGAGAATTGAACCTTTGACCTCTAACTCAGAAAAAAATTTCCTACCACTATACTAGACATCAATTTTGGATATATAAAACTCATTATTAATAAATCGTGGGACAATTTAATTATTATGAAATTACTAAATTATCCCTCCTATATTATATTAATGATAAAAAAATTGTTTCTCATGGAAATTTAACCCTTGACCTCTAACTTAGAAGTCATATTCCTTTTAATTGTGCTAGATATTAGTTTTTATTATATTATAAAACTTTGAGAATATTTCAAACAGTACATAATGTAGCATTTTTTATTCTATAGTAGAAACAAGTTACTTGGATTTAGAAGATAGATACTATAATTTTTGTATTAATTTATATCTTACGCATATCTCTTAATCCGTGTCAAAATGCACAAATCGGTTGTGGATGATCAGGCAGTCACTACTAATATTAATTCTTATATGCTCATAACTCACTCATTTGAATATTCGTTCAAATAGATTAGCACATTAAAATTTACTTATTTTTAGTGGTACATACATTAATCATTATTGTTGTGGAATAAAAACTAGGTTGAAAATATTGCGGCTAGGGTTTATATATTTAATGCTAAGGTTCGTGAGCTTCGTGCTTTAATGGCTGCTTCTGCGTTCGAGACTTAAACGGTCCTCACAGAATGCCTACGTATCTCTGTAAATTAGAGAATCAAGCCAATAAAACGTAGTTCTGAGGTGAGGGGTCAGGCCCTTTATATAGGCTGAGAAGCCTTAGAATTATGGTAGGATTTGGAGACTTGGTGGGCAAGTCTTTGAGGAATGTTCTAGATCTATTCCTTGTAGGAATCAGTTTCCATATTGAATTGGATGCCTTATTGGATAAGTTTGAAAGGGATATTATCATTATCCAACTCTTATTTGCTGAGCTGTTTTACTACCCTTAATATTAATTACGAAATTAATATTATATTTAGGGTTTTGGGCCCAGCTGGTGGGCCCCACGTTTGGACTATTCTCGGCCTAGTTAATGCCACATTAAATATGTCTTTAGGGCTTATTTTCAGCCCATATCATTTGCCCCCCAACTTCTTAGGAAAACTGATCAGGTTTTCGTAGAAGTTATATTTGCCTTAATCGAGACTCGGGGTCGTTTTTATCCCTTACCTGGGACTTCTTAATTTTCCTACCCTTATATGGGAGTTTTTGGTTTACACTAGTGTTTCACGAGTATCGTCTTGCTTGTAAAGTGTGGAGCGACCTACACATTTACGACGATTTGCCTTATTCGAGGCTTTAATTTGTGCTTGCTTTTAGCAATTTCGGCACTTTCGTAGAGTTTTTATGCATTATTAGCATATATTATTGCTCAACTTGTCAAGAAAATATTTCTATAATTTTCCTCGTATTTTTCTGTACTTTTCCTAATATTTTAGGAATTTTTATGTACCAACAGGTATTTTTTGGGAATTTATTTTTTAATTTCCCAACATTATTTTAAAATTTTTTAAAGGATTAACTTTTTTTTAAAAAAGTCATCTTGGCAAGAAATGCCTCCTGGGCGTGGGTACCCCCGCCAAGGAGACACCCTCCTTAGGCACGCCTAGGGGGTTTGGTCTCCTGGGCGTGGGTAATTTTTGTCCATGGAAATGCTTCCTGGGCGTGGGTACCCCCGCCAAGGAGACACCCTCCTTAGGCACGCCTAGGGGGTTTGGTCTCCTGGGCGTGGGTGACCTTTGTCCCTGGAAATGCTTCCTGGGCGTGGGTACCCCCGCCAAGGAGACACCTTCCTTAGGCACGCCTAGGGGGTTTGGTCTCCTGGGCGTGGGTGACCTTTATCCTTGAAATGCTTTCTGGGCGTGGGTGCCCCCGCCAAGGAGACACTTCCCTTAGGCACGCCTAGGGAGTTTGGTCTCCTGGGTGTGGGTATACCCTTCTTTAGAGAAAATCGAGCTAGGCGTGGGTACCCCCGCCAAGGAGACACCTTCCTTAGGCACGCCTAGGAGGTTTGGTCTCCTGGGCGTGGGTATACCCTTCTTTAGAGAAAATCGAGCTAGGCGTGGGTACCCCCGCCAAGGAGACACCTTCCTTAGGCACGCCTAGGAGGTTTGGTCTCCTGGGCGTGGGTATACCCTTCTTTAGAGAAAATCGAGCTAGGCGTGGGTACCCCCGCCAAGGAGACACCTTCCTTAGGCACGCCTAGGAGGTTTGGTCTCCTGGGCGTGGGTATAGCCTTTTAATTGGGCTTCCTGCCTTTAAATTCTAACGGGATTTTATCCTATTTTCTAAAAATGTCGTAGAACATTCTAGAATTATTTCAAAATTTGAATTTCATGGGCTTCCCGCCTATTCAAAGGCCCAGTCACCTGTTGGCAGCCCATTTACTGGATATAACCGGTTGAATGACCAACCATGAACTCTATAAAAGAGTAGTGTGCATCCCTCATTTCTCATTTCACTATTCAGCAAAAATTATCATTCCCTTATCACAAATATTTTTCAAAAAAGCTCTGCTAGGGTTCTGTCGTGAGGCGATTTCCGGCGTCTTTACTCCGCCCTATTTTCCAGTTTCTGTTTGAAGATCGTTGAATCTTCATCTTCTTCAACCTCCTTTTTCAACTTTTCTGGGTTTCAAGCTTTCAAGGGAAGCATATCAATGGAGGATTCTAGCTCTTCAGGCCAGTCACAACTCGCTAACACTTCCACCACCGCTCCACGGCTTTCAAGGGGTAAGAACCCTAAAACATCTCTTGTCCATGCCAGTGTTTTTTCCCTTAGAGATCTTTTAAATGAGTTTGGTCAAGCTTTTCCAAACATGCTTCATTTAGATGCTTATGAATATAAATCGAAATATAAACAACATAGGGTAGACATTCTAGCCCAACTTTTTCATATTATTGGGCCTTATAGGGCCGTTGCTCCGGCCTCAAACGAAAGGGCTTGTCACCCAAAGCCTGGGGCCATTAGGATTTATAAAGAAACTTTTTATGCTGGTTTTCGCCTACCTCCTCCTCCTTTCGTTTACCGTCTTTTGGCCGAAGCCCGGGTTTGTCCAACCCAACTTATGCCAAATGCATGGCGTTTTATCTATTGTTTCTTGGTCCAATGCAAGAAACATGGGCTTGAGCCCAGCATCTCTGTTTTTCGATATCTATTCAAATTTGTCAATTCTTCTGATAATTCGGGCTGGGTCAAAATCCAACACCGTTCCTTGGCCCGTTCTTGTTTTGTTTCGGATTCCGCTCCTGATTCCCTTCCTAATTGGAAAAGGGAATGGTTTTATATCTTTTTGGATGGGGATGACTGGGACAACTATTTTCGGCCCAACTTCTGCAGAGCCGTTGATGGGCCTGTTAGGAGTTTAAAATTGGGCGTGGAAGAAGAGGCCGCCATAAATTTATTAACATCGGATAATTTGCATCAATGTGCAAATTTGATTTCTGAAGATTCGTTGCAGGCCTATGGGCTAAGCGATTTGGGCCCTGAGGGTAATTCTCACCTCTTGCTTTGTTAATATTTCATGCTAGATATAATTATCTAACTTTCTTGTAATCATTTTGCAGCCAAAACTGCCCTGGGAGCAATTTTTAAACAGAGGGAGACTGCTGCCACTGCTAGGGTGGTAACAGAGAACCCTAGGGCCAAAAGGGCCAGGACAGATGAGGCCTCTGCCGCGGTGGAGCGTGTTCATGCTTTTCTTCAGGAAAAGCCAGTTCCTATTGAGGAAGACCTCACTCCCTTTACAGTGGGATGGGGTTTATGCAATAGGGACACAGCTGTAGGTGACTCCAGGGCTGCAGCTGAGTGGTCCAGGAGCGTGGTTACTCCACGGGACAGGGTCCACATTGTGGAGTCCTCTGATGACTTGCAGATTGAGCTTCTCGGGGCTCAAGCTGTTGCTTCGGTAATTTCTTATTCAACTTCTTTAATTTAATTGCATTTACTTTTCCCTTATTTACTTGTTTCCTTTGCAGATGAACGCCTACCTTCAGGCCGCTGTTCATAACCTGAAGGAGGTGCGTGCTGAAAAGACCATTGCTGAGAGGGATAGAGACAGATACTTTGATGCCTCCGAGGCAAACTTTGCTCGTTTTAGGGAGGTGGAGAAGGAGCTGGCTGCTGAGAAGGAGAAGAACAGGAAGCTTCAGCTGGAGGTGCAGCAGAACAGGGAACACATCATTGCTGATTACAAGGCTTCTAAGGACTTTCAAGATGTCCTGAATGCCGAGTATGATGCAAACTTTCCTGGCACCTTCAAGGAGTGTTGGGAGGGGATCATCGAGGAGCTGAGTGGGAAGATCGAGGGGGTATCCTTGGAGAAGTTCCCGGTACCTGCTATCCCTGGATTGACAGATACCTTGGAGATCGCTACAGAGACAGCAGTGGATGGGGACTCTCAGCCCACTCAGGATCCACCTTCTTCTCCTGGGGTAGAGACAGCAGATCCTTCTTCCACTCAGGGAGATGTAGTTATTGAGGACTTAGATGAGTAGATGGCCCTGCGTGGCTTATTTCTGTTTATCTTTATTTATTCTGAACTTTTGCCCTTCGGGGCTTATGACTTAACTTTATTTATGCAGTAGTTCCTTTTGTTTCCATGTTCTTATTTTTTACTTATTGTTCGTTAAACTTTAGAATTTCTCAAGTACTTGGCCTCCTGGCTGGTACTAAACTCACAAGTTAGTTCAACGTTTGCCTTTCGTGTTTATTTTAACAAAGAGAAGTAACTCATAAAGAAAACAATATAAATTCCATTATGCTGTCAATGGATATCAATAGAATGGGTTCAACCCTTACATAAATACTCTATCTTCTACTGGGAGCAACATGCTCTAAAATGGTTTCATTCGAACCTTATTCCTAATAAATAGATAAAAGTCCAAGCCTTTGTCAAAAGAACTTAGATATAATAAACTTTGAGGTTCACAGCGTGCCAAGTTCGGGGCACCTCAACCCCATCCAAGGTTTCTAACTTGTAGGATCCTTGCCCTAACACCTTTCTGACTAAATATGGTCCTTCCCAGTTTGGTGCTAACTTTCCTTTCTGGCCAACTCCTGAGGCTTCAATTTTCCTTAAAACCATGTCACCTTGTCGAAAGAATCTTTCTTTAACTCTCTGGTTGTAGTGAAAAGATGCTCTCTTCTGATATTCAGCATTCTTCGCATTAGCTCCATCTCTAACCTCATCAATTAAGTCAAGGGCGAGTCTCATTCCTTCGTCATTAGTTTCTGGCTCATATGCCTCAACTCGAGGTGATGCTTGCATGATCTCTAAAGGCACAACTGCCTCGGCTCCATAAGCCAGCAAAAATGGGGTTGCTCCAGTCGTTACCTTACAAGTGGTACGATATGCCCAAAGTATGGGCAACAACTCATCTACCCAAGTAGTCCATCAAGGATAATTCGATTAGCTACCTCAGCTTGCCCATTGGCCTGAGGGTGTGCCACCGAGGTAAAACGGAGCTCAATTGCATTCTCTTCACAATACTTCTTAAACTCCTCATTGTTGAATTGTGTCCCATTGTCTGTCACAAGGATTCGTGGGATTCCGTATCTGCAGATGATGTTCTCCCAAAAGAATTGGGAAACTTGCTTGGTGGTTATCTTGGCCAGGGGTTTAGCCTCAATCCACTTAGTGAAATAATCAATTGCTACTATTAGGAATTTCCTCTGTGCTGAAGCCATGGGAAAGGGTCCAAGTATATCCATCCCCCACATTGCAAATGGAATGGGAGAGTTAATCGAGGTCAACACCTCAGGCGGTTGCCTCACAATTGGGGCATGCTTCTGGCATCTCTCACATCTCTTGACATAGTTTTGTGCATCAGCCAACATCTCCGGCCAATAAAACCCTAAACGAATTATCTTGTGAGCTAGGGCTCTGCCCCCCAAGTGTTGCCCACAGATTCCTTCATGAACTTCCTCCAACGCTTCCCTTGCCTCTATAGGCCTTAGACACTTCAAGTACGGGATTACAAACGACCTTTTGTACAGAATACCCTCAATCAAAGTATATCTCAACGCTCTTACTGAGAGTTTTCGTGCCTCCATGGCATTGTCTGGGAGCCAACCGGTCTCCAGGTGTGCCTTAATAGGATCTATCCAAGAGCCTCCTATATCAATTGGTGCCACTAACTTTGCATTAACGGTCGGGGCCTTCAAGACCTGAAAGTAGACACTCCCGGCATAATTTTCTATTTCAGAAGAAGCAAACTTAGATAGGGCATCGGCCTTAATGTTTTCCTCTCTTGGAATGTGCTCAACATAGCACTCCTCAAACTGGGACATAACAACCTTTACTACTCTCAAGTATTTTGCCATAGTCTCATCTTTAGCCTCGAATTCACCATTTACTTGTGCTACCACAAGCCTTGAATCTCCACAAACTTTGAGATTCTTGACCCTCATGATTCTGGCCAAGCCCAAACCAGCTATCAATGCCTCATACTCTGCCTCGTTGTTGGTAGTAGGGAAATCCAATTTTAAAGCGTACTCAACTGTGAACCCATCGGGGCTTTGCAAAACCAAACCTGCACCACTAGATTTTGTTTTTGATGCTCCATCAAAATAGAGCACCCAATATTCCTTCAGATCGGGTGTGAGTTTCTCTTCTTTTTCCTCTTGCCCAGGGGTAGTCATTATCTCTTGCCCCCCGACTTCTTGGTTGTTAATAGTACATTCAACCACGAAGTCAGCTAATGCCTGAGCTTTGATAGCTGTCCGAGGCTTGTATGTGATGTCAAACTCTCCTAATTCAATCGCCCATTTGATTAGCCTTCCACTGGCCTTAGGGCTATGCAATATGTTCCTCAATTGCTGGTTTGTCAGAACTTGAATCTTATGTGCCTGAAAGTAAGGCCGCAGCTTTCTTGAGGCAGTTACTAATGCCAAAGCAAACTTTTCTATGGGTGAGTAATTCAGCTCAGCCCCATGCAACACTTTGCTCACATAGTAGATCGGTTTCTGGACCTTCTCCTCTTCCCGAATAAGGACGGCACTCAGGGCTTGTTCGGATACCGCCAGGTATAAACTAAGAATCTCCCCAGGACTTGGTTTAGTCAACAACGGGGCTTCAACCATGTACTTCTTCAGTTGCTCAAAGGCCTCTTGGCTTTCAGGTGTCCCTTCAAAATTTTTCACCTTTTTTAACGCTTGGAAGAAAGGCAAGCATTTGTCTCCAGACTTGGAGATGAATCTTCCTAAGGCTGCAACTCGACCTGTCAACCTCTGCACATCTCTTATAGAGCGTGGTGGCTCCATGTCTAAAATCGCCTTGATCTTGTCAGGATTGGCCTCAATGCCTCTTTTTGAAACCATCAGCCCTAAAAACTTCCCCGATCCAACGCCAAAAGCACACTTGGCGGGATTTAACATCATCTTGTGGTGCCTCAGCACTTCAAATGCCTCTCCGAGGTGCTTGATATGATCAGCCTTAAGTAGGCTCTTGACTAACATGTCATCAACATATACCTCCATGGTTCTTCCAATCAGATGGGCGAATATCTTATTCACCAATCGTTGGTAAGTAGCTCCTGCATTCTTTAGACCAAAAGCCATGACAAGATAACAGAAGACACCAAAGTCAGTTATGAAAGATACCTTAGGTATGTCATCCTTGTGCATCTTAATCTGATTATAGCCGCTGAATCCATCCATGAAGCTTAACATCTCATGTCCAGCTGTAGCATCTATCAACATATCAATCCTCGGCAGGGGAAAACAATCTTTTGGGCATGCATCATTCAGGTCAGTGAAGTCTATACACATTCTCCACTTCCCATTTGCTTTCTTGACCATGACTGGGTTCGCTAACCATTCAGGAAACTGGATCTCTTCAATAAAACCAGCTTCCAAGAGCTTATTCACTTCTTGCCTAATGGCCTCTTGCCTCTCCGGAGCAAAGTTTCTCTTCTTCTGCTTTATTGTCTTCCTTTTGGGGTCAACATTTAACCTATGAGTTATGAGTTGGGGGTCAATCCCTGGCATATCAGCTGCTGTCCAAGCGAACACGTCGCTATTCTTCTGTAAGAATTCTATTAACTTGCCCTTCAGGGGTTCTTTCAGAGATGCTCCAACATAAGTAACTTTTTCAGGATCATTAGGTTCTAGAGGTACGGGAATCAAATCCTCTGCTGGCTTCCCTCTATGCTCTTCATCATCACGGACATCCATGTCTTCAATCGGAAGGACCTGCCCCCCGACTCCATCGGCCCTCAGTGCGGCCACATAGCAACTTCTTGCCATCTTCTGATCACCCTTTTGTTCTCCGACACCATTCCGTGTCGGAAACTTAATTTTCATATGATAGGAAGAGGCCACAGCCTTAAACGCATGAAGTCCAGTCCTTCCAAGGATTGCGTTGTATGTTGATGCTGCCTTGATCACCAAGAAATTCAACATCTGAGTCGCCTCTTTAGGCTCCTGCCCAATAGTCACGGGTAGCTGAATAGTCCCTTCAACGTTGGACTCCACTCCGTTAAACCCGTATATAGGCATGTTTGTAGGGGTCAGTTGAGAGTCGTTGTAACCCATCTTTACAAATGCATCATGAAATAAAATATCCACAGAAGCCCCATTGTCTATCAAGACTCGTTTTACTTCGGAGTTTCCAATCACGGGAGTTATGACCAGCGGGTCGTCATGGGGGAATTTCACCCCTTCAAGGTCTGAATCATCGAAACCAATTACCATCTCGGTTTTAGCACGCTTCGGGGCTTCTCCCACAATGTGCATTACTTCTCTAGCATAAGCTATTCGAGAATTCTTAGTCGTGCCAGCTGCTGTCGGGCCTCCCCAGATCATATTGATAACTGCCCTTCGGGGCTGGGGATTGCGATCATGGTTGTCATCCCTCCTATTATTATCTCTCCTTTCATTGTCTCTTCTGTCATTGTCCCTTCTCTGGTTCCCACGGTCATCACCCTTGGTGAACTGACTTAGTTTTCCTCTTCGTATCAAGAACTCAATCTCATCCTTGAGTTGCCTACAATCGTCGGTGTCATGTCCCACATCTTTGTGGAACCTGCAGTATTGCTCCTTATTTCGCTTAGCTGGGTCTCCTCTAAGTGGCTTCGGCCATCGGAAATCCTTTTCCTTTTCAATGTCCAACAGGATCTGGCTTCTTGGAGCATTAAGTCTGGCATACTCTGAAAACCTTGGACCCGAGTTCTTTTTTGGAGCAGATTCAGAGTCTCTGCTAGCTCGGGGATACTTGTCCCTAGCATCGTACTCTTGTTCTTGCTTCCGCTTGTTCCCTCCATTGCCCAACGTGGCTTCTTTCTTGATGCTGTCCTCAGCTTTTATATACTTGTCCGCCCTTCGTTGAAGTTCATCCATGCTTTCAGGGGGGTGTTTTGCCAACGACCTCTTAAAAAAGAGATCCGTGGTTCCATGCTGCAAGGCTACCATGGCCACCTTATTTTCCAAATCGGTTATATTCAGAGTTTCCTTAGTGAATCGCTTGATGTAATCTCTTAAGTTCTCATTCTTTCCCTGTGTCACATACATAAGGGATGCAGAGCTTTTCTCATGAATTCTTCCGCTAATGAATTGACTGACAAAAGCGGTACTCAACTCCTTGAAAGAGCTAATAGAGTTTGGAGGTAAACGACTATACCAACGTTGCGCCATGCCCGACAGGGTTTGGGGAAACGCCCTACACTTAAGGGCATCGTTGGCAGGCTGCAGTAACAAGGCGCTTGTAAACGTTCTCACATGAGTTGCGGGATCCCCCGTTCCATCGTAAGCTTTGATCGTGGGCATCTTAAACTTTCGGGAGATATGTGCATTCATCACCTCCTCAGTGAATGGAGGGGTCGGATCATCCAGATCTCCTTGTAGCATCAAATCTCTAGGATTATTCTTGGGGAGTTCCACCCTGGTAGTTCCTCTGGTTGGGGCTTCAGCCCTTCGGTGTCTCCTTGAAGACCTTTCCAGATCTATGAAGGGAATCCCTCCTGAAGTCGGAGGAGGTCGAGTCTGATTAGGGTTCTGTCTCTCTAGTTCCCTTGCTTGGTCGTCCTTCAGCTTCTGAATCTCGGCTTCATAAGCCTTAATTTTCTCTGCGATTGTTAAAGGACCATCTCGGTTCGATGGATTCCTCCCTAGAGGCTCCTTACTAGCGCGTCGCCTCCTTGGGGCTTCGTCTCGATCATCGTCTTCAGATGACGAGTCTCCGGTATAAGGACCAGAGTAATCATAGTATCCTGGTTCAGGAGGAGCCGGGCCTCTAAGATAAGGGGATTGTTGTTGCCCATGGATCAACCGAGCATGACCGCTTGGTCCTGGATCCCTTGGATCTTGGGGGTAATTAGGTAGCCCATACATTGGGTTGGTGTTGACAGGGAGCGAAGAAGTGGAGAGACTGTGAAGCGGCGGGCGGCTGCTCAGAGGAAGAGGAGAGACCACCATCTGGAGCGGGTTAGTCTCCTGTCCTAGAGGGACGATCACAGGTTGAGATCTTTCAGCGGGGGGATCCGTCCCTTGTGGTTGAGAGGCCTGACTACGAGGGTTTGTTTCCGTCAATGGGGGTACAGACCCTGGCCCTGTACCAACAGGAGGAGCAGTGACTGGTGGAACGATGGTTCCGGAGGTAGCCTCGGTTGAGATCGGTGTTGTTCTTCGAGTGGTAACCATGGTTGATGTCTTTTTCCCACAGACGGCGCCAAATGTTGTGGAATAAAAACTAGGTTGAAAATATTGCGGCTAGGGTTTATATATTTAATGCTAAGGTTCGTGAGCTTCGTGCTTTAATGGCTGCTTCTGCGTTCGAGACTTAAACAGTCCTCACAGAATGCCTACGTATCTCTGTAAATTAGAGAATCAAGCCAATAAAACGTAGTTCTGAGGTGAGGGGTCAGGCCCTTTATATAGGCTGAGAAGCCTTAGAATTATGGTAGGATTTGGAGACTTGGTGGGCAAGTCTTTGAGGAATGTTCTAGATCTATTCCTTGTAGGAATCAGTTTCCATATTGAATTGGATGCCTTATTGGATAAGTTTGAAAGGGATATTATCCTTATCCAACTCTTATTTGCTGAGCTGTTTTACTACCCTTAATATTAATTACGAAATTAATATTATATTTAGGGTTTTGGGCCCAGCTGGTGGGCCCCACGTTTGGACTATTCTCGGCCTAGTTAATGCCACATTAAATATGTCTTTAGGGCTTATTTTCAGCCCATATCAATTATGAATAGATAATTTCTTAGATATGTTTTGCATACTAAGCATTTACATGTTGCTGCACCATTTAATTACAAAACAATATAAATACATATTAACATGATTTTACTAGCAAAGCTCGTGCCGTAAATTGCATGCACATTAAACACCTATATATTAACATATTTAGTTATAGGGGAACAGAAAACACATCGATCTATTATCTCTTTCTTATGACAATATGGGTTTGGAAGGTTCTTCTGCTTGCTCTATCTATTTTTTAAATTTAGGTTAAGCCTGGTAATATCAGGCTCGGTTGATCCCCAAGCAATAACTGAATCACTAATTTAAATCACTTGGTTTCACGGTGTTTGGATCACACGGTTGATCCCCAAGCAATTTGGAGTCAGTTTTGCTAATATGCAAGTTCAGAACAGTTACTATTTATGTAAATATTTTTATACTCTTAACTCAGACAAATAGTAATCCTTGAAATGAGATTAGCACATTGCAAATGATAATTATTATTATTTTTTTACTTTGTAGGCTTATATGCCTTACAATTTAGTATCCGTTCCTTAAAATTTAGTATCCGTTCTAAAATAATTCTCGGGGTGAGCGAGAGTCGAACCCATAACCTGGGACACCGAGTATACACCCTTTACTAGTTGGGCTATCCAATCGCTCTCAAATGATACCTATTTTTAGCTGTATAGTTGATATACATCGTGAACACAAAATCTCTCTTGAACTTACTTGCATTCTGAGCATCAAACACATTATTATTTGAATATAAAGTAATACAAATAAATATTAACATAATTTTGCTATCAAACCCGTTTAAGCTATAAAGCTAGTTATGTAACAATACGTCATTGGATAATAAATTGTATCGTACAAAAAACATATTCCAATTTCCGTGGATCATTACATTACATTTTTATTTAGACCACCTTAAATCTTATCTTTAGACCAATCGGGTCAATAAAATTTAGACGAATCGGGTCTTTTTGTGGATCATTATATTACATTTTTATTTACACCTTCTTAAATCTTATCTTTATACCAAAAGGACCTCCTTTGGTTAGATTATATTTATTCTTATTTTTCTATTATTATCTTATCACCGTACATAGAACTTATTATTAAATATAATAATATTTTATTCTTTTTGTTTTAGCTCAAACTCATATCTTTGTATTAACTTAGTTTTCTTGATTTGTATATGGTTTGGTGACCTTTCAAATTTATAAAAAGGCTCAAAAAGACTCAGTTTTGACTTTCAAAAAGAAGTAAAGAGTGTATAAGGTGCAGAGTTAAAAAGAATGCAAGTCTGCGAAATAACTTATAGCAATGGGGACGCACAAAAGCAACAAGAAGTTCTAGTGTTTTATTAAATCAATTTGTATAAGATGTATTCTTGTTTTTGAGGGCACTATTTTTCCTCCTTGAATTTTTTTCCCATAGGGTTTTGCTCATGTGTGGTTTTAACGTGGCTCTTTTTTTGTAGGGTTCATCCTTTCAGACTTGAAGGTATTATTATCTAAATGTCCGGGGGAAACATGTGTGCCTTTCGGTTAGATAATGGACTTTCTGGAATGAAGGATACTCCTATACTCCGATCATTGTATCTTGGTACAATTTATGAACGTGAAAATTAGTCTTTATCAAAAAAAAAAAAAAAATCTTATCTTCAGACCAATCGAGTCAATAAAATTTAGACGAAAATAAAATTTAGACGAATCGGGTCTAAAAGATATCCAATATTCATTCCGATCAGGTTACTCCACCAAAACTTCCAACCATCACCAATTAAATCACCGTAGACAAACACTCACTCTGTAAAATCTCTCTCTCTCTTACACACACACACACACAAAATACATGTATCTACACTAGTTAACCATGGTAGACAAAGACACAGAGCTTCTCTCTCGAGTCATCACAAACCACCTCTTTCTAGGCCAATTCGAGCCCTTCCGAGCCACTCTCCTCACTCTCCGATCTCGAAACCCTAACCTAGCTCGAACAATTCTCCAAACAATCGTTTCCAAAGGCGGTCGATTCGATAACTTGTTGTTTTCGCCTTCCTGTCCTTCTCCTGCTCATCTCTCTCATTTATGTACTCTCGAGTTACTCCAATTCAATGATCCCTGTTTAGGTGTCTGGAGTTTCGGTGTTGATTCGCTCCGGTTACGTTCGGAGTTTTCGCTTTGTGTTCAGGTTATTAGTTCTAGAGTAGCTGATAGTGTTAAGGAAAGTGTTAGTTTGGGTGAGAATGTCGAAATTGAGGGGGATGATAGGGTTTTGGCGGGAAATGCGGAGTTTCGGGAGGGTTTGAGGGTTTTGGAGAGGGTT
This sequence comes from Saposhnikovia divaricata, assembly GCA_036435485.1. Classification (NCBI taxonomy): domain Eukaryota; kingdom Viridiplantae; phylum Streptophyta; class Magnoliopsida; order Apiales; family Apiaceae; genus Saposhnikovia; species Saposhnikovia divaricata. Next base: position 49,024,168 of record CM071595.1, on the reverse strand, counting down.
TTGGAGGTCGGATTGAGTCGGTTGAGGCCGAGTGTGGAGGATGAAGGTGATGAGGGAGTAGGTATGGAGTTTGAGGAAGAGGAGTTTGGGTGTTTGAAGAAGGTTGTGTTGGAGAATGCAGAGTTGTTTGAGGCGCTGTGTGAGAATGTGGAGAAACAGGTTGCGTTGGTGGATAGTGAGGATATGGGGTTAGGGAGGAAGGTGGATGCGGATATTAAGGTGTTTAGGATGATTCAGAGGGTTGTGCAGGAAGCACATTTGGATGCGATGAGTGAGTGTTTGAAAGATGATGATGAAGATGGAGTGATTGGTCATGTGCGGTTTCTTCAGTTGGATTATGGAGTTGAGGAGTCTAGATACCGGTATGTATAGCTTGTTAGTTACTGGTTAGCTGTTTGAAATTTTCTGTGTAGGTAGATACTTTTGTTTTAACAATCATGACTTCGCATTAAAACTTTATGTTTTTAAGATGAACTTGGCTGATCCTTTCCTGTATTAATTGAATGGCTTGTGCACAGTACATGATGTGTTGCTTCGGAGTTTTTGTATGAATGGACTACTCTCCTTCATCGATGCCCCATAACTAAACTAAAAAAACCTAAATTAACAAGATAATGCGAATTAAATGAGAATGTGACTCATTAATTAATATAATAGTGATAGAGATGAGAGGTGCCTTGTAGTTGTTAATTTTTGTTAAATTATAGTACAGAGAGATGCCTAGATAGATGTTCAGACAAGAACCACTCAAAAAAGATAAACCACTCGCAAGGCTACTAAAATTACTATACATGAAACTCGTTTTCTTTACAGTGGACTGTGGAGACATGGGAATTGTAATGTGTAAACAAGCTGATTATTGGAACTAACAAGTTTGTCAATATGAGTTGCTTTGGTGTTTTTTTAATTGAGGTAAAGGGATCAGTAGACTACTCTTCTTCCTGGATGCTCCAGGAATAAATTATAGCAGCAAGAAAATGCAAAATACATGAGAATGCTATTCATATTATACAGACAAAGATGAAATATATCTTGTGCTAGATCATAAGTTTTTACATCAATTCACAAGCTAAATAGTGGAACTGAAAAACTACTCATGTTCTGGCATCTGCATCAGCGGTGTTATAATCTGTGTAAAGAGCTCATAATCGTGATACTTTGCTCTTTGAAGAGTCTAAACAGTCATTGGTTTCGGAGTGTTCCAACTGGCCTTGTTCAGTTATATGCCCTCCCTTTTGTTGTTTCCAATAGCCTTTCTTTTGTTGTTTTCTATAGCATGGTTTTGCAAGATCTGGTCAAGAGGGTTTTGTTGAAAAAGGATGAATATGGAGACACCTGGCTGGCGATACGGCGTAAATTGTTATCAATATATGCGGAAGCTCTTTCCTCAACTTGCACACGTCTTGTTCAAATGGTTCAGGTGGTGAATTTTTCCTAAATCTAATTTGATGCGTATAAGAGCAGAAGTGATTATGGACTTAGTGTAAATGAAAGTGATGATCTGGTCATGATGAATAGAAAATCGTATTTCACCTAGGACACCAACATTTTAGCTAAAGAGATATTGTATATCATGAATTGTTTTTATGGCAAATTTCATTTAATTGATAAGTTAATGTATGAAGCCAGACATAAGTTCATGTAAGTTCTTTCTTGTTAGAAAACAACTAGCTGCTTTATACAATGACTATCTGATCTCATTTAGTATCCTACATTCCTGCATATAGAACCCATAGCAGAGGACCAGAGAAAGCAAGGAAACCATCTTACAAAAAGTAATATGCTGTAATTTGTGAATTTCACTTGAATAGGGCATACTTGTGCTTCCTCGGAGTCCTCTGAGTTCTTACGCTGATGGGATTTAAGAGCCTGTCTTGCAGACGAATTCCCTGGAATCATATTATGACTCACAAGTAGAAGTTAGTATCTCAAAAATGTAAGTATTAAGCAATTTGTGCTTGGATAATTATGCTTCTTATAAGTAATTTCTTGTTTGGTAATAGAAAATTTTCAAGTTATTATTAGTGGAAAAGGGCGAGAAAGGACTTTATTACGAATTAATATCCTATTTCATATGTAATGTAAGTCTTATACTGCAGCCTTACGGTTGGTTCTACCATGCTTCTAAGTTCTTTTAAGTTTCTAGTTGCTTGCTTCAGAATCCTAAGAAAACTTATCTATTTTATGTAGATCAGTTCTCTATATCTTGCTCATGGTTATGACCCTTAGCTTCGTACATTCCTTTTATATCTAAAGAATGCTTGTCTTATTGTATTATTATTTTTAGCGAACAAGACTTGAGTTCAATAATTTATAAATGTTTTTGTTCAAGTTCACCCATATTTTAAAAACAAATTGAAAAACCTTTTAACTATTACGTAGTATATGTTGTGTATGATTATGTTAATAATTATTCAGTAGCATAATATTTAAATAATATGTAATTAGTAAAGTTACATATAACGAGTTTATATGTTAATTATAAGGAGGAAATGTATATTTTTAATTGTTGCTGATTCGTTGTTACAAATGAAAATATAGAGCTCTTTGTAATGGTCAAAGCTCTTTATTTTCTTTTGTTAGCTAATTTGGTATTCTAAGCGAGAGTATATGGATAGGTCTTTATAATGGTCAAAGCTCTTAATATAAAAGCTTGATTAATGATGTGTAGCTTCCTGCTACTTATCATGAACTCGCAAGTCAACTTAAAGCTGTCATGATTTATGGCCAAACGAAATTTAAAGTTAGAACCGACGCAACTTATTGGGAACCAACCCAACTTATAGGGACAAACGAGCAGCATCCAAGTCTCCAAGGTATTAAAACATCGATGACAATGTGTAAGCTGGATTAACTATAGACCTATTATAAACAACCCTAATGTTCTTGGATGAGTTGCAAGTTAATTCAACATCATGTTGTGTGTTGGCTTGTAACAAGAAAATCTTGACACCGTCTCTTGTGAAATTACGTCATAGACGCCATGACCAAAAAAACTGTTCAAGATAGAAGTTGCAAGAAATGATTAAATTTTGGCAGGCTTGCAAAGCGAATTCATTAGACAGACAAGTTCAAGATTACTAAAAATTAAATCCAGAGAATGTAAGGAAGGCCTAAGAGGCACACAAATGCTAAAATTATAGTTTAAAGTCAGTTCTATACAAAGTGTACTAGAATTTACATTTAAAGGAGGTGTATAGTAAGTATTTATGATTATGAAATTTGTTTATATCCTCCCCAAAAGCTCTTCATTATTTGCTTTTAGCTATAGTTCACTCAGGGTGTTTACTTAGATTTAGGGTTGTAGATGAGCTGAGACGCTCACGAACGGTTCAATTTGAGTTTGAAAAAAGCTAGTCTCGGTGCTGAACTTGAATATCCATCACACTGTAGCATCCATCACATTAAGGTTTGATTCATAAACTGAAGAGTTTGAATCGAAAGTTCGTGAACATGTTCGATGATAATGTTCATGAACATGTGAAAGTTTGTGAACAAGCTTGATAACTAGGCTCTTGAATGTAGTTTGTGAACAAGTTTAATAAGTAGACTCGTGAATAAGCAGTCTAAGTTTGTGACAACTTTCATGAACATGCTCGTAAAAATTGGTTATCTAAATAGATAATCGTGTATATTATTTATATAATTGTAATCTACAAATTAATTTGTTAATTGTATATATTATGCATTACTCTTATTAATATTAATCGATTCAGGTAGATGCTGCACTATAAAATATAAGTGTTGCATTTATTATTTAATTTCAATATGGGACAAGAAAATCTACTTGTATGGTGGATAACCTCAACCCTAGCATTATTACGGAGAGTTGAATTATTATTGAAATTGAGAATTGTTTCTCTTTTGTTATGGGTTGCGATCCTAACAAATCATTCTCTTCTGCGGTTGAGAAACCCTACGGGTAACATCTTAGGTTGTGGGTTTTCTGCGGTTAATCCACAAATATTTATCCTTTTTATAGTTGTTCCATAAATCCTTGTTTTCAACCCCAGTTCTACATCAAGTGGTATCAAGAGCCACCGTTCCTCCACCCAAACACCAAGACCAACTTCAACCAACAATAGTTGCCACCGACAGGTGTTTCCTGCAACCAGGACCCATTTCCCAACCCTTAAACCCAACCAAACAGCTACCAAACGCCATCATAATCCACCTGCATAGCTACTGCCTAGTTACATAATTCATCTTCTTTCAGAACTTTTGTCAGACACCTTAGCTACAATTTACCCCAAAAAAAAAAAATTGTTCAGTTAACTATTCATCAGTCTGGCACTATTCATATTTCTGTTCATCAGCGGAAAAACTACAATGGCTTGAACTCTGCAGCTTCTTGATGATGCAATAGCAACTGCTGCTAGCATTAATGATGATCTTAAGAGTATACAACTTTGAATGGTTGACGATTTAGTGGTAGCGTGGGGAGGTGAAAAAGTGCCAAGAGAACCTTTTAGACAGCACGCGGATATTAAATCACATGATAAACATGTGATTGTAAAAAAAAAATCAGATTGTTGAACCTCCTACAACTAAATCAGTCAGGTAATTCATCTTCTTTCAGAACTTTTGTCAGACACCTTAGCTACAATTTACCCAAAAAAAAAAAATTGTTCAGGTAACTATTTATCAATCAGGCACTATTCATATTTCTGTTCATCAGCGGAAAATTACAATGGCTAGAACTCTGCAGCTTCTTGATGATGCAATAGCAACTGCTGCTAGCATTAATGATGATCTTAAGAGTATACTTTCAATGGTTGACGATTTAGCGGTAGCGTGGGGAGATGAAAAAGTGCCAAGAGAACCTTTTAGACACCACGAGGATATTAAATCACATGATAAACATGTGATTGTAAAAAAAAAAATCAAACCTCCTACAATTCAATGTTTTAACATTGAAAATCAAGAGGCTGAGAAGGCATCAAATCAGTGTTTTATATTGAAAAAGAAGAGGCAGATGAGGTTGTTAAAAGTAAAGAAGTTGTAAACCGCGAGAACAACATCATTATGGTGGAAAATGTTGATTTTTTAGGCATTGACAACATATTGAGAGCGACTACCATTTTAAAAAAAAATTATCTTGCAAGTGTTGCTTCCAAATATCTTGTTTATGGAATTGGAATTTGATGTATTCAAGTGCCACAATAAGTCATCTCTTTGCAAGTGTTGCTTCCAAATATCTTGTTTATGGAATTGGAATTTGATGTATTCAAGTGCCACAATAAGTCATCTCTTTGTTCGTTGATTCTCAAATTTTATGAAACTCGTGGACGAGTTTTCTTCAAAGGCGAGGAGAATGATGCGGAGGAAGGAATTAAAACATTAATTTGTTTATATTATATGTTATCTAGGAAGCACCGACATGCCAAAATTGTTGCCGTACGCGTGTCGGACACGGTACGCGTGTCGGACACGGCCGACACGCCGACACGGCACCGACACGCCGACACGGCACCGACACGCCATGTGGCATGTCGAAATGCAAACGCAGTCGACTCGTCATCGACACGCGGGCGACACGTGGGCCTACAGCCCAGCCCAATTAAAAAAGCCCAATTCCATTTTTTTTTCTTTTTTTTTTGAAAAGAAGCCCAATTCCAGTTGATATTAAACCCAAATCACAATCGTTATCCTCTTTATATCCAATCTTCTTTCATATTATATGTACACGCCTATATATTACACCGCCTATATATACACAAAATGATCATTTCAATGAAAATGCAGAATGAATGTCAGATTAGTTTATCACTTGTTTTGGAAGAAACTTAATTATTATTATGAATGAAGATGTTCAGTTTATGACATATACAAATTATATATTTCTTATTAGTATTTTTTTTTGCCGTGTCCCGTATCCAGGACACTTTGATAATTGGCGAATCCCCGTGTCCCCGCACCCGAGTCGGTGCAACGTAGTATGTTATTAATTAAGAATAGATTTGATTGTAATTTATTAGGTATTAGTTCTCAGAAGCAAACATTTACTTTCTAGATACAGATTAAAGCTGTAGATATTCGTATATGACAATTCCTATTTTCTAAATTCTTCTTATATTTCCTAGAGACGTTAAGTTTATGAATACAAAGAAGATACCTAGTTGGTATTGATCTGGGTGGGCATTGATCTCATGAATTTATTTCCACAGATTATTCAAGATGATCTTCTTGCTGAGGAGATTGAAATTTACAGAGCTTCTGGTAGCGATCAAATGCTACCTCCACTGGAGCGTTTGCGGAATTATATTTCAGAACCAAAGCCAGTGACAGGTGACTCGATGCCTTCTTTGAAGATGGCAACTGATTCGTGCATGAGAGACTTGTATCATTATGCTCGTGTTTCTGGCGTTCATGTATTAGAGTCTGTCATGAATATTGCCCTTTCCGCTGTCAAGAGGGAGCGACTACAGGAAGCGAGCGATGTAATTACGTTATGACAATTTAATATTCGTCAATCATGTGTCACATTCAAATTGTGATTGATGTTCTGGTTAAATTTTAAATGTGCTTCTACAATTTCTCGTCGTAGGTTCTCTCACTGTTTCCTCGACTTCAACCCCTAGTAGTTGTCATGGGTTGGGATCTATTGTCGGGAAAAACCAAATTAAGAAAGAAGCTGATGCAGCTTCTATGGACCACCAAATCACAGGTTCTCCAGCTGGAAGAGTCTTCCCAATATGGTAATTCACACGAGGTAATTATTTTATTTTCTGAACCATCCTATCGATTACATTTACGGTTACTATTTTATTTACACGATGAAATATCAAAACTTGACCGCCACATGTGATTGGAATTGGCAGGTATCTTGTGTTGAGCATCTTTGTGATTTTCTATGTTATCAACTGGATCTTGCTACTTTTGTTGCTTGCGTCAATTCTGGCCAATCGTGGAGTTTGAAGTCCTCATTGTTGTTGTCGAGAAGAGAACTTCCTAGGTGTGAAGTTGAAGATTATGATCCTTTTGTTGAAAATTTGGTGTTGGAAAGATTGTCTGTGGGAAGTCCCATTCGGGTACAACTCTATATCTATATATGCTGTTGGCTCATGTCTATATGGTGTTCCTGTTAATGCTTCGTGGGTAATGCTATTGCAATTGCTTCTTTATCTTTTAAAAGTCTTATTATTAAATTAGGATTTCATTATCGTGACTTTCTCTATACTGTATGGTGTGTATATACAGTTGTAGTTTGCTTTAGTTAGTTATTTAAGTTGTGCTATGTTGCAATAGTTTCATTTAAAGGGACCAATACCTGCACTGATGTTGTTTAAAATTTTCTTTGGAATCATAACCTATTAGTTCTGGTGTCCAAATTTATTTTAGCATTCATATGGAAGTGCAGTCTAGCAGGCACCATGTAATGTCAGTTTAGTGAGATATCAAAGCCTAGTGTGTCATTAGTATTACGCTTTTGTAGGTCAAGCTACTACATTTTTTCTTGTAAATGGTGATCTTTTTATGTAAAATGTTCATGAGAAGATTATCCTGTCTGTTATTCTTCCTTTTTTTAGTGGTCAGTACAAAATTGTCAATAAACACCCACACGTGCCTCCACTATTTACTCTTAAGTCTTAACCTATTCTTTGAACTTAAGTTTTGATATATCAGTTCAGTCTGTGCACTCTTATGTGAAGAAGGAATGTCGTGAGTCCTCAGAAAACCATCAAATGTCATGATGAACACAAAAGGTTTTAAATGGTATTATAGATACCCTTGTGGTCTCCTGTATAACATTTATCAAAAGACAGGAATATGTCTACTGTCATATATTAAATGTAGTTGTTTATCATCCTCCCTTATTAGGAATTAGGAACTGTTGTCTTTATTCTTTAATACTTCGCGAAGTTCTGCAGTTCTGTAGCTCTTTGTGATCTAATACTAAATGAATTAGTACTTGGTTCCAACCTCCTCATAGTTGGATTCCCAACTTGTGAGTGGCCTCTAGCTGCAGTTATACCTCAAAACATATGATTTTCTTCCTATGCTTGTCAGTGTTTTACTAATGTCACCAAAATTGCACCGAGAAGTCACAGTTTATCTTGTCACTTAATAGCATTGGCTATACAGTGGCTTAGGTGAAGCTACTAAGGTTAGCAATCCGCTGTTAAATTTTCTCCAGTTTTTCTCAGTGCTGATGCTTCTGTTTTTCCTTCGAATTCAGTGGTATCATTTTTATTAAAGTATCTGCTCCAACCTCAATGATCCATCAGTGGATCTTAATCAATTTTTAGTTTTAGAACATCAGTCCATAGTAAGTGTTTTACTGATGTCACCAAAATATGCGTCACTGTGTCAAGTGTATAAATTTAGTTTCTTTAACATCTTTCCATAAGACTCGTTCATCCTTTTATTTTTTTTTAATTCATTGTAGGTTCTTTTTGACGTAGTGCCAAGCGTAAAATATCAAGATGCTATTGAACTAATTAGCATGCAGCCAATCACCTCTAATCTAGCAGCCTGGAACAGGTTTGTATACATGTCCTCTGTGCTACTGCTTTTTTCTGTTCATCACATATCAGTAGTATATTTTCCAATATAACATCTGCTTGAACCTCAATGATCAATGGATCATTATGTATGTCTGGTTTGAGAATATTAGTCGGTAGAAAATATTCAACACATTGGTTATAATAGCCTCTAATATATCGAGATTTGTCTGCATTACCAACCCTTCAATTATTATATGCACGTGTTGACTTTTATGTATTCTAGAGCTGTAAAAGATTAATAATGTGTATTCCTAAAAGATTTATTCATCATCTATCACATCCGTTCCTCATCAGACACTGCACTGAAATCTTTTAGATCGGTTTCTCTTCCAGTGTTCCTTCTGTTAGACAAAGGCTTTACTGTATAAAGCTGTATGAATTATGATAGATGTCAGACTATCAGTTCTCCTTGTAGAAATAATAATGCCCAAGTTTATGCTTAATTTGTGGTAAGCACTCTCAATTTGTTGATAATTCTTCATGATTTTGAAAGGATGCAAGATGTTGAATTGATGCACATGCGTTATGCATTGGAATCTACTGTTAGTGCACTGGAAGTCATGGGTAGGAGTGTGGCTGATGTGAAAGAAAACTACCAAGTGGCATTGTGCTATTTAAAAGACCTGAGAAACCACCTAGAGGCCATCAGCAATATTCCCCGCAAGGTTGAGCATAATTCCTATTAATTTTTTATTTTTTTTGCTTTAACTTCTTTCCGTAATGTGTTGGATCTTTAATTCTGTGTAGTATGAAGTATACCTATGTTAGACATGTCTCATTTTACTAAATTTGCTTGAGTTTAACTTGGATATTATGGTTCCATTAGGAATATGCCTGACAGGCGGAAGCTATAAGTCAATCTTTCATTCCCTGTAATTCCAACTTTTATTCTCATTTATGTATTTGAATTACAATGTAAAAGTAGAGCTTGACAACAAAGGCTTACACTTGCTACTAGTTTACAATTGAAGAGATTGGGTAACATCCAATGTGATTCCTCCTCTCCCTGTGGTGATTGTTATTGCACCAACCACTACTTGAAATATTAGAATTAGAGTACAACCATGCTCCAATTCTTTTCATGTACACTTAGATTTAGTTGGTAGATTTATTTTAAAACATGATGATTTTTGCAGTGTTTTCTGATTTTGATCAGTAACTACCCTAGCCTGGATCATGCACATCAAGGGCATCTTGGCTCATTCAAGCATACAGAAGCAGTTGTGACATTTTTTACTCTCAGCTGTAGTGTTGAGAACTTCCATAAAATTGAGTCCATGTCATTTGTATATTAATGTCTCCGATAGCGAATTATATTATTTACATGTAATGCAGTTATTGATGATCAATCAATTCTACATGTGATGCAGATATTGATGATCAATATTATTATATCCCTGCTTCATGTGGATGATCTGAAAGCAACAGCTCTTGGGGCAAGCTATTCTGAATTACCTGATGCATATAGTGTTGACTTTGTCGAAGCTGAAACTCACGGAGAAGGAAATGAGATGGTTGTGTCTTTCACAAAGTTACTACTTAAAATATTGCAGCAGAATCTACCTTTGGCCATACCTGAACAGGAGAGTTCATTTGATGCCCATGTATCTGCTAATCAAAGACAAGCCTTAGAGTGGAGAAGCATACATTCTAAACGATTCATTGAAGATTGGGAGTGGCGTTTGTCAATCTTACAATGTCTTCTACCATTATCTGAACGCCGGTGGAGCTGGAAGGAGGCCTTAACTGTATTACGTGCAGCCCCATCAAAGCTACTAAATCTGTGAGTCAGTATAGATTGCTAAAACATCTTAATGGCATGCATATTAATTTTTCTCTAGAATGATACCGTTAAGGTTTAAGAAGTACAAGCTGCTTGTGGAAGTTACTAACATGCAACAGACGTGGAAATAAATAAATAGAAATTAGGATAAAGGAGATAACAAAGGAGGAGAAGACAAAACAGGGAGATAAGGTGTCTATGTGAACATAGTTACATTTCATCATTGTCATAAGTGTGATATTCCCATGATGCAAAATATCTCATAAACAAAGAAATAGTTATCTTTTACATGGCTCATGAAAGCTGTGTAAATCTTTGTGGTGCTAGGAAATTACATTTTATATGTTACAGTTTCTATAACTTCCAGAACCTTGGAAGGGTGCGTATGTGCTGGCTTCATGTTCTTTCCGAAGGACACCGTGGAAGGCCCGTATGTATGGACTCTGGAGCTTGCGAAACACTGTATCTTGTGCTTTAAGGCTCCCTTTAGTCCCGCCCTTGTCATGTGGCGTTGTTTTGCTCTCTGATTCTCCTGGACCATAGAAACTGTTGCTTTGTCTTTCTCATAGTTTTTTAAAACTTAGGCCATGTTAGTAGTAGTGCTTGTAGCCTACTAGCCTTGTAGGCCAGGTGTTCTGAAATTTGGTATATAATCAACACTCTGCTACATGAAGCCCTTGACTTTACTGGCTGAAAGCATGACCTGGTATACACTTCAGGATATTCCAAACATATGTTTACCCTTGAAAAGTGGAATTAAACAGGAGTTATTATGTTAATTAATATATAGGTCATGTATTAATATTCAGAATATTATATTTATAGTACTTATGTAGGCTTTAGTTATTAGTTCACTTGCAATCAGCCCGATTGTATATGGGCCTTAGTCCGTTAGGTTATATTCTCAGTATTTATGCTTTTTTCGTTGTACTTCGGAAAATATCATTGAATATTGATTGAGTCTCTATTCTACCTGGGGTGCCATTCATAATTTTTATCCCTTATGCGGTTGGGAAACTCTTGGGATAGGGAGTTTTCTGCGGTTAATCCACCCAAGTATTTTTGTTATTCTTGTTTCCACCTCGTGCATTCATCTTTTCAAATCCTTGTCCTGCATGAACCCTCTTTGTACAACTTTCACTTGGGGGAGTCTGCTCTTAGTCTGTTATGCAAAAGGTACTGTCACTTGCCTTGTAATATCGTATGATATAATGCTTGATATCCTCAAAGATTACTTGGTAGCTATATAATTGAAGATGAAGGAATCGGGATCACCTTGAGTAGTCCAGAGGCTTAATGTTTTATAAAATCACACATCGTACATATGGAGCAATTGATTGGATAATGTCAAACCCGATGCCCATCTAGTAAAAATACTGATCTGTTGGTTCCATAGGGGTGTGTTTGTCTTTTTTCAAGCAACTCACTGTTAAGTCTCTTCTTTAGGTTCTCTTGACCCACTTGCATCTGTATTTCAAATACCCATATAAGGATGATGATTATTATGTAATATTAAAAATTAGATGTGTACAGCACTCTAAGAAAATTTGAAAGGATAGTTAACCCTTTGAATCTTCAATTTCACACCTCAGATGCTAGGAATGGCAAGAGATAGCATCATAGCACTATCACCATGACTTACAATTTTAACTCCCTTGTGTCTTACAGATACTTAATTTTTATATTTTTCTTGCCTTAAAGAAAGATCTAGTGGCATTCAAGTAATTGGAAGACTAAGAGCTTGTTTGGTTAAAAGCGTATTTTGTTAAATAATTCTTTTACTTAAAAAAAATCAATTTTATTTAAGTATAGCCTATAGGCCCTTTGCCTTGCTCAGGTTGTACATGCGCTTGTATGTATGAAGAGCGAGAGTGGTCTTTGGCTATCCTCAAATAGGAGACGAAAGGATATTGACTAAATTGCCCTCGCCTAGTTGACAAAAAATTAAACAGCAGTAAGCACAAATGCTTATGATTGGAAAGTGTAGTATTCTTTTTGGTAGAAGGCCCATAAACAATTTGGCTTGTTATGAATATCTTTTTTTTCCGATATTTATACACACTTACATGCACCTTGTCTTTGACAAGATTCGAACCCTCGACATCCCGTAAAGGGAGCGAGGGAGATACCGCTATATATATATATATCTAATCACTAGAGCCTAAAATTTATATATGTATTTGATTATTAAATATATATGAAGTATGTATATATTAAATTATGTAAAAACTCGATTTTATTTCCGCTTGCATGCGTCATCATTTGTTGTTTAATTTTTTTTTTTTTTATCATAATATACATTTCATGACACCCTATACTCAATATGGTCCCCATGCTGGCAGTAACTTTCTCCCTTGTATCCAATAGTTATCTGCTTGCAAAGTGCAAACCATAAAGCTTATGTTTTGTTATTGTGCAGCTGCATGCAAAGGGCTAAATATGACATTGGAGAAGAAACTGTGCATCGTTTTGGATTATCATCAGAAGATAGAGCAACACTTGAATTGGCTGAATGGGTAGATGGTGCATTTAGAAGAACATCTGTATGAGCTTTATTGGTGACTGTTCTATTGTAAATAATATGTATTACGCATGTCGTATTGCAATTAGTATTTTGAATTTCCTCTCTTATCTGCTAATTAATTTGAAATACTTCTTGCTGTATCTGATTGTGCGTACTATTTCCCATTTAGTATTGCCTTGTTAGCTATAGCATAAAGAAAGATTTGGCAATGAAGAAAGAAAATAAATATCTTGAAGATTGAGTACCTTTATGTAGTAAATAAAATTGAACTAAGTTTCAAACAGGAACTACTTAACTAGCTGGAGAACTCGGGGAAGCTAGTCTCAAATCTTTCAAGTTCCCCAATTTGACCCAAACAAATCAATTAATAAGGTTCAGTTATCTAGTTTGGATATTTAATTGAGGATTTATACATGTTAATTGTGATTAACAAATATTTGAATTATGTTCTCTAAAATTATATTAGTATAAAACGTAAGAGAAAACATAATACAAAATATATGTCTGTGAACATAATAATAAACAAAATAGAGAACATTTGTTTAATGATATAGTAGACAACATATTGTAGAAAATACTAACATTGCAAAAAATGTTATAATTAGGTAGTTCCCCAAGTTTCCCGTAGAACCTTACCCATAATATATATTAGGAGATAGAACATTTTTTCTTGATTCTTCCATTAAACTTAAATCAGCATATTATATATATTTTTGTTTTGTAGATAGGTTTATTTTTTGTGCAATTACTTATTTTTTTTCAATTTAGACAGTGGTTCGTGTATTCTCATTGTTTTGGCAGGTGGAGGATGCTGTATCGCGTGGTGCTGATGGAACCTCTGTTGGTCAAGAATTGGATTTCTCCTCGCTTCATTCCCAGTTAGGTCCTCTGGCAGCAGTAAGTGAATATTTTCATATACATTGATTTTACTGATTTCGAGAATTTACCTTATTTTTATTGGATGTGTATAGTACTTTAGAATGCTGAAATGTTCTATTTTCTGCCAGATTCTGTTATGCATTGATGTTGCTGCATCTTCTTCAAAATCCGCAGATGTGTCTTTGAAGCTTCTAGATCAGGTATATAGCTCAGGTCTTTTGTTAATTTCCTGAGTTTGGATCCACCATCGTACTGTTCCATTCTTCTGTTCAGTTAACCTGTTTAATCATTGTTTTAAATGCTGTTTCTATGTTTTTATTTTGGATATTTTGAAATTTGTTAAAAACAATCGGGTATTCTCTCTCTTGTTTTAAAGGAGTTGCTGCTTGGAACTTTATCATTATTATTGTTCCTATCAGGCCAATTATCTTCAGCCGTTCCCTTACAGATTTCTGTGTGTGTGTGTGTGTGTGTATCTCAATTATATGAAAATATAAAGGACTTGTGTAGGCAATCTTTCCTGGGAAGTTTTTATTGGTCTTGCTTCTCAATCATTGCAACTTCTTTTCTTTGGCTCTTGCAATTTAATCTCTTACTTCAGCAGAATATGAAGTGTGATACCTGTAAATAGTACTAAGTGAGCTCCATTGTTGTCTCATCCTCAGGCTCAGATTATGTTATCTGAGATCTATCCGGGTGGTTCTTCAAAGACAGGTTCAACCTATTGGGATCAGATTCATGAAATGGCAATAATTTCTGTTGTGAGACGTCTTTTGAAGCACCTACATGATTTGTTAGAAGAGGTAATAATTTGAATTTACCCTAAAAAAAAAAAGAAGGTAATAATTTGAATTTTGTTCATGGTGAGATTCTCTCTTGCCTTTTTTGCCAATAATGGAACTTTATTACCTCATTCCTCTAATTCCATAAATTCATCTGGGTTGATTAAAAATCCTAGAAAATTGATGAAATCTTGTAAAGCTCAATTGGAATTTATCCTAAAAATCTTCTTGATTTTTAAAAATTATTGCACTTTTTACTTTGGGAAAAGTAACAGCATACTTGTAAGCTGGTTTCTGTGAAATATATAGAGTGCTATCATGCCAATTTTTACATGCTGTGTAATGTAGACAGGCATTTCAGTTGTACCTAATTTTATGCCTCTGTCTATCAGGATAAACCTCCAGTTCTTCAGGCTGTTTTGTCTGGGGAGCATCTACTTTCACCGCAGGACTTCAACCGACAAGGACACAGGGAACGCGCTCTTTTTATGCTACATCAGATGATTGATGATGCTCATATGGGAAAACGACAGTTTCTTAGTGGTAACCATATTGTTAACTTTAATTTCTAAATTTTAGGTATTTTTGAAAGCTTACATCTTTTTTATTTCCATCTGAAGTAAAATTGTTATTCCTATTGTTTGTACTATTAAAAATTGGTTTAAATGGATCCACTGTTGCTCTGGTGATTTTAGGAAAGCTTCACAATCTTGCTAGAGCTGTAGCTGACGAAGAAAATGAAAAGGGTTCAGTAAAATCCGAGGGTTCACATAATGATATGAAGGCTGTCTTTAATCATGAGAAGGATGGGGTCCTTGGATTGGGATTAATAGTCTCCAAACAATCATTGCCTAGTTCGGCAGCTGGAGAAGTTGGTGTCAGTTCTACTGGATCTGATATTAAAGACACCGGAAAGAGATTGTTTGGCCCTCTAAATGCGAAGTCTTCCACATATCTCTCCCAATTTATTCTCCATATTGCTGCCATTGGTGACATAGTGGACGGGGCAGATACAACTCATGATTTCAACTACTTCTCTCTTGTGTACGAGTGGCCCAAAGATGTAGGTTTTTTGTCTTCATGCAGAATAATCATACTCTATAGTAATCAAGACGTGTCATTTCTTATTGGCACCTCTTCTGATTGAAAAATATGCTAGAGCTTAGTTGCTAGGATATAAAAATAGAAATTAATGAAGAATCTTAGGTGGTGAGTGTTATTTGCTTACTTTGGAACTCTATATATGTAGGCTGCATTTGTTGCCTTTGAAATAGGAGCAAACTAGAGGGCTTCATTGTCTCTTAATAATAGACGTAGCCTGTTACATGATGGAAATAAGATGTGTATTACTTATTGCTAAAACCAAATTCTCACTCACGGCACAATCCGTTGGCATCTGCTTAATACAATAGCAGTGCATATAGTTGGTACTCCTTTTTTTATTAATTTTATTTCAGCTTTTAAATTTTAGCTCATAAATGAATTTTATTTCAGCTTTTAATTTTAGCTCATATTTTATTTTTGTTTCAGCTTTTAACTCGTCTGGTATTTGAGAGGGGTAACACAGATGCAGCTGGAAAGGTAGCAGAAATCATGTCTGCTGATTTTGTCCATGAAGTTATATCTGCATGCGTACCTCCAGTATATCCTCCTCGATCTGGTCATGGATGGGCATGTATCCCGGTGGTTCCTACAAGTCCTAGCAGCTATCCTGAACGTTCAGCTCTTTCCCCTTCATCTGGAGAAGCTAAACCCAATTTTTACAGCCGTTCTTCGTCCATACCTGGAGTTCCTCTGTACCCTCTCCAGTTGGATATAGTAAAGCACCTTGTCAAATTATCACCAGTGAGGGCTGTTTTGGCATGTGTTTTTGGAAGTAGTATATTGTATCGCGATAGTGACACTACAATTAGTTCAATGAACAATAATGTTCTGCAGACACCTGATGCTGACAGGTTATTCTATGAATTTGCTCTTGACCAATCAGAAAGGTTAGTCTCTGTAACTTGCAGGTTGAATAGTACTGACTGTTGCATCCTCTTCTTAACAAGGTCATATTTTGAGTTTTCTCGTTTCCATTTTGGTGGCAGATTTCCTACTTTGAACCGCTGGATACAAATGCAGAGTAACCTCCATCGAGTGTCAGAGTTTGCTGTACTGGCTGAGCACAAAATTGGGGACGATGCAGATAGAAGTGAAGCAACAGCTTCTATCAAGCGGTTGCGCGAGAATGATGGTGATTCTGAGTCAGAAATTGATGAAATTGCTGTTAGTGATAAATCTACACTGCTGCCTGACATTAGAAAAGAAGGAAATGCAGTTTCTGATCATTTACTTGACTCACTCAAGCCAGAAGGGGCGGAAGCTGATACAACAGTTTTCCTTTCGTTTGACTGGGAAAATGAAGCACCCTATGAAAAAGCTGTTGAGAGGTATTATGGTTCCCTTGTACAGAGTCGGTCAATGTCTAAAAATACTCCTTTTATACTTTCAATTTTGTTCATCTATTATATGACAATCTAGCATGATTTTTTTGCAACGTCGAATGCCATGCATGTTCAGGAGTGAATCATATTAGCCAAAGGGGTCATGATCCATGAGGATCAGGTCTGTGAAACCAGAATGCAATTGGTTGACGGCTTGACGCTAAAATAGTAAAACTAATACATTATGAAATTTGCATACTGATCTAGGCATAGACCACTGAGAAGAGGATGCGTTGCACGTTTTAACTTTCTAAACTTAATTTGTTATGGTAGATTAATCGATGAAGAAAACTTAAAGGATGCTCTTGCTCTTTCGGATCGTTGCCTAAGAAAGGGAGCTTCAGATCATTTACTTCAGCTACTTATTGAACGCGATGAGAGTAATCCATCAATAACTGGACAGTCTCAAGGTTATGGGTTATGGAGCAATAGTTGGCAATACTGCTTGCGTTTAAAGGATAAACAACTTGCAGCTAAACTTGCCCTCAGGTACTTGTACATGTCTGTTTCCTAGAACTCTGTTGTTTCTCATAGTTATTCTATATATGTTGTGCTTTATCTAGCGTCCATCAAGTTTTTGTGTTGGCCTGTTTTAACTTCAATTGCTCCGAGATGTTGGCATATCTTTAATTATTTTCATCATACAACTTATTTGATATTACTTTGAATGCTCCCTTACTGTTTGAGAAGGGACTAGGATAAGGCTTATGTAATATTACTTTGAATACTCCCTTACTGTTTGAGAAGAAACTGGGATAGGTTTCTTTTAAATAACTATGAGATTCTCAATTTTATGAGCATGACTAGTTGTTAGATGTGAGAGTTCAGATATATCTTGATCATGTGGGTGTGACTGTGCTGCACGGTGAACTTTTAAACTAATACCAAGTTATGAAGGTAGTATTTTCTCGGATCACAGCTGTGCTTCTTATTAAGCTCCCATAAGAAAAAAAAAATTATTTTCAACAGTCTGAAAGTTAAATGTTTCAACTTTCATTCTTGTCAGTTTGAAAGTTTTACAGTATTTCATTTGTTGGGTTCCTTGTGTTTCTTTCCCTTTTCGTCAATTATCGTAGTACATATTTGAAAGAAGAAATGGGGTCTTCTATGACAATTTTTTGTTCTTTTGGATTTAATTCTTACTCTTGGGGCTAAGGACCAAGGAACCTGTTGCTAAATGTTGTCTGATTTTATTGCAGATATCTGCACAGATGGGAGCTGGATGCTGCTTTGGATGTTCTTACTATGTGCAGTTGCCACTTGATTGAAAGTGATCCTATCAAGAATAAGGTGTGTTAATCGGAATTTTTTCATGCTATTTGAAATTACAGCCTGGGGTTACAATTGACTATAACTATAAAATGCTAATTTATATGTTTTTTATGGATATTACTAAGAAAAGATGTTGTGCTTGGCTACATTGTTTGCTGACAAGTGACAACTTTCTGTAATATAGGTTGTTTCAATGCGTCAGTCTTTGCTGAGATACAAACATATATTACGCGTGGACAATCTACATGAGAGTTGGCAAGAGGTAAACATATGGCCTAATGAATAATTAGATGCCATACCACTTGTTTTCATAGCTCATGCTTTTTTTCTCATTGGCATAAAATTGTAGAACCCTTTGTATTTTGATAGGTTGAGGCAGAGTGTCAAGAAGATCCTGAAGGTCTTGCTCTTAGATTAGCTGGTAAAGGAGCTGTTTCAGCAGCTTTAGAGGTAGCTGAAAGTTCAGGACTCTCCATCGATTTGAGGAGAGAGCTGCAGGGTCGTCAGCTCGTAAAACTTCTTACAGCAGATCCGCTGAATGGTGGCGGTCCAGCGGAAGCTTCACGCTTTCTTTCTTCCTTACGTGATAGTGATGATGCTCTACCAGTTGCGATGAGCGCAATGCAGCTTTTGCCCAATTTAAGATCGAAGCAGCTTCTTGTAAGTGATTTTCGGGAGGATCTTGTATTGATTTCCCTTTTTGTTACAGTGTAATGTGATGATTGACACTATTTGTGATAATGTTCTTACTGTTAAATTACTGTATTAAAGAGTATGGAACTGATTGCTCTCGGATCTGCAATGCTTGATTGTTAATATTCTCGATGTAGGTTCATTTTTTCTTGAAGAGAAGGGATGGTAAATTGTCAGACATTGAAGTTTCTAGGCTCAACTCTTGGGCATTAGGTCTTCGTGTTTTGGCTGCTTTGCCGTTGCCATGGCAGCAAAGGTGCTCTTCCCTACATGAGCACCCTCATCTAATTCTAGAGGTTCTTTTGATGCGGAAACAATTCCAGTCCGCTTCACTGGTACCCTGACTCCAGAATTAACAACCATAAGAGAGTTTATGTTTGATGTTTCCATGTAGTAAGTTCACACAATTCCTGTCTTGACCCTATTTTTTGCAGATACTTAAAGAATTTCCTTCATTGAGAGATAATAGCAGCCTCTTTGCTTATGCTGCAAAAGCTATTGCTGTCAGTGTTGCCTCACCATTCCGAGAGCATAGGATACCTATTTCAGGAGCAAGACCAAAACAGAAGATGAGAACAGGCACACCTACAAAATTGTCTTTTACTAACGGCCTAAGTAACTTACAAAAAGAAGCACGAAGAGCATTTTCTTGGACACCGCGTAACACTATTGATAAAACTGCTCCTAAAGATGTTTATAGGAAAAGGAAAACCTCTGGGTTACCACAGTCTGAAAGAGTTTCTTGGGAGGCAATGGCTGGTATCCAAGAAGACGGTGTTTCTTTACACTCTACTGATGGACAAGAAAGGCTTCCTTCTGTGTCTATTGCCGAGGAGTGGATGCTCACTGGTGATCCTGTGAAGGACGAAGGAGTTCGTTCTTCTCATCGATATGAAAGTGCCCCTGACATAATTCTCTTTAAGGTATGGTATACAGGAAGGTTCCCGGTGTTCTTAATTATGTGACTTTGTTTCATGTTTTAGGATTTAGAAAAAAAATACGTAACTTTGCAGAAAAGGTAACTTTGCAGAAAAGGTAATGGTAATTATTTTTATATATATTTTTGAAATTTTCATAATGAAAATTGACAAAACAATAAATTCTGGACCTTTAATGTGCTGAAACATAGATAGAGATATTGTTCTGGTTCTTATAGGCCAATAATCTGAAGCGATGAACTTTACTGGCTACTATTTCCTCAAACAATAACCCGCTGGAGGGCCCTTTTTTTTACTTTTAGAAGTGTTCTTGACATATCTGTGATACTTAGTTAAAGTTTATGTGTTATAGCATGCCACGTTGGAGGGCCGTTTTTTTACTTTTAGAAGTGTTCTTGACATATCTGTGATACTTAGTTAAAGTTTATTATTGCTTTGAGTGTGTTATAGCATGCCACGTAGATCTTAGCAGTCATCTTGCATGATAAAGTTAGAGGACATCTTTTCAGTATAGGCATGTTGATATTTACTGTCTACAGAAATCTAATATTGTTTCTTGCTCGTGCATCTAATGATTGTTGTCCCATTGCTGTCTTTATGGTGCATCAAACTTTTAACAGACAAATTAAACTTCAATAGATTACTATGCTTCCAAGTTACTTTTGTTAATTAGGCAGGTTTACTTTTGTGTGTGTACCTTATAGGCACTGCTTTCATTGTGTTCGGATGAAACTGTATCAGCCAAAGGTGCTACGGAGTTGTGCATAAATCAGATGAAGAATATCTTGAGTTCCAAGCAATTGCCGGAGAATGCATCAATGGAAATCATTGGCCGAGCGTATCGTGCTACTGAGACATTTGTTCAGGTGTAGTTTCAGTTGTTTGAATATATATCTTGATTGTCTGCAGCATATACCATAATAAAAGAACACATGGACCGACTAATGCTAAATATGTATGCATATAGACAGACTAATGCAGAATGCATGTGTGCATATACAGGGACTTACCTTCGCAAAATCTCAGCTCAGAAAAATCTCTGGGAGTACTGATTTTATGACCAACTCGGAAAGAAGTAGGGATATTGATGATGCATCTTCTGATGCTGGCAGCTCTAGTGTGGGCAGTCAGTCCACTGATGAACTTTCTGAAATTCTGTCACAAGCAGATGTTTGGTTAAGACGTGCTGAACTCCTGCAAAGCCTTCTAGGATCTGGAATCGCTGTCTCCCTTGATGATATTGCTGATAAGGAGTCCTCTGAACATTTAAGGGACCGGTTGATTTTGGATGAACGATACAGCATGGCTGTATATACTTGTAGGAAGTGTAAGGTATATTTTTTACAGACTAATAGATTCATACCTATCTGCTCCTGGATTCATTTTCAAGTAAACGTAATTCATTTTCTGGTTTCAATTTAGATCGATATCTTCCCTGTTTGGAATGCTTGGGGTCATGCTTTGATCCGGATGGAACACTTTGCACAAGCACGCGTGAAATTTAAGTATGTTGGATCCGCAATACTACAGTTTTTATATTTCTGTCCTTTTAAATCTTTGTTATACTATAGTAAGATACGATGATATGTAGGCAAGCACTTCAACTGTATAAAGGCGATCCTACACCTGCAATTCTGGAGATCATTAATACTATTGAAGGAGGTCCACCAGCTGACGTTTCATCCGTACGCTCCATGTAAGGCAGATTCCAGGTTTCAATATTTTATATCTAATTTTGAAAAGAGTTTGTGCTTGTTCACTAGAGACGGAATGCTATATGAATTACAGATTTTTGGTTTGCTACACGTTTGATGTACTGTTTATCTCAAAATATATGGTAAAACAATATCCAAGAAGAGAATTGGTTCTGTATGTTTTTGTGGTAGGACAGCAGAGGGAATGTGTGTGTTGCTGCACCACTTAAACTCGTGAACATGAACAGAATAAGATAGTTTCCGTAAAATCTTATACATATATATAAGGATATTCTTCATAAAAACTCCTGTGTCATAATTAGACTTTAATTTCCAAATTAGACTCTTATAGTAAAAAATTGATTTTACTTGACATCACTTTTGTAATGGCTAAATTTGTTTGTTGGTGTCTTCTTGATGCACTTGTAACACTACCTGAGTAGCCTCAATGTGAATGCATTTAGATGAAGACCACTATGTGTATTTGGCTTCTACCAATATCATTCATCCAGGAAACTGTGACAATAGTACATTTCTGTA
The DNA here is from genome assembly GCA_036435485.1 of Saposhnikovia divaricata. Classification (NCBI taxonomy): domain Eukaryota; kingdom Viridiplantae; phylum Streptophyta; class Magnoliopsida; order Apiales; family Apiaceae; genus Saposhnikovia; species Saposhnikovia divaricata. Next base: position 49,002,070 of record CM071595.1, on the reverse strand, counting down.
AGACGTAATTATAAAAGCCTTCCCATTGAGATATTCGAAGAATGGATTTTTGTTTATGTCTTGTTTTTGATGTAGTAAGTTATTTTTCTCATTATTTTAAGCTTGGATCTCTTTTCTTATTAGACCTGAACCAAATCAGATCCGATCCGAACTATCTCCAAATATATCATTACCCGAAAGTTGATCCGATCCGAAACCGAACCGATTATCCGAATTTCCAGGCCTAGTAGAAAATATATGATTAGGATCAAGGAGAGGTTCACAGAAATCAGGCAAAACATGATGGCACCACACATATAATGTGCACTATCAAAAAAAAAATGCTTGCTCTTATACTGTATTTAATATTTATGTGGACGGAAAAGCGAGTGCATTCTGATGTAGCACTAGCATATTCCAATCTCTTAAGACATCTATAATATGTATGATTTATCATATCTTATATGCATTTTCTATGCTGTATATTTAAATTTTGTTTCATTGAACTAATAATGTAGGTATGAACATTTGGCTAGAAGCGCACCAGCAATATTGGATGATTCTCTTTCTGCTGATTCTTATCTTAATGTTTTGTACATGCCGTCAACCTTTCCTCGTTCAGAAAGATCCAGGAGATCCCAAGAAGCTGCAAATGATAATGCTAGTTACAGTTCAGATTTTGAAGACGGACCTCGTAGTAATTTGGACAGCATTAGATATGCTGAATGTGTTAATTATCTACAGGATGTAAGCTTTGACATTTTTCTTGCTGTGATCTTTATTATGTACCTACAGCTTATATCTTCCTTACGTATATTTAGTGCAAGTTTACTAGTCGATTCAGTTTTCAAATGAGCACCTTAAGTTTTCTTTTCTATGTTGAGCATGCATAACATTTTTAATGATTAAAATTAGCACTTTATCTTTTGTCAAATGAGCGAAAAAAAAAAACTGTTATATTTTTAATATAATGTATCACTTGCTTGTGCATAGTGGAAGCCGTTTATACTTGTAAAGAAACTACCTGAGCAAACATGATGTCATTTCACATAAATAATCTGAAGGACTCCTAATATCTATTACTCCCTGTCTATTTTTTAATCAAGTCCTTCACAGTGGTTATCTATTGAGATCTATTTTTTAGCACCATGATTGTGCAAGGTTTTGAATATCTCTACTTCTACTTTGCAGTATGCACGGCAGCATTTGCTTAGTTTTATGTTTAAACATGGGCACTTCAAAGATGCTTGCTTTTTGTTCTTTCCTCCAAATGCCGTTCCTTCTCCTCCTCAACCATCATCACTTGGCTTGGTTACTTCATCATCGTCCCCTCAGAGACCTGACCCTTTGGTTACTGATTATGGAATTATTGATGACTTGTGTGATTTATGTGTTGCTTACGGTGCAATGCCTGTTTTAGAAGAAGTATTGTCATCAAGAATGTCTTCAGCAGCATCACAAGATGTGTCTGTGCATCAGCATACAGTGGCTGCACTTGCTCGCATTTGTATCTATTGCGAAACTCATAAGCATTTCAATTTTCTATACCATTTTCAGGTACTATATAAATATGCTTATAAATTTAAGGGTTTTAGTTTTTCGTTTGTGGGTTGTACTAATTTATTTTTGCACATACCTGACCTATTTCCTCATTAGCCAGGATTCAATTTTTTTGTTATGCTGGATAGCTCAGTAACATTTGATGTCTGACGATAAATAAATGTGCCTCCTAAATGGTTGCATTGCTGCTTCTTTGAATATATACATATATATATTCCTTAAGGGGCATGCGTTATATAGATATTATGTTATATGTGCTCCGTTCAACAAGAGGTCATGTTCGAACTTATGCAGCAAATCCCGTTAGATTTAGGCTAGGTGTGATCTTACTATTGTTTCTGTACAAGATGAACTTTGCTCAAGAATGCGGGAACTAGAATATATGGCTGCAAATGTATATATAAACTTTTTTATCGTCCAAAAAGAAAAATGCAAAAGATCCTCTCTTTTTTGTATTGATCCTTTTGATTTTCTTTTTCTTCCAAGGAAAAAGCCTAATTTGCATTAGTTTTCTTCAAGTAGAAATTCTATAATTCAAACTTGTATGATGATTCAGGTGATCAAGAAGGACCATGTGGCTGCTGGGCTTTGCTGCATTCAGTTATTTATGAACTCATCTTCACAAGAGGAAGCTATAACACACCTGGAACATGCCAAGGTGAGCCATTAGTTCATCAATCCTTCCAGTTGCAAATTGCTTGTGCTAATCATCATGTTTACCACTATCTATTTTTTTGTGGCGTAGATGCACTTTGATGATGGTTTGTCTGCACGATCCAAAGCAGGAGACTCCACCAAACTTGTGACCAAAGGTGTCCGTGGCAAAAGTGCATCCGAAAAGCTCTCTGAGGAAGGACTTGTCAAGTTCTCTGCTCGTTTAGCTATACAGGTTGGGGATTTAAAGTATGGTAAAAACAGTGACGTAAAAGAACACATACTAAGCATTGAAAAAAGAACTTTCAAGTCAGTTAATGTCATGCATAGGCTACAGATATAAGTTGAAATTTAAAGTGGTTCTGAAGTTGAAGTTGCCTTGGAAAAGTCATTCAACAGTTTCCTCAATCATAAAATATTTTCAAATGTTCATCTGTGTTCGTAAGCATCATGAAAACAAATGTTTCTCTTGCAAGCTGTGTGAATATATATAGGAAGAGTCTCACGAAGAGCAAAAATTAAGGGGGTCCTACAGGAAGGAGTAGACAAACCAAGTGTTGGTCCTAAAGGGGACCTGAATCACAAGATAAACATGTATGACATTGTAGCATGCATATTCTCACTAAGATAAGTACATGTTACTATGGTAGCAGAGTCTAATATCAGATAGTACAAGTCCTTACGCAAAGATCCAAACTGTGATAGAGCCTTTGTGAAATTGGTTTGAAGTACCGGTCTACATTTGATGATGTTTGTAGCCTTGGATTTTAAAAGTGGAGGAAAACATTTGTTGTTGTGAAAACAAGCATTTCTTTACATTTTTGTATAATTGACAAAAATGGTTTCCATTAGTTAATATGTCAATCCGTATTATCTGTAGCCTAGCTCTGAGCATGCTTTTTGATTGCAGGTGGATGTTGTGAAATCGTTTCATGACACAGATGGATCACAATGGAAGCACTCTTTATTTGGAAATCCAAATGACCCTGAAACATTCAGGTTTGTGGTTTATGACTAAGTTTTTTTTTCCTTCTTTCCCATTCTTGTTTTTCTGGGAAATTATAGTACAAAAATGACTATGTTTAATGGAACATAAAGTAAACCATAATTGTGAGGAAACAACTTTAGTGTAAACCATTAAACTTCTTACGTCAGATATATTTGAAACAAGGGAACCTTCCTTACATAAAAATTAGTATTACTGATCATACATATTGCCTAAATGGTGAGATAGAACATCATATTTCAGAAAAAGCCAGTTATACTCTGTCTATATATAAAGGCCGTTTCCAGTGCACCAGATCAACAGGGTCTGGGAAGGTCCCTATGTACACAGTTTGATATGCTTTATAGTTTGACAGACTGCTAGTGACTATTCCTTGTACATAATATTTAGGGGACCTCTACTGATCACTCAGCTAACTTGTTCTTTTTTCTCACATGTTCTGTAGTTCAGTCATCAGTGTTGTAAGAATTTATGAGCAAGTGATACTTTATTAAATGTAAGTTACGTAGATGCCTCAAAATAAAAATAAAAATTACATAGATGCCTATAAGAAAATGTAAGTTACATAGAAGCAGGAAAAGAAGTTGCCTTAGATGTAGAGACGATTAGTAAAATTTTACATATATCTCTATATGTGGAAATCATGCAGGAGAAGGTGTGAGATTGCAGAGACATTGGTGGAGAAGAACTTTGACCTGGCCTTCCAAGTGATATATGAGTTCACTCTTCCTGGTAGACAATCTCAGCCATCAAGGCATTATCATATAATAGTTTTTTAGCTTGGACATCCTGTTAATTCTAACCAAATACTTTTTCCAGCTGTTGATATCTATGCTGGTGTGGCTGCATCACTTGCAGAAAGGAAAAAGGGAGGACAACTGACAGAATTTTTCAGAAACATTAAAGGCACAATTGAAGATGATGAATGGGACCAGGTTTTATTAAAGTTTTGGTTGCAGCTGTATATTCTTATAGTACTTTACCAGCCACTCGTTAATTTTCATGGATGCGAGATTCAAGTTTTACTCTTTTTGTTTGCCTCTATCTTTTGAAAGGATAACTTTCTGGTCAAACGCATGGCAATGAAAATAGGATATTCATGTTTTTTAATTTATTGCTCCAGGACTTGTGGAACATAATTGTACTGCAAGAAATTACAGCAGATGTTAAACTATGGTGAATTTGTCACTGTACTATATGTACTTGTAGGCTCAGTTTATTATTCACAAGGTTACATATAGTTTACATGTGTTGAAAGGTCTCTGTCTTTCTGGTGATCCTTATTGGACCTAATTATAAACTGTGTATTTTTCTCTCCATTGATCACTTGCTGCATATGTTTACATGGTCTGTAATATTTGTTTTTGTTATATGTTAAATAAAGGCTTGGGGATCCTTTCATTATTGATCTCTCATTGTTTGTAGGTTTTAGGGGCAGCAATTAATGTCTATGCTAACAAACATAAAGAACGACCAGATCGCCTCATTGATATGTTGACTAGTAGTCACAGGTAATTGAGTTGCTGCTTTAGGCGTGTTCTTCAAGAACGCACCTTGAATTGGAAAGAGTGCGTCATTGTTTAATATCTTGGAGGAAGAACAATATAATTTTTTCTTTAGCAAAATATAATTTTGTAAACGTTTCTAAAACTGTTTCCTATTTTGTTTTACATGTTCCTGTTACGGTCTTGCAGGAAGGTGTTGGCTTGTGTTGTCTGTGGCCGTCTTAAAAGTGCCTTCCAGATTGCTTCTCGAAGTGGAAGTGTGGCAGACGTTCAATATGTTGCACATCAGGTATATCTGCTCTAAAGTTTTTGAAATCACATATCATAACCCAACAAACCATAAAAAAAAAGGTTAGCTAATTCAGTTGTTGCACGCCTGATATGAGTTCAGTACATCAAATTACGTGGGAGCAACTACATTCATTGTTACTTTTCATCCTATTGCTACATTCACTTTGCTAATTAAAAACGAATGTTCTGTACTGCTTTGTCTAGATAGCAGTTTCTGAATATGACCAAAATGTTTGAAGTGATTTGCATCTAGGTGATATGGGCCTCACAAAGTTACGGTTTAATTATATATCTTTTTTTTTTGCAGGCATTGCATGCAAATGCTCTTCCTGTTCTTGATATGTGCAAGCAGTGGTTAGCTCAGTACATGTAAATTACTCCACAAGAGTCAACTACTAAATAGTTTTTTTCCCTGCACTGGGCAATATTGAAGAACCACAGGTTACTGTTGTGCAGCTTTTAAGGACTATGGATCAACAAGGACTACGGATCAATTGGAAGTTCTATAAATTGATAAGACCTTAATTGCTAGTGCTATTGCTGATTGGCTTCGGATTCATATCTTTACCATGGTTCTTTTTTGATCATTGGGCCCTTCATTTTCAGCCATTGCTTTTCATCCTGTTCCTGAAGGTCCTCTAATATTCAAGTCCTTCATGGACCTTTTTTGACAGTAGTCCGTTGTGTATGTATGAAATGTCATTTTATACCAAATAGCCATCGGATCCCATAAGCAGATGATCGTGCAATTCCTGAACATCATGCCTTTTTAGTCCCCGTACAATTGTATAGTCGTACTAGAATTCTAGATAAAATGGCGTTTTGGTCAAAACTTTGCCCAAGTCCTCAGATAGCTTTGTAAATGGTTATGTGACACAATGCTGAGTTTTAAGGTAACTCCCCAAGTTATGTACTTCCTTATCGTCTTATGAGATGAATTACAGGCCGGCCGTCTTGTGAGATGATTGATTGGTTGTCTTGTGAGATGATTGATAGGCATGCCCCTGAATTGTACAGAATCCGGTATGTCAAATAGCCAGGATAAGATAATGATTGATATTTGATAGGCATGTCCTTGAGTTGTAGAAAATCTGGTATGATGTATATCCAGGATAATAGAACACAACATGGTTATATCAAAGCTAATTGCTTTTTTCACCTTTTTATTGGGCCATTGCTGCTGTTTTTTTAGAGGGGATGGACCAGTATCACTTGAGACTTTTCCAGTAATTTAAGTTTGCTTCAGTTAATTTCAGATCCTGTTACATTATGCCGATAAATTTTCCTTCGAAAGACTCTTTCGCACAATAAATTAAAAACTAGTTGAAGCAAATAAAAAATTGCCATGTGTCATTTGAGAGAAAAGGCCTTGTATATCACAATTTCAAGATTAAATGTCCCAAATATACCACAGTTGAAAAAAGTCCAAAATATCGTAGTATAATGCCTACTTAGCGAAGCCTTTTTCTTTTTTGAAAACGTTAGGTTGTCTAACGTTTCAACCTTGCAAATACAAAATTAGGAAAAAAAAACATGGATAACACAACTTAAAAATAGCGTTTTGAAATGAAAAAAAACAACTTGATATAGCATTTTGAATTAAAGTAGCGTTTCACGTTCAATGTATATCACGTTGAAATAATTAGTAATTAGTTTATTAGGCCTAAAAGAGCGAAAAAAGGTCCCAAATATCACAATTCAAGAGCAATTGGTCAAAAATGTCACAACTTAAAATATTGGTCCCAAATGTCACTCTAACACACACGTTGAAATAATTAGGAATTAGTTTATTAGGCCTAAAAGCGCGAAAAAAGGTCCCAAATATCACAATTCAAGAGCAATTGGTCAAAAATGTCACAACTTAAAATATTGGTCCCAAATGTCACTCTAACACACATTATTATCTAGCGTTTTTGTTTTTTGTTTTTTTTTAAAAGACGCTAAGGCATCTAGCATCTTGAGATCCAGGGGGAGAACGATAATCAGCTTGTGTTTTTTTGGGGGGGGGGGGGGGACGCCGGCGTTTTGGGGATTTCTTAGTTTTTTTTTGTATTTTTGTAGGGGTTCAATAATTAACTTTTCTGGTTCAATGTTTTCATTTTGGGTTTTTGAAATATTCGAAACAACGAATAAACCATATGCGAATTTAAGGTTTAGGATTTAGGGTTGTTTACAACCCTAAATCCTAGACCCCAAACCCTAACTTATCCTGATTTTTAAATGCGTTAGCGTTTAAAAATCAGGCAGCCGGATTCAATTTTTTAATTAAAAAATATATTTTTAATTAAATTTAGGGATTCAACAATTAACTTTTGGGTTTCAACGTTTCCATTTTGGCGTTTTGGGGATTTCTTAGTTTTTTTTTTTTTTGTATTTTTGCAGGGGTTCAATAATTAACTTTTATGGTGCAATGTTTTCATTTTTTGTTTTAGAAATATTCGAAACAACGAATAGACCGTATGCGAACTTAAGGTTTAGGATTTAGGGTTGTTTACAACCCTAAATCCTAGAGCCCAAACCCTAACTTATCCTGATTTTTAAATGCGTTAGCGTTTAAAAATCAGGCCGCCAGATTCAATTTTTTAATTTAAAAAATACAATTTTAATTAAATTTGGGGATTCAACAATTAACTTTTGGGGTTCAACGTTTTCATTTTGGGTTTTAGAAATATTCAGAACGACGAATAAAACGTATACGAACTTAGGGTTTAGGGTTGTTTACAACCCTAAACCATAGACCCTAAACCCTAACTTATCCTGATTTTTAAACGCGTTAGCGTTTAAAAATCAGGCCGCCGGATTCAATATTTTAAATTAAAATTTTTAATTTTATCTGTATTCACTCGGGATTTCATCGGTTAACCTTTGGGGTTAAACAGTTCCATTTTGGGTTTTAGAAATATTCCGAAGGACGAATAAATCGTATACGAACAAAAAAACAAAATCAAAAAAATATTTTGTTTTTTTGTTTTTTTAAATTTTGGATTTTAATATTATTTGCAAACATATATTTAGAAAAAACAAAAAAAAACAATAAAACAAAAAACAAAAAAAAAGAAAAAAAATAAAATAAAAACAGCTTCATTGCCACGTGAAGTGGCGTTTCCACTTTAAACGCTATTTCATGTGGCGTTCAGCCCCCCCCCCACAACTCCCCCGACGCTACTTTAAGTGGCGTTCTCTCACCCTCCTAAAAAACGCTACACGCATTAGCGTTTTATAAAAAAAAAAAATCAGAACGCTACACGCAAATGGGTTTTTGAGTGATATTTGGGGCCATGTTTTTGAACTGTGATATTTAGGACCGTATCCTTTCAAATTGTGATAAATAGGGCCAACACCCTAAAAGAGCTTTTCTAGAAAATATCTTAAAAAGTATACTCCCTCCGTCCCAACGATTTGTTATCGTTTGCTTTTAACACGGAGACCAAGAATTAAGATTAAAATAAGTGAAGTAATGGGTGTAATAGTAATTTTATTGTTAAAATAAGTGAAGTAGTGGGTGTAATAGTGATTTTATTATTAAAATAAGTGAAGTAGTGGGTGTAATAGTGTAAAGTATTGTTAAAATAAGTGAAGTAGTGGGTGTAATAGTGTTAAAACTTACTATTTTAGGAAATGTAAAGAATTGGTTGGGACGTCCCAAAAAGGAAAGTGTAAACAATTGGTTGGGACAGAGGGAGTATTATGGATCAAATTCGTTATACAATATGCTTTGCAAGCTTATGTAACATTAAACTTGTGCTCCAAGTCTTCTACTTATTCTCTCCTAACGTAAAAACTAAAAACTGAGAAGACAACGAGGTAAACCACATAGCAGATACAGAAATTTAGGGTTTTAAGCGTGTTTTAGTTCACAAGCAGTGATATGGAGTCGACGATATGATACAAGTTACTGGATCCAAATGTAACAAATTGGGATTTGTATAACTATTTCAGCAAAGGTGAGGTGGTCTGGTGGGAAGTTTGTAAGAAGAAATTTAAAGGGTAAATGGGCAAAATCGTTACTGTACTATTCAAAAACTTTCACTTGGATCACCAACCCAAAAAAACTTTCAGTCAAATACTTAAACTATCAAAACATTTCAAATAGGTTACTTAAACTATCAGTCTCCGTTAAATTGACTAACGGAATGATTGTGTGGAATCCTACATGACGGCCACTATTCATCATCTTCACTCCCCCATCCCCTTTCCAGTTTCCGACGAATCGCCGGTCGGAAAATTCTTCGAAGGTTGTCTCCTCTCCACCCAATCTCTCTCTGTTCTCCCTCCCTCCCTCCCTCTCTCTCTCTCTCTCTCTCTCTCTCTCTCTCTCTCTCTCTCTCTCTCTCTCTCTCTCTCTCTCTCTCTCTCCCCACCATACACAATCTCACTCTTCCTCTCTATTTTTCCCTCTCTCACTGCCCAAAACCATCACCACCACCGTCACGGTGGTGGTTTCAATTTTTCCTCCAGTCATCTCACCGGAAAACCCCACACACACCCCCATCACTCAATTCAATCCCACGAAATTGCTCCTTGTATTATACCCAATATTTTCCCTCCATATTTTCTTCATCTCTCACTCTCTAACCACACCAACGACCACCACCACCGGCGGTCAAACCGCGGCAGCGGTTCCCCGTCCTCCGGTCATCCCTCTACTCACAAAACCACCATCGTTACATTCGTTTCCTCGCCCTCGTCGTAACCATAACCACCAATTCATCACCCTAATACTAAATCGTAAATCCCCAATTCACAACAAACCCTAATTACCTATTTTAAAGATGTGGCGAGTACGTGGCGACGTGGCATCTATATGGCACCATAAATGGCTATATTTAACGTTCCTCCGTTAAGTCAACTAAGATTTAACGGACGTGAAATATTTTTAATGTACAATGATCCAACTGAAAGTTATATTGAGTATAGTAATTCGTCTGAAAGTTTTTTTGGACTGGTGATCCAAGTGAAAGTTTCAAATAGTATAGTGACAATTTTGCCCATTTACCCGAAATTTAAAGCATGTGAGGTGGTCTGGTGGGAAGATTCTAATTTGTAAGAAGAAATTTAAGAAGAAATCAGGTGAGGTGGTCTTATTTGGGATCCAACAATTGGTATCAGAGCTAGAATTAGATTTTGGTGGTAAAGCTCCGATTTGAGGTGTTTCTGGTATGTGTCTTGTGTGGTGCACAACACAAGATTTTTGGTGAAATTCCCATAGACGACGCCAAATGCTGAAGCCAATTTTCGTCGCGGATTAAGCTTTAAAATTAAATTTATTATCGAATATTCGTGTAGAGCTCTAAAATAAGAAATTTGACCATGACAATTTTTTAGGAGGATTAGGGTTTATGTGCTTATTAATTCTAAGATTAAATAGAATTTCGGAGATTCCATCTCTAGGTGCCTACATCTATACTATACTATTATAAGCGAAACAGGGTATAATTGGTTGATTGGTCGGTCGGTTAACACCTTCCCAAAAATTTTACTAAAACCTTCCAAAAATGAAAAAATAAATTAAAATACATATAAAATGTAATTTTACAAAAGATAAACCACATATTTAACTTAATAACAAACTCTTTAAATTACACTCCAATTAATATTCAATTATATACTCTTTTGGTTATATATGAGTTAAAATTCTTCAGCACCCAATTTTTTTATACTCTTTTAATTACTTGAAAACCAAATATTTTCAAAACCATTTTTAATAATTTTAATATTACATATTTATTAACAAATTTACAACAAATTATAAATCAACGAAGTGAAAACAGTGTATAATTGGTTGGTTGGTCGGTCGGTTAACACCTTCCCAAAAATTTTACTAAAACCTTCCAAAAATGAAAAAATAAATTAAAATACATATAAAATGTAATTTTACAAAAGATAAACCACATATTTAACTTAATAACAAACTCTTTAAATTACACTCCAATTAATATTCACTTATATACTCTTTTGGTTATATATGAGTTAAAATTCTTCAACATCCAACTTTTTTAGACTCTTTTAATTACTTGAAAACCAAATATTTTCAAAACCATTTTTAATAATTTTAATATTACATATTTATTAACAAATTTACAACAAATTATAAATCAACGATGTGAAAATAAACTAAAACTATATAATAAACAATAAAAATTTCACACAATTACAAATCGATATTAAATTTTATTTTAAACAAATACGGAGTATTACATTATGCATTATTATGGAATCATAATTTGAATATGATAATATCAACAAAAATTTGAATGTAAGTTTATACGATACTTCCATTTATATTTATATTATTATGACAAAATATAGTCATAATTCGAATAGTATATCATATAATTAATCAATTATTATTTAATAATAAATATTATGCCAATATTATATTAAGTAATATATATATATAAGATAAATAATTATTAAAATATATAAAAAAAATTAATTTTAAAAAACCCGTGCATCGCACGGGTTATAGGCTAGTATCATTATATAGGAATAAAGTCCACGTAATTATTTTGCGTAAAGGATTCTGCTACTCCTATTTTTTAGGAGCAAGTTACATGCACATGGTAAGTTTCCTCGTTAATTATATTCCTAATTGTATTCTAACGGGTAAGGATTATTGACCCATTGGGCATCTTCCAATCGTTTGTTCCGAGTGATGGAATTCTCCGATGCAAGTTTTTGTGGCATTACATTTTAAATGCATTTAGTGATGCGTTGTTCAATATTTCTTTTTTTTTAAATAGCAAAAATGTAAAATAAATGTTAGGAAACATAATGCAAATAATTGTAAAATTAAGCATGTTGATTCTCTCCTTTAAATTACTGGTATATAATAAATAATTCATGACAATACAAATTTAAAATTCAAATATATATTAATATAGTCTTATATTGGAAGATACTATGTGTTCAATCTATCTATATATATTATAATGCCTGGATATCGGAAAGTTACCAGAAACGTTCAAGATTTTTTCTCGAATTTTTGTATTTTTTATTAAAATTATTTTTTTGCATTAAATAGCTCTTAATGACATATTAATTAGTCATTAATTATACCTAATAAATATATATTAAATTTTTTTTATTTAATAAATTAGAAAACTTTATTTCAGCATTATAATTATTATTTCAATATTAAATATTAATTACAAATATATTTAAGTTTATCTTTAGCTAAAATGGGAGATCGAAAAGCTATCAGAAGTGTTCAAGATATTTTTCTTAAATTTTTGTATTTTTAATTAAAACTGTTTTCCTGCATTAAATAGTTCTTAATGACATATTAATTAGTCATTAAATATACCTAATAAATATATGTTAAATTTTTTTTATTTATTTAATAAATTACAAAACTTTATTTCAGCATTATAATTATTATTTCAGTATTAAATATTAATTACATATATAATTAAGTTTTTCTTTAGGTAAAACGACGACTAAAAATTGTTTATATTGCGTCCTTTTTTATTCCCTATTGAATATCACTGCAATTTCTTTTCGAACAATTGTAGTACAGACGATCCTTAACTTCTCAGACAATCTTTATTATTAGTGATTATGAAAATCGTAATAAATTATGAAAGTATAAAAATTTCTTTAACACCTGTAATAAAAGTAATACAAATAGTTTTTTGTTTTTACACATGAATAATTATACATGGATTATGACCAAATCGATTAAATTGAAAAAATCCAATTTTATCGGTAGATTAAATCGATAAAAAAGTTATACAATGGTTGTTCATTATACTGTGTTGAAGTAAATTAATATTTTAATTAAATAAATTCTTACACTACTATTGAACATGTATGTTATGAGAGCGGCGTCGGGTTTAAAAAGTGTTATTATATTTAATATTTATAACTTTTGATCGTAAATACTACGTTTGTATTATAATTGCTACTTTTTATGCTTATAATATTTTTGAGATTATCAAAATTTTAGATATATAATGTGAGTATTTTCAAACTTATAATTCATGTAAATTGTTTTGAATTAATTTTTTTAGAAAATTCTTAAGAGACCAATAAATTTTTAAAAATAATAAAAATTAATTCTTATATTTTAAATATTTGAAAAATGAAAATTTATACAGCACTCGAAGCGCAGATAAATTGCCTAGTATACATATAAAGACCGGCAATATGTACATTTAAAACTCCTATCAAAATTTGTACTAAACACATGCATCAATAAATTATGTTAATTTGTATCATAAAAATGTGCTATGGCAATTATGTTATTTTAGATCATTTTATTTAGAATTTTTCAACTTAGAATCTTACAAATTAGAATCTGTAGAAATTAAAACTGTTATATCCTAATACTAACAATATAGTGACTCTTGGTTTATATGTATACACGGAGAAAATACATAAGGACTACATTGTATTCTCTCCTTTGGTTTATAAAATTGAACGTAGATGCAAATATATATAGACTAATCACCAAGAGGTGGTGCCTACTTCCTATTTTATCTCCACTTCTACTAATTCAAATGCATTCTAAACTTACTCCACTACGCGCATGACCAGGTCACACCGATACATATAAAGTATTACACGTTCTAAATTATTCTTAACGTTAAACATAAATATAAACCCAAGCCCATCAGCTAACCAAAGTCCATCAACCTAAACAAAGCCCATCAGTTTAGATTAAAATCCCAACAATCTTCCCTTAATCTAAACTTATCTTCGGTGCCCATTTGGCATCTTCTTCATCAGGCCGTATGGTTTTCACCTGAGCCCGTTTGGCTTTCAACATAGCCCGTATGGCTTTCAATATCCACACCCTCTTCAACCTTTAAGCACACAGGCCAGACCTTGCAATAGCAACTGCAACAACCTCGAGCTCTCCGGAAGAAACCTTGGTTGCTCCTCCTCTCTTTTTTACACAAGTTTAGATTAGCCGGGAGATGATGGTGAGGAGAAAGTTCGCAATTTGTTTTTGTGTCGTGGTGTGTGTATTTATAGAAGTTGTGATGGTTTGATCTGGTGTCGAATAGATGGCAATCTGAACAGCCATGTTAAGTCTACAAGGTGGTTCATTTATATCATTTTTGTTTTAGTAATCGAGTAATAGTGCGTTTATTTTTTTGTCTGCCTCATCTTAGCACACAAAAAACTAAACGCACTATTACTCGATAACTAAAACAAAAACGATATAAATAAACCACCTTGTAGACTGCTGTTCAGATTGCCATCTATTCAACACCAGATCAAACCATCACATCTTCTGTAAATACAAACACCATGACACAAAAACAAATTGCGAGATCTCTCCTCGCCATCATCTCCCGGCGGCAGCCTCTCTGCTGCAAATACCACAGCAGCACCTCCGCCCTTCTGTCAACAACAAACCATTCTTCTTGTCTGCTCCTCTATTGAGGCTTCTCTTGGGAATTCTTCCCAGCCTCCGGTCTTTGGGAATTCTTCCCAGCCTTCGGCTTCATCCCAGCATGGAGCTTCTTCGGAAATGAATTGTTAAACCTCCAAGGAACGGTAGGGAAGGCTGTTAAGCCTTGATACTCCCCCCAAGCTCTAATACCAAATGTAGAAATTAAAACTATTATATCCTAATAGTAACAATATAGAGACAATTGGTTTAAATGTATAAACGGAGAAAATACATAAGGACTAATCACCAGAAGTGGTGCCTAAAAACCAGCAACTTACTTCCTATTTTATCTCAAATTTTACTAATTCAAATACATTCTAAACTTAATCCACTACGCGCATGACCACGTCACACCGATACATATAAAGTATTACACGTTCTAAATTATTCTTAACTTTAAACATAAATATAAACCCAAGCCCATCAGCTAAACAAAGTCCATCAACCTAAACAAAGCCCATTAGTTTAGATTAAAATCCCAACAAAATCTTGGGACCAAATTAAGGTGTTGAAATTTAAATTTGTTACAAATTAGAATTTTGTGATCAAATTAGAATCTTGTGATCGTATTTTCGAATTTTCAACTGGACTATAAACGATAGAAATTTTATGTCCTAAATGAGACATTTACGACGAATCTAGTGTAAATATTCCGTCGTAAAAGGCCTTCTGTGTTGTAGTGTATAGCTATTGACAATATATTTTGTTCAATTGCTAATTCTTCTCAAAATCATGCATAAATGTTATGTGTATCTGGAATTCTTATGTTTTATTTTTTTATATCTTTTATCTTTCACTATCTCTACCGATTAATGTTATCGTTATATATACTATGTGTACTGGGGATGATTAACTTTATGCATGCATTGGTTAACCTGTAGTGAGAACTTTTTCTGACTATTTTACAATTCTGTTCTTTGTTACAACTGTTGGTAGTATATAGAAGTATGCACTGGTTGGTTTTTTCAATAACTTGCTACTGTATCCAGGTAATTAACCTATGTTATCGATAACTTGAAATATACACATAACCATATCAACTAAAGGGAACATGATTCTCAACATACTCTCATAACAAACCTATAGTTTTCTAAAAAAATTCTCATACTTCTCTAACTCCACATTCTGTAATTTGTTGTCTTCTCTAAGATAATTGATAATGGAGTTAAGGAGATGGTTTGCTGTATGAAGTGAAAGTCTTGCTTTAGTTTTCCATCAGAGTTATCAGGCAAGTCTTTTGATGTATCGTTATTAAGGAGGTTTATAATGGTGGTAAGCTATGTAGAGATGATAAATATGTTGCAAATAATCTCAAACATTTAAATGTTATTTGGTTTGATCTTCCCATGACTTCAAGTTATGGGTTTTTATTTGATTTGATTTTGTCGTCCAGCATATCTAGCATGATTTTAGTAGTATGAATAAGTCAAGAGATGATGGAGACTGTTAAGGAAATTACCTTCAATCGTGTGCTAATTTGTAGTGTTTCTGTTATTTTGTTCTCTATATAATTGATGTAAAATTCATATTAATAAAATATCCAAAGACATTGTGTCAAGCAAATCAACTTGTTTATTCATATAGTTAAGCAGTAATTGTATTATAGACAAGAAGTGGTATCAGAGCTTGAAGGTCTTGGCGGAGGATTTTCTCACCAAAGATGGAGGTGAACAAAATTAAAGGAGGCTCGTACGGTCTGAGTTACCCAATGCTGGATAGAAGTAATTATACGGCATGGGCTATTAAAATAAAGGTCTATATGCAAGTGCAAGGGGTCTGGAACGCTGTTGAGCCGAGTGATCCCAAGGTTGCTGTCGAAGAGAAGACATACAAAGTTGCGTTGGCAATGGTATATCAGGCAATTCCTGAAGATGTGCTGCTTTCGATTGCAAACAAGAAAACAATGAAGGAGGCTTGGGAAATGATAAAGACATTGTCCCAAAGAGCGGACAAAGCTAAGAAGGCACGTATTCAGACTCTAAAATATGAGTTCGAAATGCTGAGTATGAGTAATAATGATAAGATTGAGGACTTTCACATGAGAATGAACAATCTCGTTACAAATATACGAGCACTAGGAGAAACAATGGAAGAATCTTATATCGTAAAGAAATTGATGCGTGCTGTCCCTGCAAAATTCTTACAGATAACTTCGACACTGGAACAATTTGGAGATTTGGAGAACATGACGGTTGAAGAAGCCGTGGGTTCATTAAAGGCACATGAAGAACGAGTGAAAGGGAAGACAGAAACGAAGGAAACTCAACTTTTGTTAATAGAAGAAATTACTGTTGACCCGTGAAGAGTGGCTGAAGCGAAATAATGGTGACAGATCAACAGCACAGAGGGGTCGTGGAAAATTTGACAAAAGCATTATCAAGTGCTACAACTGTAACATCTATGGTCACTTCGCCTCAGAATGCAAGAAACCCAGAAAGAGTAGAGGAGTGCAAGAAGTGGAGTATAGCTGTGATGAAGGATGATGAGCCGGCTTTGCTCTTGGCCAAACACAACAAAGAAGCACCAAAGTTGTTATTGAATGAGGACAGGATACTCTACACAAAACTACCAAAGAGTGGGGAATGTGCAAGCGAGTCAAATGTCTGGTATCTTGACAATGGTGCGAGCAATCATATGACAGGGTTTAGAGGAAAGTTCGCAGAACTGGATGAGAGTATTTCTGGCCAAGTTCGATTTGGAGATGGATCCAAAGTCGAGATAAAGGGAAATGACACTGTTATGTTGCTGTGCAAAAATGGAGAGGAGAAGAAGCTACGTGAGGTATATTATATACCTTGTTTGCAAAATAATATCATATCATTGGGACAGATGTTGGAAGAAGGCAACAAGGTGGAGCTAAAAGGAGAATTTCTTAGGATCTATGACAACCAAGAGAGATTGTTAATAAAGGTAAAGTGATATGCTAATCCACTTTATAAAATTATTATAGAGATTAACAAGCAGGAATGTTTAATGGCAAAAATGGATGAGATCTCAAGGTTGTCGCATGCTCACCTTGGGCATGTCAACTATCAAGCCATGGCTCTCATGTCTAAACACCAGATGGTAAAAGGAATGCCAAGGATAATAAAGCCAAACGCTATATGTGACGAATGTATAATGGGGAAGCAAACCAGGAAAATGTTTCCAAATAAAGCTAAGTTCAGTGCAAAGATGGTGTTAGAGCTCATACATGGTGATTTGTGCGGGCAGATGTCTCCAACAACTGCTCCAGGATAAAGTTTTTTTTTCTATTAGTCAATGACTTCAGTAGATTCATGTGGGTGTACTTTCTGAAATGCAAGGATGAGGCACTTCAAGCATTCAAAAACTTTCGTGCTTTGGTTGAGAATGGGTCAGAAAAGAAAATCAAGGTGTTCAGAACCGACAGAGGAGGTGAATTCAATTCTAACGAATTTAAGGAGTTCTGCGAAAGTGCTGGAATTGAACGACACTTCACGATGCCCTACACTCCACAACAAAATGGAGTGGTAGAGCGTCGAGACAGAACAGTTGTAGAGATGACTAGAAGCAGTCTAAAGGAGATGCAATTGCCAGCAAAGATGTGGGCTAAGGCCGTTAGAAATATAGTATACATCCTCAACAGACTTCCTACGCGAGAATTGACAGGCCAGACACCGTATGAGGCATGGATAGAAAGAAAGCCAGAGATAGGTCACGTACGTGTCTTTGGGTGCATAGTATACATGAAAACTCCAAGTGTGCACAATACAAAGCTCGATGATCGCAACAAAAGGGTGGTTAATTTGGGTAGAGAGACTGGAACAAAAGGATATCGGTTGTATGACCCCAAGGAAAATTGTATTCATATAGGTCGTGATGTGGTTTTTGAGGAAACAAAACAATGGCCTTGGAGTATTCTTGCAAGAGGGGAGGATATGCAGGAGAATTTTATTGTGCCAAGTATGTTTAAGGTTGATGAAAAGAACCCTGGTGACATCGAAAGTGCAGACCCTGGAAATGACAGCTACAACAGTGAAAACACCCAGGTATCAACTCCACAATCACAGTCCTCTATTTCTAGAATTGATCGGGATAGTTATGATGATAGTACAGAGCCAAAGAAATTAATATCGTTGAGTGAAATTTACAATAGCACGGAGGAAGTAGAAATCGATGAAGAGTTATGGCTCATGGGGATAGACGAACCTGTCAATTATATATAGGCGGTAAAGGATGTCAAATGGCAGAAAGCAATGAAACAAGAGATGGATTCTATTGAGGCAAACGATACATGGGAGTTAAGAAGCTTACCACCTGGACAAAAGATCATAGGTCTGAAATGGATCTATAAATTGAAAAGAGATGCAAACGGGAAGGTGGTAAAATACAATGCACGTCTGGTAGCAAAGGGTTATGTGCAAGAACATGGCATCGATTTTGATGAAGTGTATGCTCCAGTCACATGTTTAGAGACAGTAAGGCTGTTGTTAGCCTTGGCAGCCAAGAATCAATGGGAAGTTCACCATCTCGACGTGAAGACAACATTCTTGAATGGAGACATAATTGAAGATGTGTACGTTGCTCAACCAGAGGGATTTGAAAGGAAGGGACAGGAGCACTTAGTGTACAAGTTGTCAAAAGCTCTGTATGGTCTTCTCCAGGCACCTCGTGCTTGGTATGCTAAACTGAATTCATGCCTTGTAAGTCTGGGATTTACTCGTTATCCATACGAACATGCTGTATACACGAGGAAGAATGAAGAAGATAGTTTGGTTATTGCAGTCTATGTGGATGATCTCTTTGGTGACCGGTACAAGTGTCTCAGTGATCGAGGATTTCAATAACCAAATGAAGCTTCAATTTGAGATGAGCGACATGGGTAAACTCAGTTATTACCTAGGAATTGAAGTTGAGCAAGGAGTAGGTTACATTGAATTGAAACAGGTAGGTTATGCTCGAAAGATTTTGGAAACGGCAGGTATGGCAGATTGTAACCCAACGAAGTACCCGATGGATCCAAAGGAACAAGTTAGTCGAGATGAGACAAGAAAATTGATTAATGTGAGGGGGGCTTGCGGTATTTGGTCCATACGCGGCCAGATATCACGTATTCTGTGGGTATCATTAGTAGATTTATGGAGAAGCCCACGAAGAAGCATTTGGATGCAGTGAAAAGAATTCTCAGGTACGTGAAGGGAACCATTTAGCATGGGTTGGTGTATTCAAAGGATAGTGGCAATAATGTATTAACTGGTTATTCTGATAGCGACTTGGGTGGACAACTGGAAGATAGAAAGAGCACGGGAGGCATGGTGTATTACTTGAATGAGAGCATTGTAACCTGGGTTTCACAAAAGCAAAAGTGTGTTGCTCTTTTGTCGTGCGAAGCTGAGTTTATAGCAGCTATAGCCGCGGCTTGTCAAGGTATCTGGCTCAGAAACATTTTTAAACAAATAACATCTGAAGCTGTTGGGCCGGTTGTTCTGTGCATAGACAATCGATCTGCAATTGACTTAGCCAAGAATCCCATGTTCCATGGCAGAAGTAAGCATATTGATATAAGGTTTCACTTCATTAGAGAGTGTGTAGAGTGAGGAGAAGTTGTCCTGAAGTGTAACACCCCCAGATCCGGGGTCCGGGATCGGGTCGTTACGGTCTCATAACTTATACACAATACTTGACTTGAGTCCAAAATCAATAAGTAGCATGCTATGACCCCACAATAATATCCACTCACACACACAGTTATAGTCCCAGAGACGAAATTGAATTAAGTCTTACATAAAAGGGTTTACGAATAAAAGTTATTACAATCCCAAAAGGATAACATCATAAGTTTAAAAGTTTTACCGTTGATTACATTAATTATACATATAGTTAAACAGGAAACAAAAGCTGTCTAACTATGCTACCTCAGCAATGGCGGCTAGCATCTCAGCGGGGAGTCCGGTGGGTCGGGTAACCCGCTTGCGCCGAGTGCGCCTGACGCGAGCCATCTATCCTAGCTTTTGTTGTGACATGATAAATAAGCAAGGGTGAGCAATAGCCCACCAATAATAATATAACAGGATAGTGATAGTGTATGACAGTTCGAAGTATCATTATTTCCATATGCCATGCATTAACGAAGTTAGTGCCAGTATACTATAAAGGATGAAGTTACAAGGTAACTTAAAGTGTTTATTTTGTGGAAATATCTGCTAAGTCAAAATAAGCAAGATATCATTATTCATCATATTAAGAGGAACTTGCAAGGAAAATATTGCAGTTCCAGTTATTAACATTTTTCGAAGTTCTACAACCTGAAAGAAGTCTCTTCGATACGTGTTGCGGAAGACACCGTCAACCTGAAAGAAGTATCTTTGATACGTGTTGCACGAAATTCCCAAATTGGGAGATGAACCAATATTGGAGTTATCACGCGCCAGCTGTTCCACTCCCTGATGATCAGTCGGGGATGGTACAGCCCAATATAGTTTACTACCGGTAGAAGGAAGAACTGACGGCTCCACTTGTCAATGGCCTTTAATAGTAACTCCCTGGCCAATGATTAGGCCTTGTGATGGACCGCTCGACTCGGCCTCTTACACACGACTCCTAGTTCGAGTAAATCCACAGCATTGAAACGTATAGTTTATCCTCCCTTCCCCAAGTGAAATACTTGTTGACAAGACTCCACAAAGTAGTCGTATCTAGTTGGAAAGGAAAATTCACTAACATTTCCCAAGCTCTTGCTTGTTAATGGATATCAACTTGTTCCAACGATCTTACCCCTCGAATGATGAGAAGGTACACACAGACTTAATGAGTCCGTAGCAACCAAGTTGCGAGTGAAAAGGATAAACTATGACCGAGAAGTGAACAAGATAAAGAACCTTTCTCAAGTAAGGTTCCCTTATAATTTAAGAGATAGATTCGAGTGAAGAATGGAATCTAGAGGACCTTTCTTAATATAATTTTTAATCGTATGACTCCGAAGAATTTTCAGAATGATCGAAGGTCGAAAATAATATTTAAAGAAAAATAAACAACCTTGAAGTTGTTTCCAAGTATTGAATAAATATTCATAGAATATTTATTGAGTCGGAAGTATTTAATGAATGAAAGAATATTTTAATCAGAGTATTTCTCAAAACAACCCTTGAAGGAATATTAAGACAATATTTATTGAATAAATAATTACTTAAATGAATATTAAAATAATATTCATTTAATAAATAAGTTTGAAAGGACTGTTTGGAATAATATTCGTTAAATAAATAAGACTTCAATTTAATATTCAAAAATAGTATTCATATAATAATTAATAATTTAAATGAATATCCAAGTGATATTCATTTAATAAATTAAACCTTAAAGGAATATTCGAGAATAATATTCCCTTAATACATGATGTTCTATATGAATGTCCGAATGATATTTATTTAATAATCGAAGGTTTTATAGAAATATTTGAAATAATATTCGATAAATGGTTCATCTTTGAATGAATATTGAAAAATAATATTCATTGAATAGATAACGTTCAAATAAATATTTGAAGTAATGATCGTTAATTAAATAATCTCGAACGAATATTCAAATAATATTCGTCAACCAAATAATGGGAATTATTTACCTAAATATTTCCCTCGAAAGCAATTACGATATATCAAGAAGTACTGACTCCCGGTCTATATTCAACAAATAGGGTTCATATGCCCTTCTCTAAGGGTCTTAACAACATCCGGCTTATAATTGATATATTATCTATCTACTTATAAGCCAAAGAACAATCAGGGAACAAGTATATCAATATGACTTGAAAGTAGGCATGCATGCTATTGCATATGTATAACAGAAATCATATATTATCACAACAACAGCCTAAAAAGGGAAAGTTGAAACTTGCCTGGTAATTGAGCGCGAGTAGGGGTAGTGATAGGGTATCCCGGGTCAGCTCGGCGATCTATAAATAGTCAAGAGATTCGAGGTTAATTGCTTAACACTTTTAAAAAGGTTAAGTATTAACTTAAGTCGAAACGTGTTCTCTAATTATCTCGTTATACCCTTTTTAGTGTAACTCTTTTTATTACCAATACGATTCGACATTTGTTCGTCATTAAGACATGTCATCGTACTCACACTTAGTGTATACCTAAGTCGTATAAGTTCTAAATTCGATCGATTACGAACCAAGATTATATCTCGAGTTTTATCGCTCATTTTTCTAAGTTATAACCAAAGTTATACTTTTAAGGGATTCGTTCGCGTTTAACCTAGATTCGAACATTTTTATAAAATCGAAAAATGATACGATTCACATGAGGTTTTCTCTCACACCTTCCTTTTTACCTCTAGTATTTAATTACCAAGATTCGCCACTGACTTACGTATTTTACGAGGGTTCAATTTTAATTACGAATTCTCGGTTACGGTTTCGAACTACTTTTAGTAAACCGACCGTAACTCCTAAACCGTTAGTCCGTTTCACACGATCCTTATATCAAAACGAAGCTCATAACATATTATATCCAATCATGGCAGGAAAAGTTTTTGGACAGTAGGGTCTTGACATGAAAAATGGCATACAAAACATGATATTGTAAAATCGGACATTATAACGGCTATGTTTACTCATTTTCCAAAGTTTTTACACTTTATCACGATCTTACCAAGATCAAATCAACCACCCAAACACATGATAAACATCATGACTAGTCTAACAACAACTCATCTTAACCATTACATGGTTCATAAACCAAATCACAACCATAACAACTACTAACATGGACCTAAGCATAACATAACATACTAATCACTAAATCATCCATTAAACTCATAAGATCTTAAAAAGACTGTAATAACCGTGAATTTTTGAATAAATTTTTCTTACTCGTTATTTAAATTTTAATTAAGAGCGATGCACTAGTATATTTAATTAGCGTGTTTTTGTGAAAAGTTAAGATTTTAAATATTCGTAAGTAAGTAAAAATTATAATTTATCTATTTAATTATATTTATTTGATTTTTATTAAAATTAGGAATAATAATATTTTAATTTTGAGTCGAATTTAGAGTATCGTTTTAATTAGCCAGCCGGGGAAAACGAATCCTTTTCACCAAATATTTCCCTAATCATGACCATTATTTCCTGCACTTAAATTGTCCCCCATATTTTACTTTTTTAATTATCCACCTACAATAAAGTAATTTTGCATTATGAACACTAAATATTTCCTTAATTATTTTGTCTCCCATAAGTGTCAATTGAAATGATTAAACAGAACCGGGTCTCTTATATTTGTAGACAGATAGCTCATTTTTGTCACACAAATAAAAACACAACTTCCATGTTCACTGCAAAACCATCCGTATAAACCGAAACAGAGACACAGGTAGTTATATTTTTCTATCAAACTTTTCTTTCAGATTCTTTTATTTTGTTTCCATTTTTTTTTCTCTCGTTGAGTTTTCGATTGGGATTGTATCGATTGGGTGGTGTTGGTTCGTTGTGGTGTTTGAATCGAAGATGAGGGAGAGAATTATTGTTGTTGTTTTGTGTATTGTTTGAATTGGTGTATTGTTGAATTGAATGGGTAATCGGGATCGAGAGAGAGTTCGAAGGGGGGGGTTCGAAGTAGGAAGAAGAGACAGGGAGGTGATGTTTGTGGTTGTGGCAGAAGAGAGAAACAGAGAGGAGAGGAAAGTGGGAGACGAGAGAGAGATAGATACGAACGGAGGAGGGAGGTTGTTGTCGGAGAAACTGAGAAAAAAATTGTGTTTTCTGGAACTGATTAATCAGGTAATATAATAATAAAATATAAAAATATATTTATATAAAAATAATAAATAAAAAGAGGTTAAATATTCCTTTTAAAATTAGTTTTAAATAATTGAGTTATTATTATAAAAATGGTGAGAAATAAAAAGGAGTTATAAAATTTGTTTATCATTTAAAATTTGTGAGGAATAAAAA
The DNA here is from genome assembly GCA_036435485.1 of Saposhnikovia divaricata. Taxonomy (NCBI): domain Eukaryota; kingdom Viridiplantae; phylum Streptophyta; class Magnoliopsida; order Apiales; family Apiaceae; genus Saposhnikovia; species Saposhnikovia divaricata. The sequence continues at coordinate 48,977,750 of CM071595.1, read as the reverse complement.
GAGTTTAATAAAATGGTGTAATTAATTTATTAAGAATTATTTCATGTTTTTGGGACGAAAATTAGAGATTTATTAATTGTCGATAAAAGAGGAAAAATTGTGAATAAATAGGATTAAATTACGGTATTATTTTAGAAGATTTATAATTAGCGTTCCGAATTATTCTAATTAACCGGATCGAGTCAGATTATTTTAGAGATTAAAATCAGAGTAGTATTTAATTATTTACGAGATTAAAAATAGAGCATTGCCGTTAAGTTCCGTAACCCTATTTTCGTTTTAAGTCGGATTTACGGATAATTAAAAATAGGATTTATTTTTGAGATTTAATTCCTGAGTTCGAAGAGCGATTTATTTATCCGGGAATATTTTATTATTATTATTATCTTAATATTTAAATATTATATTATCGGATCGGGAATATTTTATTCTGAAGAATCGCTCACGTATTTCTGGTTGTCATTTTTAGAGAATAATTCTTGAGACGTAGATCGACGCCAAGTTCACGGGTAGAGTATAATTTTTATCTGCATTCATTTGCACTTCGAGATCAAGGCAAGTTTATTCCTACCCTAACTTTTGGAAACTGTGAATTTCTGTTCGTATTATTTAATCCCTTAATTATTTTCGAGATATTATATGTTGAGATTTATCTGTTGCTCCGTATGATGCAATAATTTCTTTTGAGCATTATTTCTCGTTAAATATTATTATGCTGTTAATTTAGTGTATTTGAGAATTATAATCCCTATAAGTGTAGAAATAATTTAGTTGCTATCGGGTCGATCTCATTAATTCGAGACGACTATTATTTTGATTCAATAAAACTAATCTCATTCGTCTGAGATAGTTAAATTCATTCTTTTCGATTGAATTTATTGTACAAATTCAACCGTTATTTATTGATTATCTTTTAGTTAGTTTCTCGTTTGAACTAACCGATAGAAGTTTAAAAATTATAACTATTAGAGATTTTTACTCGTCGATCAAGTGAAAAAATATTCTATTTAAACGTTCATCAATGTTGAGTATTATAAATATTGAGAAGTACTATTTGTTCAGTACGACTCCCAATTACTTCATTTTAAGACTATTCTCATAATTTCGAGATAGTTGAGTTTATTGTCAAGGTGTGACATTTTGTTCGTGTCAACCGATAAATTATTATTATTGAGAATTTACATCAGTCCATTGTTCGGATTGGTGGTAAAATCGAGTCAGACTGGCAGTTTGCCAGATTTGTAAATATTTTCTGGAAGAATTATTTCAAGTTATCTGTACCCCAAATATTCGGGAATTCTGTATTCTACTGGTCAATTTTGGGCAAGAGGCCCATTATAGAGAAAGAGAGACTCGTGTACCGTTTTACGGACCCGAGAATAATTAGGCACTTTGTTTCCATGGTTGAATTGATAACCACTATGATGCTAGTATTCATACATATATATTATATTGTTGATATCGTATTGTAGCCGTGATCGGGCGAAGTGCGGTGTCATTGGAGGCCGGTATTCTTGGTCGGTTAGTTGATCGCCCCACCGAGATACCGAGAGGTGGAAGACCAGTTCATTCTTAAATCATGAGTGATCAGAGTTATATCAAATGAGTTGTTCGAGTATTCTGTTTCGAGATGAGTAATGAGTCTTTTGAGTATTCTATTTTGAGATGAGTTTTGAGTCTTTCGAGTATGATATTTTCAAGATGAATTTAAGCAAAATCATATTGTGATATCCGATATTAAAATTTTGAGTATTTCTTTCGGTAAACCTTATTATATTTATATACCGAGCAAGAAGAGAACTTGCTGAGCACTATAGTTGCTCATTCTTGCTTTACAACATTTTGTTCAGCTGTCAAGACGGAGAGAGGCGAGACGTCCAGCCAGGGATACAGAGGCAAGGGGAAAGCGCAAGGCTATGGTGACAATAATTAGAAGATCCAGATGGAATCTTTATATTTCTACTTTTGTGAACTTTTGTAATATTTTATCTCGAGATGTAACAAGTTGGATTGTACTATGTTGTGAAGACGATCTTGGACCTGCGGAGTGGGACATTTATGCTCCGTTGTAATAAAATTTGGTATTGTTATTGCGTTATCATATTGAGACAATGTGACGACCCGAGTCCCCGGTCAGGGTGGATTTGGGGGCGTTACAGTTTTGGTATCAAAGCCTTAGTTATATTTTTAGGAATCGTACGAGCCTAGAATTATAACATGACGTAAGAGTTTGGAGGTATAATACGACGTTGAGATTTTAGCACTAAGTGCTTTACACCCTTATATATATATCTCTATGCATATCTAGAAGACTAGAACCTGTTTGTGACCGAAACATTTTGTACTTTTGTAGATGTCTACTTCAGGAACCGTTGGTTTTGTCCTGCTTGAGATAGATTTCCTACGCCTTATTCGCATGGACCCCTAGTTCCAAATTGATTTAAGATAGGATGCCTAGCTAAATTCCATTCTTGTTAAGGTGGGTAATACCCTGTAGAGTTTCCACATTTTGTAAATGTTATCAATATCTTTACCAGCCAGAGTTAGATCAACACGAGGTAAGTGCACCAGAGATGGACCTAGAGAGATATGCAACTATGTGTTTCGAGTTCGAGGCTAAATTCTTAAACGATTTCGTGACCGACATTAGTTTTTTAGATATATAACTTATAGAGGTTGGAATAGTTCTATATGATAACGTGCTTTTTGTACATTCCCTCTTAAGGATTTTCTTCTCTGACGAGCCACCAGAGTCTGCAAACGTCGCTTTTATTCGAGAATCGATAAATATTCCTAAGAACTTATTTTGTGCTGGAAAATCATTCTTTAAATAATTTCCTTCGCAATGATTATCAATAATTCATATCATTTACTCAGACAATTTCTATCCTGTTTGAAAATGACCTATGTTTTTTAGAGCTTGATTTACCCGACATTATCAACTTTAAAAAAAAAATAAAATACAAACCCCTTTCTTACTTATTCCTATATTTGACACCCTTTGAAATACTGAGATGAACAACCCTAAATATATAGGGGAAGACTATCTGTCTCGGTGATAGAAGTCTGGTGGGACGCCACCGTTTGTATTGTTGTTTGTCATTAGAGTACCAAAGGCTGACCACCTTGTGTACTATGACGGTTGTCCTAATGATACATGCAACAAAACAAATGTTCAAAGATCATATTGATCTCTCGGTTAATTCTTTTTTTTTTTTTTAAAAAAATCTCACTATCAAGAGATGAACATACCCATGTTATTGCCTCACAGTATTATATGTTGGATTATTCTTCTTCTTTCAAAGTTCTAATTGAACCTGGAATGTGTAGTGCTTCGAAGTTTCAAGAGTGTATACTGGAATTTGGGAGTTATGAAACATCTTTTCAGAAATTACGACTTAAAATGAGTTTAACCAAAATTCGAGAACCAAAGATTAATAACGATGAATTTTAGAACTTATAAGGTTTTCTTGAGAACTGCCATCTAAACTGAGATAGATCTTTACGAGTATCTGAAACCTTTTTATAAATAGGAATAAGAGTAATCGTTTATAAAGAGACCAGAGAGAATCACGATTTTGAGTATGATTTATTTTGAGGAACCAGAAATTTTGACCGAGTGATTATTTATGAATACCTAGCATAACTATGCCAGCAATGGTGTCATATAACTGCATACTGGTGTTATAACATATCTTATTGTTTTCAATCTTAATAGAAAAAGATGCCACCTAAAAAAAAGTAGACCCCGCAAGATCCAAAGAGTACCCCTAGCAGAGGATCACCATGAAGTTGATACCAATCCCGAACAAGAACCTGAGCCTGCACTAGTAGTACAACCAAATCCAAATGCTAATGACCCTATGAGTTTACTCGTGGAATTTCTGAGACAATATACACAGAATCCTTCACCTAGAAAAGAAATACCTCAAGTCAGAAATGATCAACCCCCTGCACCCCCAGCTAAAAATTTAGTTGCATTTAAATCTTTCAAATCGTTGAATCCCCCTGAGTTTAAAGGTAACACTGATCCTGTTGAGGCAAGAATATGGTTACAAGAGATGGAAAAGACCTTTGAAATTGTAGGAGTAGAAGAAGAGAAGAAAACCATTTTTGCAGCCTACGTGTTAAAAGGTGAAGCGAATTATTGGTGGGAATCAAAGAGAGCAATTGAAGGGAACTTAGTCATACCCTGGACTAGGTTCACCCAGCTGTTTTTAGAGAAATATTTTCCTAAATACTTGGGAGATCAGATGGAGATAAAATTTCTGGAACTTAAACAAGGCAATATGACTGTAGCTGAATATGAAGCCAAGTTTTCTGAACTCTCTAGGTTTGTGCCTTACCATGTGGATACTGACGAAAAGAGAGCTAAACGTTTTCAACTTGGGCTGAAGCCATGGATTCAGAATCGAGTTGCGATACTAGAAATCACCAATTATGCTACTTTAGTTCAGAAAGCATCTATTGTTGAAAGTGGAACCGAGTTGTACTCAAAGGACAAGGATGTGAAGAAAAGGAAATTTCAGAATCATGAAGTTAGTTTTGAGAGGAAGCCTGACAATCGGAGTGGAAGCAACCAGAGGTTTAGATAGCCACAGGCGGCCAATGTGATGCAAGGAGGACCACCTTTGCCAGAATGCAAGACATGTGGGAAGAAACACCCGGGACCCTGTTATCAAGCGAGTGTGAATTGTTTTAACTGTGGATAGAAGGGTCATTATGCTTCTAGTTGCAAGGATAAATATGTCACCTGTTTTAACTGTGGAAGGAAAGGTCATGTGTCCCGAGATTGCCGACGGCCTGCGAAGGAGAATCCAGTGCCTCGACTCACAGCACCTCCCAGCAACAAGCCGACAACAAGAACCTTCAACATGACTGTTCGAGATGCCATCGATGACAACAATGTGATAGCAGGTACGCTTCTAGTAGACTCTGAGAATTCGTGCGTTCTAGTTGATTCTAGAGCTACCAAATCTTTTATTTCTAAAAATTTCATGAATAAGTTGAATCTAGAGTCTGTTTCCTTTAGAAGGAATTCTGAGCATAGATGTAGCTAATCAGGAAGTTACCAGTGAACCGATTGTGTCCGAATTGTTCCATAGGGATACATGGGCAACATTTTGACGCTAACCTCATTCTTTTTAAGTTAGGGGAATTTGTCGTAATCCTAAGGATGGATTGGTTAACACATTATGATGCACAAATAAATTATCGACGTAGGAGGGTCAGCTTAAGTGGACTTCTACAACCTTTAGAGATACCCGAGTGGAAATGGGAGGATGTACCATGGATTTTGTCGTAGGATTGCCCCGAACTAGAGCCAGCCACGATGCTATTTGGGTTATTGTCGATCGACTCACTAAATCTGCGCATTTCCTACCAATTAGTGATAAGTATTCCGTTGAGAGATTGGTGAACATATACCTAAAAGAGATTGTGGTTCGTCACGGAGTACTTGTTTCAATTGTATCTAATAGAGATGCCCGTTTTACTTCTCGATTTTGGAAAAGTTTTCAAGAATGTCTTGGAACGAAGTTAAATCTGAGCACTGCTTATCATCCACAGACCGATGGACAAAGTGAAAGGACGATTCAAACAGTTGAAGATATGTTAAGAGCCTGTGCACTTGATTTTAAAGGAAGTTGGGATGAGCATTTGCCCCTAGTCGAGTTTGCTTACAATAATAGTTACCATTCGAGCATATGTATGGCACCTTATGAAGCTTTGTACGGAAGGAAGTGTAGATCACCGTTATATTGGGATGAAGTAGGAGAAAGAATGATACTGGGACCAGAATTACTTTAACAAACTAAGCAAGCAACCGAGGTTATTCGAAAAAGGTTAGTTGCAGCTCAAGATCGAAAGAGGAAGTATGCAAATCAAAAGAGGAAAGACAAAGCATTTGAAGTGGGAGATAAGGTGATGTTGAAAGTTTCACCTTGGAAAGGAGTAATGAGATTCGGAAAGAAAGGCAAGTTAAGCCCCAGATATATAGGACCTTTTGAGATTCTTAAGAAGATAGGACCACTAGCTTATCAGTTGGCCCTACCTCCAGACCTTCAGCATATCCACGATGTGTTTCATGTTTCTGCGTTAAGAGAGTACCATTATGATTTCAGGCATGTTATAACCTACGAACCAGTGGAAATTCGTCCTGATTTATCATACGAAGAAAAACCAGTAGAGATCCTAGATCACAAAGTACAAGAGTTAAGAACCAAGAAAGTAAATTTAGTGAAAGTACTTTGGAGAAACCACCAAGTTGAGGAAGCCACGTGGGAGTTAGAAAGCGAAATGCGAAACAAATACCCTGAATTGTTTAGTGCATAGTTTTGATTCCGAGGACGGAATCCTATAAGGGGGGAAGACTATAATAACCGTGAATTTTCGAATAAATTTTTCTTACTCGTTATTTAAATTTTAATTAAGAGCGATGCACTAGTATATTTAATTAGCGTGTTTTTGTGAAAAGTTAAGATTTTAAATATTCGTAAGTAAGTAAAAATTATAATTTATCTATTTAATTATATTTATTTGATTTTAAAAATTAGGAATAATAATATTTTAATTTTGAGTCGAATTTAGAGTATCGTTTTAATTAGCCAGCCGGGGAAAACGAATCCTTTTCACCAAATATTTCCCTAATCATGACCATTATTTCCTGCACTTAAATTGTCCCCCATATTTTACTTTTTTAATTATCCACCTACAATAAAGTAATTTTGCATTATGAGCACTAAATATTTCCTTAATTATTTTGTCTCCCATAAGTGTCAATTGAAATGATTAAACAGAACCGGGTCCCTTATATTTGCAGACAGATAGCTCATTTTCGTCACACAAATAAAAACACAACTTCCATATTCACTGCAAAACCATCCGTATAAACCGAAACAGAGACACAGGTAGTTATATTTTTATGTCAAACTTTTCTTTCAGATTCTTTTATTTTGTTTCCATTTTTTTTTTCTCTCGTTGAGTTTTCGATTGGGATTGTATCGATTGGGTGGTGTTGGTTCGTTGTGGTGTTTGAATCGAAGATGAGGGAGAGAATTATTGTTGTTGTTTTGTGTATTGTTTGAATTGGTGTATTGTGAGGAATAAAAAGAGTTTAATAAAATGGTGTAATTAATTTATTAAGAATTATTTCATGTTTTTGGGACGAAAATTAGAGATTTATTAAATTACGGTATTATTTTAGAAGATTTATAATTAGCGTTCCGAATTATTCTAATTAACCGGATCAAGTCAGATTATTTTAGAAATTAAAATCAGAGTAGTATTTAATTATTTACGAGATTAAAAATAGAGCATTGCCGTTAAGTTCCGTAACCCTATTTTCGTTTTAAGTCGGATTTACGGATAATTAAAAATAGGATTTATTTTTGAGATTTAATTCCTGAGTTCGAAGAGAGATTTATTTATCCGGGAATATTTTATTATTATTATTATCTTAATATTTAAATATTATATTATCGGATCGGGAATATTTTATTCTGAAGAATCGCTCACGTATTTCTGGTTGTCATTTTTAGAGAATAATTCTTGAGACGTAGATCGACGCCAAGTTCACGGGTAGAGTATAATTTTTATCTGCATTCATTTGCACTTCGAGATCGAGGCAAGTTCATTCCTACCCTAACTTTTGGAAACTGTGAATTTCTGTTCGTATTATTTAATCCCTTAATTATTTTTGAGATATTATATGTTGAGATTTATCTGTTGCTCCGTATGATGCAATAATTTCTTTTGAGCATTATTTCTCGTTAAATATTATTATGCTGTTAATTTAGTGTATTTGAGAATTATAATCCCTATAAGCGTATAAATAATTTAGTTGCTATCGGGTCGATCTCATTAATTCGAGACGACTATTATTTTGATTCAGTGAAACTAATCTCATTCGTATGAGATAGTTAAATTCATTCTTTTCGATTGAATTTATTGTACAAATTCAACCGTTATTTATTGATTATCTTTTAGTTAGTTCCTCGTTTGAACTAACCGATAGAAGTTTAAAAATTATAACTATTAGAGATTTTTACTCGTCGATCAAGTGAAAAAATATTCTATTTAAACGTTCATCAATGTTGAGTATTATAAATATTGAGAAGTACTATTTGTTCAGTACGACTCCCAATTACTTCATTTTAAGACTATTCTCATAATTTCGAGATAGTTGAGTTTATTGTCAAGGTTTGACATTTTGTTCGTGTCAACCGATAAATTATTATTTTTGAGAATTTACATCAGTCCATTGTTCGGATTGGTGGTAAAATCGAGTCAGACTGGCAGTCCGCCAGATTTGTAAATATTTTCTGGAAGAATTATTTCAAGTTATCTGTACCCCAAATATTCGGGAATTCTGTATTCTACTGGTCAATTTTGGGCAAGAGGCCCATTATAGAGAAAGAGAGACTCGTGTACCGTTTTACGGACCCGAGAATAATTAGGCACTTTGTTTCCATGGTTGAATTGATAACCACTATGATGCTAGTATTCATATATATATATATATATATATATATATATATTATATTGTTGATATCGTATTGTAGCCGTGATCGGGCGAAGTGCGGTGTCATTGGAGGCCGGTATTCTTGGTCGGTTAGTTGATCGCCCCACCGAGATACCGAGAGGTGGAAGACCAGTTCATTCTTAAATCATGAGTGATCAGAGTTATATCAAATGAGTTGTTCGAGTATTCTGTTTCGAGATGAGTAATGAGTCTTTTGAGTATTCTATTTTGAGATGAGTTTTGAGTCTTTCGAGTATGATATTTTCAAGATGAATTTAAGCCAAATCATATTGTGATATCCGATATTAAAATTTTGAGTATTTCTTTCGGTAAACCTTATTATATTTATATACCGAGCAAGAAGAGAACTTGCTGAGCACTATAGTTGCTCATTCTTGCTTTACAACATTTTGTTCAGCTGTCAAGACGTAGAGAGGCGAGACGTCCAGCCAGGGATATAGAGGCAAGTGGAAAGCGCATGGCTATGGTGACAATAATTAGAAGATCCAGATGGAATCTTTATATTTCTACTTTTGTGAACTTTTGTAATATTTTATCTCGAGATGTAACAAGTTGGATTGTACTATGTTGTGAAGACGATCTTGGACCTGCGGAGTGGGACATTTATGCTCCGTTGTAATAAAATTTGGTATTGTTATTGCGTTATCATATTGAGACAATGTGACGACCCGAGTCCTCGGTCAGGGTGGATTTGGGGGCGTTACAAAGACACCAAGGGTTTTCAAGTCTTATACCTTCCTTAGAGTGTTTACTAGCCTCACTAAGCTTTGTATGATCCTTAGGAGTGCTTAAGCTTGCTATATCAACCATGAAACAAGAAAAAAACAAGTTAGTTCTTGAAGAACACTATTCATGCTCCTCTTTCTTGATTTTTTTGAAAATGCAAACAAAGGAATTTAGAGCTAAGATTTTGAGGAGATTAGTTTTATGAAATGTAAGACTCACCATAAAAGTTTCAAGAGCAAACAATGGTTGGAAGTTGGATTTTGGATTTGGAATTAGGAAAGGGGCCGAATGGAATTATTCAAGGGGGGGGGGGGGGAGTGTTTTTCTTTTCTTTTGTGTTGGTTGCTTGAATAATGCATAAAGTGACTTTTTGAGAGATAATATCTCATCTTGGTGTGTTAGTGGAGTGTGATGTAATGGATGATGATTTTTGGAGGACAAGTGTTGTGTTTTGCATGGTTGAAAGCTAACCAAGTGTTTTTGATTTCTAAGTACTAGTTGCATTCTACTTAATCTAGTTACTTGCTAATTACTAGATATTTATCACTTGCTCATGCATGTATCTTGCTTTCTCTGCTTGATTCTGTGTCCGGTTATTGCTCGTTTCGATTGATCGTTCGTAGGAATATTCCACGGATTTCTAGTTAGGGTTTACCGGGAATCTTCCTAATATTAATACTATCATTCTCCATCTTTCTTTATAACTTTCCAATTTATATTCCTTAAATCCATTCGTTAAATACTTAAGGCTATCAGTGTCCAGGGAACTCTCGGAGAAAATAAAAGTGCGGTTTTTCAGAATCCGATAGCTTTTACATACAATTATTTTCCCCTGGATCACTAATACGAACTCAGAAATCCGTTCCGAATACTTCTATATAGTGTCGTCTCATATTATTCTTACTTCCACCAAAACACTATTCATTCTTTATTCTTTACTTATTCTCTTAGGGTTGTACAATTGTCCGTATTCTCTTTTGATCGTTCCCTAACCTTTTTACAGAACCACTGAATTAATCGTTATCGATCTGGGTGACATGAGAATATTCTCCTGCTTGGAATTGCCATATCTTATTCCCTCAGGAAATAGATTATTCTTACCTATGTTGTCACCCTTTAGCATTCTTCAAGACATAGAAATAATAAAGTCGAATTCCATTCATTCTTTCAAAATATCAACTATTACATCGTAGCCGTAACCACTATTCATTCTTACATCATTAAATAAATAAAGTTTTAATTCTACCCAAAATCTGGGTTCTTACAGTGCATGTTTGCAGCAATGATCAGAGAACAGATATTTTAACAAAAGGACTGGCTACTGTCAAGTTTGAGAATATGAGGAAATTATTGGGAGTTAATAACCTGAGTAGACAGGTTTGAGATTAAGGGGGAGAGTGTTGAGAATAATCTCAAACATTTAAATGTTATTTGGTTTGATCTTCCCATGACTTCAAGTAATGGGTTTTTATTTGATTTGATTTTGTCGTCCAACATATCTAGCATGATTTTAGTAGTATGAATAAGTCAAGAGATGATGGAGACTGTTAAGGAAATTACCTTCAGTCATGTGCTAATTTGTAGTGTTTCTGTTATTTTGTTCTCTATATAATTGATGTAACATTCATATTAATAAAATATCCAAAGACATTGTGTCAAGCAAAGCATCTTGTTTATTCCTATAGTTAAGCAGTAATTGTATTATAGAAAAGAAAATATTAGTGAGACTGAATTATTAGATAGTCAGCGGAGAACGAACACAAAACTGAAATTGTAAATGAAATACTAAAAACCCACTCCCGTACCATGAAATTCATAGATATCATATATAGGAATGAGGAACAAAAAATATTGCACCTAGTTATGTTTATGATGAACTCAGATCCAACCCCATCTGTGTTGCACTAGGTACAATAATCACATGAATGTGTAACGACATTCTTACATTAATTACAAATTTGGAAATTTTATCATGGTTCATGTAACGACCCTCTTATTTGGTTTTGATATTTTTATTTACTTATTTGATTTTTGTAATTGGTCTGTAATTTAAACTTTACCTATTTTGAGGATATTGAATTGCAGAAATTGTTTGTGGGAGAGGTAGCCACAAGGAGAAATGAGCACAATATTTTGTTTATATTACATTTATAATTTCGGAGAATATGATTATTTTATTTCATTCAGTTCCAAATTTGATGTCTTATATATTTATGGAGTAGAATGTTGATGTTTCTGTGGTCCCAAAATATATAATATAATTTTCCAGTTCATAGCAATTAATTTTAATATTATCTTTCTATTAAAGGTTGAAGGGATGGGTTAGTGATCAAAGAAATGCAGTGCTGGGGAATAATTGGGTGAATAAATAGATACAATTTATATGCACTGCACTCGTGGAGATTCCACTGTTGTCCTACTGAAAGGAAAAGACAAAAGAAAAAAAAATGGAGAGGGCGAACCATGCAAGAAGAAGGAAAGCGAAGAGGAGACTGAGGAGTTCAAGGATGAGGTTTTTCAAGAATTTTGAAAATTAGTACAAGACAGAGGTTCATGCAGCTTATATGATTTGCAGAGGCTCATGCTTGTAAGGGGTAGAACCGTTAATATGAAACTAGTTTCCAGAAATCCCTGGTTTTAACTTTTGATTGTTGTCGTCACACTCCAGCTCCAGAAATTATGTACGCTGTTACTAGTGAGGCCATCATAGAGGAATTTATTTAAAAAAAGAGCGTGCATTGATGTATAGTGTAAATACGATATGCATGATTCAAATTACTGTAAAGTTGAGAATATGATATGCATGATTGGATTACTGGAAAGTCGAGTCGTCCAAATATCAGATAATAAATATCACTACTATATGCATATCGTATTCTGCTACCAGACTGCATCAGAGAATGGTTTGACAGTCTGTTTCGCTACCAAGTTAGTAGCTCTCTAACATTGATATTTATTCAAATACAGAGGATGAAGTAAAGCCTATAGGCTGCATATAGGTTTGAAAATAGAAGAAAGCTGACAGTAATAAACACAGAAGCAATTTTGGTGTGAATGACCTCAAGGGAATCACATAGAGAGAAAACTATGATAATTAAACTCTTTTCGGTGTACTTCTTTAGATGGATCAGATATGATTGTCCTTAGCTTTTGCTTGCTCTGCACTGGCATGTATCTATATGGAGTTCATTGAACGTGGATTTATGTATACCTATATTTGAGATCAATTTATCTTCTCTCTCGGGAGCCGATTCCAAATGAAAGTTAAATATGTGGATTCTTACAAGTAAGAGTACTGCTCAAGGTTCTATTCTTTAGTACACCGAGCTTGGGTTAATAAAAAAACATCGGTGATTTTTCTAACCGTTGTTATATCAGTGATGTCTAATCCACTTTTTTTCTAGTAGTGCATCAAGGGTAAAAACTTCAAGGTTCAATTGTCTTTCTCTACCATTCGGATGAGGGTTCAGGCATCACACTATCATATAGTAAATTACCTAGAGGTAATTATAGCTTTTGTTTAGAAGATTTTTACCACTACAAGAAAAATGGCCATTTACGACGAAAAAATTTCGTCGTTTTTTCTCGAGTCTTAAGTTTGGATTTTCGTCACAAATAAAAATTTCGTCACAAGTTTTAACTAGGGGACCCACTATATACAATAAAATAATAAACAAATTTACGACAAAAAAAACTGTCATAAATTTATATTTTACGACGGAAAAAACCGTCGTTAGTTAAGTCAACACATTTTAAAAAAAAATAGCACCGGAATCTAGAAATTCCAGAAACCGGCATAAGAACCCGCATCATAAACTGAACCCGCATCATAAACTGAACACACCACCACTACCACCAAATTAGCCGGTTCTACACCCACCTTACCAATTGAACCCAAACATCAACATTCCGGCGACCTCTATCATTCCGGCGACCTCGTTCATGCCACAATGCCGTCGTTTAAACTACCAGCAACTGCTGCCAACTCCTCAACCCAACCATGAATTTAAGCCCCGTTCTACAACCAAACTCAACCAAATCAAACCCACAAATCCACATGAACGGCGAGCTTTCTTCGTCGACCCGACGAACGACGACCACCGCTGCCACACAACTCCGGCCCTGTGCAATCAATAAATTCCATTCAGTACATACACATATAGGATTATTAAATCAATGATTTAAATCCAAAAATATCAAAACCCAAAAATTAACTTACACTTTTTTGTGCCTTCTCTTACAAAAAAAAAAGAATTCCCTCTGCCAGCTCTATCAAATCGTGCACATCCAGAAGTGGTTGACTCTGATATGAGTTAATTAGCAAAAAAGAGACTCTGATATGAGTAAGAAAAGAGTTTGAATGAAAAAAACAATTGAACGGTCCAGATCTTGTTAATGCATCCAACGGCTTCTAGTTGTTTAAAGAAGCACAATCCATGTGCTCATGTATTACCCAATAGTAATGTGACACGTGGCCTAGCATGTAACTTTGGATGTTCTGTAAAGATTTGGACATGAATAAATTAATGTTTCACACGGGGATACTCTCTTCCAACTCACAGAAAAGTCCGCACACAAAATTAATAAGATTATTTGTTAAATTATAAATTTATTATTTTCTAATAAAGAAATGGACGAGGGGTGACTTTCCTTATAAACAAACAAGATTTCGTAATTTGGTTTGTCCCATGTAAAAATCTTTGTACTCAAGTAATTTTAAAAAAATGTTTATCGAAGATCCAATCGTGTTAATATATATTTAATTTAGATATTAGTTTATAACCCGCGCGATGTACGAATTTTTTCCGATATATAATAAATTTTATTTTATGTTACAATAATTTTTATATAATCATTATTTACAATATTTTATTTAATTTACAATCATTGAAATGTTGTTTACAATATTTTATTTAATTTACAATCATTGAAATCATTAATTTACAATAATTTAAATTAGTAGTCAACCATTGATTTGACTAGTACTACTAACTAGTATTTTGTCCCAAAATGTTATTTCTAGTTATTTAAAAATATTTATACAAGTTCAACCGTACTTTAGAAATGTTCTAAAATTTACGAAATATTTACGAGCACTTTAAATTGTTAAGAAAATTGTTCCCTCAAAAGTTGGTCAAATTTCGATATTTTGTCATATGTTTTGAGTCTAAAATATCAAGAAAAATATATTATATGGAAAATATATATTAAAGTATGGAAAATATATTAAGTATTTTAAATAATATTCTCAAAACTTTTCAAATATTTTAAAATACTATCTAAAATACTAATTTATGACGATCCAACCATACAGATGTCAAAATATATTTTAAATGATATTCCCAAATTTTATAAATATTAAAAATTAATTTCATTGGAGATTTTAGTAGATCACTATTATTCAGACTAATACTCGTACCTCGTGCTTCGTCCTAAATTATTGTTTCTATTTTTCTAAAAATATTTCTCGACGATCTAACCATACGAATGTCACAACATATCTATTTAAATTATATTCCCAAAGTTGAAAAAAAAAATTAATTTGGTTAGAGATCTTAGTAGATCACTACTATTCCGACTAATACTCGTAACTAGTACTTCGTACCAGATTATTTCTATATTTCTAAAAATATTTCTCGATGATCCAACATTACGGATGTCAAGACATATCTAATTAAATGATATTTCCAAAGTTTCAAAAAATAAAAAATTAATTTGGTTGGACATATTAGTAGATCACTTCTATTCCGACTAGTACTAATAGCTAGTGCTTCGTTCCAGATTATTGTTTCTATTCTTTTAAAAATATTTCTTGATGATCCAATCGTACGAATGTCAAGACATATATAATTAAATGATTCCCAAAGTTTCAAAAAACAAAAAATTAATTTATGTTGTTGATGTATACATAATAAGAGAAAATATTGAAGAACTTTATGACAGACTAAGAATATCGTCATAATTCTGGGCAACTTATGACGGAAATTTTGTCATAACTTATCCAGAATTACGACGATCTTCTTAATCCGTCATAAGTAACCCATAATTACGACAGATTTTTCCGTCGTAAGTTTCCATCAGAAAAAGTATTTCATTTTATAATTAAATTTAATTACAATAAATAACTTTACGACGGAATTTTTATCGTAAGTTCATTACTAAACGACATCGTTTTTTCACCAGAATAATTAATTCATTTTGTAATTAAATTTAATTACAATAAATAAATTTGCGACGGACGGAACTTCCGTCGTAACGACGGAGATTCCGTCATAAGTTCACTACAAAATGACTTCGTTTCGCCATTAGAAAACGTAATATGTTTTACAAATAAATTTTATTAAAGGGAAATTCTGAATGGTACCCTCTTAAAATTGGCTTTTCTAAATGGTACACAAAATAGTTTTGGCTTCCGAATGGTACCATTATACTATTATGTCATTCTCTGTAGTACACCTATCGTTAACTTCCGTTAGTCAAACGTTATATTGTGGGTACCATTTATAAAAGGCAATTTTAGGAGGGTACCATTGATAATTTTTCTTAAATATATTATTCAGATATTTTTTATCCGATTATTCTTAAAATTACCTCTTCGTATATATGTGATGATCAAAGATAAATAGAATAATGAGAAAATGAAAGATAAATAGAGTAATGAGAAGATGCACTCGGATTGAAACAAATGAGATTCTTTGTTGTTTAGTTAGAGATGATACTCGATTTTTAAATCCAGATTATACTGAATTTGATTATCACCAATTTCACTCAATCAAATTTCCCTCATTTTAATCTAACCCGGCTTTAAGAACTGATATTTAGTCTAATACATATATATGTCTAAATTTTTAGAATAATAGGATTAAAAAAACATAATAGTATATTTAAGAGAAATTAGCAATGGTACCCTCCTAGAATTGCCTTTTACAGATCGTACCCAAAATATAACGTTTGACTAAAGGAGGGTAACGGTAGGGGTACTACATAGAATTACATAATAGTATAATGGCACCATTCGGAAGCCAAAACAATTTTATGTACCATTTAGAAAAGCTAATTCTAAAAGGGTACCATTAAAAATTTCCCTTTATTAAAATAACGAAATTTATGATGAATATTCCGTCGTAAGTTCATGGCTAAAATGAATTTATGATGGATAATTCGTCGTAAGTTCACTGCAATTATTTTTCAATTAAATTTTAATTGTTTGGAGCTAAATTTTATTAATAAAATAATTATCTTACGACGAATTTCATTTTCGTCATAAATTTTTAGCGAAATTTACGATAGTTTTGAGATTCCGTCGTAAGTTGGGCGTGAAAATTGCTTCCGTCATAAGTTGGCCGTCATAATTGGCCAAATTTCTTATAGTGTACGTAGATTAATGGGACACACCTAAATCTCAAACTTTTATCAATGGGAGATGACTTTGATGCCTTTTATGTTTCCAGGAGATGAAAATAGTTAAAATCGGTTGGAGAATGCTTAATAGAATCGACTACTTAGGCAATTTTCCACTGTTAGGCTCAAAGGCAAGCCTATACACATATTATAACAAGCCTATTGTAATATAATACTTTGCATTTATTACATGACTTCTAATTGGGGAACCCTTTGTTTTGATTCTAATCTAGTTTTTGTACTTAGTATAATTGCCACAAATTTGTCTGTATTACAAATACAGTCATGTAATAATTTTTGGAAGAATATCTCTGGATCATGACTTAAGATTAAAGAAGAAGGTTGTGAAATTATATAGTTACAAATTCGAAGAATGCCTGTTAGAGAAGTTAAGAATTCGATATCTCAAGTGTTAGAGCTGTCAAAGTGACTTATTCGATATCTCTGGGATTCTATATGTTAGAATGACTTATACGATTTATCCAGGATTCAATACCTCTAACATTAGAGAAGTCAAATGACTTATTCGATATGTCCAGGATTCGATATGTCAATATTATAACTTATTCGATATCTCTGAGATTTGATATGTCAGAATGACTTATTCAATTAGAGAAGTCAAGAAAGACTTATTCGAGAACTCAGAGTTCTCTAATTCACTGTGAGCAGTTCTCAAATCAAATACTTTTCCAAATCTTGAATGCAATAACAAACAATATTTAAAGACAAAGAATCAACACAAACCAAGGCACCTTCAATGGTCCAAACATTGCAGTGTGCACGTGACAAGCCTACAAAGAAGCTTGGAGAGAAATCAAGGAAAATTAGCTAAAGAAGTGGATATGATCAGTGTAAAAGTAGAAAAAGAAAATTCACAAGATACCAAGTTACACCAAAAAGGATCCAATGCTTTTCTCTCTAAGATCCCATCGGAAAAGCTTTCTCACCTCACTTTGACCACCTCTTCCTGGCTTATTTTCATCGCACATTTGACACGCTCTATCTTTTCTCTACCCTCTCATTCTCCTCTTTTCATCTATACCACTTTTAGCTCAGATCTGTGATCTCTGATGGGCTCTAGGAACTCTGAAAATTCAGGGTCCATGAACTCGGAGGAGTTTGTTGCTTTTGTTGGTCAGAACTATGGTATCACTGCTACTACCTATCACGCACAGCTGCAAGCAAATGAAGTTATGGGAGAGCCTTTATCCCCTGAAACACAAGCTAGGATGAGAGCACAAATCAACTTCATTATTAATGAGGGGTCTGTCCAGCCGCAAACTGGACCTTCAGCTGAGATTTCTTCAAAGGGTTCACATGGAAGCTTAGATAATAAAGTTCATTCGCCACATGAAGTTAGCTCCTTGCCAGGACACCTCATCGATGGTAATGTTTCTCACCCTCCCTATCTTAATGCTTTAGAGCAGTTACAAAATATAGATGTTACTGAACCTTCTAGGATGCCAAATGGGGAAACAGTTAATGTGGCGGAAAAAACTGTTAGTTGGAGTAAGGTTGTTTCAAAAAATGTTATTGAACCAACCCCATGTGCACAAAATACAACTGAGGCTGCGATTACATATAATGATGATGGAACGGCTTCCGTCAATTTCTCGAAAGAATACTTGGTTCGCGCCCAAAAGCAGTGGGAAACTAGTATTATTGGGCATTTTATTGGGGGAAATTTTTCATTTAAATTTGTTAAAGAGCAGGCCTACAAGATTTGGCAAAATAAGGGCTTAACTGGGGTATATTACAGCTCCAAAGGATACTACACTTTCCGTTTTGACAGCTTGGCGGCAAGACATGATGCTTTAAATTTAAGCACGGTCCAAATGGGTGGAAGGACTCTCTATTTGTTGCCATGGATGGAAGGCTCAAAATTTAAAAGGAATGTAGTTGACAAAGTTCCATGTTGGATACGCTTGGTTGATGTCCCCTACTCACTGTGGTCGAAAGATAGTTTATCAGCAATTGCAAAGGTGGTAGGTAAACCACTCAAGTTCGACACTGCCACATCTAGGTTCGAACCTCTCAAATATGCTAATGTTCAAGTCGATTTGGCATATACTTCCCCTAGACCGGATTTTGTTTGGGTTAATGTTTTAAATGTAGAAGGAGTAGAGGAGCAAGAAAAGATAGAAATTCAATATCCTCAACTTCCATATTCATGTAGCCTTTGCAAATGTTTTGGCCACTCTCTTGCTCGATGTGTTAATAACCCGGAAAGAGTCCACAAAAAAGCTAGAACACAGCCATCTACTTCGGCCCCTGCATCAACTTCAAACACAAACGAAATTCATACCTCATTCAAGGAGGAGCACCTAAGGAATATGGAAATGGTTCCGTACGTTGTTGGAGAATTCTGTGGCTGCAAAGTTGTGATGGATGACGATGAAATTTTAAGAGAAATTGAAAATGCTAATGACTTGGAGGAATTTGATACTCTCCCACCAGTTTCAACTACCCATTATGATGAACATGAAAAGCTGCAATCAGATGAAAATCTAATGCTCACTGATGCAGTTCCAATTGCTGTGGAAAATGGGTTTGCAGCTTTGGCAAATCTTTCAGAGGAACCAGATTTAACAATATCGCCACGAAGGAAACGCAAAAACGGAAAATCTCCTGTCAAAAATAATCTACTAGAGGTTGTTCTTAACATTCCAAAACCGCATACTGAAAATGGTGTGGATGCGACTGGTTTCACTAAGGTTTCCTACAGGAAAAGTTCTAGGCTGGCAGGATTGGGAACTCCCCCTAAACAGTTATGATGAATTTCTCAATTTGGAATGTCCGAGGTCTCAATAAAGACTCTCATCAGAGGGAGGTCAACAATTTTCTTTCGGTAAATACGGTTTCGTTACTGGGTTTAGTGGAAACTAAAGTTCGAATGGAAAACTCTATTTCTATTTCTAGAAGCATTAACAAGAATTGGAATTGGATCTTCAATTATGAGGCTCATGACTACGGACGTGTTTGGGTAGGGTGGGATCCAAAAATCTGGACAGTTCGCACTCATGTCAAATCGGCTCAACAGATAACTTGTTTCGTCACTTTCTTGGAAACAAATCTTACTTTTTGTATCACCTTTGTTTACGCTTTTAATAAGCCTCATCAACGTGTCTCTTTGTGGCAGGAAATTGAAAACTTAAGTCACAATATTACTATGCCTTGGTGTGTAAATGGAGATTTTAACTCAACTCTGTCTCTGAACGAGTCTAAGGGAGGTCGCGATTACTGGACTACGGCAATGCAGGAATTCTTAGACTGTGTTAACAATTCAGGGCTAGCCAACATAAGAACGGTGGGTTCGCTGTACACCTGGAATAACAAGCAGACTATGCTAATTCATAAGCGTCTTGATCGTATGCTCGGAAATAAAGACTGGTTCACCACTCTTTCGGAGGCTTTTGTAGTGGTTAAAAACAAAGGTATTATGGACCACTGTCCTTTACTTTGCTCTCTTACAACTCAACGGGAGAAAACAAAGAAGGCATTCCAATTCAATAATTTCCTAACAGGGGTGGAGGGGTTTCAGGAAACAGTTCAAAGGGCTTGGTCTTCTCCGTGGTATGGTGACCCGATGGCTGTTTTAAGTCAGAAATTGAAAGAAGTGCAACGAGCTATTATTGCACTGAATCACAATCATGGTAATGTCCAAAATAACGTCTCAAAGAATCGGCTTGCCCTAACAGAAATCCAGGATTTGCTCAGTTCTGACTGTGATAATATGGCTCTTCTTCAGCTGGAAAATCAGGCCATTGCTGCGCTTCAAAAGGCTCTAGTCGAGGAGGAGCAGTTACTTCATCAAAAATCTAGAATTAAATGGTTAACAGTGGGAGATGGTAACAATAAATTCTTCTTCAATCAAACGAAGTCAAATTGGAACACGAATAAAATCGTGGCGCTGGAAAATGATGCTGGGGTTATTGTTTCAGGGCACAAAGGTATATCACAAGTGGCCACGGAATACTTCTCAAAATCTTTGGGAGCTCCTGACCTTCTTCGTGTAAGAACGCTGGATGAAATTCAATGCCCGCACATCTCTCCAATTCAATCTAGTGCGTTGGAGGCTCCGGTAACAGATGCTATCATCCTGAATACTCTTAAAACCATGGGGAGGAATAAGGCGCCAGGCCCAGACGGTTTCACTGTCGAATTCTTTTTATCTACATGGAACATTGTTGGAACTGATTTCTGCAAGGCTATAAAGTATTTCTTTGCTTCTTCTTCCCTTCACAGATCAGCGAATGCCACTGCCATCGCTCTTGTTCCTAAGGTAAAAAACCCTACCTCAATGAAAGACTTTAGACCTATTTCCTTATGCACTATTCAGTACAAATGCATTGCCAAAATTCTTGCTACTCGTATCAAGCTAGTCATGCCGAGTATAATAAGTGTTTCGCAGTCCGCTTTTGTTCCGGGCCGTACTATTTCGGATAATATTTTGATGGCTCAAGAGTTGTTCAGAGGTTACCAAAGGGCTAGTGGGGCACCAAAATTTGCTTTAAAATTGGACCTCCACAAGGCTTTTGACTCGATTTCTTGGGATTTTATCACTAAGGCTCTTAAATTACATAATTTCCCGGAATCTTTCATAGCTTGGATTCACATGTGCATTTCAACAGCAAACTACTCTGTGAAGATTAATGGGTCTATGACTGGCTCGTTTGACGGCAAGAAGGGTATTCGTCAAGGGGATCCTATGTCTCCTTATTTGTTCTCCATAGCTATGAACGTCCTGTCAACTTTGCTAGCTGACGTGCCTGCTAACTTCACCTATCATTGGCAGTGTAAGGACCTAAAGCTTACTCACCTATTCTATGCGGATGACGTGTTGCTTTTCTCTAGAGGTGACAAACATTCCATATCGCACCTTATGCAATGCATGTCAAATTTTTCGGAATTCAGTGGTTTACGCCCAAACATGACAAAGAGCACGGTTTTTTTGGGCAACTGTTCTGCCTCTCTAACAAACTGGTTTGATTCGAATTTTGCTATTCCTCATGGCGCTCTTCCGGTTAAATTCTTGGGGGTTCCGTTACTATCTTCTAGACTTTGCCATAATGATTGCATTCCTCTTCTCGACAGAATTTCTTCAAAGATCTCTTGCTGGACAAATCTGTTTCTCTCTTTAGCGGGTCGCGTTCAGTTGATTCGTTCTGTGCTATTTGCGATTCAAGCTTTCTGGACAAATAATTTCATTCTGCCGGTTTCAGTCCATGGTCGGATTAAATCTATCCTCACTAGTTTCCTGTGGAAAGGAAATGCTCACTCCAAGGGTGGAGCCAAAGTGAGTTGGGATAGGGTTTGCAGTCCTTTGGAGGAGGGGGGTTTGGGTCTCAAAAAAACGGAGGATTGGAATAAATCTCAAATGATTCTGCATCTTTGTAAGATTGTGTTGAAAAAGTCGTCTCTCTGGTATTCTTGGGTTCACAACACAGCCTTAAAAGGTAAGCATTTCTGGACGATGCCCATGCCGGTGGACTGCTCCTGGATTCTCAGAAATGTCCTTAAACTTCGAACAGTGGCTGCCACTTTCCTTTCATTTAACTTGGGAAACGGTCTGGACACTTCGCTTTGGTTTGATCCTTGGTGGGATTCTCACTGTCTGGCAAATTCTGAAAGAGACCGTATCATTGTGCATTCGGGTCTTGGCCATGAGGCGTTGGTGCATTGCATTATCCAAACCGGAAACTGGACTTTGCCTACCCCCCATTCCCGTTTTCGCCATGTTGCTCCTGGCCTGGTCTCTTGGATCAGAAACTTCACGTTCCCAGCTTTTAACCTTCAGAAAAATGATGTAATCCATTGGAACGGTATTCCGTTGAAAAAGCTGAAAACGGGTGACATTTGGCATTCCCTACGGGTTCCAAAGGCCCAGGTTTCTTGGGCTACTTTTATATGGCATAAACTCAAAATTCAAAGATTCGCTCACATGGAATGGCTTCTTTGCTTGGGTCGTCTACCAACCTCTCACAGACTTATCTCCTTCGGTCTGGATGTTCAACCAAGCTGCTTACTATGCGTAGGAGGTCTGGAGATTGACAGCCACCTGTTCGTCACTTGCAACTACGCCAGTTTCATCCTCTCCAAATTGGCTGGTATTTTAGGAGTTGATGTTGATGGGGAGTCTTGGCAGGAGCTTTTATCTACCTGGGGGTTGCACACGGACGCGGTTCACAGGGTGGTTCTCTTGTTAGCAGCGCAGATCTTTGCTCACCACCTTTGGCGGGAGCGGAATGCCCGTCTGCACAACAAGGGAATCCTCAACCCTTCACAGCTTTTAGCTACTATCATGTCAACCATGAAGACAAAGTTAAGGCATTCTACGTGGTTCCAAAAACATGCAGACCTAGGTCTCTGTAGATGGATCTCCATTTGATCCAGTTCTCTTCCTTTAGCTGTTAGCCGGTTGTTTTCTTCCGTAGCTTTGTTGTAATCATAGGGTGAATCCCTGTTTTTAATATATACATTTTTTAGCAAAAAAAAAAAAGTTACACCAAAATAATATAGAGATAATTAGTTCTCTAATTTGCCTATAACTACAATTGTAATAGTGAGTTGTGCACAAGATTGTATAAGTGCACAAGCCGTCTTCTTTAGTTAAGATTTTTGAAGCTAGAACGTAGAAAATATCTCTATGAAATCAAAGCTGAGAATACAGTTCTTGTGTTCATAGTTTGTAGCAAATCTTTAATCTAATAAAATATTAGATTTGAAGTGAGATTGTGTGTTCTTTATTTTCCACATTACAAATTGATAAACATAAAATGCCTAGCTACTAAGTTATACACACTACGCCTCAAATGACTTTTACAACGATTTTTCATGGTGTTGCCGTTTATAAATGTTGCAATAGCTATGTTGAACATTGCCTATTACAACATCCATTCCTTGTATTAGCGTAGACATGATAAAGTGTGGTCTAGATGTTGAATAAACAAAAACTTTATATTATTATAATTAAAAAATAAATTAAATAATCTTTTTTATATAAAAATAATAAAATTCTTAAAAATTTGTTTATTTATTTTATTGGAATTTGAATTAGAGTGAATGATGCTTTTTTTTGTAAAGTAAAGTATTTTTCAATAATTTTAAATTAACAAATTTTAAAAAATAGAAAAAATATAATTTTTTAATATTATATATATTAAAAATAATTTACATTAAACAAAACTTTACATAAAAAGTAAAACAATTTGTGAAAATGATTTTATTTATTAGATTGAAAATATTAATTTAAATAGGAATGAGTGATGTTTTCTTTAATAATTTTAAAATGAAGAAATTTTGTTAAAAAATGTTTTCAAAATGAAATTATTAAAAAACAAAGAAAACAACACACATTTTGATGAAAGTGCTCGGCCCTTTTGGCCCTTTGCAGACAGTTATTGTCTTAAGTCAAAATACCCAACTCTAACATTAATAAAAAAAGAGATACACTCACTCATTCTCTAGCCGTATTAGGATTTTGTTCGTAAGGGGTTCAGCCCAATTAGGGTTGAGTAGAGCTTTGAGATTCAAGATTACGGTTCGAATTTAAGTTAAGACTTCATCCCGGTTCAATTAGGGCTTAAGCTTAAGGTATCATTCTCCCCAACTTTAATTTTCTACATTTTAATTTGTTAATTTTGTGTTGTTAATTTTGTTAATTTGTGCTGTTAGTTTTTTGTATTTTAGTGTATATGTATATGCTCTTGGGTTTTAGTTTCTATCTATGAGATTAAAAACCCAATTGGATTACCCTTGTTTTGGTCCACAAGGAGATAAAAAATAAAGGAGCCATATATATATATATATATATATATATATATATATATATATATATATAAATAAATATAGGAGGATTATAATTAAAATAAGAGAGAGGAAAAATAGACACAAGAGAGATATAGAGAGAAAATTCGTAGGAATTTTTGTGGTAGTACAAGCTGCCTTGTTTTTGGATTCCCGGAGTTCTACCAGTCGGATCGTCCTGAATTTTGGACAGCATCTTCCTTACACCGATATCTAAATTCTGAACGGTGGAGATCAGACTCGGAGGTCCAGAAGGTCAGTTATTAAGGGGCTGAACAACAGTTTTTGCACCACGGTGAGGGTTAGTCTCCTCGCGGTTAGTTTCTCATTGTTGTATTATTTGATTCCATACTTCTTGACGACTCATTCCAAGAGCGTGAAGGTGATTGTATTCCTCTAGTTTTAACTAGAGAACACTTTGTGTATTCCCATATAATTTATGATAGTGAATTGTTTGGGTGGACTACAGTCCCGTGGTTTTTACTCCTTATCTTTGAGTGGGTTTTCCACGTATAATTTTGGTGTCTTGTTTTTCATTTATTATTACTTTACTTGTTTGTTTCATCGAATGTTCATACGTGTAGGGATAAGTATTGTCCAACGAAGTTTAATTTCGCACTTAGTTGTTACTGTTGTGGTCACTTTTTCCCATCATATGCATGTGTTTGTTAATTGGTGTTCTTAATTTTGTGTTTTGTATTTGTATATATATGTGTATCTGTCTCTATTTCTCTTTTCTCTATGTCTCCCCCCCTCTTTCACTCATTTCATTATATCTTTCTTTCCCTCCATCCCTCTCTGTCTTTCTCTCCCTCTTCATGTGTCTCTCCATCCCCCCCTCTCTCTCTCTCTCTCTATATATATATATATATATATATATATATATATATATATATATATTCGTGTCTCCTTCTCTCTAAATCTCCCTATAATTGTCTCGAAACATAAACAAAGTTGATGATCAAAGGTGATGATAAATTAATACTACTTGGTAACCCGTACGGGCGAGTTTGTTAATTTTTTTATAAATATAATAATAAATAAATATAATGATAACCAAGTTTGATAGTCCCAACAAAAAGGGGATATATAAATATAATTAATAAATAAATCTAATGAAATAAATAAATAAATAAATTATACACATTCACTCATAATCAAAGTTTGATAATGAAATAAGACTTATAGTAGGAGTAAGTGTATGATTATTTATACATAATAATAAATAAATAAATAAATATAATAATAAAATAAATAAATCGAGTGATAATCAAAACTTGGTACTATTGCGCCACAATAAAAAGAGGTTTTGCCTAAAATAAATAAATTATACTCATTCACTCATAATCAATGTTGATTACGTAATAAGACTTATAGTAGGAGTAGATGTATGATTATATATATATATATATATATATATATATATATATATATATATATATATATATATAATAAAAAAAAATATGTAATGATAAATAAATAAATTGAATAAATTAATTAATAAATTGTACTCATTCATTCATAATTAAAGTTTGATTACGTAATAAGACATATAGTAAGAGTAGGTGTATTATTATATATATAGTTAATAATAATATATATATAATAATAAAATAAATAAATTGTACTCATTCATTCGTAATCAAAGTTTGATTACGTAATAAGAGTGGAGTAGGTGTATGATTATATATATATATATATATAATATAGATATATAATATATATATATATATATATATACACAATAATAAAATAAATAAATCGAATGATAACCAAAGTTTGGTACTATTGCACCCTAACAAAAAGGGATTTCGCTTACTAGTAAAGAGTATTGATTGTTTATGGTCATAAGGCATTGTAATTTTGTATACTTGATTAATATTGTGTATGTAAGCCATTGTAAGTTTCTATACTTGATTAATCTGCTTGTATCTCTTGTATTTATTTCTATAAGAACGATCTAATATTGATAATTTTGAAATATTTATGTTTTATTGATCACTCCATTGAATCAAGCATATGACATGGGCTTTTTGTCTTTGAAGGAGTTAGTTATGTTTGATTTCAAAGTCGAATTCATATAGTCTGCTGGGCTAGTGTTGTATTAAAATCTATGTGTTTCGGGGTGAATCGATCAAGTTTGATTATTTTTAAAGTTATTGTTACTTGTCAATCGACAAAGAATATATATTTTATCTCAACATATATGATACCTTCATTTTCAATGTGAATCACTCATGCTCCATGTTTTTTTCGGTATCAAGTTTATTCTTTTCTAATTTCACTCTTCTAATTTACCGTTGTCTTTTATTGTGACAAACATCTCTTTTATTCTATCAAACTGTTGTTGTTTACTTATTTGAACATCAATTTCGTGCTACAGTATTTACACACTAGAATTTATCTATATTTATGCACCAAAATAAACAAAAATGAATATATCATTAACAAAAGAAATCCAGTATTTACACCATTCTTACATCAATGAGCAAAGCCAAAATGACTACTACAATCAAGCCCATACCAAACAAAACCTATACAGGCAACAACATATATTAAGCAAACATGTGACTATATTAATCAAGTCCAAATCATCCTGTCCAGACCAAAACCAACACTTTATTCCACAATGTACTGAAACATAGCCAATCGGATAAATATGCTTTCAAGATTATCTTTCTCATTCATAATTGGAGGCACTCACCTCAAGTTTATTACAATATATCACAATTGTTTATGTAATAAATCCCTAATTCTCAATAATAGAAATTAACATAGTAACAGAACTCTCCATTTTTAATTAATAATAATATTATAGGTAAGTCTCTATTTTTTCCATAATAATATATTAACGTATATGTCAACATCCCCCCTCAAACTCAAGATACTCAAAATCGAGAGTTTACCAAAATTAAAAAAAAATTGAATCATCCACTCCAATCAACATAATCACCCACTTGAATAATCTTTCTCGGTGTAATCAGATCTTCATCCTCGTCTTCATCATCTTTGTCATCGCTGCCACCATAATTGTTTTTGTCACAATTCTTCTCAAAATCTCTCTTTTAGCATTGGTTTGATATAGTCTCTTACACAAATTCATCATAATCGTTGTACTTTCATCTAGTCTTCAACTTCGTACTCAAAATTTTCTTTTTCTTCCATATCCAAGAACTCTCGCAGTTCTTTTCCCACTCTCACCGTTTCCTTTTTTTCTCTCGCCCCTTTGACCTTCCGTAGAATATTGTAGTTTTTTTCTTCCCCACGATCTCTTACTTGTTTTTTTTTCTCGCCCCCACAAACTCTTGTAGGAGTTTTTTTTCTCAGATCCAGGAACTCTCGTAGATTTTTTTTCTCCTCTCACCCACGAACTCTTGCGGGATCTTTTTTTCTCTCACCCACGAACTCTCGCAGGATTTTCTCACACCCACGAACTTTCGTAGGTTTTTTTTCCTCACTGGCTTTGATACCATGATAAAATAGTCGCAAAGTCTCTTCTCATTAATGGTGGAGACACCCGCCTCAAGTTTATTACAATATATCACAATTGTTTATATAAAATATTCCTAATTCTCAATAATAGAAATTAACATAATAACGGAACTCTCCGTTTTTAACTAATAATTATATTATAGGTAAGTGTCTATTTTTTCCATAATAATATATTAACGTATATGTCAACATAATCCCTTGTATTCCAAAAGCAAAAGAAGCTTGTACACTCTAGATCAAAAGAAATAAATCTAAGGGGCCTGATAATTTGTCTAATTGACTTCATCTTCCAGGTGAAAGAAGGAAAAAAAAAATGTTAGTTGCTAGACACTCAGACGAGAGGTACACTAGAGGTGTCCTTGAACAACTTACTACTTAGCCCTGCACTGTACTTACCATAGCTGTTCCTCGGAAATTCTTTATAGCAACAAGCTCCTACAAATAAATAAACACCCATTATATAGTA
The DNA here is from genome assembly GCA_036435485.1 of Saposhnikovia divaricata. Taxonomy (NCBI): domain Eukaryota; kingdom Viridiplantae; phylum Streptophyta; class Magnoliopsida; order Apiales; family Apiaceae; genus Saposhnikovia; species Saposhnikovia divaricata. The sequence goes on along the minus strand of CM071595.1, from coordinate 48,949,317 downwards.
GAAATACAATAACATGACAAGTATCGCGTAAGTGTCTATGTGTTGTTTTGATGGTTAATAATTGATAATTACCAGGCTATAAATCAGTTAAATCAGTTAATAAAGACAAAAACTAGATGTCATTCATATATGCTTCATATACGTAACTAAAGTTGTCAAGTTAGCGATATGTTTTGCACAAAATCTCCTAAGAATCTCTTGAGTATCAGTTCTGCATATTAAACATTAAACATGAAAAATAGCATTCTCAATTTTTCAATTAAAGTAGAAACGTTACAAGTAAGGAGACAAATAAGGGCATACAAAATTATGAAATTTTATTTATGTTGAACTACATAAATAAAAGTAAGGAGACAAATAAGGGCATACAAAACATAAAAAATTATGAACTAGAGCTAACCTCCAACCTATCCAAAGGTTTATGCAAATCACAACCATGAGAATTGGTTACTTATACAAATTGTCATCACATATTTTTTCTCGATGCTAGCAATAAGTTACAAGTTATAAGTTAACTAATAATAGAACTGGAACTTTTAGTACACGAAAGAAACTAACAAGCATCAATAACAATTAACACATAAAACATGAAAAATAGCATTCTCAATTTTTCAATTAAAGTAGAAACGTTACAAGTAGTACCTCCTTGATATGTTAACGTACGACACAAAATTTGGAGCCACCAACCCCGTGTCTGGAACGTGCACAAAGATGTTAGTATTTGTTATACATCAAAAAATAATGAAATTTATATTGACAATATACAAAAAGGGTTTTCATCTTGCGCCATTCAATACAAAGTCCTTTGGTTGATGAAAATGACACCCCACATACCGGTTTTCATATATATAAAGACTTTAAAATTTGTTTAGTAGAATACACCAATATAACATCAAAAGACAGCTAAAAACGATGGAAGTGCATAAACATTCAAAGAAATACTCACCATAGCTGCGGAAAACATCCTGTCCTCCAAAGAAATCATTTTCTTGTATAAAAAAAATAAACAAATTAAAAAATTATTGACTATAAATCAAATTGGAATAACAGAATACTCCTCACCGATTCTTACCCACAAATATTATTTTTATAACAAATGCTCTTGTATTAAAAAAAGAAAAAGAATCATAAAGTTAGGGTTTCAAGTAAAAAAACCCAATTTTAAAATTAAATCCACTATTAATTCGAAATTGTAATTGTACCCGATCACTTACCAATTCAAGATTTCGAGCTTTGAACAGATCGATTTGAGCGTTTAATTGAACAAATCCATTTGGCTTCGAGCAAATCAATTAGTGGATTTTGAGTTTTGTGATTCGAGTATTCCAAACGGTGATATTTGTGAGTTTCAGTATGTGATATAGCTTTTAAGTTGTGAGGTTTAAATTGTATTATAAGAGTTCGGTTGTAATTATGGTGGGGGTGAGTGAGAACGAGAGATCGAGAGCAAAAGTGAGAGAGAGGGGGAGAGAAAGACAGAATGTTATGTTTTTTTGTATTTAGTTTACTATTTCGTTTTTTTTGAAAAAGAGATAGTTGAAAATGGGGGAAGCAAAAATTGAACCGGGGGGGGGGAATAATTTGGTAAACGGGGGGGGGGGGGGAAGAAATTGGTATTAACCGAGAAAATTAATTTAAGTCACGTCTCATTTTTTTCAGCATAACTAGTACATCGATTGTGACGGCTAGTGATGTCTAAACACACAAAGACATCGATTTTAAAAAGGCCAATGTTATTTAATCTTTTAACATCGGTTTCATCAACGACCAATGTTAAATCATGGATATTTATTATAATTTTTCTAGTAGTGAATGATCCTCTTTGCCATGATTCTTAATATCTTTATGAAAGATAATTGAGTTCGTTATGTTTGACTTGGTTCTATTTTTGTTTCATAATGGAAATGGAAGTCAATTGAGTAATTTATTGGAGTATATTTTATTGGCCCTAGTGGCTGTTATAGGCCAGGGGCCCATTAACTTAATGTCTTGATGGTTATATAGGTCGGTGGACTTTTACACTGCATACAATGGGGGGATCACTACTAGGCTTATCATCTATAATGAACTTTTGGGGAATATTTGACTCAGTTATACTTGTGGGGTTTTTTCTTCTTAATTTAGGTATTTATTATTTTAAGAAATACAAATATTGGAGGTTACACTCATTCATTTTGTATTTTCTAACTTTCGTCGACAATCAAAATTAGTGGAGTCATTTGATTAATTTTATTTTAGGGAGTTGTATCATTTTAACCTTGGTATTTCTCATTGTATCCAGAAATGCACATATTTGAATTGATCATAGCTGTTATTCTTCTTCTTTTTAGGAGCGAGCTTGAGGTGGCGCATTTTTCTGTGAAAGTTAGGGAATGGAGGTTGAGATGGTTCGGCCACGTCCGTAGGAGGCCAGCTGAAGCCCCAGTGAGGAGGGTCGAGAGTCTTTCGATTGTTGGGGTGAGGAGGAGAGGTAGACCGAGGAGGTCGTGGGAAGAGCAGCTTAGGTTGGATTTAAAGGCCTTAAACTTAAATGAGACCATGACCGCGGATAGGTGTTCTTGGAGGCGCCAGATCAGAGTGGTGGATTCTCTTTTAGGGAGCGGCTCTGTGGTTGAGAGCCTCATAGTTGGGTTGTCTCGGTTAGATTTATCTTAGAAGTTCGGTTGTTTCGTTCTCATTTCTCGTTTTATTGTCTTCCGTTTTCTAGTTTTGCAGTTTCAGGTAGCTTGGCCATGTGTCATCTTAGATCTGAGTGTTTTGCAGAGCGGAGTAGTCAATCCCCTGGTAGGTAAGCCCCATGTGTTCTAAGCCATGGGCTCAGGTACGACGATGAGGATTTTTCAAATCTTAGATAACCCTTCTGAATATCACACACTATTAGCTTAATGTGCACTTAGCCGGGGGTCTTCACGGAAACAGTCTCCCTACCGTTAAAAGCAGGGGTATGGTCTGCGTACATCTCACCCCCCAGACCCTGCTCTGAGCGGGTATACTGGGTATGTTTGGTTTGGTTTTTTGTTATTCTTCTTTTGTCGTGAGGAAGGAAATTCATATCATAAAGTTAAATCATTTTTAATGGAAGTTTCGTCATTTCCCTTGAAAATTCTCATTTTGTGAAGAACACAAAATTTGGGTGGATATTACCTCTCTTTCATCGTGCATTGACATTGTCTTGGAAATTTATATTCTGAAGATTGTCATGTTGATAAATTTTGTAATATGTTTCATTTCTAGCTTAATGAAATTGCGATCATTAAACTCTAATTATTGTTTAGCTAAATTCTTTTTATTAGTTTCACGTTAGATTGACCTCAAGTAGCATTCTTGCCGAGCCTTATCTGCTCATTCTTGCAATTTTTTTTTATTTTACCAGTTTAACTCAAAGAGAGTGAAACAAGACTACAATTAAAGGAAATGAAGATCAATAGGTTTTTGATCGCAGTAAGAAGGTTAGGATATGTGATTTGGAGGTTTGATTTGACGCAGTGACTTAGTGAAGATTGGATGTAACCATTAAAGGTAAATCATGGAGTAGAGTTATGTGTAATGATTATTGGTTTAGTTTGTAAACCATTGATTTGCAGTGACCAAGGTTCAAGTTATATGAGCTAAATTTGGGGTGTTGCAATTCATGTTCAATTTATTTCTTAGTCAGAGTCATCATCCTTACAAAATTAATATCTCTACATAATGCATTACCTCCTTTGAACCGAGTTTCTTGCCTGTTATCGACTTCACGTAATACTGCAAAAACAATTTACTATGAATAAAGCACATAGGTATAATTTTGTGGGAACCTTTCAATTTTTAAAGCTATTGCACATGACAGGTACTCAATTAAGTTTAAGTTTAATGAATTTTAATGAAGGGAGTAATGCATACAATTTTTTATGATATAATCTACGAAGATATATGATATATTTTTTCATATTATAAACAAGGCCTACCCTAATTCCAAAAAAATTAAACCAATAAAGGAAAGCATGTAAAAACCTAAAGAAAAAACATAAACATGTAGAAATTTAAAGATTAAGCATGATTGCAAAATCGCCAATGGTTGACAAATTAATTAATAAAGACAGGTAGTGAGGTGTCATACCATTTGACCCGCCTCAAATGAAAAAAAAGCGACACATTATGGTAAAAAATATTTTTGATGCGCATTGCGGGAAACGCATAAAATGGTAGAACTTGTTCGGATGTTCAAACCACGCATTGCGCAGATAACAAAAAAAAAAAGAAGCAAATGGGATGTTCAATCCGATTCTTAGATTGGCATTTCCACATTACTCACACTTTGCATATTAAGTTAATAGTAATTTGATCATGTTGAACAAATTTGTTTGATCACTCTTATAATTTATATTTAGATGCACATAACTCTATAACGCAATCTAGTTTAATTTACATACACTTCACATTCAAAATGAATCAAATAAAACAACAATTAAACTCCATCATAACGAGAAATAGATTCAACTACAAATCACTTAAGGCAACACATCAATCAATTACTCAACTTGGAATATAATTGTTGTTGCTATAAGAAATATATTACTTTGTATCGAAAGGCATGGGCCTATATATCCGCTTCCATGAGCTATTTTTGTATGGGCTTACCCGGATCAAGTAATAGCCCATCCATAATCGTATCTGAAGACGTAATCAATAACCTATAAACATGTTGAACCCGATCCCATGAACAACCCAAGAAACAGAGCCCAATACGTGAAAGAAATTATGTAGTTGGAAACCTTATTCTAGAAGGATCTAGCTACACCTCTTTCAATATTTGATTTGATCCCTATAAATAAGGTTATGTAGTCACAACCGATTAAAATACCCTGTCCCAAATATCTCAAAAGCATAAATTGTTTCCATACATTACAACTTTATACTTATTATCACTTTTTCGAAATTCATATATAAATTTTATCTTGAAACTTTGTCCATTACAACAAATCGGCTTCAACAACAGGACATCAACTTGATATAACATTAGATTTCTTACCTTATTGACAGCTCCCACAGAGGCTTGTTGATCATGGTCCACCCTCAGGGCAACCAGCTAGGCCTTCAGGCCTCTCGGCCCTTTAATCCTCTTCGGGAAGGCTTTGACAGCTTCACCCCAATCCAACATAATCATCGGGCACGTTTCATCCAATTACCCTTGCTTCGCCAGATGCTTTCAACTTTCCCGGTCACCATCAAAGCGGTGGATCCGGGAACCGGGTCGGTTCTGGGTGGTAGTTCTGGGTTAGACCTTTCACCCATAGGAGCTTCCCTGACATCATCAGCTAGTATTTTGGATAATTTCACCCGGTGGGATAACTTGTACACAAAACCTTCGGGCCGGGTCAGGGATGATTGGTGGGTCAAGCGGGTGGGGCACAGGGAAGCCAAAGAAGGTGTAGAAATAATCGTTGTCAGACATTAAATCGCCCTTGTTGTCAGAAGTCAGTCTGTTAACATCTTCAGCTAAATCACGGGGAAATACTCCATTGCTGGCGTTTGTTATGCATGCATGTCCAGCAGTTTTATGTTGTAACTGATGGATGGATATTGTCTAATCCTTTTTTTTGCTAAGTCCAGCAGTTTTATACAGTATCTTTTGGATTTTGTATTTAATATCCTAATTATGTCATTTGTTGATCTCATATATCTAATGGTGTACAATTAATAAATCTATTTTCACAACACACACCCGTTAATATCTGTAAGTTGGATTTTATATTTGAACTCATTTTTGAAATGACCATTATTATTATTAAGTTGGTTGTAGATTGGGAAAAAAAATTAAGACAAAACATGGTTGGTAGTAGTACTAATATGATTCAATAACACACATCTATTAAATCTAGCTAGCTAGTTGAGTAAAAAAATTCAGGTTGTTCCAATAATTTACACAAATAGCAAATTATTCTAATTTTAATATAGTGAGCTAAAACTTTTTCCTACATATTTAAATAAATCCATTATTATCATTTATTTGAGTTGTCTTAAGGTACAATTTAAATACTATACATATTTTTAAAAAAATTACAAGTATTAGAATCAGAAATTAAATGCCTAAACTTTTTTAACATGATATGAAATAAAAATCATTTCTAAACATGTATCAAGATTATAATACTAAAATATGTAACATACTTTTATGGCTATATTGCATAATGTTGGCGGTATTTAACACTAGTTAGCAAATTAAAGAATGGCCTACTTTCAAATTATCAAAAAAATAGCTACGTTAATTAGTTCACCATAACAAATAAATTAAATGACTCCTGTTTAATATTCCTTAATGATAGTGATGCAAAGAGGATAAAATTATATTTTATTAATCTTTAATTTTGTAATATACAAACACGTACATTCCTCTTTTTTATCATGATAAAGGCTAGTACCTTTTTTTTTATTCCGCTGACAAGAATGCCAAGCGTGTGTGTATATGGTCAAAAGTACCGACCCATTACGCATTTTGAGAATGCGTAACACCTGTTACGCATTTTCGAAATGCGTAAGATCAATTTTTTAAAATAATAACTTATTACGCATTGGCAGGGAGGGTAACAAATTGTATTACGCATTCTCTGGATGCATAATACACATATTAAGTATGCAGGGAATGCGTAATACATATTTTTTTATAATCAAATTGTACTTTTAATACAATTTATTCGTCTTTCTGAATATTTCTAAAACCCAAAATGAAAAAGTTGAACCCCAAAGGTTAACTGTTGAAATCCTAATGGAATACGGATAAATTTTAAAATTATAAAATTGAATCTGGCAGCCTGATTTTTAAACACTAAACGCTAACGCGTTTAAAAATCAGGATAAGTTAGGATTTAGGGTCTAGGGTTGTAAACAACCCTAACCCTAAACCCTAAGTCCGTATACGGTTTATTCGTCATTCCGAATATTTCTAAAACCCAAAATGGAAAAGTTGAACCCCAAAGGTTAACCGTTGAACCCTTAATGGAATACAGATAAATTTGAAAATTATAAAATTGAATCCGGCGGCCTGATTTTTAAACGCTGACGCGTTTAAAAATCAGGATAAGTTAGGGTTTAGGGTCTAGGCTTTAGGGTTGTAAACAACCCTAAACCCTAAACCGTAAGTCCGTATACGGTTTATTAGTCATTCCGAATATTTCTAAAACCCGAAATGGAAAAGTTGAATCCCAAAAGTTAACTGTTGAACCCCTAATGTAATACAGATAAATTTTTAATTTTTAATTAAAAAATTGAATATTTTTGAAACCCAAATATTGGAACTCGTTAAACCCCGAATGGAAATTATTTAACCCTAAATATTAAGCTATTACGCATTTTATGTTTGGGTATTAAAGTGTTACGCATTTGACATACGGGTAATTTTTTTTTTTACCCACCTAAATATTCCGATGGTTAACAACAATCAAGAGAAAAATCCCATTTTAATCAACCCACTACCCCACTACCCGATGGTTGTTAACAACCATGATGTGCAAATACAAATAAAACTATAAAATACCTAAACATTATTATTTTAATAAAATAAAACAACAATACTAAAAATTCCGATGGTTAACAACTATCGAGATAAAATCCATTTTAATCAACCCACCACCCCACTACCTGATGATTTTTTTTGTTACCCACCTAAGGTATGCGTAAAAGGGGAGGGGGATTTGGGTTTTTTTTGTTATGCATTTTGTAAATGCGTAACAAGTATTAAGCATGTGTCAAATGCGTAACCAACTGATATTATTGACCATTTATGCGGGAATTGTTATTTTGGTAACAGGAGGCCCAAAAAGTTGGTAAAAATGTCATTCTTTTTTTTTTTTTGCTAAATTAATATATATTTAAGAAAGAAAGAATACAAGAGTAGCCCATGCACTATGACAAGCCATAGCGAAATCTATTATCAATCTGTTAGGATTGAAATAGAAAAAACAGTGAAACAAACAAACATTAGACTATTAATTCAGGCCTAGTTAAAACAACATTAGAGAACCAAGTAGATGAAGCAAGCTTTGCTCTAGTGTCAGCCATAATACCCTTCCATAGCGATTGTGGATGAATGACACCCTTATCATGTTTCCTAGCATTTCGTTCTCTCCAAATGAAGTAAGTATACACTTGAATCATCAGAAGAACTATTCTTCGTTTGTCCCCGTCGTGAATTTGAAGGAGGTTTTGCTGAAATTCATTCCAAGTATAACCGTTGATGCCCAGGTTAAAGGTTGCAAGGATTAATGCAAGAACATGTCTGTTGTATAAACAATGCAGGAATAGGTGTGTATCGGTTTCTCGACCTCCAATACATAAGAAGCATTGCTGATCAATCGTAAGTCCAAATCTTGCAAGTCGATGAAGGGTGCTCAGTCTTCCATGGCTTAAAATCCATTGGTGGTGGGCGTATCTTTCGATCTTGAGGTGATGCCACACTACTTTAAACCATAAAACATGGTGGCTACGGTGCCTGATACTTTCCCATATATGCCAAGTTTTAATCTTTCGTATGTCTATAGCATCCCAAAGAATTACATCACGAGAATTTAGATCAAACTTGCGAAAAGTGAAATTTTGCAGCCATGTCGATAATGTAGGGTCTATATGATGGTGCCTAGTGTTTGTTTGAGGGAAGGACCAAGATCCCGAACTGATGATGTCGTGAACTTGAGCCCTTTCAGACATACCACATTGTGAGATGATTGTTGCATTAGTGCTTTGAGCTAGACATTCACTATTCCACCAAGGGTCGAACCATAAAGAAATTGTTGTCCCATCTCCGATCGAATAAGAGATGAACTGGAGGGCTAAAGAACGTAATCTCAATACTTTCTTCCATATCCAAGAACAGTCAGACGGTATGCTCATAGTCCAGAAATGCTTACGCCTGAGAATTGTTTTATTAAACCAAGAGGCCCATAAAGATGGCGAGTGAGTGATGATTTTGATAAGGTGTCGAATGATTTGAGCCTTGTTCCATTCAGAAGTGTTTTTCAAACCTAGGCCACCTTCCATTCTAGGTAGGCAAATAGTTTTCCAACCAATTTTTGCACCTACCTTGTCTTCCATGTTCCCTTTCCAAATGAATCTAGTTAACATAGATTGAATGGTTTCATGTATAGTGTTTGGAAGAATGAAGTGGTTAGACCAGAATGCTTGCATTGCAAAGAGAATCGATTTAACCAATTGAACTCTTCCTGCAAGAGATAAGAAAATAGAGGTCCATATAGAGATTCTGGCTGTGAGCTTCTCAATTAAGGGCATGCAATCATTCACGGAAAGCTGTGAAGAAATAAGGGGCACTCCCAGAAAACGAACAGGAAGGGTGCCTCGAGGAATTCCAAATCTGTCATCAAACCAATTAAGAAGAGTATTAGTGCAGTCACAGAAAAAACTAGTGCTTTTCTGAGCACTAGGAACCAAGCCACTTATTTGAGAAAACCTTTGGACCGAGTCCATGATATGTGAGATGGAAGTTTGATCTCCATGACTGAAGAAAAGAACATCATCAGCAAAAAATAGATGTGTTAGATCCATCTCTCTACAACGCCAGTGGTGTTTAAACCCCATAGGTTTAGGTTTCAGAATTTGAGACAAAATGTTCATGCATAGAACAAAGATGTAAGGAGACAAAGGATCTCCTTGTCGAATGCCTTTAGTGCCTTTGAAATAGCCATGGATCGTGCCATTAAGCTTTACAGAGTACATGGCTCCAGTGATGCACAGTCGAATCCAGCATTTAAAACGAGGTGGAAATTGCATTTTATGGAGGACAGCAAAGATGAAATCCCATTTAACCGAATCAAAAGCCTTGTGAAGATCAATTTTCATAGCACATCTCGATGCCCCTGATTCTCTATCATAAACACGAAATAGTTCTTGAGCTAGCAAAATATTATCAGAGATGTTTCTGCCATGAATAAATGCTGACTGAGCAATATCCACAGTACTAGGCAAGACCAATTTAAGGCGATTTGCAATGATTTTCGAGATGCATTTATAAGCAACAGTACAGAGAGAGATGGGTCTAAAGTCTCGCATATTGGCAGGGGTAAGCACTTCTGGGATAAGAGCTATATTAGTGGAGTTTACACCTCTGTGCATGTTGAGGTCATTGAATAAGGAGAGAACTGCATTGCAGAAACAATCACCTACAATGCTCCAAGTAGCCAAAAAGAATTCCGGATTAAAGCCATCCGGCCCAGGGGCCTTGTTCTTGCCCATCTTCTTTAAAGTTGAGTAGATGATGTCTCTAGTTACAGGAGCTTCAAGCATTGCAGCTTGAGTTTGAGTGATATTCGGACAATTAATCCCCTCTAGAATATCATCATTTTCCAGAAGAGAGGTATGATTAGGGGAACCTAGAACATCCGTGAAATAATCCACAGCAATTTTTGCACAATCTCTTTGACCATTTAACATCGTTCCTGATTGATTGACCAAAGCTAACACCTTGTTTTGGTTCCAGTTCGACTTGCACTGATTGTGGAAGAATTTATTGTTACCATCTCCTTTGGAAAGCCATTTTACCCTAGATTTTTGAAGAAGTAAAGACTCCTCCTTCTTCAATCATTTTATTCCTTTAATCATTTTCTCTCTCTCTAAATCTCCTTCCTTCTTCTCATATTTAATTGTTCTTATTCCCTATACTTCATTTTCTCTCCACCCTCTCTCTTTTTTTTTCTCTCTATCTCTAAATTTCTTCATCTTTCCCTCCACCATTTTATCTTCCTCTTTCATGATTAGGTATGGTAATATATCTCCTCAACCCCTTTCTTCTAAAAATATAATATAATATATAATTTTGTTCATCGAAATTATTATTAATTCAAAGAATATATTCAGTCAAATATGAACTTAATTAAGAGTAAAACAATGATGACGATTCTTAAAATTCTAGACCTATACCATGTGACTATAAGATTATTAATTGATTATAGATATGAGATTAAGTTCCATATTGATTATATTCATATATATACATATGTGCATATACATTTTGTGTATGTAAATACTTTAATAATGATGAAGAATGGGTCTCAAGATTCAAGAAGATTGATGGAAGATCGTTCTTACTAATTAAAGATTAAGATTAATGGGTTGGTATTGTTTAGATGGTTAATTATCTCTGGAATTAAGGGCGTTTGTATTCATTTAATGTTAGCCACTTGATTAAACGCAAAGTACATGTTTAGCCAACATTTTTTAAAATCGAAAACCCCGCTACTAAATTGCAAGTATATGTAATTTATGCCACCATTCTCATACTAGTAGCTCATTCATTATATTATACTAGTTTATAACTCGTGCAAAGTACGAATTACTTTTAATTCTTATAATTTATTTATAGTATTATATGATATTATAAATATTAATTTTAATATGTTATGGAAGAATTCGAACCATAAATATTTGTATATAATAATTTTTAGTATTAAATATAAATTAATATGTTGTTGATGTATATAATAACTTTTAGTATTTTGTATCTAACAGTCATGATCTATTTAAATTGAAAATTTAACCATTGTCAATAATTTGGTTAACCAAACTACAAACTACAAATGATCTCTAGTTTACTTATAATAATATAGTATAGATAGTATAGATTTTTAACACTTTTTTTTAAATTTTTTAAAAATATATTTTTGTGCCTTATTGGAAAATTTTGTTGTTTATAATAAATAAATTAATATTTTTAATATAATTTTTTTAGCTTATTATTTTTTGGAAAGTCTTAACAGTTTTTTTGGAAGGCGTTAACAAACCAACCAACTAACCAAATATACATTATTTTTCTTATAATAGCATAGTATAGATAATAGTATATAGTATAGATTTTTAACACATTTTTAAAATTTTTTAAAATATATTTTTGTGCCTTATTGGAAAATTTTATTGTTTATAACAACTAAATTAATATTTTTAAAATAATTTTTTTAGCTTATAATTTTTAGGAAGGTGCTAATAATTTTTTTAGAAGACGTTAACCAACCAACCAACTAACCAGATATACCTTGTTTTACTTATAATAATATAGTATAGATAGTATAGATATAGTATAGAAGAGTTTGTTATTAGGTAAAATAAAATTTTATATGCATTTAATTTATTTTTTATATTTTGGAAGTATGCACAGATGTTTTTAATATTTTAATTCAAGTAAAATTGAAAGAGTATGTAACTCAGTATTGATTGGGGTATAACTAAAAGAGTTTGTTATTAAGTAAAATATGTGATTTATAATAAAATTTTATATACATTTTATTTTATTTTTTATTTTTTGGAAGGCGTTAACAAATTTTTTGGGAAGGTGTTAACGAACCAACCAATTATACCTATTTTGATTATAATAGTGTAGTATAGATAATAATATAGTATACATATAGTATAGAAGAGTTTGTTATTAAGTAAAATATGTGGTTTATTTTTTATAAAATAAAATTTTATGTGCATTTTAATTTATTTTTATGTTTTGGATGGATGCACGAATGTTTTTATTAATATTTTAATTCAAGTATAACTGAAAGAGTATGTAACTCAATGTTGATTGGAGTATAACTAAAAGAGTTTGTTATTAAGTAAAATACGTGATTTATTTTTTGTAAAATAAAATTTTATATATTTTTCATTTTATATTTTTATGGAAGGTGTTAACAAACTTTTTGTGAAGGCATAGTATAGATGATAGTCTTTTGACCAAAATTTGTAAATAAAGTTCCGTAATTTCTTCAAAATGAATGGAAAAGCTATACCACCAACCTGAAACATCTTTCTACCATGCATGAATTGTAATGAACTCAAATGTAAGACTCTGAGAACTACATGAGTTATGGTCTAACGTTCAAAATGTTGGGCATTTTCACATATGCTAATTACAAATATAAATAGTATCGATAACTGTATATATTTTTTAAAAGAAGAGATTTTAGTTAGAAAGTTAAAAAAGTTAATAGCTGAAAATGGTTATTGGTTAGTTATTGAAGATTGTGTTTTGTTTTTTATAATTAGGTAAATAATTAAGGGTAATAAAGTAAAATAATTAAATAAGGTAGGTACTGTACAACCAAAACTTTCTGAAAATTTAATTTGTTAGTTATTGGTAATCATAATAATACTATTTTATTTTATTAAATATAATTGCTTGTAGTATTTTTAGAATATAAAAGATAATGTGTTTTACCTAAGAATAAAATTAATTAGTTATTAAAAAAATAGAAAATGTAATATGTTTTACCAATAATAAATATTTAAGTAAGGATATTTAAATAAGAAAAGAAAGTTTGAAAATGAGATATTTTAGTTAGAAAATATAGAAAAGATATTACCTTTTAGTGGAAAAGGTAATCAATTAGTTATTAGTAATTATAATATTATTAATTTTTTTCATTAATTTGGAAGACCATATATTTTGAAAAAAGAGATTCTAGTTAGAAAAGTTAGTAAAGGTAATAGTTGAAAAAGGTAACTGGCTAGTTATTGTTTAGAAGAAAATGAGATATTTTAGATGAAAAAAATATAAAAGATATTACATTTTAGCTAAAAAGGTCATCAGTTAGTTATTAATTTTAATATTATTAGTTTATTTCGTTAATTAGAACGACCATATATTTAAAAATAATAGATTTTAGTTAGAAAATTAAATAAGGTACTCACTCCGTCCCTTTTTAGTTGGCAGATTTGTAAAAAAAATTTGTCCCTAAATAGTTGTCACATTCATTGTTCCAATACATATTTTTACCAATTTTTCCATATATACCCCTTTATTTCTAATACCAATGTTTGACTTTGTATTTAATATATACACTCATAACTCATCATTTAATGTTATGAATAAGGACAAAAATGGAAAAAAATTATATAATTAATTTTTTCTTAATATGTGTGTTTTTTGCAAATGTGCCAACTAAAAAGGGACGGAGTGAGTAATAGCTAAGAAATGAAAGTTTGAAAATGAGATATTTTAGTTAGAAAATATAGAAAGATGATATAACTTTTAGCTGGAAAAGGTAAACATTTAGTTTTTAGTAATTATAATATTATAATTTTTTTTCCTTAATTAGAAGGACAATATTTTTGGAAAAAAAATGATATTTTAGTTAGAAAAGTTAGAAAAGGTAATAGCTGAAAAAGGTAATTGTTTTAGTTAAAAATATAAAAGATATTACCTTTTAGCTAAAAAGGTAATTATTAGTTAGTTATTAATTATGATATATTAGTTTATTTCATTAATTAGAACGATCATATTTTTTAAAAGAAAAGATTTTAGTTAGGAAGTTAAAAAAGTTAATAGCAGAAAATGGTTATCGGTTAGTTACTGAAGATTGTGTTTTGTTTTTTATAAATAGGGTATAATTAAGGGTAATAAAGTAAAATAATTAAATAAGATAAGTAGTACTGCACCGTACCAAAACTTTCAATGTTTCATCTTTTATATAATAGTATAGATTCTATTGTTCGTCAAAAAAAAATTGAATCAATTTCCGCTAAAATTGTATTCCAGATTAATTTCAAGAAACTAGCAGTTGACTTACCTTTTGTTAAAAAATGATACTTTGTGCGAAATAGTAGTACGAAAAGATCGCAATGTTCCCTCTTTTTTCGAATATACTAGCAATGATTTGTCCCTCTGCCTCTTTCAAGATTTACACCATATCCATTTTCATAATTCAATATCAAACCGATTTTCATAAAATAACAAATCTACTTATGTACCACACTTTTGTATACTCCTATCAAAATGGTGAAAAGATTTACACAAACTGAAAGAGAAGTCATATTTAATTTCTTGTTACAAAAATCAGTCCATGGTAAATTGAAAAGAGGTTGTATACTTGAAACTAGTCACAAATTTTCTTGTTCCATTAGCACTGTTAAAAGAATATGGTTGCAACCTAAAAACACTTTCAGCAGAGGATTGCCAGTTGATGTATCCTCGAGTTTAAAGGGTAGGGTGGGTAGAAAAAAAATTGAAATTGATCGAGATGTGGTCTTCCAAGTTCCTTTACGACGTCGAACAAATATACGATCGCTAGCAAGTGCTCTAAACATGGCAAAATCTACTCTTCATCGGTGAATCAAAGAAGGTAATATCCGATCTCATATATACAAATGCCATCAAACCTCAACTTACTCATGAAAATAAAGATGCCAGGTTAGCATTTTGTTCACAAAAACTTAAATCTGAATCATTGAATATAAAGCCTGAGTTTGAGGAAATGTTTAATGTTGTCCATATTGACGAAAAGTGGTTTTTTCAAACTAAAGAAACCGAGAGATACTATCTATTAACGGAGGAAATCAATCCTGTAAGAACATGTAAAAGCAAAAGATTCATCACAAAAGTGATGTTCTTCGTGGCGGTTGCTCGTCCACAATTTGATGATGATAACAATGTACTCTTTGATGGCAAAATTGGAATTTTTCCTTTTGTGTATAAGGAACCCTCTCAAAGGAGTAGTAAAAATTGAGTTGCCGGTACAATGGAAACAAAGGCTTGTACATCAATCACTAAAGATGTTTACAGAGCATGTCTGCTTGATCAAGTCCTCCCTCAAATTCATATGGCAAAGAAAGATGGATTCGATATTAACTTGGTTTGTCAACCACCAAATAGTCAAAAATGTACTTGATCTTTGCTTCTTTAGATCAATACAAACACTACAACATCAAGAAGCTCCAAAGAATATTGACGAACTGCGTGCTCGGTAGACAAAGCTTTCAATGAATTATCACCCCATTGCCTTAATAATGTATTTTTATCATTGCAAACATGCATTCTTGAAGTCATCAAATCTTTTGGTAAAAACATTTAAAAATTGCCACACATTGGCAAGGACCAGTTAACAAAAATCGAAAAACTTCCTTTGACCATAAGCTGTGTTGTGGTTGATGTACAACAAGCCGTGGCTTTTTTACAAACTCTTTAGCTCCTGGGGTTATGTAATTTTTGTTAAAATATGACTTTGGTCTTCTTAAAATGGAGTGGTACTGGTGGTTGCATGTAATGGAGTACAATGTGTACGAAAGTTTGTTTGTATGACTTTTGTAATCAAATTATGATGACTTTTGCATATGTGTCTTTACTTACATTAATGTATCTATCATGCACGTGTACTATATTTTGAATCCAAACTCATTTAAATTTACTAGTACTCTAATATTCTAAAAAGGGGTACCTTTTATAAAGTTAGAGTTCATATATTTTTGGACATCCCAAAATAGAAAGTACCTCACATAAAATGGGACGTAGGAGTAATACTTTGCGGAAAGAAACCGTACAACTACTCTAACTGTTCCACCTTGCCACGCTAGTGTACATGTATTATCGGACCTTCTTATATATGTCGACAACTAATCAAAATGAAGATTATCTTTTCTAAATACTATCTTTCATAGTGTCATCACATACCATGTGAAACCTAGAGAAACCTGATTTTTAAGCTCTTAACAATACATTTAACGTCCACCAATGCTTTCTTGCATCCAAATCTAGTTGCAATCTATTTCTAGTTCTTCTCATTATCATGGATATATGTTATAAATATACTTTGTTAGTTGATCGACAATATACTTTTATTTATCTATTGCTAGTTGTTCTCATTATCATGGATATATATATATATATATATATATATATATATATATATATATATATATATATATATATATATATTATTAATAAAATTTCTAGTTGTTGTCATTATATATATATATATCTATTGCTAGTAGCCCATATAAATTTGCTTTACTGTGATAGCAAAGCTAACTACTGCTTTGAAGAGATAATAAATATTAATGATCCAAGTCCATCTATGTCGTGCTACGGTACTCACATGAATGTCTAACAACGTTCTTACATTAATTACAAATGTGCAAATCTTTAACATGGTTCATTTTATTTATTAATCGGCCGAAATCCTCTACCTCAACGAAAATCTTTACGTAACGCATTACCTCCTTATTTGAACGAAGTTTTTTGCTCTTAATCGGTACCTAGTAATACTATAAAAAGACAGTTTACTATCAATAAATCATATATTATTCTGCAGGAATGATACATGTGCATAATTAACAGTGTCCCTATTTTTAAGTTATTTTGCATTGATTTGGATTTTTATTTAATAAATTCATTTGTTTAATTGTAACCATCAAGGAGTCATGATTGAATATGGATTGTTGCTTAAATTACAAGAGTTGGAGATTAATTTAATTAAATTTCGATTTTATGAATTGCTTCCTAGTGTTCATTATGCCATAATTAGAGTTCTAGAAGTCCGTTTTAAATGATTCAAAGGCCCACATAGAGCTTAGGAGATGAGATTAATCTCAGAAGTGATATTGAATTTAAAATACATCCAACCACATCAGCCCAAACATAGAGCCCAAAAGTAAACTATGAATTTTCTTTCTTGGAATTCAATTCCGATCGAGAAATCTACTTGTATTTGCATTAAATAATTAAAAATACTTTTAGTAGTAATACAATATTAGATGATACATCAGAACTAGAGAGACTACAAAGGAGGAGGACAAGCAATCAAAAAGGAATTCAGCCATTGAAGACATTCAATTGGCTTTGTTTTCTCTTATCTTTTTATATCTCTTCTTATGAACATATTTTGGTTAACATGGGATAATTTTGATTTGTTGATTATAAACAAAATTTATTAAGTTGTAATTTTTTATAGAACCCTAGTATGAGATTGTTGGTGTTTTTATAAGAAGTACTATATGTAGTTTACAATTTATTTGTTCAAGTGGATTTCATGTTTTATATTTGTTATTGTTTGGCCAACTCTAGTAGATGATGAGTTAATTATAAACTTAAAGGGTTAAAACTAATTGACACAATACATGAATAGTGCATTCTGTTGATATTAATTTTGTGACGATATAGACATATATTGTTACCTTGCATAACCGTTGAAATTGGTGCTTAATTGTATTATGGAAGTTGAATTGGGCATAGACATATGTTAATTTAATTACAGAATCTGTAATAGTATTTTCTAGAGAAACCTATGCTCGTTGAATTTTTGGTTAGTAGAGTGTGATTCGGCTATAGTGTTATTATGTTAAAAAATTAATATGGGCTCTTAACAGATCCATTACGAGAATTGATGACAATATTGGGCCGACAATAACACTACACCATATATGATCTTTGGCAACACCCAAAATAAATGTTAAAAATGCTAAAAAAATGTTACCATAAGATTTAAGGCAACACTTTGGTCAATTTTGAAGGTGTTGGGAATTTGCATGTGGGCTTAAAGGTTAAGCTAACACATTTTGTCAAAACTATGGTAACATCAACGTCATGTTACCTTAGGCACTTATGCCAACATTTCATGAAAAATAGCAACACTATTTCCGGTGTTGGCATAAAGTCCATGGCAACACTGTCTACTCAACACGAACACCTTTGCGATGTTGCCATATAGCCTATTCCAACATCTTTGCCCCTCTACAGCAACATCAGTTGATTTAATAGTTCACATTTTTGCCAACATCCTAACATGTTATAGTAACACTTTTTAGTTAACATTTTTCAAGTTTTAGCAACATTTTTATAGGCTATGGTAACATTTTAGTAAAAAAATTTTAACAGCATGCTTCCTAAAATGAACCAACCTAATATAAACATAATGATGAAGCCAATTGACTGATGCCAACTGATCAACATATATAAATTAACTTCCAAACTAATCAACATATATAAATTATCCAAACAAACTGTTGGCAATAGTCAAACCAACGATTACATAAACAAATCAAAGTCAAACGTAGTTAACAAGTTAATTAGAAAGCAAAAGATTTTGTCAAACATCGTTAACAAGATAGAATTAAGCATCTAAGTTCATAATTTCCAGCTGCACCTAAGTTAATAATGTCTCAAAAGATTTCATAACTACTAGCTAGACAGAAGCATCAAGAAGCTGTGTCGGCTTCACTTGCATCACCGTTGTTAGGTGGATTCATAGTACTTAACTCGTCAATATCAACCTTCAGCAGCTCCGGACACTTCTCTGCCAGTTTGGACATCACCATCTTAATATTTTCTCGAACCTGCTTCTCCAATTTTTCATCCATCTCCTGCGCATCCATACATGATCTACAATTCTCTTAACCTCTTCCGCTAAAATGCACACACACATCGAGACATAAACCATCACATTCCGTATCAAACTGATTCCGAAATTACTTAACATTCCGTATCATATTAGTTATACTAGGGACTGGACATGAGTACTCATGGGATTTACTGCTATGAACTGACAAAGATTTGCTAGAGAAACTCTATATCAGTTTGAAAAATAATACTAACACTAACATGAAAAATAATGTGATACTTTCAATAATAGGCACACATAATAAACTTAAGCTCCGTTAACTGGAATTTGGAACAGATTTAATTCGAAACTAAATAACTAAATAAAAGATTTCACACAGCACAACTATATAACTCATTCAACAACTATAATATATAACAATGAACAATTTAATATATAAATCAATATAATGAACAAAATAACAGATACCATACTAACATACTATAAATAATGCCTACAAAACACAAAACATGATATTGTAAAATCGTACATTACAACGGCCATGTTTACGCGTTTTCCAAAGTTTTTAAACTTTATCACGATCTTACCAAGATCAAATCAACCACCCAAACACATGATAAACATCATGACTAGTCTAACAACAACTCATCTTAACCATTACATGGTTCATAAACCAAATCACAACCATAACAACTACTAACATGGATCTAAGCATAACATAACATACTAATCACTAAATCATCCATTAAACTCATAAGATCTTAAAAAGACACCAAGAGTTTTCAAGTCTTATACCTTCCTTAGAGTATTTACTAGCCTCACTAAGCTTTGTATGATCCTTAGGAGTGCTTAAGCTTGTTATATCAACCATGAAACAAGAAAAAAACAAGTTAGTTCTTGAAGAACACTATTCATGCTCCTCTTTCTTGATTTTTTTGAAAATGCAAACAAAGGAAATTGGAGCTAAGATTTTGAGGAGATTAGTTTTATGAAATGTAAGACTCACCATAAAAGTTTCAAGAGCAAACAATGGTTGGAAGTTGGATTTTGGATTTGGAATTAGGAAAGGGGCCGAATGGAATTATTCAAGGGGGGGGGGGGAGTGTTTTTCTTTTCTTTTGTGTTGGTTGCTTGAATAATGCATAGAGTGACTTTTTGAGAGATAATATCTCATCTTGGTGTGTTAGTGGAGTGTGATGTAATGGATGATGATTTTTGGAGGACAAGTGTTGTGTTTTGCATGGTTGAAAGCTAACCAAGTGTTTTTGATTTCTAAGTACTAGTTGCATTCTAATTAATCTAGTTACTATCATTCTCCATCTTTATTTATAACTTTCCAATTTATATTCCTTAAATCCATTTGTTAAATACTTAAGGCTATCAGTGTCCAGGGAACTCTCGGAGAAAATAAAAGTGCGGTTTTTCAGAATCCGATAGCTTTTACATACAATTATTTTCCCCCTGGATCACTAATACGAACTAAGAAATCCGTTCCGAATACTTCTATATAGTGTCGTCTCATATTATTCTTACTTCCACCAAAACACTATTCATTCTTTATTCTTTACTTATTCTCTTAGGGTTGTACAATTGTCCGTATTCTCTTTCGATCGTTCCCTAACCTTTTTACAGAACCACTGAATTAATCGTTATCGATCTGGGTGACATGAGAATATTCTCCTGCTTGGAATTGCCATATCTTATTCCCTCAGGAGATAAATTATTCTTACCTATGTTGTCACCCTTTAGCATTCTTCAAGACATAGAAATAATAAAGTCGAATTCCATTCATTCTTTCAAAATATCAACTATTACATCGTAGCCGTAACCACTATTCATTCTTACATCATTAAATAAATAAAAGTTTTAATTCTACCCAAAATCTGGGTTCTTATAGTGTATGTTTGCAGCAATGATCAGAGAGTAGATATTTTAACAAAAGGACTGGCTACTGTCAAGTTTGAGAATATGAGGAAATTATTGGGAGTTAATAACCTGAGTAGACAGGTTTGAGATTAAGGGGGAGAGTGTTGCAAATAATCTCAAACATTTAAATGTTATTTGGTTTGATCTTCCCATGACTTCAAGTAATGGGTTTTTATTTGATTTGATTTTGTCGTCCAGTATATCTAGCATGATTTTAGTAGTATGAATAAGTCAAGAGATGATGGAGACGGTTAAGGAAATTACCTTCAGTCATGTGCTAATTTGTAGTGTTTCTGTTATTTTGTTCTCTATATAATTGATGTAACATTCATATTAATAAAATATCCAAAGACATTGTGTCAAGCAAAGCATCTTGGTTATTCCTATAGTTAAGCAGTAATTGTATTATAGAAAAGAAAATATTAGTGAGACTGAATTATTAGATAGTCAGCGGAGAACGAACACAAAACTGAAATTGTAAATGAAATACTAAAAACCCACTCCCGTACCATGAAATTCATAGATATCATATATAGGAATGAGGAACAAAAAATATTGCACCTAGTTATGTTTATGATGAACTCAGATCCAACCCCATCTGTGTTGCACTAGGTACAATAATCACATGAATGTGTAACGACATTCTTACATTAATTACAAATTTGGAAATTTTATCATGGTTCATGTAACGACCCTCTTATTTGGTTTAGATATTTTTATTTACTTATTTGATTTTTGTAATTGGTCTGTAATTTAAACTTTACCTATTTTGAGGATATTGAATTGCAGAAATTGTTTGTGGGAGAGGTAGCCACAAGGAGAAATGAGCACAATATTTTGTTTATATTACATTTATAATTTCGGAGAATATGATTATTTTATTTCATTCAGTTCCAAATTTGATGTCTTATATATTTATGGAGTAGAATGTTGATGTTTCTGTGGTCCCAAAATATATAATATAATTTTCCAGTTCATAGCAATTAATTTTAATATTATCTTTCTATTAAAGGTTGAAGGGATGGGTTAGTGATCAAAGAAATGCAGTGCTGGGGAATAATTGGGTGAATAAATAGATACAATTTATATGCACTGCACTCGTGGAGATTCCACTGTTGTCCTACTGAAAGGAAAAGACAAAAGAAAAAAAAATGGAGAGGGCGAACCATGCAAGAAGAAGGAAAGCGAAGAGGAGACTGAGAGATGAGGAGAGTTCAAGGATGAGGTTTTTCAAGAATTTTGAAAATTAGTACAAGACAGAGGTTCATGCAGCTTATATGATTTGCAGAGGCTCATGCTTGTAAGGGGTAGAACCGTTAATATGAAACTAGTTTCCAGAAATCCCTGGTTTTAACTTTTGATTGTTGTCGTCACACTCCAGCTCCAGGAATTATGTACGCTGTTACTAGTGAGGCCATCATAGAGGAATTTATTTAAAAAAAGAGCGTGCATTGATGTATAGTGTAAATACGATATGCATGATTCAAATTACTGTAAAGTTGAGAATATGATATGCATGATTGGATTACTGGAAAGTCGAGTCGTCCAAATATCAGATAATAAATATCACTACTATATGCATATCGTATTCTGCTACCAGACTGCATCAGAGAATGGTTTGAGAGTCTGTTTCGCTACCAAGTTAGTAGCTCTCTAACATTGATATTTATTCAAATACAGAGGATGAAGTAAAGCCTATAGGCTGCATATAGGTTTGAAAATAGAAGAAAGCTGACAGTAATAAACACAGAAGCAATTTTGGTGTGAATGACCTCAAGGGAATCACATAGAGAGAAAACTATGATAATTAAACTCTTTTCGGTGTACTTCTTTAGATGGATCAGATATGATTGTCCTTAGCTTTTGCTTGCTCTGCACTAGCATGTAATATGATACGTTCTCTCGTTATCAAATGGTCCAGGCTCACTTGTTCACATGTGTCACCATTTGTCTTATGTTAATTAATTTTCTATTTGTAATAAACTTATGAGGGCATTTCAGTCTTTAGTTGTAGAAGAATCTTTTCTGTTATTGAGGTGGCACTACATGTGGTGATATAAGGATGGATGAGAACAATTGATTGGCAGCTTTCAGATCTATAATATTTTGAGCCTTTGTCTCCTATTTGTTTCTCTTGTGTTCTTTCTTGAGATTGCTCGAGCTTTGATGTTTCAGTCAGGACTTCAGCTGTCTTTTTGGGGAGAATCTGTGCTCACAGCAGCCTTCATAATTAACAGGTTACCTTCTCCAGTTCTTAAAAATAAGTGTCCTTATGAACTGTTATATAAAGAGTCTGTTGATTATGATGTGCTAAAATGTTTTGGATGTTTAGCATTTGCTGTAAACCCCACACATAGTTCCGATAAGTTTGCTCCTAGAGGAACACCCTGTGTCTTTGTAGGGTATCCCCCAACTCAGAAAGGATATCGTTTGTTGGATTTAAGAACCATGCAAATGTTTGTGTCTCGAGATGTCACATTTAATGAAACTGTTTTTCCATTGAATGTGACAACTCCCAAACCTTATATGCTTCCTTTACCAACTGTGCTAACTGTTAATCCAGTCAATTCTTATATTGATGATGAGTTTTTTGCCGAATCATCATTGACAACCCAGAAAAATTCAACTGTACACAACACTGTAGACTCTCTTCCTCACAGTGCTTCAAATATACCTAATGAGTCCTCTGTAGACCCTCCTATTACTCCTGTTGATCCTGTAAGTCTAGATACTTGTGATCAGCAGCAAAATCCTCCTAGACGTAGCTCCAGACAACACAAACCTCCCTCTTGGATGGCACCTTATGTTACCAAACCTTTTCCAAACCCATCTGTCAATCTTGTCACTGTAACAGACCAACCTGTACCAGCTGTGTTCAACAGTTTTTTGACTTCTTTGATAACTCACAAAGAACCCACTTCATTTAAAAATGCTGTTCAAGATATACACTGGGTCAATGCTATGAATCTTGAGTTAAGTGCTCTCGAAGACAATGAGACATGGGACATAGTTCCATTACCTCCTGGTCACAAGGCAATTGCCTCCAAATGGGTTTTTAAAATCAAATACACTCCTCAAGGCACAGTTGAACGCTACAAAGCAAGGTTAGTAATTCTGGGATGTCGACAAACATATGGAGTTGATTATGAGCACACTTTTGCTCCTGTTGCCAAGATGACAACAGTTCGAGCATTGCTAGCATTAGCAGCTTTACAAGATTGGCATGTAATGCAAATGGACGTGACTAATGCTTTTCTGCACGGAGATTTGTATGAGACTGTTTACATGAAGCTGCCCTTGGGATATACACAGTATGGGAGTCGAATTGTGCTAAACCAGGGGGAGACATGTGCAATCAAGACTAATTTGGTCTGCAAATTAAAGAAATCACTTTATGGCCTCCGCCAAGCTCCTAGAAATTGGTTTGACAAACTTTCTAGCACTCTTATCAATCTCAATTTTTTTCAATCTCTGTCTGACTATAGTTTATTTACCCTTACAACATCTACTTCGATCACTTTAGTATTAGTGTATGTCGATGATTTGTTGTTAGCAGGCAACAACCTTGCAGAGATTGACAAACTTAAACACATGCTGTCCAGCACATTCAAAATAAAGGATCTGGGAGATGTTCAATACTTTCTTGGTCTCGAAATCAGCAGGTCCTCAGCTGGATTTTTTCTTTCTCAAAAGAAGTATGCTCTAGACATGATCGATGAGTTTGGAGTCTCCTCTGTCTCCCCACTCAAACTTCCAATGGACATTCATTTACGTCTAAAGGCTGATACTGGTGACTTTCTTAAAGATCCACATCCTTATCAACGATTGCTTGGCAAGATGATTTATCTTACGATAACAAGGCCTGATATATGTTACTCAGTGCATATTCTTACTCAGTTCATGCAGCATCCTACAACTGCTCATCTTGAAGCTGCTGTCAAACTTCTTCGTTATATCAAAGCTAATCCAGGACAAGGTATACTACTAGCCTCAACCTCTGCTGCATCTCTTACAGGCTTTTGTGACAGCGACTGGGCAACATGTCCAATGTCAAGAAGGTCAACAACTGGATATTGTGTGCTCCTTGGATCTTCTCCAATATCCTGGAAAACCAAGAAGCAATCGGTTGTAGCTCGATCCACTGCTGAGGCAGAATATCGTTCAATGGCTGTTGCAACCTGTGAAATCACGTGGCTCACTGCTTTGCTCAAAGATATGGGATTGCAGGACATTCCACCAACTGTTCTTCACTGTGATAATCAAGCTGCGCTTGCAATGGCTGCTAATCCAGTACTACACGAACGAACTAAACATGTGGAGGTCGACTGTCACTTTATTCGTGATAAAGTAAGCTCAGGCACAATCATTCCAAAGCATATCCCAACACATTCTCAAGTGGCTGATGTCTTCACCAAGGCACTCTCAACAAAACAGCATTACTATCTTCTCAGCAAGCTTGGTATCGCAGCAAAGCTCCCCTCCCAGCTTGAGGGGGAGTAATATGATACGTTCTCTCGTTATCAAATGGTCCAGGCTCACTTGTTCACATGTGTCACCATTTGTCTTATGTTAATTAATTTTCTATTTGTAATAAACTTATGAGGGCATTTCAGTCTTTAGTTGTAGAAGAATCTTTTCTGTTATTGAGGTGGCACTACATGTGGTGATATAAGGATGGATGAGAACAATTGATTGGCAGCTTTCAGATCTATAATATTTTGAGCCTTTGTCTCCTATTTGTTTCTCTTGTGTTCTTTCTTCATTTAGCTCTTTAAACCTTAAAAGGTATTAGCATGTATCTATATGGAGTTCATTGAACGTGGATTTATGTATACCTATATTTGAGATCAATTTATCTTCTCTCTCGGGAGCCGATTCAAAATGAAAGTTAAATATGTGGATTCTTACAAGTAAGAGTACTGCTCAAGGTTCTATTCTTTAGTACACCGAGCTTGGGTTAATAAAAAAACATCGGTGATTTTTCTAACCGTTGTTATATCAGTGATGTCTAATCCACTTTTTTTCTAGTAGTGCATCAAGGGTAAAAACTTCAAGGTTCAATTGTCTTTCTCTACCATTCGGATGAGGGTTCAGGCATCACACTATCATATAGTAAATTACCTAGAGGTAATTATAGCTTTTGTTTAGAAGATTTTTACCACTACAAGAAAAATGGCCATTTACGACGGAAATTTTACATTAAAATCGTCGTAATTGGTCCAATTACGACGAAAAAATTTCGTCGTTTTTGCTCGAGTCTTAAGTTTGGATTTTCGTCACAAATAAAAATTTCGTCACAAGTTCAAACTTTCGTCACAAGTTTTAACTAGGGGACCCACTATATACAATAAAATAATAAACAAATTTACGACAAAAAAAACTGTCATAAATTTATATTTTACGACGGAAAAAACCGTCGTTAGTTAAGTCAACACATTTTAAAAAAAAAATAGCACCGGAATCTAGAAATTCCAGAAACCGGCATAAGAACCCGCATCATAAACTGAACCCGCATCATAAACTGAACACACCACCACTACCACCATATTAGCCGGTTCTACACCCACCTTACCAATTGAACCCAAACATCAACATTCCGGCGACCTCTTTCATTCTGGCGACCTCGTTCATGCCACAATGCCGTCGTTTAAACAACCAGCAACTGCTGCCAACTCCTCAACCCAACCATGAATTTAAGCCCCGTTCTACAACCAAACTCAACCAAATCAAACCCACAAATCCAGATGAACGGCGAGCTTTCTTCGTCGACCCGACGAACGACGACCACCGCTGCCACACAACTCCGGCCCTGTGCAATCAATAAATTCCATTCAGTACATACACATATAGGATTATTAAATCAATGATTTAAATCCAAAAATATCAAAACCCAAAAATTAACTTACACTTTTTGTGCCTTCTCTTACAAAAAAAAGAATTCCCTCTGCCAGCTCTATCAAATCGTGCACATCCAGAAGTGGTTGACTCTGATATGAGTTAATTAGCAAAAAAGAGACTCTGATATGAGTAAGAAAAGAGTTTGAATGAAAAAAACAATTGAACGGTCCAGATCTTGTTAATGCATCCAACGGCTTCTAGTTGTTTAAAGAAGCACAATCCATGTGCTCATGTATTACCCAATAGTAATGTGACACGTGGCCTAGCATGTAACTTTGGATGTTCTGTAAAGATTTGGACATGAATAAATTAATGTGTCACACGGGGATACTCTCTTCCAACTCACAGAAAAGTCCGCACACAAAATTAATAAGATTATTTGTTAAATTTTAAATTTATTATTTTCTAATAAAGAAATGGACGAGGGGTGACTTTCCTTATAAACAAACAAGATTTAGTAATTTGGTTTGTCCCATGGAAAAATCTTTGTACTCAAGTAATTTTAAAAAAATGTTTATCGAAGATCCAATCGTGTTAATATATATTTAATTTAGATATTAGTTTATAACCCGCGCGATGTACGAATTTTTTCCGATATATAATAAGTTTTATTTTATGTTACAATAATTTTTATATAATCATTATTTACAATATTTTATTTAATTTACAATCATTGAAATGTTGTTTACAATATTTTATTTAATTTACAATCATTGAAATCATTAATTTACAATAATTTAAATTAGTAGTCAACCATTGATTTGACTAGTACTACTAACTAGTATTTTGTCCCAAAATGTTATTTCTAGTTATTTAAAAATATTTATACAAGTTCAACCGTACTTTAGAAATGTTCTAAAAATTACGAAATTTTTACGAGCACTTTAAATTGTTAAGAAAATTGTTCCCTCAAAAGTTGGTCAAATTTCGATATTTTGTCATATGTTTTGAGTCTAAAATATCAAGAAAAATATATTATATGGAAAATATATATTAAAGTATGGAAAATATATTAAGTATTTTAAATAATATTCTCAAAACTTTTCAAATATTTTAAAATACTATCTAAAATACTAATTTATGACGATCCAACCATACGGATGTCAAAATATATTTTAAATGATATTCCCAAATTTTATAAATATTAAAAATTAATTTCGTTGGAGATTTTAGTAGATCACTATTATTCAGACTAATACTCGTACCTCGTGCTTCGTCCTAAATTATTGTTTCTATTTTTCTAAAAATATTTCTCGACGATCTAACCATACGAATGTCACAACATATCTAATTAAATTATATTCCCAAAGTTGAAAAAAAAAATTAATTTGGTTAGAGATCTTAGTAGATCACTACAATTCCGACTAATACTCGTAACTAGTACTTCGTACCAGATTATTTTTTATATTTCTAAAAATATTTCTCGATGATCCAACATTACGGATGTCAAGACATATCTAATTAAATGATATTTCCAAAGTTTCAAAAAATAAAAAATTAATTTGGTTGGACTTATTAGTAGATCACTTCTATTCCGACTAGTACTAATAGCTAGTGCTTCGTTCCAGATTATTGTTTCTATTATTTTAAAAATATTTTTCGATGATCCAATCGTACGAATGTCAAGACATATCTAATTAAATGATTCCCAAAGTTTCAAAAAACAAAAAATTAATTTATGTTGTTGATGTATACATAATAAGAGAAAATATTGAAGAACTTTATGACAGACTAAGAATATCGTCATAATTCTGGGCAACTTATGACGGAAATTTTGTCATAATTTATCCAGAATTACGATGATCTTCTTAATCCATCATAAGTAACCCATAATTACGACAGATTTTTCCGTCGTAAGTTTCCATCAGAAAAAGTATTTCATTTTATAATTAAATTTAATTACAATAAATAACTTTACGACGGAATTTTTATCGTAAGTTCATTACTAAACGACATCGTTTTTTCACCAGAATAATTAATTCATTTTGTAATTAAATTTAATTACAATAAATAAATTTGCGACGGACGGAACTTCCGTCGTAACGACGGAGATTCCGTCATAAGTTTACTACAAAATGACTTCGTTTCGCCATTAGAAAACGTAATATGTTTTACAAATAAATTTTATTAAAGGGAAATTCTGAATGGTACCCTCTTAAAATTGGCTTTTCTAAATGGTACACAAAATAGTTTTGGCTTCCGAATGGTACCATTATACTATTATGTCATTCTCTGTAGTACACCTATCGTTAACTTCCGTTAGTCAAACGTTATATTGTGGGTACCATTTATAAAAGGCAATTTTAGGAGTGTACCATTGATAATTTTTCTTAAATATATTATTCAGATATTTTTTATCCGATTATTCTTAAAATTACCTCTTCGTATTTATGTGATGATCAAAGATAAATAGAATAATGAGAAAATGAAAGATAAATAGAGTAATGAGAAGATGCACTCGGATTGAAACAAATGAGATTCTTTGTTGTTTAGTTAGAGATGATACTCGATTTTTAAATCCAGATTATACTGAATTTGATTATCACCAATTTCACTCAATCAAATTTCCCTCATTTTAATCTAACCCGGCTTTAAGAACTGATATTTAGTCTAATACATATATATGTCTAAATTTTTAGAATAATAGGATTAAAAAAACATAATAGTATATTTAAGAGAAATTAGCAATGGTACCCTCCTAGAATTGCCTTTTACAGATCGTACCCAAAATATAACGTTTGACTAAAGGAGGGTAACGGTAGGGGTACTACATAGAATTACATAATAGTATAATGGCACCATTCGGAAGCCAAAACAATTTTATGTACCATTTAGAAAAGCTAATTCTAAAAGGGTACCATTAAAAATTTCCCTTTATTAAAATAACGAATTTTATGACGAATATTCCGTCGTAAGTTCATGGCTAAAATGAATTTATGATGGATAATTCATCGTAACTTCACTGCAATTATTTTTCAATTAAATTTTAATTGTTTGGAGCTAAATTTTATTAATAAAATAATTATCTTACGACGAATTTCATTTTCGTCATAAATTTGTAGCGAAATTTACGACAGTTTTGAGATTCCGTCGTAAGTTGGGCGTGAAAATTGCTTCCGTCATAAGTTGGCCGTCATAATTGGCCAAATTTCTTATAGTGTACGTAGATTAATGGGACACACCTAAATCTCAAACTTTTATCAATGGGAGATGATTTTGATGCCTTTTATGTTTCCAGGAGATGAAAATAGTTAAAATCGGTTGGAGAATGCTTAATAGAATCGACTACTTAGGCAATTTTCCACTGTTAGGCTCAAAGGCAAGCCTATACACATATTATAACAAGCCTATTGTAATATAATACTTTGCATTTCTTACATGACTTCTTAATTGGGGAACCCTTTGTTTTGATTCTTATCTAGTTTTTGTACTTAGTATAATTGCCACAAATTTGTCTGTATTACAAATACAGTCATGTAATAATATTTGGAAGAATATCTCTGGATCATGACTTAAGATTAAAGAAGAAGGTTGTGAAATTATATAGTTACAAATTCGAAGAATGCCTGTTAGAGAAGTTAAGAATTCGATATCTCAAGTGTTAGAGCTGTCAAAGTGACTTATTCGATATCTCTGGGATTCTATATGTTAGAATGACTTATACGATTTATCCAGGATTCAATACCTCTAACATTAGAGAAGTCAAATGACTTATTCGATATGTCCAGGATTCGATATGTCAATATTATAACTTATTCGATATGTCCAGGATTCGATATGTCAATATTATAACTTATTTGAATAATTTTAAATTCACTCAGAGTTCTCTAATTCACTGTGAGCAGTTCTCAAATCAAATACTTTTCCAAATCTTGAATGCAATAACAAACAATATTTAAAGACAAAGAATCAACACAAACCAAGGCACCTTCAATGGTCCAAACATTGCAGTGTGCACGTGACAAGCCTACAAAGAAGCTTGGAGAGAAATCAAGGAAAATTAGCTAAAGAAGTGGATATGATCAGTGTAAAAGTAGAAAAAGAAAATTCACAAGATACCAAGTTACACCAAAATAATATAGACATAATTAGTTCTCTAATTTGCCTATAACTACAATTGTAATAGTGAGTTGTGCACAAGATTGTATAAGTGCACAAGCCGTCTTCTTTAGTTAAGATTTTTGAAGCTAGAACTTAGAAAATGTCTCTATGAAATCGAAGCTGAGAATACAGTTCTTGTGTTCATAGTTTGTAGCAAATCTTTAATCTAATAAAATATTAGATTTGAAGTGAGATTGCGTGTTCTTTATTTTCCACATTACAAATTGATAAACATATAATGCCTAGCTACTAAGTTATACACACTACGCCTCAAATGACTTTTACAACGATTTTTCATGGTGTTGCCGTTTATAAATGTTGCAATAGCTATGTTGAACATTGCCTATTACAACATCCATTCCTTGTATTAGCGTAGACATGATAAAGTGTGGTCTAGATGTTGAATAAACAAAAACTTTATATTATTATAATTAAAAAATAAATTAAATAATATTTTTTATATAAAAGTAATAAAATTCTTAAAAATTTATTTATTTATTTTATTGGAATTTGAATTAGAGTGAATGACGCTTTTTATTTGTAAAGTAAAGTATTTTTCAATAATTTTAAATTAACAAATTTTAAAAAATAGAAAAAATATAATTTTTTTAATATTATATATATTAAAAATAATTTACATTAAACAAAACTTTACATAAAAAGTAAAACAATTTGTGAAAATGATTTTATTTATTAGATTGAAAATATTAATTTAAATAGGAATGAGTGATGTTTTCTTTAATAATTTTAAAATGAAGAAATTTTGTTAAAAAATGTTTTAAAAATGAAATTATTAAAAAACAAAGAAAACAACACACATTTTGATGAAAGTGCTAGGCCCTTTTGGCCCTTTGCAGACAGTTATTGTCTTAAGACAAAATACCCAACTCTAACATTAATAAAAAAAGAGATACACTCACTCATTCTCTAGCCGTATTAGGATTTTGTTCGTAAGGGGTTCAGCCCAATTAGGGTCGAGTAGAGCTTTGAGATTCAAGATTACGGTTCGAATTTAAGTTTAAGACTTCATCCCGGTTCAATTAGGGCTTAAGCTTAAGGTATCATTCTCCCCAACTTTAATTTTCTACATTTTAATTTGTTAATTTTGTGTTGTTAATTTTGTTAATTTGTGCTGTTAGTTTTGTGTATTTTTTTGTGTATATGTATATGCTGTTGGGTTTTAGTTTCCATCTATGAGATTAAAAGCCCAATTGGATTACCCTTGTTTTGGTCCACAAGGAGATAAAAAATAAAGGAGCCATATATATATATATATAAATATAGGAGGATTATAATTAAAATAAGAGAGAGGAAAAATAGACACAAGAGAGATATAGAGAGAAAATTCGTAGGAATTTTTGTGGTAGTACAAGCTGCCTTGTTTTTGGATTCCCGGAGTTCTACCAGTCGGATCGTCCTGAATTTTGGACAGCATCTTCCTTACACCGATATCTAAATTCTGAACGGTGGAGATCGGACTCGGAGGTCCAGAAGGCCAGTTATTAAGGGGCTGAACAACAGTTTTTGCACCACGGTGAGGGTTAGTCTCCCCGCGGTTAGTTTCTCATTGTTGTATTATTTGATTCCATACTTCTTGACGACTCATTCCAAGAGCGTGAAGGTGATTGTATTCCTCTAGTTTTAACTAGAGAAGACTTTGTGTATTCCCATATAATTTATGATAGTGAATTGTTTGGGTGGACTACGGTGCCGTGGTTTTTACTCCTTATCTTTGAGTGGGTTTTCCACGTATAATTTTGGTGTCTTGTTTTTCATTTATTATTACTTTACTTGTTTGTTTCATCGAATGTTCATACGTGTAGGGATAAGTATTGTCCAACGAAGTTTAATTTCGCACTTAGTTGTTACTGTTGTGGTCACTTTTTCCCATCATATGCATGTGTTTGTTAATTGGTGTTCTTAATTTTGTGTTTTGTATTTGTATATATATGTGTATCTGTCTCTATTTCTCTTTTCTCTATGTCTCCCCCCCTCTTTCACTCATTTCATTATATCTTTCTTTCCCTCCATCCCTCTCTGTCTTTCTCTCCCTCTTCATGTGTCTCTCCATCCCCCCCCCCTCTCTCTCGATATATATATATATATATATCCGTGTCTCCTTCTCTCTAAATCTCCCTATAATTGTCTCGAAACATAAACAAAGTTGATGATCAAAGGTGATGATAAATTAATACTACTTGGTAACCCGTACGGGCGAGTTTGTTAATTTTTTTATAAATATAATAATAAATAAATATAATGATAACCAAGTTTGATAGTCCCAACAAAAAGGGGATATATAAATATAATTAATAAATAAATCTAATGAAATAAATAAATAAATAAATTATACACATTCACTCATAATCAAAGTTTGATAATGAAATAAGACTTATAGTAGGAGTAAGTGTATGATTATTTATACATAATAATAAATAAATAAATAAATAAATATAATAATAAAATAAATAAATCTAGTGATAATCAAAACTTGGTACTATTGCGCCACAATAAAAAGAGGTTTTGCCTAAAATAAATAAATAAATAAATTATACTCATTCACTCATAATCAATGTTGATTACGTAATAAGACTTATAGTAGGAGTAGATGTATGATTATATATATATATATATAATAATAAAAAAATATGTAATGATAAATAAATAAATTGAATAAATTAATTAATAAATTGTACTCATTCATTCATAATCAAAGTTTGATTACGTAATAAGACATATAGTAAGAGTAGGTGTATTATTATATATATAGTTAATAATAATATATATAATAATAAAATAAATAAATTGTACTCATTCATTCATAATCAAAGTTTGATTACGTAATAAGAGTGGAGTAGGTGTATGATTATATATAATATATATATATATATATATATATATATATATATATATATATATATATATACACAATAATAAAATAAATAAATCGAATGATAACCAAAGTTTGGTACTATTGCACCCTAACAAAAAGGGATTTCGCTTACTAGTAAAGAGTATTGATTGTTTATGGTCATAAGGCATTGTAATTTTGTACACTTGATTAATATTGTGTATGTAAGCCATTGTAAGTTTCTATACTTGATTAATCTGCTTGTACGTCTCTTGTATTTATTTCTATAAGAACGATCTAATATTGATAATTTTGAAATATTTATGTTTTATTGATCACTCCATTGAATCAAGCATATGACATGGGCTTTTTGTCTTTGAAGGAGTTAGTTATATGTGATTTCAAAGTCGAATTCATATAGTCTGGGCTAGTGTTGTATTAAAATCTATGTGTTTCGGGGTGAATCGATCAAGTTTGATTATTTTTAAAGTTATTGTTACTTGTCAATCGACAAAGAATATATATTTCATCTCAACATATATGATACCTTCATTTTCAGTGTGAATTACTCATGCTCCATGTTTTTTTCGGTATCAAGTTTATTCTTTTCTAATTTCACTCTTCGAATTTACCGTTGTCTCTTATTGTGACAAACATCTCTTTTATTCTATCAAACTGTTATTGTTTACTTATTTGAACATCAATTTCGTGCTACAGTATTTACACACTAGAATTTAGCTATATTTATTCCAAAATAAACAAAAATGAATATATCATTAACAAAAGAAATCCAGTATTTACACCATTCTTACATCAATGAGCAAAGCCAAAATGACTACTACAATCAAGCCCATACCAAACAAAACCTATACAGTCAACAACATATATTAAGCAAACATGTGACTATATTAATCAAGTCCAAATCATCCTGTCCAGACCAAAACCAACACTTTATTCCACAATGTACTGAAACATAGCCAATTGGATAAATATGCTTTCAAGATTATCTTTCTCATTCATAATTGGAGGCACTCACCTCAAGTTTATTACAATATATCACAATTGTTTATGTAATAAATCCCTAATTCTCAATAATAGAAATTAACATAGTAACGGAACTCTCCATTTTTAACTAATAATAATATTATAGGTAAGTCTCTATTTTTTCCATAATAATATATTAACGTATATGTCAACATCCCCCCTTAAACTCAAGATACTCAAAATCGAGAGTTTACCAAAATTAAAAAAAAAATGAATCATCCACTCCAATCAACATAATCACCCACTTGAATAATCTTTCTCGGTGTAATCAGATCTTCATCCTCGTCTTCATCATCTTTGTCATCGCTGCCACCAAAATTGTTTTTGTCACAATTCTTCTCAAAATCTCTCTTTTAGCATTGGTTTGATATAGTCTCTTACACAAATTCATCATAATCGTTGTACTTTCA
This sequence comes from Saposhnikovia divaricata, assembly GCA_036435485.1. Taxonomy (NCBI): domain Eukaryota; kingdom Viridiplantae; phylum Streptophyta; class Magnoliopsida; order Apiales; family Apiaceae; genus Saposhnikovia; species Saposhnikovia divaricata. Next base: position 48,914,014 of record CM071595.1, on the reverse strand, counting down.
TCTAGTCTTCAACTTCGTACTCAAAATTTTCTTTTTCTTCCATATCCAAGAACTCTCGCAGTTCTTTTCCCACTCTCACCGTTTGCTTTTTTTCTCTCGCCCCTTTGACCTTCCGTAGAATATTGTAGTTTTTTTCTTCCCCACGATCTCTTACTTGTTTTTTTTTCTCGCCCCCACAAACTCTTGTAGGAGTTTTTTTTCTCAGATCCAGGAACTCTCGTAGGATTTTTTTCTCCTCTCACCCACGAACTCTCGCGGGATCTTTTTTTCTCTCACCCACGAACTCTCGCAGGATTTTCTCACACCCACGAACTCTCGTAGGTTTTTTTTCCTCACTGGCTTTGATACCATGATAAAATAGTCGCAAAGTCTCTTCTCATTAATGGTGGAGACACCCGCCTCAAGTTTATTACAATATATCACAATTGTTTATATAAAATATTCCTAATTCTCAATAATAGAAATTAACATAATAACGGAACTCTCCGTTTTTAACTAATAATAATATTATAGGTAAGTGTCTATTTTTTCCATAATAATATATTAACGTATATGTCAACATAATCCCTTGTATTCCAAAAGCAAAAGAAGCTTGTACACTCTAGATCAAAAGAAATAAATCTAAGGGGCCTGATGATTTGTCTAATTGACTTCATCTTCCACGTTTCATCTTCCACGTGAAACAAGGAAAAAAAAAAGAATGTTAGTTGCTAGACACTTAGACGAGAGGTACACTAGAGGTGTCCTTGAACAACTTACTACTTAGCCCTGCACTGTACTTACCATAGCTGTTCCTCGGAAATTCTTTATAGCAACAAGCTCCTACAAATAAATAAACACCCATTATATAGTAGAAATACAATAACATGACAAGTATCGCGTAAGTGTCTATGTGTTGTTTTGATGGTTAATAATTGATAATTACCAGGCTATAAATCAGTTAAATCAGTTAATAAAGACAAAAACTAGATGTCATTCATATATGCTTCATATACATAACTAAAGTTGTCAAGTTAGCGATATGTTTTGCACAAAATCTCCTAAGAATCTCTTGAGTATCAGTTCTGCATATTTAGGTCCGCCAATATTCCATGATCACTAGTGAAATTAGGATGGAGATGATCTTCACTTCTCATGAATAATTAATACATTTAGTGTATGCCTTTACAGGAAAAAAATATGCATTTATAATAATATACAATTATATATCACAAGCAACATGTTGAACTACATAAATAAAAGTAAGGAGACAAATGAGGGCATACAAAACATAAAAATTATGAACTAGAGCTAACCTCCAACCTATCCAAAGGTTTATGCAAATCATAACCATGAGAATTGGTTACTTATACAAATTGTCATCACATATTTTTTCTCGATGCTAGCAATAAGTTACAAGTTATAAGTTAGCTAATAATAGAACTGGAACTTTTAGTACACGAAAGAAACTAACAAGCATCAATAACAATTAACACATTAAACATGAAAAATAGCATTCTCAATTTTTCAATTAAAGTAGAAACGTTACAAGTAAGGAGACAAATAAGGGCATACAAAATTATGAACTTTTATTTATGTTGAACTACATAAATAAAAGTAAGGAGATAAATAAGAGCATACAAAAAATAAAAAATTATGAACTAGAGCTAACCTCCAACCTATCCAAAGGTTTATGCAAATCACAACCATGAGAATTGGTTACTTATACAAATTGTCATCACATATTTTTTCTCGATGCTAGCAATAAGTTACAAGTTATAAGTTAGCTAATAATAGAACTGGAACTTTTAGTACACGAAAGAAACTAACAAGCATCAATAACAATTAACACATAAAACATGAAAAATAGCATTATAAAATTTTCAATTAAAGTAGAAACGTTACAAGTAGTACCTCCTTGATATGTTAACGTACGACACAAAATTTGGAGACACCAACCCCATGTCTGGAACGTGCACAAAGATGTTAGTATTTGTTATACATCAAAAAATAATGAAATTTATATTGACAATATACAAAAAGTGTTTTCATCTTGCGCCATTCAATACAAAGTCCTTTGGTTGATGAAAATGACACCCCTGAATACACATACCGATTTTCATATATATAAAGACTTTAAAATTTGTTTAGTAGAATACACCAATATAACATCAAAAGATAGCTAAAAACGATGGAAGTGCATAAACATTCAAAGAAATACTCACCATAGCTGCGGAAAACATCTTGTCCTCCAAAGAAATCATTCTCTTGTATAAAAAAATAAACAAATTAAAAAATTATTGACTATAAATCAAATTGGAATAACAGAATACTCCTCACCGATTATTACCCACAAATATTATTTTTATAATAAATGCTCTTGTATTAAAAAAAGAAAAAGAATCATAAAGTTAGGGTTTCAAGTTAAAAAACCCTATTTTAAAATTAAATCCACTATTAATTCGAAATTGTAATTGTACCCGATCACTTACCAATTCAAGATTTCGAGCTTTGAACAGATCGATTTGAGCGTTTAATTGAACAAATCCATTTGGCTTCGAGCAAATCAATTAGTGGATTTTGAGTTTTGTGATTCGAGTATTCCAAACTGTGATATTTGTGAGTTTCAGTATGTGATATAGCTTTTAAGTTGTGAGGTTTAAATTGTATTATAAGAGTTCGGTTGTAATTAGGGTGGGGGTGAGTGAGATCGAGAGCAAAAGTGAGAGAGAGGGGGAGAGAAAGACAGAATGTTATGTTTTTTTGTATTTAGTTTACTATTTCGTTTTTTTTGAAAAAGAGATAGTTGAAAATAGGGGAAGCAAAAATTGAACCGGGGGGGGGGAATAATTTGGTAAAAGGGGGGGGGGAAGAAATTGGTATTAACCGAGAAAATCAATTTAAGTCACGTCTCATTTTTTTCAGCATAACTAGTACATCGATTGTGACGGCTAGTGATGTCTAAACACACAAAGACATCGATTTTAAAAAGGCCAATGTTATTTAATCTTTTAACATCGGTTTCATCAACGACCAATGTTAAATCACGGATATTTATTATAATTTTTCTAGTAGTGAGTGATCCTCTTTGCCATGATTCTTAATATCTTTATGAAAGATAATGGAGTTCGTTATGTTTGACTTGGTTCTATTTTTGTTTCATAATGGAAATGGAAGTCAATTGAGTAATTTATTGGAGTATATTTTATTGGCCCAAGTGGCTGTTATAGGCCAGGGGGCCATTAACTTAATGTCTTGATGGTTATATAGGTCGGTGGACTTTTACACTACATACAATGTGGGGATCACTACTAGGCTTATCATCTATAATGAACTTTTGGGGAATATTTGACTCAGTTATACTTGTGGGGTTTTTTCTTCTTAATTTAGGTATTTATTATTTTAAGAAATACAAATATTGGAGGTTACACTCATTCATTTTGTATTTTCTAACTTTCCTCGATAATCAAAATTAGTGGAGTCATTTGATTAATTTTATTTTGGGGAGTTGTATCTTTTTAACCTTGGTATTTCTCATTGTATCCAGAAATGCACATATTTGAATTGATCATAGCTGTTATTCTTCTTCTTTTTAGGAGCGAGCTTGAGGTGGCACCTTTTTCTGTGAAAGTTAGGGAATGGAGGTTGAGATGGTTCGGCCACGTCCGTAGGAGGCCAGCTGAAGCCCCAGTGAGGAGGGTCGAGAGTCTTTCGATTGTTGGGGTGAGGAGGAGAGGTAGACCGAGGAGGTCGTGGGAACAGCAGCTTAGGTTGGATTTAAAGGCCTTAAACTTAAATGAGACCATGACCGCGGATAGGTGTTCTTGGAGGCGCCAGATCAGAGTGGTGGATTCTCTTTTAGGGAGCGGCTCTGTGGTTGAGAGCCTCATAGTTGGGTTGTCTCGGTTAGATTTATCTTAGAAGTTCGGTTGTTTCGTTCTCATTTCTCATTTTATTGTCTTCCGTTTTCTAGTTTTGCAGTTTCAGGTAGCTTGGCCAGGTGTCATCTTAGATCTGAGTGTTTTGCAGAGCGGAGTAGTCAATCCCCTGGTAGGTAAGCCCCATGTATTCTAAGCCATGGGCTCAGGTACGATGATGAGGATTTTTCAAATCTTGGATAACCCTTGTGAATATCACACACTATTAGCTTAATGTGCACTTAGCCGGGGGTCTTCACGGAAACAGCCTCCCTACCGTTAAAAGCAGGGGCATGGTCTGCGTACATCTCACCCCCCCAGACCCTGCTCTGAGCGGGTATACTGGGTATGTTTGGTTTGGTTTTTTGTTATTCTTGTTTTGTCGTGAGGAAGGAAATTCATATCATAAAGTTAAATCATTTTTAATGGAAGTTTCGTCATTTCCCTTGGAAATTCTCATTTTGTGAAGAACACAAAATTTGGGTGGATATTACCTCTCTTTCATCGTGCATTGACATTGTCTTGGAAATTTATATTCTGAAGATTGTCATGTTGATAAATTTTGTAATATGTTTCATTTCTAGCTTAATGAAATTGCGATCATTAAACTCTAATTATTGTTTAGCTAAATTCTTTTTATTAGTTTCACGTTAGATTGACCTCAAGTAGCATTCTTGCCGAGCCTTATCTGCTCATTCTTGCAATTTTTTTTATTTTACCAGTTTAACTCAAAGAGAGTGAAACAAGACCACAATTAAAGGAAATGAAGATTAATAGGTTTTTGATCGGAGTAAGAAGGTTAGGATATGTGATTTGGAGGTTTGATTTGACGCAGTGACTTAGTGAAGATTGGATGTAACCATTAAAGGTAAATCATGGAGTAGAGTTATGTGTAATGATTATTGGTTTAGTTTGTAAACCATTGATTTGCAGTGACCAAGGTTCAAGTTATATGAGCTAAATTTGGGGTGTTGCAATTCATGTTCAATTTATTTCTTAGTCAGAGTCATCATCCTTACAAAATTAATATCTCTACATAATGCATTACCTCCTTTGAACGGAGTTTCTTGCCTGTTATCGACTTCACGTAATACTGCAAAAACAATTTACTATGAATAAAGCACATAGGTATAATTTTGTGGGAACCTTTCAATTTTTAAAGCTATTGCACATGACAAGTACTCAATTAAGTTTAAGTTTAATGAATTTTAATGAAGGGAGTAATGCATACAATTTTTTATGATATAATCTACGAAGATATATGATATATTTTTTCATATTATAAACAAGGCCTACCCTAATTCCAAAAAAATTAAACCAATAAAGGAAAGCATGTAAAAACCTAAAGAAAAAACATAAACATGTAGAAATTTAAAGATTAAGCATGATTGCAAAATCGCCAATGGTTGACAAATTAATTAATAAAGACAGGTAGTGAGGTGTCATACCATTTGACCCGCCTCTAATGAAAAAAAAGCGAAACATTATGGTAAAAAATATTTTTGATGCGCATTGCGGGAAACGCATAAAATGGTAGAACTTGTTCGGATGTTCAAACCACGCATTGCGCAGATAACAAAAAAAAAATAAAGAAGCAAATGGGATGTTCAATCTGATTCTTAGATTGGCATTTCCACATTACTCACACTTTGCATATTAAGTTAATAGTAATTTGATCATGTTGAACAAATTTGTTTGATCACTCTCATAATTTATATTTAGATGCACATAACTCTATAACGCAATCTAGTTTAATTTACATACACTTCACATTCAAAATGAATCAAATAAAACAACAATTAAACTCCATCATAACGAGAAATAGATTCAACTACAAATCACTTAAGGCAACACATCAATCAATTACTCAACTTGGAATATAATTGTTGTTGCTATAAGAAATATATTACTTTGTATCGAAAGGCATGGGTCTATATATCCGCTTCCATGAGCTATTTTTGTATGGGCTTACCCGGATCAAGTAATAGCCCATCCATAATCATATCCGAAGACGTCATCAATAACCTATAAACATGTTGAACCCGATCCCATGAACAACCCAAGAAACAGAGCCCAATACGTGAAAGAAATTATGTAGTTGGAAACCTTATTCTAGAAGGATCCAGCTACACCTCTTTCAATATGTGATTTGATCCCTATAAATAAGGTTATGTAGTCACAACTGATTAAAATACCCTGTCCCAAATATCTCAAAAGCATAAATTGTTTCCATACATTACAACTTTATACTTATTATCACTTTTTCGAAATTCATATATAAATTTTATCTTGAAACTTTGTCCATTACAACAAATCGGCTTCAACAACAGGACATCAACTTGATATAACATTAGATTTCTTACCTTATTGACAGCTCCCACAGAGGCTTGTTGATCATGGTCCACCCTCGGGGCAACCAGCTAGGCCTTCAGGCCTCTCGGCCCTTTAATCCTCTTCGGGAAGGCTTTGACAGCTTCACCCCAATCCAACATAATCATCGGGCACGTTTCATCCAATTACCCTTGCTTCGCCAGGTGCTTTCAACTTTCCCGGTCACCATCAAAGCGGTGGATCCGGGAACCGGGTCGGTTCTGGGTGGTAGTTCCGGGTTAGACCTTTCACCCATAAGAGCTTCCCTGACATCATCAGCTAGTATTTTGGATAATTTCACCCGGTGGGATAACTTGTACACAAAACCTTCGGGCCGGGTCAGGGATGATTGGTGGGTCAAACGGGTGGGGCACATGGTAGTCAAAGAACGTGTAGAAATAGTCACCATCAAAGCATTGGACCCAGAAATCGGATCGGATTCGGGTACGGCCAGCTGCTCCGATCCGGGTACTAGTTCCATGTCAGACCATTCACCCATATTAAAAAATTAATATATAAAATTTTATTTTACAAATAAAATAAAATTAACTGTAAGTCCGTATACGGTTTATTAGTCATTCCGAATATTTCTAAAACCCGAAATGGAAAAGTTGAACCCCAAAAGTTAACTGTTGAACCCCTAATGTAATACAGATAAATTTTAAATTTTTAATTAAAAAATTGAATATTTTTGAAACCCAAATATTGGAACTCGTTGAATCCCGAATGAAAATTATTTAACCCTAAATATTAAGCTATTACGCATTTTATGTTTGGGTATTAAAGTGTTACGCATTTGACATACGGGTAAATTTTTTTTTTTACCCACCTAAATATTCCGATGGTTAACAAAATCAAGAGAAAAATCCCATTTTAATCAACCCACTACCCCACTACCCGATGGTTGTTAACAACCATGACGTGCAAATACAAATAAAACTATAAAATACCTAAACATTATTATTTTAATAAAATAAAACAACAATACTAAAAATTCCGATGGTTAACAACTATCGAGATAAAATCCATTTTAATCAACCCACCACCCCACTACCTACCTGATGATTTTTTTTGTTACCCACCTAAGGTATGCGTAAAAGGGGAGGGGGATTTGGGTTTTTTTTGTTATGCATTTTGTAAATGCGTAACAAGTATTAAGCATGTGTCAAATGCGTAACCAACATATTATTGACCATTTATGCGGGAATTGTTATTTTGGTAACAGGAGGCCCAAAAAGTTGGTAAAAATGTCATTCATTCTTTTTATCATCATCTTTTTCATTATTGATTTTATTCCTTTAATCATTTTCTCTCTCTCTAAATCTCCTTCCTTCTTCTCATATTTAATTGTTCTTATTCCCTATACTTCATTTTCTCTCCACCCTCTCTTTTTTTTTTCTCTCTATCTCTAAATTTCTTCATCTTTCCCTCCACCATTTTATCTTCCTCTTTCATGATTAGCTATGGTAATATATCTCCTCAACCCCTTTCTTCTAAAAATATAATATAATATATAATTTTGTTCATCGAAATTATTATTAATTCAAAGAATATATTCAGTCAAATATGAACTTAATTAAGAGTAAAACAATGATGACGATTCTTAAAATTCTAGACCTATACCATGTGACTATAAGATTATTAATTGATTATAGATATGAGATTAAGTTCCATATTGATTATATTCATATATATACATATGTGCATATACATTTTGTGTATGTAAATACTTTAATAATGATGAAGAATGGGTCTCAAGATTCAAGAAGATTGATGGAAGATCGTTCTTACTAATTAAAGATTAAGATTAATGGGTTGGTATTGTTTAGATGGTTAATTATCTCTGGAATTAAGGGCGTTTGTATTCATTTAATGTTAGCCACTTGATTAAACGCAAAGTACATGTTTAGCCAACATTTTTTAAAATCGAAAACCCTGCTACTAAATTGCAAGTATATGTAATTTATGCCACCATTCTCATACTAGTAGCTCATTCATTATATTATACTAGTTTATAACTTGTGATTACTTTTAATTCTTATAATTTGTTTATAGTATTATATGATATTATAAATATTAATTTTAATATGTTATGGAAGAATTCGAACCATAAATATTTGTATATAATAATTTTTAGTATTAAATATAAATTAATATGTTGTTGACGGAAATTGAACTTTAGATGTATATAATAACTTTTAGTATTTTGTATCTAACAGTCATGATCTATTTAAATTGAAAATTTAACCGTTGTCAATAATTTCGTTAACCAAACTACAAACTACAAATGATCTCTAGTTTACTTATAATAATATAGTATAGATAGTATAGATTTTTAACACTTTTTTTTAAATTTTTTAAAAATATATTTTTGTGCCTTATTGGAAAATTTTGTTGTTTATAATAAATAAATTAATATTTTTAATATAATTTTTTTAGCTTATTATTTTTAGGAAAGTGTTAACAGTTTTTTTGGAAGGCGTTAACAAACTAACCAACTAACCAAATATACATTATTTTGCTTATAATAGCATAGTATAGATAATAGTATATTGTATAGATTTTTAACACATTTTTAAAATTTTTTAAAATATATTTTTGTGCCTTATTGGAAAATTTTATTGTTTATAACAACTAAATTAATATTTTTAAAATAATTTTTTTAGCTTATAATTTTTAGGAAGGTGCTAATAATTTTTTTAGAAGACGTTAACCAACCAACCAACTAACCAGATATACCTTGTTTTACTTATAATAATATAGTATAGATAGTATAGATATAGTATAGAAGAGTTTGTTATTAGGTAAAATATGTGGTTTATTTTTGGTAAAAAAATTTTTTATATGCATTTAATTTATTTTTTATATTTTGGAAGTATGCACAGATGTTTTTAATATTTTAATTCAAGTAAAACTGAAAGAGTATGTAACTCAATATTGATTGGAGTATAACTAAAAGAGTTTGTTATTAAGTAAAATATGTGATTTATAATAAAATTTTAAATACATTTTATTTTTTATTTTTTATTTTTTGGAAGGTATTAACAAATTTTTTGGGAAGGTGTAGTATAGAAGAGTTTGTTATTAAGTAAAATATGTGGTTTATTTTTTGTAAAATAAAATTTTATGTGCATTTTAATTTATTTTTATGTTTTGGAAGGATGCACGAATGTTTTTATTAATATTTTAATTCAAGTAAATTGGAGTATAACTAAAAGAGTTTGTTATTAAGTAAAATATGTGATTTTTTTTTTTTTGTAAAATAAAATTTTATATATTTTTCATTTTATATTTTTATGGAAGGTGTTAATAAACTTTTTATGAAGACCTTAACCAACCAATTAATAGTATAGTATAGATGATAGTCTTTTGACCAAAATTTGTAAATAAAGTTCCGTAATTTCTTCAAAATGAATGGAAAAGCTATACCACCAACCTGAAACATCTTTCTACCATGCATGAATTGTAATGAACTCAAATGTAAGACTCTGAGAACTACATGAGTTATGGTCTAACGTTCAAAATGTTGGGCATTTTCACATATGCTAATTACAAATATAAATAGTATCGATGACTGTATATATTTTTTAAAAGATGAGATTTTAGTTAGAAAGTTAAAAAAGTTAATAGCTGAAAATGGTTATTGGTTAGTTATTGAAGATTGTATTTTGTTTTTTATAATTAGGTAAATAATTAAGGGTAATAAAGTAAAATAATTAAATAAGGTAGGTACTGTACTACCAAAACTTTCTGAAAATTTAATTTGTTAGTTATTGGTAATCATAATAATACTATTTTATTTTATTAAATTTAATTGCTAGTAGTATTTTTAGAGTATAAAAGATAATGTGTTTTACCTAAAAATAAAATTAATTAGTTATTAAAAAAATAGAAAATGTAATATGTTTTTACCAATAATAAATATTTAAGTAAGGATATTTAAGTAAGAAAAGAAAGTTTGAAAATGAGATATTTTAGTTAGAAAATATATAAAATATAGTACCTTTTAGTGGAAAAGGTAATCAATTAGTTATTAGTAATTATAATATTATTAATTTTTTTCATTAATTTGGAAGACCATATATTTTGAAAAAAGAGATTTTAGTTAGAAAAGTTAGTAAAGGTAATAGTTGAAAAAGGTAACTGGCTAGTTATTGTTTAGAAGAAAATGAGATATTTTAGTTGAAAAAAATATAAAAAATATTACATTTTAGCTAAAAAGGTAATCAGTTAGTTATTAATTTTAATATTATTAGTTTATTTCGTTAATTAGAACGACCATATATTTAAAAATAATATATTTTAGTTAGAAAATTAAATAAGGTACTCCCTCCGTCCCTTTTTAGTAGTTGGCAAATTTGTAAAAAAAATTTGTCCCTAAATAGTTGTCACATTCTTTGTTCCAATACATATTTTTACCAATTTTTCCATATATACCCCTTTATTTCTAATACCAATGTTTGACTTTGTATTTAATATATACACTCATAACTCATCATTTAATGTTATGAATAAGGACAAAAATGGAAAAAAATTATATAACTAATTTTTTCTTAATATGTGTGTTTTTTGCAAATGTGCCAACTAAAAAGGGACGGAGTGAGTAATAGCTAAGAAATGAAAGTTTGAAAATGAGATATTTTAGTTAGAAAATATAGAAAGATGATATAACTTTTAGCTGGAAAAGGTAAACATTTAGTTTTTAGTAATTATAATATTATAATTTTTTTTCCTTAATTAGAAAGACAATATTTTGGAAAAAAAATGATATTTTAGTTAGAAAAGTTAGAAAAGGTAATAGCTGAAAAAGGTAATTGTTTTAGTTAAAAATATAAAAGATATTACCTTTTAGCTGAAAAGGTAATTATTAGTTAGTTATTAATTATGATATATTAGTTTATTACATTAATTAGAACGATCATATTTTTTAAAAGAAAAGATTTTAGTTAAAAAGTTAAAAAAGTTAATAGCAGAAAATGGTTATCGGTTAGTTACTGAAGATTGTGTTTTGTTTTTTATAAATAGGGTATAATTAAGGGTAATAAAGTAAAATAATTAAATAAGATAAGTAGTACTGTACCGTACCAAAACTTTCAATGTTTCATCTTTTATATAATAGTATAGATTCTATTGTTCGTCAAAAAAAAATTGAATCAATTTCCGCTAAAATTGTATTCCCTCTATCCCAGATTAATTTCAAGAAACTAGCAGTTGACTTACCTTTTGTTAAAAAATGATACTTTGTGAGAAATAGTAGTACGAAAAGATCGCAATGTTCCCTCTTTTTTCGAATATACTAGCAATGATTTGTCCCTCTGCCTCTTTCAAGATTTACACCATATCCATTTTCATAATTCAATATCAAACCGATTTTCATAAAATAACAAATCTACTTATGTACCACACTTTTGTATACTCCTATCAAAATGGTGAAAAGATTTACACAAACTGAAAGAGAAGTCATATTTAATTTCTTGTTACAAAAATCAGTCCATGGTAAATTGAAAAGAGGTTGTATACTTGAAACTAGTCACAAATTTTCTTGTTCCATTAGCACTGTTAAAAGAATATGGTTGCAAGCTAAAAACACTTTCAGCAGAGGATTGCCAGTTGATGTATCCTCGAGTTTAAAGGGTAGGGTGGGTAGAAAAAAAATTGAAATTGATCGAGATGTGGTCTTCCACATCTCAAAATCTACTCTTCATCGGTGAATCAAAGAAGGTAATATACGATCTCATATATACAAATGCCATCAAACCTCAACTTACTCATGAAAATAAAGATGCCAGGTTAGCATTTTGTTCACAAAAACTTAAATCTGAATCATTGAATATAAACCTGAATTTGAGGAAATGTTTAATGTTGTCCATATTGACGAAAAGTGGTTTTTTCAAACTAAAGAAACCGAGAGATACTATCTATTAACGGAGGAAATAAATCCTGTAAGAACATGTAAAGGCAAAAGATTAATCACAAAAGTGATGTTCCTCGTGACGGTTGCTCGTCCACAATTTGATGATGATAACAATGTACTCTTTGATGGCAAAATTGGAATTTTTCCTTTTGTGTATAAGGAACCCTCTCAAAGGAATAGTAAAAATTAAGTTGCCGGTACAATGGAAACAAAGGCTTGTACATCAGTCACTAAAGATGTTTACAGAGCATGTCTGCTTGATCAAGTCCTCCCTCAAATTCATATGGCAAAGAAAGATGGATTCGATATAAACTTGGTTTGTCAACCACCAAATAGTCAAAAATGTACTTGATCTTGGCTTCTTTAGATCAATACAAACACTACAACATCAAGAAGCTCCAAAGAATATTGACGAACTGCGTGCTCGGTAGACAAAGCTTTCAATGAATTATCACCCCATTGCCTTAATAATGTATTTATATCATTGCAAACATGCATTCTTGAAGTCATCAAATCTTTTGGTAAAAACATTTAAAAATTGCCACACATTGGCAAGGACCAGTTAACTCATATCGAAAAACTTCCTTTGACCATAAGCTGTGTTGTGGTTGATGTACAACAAGCCGTGGCTTTTTTACAAAATAGAAAGTACCTCACATAAAATGGGACGTAGGAGTAATACTTTGTGGAAAGAAACCGTACAACTACTCTAACTGTTCCACCTTGCCACGCTAGTGTACATGTATTATCGGACCTTCTTATATATGTCGACAACTAATCAAAATGAAGACTATCTTTTCTAAATACTATCTTTCATAGTGTCATCACATACCATGTGAAACCTAGAGAAACCTGATTTTTAAGCTCTTAACAATACATTTAACGTCCACCAATGCTTTCTTGCATCCAAATCTAGTTGCAATCTATTTCTATTTCTTCTCATTATCATGGATATATGTTATAAATATACTTTGTTAGTTGATCGACAATATACTTTTATTTATCTATTGCTAGTTGTTCTCATTATCTTGGATATATATATATATATATTATTAATAAAATTTCTAGTTGTTCTCATTATATATATATATATATATATATCTATTGCTAGTAGCCCATATAAATTTGTTTTACTGTGATAGCAAAGCTAACTACTGCTTTGAAGAGATAATAAATATTAATGATCCAAGTCCATCTATGTCGTGCTACGGTACTCACATGAATGTCTAACAACGTTCTTACATTAATTACAAATGTGCAAATCTTTAACATGGTTCATTTTATTTATTAATCGGCCGAAATCCTCTACCTCAACGAAAATCTTTACGTAACGCATTACCTCCTTATTTGAACGAAGTTTTTTGCTCTTAATCGGTACCTAGTAATACTATAAAAAGACAGTTTACTATCAATAAATCATATATTATTCTGCAGGAATGATACATGTGCATAATTAACATTGTCCCTATTTTTAAGTTATTTTGCATTGATTTGGATTTTTATTTAATAAATTCATTTGTTTAATTGTAACCATCAAGGAGTCATAATTGAATATGGATTGTTGCTTAAATTACAAGAGTTGGAGATTAATTTAATTAAATTTTGATTTTATGAATTGCTTCCTAGTGTTCATTATGCCATAATTAGAGTTCTAGAAGTCCGTTTTAAATGATTCAAAGGCCCACATAGAGCTTAGGAGATGAAATTAATCTCAGAAGTGATATTGAATTTAAAATACATCCAGCCACATCAGCCCAAACACAGAGCCCAAAAGTAAACTATGAATTTTCTTTCTTGGAATTCAATTCTGATCGAGAAATCTACTTGTATTTGCATTAAATAATTAAAAATACTTTTAGTAGTAATACAATATTAGATAATACATCAGAACTAGAGAGACTACAAAGGAGGAGGACAAGCAATCAAAAAGGAATTCAACCACTGAAGACATTCAATTGGCTTTGTTTTCTCTTATCTTTTTATATCTCATCTTATGAACATATTTTGGTTAACATGGGATAATTTTGATTTTTTGATTATAAACAAAATTTATTAAGTTGTAATTTTTTATAGAACCCTAGTATGAGATTGTTGGTGTTTTTATAAGAAGTTCTATATGTAGTTTACAATTTATTTGTTCAAGTGGATTTCATGTTTTATATTTGTTATTGTTTGGCCAACTCTAGTAGATGATGAGTTAATTATAAACTTAAAGGGTTAAAACTAATTGACACAATACATGAATAGTGCATTCTGTTGATATTAATTTTGTGACGATATAGACATATATTGTTACCTTGCATAACCGTTGAAATTGGTGCTTAATTGTATTATGGAAGTTGAATTGGGCATAGACATATGTTAATTTAATTACAGAATCTGTAATAGTATTTTCTAGAGAAACCTATTCTTGTTGAATTTTTGGTTAGTAGAGTGTGATTCGGCTATAGTGTTATTATGTTAAAAAATTAATATGGGCTCTTAACAGATCCATTACGAGAATTGATGACAATATTGGGCCGACAATAACACTACACCATATATGGTCTTTGGCAACACCCAAAATAAATGTTAAAAATGCTAAAAAATGTTACCATAAGATTTAAGGCAACACTTTGGTCAATTTTGAAGGTGTTGGGAATTTGCATGTGGGCTTAAAGGTTAAGCTAACACATTTTGTCAAAACTATGGTAACATCAACGTCATGTTGCCTTAGGCACTTATGCCAACATTTCATGAAAAATAGCAACACTATTTTCGGTGTTGGCATAAAGTCTATGGCAACACTGTCTACTCAACACCAACACCTTTGCGATGTTGCCATATAGCCTATTCCAACATCTTTGCCCGTCTACAGCAACATCAGTTGATTTAATAGTTCACATTTTTGCCAACATCCTAACATGTTATAGTAACACTTTTTAGTTAACATTTTTCAAGTTTTGGCAACATTTTTATAGGCTATGGCAACATTTTAGTAAAAAAAATTTAACAGCATGCTTCCTAAAATGAACCAACCTAATATAAACATAATGATGAAGCCAATTGACTGATGCCAACTGATCAACATATATAAATTAACTTCCAAACTAATCAACATATATAAATTATCCAAACAAACTGTTGGCAATAGTCAAACCAACGATTACATAAACAAATCAAAGTCAAACGTAGTTAACAAGTTAATTAGAAAGCAAAAGATTTTGTCAAACATCGTTAACAAGATAGAATTAAGCATCTAAGTTCATAATTTCCAGCTGCACCTAAGTTAATAATGTCTCAAAAGATTTCATAACTACTAGCTAGACAGAAGCATCAAGAAGCTGTGTCGGCTTCACTTGCATCACCGTTGTTAGGTGGCTTCATAGTACTAAACTCGTCAATATCAACCTTCAGTAGCTCCGGACACTTCTGTGCCAGGTTGGACATCACCATCTTAATATTTTCTCGAACCTGCTTCTCCAATTTTTCATCCATCTCCTGCGCATCCATACATGATCTACAATTCTCTTAACCTCTTCCGCTAAAATGCACACACACATCGAGACATAAACCATCACATTCCGTATCAAACTGATTCCAAAATTACTTAACATTCCGTATCATATTAGTTATACTAGGGACTGGACTTGAGTACTCATGGGATTTACTGCTATGAACTGACAAAGATTAGCTAGAGAAAGTATATATCAGTTTGAAAAATAATACTAACACTAACATGAAAAATAATGTGATACTTTCAATAATAGGCACACACAATAAACTTAAGCTCCGTTAACTGGAATTTGGAACAGATCTAATTCGAAACTAAATAACTAAATAAAAGATTTCACACAGCACAACTATATAACTCATTCAACAACTATAATATATAACAATGAACAATTTAATATATAAATCAATATATTGAACAAAATAACAGATACCATACTAACATACTATAAATAATGCCTACAAAACACAAACATACCTTACGAATGAATCTTAATATATGAAAAAGCAGGAAACCCCCAATTAATACATGCATATAAAGACACAATAATAAAGAAAATCCCCAATTACACATGCATAAGAAACCCAAAAAAAAACCCTAAATTAAAAACCCCCAAACTTATAATTCATATACTATACACATACATAAAAAAACCCTAATTAAAAAACCCCCAAAAATTAGGGTTTATGAAACCCCAAAATTAAAGTTAGAATGTATGAAACATACACACGAATCATCTGAGAGAGATGGCGGAGATGTACAACGGAGAGAGATGAGCACCGGAGGTGGACGTACAGTGGAGAGAGATGAGCACCGTTCTGTTCTGTTCAAATAAGAGTGAGAGACGAGATGAGAGTGAGTGATTAGATGAGAGTGAGATTTCTTATTTTGTTTTATTTTGATTTCTTATTTTGTTTTATCAAAAAAAATAGTAGTGAGAGATGAGAGCAGGCCTTTATTTCACTAATATCGGGCTTTTTAATTTTTGGTCAAAATTTTAGCGGGCTGTTTATTCAGTAAAAGCGGCAACTTTTTTAACATTTTTTCAGGTGTCTAAGGCAACACCAATTCATGTGTTGGCATTGATGACTA
This sequence comes from Saposhnikovia divaricata, assembly GCA_036435485.1. Classification (NCBI taxonomy): domain Eukaryota; kingdom Viridiplantae; phylum Streptophyta; class Magnoliopsida; order Apiales; family Apiaceae; genus Saposhnikovia; species Saposhnikovia divaricata. Next base: position 48,897,249 of record CM071595.1, on the reverse strand, counting down.
AAATTGCATCTATGGCAACATGAACGGTAAAATCCGGTTATGACGTTGGCTTATATCTAATTTATTCAATTTTTAGCATTTAAGGCAACATTTAACGTGGCAACATCGATTTTCAGTGTTCGGATTGACCATATATGGTGTAGTTTAAAGAGTCCACAAATTTAAATAAGCTCTCGTATAGCTACGTTGACCAGGACCATGTACCGCTATATTGACTAGGGCTTGGTACCGCTATGATGAGGAGTCCTCTCAATATAAAGGGACCTCTCAGTATAACGGGAGTCCTCTTAACATAAAAATAGTCTTCTCTACATATGAACCTAGGAGTCCTCTTATCATACTTTAAGGAGACTTGAATAGACAGGTGGGAGCATGAGTTCACATGTCAACTGGATAGAACAAATAATGGAGGAAATGCAAACTTTTTCTCTGGTATTCTATGAATAAACAAGAAAGATCAACTACAAAATCCATCAATTTCCATCTTGTGTTCTTTACGTTCTTCTTAAAACCTACATATTTTACTCCGTGATTCCAGCAACCTCCGAAAATATTGTTATACCAATTTCTCCCTATAACAAGTATTACACTGCTTTACTACCAAAATGAACATATTAAGGGGAATTAATTATCCTGACTTAGCTTCTTGTATCTAAAACTCATCCAAATCAGTTTGCTAGTATGCCATTAGTTGGTTAATTTAGTTAACTAGCGATGCACATAATTTTTAATTACTTTTTTAAATCTTTTTAAATATTTGTCTAGATATTAAGTTCAATTTAATTAATTAAATAATAAATAGAATAAAATGTAATTTTTATAATATTTATGGGCACTTAAAAGTCCAAAGAACAACAAAATATCATTGCTGAATAGATTATACTTATTAAGATAATTGAATTTGATTAGAGATATTGTCTTGTCGCATTAAATTATTAATTGAAAAAATTATCAAAATTTTAACAATTAACTAACACTACAAGAAAAATGACCATTTATGACGGAAATTTAACACTGAAATCGTCACAATTGATACCAATTACGACGGAAAAAAATCGTCGTTTTTGCTCGAGTCTTAAGTTCGGATTTTCGTCACAAGTAAAAATTTCGTCACAAGTTCAATTTTTCGTCACAAGTTCTAATGAGGGGACCCACTTTCTACAATAAAATAATAAACAAACTTACGACGAAATAAACTGTCATAAATTTATTTTTTATGACGGAAAAAACCGTCGTTAGTTAAGTCAACACATTTTAAAAAAAAATAGCACCGGAATCTGGAAATTCCAGAAACCGGCACCAGAACCCACATCATGAAATGAACACACCACCACTACCACCATATTCGCAGGTTCTACACCCACCTCACCAACTGAACCCAAATATCAACACCCATCTCCGTCCTCTCCCTGTCTTTTGTGCTGCACGTTGCGAACGCGATCATTCCGGCGACCTTGAGTTCAGGCCACGCCACGACCACTATAATTCCAGTACTTAATGTTATCCAAACCGCGACCACTATAATTCCAGTACTTAATTCCACTGTTATCTCAGTGGCTCTACCCATTCAGTGATTGTCCTTTTAACACCACCAGGGAGCTTCTCAATTGGCTTTCTTCCAGTGAAGATCTCTAGTAACAGAATCCCAAAATTGTACACATCACAACTCTCAGAAACCTTTCCCCACATAGCATACTCTGGTGCTAGGTATCCCAATGTACCCTTGACTCGAGTGGTCATGTGGCTAACGCCATCTGGAATAAGCTTAGCAAAACCAAAATCAGCGACTAATGGCTCAAAATTTGAATCGAGTAATACATTACTAGCCTTTACATCTCTGTGGATAATGTGGGGTGATACTTCATGGTGCAAATACCTACCAATGTGTACACAAAATATTAAAAGTTTGGAATTGTATATATTTCTTGGTGTCATCGAACATATGTAAAACGCTACAACTAATAAAAAAATAAAAACTTACACCAAACCTTCAGCCGAACCAATAGCAATCTTCATTCTTTTCTTCCAATCTAATTGAACATCAGTCGCAAATTGGCCATGTAGATGAGATAGCAAACTGAGATTGGGCATGTAGTCATATAACGCAGTAACCCCTAAGCCCTAACAAATTCTTGTGTCGTACCCTTCCTAAAACTTCAACCTCCACAGCAAATTCCATCTCTGCTTTTGAATTCATAGATTTCAATTTCTTTACAGCTATCTACACACAATCAGATATTAAAAGAGAAATAAATAATAGAAACTAAAACTCATCATACTTGTATATTGTGATGTAACAATTGCTAGACAAAAACAATGTCAAAGCGACACCCCTTTGCTCTTGGTAACAGGAAGCATTGATGCATCACTACCAATGGGAGGGAAACTAATTTAAGTGGACTAGTTGATACCATTTTTACATAGTTACCTGAAGTCCATCGGAGGTTTTGCCCCAGTAAACGCTTCCGAATCCTCCCTCTCCAATTTTGTGCTCCTCACTAAAGCCATTTGTTGCCACATTCAATTCTTTGTAGCTAAATATTCTCCATGGACCATCGATTGGTGATGAAATCCTACATAAATGCAAAACACAGAATAATGATTCTCCGCTACAAAAATGAAGTACATGGTTATACTTTACAACAAAAATTGCACAAATTTTCCCAGATTGAGATAATTCATGCATTACAAAAGGTTTGGATAACATTACAGACGGTTTGGATAAGCTTGCATTACAGACTTCTTGTTAATCAAGTCCGGCCCAGGGGTTAACCCAACAACAATCCATCAGGTTGGGACGCTGGGACATAATCCAACTCCAACATTGCAACAATTAACAATTGTTCTTGTCTGATTTCAGAAGTCGGTCTGTCGTATCTGATATGCCCCAATTAACATTTGTAATGAACACGTTTACAATATGCATATTAACATTAACATTCAACTGAAGCAAACACAGAACTGAAGTCTCAAGAATTGTAGGTAAAAGACACGAATATGAGGAAGAGATCTACAAACTCAAACCGGAAACATCCTGACCTCGTGTACATCCAGACTGATATGAGAAAGAATAGAGTTAGAATTAAAAAAAAAAATTGAACGGTCGAGATCTTGTTAATTGCATCCAACGGCTTCCAATTGTTTAAAGAAGCACAATCCATGTGCTCAAGTATTATCCAATAGTAATGTGACACGTGGCCTAGCATGTAAATTTGGATGTTCTGTAAAGATTTAGACATGAATAAAATTAATGTTTCACACAAATAATAGAAGATACTATCTTCCAACTCACTAAAATATACTATACTATTTCCCCGCACACAAAATTAATAAGAGTATTTGTTAAATTTTAAATTGATTATTTTCTATTTTCTAGAATTCTGTATAAAAATATAAAAAAATATGGATGAGGGGTGACTTTCCTTATAAACAAATAAGATGACCACTTGGTTGTGCACGAATTATTTAATAGTGGCTTTCTAATATTTTATAATAAGCATGTATTTAAAATAAAAATATAAACAATTGAAACATTCAAAAATAATATTTAAAAAAATTTATAATAGAAACTAGCGTTCTACAAAATTAAATAATTAATTAATATAAACATATTATTTAAATCATAATTTAGAAAAAAATTATTTTATTAAAATTTAAGTATAAAATAATCTTCAATTTATACCAATTGAATTAATATCAATATTATCAAACAATTATCATAACATTCACATCCCCGCTCAAACAATTCACAATTATCATAATAATTCCTCATTTTTTATTGGTTAACCATGTGGTGTGGTAGACTCAGGTATGATAATAAAGGATTTATTATAATATATTAGACCACTACTATAAATTTATAATATAAGTTTAATAATATCATTTAAATCCAAGTTGATCATTACTAAAATACACACGTAGTATATGAGAAAATTTAAGAAAATTATATCATTAAAAAATATATCTAATCTATTTTAAAAAAATAGATAAATTCATAATAAATATATAATTTATTGATATCCCCAAAATTTGAAAAATAAAAAATTAATTTGGATAGTGAAATTAGTAGTCAATTATTGATTTGACTAGTACTACTAACTAGTACTTTATCCCATATTGTTGTTTCTATTTTATTAAAAATATTTATCGGCGATCCAACCATACGGATGTTAATATATATCTAAATAAGTGATATTCCCAAAATTTTAAAAAATAAAAAATTGATTTAGATAGTGAAAAATAAGAAAAAATATTGAAGAAAAATATATATTCACGACGGATTATGAAGATCGTCGTAATTCTGGGTAACTTATGATAGATATTTCGTCATAAGTTACCCAGAATTACGACGATCTTCATAATCCGTCGTAAGTTACTCAAACTTTACGACGGAAATTCAGTCGTAAGTTGAGTGGTGGACGATGTAACGCCCCCAAATACACCCTGATCGGGGACCCGGGTCGTCACATTGTCTCAATATCCTGCAGCGCACGTTAACGCAATAATAAAGCAAAATGTATAATACAACGGAGCATAAATGTCCCACTCCGCAGGTCCAAGATCGTCTTCACAAGCATAGTACAAACCAACTTGATACATTCTCGAAATAATATGATACAAAAGTGCTCAACAGTAGAAATATATAGATTCTGTCTGGATCTTCTAATTATTGTCGCCATAGACTTGCGCTTTCCCTTTTGCCTTTATAGCCCTGGCTGGACGTCTCGCCTTTTTCCATCTTGACAGCTGAACAAAATGTTGTAAAGCAAGAATGAGCAACTATAGTGCTCAGCAAGTTCTCTTCTCGCTCGGTATATAAATATAATAAGGTTTACCGAAATTAATACTCAAAATTTTAATATCGAATATAACAATATGATTTGACTCAAATTCAACTTGAAAATATCATACTCGAAAGGCTCAAACTCATCTCAAAACAGAATACTCAAAAGACTCATTACTCATCTCGAAACAGAATACTCGATAACTCATTAGATATAACTCTGATAACTCATGATGTAAGAATGAACTGGTCTTCCACCTCTCCGTATCTCGGTGGGGCGATCAACTAACCAACCAAGAATACCGGCCTCCGATGACACCGCACTTCGCCCGATCACGGCTACAATACGATATCAACTATAATATATATGTATGAATGCTAGCATCATAATGGTTATCAATTCAACCGAGGCAACAAATGCCTAAATATTCTCGGGTCCGTAAAACGGTACACGAGTCTCTCTTTCTCTATAAAGGGCCTCTTGCCCAAAATTGACCAGTAGAATACAGAATTCCCGAATATTTGGGGTACAGATAACTTGAGATAACTCTTTCAGAAAATATTTATAAATCTGGCGGACTGCCAGTATGACTCAATTTTACCACCAATCCGAACAATGGACTGATGTAAATTCTCAATAATAATTTATTGGTTGACATGAACAAAATGCCAAACCTTGACAATAAAATCGACTATCTCGAATCTATGAGAATAGTCCTAAGATTAAAGTAATTGGGAGTCGTACTGAACAAATAGTACTTCTCGATATTTATAATACTCAACATTGACGAACGTTTAAATAGAATATTTTTCACTTGAAAGACGAATAAAAATCTTTAACAATTATAATTTTAAACTCCTATTAGTTAGTTCGAACGAGGAACTAACTAAAAGATAATCAATAAATAACGATTGAATTTGTACAATAAATTCAATCGAAAAGAATAAATTTAACTATCTCGGACGAATGAGATTAGTTTCACTGAATTAAAATAATAGTCGTCTCGAATTAATGAGATCGACCCGATGTCAACTAAATTGTTTCTACGCTTAAAGGGATTATAATTCTCAAATAAACTAACTTGACAAAATAATAATATTTAACAAGAAATAATTCTCAAAAGAAATTATTGCATCATATAGAGTAACAGATAATCTCAATATATAATATCTCAAAAATAATTAAGGAATTAAATAACACGAACAGAAATTCACAGTTTCCAAAAGTTAGGGTAAGAACGAACTTGCCTCGATCTCGAAGTGCAAATGAATGCAGATAAAAAATTATACTCTACCCGTGAACTTGACGTCGATCTACGTCTCGAGAATTATTCTCTGTGGTTTTGTACGCGGTTTGTATGTATATATGAGATCCGATTATTGGTTTATTAAAGAAACAGTTTTGGTTTTAAAATAGATAGGAATTGGTGTCTTGCAGAAAAGAATAAAGATGGGATACTCAGTGTTTTGATTTGTGTCCTATTTTAAAGATAAGAAGATGCCGGTTTGTTTTCTGTTTATATAATTTAAAAAGAACAAAAAGTCAAAAACATGGGGCTAAGAAATCAACAAACGTGGGCTAAGAAAAAGAAAGTTCCCCGTTTTTTATGAAATGCTGTCTCATCAATAATTTTGTTGCCCCCGGCTAGTTAAAACGAGACTCTAATATCGTTCCCAAAAATAAATTCGACCCAAAATAAAGATAAACATAAAAATTCTATTTTCCTAATTTTAGTAGACAATGATAAATATGAATAACTAAATATAAAACGAATATATAAAATTTCAAAATCTTTTAAAAAAAAACGCGCTAATTAAAATATAATAAAGCATCGCTCTTAAATAAAATTTAAATATCGAGTAGGAAAATTAATTCGAAAATTCATGGTTATTACAGTCTTCCCCCCTTATAGGATTCCGTCCTCGGAATCAAAACTATGCACTAAACAATTCAGGATATTTATTCCGCATTTCGTTTTCTAATTCCCACGTGGCTTCCTCAACTTGGTGGTTTCTCCAAAGTACTTTCACTAAATTTACTTTCTTAGTTCTTAACTCTTGCACTTTGTAATCTAGGATCTCCACTGGCTCATAGGTTATAACATGTCTGAAATCAGAATGGTATTCTCTTAACGCAGAAACATAAAACACATCATGAATATGCTGAAGGTCTGGAGGCAGGGCCAACTGATAAGCTAGTGGTCCTATCTTCTTAAGAATTTCAAAAGGTCCTATATATCTGGGACTCAATTTGCCTTTCTTTCCGAATCTCATAACTCTCTTCCAAAGTGAAACCTTCAGCATCACTTTATCTCCCACTTCGAATGCTTTGTCCTTTCTCTTTTGATTCGCATACTTCTTCTGTCGATCCTGAGCTGCAACTAACCTTTTTCGAATAACTTCGATCGCTTGCTTAGTTTGTTGAAGTAGTTCCGGTCCTAGTATCTTCCTTTCTCCTACCTCATCCCAGTATAGAAGTGATCTACACTTTCTCCCGTACAATGCGTCATATGGTGCCATACCTATGCTGGAGTGGTAACTATTGTTGTAAGAAAACTCACTATGGTAAATGATCATCCCAACTTTCTTGAAATCAAGTGCACAGACTCTTTATATTACGAAGAGGAAAGAAATGAGGTTGCTCCCGTGCTTTTCCGAGGTTTAAATATTGTCCTTTCACTTTGTTCGTTGATCTGTAGATGATATGCAGTGCTCAGATTCAACTTCGTGCCAAGACATTCTTGAAAACTTTTCCAAAACCGAGAAGTAAAACGGGCATCTCTATCAGATACAATTGAAACAGGTACTCCGTGACGAACTACAATCTCCTTTAGGTATATGATCACCAATCTCTCAACGGAATACTTATCACTAATTGGTAGAAAATGCGCAGATTTAGTGAGTCGGTCGACAATAACCCAAATAGCATCGTGGCTGGCTCTAGTTCGGGGCAATCCTACGACAAAATCCATGGTAATATGCTCCCATTTCCACTCGGGTATCTCTAAAGGTTGTAGAAGTCGAGTTGGTCGTTGATGTTCTGCCTTCACTTTCTGACATGTCAGACACTTACTTACCCATTCTGCAATCTCCCTCTTCATGTTGGGCCAACAATAATTCAACTTCATGTCTTGATACATTTTTGTGCTCCCTGGGTGGATGGAATATCTCGAGTTATGCGCTTCACTCATAATTTCTTCCTTCAACTCTGTAACATTAGGAATCCATATTCTCGATGCAAATCGTTTAATTCCCTTTTCATCTTTTGAACTTAAAGATTCTTCTCCGGTCAACTCTGATCTTCTTTCTTCCATTACTTGTTCTTGACAACGTCGAATCTTCTCGAGTAACTTTGGTTGAAACCGAATGCTGTAAATTCTTTCATTGTTTTGGACTGGGACCTTGACTTCTAATTCCATCTTCTCAAATTCTCTGACCAATTCTTCTGAGGTTGTCAACAGGTTAAGTCTCTCCTTTCTACTTAATGCATCAGCTACAACATTAGCCTTCCCTGGGTGGTAGTTTATCGAGCAATCATAGTCCTTGATCAATTATAACCATCTTCTTTGTCTCATGTTTTAATTCCTTCTGCGTGAATATATACTTTAAGCTCTTGTGATCCGTGTAAATCTCGCATTTCTCTCCGTAAAGGTAATGTCTCCAAATCTTGAGTGCAAAAACAATAGCAGCAAGTTCCAAATCGTGAGTAGGGTAACGGGACTCATACTCCTTCAGTTGCCGAGAGGCGTAAGCTATTAATTTTCCGTGTTGCATCAAAACACATCCTAAACCCTTGTGAGAAGCGTAGCTGAAAATTACGAAATCGCCTTTCTCATCGGGTAAGGTCAACACCGGGGCAGTAGTCAATCTCCTCTTCAATTCTTAAAAGCTATCTTCGCATTTGGGGGTCCATTCGAACTTTTCATTCTTTCTGGTAAGTCGAGTCAGTGGCGTCGCTATCTTTGAGAAATCCTTCACGAATCTACGATAGTATCCGGCCAATCCAAGGAAACTTCTAACTTCGGTGGGAGTCTTGGGTCTCTCCCAATCTGCTACAGCTTCTATCTTTGCGGGGTCTACAGAAATCCCTTCGCCGCTTACAATGTGTCCCAAAAATTGAACTTCTTTTAGCCAAAACTCACACTTTGAGAATTTCGCATATAACTTTTCCTTCCGCAGCGTTTCCAGAACCAAACGGAGGTGTTTAGCATGTTCCTCAGGAGACTTCGAGTATATCAGGATGTCATCAATAAATACAATCACGAATTTGTCCAAGTACCTCTTGAACACACGATTCATCAAATCCATAAAAGCAGCTGGCGCATTCGTCAATCCAAAAGACATGACTAAGAATTCGTAATGTCCATATCGGGTCCTAAATGCAGTCTTAGGAATATCCTCAGGCTTGATCTTTAGTTGATGATAGCCGGATCTCAAATCAATCTTTGAAAAACATCTAGCTCCCTTAAGTTGGTCAAACAAATCATCGATTCGAGGTAGAGGGTACTTATTCTTGATGGTCATCTTGTTCAACTCACGATAATCAATACATAGTCGCATGGATCCGTCCTTCTTCTTTACGAACAGCACTGGAGCTCCCCAAGGGGATACACTTGGCCTGATTGCGCCTTTGTCAAGTAATTCTTGCAGTTGGGTAGCCAACTCCTTCATCTCAACTGGAGCCATTCGGTATGGTGCTTTGGAAATTGGTGCAGTTCCCTGGGCAAGATCGATATTGAATTCTATTTCTCTGTCGGGCGGCAATCCAGGTAACTCTTCAGGAAAAACATCTTCGAATTGATTCACTACAGGGATTTCTTCGATTGTAGGGGTATGCTTCTCGGTATCTATCACATGAGCCAGATAGGCTTGACATCCTTGTTGGAAATGCTTAGCTTTTTTTTTTTTTTTCGGTGTCTACTTGATAAGGTGCGAACCTTGAGAGTTCTAAAAACTTAGCTTCATAATCTGCAACAGTCATCGACCCTTGCTTGAGTTTGAACAACTTAATTTCTATCTGATTCTCTAAGTACTTAGGAAAATATCTTTCCAGGAACAACTCTGTAATTCTAGTCCAAGGTATAACCGTATTATCTTCCATTGCTCTCTTTGCTTCCCACCAATAATTTGATGCACTTTTCACTACATAGTAACGATAATAGTTCTAGCTTATGCCACACTGTATCGTGAAAATATATTCTTCATTTCTCTTAACAAATCTCTCATTTCTCATTTCCTTAGAATTAGTAATCCTTTTGGTCTCAACAATCTCTTATTACCAATAAGTCTTGATAGTGATGATATGGTTTGAGTTTCTCAAATGTAAGACGCATTTCTTCTCATAGGGTCTTCTCATTTTAACAAAAATTAAGGGGTTCTTGCTTCTACTTTATGGCCCAAATATCCTCACTTTTATTCTTAATTGAGGTGTGGTTCCTTAAAGAAATATTGTAGGTATATAGAGGTAAAACAATTGTCGTACTCGTGGTAAGAAAATTTTACAAAATACGATAAGCCACACCTTAAGGGTTTAAAGTATCACAACTAGTTATGTAGTGATATAAAACAGGTGTTAGGACAAGTATGCAACATAAATCATCGTGAATTCTTTAATGATTCAATAAAGATATCTCTAATTAATTCTATATGTATCGCTTCTCATTCACTTCCAAAAGATACAATCTTGCCTTCAGGATTCCATGGCAAAGACATAATTCGTGTAGTAATCTACGAAATAGGTAAATGGTTGCATTTATAATAGTACCAGTCCCCTTATTAGGTTGGAGAAAGGTCGATTTAATCTAATTCATGGAACTTCCCACGAACTCCACTGGGAGAAAAGCTCACGGTCATGATAATTTTTTTTTTTTTTTTAACATTAATCTCAAAACTTCAAAAGTTTAAGTCGTCGTTCAACTACTAAATTCAGAAGAAAGATAGGGAGAACATGCATTACTGTTCTCTTCCCTTTTCTTAATGAAAACAATCACTCTTTCACCAACGTGTAATATATCATTAATGTACAATAGGTATCGATTCGCTTCACTCTTTTAAAGGATTGAGTTCGATGATTGCTCCATAATCAAACCAATATCTTAGAACCTGAATACACTCCCATGACACACCACGTAGGGTTTCGAAGATCTAACTAGCGAGTTTACGCAAAGGTCTATTTCTATTTAGAAATTGTCACTCCAACTTGAGTTGTTGAAAGTTCCATTTCTGGAAGAGAAGTTTCATCACTTTCAAATTTTCGTATACCACTTTTAGAATTCTTAGGCCCCAATCATTATAGGATCCATAAGAACATTGAATAGAGATAACTCAGAAGGAATAGATGTTAAACAACACATGTGCACGCTCAATTCTTGATGGTGAGAATCTTTTATGAAAGGATTAGCTGAGAGATCATTATGATCATCGAACATTTGTTTTGTTGCATGTATCATTAGGACAACCGTCATAGTACACAAGGTGGCCAGCCTTTAGTACTCTAATTAACAAACAACAGTACAAATAGTGGCGTCCCACCAGACTTCTATCACAGAGACAGACAGTCTTCCCCTGTATAAGTAGGGTTGTTCATCTCAGTATCAGAAAGGGTGACAAATATAGGAAGGGATATGAAAGAGTTTTATATTTATAGAAGTACATGACGCTCTGTAAATGAACCTTTGAACAATATAGATCTTTTCAAACAGGATAGATATTGCCTGAGTAAATTCAAATGATAAAAATCACCGATAATCATTGTTAAGGAAGTTACTTAAGGAACGATTTCCTAGCACACAATAAGCTCTTAGGATCGACTATCGATTCTCGAATAAAAGTGACACTCGTAGACTCCGGTAGCTCGTCAGGGAAGAAAATCTCTAAGAGTGGATGTACTAAAAACACAATATCATAGAGAACTATTTCAACCTCTATAAGTTATATCTCTGGTGCACGTAACTCGCGGAATTACAACTCTGACTCTGGTAAAGGTATTGACAACATTTACAAAATGTGGAAACTCTGTAAGGTATCATCCGATCTCATTTATACTGGGAAATTAGGCATCCTATCTTAAATTAATTGGGTACTAGGGGTCCATGTGAATAAGGTGTAGGAAGTCTATCTCGAGTAGAACGAAAGTCAGTTGGTCTAGAAGTAGACATCTACAAAAGTTCGAAAAACCTCGGTCAGGTTTCAATCGACTAGATATGCCTATAAATATATATATAAAAAGGCGTAAGGCGCTTAGTGCCAAAATCTCAACATCGTATAATATATCTCTAAATTCTCACGTCGCGTTATAGTTCTAGGCTCGTATTACATCTCTAAATTCTCGCATCCGGTTATACTCCAAGGCTCGTACGATTCCTAAAAATATAACTAATGCTCTGATACCAAAACTGTAACGCCCCCAGATACACCCTGACCGGGGACCCGGGTCGTCACATTGTCTCAATATCCTGCAGCGCACGTTAACGCAATAATAAAGCAAAATGTATAATACAACGGAGCATAAATGTCCCACTCCGCAGGTCCAAGATCGTCTTCACAAGCATAGTACAAACCAACTTGATACATTCTCGAAATAATATGATACAAAAGTGCTCAACAGTAGAAATATATAGATTCCGTCTGGATCTTCTAATTATTGTCGCCATAGACTTGCGCTTTCCCTTTTGCCTTTATAGCCCTGGCTGGACGTCTCGCCTTTTTCCATCTTGACAGCTGAACAAAATGTTGTAAAGCAAGAATGAGCAACTATAGTGCTCAGCAAGTTCTCTTCTCGCTCGGTATATAAATATAATAAGGTTTACCGAAATTAATACTCAAAATTTTAATATCGAATATAACAATATGATTTGACTCAAATTCAACTTGAAAATATCATACTCGAAAGGCTCAAACTCATCTCAAAACAGAACACTCAAAAGACTCATTACTCATCTCGAAACAGAATACTCGATAACTCATTAGATATAACTCTGATAACTCATGATGTAAGAATGAACTGGTCTTCCACCTCTCCGTATCTCGGTGGGGCGATCAACTAACCAACCAAGAATACCGGCCTCCGATGACACCGCACTTCGCCCAATCACGGCTACAATACGATATCAACTATAATATATATGTATGAATGCTAGCATCATAATGGTTATCAATTCAACCGAGGCAACAAATGCCTAAATATTCTCGGGTCCGTAAAACGGTACACGAGTCTCTCTTTCTCTATAAAGGGCCTCTTGCCCAAAATTGACAAGTAGAATACAGAATTCCCGAATATTTGGGGTACAGATAACTTGAGATAACTCTTTCAGAAAATATTTACAAATCTGGCGGACTGCCAGTATTACTCAATTTTACCACCAATCCGAACAATGGACTGATGTAAATTCTCAGTAATAATTTATTGGTTGACATGAACAAAATGCCAAACCTTGACAATAAAATCGACAATCTCGAATCTATGAGAATAGTCCTAAGATTAAAGTAATTGGGAGTCGTACTGAACAAATAGTACTTCTCGATATTTATAATACTCAACATTGACGAACATTTAAATAGAATATTTTTCACTTGAAAGACGAATAAAAATCTTTAACAATTATAATTTTAAACTCCTATTAGTTAGTTCGAACGAGGAACTAACTAAAAGATAATCAATAAATAACGATTGAATTTGTACAATAAATTCAATCGAAAAGAATAAATTTAACTATCTCGGACGAATGAGATTAGTTTCACTGAATTAAAATAATAGTCGTCTCGAATTAATGAGATCGACCCGATGTCAACTAAATTGTTTCTACGCTTAAAGGGATTATAATTCTCAAATAAACTAACTTGACAAAATAATAATATTTAACAAGAAATAATTCTCAAAAGAAATTATTGCATCATATAGAGCAACAGATAATCTCAATATATAATATCTCAAAAATAATTAAGGAATTAAATAACACGAACAGAAATTCACAGTTTCCAAAAGTTAGGGTAAGAACGAACTTGCCTCGATCTCGAAGTGCAAATGAATGCAGATAAAAAATTATACTCTACCCGTGAACTTGACGTCGATCTACGTCTCGAGAATTATTCTCTGTGGTTTTGTACGCGGTTTGTATGTATATATGAGATCCGATTATTGGTTTATTAAAGAAACAGTTTTGGTTTTAAAATAGATAGGAATTGGTGTCTTGCAGAAAAGAATAAAGATGGGATACTCAGTGTTTTGATTTGTGTCCTATTTTAAAGATAAGAAGATGCCGGTTTGTTTTCTGTTTATATAATTTAAAAAGAACAAAAAGTCAAAAACATGGGGCTAAGAAATCAACAAACGTGGGCTAAGAAAAAGAAAGTTCCCCGTTTTTTATGAAATGCTGTCTCATCAATAATTTTGTTGCCCCCGGCTAGTTAAAACGAGACTCTAATATCGTTCCCAAAAATAAATTCGACCCAAAATAAAGATAAACATAAAAATTCTATTTTCCTAATTTTAGTAGACAATGATAAATATGAATAACTAAATATAAAACGAATATATAAAATTTCAAAATCTTTTAAAAAAAAACGCGCTAATTAAAATATAATAATGCATCGCTCTTAAATAAAATTTAAATATCGAGTAGGAAAATTAATTCGAAAATTCATGGTTATTACAGACGAACTTACGACGGATTTTCCGTCATAAATTTACTGCCAAACGTCATTGTTTCACCATCAGAAAGGTAATTTTTTTTAAAATTAAATTTTATTAAAATAAAGATATTTATGACGGAAGATTCGTCGTAAGTTCACTGCAAAAATGAATTTACGACGGACAATCCGTCGTAAGTTCGTTGCAATTATTTTTCAATTAAATTTTAATTGTTTGGAGCTAAATTTTATTAATAAACTAATTATCTTGCGACGAATTTAATTTTCGTCGTAAGTTGGGCGCGAAATTTACGACAGATTTGAGATTCCGTCATAAGTTGGGCGCGAAAATTGTTTCCGTCGCAAGTTGGCCGTCATAATTGGCCAAATTTCTTGTAGTGTAACTATTTGGGGGTTACAAAATCACCGTTGTCTACTTCCTGCTGCGTCTGTTGAATATGTCTTGTTTGTTAGTTACGTCTTAGAACAACAACATGGAACACCCATATATACATACTTATGGAATACTCCCTCTGTTTCTTTATAAGTTTCCTATTTTGACTTTAAACACTGTTCATTATAAGCGGTTGACTATTAATTTACGCATAATTTATAAGATAAAATATAGTCATGAGTGATCTTATTGGATTCGTATTTATGAGTACTTTAATACAGTGAAGTTTTTATATTTAGTACTAATACGAAATTCAAGATATTAACCATCGAAAGTGTGCGTTGGCAAACGTGTTTTTAAAAAGAGGAAACTTATTATGAAACGGAGGGAGTATATACTTAGAGTGTCAGCTTTAACATTTTTGAGAAATACGAAATACCACTATTTATTGGAGGACATTGTTTGACATCAAACTGTGTGTTGTTCAGTTCTTTGATCACGTCTTATTTTGTTTCTAAGACTTAGTTATTTTATTGTTATATTCGCTCAATTCTTTATTGAGAATTTTTAGATGCTTCTATCTCAATCCTTTGTTTAAAAGATTTAGATGCATTCGTCAAATTAGTAACACACTTTTTACAAATAAATAATATAGAATTGAGATCATTAAATTTTGACTATATAGACGCATGTTAATATAGTACTAGCCATACACAATTAATGTTGTCATGTTTATAAAATTGGTGGATGAATTAGTTCATTTATGTGTGACTACATTCATTTACATACCAAGGTGTAATTATACCCGTATAAAGACATGTTTAAGTACAGGTTTTACTAATACTAGCTTATAGCCCGTGCAAAGCACAAATTACTTTTAAAATTATAATTTAACTTTGTAATAATAAAGTATAATAATTTATTATGGATATAATTTAACTTTGTAATTAATTAATAAAATTATTAGTAATAATAATAGTTATTTAATAAATGATTTGTATTGATTAGAACTAATAATATAAAATCTTAATGTAAATTTGTTGTTGACCGGATTCGAACCTTCGATCTTTAGAAGAAGAGGGATTTAAATATAGAATATTCTTTATTATTAGATCTAATGGTTATCATCTATTTACTAAATATCTAACGGTCATTATTCTTTTAGATGGTTGAACCAAGTTGAACCAAACAACCAAATTAGTTTGCTAATTATATAATACTATAGATTTTGTAATGATTTGATAATTATTCAGTTTTGTATTGATTTGATAATCATTTTATTCTCCATATTTGATGACAACTTGTTAAAATTAGATCCTATATATAATTATATATAATTAGCGTAAGGGAGTTTGGGTGGTCGTCTGGTCGTTAGGGTTAAAAAGAGAAAGAGTGAGAGTGAAACATTATCGTTAGAGTCTGCAAGACACCCTACAACCCTATTAACAAGCAAACAAAAATAATAAATAAAGTAAACAAACAAAACACACAAATAAAAAAATAACACCAAAATTTAAAAATATATATATAACACTTATAACAAAAAGTTCTAAAGAATTCTTAGTAACCACACATTTGTTAAATCACTTAATAAAAAAAGAAAAACAAATAACAAAAATAAACAAAGTAAACAAACAAACTAAAAAAAATAATAAATAAAGTAACCAAACAAAACAAACAAATAAAAACATAACACCAAAATTTAACAAAATATATATAACACTTATAACAAAAAGTTCTAAAGAATTCTTAGTAACCACACATTTGTTAAATCACTTAATAAAAAAAGAAAATAGTTATACCAATAAGTTCCAACATGTTTCAAGTATATTACATATAATCTAATCAAATAGAAAAAAAACACCCCCAAAAATATGAAATATTAAAATATATGTTAGGCTAAATGTTCAAATATATATAATTTGCAAGAAAATTATTAACACAAAAATATAAAAAAAAACAAAAACAAAAATACAATTAACCACACAATCAACAAAAATGCAATAAAGAAAATATTAAAAAAACATTAAATCTATAGAAAACATAAAATGATTTGAAATGACACCCAACCTTAATAAAATATATTCTTTAAAACAAAATTGAAGACCACAAACACAAACCCTACAACACTATTAACAAATAACTTATTATTTTCAAAAATAAACAAAGTAAATTAACAAACAAACAAACAAAAATAATAAACAAAGTAAACAAATAAAACAAACAAATAAAAAAAATAACATCAAAATTTAACAAAATATATATAACACTTATAACGAAAAGTTTTAAAGAATACTTAGTAACCACACATTTGTTAAATTACTTAATAAAAAAGTAAAGTAGTTATACTAATAAGTCCCAACATATTTCAAGTATATTATATATAATCTAATGAAATAGAAAACAATACTCCAAAAAATATGAAATATTAAAATATATGTTAGGCTAAATGTTCAAATATATATAATTTGCAAGAAAATCATTAAAACAAAAATAAAAAATACAATTAACCACGAAATTAACAAAAATTCTAAAAAAAAATTGAAAAACGTTAAAATGTATAAACACAAACATAAAGAAAACCAAAAAAAAACAAAAAACAAAAGATATATGAAATAATCAAAAAAAAAAATATATGAAATAATCAAAAAAAGAAATTTCCTAAATTTTAAAATGTAATTTACATTAAAACCAACAAACACCCTTTAAGAAAAAAAAATATTTCAGAAAAATGAAAAAAGATATACTTAAAAATTTAATAACAAACAAAATTCTAAAAATCATACTAAAAATACTGAACACAAAAAAAACCAAATATTTAATTTACAAAGATTATAAATTCTGTACTACAAGAAAACAAATACAGAAAATCAACCAAAAAACCCAAACAAATAAAACATAGTTATTAACTAAAAATATATCTCAACAAAACCCCTAAAATAATTTAATAACTTAAAAATTACAAAAACATTAAATTCCATAACCAGAAAAAAATGAAAACAAACAAAAAACCAAAAGAACTTCAATAATTATTATTATAAGTTCACATAAATTTTTTGTTTTTGCAAGATAAGTTTACAAATATTTAAATATATATATATATATATATATATATAAAGAATCGAGAAAAATTAAATAAAAATAATGATAAAAGCAATTGAAGCTAGTTATAATTCATTGTAGGTGAATTATCGCGTGGTATTGTAAAAATTTAACATTTAATAGAGGAGTTTCAAGAGAATATCTTGTAAAAAACAAATTTGCACGTTTGATATTTGTGAAAAAGAAATCTAAGACTGTGTTTGATATATGTGAGAATGGTACTATATATTGACCATGTTAATGTCTCAACAAAACCCCTAAAATAATTTAATAACTTAAAAATTACAAAAACATTAAATTCCATAACCGAGAAAAAAATGAAAAGAAATAAAAAACCAAAAGAACTTCAATAATTATTATTATAAGTTCACATAAATTTTTTGTTTTTACAAGATAAGTTTACAAATATTTAAATATATATATATATATATATATATATATATATATATATATATATATATATATATATATAGATATATATATATATATATATATATATAAAGAATCGAGAAAATAGACTATAGAGGTGGTGATGACATAGACAAAAGGAGATACTGAATGATATTAACAAATGTTATTGTACAAAAATTAGTGCCATGTTAAAAAAGTTTGTACAATCCAAATATTTATTAAACTTTAGACCCTCACATTTGTTATTTGGATATCAGTTAAATTAATTTTTTTTCTTGTTAACATTTTAACTATAAATACTTAGTTTAAATACTTCAATTTTTTTTTAAAAACATTAGGTCTCTATTTTGGTATTCGTGTTCTTCTTCGATTTGTTTTCTTCATATTTAACGGATAATTTATCATTAATAATATTTATTAATCATTTTCAAAAATAATTGAAAATTTTGAATTAATCCATATTTTCGTACAATTTCATTCTCATATTAATTATGTTTTGTATTGAAGTTGATTTTAGTTGGATAAATTTTAAAATTTTATTAGAATTAATTAATAAATTCTAATTTTGAAAGATTTAAAGAAAATATTATAAGTTAGAGCTAAATTAAATAAAAAATAAATATCTATTATACTTTATACAGTCGTTTAGTATTTTTGCTCTATATTGAAATCTAAATATTGGATTGGACAATATTACGGCCCACATGAAACTCACGAAATAATTTATAAATTGATGATGATTTAAAAATTATTTTTTAAATATAATTACCCAAAAATGGAAGTTAAAAGAAAGTTATTAATTTCTATATTTAGAATTCTATTCAAATTAGAAAACCTATTTATGTTTGGTTTAAATTATTATAATACAATTTTAGTACAACGGACTAGGTTGACCAAATATCTCTTTTCGACTTATTATGTGTGGATATAATTATTTAGTTTAATTAGAAAAATTAAACTCAATTCTTGTGTTCTAGAACCCAATTGTTTGATATTAATTGCGATTTATACAAATGGATGGTCCTTATTGATGAACGATATTTGGTATTTAAAAATACTATATTACTTGCTTGCGATTGTGCACACTTACGCATATAAGAATTTTCGCAACAAGGAACCTATCAATTCTTAAAGCTACAGCACGTGACAAGTACTAATCAGTTAAGTTTAAGTTTAAGCCTTGTTAGTAAATGAGTAATGCATACAACTTTTTATTATATAATCTAGGAACATATGTGATATATATTTGCATAGCATAACAAGGCCTACTCTAGTCCCAACAAAATCAAACCAATAATTAAAGGAAAGCATGTGGGAGCCTAAAAGAAAAAATCGGAACACGTAGAAATTAAAAGAAAAAGCATGGTTGCAAAATCATCGATATAGTTGACAAATTGATAAAGACCGAAAATTATGTATCATACCATCCAATCCAACTCTAATGTCAAAAAAGGAAAAACAATATGGTAAAATATATTTTTCATGCACCTTGCGCGAAACACGGAAAAAAATGATAAAATTTGTTCGATCGGATGTTAAAACCAGGCATTGCGTGTAAAACAAAAGAAAAAGAAAAACTGTTTTTCAATCCCATTCCTAGATCAGCACTACCACATTATTCATACTTCACATATGAAGTTAATGGTAATTTGATTATGTTGAACAAAAATTTGTTTGATCATATTTTCATCCACTCTCATAATTAATATTTAAATGCACATAACTCTACTAACGCAAGGTAGTTCAGTATACACACACTTCACATTCAAAACGAATCAAATAAAACAATAATTAAACTCCATCATAACGAGAAACGGAACTGGTGTTGATACATGAAACATATTTATTTTTGTTTCATTTATTTTGTATCCAGGGCCTGTATATCGGCTTCCGGAAGCTATTTAATTTTATATGGGCTTACCTGGATCAAGTAATAACCATTTCATAATTGTACCCGAAGATGTCATCAAATAACCTATAAACATGTTGAGTCTGATCCAATCTACAACCAACGAAACAAAGCCCAATACCGTGCCTGAGGCGGTGGAAAAAAAATTATGTAATTGGAAAGTCATAAGGATCCAAATACTCTCTCAATATGTGGACTTCTTCCCTATAAATAAAGGCATGTACTCACAATGGATTTGGCAAATATCTCAAAAACCGCAAACATCTTTATTCTTATTATCTCTATTCAAATATTCATATATAAATTTAATCTTGAAACTTTGTTCTTAACAACAAATGGGCTTCAACAACAGAACATTAATTTGATATAACATTAGATTTTTTACCATATTGACGGCTCCAACGGAGGCTTGTAGATCATGGTCCACCCCCGGGGCAACGAGCTAGGCCTTCCAATATTCCAACATGATCCTCGGGCACCTTTTATCCAATTCCCCTTGCTTGGCCATATGCTTTCAACTTTCCCGGTCACCATCAAAGCGGTGGATCCGGAAACCCGGTTGGTTTGGGGTGGTAGTTCCCGGTCAGACTTTTCACCCACAGGAGCTTCCCTGACATCATGGGCTAGTATTTTGGATAATTCCACCCGATGGGATAACTCGTCCACAAAACCTTCGGGCCGGATCGGGGATTATTGGTGGGTCAAAGGGGTGGGCCACAAAGTAGCCAAAAAACGTGTAGAAATAGTCGTTGTCGGACATAAAATCGGCCTTGTCGTTTTCAGAAGCTAGTTTGTTAATGTCTTCTATAACTTTAGCTAAATCGCCGAGAAATACTACTCCACTAGGCCCCATTTGAAGATTAAGAAACAAGCTATTTGTAGTTGAATGGAGAGATACAGGTGCAGTTTTATCTCTCCATAACTTTATGAATTTTGTAATTTATATCGTACGTACTTGGGGTCATTCTGTGCACGTATGTTATGTGTTAGGTTGTAAAATAGGAAGTGTAAAACTCTGCTATTTTTTCTTACGTTTGTAACTACAACATTTTCGTTTCATGGCAGATGCCTCTTGTTAACGAGTTAGTTACACAGGTACTATTACGGAGCCAAAAGTTGACGGGGCCACGGGAAGCTACAGATCATAACCCATATATCAGCTAACCAACTAGCTAGCTTGGACCTGCTATAAATGATTAACTTTGTATAGCTGATCGACAATATACTTTTGTTATCAATTGATAGTTCTTCTCATAATTAATCATGCCTATATTTTATGTTAATCTTTTGCTAGCTCTAACATCAATAGTATTATCGCTATATATACTATGTGTACTGGGATGATTAATTTTATTCATTGGTTTACCTTTAGTGAGATCTTTTTCCTACTCTTTTGCTACTGCTGTTCTTTGTTTCAATTGTTGGTAGTACACATAGATTTATGCACTGGTTAGTTTCCAGTAACTTACTACTCTATCTAGGTAAGCCTATGTTCTCGATAACTTGAAATATACACATATACTACTAGAAAAACTGCAATAGATATCACACCTTTAACATCGGACAGTAAATCCACCGATGTCAAAGCCTTTTTTAACATCGTTTTTTTTAAAACGATGTTATAGTAGTTTCTCCGCATCAGTTTTTAAAGTGACCGTTGTCTAATTGTGTTATAAAAAAACAATTGCATCGGTTTTTAAAGTAACCGTTGTCTAATGCGTTTTCAAAAAAATTAAAAACACAGTACCTTTTCTTTCCCTCTTTTATTTCCCCTTAACAAATTTTAGTTTCCCACATTCCCCCCTTAAACGAAAATTCTAATTCCACCCTTAACCCTCGCGCCCCCCTTTTCCCCCTTTCCCCCCATTACCAGCGCTCTCTCTCACTCTCACTTCTCTCTCACTCTCTCTCATTCTCACTTCTCTCTCTCGCCATCTCCCTCTCCCATCTCTCTCATTCAACAAATCGAAGAACATAAACCCTAATCGAAGAATAGAAACCCTAATCAAAGATTACATGCAAATGGAGTTGGTTCGATTGGACCCAATTAGTTAAATCTCTAAGGTGGGTTTAATTAGCTCAGCCACTCTCTTTAATTTCTTTTCAAATTAAAGAACTCTCTTTAATTTCTTTAATTTCTTTTTTCAACAGATCTAGACACTACTGGAAAAAGATGTTAAATACAACGGAATAAATTCAACAGAAGTTAAATTCAACCAGATCCCGTCATTTTTATGGTCAATGTCCAGTGAGTTTTGACTGAGCATCATTTTCAACGGAACAAATTCAACGGATGCTAAATGCAACGGAATAAAATCAACCGAATTCAAATTCAACAGTATCCCGTTGAATTTAATTATTACTTTTTCCAACGCGGGAGTATGTTTCCACCAAAAGTTAAAAACAACGGAATAAAATCAACCGAATTCAAACTCAACAGTATCCCGTTGAATTTAATTATGACTTTTTTCCATCACGCGGGAAGTTTCCCACCAAACGTTAAAATCAACGGAATAAAACCAACCGAAATAAACTCAACAATATCTCGTTGAATTTAATTATGAATTTATTTCCCCCGCGTGAAGATTCCCACCAAAAGTTAAAATCAACGGAATAAAACCAACAGAAATAAACTCAACAATATCTCGTTTAATTTAATTATGAATTTATTTCCCCCGCGTGAATATTCCCACCAAAAGTTAAAATCAACGGAATAAAACCAACAGAAATAAACTCAACAATATCTCGTTGAATTTAATTATGAATTTTTTTAAACACACGGAAAGATTCCCACCAAAAGTTAAAATCAACGGCATAAAACCAACAGAAATAAACTCAACAATATCTCGTTGAATTTAATTATTGCTTTTTTTCTCATTGAATTTAATTTCCACTCAGCAAATTCCCAGAAAAAGTTAAAATCAACGGAATAAAACCAACCAAAATAAATTTTCTCAACAATTTATAAAGATCACTCCAATTTTTAAGCAATAAATTCATCAACACTCCTCTTTTTCCCTCAAACATCTCATACACTGCATTTGGATTTTGTGTCACTCTGAGGCAAGAGTAGTACAACCACTAGCTAATTTCTTTATGAAAAGTTTTAACAAATATAAATTCAACATTGTATTCCACTCAAAATTCCCACCAAAAGTTTTAGCAAAATTTTTACCAACAATCGGAATACAGAAGATTGCCACCAAAAACTAAAATCAACGGAATAAAATCAACGGAAATCAAATGCAGCGGTATCTCGTTGAATTTACTTAATCATTTATTCTACTCAATACAAAAGCTCCACCGAATAATAAATACAACGGAATAAAATCAACGGAAATCAAATGCAACGGTATCTCGTTGAATTTACTTAATCATTTATTCCACTCAATAAAAAAGCTCCACCGAATAATAAATACAACGAAATAAAATCAACGGAAACCAAATGCAGCGATATCTCGTTGAATTTACTTAATCATTTATTCCACTAACTTACAAAACTCCACCGAATAATATATACAACGGAATAAATTCAACGGAAATCAAATTCAACGGTATATCGTTGAATTTAGTTAATCATGCTTAATTTTCTTAATCATTTTGTCCACCAACTGGAAAAGCTCCACCGAATAATAAATACAACGGAATAAAATCAACGGAAACCAAATGCAACGGTATCTCGTTGAATGTACTTATGCAATTTATTTCCAACGACATCCGGTTGATTTTAATATTTCCTTTAAATAGCTAGCCTCCGTTCGGACCATTTGCTCTCATATCTTTTCCTTAATTTGATCTTCAGTTTTGCAAGGTTTCATGTTCAAGTAAGTATTATTTCATATTCTTTTAGATCTTATTATTATAATTTATTTATTTTTTTGCTAAGTATCTTATTATTATAATTGTATCATTTATGTTAATTATGTCATTATTGCATTTTTTTTTGTATAAAATGATGTTCACTATCTTAATTAAATTGACAAAATTAGTGTCATTACTAGCTACGTGTTCTTAAGTATGTTAATATAATAGAGAAATAATTGCCATAAATTGATATTACCAAGCATACTATGATGTGTTTGTTTAATTTTTTGATATTTTTAGTTTAATTAAAATTTGATAGATTTGGTTTTTGATAATAATAAGTAATTAAATTTTATTCTATATTTGTAGATGGCATCCGATCGAAGTTGGATGCATCATAGATTTGATGCGAGGAATAATATAACGGAGGAATACAAACTTGGTGTACAAAATTTCATTAACGTTGCTTTGAAAGGGAATGTGGATTCGAAGGGGAGGATAAGATGTCCATGTAAGGAGTGTGGAAATACATTGCATAAGTTACCCGATTATGTAACTTATGATTTGTATCGACATGGCATTATGGAATCGTATACTACATGGAATTTTCATGGTGAGAAGCATAAGTCTTGGGTTGAAGTCGAGAGTAGTTCGGGGGATAGTGGTCCTAGGGATGATGAAATGAATGATGCACAAGAAATGCTTAGAGATTTTGCAGATGCTCATGGAAATTTCGAGATTGGTGAGGAGGAACCGACTGCAACAGCAAAAAAATTTTATGAGATGTTAGATGGTGCTTCTGAACCTCTTTATCCGAATTGTTCCAGTTCCACCACTTTATCATTCGTCAACAAGTTATTGAATTTCAAGAACAGGCATGGTTGTAGTAACACGGGGTTTGATGAGTTACTTCAACTTATTGGATCAGTGTTGCCAGAGAAACACAATCTACCTGAGACCTATTATGATGTTAAAAAGATGATAAGTGGGCTGAATATGGGATACGAAAAGATTGATGCTTGTGAGAACGATTGCATGTTATTTTATGAAAATAACAAGAAGGCATATTGTGACATATGTCATACAAACCGATACAAAGAGCGAAAGGATAGCGAAAAGAAGTTGATTCCAAGAAAGATCTTGCGATACTTTCCACTTATACCGAGACTACAACGTTTATACATGTCTAAGCAAATTGCCAAATATATGACATGGCACCATGATAGAGTTATAGTTGAAGGTCAATTATCTCACCCAGCAGATGGAGATGAATGGAAAGCGTTTGATGCTAGATTTCAAAGATTTTCAAAAGAAGCACGAAATATCAGACTTGGCCTTTCAAGTGATGGATTTGACCCATTTCGTGATCCACTAGCAAGGGATTACACTGTATGGCCCGTGGTCATTGTTGTGTATAACCTTCCACCATCTATGTGCATGAAAGCTCCATACATGTTCATGCCTCTCATTGTTCCCGGTCCCACTGATCCTACAAAAGACCTACATATTTATCTCCGACCGTTAATTGATGAGCTAAAGATGTTATGGCAAACAGGGGTGGAAACATATGATAGGGCATCGCGGACAAATTTTCAGATGAGGGCATCATTATTGTGGACAATTAGCGACTTTCCAGCACTTGCAATGTTAAGTGGATGGTCAACTAAGGGTAAATTGTCATGTCATGTATGTAGTGGAGATTTTAAAGGCTTTCAACTCAAGAATGGTGGTAAAACTTCCTTCTTTGGAACTGCTCGATATTTTCTGGAACCGGGTGATCCATTGAGGAATAGCACAAAGTTTGGGAAAAGAGAGGTACGGTCTGTCACGGCTCGACACTCGGGATTAAGGGCAAAGACAACATGTGAACTAATAAGGTTTCCTCCTCCAGGAAAGTCAACCAAAAGAAAACCTAGGGACTATGGAGTGACTCATAATTGGACTCATTATTCTCCATTTTTTGAACTCCCATATTGGGAGACACTTGGTCTTCGTCACAATATTGATGTTATGCACACTGAAAAGAATGTTTTCGAAAACATATTCTACACCATGTTAAATGATAAGGACAAGACCAAAGACAATTTGAAATCAAGGCATGATTGTAAGGAACTTGGTATACGGCGTGAGTTATGGACTCTAGATGTTAAATGATAAGGACAAGACCAAAGACAATTTGCTTTTTATATTTTATTATATTAATTTTTGTTATTTTGTAGTGAATTTCAAAAGTTGGTACACAGACAATACCCAGAATTTGATGATGCTGCAAAAGAAAGATTTCAAAAAGATCGATTCACAAATTGGTTTGAAAGAAGGGTATGTGTCCAAATACATACATACAAATGTTTGTTGTTGTCTTTAAATGTTCTAATGCACTTATATATACGGTTCATTCATTATACAATTAGGTAGCGGATGATCCGAAGCTCAAACTCAAATTTAAGGATTTGATAAGAGGTCCAATGCGTGATGTGAATATTTATAATGGTTGCTATTATAATGGTTATAAATTTGGTTGCGCAAATCCTAATGAACGCACTTCACCAAATTCTGGTGTGCTTGTCCTAGGTAAGAAATATAATATATTCTAGAAGTTTGTCTTATTTACAATATTGTTTTCTTTATTAATTTAGGTACTTCATTAGTTGTATCTAATAAATTTACTCATTTGTATGCAGGAACTTCTTACATGGAGAGTTATCAAAATAATTATGGTAGACTTGAAGAAATACTCGAGCTTTACTATCATAATGGACATAAAGTTATATTATTCAAATGTCAT
This sequence comes from Saposhnikovia divaricata, assembly GCA_036435485.1. NCBI lineage: Eukaryota > Viridiplantae > Streptophyta > Magnoliopsida > Apiales > Apiaceae > Saposhnikovia > Saposhnikovia divaricata. The sequence continues at coordinate 48,870,434 of CM071595.1, read as the reverse complement.
TGGTTTGATCATACAACACATGTCAAAGTGGATAGAAATAGGATGACTACGGTGGATGTTAGATCAACATTAAATGCCGAAGATGTGTTTATTTTGGCAAGTCAAGCTCATCAAGTTTATTATGCAAGAAGCATTTCAAATCCAAAATCACCATGGTACACGGTATTAACAACGAAAAGTCGTTTTGTTAATGAAGAAGTGGTACCAAAAAAGAACTCTATCTCAGATGAAGCTTTGCAAAATGATGTTTCAAACACTTCATCTTCTCGTGTTGAGCCTGTGATTATCCATGATCCTTCAAATTTTTTTATTGATTTGAGGTTTGTTGAGAATGATAATTCCGTGGACGATTACAATGAAGAACAAAATAATGACAATGATGAAGACACGAGTGTTGATGAAGAAAGTGAGAGCGAGGATGATACGTGTTAGTGAATTTTATTTTTAAATTCTATCAAATTTGTATTAAATTTGGAATTATTGTGATAATTATGTTTAATTTTTGAATTTAAATATTATGTTTTGATTAGACTTTAAATTTACAATGTAAGTTAAATAATATTATTATGTTATTAATGCTATTCTGTTCAAGTGGTATATTTAAAACAACCGAATTTGATTGTATTAATTTATTTGCCTAAATAACATATTACATCCCTAAATCATATTTTAGTAAAGCAACCCTCTACTCCTTTCTCCCTCTCCGGCGCCTTTCTCCCTCTCCAGCGCCGCTTACACTACTAACAAATGGAATCCTCACGGCTAAAACAAAAATCATACAAACCTCAAATTCCTTCCACAAATCTCACACAATCCTCAAGAATCTCACAAATTCCACGAACCTCTCATAAATCTCAAAAAAGTTTACAAGTTCACAAACCTGTGACAAATCTCACAAAATCCTCAAGAATCTCACAAATTCCACAAGCCTCTAATAAATCTCTCACAAGTTCAGAAGTTCACAAAGATGTCACAAATCTCGCAAATTCACATACTTCTACGAATGCTTTCGCAAATCTCAAAAATTCACAAACTTCTCAGAATGCTTTTACAATTCTCGCGAATACGTCGCAAGAGGTATGAATTTTTCAATTTTTTAAATTTGAGTTCTGTTTGTTGTTGGCAGAGCTGGGCTTGTCCGCTCTCTATTGCCAGTTGGGGGAATTAACAGTTCTGTTAATTAATTTCTGTCGACCTTGCTTGATTATTTTTCTTGGGTAGTATAGTGTTCAACTTCTAAGACTGGCCTCTCTAAGTATGTGTGGTTTGTTTTGTTTAAATGTGTTTCAAGGAAGAGAAATTTTTTTGTACACTAGATCTGGTACAGTCTAAAGTGTCTACACTCTGTTATTGTTATTGTTCCTTACGATTATGCAAGTCAGAAATACATTGTTAACTAAGCTACTAAGCAGATTGATCATGTGAGTCATGTCTTGATTGTTGTCACACTTCGATATATGATGATCTGTTTTTGTTTTTTTATGGTTTTGATATTGCATTTTGTAGTGAACTGTAATTGCTTGTTTCTCATTTGGTAATCTAAGTAGGAATGTACATATTGACTGCTACTTTAGAAGGGACCGATTTAGCTGTATAAATACTTGTCGTCATTTTTTAATGTAGATAAGCTAGGTGTCAGATCATCATGTAGGCTTTGTGTGAAGCTTGTGATTTAATTTGATTTCTAAACTAAGAAGTGGTTAGAGCATCTGAAATCCTGTTGATAAGAAAACAGGAGGAAATTATTAGGCTATGAGATTAGGATTGCAAATGTATGAACTAAACTTTGTTTGCAAATATGTTAGATGTGTAAGGCTTCCAAAATGCATGGAATTTTGAGATGTTCAACATGTTTATTTTTAAAGAAGTTGTCTCTGTATGTCTGTAGTATCCTTTATCTTTTCTGTAATAGGTAAGTTGAGGAAAAAAATTGACAACTGATTGCCTACTGATCTTCATTTGAATATAGTTGTAATCTGAATTTGAGTACATCTGATATGCAGCTTCGCACAATATGTTTGCCTCTTTGCTTATGTGATATATATTCTTAGGGGCAGTTTATATAATTGTGCAATCTTTGGGTATTGCAGGAGAAAACATATATGGTACTAATGTACTAAAGTATGATCCACACCACCTTGCACCCAATGTTAGGTAGTGTATTAGACTTTACAGACTATTATGCAGGATATATTTAAACTCATTCAATTCAAGACCAAACCAATGGTGTCAACTGAAATTCCCTTTACTGTAGGTGCTAAATAATATTTCTCCACCCCTAAATTCATGAATTGAAAGAAATTACGATGTAGACTTTGTGACCGTCAGTGTTCAGCTTCATGCCAATATATGCCAGCTATATGATATTGGCATACGCAGCTGAACATTCCGAGTTATATGTAGGTAGACTAAACTTCTATCGTTCTGATCTGTACTTCATTGCAAGTTATTTTACCTTTCTGAACTTGTATCATTTATTTTTTTTGAGTTAGCAAGTTAGCAATCGAATTCTTGGTACTCGTCATTCTAATACTTGGTACTGGCAGTGTTGTATTTAGCAGTTCACTAAGCTACCAGAACTTCTTTCCTCTTGTAGGCTTTTAGCAGAAAAAACAGCTGCAAGCTGCGTAGTAGGTGACAGGTCACTGAATAGAGCTTGATTCATTTCATAGCAACTGGTCTTGTATCTTAAGATACAGTTTGTCTATATAAAAGAAAACACAAAGAGTTGGTGGAACTTATGAAATTATCTTGTTGGCAATGTGGTTCACTATCTCTATATGTTTGATCACACTTTTGGTAGCGTGTGACCATTAAATTGATTTCAGTATACTGTGTTGACAGTCATGTCTTTTCTAGTTTTCTTGTTTCTTTCTGTTATTTATTAGGTTATGACCACCGCTGTCTTTTCTTGTTTCTTTCTGGTCGTAAGATTTTTAAATCATTTTGTTATTGAAGTAATGGTATTATTTAGATAGATGTTAGAATATATTATAAACATTTAGTTGGGTCTTTTTCTAATATCTTAAGATTTTCATTTTCGTAATTCAGTTTATTGTACAAGCGTTCTCAATGGTAGATTCTTAACATTACGACATAGATTACAGATCAGCAAGATACAGTGCTGTTAACTTACTATGTTAATTTATGAGTTACTTTTATTGTTAATCATATCTTTTAGACTTGTGCTGCATGTGTTTTTGGGGTAATTATGCTTCCTGCTGGGGTAATTATGTTTTAACTGTGTTTTACTTCAATTTGTTCTTGGTCAGGGATGGAGAAGAGAAGATGTTGGTAGAGGTGTTAGACAAGATCAGGACGAGGAGGATAGTGAAGAGGGTGGTGATGAAGGAGAAGAAGGAGGCGATGAGGAACAAAGTATGGTTGATGGTACTACATTTGAGAGAGCTTCACGCAGCGTTTGTGATGGCGATTACAAAAAGATGCCAATGGATGGAAAGCCCAAACTTGGAGTCGTAACCTTCATAAACAAAAAAAAGTAATGTACAAACATTTTTATTCAATCTTGTTAGTTTTTTGCAAAAAATTATTAATTTAATATTTTTAAAATTGTGTTAATTATTATAGCATTAAGGAAGCTCGTTACAAGAAAACACTTAGAGCAATTGTAAGAACGCGTTGGGATTTTGAAACAGCAAAACAAAAGGGACGGGCTCGAGAGACCTTCTTGAACGAGTGCATAGAGGAGTTTAAGGTATGATACCGCATACACATTTTTAGCACTTGTCAGTTATATATTATGATCTTGTAATTTTTATGAAGCTTGTTTTCTCAAAAGTTCTAATACTTTTGTTTGATAGAAATTTTATGAGTATCCACCAGAATGTAGTGGTGATAAAATTAAAGAGCTGGAGGGGGATGCGGTGGTTAGGAATTATTTGAAAAAGAATTTGAGATGTTATACGAACGGTTGGAAGAGTGATGGTTTGAAAAGGGTTGAGGCGGCACATGACAAGGGAGACACAACTGCAAATCTACGTAATTGCCCTCCTTACTACTTATCTGAACCTGCATGGAATGGCCTAGTTGATTATTGGGAAACTGAGGGATTTGCCAAGTTGTCAGAAGCTGGCAGGGAAAACATCAAGATGTCAGAGATTAAGCATTGTAGTGGTGCGAAGCCATTTGACCATCGTTATGAGGTACTTTCTTCCATAAGTCGCTCTGTATTGGTACTTTGTGATGGCACTACCTTAGTATTTATAAATTGTAGCCTAAATTGAATTTTAAAGAAATGACTGTGCATTGGTAAGTTAACAAATATGAAAAACAAAATGGAACAAAATTACTAACAGGCAGGAAGTAGCATGTCTAATAAGCTTCTTAAGTTAAAGAAATGCATGTACGCATCTGTTGGAACAGAATCCGGCAGATGGTTACAGGATCAAGAGTCAAGACTGACTATTGTATAAATTAAATATAGCAGAAGTTGAACTGGAAATCACATGTTAGCTCTTCAATAAACAATCTCCAGAGTACTAAAAATTGTCAAGAGTAATCACACTGGTACCTTAATTAGTATATATTACTACTGTGGAGATTCTCAATGTTATTGGTAATGATACTAAGTTTTAATATCAGATGAATGTAACAAGAATGGTGCAATACTAATTAAATTCTGACTCATAGAAGACTTGCTTCTGTAAAAATCACTAGTGTTCACCTCACCATTCATCACATCATCAGTCAGATAAAGAGTTTCTGAGGAAAAAAAGAATCAAGTTCTCACTTTTTTCGCAAAATTAATGGATCCCCTGCCTTTATCCCCTGTTTTCGCCATCATAATTAGTAGGAGTTAACTATATCAATGTATATTCTTGGATTACACTTACATAAACTGTCAGCTCCAGATATGTATCGGTTTTATGAGTAATTTTTTTACTTCAGGGAGCAAGGTTTTCACCTCTTTCTTACACAGAAATGTCAGCTCCAGAAATTAGTAATTTATTTATTTAGATCATCTGTACAACTGTTTCAGAGGTCAGAGGTTCAAATTGAATCCTGGGTTAAATCATACGTACATCATATGCACATCATTGTAATACCAAGTATATTTCCATACCTACAATATGCACTACAACAAATAAGGTTGGAAAACTGGAAAACAATTTACTTAAAACACTTAAGTAAGATGTCAAGCATTAACTGCTAATTTGCTCAACCATTCAGGTACAGGTTTTAGGATTTAGACAACTGCCTCTCGTAGAGATTGCATTAAACCTATTAGGAATAAGTTTACAACATTATCAAACTTCTAAACTTAAAATCTAATTAACAGATATTTTATAGTATCATTTAGGAAGAGTGGGAAGATGTTTCAATATCTATGTTAGTTTCTCTTACCAGGGTTTAAAATGTATGTGAAGCGAGTGCCCTTTTTGCCTGGGAAACATAACACATGCTAAATTGCTATGCAGGATATAAAACTTGATAGTAACTAAAAAGATCCACGTAAACTTTATACATTGGAAAGGGGACAGTGGTTCTTTTTGCATTACCAGTCCAGTATATATATTTATGATCTAGGACACTTGTTAGGTAAAACTATTAATTAATGTCCCTTAGCCATGGAAAGATTTTGTTTTGAGAGTCCCATGGATATTTGTGCTCAATCTTTCTAATTCCCAACTTGTACATAAGAATAAAATAATAAGTTGAGCTAGCTACAATGTTATTTCTAAAATGTTATTTCTGTGTTATTTCTGTGAGAGTCCCATGGATATTGGTTTCTAAAATGTTATTTCTGTGTGAGTAAAAGCCTTAGGCTATGATTGGTTTTATGATATGATAGGAGAAAGTATGGATTAAATGCAACCAAAAACAAGAAACCAGGAAACATGGTTAGGGAGGTAGAGAAACCCTTCTTGCTGTAGCTAATTTAAGTAATCTCATTCTTTACTTGAATAAATAATTGTAAATTTGTAATAGAAAATTGGTCACTATATGGAAGGCTCATTCTTCTCATCTCAATCGTTCTTTTATCATTTCTTATATTTTCTTCCTTAACCCAATCCATTATCTTCTATTCCGTTTGAATATGCTATCCAAACACGGCATTACATTTGAACCAAGTTTTAAACTGTGGCAGATTTGATGATAGTCATCATTAAATTCAAGGTTATGTTTGATGTATATGATGCTTTTTAGATCCAGAAATCTGCATGAAACTGGATTTATTTCATTTGATTTCCTGAGCTTTAATTTCTAGTACAATTCACTTCCTTAGCTGGGTTCATGTCCATTTCTACTTTCTAGCTACTTGACTGGACCCTCAACGAGGCTTATTACCTTTTTCATATCGGCTGACCACTGTGCTGAATGGAAGCTGTCCAGAGCTTCCCTGCACAGATGTATCTATTCTACATACCTGGTCAGCTGGCATAGCTCACCTTTGGCTGATTGGTAAACTAGTTTGTTATGTAAACTGGGATTGTGCAAAGATAAAAGATTACTTGACTAAAACTGGGTTTCTGCCTACTAGAACAAAAGATATGAGCACCTAAATTACTTGGCTGTATATAATTATCAACCAACAATTATTAATAATCAACTGTATATAATTGTCAAAATGTAGGATAGAGTAGCAACCAACTGACCTATGAAAATAGATTGCCGCAAATACATTGTCCAGCTGGGTTTCTTTTACTATGTATCATTTTCTCTACCTATTTAAACTGCGAAAGTTGCTGGAGTTTAAATATTCTGCTGCTACTGAATTTATGATAATGCTTTATTCCCCTGTTTTTTTTCTTTTGTAGGAACTAGAGGAGAAAGCTAGTAAACCTCTTACTATCCTCGAAAAGTTTGATGCTTTGTACAAGAAGAAAGGACTAGTGGACGAAATAGGGCGAAAACTTAAAGTAAATTCTTCACTTAATCTTTCAGTTTTATGAGATTTGTAATAAAGAAATTATTGTATTAAGTGATCAGGTCTTATATATGAGGTTCTTATGTAATGTAGGACGTTGTGGAACGTACTGCGCAAGAAGAACTTTCCCAGGATGCACCAACATCTCCAGTCAGCCAAAGGAAACGTGAAGTCGAGCTATTGCTAGAGGTTTGTCCACCAAAGAAGGGAAAACTACTTATGTTCCCACACCATTCCCTTTCGGAGCTTATTGGAAGAGATGAAGCTGCTAAATGGACCACTTCTCAATCTACTTCGGCTTGCATTCCTGAGCGTGTTCCGAAATCTGCATATTCTATTATTGGGAAGGTCATGACAGAGGTGACTAATATGGTTGAGGCGTTAGACGAGATTGAGGTGACACGTGCTAGACTTGAAGAAGAAGTGCAGAAATTGGCTAATCGTGCTTATCCAAACAAAGATGAACCTGCTTCGAAGATTTTATGGGAAGAGTACATCCGAATAGCAGCACAAATGACTTCTCCTCTCTTTGAGCGTTACAAAAAGGTTATCATAGAGGTAATAATATAAAAGTAAATGTATTTATATTATTTTATAGCCAAGAACCTGCATACATTAATATAATAGGCTGCACTAGCTATTAGTACAAATTGTTTTGATTTTATTGACTTCAGGGGCTCTCTGTTACTTAAAAATATATTTTAATTTCCATGTTTTATGTCTTTAATTGTTTCATTTTTAATTGCAGGATACTAGATCAGATCAGATAGTGTTGCACGAAAATGTCAATGATGCTGATTTGGAGGATTTACAAACCCGCTACCCTCTTTAGCTTGAAGACCATTGTTTGTGGTTTTTATATCTCGGAATCTTTTAGTATTGACTTTATTTAAGTATTGCCTTCTCTTTAAAATTTTGGGTTTGGTATTTTGTGCTAGACATGAAGACATGGCACTAATGCAACATTGTGTGTAATTTTATTTTGGAATTAATGTAATATAACGTGTGGATTTTATTTCGGATCTACCATTTGGAGTTTGATTCCCTATTATAATATTTAATGCTTCATGTACTACGTAGCAGGAATTGCACAAGTAGCTAATAATTAAATTATTGTATTTTATGGTAAATTATATTCAACAATAAATGGTTGAAAATAATTACCATATGGTCAAGTAGGTTCAACAAGATATGGTTGCATTTACTGTGCATACAAACAGAGGAAAAAAGTTATAATCAACCAAATCTTGTTGATCTTGATAGAATTAAATTTAACAAATTCCGGTTGAATTTAATCTATAAAAATCACATGGCAAGATGATATAATCAACGGAAATTCGTTGATTATGGCAGAATTAAATTCAACAATTTTTGGTTGATTATATTACCATTGGCGGTAAATTTAATTTTTGCTGAAATTCAAATTTGAAATTTCAAAGTTTGCCGAAATGTACGAGGACAATTTTCAACGGAAAATGGTTGAAAATGGTGCCAAGAAAATCAACGGGAAGTCGTTGAATTTAACCTTAAATTCAACCGAATTGCTAATTTCAACAGCCTTATATTCAACGGGAAGGATTCGGTTGAATTTAGGGTAAACTCAACGGGATCCTGTTGAAATTAAACTAAATCCAACAGAATTTTGTCCGTTGAATTTAGCCGCTTTTGTAGTAGTGAGAATTAGCTCATTCAAATTAGCTCGTTCGGTTTAAGGTACCAACTATATGTTCACTCTCTTTAATTTTATTATCTTTTGTTCAACAGATCTGGATTTTTATTTGCATGCATGTATATTCTCTGATTTATTTATGTATGCATATACATATGTATGCTATATGTATATTCTCTAGTTATTATTTGTTGTTTACATTCTCTGATTTTAATATGACTTTTATTATTTGTATATGTACTTTTTTTGTTTAAAAGCCTCTGGAATTTGGATATTTATTTTGTATGATTCACCTTTGAAATTTGGATATTCATTTTATATGATTTATGAAACGCTAGCTCAAATAATTGCTAAGAAGGTCTTTTGTGCCTCGCACAAGTAGGCGAAATGTTAAATTAATGTGTTTTGTTTTCCCAAATCAAAGTTTTGTTCTTTAATTGATAAAAGTTTTGATCTTTGAAAATAAATATGTATTTCTGTTCTTTTGTGCATAAATGCAAGTTTTAATTTATCAATGTTGTGATCTTTGTTAATGAATTTGACGATACTTAATCAATTTGGTTTTGTAGGAGCATATCAATTTCACTTTTGGACTTTGATTAAGTTTAAAGCACTTTCTGATATTTTTCGGACTTCAGAGGTTAGCGTGCTCCTCAACTCATGATATATATGATTGTTTTAACTACTTATTTGTTATATGAATGTTTAGTTATAGATTCATAGTTATTATTATTTGGAATTATGAATAATTATATGGACTTGGTTACTTATAAATGATACATAAGTCCTCTGCACAACACCTACATTTTAGTATTAAACCTTACTGATTCTACGTGTTTGAGCTAATTTATGATTGTAAAAAGCTTTTAGCTAGTGCCAGAAACAATTGTGAAAATGACATATGAAAGAACAATATAAAGAAATGACAGTACTTACCTTATTCATGCCCTTGTTTGTTTCATGTACATGTCATTGTTTGTTTATCTTATCTGCATTTTGATTTGTATTTTTTGTATGTTTAAATGGCAATCAGGTTTGGTTATACGTGTTTCTGAATTTATGGATAAGTCGTGGACTTTGAAAGATAGGGATTCTTCAGAATATGAGATGGGGGTTGAAAAATTCTTGATATATGCGGAAGAAAATGCACCTAATCCTAAGAAAATTCTTTGTCCATGTGGAAAATGTGTTAATTTCAAAAAATTCTCCGTAAAAATAATAAGGGGTCATCTATATGAAAATGGTTTTAGTTTAGGGTATACTGATTGGATTTGGCATGGAGAAAAATGTCCCGATACTAAATCTTCTGTTAATAGTACATGCCCTCCTTCGGGGAATATTGCTGCATCACAAACATAAAAAGTCTGTGAGGCAGCATACGATATGAGTGATTACGATGATGAGTCGCATGAGTTTCAGAGGTTTGTGGCTGATTCTGAGCAACCTCTGTTTAAGGGTAGTGATTGCACTAAGTTAGAATCAATGTTAAAACTACATAACTGGAAATCGAGGTTTGGAATTAGTGATACTGCCTTCACCGAGTTGTTGTCTTCTGTTGGCTCTAGCTTCCGAATGATCATGTGTTGCCAACTAATTCGTATGAAGAAAAAAAAACTTATCTGATTTAGGTCTTGACTATGTCAAGTTCTACGCATGTCCGAAGGACTGCATATTGTATAGGGGTATATACAGTGATGCTTATGAGTGTCCAAAGTGCCGTGTATCTCGTTGAAAAGTGGGGAAGGATAAAAAGGTTAGGATTAATATTCCAGCGAAAGTGTTGTGGTACTTCCCCATTATTGATGTTTAAATCTGCTTCTACTGCTGAGATGATGACTTGGCATGCAAACCAGCGAACTCAAGATGGCCTGATGCGCTATCCAGCTGACTCTCCTTCTTGGAGGAATATTGATTACAGGTGGCCTACCTTTGGTAGCGACCCAAGAAATCTTCGTTTAGCTTTGTCGACAGATGGTATAAATCCGCATAGTAATGGCTTACAAAATAGGTATTCCTGCTGGCCAGTAGTATTGGTAACTTATAATCTTCCTCCATGGCTATGTATTTATGATGTTAACATTATTAGTTTCTGGTCCACATGAGCCGGGTAATAATTTAGACGTATATTTGGAACCGATGATTGACGATCTAAAGAGGATTTGGGAAGAAGGCGAGCCAAATGTTTATGATGTTTGTAGTAAATCTTATTTTACTTTAAGAGCAATGTTGTTGTGGACAATAAATGACTTCCCTGCCTACGGAAATTTATTCGGCTGTGTTAATAAGGGTTACATGGCTTGTCCAGTATGTGTAAGCTTTTTATTTAATAGGGATCTCCTAAACAACCTGGTGGCCATGAATGTGGTTACGTTGTTATGCGCTACATGAAAGATATAATCTGTGATAAAGAAATGACTTTTACTACCAAGGTATATTTTATGATATTTTGATGGAACTTGACTGCATGTAATATAATTATAATTGCTAGCTAGGTTAATTGAACATTTGAACGTTATACTAATTGTTATTTGGTGTTGGTGTGTTATATTCTATTTAGTGGGCGAGCAAGAGTCGGAAGTCTTACACCATGGACGAGTTGGACAAGGTGCGTATAGAGACGCTCACGTATATCCAAGAAAAAATGTAAGGGGATTAGCACTTCTGGATTGCATTTCTGCCCCTCTCTAGTCTCTTTAATCGATCGAATGTTAGGCAGTTTTTGGTATATGTATGTATTTGGCAGTTGTACGTATGGCCTGGATTAGTATATTTTGTTTAGACAGTGGTAGTACTTGTTGATTAGAAGATTGGTACTACTACATGCAGGGATTAGAAATGGAATTTTTGTGCTTCTGAAAATTATGCTAGTTATGTCGTCGGTTGTACGTTGGGATTTTGGATAGCTGATGTTGGTATTTTGGATAGTTGATGTTGGTGTAATGGAACGGGTGATTTGGTAATCAAAGTATGCGACTTTTCTGGTTTCATTTTGCGATATTGTGTATGGTTTTATTTTTTTTGGTTCATATATATCTGAATGCACAGTTGTGACTTAAAGCAAATTAACAACACAAAGAAAGTGAAACTGATGTTGATATGAATAAATGACAACAATTTAATACTAAAAAACTGTAATAACCGTAAATTTTCGAAATATATTTTAATTTTGAGCCGAATTTTAGAGTCTCGTTTTAATTAGTCAACGGGAGAAAAACGAAATCTTTCACTAAATATTTATATTAAATATTTGCATCATTATATCAAATAAATTTGTCCCCCATTTGTTTTATTTCTTTTTAATTATTAATTGCCACTTAAATAATAATGATGAGGCTTTATTGTCCACTAAACATTTTTGCAATGATTTTGTTCCCATTATTTAGTACTTTTTAAATTTTTAATAAGCATTATTATTGTGTTTTCGTATATAAATTTATGACTCTCAGCCTATTGCTTACCAAAACAGAAAACAGTACAACATTGTGTTACAAAACAAAAGCTCCAGCAATCCAGTCTTTTATTTACAAAACAAAACTCACATTTTCCTCTCCACAACTCAGACCAAAAAAAAAACTCTATCTATATCCTTATTTTTATAAACCTAGTAGAATACTCTCTCTTATAACACTACTAAACATATTTCCATAACAAACCGAGAAAAACCAAGGTAGTTAAATTTTCTCCTGAACTTTCATTCTCTTCGTTTATGTTCGAATTCGTGTCTTTTTATTTCTTTGTTGAACTGATGGGCTCATGTAATTGGTTGGGTTGTTGGTTATTGTGATGTTTTGTTGTTGTCGAAGAGAGAGTTTAGGGAGAGATTGGGTCGAGTAAAGAGAGTTTAGAGAGGGTTGTGGTTGAGAGATGCCGAGAGAGATGGGTGGAAGTCGATGGTGGTGGTGTCGGAATCGATGGAGGCCGAAGGGGGAGGATTGGAGTGTGAGATTGTTTCAATTGGTTTTGCTGTGGTTGTTATGCGAAGCAGGGCGAGAGGGAGAGGGGCTGCAGAGAGGAGGCGACGAGAGAGATTTGTTGTGGTTGTGGTGGTTCGAACTAGGAAGAAGAGATAGGGAGGGGGTGTTGTGATTGTTGTGGTTGTCGAAGAAGAGCAAGGGAGAGGGAGGGATTGAGAGAGAGAGTCGAGAGAGAGAGGTAGAGGGCAGAGAGATGAGAAAGAGAGAGAGAGAGAGAGAGAGAGAGAGAGATGGTAGAGAGAAAGAGAGAACAGCGAGAGAGATTGTGTTGGTAGAGTACGGGAGAGAAAAACAGGGGAGAAACGCAGGGGGTAGCAGGTGGGACCCACCTGGTGCAGGTGGGGCCCATATCGTTATTGCAGTATTAGTAAAATAAAACGATACCGTTTAGTAATTTAGCGATAGTTCGATCAAAAATCAAGATTTTATTATTTGGACCGTTATTTAAATTAGTTGGTAATAAATGGTTTTTAAAAATGGTTTAATTGTTTAATTAATTAAATAAGATTTTAGATGTAATTTAGAATTTATTATTTTATTAATTAAATATGTATTATTATGTGATTTTTGATAACAAATTAGAGATTTATTATTTTATAAATAAAAAGGGGTATATTTGTGAATAATTAGAATAATATATGTTTTATTTTTGGAAAGCTGTTTTTAATATTTTCTGGTTTATTTTAATTAACCGGATCAAGTCAGATTTAATTTAGAGATTAAAATTTGTTTTATATTATTAATGAGTTTAGTAAATTAGAATTTGTGAGATTTCTTAAAAATTAGAATTCTTTGATAAATTAGTTTAAAAAATGAGAATAATTATTTTGGATTTAAATTGAATAAAAATGGATGTTTGAATTTTTCATTTTGAGTAAGAATTTAGATTTTCAGATATTAAAAATAGGATATATTCTCCAGATTTAATTCCTGTGTTTGAAGAAATATTTATTTATCCCGGAATTAATTTCTGTTATTATTCCGGAGATTTTATGAGATATTATTTTATTATCGGATCGGGAATATTTTATTCTGAAGAATCGCTCACGTATTTCTGGTTGCCCTTTTTAGAGAATAATCCCCGAACCGTAGATCGACGCCAAGTTCACGGGTAGAGTATATTTTCATCCGCATTCATTTGCACTTCGAGATCGAGGCAAGTTCATTCCTACCATAACTTTTGGAAACTGTGAATTTCTGTTCGTGTTATTTAGTTCCTTAATTATTTTCGAGATATTATATGTTGAGATTTATCTGTTGCTTCGTATGATGAAATAATGTCTTTTGAGCATTATTTCTCGTTAAATATTATTATGCTGTTAATTTAGTCTATTGAGAATTATAATCCCTATAAGCGTAGAAATAATTTAGTGCTATCGGGTCGATCTCATTAATTCGAGATGACTATTATTTTGATTCAGTGAAACTAATCTCATTCATCTGGGATAGTTAAATTTATTCTTTTCGATTGAATTTATTGTACAAATTCAATCGTTATTTATTGATTATCTTTTAGTTAGTTCCTCGTTTGAACTAACCGATAGGAGTTTAAAATTATGATTGTTAGAGATTCTTATTCGTCGATCAAGTGAAAAATATTCTATTTAAACGTTCATCAATGTTGAGTATTATAAATATTGAGAAGTACTATTTGTTCAGTACGACTCCCAATTACTTCAATCTTAAGACTATTCTCAAAAATTCGAGATAGTCGATCTTATTGTCAAGGTTTGGAATTTTGTTCGTGTCAACCGATAAATTATTATTATTGAGAATTTACATCAGTCCCTTGTTCGGATTGGTGGTAAAATCGAGTCATACTGGCAGTCCGCCAGATTCGTAAATATTTTCTGGGAGAACTATTTCAAGTTATCTGTACCCCAAATATTCGGGAATTCTGTATTCTACTGGTCAATTTTGGGCAAGAGGCCCATTATAGAGAAAGAGAGACTCGTGTACCGTTTTACGGACCCGAGAATATTTAGGCATTCGTTGCCTGGGTTGAATTGATAACCATTATGATGCTAGCATTCATACATATATATTATAGTTGATATCGTATTGTAGCCGTGATCGGGCGAAGTGCGGTGTCATTGGAGGCCGCTATTCTTGGTTGGTTAGTTGATCGCCCCACCGAGATACGGAGAGGTGGAAGACCAGTTCATTCTTAAATCATGAGTTATCAGAGTTATATCAAATGAGTTATCGAGTATTCTGTCTCGAGATGAGTAATGAGTCTTTTGAGTATTCTGTTTTGAGATGAGTTTTGAGCCTTTCGAGTATGATATTGTCAAGATGAATTTGAGCCAAATCATATTGTGATATCCGATATTAAAATTTTGAGTATTTATTTCGGTAACCTTTATTATACTTATATACCGAGCGAGAAGAGAACTTGCTGAGCACTATAGTTGCTCATTCTTGCTTTACAACATTTTGTTCAGCTGTCAAGACGGAAAGAGGCGAGACGTCCAGCCAGGGCTATAAAGGCTAGGGGAAAGCGCAAGGCTATGGCGACAATAATTAGAAGATCCAGATGGAATCTTTATATTTCTACTGTTGTGAACTTTTGTAACATATTATTTCAAGATGTATCAAGTTGGATTGTATTATGTTGTGAAGACGATCTAGGACCTGCGGAGTGGGACATTTATGCTCCGTTGTAATAAAAATTTGGTATTGTTATTGCGTTATCATATTGAAACAATGTGACGACCCGGGTCCCCTGTCAGGGTGGATTTGGGGGCGTTACAGTTTTGGTATCAGAGCCTTAGTTATATTTTTAGGAATCGTACGAGCCTAGAATTATAACACGACGTGAGAATTTAGAGGTATTATACAACGTGGAGATTTTAGCACCAAGTGTCTTACACCCTTATATATTTATATGCGTTTATAGTCGACTAGAACCTATTTGTGACCGAGACTCTTTGCTTTTGTAGATGTCTTCTTCAGGATCTACCGGTTTCTTTCCTACTGGAGACAGATCCCCTACCCCATACCCACTAGGACCTCTAGATCCTAGCTCGGGGACGGATAGTGACCCATCAGAGGAGTACATGGTGATCAGTAGCAACTCGGAGGATTCTTCTATCCAAATACGTACACCTTCACCTCCACATGTGATTGACTTAGATACACCTCCACATGAGGTTCAGATAGAGACTGAGCAAATAGAGCAGACTACCTCACTGTTTACCCCCGAGATGTTTAGAGCTGAGACCCCAGAGCCAGAGATTGCTGATCAGGTTGATGAGAGGCTGCATTCACCTGTCCACACTGACGTAGTGCCTAGTTCAACTGTCCCAGAGTCTAGAGTTGATACACCCACCAGAGTGGCAGCTTTTGCTGACTGGTTTACTTCCCAGGTTCCAGTATATGTTACGGCCCCGTCAGTCCCTACCATACCGAACTTCATGTTTCCACAGGCCGGTGATACTCCTGCTTGTGATACTGTCCCATCGGCACCTACTATACCTGTTCGTGCTCCGACTCAGCCCACTGCGGCCCCTGTTACTACTAATGCGATGCCACCTGTTCACCCGGAGTATGAGGGAGCGGCAGGAGAGATGGTCCCTTGGCACGTTCATCATTCCCTCTTCCAGCATTATCGATGGTTATGGGCTCGTTATGAGGAGATCTTTGCTACTAGGGATGGTATCCTTAGATTGTTGGCTGTTCCTGATCCTTTTGTTGTGCATCACGGAAGGAGTTTACTGGTGAGAGATGTCCCCATGGAGATTATGCATCAGATTGCTCTTACCATTTTGATGGGACTACAAACTGACTTTGCTGCCTTGCCGTCATCGAGTACTGGGCAGATTGACCGTGCCAGAGTTGCCACCATGATTGCAGATATCGTAGCAGAGTTCCATAGGAGGGTCGGTGAGATGTTCCCACGTTGATGACCTATTTGCACGTTTGAGGATCCTCATCGTTTGGCTAGAGTAGCTAGCGGTGAACCAGTTTCTGGATTGCGTCACATTAGATCTTTCTGTATTGGGATGTACATAGTTTCTTGTTATATGTATTTGATGTAGCTGAGATGTATTATATTCAGTGTTATGACATGTACCGTACCAGTAGTTGTACCTTTTCATATTTGTATATTCCGATTTGTTAACTGCTATCTTGCTTTATTTATTGGAAAATTGTGTTACAGTAGAGTATCATGTGATATTGTATCCTCATGCTACCCCGATATAGATAACAACTTATTTGCAAAAGTTACGATTTAAAATGAGTTTAACCAAAATTTGAGAACCAGAGATTAATAACGATTGAATTTTAGAACTTATAAGGTTTCCCGAGAACTGTCAGTTATACTAAGAATAAGAGTAATAGTTTATAAAGAGACCAGAGAGAATCACGATTTTGAGTATGATTTATTTCGAGGAACCAGGAATTTGACCGAGTAATTATTTTAGAATGCCTATCGTAACTGTGCCAGCAATGGTGTCGTATAATTACAAACCTGAGATATAACGTACCTTATTGTTTTCGCTCTTATAGAAAAAGATGGCACCAAAAAGAGGAAGACCCGCAAAGAATCCTCGTCCTCAACCCGTGGTGAATCCAGAGAATGAGGTTCCACCTCAGAACCAAGTTCCAAACCCGGAACCACAACTCGCTCGAGAACCTAATCAAGAAAATTACCCGATGAGTCTACTTATGAACTTTCTTATTCAGCATACCCAGAACCTTCAGCCCCAACGGAACCAACATCCAGTGGGAGGAAATCTACCTCTAGCTCAACTGACACAGGCTACCGTTAGTTTCAAATCATTTAAATCTCTGAATCCCCCTGAGTTTAAGGGTACTACCGATCCCGTTGAAGCAAGAATATGGTTACGTGAAATAGAAAAGACCTTTGAGATCGTAGGGGTAGAAGAAGAGATGAAAACCATCTTTGCAGCCTACATGTTAAAAGGTGAAGCGAATTATTGGTGGGAATCAAAGAGAGCAATGGAAGGGAACGTAGTCATACCCTGGACCAGGTTCACGCAGCTATTCTTAGAGAAATATTTTCCTAAATACTTGGAGAGTCAAATGGAGGTCAAGTTTCTGGAGCTCAAGCAAGGCAACATGACTGTAGCTGAATATGAAGCCAAGTTTTCTGAACTCTCTAGGTTTGTGCCTTACCATGTGGATACTGACGAAAAGAGAGCTAAACGTTTTCAACTAGGGCTGAAGCCGTGGATCCAGAATCGAGTTGCGGTCCTAGAAATCACCAACTATGCTACTGTGGTTCAAAAAGCATCTATTGTGGAAAGTGGATCTGAGTTGTACTCAAAGGACAAGGATATGAAGAAAAGGAAGTTTCAGAATCGTGGAAATAATTTTGAGAGGAAGCCGGACGATCGGAATGGAAAGAGTCCTTTTGTGAAGCGGGAAGACAGAAGCAATGATACAAAGAGAACTGAGAATCAAGACACTAGGGGAAACAATCAAAGGTCCAGACCCACTCAGGCAGCCAATCTAATTCAAGGAAGGCCACCGCTACCCGAATGCAAAACGTGTGGAAGGAAGCACCCAGGACCATGTAATCTGGCCAGCATTGTTTGTTACAACTGTGGACAAAAAGGGCACTATTCTTCTCACTGCAAGGATAAGGCCGTTACTTGTTTCAATTGCGGAAAGAAGGGACATATTGCACGAGATTGCAAGTCACCACCAAAGGAGACAACTGCACCTAGACTCATGGCACCTCCCAGCAATAAGCCAACTGCTCGTACTTTCAACATGATGGTGAAGGATGCTATTGCTGATAGTGATGTGATTGCAGGTACGCTTTTAGTCAATTCTGTAGATGCATGTGTTTTGTTTGATTCGGGAGCAACAAAATCTTTCATATCGGAGAATTTTAGGAATAAATTGGATATTCAGTCCGTACCATTAGGGGAGACATTGATTATAGAAGTAGCAAATCAGGAAAAAGTCCCTGTAGATCAGATATGTCCAGATTGTGGAATCGAAATCCAAGGACAACGTTTCGAAGCAGACCTTCTTTCTTTTAATTTAGGGGAGTTTGATATAATTCTGGGAATGGATTGGTTGACACGTTATGATGCTCAAATCAATTGTCGGCGTAAGTGGGTTAGTGTAAAGGGACCCAACAGCAAAAGAATACAATTTTGCGGAAGGAAACCGACTAGTAATTTTCTGACTATGATTCAAGCGAAGAAACTACTAAGGAGTGGGTGTCAAGCCTACTTAGCTTATGTGGTTGACAACGAGAAGCAAGTCCCTGCCATTGATGAAATTCCTGTAGTGAATCAATTCGAAGATGTTTTTCCTGAAGAGTTACCTGGATTGCCGCCCGACAGAGAAATAGAATTCAATATCGATCTTGCCCCGGGAACTGCACCAATTTCCAAAGCACCATACCGAATGGCTCCAGTTGAGATGAAGGAGTTGGCTACCCAACTGCAAGAATTACTTGACAAAGGCGTAATCAGACCAAGTGTATCCCCGTGGGGAGTTCCAGTGCTGTTCGTGAAGAAGAAGGACGGATCTATGCGACTATGTATTGATTATCGTGAGTTGAACAAGATGACCATCAAGAATAAGTACCCTCTACCTCGAATCGACGATCTGTTTGACCAACTTAAGGGAGCTAGATGTTTTTCAAAGATTGATTTGAGATCCGGCTATCATCAACTAAAGATCAAGCCTGAAGATATTCCTAAGACTGCCTTTAGGACCCGATATGGACATTACGAATTCTTAGTAATGTCTTTTGGATTGACGAATGCGCCAGCTGCTTTTATGGACTTGATGAATCGTGTGTTCAAGAGGTACTTGGACAAGTTCGTGATTGTATTTATTGATGACATCCTGATATACTCGAAGTCTCCCGAGGAACATGATGAACACCTCCGTTTAGTTCTGGAAACGCTGAGGAAGGAAAAGTTATATGCGAAATTCTCAAAGTGTGAATTCTGGCTAAAAGAAGTTCAATTTTTGGGACACATTGTAAGCGGCGAAGGGATTTCTGTAGACCCCGCAAAGATAGAAGCCGTAGTAGATTGGGAGAGACCCAAGACTCCAATCGAAGTTAGAAGTTTCCTTGGATTGGCCGGATACTATAGTAGATTCGTGAAGGATTTCTCAAAGATAGCGACGCCACTGACCCGACTCACCAGAAAGAGTGAAAAGTTCGAATGGACCCCCAAATGCGAAGAAAGCTTTCAAGAATTGAAGAAGAGATTGACTACTGCCCCGGTGTTGACCTTACCCGATGAGAAAGGCGATTTCGTAATTTTCAGCGACGCTTCTCACAAGGGTTTAGGATGTGTTTTGATGCAACACGGAAAAGTAATTGCTTATGCCTCTCGACAACTGAAGGAGTATGAGTCCCGTTACCCTACTCACGATTTGGAGCTTGCTGCTATCGTTTTCGCACTCAAGATTTGGAGACATTACCTTTACGGAGAGAAATGCGAGATTTACACGGATCACAAGAGCTTAAAGTATATATTCACGCAGAAGGAATTAAACATGAGACAAAGAAGATGGTTGGAGTTGATCAAAGACTATGATTGCTCGATAAACTACCACCCAGGGAAGGCTAATGTTGTAGCTGATGCATTAAGTAGAAAGGAGAGACTAAACCTGTTGACAACCTCAGAAGAATTGGTTAGAGAATTTGAAAGATGGAATTAGAAGTCAAGGTCCCAGTCCAAAACAATGAAAGAGTTTACAGCATTCAGTTTCAACCGGAGTTACTCGAGAAGATTCGCCGTTGTCAAGAACAAGTAATGGAAGAAAGAAGATCAGAGTTGACCGGAGAAGAAATTGTAAGTTCAAAAGATGAAAAGGGAATTAAGCGATTTACATCGAGAATATGGATTCCTAATGTTACAGAGTTGAAGGAGGAAATTATGAGCGAAGCTCATAACTCGAGATATTCCATTCACCCAGGGAGCACAAAGATGTATCAAGACATCAAGTTGAATTATTGGTTGCCCAACATGAAGAGGGAGATTGCAGAATGGGTAAGTAAGTGTTTGACATGTCAGAAAGTGAAGGCAGAACATCAACGACCAAGTGGACTTCTACAACCTTTAGAGATACCCGAGTGGAAATGGGAGCATATTACCATGGATTTTGTCGTAGGATTGCCCCGAACTAGAGCCAGCCATGATGCTATTTGGGTTATTGTCGACCGACTCACTAAATCTGCGAATTTTCTACCAATCAGTGATAAGTATTCCGTTGAGAGATTGGTGAACAAATACCCAAAGGAGATTGTGGTTCGTCACGGAGTACCTGTTTCAATTGTATCTGATAGAGATGCCCGTTTTACTTCTCGATTTTGGAAAAGTTTTCAAGAATGTCTTGGCACGAAGTTAAATCTGAGCACTGCTTATCATCCACAGACCGACGGACAAAGTGAAAGAACGATTCCAACAGTTGAAGATATGTTAAGAGCCTGTGCACTTGATTTTAAAGGAAGTTGGGATGAGCATTTTCCCCTAGTCGAGTTTGCTTACAACAATAGTTACCATTCGAGCATATGTATGGCACCTTATGAAGCTTTGTACGGAAGGAAGTGTAGATCACCGTTATATTGGGATGAAGTAGGAGAAAGAAAGATACTAGGACCGGAATTACTTCAACAAACTAAGCAAGCAACCGAGGTTATTCGAAAAAGGTTAGTTGCAGCTCAAGATCGACAGAGGAAGTATGCAAATCAAAAGAGGAAAGACAAAGCATTTGAAGTGGGAGATAAAGTGATGTTGAAAGTTTCACCTTGGAAAGGAGTAATGAGATTCGGAAAGAAAGGCAAGTTAAGCCCCAGATATATAGGACCTTTTGAGATTCTTAAGAAGATAGGACCACTAGCTTATCAGTTGGCCCTACCTCCAGACCTTCAGCATATCCACGATGTGTTTCATGTTTCTGCGTTAAGAGAGCACCATTCTGATTTCAGGCACGTTATAACCTACGAACCAGTGGAAATTCGTCCAGATTTGACATACGAAGAAAAGCCAGTGGAGATCCTAGATTACAAAGTGCAAGAGTTAAGAACTAAGAAAGTAAATTTAGTGAAAGTACTTTGGAGAAACCACCAAGTTGAGGAAGCCACGTGGGAATTAGAAAGTGAAATGCGGAATAAATATCCGGAATTGTTTAGTGCATAGTTTTGATTCCGAGGACGGAATCCTATAAGGGGGGAAGACTGTAATAACCGTAAATTTTCGAAATATATTTTAATTTTGAGCCGAATTTTAGAATCTCGTTTTAATTAGTCAACGGGAGAAAAACGAAATCTTTCACTAAATATTTATATTAAATATTTGCATCATTATATCAAATCAATTTGTCCCCCATTTGTTTTATTTCTTTTTAATTATTAATTGCCACTTAAATAATAATGATGAGGCTTTATTGTCCACTAAACATTTCTGCAATGATTTTGTTCCCATTATTTAGTACTTTTTAAATTTTTAATAAGCATTATTATTGTGTTTTCGTATATAAATTGATGACTCTCAGCCTATTGCTTACCAAAACAGAAAACAGCACAACATTGTGTTACAAAACAAAAGCTCCAGCAATCCAGTCTTTTATTTACAAAACAAAACTCACATTTTCCTCTCCACAACTCAGACCAAAACAAAAACTCTGTCTATATCCTTATATTTATAAACCCAGTAGAATACTCTCTCTTATAACACTACTAAACATATTTCCATAACAAACCGAGCAAAACCAAGGTAGTTAAATTTTCTCCTGAACTTTCATTCTCTTCGTTTATGTTCGAATTCGTGTCTTTTTATTTCTTTGTTGAACTGATGGGCTCATGTAATTGGTTGGGTTGTTGGTTATTGTGATGTTTTGTTGTTGTCGAAGAGAGAGTTTAGGGAGAGATTGGGTCGAGTAAAGAGAGTTTAGAGAGGTTTGTGGTTGAGAGATGCCGAGAGAGATGGGTGGAAGTCGATGGTGGTGGTGTCGGAATCGATGGAGGCCGAAGGGGGAGGATTGGAGTGTGAGATTGTTTCAATTGGTTTTGCTGTGGTTGTTCTGCGAAGTAGGGCGAGAGGGAGAGGGGCTGCAGAGAGGAGGCGACGAGAGAGATTTGTTGTGGTTGTGGTGGTTCGAACTAGGAAGAAGAGATAGGGAGGGGGTGTTGTGATTGTTGTGGTTGTCGAAGAAGAGCAAGGGAGAGGGAGGGATTGAGAGAGAGAGTCGAGAGAGAGAGGTAGAGGGCAGAGAGATGAGAAAGGGAGAGAGAGAGAGAGAGAGAGAGAGAGAGAGAGAGAGAGATGGTAGAGAGAAAGAGAGAACAGCGAGAGAGATTGTGTTGGTAGAGTACGGGAGAGAAAAACAGGGGAGAAACGTAGGGGGTAGCAGGTGGGACCCACCTGGTGCAGGTGGGGCCCACATCGTTATTGCAGTATTAGTAAAATAAAACGATACCGTTTAGTAATTTAGCGATAGTTCGATCAAAAATCAAGATTTTATTATTTGGACCGTTATTTAAATTAGTTGGTAATAAATGGTTTTTAAAAATGGTTTAATTGTTTAATTAATTAAATAAGATTTTAGATGTAATTTAGAATTTATTATTTTATTAATTAAATATGTATTATTATGTGATTTTTGATAACAAATTAGAGATTTATTATTTTATAAATAAAAAGGGGTATATTTGTGAATAATTAGAATAATATATGTTTTATTTTTGGAAAGCTGTTTTTAATATTTTCTGGTTTATTTTAATTAACCGGATCAAGTCAGATTTAATTTAGAGATTAAAATTTGTTTTATATTATTAATGAGTTTAGTAAATTAGAATTTGTGAGATTTCTTAAAAATTAGAATTCTTTGATAAATTAGTTTAAAAAATGAGAATAAATATTTTGGATTTAAATTGAATAAAAATGGATGTTTGAATTTTTCATTTTGAGTAAAAATTTAGATTTCCAGATATTAAAAATAGGATATATTCTCCAGATTTAATTCCTGTGTTCGAAGAAATATTTATTTATCCCGGAATTAATTTCTGTTATTATTCCGGAGATTTTATGAGATATTATTTTATTATCGGATTGGGAATATTTTATTCTGAAGAATCGCTCACGTATTTCTGGTTGCCCTTTTTAGAGAATAATCCCCGAACCGTAGATCGACGCCAAGTTCACGGGTAAAGTATATTTTCATCTGCATTCATTTGCACTTCGAGATCGAGGCAAGTTCATTCCTACCCTAACTTTTGGAAACTGTGAATTTCTGTTCGTGTTATTTAATTCCTTAATTATTTTCGAGATATTATATGTTGAGATTTATCTGTTGCTTCGTATGATGAAATAATGTCTTTTGAGCATTATTTCACGTTAAATATTATTATGCTGTTAATTTAGTCTATTGAGAATTATAATCCCTATAAGCGTAGAAATAATTTAGTGCTATCGGGTCGATCTCATTAATTCGAGACGACTATTATTTTGATTCAGTGAAACTAATCTCATTCATCTGGGATAGTTAAATTTATTCTTTTCGATTGAATTTATTGTACAAATTCAATCGTTATTTATTGATTATCTTTTAGTTAGTTCCTCGTTTGAACTAACCGATAGGAGTTTAAAATTATGATTGTTAGAGATTCTTATTCGTCGATCAAGTGAAAAATATTCTATTTAAACGTTCATCAATGTTGAGTATTATAAATATTGAGAAGTACTATTTGTTCAGTACGACTCCCAATTACTTCAATCTTAAGACTATTCTCACAAATTCGAGATAGTCGATCTTATTGTCAAGGTTTGGCATTTTGTTCGTGTCAACCGATAAATTATTATTATTGAGAATTTACATCAGTCCCTTGTTCGGATTGGTGGTAAAATCGAGTCATACTGGCAGATTTGTAAATATTTTCTGGGAGAACTATTTCAAGTTATCTTTACCCCAAATATTCGGGAATTCTGTATTCTACTGGTCAATTTTGGGCAAGAGGCCCATTATAGAGAAAGAGAGACTCGTGTACCGTTTTACGGACCCGAGAATATTTAGGCATTCGTTGCCTGGGTTGAATTGATAACCATTATGATGCTAGCATTCATACATATATATTATAGTTGATATCGTATTGTAGCCGTGATCGGGCGAAGTGCGGTGTCATTGGAGGCCGGTATTCTTGGTTGGTTAGTTGATCACCCCACCGAGATACGGAGAGGTGGAAGACCAGTTCATTCTTAAATCATGAGTTATCAGAGTTATATCAAATGAGTTATCGAGTATTCTGTCTCGAGATGAGTAATGAGTCTTTTGAGTATTCTATTTTGAGATGAGTTTTGAGCCTTTCGAGTATGATATTTTCAAGATGAATTTGAGCCAAATCATATTGTGATATCCGATATTAAAATTTTGAGTATTTATTTCGGTAACCTTTATTATACTTATATACCGAGCGAGAAGAGAACTTGCTGAGCACTATAGTTGCTCATTCTTCCTTTACAACATTTTGTTCAGCTGTCAAGACGGAAAGAGGCGAGACGTCCAGCCAGGGCTATAAAGGCAAGGGGAAAGCGCAAGGCTATGGCGACAATAATTAGAAGATCCAGATGGAATCTTTATATTTCTACTGTTGTGAACTTTTGTAACATATTATTTCAAGATGTATCAAGTTGGATTGTATTATGTTGTGAAGACGATCTTGGACCTGCGGAGTGGGACATTTATGCTCCGTTGTAATAAAAACTTGGTATTGTTATTGCGTTATCATATTGAGACAATGTGACGACCCGGGTCCCCTGTCAGGGTGGATTTGGGGGCGTTACAAAAACCATAGTCTAATTGAGCCAAAGACATCAATTAGTCCAAGTAGGTGATGAGCGTCAAAGAACCGATGTTAATTTTGATCTTTAACAACGGTTAAAAATTTAAAGCTCCAAGCAGGCGATGTCTATTGTACTTATTAACATCATATATATAAATTAGCGATGTCAAAAGTCTTATTCGACATCGGTTCCTTAGATAAAATCGATGTATTTGTTAATTTATCCCCTATATGTCACATGTTTAAGTTGACATACATAATATAATATTGCAATTTTGAAATGCTAGTCTAGTTATATATTGATTATTAATTATTAAAGACAACGGAAAATAAATGGAAAACGTTGTCTGCGACTGCTTTAGACATCGGCTTAAAACCGATGTAAAAGGGTCTGGTCTTTCTCTACACCTGAAATTGACATCGGTTTATAGCCGATGTCTAAAGCAGTTTTTCTAGTAGTGATAACATATCAACTCAATTAAGGGAACATGAGATCTTAACATACTCTTTTAACCAACCTGGTGTTCTGATCCAATTCTTATACTTCTCTAACTCCACATGAGATCTTGATAATGGAATTAATTAAGGAGATGGTTTGCTGTATGAAGTGAAAGCCTTGCTTTAGTTTTCCATCAGAGTTAACAGGCAAGTCTTTTGATGTATCATTATTAAGGAGGTTTTTAATGGTGCTAAGAACCTAATTACTGCGATTGTTACCGATTCAGGAAGATCATTGACATGATAGTTAACAGAGAAAGAACATTAGATCTGAAATTGTAAATTTAGTACCAAAAACCCATTCCTCCGCCATGACAGTCATAGAAATCACAGGAACGTGCGGAACAGACGAAAATGTTGCATCTAACTATGTTATTGATGCAGTATCACACTAGGCACCGTAATCATATGGATATTAAATAATATTCCAACATTAATTGTAGTAATGAAAATCTATACCCAGGTTCATCTCATTCCTTAATCGGACTTGTTAGGCTCGCTAAAATTGTTTAGCCGACGCATTACCTCTTTCTTTGAATGGAGTCGCTTTCCTGTTTTCGGCTCCACATGATACTGCAAAAAACAGTTTACCATCAATTGACTGCATATTATTCTCAAGGAACCTTTTAATTCTCAAAGATACCGCACGTGAAAAGTATGCGCATTGCACGTACTACAAAAATAAAATAAAAAAGTTGTTCAAATATTTAAAATGCTATTCACGCATTGCGTGAATGTTTAAAACATACACTTTTCACGCATTGCGCGAAAAAAAAACTAAAATATAAGGAAAATGTTGTCCCAATTCCTAGATCACTATTACCAAATTCGATCATGCATCTGATATATACAAAGTAAATAGTAATTTGATTATGTTGAACAAATGTGTTTGATAAAATTTTCATCCACACTCAAAATTCATATTTAAATGCAACTCTATTAACGCAATGTAGCATGTATACTCAACAATCAAATCCATACACAATAAATTATTGTGTATAGACCTCAATAATGTTATATAATACTTGAACCAAATAAAACAACAATTAAACTCATCATTCATAACCAAAAGTAGATTTAACCACGCACATCAGTTAAAACAACACATCATTCACATTCAACTTCATATAGCATTCAAGTCAGTGACAAAATCTTTACCTTATCAACGACTCCAGCAGTAGCACCATTGGTCCGAGTCTGGTAGATTATCTGACAACCACGAAACCATCCCTTTGGGCCTTTCGTGCGTTTCATCCGCACCCCCTTGCTTCCCCATCTGATTTCAACTAATTTCTTGGCCCCCATCAAATCATTGGACCTAGAAATCGGATCGGATCCGGGTACAGGCACCAGGTCGGATTCGGGTACGGACAGGCCTTCAGGACCGGATTCAATAACCGGGTCGGGAATGATTGGTGGGTCAAGCGGGTGGGGCACAGGGAAGCCAAAGAAGGTGTAGAAATAATCGTTGTCGGACATAAAATGGGCGCCCTTGTCGTTGTCAGAAGTCAGTTTGTTAACATCTTCTATGACTTTAGCTAAATCACGGGGAAATACTCCATCATGCCCCATTTTAAGATGAAGAAACAAGCTGTTTGTAGTTGTATGGAGAGATACAGGTGCAGTTGTATCTATCTAGTGTGCTGTTGTATGTTGAGATACTGAGGTGGTGACTGTTTTTTAGAGATGTTACATAATTTGCATGTATGTACTGCTGGCGTTTTATGCATGTCCAGCAGTTTTATGTTGAACTGATGGATGGATATAGTTGAATTCTTTTATTTGAATTTTTTTGCTAAAAGTAGAATTTAGTATCTTATGGATTTTGTAATTTATGTTATAATTGTGTCATGTTTGGATTTCATATATATATATATATATATATATATATATATATATATATATATATATATATATATATATATATATATATATATATATATATAGGGGTTACTCCAATACAAACCTCCTTAAAATACAAACCTACAAACCAAGCATAATCTAATATTTCAAGCTAATCTAATGACCAAACTAGAGGTACCCCAATACAAAAAATGCTTAAAATAATTGGCTCAACAAAAAAAATAAAAAAATAAAAAAAAATAAAAAAAAAATTCACTGATCACGTGATGACGTGGCAGTGGATTTCACTGGTTAACGGTGCTTCGCACCTTCTTGTACGGCGCTTCGCGCCTTTATCATTCTAAAGTTGTAAGGAATGGCAATCAATGGTAAAGGCAATAGACGATTGACGGGTGTGTCGAGGGCCTGCGGCCCTCATGACTACCTAACTCATCCGTTTACTGTCTTAAATGCTTCGCATTTCCACGACAAGTTTTTTTTTTTTTTTTTTTTTTTTTTTTTTTTTTTTTTTTTTTTTTTTATGGATAGAGCCAATTATTTTAAGCATTTTTTGTGAAGGTACCCTTGGCGGGAACCTTAGAATAAATGAAATATAATTAATTTAGTGTTGGTTTGTAGGTTTGTATTTTAAAAGTGGTTTGTATTTGAGCACTTGCCTATATATATATATATATATATATATATATATATATATATATATATATATATATATATATATAACGGTGCACAGTTGGCCTTTTAGTATCTTTCATTTTTTGACATGAATTGATTTGCTAAAAGTAGAATTTTGTAATTAATATTTTTATTTTCATAATATATTATATTACTAGTAATGTATGAATTAGAAATGTGTCAAAATATATATATATATATATATATATATATATATGTAAAATGATTTGAGATCCAACTGCATTAATTTATTTCTTTTGGTGGATACACTAAATATGAAAATGATACAAATACGTAGTTTAAGATAGACTATTCAAAAATATCTATTTTTGCAATACTTAATTTCTGTAAGTTGCATTTTATATGGATGGTTGTAGATTTATAAAAAAATGACAAAATATGGTAGGTAGTAGCAACTTTATGTCATCATAATTAATAATTTATTGGATATCTTTTGAATTAATATACTAATTTTTTTCCATAAAATACATTTTTAAATCTTGCTCGGCTAGTTCAGTAAAAACTTTAGATTGTTCCTTACTTTAGGCAAATAAACTTCTAACTTCGAGTTAAACAATTTTCCTAGGTAAATTTAAAATTATATTATTATTATTATTATATCTGCATTGTCCTAAAGTAAGTTTTAAATACTATGTCATGTCAAACATGTTTTTATAAAATTTTAATTATTAGAATCATGTATTATATGCATAAACTTATTTAGTGTACATGGTACAAAATACAAAAAAATGGTATTTGTATCAAGATTGAAATAATTAAATGCCTAACATACATTTATGAAAGATTTGATTAGTTTTTTAATTTTTTTTAATAAATATACATCATATGAGCAGTATATCCTTGGGAGCTAGCAAGCAATATTTAAATTTTAGAATACAGTAAATTATGGAAAAATTCAAATCAAAATTTTAGATGATCTTTCATATTTCATTGTAATTTGTCAAGCAAATGTGCTATATTAGAATTATAGCAAAAAAATATATATAATTATTTGGTGTTAATTAATTATAGAACAATAGCATAATAATATAAAATTTATTGTTATTAAGTTATGTGATTTATCATGGTCATTAGCAATGTACACCTAGTTTGCATTGTAATAATAGATGGCTAGTTCTTGAAGAAGCAAGAACATGCAAACAATAGAGTATTTCGACAGTAAAAATTCCTCCGAGTAAAGCGTGGAATTAACAACTATCACTTATTGTGACATATTAATAAGTTACAACTTCTAGCATGAAAATTGACTCAATGAGTATAGTTGAAATAATGACTTGACAAATGTAAGGCTGTTAAGCGTATTTTCAACTATCACTTGATAGTGACTTAAGGCAAATCCTTATAATAAGTAACTCAGTCAATTAACATTCAACGTGACTTGATCTAAAATAGAGTAGAAAAATCTCGAGACATTTCCTTAAATGGCTAAGTTAGAAGAATGTGCATGTGACAAAATTTTACCTGGAATGTACTTATGAATCATCACAATCCGGGGCACAGATTTGGGACCACGGACCTCAATTAACACACTACATACCTAGATATAAGCCATATATAATAATAAAATACCTCTGATGCTAGATCGCACGTTACAGTATGATACTAACCATTACACCATATATTTACAATCCAACCTCAGAATAAAATTGTTATACAAATCCATAACAAACTAAGTCCAGCTGCTGAACTAGTTATCCAGCATTTGACAAGGCTCAAAACCACGACCAAAGACAACAAATCAAACACCTCCTCTAGCTTCAGAAACATGAACGTTCGCTCAACCACTAGAACTACTCCTCTTCTCTTATAATTGGAAAATAGAATCACAACAAAGGAGGGTGAGCCAAAATTACTCAGCGAGTATATAAATATACACCAATATCAAGAACGGATATAAGTTCTGATCTACAAGAATAATCGTCACATGCTGTGAAAGGAAATAGCTGAAGAAATTAAATATCATAACGCAAAGGTGAGCCAACAGTGCTCCGCAAGAATAAATATGCATCAACAATAAGAACTAATATAAGTTCTGTATGAATCTGGATATGAAGCAATTCAAGTTCAATCTTTAGATTAGAATTGGATTTTTATATATTTTAAAATTAAACAACAGGATTAGGAGGCTGATCAGTCCTGCACTAACCCCGGACAATGCACATAGCAAAGTCCCTCATAATGGATCCACGACACACATTGACCTTAACCTCAGACCACGAAAAGGGTCTCTACCCACAAAGGGTCTCTACCCAAAAGGGTTTCCTCCCAAAAATAGTCCATTTAAAAACATTCTAATTCTATATCAAACGCACTAGGTGTCGGAACAATCGACAACCCTTGCCACATCAAATAACTGGAAAACTCACGTTCCAGAAGAACAACTCGTAATTAAAGAATTAATGAGGAAGTAATAATATCATCTAATATCGGCGAGATCGATACAATAAAGGGGTGATAAATGAATAAACAATATCATCAATAGGTATCGACGACATCGATACAATAAATGGGGTGATAAATTAATAAACAATAATAATAACAGGTGTCGACGAGATCGACATGATAATTGGGGTAATAATAGTAAAGAACAATAATCTCAAAAGGTATCGACGAGATCGATACGAACAGTTATGGTGATATCATAATCAAAGTAATTAAGGAACAATTTAACTTGAACAAGAAGTGAAAGGAAACACTTGCTTGTCAAACCACGCTAAACTCGTCTAATGGCTCGGCTGACAACTCGAATATAGACTTCCATTCGTCCCGTCTACTCAATTCTATAATAATTAACTCACATTAATACATCTGGCTCATTATTCTATTTTAAGCACTTCTCATAATCACATCAAATAACAAACAGAGCATTTAAGACTCACTAGCATTTAATCCACACAATTCACATAGCACATAAGCATGTAAATTTCACAAAACAGTTCAAATAACTCACTTCGATAATTAACTAAACTCAAGAAATATTTTTAGAAGATATTTATGCCTTTCTACGAAGTAAAACTTGGCTCAACACATTTTGAAATAAATTTTGGAATTTGAAACAATTAAACACTAATTTAAACATTTAAAATAGAAAATAGATTACTTTAGAATTAAATAAATCTAATTATTTTAAATAAAATCAACTAATAACTAATTAATAAAATTATTCAATAAATGATTATATTTATCAAGTAATTAAATTAATTAAATTATTATTAAAAATTAATTAAGGTAATTAAAGTAATTAAATCTTAATCAGTTTTGAATTAAAAATAAATGAATGATTTTTAAAACTAAGTAATTAAATAAATAATTCAAAAATAATCTGAATTTTAAAATATGATTTTTGAAATCAATTTTCTGAATTTTATAAATAAAATTCAGATTTTTAAATAATTATTTAAAACTAGCATAAAAACCAGTGCGAGGCACGGGTCTCAATGTTAAATTGTGTTTCTTAATTAAATTGTGTATAATCAATGTCATTTGAAGTATAAAATTGATTTTCATAAAGTTTTATTTGTTATGGTATATATGCCTATTGCGTACTTATTTAAATATGTTCAAATTTGTAATTTAGAAACTAATATAAGAAGTACCAATAGAAATCATGTTCGTTTTTAATTTTATTGTGGGTCATTGAATAGAATTCGAGTATTAAATAAGTGTTGTCTAATTAAGATGATTTTTCAAAACATTTACGATGCTAAACTTTTTTTTTTCTTCCAATTCCTCAAAAATGATGCCTTCAAGATGTTGCATTCTAAGAGTGTGGGTGTGGGTTTTAGTAATGATTTTAATAAAAAAAAAACTTCTTAAATCTTTTAATACGCTATTCAAACCTTACACTTTCACTTCTTAAAACTATCTTTCTAACTATTTCATTTCTTTTTCTTCTAAACTCTTGATTTTAACCATTTTTTGCCTTGATTTCCCTTCATATTTGGTCTGACTTTCAAAACATCAGATAATTCAGTCTTAACTGAGTGAATCTACCTTGTGTAATGGGCTTATAACATTTTTGTTCTCCAAACTTGAGAATTTATCATTTATGGCTGGATATATATTTTTTGTACTTTTATTGTCACAAGTTGAAATTGATCATATAACTTTTGTCCGTGCTTTGATAATGAATTCATCATTTCTTTTTTCAAACACAACAACTTCCATAGAAGTATCTTTACAAATTGTAGCGAACAGATAGACCTATGTGTTCAATGAATTTGTTATTTTTTTCTTGTGAGTTTTGTATATGCATGCTTTATTGTGAAAGTCTTTTTTAATTATTAATAGTTTAATTTTAAATCATCAATTAAATTATATATTATAATTTAATAATTTTAGTATGCACTATATATGCTTTTATTTTCGCCACTGTTAATTTTGTACACATATTTAAAATATTTCACATATAATATAAAAAATTATGTCTATGCTACTAAAATTATGAAATAGAATTAATTTTTTAAATAACATGGATTTTACTGACCGATGATAATATTAATTTTCATAAGATATTATTGACTATCATAACTTAAAGTATCATATTTTGTTACACGAACCTTTGTACATGCTAATTTTATATAATCATCGTCTTCTATATGTTAACATATATAATAATATTATCATTATTGGATAATTCTAATATTGTAATAGTTTCTTTTAAATATCATTACTTTTATTATTATTTCTTCCAATACATTAATAAGTCTCATTAATTTTATCTTGTGTTGGTGGATTACCTAAGTTTAAAGTTTAATTTAGCTCCATAGTTATTTAAAGTTTAATTTGGCTCCAAAGTTATTTAAAATGTATTACTGTTAAGACATTCACATATTACGTGTATGATTTATAAACACATGTGACATTGTGGCGTAGTGGTAAGAGCATGCATAAGTTACTTGATAGATTCCCATGAACAACACTTTTTTAATAAAAATGTGTTAGTGTTTTACGTAAGTTTAATTTAGCTCCATAGTTATCTACAAATTTATTACTCTTAAACGACATTCACTTATTATGTGTATGGTTTTAAAACACAAGTGACATTGTGGTGTAGTGGTAAGAGCATGCATAAGTTATTTGATAGACTCAAGTTCGATTCCCATGAACAACAATTTTTTTAAATAAATATTATATATGGGGGCAAATTGGTATTTTCATGTGCATTAAAAAATCTCACTATTTTTTCTTGTGTTGGCCTATTATATATATAATAGATAAAACAAAATTAACTTTTTAAAACAATAAGGTAAACCTTTTTTTAAAGTAAAAAGTTAAATGTTCAAAACCATTTATTCTACCACAACTGCTGAAAAATGGATTCAAATCGGGTCAGAAAAACGGGTAAACAGGTCTAAAAACGGTTCGTCAAGAACATAGAAATCCGGCCAAAAATCAATTTTCGGTAAAATTGTGATACTTTGCGGAAAGAAACCCATATAACTACTTTGACTGTTACACCTTGCCACGCTACTATATGTAGTGTGTTATCCGACCTTCATATGTCAATAACTCAAAGTAATCAAAACGAAGACCATCTTTTAGGATTCAACGGGCAATAGCCTAGCGGATACCCCCTGGTCCTGGGCTAAGCCTGGTCAGGGGTTCGAATCCACCGCGGAGCAAATTAAAACTCCGGATTTACGTGGAGGGCCTGGGTGGTGGAGCTATGGACTTACGGACTTACGGTTTAGGAGTTATGGTTTAGTGAAAGTAGTTCGAAACTGTAAGTGCGAGTTCGTAACTGGAATTGAACCCCCTTAACATGATTAATTCAGTGGCGAATCTTGGTAATTAAATATTAGAGATCATAATGAAGGTGTTAGAGAAAACCTCATGTCAAAAGGATCGTTTTTTGATTTTATAAAAATGTTCGAATCGAGGTTAAGTACAAATGAACCCCTTAAAAGAACACTTGGTTATAACTTAGCAAAACGGACAATAAATCTCGAGGTATAATCTTGGTTGGTAAATGACCAACCTTAGAACTTATATGACTTAAGAACCTACCAAGTGTAAGTGTAATGACATGCCTTGATAATAAGCAAGTGTCGGATCACGACGGTATCAATAAGAGTTAACTTGAAAGCGTGTTTTAGCTTAAGTAAAGTATGTACTTAGCTTTTCAAAGTGATAGGTGATTAACCTTGAATAATTTTGGTTATTTATAGATCACCGGACCGATCCGAGACACACTACCCCCACCAGAGTACCAAGCAAGTTTCCAATACTTTGGAACTGTTGTTATGATGATATATATGATTAATTGTTGTTATACATATGCCATAGCATGCATGCCTGCTTTCAGATTATATTGTGATACTTGTTCCATGAGTTGATAGTGGCTTATAAGATAGATACGAGATATATTGGTTATAAGCCGGATATTGCTAAGACCCTTAGTGAAGGGCATATGAATCTCATTCGTTAAATATGGACCAGGAGTCAGTATTCTGTATATATGGTGATTATTTTCTAAGGAAAATATTTAAGTAAATAATTGTCCGTTATTTATTTAATGAATATTATTTTGAATATTCATTGAAGATTATTTATTTAATGAATATTATTTTGAATATTCATTTGAGTTTATTTATTTGACGAATATTATTTTGAATATTCATTTGAGTTTATTTATTTAATGAATATTACTTTGAATATTCATTTGAGCTTTATTTATTTAAAGAATATTATCTTGAATATTCATTTAAGGTTGATTTACTTAATGGATATTATTTCAAATATTTATTCGAGAATTTATTTAGTTAGTGAATATTTTTATATATTCATTCGAGGGTTAATATGAGCAATATTTTATATTAAGAATATTCTTTAAATATTTATGAGTTAATAAATATTCTTTGAATATTTATTTAATTATTTTAACTAGTTTTAAAATATATTATTTTATTCAAATATTATCTTCGACCTTCAAAAATTATGTAAAATATTTCTGAGTCTTATTATGACTATTTTTATCAAGGGGAGGTTCCCAAGATTCTATTTTTCATTTAAATCTATCTCCCAAATTATAAAGGAACCTTACTTGAGAGCTGTTATTTATATTATGTGACTGCCCGGTCATAAATCTTTAAAACTATTCTTTTCACTCGCAACGTAGTTGCTATTTATCAAGACGAGTCTTTGTGTTACTTCCTCATCGTTCGAGGGGTTCTTGGAACAAGTCGATATCCATTAACAAACAACTGCTTGGGAAATATTGGTGAATTTTCCTTTCCAACTAGATACGACTACTTTGTGGAGTCCTATCAACAAGTATTACACTTGGGGAAAGGGGGACGAGCTTTACACTTCAGAGTCATGGATTTATTCGAACTAGGGGTATTTGTATAATGTGTAAGAGGCTGTGGGACAGTCCATCATTGAAACTGGTATAAGAGGCTGTGGGATAGTCCATCCTGGAAATAGAGTCCGAGTGGCGCCGGCCCCGACTAAGCCCAAAGATAGCTAGGGAGATCCGGCGTATGGTGGTGTCCATATATTCTTCCTTCTACATGTAGAGAAACAAATTTGAGATGCACGACCTGTGTTTGCACTAAATCACGCAAGCGTACGTGGTCACAAGTAATATAGAACAAAGTTGAGTTCGTTCCCACAGAGATCTGCTTTAGGTTTCAATTCAGTTAATGTACCAATGCAACAATGTATGATTTTTACTCACTGCTAAGACAATTAACAAATTTGGGTTTTGATTATTTAAATTAACTAAGAAGCAACTAAAAAACTAAGAATTAATTAACTAACAAGAATTGGAATCGAATTACTTATGCAAGAGAAAACATGAGATCCTAATTTCATTAAATACTTGGTTTAGAGTTGATGCCTTTAATCAAAGTATGTGACGGTTATGATATCTGACCGGACAACACGAAACAAGTACACGCTACTTCTCAGTATACGAATACCAAACTACTCATACATCCACAAAAGAGATAGAAGATGGGTAGACACCAATTATGTTTAGACCCTATATCTCTATAAGATTTGAAAACATAAAGGTTGAAGCACAAGTTATCCATATTGATCACATAGGGCAGCATAGTTATCTATAGTTAAGCTACAAAGCATGATGTTAAAACATCAACCTATCCTATGCTAGCATGGCAAGTTCTAAATCTCAAGATCCACTCTCGTTTCACAGGAGATTAACAATTCAATTTAGATGTTAGCGATGCATCTAAAACCATTAAGATTAACCATACGAGGATATCAAGAATTCATCACACACAAATCTTTAAAGCAATCAAACTACTAAACTACATAGATAAATCCATTAGAATCCCATGACAACGATTAGTTCATAATTGAACCGCTCGTCATCATGGGATCTGATGAAACCATGATAATAAACAAAGTATGAACAATAATTATGCTAGAGTAATAGATTTAAGAAAACAAATCCAAAATCTGAAGATCTAAAGTATCCTAATAGTAGAAAACAAAAGCTGAAGTAGATCTAGATCTCCGTTGCTTGTCACGAGCGTTGGTGAATCCTTCTCCACTTGTCTCCCTTGTGTTTCTAAGTAATGATATCAATTACAATGATAGGATGTGTTTATATAGGCCCTAGAAGTCTTGCCCAACAAAAAAAACCCAAAAATATAATTAAATTCGAAATAAAATAGAAAATCAGAATTTTCAGGATGTTCGGGCGCTCTCAGCACGGCCCGGGCGCTCTCAGCACTGTATTTTACTATTTTGGCACTCTCAGCATTGCTCTGATGCTATCTGCATTGCAACATTCTGCCGGAATGCAATTTCTGCTCTCTTTTCTTCGTTCTTGTTCCGCTTTCGCCTGTTCTTTTTGCATTAACTCCCGTCTTCATTCCTTTGACTTATGAACCTTCACGGTAGCTCAAAACAAGATTCCATTCTTCATTCCCATGCTAAACTTCAACTCCAAAATTGACGAAAATGCCTACCCTAGCCGAAATAGCTAAACCTGCACAACTAAAGAAAACACATCAAAAACACAACATACTTGAGTCCAAGACATCAATTTAAGCCGATATGGAACGCTCCAAGTGGATATAAAATCCACTTATCAACCTGCGACTGATCATCGTAAGGTGGTGTCATCCGGCGCGACATACTCTAGCATTGATTCACCATCCAAATCTATTTGTTTTCTGCAACATGAAGTATCACTCGTGTTGACAGGATTTGAAAACTATTCAGAACTAAAAGTACTCTGAAATACCTCGTAACTTCATCCTTTACAATATATTGGCACTATGTTTGTTAATGCATGGCATATGGTTTCAAGGGTATCTTTGAATCGTTATATATTATTGTTCAGTTATATATTACTTTTGGTGGGCTATTGCTCACCTTTGCTTTATTTATTATATCACAACAACAGCTAGATCTGATGGCCCGCACAAGGCGCACTCAACGCAAGCAGGTGACAGCCGTCAAAGGGTTACCCGTTATTGTCATAGCAGCCATTGTTGAGGCAGGAGCAGCCAGTATGCTAGATTGGTAGCTTTTATGTATCAGACTTACTTATATGTATGACTTATGTTAATCAATGGCAAGAAACTATTAAATTTATTCTGTAATCATTTTGGTTTGTAATAATTGATTAGAGTATTATTTCAATTTCATCTCTAGGACTATAACTGGTTGTGCGTGATGTGGTATTATTGTTGGGTCATAGCATGCTATTTATTTATTTTGATTCAAGTGCAAGTATTGTTTATGGAATATGAGACCGTAACGACGAGGTCCCCGACCCCGGATCTGGGGCTATTACAGAAATAGTATCAGAGCGAGAGTTATATATCCCAGAGATGATGCGATGTTATAATAATAAATTCACTAAGATAATAAGAACTCTTGCCAAGTTCACCTAAAACCCTTATGGGAACTCTTAAATATCATGATAGTAACTTAGCTCGTTATCGTATCGACAAGCAAGGCGACCGACCTTGAGGCTTACGAGCAGCAGCATGGTGATGCTTTATTATATGACCGACGATCGACTTGTAGATTCGATAGAGTACCCTACTGAGAACCTGGAGGAGGTTCCAGCTAAGGAGGTGAATCCTGTGAAGGATAAGGAGTTTACCCTTGAGGAGATAAGGGCTACGGCCAGAGAGACTGTAAGAATTAACCTATAGTGCTCATAGAAGTGAGCTTAAAGAATTGAGATATTATTAAGAGAACTAAGGATGCATATTGGATTCATAGCCGGACTACCAGAGGTGGTACCAGCAATTATGACGGATGGGTAGGATTACTTGAAGTCTTACATTTGGATAGATAAGAATCCTTAGAGACTTTCAGATTGATGAGAAAAGAGTTAGAATGATGCATGATTATCAAAGACATCGATATAGGACGGGGAGCAGAGTCTCCAGGAGCAGTTGAGATAGAGGCAGCAAGTGCCATATCATTTGATAAATGGATTAGTATGAATATTGTCAATGTTAATTTGCCATGAGAAGGCAGATTTCATAGGTTATAATTTATGAAGTCAAATTGAGGTGGATGAGGTGGTTTTATCCAGGAAATGTTCATTTTATGAATAGATCATCTTAGGAAGTAAAAACATTGGGAAGTGATGGTATGATTGGACAAATTAAGTTATATAAGGAAGTAGTAGGCGAGACGATGATCTCATGACCTACAAGAGGAAAAGACCAGTGAGTCTATGATAAACTCATAATAAGACTACTGTCAGGGACTAAGTATAGGTTTATTTCAACTCGGTGAGATGATAAACCAGAAACATTAGATGCATGTGATTCAGAGGAATATTAAATTCTTTCTTTTCCTTGAATAGATTATAGTAGTTACATTAAGTTTACTCCAACGCTGAATCATAAATGGATAAATTAATATGATCAGTGGTTAAAAGGTAATGGAGAATGTTTTAAGATGAAACCTGAAAGAGCAAGTGTATGCCAAGTTCTCGAAGTATGAATTCTGATAAATTGAAGTTCAATTATTAGGACATGCGATCAATAGCGAGTAGTGTTGGTTTACCCCGCCGAGCTAAAGGCAGTTTCAGTTGAGAAAGGCCAACCACACCGACAAAGGTGAGAAATTTCATAAGTTTCACCAGGTATTACCAAAGATTTGTTTAGGACTTTACAAAGATTGCAGTCTCGTAACCCGACTTATTTGTAAGACTAAGAAGTTTGAATGAACAGGAAAATGTGAGAAAATATTCCTGGAGCTAAAGAAGAAATTGGAGATGACCCAGCGTGGCGTTGTCTAATTGTAGAAGGAAGACTTTGTGATGTATTATGATGCACCTCATATAGGTTTAGGTGGTGTGCTTATGCAGCACGGCAGATTAATTGCGGATGCATTCGGACAACATGGTTCACCATATTCGGATGGCCTTGGTAGTGCCAATTTTGTGGAACGACTAACTCTGATGGTAGTGTTCCTTCTGAGACTAGTGGTTAGGTAGACTAACAATTTGTAGTATCGACTATTAGGACATATATGTATCAGGAAGATGTGGCATGTTTCAGTTTGAAACTTTTGATTTCCCTTCTATGGGATGTATATATTTGGTTCCTTCCAGTGGTTAAACTTCCGAATTTATGTCAATCATTTCGTTATTATAACTGCTTATGATTCTACCTGCTTGGATGTTCATAGAACTATTCTTTAGGTTTCGAAATTGATCTTCTTAGTATTACCCATGAGTGGATAGATTAACCAAAATTTTCCTGATTTTGGAAAGAAATCCAACAAATTTTGGCAAACCGTGTCTTTCTGATTATCAGAGAACGTCACTGAAGAGAGTGGAAATTGGAGCGAACCCTGTGGATTGGGTAAGGTAGCCGCTATATGGGTTGGTGGACAGACCCTGATTATTACAATTGATTGAAGAGACAAAATGATGAAGTTGAGATTGGACGGTAAAAAGGAAATGTATTTAAGGACCAAAATGGATTGAGAAATTTTGGGATTGACTTAAATGAAAAGGCTATTATGCGAAAAGTGTTAAGCTCATGTAGCATGTAGGATTGATAAGAGAAGTTGAAAAGATAAAAATAAAGGAAAGGTGACCGGAGTCAGTACCGAGAAGTCGATTGAGACTTATATGGAGTAAAATTTTGAAAAGATCAGAAAAGGTATCAGGGGAGTGGGATGAACGAAGAATGGCAGTGCTCGAGGTGAGTGACTATGCTACTCTGGTACCTAAGATTTGCTGTGTAAGGGAAAGCAGTGAACAAATACCAAAAAAAAAGTTTAAGAATGCGCGGGAAAAAGTATGTTGATAAGCGTAACCTATCCCAGATAATTATCTTCGCTTTGGACGAAGGAGGCACTGCCGGCAATTGCTAGAAAACTAATTTCTAGAAAAGGAGGTACCTAAGATTTGCTGTGTAAGAAACTATAAAATTTATTCTATAATCATTTCGGGTTGTAATAACTTATAACTTGTGGATCCTATGATCAGAGTATTATTTCAATTTCATCTCTGGGACTATAACTGGTTGTGCATGATGTGGTATTATTGTGGGGTCAGAGCATGCTATTTATTTATTTTGATTCAAGTGCAAATATTGTTTATGAAATATGAGACCGTAACGACCAGGTCCCCGACCCCGGATCTAAGGTTGTTACAGTTCACGTCAATTATTACTAATTCAAAGAATCAATTCAGCCGAATATGAACTCAAGAGTCGAAGAATGATGACGATTCTTGAAATTCTAGACATATACCATGTGACAATGAGATTAATCGATAGATATGAGATTCAAGATCCATTTAAAATAATTTTACATATATACATTTTGTTTAGTAAACACTTTAATAATGATGGATATTTTGGATACATATATGATTTATCCGAATCCGTATTCGTATATGAAAATATACAAACAAAAATATCTGATTCTGAATCCGATGGATACTATTTGGATACAAATAATATCCAAATCCGATGTTTAATAACATTTTTTTATTGATTAAAATTGAAAAAAAATGGTTATGATAAAAATTTATTTTTTGAACAAAGCTAAAAAGTAAAATTTATTTAAGCTTATTTGGTTTTTGTATCCAACATTTTAGTTTTATGCTTAATTAAAATAATAAATTTATATGATATGCACACACACACACAAACATATATATATATATATATATATATATATATATATATATATCAAAAATTTATATGATATGCACACACACATATATATGTATATGATATCTCCGAGATGCTGGGTTCTTCCTTACCATCTCTTGCTCATAAGTGGCACAGTTGAGGTTGGGTGTCTACAAAACAACACCGGAGGGGGCCTTTGGCCCCGCAACGCCTTCGGCGTGAGATAAAAGTTGTCTTTGGAAGATACACTAGTATAAAACTGGATTTTTACGTCGGTTAAATAGGTCTTATACGTCGGTTGAATGGCGACGTATAGAGGGGCGACGTATAAAGTCGCGAGTCTTTTACGTCGGTTAAAAAGGCGACATATAAAGTTTTAATATAAGTCGGTTAAAAAGGCGACATATAAAGTTGAAGAAGGGCGACGTATAATGTCAAAAAAAAGGCGACGTATAATGTCCAAAAAGCCGACGTATAATGTCCATGCTTTATACATCGCCCATATGGGAACCGACGTATATTGTCAACAAAAATTTTAAAAAAAATATTTTTTTTGTTTCTTTGTGCCCAGGCCCAAAAACCTGGTAAACAATTAAAATAACCTGCTTAAACAAAATTTTGTACAATGAAAAACCTGATTAAATAACATAATTACTGTTATACACTTGAAAAAATACATCCAAAATGTTCACAAATTCTCAATCTAACGGGTCAAGCATATCGTGCATGAGATATTGTATACAGTAAGAGAAAACCATAAACTCTCTATTCTGTAGTCCTAACACCATCATAACAATTACAAATATAAAGCTACAATCTATGGTGAAATGTGTTATCATGGCAAATAGATAGTTGAGCGAACGACATGGACAGCGAGTTACATATCACGATAAGCTCTTCTTCTTCATTGCCTTGCGATATTTGCAAAGCTGAGCTCTAAATGGAAAGAGCCACAAACCAGAGTACAGACATTTTGTCCTCACAGCTTGGATATCACTGTAAAAGGTCTGCGATGAACCAGCCGATAAGGAGTTAAAATCCTCTGACACAAACAAGGAAAGACCAAGAAATTCGTGGCATTAGACTGAATTATTACCTCAGGGTAATTATTACCATCAATACTCTGAATGCTTTGGAGAAGATCCCTGGCAATCTTACTGAAACTTTTCAATCCCTGCAAGTACTTGAGAAGTACTTGGAACAGGAAGAACAGGAGTATTTAATTAAAGTAGCAATAAGAAGAATTTATAAAAGCCCAAATTTCTTCAAACATCCTCACCTTTACAACAATTTCACCAACTTTCACTATAAGAGACAAATCAGATCTTGCATTGGAGTCTCTCATATCCCAGGGGCTCACACGGCTTCTGGTAATATCCTTCAGAGTAGGGCATCTAGAAAGGGCCA
Source organism: Saposhnikovia divaricata (assembly GCA_036435485.1). Classification (NCBI taxonomy): domain Eukaryota; kingdom Viridiplantae; phylum Streptophyta; class Magnoliopsida; order Apiales; family Apiaceae; genus Saposhnikovia; species Saposhnikovia divaricata. The sequence goes on along the minus strand of CM071595.1, from coordinate 48,827,560 downwards.
TTGTAAGTACCACCATATTCACCCTTTGCTGCCAATCCGTATATGATTGGTCGTCCAATCTTCCATAAAAAAAGTAAAAAATGTATGCCAAATTATATTAAGAGACAGAAAGTGCAGAAATACCGCCCATCCATAATCTTTACCCAAACAACCTGAGCACCAAGTGCTAACGCCTTATACACGTCTGTTCCTCGTTATTCCTTTCCCATTATCCTGAAAAAAATAAAAAACTCAGTAATGAGAGTCAACCTATAAGGTCAGCAATCAGTAAAAAATATATAATGAGACAAGGAATGATTCTTGACATACACCAATAATATGTAAAAAACCATTTATAAAAAGCGCACACCTTACAGGTCACCCTGTAAAATGAGTCCTGGGCTCAAACGGCTCTTTTAGTTTCTTACCAAGGGCAGCAATCTTTGCCTGATTTTCTTGAATGCGAGCTTCCTTGGCAAGTCATTTCTACAAGACATAATAAAAGAAGCAAGTAGGAATGAGATAGTAAAAGAATATAATCGACCGGGCAAGTTTTAAATTCTTATATAAATTTGCTACTTCAAAGGAAAATCTGTGAACAACACTTAAATATTGAAGTGCAGGGGTTAACCAGAGATAATTTCACCTTGTAAACCTATACTAACTTCACGAGACTAGAGTACTTCCTAATTACTAACCAAAGAAGATGAATTAGGAACACAATGAGTGTCTACAAACCTCACGAGCCTTAGAAGTTTCGAAATCATCATAAAGTTCCTCATCAACCCGTTCACGGTCAGCAAGACCAATCAAGGAATTATACGTGCTTTTCCCAATCTCTTCAAGTGTAAGTTCTGTCCATCTCTGGCATTTATCTCTCTAACTCTCTAACTCTCTACATATATTAATTTATCTGTTCCAATATATCTATGTGTGAGTTTATAATATCTATCCTCTGTTTACACTTAAACACACAAGATAATCCCAAAATCTAATATTCGGAAAATTAAAATTCCTAGTTGAGATTGAATAATTGAGTTCGGTTGAATTTACTGTGTTTAAAGATACAAAATGTACATATGCTACATTTCGCACTACGCCATAAGTTGGCTAAAGTAATGCTTTTTGAAAGCGTTACGTGAAATAGTGTTACAATAGGTAGTAAATTTTGACCTGTTGCAACACCTCTCACCCAGTGTTACATTAGTCCAGAATTAGTGTTACAGTAAGGGTGACGGTGTTGCATAGCATACATGTAACACCACAATAAAGTGTTACATTAGTTAATGTTTTTATTTTTTCATTTATCAACTTATTGTGGGCCCCACTAGCAATACCAACAAGTAGTGCCCACAAAATATGTGGGCCCCACACGTGGGCTCCACAAAAAATGTGGGCCCCACACGTGGCCCCACAAAAAATGTGGGCCCCACACGTGGCCCCACAAAAAATGTGGGCCCTACACGTGGAATGTGGACCCCACACGTGGGCCCCACCAAAATTGTGGGCCACACTATTGGGTCCCACGAAAGCGTTACGTTCGATAATCCTAGTGTTACAAATAATGCTAGTGTTACATTTAGTATTTTTTTTTACTAAATCTTTTTTTTTTATTTTTGTTATTAAATCTATTAATTAGTATTAAAATAATATTTTATAAATATTAAAGTGTATATATCATAAACAAATATAGGTAAAATATATTTTAAATTATTTTTTTCTTTAAATAATAAAATATAACAATTTACTCATTTGGCATTTTAGTAGTTTTAAATTGTTTAACAATTTTACGAATAATTATTTTAATTATTTCTGAAAATAATAATTTATAATTTACTCATTTGACATTTTGGGGATCTAATTTGTGTAATTAAGGGCTTAAAATGATACTTGGGGCATTTTATTTTCATAAATAAAAATAGTTTCTTTAAATTTTCTTTTTCTTTTTCAAAAATTCCCCCTCTCTAACAACAAGAGATGGACGAGCATTATGCAAAAAAAAAAAAGAGATGGATGAGCATTATAGTTGCAAAGATCCAAACAAATCTCCATGCCTGAATTATAGTCAATTATATATTTAAATATTAACTAATATAATTAATCAATTAAGTTACTATTTAAAAATAATTAACTAATTTAATTTAATTTTTAGAAATTAAAATAATAATTCATAAAACAATTGTGAATTTTAGAAAAAATTTATAAAAATTTGACCCAAAAACAGTTTTCTGAAAAGTTTTACAGGAAATACAGATCAAACAACACTATTCATCACCATCTCCACACATTCATCACCAAGAACACCAAGAACACTCAACCACCATTAATGGAGGTTCGCCGGAATCCGAAATTTTTTTGACAACCTTCAAATCTTCCGGTGACCATTACTTTCACATAACAAAACCAAATAAAGCGTATAATATATGCATCTTTAGCAAAATTTCAAGACAAACTCAACCGCGACAACGGAAACAGCAAAAATAACGCCAAAATTTGGCAAGGTCATCGAAAAATTCGGCCAAAATCGTCTTTACACAAAACGGAAACCAAACTTAACGTTCTATACATCAAAAGGAAGCTTAGGACACGTATAATCTAACCCCTAATACCTCTAACACGAAAAATTAATAAATATTACGAACGAATTGATTAAAGAAACTAATTAAACTTAAAACTCAACTATCACAATATGTCTATATGATACAATTAACTGCATGAATCGACTCTTAATGATCATATAAAGCTATTGGAGTCATCAAAACAACCAGAAAATCACTCAATCAAAAAACCCCAAATTTTTATTCAACCCGACCTTTTCATTTTTCAATTATATTTTCCCAACTCTAAAATGAGTGTTCCTTAACTTTCGTACGGTTCGATCGTCGAAGAAATCATTAAAAAAATTTATTCAGTGAATCTGGATCGTGTCCCATTACAGGAAGCAGCACTTTTACTACGTTTTTGTTAGAATCTCGTACAACCCGAACTTTATATGTTTTTTTAATTTTTTCCCAACAATAGAATGACTATCTATTCTATTGATATTCTAAAATTTTGTTTTTTTTTTGTTTCGAATCAAATTTTTGAAATTTGTTAAAATTTAATGATCCAAAATCTCAAATTTCACTTCCCTCCCTTCATCTAATTCATATACCGCTCATTTTATCTATTCCCACATTATTGCAAACCCAAAATTTCATTCCCCCTTCTTCCCACCCCTAATTATTTTACAGGCGCTCAAAGTTTTCCCCCTTTCTCAAAACCTTCCCAAAATTCTCAAAATTTCCCCCATTCTACCTACAGTAATATATTTCCCTTCTCATACTCCCTCACATCAACATCACAACGAAACACTCTCTAACAAATAAAAATCTAGGGATTCAATTTGGTGCATCAATTTAGAGATTTAGATTTAGGGATTGGGTACTTGAGTGTTTAATTTTGATTTGGGTTCAAGCTTTGATTGGATTCAAGAATTTTGTTTGGTACTTGTGTGTGCGCTTCTCCTTCGCACAATTTTTGGGAAAGCCAAGTATGAACAATTGTATAAGTATAACCCACCTGCTGGTTTGTACACGATTTAAACACTTTTGTTATATGTGAGCAAAACCCATTTCATGACTCAGCCTTTGCTACAATCAGGTATCACTCAGTTCTTATTTTCTTGTAAAAATCTCATGTTTACATGATTTGGGTAAATGGGTTTTCTCTTTTAAACACACACTACTGTGTAATTCTTTAAATTTTGTGATTGTACTGTATGTTCTAAATGAAGAACTAGATTAGGTATGTGTGTTTTTTACTTGTATCTGTTTCTTGGAGATAAGTGTGTTACTATGGTATGTCATTTGAATAAATGAGAGTTGTTTGCAATTTGTGAAGTGTATGTTTAACTGTTGCATTTTGGGAAATGATACTATCTTATGTAGCTCAAATCATCACTGATTTAGTTATAGGATTTGGGTTTACGATTTTTTTGCGCTCAAAAAGTAGCCAAGCAATAGTAACATGGATGCATTGTGTGTGAAAGAACATAAACATTTCTGCAATTGGCCTTGAAATATTAAAATAAGTATTGCTTTTCCTGATTTTGGTACCTAGTGACAACATTTAAAGTGGTTCCAAGGGGAACAGAAGGAGCTGTTAGTCTCGAGGGAACCTTTGCTGGAGTTCTAGCTGCAATTCTGGAAATCATCATTAAGAAACTTGTACTGCAAAACTAGTACATCTATTTCCACAGCAGCAATAGATCTTAGGACCTGGCAGGACTTGCTGATATCGCTTGTAAGACGTGTTAAATTTAAATTTGAATGCCATGATTGGAATTTCATATATCTCACCTTGGCCCTGTTTAATTGTATTTTGTTGCTGTCTGTTCTGCAGTCTCTAGGGGAGGAACATCTGCAGTCATACCAACATCAAGAACTTCTTTAGATGTAGTAGCCTCACCTGCTGAACTAATAAGCATGGTTTGTCACTGGGCTTTGTATATAACACTTAGGGTATTTCCAGTTCTTGGAGTTTATTTTTAGGTTCTATAATTGATTTTTGTTTAGAAATTAATGGCATTAGTTGGTTGAATTTTAGTTGGTTGATGGTGAATTTTGGTTGTAATGGTGGATTTTAGTTCGTTGTAATAGCGAATATTGGTCGTAATGGTAGTATTTTATTGGTGCATTGTCTAGTTTATTTTTAGCCAATGAGAGCATTTATAAGAAAACATGTTATAAATCATATCTTACAACAGCAATCTTTATAAAAGTGTTGTGTGTAAAATGAAGAAATACAACAATATGGAAATAGAAAACTGTTGTTATGTGTAATTTCACTCAACACTTTTGGACTACATAAGCATTATCTATTTAAAAGTAGGACAATGGTTATTGTTCTGGAACTTTTTGATTATAAAAAAGAAGAACAACACTTTATTTTATAGGAACCGTTGTGCTAAAGAAATTCAGAAAATAAGGTTTTTGTTACAAACACTTGAAGAACTGCAAATCATACAACAGTCTTTTACCAAAAGTGTTGTTTATACCGACCTTCTAACAACATTTTTACACGACCTTGCTGTTGTCTTGTCAAAGACAGACAACGATTGCGCCCCGTTGTCTGATACGCGTAAGAGACGACGTCTCAATAGACAACAGGAAAACAGGGTGTTACACAACGGGTAAACCCCGTTGTCTGATGCAATTTTTCTTGCAGTGAGACTCCACTAGTATGGGCTGCGGTACCAGGTGGAATGGTTATCACTAGTCTGGCCCCACTAGGCTGTGCTGGAGTACTAATTTGCTAAAAATATGACATTTAAAATTGCAAGCGCACGATCATCGTCTTAATATTTAAGATTCGTTCCACAGAGATTTTAAGTTTTCTCAATTCCTTAACATCAAATTTAGGTAGACTAGAACATGTTTGGATTTTCGAAGATTTTGATTTATACTATTTTGTACCTAAATGAAAATTTAAACTATTTTTAAAAGAAAATTAAATTTATTCTAATTTTAAACTAACAAAAACTGAATTTTGAATTTTCACTATTTGAATTAAAACTAGATTTTATTTATAGAAAATAAAAATTCGGCTTGATCTATTCGTAAATTCAACTAGCCATTTACCCAATACAAGAATTTCGAAAACATTAAAACAAAATAAAAACAATGAAACCAGCAAACTCAGCTAATTCTCATCACAAATTCTATATTTTAACATCAAAATTCAAAACACTAAACTCGACAAATAAAACTTAGCTAGTTGACACAGTTGGACACGGACACTAGTTAAAGAAATTACAACACAAAAACACAAACAAAACAGAAAAATTCGAACTGCAATCAAGAAAACAAAACAACCCAACCCGTTGACCCAGTCAACTCGACGAACACAGCTGTTAACTCAGTAAACAACCAGCTAGAACCAATGTAGAACAGCAAAAGCTCAACTCAGCAAAACTCAGTAACACGGAACACAACACTGGACTCAACAAGCAAACAGGATCGAGTCGAAACTCAGAACAACGCAGAGAATTCACACGACCCATAGACTTAAACAAAATGCAGGAAGTGTTTTAAAGTCGATTAACTAAAAGTCTAGGGCGACCGGGTTCACCAATGTTTACACTGAAACAAATTATATGGATGTAGTAATTTAACGGATTTAAATAATTAGAGCATGTGTTAATCTCTCTCAAGCATTAACGCTCTCGGAAATCCAATTATGCTCTCGCACTAAAATTCAATTCCGCTAATCGTATGTATGGGTGAATAAAATCTCTCGATCTATTATTCCTATTCGCACGTAGTTAATTAATGATACCGGCCGATAACACAAATTAAATTTCATAACATATCGATTAGAATTATTTTTTTTTTATCTGTTAAACAACTAATAAGGTTAAAGCATTATCGTGGTGTAAACATGGCTCCCCTTACACCCTAGAAATAAACTACTCACTCATGCTACTATTAATATAATTGACAAAAATAATTAAACAAGACATTAACAAACAAGATAAAATTTAGGAGTGCCTCAAATTTGCAATAAAATGAAGAATTAAACCAAAGTATACATAAAAGAGAGGAAAGAAAATCAAGCCCTTCGCTCCTAGAAAACTTGCAATAGCCGAATTAATATGCAAGATGCAGAAATGTGGTGTGCCGTAGAATCAATATGTCTATCTCCTCCCCCCTTATGTCTCCTGCACTTGCTCCTCTTATAGCCTCAAAGATTCCTCCATATTTTCATAAAAAAATGCCTCATCATTACCTTTCATAATTAGCCTTCATCATTAGCAATTCTTTTTTCTTTTCCAAGCCAACTAATTCATCACTTTCGGCAGCATTATTTACAAAAGCAAATCAATCAAACACATGCTTTTTTTTAATTTAAATAAATTACAATAAAATTCCAAATAAAAAAAAAAGATTTCCACCAAAATTCGAAACTGAATTTTCTCCTCAAATTTCGAGCTGCTCCAGTCGGATTTTTGCTAATTTAATCCCTCTGAATTGTAGAAAATTTTCTAGGCTTCGCGTGGACTGTAAGATCGTCCAAATCCGACTCCTACAACTCCGGATATGAATTAAATACCGCAGAAAGCGGGTGTAGCTCAATAAATCCGAATTTCTTCCATTTTTAGCTCCAAAATAGCCCTTTAAGCCCAAATTCTTTCAAAATTAGGAATTCTTGTCTTCTACAATAAAAAATTAAGATTTATTAAATAAATACCCGAATTAATGCAAAATGTAATTAAATATGGGAATAAAATTATCTAAAATATATATAAAAATATATCTTATCAGGAAGGAAGCGAATTGACTCGTAAAACAGAACAAAACTCGGCGCTAAACATCGCCATTCGGAAGCAATGTACACAAACAAAAACAAAACAAGAACTCAAAACTTGGTAAAAAAACCTCTAACACGCGAACTCCGTGACAAACTACAAACCAGTGTTCTAAAAAGCGGTAAGCGGTTCTAAGCGGTGGGAGGACCTTTTATCGCTTAAGCGGTTAAGCGGACGCCTAGGCGGAATTTTAAGCGGGTCATTAAGCGGATTGTGAATATATACATATTTATTTTAATTATTTTAATTATATATGTTTATTATATATATTAATTTATAATATAAAATTTGAAAAATATGTAAGGAAAAAATTAAAAAAAAATAATTAAAGGGTCAAAATTTGGTCAAACCGCTTAATCCCCCGCTTAATCCCCGCCTAAATCCCCCATAAATCAGCTTAATCCCGCCTAATTCCGCTTAATCCCGCCTAAACCCGCTTAATCCCCTGAAAAACGCTTAATTCCCCGATTTTGTACTAATCGAAGCGGTTAGGCCTTCAAAACCGCCTAGGCGGCCGCTTAGGCGGCCGCTTAGGCCGCTTTTTAGAACAGAGCTACAAACACAACAGCAACTCAGCGAAGATCAGCAAAGATTAACCACACTATTTGATTTTATTAACAAACAACTCAGCAGTGATTCAAAACTCAACAGTTTAACTTAATAAAACTGCAGCAAGAAATGAACCAAAAAAGGGGCTTTGTGTTGAGCTTTAATCGAAGGAGAAGGGGGATGGGGTCTGTGTTTTAAATTCGAAGAAGAAGAAATAAAAAGAAGGGAGATGGGTTTTGTCATTTATGGTTTTAACGACAACAAAGAAATAGATCTAAACCTAGAACAGGGGAGGACTTATGAAGCTTCGAATAAAAAGGTTAAAAATAGGAAAACAAAAACTACAAGAAAAGGAATGTGTTGTGGAATAAAAAGTAGGGTTATCAAATTGCGGCTAGGGTTCGTGAGCTTCGTGCTTTAATGGCTGCGCTTGCGTTATCGTGACCTAATTCGGGTCCTCACAAGATGCCTACGTATCTCAAAGTTGAGAATCAAGCCAAAAAACGTAGTTCTGAGATGAGGGGTCTGGCCCTTTATATAGGCTGTAGGAGCCTTAGAATCGTAATAGGGTTTGGAGACTTGGTGGACAAGTCACCGTTATCGAGGAAGGTTCTGACTCCTTCCTTATAGGAATTAGTTTCCATGTTGAATTAAATGCCTTGGAGGCTACACAATATCCCTGGGATATTCTAGAACGTTCTTGGTTTATAGAACGTTCCCGGTTTGTGGATCAGGCCCATGTTATAAACAAGCTTATACAGGGCATCCCCGGTTTGGGCTGTTCTTTTGGGCTTAATCATTAACCACGAATTTAATGCCCAACTAGGGTTTCGGGCCATTTTTATTAGCCAATAAATACTATATTAATTATGTCTTTAGGGATTATTTTTCACCCATATCATATGCCCCCCAACTTCTAGGAAAACTTGATTTCGTAGAAGTTTAAGGTCACATCGACCCTACCAGGGTATCGTCTTATAATGAAGTGTGGAGCGACCTACACATTCACAACGACTAAAATTCTCTCCCAAGTTAATACTTAAGAAAGTTAAACGTTCCTTGGCCTCTCGAACCTTTTTCTTAAGATTTCTGGGCCTTTCGGGAATAGGATTAGTGCCATTTCGAGCTCGTAAACACTAATCCAAGTACAATTCGTGCATAGGATCCTTTATCATAGATTCATTAATGATTTATTTCCCTCAACTTATCTAAGTTAGGGTTAATATCAGACAGTCATCTCTCGTAAGCCCTAATAAGGGCTAATTTTTCAGCAAAACACACTAATTCAACCCTAATCAGGGCTAAACAATGCTAAACGGGGCTACTAAGGTCTTAATCGAGGCTAACTAATTCGTATTTAACATGATTACTACTAGGATATCCACCCTTAACCTTGAGATAGGTCAATTTTAGAGTTGGAGTCCTTAAACGTCGATAATCGAGGTTAATCACCCCCTAATTGCGATTAGCGAAACCCTAATCCCAAATTTTGGAATCAATCCAATCTAATAGAGATTCTTTTAACCTCATGGTTGTAGAAAGAATCACGTAAAAATTCTCATTTTTGAGTTGTCTAGGCAAGAAATACGGCCTTCTAGGCAAGGTGTTTCAAACACCTTCCTGATTTCAAACACCCTCCTGGTTTCAAACACCCCTGACACTTCTAAACTCAAATTTTGAAGTTGATCTTATATGATAGGGATTCTTATAATCTCCTGGTATGAGCAAGAATCACATGAAAATATGCATTTTTGAACGTTCTAGAGGCGAAATACCTCATTTTGAGCTGGTTTTCAAACCAGACCTTGTTTCAAACACCTTCTTTTTTTCAACTTCTTGAAGTCACTGAGAGACCTACCTAGGCTTGTAGTGAACCTTGCAAGGTTTCCAAGTCTCAAATTTGGGCGTAAACGGAGCATTTTTGAGCGTTCTGGAGGGTCATGAAACCACCTAGGGGGTCCAGGTGTTCAAAACACCTGACCAAGTTAGCCTGGTCAGCCTACCCTGGTCGGCCATTCGGCCGAGGGAGCCTGGTTGGCCACCCCTGGTCGGCTGGGCCCCATGGGATTTTTTTTTTTGAATTTTGGCTAAATTTTGACTAGTTGACTTTGACCGTTGACTTTGACTTTTGACCTTGACTTTGACCAAAGCCAAAACTTGTTTTAAACTCCCTTCCTTGTTTCTATAGTGAGTTTACAACACCATGGTTGATTTTGTGATCCTTAATCACAAACAACCTTCTTCTTAGTTTTCAGGACCTTCTGGGTTTTAACTTGTTCTTGAACTCTTAGTTTCAAATATCCTTGGGCTATACTGTGGCCCTTGGCTTGCTGACACCCTTTCATACTTACAATAGGGTGTTTTAAACAACCTTGGCCTTGCCCCCTTGCCATGGAGGTCTTTGTTTCATTATTTGTTTGTATAGGGATTTCTCTCATTTTCAACACCTGACTTCAAGTCTAGGGTACTATGGTCAGTTTTTATCCTTGATTTCATACTCAAGGACTTTAAAACTCCTACCTTGTTTGTAAGACCGTGCCTTGGCTTGATTCTATTCAATGGTTCCTGAATTTTAGGCCTTGAATTCAATCAATCGGCTTAATTCAGGGCATACAGCCTCGATGGACATCTGGACTTATATTTTGGGCAGGGTTTCAAAACTCCCACCATTTTTCTTAGAGTCTATCTTCCATATTTCTATAAAGTATTAGCTTTTTAGCTAATCTTTCTGTTTAGTGCCTTAATCATGGATTTTTGGCTTAATCCTCTGTTTAGGCTCATTAAGCATAAGTTAGTTCAACCTCTTAGGTTGTTAACTATGTTGCTGCTCCAACCTGCATTTCCATTCGTTTCTTTCGTTTATTTCCACGAATTAGATCATTTATTTGAACCAATTTCGAATTCATAAATCCTTTTTCCTGCTGTTTTTGGCTATTTAACTTATAAACGCGGGTCGTCGGAAAGATGACCTGCTATGAGGGGCCGCCCATTTCCTTATAAAAGAGTAGGGGTGGAAGTCATTCTTCACATTTCCTTCTTCTCTCAAAGAAAATTTCTCTCTGAAGAGCTCTCAAGATTCAAGCACATCTTTCAATTTTAGACAAACCTGATGGCAAGTGAAGGTGGTCAGAGCACCGTAGTTCCTTCTAAGGGCCTTCTCCAAGCAATCAACAGAAGGATCAAAGACAAGACTAGGAAAGGTAAGGTGTTTCCTCCTCGTTATCAGTTAACTTCACCCCAACTCTTAGATGAGCCCGGGGACGTGTTTCCAAACAATGCAGAATTTGATTCTTACATATTCCCTAGCACTTTAGACGTAGGAGATATTAACGACCTACTCAAATATGAATTTCCTTCTGGTTTGAGACTCAGAATCCCCTCACCGGGGGATAGAACTTGTAATTGGCACCCTGAGAATTTATATGTATACAAAGGGGCTATCACAGCTAGCCTTAGGTTTCCAGTTCACCATTGGGTTATTAGGTTGCTAGCTGAAGTTAAAATCAACCCGTGCCAACTATATCCTAACTCCTGGAAATTTATCTTCATTTTTATGGTTGAATGCATCAAGGGAGGCATCTGCCTTAGCATTCCTTTATTTAGACATTTGTTTGCTTTCAAAAATAGCCCTGTTACTAGGAAATGATGGGTAAGCATCCAACATCGTACAAAGTCCCGAATGATTATCAACGCTGCCTTCGTGCCTGATTCATACCACAATTGGAGGCACGAATTTTTCATCCTTAGATGGAAAGGAGGAGACTGGGGTGAATTTTTCAGGTCTAAATTCAATCACGTGAAAGATGAGGGTGTTAGTGAGCTCCAGCTCTCAAGTAAAGAAGTAGCTCATCGGGATTGGCTTATTTCAACCTTTCATAATGCTCACTATCGCGAAGTCGTGACTGAGCATAACTTGATAGAGACCGGGCTTAGTAGTATCCCTCCCGAGGGTAATCCTTACTTTAACTCCTTTATTCTCATCATACTTTTTCTTATTCCAACATTGTTTTCTTTGCCTTTTCTTGCAGTTGCTGAGGAGATTGACAGCCTGCCGGGACATGCTCCTCAGATTACTAAAAGGATGATTAAAAAGGCTAAGAAAGAGGCCAACCTTGACAACGTTCCAGTTCCTGAATTCCTTCAGCATTGCTCAAAAGCTGGAAAAAGGATCAGGAGTTCGGATGGGAGTATGAAAACTGCGTTTATGCCTGAGTGGGGGATATGCGAGCATGACGCTATCCGAGATAGCCATCTTCTTGCTCAGGAATGGTCTCGGAATGCCATAGCCCCGGTTGATATGGTTCATTTTGCAATAGCAACGGACCTTGGGGAAAATGAAAGCTTGGGGGCATTTCACGCCTATAACGTAAGCTTATCTCCTCTTCTTTTTTGTTACTCTTGCTAGATATTGACCATCATGCTTTAACATAATTTTTTTATGGTGTTTTATTCTTGTAGCTGAATGCTCATTTCCAGAACGCTATCCAACTTGGAAAATCGTATAAGGATAAGGAAAGAACTGCCCTCAAGGCTGTGGAGAAGCATCAGAAAGAATCTCAAGAATGGGAGGCTAAGTACTTCACCTCCGAAGACCAACTCTCATCCCTTAGGGGGAAATATGCAGCCTTTGAGAATAGAACCCAGAACAACAAGGATTCCATCATCCAGAATTACTTGGGCTCGGATACATTCCTTGCCTTCATTGAAGAACATGACAGGGAGGTCCAACCGGACAACATGACTATAGGTTGGGAAAAAGATGTGAATAAGATTAGCCATGACCACAAAGGGGTCATTTTTCCTTCCTTTTATCCAAGTCCTTGGAAGGTGACTGATGTTGATGACCTTGTTGAGGGTGCTGGAACTTCCTCTCATGCAAACAGGCGTGCTTCAGGCTCTGGGACTAAGGCCACTCCCCAACGCTCAGGATCTAGTTCCGGGAGGCACCCTTCAAAATCCCATGGGAAGGATGAAAGTGGCAGTTCAGAACGCCCTTTAGCCGGCCGAATTCGCGAGCCTAGATCGGTGAGTGTTAGCAGTTCCTCGACTTCAACTTCCAAGAGCAAGGAAGAAGGTGAGATGGGGTCATCCAGTGAAGAAGAAGTCCCGGTTCAGGTTGCTCCTCCCAAAACCAAGAAACGGTTGGTGAAGACTGCTTCTGTTAAGAAGTGATTATCTTTTGAGCCTTGCATGGCCTATGTTTGCCTTATGTGGCTCTTAACCAGTTCTTATTTTATCCTGACTTTGATTGTGGTCCTTCATGGACTTGCATTTTTATTCGGTATGTTTGTAACTTATGACTCGGATTTTGCCCCATAGGGGTATTTTATCTACATGTTTGTTTTCTTTAGTTCATACGTTCCTTTATTTACAGTACTTGGTCATCCTAGACTTACACACATCAGGTGTTTGGTACACCACTAAAATCACAGAAACGTAGAATGGAAAACAAACTTGTATTAATAACGTGAAATGGGCTCTGCCCTTACATAAAATGATAAGTCCTACTATGAGCAACATGCTCTGCAATGGTTTTATATGAACCTTATTTCTATTTCTATTAGATAATAAATCTAAGTCCTTACTAGGAGAGCTTAAAAATAATAAATCTTGAGATTCGAGGCGTGCCAAGTACGAGGCACCTCGTTTCCATCCAAGGTTTCCAACTTGTAAGAACCTCTTCCCAACGTTTTGCTGACTCTATGCGGCCCTTCCCAATTAGGGGCTAACTTGCCTGTCTGTCCAACTCCAGATGCTTCTATCTTCCTTAAAACCAAGTCACCTTGTTTAAAGAACCTTTCCTTAACCCTATGGTTGTAATAAAAGGATGCCCTCTTTTGGTGCTCTACATTGCGGGCGTTTCTGTAACACCCCTAAATCCGGGGTCAGGGATCTGGTCGTTACCGTCTCAATTCCCATCCACAGTTCAACATAAATATTAAATTACAACCTTGTGACCCAAAACAATAACATAAAACACACCCGTTATAGTCCCAGAGATGAAATCAGAGTAACAACCAAATTTTATTAAACACATTATGAGTTCTTACAACCCAAAAGAATTTTAATATAAATACATACTCTTTGCCATCCATTTACATGAGTCATACTAGACCATATACTTGGTACTGAAAGAATAAATCTATCCTACCAATAGCTTTCTCTTCGGCTCTGGTAGTCTCATCGTCCTCGCCAGCATCGAGTGCGCCTTGTGCGAGTCATCTGGTCTAGCCGTTGTTGTGATATAATAATAAAGCAAGGGTGAGCAATAGCCCACCAACAATAATATTTAACTGAACGATAATATATAACAGTTTAAAAGTATCTTTCAAACCATATGCCATGCATTTACGGAAATGATGCCAGTATAATATGAACGATGAAGTTACAAGGTAACTCAAAATGTAAATATATGAGGGAATATCTACTATGTCGAAAATAAGCAAGATATTAAAAAGAGGAACTTGCAAGGAAAATATTGCAATTCCAGTTACGAACACTTTTCCAGCTCTGCCAACAGTAATCATGTTGCAGGAAATAAATAAGTTTGGATGATGAACCAAGGATGGAGTATTCACCGCGCCCGCTGTTCCAATCTTGATGATCAGTCAAGATCGTACAGCTCAAATTAGATTTACTACCGGTAGAAGGAAGAACTGACGGCTTTACTTGTCTACCGCCTTACTAGCTCTCCCAGGCCAACGGTTGGGCCAAAGGGGATGGACCGGCGCTACTCGGCCTCTTACACGACTCCTAGTTCCAATAGAATTCATGATTCTGAATGTAACGTTCGTCCCCCTTTCCCCAAGTATGATACTTGTTGATAAGACTCTACAAAGTAGTCGTATCTAGTTGGAGAGGAAAATTCACCAATAACTTCCAAGCTATTGCTTGGTAAGGAACATCAACTTGTTCCAACAATCTTACCCCTCGAAAGATGAGAAGGTAAACACAGACTTAATGAGTCCATAGCAACCAAGTTGCGAGTGAAGAGGATAAATTATGACCGGGAAGTCAACAAGATAAATAACATTGCTCTAGTAGGTTCCCTTATAATATGGAAGTTTGAGCGAGCATTTAAATCCTTTTAAGATAGATTTAAATGAAAAATAAAGAGTTGGGAACCTTTCCTTGATAAAATAGTTGTAAAAAGACTCCGAAATATTTTACATAATATCTGGAGGTGGAAGGTAATCTCCGAATAATATAAATTATTTTAAAAAGAATTTTAAAAGAATTAAATAAATATTCCAAGAATATTTATTTACTCAATAATAATTATGGAATATTATTAACTCATAATATTGCTCGTAAGTAATCCTCGAATGAATATATGGAATTATTTAATAAATAAATCCCTCCTTAAATGAATATTCGAAATAATATTCATTAAATAATTAAACTCCAATAAATATTTAAAATAGTATTCAATAAATAAGTCAAACCTTAAATGAATATTTGAAAATAATGCTCATTTAATATTTACTCTTTTAAATGAATATCCAAATAGCATTCATTTAATAAATAATCTTCTAAATGAATATCCAAATAATATTCATTTAGTAATCAAAACTTTAAAGGAATAATCGAAATAATATTCCTTAAGTAAATAGAACTTCCAATGAATATTCGAAAGTAATATTCATTTAATAAATAACATTCTAAAGAATATCAAAATAATATTCATTAAATATAAACTCTAAATGAATATTCAAAATTAACATTCATTTATTATCTCTCGACTAAGATAATACTCGAATAACATTCCTCGAAATATTTCCAAGTAATTGATACTTTATGGAATATAATAACGTTTAACAATAACCTTCCTCAGATAAATAATAATCTGTCATTGGAATCCCTCCGGGTTTCCACGACTATCTATAACTCAAAATACCGACTCCCGATCTATATTTAGAATGAATATCATATGCCCTTCGCTAAGGGTCTTACCAAAACAATCCGGCTTATTACTGATAAATCGTATCTTGTCTATAAGCCAATATCAATTCAGGGAACAAGTATCACAAAAACCAGAGTCACAATATAATTGGAAACAGGCATGCATGCGATGGCATATGTAAAACAGAAATCATATACATATATTATCACAACAACAGGTTCAAAGGTTTGAACACTTGCCTGGTAATTGAGCACGGGTGGGGGTAGTGGTAGGGTGTCCCGAGTCAGCTCGGCTATCTATAATAGTCAAGAAATTCGAGATTAATCACTTAACATTTTTCAAAAGGTTAAGTATTAACTTAAGTCGAAACATGTTTTCGAATTATCTCGTTATACCCCGTTTTAGTGTAACTCTTTTTATTACCGATACGATTTGACATTTGTTCGTCATTAAGACATGTCATCGTACTCACACTTAGTGTATACTTAAGTCGTATAAGTTCTAAATTTGATCGATTACGAACCAAGATTATATCTCGAGTTTTATCGCTCGTTTTCTACGTTATAACCAAAGTTATACTTTTAAGGGGTTCGTTCGCGTTTAACCTAGATTCGAACATTTTTATAAAATCGAAAAATGATCCGATTCACATGAGGTTTTCTCTCACACCTCCCTTTTTACCTCTAATATTTAATTACCAAGATTCGCCACTGACTTACGTATTTTACGAGGGTTCATTTTTAATTACGAATTCTCGGTTACGGTTTCGAACTACTTTTAGTAAACCGACCGTAACTCCTAAACCGTAAGTTTGTTTCACACGATCTTTATATCAAAACGAAGCTTATAACATGATCTATCCTATCATGGCAGAAAACGAAGCCAAACAGGGAGTTACATGTTCTGTCAAAATCGTTTTCTTAAGGTTAACGAAATTTTGGCATTGCGACGGCTATAAATCGAACATTCCAAAAATCATAACAACAATACCAAGCCACACTGGGCACAAATCCAACTTATACACATGATCTTCATCTCAACAAGTCCAGAAGCTACTGATCTTAGCATCAAAATCATCATGCTTCTTAAATTAACTAAACCACTTAACTAATCATGCTAATAACATCACTTATACTAAATCCATCCAATGCATGCAAAATCTCAAAGTAAGACCTAGGGTTTCAAGTGATGATTACCTTCCTTGGAGTGTTCTAAAGCCCTACTAAGCCTTGATCTACCCTTGTGTGGCCTTAGAGTAGCTAGATCAACCATAAGAATCAAAGAAAACAAAGTTAAATCTTGAAGAACACTATTCTTGCTCATCTTTGTTGATTTATTTGAAAATGTTAACAAAGGAATTTGAAGCTAAGATTTCATGGAGATTAGTTTTATGAAATATAGGACTCACCATAAAATTTGGAAGATCAAATAAGGGGTGGAATCTTGATTTTGATCCTTGAATTTATGCAAAATTCGAATACCCTGTTTTTGAGAGGAAAAATAGGGTGATCTTCTTGAATTTATTTACCCATTCAAACGACCTTCAAAAATTATGAAATTTTGTACGAATGTTATACATGGAGTGGAGAAGCTATGGTCAAATATTGGTGATTTTATCATGGTTTGAAATGGAGTTATGATTTTTTCTTTGATGGTTGCTCTAGCTGATCAGTTTGAGAGGAAAGAGAAAATGGAGAGTTTCTTTGCCTTGGTTGGTTTTGTGGTGTATTTTACCTTGCTACTTTTCATCCAATAATTCAAGTGTGTAGTGGAAGATATTGTGTAAAGCTACTTTATTAAAGTAGTGATGTAATGGATGATGAAAATGGAGGGACATGTGTTAAGATTTTGATGGTTTACATGCAACTAGTAGTTTGATTTGCTAAGTATTAGTTAATCTCTAACCATACTAGTTACTAGATATTTATCATTTGTACATGCATGTATCTTGATTCCTCTGCTTGATTCTGTGTCCGGTTATTGCCCGTTTCGATTGATCGTTCGTAGGAATATTTCACGGATTTCTAATTAGGGTTTAGCGGGAATCCTCTTAATATTAATACTATCATTCTCCATCTTTCATTCTAACTTTCCAATTTATATTCCTTAAATCCATTCGTTAAATACTTAAGGCTATCAGTGTCCAGGGAACTCTCGGAGAAAATAAAAGTGCGGTTTTTCAGAATCCGACAGCTTTTACATACACTTATTTTCCCCCTGGATCACTAATACGAACTCGGAAATTCGTTCGGAATACTTCTATATAGCGTCGTCTAATAATATTCTCAATTACACCAAAATCACTATTCATCCTTATTCTTTACTTATTCATCTAGGGTTATACAATTGTCCGTATTCTCTTTCGATCGTTCCTTAACCTTTTTACGGAACCACTGGATTAATCGCTATCTATCTGGATGACATGAGAATATTCTCCTGCTTGGAATTGCCATATCTTGTTCCCTTAGGAGATAGATTATTCTTACCTATATTGTCACCCTTTAGCATTCTTCATGACATATAAGTATTTGAATCCATATCCATTCCATTCATTCATTAGAGCTGGTGACCTTGTTGTCGGAATCATTGTTCCTCATTTTACCAGTACTTAATAAAAAGTTTTAATTATATCCAAAATTTGGGGTTCTTACAGTTTGCTTCGTCCCTGACTTCATCAATTAAATCAAGGGCAAGCCTCATGCCTTCCTCATTAGTTTCTTGCTCATATGCTTCCACCCTTGGAGACACATGAGAGATCTCCACGGGCACTACTGCCTCTGCTCCATAAGCTAGCAAAAACGGGGTAGCTCCTGTTGTTACTTTACAGGTGGTACGATATGCCCACAATATAGGCAGCAACTCGTCCTCCCATGTGTTTCTTGAACGTTCGACCCTTTTCTTGAGTCCATCAAGGATAATCCAATTCGCTACCTCAGCTTGCCCATTAGCCTGAGGGTGAGCTACCGAAGTGAAGCGAAGTTCGATGGCGTTCTCCTCACAATACTTCTTAAACTCCTCATTGTTAAATTGGTGCCCATTATCCGTCACAAGGGCTCGTGGGATACCGTATCTGCAAATTACGTTCTCCTAGAAGAACTGGGCAACTTGTTGGGTGGTTATCTTAGCTAATGGCTTAGCTTCAATCCACATGGTAAAATAATCGATGGCTACTATCAAGAACTTCCTTTATGCTGAAGCTATAGGGAAAGGACCTAGAATGTCCATCCCCCACATGGCAAACGGAATAGGAGAGTTAATCAACGTTAACATCTCTGGCGGCTGCCTAACAATCGGAGCGTGTTTCTAACACCTGTCACACTTCTTGACATAACTTTGCGCGTCTGCCAACATCTGTGGCCAATAAAATCCCAGACGGGTGATCTTATGGGCTAAGGCTCTGCCCCCCAAGTGTTGCCCACAGATCCCTTCATGAACTTCCTTTAATGCTTCTTCTGCCTCTTGGGGCCTCAAACACTTCAAGTACGGGATAACAAAAGACCTCTTGTAAAGGATGCCTTCAATCAAGACATATCTCAATGCTCTCATTGATATTTTCCGCGCCTCCGAGGCATCTTCGGGAAGCCATCCCGTTTCCAAATTTGCCTTGATAGGATCTATCCAACAACTTCCTATATCAATGGGTGCCACCAATTTCGAATTGATGGAAGGGGCCTTCAAGACCTGGAAGTAAACATTCCCTGCATAATTCTCTATCTCAGAAGAGGCGAACTTTGATAGGGCATCGGCCTTGACGTTCTCCTCCCTCGGAATGTGCTCCATATAGCATTCATCAAACTGAGTCATAACGGCTTTCACAACCCTTAGGTATTTTGCCATAGTTTCATCCTTGGCTTCGAACTCACCATTCACTTGCGATACTACGATCCTTGAATCTCCACAAACTTTAAGGTTCTTGACTCTCAATATTCTGGCCAATCCTAATCCGGCTATCAAGGCTTCATATTCAACTTTGTTGTTGGTTGTTGGAAAGTCCAACTTCAAAGCATATTCAACTAAAAACTCATCGGGGCTTTGCAAAACCACGCCTGCACCACTAGACACTTTTTTTTGATGCCCCATCAAAATAGAGCACCCAGTATTCCTTCTGATCAGGTACAAGCTCCTCAACTTCACCTTCACCTTCTTGGCTTGGCACTATCTCCTGCCCCATACTTCTTGGTTGTCTATGGTACAGTCAACCACGAAGTCAGCTAATGCCTGAGCCTTGATGGCTGTCCGAGGCTTATATGTGACATCAAACTCCCCGAGTTCGATCGCCAATTTAACTAGCCTCCCATTGGCCTTGGGGCTATGCAATATACTTCTTAACAGCTGAACCTTCAGGACTTCAATCTTGTGTGCTTGGAAGTAAGGTCGTAGCTTCCTTGAAGCTGTTACTAGCGCCAAAGCAAACTTCTCGATGGGTGAGTAATTCAACTCGGCTCCGTGCAATACCTTGCTCACGTAGTAGATAGGCTTCTGAACCTTGTTTTCCTCTCGAATGAGAATGGCACTCAATGCTTGTTCGGATATCGCTAGGTATAAATATAGGGTCTCTCCAGGACTAGGTTTGGCCAACAACGGGGCTTCAGCCATATACTTTTTCAGCTGTTCAAAAGCCTCTTGGCTTTCTGAAGTCCATTCAAAATTCTTCACTTTCTTCAAAGCCTGAAAGAAGGGCAAATATTTATCGCCAGACCTTGAGATGAATCTTTCCAATGCAGCTATTCTACCAGTCAACTTCTGTACTTCCTTCACAGTACAGGGTGGTTCCATGTCGAGAATCACCTTAATCTTATCCGGGTTGCTTCAATGCCACGTTTTGAAACCATCAAACCCAAAAACTTCCATGATCCAACGCCAAAAGCACACTTGGCTGGATTTAACATCATCTTATGGTGCCTCAGCACTTCAAAAGCCTCTCTTAGGTGTTCAACATGGTCTGCTGTAAACAAGATTTTGACCAACATATCATCAACGTAGACCTCCATGGTTTTCCCAATCAGATGGGCAAATATCTTATTTACCAGTCGTTGATAAGTAGCTCATGCATTCTTTAGCCCAAAAGCCATGACAAGGTAACAAAAAACACCAAAGTCAGTTATGAAAGATACCTTCAGGATGACATCTATGTGCATCTTAATCTGGTTGTAGCCGCTGAAACCATCCATGAAACTCAGCATTTCGTGCCCAGCCGTGGCATCTATTAGTGTGTCAATCCTTGGTAAAGGGAAGCAATCCTTAGGGCATGCGTCATTCAAATCGGTGAAGTCTATGCACATCATCCACTTACCGTTGGCTTTCTTGACCATCACAGGGTTAGCCAACTATTCAGGGAACTGAATCTCCTCAATAAAACCAGCTTCCAAGAGCTTGTCCACCTCTTGCTTAATGGCCTCTTGCCTTTCTGGAGTAAAATTCCTCTTCTTCTGTTTTATTGCCTTCCACTTGGGGTCAACATTCAACCTGTGAGTTATGAGTTGGGGGTCTATCCCTGGCATATCAGTTGCCGTCCAAGCGAACACATCTCTGTTTTCTTGTAGGAATTCTACCAACTTGCCCTTCAAGGGTTCCTTTAAAGACGCTCCAACATACGTAACTTTTTCAGGGTCTCTGCAATCCAGAGGTATAGGAACCAAATCTTCTGCCGGCTTTCCACGGTGTTCATCATCCCCTCGGACATCCATATCTTCAATCGGGAGGACCTGCCCCCCGACTCCATCAGCTCTTAATGCGGCCACATAACAACTTTTGGTCATCTTCTGATCACCCTTCTGTTCTCCAACACCATTCCTATTGGAAACTTAACTTTCATGTGGTAGCTGGAGGCAATAGCCTTAAACGCGTGAAGTCCAGTCGTTTTGAGGATTGCATTATACGTGGAAGCTGCCTTGATTACCAGGAAATTTAACATCTGAGTGGCTTCCTTGGGCTCCTATCCAATAGTAACCGGTAGCTGGATGGTCCCTTCAACATTGGATTCGACTCCATTGAACCCATGTATAGGCATATTGTTTGGTGTCAACTACGAATCGTTGTATCCCATCTTCATAAATGCATCATGAAACAAAATATCGATAGAAGCACCATTGTCTATCAAGACTCGCTTCACCTCTGAATTTCCAATTACCGGAGTTATGACCAACGAGTCGTCATGGGGGAACTTCACCCCTTCCAAGTCTGAATCATCAAAACCAATCACTACTTCAGTCTTTGCACGTTTTGGGGCCTCTCCCACGATGTGCATCACCTCCTTGGCATATGCCTTTCGAGAGA
Source organism: Saposhnikovia divaricata (assembly GCA_036435485.1). NCBI lineage: Eukaryota > Viridiplantae > Streptophyta > Magnoliopsida > Apiales > Apiaceae > Saposhnikovia > Saposhnikovia divaricata. The sequence goes on along the minus strand of CM071595.1, from coordinate 48,805,505 downwards.
TCCTTGTTGTTCCAGCCGTAGTCGGGCCTCCCCAAATCATGTTAATAACTGGCCCTCATGGCTGGGGGTTACGATCACGATCGTTATCCCTTCTATAATAGTCTCTCCTTTGATTTCCACGATCTTCGCCTTTCGTGAACCTGCTCAACTTTCCTTTTCGGATCAAGAATTCGATCTCGTCCTTGAGTTGCCTGCAATCATCGGTGTCATGTCCTATATCCTTGTGGAACCTACAGTATTGATCCTTGTTTCTCTTTGCGGGATCACCCCTGAGTGGCTTCAGCCATCGGAAATCCTTGTCTTTCTCAATATCCATCAGGATTTGACTCCTAGGAGTATTCAACCTTGCATATTCAGAGAACCTTTGCCCCATATTTTTCTTAGGGGCAGAGTCCGAGTCCTTGCTAGTTTGGGGGTATTTGTCCCTAGCATCGTACTCCTGCTCTTGCTTCCGCTTTCGGGAATTTCCGTTCCCTCTATTCGTTGTAGGAGTTTCTGCTTTCCTCATGCTCTCTTCTATTTTTATGTATTTACTCGCCCTTCTTTGGAGCTCAGTCATGCTCTCGGGGGGATGTTTTTCCAATGACATCTAAAAGTAGGTGTTCGTTGTTCCATTCTCCAGGGCTATCATTGCTACCTTGTTCTCCAGGTCTGGGACGTTCAATGTCTCCTTGGTGAAGTCCCTCAGGTTCTCATTCTTCCCTTGTTTCACTTGCATGAGAGATGCAGAGCTTTTTTCATGGACCTTTCCACAAACAAACTGATTGATGAAAGCAGTGCTCAACTCTTTGAATCAGCCAATTGAGTTTGCGGGCAATCGACTATACCATCTTTGAGCCATGCCTGCCAGGGTTTGAGGGAACGCCCTACACTTAAGAGCGTCGCTAGCGGGTTGTAACAGCAGTACGTTTGAGAACGTCCTGACTTGATTCGAGGGATCACCCATTCCATCGTATGGTTTTATCGTGGGCATCTTAAATTTTTGGGAAACACGAGCGTTCATTACCTCCTCAATAAATGGGGGTGTGGGGTCGTCAGGGTCTCCAAGTGGCATCAGGTCTTTGGGATCACCCCTGGGGGTTTCCACCCTTGTAGCTCCTCCAGTTGGGGCATCAGCCTTTCTTTGTCTCCTTGAAGATCTTTCCAAATCAATGAAGGGAATCTCCCTCGAAGTTGGAGGGGGCCTATTCTGATTCTATCTTGCTTGCTCCCTGGCTATGTCATCCTTCAGCCTTTGGATCTCGGCCTCATAAGCCTTGATCCTCTCAGCAGTTGTTTGAGGAGGTCCATCATGGATTCTTCGAGTCCTTCCAATAGGCTCCTTGCTTGCACGTCGCCTCCTCGGGGCTACATCACGATCGTCGTCCTCAGATGAGGAATCATCAGTGTAAGGTCCGGAGTAATCATAATACCCTTGCTCAGGAGGGGCTAAACCCCTAATATAGGGAGGCTGATACGACTCAGGTATCTGTAGAGCGTGACCACTTGGTCCAGGATCCCTTCAATTTGGAGGGTAGTTAGGCAATCCGTATAACGGATCAGTATTCACGGGGAGTGTAGCAGTGGAGATCTGAACTCCTGAGAGTGGGGGACGGCTATTTAATGGTGAGACAACCATCTGAAGCTGATTAGTCTCCCGTCCTGGGTGGATGTCCACTAGTAAGGTTCTCTCAACATGGAGATCCGTCCCTACGGGTTGAGAAACTTGAGGCTGAGTGGTTGTCTCCGTTGATGGGGGTACATGCCCTTGTTCAGTAACGACTGGTGGAACAGATGTGACGGTGGTAGCCTCGGTTGAGACTGGTGTCCTTCGTGTTTGAACCATGGTTGACGTTGTCTTCCCACATACGGTGCCAAATGTTGTGGAATAAAAAGTAGGGTTATCGAATTGCAGCTAGGGTTTGTGAGCTTCGTGCTTTAATGGCTACGCTTGCGTTATCGTGACCTAATTCGGGTCCTCACAAGATGCCTACGTATCTCAAAGTTGAGAATCAAGCCAAAAAACGTAGTTCTGAGATGAGGGGTCTGGCCCTTTATATAGGCTGTAGGGGCCTTAGAATCGTAATAGGGTTTGGAGACTTGGTGGACAAGTCACCATTATCGAGGAATGTTCTGACTCCTTCCTTATAGGAATTAGTTTCCATGTTGAATTAGGTGCCTTGGAGGCTACACAATATCCCTGGGATATTCTAGAACGTTCCTGGTTTCTAGAACGTTCCCGGTTTGTGGATCAGGCCCATGTTATAAACAAGCTTATACCGGGCATCCCCTATTTGGGCTGTTCTTTTGGGCTTAATCATTAACCACGAATTTAATGCCCAACTAGGGTTTCGGGCCTTATTTATGAGCCAATAAATACTATATTAATTATGTCTTTAGGGATATTTTTCACCCATATCAGAATGAAATTTATAATATTCTATAACTATACTAAAATCTAGGTTGTCATTTACAAGGGGGTAGGTGGGTATTTATAGGATAAGAATTAGGGTCAAGGGGTGTGTTGGGTGAATCTCCACCATACACATGTGGAGTGTGATGGAGAAATCCTAGAATCCAAGTATTGGGTTGATCTTGGCCTTACACTTATCTAGTGTGTTGGGATGATCTCCACCTTCCACTTGTTTTGAAATATTCCTTTTACTCCAAGATCCTAATTCTTTTTCCTTCTTTCTTTTCAGTCCTTTTTTTTCCTATTTTGCCCTTCCTTGCTATTATTTCTTTATTTTGCCATTTCTTTATTTTTCCTCCAATTTCCTGAAATGCAACAAAATAATTTATTAAAATACGAGTTCAAGCAGCAAATAAGTAATAAAAATATGCACTTATCAACTACCATGTGTCCGTCACATGTCGTAGCTGGTAGTAGTCTGGTCCCATTAGTTTGGGCTGGAGTGTCTTATTCTCACAAGTTGGACTTAATATTATAATTTGGGTCCAAATTTGGGCTATATCAGGTTTTGGGCTACTTTTAGCCTATCATTAAGAATGACCCATTAGAGTGTTATTTCTTTGTCATCTTTGAGGATCATAAATATGCTACTAAAGCTGCTACTGCACTACGAAATAGGCAAATTCCTAACATGCACCTGGCTCACAAAGAACTAGTAGATCCATATGTTCCCTATGTCATTAGGTTTGGAGTGAGAGAGGCAATACCAGATGAGGTTCAAACTTATTAAGGGATCATTGTGCGTGTCACCAACTTAGATTCAACAGTTAGTGATAAGCATCTAAAACTAATGTTCTCTCCTTAAGGAATTGTAACCTCATGCAAGGTAAGGATCTTTCTTGCCTTCTTTTTCTTATATTGTTAAGTAACCAAATCATCTAAAACCTTAAGATGTTAAAGGACTTCCTTACCAGGATATTATATTATATCGTAACACTCCTTCTCACTCGAAAGCCCATTTATGGATCGAAGACAGGGATAGTTGGCGAGCAAGCCACGACACCTAGGGCCCAACACTAAAATACCCCAAATTTTCTAAATTCTTCATTGTACAAATACAAAATACTTGTCGTATATATGTTTAGGGTCCCGTAAGTTGATTTCGCCTAAGGCCCCATAAATTTCACGATCGCCCCTAGTCGAAGAGTGGTTCATGTCCATAATAAATAATAAATCGTGAGAATATTGTGGCTGGTAGTGAGTCAAACCTGTGCCAAAAGGCTTTATCATGAACTTATATTACCCCTCCGTCCCTCTCATTTCTTTACCCTTTCCTTTCTGAAATGTCCCTCTCAATTATTTACATTCCTAAACTTTCCCAAAATAGTAAATTTATATAATATAAAAAGAAATTACACCCACTACTTTCCTACACTAAACTCACTTTATTACATTAAATATTGATTGCTCCCATCACTTTACTCACTTTTCTTGCTTTTTTTACTACTCTACACTTTTTTTTAACCTCCGTGCCCAACTCATTTGTAAATAAATGAGAGGGACGGAGGGAGCATATCGTAACATATATGCTTGTTGCTTTTCACATTGTTTTTATTTTTTTTTTCTTTTTTTGGGTACTCTACTACATCGATCGATGCTCTTGGTTTTGATCGTCGTAAGAAGGTTAGGATATGTGATTTGGAAGTTTGATTTGACGTAGTGACTTAGTGAAGATTGGATGTAACCATTAAAGGTAAATCATGGAGTAGAGTTATGTGTAGTGATTATTGGTTTAGTTTGTAAGCAATTGATTTGTACTGACCAAGGTTCAAGTTATATGAGATAAATTTGGGGTGTTGCAATTCATGTTCAATTTATTTCTTAATCGGAGTCATCATCCTTACAAAATTAATATCTCTATATAATGCATTACCTCCTTTGAACGGAGTTTCTTGCCTGTTATCGGCTTCCCGTAATACTTCAAAAACAATTTACCATAAATAAAACACATAGGTATAATTTTGTGGGAACCTTTCAATTTTTAAAGCTATTGCACATGACAAGTACTCAATTAAGTTTAAGTTTAAGACTTGTTATGAAGGGAGTAATGCATACATTTTTTTATGATATAATCTACGAAGATATATGATATATTTTTTCATATCATTAACAAGGCCTACCCTAATCCCAAAAAAATTAAAAAAATAAAGGAAAGCATGTAAAAACTGAAAAGAAAAAACATAAACATGTATAAATTTAAAGATTAAGCATGATTGCAAAATCGCCAATGGTTGACAAATTAATTAATAAAGACCGGTAGTGAGGTGTCATACCATTTGACCCGCCTATAATGAAAAAAGCGAAACATTATGGTAAAAAATATTTTTGATGCGCATTGCGGGAAACACATAAAATGGTAGAACTTGTTCGGATGTTCAAACCACGCATTACGCAGATAACAAAAAAAGAAGCAAATGGGATGTTCAATCCGATTCTTAGATTGGCATTTCCACATGACTCACACTTTGCATATTAAGTTAATAGTAATTTGAACATGTTGAACAAATTTGTTTGGTCCTTCTCATAATTTATATTTAGATGCACATAACTCTATAACGCAATCTGGTTCAATTTACATACACTTAACATTCAAAATGAATCAAATAAAACAACAATTAAACTCCATCATAACGAGAAATAGATTCAACTACAAATCACTTAAGGCAACACATCAATCAATAACTCAACTTGGAATATAATTGTTGTTGCTATAAGAAATATAATACTTTGTATCCAAGGCATGGGCCTATATATCCGCTTCCGTGAGCTATTTTTGTATGGGCTTACCTGGATCAAGTAATAGCCCATCCATAATCGTATCCAAAGACATCATCAATAACCTATAAACATGTTGAACCCGATCCCATGAACAACCCAAGAAACAGAGCCCAATAAGTGAAAGAAATTATGTAGTTGGGAACCTTATTCTAGAAGGATCCAACAACACTTCTTTCAATATGTGATTTGATCCCTATAAATAAGGTTATGTAGTCACAACTGATTAAAATACCCTGTCCCAAATATCTCAAAAGCCTAAATTGTATCCATATATTACAGCTTTATACTTATTATCACTTTTTCGAAATCCATATATAAATTTTATCTTGAAACTTTGTCCATAACAACAAATCGGCTTCAACAACAGGACATCAACTTGATATAACATTAGATTTCTTACCTTATTGACGGCTCCCACAAAGGCTTGTTGATCATGGTCCACCCTCGGGGTAACCAGCTACGCCTTCCCTCTCGGCCCTTTAATCCTCTTCGGGAAGGCTTTCGCAACTTCACCCAAATCCAACATAATCATCGGGCACGTTTCGTCCAATTACCCTTGCTTCGCCAGATGCTTTCAACTTTCCCGGTCACCATCAAAGCGGTGGATCCGGGAACCGGGTCAGTTCTGGGTGGTAGTTCCGGGTTTGACCTTTCACCCATAGGAGCTTCCCTGACATCATCAGCTAGTATTTTGGATAATTCCACCCGGTGGGATAACTTGTACACAAAACCTTCGGGCCGGGTCGGGGATAATTGGTGGGTCAAACGGGTGGGGCACATGGTAGTCAAAGAACGTGTAGAAATAGTCACCATCAAAGCATTGGACCCAGAAATCGGATGGGATCCGGGTACAGGTACCAGGTCGGATTCGGGTACGGCCAGCTGCTCCGATCCGGGTACTAGTTCCATGCCAGACCTTTCACCCATATTAGCTCCCCTAACTTCATCAGCTGATAACTCCTCCTCAAAACCTTCAGGACCGGATTCAACAACCGGGTCGGGAATGATTGGTGGGTCAAGCGGGTGAGGCACATGGTAGCCAAAGAAGGTGTAGAAATAGTCGTTGTCTGACATAAAATCGCCCTTGTCGTTGTCAGAAGTCAGTCTGTTAACATCTTCTACAACTTTAGCTAAATCACGGGGAAATACTCCATTGCTGGCGTTTGTTATGCATGCATGTCCAGCAGTTTTATGTTGTAACTGACGGATGGATATTGTCTAATCCTTTTCTTTTGCTAAGTCCAGCAGTTTTATACAGTATCTTTTGGATTTTGTATTTAATATCCTAATTATGTCATTTTTTGATCTCATATATCTAATGGTGTACAATTAATAAATCTATTTTCACAACAGTCACCCAGTATGTTAATATCTGTAAGTTGGATTTTATATTTGAACTCATTTTTGAAATGACCATTATTATTATGGACTTAATGATCCTATAGTTAACTATAGGTAATTATCTATAGTTAACACATATTATAATACAATTCCAAGGCTATTTTTGTAAATACATGGGGTGGATTTCATTATTACAAAAATGCCATCCACATTTTGTACTCAAAATGTAGATAACTATAGGTAATTACCTATAGTTAACTATAAAAACATTTTTCTCTATTATTATTAAGTTGGTTGTAGATTGGAAAAAAAACTAAGACAAAACATGGTTGGTAGTAGTACTAATATGATTCAATAACACACATCTATTAAATCTAGCTAGCTAGTTGAGTAAAAAAATTCAGGTTGTTCCAATAATTTACACAAACAGTAAATTATTCTAATTTTAATATAGTGAGCTAAACTTTTTCCTACATATTTAAATAAATCCATTATTATCATTTATTTGAGTTGTCTTAAAGTACAATTTAAATACTTGACATGTTTTTAAAAAATTTACAAGTATTAGAATCAAAAATTAAATGCCTAAACTTTTTTAATATGATATGAAATAAAAAACATTTATAAACATGTATCAAGATTATAATACTAAAATATGTAGCATAATTTTATGGCTATATTGCATAATGTTGGCGGTATTTACCACTAGTTAGCAAAAGACTGGCCTACTTTCAAATTATCAAAAAAATAGCTATGTGTTTAATATTCCTTAATGATAGTGATGCAAAGAAGATAAAGTTAGATTTTAATAATCTTTAATTTTATATTTTTATGCCTTTTTTATACACGTACATTCCTCTTTTTTATCATCATCATTTTCATTATTGATTTTATTCCTTCCATCATTTTCTCTCTCTCTCTCTAAATCTCCTTCAGTCTTCTCATATTTAATTGTTCTTATTCCCTATACTTCATTTTCTCTCCACCCTCTTTTTTTTTTTCTCTCTCTCTAAATTTCTTCATCTCTCCCTCCAGCATTTTACCTTCCCCTTTCATGATTACCTATGGTAATATATCTCCTCAGCCCCTATCTTCTAAAAATATAATATAATTCAGTTCACCAAAATTATTATTAATTCAAAGAATATATTTAGTCAAATATGAACTTAATTAAGAGTAAAACAATGATGACGATTCTTAAAATTCTAGACCTATACCATGTGACTACAAGATTAATTGATTAGAGTTCTAGAAGTCCGTTTTAGACGATTCAAAGGCCCACATAAAGCTTAGGAGATGAGATTTATCTCAGAAGTGATCTTGAATTTAAAATATATCCAGCCGCATCAGCCCAGACACAGAGCCCAAAAGTCAACTATGAATTTTCTTTCTTGGAATTCAATTCTGATCGGGAAATGTATTTGAATTTAATAATTAAAAATAATTTTATTAGTAATACAATATTAGATAATACACCAGACCTAGAGAAACTACAAAGGAGGAGGACAAGCAATCAAAAAGGAATTCAGAAGAAATTCAATTGGCTTTGTTTTCTCTTATCTTTTCATATCTCTTCTTATGAACATATTTTGGTTAACATGGGATAATTATGATTTGTTGATTATAAACTAAATTTATTAAGTTGTAATTTTTTATAGAATCCTAGTATGAGATTGTTGGTGTTTTTATAAGAAGTACTATATGTGGTTTACAATTTATTTGTTCAAGTAGATTTCATGTTTTATATTTGTTATTGTCTGGCCAACTCTAGTAGATGATGAGTTAATTATAATACTTAAAGGGTTAAAGCTAATTGACACAATAAATGAATGCTGCATGATTATATATGTTTATATTAATTTTGTGACGATATAGACATATATTATTACCTTGCATAACCATTGAAATTGGTGCATAATTGTATTATGGAAGTTGCAAATAGGCATAGACATATGTTAATTTAATTACAGAATCTATAATAGTATTTTCTAGAGAAACCTATGCTCGTTGAATTTTTGGTTAGTAGACTGTGATTCTGCTATACTGTTATTATGTTAAAAAATTGATATGGGCTCTTAACAGATCCATTACGAGAATTGATGACAATATTGGGCCGACAATAAAGAGTCCACAAATTTAAAGAAGCTCTCGTATAGCTATGTTGACCAGGACCATGTACCGCTATATTGACTAGGACTTTGTACCGCTATGATGAGGAGTCCTCTCAATATAAAAGGAGTCCTCTCAACATAAAAATAGTCTTCTCTACATATGAACCTAAGAGGAGTCCTCTTATCATACTTTAAAGAGAGTTGAACAGACAGGTGGGAGCATGAGTTCACATGTCAACTCGATAGAACACATAATGGAGGAAATGCAAACTTTTTCTCTCGTATTCTACGAATCAACAAGAAAGATCAACTATAAAATTCATCAATTTCCATCTTGTGCTCTTCACGTTCTTCTAAAACATACATATTTTACTCCGTGATTCCAGCAACCTCCGAAATATTGTTATACCAATTTCTCCCTATAACAAGTATTACACTGCTTTACTACCAAAATGAACATATTAAGGGGAATTAATTGTCCTGACTTAGCTTCTCGTATCTAAAACTCATCCAAATCTGTTTGCTAGTATTCCATTAGTTGGTTAATTTAGTTAACTAGCTTATAACCCATGCGATGTACATAATTTTTAATTACTTTTTCTAATCTTTTTGAATATTTGTCTAGACATTAACACTACAAGAAATCTGGCAATAGACGACACGTATCAGACAACACCCATGGAAAAAAGTGTTGCCCAAAATGATCAGACAACTGTTATTTTTCTACTCGAGAAAGTATTGTGTAATCCTACATTCACACAATGGGCCAAAACCGTTGTGTGATAAATCTTACCAGATAAGCATTTCTTGACCAGGGGTGTTGTGTAAATGCATAAGTATTTTTAAGATTAGACAAGCGTTAGCAAATAAGTGTTGTGTGAATGCCTGCAACACAATATCCCAGAAAACCATTGTTGTATTTAGACAAGTATTTTTAGGTCTGTTGTCTAAGTAGCAGTCATACAATATGTTATCCATAGTGTTGTGTGACAGTGAACCAACACACAACATTTTTTAGAAATATTATGTGAATGAAGCATAGACAATACTTCGTAAAAAGTATTGCTAGAATGAGACAAGTGGTTTCCAATGTGGTATTGTGTAATGATATTTAACACAAGTGCTTTACATAGTGTTGTATGAACTTAATCCAACACACAATAGGTTCTAGCCTATTGTGTGTTTCAACTAATAAAAGTGTCTTCTGTTTAAAACTGTTGTCTAATGAACTGTACATGAAAAAAATATATATTTAAAAGATAACTTACCTACGAAATTGGCATCCAACAATACAAATATCAACTAATTAACCAAGTCAACAATCATCACAACAAAACCAAATCCATAATCATCACAACAAATCAAACTTATCAAATCAATACCATAACAAAGTTCTAGAAATTGAACATTAATACATATGTCAAATATTCAAAATGACATCATTCTAGTTGTATTCTACATTCACATACACATATTCTGCTCTCAATTTTGGAGCCATTAAATAAGAAGTTCATAATTTTCTCACAAACCCAACCTTAAGTCCAGACACAACCCAGAAGTTAAAGACGAAGATGAATGGTCATCTTCAATTAGTGCAGGCAAGTTCAAGTTTAATGCAGAAGCTCCATTTGCACCAAATTGTTGATTTGACTCTGATCCTCCTTGTATTTGGGATGATGGATCTTCCCCTTTCTCCCAGTGGCACCTCTTGTGTCCAAGTAACATCTTCATTTTTGGACACCACTTCAGGGCTTGAGGTATTTGCTAGTAAATAAGTAGACCATTCGCAATCATCACTTCAGACATTCATTTTCCTGCAGACCGCAAAAAAAGCTCAGAAATTACGAATCGATCATAGAATTGGGGCTTCGGACGTACAATAACAATAATGAGGATTAGAAAAACTAGCAGCATAAAGCCATATACATAATACACCTGCCAATAACCGAAGAGAAAGGGAATAACATTTAACATAAATTCAAAGTCTTTCCTTCATCAAAACAGTTTTGTACCTTGCATGTGAAATTTACATTTTACCAACACTGAGCATACACATAAAGACGAGGAAAAAAAGGGGACTTAATGATTACAATGCAATTCCTAGTATTTCAACTTCTACAATGATCTTATACCGTTACTAGTAAAGTAAAAGAAAAGGCCTTCACAATGTAAAGCAACACTACAACAAAATCAACCATTTCTGACAGTCATTTTAGCCTATTTTAGTCATTTTAGCCTATTTAGCCTATTTTCTGTTGTTTTGTATTCTAAAATTTATTTTCCAACGAATTATCTGTCAGAAGTTCACAATTTAAAAAAAAAGGAAATATAGTTTAAAAAAATATTTTTTAATAAGATGTTGCTTTTGACAAATTTCATTGTCAGAAAAATTCTAGTAAATTAAGTATTAGCAACAGAGGTAAACACTGATAGTTCATAAACAAAACTAATAGCATTCATATTTCAATGTCAACAACATCGTTCATCCAATGCCATAAGGACGTAAAGCAAACTTAACCTGAAATTCTAACAGTGCGATGGACCTCTGAGGGGAACTAATAACCCTCACAATCATCATTCTGATCACCATGGTCATCACCATCATCCATGACATGCCCTTTTCAAAGCATTTCCAAAAGAAAGGGAATAGAAAGGGAAGCCCTTTTCAGTATCAATACATGGCCTGAATCCAGGAAGCATAACCTTAATATGTTTCACAGCAACTAGCAAAAACAACACGGTGACTGTCTGATTTTGACACAAGATATATCCTGGTCCAAAATGTTTCTAGCAACCACATAAGAGTTTAAAATTCTTTAAGCCAATTTAAATAGAAACACAAACTCTAAAGAGATGCATATATAACAGGGAATGCGGGTAGAAAGGAACCTATCTTACTAATGGAAAGTTGAGTTCTAAATGCTGCATGTCAATGGCTACTCAAATAGACATACCACAAATATAGAAAATGCCCTGCCAAACTTTGAAGTACCACCCGCCACAAAGACCACTGTTTTATCTTGGGGAATTACTATTGAAAATCACAGCTGGTTGTGTTTCCATGGGCGACTTAGATTCTAAGGCTGAGATGCTTGTCGACAAAGAGTAGTCCACCCCCCATTTAGAGCTTAATCTGTAACATTAAGTTTTCATTCTTTCAATAAACAAGAACCAAACTTGGCGAGAGTTGTTTCAAATTGAAGTCAACAATATAATATCCTAATGATATCTAATTATATTGTGCTCCTCTTTGGAAAAAATCTGAATTAACAATTCAAGCATTAGTGTTCAGCATACCTATTAACTATAGCTAGTAGTACAAGCACATAATATACTCTAATCACTACACTGTGACCTATTGTATATATATAATACCCAAACTGATTGAAATCTAAATCAGTGTATATAACTATATTATATAGATATACAAGAAAAGGAAATATCTAGGGATGAAGAGACCAACCTTGAAACATCACAAGACCCAAAGGAGGCGCCATCGTTACCACCATACCCAAACACTCGCCGTCTATGTTGCCTATTCAATTTGGGGAAACCCAGAAAGAGACTGAAAATGAAAGTGAGAAGATTAAAAAATTAAAGTGAGAGAGAATAGAAAGACCTTATTTGTGAGAGAGTTTTCAACGGCGGCATGTTCAATTTTTCCCCAATTTTTGGGCGGCAGAAGCCCCGCCCCTGCCCAATAATTTTTACATCATTTGATTCTTTAATAATACGGGCTATAAGTTTATGTTAATTTATTTATAGTATAATATAATATTATAAATATTATTTTTAAATTTTTAATGAGTTTTTGGGAGGATTTGAGCGATGCATGAATTTTTTTAATATTATATGATTTTTTCAATAATTTGAATGAATTTTTAAGATATGAATTTCGTATGATATGATTTTGCCCGTAATATTTTCTAAAAAAGGAAAAATTTAGTTATAAAATATTGATGTGAATGTAGGGGGCCATTATACATAAAATATTATTATTAATTGATATTAATGTGAATGCAGAGGGGCCATTATATAAAAAATATTTTTATTAATTGGTATTGATGTTTAAATAAATGAGATATTAATGTTGCCCGTGATATTTTTATAGAAAATAATGAAATTGTAGTTAGATAAAATATATTAGCTACTATATTTTACATGAAAAATGAAATTGTTTAGTTATTTAAAAATATAAAAGATAATATATTTAACTTAAAAAAAGAAATTGATTAGTTAGTAGGATGAGTAAGGGTAAAAAGGAAATTGTTTAGTTATTATATTTTTTTGGATTGAACTACTCCTTCTAACTAGTGTCGTATACAACCATACGGATGATGTTATATATTGATTTTAGTGATGTGTACAAAAAACTAGAAAAAAACAAATCATCCTTGTACGTGTTTATAATATAAATCAGTCGAAAGTAATACTCCTTCTAACTACTGTCGTATCAATTCAATATGATCTATTTTTTAAAATATATTTTTGGACGATACAACCGTACGGATGATGTTATATACTGATTTTGGTGATGTGTACCAAAAATTAGAAAAAAAACTAATCATCCATTTACGTGTTTATAATAAAAATCAGCCAAAAGTACTACTCCTTCTAACTAGTGTCGTATCAATTGAACATGATCTATTTTTTTTAAAAAAAAAATTGGACGATCCAACCGTACGGATGATGTTATATACTGATTTTGGTGATGTGTACAAAAAATTAGAAAAAAACAAATCATCCTTGTACGAGTTTATAATATAAATCAGCCAAAAGTACTACTCCTTCTAACTACTATCGTATCAATTGAACATGATCTATTTTTTTAAAAAAAAATGGACGATCCAACCGTACGGATGATGTTATATACTGATTTTAGTGATGTGTACAAAAAATTAGAAAAAAAAACAAATCATCCTTGTACTTGTTTATAATATAAATCAGCCAAAAGTACTACTCCTTCTAACTAGTGTCGTATCAATTGAACTTGATCTATTTTTTTTAAAAAAAAATTGGACGATCCAACCGTACGGATGATGTTATATTCTGATTTTAGTGATGTGTACAAAAAATTAGAAAAAAATAAATCATTCTTAAATGATATTTTAATGGTCAACTATCAAAGTACTACTTGGTCAAACTAGTATAATTTTTGAATATTTTTATTTTAATTTCTTTTCGACGATCCAATCATACGGATGATGTTATATACTGATTTTAGTGATGTGTACAAAAAATTAGAAATTTTAATACTAATCTTATATGATTTTGTAATTTATATGTTTTAATATTAATCTTATATGATTTAATAATATTCTTATGTGACAAAGTACTAGTTACGACTACGAGTCAATTTAGTAGTTTTGTACTAAGATCTCAAACCAAATTAATTTTGGTAATTTTAGAAAATTCTAAAACTTTAAATTTATTTTATATACGTTTTAATAAAAAACTAGTTAATTTAATATCTCACAAATAAAAATTATTTTATAATAAATTTTATTTTCATTCCCCTCTTTTTTATTTTCGTTTCCCTCTTATTCTTTCCCTCTGACCAAACCCAAAATTTCTTGAAATTTCAGTAAACCTAATTCCCGGCTCAACCAAATTTCACTTCCCCCTCTTTTTTTCTCAGAGCCCTCTCTATGACTCTATCTCTCACACACCACAGACACAAACTCACGCCTGTCACCCCTTCTCTCAATTACTCACCTCTTTCACAAACATGAACCCTAATTGTTCAAAACTGAGCTCATATTTAGGTTGATTCATTCAAACCCTAACTCATATTTAACTTGATTTGGACTCGCACACAAATACGAATCTATATATCACACATAAACCCTAATTGTTCGATTTGTTCTAAAGCTCGAAACCAAATTGATTCAGGTAATTAATCAATTTAATTGATTTGGGTTTTAATTAGATTCAACTTAGGGATTTTGATTGACTTCTCTGCTTTGGGTTTTTATTTACAAGGATGTATTTATATTTAGGGGTTTTATTTGATTTTGAGGCTTATTTAATTTTGTGTTGTGTTGGGTTTGTAGAAAATGCTTATTTGGCAGGTTGGACAAGCAATGGCCATGCATCATGTTGTTATGGATAACAAAAAAAGCTTCATAACATATGGGTTCCTCCTTTTGGCTTTGGCTTCATGAAGCATATTGTAAAAAGTGTAACTTTTTCTTATGTTATATTTAACTTTTCGTTCTTAATAAATTTTTCATGTATATAATTTTCATATGTGCTACTTATTTTTAGTTGGTCAGGCTGTAGAAGATGTATCAGAGTTGGAACTAACAGTTAATATAATTCTGAAGGGACGCGGAAGGGCTTTTTGTGCACGTGGTGATGTTGTTGGTTTTTATCATTCCATAAGTATAGGTACACTATTTGTTTCTTCTTTTTTTCTATGAGTTCCTTGCAAAATGTTAATTGGAAATTAGAGGAGTCACAGTTAAGAGGAGTCATTAATTATATTTATTGTTATGTAGTATGAATGCTACGGATCACATGATGAAACTCAAAATTAGTTGTATCTAATGCAGGACATTAGTTATCTACCTAATTGTACACATGATAGAGAGAGTCTTACAATGTGGTCAAGGACTGTAATGTTGTAAACCACAGAGCAACATCAAACACCGTAAAAGAGTTGTTGCTCGGATCCCTGGAGTGAGAATGAATTATACTTCTTGTTGCAATGTTGACACAAGTGTTGGAGGGCTATGCTTTCCAAACTCGAAATTGTGCAAGAACAGAAGTGAATACGTATTCGGGGACGCCTTTAATCCATTCGATGCAGTAAATGTAGTTCTAGCAAATAAATTCTTCTCTATACTATTTCTACCTGTGTGTTATGCAACTTGAATTCACAGGTATTACTCTAATTATATATAAATGAACACAAAGTGATGGTACATGATTAATAATGGATTAGAATTGTATAAATCACAAATCTCCTACAAACAATTGAACTTTCTGCATGCTTAGTATATATCAGAAACATATATCTACCAAACTACAAATGTTTGTTTTTACACTCTATGTTCTGCCTATCTTATTTTTTGCTCTCTTGATCGAAGTATATGTGCGTGATATATACCGGACCATCTATTATAGCTATTGACAATCAACTATTGTTAATGTGTTGCAGATCTGAATTAGATTAGATAATTGTGTAAGACAAAATGGATACATCTTCTCATATCATCTCTCATGGTTTTCGATTCCATCCTACTGATGAAGAACTGGTGGATTACTACCTAAGAAAAAGGATTACATCTAAAAGGATTGACCTGGATATCATCAAAGGCATCGATCTTTACAAAATTGATCCTTGGCATCTCCAAGGTACATGTTGATATATAGATGGGTTATTAACATTATTTACTGAAATACACTTTGATACAGGTCACTAGCTCAGTTTATAGTTAACACTGAATATGTACAAATACATGCAGAGCTATGTGGATTGGGAGTAGAAGAGCAAAATGAATGGCACTTCTTCAGTCATAGAGATAACAAGTATCCAACTGGAACTCACACAAATAGAGCCATAGCTGCTAGATTCTGGAAAGCAACAGGAAGAGATAAAGCAATCTACTAGATGCTTGATTTAATTGCTATGTATATAATTTTTACATAGAAATTGTACATCAATTAGAAAATTTTCTATTGATAAATTTATTGATTCATTATTTGGTTGGGGGCATTATTTAAAATCATTTTTTGTGTACATAAACTATTGTCTAATATAAAGAAACACAACACACACTCTAAAATATTTCATCGTGTCCTAGTTGTGTAAATAAAACAAATACAACACATTAAAAGAAACAAAACAGTTGTGTATAGAGAACTAAAATAACAGTTTTTATTTCACAAACCATTGTCTTTTCTTCTGAATAACAACAGTCGAAATTTAGAAAACACTTGTGTGTAATGATTCTAGACAAAAGCTTTTTAATAGACTGTTGTTGTTTCTATGTATCAGACAACGGTTTCCAAAACTAGACACGTTGAGTGGAAACCTTTGTGACAATGGTTTGTGTACCGTTGTCTGATACATGCATCAGACGGCATCTCAATAGACGACGGAAAAAAATTATCAGACAACGGGCAAAAACAGTTGTCACATAATTTTTTCTTATATAAAACCGTTGTCTGTTACGCTCTCTAACAAAAGTTTTATTCCACTGTCTATTCTATTAAACAACAACGGTCATGGTTTATAGACCAAGTGTCTCAAATGATTTCAGACAACCATGTTTCAATCGACTGTTGTTGTTTCTAGGTTTCATACAACATTTTCCAGAACAAGATATGTTGTCTTGTACATGATAACGATTTGCTGTGTGTTGTCTGAGGTGTGTATCAGACGGCTTCTCAATAGTCAACAGTTTTTGGTATATTCAGACAACACGTTTTGCCTGTTGTCTAAAGCAAAAATCCTTGTAGTGTAAGTTCAATTTTATTAATTAAATAATAAATAGAATAAAATATAATTTTTATAATATTTCTGGGCACCTAAAAGTCCAAAGAACAACAAAATATCATTGTTGAATAGATTATACTTATTAAGATAATTGAATTTGAATAGAGATATAGTCTTGCCACATTAAATTATTAATTGAAAAAATTATCAAAATTTTAACAATTAACTAACTATCTGGGGGTTATAAAATCACCGTTGTCTACATCCTGATGCTTCTGTTGAATATGTCTGGTTTGTTAGTTTCGTCGTTCAGCTGGTCAATTTTTGTTTTGCTCATTCCTTTGATCAGGAGTTATTGCATTATAATACCCAAACTGTTACGTCTTAAAACAACAACAATATGGAACCACCCATATATACATACTTATGTAATATATACTTAATGTCAGCTTTAACATTTTTGAGAAATACGAGATGCCACTATTTATTGGAGGACATTGTTTGACATCAAACTGATGTTCAGTTCTTTGATCACATATTATTTTGTTTCCATGACTTAGTTATTTTATTGTTATATTCGCTCAATTCTTTATTGAGAATTCTTAGATGCTTCTGTCTCAATCCTTTGTTTAAAAGATTTAGATGCATTCGTCAAATTAGTAACACATTTTTTACAAATAAATAATATAAAAATTTAGATCATTAAATTTTGACTATATAAGAACAACATGATGCATGTTAATATAGTACTAGTGATACACAATTAATGTTGTCATGTTTATAAAATTGGTGGATGGATTAGTTCATTTATGTGTGACCACATTAATTTACATACCAAGGTGTAATTATACCCGTATAAAAATATGTATAAGTACAGGCTTTACTAATATTTTGTAATAATTTGATAATATTATTCAGTTCTGTATTGATTTGATTATCATTTTACTCTCCATATTTGATGACAAATTATTAAAATTCTTATAATTCATTGTAGGTGAATTATCGCGTGGTATTGTAAAAATTTAAACATTTAATAGAGGAGTTTCAAGGGAATATCTTGTATAAAACAAATTTGCACGTTTGATATTTGTGAAAAAGAAATCTAAAACTGCGTTTGATATATGTGAGAATGGTACTATAGACCATGCTAATGTTCCATCTTTAGTAGATGTCAGAATAGACTATAGAGGTGGTGATGACATAGACAAAAGGAGATACTGAATGATATTAACAAATGTTATTGTACAAAAAATAGTGTCATGTTAAAAAAGTTTGTACAATTCAAATATTATTAAACTTTGGACCTTCACATTTGTTTATTTAGATATCAGTTAAATTAATTTTTTTTCTTGCTATACTTAGTTTAAATACTTCAATTTTTTTTTTAAAAAAACATTAGGTCTCTATTTTGGTATTCGTGTTCTTCTTCGATTTTTTTTCTTCATATTTAACGGATAATTTATCATTAATAATATTTATTAATTATTTTCTAAAAATAATTGAAAATTTTGAATTTATCCATATTTTCGTACAATTTCATTCTCATACTAATTATGTTTTGTATTGAAGTTGATTTTAGTTGGATAAATTTTGAAATTTTATTAGAATTAATTAATTAATTCTAATTTTGAAAGAGTAAAAGAAAATATAATCAAATAGAGCTAAATTAAATAAAAAATAAATATTTATTATACTTTATACAGACGCTTTAGTATTTTTGCTATATATTGAAATCTAAATATTGGATTGGACAATTTTACGATCCATACAAAACTCACGAAATAATTTATAAATTGATGATGATTTAACAATTATTTTTAAAATATAATTACCCAAAAATGGAAGTTAAAAGAAAGTTATGAATTTTTATATTTAGAATTCTATTCAAATTAGAAAACCTATTTATGTTTGGTTTAAATTATTATAATACATTTTTAGTACGACGGACTAGGCGAACCAAATATCTCTTTTCGACTTATTACGTATGGATATAATTATTTAGTTTAATTAGAAAAATTAAACTCAATTCTTGTGTTCTAGAACCCAATTGTTTGATATTAATTGCGATTTATACAAATGGATGGTCCTTGATGAACAATATTTGGTATTTAATGCTATATTACTTGCTTGCGATTGTATAAGAATTTTCGCAACAAAGAACCTATCAATTCTTAAAGCTACCGCACATGACAAGTACTGATCAGTTAAGTTTAAGTTTAAGCCTTGTTAGTAAATGAATAATGCATATAACTTTTATTATATAATCTAGGAACATATGTGATATATATTTGCATAGCATAACAAGGCCTACTCTAGTCCCAACAAAATCAAACCAATAATTAAAGGAAAGCATGTGGGAACCTAAATGAAAAAATCGAAACACGTAGAAATTAAAAGAAAAAGCATGGTTGCAAAATCACCCATATGGTTGACAAATTGATAAAGACGGGAAATTATGCATCATACCATCCAATCCAACTCTAATGTCAAAAATGGAAAAACAATATTGTAAAAAATATTTTTCATGCACCTTGCGCCAAACACCGAAAAAAAATGATAAAAATTGTTCGGATGTTAAAACCAAACATTGCGTATAAAACAAAAGAAAAAGAAAAAGTGTTTTTCAATCCCATACCTAGATCAGCACTACCACATTATTCACACTTCACATATGAAGTTAATAGTAATTTGATTATGTTGAACAAATTTGTTTGATCATATTTTCATCCATTCTCATAATTAATATTTAAATGCACATAACTCACAAATGCAAGGTAGTTCAATACACACACTTCACATTCAAAACGAATCAAATAAATCAACAACTAAACTCCATTATAACGAGAAACGGAACTGGTGTTGATACATGAAACATATTTATTTTGCATCCGGGGCCTGTATTGAAGGGTTTCGGGGCAACAAACGCAGCGGAAAACAATAATTAAAACAATAAAATTGAAACCCAATCGCAGGATCAATGCAAAACAAAACTTTTAATTCGTAGTTATGAACGTTTACCTTAAACCGAAGCATTAACAGTTGATGACAGATGGATGTCCAAAGATGCAATCACCACACAACCCTTGTAGCAAGATCTGCGTCGCCAAAGAAGTCCACACGAACGTCCGATCGTCCAAAGATCAAGGGAGCCGGTACTAGTCAAAGTCGTGCCTCTATCTCTCTCTCTCTCTCTAACCTTTCTAAACGATTTAGAGCAGCTAGGGTTTTATGAAAAACGAAATTGCATTAACCAACCCTAAACAATACATCATTATGTATTTATAAGGTAGAGAGATTGGGCCAAAACCCTATTGCGTTTTGGGCTTCTAATAAAACCAAAACTGATTGGGTTAACATGATTAAATTCAAATTCTGTTTTAATTAATTAAGTCCAACTCAATTAATTAAATAACTAATTTCGAATTTATAATCATTTAATTTAAATTCGGAATTTAAATTAAAACTCCTTTTAAAGGTTCTT
This sequence comes from Saposhnikovia divaricata, assembly GCA_036435485.1. Lineage (NCBI taxonomy): Eukaryota > Viridiplantae > Streptophyta > Magnoliopsida > Apiales > Apiaceae > Saposhnikovia > Saposhnikovia divaricata. Next base: position 48,784,899 of record CM071595.1, on the reverse strand, counting down.
ATTGTGTAACCCTTTAGGTTATTATTACGTTGGAAAAAATTTTAATATCCAATAATAAATTATAAACAATGAGCGGCATCAAGTAATACATCATTGCTACCCAAGTAATAATAATAATTGGTGATCCAATTAAACCTTTCATGATTAATGTTTCCGTGTAATATAATCCCTTTAACCATATATTATAGATTAAACTCGAGGCATGTATTTAGTCATCCTCTTCAATGCTTAATCCGGGTTTCCTTGATCAATGAGTAGACTATTAAAAACAAATCAATATTTGAGCATGGCCATGCATTTTCATAGTCTCACTCAATCAAGAGGCCAATAATATCTCTCATATTAATAGGAGGGTTAAATCCTTTATCTATCATTCATATTTCTCATACGTCTCATAATATACCCGATGTCCACTTTTATCATCACCCGGTCAAAGGTAACTTTTAATGAAGTCAAAGTATATTAATCCTCGTATAGAAATATAATGATCTCAAGTCTAAGGATCATTACACCATTATCACTGTGAGTCTTTCTAATGACATTATCAACATGTAGAATCTCATTGTGGGTCAATCAAGTGCCATGTAGAATATTGCATGCGCCTATGTTCTTGACTTTAGTATCACTATACCTATGACCAATGAGATGTGGTCGTCAGTCAACAAACATACTAATCATTATGCATTATAATTGTCCCATATTAATAATGCTCGATTAGGGATATTTAGGAATATAAACACTATTCATATAATCTCATTTTTAAGTCACATACTTAAAGATATTGAATAAATGTTACATATTCTAAGGACTTTTATTATTCTAACATTTATTTCGCAGTAAATAAAGACATAATAAATCAATATAGAAATAATCGTTGGAACATAACAAAATAGTCTTTCCTAGAAGCACAACTACATTGTCTCTAGGGTAAAACACTATCAATCTCCCACTTTCACTAGAGCCAATCGCTCATGTATCTAATACTCATGGAACTAGTGTGATCTTCGTGCTTCTGCTGCGACAAAACCTTGGTCAGTGGTTCCGCAACATTATCATTAATATGCACTTTACATATATGTAAATCTCCTTGATCATTAATCTCATTAATAAGGTGATATCGCCTAAGTAAATTCTCAACCAACCTTCTTGGTTGCTTCCCAAGCATCAATATACTCAGCCTCCATTGTAGAATCATTTATTGTCTTTACTATGAACTATTCCAGCTTATAGAACCTCCATTTAGATAGAACACGAATCTAGACTAGGACACAGAATCGTCCCTATCTGTCTGGAAACTAGCATCAGTGTAACCTCTTACAACTAGCTTCTCATCTCCTCCATATATCAAGAACGAATATTTAGTCCGTTTAAGGTACTTAAGAATATTCCTGACAGTTGTCCAGTGACCCTCACCTGGATTAGACTGGTATCTGCTCGTCATGCTTAAAGCATACGAGACATCAGGACGAGTACATATCATTGCATACATAATAGAATCAATTGCCGAAGCATATGGTACTTTACTCATACGGTCCTTATCATCTGATGATTTTAGGACAGTTTTCCTTTGAGATAGTTATCCCATGAGACACCGGGACATAGCCCCTCTTTGCCTCTTGCATTCTAAAATGATGCAATACTTTGTCAATGTATGTACTCTGACTTAAGCCAATTAATCTTTTAGATCTTTCTCTATAGATCCTGATCCCTAAGATATAGGTAGCATCGCCTAAGTCTTTCATCGAGAAACTTTTTCCCAACCAAGTCTTCACAACCTGTAGAGAAGGAATGTCATTCCCTATTAGTAATATGTCATCTACATATAATGCTAGGAATGACACATGGCTCCCACTAGCCTTCTTGTAGGCTCATCCTTATTTTGTATGAAGCCAAACTCTTTGACTATTCCATCAAAACGGATGTTCCATCTCCTTGGGGCCTGCTTCATTCCATAAATGGATCGTCGTAACTTGCAAACCATTCTAGCAAACCTTGAATAGACAAAACCCTCAAGTTGTGTCATGTTCATATCCTCTTCTAAGCTCCCATTTAAGAAAGCGGTCTTGACATCCATTTGCCAGATCTCATAGTCATAATAAGCTGCTATCGCAAGCAAAATCCTGATGAATTTGACCATAACCACCGTTGAGAAAGTTTCATCACAGTCAATACCATGAATTTGCTTGAAACCTTTCGCCACTATTCTTGCTTTGTAGGTCTGTAAATTTCCATCCATGTCAGTTTTCTTCTTGAAAACCCAATTGCACTCTATGGGTTTTACCCCATCAGGTGGTTCAACCAAAGTCCATACTTGGTTTTCATACATGGAATCCATCTCAGATTTCATGGCCTCCAGCCATCTCTCAGAATCTTGGACTATTCATAGCATCCTTGTAGGTGAGAGGCACATCATTATCTACAAGCATCGCATCGCCACCTTGAGTCAGGAAAAATCCATAATATCTCTCTGGCTCATGGCGAATCCTACTAGATCTACGAATGACCTGTGTTTCTTGAGCAGTATTGTTCTCAACATCTTGAGTCTTATTCTGCTCATATTCCAACTCTGGTTCAACATTATCTTGTAGTTGTCGATCCTCATCAAGATCTATTGTCCTCCCACTATTTTTCTTAGAAAGCAGTTCTTTCTCTAGAAACACAGCCATTCGAGCAAAAAACTCTTTGTTCTCGGAAGGTTTATAGAAATAATACCCTTTAGTTTCTAACGGGCGTCCTACAAAATTACATTTATCTGATTTCGGTCCTAGCTTATCAGAGACCAAGGGTTTCATAAACGCTTCACATCCCCAAACTTTCATAAAGGAAACGTTATTACGTTTATCAGTCCATATCTCATATGGTGTATTTTAAACCGATTTTGAAGGAACTCGGTTTATTGTTTATGCATCCGTCTCTAGGGCATAACCCCAGAAACTAATTGGAAGATCCGCATGACTAATCATCGATCGCACCATGTCCAACAAGGTACAATTTCTCCTTTTGGACACCCCATTCCATTGTGGTGTTCCAGGAGGAGTGAGTTGTGATACGATACCACACTCCTTTAAGAAATTCTTAAATTCCAAGCTTAAGTATTCTCCCCCACGATCAGATCGTAGAGTGTTAATACTTTCGCCTAATTGCTTTTCAACTTCAGCCTTATACTCTTTGAATTTTTCAAACGATTCGGATTTGTTTTTCAAAAGATACATATATCAAAATCTGCTAAAATCATCCGTAAAGGTTATGAAATAATAAAAGCCACCTCTTGCCATCGTACGCATTGGACCACATACATCACTATGTATTAGTTCCAATCGTTTGGTGGCCCTCTCACCTTGTCTGGTAAAAGGAGCTTTAGTCATTTTGCCAATGAGACATGTTTCACATTCCTCGTATGATTCGAAATCAAACTTATCCAAGTATCCATCCTTATGTAACTTGGAAATACGATTCTCATTTATATGGCCTAAATGACAGTGCCAGTGGTATGTTTGATTTGAGTCATTTGTCTTAAGACGTTTGTTATTTATATTATAGACAGGAGTATCAAGATCAAGAACATATAAATCGTGCAACCCCATAGGTAACATTATTTAATGAAAACGAACAACCATTGTTCTGAATCAAAAACGAAAAACCAATCTTGTCCAAACAAAAAATGGAAATAATGTTTCTGCAAATCGCAGGCACGTAAAATAGTTCTCAAGTTCTAAAATAAGCTCAGTGGGCAATGATAAATAATAAGTCCCTACAGCTAAGGCAGCAACCTTTGCTCCATTGCCAACACATAGGTCGACTTCTCCTTTCGCCAAAGTTCTACTCCTTCGGAGTTCTTGCATATTTATACAAATGTGGGAACCATATCCAGTATCTAATACCCATGATGTAGAAGTAGACAAATTGACTTCTATAACATAAATACCTGAATCAGAAATCTGAACAGCATTCAGTTTCTTTAGATCCTCCAAATAATCTTGACAGTTTCTCTTCCTTTCACCTTGTTTACACGCATACAAGCCTTGATTGTATCGAATCTCTCTTGACGAGCCTTTCCTTCAAACATATATTTAAGGTGCTCGGTCATGATATAAGAATCAAAATTCTCATGTTTTTTTTGTAGCTCAGGATTCATAGTCGCAAGCATCAAACAGGTGACATCGGTGTCATCATCCAAATGCTTCAGATAAGCATTTCATTAAGCCTCCGTTGCACCTTCAGGGAGAGGTCCAGGGCGTGGAATGACATAGAGCTTTCGCTCTTGCCAATCCAGGAAGTTAGTTCCTGTCAACTTGTCCTTCTCAAGGACTGATCGTACAGAGAAGTTATTTGAGTTGTTTGTCATTTCGAATTTCTGCAATGTTAAAATGCACAAAATAATTAGTCTACAGAATTATTAAATTATGTTCAAGTGATTATTCATATATATTCAAAATACATATGTCCCACTATTTTTATCAAATCGATAGCCCTACCTATTAATTCGAAAAAGTGTCTCTAAACCTTTCTAGTGAGCCAAGATCCATATTTCATCCCTTTTAAGGTCAGCTTTGGCTTTTCTCCTTAAAATGATTATTTAGGTAGACAACATTTGTCAATTATATCATATATAACTCTTGGATAGTTTGGTAGAACAACATTTGTTCACATAACAACATTTGTTCCTATTTATCCAATAAATCTTACCAAACTCTATGCCTCTAAGTTCACAATCCTATTGTGGTCACTTAGTTAAGTCGAACCCAATGGTCTAACAGTTGAGTATCACTAACTTACTCGATCGCGCCTTACCACGATAAACGAGGGTACTCCGCTTTGGCGCACCTACCCTTTGTCGATTTAGGTCTTGACGAGTGTTTCCCATTGGAAGACATCTTAAACTTAATATTTTTCTGAGGGGTTTAAGTTAAAACGACCATGATCCCATCATTAAGAAATTCCCAATTTTTCCTTGAATTAAATACTTCAAATCGATATTCATCAATGCTTTGATTTCCAGGTTGTCGGAGAAGACTCAATGGTCTCACTTAATACCCGACTTCCTTACAGGCATGGCCCGTTGTTGACAAAATCTCCCCATATCAAAATCATTGAAAATTCGTATTTAATTCCGTGTTTCATAAACACAGAAATCTCATGATCGTTATGTTTAATTATAAAATCTCGAGTCGTTACAGATATTATCTTGTTTAAGCAGGCATGGCATGGGTGATGTATCTAATACATTCAATCATATATAATTAATCTAATTAAAGCATGCATCATAATGTATCCTACACATTCATTCATACATCAATATGTAAAGTGCAGTATGTAAACGTGGTTTGTTATGGCCTTTATCCTATAAGATCCTTTCAAGCTAATGAAAAGATCAAGGTCAATCTATGGTGGAATAAAATACTATACTATTGCATGTCTTCTTATTTGCTGCTACAATGCCTCCTTGGATCGCCTCCTTGCTTGCTTGTCTTCATGTCTTCATGTACATTACATTAACAAAACAACTATACTAATGTACTTACAAGGAGAACTCGAGTTACATTCGAGATTTAATCATTACAAGGAATGACGACATGCAAGTCGTATTTAGAAACCAAACTATAAACAAAAACCTTTATCCTATGAGTCTCAAGGCCATAACCATCCACCATGCTCAAGTAACAATTAAAGAACATGTCATATTATCTAATCATGTTAAACCATATCATATTTCAGATGATCCAATCAAAGAAATCATATAACGCAAAAATCAGAATCAAATTCTGAAAACAATAAATCACCATTTTTCATGCACTAAACGGCGTCAAACGCCTTACAGACGAGTCGATTATAGCATAGCTATCAGTTTTGTTTAGACACTCGTTTCCAGTTAGAAAACACATATCGTTTGCGAAAATCGGATACTGGACACAGATTTCACCAAATCTTTTTTTTTTTTGAAGAAAAGAAACCATTCTCATTAAGAAAAATCATGCAACAAAGTCTCCAACAACAAAACTGGAGGAGACGATAATGTGTTTTGACAATCTAGCGAACAGGGTAAACGAGCCATCAAATGGGCTGCTTTGTTCGCTTGCCTTTTAACAAACTGAACTGACAAACCTGATCTAGAAATAATTAGCGCACGACAGGTTTCCAGAATATGTCCAACTTCCAACTCGTTCTCCTGGAAATTTTTGATAGCTTGCACACAAAGAAGGGAGTCTGACTCTATACAAACCTCTTGATAAGGCAAAGAAAGGATCCAAGTAATACCTTCCTGCAAGGCTAAAGCTTCAGCCTCCATCACCGTACTAACCATTTGAAGACAAATTGTTCTGCCCTGCACAAACGTTCCTCGATGATCGCGAAGAATAAGTCCTATACTGAAAGTATCTTCACCCATCTTAACAGAAGCATCCACATTGAGTTTCCAGCACCCTTCATTAGGAGGCTTCCACTTATGACACGATTTAGCAACATTCCCTGCACTATTAAGCCCCTGGATTTGACTTCTCCTCTGATTTGCTTCCCTCCAATCTGATACCGTTTTATTGCTCCAGTCCATAGCTATCACATTATTAACCACCTTATTCTCCCACACTCGTTTGTTTCTGAAAAACCATATTCCCCATAACACTTTGGCCACTGTCTCCATCTCCTCAGTCGACGTGCTATTAATTTTCTGAATGAGCCATTCTGGAACAAACTCTACCTGCTGCATATCATAGACTACTCCTGCATATTGCCAACAACTTGAAGCAAAGGGACAATCAAAGAAAACATGAGCTAAATGTTCAATGTCTGCCATACACATCGGGCAAGTTATAGGTAGACGCACTCCCTTACTACTTAGCCTTCTTCGAACAGGGATATTATTTCTGCAAAACCGCCAAAGAAAAATTTTGATCTTGTGAGGAAGATTTAAATTCCAGAGTTTATTCCAACCACCAGTTTGAATCACATTACTCACTCCCACATTAGAGTCATGCCAAAGTTGATATCCTGTTTTGACTGAGTATTGACCATTAGTCGATCGTGACCAAGCCAGACGATCCATTGCTTGATTCTGAGGGACACGCATTGCTAAAATCAACTTCGCATCTGTTTCTGTGAAGAAAGAATTCACCTTATCGACATCCCAGCTTTTCGAATGTGGTCTGAAAAAATGAGATACAGAGACCTGATCTGAATCATACTCCACATCCTTAGCCACATAAAAATCTTCCTTGTCCTTTAACCAAGGGTCTTTAACTGCTTTGATGTCATTCCCATCTCCAAGAACCCACCTAAAACCCTTAGCAAGACTCTCTTTTGCTGTCATAATCCCCGACCAAATATAACTGGAACCTGGGCTTCTTGAGGCATGAAGAAAATGCGAGTTTGGATAATAGCGTGCTTTGAAAACACGAGCAACCAGAGATTGAGGCTTTTTAATAAAATTCCAACAGTGCTTCCCCAATAGTGCTATATTGAAACCATAAAGGTTCCTAAAACCCATACCCCCCCTACTCTTCGATGAACTCATTGCATCCCATGAAAGCCAGCTTATACCACGTCTGTCATTAGAACTAGTGCACCACCAATACTTGTTAAGCATCCTCTCCAATTCTTGACACAAAGATTTTGGCATTAAAAAGCATGACATACAGTACGATGGAATGGATTGAGCCACGTTCTTAATCAAGATTGACTTACCTGCTCTAGATATTGTCTTCGACTTCCATCCTTGCAACCTTTTACAAACTTTATCCTTAACAAAATTGAAGACCCTCTTCTTAGACCGACCCACAATCGAAGGGAGACCCAGATATCTGCCATTTGCTAAATCATTACTCACTCCCAATATCCCAGACAATGCAGATCTTTCAGCTTGATTAACATTGGAGCTAAACATAATTGCAGACTTCTGGAAATTCACCGACTGACCCGACATAGCCTCATAATCAGTTAAAAGAGACTTAACAACATTAGTCTCTGCTAGATTAGCTCTAAAAAACAGGAAGCTATCATCCGCAAATAAGAGATGTGTAATAATCGGTGCTGTTGAGCTGACTTGAGAACCATGAATACTACCTTCAGTAGCAGCTTTGTCCAATGCATTAGATAAACCCTCCACACAAAAAAGAAAAAGATATGGGGACAGGGGATCCCCTTGTCTTAAACCCCTGGAAGGAGACACAGGACCTACAGAGCTACCATTAAAACAGAAGTCATAAGAAACTGTAGTGACGCATAACATTATCCACTGTATCCACTTGTTGCAGAAACCCAAAGCATGCATCCTAGCCTTCAAATATGACCAATCCACCCTATCATAAGCTTTGCTTATATCCAACTTCAAAGCAATTTCGCCTTCACTTCCTCGTTTTTTCCTTTGCATATGATGAACAACCTCGAAAGCCACTAACACGTTATCAGTTATACTCCTCCCCGGAACAAAAGCGGACTGATTTTCAGAAATAATATTAGGCAAGAGATTTTTCAACCGATTAGAGAGCACCTTTGCTAATATCTTATACAAGACATTGCATAGAGCTATAGGTCGTAAATCCTTCATACAAACAGCATTTTCCTTCTTAGGTATAAGAACCACATTTGTGTCATTTAGATGTGCTGGAAAAGAGCTTGAATTGAGCCATTCCTTGCAACACTCATAGACCTCTCGCCCCAAGATAGACCAAAATTGCTGAAAAAAAGCTGGATTTAAACCATCCGGACCCGAAGCTTTATCAGGGTGCATCTGTTTAATAGCAATTGAAAATTCTTCATAGGACATCTCTGCCACAAGCATACAGTTCTGCTCCTCTGTAATACGATTACCAGTTGCACTTTGGTCTGGCATATTAGCATTATGATCGTTCGTGAACACTGCAGTGTAATACTCCTTCACCATACGACACATATCATCATGATTGCTTACTTGCTCACCTGAATCAGATTCAAGAAAAGGTATATTATTTGTTTTCTTCCTCGCTGATGCACTCGCATGAAAAAACTTTGTATTAGCATCCCTTGCAGACTTCTGGAAATTCACCGACTGACCCGACATAGCCTCATAATCAGTTAAAAGAGACTTAACAGCATTAGTCTCTGCTAGATTAGCTCTAAAAAACAGGAAGCTATCATCCGCAAATAAGAGATGTGTAATAATCGGTGCTGTTGAGCTGACTTGAGAACCATGAATACTACCTTCAGTAGCAGCTTTGTCCAGTGCATTAGATAAACCCTCCACACAAAAAAGAAAAAGATATGGGGACAGGGGATCCCCTTGTCTTAAACCACCAAATCTTAACGGCGTATACAGAAATCGTATCGTATACAATCCCCATATGTTAATTTGCTTCTTAGTTAATTTTAGTTAAACCCAAAATTGTTAATTGTCTTAGCAGTGAATAAAACCATACATTGTTGCATATATGAATAAGTAATATATGAGTCACGCAAGCGTATATTATACGCAAGTGTATAAGCGTATATTCTCTGACCCGTATCAACCATGTCCACACTGAAACACTCTTCATCTTCTGTCGGAAATTTCATGACCTTGAACACATTAAAGGTGACATTCTGATCTTGCACCCTAAGGCAAAAACTAGTGACCTAAGGCTAAGACAATTGTTAATTGTTAATATTAACAATGCAATTGTTAATGTATGTGTGACTGAAAGGCATATGACTCAGCCTATTTGTAGTTCGAGGATCCTAATCCAATTAAACTAGATTGTAATAAGTAAATAATATCAACTGTCACAGGAATCTCAAAAGATGATAACCGTTAGAAGAAAAATCAACAAGTCAATCTATAGTTTTGATGTTTTACACTGGAAGAAGATTCAGATATCTGATCAGGCCTCAAGGTAGCATTGAAACAAGTGGATTCATTTACGAAGACAGAGATTTCTATTAGTGACAAGAAACAATTTCAGTACCGAATGATTGATGAGAGTGAAGAGTATAAAAGACCACAGTGTTAAAAGTCACGATGAAGAACAGAGATTGGAGTTAGTCGTTCATGAACCAGACAGTACATCGAACGTCAACATCATGCCAGTGTATGTTCCTTATTATAATTACGTGGTTTTCAGCGGAGTATTGACTATTAAAGAATTTATATTAATTCTGTTTTAATTGATTAAGTCAAGTAATTAAGTTAATAAATAAATTAATTCTATCAGAATTAATATATTTGTTAAAGTGATTATTAGATTAATTAAATAAGAATTAATATGAAAAAGAATTAATTAGTTAAATGATTTTTAATAAGTCATTTAATTAATTATAAACTGAAAAATATGATGATATAACTATCAAACTGATAGTTATACCGATAGTCATATTCAGTTAAATGGAGATAGTCATATTCAGTTAAATGGAGATAGTCATATTCAGTAAAAATGGAGATAGTCATATTCAGTTAAATGGAGATAGTCATATTTCATTCAATTGGTAAGTTATACCGAATGTTATATTCATTTGGTAAGTCATACCGAATGTTATATTGACTAGTTAAGTTATACCGAAAGTTATATTTAAGCTGGACAATCATATTACATTGATTTGATAGTCATACCGATTGTCATATTAATGTAAAATGATTGTCATATCAGTTTAAATCAAGTAGTATGACTATGGCTGTGTATATAAGGCAGAAGAGTGCAGAATGAAAAGAACCAGTCAAACATATCAAGAAGAAAATACACAGCAGCCTATTTCTCTCTCTCTCAAGCTCAAGAACACCTTCAAATTTAATTCTGTAAATTCAAGTTCATCTCAGTTGTAATATCCTATCCATTGGAACTTGTTTACTTGTGATTCTTGTACTACTAGCGAATTAAGTTTCCTAGTTCACAAATTGATATCTTGATTTTATTAACTAAATTAGCAAAGTTCATGTTGAATTTTCTAATTAGTTATTAATCACTTGATAATCATTTGGACTGATTTTGTAACACCCATATAGTTAATATATTGCTATATTCAACTTGAAATTTGTGTTATATTATTCCGTACAAAAATATTCGTTTAAGGCAAAATTATTTAACGAATAAATTTTGAGAAAATGGTATAGATTGTATTCAACCCCCCCTTCTACAATCTTATTGGACCTAACAATTGGTATCAGAGCTTATTGATTGATACACAAATCAAGATCCTATTTTTACTCAATCAAAAATTAAGCTCGAATTTTTAACTCTCTTAAAAATTCATCATGTCTGCCAAAGGCAATGTCAAAATTCCTATCTTTAATAAAGATAATTATGATATGTGGAAAAACAAAATGGAGTTATTTCTTGATGTAGCAAACCCAAGTTTTTTGTGGGTTTTGGAAAATGGACCAATAACTCCCATGCAACATGATACTGAAACAGTTGTAAATGGAACTGTAACAGTCCCTGCCAGATCCTATCCAAAGGACCCTAAGAACTATACCTCTGAAGATAAGAAGGCAGCTGGATTGGATAAAAATTTGAGACTCATTCTGTTGGATTCCCTAGATGCTGTAATGTATAGCCATGTGAGAAATTGTAAAACTGCTAAGCACATCTGGGAAACTATTGAGGTCATTAATGAAGGGACTGATGAAGTCAAGGAAAATAGACTGCAAATTCTAACTTCTGAATATGAACACTTTAGAGCTGGCCCTAATGAAGGCATTCAGGAAGTGTTCGAAAGGTATAACAAGATAATCAACAACTTGCAAGTTCATGGCAAGCATTATACTCAGAAGGAGATCAACATGAAATTTTTACTAACTATGCCTACTCACTTGGAACATAGAATCACTGCCATCAGAGAATCTAGAGACTTAACTCAGGTTGCTCTTGAAAGGCTGCTTGGTGTTCTGAAAACATATGAATTAGAACAAGTACAGCAAAAGGAATTCTATGGCAAAGGCAGAATGGCAAATTCTTCTACAGCTCTAGTGGTTGATGTTCCTAAGGAAGTGGAAACTAAAGTTGTTCAACCTATGAGTTTCAACAAGGAACAAACTGAAGTAGAACTTGGCCAAACACCAGCTACTCAGGATGGTGGAGAATTTTATTCACTTGAAGAGCTGGATCAATTGGAAGATGAATCTATGGCAATGATGGTGAGACAATTTAGTAACTTCAGATTCAGAAGAAATCCAAAGTTCAGGTTTAAGTCAAATAACAGGTTTCAGAGAGGAGGTTCTTCATCCTCTAGTAACAGGGAAGGTTATAAAACTGGAACTGTTGACAGAAGCAAAATCCGTTGTTTCAATTGTAATGAGTTGGGACATTTTGCTACTGAGTGTCAGAAACCCAAGCAAGCACAGAAGAAAGATTATGCTTCTGAAAAGAAGAAAAGTGGAAGAGCTTATGTGGCAGCTGGTAAAAGCTGGGATGATACAGATAGCGAAGATGAAGAATATGGAAACTTTGCGTTGGTGGCAAATGCTGAATCTTCAACTTATTATACCACTCCGGTAATTCTTACTGATGCTCAGTTAATTGGTAGTTTACGTAGTTCCTTGAATAATGCAGAAAGAGGATACGAGAGAATAAGTCTTGTTAACACTAACCTTGAAAATCAAATGTTAGATTTAAAAAAGGTGCAGGTTAATCAAGATAAGAATATAGAAGAAATAGCTCGACTTAACTGCAGAGAAAAAGGTCTAGGAGAATATATGTCAAAACAAGTTGATAAAATTGCTGAACAAGAAACCAAGATTAGAGAACTTGAAACACAGGTTAGAGCGTGTTATAATACTGTTAAAGTTTCTAAAGATTTCTTCAACAAACAAGCATTAGAACAAACTGTAGGAATAGGATTTGATTACAGTCAAGCTGTTGGTTCTTTGAGTAATCATTCCCCTAATTCTATACCAGCTAAAGAAAGAGGTATACCACATATTCTCAAGAATGTTGAAAAACCAATGTTTACAAAATCTGATGCTGGTCCACCAGATATTCGTTCTATGGTTATACATGAAGAAATGAGAAATGAGGATGCTGCAAATGGCACGGTTCTTGTTGAGAATAAATGTGTTAAGAATAAAACTGCTAAAAACTATAATACAAAGAATGTGTCATCCAAGAAAAATGTCACAGTATTTGTTAAGGCTAAATCAGTTGAGGACGTTAACACAACAAATGTGTCACCCAAGAAAGATGTACCTAAAGTACCAGTCAAAGTTGTTGAATCAGCTAGTACTTCTAAGACTGGATTAGGTAGTAACAAGTCAAAGCAGAAAAATACCATGCCTACTATTAACTCTAATCATAAAGCATGTGGTATTATCAATTGTATGTCTTGTGCTTTTAACAATATGCGTGCTTATTTTAATGGTAATTATGCATGTGTTAAACAGAATGCTCCTCGACAGCACATGAACAGGAACAATAATGTTCGATCTAAGACTGCTTTTCCTCCTCAAGTTAGGAGAGAGACATTTGTACCTAAGACTAAACAAAAGATTACCAAGAATGTCTACCAGGTCAAATGTCCAGTCAATGACACAAGTGTTACTGCTGCGAGAGAAACATGGATACCCAAGAGTAAACAAAAGATTTTCAAATCTGTTTATAAGGTTAAATGTTTATTGACTAAAGAGGTTAAACTTAAAAATGTTGTTTTGCCTGACAAAGGTCAATACTTTAAGTACGCAGGACCCAATCAAATTTGGGTCCCGAAGAAGGTTTAACTCATTTGTCATTGCAGGGTATTGAACAGGTTGATCGAGTGACCTGGATCTTGGACAGTGGATGTTCAAGGCATATGACTGGAGATAGAACCCTGCTGACAAATGTGGTGGAGAAGGCCGGCCCAGTAGTTACCTTTGGAGATAACAGCAAAGGTAGAACTGATGGATATGGCAGACTTAAAGCTGGAAATGTTATCATTGATGAAGTTTCTTTTGTGAAAGGACTTGAGCACAATTTGCTCAGTGTCAGTCAATTCTGTGATAAAGGTTATGAAGTTCATTTCAACAAGAAGAATTGTCTAATTTCACACAAGAGACGTGAAAAGCAACAACTGACAGGAGTTAGAAAAGGCAATCTGTACGTAGCCAATATGAACTCAGGAAGCACTGAAGAAGTCACTTGCTTCTACACTAAAGCATCTAATGATGAAAGTTGGCTATGGCACAAGAAACTTTCTCATCTTAATTTTAAGACAATGAATTCTCTGGTCAAAAGAGAATTGGTGAGAGGTTTGCCTTCAATGGAATTCACTCAAGAAGGACTGTGTGATGCATGTCAAAAGGGCAAGCTAAAAAGGGCAAGTCACAGGAGCACTGATACATCTTCAATAACTGAACCATTACAATTACTTCATATGGATTTGTTTGGTCCAGTTAATGTGATGTCTATGTCAAGGAAGAGATATGCTCTAGTGATTGTTGATGATTTTTCAAAATACACATGGGTTATGTTTTTGAATTCTAAAGATGAGACTCCACAACTGGTGATTGATCACATCAAGTTAATTGAGCGAGATTCTACGTATCCAGTGAGAGCTATAAGATCAGATAATGGAACTGAATTCAAGAATGCAGTTCTAAATGACTTTTGCACTGAGAAGGGTATAACCAGACAATATTCAGCTCCAAGAACTCCTCAGCAAAATGGGGTAGTAGAAAGAAAGAATAGAACCTTGATTGAAGCTGCACGTACTATGCTAAGTGAATCAAGGCTTCCATTGTACTTTTGGGCTGAAGCCGTCAATACTGCGTGCTATACCCAGAATCGAACTCTAATCAATAAAGATCAAATGAAGACACCCTACGAAATTATGGCTGATAAGAAACCTTCACTCAAATACTTTCATGTATTTGGGGCAAAGTGCTTTGTGCTTAAAGAAGGTGATGATCAAGGTGGTAAATTCGATACCAAAGCATTTGAAGCAATTTTTATTGGTTATTCAATGAGAGCATACAGGGTGTATGTGATTGATGAACAGAAAATGATGGAAAGTGTCAATGTAACATTCGATGATACTAAACTCCCTAGTATCCAAACTGAGAATCCATCTGAGAAGCTATCTTTCGATGACATGACAGATACAGATTCAGATGATGACAATGCACCTGAGATTTTTGTTGATGCTAATGACAACAATGATGATCAGGGTAATGGTGATGAAATCAATGATAGTAGTCAAAATTCCTCTGACTCTAATAATCAATCATCATCTAGTCAACCTGGCAACAACTCAGGTGGAGAAAATGAAGGGTCAACTGGTCACACACAACATCTCAATGAAGGTCAAGGAGAATCATCAAGATCTAATCTTCCCAGACAGATTATTTGGAATAGAGCTCATCCTTTTGAGTTAATCATTGGTGATCCAGTTGTTGGTGTAAAGACCAGAAGAGCTCTTCAGAATCAATGCAATTATTCAGGGTTTCTATCTGAAATGGAACCTAAGAAAACTGAAGAAGCTCTTTCTGATCCTGATTGGGTGATTGCTATGCAAGATGAACTCAATCAATTTAAACAACAAGAAGTTTGGAAGCTGGTACCCAGACCTACAGACAGACCAGTAGTTGGCACAAGGTGGGTATTCAGAAACAAACTTGATGAAGATGGCACAGTGACGAGAAATAAAGCAAGACTGGTAGCAAAGGGTTACTCCCAATTTGAAGGCATTGACTATGATGAGACCTATGCTCCAGTGGCTAGACTTGAGGCCATAAGAATATTCTTGGAATTCGCAGCATGTTCAAACTTTAAAGTTTATCAAATGGATGTCAAGAGTGCTTTTTTAAATGGCAAGCTAGATGAAGAGGTTTATGTAGAACAGCCACCTGGCTTTGAAGATCAGGATTTAATTGACTATGTCTACTTCCTTTTCAAGGCTGTCTATGGTCTTAAGCAAGCACCAAGGAAATGGTATGACACTCTCTTTGAATTTTTACTTGAAAATGATTTTGTTAGAGGTGTCATAGACAAAACTCTCTTTTACAAAGAAACATAAGAATGATACAATTATAGTCCAAGTCTATGTGGACGATATAATATTTGGGTCTACTAATGATCTTTTGTGCAAGAAATTTGCGAAGTTAATGCAGGGTAGATTTGAAATGAGCATGATGGGAGAGTTGAAGTTCTTTCTTGGATTGCAAATAAGTCAAAGGACAGATGGAATATTTATCTGTCAATCCAAGTATGTCAAAGAGCTTCTCAAGAAGTATCAAATGGAGGACTCTTCTTCAGCAAAGACACCATCATCCACAGCTGTCAAATTTGGAGCATGTGAAAATTCTGCCAAGGTAGATATCACAAGCTACAGAGGTATGATAGGCTCATTACTTTATCTTACTGCGAGTAGACCTGATATTATGCATGCTACGTGTTTGTGTGCAAGGTTCCAATCGGATCCTAGAGATGTTCATCTCATTGTTGTTAAAAGAATTCTAAGATATCTTAAGGGTACGCCTAATCTAGGCATCTGGTACCCTAAAGATTCTGGTTTTAATCTTGTTGGATATACAGATTCTGACTATGCAGGAAGTGTTGTGGATAGAAAAAGCACATCTGGGAGTTGTCAATTCCTAGGTGGTAGACTAGTTTCCTGGTACAGCAAGAAACAACAGACAGTTTCCAACTCAACGGCTGAAGCTGAATATATAGCTGCTGGAAGCTGTTGCGCACAGATTTTGTGGATCAGGAATCAGCTGAGAGACTATGGCTTTGTGCGTGATAAAATTCCAATTTTATGTGATAATACAAGTGCCATAGCAATCTCTAACAATCCTCTGCAGCACACAAGGACAAAGCATATTGACATCAGGTATCATTTTATTCGAGAGCATGTCATGAATGGTACCGTGGAGTTATTTTTTGTACCCACGGAAGAACAAACAGCAGATATTTTTACTAAGTCTCTTGACGAATCCACATTTACCAGAATTGTTGGTGAATTGGGTATGTTAAATAGTCCTAGTAATTAAACTAGTTAATATCTGAGGTTTGATCTTTAATAATTTACAAGTGATTATTGTGTTAATATTTCTTATTAAATCACTTGTATAATTATTTTATCAACTTATAACCTTGCTTATTTCATCTTAAATCATTGTTATTATCTTCTGTACATATTTTTAATTACTTATTATATTTTTAGATTAATTCATTTTCTTTGAAAATATTTTTCTCGAATTTTACAAGCTGTAATTTATGAGAAATCTATTTTTCTTGAAAATGTTATTGTTTTTAATTCAGTTTGATTATTTTTGTTGTTTAAATAAATCATAGTTTCTTTTTGAATAATTTTCTATAAGGAAATTGTTTTATTAGAAAACTTATAGATTTATTAATTCATCAGAAATAATTATGTAAATATGTAGTATAATTATTTGGTTTTATTGTATTTTATTTTGATTTGTAATGTTTGTCCTTCTGTTATTAATGTTTGATTTCGTAAAAGGGACTGCATATGATCGGTTTTATAATTTTTATTAGGTGTTATAATTTTAGTATAAATTAATTTTCTATTTTTTTGTTTATGTAAATTATTAATGTAATGTTCTTGATTTAAATTCTGTTAATATTCTGTTTTTAGTTAGTTATATTAACTGATTTGTTAGAATATAACTATCGGTATAACAATCTCCTTGATTGTTATATTCGAACTTTTGATTAGTTATATTAGTTTTAAATAGTGTAATATAACTTAGAAATAAATTAGATATAACCTTGTTTTTATTTTTGTTTAAATATAACTGTTAAAATAGTTTATAGTTATATTGTGCATTTTAACAGTAATATAACTATCGGTATAACTAAGGTTTTATTGTTATATTGAGTGTTTTTTCGGTAGTTATATTAGATTTTAACAGCAATATAACTTACAGCCTAGGGTAGTCATATTACGTTTTAAACGTAATATAACTATCGGTATGACTATCACCCGATAGTCATATCACAGTTATTTCATATATAATAACTAAGTTATATTTTGACAGTCATATCATTAGTGATTGTTATATTGGCGTGTTAAGTCACCCAATCCGTTCGAAATATACATACAATATACACATCATATTCGAACGAATTGCTGTCAATTTTCTACCTCAAATATTACTCAAAACACGTTTCTAAGGATCATTTGTGATTACCCAGTCTATAACCTTCCTAATCAAGGTTGAAAATGTAAGATTTGCTCGAGTTTTGAGTTTTTGAGATTGAAAAAAATTCGAATTTTTGATCTAAAAATCCGAACAATTGGTTGTGATTTTGTAAAAACTAAAATTACATGTGTGTTTGTATTACAATCAAGATCCTTGTCTGAATTTTTCAGAATTTTTGATAGAGATTTTGATTTTTCGAATTTTTAATTATTTATTAATTCGAATTTTGTAATTTAATTGGGTTAAATTGTTGAATTTTGCAGATTTACTAATTTTAATCCCTGATTTGCAATGGCTGGTGCTTATAATAATTTTGAACTTGTGAATCACAATTATATTAGATACTTTAATCTCGAGGATTGCCCAGTGGATCGGTTCAAGTCCTGGATAAAGTTTCTAAATGAGCAAAATCTCTGTAGTCACTCTATAACTGCAAATGTTCCAATGAAATTTGGTCCACTCAAATTAATGTGTACTACAGCTGTCTCAGATGAAAGATCATTTTCATTCGATTTTAATGGCCAGACATATACAGTGGATGAAACTGTCTTCAATGCTTCTTTGGGACTTCCAACTGAGCAATTTGCTGAATTGCCTTCAAATGATGAGTTGACTCAATTTTTCACAAATATCAACTATCATGGTCAACTGAATCTGAAACGACCACTCAAAAGCAATCTTGTTCAAGAATGGAATATCTTCTTTGAAATCATAGCAAAGGTGTTTGCTAATTCTACAAAGAGAAACAATACTGTCATCACAGGTATGTTACAGTCAATTGGTTTCTCGATTGCTCACAATAGAAGAATCAATTTTGGAAGCTTGATATGGCCTATTCTGCTGAATCGATTGAAGAAGGCTATAAAGAACTTTGGAAAAGGTAAATCGGTTAAGTGTCATTATCCTCGATTTTTGACACTAATTTTTAATCATCTAATGCCTAAGGATCAACCTGCTCCGTTTCCAAATGATCGAATTCAATGGTCTGGTAAACCAAACAAGAAGTTCTACACCAGGCTGGACACTTTTAAGGTCTTGTTGCATGTTCCTGTAGTCATAACACCTTATATGTCTACATACATACATTTGCCAAATGTCATGCCACAACCAGATGCTGTGGTACCTTTAGTTCAACAAGCTCCACAGCCTGAAGCAGAACAAGTTCCAGTACCTCAACCTGATTCTGAACCCTTGAATGTTCTTGAACATCAACTTCCAGTGGATCAACACACTCAAAATGAAGATGATGTACATGTCAATGATCAGGTATTTGACTCAACTCCACTACAATCTCAATATCTTTCTGGTAGTCAAATGATTGTGAGAAGTGACCAAGGGGTTGTAGATCCACAACCTTTATCCCAGGTCAATGCACCAAACACTGATCCTAAATTCTCCAAACACTATCGTAGAAAGAAATTGTCATTCAAAAGAGCTGTTCCCAGTAGTGGTATTGTGAGTGAAACAGATTTGCCATCGCAAAAGAAAAGTAAAACCATGTCAAAGGCAATCTTAAACCCATTCATTCCTTCAAGCTCACCCCTGTTACTCACAATGGGGGAAGATATTTTTGCAAATGAAGCTAAAAATATTGTAATGCAAGTGGAGCAAGTTACAGTGCCTGCCATTGTTACGGCAGAAGAACCTTCACAGGTTGATCGGGATTTGCGAAATCCCATTGCACCACCACTGACCTTCCAAGAGGAGGCTAGGGTGATCTCCAGTGCAGGTACAATGGATGCAGCTAAGGATAATGAGAGGAGTGATGTGAGAATTACTTCAAATCTGAGTGAAACACCAGCACGTGAGGTGAGTGATACTCAGAGAGCTGTTGAGGTGAGAGCACACAATGACACATACACTTTATCTCTCATTACTCAATTAAATCAGATGAAAGAAAGTCTTGCTCAAGCTGAAGAGGACAACAAAAACTTAAGGTTTGATATGGACAACATGAGAACTATCTTCAACAACAAAATCAATGCACTTAAACTTTCTCAACAACAAGCAGTTGAAGACTCTGGAGATGTCACAGTGGCTCAAGATATTATTATATCATCTATGGCTAATCAGATTGAAGATCTTCAGACCAACATAAATGAAAATCATTTAACCACTGAACATCGTCTCAGTCAGATTGAAAAGCAAAGTGATCATCAAGCAAAGGGGTTAAGACATTTATATAATATCATCAGCAGAACTCATTCACTTACAGCAGAAGAGAAGAAATTCTTTGGAGGTAGTGATGGAAGTGACCCTGGAGCTGGTACAAGTCACAAGACTGTAGAGGATTCCTCAACTAAGGGGGAGAAATCTAGAGGGGCAGGAAGTGCAAGTAAACAAAAATTTGAAGATAGGAGTGAAGGGAAGAAGACAACTCATCAAGCAGCACAAGCAGCAGAACAGGAAGATGATGATGTAGAAGGTTTTTACTATACAGGTGAACCTGATATTGATCTGTTTGCTGACTTACAGTTTCCTGATGTTGGTGAAGAATTTGATGAACCAGATCTCAGTTTTTGGGATGATGAAGAGCAAATAATTCCTGATTCTGTTGAAACACAACAAATGAATTTTGAAGCAAACAAAGAACTCGAACAGAATGAAGCTAATCTGGCTATGAGAGAAGAAAGACTCAAAAAGACACTTGAACAGTTAGCTCATAATGAGAGACTTCAAAAGGCAGAACAGGAAGTACTTCAAAAGCAACATGCTCAGAAGCTGGAAGCTAGGAAGATGTACATCAAGTACAAAAATGGTGATAAGTGGGAACGTGCTCAAAAGGTAATTGATTCACCACAAACTTCTGACTATGATGATCGTCGGATGATTGCTATTTTTGAAAGCTTTAAACAGAAGAACCCTATACATGATATGTATTTGAAATCTTTAAAGACAGAAATTGTGAGAATAACCACTACATCTGATCCTAAGAATGGTGAGCTACTTATCTTCGTTGAATGTCATAAGCTCGGATCTCACAAAGTATCGCTTCAGTTCTTCTATGATAGATCCCTGTCAGAGCTTTGGGTGTTGAGACCAAAAGTAAGAACATCTTCTGAACTAGGCATACTGCTTCATGAAAAGTTTCAAGAGTTTGCTGAAAGAGCTGGTCCTGAAGTTATAAATGACCCTCCACAAGTTAAAATTCTCAAGGGAGAAGTCATTCATACTGTTAATCTTCAGACAGACGAATTGTATACACATCTTTCCAGACACTTGGTATATGTTGAATATGCTCTTCGGAATCATGGTTTCGCATCACAGGAAAAGATTGAAGCTGCAAATCATATTCGATCCTATGCTCAGACCAACATGAAAAAGTACAAGCAGTATCAAGGTGAGTTAAGAAAGAAACTTGGAATACCACTGGTCTATCCTACAGATGTGTCATCCAGAAGGGAATTACTTGTTGATTCAGAAATGATCAAGAATCTACCGGACATGGATGAACAAGAAGAAGGAGAAATCAATGAGAAAGAAAGTGGTAAATGAAGATTAGCTCTACAAGTTATATCATTAGAGCTATGATAGAACAAGATAGGATAATTGTCTTATATGATCAGTCTAGAGGATCATCTATCTTGTATTTATCTTTTCTGTTTGAATCTGGATAATGTTAATATAAACCAGAACTTTTACATTATTTACTTAGCATTTAAAGTGTTTTCTTTTACTTGTTTAATTGGGATTAGTTGAAGAATCCTCTAGGTATTTGCTTGTTATTGTATAACAAACAAATAGGGGGAGATTGAAAGGCATATGACTCAGCCTATTTGTAGTTCGAGGATCCTAATCCAATTAAACTAGATTGTAATAAGTAAATGATATCAACTGTCACAGGAATCTCAAAAGATGATAACCGTCAGAAGAAAAATCAACAAGTCAATCTATAGTTTTGATGTTTTACACTGGAAGAAGATTCAGATATCTGATCAGGCCTCAAGGTAGCATTGAAACAAGTGGATTCATTTACGAAGACAGAGATTTCTATTTGTGACAAGAAACAATTTCAGTACCGAATGATTGATGAGAGTGAAGAGTATAAAAGACCACAGTGTTAAAAGTCACGATGAAGAACAGAGATTGGAGTTAGTCGTTCATGAACCAGACAGTACATCGAACGTCAACATCATGCCAGTGTATGTTCCTTATTATAATTACGTGGTTTTCAGCGGAGTATTGACTATTAAAGAATTTATATTAATTCTGTTTTAATTGATTAAGTCAAGTAATTAAGTTAATAAATAAATTAATTCTATCAGAATTAATTTATTAGTTAAAGTGATTATTAGATTAATTAAATAAGAATTAATATGAAAAAGAATTAATTAGTTAAATGATTTTTAATAAGTCATTTAATTAATTATAAACTGAAAAATATGATGATATAACTATCAAACTGATAGTTATACCGATAGTCATATTCAGTTAAATGGAGAGTCATATTCAGTTAAATGGAGATAGTCATATTCAGTAAAAATGGAGATAGTCATATTCAGTTAAATGGAGATAGTCATATTTCATTCAATTGGTAAGTTATACCGAATGTTATATTCATTTGGTAAGTCATACCGAATGTTATATTGACTAGTTAAGTTATACCGAAAGTTATATTTAAGCTGGGCAGTCATATTACATTGATTTGATAGTCATACCGATTGTCATATTAATGTAAAATGATTGTCATATCAGTTTAAATCAAGTAGTATGACTATGGCTGTGTATATAAGGCAGAAGAGTGCAGAATGAAAAGAACCAGTCGAACATATCAAGAAGAAAATACACTGCAGCCTATTTCTCTCTCTCTCTCAAGCTCAAGAACACCTTCAAATTTAATTCTGTAAATTCAAGTTCATCTCAGTTGTAATATCCTATCCATTGGAACTTGTTTACTTGTGATTCTTGTACTACTAGCGAATTAAGTTTCCTAGTTCACAAATTGATATCTTGATTTTATTAACTAAATTAGCAAAGTTCATGTTGAATTTTCTAATTAGTTATTAATCACTTGATAATCATTTGGACTGATTTTGTAACACCCATATAGTTAATATATTGCTATATTCAACTTGAAATTTGTGTTATATTATTCCGCACAAAAATATTCGTTTAAGGCAAAATTATTTAACGAATAAATTTTGAGAAAATGGTATAGATTGTATTCAACCCCCCCCTTCTACAATCTTATTGGACCTAATAGTGACTGTAGACACTGCTAAAACTTGTTTACACTAAAATCATGCAAGCGTACGCTGTAACACCCCCAGATCCGGGGTCATGGATCTGGTGGTTACGGTCTTACATCCATTCCTAATACTTGACTTGAGTCCACAATAAATAAATCACATGCTGTGACCCCACAATAATATCCACTCACACACACAACAGTTATAGTCCCAGAGATGAAATTGAAACAAGTCCATAATATCAGAGTTTACGAATAAAAGTTATTACAAGCCAAATGATATGTTTAAAGTTTTTGCCGTTGATTAACGTTAATGTTACATATAAATAGACTGATAAACAAAAGCTGCCTATCTATGCTACCTCAGCAATGGCAGCAAGGACATCAGCGGGTAGTCCTCGAACGGCGGTAACCTGCTTGCGCCGAGTGCGCCTGGCGCGGGCCATCTGTCCTAACTGTTGTTGTGATAATATGAACAAAGCAAGGGTGAGCGAAAGCCCACCAACAATAATATAACTGAACAGTGATACATATATACGACAGTTCAAAATATCCTTTGAAATCATATGCCATGCATTGATGAAGTTATTGCCAGTATAATATAAAGGATGAAGTTACCAGGTAACTCAAAGTATTTGTTTGTAGAAATATCTGCTACATCAAAAGTAAGCGAGATATTCTCATTGTCATTAAAAGAGGAACTTGCATGAAAAGATTACAATTCCAGTTATGAACACTTTTCCAGCTCTGCCAACAGTAATCATGTTGCAGGAAATAAATAATTTTGGATGATGAACCAATGATGGAGTATTCACCGCTCCCGCTGTTCCAATCTTGATGATCAGTCGAGATCGTACAGCTCAAATTAGATTTACTACCGGTAGAAGGAAGAACTGACGGCTTTACTTGTCTACCGCCTTACTAGCTCTCCCCGGCCAACGGTTGGGCCAAAGGGGATGGACCGGCGCTACTCGACCTCTTACACGACTCCTAGTTCAAATAGAATTCATGATTCTGAATGTAACGTTCGTCCCCCTTTCCCCAAGTATAATACTTGTTGATAAGACTCCACAAAGTAGTCGTATCTAGTTGGAAAGGAAAATTCACCAATAACTTCCAAGCTACTGCTTTGTAACGAATCTCAACTTGTTCCAACAATCTTACCCCTCGAAAGATGAGAAGGTAAACAACGACTTAATAAGTCAATAGCACCCGAGTTGAGAGTGAAGAGAATACTTTAGGACCGGGAAGTCGACAAGATAATTAACATTTTCCAAGTCAGGTTCCCTTATTATTATGGAGATAGACTCAAAAAGAATGATGTCTGAGAACCTTTCTTGATATATGATTAATAATAATATGACTCCGAAATATTTTCCGTAATAATCGAAGAAGATAAACCTTATCGAGGTTATTCTAAGTATGGAATAAATATTCAGAGAATATTTATTGAATTAAAATATTTTACAGAATATTTAAGAATATGAAAGAATATCTTTAATCAGAGTATTTCTCAAATAATCCTTGAAGAAATATCGAGAGAATATTTTTTGCATAATTAAATATTCAAATGAATATTCAAAATAATATTCATTAATTAATAAGACCTGAAAGGAATATTTAAAATATTTAAAACAATATTCGACGATTAAATAGAACCCTGGATGAATATTCAAAATGATATTCATAATTAATTAGGAATTTAAATGAATATTCAAAAAGTAATATTCATTTAATGAATAATATTCTAAATGAATATCAAGTAATATTCATTTAGTAATCCAAGCCTTAAAGGAATATTCGAGATAATATTCGATAAATAAATCAAGCCTCAGATGAATATTAAAATAATATTCATCAAGTAATTAATATCCTAAATGAATATTTAAAAGTAATATTTATTTAATAAAATAATATTCTAAATGAATATCCAAATAATATTCATTTAGTAGTCTCATCTTTAGAAGAATATTCGAAATAATAATCGATAAATAATTTGACTCTAAATGAATATTAAAAAATATTATTCGTCGAATAGTTACGTTCAAATAATTATTTGAAGTAAGGATCGTTAAATAAATAATCTCGAACGAATATTCAAATAATATTCGTCGCCCGAATACTGGAAAATATTTACTTAGATATTTTCTTTCGAGGTAATCTCGATATGTCAAGAAATATTGACTCCCGGTCTATATTTGATGAATCAGATGTATACACCCTTCTCTGAGGGTCTTACAATAACCGGCTTATAATTGATACGATAGCTATCTAATTTATAAGCCAATAACAATCAGGGAACAAGCATAATGATATAACTTGAAAGTAGACATGCATGCTATGGCATATGTATAACAGAAAACATATATATATATATATATATATATATATATATATATATATATATATATATATATATATATATATATATATATATTCAATCACAACAACAGCCTAAAAGAAGGGAATTGAAACTTGCCTGGTAGTCGAGTACGGTAAGGGGTAGTGGTAGCGGGTCCCGGGTCAGCTTGGTGATCTATAAATAGCCAAGACATTCGGGATTAATCACTTAAAACTTTAAAGGTTAAGTTATACTTAAATCGAAACACGTTCTCGAGTTATCTCGTTATACCCCTTTTAGTGTATTTCTTTTATCATCGATCCGACCCGACATTCGTTCGTTAATACGACATGTCACTGTACTTATACTTGGCATATACTTAAGTCATATAAGTCTGAAAGTCGATCGTTACGAACCAATATTATACTCCGAGTTTTATCGCTCGTTTTCTAAGTGTTTTAACGAAGTTATAAACGAGTCGTCTTTTAGGGGTTCGTTCGCGTTTAATCTTGATTCGAATATTTTTAATAAATCGAAAAACGATCCTTTTGACATACGGTTTTCTCTCACGCCTTCCTTTTTACCTCTAGTATTTATTTACCAAGATTCATCATGACTTTACATATTTTATCGGGGTTCAATTTTAAGTATGAATACTTGTTTACGGCTCCGAACCACTTTTATGAATTTTATCGTAACTCCTAAACCGTAAGTCCGTTTCACGTGATCTTTATATCAAAACGAAGCTTATAACATAAGCTATCCTAACATGGCAGAAAAGTTTCTGGACAGTAGGGCCTTGATGTGAAAAATGGCATACAAAACATGATATTGTAAAATCGGGCATTATAACGGCTATGTTTACGCGTTTTCCAAAGTTTTTACACTTTATCTCGTTCTAACAAAGATCAA
Source organism: Saposhnikovia divaricata (assembly GCA_036435485.1). NCBI lineage: Eukaryota > Viridiplantae > Streptophyta > Magnoliopsida > Apiales > Apiaceae > Saposhnikovia > Saposhnikovia divaricata. The sequence goes on along the minus strand of CM071595.1, from coordinate 48,758,379 downwards.
TCCAACCACACAAACACATGATAATCATCATGACTAGTCTATCAACAACTCATCTTAACCATTACATGGTTCATAAACCAAATCATAATCATAACAACTACTAACATGGATCTAAACTTATAATAACATACTAATCACTAAATCATCCATAAATCTCATAAGATCTTAAAATAACACCAAGGGTTTTCAAGTATTATACCTTCCTTGGTGTGTCTAGGAGTCTAACAAGCCTTGATCTAGTCCTTGGATCACCTTAATATAGCTTAGAGCAACAAAGAAAACCAAGAAAACAAAGTTAGTTTCTAAGGATTACTATTCATCATCACTTTTGTAAAAATCATAGAAAATAGAAAAATAAGAGTTTGTCTCTCAAATTTTTACCACATCTTGGCCTCTTCATAAGCTTTGTTTTGAGTCCTAGATCATCAGATTTGAAGCTTCCTAGCTAGGGTTTTGAGCCCCCTTTCTCCTCTGTACAGAAACTGTCAAACACAGATCAGTTTGGCTTCTTCAACTTTGAGCATGGATTTGACTAGGCTATGCTACTTTGTTGGGCATGAAATTTTGAGCGAATATTACCCATAGAGTGGAGAGGCTATGGTTAAAATTTGGTGATTTTATCACAGATAGAAATGGAGATATGAATTTGTCTTTGGAGAGTGTTTCTGCTGGACAGTTTGAGAGAATGAGAGGAATGGAGTTTGTTTTGCTTGCTTTGATCTCATCCTTGTCCAAAATGCATTATTGATGATAATATCTAGTATAAAGCTACTTTATTAAAGTGCTTTGCTCATATATGATGCAATCCAAGGGACAAGTGTTGTGATTTTGTGGTTGAAAGGTGTCATGCCAGCTAACTAAGTGATTTGGTTTCAAAAGATGCTAGTTACTTTGTAACTACTTAGTTACTTGATCTTATCTATTTGGACATGCATGTATCTTGGCTCTCTGCTTGTCTCTTTGTCCGGTTATTACTTAATTTGATTGATCGTTCGGAGGAATAACTCATTCGTTTCTAGTTAGGGTTTTACCGGAAACCGTCTTAATATTTATACTATCATCCTCCATTCTCTTTAATAATTCTTGAACCTATTTTCCTTAAATCCCTTCAATAATTCCTTAAGTCTTTCAGTATCCAGGGAAATCTCGGGGAAAATAAAAGTGCTATTTTTAGAATCCGACAGCTTTTACATACACTCTTTTTCCCCCTGGATCACTAATACGAACTCAGAATTTCGTTCCGAATACTTCTATATAGTGTCGTCTCATATTATTCTATACTCCCACCAAAACATTATTCATTCTTTATTCTTTACTTATTCCCTTAGGGTTGTACAATTGTCCGTATTCTCTTTCGATCGTCCCTTAACCTTTTTACGGAACTACTGGATTAATCGTTATCGATCTGGATGACATGAAAATATTCTCCTGCTTGGAATTGTCATATCTTATTCCCTTAGGAGATAGATCATTCTTACCTATGTTGTCACCCTTTAGCATTCTTCAAGACATAGAAATAATAAAGTCGAATTCCATTCATTCTTTTAAAATATCAACTATTACATTGTAGCCGTAGCCACTATTCATTCTTACATCATTAAATAAATAAAAGTTTTAATTCTACCCAAAATTTGGGTTCTTACATACGCGGTCACAAGTAATATATGAATAAGTCCAGTTCGTTCCCTTAGAGATCAAATTTTGGTTTTAGTTCAGTTATTATACCTATGCAACAATGTATGGTTTTATTCACTGCTATGACAATTAACAATTTTGGGTTTAACTAAAATTAACTAAGAAGCAAATTAACAAAACTAAGAATTACTTAACTAAGGAGAATTAAAAACGAATTACTTATATGAGAATTAAAACATGGGATCCTAACTTCATTAAATACTTCGCTTAGAGTTGATGCCTTTAATCCATACATGTGATGGTTTTGATATCGGATCGGATAACACGAAACAAGTAAAAGTTACCTCTCGGTATACTAATACCAAACTACGCATACATCCACAAAAGAGATAGAAGATGGGTAGACACCAATTATGCTTAGACCCTATATCTCTATAGAATTTGAAAACATAACGGTTGAAGCATAAGTTATCCACATAGATCACATAGGGCAGCATAATATCTCTATTTACGCCACAAATCATGATGTTAAAACATCTTTGAATGAGATAAGAATTACAATTTCCATGGGTAGGACTGATTCTAGAAAGTACCAGCTGCCCAGAGCAATTACCATACGTATTAGAAGTAGGAATTGTGGTAATTTCCTTGTTAGAATTGAATTCTGCAGGTTCTGGGAATTTTCTGGCGGTGTCAAGCGCGGCCGCGCTCCATTTTAGTGTAAATCGGGCGCCCCCGCGCTCCTTCAAATTCTGACCAATCTGCCAAGCGCGCCCGCGCTTCATTTTACTGTATTTCAGGCGCACCCGTACTCCTTCAAATCCTGACCATTCTGCCAACTTCAAGAAAATTCTCCAAGCTTCGCGTGGACTACTTACGGCCTCAAACGGACTTGTAGAACTCCAGATATGGCCAAAACATTGGAGACTGCGCAACCTACCCAAATATCCAAAATTTCCACAGTTTGCTCATTTCTCCTCCGTCTTCTCTTCCGATTCTTTTGCCACTTCCCGTTCTTCATTCCAATGCTAAATTTCAACTCCAAAATCGACGGAAAACGCCAACCCTAGCCGAAATAACTAATCCTGTATAATTACACAAAAACACATCAAACTACAACAAACTTGAGGCCAAGTGAATCAATTTAAGCCGTTATGGAATGCTCCAAGTGGATATAAAATCCACTTATCACACCCCAAAACTTAAACCGATGCTTGTCCTGAAGCATAAAAAACTAAACACTAACTAATTAGTACCATTTTCGTAGGTGATCACGGTTGCATTTGGCATATGCAACAAGCCCTTTAAACCCCTAGGCAGCCCTAGTGGACGAGTGAGGTCTCGTGAGGGCCTATAGCGAATGTACCCACAAAATCCATCTAACTAAACAATGCAAAAACAATGCAATGCATGAATGCAACTAATATGAAAATGCAACGATCCCCGTCAAACTAACCAAAACCAACGAGCAAGCAAATATCTTAGAGAATGTAATTAAATCCAAATAGAGCTCGACTAAGTCCCCGTATACTAACAATACATGACAGAAACGTGCGTGTGTGCGATGCTCATCAGAAATACTCCCAAAACTAGATCAAAATCATACCTATTCTTCGCCAAGACAATCACAGGTTTATAAATAGAATAGACTTAGACACTTCATAACCTAGGAACACCTCCATCCTTACCTGAGTTAGCAAGAAATCCATGCTTTATTACTAACAACAACTACGACACATAATATACAAGCATGTTTATTTAACCGTGCAATGGATGAGACCCCAGAAGGCTTATACAATAATACTCATGTAGCGAGCATTGGGTTAGTGGATCCTAGACTATAAAAAGCCTTAGGTCACTAGGCACAAAGTCCCCACGAACTTAATTGCTCGAGTATTAAAGAGCTCACCCTGGTTAATTTTGAATTTAACAATTTACATGACTCTTTTTTTCTTTCTTTTTCGCTTTTTTTTCATTTTTTTTATGCAATCTAGAATGAGAATTCTCAATTCCAACCCTAGACTACTCATATAAATATGAGCCGGCTACTAGCCATTTAACGCCTAGCCATTATTGACAATTATTTACAACTAGCATGAAATCTCTGGTTTCCCCCAAACTTAGACTTTAGTGTTCCTACGCCATCAAGGGAATAACGAAAATTTTAAATATAATCAAGTGATTAAATCTCAAAACAACCAAATAAGCATGACCTCAACCTAGCCCAAAAGCAAACGATGAGACTGTGTAAAAGTTTTGTTTCTGTAACATGCAAGTCAATTTCTTAAAGACTATAAATCAACCCTCTATTCATCATTACCACACTCAATAAAACACCTACCTACCAATCAGAATCAGCTCGTCGTAAGGGATCATGAAAAATGCATACTATGAAATGCAACTACAATGGACTCACACGGTAAAACAAAAATAAAAACAGAATGTCCTAAATGAAACAAACGTATATATCATAAACATACATGAATGAACTATCACTAGCATGCAAAATAATCCTACATGAACATATTGACACATAATCACAAATAACTACAAATACACTACTTATCCCCCAAACTTGAAAGATTCAATGTCCGGATTAAATGGAAGTAAATCCGAGGAATAGTAGAACATACCTACTCATCGGAACCACATGGGTTGCCTCCCACGAAGCGCTATCGTTAACGTCATTTAGCCGGACAAATATGATTCAAATCATGGTGGCTCGAAGATCGCATTCGACTTGTCCTTATCAGAAGGACCATTCACCCATTGGTTGACAACCTTCTTGCTATCTTCCCACATCTTTTCTAAATCAAACTTTACCTTGACTCTTTCTCCAATCGATTTTTTCTTTTTCTTCTTCACACCTCTAAGGTGTTTATGCATCACAGTTGATTGATAAGAACCCTCTTCTACTTTATCACCCATGATCCACCTTCTTAACACATTATCTTGACACACTTTAAAAATCACCAACTCATCATTCAGAAGGACATACTTCAAATGGGATGGAAGTTTTCCGAGCTTGACATTCGAGAGATCTCGAATTGAAGAACTGTTAATGGAATCACTGATGTGATGGTTTAGCTTGTGTGTGTCTGACTTTTCGCTCAACAACTGATCAAACTTCTTTCTCTGACCCATATCAACCATGTCCACACTGAAACACTCTTCATCTTTTGTCGGAAATTTCATGGCCTTGAACACATTAAAGGTGCATTCTGATCTTGCACCCTCATTGTAAGCTCTCCTTTTTGCACATCGATCAAAGCACGGCCCGTAGCTAGAAAAGGCTTTCCCAAGATTATGGGAATCTTCTTGTCTTCTTCGAAATCTAGAATCACAAAATCGGCAGGAAATATGAGCTTATCAACCTTCACCAGTATATCCTCTACTGTACCCCTCGGATAAGTGATCGTCCTATCAGCCAACTGTAAAGAGATGTTGGTTGGCTTCGAATCAGGCAGACCAAGCTGCTTGAAAACCGACAAGGGCATGAGATTAATGCTAGCTCCCAAATCACATAAGCATTTGTCAAAAGACAACTTCCCAATGGTGCATGGAATTGTAAAGCTTCTTGGATCCTTAAGTTTAGGAGGCAATTTCTGTTGTAACACCGCACTGCACTCCTCTGTCAATGCCACTGTCTTAAATTCTTCCAACCTTCTCTTTCGTGATAAAATATCCTTCATGAACTTTGCATATCTCGGCATCTGCTCCAATGGTTCAACAAAAGGAATGTTAATGGACAGTTTCTTGAAGACATCCATAAACTTCCGAAACTGTTTTTCTTGATCTTGTTTCTGCAAGCGTTGAGGATATGGAGGAGGATAGATCTGATTCACCCACTTCTGCTTCGGAGGAGGGTTTTCAGCAAAATTTTGCTTTTGGAGTCTTTTTGGGAATGGAGGGGGTGGATAGATCTGATTGCTCTCTGTAGAATACTTTGGAGTAGATTTTTTTAACAGTTTTCTTACTCTTTTCACAATCTATCTGATCAGCCACCAAATCAGATTTTGCCTTTTCTTTATCTGCATAAGCCTCCATCTGATGATTCTTGATTTCTTCGTCTGCCTCAACTGCTAATTTTTGATCCCTCGTGACTTTTCCAGATCTCAAAGTAACTGCATTGACCTGTTCCTTGCTATCCCTCCTGCCTGGATTAGCCTCTGTATCACTCGGTAGAGTTCCTTGTGGCCTATACAGCAACGCACTTGCAAGCTATCCCATCTGGTTCTCCAAGGTCTTAAGAGAAACTGCCTGGCTTTTAACCATCAACCTTAACTCCTCCAATTCTGATTTTTCATTAGAAGATTGCCCCGCATTAGCCTAAGACTGTTGCTAAAATCCCGGAGGTTGGAATGGTTGCCTTGGAGCATACTGCTGCTGATAGCCTTGATTGAACGGCCTCGCTTGCTGACCTTGAAACTGCTGATAAAGCTGCTGAGGTTGTTGAGCACCTTGGTTGTTGCTCCAGCTGAAGTTAGGATGATTCCTGTTATTTGGATGATAAATGGCTGGAATTGGTGCAGCAGGTCTCTGGAAATTACTCATGAACTGTGCTGATTCAGAAGAGATAGCATAGTGATTCGTGTCATGTGCCCCCGCACATAGCTCATAAATACTAGCAACCTGCTGAACTCCATAATTAGCAAGAGAATCCACCTTCATAATCAAAGCCTTCAACTGAGCTGCAATAGCTGTAGCTGCATCAACTTCCAAAATACCTGCTACCTTGCCTTGAGATAGTCTCTGGGTTGGATTCTGATATTCATTGGCATCCATCGTCTCAATCAAATCATAAGCTTCCTCGTAGCTCTTAGCCCATAGAGCTCCACTTGACGCTGCATCTAGCAAAGGTCTAGATTGTGCTCCCAACCCATTGTAGAAACCATTAATTACCATCCAATCAGGCATACCATGATGAGGACACTTTCGAAGCATCTCCTTGTAGCATTCCCAAGCCTCACACAGAGATTCCCCAGATTGCTGTGCAAATTGAGTTAGAGCATTCCTTATTGCTACATTTTTCGCTATAGGGAAGAATTTTGTAAGAAACTTCTGAGCAAGATCCTCCCAAGTAGTAATGGAACCGGCTGGTAAAGAATGCAACCAGCCCTTAGCCTTATCCCTAAGGGAGAATGGGAAAAGCCTCAATTTGATAGTATCATCCGACACACCATTAAAATTGAAAGTGTCGCAGATCTCAATGAAGTTCCTGATATGCATGTTAGGATCCTCCGTAGGAGCACCCCCAAACTGAACTGAGATATGCACCATCTGAATCGTGCCCGGCTTGATTTCGAAAGTATTTGCTGCAATAGCTGGTCTAACAATGCTAGACTGAATGTCATTGATCCTAGGCTGAGAATAATCCTTCAAAGCCTTAGCTGCTGCTGGTAAATCTGCCATCTCTTTTGCTGCTACAAGTTCTTCTTCTGCCATTTTACGAGTTTGCAAACGTGTTCGCATACACGTTCAAGTACCTGAAACACCAAGAAACAACAAACTAAGTAAGAAAATCCGAGTCAGTGAACGCTAACGACCACTGATGGCAAGCACATAAACTAAAAACAAAACACCGATGATGCCCGGCAGCGGCGCCAAAAACTTATTTACACTAAAATTACGCAAGCGTACGCGGTCACAAGTAATATATGAATAAGTCCAGTTCGTTCCCTCAGAGATCAAATTTTGGTTTTAGTTCAGTTATTGTACCTATGCAACAATGTATGATTTTATTCACTACTAAGACAATTAACAATTTTGGGTTTAACTAAAATTAACTAAGAAGCAAATTAACAAAACTAAGGATTACTTCACTAAGGAGAATTAAAATCGAATTACTTATATGAGAATTAAAACATGCACTACAAGAAATTTGGTTTTTACCTACCAATTGTAATTGTAGGTAAAATTTTGTTATTGGTAGGTAAAGAGAATTTCCTACCAATACATCATTGGTCAAGATTGGTAGGTAAAAGTTGGTGGAGAAAGAGTTATTACCCACACATCTATATATTGGTAGGTAATAAAATTTGTGGACCCCACAATAATAAAAGTTATGACATGTCATTGGCTGTGTCATCTGATTACATGGATGGATACGTGGCACCTCATGGACATGCCACGTGGTGTCTCATTGTCATGCCACCTGGAACATTAATGTTGTGCCATGTGGCGCATTACAAATCATGCCATGTGGTGCATCAAAAATGTGACATGTGGCATCTCCAAAGAGTGGCACATGGAGGTCTGTATAATTGATATGTGGTAATTTTTCAATGGTTGAAATTTAGAACATATATAATTTCCCGTAAATAAATTTATTTTATTTAAGATACAATTCGTCCTCTTCAAAAAAAAGAAAAAAAAAAGAAAAGATTTGTAAATTACATACTTTCTATTCAATAAAAAATAACATAGAAACTAAAGTGTGTCAAATGAATTACATAGAATTTAAAGTTCCAACAATTACAAAAAAAAAGCTTAAAATAAATCATTCTAAATTATCTAAATTTTCTAAATTTGCATCTAAATCTTCATTTGTTGGAGAAATCTTTGGTTGTGGCATAAGATTGTTTTGGCACAGGACGTTAACAACTTTATCAAGACGATTATTGGCTTCATTAAGTCGATGAACTAATTCTTGATAACTCGGTTGATCAGACTCGCTAGTAGTAGTACCATGAGCTTTATTATTGTTGGTTGTGCCACTAGATCGCCCCCATCCTCGCAAGTATACTGAATGACGACCTAGTACTGCTTCCAATATTTCTTTATCTGACATTTCCTCTGGAGAATAAATTTCTCTTATAGTCATCATTTTATCCTAGTTACACAATATTGACAATAAGTATCTCGAATGAGGCTTAGCAAGAAAAAGTATCTCGAATGAAAGTAACTATAATATATTGTGAGTGAAAAATAGAGAGATATTTATTACTCACATATAAATTTTGAAGGTCTGGCCCAGTCCATCCATTTTCATCAAAATGCTTTAAACGCCATGTTTCAATTTGTCCCGTTAAAGAAGTTAATTCCATTCCACGTCGTATATGATGTCTTATTGTTGACACTGATCCATTTTTAGACTCCCAAGGTCTTTTGGACCGATTAATGGTATTTTTTGCAGCTCTTTCCTAAACAGATAAGGTAGATCATAAATATCAAGAAAATAACAAAAGTGATTATACAAACTAGGTTACCTTAAACTGGTTTGAACACCATTGATCACATAAGAACTCCCAATCTTTTTGTTGGTCCTCATTCAAGTCTGGATATCGTTTTTTCTTCACCGTCTCAACATCTTTTATACCTCCAATGCGTTTAAAGTACGAGTGTAACTTGTACTTGTACGTTTTCCATGTTTTTTTCATTTGATCATCAATACACAATATAGTTGTTTTATCCCGCAAGTCGATGTCAAAATTTTCCTAAGAATATTAAAACAAGAAACACTTAAGCATAAAATACAACACTGCCTAATAAGGACGAATTATAAAGGCAACTCAAAAAACATTTAAAATTAATCAAATATGAAATTTTACCAAAAGATAAATTCGTAGTGGTGCTCTGACCTCCTCAGGAACAAGTCTCCAATCCTTATAACAAAATGTACCATGATTGCGAACGATAAATCCGATCTCATTATTAAATCTCTCAGCATTAATACATATTGGTTGACGACAATCCGCGTCAAAAGTTACAGACAATTTTCCTGTTGAAGCTGCCCTGGCGATCTTAGAAGTAGCTATGCCACGAGTGGCTTTACGTGGTCTGTAGGTAACATTTCGATCTACAAAGATACTCAGTAGTAAGCAACAAAATATTATAAATAGAGATGTAAAATTATACTACAAATTACCAGATCGAGTTTTAGAAGAATGATTATCATTGTGTTGTTCACTCTCCACAACAGAAGGTTGAATTTGTTCAGTCCGTTCACCAAAAAGTGTGCTGGGTCTACTCTTTTCACCTTCTATACCAAATTGTGTGGTGGATCCAACTTGTTGGCCCTCAATAGAAGTGGTGCATTCAACAACTTGGGGAACTTTAGGACCAGGACCAGAACTAGTGATGCGTTCTGTTATTCGCCGTCCAGGTGCAATGATGCACAAACCTGCAAAAAAAAGTATTAACATATATTGAATCAAGAACTTTCCCTATTTAATCTTGTTTACGGATATGATTATGATAATAATCAAATACACATACAATTAGTAATAAGTTTCTTGATGAAGGTATGTCGGCGATTAGTACCAGTGAAATAAGTATTTGATGAAGAGTGGTGGAGGTTTTAACTAATAAGTATTCACACCTTTTAAAAAAAAAGTTGGGGGAAAGTAAAGCGCCAAACTAAAAAAATTCCCTCCCAGTTTTCATTGTAATACAATAATATCTTTAAACTAATAAAAAGTCCTTATCGTGATAGTAAATCGGGATCCGTTTTAAATTTTTTAGGAGAAACTGAGTAATTAAAAAATAAAATTGTACATTTTTATTTTTAAAATTTTAATTTTTTATCTATTTTTACTTAAAATTTTCACATCACCACCGTGTGGATAATATTATAATTTTAAAAAATTGCTACTAATTAATGTTGAAAGAGCATTAAAAAACTATCATTCAAAATCGGAAAAAGAAAGGCAAAAAGCAAAAAGCAAAAAGCAAAAACAAAAGAAAAGCACCACATCAATTATCACTAAATTTTCATTCACTTAAATTTTTCACAAACCGCCAAACTTTACGTTTAATTAAAACTCCAACTCTTTCGGTTAAATATCAGGGATTATGGATTTATCCTACTCATATCACAAATAAATTTCGTCAAAAAATTAATTGAACAATAAACAAGCAATTTATTTAAAATATTATTTATTTTGTATTTTTGGAATTGTTTGTTTTGTAATTTTTAAATTATTTTTGATGCAATTTTTTCCATTTACATAAATGATTTTTTTAAAAAAAGTTAAACAAAATCTATTCATTTATTTTTATAAATATTTTAAATAATATTCGAATTTTTGGATTAAACTCATCCCAAAAAACACAGTATATTTAAAAAAAAATATTTTTGATAATGGTTAAATGAAAACATGTTTTAAATAATTGTAGAATTAAATAATTGTAAAAATAAAAGAATTGCATACAAAAATATAAAATACAAAAATATAAAAAAAGAAGAAAAAGAAAAAGAGAAAAGGATCTATGCGTATATTATTTAAAAAAAAAACTGGCGGAACCGGCCCGGCACGCGGAACCGGCCCGCCTGGATACGCATTTTTATCATGCGTATATCACAAAAAAAAAATCGCCGAACCGGCCCGGCACGCGGAACCGGCCCGCCAACCGGCCCGCATGGATACGCAATTGTATCATGCGTATATAACGATACGCATTTGTATCATGCGTATATAACTTTCCTGATCCAACGGCTCTCAGCTCCAACGTTCCTCATCCAACGTTCGTTTTTTTTTTTTCTAACGGCTAGTAACGGTAACAATGCTATTATAAATACTCCTCTTCTCTCTCACAATAAATCACACCCATTCTCATCTCCATTTATTTCTTCCATTTCTCAATCAATTCTTTATCTCATTTATTTGTCCGATTTATCCCATCAATCTTTAAAACTTCCGATAAATAAAAAAAATGGAAGGAAGTTCAAGTCAAGCACCCGGTAATTTACTCATTTTAATTTCATTTTTTGTAATATTTATTAAATTTCATTTTTTTTAAATGTGTAATTTCCTAGTTTTATTCGATTTTTGAAAAATTTTGTTTTTTAAAAGTTTCATTTTTTAAATTAATTCATTCTAAATTAACTCATTTTAAATTTATGCATTTTGAATTTAATCGATTTATATTTTATTTTGTAGGTGTTTCTTCTCGACATAATTCACACGTTTGGACTTATTTTTCGAGGCAAGCAACGGACGAGCCGAACAAATTTAAGGCATTTTGTTTGCTTTGTATTCAAAATGGTCGAGAACAAGCTCCTTTCATTCACGCGAAGGGGAGTGGTACGGGTACACTTGATCGCCACTTGGTTAAATATCATGGAATAACGAAGCAAAATCATGAAAGTGGAGCGGCACAAGGAGGTTCACAACAAATAGAGGGTTTCGTGACTTCGTCTCCCGGTGGAGGTATGCCTTTCGTCTATAATAGAAATAGAATGATCGAAGATTTTTCTAGTTATGTTACATTACACGATTTACCTTTCTCCCACGGTGAGAGTCCGAATTTAGAACACATGATTAAGAATTCACTAAACCCGGCATTTATGAAAATTCCTAGAAACATACTTAAACGTCACACACAAAAACAATATTATAGTCAACGAGCACAATTAATTGAATATTTTGAAAAATTTGATGGTATGGTTTCTTTAACTTGTGATTGTTGGAGTTCAAGTCAAGGCGAGCCTTATATTTGTGTTACAGTTCATTGGATTGATGTTGATTATTTGTTACAAAAACGAATTATTGCTTTTGATATTATGGACGAGTCATACTCCGGTTATAAACAAAGAATTTTAGACGTAATAAAAGAATTTAATTTGTATAAAAAGGTATTTACAATATCTCTAGATAATGCTGGATATATGGATGACATTAGGACCGATATTCCTTTAGTTTTAGATGGAGCATTTTTACACATTAGATGTTGTGCTCACGTTATTAGCTTGACGGCACAAGTGGGAATTAAACATTTAACTACATTATTAGAACCTATTAGGAAAGTAATTAAATATCTACGTTTACCGGGTACATATAGGTCTACGTACAAGAAATTGTGTAGAGATAATGGATTAAGGCCGAAAAAATGGGGTATCGATTGTCCTACTAGATGGGATTCGACTCATAAATTATTAAATGATGCAATTAAATATAAGGATATTATCACTGAATTATATAATGCGGATCCAAATCATCAACACGAAGAAGCAGTTATTACCGAAATGGAGTGGGAGATTGCATCTACGGTACGTGATATTCTTGATTGTTTTTCACATGCTACTAACGTTTTTTCTTATGTTTATGAACCAAATGTACATCAAGTTATTATTGAATGTGTTCTTATTGTTAATACTTTACGTAAATATGAAGAAAACCCCCAATTTAGTAGTATTATTCATGATATGAAAGTTAAGTGGATCGAATATTTGAAAGAATTTCCTTATATTTATGGTGTTGCATGTCTTCTTGATCCGGGTGTTAGACAAGAAGGTTTAGAAAACATATTAGATCATTATTATAGTATGTTAGGAATTTCATATAATTATAAATTATATGTACTTAATTGTTTAGGCTATTTGAATCGTCTTATAGATATGTATAGTCCTAGAATTCAAATTTCTAATTCACCTGAAAAGAGTAGTAGTAGGTTTAATACTACCATTTCATCTATATTAGGCAAAAGACAAAAAGCTAGAATTCTAGACGTAGATCCTCATAGGGTACCTCCTTCTTCTTTTGGTATGATTAGGAATTTTTTTTCTTATAGTTATGAATTAAATGAGGATTTTGAAATACTAACATGGTGGAAGAATCATGAGTTACAATTTCCAGTTTTAGCAAAAATTGCCAAGGACATTTTTGTAGTGCCCGCTTCTACCCTTGCGTCCAAGTCCGCTTTTAGTGCAGGTACAAGAGTGTTAGACGAGAAGAGATCAAGTCTTGCACCAGAAGATGACTCAGATGGAGAAGACGATCCATGGATGACAATGGATACTTCATCGGAATCGGGTCAAGAAGAATCATAAATTAAATAGTGTATAAAATTTGTATTTTAGGATTTGTTTGCTTTGTAATTTTTTAAATATGTTTAATACGGTTTGTTCCGTTTTTTTAGAGAGGGGTCCTCTCACACCATTTGTAAAAAACAATTTTAATTAATAAAATTTATATGAGGTACCGTCCTCTTTTAATCCATTTGTGTTCAAAAATTATTTTTATTATAATTTGTATAATTTAAGTGTTGATGGCAAAAATTATGTAAAAATGCTTAAACTTCATTTTTAAATAATTATTTTTCAATTATTTATATCCTAATGAAAGTTGACGAGGGATAATTTTCTTAATATTTCAAAGTTCTATATTAAGAAATGGAAAATTAAAATTTCTTTTTGATGACACGTGTCAAGGTGGTTTCTTCAATCAATCTACAGCGTTGATTAAAAAAAGAAACAGATATCCAATCCATATTTTATCCTTATCCCTTCATTTTATCTTACCCCTATCTCTCGTCTCCCTTTTGTCTCTCCCCTCTCTCCCTTTTCTTCTATCTCTCTCTCTCTCTCTTCACCGCCATCTCCTTCTCCTTTCTCAACTGTAAAACCACCGCATGGATCTATGGTTTTGGTTTTCAATTTTTTATATAATTATCAGTGTTAACGCTGTGATTTACTGTCTCGAAATCCGACAATGGGTTCAGAACAAGTTCTATAAGGCGATGATTTGGTCATGTGTCTGGTGTATTATGATGTTAATGACTGTTTAAGAAGAAGAAGGTGAAGAAAATGAAGAAGAAGAAGATGTTGATTTAAAGTCAATATATCAATTTACTGTTCTAGATTTAGAATGATGTCTAGCTTTCATCTTTTAAATTCCGATCTATCATTCTTGAATGTTATAATAAAATAATTTGATTTTGTATGCATAATTTCAATTTGATTGTTCAATTCTTTCTAATATTTATATTGTGATCTAGATTTGTTTGCTTATTTTATTAATATCGAACAATATAAAAGATGGTTAAAGTTAATGATTTTATTTATATAGACTACATTTATAAGGGATCATAAGGAGACAGCAGTGCAATCAAATCATCTAGTACATTCTCATGTAATTCCAGAACAACATCCTAAAAAAGAAAAAATGCAAGTTTGGAGTGAAATACTGATCAGTTGCTAAAATGAGTCATTTTCACTGTCATCATCACTTGAGTTGAGTAGTTCTTCATTTAGGAACAGATTCCCATCATCGTCATGAAATTCATTGAAGTCATCTTCATTTAGATGAGCCTCCTCACAAGTAGGTGGATTTTGACAATTAGAAAATAAATCAGCAACAGTTTTGCTTGAAAAAGTTAATGATGCAACATCATGTCGAACCAAAGAAGAGCTTTCAATCACATCCTCAATTGGTTGAAGAGGTGGCAGCTGAAATGATTCCTCTTCCTGAAATACATCATTATTCATTGAGTCATCTGATGCATGGCAGACTTCAGGAATGTCATATATGGACCGATGATTAACTTTTTGAACAATCCTCCAACTAGAACCTCGCTTCATATCAAATAAATAGAAAACTTGTTGAGCTTGACTTGCCAATATAAATGGGTCATCAGGATACCAATTGCTTGATGTATTTATTGATATCAAATTATTTTCCACAAAGACTGATCTACCTTTTGGATCAGAGTTATACCACTTGCAACGAAATAAGAAAACTTTTCGTTCAAAAAGGAATGACAACTCCAAGATCTCAACCAAAACCCCGTAATAAATAATGTTGTTATCATCATGATCACCTTCTGTGCAAACTCCAGAACATTGTGTCCGAAGAGTATCATCATAATTTTTACAACGAAATCGTACTCCATTTGAAACACAACTTTGATAACTACTATATCGTTCCAATGGACCTTGAGATAAAGAGTATAAATCATCATTTACAACATCCGATTTTTCTACTTTCATCTGAGATATCTATAACACAAGATAAAAATATATATTATTAAGTATTCTATAGCTAACTTTGAAATAATCGATAAAAAACTCTTACCTTCTTTCTGAACCATGATGGAAATTCCTCTCTTTGCTTAGTGATAACATCTAAACCGGAAAGTCCTCTTTCTTCCAATATTTTTTTGTGATCACTACAGAAAATGAAAGAATCATAAATATGTTAAACATCAATAAGTGACATAACTACATATATTTTTTCAATTAAATAAAAGATTCAAAACTTACTCAAGGTAATCCTGGATATCATCTGCAGAATTATTTAAGATATACCATTGAATCACATTTTTCCAATTATGTAGCAACTGAATAGATGGTGCCCCGATTGGACGAACATTAGATTTGAAAATGTCCATACTATAATTTGGAGAAGGTAAATCCCAATTACGCTCAGGTTTATTGAATCTCGTCTCTATGTTTGAAATATATCTGGACAAAAAGCTTACAGCTTCATCTACAACAAAAGTTTCTGCAATTGAGCCATCTGGTCGAGCCATATTTCTTACATACCGCTTGTACAAACCCATGTGACGTTCTGTACCAAACATCCATCTCGTAGCAACAGGACCACCTAACAAAACCTGATCTGGCAAGTGCACGCAAAGGTGTACCATTATGGTAAAAAATGCTGGGGGAAATATCTTCTCCAATTTGCACAAAATTATTACAATTCCTTTCTTCAGTTCTTCAATATCAGAAACTCGTACAGTTTTGGCACAAATTTTTTGAAAAAATTGACATAACTCAATCAAAGTGCCACGAATATTCTTTGTAAGAAAGGATTGTATGGCAGCTGGCAATATCTTATGAAGTAAAACATGACAGTCATGAGTTTTCAACCCTCTTAGCTTGTCATTATCTGTTACACATCGACTTATATTTGAAGCATATCCATCTGGTAATCTCACACTTCGAATGAATTTACAAAAACTTTTGCATTCTTCTTTTGTCAAAGTATAACTGGCATGGGGTTTTTCAAATTTATCATTGGTGGACTTTTTCAACCAAAGCTCTTCACGAATATTTAAATCTTGTAAATCTTTACGAGCTTTCAAATTATCTTTTGATTTACCTTCAATATCTAAAAGTGTCCCTATAATGTTATCACAAACATTTTTCTCAATATGCATCACATCTAGATTGTGACGCAACAAGAGGGATGACCAATATGGCAAGTCAAATAGAATACTCTTTTTACTCCAATTTAATTCGTTTCCCCTACGCTTTCGTTTTCTAGAAATATTAGTTGGTGCCTTACCAGTTGTTTGAATCAGAACATCATGCAACTGTCTTAAAATGTCTTCACCGCTAAAAGTACGAGGAGGCCCACGTAACTCGCTAGACCCATCATATTCTTTGCTCCTTCGCCAAGAATGATTGGTACTCAAATAACATCGATGACCTGTAAAGCATTGCTTGTCAGTTATTCTTTTAGATCTTGTATCTTCCAAACACACAGGACATGCTAATTTTCCAGCAGTACTCCACCCAGACAAATATGCATAAGCTGGAAAATCACTAATGGTCCATAATACTACAGCTCTAAGTTTAAACTTGCACTTACCAAATGAATCATATGCATCGATACCATTCCAAAGATCTTTAAGTTCATCAATTAGTGGCTTCAAGAACACATCATAGTCTTTTCCCGGAGATTTTGGCCCCGGAATTAATAAAGACATGAGGTAGTTTGTCCCGTTTGGAGAAGCCCAAGGCGGCATGTTATAAGGTATTAATATCACAGGCCACAAACTATAGGTTGATGTCATGTTAGAAAAAGGGTTAAATCCATCTGAAGCTAACCCCATTCGCACACTCCTGGAATCTAATGCAAAATCAGGGTACACATTGTCAAAATGTTTCCAAGCATTTCCATCAGCAGGATGACGTAGTATCCCATCTTCACTTTTACGTACTTCTTTATGCCATCGCATGTCTTTAGAAGTATGCTTAGAACTAAACAACCTCTTTAATCGGTCCTTAATAGGGAACCATCTAAGTCGTTTATGTGGTATTTTATTTCGAACATAACGACTAGACTTGCACACTGGACATGCCAAGGCATTTGCATTCTCACCATAAAATATAACACAATCATACTGACAAACGTCAATCTGCTCATACCCTAAGCCCACTTCACAAAGAAGTTTTCTTGTTTGCTGATAACTTTCTGGACAATTATTACCTTCAGGCAATATTTCTTTGAAAATTTTTAGAATATCATCAAATGCCTTATCTGTTAATTTATTAAGCACTTTTATATTCATCAACTTAACCACTGTACTTAAGACAGAAAAATCTTTACAATTTTTATATAAAGGCTTATGTAGAGCTTTAAACAAGGTATCGTACTTGTCGCCCACATCGAATGGAGATTCATCAAAATCACTGCTAGGACCTATGTTAAAATACCTACTTCCAATAGCATCGTTAATACCCGCAATCAAATCATTAGGTTCATCGTCTACATATTCATCCTCGTTATTAAGAAGCGTTTCATCTTCTATTTGATCAATTTTTTCCCCATGATAATACCATTTCTTGTAAGTACTCAAAAAACTATTATTAAGCAAGTGTACCTTAATCACGTTGATGCTTTGTGATTTCTTATTCAAACAGAGACAACAAGGACATAACACCATCCCCATGGAGTCCATACACTTCCTTGCAACTGATATGAATTCGGTGATACCTTTAGCATATTCTGAAGATAATTTATCTGGTATGTCTATCCAAGATCGATCCATGATCCACTTGGTTGTTTAAGAGTTGACAAGGAAAAAAAAGAAGTTAAACAACCGATCAAATGGTCGCATTATATATAGTGTCTACTTGTACTTGTTACAAAAACTTGATTTCTTTTATGTATTTGTTAGTTAAATTATTCACATCACCGTGCGGTAAAATCATAAATATTTGCAATTTTTTTTTAGGATGAATAAAAAATCCACTGAAGGCTTATATCACGGGCGGAGTTTAGTATATTAAAACTGTCATTCAAAGTAAAGTTGGGAAAAGGAAAAGCAAAAAGCAAAAAGAAAAGGTATTAACAAAAAGAAAAAGCATTAGCATACGAGGCATTAACTTTAATCTTTTTCTATTTTAATTTATATAATTTATGAGATGAGGCAAAAACAAATTCTGACAACATCCTAAAAAACAAAAAATAAGGAGAACAACTTAAATATTTAAACATATTTGTTTTCAAGAGAACAACTAAATATTTGTAACTTAAATATTTGTTTTATTTGTTTTTATAAATATTTTAAATGATATTCAATTTTTGGATTAAACTCATCCCAAAAAATAATATATTTAAAAAAAATATTTTTGATAATGGTTAAATGAAAACATCTGTTAAATAGTTGTAGAATTAAATAGTTGTAAAAACAAAAAAATTACATACAAAAATTAAAAATTATTAAAAAAATGAGAAAGGACTCGGCCCGGCACGACTTGCACCGGCACGCCTGTATCACGCGGAAAATTATATTCCTACTAGCAATGCATAGCAGTGCATATTTCTACTACTCCAATATAAATTATTTAAATTTTTGTTTTATTTAATTAATTTATTTTACAATAAATATATATTATTTGTAATTATAATTTATATTTATAGTTTGATTAATTTATTCTTTCGATTTGTACCCATAGACCACAGTTATATTAACGTCTTGGATAACTACTATAAAAAAAGAGGGAATTTTTATTTTGTATTATTAAGAATAAAATTTACGTAAGAAATGTTTTAATCTCTAAATATAAGTTTATCTATTTTTAATATTATAAAAATCTATTTATATATTAAGTGAAAGTACTAACTTTTTAATATCATTATAAAATTATTGACTCTAAATATTTTTGATAATGATTAAATGAAAACATTAGTTGTATAATTATATAAAAAAAAAAGGACTGGCCCGGCATGGCACGGCACGCACCGCCCGGCACACTCGTGATACGCATTGTTATCATGCGTATCTGTACGCATGATAACAATGCGTATCACGAGTGTGCCGGGCGGTGCGTGCCGTGCCATGCCGGGCCAGTCCTTTTGTTTAATTACATATGTGTTAATTATTTCAATAAATTCATTTATAAAAAAATTAAATAAGGTTTTTATAGTATTTACAAATAAATTAATTTTTCTATAGTCATTTACAAATAAATTTTCTATAGTCATTTACAATAAAATAAGGTTTTTATAGTATTTAGTAAAATTATAAAAAATCATTCATGTTTTTGAAAAAAAATTAAAAAATGAAAGGAAATTAAGGAGAACACAGCTGGACGTGGAGGTGGGGTCACACTTTTCACAATTTCAAAAAGTTTACAATACCAATCCTAACCGTAGGTAAATTATTGATAGTTAAATTATTTGACATGTCAGCAGGGCGGAAACATATTAATATTAAAATTAAAAAAAATTGACACGTCAGCAAAACATATATATACACTTGAAGCGGGTGGGCCAAAAAAACAACAAAAATAGCTATGGACGAAAAACGAAAGAGAGAAAAACTGACGTGGGCCCATTGCTATGTTTCTTTTGACTATGATTTTTACTTTTTAGTGGTCTTCTCAATTCCAGCCATGAAATAGTTGTACATTACCTACAAATAATTTTGACAAATAGTAATTGGTAAGTAAAAAAGGTTTTTATCTACCAATATATATTGGTAGGAAATTTATTAGTAGGTAAAAATTGAATTTCTTGTAGTGATGGGATCCTAACTTCATTAAATACTTCGCTTAGAGTTGATGCCTTTAATCAGTACATGTGATGGTTTTGATATCTGATCGGATAACACGAAACAAGTAAAAGTTACCTCTCGGTATACTAATACCAAACTACGCATACATCCACAAAAGAGATAGAAGATGGGTAGACACCAATTATGCTTAGACCCTATATCTCTATAGAATTTGAAAACATAACGGTTGAAGCATAAGTTATCCACATAGATCACATAGGGCAGCATAATATCTCTATTTACGCCACAAATCATGATGTTAAAACATCAACCTATCCTATGCTAGCATGGAAAGTTTTAAATCTCAAGATCCACTCTCGTTTCGCAAGAGATTAACATATTAGATGTTCGCGACGCACCTAAATACATGAAGCACAACTATACAAGGATATCAAGAATTCACCATACATAAATCTGTAAAGCAATCTAACTACTAAACTACATAGATAAATCCGTTAGAATCCCATGACAATGATTAGTTCATAATTGAACCGCTCGTCATCATGGGATCTGATGAAACCATGATAATAAACAAAGTATGAATAATAATTAAGCTAGAGTAAAAGAGTTAAGAAAACAAATCCCAAAAAAACATCCAAGAGTATGGCCTAATTTAGAAGAAAACAAAAAGTAGATCTAGATCTCCGTTACTTGTCACGAGAGTTGGAATCCTTCTCCAAGTCTGAATCTCCGTATTTCGGCTCTCTTTATGTGTTGTGGTGGGTGTTCTTTTTTTATGTCCCCCAAGATGTGTATTTATAGCCCCAAGTTGCCTCTCCATCAAGCAATTACCGTATTAGAGTTGCAATAGAAGATTGGAAATTTCCGTCTTTGAATGAGATAAGAATTACAATTTCCATGCGTAGGACTGATTCTAGAAAGTACCAGCTGCCCAGAGCAATTACCATACGTATTAGAAGTAGGAATTGTGGTAATTTCCTTGTTAAAATTGAATTCTGCAGGTTTGGAAATTTTCTGGCAGTGTCAATCGCGGCCGCGCTCCATTTTAGTGTAAATTGGGCGCCCCCGCGCTCCTTCAAATTCTGACCGATGTGCCAAGCACGCCCGCGCTTCATTTTAGTGTATTTCAGGTGCGCCCGCGCTCCTCCAAATTCTGACCATTCTACCAACTTCAAGAAAATTCTCCAAGCTTCGCGTGGACTACTTACGGGCCTCAAACGGACTTGTAGAACTCCAGATATGACCAAAACATTGGAGACTGCGAAACTTACCCGAAAATCCGAAATTTCCACAATTTTCTCATTTCTCCTCCGTTTTCTCTTCCGATTCTTTTGCCACTTCCCGTTCTTCATTCCAATGCTAAATTTCAACTCCAAAATCGACGAAAAACGTCAACCCTAGCCGAAATAACTAATCCTGCACAATTACACAAAAACACATCAAACTATAAAAAACTTGAGGCCAAGTGAATCAATTTAAGCCGTTATGGAATGCTCCAAGTGGATATAAAATCCACTTATCACCATATCAAGAACAAACATAAATCATATATATATATATATATATATATATATATATATATATATATATATATATATATCAATATATATACAGATTATATGATCATCATCAACATATCATATCCAATATGATCTAATAAGTTATAACTCAAAAATAATTTTCAGAAAAATAATATAAATTAGAAAACAATAAATCACTGTTTACAGGCGGTAAACTACGTCAAATGGCTTACAGATGCGAACTTGACTTCGTTAGTCTTGTTCAGTGGCCCGATTCCAGTCAGAAAACATATCTCGTTTGCGTAAATCGGACACAATACGCAAATTTCACTAAATTTGCATAGTTTTCCGGAAATTGTATCGTATACAATCTCCAAAATAAGAACAAGCATGTATCATATACACTCAACAATTTATACAATCATTCCATGATTATACAATCCACTAATATATCATATGTTCAAAACATATATATACACATCTCGTATAATCACAAAAACATGGCAAATCACATACATGTTTATATACACCAAAACTGTTAAACACATAACCGAATCAAAAGCGTTTTGCAAGTAGCTCTGATACCATTGAAGGGTTCCGGGGCAACAAACGCAGTGAAAAACAATAATTAAAACAATAAAATCGAAACCCAAATCGCAGGATTCATGCAAAACAAGACGTTTAATTTGTAGTTATGAACGTTTACCTTAAACTGAAGCTTTAACAGTTGATGACAGATGGAGGTCCAAAGATGCAATCACCACACAACCCTTGTAGCAAGATCTGCATCGCCAAAGAAGTCCACACGAACGTCCGATCGTCCAACGATCAAGGGAGCCGGTACTAGCCAAAGTCGTGACTCTATCTATCTCTCTCTCTTTAGCCTCTCTAAACGATTTAGAGCAGCTAGGGTTTTATGAAAAACAAAATGGCATTAACCAACCCTAAACAATACATCATTATGTATTTATAAGGTAGAGAGATTGGGCCAAAACCCTATTTCATTTTGGGTTTCTAATAAACCAAAACTGATTGGGTTAACATGATTAAATTCATATTTTGTTTTAATTAATTAAGTCCAACTCAATTAATTAAATAACTAATTTTGAATTTATAATCATTTAATTTAAATTTGGAATTTAAATTAAAACTCCTTTTAAACATTCTTATTGTGTAACACTTTAGGTTATTATTACGTTGGCAATAATTTCAATATCCAATAATAAAATTATAAACAATGAGCGGCATCTAGTAATACATCATTGCTACCCAAGTAATAATAATTGGTGATCCAATTAAACCTTTCGTGATTAATGTTTTCGTGTAATATAATCCCTTTAACCATATATTATAGATTAAACTCGAGGCATGTATTTAGTCATCCTCTTCAATGTTTAATTCGAGTTTCCTTGATCAATGAGTAGACTATTAAAAACAAATCAATATTTGAGCATGACCAAGCATTTTCATAGTTTCACTCAATCAAGAGGCCAGTAATATCTCTCCTATTAATAGGAGGGTTAAATCATTTATCTATCATTCATATTTCTCATACGTCTCATAATATACCCGACGTCCACTTTTATCATCACCCGGTCAAAGGTAACTTTAATGAACTCAAAGTATATTAATCCTCGTATAGAAATATAATGATCTCAAGTCTAAGGATCATTACACCATTATCACTGTGAGTCTTTCTAATGACATTATCAACATGTAGAATCTCACTGTGGGTCAATCCAGTGCCATGTAGAATATTACATGCACCTATGTTCTTGACTTTAGTATCACTATACCTATGACCAATGAGATGTGGTCATCAGTCAACAAACATACTAACCTTTATGCATTATAATTGTCCCATATTAATAATGCTCAATTAGGGATATTTTGGAATATAAACACTATTCATATAATCTCATTTTTAAGTCACATACTTAAAGATATTGAATACATATTACATATTACAAGGACTTTTATTATTCTAACATTTATTTCGCAGTAAATAAAGAGATAATAAATCAATATAGAAATAATCATTGGAACATAACAAAATAGTCTTTCCTAGAAGTACAACTACATTGTCTCTAGGGCACTAACACTATCATGTATATCAGCTTTCGGAAGCTATTTAATTTTATATGGGCTTACCTAGATCAAGTAATAACCAGTTCATAATCGTATCCGAAGACGTCATCAATAACCTATAAACATGTTGAGTCTGATCCAATCTACAACCCATGAAACAGAGCCCAATACTGTGCCTGAGGCGGTGGAAAGAAATTATGTAATTGGGAATCTTATTTCATAAGGATCCAAATACTCTCTCAATATGTAGACTTCTTCCCCATACATAAGGGTATGTACTCACATTGGATTTGGCAAATATCTCAAAAACCGTAAACATCTTTATTCTTATTATCTCTATTCGAATATCCATATATAAATTTAATCTTGAAACTTTGTTCTTAACAACAAATGGGCTTCAACAACTGAACATCAATTTTATATAACATTAGATTTTTTACCTTATTGACGGCTCCCACAGAGGCTTGTAGATCATGGTCCACCCCCGGGGCAACGAGCTAGGCCTTCCGAAATTCCAACATGATCCTCGGGCACCTTTTATCCGATTCCCCTTGCTTGGCCATATGCTTTCAACTTTCACGGTCACCATCAAAGCGGTGGAACCGGAAACCCGGTTGGTTTGGGGTGGTAGTTCCGAGTCAGACCTTTCACCCACAGGAGCTTCCCTGACATCATGGGCTAGTATTTTGGGTAATTCCACCCGGTGGGATTACTCGTCCACAAAACCTTCGGGCCTGATCGTGGATTATTGGTGGGTCAAAGAGGTGGGCCACAAGGTAGCCAAAGAACGTGTAAAAATAGTTGTTGTCAGACATAAAATCGGCCTTGTAATTGTCAGAAGCTAGTTTGTTAATGTCTTCTATAACTTTAGCTAAATCGCCGGGAAATACTACTCCACTAGGACCCATTTGAAGATTAAGAAACAAGATGTTTGTAGTTGCATGGAGAGATACAGGTGCAGTAGTATCTCTCAAAACTTTATGGATTTTGTAATTTATATCGTACTTGGGGTCATTCTGCGCACGTATGTTATGTGTTAAGTTATAAAATAACTCTGCCATTTTTTCGAAAAAAGGCCCCCAATATCACAATTTGAAAGCAAATGGTCCCAAATATCACAGCTCAAAAACTTGGTCCCAAATATCACTCCAAAACACAGTTGCGTGTAGCGTTTTGAATTTTTTTTTCTAAAAAACGCTAGAGCGTGTACCGTTTTGGGGAAGAGAAGGAGAGAAAACGCTAGCTACTTTGTAGAAGGGAGAACGCTAAATGAACTAACGTTTTGGGGTGGGGGGACGCCACATGAAATAGCATTTTGGAACATTTTGGAAGGAACGCCACTTCATGTGGCGTTTTGGTGGTTTTTTTTTTTTGGTTTTGTTTTTGTTTTCTCCTGAATATATATTTGCAAACAATATTAAAAACTTATAATCAAATGTTCAATCAAAATTGTATTTTTTTAATATAAAAAATCCAATTTTAATTAAATTTAAGGGTTCAACAATTAACTTTTGGGGTTCATTGTTTCCATTTTGGGTTTTAAAAATATTCGGAATGATGAATAAACAGTAAACAACCCTAAACCCTAGACTCTAAACCCTAACCAAATCCTGATTTTTAAACACGTTAGCGTTTAAAAATCAGGCCGCCGGATTCAATTTTTTAATTATAATTTTTAAATTAAATAAACAATTTTAATTAAATTTAGGGGTTCAACAATTAACTTTTGGGGTTTAACATTTCCATTTTGGGTTTTAGAAATATTCAGAATGACGTAAACCATAGACCCTAAACCTTACTTATCCTGATTTTTAAACGCGTTTAAAAAGCAGGCCGACGCGTTTAAAAAGCAAGCCGCCGGATTCAATTTCTTAATTAAAACTTTTAAATTTTATTTGTATTCCTTTGGGGTGTCAACAATTAACCTTTGGGGTTCAACAGTTCCATTGTGGGTTAAAAATATTTAGAACGACGAATAAACCATATACAAACTTAATAAATAAACACAATTTGAATTGATCATTTAATTATAAGTTTTTTAATATTATTTGTAAATAAATATTTAACAAACAAAAAAAATAAAAAATAAACCCGCCACTTATTCTAACCAAAATTCGTCTAGAGTTTTGAGTTTTCGAAACATAATTTAATATAGCGTTTTCCTTGTTTATTCGTTGAGAGCTAAAGCTGTAGTGTTTGTTTTTTAAAATAGAGCTATCTTATACACTTTTTAAAACAGCGTTTTGACATTCTAAAACACAATTTAAACTAGCATTTTAGGTTTAAAAGATATAGCGTTTTGGACTGTTACACAAAAAACGCTATTTTAGACTATATTTTAGAGTGATATTTAGGACCATCTTTCCAAATTGTGATAATTGAGATCGTTTAATTTAAATTTGTGATATATGGGACCAACACCCCATTTTTTCCGACATTTGTAACTACAACATTTTCGTTTAATGGCAGATGCCTCTTGTTAATGAGTTAGAGCGTGGTCATACTATTACGGAGCCAAAAGTTGACGGGGCCACGGGAAGCTACAGATCATAACCCACATCAGCTAACCAACTAGCTAGCTTGGACCTACTATAAATGATTAACTTTGTATAGCTGATCGACAGTATATTTTTGTTATCAATTGATAGTTCTTCTCATAATTAATCATGCCTATATTTTATGTTTATCTTTTGCTAGCTCTACCATCAGTAGTATTATCGCTATATATACTATGTGTACTGGGGATGATTAATTTTATGCGTTGGTTAACCTTTAGTGAGATCTTTTTCCTACTCTTTTGCTACTGCTGTTCTTTGTTTCAACTATTGGTAGTACACATAGATGTATGAAGTGAAAGCCTTGCTTTAGTTTTCCATCAGAGTTAACAGACAAGTCTTTTGATGTACTCCCTCCGTCCCTAATTAGTTGTTCAGTTTGACTTTTAAGTGGTCAAATTGACCAATTTTTGACCGAAGATTAAAAACTATCATTCTATTATTTAAGAAACGGAAAAGTTCATATTAAAATAGATTAGATATGCTTTACAATGATATAACTTTTTTTATTTTTTCTAAATATACAATATATATAAACTTCAGTCAAATTTTGGTCAATTTGACCGTTGAAGAATCAAACTGGACAACTAATTAGGGACGGAGGGAGTATCATTATTAAAGAGGTTTTTAAATGTGCTAACTGCTAAGAACCTAATTACTGCGATTGTTACCGATTCAGGAAGATCATTGACATTATAGTTAACAGAGAAAGAACATTAGATCTGAAATTGTAAATTTAGTACCAAAAACCCATTCCTCCACCATGACAGTCGTAGAAATCACAGGAATGGGCGGAACAGACGAAAATGTTGCATCTAACTATGTTATTAATGCAGTATCACACTAGGCACCGTAATCATATGGATAATAATAATATTCCAAAATTAATTACAGTAATGAAAATCTATACCCAGGCTCATCTCGTTCCTTAATTGGACTTGTTAGGCTCGCTAAAATTGTTTAGCCAACGCATTAGTTCTTTCTTTGAACGGAGTCGCTTTCCTGTTTTCGGCTCCACATAATACTGCAAAAAACAGTTTATCATCAATTGACCACATATTATTCTCGAGGAACCTTTTAATTTTTAAAGGTACCGCACGTGAAAAGAATGCGCATTGCGCGTACTACAAAAATAAAATAAAAAAGTTGGTCAAATATTTAAAATGTTATTCACGCATTGCGTGAATGTTTGAAACATACACTTTTCACGTATTGCGCAAAAAAAAAAAACTAAAAATAAGGAAAATGTTGTGCCCAATTCCTAGATCACTATTACCAAATTCACGCATTTGATATATACAAAGTAAATAGTAATTTGATTATGTTGAACAAATGTGTTTGATAAAATTTTCATCCACACTCAAAATTTATATTTAAATGCAACTCTATTAACGCAATGTAGCATATATACTCCACAATCAAATCCATATATACACAACAATTATTGTGTATAGACCTCAATAATGTAATATGATAATACTTGAACCAAATAAATCAAGAATTAAACTCATCATTCATAACCAAAAGTAGATTTAACCACACACATCAGTTAAAACAACACATCATTCACATTCGGTAAGGAATAAAACAGGACATCAACTTCATATAGCATTCAAGTCAGTGACAAAATCATTACCTTATCAACGACTCCAGCAGTAGCACCATTGGTCCGAGTCTGGTAGATTATCTGACAACCACGAAACCATCCCTTTTGGCCTTTCGTGCGTTTCATCCGCACCCCCTTGCTTCCCCATCTGATTTCAACTAATTTCTTGGCCCCCATCAAATCAGTGGACCCAGAAATCGGATCGGATCCGGGTACAGGCACCAGGTCGGATTCGGGTACGGACAGGCCTTCAGGACCGGATTCAATAACCGGGTCGGGAATGATTAGTGGGTCAAGCGGGTGGGGCACAGGGAAGCCAAAGAAGGTGTAGAAATAATCGTTGTCGGACATAAAATCGCCCTTGTCGTTGTCAGAAGTCAGTTTGTTAACATCTTCTATGACTTTAGCTAAATCACGGGGAAATACTACTCCACTAGGTCCCATTTGAAGATGAAGAAACAAGCTGTACAGTTGCAGTATATTTATCAACTGTGCAGTTGTATGTTGAGATACTGGGTGGTCTGAGGCGGTGACTTTCGGGGTGTTTGCAGTTTATGTTGTAATGTATGTACAGCTGGCGTTTTTATGCATGCATGTCCAGCAGTTTTATGTTGTAACTGATATATAGATATTGTTGAAATCTTTTATTTGAATTTTTTGCTAAAAGTAGAATTTAGTATCTTATGGATTTTGTAATTTATATTACATAGTGTCATGTTTGGATTTCATATATACAATGGTGTACATTTGTCTTTTGGTATCTTTTACATGAATTTGAGGTCCAATTGTTAGGAACTGTATCAATTTATTTCTTTTAAGGAATACAGGAAAATATCTATTTTAATAAAAAATATCTATTTTTGCAATCCTCATCCATTACATTAATTTTTGTGAATTGAATTTTATATTCTCATGGTTGAAATCACCATTATTATTATTAAGATGGATTTTTACCTTATTGACGGCACTCACAGCGGCTTGCAGATCATGGTCCACCCCTGGGGCAACCAGCTAGGCCTTCCTTCTCGGCCTTTTGTTTATCTTCGGGAAGGCTTTCGCAGCTTCACCCCAATCCAACATGATCCTCGTGCACGTAATAACATCCGATTCCCCTTGCTTCGCCATATGCTTTCAACCTTCCCGATCACCATCAAAGCAGTGAATCCGGAAGGCAGGTCCATTCGGGGTGGTAGTTCCGGGTCAGACCTTTCACCCACAGGAGCTTCCCTGACATCATCAGCTAGTACTTTGGGTAATTCCAGCGGGTGGGATAACTGGTACACAAAACCTTCGGGCCGGGTCGGGAATGATTGGTGGGTCAAGCGGGTGGGGCACAGGGAAGCCAAAGAAGGTGTAGAAATAATCGTTGTTGGACATAAAATGGGCACCCCTGTCGTTGTCAGAAGTCGGTTTGTTAACATCTTCTATGACTGTAGCTAAATCACGGGGAAATACTCCATCATGCCCCATTTCAAGATGATGAAACAAGCTGTTTGTATTGTATGGAGAGAGATACAGGTGCAGTTGTATCTATCTAATGTGCTGTTGTATGTTGAGATACTGAGGTGGTGACTTTTTTTTAGATATGTTACATAATTTGCATGTATGTACAGCTGGCGTTTTATGCATGTCCAGCAGTTTTATGTTGTAACTGATTGATGGATATTGTTGAATTCTTTTATTTGAATTTTTTTGCTAAAAGTAGAATTTAGTATCTTATGGATTTTGTAATTTATGTTATAATTGTGTCATGTTTAGATTTCATATGTATAATGTATAATGGTGTACAGTTGGTCTTTTAGTATCTTTCATTCTTTTGACATGAATTGATTTTCTTTCATATTTAGTACTTTTAATTAATATTTTTATTTTCATTATATCCTTATGCGTAAGAGGATCTTATCATCTTATCCATAATTTTGGTTTGGTCACTATACTACCAAAATAATCTCAACAATCGAATCTAATATTTTTAAAAATAAACGATCAAGATTATATCATATTAAAAAGAAAATTATAATCTAAAGAGGATATAATTAAAAAAGTTTGTATTAGAATTGAATTTTAAAAAATAAATTATAATATAAAAAGGATATAATTAAAAAAAGATACAATTGAATTTTTTTATTTTTAAAAAAGTTCATATTTACTATTTGTCCTCTATATTAAGATTTATAAATCAGATTTGGATGATTTTACGGCCCACACGAAGCTCACAAAATTATCTTTAATTTAGTGATGATTTAACAATTATTATCCAAATGGAAACACTCATAATATCAAGAGAAAATATAATTACGAAATTTTACATTAATCCTATTTAGTGTTGAAGAACTACGATAATCCTATTCAATGTAGAAAACCAAATGATATGATTTAAATCATTGACATACACTTTTTCATATTTTAATATAAATACACTTTTTAGTTTACATGTTAAAAAATTAATATTTTTTATGCTAACTCCATCGTTTTTCATCTTTTTATTTTATGATCTAACAGTTCTTATTTATTTTGTCGTGCTGAAAACTAGACTACCGACTATCAAAATTTTGGACAAAATCACTTTTACACTCATTGTTAAAATTATATTTGGTTGTCAGTAGAACTATTTTTAAATATTAAAAAGGATATTTTGATAATCAAAATGAAATATAAGTAGATTTCATAAATCGAACAAAATTTTTAACGTAAAAATCGTCAATTTCTTCTCTCTTTTGTTCAGCATAGTTTTAATTGGAAAATAATTGTTAAACTATCACTAAATTAAAGATTATTTTGTTAATTTCATGTGGGCTGTAAAATCGTCCAAATCAAATTTTAAGAATTCAAGATAGAGCACAAATATTAAATTGAATGTGTAAAATCTTTTATAAACATATACATACATATATATATATATATATATATATATATATATATAAATTTTTTAACAACAATTTGATATGTAAATTAATAATATATAAATATTAAAAAAAATTAATATAATTATAGATATTATAAAAGGAACCCAATATATTATATTACTAGTAATATATGAATTAAAAATGTGTCAAAATATACATATATATATATATATATATATATATATAAACATATTTGAGGTCATTAATTTATTTCTTTTGGTGAATATACTAAATACTAAAATGTTACAATACATATTTTAAAATAGACTTATTATTCAAAAATATCTATTTTTGCAATACTTTTAATTTCTGTAAGTTGCATTTTATATTTTTATTGTTGAAATCGCCATTATTATTATTATTAATATGGATGGTTGTAGATTTATAAAAAAATGACAAAATATGGTAGCTAGGTAGTATCTACTTTATGTCATCATAATAAGTTATTGGATATCTTTTGAATTAATATACTAATTTTGTTCCATAACACACATTTTTAAATCTTGTTCACTTGTCTTGCTGGCTAGTTCAGTAAAAACTTTAGGTTGTTCCTTAATTTCGAGTTAAAGAATTTTCCTACGTAATTTTAAAAATATATTATTATTATATCTGCATTGTCCTAAAGTAAGTTTTATATACTATGTCATGTCAAACATGTTTTAATAGAATTTTAATTATTAGAATCATGTATTATATGCATAATTTTATTTAGTGTACATGGTACAAAATACAAAAAAAATGTTATTTGTATCAAAATTAAAATAATTAAATGCCTAACATACACTACAAGAAAAACGGCCTTTTCCTACCGTTTATTTCCTACCGACGCATTTCCTACCAACCATTTCCTACCGTTTTTCAAGTCAAATGACTATTTCCTACCGGACCCATAGCTGGTAGGAAATGCCTCCACATTTCCTACCGAAGTTAGTAGGAAATGAGTCGAGTGGGACCCGCAAGGTCACGTCAATGTCCGGCCGCAATGAAACGACGTCGTTTCACTCATACCATTTCCTACCGTCTCACTACGGTTGGAAATGAGTGACACATTTCCTACCGACATCGGTAGGAAATGAGTGTTGTGTGCCCCAAGTGCCATGTGGCAGTGCAGCTTTATGTTTAGCATTTCCTACCGCGTGTAGGCGGTAGGAAATGCCTCGCCTATTCACCAGCAAATGTCTACTTGGCGGCTTCTGATTGGTTGACGTGTCGGTGGACATTTCCTACCGATGACCGGTAGGAAATGAGCTGTGCAAAAAATTAAAATCTTATCTACTAAATAAAAATAAAATTTGTGAATTACATTAAAAATTTAAGTAAAAAATAGGAAAAAAGATAAAATTCGAATTAAAATACATAAAAACGCAAATATTAATACTCACTATTTTTGCGATGCATGTCACACTAGATTCACTAATTTTATTTTATTTTTTACTTTAACCCCTAAATTAGCTTTCATTTCGGATTCTTGATTCGATTATTTTGAAATAAAATGTTAACGATCGAACCGTACGGGAGTCAAGATCAATCTTTTTCAATGTTATTCCAAGATTTTAAAAAAATAATAAATTTATTTGATTAGGTAATTTAACGGTCAACTAGTACTTTGACTTTAACCCCTAAACTAGTTTTCGTTCTCGATTCTTGATTTGATTATTTTGAAATAGAATTTCGACGATCGAACCGTACGGGAGTCAAGATCAATCTTTTTAATGTTATTCCAAAATTTTAAAAAATAATAAATTTATTTGATTAGCTAATTCAACGGTCAACTAGTAATTTGACTTTAATCCCTAAACTAATTTTCGTTCCCGATTCTTGATTTGAATATTTCGAAGTAGAATTTCGATGATCGAACCATACTGGAGTCAAGATCAATATTTTTAAATGTTATTCCAAAATTAAAAAAAAATTATTTGATTAGCTAATTTAACGGTCAACAAGTAATTTGACTTTAATCACAAAACTAGTTTTCGTTCACGATTCTTGATTCGATCATTTTGAAATAGAATTTCGACGATCGAACCGTACGGAAGTCAAGATCAATCTTTTTAAATGTTATTCCAAAATTTTTAAAAAATAATAAATTTTTTTGGTTGGGTAATTTAACGGTCAACTATTAATTCGACTTTAACCACTAAACTAGTTTTCGTTCCCGATTCTTGATTCGATTATTTTGAAATAGAGTTTCGACGATCGAGCCGTACGGGAGTCAATATCAATCTTTTTAAATGTTATTCCAAAAATTTTAAAAAATAATAAATTTATTTGATTAGTTAATTTAAAGGTCAACTAGTTATTTGACTTTAACCTCTAAACTAGTTTTCGTTCTCGATTCTTGATTCCACTATTTTAAAATTGAATTTCGACGATGAACCATAAGGGAGTCAAGATCAATCTTTTTAAATCATATACTAAAATTTTAAAAATTTTAAAAATTTATTTGATTATGTAATTAAACGGTCAACTAGTAATTTGACTTAAATCCCTAAACTAGTTTTCGTTCCCGATTCTTGATTCGATCATTTTGAAATAGAATTTCGATGATCGAACCGTACGGAAGTCAAGATCAATCTTTTCAAATCATATACTAAAATTTTAAAAATTTAAAAAATTTATTTGATTATGTAATTAAACGGTCAACTAGTAATTTGACTTTAATCCCTAAACTAGTTTTCGTTCCCGATTCTTGATTCGATCATTTGAAATAGAATTTTGACGATCGAACCGTACGAAAGTCAAGATCAATCTTTTTAAATCATATACTAAAATTTTAAAAATTTTAAAAATTTATTTGATTATGTAATTAAACGGTCAACTAGTAATTTGACTTTAATCCCTAAACTAGTTTTCGTTCCCGATTCTTGATTCGATCATTTTGAAATAGAATTTCGACAATGAACCATACGGGAGTCAAGATCAATCTTTTTAAATAATATACTAAAATTTTAAAAAATTTAAAAATTTATTTGATTTTGTAATTAAACGGTCAACTAGTAATTTGACTTTAATCCCTAAACTAGTTTTCGTTCCCGATTCTTGATTTGATCATTTTGAAATAGAATTTTGACGATCTAACCGTACGAAAGTCAAGATCAACCTTTTTAAATGTTATTCCAAAATTTTGAGAAAATAATAAATTTTTTTTGTTGGGTAATTTAACGGTCAACTAGTAATTTGACTTTTACCACTAAACTAGTTCTCGTTCCCGATTCTTGATTCGATTATTTTGAAATAGAATTTCGATCATCGAACCGTACGGAAGTCAAGATCAATCTTTTTAAATGTTATTCCAAAATTTTAAAAAAAATATAAATTTATTTGATTAGTTAATTTAAAGGTCAACTAGTTCTTTGACTTTAACCTCTAAACTAGTTTTCGTTCCCGATTCCTGATTCCATTATTTTGAAATTGAATTTCCACGATGAACCATACGGGAGTCAAGATCAATCTTTTTAAATCATATACTAAAATTTTCAAAATTTTAAAAATTTATTTGATTAGGTAATTAAACAGTCAACTAATAATTTGACTTTAATCCCTAAACTAGTT
The DNA here is from genome assembly GCA_036435485.1 of Saposhnikovia divaricata. Classification (NCBI taxonomy): domain Eukaryota; kingdom Viridiplantae; phylum Streptophyta; class Magnoliopsida; order Apiales; family Apiaceae; genus Saposhnikovia; species Saposhnikovia divaricata. The sequence continues at coordinate 48,724,046 of CM071595.1, read as the reverse complement.
TTTGTTCCCGATTCGTGATTCGATTATTTTGAAAAGAATTTCGACGATCAAACCGTACGGGAGTCAAAATCAATATTTTTAAATCTTATTCCAAAATATTTAAAATTTAATAAATTTATTTGATTAATTAATTTAACGGTCAACTAGTAATTTGACTTTAACCCTTATTTATTACAAAATAATTTCAACCTTTTTTATTTATTTTGTTAAACTCGTTGTATATTACTGCGCGTAGTTCCAAAAGAAAATTATGCACTTACAAATTAATTTTTTTTTAAAAAATTATTCACCATCTTTAACAACTTAGCTTCCACAACTTATGGTTGTAATTTACGGGTTATATTTAGGGTTACTAGGGTTGGACTTTATTTTTTGAAAAAAAGTTTTTTGAACGATTTAACCATACGGATCTCATTATCACTGCAAATTAGTCATGTGTGAAAAAAATTGTGATTTTTAAAATTCATATGACGTGATTTTATAAGGAAAAACCCCTATTTTAACAATAATTTGTACTAATCCATTTTTCTAGTTCTATTTTTTAACGATCCAACCATGGGAATTTCAAGATCACTGTGAATTAGTGACATTTGCAAAAACTTGTGATTTTTAAAGTTCATTTGTAAGGACTTTTTAATGAAAAAGTGATAAACAAGGTATTGTGGTAATATAATTTTAGAGTAACATTAAAACACAAGAAACACCTTAGCATAATGGTTGGAGGTAGTACATATTTCGCTGGAGATGTGGGTTCGAATCCCCGCTGTCACATATTTCATTTTTTTTTTCCATTTCCTACCGGTTTACGGTAGGAAATGGTATCATGCGGTAGGAAATGATAATTCACGAAAAATTCAAAATGAGCGCCTAAACCAAAAATTCGAAATGAGCGCCCAATCAAAATTCAAAATGGCGCCCAGAGTCATTTCCTACCGCAAGTCGGTAGGAAATGATAATTCACGAAAAATTTAAAATGACCGCCTAAACGAAAAATTTGAAATTAGCGCCCAAATCAAAATTCAAAATGGCGCCCAAAGTCATTTCCTACCGCAAATTGGTAGGAAATATAGAAGTACGGTAGGAAATGTGTAATTCAGATTTATAAAACAATAACTTTCTTCGTTCCCCTTCACTTCAACTCTCTTCTCCACCTCTCCATCTTTTAATATTCTTATCAACTCTTTTCATTTTTTTCATCTCGATTTTCATCTTCATCACCATTATTTAGGTACAAATCTTTACCCTCTTTTATATATCCATTTGATTTACATATAATATGTGTGTGTTTGTGTTAGTTCAATTTGAATAATATTTGTATGTTTGAATTACATATAGTATTCTTCAATTTGATTAGTTCAAACTTTCATTTTGTTTGCTATTTGAGCTCATTAACTTTCATTTGTGTAAGTATATATGTATAATTTTTTGTTCCATTTTTTATGTAAATTGTTAGGACTTGATACAAATTAAAAGAACTTTTCGGAAGAAGGCTAAAGAGAACTATTCGGATGAAGGCGATGTTGAAGGCAATGACAAAGACAATTATGATGACCACTTCAAGAGTGATTAGTTTAGGTTTTTAAATTTTTATTTTGCTTTGTTGTAATGGTTGTATTTTAGTACATTTGTACAAATATTTTGTAGATGTAACTTTAATTTGTTAATTTTATGGTGATGAAGGCGGATTACGATTTATGATAGATGTTTGATTTTTGGTTTTGATTGTATGCTTGTGAATTGGATATTGATTTTGTTATGCAATGTGTATGCTTTTGAATCAATGAAGAACATTTATTTTTAAAAAATTTGCCCAGTATTTCCTACCGCCTTCAAGCCATTTCCCATCGTTATTACAATTCGAAACCTAGTATTTCCTACCGTCTTCAAAACATTTCCTACCGCATTCATAAGAACGGTTGGAAACAATGAATAGCGGTAGGAAATGGCCGGTAGGAAATGCCATTTTACGAGGTGTCTGGAACAATTCCTACCGAAGTGTGCAAAAGTGGTCGGTAGGAAATGGCTCTGCACTTGCTACAATTTCCACGTCAGCAGCTGACGTGGCTGATGACGTGCGCGGGGCCCGCCCACGTGTCATATGACATGGCATCTGACATGTCGCCACATCATCGTCCAAGTTGACATGTGGGTCCCCGCCATATGGCATGTCACATCATCATGTGGGACCCACGTTGACCCGGTCAATATCATTTCCTACCAAAGTCATTTCCCACTTAAGCATTTCCTACCGCACGGGGACGGTAGGAAATGTGACATTTCCTACCGATTTTGGGTCTTTTTGCTACCGATTTGACGGTAGGAAAAGGTCGTTTTTTTTGTAGTGATACATTTATGAAAAAATGGTTAAATTATCAAATTATCAATAAATAGCTAGATTTCTAAGAAACAAATGACTCTCATCGAATATTCTCGGACCACAATAACGGTAAAGTTAGTTTGAATTATCTTTTTTTTTAAAACTAGTTTGAATTATCTTTAATATTATATTTTTTAAATTTTTTGTTTTTTTATAATATGCAAATACGGGAAACTATTGGAGAACATTGAGAGCATAAGATAAAATAGTCCAGATTTCTTTTTCTTTTTTAATTTTAAAGTAGTAAAAAATTAATTAGTTTTTTTAATTGTTTTTATAAATATACATCATGTGAGAAGTATATCCTTGGGAGCAAGCAATATTTAAATTTTAGAATACAGTAAATTATGGTAAAGTTCAAATCAAAATTTTAGATGATCTTTCATATTTCATTGTAATTTGTCAAGCAAATGTGCTATATTAGAATTTATTAGAATTATTCTATTACAGAAAAATATAATTATTTGGTGTTAATTAATTATAGAACAATAGCATAATAATTTAAAATTTATTGTTATTAAGTCGTGTGATTTATCAAGGTCATTAGCAATGTACACCTAGTTTGCGTTGTAATAATAGATGGCTAGTTCTTGAAGAAGCAAGAACATGCAAACAATAGAGTATTGAATTTTAAGCGTATTTTCAACTATCACTTGATAGGGACTTAATGCAAATCCTAATAATAACATGTATAGTAAGTCACTCAATTAACATTCCACGTGACTTCTTAATATAGAAACATGCATAGATCTAAAGTACTCTGTAATATGATTAAGAATAGAGTAGAAAAATCTGACATTTCCTTACATGGTTAAGTTAGAAGAATGTGAAATGTACTTATGAAACAATGTTATAGGTCTGAGGTACAGATTTGGGGCGATGGACCTCAATTAACGCAATACAGAAGGCAGAAGGCAGGTCCATTCGGGGTAGTTGTTCCGGGTCAGACCTCTCACCCACAGGAGCTTCCCTGACATCATCAACTAGTATTTTGGGTAATTCCAGCGGGTGGGATAACTGGTACACAAAACCTTCGGGCCGGGTCGGGGATGATTGGTGGGTCAAGCGGGTGGGGCACAGGGAAGCCAAAGAAGGTGTAGAAATAAAATGGACATAAAATACTCCATCATGCCCCATTTCAAGATGAAGAAACAAGCTGTTTGTAGTTGTATGGAGAGATACAAGTGCAGTTGTATCTATCTAGTGTGCTGTTGTATGTTGAGATACTGAGGTGGCCGGTGACTTTTTTTTAGAGATGTTACATAATTTGCATGTATGTGTACAGTTGGCGTTTTATGCATGTCCATTATGTTGTAACTGATGGATGGATATTGTTGAATTCTTTTATTTGAATTTTTTTGCTAAAAGTAGAATTTAGTATCTTATGGATTTTGTAATTTATGTTATACTAGCTTATAACCCGTGCATCGCACGGTTCCTTTTTAAATATCTATAATTATATGATTATTATTATTTTTAATATTTATACGTTATTAATTTACATATCAAATTTTTATTAAAACAATTAACATATATAAGATTTTACACGTTCAATTTAATATTTGTGCTCTGTCTTGAATTCTTAAAATTTTATTTGGACAATTTTAAAGCCCATATGTAATTAGGAAAATAATCATTAATTTAGTGATGATTTAACAATTTTTTTCCCAATTAAAATTACGCACAAAACAAAAGAGAGAAGAAATTGATCATTTTTTATGTTGAAAAAAATATATTCGATTTATGAAATCTACTTATATTTCGTTTTGATTATCAAAATACCCATTTTATTATTTAAAGATAGTTCTACTAACAACTAAATACAATTTTAATAATAATTAAGAATCGTTAAATCACAAAATAATTAGATGTAAAACGATGGATCTATCATAAAAAATATTTTATTTTTTAACATGTAAATTAAAAACTGTATTTATATTGAAATACGAAATCGTGTATGTCAATGATTTAAATCATATATAATTTGGTTATCTAAATAGAATAAGATTATCAATGTATGTCTTCTACACTGAATAGGATTAATGTAAAAATTTGTAATTATAATTTTTTTGAGATTCTGAGTGTTTCTATTTCGATAATAATTGTTAAATCATCATTAAATTAAAGATAATTTTATGAGCTTCGCATGAACTGTAAAATCATCTAAATCTATTATTTATAGATCTCGGAATAGAGTCCAAACAGTAAATATAAACTTTATTTAATATTAATAAAAAAATTAATTGAAATTCAATTGTATCCTTTTTTAATTATATTCTTTTCATATTATAATTTTCTTTATAAAATTCAAATCCAATATAACATTTTTTAATTATATCCTGTTTAGATTATAATTTTCTTTTTAATATGATATATATCCTATTTAGATTATAATTTTCCTTTTAATGTGATATAATCTTGATCGTCTATTTTTAAAATATAAAATTCGACGGTTGAGATTATTTTGGTAGTATAACGACCAAAACAAAATTATGGATAAGATCCCTCTTACGCTTTTTATATATAAAGATATAATTAGAAGGTATGATGTGATATTTTTGGTTATATATTAATGTTAGATATGATATAATTGGAATATACGATACCATTGATGTTTTTAGGTGTTTATAAAAGGTAATATCTTCAATTAAAAGTGAATGTGAAAAAAGAAAATCGACAACTTACCATTAATTATATTATGTTATTATTTATTTTAGGAGTTTTAATAGTATAGATGTCATATATATTTTCCCTATAATGAAGGGTAAATAAGTAAATTCACTACGTACCAAAAGGTACCAAAACTTTTAATGTTTCGCATTTTGTGAGGACCGATCAGTCTCGAACACGGAAACAACCATTAAAACTTGAAGCCCACCAACCCCTTAGCGTTAAATACACACAAACCCTAGCCGCAATTCGATAACCCGATTTTTATTCCACAACAACAATATTTTGTTTTAATTTTAATATTAATAATTTAATATAAATTTAATTAATGATTTACATGGTTTAAAACTTATATTATAAAATTTTAAAATAAATATGTTGTTGATAGAATTCGAACCTTGAATATAATATAAGGGGTGTTTAGGGGATTTTTTTCAGAATAAGTTAACTTATTTTAAGACAAAGTTAGAGATTCCTAACTTTTTCATGAAAAAAGTTAATTTTTTTTTTGAAACTTATAAAATCTCAAACATAATTAAATATTTGTATAAAAAAATTATCAAAGTATGAAATTTTCACCTGAAAATAAGTCCATAAGGACTTAAAAAATGTCCAGCCAAACAGACCCATATTTAATCATTAGATCTAACTATTTTGATTTTTTACTAAAAATCTAATGGTCATTATTTATAGTATACAGATTTTTATTATATTTTGTTAATGATTAGAAGATATAATGTGATATTTTTTGGTATATATTAATTATTGCTAGATATGATATGATTGGAAGATATGAAATGATTGATGTTTTTAGGTGTTTATAAAAGATAATATCTTCAACTAAAAGTAAATGTGAAAAATACAATCGACTAATTACCGTAATTATATTATGTTATTATTTATTTTAGGTGTTTTAATAGTATAGATATTTTATATATTTTTCTTTATAATAAAGGTTAAATAAGTAAATTCACGAAATACTAAAAAACGTATACCAAAAAATAAGTGCCAAAATTTTTAATGTTTCGGCTAATGTTTCCTTATTATAAAAAACGTATACATATTTTTAATATATTTTGTTAATAATTGAAAAATATGATGTTATATTTTCGGGTATATATTAATGATTGTAGGATTAGTTTGAAATTAAAAAGGTAACGTGTTTTAATTCGAAAGGAAATATTAATGATTGGAAGATATGATACGATTGATGTATTATGTTATTATTTATTTTAGATGTTTTAATAGTATAGATATTGTATATATTTTTCTTTATAATAAAGGTTAAATAAGTAAATTCACGAAATACTAAAATACGTATACCAAAAAATAAGTGCCAAAATTTTTAATGTTTCGGCTAATGTTTCCTTATTATAAACAATGTATACATATTTTTAATATATTTTATTAATAATTGAAAAATATGATGTTATATTTTTGGGTATATATTAATGATTGTAAGATTAGTTTTAAATTAAAAAGGTAACGTTTTTAATTCGAAAGTAAATATTAATGATTGGAAGATATGATACGATTGATGTTTTTAGGTGTTAATAAAAGGTACATCTTCAGTTAAAAAGTAAATGTGAAAAAAGGCAATTGACTACTTACCATTATTAATTTATATTATGTTATTATTTATTTTAGGAGTTTTAATAGTATAGATATCATATATATATTTTTCTTTATAATGAAGGGTAAATAAGTAATTTCACTACGTACCAAAAAACAGGTACCAAAACTTTTAATGTTTCGGCTTTTTTAAATAAGTAAATTCACGAAATACTAATATACGTATACCAAAAAATAAGTGCCAAAATTTTTAATGTTTCAGCTAATTTTTCCTTATTATAAACAACGTATACATATTTTTAATATATTTTATTAATAATTGAAAAATATGATGTTATATTTTCGGGTATATATTAATGATTGTAAGATTAGTTTTAAATTAAAAAGTTAACGTGTTTTAATTCGAAAGGAAGTATTAATGATTGGAAGATATGATACGATTGATGTTTTTAGGTGTTAATAGAAGGTGTTAATTTCGAGTTAAACAATTTTCCTATGTAATTTTAAAAATATATTATTATTATTATTATTATCATATTTGCATTGTCCGAAAGTAAGTTTTAAATACAATGTCATGTCAAACATGTTTTTATAGAATTTTAATTATTAGAATCATGTTGTTTCTTATAATATTCAAATACTGGAAACTATTGGAGAACGTTGAGAACATAAGATAAAATAGTCCAATTTTTTTTAATTTTAAAGTAATTAAAAGATTTGATTAGTTTTTTAATTTTTTTTATAAATATACATCATGTGAGCAGTATATCCTTGGGAGCAAGCAATATTTAAATTTTAGGGAAATTCTCGATGGTACCACTGTACTTTTGGCTTTTGCCAGTGGTACCATTACGTTTTTGACTCCTCTTAACGGTACCCTTAACAAATTGACTTTTTAACAAAAATACCATTCTGTTAGAAAAACGTTTTAGAAACGTTAAGTAGAGTAAAAAGAACATGGTACCACTAGCAAAAACCAAAAGTACGATGGTACTATTGAGAATTTCCTTAAAATATATTTGAAGAATACTGGTTGGCCCCAAACCTGTTGAAAAATTATAAGAACAATCTTGGCCATGCGATGCAGTATGCAACAAGAAAGTAGGTTGAATATTGGTCCCAAACCCTACTTAACATTTTTATAACGTTTTTCGTAAAGAATGGTATTTATGTTAGAAAGTCAATTTGTTAAGGGTACCGTTAAGAGGAGTCAAAAACGTAATGGTACCATTGGCAAAAGCCAAAAGTACAGTGGTACCATTGAGAATTTCCCTAAATTTTAAAATACAATAAATTATGAAAAAGCAAGTCAAAATTTTAGATGATCTTTCATATTTCATTGTAATTTGTCAAGCAAATGTGCTATATTAGAATTAATTAGAATTATTCTATTACAGAAAAATATAATTGTTTGGTGTTAATTAATTATAGAACAATAGTATAATAATATAAAATTTATTGTTATTAAGTTATGTGAATGTCATTAGCAATGTACACCTAGTTTGCATTGTAATAATACATGGCTAGTTCTTGAAGAAGCAAGAACGTGCAAAAATATTCGAGTACAAATTCCTGTGGAATTAACAGCTATCACTTATTGTGACATTAATAATTTACAACTTCTAGCATGAAAATTGACTTAATGAGTATATTGAAATAATGACTTGACAAATGTAAGGCTATTAAGCGTATTTTCAACTATCACTTGATAGTGACTTAAGGCAAATCCTGATAATAACCAAGTCACATGGGCTTAGTAACTCTACCAATTAACATTCCACGTGACTTCTTAATGTTGAAACATGTATAGATCTAAAGTATTCTGGAATATGGTTAAGAATAGAGTAGAAAAATCTCGAGACATTTCCTTAAATGGCTAAGTTAGAAGAATGTGCATGTGAAAATTTTTACCAGAAATGTACTTATGAATTATTGTTATAGGTGTGACATCCCACAATCTGGAGTACAGATTTGGGACCACGGACCTCAATTAATACAATACATACCTGGATATAAGCCATATATAATAATAAAATACCCCTGATCCACGATCGCATACAGGTATGAAACAAACCATTACACCATATATTTACAATCCAACCTCAGAATAAAATTGTTATACAAAATCGAACACCTCCTCTAACTGCAGAAATAGGAACGTTCGCTCAACCACAAGAACTACTCTTCTTCTCTTATAACTGGAAAATAGAATCACAACAAAGGAAGGGTGAGCCAAAATTGCTCAGAAAGTATATAAATATACCCCAATATCAAGAACAAATATAAGTTATGATCTACAAGAATTACGTCACATGCTGTGAAAGGAAACAGCTGGAGAAATTAAATATCATAATGCAAAGGTGAGTCAACAGTGCTCCGCAAGAATAAAAATGTATCAACAATAAGAACTGATATAAGTTATGTATGAATCTTGATATAAAGAAATTCAAGTTGAATATTTAGATTATAATTGGATTTTTATATATTTAAAAATAACGGGATTAGGCGGCTGATCAGTCCTACACTAACCCCGGACAATACACACAGCAAAGTCCCTCATAATGGATCCACGACACACATTGGCCTTAACCTCAGACCACGAATCTGGTCTACCCAAAAAGGGTCTCTACCCACAAAGGGTCTCCACCTAAAAGGGTCTCCATTTTAAAACATTCTAATTCTATATCAAACGCACTAGGTGTTGGAACAATCGACAACCCTTACCACATCAAATAACTGGAAAACTCACGTTCCAGAAGAACTTGTAATTAAAGAATCAATTTAAGAAGTAACAATATCATCTAATATCGACGAGATCGATACAATAAACGGGTGATAAATGAATAAACAAGATCATCAATAGGTATCGACGAGATCGATACAATACATGGGGTGATAAATTAATAAACAACAATAATAACAGGTATCGACGAGATCGACATGATAATTGGGATAATAATAGTAAAGAACAATAATCTCAAATGGTATCGACGAGATCGATACGAATAGTTAGGGTGATATCATAATCAAAGTAATTAAATAACAATTTCACTTGAACAAGAAGTGAAAGGAAACACTTGCTTGTCAAACCACGCTAAACTCATCTAATGGCTCGGCTGACAACTGGAATATAGACGCCCCTTCGTCCCGTCTACTCAATTCTATAATAATTAACTCACATTAATACATCTGGCTCATTATTCTATTTTAAGCACCTCTAATAATCACATCAAATAACAAATCGAGCATTTAAGACTCACTAGCATTTAATCCACATAATTCACATAGCACATAAGCATGTAAATTTTACAAAATAGTTCAAATAACTCATTTCGATAATTAACTGAACTCAAGAAATATTTTTAGAAGATATTTATGCCTTGCTACAGAGTAAAACTTGGCTCAAAACATTTTTGAAACAAATATTGGAATTTTAAACAATTAAACACTATTTTTAAAACATTTAAAACAGAAAACAGATTAATTAAGAATTAAATAAATCTAATTAGTTTAACTAAAATCAACTGATAACTAATTAATAAAATTATTCAATAAATGATTAAATTTATCAAATAATTTTAATTAAACTATTATTAAAAATTAATTAAGGTAATTAAAGTAATTAACTATTAATCATTTTTGAACTAAAAATAAATAAGTAAATGATTTTTAAAACCAAGTAATTAAATAAATAATTCAGAAATAATCTGAATTTTAAAATATAATTTTTGAAACCAATTTTCTGAATTTTATAAATAAAATTCAGATTTTTAAATAATTATTTAAAATATAACAAATTACATTTTTAAACAACAAGGTATACCTTTTTTTAAAGTTGATATGGGCTAAAAATAAGCCCTAGAGACACATTTAATGTGGCATTAATTAGACCCAGTATAGTCCAAACGTGGGGCCCACCAACAAGGTCCAAAACCTATTTTTAATATTAATTTCGTAATTAATATTAAGGGTAATAAACAGCTCAGCAAATAAGAGTCAAATAAGGATACTACTCCTGCTAGACTTAGCCTCCAAGGCATCCAATTCAACTTGGAAACTGATTCCTACAAGGAAGGAGTCCAGAACCTTCCTCAAGGAGGTGACTTGCCCACCAAGTCTCCGAATCCTACCATAATTCTCAGGCTTCTCAGCCTATAAAGGGTCTGACCCCTCATTCTCAGAACTACATTTTTTGGCTTGATCTTTGACATTCGTCAAAGTACGTAGGCATCTTGTGAAGGCAGATTCAGCCACGAGCACAAGAGCAACAATTAAAAGCACGAAGCTCATACACCTTGGTATTAAATACAATCAAACCCTAGCCGCAATTTAATAACCTAGTTTTTATTCCACAACATTTGGCGTCGTCTGTGAGAACGCAACATCAACCATGGTTCAAACACGAAGAACAACATCAACCTCGACTGAGGCCATACCCCTTAGCTCTGCTCCACCTGCCACTTCTGATCCGCTAATCACTACTGAAGAAGGACAATTACCCCCATCAACAGGGGCGATCATTCAACCTCTAGTCTCTCAACCCCCAGGGATGACTCCCCATATTGAGGGAACTCTACCGGTGGTCGTCCATCAAAGCCAAGTAACTAACCCTCTTCAGATGGTGGTTTCTCCTCTTGGTAACGTTAATCGTACGCTACCTCCGGGGGTACAGATCCACACTATGGATCTCCCCTTGAATACCAACCCGATGGGCTGCCTAATTATCCCCCCCGATAAAGGGAACCTTGACCAAGCGGTCATGCCTTACAGATCCGAGATCGAGAGTGTGATGACTACTCTGGTCCCTATACTGATGATTCATCATCATCTGAGGACGATGATCGAGATGAAGCCCCGAGGAGGCGACGTGTTAGCAAGGAACCTCTAAGGAGGACATGAAGTATCCATGATGGACCCCCCTTGATAACTGCTGAGAGGATCAAGGCTTATGAGGCTGAGATCTTAAAGTTGAAGGACGATATGGCGAGAGAACAAGCCAGATTGAATCAAACTCAGCCTCCTCCAACTACAGAGAGGATTCCCATTATCGACTTGGAGAGGTCTTCAAGGACACAGAAAAGAGTTGATGCCCCAACTAGAAGAACAACAAGGGTGGAAACCCCAAAGGGTAAACCCAAAGATCTGATGCCACTAGGGGATTCTGGTGATCCCACACCTCCGTTTACTGAGGAGGTGATGAATGCCCGTATTTCAAGGAAGTTCAAGATGCCGACTATTAAGGCCTATGATGGAACGGGCGACCCTGCAAACCTTGTCAGGACATTCTCAAACGCACTACTGCTGCAGCCCGTAAGTGACGCTTTAAAGTGTAGGGCGTTCCCTCAAACCTTGTCGGGCATGGCTCAAAGGTTGTATAGCCGCCTACCTGCAAACTCGATTGGCTCTTTTAAGGAGTTGAGTGCTGCCTTTGTCAGCCAGTTCATTAGTGGGAGAGTTCGTGAAAAAAGTTTTGCATCCCTCATGTATGTGGTGCAGGAGAAGAATGAGAATTTGAGGGAGTATCTCAAGCTATTCACCAAAGAGACGTTGAATATCAATGATCTGGAAAATAAGGTGGCCATGGTAGCCCTGGAACACGGAACCACTGATCTCTTCTTTAAAAGGTCTTTGGCAAAACATCCTCCTGAAAACATGGTCGAGCTCTAGCGAAGGGCCGATAAGTATATCACGGCTGAGGACAGCGTGAAGATGGAAATCGTAGGAGGCAACGGCAAGGGTTCCAATGACTCAAAGAAATGGAAGCAAGAGGAAGAGTACGACGCTAGGGACAAGTATCCCCGGACTAGCAAGGACTCTGAGTCACCACCAACGAAGGGTTTGGGACCGAGATTTTCTGATTATGCAAGGCTGAACGCTCCTAGGAGTCAGATTTTGTTAGATATTGAGAAGGATAAAGACTTTCGATGGCCGAAGCCACTTAGGGGTGACCCCGAAAAGAGAAACAAGGATCTGTATTGTAGGTTCCCCAGGGATGTGGGACATGATACGGATGACTGTAGACAGTTAAAGGACGAGATTGAATTTTTGATCCAGAAGGGAAAGTTAAACAAGTTCACCAAGCGTGAAGATCGTGGAACCCAGAAAAGGGATTATGATAGGAGAGACAATGATAGGAGAGACAATGATAGGAGGGATAACAATCGTGATCGTAACCCACAGCCCCAAGGATCGGTTATCAACATGATATGGGGAGGCCCGACAGCGGCCGGCACAACACGAAACTCTCGAAATGCGTATGGCAGAGAAGTGATGCACATCGTGGGAGAGGCCCCGAAGCGTCCTAGGACTGAAATAGCGATTGGCTTTGATGATTCAGACCTTGAAGGGGTGAAGTTCCCCCATGACGACCCGTTGGTCATAACTCCTGTAATTGGAAATTCAGAGGTGAAGCGGGTCTTGATAGACAATGGAGCTTCTGTTGATATCTTGTTTCATGACGCTTTTGTAAAGATGAGGGTACATTGACTCTCAATTGACCCCGACCAACATGCCTATCCACGAATTTAACGGAGTTGAGTCCAAGGTTGAAGGGACTATTCAGCTGCCCGTGACAATCGGGCAAGAACCTGAGGAAGCCACTCAGATGCTGAATTTTCTGGTGATCAAGGCTACCTCGACATACAATGCAATCTTGGGTAGGACCGGACTTCATGCGTTCAAGGCTGTTGCCTCTACCTATCACATGAAGGTCAAATTTCCAACCAGGAATGGTGTTGGAGAACAGAAAGGAGATCTGAAAATAGCCAGAAGTTGCTATGTGGCTGCTTTGAGAGCTGATGGAGCCGGGCAGGTACCCCCTATTAAAGACATGGATGTCCGTAGTGATGATGAACACCGAGGAAGGCCATCAGAGGGCTTGGTTCCCATACCTCTAGAGTTGGGCGACCCTAAAAAAGTTACTTATGTAGGAGCTTCTTTGAAGGAACCCTTGAAGGGCAAATTGATAGAATTCTTACAAGAAAATAGTGATGTGTTTTCTTGGACAGTGGCTGATATGCCAGGGATTGATCCCCAACTTATAACTCACAGATTGAATGTCGACCCTAACCGGAAGACAATATGGCAGAAGAAGAGGAACTTTGCTCCTGAAAGGCAAGAGGCCATTAAGCAAGAAGTTGATAAGCTCTTAGAAGCTGGATTTGTTGAAGAAATTTAGTTTCCCGAATGGTTGGCTAACCCTGTGATGGTCAAGAAAGCAAATGGGAAGTGGAGGATGTGTATAGACTTCACTGATTTGAATGATGCATGTCCGAAGGATTGTTTTCCCTTGCCGAGGATAGACATGTTGATAGATGCCACAACTGGACATGAGATGTTAAGCTTCATGGATGGTTTCAGCGGCTATAATCAGATTAAGATGCACAAGGATGACATCCCAAAGGTATCTTTCATAACTGACTTTGGTGTTTTCTGCTACCTTGTTATGGCTTTTGGTCTAAAGAATGCAGGAGCTACCTATCAATGACTGGTGAATAAGATATTCGCCCATCTGATTGGAAAAACCATGGAGGTCTATGTTGATGACATGTTAGTCAAGAGCCTATTCAAGGCAGACCATATCAAACACCTCAGAGAGGCATTCGAAGTGTTGAGGCACCGCAAGATGATGTTAAATCCAGCCAAGTGTGCTTTTGGAGTTGGATCAGGAAAATTTTTGGGATTGATGGTTTCCAAGAGAGGCATAGAGGCCAACCCTGATAAGATCAAAGTGATCTTGGACATGGAATCACCCCGTTCTATAAGAGATGTACAGAAGTTAACCGGCCGAGTTGCAGCACTGGGAAGATTTATCTCCAAGTCTGGTGACAAATGTTTGCCATTCTTTCAGGCATTGAAGACAGTGAAAAACTTTGAGTGGACCCCTGAGAGCCAGGAGGCCTTTGAACAACTGAAGAAGTACATGGCTGAACCCCCGTTGCTGGCCAAACCTAGTCCCGGTGAGACTCTTTATCTATACCTGGCGGTATCTGAGCAAGCGTTGAGTGCCGTTCTCATTCGAGAAGAGAAAAAGGTCCAGAAACCTATCTATTATGTGAGCAAGGTGTTGCACGGGGCTGAGTTGAATTACTCTCCCATTGAGAAGTTTGCCTTGGCATTGATAACGGCCTCGAGGAAGCTACGGCCGTACTTCCAGGCACATAAGATTGAAGTCCTGACGGACCAACAGTTGAGGAACATATTGCATAGCCCAAAGGCTAGTGGAAGGCTAATCAAGTAGGCCATTAAGGCTCAGGCATTGGCTGACTTCGTGGTTGAATGCACCATTAACAACCAAGAAGTCGGGGGGCAGGAGATGGTAATTACCCCTGGGAAAGAGGATAAGGATGAGGAACTTGTACCTGACCTGAAGGAGTATTGGTGCTCTATTTTGATGGAGCATCAAAAACAAAATCTAGTGGTGCAGGTTTAGTCTTGCAAAGCCCCGATGGTTTTACAGTCGAGTATGCTTTGAAGTTGGACTTTCTGACAACAAACAATGAGGCTGAGTATATATGAAGCCTTGATAGCCGGGTTTGGCTTGGCCAGAATAATGAGGGTCAAGAATCTCAAAATTTGTGGGGATTCAAGACTAGTGGTATCGTAAGTGAATGGTGAGTTCGAAGCTAAGGATGAAACTATGGCAAAATATCTAAGAGTCGTGAAAGCTGTTATGACCCAGTTTGAGGAGTGCTATGTTGAGCACATTCCGAGAGAAGAGAACGTTAAGGCTGATGCTCTGTCTAAGTTCACTTCTTTTGAGATAGAGAATTATTCAGGAATGTTTACTTCCAGGTCTTAAAAGCCCCGACCGTCAACTCAAAGTTGGTGGCTCCGATAGATGTAGGTAGCTGTTGGATGGATCCTATCAAAGCCCATCTGGAAACCGGATGGCTTCCTAGAAATACCTTGGAGGCATGGAAGCTGTCAGTGATAGCATTGAGGTATACCTTGATTGAAGGCATCCTTTATAAGAGGTCTTTTGTCATCCCATATTTGAAGTGTTTGAGGCCCCAAAAGGCAACGGAAGCTTTGGAGGAAGTTCATGAAGGAATCTGTGGACAGCACTTGGGGGGCAGAGCCTTAGCTCACAAGATAACTCGTTTGGGATTCTATTGGCCAGAGATGTTGATCGACGCACAGAACTATGTTAAGAGGTGCGATAGATGCCAGAAGCATGCCCTAATTGTAAGGCAGCCTCCTGAGATGTTGACATCAATTAATTCTCCTATCCCGTTTGCAATGTGGGGAATGGATATACTTGGCCCTTTCCCTGTAGCCTCAGCACAGAGGAAGTTTTTGATAGTGGCCATTGACTACTTCACTAAGTGGATTGAGGCTAAACCTCTAGCCAAGATAACAACCAAGCAAGTTGCCCAGTTCTTTTGGGAGAACGTCATTTGTAGGTATGGAATTCCCCGAATCCTTGTGAGAGATAATGGGACACGGTTCAACAATGAAGAGTTTAAGAAATATTACGAGGAAAATGCTATTGATCTTCGTTTTACTTCAGTAGCACATCCGCAAGCTAATGGACAGTCTGAGGTAGCAAATCGAATTATCCTTGATGGACTGAAGAAGAGGGTCGAACGCTCAAGAAACACTTGGGTGGATGAGTTACTGCCTATACTTTGGGCGTATCGCACCACTTGTAAAGTGACAACTGAAGCAACCCCGTTTCTGTTGGCTTATGTAGCCGAGGTAGTTGTGCCCCTTGAAATTATGCATGGATCACCCCGAGTTGAGGCATATGAACCGGAGATTAACGAAGAAGGCCTGAGATTAGCCCTTGATCTGATTGATGAGGTCAGGGATGAAGCAAATGCCAGGAATGTAGAACATCAGAAGAGAGCATCTTTTCATTACAACCAAAGGGTTAAAGAGAGATTCTTTCGACAAGGCGACTTGGTTCTAAGGAAAATAGAGGCCATTGGAGTTGGTCAGAAGGGAAAGCTAGCCCCCAATTGGGAGGGCCTTATCGAGTCAAGAAGACACTGGGACGAGGATCCTACAAGTTAGAGACATTGGAAGGAAACGAGGTGCCACGTACCTAGCATGCTTTTAACCTGAAGATTTATTATGTTTAAGTTATCCTTGTAAGGACTTATCTTTTTTATCTATTTAATAGGAGAAGTAGAAATAAGGCTCAATGAAACCGTTTCAGGGCCTAATGCCCCGAGTAGGAGACATATTATCTATGTAAGGGTTGAACCCATTTTATCAACATTCTTCGACTGCTTAATAAAGTTTGTTTGGCTTTTCTTCTGAGTCACTTCTTTTGTTAATATAAACACGAAAGACAAATGTTGAACCAGCTTATGAGTTTAGTACCAGCCAAGGGGCCAAGTACCCAAAAAATTCTAAAGCTTAACAAACTATAAGCAAAGGCGAGAAAATGAACACAAAAGAAACTAATTGCATAAATAGTTAAGTTAAAAGGTTACATAAATAAAAACCCGAAGGCTATTGA
Organism: Saposhnikovia divaricata; assembly: GCA_036435485.1. NCBI lineage: Eukaryota > Viridiplantae > Streptophyta > Magnoliopsida > Apiales > Apiaceae > Saposhnikovia > Saposhnikovia divaricata. The sequence continues at coordinate 48,706,959 of CM071595.1, read as the reverse complement.
GTTAAATTGCAAGAGCCAAGAGTTCTGATAAGCGAAAGAAAAATAAATAAAGCTTAAGAGGCCTTAGGGACCTCCTTAGCATGAGAACCATCCTCGGAGCCGGTGGCTGTAGTGGATCCATCCGCAGCAGAATTAGTAGGGCTGGACCAAACCAGAGGAATTTTAGGATCCAAGACTGAAGTAGTAGCATGCTCCTTGACCAGAACATCATCCTCCGCGAATAGCTCTTCACTGGAACCTGGCTCCTCAACTAATAATGTGGTAGGAAGATGAGGGCTCACAAAGTCCGAAAGCTGGAATAAGCAAGGATGGCTCCTCAGAACAGCCTCAAGAGCCTTGTTCCACCCCTCAGTAAACTGACTAGGAAAAAACATCTCATCATGCTGATCCATAAGACTCTTGTACTCAGCTGAATCCAAGTAGTCATCAATCAGCTTTTCATTGTCGTCCTTCAATGCCACTAGCTCTGCCTGAGCACCAACCAACTCCTCCTCCTTCTTTTTCAGCTGCTCCTCTAGCTGATGGATGTGTAGACTCCTCTTCTGGGACTCAGTCTCAAATCTCTTGGCCTTTTCCTTCCAAGCCTTGGCTTGGTGGAGTAAGCTCTGGAAATGGACGTTAGCCTGTACAAAAACAACAGAGTGGTAACACAAGAATAAAACAAAGAATATGAAAGTTTTGGAAAAATAAAGTTTGAGACTTACAACAGCTAGAGCTTGAGAGCCGAATGCTTCTGACTCCCCAATACCTCCGTTCATGACTAAATCTTTGTAGTCTAGTGGGGTGATAGAATTCAATGACCAGTCCATGGCATGCTTGGTCGATCCGACGACAGAGTCCCGCTTCCTGAAGCCCCAAGAGGGCCTAAAAACAGCAGATTGGACGTTTACTTGAGAGCTCCCCTCCACTTCGGCTATATCACCAAATCTAAGGTCCACTTTTTGGACCTTATGAGCACGTAAGAACCCGAGCTTAGTTCCTTTCTCTCGAGGATCGACGTTCCTCTTTGCCTGGACCATCTTGGAAGTTTCGGTATTAGGATCAGGGGAAGCTTTCACAAGCATCTTTGCAACTGAAATGACATAAATGGAAACACAATTGAATAAGTCAAGCATGAAAATAGAGAAAAAACAAAGGCTGGAAAGAAAGTTACCCCGTTCAGAAACTTGTGAAAGGCCTACTACCCTCAAAGATTCTTCATTTATGAGGCATTGGCAGGTTATAGACATACCATCCCCTTTGGTTAAGGTGTCAAAAGAAGCTTGATCCTCGGTACTAAGGGTGATCCCCTTAGCATTCCCATCTGAAACCTTCGAAAAGGTTTTTCTAAAGAGAGTACCCCAGTCACCACCCTCCCACTCAAGATAAGCAAACTCTTTCTTCCAGCCAGGGTTGTTGTGTGGTACTGATTTACCATTAAAGATAGGGGGGACTTTGGGACAAAGTTTGAACTCATGAAAAGGGAAACGGAGGCCCGCTATTAAGCACTCCCTATAGATACACAAAGCATTGGGCCTCCAATGACAAGGCCTGTCACCTGGCCCAGCTGGGACAAGTTTATAAGGTTTTCTAATTTTATATAACTTGTTATATCTAATAATTTCATCAGTATCGTGATATGTATTACAACAATCATACGCATCTAACTCGGCTAAGGTGGGATAGTCATCTGCTCGTTCATTTAACATATCTAAAAGAGATGTGTAAGGAGAACGAATTTTGATGGTACCTTTGGAAGAGGCTGAGTTCATTTTCATAAGGCGAGCTTGAGCTTTGTCCGCCATTGATGAAAGCTTGAGATCCTCGACTTAAAATGGAGAAGATGACCGGAGAAGAAGGCCGAAATTGGCAGAGAGAACTTTGACGGAGACTTGAGAGAAAATTACTAGCTAAAAGTGAGAGAAGTGTGGAGTAGAAATGAGAGTGTGAGAAGTGAACTCTCCACTCTCACTCTTTTATAGAATTCTCTGACCGGTTGAAATACTTGCAAACGGTCAAAAATCCTACAATGACCGGTCAAAATGATAGAATTGACCTGTTAAAGGCCCGTGAAGTCGGCTCAATTTGAAAAGGCCCAATTCTGGAATGTTCCACAAAAATATCTAAGATATTTTGCAAGAAAAATCTGAAATATTTTGGAAAATATTATGGAAATCATCGAAGCTTCTGGAATTGGGCTAGGTCAAAACTCACTTAGGCCCATAGGCCCAACAAAACAGTAGACTCAATAAAACAGGCCCACTAGCGAAGAAGGCCTGGATATCGATCAGAATTTTAGTCGAATCGATCACAAATTCTAGTCAAAAATACATTCGACGAGAAGAAATTTTGACGCTTAATTCGATCAGATTCCTGGTCGAAATGACCAAGAATCCTGATCGAAAGTGTATTCGACGAGAAGAAATTTTGATGCTTAATTCGATCAGAATCCTGGTCAAAATGACCAAGAATCCTGATCGAAAGTGTATTCGACGAGAAGAAATTTTGATGCTTAATTCGATCAGATTCCTGTTCGAAATGACCAAGAATCCTGATCGAAAGTGTATTCGACGAGAAGAAATTTTGATGCTAAATTCGATCAGATTCCTGGTCGAAATGACCAAGAATCCTGATCGAAAATGTGTTCGACAAGAAGAAATTTTAACGTTTAATTCGATCAGAATCCTGGTCGAAATGACCAGGAATCTTGGTCGAAAAAGTCTTCGAGCAGAGAATAACTGAACGCATACTTCGACTAGAATCCTGGTCGAAATGACCAGGAATCCGGGTCAAAAAACTTGTCGACCAGGGATTCACGAAGGCCTTAATTCGACCAGAATCCTGGTCGAATTCCTGGTCTAAAATCTTGGTCGAAATAAATAAATACTGGTCGAAAATTGATACTAAAAATTGATTTTTTTGAAAATACCTGTGGTTGTACAACTCCAAAAAAAGAAAAAAATATATATGATACGGGAAGTACTATGGATGATTTCTTCATATGAAAAAGGCAAAATTCAGTAACCAAGGTTATTAGAAAATTGCTCAAGCCTCGAACAAGGCAAATCGTTGTAAATATGTAGGTCGCTCCACACTTTACAAAAGACGATATTCGTGAAACACTAGTGTATAATTATGAACCCTGACCCGAGTCTCGAGAAAGGCCATTAAAACTTCAAGGAAAACCTGATCAGTTTTCCTAGAAGTTGGGGGGCAAATGATATGGGCTAAAAATAAGCCCTAGAGACACATTTAATGTGGCATTAATTAGACCCCGTATGGTCCAAACGTGGGGCCCACCAACAAGGTCCAAACCCTATTTTTAATATTAATTTCGTAATTAATATTAAGGGTAATAAACAGCTCAGCAAATAAGAGTCAAATAAGGATACTACTCCTGCTAGACTTAGCCTCCAAGGCATCCAATTCAACTTGGAAACTGATTCCTACAAGGAAGGAGTCTAGAACCTTCCTCAAGGAGGTGACTTGCCCACCAAGTCTCCGAATCCTACCATAATTCTTAGGCTTCTCAGCCTATATAAAGGGCATGACCCCTCATTCTCAAAACTACGTTTTTTGGCTTGATCTTTGACATTCGTCAAAGTACGTAGGCATCTTGTGAAGGCAGATTCAGCCACGAGCATAAGAGCAGCCATTAAAAGCACGAAGCTCACACACCTTGGTATTAAATACAATCAAACCCTAGCCACAATTTAATAACCTAGTTTTTATTCCCCAACAAAAGTAAAAAGGTAAAATGTTCAAAACCATTTTATTCTACCACAACTGCTGAAAAACGGATTCAAACCGGGTAAATGGGTCGTCAAGAACACAGAAATCCGGCCAAAAATCAATTTTCGGTAAAGTTGTAATACTTTGCACAAAGAAACCGGTGCAACTACTTTGACGGTTACACCTTCCCACGCTACTATATGTACTAGCTTATAGTCCAGGCAAAGCACGGGCTACTTTTAATTTTTTTAAATTTGTTATAGTGTAATATAATATTATAAATATTAATTTTAATATGTTATTGGAAGAATTCGAACCTTACATCTTTGTATATAATAATTTTTAGTATTAAATATAAATTAATATGTTGTTGGCGGGAATCGAACCTTGGACCTCTGTATATAACAACTTTTAGTATTATTATATCTAACGGTCATGATCTATTTGAGTTGATGATCTAACGGTTGTGGATGAGGGATAACCAAAAATGGGGAGAACCAAAAAAGGGGTTAACCAAACTACAAATTATACACACTTTTGCTTATTATAGTATAGTATAGATTAGTGTGTTACCCGACCTTCTTATGTCAATAACTCAAAGTAATCAAAACGAAGACCATCTTTTCGGAAGACTATTTTACCTAATGTCATCACATACCATGTCAAATGGAGAGAAACCTGATTTCCAAATAGATAACATTACATTCAATGTTGACCAATACTTCTTGTATTCAAATATTGTTATGCAATCTTAAGATCGTACCTAATCTCCCTCTCCTCTGCACTATCTCATACTCTACTATCTTGTACTTTAGGTCATTTTGCAACTTGTATATTATGTTTTAAGTTATAAAGAAAGAAATGTGAGAACTCATTTATATGTTGTGTACTTTTGGATTAGTCTTGAATCTATTACGTAATTAACAAAACATTTATGGAACGATGTTCTTTAGAACTATGTGAATACCTCTCATAAATAATTATGTAAGTACGGGTTTTATATGCTTAGTATGCAAGGGTATAAGTACGAAAAACACCCATAACTTAATCGAAGATAACATTTTTTTCGGATCAAGAGAAGACTTTTATGTAGAACTCACATTAAGTTCCACCATCTATCAACACAAGACAGTAATCAAAGTAATATATAAAACATAAAAAAGAATGAATTTTGTTGGCCAAGTGAAAAAGATTTTTTTCTTGTATGTATTGATATATATATGTTTTGTGTATACAATATATCACAATCAATAAAACCTATCTAATTCAATACTGTTTAAATATTATTATAACCACGGGTCTAGTTTAAGAATTAACCTAAAAATACTTTCCAAGTCGTTTCACAACGGGGAGTTAAATCCTTCCCGTGGTAAAATAATCCCTTCCCCTACCTCAATAAAGAGGCTTTCTACACCTCCAAATCTAATATCCACCGTTCAGAATTTAGATATGAGTCAGGAAGATGTTGTCCAAAATTCAGGACGATTCGATCGTTGGAACTCCGAAAAATATAAAGACAAAACACCTAATGCAACAAGAAAAAATTCTATGAATTTTTCAAACTAGCACCAAAAACTTGCCCGACCTTTTAACCTCATAATTCTCCACCTCGTACATCATTTGATAGAACTTAAATACTATGAAAGCTTTGATATTTAAACCCAATAGGCTGTGCAATATTACCATAGTTGCATACATACCCTTAACCGTGGGATCAAACTAGCCATCGTGGTTCACACCATGGGGTGAAATCTCCATATAACCCCAATGATAGGTCCATATTTTTTCATATTTTTAATACCTATTTTATCTCCGTTTTCGTAATTTTATTATTTAATAAATTGTTTTATTTTGTTTTGTAGGAAAATAAATAAAATCAGATTTCAAGCAGAAAAAGGTGAAAAAGGCAAGGAGGTGGAAAATACTTGAAGTCAAAGAATTTAGAGGAAAAATCGATTAGTTATTGGAGAAGAAAAGGAAATTGAAGAAATTATATTCAAGATCGAATTGTAATCCTAGGACCCAAATGCAATATTTTTTTCCCTATATATAGCGATTCTCTCTTGTATTTGAGAACCAATTTAGACACCTTAATTTTATTGATTGTTTAATTTTCTTTCTGTTGGCTACTCCACATTCTTCGATTAATAATATATTAATCCTTACTTTTATTTTCACCTCGTCTTTCTTGTGAACCTGCGTTAAGTAATAAAAGTTTATTAAGTTCATATCTTTGTTTTCAACGGATTAATTAGCTGCCATTCACGCTGTAGACTTACTTTTCAAGTGAATTGATTTTATTATTCACGTATTCAATTGGCCACCTTTTATTAGTTTAATCATATAATAGCTTATATTATTTCATAAGATCATGTTTAATACGTATTATATGTATAGTTGTTTAATTAGTTTAATTATTATGTCTAGCTAATTTTCTTGCCCTAGGATGAAGATGAAGTTAATTTAATTGCTCTTGATTTCTTCTCGTTCCTATTAACTGATTCTCATAATTTTTCTTGGTGCTTAATTGTTCAATTGACAAAGTGATTTTGATATATAATTGTTACCAAATTTATTTTTCATAGCCTATGCTTGCTCCTTAAAGTTTTGATAGTTTATTGTTAGATAACTAGTTTCATAGTATATGCTTGTCTCGTTAATTGATATATCTTATTTCTGAAGAAAGAGAATTGATTTTAGGGCGAGTTGATATTAATTGTGATTGATTAACGGATTCGGATTCCTAGGTTTTCCATATTATTTGATAATCTTTGCTAATTAGGTTAATTAAATCTCATCTCAAATCTTATTGTCTAGTTCGCCTGAGTTAATTGTTAGGGTTTTGAAAATTCATAGTCTCTGAGGATCGATCTGTATTTGCTACAATTAAACACTGTGCGCTTGCAGTTATTTTACACATCAAGTTTTTGGCGCCGCTGCCGGGGACTATTGCTAATTTTCACTCCTTGATATTAATTCTTCAGATTAGTTTCTTGTTTTCTTTTATTTTTTTTAGGGAATAGTGAAGCGGAGAAAAGTTTGGACAAGGAGATCATTCGAAGGCCTCGCTGTCTCTTTTGAAATTTTTGGAAGCGCTTTTTCGGTATTCCGTATCACCACTCTCTATTTTTCTTTCTTTCTCATTATTGAAAAAACACCAAAAAAAAATTAAATATTTAAAAAATCCAAAAATATTAGTTAGTTAATTGTTTGTTAAAAACCAATTTACTGCATCATTCATTATCTCACATAGGAGCACATCATTTAGATTTCTTTATTGTATTTATTGTTTTCCATCCTATATAACTGTGGTGATTGCTGGAGGAAAGAGGTACGTACAATTTAGAATATAACACGTAGTGTAGAGCATCCATAAATGTTTACTTTCTTGTTCTTTGTGTGTTGCATCATTCAATCAATCTTAAGGGTGCCACCCAATTACAAGATAAGGTGAGGGATTTCATCACCAATTTCTTGGCCCACAAATCATTAATTCGTTCATCCTGCATACCCTTTTCCTTAATAAAATATAGTAGACGTTGGCCCCTAGGATTTGGCGCTCAATTAGGAAGAGAATCTAGGAGGAACAAAACTCAACACTATTGGAGCTAGGAACAAATCACTAAGTATTCTTTCGTTTGGTGAGTAGGCAAGCGTGACGCTTACCTGGCTAATTTGGATTGGTGTCCAGAAAGTTGTTTAGCCTATTGGCAATGCTTGCACCTGCCTGACCAGTCAGGACGAATGCTTTTTGAGTTGTGACTTTTAGTAGTATCTTATTGTTAGGAACAAGGTCTAGATTTTTCTTAGGATAATATAGATTTTTCTTTTTAATTTTCCATTTTTTTAGGTGTTTACTTATAGCTCTTCTTTGCTACATGCTTATTTGTTTACTTCTCTTGTATGCAAAGTGCTTGGGTTCGAGACACTACATCTATATTAGTAAGACAAACCAATCTGTCATCTCCTAAAGTAGTAAGACAACTCTAGTTCTCTTCACCCACTAGAATTGGGTCAAAAGAATTAAAAGTTCCACCCGTAGTCATGGTTTTTTCACTTAAAGACCGTTGTTACCCCGCTCGTACTGCTCAACCCTCATGCATAGTCTTACTCGCAGTAACCGCGAATAATTTTGAAATAAAACATCACAACATTAGCATGTTACTTAGGTTTGCTGGGGTAGAGGGTGAGGATCCATATCTTTTCATTCGAGAGTTTGAGGAAGTGTGTGCATTGAAAAAACTTCAACAATTAAGTGAGGATTCCATTAGGCTTAGACTTATTAACTTTGCCTTAAAAGAAGATGTTAAACAGTGGTTGTATAGTCTACCCATTAATTCTATTTCCACATGGGAGGAATTTGTTGCTATATTTCTTAAAAAATATTTTCCAATCCATAAAGCAAACAGACTTAGGAATGAAATCAACCAATTTCAACAAAATCGGAATGAGTCTTTTTGGAAATATTTTGATTGATTTAAAAAGCTGTTGTCTAAATGTCCTCAACATGGTATAGAAAAATGGAGACTTTGTAAAATTATTTATGAAGCCTTAGATAGCCAAACCACTGCTTTGTTAGAGTCTATGTGTAATTTTAAGTTTATGGATAAAAATGAAGATGAAGCTTGGCAATTTTTTGAGGAGTTAGCTGAAAGAACAATGTTGTGGGAGTCAACTAGGGAACCTAATCAAAAAACTGAAAATCTAACTCATCTAAGGTCTTACACGTATTTGGTAATTCTATTGCAACCGAAGCAAAGTTAGCTACACTCACTAGACGTCTAGAAGCCTTAGAAACCAACAATGTGTCCTCTCAAATTTCTCTCTCTGCAAATTGTAGTTCTCCTAATCATGTGGTAGAGAATTGCCCTGAAATTGAACATGTCAATTCCATGTTTCAACCTAGAGTTAGGAAGGATCCTTATGCACCTACATACAATCCTGGTTGGAAGAGTCATCCCAATTTCTCATGGAATCAAGGTCAGTACAATAAGTACAATTAAAATCCACAACCTGTTTTTCAAAAGCCCAATCCTGGTCCATACCCAACTCAAAATCCTAATTCATATCCTCCTCAAAATCTTCGTCATTATCCAAACTCAATCCCCATGAAGCCTCCTGGTTTTGCTGAATCAGACAAGAGATCCAATTCTTTAGAAAAGAGTATTGAGGCATTATTGAAATCTCAAGCTAATTTAACTCAATCGCAACAATCTTTCATGCAAACCATGACCCAAGATAGGCAGCTACTAAATTCTAACACTCGAGCCATATCTAAGCTAGAGGTCCAAGTTAGTCAATTGGAAAACACAATCAGTGAGAGAGAGAAAAATCGATTTCCTAGTAAACTTGAGACTAATCCTAAATTTCATCCAAATCAAAAGTCTCATGAAAATGTGAATTTTGTTATCTCTCTAAGATCTGGTAATCAATTCAATAATCATGCCGGTGTCAATACTCAAGAAGAAGATAAGCTAACATCTGAACCAAATCCTTTGCTCTTGAATCCTAGTCTTAAGCAATCTTCAAATCCCGAGAATACTGAAGTAGATAAATCCGATGAGTCATCACCTTCCGATGAACCACCTTCGAAACCCCAATCTGATGTTTCTAATGAAAAAGTCTTTAAGCCAAAAGCCCCGTTTCCTCAAAGACTTACTTCAAACAAACAATTTGCTCAGTTAGACAATATTTTGGAAGTCTTTAAGCAAGTCAAGATTAACATTCATCTTTTAGATGCGATTCAACAAGTTCCCTCTTATGCTATGTGTCTAAAAGATTTGTGTACCCATAAAAGAACCACTCATGTTCCTAAGAAATCTTTCTTAACATCTCATGTTAGTTCTATCTTGTCAAATCAAATTCATGTGAAGTATAAGGATCCTGGTTGTCCTACCATCTCTTGTGTGATAGGTGATACTTTCATTGATAAAGCTTTACTCGATCTAGGAGCTAGTGTGAATCTTCGTCCACTATCTGTTTATCAAGCCTTGGGTTTAGGTGAACTTAAGAAGACTAGTGTCACGCTTCAGTTAGCTGATCATTCTGTAAAAACTCCAACAGGTATAGTGAAAGATGTGTTGATTAATGTTGGTGATTTTGTCTTCCCCGTAGATTTTGTTGTTCTAGAAATCGAACCAGTCAAAAATCTCAAAAATCAAATTCCTATCATTTTAGGAAGGCCTTTTCTTACAACATTTAATGCTTTGATTAAATATAGGAATGGTTCGATGAAACTCACTTTTGGAAACATGACGATAGATCCTAATGTATTTAATGTAGGAAGTCAACCTAATGAGCTTTTTGAACAACCTATAGGAGTTAATTTGATAGATGAGGTTGTTTTATGGTCGAATCTTGAGAATAGTGCAATTGAGTCTTTTCTTGAGAAAGATGTTTTGTTAGAGTATGAGAGCAATAAAGTTCATGAGCTTTATAGAAGTTTTACTTCTGATCTGATGTTAGATGAATTGAATGCCATTTGTTCTAAGAATGAAACTCAACTTGAGGATATTTCTTTTGATCCTAGGTCCGTTGTTAAGACTTCTGTTGGTGAGCCACTTACTTTTCTTCATAATCTATCTTATTCCATTCTTGATTAGTCTTTGGTAGTTGATAATGAAACTCATCATGTTCTTTCTTGTGACTTAGTTCATGACCAAGAATTTATAGTGATTAATGTGCTTAAAAAACATAAAGAAGCGTCTAATTGGTTTATGAATGATGTTAGGTGTATGAGTTTCATTCGGGTGCATGATCATATCTCTCTAGAGGATAATCAATTATTTGTGGGTGTGTTTCACATGTTTGATGATTGTGTTACATGTGTTATTTTTCCTCGATCTGGTATTGGTTAATATATCTATTTCATAATGTATCTCCCATATAGTCAAGTTTAGGTATGAGGGAGTGTGTATGTGTGCATATGTGTTTTGTATGTGTGTGTTTGTGTGTGTGTGTGTGTGTGTTATAGGTAATAATGTTTCTTCGTCATGCCTTTATCAGGTATTCTCGTCCTTTTACTTTGTCATTTTTTCTCATTTGAATACATTGAGGACAATGCATGATTTAGGTATGGTGGAGGGATTTAGTAGTATTCTTATTTAAAAAATCCAAAAAAATTTGAAAAATACAAAAACCCAAAAAAATTGAAAAATGAAAAAAAATCAAAAATAATTCTAGCCTTGTGAAATGATTACTTGTTAAAAGTTGGCTTGATGCACCCTTACATGCTATAGTACTCTTGTGTTTCTAATGCTTTTGATTGAGAAGTGATATGCTAAGTTCTTGTTCACACACATACACTAGCGAGTTGAAACTAGTAGACTTATTGAATATTGTAAGTTATTAAAAGGACATGAATATGTGCAAGAAAATTTGTTTTCATGCTTTGAGTACAAGTAGGTGCATTAAAGAGACTTTTGCTTGGGATTGATTATGTTTTACCACCAAGTGAGATTTTGAGCCTATATGCATATCTTTTGCATTTTATATTCTTTTGCTTGAGTGTCCACATATTGTTTGCATTGCTAGCACTTGTTCGAGACCTTTCTTGAAATGCATGACATTATTTGATGATAAGATGATAAAGGCATTTAGGAATAACCTATTATTATCCAAATTACCACACCCTTTATATATGATAAATTAGTTATCCCTTTGAGCTTTATCCTATTTTTTTTCGGTGACACACCACATTACTTATCTAGACCTTTTTCTTGTGTAGCCTTACATATACTTGATCCCAAATGTCAAAGGCTAGTAGGAAGTTGAGGGAGTAATAAGGTGTGTGAGATGGGTTACTTTTGTTTATTACCTTTGGGGAAATATTTGGTTTTTTGCTTACTTGTTAGTCGTTCAAGAATTTTTTGTAGAAGGATTGTGGTTGCGTATATATTTATCTTAGTTTTAAAAAAAAAAAATTGAAAAAAAAATAATATGAGAGCATACTTATGTTTCTGTGTTTTTTGTGATCCTTCTTCATTCGACTAGTCAATCATTTTGTTGGAAGAAAAAATAAGAAAATTAGAAAATATGTGTGGGGAGGATGTATGGTGTTGTGTTTGATTTATAATGGTTCCTACTAGCTTTTGACACTTCACCTTATTTGGATTTACTTGACATACCTTGTCCCTAGCCCCGTTACAACCCAAATAAAGACCTTTTGATTATCATCATTAATGTATGTTGTGTTAAAGTTAGATTGATACCAAATGTCAAGCATGCTTATGATTTTGTTGGAATTGAGTAATACACCTTAGCCTTGTTCTTGAGTGAATATTTTATTGTGAGTGAAAGGTGAGTTGTTACTTGTTTTTGCATATGAGATCCCAAGTTTTGACTCTAAGATGTACTCTTGTTGGCTTAGCATGGTTACCAACTTCTTTTTACACTTGACATGGACTTTTGAGGACCTATGCATATTTCTTTGAGTAGACTATGTGAATACTTGCACCGTACACACCAAGACATTGTAAATTCGCTTTGATTTCTTAAGTTGATGTAGCATGAGATGACTTGTATGTGTGGTCTTGCATTGAGCAATCTTTTACATGAGCTAGATGGATTTTATGAGTACATTCACTATAGGCCCTCATGAGGCCTCACTCGTCCACTAAGGTTGCCTAGGAGTTTAAAAGGCTTGTTGCATATGCCAAATGCAACCGTGATCACCTACGGAAGTGGTATTATATATTAGATAGTATTTTATTTTATTTTTTTCTCAAGGACGAGCAAAAGATAGGTATGGGGCAATACCGTCCCGAAGGGCAATCAACACCGGATGATATTGTTCAAGTTCAAACAATGTTGAACCATACTCCTTGTAGGCAATGAGACTAAATCCCAAGTTTAGTTCTTTTTCAGAGACTCCACGATCTCTTCTTCCTTTGATGCCAACCAACAGTCACTATCAATATTCTAAATAGCTTCTTTAAAAGAAATAGGCTCATCATCCTCCACAGAGAATACATACTCTACCAGCCGTAGTGTTGTCTGACCCAAGATTTTAAACTTGTTTGTAAGCTCGTTTTGGCCTAGATATTATTTCTCTTTTATTTTGCATTGACATTGTCTTGGAAATATATATTCTTGGAGATTGTTATGTTGATAAATTTATATGTTCCATTTCTAGATTACCGAAATTGTGATCATAGAAGTCTAACTATTGTTTAGCTAAATTCAATTTATTAGTTTCACTTTAGATTGACCCCAAGTAGCATTCCTATTGAGCAATATCCGCTCATTCTTGCAAAAATTTGTTTTGTTAATTTACCTGTTTAACTCAAAGAGAGTGAAGCAAGATCTCAATTAAATTAAAAGAAACGAAGATAAATAGGTTGTTGATCGCTGTAAGAAAGTCATGATGTGATTTGGAAGTTTGATTTGACGCAGTGACTTAGTGAAGATTGGATGCAACCATTTAAGGTAAATTTCATGGACTAAATTATGTGTAATGATTATTGGTTTAGTTTGGAAGCAACTGATTTGTAATGACCAAGGTTCAAGTGATATAAGCTAAATTTAAGGTGTTGCTCACTTTGTTTCTTAATCAGAGTCATCTACCTCACCCACTGTCTCTACGTAAGGCATAACCTTCTTTGAATGGATTTTCTTGCCAACTGTTGGCTCCACATAATACTACAAAATGTACAGTTTACTATCAATAAAGCACAACAATATACTTTTGTGGGAATCTTTCAATTTTAAAGCTATAGCACGTTACTAGTAGTTTAAGACTTGTTATCAACTTTTTATGATATAATCTAAGAAGATATATGATATATTTTTACATAGTATAAACAAGGCCTACCCTAATCACAACAAAATTAAACCAATTATAAAGGAAAGAATGCGGAGACCTTAAAGAAAAAACATAAACATGTAAAATTTAAAAGAAAAAGCATGGTTGCAAAATCGCCAATGATTGACAAATTAATAAAGACTGGTAGTGATGTGTCATACCAACTGACCCACCTCTAATGACAAAAAAAGAGAAACATTATAGTAAAAAAACATTTTTCATGTGCATTGCACGAAACTCAAAAAATGGTAGAAGTTGTTCAGATGTTCAAACCATGCATTGTGCAGACAACAAAAGAAGATTAAAAAGGGATGTTCAATCTGATTCCTGCATCGGCATTTCCACATTATTCACACTTTGTGTACATTAGTATAAAACTGGCTTTTTACGTCGGTGAAATAGGTCTTATACGTCGGTTAAATGGCGACGTATAGAGGGGCGACATACAAAGTCACGAGTCTTTTACATCGGTTAAAAAGGATACGTATAAAGTATAAATATACGTCGCTAAAAAGCCGACGTATAATGTTGAAAAAGTCGAGGTATAATGTAGAAAAAAGCCCGACGTATAATGTTCAGAAACATCGACGTATAATGTCACTAGTACAAAAATGATTTTTCTATTTCTCTGTACCCATTCCCAAAAACCTGCTGAACAATGTATAAACATACTATAACAAAGTTTTGTCCAACCAAAAATCATATCTACAAGAAATAATACTCAAGAATCAACTTCAACAAGAATAACAAGCATCTCCAATAGTGCTCTGTCATTTTCAGTTGTCGAAGATAACAAGATCAAGATAACTCCGTATCTCTTGCAGCCGATCATTCAGTCCCTTTAATGTAATAACCCTAACTTTAGAAATGCTACAGTGATTAAATGAATAGTAAATTTTAAGGATTTAGGGAAATGGGATGTAGGTACCCTACCACTGAAACAGGAAATGAATAATCAGAAACCATATTAGTGAGGTACTCTGAAAATAAGTGACTCGAAACGATGACGGATTTCAGAAATTCCTGAGTGTGGATTTTAAGGATTTTCAATTTCAATTGAGACTCTATGGAATGTGATATGAAGGAGTATAGAAATATTAAATGGTTTATATCTTGAGGAAATAGTAAAATTAGGTTAAACCAAGGAATGATCAAGTTAAGGGAATGTCAAGGGAATTTGGATTGTTAAACGATTTCAAAACCATTTGGATAACGAGGTATATTCGAAAGGAATCATAACTAGACAAATATAGAGACTAAACAACCAAGCTTAATATCATAACAAGGATATACACACCACATTAGTATTTAGCAAAATCATTAAAACACTAAATAGGAAATCAAAAACAAAAATCACAAGATCATCCAAGAATGACATCACTCTTTACATCACTTTCCACTAACTTTAACCAAGGGTTAATTAGTAATTTCACCATGTAATTATCTATAACATGCTAAAAGACTCTAGAACTCTCAAGATTAGTCAAGATAAGAGCTAGCCAACATAAAATCTCTCTATCTTCCACACTTTTCTTATTTTCGGCCAAAAAGACAACAGGTTAGTAAATCAAGCATATCTCCTTCATTTCTCAATGAAATTTTATGTTCTATAGCTTGTTGGAAAGGTATTAAGATGCTCTACAACTCTTCGTTAGGAGACTTGACCAGAAAAGCATGTTAAGTCCCTCGTTTTTGCAGTTCTTTGAATGGATGAATAGTAACTTTCTAAAACTAACTTTGTTTTTATGGTTTCTTTAGACTATCCAAGCAATTTTAAGGTTGTTTAAGGACTATCCAAGGCTTATTTAGTGTTGTCCAAGCTTCAAGGAAGGTATGGAGCTCAGGAACCCTTAGTATTATTTTGAGTTTATGATGATTTATAGTTAGTTTGGTGGTTAAGTGTATAATAAGCATGAAATCATGATTATATGAATGTTTATAAGTGATGGATTGAATATGGAAGTGGTATGGACTTGTAACCATGGCTGGTATGAAGACCACATGGTGTAGGGATTGGTTTACATGTTGGATAATGAAGGGATGATGGTGTATTTTTGGGAAATTGTTAAGTTATAGTCGTTATAATGCCCGATTTTCGTTAAAACAGTAATTACTTGTTAAAAACAGAGCATTCCGAATCTGTCAAGGTCAGTAAGGCATAACCACTGGTCATTATAGGATAGATCTTGGTTCATAGATCGTTTTGATATAAAGTACATAAAAATCTGATGAACGGTTTAGGAAATATGGCCAAAATCATAAAAGTGGTTCGAAAGCGTAAGTGCGAGTTCGTAACTTCAATTGAACACCCTTAACCTAAGTGATTCCGTTACGAATCTCGATAATTAAATAATAGAGGTCATAAGAAAGGTATAGGAGAAGGTCTCATGTCGAACGAATAATTTTCCAATTTTACAAAAATGTTTAGATCAAGTGTACGTTAATGGAGTAACCCTTAAACGGATAAAGGATAATTTTCTCGAGTTAATGGTCGACTTAAAAGTCTTTAAAACTTAAATATCTACTAAGTGTATAAGATAATGACATACCTTAATAATGTACTAAGTGTCATTACGTGGCGGTATTAATAAGAGTTATGTTATGGTGTGTTTGATAAGCTAAAAAGATTAGGGGATCAAGTGAGTTAAATGGTTAGGATAAGTGTTGTTAGTAATAATAATTATAATGGGGCATATGCTAATGATGATCCTTTTCGTTCTTATAGAAACTCAAGACGAACACCGGGTCATACCTCTGGGATTTAGAGATCGAGGCAAGATTTCTTTTACCCTTATTTTAATCAATTGTTTATGTTCCAAGAAAAGTGGTTTTTCTAGATAATATTTGAATCTTATATCAATATATGATATGGATTGTGGATATGAATATGAAGGGAGCTAATATACTTTATGGCTTAAAAAGATATGAAAAAGAGTGGTATCAGTTGTTATCTAGGGTTATATGGTTTATAATATTCTGTTATTTATAATCTTTAAACATTTGTGATTTAATAAATGTTATTTGAATATTATTTAATACTTTAAAAATAGATGGAATAGTTATGTATTTAATAGCCACTAGTACAGAAATGACCTATAGCATCGCACCTATAGCGTCGGTTATTTGCATTAACCGACGCTATAGGTGTCCTTTTAACCTATTGCATCGGTTATTTTCTTTAACCGACGCTTATTGTCTTCCGCCAGACCCTTTTGCGTCGGTTGTTTACGATAACCGACGCTACAGATATTACTTATAGCGTCGCTAACTAAAATGCCGACGCTAAAAATACAATTTGCGTCGGTTCGCATAAAACCGACGCTATAGGTGTATCCTGTAGCGTCGGTCATATTATAACGCCGACGCTTTTTGACAAATCTATTTTTAAAAAATAAAAATAAATATTTTTTTCATTTATAGTGTCGGGTCTTTGTAATGCCGTCGCAGTAGATATCTTTAAAAAAAAGATAATACTACATCAACATTAAAATTTGGGGATCTCACCTCGACTCGATCTCTACTCTCTCTCTCTACTGCACTCCACTCTCTACTCTTTACTCTTTGCTCAAATTACACTTAGAACAAATTATCACTAGCCTCATCTCCGACATTTATCACTAGCCTCATCTCCGACATTTATCACTGCCGGCGTACCGGATCTTTTTTCGATCATTTTTTCTTCTCTAAAAAGGAGAGTGAGAGTATGACTGTATAAGTGGTGTTGGGTTATTAATCTAAACTAAACTTGGAGTTTGAATTTATCTGTTTATTTTATTTGTTTTATGCTCGTGGCTGGTGGAGATTTTGTAGGAGGTTTGAGTTGTTTTTGGACTTCAGTTAAGTAGTTCAACCAGTTCCTAGTTTGTAGGACATTTGTACTCTGTTTGAATAATCAGATCAAGCACTTATCGGATTTAAATAATTATATAATCATTATAACGTTAAAGACGGGAAATGGAAAAGTGAAATAACATGTTTGTATAATTTATTTTTATTTTTGGACATGACTTATATTTTTTGAATAAATGACAAAATTAACTCTTTTAGTGCAAAATTTTACTAAAATGACAATTTGAGATCAGGTGGCCAATACTAACCTTTTGGACTGCTTAAGAATCATTATATCCTATATATAATTAACGTATGTTTTACGTCTTTTTTAAAATACATAAGAGTATTTGAAATGGAAAAACAATATGTAAAACAATACTCATACCATGGTCCGATATCAACAGTCTGGTAGTGGTCTGGTTTGCTAATTAGTAATATCCCTGTTTTTGCACAATTAGTAGAGTCTCTATAAATAAAAGGCTACAAACTAGTCTATTCTTAACACAATATGTATGGAATTTTAAATTATTAATTACTTCTACTAGACATGCAAACACAAACACATGGTCGAAGTTGACAGTAGTTAACTGTAATTACTTTGTTCTTCCATTAATTGCAACAACTTCTGTTCTTCCTTTCACAGATTGGTCAAGCATGGAAACCTTGTTTCAGGCGGATAGGATTCTGGAAGTCGATAATGGAGTTGGCGAGAGCATATGAATATATGCAATGTCGGTGTTAATATTCATGCCCGTAGTTGTCTCCACTTAAACTTTGTAGTTAAGTTATGGCATGTAAACTTGATAGGAATTTTTTTAGTATTTTGAACATTAATGTACTTTTTTTATTCCAATTGTATACATTTAATTTAAATTTTATTTTAATCAAATTTGAGTTGTAATTTATGTTTTCTACTAGTTCAGGTTAAATTTGTGTGATTGTTGATGTCTGCTCTGTTTAAAAGTAAAGCAGGTTTAAAAAATAGATTAAAACAAAATATTGAAAAATCAATTTTTTTTATTACTTATAGCGTCGGTTGTTTAGAAAGGCGACGCTATAGATAGGACTAATTAGCGTCGGTTGTTTATCCAGGCGACGCTATAGATACCAATAAATCAATTTTTTTATTACTTATAGCGTCGGTTGTTTACACAGGTGACGCTATAGAAACCATTAAAAGCGTCGGTTGTTAAGAACACCGACGCTATACACGCAACCCAAAAGCGTTGCCTTCCTCTAACCGATGCTACAGATATAGACCTAAAGCGTCGGTTATTAGGTTTTTTGCGATGGCTTTTAAACCGACGCTAAAAGGTTTTAGCGATGGCAATTTAACCGACGCTATAGGTATAGACCTATTGCCACGCCTACATGTACTACGCCATTTAACCGACGCAATAGGTCAATTTGACCGTTGCAACAGGTCCAGTCTGTACTAGTGAGCATAAGTGACTTTATTAAATACGGAGGAGATGTCTGAGTTATAATCAAAGTATCGTGATGTATGTATTTTAAAGATGATGATGGATGGAAATGGAAATGAAAATGATATATTTGAATGAAAATGGAAACAGAAAATGGAAAATATGGAATGGTTTTTTATAAATGGAATAATGATTTGATAAAAAGGGGGATTGCAACAGCAAGCGTAAGAGGCTGTGTTCGGCACAGTCCAGCACTCAATATTTTATTACGGCCCAAGAGATGCCGAAGGGGGATGTAGCAGAGAGCCTTCCTCCGGGGATGATGACCAGGTTGGATCATTCCTTCCACTAGTAGTAAACAGATAGCAGGTACGATTAGGCGACTGATCATTGTCCTAACGTATTAGGCGACAGCAGATACCCCCAAATTATTTAAAGAAAGATTTGATAATGGTTCCAGATCTACATACTGAAAAAGGAAAAATGTTATGAAATTATGGGATTATTTTTATGGTTAGAAGAGAAACTGATATCATAGAAGAGAAACTAATATTATATTATATTAGAAGAGAAACTAATATTATATGGTTCTAGATTTCTTTTCTTATCAAGATAAATAGATTGTGTATTTAATAAATAAGAATTAATTCTTTTCTTAATAATTATGATGGATCTTCCGTTTATTAGTATATATATATTTGTTTTCCTTGAATACCGGTTTACAAATTTATCTTGCTGAGCTATTATAGCTCACTCTTGCTACTTATGTATATAACAGCTAGGTCAAATGCCGATACTCCGCACTACACCCCGCAAGAGGGTAAGGGAAAGACGACCTTTTGAGAGAGTGCTGGCGCATATCCCTGAGGTAGCTGATAGACAGATGGGTATTGGTAGACTTATATGAATTAAGTGTGTAAGTTTGAGAAATAAACTTTTGGTTGTTGAAATGCTTCCTCTCGAAGTAATATTCAGTAACACTACTTAAGTAAGATTCTGGGTTTGTAATAACTCTTTTAACTTTAAACTTATGATATTGTGGATGTTATTCTCTGAGCATATGACTGGTGTGTAATATTATTATTAGGTGTGGGGTCTACTGTGTGGGTTTTATTACGCATTTATATTTCAACTGTCAAGAATATAATGTTATTAAATGGAAATTGGACCGTGATGACCTGGATTCCTGACCCCGGATCTAGGGGCATCACATTTAAGGCTGCAAGTTTTCCAGTAACCTGCACAGGACAGTTACACAACATCAATAGTCAAGTCACGGTAATAGGAAGGCTAAAAGAACATCTATATATAAGCAAAAAAGAATAACCTCCCCATAGTGCTAGCCTGCTAGGTAAAACAGTCACTAAGTTACTACTGAAATCGTAAGTTTGTTCAACTAATTAAAACATGTCCTCAAGCAAATTATAGCCAGCAACTACAAGTTTTAACACGTATAAAGTAACTACTACGAGATTGATTACAAGTAAACGACAAATCAAAATCAAACTGCACGAATTCAAATAACGTGTGCTCCCATCCAATTAACTAGCAATCGAATAATTAAACCTCATTTTAACCCTAAGATCAACTACAATTCCAATCTGTAGCAATATTATAATCACACAAAATAATACGACATTTATAAATAAAAAAAATGGAATAAAAAATGAACTTACGAGAGCTAAAGTATCGACGAGAAAGGCGCGAGAACCATTGAGATTAACAGCCTCCTGCTCAACTCTTTGCATTAGCAAACTAACAGGCTCAGCAATGAGACCTGAAAAGTGGTTGATTAGCATTTCTCAATATAACTTCCATGCAAGAGAACCAAAAGGAATGTGTAACACATAGACAGCATGAAAATTTAAATTTGATATAATCCAAGGCCACGCTATACTGAACGGTTTCACAAGCATAAGTAGATACAGGCAATAACAATGATCATAGCAACTAAAGTTAAATCTACGAAATAATTTTATTTGTTACTTAAACCAGCAATCATACTATATTTTCACTACATTTGCATCTGTTTGCACATTATAGATGTATTGCATAATTAAGCCAAACACCGACAAATGAACGCATTTCAAATATATAGAATTTTTGATCCATCGTTTAGAGATAATTTAGTACCATCAGCTGCCACTTTGCTTTAGAAGCTGTTAGGTCCGTTAAGATTGTAGAAGGGGGGGTTGAATACAATCTATACCATTTTCTCAAAATTTATTCGTTAAATAATTTTGCCTTAAACGAAAAATTTTTGTGCGGAATAATATAACACAAATTTCAAGTTGAATATAGCAATATATTAACTTGAGGGGTGTTACAAAATCAGTCCAAATGATTATCAAGGGATTAATAACTAATTAGAAAATTCAACATGAACTTTGCTAATTTAGTTAATAAAATCAAGATATCAATTTGTGAACTAGGAAACTTAATTCGCTAGTAGTACAAGAATCACAAGTAAACAAGTTCCAACGGATAGGATATTACAACTGAGATGAACTTGAATTTACAGAATTAAACTTGTAGGTGTTCTTGAGCTTGAGAGAGAGAGAAAACAGCTGCTGTGTATTTTTCTTGTGTTTGGTTCGACTGGTTCTGATTTAACTGCCTTCTTCTGTCTTATATACACAGCCATAGTCATACTACTTGATTTAAACTGATATGACAATCATTTTACATTAATATGACAATCGGTATGACTATCAAATCAATGTAATATGACTGTCCAGCTTAAATATAACTTTCGGTATAACTTAACTAGCCAATATGACATTCGGTATGACTTACCAAATGAATATAACATTCGGTATAACTTACCAATTGAATGAAATATGACTATCTCCATTTAACTGAATATGACTATCTCCATTTAACTGAATATGACTATCTCCATTTAACTGAATATGACTATCGGTATAACTATCAGTTTGATAGTTATATCATTCATATTTTTCAGCTTATAATTAATTAAATGACTTATAAAAAATCATTTAACTAATTAATTCTTTTCCATATTAATTCTTATTTAATTAATCTAATAATCACTTTAACAAATATATTAATTCTGATAGAATTAATTTATTTATTAACTTAATTACTTGACTTAATCAATTAAAATAGAATTAATATAAATTCTTTAATAGTCAATACTCCGCTGAAAACCACGTAATTATAATAAGGAACATACACTGGCATGATGTTGACGTTCGATGTACTGTCTGGTTCATGAACGACTAACTCCAATCTCTGTTCTTCATCGTGACTTTTAACACTGTGGTCTTTTATACTCTTCACTCTCATCAATCATTCGGTACTGAAATTGTTTCT
This sequence comes from Saposhnikovia divaricata, assembly GCA_036435485.1. Classification (NCBI taxonomy): domain Eukaryota; kingdom Viridiplantae; phylum Streptophyta; class Magnoliopsida; order Apiales; family Apiaceae; genus Saposhnikovia; species Saposhnikovia divaricata. The sequence continues at coordinate 48,684,855 of CM071595.1, read as the reverse complement.
TGTCACTAATAGAAATCTCTGTCTTCGAAAATGAATCCACTTGTTTCAATGCTACCTTGAGGCCTGATCAGATATCTGAATCTTCTTCCAGTGTAAAACATCAAAACTATAGATTGACTTGTTGATTTTTCTTCTGATGGTTATCATCTTTTGAGATTCCTGTGACAGTTGATATTATTTACTTATTACAATCTAGTTTAATTGGATTAGGATCCTCGAACTACAAATAGGCTGAGTCATATGCCTTTCAATCTCCCCCTATTTGTTTGTTATACAATAACAAGCAAATACCTAGAGGATTCTTCAACTAATCCCAATTAAACAAGTAAAAGAAAACACTTTAAATGCTAAGTAAATAATGTAAAAGTTCTGGTTTATATTAACATTATCCAGATTCAAACAGAAAAGATAAATACAAGATAGATGATCCTCTAGACTGATCATATAAGACAATTATCCTATCTTGTTCTATCAAAGCTCTAATGATATAACTTGTAGAGCTAATCTTCATTTACCACTTTCTTTCTCATTGATTTCTCCTTCTTCTTGTTCATCCATGTCCGGAAGATTCTTGATCATTTCTGAATCAACAAGTAAATCCCTCCTGGATGCCACATCTGTAGGATAGACCAGTGGTATTCCAAGTTTCTTTCTTAACTCACCTTGATATTGCTTGTACTTTTTCATGTTGGTCTGAGCATAGGATCGAATATGATTTGCAGCTTCAATCTTTTCCTGTGATGCAAAACCATGATTCCGAAGAGCATATTCAACATATACTAAGTGTCTGGCAAGATGTGTATACAATTCGTCTGTCTGAAGATTAACAGTATGAATGACTTCTCCCTTGAGAATTTTAACTTGTGGAGGGTCATTTATAACTTCAGGACCAGCTCTTTCAGCAAACTCTTGAAACTTTTCATGAAGCAGTATGCCTAGTTCAGAAGATGTTCTTACTTTTGGTCTCAACACCCAAAGCTCTGACAGAGATCTATCATAGAAGAACTGAAGCGATACTTTGTGAGATCCAAGCTTATGACATTCAACGAAGATAAGTAGCTCTCCATTCTTAGGATCAGATGAAGTGGTTATTCTCACAATTTATGTCTTTAAAGCTTTCAAATACATATCATGTATAGGGTTCTTCTGTTTAAAGCTTTCAAAGATAGCAATCATTCGACGATCATCATAGTCAGAAGTTTGTGGTGAGTCAATTACCTTTTGAGCACGTTCCCACTTATCACCATTTTTGTACTTGATGTACATCTTCCTAGCTTCCAGTTTCTGAGCATGTTGCTTTTGAAGTGCTTCCTGTTCTGCCTTTTGAAGTCTCTCATTATGAGCTAATTGTTCAAGTGTCTTCTTGAGTCTTTCTTCTCTCATAGCCAGATTAGCTTCATTCTGTTCGAGTTCTTTGTTTGCTTCAAAATTCATTTGTTGTGTTTCAACAGAATCAGGAATTATTTGCTCTTCATCATCCCAAAAACTGAGATCTGGTTCATCAAATTCTTCACCAACATCAGGAAACTGTAAGTCAGCAAACAGATCAATATCAGGTTCACCTGTATAGTAAAAACCTTCTACATCATCATCTTCCTGTTCTGCTGCTTGATGAGTTGTCTTCTTCCCTTCACTCTTATCTTCAAATTTTTCTTTACTTGCACTTACACTTGCTCCCCCTCTAGATTTCTCCCCCTTAGTTGAGGAATCCTCTACAGTCTTGTGACTTGTACCAGCTCCAGGGTCACTTCCATCACTACCTCCAAAGAATTTCTTCTCTTCTGCTGTAAGTGAGTGAGTTCTGCTGATGATATTATATAAATGTCTTAACCCCTTTGCTTGATCATCACTTTGCTTTTCAATCTGACTGAGACGATGTTCAGTGGTTAAATGATTTTCATTTATGTTGTTCTGAAGATCTTCAATTTGATTAGCCATAGATGAGATAATAAGATCTTGAGCCACTGTGATATCTCCAGAGTCTTCAACTGCTTGTTGTTGAGAGAGTTTAAGTGCATTGATTTTGTTGTTGAAGATAGTTCTCATGTTGTCCATATCAAACCTCAAGTTTTTGTTGTCCTCTTCAGCTTGAGCAAGACTTTCTTTCATCTGATTGAGTTGAGTAATGAGAGATAAAGTGTATGTGTCATTGTGTGCTCTCACTTCAATAGCTCTCTGAGTATCACTCACCTCACGTGCTGGTGTTTCACTCAGATTTGAAGTAATTCTCACATCACTCCTCTCATTATCCTTAGCTGCATCCATTGTACCTGCACTGGAGATCACCCTAGCCTCCTCTTGGAAGCTCAGTGGTGGTGCAATGGGATTTCGCAAATCCCGATCAACCTGTGAAGGTTCTTCTGCCGTAACAATGGCAGGCACTATAACTTGCTCCACTTGCATAACAATATTTTCAGCTTCATTTGCAAAAATATCTTCCCCCATTGTGAGTAACAGGGGTGAGCTTGAAGGAATGAATGGGTTTAAGATTGCCTTTGACATGGTTTTACTTTTCTTTTGCGATGGCAAATCTGTTTCACTCACAATACCACTACTGGGAACAGCTCTTTTGAATGACAATTTCTTTCTACGATAGTGTTTGGAGAATTTAGGATCAGTGTTTGGTGCATTGACCTGGGATAAAGGTTGTGGATCTACAACCCCTTGGTCACTTCTCACAATCATTTGACTACCAGAAAGATATTGAGATTGTAGTGGAGTTGAGTCAAATACCTGATCATTGACATGTACATCATCTTCATTCTGAGTGTGTTGATCCACTGGAAGTTGATGTTCAAGCACATTCAAGGGTTCAGAATCAGGTTGAGGTACTGGAACTTGTTCTGCTTCAGGCTGTGGAGCTTGTTGAACTAAAGGTACCACAGCATCTGGCTGTGGCATGACATTTGGAAAATGTATGTATGTAGACATATAAGGTGTTATGACTACAGGAACATGCAATAAGACCTTAGAAGTGTCCAGCCTGGTGTAGAACTTCTTGTTTGGTTTACCAGACCATTGAATTCGATCATTTGGAAACGGAGCAGGTTGATCCTTAGGCATTAGATGATTAAAAATTAGTGTCAAAATCGAGGATAATGACACTTAACCGGTTTACCTTTTCCAAAGTTCTTTGTAGCCTTCTTCAATCGATTCAGCAGAATAGGCCATATCAAACTGCCAAAATTGATTCTTCTATTGTGAGCAATAGCGAAACCAATTGACTGTAACATACCTGTGATGACAGTATTGTTGCTCTTTGTAGAATTTGCAAACACCTTTGCTATGATCTGGAAGAAGATATTCCATTCTTGAACAAGATTGCTTTTGAGTGGTCGTTTCAGATTCAGTTGACCATGATAGTTGATATTTGTGAAAAATTGAGTCAACTCATCATTTGAAGGTAATTCAGCAAATCGTTCAGTTGGAAGTCCCAGAGCAGCATTGAAGACCGTTTCATCCACAGTATATGTCTGGTCATTAAAATCGAATGAAAATGATCTTTCATCTGAGACAGCTGTAGTACACATTAATTTGAGTGGACCAAATTTCATTGGAACATTTGCAGTTATAGAGCGACTACAGAGATTTTGCTCATTTAGAAACTTTATCCAGGACTTGAATCGATCCACTGGGCAATCCTCGGGATTAAAGTATCCAATATAATTGTGATTCACAAGTTCAAAACTATTATAAGCACCAGCCATTGCAAATCAGGGATTAAAATTAGTAAATGTGCAAAATTCAACAATTTAACCCAATTAAATTACAAAATTCGAATTAATTAATAATTAAAAAATTCGAAAAATCAAAATCTCTATCAAAAATTATGAAAAATTCAGACAAGGATCTTGATTGTAATACAAACACACATGTAATTTTAGTTTTTACAAAATCACAACCAATTGTTCGGATTTTTAGATCAAAAATTCGAATTTTTTTTAAACTCAAAAACCTCAAAACTCGATCAAATCTTACATATTCAATCTTGATTAAGAAGATTATGGACTGGGTAATCAAGAATAATCCTTAGAAACGCGTTTTGAGTAAGATTCGAGGCAGAAATTGGACAGAGATTCGTTCGAATTCGTGTGTATCTGTGTGTATATCGAACAGATTGGGTGACTTAACACGCCAATATAACAACCACTGATAATATGACTGTCAAAATATAACTTAGTTAATATATACCAAATAACTAAGATATGACTATCGGGTGATAGTCATACCGATAGTTATATTACGTTTAAAACGTAATATGACTATCCTAGGCTGTTCTAATATAACTACCGAAAGCACTCAATATAACAATTAAATCTTAGTTATACCGATAGTTATATTACTTGTTAAAACACTCAATATAACTATAAACTATTTTAACAGATATATTTAAACAAAAACAAAAACAAAGTTATATCTAATTTATTTCTAAGTTATATTACATTATTTAACACTAATATAACTAATCAAATGTTCGAATATAACAATCAAGGAGATTGTTATACCGATAGTTATATTGTAACAAATCAGTTAATATAACTAACTAAAAACAGAATATCAACAGAATTTAAATCAAGAAAATTACATTAATAATTTACATAACCAAAAAATAGCAAATTAATTTATACTAAAATTTTAAAACCTAATAAAAATAAAAATTATAAAAACGATCATATGTAGTCCTTTTTACGAAATCAAACATTAATAACATAAGGACAAACATTACAAATTAAAATAAAATAAAATAAAATAAAACTAAATAATTATACTACATATTTACATAATTATTTCTGATGAGTTAATAAATCTATAAATTTTCTAATAAAACAATTTCCATATAGAAAATTATTCAAAAAGAAACTATGATTTATTTAAACAACAAAAATAATCAAACTGAATTAAATACAATAACATTTTCAAGAAAAATAGATTTCTCATAAATTACAGCTTGTAAAATTCGAGAAAAATATTTTCAAAGAAAATGAATTAATCTAAAAATATAATAAGTAATTAAAAATATGTACAGAAGATAATAACAATGATTTTAAGATGAAATAAGCAAGGGTATAAGTTGATAAAATAATTATACAAGTGATTTAATAAGAAATATTAACACAATAATCACTTGTAAATTATTAAAGATCAAACCCCAGATATTAACTAGTTTAATTACTAGGACTGTTTAACATACCCAATTCACCAACAATTCTGGTAAATGTAGATTCGTCAAGAGACTTAGTAAAAATATCTGCTGTTTGCTCTTCCGTGGGTACAGAAAGTAACTCCACGGTACCATTCATGACATGCTCTCGAATAAAATGATACTTGATGTCAATATGCTTTGTCCTTGTGTGCTGCACAGGATTGTTAGAGATTGCTATGGCACTTGTATTATCACATAAAATTGGAATTTTATCAAGCACAAAGCCATAGTCTCTCAGCTGATTCCTGATCCACAAAATCTGTGCGCAACAGCTTCCAGCAGCTATATATTCAGCTTCAGCCGTTGAATTGGAAACTGTCTGTTGTTTCTTGCTGTACCAGGAAACTAGTCTACCACCTAGGAATTGACAACTCCCAGATGTGCTTTTTCTATCCACAACACTTCCTGCATAGTCAGAATCTGTATATCCAACAAGATTAAAACCAGAATCTTTAGGGTACCAGATGCCTAGGTTAGGCGTACCCTTAAGATATCTCAGAATTCTTTTAACAGCAATGAGATGAACATCTCTAGGATCCGATTGGAACCTTGCACACAAACACGTAGCATGCATAATATCAGGTGTACTCGCAGTGAGATAAAGTAATGAGCCTATCATACCTCTGTAGCTTGTGATATCTACCTTGACAGAATTTTCACATGCTCCAAATTTGACAGCTGTGGATGATGGTGTCTTTGCTGAAGAAGAGTCCTCCATTTGATACTTCTTGAGAAGCTCTTTGACATACTTGGATTGACAGATAAATATTCCATCTGTCCTTTGACTTATTTGCAATCCAAGAAAGAACTTCAACTCACCCATCATGCTCATTTCAAATGTACCCTGCATTAACTTCGCAAATTTCTTGCACAAAAGATCATTAGTAGACCCAAATATTATATCGTCCACATAGACTTGGACTATAATTGTATCATTCTTATGTTTCTTTGTAAAGAGAGTTTTGTCTATGACACCTCTAACAAAATCATTTTCAAGTAAAAATTCAGAGAGAGTGTCATACCATTTCCTTGGTGCTTGCTTAAGACCATAGACAGCCTTGAAAAGGAAGTAGACATAGTCAATTAAATCCTGATCTTCAAAGCCAGGTGGCTGTTCTACATAAATCTCTTCATCTAGCTTGCCATTCAAGAAAGCACTCTTGACATCCATTTGATAAACTTTAAAGTTTGAAAATACTGCGAATGCCAAGAATATTCTTATGGCCTCAAGTCTAGCCACTGGAGCATAGGTCTCATCATAGTCAATGCCTTCAGATTGGGAGTAACCCTTTGCTACCAGTCTTGCTTTATTTCTCGTCACTGTGCCATCTTCATCAAGTTTGTTTCTGAATACCCACCTTGTGCCAACTACTGGTCTGTCTGTAGGTCTGGGTACCAGCTTCCAAACTTCTTGTTGTTTAAATTGATTGAGTTCATCTTGCATAGAAATCACCCAATCAGGATCAGAAAGAGCTTCTTCAGTTTTCTTAGGTTCCATTTCAGATAGAAACCCTGAATAATTGCATTGATTCTGAAGAGCTCTTCTAGTCTTTACACCAACAACTGGATCACCAATGATTAACTCAAAAGGATGAGCTATATTCCAAACAGTCTGTCTGGGAAGATTAGATCTTGATGATTCTCCTTGACCTTCATTGGGATGTTGTGTGTGACCAGTTGACCCTTCATTTTCTCCCCCTGAGTTGTTGCCAGGTTGACTAGATGATGATTGATTATTAGAGTCAGGGGAATTTTGACTACTATCATTGATTTCATCACCATTACCCTGATCATCATTGTTGTCATTAGCATCAGCAAAAATCTCAGGTGAATTGTCATCATCTGAATCTGTATCTGTCATGTCATCGAAAGATAGCTTCTCAGATGGATTCTCAGTTTGGATACTAGGGAGTTTAGTGTCATCGAATGTTACATTGACACTTTCCATCATCTTCTGTTCAACAATCACATACACCCTGTATGCTCTCATTGAATAACCAATAAAAATTGCTTCAAATGCTTTGGTATCGAATTTACCACCTTGATCATCACCTTCTTTAAGCACAAAGCACTTTGACCCAAATACATGAAAGTATTTGAGTGAAGGTTTCTTATCAGCCATAATTTCATAGGGTGTCTTCATTTGATCTTTATTGATTAGAGTTCGATTCTGGGTATAGCACGCAGTATTGACGGCTTCAGCCCAAAAGTACAATGGAAGCCTTGATTCACTTAGCATAGTACGTGCAGCTTCAATCAAGGTTCTATTCTTTCTTTCCACTACCCCATTTTGCTGAGGAGTTCTTGGAGCTGAATATTGTCTGGTTATACCCTTCTCAGTGCAAAAGTCATTTAGAACTGCATTCTTGAATTCAGTTCCATTGTCTGATCTTATAGCTCTCACTGGATACGTAGAATCTCGCTCAATTAACTTGATGTGATCAATCACCAGTTGTGGAGTCTCATCTTTAGAATTCAAAAACAGAACCCATGTGTATTTCGAAAAATCATCAACAATCACTAGAGCATATCTCTTCCTTGACATAGACATCACATTAACTGGACCAAACAAATCCATATGAAGTAATTGTAATGGTTCAGTTATTGAAGATGTATCAGTGCTCCTTTGACTTGCCCTTTTTAGCTTGCCCTTTTGACATGCATCACACAGTCCTTCTTGAGTGAATTCCATTGAAGGCAAACCTCTCACCAATTCTCTTTTGACCAGAGAATTCATTGTCTTAAAATTAAGATGAGAAAGTTTCTTGTGCCATAGCCAACTCTCATCATTAGATGCTTTAGTGTAGAAGCAAGTAACTTCTTCAGTGTTTCCTGAGTTCATATTGGCTACGTACAGATTGCCTTTTCTAACTCCTGTCAGTTGTGGCTTTTCATGTCTCTTGTGTGAAATTAGACAATTCTTCTTGTTGAAATAAACTTCATAACCTTTATCACAGAATTGACTGACACTGAGCAAATTGTGCTCAAGTCCTTTCACAAAAGAAACTTTATCAATGATAACATTTCCAGCTTCAAGTCTGCCATATCCATCAGTTCTACCTTTGCTGTTATCTCCAAAGGTAACTACTGGGCCGGCCTTCTCCACCACATTTGTCAGCAGGGTTCTATCTCCAGTCATATGCCTTGAACATCCACTGTCCAAGATCCAGGTCACTCGATCAACCTGTTCAATACCCTGCAATGACAAATGAGTTAAACCTTCTTCGGGACCCAAATTTGATTGGGTCCTGCGTACTTAAAGTATTGACCTTTGTCAGGCAAAACAACATTTTTAAGTTTAACCTCTTTAGTCAATAAACATTTAACTTTATAAACAGATTTGAAAATCTTTTGTTTACTCTTGGGTATCCATGTTTCTCTCGCAGCAGTAACACTTGTGTCATTGACTGGACATTTGACTTGGTAGACATTCTTGGTAATCTTTTGTTTAGTCTTAGGTGCAAATGTCTCTCTCCTAACTTGAGGAGGAAAAGCAGTCTTAGATCGAACATTATTGTTCCTGTTCATGTGCTGTCGAGGAGCATTCTGTTTAACACATGCATAATTACCATTAAAATAAGCACGCATATTGTTAAAGGCACAAGACATACAATTGATAATACCACATGCTTTATGATTAGAGTTAATAGTAGGCATGGTATTTTTCAGCTTTGACTTGTTACTACCTAATCCAGTCTTAGAAGTACTAGCTGATTCAACAACTTTGACTGGTACCTTAGGTACATCTTTCTTGGGTGACACATTTGTTGTGTTAACGTCCTCAACTGATTTAGCCTTAACAAATACTGTGACATTTTTTTGGATGACACATTCTTTGTATTATAGTTCTTAGCAGTTTTATTCTTAACACATTTATTCTTAACAAGAACTGTGCCATTTGCAGCATCCTCATTTCTCATTTCTTCATGTATAACCATAGAACAAATATCTGGTGGTCCAGCATCAGATTTTGTAAACATGGGTTTTTCAACATTCTTAAGAATATGTGGTATACCTCTTTCTTTAGCTGGTATAGAATTAGGGGAATGATTACTCAAAGAACCAACAGCTTGACTGTAATCAAATCCTATTCCTACAGTTTGTTCTAATGCTTGTTTGTTGAAGAAATCTTTAGAAACTTTAACAGTATTATAACACGCTCTAACCTGTGTTTCAAGTTCCCTAATGGTGGTTTCTTGTTCAGCAATCTTATCAACTTATTTTATCATGTATTCTCCTAGACCCTTTTCTCTGCAGTTAAGTCGAGCTATTTCTTCTATATTCTTATCTTGATTAACCTGTACCTTTTTTAAATCTAGCATTTGATTTTCAAGATTAGTGTTAACAAGACTTATTCTCTCGTACCCTCTTTCTGCATTATTCAAGGAACGACGTAAACTATCAATTAACTGAGCATCAGTAAGAATTACCGGAGTGGTATAATAAGTTGAAGATTCAGCATTTGCCACCAACGCAAAGTTTCCATATTCTTCATCTTCGCTATCTGTATCATCCCAGCTTTTACCAGCAGCCACATAAGCTCTTCCACATTTCTTCTTTTCAGAAGCATAATCTTTCTTCTGTGCTTGCTTGGGTTTCTGACACTCAGTAGCAAAATGTCCCAACTCATTACAATTGAAACAACGAATTTTGCTTCTGTAAACAGTTCCAGTTTTATAACCTCCCCTGTTACTAGAGGATGAAGAACCTCCTCTCTGAAACCTGTTATTTGACTTAAACCTGAACTTTGGATTTCTTCTGAATCTGAAGTTACTAAATTGTCTCACCATCATTGCCATAGATTCATCTTCCAATTGATCCAGCTCTTCAAGTGAATAAAATTCTCCACCATCCTGAGTAGCTGGTGTTTGGCCAAATTCTACTTCAGTTTGTTCCTTGTTGAAACTAATAGGTTGAACCACTTTAGTTTCCACTTCCTTAGGAACCTCAACCACTAAAGCTGTAGAAGAATTTGCCATTCTGCCTTTGCCATAGAATTCCTTTTGTTGTACTTGTTCTAATTCATATGTTTTCAGAACACCAAACAGCCTTTCAAGAGCAACCTGAGTTAAGTCTCTAGATTCTCTGATGGCAGTGATTCTATGCTCCAAGTGAGTAGGCATAGTTAGTAAAAACTTCATGTTAATCTCCTTCTGAGTATAATGCTTGCCATGAACTTGCAAGTTGTTGATTATCTTGTTATACCTTTCGAACACTTCCTGAATGCCTTCATTAGGGCCAGCTCTAAAGTGTTCATATTCAGAAGTTAGAATTTGCAGTCTATTTTCCTTGACTTCATCAGTCCCTTCATTAATGACCTCAATAGTTTCCCAGATGTGCTTAGCAGTTTTACAATTTCTCACATGGCTATACATTACAGCATCTAGGGAATCCAACAGAATGAGTCTCAAATTTTTATCCAATCCAGCTGCCTCCTTATCTTCAGAGGTATAGTTCTTAGGGTCCTTTGGATAGGATCTGGCAGGGACTGTTACAGTTCCATTTACAACTGTTTCAGTATCATGTTGCATGGGAATTGCTGGTCCATTTTCCAAAAACCCACAAAAAACTTGGGTTTGCTACATCAAGAAATAACTCCATTTTGTTTTTCCACATATCATAATTATCTTTATTAAAGATAGGAATTTTGACATTGCCTTTGGCAGACATGATGAATTTTTAAGAGAGTTAAAAATTCGAGCTTAATTTTTGATTGAGTAAAAATAGGATCTTGATTTGTGTATCAATCAATAGGCTCAGATACCAATTGTTAGGTCCGTTAAGATTGTAGAAGGGGGGTTGAATACAATCTATACCATTTTCTCAAAATTTATTCGTTAAATAATTTTGCCTTAAACGAATATTTTTGTGCGGAATAATATAACACAAATTTCAAGTTGAATATAGCAATATATTAACTTGAGGGGTGTTACAAAATCAGTCCAAATGATTATCAAGGGATTAATAACTAATTAGAAAATTCAACATGAACTTTGCTAATTTAGTTAATAAAATCAAGATATCAATTTGTGAACTAGGAAACTTAATTCGCTAGTAGTACAAGAATCACAAGTAAACAAGTTCCAACGGATAGGATATTACAACTGAGATGAACTTGAATTTACAGAATTAAACTTGTAGGTGTTCTTGAGCTTGAGAGAGAGAGAAAACAGCTGCTGTGTATTTTTCTTGTGTTTGGTTCGACTGGTTCTGATTTAACTGCCTTCTTCTGCCTTATATACACAGCCATAGTCATACTACTTGATTTAAACTGATATGACAATCATTTTACATTAATATGACAATCGGTATGACTATCAAATCAATGTAATATGACTGTCCAGCTTAAATATAACTTTCGGTATAACTTAACTAGCCAATATGACATTCGGTATGACTTACCAAATGAATATAACATTCGGTATAACTTACCAATTGAATGAAATATGACTATCTCCATTTAACTGAATATGACTATCTCCATTTAACTGAATATGACTATCTCCATTTAACTGAATATGACTATCGGTATAACTATCAGTTTGATAGTTATATCATTCATATTTTTCAGCTTATAATTAATTAAATGACTTATAAAAAATCATTTAACTAATTAATTCTTTTCCATATTAATTCTTATTTAATTAATCTAATGATCACTTTAACAAATATATTAATTCTGATAGAATTAATTTATTTATTAACTTAATTACTTGACTTAATCAATTAAAATAGAATTAATATAAATTATTTAACAGTCAATACTCCGCTGAAAACCACGTAATTATAATAAGGAACATACACTGGCATGATGTTGACGTTCGATGTACTGTCTGGTTCATGAACGACTAACTCCAATCTCTGTTCTTCATCGTGACTTTTAACACTGTGGTCTTTTATACTCTTCACTCTCATCAATCATTCGGTACTGAAATTGTTTCTTGTCACTAATAGAAATCTCTGTCTTCGAAAATGAATCCACTTGTTTCAATGCTACCTTGAGGCCTGATCAGATATCTGAATCTTCTTCCAGTGTAAAACATCAAAACTATAGATTGACTTGTTGATTTTTCTTCTGATGGTTATCATCTTTTGAGATTCCTGTGACAGTTGATATTATTTACTTATTACAATCTAGTTTAATTGGATTAGGATCCTCGAACTACAAATAGGCTGAGTCATATGCCTTTCAGAAGCCATGCTAACCTTATTATTTTCTTTGTATAATAATTTTTTTACTGTTATCTGTTGTATCATCGATGTTTTGCTATTTTTACTTTCATAAACTTATGATAACACACTCAAAACTGTCATATAAAGTTCGATGGCAATGTTTAGATTGAATTCTGGAATTGAAATTTAATTTGTTTACCAACCACTACAAGAAAACAGCTTTAAGCCGACCGTCACAAATCCAATGGTTATAACCGACCGCTGCCGTAATTAGTCTGTTTTATGATAAAACCGACCATCTAAAACTGACCGGTGCGGACCCGGACCCATTTTGATGTCTCACATTTTCGGTTTCTGTGACACATCATCTAAAACCGACCAATACCACTACGGTCGGTTACATTTTGACCAAACGAAAAAAATGTCGTCATTTTGATGACGTGTTTTAGATGTCAAACCCGACTGATAATTGTCGGTCGGTTTTAGGTGGTCGGTTTTATAATTGACGGTCGGTTTTAGGTGGTCGGTTATGCAAATTTCTAAATTTCGAAAATACCGCCCAAATGAAAAATTCAAATTTTTGATCAAACTCATAACCGACCACATATCGGTCTGAAATAAGCCATGATTTCACAAAATTTTAAAAATGGAGCCCAAACTAAATTTTTTTCAAAAATACCGCCCAAATGAAAAATTCAATTTTTTGATCAAACTCATAACCGACCACATATCGATCGGAAATAAGCCTTGATTTCACGAAAATTTTAAAAATGGAGCCCAAACTAAAAAATTCAAATTTTTTGCCAAATTTCATTTAAACAAACCACTTCACCAAATTTCATCTCTATCCCTACATCCACTTCACCAAAATTCCTCTCCATTTTAACTTTCATTTTCGAAATTTGGAGTAAAAAAACTCTTTCTCCAAATTACCCCCTTATATATAGATCAATGGTTTTGGATTTCGAATTTTTTTTATACTTATCATTGTTATCGTTGTGTTTTACTGCTTGGAAATCCTACAATGGTATCCTAACTACTTGCATCAAATGATGATTTGGTTATATCTCTGGTGTATTTTGATGATAATAACTATTTAAGAAGAAGAAGAAGGTGAAGAAAATGAAGAAGAATAAGATCGTATTGTCTGGTGATGATGAAGACGATGATGGTTTTGACGAAATTGAATAATGTTTGTAAATTTAGTTTTGATGCTTTTCACGAAGTTGAGTATTAATGTTGTTTGTGAACAATAAATTCGTAGCATTTATGTTTGTATGTTTAATTATGTTTTTATGAAGTTGAATGGTGTGGTGAATCTGTAGTTTGTTAATGTTGAATGGCTTGGTGGTGATTGTAATATTGAAATGTAATGAAATGAAATTCACCCTAACAGCATGTAGGAATTTGAAATTTTGGAATTAAAATTCTCTTCTTTGCTAAACACTTAATTGTATAAACTCCAAGATTTTAAATTCTAAAATTTAATTTTACCAATTGAAATAAATTACATATTCCCAACCGCAATCTAAAGGGAATGTAGTAACTTCTAACATCATGCCCTGCGGTTAACTGATTTTGGCACCCCTCCTTATTAGCTAAGGAAACCAGAACCCCTATCGTATTTTGACATGAATTGCCTACAAATATCTGGTTTGGCCACATCAGATCTACAGGTGCTTTCTAAAAAATGGCAGATAAGAGTAGTAGCTCTTATCTTTGACAACTTGATAAAAGGTCTAACCACATGCAAATTGATCTCACAAGGAAATATAGTAATTTAAATAGCACCAAATATCAAGAGAACAATATTAGTTTTACTACAGCTAAACATGAAGCTCTAATGAAGAAATCTTCATTTCAGAATGAATGGAAAAGTATTTACAAATGATTAACTCTATACATTTCTCTTGGCATCTATATATATACATCTAGATGTCTAACTAACTATCTAACTAACTGTCCAGCTCAGCTCAGCTAATTAATCTTTTTATTTACAAATGCAGGTTGCATATTGGTTAATTTAATGCTTAGATGATTGGTCCACGTGGTGTTTAGACGACTAGCACTCGTAGTCTCACTCGTAGTCTCAATACCCCCGCTCAAGCTGGAGTGTGTAGAATACATGCCCAGCTTGGATAGAAGATGTTGAAACTGAGGCAATGGTAGTATCTTAGTGAAGGCATCAGCAAGCTGGTTTTGAGTTGGTAAATAAGAGAGTTGGAGCAGGCCTTCTAATACTTTATCGCGAGTGAAATGACAGTCAATGTCAATATGTTTCGTTCGTTCGTGGAAGACGTGGTTTTTTACAATGTGTATAGCAAATTGGCTATCACAATGGATTGTGACTTGTTTGAGATTAGATACACCAAGTTCTTCAAGGAGTCGTACTGTCCAAGTGACTTCAACTGCAGCTGAAGCCATGGCACGATACTCTGATTCAGAAGAGGATCGTGAAATAGTAGCCTATTTTTTTGATTTCCAAGCAATAGGTGAACCACCAAGTAGAAGAGCATAACCAGTGATTGAACATCTGGTCATAGGACAAGATGCCCAATCGGAATCAGAATAAGCTTGAAGAATGAGTGAATCAGATGCACATAAGAGAATTCCAGTAATGGGTGAAGTAGAAACATATTTTAAGGTGTGGAGTAATGCTTCAAAATGTGGAGCACGTGGTGATTGCATAAATTGACTTAGCACCTGGACATCATAGCTCAAATCAGGACGTGTGTTGGTAAGATAGTTGAGCTTGCCTACATAAGAACGATATAGTTCAGGGTCTTTAAACAAGGGACCATCATCAGGTGTAAGCTTTAAATTGAGAGGTAATGGAGTAGATGCCTTTCGAGGAAGATAAAAAATACAATCTTTGAGTAATTCACGGGTAAACTTTTGTTGACTTAGAGTGATCCCATTCTCGTAATAACCAACTTCAATGCCAAGAAAATAATGAAGATGGCCTAAATCTTTGATGCCAAACACAGAATGGAGATTAGTTTTGATGTGATTAATTGTAGCAATATCAGTACCAGTTAAGATGATATCATCAACGTAAACAGCCATGATGGCTATCAAAGAACCAGGCTTTTTTAAAAATAGACTATAATCATTATTAGACTGTATAAATCCTTGAGAAGTAAGTTCCTGATGTAATTTATCAAACCATTCGCGACTGGACTGTTTGAGACCATATATTGTCTTAATAAGACGGCAAACTAAGTGAGAAGGGACACGTAAACCAGAAGGAGAAGTCATGTATACCTCTTGTTTGAGATCATCGTGTAAAAAGGCGTTGTTAACATCTAGTTGAAACAAATCCCATTTTCTGGTAGCAGTTAAGGCAATAAGACACCGAATTGTATTCATCTTCACAACTGGGGAGAAGGTTTCCTCGTAGTCGATACCATATTGTTGATTAAAACCTTTTGCCACAAGACGAGCTTTACATCGTTCCAAAGAACCATCAGATTTTAACTTGACTCTATACACCCATTTTGAACCAATACATTTCTTGCCAGGTGGTAATGGAACGAGTTCCCAGGTATGAGTATTTTCAATGGCCTACAATTCTTTATTCATAGCCTCTATCCATAATGGATCAGTAGATGCTTCTTTATAAGAAGATGGCTCAGTGATATTACATAGTTGAGAGATGTGAGCTTTATGTGTTGGATTGAAATTTTCATAAGAAACTAGATTACAAACAGGACCATTTGTGGTTATATGACAATGATAGTCTTTAAGATAAGCAGGGGTATAACGTGTTCGGACAGGTCAATTAGGAACAAGTGGTGGTACAATAGTATGAGAAGATTGTGTTGATGTATAAGTAGTGTGATTATTCTGTGAAGAAGGCGGTAGTGGATCAGAATAATCGCTAATAGATGTAACAACAGGAAGAAATATTGAGTAAGGGGTAACATTACCAATACTTGACAAAGGCATTCGATTGATGAGATAAGTTGCACATAAGATACTTTCCCCCCAATAACGTTCTGGAATCTTTGACTGTAAAAACAATGCTCTAGCAGTTTCGAGTAAATGACGATGTTTTCGTTCAACAACCCCGTTTTTTGAGGAGTATGAACACATGAAGTCTGATTTATGATTCCTTTTTTCAGATAGAATTGCTTTAGAGCACCCTCTGTTAACTCTAAAGCATTATCAGAACGTATACAACGAACTCTGGATTTAAATTGATTTTCTGCATAGTTGACAAAATATTCAAGAACAGTTGCTACTTCAGCTTTAGATTTTAACAGATGTACCCAGGTATAGCGACTAAAGTCATCAACTATTGTCAAAAACGAATTACAATGTGTATAAGATTTTGTCTTTTATTAACCCCAAAGATCGATATGAAGCATCTCAAGAACAACTGTAGTTTTTATAGAGCTATGTGGAAAAGACTTCCTACATTGTCGAGCAGCTGGACATATTTGACAAATGACTGAATTCATATAATCAGAAATAGAACAATTTGGTTTAACAATTTTTAACTGAGTAAAAGGTAGATGACCTAGTCTCATATGCCACAATTTGGCAGCATCAGAAGAGTGAGATGATAATGCACTAGATATGCTATGTGACAATTGAGCAGCACCAGCACCACTGATAACAGGTTCAGTCTTAACACCATTATGTATTATGTACAGTCCACCATTTAGATTACTAAGAAGCATCAGTTGATCTTTCCGAGAAGGGACCTGAACAAAGCATTGTTTATCAGAAAAAATCAATCTGTAATTTAAATCTCTGCATAGTTGATTGACAGAGATTAGATAAAACTGGAAATTTGGAACATGGAGCACATTTCTTAGTATGATACTGTCATTAAGAACTACAGTTCCTTTGTGTAATACTGGAAATTTTCTTCCATCTGGAATAGTAATATGTGAATCAGGATGACCAATAGGTATGTAATCTACAAAGCACTCCAAATTTGGACAGATATGGTCAGTGGCACCACTGTCCACTACCCAGTTTGACCTTGTTGTGTTACTCATTAGACAGAATGTACCTGCTAGCATAGCATAGCTTGAAGACTGTGCATTAGGTTGATCATTTGAAGAGAACTGATTGTTGATAAGATCAAGTAGTTGAGTGTACTACTCAGGAGTAAATGAGCCATGATATGGTTCTTTATCTGCAGAATTTGAATGATCGGGAACATTGACTTGCATTGAGTCATGAGCTTGAGAACTATCATTATCAGTTGATGTGTCAAATTATACCTAACCACAAGCGCACGGTGTCTATTGCTAGTACAGATGGCAAGCGGGTCGAATCCACAAGGAGACAGGTTCTACTAATTCCTTTTCAGTTATCAGAAATTGTTTCAAGGGTCAGAAGAATATTGGAGAATATTAATTAACTAATTAAACAAGATTAACACTAATTAAATAGATGATAAACAAATTATTTAAAACCTAGGGCAATAAGGTCCACCATGCTTACACAATTGGCTCTTAAGCTAAAGCAATCAATGTGATCCTATAACTAGAGTATGTTAATCTCTTTCAAGCATTAACACTCTCGAAACATTCAACACAATTAACCACTTTTAGTAATTCAATCAATCAGGTAATTAGAGTCAAGTTAATCTCTTCCAAGCATTAACGCTCTCAGAAATCCAATGATGCTTCCGCACTCAAATTCAATTCTGCTAATCGTATGTGTGCCTCTAGTAAGTAAATCTCTCGATCCATACCGCTATTTGCATATAATTAATCCATGATATCGGCCGATTACACAAATTAATGATTAAAACATATCAATCAGAATTAACCATAACCAATCAAACCACTATGAAAATCATGCCAATATTAGTGCAAACATGGCTTCCCTTTAAGCCCTAGAAATAACTACTCGCTAATAATTAAATAAGAAAAACAACTAGTAAAACAAGAAAACATAAATAAACTAATAAGAACAAAGAAAAGATTAAGAGAACAAAACCTTTAAACTTCAATGTTGTCACCCAAAAGAAGAGTTATGGTGTTTCTCTACATCTCCAACTAATAATAATAATCTACTCTAAACTATATTATCTGATCTAATATTACATCCTTAATAATGTGTCCCAAGATGTGTTTATATAGCCACTAGATGTATTAGCCTCCAAGTCCTTTCCATAATAGAATTGCATTCCAAGGAAGTTGCCACAAATAGAGTTGGATTAGGAGATGGCAAGTTTCCAAGCTTGAATAGAAGTAAGAATTGCAAGTTTCCACGCTTAACACAGCCCTCTAGAATGTTCCTAGCGCCCCTAGTGTTTCCATGTTGACTAGGATTGGATTTATGGAAGTTTCCCACTTCAAATCGAATTTCTGGAAGCTGCTGGATTTTCTGGTCTGTTTCTGGGCTGATCCCGTTGGAATACTGATATTGGACCACTTCTGAATTGTAGATAATTCCGTTGTCTTCGCGTGAGCTGTAAGATCGTCCAAAACGGACTTCTAGAACTCAAGATATGGCCAAAACAAGAATCAGAAATTCTGGCTGATTTTCCCCAGCACGCCGCAGCGCCTGAAGCGCCGGTTGGGCGCCTGAGGCGCCATCTCAATCTGCATAAACAGCTCTGGGGCGCCAATTAGGCTCCCAGCTTGGTCCCGATCTGCGAAAATTGATTTTTCTTCGATTTTTAAGCTTTTTCTTCCGTTCCTTTTGCATGAGCTTCCGTCTTTCATCCTTAATGACTTGTATACTTCTTAGGAGTTGATATTAGCCTCCATTCTTCATTCCATATCATAAATCAACTCCAAATAACGATGGAAACTACACCTTTAATCGACATTTCTTCAACCCTGCACAATTAACCAAAACACATCAAAACTACCACAAACTTGAGGCCAAAGCAATCAATTTAAGCCGATTTAGAATGTTCCAAGTAGATATAAAATCCACTCATCACACCCCCAAACTTAAACCGATGCTTGTCCTCAAGCATATACAATTACAACTAACTAACTAACTAACTAGTACCACTTCCGTAGGTGATCACGATTGCATTTGGCATATGCAACAAGCCTTTTAAACCCCTAGGCAGCCCCAGTGGACGAGTAAGGTCTCGTGAGGGCCTATAGTGAATGTACCCACAAAATCCAATGCAAAGCAATGCATGAATGCAACTAATATGAAAATACTATTAATCTAGTACTAATATCCTACCATACCTTCAAATCCTCTCATGCCATATCAACTTAAGAATCAAAGTAAATACGCAATGTCTTGGTGTCGAAAGTACAAGTATTCACATAGTCTACTCAATGAACATGCATAAGTTCTCACAAGTCCATGTCAAGTGTAAGAATAAGTTAGTAACCATGCTAAGCCTACAAGAGTACATCTTTGAGACAAAACTCGGGATCTCATACGCAAAAACAAGCAAACACTCACAATCCAGTCACAAAAGAATATTCACTCAAGAACAAGGGTAAGTGTATCACTCAATTCCAACAAAATCATAAACATGCTTGACTTTTGGTATCAATCTAACTCTTAACACAACATACATCAATGACGATAATCAAAAGGTCTTTATTTGGGTTGTAACGGGGCTAGGGACAAGGTATGTCAAATAAGCCAAAACAGGTGAAGTGTCAAAAGCTAGTAAGTACCATAATGAATCACACACAACACCTATTTTTCCCCCCCACATAATTTATTATTTTTCTTCCAACAAAAATGCTCGACTAGTCGACTAAAGTAGGATCACAATAACACAAATATGCTCTCATAATATAACTTTTTTTTCTCTTTTTTTTTCTTTTTCTTTTTTTTCTGTTTTTTTTTCAAGAGCTAAAGCATCAATAATATAGACAATAACAATGATCCCACGACTTTATTACACATGCCGACTATCAAGCAACAACCAAACCCAAATTTCAATATTTCCCCCAAAATTATGACCAACAATAAACCCCTCCTTGCACACCTTATTACTCCCTTAAGCACTCTACTAGCCTTTGACAATGCGGGTTCAAATTAATGTAAGGCCAATACAAGAAAAAGGTCTAGGCAAGTAATGTGGTATGTCACCAAAAAAATAGGATTAAGCTCAACGGGTTAACTAATTGATCATGTAAACATGGTGTGGTAATATGGGAAAATATGCGGTTAATCCTAATGCCTTTATCATTTTAATCGTCAAATAATGTCATGCGTTTCAAGAAAGATCTAAAACAACTGCTAGCAAAGCAAACAATCCGTGGACACTCAAGCAAACGAATAATTTGCAACAAATATGCAATATGGCTCAAAATCTCACTTGGTGGAAAAACATACTCAATCCCAAGCAAAAATCTCTCTAATGCACCTACTTGTATTCAAAGCCTGAAAACTAAATCATGTTGCACATATTCATGTCCTTCTAATTACTTACAACATTCAATAAGTCTACTAGTTTCAACTTACTAGTGTATGTGTGTGCACAAGAACAAAGCATATCACTTCTCAATCAAAAGCGTCAACAACACAAAATTCCTATCAAGCATGGGTGCAAATGCAAACTATTATGAACTCACATGATATACGAACATAAAAACAGAATGTCCTATATGAAACCAACGTAGATATCACGAACATAAATGCATAATTTACTAATACTAATATGCAAAGCATGAAATCCTACATGAACACAATAACTCAAAATCACAACTATATACACTACTTATCCCTCAAACCACCCCCAAACTTAAAAACTTCAATGTCCCCATTGAATGGAAGTAAATACGAGGGAAAGTAGAAAACATACTAGTATACAACAATGCTTGGGTTGCCTCCCAAGAAGCGCTTCTTTAACGTCAATAGCTTGACCTCCTCAAAAATACTCCGATGGAGACGGAATATCCAATTTCTCGATCATAAACTCGTCACCACAAAAAGTATCAAGAGTGTTAGTGGTTGTCTTTATCCTGCAGAAAGTCTCCAAACAAGCATCCGTAAAATAAAATATGTCATTAATAAGAAATAGAGAGAGTGCTTGTGCAGTTTTGGAAAACTTTGTGATAAAACAGCGATAAAATTCGACACCATGAAAATATTAAACTCCCTGGACATAAGGTGGAGGTTCTGGTGGTGGCTTTTCTTCACTCCTCACTTTCACTGGAGCCATTCGAACATCTTGGCTTATCACATCATTGGCTAATAAGACACTTCCATCTTCTCCCTCTTCTCGAGCTTGAAACGTAAGAGCCACTTTGTATGGATCCTCAACCAGAATTTGAGAGCAAATTTATCAATACATGGTAGCTTAGGCACAGATTGCGGAAGAGAAACAACAACCATCTCTGTATTGCTTTCCTTTGTAGCCTCATCATCAGTCACATTGTTCTCGGTAGCAGCAACATCATTGATCTCGTCATCGGTGGCATGCTCCTTCTCTTTATCAATGGCCTCATCATCAACATACATGGAGAAACTATCATATTCCTGATCGTTTGTGAGATTGATAGCAGTCAGGTCCTCTTCGGATCGGATAGATGATGATGGTAAATAGTCAAGCTGCCCTGTAGTAGAAGAGTTAGCCAACTTTTCAATTTGAGATTCAATCGCCAAACTTTGAGTTTCTAATTCTTGAAAACTCTTTAGCAGTTTATTCAAGATATCCCACATCTCATTTGTCTGATCAGCTTGCACATCTACGCTGGGTTGAGAAACATGTAGATCTTCTTGTAGAGGAGGATATTAATATTCTTGATGTGGCGGCTGCTCATATGACTGATAATATTGTTGCTCACACTGTTGCTGATTATGATATGAGAAATTTTGAGCACCATTGTCCTGGTAGTAGAAATCTAGTTGATTCACCCATTCTTGATCAAAAGTGTTTGAATACTGATTGTACCCATATCCTTCTTCAAAAGAATTCATTTGTCCCCACTGAGCACTCTGAGAATTATAGACATTGTAAGAGCATTCAAAACCATAGTGACCCTGGACACCACAAATTGGACAAAAATTGTAAGTTTTAGGGGCCACTTGTGACATCTAATTGATACTCATTGGACGCATAGTGGGCTCTGTAGTCTTCGACATGGCAGTCTCTCAAGTATGTGTCTCTACTAGGGAAGATAAGACTGCAAAAGTATCAACTTCACCCATTGCAAACCTGTAGACACTCAACAAAGCCAAGAAAACGCAGTAAACTCTGCCTCAATTGGAACAAAGGTTCCAACGAGACAACGGAAACAATCTAAACAACTAAATTAAAATCAACAGAAACTCGCTGTCTCCCTGGCAGCGGTGCCAAAAACTTGATGTGTGAAATTATACCTAACCGCAAGCGCACGGTGTCTATTGCTAGTACAGATGGCAAGAGGGTCGAATCCACAAGGAGACATGTTCTACTAATTCCTTTTCAGTTATCGTAAATTGTTTCAAGGGTCAGATGAATATTGGAGAATATTAATTAACTAATTAAACAAGATTAACACTAATTAAACAGATGATAAACAAATTATTTAAAACCTAGGGCAATCAGGTCCACCATGCTTACACAATTGGCTCTTAAGCTAAAGCAATCAATGTGATCCTATAACTAGAGTATGTTAATCTCTTTCAAGCATTAACACTCTCGAAATATTCAACACAATTAACCACTTTTAGTAATTCAATCAATCAGGTAATTAGAGTCAAGTTAATCTCTTCCAAGCATTAACGCTCTCAGAAATCCAATGATGCTTCCGCACTCAAATTCAATTCTGCTAATCGTATGTGTGCCTCTAGTAAGTAAATCTCTCGATCCATACCCCTATTTGCATATAATTAATCCATGATATCGGCCGATTACACAAATTAATGATTAAAACATATCAATCAGAATTAACCATAACCAATCAAACCACTATGAAAATCATGCCAATATTAGTGCAAACATGGCTTCCCTTTAAGCCCTAGTCTGTTGGCAGAAAAAGATTTTTGAAAGTATCGTTGTTGAAGTTTCTATATGGTTTCTTGTCTGCAACAAATGCCAAGTTCTCTGTAGTTGGAGAATTATGAGAAATGTCTTTATGACTTTCCTCCTGAGCTACTAGTCTGTAAGCTTGAGGTACACTTGGAAGCGGCTACATCATCATGATATGCCCTCTAACAGCACTAAACTTATCATCAAGTTTCAGTAAAAACTGAAGTAATCTTTGTTCTTGTTGTTTCTTGAGAAACTTCTGACCTAACTCACATGTGCAATTTGCACATGTACAACCAGGTATAGGATCAATAACATCAATATTATCCCACACAGTCTTCAGTTTAGTGTAGAACTCAGAAACACTTTGATTATTCTGAGAAATTTCAATCAGTTCTTGTTCTAAGGAATACAACTCAATAATAGAAGAACAACCAAAACGCTCTTCTAAGTCCTTCCATATAGCTTTCG
Organism: Saposhnikovia divaricata; assembly: GCA_036435485.1. NCBI lineage: Eukaryota > Viridiplantae > Streptophyta > Magnoliopsida > Apiales > Apiaceae > Saposhnikovia > Saposhnikovia divaricata. Next base: position 48,661,099 of record CM071595.1, on the reverse strand, counting down.
CACTTTTCAGAGACAGAACACTTCTTGCGATGGTTTCTATAACGTCCTAGAAAAATTTCGAATTTAGAAATAATTATTTAATATAAATTATAAATTATATTATGTGAATATTGTTGTAAAGGTGGAATGTATATGAATTTGTGTTTATATGATTATATGATGATTTGTGTAAGCTGTGAAGGTTTGTGTAATTTTTATTTGTATTTTTGAGGATTTAAATATATTTAAATCATGTATTTTAATCCTCTGTCAATTTTAAAAAATTATCGGAGGGATTAAAAATAATGAAATCTTTTGAAATATTTCCTTTATATATTTATTGAGTTTTTAAAATTGTTGGGTGAATTAATTTGGGTGTTGTGGTATTTTAAAATGATTTTAAGAGTTTTATTGTATTTAAAGGATCAAAATTTGTAAAATTCATATTTAACTCATTTTTGATCTGAAAAATATTTTAAAAATATGTATGTGCTCGTAATTTTATACTCTTTACTTTAAAAATGGAAAGTTTAATTTTCCAAATTTTCTATTTAATTTCGATTTATAAAAGTTGTTTATAGTTTTAAAAGCGAATCAGTAATATTTTAAATTGGGCCGGAGTGAGTGGATAGTAGTAATATATGTGTATTGGGCCAAGCCAAATAATACACAAATATCACGGTGGTGTGTGCAACAGCGAGAAGAGGAAGGGGGAAGGGTGCGCGAATTGTGTGTGCTGGTATGTGTGTACAATTTTATGTGTGTGTGTGTGTGTGTATATTTCGGTATTGTGTATGTATAGGCAGCGGGGGAGGAGGAGCCACCACCGAGCAGTGGTGGTGGTGGCGGCAACAGTGGTGCATCAAGAGAGAGAGAGAGAGAGAGAGAGAGAGAGAGAGAGATTTTTGGGAAAAATTTGGAAATCGAAAAAGGTATATTTTTATTATTTTATTTATTTACTTTTATTTATTTTCTGATGTAAATTGTTTAATTTTCATTTTAGATAAATTATGTTAATTGTTGTAATTTAATTAGATTTAAATTAGGAAATTATTGTTTTAATTCCCGTTATTTAATTCGGAAAGTATATTTGTAAATTATGATAGTGGGGATTAATTGTGAATCCGAAATATGTTTGGATTAGTATTCATTAATTGTTAATTAATTTTGAGATTAATTGTGGGTTCAATTATATGTTTAGGTGATTGTCAATTGTTAATTATTATTTGTTAATTGTAATTGTCGGAATTATTTTGTGGTCTCGTTAATATTGGGTTTGATGATTGGGGGTTAATTACGATTTTGGTAATAATGGAGGTTTTGATATAATATTCGGACTGAGTGGTCGTTAGTGGGTATTTATCAATCGTCGGATAATACGTGGAGTTATGTGATTATACTAGTTATAAATGTCTATGTGCTAAAAGATATAAGTCAAGTCATATTATTCGTTGAATGCTATACCTGTCAAATTCTTGGTGGTGAGTTGCATGTGGTCAAATTGGTGACGATTAAGTAATTGTATAATCGCCTAAGATGTATATTTCTATAAATGTTCAGTAATGGTTTCTGAAAAAGTACCACTGGCCCTATTGGTTATGTGATTTGTTTTGATTTAGTTTTCAAATGTAATCTATAGTAAAGTTAAACTGTTATTTTATTTCCTTATGTGTTTATGTGGTTAATGATTATATGTTATTTAGTTTAACTGCGAGGAGTCGTAAAGAGATCATAAGTTCTAAATGTCAATATTTAAGGACTTGTGTAATTCTCATCGACTAGATCCTCGGGCTTACGAATACCAATGATTGATTGTCACAAGTATAATTAATATGTTCTAGTGGTATGATCATTGATATAGCGTAAGTAATAGTTAATGCTAGGAGTTGTTTCCTAGGGCTTACGAATACCAATGATTGATTGTCACGTGTATCATTAATATGCATGAGTGATATGATCACTGATATAGCGTAAGTAGTAGTTAATGCTAACATAAATTATTATGTGTTTACTGCATGTCGAGGCAGAATTTCTTATGTGTTGAGGCGCCGCATGTCTGGGCGGGTACTTTCTTTATTTGTGCACTTTTATGTTATTGCAAGTTGAGGCAGCTTGATTTTTGGTAAATATATAGTTAAAACTCCTTGAGTTGTTGAATTGAAAAACAGGTGGATAGTCCGATAAACGAATACTACATGCCGAAATTTTCTAAAATTCCCCTGCAAATATATATATGAATCTGTTTAATTTATTGGATTTCAATGATTTAAAAGTATGTTATTAAGGGTATAGGTATATAAGAATTAATTGATGTAAAGATTTGAGGCGTGGTATTGTTTTGAAGTGTTTACCATTGGATAATATCCAAGTAATAAGTGACCATCTGTGTTAAATGATTATTTGACTTGGTTGATTATATTAAGACTATTCTATGAATATAATTGATATGCTCTATATGTGTTATATGTGTATGCGTTATAGGACGCGTTTGGGTAGAATAGAGCAATCAATAAAATATTGGTTGGTTTGATACTAAATGGTACTTTACCTTGTAAAGGTACGAGTAAGAGACCTGGTCGAGAGCAGTGCACAGGTAAGCGGAAATTCGAACAGTAGGATAACTAGCGAAGTCAACGAGGGTATTGACGTGAAGATTAGCGAAATAGGAAGTAAAGAAGAAGGTAGGGCCGAGTAAGAAGCCCACATGCCCACATGTTAAAGGGTAGAAACTGACGAGAAGTGGAGTTAAGGATCAATGTTAAAGATCGGGAATTTCGTGAATCGAGGCAAGTGTTTTGCTCTTCACTTATCATTCAAGTGATGAAATTCAATTTCCTTGTTATTTAAGATGGATTGGTTTAGTATGTTTAGAAAGTGGAATACTCTATCAGTTAGCGAGAAAAGCTAATTTTTCCCCACCCAGAACTTAAACATCAGATTTTTTAAAAGAACCTTACCAATAACGTTTAGCTGCAAAATTATCCTATTCATGGGATGTTAAAGCCTCCTTAGTGGAAGGCCTTTCTTTTGTTTTCTTAAAAATGTTTAAGGGACTCTCTAAATAGAGAGAATCCATGTTTTAACCCTCTACAAATACCTGATACTGAAATTTCTGGTTTTAGCATAATTTCACCAGAGAACCCCTTTCTTCTTAAAATGTTTTCTCCAAAATGATTTGAAATTCATTATCCTAAAAACTATCTTTTCACAAATAATCGTTTAAGTTGTTTTACTCGCTTATGTGAAATCAAACATTATTGTGCATTGAAAGATTTTATTAATTCGTAGTGCTCAATTATATTCCTGCTCCAACTTAGATTGTTAACAGTGGAAAATCTTATTGTAACTTATATCCTTATTCTTGCTCAAATGAAATTTCTCTTTAGATAAGTTGTTGATTTTATAAATCCAATTACTCACATCCCTCTCGTTGATATTTATTCAAACTTGTCGATATCTGTTGAAAATCTTGATTATTCAATTGTTCCCTGTAGGGTATCGAACTTGTCGATACTAATCGATTCTGTTGTTTTCTTATTGACTCTAAATCGTGAATTATTGTTCTGGACGTGAGTTCCAGTTGTTGGATACCAAGGGCTGTCGATTGTTCCGACACCCATTGTGGTTATATAGAATTGAAAATGTTTTTTTAAAAGTGGCCCTTGGGGCCTAAAACCCTTCGGGGTGGGACCATATTATGGTCGGAAGTTAAGGCCAATGTGTGCCATGGATCCAATTAAGGACATTGATGTGTGCGTTTGTCCGGGGTTAGTGCGTGACTGATCAGCAGCCTAACCTTGATGTTTTTTTATAAATAAATAAAAATTCCAATTCTAATCTATACTCTGAAATTGAGATGTTTAGTTCTTGACTCCTTGGAAGTCTGTTTCAATAATATTTGATATTAGAACTCTTGTCAGTTCTAATTTTTGATGCACCTTGTTAATGGTGAATTGTTGGCCCTCGTGACAATCTAAAGGTTGATATAGCTGATTTCTTCATAGAATGAAATGAAACCCCTTTATTTATCAAAATTGTCATCGTTATTGAAATTGTTATCACTATTGCACTTGCTGATCATTGTTGGCTCACTTTTGCTTGTTTGTTTTCTTCAGCCAATAGAGAAGGTTAGTGAACCTAGTAATGATAATTATTGTTGCTTTTCAGCAGCGAGAGGAGACGATCGGGTTCCGGATTCTCATTGGTTAGTGGTTGGGAATTCGTCAAGGTTGGATATTCAGTTAGACAGTGATTTTATTTATTCATAGAATTGTATAACATTTTATTCTGAGGATGGCTTGTAATAGTAATTTGACAGTTGTTTCATACCGTAACCTGTATATGATCTTGGTTAAGGGGTTTTATTATTATATGTTGTTTATATCCAGGATTGTATAATGTTGTTAGTGGCTAGTGGCCCCATATCTGTACCCCGGATTTTGGGATGCTACAGTTTCATCAAGGTTAAACAGAATCCAAGAAATAACTAGAGAATTACATCTCTCCCAAGAACTATAATCTGGTGATGTAAGATCAGGCATCGGCAAAGTTCCGTTAACAAATCCAAATTTGTTTTTAGCCATTAGTATCAACATCATTGATCTCTTCCAATTATTAAAGTTGCTACCATTAAATTTCACTAAGACAAGTTGCGTTGTATTCGCATCTGAAGGATGTATGTAATACACACTTGAAGGATCTTGATTCGGTGAAGCAGTTGTCATGATAACAGATAGAGATACAACTAATTGCAAGAATATTCAACTAGAATAGAACAATCAACCAATTCTGAACACAGGGATAAAACACCAAAACAAACACTGTAACATATAAAGAACTGAGAAGAGAAATCGTATCTCAAGTGAAGATCTGAAGGAAATGTAGCAACAGTGGTGCTTGAGCAATTGCAGAGGCGATCGGAGATTCAGAACAAAGAAACGATCAGATGTTCGGAACAAAGATGATTGGAGATCAACGAACAATAGCAGAAATCAGAACACAAATCACCGGAGATTTCACCGATGAAACAGAACACCAGAGATTTCACCGGAAGAGATTTCACCGGAAGAGATTTCACCGGAATAGCACTGGATCGCAAACAAATCAAAGAGCACGAGGCTCTGATACCATATTAGTTTTACTACAGCTAAACAAGAACAAGAAGCTCTAATGAAGAAATCTTCATTTCAGAATGAATGGAAAAGTATTTACAAGATGATTAACTCTATATATTGCTCTTGGCATCTATATATATACATCTAGATGTCTAACTAACTATCTAACTAACTGTCCAGCTCAGCTCAGCTAATTAGTATTTTTATTTACAAATGCAGGTTGCATATTGGTTAATTTAGTGCCTAGATGATTGGTCCACGTGGTGTTTGGACGACTAGCACTCGTAGTCTCAATAAACAAATATAATTATATTCGACAAGGTTATTATCATACTCCAGAATGACTATTTAGTATTTTCAGACAGGTACTTCACTATGAAGTAAACTTTAAAACAGCAGCATATGACTGGTTTATAAGATTCATAGAAAAGAACTACATATTGCCTGGTGGGTAGGGATCTATTCATTATACAGCTGAAGCAATGTAAAACTCACTGTCCTCTCAGTTTCCAGATATTTAGTGATATGGTAAATTCCATGTTTAAAGCTCCAAGAACATTGACTAGTCCAAGAAAAGTTTATGTATATGACCGACGTAAAATGTGCGACGTAAAAATTCAATTTTGTACTACTGGTAGTAAGTTAATAGTAATTTAATTATGTTAAACAAATTTGTTTGATCAAATTATCGTCCACACTCTCATAATTTATATTTAAATGCACATAACTCTACTAACACAATTTAGTTCAATATATATATACACTTCACATTCAAAATGAATCCAATAAAACAACAATTAAGCTCCATCATAACGAGAAATAGATTCAACTACAAATCACTTAAGGAAAAACATCAATCAATAACTCAACTTGAAATAGAAATGGTGTTGATATAAGAAATATATATTTATTTTGTATAGAAGGCATGGGCCTCTATATCTGCTTCCGAGAGCTATCTTTTGGGCTTACGTGGATTAAGTAATAGACCGTCCATAATCATATCCGAGACGTCATCAATAACCTATAAACATGTTGAGCCCCATCCAATGAACAACCCACGAAACACGGCCCATCCAATATATATAGTTGGAAGCCTTATTCTAGAAGGATCCATAATATTCTCTCAACACATGTGATTTGATCCTTATAAATTCGTTTACGTAGTCACAATTGATTACAATACCTGTCTCAAATATCTCAAAAACCTAAATATTCATATATTACAACTTTATTATTATTATTATTATCTCTATTTGAATACCCATATATAAATTTAATCCTGTACAGGACATCAATTTGATATAACATCAGATTTTTTACCTTATTGACGGCACTCACAGCGGCTTGCAGATCATGGTCCACCCCTGGGGCAACCAGCTAGGCCTTCCTTCTCGGCCTTTTGTTTATCTTCGGGAAGGCTTTCGCAGCTTCACCCCAATCCAACATGATCCTCGTGCACGTAATAACATCCGATTCCCCTTGCTTCGCCATATGCTTTCAACCTTCCCGATCACCATCAAAGCAGTGAATCCGGAAGGCAGGTCCATTCGGGGTGGTAGTTCCGGGTCAGACCTTTCACCCACAGGAGCTTCCCTGACATCATCAGCTAGTACTTTGGGTAATTCCAGCGGGTGGGATAACTGGTACACAAAACCTTCGGGCCGGGTCGGGAATGATTGGTGGGTCAAGCGGGTGGGGCACAGGGAAGCCAAAGAAGGTGTAGAAATAATCGTTGTCGGACATAAAATGGGCACCCCTGTCGTTGTCAGAAGTCGGTTTGTTAACATCTTCTATGACTTTAGCTAAATCACGGGGAAATACTCCATCATGCCCCATTTCAAGATGATGAAACAAGCTGTTTGTATTGTATGGAGAGAGATACAGGTGCAGTTGTATCTATCTAATGTGCTGTTGTATGTTGAGATACTGAGGTGGTGACTTTTTTTTAGATATGTTACATAATTTGCATGTATGTACAGCTGGCGTTTTATGCATGTCCAGCAGTTTTATGTTGTAACTGATGAATGGATATTGTTGAATTCTTTTATTTGAATTTTGTTTCTAAAAGCAGAATTTAGTATCTTATGGATTTTTTAATTTATGTTTTAAGGGCATTGTTACAATTTTTTTAAAAAATTCATTACAATATTTACGTTATATTACATTATCAATTTTAAATTTTAATAGTTAGGGTTGAGTTGGAGTAAAAAAAAAAAAAAATTAAATACAAGCTTACAAACTTTTTTTATTCAATACATATATAACTTCGGTTCAACATTATTTATTAAATACTAATTAAAATTTTATTGAATACACATAATTGGAAATGAAAATATATTTAAAACATTTTACAACTTATTAAAAATATATTTGTAACATCTTTTATAAAAAGTTGAAGTTCTTTTATAACCGATATTCAAGAAATATATAACTTGAGTTCAATATCTGTTGAACAATAGTTATACTTAATTATGTTGAATCCAAATTTATAAAAAAAATTACATTGGTATAACGAAGAAAATTGTATTAAATAATTAATATTATTTCATATTTTCATACCCTAATTTGGAATTGGTTAATAGAAGGATCGTTGAAAATTATGTTATATTTATTCAACAAATTTTGAATTACGGTTCAATATACTTTATATTAAACAAATAAAATTTCCTATTTCTATGCCCTATTTTAGTATTGGTGAACCTATGTGTCTTCAATAAAATTTCAATTATTTTCCGAAGTTATAAATCTGTTGAACAAAAAAAGTTTTTAAGTTTGTATTTAAGAAAAGTTTGTATTTGATCCTGATCCTATTTACATAATCTTCTCTAGTGAATCGATTTCTTGTTAAACACGATTCTTTCGGTTTAGCCGCTCTCACGTTAAAATCGAAATCTCAACTTTAACATATACTACAAAGACTTATATAATAATTTTTATACATAAAAATCAAACCCCAAATTAAAAAAAAAAATTATTACATCAGTTTCAAGTTCTAATAGCAAATGCAATCTTTTCAAGTGAGCGGTCTTCCTTTAAACACGTTTCAAGTCGCTCTTATTTAGAACCGAAATTTTAATTTCATTACTTTTTATTGATGACATTTATCTTATAAAATAACCTTTTTTTTCTTAAAAACTAAAACCTAAAAAAGAGAGTAAATTCCATTTTTTAAATTTTTTAAATTTTCTAATATTTATGGATTTTAAAAAGATGAAAAAATATCTTATATTTCTTGTATATTATAGATACTCCTTTTTTTATTTACAACTTCCGCATGAGAATGTTATTCAATTACGTTAACACATCAATTTTTTTTTAAAATACAAAGACTTTTCGTTACAGGAATAATATTAAACTAGCATGATAGCCCGTGCAACGCACGGGCCATAAAAATAATTCATAGAATTTTCACGTGTCAGTCTATTTCAATTATTTCGATCTATTTAAGATGTTATAGTTTCAAAATATTATTAGATTTTCAATCCTAAGAGTTATATTTTTTGTTGTGTTTGATCAATGTGAGAAGAATGACTTACTGAAATCAGTAAGTAAGAGTTAATTGTAACCGTCAAGTATTACCACAATAATCTTGGTGTATTGAAATGCGTGAAAAAACAGTTGGCATATTTATTTTGGGATGGAGGAAGAATTAAATATTATATTATTTATAATTTTATTTTGTAAGAAATAATGTAATGTAACGGAAAAATAAAAATTATAGAGTCACATAGTTCTGCTTAGAAAATTTCAGCGCACATTTCCAATTTTGGATCTCAACGTACATTTCCAATTTTGGATCCTTTTCTCCGACCAATTTCGGTGAACAACAAATTTATTCTAACAGTTGTGCACTTCCAAAATATATATATGATGTGTGCTTTTCTAGGATCATGGTATTTAACCATCTCAAATGTATCCTTTCAATAGCAAATTGATCATAACAAAATCTTTTCTTCAAATACATTGTATCATCCATTGTATAAGTGAACTTTCAAAAACCCAAGGTAATATCACAAATTTCAAGACTAAACATATTTAGACATGTACAATTTCAACCAAATACACGAGTAACTAAAATAAAAGTGTCATGTCTCATAACGAATTTTTAAAATGAGATGTGTTAATGTATACACCGAATGAATTATGTTGTAAAAGTTCATGTGTACAATAAAATTCAATCTATAAAAAGAAGATAAACATAACTACGATAATGAAGCATCCAAGAAATATTATTTAATTTGAGGTAACACCAAAATGATAGCAGGAAATAAAAAATATACATACCACATTCGTGATCATAAGACATTGTAGATATCAGTAATTTTCGAGTTTATTAGTCTCATACCGGGATGAAACTCGCATTGGAGTTTAAAATTCAAATGCAATTGATATATTACTATTTAAGTATACGGTTGTAAAACTCATTTTATATGATATTAATAACATTGCCATATTACGAAAATGCTGCAAAAATATAGTACGAGAGACTAAAGATATCAAAATCATATTTACATTTTTTTTTACCAAATCCAATCCCATATGTAAATAATTTCTTATTTTTAATTTTTAATCTTTTTATTAATCAATCTATAAATAACCCGATGATAATAGGATTAATCGATATAGTGCAAATATACTTAAAATAAAATATTATACTGATATCGAGTAAAAATATGTTATACACTTCATTTATCATTTTTTGTATTAATTTAGTAATAAAAATATTATGGTCATTCGACTAATATAGACATATTGTTAAAAATATTCTGGCCATTCGACTAATATAGACATAATATAAAAATAAATGTTATAAATTTTTATGTATCTATTTTTACTTCCGCCCGTTTACCTACTTGAGAATTGAGATAGACTTCAACTAAATTTCCGTCACCTACCTCCTCACTTTGATTTTTTTTTTGACCAATTTGTCGGCCACCTCGGTACCTTTCATACTTAAAAAAATGTTATACTGATATCGAGTAGAACTATATTATACACTTCTTTCATCAATTTTTATAATTATTTAATAATAAACATATTTTAGTCATTTGACTAATATATAGACATAATCGTTAAAAGAGAGAAATATTGTACTAAATTTCTATAAATCTATTTTCACTTTCTCCTGTTTACCTACTTGAGATGGATTTCTACTTATTTTCAGTCACCTACCACCTCACTTTGATTTTTTTTTGACCAATTTTCGGTCACTCGGTACCTTTCTTAATTTTGACTTCGTCGACATCATATCTCTCAATTTATATTTTCTCTCCTCGACTACCATTTTTTACTATTATATTAGAAAGATATTTTAATGATGTTATCCCTAATAAAATATAAAAATAAACGTGTGGATAAATTTGTGAGTATATGAATGTCATAAGTTTAATTCTTATCAACATTCAAATTATTAAAGTTAGTAGAATTATGTAAGCACTTTTATCATGAATAAATTATAAAACAAATATTATTAATAAGTGGGTTATTTGAGCATGTAGTGAATTAGTTTAAAATGTGATACAAAAAAGTGACTTGGTTTAGTGGTAGTAAATGTAAACACAAAGTTATAGGTGTTAGATGGTCATGGGTTCGATTCCTTTTATCTCCAATTTTTTTAACATTAATATAAATCTAAGGATAAACTCGTAATTTACTAAATAGGATGGAAACCCATGTTAACATATAATAGATATAATGGATTTATGGATATTTTTTTTCTAATTCAAGTATAATTAACTTGTATAAAAAGTTAAAATAAAGGTTTTCAATGGAAAAAGATATACAGTTTTAAAAAATCGTACAAGACGTCTCCAACGCCTTCCTATTCTACTTCCAATAAAATATTTTATTATATGTATTCTTTAAATATTCAAACAACTTTTTTCCTATCAATAATATTTTCAATAAATTCAAACTCATCTTCTCTATAAATTAAAACTCTTATTTTACTTGCAATAAAACTCTTAATTATATGTCTTACACACTCATTCTACTTACAATAGAACTTTGAATTATATGTCTTCCTGTAAATTCAAACTCTTATTATCTATAAATTTGAACACTTATTATGCTTGGATAGTTTTTTATTTATTAATATTTAAAAACCTAAAATTCTAAAAACTTCAAAATATGTTTATCATCTATTATATCATCAATATTAAATTTTAATATTCAAGTTAAACACGATTATTCATATTTAGCCACTCTCTTGTTAAAACCAAAACCCTAATTTTTACATATATTACTTGTATAACAATGTTTATCCATAAAAATCGAAATCTAACAATAAAATAAAATTTATAGCATCAGTATCAAATTCTAATAACTAATACAATCTTTTATAATGAGTCATCTTTCCGTTAAACACGTTTCGAACTACTCTCATTTGGATCGAAATTCCAACTTCATTATTATATTTTGTTGATGATACTTATCTTATACAACAACTTTTTTTTTCTTAAAATCAAAACATAAAATAGAATGAATTCCAATTTTTACTTTATCTAAACTTTCCAAAATTTATGGAGTTTTAAAAAGTTGAAAATAAATCTTATTTTCTCTTTATATTATAGATACTCCCGTATGCATTTAGGATTCCCGCATGAGAATATTTTTTATAATGTTAACACATCAATTCTTCTCTTTTTAAATACGAAGACTTTTTTTTTTATGAGAAAGGTATTGGTTATGAATAAATTGTCCTAATAAAAGTATAATTAAATTATATAAAAAATGTAAAAGATGTCACCACCGTCCTTTTATTCTACTTCCAATGAAGTATTTACTTATATGCATTTCTCTTCTATATATTCAAACACATATTTTACTTCCAATGAAACTTTTAATTATATGTTTTTTCTACAAATTCAAACTCATGTTCTACTTTCGATAAATTTTTTAATCATATGCCTTATAAATACATATTCTACTTTCAATAGAACTTCTAATTATATGTCTTTCCTATAAATTCAAACTCTTCTCCTCTATAAATTCGAACACTTATTTTATTTCTAATATGTTAAAAGAAATTTTTGTATTTATTAGTGTTTAACATCCCAAAATTCTAAAAAAAAATAGAAAAATATATTGTGAATATCTAAGGGATGTCACGTAACCTCTCGCATATCCTCTAGTTGGTCTTTTGGTATTTTTTGACATGAAGTGATTTTTTTTCGTTCAAATTTATTAAATTTAATTAATATTTTTCTTTTCATAGTACATTATAATGCTAGAAATGTACGCGTATGAATTAGAAATGTGTCGGTATCTATCTATACTATTATATTAAATCCGAAACATTGAAAGTTTTGGTTTTCGGTTTGGTTATCCTAAGTTTTGTTTTTCGGTTTGGTTATCCTAATTATTAAAATAAATAATTAAATTACAAAAATAACTCAAAAAGTTAATTACTAATGTTAACGTAATTATATTCTGATTAAAATTCCTTCATCCACTTATACTTGGACTCTTTTTTCTGTTCCAACAACTCAATTATTCATTTTTTCTAAAGATTTTACTTCTAATTAAACCACTTTACCATTTAATTTAAAACTAATATTACAATAATTAATATATATCCAAAATATCACACCATATCTTTCCGTAATTATTTTTAGTGGTAATTTTTGTAATTAAAACATGGAGTACTTTTTAATTTAAAATTAATCTTGCGATCACTAATATACACCCAAAAATATCTAACCATATATACAAATCATTATTTTTATTAATAAATAACAATCGTTAGATCTAATACTAAGATATATTATATGATTAAATTAATTTACTAAAAATTCAAAATTCGAACCCGTCAACGACATTTTTAATTTAAAATTTTACAAAATAAAATTTAAACCATGCATTTCATTATATAAATTTATATTAAATTAAAATTAAAAAATTATTAAAAATAAGGATTATATAAAAACATAATTATAATGTTAAATAAATTTTATAACCTATCAAAAGAAACCCGTGCTTCGCACGGGTTATAAGCTATACTATTATATAAAAGCCGAAACATTAAAAGTTTGGTTGGTCGGTCGGTACAGTACCTGTTGATTTTACTTATTTACCCTTACTGAATTACAAATAAAATTCATCCTACTAACGAATCATTTTCCTTTTCAGGTTAAACATATTATCTTTTCTATTTTTCAATAACTAAATAATTTTCTTTTTCAGGTAAAATGCAATATCTTTTATATTTTATTTAACTAAAATTTCTTCTTTATTAATCATTTTCCTTTTTCAGGTTAAAAATATTACCTTTCTATTTTTCAATAACTAAATAATTTCCTTTTCCAGGTAAAATAAAATATCTTTTACATTTTATCTAACTAAAATTTCTCCTTTTTTAAAAATACTACGAGCAATTTTGTTTAATAAAGTAATATAATTATATTATAACCACTATTAACTAATCAATTACCTTTTTCAGTCAAAACACGTTACCTTTTCTTTTTTCTCTAACTAAAATCTCTCTTTTTCGGATGGTTACCTTTTTTAGCCAAAACACGTTTTTTTTCTTTTCTCATACTAAAATCTCTTTTTGTCTAATTATATCACGAACGTCTCTATTTAATAAAAATAAAATAATAATATTATAATACTAATAGTTAATCGATTACCTTTTCAGCAAAACGTATCATCTTTTGTATTTTTTCTAATTAAATTCCCTTTTTTTCTAGAAATATCACTGGCATTAATTTCTCATTTTCTAAAAACTATGAGCAATTTTATTTAGTAAAATAACATAATTAAATTATAATTACTATAAACTAATCAATTACCTTTTTCACATAAATCATATCATCTTTTTAATTTTCATGTTACCTTTCTTTTTTCTCTAACTAAAATCTCTCTGTTTCCAATTATATCACGGCGTATCTATTTAATACAATAAACTAATAATATTTTAATATTAATAATTAATCGATTACATTTTTCAGTTAAAACATATCATCTTTTCTATATTTCTAACTAAAATCCATCTTTTTAATAGAAATATCACGATCAATATTAATTTCTCCTTTTCTAAAAACATTACGAGCAATTGTATTTAATAAAAGAGAAATTGCCCAAACTACACCACTTTTATGTGGGGAGTGCCCGAAATAGCGATATCCAATCGTGCTTGCCCTTTTTGACCACGGACTACGCATGTCCAGCATGCGTTGATTGAGATACGCATTTCACAATTACGTATTACAGGATACTCATCACCAAGTTGTGTATTGAGGTTAGCTGACGTCATTATTCTAATTACAGCTCCGGCGTCACAGGCGAGCCAAAATCGCCTCTTCTTTCACCGAGTTGCGATCTCCTTGCTCCGTGTGCCTCCACAAAATATGATGACATAAAAACGGTGTCCAGACCTCCCTCTCCCTTCGCCCCCCCTTTACCTCTGAATCTATATGAGAATATCGGAAACGTAATCGGAAAAAAAGCTCGGGTTTGGGTCTTTTAAATCCGGGATACAAAACGGGACATAAATTAGATAGGATTGTAGAGGGGAAATGGGCGATGATTTTGGTGTGTGGTATGGTAGTGAAATATGCCTAGAAAGGACTGGAAAAAGCGGTCGAAGGTTTGGATAGAAAAAGTTCTCCGACATGGCTGGGAAGACGATGAAGTACTGTTCATATACTCATCTTTGAGATGCGTATAGGCCTACACGAATTTAACAAATGCGTTGTCATGGTACTGTTCGAGGGTTTGAGAATCAGAATTAACAAAGTGCACGCATTCAGCAGATGCGTATAGGCTGCCTACGCAAGTTCTAAATGCATATAGCATGTACGCATTTTCAGATTGCGCGGCCCGTGGGTAAAAAGGGAGGACGGATCTGAATATAGGTATTTGGGCAGTTGGAAATAAAATATGGGTATTCTGGTCATCAACCCTTAGTAAAATAACATAATAAATTATAATGACTATAAATTAATCAATTACCTTTTCACCTAGAACATGTTATCTTTTTAATTTTCTCTAATTAGATCCTCTCTTTTTTTAATATATCACGGGTATTCTATTTAATAAAATAAAATAATAATTTTATAAATACAAATAATTAACCGATTATCTTTTTCAACTAAAACCTTTTTTTTATATATTTTCTAACTAAAATTCCTCGTTTTCTAGAATTATCATGGATAACATTTATATAATTATTATCAAAGTATCTCATATAAAAATTTAAGCATCCTAAATTTATGTTTTAAAAAAAATTAATTAAATTAATGAAAAAAATTATATGATATCAAAAAAATCTGTGGATCGCACGTGTTTTAAGCTAGTATGTACTAACTGATTTGAGGTCCAATTGTTACAAACTGTATTAATTTATTTCTTTTGGCGAATACACTAAATATGAAAATATTAGAGCACGGTTGGATAGCTCAAGTGGTTAAGGGTATATCCTGTGTCGATCCAGGTCATGGGTTTGATCCTCGCTCACCCCGAGAATTGTTAGAACATATACTCATTTGTAAGTTTATAAGCACTTTATTGTCAAAAAAAAATAGGAAAATATTACACATATGTATTTTAAAGTAGACTTCTTATTAAAAAGTATCAATCCATTATATTAATTTCAGTAAGTTAAATTTATATTCTCATATGGTTGAAATCATCATTAGCCATTATTATTATTAAGATGGATGGTTGTAGATTTATAAAGAAATGACAAAATATGGTAGGTAGGAGTTATTGTCATCATAATATAAGTTGTTCGAGATCTTTTGAATTAATATACTAATTTTGTTTGATAACACACATTTTTAAATCTTGTTGGCTCCTCTTGCTGGCTAGTAAAAATTTAGGTTGTTCCATTAAATACTATGGCATGTCAAATATGCTTTTTTTTTTAATTTTAATTATTAAAATTACGAATTATATTGATAAAATTACGAAATATGTTTGAATTATATGAATTATTAAAATGTTACTTGTATCAAGATTAAAATAATAATAACATACTTTTATGAAAAAATGGTTAAATGATCAAATTATCAAAAAATAGCCAGATTTCTAAGAAATAAATGACTCTCATTGAATATTCCCTAACCGCAAAAATGGTCAAGTTAGGTCTGAATTATCTTTAATATAATATTTTCTAAATTTTTGGTAATTTTATAAAAGTCGAGATTATTTTGTCTTTCTAATTTTAAAGTAATAAAAGGATTTGATTAGTTTTTATTATATATATATATATATATATATATATATATATATATATATATATATATATATATATATATATATATATATATATATATATATATCATGTGAGCAGTTTTATCCTCTAGAGCTAGCGATTTTTAAATTTTAGAATGCAGTAAATTGTCTTACTCTTAGTTGCCTCTCCCCTATGTCGAAAAGTGGCGTAACCTGAGAAATTCAAACAAGTGCATTAAATTATATATTCTGATTAACATTTTCAGATCCCTTTGATTAGATACGTCAAAACTGATTAATATTTAAAACATCTAAAATATAAGTCATCAATCATGACCGCTCATAAATGCTGTACAACAAACCTAATAACCTCTTTAAGGTCCATAATATACGCCATCATTCTTGACCACCAAAATTGGTACAAAAAAACTTGAAAAACCACTTAGGGTCCAAGATTTTAGTCATCAAATGAGGTCAATAAAATTGGTACCAAATTAAGCAAGCATCAATTAGCATTTATTAAAAATTTAAAACATTTACTCAAGGAAAATTCAAATTTCAAATGTTAAACCTAAAATTAGGGAAATTAATTACTAATTTAAGATTGTAAAAAATAAAATCAGTTAAAATTAATAAATGAAAGAAATAAATGATGTCAGTAAAACATTAAATGATAATTAAGTGAAATTCAATTTTATGAAACTGAAAAATAAATACTATATTTAAAAATGGATAGAAATTAAAACCTTACATTACAAAATAGTTTTTTAAAATATTAATGAATATCTTTTAAGCAGGAGCTACAAAGTAATGGTTTTCCATTTACCTAATAAAAGCACAATTACAAAACAGGAGTATAATGACTTGTCAAAAAAGTCAATCAAATCACAACCACTGTTTTGAAAAACAAAGGAGTTAATTCAATAATAAAAAGTCATACGGCATTACGCAAATGATCGAGTCGAACAAACAGTAAATTGCAATCGCATGTTCTCATAAAAAGACAGTTAAATGATATTTTGAAGATAATGTATATACAAATACAAGTACCCACTTCGTGCATTCTCGTTGAATTATTGGTACCTTCTTCATCATGCCCGATGGAGCTATCATTTGAGCTATCGACCAGAACTGTAATCCCATACAAAATTTCATCATCAAATCAAAACCCTCGCTCCCAATCAGGAAGCGAAAAACAAACCTCTCACAAAGGAAAGAAACATGAAAATCTTGTCGATCTATACCCTCAGCCATGAAACATACCACAATTTAATCAAAACAAAAATCAAACTCTCGCAAGGAGAGACTAACACAACCCAAATAAATTGGGAACTTATTGAAACCCAAATAAATTGGGATCTTTATTGAATGAAAAACAAGATATGAAAACAGGAAAAACGAAAAGAAATTGGGGTTTTCCACCGGTGAAAACCGATGGAAGCCCCTTCAAAACTTTTTTTAACAGAGGCTAGGGTTAATCACAAGAACTGTTATTAGTACTCACTACAAGAAAAAATCGATCAGACAAAGGTTTTTCACCGTCGTCTGAAGTCCTGCTTCTCCGTTGCCTATTGGAATGCCGTCTGTTACGCGTATCAGACAACAGCAGCATAACCGTTGTCTGTGTTGTAGAAAGACAACGACAGCATTTCTTAAAAATGTTGTGTAATACTTGGATCACATAATGGTATTTAAATTTGGTCTATTGTCTGATTATGTTTTTAACAAGGGTTCCTTCAGACATGTCTATTGTCTAATACCTGGATCATACAATGGTTTTTTAAATTTGGTCTATTGTCTGATTATGTTTTTAACAAGGGTTCCTTCAGACATGTCTATTGTCTAATACCTGGATCATACAATGGTTTTTTAAATTTGGTCTATTGTCTGATTATGTTTTTAACAAGGGTTTCTTCAGACATGTCTATTGTCCAATACTTGGATCATACAATGGTTTTTTTAATTTGGTCTATTCTCTGATTATATTTTTAACAAGGGTTTCTTCAGACATGTCTATTGTCTAATACGTGGATCATACAATGGTTTTTTAATTTGGTCTGTTGTATGTTATTTTTGCCATCTACAGACAATGGTTTGTTTAATTTGAACTGTTATTTCTGCCATATACAGACAATGGTTCCTAAAATATGAAGCGTTGTCCCTTTGTTATGTTCACAACGATTTTTTGAAACATAACCATTGTTAGAGATTTTAGCACACAATGATATTAATCATCCAAAGCATCATTTTTATTTGTTTCACACAATGGTTTAATATAAACTATTTTCCATTTTTTATTCATAAACAATGCTTTACCAAAATAAAAATACAAAATCAGAACATTTACAAAAATTCCAAATATTAACAAAATTACAAATACACATCTTATCCACAAAACTAAAACAAAAGGACAAAATCATACTAGAACTAAAAATTTCAAGGTAGTGTCTGCAGTGAGCAAATTGAAGCTGAGGATGCCTGGACTGTTGCAGAGTAGGTCAGGCATATGGTGATAATCCCAGTGGACGGACATTACTTCCATTTAATTACCCTACTGATGCTCGATAGAAGGCAACTTCAAGAGTTTTAAGACACTACAGCTCTGGAAAAGGAGATTTAAAGACACCAACACCCGCTTTAGAAACCAATTACAAACTCACTCTAGCTGTTGGATTAGCATTCTGCATAAGAATTAGATAAAGCATATCAATGTTAAGAAAGGTATCATGATCTGGAGATTCACAAAGCAGGTCACATACATTAAATTAGGAAAATGTATTCTATAATAGTATGAACATCCAATTCGTAGAACAGATACAATTTAGAGTAAATAGGAGTATTATGCTTACCTTTAAATCATAAATCAGTTGGGCAAGATCTTCGATATAAATGTCATGATGGGGAGGAGGGCTTATCAAACACACCCCTGCAGTAGAATTCTGAGTATATATTGTTTCTGTACTATAAATGAACTGTTTCTGTACTACAAGAACACTTAATTAAGCCACTGATAAATAAGCAGGCATATATATAGAGTATATACTATACGCACTTAAAATAAATAGCTGCGTATAGAAAGGATGTCTATAACTTTAGTTGACCTTCATTCTGGAACGGAGACAAGAACAATGAAATGGCATATTACGCTTTCTCCTGCCTTTACTAATCTAATCCACTTGATTTTCGGCAAGACCGTCTACAGTTGGAGCAGAATCACCACCTTCCTTTCTTGGACCTGTTCTTGGAGAAGAATTCTCTGAATGTTTGACAGCCGTAAGAGTACTTTATGATGATCTTCTACCCTTGTCCATGGAAAACAAACACTAAGTAACATCCTGGTAGCAATCAAGTAGTACCATGTTCCATAACTTAATTTGTTTCAAAGAGAAGACCTCATTAATTTAATACACTAAGTTTACATAACATTAAAACAAAATGAACAAAAAGTAAAACTACGAAAGTCAACATATTGACCTTTTGTACATATAACCTACATATAAGACTATCTATTTCGAAATTTTATAGTGCAGATCTGCAAGAGAAATAGAAGGGGCGAAAACAATGATGACATATTCAAAACCAAAAACATATAAAGAAAAAACACAAGAAACAAACTATAAAAATCATTTTAGAGGAATAACAAAAGCATGCTCTTTGGGGCAAATGCTTATCATGTTTAGTCTGCCCTGTGCTTGGGTAATAAAAAGAAATGCACATGCATAGGATCAAAGATACAACATCTCCTATTTGACATACCACGTTATTACCAGCATGCCAGACAACAAAATATGTTAATACCTAATACGCCTTCTAGATAAGCTAAGTTAAAGTTAGTTATTTAAGTTCAGGTATCACGTACTATATAGAGCAAAACAAACACTTACCAGTTATCTAAGGATATAAGCAGCATTGATGGTACATCCTTTCCTGGAGCCATTTATATTCATTACCATCTTGCACATGTAGTATTTCTAATCATTATCCTCACACTATTGTCATTATATAATTATATCATGTAAGTAACATCTTCTCAATTTGACAATGCATAAATTTGTTTATGACAATACCACCTGCTCTTATAGTAAAAGAAGGCAGAACAGGGTAGGCCTAAACTCAAAAAAGGGTATAGACACCAACTTCACATGTCCAGTATCTGTTCAGAAACGTATAATTTTTATTTATAAACATGCAAAGCTTGTATTAAAATCAAAGTGTATTAGTGTACAAGAATGTCAATACAAACAGAATAAGATTACAACACCAGCAGTTATCATGAGATATAAAAATCTAGAACAGAAACCTACAAAAGAAAAGAAAACCAAATTTATGATTGCCAAAGTATTAAAAGTCCCGAGAGTGACCATATAATCATCTTTTTAATCAAAAGAATTGTGCACAAGAGCCAGTATACAAATACAAATTGAAGAACATATATATATATATATATATATATATATATATATACAAATACAAGTACAAATCGAGAGAGCGCAGACACATACACTAACTACAAATCGAAGAACATAGGCAGAGATATATATATATACACAAATACAAGTATAAAGAGAGAGAAAGAGTAAATACCTAAATCAAAAATGGAACCCCAATTAAACTCCAAATAGAACCCCAATTGAACCCTAATTCCGTCGAACCCCATTTGAACCCGAACCCTAATTGTGCCGCTTGTAACGAGAGAGTCAGAGACATGGAGAATGGGTGGGTGGGTGTTTTTCTGAGAGAGTGAATGTGTCGCTCATGTTTGTACTGAGAGGAGTGGGTGGGTGTTTTGATCCAAGTTGCGTGCTTGTGCTTGTTGGACGAATCAACCTAAAATCTTAGTTTGAATAATTGGGGTTATTGTGAGAGAGGTGAGTAATTGAGAGAAGAGGAGTGCGACAGGCGTGAGTTTATGTCTAGGGGTGAGAGATAAAGACATGGAGTCGAGAGGTCCTAGAAAAAAAAGAGGGGAATTGAAATTTGGCTAAGGGGGAAATGTAGCTTTAATGAAATTTCAAGAAACGAAGAAGGGAAAGTTGACGAGGGTAATTTTTATTTATGAGATATTAAATTAACTAGCTTTTTATTAATATATATATATATATATATAATAAATTTAAAATTTTAGATTTTTCTAAAATTTCTAAAATTAATTTGGACGATTATTACAGATTAATTTGGACTAGTTGACTCGTAGTCGTAACTAGTGCTTATTACAGATTATTGAATTTATTTTTTAAAAAATATTTTCGATGATTAAACCGTACGGATGTTAAGATATATCTAATATATTGATATTCCCAAATTTTCAAAAAATAAAAAATTAATTTGGTTGGAGATCTTAGTAGATCACTAGTATATTGACCACTCGTGCTTTGTCACTGATTATTGTTTCTATTTTTTAAAAACTATTTCTTGACGATCTAACCTTACGGATGTTAAGATATATATAATATATTGATATTCCCAAATTTTCAAAAAATAAAAAATTAATTTGGTTGGAGATCTTAGTAGATCACTAGTATATTGACCCGTACCCGTAACTCGTGTTTTGTCAATGATTATTGTTTCTATTTTTTTAAAAGCTATTTCTCGACGATCCAACCGTACAGATGTTAAGATATATCTAATATAATGATATTCATAAATTTTCAAAAAATAAAAAATTAATTTGATTTGTAAAATTTAATATTTAATAAACGAAGTGGTCTTGCTAAACGAAGTGGCTATTTGTCAAATACCGTTGTCTCGAGTGATACCAGACAAGAATTTTGGACAAATAAACCGTTGTCTAATAAGAGACAACTGTATTTTAACAAATACAGTTGTATTGTGAAGCTTCAGACAACGATATGTTATAAAGATACCGTTGTCTGACAATAGTTAAGTTTTTTTTAACATAAATATAAATGAACATAATAAATTTGAAATTTTTAGTGATATATTCGGTCACATTTCTCGACGATCCAACCGTACGAATGTCAAGATATATCTAATATATTGATATTCCCAAATTTTCAAAAAATAAAAATTGATTTGGTTCGAGATCTTAGTAGATCACTACTATATTGACTAGTACTCGTAACTAGTGCTTTGTCAATGATTATTGTTTCTATTTTTTAAAAACTAATCCTCTACAATCCAACCATACGGATGTCAAGATATATCTAATATAATGATATTCACAAATTTTGAAAAAATAAAAAATTAATTTGGTTGGAGATCTTAGTAGATCACTAGTATATTGACTAGTACCCGTAACTAGTGATTTGTCACGTATTGTTGTTTCTATTTTTTAAAATTATTTCTTAACAATCCAACCATAAGGATGTCAAGATATATCTAATATAATGATATTCAAAAAATTTCAAAAAATAAAAAATTAATTTGGTTTGTAAAATTTAATATTTAATAAACGAAGTGGTCTTGCTAAACGAAGTGATTATTTGTCAAATACCGTCGTCTCGAGTGATACCAGCCAACGGTTTTGGACAAATAAACCGTTGTCTGATAACAAACAAGGGTATTTTAACAAATACAGTTGTAATGTAAAGCTTCAGACAACGATATGTTATAAAGATACTGTTGTCTGACACTAGTCATGTTTTTTTTGAACATAAATATAAATTAACATAATAAACCGTTGTTTGATAACAACTAATATTTTCTCAATCTAACGGCTAATATCTAATCTCATTTCAATCAAGGGCTCTTATTTCGCCACCTCAGCAATCCAGGTGAAAGATTTTCCACCAATCATGTGCTGTCACATCAGACAACGGTTATTTGTAAAACGCTTGTATAGATAAGTTTATGACAACAGTTTAAATTTGAAAACACTTGTCTGAAAGTGTTGAAGACAACGGTTTTATATACAAACCCGTTGTATGAACATGTATATATATTTTCTTAATCTAACGGCTAATATCTAATCTCATTTCAATCAGGGGCTCTTATTTCGCCACCTCAGCAATCCAGGTGAAAGATTTTCCACCAATCACGTGCTGTCACATGAGACCACGGTTTATTTATAAAATGCTTTTATAAACCATTATCTGATTACATTTTATACAACGGCTATCAAAACACTTGTCTGATTTTAACAACGTTTTTTTTAAAAGCATTGTTTGAAGTTTCTTCAGACAATGCTTTCAAAAACCGTTGTTAAAATCAGACAATAGTATTTAGTCACAGTTGTGTGACTACTTTTTACGCAATATCGTTTAAAAACAGTTGTCTAAGTTTTACAACGATTTTAAGAACCATTGTAAGACAATCTGTTAGACAACACCACTTTCAAAAAACGTTGTAAAACGTATGTCAATTTTGATCGTTTAGACGACAGTTTCTAAAACTGTTGTTATGTTCATGATTAGACAATACAACGAAAAGCTTGAAAAAAAAACCGTTGTGTGAAATTTTCAGCCAACGCTTTTTCGTCAAAGTGTCGTTTGATGAGTGTCGTCTGATTCAAAAATTCTTGTAGTGACTTTCTACAATAGTTCATCGATAAACTTCTTTAACACAAAATCCGATCCTCTTCAAGTCTACAATATTCCAGGTCTGTATCATGTAAAGTAACACTGCCATTTTTTCACATAATCACAATAATCAACTTGTCCATATCAAGTTAAAAACAAATACACTTCTATTCCAACGCTAATAAATAAATAGACAAACATAACAGGAGAGTTTCTAGATCAACTATCAACCAAAGTTAAAGACAACAAAGCATTTTAGCCTTCTTAAAACATGATGCAATTAGATAGATATACATTATTACCAATCTACCACTAGATCTCTACATATGCAACCCACAAAACAAGCCTTCTTGCACCAATCAATACATTCAAATAGCATTTTATAATACAAACAACAAAAATCACTGAATGTAAACCTAAGACCTACAATATAAGGGATCGAACACACAATCTAAAAGACTGAAACACTTAATCTCACGAAAAATCATCATCATTATGTAATATGCAATATTATCAATCTAAAATCACTGAAAATAAACCTAAAAACCTAAATATAGAAAATATAAACATGGCCTAAAACATTTAAGCAAGCAGTTATTCATCATGTAATCAATAAAAAAATCAATCTAAAATCACTGAAACGACATATAAATACAGAAAAATGACATGTATACATCAATCTAATCCAGTATCTAGAGAAACAAGTGCAAAGCTCAAACTGATTTCACAAAAATGACGTATACGTACATGAACATATATACATCAAGTAAAAGCCTAAATCCAGTACTGAAAAGGTGTAAAAATCATACTAAATCCATAAAAAAGCAAGTAGGATTAAAAAAACACCAGATCTGAGCATACAAGACGATAGAAATGAAATAAATCTAACCATCTCCAACCTTAACGAACAGGTTGAATGCTTCTTTGAACTCGGAGATCTGATCGTCGGTGAGTTGATCGGCCATCGGAGATATAGGATTGACTCAGAAAAGTTGATCGTCGGTGAAACAATCAGTCTTTAGTTGATGAAGCCTGTGATTTTACCAAATTATAGAGCTGCGCATCCAATCCATTATTAAATGTATCGCATTGACAAGGGACCGCTTTAGCTATATTGCATGTCACCCTCCTTTTCAACTTTAGGCCCATACATTGCCTCTGAGGAAAAACTCGGTTTCTTAAATTATAATCACCTGCTAGAATTCTAAAATTTTAAAAATTATTTATAAACCTGTTATACCCTACAAATTTGATTACATCAAATATCAATAAATGAATGGACAAATGAGCAGAATCCATAGAAACAACCTTACATTCCGGAGATACTCAGTGATTTTAGCATTTTTCATTATGTGAATTGAGTTCATTGTTGTTAAGTTATGTGATTTATCACATTAGCAATTCAGAGATAGTTTGCATTCTAATTCAAGTGTCGAATAAGTCCGTAATGGATGGCTAATTCTTGAAGAAGGAAGAACATGCAAACAATAGAGTACTAGAGATCGAGTACAAATTCCCCCAAGTAAAGTGTGGAATTAAATGCTATTATTTATGTGGCATATGAATAAAGAGTTACAACTTTTACCGTGAAAATTGACTCGATGGCTATATTTAAATAATGACTTAACAAATGCATATCGTTAACGATCAGTTGATAGTGATTTAACAGTATAGATAAGACAAATCTTTACTATAACAACTTTGCAGAGAAGTCACATAGGCTTGGTAGCTGGGTCAATTAACATTCCCCGTGACTTCTTGAAATTAGAAGCATGCATAAACCTAAAGCATTCTGGAGGATAGTTAATAATAGAGTAGTTGAAGAATATCGAGATATTTCTTGAAATTGCTAAGTAAGAAGAATGTGCATGTGACAAAATTTTAACTGAAATGTACTCATGAATTATTGTTGTAAATGTTTTGTAACATAAAGTATATAAACTGGATGTGTAGCATAGTTTTAAAAGTGTAGAACACGATTGTTTTTGCTAGTCCTTGGAGAGAAAAATCTTGTAAGCAAAAATAATCAACAGAAGCAGTTGTGAATTAATTTTCACAGAGTTTTCAAGGAATGAAAAACAATTTTAGGTAGATACTTACAAACATCCACCTCAAATTATTTAAAGTGTTTCTTGTATACGTTCTAATTTCATATCTTGAATATGTTTCTTTTAAAATAGCAATAAATCTTGATCCTTTGTACTAATTAGGACTGTTCTTATAGTCTCACTTTAAAGGTGTTTTCAATAGAACATGATCCCATCCCTTTTTTAATCATTATCATCTTTATTTTAGATCTTATTTCCTCAATCATTTTCTCTTACTCCTTGAATATCATTCCTTATTCACATCTTTGTTTTTATTCCCTACTTCTCTCTCCATCTCCTCTCTCCATCTTTCTTCATCCCTCTCTCCATCATTTCACTCTTCCTCTTTCATAATTATATGTAGTTTTATATTTGGTTAACCCTTTCATTCGAAAAATAATTCAGTTCACGTAAATTATTATTAATTCAAAGAATCAATTCAGCCGAATATGAACTCAGGAGTCGAAGAATGATGACAATTCTTGAAATTCTAGACATATACCATGTGACAATGAGATTAATCGATAGATATGAGATTCAGGATCCATTTAAAATAATTTTACATATATACATTTTGTTTATGTGCACACATTAATAATGATGGATATTTTGGAAACATATATGATATATCCGAATCCGTATTCGTATATAAAAATATACAAACAAAAATATATGTTTCTTAATCCGATGGATACTATTTGGATACAAATAATATCCAAATCCGATGTTTAATAACATTTTTTTATTCATTAAAATTTGAAAAAAAAATGGTTATAATCAAAATTCATTTTTTGAACAAAGCTAAAAATAAAAATTATTTAAGTTTATTTTGTTTTTTCCCAAAATTTTACTTTTATGCTTAATTAAAATAATAAATTTATATGATATGCACACACACACACACACACACACATATATATATATATATATATATATATATATATATATATATATATCAAAATTTTATATGATATGCACACACACACACACACACATATATCTATGTATATGATATCTCCAAATCTCGGCTGGGTTCTTCCTTACCATCTCTTGCTCATAAGTGGCACAACTGAGGTTGGGTATCTGCAAAACAACACCGGATGGGGGCTTTGGCCCGCAACGCCTCCGGCGTGAGTATAAAAGTTGGCTTTGGCAGATAATAATCAAGAAATGAGAGTATCACAAAATTAGTTAGTGTGTGCAGGTGAGAAGGTGGCTAATCCCAAACCCTTTTCCCTTTGGGGTATTTATATCCTAGGGATTAGTGTTTGGGAAATGTTACATTTAATCTTGAGCGTTGAATCCTAGGCGGTACGGAAGTCTAGGATTATCCCAAATAATGCACATGTCAATAATTGGCCGTTAGTGTTAGTCACTGTCATGTGGGGGTGCCTTGCCTGGAGACCCACGTTTCATATCTGTCACTAGTCTACACTACACTAGTATGGGCTGCAGTACCACGTGGAATGGATATCACTGGGCTGTGTTGGAGTACTGATGTGCTAAAGATATGACATTTAAAATCGCAAGCGCGTGATCATCGTTTTAATATTTAAGTTCGTTCCACATAGACTATAATTTTTCGCAATTCCTTAACTTCTAATTTAGGCGGACTAGAACAAG
The DNA here is from genome assembly GCA_036435485.1 of Saposhnikovia divaricata. NCBI lineage: Eukaryota > Viridiplantae > Streptophyta > Magnoliopsida > Apiales > Apiaceae > Saposhnikovia > Saposhnikovia divaricata. The sequence goes on along the minus strand of CM071595.1, from coordinate 48,633,640 downwards.
TTTGGATTTTCGAAGATTTGGATTTATACTATTTCATACCTAAAAGAAAATTTAAATTATTTTTAAAAGAAAATTAAATTTATTCTAATTTTAAACTAACAAACTGAATTTTTAATTTTCACTATTTGAATTAAAACTAGATTTTATTTAAAGAAAATAAAAATTCGGCATGATCTATTCGTAAATTCAACTAGGCATTTACCCAATACAAGAATTTCGAAAACATTAAAACAAAATAAAAAGAACGAAACTAGCAAACTCATCTATAATTCCCATCACAAATTCTATATATTAACATCAAAATTCAAAACTCTAAACTCGACAAATAAAACTCAGCTAGTTGACACAGTTGGACTCGGACACTAGTTAAAGAAATTACAACTAGGGCTGTCAAAAAAATTCAAAAATTCGATATCCGTCCGAAACATCTGCATTCGTATTCGAGAAAAAGCGGATATTATCCGTATTCGAAATGAAGCGGATATTATCTATATCTGAATCTGGAATATCCGAATCCGAAATTGAATATATATGATATTTAAATTATATATATATATATATATATATAATTTAAAATTTTTTCTATTAGCTTATAGTTTTTGTGTGTGTGCATATTAATTAAATAATATATGTATACAAATTTTATATAATTGTAAAAATATTATAGACATATATAAAAAATATCATTTGAGTTTATTATTTTAAAGATAATAAAATTAGATTGAAAAGATAAACAAAATTAGTATGGCGTTCGTAGATTTATTTATTATAAATGAAAAAAAATATTGTTTCGAAATAATCGTGAATACACGTCAAAAAAATTCAAAAAATCCGATATCCATCCGAAATATCTGCATTCGTATCCCGAAAAAAGCGGATATTATCCAAATCCGACAAGTTTGGATACGAATACAATATAGGCAGATCTCTATCCGAATTATCTATTTGACAGCCCTAATTACAACACAAAAACACAAACAAAACAGAAAAATTCGAACTACAGTCAAGAAAACAAATACACTTCTATTCCAATGCTAATAAATAAATAGACAAACATAACAGGAGAGTCTCTAAATCAAATATCAACCAAATTTAGAGACAACAAAGCATTTTAGCCTTCTTAAAACATGATGCTATCAGATAGATATACATTATTACCAATCTACCACTAGATCTCTACATATGCAACCCATAAAACAAGCCTTCTTGCACCAATCAATACATTCAAATAGCATTTTATAATACAAACAACAACAATCACTGAATGTAAACCTAAGACCTACATTATAGAGGATCGAACACACAATCTAAAAGACAGAAACACTTAAGCTCGCGAAAAATCATCATCATTATGTAATATGCAATATTATCAATCTAAAATCACTGAAAATAAACCTAAAATATGGAAAATATAAACATGACCTAAAACATTTAAGAAAGTAGTTATTCATCATGTAATCGACAAAAAAAATCAAACTAAAATCACTTAAACGACAAATAAATACAGAAAAATGACATGTATACATCAATCTAATCCAGTATCTAGCGAAACAAGTGCAAAGCTCAAACCGAATTCACAAAAATGACGTATACGTACATGAACATATATACAACAAGTAAAAGCCTATATCCAGTACTGATAGGTATAAAAATAATACTAAATCCACAAAAAAGCAAGTAGGATTAAAAAACTACCAGATCTGAGCATACAAGACAATAGAAATGAAAGAAATCTAACCATCACCGTCCTTAACGAACAGGCTGAATGCTTCTTTGAACTCGGAGATCTGATCTTCGATGAGTTGATCAACCATCGGAGATATAAGATTGACTCGAAAAAGTTGATCGCCGGTGAAACAATCAATCTTTAGTTGACGAAGCCTGTGATTTTACCAAATAATAGAGCTGCGCATCCAATCTATCATTAAGTGTATCGCATTGACCAGGGACCGCTAGCACTAGCTATATTACCATGTCACCCTCCTTTTCAACTTTAGACCCATACATTGCCTCTGAGGAAAAACTCGGTTTTTTAAATTGTAATCACCTGCTAGAATTCTAAAATTTAAAAAATTATTTATAAACCTGTTATACCCTACAAATTTGATTGCATCAAATATCAGTAAATGAATGGACAAATGAGCAGAATCCATAGAAACAACCTTACATTCCAGAGATACTCAGTGTTTTTAGCATTTCTCATTTTGTGAATTGAGTTCATTGTTGTTAAGTTATGTGATTTATCACATTAGCAATTCAGAGATAGTTTGCATTGTAATTCAAGTGTCGAATAAGTCCGTAATGGATGGCTAATTCTTGAAGGAGGAAGAACATGCAAACAATATAGTACTAGAGATCGAGTACAAATTCCCCCAAGTAAAGTGTGGAATTAAACGCTATTATTTATGTGGCATATTAATAAAGAGTTACAACTTTTACCATGAAAATTGACTCGATGGCTATATTTAAATAATGACTTAACAAATGCATATCGTTAACGATCAGTTGATAGTGATTTAACAGTATAGATAAGACAAATCTTTACTATAACAACTTTGCAGAGATGTCACATAGGCTTGGTAGGTGGGTCAATTAACATTCCCAGTGACTTCTTGAAAATAGAAGAATGCATAAACCTAAAGCATTCTGGAGGATAGTTAATAATAGAGTAGTTGAAGAATATCGAGATATTTCTTGAAATTGCTAAGTAAGAAGAATGTGCATGTGACAAAATTTTAACTGAAATGTACTCATGAATTATTGTTGTAAATGTTTTGTAACATAAAGTATGTAAACGGGATGTGTAGCATAGTTTTAAAAGTGTAGAACACGATTGTTTTTGCTAGTCCTTAGAGAGAAAAGTCTTGTAAGCAAAAACAATCAACTGAAGCAGTTGTGAATTAATTTTCACAGAGTTTTCAAGGAATAAAAAAACAATTTTAGGTAGATACTTACAAACATCCACCTCAAATTATTTAAAGTGTTTCTTGTTTACGTTCTTATTTCATATCTTGAATATGTTCTTTTTAAAATAGCAATAAATCTTGATCCTTTATACTAATTAGGACTGTCCTTATAGTCTCACTTTAAAGGTGTTTTCAATAGAACATGACCCCATCCCTTTTTTAATCATCATCATCATCTTTATTTTAGATCTTATTTCCTCAATCATTTTCTCTTTCTCCTTGAATCTCATTCCTTATTCACATCTTTGTTTTTATTCCCTACTTCTCTCTCCATCTCCTCTCTCCGTCTTTCTTCATCCCTCTCTCCATCATTTCACTCTTCCTCTTTCATAATTATATGTAGTTATATATTTGGTTAACCCTTTCATTCGAAACATAATTCAGTTCACGTAAATTATTATTAATTCAAAGAATCAATTCAGCCGAATATGAACTCAAGAGTCGAAGAATGATGACAATTCTTGAAATTCTAGACATATACCATGTGACAATGAGATTAATCGATAGATATGAGATTCAAGATCCATTTAAAATAATTTTACATATATACATTTTGTTTATGTACACACTTTAATAATGATGGATATTTTGGATACATATATGATTTATCCGAAGTCGTATTCGTATATGAAAATATACAAACAAAAATATCTGTTTCTGAATCCGGTGGATACTATTTGGATACAAATAATATCCAAATCCGAAGTTTAATAACATTTTTTTTATTCATTAAAATTGGAAAAAAAATGATTATAATCAAAATTCAATTTTTGAACAAAGCTAAAAAATAAAAAATTATTTAAGCTTATTTTGTTTTTTTTTTCCAAAATTTTACTTTTATGCTTAATTAAAATAATAAATTTATATGATATGCATATATATATATATATATATATATATATATATATATCAAAATTTTATATGATATGCACACACACACACACACATATCTATGTATATGATATCTCCAAATCACGGCTGGGTTCTTCCTTACCATCTCTTGCTCATAAATGGCACAACTGAGGTTGGTTGTCTGCAAAACAACACCGAAGGGGGGCTTTGGCCCAGCAACGCCTCCAGCGTGAGAATAAAAGTTGGCTTTGGAAGATTATAATCAAAAAATGAGAGTATCACAAAAGTAGTTAGTGTGTGCAGGTGAGAAAGTGGCTTATCCCAAACCCTTTTCCCTTTGGGGTATTTATATCCTAAGGATTAGGGTTTGGGGAATGTTACATTTAATCATGAGCGTTGAATCCTAGGCAGTACGAAAGTCTGGGATTATCCCAAATATTGCACATGTCAATAATTGGCCATTAGTGTTAGTCACTGTCATGTGGGGGTGCCTTGCCTGGAGTCCCACGTTTCATAGCTTTCACTAGTCTAGACTACACTAGTATGGGCTACGGTACCACGTGGAATGGCTATCACTGGGCTGTGCTGGAGTACTGATGTGCTAAAATCGCAAGCGCACGATCATCGTTTTAATATTTAAGATTCGTTCCACAGAGACTATAATTTTTCGCAATTCCATAACTTCTAATTTAGGCGGACTAGAACAAGTTTGGATTTTTGAAGATTTGGATTTATACTATTTCACCCCAAAATGAAAATTTAAACTATTTTTAAAAGAAAATTAAATTTATTCTAATTTTAAACTAACAAAAACTGAATTTTTAATTTTCACTAATTGAATTAAAACTAGATTTTATTTATAGAAAATAAAAATTTGGCATGATCTATTCGTAAATTCAACTAGCCATTTACCCAATACAAGAATTTCGAAAACATTAAAACAAAATAAAAACAACAAAACCAACAAACTCATCTATAATTCTAATCACAAATTCTATATATTAACATCAAAATTCAAAACTCTAAACTCAACAAATAAAACTCAGCTAGTTGACACAGTTGGACTCGGACACTATTTAAAGAAATTACAACTAGGGCTGTCAAAAAAATTCAAAAATTCGATATCCATCCGAAACATTTGCATTCGTATCCGAGAAAAAACGAATATTATCCGTATTCGAAATGAAGCGGATATTATCCGTATCTGAATCTGGAATATCCGAATCCGAAATTGAATATATAAGATATTTAAATTATATATATATACATATATATAATTTAAAAAAATTTCTATTAGCTTATAGTTTTTGTGTGTGTGCATATTAATTAAATAATATATGTATACGAATTTTATATAATTGTAAAAATATTATAGACATATATAAAAAATATCATTTGAGTTAATATTTTAAAGATAATAAAATTAGATTGAAAAGATAAACAAAATTAGTGTGGCGTTCGTAGTTTTATTTATTATAAATGAAAAAAAAATATTGTTTCGAAATAATCGTGAATACACGTCAAAAAAATTCAAAAAATCCGATATCCATCCGAAATATTTGCATTCGTATCCCGAAAAAAGCGGATATTATCCTTATCCGAATCCGACAAGTTTGGATACGAATAAGGATATAGGCAGATCTGTATCCGAATTATCCATTTGAAACCCCTAATTACAACACAAAAACACAAACAAAACAGAAAAATTTGAACTACAGTCAAGAAAACAAAACAACCCAACTCGTTGACCCAGTCAACTCGATGAACACAGCTGCTAACTCAGTAAACAACCAGCGAGAACCAATGTAGAACAGCAAAAGCTCAACTCAGCAAAACTCGGCAACACGGATTACAACACTGGACTCAACTCGCAAACTGGATCGAGTCAAAACTCAAAACTCAAAACAAAGCAGAGAATTCACACGACCCAGAGACTTAAACAAAATGCAGGAAGCAAACGAATTGACCCGGTAAAAATAGGACAAAACTCAGCACTAAACAACGCCCTTCGGAAGCAATGTACACAAACAAAAACAAAACAGGAACTCACAACTCGGCAAAAAAACCTCTAACACGCAAACTCAGTGACAAACTATAAACACAGCAGCAACTCAGCGAAGCACAACAAAGATTAACAACACTATTTGATTCTATTAACAAACAACTCAGCAGTGATTCAAAACTCAACAATTTAACTTAATAAAACTGCAGCAAGAAAAGAACAAAAAAAGGGGGTTTGTGTTGAGCTTGAATCGAAGGAGAAGGGGATGGGAATGGGTTTTGTCATTTATGGTTTTAACGAGAACAAAGAAATATAACAAAAACTAGAACTGGGGAGGACTTATGAAGCTTCGAATAAAAAGGTTAAAAATAGGAAAACAAGTGCTAAATAAAAATAAGAGTTAAAAGCTAAATTATTCTAACCCATTACACTAACACATAAAAGTAAACACCAAAATTAGAGCTATAACAATAAATTGCCAAACCCATAATAAAATGGAAATTAAAAGGGGTTCAATTATAATTTATAACTAAGAACAAGAAAATAAAAATCGTTACTTTCAACCCCAAGTGGTTAGCATTTCGCTACTTTATCCACTAAACGAATTTACGAAAATAACGAAAGCGAGGGAATATAAACAAGAGAGCAAGATGTAAAGAACAAGATAAATGAAAATTTGCATTAATAAAAGGAAAGTGTTTATAAAATTAGAACTACAAGAAAAGGAATGAAATTTATACTATCCTAAAACTATACTAAAATCTATGTTGTCATTTACAAGGGGGGTAGGTGGGTATCTATAGGATAAGAATTAGGATTAAGGGGTGTGTTGGGTGAATCTCCACCATACACATGTGGAGTGTGGTTAACAAATCCTTGCCATCCAAGCATTGGGTTGATCTTGGCCTTACACTTATTTAGTGTGTTGGGATGATCTCCACCTTCCACTTGTTTTGAAATATTTCTTTTTCTCCAAGCTCCTAATTCTTTTTCCTTCTTTCTTTTTAGTCTTTTTTTTCCTCTTTTGCCCTTCCTTGCTCTTTATTTATTTATTTTGCCACTCCTTTATTTTTCCTCGAATTTCCTGAAATGCAACAAAATAATTTATAATTAAAATACGAGTTCAAGCAATAAATAGGTAATAAAAATATGTAAAAATATGCATTTATCAAGTACCATGTGTCCGTCACGTGTCGTAGCTGGAAGTAGCCTGGTCCCACTAGTTTGGGCTGGAGTATCTTATTCTTACAAGTTGGACTAAGTATTATAATTTGGGTCCAAATTTGGGCTATATCAGGTTTTGGGCTACTTTTAACCTATCATTAAGAATGACCCATTAGAGTGTTATTTCTTTGTCACCTTTGAGGATCATAAATATGCTGCTAAAGCTGCTACTACACTACGAAATAGGCAAACTCCTGACATGCACCTGGCTCACAAAGAACTAGTAGATCCATATGTTCCCTATGTCGTTAGGTCTGAGTGAGAGAGGCAGTACCAGATGAGGTTCAAACTTATTAAGGGATCATTGTGCGTGTCGCCAACTTAGATTCAACAGTTAGTGATAAGCATCTAAAACTAATGTTCTCTCCTTACGAAATTGTAACCTCCTGCAAGGTTGGGATCTTTCTTGCCTTCTTTTTCTTATATTGTTAAGTAACCAAATCTTCTAAAACCGTAAGATATTAAAGGAATGCCTTACCAGGATATTATATTATATGGTAACACTCCCCCTCACTCGAAAGCCTATTTATGGGTCGAAGACAGGGATAGCCGGCGAGCAAGCCATGGCACCTAGGGCCCAACAGGAAAATACCCCAAATTTTCTGAATTCTTCATTGTACAAATACAAAATATTTGCCGTGTATATGTTTAGGGTCCCGTAAGTTGATTTCGCCTAAGGCCCCATAAATTTCATTACCGCCCCTAGTCGAATAGTGGTTCATGTCTATAATAAATAATAAATCGGAGAATACTGCGGATGGCAGTGAGTCAAACCTATGCCAAAAGGCTTTATCACGAACTTATATTACTCCCTCCGTCCCTCTCATTTTTTTACCCTTTCCTTTCTGAAATGTCTCTCTCAATTCTTTACATTCCTAAATTTACCCAAAATAGTAAATTTATAATATAAAAAGTAATTACACACCCACTACTTTCCTACACTAAACTCACTTTATTACATAAAATATTGATTTCTCCCATCACTTTTCTTACTTTTTTTCACCACTCTACACTTTTTCTTAACCTCCGTGCCCAACTCAATTGTAAATAAATGAGAGGGACGGAGGGAGCATATCGTAACATATATGCTTGTTGTTTTTCGCATTGTTTTTCTTTCTTTTTTTTTTGGTACTCTACTACATCGATCATGTTCTTTGTTTTAGGCCACGCCACATCCCAGTGCTGAACACCTTGGATACTATTGCAAAGAGACTGGATACGGACGTGTTTCATTTTCAACAATGGAAGAAGCTAATAGAGCTGTATGTTCTCTATCCATACTTTTTATCTGTTTAATTAATTTATTTTTACATGCTATAGATTGCTGCAATGAACGGAAGAAGAAGAAGAAGAAGAAGAAGAAGAAGAAGAAGAAGAAGAAGAAGAAGAAGAAGAAGAAGAAGAAGCTCGCATACACTGCTTACCCTAACAGCTGATCAGCTAGCTGCTAGCTCTATTAATGATAACCTTGTTTCATTAGCTTAGCGCTGCTTGATGATATTGTTGTGATACTTGTTGGAATTAACTTTGGATGATCTCTAAAACGTAGTTAAAAAGTATAAATATATGTCGGACAAACTATAATCAACTTATTTGTTTTTCCAATGCTTTCGAAGGTTCTTGTCAATTTGGTATGCGACAGCAACATTAGTCTTTTTCTAAAAATTGGTGAAAAATTATTTGGTAAATGCTTTTCTGAATTGCATTTTTAGCCTAAAAAATACTTTTAGAGAAAACAAGTATTCCCGAATTTTGAGAACTATTATTTTTCAATTTTTGTAGATAGCAACACATGCACATCAAAAAATTTACTAAGTACGTAGTGTAATTTTTGCAAGAATATATACTGGAGATTGAAAACTGCATACCACGCGAAGCTCCATAGGAAGAAGGACAACAGAACATATTTGTTAAGTATGTTAGAAATCAAGTTAACTAAGCTGCCCAATTGATGGCACGAACCTTTCTTGTTTGCACGAACTTAATAATGTTGGAGATGCCACTGTATATATAATTCCAGTTTCATCTAATAAAATTATTTCTTTGATTTAAAAATAACATTGTAAGACAAAAAAAAATGATTATTCAATTTATATCATTAATTTTTTATTTTTCATGTTGTTTTCTTCAATCTTTTTTGGCCAAAAGAATTCCTAGGGACGAAGGTAAGGTGTACACTGAGAAAAGGACCGAATATCAAAATTTCAAAACAAATGTTTCAAAATGTCACAACTCAAAATTATGGCCTCAAATGTCACACGAAAACACTATATCACGTATTGTTTTCAATTTTTTCAATTTTTATTTTTTTTAACGCTACATTGTGTAGCGTTTAGCGGATAGAGGTGGGGAACGCTACATCGTGTAGCGGGGGTGGGGAACGCTACATCGGGTAGCTGGGGGACGCTACTTGAAGTAGCGTTGGAGACTTGGAGGAGGAGGGGGACCCCACTTCCACTAGCGTTTGGGGGGAGGAGAAAGATTTTTAAATTATTAAAACATAATTTTAATTTTTTTAATTAATATTTTAAATTTTTATGGACATTTTATTTAGGGTTAAACCGTTTTCATTTGGGGTTCAACGGATTCCATTTGGGGTTTATAACTATTCAATATTTTAATTAAAATTTTTAAATTTTATCTGTAGTCACTTAGGAGTTCAACAGTTAACATTTGGGGTTCAACGTTTTCATTTTGAGTTTTAAAAATAATCAGAATCATGAATAAACCGTATACGAATTTAGGGTTTAGGGTTTTGGACCCTAAACCCAAAATTCTAATTTATCACGATTTTTAAAAAATCTGGGCTAGCCCCTGATTTTTTTACAATCAAGTCGCCGGAATGAGTAGCTAAATATGTATTCGCAAATACTATTAAAAAACTTATAATCAAATGTCAATTCAAACTGAGAGATATTTAAATTACTTAAATTTTATTTTTTATTTTTTTCAAATAATATTTTAAATTTTTATCGATATTTTTTTGGGGTTAAACAGTTTTCATTTCGGGTTCAACGAGTTCCATCTGTGGTTTATAAATATTCCATTTTTAATTAAATTTTTTAATTTTATCTGTATTCCCTTAGAAGTTCAACGTTACATTTTGGATTTTAGATATATTCATAATGACAAATAAACCGTATATGAATTTTGGATTTAGGGTTTAGGGTTCCTAAACCCTAGACCCAAAATCTTAATTTATCCTAATTTTTAAAAAATCGGGGCTAGCCCCAGATTTCTTAATAATCATGTCGCCGAACTCAGTAGCTAAAGATGTATTTGCAGATACTATTAAAAAAACTAATAATCAAATGGTCAATTCAAATTGTGAGAGATTTCTAAATTATCAAAAAAAAAAATAATCAATTTATATTTTAAATTTTTATTGGTATTTTCTTTAGGGTTAAACAGTTTCCATTTTGGGTACATCGGGTTCTATTTGGGGTTTAGAAATATTCAATTTTTTAAATAAAATTTTTTGATTTTATCTGTATTCCCTTAGGGTTCAACAATTAACTTTTAGGGTAACCTTTTCATTTTGTGTTTTAGAAATATTCAGAATGACGAATAAACCGTATACGGATTTAGGGTTTAGGGTTCCAAAATAATAATTTATCCTTATTAGGATAAAAAGCATGGGGGCCAGCCCCGATTTTTTAAAAATCATGTCGCCGAACTCAGTAATAAAATACAATTTAAATTAACCATTTGATTATAATTTTTTTAATAGTGTTTTTAAATACATATTTAGCAAAAAAAAATATAAGGTAACAACATTCAAAGTAGTTCAGTACATCACTTTAAGTAGAGTTTTGTACCCAAAACTCTATTTCAAGGTTTTGTAAAAAACAAAACGATACATGATGTAGTGTTTTCATTAAAGATGTAGTGTTTTAATTTGATATTTGGAACCATCATTTCATATTGTAATATTTGGGAACATTCAGTTGAAAATTGTGATATATATATATATATATATATATATATATATATATATATATATATATATATACTAGACTATAACCGTGCGATGCACGGCTTTCTTAAATTTAAATAACTTTTTATTTATATTTTAATAATTATTTATCTTATATATATTACTTAATACAATATTGGCATAATATATATTATTGAATAATAATCGTTTAATTATATGATATATTGTTCGAATTATGACTATATTTTGTCATAATAATATAAATATAAATGGAAGTATCTTATATATTTACATTCAAAATTTTGTTGATATTATCATATTCAAATTATGATTCCATAATAATTCATAATGTAATATTTGTTTAAGATAGAATTTAATATTAATTTGTAATTGTGTGAAATTTTTATTGTTTATTACATGGTTTTACTTTGTTTTCACTTTGTTGATTTATAATTTGTTGTAAATTTGTTAATAAATATGTGATATTAAAATTATTTAAATTAATTTTGAAAATATTTGGTTTCCAAGTAATTGAAAGAGTTTAAAAAGTTGGGTGTAGGTGAAGAATTTTAACTCAAATAATATACTATATTATAAAAGACAAAATATTAAAAGTTTTGGTACCTGTTTTTTGGTACGGTACGGTACTTATCTTATTTAATTATTATACATTATTACCCTTATTTATTTTACTTAATTATTAAAAATAAACATAATTTTTTCACAAAATATTACACGCCTCTCTCAACACTTCTACTAAATTAAAACTAAACAATTACCTTTTTGAACTACTACCTTTTCTAATTTTTCAAATTAAATCTCTTCTTTCAAAAAATATGATCGTTCTAATTAATGAAATAAACTCATAATATTATAATTACTAATAACTAACTGATTAACTTTTCCAGCTAAAAGATAATATATTTTTTTATATTTTTTAACTAAAATATAACATTTTCAAACTTATTTTTATACTTAATTATCTTTACTCAAATATTTATTATAAGTAAAAACATGTTGTTTTACTTTATTATCCTTAATGATTTTACTTAATTATAAAAAAAACAAAACACAATATTTTCTCAAAATATTACACGCAGCTCTTTCCAACACTTCTCCTAAATAATAACTAACCAATTACCTTTTTCAACTATTAGTTTTTCTAACTAAAATATCTTCTTTCCAAAAATATGACCATTCTAATTAATGAATAGACTTTGATATTTTACTTAAATATTAATTATTGGTAAAAACATGTAGTTCTATTTTATAAAATGAAATAACGATATTATAATTCCTAATAACTAACAAATTACTTTTCAGATAAAACACATTATCTTTTCTAACTCCTCTAACTATAACCTATCATTTACAAAAATATCACGTGTCATTCTATTTAACGAAATTAACTAATAAAATTATGAGAAAAAGGACCATTAACCTCAGGAAAGTTTCCTGAGATACTTTAAAAAATAAGCTTTAAAACTTACTGGGTCCGCATGGCTAATTAATAATATTGTAAAATTTTAAACGAATCCTGATTTTACATAAATGTCCACCCCATATTTGCATATAAAATTTGTGTATCCCGGAAACTTACCTAAGATAAAATCTCTAAAATTATAATTACTAATAACTATTTGATTACCTTTTTCAGCTAAAATGTAATATATTTTCTATTTTTTTTAAATAAAATATCTCATTTTCAAACTAAAATATCTCATTTTCAAACTTTCATTTCTTACTTAATTATCCTTACTTAAATAAATATTATTGGTAAAAACATGTTATCTTTTCTATTTTTTTAATAACTGATTAATTTCATTTTTAGGTAAACATGTAATCTTTTATATTCTAAAAATATTACGGGCAATTATATTTAATGAAATAAAATAATATTACTATGATTACTAATAACTAACAAATTACATTTTCAACTAAAACATGTTACCTTTTATATTTCCTCTTACTAAAACCTATCCTTTTCCAATAGTATCACAAATAAATTTTATTCAATAAAATAATACCATATGTTTTGTAAAATAAATTTTTATTTGCATTTTAATTTATTTTTTCATTTTTGGAAGGTGTTAGCAAACTTTTTAGGATGGTGTTAATCGACCAACCAGCCAATCAATTATATCTTCAAATTATGATTCCATAATAATTCATAATGTAATATTTGTTTAAAATAGAATTTAATATTAATTTATAATTGTGTGAAATTTTTATTGTATATTATATAGTTTTTTTGATTTATAATTTGTTGTAAATTTGTTAATAAATATGTGATATTAAAATTATTTAAATTGATTTTGAAAATATTTGGTTTCCAAGTAATTGAAAGAGTCTAAAAAAGTTGGGTGTTGAAGAATTTTAACTCAAATATAACTAAAAGAGTATGTAATTGAATATTAATTGGAGTGTAATTAAAAGAGTTTGTTATTAGGTTAAATATGTGATTTATTTTTTGTAAAATAAAATTTTATATGTATTTTAATTTATTTTTTCATTTTTGGAAGGTGTTGGCAAACTTTTTGGGAAGGAGTGAACCGATCGACTAACCAACTTGTTTCGCTTATAATAGAATAATATAGATGGGGCCAACACATGTCTTAATACACAAAATTAGTTATTCTCATTATCACCCGACCCGACCCGCTAGTAAGCTATAGTAAGCTGCACAATGATATCTTAAATATTTTATATAGTTATTTTCTTTTTTTTTTTGAAAAGAATATAGTTATTTTCTTTAATTTGCCGTTATCATAATATCATAATTATTATGAAATTTAACTTTAAACTATCCACGGGTTATAATATAAGGGTGTGTTTGACATTGCTGTTGCAGATGACAACAACAATTTTTGGATAAGTAGGTGAAAAAGTGTTCGGTAAAATTTAAAAGTTACTTTTCTGAAAAGTATTGTTGGTCTAAAAGCTGTTTTTAGAGAAAGCAAGTCACCCATGCTTTTGAAAAAAAGCTGTTTGTGCAGTAAGTAGTTGTTGATTTCGAGATGAAATCTCATCAAAAATATTACTTTTATTAGATCTCCCGCACTTTAGTTGCCGATTTCGAGATCAAATCTCATCAAAAATATTACTTTTATTATATTTCCGGCACTTTTTTCACCATCACTTTTCCTAACTGCACAACAATTTTTAAGTTAAAAATTAGTTATTCATACTATCATCCCCGATACGATCCGATAATAAGCTATAGAAGCTGCACAATGATATCTTAAAGATTCTTCTTTCGAATCCATAGCTCAAAATCTTAAAGATTATGCACAATATTTGTCTCACAAAAGATAAAATGTCGAGCGACGAGATAATCCCGACAATGATATCTGTTATTAATTTGGAATCAAGTGTAACCAATTCGGAATTGTTTGATTATTTTAAAAAAGCAGGTGAGGTGATTTGGTGTGAAGTTCGTAAGCATAAATTCTCGGGACAGTCTCTAGGCTATGGTTATGTCTCCTATAGTAATCCTCAACATGGTATGTACGTACGTGACATGTCCATACTGTTTCAGAACTTTGTTTTTGTTTTTTAGTTTGATTAGATTATTTAATTTTTGTTCATTTGATTAGATTATTTAATTTTTGTTCATTTGTACATGTCTGCTACGTAAAAGAATTGATGGATTTTCGATTTTGATTGCAATTGACATTGATACAAATTTGTATCCGACCAATTCCGATGGTCGGTCATGTCCGTTTTTCTTGTAGCGAAAAGATTATGGGTTGTATTTACCTGTGTTCAATTTGGTATGGATTATTATGCCTTGTTATTTATAAGTTATTATTTTTTGCTTACAGCAAAGAGGGCGATTACCGAGTTAGATTCTACTGTGCTCAAGGGCAAGGCCGTTTCTGTTTCCCCTTCTACATTTTCATTTAATCAATTGGTCGTGCTATTCGACCCCGAGGAGGATGAACCTACAAATGATGATGATCTTAGGAGACCTTTTGAGCAGTTTGGGACAATCACCCAGACAAGATTTTATACGTATAAACCATTAGAGTGTTACTTCTATGTCACCTTTGAGGATCATCAAGGTGCTGCTAAAGCTGCTACTGCACTACAAAATGAACTAATTCCTGGAATGGACCCTTTTACCGAAAAATTAGTAGATCCACATGTTCCCAATATTTTCGTGCCTGAAGTTAAAAGGCAAGTGCCAAATGAGGTGCAAACATTTCCAGGGATCAATGTGCGTGTCACTAACTTAGGTTCAACAATTACTGATTGGTATCTTCATCGTCTCTTCTCTCATTATGGAACTGTAACCTCCTCCAAGGTAGGACTCTTTCTTGCTCTTTTATTTTGTATATATGTTGATTTGTTCTTTTTTTGTTTTTTAGTACACTACTACTTACATTATTGTTCTTGGTTTTAGGCCACGCCTCATCCCAGTGCTAAACACCTTGGACACTATTGTGAAGAGACTGGATATGGTCGAGTCTCATTTTCAACTATGGAAGAAGCTAAGCGAGCTGTATGTTCTCTGCCCCTACTTTTTTTTCCTGCTATTCCCAAAATCTTACGACTAATTAAGCTGATTTAATCTATTTTGTTATGCTTCAGGTTGCTGCATTGGACGACAAAGAAATTCTCTGCCATCTTATTAAGGTTGCTCTTGAAGAAGAAGAAGAAAATGTAGGAAAAAGATCAAGCTCGCAGGTACATTATTTATTTAAATATTCTTCACATCTACTTCGCCTGATATTGATGGACGTGGTGTCTCGTGGATGGGGTTTATAACTTGCACCTGTAACATTAACTCACTTAAATGTCGTTCTATGCATTTGTTTTTTATATCTTCTGGCTTGTATTGATATATGGTTTGTGAAATACACAAATGTGGACTTGTGTAATTGTTTGGTAATAATAGTTGATTACCGCTCGTATATGATAGTAGAGCAAAGATCAGTACTGCTTTGCAGGTGAATTGTGTAAACTTTAATTTTACTATCATGTATGTGTTTAATTATTGTCTTTATATTAATCTAAGCCGAGGGTCTTTGTGGAACAGTCTCTCCATTCATAGGGATGGAGGTCAGGTCTACTTTGATGTAGGAATCATACCCTTCCAATCCCATGCCCTGCTTTACGAGCGGGATATATCACGTATGCTTTGTTTCCTTTAGTTTGGTTCAGTAAAGTCTCTTGTTTTTATAGAATTATTCCAGTTTAAAACACGGCGGATGTTGTGTGTAAAAGGTACAATCTCTTTAGGGCTCTTGCACTTTGGGTCATTCTGCACTGTGTATGTACTGTTTTTAGTTATAACAAAAGAAGTGTAACTCTCTTGTTTTCTCTCACGGTTGTAACTTTAACATTTTCATTTCATGGCAGATTCTTCTTGTTGACGAGCTGGATCATGGTCATAAAGATAAGAGGCCAAAAGTTGCTGAGGCCGAGAGAAGCTACAGCTCTTAACCCCTCAACTGATCAATAACTAGACATAAATAATTAACTATGTGTAGCTGATCAACTACATGCTTCTGTTTATCCTCGGCTAGCGATGCTCATTATTGTCAAGTATTTTATTCACTCGTCAAGGTTACTAGTTCTAATTTCCAAGATCCTGTATATACCCCAGCTAGTGAGATTTTATTAGTCTCTACTTTTAATACAATTGTTGGTAGCATATAAATGCATGCACTAGGCGGTATCTTCAGTATGTTAATATTAATGTAAACCTATCTTATCTAGAACTTGAAATATATACATACAGTCCCAAGGAGGAACAGGAATTCTCGAAATACTCTTACAGCCAACCTAGTGTTAAAGGTGAAATAACAAGTATAAAAGACTACAATTTGCTGGGTAAGTTTAAGCTCCTTGGTACTCCACCTGCTCCAAGGCAATTTGCCTTGTTGGTTACACTTTTGCTGGAGAAGATTGAACTATTGTACGGGGTTCCGACGAGTAAGACAACTATGTCATTCAGAGAAAGGAAAAGTTATACAAGAATGCCAGCGCCGTGGAGGTGACTTGAAAAATTTGGTCCACGGGTCAGATCAGGTGAAGTTATAGCTCAATCAGTTAGAAAACAAAGTCGGAGGTGTAAGGACAGAGGAATGCTTGTTAATTTGGTGAGTTTTTGGCCGCTTCTTTGAGTTATTTAATTTCATTCTTTTGCTTATGAAATGGCTTTTTGTGCAGGTAAAGATAGAGAAGTAAGTGAAGCTCAACCCGAGAAGGGACTCAAACTGTCAGAGCGCTTTTTCAAAAAGCAGTTGAAGAGGTGTCTTTCTTTTTCTCCCATACATACATATAATTTGTTAAACAAAACAAAATATCTTGATATAGCATAATTGCGAAAATACCTTTGTATTCAAGTGTTAGATTTTCATTCAAATGCCTCATCGTCTGCCTGATTATGAGACACCCACATATGTTTATAGATGATGATAATAGGCTCACATAGTTAAACTGCAATCTTAGACCAAAGGAGTGAAAATTCTTGTGTTCTGTACCCACAGTCCCAGACTAGTATTGTATTATGTATACCTTATTAGACCACTGATTTATATCTATCAGGCTCATCACTAAGTCCACCTATACATATGCCATCTCCTAAACTTTTCACTAAAACTTCAGTACTGAAGATCAAAAAATACTTGCGAAAAAGAAGCAATAATCCGAATAAAATTGATGAAGAATGCAAATTATGAAATATGAGGCTTTATACGTTTCAGAACGTACATAGGAAAATAAAGAAATTAATGTAATACACATATGCACAAATGCGTATATCAAAATGAAGGAAACAAGAAAACACAAGATTAATAAGGAAAAAGACATATTTCTTGACGCTACTTCCAATGCAAGATACCCATGAAGGTTTAAAATTTTTGAATTTTTTTTTTTGTCAATATTTTCATAGTATGAAAAGCATATGAATATATCATTGTAGGCTGTAAGCTTATAGTAATTAATATCACTATCTCTAGCTCATCATATCAAGTGTTGAGAATCAAATATGGATTCTAAACATCATGTAAGCTTCATGTATAGAAATAGAGGTTCAAATGACAACGAGATTAATGCCATAACATCAGTTTCCAGCAGTCTCTTGCCCGCTTTTGGAACTGTTGTGAGTGATCACGAAGAATATTCACTGCTTGGAAAATATATCGTTGCTCCGTATGATCGTAGATATCGGTATCTTCCCACCTCATCACATATATTTGTGTGTAGTTTGAGTATCTTAGATATATTGTTTTTTATCTGAAATAGGTCTGGTTATCCGTGACTTGTATACAATTTCCGGACTTACAACAGAGCAAATTCTACTATCTTTTTCATATTTAGAGGATGAGATTTTGTTTCGTGTTCCTGCTATTGATAATTTCCACATGCACACTCACAAAATTTTATTACCCTGTTTCCTTCTCTTTCATTTCTGTTGTCTGAATATGTATCCCTAATTTGAAATTGAAAATTTGATGTTAAGAGTTATGGTTTGACTGAGCTTTTAAACAATTCATCTACCACAGATGGTGGCAAACCTTTCTGGTGGTGCTAGTTATCTACTCAGCATGGTCATCTCCTTTCGAATTAGCCTTCAAGAAGGCATCAACAGGAGTACTTTTGTACATTGATCTGGTGGTTGACGTCTTCTTTGCCATTGATATCATCCTCACTTTCTTCGTTGCTTATGTAGATAAATCTACTTATTTGCTTATTCACGATCACAAGAAAATAGCAATGAGGTATGTAACAATAGATTATGGCAAGGATTCGTGGATGTGTCAGCAATGACTGATAATACACACTTCCTCATTAGCTTCTCTCTCAAATCCACTTATAATATACACGCGTCTCATTCTGTTTAGGTATATCACTCACCTGTGGTTCCCATTGGACGTTGCATCAACTCTCCCATTTCAGCATATATACCAAAGATTCTCTGGTAAAAAGCATATTAGTAATGTATTTGGTTTTCTCAACTTACTCCGGCTCTGGAGACTCAGGCGTGTTAGTAAACTATTTTCCAGGTTAGTTTCTCTTCGGAAGCTTAATTTCCAGTAACACTGCGAATTTATGTTAATATAGTTATTTCCACAAGGTTTCGCCTGCCCTCATGTCTTGACATGCTACTCAAGACTCCTATGTTTGGCCTGCTAAGCTACCAATGAGATAGAGACTAGTTACCACGAATAATTGAGTAATTGAGTTCTATGTAACTTTAGACCATAAGTCTCTCACATAGTCGTGTATAGGTAGTACATAGCTGTCTAAAGTCGTTTAAATTTTTATAAAACCATGATTTTCAATCATACATAGTTAGTTTTCCCTAAGAAAGCAATGCAGACAGGAAAATAAGAGGCAAGCTCACTTGCCAAAAATATATGTACCAAAGAGATGGTTATCAAATATGAAGCTTAAGAAGTTTAAGCTGTAAACCAGAAACAAGAGTTGTACGTTATATATATTTCACACCCCCTACTAGCTTTGTAGAAATGACATAAGCATATGACTCACAATCATATAAAAGCAAAGACAACAGAAACTTTTAATTGTCAAATGTATTCCCCAACTCAAGAGCATATACAGTGGAAGGCCGTCTGGAATGCTAAACTAATATTTCTTAATTTAATTTCAAATGCATAATTAGCTATATTTCTAATCAATAAAAGAATCGGCAGCATAAATTTTTTCAATTGCATGTTATCTAAGTTGTTTAATACATAAAACAGAGAGAAGTACCTAATATTTAATGAAACCATAGTATATATAAATCCATAATAGTAGCTCCACAGAAGACATCTTAAGAAATCTAACAATCAAAAGTTACAGTCTCTTGATTATATGGTGATTGAAGAGCTGAGAAGCTGATTCATACTTAGAACTTCTTTATTCAGGCTAGAGAAAGACACGCGCTTAAGCTACTTCTGGACAAGATTCTGCAAGCTTATATCTGTAGGTCTAAATTTCCTTGAACTATGTTTTAAAAAATGCTGCTAGTGAATTCTGTTGTTAATGTGCAGACTGATTCTACGATTTACCAATTATCTTTTACATATGCACCTGTAAATATCTCAGGTGACAGTACTCGTAGTGCACTCAGCAGCATGCTTTTACTATTGGCTAGCTTTTCAATACAAAATACCTGCAGAAACTTGGATCGGACATCATCTAGAGAATTTTAAAGACCAAGGCATCTGGGTAGGCTACATCTATTCAATGTACTGGTCAATTGTGACACTTACAACAGTTGGCTATGGAGATTTATACTCGAAGAATACAGGAGAAAAAACTTTCAACATATTATATATGCTGTTCAACATGGGCCTCATAGCATATATAATTGGAAATATGACAAATCTTATTGTTCACGGTGCTCTTAGAACATCTACCATGGTAAAGCTTAATCTGCTCTTTCTAGGTTCAAACATATAAACTTCCATTAAAACCACAAGATCAATGATACTTTGAAATCAAAATATACCCGTGAAAATTTTGTAAGATGAGCCTATGTGGCATATTGGCTCTGTCTTATAAGTTGTATGGCACTCAAATTTTACACTACGTCATGCTGCTTGTTTGTACGATGACATTGCAGAGGGATGCCATTAATGAAATGTTACAATTTGCAAGCAAAAATCGCCTTCCTGAAGGTTTGAAAGAGCAAATGCTCAAACACATGCAGCTCAAGTACAGGACAGCAGAATTACAACAAGAAGAAGTTCTTGAAGATCTTCCCAAGGCAATCAGATCTAGCATTGCTCAACATCTTTTCCGAAAAACTTTGGAAGACACCTACCTTTTCAGAAATGTCTCCGAAGAGCTTATTGGGCAAATGGTAAAACCTTTTTCCCCTGTATCATCCTATTTCTAAACTTCATTAACTACTAAGGAATAAGAAATCAAGGTATCATAATGTTAAAAGTAATACCATAGTCTTCTAAGAATTAACAAAAAGAAGAACAAACCTTTTGCCTAGAAACTCAAGAACAAGCCTTTTGCCTAGAAACTCGTAATCATTTCAATGTTTTTATAATTCTATGTTCATGACATGCTAATGAGATTTTGAAGTTAAAAGCACCTATTCTGATTATATGAAGCACTTAGAAGCGGGGCACACACACAATGTCCAGCCAAGCAGGTTTCATATAGAGAAATTATAAAACACTGTTGTTTTTTATAGAACGTGAAAAAGATACAAAAGTAAAACACTTGTGAAAAAATAAAGTTGACATCTGAAACACTAACGGAATACTACATGATAGGAGTACCTAATATCCTGCTACAGTTAAAAAAACTAATGACAATCATTATCCCTACAAACTTGGTGCAAGTTGACCCAGTATTTAGATATAATTCAAAATTTTAAATACTAAGCATTATTCTAACACTCCTCCTTCCTTTGTTATTTTAAATTACCACTAAAACAAAAGATCTTCTTCATGTTCGACGGTAGTAGCCTCTTTCTCCTTTCTCCTTACCATGCTCCTGGGACTTGCAAATTCTCTCCACATGTCCAAATTGTCCACATCTGTTACACAGCTCTCCACCAACACTTACTTTGAGGATGATTAATTAGTCTTTTTGCAATATGCGCATGCTGGATATTTATTGTAGTTAACTCCTGCATTGTCAACCTTTGCTCTAAGAGCTCCTTCCACCCCTTCATTTCTCATCATCCTCCGTTGCCCTTGTGCCTGGAGTGCATTAATTAATTATACCAAAGATATTTTTGAAAAGTTGGTATTTTCCAATGTAGTAATAACTGCTTCGTATCTTTCTGGTACTGTCACAAGAATTTTTTGCACAATTCTTGATTCCGGAAATTCAGAACTAAGAAGTCTTACTTTATAAGCAATACCAAGAAGTCTCTCGGAGTAATCCTTGATCATTTCACCATCTTTCATTTTTTGTAGCTCGAATTTCCTATTTAAATTAAGGACCTTGATACCATTGATTTTGTCATCTCCTTCAGATTCCTTCTTGAGATACTCCCATATCTTTTTTGGTGACTCTGGAGACATGATGCTTGTAAAGATGTTCGCTGAAATCACAGCAAATAAACAAGCTTTTTCCTTGGATTTTTTGATCTTCAAATTTTTATGTGCTTTAAATTGTGCCACGGTGGATCTTGTAGTATCACATTCTTTTTCCACCGCATCCCAAAGATCCAGCACTTCCATATAGGTCTTCATACGGACTACCCAAACATGATAATTATTTCCATCAAACACTTTGGGAAGAGCAAATTTTGAGAAATTGTTGGTTTCGTTTTCCATGGATATGATTTGTGTTGTTATATATGGGTTATGATTATGTTTATAAATTGTGATCGTGGTTGTGGTTATAGTTGTTTTGATTGTAGTGTTTGGATATGATGTTTTTCAACAGGTCCCTTAAGAATAAAGCTGGGATACCATGTTGTTTTTTTATAGAATGTGAAAGAGATATAAAAGTAAAATACTTATGAAAAATAATGTTGACATTTGAAAGAGATGTGTTTTATACATTTCAAGTGGCTTTATATAATAGCCAAAATCCTAACTGCATGAATACATGATATCTACCTAAAATCCTGCTACATTTAAAAAACTAATAACAATTATTATCCCTACAAACTTGGCATAAATTGACCCATAATTTAGATAATTTAAAATTTAAAATACTAAGCATTATTCTAACAAACACTGCAATTTGTGCAATAGAAGATATCAATAATGAATCTTTGGAACTCAAAGGTTTCAGAGAACCAAAGGATTTAACGCAAGCTACGTTGTGGCCTTTCTCAACAGGTATCAGAAATTAAAGCAGAATTTTTCCCACCCAATGTGGAAATCATCTTGCAAAATGAGATGCCAACAGATTTCTACATTGTTGTCTACGGAACCCTGGTATGATATTTTTATTTCACAGGCCCATCAAGCACAACCACCATAACTAATAGTCAAAACTTACAGGATATTCTGAAATGCAAAAATACAATGGAGCAGGTATGCTATCTGAATTTATGTAATTTCAATAATGTAGCATGGTATGTTGTCTTAAGCAAGATTTATTAGAAGAAACTGTAATTCATTGATGGATTACTTTAAGTACAGTTTAACGTGTATCCCATGTTGATCAGAATCAGATATGATATTCAGTGACTGTAGGCAATTCCATGTAGAGTAGTAAGACGGTGAATAGCTGAGGCTAGAAACTTTTGTTAAATTACATATTCTCCGCAAATAGACTGAAAAAATTCCTCAGAGAAAAAGAATTCATCATGGTACTAGTAGTATAAGCTCAACTTACAAGGCTTTTGAATTTCATAAACATAACTACGAGATTTTAGAAACCAGTAGATCCACCTATACCTGAATACATAAAACAGGGGGGCTAGAGAAAAAGTTTTTACGTTTCGTTATATGCGTAACCTTATTATATTTAGATAAAATATCATCCTTTACTTTTAATTTAAAACGATAGTTTAAATGCCGCATGTAATTAATAAAAATATATAGGAGTGACTTTGGAAATTTTAATAATAAAAACTGCCTTTAGTCCTATTCAAATTACGCAGAAGAAGTCAAGTGAAAGATGAAATGGTGAAATATTCAAATTTTCTTCTTATTTCCTTAACTGTTAGTAAAGCAAGCTTAGGCCCTTCCAGTTTTTAACTAATCTAGGTGCAAGGGATATCTTCGGAGAAGTAGGAGTTATTTTCAATGAGCCTCAACCTTTTACAGTGAGAACAAGGAGTCTTTGTCAAGTAATTCGGATCAGTCATCCTTATTTTAAGCAAACGCTGCAGCCGCTGAATAGAGATGGAAAGACAATACTCGCAAACTTTGTTAAGGTTTGAGTTCCTTATTCAAATCAGTTATTGTACTTTTTCCTCTTATTCCTTAGAAATGCTTGGAGTTGGAATCTTAATGAAATGGGAGAATTGTTACCAATTTTAGCAATTGAAAATCCACAAGTTTACAAAAATTTCAAGATCACTGGTCTTAGACTATACCTCACTCACCAGGAGGGTTTTCCGTAAACCATCCCCCTTAAACATGTTGATCAGTTTGTAAAATATTATTTGTACTGAACCTTTCTTTGCAGCATTTGAAGGGCCTAAATAAGGATATGCTGGATGAGATTCCATCTTATCCTGATATGCAAGATTACATGAATATTGAGGTACTTGCTCATGTTAGACTTAATTGATACTAACTACACTTTATTGTCAAAGATATATCTAGAATTGGTATCATGTGAAAACTAAATGTATCCTAAATCTACAGGAGAAACAAGATTCTTGTATCCTCTATACATTTTTGTATCTCGAATGTGATCTCGGTCCAAGAGATGATGAGTAAAGACTAATAAACTTAGAACTGAATGGATTCTCTAAGAAGCAGCATCTCCTGACAGAGATTCCCACTATATTAAAAGCAATGTATTCCTCCAACTTAAACATGATTTCAGTTAGAAGATACAAACTTGTAGCCTCTAATAATTAATCACTTCAATATGAAAACACACAGACACATATTTCCCAATTTATAAAAATGTACAATGCTAGGCGCGACACAAAAGTATAGAAAATACACTCAACTTTTCTCCTGGCAGTGCTAAGCATATGCAGAAAAAGAAGTGCATAGCTGTAAATTAGAATAAAATGTCTGATATTGTGTTATGTCTTATAATACAAACATAGAAGCCTTATTTATTGGCTGCATATAGGATGGCTTGAGCTCATGCCTTACATCACAATTATGCTTGAGCTCATGCCTTACATCACAACTATAGCCTACAATTGTTGAACTATGGTTAATGTCTAGCTGATATATTTGACTCTAAGTAGCTGATTTCTTTCCTGTTTTTCAACACTCCCCCTCAAGTTGGTGCGAAGATATCAATTGAGCCCAACTTGGATAACAACTCGTGAAACTTGCCGCGGTCCAGACCTTTGGTAAACAGATCCGCTAGTTGGTTGTTGCTGCGAACAAAAGGAGTTGAAATAATTTTGGATTCTAATTTTTCTCGAACAAGGTGGCAATCAATTTCAATGTGTTTCGTTCTTTCGTGAAACACTGGATTTGAAGCAATATGTATAGCCGCCTTATTATCGCAATACATTTCAGTTGGTTTAAGGGAAGCAAATCCCAAATCTTTCAGTAAAGCACGAAGCCAAATAATTTCACATGTGGTAGAAGCCATTGCTCGATATTCTGCTTCAGCGCTAGAACGGGAAACGACGTTTTGCTTCTTGCTTCTCCACGTTACCAGGTTTCCTCCAATGAAGCTGCAATATCCAGATGTAAAATTGCGATCAACTAAGCTTCCAGCATAGTCAGAATCGGTATAAGCATGAAGAGAAGTATGACCATTATTACGCATCCATATTCCCCTCCCTGGAGAACCTTTCAGATAAGCTAATATGTGCTCAACTGCCTTCATATGAGGGATTTTGGGATCATGCATAAAACGGCTGACCAAGCTGACTGCATAACAAATATCCGGACGAGTAACCGTTAAATAAATTAGTCGGCCAACCAACCTCTGAAATCTGCCAATGTCAGTAAATGATTCCCCTCTATCATCAAGTTTTACACTACTATCAACAGGTGTGTGAGATGGTTGGACTCCAAGCTTGCCAGTTTCTTGCAATAGGTCCAGAACATATTTCCTTTGATTAAGAAAAATGCCTTTCTTAGAGTAAGCAACTTCAATTCCCAAAAAATGTCTTAGGATACCCAAATCTTTTATGGCGAAACGTTGATGTAGGAGAGCCTTGATATCGGAGATGCCAACTTGATCGTTGCCAGTGATAATTAAATTGTCAACATAGACTAAAACGATAGTAGTACCACGAGCAGTTTTTTTGATAAAAAGGGAGGAATCCGCACCACTTCGTTTGAGTCCATTTGACAGAAGGACTAAACTCAGTTTGGCATGCCATTCTCGCGACGATTGCTTCAAGCCATATATCATTTTTTTGAGTTTGCAAACCAACCCAAAACTGGATTCTTGAGCATGGCCAGGGGGGATGCTTATATATACTTCTTCTTTTAAATCACCATGTAAAAAACGCATTTTTTACATCAAGTTGAAACAGTTTCCAGTCCTGATTTGCTGCAAGAGATATGAGAACTCTAATAGTATTCATCTTGGCGACGGGTGCAAAGGTTTCTTTGTAATCCACGCCATAAGTTTGAGAAAAACCTCGAGCGACCACCCTTGCCTTGTGTCGTTCTACTGTGCCATCGGAGTTGAATTTTATTTTGAAAACCCATCGACACCCAACTACTTTCTTTCCAAGAGGTAGCTTAACAATGTCCCAAGTTTGATTCTCATCAAGGGCTAGTAGTTCTTCTCGCATAGCCTTTTGCCAAAGGGGATTGGAAGTCGCTTCTCGAAAATTCGTTGGCTCCTGCTCACAAGACAATGCATTTAAAGAAGGTATGATGGCATTCAGAAATATTGTCATACACTAAGTGAGCTTGAATAGGATAGCGAGTTGCATTATAACTAACAAAATCATTCAATTTTGTGGAACGCTGTGAAATGCGAGTTGATTTTCGAGGCTGTGAAAGCTGTGCAGTTGTATCATTGTCAACTGTAGCAGTGGCAGGAGGGGTGACAGTAGGTGGTACAGACTCATTATTTGCTGGCAAAGTAGGTGGATGAAGGACTGCTTCATTATCTACGGTATCATTCTCCATTGGCATTGGTAGAGGTACCGAGAAATCTGACAGATACTCCCCCTGAGAATGATTTCCAGAATTTTGCAAGGACTGGAAGAAAGGTTCAGATTCATCAAACCGAAAATCTCGAGATATAACAACCTTTCGAGATGATGTGTCATAACATATGTACCCTTTCTTTGTTGAATTATATCCAAAGAATACACAGCGGACTGATCTAGCATCGAACTTATCGCGGTGAATGGCTTGTTGGTGGACATAACAAACACATCCAAACACCCGCAAATGAGAGATATTGACTTTGCGTTCCTTCAGAATTTCCAGTGGCGATTTGAAGGCAAGCACGCTGCTAGGGAGACGATTGATAAGATAAACAGTCGTTGATACACCATGAGACCAATATCGTTTGGGAACATTTGTTTGAAACATAATTGCCCTTGCAACTTCAAGAATGTGGCGATTCTTTCTCTCTGAGACACCGTTCTGTTGTGGTGTGCCAACACAACTTGTTTGATGAATTATTCCCTTGTCACGAAAATATTAAGGAAGAGATCCTTTAGTGTATTCGGTTCCGTTATCTAACCGGAAGGTTTTAATATTTGCACCAAATTGATTCATTACCATAACATGGAAATCTTTAAATACAGATGCAACCTCAGTTTTAGATTTAAGCATGTATAACCAAGTAGCACGAGATCGATCATCTATAAATAAAACAAAATACTTATATCTAGGGCTGCACATGGGTTCCAAAACCCGACCAAACCGACCCAAACCGACCCTCTTTTTAACCGATCAAACCGAACCATTCAAAACCATGGGTTAAACGGGTTAATTTTTAAAAAACCCGAACTAATTGGGTTGGGTAAGAGTTTAGCAAATTTTAACCCTTAACCAACCCAACCCAACCCGTTTACATAAAATGCATAAATTTTTGCATATTTTCTGAATATTTTATATATTTTCTGCATATTTTCTATAAATTTCTGCACTATAAAATTTTTTTGCATTATATAAATTTTCTGCAACACTTTCTAGAACATTCTGCAACACTTTTTGGCTTCTGCAACATTCTGCAACACTTTTTGCAACATTCTGCAACACTTTTTGCAACATTCTGCAACACTTTCTGACTTCTACAACTTTTTCTGCAACATTTTCTACGAAGTGCAAAATTTTCTACGATGTGCGGGATTTTCTGCAAAGTTCTTCCGATTAGCAAATTTAACCCGACCCAACCCGAACCAAACCGAATTAATTGGGTTGGGTCGAGGTTGGGTTACAATTATTTTTTTAAGTTAATGGGTTGATTTTTTATAAAACCGAACTAATTGGGTTGGGTCGGGGTTTGACAAAAAACCGACCCAACCCTACCCATGTGCAGCCCTACTTATATCCATCATAAGAATCAATAGGTGCTGGTCCCCATAAATCAGAATGTATTAATTCAAATAATTCGGAAGACATAGATGAAAGATCTAGGAAACGGTAAACGAGTTTGCTTTGATAATTGACAAACATCACAAACATTGCGATTAATTGAAATTGTTGGGAAAATTTGTGACAAATTAGACTAGATGGATGCCCAAGTCTATAGTACAGCATACATAACCTTAAACACAAACAACCCCCAATTATCCAAACCTATACTTACACACACATCTGTATCTATTGTTGCATACATGATCTTGAGTAATCAATAAGGAATAACAAGATGATGGGTATTATTAATCTTTGGAGAGTTTCATCCATTGATTTTGTGGCTTGGAGGGGATTAGTGTACACTGTATATATACTGCATTTTGTATGTATATGTCAATTCCTTTTTCTTCACCCTTTGGTCTCTGCCCTTGATGGCAAGCCCGGTGATGTTGCCGAGTTGTTTGAAAGAGTTTCGCGTAGTGTCAAGGTGAAACGTTATAGTGAGGCAATTAATGATCTAAATGCTGCTATTGAGGCTGACCCCACTCTTTCTCAAGCTTACCGCCATAAAGCATCTATCTTTCGCCAGTTGTGCAGATATGAGGAATCAGAAGAAAGTTACAAAAGGTTTCTGGAGATGAAACCAGGAAATTCTGCTGTGGAGAAGGAGCTCTCTCAGTTGCATCAATCTCGTGATGCTCTAAATACTGCTATCAATCTCGTTAATTCAGGTGATTTTTCGAAGTCACTGGAATATGTGGACAAGGTTGTACTTGTTTTCTCTCCGGCATGCTCGAAGGCCAAAAATCTGAAAGTCAAGCTATTGTTATTAGTTAATGATTATTCGAGTGCCATCTCTGAGACGGGATTTATTCTTAAAGAGGATGAGAATAATTTGGAGGCATTACTTATCCGTGGCCAGGCTTACTATTATTTAGCTGATCATGATGTTGCTATAAGGCATTTCCAGAAAGGTCTCCGACTAGACCCAGAGCATAGTGAATTGAAGAAAGCATATTTTGGACTGAAACTTATTGAAGAAGGCCAAAAGTGCTGAAGACAATGAAAATAGGGGAAAGTTGCGGCTTGCGGTGGAGGACTACAGAGCAGCCCTTGCTCTGGACCCTAATCATACTGCCTACAATGTAAATTTGCATCTTGGTTTATGCAAAGTATTGGTCAAGCTTGGTAGGGGAAAGGATGCTGTGAGCAGTTGTACAGATGCGCTAAACATTGATGGCGAGCTTCTGGAAGCTTTAGTGCAGAGGGGAGAGGCCAAACTTTTGGTCGAAGATTTTGAAGGAGCGGTTGCAGATCTAAGATCAGCTGCTGAGAAATCACCTCAGGATAGGAATATACATCAAACATTGATGAAGGCTGAAAAAGCTTTAAAGATGAGTCAGCGGAAGGACTGGTACAAGATTTTGGGAATTTCAAAAACTTCATCTATTTCAGAGATTAAGAAGGCTTATAAGAGGCTCGCATTGCAATGGCATCCAGATAAGAATGTTGACAATAGAGAAGAAGCAGAAGCCAAATTCCGAGACATAGCTGCAGCTTATGAGGTACTTGGGGATGAAGAAAAACGTACCAGATACGACCAAGGGGAAGATGTAGAAGACATGGGCATGGGTGGTGGTGGTGGTGGTGCTGGATTTAACCCTTTTGGTGGAGGGGGGCAACAATTTACCTTCCATTTTGAAGGAGGGTTTCCTGGTGGAGGTGGAGGATTCCACTTTTAAAAACAATGGCTGTGAAGTTTTTGATACTTGCATTACCGCTTCACAAAAAGAGTCGGCAGTAGATCTACCTTTTTTAGCATCTATTTTTTTTTTTTTTTAATTTTAACCAACTGCCAACGACGGGCATATTGTAAAACATGTTAGGCATTTTTTCTTTGCTATTAGTCCTAGAGGATAGACATTTGAGGAAGTTATACTAAGTGGCATGGATTGATCTTAAAAAGCTCATGCCTTACATCACAACTATAGCCTACAATTGTTGAACTATGGTTAATGTCTAGCTGATATATTTGACTCTAAGTAGCTGATTTCTTTCCTGTTTTTCAACAATAGCTCATCATCTTTTTAAGCAGAGTGAATATATAATTTTATACAGAGATCAACTTGACAAGAGTGCAGCTAGCATTCTTTAAGATTCCATTGTATGCAAATATTTGTTAGTTTGGTAATTTCTTTAAATTATGGCATTTCTTCGAATTATGGCCTGTGGCCTGTGTCACTCTTTGTATCTTTACAAGAATAAGTACAGGAAATTACAATGTTGTGTAAACGCTTTATCGAAAATCTAGGAGTAATTTGATATTCAGATAATTTTAGTCAAGTTGAATCTAACAAGAGTTGAATTGTTTTGCAGCATTCAGGATCGCAAGACCATGAAGAAGCATCACATTGTGGTCACAGAAAACAGACCAAAGGTTGTTGATAAGCTAAGGCCCTACTTGTCTGTTTCATATATTAATGCAAATGTCCATGTATGTACATGAACTATATGCTTTCTTTCAAAGCTCACATCATATTTACCAGCCAGATTGTCTATTCCTTCGGATATTAAAGAAAATGGCCAACCATTTGCTTAGATAAATAACCTTAATTAGTGTTTAATACTTGATTAAAAATTACTGGTAAGATTATGCAATGTTGTCCTGCTGTTTCATGCGTAATGTCCCAACAGCACTGCACACTCTAATGTTCAACTTTGATGTTTTTTTTTTTTTTGCTATGTTTGGGCAAGCGGGATTTCTCCCTCTTTCAAAGGCCTTCGGCCCTCTAAGAGCCTAGACTACAGGATTACACCCGCCTAGTACTCCTTTGTACCTCTGATACGAAGTACCAAAGAAATTCCCTTCGGGAAGATCCCTAATAAGCCTTTTAAAGTCATGCTCATGATTAAGCCTTTTAACGTCTTTGCCAAGGACATCAGGCCTTTTAAGGTCCTGCCGAGGACCAACTTTGATGGTTTTACTTCTACATATATAATTTATATAGATCTTAAGGGCTCAGATCGCGGTAAGGTAGAAACCCCTAAAACTTTTGGCCTAAGTTGATAATAAACGCAGTAATATATGTTGCAACAATCATCTCCCAGTGACCGGTTCCAAATCTAAATCCCGTCATCAAAATAATTTTAATAACAAATCTTGTCATCTGCAGGAGCACAGATGTATCCTACTACATTTTCAAATCACAAATTTCCTGTGAGACTGGTTATACATGGGCATCACCCAGATCAGGAAACATTAACAGAAGGTGCAAGAACCGGAAAAATGATCCATCTTCCTGGATCAATAGAAGACCTTCTAAGCTTGGCAGGTGATAACTGATAACTATTTTATTTTTGTTATTATAGATCTCTATGGACTCAACATTGTATCAATAAAAGAATATGCATGCAAGTCCAAGTATAGTACTTGTCCAAGTTAACTTTTATAAACAACAAAACAAGTGCATCTACATAATGACATAAACCAAACCAAACAATAAAAAGTGAAAACTTATTAAAAATCCTTTCTAGCTATGCATAAATTCATAAGTTTGAACTAGCTGAAAAGAATGAAAACATAATTACAAATGTGTTATTATGTAATATGTCGATTTTCCATGACCATGCAGAGAAGAAGTTTGGGAAAAGAGGAAATACAGTGGTTATGGCTGATGGTTCAAAAGTAGAAGATCTTAATGCTCTAAGAGAAAATGATGAGTTATATATTTTTTGAGAAGAACTACAACATTTCAGGATCTATACATATATACAAAGCTAACTGTGGCAGAGAAAATATCAAACTTATATCCTTAAAATATTTCTGAAGTTGCTAATATATTTACATATTGCACTCATGCACTGGCATGGTCTCTACCCTTCTGGTTCTCTAATCAACAAAGGTGAGATATCCAAGAAGATTTCGCATCTCTGAAACACTGATAGCTAGTGGCAGGGGAGCTATTAATGGCCAACATTAGTGTCTCACTCGGTTCTCTTACAAAATTGGAGACCCCATAGGTTTCATCATTTAAATTATCAACATGACAGAGACAAGAGCGGGCTCTGTTGAGTTGACAATTTTCTGTTCTTTACTTTTTCTAACAGAGTGACTATCAGATGATGCGTTCAGAGTGGGTCTTTAATTTGAGTCAAGTTGCTCGACTTTGAACTCTCAGGTATTCGAACTCGATTTCGAAAACTGATTCCATTTAAACTCAAATTCATTAATCGTTGTACATTAAAATACTATTAAAAATATCTTATACTTTTCAACAAATGAAATATTGGAAATATCAAATATTACTCATATGTTATTGTTGTGTAGCAAGTATACTCGTCTTAATTGACTCGCGAGTAATCTCGATTTAACTTGTTTCATTGTAGAGAGTCAAAAAGTTCAATCGAAAATTTGATCTCGTATAATTTCTTTGAACGATTTGACTTGTTTAAAAGAATTTAGACTTATTATATATCTTACTCGAACTAGAACTTTATGATACATTATAATTACAATATAACATAAAATAAACAAAAAAATAAATACTATTAAAAAAAATTTGATCTCAACAAAATTTAACATTTTATTATCCACACATAGAATATTTTGTGGACCATGAATCTTGGAAACAAATAATGATTTTATTATTAAAATGAAATTTAAATGACATTATATTAAATTTTATTGTTTTGTGTAAAAAGCATTTTGTTAACATTTTTGTTTTAGTAATGTAACACGGTATATTCGATCGTTTATTTTAATCGACAACTTAATCGATCAGATAATTAAACAAAACAGCATGTCTAATCTTATGACTGCACACCATCAAGAAGATGCCTTACGCCACCTTATTCTCTTTCATTAACGGCCTCTCATCTCTTAAAGGGACTCTTTTGACTTGATGCAATATTTAACTCTTTCTTTAAAATTAAATAAAACAATTGATATTCATGTGTACTGTGAATATATAATATGTTTCATGCCACTTAACTTCACTTACTACATTCTGCAATGGACTCCCAAGATTACCCACTTCCCATAACCAACACAAATCCACCACAAACCACCACACAAGGCCAGACCTCATCACCTATAACCACCATGGCTGGAAAACTGAAAAGCAATCTGCTTTTTCGATCGAAATGGTCTGAACTCAATGGAGCCATGGGGGACTTGGGCACTTACATTCCTATAGTACTGGCCTTGACATTATCTAAAGACCTTAATCTTGGAACAACTCTCGTTTTCACTGGTGTCTACAACATTATCACTGGTGCAGTTTATGGTGTTCCCATGCCGGTGCAACCTATGAAATCCATTGCAGCAGTTGCCATTTCCTCCCCTGATTTTGGCATTCCGGAGGTAATGGCTGCTGGAATTTGTACTGCTGCAATCTTATTTTTATTAGGTGTGACAGGTTTAATGCAACTTGTTTACAAGCTTATTCCTTTACCTGTTGTTAGAGGGATTCAACTGGCACAAGGCCTTTCTTTTGCAATGACTGCAGTGAAGTATTTGCAAAAAGAGCAAAATTTTGCCAAGTCGAAATCTAGTGGGGAGAGGCCTTGGATTGGATTGGATGGGATAATCTTGGCTCTTGCTTGTGCCATTTTTATAGTAGTTGTTACAGGGGCAGGAGATGAACATGATGAGGTGATTGATGATTTGGGTGGTGGTGTGGAAAGATTTGACAAAAGGAGAAGGTTGAGGAAAGTAATCGCTTCTCTTCCTTCTGCATTTATAATCTTTTTGTTGGGTGTGATTTTGGCCTTCATAAGAGGGCCTAAAGTAGTGAAAGAGATTACATTTGGTCCATCATCTGTTGGAGTTATCAAGTTGTCTAAGCAATCATGGAAGGATGGATTTATTAAAGGAACAATTCCTCAGCTTCCCTTATCAGTTCTAAATTCCGTTATTGCAGTCTGTAAGTTGTCGTCTGATCTTTTTCCGGGCAGAAATATCTCTGCAACATCAGTTTCGGTTTCGGTGGGAGTGATGAATCTAGTAGGATGTTGGTTTGGGGCCATGCCATGTTGCCATGGTGCAGGGGGGCTAGCTGGACAGTACAAGTTTGGTGGGAGGAGTGGAGGTTGTGTAGCACTTCTTGGCGCGGCTAAGTTGGCTTTAGGCTTATTGTTAGGTAGCTCCTTGGTGAAGATCTTGAACCAATTTCCTGTTGGGGTTTTGGGCGTGCTCCTATTGTTTGCTGGGATTGAGCTAGCTATGTGTTGCAAGGACATGAACTCCAAAGAAGACTCCTTCGTGATGCTTTTGTCCACAGCCGTTTCCTTGGTGGGTTCAAGCGCTGTGATTGGGTTTGTGTGTGGTCTAGTGGTGTATATACTTCTCAAGTTTAGGAAATTTGGTGAAAAGAGAACCTTTTCCACTATATATTTAAACACAAACCCATGACATCTCTCTGTACATATACATTCTTAACTTAGGGATCAGAGAATCAATTAAGTTCTGTTGGAAGTGGTCGAAAATTAAACGCTTTCGATGCAACCAAACCAACAAAAGTAGTGATAATAAAACTTCTGAAGCTTCTTTGGTGTTTCCCTTGTCTACTGTTTTTCCCATAAAAGTCAATATATAATGCTGATCTGAATTCATCAATGCTTTGGAATCACTACACCAAAAACTTAATCTAATAACACTTGTTCCACAATGGTTGAAAAAAAAAAAAAAAAATCCAAAAAAAAAAATAAAATATTGCTGTCCCAAAAATTTAATAACGATGAATTGTTTATTTAGAAAAAAAAAAAGATAATTACCAAAATGGACCATTCACGGATCTTTGGCCCTCAACTGCCCCATAGATACTGAATTTCGTGTAACGTATTAGCTGAAAAAATTAACAAAGGATACGGCGTTTCGTGTGTGCTACACCAAACAGCACATCTCCCCTGTTATGCTACACCAAACAGCACATCTGCAAAGGATGCGTCGTTTCGTGTAGCACATCTGTCAAGGATGTGCTACACCAAACAGCACATCTCCCCTGTTATGCTACACGAAACGCCGTATCACCCTGTTGTGCAACACGAAACGCCGTATCACACTGTTGTGCTACACGAAATAACGTATCTACGGGGCATTTAGGGTCATCCTTTCTGAATTTGGGGCATTCTGGACCCTCACCCAACAAAAATTGTTGTGTGAATTTGTTTCAGACCGGGATTATTCAACTATTTTTAAAATATTGTCTACGTGGTGCCCTTGTTATCAGATGAGACAATAGTTATCCATGACAGCAACTTGCAAAGTCTGTTAACACAAGTAGAGGCGCTATTCGTAGGTGTGACGATTGACCACCCTCAAATTTGAAAATTGACAATTTTTATACTAATTGTGGTAGGATATGATCCTGGAAAAGTGACATTTATTTTTATTTTTAAGAAATATTTATTAATTGAAAAATGTGAAGGATGATAATGTGGAAGGTGGGATCCTATTCGATCTAAAATGTTACCAAAACTTACCAACTTTGGTAGATTTTGTTTTCCTATTAAGAAACAATTAAAGCGAAACGATACCGTTTTCATCATTTCAGATTTGACGGGAATACTGACGTGAATGATGGGATACCATCACAGATAAAACCTACTAGATGTGGTAAAAAATGATCCTCGCAAACTGAAATTTATTTTTATTTTAAGAAATTGTTTATTAATTTAATAAATGTGACGGATGACGATGCGGGTGGTGTGATTCTATTGTGGCTAAAATGCTGCCAAACCTACTAAATTTGGTAGGTCTTGTTTTCTTACCAATATTTGGTAGGAAATGGTCCTTGCGTGTATAAAATTTGGGCCCCACATGCATCACTTCCTACCAATTCCAATGTTGGTAGAAAATACTCACTCATATCCAATCATTTTTTTTTGGTGTATTTTATGTGGTAGGTTTTGACCATTTTTGTTGTAGTGATATTTGGGTTCTCCATATAACCCATGTAATCTTAACTCTTAGGATATATCTTAATTGATAGCTACGTTCCAACAAGTGAGGAACCGGCATATTAATCTATCCTAAAAACATGGAGTAATAGAAATCTTCCAATCCTGATATGATCTGCAAATCCTGACAATCACCAAATACTGATGACGTCACTATCAAATCCTGATCAGTCCATAGAATAGATCCTGACATCCACTGAATTAGTATTTCCAACATATGTTCTAACTCTCTAGCCTCTTCACTACATACACGCATACACAAAAGCAATGTTACACTTGGGTTATATATATACCCCAAGTTTACAAACCCTACAAACAAAATGAATATTACAAAGTCAATATATTTGCAGGTTTGCTGCCACTCCTTTTCTTCATGTGATGCAAATTTGTCTGATTATCTTTGAACAGATATTTATTGATTTTATCATCCAAATTATTTACTAAGAAAAGGAATGTTTCTTTTTCTTCTTCGTTTCCAAAAACTGGCTTCCATGCCATTTTGAAGTCCACCAACCCATGTGATTTGTCAGCTATGTCAAGTCACTATCAATTGCTAGCTCCAAGACATTATTGAGATTATCCATTAAAGCTGACTATCCATTGATGAGTTTCATGTTATCCATTGAAGATATTATCTATTGGTGAATATCCATCATCAGTTGCTGTATCACTTCACTTAACTAGAATTACAAAGCACAGTCTATATACAATTAGCTAACCTATTATGTTTATCCATTAATAGTCAACATTACTCAGAATACTATCAACTAATACTTCAATTGATAACTATCCATTGGTACTTCTAAGCATGATACAAACTTATCGACTGATAATCTACCTCATCAACGGATACTTAGAAAGAGTATCATCCGTTGATGAGTTACAAAATAACTTATACAAATATGTTTTTAGATGTTTTGTGAGTTCATCAAGGACAACATAATTCCTAACATTACCAAATATATATAAGCATGTATTACTATTTTACCACACTTGTAGAAGCAGAAACTACAAATCTAAACTATGTAACTATTCTTACAATCAATAAATGTACACTGATATTAGGTAAAATTCAGCACGAAAAAGGATCCACAAAACAGTAACAAGAACAAGAATTTGTTTACAGTGGATTTTCAAATGACAATGAGCATTAGCATCTCAAGAACTATATCTGCCTTCTGCAAACTACTTAATACTTACCGACTACAAAATAGTATCGTACTACTTGATAGCCACAATTCAACAATATTGTTGTGTACAGTAAACATTTGATATAACACTTCAGACAAAAGTGTTATGCGAAGAAAGTAAGCGAGATCCAGGTTCCCGTGAAGAAATACCCACGAGAACTCTCATGTTTGCAATAATCCTAACTCTTTCATAGCAGCACCAAACATTTTAGGAGGAATATCGTAAGTCCTGTTAATCAAAAACTTGAAGCTTCCTTTCGACCTTTTCGTCCGTAGAGATATAACACTTGTGTAAGTTCACAAAGCCACACCAGATTGATACTATATTGACGATGCAAGAAAAGGTATGTAAACCCTTGTAAATTATGCACGCATGATCATATATACATTCTGTGTACTGCATATATTTATTTACAAAATAAAATGTACAATATATGTGTCGACGGGTATGATTTGACGTCACTGCATCGGTACAAGTTTACCCCTATTTTTCTAGTTATTTTATCCATTTTGCAATAGTGGATGTATCTCTTCCTTTAGTCATCTTCTCCTTCACAGTGCAAGAACTCTTCCTAGATTTTAAGCTTTACTTTGCAAAACGTTTGTAAGACTAGACACTTGTATTAAAAACATTAATTCAAGAACCCAAAAAATATAAAATAAAAAACATACGACAAGAATATTTTCCTAAACATTAGCTGAGAACATTATGTGTAGTCCATTACAGTAACTAAGATTAGAAAAAAGTCAATAGGTCATGCCCTTCTCCATCTGACACTTTGCATATTATGGTAACAATTTCAGAATAATCATCTAAAGGTATAGCCGACTCTTCCACAAGTGACTTAAGATATGGTTTAAGCTTCTTTGCACACTTTTGAAACACGCATTCCCCCAAATTTTGAGCAATGGGTTGGAATTCCTACAAGATATAAGCATGACAATCAGTGATTAGAAAAAATACATTTGGACTAATTGAAGTGTTTCAATGTAAGCTCGTTCACCAGTTCAATAAAGAGATGTGAGGGAACAATAAAACTTTTATCTTTTAAGTGACAGTCCAGATGTTGCAAATGCAATGTAACAATATATAAAATATTCCTAGTGAGGTTAAGCACGGGTGATTTCACCCATTGTCCTACATTGTCTTACAGGGTTTGACTACATCAAAAAGCTGCTTACCTTTATATCCCCTTTAAGTATTTCCATTATGGGAATCAAGAGCTCTCTGGAAACATCCTCGCTTCTCATCAGTACACCAATCATTATTTTTGCCATTGATTGGATGTCGTTGTCACTATGATAATTCCTGAAAAGAATAGTGAAAACATTTTGTAAGCCGTCGAAGAAAGAGTAAATAGAAATCCTTATCACAAATTACTTGGGGTTAATTTGCTAACTATACCAAATCAAATTTTCTATGTAAACTGAAATTAATTAAGGGGACCCATTACTTCAAGACAACATAACAGCAATGTATACAATAAAAAAATACCTTATCGAGCCCATTAGGTGGTTGAACATCCCACACACGAATAAGATCATGACAACCCAATTTCGGCATTATACACCAGATGTCATCCTCAACAACAGCTTCAAGGATCAAGACAGACTTCTGATATGATTGGGGGTGTTTGCATATTTAGATAACGACCCAAATGATGAAACAATGAACAGAAGTGCATCCTGCATACAACACATGTAGATAAATTATTAGGAGAACAAAGAATATACAATCAATAGAAAATATTTACAAAGGTAGAAACCTTCTTCAGGTCCTCTTGAATTGGGTGATTTGGTGCTGTAATCTTAAGAATCTTGATCATGTAAGATGCAACCATAACATGGACATCAGATTTTTTGCAATTAACGAGTGGTTTCGTCAATAAAGCTTCAAACATGGACGCAGCAATTATCTAGCATCGACTTTGAAGACAACATCTATACCGTTTCTAAATGATACTCAACTTCCTAAACAAACATAAGAATTCTACGAGGTGTTAGGTGATTAGACAACAAAAGGACACCGCTGCTAAGGTAATTCAAAGAATAAAAATATCGGTAAAGTCACATAGTAAAATATAAAAATTTGAAATAGAAATAACATATATCAGAATTCACAGATCACATTTTATGACATAAATTGATATATGTCTGTATACAGACTAGAGAAACAAACAACAGTTGAATAAGTGAACTTGGAACTAAAAGGCAAGAGTAGATATAATTAAAATTGTGCGAATAAAATCTTTATATACCTTTTATTCAACAATCCCCAAACATACTAAGGTAATTTATAGATTAGGTATAGCAAGCAACACAGAAAAATCTGGACATAAACTGTTTAAGCACCGATAAATGACAATATTAAACGACAAGAACAAAACCACTCAACAATTAATAATCCCCAAACCTACTATTAATTTAACGATAAAGGATAGTAACATCTCTGCATATCCACAAAAAGTCTCAACACATAACAACATATGTAAATCTTATTTTAACAACAAAAATCAATATAATTTTAATTGCTTTATAAATCTAATTAACTAATTTTGTGTGATTAGAGGACTAGAGATTAGATGCCAAAAGTACGCCGCAGAGAATTGAAACCGCTAAGGTAAATCAGACTTCAGAGAACTGAAAGATTGGGATAGTAACACAGGTCAAAGCTAGTACGACATTAATTGATATAAATTGGAAGTAAACGGCAAGAACAAATAAAATCTTTATATGCCTCTCATCTAACAATCCCCACACCTACTAAGGTATTATTAGATCAAGGTTATCATGTAACACGAGAAAATCCTGACATAAATTATTTAAGCACTAATAAATGACATTATTAAACGACAAGAGCAAAACCACTCAACAATTAATAATCCCCAAACCTACAAATTTTTAATTCAAAGATTAAGGATAGCAACATCACAGCACATCTACTAAAATTCACAACACAAAACAATAAACATATATTATATTGTAACAAAAACAATTTAAATCGAGACATTAACGTGCTCGCACACACATATTCATATTGACACACATGTTAGAATTCAAACTCTTCTAGAATGAAGCCTAAAAATCAAAACAACTCATGCATATTAATGTTCAACAATTGTAGGCTTGGTTGGTGAAGTCATAGATTGTAGGCTTAAAATAAATATAAGTTATGTAAGCAATGATGTCAAGGTACTAGGATGAGGCTTATAAATAGGTTAATTCATTGCATTTGTAAAATATACCAAGAGAAATAAAAGAGAGAAACACAAGAGTTGTTTTCTAGAGAGAAACACAAGAGTTGTTTTCCAACATTTGCTATCAGAGCTTGGTTGTTAAATTCTGAAAATTCTGTAAATTTTCCGGCAAGGTACTATTCCGGCGGCACTGTTCACGCCGGAGAAGACGAAGTACTGTTCACGCCGGAGAAGACGAAGTACTGTTCATATATACGGTACTGTCTATACAGAACTGTTCATACAGAACTGTTCACACGGTACTGTTCATACGGCACTGTTTGTATGACACTGTTCATACAGACGACACTGTTCACACCATAGAAGACGAAGTACTGTTTATCGTAAAAATCATGGGAGATTTTACAAACTCTATTCAGAAACTCAACAACAATAATTATGGGTCATGGAGTACCCGTATAAAGTTTTATCTGCTTGGACAGGATTTATGGGTGTTGTAAATGGCAGTGATACAACACCACCAACGGAGGCAAGAAGTATAGACACAAGTTCAGTTGATTCAACCTCAACACTGGCACGACCAGAGGCTACACCTCAAAGACCAGTAGCTGACCCTGAGATCTTAAAGAAATGGAAGGTTAAGGCAGGCAAAGCCATGTACGCTTTAACTGTAGCTGTGGAGGATGAATTTCTATAGCGAATCATAGATGCCCAAACGCCGAAAGAGGCATGGGACATATTAACAGGATTTTTCGCTAAGAAGAATGACGCAAAATTACAAAGACTCGAAAATGAGCTTTTGTCCATCTCCTAGAAAAATATGACCGTGAGTCAATATTTCTCAAAGATAAAATCACTTTGTGATGAGATTTCTAAACTAGATCCAGAAAATGGTATTACACCAACCAGGATGAAAAGAATTATCATCCATGGACTAAAGCCGGAGTACAAGAGTATTATCACGGCAACTCGGGGCTAGGCCACCGAGCCAACTTTAGCAAATCTGGAGAATTTGCTAATTAACGAAGAGGATTTAGAAAAACCCATGTCTGGTCAACCAACCATTCGTGAAGAGACGGCTCTTTCACAAACAGGAGAGACGGCAGAGGACGCGGTCGTGGTCGTGGTAGAGGTCGAGGACAAGGACGTGGTGCCGGGAGATTCAATAGTCGAGAAAGAGATGTTCGAGGAAACCAATATAGAGGTTTCCAATCAGGGGGAGCTCGAGGAGCTCAGAATAATCAGGGTGGTCATAACCGGTGGCAACAAAAGGATCGGTCAAAGTGAGGAATGTTTTAATTGTGGCAAGAAGGGACATTACGCAAGAAATTGTTGGTCCAAGAAAATTGAAGGAAATGTCACAACATCTTCTAAAAACGAAGATGCTGGAGAAGAAGATTGGAACTTCGACACTTCTTTCTTTGTGGAAGAGAAAGACATTATTGATGCACGAGGGAAAGGCCCAACAGAAGAACATGCATTTACTGCTGTATGTGAGCAGTCAGTCGACTACAAGAATGATTGGATCGTTGATTCAGGCTATTCCAATCATATGATCGGAGATGAGTCAAAATTGTCGAGCATAACAAAGTACATAGGAGATCGTGTTATCGTAACAATAACACACATTTGCCAATATCCCATGTTGGCAAGACGCAGCTGTCACAAAAGTACAAACATGAAGAAATACAACTAGAAAATGCTTATCATGTCCCAGGGATGAAGAAGAACCTATTTTCAGTACCCCAACTAACAACTTCAGGTAACTATGTACTATTCGGTCCAGATGATGTGAAGGTGTATAAAGAATTAAAAGTCATAGGTACACCTTTCACAGAAGGACCAAAAATGAAGGCTATCTATGTGATGTCAGCTGAAGAGGCCTATGTAGACAAGGCCAGAAAGAGTGACACAGGCGACTTGTGGCATGCACGACTCGGGCATGTCAACTACTGCAAATTGAAGATTATGATGCAAAAGTCAATATTGAAGGGACTCCCACAAATTGAGATCCGCCATGATACTGTATGTGCTGGATGTCAATATGGTAAGGCGCATAAATTACCGTACAAGGAGTCAAAGTTTAGAGCAAAGGAGCCGTTGGAGCTGGTGCACCCAGATGTTCTTGGAAAAATCAAACAACCATCAACTCGTGGTTATCAATATTTGTTAACCTTCATTGATGATTTTTTGAGGTATGTGTGGGTGTACTTCTTAAAACATAAAGATGAGGTTTTTGAAAAATTCAGGAAATTCAAGGACACGGTAGAACGCGAGCTCGGAAGAAAAATCAAGTGCCTTCACACTGATAATGGAGGAGAATACACTTCAAATGAGTTCAACAACTACCTCAAAAAGTTCAACATCCGGAGACAACTCACTTGTACAAAAACTCCACAACAGAATGGAGTAGCGGAGAGGAAGAGCCGCCATCTAACAGAGACGTGTAGAAGTCTTCTATATGGCAAGAGTGTTGATACAAGATTTTGGGCAGAATGCATGAAGACGGTGGTCTATATCACTAACAGGCTACCTCAACCAAGGTTGGAATTTGTTTCACCATTTCAGAATGTGTATAACCTAAAACCAACTGTCAATTATTTTTGGTATTTGGTTGTGTATGTTATGTGTTTATTGCAGATGAAGACCGTAGTAAGTTTGATAAGAAAGCTATCCGCTGCATTTTTGTGGGATACGATGAACAGAAGAAAGCTTGGAGATGTCGTGATCCCAATACAAACAAGATATATGTCTCACGAAATGTTGTATTTGATGAGGCATCTTCATGGTACACAAACAAGGTAGCGTTGCCAGATACACAGGAGCTGCAAGAGAAGCTACAAATCAAGTTACAGTTAGATTCATCTCAAAACAATGGTGATACAGAGGAACCACAATCCCCGATAGATCAATTGGAGATACAATCCAAGTCAAGAAGTCCTTGGAGAACAGGTGTTCATGAAACACCAGATGAATTACAGAATAATCAACCGGAAGAGCGACCACGAGAGCCTTTACAACCTCAAGTGCGAAGGTCTAACAAAGATAGACGACCAAATCCAAAGTATATAGATGCTGCCTATGCTGAGGTCAAAGAGCCAACTAACTTTGATGAAGCATCAAAGAGTCCAGAGTGGAGAAAAGCCATGGAAGAAGAGATTTTGTCACTTAAACAAAATCAAACATGGAATTTAGTGCCAAAACCTGAAGTTGTTAAACCCATATCCTGTAAATGGGTTTACAAGTTAAAGATTCGCCCAGATGGTACGATCGAGCAATACAAGGCTCGATTATTTGTTCGCGGATTTGCTCAGGAATATGACATAGATTATGACGAGACATTCAATCCAGTGGCAAAGATTACTACAGTTCGTGTCTTATTAGCCTTAGCCGCAAGTAAGTCATGGAAATTATGGCAGATGGATATGAAGAATGCTTTTCTACATGGAGAACTTGATCGTGACATTTATATTAATCAACCCCAAGGATTTGTGAATCATGAAAAGCCAAAATACGTGTGTAAGTTGAAGAAGACATTAGGTGGCTTGAAGCAGGCACCCAGAGCATGGTACGGGAAGATTGTTGAGTTCCTAGTACAAAGTGGTTATCATGTTGCCCCAGCAGATTCGAGTTTGTTCGTAAAATCTCAAGAGGGAAAATTATCAATTGTCCTTGTATGTGTAGATGATCTAATCATCACCGGAGATGACGAAGATGAGATTTAACGAACAAGGAAAAACTTATCAGTTCGATTTCAAATGAAGGAGCTTGGTGAGTTGAAGCACTTCCTAGGATTGGAAGTTGAAAGAACAGAAACTGGTATATTTCTTGGTCAACAAAAATATGAAAGAAATATCATTCAAAAGTATGGGCTAGCTGAGTGCAAGCCGATCTCTACCCCAATGGAGCCAAACTTAAAGTTGCGTGCCTACGATGGAAAGGACTTGAAGGATACAAAAATGTATCGACAAATAGTAGGTAGT
Organism: Saposhnikovia divaricata; assembly: GCA_036435485.1. Taxonomy (NCBI): domain Eukaryota; kingdom Viridiplantae; phylum Streptophyta; class Magnoliopsida; order Apiales; family Apiaceae; genus Saposhnikovia; species Saposhnikovia divaricata. The sequence goes on along the minus strand of CM071595.1, from coordinate 48,589,243 downwards.
CTTATCTATTTAACTCTGTCTAGACCAGACATAGCTTTCGCAGTAGGTGTTGTTAGCTGGTTCATGCAGAACCCAAGGAAGACACACCTTGAAGTAGTTAAAAGAATCTTGAGATATGTTAAAGGTACAATTGATTGGGGACTCTTCTACAAGAATGGAGTACGAAGCAAGGTCAGCGGCTACTATGATGCTGATTATGCAGGAGACCATGACACTAGGAGATCGACTACAGGATATGTATTTAATCTTGGATCAGGAGCTATATCATGGTGGAGTAAGAGACAACCTACTGTTTCTCTTTCAACCACAGAATCATATTATAGAGCAGGAGCGATGGCAGCAGAAGAGTGTGCATGGTTGACTCAACTCTTGAAGGACGTGAACCAACCAATAGAAGATGGAGTTCCATTACATTGTGACAATATATCAGCAGTCCGTTTGGCTGAGAATCCGGTCTTTCATGCTCGGACCAAACATGTCGAAGTACGTTATCATTTCTTACGAGAAAAAGTACTTAAATGAGATATTGACATGAAGGTAGTCAGGACCGAAGATCAGATTGCAGATATATTTACGAAGAGTTTATCTACAGCATAGATATATGATTTTCGGAAATCACTCGGAATGGAAAGTCGAGTTTGAGGGGGAGTGTTAGAATTCAAACTCTTCTAGAATGGAGGCTAAAAATCAAAGCAACGCATGCATATTAATGTTAAAAAATTGTAGGCTTGGTTGGTGAAGTCATAGATTGTAGGCTTGAAATAAATATAAGTTATGTAAGCAATGATGTCAAGGTACTAGGATGAGGTTTATAAATAGGTTAATTCATTGCATTTGTAAAATATACCAAGAGAAATAAAAGAGAGAAACACAAGAGTTGTTTTCTAGAGAGAAACACAAGAGTTATTTTCCAACAACATATAGTAAAGAACAATTGACTATATCAATTGCACAACACACATTATATATACAGTGAAGCAACACTAATCTAATTCGTATTAAATAATACAAATTATTTAGAGCACACATTGAGTTGAGATGAGATAGAACTTCATCGACTACTATTTTTGGTTGAAGGTGTTTGAGCCACTCTAGGACTTGTCAAAGCTTCCTTTCCACCTCTTCGTCCATGCACTACGCTATAAATGGCTTATTGCAATCTTTTGGGCACCGTGTTACCTTCTTGGATGTTATCATAATTATGAAATTTTTGAGTTATTGCAATCTTGTGATTGTGGTGTTACCATATCCACAAAAGTATGTTACTTTAATTCTAAAAGGTGTTACAGTGGGCAACACCATGAGATGTGTTGTCAAAGAGTATTCATGAACAAAAATTTTATTTTACTTAAAATTAATGATTTAATAATTATTTGACTTTAAAAATAATTAATTTTAACAAAATCGTTGAAGTTATCAATGTAAAACGTAAAATTCCATCAAATAATTGAATTACTGATTTTTCATAAATATTAAATTTTATTTATAAATTTAGAAAAAAAAGGTTTTAAAATAAAGTAATATCCAAAAATTATTAAATTTTAATTAAATTCATTAAAATATTTAATAAAGAAAACTAAAGTTTGTATAAATTATGAATTATTACAAAATAATGGAAATAATAGATTTATCAATTATATTTTAATATCAAGAAATTAAGATAAATTTATAAAATTTAAAATTAATGATTTAATAATTATTTGACTTTAAAACTATTTGATTTAATAAAATCATTGAAGTTATTATTATAACAAGTAATATTCAATCAGATAATTGAATTTTTAATATTTTTTAAATATTAATTTTTTTTGAGAAATTTATAATAAAAAATTTTAAAATAAAGTAATATTCAATAATTATTAAGTTTTTTATAATCTTTAATCTTTTATTAGATAAAATGATAGTTTATAAAGACTGAGAATTTTTAAAATATAAATTAAATAATAAATTTAATAGTTTTAAATTTATATCAGCAAATTAATATAAATTCGTAATATTTGATGGGAATGGAATTAGGACTTGAATTGGTTATTGGTTTATTTTATGGGAAATTCAATATTCAAGCAGTACATTATTGTTTTGTTACACATATGGTGTTATAATAGGTACAAAATCTGTATATCATAAATTGCTAGATAACCCTTTCCTCAGCTTCGGGATCCATATTTTGGTTTGATTGAAATTTTTAACTATGTTTTGACTTATGGACAATCCACTTTTCAGGTTCATAATTAGGTTTGTAAAGATCCATGTATTTATTTAACCCATTCTTAATTATAGAAAATGTACATATCAATTTAAATATCATTAATGTCAATTAAAATATATATATATGATAAGCTCATTAATAAAAATTTGAATTAAACTTTAAATCGAGGTAAGTTTTTCAGTACATATCATCATACAATATATATAATAAAATATTTTAATTGAAATAATCTTTAATTGTAATTGTTATAATAATAAAAAGATAATCATTTATATCATTGATATTATTTCTTTCACAATTATAATTAGAAGTAGACAATTTTTTAATTAACCAACAATTTTTTATATATTTATAATTTTTATAAAATTATTTTTTAAAATACCCGTGTGCATAGCATGGGATATAATCTAGTATGTTGTAATAAGCTATTATTTTTTATCACTGCATGTGTTCAAATAGGTAATATTGGGTGTTACAATAGGTCTCCTACATTGAGCAACTTGGCGGCTGGGCCCCAAAAGCAGGCCCAAAAAGTGGGACCCAGATGTGGGCCCCACATGTGGGTCCCACCCAGATGTGGCCCCCACAGTTGCCCCAATGCAAAATTATAACATCTTTTGTAAGACACAAATAATGTTGTTGTAGAGTGTTTAAGATGTTGCTATAGAGGTTTTTTATAACCACATTTGTCATATTACCTTAGGCTATTTTTGATGTTACCTTTGGTAAACGTTAAACAGGATCTATGGCAACATAGTTTTTGGATTGTAATAAGCAATCTGTGACGTAGTGATAGAGATAGACCTGATTGATTAATATAGCACCGAGGATATGAAAAAGAAAAAAGGTACGAAAACCTTAATAAATCAGGCGCTCATGATATATCTGTACCAACGGGGACGGGTATGATTTGATGTTGTTATCATTTGATGTTTATCCTTACGGACGAGAAATATGCACAAAAAGTAGTATGAATGGATCGTGCTTAAATTAAAAATAATTTTTTTATTTTTGATTAAATTTGATTCGAATTTGAAATATTCGTGTTTCTTTTAATACTTCTCAATTGAATATTAAATTATTTGTTTTTGTATATTTAAATTCGAATTAGTCTAATTTAATATTAAAAATCAATATTATTCTCATTTTGTAAAATATTATTTTAATATTATATATATTATATAAATAAAGAGAAAAATGGGCCTGAGGTTGTCCTCAGAGATTTCTCCTGAAGTTATAACACAAATCACCTATAAATTAAGTGGCTCCGCAGGGGCATATTTGTAAATATTAATTTTTTCTCAGTAAATTTACTTAAACACCCTTAAATATGTATTGAAAAGCTTCTAACCTCAGGAAAACCCCGAGGTCCTCCTTAGGCACATGAATCCTATAAATAAATTATGAATTTGATTCAAGTATTTTTAATAAATTAATTATTGAGTTGTCCGAAATTATTCGAATAACTTTTTATAAAGATAATAGAATGGTAAAGATTGTTAGAAGTCAAACTCGACTGCTAGCAATAAAGTAAAAGGTAGCTGTTCAAATGGAAACATAGCAGCAGCTCAGTCAATAATAACATGCTGCTTTATCTCCTAAAGTTAATATAGATGTACACGGTTTGTAATATCAAGGTGGTGATTAGTCAATATAGTAGGCTTATAATTAATATCTTATATAAGGCATGACGTTAGAGTGTAATTTGAAGCCTATAAATAAGGCTTGATGTTGTGCATGCAATATACAACACACCAAGAAAAATACACTGAAGTGTAAGAGAGAAAGAAAGAGCTGAAGCTCTTGTGTGAGAGAAAGAAAAGAAATTGTAATTTCTTCTTATATATACATACACGTTTCCAACAAGTGGTATCAGAGCTTGGTTGTTAAATTCTGAAAATTCTGCAAATTTTCCGGCAAGTTACTATTTCGGCGGCACTGTTCACGTCGTAGAAGATGAAGTACTGTTCACGCCGGAGAAGACGGAGTACTGTTCATATATACGGTACTGTTTATACGAAGCACTGTTCATACGGAACTGTTCATACATATGGTACTGTTCATACGACACTGTTCATACATACGGTACTGTTCACTTATACTGTGAAAGGATATTTTTTGAAAAAAAAATGGCGAATATGGTGCAACAAAATATTCCAAAGTTGACGGCTACAAATTATGGAAACTGGATTATCCAAATGAAGGTGTTACTCGGTTCGTACGATAATTGGGATATCGTTGAAAGCGGCTATAGCGAGCCCGAAGATGCTACCGCTGAAGCTGCACTTTCTAATGCCGAGAAGACGGCGTTAAAAGAATTTCAAAAAAAAAGACAACAAGGGGTTATACACAATTTTTCAAGGTGTCGACGAATCCACCTTCGAAAAAATTTCAAATGCAAAGACAGCAAAAGAGGCGTGGAGATTTTACAAAAATCATTCCAAGGTGTCGAGAAAGTTAAAAAGGCACGGCTCCAAGTTCTTCGTGGCGAGTTGAAAATATCAAAATGAAGAGTTCGGAAAATATCGGTGAATATGTTACGCGTTTGAAAACGGTGTCAAACGAAATGAAAAGAAATGGTGAAAGTCTCGATGATGTTGGGGTCATGGAAAAGCTCCTCCGCTCGCTAACAAGAAAATTTGATTATGTTGTTACTGCTATCGAGGAGTCGAAAGATTTGTCCACGATTTCTATTGATGAGCTAGTTGGTTTCACTTCAAGCGCATGAGCAGCGGATGAACCAATATGATGATGGAAGCCATTTGGAAAAGGCGTTGCAAAGTAAAGTATCCATCGGTGACAGTTCTGGCAGTAGCAGTTCTTCACATAGCAGAGGTGGCTATCGAGGTGGACAAGGACGTGGAAGACAAACTTTCAACAGAGGCCAGAATTCTCAAGGTTATCAACCATCTGGTCGTGGTCAAAATTTCAGAGGTCGAGGAAGTGGCGGATTCCAACAACGAGGTGATAAGTCTCAATTACAATGTTATAATTGTAACAAATATGGTCACTTCAGTTATGAGTGTAGATCTCCAAAAGTGGAAGAAAGAAGTCATTTTGCCGCTGCAAAAGAAGACAAAGATGTGGGTTCCGCTATGTTCCTCACTTACAAAGGAGATGACGAAGGCAAGAAGAATACATGGTATCTTGATTCGGGAGCCAGCAATCACATGTGTGGCCATAAGGAATTATTACGGAGATAGATAACACCATCAGTGGAGAAGTTACTTTTGGTAACTCATCGAAGATTCCAGTCAAAGGAAAAGGCACTGTTACGATTGTGTCAAAGAAAGGTGATAGAAGTATATAAATGATGTTTATTATATACCTGCTTTGAAAAGTAATATCATCAGTCTTGGCCAACTTGTGGAAAAGGGATATAATATTCAGATGCAGGATAATTCTCTGATCATCAGAAATCAGATTCGAGAATTAATTGCAAACGTGGAGATGTCAAAGAATCGTCTCTTCACTCTTGATATGCAGACAAATGTGCAGAAGTGTTTGAAGTCAGTCATTAAAAATGACTCGTGCTTATGGAATTTAAGATTTGGTCATCTTAGATTTTCTGGTCTGAAGTTATTGTCAAAGACAAAGATGATGGACGGTTTTCCAGCAATCAACGAACCAAATCAGTTGTGTGAAGCTTGTGTTAAAGGAAAGCAACATCGAAAAAGTTTTCTAGTTGGAAAATCATGGCGAGCTAGAAGGTCACTGGAGATAGTTCACACAGATATTGCTGGTCCATTTGATGTTGCATCTCTTGGAGGTAATAGGTATTACCTAACTTTAATCGATGATTTTAACAGGAAAAGTTGGGTGTATATCTTAAAAGAAAAAGCGAAAGTTCTTGATAAATTCAAGGAGTTCAAAGCTATGGCAGAAAAGCAAAGTGGCCATTATTTGAAGGTACTTCGATCAGATAGAGGAGGCGAGTACACTTCAAACTTGTTCAGATGTTTTTGTAGAGCACATGGTATAAATCATGAGTTGACAACGGCATATACTCCACAGCAAAATGGTGTTGCAGAGAGAAAGAAGCGCACCATTCTAGATATGGCAATGAGCATGGTGAAAGCAAAGCTCATGCCGAGGATTTTCTGGGCTGAAGCCGTTATATGTGAAGTTTATTTGTTGAATCGCTGTCCAACAAAAAGTGTCAGGAACAAAACTCCAAATGAAGCATGGAGTGGTAGCAAACCATCAGTTGGACATCTCAGAATTTTTGGATGTATTGCATATGCCCATGTTCCTGATCAGAAAAGGAAGAAGCTGGATGATAAAGGCGAGAAGTGCATGTTTACCGGATATGACAAAAGGAGCAAGGCGTACAGACTTTATAATCCTCTCACGAAGAAATTAATCATTTCTCGAGATTTTGAGTTTGATGAATCTGATTACTAGAGATGGAGTGAGGAAGAAAGAAAATTTGCAGGCTTATTCTTTAATGATGATGATGATGATGGTGATGACACCAACATAGAAGATGGTGGAGATGATGATCCAACTCCTCCCCAAAGTCCAAATCAGTAAACTCCTGCCTCGACACCATCGAGTTCAGGAAGCAGCAGTAGCAGCAGTTCAGAGGGAGCACCCAGAAAAATGCGAAGTCTGGATAGTATTTATGAGGCAACAAGTCCGGTACAAACGTCTTTTGATTATTCTTTATTTTGTTTGATGGCTGAATGTGATCCAGTTACATTTGAGGAAGCTTCTGAAGAAAGCAAATGGAACAAAGCCATGGATGAAGAAATTGGTGCAATCAAAAAGAATGATACTTGGGAGCTTACAAGTCTTCCAGAAGGACACAAAGCTATTGGTGTCAAATGGGTCTACAAGACAAAGACAAATTAGGATGGTGAAGTGGAAAAATACAAGGCAAGGCTAGTGGCTAAATGCTACAATCAGAGATATAGGATTGACTACGATGAGGTATTTGCTCCAGTTGCAAGAGTTGATACCATCAGACTTCTTACAGCAATTGCAGCTAAGAATCAATGGAAGATTTATCAGATGGATGTGAAGTCAGCATTCCTGAATGGATATCTCGAAGAAGAGGTCTATATTGAGCAGCCTCCTAGATATGTTCAGAAAGGCAAGGAGGATAAAGTCTACCGGTTAAAGAAAGCACTGTACGGGTTGAAGCAAGCCCCGAGAGCATGGAACACAAGGGTTGATGAATACTTTCAGAAGAATGGTTTTGTGAATAGTCCGTACGAGCACGCTCTCTACACAAAAACAAATTCAGGGGGATATATTATAATCGTGTGTTTATACGTGGATGACATGATCTTTACCGGAAACAACCCTGGTATGTTCGATGATTTTAAGAAGGTTATGACTAATGAATTTGAGATGACAGATATTGGTTAAATGTCATACTTTCTTGGATTCGAGGTGAAGCAAAGCAAAGATGGGATTTTTATGTCTCAGAAAAAATATGCCGAGAAGATTTTACGCAAGTTCAGAATGGAAGAATGCAAGCCGGTGAGCACGCCCTCAGAAACGAGCAGAAATGATTCAACGAGAGAGTCGGTAAATCCGACATTGTTAAAAAGTTTGGTTGGAAGTCTGAGGTACCTAACTTTCACTCGTCCAGATATCATGTATGCAGTTGGACTGGTTAGTACGTACATGGAGAAGCCGATGCAAGATCACTTCATGGCAGCTAAAAGAATTTTGAGGTACATAAAAGGTACACTTAATTATGGTCTGTTCTACACGCATTCTCAAAATTCAAAATTAGTTGGCTACTCAGACAGTGATTATGGTGGTGACTTGGATGACGGGAAAAGCACTTCAGGTTATGCTTTTCATATCGGTTCAGCGATATTTTCTTGGTCATCAAACAAGCAACAGATAGTTGCTCTCTCAACATGTGAGGCAGAATACATGGCAGCAGCAGCGTGCGCGTGTCAAGCTATGTGGCTAGGCTACATACTGAGCGAGTTAAAACTTGCCAAGGAGGATCCGATTAGAATTTATGTGGATAATAAATCTGCTATTTCACTTGCGAAAAATCCAGTTTCTCACAGTCGGAGCAAGCACATCAACATAAAATATCATTTTATTCGAGAACGGGTGAACGACAAAATTGTGGAATTAGTGCATTGCAGGACTGAAGAAAATTTAGCAGATATTTTTACGAAGCCGTTGAAGCCGGATATGTTTCATAAAATGAAGAAGAAGCTCGGGATGGAAAGTCGAGTTTGAGGGAGGGTGTTAGAAGTCAAACTCGACTGCTAGAAATAAAGTAAAAGGTGGCTGTTCAAATGAAAACATAGCAGCAGCTCAGTCAATAATAACATGTTGCGTTATCTCCTAAAGTTAATATAGCTGTTTTATAATATCAAAGGTGGTGATTAGTCAATATAGTAGGATTATAATTAATATCTTATGTAAGGCATGACGTTAGAGTGTAATTTGAAGCCTATAAATAAGGCTTGATGCTGTGCATGAAATATACAACACACCAAGAAAAATACACTGAAGTGTAAGAGAGGAAGAAAGAGCTGAAGCTCTTGTGTGAGAGAAAGAAAAGAAATTGTAATTTCTTCTTATATATGTTGGCTTTTTTAATCGAAGCGTGCTTACTTGTTTTATCACATGTTTATTTCTTTAAATAAGGATATGACTTAGTCATATATTCAGTTAAGTGAGTTTAGGAGTTAGATTGATAAGTCTGGTAGTCAGTTGAATAAAGATATGATGTAGCTGATTTGTAGGTTGGTTTGTTCCTTGCTTTTATCCCTAACACCTGTATGCAGGTGTATTTATTCTTGTAATCCTTTTCAATCAAAGTTAGCACGTTCAGAGTATTTCTTCGTTCTCTATAGTTCCATATAAGCTCTTTGTTTACTAGTTTAGGGTAAATCAATATCCAACAATCTGGTATCAGAGCTTTGGCGACGATAGTGTATGCCAAAGTATTTGCCAAAGAGGGTCACGATGAAGACTAGCAAAGCGAAGGATGGAGCGATCGGGCTGAGTTATCCCATGTTGAATAGAGGTAATTATACAGCATGGTCGATTAAGATGAGGGTGTATATGCAGGAACAAGGAGTGTGGGCTGCTGTGGAGAACACGGATCCAAAGATAGTGATCGAGGATAAGATTGATAAAGTAGCGTTGGCTGCGATTTATCAAGGTATCCCAGAGGATATTCTTTTATCCGTGGCAGAGAAGAAGACGGCAAAAGAAGTTTGGGAAGCCGTCAAAACTATGTGTTTGGGAGCAGATAAAGTGAAGAAAGTGAGGGCACAAACTCTCAAGGCAGAGTTTGAATCACTGAGTATGCAGGAGACAGAAATAGTGGATGATTTCTGTATGAAGCTTAATGGTCTGGTGACAACTATACGAGCACTAGGGGAAGAAATTCAAGAGGTTTATATAGTGAAGAAATTGCTGCGTGCAGTGCCTAGTAAGTTCCTTCAGATTGCATCCACCATCGAACAATTTGGAAACCTGGAAACCATGATCGTAGAGGAAACCGTTGGATCTCTGAAGGCAAGTGAAGAGAGACTCAGAGGTTCGAGTAATACTGGTGGTGGAAGTACAAGTAATACAATGGTGGAGCACAATTGCTATTGACAGCTAAAGAATGGTTAAAAAAGGAGAAGGATGAAACAAAACTGCTCCTCACAAGAGAAGAATGGATGAAGCATAGAGGAAAGAGTGGATCAGAAGGGTTTTCAAACCAAAGAGGTCGAGGTAGTAGAGAATTTGTGCGTGGAACACGCGACAAGAGCAAGGACGATGCTTTAATTGCCTTGGATACGGCCATTACGTAGTAGAATGCAAGAAATCAAAGCATGGCAAGGAGCAAAGGGAGGAGGCAAATTTGTCACAAATGATAGATGAAGAACCTGCTTTGTTAATGACAGAGAAGGTTCTACTAGTTGATGAGGGCAGAGTGACACCAAGGCTGGACAAAACCAGTCGAGGTCTACAAAGTGGTTCAAATGTGTGGTACCTTAACAACGAAGCAAGCAACCATATTTCAGGGGAGCTGTCAAAGTTTAAGAAATTGGAGGAAAACGTCAAGGGACAGGTAAGGTTTGGAGACGGATCTATGGTACATATCGAAGGAAGAGGAACGATTGTAATGAAGTGCAAGAATGGAGAAGACAGACTCTTAACAAAGGTATACTATATCCCTGTGTTATGTAGTAATATAATCTCTCTTGGGCAGTTGGTGGAAGATGGCAACAAGGTCATACTGAATGGAGACATCTGTGGGTTTACGAAGATGGAGGAAAGCTAATTATGAAGGTAAAACGTTCAACGAATCGTCTGTACAAGATTATTATTAACAGTGAAAATGCAGATTGTTTGTTATCAAAAATTGATGAAAAATCCTGGCTTTGGCATACTCGCCTTGGGCACGTCAATTTTAAGGCTTTGACTCTGATGTCGACTGAAGGAATGGTAACTGGTATGCCTGAAATAAAAACACAAAATGAGGTGTGTAAAGGGTGCCTTATGTCGAAGCAGGCGAGAAACTCCTTCCCAGGCCAGGCGACCTACAGTGCTAAGAAGGCACTGGAAATTGTACATGGAGACTTGTGTGGACCTATAACACCTTCAACCATGGCTGGAAATGAATAATTTTTCTTGCTGGTAGACGATTACACCAAAGTCATGTGGGTGTATTTTTTGAAAAGCAAGGACGAGGCATTCGAGGCATTCAAGAAGTTCAGGGCAAAAGTTGAAAATGGGACCGAGATGAGAATCAGAACTCTACGGACAGACAGAGGTGGCGAGTTCACCTCAAAATCTTTTAACATGTATTGTGATGAAGCAGGAATCTCCGGACAAATAACAGCTCCATACTCGCCTCAGCAAAATGGCGTGGTCGAGAGAAGAAATCGAACTGTCGTGGAAATGGCTCGAAGTTTTTTCAAAGATAAGAATTTACCAGTTATGTTCTGGGCAGAGGCAGTGAGACATTCAATATACATATTGAATCGTTTACCTACCAGAGCTCTATCTGGAGTGACGCCATATGAAGCATGGTCTGCAAGGAAGCCAGATATAGGACATGTTAAGGTGTTTGGCTGTCTAGCACACATGAAACTCCCAGTAAACCAAGTGATAAAGCTCAGTGATCGCAGCAGGATGGTGATTAATTTGGGCAAAGAACCAAACTCAAAGGCGTATAGAGTGTACGACCCTGAAAAAGATAGTGTACATGTGAGTCGTGATAAGGTATTTGAAGAAGACAAAGGTTGGAATTGGGAGGAAAAGAAGACAACTGAAGGGAAAACTCAGGGCACTTTCACTATGTTCAACTCGAATACAGGAGGGGACAGAAGTGAGATTGAAAGCGAGAACCTGCAGAATACACAATCTGGGCAGTCAAGTCCACAGTCTGGACAGTCAAGCACTAGTGAATGGAGTACATACTCAAGCTACAGGACTCATAGTGAAGCTAATATACCACTGTTCGCTCGTGACTTGACACAGAGTTTCGATGCTGAAGCAACTAGTGAGCCTCCCAGAAAGTTTTGACCACTGACAGAGATCTACGATGTTACAGAGGAAGTGGAGTTGGATGATGATGAACTTATGTTGATGGGAACAATTGAGCCTACGAGCTATAGTAAGGCTGCTACAGAGTACAGCTACAGACAGACAATTAAAACCGAGATCGACTCAGTTGAAAAGAATAATACTTGGAAGTTAACTGAACTTCTAGCTGGGAAGAAAGCAATCGGATTGAAATGGGTGTTCAAAGTGAAGAAGGATGCAAATGGAGAGGTGGTGAAATATAAAGCTCGAATTGTAGCAAAAGGTTATGTCCAACAACAGGGGAGAGACTTCAATGAAATCTTCGCACCAGTGACACGTCTAGAGAGAGTGAGGTTACTTCTAGCACTTGATGCGAAAAACTCATGGGAAGTACATCATTTGGATGTTAACTCCGCATTTTTGAATGGGGAGCTTCAAGAGGAGGTTTATGTTACCCAACCCATGGGTTTCGAGAAGAAGGGAAAAGAACATAATGTCTACAGACTTGTGAAAGCTTTGTATGGTTTGCGACAAGCACCTCGTGCTTGGTATGCAAAGTTGAGTAAGTGCCTGGAGGAACTTAATTTCGTGCGATGCCCGTACGAACATGCGGTCTACACGAAGAAAATTGGAGAGGATATGCTGATAATATGGGTTTATGTTGATGACCTGCTGGTAACGGGTACAAAGGTGTCCATTATTGAGGAATTCAAGGATCAGATGAACAAACGCTTCGAGATGAGAAATCTAGGGAAATTGTCATACTACTTTGGGATAGAAGTACAACAAGGAAGAGATTTCATTGAGCTAAGGCAGACGGCTTATGCGAAGAAGGTTCTTGAAAAGGCTGGCATGATGGGGTGCAATCCTACCAAGTACCCTATGGATCCTAAGGAGTCTATAACTAAGGATGAAGGGGGAAAACTTGTGGATACAACACAGTTCAAGAGCATTGTTGGAGGTTTACGATACTTAGTCCACACAAGGCCAAATATAGCCTATTCAGTGGGGATAATAAGTAGGTATATGGAGAAGCCAACTGTGCTGCATCAACACATTGCAAAACGAATTCTTAGATACATCAGAGGCACACTGGAATATGGGCTGGTATACACGAAGAACAGTAGCAACAATATGCTGAGTGGATACTCTGATACTGACCTTGCAGGACACGTGGATGATCGAAGAAGTACTGGAGGCATGGCGTTCTACTTAAATGAGAGTCTTGTGACATGGGTCTCTCAAAAACAGCATTGTGTGGCATTCTCTTCCTGTGAAGCAGAGTTTATGGCAGCAACAGCAGCTGCGTGTCAAGCAATTTGGCTAAGGAATTTGCTGGGTCAAGGCAGCAGCATTTTTATTGGCCTTTCTGAATTTTCATTTAACAAATTGATCGTGCAAGTTGACTTCGATCCAGATGAGAATGGTGATGAAATTCCTTTGGTTCAAGAGAATCTCAGGATACCTTTCGAAAACTATGGGACAATCACCCAGACACATTTATATGAGAAAGCACCAGGAGAGCATTTTTTATATGTCACCTATGAGCATCATCTAGGTGCTGCTAGAGCTGCTACTGCCCTACAACTCAGGAAAATTCCTTACATGTTCCTTGCCTTCAAAAAATTAATCGATCCACATGTTCCCCATTTGCAAACTTTATTGAAAAGTGATGCATTGGTATGTCGTTGTTTAACTCACTTAAATGTAGTTCTTTGCATCTTTTCTTTATGTTCTTTTGGCATATCAATATGTGATGTGAAATAACTGATGGTTTGTGAAATACACGAGTGTGGACTTGTACAATTGTTGGTCCTAGCTGATTACCTGCGTTGAGCAAATATCAGTAATGCTTTGCACGTGGATTAATTGATTGAACGGTGATTCTTACTTTTATGCATGTGTTTTGTTTGAGTAATACTGTTCTTTGTTACAACTTACATGCTACTATTGGTAAGCAATTTTTTTTTTTGACACCAAAGAAGAATACTCTATTAAATCGGAACATCACTATTACAAAGAGTTAACACCTCAGATGGGGCGTTCTGAATATTAAAGCTACAATCAGACATAAAACAGGATTGCCTAGCCAACCAATGGGCTACTCTGTTTGCTGATCATTTAACAAAATAGTATTCAGCATTTGCAATATCATGCATTAGCTTCTTACAATCTTCGATTATCAAACCAATAGTAGATGCAAGTACTGTCGGGCTACGCACAGCTTGAATGACATTAATGCAGTCCGTTTCCAGTACCACTCTTTGCCACTGCTTCATCTTAATCCAGCTCAAAGCTTCCTTGAATCCCAGCGCTTCTGCCATCTCTGCATTTACACTTCCAGCGAAACCAGAGACTTTAGCTTCCAGAAACATACCGTTGTGATCACGAGCAACAGCACCATAACCATACTTCTGTTCTCCATGAAAAAGGGCTGCGTCCACGTTTATCTTAATTGTGTCAACATTCGGTTTAGTCCACTGCTCCTTCCCGTCCATTGTATGACAAACAGCAACAGGCGGAATAAAAACTTTAGACTGAGCATCTTTCCATTGATCAAGAGTAACACGTGAATCACGAACCACCTCGTCCACATGAGGATAAGTATTGTGCCACACAACCTTATTTCGGACTAACCATACTGCCCATAAAAGCATTACTACCTCAGCCACTCTAGAGCTGGTAAACTGCAACATCATTCCTTCCAGCCAACTAGGAAAATCATCTCCTTCCCCTACATGAGTATCCAGACCCACTACACTACCGCAAGCTTTAGCAAACTGACATTGAACAAGGCAGTGCATCGTTGACTCTTCCATTACATTACATGTTGGGCACTGTACAGAAATGGGAATACCTTTTAACGCCAAAGTTACACGAGTAGGAAGAAAACCCTTGCAGGCCCTCCATAAAAAATTTTTAACTTTGGGAGGGATCTTCAAGTTCCACAACTTCCTCCAAAAGCCAGAGTTTGCATTAGAAGCCCAACCCCCTTTCAGCGTTTGAATTAACCTATAAGCACTTTTAACTGTGTAAAAACCACTTCTTTCCTTACACCAAAAACGAGCATCATCGTCGTGATTACTACTCAGAGGAATGCCATAGATCTGATTCTGATCTCTAACCCCAAATAGATCTCTAATAACCTCTACATCCCACTCCTTAACACCCATTTTCAATAACCTACTAACCTTTTGATTCACCAGACCTGGGTGATTGCTAATGACAAAAGGGTTTGTATTATCTGGAAGCCACGCATCATCCAAAATTCTGATTTTTTCTCCTGATCCTACCCTCCATCTGACCCCTGCTTTTATCAACTCTTGTGAAGCAAAAATGCTTCTCCAAATAAAACTAGGGTTACTACCCAGCTCCGCCTCAAGAAAAGAGCACCGGGGAAAGTATCTCGCCTTGAAAATTTTAGTGACCAGCAGATCTTCTTGGCTAAGCAATCGCCAACCTTGCTTTCCAAGAAGAGCGATGTTGAACTCATGCAAATTTCGAAAGCCCATACCTCCATTAATTTTAGGCTCACACAATATCTCCCAACTTGCCCAATGTAATCCCTTACTATTATTCGATGATGAATTCCACCAATACTTGCACATAAGTTGTTCAATCTCATTACACATCGTTTTAGGCAACAAAAAAACTCCCATTGCATACGTTGGAAGCGACTGAATTACCATCTTCAATAAAATCTCCTTGCCCGCTTTCGAAATAATCTTCCCATTCCAACTCATAATCCTGCTACGAACCCTATCTTTTAAGAAACCCAAAATAACATTATTATTACGACCCATAGTATTCGGTAAACCCAAATACTTGCTATTCACAGTAGCCTCTCCCATTCTCATTTGATTAAAAACAGCAGCCTTAACATCATCCCTTGTATTCAAGCTAAAAAAGATAGAAGACTTACTTCGATTAACTTGCTGCCCAGAGGCTCCTTCAAAAATATGAAGCAATTGACAGACCTTAGCAGCCTCATTAACATTAGCTTTGCAGTAGAGGTAGCTATCATCCGCAAAAAGCATATGCGAAATAACTGGTGCTCCATTAGCCACTCGACAACCATGTAACCATCCCTGTTGAACAAATCTATTTATAAGTGCAGTAAAACCCTCATGGCAAATAATAAATAAAGACGGGGAAATAGGATCCCCTTGCCGGATGCCCCTCGATGGAACAATAGGACCTATCTCTCTACCTCCATGAGTCACTTTGTACCGGACTGTTGATAAACATTGAACAAGAAGTTGAATCCATCTTTCTGCAAAACCCATTTTCCTCATAATAGCTTCAACAAAGTTCCATTCTACCCAATCGTACGCCTTGCTCATGTCTAGCTTGACTGCCATAAACCCATCATTTCCTTTCCTCTTTCTCTTTAAATAATGCAAAATCTCGAAAGAAACCATGATATTATCCGAGATAATGCGTCCCGGAATAAAAGCACTTTGATTAGCAGATATCACTCTATCTAGCATGGGTTTCATCCGATTGGCAAAAACTTTAGAAATCAATTTATAAGAGACATTGCAAAGCGCTATAGGTCTTAAATCCCCTATATTCAGTAAATCCTTCTTCTTCGGGATTAAGACGATATTCGTCTCATTCAACGATTGAGTCAACTGACCTGAATCAAGAAAACTACGAACAATCTGAGTCAAATCTTCTCCAACAATGCTCCAGTACTTCTGAAAAAACCTGGAGTCATGCCATCCGGTCCAGGGGCTTTATCCGGATGCATCTGAAATAACGCACACTTGACTTCCTCTTCTTGAATTGGGCTTAATAACTCCTGGTTGATTTGTTCTGTAATAGAAGCTCTAACATTACTCAGAATATCTTCCCAATAAGTATCTGATGCAGTAAAAATATTGTGAAAATAATCTGATATAACCGTTTCCAACCCATTAGTCCAATCCACCCAATTACCTCCCATATCTTGCAACCGTTGAATCTTGTTATTTCTCTTTCTTTTACTAGCCATAGCGTGAAAGTACTTACTATTTTGATCACCATATTGAAGCCACAACTGCTTGGATCTCTGCCTCCAAAAGATTTCCTTCTGAATAAGAATTTCATTAAATCTTTTTTGCTCCTCAATATACATTTGAACAGAATGAGAATCCCTTCGCTGCTTCAGATGCTTTAAATGATGCTTACATTGACGAATACGTTGAGCAAAATTACCCGTGATCTCCTTACCCCACAGACCCAATTTCGTCTGACAAATACTTACCTTCTGGTCATAATCAAGCGCTGAATTCGTTAACCAGCAATCAGCAACTATTTCTTTACATTTTGGCTCCCTCAACCAGGCATTTTCAAAGCAAAAATGTCTAGAGTTCCCAGGCCTAGCATCCTGACTTAACTCCAAAAAAATAGGCATGTGATCAGATGTAGTAACTTCCATATTCAGCAGGGTGGCCTCTTTATGCAGATTCAACCACTGATTCGAGACCAAAGCCCGATCCAGCCTAATCTCAACCCACTCTGCCGTTCCTCGAGATTTCTCCCAAGTGAAAGGATAACTTGTCAAATCCATATCAACAAGATTGCAGTCTGCTATTGTCTCACAAAAACCTTGAATCAACCATTCCGGGTAACGACGACCTCCCTTCTTATCATCATTGGAAAGAGTATTGTTTAAATCTCCAATCACACACCACGGTAGACTCGATTGTTGAGAAAGCCTACGAAGAAGATCCCAAGTATTTCTTCTAAGTCTCCTGCTAGGTTCTCCATAAAAACCTGTTAGCCTCCATTCTTCTCTACCATTGATACTAACTACAGCATCAACATGATTCTTCGAATAGCTATTTAACCTCACCTCCCCTTCATTTCTCCACAGCAGCGCTAATCCTCCGCTTCTTCCCGAAACATCTACTGCAAAAGCCCCTTCGAAACCAATTTTGTTCTTAAGCCTATCCACACTATCCTTCAAACACAGTGTTTCACATAAAAAGATGAACCTGGGCTGCTTCTGGACTATCATGTCCATGAGGAACTGAATAGCACGTGGGTTCCCAAGCCCACGACAGTTCCAAGACAAAGTACTCATTTGTTTAGGCAGACCTCCCCCTCGAGGCC
This sequence comes from Saposhnikovia divaricata, assembly GCA_036435485.1. Classification (NCBI taxonomy): domain Eukaryota; kingdom Viridiplantae; phylum Streptophyta; class Magnoliopsida; order Apiales; family Apiaceae; genus Saposhnikovia; species Saposhnikovia divaricata. The sequence goes on along the minus strand of CM071595.1, from coordinate 48,571,425 downwards.
TGCCGGATACAAGTTTTTTGGAAGCCCACTATCTGTAGAATTTGGGCCTGCATTAATCTCCTTATTGATCCTTTTACGCTTCGGGTCCACATAACTATATTCCCCATCCACCTCCACCATATCCGTTTCATTTGACTTTTCTGACTCCAAATTTGTCCCCTCTTTTCGTACCATATTTTCCTGATTGGCCATAATCACATCATCCATAACAGTTTCCCCATCCTTCTCTTTCGGCTCAAGATTTGAAATCCCTGATTTCCAGCTATCCTCCTGCTTCCTCCCTTGGTTCTTCCAATTTTCAACATCAGCTGCCATCGTACTTTGACTTGTAGAACCCGATCGCAGCCATTTAGAGCCAGTTAGAAATGCCTGTTTTCTGGGTAGAGCCCTCATCCACTGACCATAAGGTTTAACTATTTCATTCATCGGAATTTCAAAGATTTTAGAACAGAATTTCTCTGCATGACCAAGCAATCCACAAATAAAACAGAATGTTGGAATATGTTCATACTTAAAATTCACCCAAAATCATTCACCATTTGATTTACGAATTTTCATCCGCCTTTTTAGAGGTTTATCAATTTGAATTCTCACCCTCACACGAAGATACTCTCGCCACACCCCAACAAAATTAGTTTTATCCGACTCCAAGAACTCACCAATGTAATTTCCTACGTCCTTGCATACCCTTTCCGTCATAAACCCTGGTTGAATATCATGTAATTGAATCCAGAAATCCAATTTTGTTATCTGCACTTGCCTTGGATTATCGCCCTCCTTCAATCTCTCAAATACCAACTGCATTCTATCATATGTCCATGGACTTCCTTCAATAACTCTGTTGATATCAACCTCGTGATAGAACTGGAACAAAAATAAATTCGGTTCAATACTCTTAATGAAAACTCCCTTACCTGGTTTCCAAAGATTAGCCATCGAATGTTGCATTTTCTCAAAGTCAATTGATCTATCCGTCAAGAATCTTCCAACCAAACACCAACGAGTATCGATTCCACCCTCAAAGCTATTTTCATTCTCATACGAAATCCCTCCCTGTTCCTCCTCTTCTAGACTGATTACCGCATATTGATCCACTAAATCCTCCATGATTCTGTTGCTAGACACTATAATAATTACAGATATTAGAAGACATAAGATAACTTAATAAACCAGAGAACAAACCACGTCAGATGACATGAACTTTTTACTTTCACAATTTTATTGGTAAGCAATTAGATGTATGCACTTGTTGTTTTTCTTATCATATTGATGTAGGGCCATCTCTACCACTTTTTAGAGCAAATCTATCAATACCTTGGATGTGTGATGTGAAGTTATCTTTGTGCGCGCATATTTAAGTGTGTGAACTTACATGAGCAATTACAATATCTAAGCTGGGTACACATTTGATGCAAGTTTAGATAAGTGTTGCGAGTTAATATTTTGCATTTTTTTTTTAATGTGGCCAATGAAATTTAAGATGATGACCTCAGAAGATGTCGGGTGACATAATAATTTCAGGGTTTGGATACTAGCAAACACATTTTAACAACAGTAAATTTTTGGTTATGAATAGTAAATCAGCATTATGGATAGTCAGAACTCAGATGCATATTCTTGCAACAGGAGCAATTTTTTTTCATCATGGCATGGTATAGATATGGGATTAAAATGTACTGACATTTGACATGGACCATGCACATGTACTTGGCTGGCTAGACGTAGAAGCCCTACCTGTCTATCTTATAATGTGTCAAAATATTTATACAGTGTTTACATAATATTAATTAATCATCATTTGTAAGAGTTAATTTGGAACTTTGTAACTTGTAAATTCAAGCGGATCATTGTAAATTTTTACCCGGAATCTTAGGTTTGGTGTATGACCCAAATCCGCAGATTATGTTTTCTGACCGAAGTATGGTATATTACTGTTAATTTTGCTGCTTATTGATGGGAAACGTAAGTGAAGAATTTTATATATGTTATAAATCAGTATTTATATAGCATAGAGATAAATAGTATATATTATAAAAGTAGTTTATTTATAATAAGCCTAATTGGTTACATTACCGTTTCTTTTGTGGATTAGGTTGCGCTTAAGGTTGCTCCTGAAGAAGAGAATGTATCAAAAAGACCAGGCTCACAGGTACTATATATATATATATATACATCAAGAATTGTTGTTTTCTTTTGTGACATTTACTTTGCATTTTTGTGCACCTGTAACATTTTCAAAGGAGTATATATATAGATTATGGTACATTACCGTTTCTTTTGTGGCTTAAGGTTGCTCCTGAAGAAGAGAATGTATCAAAAAGATCAGGCTCACAGGTACTATATATATATATATATATATATATCAAGAATTGTTGTTTTCTTTTGTGACATTTACTTTGCATTTTTGTGCACCTGTAACATTTTCAAAGGAGTGCGGCACTACTGTTTTATCTTGCATTTCTTACTATAATTTTTCTGTTTCATGCCAGGTGCCTGTTGTTGAACACCCGGAGCATAGTCATACAGATAAGAAACAAAATGTTGGTCAGGTCTAGGTACTTGTTAATTAAACCTGATCATCGTACCTGGAATCTTAAGTTTGTTATATGACTTGGATCCGCAAATTACTTTTTGTCAAAATAGTTAGGCACGGTCCTTGGACTTATATGTCAAAATAGTTAGGCACCGTCCTTGGACTTATAACACCTTAGTAGATTTTGGTGTCTTAGTTAGGCACATTGATATCTATATATAGGACTTCTCTATCTCTTGTAAAAATAACATTCATATATACAATCTCTACTTGTCTACTTCTTCTGTCAAAATCTGCATACTATTACGTTTAAGATGGTATCAAAGCAGGAAAACACATACTAGAATTACAAAAGAGTTGCAGCAGAAGAAATCGAAAAGAGCAAAAAAAAAAAAAAAAACCAACAGCCAAGAATTCGAAAATTTCGAAAAACTTCAAAACAAGAAATCAGATATACCACTGAGAAGAGCACAGAAAGAGGAGATTGCAGAAACAAGAAAACTGGAAAACGGACCATTCACGCGCCCTCACGCGCTGGCAGACGCGTCGCCGCGCCGCCAGACGCGCCCACGCGCCGGCGCGTGAGGCTTTTTCCGGCCATTTTTTGGGAAGTTTTCTTCAGGGACTCTTGTTCTCCTCCAAAATCCGAATTCAACTGTGGTACTATCTCTTGAATCTGAGCAATTTTGTTTTTCTGTCAAAAATTTGTTTCTTGACAGTTTTTCTGCTGGAAATTTTTTTTTTCTGCTGGGTTTTTTTGTTTGCTGCTATATTCAGATTATAAAACAACTATATATATAGATAAGATAGCAGTAGATATTATTATATTAAAATCAATAATTATTGATTGGATATTACTCTATTTTAATATAAAATGGTGGAAGTTTTAGATAATACATCCAGTAGTAGGGTGTTAGATAATTCATCCGAGAGTAGTGCTACAAGTAGTAGGAAATCTGGATTTCATAGTACTCCGTATGTAAGCCCTAAATTTAACGGAAAGAATTTTCTGGAATGGTCCAAAGCTTGTACAATGACACTTAAATCCCATAGAATGATGAAATATATTAATGGGAAAGCAAAACAACCTTTGGAAAGTGATGCTAGTTTCGATGATTGGGAATCTGAAAATGCCATGGTGTGTTCATGGCTATCTAACTCTATGGAGGGTGATATTCGAAAAACATATATCTTCATTGATACCGCTGAAGATGTGTGGAACGTATTCCTTTTCTGGAAATGTAGCCAAACAATTTGAGATCAAACGGAAGATGTAGGCATTGGTTCAGGGAAGCCACACATTAGCTCAGTATTATTCTGAGCTTACGTCATTATGGAGTGAATTGGGACACTACACTATATTTGAGTGTAAACATGCTGAAGATCAAGAAAAATATCAAAAGATGATGACTGTAGAGAAAGTGATGAAGTTTCTAGATGGATTGTCTGATGAGTATGATTCAATAAAAAACCAACTTATCGGACAAGTTCCATTTCCTACTGTAGAAGAAGCCTATGGTCGTGTCAGGTTAGAGGAAAGTCGAAAGCAAAGTATGGCTTCGGTCGTCTCTTCTGAACGATCTGAACTCTTAACTGAAAATGTTCAGCAATCTGAGCCAGAACAACCTGAACAGGTACCAATGGCTTTAATGGGTGAAAGATCCAGTCTCAAATATGACTACTGCAAGAAGTTAAACCACACTCGTGAATCATGTTTTATCCTGCACCCTCATCTCAGAATTCGAGGACGAGGAGGGCGTGGTCGAGGTGGTTACCGTGGTGTCTCATCTGGCAGAAGCACGGGTAGAGGTATTCCCTTTAGTGCTCATCATGCTGCATCAGAATGTGAGTCTTATTCTTCCACAGGGACGATGACTGCTTCAGAGGTCAACACCCTCCGCCAATTAATGTCACAAATGAACACCACTCCACCTACAGCTAATTCTGCTCATGCAGGTATATCTTGCCACTTTACCTCCGATAAATGTTCTAATTCATGGATTATTGATTCTGGAGCAACAGCACATATGACTGGAAATTCTAGTTTCCTAGAAACATATAATGATGAAACAGGCAATATTCGTGTTGCCAATGGAGCTATTGTACCTGTTCATGGACAAGGCACTTCTCACTGCCTCTCATCATCATTGCCTTTATCTGATGTGTTACATGTTCCCTCCTTAACAGCAAACTTATTATCTGTTCAGCGTATTACTGAAAATCTTAATTGTTCAGTAACATTTTTTTCTTCCCACTGTGTACTTCAGGATCTGGCAACAGGCAAGGTCCTTGGCAATGGTAAAGTGGTAGATGGACTTTATGTTATGGAAGGAAATTCTATTTCTCCCTCAACTTATCAGGTGTCATCCAAGTTAAATTCTGCTTTTGAATCTTTGTGTCAGTGGCATAGACGGTTAGGTCATCCATCTTTTGGTGTTTTAACACATCTATTCCCTGCCTTAATAAAACACTATAAGAAGGAAGATTTTTTTGTGAACCATGTGAACTAGCAAAACATAAAAGATCATCTTATCCATCCAGAAATAAAAGAAGTTATACTTTGTTTTCTGTTATTCATACTGATGTTTGGGGTCCATTTAGACATCCTACACATGATGGGTATAAATGGTTTGTTGTCTTTGTTGATTGTTATTCTAGGCTTACTTGGGTATACCTCCGTAAGCAAAAAAGTGAAGTTTTCGAATGTTTTAAATCTTTTCACCACATGATACAAACACAGTTTAATACATCTGTTAAAATTCTTCGAAGTGATAACGGTACTGAATATGGAGGTCCATTTATATCTTATTTGGACACATGTGGTATCATTCATCAAACTTCATGTGTCAAAACTTTTCAGCAAAATGGGGTAGCCGAAAGGAAAATTGGTCACCTACAACAGGTTGCTCGGTCACTTATGTTAACAATGCATGTTCCCAAATACCTTTGGGGAGAGGCAGTCATGACTGCTGCATATCTTATAAACCGTCTTCCTTCTAGTGTTCTCAAATTTAAAACACCATTGTCCTGTGTTCCTGCACCTTCTTCTCACCCACTACCCCTTCGAGTATTTGGGAGTGTGTGTTTTGTCCATAATCATGCTCACTCTCGGGATAAACTTGATTCTCGGGCACTCCGCTGCGTTTTAATTGGGTATTCACCAACTCAGAAGGGATATAAATGTTATCATCCTTCCTCACGACGCCTATTTGTCAGTCATGATGTTACTTTCTGGGAAACCGTTTCTTATTTCTCTCCGGGTTCCTCCTCCTTGCTTCAGGGGGAGATAAATCGACAAAGTCTTGATAATAAAGCAACAGAGGAGTCACAGTCACTTCCATTAACAGAGGAGTCACAATCACTTCCATTTATTAACATACCTATTCCAAACACTAGCTCAAACAGGTCATCTATTCCTCCACATACGAGTAATGAGTCAGATGATCTAAATAGGTTGGATATGCAATATTTAATTACATATTCCAGGCGGAAAAGAAATGATATCACCACTTTACCGCATCCAGAGACCTTTGACCTCGAGACAGATCCTGCATCTCCTGTGTTTGAGCCAGAAAATGGTAATACTCTTGATCCTACTCTAGATCTTCCTATTGCTATAAGAAAGGGTGTACGTGCTTGCACTAACCACACTATCTCAAACTTTGTATCATATAATGCACTATCTCCATCTTCACTTGCTTTTTTGTCATCCTTGTCTAGTGTTTCTGTTTCACATACTTGGCAGGATGCTTTATGTGATCCTAAATGGAAAGATGCTATGATAGAGGAAATGAATGCCTTGAAACATAATGGCACTTGGGAGTTAACTCATCTTCCTGCTGAAAGAAAGGTAGTAGGATGCAGATGGGTGTTTACTGTGAAACAAAAACCTAATGGGTTGATTGATAGGTACAAAGCAAGACTTGTGGCGAAAGGGTATACTCAATCTTATGGGATTGATTATTAGGAAACTTTTGCTCCAGTGGCGAAAATGGCTTCTATTCGAGTCCTTATTTCATGTGCAGCAAATCTTGGATGGGAACTTCAACAGTTGGATGTAAAAAATGCACTTACATGGAGACCTACAAGAAGAGGTCTACATGGATATCCCACCTGGTTTTTCTACAGCTGCAACCATCGGGAAAGTATGCAAATTGAAGAAGACTATTTATGGATTGAAGCAGTCCCCAAGAGTTTGGTTTGGCAAATTTCAAAAGGCAATGGTCAAATTTGACTATAAACAGAGCAATTCAGATCACACAATGTTTGTAAAAAGAAAGGGGGAAAAGATCACAGTCTTGATTGTTTATGTTGATGATATTGTGATCACTGGCAATGACACATGTGAGATTACAGATGTTAAACGGAGACTTGCCTCCGAATTTGAGATGAAGGATTTGGGAAAACAATGGTATTTCCTTGGCATTGAAATCTCCATAAGTTCAGGTGGTATCTTCTTTTCACAACGAAAGTATACACTTGACCTTTTAAATGAGACAGGTATGTTGGGATGTAGACCTGCGGATTCTCCTATAGAAGCGAATCATAAACTTTGTGGAGAAACAGGTGACATTGTCGATAGACCCCAGTATCAGAGATTGGTTGGAAGATTAATTTATCTTTCACATACACGACCAGATATAGCATATGCCGTAGGAATTGTAAGCAGATATATGCATGATCCTCGTCAACCACATTTGGATGCAGTTTATATGATATTAAGGTATCTTAAGGCTGCTCCTGGAAAAGGAGTGATGTTTACTAAAAACCATCATCTCGAGATTGAGGGCTATACAGATTCTGATTGGGCTGGGTGTCTAGATGATAGACGTTCCACGTCAGGATATTGTACGTTTGTTGGAGGTAACCTCGTTACTTGGCAAAGCAAGAAACAACCTGTTGTTGCATTATCTAGTGCTGAGGCAGAGTACAGAGCTATGGCTAAAGGAATGCGTGAATTGTCATGGATTAAACTTCTCTTACAGGAATTAGGCCTTTCATCCGGGAATCCAATGAAGTTGTATTTTGACAACAAGGCAGCTATTGATATTGCACACAACCCAGTCCAACATGATCGGACTAAACATATCGAGATCGATCGGCATTTTATCAAAGAAAAAATTAATAGTGATATCATTAGCATTCACTTTCTACGATCAGAAGATCAACTAGCCGATGTATTGACTAAGGGGTTGGTTAAGAAAATGTTACATCCACTTATTGGCAAGTTGGGCATGAGTGATATATATGCATCAACTTGAGGGGGAGTGTCAAAATAGTTAGGCACTGTCCTTGGACTTATATGTCAAAATAGTTAGGCACCATCCTTGGACTTATAACATCCTAGTAGACTTTGGTGTCTTAGTTAGGCACATTGATATCTATATATAGGACATCTCTATCTCTTGTAAAAATAACATTCATATATACAATCTCTACTTGTCTACTTCTTCTGTCAAAATCTGCATACTATTACGTTTAAGACTTTTTTTTTAATTTAAAGTATCCTACAATCTTTTTTTTAAAATTGAGATTATGGTACATTTCTGTTATTTGTGTGGCAGAGCAATGAACTTTGTGATGTTTGTTATATATTTAAGCTATTGGCTACATACAACTTCCTTATATGTTCTAATAAATTTTATTTCTATTATGTTCTCTCATGAATTTGTTAGAGCCCTTCTTGTCGGGTTTTCCATCCAGTATGTTTATTAGCATTAGGGAATTACATGTAAAGCTTTTAGCAGACTATAGTAGGTAGGCATCTCAATTACTAGATTTAGAACGTAAAAAGGTGGATTCTCCTTTATGTTCCACTATGTTTCAACTCCTACATAGATTTAGCCTTTCTGAACATTGACACAGAAGCTGCTAGTGGACTAAGATAAATAGGCATATATAAATAACTACTTATATACCTACCTATAATTAACCATCTTGTATGCTGTGGACATTGTTTCAGTCAGTAGTATTATGTTGTTTTTCAACCTATTTGGTTTATGCCTGGATGTTTAGGATCTGCAGTGAAGCTGTTAGGAATTAATTTAATGGATTATGCTTATGGAAGCCTCTATGTTATATGGAGGAGTTTAAAGCAGAAATGCATTGCATACTCCACCATGGAAGCCGAGTACGTGGCGGCCTCTGAGGCTGCAAAGGAGGCTGTGTGGTTCAAGAACTTCCTTATGGACTTGGATGTGATACCTAACTTGCCTAGGAGCTTGACAGTGTATTGTGATAACACTGGTGTTGTGGCAAATTCGAAGGAACCGCGAGACCACAAAGCAGCTAAACATATTGAACGTAAGTATCATCTCATACGAGGAATCGTAAAGCGAGGAGATATAGTTGTGGCTCACATATCATCAGAAGACAACCGGGCAGATCCTTTCACGAAGAGCTTGCCAGCCAAGGTTTTTGACAGGCATGTGGAAGCGATAGGAGTCAGATGGATGGACACATAGTGTTCTTTGTAATAGTGGATTAAACAAATACTGATATACTCATAGAATATTTTGAGTATAAGTGGAATATTTTGAGTATAAGTGGGAGATTGTTAGTGTATACTGAAAATATTTATTTGAAAGTATATACATTTAATTCTGGCCAATTTTATTGAGAATCATTTAAATGTTTTCATTCTGTCTAATATTATATATTGTGGATAATCTAGTATCAAATGGGATACAGAATATTATATTATTAAATACGGTTTATATAATATAATAAGGTTCACAGCACAGGTGGTGTTGGACAATCCACTAGTATGGCTGTAGTATTATTTAGATTAGTTTATATTGACTAATAAATAATACTATTATACTTTGTGTATATTGAACATGATCAAATTTAGAATTGTTCTCTAATACTGATTAAGAAGGAGAACTAAGATTCTGTGTTATTATTAATGCTTAGGTTCTTAATCCCGATATAGTAATTGACACGTGTATATTATTTACATGCTTTGATTTATATATGAAATAATTCTTTTGAATTATATCATTATATTTTAGGTGATGGAATTATATACATGGTGCATATTATTTATAGAAGGAATCCATGTCCTGATAATATTCGGGTTAATGATGTCCCCTTGAAAGCTCAAAAGATTTAATTATGTGAAACCCTACAGGTGGATTTATTCCAGCATAATTAAATAAATGTTGAGTGGATGATCAAGGATAAAAGATATTAATTAAATGAATTATCAGTAATTTATTTAATTAATGGACATACGATATTTTAAACACGGGGAATTTAATAAGCAAATAATATTGGAACCGAATTAATTAATTAAATTACGGTATTAGGAAAGGTAGTGCAAATATTAATTCTTTAGTGGAGTGAAATAATATTTAATGACATTGGGCTAGGCCCAGAATGTCATTGGGAGACCTAACCTAATTATCCACGATCATTGCTGTAGCCTATATATATTCCTATTCTCTTCTTCTTGCTGAGGTTGGTCGAAAAACATTAGGGTTTTTGGAGGCAGCCACCTTGAAGCAAGAAGAGAGGCAAAACTTGGGAGCACGAATGCCATACTTCGCTCAAGGGAAATCGAGCAATACAGCAGAAGACGTGGACTTGAATCGCTTGCGCCGTAACAATTAAGGTTAATTTTCTGTTCGTACTCGTTTATTTATTGTATCATAAATCGCAGGGCCATGATCTGATTGTCCCAACATCGTACACGCTCCTGCGAGGCCAAAACTCAACCTATGAATATGGCAAGATGTAGAGGCATGTTTGGGCTTCGTTTTGATGCCCTAAGGAGGAGTGGAGGTAGCGGAACTGTGGTGAACGAAGTGAGGCGATCGGAGAGGCGATTTTGAGCGAGAGAGATGATCGGAGCTGCAATTACAATAATGACGTCAAATGACGTCATTGCGCACCTAGGAGATGCGTGACACTAGATGCGCATGTTCAACATGCGTATCCCAGGCCACACAGACCGCAAATGCATAATTCGTGGTTATTTTGGGCACTGTTCGCGCGATTGGTCATTTTGGACAGCTGGGTTGTGTTTTTGTGTCATTTTGGTCATTTTCTCCGAATCTAGAATCTTTGCAAAATAATAAAATGTTTATTTATTTATTTGTGTTGATTTTGTTAGTACAATTTTGAAAAACATGTTTGTTGTAAAATCTAAAATTATTTTTTTTTTTTTAGAATATTTTTAATAATTATGTTTTCTTGAAACGCTATTTTGTGGTAAGATTTTTTAATTATATTTTAAATTTTAGTCTAAAATATATTTGTATTAATTTTAGTTAACAATAATTTTCTCAACTTTAATTTTTTTTCCGTTTTATCATGTGTTATTTTAGTACATTATTTTTTGATATACTTATTTGTTAAATTAAAAATACCATTAATTAGTTAATTGGTAACATAATTTAGATAGTTTTTAAAATCAATACTCTGTTCTAATTTCTAATTAACTTACTTTTTTTAGCCTTTACGATCAAATGATGACCACCTAAACCAATTATATATAGGATATAATTTAGGGAAAAACAAAAAAACCAATCAACTATCATTTATTTTGCACTTTAACCATCCAACACTTTTTTAGCATATAATACCATTGAACTAGTAAAAAATTTGGAAAACTCTAACCGTAATTAAGAAAGATGGTGTGAATTTTTCAAATCAATTAAATTTAATTGAACATTATCAACATTGTTAGAAAATCTAATAGTAATTTTTATCTTACATCTTGAAACTAAAATTAATAAAATAAAATTGAAAATTTACTTTGATATTTTTCAACTTCTTTAGTAATGAGACTATAAATAATTATTATTTTTACTATTATTACCAAAATTTATCGCTAACAATTAATAAAATCGGATCAATTTTTTATCAAAGTAAAAGTTACTTTGTTTTTTTTTAAACAAAAAGTTACTTTGTATTAAAATTAAAAAATAAATCTAAAGTGATAAAATTCTTATAAACTAAATATTATATGTAATGAGTTGCACAAACATTCAACTTAATTAGCAGGTCATTTTTGTATGATTTATGTCACACTTTTTCAATTAATGAAAATTTTAAATTACTATACTAAACAACTTCACAAAAAGTTAGATACCCATTTGAAAATTTATTAGGGTGAAAAATCAAAATACCCACCATTTAATTCCACATGTCCAAAATACCCACCGGTGGAAAGGTCCGCCTTTTTTACCCACGAGCCACGCATTCTCAGAATGCGTATAGGGTATACGCATTCTAGAAATGCGTTGGCACCGTACACGCATGTGAATGTTGCGTGGTGTTTGCAAAACTGAGCTGCTGCACTTTGTGAACACTGTCTCAAGTTCAACATGCGTATGGGGCACTGTTCACTGTCTCTCTCAACAACGCCAACGTTCTTTTTTCCGTCCAAAGCTTCGAGCAAATCGTTCACCACCTTACAGTCATTTTTGACTACCATATTATATATCAAAATGACCGCCTTCTATCTCTCTACAAGCATGTATCATTCATTTTTCATTTGATTTGCCGGATTTAAAAAACCCAATTCGAACCTTCATTTTCCGATATGCTTTCCGATTTGTTCTTACAGGCCCCTACGGGGCCGAAAATCAACAAACCAACGGGGAGAAATGGTGAGGCAGGTCTGGGCTTCATTTAGATGTCCTCAGAAATGGTGGAGGCAGCTGGAGGATGGAGAACGAAGGTGGGCGAACGACGAAGCGATTTTGTGGCCGCCTGAACGACGGAATGGTCTGTGAAATAATGACGTCATCTGACGTCATTACGCATACTGGAAATGCGTAACAGTTGATACGCATTTGGAACATGCGTAACATAGACCACGCATGAACAGTATGCGCAGTCAGTGGTCAAAAAGGGCGGACGTTCCCGCATAACGACATTGGACGTTCCCGCATAACGACATTTTGGGCAAGGGGATTACAAAAGTGGTGTATTTTGGTCATTTTCTCCATTTATTATAAATTATTTAGAATTAAACAGAAAAAAAGTTTACATACTTCCAATTTCAAATCAATTGTTCAATTCTTTTATTTAATATATAAAAATATTTAAAAGAATTAATCATGCATATACACTTCCATGTAATTGAATTTTAATCATGGTTAAAATCTTCCAATCTATTTAATAGTTAGTTGGTTTTATATGCTGAGAAAATTGTTCAATGGTTATATAAAGAGTAAAAATCTTGAAAGTTGATTGGGTTTTTCTCGTTAATAATTCATAGTTGATTACCATTTTCAGTTAAAACATATCATATTTTTTATATTTCAAATTAAAATCTATAATTTTTTAAAAATATCACCGACAACATATATATAATTATTATCATATTTTATCATTAAAATTTTAAGTTTACAAAATTCATGCTTTCAATCGATGATAAGAATTATTTTCAAAGAAATCTTTACAAATCTGCTAAAATTCGAGCGTTAGTGGAAAGGACACGCAAACTTTATTTGCGTTATGTAAAGAAACGCAAATTCATATTACTTTTTCTGTTTGCGTTATGTAAAGAAACGCAAATTCATTTACGTTTTCTGTTGATACATACTACATACAAACACATCCTGAGAGCCACCTCACATACATCTGCATTGCTCAATGATTATGCACTGTGCAAGACTTTAACGCAAGTGTAATAAAAAAATAATATATGGTGCTGGAATTCGGACGTTTGACATTCAGATGGTCCCATCATATGCATTACGTAATGTATATCAGATCTGATATTGTTAAAACACTAAAATCGCAAATTTTAATCACATTATTATGTGATGTAAAATGTCTTATTTTTCGATTGTGATATTTTTGATATTTTATTCTCAAATAAAGGACCATTTCTCCCCATTTACATCTTTACAGAAAGTCCTGATATATCAATAATTCATTGGGTGATGGCCCTATCTACCCCATTTTGGGATGAGCATTACCAAAATATCCAGATCAAAAAACATGGTTCTAAATACCCACGAGACACGCTATTCGGGATGCTTGGGACAGATTCAAGGATTATCAACGTGCATGCCCTCACCATGGTCTTGAGAATTGGTTTCTGCTTAAACGCTTCTATAATGGTCTTGACCCTGAAACAAAAGGTACAGTTGATAACGCTGCAGGTGGTGTATTTCTGGACAAGGGAGTCGATGATGCACATGCTTTTCTCTCAAATTTGGCGGCAAATCACTTCAATAATCCGAGAGCAGCCAAGAAAGGGAGTAAACTTGAAATGGATGCAAATTCTCTATTATCATCTCAACTCGCTGCATTGACTCAGGAGATCCACTCATTGAAGACATCTCAGCCCTCTACTCCACCTATGAGTATCAATGCATTGTCATCCATGGCTCCTATGAATAATCCTGTTTGTGAAGTCTGTGGCATCCAAGGCCATTATGGTAACGATTGCCAATACAATTCTCAAAATTCACAAAATTCTCAGATGGAGCAAGCAAATGTTTTCCAACAGAGGCAGCAGTACAATCCGTACTCCAACACTTACAATCCTGGTTGGAAAGATCATCCGAACTTTTCATATAGGAACAATAACGCTCAGAATTCAAATGTTCCTAATCAACAACAGCAATATCAGCAGTCGTATCAGCCTCCTCCACAACAGCAGTATAGGTCTCCTCAAGGACCTATGAATCCCCCTGGATTCCAGAGGCCTCCTCAGAATTATGCTCCTCAAGCAAATCAAGCTGCACAGGCTGATAATCAAGGTGACATGATGAAGATATTGTTACAAATGCAAAAGAATATGGAGGATACCAATAGGAAGATGAACCAGATGGAGATTCATAACAAGATGCTGGAAACTCAGATTGCTCAAATGGCTAGTTCTTCGTCTACAAGGCAACAAGGCTCTCTACCAGCACAACCAACTCAGCCAAAGGAAAATGTGAATGCCATTGCTCTTAGGAGTGGTCGTACATATGATGCTCCTCCAATGCCTACTGACGATGTTCCTACTGAGAAAGAAAAAGAGGATTCTGAGGAAGACAAGGTGGAGAAAGTTGTTGAAGATGCAAACGAAGGTGAAACTGAGGAAAGCAAGAAAAAGGACAAAGAGAAGACTGCAGTTACTCCTCCACCATTTGTGCCAAAGCTCCCATTCCCTAGCAGGATGAACAGAACTAAGGTTGACCAGCAGTTTGGTAAGTTCATGACACTTGTCAAGAACCTTGAGGTAACAGTTCCTTTCACTGATTTAATTTTTCAAGTTCCATCATATGCAAAGTTTCTTAAGGATATTCTCACTAAGAAAAGGTCCTTTGGTGAGGTAGAGACAGTAGCTTTTACTGAGGAGTGTAGTGCTGTTTTACAGAATAAGTCTCCACCTAAGCTTAAAGATCCTGGTAGTTTTTCGATTCCGTGTCATTTAGGTGCATTGTTTATTGATAAAGCTTTATGTGATTTAGGTGCTAGCGTCTCAGTCATGCCTCTCTCGGTTTTTCAAAAACTAAATATGGGAGAATTAAAATGTACACAGATGACTTTGCAAATGGCAGACCGTTCGATAAAATATCCACTTGGAATTTTAGAGGATGTGCCTGTTAGGGTTGGAAAGTTATATATTCCTATAGACTTTGTAGTTCTAGATATGGAAGAGGATAGCCAAATACATATTATTTTGGGTAGACCATTTCTCTGTACTGCAGGTGCTGTTATTGATGTTAAAAGTGGGACTCTCACATTGAGCGTTGGTGATGATAAAATTACTTTTACTCTAACCTCTGCTCTTAAATCCCCTTTGCTTGAGAATACTTGCTGCAGGATTGATGTTATAGATGAAATTGTCCAAGAAGAGACGCCTCAGATTCTATTGAATGATGCATTGGAAGCAGTGCTCATGCTTGAAGCTTGCGAAGGAGAAGGACATGCTGAAGTCGACTCATTGATTCTTGAGTTGGATGGTGCAGCTGATCGGAATTGTGAGGTAACCAACACTGTCACTTCTTGTGGTGAACCTCAGGCAAACAAGTTAGAGCTAAAGTCTTTGCCATCTAATCTGAAATATGTGTTTCTTGATGATGAAAAGACTTGTCCTGTGATTGTTAGCTCTAGTCTTGATGATAACCAGGTTTTTAAGCTTCTTACTGTTTTGCGTGTGCATAGAAAAGCTATTGGGTATAGTATTGATGATCTTACAGGGATAAGCCCAGACTTTTGCATGCATAGAATTCACTTAGATGATGACCATAAGCCTTGCATACAGAGACAACGTCGCTTGAACCCTAACATGCAAGAGGTTGTTAAAAAAGAAGTTGTGAAATTGTTAGATGCGGGCATCATTTACCCGATTTCTGATTCTAAATGGGTAAGCCCAGTTCAGGTAGTCCCTAAGAAAGGAGGAACAACGGTAATTAAGAATGATAAAGATGAATTAATTCCCACTCGAATTGTCACCGGTTGGCGAATGTGCATTGATTACCGTAAGTTGAACACTGCTACTAGAAAAGACCATTACCCTCTCCCCTTCATTGATCAGATGTTAGAAAGACTTGCTAAGCATAAGTACTTTTGCTACTTAGACGGATATTCAGGGTTCTTTCAGATCCCTATACATCCTGATGACCAAGAAAATACTACATTTACTTGCCCATATGGTACCTTTGCATATCGTAGAGTGCCTTTTGGTCTGTACAATGCCCCTGCTACTTTTCAGCGTTGCATGACTGCCATATTTTCTGATTTCATAGAGTCTATCATGGAAGTATTTATGGATGATTTCAGTGTTTATGGGTCTGATTTTGATGTATGTCTGCATAATCTTTCTAAAGTGCTTAAACGTTGTGAAGAGGTGAATTTGGTTTTGAATTGGGAAAAGTGCCACTTCATGGTAAATGAAGGAGTGGTACTTGGTCACTTGATTTCTAAACGTGGTATCCAGGTTGACAAAGCAAAAATTGAGGTGATTGAGAAACTTCCTCCTCCTGTTAATGTCAAGGGAGTGAGGAGTTTCCTTGGTCATGCGGGTTTTTATCGTCGTTTTATAAAAGATTTTTCAAAAATTGCAAAACCCCTCACTCAATTGTTGCTTAAGGATGCCACCTTTGTGTTTACTGATGCTTGTTTGGAGTCTTTTAACAGGATTAAGGAAGCTTTGATAAGTGCACCAATCATTCAATCTCCAGATTGGAATCTTCCATTTGAAATCATGTGTGATGCAAGTGATTATGCAGTTGGAGCAGTTCTCGGTCAAAGGAAAGACAAGGTATTGCACGCCATCTACTATGCAAGTAAAACCTTGGATGAAGCTCAAGTCAATTATGCTACGACCGAGAAGGAACTTCTAGCTGTGGTCTACGCTCTTGACAAATTCCGAGCCTATCTCATTGGCTCCAAGGTCATTGTTCACACTGATCATTCGGCACTTAAGTATCTGTTGGCGAAGAAAGAAGCAAAGCCAAGGCTTATTCATTGGATTCTGTTACTCCAAGAATTTGACTTGGAAATCAAAGACAAGAAGGGTGCTGAGAATGTAGTTGCGGATCATCTCTCACGGTTGCGTTTCAAATCTGATATTGCGTCAAGTACTCCTATTGACGATTCTTTTCCAGATGATCACCTGTTTTCGGTTGCTACTCAAACTCCATGGTATGCAGATTTTGCAAATTTCTGTGTTAGTGGATCTCACCCTCCAGAATTGACTTATCAGCAAAGAAAGCGGTTCTATCATGATGCTAAACAATATTTTTGGGATGACCCTTTCTTGTATCGTAAGTGTGCTGATGGAATCTTTCGTAGATGTGTCCCTGAGTTCGAAGTACATGACATTCTCAAGCATTGTCATTCTCTCGCTTATGGAGGCCACCATGGTCCTTCCAAAACTGCTGCTAAGGTACTTCAATCCGGTTTCTTTTGGCCTTCTCTATTTAAGGATGCTCGTGCTTTCTGTTTGGCGTGTGATGCATGTCAAAGGACGGGTAATATTTCTAAACGCCATGAAATGCCTCAAACCGGTATTCTTGAAGTCGAGATATTTGACGTATGGGGTGTTGATTTTATGGGACCTTTCCCAACTTCTTGTGGGATGAGATACATCTTAGTTGCTGTCGATTATGTGTCCAAGTGGGTTGAAGCAGTTGGATCGGTAACCAATGATTCCAAGGTAGTTATGAAGCTTTTCAAGAATATTATCTTCCCTCGTTTTGGAGTTCCTAGAACAGTGATAAGTGATGGTGGTTCGCATTTTCGCCATCGACAGTTTGAAACTTTGTTGAAAAAATATGGCGTTACTCACAAGGTCGCTCTTGCATACCACCCTCAAACAAGCGGCCAAGTGGAGGTTTCCAATCGACAAATCAAAAGCATCTTGGAGAAAATGGTTGCAAAGTCAAGGAAAGATTGGTACATGAAGTTAGATGATGCTTTGTGGGCTTATCGGACGGCATACAAAACACCTATAGGAACCACTCCTTATCGGTTGGTCTATGGTAAAGCATGTCACTTGCCAGTGGAGTTGGAACATCGCGCTTTTTGGGCTATTAAAGAACTCAATATGGATTTAAAAGCTGCGGGGCAAGCAAGACTTCTTCAACTTAATGAGTTAGATGAGCTTCGATTTGATGCTTATGACAATTCTCGGCTTTACAAGGAAAGAACAAAGAAGATGCATGACAAGATGATCCAGAGAAGAGAATTTCAGGTTGGTGATAAGGTATTGTTGTTCAATTCCAGACTTCGACTTTTTCCGGGGAAACTCAAATCAAGATGGTCCGGACCTTTCACTGTAACTGGAGTTAAATTTCATGGTGCTATTGAGATCATGGGACAAGATGGAGCAAAATTTAAGGTAAATGGTCAACGCCTTAAATTATATGTGGATGGTGCATTTGTTGGAAAATTGGAGACGATTCGTCTCGAAAACCCTTCCACGGACATCTAAATCGAGGTTAGAAGTCAAGCTAAAGACTCTAAATAAGTGCTTCTTGGGAGGCAACCCAAGCTTGTTGTTGAAGTTTAAAAAAAAAACTTTCTTTCTTTCATTTTTTTTAGGTAGAATTTTTGTATTTTATTATTTTTTTTATTTTTTTATTTTTTTTTTACTCCCATAAGGTGCCTTGATGAATTTGTTGAAGTATTTCAGGATTTAATTATTTCAAATTTTGAAAAATCTCGAAAAAGAAAAAAAAATGAAAGCTACGGGTTTGTGATTTTCAGCACAGTTATATTGGCAGCTCATTTCTTTATACTGGCGTTTTCAGTTCCTGTTATTTTTATCAATGCGGACCAGATTCACAATACCGGGGTATACACTTCTTGAACCCGTGGTTTTAGTTCTCTGGGTGTTTCAAGCACTTGCGCGCTTCACTTTACTTCGCGCGTGGCATCCATGTCGCGAGCCCAATTGCAGGCCAACTGTTGTTATTGCAAGGCCCATCTTCTTGTGTAATTGTCCAAGCCCATCATTTGCTGATTGTCCAATCCAGTGCAAGCGCACACGCAAGCCCAGTCGATTGTGCCAGGCTTCAAATTGGGCCAAGTTTCAAGCCCATTCCTCTTTTGCAACATGTTCTTCACGTGCTGCTGTTTGTTAAAAAAAATTTGTTGGAGCAGGGGTTTGAACCCCAGACCTTGCACATGCATGTACACGTGACCAGCCACTCCACCAACTCTCTCAGTGGGTTATATTCTGATTTGCTAATTAATAAACATAAGGCTGGACCAGAAATTTAGCAAGGAGCAAGGGCATTTTATACAATTTTCAAGGACACTTCATGGCTACTAGGGGAGTATTTCTAACCTTTATTTGTATATTTTTTTTTTATTATTCTTTTTGTATTTTATTCTTAGAATTGATAGATTTTTTTTTCTTTTATTAAATTATTCATTGAGGACAATGAACCACTTAAGTGTGGGGATGAGTTCTCAATGATAAAAAAATCAAAAAAAAAAATTATATATTGTAAAATTCAAAAAAAAAAAATTATGTTCAAAAAAAATTAAAAAAATTGAAAAATACCAAAAATAATTCTAGCCATGCAATTTGATTAGTTGTTGTATTTTGCTTGATACACCCATGCATGCGTAGAATTCTTGTGTTCTTGACGCTTTTGTATGAGAAGTGACGTGTTTTGTTCTTGTGCACACACTTTCACTAGCAAGTTGAAACTGGTAGACTTAATTGAATGTGGTAAGTGATTAGAATGACATGAATATGTGCAAGATGACTTGGTTTCCATGCTTTGAGTACAAGTAGGTGCGTTAGAGAGTCTTGTTACTTGGGATTGATTATGTTTTGTCACACCAAGCGAGTTTTGAGCCTATATGCATATCTTTTGCATGATTTTTCGTTTGCTTGAGTGTCCATATGTTGTTTGCATTGCTAGCACTTACTTGATATCTTTCTTGAAATGCATGACATTACTTGATGATGAGATGATAAAGGCACTTAGGTTTAACCTCGTATTTCCCATATTTCCACACCTTTTAAACATGATCAATTAGTTAACCCGTTGAGCTTAATCCTATTCTTTTGGTGACACACCACATTACTTGTCAGTATCCTTTTTATTTTATTGGCCTTACATTGAATTTGAACCTAAATTGTCAAAGGCTAGTATCGTGCTTAAGGGAGTAATAGGGTGTTCATAAAGGGGGGTTATTGATGATCATACCATTGGGGAATATTGATTTTGGTTGATGCTTGTTAGTCGAAATTCCTAATAATATCTATGGATCATTGTGCTTATTCCTTAGCTCCCGAAAAAAAACAGAAAAAAGAAAGAAAAAAATAGAAAGAAAAAAAAAATAATAAATAAATTTGAGAGCATTCTTATGTTTGTATGATCCTTCTTCATTCGACTAGTCAAGTTATTATGTAAGGGTTATTGAAAAATCCAAGTGTGGGGAAGTATTTGTGGTTTTAATAGAAAGGGAATTGAATAATGATTATTGTTGGGTACTAGCTTTTGACATTTAACCTGTTAGGCCGAATACACAATTAATAATCAATTTTGTATGAGAGATTAACAAGTAAAAGCGTTTATGCACTTAAAAAAACTTCTTGTATTTCGAACCCTCTTCGTGATGTAAAATATCACAAAGAGCTGCTAGGTTACAATAAAGATAATTCGTTATCGATACCCTTCTAGGGTTAACCTATCTGTATTTATATACCATACAGCTACGATACAATCTCTAATTGATATTCCTAATAATCAGCTATACAATAATATCAATTACAGATTGTCACACGTCTCCTATGTCAACTCGATCTCTTTGATAGCTATCCAATCTTCAAAGATATCGCTTCCATAATTAATCTTCAATCATTGTTGAACAGTAGACGCGCTTCCTCCAGACAGAGTTTAACAAACTCTGTCGAGCTTCCAACTGTCAGAGTTTAACTAAACTCTGACTGCTTCCAGCTAAACCTTGATAACTCCCTGTAACACTTAAACACTGATTAAAACACATCAATTATATTTAACAATCTCCCCCAACTTGTTCATTAGCAAAAATGTACAAGTTAATGACAGTAATTGATGATGTCAAAACAAATAGACAAATACAGTGTTTATACAAATTCAGAGTTTAAGCTTCTACTTAATAAAAACTATAGAGAATAAGAAAATTCTTACAGAAATTAATCTCTTATCATTTCAAGATCTGGCATGGTTCTGAGATAATCAATCAGCAATCTTCTTTCTGCATTTTCAAGTTCAATCTTCATTGCTTCTTTGATTTCTCTGAGCTGAGGATCACTTTCATCTGTCTGGTAGATAGCAGCCCTAAGATCATAAATTTTGTTCCTTCTCATTTCATTACACAGTCTGATAAATCTGACTTTTTCTGCCTGTGTATTGAAATCAAGTACTGTGATTCCCAAATCAGTTTTTAACTTTGCAGTACCTTTCTTCATTTCAATGAGATTGCCTTTGTAATCCCTGTACTTAGGAATATATCTGCTATTATATTTCTGTCCTCTGATTGCCAGATTCTGAGTCATTTTCTGTCTGAGCACATTAGCAACCGACTGAGTCCTTCGACTATTCACCTTGAGAAGATATAGGACATACTCTAGTTCTTCCCACCATTTCAAGCCAATATCATCCTCACCAACTTTAAATACTGTCCTATCAGCCATGAAGTATAAAAGAAAATCCTTGTCTAAACTCTTCTGATGAACTAACTGCACTGATTCCAGTCTGTCCAAACTCTCTTGAGGAACACCACGACCTGGAACAGCCAGTGAAGAAGGATCTCTAGGACCAGTATATTGCCTTTTGTCTCTATGTGAACCTAGTCCACCCTTATCATTACCAACCTTGCCAGATAAAGCTTTTCCATCAGAAACATTCATTGAGACTCCAGATAACACATTTGGATCATGAATTGTTCCTTTTCCAAAGACTGATTTCAACTGTGAAGAGTGTAAGGGTGTAATCATTGCTTGTGATGCAACAGAAGTTGTAACTCTCTTCTGTGAACTTTCACCTTCAATGCCTTTTAGCTTGAGTTTAGCCTCTGCTGCAATTGCTTCCTTTGAGAACCGAGAACTTTGACTAACATCAGTCC
Source organism: Saposhnikovia divaricata (assembly GCA_036435485.1). Taxonomy (NCBI): domain Eukaryota; kingdom Viridiplantae; phylum Streptophyta; class Magnoliopsida; order Apiales; family Apiaceae; genus Saposhnikovia; species Saposhnikovia divaricata. The sequence continues at coordinate 48,549,362 of CM071595.1, read as the reverse complement.
TTTCTCTGATCACAACACCTTTAACAACAGGTCTAGGAGCTTTTCCTCTTTGTACCTTATCAGACTTTAAAGCTTTAAGATGTTCTTCTTGTAAACTCTTTTCCTCAGCTTCAATGTCCTCAATCGTAACTCCTTCCTCATTCTCTTCAATGAACAGCTTAGCAGCCAATTCTTCATCAGTTTGTGGATTAGAAGATAACAACAAACTCTTGGTCCTTGAAGTACCTTGAGTATCAGTATTTCTCCCAACAGACTGTGATTTTGATGACTTGCTAGTTCTCAGAGTTTGAACCTCTTCAGCCTTTTTCTTTCCTTTGTTACTTGCCCCTCCATCTCCAGCACTATCCCTTCTGACAACTCTCTCCCCCTTTTTGACATCATCAGGCATAAGGATAGAAGTAATTAACTCCAGGGAGGTAGCAATAGAATCAATTTTAGCAGATAAGTCAGACTGGTTCTCTTCAAATTTAGTCAGCCTGGCAAAGAGATTGTCTTGAGATTTAGAGAATTTTGTAGTCACTAGTTTCGAATCTCTTTCCATCTTCATCTCTCTAGCTACAACCTCATTTCGCAAAGCAGTGATTGCCAAATTAGTATCATCAAATCGTCTATCCAGAGTTTTAACTTGAACTATAGTTGCTTTCAAGCAAGAAAGAATCTCTGGATTGGAGATAGTATCAGCACTTTGCTTAACAAACTTAGCTGCTCTTCCTTGTGGAAAATACAATCTTCTTTGTACCATTCAGCAGCATTCTTGGCAAATTGTGCTCTCTCAACTTCATGAGAAGTACAAGGTTGAGGAAAAGGTGTATGTTTATTGTCAGTTTGTACTGGTGCACTCAGAGAAGCATCAGAGTTTGCACTACTGTCACCTTCAGCTTCAACACTTGTAGCTTTAACTGGTTCATCTTCAGCCATAGGTTTAGCAATTTCTTCTGTAGGCTTGTCAAGATTTTCTCCATGTTGCTCAGGCTCAGCAACTGGCATTGACTGAGAAGTGACTTTGGTTGCCTGATCAATTTCTTCACCTTCTTCAACAGTTTGGTGAGCATCAGATATTAACTCAGTATGAGATGCCACAGCTTCAGAAAGAACAGCCGTAGGTTGATCAGCTATACCAATATCAGAGATAGGATCAGAGAATGGCATAAATGAATCAGGAATATCATTTATCGGAGAAACACCATCTCTTGCATCCTCTTCTGCAGGCATTTTGTCCTCTGCAGGTATTTCATCTTTTTCAACCTCAACATGAGGTGTTTGCTGTGAAACAACCTCTGGAGCTTCAATATCTTCATCCACAGAATCAGAGAATATCAGTTTTCTTCGTCTTGCTAGAGGTACATTATCTGAATCCTCTTCACTAGATGGTGACTTAGGCATTTTTGTCCGAGCTTTCATTCTTTTCACCCTTCTAGTGTAAACAGCTTCAGGAGATTTCCGTTTTGATTTTCTTTTTGTCTCTTCCGCCTGCTTTAGACTTGCATGTCGTTTAGTAATTGCCTTCTTAACTCTTTGTACTTTAGACTGTGATGCTGGTGGAGATTGTGATGAATCAGAGTTTGTGTGTGAAGTGGGTGAAGGTTGTTTTGTAGGTGCTGAGTGAGCAGGTGATGCAGTGTTTGGTTGTTCAGTGTTTGGTTCTGGTTGAGGTTCAGGGTGTGGTTCAGATTGTTGTTGTTGTTGTTCAGGTTCATCTTGTTGTGGGTCAGGTTATTGTGGTTCTTGTGGTTGATTGAGAAAATTTCGCAGAGCAAGAGGCATGACAAAAGCAGGGAGATTTGCTTTACCAACATCCTTGTTAGTCATATCAGAGAATATTCTCTTATTGACTCTAAAAGGATCAATTTCATCAGTTTCATCGATTTCGAGACCAGGTACACATGCATTGAACAGCATTTGACAAAAACGAGCATAATAAACAGTAGTAGATTCTGACAGTTTATCACCTAAGCTCATCAAAACATGTCGACCAAAATCAAAATTAGTACCATAGAGCAGAGAATACCCGATTTGGAGACTGTCTATTGGGATGGCATTCCAGTTTGTGACTTTCTTCTGGAACGTCCTTGTAATGCAATCAAAGAAGAAGTTCCATTCCTTTCTGAGATTTGGTCTCTTTATACCGCCAAGCTTGTCAAGAGATTCCATGTAACCTATCTCTTGTAGCATCTCTCTCAGATAAGTTTCATTAACCAGAGTATAAGACCTCAAGAAGTTCTGCATGAGATGAAACGGTTCTGGAACGCGTTGATGATAGAGTGGAGCTTCATAGTTGTTAGGAACAAACCGTAAACCAAGAGCAGTGAATGCTTTAGATGCCATTGAGTTAAGAAATTTACAAGAATTTCCAAGAGATATGTATGTAGAAAAGGTGTTTGCGTGAGTGCCCAAGAGAAAAATAAGAAAACTGTGAGATGTAAGAATAAAGCAAAATCGTTTGGACACAAAAGTGATTAAAGTAATGAAAAACTCAATCTCTTATGTAACAAACACTCAATCAGTTCCTTGATTAATGTGTAGTGGGACACGATAATAGGTAAGTGGGACACATTAAAGGGCGAGTGGGTCACGTGCGCTTATTTTTAAGAAGAGTATATTAAAAATTAAAACATTAAAATATTTGATTTAAACAAAAATCAAATAATACTCTTTTAAAAATATCTGGACCCAAGTAAAACCAGAATTTGAAGCGTTTACCTGTTGCCTTTAATAACCAGAATACGAAGCGACTAAGAACTTCGTTCTTACCCATCTCTATTTAAGGCCTAGAGACTTGCTCAGATTATTTCATTAAACCTTTAACCTTTCAGTCTCCCCTGTAAAATCACAAACCCTTCAAACCAAATACTCTTGAAAAACAATGGCCAACCTTACCATCAAAGAAAAGAACCTTCATCTTGTCGAGAATAGGGACATCTTCAGCTATACGCGTGAAGAATTTGAAGCGTTTGAGTGGGAAAGGCAGCTTGAGACGCTGTGGCTGCAAATGGATGCTGGTCTGGAAGAGCTCGAGAGAGAGAAACCTGCAAGGGTGATCGACATCGATGCTGCCCTCCAAGCAACATTGGCATGGCTCTCCTCGAAGGTATCCTCATCCAACACCACCAACCATTGTTAATGAATATGTCAGCAAAAATAACCTTATCCCTTCAACTTCCACCCAAATAAAGTGGCAAAGATGGGATCTGGGAATTTTTGCTAACAATGGAGTGGTGTGGACGGACCTTTTACTTTCTTGTTGAATAGATTAGCAGATAGAGAGAACAAAAAGATGTAATATTTGCTTGTAATCTCTTTCTTATTATCAATGAAAATTTTGTTTCTCTAATCATATTCATTGTGTTCTGCAACTGTTATTTATGTTATATGAACTGTTCTTCAAGAAAATGAATCAAGAAGAGAATATGAAAACTAATTAAAGTAATCATATAAAGAACACATTCATCAACTATCCACTGATTAACAGTTGTCAAAAACCCTACTTACTCCAAGACTTTCAAATTGTCCAAGTGAAAATTTACCTTAGAGTACAAATCACGAATCAACAGCGTTTGTCAATTCTCCAACTTTATCACCGAAACCCTTTCATAAATTGCACAGTTGTGAATATTTGTGTGTGTGAAGCAGAGTTTACTAAGTCAATTTTTAGAGCATCTAATTTTTCATAAAATCCATAAAGTAAATCAATAAACACTGGATGCACAAACTGTCATAGTAAACACTGACTGTATGATGAAAGCTAAACTCTGAAGTAATCAAACTATATACAGTAACTTTTATTTTATACCCCCTTTATATATATTTTTTTTTATTTTTTTATTCATTTTCATTTTTTTTTTTATTATTTTTCATTCCAATAATCAGAGGTTGGAACCAGTCACCAAAAATTCAAAAATTTTAGCCCTTATCATTTTGATAAGTTCCTGGGTCATCCTAGTATTTAACTAGTCACCAAAAATCAGAGAATTTTAGCACATATTATATACCAATAGGTTCCTGGGTCATCCTAGTATCCAACATAATCTCAAAGGAGTATAACAACTTATATACATTTTCTTTGGGGTATTGCAGTAAACATTTTATTCTATCAGAGTATAACTAACAGAGTTTAGAGTTCATCAACATCAGTAGTTTTTCATGAAAGGTAATGCACACAGTATTTATAGACTCAGAGTTTAGGACAAAATAAACTAAGAGATGCTATAAATATGAGCCAGTATCATGTTGTGTTAACTTTCTGCACAATCTAAGATTAGATCACAATAACTCAGAAAGATTCATGATTAATTGCTGAGAATCATGCTTCATACATATTTCTTCATTGGTGTTTTTCACTCAGACAAAAATCAATTCAAACTTATTAACAGTGTATGACATACAGACATGCTGACAGAGTTTAACAGAGTATGCATAACAGAGTTTAATCAACAGAGTTCACTTAGCATTTAACCAATCAGGAAATATGATTAATACATCACATAAGTAAAGTTTGAATCTAACCAACATTTCTAGTCAGAACCAGAGACCATTCCTAGTTCATTGACTAGCCTTGTAAATGTAGCTTCACTCAATGGTTTAGTGAAGATATCTGCAAGCTGTTGTTCTGTAGATACAAAATGTAGTTCAATATTTCCTTCTTCCACATGTTCTCTGATGAAGTGGTACCTTATGCTGATGTGCTTGGTCATTGAATGCTGTACTGGATTACCTGTCATAGCAATAGCACTTTGATTATCACAGTAAATAGGGATATTACTGTACCGCAATCCATAATCCAGCAATTGATTCTTCATCCATAAGATCTGTGCACAACAGCTACCAGCTGCAATATACTCTGCTTCAGCTGTAGATGTGGAGATTAATTTCTGTTTCTTGCTGTACCAGGAAACAAGTCTGTCACCAAGAAATTGACAACTTCTACTAGTGCTCTTTCTGTCTACCTTGCAGCCTGCAAAGTCTGCATCAGAATACCCAAGTAGCTTGAAATCTGATTCTCTAGGGTACCACAGACCTAATGATATGGTGCCCTTGAGATACTTGAAGATTCTTTTCACAGCTGTCAGATGTGGCTCTCTAGGATCTGCCTGAAACCTTGCACATAGACAGGTTGCATACATGATGTCAGGCCTACTAGCTGTCAAGTATAGAAGAGAACCTATCATGCCCCTGTAGTTTGTCATATCCACTGAAACTCCTGTGTCTTTGTCTAATTTAGTTGCTGTTGCCATGGGAGTTGATGCAGATGAACAGTCAAGCATGCCAAATTTCTTGAGAAGATTTCTGGTGTATTTTTCTTGATTTATGAAAATTCCATCTTCTGTTTGTTTCACCTGTAGGCCTAGAAAGTAACTAAGCTCTCCCATCATGCTCATTTGATATCTGGACTGCATGAGCTTGGCAAACTTCTTACAAAGTTTATCATTAATAGACCCAAAGATGATGTCATCAACATAAATTTGAACTAAAAGGAGGTCACTTCCTTGATTGAAATAAAACAGAGTTTTGTCAATTGTTCCTCTGTTGAATCCACTTTCTAGAAGAAACTGAGCAAGTGTCTCATACCATGCTCTTGGTGCCTGCTTAAGTCCATATAGTGCCTTATCTAGCCTGTAGACATAATCTGGATATTTGGGGTCCACAAATCCTGGTGGTTGTTCAACAAACACTTCTTCTTCAAGCTTTCCATTCAGAAAAGCACTTTTCACATCCATCTGGAACACTTTGAATTTCTTGTGAGAGGCATATGCTAGAAAAATTCTGATTGCCTCCAATCTTGCTACTGGAGCAAATGTTTCATCATAGTCTATTCCTTCCTGCTGTGAATAGCCTTTTGCTACCAGTCTAGCCTTGTTCCTTGTGATAACACCTTCACTGTCAGTCTTGTTTCTGAAAACCCATTTAGTACCAACAATACATCTGTTCTTTGGCCTTGGTACAAGTGTCCAAACTTCATTCCTTTCAAATTCATTTAACTCTTCCTGCATTGCTGTTATCCAGTCTGCATCTTGAAGAGCTTCTTCCACTTTCTTTGGTTCATTTTTAGACAAGAATGCATGAAACAGACATTCACTTGCAGTAGCACTTCTTGTCTTTACTTTTGCATTTGGATCACCAATTATCAAATCAGGTGTATGTGATTTAGTCCATTTCCTAGCAGAAGGCAAATGACTTCTATCAGCATGTGATCCTCCCCCTTGATCCATGCTCTCCTGATTTTGTTGTGATCTATCTTCATTTTCTGAGACTCCCCCTGAACTTGACTGCCCAGAGTCAGAATTTGAATTTTCAGAGTTTGAAGCATCAGAGTTTGATCCAGATTTTTCAGTTGACTCAGTATTAGTGTTTGAGTCTTCATCTTGATCATGCTCCCCCTCAACTGGTTCTTCCCTTTGTTGTGACTGAGAAGTTTCTCCAGAATTTACCAGTAGAGGTTCAGAGTTTGTTTCAACAGAGTCTGTCAGAATTGTTTCATCAGAGTTTCCTTCATCAGAGTTTAAAACTTCATTTTCAAAGTTCAGTTGATCATATTCATCTTTGTCTTCAAGTCCAGTTATCTTCTTATCATCAAAAGAAACATGTATAGATTCCATGATCACTTTAGTTCTCAGATTGTAAACTCTGAATGCCTTTGTTGACAGTGGATAGCCAACAAAAATTCCTTCATCTGCCTTTAGCTCAAACTTGGTCAACTGTTCTGGATGAGTCTTCAAAACAAAACATTTGCACCCGAAAATATGAAAATATTTCAGGTTAGGCTTCTTTTTCTTCACCATCTCATATGGTGTCTTTCCATGCTTATTGATCAGTGTTGCATTTTGAGTAAAACAAGCAGTTTGAACAGCTTCTGCCCAGAAATAAGTTGGCAATTTTGCTTCATCAAGCATAGTTCTGGCAGCTTCAATTAAGGTTCTATTTTTCCTTTCAACTACACCATTTTGTTGTGGTGTACCAGGTGCTGAAAATTCTTGTTTCACTCCATTGTCCTTGCAGAATTCTTCCATTGTTGCATTTCTGAACTCAGTTCCATTATCACTTCTGATGATTCTGACTTTGTTGCTTGATCCTTTGTCCAGAAGCTTCACATGCTCCATCAGAGTCGATGCAGTTTCATCCTTCTTTGCTAGAAAATACACCCAAGTGAATCTAGTGTATTCATCAACAATGACTAAAGCATATTTCTTCCTTGCAATAGACATAACATTTACTGGACCAAAGAGATCAACATGCAGAAGATGATAGGGATTAGTGATAGAAACTTCTGTCTTGCTCTTGAAAGATGACTTCCTTTGTTTAGCCTTCTGACATGAGTCACATAGGCCATCAACATTTAACAGGGTCTTTGGGAGTCCTCTTACAAGATCCTTTCTGATCAATTCATTGATGTTGTTCAAGTTCAAATGTGAGAGTTTCTTATGCCACTTCCAACTCTCTTCACTAGACATTCTTGTAGACAGGCAAACAGCTTTTCCAACAGAGTCTATCAAAAGCTTGATTTCATAAATGTTGTTTTGCCTGTGACCAACTAGAACAACCTTTCCTGTAGATTTGCTGATAACTTCACAATATTTAGGTTAAAAATCTACATGATATCCCTTGTCACAGATTTGACTCACAGATAGCAAGTCATGCTTGAGTCCTGGGACATGAGCTACATTGTTGATGATGACATTTCCAAGATTAATATTGCCATATCCCAATGTTCTTCCTATATTGCCATCACCATAGGAAACTTTTGGGCCAGCCTTCTCCTCATATTCTGATAGCAGGGCTTTATTTCCAGTCATGTGTCCTGAACATCCACTGTCCACGACTAGGGTTGCCTCTCTGTTACCCTGCAATCACAAACAATTACTGAGGATTAGTTTTAAGGATCCAGACTTGCTTGGATCCTTTGGCATTCTTAATTTTGTTAGCTTTTGCAGCGGGATTAACATTATCAGAGTTTGAGCTAACAGTATCAGTGTTTACACTTGCAGTATCAACTTTAACCCATTTCAGATTGGGTTTCAGTTCATAGTAATTTTGATAGATAGCATGGTATTCTCTGCAAATATAAATGGAATGCCAGGTGCTTCCACAGTGTGTGCATAAAGTTTGTGGCTTAGTTCTAGCAAAATCCTTCTTTACCTCAGACTTTTCAGGTAAAGAATTTATATTTTTATTTTTCTTGCAGAAATTTGCAAGATGCTTAGTACTACCACAGTTATGACATGTCTTTCTTGGAGCATAACTAGCAAGCATTGGTTTATTTCCTGAAGTGATGCCTACTTTTCCATTTCTGTTCTTGTTTGACACTTTCTTTTTCTCAACAGATTTTAACTCCTTCAGTTTATGTTTGAGTTGTTTATCTGTCATTGAACCGATATTAACCTGTTTAACACTAGTTTTTACTGGTTTATTTTTGACAGCTTCCTTTTCATTTTCAGACAAAAATTTACTGGTTCCATGAACAAATTTAGTTCTGACTTTAACTTGATTTTGAAATCTAAGTTCATCTCCCTCATTATAACCTAGACCAACAATGTCTGTTTGAAAAATCTGTTGAGTGTCCTTTCCAGAATTAGTCCAAGTCCTAATTTTATTATTTGCTTCCTCCAACTCTGACTCTAGTTGTTTATACTTCTGAAGCAAATTCTGTTCTTTGCAAACAGCATCATCTCTCTCTTTCTGAACTTGTTGCATGTTTTCAAGTTTCTCTTCAACAAGTTTATTTCTTTCTTTAAGTTCAGAATTTTCAGCTTTTATCCTCTCATTTTCTAAAGTCTGATCCCTATAACTTATATGCAATGACTTAAGATAAATTCTTAATTGAGCAATGTCATCAATATTATAAGCATAGGTAGTTAGAGGTACCTGATTTTCAGAGGATTCTGATTCAGTAGTAGCCATGAGAGCATAGTTCACTTCTTCATCAGAATCTGAAGTATCTGCCCAATCTCTGCCTTTAGTGTAGAGTACCTTTCCAGTTTTACCCTTCTTGCACTCAGGAGCATAGTGACCCATCTCCTTACACTTGTAGCATTGAATTTCAGACTTATCCTTCTTCCCTTTAGAATCTCTCTTATCAGACTTCCTGTAGCTTTTCCTGTCTTCATTTGAATCCCTAGAAAACCTTTTTCCTTTCTTGAAATTCTTGAAGCCCATTTTCTTGAAAGTCTTCACCATTAACACAGCCATTTTCCTCATTTCTTCTTCATCATCCTCAGAGTCAGATGATTCAGAAGAATTTGAATCATAATCAGAGTTTGGTGATTCACTTTCTGAATGTATGACCAAAGCTTTTCCCTTCATTTTCCTTCTTGTTGCCTCTTTCTTCTGAGGCTTCTCTTCAACATTAAGAGCAACAGACTTTCCTTTCCTGCTTGATCTCCTGTTTCTCTGTTCCATTTCCAATTCATGAGTTTTGAGCAGTCCATAGATTTCATCAATCTCTGTTTCAGTAAGATCATAGTTGTCTCTAATAGTGGTTGTTTTCACATCCCACTTTTCAGGTAGAGAAAGAAGAAACTTGAGATTCGAGTCTTCTAGATCATACTCTTTGTTGACCAATGACAGATCAATAATCAGTTTACAGAATCTATCAAATGTTTCTGTCATGGTCTCTTCAGGTTTAGCCTCAAAATGCTCATACTCTTGTGTGAGTATGTTTCTCCTATTCTTCTTAATAGCTGCAGTTCCTTGACACCTGACTTCAAGAGCATCCCATATCTCTTTTGCAGTGGTGCAGTTAATGACTTTGTTAGACATAACATTGTCTAAAGCACTATGCAGTAAATGCCTAACTTTTGCATCATTAGCAATTGATGATAGATCTTCAGGAGTCATGTCCTTCTTTTCCTTTGGAACCATTTTTGCTGCTTCACCAGCAACTGCAACAGATAGCTTTGTAGGATTGTGAGGGCCTTCATAAATCCTGTCAAGATATTCTGGATCTGTAGCCTCCAGAAACATAGTCATCTTGACCTTCCACATAGCATACTCTAATGGCCTCAGAATAGGAACCCTGATTGGTTCATAACGACTCACAGTAGTAGGAGCCTTTTCAGAAACAGTAGGTGTTGGTGGAGGAATTGCTGACATGATTATTGTTGTGTTTGGATCTTAACCTGTAATAAAGTAACAGATTGGCTCTGATACCACTTGTTAGGCCGAATACACAATTAATAATCAATTTTGTATGAGAGATTAACAAGTAAAAGCATTTATGCACTTAAAAAAACTTCTTGTATTTCGAACCCTCTTCGTGATGTAAAATATCACAAAGAGCTGCTAGGTTACAATAAAGATAATTCGTTATCGATACCCTTCTAGGGTTAACCTATCTGTATTTATATACCATACAGCTACGATACAATCTCTAATTGATATTCCTAATAATCAGCTATACAATAATATCAATTACAGATTGTCACACGTCTCCTATGTCAACTCGATCTCTTTGATAGCTATCCAATCTTCAAAGATATCGCTTCCATAATTAATCTTCAATCATTGTTGAACAGTAGACGCGCTTCCTCCAGACAGAGTTTAACAAACTCTGTCGAGCTTCCAACTGTCAGAGTTTAACTAAACTCTGACTGCTTCCAGCTAAACTCTGATAACTCCCTGTAACACTTAAACACTGATTAAAACACATCAATTATATTTAACATAACCTGTTTTAGCTTTACTTGACATACCTGGTCCCTAGCCCACGCTACAACCCGAATAAAGACCTTTTGATTGTCATCAGTGATGTATGTTGCGTTGAGAGTGAGATTGATTTCGAGTGTCAAGTTGTGTTTATGATTTTGTTGGAATTGAGTGATACACTTAACCTTGTTCTTGAGTGAATATTCGTTTTTGAGTGAAAGGTGAGTTATTACTTGTTTTGGCATAGGAGATCCCAGGTTTAGACTTAAAGATGTATTTCTTGTGGGCTTAGCATGATTACCAACGATTTTTACACTTGACATGAATTTTTATGACCTTCTGCATGTTGGTTGAGTAGACTACGTGAATACTTGCACTTTCGACACCAAGACATCGTATGTTTACTTTGATTCTTAAGTTGATGTGGCATGAGAGGACTTGTGTGTGTGGTGTTGTGTTAGCATTGATCTTTTGCATGGTTAGATGAATTTTGTGGGTATATTCAGTATAAACCCTCACGAGACAACACTCGTCCTACTAGGGCTACCTAGGGGTTTAACGGCTTGTTGCATATGCTCAATGCAATCGTGTCATCTACGAAAGTGATGTTTGTTAGGACTTAGTTTTTATTTCACTTATTTGCCCGAGGACGTGCAAATGCTTAGTGTGGGGATGTTTGATAGAATATATTTTTATATATATTTTAGATGATTTTATTCTCATATTTATTGTGTTTTGCATTGATTTGGATTTTTATTTAATAGATTTGATTGTTTTATTGTAGGAAATAAAGAATTCTTAACTTGGAAGGATTTGGAGCAAAAAGAGCTATTTTGGAGATTAAATAGAAGAAAATTCGTATTATTGGGCTACACGGGCTGCCTGCACTGTTTGGGCCATATCTTGAGTTCCAGAAGTCCGATTTGGACGATCTTACAGTCCACGCGAAGCTTAGGGAATTTTCTTTAATTCAGAGGTGGTCCAATAATGGGCACGGAGAACAAGACAAGCATATAATAATGGGTATAAAGTGGGTGTAATATTGTTAAAATAAATGAAGTAGTGGATGTAATAGTGATTTTATTGTTAAAATAAGTGAAGTAGTGGGTGTAATAGTGATTTTATTATTAAAATAAGTGAAGTAGTGGGTGTAATAGTGTAAAGTATTGTTAAAATAAGTGAAGTAGTGGGTGTAATAGTGTTAAAACTTACTATTTTGAGAATGTAAAGAAATGGATGGGACGGCCCAAAATAGTAACTGTAAAGAATCCGTTGGGACGGAGGGAGTATTACGTTTTCTGTTGATACATACTACATACAAACACATCCTGAGAGCCACCTCACATGCATCTGCATTGCTCAATGATTATGCACTGTGCAAGACTTTAACGCAAGTGTATTAAAAAAATAATATATGGTGCTGGAATTCGAACGTTTGACATTCAGATGGTTCCATCATATGCATTACGTAATGTATATCAGATCTGATATTGTTAAAACACTAAAATCGCAAATTTTAATCACATTATTATGTGATGTAAAATGTCTTATGATATCTTTTATGAACAAGGCAAAGAAAGAAACTGTATATTGATTGTAATTGTGAGAGAGAGCATACAATGTGTATGTTTTGTTCTTATATACAAGAATGAACAGAAAAGAGCAGGAACTAACTAACTAATTCTATCAACCTATCTAGTAGTCACAGCTGGAATCTAGAAGCTTACAGGTGGAAAATAAACTGAAATAAACTAATTATCTATTTCTATTATTTACACTACTACTAGTCTCATTATCCCCCCGCAAGTTGGAATCGAATACGATGCCGAACTTGGAACACAAATCATGCATCTGAGAGGAAGGCAGTGTCTTTGTAAGGACATCAGCTAGTTGGTTTCGAGTTGGTAAATATGAAAGCTGTAGTAATCCCTCAAGAACTTTGTCACGTGTAAAATGACAGTCGACCTCTATGTGTTTAGTTCTTTCGTGGAAAACTGGGTTCTTAGCAATGTGTAATGCTGATTGATTATCACAGAAAAGTGTAACAGGTTTTAAATCTGGAACTCCTAATTCTTGTAACAAGTGAACAGCCCAGGTTACTTCTGAAGCTGCTGCTGCCATGGCTCTATACTCGGCTTCAGAACTCGAACGTGAAACTGTTGCTTGCTTTTTTGATTTCCATGTAATAGGAGAACCACCCAATAGAAGAACATAGCCTGTCACTGAGCGTCGTGAGTCTGGACATGAAGCCCAGTCAGAATCAGAGTATGCTTGCAAAGTTAAAGACTCTGGATTCTGCAATTTAATTCCTTGCCCTGCTGTATGAGCAACATACCTTAATGTATGATGTAAAGCTTCAGAATGAGAAGTACGAGGAGATTGCATGAACTGACTTAACAGTTGAACTGTGTAACTAAGATCAGGACGTGTGTTTGTAAGATAGTTAAGTTTACCAATGAGAGACATGTAATGTTCAGGATCATCTAAGAGTTCACCTTCAGAAGCATGTAACTTGACATTCAATGGTAAAGGTGTTATTGCTCTCTTAGAAATATCCAGTTTGCAATCTTGAAGAAGATCTTTGGTAAACTTTGTTTGACTCATAACTATGCCATCAGACAAGTAAGATATCTCAATACCCAAGAAGTAATGTAGAAGGCCCAAGTCTTTTATGCTGAAAACATTGTTCAAGTGACCTTTAATGAACTGAATATGTGCCATGTTACTACCTGTGACAATAATGTCATCAACATAAACTGCTAAAATAGTAATATCTGATCCATTCTTGTAGGTAAACATGCTATAATCATGTTTAGATTGTACAAAACCTTGAGCTATTAACTCATGAGTAAGTTTTTCTGCCCATTGTCTTGATGCTTGTCGAAGACCATATAAAGACTTCCTTAATCTACAAACCAAATTTAATGGATTGTCATAACCTTCTGGAACAGTCATATATACTTCTTCAACTAAATCACCATGGAGGAAAGCGTTGTTAACATCCAATTGAAATATCTTCCATTTTCGACTAGCTGCAACTGAAAGTATACATCTTACAGTGCTCATTTTCACCACTGGTGAAAAAGTTTCAGTAAAATCTATACCAAGTTTCTGATTATAACCTTTGGCAACTAATCTGGCTTTACAACGTTCCAAAGAACCATCTGCATTCAACTTGACCTTGAAAACCCATCTACAACCAATTGCCTTTTTTCCTGGAAGTAAAGGAACTAAGTCCCATGTTTTATTTTTATGCAAAGCATCAAGTTCTTTCTGCATAGCAGCAATCCAGAGAGGATTCTCAGAGGCCTCCTTATAGGTAGAAGGCTCAGTAATAGTACATTGTTTTGCCATGAACTGGAAATGAGAAGAAGGCAAACTTGAACTAGACACTAAATTGCACCAGTGAGAATCAGAACTGAAATTACAATAGTAATCAGTAAGGTATGAAGGCATCTGTTTGTTTCGATTAGATACTCTAACAGGAACAAAAGAGTTTGAGTTTGATGTTTCAGAATTAGAAGAAATATTAGATGTATCAGTTTCAATACTATTCTGAGAATTATGTTCAGAGTTTGAACTATTTCCAGAATTTGAAGTATTTTCAGAGTTTGAACTATTTCCAGAGTTTGAAGTATTTGCATTTGTGGTAATAGTGGAAGTATTTATGTCTTCTACAACATGAGGTTCAGAAAACTTAGGAAGAAAAGTGGTATTGAGAAATTCAGTAGTAGAAGTTTGAGATATAATATGGAATGGAAATATGGTTTCATGAAAAACAATGTCTCTAGAAATAGTAACTTGATTTGTCTTCAAATTATACACTCTGTAACCCTTAGTAGTATTAGAATATCCTAAGAAAACAGCAGCATCAGCTCTAGAATCGAATTTTGATCTTTGTACCTTATGAGTAGATACAAAACAAAGGCAACCAAAAATTCTGAGATGAAGTAAATCAGGTTTAGTATCATAAAGTTTGAGATAAGGACTAACATTGTTAAGAGATTTTAAGGGCATCCTGTTTATAAGATATGTTGCACATAAAATAGAATCACCCCAGAATTTTGGTGGTAATTGTGCTTGAATAAAGATGGCTCTAGCTGTTTCGAGTAGGTGTCTATGTTTCCTCTCCACAACACCATTTTGTTGTGGAGTATAGGGGCAACTGGTTTGATGTACTATTCCCTTAGCTTTATACAACTGATCACAAAGGCCAGCACTTAATTCCAAGGCATTATCACTTCGTATATAAAGAACATTAGCATGAAAATGTTTCTCCACATATATCAGAAAGTTTTCAAGTACAGAAGATACCTCAGATTTACACTTAATAAGATGCGTCCAAGTAAAACGAGTAAAATCATCAACAACTGTTAAGAACTGTGTACAACCAGAAATTGATTTCACTTTATACGGTCCCCACACATCGATATGCAGTAGTTGAAAAGCTTTATCTGTCTTTATAGAACTAGTAGGAAAAGATTGTCTAACTTGTCTTGCTGCAGGGCAAACTTGACAAACACAATTATGGAGAGAATTTTGAGCTTCTGGAAAAACAGCTTTCATTTGAGTAAAAAGTAAGTGTCCCAATCGTTGATGCCAAGTTTGGACTTCAGATACTGAGTTGAAACTAACAATATTGCAGTACTTGGAGTTGCCAGATGAATCAGAGTTCTGAGAAGACTGCAAGCTGTACAAACTATGTGAAATTCTACCAAGAAGAATCTGAGGCCTTTTCAAGGAATGGCCCTGAACAAAACAATTGTTATCAGTAAAAGTTATACTGCAGTTTAAATCCTTACATAACTTGTGTACCGAGATCAATTTGAAGTGAAAGTCAGGAACATGAAGAACATTATCTAAAGTAATGTCATCATTTAGTTTCACAGAACCAACATGTAACACCTGCACTTTATTTCCATTTGGAATAGTAATTGTATTTGCAACATCTTGAATAGATTCATAATGTAAGAAACTATCAAGAGTTGGACAAATATGATCTGTAGAACCGCTATCAATTATCCAGGAATAACCAGAAGTAGATAATAAGCAGTAATTACCTGCCAATAAAGCTACTTTTCCATTTTCATCAACTTTGTTCTGATCATTCTTTTGATTATACATGTTCAAAAGATGATTGTACTGAGATAGACTAACAGTTTCTGCCTCATTGTCATTTGTAGAAGCTTGAGCATGATCATTTCCAGTAAATTCATCATGAAAACTATGTTCACCATCTTTCTGTACCATAGCTGCAAACTTTCGACCCTGTCTTTCCTTAAAATTAGGTGGATATCCATGTAACTTAAAGCATCTTTCAGTGCTGTGTCCAGGTATTTTGCAATGACTGCAAAAGTAGTTTGATGCAGGTTTGTTGCCTCTCTTATAGATAGATTGAGTATCATCCCTGGTATTCTGCTGAGCATTAGAAAAAGGAGCATTAGAGAATTGCTTAGCACCTTGATTAGATGTGTTAAACCTTCTTTTGTCTGCATAAAAAGCCATAGATTCAGTCTGATTAGTTACAGAGGCAATTTCATTATGCCTCTCTTCTTGAGCAAACAACCTATAGGTCTGAGAGATATTTGGCAATGGTTGCATCATGAGTACATTTCCTCTGATTTGAGAAAACTGATCAGTCAACTTCATCATAAACTGTAACACTCTGTGTTCATGTTGTTTCTGAACCAGTCTTTGAGTCAGATTACAAGTGCACAGATTGCAAGTGCAGTAAGGCAAAGGATTTGCATCGTTTAAACCATCCCAAATTGTTTTGATCTTAGTAAAAAACTCTGATACAGTATCATGACCTTGATTAATTTCTAAGAGCTGTTGTTCAAGTGAGTAAACTTGTGCCATTGAAGTATAACCAAAACGATCATCAAGATCTTGCCAAATTTCTGCAGCTGTTTGCATAAAAAGAACACTCTTCGCTATTGTCTCATCAAGATTAGCTATCAGCCAAGAAATAACCAGATTGTTACATCTTTCCCAATACTTGTAGTTGACAGATGTCACAGCTGGAATTGCAATGGTTCCATCTACGAAACCTAACTTGTTTTTAGCGGATAACGTCAAAACCATAGATCGTTTCCAATTATGAAAACCAGAACCAGAAAATTTCACAGAAACTAATTGATTAGTTGATGCATCTGATGGATGAATATAATAGACACTTGAAGGATCTTGATTTCCTTGTAAATTTGTATTTGTAGCCATTTGTTTAGTCTTGTGTGAAAGATACACAATACGAATAGAAGAAACAATTCAGAATCGAGATTTGCAATATTCAACAATCGCAAGCAAACACAAAGTTTTAGACTACAGAAGATCGATTACGATTGACAAGAAATTGATTATGATCAACAATTACACAAAGAACAGATCAATTCAGAGTTTAGAATAACAGATTTGTTCACGAAATGCAAATACAGATATGTTTTATACCTATATTCACACCAGATTTTGCAGAAATACACAATTATAAGGAAGAAACAACAAATCACGAGATTTCTGAGTTGTAATTCTACAAAGAAAGAAGAACAAGAACACCTGAGATTATGTTGATTAACAATAAGATTTCACCGGAGAATGAACAGTCTGAGATCGGCAGAGAAGAAGTCACCGGAAAAGAGATTACCGGAGAAGAATCGTCTGCAATCAACCGACCTCACAGATAGTCTCCATTAAAGCTTTATCAAGCTCTAATACCATGATATCTTTTATGAACAAGGCAAAGAAAGAAACTGTATATTGATTGTAATTGAGAGAGAGAGAGCATACAATGTGTATGTTCTGTTCTTATATACAAGAATGAACAGAAAAGAGCGGGAACTAACTAACTAATTCTATCAACCTATCTAGTAGTCACAGCTGGAATCTAGAAGCTTACAGGTGGAAAATAAACTGAAATAAACTAATTATCTATTTCTATTATTTACACTACTACTAGTCTCATTATCTTATTTTTCGATTGTGATATTTTTGATATTTTATTCTCAAATAAAGGACCATTTCTCCCCATTTACATCTTTACAGAAAGTCCTGATATATCAATAATTCATTGGGTGATGGCCCTATCTACCCCATTTTGGGATGAGCATTACCAAAATATCCAGATCAAAAAACATGGCTCTAAATACCCACGAGACACGCTATTGGTGGTGGAGCATCTTCAGACACGCTACTGGGAGTGTAGTATCGTGCAGACACGTTACTGATAGAATATATTTTTATATATATTTTAGATGATTTTATTCTCATATTTATTGTGTTTTGCATTGATTTGGATTTTTATTTAATAGATTTGATTGTTTTATTGTAGGAAATAAATAATTCTTAACTTGGAAGGATTTGGAGCAAAAAGAGCTATTTTGGAGATTAAATAGAAGAAAATTCGTATTATTGGGCTACACGGGCTGCCTGCACTGTTTGGGCCATATCTTGAGTTCCAGAAGTCCGATTTGGACGATCTTACAGTCCACGCGAAGCTTAGGGAATTTTCTTTAATTCAGAGGTGGTCGAATAATCAAAGTCCGACTGAAAAGGCCCAGAAACTGAGGAGCAAAAGAAGTGACGAATTTTATAAGAAAATCCTATTCAATTATGGATATCTTTTTGTAAATTTATTAGGATATTAAAAATACTTTTATTAGGAGATAGAAATCAGATTTTTATGATTAGTTTTTTTATTATTAGTTTTGGGAGAGGAAAGAGATACGTAGTTTTTACAAAAGCTAGGGTTTTGGGGTTCTTTTCTCTTCATCTCTTCCATTGTAAGCACCAGGCTAAGTTTGGATTGATTGTTCTTCGTTAATACAAAGTTTGAGGTATTCTTTATCTATCTTGTTTATTAGTATATGTTTTATATGGCTTTTCTCATTATTTTTGTTGTTCTTAATCATAGTATGAGTGAGTAGTTTCATTCTAGGGTATAAAAGGGGAGCCATGTTTGCACCATGATTAGGCTTTAATTTGATTAGTGGTTTAATGGGTAAAGAGTAATTCTAATTGATATGTTTTAATTCTTAATTCATGTAATTGGCCAATATCATGGATTAACTGTATGCAAATAGGAGTAATAGATCGAGAGATTTTACTACTAGAGGCACACATACGATTAGCAGAATTGAAAGTGAGTGCGAGAGCATCATTGGATTTCTGAAAGTGTTAATGCTTGAGAGAGATTAACCAATACTTTAATTACTTGACCTATTGAATTACTATACTTCTGTGATTTATTTGGTGTAAGCATGGTGAACCTGAATTGCCCTAGATCCCTTAATTAATTGATTTAAAACCTTTGTTAAATTTGTTTTAGTAGTTAATAAAATCCTCTAATAATCGTTTGTGACTAAAAGCAATTGATAATAGTTGAATTGAAATTAAAACTGTCTCCTTGAGGAATCGACCCGTATTTGCTAGTATCTACTACAATTGATACCGTGTGCTTGCGGTTATACATAATTTTACACATCAGTTACTGTGGGCGCCGTGTTACGTGGTCACGCTATTAGAGAGAAGTGAACAGTAGCTCGAGATACGCCGGTACAACATGCGTATCAGGAGATATCTATTTTGTAAATGCGTATCTGACGTCAGCATCGTCGTCTTCAGAGCTCGCGGTAATGGCGATTCCGGCGTCATTTTTGTTTCACTTCGTTCATCCACATCACGAACTTTCCAAACACGTACTATATATCAATAGAATCGCAATTTGATTCTCAACACATCCATACCAATTTTATTACGTTTAAATCGCCGAATTTAAATCCCTAATTCAATCCTAAATTCCGATTTCGTTTTCCGTTTAAGCTCGTTCATGCCCTTGCGGGGCCGGAGGAGATAAACAAGTATGGGGATGAGGAAGGAGACGAGTTGTCGGTCCTGTGGTGATGATTTGGAGGGTGGTGGACGATGAATGGATGACAAACTGAGATCTAACCGTTTTCCGTCGAAATCGCCGGCGACTCAGACCTCAAACATTATGGCGAATTTCTTTGTTTTCTGGCGATGAACAGTAGCTGGGATACGCTACACCGAACAACGCATCCCGTGGGTAAATAGGATCGTACCTTCCGAAAAACGGTATTTTGGACCATGGGTACCCCATTTTGAGGTATTTTGGTCATTATCTCTAATTCATTTATGTTACTGTAGTGTTAAAATAATTACAAAACATTCCTGTAAATTCCTATAAAATTACACTACAATTTGTAACAATCGTCTAATCACATCAAATATTATTTGCTTTCATCTGTTAATATAATATCAATAATTTCTATACTTGCATCCCCAACTTTACTCTAATTTCAATTATGTATATGTAGTTTTATAAATTGCACTTTACATCCTCAAACTTTAAATCGTAAGTTGAATCATAACCCCTTATATATTTTTTATCAAAAATAATATTGTTTATTAACGAATATATTGACAAATGCGATATAAAATTGTTACATTGATGATATAAATTTTAGATTTTAAACATGTAACTAATTTTACGCTTTTTAAAATTTTAAATTATAATTTAATATTATTTTTTTACTATTAATTAATTAAAATGTATTTACAAAAATTGAACTAATATGTTTTCATTTAATAAAGTTGTGACTATTATGATATATGATATGTATAAAATCATTAAAATATATTTGTACTATTTTAAAATATAAATTATATAATCATTGCACAATTTTATATCAAATTTGTTAATACATTCGTTAAAAGCATTATTATTTTTGATAAAAAAATGTATATGAGGTTGTGATTTGAACTGTGATTTAAAATTTAGAGATACAAAGTACAAACTACATATACATGATTGAAATTGGATTGAAATTGGAGTAAAGATAGGGAATGCAAAATGCAATTAACTCTAATTTCTATTATAACACAAGCCCTTTAAGACGCGTATAGAAACAATTAGAAATTTATGTAATTTTTTATCATTTTTGGTGCTTTAAATAACATAAATCTATATTTTACTTTTTCCATTTTTTTGGCTTGTTGCAAAGTAGAATATTCGAAATTTAATACAAAACAAAAAAAAATGCAAAAAAATTATGTGAAAAAATTATTTTTAGACCCCTCAAAAATGCCTGCAAAAGGGCTTTTAAAAAAATTAAAAAATTGGCATGTTGGCGAACTTTGTGTTTAAGTTTTTTCATACTTCTCTTATGTTGGCCAACTCAGGCTATTAGGGTGGCCAGAAATGAAAACTTGAATGCAGGGTGGCTAGTTTTATAAATTGAACGTGTAGACATGCTAGAAATGCAACGGAGCCTGTTTACAAGCTTATTCCTTTACCTGTTCCAACATAAGTTTGAGCACAAACCATAACATCTCTATACTAAAGTTTCGTGCCTACATCTCTATATTTAGGGATCCGTGAATCAATAAAGTTCCGTTACAAAGTGGTCCAAAATTAAACGTTTTCGATGCAACCAAACCAACAAAACTAATAAACCTTCCGAAACTTCTTTGGTTTTCCCTTGCCTACTTCTTTTCGCATAAAAATCTCAATGCTTTTTACAATGCTTTAGAATTTGTGTATAAATGCCTATGTGAAACAAGGAAACTTATAAACACCTAATCTGACTCTTTTATTCGTGTTGAAGATACTGTACATGTGGCCGAAAGAGCAAGAAACTTCTATATATAAGTGATACAAGTGATATAAGCAGGGACCTGAAAAAGATCAACCATTGCGTGCAGTCAAAATCAGATAGGGTCTATAAAGGATGTAAGGCTATTCAATACCCCCGGCAGTTTTAAAGTTTTACGTAAGAAGATGTTTCATGTTACTGCAGATCTGCAGCAATGTAATCATAAATCTCTTAGGGAGGAAAGATGTACAAAATCAAATCACTGCAATTAGCTGTATCTGTATATGAGGAGGAAGATGCAATACGTATAGAGGTACTGTCATCCCTGAAGCAACTTTTACTTGAAATATATAATGGTCTTCAGCATAAAGCTTGACAAACATGCATGATGTTACTAAACGAATGCAAGAAATTAATGTCAATTGATATTTTAAGGTATACTGTGCATTACCTCAGTATATGTTGTTTTTCAGATTATCAACCTTCTCTCTAATGCAAGAAGAACCGAGAAAGATTAAAAGATTAAATCTTGTTGCACTATGCAAATGGGTTTCCACCAGCAGATGAGAAGGAATTTGAAGCCGTGGGGATTAAATTACTTGAGTAACCGCCAGTGGAATGTTGAATTGGGTTCAATGAGGCAAAACAAGTGTTACCATTATCATTACCACCTAAGCTACCAGTTCCCTGTGGTCTACAAATGGCAAAAAAGAAGAAGAAGAATAAGTAATTGGCCCCAAAGGAATAATTAGACTTGGTTTTGCTTTGTGGAAACAAAATAAGGGATCTCAAATGAAAGACAAAGATGCACGCAATAATAACCATGATGATACTGAAATATAAACTGAAGAGAGAGTGAAAAGAAAGATAGAAAAATTGCATGGCCATTTGATATATGTATTAAATTTTGATATACAGGACAGGTGAATAATGTTGTTATCAGTTAGTGAACAAGAAGGATCCCTGTACAAGATGATACTGGAATGTAAATTGAAACGAGAAATTGTTTGGATGGCCATATAAAGTAGATACCTGGGGATTGGGGTATTGTTAGGTAGTTGTTGCCCCATGTATCCTCCTGAAAATGTTAAATTGGAAGATGAGAAACAAAATATTCATGGAACATGACAGTATGTGGGTTATATTGAAGTATAAGTATTCCAAATACAATGAGTGAATAATACCTGTAGACATGTACATTCCATAAGAAGGCGATTCTGGAGGCAGTGCAGATGCAAAAGGTGATGGCCGAGGCTGCAAGCCTGCATGAGGTGACATCTGAGGAATCACTCCTGGGAAAGATGCTATTGAGGATAACTGTTTTACAAGATGTCAAGACTAAAAGATTCAATAATTTACTTAAAACATTAATTAAGATACAGAAAAATAAAACTGCAGAAAAATAACACTCTTTTTCTTTTTGATAGTTTAGCGACGATCTTCCACATGCAACGGTTATTAAATTGTTTTTGAATTGATATTTAGTGTGTTTTTCTACTGCGACACACTGGAATGCTCCTTTTCTCACTTTTCGTTTTATTTTCTTGCTTTTGTTTTTAAAAAACCGTTATCTGTGGTATGAATTATCCAGGTTACACAATTTGGTACTGCACTCGCAGCACGTCGTTCCCTTTCATGTGAATTCCTCTCTGGTAAATTAACAATTTGTGGGAAGGAGACCCTAGCAATCACCTTTTTGTTAAATAAAAAAAGAAATACTATGATTTACAAAACAATTGGAAGGACACAATACATGCTTAAGTAGTATCAGTTAAGACAAGTAGGTATGCAATAACTAAGAGTACCAGCATGTTACTGGAGGAAACGAACAGATAGGGATTCTAACTTCAGTTGAAAAAAATGAAATTAGTTGGTGCACATACCATTGCACCCTGAACCCGCACGGAGGTATGCAATAGCTAAGAGTACAAACATGTTACTAGGGGAACCGAACAGATAGGGCTTCTAACGTCAGTTGAAATAAATGAAATTAATTGCTGCACTTACCATTGCACCCTGAACCGGCCTGGAGTCCTCTCCAATATCGAATGGGTTCCTTGATTTTGCAGAACCGTGAAAAGCAGTCACATTCTGATTTTAAAAAATTGAATAAGAATTAAAAGATACAATAGTGTCTCCCAGCAATAAGTAGATTATTATATATAAACATATTAATTTTTGTTCCAGGTTATATGCCTTACTGGCGAAGGAGCATACGGCATTCCGTATCCCACTCCATAAGGTGGACGAGGCTGCCAATTATCTATTGATGCTGGATATGTGGGATAGCTGAATGTGAAAAGTTCCTGAAGAAAAACAAAATTGAATAAATAGAAAGAGTATTAAATAAAAAAACACAACAGGAATACAAGTCAGGTTGTTAGTAACCGCTGGGAGCTCTTTTCTTCTGGTAGATTTTGAAACATTTCCAGGTGAAGTGGTAGTTTGAGCTGCTTTAGGGACAGCTTGAGAGGATTGGTCAGCTGATGCATCCCCTGGAGCTTTTTGAGCAGTTGGTAATGATAAAGACGGCATTGGCTGCAGGCATTCACATTATATTTGCTTATAGGTATAGCCATGTATTAACAATTTACATGCGCTTTTCAATGAGAGCAAAGGCAATATGTAAATCTTAAGAATCATAACTACTTCCATTAAGAAGTATGGTTCTCCAAATCTCAAACATTGACTTTAAATGATATGATGTATTTCTTTTACCTGATCAAAGAAAGATTCAAATGTTGGAGCACCCTGTGGACTAGTAGATGTAGAAGGCTTATGTTGCTGTGCGGTTCGGACTTTCTTGTCTTCAGCCACCTGTGACACTGGATAAACACTGCTAAATGGATGGTTTTGTTCATTTCCTACTAATGAAGATGTTGCAGCAGCCTTGCCAGAGGGAGTTACTGATGTCCTTGGTGTTAATGCACTTTCAGCAGTGGCGGTAGATGAAGTTTCAGGTTCATTAGATGAAGCTTTGGGTACTGCTGAAGAGCCTACAGGAGTTGGAGTTGATGAATCTGTAGGCACAGGATAAACACTGCTAAACGGATGGTTTTGAGCATTTTCTACTAATGAAGATTCTGCAACAGCCTCTCCAGCGGGAGTTACTGATGTCCTTGGTGATGTCCTTGGTGTTACTGCACTTTCAGTAGTGGCGGTAGATGAAGTTACAGGTTCATTAGATGAAGATTTGGGTGCTGCTGAAGAGGCAACTGGAGTTGATGGATCTGTAGGTACAGGATAAACACAGCTAAATGGATGGTTTTGTGCATTTCCTACTGATGAAGATGCTGCAACAGCCTTGCCAGCAGGAGTTACTGATGTCCTTGGTGATGTCCTTGATGTTAATGCACTTTCAGTAGTGGCAGTATATGAAGTTACAGGTTCATTATATGAAGCTTTGGGTACTGCTGTCGAGGCTACAGGAGTTGATGAATTTGTAGGTACAATTGATGAAGTTACAGGTGAAGATGAAGCTACAGGTGAAGTTGATAAAGTTGCAGGAGCAGAGAATGAAGCTGCTTTACTAATTGGATTTTCAGGTGCATTCCCTACTTGTAAACCTGATAATTCAAATAATAAATATTCCACAGAATTCACCCTGGGAGGATCATAGGTCTTCTGCATTGGCGTAGATTGAATGGAGGAACCGCTTTCTGTTTGTCCTTTAGTAGAAGTATCAGGTAACTCAGATTTATTATCGGACTGGATTAAACCACTTGCACTTGCTGCTTTATTGTCATCTGCTTTTATATCAGCAGAACCATGACTATCAGTGAATGATTTTTTCTGCAGAGAGAAACATCAAACATAAAAACATTCATGCTGAACCGTCTCAATATACTAAATTTCCTTTAAGTGATACCAATTCAAAAAAAAAACTCGTTGACTACTGGAAATGATCAACCAACACGCTTATTACCTTGGAATGATAAGCTAATCTCAAACTATTAAAGAGAAAGACTCAATGATCAGCTGATAAATGCATTTCTTTGCAGATTGTTCAAACAACGAGAACTTGGATAATTACGGCAAGCCACTATACCGATCATCAAGCTTTTCATCCTTTGAAAATCGATATGGTGTATCTGATATGTCTAGTTTTTCTACTTTTGTATTTAGACCTATTTTCACCTTTTTAAACTTGCTTTAAAGCAGTTTTGAGGCTGAAATTTATATGATTCTTGAATTGCAATACATGCAACAGTGAAGTTGTGTATCGGCATAAAAGTACTAGTAACTTATGGTGCGGAAGTGCTAAGATGCCGAGTGTCGTATATGCTATCGCAACTTGCAAACAGACACATATAAATGGATCACTTCAAATATACATATAAGCATTAGACAGGTAACAATTAAACCAAATTAATCAATACCCAGTGTATCCCACTATGGGCATGGTCTGGAGATGGTAAGATGTTCGCAGACCTGGCCTATACTCCTAGGAATTTGTCGATGCCTAATCACCAAATTATTCTATTTAAGCATATCACCTGTTGTACCTATATTTAATATCTATATATCACCTCAACATTGAAATGATAATGCCCTCACAGGTTACCTCTTATCTTGTAGCAGTAATAGGCATATTTTCTAACGTTAGTGATTAATTAGTAAATCAGGTGTTTAAAAAAATTTGTTATGCCGACAACATCAATACATGTATATGATACTAACAAATAAACTACAAGCTCTTGGAGATGGGCATGGTATTTCACCCAACTTATGTGTAATGTAAATATATCTTGTTGTTATAGACCTTCATTATTAGTTACTGTTAAATTTGACAAAATTAACAGTGCCAAAATTCTTTCTCAAGAGGAAGCAGAAAACAAGAAGACAAATTTCAAAGAATCATAAAGCAACAGCATCCTTTGAGAGTTATAAGTAGCAAAGATTATTTTTTTCTGTTCTTTTGATAAAAACACTGTAATGTACCAACGTGGCACTAATCAGTACATGGTCCTCACCTGATCATAAGCAGCGCCATTAGCATCCTTAGCCTTATTTGCTTCAGGGAGATCGCTGACTTTTAGAGTTGGAGGGTTCTCACCCATAATATCTTTAAGAGGGCGTAACACTGGAAGGCTCGCCTTCTCTGTTATCCTTTGAGATTCTGATGCCATATTGTCTGCCTTCTCCCTTATCCTTTGAGGTTCTGGCGACATACTGGTGTCAGAACTAGAAGTCCTAAAGCTTTGTGATCGTCTTCCATATCTATCATTTTGATTCCTGTTATCGCCTATCTCAAAGCGAGCAACCGAACGACTCCTGCGAATTCCATATCTCTCATATATGCTATTGGGACTTCTTCCCTCAATATAATTTTTAAAATCTTTGCCATCAATAAAATTTTGAACATTTCTGTCATCAAAATAATCTCTGTGATTTCTGTCACTCCTTACACTTGGACTTGATCGTTCATGATATCGCCTCTCATAGAAGTCCTCCCTAGAACCCAGGCCAGACTTTTCGATAAATTGCTTCTCATAGAAGTTACCCTTGTGACCCTGTAGTATGAGTATTAGCCTCAGTCCTGATCAGGATAGCTTTGACCGGAGATAGCATGCTAAACTTTACTATGACATATGCATTGATTAATATGCCTGTTTAAGTTAAATAGGACCAACTCAATGGCAACAAAGCTGTGTAAAGAGTTCTGTTTCCAGTGCAAAAAGCTTACTGATTTTGCCATTGTATGCATATCGAATCTCCTGTCTCCAGTATATCTTCTATGCACATAGACATGCCTGATAAAATCTCGAATTTTATTAATATTACTGGAGCACAAAAAAAAGTTTTGATTAGACTTGTGCTTATTAACCATAGATACTTAAATCAATATAGAGCATAAAAATAACTACCTGCCATTCGGATGAGTATTACGTAGTGGATCCCATGCTTTGAGATAAATTTGTCTAGCTCGCTGTATTGTGTAAAGGCAAGATAGAGAAATATAGTTAGAATATTGGAAAAGATACTGAAAGACCATTGCAATATTAAATGAACATGCACAATTACCTCATTTCCAGCAGCTTGAAGAGCAGTGACTTCTTCAGAATTAAACTTAGCCATTGACACGGATTTGACTCGATGATTGAACTCCCGACTAACATTATTTGCGCCACTAATTAGTTAGGTCATGCAGATGATCTAATACTACAGATAATGTGTAGCAGGGGGTGGAGTACAAAAGATTGATTTAAGAACTTACTGTACTCCACTGCAGGTCGTGCAAACAAACGTCAGGAAAGTTGTGCAAACATATTGGGGGCCCTGGAAGAAGAAAATTCCATTGGTTGACTAAAGAAACTTCTTAATATTGATTCCTTTGGATATTATCGGTTATCTATTCATTAAGTAAGAAACAAGAAGAACCTACTTCCATCCTAACAAACCTATCGCTTAAAGAACAAACTTGAAACTCTGCACTGTCCCAATAGTTTTAAGTTTTAAGTTTCAACAGTTACCATTTTTAAGCCCATAACAGTAACTTTCACTCCGGAAAATAAAGCATGACAGAGAGTCATTTGTAATCAAATGCTTAATTTTTTATCAAAAAACAAATTTAAGAAATGAACATTAACCCTCTTACCAATTGGTTACAATTTATACATCTCTTATTTTCTGGGAGCTTCAGAAGACCTCGAATAAGCCTTTCGAGTCTTTCTTCTTCCTTCTTTCGCTGCGACATTTTCCTCAATGATTTCTACCCTGTCACTTTAATCTGAGAATACATTCACAAGGAGTTGGAGTAAATAATACATACTCATCATATGATCAAAAACATGCAAAATGATATATTCAAAAACCAGCAAGAAAATGTGTACCAGTTAAAGCAAACATGCAACAGGTATATAGACAAACAAGTCTTGTGCATTCTCAGACAACCCATGTAAAGAACACCTATCAAGCATGGAAAGTAGAATGTTAAATGCAAATTTTGTTTTTTTTTTTTTTTGTTATTTGATTTGATTAGTGACCAAATGGATGTGGGGCATGAGTTAGTTGTTGAGATGGTGAAAAGGGACCAAATGCAAATGAGTTAGCTGTAAAATATTGCAGCAAAAGATTGCTGCAGAAATTAAGAGACGCAAAGATTCTGGTAGAGAAAGGTGAGGAGAAAATATTGGCGATTTTTATGGTTGTGGATGTGATTTATGTATTCAATATAAAATCACTTTGAGTCTACACACGAGATAAATTAAGCTCCGTTAGAGCATCTCCAATGAGAGAGACCTCTTAGGTAAAATTTGAAATTAATTACCATAAATATGAATTATAAAGAATGTATAAAAAAATTTGCACTCCATGGGACAAAACCCTTGTTTATAATTATAGATAATCTCTTGATGTTGGCTATATTTGTCGAACCTCTAGAGACCTGTAGTGAATTGCCACATCACTTATTTCTATATTAAAACTAGTAGTTGATAAAGCCGCGCTTCGCGGCGGCATTACAATTTTTATTTTTAATAAAATTCAATACATTTACGTTATATTATAATATTAATATTAAATTTTAATAATTAAATAATCTTCTCTAATGAACCAATTTCTTGTTAAATACGATTCTGTCGATTGAGCCGCTCTCTCGTTAAAACCGAAATCCCAACTTTTTAACATATATTATAAAGACTTATATAATATTTTTTTATCCATAAAATCGAACCGTAAAAATGAAAAAAAATTATGACTACATTATTAATTTCTAATAGCTAATACAATCTTTTCTAGCAAGGCCTCTTCCCGTTAAATACGTTTCGAGCCACTCTTATTTGAAACCGAAATTCTAACTTCACTATATAAAGAGAGTAAATTCCAATTTTTATATTCTTTAAACTTTTTAATATTTATAGAGTTTTAAAAGATGAAAATACATCTTATATTTTCTGTATATTATAGATAAACTTGTATAAAAAAGTTAAAATAAAGGATTTTTAGGAAAAAAGATGTATAGTTTTAAAAAAATCGTATATAACGTCTCCACCGTCCTCGTATTCTACTTCCAATAAAACATTTTATTTTATGTATTATATATTTAAACACTTTTTATACGGTCTTATTTAATGAACCGCTTTCTTGTTAAACACGGTTATTACTATTGATCCGCTCTCTCGTTAAGACCAAAAACCTAACTTTTACATATATTACTTGTATGATAATGTTTATCTATAAAAATCAAATCCTAAAAATAAAATAAAATTTATAACATCAATATGGTATTTTAATAGCTAGTACAATCTTTTATAGTGAGCCGTCTTCCCGTTAAATATGTTTCGAGCCGCTCTCGTTTGGGATCGAAATTCCAACTTCATTACATATTATTGATGATACTTATCTTACACAACAATTTTTTTCCTTAAAATCAAAACCTAAAAAATAGAGTGAATTCCAATTTATACTTTCTCTAGACTTTCTAAAATTTTTGGAGTTTTAGAAAATGAAAACACATCTTATTTTCTCTTTATATTATAGATACTCCTGTATTTATTTAGGATTCTTGCATGAGATTGTTCTTTTATTATGTTAACACATCAATTCTTTTCTTTTTAAACACGGTGAATTATGTTAACACATCAATTATTTTTTTTTTAAAATACGGTGACTTTTATTATGATAATAGTATTGGATTTAAGAATAAATTTTCCTAATATAAGTATAATTAACTTATATAAAAAATATATAATTTAAGAAGATCGTACTTTCTATAAAATATTTAATTATATTTCTACTCTGTATATTCAAACACCTATTCTACTTCTAGTAGAACGTTTATTTATATATTTTTTCGATAAATTCGAACTCCTATTCTACTTCCAATAGAACTTTTAATCGTATGTCTTATAAATACTTATTATACTTACAATAGAACTTCTAATCATATGTCTTCCCTATAAATTTGAACTCTTCTCCTTTATAAATTCGAACACCTATTCTACTTCTAATATGTTAATTGATATTTTTGTATTTATTAGTGTTTAAAATTCTAAAATTCTAGAAAATTAGAAAAATAGATTGAGACGATCTTAGAGCGCCACCTAAACTCCCGCTATCCTCCTTTATATATATATATTGATTATATATTCCATTAATAACAACTTAAAATATTAATAATATACCATTTTTAAAATATAGCCAATCAATATAGCCAATATCCTCGTAACACAATGTCTTACAGGTTCGACAAATTTTACATAATCAATATTTTATGTAATTTAGCCAATCATTTTTAACTAACGCCATTGGAGATGCTCTTACATAGTTAAGAAATTAATGAAAATAATTTTTACGTGGAGTAATGTTAGAGCATCTCTAATGCTAGCTTTCTGTTAACGGAGGAATTTGGGAAAACAAATTCGGGGAGGGTTGCTGGAATTGTGGTGGTTGTTGATGGCGGCGAACAGCGTAGGATGTTTAGGGTTAGGGTTTATGATTTGGAGATGGCTGAGATTGTATGCTGAGATGTGTAGCAATTAAGATCGAATATTGAATTCTTTCTTTTGTGCTAGGGTTTGCATCGTGCCATACAATGTGCCTACGTACCCTTATTTATAGGGATCAAGCCAAACGTAGTTCTTGGAGAACAAGTAATCGTAATGGGCTAGGTTTCCTTGTTTGAGAAGCCCATTGGACTGTGATCACCGCCTCTGATGTGGACCTTAAAGCCCAACTATTTTCTCGGAGCGTAACGATTAAGCTATTGACCCGATATTTTCGGGGTCAATGCCTTCCGTGGGCCACGGAGATAAAATAGCTATAAGGCAGCCCTTAAAAACTGAATGAGGACGAGATCTATTGGTAATCGGGTGAGATTCGCTTACAAGGGCGAGATCTAGCCTTTATTTAATTCAAGGACTTCATCTATAGTCCACAATCTTTGCTTTCTATAATTCAACTCGCCATGGGGCGAGTTCACGTGAGAGTTTATTATAAGCCTATGGGCGAGATCTCATACTAGACCTCTCCCTCAATTGCTTGTAACCGAGGACATAAGTCCATAGCTCATTATATTCTTTAGAGTATAATATGGGAGAATTTCCCATCTCATCATATAATAGGGCGAGATACCCATCCTGATCAATATCTCGGTTCAAGGGCGATTCCCTTTGTCTGTGGGCGACATCTCCTAAAAAGATGTCGCGTCACCCTTGGGCCAGGCCTAATAATTGCAATGACCCATGACAGGTCATTTCCTTTTCCTGGCCCAACCGAGGGCGATACTTCCTAATTAGGGCGAGGATATTTATGGGCATAACAACTACCCCCCAGTTTCTTGCAATAATTATTTTATAAAAGAAACTATTTCAGATACAGAATCTCGATAAGGCGAGTTTCTTCTAAGAACGAATCGACGCTCCCGCCAAAATTCTTTCCCGCCAAAAAGTCGTGTCTCAACGATCGTTTAATCTTCCAATTCTTCTGACGCCACGTGTCCTTTTCCTTCCCCTATATAAACCTTAGAATTTCTCTCTTCATTCTCATTCTATCCTTAAAATCCACCACAAAGTGCTGTTGAATTTTTTCTAAAGCGAAGGCGAGGTCTCCAAGTTTTGCGGACGAGAACTATTTTCTACAGGCGAGCTTATCAACGTTGTGGACGACTTTTCCTTTCTCCTAAGGTATCGCCCTTTTATATCCATAATTTAATTTATAGCTCTTCTTTTAAATAAATAAATATGTAGAATAGAAATAATTGTTTAGGATAGAAATCGACCCCCCTACTCGATAGCTTTCCCTTTAGGACCGTTCCTTAGATTCAGAGGGTGAGGACTCCCCTACCTATTTATACTTTATCTTTGCAATCCAATGTTTAACTCAGTCCTCGCCCTCTCTTACAGATGTCGAAGGAGAACTCGTCATCTGATGATAGCATGGCGTCGCCCTCAGATTCTCATTCTCCTCCTCAAGAAGGAGTTAGTAAATACTTAGATCCAAAATGGACAAAAAGTCATAAGAGATCCATCAATACCATAAAAATTTCTGTCGACCCAAATAAAGTTCTCGACCTTTCGGATAGTCTCCAAGTGGGCGACACTGCGGAGGATTTGGCTAGCATTTATCAAGCCCAGGATCTAGGTGATAGAAATGAGGGCGAGGATGATCTCTATGATCTTTTCACCGACTTGGATCCTCAAGAACCTGGTCCATCTAGATTAAGTAGAGGCCCTGGAAAAGACCTTGCGAGATACAGAGCAATGTTAGAAGAAGACTCGAACTTCTCCAATGAAGAAGATGAAGTTGACCATGAGGGCGAGAGCAATGCTTCTAGTATGAACCCAGATGCAGAGGTCGAAGATGAAGAGGAAGTAATATCCGTCCGTGAGTGCGACCTCGACCTTGACTTTGAAGATGATGTCTCTGAACCTCTGAGGGCGAAACACAGATTTGATCAAGGCGTGATATCTTGTGCCGGCCTCGCCTCAACTATCTCGTATGAAGAAATTATGTTCTTAATGGAATATTACAACCTGGAAGGTAAATGGCTACGGCCTCGCTCTTTCATGAGGATGCATTCCTTTGATATCGCTGGACTTCCAACACCGAGAATGGTTCTCACCAAACAACTGATAGAGCTGGGTTTTGGATCACCAATGCACCCCTTCCTCCACCAAATTACTACCTATTTCAATATTGCACTTGTACAATTGTCACCCAACAGCTATAGGGCGGCTATTGGCATGTACATGATGTACAAAACAAAGGATATGATGCCCCCACTATGTCCGAATTAAGTCATTTCCTTGATCTAAGACGCTGCGGGAAAGGTTTTTACTATCTCGCCTATTGGTCAACTCATAACAAGAAAGGATTCATCACTGGAAACCCAAGTAATATGAAGATATGGAAGGATGAGTATCTTTACTTGTTTGATGTTCCCAGGGTTAGAACTCAATTTAACACACATCCTTGTAAGTATCTCGTCCCCTATCTTTAACTCTCGAACTTAATCAATCATATTATTCTAACTTAACATATTCTTCTTTAGACAAACCCTCCCAGACTAAGCTAACAGGCGAAGCTGCGGCCAGAGCTTTAGCTATCTCTGAACTCCCTAGGTCAGAAAAGGACCTTAACATTTTGGTGACCTCTGATAATCTTCGCACCCACGGCTTCTATAACGAGGGTTATGGGCAGATTCCATATGTTAAATTTAAAAGAGGGACAAAAAAGAGTACTCGTAAAAAACAAATTGAAGGAAAACTTTCGGGTAAAGGTAACTCGCCCTTTGAATATAACTCGCCCTCTTTTGTTAACCAGTATGCGTTACTTGGTGTTCATGATTGACTCATGTTCTTTTTATTTGTAGGTCAAATGGCGAGACTCCCCTTCGGGAACAATCC
The DNA here is from genome assembly GCA_036435485.1 of Saposhnikovia divaricata. Classification (NCBI taxonomy): domain Eukaryota; kingdom Viridiplantae; phylum Streptophyta; class Magnoliopsida; order Apiales; family Apiaceae; genus Saposhnikovia; species Saposhnikovia divaricata. Next base: position 48,515,773 of record CM071595.1, on the reverse strand, counting down.
TTATGCTGACGTAGAGCCAACTCCCTCTGCCATAGCCAACATTCAACGCCCTTCTCCATCAACCATCTTGAACATACCTCGCCCTACTCCATCAACCATCAATGCTGGTGAGAAACAAGACAAGAATAGGAAGCGGGATGATGCAGCTAAAAACCAGCCACACAAAAAACACAAAGGGATTACGGCTGAAGACTCGCCCTCTAACTCGGTTGTTTCAACCTTTGGCTCCGTTGCTGCGGAAAATTTCACTGATAATGAGGTTAAGCTTCTGAAGAATCGTTCTGATGAGGAGGCTGAGTTCAGTTTTAGGGCGGGACTCGGAGATGCCTTTTATCATGGCTTAAAGGTTCTCGCCCTAAAGAACTCAACCATTAAAGATCAGGAGAGATCTCTAACAAAACTAAGGAGCGAGGTTTCTTCTCACAATACCAAGATGGCCGAGGCTCAGAAAAAACTTGACAGCGAGATGAGAGCTAGGAAAGATGATGTTGACAGGCTCCAACTAGCATTAGACAAGGCAAACTTCGATCTTGACAGCATAAAGAAATCCCATGAGGACGAAGTTGCCAAGTTAAAAGGCGAGAACGACCTGCTTTCTGCTAGTACCAGGAAAGGACAAAGCGAGGCTTATAATGCCGGATTCTTAGACTATCTCCGCAACTTCTTGGCGGCCGATCCCAATTACAACTGGTCTACCCACTTTGCTCCTTCCACTCCAGGTTTCATGCTCAAGTTTAAAAATGATAATGCTGCCCTCATTGCTGCCGCAAAGGATGAGCTTCGTTTGAAGATTGAAGCAGAAAAGAAAGACATAGCTGAAGAGGAGGCGAGGAAGAGAGGAACTACGGATGGCGAGAACGCAGGAATGGTATCTCCCTCCCAGGCCACTGCCAACTGACTACATGAACTTTTTATAATCGCACAAACTATTGGAGTGCGGGCCCTCATATAATGGCCTCGCCTGTTGTAAACTTTTATTTGAGAGTGCGCGTCCTCTCTTTAATGGCGTCGCCCTTGTATGAATTTTGACTATTCGCCTCACATACTCATGTTTTAAATATCTGCTCATATTTTTCTTGCGTTTAGCCCGAAGTCTCGTCCTTATGTGGGAGGCCCGTCCTTCCATTATCATCTCGCCCTTGTTTTAACTTGTAAATATCTTCCAACTTTAAAGTTATGCTTACCATGTCTTCTGGAGGGTATCCTTCTCAAAGGAGGTCATTTTCCTCAGAATTTATAATTTTTTAAGATATTCTCCTCAAAGGGAGGTCGCCTCTTTGTTCAGAAATACCCTCCTCACAGGAGGTGGATTTTTCGAAACTTGAACCTTGATGAGGCGCCGGAAGTACGGACATCCCCCCGGAAGTACGGTTTTTGCAAGGATTTATATTTATGGTACTCTCCTCAAAGGAGATCAGTCTTTTTGTTCAGAAATACCCTCCTCACAGGAGGTGGATTTTCCGAAACTCGAACCTTGATGAGGCGCCGGAAGTACGGACATCCCCCCCGGAAGTACGGTTTTTGTAAGGATTTAATAATTTGAGATACCCTCCTCAAAGGAGGTCGTTCTCCATTCCAGAAATATCCCTCCTCACAGGAGGTGGATTTCCCGAAGTTATTTTTTTACTCTCCTCACAGGAGATCATCTATAATAGAAATGCAACAAAATTTGAAGAAAAAACAAGCATGTTTTATTCATAAATAGTAAAACCTGGCTAAGGAAGAGTACATGCACTACCCCCCTAGACTTTCATGAAAATAATAATTAAAGGAAAGTATATCAAAAGTAGAAATACATTACTGATAATATTTCTTCAAATGTTCCATGTTCCAAGCACGCGGGATGTGCTTCCCTTCCATATCTGCCAGATAATAAGTTCCTGCCCACAAAACAGCTCTAACCCTGTACGGACCTTCCCAATTCGCACCAAACACTCCATGATTCTGGACTTTCATGTTGGGCATTACTCGTCGAAGAACGTAATCGCCCACCTTTAAAGGCCTTGCCTTTACCTTTGAGTTGTAAAACCTAGCCACCCTTTGCTGGTAAGATACCAACCTTGCCTGAGAAGCCGTCCTGAATTCCTCCACAATATCCAGGTAAAGACGGTGGTTAACCTCATTTACCTCCGGCTGATAGTTCTCTCTTCTGAAAGATCCTGCTCCCAACTCGACTGGAACCATAGCCTCACATCCATATGTCAAAGAGAAAGGGGTTTCCCTCGTAGTAGTCCTAGGTGTCGTGTTATAGCTCCACAAGACATTAGGCAGCTCTTCCGGCCAACTACCTTTACTGTCATCCAACTTCGCCTTAAGCGTATGTTTGATTATCTTGTTCACTGCCTCAGTCTGACCGTTAGTCTGAGGATGACTAACAGCAGAGAAACTTTTAATAATTCCCAAATTATCGCACAACTGTCTCATCTCCTTACTATCAAACTGCTTCCCGTTGTCAGATATCAGTTTGTACGGTATCCCAAAGTGACAAATAATGGATCGATACACAAAGTCCACCAACTTTTTTGCTGTGATTGACGCCAAAGGCTCTGCCTCTGCCCACTTAGTAAAGTAATCCACTGCTACAACGGCATATTTCACCCCTCATTTTCCCTTAGGGAGTTCCCCTATCAAGTCAATTCCTCACATAGCAAAGGGCCAAGGACTAGTCAATGAAGTAAGAGGAGCTGCGGGACTGTTCACATAGTTCGCATATCGCTGACACTTGTTGCAAGACCTAGCAAAAATCATTGCATCTTCCCGAAGAGTAGGCCAATAATACCCTTGACGTAATTTCTGCGCAAGTGAACCACCCCCCGAGTGGTTTCCACAAATTCCCTCATGAACTTCCCTGAGAACATAAGTGCATTCCTCCCCATCTATACACTTCAGCAACGGCTGATTAAAACCCCGTCTATAAAGAGATCCCCCAAAATCAACGTAACGAGCTGCCTTATACCTTAGCTTCCTGGCCTCAATGCTATCATCTGGTAAAATTCCTTCCTTCAAATACCTCCAGATAGGGGTCATCCAAGTATCTTGCGCAGGAACATCGACCTGCATCAATTCCACTTCCGGAACGCTAGGTTGCTTCTGGATTTCCAAGGGACTGATACCTAAAAGATTGGCCTCCCCTTGAGACCCCATCTTGGCCAGGGCATCGGCTTCCCCATTACTGTCTCTAGGAAGTTGCTCTAACCTCGCCTCCCGAAATTGGCCCATTAATCTTCGCGTGCACCTCATGTATAACTCAGTTCGAGGCCCACGAGCTTGGAACCCTCCATTGACCTGATAGACAACCAGCATTGAATCACTCATGATGTTTATATTTTCCACCTTCATCTCAAGGGCGAGCTTCAAACCCGTAATCAAGGCCTCGTACTCAGCATCATTATTTGTAGCGTGGAAAGTAAAGTGGATTGCACTTCGAAGGCGGTGTCCTTCCGGGCTGACCAAAACAATTCCCGCACCTGCACCCTCATTGTTCGATGCCCCATCCACATACAAAGTCCACCAAGATGCTAGAGTAGAACATCCCTGACTCGGCTCTGGTGGAGGGCTAGGTATGACAGCTAAAGAATTACCCTCTTGATCCGGGGGAAATTCCAAAATAAAATCAGCGAGAGCCTGCCCCTTTATAGCGCTTCTAGGTTTATACTCCACATAAAATTGTCCTAATTCCACTGCCCATTTCAACATCCATCCAGAAGTTTCCGGTTTATGCAGTATCTGCCTCAAAGGGTACGATGTTCGGACCTCTACCTTATGTGCCTGAAAGTAGGGTCGCAACTTTCTGGCGGTTAAAATCAAGGCGTACACTAACTTCTCCATATTTGAATACCTTGTTTCTGCATCCAACAACCTCTTACTGACGTAGTATATAGGGTATCGGATATCACTTTCTTCTCGCACAAGTACTCCACTAACAGAATATTCTGAAACAGCAAGATATAGGATAAGAGTCTCTCCCTCACGCGGCTTAGACAAGAGTGGGGGAGATCCCAGATGACTCTTTATCGCCTGAAAAGCTTCTTCACACTCCAATGTCCATTCAAATTTCTTCCCAACACCTTTAATTGCCTTGAAGAATTCCTTGCATTTGTCAAATGATCTTGACACAAAACGGTTCAGAGCGGCAACTCTCCCAGTCAGGCTTTGCACCTCCTTCACTGTTCGGGGGGACTTCATCTCGAGAAGAGCTTTTATCTTTGCAGGATTTGCCTCTATCCCCCAATGATTTACCATAAAACCCAAAACTTTTCAGATTCTACTCCGAAAACACATTTCTGAGGATTAAGCTTCATGCGGTATTTTCTGAGGATCTGAAACATCTCGTCCAAATGCTGAATGTGTTCCTTTGCTTCCTTGGATTTTACAAGCATGTCATCCACATAAACTTCCATAGTCTTTCCAATCTGCTCCTTAAACATCATATTGACTAACCTCTGATAAGTCGCCCCTGCATTGATCAATCCGAAAGGCATCCCAATATAGCAATATAAACCCCGATCCGTGATGAACGAGGTGTTTTCCTGATCTGGCCCAAACATCGGGATTTGATTATATCCGGAGTAAGCGTCCATGAAACTAAGCAGGGCGTGCCCCGCGGTAGCATCTACCAACTGATCAATCCTAGGCAAAGGAAAACTGTCTTTCTTACAGGCTTTGTTCATGTCAGTATAATCAACACAGACTCTCCACTTCCCATTGGACTTCTTCACCAAAACCGGATTCGCAAGCCAATCCGGGTAAAAGGACTCTTTAACTAATCTGACATTTAGCAGCCGGTCAACCTCATCTTTCAAGGCGATAGCTCGTTCACCGCTGACCGCCCGTCGCTTTTGCCGAACACCCTTCTTAGAAGGGTCTATGTTAAGGTGATGACACATCACTTCGGGATCAATTCCCACCATGTTCGCATGACTCCAAGCGAAAACATCCAGATTATCCTTTAAAAAGGAAACTAGCCTCTCTCTCAAGCCTGACTCTAATCTCGCCCCAATATATAGCACCCGGGACGAGTCCTTTTCGTCCACAAGAATTGGTACAGTATCCTCTGCCGGTCCCACATTCTTCTTGGATTCAGGCAATCGAGGATCCAAGTCAAACTCTACTTCCTTCGTTCCACTGGACTCACCTACTTCACGTATAGAAACAACCTCGTCCGGAAATTCAACCATGGGAGTATCCTCATAATCTGCAACAAATTTTCCCTTTTTCGCCCTAAGACTTCTCTGTTCCTCCTCGTCTGTGATATCTTCAACAACCCCCTCCTCAAACTGGTTTTGATCGACTGGAGGAGGAGCCCCAATCATCAACACCCTACACCTTGCATTATCAATTGTCATGCCTTCCACAAAAGACTTTTCTGCAGCGCTTTCCATAACAACTTCCACAGTCTCTCCTCGAGAGGGTGGTGCCTCTAGGAAAAAGAGCGGGGTTCCATGTTTAGCTAACGTCTCATATCTGGTCATGGCATCGTCCTCAGGGAATTCCACTGTATATACCATGTGGGTTACCGCCTTTTCTGATGATTTCGGTCCGAAAGATTTCAATGTTTCCACAGCATTTTCGTCTTTGAAGTCCAACATCTCCTCCCCCTGTTTCCCTTTTGAGGACGACTTCATCATTTTGTTATAACAGTCCCTGGAATCATACTGACATCCCTTCACACACCCGACTCCCACAGGAGTAGGGAATTTCATTGCCAGATGGTAAATTGATGTCACCACCCTCATTTCCTTCAAGACTGGCCTTCCAAGTAGAGCGTTGTAACATGTAGGTTGGTCGACGACTAGAAATTCAAACACCTGAGTAGCAGAGTAATGGTCTTCCCCTAAGGTAAGAGGCAATTTCACCGTGCCCTTGACCCGGATAGAATCTCCTATGAAGCCATATATGTGGGTCGTTCCTTGAACCATTTCCTTATCAAGAAGTCCCATCTTCTTAAAAGTCCCGTAGTAAAGGATATTCACGGAACTCCCATTATCGACAAATACACGATGGACGCTCCTGGACCCAATTCTGACATTAACAACCAAGGCATCATTATGCGGATGATGAACCCATCTTGCATCTTCTTCAGAAAAAATTATCTGTGTGTCCTCTCCTTTGAACAGCTTGGGGGGCCTTTCTGACAGGTGATTAACATTTGTCAGCGGGGGATCCTTTGCTTCCCGAGCGTACCTCTCCATAGCCTTTCTTCCATCTCCCCCAACATGAGGCCCTCCAAAAATAGTGTGAATGCTGGCTTCTTTTACGAACACTGTCTTCCCCTGCTGGTCTGGTCTACTTCCAGGATTTTCCTTCTTATTTTCCTCCATGGGAGGAACGCCCCCCTTGATTTTCCTGACCCATTCAGTCAACTTCCCATTCCGGATTAGCAACTCAATTTCCTCCCTCAATTGCCGACATTGGTGGGTGTCATGGCCATGGGATTCATGATAGGCACAGTACCTTTTCTTATCCCTTTGCGCATTCTTCGAAAGTGGGAGAGGTGGCTTATACAATCCCTCCTTCTTTGTTACTTCATAAATGTGATCAATGGACGCTACCAGCGGCGTGAAAATACTGGTCTGGGGGTAACCATGATCTTTCTGAAAATAAAAAGGCGGTGATGGGTACCGTGGCATCGGGCTGGGTGATCTCGACCGATCTGACTTCCAGGTGTCAACAACATTAACATCCCCTCTACCGTTCTTCCTTCCATCTCCCCTAGGGCTAGGAGATCTATCTTTGCATTTACCCCTGCGACTGGTTTCGGGGTAATCGCTCCTTTTCAGAGCTTCTTCTTCCCTCTTAAAGGGTTCAGCCTGTGCATAAAGATCCGCAAGTGTAGGAGGCTCTTTCCGCTGAAGTTCTTTCCAAAAGTCCGAATTCACCCTCACTCCAGCTATTAGAAAATTCTTGATGGTTTCGTCCGAAGCTCCCCGGACAGTTGGGACCTCTGAGTTGAAATGTCTAAAGTAGGATTGCAGGGTTTCTCCCTCTCTCTGCTTTATATTTGCCAGGGTCGTGACAGGCGGGGCATAGAAAATAGACGATTGAAATTGGATCAAGAACATCCTTCGCATTTGATCCCAAGAAGTAATAGAAGCTGGTCCCAACTTTTGAAACCATTGGTGGGCATTTCCCCGCAGGGTCGAGGCTAACAACCTACACTTTGTCAAGTCCTCCACTTGATAGAGCTCCATCTCAGTGTTGAACCTCACAATATACTCCGCCGGGTCGGAACTTCCTGTAAACCTTAGATCTCCCACCCCTCGAAAAGATGGGGGAAGAGGTGCTTCACGAACTGCCAATGAAAAAGGCGATGGAGCCGGTTCAAATATAGCTCCCGATCGCTCCCCTGATTGAGCCAGGAGCCTGCGCAAGGCATTCAAGTCTAGATCCTCAAAACCGGCTACCCTGCGAGACGCTTCCTCCTGTTTCTGCTGATTCATTAACTCTTCAAACCTATACCGATCCCCGACAGCGTTCTCCAGATGAGGTAAATGATATCTGCGAGCGGCCATCAGATTCTCCTCCAAATTAGATTCTAAAGGTCCCCTTTGACCTCTTTCTGCCTGGTTGAAGAGGTTGGCGTAAGATCTTCTTTCCCCGTAGCCCAAACTATAGTGGTTCGGAGTCCTCTGATGATTTGGGTCACCAGCTGGAGCCATTGTGAGAGGAATCACATCGGAGTCTCCTAACATATCATTCTCGTGATTGAAACGGTGCTTTCCATTAGGTCTCTCCTGGTCCACAGTCCTTTGGCCGCCAACCCAGACTTCCTCCCTTTGAGGTTCTCGCCCCCTTTCAGTCCTTTCATGCAGTAGTCGTGCTTGACCTGGCCGTCGGGGCACCACTCTGTCTGGTGGGAACTCAACATACGGCTCTCCGTAGGTCAAGGCCCTGGGTGTAATAGCTCGGAACCGCTGGTCGGTCCTGGTCTCTCCAACAATCTGAACTTCTCTCTCCAAAGGGATTTCCATATGCGAAACGCGCTGGTGATTAATAGCAGATTCCCTACCAACACGCTGATCTCCACCTAGTGTGCGATAATTTCTTCCCCAGTCATGGTGGGTCGCCCTTATATTCCCTTCTCTCTCATTTAGTAGGCGTCGCCCATCGCGGTTCAGGCGGGTTTCTTCAAGAATTTGACTTTCTCTTTCCATCTCATCCATCCTCGCGCCCATACGGGTAATAGTATTTCCCATATAAGTGATCTGATTCAAAAGCTCAGTATTACTCATCAAGACAGGTGGATCTCCTCCTATCCGTGGCATCGACTGTCCATTAGGAATCCTGGGTGTAGTAGATCTTCGGCACGAGCCTCCTGGGCGATCAAGGTTTCTCAGCATCGAATTCCTTATGGCAGAATTTCTTGGTGGCGGCGGGGGTCAAATCTCCGTAGTCCTAGTATCCTCTCCTCGACGATCATCAACACGCTCTTGGTTTGACTGCGACATCCTTCCTCCCGAGATGTCAAAAACCCCTCCTTCTAGCGCCACTTATTAACAGAGGAATTTGGGAAAACAAATTCGGGGAGGGTTGATGGAATTGTGGTGGTTGTTGATGGCGGCGAACAGCGTAGGATGTTTAGGGTTAGGGTTTATGATTTGGAGATGGCTGAGATTGTATGCTGAGATGTGTAGCAATTAAGATCGAATATTGAATTCTTTCTTTTGTGCTAGGGTTTGCATCGTGCCATACAATGTGCCTACGTACCCTTATTTATAGGGATCAAGCCAAACGTAGTTCTTGGAGAACAAGTAATCGTAATGGGCTAGGTTTCCTTGTTTGAGAAGCCCATTGGACTGTGATCACCGCCTCTGATGTGGACCTTAAAGCCCAACTATTTTCTTGGAGCGTAACGATTAAGCTATTGACCCGGTATTTTCGGGGTCAATGCCTTCCGTGGGCCACGGAGATAAAATAGCTATAAGGCAGCCCTTAAAAACTGAATGAGGACGAGATCTATTGGTAATCGGGCGAGATTCGCTTACAAGGGCGAGATCTAGCCTTTAGTTAATTCAAGGACTTCATCTATAGTCCACAATCTTTGCTTTCTATAATTCAACTCGCCATGGGGCGAGTTCACGTGAGAGTTTATTATAAGGCTATGGGCGAGATCTCATACTAGACCTCTCCCTCAATTGCTTGTAACCGAGGACATAAGTCCATAGCTCATTATATTCTTTAGAGCATAATATGGAAGAATTTCCCATCTCATCATATAATAGGGCGAGATACCCATCCTCATTAATATCTCGGTTCAAGGGCGATTCCCTTTGTCTGTGGGCGACATCTCCTGAAAAGATGTCGCGTCACCCTTGGGCCAGGCCTAATAATTGCAATGACCCATGACAGGTCATTTCCTTTTCCTGGCCCAACCGAGGGCGATACTTCCTAATTAGGGCGAGGATATTTATGGGCATAACACTTTCCTTTAGCTAAAAGGATGACATGACATTTAATTTTACATAAGAGCTCATTTTTTCTCATCTCCAACCATCTCTCCCCTCATCTAAAAATTTAGATAATTTATTTGAGGTTGGTCATATATAGCCAATATCTAAATTTTTTACAAAAGTTCTAAACTTGAACACATCATCATGACATCATCATTTATTTGTTTTTTCAACATATAGTCAATCATTTTACATAATATCACCGGAGTACGTTAACTTACAGTTTCGATAAATTTTATATAATCACTATTTTACATAATTAATATACATAACATCATTGGAGATGCTCTTAGTAAACTAAACAATTTTTCCAAAAACTTGTCCAAAATGATGTTGCAAGTGTTGATGTGTTAAAATTTGAATTTTTAATTGGTGGAATTGATGTGAATGCAGGGGGTCCATCTCATTTATTATTCCTGCAACATCATTTTGGAGATGTTTTTGGGAAAATTGTTTGGTTCCCTAGCATTTTTCATTAGGAATTTGACAGGAAATTTTTTTACCCGAAAAATAATGAAGGTGATATAAAAATAAAGGAAACAAAAGGAAAAAGAAAAATTAACCCTATATAAATAAACATTTATAGAAAATTTTTGGGCTTTTCTAAAAAATCCAAGTTGCAATTTTTTTTTTCAAAAACACGGTTGCAAACATTTGCAACCTGGTTTACAATCCAAAGGCAACATTTGTAATCTCATCTGCAACGTATTTTTGAAAAAAGTTTCAAAAAATTTGGTATTTTTATAAATATCCCAAAATTTTAATCCCTAAAATAAAATAACTGAACCGCGCATGGTAAATAATAGTAATCGATCAAAAAAATTAATGAAACTATGGTCAAAATGAAGATTGGCAAAATTTAAAAAAGAAAAATAAAACTAATGAAACAATGGTCCAAACATCGATAAGAAACCTGACTTTGCAGTGCAAGATTATTTTCAACTTTGAATTTGAATGAGGAGGAGAGCCATTTAAAAGATTATATAGGACAATGACCAAAAAAAAATACATTTGATAATGATAAGTATAAAAAGGTTATTGGCAAATTCTATCTTGAATTGAGATTTGTTTCTATTTAATAATTTAAAAAAGTTGTTAGGAATTATGGTAGAGGTGAGAAAACAATCAACATATTCATAATGCATGCTATTGTTCATTTAGCATTTTATCCATTGGATAAATTTTTTTACCCAATTCCTCTACTTTATACTATTTTCCTATTGTTTAGAACTTGACCCATGGATAATCCATTTAACAACCCATTCATCAACATAATAAATCAAATGATATACATAATATCTCTACATTAATATTCTCAATAACTGCTCCTTAATTTTAGCAACAGAATTACACGTTCAAGATTATATCCAACTTTTCTTTTTCAAATTCAAAAACAAATATAGTTATTGACATTTCCTGATTTCAGCAATATCTAATTCAAATTTCCTATATTGTGATAAAATAGTATCCAATTTACCATATTTATCCACTAGCAATTCAACAATCCAATCGAAGAAATCCAAGCGAAGAAATCAAAATATTATGCTGATGATACCAGTGGTTTCTCTTCCGGAACAACATATCAATTGTAGCAGTGATTTCTTCCCCTTTTTTCGTGTATCATCTACAACTTTTTGGATTTTGAATTGGTTTAACCTAGATTATTATGAATTGGTTTCTTCCCCTTTTAACTTTTTGTTCATTTTATCCATACCTCTCATCATTAGTCTAATCATGTTTCTATTTCTTTGTCTTTTTCTTTTGCAGAATGATGAAACCAGGAATCGCAACCTAAATTTTTATTGGATTATGTTCTGTTTTCTTAGTTGATTTTACCGATAGTTTTTTTTTATATACGGATTAGGTGTTTGACGAAATGCTTGAATTAATTTCTGCTAAGGTTTGTTTTCATCCTATTTAGTTACCCATCTCATTGAATTTACACGATTAAATTAATTTTTTTATTAACACGATTGCATATTCCTTATGCTAATTTGATCAGATATTTGTATTTGATTCTACTGTACAGTCTTTACAATTTGAAATTAATGATTTTTATTTGAACTAATTCAATTCTTTTTTTACGTAGAGTGAATTTGAAATACCTGTTATTAATTTGTAATTTGATAATTTCATAATTATGTGGTGGATGCAATTTATTTTGGCTATATTGTAAACGTTAGTGTATTACTGTATTTTTGAAGTTTCAGTTATCTTCATGTGTTTGTCAACTTGATCTTAATGTATTTTTGTTTTTTTTTTCCTAATTTAGGTTTGTGATTGTGTTGGTTAAGAAAATTGATTCAAGAGAAGTAGACAGTGGAAAAGCAAAGGTACCATTGTCTCTCTGTGGTACAACTTTATAATCACGATCATGTATTACAGATTCATGTATGCATCAGAATACAAGCTGAGACATGCCAAATGCAGCAAACACCTCTTTTAGTGCAATATGCAACAAGAATTCTCGCCTTGATCATTATGATGATGGTATTATAAAATATGAGAAATTTTTTAAAGATTCTAAATGTTTTAATTTTTAAACATATACAAACATGTTTATACATGTCATATTTTATTACTATATACATTGATAGCAATTGATATTTGACTTTTATTAGGAGAAGAAACAATGACGAATGTGATAAAGTACTCAAGCGACAACTCAAGTGCAGGCATTTGAGCATAAGTTATAGGTGTAATTTATTCACATATCGATATGCCCAATTGCCCATTCAGTTCAATGCGTCATCTATGTAGTGTTTTTACACACTTTGCCTTAAAAATAGAGGGTTGAATTGTGAAATACTTGGATTTTTTCATGCGGGAAGTATGGTGCAAAGAATCTGCGACGCACATTCTCTTCGCTCAAGATCACACAAAAATATTTTTCAGGTTCTTTACTCTTTTCTTTCTTTGTTTTTTTAAAAATCTAAATACTTTTTTTTATCTCTCAAGAGCTATCTTACATAATAATGTATGTTCATGTTTTCAAAACAATCTAGGCATGATAATGGTGGAGAAGTACAGGTTAGTTTCTCTAATTCACATGTTAGTCATATGGGTTCTTCTGGACCAGGTTTGAATACTAAATAACTGATTGGTGTGTTGATTAGTAAGATTTTACAATTTTAATCTAAGACAAGATTTACTAACTATATCAATTACTTTTATATACTATAAGCAATTAATTGACAATTAATTGCTATGCAATTTTAATCTAAGACAATTTTAATTTGACAAAGTAAAGGAAGAAGTGGACTCTGATCTGCGTGTCTTTGCTGCACACCTGGTAAAGACTCTCGATAAGAATGCTCTACCTCCAAGCTTAAGTATTAGGGATTATCTCCATTATATATATTGCCTAGACAAGAAGTCATAAATAATGTTCTACCTCCAACTTTTCAGATCACTGCCATCCGATTACAACATTTTAGCTGAAAGAAGCTACCGAAAATTTGGTGTTGTTCTGTTTTTGGTTAGTTTGATCCCGAGCAATTGAAAGTAGGTTGTTTACATATATATTTTATGAATAATTTTAATTTTTTTTTATTGCAGCTATATTTAATGTACTTGCCTTGATGATTTACTTGATTCGATCGAATGCTCATCATTTCATTTAGGATGCACTGTTCTCATTATATTGTATAGTTGATACTATTTTTTTTAGTCACCCTATTGCACCTTCCCTTGGTCTATTAAAGGCTGATGGAAAGCTTACTATAATTCGTTTTTCAGATAAATCTTTGGTGGTGCTAAACTTTTAAAATGATGGTAAATTATTGTTTACATGAATGAGATTGTAAAAACTTAAAAAGTGATTTTGTGAATGAAACAAATTATACAAAAGACATTGTAAAAAATTAATAAGTGATTTTGTGTATGAAAATTGCTGGGTTGTACAGGTAATACATGGTCCTAAAATTTTGCGCTGCTTATTGCATAGTAGTAGGTATTAATGTGTTGTTTAATTGATAACCATTTTGTGGAACCTGCACTACGTATAGGAACCACTGGAAGCCCAAAAGGAGTTACTTTAGGCCATTGAGCTTTCATTGTACAATCCCTAGCAAAGATAGCAGCGGTTGGTTACTGTGAGAATAATGTATGCCTATTATCATAAATGTTTTATTTTCAAAATAAAATTAGAAAAGTAGTAAATCATTATGCTGTAATTGAAGATTGATCAAATCTGAGAGAATACAGTGAATTTGGTAAATGTTGCTCACTTAATAAAGGTAAAGAAAAATGAGACTATTATTTCCTCTGCACACATTTTTGCAGGTATATCTCCATACTACTCCATTGTGCCATGTTGGTTGATTATCATCAGCCATGTCCATGCTAATGGTAGGTGGTTGTCATGTTCTGATGCCCAAGTTTGAAGCCAGGTTGGCTCTTGAAGCAATCGACCAACATAAAGTGACTTCCCTTATAACTGTCCCTGCAATGCTGGCTGACATGGTCTCAGTAATCAGGTATGCAGATAATAAGGCCTTTTTTGGGAAGCTAATGTTTTATACATGATGTTTAACTTGAATATTTTCATATTTAAATCACATTTTGTTACAGCCTCTGGATTAAGGTAAAACATGGTTATGTACTCCATTTTTTTGTAGTGATTCTTTCTTCTCCTAATCGGACAATTCAGTTTCCACACTTGTGTTGATTGTATATAATTATATATGGTCATATCAGAACTTCTGGCATGACTACAGAAACATGAGACAGATTATTATCTGTAAATAAAATCTTAAATGGAGGTGGGAGCCTTTCAGTTGAACTACTCAAAGATGCAATCCAAGGTTTTCCAAGATCAAAAATTCTCTCTGCCTATGGTGAGATTTCTTCCAATTCTCCAGTTTTTATATATTAATCGGATGTTCTCGCCAATATAAGATTGCATGCGATAAGAGACTTGATTGTGAGATATACAGCTAATCAAATCAGAATGTCATATTCCTTGCAACTATAAATTTGATTATTTAGATATATAGTTTAGATTCTATGACTTTTATTAAACGTGTATCCAATAAATAAAACCTGTTAACATAGAAATGCTATATTTTGGATGTTGTGAATTGTGATTTTTTTTTTTTGATTTATAGTAATTGATTTACACGGATGGGATTGTGGGAAATAAACCATAAGATGAGAAGTGCATGTTAGAATCATAATAAGAAGATGGCATTAATGAATATAAGATTTATATGTGAGGGACATGGTCAGATTTCTAAGTGTCTTGCAACTACTCTATAACTGCAAATTTTGCTCTTGGATTGGTTTTGTTCTCAGCTTAATAATAATTAATGTGTTTTGTTTGTCGTGGAAGGTCGTTAGGAACACCAACTGAGAAGCAATGCCCACGAGTTGGTTTTCTGCGGGACTGGCATGTGTATCATAGATGGGAACCTCAATACTAATCCTGATGGCATGAGTTGGCACTGTGGTGATGTGGCAGGTTGTGTTTTATGGATTGTGTTTAAATCTTCTTGCTTCATATCTAGAGCATTATGGATTGTGTTTTATGATCGCGTCATTGTTCTACAAGCATCAAGAATAATGGGAAAACTGATGTGTCAAATTATACCTAACCGCAAGCGCACGGTGTCTATTGCTAGTACAGATGGCAAGCGGGTCGAATCCACAAGGAGACAGGTTCTACTAATTCCTTTTCAGTTATCGTTAATTGTTTCAAGGGTCAGACGAATATTGAAGAATATTAATTAACTAATTAAACAAGATTAACACTAATTAAACAGATGATAAACAAATTATTTAAAACCTAGGGCAATCAGGTCCACCATGCTTACACAATTGGCTCTTAAGCTAAAGCAATCAATGTGATCCTATAACTAGAGTATGTTAATCTCTTTCAAGCATTAACACTCTCGAAACATTCAACACAATTAACCACTTTTAGTAATTCAATCAATCAGGTAATTAGAGTCAAGTTAATCTCTTCCAAGCATTAACGCTCTTAGAAATCCATGATATCGGCCGATTACACAAATTAATGATTAAAACATATCAATCAGAATTAACCATAACCAATCAAACCACTATGAAAATCATGACAATATTAGTGCAAACATGGCTTCCCTTTAAGCCCTAGAAATAACTACTCGCTAATAATTAAATAAGTAAAACAACTAGTAAAACAAGAAAACATAATTAAACTAATAAGAACAAAGAAAAGATAAGAGAACAAAACCCTCAAACTTCAATGTTGTCACCCAAAAGAAGAGTCATGGTGTTTCTCTACATCTCCAACTAATAATAATAATCTACTCTAAACTATATTATCTGATCTAATATTACATCCATAATAATGTGTCCCAAGATGTGTTTATATAGGCTCTAGATCTCTTGCCCAACAATAAATTACCTTCTAATACAATTAGAATTCAATTTAGGTACCAAAAACTGCCCAAAATACAATTAGAACTTGAAAAGGGCAAAACAGTAAATTCTCTGCTCACATCAGTCTGCTTGTCGCGCAATCTGCGCCCACCACACGCAGCCTGCGCGCGCGATCACTGTCCTAAGTTGTAGAAAATCTTCCAGGCTTCGCGTGGACAGCTTACGGGCCTCAAACGGACTTATAGAACTCCAGATATGGCCAAAACAGTGTAGACTGCGCAACCAGTCCAATAATTCCGAAAATTCATCTATTTTATCTCCAAATTTGCTCTTTTTGCTCCAAATCCTTCCAAGTTATGAATTCTTTATTTCCTACAATAAAACAATCAAATCTATTAAATAAAAATCCAAATCAATGCAAAACACAATAAACATGAGAATAAAATCATCTAAAATATATATAAAAATATATTCTATCAAACATCCCCACACTAAGCATTTGCACGTCCTCGGGCAAATAAGTGAAATAAAAACTAAGTCCTAACAAACATCACTTTCGTAGATGACACGATTGCATTGAGCATATGCAACAAGCCGTTAAACCCCTAGGCAGCCCTAGTAGGACGAGTGTTGTCTCGTGAGGGTTTATAGTGAATATACCCACAAAATTCATCTAACCATGCAAAAGATCAATGCTAACACAACACCACACACACAAGTCCTCTCATGCCACATCAACTTAAGAATCAAAGCAAACATACGATGTCTTGGTGTCAAAAGTGCAAGTATCCACTGTAATAACCCGAATTTTCAGAAAATGATTTTAGTATTATTTTAAGAATATTAATGTTTTCCTAAAATGAGGAGGAAATTTTTTATTTTATTTTATTGTTCATTATTCCAGTTCAAGGAATTTCAAAAGCGAATTATTTAATTATTGTCTGGTTCAATATAATTATGAACTATATTATGTGATTATTGTTGGAAGGTGGAATGTGTGTGAAGTTGTGTTTATGTGTTTATATGATGATTGTGTGAGTTGTGAAGGCTGATGTATTTTATTTATATTTTTTAGGATTTAAATATATTTAAATCATGCATTTTGATCCTCTGTTAGTTTTATAAAATTATCGGAGGAATTAAAAATCATGAAATCTTTTGTAATATTATCTTTATAATATTATTTAGTTTTTAAAATGGTTGGGTGAATTAATTTGGATGTTTCGGTATTTTAAAATGATTTTAAGAGTTTTATTGTATTTAAAGGATCAAAACATTGAAAATTCATATTTAATTCATTTTTGATCCGAAAAATATTTCGAAAATATGTGGGAGTTCGTAATTTTATATTCTTTATTTTAAAAATGAAAAGTTTAATTTTCTGAAATTTTATTTAATTTCGATTTATAAAGCTGTTTATTAGTTTTAAAAGTGAAGATGTAGTGTTTTAATTGGGCCCGGAATGAATTGTAGGAGTGATATATTAGTATTGGGCCAAGCCCAATATATCAAAACACAGCAGATAGAATAGAACGGGGAGAGAGAAATAAGATTGGGGGAAAAATTAGGGTTGTGAAATTGAATTGGGGATTTCAATTAGGGGTTCAAATTGTTGATGAAGAGTGTGGTTATGTGTGTGTAACCGTGTGTATATATGCGTGTATATACGCGTGTGTATTGTAAGTGTGTGCTGCGTGGGTGTGTGGGCTTGCAGCGGGGAAGAAAGAAGATGACCGGCGACGCGGGGCTGCAGGGCGGCGACGGCGTGGCCAGTGGTGGCGCGACTGGACAGTGGGGTGAAGAAGAAGACCAGCAGAGAGAGAGAGAGAGAGAGAGAGAGAGAGAGAGAGAGAGAGAGAGAGAGATGGCAGGAGAGAGAGAGGGAGAGATTGGTGATGGAGATGCTCGGTGGGATCATCGGAAAGGGTATAATTTCACGTTTTTAATTATTTCATTTTCGTATTAAGTGAATTGTGATTTCGATATAGTTTAATTGTTGTAATTTAATTAGTTAAATGGTGAGATTATTGTGGTAATTAAGTTGGATTTAAATTGTAAGTTACTATGCTAATTTTCGTAATTAGATTAATATGGTGGATTGTGAATATTATCGGAATTTCCGTATTTTATTCGGAGAGTTTAGTTGCTAATTATAATTGATGGGAGTAATTGTGAGTTTAATGTGTTAATTGTAGTAGTTTAATTATTAAATTAGTATGGTTACAATTTGATTAATTGTGAAATTCGAGTTTTGTTTAATTGGCATAATTGTAATTAGATATAAGTTGTGAGTTAAATATGTGGATTTTCGTAATTGAATTAAAGTGGAAAATTGTGGATATTACTATGTTATGTGAATTAAATTGGTAAATAAAGTTGAGTATTATTACTATTTGTTAATTAATGGTAAGTTAAGTTGCTTTTTGTAATTGTTGGGATTAGTTGTGTGTCGAGCTATATGATTTTGTTGTTCGGATTAGTGATTACTGATTTGTTAATTGTTGTTGTCTTATAAAGTGTAGATATAAGGGTTGGTTAAATTGTAAAGGTTTATGTGCTAAATGGTAAATGTTTATGTGTTAAATCCTAAATGGTGTAAATCCAGTCTTAGTATTTGTTGAATGTATAATCGTCAATTACTTGGTGTTGGTAAGTATGGGAATACGTGGTACATGTTAAATGTTAGAATTTTATAATAATTAGAATTGTGCTAGAGGTTATGAGAAGATCACAAGTTTTTAAATGTCAATATTTAGAGGACTTGTGTAATTCTTTTCGACTAATCCCTAGGGCTTACGAATATCCATGATTAGCTATCACGAGTATAATTAATATACTTGAGTGATGTGATCATTGATATAGCGTAAGTAATAGTTAGTGCTAGGGGTTGTTCCCTAGGGCTTACGAACATCAATGATTGGTTGTCACGTGTATCATTAAAATGCGTGAGAAATACGATCATTGGTGTAGCGTAAGTAGTAGTGTTAATTATTATGTGCTAGGTACCGCATGTCTGGGCGGATACTTTTCCTTATGTGCTAGGTGCCGCATGTCTGGGCGGGTACTTTTCATTATTTGTTTACTTTTATGTTGCTGCAAGTTGAGGCAGCTTTTATTTTATCAAAAGCAGGGTTATAAATTGTTTTGTTTGGCATGGAGGGGCTGAGCCCATAGCCCGATAAACGAATACTACATGCCGAAATTTTCTAAAAATCCCCTGCATTTAAATTTATTTAACTTATTTGATTTCAATGGTTTAAAGGTATGATCTGGGTGTTAACTTTTTATGTGTATATGTGTTAAGTGATTTATTTCGAGGATTTATGTGCTAAGTGATTTATTTCGAGGATTTATGTGTTAATTCAAGGATTTATGTGTTTCGGGGATTAAATACGTTTTGAGGATTATTTATAAACTGAGTTTTGTCATAGAATGACACTAGTATTATAATTGTATATGTTAAGTGAAGTTGACTAAATATGTTATGTGCATTAATTGGTATTTGAGTAGACAGTTATAAGGATAACAACTATAGTACGACTTTAGGTGACTTAGTGGTAATTCCGAGTGGTGTCTACTCGAGATACGAGGGGGGACTGACACGTACTCGTAACAATTACAGTACCATTAGGGCGTGATCAAGTGGAGCAACGTGTATCAAAAAGGAAGGATCGAGGCGTCGTGTAAAGTTCATGGAACTACTTGGGCGAAACGCCAAGGATTTATTCGCGCTGTTCTGTCTGGTGCTAAGGACCAGAGGCAAGTTTATTTATACATACTCTATCGTTCAGAGTATATTTATTTTAAAATATATGAAATGTGTAGAATAAGACCTCAGTCCATGTTTGCAAGATTTCTTCTATCTTATCTTGATAAATTGTTTACTTTTAAGTAAAATGGTTTGATTGGAAATATATGTGATATGGAGAGAGTGATATATTATAAAGAGTAAAGTGATATGGGAAGGAATGGTATCAGTTGTTATTATGGTTATTTTTATGATATTATGTTATCAGTTGTTATCTAAAGTTATTTTGTAATATTACCGTTATGTGTAAATTGAGGATATTTGAGTTCTAAACTCTTTCAGACGTTATTAATAAATATTTTATTATATAAGGGGACAAGGGTTGATGTCTATAGATTTTTCTTAAAAGGGACTTACATGTAAAGTATTTTAGTTGGTGTATTTTAAAGGTATTGATATATGAATGGAAAAGTGGAAGGGGTTATCTTGAGAGGTATATTTTCGAAAACCCGGACAAAGTTTTTAGAAAGAATTTCGAAATAATTAACCTAATGGCAACATCACCAATAAACTAGTGTTTATTTAATTATTAGATACCTCTCGAAGCATCTACTAATTAAATAAACCTTATTCGTCTAATTAAATTTATTTAATTAGATGAATATTATTTTTTTAAAATGTTTTCTTAAAATCGCTTTGTTCCGGAATAATAATAAAGATATTTCGATGGTTATAATGAGACATTTTTGGTTAAAAATGTCTGGAATGAAAATGATAAATGTTATTTTAATGGTTATTTAATTCAATGAATATTAATTATAATATTCATTTAAAAAGGGATTATTGAATGGTTATTCTTTAGATATTCTAAGTGTTCTACGGGTGATTGAATATTGTTAAAAGATTGATTAAGGAATTTCATAGTGAAATGAATGTATGTCTTGAATTGATATACCTGTATATATGTTTTCAAATGATTATAATACGGATATGAAAATGGAAAGGTGAAATGTGAAATGGAAATGAAAATGATATACGGGAATGGAAATGTGAAATGGTGTTGATAAATGGAATACTGTTTTGATAAAAAGGGGGGATTAGCAACAAACTTGCGTAAGAGGCTGTGTCAGGGCTGTGTGCGACATAGTCTAGCATTCATTATATGATTCGGCACGAAGATGCCAAGGGAGGATGTTAGCAGGTGGCCTTCCTCCGGGAGGATGTTGGCAGGTGGCCTTCCTCCAGGGATGATGTTAGCAGGTGGCCTTCATTCCTTCTACCGGTAGTAAAAAGGGACGGGTACGGAGGACGACTGATCATCGTGCCTCACGTATTCGGCAACAGTGAAAATCCCCAAAACTTAAAAGAAAGAATTGATAATGGTTTTCAGAGTTGTGTAATGAAAAAGGAAAATGGTATGAAATGATGGAATTGTTTTACAGTAAGAAGGGAAACTGATTTTATATTACTTTTATACATAATTGTTGTATAAAAGGAAATGGAAAGATTATATTGAGAGCTCGATTTTAAATGTTATATTACCTTGAGATATTATACTAAGATGACGTATTGATTATTATCTTGTTATAGAAAAGAACTGACATTATATTATCAATAAATAAGTGATTTCATATTGAGTAATCAGTAATAACTTGCTGAGCAATTCTTTCGCTCATTCTTGCTTGTTTTCAAATATTAACTTTTCAGTGGAAGGTAGCCGGACGAGGTTATCTGCATGGCTTAGATGAAGCGAGCAGTATGCCCTTATGAAGACGATATGATCTAGAAAGTTTAAATCTGGAGTAAGTTATATGTAAGTATATTGATGTGTAATATATATGTTACTTTGCATAATATAGTACTAGTTGCTGGTGTACTTCTCAACGAAGTTATACTAGTAGTAAGGAGTTGATTCTTGTTTCTAGCCCTATAACCTAAAAGATGCTTGGTGGTTGGGGTCTCAAATGATGTAACTTAATTATTAATGACTACAGGTGGTTTAATGTGATTAAATAGGTGATTTGTTATTAAGGTTTTCCGTGTGACGACCAAATCCCTGACCCCGGATTTGGGGGCGTTACAGTTTGGTATCAGAGCTGAGGTTATAGTAAACTAGAAACGAGAGTGAGTAAGAGTGTGTATAGTTATGTGAGAACGTCAGAGCTCATGTAGAGTTCATGTTGGACTACCGGGTGTAGTGCCAATGATTAAGTTAAGATTTGAATGATATGTTGAAGGATATGTTGAAATAGAACTCCCTGCGATTATTAATGTCGATGATTGAATCCGTAGTGACTATTACAAGTCGACGATGACGTAAGTTATCAAGCACCTTGGGTGTGCATGGAAAAGAACAGCTCCGGGATCGAAGGATTATCCGTCAGAGGAGCCGACATAAAAGGCATCTGTGGAGACCTTGGCAATATCCCCATTGTTGAATCTTTTTGATTACCTCCTCAATCTATGAATTATTTGACATCTCTCTAAGAGAGAATTGTGATAAAGGATATATTTCCTCTTCGAAATTATTTTTTTTATATACTTGTGTTAAGTCATATTTGGTTTCAATTGTGCCAAGGGCTTTCATTATACTTACCTTCAGGTTTTCGAAGCCCTATCAAATGATATTGTTTCAAACTTCCACTTTTCTTCAATAGTTGATAATTCAATGGTATTATAGCACCACTTGTTTGTTGAATACCAGTATTTTTCTGGTTATCCTTTTCTTTGGAAATAGCGCCTTGGAAATTGTTCGATTTTAATCCAAGGTGTCCCTTTGATAATTAATTGTCAGAAGATGATTATTATTGACTTGACTTTGAATTTCTTTCATACTTCTCAACTTCCACTGAGACGAACAACCCTATACATATAGGGGCCACAAGGACTATCTGTCTGTGTGATAGAAGTCTGATGGGACGCCATCACTTGTGAGTTGTGAAATACAAGAAGGCTAATTACCTTTAGTAATGTCTTATCAGAGACACACAACGTGAGTTCTTACGATCGTGTTGATCTCTCAGTAAATTCTCTTATTTCCAATAAGGTTTGTTTCAAAACTCATAATCCTATGGTCACCAGTGGATGACATTTGTCTTGATATGACAACTATCTTTTCAAAGCTCCATGATTCTTGTTATCTCTAATGAATTTCAAGGGGATGCCAACCAGGTCGGTCAAGTCGAAATTCGCTGATAGAAATTAGATTCGAGCGGAATCGCCAAGAGCAGGAGCGAATCCCAAAACGAATAGAATATCAGTGGCGTATTGATAGAATTAGTTCGCTCTCTCTCATGGATGTTATCGATGGTTTTGCAAAATAAGTATTGATGATGAAAGAGTTAAGGAATCCCAGTAGTGGCCTTAGCTGATTCCGTGGACGGAATCCTTTTAAGGGGGGTAGACTGTAATAACCCGAATTTTCAGAAAATGATTTTAGTATTATTTTAATAATATTAATGTTTTCCTAAAATGAGGAGGAAATTTTTTATTTTATTTTATTGTTCATTATTCCAGTTCAAGGAATTTCAAAAGCGAATTATTTAATTATTGTCTGGTTCAGTATAATTATGAACTATATTATGTGATTATTGTTGGAAGGTGGAATGTATGTGAAGTTGTGTTTATGTGTTTATATGATGATTGTGTGAGTTGTGAAGGCTGATGTATTTTATTTATATTTTTTAGGATTTAAATATATTTAAATCATGCATTTTGATCCTCTGTTAGTTTTATAAAATTATCGGAGGAATTAAAAATCATGAAATCTTTTGTAATATTATCTTTATAATATTATTTAGTTTTTAAAATGGTTGGGTGAATTAATTTGGATGTTTCGGTATTTTAAAATGATTTTAAGAGTTTTATTGTATTTAAAGGATCAAAACATTGAAAATTCATATTTAATTCATTTTTTATCCGAAAAATATTTCGAAAATATGTGGGAGTTCGTAATTTTATATTCTTTATTTTAAAAATGAAAAGTTTAATTTTCTGAAATTTTATTTAATTTCGATTTATAAAGCTGTTTATTAGTTTTAAAAGTGAAGATGTAGTGTTTTAATTGGGCCCGGAATGAATTGTAGGAGTGATATATTAGTATTGGGCCAAGCCCAATATATCAAAACACAGCAGATAGAATAGAACGGGGAGAGAGAAATAAGATTGGGGGAAAAATTAGGGTTGTGAAATTGAATTGGGGATTTCAATTAGGGGTTCAAATTGTTGATGAAGAGTGTGGTTATGTGTGTGTAACCGTGTGTATATATGCGTGTATATACGCGTGTGTATTGTAAGTGTGTGCTGCGTGGGTGTGTGGGCTTGCAGCGGGGAAGAAAGAAGATGACCGGCGACGCGGGGCTGCAGGGCGGCGACGGCGTGGCCAGTGGTGGCGCGACTGGACAGTGGGGTGAAGAAGAAGACCAGCAGAGAGAGAGAGAGAGAGAGAGAGAGAGAGAGAGAGAGAGAGAGAGAGAGAGAGAGAGAGAGAGAGAGAGAGAGAGATGGCAGGAGAGAGAGAGGGAGAGATTGGTGATGGAGATGCTCGGTGGGATCATCGGAAAGGGTATAATTTCACGTTTTTAATTATTTCATTTTCGTATTAAGTGAATTGTGATTTCGATATAGTTTAATTGTTGTAATTTAATTAGTTAAATGGTGAGATTATTGTGGTAATTAAGTTGGATTTAAATTGTAAGTTACTATGCTAATTTTCGTAATTAGATTAATATGGTGGATTGTGAATATTATCGGAATTTCCGTATTTTATTCGGAGAGTTTAGTTGCTAATTATAATTGATGGGAGTAATTGTGAGTTTAATGTGTTAATTGTAGTAGTTTAATTATTAAATTAGTATGGTTACAATTTGATTAATTGTGAAATTCGAGTTTTGTTTAATTGGTATAATTGTAATTAGATATAAGTTGTGAGTTAAATATGTGGATTTTCGTAATTGAATTAAAGTGGAAAATTGTGGATATTACTATGTTATGTGAATTAAATTGGTAAATAAAGTTGAGTATTATTACTATTTGTTAATTAATGGTAAGTTAAGTTGCTTTTTGTAATTGTTGGGATTAGTTGTGTGTCGAGCTATATGATTTTGTTGTTCGGATTAGTGATTACTGATTTGTTAATTGTTGTTGTCTTATAAAGTGTAGATATAAGGGTTGGTTAAATTGTAAAGGTTTATGTGCTAAATGGTAAATGTTTATGTGTTAAATCCTAAATGGTGTAAATCCAGTCTTAGTATTTGTTGAATGTATAATCGTCAATTACTTGGTGTTGGTAAGTATGGGAATACGTGGTACATGTTAAATGTTAGAATTTTATAATAATTAGAATTGTGCTAGAGGTTATGAGAAGATCACAAGTTTTTAAATGTCAATATTTAGAGGACTTGTGTAATTCTTTTCGACTAATCCCTAGGGCTTACGAATATCCATGATTAGCTATCACGAGTATAATTAATATACTTGAGTGATGTGATCATTGATATAGCGTAAGTAATAGTTAGTGCTAGGGGTTGTTCCCTAGGGCTTACGAACATCAATGATTGGTTGTCACGTGTATCATTAAAATGCGTGAGAAATACGATCATTGGTGTAGCGTAAGTAGTAGTGTTAATTATTATGTGCTAGGTGCCGCATGTCTGGGCGGATACTTTTCCTTATGTGCTAGGTGCCGCATGTCTGGGCGGGTACTTTTCATTATTTGTTTACTTTTATGTTGCTGCAAGTTGAGGCAGCTTTTATTTTATCAAAAGCAGGGTTATAAATTGTTTTGTTTGGCATGGAGGGGCTGAGCCCATAGCCCGATAAACGAATACTACATGCCGAAATTTTCTAAAAATCCCCTGCATTTAAATTTATTTAACTTATTTGATTTCAATGGTTTAAAGGTATGATTTGGGTGTTAACTTTTTATGTGTATATGTGTTAAGTGATTTATTTCGAGGATTTATGTGCTAAGTGATTTATTTCGAGGATTTATGTGTTAATTCAAGGATTTATGTGTTTCGGGGATTAAATACGTTTTGAGGATTATTTATAAACTGAGTTTTGTCATAGAATGACACTAGTATTATAATTGTATATGTTAAGTGAAGTTGACTAAATATGTTATGTGCATTAATTGGTATTTGAGTAGACAGTTATAAGGATAACAACTATAGTACGACTTTAGGTGACTTAGTGGTAATTCCGAGTGGTGTCTACTCGAGATACGAGGGGGGACTGACACGTACTCGTAACAATTACAGTACCATTAGGGCGTGATCAAGTGGAGCAACGTGTATCAAAAAGGAAGGATCGAGGCGTCGTGTAAAGTTCATGGAACTACTTGGGCGAAACGCCAAGGATTTATTCGCGCTGTTCTGTCTGGTGCTAAGGACCAGAGGCAAGTTTATTTATACATACTCTATCGTTCAGAGTATATTTATTTTAAAATATATGAAATGTGTAGAATAAGACCTCAGTCCATGTTTGCAAGATTTCTTCTATCTTATCTTGATAAATTGTTTACTTTTAAGTAAAATGGTTTGATTGGAAATATATGTGATATGGAGAGAGTGATATATTATAAAGAGTAAAGTGATATGGGAAGGAATGGTATCAGTTGTTATTATGGTTATTTTTATGATATTATGTTATCAGTTGTTATCTAAAGTTATTTTGTAATATTACCGTTATGTGTAAATTGAGGATATTTGAGTTCTAAACTCTTTCAGACGTTATTAATAAATATTTTATTATATAAGGGGACAAGGGTTGATGTCTATAGATTTTTCTTAAAAGGGACTTACATGTAAAGTATTTTAGTTGGTGTATTTTAAAGGTATTGATATATGAATGGAAAAGTGGAAGGGGTTATCTTGAGAGGTATATTTTCGAAAACCCGGACAAAGTTTTTAGAAAGAATTTCGAAATAATTAACCTAATGGCAACATCACCAATAAACTAGTGTTTATTTAATTATTAGATACCTCTCGAAGCATCTACTAATTAAATAAACCTTATTCGTCTAATTAAATTTATTTAATTAGATGAATATTATTTTTTTAAAATGTTTTCTTAAAATCGCTTTGTTCCGGAATAATAATAAAGATATTTCGATGGTTATAATGAGACATTTTTGGTTAAAAATGTCTGGAATGAAAATGATAAATGTTATTTTAATGGTTATTTAATTCAATGAATATTAATTATAATATTCATTTAAAAAGGGATTATTGAATGGTTATTCTTTAGATATTCTAAGTGTTCTACGGGTGATTGAATATTGTTAAAAGATTGATTAAGGAATTTCATAGTGAAATGAATGTATGTCTTGAATTGATATACCTGTATATATGTTTTCAAATGATTATAATACGGATATGAAAATGGAAAGGTGAAATGTGAAATGGAAATGAAAATGATATACGGGAATGGAAATGTGAAATGGTGTTGATAAATGGAATACTGTTTTGATAAAAAGGGGGGATTAGCAACAAACTTGCGTAAGAGGCTGTGTCAGGGCTGTGTGCGACATAGTCTAGCATTCATTATATGATTCGGCACGAAGATGCCAAGGGAGGATGTTAGCAGGTGGCCTTCCTCCGGGAGGATGTTGGCAGGTGGCCTTCCTCCAGGGATGATGTTAGCAGGTGGCCTTCATTCCTTCTACCGGTAGTAAAAAGGGACGGGTACGGAGGACGACTGATCATCGTGCCTCACGTATTCGGCAACAGTGAAAATCCCCAAAACTTAAAAGAAAGAATTGATAATGGTTTTCAGAGTTGTGTAATGAAAAAGGAAAATGGTATGAAATGATGGAATTGTTTTACAGTAAAAAGGGAAACTGATTTTATATTACTTTTATACATAATTGTTGTATAAAAGGAAATGGAAAGATTATATTGAGAGCTCGATTTTAAATGTTATATTACCCTGAGATATTATACTAAGATGACGTATTGATTATTATCTTGTTATAGAAAAGAACTGACATTATATTATCAATAAATAAGTGATTTCATATTGAGTAATCAGTAATAACTTGCTGAGCAATTCTTTCGCTCATTCTTGCTTGTTTTCAAATATTAACTTTTCAGTGGAAGGTAGCCGGACGAGGTTATCTGCATGGCTTAGATGAAGCGAGCAGTATGCCCTTATGAAGACGATATGATCTAGAAAGTTTAAATCTGGAGTAAGTTATATGTAAGTATATTGATGTGTAATATATATGTTACTTTGCATAATATAGTACTAGTTGCTGGTGTACTTCTCAACGAAGTTATACTAGTAGTAAGGAGTTGATTCTTGTTTCTAGCCCTATAACCTAAAAGATGCTTGGTGGTTGGGGTCTCAAATGATGTAACTTAATTATTAATGACTACAGGTGGTTTAATGTGATTAAACATGTGATTTGTTATTAAGGTTTTCCGTGTGACGACCAAATCCCTGACCCCGGATTTGGGGGCGTTACATCCACATAGTCTACTCAAAGAAGATGCATAAGATCATAGAAATTCATGTCAAATGTAAGAATAGGTTGGTAAACATGCTAAGCACACAAGAGCACATCTTTGAGACACAACCTGGGATATCCTATGCAAAAGCAGCAACTCACCGTTCACTCACAAAAATATTCACTCAAAACAAAGGGTAAGTGTTTCACTCAACTCCTAGTATCTAAATATGTTTGTGTATTAATTAATTAGAAGTGATAACCTTTGCAATAACTGGCCAAAGAATCTGGGCTTAGTACTAGGTTGTAAAAGGATTGATTCCTTTTCAAGCGGTTTTATCTCTTTGTTTTTATCAGGTCAGTTTGTGACTTTAGTTGATACATGTTTTTTTCTTACTTTCTAAAATCTCGTAGGTTTAAGTTTGGGTATTGGTTTTAACTATGTTCTTTTTTTCAATTTTATGGTTATTCATTTACCAAAGAAAATTCATTAAATTTTTAAAGATTGTGATACATATCAGCGATTTTGTAAGGTGTCACGTGCACATTCGGAGAGAAAAATTGCAAGGTACGTTAGGTTTAATGGTTATGAGCAGTGCAAGGCTTCCATTTTCATAATTAAATTATAATTGTTTCATTGTTGTATGTTATATACAAGTAAATCATAAAACGTGTTTTATTTAAATTAATTTATAATTTTTAAATTTTAGTGAAATTTATACTTTTAAAACGATTATTCAGATCACATTTCATTTAAAATATAAATAAGTAAATCTAACAAGTTTTTGAATTAATTAAATTTTACATAGATTAGTAAAGAAAAAATATTGAATTATTCTACCACTTAATATTCTATACTTGATAAAAATGTGATCAAATAATTTTGATCAAATATTAATAATAATTTACATATGACAAAATCTATAATGACATTTAATTAAGATAACATGAGTAATATTCACTCAATAAATTTCCCTTCATTGATAATTAAGTTATTAGATATGGAAATATGTGAGACGACATAGTAGGCGATATCGAGTAATCTTGTTGCTCTAAAAATTAAGCGTTTTAAATTGCAAGCGAACAATTTGTTTCGTTGTAAAATGTGAGATTTGTTCCACAAGGACTAAGTTTTCGCATTCCTTAATTTTCAACTTAATCGAACTAGGACAAGTGAATTTTTTAGAATTTGATTGAATTTTATACTAATTAATTAACAACTAAATTATTTTAAATTATTTAAAGCCAAACTAAATTAAAATTAGATTTTTGGAAAATTCGGTTTTATACTATTTAATTACTAAAAGTAAATCTATTTTTTACAAATTAATTAAAATTAAATTATTCTAAATTATTTAAAAATAAACTAAATTATCAAAAAAAAAAATTATTTACAGAAATTCTTAAAGAAAATTTTAGCATGAATTATAATCAATCGCAATTCTCAAAAAACCACAGCATAAAACTCAGTAAAAACAGTAACATGACGAAAGAAAAAACACAAATCTATTGAACTGAGTTAACTCGGCAGAAAATTAGACCAAAACAAGACAATAAAACTCAGCACACAAACAAAACGAGTCAAAAATAAAACAATCACTGAAAACTAAACCAGTGATCCTACAGGAAGCTTAAATCGAGTCTTGATTCGGTCAACACTGCAACTTAACCACTCGAACAACCAGCAAAGACAGTAAACCCAGACTATTGAAAAATAACTCGCACAAAATTTCGCATAAGACGGGAAAAAAAAACAAGCAACGCTCAAGAGAAAAACGGAACTGGACTATTGAAAACTTCAGCCAAATGACTCAGTACAAAATGCAGGAACTCAGAAACTCGCGGCAAGAACATCGAGGAACGATGATTAAACGACCCAATTCAAACAACGCTAAACCAACATTAAACAAATTTAGAACTCAGACAACGAACAAACAAATACAAGAACCCAGTAAACAACAACCGGAATCAGAATGAAACGAAGACAAGGACTCGGACACTCAGACTCGTTAACTCGGAATCACAAACAGCGAAACAAACTGAAGTGAAAAACACAGGTGAAGTTAAATACTAAATAATTAGACATTAAATGAACAGGAACAACACTAAATACTCTGAGAACACGAATTCAGTAGATAATTCAAAACAAGACGAAAAGGGAAGGAGGTTGTGAAATGAAGAAGAAAAAGTGAATGAGAAGGAAGGGGGAATTGATGTTGAACGAGAAGAAAAAAAAAGGAAAAGATAATTATATGGGTGTGTAATGAATTAGGAATGGGCTGGATTTTGTATTTGTGAGTTAACGAATAAAAACAGGGGACACAGGTTGGTTCGAATTAACCAGAAAATGAGACAGAAATTACAAACTGAAAATTTTGAAAAACTAATAATTTTTTTTAAAAAAGAAAATAAAGAAAATTAACTGCAAAATTAAAGTTACAATAAAACGAAGATTTGATTTGGAATTAAAATGGCCCACAATAAAATTGAGATTTAAAGGGGCAAAACTACAAATTAAAACTAATATTAAAACTACGAACAAGAAATTAAATTTCGTTACTTTCAACCCATAGTGGTTAGCTTTTCGCTACTTTGTCCACTACTTGGATTTACGAAAATAACGAAACAAGGCAACAATAACTAAAGAGCAAGAAAGGAAATTAAGGGAAATGAAATTGCATTAAAATTTAAAAAGAGTGTTTACAAGATTTGAAACTAAAGAAAATACAAGAAATTAAAACTACCCTAAAATCTAAGTTACTAAATACAAGGGGGTGAGGGGGTATTTATAGGATAGGAATTAGGGTTAAGAGGGGTGTTGGGTAAATCCCCACCATACATTTGTGGCGTGTGGTGATTCTTAGGGTTCTTGACCGGTTCGATTTCTAGGACGACAAAATCAACGGGAAAGAAAAAGTCACCTACTTTAATTAGCACGTCTTCAATAATCCCCTTAGGAACTTTGACAGAACGATCGGCTAATTGAAGTGTAACATTAGTTCTTTGAAGCTCTCCTAAACCTAGGGCTTGATAGACCGAAAATGGAAGCAAGTTCACACTAGCGCCTCACATGAAATTGTAGGACAACCGGGGTCCTTATATTTCACGGGAATTTGGTTCGAAAGAATTGAGCTCACTTGGGACGTCAAGAAGGCTTTCTTAGGGACGTGAGTAGTTCGCTTATGTGTGCACAAATCTTTTTGACATTTCGCATATGAAGGAATTTGTTGAATCGCGTCTAAAAGAGGGATGTTGACTTTGACTTGCTTAAAGACTTCTAAGATCTTGTCCATTAGGGCCATCTGTTTAGGAGAAATGAGTCATTGAGGGTAAGGAGCTTTTGGCTTAAAGACTCGTTCATTAGGTTCTTCGGGGACGGGTTTTGTCCCACTCGTTGATCCTTGTTCCGTAGAACTCTCGGGTTCAAGATTAGCGTTTGGCTCAGAATTTGATTCGTCTTCTTCGGGAGACTTGTCGCCGACATGATTTTCAACTTGCTTACCGGACCTTAAGGAAAAGACAGCGTTCACATTGTGAGGAGGTCTTTGATTGATAGGAAATTTAGGGTTTACCTCGGTTTGACTTGGAAGTTTGTTTTTCTCTCGTTCACAAATGGCGTTGGCTAATTTGCTCAATTGAACCTCTAACTTAGATATGGCTTGAGTACTAGCATTTAAAATTTGCCTATCTTGAGTCATGGTTTGCATGAAGGTCTGTTGAGATTGAGCCAAATTAGTTGTTGATTTTAGAAGCGCGTCGAGAGTCTTTTCCAAGGAATTAATTCTCTTATCCGACTCATGAAAGCCGGGTGGGTGGGTGGGCGGGTGCTTGATTTTGATAAGGAATGTGATTTTGAGTCGTGTTTGAAAAATGACCTTGGTTTGGATAGTTTGGCTTTTGAAAAGAAGGTGGTGGAGATTGGAAGTTTTGGCTTTGGTTCCACGAGAAGTTCGGGTGGTTCTTCCACCCGGGATTATAAGTCGGTGCAAATGGGTCATTCCGAGGCCTAGGTTGGAACATTGCGTTCACTTGCTCAAAATCGGGACAAGGTTGAGACTCAAAGTTTGAAGAATTAAATTTTGGGTACATAGACATAGGTGGGGGACTACTATGAGTTTCTAAAGCTTCGAGTCTCCTAGTAAGGGTGGCTAGCTTGGCATCGGTTGCAATATTGTTTCCAATTGAATGTAGACCCCTAGAAGAACTAGATGACTCGTTGGACTTGTGAGGTTCCCTACTAGACTCCCACAACATAGTCTTCTCGACTAATTCCTCGAAAAACTCCCACCCTTCGTCTTCATTTTTCTCCATGAATTTTCCTTGGCACATAGACTCTAACAACGCGGTTGTTGGACTATCTAGGGCCTCGTAAACAATCTTACAAAGCCTTCATTTTTCTATTCCGTGGTGGGGGCAGTCTGATAAGAGATTTTTAAAACGATCAAAATATTTCCAAAAAGACTCATTTTCCTTTTGATGAAATTGATTTATTTCGTTTGTAATCCTTGTAGTCTTATGGTTTGGAAAATATTTTTTAAGAAAAATTATCACAAATCCCTCCCACGTGGAAATAGAATTAACGGGTAGACTATACAACCATTTTTTTGCATTTTCTTTTAAGGCGAAGTTGATAAGTCTAAGCCTAATGGAGTCTTCGGTCAATTGTTGGAGTTTTTGTAGAGCACAAACCTCCTCGAATTCATGAAGGAAAATATACGGATCCTCACCATCACTCCCGGTAAACTTAGGTAACATGCTAATATGGTGAGCTTTGATCTCGAAATTATTACCATTTACGGGAGGAAGAGTGATGCACGAAGGTTGAGCGGAACGGGTGGGGTAGCAACGGTCCTTAAGAGACATGGCCATGTTTACTACTGGTTCGGAATTATCTAAAGACTCGGAATCAAAAGAGGAAGAAATCTCAAACGATCTCACTAGTCTAGAAGAATTATCCCTAATCCAAATAGTTCGCATAAA
Organism: Saposhnikovia divaricata; assembly: GCA_036435485.1. NCBI lineage: Eukaryota > Viridiplantae > Streptophyta > Magnoliopsida > Apiales > Apiaceae > Saposhnikovia > Saposhnikovia divaricata. The sequence continues at coordinate 48,482,784 of CM071595.1, read as the reverse complement.
CCATAAAAGGAAACACGTAGCAAGAAAGTGCGATAAAATAAACACACAAAAAGAAAGGGGTGAAAAATTAAAAGAAAAAAAATTATTCTAACCCTAGGGTTCCTTAATAAAAATAACTAGACCTTGCTCCTAACTTTAAGGGCTACCAAAAACTAGGTAAATCAATAATTATTCGAACCGGCTTGGCCAGGTAGGTGCAAGCATTGCCAAGAGGCTAAACACCGGCCTAGACACCAAAACCTTAATTGGTCAGGTCAGCTTTCGCTTTCCTAGACACCAAATGAGCGTGAGATTCCTAGGGAAAACGTCTAATTAATTTTATTAAAGGCTAGGTATGCAAAATGAGGGATTAAATCGTCTTTGGGCTAAGGAAAGAGTGAAGAAATCCCTTCCCTTATCTTTTGAGAGGTTTTGCCCTTAAGATTTATTTACAAAATGATGCAACAAACAAAGAGGTATAAAAAACTATAAACATTTATGGATGTTTTAAACTACGTGCTCTAACTAAAGAAAAGAAAGAATTTTAACGTACCTTGGGGTCCTCCAGCGATCACCACAATTTATAGGGTACGAAAAATTAAAAACAAGAAAGTAAAAATCTAGATGATGTGCCCTAAGTGATTAAATGCATGATGCAACAATTATGTAATTACAACTAATTTTTTTGGATTTTTAATTTTTAATTTTTTTTGTGATTTTTTTGATTTTTTATTTTTTGTGATTTTCTAAATAAAAAAACGAAAGAGGAGAGAGATACGGTTTACCCAAGCAAAGCTTCCAAAATTCCGAGAAAATTCTTCCGCTTTAATTCAAGTTCCCCGAATTTTCCTCCAAATTCCTCAAAAAAATGCAAACAAGAAAAAGGGTGAGAAAAGAGCTAATCCGAAAAATTAAAAGCTAAGGTGCGAAAAATAATTAGTCCACGGCAGCGGTGCCAAAAACTTGTTGCTCTAAAAATTAAGCGTTTTAAATTGCAAGCGAACAATTTGTTTCGTTGTAAAATGTGAGATTCGTTCCACAAGGACTAAGTTTTCGCATTCCTTAATTTTCAATTTAATCGAACTAGGACAAGTGAATTTTTGAGAATTTGATTGAATTTTATACTAATTAATTAACAACTAAATTATTTAAAATTAGATTTTTGGAAAATTCGGTTTTATACTATTTAATTACTAAAAGTAAATCTATTTTTTACTAATTAATTAAAATTAAATTATTCTAAATTATTTAAAAATAAACTAAATTATCAAAAAAAAAATTATTTACAGAAATTCTTAAAGAAAATTTTAGCATGAATTATAATCAATCGCAATTCTCAGAAAACCACAGCACAAAACTCAGTAAAAACAGCAACATGACGAAAGCAAAAACACAAATCTATTGAACTGAGTTAACTCGGCAGAAAATTACACCAAAACAAGACAATAAAACTCAGCACACAAACAAAACGAGTCAAAAATAAAACAATCACTGAAAACTAAACCAGTGATCCTACAGGAAGCTTAAATCGAGTCTTGATTCGGTCAACACTGCAACTTAACCACTCGAACAACCAGCAAAGACAGTAAACCCAGACTATTGAAAAATAACTCGCACAAAATTTCGCATAAGACAGGAAAAAAAAAAAAGCAACGCTCAAGGGAAAAACGGAACTGGACTATCGAAAACTTCAGCCAAATGACTCAGTACAAAATGCAGGAACTCAGAAACTCGCGGCAAGAACATCGAGGAACGACGATTAAACGACCCAATTCAAACAACACTAAACCAAGATTAAACAAATTTAGAACTCAGACAACGAATAAACAAATACATGAACCCAGTAAACAACAACCGGAATCAGAATGAAACGAAGACAAGGACTCGGACACTCAGACTCGTTAACTCGGAATCACAAACAGCGAAACAAACTGAAGTGAAAAACACAGGTGAAGTTAAATACTAAATACTTGGACATTAAATGAACAGGAACAACACTAAATACTCTGAGAACACGAATTCAGTAGATAATTCAAAACAAGATGAAAAGGGAAGGAGGTTGTGAAATGAAGAAGAAAAAGTGAATGGGAAGGAAGGGGGAATTGATGTTGAACGAGAAGAAAAAAAAAGGAAAAGATAATTATATGGGTGTGTAATGAATTAGGAATGGGCTTGATTTTGTATTTGTGAGTTAACGAATAAAAACAGGGGACACAGGTTGGTTCGAATTAACCAGAAAATGAGACAGAAATTACGAACTGAAAAATTTGTAAAACTAATATTTATTTTTTTAAAAAAAAAACTTAAAAACGAAAATAAAGAAAATTAACTGCAAAATTAAAGTTACACTAAAACGAAGATTTGATTTGGAATTAAAATGGCCCACAATAAAATTGAGATTTAAAGGGGCAAAACTACAAATTAAAACTAATATTAAAACTACGAACAAGAAATTAAATTTCGTTACTTTCAACCCATAGTGGTTAGCTTTTCGCTACTTTGTCCACTACTTGGATTTACGAAAATAACGAAACAAGGCAACAATAACTAAAGAGCAAGACAGGAAATTAAGGGAAATGAAATTGCATTAAAATTTAAAAAGTGTGTTTACAAGATTTGAAACTAAAGAAAATACAAGAAATTAAAACTACCCTAAAATCTAAGTTACTAAATACAAGGGGGGTGAGGGGGTATTTATAGGATAGGAATTAGGGTTAAGGGGGGTGTTGGGTAAATCCCCACCATACATTTGTGGTGTGTGGTGGTGAAATCTTAGCCATCTATTTGTTTCCTTCCCCCTTAAGCTTTGAAGAGTTGATCTTGGCCATACACTTCTCTAATGTGTTGGGATGATCTCCACCTTCCACTTGTCTTGAAATATTACTTTTGCTCCAAGCTCCTAATTCTTTTCCTTCTTTCATTTTTGGTCCTTTTTCTTCCTCTTTTTCCCTTCCTTGTTCTTTATTTATTTATTTTGCCATTTCTTTATTTATTTACGAATTTCCTGAAATGCAACAAAATAATTTATTAAATACGAGTTCAAGCAATAAATAGATAATAAAAATATTCAAAAATATGCACTTATCAAATCTTCTACTAAATAATTAAATTTTATCATACTAAATGAAAATTTTCAAAATTGTGAAAATATTATAACTATAATCTTTGAATCCCCTTTCAATTACAGTTGAAATAACTAAATTAAGTACACAAAGTCGATATTTAATTAATGCAATAAATATTAATAACTAAAAATGTACATATTATTTAGTATTTTATATTTGATGAATATTGTGATCAATTGTTTTAAAAACTTTTTTCTTAATAATTTAAAATATCTTTAATTTAAATTTTTCGTTAATGATAATAATAATTTTAATATAATAAAATGCGAGACATCGTCGTGAGACGATGTCGTGTAACATTTAAAATATAGATAAGTAAATCTAACAATTTTTTGAATTAATTAAATTTTACATAGATTAATAAAGAAAAAATATTGAATTATTCTACCACTTAATATTCTATACTTGATAAAGATGTGATCAAATAATTTTGATAAAATATTAATAATAATTTACATATGACAAAATGCATAATGACATGTAATTAAGATAACATGAGTAATATTCACTCAATATAATTAAGTTATTACATATGGAAAAATGTGAGTCGACATAGTGGGCGATATCGAGTAATATTCTTCTAAATTATTAAATTTTATCATACTAAATGAAAATTTTCATAATTTTGAAAATATTTCAACTATAATCTTTTAATCCCCTTTCAATTAAAGTTGAAATAACTAAATTAATTACACAAAGTTGATATTTAATTAATGCAATAAATATTAATAAATAAAAATGTACATATTATTTAGTATTTCATATTTGATGAATATTGTGGTCAATTGTTTTAAAAACTTTTTTCTTAATAATTTAAAATTTCTTTAATTTAAATTTTCCGTTAATGATAATAATAATTTTAATATAATAAAATGCGAGACATCGTCGTGAGACGATGTCGTGTAACATTTAAAATATAGATAAGTAAATCTAACAATTTTTTGAATTAATTAAATTTTACATAGATTAGTAAAGAAAAAATATTGAATTATTCTACCAGTTAATATCCTATACTTGATAAAGATGTGATCAAATAATTTTGATCAAATATTAATAATAATTTACATATGACAAAATGCATAATGACATGTAATTAAGATAACATGAGTCAATAAATTTCCCTTCATTGATAATTAAGTTATGACATATGGAAAAATGTGAGACGACACAGTGGGCGATATTGAGTAATCTTCTACTAAATAATTAAATTTTATCATACTAAATGAAAATTTTCAAAATTATGAAAATATTTTAACTATAATCTTTGAATCCCCTTTCAATTAAAGTTGAAATAACTAAATTAAGTACAAAAAGTTGATATATAATTAATGCAATAAATATTAATAAATAAAAATGTAAATATTATTTAGTATTTCATATTTGATGAAAATTGTGGTCAATTTTTTTAAAAACTATTTTCTTAATAATTTAAAATATCTTTAATTTAAATTTTTCGTTAATGATAATAATAATTTTAATATAATAAAATGCGAGACATCGTCGTGAGACGATGTCGAGTAACATTCTACTATATAAATATATAAACTAAAATTATATAAATATATAATTCTACTATATTATAATTAGCTTTAACTGGCTTTAGTAAAAAAAAATGTCAACTTTGTAATATCCGTAAATTTTCGAAATATATTTTGAGCCGAATTTTAGAGTTTCGTTTTAATTACTCAGCGGGAGAACAATGAAATATTTTTACTAAATATTTATATTAAATATTTTCATCATTATAATTGTCCCCCATTTTTATTTCTTTTAATTTAATAATTACCACCTACAAAAAAATCATAATTATGTAGGGTGACCACTAATTACCCCATAACAATTTGTTCCCCATTATTTTTTTTATAAACTGCATTATTGGTAATGCATTATGAATATACAGTTTAAAAAAATTATTATAGGAGCCCTGCATAATCATTGTACGTCAATAAATTGGTATTCAGTCTATATTGACAAACACAAAAACACCCATCTGTATGTTTCTTTCAAACACTCTCTTGTTAAGCTAAAAACACTCGAACTATACATCCATAAACAAAAACAGAGCACAGCTCCTGTCTCCTTCCCTTTCACCAAAATCTCAAAACCAATATACATACACCGAACAAAACACAAATCCATAATACACTCTTGTCTCTTCTTTTACCCAAAATCTATATCCAGTATATTCATAACCGAACAAACAAAAACCCAGGTAGTTACTTCTTTTTTTTTGTGAATTATTTTGACGATTTCGTATGGTAGAAACTGGTAAACTCGATGTGGTGCTTGGTTTTGTGTCGTGTTTTTTTTTTGTTTTTCCCATTGATTGCAGTCGGAGTAGGTAGCTAGGTGGGTCGACTGTGATGGTTGTGAATTGTGGTTGTAATTGGTTGGGTTGTTGGTTTTTGGTGAGGAGTCGAATTAAGGGGGAGGGGTATATCGGCTATAACAATCGAAGAACAGGGGGGGGCGATATTGCTGGGATTATAATCCATGGGGTGTTGTTTTCGGTTGGTTTTTGTGGTGGTTCGAAGTTGGAAGGAGTAACGGAGTAGAGTAGGGACGAAGAGGAGAGTGAGAGATGCAGGGGATGGAGTTTTGTGTGATGTTTGATTGGTGTGGTTGTTTTTAATCGGAGAGATAGAGTAGGGAGAGTCTTGGTTTTGTGTTGGTTGTACCGATGATGGTGATAAGAGAGGGTCGAGAGAGAGATGGAGAACAGAGAGATTAGAGGGAGAGAGATAGAGAAAAGAGAGAGAGAGAGAGAGAGAGAGAGAGAGAGAGAGAGAGAGAGAGGTCGTGGAAGAGAGTGATGCAGGGGAGGAAGAAACAGGTGGGGCCCACACGGTGGGACCCACATCGATGTGAAATTGCTGTTATTAACGTATTTTTGGTTCGTTATATTATAATAATCGGGATTTAATTGTTTCGTTAAAAATGGATTATTAATTAATTTGGTTAGTAATTAATAAGTTATCTAAATGGTTTAGTTAATTAATTAATTAAATAAGATTTTTGATGAAAGTTAGAATTTATTATTTATTAATTAAATAGGTGATATTATGTGATTTTGATAGTAAATTAGATATTTATTATTTTGCAATAAAAAGGGATTAACAAAATGGATTATGAATTTATTGATAAAAAGAAGAATATTTGTGAAATAAATAGAATAAAATATGTTTTATTTTGGAAAAGCTGTTTTAATATTTTCCGGTTTATTTTTATTAACCGGATCAAGTCAGATTTAATTTAGAGATTTAATACTTGTTTAGTAAATTAGAATTCTTTGACAATTAGTTTAAAAATGAGAATAATAAATATGGTTTTAAATTGAATAAAAACGGATGTTTGAATTTTTCATTTTGAGTAAGAATTTAGATTTCTAGAGATTAAAAATAGGATATATTCTCCAGATTTAATTCCTGTGTTTGAAGAAATATTTATTTATCCCGGAATTGATTTCTGTTATTTATTCCAGATATTTTATGAGATATTATATTATTATTAATTAGATTATCGGATCGGGAGTATTTTATTTTGAAGAATCGCTCACGTATTTCTGGTTGCCATTTTTAGAGAATAATCCCCGAGCCGTAGACCGAAGCCGAGTTCACGGGTAGAGTATAATTTTTTTTTATCTGCATTCATTTGCACTTCGAGATCGAGGCAAGTTCGTTCTTACCCTAACTTTTGGAAACTGTGAATTTCTGTTCGTGTTATTTATTTTCTTAATTATTTTTGAGATGTTATATATTGAGATTATCTGTTGCTCTATATGATGCAATAATTTCTTTTGAGAATTATAATCCCTATATGCGTAGAAACAATTTAATTGATATCGGGTCGATCTCATTAATTCGAGACGACTATTATTTTAATTCAGTGAAACTAATCTCATTCGTCCGAGATAGTTAAATTTATTCTTTTCGATTGAATTTATTGTACAAATTCCATCGTTATTTATTGATTATCTTTTAGTTAGTTCCTCGTTTGAACTAACCGATAGGAGTTCAAAATTATAATTGTTAAAGATTTTTATTCATCGATCAAGTGAAAAATATTCTATTTACACGTTCATCAATGTTGAGTATTATAAATATCGAGAAGTACTATTTGTTCAGTACGACTCCCAATTACTTTAATCTTAGGACTATTCTCATAGATTCGAGATAGTCGATTTTATTGTCAAGGTTTGGCATTTTGTTCATGTCAACCGATAAATTATTATTGAGGATTTACATCAGTCCATTGTTCGGATTGGTGGTGAAATTGAGTCATACTGGCAGTCCGCCAGATTTGTAAATATTTTCTGAAAGAGTTATCTCAAGTTATCTGTACCCAACTATTCGGGAATTCTGTATTCTACTGGTCAATTTTGGGCAAGAGGCCCTTTATAGAGAAAGAGAGACTCGTGTACCGTTTTACGGACCCGAGAATATTTAGGCATTCGTTGCCTTGGTTGAATTGATAACCATTATGATGCTAGCATTCATACATATATATTATAGTTGATATCGTATTGTAGCCGTGATCGGGCGAAGTGCGGTGTCATCGGAGGCCGGTATTCTTGGTTGGTTAGTTGATCGCCCCACCGAGATACGGAGAGGTGGAAGACCAGTTCATTCTTACATCATGAGTTATCAGAGTTATATCATATGAGTCTTTTGAGTATTCTGTTTTGAGATGAGTTTTGAGCCTTTCGAGTATGATATTTTTCAAGACAAATTTGAGCCAAATCACATTGTTACATTCGATATTAAAATTTTGAGTACTTATTTCGGTAAACCTTATTATATTTATATACCGAGCGAGAAGAGAACTTGCTGAGCACTATAGTTGCTCATTCTTGCTTTACAACATTTTGTTCAGCTGTCAAGACGGAGAAAGGCGAGACGTCCAGCCAGGGCTATAAAGGGAAAGGGAAAGCGCAAGGCTATGGCGACAACAACTAGAAGATCCAACTGGAATCTTTATATTTCTACTGATGTGAACCTTTGTAACATATTAATTCGAGATGTATCAAGTTGTTTTGTATTATACTGTGAAGACGATCTTGGACCTGCGGAGTGGGACATTTTATGCTCCGTTGTATTATATATTTTGCTTTGTGATTGCGTAACTTGTGCTACAGGATATTGAGACAATGTGACGACCCGGGTCCCCTGTCAAGGTGGATTTGGGGGCGTTACAGTTTTGGTATCAAAGCTTTAGTTATATTTTTAGGAATCGTACTTGGAGTATAACCCGATGCGAGCATTTAGAGATATAATACGAACCTAGAACTATAACGCGACGTGAGAATTTAGAGATATGATACGAAGTTGAGATTTTGGCACTAAGCGCCTTACGCCTTTATATATATTTATAGGCATAGCTAGTTGATTGAAACCTGACCGAGATTTTCGTACTTTTGTAGATGTCTACTTCCGGACCAGCAGATTTCCGTTCTACCCGAGATAGATCTCCTACACCTTACCCGCATGGACCACTTAGCTCAGGATCAGACAGTGACCCGTCTGAAGAGTTTATGCTGATGGATAGTGACACGGATGACTCTTCGGTTCAGATCCTTACACCTTCTCCTCCACATGTGATAGATTTAGTAGATTCTCCTGACCAGATCATTGAGATAGTCGATTCTCCTCCACCAGTGATTGATGTAGAGGCTCCTACCCCTGAGACGTTCAGAGTTGAGACCCCAGTGCCCGAGATTACGGATCCAGTTGATGAGAGCCAGCTTTCACCCGTCCGTATTGAGGTTGTACCTACCTTGTCAGCTCCAGTATCCGGAGTTGATGTACCTACAGGAGTAGCAGCTCTTGCTGAGTTGTTTACTTTACCTGTTCCCGTATATGCTTCGACGCCGACAGTCCCTACCGTGCCTGACTACATGTTTCCACCTGTCAGTGCCATGCCTGCTTGTGATACTACTCCTCCTGCACCTGCTATACATATCCCTGCTTCAGAGGTGATTATCTCATCTGCTCCACCTTTCCCAGCACAGCCAGTTGGTATGCCCACGCAGCCGAGAGGGGATCGAGGGCCTGTACCGTGGATGGTTCATGATTATCTTTTCCAGCAGTTTCGATGGGCATGGCTTCGTTATGAGGAGGTTTTTGCCACTAGAGATGCTATATTGCGATTACTGTCGGTCGACCCTACCACAGTTCATGGAGGAGGCAGCTTGCTTGTGAGGAATGTTCCTATGGAGATCGTACATCAGATCTCTATTGCTATTCTGACTGGGCTACAGACTGATCTCACAGCCCTACCATCCTCTAGTACAGGAGCCGTGGATCGCAATGCTGTTACAGAGTTGATTGCCAGAGCTATCGAGGAGTTCCAGGGACGCGTGGGTGAGATGTTTGGCCGTTGAGACCGTAGCTGATATTGTAGCTTGGGCTTGTTCTTGATGACCCACTTTCTATATAGTGATGCATTAGATTTGTTTGCATTATGGTGTTTATGTATGAGTTGGCTAGCTTGTATCAGATGTATGCATTAAACGTACCTTATGGTACCATGGTGGATTATATGTGGATATTAATATTTTTGCACCCTTACCTGTTTCAGATTTATTATTGTTGTTGCGCTTTAATAATAGTACTCCTGTATAAAAAAAAAAAAAAAAAAAAATTGTGACACATGAGATATATCTTCAGCATTTTCAGAAACTCGACATAAGATTTTAAGAGTTTACGTTACCAGCACCGATATTCTGTTATAATTTTACCTAGTTTGACCAAGCTCCTGTTTTCAATTTTAATAGAAAAAAAAATGGCACCAAAAAGAGGAAGACCCGCAAAGAATCCTCGTCCTCAACCCGAGGTGAATCCAGGGAATGAGGTTCCACCTCAGAACCAAGTTCCAAACCCGGAACCACAACTCGCTCGAGGTTCCAACCAAGAAAATAACCCGATGAGTCTACTTATGAACTTTCTTATTCAGCATACCCAGAACCCTCAGCCTCAGCTATACCAAAATATAGGAGGGAATCCACCTCCAGCTCAACTGACCCAAACTACTGTGAGTTTCAAATCATTCAAATCCTTGAGTCCACCTGAGTTTAAAGGTACCACTAACCCAGTGGAAGCTAGAATCTGGTTACGTGAAATAGAGAAAACCTTTGAGATCGTAGGGGTAGAAGAAGAAAAGAAAACCATTTTTGCAGCCTATATGTTAAAAGGTGAGGCGAATTATTGGTGGGAATCAAAGAGAGCAATGGAAGGGAACGTAGTCATACCCTGGACCAGGTTCACGCAGCTATTTTTAGAGAAATATTTTCCTAAATACTTGGAGAGCCAAATGGAGGTCAAGTTTCTGGAACTCAAGCAAGGCAACATGACTGTAGCTGAATACGAAGCCAAGTTTTCTGAACTCTCTAGGTTTGTGCCTTACCATGTGGATACTGACGAAAAGAGAGCTAAACGTTTCCAACTAGGGCTGAAGCCGTGGATCCAGAATCGAGTTGCGGTCCTAGAAATCACCAACTATGCTACTGTGGTTCAAAAAGCATCTATTGTGGAAAGTGGATCTGAGTTGTACTCAAAGGACAAGGATATGAAGAAAAGGAAGTTTCAGAATCGTGGAAATAATTTTGAGAGGAAGCCGGACGATCGGAATGGAAAGAGACCTTTTGTGAAGCGGGAAGACAAAAGCAATGATACAAAGAGAACTGAGAATCAAGACGCTAGGGGAAACAATCAAAGGTCCAGACCCACTCAAGCAGCCAATCTAATTCAAGGGAGGCCACCGCTACCCGAATGCAAAACGTGTGGAAGGAAGCACCCAGGACCATGTAATCTGGCCAGCATTGTTTGTTACAACTGTGGACAGAAAGGGCACTATTCTTCTCACTGCAAGGATAAGGCCGTTACTTGTTTCAATTGCGGAAAGAAAGGACATATTGCACGAGATTGCAAGTCACCACCAAAGGAGACAAATGCACCTAGACTCATGGCACCTCCCAGCAACAAGCCAACTGCTCGTACTTTCAACATGACGGTGAAGGATGCTATTGCTGATAGTGATGTGATTGCAGGTACACTTTTAGTCAATTCTGTAGATGCATGTGTTTTGTTTGATTCGGGAGCAACAAAATCTTTCATATCGGAGAATTTTAGGAATAAATTGGATATTCAGTCCGTACCATTAGGGGAGACATTGATTATAGAAGTAGCAAATCAGGAAAAAGTCCCTGTAGATAAGATATGTCCAGATTGTGGAATCGAAATCCAAGGACAACGTTTCGAAGCAGACCTTCTTTCTTTTAATTTAGGGGAGTTTGATATAATTCTGGGAATGGATTGGTTGACACGTTATGATGCCCAAATCAATTGTCGGCGTAAGTGGGTTAGTGTAAAGGGACCCAACGGCAAAAGAATACAATTCCGCGGAAGGAAACCTACTAGTAATTTTCTGACTTTGATTCAAGCGAAGAAACTACTAAGAAGTGGGTGTCAAGCCTACTTAGCTTATGTGGTTGACAACGAGAAGCAAGCCCCTGCCATTGATGAAATCCCTGTAGTAAATCAATTCGAAGATGTTTTTCCTGAAGAGTTACCTGGATTGCCGCCCGACAGAGAAATAGAATTCAATATCGATCTTGCCCCGGGAACTGCACCAATTTCCAAAGCACCATACCGAATGGCTCCAGTTGAGATGAAGGAGTTGGCTACCCAACTGCAAGAACTACTTGACAAAGGCGTAATCAGACCAAGTGTATCCCCGTGGGGAGCTCCAGTGCTGTTCGTGAAGAAGAAGGACGGATCTATGCGACTATGTATTGATTATCGTGAGTTGAACAAGATGACCATTAAGAATAAGTACCCCTTACCTCGAATCGACGATCTGTTTGACCAACTTAAGGGAGCTACATGTTTTTCAAAGATTGATTTGAGATCCGGCTATCATCAACTAAAGATCAAGCCTGAAGATATCCCTAAGACTGCCTTTAGGACCCGATATGGACATTACGAATTCTTAGTCATGTCTTTTGGATTGACGAATGCGCCAGCTGCTTTTATGGATTTGATGAATCGTGTGTTCAAGAGGTACTTGGACAAGTTCGTGATTGTATTTATTGATGACATCCTGATATACTCGAAGTCTCCTGAGGAACATGCTGAACACCTCCGTCTAGTTCTGGAAACGCTGCGGAAGGAAAAGTTATATGCGAAATTCTCGAAGTGTGAATTCTGGCTAAAAGAAGTTCAATTTTTGGGACACATTGTAAGCGGCGAAGGGATTTCTGTAGACCCCGCAAAGATAGAAGCCGTAGCAGATTGGGAGAGACCCAAGACTCCCACCGAAGTTAGAAGTTTCCTTGGTTTGGCCGGATACTATCGAAGGTTCGTGAAGGATTTCTCAAAGATAGCTACGCCACTGACTCGACTTACCAGAAAGAGTGAAAAGTTCGAATGGACCCCCAAATGTGAAGATAGCTTTCAAGAATTGAAGAAGAGATTGACTACTGCCCCGGTGTTGACCTTACCCGATGAGAAAGGCGATTTCGTAATTTACAGCGACGCTTCTCACAAGGGTTTGGGATGTGTTTTGATGCAACACGGAAAAGTAATAGCTTATGCCTCTCGGCAACTGAAGGAATATGAGTCCCGTTACCCTACTCACGATTTGGAACTTGCTGCTATTGTTTTCGCACTCAAGATTTGGAGACATTACCTTTACGGAGAGAAATGCGAGATTTACACGGATCACAAGAGCTTAAAGTATATATTCACGCAAAAGGAATTAAACATGAGACAAAGAAGATGGTTAGAATTGATCAAGGACTATGACTGCTCGATAAACTATCACCCAGGGAAGGCTAATGTTGTACCTGATGCATTAAGTAGAAAGGAAAGACTAAACCTGTTGACAACCTCAGAAGAATTGGTTAGAGAATTTGAGAAGATGGAATTAGAAGTCAAGGTCCCAGTCCAAAACAATGAAAGAGTTTACAGCATTCAGTTTCAACCAGAGTTACTTGAGAAGATTCGACGTTGTCAAGAACAAGTAATGGAAGAAAGAAGATCAGAGTTGACCGGAGAAGAATTTCTAAGTTCAAAAGATGAAAAGGGAATTAAGAGATTTGCATCGAGAATATGGATTCCTAATGTTACAGAGTTGAAGGAAGAAATTATGAGCGAAGCGCATAACTCGAGATATTCCATTCACCCAGGGAGCACAAAAATGTATCAAGACATCAAGTTGAATTATTGGTGGCCCAACATGAAGAGGGAGATTGCAGAATGGGTAAGTAAGTGTTTGACATGTCAGAAAGTGAAGGCAGAACATCAACGACCAAGTGGACTTCTACAACCTTTAGAGATACCCGAGTGGAAATGGGAGCATATTACCATGGATTTTGTCGTAGGATTGCCCCGAACTAGAGCCAGTCATGATGCGATCTGGGTTATCGTCGATAGACTCACTAAATCTGCGCATTTCCTACCAATTAGTGATAAGTATTCCGTTGAGAGATTGGTGAACATATACCTAAAGGAAATTGTAGTTCGTCACGGAGTGCCTGTTTCGATTGTTTCTGATAGAGATGCCCGTTTTACTTCACGATTTTGGAAAAGTTTTCAAGAATGTCTTGGCACGAAGTTAAATCTGAGCACTGCATATCATCCACAGACCGACGGACAAAGTGAAAGGACGATTCAAACAGTTGAAGATATGTTAAGAGCCTGTGCACTTGATTTTAAAGGAAGTTGGGATGAGCATTTGCCCCTAGTCGAGTTTGCTTACAACAACAGTTACCATTCGAGCATATGTATGGCACCTTATGAAGCTTTGTACGGAAGGAAGTGTAGATCACCGTTATATTGGGATGAAGTAGGAGAAAGAAAGATACTAGGACCGGAATTACTTCAACAAACTAAGCAAGCAACCGAGGTTATTCGAAAAAGGTTAGTTGCAGCTCAAGATCGACAGAGGAAGTATGCAAATCAAAAGAGGAAAGACAAAGCGTTTGAAGTGGGAGATAAAGTGATGTTAAAAGTTTCACCTTGGAAAGGAGTAATGAGATTCGGAAGGAAAGGCAAGTTAAGCCCCAGATATATAGGACCTTTTGAGATACTTAAGAAGATAGGACCACTAGCTTATCAGTTGGCCCTACCTCCAGACCTTCAGCATATCCACGATGTGTTTCATGTTTCTGCATTAAGAGAGTACCATTCTGATTTCAGGCACGTTATAACCTACGAACCAGTGGAAATTCGTCCAGATTTGACATACGAAGAAAAGCCAGTGGAGATCCTAGATTACAAAGTGCAAGAGTTAAGAACTAAGAAAGTAAATTTAGTGAAAGTACTTTGGAGAAACCACCAAGTTGAGGAAGCCACGTGGGAATTAGAAAGTGAAATGCGGAATAGATATCCGGAATTGTTTAGTACGTAGTTTTGATTCCGAGGACGGAATCCTATAAGGGGGGAAGACTGTAATATCCGTAAATTTTCGAAATATATTTTGAGCCGAATTTTAGAGTTTCGTTTTAATTACTCAGCGGGAGAACAATGAAATATTTTTACTAAATATTTATATTAAATATTTTCATCATTATAATTGTCCCCCATTTTTATTTCTTTTAATTTAATAATTACCACCTACAAAAAAATCATAATTATGTAGGGTGACCACTAATTACCCCATAACAATTTGTTCCCCATTATTTTTTTTATAAACTGCATTATTGGTAATGCATTATGAATATACAGTTTAAAAAAATTATTATAGGAGCCCTGCATAATCATTGTACGTCAATAAATTGGTATTCAGTCTATATTGACAAACACAAAAACACCCATCTGTATGTTTCTTTCAAACACTCTCTTGTTAAGCTAAAAACACTCGAACTATACATCCATAAACAAAAACAGAGCACAGCTCCTGTCTCCTTCCCTTTCACCAAAATCTCAAAACCAATATACATACACCGAACAAAACACAAATCCATAATACACTCTTGTCTCTTCTTTTACCCAAAATCTATATCCAGTATATTCATAACCGAACAAACAAAAACCCAGGTAGTTACTTCTTTTTTTTTGTGAATTATTTTGACGATTTCGTATGGTAGAAACTGGTAAACTCGATGTGGTGCTTGGTTTTGTGTCGTGTTTTTTTTTTGTTTTTCCCATTGATTGCAGTCGGAGTAGGTAGCTAGGTGGGTCGACTGTGATGGTTGTGAATTGTGGTTGTAATTGGTTGGGTTGTTGGTTTTTGGTGAGGAGTCGAATTAAGGGGGAGGGGTATATCGGCTATAACAATCGAAGAACAGGGGGGGGGCGATATTGCTGGGATTATAATCCATGGGGTGTTGTTTTCGGTTGGTTTTTGTGGTGGTTCGAAGTTGGAAGGAGTAACGGAGTAGAGTAGGGACGAAGAGGAGAGTGAGAGATGCAGGGGATGGAGTTTTGTGTGATGTTTGATTGGTGTGGTTGTTTTTAATCGGAGAGATAGAGTAGGGAGAGTCTTGGTTTTGTGTTGGTTGTACCGATGATGGTGATAAGAGAGGGTCGAGAGAGAGATGGAGAACAGAGAGATTAGAGGGAGAGAGATAGAGAAAAGAGAGAGAGAGAGAGAGAGAGAGAGAGAGAGAGAGAGAGAGAGAGAGAGAGAGAGAGAGAGAGAGAGAGAGAGGTCGTGGAAGAGAGTGATGCAGGGGAGGAAGAAACAGGTGGGGCCCACACGGTGGGACCCACATCGATGTGAAATTGCTGTTATTAACGTATTTTTGGTTCGTTATATTATAATAATCGGGATTTAATTGTTTCGTTAAAAATGGATTATTAATTAATTTGGTTAGTAATTAATAAGTTATCTAAATGGTTTAGTTAATTAATTAATTAAATAAGATTTTTGATGAAAGTTAGAATTTATTATTTATTAATTAAATAGGTGATATTATGTGATTTTGATAGTAAATTAGATATTTATTATTTTGCAATAAAAAGGGATTAACAAAATGGATTATGAATTTATTGATAAAAAGAAGAATATTTGTGAAATAAATAGAATAAAATATGTTTTATTTTGGAAAAGCTGTTTTAATATTTTCCGGTTTATTTTTATTAACCGGATCAAGTCAGATTTAATTTAGAGATTTAATACTTGTTTAGTAAATTAGAATTCTTTGACAATTAGTTTAAAAATGAGAATAATAAATATGGTTTTAAATTGAATAAAAACGGATGTTTGAATTTTTCATTTTGAGTAAGAATTTAGATTTCTAGAGATTAAAAATAGGATATATTCTCCAGATTTAATTCCTGTGTTTGAAGAAATATTTATTTATCCCGGAATTGATTTCTGTTATTTATTCCAGATATTTTATGAGATATTATATTATTATTAATTAGATTATCGGATCGGGAGTATTTTATTTTGAAGAATCGCTCACGTATTTCTGGTTGCCATTTTTAGAGAATAATCCCCGAGCCGTAGACCGAAGCCGAGTTCACGGGTAGAGTATAATTTTTTTTTATCTGCATTCATTTGCACTTCGAGATCGAGGCAAGTTCGTTCTTACCCTAACTTTTGGAAACTGTGAATTTCTGTTCGTGTTATTTATTTTCTTAATTATTTTTGAGATGTTATATATTGAGATTATCTGTTGCTCTATATGATGCAATAATTTCTTTTGAGAATTATAATCCCTATATGCGTAGAAACAATTTAATTGATATCGGGTCGATCTCATTAATTCGAGACGACTATTATTTTAATTCAGTGAAACTAATCTCATTCGTCCGAGATAGTTAAATTTATTCTTTTCGATTGAATTTATTGTACAAATTCCATCGTTATTTATTGATTATCTTTTAGTTAGTTCCTCGTTTGAACTAACCGATAGGAGTTCAAAATTATAATTGTTAAAGATTTTTATTCATCGATCAAGTGAAAAATATTCTATTTACACGTTCATCAATGTTGAGTATTATAAATATCGAGAAGTACTATTTGTTCAGTACGACTCCCAATTACTTTAATCTTAGGACTATTCTCATAGATTCGAGATAGTCGATTTTATTGTCAAGGTTTGGCATTTTGTTCATGTCAACCGATAAATTATTATTGAGGATTTACATCAGTCCATTGTTCGGATTGGTGGTGAAATTGAGTCATACTGGCAGTCCGCCAGATTTGTAAATATTTTCTGAAAGAGTTATCTCAAGTTATCTGTACCCAACTATTCGGGAATTCTGTATTCTACTGGTCAATTTTGGGCAAGAGGCCCTTTATAGAGAAAGAGAGACTCGTGTACCGTTTTACGGACCCGAGAATATTTAGGCATTCGTTGCCTTGGTTGAATTGATAACCATTATGATGCTAGCATTCATACATATATATTATAGTTGATATCGTATTGTAGCCGTGATCGGGCGAAGTGCGGTGTCATCGGAGGCCGGTATTCTTGGTTGGTTAGTTGATCGCCCCACCGAGATACGGAGAGGTGGAAGACCAGTTCATTCTTACATCATGAGTTATCAGAGTTATATCATATGAGTCTTTTGAGTATTCTGTTTTGAGATGAGTTTTGAGCCTTTCGAGTATGATATTTTTCAAGACAAATTTGAGCCAAATCACATTGTTACATTCGATATTAAAATTTTGAGTACTTATTTCGGTAAACCTTATTATATTTATATACCGAGCGAGAAGAGAACTTGCTGAGCACTATAGTTGCTCATTCTTGCTTTACAACATTTTGTTCAGCTGTCAAGACGGAGAAAGGCGAGACGTCCAGCCAGGGCTATAAAGGGAAAGGGAAAGCGCAAGGCTATGGCGACAACAACTAGAAGATCCAACTGGAATCTTTATATTTCTACTGATGTGAACCTTTGTAACATATTAATTCGAGATGTATCAAGTTGTTTTGTATTATACTGTGAAGACGATCTTGGACCTGCGGAGTGGGACATTTTATGCTCCGTTGTATTATATATTTTGCTTTGTGATTGCGTAACTTGTGCTACAGGATATTGAGACAATGTGACGACCCGGGTCCCCTGTCAAGGTGGATTTGGGGGCGTTACAAACTTAACCAATTTAGTGGAATATTATTAAAAAGTATATTGTAAATTGTATTTTATTTAAATAAATGTAAATTTAATTTTTTAAGTCCAAAAACATGTATTAATTCTTTTAAATTAAATAAAAAATAAAATATTACTGATTATTATAAATCATGACTATAAATATTAGTATGGAATATTTATTAAAACAATCATAATAGCACAATTTATATGTTAAATTAGTCTGAATTAATTTAATAAAATATAAAATATAATAAAATTATAAGTAGCTCACGTAGCGGACAAAGTACCCTAATCTGGTTCAATAGTAAATGTTTGCAACCTAAGAAAAAGATAAGAAGATTACAAGGTTCTCAAATAATTTCTTTTTCTTTTTTACTTTCTTTAGAACTAAAAAGAAAACAACATTAGCTCCAAAATTAGACAAAGAAAAAACAAAATAGGCAGATAAATCACACTACTTGACTTCACCAAATGTGGTAAGTTCATGGAAGAATATAAAATATTAATGTTCAGTAAATGACCTTTTTTTTTGATAAAATCGTACTTGCATTAATATTTCTCAGAATCAAGCATACACATGATAAAATTCAGAACAAAAACATTCCACCCTGTATGAATATGTCGCCCTCGCTAAGTTATGAACTACAATATTCGCAGACCTATGTATCTAACACACTAACACTTCATTAAATTGTTTATCCATAACCGTACAATCCTCCAAGATCATATGATCAAGCACCAATACATTTTATTCCAAGATATCTAAGATCATCTTCTGTCTTCCGCCTATCATAAGAATTTGAAGTAGGTTTTTGATAGGATTGATTAAAATGATTCGTTAAAATTTGTGTTATGCTTCAATGGATTGAGTGATTGCCTATATTATATTTTGAAATAGTATAATATAATTTTAAATAATATCTTTTTAGTAAAAATTAAAATTTAAAAAAATACATTGCTACTAATCTATACTATTATATAAAAATCGAAATATTAAAAGTTTGGTTGGTACGGTACCTATTGATTTTACTTATTTACCCTTACTTAATTATAGATAAAATCTTTATTACTAATTAATTAATTTCCTTTTCAAAATAAATATATTACCTTTCCTATTTTTCACTAACTAATTAATTTCCTTTTTCAGGTAAAAACAATATCTTTTATATTTTATCTAACTAAAATTTCTCCTTTCTTAAAAACACTACGAGCATTTTTTTTTAATAAAATAACATAATTATATTATAATTATAATCACTATTAACTAATCAATTACCTTTTTCAGCCTGAACACGTTACATTTTCTCTTTTCTGTAACTAAAATATCTCTTTTTCCTATTATATCACGGGTGTTTCTATTTAATAAATTAAAATAATAATATAATTCTAATAATTACCGATTATTTTTTTCAGCTAAAACGTATCATCTTTTCCATATTTCATAAATAAAATTCCTTTTTTATAGAAATATCACGGACAACATTAATTTCTCACTTTCGAAAGACACTACAATCAATTTAATTTAGTAAAATAACATAAATTAAATTATAATTACTATAAACTAATCAATTACCTTTTCACCTAAAATAGGCCACCTTTTTAATTTTCACATTACCTTTTCTATTTTCTCTAACTAAAATCTCTCTTTTTCAATTACATCACGGACGTTTCTATTTAATAAAATAAAATAATTATATTCTAATATTAATAATTAAGCAATTAATTTGTTCAGGTAAAACGTATCATCTTTTCTATATTTTCTAACTGAAATCCTTATTTTTGTAAAAATAACACGGGCAGCATTATTTTCTCCTTTTCTAAAAACATTACGAGCAATATTATTTAGTAAAATAACATAAATAAATTATAATTACTATAAACTAATCAATTACCTTTTTCACCTAAAACATGTTTCCTTTTTAATTTTCTCTAACTAAGATCTCTCTTTTCCCAATTAAATCACGGGCATTATATTTATTAAAATTAAAAAGTAATTTTATAATTACTTATAATTAACCGATTACCTTTTTCAACTAAAATTTATCATCTTTTCAATATTTTCTGACTAAAATTTCTTTTTTTTCTAGAATTATCATGGATAACATTTATATAATTCTTATCAAATCATCTTATTGGAAAATTTTAAGCCACCAAAATTTATATTTTAAAAAAATTAATTCAAATTAATAAAAAAATCATATAATATTAAAAAAATCCATGCATCGCACGGGTTTTAAGCTAGTTAATTTTAAATTGTGGTAATATATTTTAGAAATTTAAATTAAAAAAATTATTCTTATTTTAAATATCGATAAGCAAAGGCCAATGACTATAATTTTTAACTAATGAAAAAAGTGTGTTGAAGAGGTAAAGTTCTGAGAAATTGGCTAAAGGGTAACATGGATTGAAGATGCTCTCGGACAACTTTTAAGAGTCACTCCAACTGCAACAAAGTGCAATTGACTCTCAATAGGGTGTTCATCAATTCGCACAAACCGCACAAACCATCCATCCCGCACCCCGCACCACACCACACCGCTCTGCGCAGTTTAAATTTTTCGTGGTGCGATCGTGGTTTGCATTTTAGTCAAACCGCGCGGTGCGGTGCGGTTTGTGGTTTGGGAATTTATTCTTGCGATTCAAACCGCACCGCACCGCATATTATATAATAATAATATATTTATAAATATATATATATATATATATATTTGTCAAGGACATGGATGTGTTTTGGCCAGGCCTACAGCCCTACATGAAGAAATAGAAGATGCACTGATGCAGGAGTAGTCAAATTGATTAAGAAAAGAAAACAATATCATTTTGTTATATCTTTTTGTTAAGCCTTGTCCTTGAGAACTTAGAGATAATTTAAGATGTATTTCAAACTCTAAACTTATATTTCATTTTGGTTTACAACTTTATTATTATGTATTTGTTAATTTTTAAATCAATTCTGTTTTGTCGAATGAATTGAGTGATTAATGAAGTTCGAATTCTTTCTGGAAAAAAAAAATGAAAGATACTATATTATTAAAATAATAAAATTTGAAATTGGTAAACCACCCGCACCGCACCGCTCGCATTTTTTGTAGTGCGGTTTATGTGGTTTTAATTTTACGTTGTGCGATCGCGGTTTGAAAATTTGTTCAAACCGCATGCGCGGTTTGGTTTGCGGTTTGAGGAAAAAACCACACCGCCCGCACCGCGAACACCCCTAACTCTCAATCTATCTTGAAGTCAAAATTTCACCGATACATTCGCCACTAACTACTACTCCTTCCTAACTAATACTCCCTCCGTCCTTTTGATTTGTTATCATTTTTTTGTCACTTTCTAACACGTATTTTAAGATGAATTTTAAAGATAGTTTCACAACTTATTTTTAAAAAAATTTCTTAGTATAAAATAGGATTGTTCTATTTTTATACAAAAAAAAAATCAAAAATAAATTATGAAACTATTCTTAAAATTCACCTTAAAATACGTACCAAACACCCTATTTTAAAATAATAACAAATCAGAAGGACGGAAGAAGTTCATTTACTAGAGTAGAAACAAGAACAGAACAATTTTGATGACCTACAAGAGGGTTCTCGGTCACTGGCAAATTGCCGGTAACCCCTTTTACATAACAAACGGTTCCTGCACCATTGATCCAATGTTTGAGGTTTAAAAAAATTCGCTGCATATTTTAGAAATTTTCCGCGATACGAATAAATTACTAAAATGTTCTCCCTTATTTTCACACCAAAAATTTATTGTACACATATTACAGAAATTTTCTCCGATACGTGACGGATCATTTACCACAATAAATATTTGTCCTGACCGGACCCCTACAAGAAATGAAAAACTTTGATTAGAGATACAGTTAAAGTTTTCTTACACAATAAGTACTATACTGTTAAATGCATAGGCATTAGCTTCATGATTTTGAGTATTTTTTAGTTCAAGCTGATGACGTAAGTGCTATAACTCATGTTTTGGTTTCCATTGGTAAAGAAATATGTAGTTTCATGTTTAGGTTTAAGTTTTAATTTTAATGGATCAATTTATGTTGAAAAAATTGAGTTGTTATGCAATATTGGGAGTATTTGGGTGAACTTTTTTCCAGAATAAGTCAACTTATTTTAAGACAAAGTTAGAGATTCCTAACATTCCAACTTATTTTCCAACTTATTTTTTGCAACTTATTGAATCTCAAAGATACATTAAACATTTGTATTAAAAAAAATTATTAAAATATAAAATTTTTACCCGAAAATAAGTCATAAGTCGATATAATTAAGCTATGCCAAACAGGCCAATTAATACACCTGTTTGGCTAATAAGTCCTTATAAAAAATAAGGACTTATTTTCGGTTAAAATTTCAAATTTTGATACTTTTTTCTGGATATAAATATTTAATGGGTGTTTATTATTACTTATTTAGAAAAAAAAGTTACTTATTTCCAGAAAAAAAAGTACATATTTACATACTTTTTTTCCATGAAAAAAGAACTTATAAGTTACTTATAAATTAAGCCAAACGGCAAAAAATTAGACTAACCTTTATCTGTGTTTAAGCTATGGAATGACTATTTGTGAAATTGAGTAATTTTTCGGTTTATTTTTAATATTTATTATTACTCTTTTTAGATAACTTATTCTATATTAGAAATATACATAAAAATTTGATAACTTGTATTATATTTACAGATAGGCCTGTCAACGGGTCAGATTCGGATCGGATTATACTAAATCCATATCCGAATCCATTAATATTTTTCGGGTTCGGATCGGATCGGATTAGGGGCGGATATTTTTTAGTCCGATCCATACCCGATCCGTTCGGGTTTCGGATTTTCGGATCGAAGGTCCGACCCGTTTAATTAAAAAAGGAAAAATATGCAAAATTATAAAACTGATATATTCAGATTTAAAATTCCATAAATTCATTTGATTTGGTAATTTAACGGTCAACTAGTATTTTGATTAGTACTTTGACTTGTATTTAAATTTTTAGATGTTAATCGAAAAGTCTATATATTTAAAAAAATTATATTATATATGATAAATAAAATATATATATAATATATACTAAATACTAAATATTATATATTATATAATACATATAAATAACAAATATAACATATATTATATATTATTTATATAATTTAGTATAGATAAGTAGATATATTTTTTATATTATATATTATTTATATTATATATAATATATAAAAAAATATTTAATATATAAATATATTCGGATCGGATCGTTAACGGATCGGATCATGCTAAATCCATACCCGCTCCTTATCGGATCGGATTCTTATCGGATCGGATCCTTATTGGATCGGATATTTTTTTGAAGGATCCATACCCGCTAATTTCGGATTGGATCGGATCGGATCGGATCGGATTCTTGATCCATTGACAGGCCTATTTACAGATATAGATAAAAATTAACTCATTTACTACCATGATTCAACCTAAAATAATGTAAGCCGCTGTATTAAGTACAATTTATTCGCAAACATACTCGTTAATGCTGCTTTTATTTCTTTTATTTCTATTTTTTTTAATTTTGCATCAACATTTTACAATCTTTTTTCCAACCCAATTTTTTGTAAATTAACATTTATTACGAGTGTTACTAGTAATTACAAAATATATTATAATAAACTTTTTAATTAAGAGCCTTCCAAAATAATACCCCTGCAAAGGAGCACCTTCCAAAATAATAAACTCTTTAATTAAGAGCCATCCAAAATAATACTCCTGCAAAGGAGGACCTTCTAAAATAATAAACTCTTTAATTAAGAGCCTTCCAAAATAATGTATAACGAAGATTACACCTAAAATCTTGAAAATCTTCTCAATTTAAATTCTGCCCAGAACTGTTTTTGACGTTTTTGACCTTGTAAAAAAAAATTTCTTCAAAAACACAAAACACGAAAGTTGTAGATAACGAAAAGATCTTTCCGACAATATATGGCTCATCAAAAACAGACTTATAACGAATCGGGAATCTAGTAAAACGTCTGCTGATTGATTTCTTGATGCTGAAAAACGAGATCTGATTGTTTTTTGTGATTTCGAGAGTAGATCAAGATATAATCTGAGAAAACTCAAAGAACGAAAGTTATAGACAATTTAACAAGCTTTCCGAATTATTAAAAATCATCGAAATCCGACATGTATTGAATTTACTACGAATTTTATAAGATAATTAACTTGTATGGACAAAATCACAAGAAAACTTATATTAATTCGGAATAGATCCACCGCCTCCACCGCTTAGCTCCTCCATTACAGCAGCTCCAGATCCATAATAACCCCCCATGCGTATGAATTGATTGTCCTCCACAATCAAAAATATATCCCCTCCTTCTAACGCCAATTGTTAACGGAGGAATTTGGTGATAACAAATTTCGGAGGTTGCTGGAATAACGAAATCATGAAAATAGGGGGATTTGGGATTTTGAATCATGAAAATAGGGGGGGGATTTTGGATGTTTGGGGCTGGACTTGAGAGGTGTCTCGACTTGTTAGATGTGTCGGATCCTTTTTCAAGATGCCTGCGTACTCTATATTTATAGAGATCAAGCCAACGCAGTTCTGTTAAAAGGATTGGTTTTTAATCCCTATGATTGTTAAGGGATGTATTTTGGGAATTAATAGATTTTATCTCTTTGAATTATATTCGCGTTGGGATACCTTCCTGATTTAAAGGATATCGTTTAGAGATATTTTCTATCATAAATTGGAGATAATTCCTCGTTTTAGAGAGAGGAAATAATTAACTTGGGGATTAATTTAATTATTATTAGATTCATATTTGGAAATTTGGTAGATATTAGAGGCAACCGAAAATATGGCGAAATAATAATATTTTTTTTTGTTGAATAATTAGTTTCTAATCAAATTTTATGATGTCGTTACGTACATATGACCTCAAATATCTTTTTGTCGATAATATAAATATAAGTTAAAGAAGTGCACCGATAATTTTTAAAATATGAAATCATCAATCATCAATATATCAATATATAAAGGAGGATAGCGGGAGTTTAGGTGGCGCTCTAAGATCGTCTCAATCTATTTTTCTAATTTTCTAGAATTTTAGAATTTTAAACACTAATAAATATAAAAATATCAATTAACATATTAGAAGTAGAATAGGTGTTCGAACTTATAGAGGAGAAGAGTTCGAATTTATAGGGAATACATATGATTAGAAATTGTATTGGAAGTATAATAAGTATTTCTAAGGCATACGATTAAAAATTCTATTGTAGAATAGGAGTTCGAATTTATAGAAAAAATATATAAATAAAAGTTCTACTAGAAGTAAAATAGGTGTTTGAATATATAGAGCAAACATATAATTAAATATTTTATAGAAGTGCGATCTTCTTAAATTATATATTTTTATATAAGTTAATTATACTTATATTAAGAAAATTTATACATAAATCCAATACTATTGTCATATAAAAGTCACCGTATTTAAAAAGAAAAGAATTGATGTGTTAAAATAATAAAAGAACAATCTCACGGAGGAATCCTAAATAAATACAGGAGTATCTATAATATAAAGATAAAATAAGATGTGTTTTTATTTTCTAAAACTCCAAAAATTTTAGAAAGTCTAGAGAAAGTATAAATTGGAATTCACTCTATTTTTTAGGTTTTGATTTTAAGGAAAAAAAATTGTTGTGTAAGATAAGTATCATCAATATTATAATGAAGTTGGAATTTCGATCTCATACGAGAGCGGCTCGAAACGTGTTTAACGGGAAGACGGCTCACTATAAAAGATTGTACTAGCTATTAAAATATCATATTAATGTTATAAATTTTATTCTATTTTTAGGATTTGATTTTTATGGATAAACATTATCATACAAGTAATATATGTAAAAGTTAGGTTTTTGGTCTTAACGAGAGAGCGGATCAATAGTAATAACCGTGTTTAACAAGAAAGCAATTCATTAGATAAGTCCGTATAAAAGAAGTTTAAATATATAAGTAATACATAAAATAAAATGTTTTATTGGAAGTAGAATACGAGGACGGTGGAGACATCTTATACGATTTTTTAAAGCTATACATCTTTTTTCCTAGAAATCCTTTATTTTAACTTTTTTATACAAGTTAATTATAATTGCATTACAAAAATATATCCATAAATGTAATATTATTCCCGTAACGAAAAGTCTTCATATTTTAATTTTTTTATGTTAAAATAACAGAAAGACATTCCCATGCGGAAACTGTAAATAAATACAAAAATATCTATAATACAGAAAATATAAGATGTATTTTCATCTTTTAAAACTCCATAAATATTAGAAAGTTTAAACAATATAAAAATTGAAATTTACTCTCTTATATAATGAAGTTAGAATTTTGGTTTCAAATAAGAGCGGCTTGAAACGTATTTAACAGGAAGACGGCTCGCTAGAAAAGATTGTATTAGCAATTAGAATTTGATACCGAAGTTATAATTTTTTTTTATTTTTACTGTTCGATTTTATGGATAAAAAATATTATATAAGTCTTTATAATATATGTTAAAGTTGGGATTTCGGTTTTAACGAGAGAGCGGCTCAATCGAAAGAATCGTATTTAACAAGAAATCTATTCATTACAGAAGATTATTTAATTATTAAAATTTAATATTAATATTATAAATAAACGTAAATGTATTGAATTTTTAAAAAATATTGTAATGCCGCCGCGAAGCGCGGCTTTATCAACTAGTATGAAAGAAATGACGATTATAAACTTAATAATTAATTTATAATTTATTCAATTAAAACACAATATATATTATTCCCTTGGTTTTTTACTTTTTAACAAATTAAAAATTGGGAAGAGTTTGAACGTGTACTCACAAGTGTTTATCTTATTATCGCTATCGATTTTAAGTTTTTTGAAAGAAAAAATTAAGCAAATACTCACAAGTGTTTATATGTTATATGCAAAATATCATTTTTAAAATTTTGATATTATCAACACATTTTAGATGAGTATAGACCCTTCTACTTTTACCACTGCTGGGATTCGTCCAGAAAAGCGAAGAAAGAACATGACATATAAAATAATAAAAGAAATTCCAGAAAAGCAAAAAAAGAAAAGAACATTACATATAAAATAATAAAAGAAATTTATAAGGATAACAAAACATAATCAAATCAATTATCCAAATCTTTCGCTAGGTTTTATAACTAGATAAATACTAGTTGATAAAGCCGCGCTTCGCGGCGGTGTTACAATATTTTTAAAAAAATTCAATACATTTACGTTATATTATATTATTAATATTAAATTTTTATAATTAAATAATCTTCTCTAATGAATCAATTTCTTGTTAAATACGATTCTTTCGATTGAGCCGCTCTCTCGTTAAAACGGAAATCCCAATTTTTAACATATATTATAAAGACTTATATAATATTTTTTATCTATAAAATCAAACCGTAAAAATAAAAAAAAAATTATGATTTCAGTATCAAATTCTTAAAGCTAATACAATCTTTTCTAACGAGCCGTCTTCCCGTTAAATACGTTTCGAGCCGCTCTTATTTGAAACCGAAATTCTAACTTCATTATATAAAGAGAGTAAATTCCAATTTTTATATTTTTTAAACTTTCTAATATTTATGGAGTTTTAAAAGATGAAAATACATCTTATATTTTCTGTATATTATAAATATTCTTGTATTTATTTACAGTTTTCGCATGGGAATGTCTTTCTGTTATGTTAACATATCAAAAAAAAGTTAAAATACTAAGACTTTTCGTTACGGGAATAATATTACATTTATGGATATATTTTTGTAATGCAGGTATAATTAAATTGTATAAAGAAGTTAAAATAAAGGATTTCTAGGAAAAAAGATGTATAGTTTTAAAAAATCGTATAAGACGTCTCCACCGTCCTCGTATTCTACTTCCAATAAAACATTTTATTTTTTGTATTAATTATATATTTAAACATCTTTTATACGGTCTTATCTAATGAATCATTTTCTTGTTAAACACAGTTATTACTATTGATTCGCTCTCTCGTTAAGACCAAAAACCTAACTTTTACACATATTACTTGTATGATAATGTTTATCCATAAAAATCAAATCCTAAAAATAAAATATAATTTATAACATCATATGATATTTTAATAGCTAGTACAATTTTTTATAGTGAGCCGTCTTCCCGTTAAACACGTTTCGAGCCGCTCTCGTTTGGGATCTAAATTCTAACTTCATTACATATTATTGATGATACTTATCTTACACAACAATTTTTTTCCTTGAAATCAAAACCTAAAAAATAGAGTGAATTCCAATTTATACTTTCTCTAGATTTTCTAAATTTTTTGGAGTTTTAGAAAATGAAAACACATTTTATTTTCTCTTTATTTTATAGATACTCCTGTATTTATTTAGGATTGCTGCATGAGATTGTTCTTTTACTCATTGTTCTTTTATTATGTTAACACATCAATTCTTTTCTTTTTAAATACGGTGACTTTTTTCATGACAATAGTATTGGATTTATGAATAAATTTTCCTAATATAAATATAATTAACTTATATAAAAAATATATTTTAAGAAGATCGTACTTTCTATAAAATATTTAATTATATGTCTGCTCTATATATTCAAATACCTATTCTAGTTCTAGTAGAACTTTTATTTATATATTTTTTCTATAAATTCGAACTCTTATTCTCTATAAATTCGAACTCCTATTCTACTTCCAATAGAACTTTTAATCGTATGCCTTATAAATACTTATTATACTTCCAATAGAACTTGTAATCATATGTCTTTCCTATAAATTCGAACTCTTCTCCTTTATAAATTAGAACACCTATTAGTTCTAGTAGAACTTTTATTTATATATCTTTTCTATAAATTTGAACTCTTATTCTCTATAAATTCGAACTCCTATTCTACTTCCAATAGAATTTTTAATCGTATGCCTTATAAATACTTATTATACTTCCAATAAAACTTCTAATCATATGTCTTCCCTATAAATTCGAACTCTTCTCCTTTATAAATTCGAACACCTATTCTACTTCTAATATGCTAATTGATATTTTTATATTTATTAGTGTTTAAAATTCTAGAAAATTAAAAAATTCGATTGAGACGATATTAGAGCGCCACCGAAACTCCCGCTATCCTCCTTTATATATATATATTGATGGTACCAATCTATACATAAACTCAATGTTATGATATTGGAAAATACTAAAAACACAAAATTGAGTACAAATTTTACAAAATAACATGTATTTCATTATAATTGGTTATCATTCAATTAAATATAAGGGTGACAGTCCTAAATATCCACCTCCCAAAATATTTGGTCCAAAATACCCATTTTCGTGCAGAGTGGTCCTAAATACCCACGGAACACGCATCTCCCAGATGCGTGTCCGGACACGCATGTTGCAGAAGAGCATCCTTCACAAAATGCATCCTACCCTTTGTGAACAGTAGCTGAGACACGCATGTTGAGCTTGTGTGTCTTGAGATGCGCATGTCCAACATGCGTGTCCAAGGTACTGTTCATCTCTTCTACAGCCGCCGCCGACCACATTTTTTGACCAAATTTTTGACACAATCGTTCAGTGATTCAAGGCTTCGTTCACTACCATCCTATATACCAATTAAAACACTCGTATTCTAACCCTCTACAAGCATGTACCCTTTGTTTTTAGTTTGTTTTGCTAGAATCGAAAGACCCAATTCGAACCTTTTTTCTCCGATCAGTTTTCCGATGGGCTCGTACACGCCCTTGCGGGGCCGAAACTGTAACGCCCTAATCCCTTACCAGGAATTCGGGTCGTCACATCCTTAGCCATACACTTATATACCTTTACGGAATATTCAATCACCTGTTCACAATATAATTTTCAACAATATCCATAATCTACTCCACGGGTTATAGTCTTAGAACAAGTACTTACTAATCCAAAAGTGTTTACACATCAGAGTATCCTCCATAATCTTATTACAACTTCAAAGTACTAGAGCTATTACAATACATAACAGTTAATCCCACATATCACAGTATAATTCATAATACTCCTTCCACCTTATTCTCATCTCCGGAACCTTTCTTCTAGCATGCTACGTCTGTTGCAGGACCTTTCCTCTTATCACGGTTCGCCGTACTAGTGCCAGCTTTGATTGCCGCTGTTTTATAATATTTAAAATATGAAGAATTAGCCAAAAAATGCCCAGCAAGTTTTATATACCAGAATCATATATATATATCAACAAAAATTCTTTAAGAAATGAAATCTCATATTTTCTTTAACATACTGAAATTTACTCACAAGAACTGAGTGAGGACATACCTTTCATACTGCAATTAATACCCACCTTTAGGATTAATTACACTTATCAAATACTGCTGATGGACTATATTTAGGAGATTCTTATCCGTGGGGCTGTAATGGATGATCAGTCCTTACGTCTAATATTTTTACTACCGGTAGAGGGGGGAGCCGATTTGCTCGGCCTTGATCACCCCAGGATGAGCCGACTTGCTTGGCCTTCACCTTAAGCCGCATCCGGGCTTTCATGCATATTTGTTATCTCCAGTCCAGAACATAAGGTGCCAGAGTACCCCTGATCACCTTCAACACTTATCATCTTAGATGTCACGTATAATTTCATGTGCACCTCATTATACTCCTTATTCTAGATGACACGTATAATTCCACGTGCACCTCAATTCATAATAATTATTATCGTTCGGAAACAACGAACGATTACTACTTCCAATAAATCACTCTCCTCTCGAAATATAAGAGGAAAAAATATGAACGACTGCTTTGATCATGGATTCGAATAAAATGATCCAGGTCAAATCTCTCATCACCCCCCAGAATTAACAAGATAGTTTTCCAAAACATTTTATTTCCCTTCGAGTATGAACAATGCACCTCGATACATGTCCCAATCATTTGGACCAATAACTCTTATACATACTACTATACTTATATACTATCCGGATAACATTCACAACAATAATATATATACATGCATTCAATTGCATCAATATCCGGTATTTGAGTAACGAAATAAAATACTTACATTGAAACATATATACTCTGAACAATAGAGTAGGGTTTAGTATACTTCCCCGGTACTTCGAATGTAGTAGGGGTTTGTAGCGGAATCCGATAAACTAAACAAGTCAAGAAAACACGCGATTAATCCCCTATACGATCCACTTATTACTCAACACTCAGACACTTAAGCCAACCACAAACAAGGCACTAAGGGGTCCCTCTAGACTCGTACTAAGTCCATGTTAATCGACAAACACTTAAGTCATAAGTTTAGTTCGAAACCAATCCTCGAATTCAAGTTATACTTAAACATTTATAAGTTTGGTTTCTAAGTCGTGTTCTTAGGGGTTTTCACTTGCGCAACCTCGGTTTACGCATTTTTATAAAATCGGAAAATAATCTTTTTATCTCGAAACCTTCACACATACTTAACTAACTGACCTTAGTATTTATCCACAAAATTCCATATTATAAATCGACTTTTAAGGGTCTCAATCATAGCCTCAAAGTAGGTACATTTCTGCAATTCCATCCCTCGAACAACTTTCACTAAAATGGTCATATCTCCTAAACCGTAAATTCTTTTATTGCGATTCTTACGGCAAAATAAACTAGACAACCATATCTTTACAACCATATGTAGTGGTGATTCTAAAAAATAGTTTTATGGTCTTGGGTATTAACTGTTTTCAAGGGTTTACAAAATTTCGCCATTACGACGGCTATAAACCGAACATTTCCATTTTACGATCACTCCAAACAACCAACCAAAGCAACCCATTCATTTTCAACATCAACCAACATCCATTTTACATCTATAAGTCCAGTGGTGAGACTAAAATCCATCACACATCATTTTTCATATTTTACAAAGCCAAATAATCACTAAATCACTTAACATAATCTTATCTTTACACTAACATCAAAACTCACAAAAACTCAAAGCATGGTTTAGGGTTTTACCTTCCTTGAAGCTCTAACCACACTAACAAAGCTTGATACACCTTAGAATAGCCTTGGGTAGCCTTAACAAAGCCTAAAAAGCCATGAACAAATCATAAAAACAACTTAAAACACTATTCCTTACTATTCATCATCACTTTGTAAAATCTGTATAAAATCAAAAATTTAGAGATTGGTTCTCAAATTTTTACCACACAATCTACTCATCAAGGGCTTTCTTTTGAGTCCTAGATCATCACCAGGAGATGCTTGAAGCTCGACTTATTGATTTTCTAAGATGAGAGCTCGAAACTGCCATGGACAGGACAATTTTGGTTCTCCAACTTGGAGGAAGGATTTGAATAGGCTACACTCCTTTGTTGGCCATGAAATTTTAAACTTGTGTTCTCTATACATTGAGGAAGCTATGGTTCAAATTTATAGATAACATTCTTTACTACTATTTACATATATGCTTCGTCAAGTACACAGTTTGAAACCTTACAAAATATCAGTACATGCTAATCCGATACAACAAAAGTACTACCAACAGTCCTCTAATCAGGCTAGGATTAATACGGTAAGCAACTAACTAATCCTCCAAAATGACACCACTAAGGTGACTACAGCCTGATTAGTGACTGAAAACCCTAACAACTGTTCATGGTAACCCTGCCATAATGATGTATCTCAACTAGGCCATAGTAGATGTGATAACCCTGTGTACATCTGCTCTCCACTCTGGATCACCTCTCCCCTCAGTCAGTTCCCTGAGGCCTGTAAGTGCTCGCATCTCTATACCGATCAATCCCATTGCCATCCCATCCGGAATCTGGCCCGCCTGGCCCGAGGGTCCTTCTAACCTCTGCAAAAGCATATCCACCATCCGGCGGGACTCTGCCAACTGACCCTCTAGAAGCTGATAGTCTGATAATGAAGTAAGATGAATAGCCTCTTCTGCTAGTGGAGGGGCCACTACTGGGGGTGCAGCTACTGGTGGGGGTGGTGTATCTATATGGGCTGGCCCTGCATCTGCACCTGCATCTGCATCCTCATCTGTGTCCTAAAAATGGTCCACCTCCTCCTCAGGATCATCTAAGGGGTCTGGGCTCAGTATCGGTGATGGAACAGGTGAAAATACTGGAACAGGTGGAACAATAATCATATGAATATCCCTAAACACAGGCTGCTCCTCTGCTACAGTCTCTACCCTGGGACGTTTAGGTGCTGGAACATCCTCCTCTGGAACCTCCTCCCTCACCCTAGAAGGACCTGCCTCATCTGATCCTGCTGATGGTGTCTGTCTCCCTACATATGGTACTAATGTCAGAGAAGGATCTGCCTCCTCTAATCCGACTGATGGTCTCTGTCTCTCTGTATATGATGCTGATGTCATAGAATCCCTATACCGCTGCCTAACCATGACTCTAGCTCTCCTCCTCAAACCTGACACAACATGTAATGGAATCTCAACCCCGGCCTCCTCTAACTGTATATCCTCCTCCTCTGTAATCCCTAGCCACCTATGATCATGACTCGGCTCACCTGTCTCTTCTCCCTATAATAAAACATAAACTTTTATTGGTAATAGTCTATAAAATCTTAATCTCTACTTAGGACTAATACTATATCCGACAGACCGACCTTGAACTCGATATGAGTTCACACTTTATATCATATGTATATGTATATCCTTGTATTATTAACTCTTTTGTTCCTGAGCAATATGACTCTGGGCTCTAATACCATTTTTGTGATAGCCCTAGATCCGGGGTCAGGAATCCAGGCCATCACGGTATACCCTTGATACTTTGAATATTAAATAATTTATTAACTTTTTATAGCCACACCATTGACCCCACCCTTATAGCATTACACACCAGTCATATACTCAGAGAACAACATCCATCAGTAACAACGGTTAAAATAAAGTTATTATTACAGACCCAGAATATCATCTAAGTAGCGTTGCTGAATAATACTTCTAGAAGAAGCATATCAACAACCAAAAGTATATTACATTAACCTTCTTAATTGTCTTACAAATACTTGCTCACACCCTGAATATATATAGATAAGCTACCTCGGAAATGGGCGACAACTCTCTATCATATAGCCCTCCCCTTACCCTCTTTCTGGGTGTAAGTCGACGTATTGGCGGCATCTGATGTAGCTATTATAAAAACATAAGCAAGAGTGAGTTATAATAGCTCAGAAAGACAAGGTTTTAAAACATTGATAAATGTATCATAAAATCATTTTGAAACAATATTGAAAGCATTTGTTATCCTTGACACGAACAATATACCAATATAATATAAAAGATGAAGTTACAAGGTAAATTGAGTATATAAAACTTGTTTGCGCAGAAATACACCAACATAAACGTGCTTGTCATTCTTTATGAAATAACTTCACTGGTTTATAAGAATATAATATCAGTTTCTCTTCTAATCATTTAACACTTTCCGTTGTTCCATACCATTTCTTCCCTTTTCAAAATGTCAGTGTAATTGCCATAAATTTTCTTTAGAAAAATATTTTGGGGGGGGCTTCCCTTTTTGCCAAATACGTCAGGTCGATGATCAGTCGCCCTGCGTACCTGTCCCTTTTTACTACTAGTAGAAGGAGGAAGGTTACCCACTACATCCCCCTGGAGGAAGGTTACCCACTACATCCTCCGTCGGCAACACATGGGCCGAAATAAATATTGAATGATGGACTGGATTGAACTCAGGCCGCACTGTCTATACCCCAATAATAACTGTTATTCCCTTATCATTTATTCCTTTTTATAACTTCTGAATAAATTTCAAAGTTAAGATTCAACAAAGAATCTGCTTTGAAAGCATTTGACCAGAAATCTTGTATATTGAATAAGCCGTTGACTTTTTAAATCACATGTATAATACTTTTCATATTCTTTAAAACAATTGTAAGAAAATATCCTTTATATATATATATATATATATATATATAGCATAATCCTTTTGTTCACAAAGTGCCTTGCATTTTTTCTTATCCTTTTCAAGTAATGGCAGAAATCAGGGAAAACATGCTCTTATCAGTATGATATTCATAGAACCATATTTATAGCTAGCAAAACCATTTTTCCATAACCTTGCAATATATATATATATATATATATATATATATATATATATATATATTAAAGTAAAGATTTAAGAAATCTTGCCTTGGTCTTTCAGTCGAACAGAAGTGTTCCCGGGTTCGTTTCGAGTCTCTATAACACGAAAAGGACCACCGTTAGAAATATGTCCCATTATAATTATTATTACTATAACATAACTCTTATCTATTATATATATAATAGGCCAACACAAGATAAAAATAGTGAGATTTTTTAATGTATTGTAATTACTAATTTGACCCTCTATTCTCAAAGTTTTGAAAAAATTGTAGTTGGTGGGGATTGAACTTGGGTCTCCAAGTTATTTAACAAATCTTTCTACCACTACACCACTCAATCACATATGTTTTAAATCATACACTTTATAGATGTATGTGTGTTGTGAGACTTTTTATGTAATATGATTACTAATTTATCCCTCTATTCTTAATTTTTTTGAAAAAGTTATAGTTGGTGGAAATTGAACTTGGGTCTCCGAGTTAATTAACAAATCTTTTTACCACTACACCACTCAATCACATGTGTTTTAAATCATACACATAAAAGATGTATGTGTATGTTGTTTTAGTGAATTTTTTTCTAATATTTTAATATTGTGACATATTAATAATTTTTGTCATGTTGCGTTTACATTTATTGATTTAAACTATAACATATTAAATTAAAATATCAATTATTGATACATAATATATGGTTTGATAATATTATAAAATTGTAATAACAATAATAATCAACATAATAATAATAATAATAAATTACTAAATAACTATTCCCTTAAACAACCTAAGTACTAATCTATACGTATTTTCAATAATACACATGACATCTCTGTGTATACCGCTTAAGCGGGGCAATATTTGGTTTTATATAAAGAAACAATATGAAATGCATAATGTATTTTTTATGGAAAGTATTACATATAAGATCAAATCAATAATTAAAGTACTTTATTACTGATTCGAATACACCATTTACTCCCAAGTTCCTATTAATATATAAAAGTATTATTTTTAATGGTAATCGAACGTGGATCATCGAGTTTAATTGTGCATTTTCATACCATCAGACCACATATTCACATATATTTTAAATCATACACACAATATGTATGTGTGTGATATTGATGGAATATTATTAATTAAATATTACTGTATTTTAAATGAGTTTTGGACTCTTTAATGGTTATCATTTATCGATAAAAGAATTACATAAAATACACAATTGGATTATAAATTGATATTATAATTAATTTGATGGATATTATCTAACAATATATTAGAGTAAAAAATATTGAGGTGTTAACGTAAAATGAAATTTGTATATTACTAAATAAGATACAATAATTTATTAGTCAAACTATTCGGGTCGTAAAAATATTTGGCTTTAAAAAGACGAATTTTACAAATAACACATTACCTTTTATATACAAATTAGTTAATGTTCAATTTAAAATATGGCATTTTGTTTATGGAGGTAACTCAATGAAAGTCAGACAAAAACCGGAAGAGAAATAAAGGCAAAGAATTCTTAAAATGAAGAAATTAGAAGAAAGCAAATAATAAAGTTAGAAATGTAGTTTTAAGAAGTAAAAGCGCAAGACCGGAGAAGCTTTAGAAGATTTACGAAGGTTTTTGATTGGAATCAAGACTGAAACCTACATTCTCAGAATGCAGCATCTTGAAGACTATTAAGTTTCTACCTTGAAAATTATTGGAGATCCAGCTAAATGGATGCATCATTTTTTAAAAAAGTTTAGGAATGTAGGTGCTTTGAAAAATCGTCTTAATTAATAATTAAACAACACCAATAAAATACTCAAATTATATTCTATGACCTACAATAAAATTAAAAAGTAACATGATTGCTATCAATACTACTCATATTAGTTTCCAAAGTACAAATTTGAACATATTTAAGTAAGTACACATTAACCACATAGACCAGTAACAAGATGAGCTTTATGAAAATCAATTACATGTTTCAAACGATACTGATCATGAATAGTTTAATTAAAAAATACAATTTAAGCTAGCGACCCGTGCCTCGCACGGGTTTTTTTTTCTATTCTATTGTTGATTGTGATTTTTTTGGTAGTGTAACATGCTCTAGAGTCTGGGTACTTTGCATCCTGAAATGAGCCGGTGTTGTTTTTGTTGTACATGTATTATCTTTAATTTTATGATGCAATAATTTATGCAGATATGTGGGGAACATAGAGAATCTGAAATCCTTGTATTTGACAAGGTCAAATACAATATAAGCTAAAAATTTAACATAAAAACAAGCCTGCTTCCATTTCTAATAAACAGCGATAACCAGATTTTCCAGATAAATTTTCCACATATTCTCATCTCATAACTGCGTCATAACTCATAAATACAAAATGCATATACATTGTGGCATATCACTAATTTCATGTAACACAAATTTATTTAGTAAAATAAAAAAGATTTAGAACAGCTTAAGTAACTAATTTCATATACATTTTGGCATATACATTTTTTGCTCTTCATGTGTGCATAAAATCTGATATGTAAACATATATAAATGCAACTCACAACTTTCGTTTAGTAATTAAACCAAATCACAAAGTTTAATACACATGTTTATATACACATACGTACACACACTCAAAACACTACTCACACTCGAAAAATGTAATTTTTTAAGAAACTAGGAAATGCAAGCTAAAGTTCAAATCTTGGGGCTTCACAGAAACTCCAACAAATCTTAATTATATAAACATATATAAAAAGCCACCCACAGTTCTTTTTTTTTTTTTTTTTTTACGAAACTAAGGAATGCAAGTTAAAACTTAAGCTAAAGTTCAAATCTTGGGGCTTCAGTCTTCACAGAAACCCTAACAAATCTTAATTATATAAACATATATAAATAAAACGCCACCCACAATTCTTTTTTTTTTTTACGAAATTGGGGAATGCAAGTTAAAACTTAAGTTAAAGTTCAAATCTTTAGACTTCACAGCAACTCCAATCTATCTTTAATAATATACATACATAAAATGTTACTCCCACTTAAAAAGTTTCAATTTTTATCAAGAAACTGACCAATGCAAGTTGAATTTCAAGCTAAAGTTGAAATCTTTAAGCTTTAAAGCAAGTAAAACAATCTTTTTCATATAAAAATTCAATCTTTATATTTTAACATATGTGTAAACTAAAATTAAACCAAGAAAATAGTAGCAGAACATATATGAAAGATATATACATACACAATTGATATATATGTGTGTGCATATACTAGGAGAGAAGAGAGTTTGAAATTACCAGGTTAGCAACACAAATACATATATATTAACATAATTTTGTTAACAAGCCCGTGCCTTGCAAAATTTACTATCGCTTAAAAGGTACATGTAACAGATTCATGCATACTCGAGATTGACACTAAGTAATAGCTAACGGAGAAATCTCGCACTCACAACACAACATATATTGCATTACCAAGCTAATATTCAAATATGCGCGAAGTCATTAAGCACATCTAGAGCATACCCGTGCCTCGCACGGGTTATAAAGCTAGTTCGTTTTAACGTATTAAGCACACTATAACATAACTCTTATTGACACCACCACTTAATGACGCTTAGTCTACTATCAAGGCGTGTCATTATATTGTACACTTGGTAGATACTCGAGTCTTAAAGACTTTTAAGTCGGCCATTTACTCGAGAAGATTATATCTCATTATCCTTTGTTCGTTTAAGGGGTGTCCATTAGCGTACCCTGGACTTAAACATTTTTATAAAATCGAAAAATTATTCTTTCGACACGAGGTCTTCTCCCATACCTTCCTTATGACCTCTATTATTTAATTATCAAGATTCTCAACTGAATCACTTATGTTAAGGGTGTTCAATTGAAGTTACGAACTCGCACTTACGTTTTTCGAACCACTTTTACGATTTTGATCATTTCTCCTAAACTGTTCATCAGATTTTTATGTACTTTATATCAAAACGATCTATGAACCAAGATCTATCATATCATGACCATTGGGTATGTCCTACTGAGCTTAACAGATTCGAGAGTTTCTGTCTTTAACAAGTAATTTCTGTTTTAACGAAAATCGGGCATTATAACGGCTATACTTTTATACTTTCCAAAATTTTCACCCCTCCAAACTCATCATTCAACACATATATCAATCCATACACCATGTGGTCATCATACCAGCCATGGGTTCCAACACAAACCACTTCCATAATCAATCAAAACACTTTTAAACACTTACATAACCATGATTTCACACTTTACACAAACTTAACTTAAAAACCAATCATAAACTCAAGATTCAAGCTAGGGTTTCAAGTGGTATACCTTCCTTAGAGAGTTTACAAGCCTTAATACACCTTGTATAATCCTTGTATCACCTTAATATAGCTTAAATCATCCAAAGAAACCAAGAAAAACAAAGTTAGTTCTTGAAGTTACTATTCACCACTATTCATCCATCACTTTGATGAATTTAATCACTAGGCAAATGAAGTTAGTTTGCTCTCAAATTTGGTACATACCTTAATCTATACCCAAGAAAGCTCCTTGAATTTTCTCTTGAGTTTTAGTTGCTTGAAGCTAGGGTTTTGAATTTTGTTTTTCTTCTTTTTCTTGTTCTAGCCGAATGGTGTAAAAGAGGTGAAGATGGAGAGATTTTCTGGTTGGTTTGCTAGATTCTAGAGATTAATAGATGTTTATAATATATATGGATATTTATCAAGTAATCTTGTTAAATATTACTTGGTAAATGTTAGTGGAAACTTGCCTAATTGATGATGTCATGCATGATGTCACCTTGGATGATCTTGAATCCTTGTTTTTGATTTTCCAAATAATATTTTAATAATTTTGACAAATGGTAGTGTGGTATATATCCTTGTTACAACATTAATCTTGGTTATTTGGTTCTTCATACTCGTTTAATCATTATTTGTTTACCAATCCAAGTTCCGGTGGTAATTCTTTTGCTTTTTCATTTCTAGGGTTTATTCTCGTTCCGTCTACTTTCATGTACTTGGAAAATATTCTCGTGCTTTCTCGAGCATTCCCAAACCCTTTTACGGAACCACTTAACTTATACCAGATATCGATTTGGATGACATAAGAATAGCTTCTTTTTGGGACATTATAACTCCATTTTTAGACGATAGATTATTCTTATCTAAATCATCAACAAATTGCATCATTCATTGCATATAAACATTCGAATCCAAATCCATTGAAATATTCATTCATTAAACCATTGGTACATCATAGTCATAACCATTATTTAGTTACATACTAGTTCATAACAAAAGTTTTAATTCCTACCAAAATCTGGGGTTCTTACAGTAACGCCCCCTAATCCCTTACCAGGAATTCGGGTCGTCACATCCTTAACCATACACTTACATACCTTTGCGGAATATTCAATCACCTGCTCACAATATAATCTTCAACAATATCCATAATAAACTCCATAATCTACTCCACGGGTTATAGTCTTAGAACAAGTACTTACTAATCCAAAAGTGTTTACACATCAGAGTATCCTCCAGAATATTATTACAACTTCAAAGTACTAGAGCTATTACAATACATAACAATTAATCCCATATATCACAGTATAATTCATGATACTCCTTCCACCTTATTCTCATCTCCGGAACCATTCTTCTAGCATGCTACGTCTGTTGCAGGACCTTTCCTCTTATCACGGTTCGCCGTACTAGTGTCAGCTTTGATTGCCGCTGTTTTATAATATTTAAAATAGCAAGAATGAGCCAAAATATGCCCAGCAAGTTTTATACACCAGAATCATATATATATCAACAAAACTTCTTCAAGAAATGAAATCTCATATTTTCTTTAACATACTGAAATTTACTCACAAGAACTGAGTGAGGACATACCTTTCATACTGTAATTAATACTCACCTTTAGTATTAATTACACTTATCAAATACTGCTGATGGACTATATTTAGGAGATTCTTATCCGTGGGGCTGTAATGGATGATCAGTCCTTACGTCTAATATTTTTACTACTGGTAGAGGGGGGAGCCGACTTGCTCGGCCTTGATCACCCCAGGATGAGCCGACTTGCTCGGCCTTCACCCTAAGCCGCATCTGGGCTTTCATACATATTTGTTAGCTCCAGTCCAGAACATAAGGTGCCAGAATACCCCTGATCACCTTCAACACTTATCATCTTAGATGTCACGTATAATTCCACGTGCACCTCAATATACTCCTTATCTTAGATGACACGTATAATTCCACGTGCACCTCAATTCATAATAATTATTATCGTTTGGAAACAACGAACGATTACTACTTCCAATAAATCACTCTCCTCTCGAAATATAAGAGGAAAAAATATGAACGACTGCTTTGATCATGGATTCGAATAAAATGATCCAGATCAAATCTCTCATCACCCCCCATAATTAACAAGATAGTTTTCCAAAACATTTTATCTCCCTTCGAGTACTATGCACCTCGATACTTGTCCCAATCATTTAGACCAATAACTCGTATACAAACTACTATACTTATATACTATCCGATAACATTCACAACAATAATATATATACATGCATTCAATTGCATCAATATCCGGTATTTGAATAACTAAATAAAATACTTGCATTGAAACATATATACTCTGAACAATAGAGTAGGGTTTTGTATACTTGCCTGGTACTTCGAATGTAGTAGGGGTTCATAGCGGAATCCGATAAACTAAACAAGTCAAGAAAACACGCGATTAATCCCCTATACGATCCACTTATTACTCAACGCTCAGACACTTAAGCCAACCACAAACAAGGCACTAAGGGGTCCCTCTAGACTAGTACTAAGTCCATGTTAATCGACAAACACTTAAATCTTAAGTTTGGTTCGAAACCAATCCTGGAATTCAAGTTATACTTAAACATTTATAAGTTTGGTTTCTAAGTCGTGTTCTTAGGGGTTTTCACTTGCGTAACCTCGGCTTACGAATTTTTATAAAATCGGAAAATAATCTTTTTAACTCGAAACCTTCGCACATACTTAACTAACTGACCTTAGTATTTATCCTCAAAATTCCATATTATAAATCGACTATTAAGGGTCTCAATCATAGCCTCAAACTAGGTACATTTCTGCAGTTCCTTCCCTCGAACAACTTTCACTAAAATGGTCATATCTCCTAAACCGTAAACTCTTTTATTGTGATTCTTGCGGCAAAATAAACTAGACAGCCATATCTTTACAACCATATGCAGTGGTGATTCTAAAAAATAGTTTTATGGTCTCATGTCTTAAATATTTTCAAGGGTTTACAAAATTTCGCCATTACGACGGCTATAAACCAAACATTTCCATTTTACGATCACTCCAAACAACCAACCAAAGAAACCCATTCGTTCTCAACATCAACCAACATCCATTTTACATCTATAAGTCCAGTGGTGAGACTAAAATCCATCACCCAACATTTTTCATATTTTACAAAGTCAAATAATCACTAAATCACTTAACATAATCTTATCTTTACACTAACATCAAAGCTCCATCAAAACTCACAAAAACTCAAAGCATGGTTTAGGGTTTTACCTTCCTTGAAGCTCTAACCACACTAACAAAGCTTGATACACCTTAGAATAGCCTTGGGTAGCCTTAACAAAGCCTAAAAAGCCATGAACAAATCATAAAAACAACTTAAAACACTATTCCTTACTATTCATCATCACTTTGTAAAATCTGTATAAAATCGAAAATTTAGAGATTGGTTCTCAAATTTTTATCACACCTTCTAATCTTCAAGGACTTTCTTTTCAGTCCTAGCTCATCACCAGGAGATGCTTGAAGCTCGATTTATTTATTTTCTAAGATGAGAGGTCGAAACTGCCATGGACAGGACAGTTTTGGTTCTCCAACTTGGAGGAGGGATTTGACTAAGCTACACTCTTTTGTTTGTCATGAAATTTTAAATTTGTGTTCTCTATACATTGAGGAAGCTATGGTTCAAATTTGGTGATTTATGAATGGGTAGAAGTGGAGTTATGAATTTTTCTTTCATGGTTGCTCATGCTGGACAGTTTGGAGAGAAATGGAATTTGCTTGCTTTTTCTCTCTTTCTTTCTTGTTGACTAGTTGGTAAATGAAAATTGTGATATTTTGTGATGCTTACAAGCTGCTAATACACTCTTAAATCATGTGTCAAGGGCCTGTGGTGTGTTAGAAAAGAGATGACATGTAGCCTTGTTGTCACTTTCGTGATCTCATACCTCATCACTTTTTTTTCTTTTCTTGTTTTCTTTCCACCAATTTCTCTTAATAATAAACCCTAGATGCTCATGTAGGGTTTTTATCTCGTTACGTTTTTAATCCATAATCCATTTCGCGTTCGTTTAATCGCTTAATCTCGTTATAAAGTTCTAGCGATTTCTAGAACGTTCGTTATTCTAACTCGAAGGTTTTCGTTCTAAATCCTCAAATCACCTTTAATAAAATAATAAAATATAAAATCATCAAATCCTCAAATTAAATATATCACTTGTCTTGTTCTCATTGAAATGCTCCTCACTGCCCGGTCAAATATTGCATAAAAATAAAGTTTGGAATTTTTGAATTCCGATCGCGTTTACATACACTCATTTACCTCGTAGATCACTAATATAACTTCGAAATATCCATTTCCTATCCCGTACATAGGGTGACTTGAAAAATTTTCCTAGTCCCCAAAATCACTTTTCATCCATAATTTCACAATTCATCCATGCAAAGCACTATTCATCCCAATAATGAAATTTTTCTCAAGTACAGAAATTTGGGTTATTACAGAAACCAAAAATCAGTCGAGGTTAAATGGAGAGGAATGTTTGGGCTTCGTTTTGGTACCCTCAGAAGCACTGGACGTTGCCGGAGTGGGGT
The DNA here is from genome assembly GCA_036435485.1 of Saposhnikovia divaricata. Taxonomy (NCBI): domain Eukaryota; kingdom Viridiplantae; phylum Streptophyta; class Magnoliopsida; order Apiales; family Apiaceae; genus Saposhnikovia; species Saposhnikovia divaricata. Next base: position 48,438,536 of record CM071595.1, on the reverse strand, counting down.
GAACGAAACGAGGCGATCGAAGTGCGATTTTGAGGGAGAGAGACGACCGGATCTAAAATTGCAAGAATGATGTCAGATCACGTCATCACGCATTCTGGGCATGCGTGACCCCTGTTGCACATGTTCATCATGCGTGTCTCAACACACGCATCCATGGGATGCGTAACACGTGGGTATATCGGGCCACTGTTCCCGTACATAGGCATATCAGGCCATGGGGCTCCAAATCTAGGTATTTTGGGCATTTTCCCTAAATATAATGGGCTTCCCTGTATTCATATCAATATCAACCAATAAAAATTTTACTCATTACCACAACATCCCTACCACATCAATTTGTAACTATTTTTGATACACAATTTGGTACATAGCCTTACTCACCATGATCCACATCCATCACTAAGGTTAGTACAATTACTCTTTCGTCATGTATATAATTTAATAATATTTTGTTTTCTTCTATTATTGGGTTGTTTCGAACAGGTTGCCGATAGTTATTCGATTAACGAACTTAAATATTTGGATATTAATTTAAGGGTGCTGATATATGCACACTCTACATTTATTGTTGCATACCCTATTTTTCATTTACACTAAAATAATTTTATTCTTGACTTTTGCTCAATATATTTGTCCAATATTCTTTTCCATCGCCCAGTCGTTCAACCATAGCCAAATATTTTGAATTAGTAAATAAAGTTATATTAATTTCAAAATTTAATTTAATTTAAGCATCTTTAGAATTCTGTAAAATTTATTATGTGAGATGTATTTCTAACTATTAATTGAAAAACTAATTAAAAAAATACAAGACATTATTTATGATTAGCATATAATATGTTTTAAAAAGATAAAGTGTGGACTAAAAAAGAATAAATTGATATAAACCAATATCAAAGGTAAATACTATTTAAGGAATATTAATTTTAAAATTAATAATTTAAATATGAAATTCTAGTCTTGTGTAACTAAATACAGTAGTAACTAAATTAGTACGGTTCGAAGTGAGAGCTAAAATATTTTTTCTATTTTTCGGAGTTGTTCATGTGTACGTATTACTATTTATAAAAATAATAATAGTTATACTTTTTTTTTGAAAAAAGAAGTATTAGGGTTTTCGAAAAAAACAAAATTTAAAAACTTTTTCTAGGAAACTATTTGAATGAAGGGGTAAAGCAGGTAATTTAAAATATAATGGGGTATTTTGGTCAAATAACTTAAGAAGGATGTGCAACAATAACTTTTAGGTGTACATATATCACAATCCTTAAATTAACCCTTTGATTTTTGGAATTATACTTAAATTTGCATTTACACTTGAAATTTCATTAGATAAAGTGCACCTGCTCATCATGATCTCTTATTAACTTTGCTCATTTATTTATTTTTTCCTATATGCCTATCATATTCAAGGTCTTGAGGCAAGATAAAAATATTATTATTTACATGTTTATAAATTTCATAATATTATTTATGTATAATTAGATATATATTTGAATTTGTATATTCAGGATTCTTTTCAATGTACATGTCCTATATATAAAGAAAAAAGGTCCCAATATCATAATTTTAGAATAATTGATCCAAAATTTCAGAATTCAAAAGATTGATTCCAAATATCACGATAAAATAAATTATCGTATAGTGTTTTGAACTTTTTTTTAACATACAACGCTACATTGTGTAGCGTTGTGGGGGTGGGAACGGAAGTAGGAAGTTAATGTTGAGGATACAGCGTTTGGGAGGGGGGAAACATAAGGCTACTGTGGCTAGGGGTGTAAATGAGCCGAGCCAAGCCCTAAAATGTTCATGTATCGTTTGTTAAGAAATTATCGAACTCGAACGCGAGCTCGAACTTGAATCGAGCCAAAAAATTTGTTTGAGCTCGGTTCGTTAAGACAAAATGTTGTTCGCGAACCGTTCACGAACAGCTCACGAGCATGTCTTATGAGCTTACTCACGAACTTTTGTTTTCAAACAACTCACGAGCTTGTTTCTTATGCGCACGAGCTCACTTACGAACAACTCATAAATATGTTTTCTTATTTTTGTATACAAAAATCTAACATTAAAAAAATTAAAAAGTCCAAAATTAAATAATTAAATTTATGTCTCATCACTAAAAATAATAATAATAATAAATCATCAACAAATAAAATTCTCACATCTCCTTAAATAAAATATCATTAGTCATATAAAATACTAAATTTCTTACATAAAATCTATAAAATATCAGCCATACAAAAGTATCGGTCTCCTTACATAAATTTACAAACTTATTTATAAATTTTAGCATAGATTATATGTTTATAGTATTATCTCATTACATTTTATAAATTAAAGTGTTAGAAAAAATATTATTATATTTGTAGTGTTTAATTAACTTATTTTGGTCTTTATATTTCATATTTGCAAGTATCTCAAGTTGTTATAGTTTAAAAATTTACCCTAATTTGATAAATATTTTGACAAATATATACTATTATACTACATATACTAATTGTAAGATTTAGTTAATTAGTTGTTATTATTATTATTATTATTGTTATTATTATTATTATTATCATCATTATTATTATAAAACAAACAATTATAATATCTAGATGTACAATTAATAAGTATTTCGAGAGTATTCTAATAATCAAACATATATTATATATAGGAGATTATCTATCGAATTTGTTTATGAACCGCTAATGAACTCGAATACCGAGAATGTTAACGAGTTCAATTATCAAACTTATCCACAAACACGAACTATGTTCACGAACACGTTAATCGATCTTGTTCGCGAGCTATCGAGTCAAACTTTACCGTGATCAAGTTCAACTCGTTTATAAATCGATCCTTAAAATTATGTTCAAGATCGACTCGTTTGTAAATCGAACCGAACCCGAACCGTGCTTTTTTAGAACCAAACACCGAACCGTTCGCGAGTGTATCGGTTCATTTACAGCCCTAACTGTGGCGTTTTGAGGGGGAGGGGGAGGGGGAGGGGGAGGGGGGGAGGGAGGGAGGGAGGATCATATTAATGTAGCATCTTGGGTGTGTGCTTGGGGTGGGTAGGTAGGTGGTATTGAGAGAAAGAGATTTAAATTATTAAAATATAAAATTTTAAACATTATTTTTTAATTTAATATTAAAATTTTAAATTATAAATTTTTAAATTTTATCTATATGTTCTTAGGGTTCAACAGTTAACATTTGGACTTTAACATTTCCATTTTGGATTTTAGAAATATTTCAAACGACGAATAAACTGTATACGAATTTAGGGTCTAGGGTTTAGGGATCCTAGACCCTAAGTCCTAACTTATCCTGATTTTTAAAAATCGGGGCCGCCGGACTTTGTCAAAAAACACAATTTAAATTGACCATTTAATTATAATTTTTTAATAATGTTTGTAAATACACATTTAACACAAAAAAGGGTAACACCACTTAAAGTAGTGTTTTGGGTTCAAAACAGCACTTAAAGTAGCGTTTTAGGTTCCAAACACCACTTTAAGTATAGTTTTGAACCCAAAACTCTACTTAAAATATTGTTTTCAAAAAAAAAATAAAAAGGTAAAACGTGACATGATGTAGTGTTTTAGGAACATTTACTTTAAAATTACGATAGATTGACCATATATATATATATATTAAAAATATATTGTTCCCTAGTGTGTATTGTAATACTAATTTTACATTTTTATAAATTATATTCCCTTCGTTTCTTTATCTTTTTATATATGAGTTTGGTACGGAGGTATCAATAATTGGCCTAAACGATCAGTGTTCAACTATATTTCAAAGGGTAATGGCCCAGAATACCCACAAATTTAATATGTGTTACCAAAATACCCACCATCAGTTTGTGCAGCCCTAAATACCCACGGGACACGATACTGGTGGTGGAGTGACATGGTGACATGCTAATGGGGAAGTAGTATCGCCTAGATACGATATTGAGTACGTAGTATTGCGTGGTCACGATGTTGGAGAAGGAGAACTGTAGCATGAGATACCCATTTTCTAATGGCGCATCCGGCGTTACACATTTGTTAGTTGCGTGATGACGTCATCGTCACTTTTCTCAGAATTACGCGACCTGCTCTCCCCAGAGCAATTTTTTGGGCGATTCTGAGTTTTTTCCGGCAATGCTCCGTTCTCGACCATCTCACACTTCTCCAATCACATATTATACACCGTTCGATTTGGTTTTTCACCCTCAACAAGCCTATACTCTTTTTAATCGATTCCTAATGCCTGAAATCAAACACCCAAACTGGATCAATTCGAAACCTTAACTCCGACGAAACTCTACCCAGCCCTGCGGGGCCTGAAAACATCGAAACAAACATGTGAAAATGGAGAGGGAGATGTGCTGGTCACGTTCCTATGTTCAAATCGAGAAATGGTTGCGAGATGGGACGGAGCAGGTGACATCGAGAGAGGTGGAGGAGAGAGATCGAGAGAGACGCAGAGAGAAGAGAGAAGAGATGATGCTATAGAACAATTGAGACACGCTACACGCAGTAGCGTGTGGCGTAGGTAATGAGGGCCACTGTTCCGAAAAAAGGTATTTTGGGCCATGGGTACCTCATTTTGAGGTATTTTGATCATTTTCTCTATTTTATTTCAAAAAACATAAAAATGTATTAAAATAAAAAATAAAAGGGACCTAAAAACTTTTAAAAAATAAAAGGGATTGGATAAAAATATATGATCTAATTAAATCGAATATACTTTTGCGTTGTATATAATTGTTGCATCAATAGCTTGCTAGATATAAATTTATATTGTGATAAACTTGCTGAATTCGAGCAAAATATGTCTAAATCACTGTATGATCTAGTTTACATTGAAAACACATTTTTATATTTAAGATCAAACTCAATTATAGAAGAACCTTTTCACAGCATGTTTTTAAAATTGGGAAAAATTATCATTTCATGTAAGAGAGGTTTGTACCTTGGACCTTTTCAGCTTTTAAATAATTAAATTTTAATTCATGCACAATAATAATATACAGTGTATATAATTTCTTTAAATTCTAAAATATATATTATAATTATGGAAGTTAACATTTTAACGTCAAAAATTAATTATAAATTCAATAAAATTCTTAATTTTTATGACGATTTTTCATAGTACGAAGATTACATCGTCTAATTAAAGATAATGAAGATAATAATAAATGATTTAATAGTTATTAGACAAAAAAATACTTACCAATATATTATCATAAAATATTTTCCATACTCATAAAATATATAAAAATGTGTACTTTATCAAAAACATCACTTTAAACCAAAATTGGACTGAAATTTAGCGTTACAATTTTTTTTACAGAATATTAATGATCAAGATAGAGAAATTATTAAATTGATCCCAATTTAGAACCGAAACATTTTATTAAAGATTATCATAGAATATTATTCGATTGTATTCGTAAGCAACTTAATTCATGTAAAATCTTACACAATAATAAAATACGAATAAAATGATCCGCTAGTGTTGTAGTTTACAATTAAAATTTAGCGAATTTACCAAAAATACTAGGTTTCAAGTTTCTTTTTGCAAAAACACCATCTTCTTTAATTCATTGCATATTTACATTCTCAACTATCTTTCCTTTTCCAACCCTTTTTTCTTTTTTTTTTTAAAAAATAATTCGGATGAACAGTAACCTGTCGATGAACAGTACCTGCCACGTGACAACCACGTGGCAGGTACTGTTCATCGACTTTTTTTTAAGGTGGGATGATATGTTGGATTTGGGTTGCAGGGGGTAATATTCAACTTAATGCAACTTAATGCAACCACATGCAACTGAATTGGTGGATTTGAGTTTCAAGGCCCCGCCAGGGGCAATATTCAACTGAATGCAACCACATGCAACTGAATTGGTGGATTTGGGCTTCAAAGCCCCGCCAGGGGAAATATTCAACCACATGCAACCATATGCAACTGAATTGATGGATTTGGGTTTTAAGGCCCCGCTAGGGGCAATATTCAACTGAATGCAACCACATGCAACTGAATTGGTGAATTCAGTTGCATGTGGTTGCATTCAGTTGAATATGCCCCTGCGGGGTCTTGGAACCCAAATGGAACTTTAAATCAGAAATTTAGTTGCATGTGGTTGCATTCAGTTGAATATGCCCTTGCGGGGCCTTGGAACCCAAAATCAACCCACCTTAAAAAAAAGTTGCATGTGGTTGCATTCAGTTGCTGATTTCAAGTTTCATTTTTCAGTTGTCATTTTGGATGTCGAAAATGACAACTGAAAAATGGAACTTGAAATCAGAAATTTAGTTGCATGTAGTTGCATTCAGTTGAATGTGGTTGCATTCAGAATATGCCCATGCGGGGCCTTGCAACCCAAATCCACCAAAATAGCACCCCACCTTAAAAAAAAAAAAAAAGAGTCGACCTGGGCAGGCTGGGTAGGGGGAACTGGTGCCCTAATTTCTAGTAATTTTGTAATTTAGAAACTTAGTTTAGTAAAATTGCAAATAGCTATTCTTAACAAAAGTAAATGTGCAAAAATTTACTTTTCCATATTTATTTATGAAAAACCCTAAAATTTATGAAGATTTATAAATATATTCAACTATTTAAATTCGTTCGTATAAGTTAGTGTAAATTTTATTAAATAGTTACAGAATAAAAAATTATGTGTTACTATGTTAAATTTTATCCTAATTTAATGTTAAATTTTATTTATATTTATAAAAAAATATTTGGTATAAATTATATTTCAAATATTTTTATATAAGAATATATTTCATGGAAATAACAACTTATATAAGTATATACTTTATATATAAAAATATTATTAAAATTATATTATATCAATTTCCATGTATATATTTGATTCTCGAAGAATTTATCCATTAAGTATTTTTATGTAAGTAAAACCTCCCATACCGTCATTCTCTTTTTCTGAAAAAATCCTATCTACTATTTATCGATTTAGGGGCTATTATCAGTTATTTGGTTAATAATAAACGAGTGAAAACCCTCAATAATCAAAATTTGAAATGGGATGCCCAAAATAGGGTGAGTGTTCTACCCACTTTTTAATATCCTTTAACCAAAATGCCCAGATATGTAAACACCCGCCCAAAATGCCTACTAGATGCGCTACTTCGTGAAGCGTATCCGTTAATACGCCTTCTGAACCGGCGCATGTGTTGCTCACGCCGCACGTATGGGCGCATCCAAGCTAGGATACGCATCACGCAAAGGCGTATCAGGTGTCACGCATTTGTGAAATGCGTGATGACATCATCGTCACCTTCGCTGATATCTTACGCAGCTATGGCGATTTGGGCAATTTTCGCCGGAAAACTAAAAACCAACCGTTCATGCAATCCATACATCATCCAATATCATGTGATATACCAATCTAATCGTTTTTGAACGATCTACACATCCATACCAATTTTGTCCCATTTTGTTTGCCGGATTTTCAACGCCCAAATCCTTACCCATTCGTTTTCTTCAAATTCCGATGAGTTTCCGACGAGTTCGTAGCGCCCCTGCAGGGCCATATTCTTCAAAATCAGTTATGGCAAAAGGAAGAGGACATTTTGCTGGTTGTTTTGGTATGTTCAAAAGTAGTGGTGGTGCTGTGGTGAGAGAGATCGAATGAGGCGACCAAAATCGTCCAAAGGTCGCGATGCGCAAACTTCAGTTTTTTTTAATTTATCCATGCATTTCCTGCATGCGTGATTCTTTGATTTTTTTTATTTTTTATATAATATACGCATCTTTGTGATGCGTATACCACCCTTCATTTTATTAAGCAACCCTTGCGGGACCTACACACGTGATTGAATAGCAGTGCAAGTGGGTTTGTCGGAACATAGATAAAACATAGCCAATTGAGGGGAAACTAGGATATCTTTCACTTTTTGAGATTTGAAGTACCCCCAACATTCAAGTCTGATACACTACAATGTATATTCTGTATACCAGGAGTATCATCTTTGCTTGAGTGATAAAAAAAAAGAGGATACATACGCATACACCATCTGCGTAGTCCCTTGGTTAAAATGGGCAGCGCTCGCGACAATCGATAATTTGGGCACATGGTTACCCATTTTGAGTTATTTAGGTCATTTTTTCATGATAAGCCGTATTTTCATTGTTTTTCCTTATTATTATTCTTGTTCAATAAATCACTCTTCATTGAAAATTTTTCTACCCAAATTTTGGGCTTCATCTAATCATATATTGGTTTTGTTTTCTATACTCATGAAAGTTTATTTTGTTTTCATGTCTGGGATTAAAGATTTACGAAATTTTCATTATGATTCGTTGATGAGTTATATGGATTTGCAATTACGGATGATTTTTCGAATACGTCATGATGAATCAGATTTATGTTTTTCACAATTACAATGGATCGTTAGATTGTCCTTCAATGGTTGTATATTCTAATGATCAAAACGTTCAAACTTCAAAAGCTGTGTGTTCCAACGATGAAAACGTTTCAACGATGAAAATGAGTGATGCTCTAAAATGAAAAATCTATTCAATGATCGTAATTTTAATAATAAAATGTAAATTTGATCTTATTTAATATATGTTCTTTAGAATTTAATTATTTTTGTAAATATCGCATGATTTTTTATTAATAAATTATTTGACTTAAAAAAATATTTTTATTTAAGTGACCAATGTAATTAAATTATGAAGTACGCTGTGTACATGGCGTACACTTCAGACATTGTATAACGTACGTAACACTTAAATTATATCCGGGCCGGGTCGGATCCGGTTGGACTCACGAAGAACACATGAAACTGGATTGGGAAATTCTAACTTCATCCCATAATAATCTCACAACCTTAAATTCAAAAATCTAACAATCCTTAATTTCAGGACCAGGTGAATTTTGGTCTGAAACACAACATTCACGACCACATTGGAAAATACACACACATATACATACAAACGCTTTAGTATTTAAAGTATAATACACTGCACTTGGACAAAACATAGAGGCTTCTGGTCAGGTTTGTTTATATAAGTATGTTTCAAATGATTGATGGGTTTGGTTTATTTTGAGATTTTATTAGTGGGTTTTGTTGTTTATTAGATTCTTGAGTGTTTTTGTGACTATATATGTGTTGTATGGGGACTAAGACAAGTTTCTTAGTCCCCCATGAATGAATCTTGAAGTGGGTTAGGAGTTAGAAGTTGGAAATAATGAGTATATCGTTGCGTAATTCGATTCTTGGTGTTCCGGTTCAATGTTATGGAAATCGAAGAGATAGGAATGGGAATTTAGGGGGTGTGAGGGTAAGTAGAAGGGGTTCTCGTAAATGTGTTATTCGAGCAAAGAATAATGATTGGGTTTCTAAGGGGGTTAAGTTTTCGCATTTTTGTGGGAGGAATGTGGAGTTGTTGTGGAAGAATATTGGGTTGAGAAGTGGGATGATGGTGAACTGTGTTAAGGATCCTTTTGTGAAGAGTAAGACTTTGGTTAAGACGAGGTTGGCTCCGGTATGGGAAGAGGGTTTGTTGATTGTTAGGTGTTCTGTGTTTTGTGCGGTCATGTCTGGGGTGTGTTTGTTGTTGTGGTATGGGCAGGTGAAGGCTAAGAGTTTTGTGGAAACCAAGCTTTTGCCTACTGTTTGTGCAGCATTGAGTGAGCAAATTCAGCGGGACCTTGATTTTGGGAAAGTTCGAAGAATTTCACCTTTGAGCATTACGTTGGAGTCGTGCTCTTTTGGGCCTCATGTTGAGGAGTTTTCTTGTGGTGAGGTTCCTACTATAAAACTACGTGTTCTTCCTTTTGCAAGTTTACGTAGGGGGAAGATTGTTGTTGATGCGGTTTTACATAATCCTAGTTTATTAGTCGCACAAAAGAAGAACTATACTTGGTTGGGTATTCCTTTTACTGATGGAATTATACCGAGGCACTTGTCAACTGAAGAAGGAATTGATTATCGTACAAAGACCAGGAGGATTGCTAGAGAGGATGCATTCGCCCGCATGGTCCAAGAGAGAGATAATGCAGCTATAGAGGCTGCAAAGACGGGTTATATATTTTCTAATGGAGGTACAAGTTCTTCTGAGTTTGGCATCACAAAAGCATTTGCAAGCAATCCAACAGGATTAGCAACTTCTGAACCAATTTTTTGCATGGATGAGAGATTGCACTGGCGAGATCATCATTGCATGGATGCAGGTGTGGAGTATGATATGAAGCATGCTGACCTAGAAAAATCTTTTGGAGTAAATACTCCTGGATCAGGAATTAAATTTTGGCCTAAATTAATACCAGGCCCTATTAAGCGTAAGTTTAAGAGAAGGGCTAATGGACGAGATATCTCCGCAGCTGGTAATTATGCAAAAACTCGGATTCTCGAGCTTAGTGCATCAGCAGCACGTGCATACTTCCTGGGGGTATCGCAATACGGAGACCCTAAACACGTGTCTAGAGGTACTGCTGTTATGAATCGTGAAGAGGTTCTTGTGAAGCCCGAGGATGATACTACCGGTGCCTGTATTTCGAATAGCTCGGATGATATGGCTGTGGAGACTCAAACTGTAGGACTGAATACTGGAGGAAACAGAGATAATGAGAATATAAAATTTGAAGGCGATAAAACGTACTTGACTGATAAGGAAACCCTAAACCTGAATAGCATTATGGAGAATGCAACTGCAAGTACAGGAAATTCGGGATACCATATCCTCTCTGAAGAAAACCAATATGGTGATAATACCATGAGAGCCAGTTTTAATAATGATCCATCTGTTTCAACCCAAGAAAGAGTAATTGAAGATAAAAGCTCAAGTGAAAAGTTATCATCTGTTAGAGATGTTGCGAGTGTAATGAAAACAAAGGCTTCTGATTCAAATAAAGATATTCAGGGAGTTGCTTTCGTAAATAAGGACATGGACAGTAAAGATAAATTAAGTGTACAGAGTGGTCAGGTGCTGGAGTATGAAGAAAGCAACTCAGAAGATCAAGGAGTCCCTACATCCCAAATATCAAAATCCTTAAACCCCGATCCTTTACCTGCGGTACAACATTCAGATTCTGTATGGCCTTGGAGCCTAGAGTCAGGTTTTAATACTTTCAGCAGTGGAATGGGACACGTTTGGTCATTCGTAATTTCTCGTCCCTTCCAACGTCTCAAGTCAGATTTCAGCCCGAAAGTCAAAGATATTGTTGAAGAACTTGTTGAAAAGGTTGATGAAGGGGAGACCTTAAGTATTGAAAAAATGCTTCCAATAACTTTGGATTCTGTTCATTTTAAAGATGGAACGTTAATGCTACTTGCTTATGGTGATAATGAGCCCAGGTGAGCTGCATTCTTTTCCCCTTAAAATTTATCAATTTCTTTTATTGCATTGTATTTCACTGGAAAACATACCATGAGGTAGGCTTATATTTGGGATGTGAATTTGGGACTACAATAAAAGAATGTTGGTAAAACAGGTTGACGTTTCTTGCCTCTTGCTTCTGTATGTATATACATTGCGAGCTCCATTATTAAATTAAAGTAGTGTAGCTATAAGCCAATGAACAATCAGGGAGCCAGGACGTCTCTGTAGTGTGGTCAACTCAACAGTTAGAAAAACAAAAAATCACAAATTATACTTTTTTATGCATATACAGCTTTAACACTTTTTAAATGACAAGGTGTGGTTTCAATAATTACTGGGTGGACTACTCTTATCTATGAAATGTTAAACTTTCAACATATATGTGTCCAGGGTCTTTCGGCCACTAAGAGTGATTTTCCACGCAATCACTATGTTTGGTAATAAAGATGTAACCTATTGTGAATCAGGAGTGGACTAATGTTGGCAAAGCCACTTCTAGTGTAGATGAGTTCTATAGTTCGATTTTTACCCCGACCCGTGCACCTTAAACCAAATGCACTGAGAAAAGAAATGTAAATTATCAAAAAAACAGCATAAAACGCAACCTAATTTTGGTACGTCACGTATGTTCAGAACTCAATGCAGTTCGTTCTGATGATTTACGTCGAGGATGCCTAAATGACAGTAGTTTCTAGTGCATCCTGAATAATATTATTACGAACAATTATTTTGGTTTCGGAGGTAGATGCGAAGACTTGTTTTATATTCTTCGTATACCATCTAAACATTCATTCGATATCTACAAGGGTATACTGAAGCGTTGATTTCTAGTATCAAAAAACGTGGATTATTCTTTGTTGTAATAAGTACTCATATTAGTATTTTTTGTTTTGTAGGGAGATGGAGAATGCAAGTGGACACGTTAAATTTCAGAATGACTATGATCGTGTCCATGTACAATTAAGTGGCAGCTGCAAGATGTGGAGATCAGATGTAACATCTGAAGACGGTGGCTGGTTGTCTACAGATGTTTTTGTCGATGTCAATGAGCAGCAATGGCATGCCAATCTGAAAGTTTTGAACCTCTATGTTCCTGTAAGGCAGATGTGAATTTTTTTTTTTTTTTATTATATAGGGCGAAACTTGTAAACTGCCAGACTGCCTAATTTTTACCCTTCCCCCTCCTTGCTTTTTCAAAATTCTGCAAGGAACCTGCTTTGCACGACATAATGTCTTATTACATGTTTTCTGTGCAGCTATTTGAGAGGATACTAGAAATCCCAATTACCTGGTCTAAAGGAAGAGCTAGCGGTGAGGTGCTTCTCTAATTCTACTTTGTTATCATACACTATTCTCATATCAGCTCAAAATTGTCATCCTGTGTTATTCAAAGTTTTCACTACTTACACACCATGATTTTCAGAACTGCTGTGTCCATTGTATTATCTGAGTTTGTTTACTTCTTATCCTCTCAGATGTCACAAAAAGTAACCTCATCGATTTGACGGGTGATACTATTATCCAATATTTTAACTAATTCTGCGCTAATTAGATGACACATACGTACCTCGAAATATAAATTTAACTATGCTAATACCTAATAGTACCAGCCCTTAAAGAGGCATTGCTACGTGGTTAAGCCTTTTTTTCTGTAGCATCACAGATGTCCTATTAGCGCTCATACGTTGCTTTTATATGATCATCAACATTTATAGTGAGTTCTTTGATGAAGCAAACAAGGCTTTTCATTGTGAAGAGAGTAATCTATGCTGACTTATGATACTATGATCGCTCTTCTTTTGCCGTTTGTTTTTCATCACTTGTTATTTGAATTCATTTCCGTCATCCCTGCCAAATCTATGAAAGGAAAAAACATTTGTTTCGAACAATAGCTCCGAATAAATTAAATACTAATAATGATATTGCTTAAACTGTTGGCTGTTCAGGGTTCTTTCTGCGTAATTTTATTCTTAAATACTGTTATTTTCTAAATGTTTTTTTGACAATGATCAAATAGAGTACTAACACTGTTAATGGTTCAGCAGGCAGAGAATCCACTTACTTTCAGTTACTAAGAGTATTTGGTCTTAAGTATGTACTCGAGAAGTTTGAGATTACTTTCTCTACAAAACTCTTAGCTCTTTGGAATTTGACTCATGTGCATGGTTGCTATTTCCAGCATTCTTTGATTAGTTTTCCATTTCTTCTTAACAGTAAAATATTTCTTTTAATAGGTCCATATATGCATGTCAAGTGGAGAAGTCTTTCCTAATCTTCACGGGCAGCTCGATGTGACAGGCTTGGCCTTTCAAATATTTGATGCTCCGTCAGAATTTCTTGTAGGTCTTACTATCACTAATGTTCCTTCCTCTCAATTCTACTTGAGCTTTTTTTAAATAATTATTGATGGTGTATAGAATAGTAATATTTCTTGATGGTATGTTTCACAACTATGTTAGGGTAACTTGTTATAACTTCAACGATAGTACAGATTATATACAATTCATAATAAGCCGCATAGGAATCTTATCCATAAAGTTGGTATCTCGTCGTACGGCCAAAAGTCAAGGGTTCAAATCTAGCCAACAACATATTAATTATTCTCTGTCCTATATAACGAAAGAGAGATCTTATCAAAGTACCGAAGGTAATAGTTTGATTTTTGTTGACTACAAAAAAAATAAGATAAATTTCATTTCTTAATTTCTTATTGTTTTTTTGTCATTAGTTGTGAACATATGCAAATTTCAAAGTGTGCATGAATAAACAATTTGAACTACAGTCTTGTATTCTGTTGAATTCTGCTCGGTATTACTAGGGTTTTTATGATTTCTAAGAGAAAGAGAGGAAAAAGCTGTGGAAGGAGTTGAGTTAAAATGAAATATATACATATATGTACATATACATATACATACATATACACGCACACACACACGCACACACACACACACACACACACACACATATATATATATATATATGCATGTGGGTTTGTATGTTTCCTTGAGTTAAAAAAGTATAATGCATATATTTTTTGAAAAAGATTCTGAAACAGAAATTTTCAAAATGATCATGCATTGCACGGGAATAAATTTGTTATATCAATGTATTCAAACACATACTATATGGGTGGAATGAGTACAATTACAGTAAAACTTCTATAAATTAATATAGTCGGGACCGGAGGATTCTATTAATTTAGAGAGGTATTAAATAATCGATAAATTAATAATTATTAATTTATAAAGATTTTTGACATCAAAGAAAATTAATTTCCAAATATATATATATTTAAATAGATTGAATGATACAATTTGTGTTTTATACTTAATTCAACTAATTAAATATACATTGTTTTACAAATTCAATGAGAATTAGCGAGATTCAAAGTAAAGATTCATGTATATTTAGATGATATCAAAGATAAAATAACATTTTGGAACCTTTTGAGCACTCAAAACATCAAAAATATTGATTAATAACTTTTTAATAACCTAGAATCATATTTTACAAAAGGGTAATACATATATTTTTATGATTATAAAGGATTTATTAATTTATAATATTATTGGGACCATATATTTATATAGAGGTTTTCAAAAAAATTATTATCTTATTATCTTATCGAAATTGATCATTTTTTGAACTGGTCCAAGTTGGGACCGAAAGAAATTATTAACTTAAAGAGATTATTAATTTACCGAGTATTAATTTAACGAGGTTTTACTGTAGTTATTAAACTATTGATACTTTTGAGGTAACGAAACAAAATGCAATTCTGTTGCAGAGGGTTGCAAGTTGACAGCATGTTTGTTTGATTTGTTTTATGTGATGTAATCCTTACATGTCAAGGTAGTAAGTGGGTTATATTAGTAGTTCTATGTTGGTCAGGTTTTGGATCGGTTTATTATGTGCACCTAGATGCTCATGGGCACTTTGCATGTGTCTACAACTGTTCATAGATATTATTATGTGGAAGAGTAATGTGATGGTGTGCAAAGCAGAATGCTCTGTATATATACCTAGCTTGTTACTATCACTAGATCACATTGATTTTTTTTCCAAAATCTCTATGCATTTTTTATTTTTTTTTCCAAAATCTCTATGCATTTTATTTTTCATTGCGGCAAACAATTGAGTTGCAAGCGCAGGAGGCACCGTCTTTCATGAAGTTAGCCTAGGGTAGCTGATTCGACACTTTAAAGCCAAATTGAGGAATTTCATTTTAGCAGTATTCTTAATGATTATTATATCATGAACTTATTGATATTTAATATGGTAGTTAGAACATGGTGGATTGATAGGCATTGGTAATTGCTATTCAATAATTTCTATACCAGGTTTCTCAACTCATTTTCTGTTTTCCATACCCACTTCCCCACACAGAAGCAATTCATTAATAGCATCGTAAAGAAGCAACTCTAAGATTTATTAAAAAAATTTGTTGTGTATACCTCTTACTATTATATTTATTCATTCTAACCGTTTTACTGATACACTTATAGTGACATGTTTATACTTATCTATTCTGAGTGGTTGAGTTGAGTGAATGTTGGACATGTTCCTTTTGCAGGATATAACTGCAAGCTTGTGCTTCCGTGCTCAAAGAATATTTCTACAAAATGCGAGTGGGTGGTTTGGTAGTGTACCATTGGAAGCTTCTGGAGATTTTGGCATTGAGCCTGAGGAAGGAGAATTTCACCTTATGTTTCAGGTGAATGTGTATGAGCTATGTGGGTTTTAAAGGGAAATATTTAATACTTTAAATTATTGCATTCCATTGTGATGGATGTTTCCTGGGTCGAAGCGCATGTCATACGGTTTGAAATTTGTATGTCTTCAGGTCCCTTCTGTTAATTTTTTTTATCCTCAGGTCCCTTCTGTTGAAGTTAATGCCCTGATGAAAACATTCAAGATGAAGCCTTTCTTGTTCCCAGTATGTACATCAATTTATCAGTTAAATTTTTCTAGAACTAAAAAGTTACAAGAAACCTATTCTTCAATCTTATTTATTTTGTTGTGTAAATGCCTGTCCATGATATTAACCAATTTTCTCTCGCTTTTTGTTTTTCTTACGGTGTAGCTGGCTGGTTCTGTTACAGCTGTTTTCAATTGCCAAGGTCCCTTGGATGCTCCGACATTTGTAGGAAGTGGATTAGTTTCGAGGAAGATAACTAGTGCAGTTTCTGATATTCCTGCATCAGCTGCCTACGAGACAATGATGAAGAATAAAGAGGCTGGTGCAGTGGCAGCAGTTGATCGAGTTCCATTTTCCTATATTTCTGCAAATTTCACTTTCAACACTGATAACTGTGTAAGTTGTATGTCCTAATCTTGAATATCCTGCGTGAAGTGCAAGTTAAAATTCTGAACCTAAACATTCAGCAAAGTGCTCAATGAATGTGATAGGTTGCTGATTTGTATGGAATCAGAGCTAGCCTCGTTGACGGTGGTGAAATTCGTGGAGCAGGAAATGCATGGATCTGTCCTGAGGTATATAAAAATTGTATTTAAGTGTTGACCATAAATTAGCCTAGATACGGATGCCTGTCAAATTCATTCCATCAAGTTGCAGGCTATACTAAAGCAGCCCAAGTTTTGTCCAACATGGAAGATTAAAAAACTACCCCTTGACGAGGGACCAAATCTTGGGGCTAACTAACTAGTCTAGCAAAAGACTTTATATATCATCACTTTAGAATTACTGGTTCCAGTTTTTAATTGCGGTAACATAAGTACTGTTGCTTTTGTCGGTAAAGTGTGTCCCTATCCAAAAGCTTTTGGAAAGCAACTACGAGGTGCACATACTATGCATGAACCTTAATTTTTAATATCTTCGCTTAATTATTAGTTTTGGAAATCTGCATGTGTTCTTTTATTGTCAAATAAAGATGCAGTTTCTACTAAAACATAAGCATATTATTTTTGCTTTCCTTTCCTCAAAAACACATTTTTTTTTTACTCGTAACTTTGTTTTCATTTTACAAATCAAATGCATACTAGTTCTAATATATCAAATATCAATACTCAGCAATCTTTGCATTGAAAATGAACCTGGGGTTCCAATATTACTGGTGTATTAAGTCAGTAGTTTTACCAATTATTTAAATTTAAGTGTTTAGCTTTTACAAAATTTTATCAGTTCTTATCTTGGGTGCTTCCTTATTGCAGGGTGAAGAGGATGATACTGCAATGGATGTAAACTTTTCGGGGAATCTATCTTTTCATAAAATTATCCATCGATATCTACCTGCTTCGCTTCATCTGATGCCACTTAAACTAGGGGACTTAAATGGGGAAACAAAGCTTTCTGGATCCTTGTTGAGACCGTAAGACTCGATCTTTACCCTCATGATTGGATTTCTGTTTATGTCTGCTCCTCTCTTTAATTTCATATATTATCGACTTCTAAACCAATTGCAGAAGGTTTGACATTAAGTGGACAGCACCTAAAGCTGAAGGATCATTTACTGATGCTCGAGGAGATATCATTATTTCCCATGATTACATTATTGTTAGTTCTTCATCAGTGGCTTTTGAACTTTATACAAAAATCCTTACAGACTATCTTGATGAGTATGTGTCGGATAAGATAGAGTCGGACATAAGGAATGGCATGCCCTTGATCGTGGAAGGAGTTGAGTTAGATTTACGCATGCGTGGTTTTGAGTTTTTCAGCTTGGTCTCTTCACATGCTTTTGATTCTTTACGGCCAGTACATCTGAAAGCTACCGGAAGAATCAAGTTTCAAGGAAAAGTTGTTAAGCCATTAAGCATCAGTAATGTGCAAGTCTTGACTTCAAAGGAAAATGAAGATGTGTCTATGGAAATTGTACAAGATGCACATAGTCTTGTTGGTGACGTTTCAGTCTCAGGCCTTAAATTGAATCAGTTGATGATTGCACCTCAATTGGGTGGCATCTTGAGCATTTCACACAAGGGTATCAAGGTTCGCCTTAATCTTGCTTTCCTCATTTTAATAGTATTCTTGGTAGTTTTTCTGCGATGTTGTCTAGCCAGAGTAACAGCATGCTGTATACAGCATATGATTTTTTTTTTTTGTTATAAATGTGAAAGTAGACTAGCAGGATAAAGTGACTCATTTTGTTACTCCTCTGAAGTCTGAAGCAACTAATATTATGTTGTTTCTCATATGATCTGATTATGCGTGCTATCAGCTTTATAGTAGAGATGTTTAAAGATACTATTTACTATTTAGCGTAGGACCACCTTTCCTGTTCTTAGTGCGAGACTTGCTGAGATCAGGTATCATCGGAGTTAAAGCTTACAAAGCATGGTAGTCAAGAGTCATGCCTTTTACTTGGATGCAGACTTGTGGACCAGCCCAGTCTTATGCTGATCATAGAAAGCCTGGCGGCCCTGGCCTGGGCTGGTCCTATCTAAGCTTGCATCTAAATCCTGATCATTTTTCCTCTCCCACCCGTAGCTGCATTCAATCCAGTCGTATTAATTTTGTTAGTGTTGTCCTTGATACTAGATTCCGTTTTTAAACACTTCAACAAGCTACATCTTTTGATAATAAGAGAATGACTTGATTCAAGTAGTAAGGATTACATATTAAAACACCGATTTTTGAGGATCCTAAAATAACTCACTGTTGTGACATGATAGGAAATATCACATCGGTTACAATGCTATCTTTTGTCAAATGCAAAATCTCTGTTTTCTTTGAACAAATGTAAATGAATATGAAGCACTATAGTGACACAATCTTGGGATCTCCTCAAAGAAGGTACATCTTGGAATGACTTGTTAGGGAGAGTAAGTTCAGAATATGAGATTTGTGTGTCAAAAAATAATGTACTATTTACATCTTAAGTTTATGTACCTGCCCTCCTTGTGAAGACCTAATGTTAGATGGGGTGCTGAGTTTACATTTTGTATCAGCTATATATGTCTTTTTTAGGCCAACAATTTACAATTGTGAACTCTCTGTTGATGCAGTTGGATGCTACAGGCAGACCAGATGAAAGTCTTTTAGTAGAGGTTGTAAGACCATCACAACCTAGTGCTGAAGAAAGCATTATTGGGAAAGTGTTGTCATTTTCTCTTCAGAAGGGGCATCTAAGAGCTAATGTTTGCTACAGACCACTGCATTCTGCTAGCTTGGAGGTACTTGCATTGTCATGCTAATCTACTTGAATATTATATTTTTCTCATCTTCATGACAATGTTACTCACATTTTGGAACTCAATTAGGTACGCAATTTGCCACTTGATGAATTGGAGCTGGCTTCACTTCGGGGTACAATACAGAGGGTGAGATGTCTTACTCGGCAGAGATGTATGCATTAGGCATTGTTAGGAGATCGTCGTGGTCTTTATCTACTGTGATCTTTCGTACGACTTTAACGAAGCTGAATAAGATTAAGTAGAATTTAGCAAGTAACTTTGTTTTATTGGATCTTTTTATGACTTAAATGGAACTAAATCAGATAGTATGAATCTTAAATTTAGTCATATATTTTTTAAGTTATAAAGACAAGTAAATCGCCAGTGCAATGCACTGATGTTTTTTAATAATATATATTAAGTTGTACTATTTTTTTATGAGTAAAATTGCATGTTGCATCCCCTATGATTGACAGAGATTGACATGCAAGTCTACTCACAAAAATTTATTTATTCTCTATTTTTAGAAGTAGCATCTATAACCAGTAAACTTGTTGCAGTTTATTATTTGAGTATGAACAACATTAAATCAACCAGATAATATTAAAACATTTTCTCCACAGTACTTTCTTTTTAACAAATACATTGCATAGAGGCCTTAGATTGTGATTTTGGATTGACTTGTAGAGTATGAGGTGTCCGGTTGCAACTTGAAGGTCGTGTTGTCGTATTTGACACGGGTATCAAATATCAAAGAGTGGCTAATAGAGGCTGTAGAGTGTGTTGATTTACAATGCATATCCTTATATTACTATTTGGGGTTGGCATCTTATTCACAGAGATTACCTGATAATGCAGATGGGAGAAAGCAGTTCAGTCTGCTCAGCTAAATTTGAAAGTAATTAATATTCATGCGTTTAGCTTCGCTGCTTTCGTTTTGCACGTGTTTTATGCCTACTTTGAAATCTGTACTCCGTACTTCGATCTTGGATTTGAATTTTATCATTTGTGTTTCATCCGTATTTGATTTTTATTTGATTTTGTTCTTTATTGAAACTGTGAAATATAATATATGATCCAATTGCCTCCTTTTGACACCTCAAGGTTTTGGAAGAGTTGGTAAAAGATCGAAGAGTTTACAAGTCTGTTTATATTTATGTCATAAAGTTACAATTTACTTTGGCCGTTTAAAATGAATTCTTTCCTTTTAGAATGTTTGACCATCGAAATAGGTGATTACTGTGATCTTATATACTTTGATCTTGTTTGTTACATTGTTCACTTGCTAAACCTCTTTCTGATGTGCTTCAGGCGGAACTTCAGTTGAACTTCCAGAAAAGAAGGGGTCATGGTGTGCTATCTGTTCTTAAACCAAAATTCAGTGGCGTATTAGGGGAAGCTCTAGATGTGGCTGCTCGATGGAGTGGGGACGTGGTGAGTACCATCCTCTGATATCATTAAAATATCCGCTGCTATCTTCCCCAGGAATGGGGATGTTATAGACTGTTAATGAAATGCTGTTTTTGGGATGTTTGTTTTTTTACCAATATATCCTTGTGTTTTGATTACTTTTGTTTGAGACAATATATTGAACTGATTGTGATGCAGGATGTGGGCTTTTTTTTTCTTTGTTAGTGGTATGACATTTTAAACTTCAAAGAAAGGCTGAAGTATTGTATAGGCTACTTATATAAAGTTTAGGGGAAATAAGAGGCACGTTTTCTATCCCACTAGCAGTGTTCTCCCTTGTAGAACTCTGGATCACTAAGTTTGTCTATTTTTTGGTATGCTTAATATGTATTATATTGTGATCTCTCTGACTACCTCATAGACAGTTTATGATATTCTATATCATTTGTATCTACAAATTGCCAACTGGACCCATAAACTTGCTACACTTTATAGATGATGCTTTCTTTACGGTGAAACTGACTATAACTCTTGATCTCTAGTTGTACCCTGATGCATGTCCATCTACTTGGTAATAGTAGCACCCACTTCTTTCTCTTTTGTTTGCAGGATCTACTCCCTTGCGTCTTCAGTTCCCAAATTGTATTTAATACAATAGTATAAATTCATTTATTTGTAATGTTTACTTTTTTCACAAATTTATCATCTAGGTGCAACATCTTAAATATCTGGCATATTCATTTCTGGTTGACATTATCTTTTGTAGATTACTGTCGAAAAAGCTGCTTTGGAACAAAGTAATAGCCAGTATGAAATTCAAGGTGAATATGTGCTGCCTGGCACACGTGATCGTAGCCCTGCTGGAGTGGAAAAAGGAAACTTGCTCAGGAGAGCAATGGCCGGTAAGTTGGGTAGTGCAATATCTTCTATGGGCAGATGGAGAATGCGACTAGAGGTTCCTCGGGCTGAGATTGCTGAGATGCTTCCACTTGCGAGACTTCTTTCTAGAAGTACTGATCCTGCTGTTCAGTATAGATCAAAGGTTTGTATGTCAATTTACTCAGTTGGAGTAAATACCTAATGATAAGGGTTGAGTAACATCGGGTGTGTTGGTAATACCAAGTATAAGCTATATCATGTAGCAAGTCGAATTAACTTAGATACCTAATAGGGAGCTACTGAGTGGTTTTTTTTTCTCCATTTTTGTAATGTATGCTGGCACAGGGGAACTCAAAGTTTAAATCTATCCTCATGCAGGCTGACTTGGGCATTTTAAGTAAGCCTCTAAGGAAGTTCTTATAGTAAATATAAATTGGAGCTGTCAGAACGGCAGACGCTTTCTTTCTTTTTTTCTCTTGTATCAATTTGTAGTTTTTACTGAGTGAACTTGATGTCCTCATCTGCATTGTAGCTTCATAACTTGGTATCCCGAGCTGTACAGATTCATTTTTTCGTAAAGATCATTCTTAAAGCTTGCCAACAAAAGGCACTTTTGGGGTCAATGATGCATATTAGAATTGTCGGTGCATTCAATACAGTTTCTATAATAATTGCCTTATGGTTATGCATCAACTCACTTCTGTATGTTAATTGTAGAGAACTGGATTTCTTGTATCGTATAAACATCTCAGATACTGTTAAGAACACAATTAATCAACTTATTGCTTAGAGGCTTAGCTTACAAGAGAAGTGTACAAAGTAGTTAAGAATATAAAACTAATACTTTTTATGAGGATGCATGGATTTAGCATCATGCCTTCTTGAGTCTTCATGACACTTTGTACTTATTTGTAGGACCTATTCATGCAAACTCTGCAGTCAGTGGGAGTATATGCTGAAAACCTTCAAAATCTTCTTGAGGTACGATTTTGCGATATTAGAAACATCTACTAATTTGTTTAGTATTCCAATATTTGCCTACATTCTGGAATGAATAAGACAAGTTTATAATAGTCTCTAAAATTTATTGGTATTCTAAAGGAAACAGGACATGAATGGACTTGTCTCTTTAAATCATGTAATTTTTGCTTCTCACCACAATCTTGTATGTGCAATGTGCATGATAAACCTGTTAATGGACTTGTATTCTAAAAAAAATGGAATTTTTCTGCTCCTTATCTATGTTACCCCGACTCTTCATTTGCCTCAACTACCCGTGTCGGACACTCGACACTCGGACATGGGTATGGACACTCGGACATGAATTTTAAGCCAAAAAGATGTATGCTTTTTAAAATATTGCCGAGTCCGACACTTGGATACGTATCCATGTTGAACACTTCCACCCGAGTCCGGGTAAATAGTGGTTCAGCATTATCATTAGATGTATTTGTATTTTATTTTTGCATTTCAGATGTGAGCTGTGTGAATCATATTTGAGCTAATTTAGTTTATAATATTTCAATTCCTGTTTTCAGATCACATCATCCCACAGCATATGTTCCTTGTTATTATTTTATCTGATGCTCATGTTTTTATTTTTTCTTAGGAGTTCCGGGCCCATTTTACTCAACCAAATGAAGTGATACTTGAAGAGTTGAGTCTTCCAGCTTTAGCTGAACTCAAAGGTCGCTGGCGTGGATGTTTAGATGCCAGCGGCGGGGGCAATGGGGACACAATGGTAGATACCTCTGAAATATCTCATCCCTGTCGCAGAAACATAAAATATAAACTCCACGTGTCCACCTTTAACTTGTTTGATCATTTGAAGGAATTAATAAAATGTTGTTGTATTTATCTCCCATTTAATAAATAGAATAAACCTTGACTAACGATAAATTTGTAGCTACTCTTTTCAAGTGAGAAGCAATATAATTGGTCCCCAGGCTAGCAAATATTATTCTAGCTTATATCATTTTAGTTTGCAGGGCACCTTGGAATGGCATCGAATAAAATGAAAATAGGCTTCACACGCGTGGTCATAATATGTTTTGTTACAACAAATGAATTAATGACACGGGCGCATCCATATCTTCAAATGTCATATGCAGTGCCTTCCCATTTTAATGCTGTGAAATATGATATAAATACCAAACGAAGATAAAGAAATATGCAATTTTTATATAGTTACTTGGCGTGCTACTGCTTGTCACTGTTCAAGATTATTTTCTTTAAATTATTCTATTTACAAACCAATGATATTTGAACAAAAAAGGCAGGTCTTTTATGCAAGTTGTTGTATCTCACAGACTATGTGTTATAGTTTGTTTGTTTTCGAGGTTGGAAGATGTAAGGATTGAAAATACTATAAAATTGTAATTTTCTAGTTTATCAGGAAATTTGGAACGAGTGTGAAAATTGTGTGCTTCTGTCTTGTGCTGTTTAGGCTTATGCTATGTCATGCACTTGGAGGTAACATTTTTCACTGACCAGTGAATAGATTAGAATTGTGCATATCTAACTGCTCTAATCCTTCTCTTCACGTGTAGAGCGTGTGTGGACTTGCAACACCTCAGTATCTTTGTATTTTATAGCATTGATAAAACATTAGAAATGATTGAAGCTCCACAAAAGTTTGGTCTTTATCTGTTTGAGTTCGCTTTTTCATTTTTGTTGGTTAACGTGTTCTTGAAGCATTGTTCACTAATATATTTTTCATTACGGAATAATTTAACATTTTTGTTAATACATATATTTATCAGGCAGAGTTTGATTTCCAAGGGGAGGAATGGGAATGGGGAACTTACAAAACACAGCGTGTCCTAGCTGCTGGATTGTACAGCAACGATGATGGCTTGCGTCTAGAGAAAATGTTCGTTCAGAAGGATAATGCCACAGTGCATGCAGATGGAACTTTGTTAGGGCCAATAACCAATTTACATTTTGCTGTTCTTAACTTTCCAGTCAGTTTAGTCCCCACAGTGGTACAGGTTATTGAATCTTCAGCCACCGATGCTGTTCATCCATTGCGACAACTTTTAGCACCGATAAAAGGTATACTGCACATGGAAGGTGATCTTAGAGGTAGTCTTGCCAAACCAGAATGTGATGTGCAAGTAAGGCTCCTGGATGGGGCTATGGGGGGTATTGATCTTGGACGAGCTGAAATTGTTGCTTCCTTGACATCAACTAGTCGTTTTTTATTTAACGCAAAATTTGAACCCTTCATTCAAAATGGTCATGTACATGTTCAAGGAAGCATTCCTGTAACTTTTGTACAAGGTAATGTGTTGGAAGAAGAAAAATTAGAAAGAGATAATACTGAAGCAACATGGGTCCCGGGTTGGGCCAAGGAGAAAGGCAAAGGATCTGCAGATGAAGTTGGGGATAAGAAAGCTTCAAGGGATAGAAACGAAGAAGGTTGGGACACTCAGCTAGCGGAAGGTCTAAAAGGCTTGAACTGGAATGTACTGGATGCTGGAGAAGTTAGGGTTGATGCTGATATCAAAGATGGTGGCATGATGTTGCTGACTGCATTATCTCCATATGCCAACTGGATAAATGGAAATGCGGAAGTTATGCTTCAGGTTGGTCAAGTTGGTGCTTTAAATTTCATTGAGGAAGCCTTTTCTAAAATTCAGTAGATTGTAATCCAGCTGCATAAGATTTAACACCCTTTTCTTATCCAAATATATATACAGGTTAGAGGTACAGTTGAACAGCCAGTGATTGATGGATCTGCATCATTCCACAGGGCAACTGTATCTTCACCAGTTCTACGGAAACCACTCACAAACTTTGGTGGCCTACTTCGTATGGACTCGAATAGATTGTGCATCAATTCACTGGAGAGTAGGGTGAGCAGAAAAGGAAAGCTGTCCCTGAAAGGGAACCTTCCTCTTAGGAATACAGAAGCATCCCTTGGTGATAAAATCGACTTGAAATGTGAAGACCTAGAAGTCCGTGCGAAGAATATTTTAAGGTATGTCTATTTTAAATAGTATATTACTACCTCCATCCCAAATGAATTGCCTTGCACGTAGTTTAGGTGCATAAAACTATGTAGGTTTAAAAAACAATGAATTGTTTGCAAGTATTTCTCGGATCCACCTAAGGTATTTCTCTTTTCTATAGTGTATTACTACCTCGGCCCCGAATGATTTAGCTTGCACGTGGTTTAGGTGCCTAAAACTACATGGTTTTAAAAAAAAATCATGTTTAAGTATTTCTTGGATGCAACCTAAAACTACATGCAAGCTCATTCATCATTAAAATGTAGGGGATAAAATATTTTAGAAGTAGTGTTTATTTTCTATTGAACAATCATAAGCAGTTCCTTTGTTGATTGAGTTTTAAATTAATTGTGATGTTCTTTATGCGTCTTTTATCTGAAATACGCGTCTTTTATCTAAATTACTTCTGCATTTGATATATATCCCGGTTTTGTGCTTACACCATTTATTTGCACTGCACGCACTAATAGTCTGATGCACAGCCAATTTGTCGAATACACACATGTAGACTGATATAAACTTTACTGCTCATGTGATTTGGGTTTCTCTTTTCTCTTTTATATATCCATTGAGAACTGACTTGCCTCTCTGAAATTGTAGTGGTCAGGTTGACACCCAGCTGCAAATAACTGGTTCCATAATGCAGCCAAATATATCTGGCAAGATCAAATTGAGCCGTGGAGAAGCATATTTACCACATGATAAGGGTGGCGGAGCTGCTCAGATCAATCGGGGTGGTTCCAATCAATCAAATTTTCCTAGTGGTTACAATCAGGTGGTTGCTTCAAAATATGTTTCACGCTTTCTAAATCTGAAGCCCGCTGCTTCAAGTGCTCCGTTTAATCAGCTATCAGGTAGGCTGATTCATGAGATAAATAGATCTAATGAAAAACTTATATGTATTAAACTTATGAAAAATTCTATGCAATAGGAAAGCATATGCTTATCCAATTACTACTTTATATATGTGAATTGTGTGATGTATATTATTCTCGAAGTCAAATCAGTATTACAAGTCTATTCCGTATTCCTTGTTCTATATCATGTATAGTCCCGAGGACTTCTAGTGTCTAAAGTTACTTGTTCCTCAATCTAATGTGTATGACACTAGTGAGGTGTTGCGAAACATTTTGTAACAAAAGAATAACTTAATATGATTTCTAACAACTAGTTACACATGGCAACAGCCTAAAGCAACCTAGTATTTAAAGTTTTGGTGATGTAGGAGAAGGCTGAGAGCAGCCTGCAGTAAATAGGGGTTATGACCTATCCCCCACAAAGCATTGGTAAAAGCACAATTTAACCTGGATTTTTATATCAGATGTTTGGTAATTCATATACTCAAATCTGAGAAAATAATGAAGATACATGAATTGCAAATGTAATAAGTTCTAGTTTAAAGTCTGTGTTACTATCTAACCTTCTTAGAGATCAATTATGTGTCATTTGTAGATAAAGAGGCTGAAGTTGAGAAGGAAATGGGGCATGTGAGTAGTAAGCCCAAAATTGATATTCGCCTCAGTGACTTGAAGCTTGTTCTTGGACCGGAGTTGAGGATTGTTTATCCTTTAATCCTAAACTTTGCGGTTAGTGGTGAGCTCGAGTTAAATGGCTTAGCTCATCCCGAATGGATCAAACCTAGAGGCATCCTGACATTTGAGAATGGTGATGTCAATCTCGTCGCTACACAGGTGAAAGCTTGTCTCTTGATGTACCTTCTTATGATTTTTTCTCTTAGCGGATATCTATTAAGGGCTTTCAGTTTTCTTCGAGAAGATAATTCTGGAAATGACTTTTTCTAACCTAGGTGAGGCTGAAGCGGGAGCATCTTAATATTGCAAAGTTTGAGCCTGAAAATGGACTAAATCCAATGTTGGACCTAGCTTTGGTTGGATCAGAGTGGCAATTCAGGATTCAGAGTCGAGCTAGCAAATGGCAGGACAGTTTGGTAGTGACCTCGACACGTTCGGTGGAACAGGATGTCCTTTCTCCCACTGAGGTAATAGATGTTATGCATGTACACTCAGTTCTGGTGTATGTACTGTAACGATATTAGTATTATCTCCTGTATGAATTATTTCATTCAGAATCTCAGCTTGTTTTGTTGTTTATGTTTAAATTTAAGTTTTTGTTAGCTTCCTGTAGGTGAAACACTAAAGTTTGGTTTAAATCCAAGTTTTTTTTTTTTTTATGACTGTTCTCTGGGTTTTGGCTAAATACTTATTGTCTTTATTTCATAGAAGCAGATGTAAGCTATTTTGATCCCACTATTGTTTCCCATATTTCTTATACTATACTAATAGTTATACTGATCAACACTGAACCTGGTATGTTATTATTTTAAATAAAAAATCCTTTGCTTGTTTTTCTTCATAATGAATACGTATTACATTACATATCTTGTAAAAATTCTTACATCAATGTACGTGGCAAGAAGGCAACAATTGCTGGCACGCAACATATTCATTCAGTGTACAAAAATTTTGTGTGTGTTGTACTAGCTCCATCCACATCTCTTCTTGTATTCTTAAAAGAGAGTTAAAAAATTAAAACAATAATGAATTTTTTGATTTTTATATCTGTAAATAATATTTGATTTTTATTATTATTATTGTTGTTATTATTATTATTATTATTATTATTATTATTATTATTATTATTATTATTATTATTATTATTATTATTATTATTATTATTATTATTATTATTCAGTTATTCTTATTCTTATTATTCTTATTCTTATTCTTATTATTGTTATTGTTATTGTTATTGTTACTGTTACTGTTACTGTCACTGTTAGTGTTACTGTTACTCTCCGAAGTATTGTGTGCAATGTGTTTGGCAGGCATCAAAATATCTGTCAGCAATGCTTGCCAGTTGCTAGTGACATAGGATGGACAGAGTACTTAAGATATTTATTATCGAAATCACCATTCCTTGTTAGTTTTCTTTTTTAACGAAATTCGTCGCGGGGATGGTACTTTTTTGTGGAAATTTTGGGTGATTGTGCACAGAGAATATTCTCTATATTTGCTATCCTAATGCCAATGTAGGATTCTTTTGGTGAAAAATCAGTCAGTCATGAATATCTTATTTGTAACATACTCATAACTTTCTTTTCTGACCAGGCTGCTAGAGTCTTTGAAAGTCAATTGGCAGAGTCTATCTTGGAAGGTGATGGTCAGCTTGCATTTAAGAAGCTTGCTACTGCTACGCTCGAAACTCTCATGCCAAGAATAGAAGGGAAGGGGGAGTTTGGACAAGCAAGGTGGAGGCTAGTATATGCTCCACAGATTCCTAGTTTGCTTTCTGTTGATCCTACCATTGATCCTCTTAAATCTCTTGCCAACAATATATCATTCGGTACAGAAGTTGAAGTCCAGCTTGGGAAGCGCCTTCAGGTTAATTTCAATATCTTTTCCTGTGGTTCCTTTATTCCACAGAATTTCAGTTCATGGATTGCTAGGCTTTTAGAGTACTGCGTTTACTGTTGTACTATTTGTTTAAAATACTATTCCTTATCAATGATGTTCCCTGCTACAATATTGACGCCAAGTATAATTTTGGATAGCTGTCATTAGGATATGGTTTATTAATGTTTAAAGAGCAAACTTTTGAATATTTTTTAACATCTGTGTCTTAACTACTTTTTAATCTGGTACCTGTATTTAACGAGTGTAATGTAGATTTAATGGTTTCAACTGTAGTTACTACTTCCTATGACTATAGTTGATACATAGTACAGTAAATATCTGACAATTAATTGTTAAATTTTATTGTTTTGGTATGCTAACTCTTCGTACTATCCTCCTGGCATCTTATATAATTAGTTTATGTTAAAATTGGTGTGATACTACATGTTGTCCATCTTTCCGTCCGCATCTATATTCATAGCCTAAAGGTTTGGTATTGTAGTGGAATTTTGAACAAATAGTAATACGAGCAAGTTTATATAACTATTTTTTTAGGGATTGATGGTTCAAATACTTCAAGTTTGCTAGACTATTGACAAATGATGATTTTTTTTTTTTTTTGACAAAATGCAAGTTCATTCCATTAAATTAAACAAGTCTAGCCGGGACAAACCCCCAACTGACAATGCAATCAGGTTGATAAAACAATAAACGAGCTAAGTAAATAGCCGCATTGTTTCCAGACTGCTTAACAAACTGAATCCGTAGATTCTTGAAACTGAAAAAAGTTACAATGATATCCCGAGCAATCCTACTAGCATCATCCCTGAAATTTGTAGTAGCACAATTGACCCTCACATAAATGCGTACTGAAGCCCAATATTCCAAACCTTCAACTGAAGTTGGGGAAGCATAAATTCCCGAAACCGGAACAAACTTTAATTGTGAAAGGTGAGCTCTTGTGAATTCCACTACCATCTCAAGCATATTCCAGCTATCTACCTGCCGTAAAACAGCTATAGACCTGCCGAAAATAATCATACCCCAGCTATCTACATGCCAAAAATCAGCTATAGACATGCCGTAAGTAGCATCGATGCAAGCTTCCCAAAATGCCAAATAAACCAATTTCAGTGGAGTCAACAACGTTATCAACAAAATCATAACCATAAACAGTAAAAACTTTAATCAAGAACAATCGCACATAAAGCGATACACACGCCAAGTGGCGAGACGAAACCCAACAAAGATGAGTTTTAATTGCGCAATCTAGCTCAAGATCGGAACAGATCTCAGAAAATTTGAAGGAATTTTCGGAGCTTTATTGAATTAAAAAACTGAGATAATTGAAAACGAAAGGAAAAGGGATCGACGGTCGGGCGACGGAAGGGTGGCGGGCGGGTGGGCGGCGGGCGGAGAACGGCGGGAGTGGCGTTGGGCAGGGGAGGGAAGAAGGGGAGGAGGAGGTTGAAGAGAAAGAAAGGGAGGTTGAAGGATAGAGTGGGAAAGGGGGAGGCGGAGGGGTAGGGGACGGGGGGTAGCCGCCCGGGGAAAAACTAGTAGCCGACTCTCATGTGATGGAGAGGAAAAACAGTTGTGTGTGTGACACACAAATGATGATAGTTTAACTGCTGTGGTACTTGTAAAATTTTGGATGATGCATGGTATGATATATGATAAGGTATAATAAGCAGGTTTCTACAACTTGTTCTTGAAGCATGATACGTATGTGCCCTTCTTTTTGTTTTTTTTGCAGGCCTCTATTGTTAGACAAATGAAGGACTCGGAGATGGCTATGCAATGGACTTTAATTTACAAACTTACAAGCCGCCTACGAGTACTTCTGCAATCTGCTCCCTACAAACGTCTTCTTTTTGAGTATTCTACTACATCACAAGATTAAGCTATGATAGACGCTTTGAGATTTGTAGCGAGAAGCCGAGATCTCCTTGCTGGATGTATCTCGTTGTTGTAGAAATGTAGCAGTAGCTAGTCACACCTATATTCAACCCCGCCTTTTTTTGTTCTTTAGGTCACGAGTTAATGTAAATGTTGTAAATATCCATCATTCTTTGCTCAGAAAATGAATGAGCTTGTTTTTACGTCTCATTAGGGAA
The DNA here is from genome assembly GCA_036435485.1 of Saposhnikovia divaricata. Classification (NCBI taxonomy): domain Eukaryota; kingdom Viridiplantae; phylum Streptophyta; class Magnoliopsida; order Apiales; family Apiaceae; genus Saposhnikovia; species Saposhnikovia divaricata. Next base: position 48,407,231 of record CM071595.1, on the reverse strand, counting down.
AGCCTCTATCAACTTTTATTAAAGTAGTTCTGATCAAAAAGGTTTTATAGACTAAAAATATGCTTGCAGCCTCATCAATCTTGTTCATAATCTTGTATGCAGTGGACGACTATGAGGTTCTATGTATATATTATTAATATATATCAATATTGTCAGCTTGTTTTATTGTGTATCAACCAGCACGTGAAAGTTTTCCTGAAATCAGATGCTAAGAAAGTTTTTTTATGGCGGCGGGGTCTTTGGAAATTTGTGCTGCTAAAAAGTTCACTGCAGGTCTTGTCAATTGTATTTCTCTGACAGCATCAAGAGCGGTTCTCTGAGAATATCTAAATGTTACTCTCTGGTGTATGTCTTCTTTGGCTGTTGTAGAGTCCGGGTAAGTTCAAGTATTTGTGTATTCACAATTGTTATGTCATAGTTCCTTAATTATGAAACCACAACAATATGCATGATAACATGAAACTGTGATCGCGAATGCATCCTGGCAGTAAAATGGCAATGCATCCCAGCAGTAAAATGGAATTAAATATGCTTTAGTTGCAATTGTACAGAATATAATGGAGTATTAACTATATAAGCAATTAAATGCACAGAAGTTCGCATAACTTGCAAAAGTTTTTTACCTAATTTTTGTGAAGAATCTGTCCCTTTCCAGGTTAACATGTTTTGACCAGTTCCATATTCAGTCGATCCAGAATAACATATATTACTCGATTGTGATATCAATAATATCTACAAAATTGCAACATGATTGCCACTAGAATTGCTCAGCTTCCCTGAGGGTTCTTACATCTACTGTATATTAAAGCATACAATGGTTTTGGTGGAAGAATGTTAAATGATAACTCATCACCAAAATCTCCAAGGATCCTTGAATGGGGGAACATAGCTTTCTGTGGGAGGAAGAACACGGAAAGAACTAACAGCTTTCTCCAAGACAGGACCCATCTGCAGTAAATTACCAAAATAACCATTAAAAAAACCCCATTTTCAAGTTTAAATTGACAAAAAAAACCATTTTCAAAATAATGGCCAATTTTAGCCTTTTGGGTACACAATTACAAAATAGGTATGAATTACTCTGATCAGTAAATGTGTCTTAAAAAAGAAAAAATTGGGATACCCATTTGCTAAATGTGTAAACTATATATATGGACCCATTTGGCGAATATCGGCTAGAATTATCCATCTGAAAATGGTTATTTTTGTCAACTTTGAATGATAACAAGAACTATAATAATAGAGCATATCAGTATAGTTTTACACTGTGCTCTAGAGAATTTTCTTGAAGAAAAAAATAAGAAAAGAGAAGAGATGGGGGGAAAAAAAAGGAAAGAATAGAAAATTTAAGAAGTGTTTTCTAGTATGCTCCTGAGTTTAAGAGAGAAAATTTTGAAAAGAACGACATGGAGGGAATTATTAGCTTATTTCCCCATCATCACTTTTTTGGGAAGAAACTTCTGGGGTGAATAGTTTAAAACATTTCCTCTCCCAATCTTTTTTCTTCTCACTGGAGCACAACTTGAAGAGAAAATTCTCTTCTCTCCATAGTCAAACTCAGGAGCACAGCGTTAACAATTTGAAGTCCAAAACTTGTATTAAGAATAAAAGTGGACATTATCAACCCTGACCAACCATGCATGTATTCTATCACATCCGTAGTAGAGAAAAGGAAGAAAGCTTACTTTATTCCATTGCTTACTAAGAGTGGAAGCATTCAAAGAGTATAAAAAACCTGTACAAACATTTACAAATATAATGGACAGCCTCTAAAGTGCAAACATATAAAAGAAAGGATAGCAAACACCAGTCTATACGATAAAGTCTTACCATCTCGTTCAAAAGTGGAAGCAACATAATGCCTAAATACATTTGACTCCTCGGCCTGCATTGTTAGATAAGAATGTTATGACAACACTACCAAAAGCTACGCTTTTATGCAGCATAAAATGAAAGAAAGGGAACTCACTGATCTAGTAGGTGATTTGCGGATGAGATATTCATAGTACCAATATGTCTCACCATCAACCTAAGACAAGGAGCAGACTTGAATATAAGTATACATAAGGATTTAGTGCCTTATAGATCAAAGTAAAACTCCATCATACGATAACCTATAAACTAATAATCACTCTGTCCAGCCTCGACTTTGGCGTGTTTAAAATATTAGCAATTTTTAAAACACAACAAGAATATAATTTTTGGAAGACCCCTACATATAGTCCCATCAGTTCAATAAAACAATAACATTCTCAATAAATGTATGTATATTGAGCAAGGCTCTAGAAAGAACTCTCTTAAAAAGATAAGCGAGAAAAGTGAGACTTAAAAAGAGATTCTAGGAAAAAAAATACATTTCCGTTTTAAATCAATTGTTCAATTATTTATAAATATCAGAAGATGTTTATGCACAATTTCTAAAAACATGTATGATAAATATGTTAGTATATTAAAAAATTGTACTACCAAATTTATATTTGTTAAAATCGTAAAAACACTCTTTAAATTTGTAACTATTGTCTTTAAATTAATACCTCTATAAATTATTTAATTCTTGTGTACTTAATTGTAATATGTTCATGGGTGTAAGCGGTACTAGAACTTTCATAATAAGAAACTAGCACACTTATATATTAAATAGATATTAGTAAACTCACTTCAGATGAATGTGCATCAAGAATCGAACTCTCAGCCTTCCGCTGACTTGATGTAACTCTCTGTACACCAGAGTAGCATGTTAGTTTGTAAAGGATTAATGGCTTTAGTTTTGTACAAAGAAATAGTGGTGCATGCATGCTAAGCACTCAAAAATTAATACAGACTGTTGAGAGGTCAGAGCAATCTGAATAGCAATTTGTTTTGCAAGTTCAAGTTGTTATAGACCTTCATAAATAGTTCAATCAGAATAATGCAACAATGATCATAGTTACAAAAGACAGTTGCCTTACGTCATACCATTTGGGTGATAAAACACATGTAGACTCTCAATCTTTACAAACACACTAGTGAAGGATGAAAATGATTTGTGCAGAAAGGATTTAGAATTGAGTGAAACATTTCTCCTTGCTAAGAGCCGTTATACGGTATAAAGTGATCCACTTTAAATTGATAATTTCTTGAATTAAAATACTTACCAAAGCGGACTTATCAGATAGAACAGAATCTGCAACATCTTTTGCATTCCAAGTACTTTTGTCCATTGATTTCAAGAATTGTGAATTTGGGGGACCAATCTGATTCAGAGAAATTAAATACAAAAAAAAAAAAGTTTAAAATCTGACAAAAAACATGATCTTTCTATATATGGTAAAGTGAAAATATAAAAACATTACCGAAACAGAAAGGATCAGATTGTCAACAAGATCAACACGTTCGGACACAATGCGTTGTCGTGCATCAGCTGTATCATGTTCCAAGGATTTGTTAGATGATGCATGTTATTAGGCCATTCAAACCCAAATAATTGATGCATAAACACTTAAAGTGATACTTGCAAATATATATATATATATATATATATATCTTGGTGCAAATCTTCTAGCAAAGCTACATGTTGTGAAGTTATATCAAAATATAAACAGTACTTGTTATACTAGTTAACACTAGAAAACGCTTATGAACTAAAACAAATTATAGACATAAAACAATGATGTTGCATATTCTTCTGAATTTTGTTACATTTGCAGAAGGCCTTTGAACTTACGTGAAAGCGGTGCGGCTGATGAATAGCGTTCAGGTTTTCTGGACTCCGCCCTTCAAATAGATGCAAAAAAGTCAGACTCCTGCATTTCAGGAATGCAAAATATAGAGGAAATTGGTTTAATTACAGAATAAGATAAAATATATAAACATTAGAATTACTGGGTAAGCTAAAATATCAGGTTAGGAGTTCTAGGTTTTGACTTTGGCTACTGTTAGCTTAGAGGGAATAAGCATTGTCCAGAAAAGGTACAGAACTGAAGTGGCTGACAATTGTAGTTATTTGAATATTACATAATGAAAAAGCGTTCATTTTTGCTAGATGCTTGAGATCACAAATGAACTTGTCTTCATTATTATCATTAGTGTGCAGGATCAGGAAAACGAATCAAACCAATCCAATTTAATTTAGTAAACTAGCACATTATTCAAACTTCATAATATACACTTCAATATTAACTTCAATGCCCATTTTAAGACGGATATTTCCCTGAGTGGTGACATGCTAAGGCCAGACCATAAAAATTTCAAAGAGAAATAATCTCAAATAAACAATCGATATGATAATAGTTACTTACCATTTAAAGATGAGCTTCTTAGAAGGCAACTCAAGAGGATACGAATAGGTATAAGCATTTATTTCATCGACCACTGATACCATTTTGACCTCTTCCTCCGCACCATAACCTAAAAGCATTAGTAGTTTGACTTTTATGATACAGATAGAGATGGCATTGCTATAAACTTATTACAACACTAGAGAAAGTCAAAAAAACAAATGGTAATATAGTAATTCATCTTTCATCTTTTATGAAGTCTAAGTTCTGAGTCATGTTATCTACAAAGTTAAAAATAGCACTGGGCTGCTAAAAAGAATTTCATCTTCCTATTACCATGAAAGGATCGCACTAGTAATAACTAATATATGATTTAATAATCATCCGAATTTTTACATGAACATCACGCAAATTAAGCAAATTGCTCAGGAGACATGGAGTAACCAATATCTAAAATTCAAGTAGATGATACTCGATATACATGTCGCCACTAAAAGAAAAGAGGTATAGATACTGTCGGTGCCTAAGAATGAGCTAAGCATACATGGGCACATATTAATATTGTTACCAGCGACAAAGTACTCTTAGTTAGGTGGATAGCTTCTGCCTGCGAAAATTATCACGATTAGATTTATCTAATTTCAGTGATATGGTAATTGGTAAGGAAATAACGCCCCCTCATCTTCACATAGATTTCAGATTTCCTATACATTGGGCCTCCTCAATCTTCCGTCCTAAATCGGTCCTTAATCATAGAAATGTCTGGGCCGCTTTACAGTTTACTCTATAACTTCAGCATTCCCTTTATTTGCCCCCAACCAACACATCTTTCTGTACATCTATTGATTTTGGCATAAGCATGATTTCCTAGTAAACTTCAAGAACCAGTGATCGAGCAACTGAAAGCCGAAAACTAACACATTTAGAAATTTAATGTTCCCAGTGAATACTTAACCATGAACTTAAGGGCCATCACCTCACAACACTAGCAACTGAATACATATAACACTGCCCCAAAAAAAGAACACATCACATGTAATTCAAGAATGAATTATGGGTAACCTGGAAATGGTGAAGAAACTGTAACAACTGTAGAAGAAATGCCAAACAACATTAAATCTCTTCTGGAAAGGCCATTCTCAAAAAAGGGTATTGAAGGAATACATGAACATGCAACAATTTTCATTGGTAATCCACATTTGGATGAGTGTATCTTATCCTGCTGCTTTCTGAACCAAGAAAAACACAATTATTACAAACATGAATGTACAGAGAGAGAGAGAGATAGAGAGATTAAAGTACCTAAAGAAGATGGGAAAGTGAGGAGAGAGGCGAGGGTTGAGGAGAGAGGATGAGGGGGAGACAAGAACACAACTAGTAGTTGCAACTGCCATCATCTCTTCTCTTCTTGTTAGCTCAACCACTTACTACTTTTATACTAAACGGGCACCCATTTACTTTTTCATTCGGGTCGGGTTACTTATAGAATAACAAACTAATTGCATCATATTTTCTTCATTCTATTTCTATTTTATTCTTTGGATATAAATTTTACATTTTTAGCCTTTAAATTTACTAGATAATTTACATTTTTTTTGAAGTAAAGATAATTTACATTTTTAGTACCTCACAAAAATAAATAAATATATTGTACTATTTTTTTTTGAAAATAAATGCATACTGCATATGCAATTTGATATTTTTTTTTAGAAACCTGTTGCGCTTGTTTGATCCAACATGCTTTTTCAGAATGCAAAATATTTCATAATTCATTCGAGGTCCGCAAGAGCGTGGAATGATGAGTTTTATGATGACTAGTGAGTTGGTGACATGTATTTCAAGTTTTCAACATAACTCCAAGGTTCTAGAAAAATGATCAAACTACACCATTTTTGTGTGGAATCTACCCAAAATACCCATATCTAATTGCCTCTGACTTTTTTCCCCACTGACTACGCATGTTATTCATGCGTACACATGGATATACATTTGGAGAATGCGTATCACGGGTAACGCGTCCCTCATATGCGTGATGACATCAGCTGAAGTATTTTCACAAAAACAGCTCTGGCGTCTCTCTCGACCTCCCGTTCGCCTCCCTGCTCCATCACCGTCTGGCATCCTCCACCAACTCTGAGCACATCAAAATCATGCCCACACCTCCCTCTGGCGTCTCTCTCGACCTCCCGTTCGCCTCCCTGCTCCATCACCGTCTGGCATCCTCCACCAACTCTGAGCACATCAAAATCATGCCCACACCTCCCTCTCCCTTTTCTCCTATTTATTTATTGATCTCCGGCCCCGCAAGGGTGTATATAGGTCGAGAGAAAATTCGATTAGAAAAACGAGGTCAGGGAATTTCAAATCCGGCAATAGATCTGAAAATTGAAGGGAATAGGGTTGTAGAGGGGGAGAAGAGGAGTCGATTAGTATATGGAATGTTAGTGGACAAAGATCGGATGATGGTGAACGGAGCTTTGTCGGAATTTCGAAGAAATTCGCCTAAAAAATCGTCTATCTCGTTTTTGTGAAGACGATGAACAGTGTCCGGTTACGCATCTCCCAGATGCGTGACTTGTGATACGTAATCTCAACATGCGTATCCCCGATATGCATATTGCAGTTCAATCCCAGATTGTGAAGTACACGCATATGGTACATGCATATACCCTATATGCATCTTTAAGATGCGCAGCCCGTGGGTATTTTTACAACATCCTGCCTGTGGACATATCGGGCATTGGTTTTTAAATGGTGGGTATTTTGATTTTTTACCCAAGGTTCTATTACTCAAATGTTGAATTTTATTGCTTGTTTAGAAGTTGTTCACTTACAACTAATGATGTTAATAATAATTATCTTCTTGTTGATCATCAATTAATGGTTAATTCATGTAGTCGGTATTATTCGATTCAATCTGCAACCTTTTCGATGATGTTCAAAACAATTTTAGACCCTTGCTTATATTTTGTAAAATGTTGGCATCATCAGTACTACTCTTGGTAGTTATGATCATGGCTTTGTTCTGGCTTTGTTCTATACACAAATTCCTTCAATTACAGCTTCACATGGTAGAATAGGAGGCGATTTTGGTGGATCATCCAAGTCTTTGTCTCATTCGTTTCCTTTATCACTATCGAACGATTAGTATCCATATGATGATGATGTTGATGATAATGGTAGTTCAACCTGCAATCGTGATGTAGAAAGAAGAAGAATAAGTTTACATATGAAACTAGTAGTTGTGCTCGCTACCACGGGCTTCCTTTTATAAAAACTTATCAATTCTTAATCGAGATGTTTTGTTGTAAATTACCAATATTTGTTTAATGCAACTAAAATTTTTATTTTGGTTTTTTTAATCTTAGATAGTACTATTTTGTAACTTCTAATATTTTTGGTGTCTATACATGAAAAAATATTGTTTCAATTCTCTGTATATCATAAACCTAATCCTTAAATTTTAATAAATGGGATTAGGGTTTCGTAACATGTTGTACAGTTCTCAAAATCCCAAATAATTCACAAAAGCAATTCATGAATCAATACCCTAAGAACAACATACTTAAGCAAATTAATTCATCATTTATAGATTAATTAAATAGTAAACAATTGGGTTCATAAACAACCATGCATCATTCTTCCCGGTTGGATTCCAATATTTATAGCATAAACAAAAAAATTATATGCCCACTTAAAACCCAAATAAAATTATAAAGAAAAGACAACGGATTTGAAGTCTAATTTCAATAATTGTTACGAATCTTGTCCTTGCCATCGATGGCAAGGTCCTTCAACCCTTCAAGTATCTACGAAGATTGTGTGATTCACTTTGAATTCTTCACTGAAGTTTTCAAAAGATGTTATCATTTCTTCAATCTTCCTCACTAGCGCACACATATTCACTTGCAAATTTGTTAACGATTTCTCGATAGTTTCTTTGTTTGGCTTAATCTTTTCTTTCCAAGATGAGTCGCTATTGCTATTGATTGGGATGTACTCCCTCTTTTTTTCTCTGTCAAAACACAAACAACAATCACAATCAAACATATTTTACTTTGCATGCAAGCATATAATTGTAAAAAATCGAAGGAAGAAACTAACGCAGGCATTTTGCCAGTTGACATGATTACTGAAAACTGTTGTTGATATTTGTGAGAAAGTATTATATAAATGAAAGATGAAATGCCCTTTGAAGAGTTACATAAAGGAGTTCAAGGTGGAACATGGATAGTATTTACTATGTGTTTATCGACTTTCGTGCAACTAATGATACATGCTTCAGCTTGGATGTATGATATTGCTTAACGATTGTGTGACCCTTATATTGCTAACTGAACCATATTCTTTTGTATTATCTTTGATCCTAAATTTTTAATCCTTTTTAATCCTCTTTTATATTAATAATATTGAATAATTTTTATTGGATGCCTCATTTTTGAACATTACATAGTTTATGGCTGAAAACGCATTAACTATGTATTGTTGAAACAACCTACCATCCAACGCGAAGTCATCCATAAACATTACATGTTAACAACATTATACAATAGAAATAAACCAATGTAACAATTTGTACTTCAAAAACAAAACCCCTTATCTTCATTATGTCGAACTTGAGATTTGTAAGAGTAGAATTCCATCATTGTACATTTTTGGCATTTTTTCCCCTTATTCACTTCTTGCTGAACGTATTTAATCTCAGAATGAAATCCATCTTCTTCTCTTGGGAAAAGAAGAGGATACTATCAAGACATTAACTTTGGATGAATATTGGTACTTTCAAGACCACGTGTTTTGCTCTTAATAATAATATCACGTGACGTACAAGGTTCCTCAACATCACCAACCATTATTGCGGCAGCTTCGTTTGAGCCAAAAATACGATTCTCCCTCCCACTTTGAGAACGACAAACCTTTAAAACAATTTTCAAATGAACATATGGAGAATATTTAAAATGATCACGTGCAACACGAAATTCTTTGACCAATTCATTTGTGTCATCCAACATTTTTATCAAACTCTCGACAATATCTTATCACTACCATCAACATCTATCCATTTCATTCTATTGAATACCTCATTTCCGGTATCCTATATGTATAATTGACAGAATTTTGGGGTCTCGCCATCATTAGAAATTAAAGCACCAAATACATGATGATTCTGACCATTCTATTCATAAATATATGGACCACCTCCAATATATATTGAATGATCAACGGTACCTCCAATTGATGTAAAATAAAATATATTATTGTACATTCGGGAACATCTCCTAAAATGGTTACCCTTGTTAGGATCATTGTACAACTACCAAAGGTAAGAAGTTTGAGGTGTATTGGGAAACTTTATCATACCATTGAGACAACATATTGAAAATAGCGGGGTACCATGATTTACTTATTTATAGACCGTTTCTTCATTCCACATGTATGTCTGACAAAACTGATATTTGATTGATTAAGCTCCCAAACTAACATATTCTAAAAGTACTGCAATATATAAGATCTAATTTTAATACTCAATACGTAAATAATATACCATATAGTTTGAAAACATTTCGTTACACCTTCCGTGCTACTCAAATTATCTATCGTATCGAATAAGCCCTCATCAGAACTATCATCCGTATTTTCATTAACAACTATTCCAATTTCTGATGCATCATCGCTAAAAATTCATCATCCATTGTGTCAACACCAAGTACATGAGAAGATTCTACAATAGTCACATATTTGACAGCCAACTCGTAGTGTTAGTTATCCAGCTAGGAAGAGTTAGTTACAAGATTATATAATAGATTCATATTTTAGTAGCTCATTAAGAGTTCAAATCACATTTCAATAGCTCAGTAGCTCATTAATATTCAAGATTATAGAGTTAGTGTTGTATGTGTTTTATTCAATGTTGTGACACCATGTTTGAACAATTTTAGCTTTTTACATTATACAATCACACATATTCAATCGTATATACACACATTTAAATATGCAATTACATATTCAATCATATACATACATTGGGTATCAAATTGGGGGTTTCAAACATATTCAATCATTTAAACATTTAAACGTGCAATCAAATAAATTAAAGGTTTCAAATTGGGGATTGAAAAATTGAGGGCTTGGTATCGAGAGAGGAGAGAAGAGTGAGAGAGTGTCGCCGGAGAGGAGAGTGCGCCGGAGAGGATAGAGAGAGAGAATGAGAGAGAGAGAGAGAGAGAGAGAGAGAGTAAATTATTAAATTGAGTTAAGTTTTAAATTTATATTCTTTAACTTTTTTTCAAGTGATAAATTTGTCATTCATGGGAACAGATAACTATTGAATTCTAAACCCTAAACTCTAAATTCGTATACGGTTTATTCGTCGTTCTGAATATTTCTAAAATCTAGAATGGAAATGTTGAACCTCAAAGGTTAACTATTGAATCCCCAAGTGAACAGATAAAATTTAGAAATTTTAATTAAAAAATTGAATATTTATTTCTAAAACCCAAAATAAAACTATTGAACCCTAAATAAAAATTGTTTAGCCCAAAAGGGAATAGAGAAAAAATTTAAAAATTGTAATTAAAAATTTGAATCTTTCTAAACCCCAAATGGAAACTCTAATCCCAAAGAAAATAACGAAAAAAAATTAAAATATTATAAAATTTCAATATTTTAATAAAAACCACCAGATGTTAACCACTACGGAGTTCTTTTTTTAATTTTTTTAAGATATAAAATTAAATAAATAATCTATCACCACGCATAAAAGTATTGTGTGTACAGTATACGCAAATGTAGGATACGTAGGGAGTTTTAAATTTTCCAACACAAAAAATTAAATCACCATATCTAGACCGTGCATAAAGGCTTGATTACGCATATGGCGGATGCGATTGTTCCTGATTGCGAATAGGCTCACCAAACGCATATACGGGATGCGCATATGGTATTTTACGCATATGTAAGATGCATGTAGGCTGGACTTGCGGGATTTGCGCATACACATACACAGGAAGCTGTGAATTTCAGAATAAAATTTGAAGTCAGTTTCAAAAAGGAAGTGAATTTAGATGAATTTAATGTTTCAAATCCAACCTCATCTGTATCAACATCCACACATATATGTATATACATTTTTATATTTGCGAGGCATAAATGGGTGACTGGACAGAGAGATGGATGATATGGATGATGATGGAAAGAAATAGGACATGGACTGGTACAAAATTAGAAAAATAGTACAAGGAGAATGGAGATTGGGAAAAAAAAAACAAAAAAATAAAGAAGGGTGAGGGGAGAGGATTTGAATACAAGAGGCAATGCGGACTCTGTTCATGCACTCAGAAAGCTATGCACATATGTAATATGCAGATACAAGTGGTTAAATAGGGCACGGTTCCCGACAAACTGTATTTTGGACACCCATCATTAAAATATATGTTAAAATGGGCATTTTCTCTTTATTTCAATTGTACAACAAGAAATTTTATAACACATGCAGACAGAGGCGGACCTAGGAGAGAGCGGACCCAGCTCCCGCTGGGTGGAAAATGGAAGATGAAAACGGGAAAAAGTATTTTCGCTGGGTGAAAACCAGCAGCATGTGATAAAACAATAGCAAGAGAAATACTTCAATATGCTCACTATACTTCAATAGCAAGAGAAATACTTCAATATGCTCACTATCACCAATCACACAGCTGGATTTACTAGAACTAGGATACTACCTATCATATATATGTAGGTATATGAATTACAGGGTTGTAAGCTGTTCTTTACTTACTGATTAGTGATTTGTAATACTTATTACAGATGCACGCCAAGTGTTTGATATAATGCCTTCAAGAACGTTTGAAATTTTGAGATCATAGAAAATTTATAATAAAATTGTTTTCATCAAAATCTCCTCTTCTTATTCTCATTTTTCTTAGTATTTTACTTATCATGATAATGTTCAGTAAAAAAAATTCCCCTGGGTAATGTTTTTTAGCTAGATCCGCCACTGCATGCAGAGCAATCAATTATCTGAAAAAAAAACAATCAATCATCAAAAGAGAAAAGACATTCAGTCTATTTACAAATCAATTCATATCTTTAAATAATTACTGTCTATACAGTTTATCGGGGTGACGGACGGCTATAGGCGGATAAGACTTGCGTCTAGGACCCCCGATATTTAAGAGCCCCGAATATTTTAAATTCTTCTATATAAAGTTTTCAAATATGCAGCATATTACATTAGGGTTCCGAAATTTGATTTCCCCTAAGGCCGGTGAATCTCAGGACTACTCCTGCGGTCTATATATTTTTATGAAGATTATCGGTTGATTAATAGGCAGTTCTATTCTTCAACGACATTTAGATTCAAATATATTTTGGGTTACAGATAACACTTTTGTTAGTGTTGTCTTTGTTGGCATAGGAAGTATCAGATGTGATGATGGGATGACAAGGCATTGGCTCCGGATTCCTACTTGGCCTTTGTAATCAACAGATTATTATTGAATCAAACCTTAACATAAAATATATGTAATAACCAATTTATAGATACCCAGGAACAGTTAAGTAGAACTAGGAGACCTAGTAAAGAAGCAATGCAACAACACTTACACCAATCCTGATAGACACAAAATGTAAATATAGATTTCATGCTACAGTTTTTGTGGTATTAATTACAATATACAATGTACAGCCCTCCTCCGAAACTCTGAAAAGAAGCAATGTATGCTAGAAACTCTAATACATCAAGCTAACATTGACAAAATGAACTCAGCTACATCTCAACTCTTGAGTAGCCCTGAATCTCTAAAAAAGGATACACTCTTATATATTGGAACAACAGTACTCTCTTGGTGCCCTTTCTTTAAAAGTTTTCACGTAAGTTTATATGATGTGAGAGCCATTAACAGTTCTGATCAACTTCATCACCCTCCTAAAGCACTCTTTAGTGCTTCTCGTTGTTCTTCTGTCAATGTTGTAGGAAATTTGACTTTAAACTTGATCCTCAAATCTCCCCTCGTTCCAGGCTCTTTTGCAATTGGCATTCCTTCTTGTCGAACCACATGCTCATAACCAGGGTGTACAATATCAGTAACAGTGACTGGCAAATCACGTCCATCTAGTGTAGTGATATTAATTGTTGGCCCTCCTATTGCCTCTGCTAATGTGACTCTATGGCTTATAATGAGGTCGTTGCCATCTCTCTTGTATACATTGTGTGGTTTCTCATCAATCACAAAAACAAGATCTGCAGGGAGCTGGTTATGCTGCTCATTCCCTTTATCCGGGAAAGTGATCTTCGTTCCTTTCTTCCAGCCTGGTTTTATGTCAATTGATAATATTTCTGATTCTGGCACCAATCGTCTGTGTCAAAAACATACAGAAATCAAATTACTACATGTTTATATGAATGAAAACACTAAAGCGTACATATATGGGGATCTTTGTGAAACAATAATACTCAAAATTAACAAGGCAGCGGACTCATGGCTCGCTTGTCTTGTTCTAGCCCAGGTTGTATAGCCAGTGGGCTGTTCGTCCCAACTGAGCACCAGGCTATTTTGTAAGCTGATTTGTTTTAATGAATGATTTTCGTTGGATTCAAAAAAAAAAATTCAATAACTACTCCTGGCGCACAATATTTTCAAGCCAACGTCTTTTTATAAAAGGCATTAAAAGATTATGGTACCCTGAACATGTTACCATGCCAAATCTAAAACAAGATGAGATTAAACGAGACAAATAAGATCAAGAGAAACACTGAGAAATAAATATAACATTATGAGGATGATACATACCCATTGGCATCAACCACTGTTCTAGAAATCTTCATTTTCCTTGATGATCCAGAGTAAAGCTCCTCAAGAGTGCACGGCAATTTGCTCTCAACTGGTGGCGGTTTTTTGGGCGTGTGAGGTCCAGCTCCATCACTATGTGTTCGAAACATATTATCGCCTCCACCAAAACCCCTGAACCCCCCTCCATCAGATGAGTACCTCGTAGATCTCCCAACACCTGCTGAACCAAATTCGAACGGACTACTCCCAAAGAATTCTGCAAAAATATCTTCAGCATTTCGAGGATTAAAACCATTTGGGAATCCACCACTGCCACTAGGACCAGGAGCTGGCATGTCTTTTAGACCTTCTTCGCCATGCTGATCGTATGTTGTCCTCTTCTGTGGGTCACTAAGGACCTGGAAAATTTTAAGCAAAGTATTAGTGATCTGAATTTTTTAACTGATATTACATAGCGTGATGCATCCTAATAGGAGGGAACAAACTATAGTAGCTAGTCATCGGTTAAGAATATAGTGGGACTTGGGAGAATTGGATTTTAGTTTCAAGGAAAGTGACAATAAATCGTATCACTTTTTTTTTTTGCACTTTTAATTCTTCGGAAGAAGAAGAATTGTATTAGGTAAATTGTCAAATCTTAGTCTAGGCTTATAATTTTCTTGTGGTCGAATTGTTTTTGTTAAAGAGTCTCATTTCTAAAAGGAGGTAGTCAGAAGATTTCTACTTTTGAAAAGGTATACCTATTTGGTTTTTGTGACCCTAGTCCTTAAATTGTTATGGATGACAGAGATTCGTTACTCCATAACTAAATTGTTATACTGAGGTGATGGAAAACGGTGGTGCAGTGATGAGTAATAGATAGCACAATTACAATTTCTGCAACACCTCCAAGGTTGAGAGACATGGTGTAACTTGGTTCCGGGATGCTTGTTAACGAAAGAGGATACTGTTGTGGTTTCCATAAGTTAAACAGATAGTAGATAAGCAAACCCATGGTGAATCTTGTGTTAGTTTTAGCATTCAACCCAGAGTATTTACCTTTGAGGCAATGTTTCTAATCAAAAAGTCTAACAAGATAAGAAAGCCATCAGAAACAAATCAAATTGATGCATTAATACCAAAACCTGCAGTTTTAATGCAAACCCAACCAAACAATTTTGGACACATATATTGTTATGCAATCAAAAACTGTAACTGAAAACAAGAATCATAAACAAACACCTAAGAAAGATCAGCAATGTTATACATTGTGAAGAACATAAAATAAATTCAAAAATCACGATTGCCCCCATTAATACTATAAAAGAAAATTTTTTGTCACCGAAACAATGTGATCAAGGGCTTATATCAAAATGTAATCTTTTGCATAAAAAAACAGAGGCAGTAATGTGCATGCATACATCTTATGTATAAAAGAATGATTACGATTATTACTTCATAAGCTTCGGAAATTTGCTTGAATTTGGCTTCAGCTTCTTTCTTGTCGTTAGGATTCTTGTCAGGATGCCATCTCATTGCCAGTTTCCTGTAAGCTTTCTTGAGATCATCATCTGTTGCATTCTTCCCTACATTTAGTACCTCATAATAATCCACCCCCATTTCAACCCTCTCTTCCTCTCCACTGGTCGATGAATAATTCAACACACACACACACACACAATGAGATTTATATGTATATGATTATAGTAGCTTTATTGCATGTTCTTGATCATCAAATTTGCCCTTATTTTACATAAAAAATATTGAAGAAAGATGGCAATCTCTTTTGTCTGTTTATCTATCCCTCTGCCCTTCTCCTACAAAACCCAAATTTAGAAAATCTTGATATAGCTCCAAATGAAAACAGATAACTCTTAGAATTCTATCCCTAAATATGTGTATACAAATATTGCATGTTTCAAGAATATGTTAGAAACCCGTTTTAAAGATTCTTTTTTTGTGCTTGTTCGGTGAAAATATCATTTTTTTTTATGTTGCTTTATTTAATTAGTTGAACCATATTTCTTGGAACCGTTCGTTTGTCTCCTTGACACCTTGTCCATTTCTTTGATAGAGTAAATTGTTGCAATAAACAACCAAATTTTATACACTTCCAACTAACTCATTGGTTTTTCCCAAGGTAAAAAAATAAATTTATTGTTAGTACGAGTTTATTCATTTTTCGAACCTATAGAGTGGTTTAATTTAAAATTTTAGGGGTTTATGAATTATCTTATAACCATTTTGAGTGTATAAATATAAGTCATGCAGAAGAAAACTTGGAAAGCCAAGAATTAAAGCATCTACCACCAAGTCTTTGACACTATTTACGACATCATATACAACATCAGATAATTGATGGACGGCTATCGAATGGGTGAGTTCAATGTTTAAGAACTTGTGTTGTTTAAACAAGTAGAGTAGGAATGGGATTAGTAGAATAATTCAAGCTCAAGGACTCTTAAAACAAATCAACCTTGAAATCAAATTGTTTAATAGCCATTGTTCTATGGAGAATGATAAGTGGATTTTATATCTACTTGAAACATTCTAATTCGGCTTAAATTGATTGCTTTGGCCTCAAGTTTGTGGTAGTTTTGATGTGTTTTGCTTAATTGTGCAGGGTTGAAGAAATGTCGATTAAAGGTGTAGTTTCCGTCGTTATTTGGAGTTGATTTATGATATGGAATGAAGAATGGAGGCCAAGGTCAACTACCAAGAAGTATACAAGTCATTAAGGATGAAAGACGGAAGCTCATGCAAAAGGAATGGAAGAAAAAGCTTAAAAATCGAAGAAAAATCAATTTTCGCAGATCGGGACCAAGTCGGGAGCCCAATTGGCGCCCCAGCCGTGTTTATGCAGATTGCACCGGCGCTTCAGGCGCCCAAACGGCGCCTCAAGCGCTGCGGCGTGCTGGTGAAAAATCAGCCAGAATTTCTGATTTTGTTTTGGCCATATCTTGAGTTCTATAAGTCCGTTTTGGACGATCTTACAGTCCACGCGAAGCTAACGAGATTCTCTATCATTCTAAAGTGGTCCAGATGTCCACTTACAACTGGAACGGGTCAGAAATATTGAAGAAAAGTCAGCTACGAATTTTCCTTAAAAACAGAATCAGTTTAGGATACGTATTATGTGCCGAACTGCAGAAATTCAACTTTGACAAGGAAATTGCTATAATTCCTACTTCTAATAAGTATGGTAATTGCTTTGGGCGGCTAGAACATTCTAGAATCAGATCTACACATGGAATTTGCAATTCTATTATCATTCAAGAACGGAAATTTCCAATCTTCTATTCCAACTCTAAAAAGGCAATTGCTTGGTGGACAAGACTTCTAGAGCCTATATAAACACATCCTACCATTGTAATTTAGCAGACGATTAGATATCAATTACTTAGGATTATTTGTATCTTTTTATACTTTATTTTTTTCATGGTTTCATCAGATCCCATGATGACGAGAGGTTCGATTATGAACTAATCGTTGTTATGGGATTCTAACAGATTTATCTATGTAGCTTAGTAGTTTGATTGCTTTAAAGATTTATGTGTGGTGAATTCTTGATATCCTCGTATGGTTGTGATTCATGTGTTTAGATGCGTCATGAACATCTAATTTGTTAATCTCTTGTGAAACGAGAGTGGATCATGAGATTTAGAACTTACCATGCTAGTATAGGATAGGTTGATATTATTATCATGATTTATGGCATACATAGAGATATGATGCTACCCTATGTGATCTATGTGGATAACTTGTGCTTCAACCTTTATGTTTTTCAAATTCTATAGAGATATAGGGTCTAAACATATTTGGTGTCTACCCATCTTCTATCTCTTTTGTGGATGCATGTGTAGTTTGGTATTAGTATACCGAGAGGTAGCTTTTACTTGTTTCGTGTTATCCGATCAGATATCAAAACCATCATATGCATTGATTAAAGGCATCAACTCTAAGCGAAGTATTTAATGAAGTTAGGATCCCATGTTACTCTTGTAGACGTAATTCAATTTCAATTCTTGTTAGTTAGATAATTCTAGTTGTTAATTTACTTCTTAGTTAATTTAGTTAATTAAACCCAATTTGTTATTTGTCTTAGCAGTGAGTAATAACCATACATTGTTGCATAGGTACAATAACTGAATTAAAACCATAACCAGATCTCTGTGGGAACGAACTCGACTTATTCATATATTACTTGTGACCACGTACGCTTGCGTGATTTAGTGCAAACAAGTTTTTGGCCCCGCTGCCGGGGATCATCGGTGTTTTATTTTTGGTTTATGTGCTTGTCAATAGTGGTCGTTAGAGTTCACTGACTCAGATTTTTTCTTAACTATCTTGTTTAGCTCGTTGTGTTCAGGTACTTGAGTGTTTGAAGATGGCAGGCCAGGAGTTGCCATGGTGGGCATATTCGAGAACATCCATGCCTTATCAATGTGAGCGGTGTTTTGGCGTTCATGATCCCTCACAATATTGTTACTACGAAGGAGTTGATCCATATGTCACTTATGAGGAACAACCATATTATCAATACCATCCTCAACAATACCAGCAAGGTGTTCCAGACATGTCATATTTCTTTGGAAGTGAAGAGTTTCAACATCAGCAACCTACTCCTACTTTTCAGTCAGATGAGGTTGATGATTTGAAGGAGATTAGGAAGGAGATTAAGATGCTTGTAGAGGGTCATGAGAAGAATCTCAAATCTATGGAGACACTAGTTGCTCAAGTTTTGAGTGTCTTGGAACAAGAGAAACAGCAATCCATACGAGAGGCAATTCCAGAAAATAACGATGACTTGGAGCAAGGTACTGCATGCATAATTGAAGAAGACAAATTCCAAGAGGAGGTGAGTGTTCACAAGCCATGTGAGGAATTTGATCATGTTAGGATGGTGGATGATTTGGAAAAGCCACTATTTGGGACAGACACTGGTGAGCTACACAAATTTCGAGAATTGGTATGTGAGTACCAAGAGGCTGATGACCATGGGAAAGATGCAGATCTTCTACTTGTCTCAAAGAATAAAGATGGAGGTAGCGCATTAGAGCCAATGGAGGAAGTTCTTTTTGAGGAACCAAAGGCTTCAGCAACTTACATTTATCCTCCTCCATTATATTCAACCGAAGGCCACGAAGGTGTGTTGTTCTACAAATTGACAGATTTTGGGTCAACAGATGAAGGCATTGGAATAGGACATATTTGTTATACGAATAGGCCAAGCGAGGAGAAGGGGCAGAAAGTGTGCCGCCGTGATGACGATGAAGTTTCACGAAGAGATGTCCAGGCAAACTATTATCATCCTTAATGGAGGCTTGGAAGTAATGTCAAGCTATTGACGTTAAAGAAGCGCTTCTTGGGAGGCAACCCAAGCATTGTTGTATACTGGTATGTTTTCTACTTTCCCTCGTATTTACTTCCATTCAATGAGGACATTGAATATTTTAAGTTTGGGGGTGGTTTGAGGGATAAGTAGTGTATATAATTGTGATTTTGAGTCATTGTGTTCATGTAGGATTTCATGCTTTGCATATTAGTAGTAAAATTAAGCATTTATGTTCGTGATATCTACGTTTGTTTCATATAGGACATTCTGTTTTTATATATCATGTGAGTTCATAATAGTTTGCATTTGCACCCATGCTTGATAGGAATTTTGTGTTGTTGACGCTTTTGATTGAGAAGTGATATGCTTTGTTCTTGTGCACACAAATACACTAGTAAGTTGAAGCTAGTAGACTTATTGAATGTTGTGAGTAATTAGAAGGACATGAATATGTGCAAGTTGATTTAGTTTGCATTCTTTGAATACAAGTAGGTGCATTAGAGAGATTTTTGCTTGGGATTGAGTATGTTTTTCCCGCCAAGTGAGCTTTTGAGCCTTATTGCATATTTGTTGCAATTTTATTCGTTTGCTTGAGTGTCCACAGATTGTTTGCATTGCTAGCAGTTGTTTGAGATCTTTCTTGAAACGCATGACATTATTTGACGATTAAAATGATAAAGGCATTAGGATTAACCGCATATTTTCCCATATTACCATACCATGTTTACATGATCAATTAGTTAACCCGTTGAGCTTAATCCTATTTTTTTTCGGTGACATACCACATTACTTGCCTAGACCTTTTTCTTGTATTGGCCTTACATTAATTTGAACCCGCATTGTCAAAGGCTAGTAGAGTGCTTCAGGGAGTAATAAGGTGTGCAAGGAGGGGTTTATTGTTGGTCATAATTTTGGGAAAAATATTGAAATTTGGGTTTGGTTATTTGCTTGATAGTCGGCATGTGTAATAAAATCGTGTGATCATTGTTATTGTCTATATTATTGTTGCTTTAGCTCTCGAAAAAAAAAACAGAAGAAAAAAAAAGAAAAAAAAAAGAGAAAAAAAAAGTTATATTATGAGAGCATGTTTGTGTTTGTTGTGATCCTACTTTAGTCGACTAGTCGAGCATTTTTGTTGGAAGAAAAATAATAAATTATGTGGGGGAAAAATAGGTGGTTGTGTATGATTTATTATAAGTTCCTACTAGTTTTTGACACTTCACCTGTTTTGGCTTATCTGACATACCTTGTCCCTAGCCCCGTTACAACCCAAATAAAAACCTTTTGATTATCGTCATTGATGTATGTTGTGTTAAGAGTTAGATTGATACCAATTGTCAAGCATGCTTATGATTTTGTTGGAATTGAGTGATACACTTACCCTTGTTCTTGAGTGAATATTCTTTTATGAGTGGATTGTGAGTGTTTACTTGTTTTTGCGTATGAGATCCCGAGTTTTGTCTCAAAGATGTGCTCTTGTAGGCTTAGCATGGTTACTAACTTATTCTTACATTTGACATGGACTTGTGAGAACTTATGCATGTTCATTGAGTAGACTATGTGAATACTTGCACTTTCGACACCAAGACATTGCGTATTTACTTTGATTCTTAAGTTGATATGGCATGAGAGGAATTTAAGGTATGGTAGGATATTAATTGCATTTTCATTTAGTTGCATTCATGCATTGCATTGCATTGGATTTTGTGGGTACATTCGCTATAGGCCCTCACGAGACCTTACTCGTCCACTGGGGCTGCCTAGGGGTTTAAAGGGCTTGTTGCATATGCCAAATGCAATCGTGATCACCTACGGAAGTGGTACTAGTTAGTTAGTTAGTTGTAATTGTATATGCTTGAGGACAAGCATCGGTTTAAGTTTGGGGGTGTGATAAGTGGATTTTATATCTACTTGGAACATTCTAATTCGGCTTAAATTGATTGCTTTGGCCTCAAGTTTGTGGTAGTTTTGATGTGTTTTGCTTAATTGTGCAGGGTTGAAGAAATGTCGATTAAAGGTGTAGTTTCCGTCGTTATTTGGAGTTGATTTATGATATGGAATGAAGAATGGAGGCCAAGGTCAACTACCAAGAAGTATACAAGTCATTAAGGATGAAAGACGGAAGCTCATGCAAAAGGAATGGAAGAAAAAGCTTAAAAATCGAAGAAAAATCAATTTTCGCAGATCGGGACCAAGCCGGGAGCCCAATTGGCGCCCCAGCCGTGTTTATTCAGATTGCACCGGCGCTTCAGGCGCCCAAACGGCGCCTCAGGCGCTGCGGCGTGCTGGTGAAAAATCAGCCAGAATTTCTGATTTTGTTTTGGCCATATCTTGAGTTCTAGAAGTCCTTTTTGGACGATCTTACAGTCCACACGAAGCTAACGAGATTCTCTATCATTCTAAAGTGGTCCAGATGTCCACTTACAACTGGAACGGGTCAGAAATATTGAAGAAAAGTCAGCTACGAATTTTCCTTAAAAACAGAATCAGTTTAGGATACGTATTATGTGCCGAACTGCAGAAATTCAACTTTGACAAGGAAATTGCTATAATTCCTACTTCTAATAAGTATGGTAATTGCTTTGGGCGGCTAGAACATTCTAGAATCAGATCTACACATGGAATTTGCAATTCTATTCTCATTCAAGAACGGAAATTTCCAATCTTCTATTCCAACTCTAAAAAGGCAATTGCTTGGTGGACAAGACTTCTAGAGCCTATATAAACACATCCTACCATTGTAATTTAGCAGACGATTAGATATCAATTACTTAGGATTATTTGTATCTTTTTATACTTTATTTTTTTCATGGTTTCATCAGATCCCATGATGACGAGAGGTTCGATTATGAACTAATCGTTGTTATGGGATTCTAACAGATTTATCTATGTAGCTTAGTAGTTTGATTGCTTTAAAGATTTATGTGTGGTGAATTCTTGATATCCTCGTATGGTTGTGATTCATGTGTTTAGATGCGTCATGAACATCTAATTTGTTAATCTCTTGTGAAACGAGAGTGGATCTTGAGATTTAGAACTTGCCATGCTAGCATAGGATAGGTTGATATTATTATCATGATTTGTGGCATACATAGAGATATGATGCTACCCTATGTGATCTATGTGGATAACTTGTGCTTCAACCTTTATGTTTTTCAAATTCTATAGAGATATAGGGTCTAAACATATTTGGTGTCTACCCATCTTCTATCTCTTTTGTGGATGCATGTGTAGTTTGGTATTAGTATACCGAGAGGTAGCTTTTACTTGTTTCGTGTTATCCGATCAGATATCAAAACCATCATATGCATTGATTAAAGGCATCAACTCTAAGCGAAGTATTTAATGAAGTTAGGATCCCATGTTACTCTTGTAGACGTAATTCAATTTCAATTCTTGTTAGTTAGATAATTCTAGTTGTTAATTTACTTCTTAGTTAATTTAGTTAATTAAACCCAGTTTGTTATTTGTCTTAGCAGTGAGTAATAACCATACATTGTTGCATAGGTACAATAACTGAATTAAAACCATAACCAGATCTCTGTGGGAACGAACTCGACTTATTCATATATTACTTGTGACCACTTACGCTTGCATGATTTAGTGCAAACAGAGAACCATCTTACGTGAAGAACCGTGGAGAACCACTTATTCTATACTAATTTCTGATTCTATTACAGAACCAAATTTTTATTTATTTTTTTGGTTCTATAAAAAAAATTGGTTCTACAAAAAAAAATCTGGGCAAAACTGACGTGGCAGTGCCACGTCATCGATGACGTGGCACTGCCTCCTCAGCAGTGATGCTGTGGCAGGTAACGTGGCAGTTTCGGAATTTTTTTTTTTTTGAAGAAAAAAATTTGGTTTTGTTACAAAATCAGAAAACAATTTAAAAAATATTGGTTCTACTACAGAATCATAGGGTTCTCCACGGTTCTCCACGTAAGGTGGTTCTCCATAGAGTGCTACTCATTGTTTAATTACATTGCAACACCATTATTACATGCATCAATTGTAATATAATAGCCCGGCGGAAGCAGAACCAATGGAATCTTAATTTACCTTTAAAGGAAACATGACATCAGTTTTCCGGAATCTACAATGGGACTAAATAATGCAATCAATTCAAATAGTAGTGTTAACTTTACCTTCAGCCCCATATAACCAATCACGAGTGCACAACGCCGCCTCTGCATTATTAGGAATAATAGAAGCACGATACTTGCTGATAAATTGACTTCTTATACTAAAAATAGACGCGGAAGCAGCAGTAGTTATCGGCATGCTTAAAATATCTCGTGCCATAATCGATAAAACAGGGTATTTGTTCTTATCTGATCTCCGAAAAGAAAGTACATTAAGTTTCACTATAGCATCAAACTTACTTTCTTCCAAGTATGTTAAGAAATATTCAGACCCATGATATGCTGACCAGACTGCTGCTCCATGTGTGTGCTATCATTTCAGTCCATGTTACTTACCACTATCCAGTGTCTCCATGTGATAACAACTCAAGAGAATAAGGGAGAACATGGCCAGCCTAGCACTACTAGTTCATGTCTGTATTGTTTAACTATATATAGCTTCTGTATCTGCTTGTATCAAAATAACACAAACTAATATAATATAGTTTAGTGTTCAACTCTTCAAGTAAACCTCTCTCTCCCATATCTATTATCAAATTCTACTTGGTATCAGAGCCTTATGGCCAACGCCAATACTCAAACAAGTCATCCGTTGTATCCCCTTGGTGGTATGCTTTCTCAACCATCATCAGTGAAATTAGATAATGATAATTTCTTACTTTGGCAAAATATGGTTCTGCCAATTTTGAGGGGACACGAGCTTGAAGGTTTTTTAATTGGGGAAACATCCTGCCCAGAAGAATTTGTTGTTTCCATCACGGCAACCTCCGTTTCTGTTGTGTCAGGAATACCGCCACCACAAAAGAAAGATCCAAATCCCGAGTACGATGTTTGGTTCTCGAAAGACCAACTTCTGTTAGGATGGTTATACAATTCCATTCAACCACAACTTGCAGCTCAACTGATGGGCTTTACAACTTCAAAGGATCTGTGGGAAGGCATAATATAGTATTTTGGAATACAAAACAAGTCTCGTATTATTTTTCTGACTGGAGAGTTGCAACAAGCCAGAAAAG
Organism: Saposhnikovia divaricata; assembly: GCA_036435485.1. Taxonomy (NCBI): domain Eukaryota; kingdom Viridiplantae; phylum Streptophyta; class Magnoliopsida; order Apiales; family Apiaceae; genus Saposhnikovia; species Saposhnikovia divaricata. Next base: position 48,382,709 of record CM071595.1, on the reverse strand, counting down.
GCACAGTGAAGATCACAGAATACTTGAACCAAGTCAGGTCTATTGCTGACAACTTGGCTTTGGCAGGAAAGCGAACTGATATTTCTGATCTCATAACTCAAGTCCTTGCAGGACTAGATGAAGAATATACTCCAATTATTGTGTAGATCACTGGAAGAGAGTCAATCTCCTGGGTAGAGCTGCAATCCACTTTGATGACTTATGAAAGTTGACTAGAGCAATTAAATGCAACACGCCTAACGGCCTAAGCATGGCTGGAATGGAAATATCGCGACCAACTGCAGCATTTTCAAATAAGGTCAATCCAAATGGTCGAAATAATAACTCGACTGGATGGCAAAACAAGAGTCATAGAGGCGGAGCCCAAGGAAGAGGAAGTTTCAGGAATGGAAATTCTAGAGGAAGAAATCGTGGAGGGAGAAGTTCAAACTCCAGGCTGATGTGTCAAATTTGTGGAAAACCTGGACACACAACTCTAAACTGCTGGAGTAGATATGATGAGAACTTTGTGGGGGCCTCACCAAACACAGAAAAAAGAAAGCAAGAAGAACCATCAACTGTATTTACAGCTACTGTAGGGTCAGAAGCTGATCAAAGCTGGTTTATGGATAGTGGGTGTTATTCCCAGATTACACACTTGTATAATTGTAGAAGGGGGGGTTGAATACAATTCTTGATATTTATAAATTTCTGATAAGAACTCCAGAAATCTATACTTAGATAATTGCTTGTAAAAAGATTAATGCACAAACACATAAAAATTAGGTGGTTAAATGCACCACCTGAAGCTTTTATTCGAAGAAAACTCTGTGATACAAAAGTACACAGCTTCTGTTTTTACAATTCTTTGCTTTCTAAGAATATTCAATAGAAACCCTAAGCAAAATGTATCTGTTTTCTTAGTCTACAAAGAGTGGCTACACTTGGTTATAAATCCCAAGTTTTACAAGTACTACTGGAATAAGATAATATTAATCTAATTCTAGTTGACTTGCTACTACACTCCAAATACACATGTAGCCGAAAGGTTGTCCTTGTGTTCAGACATGTTTCCTGCACCTTTCTTGTATCCATAGTGTAAATGGAATGCTTCTTTCTTCTGTGTTTCCAAAGTATGGCTGCCATACTGCTTTTTGTATCTACTATCAACCCATGTGATCTATCAGTCAAACATGTCCTTATCAACTGCTAATCCCCAGCTAATCATAGAAGACAGTGTCAATGATTATCCGTTGATATTGTACACTGACATCTGTTGATGATGTATTGAGCGGTATCCGTTGATATTGAGACTTGAGCTGTATCCGTTGATAGAGTGGATTTGAGTTGTATCCGTTGATAGAGTTTTGTCTTCATCTGTTGATACACTTTCACTTAGACAGAATTACATAGCATAGCTTATTTACAATTGGCTACCCTATTCTGCCTATCCGTTGATGGTCAACATGACTGTGGATAAAAACACTATCAACTGATAACATAGAGATACTGCAGTATGCTACAAAACCTCATCCGTTGATGAGCTACCTCTCAACGGATAGAGTTATAAATCCTCATCCGTTGACAGCTACAAAACCTTATACAATTTGATTGATTGTGAAGTTATCATCAAGTACAACATATTCCTAACAATCTCCCCCAATTTATACTTGATGGCAATAAACCATAAATTCAGGACCTTGATGATAACAAAACATTCTTAAAGATATATATATATAGAACAATGCAAAAATTGTATTAAGCTACAAAAATTAAAAACTGAAAGTTTGAGAAATTTACAGAGAAGTGCTCCTCTAGACTGAGCAGATTAAGACTGTTTCTTTTCTCTTGTTGGCATCACCCTTGATTTTCCTTCTTTGGCAGAGTTGGACTCAATCTGAATTTGAAGTTGCCTATAGAAGGCATCTTCTTCATCAACCTTTGGATTTAGCTTTTGTTGTAACCATCTCAGGTATTGAGAACTAGCCTTTGATAGTTGGTCTTCTAACCTGAAGAATCTCCTGTTACCATCTTCATCCCTGAACTCCATCATCCAGAAGGGTTGAAGGTGGATTTTCTGTCCATTGTATGGGATCTTCATCTTCCTTGGTAGACTTGATGGTGAGTTCCATTCCCTTCTTATCTGTTCTATTCTGTCCAGTATCTCCCCTTTTGCTATCTTGGAGAACCCTGTGTATCTCTTAATTGCAGAGAACACTTTGGTTAAGGTTAGATAATTTTCTCCAAGAACCCTTTGTAGTGGCCATGTCCTTTCCTTTCCTCCCTTGTATACAAAGACCAACCTCTCAGGCAGATGTTTATATTTGTCAATTCCTCTTACTTCTGACAATTCATCCAGATAAAGATTCATGCCAGAGTATTCTTAAATATCTGCCTGATAGATAAAATCATCCTTGTTTTCCAAGATTGGTTGCCTGACAATAGCAGGTACCCAAGCAACTTGAATTGGTTCCTTTGAAGGTTGCTTCCTTGGTATCCTTTTCTTCTGTATAGGCTTCTGTTGAGGCTTCAGCAAGAATGAAGGAACCTCAATGGAGTCAAGATTCATTGGTTCCTCTTTAGGTACTATAGGATCACCATGGAAATTCACAGCTGGGTTGAATACTTTTACAGAAATAGGTTGTGATGAGCCAACTGTCTCCTTGTTTTCAATTTCCGGAGAGACAGGCCTCCTTGCCTTTGATTTCATTCTCTTAGATTTGGATTTGGGGACTGATTTCCCTTTCCTTTTGGATTTGGGGACTTCCTCAGGTTCCCTCATTTCATCCTCTACCTCATCCATTAACTCTTGAGCCAGCCTGGCTTGCTTCTCATCTGAGTTTTCATTTTGCAATTCAGTGCTTGGTTGAGATTCTCTTAGCAGCCTTGAAGTCTCTTCTCTCTTGGCTTCAACAAATCTAGGATGGCTGTTGGATATGTGTAGAACTTTTCCATTCCTTATGATTACAGCCATCCATTCTCTTACACAACTGTTAGTCTTCTCCTTGAATTCCTTAATTTGCTTACCCATCAGCTTCTCTTCATCATCCTTGGGAAATGGAAAGTCCAGTTGTAACTTGTTCTTCCCATTTGCTTTTGGTGGTGAGTAGGGTCTTGCTTTGATGTAGGGTTCAAATTCTTTAACATGAGAAGGCTCAGCATCATAGAATGTAGGGGCCACAATTGCTGGAGTGAGCACCTTTAGAATTGTGGTAGATATTGTTGGAGCTGAGGTTTGGCTAGAGAACAGATTTGATACAATAGATGCATTGATCAATCTTTCTGTCCTCATTATTCTTTCATTGTTCTCCTCTTTCATCCTTTGCAGGTCTTCAATCTTGGCTAGCTTTTCCTCTTCTGTCAAGTTTGAGAAATCAAACTCTTTAGATAGAGCTACTTGTAGAGGTTTGGATTTGCTGGGGGAAGCTTCGACAATGAAGTCCTGTGGATTGACCACTATGGTAGGCTGCTGCTCCCCCTCACTTGCTGCTTCCCTTCTTTCAGAAATTAAGATTTGACTTGTAGTTGCCACAGCCTCTTCCACTTTCTCCCCCTTTTTGTTAGCATGAAGGGTTTGACTAGAAGTTGGGGCTGCAACTAACTTTTCTAGCAGTTGGGTTTGCAGTTTTTTATGGTGAAGAAATTGCTCCATCTGGGATTCCATCTTTTCCACTCTTGAGTTGAGTAGTTACACAGACTTAGCCAGGTTGTCTTCTTTGATGAACCTTTGTTGCAACACCCTCTGAGTGGCTGTAGGAGCTAGTTGCTCTAACTTGGAATCCACAGAGATCTTCACATCCTTGATTTCTTGTTTGACCTCCTCTAAGTTGGATCTCTGAATCACCATTTGCATCTTTTGTAACTTAAGGGAGTCAATTGCCTGTTGAAGAACAACCTTTCTCTGTGGATATGCTTCTTGGTGCTCAGCCAGGGCAGATTTATATTGCCTTATGATTTCCACATCAAGTTGATGATAGGTGTAGTTGTTAGCAAATTTCCAATCATGAATACTGCTATCACCTTCATCTTCGGGGCTCTGGCTGTCTTCATCTTCAAAATCTTCAAATTCTTCACTCTCAGCAGTGGTTGGCAGAGCTTCTAAAGATTCCTTAGCTCTAAGTAGAGACTGTGAGGTGTGCACTAGGTGCATTGCCTCCTCTGCTTCCACATTGCCCTGTTGTGCCAGAATTTGATAGGCAGGAACAGGGTGAGTAAAGGTTTTAGAATCCAAAGAAATGGAGTCAATCATGGACTGATATTCTCTTTGAAATTCCATTTCCTTGGCTGCATCCTCAACCTCCATTGACTCACTAGCAATGGCTGCTTCTTCCATCCTTATTTCTCCTGTAGTCCCTTCTCTCCTCTCATCTCTCTTTTCTTGCATCAAGGGCTCCCCTTGGCTCACACCTCTCACACCCTCACCTTCACCTACTAAGGTGGAACTCTCAGTCTCTCCTTTTGCCTGACCGGAAGAAATGGCCAGCCTCTCATTATTTAGCTCTCCTTTTGCCTGCTCACAAGGCAGCCTCTCACTCCCTTCCCTCAATCCTAAAAGTGTTTCAACTACTGAGAACTCCTCCACACTTGACACAGGAATGTCAGATATAGCAGTGGTAGAGTGAGTTATCAACGGATAAGGAATATCCGTTGATGGAGTAGTTATAGCTGTCAACGGATGGCTAGACAGAGGCGCATCCGTTGATGGAGAAACACTTGTCAACGGATGAAGGATATCCGTTGAGGAAGGAATAATTTTATCCGTTGAAGAGAAAACCAACACTGAATCTGTGGAGTTTGATTTTAAGTTCGAGGCCACAATCTGTGTTGAGAATTCTGGAAGGGAAGATTGATGGTCCAACAAATCATCTAAAAGATGATGACCACCAATTGCAGAGTGGGGCTTCTCCAAGAATCTTAAAGATGGAGAATCAGGAATTGATATAGATATCATATCCACATCCAGAGATGGAGTTGGTGATGGTGGATTGTAATGTGTATCGATTTGAAGATTAAGATCAAGGGGCTGTGACTCCACATTTATTGAAGTCACATCAAACTGAATTTGAGAAGGTACAGTTTCCTGTACTGTGTGTGCACCCTGTGATTCCCCTGTGGTTTTAGATTTCACTCTTCTTCCATAGGTTTTTGAAAGTGGGCTATCTGTGTTTCTAACCCTCTTGTGCAGTGTTCCTTGTGGGGAACTTGATTCAGTAGTCACACTCTGTTGAGAGAGTGTAACTAGAATTTGGCTTGAAGTTACATTAGCAGTCTTTTGAGAGACTGAAATGGTGGTTGCACTCATCTCTCCTTCCTTATCCTTAGGGCTTCTTTGATGTTCACCCTGTCCCTCACCACTCACTACCACCTTCACACTCCCCTCAAGAGTTTTGGTAGATTTTACAACAGGTGTCTTTTGAGAGACACTTGAGGTTTGCTTATTAGAATGTGATTTTGGAACTCTGGATTTGGTCACTTTGGTAGGAGCCTGTTTGGTCACAACTATAGACTCCATTGTGACACTAGAAGGCAAAGAAATTTGGGGGTTGGAGATAGGGGTTTCAGAGTTAGAAATAGTTACCTGAACAATTGGTAGATATACCAATTGTACTCCTGCATTGAGGTTCATTCGAATTAGGTCACTTAAGACTCTCTTCTCCTGAACAAAACATTGGAACTTGCTATCCGGGTTAGCAATGGATAGCTCATTCTCAGATACATGCAGTGCTAAGAGCATTAAAAATCTAGCAAAGTAGATATTCTTGCTCCTAGTTTCCTTTTTACCTAACTTTGCAGCTATCTCATACATAACTAGTGTGCCAAAATTATAGAATTTATCATTTAAGAGCATACACATCATAGTTAGCATGGACTGGGTAACAGCATCAAAATTACTAATTTTGCCTGAAAAAGTTTTAATGAAGGCATCACAGAAATAGCTCCATTCTTTAACCATTCCTTTCCTAACAATTTTCCCTAAGTTTTCAGTACTAAGGGCATAATTAATAGAATTAAGCATGGCAACAATTTTAGCATCAGTGGGTACTTTCAGACAGTTATTCTCAGGCAATTTTAAACAAGCAGTTATTACATCAGAATTAACTACATAGTTTTTACCCTTTAAAGAAAAAGCAATTGTACCGTCTGTGCCATTGTACTCAGCAGATGTCCACATTTCTTCAATTACCTCGTGGATTAAGGGGGTGGTGGCAGTCATAGCATATGACAGTTTGCATTTCTTCACGAAACTCATCAAAGTGTGGTAAGCTTCTGGAGCATTCACTGTGTCAACAAAGGCCGCGAAATTGTTCTTCTCATAGGTGAACCCAGTGGAGGACATCATCTTAACAATGGGCGCCATTGAAGTGTTTGAACTTTGGTTACAGAGAGTTTTAGAGAAGAAGATGCAGTTAACTTTTGATATGCTTGAAAATGAATAAAAGTGAGATGTGAGAGTACAAGTCAGCCTTTTATATTTTTCAAGAGTTAAAAATAAAATAATTAAAAGTAATTACTCCATTGGTCAAAAGTAACTGTCAGATAATAAATGAAAAGAAAATAAGTACAGCCATGATTAGATATACACGGTTACCAACGGCTATATAAAAAAAATGTATATCAACGGATATAGAATGAACGGTTGAGATACAGTTTATCCGTTGATGACGTGGATAGCCTGTTATCCGTTGACATGCGAAAATCTAGTAATGTGTTTATACTATCAACGGATAAAAGGATATCCGTTGATAAGCTAATTTTGCCTTAGACAAAATTTCTGCATAAAATTTTTCTGAAAGTTTTAACTTTCAAGTAAATCAAAACACATTTCTAGCTTCAATGCAGTGAAATCAAATATCACTAGGAATTATGACAAGTTAAGCATACCTAGCTCACCTACCAATCTTGTGAATGTGGATTCATCAAGAGGCTTGGTGAAGATATCTACAAGCTGCATTTCACTTGGCACAAAGTGCATTTCTACTGTACCATTCATCACATGTTCTCTAATGAAGTGGTATTTGATGTCAATGTGCTTGGTTCTCGAATGTTGCACTGGATTCCCTGTGATGGCAATAGCACTTGTGTTGTCACAGAAAATTGGAATCTTCTCAACTTTTAGACCATAGTCAATGAGTTGGTTTCTCATCCATAGAATCTGTGCACAATAGCTTCCAGCAGCAATGTACTCAGCTTCAGCTGTAGAAGTGGAGACTGGGTTTTGTTTCTTACTGAACCATGAAACAAGCCTGTTTCCTAGAAATTGACAGGAACCTGTAGTACTTTTCCTATCAACTCTGCAACATGCATAATCTGCATCTGAATAGCCAGTTAGATCAAAACCAGATTCTCTTGGGTACCAAATGCCAAGGTTTGGTGTTCCCTTGAGATACCTGAAGATTCTTTTAATAGCTATTAAGTGAGACTCTCTAGGGTCAGCTTGAAATCTAGCATAAAGACAAGTAGAAAACATTATATCAGGTCTACTAGCTGTTAGGTATAGAAGTGAACCTACCATGCCTCTATAGCTTGAGATGTCCACAGACTTTTCCTTAGTATTCAACTCAAGCTTAGTTGCAGTGGCCATAGGTGTTTTAGCAGATGTACAATCCATTAAGTCAAATTTCTTTAAGAGATCATAAATATATTTTGTTTGACTTATGAAAATGCCCTCATTAACTTGCTTTACTTGTAGGCCAAGAAAGTAAGTTAATTCACCCATCATGCTCATTTCATACCTACTTTGCATAAGTTTGGCAAACTTTTTGCAAAGCTTCTCATCTGTAGACCCAAAAATAATATCATCCACATAGATTTGAACAAGTATTGAAGAGCCATTAATATTCCTATGAAATAAGGTTTTATCTACTGTCCTCTAGTGAAGTGGTTCTCCAAAAGAAATTGAGATAAAGTGTCATACCAGGCTCTTGGTGCTTGCTTCAGACCATAAAGTGCTTTCATGAGAAGATATACATATCCTGGAAATTCTGGATCCTCAAAGCCAGGAGGTTGATGGACATAGACCTCTTCTTCCAATTCCCCATTTAGAAAGGCACTTTTGACATCCATCTGATAGACTTTGAAATTGGCATGTGCTGCATAGGCTAGAAAGATTCTTATTGCCTCAAGTCTTGCCACTGGAGCAAAAGTTTCATCAAAATCTATTCCTTCTTCTTGAGAGTAGCCCTTTGCCACTAATCTAGCTTTATTCCTCACAATTATGCCATTTTCATCTGTCTTATTCTTGAGAACCCATTTAGTACCTATGACACTTCTATCATCAGGTTTGGGCACAAGTTTCCATACTTTATTTCTTTCAAATTGGTTTAGCTCTTCTTGCATTGCTAACACCCAATCTGGATCTAGAAGGGCATCTTCCACTTTCTTTGGTTCCTCTTGAGATAGGAAGCTACTGTATAGACATTCTGCTTGAGTGGCCCTTCTAGTTTGGACTCTTGAATTTGATTCACCAATGATTAACTCAAATGGATGATCTCTAGTCCATTTTCTTGCAGGTGGAAGGTTTGATCTTGATGAGGTTGCTTCATTTCCATGAGCATGATCATGTTGATTTAGTATTGAATTTTGACCTTGAGAAACTCCCCCTGAGTTTGTTATCCTTGCTGAATTATGAAGTGGACTGTCAATGGATGCATCATTTTGCCTGTCGACGGATGCTTGAGAATCTCTGTCAACGGATGCATCTCTAATAGTGTCAACGGATGTTGCAGAATGACTGTCAACGGATGTTGCAGAATGACTGTCAACGGATGCTTCATTTTCAGTGTAAGCATCACTTCTAGTTGGTATAACAGCTCTAGGTGGATCTCTGTGGTCATGATCTTCATTTTCCTCATCATCATCATAGTACATTCTTCCTTCACCTTCATTCTCAAATTCCAACTTTTCATGGGAACCTTCATCATTTAGGCCTAGAATCTTTTGATCATCAAACACAACATGTACAGATTCCATAACAATGTTGGTTCTTAGATTGTAGACCTTGTAGGCTTTCCCTGCTGCATATCCAACGAAAATAGCTTCATCTGCCTTTGCTTCAAATTTGCCCAAGTTATCTCCATGATTCCTTAGCACAAAACACTTACATCCAAAGACATGTAGGAAAGCTAAAGTTGGTTTCTTGTTGGTTAATAACTGATAAGGAGTCATTCCTCTAGCTTGATTGACCAAGGAAATATTCTGAGTAAAGCATGCAGTGTTGACAGCTTCAGCCCAAAAATATGTTGGTAACCTTGATTCACTTAACATTGTTCTAGCTGCTTCAATGAGAGTTCTGTTTTTCCTTTCAACAACCCCATTTTGCTGAGGTGTTCTGGCAGTAGAAAACTCATGGACAATTCCATTCTCTTCACAGAAAATCTTCATTGTGGAATTCTTGAATTCAGTACCATTGTCACTCCTGATTCTTTGTACTCTGTCTTCAGAACCATTGTTTAGTATTCTGAGGTGATTGATGATGATTTCACTTGCACAATCCTTGGAGTGCAGGAAGAAGGTCCATGTGAACTTAGAAAAATCATCTACAATCACCAGACAGTATTTCTTCTTTGAAATAGACATGACATTTACTGGACCAAATAAGTCCATATGCAGCAATTGAAGAGGCTTAACAATGGATGACTCTGTCTTGCTTTTGAAGGATGATTTCTTTTGTTTCCCTAATTGGCAGGCATCACACAGTCCATCTCTGACAAACTCCAATTGAGGGATTCCTCTAGCAAGACCCTTTCTTACCAAATCATTCATAACTTTAAAATTCAAATGTGACAGCTTCTTATGCCATAAGCAACTCTCATCCTTACTTGCTTTGCTGAAGAGACAAGTAATGGATTCTGAGCATGCTGAATTGAAGTCAGCTATGTAAACATTTCCTTTTCTAAAGCCTGTCAATACCACATTGTTGTCTTCCTTGGCAGAAACAACACAGGCTTCTTTTGTGAACTTTACTTCATAGTCTTTGTCACAAATCTGATTGACACTCAGCAAATTGTGCTTCAAACCTTCAACTAAAGCCACTTCTTCAATGATGACATTGTCTTTTGAAATCAGGCCATATCCCTTAGTATATCCTTTGCTGTCATCTCCAAAGGTAATTCTAGGGCCAGCTCCTTCCTTGAACTCTGTGAGCAGGGTTGAATCTCCTGTCATGTGCCTAGAGCATCCACTGTCTAGGTACCATAGATTCCTTCTGTTTCCCTGCACACATTTCAAAAACAAATCAAGTTGATTTTGGTACCCAAGCTTCCTTGGGTCCTTTCTTGTTAGCCTTTGACTTTGTACTCTTAGCATTCTTCAACTTAGGTGTAGATGCTTGAGTGATGGGGTTTGACAAATGCTCATTTGCATGAATATTTGATGCATGCACGTGTGGAAAATTGGCATACATATTATTCATGTTAGGTATGTTCCATGACATTTGTGGCACATTCATAGATTGAAAGTAAGGATTAGACACATATGGCATGTTCACATATGGATTTGAAAAACTAGCATTTTGATACAAACCAGGCATTGCAGGCATATATGGCATTGGTTGAGGTACATGAACAGGAGCCTTGTTGACAATCTTTCAATTAGAAGATAGATGATTGACACTATTACAATTACTACAAGTTTTCCTAGGAGCAAACTTGTCAGGAGAGTAATTGTTTTTCTTGTTGATGCCTATCTTACCATTTCTGTTCTTTTTCTTTTTATCCTCAATTTCTACCTTTTCATTATCTGATTTACCAACTGCCTTTTTGTTGTGTAAATCACCTGCCTTAGCCTTCCCACTAGATTTGGTTTTGCTGCACTCACCACTAACAAAATTCTTGTTGACTGGACCATACTTGATATCCAGTTTCCTAAGTTCCTTCTTACTAACAAACTTTTTGTTAGTCGACGGATACCTTTCATCCGTTGACGGTTCATCTGTCAACGGATGATCACTATCCGTTGATTCACAAATAGTCTCTAGATCCTCAAGGCCAGGTTCTAGCTCCTTTTTCTTTTGAGTCCAGGTATCCTTCACAAACGATTCTATTCCCTGAACTTTTATTATGTTTTTATAAATATTCCTACAACTTTGAAATTTAGCAATTATCCCTTGTTCTTTTTCAAGCTGGTCTTTTAAAATCAGTTCTCTTTTTAACACAGCTTCAAGTTCACTTTTAGCATTATTGCAATCAACTCTCATTTTCTCAAATTCTAGAAATTGAGTTTCTAGAGCAGCATTTCTATCACTTAAAAACAGATTAGACTCTTTAATCCTATTGTTCTCTTTAGTAAGTGATTTAAGAGTAACACTTAAGTGATATAGTTCAGTAGACATTTCATCTATAACACTATTGCATTCCTCTTTGGTGAGCTCAGAGAGATTAGTAGAAAATACCTGATTGCTAGCTGAACTTGCTTCCTGCTCTCCAGAATCAGCCATTAAAGCAAGGTTGACTAACTCAACATCATCATCAGAATGATTGTCATCAACAGCCCAGTCATACTCTTGGGTCAAGAATGCCTTTCCTTTCTGCCTGAGAAGATCAAAATATTTCTTCTTATAGTCAACAACCTCAGTTGACTTTCCCTTGTTCTCAGATCTAGGTTTCCTGCATTCACTTATCATGTGACCAGCAATTCCACAATTGTAGCATTTAATTTTGGATTTATCCACATAGTTGCTTGTGGAAAAATCCTTGTTAAATGGCTTGGCCACCCCAGAGTTTCTCTTGAATTTCAACTTAGAGAATCTCCTAGATAGAAAAGCTAAGTGCTCATCTATCTCATCCAATTCATCCTGCTGAAGAACATTCAATTCCTCAGACACCTTTTCCTTGCTCCTGCTTGATTCTGCTCTACCTTTACAAACCTCCCTGTTTGGTATAGAACTAGCAGTTTCTGTCCTTTCCTCCTTTTGCTCCAAGTTGGCAACAAGTGCAACTGACCCGCTTTTCTTTTGAGACTTCTCAATCTCTTCATCCTACTCCATTTCCAGCTCATAGGTCTTTAAAGTTCCATAGAGCCTTTCAAGAGTAAATGTCTTGTACTCTTGAGTGTTTCTTAGAGAAACAGTCATTGGCTTCCATTCCTTGGGCAGTGATCTCAGAAATTTGAGATTAGAATCTTTAACTTGATAGATTCTTCCATACAGTTTCAAACCATTTAGTAGCTTTTGAAATCTACTAAATGTATCATTCAATGTTTCTCCACTCTTAAAGTAAAAATGTTCATACTGTTGGATTAGTAGTTGCATCTTGTTTTCCCTTACCTGTTCTGTTCCTTCACACAGGGTTTGAACAGTGTCCCATACTTCCTTGGCGGTAGTACAGTTAATAACATTGTCAACCATGTCTGTTTCTAGACCATTGAACAGAATATTCATGGTCTTTTTGTCTTTGTGGACTTCTGTAATATCTTCAAGACTCCACTCAGAAACAGGTTTGGGAATGAGAGTGTCAGGCACACCTTCAGCCAGGCCAACTCTTGTTGCAGTCTTCATTGGAACGTGAGGACCCTTGTCAATGCAATCCACAAAGCCCTCATCAATAGACGAGAGATGTAGACGCATCTTTACTTTCCAGTGAAAGTAATTTTCTCTATCAAGAACTGGAATCTTTACTCCATAATCCTTCTTAGACATGCTGGAAGTGTGTTGATCTTTAAACTTCAAATATGTTAGAAGCTTGCTCTGATACCAATTGTTATTCCCAGATTACACACTTGTATAATTGTAGAAGGGGGGGTTGAATACAATTCTTGATATTTATAAATTTCTGATAAGAACTCCAGAATCTATACTTAGATAATTGCTTGTAAAAAGATTAATGCACAAACACATAAAAATCAGGTGGTTAAATGCACCACCTGAAGCTTTTATTCGAAGAAAACTCTGTGATACAGAAGTACACAGCTTCTGTTTTTACAACTCTTTGCTTTCTAAGAATATTCAATAGAAACCCTAAGCAAAATGTATCTGTTTTCTTAGTCTACAAAGAGTGGCTACACTTGGTTATAAATCCCAAGTTTTACAAGTACTACTGGAATAAGATAATATTAATCTAATTCTAGTTGACTTGCTACTACACTCCAAATACACATGTAGCCGAAAGGTTGTCCTTATGTTCAGACATGTCTCCTGCACCTTTCTTATATCCATAGTGTAAATGGAATGCTTCTTTCTTCTGTGTTTCCAAAGTATGGCTGCCATACTGCTTTTTGTATCTACTATCAACCCATGTGATCTGTCAGTCAAACATGTCCTTATCAACTGCTAATCCCCAGCTAATCATAGAAGACAGTGTCAATGATTATCCGTTGATATTGTACACTGACATCCGTTGATGATGTATTGAGCGGTATCCGTTGATATTGAGACTTGAGCTGTATCCGTTGATAGAGTGGATTTGAGTTGTATCCGTTGATAGAGTTTTGTCTTCATCTGTTGATACACTTTCACTTAGACAGAATTACATAGCATAGCTTATTTACAATTGGCTACCCTATTCTGCCTATCCGTTGATGGTCAACATGACTGTGGATAAAAACACTATCAACTGATAACATAGAGATACTGCAGTATGCTACAAAACCTCATCCGTTGATGAGCTACCTGTCAACGGATAGAGTTATAAATCCTCATCCGTTGACAGCTAGAAAACCTTATACAATTTGATTGATTGTGAAGTTATCATCAAGTACAACATATTCCTAACAGTGGGGCAAGCAATCATGTCACAAATGATGAAAATCATTTGTCAAGTGCAGGTAAATACTCAGGTAAGAAAACTCTAATGGTTGGGAATGGATCAAACCTTCCTATTGCACACACTGGAAAAATTTACTTGCCCTCCTTAAGTCAAAAGGTGTTACAATTAAAAGATGTTCTTCATGTGCCTAACATTAAGAAGAATTTACTCAGTGTCTCTCAACTAGCGTTTGATAACAATATCTTTACTGAGTTTTACTCTGATTGTTGGTTTATTAAGGACAAGGAAACAGGACAGGTTCTTCTTCAAGGGACGCTTAAAGATGGATTGTATCAGTTAATGCTTGTGGATAGATTTATTAAATCAAATCCGATGTTCAATAGTTCTAATTTTCCAAGAAATAATTCCTCTTTTGTTGCATTTGAGTCCAGTGTTTCTGATTTTCAAAAAGAGTTGTTTCACAGAAGATTTGGTCATCCCTCAAACAAAATTATGTCAACAATTTTAAAGTCATGTAATCAGTCCATGTATTTTAATGAAAATCAATTGTTTTGTGAAGCTTGTCAGTATGGAAAAGCTCACTCTTTACCATTTCCTACATCCGAATATCATGCAAAAATGCCTCTTGAGGTAATCCACTCAGATCTATGGGGTCCAGCACCTATGCAATCTTGTGATGGATGTAAATATTACATCCACTTCTTAGATGCTTATAGTAGGCATACTTGGATTTATCCTCTAAAAAGCAAAGGTGATGCAATTGAAATGTTTGTTAAATTTAAGAAGTTGGTTGAAAACAGGTTTGATAAAAGGATAAAGATTGTTCAATCTGATTGGGGAGGAGAATACAGAAGCTTCACAAAAGTCTTGGAAAACTGTGGAATTCAATTTCGACACTCTTGTCCATACACTTCTTCGCAAAACGGAAGAGCTGAAAGAAAGCATCGACATATTGTCGAAACCGGTCTCACTCTTCTAGCTCAAGCAAAAATGCCTCTAAAATATTGGTGGTATGCCTTTCAAACCTCTGTGTTCCTAATTAATTGCATGCCCACACCTATTCTAAAACTTAAGTCACCTGTAGAAACCCTTTACGAAAGAAAACAAGACTATAAGTTTCTCAAAGTTTTTGGGTGTGCATGCTTTCCCTGTCTCAGACCATATCACAAAAATAAATTCCAATTTCACACTATAAAATGTGTGTTTCTCGGATACAGTCCAGGTCATAAAGGATATTTGTGTTTGAGTCCTAATGGTAGAATTTATTTGTCTAGGAATGTTGTTTTTAATGAGAACAATTTTCCCTTTGAACATGAAAAATTTCTAACCAACACGTGGTGTCAAACTGGAAATTCTATTGTCAATTTGTGTTCACTATATACTACACTTCCGTTCTCTCTTTTAGATTCCATAGATGCTTCAAACGATACAATCTCTCAGCAAGCATTCTTCGATGAAGGACATGTACCTACCGAGTCTGCAAGATATCAACATTCAAGTGACAACTTAATAAATGACCATAGTGACAACAATGCATCAGTGGAAAATTCATAAGTCAAAGAAGTTTCTCATACAAACTCCAATGACGAGCAAACGGATTCTCCAAATTCAGTTGATATACCTACAAGATCAAGAACAGAAAATCCAAGTCACAGCATGATGACACGAGGTAAAGCTGGAATCTTTAAGCCAAAAGCTTATGTCACTAACGTCTATCATGAACCTGCTACAGTTCAAGAAGCCCTTGAAGATGAGAACTGGAGGAATGCAATGCATGAAGAGATGTCAGCTCTTAAAAAAAACACATGGAAACTTGTTCCATGGCAACCAGAGATGAATGTGGTGAAAAACAAATGGGTTTTTCGTATCAAAAGGAAAGTTGATGGTTCCATAGACAGATTTAAAGCACGCCTTGTAGCAAATGGATATCTTCAAACTTCAGGAGTTGATTTTACTGAGACCTACAGTCCAGTTATTAAAGCATCTACGTTCGTATCATCCTCACCATAGCCATTTCAAAGAATTTGAAAATCAAGCAACTTGACGTTAACAATGCGTTCTTAAATGGAAAGCTTCAGGAAACGGTGTATATGGCTCAACCAGAAAGGTTTACAGATATGAACAAACCTCACCATGTGTGTAAACTTGATAGAGCAATTTATGGGGTAAGGCAAGCGCCTCGTACCTGGAGTGATGAATTGAAAGAGACATTACAAAGCTGGAATTTCATTCAGTCTCATTGTGATTCATCCCTGTTTTTTTTCAAGCCAAGAATAAAATATTATTCGTTCTTATCTACGTGGATGACATCATTATCACAGGAAATGATGATTCTTTGTTACAAAATTTTATTCGACAACTGAATCGCATATTCTCTCTCAAAGACCTTGGTGATCTTCATCAATTTCTCGGTATCGAGGTACATCGAGATCACACTGGACTATTTCTCACTCAAACTCAATATATTCGTGATATTCTCAACAAGTTTGGTATGTCACAGTGCAAACCATGTCCCACACCTATGAGCACTAGTAGAAGTATCAGCCTCTACGATGGTAAACCAATGAACAATTCTACTATATATCAAAGTGCTATTACAGCTCTCCAATATTTGGTTCATACACGACCCGATATTGCTTTTGTGGTGAACAAACTGAGCCAATTCTCAACTGCACCTACTGATGTGCATTGGCAGAGTCTCAAGCGTGTGTTAAGATATTTGAAAGGCACATCTCAGCTTGGCTTACACATTCAGGGAAATGAAAGTCTAAATGTCACTGGGTTTTCTGATGCCGATTGGGCCTCATGCTCTGATGATCGTCGATCAGTGGGAGCTTATTGCGTGTATCTAGGAGATACTCTAGTCTCCTGGTCATCTAAGAAACAAAGCGTTGTTGCTCGATCAAGTACGGAGGCTGAATATCGTGCCCTCGCTAATGTTGTTGCTGAAATTACTTGGATTTAATCATTATGCAAAGAAATTGGAGTTCCTTGTAGCAGTACGCCCGTTACCTGGTGTGATAATATGAGTGCCAACGCACTTGCTTCGAATCCAGTATACCATGCCAGGACAAAACACATAGAGATTGACGTTCATTTTATTCGCAACAAGGTGCTCAACAAACAACTCGAAGTTCGGTACATTCCTTCTTATGATCAAGTTGCGAACATGCTCACCAAACCTCTCACGCATTCCAAGTTTCTTTTTCTGCGAGACAAACTCAATGTTAGTATGGTTCCCTTGAGTTTGAAGGGGGATGTTAAGAAATATTCAGACCCATGATATGCTGACCAGACTGCTGCTCCATGTGTGTGCTATCATTTCAGTCCATGTTAGTTACCACTGTCCAGTGTCTCCATGTGATAACAACTCAATAGAATAAGGGAGAACATGGCCAGCCTAGCACTACTAGTTCATGTCTATATTGTTTAACTATATATAGCTTCTGTATCTGCTTGTATCAAAATAACACAAACTAATATAATATAGTTTAGTGTTCAACTCTTCAAGTAAACCTCTCTCTCCCATATCTATTATCAAATTCTACTAAGTACAACTCAAGTTATGATTTAGTTTCATTTTGTGAGTCATTCTGGCAAAAAATTGATTCGAACTCCTATAAAATGAAAACAAAGTTAGCACCAAAATTAAAATCACATATAAAAGCATATAAAACGAACACTAAGATCAAAGGGTAATGCTTTCATCTATACCATCCATTGCTTCATCATGATCTTCGATACTAACTCTTGTCCTTGGACAAGAAGTGACAGATGTGGAAGAAATACTCAATACACGACAATAATTCAAGTAAAGCTCCTCCATCTTCTCATAGACACGACTAACCTTTTCAGAATAGTTTATTGGATAAATCTTTCGAAAGACATATTCCACAAACTTTAAATTGTAGTGAGGATCCAATGGATAAGTAGCTTCCTGTTTCCCGCTTCTGCTTCTCTGGCACTTCTTGTTAGAAATATGCCCGATTCCCGGCGAATGCGGAAGCGATTTGGTAAATATGTGTGCTCAGATCCCACAAATATACGTGATAGTAATGAAGCAACAAACCAACAATACAGTAAAAGAGACAAGAGATTTAACGTGGTTCGGCCTAGCCTACATCCACAAGAGCAACAACTTCACACTAGATAAAAGAGATTACAATATCCGGATATCCTACCCCTGAATTTTATTCACAAATTCAGCCCTACAATACCTATTATGTATATCCCCAACTCACTGAAGTGTTTATCTCAAAACCTCCCCCTATCACTGTTTCCCGACAATCTTTCCTTCTCTCCCTCTCCCAACCCGGACAGTGCCACACAACCTGATAAAAAGACCCCTGCAGCGGGACCACCTCCGATGGCTGCAGTCAGACCCAAGTACCCGAAGGAATAGTTTAGGCACGAGGACCTTCTATCCCGACACTTCCTGAAAGCGGGTTAAACCGGCTCCCCTACTAGACGGACTATCTAGCAACTATATAGAGAGAAGAGAGAATTATGGTGTGTTTGATAATGAAGGAGGAGATGGGTATTTATAGGTGATATAAGATGTGGTAGATGGTGGTAGGTGGTGGAATAGTTGGTGAGGGGTTTGGTGGAGAGTTTGGTAAGAGTTAGGACGGCTGGCTAACACTTCTCACTAAACCCAAACTTTTTCAAAGACGGAGAGTCTGGAATAGTATATGGATCACGACTCTGCTTTTGGTGCACCTTGGTTAGAACTTCGCTAGTTGGCGCCTCATCCACTGTGCTTTCCTCAATGCTTTCATCTAGTTTAAAGAGTGGATTCCAGCCGTTTAATCCTTTAAGCTCATACTGGAAGGAAGATTCACTCAAAGACTCATGTGATAAGATTGGGGTAGTGGCTACCACTGCATCTTCATAATCTAAGTCGCATGAATATCTACCTCTATGTCCGGATCCCGTACATGATATTTCTCTATCTGCTATGATCTTTCTTGATTCCAGGCATATAAGTTCAAGCTCACTAGGTTCCTCCACCTTATCTTGAAGCTCTCTGTTCATCATCCCAACGAGATCAGCAAGGCAGAGCCCAAAAACTGCATGAAGGGTCTTTGATCTGAATAATATTATTTTGGGGGTTTTAATTACAAAATATCTTAAGGATTTTTTTTTCTTTGTGATCATTGTTCGTATTTAGTATGTATCGTTTGATTTTTGTGCATACATTTTAAGATGACTTGATCGCTTATTTATAATAACTAGCATAATAACCCGTGCGAGGCACGGGTCATCCTCTAGCAATTGCTATAAATTCTGTATAATTTTACGATTGAAGGATATTTTTGAATATAATTGCACATTTAATGTTCATACATATTATAATATCAGTATTTTAATTTATGTATTATTTTATTTATGTATAGATCAAATGAGCATAAAAAGGATGTTTTATAGCATATAAGATAATGGAGAGGTCGGGTTTGTGTAAAAGATTTATTAATTCAAAATAATAAAATCCATACAGCACAAAGGTTAGTAGGATAAATTGTGTAGAGGAGGTTCTAGGTACGATTCACCATAAAAATAAAATTTACTAATTTTTTCCATTTAAATAAGAGAGTGAAATTTCATGTAATTTTATAACTTGTAAGGGTATAATCGTAATTTCATAGAGGATTTATTGGCTCAAAAAACCCCTAAAAATCCCCTTGTTCTCTTATTATATGTAGAAAGAATGGATGGATGTGTACCATATTGTGAAAGTTAAAATATAATATTTTTAAAATAATAGTAAAAATAAGATAATGGCGAGGTCGGGTTTATGTAAAAGATTTTTTAACTCAAAACAAAAAAGTTCATGTAGCACAGTGGTTGATAGGATAACTTGTGTAGAGGAGGTTCTAGGTTCGATTCACCACAAAAACTCATTTTTTCCCATTTAAATAAAAGAATGGCATTTCATGTAATTTTATAAATTGTAATGGCATAACTGTACTTTCACAGGGGGTTTATTGGCTCATTTTACTTGCTCTATTATATATAGAAAGTGAAGTGATTTTTTTAAAAAAATTCCTTTTTCTAAATTACAATATTGATTCTATATTTGTCATTTCGTAATTATAATAAAGATTATATTTTGCAGAATAACACGTAAGGTTTTAGACATACACGTGAAAGTTGATCAAGATTCACAGGAAGGGGCAAGCCATGCTCAATGCTCATCTTAATATATCTGCCCATTTGTTTCTTTTTTCTTCTTCTTACATAAATTTCCAATTCTCTAAAAAAAAAATATTCAGACAATAAGTCAAAACTATTCGATCACAATCAATTAATCTTTCTTCATTTCTTCCTGTAAATCAAAAACAAGAACCCCACCTCCCCTCCGAATATCATACTTTCCCAAACAAAATATGCATTATGCATGTTCCTTCCATTAAATCTTCATTCTTTTCAATTTATTCTTACACCCCTCTCTCTCTCTCTCTTTTCTCTACATACACATATTTGTGTCTATTATTCATCCTTTGAACTTCTTTAATACAAAAACTTGAGCTTTGCAAAAAAATTGAAAATTTGAACATTTTCTTGATTCCTCTCCCTCCCTCTCCTCTATGATAAAGATAGTATCTTTATCATATATGCATCATTTTAGCATCTGGGGTTTTCTTCATCTGTCATTCTTGGTAAAGATTTTTGCTTTTACCTTCATTTTTTAATATCAAGATTTAAACTTTCTTTACTTTTTTGGGCTTTTTTGGTTTCTTTGAATGTTTCTTGCCCTATTTGGTGTTGGTGAATAATTTCCACTGGGGGCATAGTATAGAATTGTAGGTGGTTTTATTCATGTTTTCTTTTGTATATATAATTTGATATTTGCTCAATTTGCAACCCCTGGTTGCTCTGCATTTTCGATATCTTGTTTCGTAATTTCAAGTCAGGATCAGGGGATTTTGCTTGCAGATAATGAGTTGTTGAAGAAACTTTGAGGATTTAAGGTCTAGCTAGGGTTTTTGGGTTACCCTTGTTAAGGGTTTTGTGGTGATTTGATAGATATATGTTGAATTTACGATAAGTAGTTTGATTTGAGTGCTTTTAGCTGTATTCTTTTACTGCATTCAAAATGTGGAAGCATTTATTTAAAAGACTTCCTAGGAAGTCAATGAAATCTGAATCGACTAATTCTCCGAAAAATGGGACTGCTTCATCAAGCCAAAGAAGTGGGAACTTGGGTACAGGTCCATTAAACTCTGCTAAGCCTAAAAGGACATCATCAGCAGTTTTTCCGGCTGGCATGCCTGGAGTTGAGCCCCTTTTGCCTTTCAAAGATGTTCCCAATTCAGAGAAGATGAATCTTTTTATCAGTAAGTTAAGTCTGTGTTGTGTGGTGTTTGATTTTACGGATCCAAGTAAGAGTATTAGTGACAAAGATCTCAAACGTGTTACGTTAGTTGAGCTTCTAGATTATGTGTCTTCTGGGCCTCCAAAATATACTGAACAAGCAATTCATGCAATGTGCAAAATGTGTTCTGTTAACTTGTTTCGAGTATTTCCACCACATTATCGATCTAATATGCGTTATGGTGAAAATGATGATGATGATCATGAACCTATATATGATCCTGCTTGGACACATCTACAGCTAGTGTATGATATATTGCTCAAGTTTGTAAGTTCTTCCACTGTGGAAGCTAAGGTTGCAAAAAAGTATATAAATCATTCATTCATTTTAAGATTGCTTGATCTCTTTGAGTCCGAGGATCCTCGAGAAAGAGAATGTTTGAAAGGTGTTGTGCACAAAATTTATGGCAAGTTCATGATGCATCGACCTTTTATTCGTAAGAACATTAGCAATATGTTCTCTCGCTTTGTAAATGAGACTGATCGGTGTAATGGAATTGCTGAGTTGTTAGAGATTTTTGGCAGTGTGATTACTGGATTTGCATTACCTATAAAGGAGGAGCACAAGATTTTTCTGCGGAGGGCACTGATTCCTCTGCACAAGCCAAAGGCTTTAGGGGCTTACTTTCAACAGTTGTCTTATTGTATCATGCAATTCATCGAAAAGGATCCAAAGTTGGCCAGCATGGTGATCAGGGGGTTGTTGAAATACTGGCCAATTACCAATAGCCAGAAGGAGGTATTGTTCTTGAGTGAGACTGAAGAGATTCTTGAAACAATTAATATGGATGAGTTTCAGAAGGTTATGGTTTTATTGTTCCGGCGACTCGGATGCTGCATTAGCAGTTCCCATTTTCAGGTATGTTATTGATTGTTACTATTCCTTTTACTTCATCTTCTATTTGTTACATATGGTTCCCTTGAATTTTACACCTACACTTGTGCTGTATAATTGAAGGTGTACATTTGAAAAAACAATATTTAATGATAATGGCAACTTATACGTCTGCTGGCAGTTGTATCTCATGCTGCAAAGGTATTCCACCAAGTATAAATTATGGCAAATTAGGAAATCTTTGTTACTTCATACTGTAAAAGAGAAATAGGTTGGTTGTATATCTAGGATCGAATGTAGTGTAATTTTTTGTTTTTAATGACCTTGCACAGTTGCATTACCTTTATGGAACATGGCTTGTAGATACCACGAGTAAATGTGTATCTCTTTTGTCCATAATTACATAATTTTTTCAGTATCGTTTTTTACATAGATCTGACTTACCTTAAATTTACAGTATTTTATCGCGTTTTGGCTGATACAGTTAACTAGTGTCTAGTGTTTGCTTTAAAAAACCAGCATCTAATGGGAGTTGATTTCATCAATTTTAGTGATTACTTTTATAAATCTATATTTCAATGAAAAGAAAAAATTTCATACGCCTGGAGATCTGCTGATCATATGGTTTGGATCCCACTCCCCTTTTTACGGGAACCAGAAGGTTAAGCTTGAGGGCCTACACACATGTATGGAATATATGTTAACCTTAGATCTGGTGGTCGATTTACAGAAAGACTAAATGATGTCACAGGTCAGATTGTCTATAAGACTATCGGAAAAAAAAAGTTTGTATTGTGAGATACAACAATCAAAGTGTCCACACACATCAGAATGTGTAAATATGCGAGTGGCAACCACTTCAGTGTAGAAGATATGTTACATGGTCTTTGAATACTTCTATAGTTACTCGTTTCTTAATATATTGAGAAACACTTACTTATTAGCTCAAATTTTTCGTCTTAGGTGGCTGAGAGAACACTTTTCCTCTGGAATAATGAACAGATTGTGAACCTAATTGCACATAACAGACATGTGATCCTGCCACTCATATTTCCAGCCCTAGAAAAAAATGTGCATAGCCACTGGAACCATTCCGTTCTTAACTTAACTCTCAACGTGCGAAAAATGTTCTTGGAGATAGATGATGAGCTGTTTTCAATATGCCAATCTCGGTTCATGGAGGAACGATTTAAACTAACATTAGAGACGGAAAAGCGGAAAGAAGTGTGGAAGCACCTTGAGAATGCAGCTAGTCGGCAACAATAAATGGAAACACAGCTGTTTTGGTAAACCCTTAGAAATCGAAGTTATCTTTTAAAGGATTACCTTTTTTCGTGTGTTAAACCACATAAGATGTAAAAACGCGCATCTCTTTAGTGGTTAGGTTTGTACTTTTTGCTGGATCAAATCTATTCTTGTTAACCTATTAGTATTGTTTGGCTCAAATCTTGTAACTATAGTGCTATTCGGTTTCCAGTAAAAAGCGATAAGAAAGCGGGTTTAGAAACTGACATCCTTTGGTAGCTTGGCTGATTACTTTTGATCAATCTCTTTGGTTTGAATTGAAGTAAGAAGTTTTGTGTTTTTAAAGCCAAAAGGTATAGTTCTTGGGAATATTTGGAAAGGACAAATTTTTCCTCTGCTCCAGATACTGTCCTTTCTAGAATTTTGCAGATACTAAGGTTGTTTATTCTGATTTCTTTTCCTGTTTATCCTTTAAAGTAATGGATAATTAATTTCAGTGACTTGATAAAATTTTGACAGTCCTTTAAAGTAATAATGACACTTTTGATGGAGTTTGTATTTATTTATTTTCTTAAGAAGTTATGTTCTCTTGCAAGTAATTAATTGTCTGTGACAGAAAAAACATTTCACTGGGCAGGCAGAAATGCTAATATGAACAATCTATTGAACTATATACACCAGTGAAAGATTTCGTTTTTACATGGTGCGACATTAACATAACTTACACAATTTCTCTAAAATTTAAATCATAAAATAACATTAATTAATTTAATTAATTACATTGACAATCTATTAATATATTCACTTAATGAAGACTTCAATTTAGAAGAACAAAAGTCATACACAGTAACCGATATTTAAAAATTTAAAATCTTCTGATTTATTGGAAAACATAGCTACCCTTAGTTCTTACTAAACCCTATCTATTATTCTTCCTAGTCCAAAAGTTTTTAAATACTAAAGATACATATGTTCCACTGAAACAAGAATATACTGGACCATCATACTCCTACATCCATAAACTTCATTGTAGTAACCACTAAGCCTAACTATGTATGACTACTAGGTCAAAGCACACAATCACCAAATACATAGCACAGGTGTCTCCTGGTTCAAATTAAGATACAAACATCTGTAGTGATAAGCAATCCCCCCGGTTTGAATACCTGCAGTAAGATGGACAACAAAATAGTCATAGAGCAGCTGCACCAGCCTTAGCCTTAGCCTTAGAATCCTCTTTTCCGTTTCTTTCCACTCCGTCCCCCACTTTTTCCAACCTTGGATGTACTGGCTGACTTCACTTTGGTGGTTTCTGGTGCTTTTCCAGAGCCAGATGACTTTCCCTTCGAGTTGCTGCTTTCTTTAAGCCTTGACAAACTAGACTTTGCCATCCCTGTGCCCTTCGACGCACTGCCACTTTCGGATGTTTTGCCCTTGCTCTTGGTAACGGTCTTTGGAGTTCCAGGCTTAGACTTAGCTGGCCCTGGCACATCATCCATAGATTCATCATCACTTTCCCAATTTTCTTCAGATCTACCAGTAGTCTTAGATTTACTACCATGCTTCCCACCAGATCTAGTAACTGTGCGCTTTGCTTTGTTCGTCACCGCAGCTTCACCTCTGCTACAAAAAACCACAATTGCATATTTAAAGCACATATCAGTTGTATCTTTAACTACCAGCATAGTAGAATACAACAGTTGGAAAATGATTATGATTATAAACAAACCTTCTAGCTGATGCACCCATTTGTCTTTTATTCGATGATTGCTCAGGATTCCTTTTAGCTTTCTTCCCACTACGTCCGGTGATCGTAATAAAGGACATAATTAATACGAAATCAAATCTAACTGTATTCACTTGGACAAAAACTAACACACTGAGCTAAGCACGTCAGCAAAATCTACCATATTTGTAGACATTCTAAAACATTACTGTATAGCAGAAGCAACAACATGCAGAAACAGTCTGAAGAATATATTACACACAAAAAGTTTAAAAAAAAAAACCCATCTACAGACTACAATACATGTTTTAGTGTGGTAGTAACAAAGGAACAACTACTCTCCTATCAACAAGTCAGAAGCTATAGAAAGCGCTTCAAAGTTATCAAATATTTACTTGAAAAGAAGAAAGTCTACAGAAAGCAGATCAAACAACAAAAATTTATTGAACATCTACATAACATTTGCCAAAAGGCCCAGGACTAACAGTACTAATAGCATTTGGATTATCCATATACTTATAAACTGTTGGTCACTAACCACATTACGAAGGTAAAAAACCACAAACTTTTACAAATTCCTCAATCCTCAGTATTAACAGTTTATTTTATAAAATAACGCAGTGTTTTCACAGGTTAACATGAAGGACAATGCAAACAGTATAAAGAACTATTCATAAGCTGATTAATTGTGGTCACTTGACTTCTCATATCGACAGCCTGCTTTATGTTTAGACCGGTTGGTTGGCACCCAATCAGTAAAGACTAAACAAAAATCAATAGCCCAGACGCAATCTGGACCATTAAGCACTTTGAGTCAACTAGAATACTTGAAGAAAAGTAGATATTAAAGTTTATCAATTAGCTGACACTGAAACACTTACGATTTTGAAAAAGAATTAGGATCAGAATCTTCATTCATTTCCTCCTGCCACATGTAGCCCACCATTAAAACTTTGTAGCCTAAAATAAGAAATAAAAATGATACACCACATTTAATATCCATTAAATCACCTGCATAGTTGCATCATCAACAAATTCCCACTTCTCCTTTTGCAGAACTAGCACTTCTTTATCGCCATCAGTATATGAAACCTATTTTAGAAATATTTTAAATATAATAGGAACAAGTAACCAGGAAACGTAGAGCAGACCAAAAGGCAACTTTAAGAAAACATATAAATAAAGCAGACAGCACAATAGCACATGGACAAAACAAACTCCTAAAAAACTACTGCTCAAATTCATTCATTGGAGATTGAACTCTTACCTTGTGTTTCTTCTTCTTAATATCAAATGATTCAATGATACCTTCATAGTACCTGCAAAAATATTGTAAGTCACTATGTACACAGACAAGCATTTCTGCTAGTACTTATGAGTACCGAATTAGTAGGTGCAACTATATAGAAGAAAAAATAGAATTACATTAGGACCTTAATACTTAGCTTCAGGTCAAACGGATAGTTCCAATTTTCAGAAACGGTAGTCACATGGAATTCATTTGCAGAAACAAAAAATCTAAAGATGTAATTGAGTAGGGTTGTATCTACATCTATACTATACTATTATAAGCAAAACAAGGTATATTTGGTTAGTTAATTGGTTGGTTAACGCCTTCCAAAAAATTTGTTAACACTTTCATAAAATAACAAGTTAAAAAAATTATATTAAAAAAAGTAATTTATTTATTATAAACAACAAAATTTACCAATATATCTATATCTATCTATACTAGACTATTATAAGGAAAACAAGGTACAATTATATCCCGATTAGAATAATCAACCGTACACACTTCTACGATTCTTTCTTCTACAATTTTAGGTTACACTAAATAATTTTTAAAAAATATCTATTGAATTCTTAAGATATTTTACATATATGATGCAAGTTGTCTCAAAAAAAAACTATAACATAAGCTGGATTTATGACACTGAAATCTAGTAAACATATTTGCACAAACATCTGCACTGCATACTGTCTTCATTCCAATTGATTTAACAAAAATGCCGTATAATTTTACAATAAAGAAAACCAGGTCCTTGTATGAGGCACTGTCGGAGCAAGGAGCAAGTCCTATGGTCAAGCTAGGTTATAGGAGTTGACAAAAAAACTAAAATGTCCTATGGTCAAGGGGACATGGTTTGCTGATATACCTGTTTTACAACAAAAGGTTAATTACTTACTGTTTGTCATCGGGCCACCATATCTTGACTTTTGCACCAACAAGGTTCGCGCCATACTCTATGTCTCCGGAAACCTAAATGAAACCAGAAGGGGGATTATATTAGCAGAACTGACGAAACATTTTAAACAACCACCAAGATCGAGCAAACTATTTCTACAGCCTACATGCAGCATGAAAAAGTAACTTTTCCTTATCACAGAACAGTACCAAGAACTAGAGATGAGCAGAAAAAACTGAAAATAAAAGGTTACACAGAAAACCACACCGAACAAAAAACCAATAAAACGGTTCAACTTCAGTTTTTAATCAAAACAGAACCAAAATTATCCAAACCTATATATTATATAATATGATAACTTTAAAGGAGGACCTTTTCATTAGGTGTTCGCTTCCTCTTAGAGTGCACGGTCCTGTTGCTATAATCCTTCTGTGGAGAATCTTTATTTATGTTGGTTTGGTCTTCCTTCTTACTTGACAGCTTCGCCTCTGACACATACCCCTTACTAGACTTTTTCAGGGGTTGTCCCGCGGGGATGCTGGTTTTCTCCTTGCCTGATTGCAGTGTTGCCTTTGTCTCCGGGCTGCTTTCATTCCCATCTGTCTGCAAGTCGCTTCTATTTCCCTCCTTGTTGGTTGTTTCATACTTCTTAGTTGACAGGTTTGTCTCCAACACATCCACCTTACCAGACTTCTTTAGGGGTCGTTCCCTGCGACCGCCTGTTATCTCCTTGCCTGATTGCACTAAAGGCTTTGTCCCCAACTCGATTCCGTCCCCCTCCTTGGCAGACTCTGTCAGTTCTTCCTCTTCATCATTATTCTCCTCGGTATCAATTTTTGATGTACCTCTTCCCTTCTTGGTACGAAGAGCTTTCTTTCCAGACCGCCTTGATGGTTTATCTTTAAAATCACTGATTTCATCATCTATCTTCAGCGAAACAGGTTCTAGATCTTCTTCAGATAAATTTACTTTTTCCTTACCAGAAAGCTTTTCTGAACCACAACTTCCATCTACTAATTTTGGGGAAATAAGATCCTCAGAATGTTCATCTTCTTGGCCTGAATTCTCTTTATTTTTCCTTGGAAGCTCTTGGGCGTTAATTTCCGAATCACCATCCCCATCTGCAGCTGCTGCAATTACAGCACGTAGATTCTTAGACTCCTCATGGTCATGGTGTTGAACAACGTTTTCTTTCTTTTCGGACCGGTTTTGTGGCTTAATTTCTGAGTCAGTGTTAACATCAGCTGACTCTGCCGGAGCACTGTCCACTGACAGTGCATCCTCTTGAGCCAAATTCAGTTTTTTCTTTTTTACGTGCATTTCCAGTTCAATTTCCGTACCACTCGTTCCATCAATTGCATTTTTAAGAGCAGAATTCACTGATGCAAGTTCTTGAGCCAAGGCGTCTTCCTTCTTTAACATACCAACCTTCTCTGAAGGAGTCTCATCAGGGACACTTTTGTTTGGGGACAAGGAAGATACATTAACTTCACCATCCAACAGCTCAGGTAGAGAAAGTGGTGGCTCTTCTTTATCAGGAGACGCACGTGAATCCTCATCCAACGGATCATGGGTATCCTTGCCAAGGACTGGTGATTCATCAGTTTCTTTGTCACTTGCTGTCTGACGAATAGCCGCAGCTTCTTTGTCACTATCAATATAAGAAGGTTGGGAAGCTTTTGTAGAGCAGGGTTTCCCTCCTCTTTTCTTTGCAGTTGTTTCTTGCTTTGCATCTACTTTGACCAAGTTCCCAGTACCTAACTCATCCTTGTCCACTTTCTTCATACTCGTATCCAAAGGCTTAGCACTGAGATGACCCTCATCGGGCTTCTTTAGCAAGTCCGAAACATTTAAAATTTCCCCATCAACAGTATTCGTCACTCCATTACTACTAATTGACTTCACAGGGACCTCATGAAGAACCTGGGTCATCCCATCAGAAGATGTAGTAGTTAATTTTCTCTCTCCAGCCTGAAAGATGAATTTCAGAGAGTAAAATTTTAAGTTTCAGGTCAGCGAATTAATGTGTGCATGTGTACACATACAGATATAGAGAGAGAAAAATGGTAGAATGTAGGGAATGACATCATCAAGCAGGGATGAGTTTTGAGTAACGACATCCCTAAACCCGGAAAAACGAATTAGGAAAAAAGCAGCGATGTATTTTTAAGTTTTGATCCAGGGCCACTTTGATCTCGTCACCCTATAAAGGGCAACACAAATTCACATACTGAACAATGCTACCACAGTCGCTCGCTCCCTCAATTTAACCGTATGCCTAAAAAAAAACTCTTAACACTCACCCAGAGAAATAAAACATAAAGACAACAAATTAGAAGAGAGAATTGGGGTTAGAGATGCAAGAATATAGATATTACAGACAGTTGCAATTACAGCCCAACTACATATAAACTTCACTTTCAGAACCCGCAAAAATAGCAAGTACAAAAATGACAAGAATTACTTGCCTGGACTGTAAATTCAAATTAAGATACAGTCTATTACGGTGGTTATATATATAAAAAAAGAACTTCCTACTGCATTAAATACAAACCACCTGCTCTTCTGAAACATTGACATCTTCAAGCTCATCTTCACCATTTGATCCACTGCATATTGTAGTAACAATTTTACTGTAACCATCCAAAGAAAGATTCGAGGATTCTACCGCTTGTCTAAGAAAAGGCTTAAGCTTGACTGCGCACTTTGCTAACACACTTTCCCCCAACTTACGAGCAATGGCTGGAATTTCCTACAAGAAATAAGTATGATAATTAGCGATGGTCACTAGAAATGCATAGATCACAAGCATCCATTTAGATGCTATTAATATGAGCTGCATATTTTTAACATCTACATATATGTGTAAATTCATTAAATTTTGCTTTAGTTTCTATTTTTATTCATGAGTAATTGAGTTGTATCATTTTTAGCATATATATATGTGTACATGTGTTGAGACTTAATGAATAATGTCTTTGCTTCAATGAAGCATGTGCATCACATTTGTGTGTAGCGCTTATGTTCCAAGATGGTCTATGTGCAGTGGCGCATCGTGCGTTGAATAACCGTGAGTTTAACGGTTTGAAAAAACCACATATTAAGTATTTACTAATTTCAACTTTCTCAATGTAAGCTCATTTCCCGGTTTATAAAGAGACGCATGGAAATAGTAAAACTATTAAAGTGATAGTGCAGATGTTGCGATGTCTGAAATATCACGCAGAACATTCCTTAAAAGGTTAAGAAGGAATGGATAGTTTCACAAATTTTCATATACATGAAATAGTTACTGACCTCATTTTTCCTTCTTAAACTAGCCAGTATAGGCATCAAAAGCTCAATGGGAACATCTTCACATTCTTCCAGTACAACTGTCATTATTGTTTCCATGGATTCGAAGATATTTTTCGGATGATCATCCCTGAAAAAATTAGTGAAAACAATTGTAAGCTGTCAAAGAAAGTAAACAACATACATCCTTATCAACTTTTAGTTAATTTGCTGACTATACCAGGTCAAATTTTCTGTTGAAAATTGACAGTAAGGAGCTTTATTACTTAAAAAAAGTCAACATAAGAGCATGCACAGCTCATTATAACAATCATGTTAGAAACAAGTCTAACAAAAGAAAGGAAGTTCAAAAGCCAGAAATGTAAATGGGTGCTCGAGTGTAGACTAAAACTAGGTGGATATATTTCATGTAGAAAAATACAAACTCGCAATTTGAATATTGGTGTCAAAATCAACAATAAATTTTGAGAATCATATAATTTAGTCAAACGTGTTGGTAGCAAACAAGATTTTAACGCCCTTAGTATTTATCAAATACATACAACTTAACACTCAATAGGCACATGTAGCTTTGGTAACTTTCTTGGTGAATGGCATTAAAAATACATAAAAACTCAAGCTGAATATATCAACATATTTGAGGTTGATAATCAAACTTACATATAGTATTAAAATAAAGAGGTTATTAAAATGACCAATGCAATAAGTCAACAAAGAGCAACAAGTAGCAAATGTAACATCATGACCCTAATAGCTATCAAAATAACAATAATCCTTTACATATTTACCATCTATACCTAGTGACCAAATCCTACCTATCACCATAAGGACTAGGACACTGTGACGTACAGAGAGAAAGTAGCGTGCATTAAAGTAAACATCGCGTCTATTTCCATAGATTGGCCAGGGGATTATGATAAGTGTGAATACCTTATGGAGCTTATGAAGTGCTGGAACATCTCAGAGATCAGACCATCACATTCCAGATCTAGCATAACAACACATGACCTAATCTTGGCAACTGTTTCAAGAATAGAGGCACGTTTGTCATATGATCGGCTGGACTTGTTAGACAAGTCCGCAAATGATGATACAATCAGCTGAAATACTTCCTGCATGCCATAAAATATAAAGGGCCTAAGAATCAAGGATGCCAAAATATAGAACCACAGAAGATATGTTAGAAAAATGTAGATACCTTCATCTGGTCATCTTCATATGGGGCTTCTGGTGCCGTTATTCTAGTAATCTCACTGATGCAAGATGCAACTGAAACTTGAACATCAGCATCTGTGTGTCTTAGGAGTCTTTCAGCCAGCAATGCTTTCATTAATTTAGAATAACCATCTTGTATCAATTCTGAAGGCGACTGTTCTACCTTTTCGAGTAGATTCTCAATTTCCTAAAGGAACGTAAGAACCGTATAAAGCATTAGAAAAATGCAATTAACAACATATGTTGGTCAGAAGTGTCAGAGAGACAATTTAATTGAGCTCAGACCACAGAAGGAATATGCATTATAGTTTTTAGAATATTTAGAGATATTTTTAACTGCTTTCTAATTTTAAACTAATTATGTATGCCAAAAACAGAGAACTGCGGATCAGCTAACAAACGTGACACCGCATAGATCATCAAATTTTGCTTGCAAAAGAAATTTACACCACGAACCATGCAAAGAACCTGGATTAGAGATGATAAATTCACATTATAAACAGATTTTTAGAAACTTTATTTGCCAAGATTTACAGATCTGGTGGATTAAAAAAATATTGTCTTCACTCTCCTAGCATCCACTACTAATATCGTCTTCACTCTCCTAGTATCCATTACTACAAACCTATCCAATCAAACACGCCAACACTGTAGAATGATCTGTATAATAAGCTGCTATCACCTCAAACGCGTACTTTCCACAATTGAGATAATATCGGTCTCAAGAATTGATGTTTAGTACAAATAATACATATATCATCTACAATTAAGAAACTGTGTATATGTTTCTTGGGTGGTGCCTCTGATTTTAGGTAGAACAGCAGTCCTTAAACACCCTGACAAGTTAAGGCAGTAGACAACCTCATTGGAATATGGGGGTCAACCACAATTAAAATATAAATCAGAGACTGGAACCTACTGGCATTATAATAAAAAAGAACGTAAGTTAATAATCAAGTGCCTCTATTACCCTCCACTCCTTATTTCACCTCCTATCTCTATGTGATCATGTCCGACAGTGAAACATAGGTATGGACACTTGAGACATTATTTTGGGAGGCAAAATTAAAATATTGCTGAGTCCAACACTTGCATGTGGCCCTGTTGGACACTTTCTGCAAAAACCGGGTAAAAATAGAGCAAGTGTAGACAACACAACATATCTCCCAGATACTCATCTAGAATATATAATTCCAAAATTCTAGTTTAATTATCCATATAACAAAAGGAGAAAGTACCAATAGAAGTAAAATATACTAATAAACCACAAGATCAAATAATAAAAGTTGCGCAAATAAT
The DNA here is from genome assembly GCA_036435485.1 of Saposhnikovia divaricata. NCBI lineage: Eukaryota > Viridiplantae > Streptophyta > Magnoliopsida > Apiales > Apiaceae > Saposhnikovia > Saposhnikovia divaricata. Next base: position 48,349,856 of record CM071595.1, on the reverse strand, counting down.
TGCTCTATAAATGTATCAGTTAATAAATCCGAAAAGGTGAAACCCTGCCCAGGTTATTCAGAGAACTGAAAGATGGAGGTAGTAACACATCAAAATCTCAATATATTAATGAAAACTTAAACGACATAGCAACATAAATAAATCACGGCAATAACCAAAATTTACATAACACATACATATTAAGTGAAATAAGTTGAATCATTCAGAAGTAAATCTAGGGCTTAAAATTAAGTTGAACAGCCTATATGTATCAGTTAATGATCCCCCAAACTTACCAAGGTAATCAAACAACAGAAAGATTGGGATACTAAAACAGCAAAATCTGAAGGGAGAAACAACATCAATGAAAATTTAAAGAACATAAACAGTTGAATGATTATATATATATATTAGTGAAACAACAGTTTAATAATCACACATGGAACTAAACGAAAAGGGCAAAAATAAATAAAAGTGCAAAAGTCTAAAACATTATTTACCTATCATTTAACAATCCCCAAACCTACTATGGTAATTCAAAGATTAGGGATAGCAAGCAACACAGTAAAACCCCCAACATAAATTATGCAAGTACCAATAATTGACAGTACTAAACGACAAGTGCAAAACCAAATAAAACTGCGCAGACAAATCTTTCTATACGCATCAATTAATAATCCCAAAACCTAATAAGATAATTCAAATATAACGGATAGTAAAGTCAAAACATCAGAACATATCTACATAAATTCACATCACATAATGACATACATAAATCATACCATAACAAAAACAACTCAACACAATATATACACACACACACATATATATATATATAGAAACAACAGTTGAATAACTCAAATTGACTGCACACACATATATAGCAAAACAACAGTTGAACAATTTAAATTACACTAACGCGCACATACATAAAGTTTAACAACAGCTGAATAATTCAAATTTTTCCGAAAACAGATACAAACACAAATATCTATAAATAAATAAATTTAATGAAATTGATGCAATTACACACACACATAAAGTTACACAACAGCTGAATAATTCAACTTCACACACACACAACACACAAATAATTCAAATTGAAACACACACACCCACAGTGAAACAAGCAATTAAACAATTCAAATTGATACACATATAAAGCAGAATAATTCAAATTGATACACACACACAACACAAACAATTCAATTTGAAACAAACAATTAAACAATTCAAATTGATAACAAGCAAAGAAACAAAAATAAAGCTGAATAATTGAGTAGATCTAGAGCAAACTCACGTCGAGAAGAGACAGAAGCTGATCGACATCGCTCGGAAAGCGCTCGAGCTTGCTACCAGCGTCTCGAAGCTTCTCAGCGAGCTCCTTCTCCATGGAAACGTATAATAATTTACGGACTCTAATTGTGAATTGTAGTAGATCTGCTACTTGAATTAAAAATAAATCACTCAAATCGAGTGAAATTGAATTGAATGAAGACTTTCCGGAAACCCTAAATTGTCAGGGGAAGTGAGAGTGGAGGATGTTAAATTTGGGAACTTGACTGACGGTTATGACCTGACGGCTGAGGTGGTGACTCATATTTATAGTGAATATATATAAGATTTTATATTATTATCGAAAAGTTATTAATTATATAAATGTCGCATCAATATTTAAAAAAGAATTTAAAAAGTATTTTGGAATACTTAACATTTTTCAAAATAAAATTGGTTATTTATTTGGACGGACAGACGGACAGGCATGATTTGAGGACGTGTAATGCTACACGTGTGCACCTTCTGTTTTTTTTTTTTTTTTTTTGAAAATATGTGCAGTTGTGCACCTTCTCTGTTTTGTCTCTCGTAAATTCTATGTACAGTAAAATCTCTATAAACTAATATAGTTGGGACCGGAGAATTCTATTAATTTAAAGAGGTATTAATTAATCGATAAATTAATATTTATTAATTTATAGAGAATTTTTGACAACAAAGAAAATTAATTTCCAATTATATACATTTAAATAGAATGAATTGTACAATTTATGCTTTATACTTAATTCAATTAATTCAATATATATTGTTTACAAATTTAATGAGTATTTGCGATATACAGAATAAATATTCATGCATATTTAGATGATATCAAGGATAAAATAATATTTTTTGAACCTTTTCACGTAAAGAAGCACCAAAGACATCAAAAACATTGATTAATAACTTTTTAATTTTTTACGAAAACACCACATTCGAACTTTTTGAAGCAACAAAGATGATTAAAGATGGGTTTCATATAGATTCAAAATTTAAGAATCCTAGAATCATATTTTACAAAAGGGTAATACATATATTTTTATGATTTAAAGGAATTATTAATTTATAATATTATTGGGACCATATATTTATAGAGGGTTTTTCAAAAATATTATTATCTTATTATCTTATCGAAATTGATCATTTTTTGAACTGTCCCAAGTTGGGACCGGAAGAAATTATTAACTTAGAGAGATTATTAGTTTATCGAGTATTAAATTAACGAGGTTTTACTGTAATGGGTTTTATAAAAAAAAAAAATTTAATTGTCCGAAGTTCTATATAATTTAATTATTTATGTTTTGATTTATATAGGCAAGTGCTCAAATGAGAACATTCTTAAAATGAGAACTTAAAGCAACTCCAATGCAAAGAGTCCTTACCTATATTTATCCTACATGTACATATTTTAGGGATTTAGTTTTAAAATGCATGCTCCAATGGAAGTCCCTATCCCCTATAATTTTTAGGGGAGAGAAAATCCAACCCCTTGTTTAGGGGAGAGAAAATCAACTCCCTATAATGACACATCATCATTCTTACATTATAATATAATATATATCTATATCAATACTCTCACCCTTTTTCTATAATACCAAAAATATTAATTTATAAGTTATAGGTAATGAATATAAGTAACACCATTTGAGCAAAAGAACTTTTTGGTTACCTATATTTTAAGTAATTATTATTTTATTATATTTTAGGGGATGTAAATAGGGATTGCCCTTGGAGATGCTCTTAGTCCCCAAAACATATCACCAAAATCCAGCAGAATCACCAAATCGTTAAAATTAATAAAAAAATAAAAAATAAGTCAGTGCTTACATCAGCATGATGACGTCACTGCTGACATCAGCATGCTGACATGGCAGAATTTTCCCGCCAAATTTTTTTCCCTAAATAAAAGTTTCCTGCCAAAAAAAAAAAAAATTGCGCACGTTTTTTTCTATACTAATCTTTCAATTAAAATTTTTCATATATTTGTCACCTCATTTTGTACAATATTTTTCGAAAAAAAATTTGGTTCCCTAACAATACACATATTCAAATTTGGGAATTTGAGTGACGGTTGTACTACCATTTTTTTATGAAAAAATTAATCTTATTTATATCCATAAAACTCCTTTCTCCAATTCTATTTTTATACTCCCTCCGTCTCTTTTTTCTTTTCTACTTTCCTAAATGACACGGGTTTTAAGATAGTGAGCAATAAATATTATATTTTTATGGAGTAATGGGTATTCAATATTATTTTTAAGGAGTAGTGAGTATTGAATATTGTTTTTAGAAGTAGTAGATGGAGTAGTGGGTATTGAATATTATTTTTAAGGAATAGTGGGTATTGAATATTATTTTTAAGGAGTAGTGGGTGAAATATTGAGTATTGAAAATTATTTTTAAGGAGTAGTGGGTATTGAATATTATTTTTAAGAAATAGTGGGTGGCGTAGTGGATATTAAATATTACTCGTATTTTTTATGGCCAAAATTAGTAATAGAAAAAGTTATTTGAATTACCTTAAAAGGAAAGTAGAAAAAGAAATAAGAGACGGAGGGAGTATTTTTTAACAAGTATTACTCCCTCTATTATCCTTCTCAATTCTTTACCCTTTCCTTTTTGATTATATTTTATAATATAATTTTAGTTTGATTTTGTAATATCTAAGTTTAATGTTTGTGGTATTTTGCCATGTGATTTGTGGAACTTTGTTAAGTTTAATCTGTGGAAGATTTGTAATAGTGGTTGGTTGAAAATTGAAATGAATGTTTTCTACGTTTGGTTTGTTTATAATTGTGTTTTGAATTTTAGGCCTGTTAGTGTAATATTTGATCAATTGTTTTTTTCATTTCAATTGTTATCAATTTTTTCATTGTCAATTTTACAATCTTCTATTACATTTACTCAAGAAGGTCAAACTTCTTTAGACTGATGGATAGGTTGCTAGCATCACAAACTTTTCATTATAAAAAAACATTTGTAGTTAATAAAAAAATTGTACTAATCAAACATTTCTTTCATTATTCATTTTCTGTACTTTAAGACAATTGAAGAATCAAATATCTTTCATTTTATCTTTAAATGAAATTGAAGAATCAAATATCTTCCATAGTATCTTTGCATCAAATTAATGTTTTGGTAATGTGAATTGGGAACTATAAATAAAGAGAAAACGAAAGAAAAAAAGAAAATAAAAAAACATTATTTTGAATTATGGATTTTTTTATAGTTTTCATATAAACCATTTAAATTAAATAATTATTTAAAATTTATAAGTCCATAGCGTAGCGGACAAAAATACTAGTATAGTATAGATAGTATAGATATTGAGAATTAAAATGTACAAATAACATATTTTAATAATGGAATGCATGTTTTTGTATTCTGAAAAATTGTCTTTTTTTTAAAGGATTGAAAAAATGTCGTATATATAGGCCTGAGTTCAATTGGGAACTTTTTTATTATAGTAACTGAGTAACTCAATATCAACCTTTAGATTAAGTAAATGTTCACCGTTAGATGAGAAAGTAAACTCAAACTGACAACTACTATCTTCGTCTAATTCTCACTGCTTTACATACATGGATACATCTTTTTAAATGTCATTAGTTATGACATGTTTTAAAGTGTATTGTTTGCATCGTTTATTACTGAAATCGAGCGACACCTCATTCATAGAATTTTTGAAAATATAATAATTTTGAAGAATACATAGATTTTTCAAAAGTGTAAAATTCTGTGTGGATATTATTAAAGAAACACACTACAAATACACATAAAAGTAGAGAACTTGAAGGAAATGGAATATAAAAAATTACATCAAAAAAAATACAGAACATTGATATACCGAACACAAATGAAAAAAATTGAATAACAAAAAAAATAGAACAATAATATACAGAACTCAATGGGAAAAATTTACTTAATAAAAAATACAGGACATAACTATAAAGAATTAAAAAAAAAGAGAAAATGTAAAAACAAATTGAATTGACAAAAGAATTAATCACAAAAAAATATTAATAAAACATTAAATAACTCAAAAATTAATTACACAAAAATTATAAGTTTCTAAGAAATTAACATTAAAAAAATGTTGAACACATAAAAATTGTATTAATTCTAATCGATGAAATGGTACACAAAAAAATAGAAAAATTGATATACAGAGCATAAATAAAAAAAATTAAATAATAAAAAATACTTAACAATAATATACAAAAGTTAATGAGAAAAAGTTACTTAATAAAAAATACAGGGCATAACTATAAAGAACTAAACAAAAAGAAAACAATTAAATTGAATTAAAAAAAGAATTAAACTTAAGAAAACAATATTTAAATATTAAATAGTTCAGAAACAAATTACTAAACACAAAAGTTATAAAAATAATATAAGATACATGTGGTAGACAATACTGAAATTCATATGTTCTAAGTATATTATTAATATCAGTGCTGGTCACTGTTTTTTGTTTCACGTGCATGTATTCAACATCATGTTTAGGTTTTCCAATCGTAGTCGTCAATCAGTTATCTAATCTAACGATTCTAATAAAAGTTAATTAGTTCCCCAAATATGTTCCTCATTGAGAACTACCCTATATATGTATATGTATATGTATATATATATATATATAGAGAGAGAGTTGTACTATGAAGAACACCAGAACAATAAAGAACATTTCTAAACCACATATTTAATGCATCCACAATTAAAATGCACCTTCACACACACACTAACCCAACCCATTTTTTCCAAAAAAAAAAAAATTATTTCGGATGAACAGTGCCTGCTGACGTGGCACAGCACCTGCCACGTATATATATATATATATATATATATATATATATATATATATATATATATATATATATATATTATATAAAAGCCGAAATATTGAAAGTTTTGGTACCTTTTTTTGGTACGAAGTGAATTTACTTATTTATCCTTCATTATAAAGAAAAATATATACGAAGCTATACTATTAAAACTCCTAAAATAAATAATAAGATTATATAATTAATGGTAAGTAGTTGATTGCCTTTTTTCACATTTACTTTTAATTGAAGATATTCCCTTTTATAACTAATAAAATTGGGTAACTTAGGAACTAAAGTACACCCGTTGGATTGATTTACACGTGTAAGCACTCGATGACTAACAAACTTACTAAATGATAATTTCCAACAACAATGTACGTGCTATACCATTTTTTATAGAACATGTACGTCTTTTATAATTTTTTTTTACAGAACTTACAATGTAATACTATTTATAAAACTTGTTTGTGCTATATATTTTTCTAAGAACCCGTATTTTTATTTTTTTTATATTGTATGTTCAGTATTTTAGTGCATGTTCTGTATTTTTTATTATTTATGGTGTGTTTTGTATTTTTATTCAGTGTTCTGTATTTTGAAAAATTTCTTTGTTCTCTATTTGAAAAAAATATGTTCTTATATTAGAAAAACATGTATTTTAAAATTTTAATTCCAATTTTTTTTTTAAGTTTTAGTGATACATGCTTTGAATCTTATTTTCTATTTTATAATATAAATTAAACAATATGCAGTATATTTAAAAAATTATAGAGAATATAAACAATTTATAGTATAAACATTTTATTTTAAAAAAAAAACTACAAAACAAAGAAAATAAATAATTACAAAAGCAAAGTAGATTAGCGTACATGTTATGTAACTACTCCCCGTAAAATTTGTGTTCATGTGCGAAAAACCCTACCATAGATTAGCGTGTATACATCTGTTCATAAACTAATGAAGGGGTGAGATCATAGTTCCTAAGTTACCAAATTATACTGGTTCCCCACTGAGAAGGACCCATATATATATATATATATGCCATTGTTCCATACAGAACACCCTTATATAACAAACAATAAAGAACACCTTAGATCTAATAGATCCAATGGCCCCGCCAGGGGCACCCAATATAAAAAGTTATTATTTTTTTACCCTTTATCAATCAAGCAAAAAAAATAAAAAAATAAAAAATTTTACTGTTCATGATGACGTCATGCTGACGTCAGCAGTGACGTCATCATGAACAGTAAAAAAAATTTATTTTTTATTTTTTAAATTTTTACCACAATCACCGACTACAAATAGAATTCTATGATCTATTTTCCTCTTCTTTTTTTAATTATTTTCTAATTATAGATTAAATATTAAAGTTATTATTATTATTATTATTAAATATCTAAAATTCATGTATATTACATATCACGATGTCTTCAGTTTCGAGAAAGGCTTATACAGAACACGATCTAGCATGAAAGACTTACACGGAACACGATATAGCGTGAAAGGCTTACACGGTACATGCAATAGCGTATATTGTCGATATTTAGGATCAACTTTCTGAATATCAGTATTTTGAGCCATGACTATTTATTTTTGATTATTTAGGGCCTTCACCCATTTTTTTATATCTTATCAAACCCTGACCACATATTCGAACTATATTCCTCCCCCCTTCTTTAGATCTGTTGGTCCCGGAGTATTGCAGAAGGAGGGGTTGAATGCAAGACTGATACCTTCAAATCTTTATCTCAACAACAATAAATAAAGATTGTAAACTATCAGTACAAGAATTGCAAACACAAGTAGTAACTCAAGATATTTCTCACAAAATAAATGTTTTATTTATTTTGTAAAGTGTTGCTACAACCTTGAGAAAAAATGTTTTCTCAAGTTTCGGTTTCTTGAGTGATACAGAAAGAATGAGAGATGAATATGTATATAGACTAAACAGCTCTAACATCTCTGTCACATGGGTTGTGAAGTTGCTGTCATTTTCATGTGGCAGCTTTTTACAATTTGCACACCCATGTGACTTTCCTCAATTGCTATACAAACAGAGTTAACATTATACACAAAGCAATTTGGATACTTTCTAAATCAAGCTAACACAATTCTAGTAGATGTGGATTTGTCATACTCTTGAATTGACGAACCTTGTCTTGTGATCTCTTAAGCTTCTGTCGTAGTCTTGCATGTCTGCTACAATCTTTGAAGAGTTGCAGCAAATCTATTTCTTGAACATCTAAACTGTCACGAGTTTGACTGAGATAAATCCCCAATTTAAATATTCCATTGAGACAGTAACCTTTGATGCCAAGTCTGATGTCATGAGAATGTACTTCGGATGACAGTATAGATCCCCACCAATGTTGCTGTCAGGAGTTCCAGACTTGCTGTCAAAGTATTAGAATTCTGCTGTCTTCATGCTTCCGCCAATGTTGCTGTCAGATTGGATATTATGTCATGACTTGCAACATGCTGTCTTCTTATAACCTTACTGTCAGTACAATTGACAGTAACCTTATTCTTGCTATCGAACTGATGTAATTCTTGAGGCTTGAACATTTGAATGAACTTCTTCCAAGATACATACTTATTAAATTACAACAATTTTTTTGGTCACAAGAACATACTCTAGCTGTGATAGTATGTTCTACTTAGTGATAACTAAGTATGATAAAATCTAATTAAGTTGTCTCTAAACTATCACCCATAAATCCCAACAATTTCCCCCAATTTGTTTTTATGGACAATAATAACAAATTTTCAATTAAAGCAAGCTGACAACTTAACTAACATAGATCAGAATAGTTCAAACTTTTATTTCTGATAAATGTGAAAGGAGTTCCAGAACATTTCCAAGTATTGAGCATTACAAAGGACAATGATCTAACTTCAAAAACAAGTTGGCCTCAAAATTGAGCAGATGCAGAGATTTACTTAACTTGCTATTGAGCTTTCCTTTTCTTCCCGGCTTCTTCCTCTCTGCTGAAAGCTTCCTTTAGATATTTTTTGAGGCTTTCCACTAATTCCTTTTCACTAGAAGATATAGCATCATCTTCTATCTCATCAGTAAACTGTTGAAGTTTATAAGCTGATGTGTTCTTTGCATCTTTCAGATCCATCCAGAATTCAACATCAAAGGGATAAGTTCTGAACTGCAAACTACTTTGAACAACCATAAATCTTCTTCCAGGAAATGAATGTAAGGTTTCTCTTCTTTTTCTATCCAGCTTATTTTCATCACCCTTTCTTGAATCAAGAATTATCTTAATTTCCCAAGCACATAGCATTTTTAGCTTGTGAGATGATCCAATCACTTTCCAGTACAGATTCTTTAGTACACTGGTCCTCAGCTTGTGAAAACTATCCATATAGATTTATTCTTTCCCATCCATGATTCTGGGAGGATTGTCCAGTGCACAGGGCTGATAGTTTGGTTCTTCACTATTCACCTTGTTAACTTTCTTGCATTTTTCTTTCAATTGAGCTTCCAGGTCATCAGCAGTCTGTTTAGTAGGCTTGGGTGGTTCTCTAGCAGAATTGAATGCTTTTCTAGCATTTCTGAGTGCTTCTTCTACTTCATAGGCTGCTGAAAGGCATATGATGTAGCCTATTTGTATTTCGAGGATACAACTCAACTTAAACAAGATTGTATTAGTAAATAGTATATAGACTGTCACAAGGAATCTCATATTGTATTATCTGTCAGAAGAAAAAGATCAAGGTTAATCTACAGACTTGAGGAATTACTACATTGAAAGAAGTTTAGTTATCTGATCAAGCCTCAGTAAAGTTTTCGTTAAAGAAGTGGATTCATTTAAAGTGATAGAGATTCAAAGGTGATAGAGACAGTACAGAAAGAATAAAAAAAAAGAGATGAGAAAAGAAAAGGAACCAGATTTTAAAGTCAATATATGAAAAAAAGTCATTACGGTTAGTCACTCATGAACCAGACCGTGCATCGAGTGTCAACATTAAACAGTGATTGTTCGTCATTAACTTCAGTGGTCCAAGCTATCAAGACTGGTATGTGGGAAAATCATTGTGCAAGCAACAGAAGTGCTAAATTAATTAACCACAAGGATTTGTTATCGAGTGGACTGGCTACGAGGAAAAAGAATTATCATAAAGAAATTCTAAGTGATATATTCTTAATGCTGAAACCTCGGTTGGAATTGTTGTATTTTCTGTTAAGGAAAAGGAGTCCGGTTTCAGATCCTCAAGAGACCGTAGCTTACACCTGGACGAATTGTGAAGAAATGGAATTATCACAAAGAAATGTAAAGTGATATATTCTTAAAGCTGGAACCCCGGTTGGAATTGATTTAACTTTTGCTAAGCAAAAGGAGTCCGGTTCCAGACGCTCAGGTAACCGCAGCTTAGAGCTTAAGGATTTATTTATATTAATAAATATTTTATTTAATTAGAAAATTATATTTATAAATATCTAATAATATTAGATATTTATTTTTATAATTTCTGAATTAAATAAATTATTTATTAATTAAAGATTATAAGTTGTGCGGGTTAAAAAGTATTTCTACGGAGCCTAAAATAATAAGTGGCTAGGTGATTTGATTTGAAAATGAAATGATGTCGGCAGAATTGTTTTTAAGTGTAAATCAAATGAATTGCAAAAGAGGAGAATTTAGGCAGTACAGGAACGCACATGGCTTATCGGCTGGACTGCACTCTCCTGCCAGCGCGTGCGTGACACGCGCCCGAAGGCTGACAAGGATTTGCCGCGCGTGTTGTTCACCACCTCCTCCTGCACGTGGTCATCAGCTGGCAGTTCATTCAGTTTGTTCACAAACAATTTAATCCTATACTATCACCGAACAAATTATACCATGACCGAGCTGTTTGTTTATACTATCACCGAAATATTTATATTATCACCGAACAAACAATTCAGCCATACTATTACCGAACCTATTTCATACTATTACCCACAAACCATACTATCATCGAGAATTTAGTATACTATTCCTAATGTCTTGTATACTATCACCGAGCTTGCTATACTATTTCTCAGCTGTTATACTATTACAGGGGAATGAGTCTATTATTCCTAGAGCACCTATACTATCCCCGAGTGATTAAAAGATAGCATATCAACAAGGAAAAAGAGACAGGAGACACACGAACATAATATCCAAACAAAGAAGCTCTCTTCTCTCTACCGAAGAACACACCCAGCAAGAGTCAGAAAAATTCCTAGAAAATCAAGTTCATCCCCTTTGTAATATTTTATCCGGTGGAACTTGTTTACTTGTGATTCTTGTACTACTAGCGAATTAAGTTTCCTAGTTTTTATCTTGATTTTTATTAACTAAATTAGAAAAGTTCATGTCGAATTTCCTAATTAGTTATTAATTACTTGATAATTTTCAGTACTGAAATTGTAACACCCATCAAGTTAATATATTGTTATATTCAACTTGAAATCTGTTTCAATTTATTCCGCACAAATTTGTTTTAAATAAATTTTATTCGAAGAACAAATTTCGAGAAGTTGGTATAGATTGTTTTCAACCCCCCCTTCTACAATCTTATCGGACCTAACAATTTGTATCAGAGCCGTTTGATTGATATACAAATCAAGATCCTATCTTTATTCAATTAAAAATCAAGCTCGAATTTTTAACTCACTTAAAAATTCATCATGACTTCGAAATCCATTGTGAAGATACCTATCTTTGACAAAGATAATTATGATATGTGGAAGAATAAAATGGAGTTGTTTCTAGATGTTACAAATCCCAAATATTTGGGTGTTTTGAAAAATGGACCTAAAATTCCTTTGGGCACTGAAACAGAAGTTGTTATTGAAGGAGAAGTTGTAATTCCTGGTAGAACCTATGAAAAGGACCCTGCTTCCTTTACTCCTGATGAAAAGGAGGATGTTGGACTAGATAAAAACTTAAGACTCATCCTAATAGATTCCCTAGATGCTGTGATGTATAGCCATGTGATGAATTGTAAAACTGCTAAACACATGTGGGAAACTATTGAAACCATCAATGAAGGAACGAATGAAGTCAGGGAGAACAGACTTGAGATCTTAACCTCTGAATATGAACACTTCAGATCTGGCCCTACTGAAGACATTCAAGAAGTGTTTGAAAGGTATAATAAAATAATCAACAACTTGCAAATCCATGGCAAGAACTATACACAAAAGGAGATTAACCGAAAGTTCTTGCTGACTATGCCTACTCACCTAGAACATAAGATAACAACCATTCGAGAATCCAGAGACATGAATCAAATTACTCTTGAAAGGCTCTTCGGCATTTTGAAAACCTTTTAGTTGGAACAAGTTCAACAGAAAGAGATTCATGGTAAAGGTAGGGTTGCAAGTTCGTCTATAGCTCTAGTGGTTGAGACTACAAGGGTGGCAGAAGCTAAGGTTGCTCGACCTCACATCTCAGACAAGGAACAGATTGAAGTGGAACATGGTCAAACACCAGCTAATCAGGATGGTGGAGAATTTTACTCGTTAGAAGAATTGGATCAGTTGGAGGATGAATCCATGGCACTCATGGTGAGATAGTTCAGTAACTTTAGATTTAGGAGGAATCCCAAGTTCAAGTTCAAATCTAACTACAATAGATTCTAGAGAGGAGGTTCTTCATCCTCTAGTAGCAGAGGTGGATACAAAACTGGAGTTATTGACAGAAGCAAGATTCGTTGTTTTAACTGCAATGAACTTGGACACTTTGCAACTGAGTGTCATCAACCTCAACAAGATGCAAGGAGAGAGTATGCATCTGGTAAGAAGAACACAGATACAGCCCATGTTGCTCAAGATAAAAGCTGGGATGACACTGACAGTGATGAAGAGGAGGTTGAGGATTTTGCACTGATGGCAAAAATAGAAGAGATCCTCACTAGTCCTAAATCTCAGGTAAAATGTACTGACTCTGAGTTAGTTCGTCATTTAGGTAGTTCCATGGTTAATGCACAAAATGAAATTGCTAGACTAGTTCTGTTAAACACTGATCTTGAGAATGAAGTGTTAGAACTAAAAAAGGTGCATGTTAATCAAGATCAGCAAAAAGAGGAAATAGCACAACTTAATAAAAGGGATAAGTCTTTAGTGGAAGTAGTGTCTAAACAACTTGCTAAAATTGCTGAACTTGAAACCAAGGTTAGTGCTTGCTTTAATTCTGTTAAAACTTCTAAAGAGTTTTTTAATAAACAAGCTGTAGACCGAACCGTAGGAATAGGGTTTGGCTACAACAAGGCTATTGGATTATTAGGCATAAATACCCCTAACCTTGTTAGTGCTAAAGAAAGGGGTATACCACATGTGCTCAAGAATGTTAAAGATCCTTTCTTTAGAAAGTCTGTTGCTGAACCACCAAATATGCTTTCTATCATTATTCAGGAAGAGATGCGAAATGAGGACAGTGCAAATGGCATAGTCCTTGATAATGATAAATCTGTTAAGGCAACTACACCTAAAAATGTTAAATCTAAAAAGGTTTTTTATAAGGAACCAATTAAGGTTGTTGAGTCAACCAGTTCGTCTAAAACTGGGCTAGGTGGTAATAAGTTGAAAAAGAAAAATAACATGTCTAACATGCATACCATGCCTATTATTGATTCTTTTCATAAAGCATGTGGTGTTGTCAATTGTATGTCTTGTGCTTTTAATGTTAATTCTGCTTACTTTAATGGTAATCATGCATGTGCTAATAAGACTGCTCCTCGACAACATATGAATAGAAATAAATATGTTAGATCAAAGACTGCTAGTCCTTCTCATGTTAGGAGAGAGACATTTGTACCAAAGCCTAAACAAAGTTTTATTAAGGCTGTTTACAAGGTCAAATGTCCAGTCATTGAAAAGAATGTATTGCTGCTAAAGAGACATGGATACCCAAGATAAAACAAAAGATTGTCAAATCTGTTTATAGGGTTAAATGTCTATTGATTAATGATGAAATTGGTGTCAAGGTCAAGAATGTGGTTTTGCCTGACAAAGGCCAATTTTTCAAGTACTCTGGACCCAACCAAGCTTGGGTCCTGAAGAAAGTTTAACCGTTTTGGCATTGCAGGGTGTGAAACAGGTAGATCGTGTTATGTGGATTCTGGATAGTGGATGTTTAGGGCATATGACCGAGGATAGAGCCCTGCTATCAAGAGTGGTGAAGGTATCTGGCCAAGTGGCATCCCTTGGAGACAACAACAAGGGTATGACCCAGGGTCATGGCTATTTAATAGCTAGGAATGTTGTCAGTAATAAAGCATCTTTAAAAGATGAAGAGCCTACTATTCGAGGAGTAAGGAAAGAAAACTATCTGTAGCTGAAATGGAATCTCAGTCAAAGGTGAAGTCAACAAGGTTTAATCTAAAGTTTCATTAGACAGGAGTTCAGCTATTACATAAGGAGCTCTCTCACCTGAATGTCAAATCAAGAGACTCTTTCCAAGAAATTGAATCAGTAAAGGAGACTGCCTCATCTGGAATTAAAGCAAAATGAAATTATGAGGCATGTCATTAAAGGGAAGTCAAAGAAGCATCACACAAAAGTTCTACATCAAAGAAAAATATACTTTATTGATGGTAATTGATGACTTCTCTCAACATACAAGTTGTTGTTCAGAAAATCTGAAGACAAGACACCATTGATGGTGATTGATCACATCAAGAAGATTGAACAGGAAGCAAAACTGACTATGACAACTTTAAGGTCAGATTACAGGGGTAAATCCAACAATTAGTGTTCTGGATGATTTCTGCACTTACAAGATTATTATTGCTGAAAAAGTCAATAGTTTGCTACTGGCATGATTAACCCTGATCAGTAAGAAATATAGGAAGACCCCACAAAGTATGAAGGAAATTGTTTTGCAATGATAAATGGAACTGAGCATCTTGGCAATTAGCTAATGTTCAAGAGGATAATTTTCTTGGTTACTCAATGGAGTCTACAGCATACAGGGTGATTGTTATTAATCAACAGAAGGTGATTGAAAGTCTTAGTGTTGTTCAACAACTTCTAGCTCCCAGCTGTCAATGGTGATGGTGATTCAGATCCATGCAATGTCAACATTGAGAATCTTCATGTAAATCCAGCAATAGCTTAGGGGGAGTAAAAGCAGGATCATTTAGTCAACTCAACACACCACATTGAAAATCATAGGACACTATGAGAACACGTCTGCCAAGACAAAGAATGTTGACTCAATTAATTCTTTGTCCTACTTCTTAGTGTTTCTAATGGTGGAAGTAAAAGACTAGCAGAGCTTCAAGTACCAATGATTATTTCTTTAGTTTTCTTTCAGAAGAAACTAAGAAAGATACAATGGCTATGAAAGATCCAGATTGACTGATTACAATGCAAGATGATCTCAATCATTACAAAAGGTAGATTGTAGGGAAGCTGGTATCCAAACCAAAGAATAAGGTTGTAATTGGTACAAGGATAACCAGAAGTCTAACTGGATGTCAAGGCATTGTTATGAGGGACAAAGCCAAACTGGATGGAAGGTTACAGGCTGATAAAATAGTATATCTGACAAGAAGCACCAGTGACAAGACTTGAGGATATCAGGAACCTGCTGCACATTCAAGATTATAATGGACATCTGGACCTACTGAATCTGGATGCTAGAGGAATGTGAACAAGTGCACTCCTGGTTGGTAAGATAATGGAAGATCTTTACAGGTTAGTATGAGCTGGTATTATCACTCAAGAAAGCATAGAAGACATGGTGTGACACCCTAACTATAATTTAATATTTGGTATCAATCTTTAACTGTTGATATCTTTTAATAATTGGTGTCATATTTATAGAACTCTCTACATCTTTAGGCACAAACATAAATGATATATATGTGCAATGATATCTTGATTATATTATATGTTGGTCTACTAACTATAAATTGGTATCAAGATATTTACTGTTTTGATGTTGGTAAAGTTGCAATTCTTTTGATTTACTTTAGTAAGCCAAAAGAATGATGACAATAAAAGTAAGTCAAGAATTCTTTATTTCTGTTCAGAAGATTCTAGACCTGTCAAGACTCTCCGTCAACATACCACTATAGCTGGCTTTTGACCTATTAGTTTGGACCTAACTAGTTGGTAATCAAAAATCTCAAGCTGGACCCAAATCTGAGGAAATGGTACCCTAGAGATATTTGACCCAACAAGTTCAGGATCTACTAATGAGGACCTAATAAGGCTATAGAGGAATCATCAGCTCATTATCTCATTCAATTGATAATAGATCACTTACACACATATTATATTCTCAATATGCAAATGTGCAAGGCCCCAAGTGGATCCTAGAGAATCTATTCTTGTAGTTATTACACTTGATTTTCAGATGTCTTAAGTTGGACCAAAATCTGCGGAGATGGTACCCTAGAGACATCAGTTCTGACATGTTTTGCTGCATAGAGACAGATCAAATGAGTTGTACGAAAGCGGGAGAACACAAGGAAACAACTTCATCTCCAACAACTCTATGGAACACTCAAGGCTAAGCATCTTGCATAAGGTATCAATTCTTTTGAAAGAGCATGTTTTTAGTTAAGAATAACTTGCAGACACGTTTACTAAATCACTTGATGAAATTAATTTTTCAAGATTGGTATGTAAATTTGGGATTATATTAATGCTACATAATTTGTAAATCCCATCTGTTAAGTAATTCTTGAGTAAGCTCACAAGTATTCAATTGTCCGTGATGAAAGGACTTGTGAACTTATATACATCCAGACCTCACGCCGAGAATTATCTTTTGAATGATTTCCATGTGTATAATTGCAATATATTTCATTGGTGATTATTTAAGGATAATTTAAATACTTAAATGCTAAAATCTAACTCATAGAGATTTAGTATTTATTTATTTAATTATTTACTTTGATTAATATGAGTTATAGAACCTGAAGCAATTCAATACAAGTATTTGCTTTGTACCTCATATTTATTAAAATAAATATACAACATAACTAATTTGGACCTAATCTGTGTTGGTCTTCAATTAGTTGTGAGATGTTAATTCTAGTAAACTTATCAATGCTCCATTTTCAGAAATTCACTATAATTAATATCATGGTTCTAACAATTGGTTGTAATGAAGTTTTGACTTATATCGGTTAATGATATTTAGTTAGAATTCTATTTACTAACTGATTGTGAGATATATTGGTATGAGTGAAATTACTTAGAACTCCTCTAAGTAATCTATGTTGTATCTTTTGAAATTCATTCATACTACTATACAAGGTGTGAAAATTTTCTAAGTGAAAATTTACTTGGAATAATTTTTATGCTTAATTGCAAGCTTCTAATCACTTTGATAATAAATGGTATATTCAATGGATCAAGGTGTGTTGGACTTAGAATATCAATTCTAAGATTGCAGACAAGACAACTTTGGTAATTCAATCTTATCTATAGAACCAAGGTTGTCTACCAATAAACAGTTGTTAGGAGTTAACAATTGTTATTATCGAGGTGTTGCCTTGAAGTCATAAGTTTAAAATGTTAATGATGATAATTATCCAAGTGATAGTGGTGGAAACAATTTTAATATTGGAGATACCCATGTCACTGAAGAAGATCATCAAGTCAATATGGCAATAACTCGGGGGAAGTAAACAAAGGATCAACTAGTCAAACACAACATCACAATGAAGAACAAGGCGATTCATCAAGATCTAACCTTCTCGGACAGTCTGTTTGAAATAGAGTTGATCATTGGTGATCTAGATGTTGGAGTAAGAACTAGAAGGGCTTCTCAGAATCAAGGTATAGAATCTAAGGAATCTGAGGAAGCAATTACTGATCCTGAACAACAAGAAGCATGGAAGCTGGTGCCCAGGTCTAAGCACCAATTAATTGGTATGACATTCTTTCCAAATTCTTACTTGTTATCTTTCTAAAAGAATTGTCATAGTCATTCTCTTGTTATCCTCCATGTTTCTGTATTTTAGAATGATAAATTTTCTCTAAAAATATTTCTCTAATTCTCAAGTTAGAATTTTTAGGAAAGTATTTTTGTTGAAAATTTCATTATTTTAAAGTAACTGCAATGTTTATGATAGTTTATTAAATCATATTTTCTCTCTAAATAATTTTCTAGTAGAAAATTATTTTGTTAAAAAATATATGGATTTACTAACTTATTATAAATATTTTTGTGTATATATATATATATATATATATATATAATGTTTTGTACAGGTTTTGTAATTTTCGGATGTTAATCTTATTTAACATGTTTTGTAGTGTTTGTCCTTCTATGTAAGTTTAATGTCCGTTTATAAGTCAACCTATGTACATTATTAACTTATGTATAGTTCTACTATTTTTATTTTGATTCGAATTTTTCTTCTTTGTTTAGTTTATTCAAAATTTTCTTTTCTTTTTAGTTTTTATTTTATATAATCATTATGTATATTATTTCTTATTTTTTATTTTTGTATATTCTTTTTCATATGTATATAAACAGTATGTATAGTTTTTACAGTTTAGTCACTATACTTTAAAAACTTACAAACAGGTCCCTGTACTTGGTTCTTTTACTGTTCTTCTGTTTAACACACACATAACTTGTAGTTTTAATTCTAATTCTTTGTTGTGTTGTTGTTGTTGACAGACTTTCTTATATAGGACCATTGTTGGTATCAAATTGGTATATGTCAATTCAATTGTTTAGGAACTAACGTTTGATTTTCAGGATCTAACAATTGGAAGACAAGACCTATCAATTGCTAACAATTTCTAATAGTTGGTATCTATCTTACAGGACCTAAAACATGATAAAATAGTTTTGTTTGTATTGGCTTGAACATTAACTTGCATTAATTCGATTAGTATTTATTAATTGAATTTCTGCTTTAGTTTTTTTTTTTAGTAAAACTGGCTCAAGATCTATATCTTTCCTAAATCAAAATTTCTTTCTACATCTGTGATTGCATATATTGTAAACCTTTTGAAATCACAAATGTATATCATTTCTCTTAAGATAAAATGCAATATTTTCTCAGAAAACTTTTCAAAGATAAAAATGCATTCTATCTCTATATTGCTCATATTTTGTGATGCAGGTTCATCTAATTGGAGTTTTGCTTTCTCACATGATTAGTCATAAGGTTGTATACCCAACAACTGTTATCCAGACTACAGTCAAACTCAAACACATTCTATCTTACCCCCTAAAAGGAAGTAACCTTTCAGACAAGAGGTCACCAGGGAGTAACTGCACTTGATGCAGCAAATAAGGATGTGTGGGATATTCAGTTGGAGAGTCATTACCTTATACACTAACCAAAATACTTCATATGCACAAAGTGAGATTGCACACACTAAGGATGAATTGATGGAAACCTGTAATCCAACCATTTTACGGTTAGGGTTATAAGTTAAAGGTTCTTTAATGAACCAAGAGTCTTCACAGACCTCGAGAGAAGGTATTGATCTCATTGAAAAATTCAACAAGATCATTATCTAACTCCCCAGAGGGAACATCTCTGGATCCTGCGGGTAACGGGTCTGACATAGGTGCGGATCGGTAACTTGTAAACTATGACTCAAATTTACCTGATGAGTTTAATAAGGTGATGTCTTCACAGACATTAGAAGGGAACTTTGATCTCAATGCTAAATTTTATAGATCATTGTTTACCTTCCCAGAATTCAAATCTGGAACCTTTAAAAGGGAAATTAGCAACTTGTAGATTATGACTCAGATTCGTCTGACGAGTTCAACGAGGATTTGGGATTTGCAAACTCCCATTGCACCACCACTGACCTCTCTTGAAGAGGTTAGGGTGATTTTTCCTTGCAGGTACACTAATGGATGTTGGAGCTATGAGGGATATAAGTGATACACTAGTGAGCAAGAGTGTAAACACAGAGAGAAGTGAGACACTCAACACAAATGAGTGGAGAGAAGAGTGAAATACTTGTGAGGTACACTAAACACTATCACACACTCACAGTGAGGAAGAAAATGAAACTTCCTTTCTAACAAAGATCTAAAAGTTGGTATCAACTACTTTGTCAACTAGTTGTTTGGAGGATTCCTCAACTAAGGGGGATAAGTAAGGGGATACAATAAAAAGGAGAGTAAGTTAGAAAGGGGGAGCATATAAAGACTGTGCTTAGGAGGAGAAGAAAGTCAAGTTACTAAGGGGGAGATTTAGATGGAGAAGTAAGGGGACTTTCAGTTGAGAAGAAAGTGGAGATATAAGAAGAAGTACATCACATTACTATTCTATTAGTCTTCCAATGTACTATGTATAGAGGCTAAGTGGAGGAGTAGTAGATTTCCCAGAAGATATAGAAATGGTATTGATTCACCATTGTCTACATAGTAGGAGCAGTTGTTTTTCTTTAGTGAGAAAAGCTGTGTCAGAAAAGGGAAGTGATTGTAAATCAAGAACTGCTGATAATCACCAATGTAAGATATGAAGGATTATCAGGCAAAGATATGAAGAATCAGAAATGAAGATGAGTTATCTATTGAAAATCAGTTCAGTGCTAGAGGAATAATCATCTATCATTTCATCAACTGAGGATTCTGGAATTGTTAAATCTAAACCAGGGAATTTTTTTTATTATTTACTAAGTTCTTAATGTTTTATCTTTTTCTTGTTTAAGTGAGTTAGTTGAGTTATCCTCTAGGTATTTGCTTGTTTTTGTCTAACAAACAAATAGGGGGAGATTGAAAGGCATATGATGTAGCCTATTTGTATTTCGAGGATACAACTCAACTTAAACTAGATTGTATTAGTAAATAATATATAGACTGTCACAAGAAATCTCAGATTGTATTATCTGTCAGAAGAAAAAGATCAAGGTCAATCTACAGACTTAAGGAATTACTACATTGAAAGAAGTTCAATTATCTGATCAAGCCTCAGTGAAGTTTTCGTTAAAGAAGTGGATTCATTTAAAGTGATAGAGATTCAAAGGTGACAGAGATAGTACAGAAAGAATAAAAAAAAGAGATGAGAAAAGAAAAGGAACCAGATTTTAAAGTGAATATATGAAAAACATTCATTGCGGTTAGTCACTCATGAACCAGACCGTGCATCGAGTGTCAACATTAAACAGTGATTCTTCGTCATTAACTTCAGTGGTCCAAGCTATCAAGACTGGTATGTGGGAAAATCATTGTGCAAGCAACAGAAGTACTAAATTAATTAACCACAAGGATTTGTTATCGAGTGGACTGGCTACGAGGAAAAAGAATAATCATAAAGAAATTCTAAGTGATATATTCTTAATGCTGAAACCCCGGTTGGAATTGTTGTATTTTCTGTTAAGGAAAAGGAGTCCGGTTTCAGATCCTCAAGAGACCGTAGCTTACACCTGGACGAATTGTGAAGAAATAGAATTATCACAAAGAAATGTAAAGTGATATATTCTTAAAGCTGGAACCCCGGTTGGAATTGATTTAATTTTTGCTAAGCAAAAGGAGTCCGATTCCAGACGCTCAGGTAACCGCAGCTTAGAGCTTAAGGATTTATTTATATTAATAAATATTTTATTTAATTAGAAAATTATATTTATAAATATCTAATAATATTAGATATTTATTTTTTTAATTTCTGAATTAAATAAATTATTTATTAATTAAAGATTATAAGCTGTGCGGGTTAAAAAGTATTTCTACGGAGCCTAAAATAATAAGTGGCCAGGTGATTTGATTTGAAAATGAAATGATGTCGGCAGAATTGTTTTTAAGTGTAAATCAAATGAATTGCAAAAGAGGAGAATTTAGGCAGTACAGGAACGCACATGGCTTGTCGGCTGGACTGCACTCTCCTGCCAGCGCGTGCGTGACACGCGCCCGAAGGCTGACAAGGATTTGCCGCGCGTGTTGTTCACCACCTCCTCCTGCACGTGGTCATCAGCTGGCAGTTCATTCAGTTTGTTCACAAACAATTTAATCCTATACTATCACCGAACAAATTAGACCATGACCGAGCTGTTTGTTTATACTATCACTGAAATATTTATACTATCACCGAACAAACAATTCAGCCATACTATTACCGAACCTATTTCATACTATTACCCACAAACCATACTATCACCGAGAATTTAGTATACTATTCCTGATGTCTTGTATACTATCACCGAGCATGCTATACTATTTCTCAGCTGTTATACTATTACAGGGGAATGAGTCTATTATTCCTGGAGCGTCTATACTATCCTCGAGTGATTAAAAGATAGCATATCAACAAGGAAAAAGAGACAGGAGACACACGAACATAATATCCAAACAAAGAAGCTCTTTTCTCTCTACCGAAGAACACACCCAGCAAGAGTCATAAAAATTCCAAGAAAATCAAGTTCATCCCCTTTGTAATATTTTATCCGGTGGAACTTGTTTACTTGTGATTCTTGTACTACTAGCGAATTAAGTTTCCTAGTTTTTATCTTGATTTTTATTAACTAAATTAGAAAAGTTCATGTCGAATTTTCTAATTAGTTATTAATTACTTGATAATTTTCTGTACTGAAATTGTAACACCCATCAAGTTAATATATTGTTATATTCAACTTGAAATCTGTTTCAATTTATTCCGCACAAATTTATTTTAAATAAATTTTATTCGAAGAACAAATTTCGAGAAATTGGTATAGATTGTATTCAACCCCCCTTCTACAATCTTATCGGACCTAACAGCTGCCAATGCTGTCGGTGCATAGGGATTAAGAATTTCTCCCCAATCATAATCAGGAAAAGGTCTTTTTTCATCTGAACTAATACCCAGATCAGCATCATTGTAAGAACCCAGATTTTCGGTAGAATTAAAACCTTTATTATGTATCAATGTAGAAATGAATAGTGATTACGACTATGATGTAACAGTGATTTTAACGAACGACTATTTAATGGATTCGGATTCAATTGTTATATGCCATGAATAATGCCATTGGTTGACAACTTGGATAAGAATAATCTATCATCAAGAGAATAAGCTATGGTGTTCCAAGGAAGGAAATATTCTCATGTCATCCCAACCGATACCTAGTATAAGTCCAGTAGTTCCGTAAAAGAGATAAGGAACGCTCGAAAGAGAACGAGGACATTTTCCTAATTATAAGGAATAAAGTAAGGAATAAGCAATGAATAGTATTTTTGGTTGTGATAAGAATATTAATAGACGGCACGATATAGAAGTACCCGGAATAGATTTCTGAGTCCATATTAGTGACCCGAGGGGAAAAACAGTGTATGTAAAAGCTATCGGATCCTGAAAAATAGCACTTCTATTTTCCCCGAGATATCCCCGGACACTGAAAGACCTAAGGATTTATTGAAAGGATTTATGGAAAGTAGGATCAAGAATTATTAAAGAGAATTGAGAATGATAGCATAATTATTGAGACGGTTCCCTGTAAAACCCTAATTGGAAATCTTCGAGATATTCCTTCGAACGATCAGTAAATTGAGCAATAACCGGACAAAGAAACAAGCAGGGGACCAAGATACATACATGAGCTAGTGGAAATATCTAGCAACTAAGTAGTTACATGAGCAACTAGAACAATTAGAAAGCAAACTAAGTACTTAGCCTAATCTCATCTTTAAACAACAAGGTTGCTAGTCGAAGATGATGCATGCAATGACCCAAGCACTTTAATAAAGTCACTTTATGCTATTAACCTTACATACCAATAATACAAAATTAGATGAGACCAAGCAAGAGAAAAGCAAGCAAACTCCATTCTCTCCATTTCTCCAAAACCTGTCCAGCAGAAACACTACACAAGCAAAATTCATATCTCCCAATATAGAGCTTCTAAAATCACCACATTTTAACCATAGCTTATACACTCCATGGTCAACATTCATTAAAAATTTCATGGCAATCTAATGAGTGTAGCCTAGTCAAATACCTCCCCCAAATTGAAGAAACCAAACTGCCTGTTCTTGACAGTTTTCTGTAACGATTTTCAAACAGCCATATCTCCTTTATTACTCAATGGAATTTGGTGTTCTTTAGCTTGTTGGAAATCTGGTTAGATCCTCTACAACTCTCCTTTAGAAGCCTTGTCCAGAAAAGCATGGTAAGGGCCTCGTTTTTGCAGATCTTTGAACTGATGAATAGTAACCTTCATGAACTAACTTTGATTTCTTGTTTTGTTTGGATGATCTAAGCAATCCTAAGGCTATACAAGGACAAACCAAGGCTTAGTCATGTATTAGGATACTCCAAGGGAGGTATAACTCTTAAGAAACCTTAGAACTTATTTTGAGTTTTTGTGATTATTGGATTAGTTTTGATGATGATGTTGTTTTAAGCATATAAGCATGATTATGTAGTTGATTTAGTTGATTTAGCCATATAATGATTAAGAGGATGAGTTGAGATGTTCCTGGACTTATGAGGTGTATATCATGTATGTAAGATGTTTGGTTTGCCCGGTATGGCTCGGTTTTAATATTACGAATTATGGAACGTTCGATTTATAGCCGTCGTAATGCCGAAATTTCGTTAACCTTAAGAATTCGTGTTTGACAGTAGCTATAACTCACTATCCAGTTTCGTATTCTGCCATGACAAGCTAGATTATGTTATAAGCTTCGTTTTGATATAAGGCTCGTGTGAAATGGACTTACGGTTTAGGAATTATGGTTAAATTCGTAAAAGTGGTTCGAAACCGTAAACGAAAGTTCGTAAGTGAAATTGAACCTTGGTAAAATGTGTAAGTTAGTGACGAATCATGGTAATTAAATATTAGAGGTCATGAGGAAGATGTGAAAGAAAACCACATGTCAATCGGATCGTTTTTCGATTTTATAAAAATGTTCGAGTCGAGGTTAAATACGAACGAACCCCTAAAACGAATACTTGGTTTAACTTTGGAAAACCACTTAGAAAACGGACGATAAAACACGAGATAAAATCTTGGTTCGTAAACGATCGACCCTAGAACTTATATGACTTAAGTATATACCAAGTGTAAGAGTAATGACGAGCCGTAATAACGAACAAATGTCGGGTCAAAACGAGGTTAATAAGAGTACACAAAAAGGGTGCATAACGAGATAATTCGAAAACGTGTTTTAACCTAAGTTAAGTTTATACTTAGATTTTTAAACAACGTTAAGTGATTAATCTCGAATATTCTGATTATTTATAGATCACCGAGCTGACCCAGGACACACTACCTCCACCCGACTACCAGGCAAGTTTCCAATACTTGAAACTGTTGTTGTGATAATATATATATGACTGTTGTTATACATATGCCATTGCATGCATGCCTGTTCTCAATTCATATTGTTATACTTGTTCCTTGATTATTGTTGGCTTATAAGCTAGATAGATAACATATCAGTTATAAGCCGGATGTTGTTAAATCCCTTAGAGAAGGATATATATATTGTATTCGTTGAATATAGACCGAGAGTCAGTACTTCTTGATATATCGTAATTACTTTCGAGAGAAATATTTAAGTAAATAATTTCCATTATTTGGTTGACGAATATTATTTTGAATATTCGTCCGAGATTATTTAATTAACGATCATTACTTCAAATATTTATTTGAACGTTATCTATTCAATGAATACTATTTTTCAATATTCATTCAAAGTTGACTCATTTATCGAATATTATTTTGAATATTCCTTTAAAGCTTGGATTACTAAATGAATATTATTTTGATATTCATTTAGAATATTATTCATTAAATGAATATTACTTTTTGAATATTCATTTAAGTTCCTATTTAATTAATGAATATTATTTTAAATATTCATCTGATGTTCTATTTATTTATCGAATATTATTTTTAATATCCTTTTCAAGTCTTATTAATTAAATGAATATTATTTTGAATATTCATTTAAATATTTAATTATTCAATAAATATTTTCTCCTTATTCATTCGAGAATTATTCTGAGAAATACTTCGATTTAAATATCCGTTCATAGTTATAAGTCTTCTTTAACTATTTTTGATTCAATAAATATTCTCTGAATATTTATCCAATACTCTGAAATGACTTCAAATATTATATTCGACCTTCGATTATTATAAAATTTCTTCGGAGTCGGATTATTATTAATATTATATCAAGAAAGGTTCTCAAAATTTCATTCTTCCTTCGAATCTATCTTCCAAATAATAAGGGAACCTTACTTGAGAAATGTTATTTATCTTGTTGACTTCCCGGTCATAAATCTTTCGAAAAGTATTCTTTTCACTCGCAACTTGAATTGCTTTCTATTGCATCTGTGTACCCTCTCATCATTCGAGGGGTAAGATTATTGGAAGAAGATGGTATCCTCTAACAAGCAACAGTTTGGGAGATATGATGTTGAATTTCCTTTCCAACTAGATACGACTACTTTGTGGAGTCTTATCAACAAGTATTATACTTGGGGAAAGGGGGACGAACTGTACGTTCAGAGTCATGAACTTCTTTTCGAACTTGGAGTCGTGTAAGAGGCCGAGTAGCGCCGGTCCATCCCATTGGCCCAACCGTTGGCCGGGGAGATCTAACAGGGCGGTAGACAAGTAAATCCGTCAGCTCTTCCTTCTACCGGTAGTAAATCTAAATTGAGCTGTACAATCTGCGACTGATCATCGTAAGGATTGGAACAGCGGGCGTGGTGAATACTCCAGCATTAGTTCATCATTCAGATTCATTTATCTTCTGCAACATCATCGTTGTTGGCAGTATTGGAAAAGTATTCATAATTGGAATTGTAATATTTTCTGCAAGTTCCTCCTTCAGATCAATGATGATATTTTGCTTATCTTTTGCGTAGCAAGTATGTCCATGGAATATATATTTTTGAGTTACCTTGTAACTTCATCTTTCATATTATACTGGCATTATGTTCGTTAAATGCATGGCATATGGTTTCAAAATACTTTTGAACTGTTATATATATTGTTGTTCAGTTATATTATTGTTGGTGGGCTATTGCTCACCCTTGCTTTATCTATTATATCACAACAACAGCTAGATCTGATGGTCGCATAAGGCGCAATTGGTACAAGCAAGTGATAGCAGTCTGAGGATCAACCGCTGAGATCATAGCTGCCACTGCTGAGTAAGAAGCTATTGGTAGGCTAGATGTTAGCTTTCGAGTAGCTAATGTATGTATTTATTTGGCATTTGTAAATGGATGGCAAAGAGCATGTTTTAGTTAACAAAAATTATTTGGGTTGTAAGAACTCAAACTTGTGATTAATAATATTGATGGTTACTCTGATTTCATCTCTGGGACTATAACGGGTGAGTTGTTGTTTTGGGTCACAAGGTTGTAATTTCATTTATATTGGTTTTGAGGGTGGATATTGAGGTCGTAACGACCAGATCCCTGACCCCGGATCTGGGGGTGTTACAATCATCATGTGCTCTTCAGTCACCATACTTTTCATAGAATTCTGCATACCTGTTAGCATAGTATTTCTAGATGTGATCCATGACTTTGTTAGGGATATTATCATAACTCTCCAGAAGCTCCACCATCCTTTCCAACACAAAGAAGCTAACTCTGAGCTTCACTATTTCATATCTCATTTTTAAGTCACTAGCTATCACACATGACTCCATTACCATAGTGAAGTCCTTTTCAATATCCATGAATTTAGTTGTGCCTTGCCAAAGGATATATTTAGTTGCATTCTCCTTGGAGTCATCTAGTTCCATTGAAATAGATGTAATGTCTCTTACAGCTTATTCTTTTTGGCATTCGAAGCTGCTCATTCTTCTTTTGCCAATGGGTCTTTTTGTAACTAGACATGTAGCCTTTTTCCTTCCTAAATAGATTATTTTGCCTCTTCTTGGGATTGCAGCCCAGGCCCTTGCCTTACTCTTCTTTCTTCTAGATTTAGGTGCCTTAGCAGCCTCATCTTTGACAACATATTCATTTAGGCTCTTGACAGTATTGTATAAGACAGTGTCTTCTTTAACTGTGTCCTCCATGACAGCATCTTTCATGACAGTGTCATCTTTGATAGTATCTTCCTTGACAGTATCTTCATAATTCTTGACAGCTTCCTTGTTAACAGTATCTTTTTCAGCATTGAAACTGTCAACTTCAGTTCTAAACATATTGGCCTCCAAAGCTTCAAGAATGTCTGTCTCCCCTTCATCTGTAGCACCAACATCTTTCTTGTCAGATTTGGGAGTATCTTCTTTTGTTTCCTCCTGAGTTTGGTTTTCAGCAATCTCAGCAGTTGCTTTACCACCATCTTTAGGTAGTCCAGATCCTCCATTTCCATCAATCTCATTCTCATCATCCAAAGTGTCATCATAGATACAGCTTCCTCCTTTTTCACCTCTTTTGGCATTAGTCTTGGAAATTAACTTCTTTACTTGAGAGCTAAGACTCTCATCTCTCTTTGCCAGTAGTTTGTGAATATCCTTGACAGCTTTGACCTATATCCTTGTTGATACTAGAGTTGAGAATCTGTCTTAGTACCACCATGATTGATTCAATTGTCAGTCTTGTTACTCCACTTATGGTTAGAAAGCCAATTCTCCTTGCTCATGTTTTATAACCATTCTGTAGCAAACACCATATGGATCATCAATTACTTCTGGGAGCTTTTCTTCAATAATCTTCTCGATTTGTGCTAATAGACTTTCATCAAAAGTTGTTGAGTTGGATTTCACTTTGGTTGCTAAGATTTGTAGTATTTGCTTGTAGTAACTCCATTGTGATGAATATTGATATGCCAGTTTTCAAGTATACATCAATTGCCCATCTTTTCTCCAAATTAATCTTCACAGAGATACTTATTATTTTGTCCTTCAGTATTGTTGGCAGCTTGCTAAATACTCCCCCTGCTTCTCTTAATGCACTATCCACCACCATACTGAATTCTTCATCCTTATTGTTCAAAGTACTCTCCATGTAGCTAACCATCATTGGTCCTGCTTCATCTGGGCTATACTCACTTCCATCAAACCAAGTGATTCCAGTAGTCAAATTTACATACTCAGGCATCTTCTTTTTGCCTTTACCAAGTCTGTTTTGCTCTTCCTTTTCTCTCCATAGTTTTTGTAGTGGAGTTTCCATGGTTTCAGGAGTTGGCTCATTAATTTTCACAGGAGGCAGTGTTGGTCTTTTTAGATTTTTGAGTTCCTTGTAATTGCTCCATTATTTCTTTGGTTACCAACACTGGCTCGCCATCCAATTCTTGTTCAATAAAATCACCAGCTCCACTAGCCTTCAATTCTTCACCAAAATTTATTTCTTCTTCCTCTTCTTCTGCAATTTGTTCCCCCTTAGATGCAGCTTCAATTTCCTCTTGCTCCCCCTTTCTACTAGACTCCCCCTTGCTTGTAGCTCTACCTTGTTTCTCCTTGTCTGTTGGCTCTGTGATATTCTGATCTATCACTTTCTCTCCCTTAGTTAAGTTGACAGCACCAAGAAGGGTAGATAATGACAGAAGAGTTGCTTGAATCTCAGCAAAACCAGCAGGTACCATAGTGGATAGATTGTCAATTTTAGCTTCCATAGATACACATCTGCCCTCAAGAGATTTCATGTGACGCCCCCAAATCCGAGGTCAAAGATTCAGGTCGTCACATCACCATCCAACCATATCATACCTGTATTAACTTTACAACTCAACAATACATCAATCCAGACCTCAATCTTATGCACAAACAAGTTAGAGCCTCAGAAATGATAATCAAAAGTAACACTAAATATTACAATTTATCTGTACAATCCAGAATCTTACGCACTTCCACTTATACAACTACACTTGAAGGCAAGTCTTACTATTACAGTTGAAAACCTATCAGACTTACTCTGTAGTATTTATCAGGAACTAAATCATCTCCGGGGTAAATCGTCTACTCCTCTTCTGCTGGTGCGGAGTTAACCGACCAAATTCTTCTCTTTCTGAAAAGTATTTATAAAGCAAGAATGAGCTACATAATGCTCAGCAAGTTCACCGTTTTGAAAAATAATAATGTGGTTTATTTCGAAAACATTCCAAACTGTATGGGTATATATCTCATATTTCAAAACATAATTGGACAAAATATATGTCCGAGTTTGAATAAAACATTTATACTCACTAAGGAGCTTTAAGAATAACATATGAACCCTTTATAAGGTTCCCATTTCAATATATCTCAAGTTTGAAAATATATACATATGAGTATATCATTTTCGGCAAAACACTCTACGGTTAACATACTGTACAGGGAATACATCATTGCAAACCTCTTTCCTTCCATTAGCTTAGAAGGTTTCTCATTCAAAAACATTTCATTCTTTGAAATAATTGCAAGAGTGCACTAACACGTGCCAATCTTTATAGAAAATCTTGCAGTTCTAGATACTGCACGATGTCAATATTTTTCTTATCAAAAACCACACTATCGGCAACTTGGCACTTAGGCCCAAGAAGCAGTGTTTGAGTATTTTTCCAGAATGGAGGATGGGACTGGAAGAAAACATAAAAACTTAACAAGGATTGACGATGATCAGTCACCACAACCAAGTCCAACAATCTCCGGGTCTTCTCTACTAGTAGAAGGATAGAAACTACATCCGTAACTACCCTCGGGTGAAAACTACATCCGTAATCACCCTCGATGAAAACTACATCCGTAATCATCCTTCGGCAACACCTGGGCCGGAATAATTGATGGACCGCCTGGCTCACGGCCGCTTACACATCCCGAGAATCGTTCGTCAACGATTCCCACACCTGCCAGAGTCCCCTTTTTCTTTTCTTTTCAAAAATCATTTTGATAGAAAATTCGAGTAGTTGAAGTTCGACCTCAGTCGACCGATAATTCTTGAAATACGTACAAGAAGTAAAACCTGATCGGGGTTTTTGAAAATGTTTTGGGTTCGAAAGAGTTCGAGTTTGAAAATGCTAAAGGTATCTTGGATTAGTTTTGTCTTTAAAATGATGAACAATAATTAATAAATGATATTTTGAGATTTAATATAAAGAATTAATAAAATAATTATTTAATTAAAATAAACTTTTAATCCAAGATAGATATTTTTGAGTATTTTTAACAACGTAAAAAAATAATAAATACTTAAGTATACGATGCTTCCCGAATGACTCTTCGAGTTTTCGCAATTTAATCATGATACAATAATATACCGCTCCCCGGTCAATAGTATATTTGGACCGCTACGACCTCTATTGCTAGAGTCGTTGTCCGAAGGAAACACTTTCATTCTAAGTTCAAGGGTGTACAAACACATATGCATAAATCTCAAACTTCAACATAATCTCGTAAAGCATAAGCATATAATACGTTTGAAAGCTACAAACACAACAGTGAAAATCCTTATATATAAGTTTTGAAAAGTAAACTTGCCTTGGTTAGGGTGGGGTGGTCGAGCTTGCGACGTGGAACGAAGATCTATACATAATCAGTATTCGTACGTTAGTACCTTAACAACACTACTTAATCGTAAGGTTTTAAAGGATGTTAGACCAACTTAACGACTCCAATTCATGACAGCTAACCCTCCCATATGACCATGTCATCACTTTATCACATTCGTTACCCATTCGACTCGAATCCATTCCTCAAACTTGAAACACAAGTGAGTACTCTTAAAACTACGTTAAACTAACCTTCTAGGTGATTTTTCACTCGCGCGCACTTCGCTTTAACATTTTTATAAAATTGAAAAATACAAATTTTACTCCAATTCTTTTTGGAAAGCCTTCACAACTGTATAATCTGACTACCCTCAAATTTTCATAACACTAGCATAATTTTAAGGGGTCCTAACTCAGTTCACAAGTGGAAAACACAGTGCAGTCCGAATTCCAGAACCACACTGCACTAATCCGGCCATAACTCAAGATCTACACATCTCCTGGGTATGAACCTTATATTTCTAGAAACTACATTCAATTATCTTTCCAACCATATAAATTAGGTCCTCGGGTGACAAGATTTAGGGGTTCACAACCCTCTCACAAGACAGTACATGCTCCCTGGATTTAACACAGCACACATCTTTTCTTAAACATTCAAGAACTCACTTTATACATCACATCTACCATCAAAACCACCAAGACTTGTCTCTATAGCATACATGGGGTTACATACTCTAAGTACAAGCCTTACAACCATCATAACAAGCACATAACTTCAAGATTTCATCATCTACAACTCAAATCACCAAGATTCACTCCAAAACTTATAGATCTAACAATTTAAACTATAAACAAGTCATGCTAAGGGTTGAGAGAGTTTATACCTTCCTTGATGTGTGTAATAGCTTTCTAAACCTTGTATAATCCTTGTATAGCCTTGGGTAAGCTTGGATGATCAAAAGAAATGAAGAAAAAAAAGTTAGTAATTCGGAGTTATTAGAACACGACTGAAAGATCATGGAAAACGAGGCCCTTACCGAGCTTTCCTGATCGAGGCTTCTAAAGGAGAGTTATAGAGCATCTTAACAGCTTTCTAACCATATAAAGAACACGAAATTTCATTGAGTAATGAAGGCTCTAGGCCCGTTTTACTGAGAGGATGTTCTGCTGGGCAGAATGGAGAGAAAATGGAGTTTCTTGGTTTTTTGCTTTTTGTTCTTTATCTCCAATAATGCTTACACATGTAATATATATCTAGATATTTTGGATGCATCCTTATCCTTGCTAGGTGTCACACTCCCATTGGCTCCCTTGGATTCTTATCCACTTAAAATGCAACCAAGTCCTTCCTCCTTTTGCACCTAAGTCCTTATCTCTTGTTTCTTGCACTTAAGTCCCTTGGCTTTGTCTTCTTTCCCACCAATTGGATTCCCTTGTTGTCTCGTGAATAAAATTAATACATTACAACTTATACTTTGCATATTATTGCTCTAATATGGCACAATACCTCGAACGAATATTAATTCCAACATCCCTTGTTTATTTCTCTTTATCTCAGAAAACGTTCTTCCGATTTCTCAAGCATTCTCTATTTCTCAATTCTAGGAGTTTATTCTCAATCCTCTTTCTTTCTCATAATATATCCTTCCTTGGACTCTTAATATACCATATCCTTAATCCATACTCCGTTCGCTCAATCGCTTAATCTCGTTGTAAAGTCTCAGTGGTTTTCGTTCTAAATCCTCGAATAAAATCCTAACATATTAAATCCTTAATTCCTCAAAATTAATATCTCATTTCTTGAATATAATAATATATAATTCATTTCCCGGTCAAATATTACACCAGAATACAAATTGGAATTTCTGAATTCCGATCGTCTTTACATACACTTATTTGCTCCGTGAATCACTAATATGACTTCGAAATATCCATACCATGTCTTGTACATGGGGTGGCATGAAAATTTTCTTGGTCCTCAAAATCACTATTCATCCATAAATTACTATTCATGCATGACAAACACTATTCACGTATATACTTATTCTTAATAAGAAAAGTTTTAATTCTACCGAAAATCTGGGTTCTTACATTTCAACCTTGATTCAGCTTGTTTAAAAGGACCACCAGATCTTAACCTTTTTGGAGGTAAAGGAAAACATTGGGGCAAAAAGGCTGTGGGGGTTCTCACACTCTCAGTGTTTTTCCGAGTGATCTCATCACTCCTCACAGTTAAACTCACAAGGCCTAGAGCCTGTATGAAAGGGTGTCTCTCAATTTTACTCTGGACATGCTGAAGTCCCTTTCCTTTTGCCAGCTCATTTGGTTGCCTCTCATTTTTATTCTCACCTCTTTTTTTACCTCACTTTTCTCTTTCTCTCCCTCACTCATCCTAGATGCATGGGTATGAGCAGTACTAATATGCATTGAAAGAGAAGGTTGAGATTTTACCTTGAACATAGAAGAGAGTGGCAGTTGATCCTTATCAAAAGCATCTTAAATAAGCATTGCATCCTGATCAAGCTGTGTGGAGGTGACAACATCTTTGTCTAAAATGTTAATGTCAACAGGTGATGTGACAGCAACTTTGGTTGTGTCTTTGACAGTAGCTGAGGCTGTGATAGCAACTTCCCTTGGGTCAGTTGCTTCATGGAGTTTAAACAAGATGTTGGCTGTTTCAATATCTAGCAGAGATCCATCTTGTTTTAGCTCAGTGTTTGAGAGAGTGGTGTCCATTACACTTTGAGCAATGGGTTCTTGTGGACCACTAGATGGGGGCTCATCCAAGATAGAAGATGGATGATCAAAACCTGAAGGGTTGGGACTGTCCCCCTCTCTAGGTTGTGGAGAAGAAACAATTGATGTAGTAGGGAATATAAAAGGTGAAGGTACAAAAGAGAATGTTGGCTGTTCCACAGGGGTAACTTGTGGAACATCAATAGTAGAAGTTTGATCCTTACTGTGCCTAATTCCATGTGTGTATCTGCAAGTGGGGGCTCCTCATGAGTGTGCTCATGAGTTTGTGCAGACTCTTTACAGGGTGCCTTGGGAGACATGCCAATTTCAATAGGTGCCTCTTGTTGAGAAGGGGCATCTAGGAATGTGTTCGTTTCCCTTTTATCCTCCACAGTCTTTTGTGAGACTGTAGGGTGGCAGACAGTGGTTTTTCCCCTCTTAGCTTTCTTATTCTTAGGCTCAAGAGGAACCACCGTGGGTTCACTTTTACAAACATCCTTATTTGCTGCATCAAGTGCAGTTTCTCCTTCAACACTCTTAGAACTACCTTCAACACCAATTTCCAAAGGTCTTTTCTTGGATTCTTGTAAGGCTATTTTCATGGCTTTTGGTAGTCTGGATGGTCTGACTTGAATGTATGGGTAGAATGTGGGTTAACTGAATTTGGGTCTAATTCAGCCTCATTCTGGAGAGAGAAAGTAACATACCCAGTGGGTAAAGGAAAATCAAGGTTGGGCACTTGATCAACCATGTGTTGTGTAAAATAGAGTGGAATATGTGCACTTAAATCCTGTGAAATGAGATTAGTATGTGTATTTCTTATTAAAACATTGCACTCCACTGTGAGGGAGGCATTTTCATCAATTCCACAAAAAGAATTTATGCACAATATGAGAAATCAAGAATAGACATGTACCTTTTTGCTTAGGGTAGATTTGATTTGTCCCATAAGCAGCTTTCCAAGAGCCACTTTGTACCCATTTGTACCCATGGACAAGAGAATGAGTGAGTTTCTTGATATATGTGGGAATACCATTCCAACTAGAGGTCTTTGTCGAGAAGACCTTCACCATTGCATTAAGAATCATGCTCCATTCTTTTCTTAAGTATTTCCTGTCCATTTCCCCAGTTGGGTACCAGCTTGAAGTTTCTTCTTCAATAATAGGGCCAGAATACCCAATTTTCAAGAAAAACTTCTTCAGGGTTTCATCATCTACAAGCTTCTGGTACGATTCGTTTCCTTGTAGTCCAGTTCCTAGGGCTCCATTGATGTCCTTGATAGAGAGAATTTAGGTAGTGTTCTTGATTTTGAAGTGTATAGATTCACTACCTGCATTTCCTCAATGGCAGTTTTCCAAAATTGTTCAAGTCTGTCTAGGTCCAAAGATGGAGTTGAAGTAATAACATAACCTAGATAGGACTTGTTTATGAAGGATACAAGTTCCTTGAAACCTTCACCAGCATCTCCAGTAGAGAGAGTGCCAGCAAAGTTTGTTTGAGAAGAAGATTGTTTGGGTGCCATTTGTGTTTTGGGTTTAGGGAGAAAGAGAGAGGTTTAAGCTTTTGAGAAAAATTTCTGTTGAGAACTATGTGTTTGTGTGATTGACAGTTGCTTATATGAGAATAGCAAATGTTTTTATTGAAAAAGGAGAAAGTAACTTTGTGTCTCAACCCATTAAACAGTCACGTGGTGTAGTGGGTAGTTACTTTTTAGTGGTCCGTAAATCATGGAGGTAAAAATCCCAATTGTAACGGTCCACTAACTTTGACAGTAACCTGTGCGCTAGAACAAATCATCAGTAACTTTTTGGGATGTCAGTAAGTTTTTGCTTGACAGTAACATCGTCGCGAAAAACATACTGTCACCATTAAGTATTTTATTGACAACATCTTTTAAATACCTTTGACAGAAGGTTTTTCCTTACTGTTAATAAACCAACTATCAAGATACAGATTGAGAGTTACTTTACTTCACGACAGTAACTTAAGCGGAAAAATTAACTGTTTTAGAATTTAATGGATTCTTTCATTAATATACAATGGATTCTTTCATTAATATACTAAATTAGTAATTACTATTTATCGTATGAGCAATCTAAACATCAATATGTTCAAGTTCATAGGAATATGATCAGTCAATCAAGAAATAAACATTAAGCAAGAAACAAACAACACAACAACTTAGAACTTAAGAGAAATTCATCAATAATATTGATAAACAGGTAGTGAAATACAATCAGTTTTTCTATTTAACAACATCATTAATAATTTCTAAGGCTTGTCCTTTGGCATCTTCTTCTGAGAGCCCTTCCTCCTTGAGAAGAGCCCGAAGTTCTGCATCTTGTTGCATCCACTTAGCCTCTTCTATGGCCTTAGCTTCTTCCTCCTTTTTCTCCTCCTCCTCGAGGACTTCATCGAGTTTGTCGAACAAGGATTCAATTTCTTCCTCGTGTGATGGTTCACACCAAATCTTGGGCTTGCATTCGATTCCTACTTTGGTTTCCATTATATATGTCCTTTTATAAAATGAGAAACTAGTTTGGCCTAAGGTTCATTTTATAGGCAAATTAGGGAAGATGTGTGACTAATGGTCAAAATTTTGGAATACCAATACAACTACCACAAATTGTAATTAAGAGATGTGTTCCTCACTAACCCAACAGATTAGCAAATATGACCAATGAACATTACTTCTTTGACTAATCACTTCTCAAACTTACAAATGTAATTAAATCACTATCACAATATGTTTGACTAAGAATAATTAAGACATGCATGAAATTCAAATAAGCATACTGAATTAGACATGTTGTCATAACAACTAGCAAACAAGTAGACAGTAACTTCTCATGACAGCAACTTAAGAAGGTTCTATCACAAGCTGCAAATCAAAGAGCAATGTAAATACTAGTAAGTTAACATACCAGATTTAGCATTCCCAATTCACTTACCAACCTGTTAAAGGTGGCTTCTTCTAGTGGCTTTGTAAAAATGTCTGCAAGTTGATTTCTATAGGAATGTAGAATAGCTTCACAATTCCCTTTTTAACATGCTCCCTTATGAAGTGATGTCTTATATCAATGTGCTTTGTCCTGGAGTGTTGAACAGGATTGTCTGAGATAGCTATGGCACTTGTGTTATCACAGTAGATAGGAATGTTAGATAACTCTAAACCATAATCCAACAGTTGATTCTTTATCCAAAGAATTTGTGCACAGCAACTTCCAGCTGCAATATACTCATCTTCTGCAGTTGAGGTAGACACAGAATGCTGCTTCTTGCTAAACCATGACACTAATCTTCCACCAAGAAATTGACAACTGCCTCTTATGCTTTTTCTGTCAATATTACAGCTAGAATAGTCTAAATCAGAATATCCAACTAGATCAAATCCAGTATCTTTAGGATACCAAAGGCCTAATTATGGAGTGCCTTTTAAGTATCTAAAGATTCTCTTGATAGCAATCAAGTGTGACTCTTTTGGATCAACTTGAAACCTTGCACAAAGACATGTAGCAAACATTATGTCTGGTCCGCTAGCAGTTAGATACAGTAGTGATCCAACCATGACTTTATTGGTACTAGAGTCCACTTTCTTTCCTTTAGAATCTAGATCCAGTTTAGTTGCAGTGGAGATAGGTGTCTTGGCAGGTGATGCATCTTCCAAGTTGAACTTTGTGAGCAGTTTCTTGACAAATGAAGATTCCATCACTCTTTTGATAAATCTGCAGACCAAGAAAGAATGATAGTTCTCCCATCATACTTATCTCATATTTGTTCCTCATGAGAGATGAAAACTTCTCACATAGTTTTTCATTTGTAGAACCAAAGATTATGTCATCAACATAGATTTGTACCAAAATGATGTCGTTGCCATGATGTTTGCAGAATAAGGTCTTATCTACAACACCTCTTATGAATTAATTCTCCAGTAAAAAAGTAGAGTGAGTATCATACCAAGCTCTAGGGGTATGCTTTAATCCATAAAGTGCCTTGAACAGCTTGTAAACAAAGTCATACAACTCAGCATATTCAAATCCAGGTGGTTGTTCAACATACACTTCCTCCTCTAACTCTCCATTTAGAAAGGCACTTTTGACATCCATTTGGAACACCTTGAAATTGCAGTGAGCAACATAGGCTAGAAATATCCTTATAGCTTCAAGTCTGGCAACAAGTCCAAATGTCTCATCATAGTCTATCCCTTCCTGTTGATAGTATCCTTTGGCCACTAGCCTTGCTTTGTTCCTTATCACATTACCACTTTCATCCAATTTTTTTCTGAATACCCATTTTGTATCAACAACTGATTTCCCTTTTGGTCTTGGGACTAGCTTCCATACATTGTTTCTTTCAAATTTGTTGAGCTCTTCTTGCATAGCTATCACCCAATCAGAATCCAACAATGCTTCATCAATTGGTTTTGGCTCATTTTGAGATAGAAAACAAGAGAGCATGCTATCAGGAGAGACATTCCTTCTAGTTCTTACTCCAGAGATAGGATTGCCAATGATTAAATCAGAGGTGTGATCCTTGTTCTATTTTGTGGATCTGGGTAAGCTTCTTTCTTGTTCTGTCTGATCAGTTTCTCCTTGGAGAATTAATTCTCCACCAGTGCTGTTGTCTTCTCCATGTTCTTCAATATCTCCAGAGTCACCATCATTTTCATGATTAGTTGTAATTGTCCCTGACTGAGCTAGAGTTTGATTAACATCATTTGAGTTGACAGCATCTCTTTCAAATTCAAGAGTTTGAGTACAAGTTGGTTCTTCAGTAACAATTTCTTCTTCTTCCAAGCACCCTTGATTTTCAAATCTAAGAGGCTGCATTTGACCATCTTCTTGCAGTCCTGGGAACTTGGTTTCATCAAAGGTGACATTAATACTTTCTTCAATAGTATTGTGATTTAAGACATAGACTCTGTAGGCTGTCCTTTCTAATCCATATCCCATGAAAATACCTTCATAGGCTTTAGCATCAAACTTTCCCTTCTTTTCATGGTTGTCTTTCATCATGAAACACTTACTCCCAAATACATGAAAGTGTTTGACAGTAGGTTTCTTTCCCGTCAGTAGATAGTAAGGAGTGTCCCAAGAGTCTTGTTGATTGAGGTTCTGTTTTGTGTGTAGCAAGCTGTGTTGATTGCTTCTGCCCAGAAATATGTTGGTAACTTTGCATCATTCAACATAGTTCTAGCAGCTTCAATGAGAGTCCTAATTTTCCTTTCTACCATTCCATTTTACTGTAGTGTTCTGGCAGCAGAGAATTGTTGCATAATGCCTTCATCTTTGCAAAAATTTCCAAGAATTGCATTTCTGAACTCAGTACCATTGTCACTCCTTAGAATTTGAACTTTTGCATTAGGGGTTCTATCAAGAACTCTGATGTGATCAATGATCTCCTGAGCAGCTTCATCCTTCGATCCTAGGAACTTTACCCAGGTGTACCTAGAGTAGTCATCTACCATGACTAGAGCATATCTCTTTCTTGCTAAGGATGACATATTTACTGGTCCAAAGAGATCCATGTGAATCGATTTGAGTGATTCAGTGTTGGTATTTAGTTGCTTTGACTTGTGCACAGATCTTCTCAATTTTCCCATTTGACAGTCCTCACACAGTCCTTCTTGATAGAATTCCTGTTGAGGTAGTCCTCTCTCCAGTTCCTTCTTCATCAGCATATTAATAGTCTTGAAATTGAGGTGGGAGAGTTTCTTGTGCCAAAGCATATTGTCACCAACTGTTGCCTTACTGTAAAAACAATAGACCTTGTCTTTCTTAGCAGAGTTCAAGTCTGCAACAAACAAGCTTCCTTTTCTAACTCCTTTCAAAGAAAGGCTTCCATCCTTCTTGTGAAAGATATTAAAAACCATCATGCCAAAGTCAACGTTAAATCCTCTATCACTGAATTGGCTGACACTGAGAAGGTTGTGCGTTAATCCATCCACAAGAGTAATATCTTCAATGACAGCATTCCCTATTTCCAAACAACCATATCCCACAGTGTAACCTTTGTTGTTGTCTCCAAAAGTTATAATTGGGCCAACTTTCTCAACATAATGTGATAGCAGGGCTTTATCACCTATCATGTGTCTGGAACACCCACTGTCAATGATCCACATGACCTATTTCTTTTTCTTACCCTGCAAAATAGATGATATTAATTTGCATCTGGTACCCAATCCTTGTTGGGTCCTACAATTTCA
Source organism: Saposhnikovia divaricata (assembly GCA_036435485.1). Classification (NCBI taxonomy): domain Eukaryota; kingdom Viridiplantae; phylum Streptophyta; class Magnoliopsida; order Apiales; family Apiaceae; genus Saposhnikovia; species Saposhnikovia divaricata. The sequence goes on along the minus strand of CM071595.1, from coordinate 48,309,457 downwards.
GTATCACATTTAATGTCATCAACATTCACACTTGAATCAACACTTGAATCTTCCTGTTTGACTCCTTCTGCTACCCACTCAATTTTAGAGTAAGACTTGGTCTTTTTCTTAGTGGGCACTGCCTTTATACCAACATTGGCAGGCTCAGAAGTCTTAACAGTTTGCATATAGGAGCATTTTTCAGTAGATAGAATAGGCAAATTAAAACATGTACTCATTGCAATTATTTTACATATCATGCAATCAATGTTACTACAAACACTCATAGTTCTTTGCATAATGGGGGTTCTGTGTAAGTTACCATTAACCTTAGTTACATTAACCTGGTTCACAATTGGTTTCTTACAAACATATGTCAGATGTTGGGAGGAGCCACAATTATTGCAAAGCTTCCTAGGAGCATTCTTAACATAAGCATAGTCATTTTTCTTGTCAATTCCTAGCTTGCCATTCCTATTCTTAGACTTGTAGGTTCCTCTGTTGACAGTATGTCCTGAAGCTACTGTCGAGTTACCCTTGACAGTATCTTTCACTCCTGCTGTCCTGATAGTAGGTTTGGAAGTTATTGTCTTAGGTGCTCTCTTGACAGTATCTTTGAAAGTCTTTGTCTTACCTTTGTTGATAGCTTCTTTAGAACATTCTATCTGATTGCTTAGTAAAGTATCTGTCACAGGAATCTTGACAGTATCTTTCCCTTCAGTAGATGTACTGTCAATACACTCATCTTCATCAAGAAGTTCTTGTTTGATGAACAAGGATTCCTCATCAAATTCTACTTGAACAGTTTTAAAAATTGGTTTGCAAACTTTCTTGAGAATATGAGGTTTGACAGCAATATCTCCTGAGCAATCATCAACCACAGTTGCCTTTCCAGGTCTCCTACCATATTCAAATCATACTCCAACTTTCTGATTCTCAGTATGATTCTCATGATATCCCTGGACTAACTTAGAAGAATTTCTAAAAGCCTTAAGCTTGAATTCATTTTAACAATTTCATTGCTCAAATATTCTTCTATCTATTCTTCTATCTACTTAGCACAGACAATATCATTTTTCAATCTTTCATTCTCTTGAGCTAAAGAATCTAATGAACTAGTCTTAAGCAAGAGCATGTCATTCTCAGAGTTAAGTGCTTCATTCTGTTTATTTAACTTAATTATCTCTTCATTAGCAGCAGATAAACTAACATGAATATTAAACATTTCAACACTCAATTCCTCAATAGTTTGCTTATACTCAGTTTTAGACATATCAAGTAAAATGAGAGATGGTACATGATTTGAGGAACTTGATGCTTCATCATCAGATTTAGCCATGAGGGCTAAGTTCACAAATTCTTCTTCTTCCTCATCATCAGATTCATCCCAGCATTTTCCTTTAGCCACATAGGCTCTTCCTTGATTTCTTTTGAACTAACTTCCAGACCCTTTGTCCATTTTCTGATTCTATTTTGGTCATCTGCATTCTGTTGCAAAGTGACCAAGCTTATTGCAGTTGTAGCATCTAAACTTTGATCTGTCCACCATCCCTATCTTGTAACCTCCTCTAGTTGCACCTCCACCAGCCTTAGAAGAGTTTCCCTTGCAGAACTTAGATGTTTGACCCTGTGGCTTATATAACTTATCTTTTCTGAACTTGATGTTCTTAAATCTTTTAGCCATATAAGCCATGCTTGGATTATCCATGCTTTCAATCTCTTCTAATGAATAGAAGTCTTCATCTTCAACATCTTTAAGTTGCAGAACCACTTTCTCATCATCCATCACCTCTTCAATCTTTAGAGATGGCACTTGTACTTGTTGAGAATTTTGTGATGGTTTACTTGGGAGAGAGATATGTGGTTCATGTGCAACAAGGGCACCTGACATGTTTGCCATTTTTCCTTTTGCTCAAGTTTGAATAGCTCTCTTTTGAAAGAGTTCAAGTTCATATGACTTGAGCACACCATAGAGAGTTTTAAGAGAAACATCATTCAGGTTTCTCCCTTCTCTTATAACAGTTATTTTATGCTCAAGATGCTCAGGAAGAGTGAGCAAGAACTTGACATTCACCTCTTTCCTCTCATAGAACTTTCCATGGATTTATAGCTCAGCTATCAGCTTACTGAATCTTTCAAACATATGGGTGAGCTCTTTACCAGGCTTAGCCATGAAGGCTTCACAAGAATCTATCTCTGATCTTCTCTGACCTCTTCACTTCCTTCACATAACAACTCTATCTTGTTCCACATTTCTCTTGCAGATAAACACCACATGACATTTCCACACATGGCTTTGTCCAAGATGAGAGAGTCAAGCAAGATAAGTTGTAAGTAATCATCTAGGGCTACCTTCTCTTTCTCAGAATCTGTGTATTCTGAAACTTTTTTGGCAACCAAATGTGCTAGAATAACAGTGTCCCAACTGTAGAGGCTGCTATTTCCTTTTGGGGAATGAAGGGGCCATTCTCGAGGATTCCCAAGTACAATGGATGTACAGCTTTGATAAATAACAAAATTTTTCTTTTCTAAAAGTTGTAGTTCTCTTTATCAAATACTGGAATCTTGATACCACTTGATTTCTGTATACTCGTCATGATCTCAGATTAGTATATCAATCTGTAAGCTCTGATACCAGTTGTTGGTCCCGGAGTATTGAAGAAGGGAGGGGTTGAATGCAATAATGATAACTTCAAATCTTTATCTCAATAACAATAAATAAAGATTGTAAACTATCAGTACAAGAATTGCAAACGCAAGTAGTAACTCAAGATATTTCTCACAAAATAAATGTTTTATTTATTTTGTAAAGTGTTGCTACAACCTTGAGAAAAAGTGTTTTCCCAAGCTTCGGTTTCTTGAGTGATACAGAAAGAATGAGAGATGAATCTCTATATAGACTAAACAACTCTAACATCTCTGTCACATGGGTTGTGGAGCTGCTGTCATTTTCAAGTGGCAGCTCCTTACAATTTGCACACCCATGTGACTTTCCTAAATTGCTATACAAATAGAGTTAACATTATACATAAAGCAATCTGGATACTTTCTAAATCAAGCTAACACAATTCTAGTAGATGTGGATTTGTCATACTCTCGAATTGACGAGCCTTGTCTTGTGATCTCTCAAGCTTCTGTCGTAATCTTGCAGGTCTGCTACAATCTTTGAAGAGTTGCAGCAAATCTGTTTCTTGAACATCTAAACTGTCACGGGTTTGACTGAGATAAATCCTCAATTCAAATATTCCATTGAGACAGTAACCTTTGACGCCAAGTCTTCTATCATAAGAGTGTACTTTGGATGACGGTATGAATCCCCGCCAATGTTGCTGTCAGGAGTTCCAGACTTGCTGTCAAAGTGTGAGAATGTTGTTGTCTTCATGCTTCAGCTAATGTTGCTGTCAGATTGGATATTCTGTCATGACTTGCAACATGCTGTCTTCTTGTAACCTTACTGTCAGTACAATTGACAGTAACCTTATTCTTATTGTCGAACTGATGTAATTCTTGAGGCTTGAACATTTGAATGAACTTCTTCCAAGATACATACTTATTAAATTACAGCAATTATTTTGGTCACAAGAACATAATCTGGTTGTGACAGTATGTTCTACTTAGTCGTAACTAAGTATGATAAAATCTAGTTAAGTTGTCTCTAAGCTATCACCCATAAATCCCAACAAGATCCATTCTTCTTTTTCATTTCTCGTTTCTTATAATCGAATCAATTTTCTCCAAAAATCTCCACCAACGTTACTTTCTTATTCATCACCACGGTAACACGACTTCCTCGAATTTTCACCACCAGCATCAATTAAAAATTACTCACAGCTACTACAGCCTTTCATCACCGCAATCACCTACAGTTGTATAATTTTTATAATTATACATTTACGAATCACTGGAAATAGTTACGGAAATCACTAAAGGAATAGTGATTTTATGGTACTAAATTGGTGATTGATGTATAGATCGGGAAAGTTTACTCGTAATTCAGACTTTATGCTGATAAATATGAGAATCATAATTGAAGTTGTAAAGAATGATGATATTGATATGCTATTTTTGTTTCTTTTTTCTTTTGTAAAAATTTGGAGAGGGTGATGTGTTGATTGAAATTGGGGATGTTCATCATTGGTCATTATGTTGGTGATTCTATGAGAAGGTTTTGGTGGTCTAACTTGCTGATGATTGAGGATTATGTTACAGTAGATGTGATGTAGTAGTGTGTAGTGTTGATATATGTATATACTATAAGTAATCTGGATCGGGGTGACAAGAAGAAGTTGGGAGGATTGGGGGAATATTACCTTTTTGAACCTTGAATTTTATTGTAATCACAATTATATACCCAGTTTCTAGTTTCTATTTTAAGATAGGTTTATAGTGGAGTAAGGCCATATATATATATATAAGTTGCACTCTAGAAATAACATCTTATATAAAGAATAATAAAAAACACCATCATAATACTTTATTTTTCATAAAAATTGATATGTTATGATAAGAATCACAAATTTTAACAACAATTAAGCTTAACATGTCGAATCTAACATAGAATCTCATCTAAATTTAAAAATCAAATTTACATAGAATCCAGTATGGAATCTTATATATATTTTTGTAACAATAAAATTATGTATAATCATGTTACATTTGATCATAGTTTTTGTTAAATTCTATTTTTATTCATAAAAGACCATTTTTGATATAAAATTAGATTCTAAATGCGATTTTATATAAGATTCTATGGTGTTCTTTATTGTTCTTTATATAAGGGTGTTTTTCACGGAGCAATGACCTATATATATAATATTATATTTTATATATTTCGGTAATTTCGATTATTTCGGGAAAAAATGAAATAACCGAAATACCGCATAACACAAAAAATCATATCTATACAATAATATTATAAGCAAAACAACCTCTATTTGGTTGGTTGGTAGTTTGGTCACTTATTTGGTACACTCAATATCAATCATTGGATTTTAAAATAGATTAATGAAAACCGTTAGATATAATAATAAAAAGAAATTCTTTTTATACATTTATATTATATTATTATATAATAATAATACTTAAATAATAATTTAAGTAGACGAAAACACATAAGAGTTAGGACAGAAGTTCAAACTCATAAAACAAGAGGAGTCCTAAATAAAGAACAATAACTAGCGCCTACACTGTACACAAGGTGCAAGAAAAAAAAAGATGGCAAGAACAACGGTCCTTTAGAAAATTTAAACAAACATATATATTATTTTAAAATACAAAAAGAATATTTCTTTTCTAATATTTAAAATACTCTTTTAGGTTTCAAGTTTGAATCCCACTAACAACATATCTCTATTAAACATATATATTATTTTATAAAAAACTACTCTCACGAGTTTAAGATTCAATTCCCGTCAACAACATATTATTAATTAAAAATTCTGTTGTTAAAAATTCTGTCAAACATGTATTATAATATTTTATTATTTTCTATAATTTATTTTCCTACTAATTAAAAAATATATATGAAAATATGGGTAATAAAACAAAAAGTATAAAAAAAACATACGTGCATCACACGAGTAATAAGCTATATAGTAAAAAATTACACAAAATCTAGAAAACTCTTAAAATATAGAAAATTTTGTATAAAAATCGAAAAAAGGTCTACATGATTAGATAAATTTCATCTTTTCTATTAAATAAAAGTTAAAAAGAATAATTTTTATGTAATATATATATATATATCTATTTTAAATAACAATTCAAAATAAATAATTACGATAATATTTATATACATGAGATTTATAAAGTTTAAAAATTATTTTAATAATAAAAATATATCTATAACTTAAAACTTTAACAATAAAATATAATTAAAAAATTTATAAGCAACTGGGCATCGCACGAGTTATAGGCTAGTCTGAATTAAAACCAAATGATTTCGGTTCGTTAACCAAACCAAATTGTTTTGGTTATTTCGGTTCCTTATTCGGTTAACCTAACCGAATATTCAGCGGTCCCAACATCCATGTGTTTCTCTTTTGTCCAGTATTGACCACCCACGTAAAGTTATGGATTTGGGCTAAAAACAGGGCCTTTCTCTCTCTCTCTCTCTCTCTCTCGTTTTAGGCATAAACATGGCTGCTGCAAATGCATTATGGCAGAACATTAAAGGGTTAAACAGTATAAATAAATTCTTGCTTTACAACAACAAAAAGACGATCAATCATACTCAACTTCCTACTTATAACAATATCAACAAGAATATTATTAGTTGCAGTCAAGCTCCTTCTCCTGCTATCTCAACAACCATGGAACTTTCTTCGTCTTCATCATCATCATCATCATCTTCCCGTAAGTAATCATACCCATAATCTCTAATCTTTGTATGTAAATATATTAAGTGGTCTGTTTATTTAAGATGAGATGTTAAATGTACTTTTGTGTTTATGTAAAAAGGTGTTTACTTTAATAGTTTAATGCCATTACTTGTGACAATTCCACAACAATATGTGTAAAAAGAAACATGGGTTTTGATTGGATTGGAGTATTGTGTCTTGTAATTGTGACTTATTCTCTTAAGCAAACTTAGCCATCCATGAGTTCTTGTTTATATGGTTTGACTTTGCTATGCTACGTGATGATTTTCTTATGTGGAAGGAAGTAGAAACAATTATTCTTATGTTTATGAATGAATAGCTAGATGCACACTAATACTAAAGTTTTCGTCTTCTGTAAAGAAGAATTTTATTTTACGGGACAAGATGACCATTTTGGTTCATGATAAGAGCTGTGTTTTCCGAGAATTGTGATCTTTGGTGATGTTTAATGGAAGCTTAATTCAGTAATTTTTTGAGAATATATAAATAGGCAATTCATTTTAGGAGTCATAGATGTGTGAAAGAGCGATTGATTATGGTTTAGGAATTGGAAAGATAGTATCAGAGTCTGTTTCCCTCTTTGCCCACCCTCAGTCTAGTTTATAAATATTGTATTTCTTTTGGCGTAATCTATTTACTGAACTTCTTTCTTCCTTGACATATTTCCTGTTCACCTGCTGTCCTATATTATATATTCATTTCTAAAGTTCCAATTTTCCCTAATTCATATGATGTTATACTTTTACTCTTCGATGTTATACTTTTACTCTTCTAAAAAGTATGATATTCATTTCTAACCTACTAAAAATATGGGATGAAGTGGTCTGGTTCAGGTTGACATACTCAAAAAACAAAATTGAGAATGGGGAAACATGTGGAGATCCTTTTTAAAATTTGGTTGTATTTCTTAAAACTCCTATGGTATAAGACATATTGCAGTGTGTACCTCTTATCTTTTTTTTTTTGTCAGGGTGTGTACCTCTTATCTTGAATTACATAAATGGAATAAAAAGTGAACCACGCATCAAGACCTGCACTCTGCATAGACTCTAAGTTTGATCAAGTAATAATTTGATCTCTTCTTCTATAACCTTATCCCCATTGTTTTTCTTCTGTTTTTATGTATGGTAAAGAGTGGCCCGATTTTGCCAAACGCGTATCTGGTGAATGGGATGGTTTTGGAGCAGAGTTTTCCCCTGAAGGAAGACCCTTTGAACTTCCAGAAAATGTTGTCCCTGAAGCTTACAGGGAGTGGGAGGTTAGGGTATTCGATTGGCAGACTCAGTGCCCTACTCTTGCTGAACCAGATAATTTCTTTGCCAAGTACAAATTGATCAAACTACTTCCCACAGTTGGTTGTGAAGCTGATGCCGCCACAAGACATAGCATAGATGAGAGGTATGTAGGTGGAGCTGAAAACAATGTGTCTGCTTTCGCTTATCAATCTAGCGGATGTTATGTAGCTGTTTGGTGTGTAAAAAATCATGAGACATATAGTTTACTTGAGTTGGAGCACTGCTTGGTTCATCCTCAGAATCAGGAGTCACGTGTTCGAATAATTCAAGGCATGCGAGTTGAAGATAGCAAATTCACGATGCAGAATATCAAAGTCTTTGTTGAACAATGGTATGGCCCCTTCAGAAATGGGGAATCGCTTGGTGGATGTTCTATACGTGACACTGCATTTGCTTCCACAGAGGCACTAAAAAGTTCAGAAGTCGCAGGAAATTGGCAAGGCCAAAATGCTGTCGCCATCTTCCATAACTCTCAAGTAGCGACTTCTAAAATATTCACTCATTTTCCTTTTACTCTTTAGTGTTACTGATTATCTTTGCTATGATTTTAATGCACATGCATGCATCACTCACACAGCCATTATGAGGCTAACAGATATACTTTGGGAGATGCAGACCCTTTAAGTCTTGAGGGATAGTACAGTACCACTTATTTTCTTTATTTGTTGTGATTGATTGACAAGCTACTCAATTTAGATCATTTAGTTAAGACATACTCATAAGAGCATTCTTATCACATTTATGTTATTTATAAAAAGTAACAACTAGCATCACCTTATAATATCCCCGTAGGTTTATTCATATCTGAGGGTCTGAATATCGATTTTCCTCGAATAGCGCTAAAGAAGTCTAATTCCTGGTTTAATAATTTTTCAAATCTCCATATGAGTTGTCAAAGCATGTCATATTTCTGTTCTTAATTTACATTTTTATCTTCCTAGACAGGTTTACTGTAGAATTTTCATGGCATAAAGTAACATCGTTAAATCATACTTCAAAGTTACATTATATTGTAAGAAGGTAGTGCTGGTGTGAAGGGGCTTAGCCACCATATTAGAAGTGGGGACAATTGACTTCACTGAATGTGCAAGATATACATGTGTATTATATAAAATATTTTCTAAATTTATAATTTCTGCTCCACGTAATTTAAAATTTGACCCAACTAAATTAATTTATTATATGTTTCAAATTTATGACCCCACTACCATTGATTTTTGACTACACCACTGCTTGTGTGTGATATGCAAAATGCAACTCCATGTCCTTTAATCCAACTACTTGTGCTTCTTGGTGTTTCAGAAAAATATTCAGGAATTTGTTGAGGATAAGACTCAGAACTTGGTAAGAGATGGAAGCAATCTTATATTGCTACCAAGGAAATTGTGGTGCTCCATGAAAGAAGATAAAGGAGAAACACACTGTGAGGTGGGATGGCTTTTTGGTCAGGAACATGCCATAACATCAAAATGCATATTCTCAAGTGACGCTGGAGTGAAGGTAGGTGCACTGAAATAATCACATCTTATTCAGTTTTTTGTTGTGTCCTCATGCTTTGCATCATGCATGGTTCCACTATTTGTAGAATAGCTACTAAGCAGAAAGTACACTAATGCATGTCAGAAGGGTTTTACTTTTACATATCTTGGTCTTGTGTGGAAGACCATAACTGATCTGTATATAATGTTGTCTCTTTTTGTTTCTACATCTTGCACTAAAATGCCAAGCCGCTGCAGTTTTCCAGGGTTGTGATTCCTATAATGTAACTTCAGTAATCCTTGAATTTTTGTTTCTTCAGAACGTATTTGCTGCTTTATAAGTAATGCACTTGGTGACAATAGAATGTGTTGGTGTTAGCGAGCTTATGTCTTTGTCATGAACTGCAAGGCTAGTACCTCTATATCGTGTTAACCAAATAAACATCTTCAGTATATTTTACTTATTAGCGGGGACCTTAAAACTGTGTTTGATTTGTTTAGTTTTAGGATGATCTGTGGTTTTAGCATCATATTATGTTGGGATGTGTTTTGTTTAATTTTGAGATAGCCTCTTCTTTTAGTATCCTACTTCCGTCTGTAAATTGCATATATAGCTCAAACCTTGACAAAATAGAAGCCAGTTGTATTTGGGATTAGATTATCGCTTCCTATCAGTTATGAGCTAATTCTATCCAACTTGCCAAGTGAATCACCTCCATTCAATGTCTGTTCAATTTTGCAGGAGATTTCCACATCACATGAGACCGCAGCTCTACCGGAATAGTGCATTCCCTATGAAAATGACACAATCAGAAGAAGCTGGTGGCAAGGTTATTCACTTACTCTGATTGACTGCAGGAAATGAGTTCTGCTATTGTGCACGTGAAAGAAAAACACTTGCAGAAGCTAATGCGAAGCAACCCTCAAAGATTGGAAAAACATTTTCCACTCAATCGCAGCTCATTGTACCGGTTAAGATCCAAATTTATTGACTTAAAAGAAAATTCTAGTTAATTCTTGACAGAGTAACACACTCGGTCACTGAAAAAAGTGTTCAATAAACAAATTTATTCATATATGAATAAATGAATGTTTGTATATTAGAGAAAATGTTCAATTTAAAGTGTACACTATGTGATGATAGAAATCAACAGACACTTGTTAATATTAGATTATTTGAAATTTGAATACAGGGAAGTCCAAATATATATTAAACATGTTTGTGATAACTAAGCTATAAATGAAAATGATATTTGAAAGAAATTCCAGGTACAATTTCTTTTTCTTTTTTTCTTTTTTATATGTTGTTTTAGTGAATGAAATGGTGAGTTTTATGTCCAACACCATTTCTCTGACCCCTGTATTGTCTGTTGTATTACGTATGTAAAAGTAACTTCTTTTATTTTAATGCCGATTGAAACCATACGAGCTCCTATTTAGCAATTTTTTTTTTTTGAAATTATTTAGCAAAAAAAACTAAAACATATAAGCTCCACGAAATTATACTTCGTATACACTATAAAAAAACAAGGTAAATGAGCTTTGTTTAGCTGCACTCTCCAAGCAAACAATGAATGCCTTAGCCGCATATATCTTGAATTTAAATAAGGTAAACGAGGTTTGTTTAAGGAATTTGAACAATGTACATTAATATAGAAACTTCTGACTTGTCAAAAAAAAAAAGTGGAAACTTCTGCATCAAGAGCAACTTGAGCAAAAAAGTTCTGCATTCGTTAGCTGCTACATAATTTACACAACTTGCAACATCTCAAGTTACAGATCAATGAAATTCGAGTATTCAAAAACTCTACATGTGTGCTAAAACGTTCTATCGGATAGTCTGGCTGGGAGATTTCATTACTCATTTCACTGTCACGTAACGTCCTATCTGTCCTTGCTGCATAACCTGCAAACATTTGCAACACAGAAATTAAGCAAAGTACTTTTAAACCTGTAAAATAACCAGAAACTCTCATGGCTTTTCAACTGCAACAGCCATATTAACCCATATAACTTATTGTCCACCATTTTTCATTAACAAAGTTATACAGATGGATTATGTAGGGGGTGAAGCCCAAAGACTCTATTTTGTCCCAGACAAGTCGAATAGGTAGCGTTTGAACAGAAAAACAAATGTAAATATACAACTGGAAGTCTGGAACTGAGTTTTAGCTAATAAATCTTCACCATCTACTCATTTAGTTGTATGGCCATTGGCCAGCTGCAACAATAAGGGCAGATGTTTTGAGTACATTATTACCTAGAATTGTGCCATGAAAAGGATAAATAAATAAAAAAAAAAAACAGGTTTACAGTAATCATATATATTCAAAACCAAAAGACACTGGCAATCAATTTTCGTTCATGCGTTTGGCAGCTTTTAAGGAACTGCTTAACATGTCTATATAATCAATTTTCTAACAATCTGCTTTGACAAAAGCCTGAATCTATTAAACTTTAGTGACACAGTATTTGGCTGGATGTAGGGGATCGTCATACCAATTTCTCGTAGGATAATAATCAAGAAGGAAATCAATAATAATATAAATTTGGAAAAATTAACCACTGAAAATCCACTAACCTCATGGTGACTCAACTACAAATGAACCACTAGTGACTAGCCCTAGGATTTCTCGCCGCTCAATCGAGATATTTGTATGGATCACAACCCATAACAGGAGAAGAACCTCAGTTTCAATATTCAGTCAGTATCTTAATATAATAACATTAAAAACATTACATCGTTGAGCCAAATACTGATAATGAAATTACTAATCAATATCTGCTACCTAATACTGATGAATTACCTTTATAAAAGAATCAATCCCATTTATAACTCTACTACCAGGAAGCAGGGGTGCTTGGGTTATCCGACACACTCGTCTATCATCTACAGTAGGGGTGGGGATGGTGTGGAATGTGACATGTACAGTGGCATAAATTGAATATTTTAATTTATTATTGAAATAGTTTTAAAAAATATATGTGATGCAACTGTCATCAGAATTTTAGATACAATCATTTTGTCATTTTAATTCTTTCCTTATCTGTTTGAGTATGTGAGTTCCATGTTGAATATTAGCTCTAATTTTTCTTCCTACTAACTTGAATTCAAAAAAGGCGTTAAGTAAATGCTATATGAACAAGCAAGGTGTTAATGCTAATTAGCAAAAAAAAGGCATTGTTGTTCACAAAATTTTTAATGCTAACTTCTATGAAAATATAAATTTTATCGAGGTCGAGGGTGTAGCCTATATCTTATATAAAAAAAAAATGTAATTTGAATTCCTTTCTCTTTTAGATGATTAACTTATTCATTTAGTTCGATTCACATGAAATTTTTGTAGAGTAATTAGCACAACAATATAAGTGTTAAATGTTGGATTTAAGAACGTAAAAGGTATACAGAGATGAAACTTGCTTACATTTTTTTTAACTTTGGTATGACAAAGGTAAAAACTAGTACTTATCATATATGTAATTAGTTTCGAATAAAGAATAATTAGGAAATCCAAAAATGTATGCTAGAAGAGTGCTACCTCACCAAGTAGATGTAGGATCCGATTACATAAACTGATAGAAGTTCTTAATACCCTCCAATAAATTCACAAGTTTCGAATTATCTAGATGGACCCTTTCTATCTCACACTTTCATGATTTTTTTTTAAAAAATTTTGTGCACTTTTTACAACTCCTGTTAGTCCCTTTCTGGATCCATACCTGATATTCAGTTCCCTCGGACGTGGGAAAGATATCTAATGCGTCTAGGATCCTTCCTCAAGATCGAGAGATTTTATATGTCATGCTATAATGGCATACATTAAACAAACAAGATACAGGATAATCCTGTATGGTAGAGCATCGAAGCATACTTACGGACGGTGTGCGTTCCTTAGCAGCTATTTAGCGCCCTGTGAATCTCTCATGCTCATATTTAGACTGCTTCGCATAGTTCGCCTTCCAATTCCTCCATTGCCTTTTTGCATCATAGCTACAAATTCTCCGTAGTCAATGCTCCCATCCTGAACGAATACATACATTATTATGTTAATACCACCCAATCAGGGGCGGATGTACATGCAAAGTACTGGGGGGAGAGGCCCCCACTCAATTTTGAGTTTGCTAGTTTGTATGAACAATTGCTTAGTGCCCCCATTAAAAGATCACAAGTGCCCCCACTAATTCATCAAAATAAGAGAAAAGAGTGACAAAGTAGTGAATTAACCGGTATTACAAAAAAAAGAAAAGAAACACATATGTAAGTTATTAGTAAACATATACTAAATATATTTTTAAAAAAGAAATATTAGCAAACAAATACCTATATAATGCAATAGTTTTGCAATAACATTATTTATATTTACTTTTTTATATGGTGCCCCCAGTAAATTTCTTCCCTGGATCCGCCACTGCACCCAATTCTGATTCTCCTTTTCTCATTTACAAGGAATTAATGAAACAATTCGATATCAGTTTCCCCAAACGGCAAACAGCCTCCACTTCACATCTAGTTCACATAGTGCCATCAATAATAATCTAACTCTGGCATATTCAGTGCAACTGATGTACACAAGGACAATTACAATTGTGTTTGGTTGGGATGAATGAAAATGGAAGAAATGGAATGAAATTGAAGTTTTGAGCTATACTTTGTGTGGTGGTTCACATTTTTTATTCGCCTCCATTCCATGCCTAACAACCTAAAGTATGAGGTCTAACCCCCCATTTTGAGAGAGAATGCTCCAATCCTTCTCATACCCATTTTCTTCACAATTCCTGTCACAACAAATTTGCACTCACTCATTTTTTTTTTTCCAAATCTTCCCTCAAACCTCCATTGTTTCCCATTAATTTTATTCATTACCTCCAATTCTCCCCAACCAAACACAACATAAATGGTTCTATTGCTAGTAATGACAGATTTCAATCTCCTCCAATATCATAAAAGTAACTGTCATATTGGGTAGGGGGCAATCAACTTACAAATAATGGTACACAGAGCGGTAGTGCATACTGCATAGTGCATACCATAAGGAATAATGCTACTTCTAAAGAAATAATCAGGTGTTATCAAATACTTTAAACTTACATTATCTTGATCAACTTCTTTTATGATGTCTTCGAGGTAAACATCAGTCATGTTATGTTCTGCACAAGCTTGCTGAAGCTCATCAACTGTAATATAACCACTGCTATCTTTGTCAAAATACTGAAATGCAGCCATGAGATGTTCCTCGCGCTCCAGTTTGTTCAGATGAATTGTTGCTGCAACAAACTCACCATAGTCTATACTTCCACTATTATCCACGTCAGCCTGAAAAGCATATCAAGTGTTCAGACAATTCACGATAATCAAGTATATACAGGAAAGGCATTCATAAGATCTCTATCGCCGAAAACTCCAAATACATTAGAGTTTTATAGGTTTGCAAAGAAAGGGCAGAACCCTCTATTAAGTTGCACACAAATGTCCTTGTTAATTAATAGTAATTCCATGCTCCATGAAATTTTAAAATTAGCAACATTAAAGGTTAAAAACACCTCAATAAATGAGCAATAAAGGAAGATACATCTTAACAATGCACTTTAGCAAGTCAACACAAAGCAAGACCTTCTGTCCAGATTGAAGAAGCTCTATAACACTGTAATTAAACAATCTACTTACTGCGTCCATAAGGTCACGTATCTCTGTATCCTTTAAGGTTGAACCGTATTTTCTCAAACCAACCTTGAGTTCATCAAATGTTATCGCACCACTGTTATCAGTGTCCATTGCCTTGAACATTTCTTTCAGACCAGCAATTTCCTCCTCTGACAAACTTTCAGCAATAACCTGCAGAGACAAAAGAAACAGATTAAGGCTTTTTCTGGTGCATAAATCAATTATTGAAAGAAAGGTTGTTACACTAGATGAAACAAGAAAATTTAGGTGTGCAAACTTGCACCATCACTATTCAGTCAAACAAATAGGCTAAATAAGAGGGAAACTCAGGCAAAATAGACTCAAGATACATGCATAGATTATAAGAGATTAGTTGAATATGTGGCATATCATATGAGCTACATTATCATTGCATTTGCTATAATCGTTTGTGTCTATCTACATACCCGTAAAGCCATCTTCTTCAACTTATTCATTGCAGAGAACTGTTTGAGACGAGAGAGTACAGCTGGATCCAGGGATCTATCAGGAGCAACTCCATTTTCACAAATCCAAGGATGACCTATATGATACTCAATCAATAAAACAAAAAATAATAAAGCAATGTATTTAATTTAAACCCTCCCCCTCCCAGTTTTCCATGAACCACACCAGATATGATGAATTAAACAATCGATAAACAAATACAGAAGTAATCTTAGAAAAACCCAATTTTGAATTCCTGTGAGGCAGCTCAACAGAAGAAGCTAGTACTAGTTAGGAATATCCTCAAGAAAAGAATAATTAACCAAAACATACAAAGTACATGAGCATGTCACGTCCTAACCATCTAGATCTAGTAATTGCATCTATGACAAGGTAGGATAAAGGTACCGTTGTTACTAAAACTAAGAGGAAATCCAAAACAAAAAATAGAAGCTGTCCATGAAATTTTCACAGAACAATGAGAAAACATCAGGTGGTACCCAAAGCAGTCCAGTGCAGAACACCTTGACACTTGCTGTGGTTCATAATAAGATGTATACGATGCAACAATGCCTTATATCAAATTTATACGTGACCACTGATTTTTTTCCATCAAACTTCATTCTTCAACTCATTACTCAGTGCATAGTAGATATCGTTAACTTGGCGTGATCAATTTTCTGCTAGTGCTTTTTGCCTAAGTATACTGGATTATTTGAGATTTAGATAGATCTAATGTACCAACAAAGATATTGTGCCTAAGTACTTAAATATCAGGAAATTGCCTAATAATCTCCAACCGTAGTATCTTTAATCAGGTTCCTAGATAAATTCCCCCAAATTCATTCGATTAAATCAATACAATATTAGATGTTTCCCATGCCATATAGTCTAAAACTCAACATTTCCAGACTCTGAATTTTGACAAATACAATATAACCAAAAATTACAAATTACTACCAACCATTTCTTAACGAATCAAGTGAATCATTTCTGTCAGGTTTATGAAAAAGAATCGAAAAATATGTCCATCTTATCTGCATCATGGTGTCACAGATAATTGCAAACAAAGAAATAAATTTTCAAATGTTGACCCTCATGAGCTAATCCTACTAAAAAATGACAAAGAAAAACATACATAAGACTTCAGGAGCAGTTAAGCGATCCGAAGGCCGTTTGCATAACATCTTCCTGATGAGATCCTTGGCACTATCTGAAATCAAAGGCCAAGGATCTGATTCAAAGTCTATGTGTCCCTTCAAAACCGAATCAAATATTCCCTGCTGAGTTTCTGGAAAGAGAAAGAAATCAATCTTTAGTTTATTGGTCATATGGTGATCCTGAATACTGTTTTGAATGCAATGCATACCAGCCCAGAATGGAGGAACACCACTTAGCAATATATACAATATAACCCCTGCGGTCCATACATCTGATTCTTTCCCATAGTGCTTCAAAAGCACCTCAGGTGCAACATAATACGGGCTTCCAACCACATCAGTAAAAATCTGACCTAAACACCATTTGTGTTGTATGGGTAAAATTAGAATAATAAAATGAAATTCATATGTGTATCAAACATTATACAATATCTGGATAATGCAATATAGCCTAAAAAATTATAATACGAGTAAAGTTCCCGCCATATACCTGGCTTGAAGAAAATTGAAAGTCCAAAATCAATTGCCTTGAGAGAGAAATCATCATCCTTGTTAACTAACAAGAAATTCTCTGGCTTTAAATCTCTATGCATAACCCCGAGTGAATGACATGCCTCAACAACACCTACTATAATTTTTGTTAGTCCAGCAGCCTTCCTCTCACTGTAGTGTCCCCTGTGAATGATCCTGTCAAACAATTCACCCCCGTTACAGAGCTCCATCACAATATGGACATACAAGTGGTCCTCATAGGCACCCTTGATGGTCACAATATTCGCGTGGCCAGCCAAGTGGTGCATTATCTGAATCTCCCTCCTAACATCCTCCACATCTTCTTTAGATAACAGCTTCCGCTTGGCAATAGATTTACAAGCGTATTCAATTCCTGTGGAATTCTCGGTGCATAAATAAGTAGTACCAAATTGGCCTTGGCCTAATTTACGTCCAAGCGTGTAAAGATCACGTATATTAGCAGTGGCATGACCTAAGACATAAGTTGGGTTGGCGCTACGGTTCATAGTGTTTTTTTTTTTGGGGCTAGCACGTGGTAAAGTATTATCTTGTTTTTTATTCTTATGGTTGGTAACAGGGGGCTTTGTTTCTATTCCAAATTCTTGAGCAACGAGTTGTTTAGCGTTTAAAGTAGTGGGCGAATAATCCGAAGAGGAGTTGTTAGAGGAGTCGTTGTTGTTGTCGTTGGAGGTGGAACGTCGGTGTCCTTGAGGCTGCTGAGGTAAGCCCTCCTGAAAACTTTGTACACTTAAAGAACCGCGGCATGTATTGCCCATGAAACAATCAGAAATCGTCCAGCAACAGATCCTTCCTCATCCAATGCCTTCTCCAAAACAATTCAGTTCACCTCAATTAATTACTCACCATACGAAAATAGAATATTTGTCATTAAAAAAAACAACTCCCACAAAAAAAAAAAGGTTTACGAATTTCGCATAACACAACATAGGAAATGTCGCATAGCATATCAATTCTCCTGTATCCAATCAACAAAAGTTCTTGAAAATATGTAAACTATACAAAGATTCAACCTTTACTATAAAATGTGCCTGCTTTAAGGAATTAATTACTATATAAAGATAAAATAATGAATAACTACACAAAGATTAAATCTTTATCATTAAATGTACATGTCTTGATAATTAGCTAAAAATATTTCACAAAAAGATTGAATCTTTCTTACATAAATACAAGCAAAATTTAAAACAAGCAGCTAGATCAGATCCATTAAGCTAGAAAAGAATGCAAGTATGTACATACAGAGAGAGAGGGAGAGAGAGAGAGAGAGAGAGAGAGAGAGAGAGGGGGAGAGAGAGGGAGGGAGAGAGGGGGAGAGAGAGAGAGAGAGAGGGGAGGGAGAGGGATCTAAAAGGTACCAGATTGATGAAAGAGTTGAAAAATGGAGAAAAAGTGAATGGAAAAGGTGACGTTGACGACGGTGATCGGAAGAAGTGGGTGGAAAATAAATGTATGTATATACAAATAAAAAAAAATGTAAGTATAGAGGAGGGAGGGGAGGAATATGCGGGATGAATGAATTGGATGAATGAAGGAATGTGTATTTTTTTGTAATGGCGCTGACCAAACACAGCCCAGCCTAACTCCGTACTTTCCCTTCTTCACTTTTATATCCTCATACTGCTTACATCATGTCTTGTCTTGTCTTGTCTTGTTTCCCAATAGTGACAAAAACAATATTTTCTTTTTTTAGTCAAATTGATAGAAAGATATTTTTCAAAATATTTTCAAAATTGATTGAATATTCTATTTATATCTATACTATACTATTATATTAAAGCTGAAATATTAAAAGTTTGTTGGTTTGGTTATCTTAATTATTAAAATAAATAATAACATAATATAATTAATGATAATTATCCGATTAACTTTTTTCCATTTACATTTAGTTAGATATTACCTTTTATAAATACCTAAAAACATTCGATTATTAATATATTCCTTTTTATAAACACCGTTACCTTTTTTATTTAAAACTAATCTTACAATTGTGATCATCTGTTTTTTATGTGCGCAGGTCAATTGTGATGCTACTATTTTCAGGAATGTTGGTGTCGACTGGATAACTAGGGAAACCTTTGTAATCATTTTTATTGTCAAGAATATTTATGTTCTATGTGTTAAGCAATCTGAAAACAAAACGGCTATTTGTTTAGCTCATTTTTTGTATCACAGTCAGGTTGTAGTTGACAATTCGGGGATTTGTTCCGGCTGGGTTTCGATGTTTTAGTATTAATAAAATCTTCTTGTTTGTCAAAAAAAAAAAAAAATCTTACAATCATTAATATATAGCCGAAAATATCACACCATATCTGGATAGCCCAAGTGGTAAAGGGTGTATCCTCTGTCGTCCCAGGTTGTGGGTTTGACTCTCGCTCATCCCGAGAATTATCTTAGAACGGATACTAAGTTGTAAGGCATCTAAGCCTAAATAGTCAAATATATATATATATATATATATATATATATATATATATATAAACCGAAAGATTGAAGGTTTGTCGGTTTGGTTTTCCTAATTATTTTGGTTTTCGGGTTGGTTATCCTAATTATTAAAGTAAATAATATAATAATTTAATTAATGGTAATTAGTCGATTGCCATTTTCATGTTTACTTTTAGTTGATATCATGTTTACTTTTAGTTAATATTACCTTTTATAAACAGTTAAAACATCAATTGTACCATATCTTCCAATCATCAATATTTCTTTTCTAATTAAAATACATTACATATTAATTTAAAACATAATTTGCAATCATTAATGCATACCCAAAAATATTACACCATATTACCGTTAGATTTTAGTAATTAATAAGAATCGTTAGAAATGTAATTATAGGGTATAATTTATGATTAAATTACTTTACTAAAAATTCAAGATTCAAATCGCGTTAACGACATATTTAACTATAAATTTTATAATATAAGTTTTAGATCATGCATATCATTATTTATATTTATATTAAATTATATTAAATTAATATTAAAATAATTATTAAAAATAATGATTACATTAAAACATAATTATAGCATAAAATAAAATTTATAACATATCTAAAGAAATTCGTGCGTTAAAGTTGAAACATTAAAAATTTTGTCGGTATGGTTATCCTAATTAAAAAATAAAAAATATATAATTAATAATGAGTAGTTGATTGCCTTTTCTAAATAAAATACAAAAGGATATTATCTTTTATTAATACCTAAAAATATTAATTGTACCATATTTTACAATCATTAATATTTCTTTTATAATCAAAACAAGTTGCCTTTTAATTTAAAATATAATCTTGCAATCATTAATACATACCCAAAAAGCAATCGTTAATAATAAAGAGACATGAGTATAATCATTTTTATTTTGGCTCAATGATTCAATAAGTTACTTTAAACATAATCTTGCATTCACTAATATATACCAAAAACTATCACATCATATATTTCAATTATTAATGTTATAGGGAGAAATTGGTATAACAATATTTTTGGAGGTTGCTGGAATCACGGAGAAAAATATAGATATTTTGCTAAGAACATGAAGAACACGGAAGGAGATTGATGATTTTTTGTGGCTGATCTTGTTTGTTGATTCATTGAATGTCAGAGAAAAACTGCTTATTCTCTCTTGCAGCCAACTGTCAATCCAATCCTAACAAGGTGCCTAAGTACCCTATTTATAGGGATCAAGCCATACGTAGTTCTTGGAGAAGAAGTTACCTAGACGGGCTAAGGTTTCTGTGGGCTCGTCTTGGCCCAAGTCCACTCACTTTTGGGCCGATGCTAATAGTCCATTAATTCTGCTCATGACCCATGGCCCAATAAAGGTTACCTATGGCTAACATGATGCTAGAATCACGAGGCCTCAATGGTGAGGCTAATGGAGAGCTCACGAGGGCCTCACATGCGTACCCCACTGGGATTAGTCATGCGATACAGACCCAAGTATGTTGATATGTACACTCATGCGTACCTCACTGGGCTTAGCTATGAGCTCTCATATCTACTCATGCGACCTCACTGGGCTTAGCTATGAGTCTTCATAATAAGAATATTCTAGGCCACACTGGACCTTGTAGAGAGATGAGGCAGGTGCGATCCCATACTAGGGACTTTGCTGGCGAACTCGACCGGTAGCTAGGGGTCGCTGTCTTCCATATTGTGCTGATAGTATATTGGACTAACTCCTGGTGGTGGGTTTTAGTAACCCAATCTTCATCTTAAGGCCCATTGTGAGTTGAGGACCATTATTTCAGCTTATTAGGCCTGCTTAGGGCTCATGCCAAAATTTGGGCATAACAACTACCCCCGAGTCCATATTGCCATTGAAAATGCGATGTGGAGTCAAAAACTGCTTTGTCAAAACTTCGATGCGAGGCCTGTGCTCGGTATAGATTGTTGTAGATGAAAGCATAACTAACGCAAGTGCCTTGGGATTGCATCGCGACCCCTATGAATTTGAATGGTTTTGAACAACTGTCGTGTCTCGATATCTGCTCCCAGCCGCTAAGATGATGACACGTGTTGTGTGTCTTTCAATTAATGTGAAGCCAAGTATATGTAAGTAATGGCGACCTCGAAGGGTCCTTCCAAGAGCAATGTGGTCCTGCAGGGACCTTGAGAGGCAACCCCAAAGGGCCTTGCAGTCATAAATTTCCCAAATTATCAGCTAAAACGTATCATCTTTTAAATTTTTTCCCAAATTAAATTTCATTTTTTTTAGAAATATCACGGGCAACATTAATATCTCATTTTCTAAAAACACTATGAGCAATTTTATTTAGTAAAATAACATAATTAAATTATAATTACTATAAACTACTCAATTACCTTTTTCACATAAATCATGTCACTTTTTTAATTTTCATGTTACCTTTCTATTTTCTCTAACTAAAATCTCTCTTTTTCAATTATATCAAAAGCGGTTCCATTTAATACAATAAACTAATAATGATATAACATTAATAATTAACCGATTACCTTTTTCAGCTAAAATGTATCAATTTTTTATATTTTCTAACTAAAATTCCTTTTTTAATAGAAATATCATGGACAATATTAATTTCTCCTTTTCTAAACACATTACGAGTACTTGTATTTAGTAAAATAACGCAATTAAATTATAATTACTATAAACTAATCAATTACCATTTTCACCTAGAACATATTATCTTTTTAATTTTTTCTAACTAAATCCTCTATTTTTCTAATCATATCACGGGCATTCTATTTAATAAAATAAAATAATAATTTTATAATTACTAACAATTAACCAATTACCTTTTTCAACTAAAACCTTTCATCTTTTCTATATTTTCTAAGTAAAATCCCTCCTTTTCTATAAATATCACGGTTAACATATGTATATTTATAATCAAATCATCTCATAAAAAAATTTAAGCCTCCAAAATTCATATTTTAAAAATAATAATTTAAATTAATGAAAAAATTTCATATAATATTGAAAAGAATCCGTACATCGCACGGGTTTTAAGCTAGTTCTATTATATTAAAGAACATCCGTGCATCGCACAGGCATATTACCTTTTCTATTTTTGAAGAACTAATCAATTTTCTTTTTCACGTAGAATGCATTATCTTTAATATTTTATCTAAATAAAATTTTTCCACTAATGAATTTTCTTTTCAGGTAAAACATGTTACCTTAACTATCTTTCAATAACTAATCAATTTCCTTTTTCACTTAGAATACATAATCTTTTATATTTTATCTAACTAAAATTTTTCCTTTTCTAAAAACACTATGAGCAATTCTATTTAATAAAATAAAATATTACAATTATAATTATTATTACTAATAATTAACCAATTGCCTTTTTCAGCTGAAATACGTTACCTTTTCTATTTTTTTATTTTTTTTCCAATAGAACCTATTCGGGTAGCTTTATTTAAGTAAAATAAAATAATAATATTATAATAACTAATAACTAACCGATTATTTTTTAGCTAAAATATATCATTTTTCTATATTTTCAAAGTAAAATCCATCATTTTCTAAAAATATCACGGACAACATATATATAATTATTATCATATCATATTATTTAATATTTTAAGCCTAAAAATTCATATCTTAAAATTTTTAATTCAAGTTTTTAAAAAAAATTCCATTATATTAAAGAACATCCGTGCATTGCACGGGTTTTAAGATAGTACTATTATATTGAAGTTGAAAGATTGAAAGTTTATCGATTTGGTTTTCGGTTTTGTTATTCTAATTATTAAAATAAATAATACCATATATAATTAATGGCAATTATCCGATTGCCTTTTTCCCATTTACTTTTAGTTAAAAATATTACCTTTTATAAACACCTAAAAACATCAATCGTACCATATCTTTCGACCACTAATATTTCCTTTCTAATTAAAATACGTTACCCTTTTTATTTAATACGAATCTTACAATCTTTAATATATACCCGAAAATATCACACCATATTTTCCAATTATTAATAAAATATATTAAAAATCCGTATACGTTGTTTATAATAAGAAAACGTTAGTGCAATCCATAAACATGAGTATATTAAATTATATTACATAAAAATTAAAAAATTATTAAAAATAATGATGATATAAAAACATAATTGTAATATTAAATAAATTTTATAACATAAGAAAGGAAACCCGTGCATCGCACGGGCATTGAAAGTTTGTCAGTTCGATTTTCGGCACGGTTATCCTAATTATTAAAATAAATTATAAAATAAGATAATTAATGATAATTAGCCTATTGCCTTTTTAATTAAAAGATGTTTAATTTTAATTGATGATGTTATCTTTTATAAACATCTAAAATATCGTATCTTTCAGAGAAAATGACCAAAATGACACAAAAAAAATACCCCATCTACCCAAAATAACCAATCGCGCGAACAGTGCCCAAAATAACCAGGGGGCTACGCAATTGCGGTCTGCATAGTCTGAGATACGCATTTCAGACTTGCGTATCATAAGTCACGCATCATGCAGATGCGTGATGATGATGCGTGATGATGTCTTGTGACGTCATTTTTGCAATCGCAGCTTCGATCGGCTTTCTTGCTCAAAATCGCCTCTACGATCGCCTCACTTCGTTCACCACAATCCGACAATGTCCACTGTTTCTGTGGGCATCAAAAGGAAGCCCACAGCTCCCTCTCCATTTTAATCCATTAATTTGTTGATTTTTGACCCCGCAGGGGCGTGTATGAACCCACCGGAAAGCAAATCGGAAAACGAGGTCATGTTTTGGGTCTTTTTAATCCGGCGAAACAAATGAAAAACGAATGGTATTGACATGTAGAGGGTGAAAAGGTGATCAATTTGATATATACACTAGTACAGACTGGACTTTTAGCGTCGTACTTTAGGCGTCGGTTCTACAGGAAAACGTCGCCTAAACATATATATATGCGTCGGGTGTTATCTTAACCAACGCTTAAAGTCATATAACCGACACCTATAACCTCAGACTGATCCTTTAGCGTCGCACTTAAAATAATAATAAAATATTGAATAATTTAAAATTTGATTTCACTCCCAGTACTCGGAATTTAACCAAATATTGACTAAGTTATGTAAAAATTGGGTTTCGAACGAAATCGGTATGACTCAGATCGGATCATACCCTAAAAACGAGGACTCAGAACGAGTACTCGGTCGATTAAGTGATTTTTAGAACAATGATTTATACAAATAAAACAACGTTTCATAAAAAATTATATTTAAATATATATTTTCATATTACACAAATATATAATATGTATTTATTCCTACTTATATATCCTGAACTATTATTTATGATAAAATTATATCCGGATCATGCTTCATTATGTAAATTATATTATTAAAAAATTATATTTTTATCTATGAAAATTTTTAAAAAATTAAAAATTTACATAATATGAATTAGTAAATATAAATCATTCAATTATAAAACTAAATTTAATTCTTAATCTTTCAAGTTACAGGTACGTACAACTGAGATAGACAATTGACAGCTTGTCCCTCTTTCCCCAATTCCAATTGACCGCTTATCCCTCTTTCCCCAATTCCAATTGCTCGCTGCCGTCACTGCTCAATTGCTCGCTAGCGGGTCTCTCTCCCTCTCGTATATACACGCAGGTACTACACTCTACTTCCCCCTACTCATTCATCTACAGGTTTGGCTTCCTTTCCCTCTCCCCTCCTTGAGTACTTCGTACCCTTTCTATATGAGTAATTCAATTCTTTCCTGAACTTATTACATGTTTATAACATGTTTTCTTGATTATGTATTCGTGTGTTTGTTGTTTGTTATATATATATATATATATATATATATATATATATATATATATATATATATATATATATATATATATATATATATATATATATATATATATGTTTTGCAGCACAAGTTAAATTTTAGTTCAATCTTTGGGTTTCTGCACTTTTATATGTATGTAAAGTTTCTATTTTTAATCTTGTTTCTTGATGGGTATGTGACCTTTATAAATTTATATTATTTGCATTTACTAAGAAACCCAATATAATTTTTTAATGGGTTTTTCTTGTTTTGTTTCAAGATTCTGGGCTTCTTCAGTGAGTGATAGTTGTGGGGGTTTTGCCTTTTTTTTTATGTCTCTGTCTAAGGTCTGCTATATAAGGTCGGTCCAGGTAGGTGTTGATGTAATTAATGTTGATAGAAGCGCGAAAGATTAATTTTTCTAAAGATGTGCTACAGAAATTAATATAGGTGCAACAAATATCATGAAATTTGAACGCAAAGTCAGGGAAGTCCATATAAAAAAATTGAGTCTTTAGAAAAAATATTGATTTCATAATTTTAAAACTCAAATTGAGGTATAGAAATGTAAAGGGAGCTAGCACTTACCTTTCTTCAGATAGAGCGGTTGCAAGCAAGAGTTATAAAACATTAAAAAATTAAAAAAAAAGCTATTTATAGATTAAGTTGTTGTATATCGCCTTAACCGTTATCGAAATTCTCAATCATATATTTTGTAGAAATATAACATGGATCGTCATACATGGATGTACAAAATATCACGTGCAACACAAGAGTATGTTGATGGAGTTGACGGGTTCATTGAATGTGCTAAGAAAAATCTAGAGAAGAAAATAAGGGAAAGGGGAAAAGAAGATAGAATCACATGTCCATGTCGTGATTGTTATAATTTAAAAAAGTATCCTAGTGATGTGACAGTGCGTGACCATCTATTTCGTGGTGGTTTTATGGCTGATTACACTAAGTGGATTTGGCATGGTGATAAGTGGATTTTATATCCACTTGGAGCGTTCCATATCGGCTTAAATTGATTCACTTGGCCTCAAGTTTGTTGTATTTTTGATGTGTTTTGTGTAGTTGTGCAGGATTGCAATTATCGGCTAGGAGTGGTGGTTTCATTGGTCTTGGAGTTGAAATTGAGCAATGGAATGAAGGATGGCGTATTCCCATAGGCTACCATGAAGATCATAACGCTCAAGAATTGAAGAACGGGAAGTGACGGAAGAATCGGAAGAGGAAATGGATGAGAAATGAGCAAATTGTGGAAAATTCGGATTCCCGGGTATGTTGCACAGTCTCCACTGTTTTGGCCATATCTGGAGTTCTACAAGTCCATTTGAGGCCCGTAAACAGTCGCTGGAAAGGTCGGAAGAAGACGAATCTGTTTTAAGCAAAATCAAAACTCTGGGCAGTTTGAGCAGCGCAGGCATCGCCCATACAGTGCAGGCAGCGCTCAAGAACAGATATCACAGCGCAGGCTGCGCCCAAACCAGCGCTGGCAGCGCCCGGAATTACTGAAAAATCCTGTTTTTGCCATAATTCGAATTTAACTTATATTTTTAGGTATTTTCTTGCTGGACAAGATATCTAGGGCCTATTTAAACACATTGTATCATTGTAATTACTTATGAATAACTTAGAATAAACACAGAGGGAGAAGAGAGAGACTTGGAGAAGGATTCCCAACGCTCGTGACAAACAACGGAGATCTAGATCTACATCTTTTCATCCTTCTATTAGGCGATACTCTGGATTTTGGATTTGATTTCTTAAACCTTTATTCTAGCATTATTATATTCATTCGGTCTTTGTTTATTATCATGGTTTCATCAGATCCCATGATGACGAGCGGTTCGATTATGAACTAATCGTTGTCATGGGATTCTAACGGATTTATTTATGGAGCTTAGTAGTTTGATTGCTTTAAAGATTTGTGTGTGATGAATTCTTGATATCCTCGTATGGTTAATCTTAATGCTTTTAGATGCGTAGCTAACATCTAAATTGAATTGTTAATCTCTTGCGAAACGAGAGTGGATCTTGAGATTTAGAACTTGCCATGCTAGCATAGGATAGGTTGATGTTTTAGCGTCATGATTTGTAGCATAAATAGAGATATATTATGCTGCCCTATGTGATCATATTGGATAACTTGTTCTTAAATCGTTATGTTTTCAAATCTTATAGAGATATAGGGTCTAAGCATAATTGGTGTCTATTCATCTTCTATCTCTTTGTGGATGTATGAGTAGTTTGGTATTCGTATACTGAGAGGTAGCGTGTACTTGTTCCGTGTTGTCCGATCAGATATCATAACTATCACATGCATTGATTAAAGGCATCAACTCTAAGCGAAGTATTTAATGAAGTTAGGATCTCATGTTTTCTCTCACATAAGTAAATCGATTTCAATTCTCATTAGTTAATTAATTCTTAGTTTAATAATTTGTTTTTTAGTTAATTTTAGATAATCAAAACCCAATTTTATCAATTGTCTTAGCAGTGAGTAAAAACCACACATTGTTGCATAGGTACATTAACGGAATTGAAACCTAAACCAGATCTCTGTGGGAACGAACTCAACTTTATTCTATATTACTTGTGACCACGTACGCTTGCGTGTTTAGTGCAAACAAGTTTTTGGCGCTGTTGCCGGGGATCATCGGTGTTTTATATTTAGTTTATGTGCTTGTCATCAGTGGTCATTAAAGTTCACTTACTTGGATTGTTTCTTATGTAGTTGTTTGTTTCTTGGTGTTTCAGGTAGCAATGGGAGAACCAGGAACAGCAGTTAATGCTTTGAAGGACTATTCTCAGCCAAAAATCAATGACATACAATCTAGTATTGTCAGGCCAGCTATTGCAGCTAACAACTTTGAGATCAAGCCTGGCACTATTCATATGGTACAGAATTCGGTTCAGTTTGGGGGTGCTCCAACGAAAGATCCCAACATGCACATCCTGGACTTTATCGAGATCTGTGACACTTTCAAGTTCAATGGTGTGTCGGAAGATGCTGTCAAACTGAGACTATTCCCATTCTCTTTGAGGGATAAAGCTAAGGGTTGGTTACACTCTCTACCAACCGGTTCTATTACTACTTGGGAGGATCTTGCTCAGAAATTTCTTATGAAATTCATCCCCATGGCTAAAACTGCAGCAATCAGGAACGCTCTTACTCAGCTTGCACAATAGTCTGGAGAATCTTTGTGTGAAGCTTGGGAATGCTACAAGGAGATGCTTCAAAAGTGTCCTCATCATGGAATGCCTGATTGGATGGTAATTAATGGTTTCTACAATGGGGTGGGAGCACAATCTAGACCTTTGCTAGATGCAGCATCAGGTGGAGCTTTGTGGGCAAAGAGCTATGAGGAGGCTTATGAGCTAATTTAGACGATGGCTGCTAATGAATATCAGAATCCAACTCAAAGACTATCTCAAGGCAAAGTAGCAGGAATTCTTGAAGTTGATGCAGCTACAGCTATTGCAGCTCAGTTGAAGGCTTTGACTATGAAGGTGGATTCTCTCACCAATTATGGAGTTCGACAGGTTGCAAGTATTTGTGAGTTATGTGCGGGCGCACATGAGATGAATCAGTATGCTATCTCTTCTGAATCGGCACAGTTTGTGAGCAACTTCCAGCACCCTTCGCAACCAGCTCCAACCACCTATCATCCCAATTTTAGCTGGAACAACACTCAAGGTATGCAGCAACCACACCCTTATCATCAGTTTCCAGGCCAGCAATATGGAGCTAAGCCGTTCAATCAAGGCTATCAGCAGCAGTATGCTCCAAGGCAACAATTCCAACCTCCGGGATTTCAGCAATAGGCTCATAGGAATGCTGGTCAAGCTTCGAATGAAAAATCTGAATTGGATGAATTGAGGTTGATGGTTAAAAGCCAGGCGGTATCTCTCAAGACGTTGGAGAATCAGATAGGGCTTGCAAGCGCCTTACTTAACAGACCACAGGGATCTTTTCCTAGTGATACGGAGGTTAATCCAGGAAAGAGGAAAGTCCATGAGCAGGTGAAGGCAGTGACTTTGAGATCCAGAAAGGTTACAACGAAGCAGAAATCAGCAGCTAAGGAAGATGAAAAAGTTCAGAATCAGGAATTTGAAAAATCTGCATTGCCAGAAATTGAAAAATCTAACTTGGTGGCTGATCAGTTGAATGGTGAAATGGAAAAGAGTAAGAAGTCTGCTGAAAAGCCTATTCCGGAGCAGTCTATAAAGAGCAATCGAATATATCCTCCTCCTCCATATCCTCAACGCTTGCAGAAAAGTCAAGAAAATCAATTTCAGAAAATTTTGGACGTCTTCAAGAAATTGTCCATTAATATTCCTTTTGCGGAAGCTCTTGAACAGATGCCGATCTATTCAAAGTTCATGAAAGGTATTCTCTCACGAAAGTTGAAGCTCGAGGAATTAGAGACCGTTGCTCTAACGGAGGAGTGTAGTGCCGTGCTGCAGCAAAAGTTGCCTCCGAAGCTTAAAGATCCGGGAAGTTTCACCATCCCGTGCACAATTGGCAACTTATCTTTCAACAAGTGTTTGTGCGACTTGGGAGCTAGCATCAATCTTATGCCTTTGTCAGTGTTCATGCAACTTGGTCTACCGAATCCGAAGCCTATCAACATCTCTTTGCAGTTTGCCGATCGGTCAATCACTCATCCTAGAGGCATAGTGGAGGATGTCTTGGTGAAAGTTGATAAACTCATCTTCCCTGCTGATTTTGTTATCTTGAATTTCGAGGAAGATAAGAAAATTCCCATAATCTTGGGAAGACCATTCTTGGCTACGGGTAGGACCTTGATCGATGTTCAGAAAGGGGAACTCACCATGAGGGTGCAAGACCAGAATGTCACTTTCAACGTGTTCAATGCAATGAAGCTTCCAACAGATGAAGATGAATGCTTTAAGGTGGATTTTATCGATTCTGCAGTTACTACGGAAATTGAGCACTTTCTTAAGTCAGATTCTTTGGAGAGAGGCTTAGTTGGGGATTCTGATATTGAAGATGAGGAACTAGGCGTGGCTGATCTTTGGGATTCTCAGGTGCTGATTGATGAGGTGGTTTCATGGTCAAATCTTGAGGATAGTGCAATTGAGTCTTTTCTTGAGAAAGATGTTTTGATTGAGGGTAATAAAGATCTTCATGAGTTGTATAGGAATTTCACTTCTGATGAGATGTTGGAGGAATTGAATGCTATTTGTGCTAAGCATGGAACTTACGAAAAGAGTCAGCTTGAGGATAGTTCTTTTGATCCTAAGTCTGTTGTTAAGACTTCTGTTGGTGAACCACCCACTTCCGTTCCTAATCCATTTATTTCCACTCTTGGTCAGTCATTGGTAGTTAATCATCATGTTGAAGAAGCTTCCAAACTCGAGCTTAGACCACCAGATCACCTGAGGTATGTATATTCGGGCCAATCATCTGCTTTGCCTATTATTATTGTTACTAACTTGTCAGGTAATGAAGAGAAAAATGTTACTGACACTTTTGAGGAGCAAAAGAAGGCTGAAACTTGTCATCAAGGCTGTAGCTCCGGAAAGGATAATTAAATGGCCATATAGAGATACGGTGTAGAAATTTTCAAGAGAAATACTCCATTGTCATGTCTAGCTAAAGACTTTAAACAAAGGCGCTTCGTGGGAGGCAACCCACGTGTTTCGGTAGGATTAGGTATGTTTCTTACTATCCCTTGTATTACCTTCCATTCAATGGGGACATTGAATATTTTAAGTTTGGGGGTGGTTTGGGGATATGTAGTGTGTGGTAGTTGTTCCTGTCATTGTGTTCATATAGATATCATATTCTGCATGTTAGTCTAATTCATTCATGTTTTGTTCGTATTTTTGCATGTTTGTTTCATGTAGGACACTCTGTTATTTTTTTGTGTTTTGCCATGTGAGTCCGTTTTAGTTGCATTTTCATAGCATATTTCATGATCCCTTAGGATGAGCTAATTCTGATTGGTAGGTCGATGTCTAATTGAGTGTGGTATTGATGAATAGAGGGTTGATTTAAGTTCTTATGAAATTGACTTGCATGCTTCAGAAACAAAATTCTTACACAGTCTCATCATTTGCTTTTGGGCTAGGTTGAGGTCATGCTTGTTTGGTAGCTTTGAAATTTAATCACTTGTTTATATTTAGAATTTTTGTTATTCCCTTGATGGCGTAGGAATACTAAAGTCTAAGTTTGGGGGAAAACATGGATTTCATGCTAATTGTTAATAGATGTCAATAATGGCTAGGCGTCAAATGGCTAGTAGCCGGCTCATATTTGTATGAGTAGTCTAGGGTTGGAATTGAGAATTCTCATTCCAGATTGCATATATAAATATATATATATATATATATATATATATATATATATATATATATTCTTAAAAAAAAGTCAAGGAAAAAAAAAGTTATGTGAATTGTTTAATTGTTTAAATGCAAAATTAACCAGGGTGAGCTCTTTAATACTCGAGCAATTAAGTTCGCGGGGACTTTGTGCCTAGTGACCTAAGGCTTTTATAGTCTGGGATCCACTAACCTAACGCTCGCTACATGGGTATTATTGTATAAGCCTTTAGGGGTCTCATCCATTGCACGGTTAAATAAGCATGCATTGTTGTGTATATTACTATGTGTCGTAGTTGTTACTAATAAAGAATGAATTCCTGTCTAACACAAATGATGATGGAGGTGTTTCTTAGGTTATGAAGTGTTTACAGTCTATTCTATTTATAAACTTGTGATTGTCTTGGCGAAGAATAGGTATGATTTTGATCTAGTTTTAGGAGTATATCTGATGAGCATTGCACACACGCACGTTTCTGTCATGTATTGTTACGGTGACTTAGTCGAGCTCTATTTGGATTTAGTTGCATTCTTTGAGATATTTGCTTGCTAGTTGGTTTTGGTTAGTTCGAGGGGATCGTTGCATTTTCATATTAGTTGCATTCATGCATTGCATTGTTTAGTTGGATGGATTTTGTGGGTACATTCGCTATAGGCCCTCACGAGACCTTACTCGTCCACTAGGGCTACCTAGGGGTTTAAAGGGCTTGTTGCATATGCCAAATGCAACCGTGATCACCTACGGAAGTGGTACTAATTAGTTAGTGTCTAGTTGTTTATGCTTGCGGACAAGCATCGGTTTAAGTTTGGGGGTGTGATAAGTGGATTTTATATCCACTTGGAGCGTTCCATATCGGCTTAAATTGATTCACTTGGCCTCAAGTTTGTTGTATTTTTGATGTGTTTTGTGTAGTTGTGCAGGATTGCAATTATCGGCTAGGAGTGGTGGTTTCATTAGTCTTGGAGTTTGTTTATGCTTGCGGACAAGCATCAGTTTAAGTTTGGGGGTGTGATAAGTGGATTTTATATCCACTTGGAGCGTTCCATATCGGCTTAAATTGATTCACTTGGCCTCAAGTTTATTGTATTTTTTATGTGTTTTGTGTAATTATGCAGGATTGCAATTATCGGCTAGGAGTGGTGATTTCATTAGTCTTAGAGTTGAAATTGAGCAATGGAATGAAGGATGGCGTATTCCCATAGGCTACCATGAAGATCATAACGCTCAAGAATTAAAGAACGGGAAGTGGCGGAAGAAACGGAAGAGGAAACGGAGGAGAAATGAGCAAATTGTGGAAAATTCGGATTCCTGGGTAGGTTGCGCAGTCTCCACTGTTTTGGCCATATCTGGAGTTCTACAAGTCCGTTTGAGGCCCGTAAGCAATCGTTGGAAAGCTCGGAAGAAGAAGAATCTATTTTAAGCAAAATCAAAACTCTGGGCAGTTTGAACAGCGCAGGCAGCGCCCATACAACGCAGGCAGCACTCCAGAACAGATATCACAGCGCAGGCTGCGCCAAAACCAGCGCTGGCAGCGCCCGGAATTACTGAAAAATCCTGTTTTTGCCATAATTCGAATTTAAGTTATATTTTTAGGTATTTTCTTGCTGGACAAGATATCTAGGGCCTATTTAAACACATTGTATCATTGTAATTACTTATGAATAACTTAGAATAAACACAGAGGGAGAAGAGAGAGACTTGGAGAAGGATTCCCAATGCTTGTGACAAGCAACGGAGATCTAGATCTACATCTTTTCATCCTTCTATTAGGCGATACTCTGGATTTTGGATTTGTTTTCTTAAACCTTTATTTTAGAATTATTATATTCATTCGATCTTTGTTTATTATCATGGTTTCATCAAATCCCATGATGACGAGCGGTTCGATTATGAACTAATCGTTGTCATGGGATTCTAATGGATTTATTTATGGAGCTTAGTAGTTTGATTGCTTTAAAGATTTGTGTGTGATGAATTCTTGATATCCTCGTATGGTTAATCTTAATGCTTTTAGATGCGTAGCTAACATCTAAATTGAATTATTAATCTCTTGCAAAACGGGAGTGGATCTTGAGATTTAGAACTTGCCATGCTAGCATAGGATAGGTTGATGTTTTAACGTCATGATTTGTATCATAAATAGAGATATATTTTGCTGCCCTATGTGATCATATTGGATAACTTGTTCTTAAATCGTTATGTTTTCAAATCTTAAAGAAATATAGGGTCTAAGCATAATTGGTGTCTATTCATCTTCTATCTCTTTGTGGATGTATGAGTAGTTTGGTATTCGTATACTGAGAGGTAGCGTGTACTTGTTCCGTATTGTCCGATCAGATATCATAACCATCACATGCATTGATTAAAGGCATCAACTCTAAGCGAAGTATTTAATGAAGTTAGGATCCCATGTTTTCTCTCACATAAGTAAATCGATTTCAATTCTCATTAGTTAATTAATTCTTAGTTTAATAATTTGTTCTATAGTTAATTTAAGTAATCAAAATCCAATTTTATCAATTGTCTTAGCAGTGAGTAAAAACCATACATTGTAGCATAGGTACATTAACTGAATTGAAACCTAAACCAGATCTCTGTGGGAACGAACTCAACTTTATTCTATATTACTTGTGACCACGTACGCTTGCGTGTTTAGTGCAAACACATGGTGAAGGAATACATTCTGAAAATACAAAGACATCTGATGGCAATTTTGGAAGTGAAGGAGATAGTATGCCTACCAATAAAGAAGATAATGCAGAAAATGATAGGATTGATGAGATGATCCAAGATGTTGAAGATCTTCTAATGCAACAACCAAAAATTCTTGAGAACTTGTTTGGCAATTC
This sequence comes from Saposhnikovia divaricata, assembly GCA_036435485.1. Taxonomy (NCBI): domain Eukaryota; kingdom Viridiplantae; phylum Streptophyta; class Magnoliopsida; order Apiales; family Apiaceae; genus Saposhnikovia; species Saposhnikovia divaricata. The sequence goes on along the minus strand of CM071595.1, from coordinate 48,275,008 downwards.
TAAAAAACTTCTCTATCCAGGGTGTAACGATCAGTTTACTAGGCTGTCAACAACCTTGAAGTTATGTAAACTCAAAGTGAAGAACGGGTGGAGTGACAAAAGTTTCACAGAAATGCTAAAGCTTCTAGCAGACATACTTCCTCTAAATAACGAGATTCACACTTCCACTTATGAGGCGAAGAAGATACTGTGTCCCATGGGTATGAATGTAAAAAAAATACATGTATATCCTAATGATTGTGTGTTGTTTCGAAATGAGCATGAACATCTACAAACATGTCCAAAGTGCGGAGCCTCTAGGTACAAGCGGGAGGGAAATAATTCTTCTACAAATGACAAGAAAAGGCCTCCTATCAAGGTGTTACGGCATTTACCTATAGTGGAACGGTTCAAACGCCTCTTTGCAAATGTCAATGATGCAAAGCTTATGAGGTGGCATGTGGAAGGGAGAAAATTATATGGGATGCTCAGACACCCCGGTGACTCTCCACAGTGGAGAACCATTGACGAAAAGTTCCCGGAATTTGGTGGAGAAGTTAGAAATCTACGACTTGGGCTTTGTGCGGATGGCATGAATCCGTATCGCACTCTAAGCTCTCAACATAGCACTTGGCCAGTTCTTATAACAATTTATAACTTGCCTCCTTGGTTATACATGAAGCGTAAGTATATCATGTTGACACTGCTAATCCCTGGTCCTAAAGAACCCGGAAATAACATAGATGTTTATCTTCAGCCACTTATTGAAGATCTAAAGTTATTGTGGGATCATGGTGAGAGGATATATGATGCATATAGCCAAAAAAATTTCAATTTACGTGCTATGATTTTTTGCACCATAAGCGATTTTCCCGGCTATGGAAACCTTTCAGGGTATACTATCAAAGGAGCTAAAGCATGCCCGATTTGTGAAGATGCTACAATTGACCTTCGTCTAAAAAATTACTCAAGAAATCACCAAGAAAGTTGAGAACCAGTTCGAGGAAAAGATGAATGAAATGATGACTTCAAAACTTGAAGGTATCTTCAATCACCTAAAGTAGATGGGTGTGTCACTCCCGGATGACATTGGTACACCGAAAAATGAAATTGTTCGAAGCAGTTGCCAATCAGTGGATCGGGAAGATCATTTTTCAGAACTGAAGGTAATTTTGTATATTTTTTCTTATTAAGTATGTGCATATGTCTCTGCATATTTCTCAGATATGACATAGTTTACATTTATATGTCACTACAGAGCATGCTGCTATAAGGGTTCCAAGTAGGCATCCCCTTAATGTCTAACAATCTGCGTAGTTGTTGTGGGATCTGTTCCTGTAATGATACATCAGCCAGCTGTTATTGTCTTCTTTCATATGCAAAGAGGCTGCTATATAGATCTTTAAGTGGTAGTTTTGTTCCCATGTCTCATCTAGGAAGCATAATAATTATATTTAAGTTGCTCGGATGGCCTAGACTGATTCAGCTGCCAGCCCAGTTAATTACTGAAAACTGGTTTTTTAATGTACACAGCATGGTTTTGCTTATATGCTGCTAATGCCTAAGTTGGCATCTAGGTCATTATGTGGGGACTCTGATTGTCCTTAATAAGTACAATACTGAAGACAAGTTAGAGATAAGTACAACGAAATTTTAGAAAAGTCGACACTATTGTTGTGATGAGCTAAATTAGATTTGTTTTATACAGTAAAAAAATATTATTACAATTAGAATATATTTGATTTTATTTTTCAAAATTCCACATCAAATTCTTAAGATTAAACTACTAGAGAAATAAATACTCCGCTCATAGTCATTGTATATATATTTCCTCGTACAACTTGTCAGCTCTTCTGTTTCGCTTGAAACACTTGAGCTTGTGTCTGCAAGTAATGAGCATGTGCTCTGGTAAACTCAAAGTATGTGTAAAGTTACTTTAATTTTCATCTCTTTTATTAGTATTTTGTTTGGTAGAGCAGGTTTTGAACTTTTTATATAATTTATGATGCAGATTCCAACTCTCTGTAGTATTTTTGTGATACACTTAGAGAAAGGAAGAGTTATTGTGGCAAGGGAAACTGTTTTCCCATCAAATAGTCAAGGGGGTAATATGCTTCATAATAATCCGATTGCGCCTCATAATGTCAAAGTATCAGTTGATGATGTTGTACCTGAATATCAACTTACTGCACTTCCTGTGCCATGTGATGAGCATGAGACAGTAGGAAATGCAGCAGGTAGCTTTGTTCAATGGCCGAAGGACCTTGTGATGTTAGGGCAGGTATATCTTGTGAGGTTCAATTGTCTAAGTAATTTTTAGTCATTAAATTGTAATATACTATGTCTCTAACCATCTTTTTTAGGATCCTATATCATTGGAGAAGAAAAAAATCCATGAAATTACCCCCAAAAGTAAGCCAAAAAACGTTGAAAGTAAAGGTTCAGTGACTCCAGCGAAGAAAATCCATGCAACCCATGAAGACATAAATACAAGCGAGCATTGTCGATCATTACGTTTCTTGCTTAATAGGATGCCCTCTGATAAAAAAGATGACGTCTTTAAGTTTGAAGAAAATGGAAAAGATCCGATATATGTCGGGCATGACGACGTCGATCAGTTTCTGAAAATGAATTGCTTAAACATGCCCATTCTGGAAATATTTAACAAGTAAGATTTAGTTTCTTTTCCTTAATTTATTTTACAATATTTCAACACATGCTTATTGTAATGAGTAATTTTTGTAGGTATTTTAGCACGTTTTGAAATCAATTGAAGGAAAATACATTTGTATTCATGTTGCCATCTAAATTAGCAATAAGGCATAATCGTGACTATGAAGGTCAACAAGAAGCAACTGAGTACTTGACAGATTTTTTGGTTGCCAATAAAAAGAAGCGTTTTATCCTAGCACCTTACATCCAAGAGTAAGAACACAACAAGTTTCTAATAGTAATTATATTGTTATTATAATCCAACGTATGTATTATACATGTCTGTATCATTGTAGCGAGCATTGGATGTTGCTCTTTTTTTTTATCTCCATGAAAGTGCTATCTACGTGTTTGATTCAATGAAAAAAGAAAGGAAAATACACTTGACAACACCTGTACGAACGTAAGTTAAATTTGGATTCAAATTTCGCGTAGTGTATTGTACGTATCCTAATTTAGTAAGGAATGTGATGACATATACTTATTTCACAGGGCCTTTAAATTGTACATACCTCAAGGTGGATTGAAGAATAATAGAAAAGAATTTCTTTGGTATCATTCCTAGGTTCAGGTATAACTTGTTTTCACAATTATTATTTTTTTAAACTTGTAGTGAATAAATCTTATTGGTTTATGTGTAGTGTCCTCAACAAGAAGGAGGCACCGAGTGTGGTTATTTTGTTATGAGGTACATGCCTGACATAGTGAAGCTTTATCAAAAAAATCCTAACGTGGATTGGAAAGTGGTATGAGAGACAACTAAAATATTGTTTAGTGATATATCGAGTCATGAATTTTTTTAAATATTTTATCTTTTATATTTGGTAGGCTTTCGGTTCAAGAAGCTATACCAAAAAAGAAATCAAAGAGATTCGGGAGCTTTGGGCAAAATTTTTTACTCTAGAATGTCTATGATCAGGTACGGTCGTCACTTTTACATGATATGTTATTATAATTTGAAAGTTGTATTAATTCAACAATTTGTAAGTGTGTGGCAAAACTCTCGAGTGACTGAGTGAAACTATTTTACATATATATTATGTTATGATCAGTGGATAAGACAATAGGTTAACATGAGATTACACCACATTCGAGCGTGGAAATGACGAGAAAGAGCTTTTATACTTTCTTTCTTATATACATAGTAGGAAACCTTTATATATTAGAGCTTTTATACTTTCTTTCTTATATACATAGTAGGAAACCTTTATTCTGTAGTTTGTTTATTGGAAGAACTGATTGGAATCTTGATATCCTTTATATGGTGAGTATGAGAAACTGAGGAAAAAAATTTGAGAGTGAATAATTTCTAAGTGTCAAATACATTGTTATTGACTTTTTTAAAGATTGTAGGGTTCCTGCTACCAGTTGTTATTTGAACTTACAAATAAAACACTGTTATAAACAATTATATAATGTTTTGAAAGAATATTAAAAACATAAGCTACAGACAATAGGCTGAATATCTAAGAATTATTAGTGCAAGTCCACCATCCTAATAGTTCAAAAATAAACTGAGAATCTGATATGACAAAATGTAGGGACTATGCTCATATCAAATGAAAAGAGATGCTTCAACTAAGGATAGACAGTAAAACTACTGGAAAAGAATTTGATTGGGATGTTCTATTTAATTAAAGGCGTAGAATCACTATCTAACATTTTGCAATAAAAGTTAATATAGGTTATAACTAAGATCGACGGGAGATCTAAGTTCAAAGCATTAAAACTCTACTCAAAAAACAAGTTCTAGAAAAATGACTTACTCGAAAAGTCAACACAAAAACTTACATGTTAACCTAAACCTGGCCCTTTCGAAAAAGTTGTGCCAGCTGAAGGTCTCCTCTCAAGTGCCCTGGATTTACCGAGAGCCTTTGAAACTCTGGCCCTTTTGAAAAACTCTGGATTTGCGCAGCACAGTGGATAAAATTTGTTAAATGTTAAAATGCAGTTATGTTATATAAAACTATTTTACATATATATTATGTTATGATCTGCATACTATGCTGACATTTCTTGAGTTGAAATTTAAATTTCTACTGATTTGTTTAGGGAAGTCAGTATATTATTATGTGATAATGTAGGCCGAGAGGAGAACTGGATTTTGAATTTTCTTAACTATTTTTGCTGCTACTTTGCTTTATTTACATTCATGTATGAATTATACTAACCTGATTACTTAAATGACTTTAAATGTGATAATGTATGAATTTACATCTGTAGCTAGATAATAGCCTCCCAATCTATTGCATTTTCTGAGCATTCATTGTCTTCACATGTTTTTTCTTTGTAGGAACAGGCTTCTGTTTGAGGCTTCGAACCCTGCCCAACTATCATTTTATTTGCTTGCTTCATTTACATAAGCTGCTTTATTAGTCAAGAAACGCATGGAGGAAGTATAAGAAACGCGCTTGAAGATTTCAACGAAGTGCAAAAAACTGAAGTATTAGAAATTTTATGTTGGACGAGCTTTGACATGATTAATTTAATTTTGTGAGGGAAATAGAGTATTAGAAAGAATGTTTGTTAGTATTTGTAAATGCATTTTTTGTTTTAATTGTAGACAATATAACATTAAATCTTGTAAATTATTTTAATTAAATTCCTGATCGAATTTGTGGTATGATTTTATTTTTTGTTGTATTAGTTGCTGTCAGTATTGGTACACATGTAAGCAGGTTCATTACGAAAAAAAAATAAAAAATTCAAAAATGATTTTAGGCGTCGGTTGTGACGTGGGCGACGCTAAAAACATCACACTAAATTCGTCGGCATTTTCAAAAAATCGACTCAATTTGAAGACAATAAGCGTCGGCACTTTGAAAAATCGATGTTAAAAATTTTTCAAAAAATGCTTTTAGGCGTTGGTTGTCAGAAAGGTGATGCAGAAAAAATATACTTTATGCGTCGGCATTTTTAAAAAACGGACGCTGTTTGATAGACTATATGCGTCGGTTCTTTGGAAGACCGACGATTAAAATTGGCATTAAAGCGTCGGTTGGTTGGCCTAAAGCGTCGTTTATTTAATCGCCACTAAATAACTTTTAGCGTCGCCCAATTGACCGACGCCATAGACCTATACCTATAGCGTCTCCTACATGTACTACGCCTGTTAACCGACGCCTTAGACCTTTTGACCGACGCTAAAAGTTCAGTCTGTACTAGTGATAGTATGGTAGTGAAAGATTGCTGGAAAGGGGTGTAAAATGTGGTCGAATTTTTGGACGAAAAACGAGTCCGGCGGCGTCCCGAAGGAGACGATGAACAGTGCCTAATACGCATGTTCTACATGCACATCCCAGCCCACGTATTCTGAACATGCGTATCCCAAGCCCTGTTCCACACGCCTATGCCTCACTTTTACAAACTCCACGCATTCATATAATGCGTATATGTCCTATACATGTACGCACAACTCAAATGCGCAGTCGGCTGATTATTTTTGTCAGCTTTTCCGCCCTTCATTATTTTGGGCAACCCATTTTAAATTTTGGTTATTTAGGGCTTTCACCCTATCTTTCAATCAGTAATATTTTTTCTAATTAAAACACGTTAACTTTTAATTTAAAAGCAATAATTAAAATATCCCCAAAAATATCACACCATATCTTTTAATCACTAACAAAATATAATAGAAATCCGTATACAACGAATAATGACCATTAGATATTTAGTAAAAAATTAGAATCGTTAGATCTAATGGGTAGATATATCATATGATTAAATTAATTTACTAAAATTTCAAGATTTGAATTTCGTCAATGCCATGTTTATTTTAAATCATGCATATCATTAATAAAATTTATTATTAAATTAGTTAAATTAAAATGAAAATAAATTATTGAAAATAATGATTGTATAAAAATATAATTGTAAAATTAAATTAAATTTATTACATAATAAAATAAATTCGTGCATCGCACGAGTTATAAGCTAGTATAGTATAAGAATATTTAATTCAATAATACTCCATCCGTCCCAATTTACATGCCCCTTTTGATTTTTAGTGGTCAAATTGACAAATTTTGACTAAACATTAGAACTTATTCAATTATTATTTTTAAAAATCGAAATTTATGTTTTAAAATAGATCATGTGTATTTTTAATGATTTTTTTTATTTTCTCAATTTTATAATACATATAAATTTCAGTCAAATTTTGATTAATTTGATCAGTCAAAAATCAAAAGGGATATGTATAATGGGACAGATGGAATATATTTTTAAGATAGGATTTTGTCGAAATATTGTCTCACATTTTACGTAGAATAAATGACCAAAATACCTACCAATTGTCGTGCAATACCTAAAATACCTATTGGCGGGAACGTTGGTCCTTTCTGCCCACCAAACACGCATACCTAACATGCGTGCCCAGTTTTGCACTTTAAATGATTATCTTCATTACATGTTCAGGAGGTGTGAATAGGGGTGCGCATGCTATGCATGCGTGTCCTGTGCACCGCATGTATAACATGCGTATCATGTGCATACAACCTTTCCCGGGTTGTGCTGTCCAAACTGTTGTCCAAGCTATTGCAGCATGCGTGTACGAGATCCACGCATAGTTTGCATGCGTATGCTGTGGAACCAGTCACGAATGTTGTGCATGCATGTATAGTGTTTTGGAAGGTAGGGGTTCAACAAACTTTGGGGTTAAATAATTTTTATTTGGGGTTCAACATTTCCATTTTGGGTTTTAGAAATATTTAAAATGACGAATAAATCGTATACGAACTTAGGATTTAGGGTTTAGCCTATTCCTCTATATCTCATATGGGTTTCATACTTATAGGATTTGGTTCTATAAACGATACGGGACTCAATGGAGCCATTTTACAAATAGTTTCTCATGGATTTATTAGTGCTGCGCTTTTTGCCTTGGTAGGAACGAGTTATGATAGAATACGCCTTGTTTATCTCGACGAAATGGGTAGAATAACTATCCCAATGCCAAAAATATATAAGATGTTCAACAGCTTTTCAATGGCTTCTCTTGCATTACCGTGTATGAGACTAGACCCAAAACCCTAATTTATCCTAATTTTTGAAAAATCGGAGTTGGCCCCCGATTTTTTAAAAATCAGGTCGCCGGACTCAACAAGAAATATTCAATTTTTAATACAAAAATTTTAAATTTTTTCTGTATTCCCTTAGGGGTTCAACAATTAACCTTTAGGGTTTAATGTTTCCATTTTGAATTTTAGAAAAATTCAGAATGACGAATAAATCGTATACATATACGGACTTTTTTATACCTAAATTTTAAATGATATTTAAAAAAAATAAAAATTCGCGTGAACCGCACAGCCCGACACGCCCAGCCCGTAATTGGACATGCTCCACGCATACTTGATATGCGCATACTGCAACTATACTTAAAAAAAAAAGAAGAAGAAAAACAATCACACTTTGTTTTGATACACGCATGAAAGACATGCGTGTACTTCACCAATGCCACGCATGTACGTGTACAGTGGTTAAAAAGGGTCGGCATTCGCAAGGGTAGGTAATATGGGCAATTTAGATTTTTAAATGAATAAATAGGGCCTTCACCTTAGAGTAAGTCCAACAGCGCCTTATAGCAAGTCCAACAGCCTCCTTATGTTTTCCTTATAAATATTATAAAATATTAGGGTATTAGTGATTTAGGATATTATAAGGTATGACAACTCTAAGAGCATCTCCAAGAGCCTCTTCATTTTGGCTCTTAAGTGAGATTTGAGGAGAGAGAAGAAAAAAATGTGCTCCAAGAGACTCTTAGTCACTCCTAAATTCACTAAAAATGTAATCTCTCTCCTCAATTGTAAGAGCTCCTATCCACTCCTAACTAATATTTTATACTAAATTCATAAGATACATTCTCTCTCTTCCCCACTTTTCTTTTGTCTTTTTATGAATTCCACTTACTTTTAATAATATAAAATTAAATAAGGAGTGAGTATAAAGAATATTGTTGGAGATGAATGTACATTAAGTTACTAAGAGCCAATATTTTATATTATATTTAAGAGTAAGTTAAGAGACTCTTGGAGATGCTCTAACAAGCTTCCTTATAGTTGATCCTTATAATTATTAAATAATAAATAAAAGGAAGGAATCAAGAACAAAAAAGAGGGAAACAATTAGAAAGAGGAGGGAAAATAATATTTTATTGATAAAAGTGAAATAAAGGAAATATAAAGGATGCCATGATGCTCTTAGGAAAAGTTAAGGAAAAGTTAAGGAAAAGTTAAGAGGCTGTGTAACGCCCCAACTTCCCAATACTGAAAATATATATTTTATAATAAAATAGACATTGATACAGGGAAATTTTTAGAAAATTTCGGCATAAAGTATTCATAAATCAGACTATCCACCTGAAATTCAACCCAAACCAAATTCCAATTTAACAATTACACTTAATACACCAACGATTCCTCACCGGGATCGATTCCAGATTATGGTATGAAACAAGAATCTAAACCATACAAATTATTACAATTTCTTCTACTATTCTGATTTCAATAACTATACCATTTAATCTGTAGCTTAAATCCCATCCGTGCTTACCCGCTTTAGCTTCGAGATCTATCCTGTAAAGGCTGCCTCATTCCTCTCATATGACTCGTACGATGTAGACATCCACCCTTATTCCTAACTGAAAGATTAGAGAAAATGAAGCAAGAGTGAGCCAAAGAATGCTCAGCAAGCGAACAGTATAGTAAAACAATAATACTACAACGATTCATTGGTGAACATATCACTGACCAACCTATCTCAAAGGAAAATTCACAATTACAGAAGCTCAAGAACTTTAAAGATATAACATTTTATTTAATTCAGGAAATGGAATAGAATTGGACTATTTTGCATTTTATTAATAAAAACAATAAGGTTAGGCTGCTGATCAGTCACGCACTAACCCCAGACAAACGCACACAGCAATGTCCTTTAATGGATCCACGGCACGCATTGGCCTTAATAACTTCTGACCACGAATCTGGTCCGACCCTTTACGGTCCACATTTAAAAAAAACAACAGTCCAATCCTATAATCTGAACGTCAGGTGTCGGAACAATCGACCACCTCGACCAGCCAAGCACCCTGGAAACTCACGTTCCAGGTTAACAACTCAAATCTCAAGAAGAAATGAGGTCTAGTAAAATTCTGACCTAGATATCGACAAGTTCGATATAGAGAAGGGTATTATTCCATAATATATCAGTGAAACAGGGACAACAATTTCAGCACTATTGAATGGGAATATGATAAACAGCTATTCATATTTACTGAAAATTTAAGAGCAATAATATCAACGACAAATCAAATTAATATAATGATCAAGTGACGAAAAACATGGTTCATTTGAATGAAATGATTTACTTGCAACATGAATAACAACAATTGTAATTATAAGATAAAGCAAGGGTATAGTCAAGTGCTAAGCATTTAACAAATTTACCAACACATTGTCAAGTTGAATCAACATAAGCGAATTAAGTAGTTTTAAAATGATCATCTGTAAAATAACTCCAGGACAATTAAATTGTAGGACAGTTTGAAGAAAGCCTCTCCTAAAGGGGTCCATTGGTGAAAATCCATTACCAAGTTTGAACTATCACGAGAGATTCAAATATCTTAAACGAAGATTTAAGAAATTCTCAATTATTTAAGGTCTCACTCTTGTCAGCTAAGCACTCATAGGCTTCAGCTGCCAGAACCGGCATGACAATAATGAGTTTAAATAATTAAGAAGATCTCAATTCATTCTTGGCTTTAACCGTCACTGAGCAACACATGCCTCAGCAACAGTATAACCCTCGAATTAGTTTACATAAATTTGAAAGAAAGTATACTTTGAAGCATATCAGCATAGACGAGGAATATTGAAATAATTTAATTTTTAAAATAAGTCAACACCTGAACGATATGTGGGGAAAATAAATAATGACAGAATAATTTGAGAATAAATATTTGTAATTTTATAGAAGAAAATGTCACTGGGAATAAAAATGAAAAGTATAGGCACTAACAAAATGATTTGAAAGGATAATCGTATAATTAACAGGACAGTTTCACGTTATTTAGAGTAAAAATGAAGAATATCATCGCTTGCAGGAAGGGATTTCGAAATAACAATAAATAATACAAAAGGTTTCACATCACTTGAACAATAAGTGAGGGATAGTAAACTTGCCTCGATACATAGATTTTCCATTTCCAATGCTTTAACTCCTTATCACTTTACATCCGTCTCTACTTGACCTTTCTTCGATCATACATCCGTCTTTCCTTTATCACTTGTCATTCTCAACGCGAGCACACTCGTCACTCCCGATAATTATCTCCTTCCTCTATATTCCATTTACACGTGCATTTACTCTTAGTCAGCCTCTTATTCGTACCTTTTTAGCAACTACAAAATAATTTCTCTGAATCATAAAAATTTCTCCTTATAGCTGTTATTGCCTTGTAATTGAAGTCTCCAAGTCTCCTCATAACTAGTTACACAAGCACTATGCTTAAGAAAATCACTATGTCCCCAAGCTTTATCATGTCCCCTCTTCCATGCAATAGAATCCAATTTGTTAAAATGAAGAAGGCCCGGAGCAACAGTCTGCATTGATCTCACAAACATGTTGCTTAAAATAGTCAGCATATATGTCCAGTAGCTCAAATTCCGCACAGAGATAAACTAAGGTGCAGTGCAATACCCACACCAACAATATGTGTCTGACCACATCCTTGATTTATTTAAAATATAATTGAAAACGTTGACAACGTCCCACACTTCCCTAAATAGTTTCTTGGACAAACCAATAACCTTGTACTGCAATTAACTATAATGTAACATATGGCTTTTAGTCTTATAAAGAACCAACATAAAAGACCATCTTGCAGCTCCTTGAAATATACTTGAATAAAATACCAAGTGACGAAATTTTATGATGATTTCACTAAGCTTGCAATTTCACAAAAGATACATACAGCAGCTGAATTAAAGCTGTCAAAATCTCGGGCTTTTGTTGAGACACCAACGTCCTGTTTCTCTTCAATTTTGCGTACCCAAGTGCCCATAGCAGCTACACCATTGTACAGGAGCAAACCCAGTAGAACAAAATCTAGTAGTTTAATTTTACAAAGCAGCTGAATGCAGAAACCCAGTAACTACATATACTCCAATCACCTAATTATTTAACGAATTAGATGAAATACCATATTGGCGGCCATATATCGAGCTGTCTTTTTGAGGCAGGGAAAGAAAGTAGAAGCCAAAATATCAAACTTGAACTTTAGTATATGTTGACAAATGTAGCGACTAGCGAGTGAAGTCTTTATCGATAGGAGAAGTCGACTGGAATATACTAAGTTATGCAAAAGAATACTACTCAGCAAGAGACCAGCATCTCCTTCCTCTTGTTCTCTCCTCTCACAAGTCTTCTCTATTTATGTTCTTCCAACCAACCTTCAATAAAATCATCCAACTCCTGGGTAGTCTTCTTCATATCCCTCTTATATGCTTTCGAATCCAACCATTTTAAATAAGGTATAAAATCAGAGAACAAAAATTATCCAAATAAAAACCCAAATTTCCTCACCATCTTTTCAAACTTCTGTGCCTCACCTTCCATACCATTAGCACTACCTCCATAATATATTTTTCCAGCCACCATACCCATGATCAAATTATGCGTTATATTGGCAAACCATTTCTTCATATCAACTAGAATTCCATCTCTATTACTACCAGTCTCAACCCATAACTTATACACTTCTTTTATGGATGTCTGCACCTCCGAAATTCTAAAGCCCTTTAACATTTCAATTCGTCGAACAAATAAAAGTTCAAGGGAAACAATCTTGCGTATCTCGCGCCAATAAGAACCATAAGGAACAAAACCAAACAGTCGACATCACCATCACTTCCAGCCACTCGAACCTCCTAATTTCTACAAACCCAACTCGCTTATGCACATACACACACTGCACTGCCCTTCTTTTTCGGCTTCCCAGCCTCACACACAAACCCATGGCCAACACCCAACATAGCCACCTTCTTCTCTTCTTGAAATGCCTCGCCTCACTCCTCTCTTTCTTCAAGTCTCCCACACTAAGAATAAACACACATAGCCACACCTATGCTTTGATCGAACAAAACAAAAGAAGTCACGGAGAAAAATTTCTCAAGGAAGAGTGGGAGATTAAGAGAGATTGTGAGAGATATTAGATGGTAAAAGAGAAAAACAACTTGAGAACTCTCAGGAACGATCGAGAAGAACTGAGAAATGGGTGGCTGGTTAAGAGGAAAAACAATACTTTAACAATGCTGAAAAATAAATTTTAAATCAGTTAAATAGCTAAAAAAAATTCGAATAGAAAATAGAAAATTGCTGAAAAAAATCAAACTTTTCACTTTCAAAATAAAGAATATAAAAATTATGAACACCCACATATTTTTAAAATATTTTTCGGATCAAAAATGAATTAAATATGAATTTTCAAAGTTTTGATCCTTTAAATACAATAAAACTCTTAAAATCATTTTAAAATACTCGACCACCCAAATTAATCCACCCAGCAATTTTAAAAACTCAATAAATATATAAAGATAATTTTACAAAAGATTTCATGATTTTTAAATACTCCGATGATTTTATAAAATTTTTCGAGGATCAATAATGCATAAATAAAATATATTTTAATCACCAAAATACAAATAAAATACACGGACTTATTCGGCACACAGAAATCACCATATAAATATGTAAACACGAAGTCACATATATTTACCTAAAAAAAATCACACCCTATAATCCACATTTAATATTAAATAATAATATTTACAAATACGAATTTTTCTTGGGCGTTATATCCTTCCCCCCTTAATAGGATTCTGTCCTCAGAATCAACCGTGAGGAAACATATGACAGTATTCTGAAACATTTCTCTTTCAATTTCCAAGTCATTTCTTCCATCCTAGAACTCCTTTATATCGATTCATATTCCGCTAGGCTCGTCCTATAAGCCCGTAAATTCTAACATAAACTTAAACCTTTGGTTTACATATCTCGTAAATTCTAGATACTTATCACTCGTACGTGACGATCCTTTTCTACCGAAAATCGGACATGGCCTATTCGTATAATGGACTATTCATGTATGAAAGTACCTCAATTACTAATCCAATCATCCATAACAATTCATTCATATATAACACCAAAACAAAACCTGCCTTAACCTGCAGCAACCATATACGCGAAGAATCTGCCTTGACTTGAAGTTAACAGGTAAATAATTAAATCTTTAAACCGAAAACCACGCGAGTAAAACAATCGTTACCACTTCCACGCTCCTACTCATAACTCAGATTGGTTCAGATAAAACTTTGAGAAAAAGAATATCAAGAAATCCCATTGTTTTACTGAGTAACCTTTTCGAAACTAATAACCTTTTACCTTGAAACGTATATATCTTATTCACAATACAAACTATCTCGGGGTCGCTGCCCCTCAATACCATTTAAAATCGAACTTTTAATGCAATTAAATTCCAACTCTAATATCCCTTAATATCAAAACTCGACTTCCGAATCATTAATGTACATATCTTACAAATCGTTAGAATTTAAACTCTAAACACTATAACTCCCATACTTATCAATAACCGAATAAGCAAAATAAGATACGCGTCCACCACTCATTTCCTTGAACGATTCCATTCTTCTACAGTCCACTCCTTCCATTCTGCTTCAATCATCTCATCTTGGTACTTCTCAATTTCCTCTAATAATTCATTTGCAATAATCTAGACTGGACCTTTGGATCTTCCATCTATAACTTCCCAAATTCCTTGAACATTTACTTGAGCATTGTATGCCTATTTAATCTTTCTTGGTTCATCCAGTTGCACTGACACTTGAGCAGTTTTCGATCTCTTCTTTGACTCCTAAAAGCTCTCTTCACCTTTATCTATTCATTTTCTTGATTTATAGTCTTGTCCACTGCTATAACTATCTTGGTAAAATCTTTGACAATCTAAGGAAATTCTTAGCTGATCCTTCAAAACTTTTGATTTCTGCTGGCATCTTAGGCCTTTCCCGATTAATTACCGCCTCCTCTTCTCATAGTTCACTTTGATCCCTTTGTCACATCCTGAAGATTACATCTAAATTTTAAATTTTTTTTTTCCAATTCCAAAGCTCGTACTTAGAAATCTTATGCATGTTCTTCTTATGTCTTCAAATATCTTGCCATGTCTTCCGATCTTGAATCCTCGAAACTGATTACATTCCTGGTTGTAATTAATTAATCAACTTTATCTCTCTATCTGGTGATAATCCTGATATTTCATCAAGCCACATATCCGAGAAGTCTTGACCACTGAAATATGTTTCACTTTAATTATCTTCTTATCGATATCTCCCACATACATAAAATAACCTTAAAATCCTATTATAATAACCTTTTAGTCTGCGTAACCATTAAAACTCCTTTATCCACTTTCTGACTTGAAAGATAACTTACATATCTCTTAAAAATCATAATTTCACCTTCTTTTCCTCACATCTTGCCTGTACTTTATATTTAACTATACAATCCAATCCTAACTCACATTCAGCTCTTTTAACTGCCATCACATTCATCTTCTTCATATAAATCTTAGTACAATTAAAGTAGGCTTCCTCTCAAAATCTTACCTTCTGACAGTAATTCATATCCTATAGATAGTTATCTTCCATCCTTATCCTGGTTTTCAAAATCTCCTAGATCTTACATTCCTTTCCATCCAAATTTTACATCCTCTGTTAACACCATTCTTGAAAATTTCCTAGTTCTCTGTCTTCCTTTTTCTTACCGTCTCACTCCATCTGCTTAACCTCACTCTTACTCTTAATATTAGTGATCCTCTAATTATATTCGCACAAGTTATTAACTCCACACAATCACTTTACTTCCTTATCCAAAACTTCCATTCCTGATGAAATTCTTAAAGACAACTGTATAGCTCTACTCTGCTTCGCTCAAATTATCCCATTCCGTCTCTAAACTTTTATATTTGACAATTTATCTCAACATCCAAATTCTTATAATATTTTATCTACTGTATCCACAGCGAAAATATATAATAAACAAGTGTTCTACAACAATCTTTCCTTCACGATAATCATCCCATAACAGTTATATCAATCATCATTCTATTTCCGACCATAACAAAATTATCATTTCATGTCCTTATCATCTGCTCCTTAACCATAATCAGTTTCTCCGTATTATTGAATCTTGTACGTGTGTTGTCAATCCAATGAGTAATCTAACTTGACATTCAATCCCTGCTTTAACATCAATTCTCAAACCTGATCATCCAATTCTCAGTCGACGTAAATGTAGCTTGGACAACTCAAAATGTCATCGTCTCCATCTTTACTACTTTCAATCACTAATAATTTTTAGGAATCACAAGGGTTTACCACAAAAGAATTCAATAAAATGGACAGGTGTAAGCATGTAGAAATGTATACTGAGTTTTGTTTGATAAGAAAATTTTGGTAAAAGAATTTAACCGAGAGATCAATATGATCATTGAACTGTTTTCAGGTTGCATTTGCCACTTAGGTCAACCACCATAGCACAAGAAGGGGGCCAGCCTTCTTTACTTTCATGACAAACACAATCAGTGGCGTCCCACCAGACTCCTATCACATAGATAAGATGTCCCTGAATCCCCTACATACATAAGGTTGTTCATCCCAGTTTGATTAAAGAAGGTTAAGTATTCAAGGAAAATTAGAAAAATTTCAAGAGTTTCAAAAGTTTATGAGTATAATTTTGAATTAAATAACCTCTGAAAAATAGAGGTGTCTCTGAAAGAATAGAAATGGGTTTAAACAAATCTGATATAAGAAGTTCATCATGAGCTGAAGCATAGTTGATTAACAAAGGTGATAGGGTACTATCAAAATAAGAAAGAAAAGAAAGGATGGTTATGTAACGCCCATACTCCAACACATGCCAGAAATCACACTTTGCATCTTGCTTACCATCTTTTCGTACTCTCTATAACGTACACGGTATAACTAAAATCGCAAAAGAAATTCTAAAAGGTACATGAAAGTCTACATGTAACGTCTTCCAAATTGGTAGCTCTGGTTGTCCAATTAGCTTAAGCGGCTCCGAATTAGTTGCCTCGTCCGAAATAAAATCTTCGGGTGAATCGAACTCCTGCTCACACAATAGGTCGGGATGCAAAATAACGTCGTAACACTCGTCGTAATAACATGAGGCGAACCTAATCCTAAATCATTCTATCTAACGTCTAACCTAAATACGTACACCTAATCATCCTAACTTGTTTCAGTGACCATAACCTGTCGCTCTGATACCAACCTGTAACGCCCCAACTTCCCAATACTGAAAATATATATTTTATAATAAAATAGACATTGATACAGGGAAATTTTTAGAAAATTTCGGCATGAAGTATTCATAAATCAGACTATCCACCTGAAATTCAACCCAAACCAAATTCCAATTTAACAATTACACTTAATACACCAACGATTCCTCACCGGGATCGATTCCAGATTATGGTATGAAACAAGAATCTAAACCATACAAATTATTACAATTTCTTCTACTATTCTGATTTCAATAACTATACCATTTAATCTGTAGCTTAAATCCCATCCGTGCTTACCCGCTTTAGCTTCGAGATCTATCCTGTAAAGGCTGCCTCATTCCTCTCATATGACTCGTACGATGTAGACATCCACCCTTATTCCTAACTGAAAGATTAGAGAAAATGAAGCAAGAGTGAGCCAAAGAATGCTCAGCAAGCGAACAGTATAGTAAAACAATAATACTACAACGATTCATTGGTGAACATATCACTGACCAACCTATCTCAAAGGAAAATTCACAATTACAGAAGCTCAAGAACTTTAAAGATATAACATTTTATTTAATTCAGGAAATGGAATAGAATTGGACTATTTTGCATTTTATTAATAAAAACAATAAGGTTAGGCTGCTGATCAGTCACGCACTAACCCCGGACAAACGCACACAGCAATGTCCTTTAATGGATCCACGGCACACATTGGCCTTAATAACTTCTGACCACGAATCTGGTCCGACCCTTTACGGTCCACATTTAAAAAAAAACAACAGTCCAATCCTATAATCTGAACGTCAGGTGTCGGAACAATCGACCACCTCGACCAGCCAAGCACCCTGGAAACTCACGTTCCAGGTTAACAACTCAAATCTCAAGAAGAAATGAGGTCTAGTAAAATTCTGACCTAGATATCGACAAGTTCGATATAGAGAAGGGTATTATTCCATAATATATCAGTGAAACAGGGACAACAATTTCAGCACTATTGAATGGGAATATGATAAACAGCTATTCATATTTACTGAAAATTTAAGAGCAATAATATCAACGACAAATCAAATTAATATAATGATCAAGTGACGAAAAACATGGTTCATTTGAATGAAATGATTTACTTGCAACATGAATAACAACAATTGTAATTATAAGATAAAGCAAGGGTATAGTCAAGTGCTAAGCATTTAACAAATTTACCAACACATTGTCAAGTTGAATCAACATAAGCGAATTAAGTAGTTTTAAAATGATCATCTGTAAAATAACTCCAGGACAATTAAATTGTAGGACAGTTTGAAGAAAGCCTCTCCTAAAGGGGTCCATTGGTGAAAATCCATTACCAAGTTTGAACTATCATGAGAGATTCAAATATCTTAAACGAAGATTTAAGAAATTCTCAATTATTTAAGGTCTCACTCTTGTCAGCTAAGCACTCATAGGCTTCAGCTGCCAGAACCGGCATGACAATAATGAGTTTAAATAATTAAGAAGATCTCAATTCATTCTTGGCTTTAACCGTCACTGAGCAACACATGCCTCAGCAACAGTATAACCCTCGAATTAGTTTACATAAATTTGAAAGAAAGTATACTTTGAAGCATATCAGCATAGACGAGGAATATTGAAATAATTTAATTTTTAAAATAAGTCAACACCTGAACGATATGTGGGGAAAATAAACAATGACAGAATAATTTGAGAATAAATATTTGTAATTTTATAGAAGAAAATGTCACTGGGAATAAAAATGAAAAGTATAGGCACTAACAAAATGATTTGAAAGGATAATCGTATAATTAACAGGACAGTTTCACGTTATTTAGAGTAAAAATGAAGAATATCATCGCTTGCAGGAAGGGATTTCGAAATAACAATAAATAATACAAAAGGTTTCACATCACTTGAACAATAAGTGAGGGATAGTAAACTTGCCTCGATACATAGATTTTCCATTTCCAATGCTTTAACTCCTTATCACTTTACATCCGTCTCTACTTGACCTTTCTTCGATCATACATCCGTCTTTCCTTTATCACTTGTCATTCTCAACGCGAGCACACTCGTCACTCCCGATAATTATCTCCTTCCTCTATATTCCATTTACACGTGCATTTACTCTTAGTCAGCCTCTTATTCGTACCTTTTTAGCAACTACAAAATAATTTCTCTGAATCATAAAAATTTCTCCTTATAGCTGTTATTGCCTTGTAATTGAAGTCTCCAAGTCTCCTCATAACTAGTTACACAAGCACTATGCTTAAGAAAATCACTATGTCCCCAAGCTTTATCATGTCCCCTCTTCCATGCAATAGAATCCAATTTGTTAAAATGAAGAAGGCCCGGAGCAACAGTCTGCATTGATCTCACAAACATGTTGCTTAAAATAGTCAGCATATATGTCCAGTAGCTCAAATTCCGCACAGAGATAAACTAAGGTGCAGTGCAATACCCACACCAACAATATGTGTCTGACCACATCCTTGATTTATTTAAAATATAATTGAAAACGTTGACAACGTCCCACACTTCCCTAAATAGTTTCTTGGACAAACCAATAACCTTGTACTGCAATTAACTATAATGTAACATATGGCTTTTAGTCTTATAAAGAACCAACATAAAAGACCATCTTGCAGCTCCTTGAAATATACTTGAATAAAATACCAAGTGACGAAATTTTATGATGATTTCACTAAGCTTGCAATTTCACAAAAGATACATACAGCAGCTGAATTAAAGCTGTCAAAATCTCGGGCTTTTGTTGAGACACCAACGTCCTGTTTCTCTTCAATTTTGCGTACCCAAGTGCCCATAGCAGCTACACCATTGTACAGGAGCAAACCCAGTAGAACAAAATCTAGTAGTTTAATTTTACAAAGCAGCTGAATGCAGAAACCCAGTAACTACATATACTCCAATCACCTAATTATTTAACGAATTAGATGAAATACCATATTGGCGGCCATATATCGAGCTGTCTTTTTGAGGCAGGGAAAGAAAGTAGAAGCCAAAATATCAAACTTGAACTTTAGTATATGTTGACAAATGTAGCGACTAGCGAGTGAAGTCTTTATCGATAGGAGAAGTCGACTGGAATATACTAAGTTATGCAAAAGAATACTACTCAGCAAGAGACCAGCATCTCCTTCCTCTTGTTCTCTCCTCTCACAAGTCTTCTCTATTTATGTTCTTCCAACCAACCTTCAATAAAATCATCCAACTCCTGGGTAGTCTTCTTCATATCCCTCTTATATGCTTTCGAATCCAACCATTTTAAATAAGGTATAAAATCAGAGAACAAAAATTATCCAAATAAAAACCCAAATTTCCTCACCATCTTTTCAAACTTCTGTGCCTCACCTTCCATACCATTAGCACTACCTCCATAATATATTTTTCCAGCCACCATACCCATGATCAAATTATGCGTTATATTGGCAAACCATTTCTTCATATCAACTAGAATTCCATCTCTATTACTACCAGTCTCAACCCATAACTTATACACTTCTTTTATGGATGTCTGCACCTCCGAAATTCTAAAGCCCTTTAACATTTCAATTCGTCGAACAAATAAAAGTTCAAGGGAAACAATCTTGCGTATCTCGCGCCAATAAGAACCATAAGGAACAAAACCAAACAGTCGACATCACCATCACTTCCAGCCACTCGAACCTCCTAATTTCTACAAACCCAACTCGCTTATGCACATACACACACTGCACTGCCCTTCTTTTTCGGCTTCCCAGCCTCACACACAAACCCATGGCCAACACCCAACATAGCCACCTTCTTCTCTTCTTGAAATGCCTCGCCTCACTCCTCTCTTTCTTCAAGTCTCCCACACTAAGAATAAACACACATAGCCACACCTATGCTTTGATCGAACAAAACAAAAGAAGTCACGGAGAAAAATTTCTCAAGGAAGAGTGGGAGATTAAGAGAGATTGTGAGAGATATTAGATGGTAAAAGAGAAAAACAACTTGAGAACTCTCAGGAACGATCGAGAAGAACTGAGAAATGGGTGGCTGGTTAAGAGGAAAAACAATACTTTAACAATGCTGAAAAATAAATTTTAAATCAGTTAAATAGCTAAAAAAAATTCGAATAGAAAATAGAAAATTGCTGAAAAAAATCAAACTTTTCACTTTCAAAATAAAGAATATAAAAATTATGAACACCCACATATTTTTAAAATATTTTTCGGATAAAAAATGAATTAAATATGAATTTTCAAAGTTTTGATCCTTTAAATACAATAAAACTCTTAAAATCATTTTAAAATACTCGACCACCCAAATTAATCCACCCAGCAATTTTAAAAACTCAATAAATATATAAAGATAATTTTACAAAAGATTTCATGATTTTTAAATACTCCGATGATTTTATAAAATTTTTCGAGGATCAATAATGCATAAATAAAATATATTTTAATCACCAAAATACAAATAAAATACACGGACTTATTCGGCACACAGAAATCACCATATAAATATGTAAACACGAAGTCACATATATTTACCTAAAAAAAAATCACACCCTATAATCCACATTTAATATTAAATAATAATATTTACAAATACGAATTTTTTTTGGGCGTTATAGGCTGTAAACATAATTCTATATAATTTAAGTTTTAGGAGGTCATATAAGGGATGTGTTGGAGTTGCTCTTATTATTTAGTTGCTTAATATTTATCAATTATTGAAAGATTAACCATCCCTCAAAACTAATCTAAGTTTTAAAAGTCAATAAAATTATAATAATATTCTCTTGGAAAATTTATAAGCAAATTTATGCAATTAATCATTTGATTAAATATATCTTGAAATTTTATGCCAAAAATTATTAAAGAATGAAAAAAAATTGAATTTTGTTCTTTTTTTTTTATAGGAGTTTAGTTTGTTTTTTTTATAAATTATATTAATTTATTTATTTGATTTTTTTAAACCAAATATTTATTTGAATTCATGGAATTGCAATTATAATTAAATACGTTTCGACAAATCAAATATACATATTTTTAGTCATTATAATATAATAAATTGATACCACTACAACATATTATCTTTCCAAAAAATTATATAAATATGAGAGATGTATCAAAACTAAAGATATATTAAAGATCACAATTTTGATAAAAAGAGTATAAAATGATAGAGTATATTTTATTACGAAATAAATTTGAGAGACGCTATCTGAAAAGGGAAAATTTGTACACATATGGTACATATATAGGCAGAGTTTTAGAATAAGAAAGGATGATACAGAAGGGGGGCGTGACAATCGCAGTGATTCCATTTCCAATCATACACTGAAGTGTAACAGTTGATCCTATTTTTCATCATCTCTGTATACAAGAAGTTGACAGCCCAGAAGAACAAGAAGAAAAATATACACAATTTTAGAGGGTAAAACCAAAAATCTCTCTCTCTCTCTCTCTCTCTCTCTCTCTCTCTCTCTCTCTCTCTCTCTCTCTCTCTCTCTCTCTCTCTCCTCCCTCTCTCCCTCTCTCTCTCCCTCCCTCTCTCCCTCCCTCTCTCCCTCTCTCCCTCTCCCTCTCCCTCTACATATATGGGTTTTTGTTTCTTCACACTTAACACACACATTCACCCTGTATCATCATTTTTACACTTCATGCTCAATTATGGCAGTTTATCTTCATTTTTCCAAATCTTGATATTTCTTTCTTTAATTACAATTTTGTATTTGTATGTATTATGATGCATTTCAACAATATGTTTGATATTTTGTTTTCTTGAATATCAAAATTTCTTGCATATTTAGTTGATTTGTTATAACTTTGTTTCAGAACAAAGACATGAATGGAGCTGTGCTTGTAGCTATTGCTGCTACAATTGGTAACTTACTCCAAGGATGGGACAATGCAACTATTGCTGGTATTTTATTTTTTTATTTTTACATCTCTGATTTCATTTCATTTCTGTTATGTTATGTTACGATAAGTTGGGCACTTTGTACGGAATATAAGCTAATCGAGTGCAGCACGAAAGGAATCATGATTTTTATGGGTTTTGTGGTTGCTTTTTATTTGCAGGATCGGTTTCGTACATCAAAAAAGAATTTAAATTGGAAACTCAACCCACTCTAGAAGGCCTTATCGTTTCAATGTCACTCATCAGTGCTACTGTGAGTACTGCATGCTCGGGTGCAATGGCTGACTGGCTTGGCCGCCGCCCTCTGCTTGTTATGGCAGCATTTCTTTATTTTGTCAGCGGTCTTGTAATGCTATGGTCTCCTAATGTTTATGTTCTGCTCCTGGCACGCCTTCTAGATGGATTTGGAATGGGACTGGCAGTAACTATGGTTCCTATATATATATCTGAGATTGCACCACCTGAAATACGTGGTACACTAAATACTTTGCCTCAGTTCACTGGCTCAGCTGGAATGTTCCTCTCTTACTGCATGATTTTTGGAATGTCCCTAACGAAATCACCTAGCTGGAGGCTCATGCTTTCTGTTCTTTCACTGCCTTCCCTTTTTTATTTTGTATTAGCAATAGTATTTTTGCCCGAGACTCCAAGGTGGCTTGTTAGTAAAGGTCAAATGCTCGAGGCCAAGAAGGTTTTGCAGAGGTTACGTGGTAGGCATGACGTTGCTGGTGAGTTTTTTTGCTGGTATTTATATCCCATTTCTGCATATTGCAAAGACCCAATATTATTGGAAATCCATTAAATCTTAACCAAATTAGTCATTCACATTTCAAAGCTGAAGACAGCTACATATTACTTTATCTGTGTCTTTCTGTTAATAGCGTACCGTAAATAATTAGACTTCGCGCTTGAGGTGGTTAACAAGTTAATGTCTTTTCAATCATATATATCACAGCTGTTATTCAATTATTTAAATATGTATATATCTACATGAGATACACATGTATATACTGCATAAGCAAACCAAATCTTCCCAGTATGCCCCACACGTAGGTAGGTCTTGGGAGGGTAAAATGATACCTTGTCTTCACTCCGAAAAGCAGTTCAAAGAATAGAGAGGTTTTTTCCACGAAGACCCTCAGCTTTTGGAAGTGATCTTGGAGAGATTTTTCAAACTGCAGAAAAGTAAAAAAATCACAATTCGATAGTGTGAATATTATTAGGTGTGTAATTGACACTTGGTGTGCAATACAAGCTCACTACTACAAATGTACAGTAAAATAAAAAGAGGATGCGGAAAGTAGCAAACCACATGATACACTCCCATCACACACACGCATATTTGTTTTGTGTGTTCAGTTAATCAAAGAGGAGAAGATTATAGTGTGTATGTATGTAGAACTATCTATGTTTGGTTCGTGAAATTAACAAAGAGGAGAAGCTTTATTGTAGGTTCTAGTTTATTCCAAAGGTTGAAGGACGTGTTCCGCCTCCTCAAGGTTCAACTCTATTTATTTGTTATTATTAAAACCTGGTAGGTTTCGTTTTGATCAGTAATGTGAAGGCACTCGCTTCAAAGCTAGACCAATTAATTTAGAAGTAGTAAACCACCTGAGGAACATGTCCTTTAATTTTATTAAGACATGGCTATTGGCCAGTTAAACTTTACTAATTTTTTCTTAATTATTTTCAAATCTCGGAATCCTCTGAACTTCCTATCATGAAAGCTTTTCTAGTGGGGCTTGTTCACATGTTATGTCTTGAGATGCAACAAGATCTGATCTACTGAGAATCTATGATTCAGTTTCTACATAGTTGTCCCAAAACATGAAAGTGGAGACTATAAATCTTCTTATAGATTCTCTTACTAAAAATAGATGATGAATGGAGATTTTATGTATATAATTCATTTTGGTTTTCTTGATTCCTGTTTCACTGTTCAGCACAATGAGTAGCGGTGGCACAATTGAATATGAAATATAACTCAAAGAAAAAATCCAGTTGTCACGCACATTACTCACAAGTCACAAGTATGTATGTGCATGATGAGTACGTTAATTGTGTGTATAAGTAAATAATATATATATGTAGTCCAAGACGTACTTGCTGTGAGATATCGAAAGCACCTACCTGTTACGCTGTACAAACGACAAATTGATTTCATCAAAAGGTCTGAGCTCCAAAGATTATTGCAGTTCCATGTTCAACATGACGGGTCTTCGTCTGAGGCGCCCTTTAAATTTTGTGAAAATAGACAAGTTTCTGCAGTGCAATACACAAGCACAGTCAGGGGCGGAACTAAGGGGGGGCTAGCCCGGGCGCGCTAGCCCGGGCCGAACCAAAAAAATCAAGTAAATTTTTTTTTTTAGCCCGGGGTATTTCCTGGATGATGACCTGATTGTGCTTTGTTCTTGACATTAAAACTATTTTAGCCCCGGATGATGACCTGATTGTGCTTTGTTCTTGACATCAAAACTATAGTCCAGGTAGTAAAAATAAGTCACAAGCTCAACAGTCTCATCCCACTCTCACTCTCTGCTTTCTTTCGATTGTTTCTTGACATCAAAACTATAGTCCAAGTAGTAAAAATAAGTCATTTATAGTCCAAATAGTAAAAATAAGTCATTTATAGTGGCAACATTGTCGGATCCAGAAAATTTTCCCGTCGATGACAATAGTGTCGGACCCAAAAAAAAATTCCGCCGGTGGCACTAAGCTATTTGAGCCCTGGCTAAATTCAGGTTCTGGTTCCGCCACTGAGCACAGTTTACCCAAGTTTTTGCATTGATAATCAGATTTGCATGATTGAGCCATGTTGCCTTGACATACTATAGTCAAATATTCATAAGATTCGCAGGAATGTGTTTTTGGTGATACTACTACGTTTAAGATCATAGGAGACACTATAATGCATTTAGTATCTCTCACCAGCCTCCTTTAATATTTTTGTTGGTCCTTCGCAATATTATTACATGAATTGTTTAGAAATGTTTTTTTCCCGTTACTAGTTACTCAATTTAATTGAAATCTGTCTAATTTTTATTAGTTTCTAATGATCAGGTGAGTTGGCTTTATTGGTCGAAGGTCTTGGTGCGGGATGCCAGACATCTTTAGAGAAATACATTCTTTGCCCAGCAGATGAAATTATCAATGATCAGGATGCAGGTGTGGATGAAGAGAGCGTGAGGCTTTATGGGACTGAAGGACTTTCTTGGGTAGCTCGACCAGTTACTGGGCAGAATAGCTTTGGTCTTTCATCTCGCCAAGAAAGCTTTTCAAGCCAGATAACGGCTTATGTGGACCCTGTTGTCACCCTTTTCAGCGGCGTCCATGAGAAGTTGCCAGATACAGGAGATATTAGTAGCATGCTTTTCCCAAACTTTGGAAGTATGTTCAGTGTTGCTGGGAATCAACAAAAGAATGAAGATTGGGATGAAGAGAGTCTTCGCGGAGAGGGTGAGGAGTATACTTCTGATGTTGGTAATATTGATTCTGATGATAATTTGCATAGTCCACTGATTTCACGTCAAACAACAAGTTTGGAAAAAGATATGGTTCGACCTGCTTCCAGTGGAAACCCTTTGGTAGATGCTAATGGTGAACCAGTCAGTGTGGGGATTGGTGGAGGTTGGCAGCTTGCCTGGAAATGGACAGAGAAAGAAGGTCAAGATGGAACTAACGAAGGTTATTTTAAAAGAATATATATGCTCCAAGACAGCGCTGCTGCATCTTGTCGTCCGTCTTTAACAAACACTCCTGCTCCTGGAGTTGATGTGCCTGAAGGTGGTGAGTTCATCCAAGCTGATGCTTTAGTGAGTCGAGCAGCTGTTTATTCTAAGGAGATCATGGATCAGCCTACAGTTGAGTCTGCTGTTATTCATCCTTCTGAAGCAGCTAGTGGGTCAAGTTGGAGAAACCTTTTTGAACCAGGAGTTAAGCATGCCTTATTTGTTGGTGCTGGAATTCAGATACTTCAGCAGGTGAATCAATATCTAAGTGGTTTATTAGTTTGGCATGTTCATTTCAAGCAATTCTAAGTTAACTTTTTTAAAGTAGTTTTTGATGTAGGTCAAGAGAGATATAAGATGAATAACAACATATTTTAGGCCCAAAAGCCTTCAAAACACAATCAATCATGATCTGAGAATATAGTTAAGATCTTTCTAGTTCCTACAAGAAACAATTAAATGTGAACCAGTATGAGAACCAGTAAGGTCACTTTTAATACTAAGATTCAACAATATAATTTTGCTGAACCGTACGTAATCTATAAACCTAATCACTTACCCTAGTTTACTTCTACTTATCCTCAACAATTTTTCTAATTTAAAACTAATTCAAAATAATATCCAATTAACTTTGAATTATCTTCAGCAAGAATTGAAAGTTGTCTGATCTTCAGCAGTAATTGGAAGTTGTCTGTGGTAACCTGCTTAAATAAACAAACTTGATATGTAAAACCTTTCCCGCTTTGTATCATCTTTGCAGTAGTCATGTTTGCTATGTTTCTTATTTAGAAGCATCCTCTAAAAACTCAAGCTGGATTCTCTTGTAGTTGGACCAAGTAATTTGTTCATACAAAGGCATCTCAATGCACATTAATATTTATCGCGCTTCCTGAAATGGTTTCTTCTATTATTTAGCTTCTCATAATTAATTTCTATGCTTGCAGTTCTCTGGCATAAGTGGGGTTGTGTACTATACACCTCAGATTCTTGAGCATGCTGGTATCTGCGCACTTGTATCAAATATCGGTATTAGTGCTGCCTCTTCATGTTTGCTTATTACCGCCATCATAACTTTGTTGACGCTTCCATGCATAGCTGTTGCCATGAGGCTGATGGATGTAGTTGGCAGAAGGTATGTCTTTTACTAACTCAAAGTTTCCTTCATCTATTTTTAAAAAAAATTATTCAAAGTAGCAAAAAAAAAAATATGTTGTTCATGTCAGTCATAAACACCTCTCAGACAAATAAGTATCATCTTATTGATGGCAGATATTTGTTCATGTGATACAGTGGTCGAATGTTAATTAGTTTTTTTTAAGTATCCCTATAACTGGGTGCGTATAATGAGATTAGGATTTCGGCAACTTTTGTTTCTCGAATTATGGTTTTTCTTTCAAAATCTTTATCTTGTCAACTGAGATAATTTATACCTGTCCGATACCCATTTAATTGTTTATCTGATTATGGATTTCATTTGAATTCTCTATCTTGTCAGCTGAGATAAATTATACCTGTCCGATACCCATTTATACTGGTTACAGTTGAACTGAGATTTATCTATTCTCTAGCTAGAAACTATGAAATAGTTAATGCATGTCGACGGTTAACACTATGTACCATATGTCACGAAATCTTAAATTCTTATGCTTGGTTATAATTAGCTGATCAAGTACAATATCTTTATAATACATTCTTTTTTTTATTGTTCCTGTTATTGACTACTGTCTCCACCTTTTTCCATAATCCTTGCAGAGGTTTGTTGCTCGGTACAATCCCTGTTTTAATTGTGGCCCTGGCAATACTAGTTCTTGGCAGTTTTGTAAATTTAGGCACAGTTGTGAACGCTATCATCCCAACAGTTAGTGTTTTGGTGTACTACTGCTGCTTTTTCATGGCATTTGGGCCTATACCAAACATACTCTGTGCAGAGATCTTCCCCACCCAGGCCCGTGGTCTCTGCATTGCAATTTGTTCGCTCACAGCATGGATCTGTGACATTATCATTACCTACTCACTCCCCATGATGCTTCCTTCCATAGGACTCTCTGGTATTTTTGGCATATATGCTATTGTGTGCATCATATCATGGGTTTTTGTTTTCTTAAAAGTTCCAGAAACAAAGGGCATGCCTCTCGAGGTGATAACAGAGTTCTTTTCTGTTGGTGCTAAACAAGCTACTGCTGCATGAGACATCTAAATAGGCACTTGAAGAAATGAAAGTCTTGATGAAAATTTTAAGATATTTCGGTTTTGGTTCATTTAATTTTTCATGAAATATATAATATGGGAACAGTTTTTAGTGCAGCCTTGGAGTTTAATGTGTGAGCTTATTGATGAAATTTTAATCTATCAAAGGAAAAATATTAATCAAGTTTTTCATTTGACCCTTGCGCTGCAACATATAAGCTAAGGCTATATGTTTCTGGAAAAAGATGCAACGGGAATTGTTCATCTGTAATATCAATTTTCTAGGGGTGTAATTCGAGTCTAGTCGAGTTTATGCTTATTATATTCGAGTTCGAGTCGAGCCTAAAATTTATCGAACCTGAAATTTGTGTTCGAACTCAACTTGTTTACTATACGAGTCGAGTTCGAGCTATTATTGAGTTTTTAAACGAGCTTTTGAGCTTATCGAGTTTTTAAACGAGTTTTCGAGCTTTTATCGAGTTTTCGAGCTTATCGAGTTTTTACTAAGTTTTTGAGTTTTTATCAAGTTTTTGAATTTATCGAGTTCTTATTGTTGAGTATTGAATACAGTAAAAGAATACAGAGGGGGGTGAATGGATTCTTGAACTTTTGTTTGTTCTTGAATCTTTTCAACAAGATATGTGTTTAGTGTGTGAGATATATAAGTGCAGATAACAAAGATAAACACAACACAATATCACTTTAATCTAATATTTTATTAGATAAAGATTTTGCTACAATCTGTGAATACAAATGGTAGTATTCTCAGCTTCGTTTTTCTTAGAGAGATATTTCTTGTGATGTATCTTGAAAAACTTATCTGCTAAAGAAGTGAGGCTGTATCCTTATAGACATGGATACACCTACTTACTACAAATAAGGTAGGTAAAACAAACTACTTTTCAGTATGTCTATCTCGTTTGAGTAAGAGTCCAAACGGCTACAGATTTGACTTTGCAAAGCCTGTTCAGATCCCCTTCTTTAGCTCCTTGTCCCTTTGTCTTATCTCTCCAAGCTTCTTTGTAGGCTTTCCAATCTGCTTTATAGTACATAGTCAAATAAAGCGTCTTGGCTTGTTGCAGGTTTCTGACTTGTACAATTCTTCAGTATTTTGTCTCCAAGAATGTATTCGAGAAGTGGCTAAGTGATTAATTCGAGAACTCGAATTGACTTAATCGATAACTCTGAGTTCTCGAATAGTGTTATATTGACATATCGAATTACTTCTCGAATAGCTCTTTTCTCTGGGACTCCTTGAGATATCGAATAGAGCATTTTGACATATCGAATCCCTGAGATGTCGAATAGCTTCTTTAGTCCTTGAGATATCGAATAGATCATTGACTTGTTGACTCTTAGAGAACTCGAATGATGCTTTGACTTGTTGACTCCATGAGTTCTCGAATAGAGTAATAGACATATCGAATCTCTGAGATATCGAATGAGATATCGAACAGTGTATTCAGAGATATCGAATAGTGTCTTCTGAGATATCGAATCTCTGACTTCTCGAATGCTAGACTTCTCGAATAGACAAATGTACTTCTCGAATTGGTACTTAGGCAAATTCTTCATTTCATCAAATCCCAACTGTGATTATTTGGCAGTCTTTATCTCCTTGCTTGAGGCATGAACCTTGGAACTTCTTTCAAGCATTATTCTTGACTTTATAAGTACAGTAACACAACTAGAATTTGATGCCTATTAAAAGTACAGAACAAATAGAAACTCTACAACTAGAGGTTCCCTCAGTTAAGAGGTCATGTAGGTAATGCATAGCATTACACATACTTAGGCTTGTTATTAGATGTATTCAGGCATGCCTCTGTGACTAACAATCTCCCCAAATTGTGAGTAAGACCCTTAGTCACAATTTTATGTCTGATAACAAGCCTAACATACATAAAGATAAAACTTGACAATACATGTATGAATTTTGATTAGCAATGTGGATAGAACTACAGGGTGAGTAATCTTACAGCCTATGATGAAGTACTAGCCATTGTCATTTGTTTCCCTTTCCATAGCTTTTATTATTTCTGTCATAGCATCCAATTCCTCAAGCAAAATTGAGTCTTTGAAATCTTCAAGTACTGGTTTCAGAATGTTTGCAGGATAGTGGTTGAGTAGATTCATTCTGATGTGGACCTGATCCCCATTTCTCCTCCTATACTTCACCACATAGGGGTTAAACTGAACTCTACACAATCCCTTTGCCCTTAGCTTTTCTGCTTCAATCTCCAGTCTCTCAATTTCTTTCTCCCTTGCTAGCCATTTCTCAAGACACTCTTTTCTGATTTTCTCCTTATGATCTCTCTTCATCTTCACAAAATCAATTAGCCAGCTTCCATACTCTTTCCACTTTATCTTCTGAGCTCAACAATGCAATGATTCTTTCTATGTCATGTAGTTTGCCCCAGTGTTGACATCCTCCTTGTTTGAATTTCTCCTCCCTTCCATCAGTATATTTGATCTCAAGGCAGTTATCAACAATGACAACATGATAGATTCTTTGAGCTTGTAAGAATTGCAGTTGGTCTTCA
Source organism: Saposhnikovia divaricata (assembly GCA_036435485.1). Taxonomy (NCBI): domain Eukaryota; kingdom Viridiplantae; phylum Streptophyta; class Magnoliopsida; order Apiales; family Apiaceae; genus Saposhnikovia; species Saposhnikovia divaricata. Next base: position 48,243,584 of record CM071595.1, on the reverse strand, counting down.
TCAAAATCTTCATCTAGTGGTTGGAGTTTTAAGCCTGGATAGATTGTCAGAGTCCTTGACTTTGATAGCTTTGGTTTCCTTGCAGCTTGTTTGAATTTGATCCTTTTGACATGGTTGCCTGGCAGTAGCATGTGACCTTTGTTTGTGGACCATTGTAGTATTCCATTAGCAGTATGCTTTTTGAAATGTACAGATGGTTTCTTGACTTGAATCTTCTTCTCTTAATGAGGTGGTAAAACAGTTGCAGAAGCCATGGGATTAGATTTTGGTAGGTCATTACTAACAGCATTCACCCTAGACTTAGAGTCTTGTGTTGTGGTGAGATTACTGCTAGCAATGCCTAAGGCTTGCTGTTTTCCATTCTTCCTCTCATAGACTTTGCCTTGGTCATCATCCTTCTTATCCTTGCTATCTTTCTTCTTCTTCTTCTTATCCTCATCCCCCTTATCACTCCTGTGATGACTTCTCCTCCCATCACTCTTGTCTTCATCTTCATCATCCTTATTCCTCCTTGGCTTGGCCATTTCTGGAATTACACCAGTTGCAATGTATGATCTGAGAATGTGCAGTGCCTCTATCTCTTCAGCAGTACTTGTCCCCTTCTTCTTTTGCAGTAGATCAATGATGGCAATAATGAGTCTGTGATTTCGAGAAGTGAGATCATTGGGAATGACCAATTGTTTAATCTCTTCAATTCTGGTGCCAGACTGATAGATGATGGTCCATGGCTTCTTAATCACTTCTGGCAGCCTTGAAGGTTGGCCATTCCTCAAGTCATCATACAGACTCTTATTGTTTTCATTTACATTCCTTTTCTCTATGAGCTCTATTAGTGCATCTATCTCTGAATGTTTCAAGGCATGTATAGTTTTGTAGGTTAGATGCCAGATTCTGGATTTTGCTACCATCATTACTTCCTTGAGCCATGAGTTATCAACTTTTCTAGGTACCACAGTGAAGTAATTGATCTGATCCTTCAAGCTCCTTAGATACAATTGAGTGTCGCCAGCCTGTTCTCTTGAGACTTTCAGAAACTCCAAGAATGCATCATCATGATAAACATTTGAGTTTGCAATTTCTTGTAGCTTGGCCTCAGTGACCACCTTCACTTCTACAGGCTTGGCACTTTTACATATGGAGAGTGAAGGTTTATCAGATGGCATACTCCCTGCAACCACTGTGGTTGTGATAGTTTGCTTTTGACCACTGGAAGTAGTGATGTGCACAGTTGGTAGAGTGACAACTGGCAGAGAAGTAGGAGGCTCATCAATTTTTTCTTTTCCTTTGCCAGGCACATGAATTAGAGATTTTGAAGTTCTTTGATGAGCACCTTCAGTGATTTTGATGCCCTTTACTGGTGGTTTCTCCCCCTTTGTATTTGAGTTCCTTGATGTCCTCTTCTCCCCCTTAGGCTTGTTGTCAGGCACAGAGGCTATAGGATTGACCTTTGGGGTTGAAGATTCTTCAGGTAGGGGGAGACCCATGTGCTTCATCATTGCAGACAACATTGATTGTTGATGCAGAAGAACATCAGCTGTGGTGGTGGCTTGAGTGTTCAACTGCTCAGTTAGAGTTTGTACCTTGTCTGTAAGATGAGCATTGGACTGAGTGAGAGTAGCTACCTCCTTTTCAAGTGCATCTACCTTACGGAATAATGCATTAGATTTGAAGCCAGACAGGATTGTTCTTTAAGTCTCTGCACTTCAAATCTAGACAGCTCATGCACAGGAACCTCAGTTACAAGCTTGTCTCCATATTGATTTGCAAAGAGTGTCCTAAGCATGGCATTGGCATCTGTAGTCTGATCAGATAAAATTTGAAATTTGCTTCCTAGACCTGTGACTGTATCTTTAAGGAGAGCTAGACTATTATCCATCTTGGTGCAGGTGGTGTTGCAGTGTCTGATATCTTTGACCACACTGTCTAGTTGAGGAAATTTGGCATCAAAGGCCCTCTTTATCTCTTCTACTGAAGTGGCTGTCTTGTCACTTACTTTGTTGACTTCAGTTTTGACTCCCTTGCCAAGATAGTGTTCAGCCTTGAGAAAACCCTTGTAGGAATCATTGACAGCTTCATACACTTCACTAGGGGACAGGGATTTTGCATTTGAACCCAGTGAAGTGATGTATTCCTCTCTAAGATATTGAAGTGCTTCACTGAGAGTTACATTATACTTTCCTTGCATCCAGGCATCTACATTGCCATCTCTCTCAGCATCATCAATAATCTTGGCCTTCTGCATCTCCACATCATCCCTATGGCATAGTAGGATGGCTTCATAATCTTGATTTGAGATGTTGGAGGTGACAAGGTTCTGGGCTATTTTGACAAACTCAGGAATCTGATCCACAACATAGCTTTGGAGAGCTTCAATGGACATTTGTGGTGGAACAGACCCTGATCCTGAAGCACTGTCATGTTGCACAGGCTTCAGCCATTGGGACAAAAAGTGAGAGCTAGAGCTAGGCAAGCTAGACTCCTCAGTTATAGATGCAACTTCTATAACCGGATGAAAAGACTCTGCTACTGTTGTCTCCACAGAAGTGGGATGAGTTACAACAGTAGTTGACACAGGCACAGAGTCTCTAGTTAAAACTAGTGAATCCTCTGTGTTTGTGATGGTGTCATTAGGAGATGCCCCAGCATGCATTCCCTGACCATCTAAATGTGGTACCTGGGTGGTGAGCAAGGTTTCATGCACCAAGTCACTTGAATCCATTGGCTCATCAAGAGAAAAGAATTCTTGATGATCAATGCCTTGCTCCTCAATTGCTTGAGTTGCAGGCTCAAAAGAAATATGAGTAGTAGATTCTGGAAGAGAAGTGTGTTGTAGATTAGATTTTGGCAACTCCCCCTGAGAGATAGAGGGAGTTTCAATTGTGATGTGCTCTCCACTCAGTGTTGTACCAGCCTTATCACTCCCATGTGCTGACTCTGTACAAGTAGGTGCATTGGGGAGAATGCTTGATTTTATAGATGCACCCTGTTGAGAGGATACACCTAGTGAGCTGTTTGCCCCTGATTTTACAACTTCAGCCATTTGGGTGACTGAAGAGGTGGTTTTAGACTTCTTCTTCTTCTTCTTCTTTGGCCTTAGTAAGGGTGACTCAGGTTCCTCACTTGCTATGCCTAATTCTACAGCCAAGGCTGCTTCAGTTAAGATTTTTAGAGGTTCAGAAGCAACCTGTTTTCTCTTCTTTTTACTAACATCACCCTTTTGAGAGGATGATGCAGTTGTCTCTGTGTTTGGTAAAGTGTTTGGCTGAGAGGGTTGGTTAGCAGGCCCTGGGTTAGCATTTTGCTCTACATGCTTGGGCCTAGCTAACTCAGATTTTGAGGCACATATTGGCATGTTGTGGGGTAAGTCCTAAATAAACTCTCCATAAGGGGAGTTATTTTGAGCCTTACATCCACATCATTCCTAGTCTCCAAGCTACCAAAAATGAGTTTGGTCATGGATTTCGGATAGCCTATTCTATTTTTGTCTAACCCAGGCAATTCAATCAATTTAACATCTATGAAATTAAGTACAGATTGAATAAAGCGAGGGAAGAAAATTTCATTACCTCTCTTGGCTGAGTTCTTACCAAGTCTCCCATACAATTCTTGCATTATGATCAAACCAACATCAATCTTTCTCCCATATGCTAGAGCATATCCTATTTGTTGAACAGGTGTGCTGATTTGATCAAAGCTGGACTTCCTTGCTGTTAAGACTTGAAGAAGAGTGGCAAAGACATAGCTCCATTCCTTCCTCAAGTACTTCCTATTCAAATTTCCAAGCTTGATTCTATCTGAGTAGTTGATAAAATCAAAGAAATCTTCAAATTCCTGATCAGTTGCTTGACTGTCATACACTCCTTGTTGTAACCCCAGTGCTTGATTCATATTTTCAGTAGTGATGGTGATTTCCTTGTCCTGAATCTTGCAATAGATTACGTATGAAGTTATTGCATTCTCTAGGGCCACGACCTCCACAGTAGCAGTTCTCCAAAACTGTTCTAGTAAATCTAGATACAGAGTTGGGTTGGCTGAGAGTGCATCCTTGATGTATGATTCAGCCATCCATCGAACGAAGCACTTAAAGTTTGCATTGGGTGCTTCAACATCGTTGGTTATTGCTATGAAATTGGTGTGGGTAGGAATTGTGAGTTGGGTATTTGCCATTGTTACACAGAGAGATGAGAAGAGAATGAAGGTTGAAGAAGAAATTTAGCTTTTGATGTTAGGGTTTACAGAGGTTTTGCAACTTTAGCTGCCTGAGAAATCGAATGAAATGATTTGAACAGTTGTGGAATTGTATATATGTGAGTGACTTGAGTTGTCGATTAGATATAAGTTTTGTATCGACAAGTCAGTCATTCGAGAAGTATAAAACAACTATTCGATAAGTCAAGAAAGGCTTATTCGATATCTCAAGCAGTTTGTAACTCACAGCTGGCAGTTATATAACTCAGAAAATAATTCTAAGCTAAATAAAATATGTTTTTATGAGCGAAATGAAATTTTGAATATAAATCCAAAAAGTGATTAAGTGTCAGCGAGAAATCAGCCTTTTCAAATGATTCGATAAGTCAAATACAGTATTCGAGAACTCCATCATTTGAGAACTAAAATACTCTATTCGAGAACTCAAAGTGTGCTATTCGATTTCTCAAAAGACACTATTCGAGAACTCAGGAGGGTTCTTGATAGGCCTATTCGAGAACTCGAGCCATGACAAAACAATGAACCATTCGAGAAGTTTGACTTATCGAACTATACTTTTCACTCATAAAATTCAATTTTCACTATCTTTTAAAATTTACCAGAAATATTCACTGAAGAATATTCTACTAAATTAAATAGTGATTCTCTCAAAATTTCACAGAAATTTCAAGCTAAAGATGTATGATTTTCAACATATGCAGCATTGTGGAATATTTATAAATCATAATCCAGCCAATACTTACTTTAAAAATATTGAGCATTTGATAAAGTAAGTGTTTACTACTGCAACAATCTAGTTGATATATTCACTCAGCCAGAATTTGAAGAATTCAGCATTCCAATCTCACTAACCAACCTTGTGAAGGTGGCTTCATCTAATGACTTAGTGAATATGTCAGCTAGTTGTTTCTCCGTGGGAACATAATGTAACTCAATGGTTCCATTAGTTGCATGCTCCCTTATGAAGTGATATCTGATGTCAATGTGCTTTGTCCTAGAATGATTGACAGGATTGGAAACTATAGAGATTGCACTTGTGTTGTCACACATGATTGGAATTCTTTCCAACACAAGTCCATAATCTCTAAGTTGGTTTCTGATCCAAAGCACTTGAGCACAACAACTTCCAGCAGCTATGTACTCAGCTTCAGCTGTGGAAGTTGACACAGATTGTTGTTTCTTGCTGTACCAAGAGACTAACCTTTGTCCAAGAAACTGGCAGCTACCTGAGGTGCTTTTCCTATCCACTCTGCATCCATCATAATCAGCATCAGAATAACCAACCAAATTGAACCCTGTGTCCTTAGGATACCATAACCCCAAGTTTGGTGTGCCCTTCAGATATCTGAAAATCCTCTTTATTGCTATCATATGTGATTCCTTTGGATTTGATTGAAACCTTACACACAAGCATGTTGCAAACATGATGTCTGGCCTACTAGCAGTGAGGTAGAGTAGAGAACCAACCATGCCTCTGTAGATTGAGATATCTACCTTCTTGCCCTTACCATCTTCATCTAACTTGGTGGCAGTGGCCATGGGTGTCTTTGCAGGTGAGCATTCTTCTAAGTCAAATTTCTTCAATAGATCCTTGATGTATTTGGTTTGACTTATAAAAATGCCATCCTTCCTTTGACTCACTTGCAGCCCAAGAAAGATGTTAATTCTCCCATCATACTCATCTCATATTTGCTCTGCATGAGCTTAGAGAATTTCTCACACAGCTTCTCATTTGTAGAGCCAAATATGATATCATCCACATAGATTTATACTAAGATAATATCATCACCATGTTTCTTTTAAAATAGTGTCTTGTCTAGTGTGCCTCTAGAGAATTGATTCTCAAGTAGAAATTGTGACAATGTGTCATACCATGCCCTAGGAGCTTGCTTAAGTCCATACAATGCTTTAAGCAATCTGTAGACAAAGTGAGGGAATTGTGGATCCTCAAAGCCAGGTGGTTGTTGCACATATACTTCTTCTTCCAACTCCCCATTCAGAAATGCACTCTTGACATCCATTTGATAGACCTTGAAATTAGAATGTGCAGCAAATGCCAAGAAAATTCTGATGGCCTCTAGTCTGGCAACAGGGGCAAAAGTCTCATCATAGTCAATGCCCTCCTGTTGAGAGTATCCTTTTGCAACCAACCTAGCTTTGTTTCTTATGACTACACCACTTTCATCCATCTTATTCCTTAGAACCCATTTTGTTCCAACAATGGTTCTATCCTATGGTGTAGGCACAAGTTCTCCTCTTGCATAGCAATTATCCAATCAGGATCCAACAATGCATCTTCAAGTTTCTTAGGCTCAACTTGGGATAGAAAGCAACCATAGAGACATTCATTTAGAGTTGATCTCCTTGTCCTCACTCCTGTATTTGGATCTCCAATTATCTGATCTGCAGTATGTGATCTATCCCATTTCCTTGTATGTTCAGATTGATTTCTCAGCCTTGATGTTGCTTCATCATCCAGATCATGATTATTTACATTTCCTCCCCCTGTGAAGTTTCCACTAATCACAGGTGTGTCTTGGATGCTTGTTTCTTCATTGTTGGTTGACACAGGTTCTTCATTCACTTGAGTTTGTTGAATTGTGGGCTCAAATTCAGTTTCAATCTCCTCATCAGAATCATCTAGATTGTCAAACTTCAAAGGATCTTTATCTTCATCATTGGCTTCTTCTAATCCAGGTAGTTTGCTGTCATCAAATGTCACATCTGTGCTTTCCATAACTTTCTTTTGAGTGATGACATAAACTTTGTATGCAATTCTTTCCATAGAGTAGCCAAGAAAAATTCCTTCAAATGCTTTTGCATCAAACTTTCCAACATATTCTGAGTTGTCTTTTAACACAAAGCATTTGCTTCCAAAAGTATGAACATACTTTAGGGTGGGCTTCTTTCCAGTCATCAAGTTGTAAGGTGTCTTTCCAGTGTTTTTGTTGATGAGGGTTCTGTTTTGGATATAGCATGCAGTGCTCACAGCCTCAGCCCAAAAACATGTAGGCATCTTTGCATCAAGCAACATTGTTCTATCAGCCTCAATCAGAGTTCTATTCTTTCTTTCAACAACTCCATTTTGTTGTGGAGTCCTTGGAGCTGAGAATTGTTGAGAAATACCATTTTCTTTGCAGAATGCTTCAAGCATGGCATTTCTGAACTCTGTTCCATTATCACTCCTTAATGCAATCACACTTGCATTGTTGGCCTTTGCTTCCTTGTTAATTTTCTTTATATGCTCAATGATTACTTGGGGAGCCTCATCTTTTGATGCCAGAAATTCTACCCATGTATACCTTGTGAAATCATCAACCATCACCAGAGCATACTTTTTCCTTCCTAGTGACATAATATTGACAGGCCCAAACAAGTCCATATGAATTAGTTGTAGGGGCTTGGTTATTGATGTCACTGTCTTTGACTTGTGGCTTGATCTTTTCATTTTTCCCTTTTGACAAGCCTCACACACTCCTTCTTGACAGAATTCAAGTGTGGGCATGCCTCTTACTAACTCTCTTTTGACTAGAGAATTAATGCCTTTGAAGTTCAAGTTTGATAGCTTCTTATGCCACAACCAACTATCTTCATTTGATGCTTTTGAGTAAAAGCAACAGATTTTGTCCTTGTTTGCAGAGTTCATATTGGCTACAAACAGGCTTCCTTTCCTTACTCCAGATAGAGCAAAGTCACCAGTCTTTTTGTGGGTGATCAAACATTCATCTTTGTCAAAATTCACTTTGAAGCCTCTGTCAGTAAATTGACCAACACTCAGTAGATTGTGCTTGAGTCCCTTGACCAGTGCTACATTTTCAATGATGACATTTCCAATTTCCAACTTGCCATATCCCAGTGTGTTGCCAATGCTGTCATCTCCAAAAGCAACCATTGGGCCAGCCTTCTCCTCATACTGTGATAGCATGGCCATATCACCAGTCATATGGTTTGAGCATCCACTGTCCAAAATCCACATGACCTTTCTTTCACTTTCTTTGCCCTGCAAACACAAAGGTATTACTTCTCCTTTGGTACCCAAACAAGTTTGGGTCCATGTGGCTTAGCAACAGTCTTATCATAAACAGCATGCTTATCAATTTTCTTGATGTTAGTCTTCTTGTCACTGTTAGAAGTCTTAGAATCAGGGTTCTTAGACTTAGGTGACAGAGGCACCTTCCTAACTTTAGGAGGACTTGAAGACTTTGTTCTTGTGTAGTATGTGTGAACATTGTGACTGATACAACCTTCCATGAATTGTCTTCTCAAATTAAAGCAACTAGTCATTACATTCATGTTACATGGCATACAATCAAATTTATCATAGAAAGGAGAGTCTCTATGTCTTAAAGGCAAAGAGCAATCATAGAATGGTTTAGCAACACTACCAGATGGTTTCTTGCATGCATGAGTTAAATGATTAGTGCTAAAACAATTTTGACAAACTTTCCTAGGGGCATTTGGCACATAAGCATAATTGTTGTCCTTGTTAATCCCTAATTTGCCATTCCTGTTTTGTTTCTTTTTAGCCACTTTCTTCTCAACCTCATTATTCCCAGCTGAAACAAACTTCACAAATTTCTCAAGTCTAGGTTTACCTCCTACTGACTCCTTGGCTTTGGTTTTGACATTCTCACTCTTAGAGGATGCTTGTTGTTCATTTGATTGTGCCTTATCTTCATCATCCAACAGTTGCTTAATGAGTAAGGCATCCTCATCAATCTCAAGTGTTGGTGTTTTAAATATTGGGGTCTCAGCCTTTTTCAAAACCTGAGGCACTTCCTCTTGAACAACAATGTCATCTTCAATGACTGCATAGCCTTTCCTCTGCTTGAGAGTGTCATAATCAAGTCCAATAGCAGCCTTAGGTCTAGCTAGATTTTTCTCATGGTAGGACTGCAATAGACTAGAGGAATTCTTGAATGTTTTCAATTTAAATTCATTTTCAGCTAGTTCATCCCTAAGAGCTTTCTCAACTTGACTAGCACATAGAACCTTATTCTTTAGATATTCGATTTCTTGTTTAAGGTTTTCTATTTGCATAGCAGTTAGTTCTAGTTCCTCATTTCTTTTGTTTAACAGTTCATTCCTAGTAGACAGTTTAGCAATCTCTTCATTAGCAGCAGTCATACTAGTATGAATATTAAACATCTCAACAGATAATTGTTCAACCATAGATTTGTATTCAGAAACAAACATGTCTATAGTAGTGAGGGATGGTACCTGAGAGTCTGATTCAGATGGTTCTTCCATGGAGTTGGCCATCAAGGCATAGTTGCAGAATTCTTGTTCTTCTCCATCACTATCAGAATCATCCCAACACTTCCCTTCAGCTATGTAGGCCTTACCTGGTGCATGCTTCTTTAGCAGAGCCTCATACTTAGCTTCAAGCTCAAGAAACTCCTTATCCTTCTTCTTAGGCTTCTTGCATTCACTGGCAAAATGCCCTAGGTCATTGCATCTATAACATCTCACAGATGACCTATCCACATAGCTGGTTTTGAATTTGTTTTTGTTTGCTTTCACAGGTGCCTTGCTCTTTTTGAATGAATGATTTTGAGATCTAGACTTGAAGGGCTGATTCCTCTTAAATCTGATGTTTGGGAATTTTCTAGCCATAAAAGCATATGAAGTGTTTTTCATGGTATCCAACTCTTCAAGAGTATAGAACTCATCTTCTTCCTTTTCATCAACAGGTTCAGTCACTTCTTCTTCAGTCTCTTCATCATCTACTATCTCTTCTATTCTCAGTTGACTTGTAGATGCCTCCAGGTCTTGAACGGATTTGTTGACAATCAAGGCACAGGATGTGTTTATCATTCTGCCTTGGTTGGCTTGGATAGCCCTCTTCTAAAGCAACTCAAGCTCATGAGTTCTTAAAACCCCATAGATCACATCATATGTGACTTTGTTCAAATCTCTTTCTCTTAGAGATATGACCCTTTGCTCTAGATGGTTTGGTGCAGATAGTAGAAACTTCATGTTTAATTCCTTAGTGCTGTAAACCTTCCCATTCATTTGAAGCTCAGTCACCAGCTTATGAAATCTCTCAAACATATCAGTAATACTCTCTTTGGACTGTGCCATGAAAGCTTCATACTGTGTGACCAGTATCTGTTTCCTATTTTCTCTTACCTCCTCTGTCCCTTCACATAACACCTCGATGTGGTTCCACATGTCCTTGGCTGATATGCATGATGCTATATTAGCAAACATCGACATATCCATGGAGTCTATGATCAGCAACATGAGATGACTGTCTAGGGCAACCTTTTCCTTCTCTGAGTCCGTCCATTTGGATGGCTCTTTTGCAACATATGATTTAGGAATGACTATTGTGCCCACTGTAGATTCAGCAATTTCTTGTTGTGGTACAAATGGACCATTCTTGAGGATGTCAGGGTAGAGAGGATTGGCAGCTTTGATGAACAACAGCATTTTTATTTTCCAGAGGTTATAATTCTCTTTGTCGAACTTAGGGACCTTCACCGTACCTGTAGTCTTTGGTGTATTCGAACTCATGATCGTTTTCTGTTTAGATTAAACAGCCTGCTCTGATACCACTTGTTGAGTATTGAATACAGTAAAAGAATACAGAGGGGGGGGTGAATGGATTCTTGAACTTTTCTTTGTTCTTGAATCTTTTCAACAAGATATGTGTTTAGTGTGTGAGATATGTAAGTGCAGATAACAAAGACAAACACAACACAATATCACTTTAATATAATATTTTATTAGATAAAGATTTTCCTACAATCTGTGAATACAAATGGTAGTATTCTCAGCTTCGTTTTTCTTAGAGAGATATTTCTTGTGATGTATCTTGAAAAACTTATCTGCTAAAGAAGTGAGGCTGTATCCTTATAGACATGGATACACCTACTTACTACAAATAAGGTAGGTAAAACAAACTACTTTTCAGTATGTCTATCTCATTTGAGTAAGAGTCCAAACGGCTACAGATTTGACTTTGCAAAGCCTGTTCAGATCCCCTTCTTTAGCTCCTTGTCCCTTTGTCTTATCTCTCCAAGCTTCTTTGTAGGCTTTCCAATCTGCTTTATAGTACATAGTCAAATAAAGCGTCTTGGCTTGTTGCAGGTTTCTGACTTGTACAATTCTTCAGTATTTTGTCTCCAAGAATGTATTCGAGAAGTGGCTAAGTGATTAATTCGAGAACTCGAATTGACTTAATCGATAACTCTGAGTTCTCGAATAGTGTTATATTGACATATCGAATTACTTCTCGAATAGCTCTTTTCTCTGGGACTCCTTGAGATATCGAATAGAGCATTTTGACATATCGAATCCCTGAGATGTCGAATAGCTTCTTTAGTCCTTGAGATATCGAATAGATCATTGACTTGTTGACTCTTAGAGAACTCGAATGATGCTTTGACTTGTTGACTCCATGAGTTCTCGAATAGAGTAATAGACATATCGAATCTCTGAGATATCGAACAGTGTATTCAGAGATATCGAATAGTGTCTTCTGAGATATCGAATCTCTGACTTCTCGAATGCTAGACTTCTCGAATAGACAAATGTACTTCTCGAATTGGTACTTAGGCAAATTCTTCATTTCTTCAAATTCCAACTGTGATTATTTGGCAGTCTTTATCTCCTTGCTTGAGGCATGAACCTTGGAACTTCTTTCAAGCATTATTCTTGACTTTATAAGTACAGTAACACAACTAGAATTTGATGCCTTTTACAAGTACAAAACAAATAGAAACTCTACAACTAGAGGTTCCCTCAGTTAAGAGGTCATGAAGGTAATGCATAGCATTACACATACTTAGCCTTGTTATTAGATGTATTCAGGCATGCCTCTGTGACTAACACTTATCAATTAACGAGTCGAATTCGCACATTTCTTATACGAATACGAATTATATTTGTTATTAACGAGTCGAATCCGGATTTGAATTCGAATTACCCAGATTCGAATTCAACGAATTCGAATTACTCGGATTCGTTTTCAGCCCTAATTTTGATAATCAACTTTTACAATCAATTAAGTAATCTTTTAGTTTTTCTTTTTATATATTTTGACGGATAAATTTTATCTTTATTACATATTATGTATTATGCATCTAACTATATAAGCATCTTAAGTAGTAAACAATGATAATAAGAATTATAAAATGTGAAACATTTTTTATTTTGAGTTCGTATGTGTTTTATTTTTTCAAAATATGCAAATAGGCACCCACACCGAGAGTCAGTAGTAGTTTTATAAATTTAATTTATAATTTAATAAAAATATTGCATACAACAAGTTTATGATGTCAATATCTTGCTGTTGTTTTATAATTGTACAAAGACAAAAAATATGGAAGTAAAATTCATAAACCGAACTTGATCGCAGACAACTAAGGATTCGAAGTAATAATAGACTAATCGTGATATCAGATATATTTGATACTTTAATAACAATTTATAATATTAATTGAAGTTTAAAAGCCGTGCATGTAAATTTTTTTTGAATCGAGTTACTAATCATTACGTCTACGTGTAAGAATATAAATTATTAATTTAATGTTATATTGTGATAAGAGCATACAATACTATATAAATCGTAACTCAAAAATTATAATTTTAGATAAGTTATATGCATATGGCATATTTAATTATAAAATTTGTGAATAATGTAGTTTTAATCCAAAGTGTTGATAATTTTATCAATTTAAATTTTACAATAAACATTTTGTAAACTATTTATAAAAATGTATAATTAAATATCTCATGTTATCATATTAAGTTCACTAACTATACTAATAATATAATATTACACATAGTATATGAAAAAAATAAAAAGTTAAGTTTTAAAAGTAATTTTCATATATAGTTGATTGATAACACATAAAATAATAAACACATGACTATTTTAAATAAAAATAAAAAACATTTAATCGAGTTTGATCCGTGCCGAGTTTGAATTTATCGAGTCGAGTTTTAACTCGACTCAAAAAAATTCGGCTCGACTCGAGTTTTTTATCGAGCCCGAAAACATATTTGAACTCGAGCTCGATAACAAGTTCGAGCCGAATCGAACTCACTTTTTCAAATCAAGTTCGAGTTGAGTTCGAGCTGGTTTGGTTTAAATTACACCTCTGCAATTTTCTGCGCAACTTTCAGAATGCCTGTGTGTAAATTGTTTTGTTCAAGCTCCGGCAAAAGAATTAAGGAGTGGAATTTGAATGACAGAAAGAATTTTTATAGGATTTTAAGTCTCTACTGCCCTGTTTCTTTTTCTTTCGCTTTCTGTTTTCCTCTTTATTCTGTTTTCCTCTTTATTCTTGAATTTTTTTCTGCCCAATACATATATTCTTTTTCTCCTATACTATTTATCCATTTACACTTCTAAAATTATGATATCCATTTCCAACCTACTATATTTAGGATAGAGTGTTTTGGTTCAGGTTAACATACTCCTAAAACAAAATTCAAAATGCGGAGAATATATATAAAAAAAAAGATAAAATGTGACACAAAATTCAAAATGTGGAGAATAAACATAGCAAATCGTGTCGTAACTTTTGTGTCTCGTATCATAAAAGATTTATCCATAAACAAAACGAAATAAATTCGTGTACTTGTATTCTTAAAATAATCATGCAACGAAATATTTCGTGTCAACACGAAACAAAACGATAATACTTCTCGTGTACACGAAATGAAATGAAATGTTACACCGAAACGAAATAGTACACGAAAATAAAGAGAAGTAACCCATCAAAAACTTTAAATTTTATGTTTACATCAGAATTCAAGGGAACACAGAATTTAAACATAAATAAAGCTCCACAGGACCACAAGATCAAGGTCCACACTCCACATCTTTGGAATGCAGTCTGGTTTGTTTTGTTCTTTGTGATGGCCTGCCAAGATGAATGGAAACAAATTATCAGGAAACAAAGTGTGTTTGCAGAGTCTACCATGCAGAAATGAAAGTTTAAAGCAGAATAAAAATATACCTGTTGCACATTAAACGCCAAGTAAAATTTTGTTACATAGAATACGATGATGGCATCTACCATTCAGCAACACAGTACCAGAATTTTAAAGCAAAATAAATTATGGGTATAGAATTAAACAAGGCTTTTAACCCTTTAAACATTAATCTTTATAAACATATACACATGAAACCTTTATATTTATTTATTAATAGATCAAACCTTCATGTATACTTTATTGCATCAATTAAACATTTTCAGTTACATAAAAAATTAGGAATCTTGATGTTTCTTTGTTTTGCTGCAACACCATGACGAGTACAGTAAAACCTCGTTAAATTAATACTCGATACCATGATAAATTAATATTTTGAATGCAGATTTTTGATCCCAACATAATAGCAACAATATAAATTTTACCTCGATTAATTAATAATCTCTATAAATTAATAAAATTTGTCAGTTCCAACATTATTAATTTATAGAGTTTTTACTGTACATGGATAACTCTTGTTCATGCAGTAACATCTTTTCGGAATGAGAATTTTCTAAGAATTAGCCTAGATTTTTATTAGCCTTACTAATAAATTTGCCTGTTTTCTAAACTATCCATGGTTAAATTCAGGATGTTGGTCTATAAGTATGTCAACAATGACAATCTGGACCAGTGCCTTCATGGAACTATAAGTCACCAAGGACATCGAATTACTAGGGAGGCTCGCATGAAAGGTCATAACACTAAGCTCATAGTTAGCTGGCATAAAATCTGAAAAAACATGAAACTTCTAGCTTGTCTTAGTGTAAACTAGCATAATACAATACTCGTAAACAACAAAAGTAACACTAGAGTTTCTGGCATTTGTTGTGCAGCTTGGATTAGTTGCTGATATAAAAGGTCTGATTGATACATTAATCCAAACATCAGGATTTAATTTATTACTGTATTAAATAAATATTAAGGTTTTATTTGTACAAGTATGAAAACATTAAGATTAATATGTCAAAAAGCCATTAAACAAAGACTGATTATCAGTACCAGAACATTTGTCACACACAATATGCTTCTATACTGACAACAAGATACAACTTTATAGGCAATCTTCGCTCTTCTACCAATCTGTTTTTCTCTCAGTAAAAGGTGTTGTGCCCAAAATTTATAATGGGCCTAGTTTTGGATTCATGGATGTTGGAGGCCTGGTAGGGTGTTGAAAAGGTAGGAACAAAGTAGCTGGAAGGAAAGAGGTGTACCTCCAGAGGGAAGCTCTGGAGGTGGAGGTTCGCTTTTTTGGGAAGTTGTGTAGGTGCAGGTGGGCTCACAGGTTCCACCTCTGCTGGCCGAGTGGATAAGGATTACCTCCTAGTTTTTAGGAGGCGTAAATTGAGTCCTGTTAATAGTCTATTTTAATGAGGGATACGTTTCTAACATGATAAATATTAGAAACTTGTGATATATGTCTATACATACATGGAGTTCTCATATGAGTAGGATTTAGGAGTTTTACTTCGAATAGGATTCTACTAAGGGGGTAGCTGATTTAAGGAAAAGTCATATTTCTACACAAAGACTTCGAGATTAACATGGATGGAGGGATTAAATCTTATCAATTTCATGGCTTAATGGACAAGGAAAAGATTCCTAACCTAAAAGAACTATATTAGGGCTTGATTCCTATAAATAGGATATGTAGGCAATTAGCAAGGGGTTCGGTTTTTTACTCTTCTAATACACAAGGCACGTGTACCCTAAGTAATACATTCCTGGACATACTTGGCCGGATTTTTGCCATTTTGTCCGGTGAACTTGCTAACTCAGCCCAAAAAACACAAAATACCATTATTAGGTTCAGCTGCCCTGCTTTGGTACAGCTGTTTGGTTTGTTATTTATCCGAAAACCAAGGATAATTCCGGTTATTCCAGCGAGGCTTTCTCGGGGTGTTGTGTGAATTTTTTGCATAACATTTTTGGCGCTAGAAGGAGGGGCTTTTCTCTCTTGAATCAATGTCGGAAAATTCTGAACCCGTTCGAACGCCTAGCGGCGAGGAGGGTAGGCATAAGGCCAACCCTGATGGTGAAGTAACTGCTAAGGATATCCTCAACCATCTTCAAGCTATGGATGGTAGGATCGACCAGTTGGAAAGGAAATCGTCGCGGAAAAAGAAAGGACAAAGAAAACATAGGTCCTCGGAAAGGCGTTTTAGGCGCCGTGAAGTGACACCAAGAAATCTGGACTTTGGGAGTGAAGAAGAGCCTGAACAAGAGGCTCGGAAAAATGATTTTTCTGATGTGGAAACAGATCGGGAAAATGTCGATCGGAAGGAAGCTCCTGTGAACTCCCCAACTAGGAGTGTGAGTGTATTTGATCGTGTTGGGAAGAAGCTCAATAGTAAGGATTTACGGCATGTGTTGGATGGAACGAAAGAAAAGGTGGATGGAAATGACAACCTTGACAAGTCTCAGTCGAGGGGTTCTAAGAACTATAGGAAGGAAAAATCTAGAGAGGAGGAGCGGGCTCATGACAGGAGGTCTAGGTCGACCAAGCTCCAATCAGCTGTCGGGAGTGAGGGCAGCTCCAGCTCCCGAAACAGTTCAGCTCACAAACAGAATGGAGACTCGAATGAAGATACAGATGAAAGTGAGGAATACCTCTCAGACGGAGAGGATGCAAATTATAAGGTGGCTGATTTGAGGAAAGCTCTGGAAAAAATTAAAGCTGAGAAGAGGTCGACATCAGGGCTAGCTGTAGCTTCGCCTTTCACTAAAAAGGTCCGGGATTCACCCTTTCCACCTAGGTACAGGGGGGTAGGAGATTTGAAGTTTGATGGCACCACAGACCCAGTGGAATATCTCAGCCGTTTTAGTACTGAGATGGAGGTGTACCAAGTCAGGGATCGCACAAAATGCCGGCTGTTGGCAGCTACCTTAAGGGATAATGCTCATCAGTGGTTCAAGAGGCTGCCCTCTAATTCAATTCGCTCCTGGAGGCAAATGAGTGAACTCTTTGTGACTCAATTTCGGGCTACTGTGGCATTTGCACCTCCTGCTAACACTTTGGCAAATATCAAGCAAAGGGAGAAGGAAACTCTCAGAGAGTATTTTAAGCGTTTTAACGCAGAGGTACCCAAAGTGAGGAAGGCTACCGATGAAACCTATAAGAATTTTCTGATAGCTGGGATATGGCCTGGGAGTGATTTCTGGAAGGAGCTTCAAAAGGAGGAACCTGTCACGCTGGCTGATTTTTATGCACGGGCTGAAGCTCATAAAGTGGTTGAGGAATCTATGGCTAAATTGAGGAAAGATAACAACCCAACTGGTTGGAATGGGAGAAAAAGGAGCAGGTCCTATAGTCCCAGGAGAAGAAATGTGGATAGACGTGCTTCCTATCATGGAGCCTCAGCTTCCACAGAAAGGGAAGCTGGTCGCAAGGAAAGGACAGCACCTCTAACTGTGAATGCAACTGGTTCAAGGAGGTCTGTGGAATACAAGCCTCCACCCTTGAAGAATCATAATAGATATTCAGAATATACCCCATTGGCGGCACCTCTTGAGCATGTGTTTGAGGTTGGGGACAAAGCTGGAGTGTTCAGGAAGCCGACCCGTATCGGCCCACCTGGGAGGAGGGACCTAGGAAAATATTGTGCGTTTCATGATGCAAATGGACACGAGACGGCTGACTGTCGTCACTTGAAGGATCATGTTGAGGATTTAATTAGGAAGGGATACCTTACTGAGTTTGTGGCGCAAGAGGCGAAAAAGTATAAAGATGAGAAAGAGAGAAAGGAGGCAGAAAAAATGGTACCTGATCGTACAGCAAGGGCAAACAGTATCCATACCATAATAGGAGGTCCATACATTGGAGGCACAAGCAGGAACTCTATGAAAAATTTTGCCCGGGAGGCTAAAGGAGCTCCCCTTACTAATGTCTTCCACCTGGCTGAAAGGCCCCCAAAGCTGTTTAAGGGGGAAGCTGCAGACATCACTTTTACTGAAGAAGATGCAAAGCATGTGCATCACCCACATAATGATGCTCTGGTGGTCATGTTCTCCATTGGGGGAATGAATGTGCATCGAATTTTGGTGGACAATGGAAGCTCTTGTAACATAATAGCTTACGATACCTACCAAAAAATGGGTCTCCTGGATAAAGAAATGTTCCCTTCTTACAACGATTTATATGGATTTACTGGAGGTCCAGTTCAGATTGTGGGACGAGTGAAACTCCCAATCAGGATGGGGAGTGAACCTTATGTGGCAACCCAGGTTGCAGAGTTTATGGTTGTGAACGAAGACATATCTTATAATGCTATCATGGGTAGGCCTTTTTTGAAGGAGATGCGTGTGGTGACTTCTATTTACCATCTCTCAATGAAATTTCCAACTCCTAATGGGATTGGGTGCCTACGAGGATGTCAGTCAGACTCACGAGAATGTTACGGTAAGGCCTTGCGTACTGCTGAGCAAGCCTCAAAACACTTGCTGTTGGTAGATGGTGGAACAACTGACAACTGTTATCGCTATCTTGGACTTCCAAATACTTCGGCTGAAGAGTCCTCTCAAAGGAAAGGAGGGGTATGTGAGAGAGAATCATGCAATACAATTATGATTGTGCAACATCCAGATGAAGACCCTTACATGGATGTAGCTTCGTTTTTGGGGGAAGGTACTGGAAGGGAGGTGCTTATGCTGGAGGCACCTCAACAGAAAAATGGAAACGGTAATGATGATTTTGTTGAAGGCATCTTGGAAGAAGTCAATGACAGTGACTTCGATGAGGTGGAAATTTTGGAGCAACCACAAGAAGAGGTACCTGAATCTGCCCAGGTGGATGGTAAAGGGAACCTGGTGGAAATTGATTTGGATCCTAGAATGCCCGAATCCAAAGAAAAAGCTGGTGCTGCAGGACACACTATATCTTTTATGGTAGATGACACTGATTCTAGTAAGGAGCTGAAAGTTGGAAAACAGCTGGATCCGAATATGAGGGAAGCTCTGGTGAGCTTCCTTAGAAAGAATGTGGATGTGTTTGCATGGGATCATTCAGACATGATTGGGATAGACCCAAAGGTAATGTGTCATCGTCTTAATATTGATCCAGAAGCGAAAACGGTAAGGCAGAAGAGAAGGGCTATAGGTGGTGAAAGAGCTTCCGCTTTGAGAGAAGAGGTGGATAGATTATTGGCAGCTGGTTTGGTGAGGGAATCTTTTTACCCCATGTGGTTGGCAAATCCAGTGCTAGTCAAGAAGCCCAATGGAAAATGGCGTACTTGTGTGGATTTTACAGACTTGAATAAAGCATGCCCAAAGGATAGCTTCCCGCTTCCTCGTATTGACCAGCTGGTGGATGCAACTGCTGGGCATGCCCTGCTAAGCTTTATGGATGCATATTCAGGATATAATCAGATTCCTATGTATGGCCCAGACCAAGAACATACTTCCTTTATAACGAATAGGGGGTTGTATTGCTACATTGGGATGCCTTTTGGTCTAATTAACGCGGGAGCTACGTATCAGCGTCTGGTAAACATGATGTTCAAGGATCAAATTGGGAAAACAATGGAAGTATATGTTGACGATATGTTGGTAAAGTCAAAAGAGGCAGCTGATCATGTTTCGCACTTGGCAAAAATGTTTGACATATTGAGGAAATACAGAATGAAGCTCAACCCTCAGAAATGTGTATTTGGGGTAGAATCTGGAAAGTTTCTCGGGTTCATTGTTAATCACCGGGGTATTGAAGCTAACCCTGCAAAAATTAAAGCTTTGTTGGAAATGAGGTCACCCAAGAGCGTGAAGGAGGTTCAGTCATTAACAGGGAGGGTTGCAGCTCTTAACAGGTTCGTCTCAAAATCTTCAGACAGGTGTAAGGAATTCTTCTCAGCAATTAAGAAAGGAAAGAACTTTGAGTGGACAGCTGAATGTGAAGCTGCTTTTGAGAAGCTAAAGGAGCAGCTGGGTAGCCCCCCGCTCCTTTCTAAACCAATTGATGGTGAGGTTCTGATACTTTACCTAGCAGTTTCTGAGTATTCTATCAGTGCGGTTCTGGTACGAGAAGAAGGGAAGGTGCAGTTTCCGGTGTATTATGTAAGCAAGAGATTGCTGGATGCAGAAACCCGATACACTAACATGGAAAAGCTAGCTTATGCATTGATTCTTGCTTCGAGGAAGCTTCGACCTTACTTCCAATCTCACAAGGTTGAAGTACGGACTTCTTTCCCTCTAAGGCAGGTGTTACATAAACCAGAAGCTTCTGGAAGGTTGATGAAGTGGGCTATTGAATTAGGACAGTTTGATGTTGAATACAAGCCAAGGTCTGCAATAAAAGGGCAAGCGTTGGCTGATTTTCTGTTGGAATTTCCTCCATCCTTCGAGGTAGGTGGAAACGAATGTATACCTGCTGGTGAGCTACCCGCTGGTGAGCTACCTGCTGGTGAGCTACCTTCTGGTGAGCTAGCTGTCGGAGGGCTACCTGTTGCAAAGGTACCTGTGGAAAATTGTGCTCCGTGGTGGACTTTATATGTGGATGGGGCAGTTAACTCTAATGGAGCAGGAGCTGGTATAGTGCTAGTAAGCCCCGAAGGACACAAGTTGCAGAGTGCTATTCATTTTTCATTCTACGCAACTAACAATGATGCGGAGTACGAAGCCCTGATTGCTGGTTTGAAGCTAGCTTTAGAAATGAAGGTGGAAAATTTGACCGTTTTTAGTGATTCAATGTTGGTGGTTTGGCACATTAAAGGAGGGTTTCAAGCTCGAGGCCCTCGTACTGATTTATACATGAGGTATGCACAGGAATTGGTGAAGAGATTCAAGGAGGTGAATCTGGAACAGATTCCTAGGTCAGAGAATGCGAATGCAGATGCACTGGCTAAGCTAGGCTCTCAAAGGGAAGCTACATTGTTAGGAGTTATTCCCCTTGAGGTTCAGCGTCAACCGAGTATTTCAAAAATCGAGATTTTGAATATAGAAACTACAGTGGAGGATCACTGGATGGTTCCCATAGTGGAGTACATCACTAAGGGGATTTTGCCAGAAGATAAGGATGAAGCTCGGAAATTGAAATATAAAGCGGCAAGGTATGTGATCTATGAAGGGATTTTGTATAAGAGGGGTTTTAATAAGCCTTTGCTAAGGTGTATTTCTGGAGACGAATGTGAGTATATCATGAGGGAGATCCATGAGGGGATTTGTGGTAACCATTCTGGGGGAACCTCATTGGCACATAAAATACTTCGTCAAGGATATTACTGGCCAACCTTACAAAGAGATGCTCATAAGTATACTCGAGCATGTGATCGCTGTCAGAGGTTCGCGAAATTGGGTGTCAATCCAGCTGTACCCCTTAAGCCCCTTACCAGTCCTTGGCCTTTTGCGGTTTGGGGTATAGATCTAATTGGGGAGCTTCCCAAGGGTAAAGGCGGAGTAAAATACGCAGTCGTTGCAGTGGATTACTTTACAAAGTGGGCTGAAGCGGAACCTTTGGCTACAATAACTGCTGCAAAATTGAAGGAATTTGTGTTTCGAGCTATAGTTTGTAGGTATGGAGTACCTTATAAGCTCATCTCAGACAATGGGAAGCAGTTTGACAGCAAGGAGATGCGAGGTTTGCGTGAGGACCTTGGAATTCAAAAGGAGTTCTCAGCTGTTTGCCACCCCCAAAGCAATGGTCAAACGGAGGCTGTGAACAAGATAATAAAACACACTCTAAAAACCAAGCTGGAGGAGCGAAAGGGAAGCTGGCCGGAGGAGCTTCCAATGGTATTGTGGTCTTATAATACCACTCCAAGAACTACAACAGGTGAATCTCCATTCACCTTGGCATATGGTTGTGAGGCAATGGTGCCTGTTGAGATAGGAGCTGGTTCATTCAGGAGGGAAAATTATAATCCGGAGGATAATGAGGTGAATCATCGCTTGTACTTGGATCTTGTTGAAGAGGTGCGCATGAATTCACAGCTGAAGCTGGCTGCATACCAGCAGCGTACCCGGAAATACTTTGATAAGAAGGTACGAGCTCGCCCATTGAAGGTGGGTGATTTGGTTTTAAGGAGGGTGCTACCCAATATGAGGGTACCTGGTCATGGTGCGTTTGGTGCCAATTGGGAAGGACCTTACCTTATAAAGACGGTTCTTTGGGAAGGTACTTATCATTTGACCGATTTGGATGGGAAGCTGATCCCTAGGGCATGGAATGCCGAACATTTGAGGAAATATTACCAGTAGGTACTTTTTCAGGTAACGCTTTTAAGTAGACCTCTTTCAGGTATAGGATTAATAAAGGTAGTTTATTAGTTATAGCTGCCATCTCTAGGACAAGTAGATGATTTGATTTTGTCTTGCTATGCTCGGGGGGTAGTGCATGTACACCTCACCGATAGGAAATGTCATGAATCTTTGCTTCCATGAGGCCAATAAATTTGTTGCTTTCTCTTATATATAACATGTTTTGCTTATGAATTATGTTGTGTTCCTTATATACTTTGTGGAATTGGTATGAAAACATATGTGTAAATAGGTGGTTTTAAGTTCTCCATCATAGTTGGTAACATGATTAAAGAACTTGGGGGGTAGTAGGTTATACCACCTCCCCTTCGAAAAATTTCCTGAATATAGGAAGCTAAAAAATTGGAAGTATAACAAAAATCGGAATAAAAATACATGTATATGGATTTTGGAATGGACTTTGGAATGGATTTTGGAAATGATTTTGGAATGGACTTTGGAATGGATTTTGGAAATGACTTTGGAATGGATTTTGGAATGGATTTTGGAATGGACTTTGGAATGTATTTTGGAATGGATTATGGTACATGAGGAACCTCATGGGAAGAGGTTCGCAAAACTGGTCCACCTATGAGGAGGTTCCAGTATGGAAGCTGCTCTGGAAATATACTGTCAGGTTCATGCGGATCCCAGGGAATCTGGGCGCATGAAGAGCCAGAATTCAGGCTACATGAAATGGAACAACTTACATAAAAATTGGCAGTAAGCTTCAGCTGGTTAAAAAAGCGAAGCTCACATATGAGGTGCATTGTGTTCATATTTTTGGAAAAAGGTTTTATGGATTCTTTTTACAAAATAAAACAAAGTCATATGGGAACCAAGGCATTGGCCATATGATCACTTTTTACGCGGAAAGGCAAGGTGCAAGCAAATGGGAAGCTCTACCTTACTTTGGAATCTTACACATTAATATGTATAATTGTTTAAGGACAATTATTCATAAGGATTTTATGGCGAATCGGATGGGATATCTTTAACATGGAAAAAGGATTGATTGGGTGTCAAACTGGTATGACCATCATACATATTAAATCATGTTAAGGGAAGCTTCATGATATATGTATTGGGAGGACGTTATCGGTGTTTAAAAAAAACAAGAATTATTTTATGTGATTTGAGGTAAATCGATACGTTTTGATTATTGGCATTAATCATAAATGGACAATATTTACTTAACAGGAAGTGTTAAGATATAGAATTCATGACGAGCTAGACGTTGTTTATGAAGCTGATCTAATTAATCTAGCTACGAATGAACAATTCATATGCGGGTTAAAGTAGGTGCTTTGTTACTAGCATATATGTATTCAACATGGTAAATCCAGAACAATACGAGGGTATATGGAAATTAAAGATGCATAATTAAGGGAAGCAAAGTTATGGATTACATCTTGTGAGGCAATACGAGGAGCCCACGACCTCATAAAATTCAAAGTTAATGGCTACCAAAGCCATTCAAAATGATTCAAGAGTTTAAACCCACGCAGGGGTAGGAAAAGTTTTTGATTTCAAGGAATTAAGGAGTAGGGGTGTCAGGAGATACCTCAGCCCTTGGAGTAGGAGGAACAGGGGTAGCTGTGTTAGAGGCGTCTGCTTTAGCTTCAGCTGGATCTTCCGAGGGAACCTCCACCTCTTTTTCCAAATCAGCTGGATCAACAGAGTCCACCTTAGCTGCAGCAGCTTCCCTCTTCTTGATGTCCTCCACAGCTTTCACAGCATCCTCGCCCAGCTGAGACCAGTCTAAATCGGGAAATCGCAGGTAGGTGGATTCAATATAGTCATTGATGGCCGCATTATAGCCTATACCATAGGCTTCCTTCCTTTTCTCCTTTTGAGCAGACCTTTCCTCGGCTAACTTGACATTCATAGCCTCCATCTTCAGCCCTAGCTCATGAATCTCCTTGGCATGGGAAGAAACCAACTCTTCTTTCTCGGCATCAAGGGCAGCAACTGAATTAGACAGCTGGTCACGTTCCTTTATCAACTTGGTTTCAGCAGACTTAAGCTTCCTATTGGCATCCATATACTTCTTCTTTTCATCATCCTTGATTTTGATAGACTGTTTGAGTTGTTTCACCTCCTCAGCAAGCCTTTGGTCACCTCGAGCCGTTTCTACAATCTTCTCCCCATGCTTAAGATAATGGAACAAACTCTGGGCATTGGCATGAAGAGCAGCTCGTGCACCCTCGGCTAATGACAGCTTGTCCCAAGCAGCTATGGCCTCCTCAGGAATCTGGTTTCCTGCCATCTCGAAGAAATACTGCATATGGGGACCAGGATTTCCAAGGTCCAGGGAAGGAGATGTCTTAGCCTTTTTTGCAGAGCGAGGAGCAGAGGCAGAAGCTCGAGGTGCATCAGGGAGAGGAGGTGGTAACTTTCTCTTCGAAGAGGTGGATGATTTTTCTGCATTAGGAGACGGAACTTTGATCTTCGAGATAGGAGTAGCTGCAATGGGGGTGACCTTGTCATCTTCGTCATCAGTAAACATTTCTTCATATTTGGTGGTTTTCTTGATAAAAGATGGAATTCCTGAAGCCATTTCTGCAAAGATAAAACAATATAGAGATTAGTGGGCAAGTCATCAATCAACAATATTTAAAATTATTGTAAGTGTATGCTTATATTATTGATGAGCATGATGTGGGAAAGGAAAATAATCTTTAGCTGGTCAGAATAGGGGTACCTCTCCCGGGAATGAAATTACAACTCATAAGGTTGTCACGAGTTAGCAAGCTAAGGCCATTCCCTAACCCAGCTGACAAACTTAGCGCCTCAACAGCACGCTCTAAGGTTCGACCTTTTAAAGAGGATTTAGCAGGTATTTTCACAGACAGGTTGAAATCGATTTTTAATTGAGGGCAGTCATAACAGTAAAGGAACTGTTTGAGCCAGCCACTCATCCCTCTCTTGCAACTTCTGAAACATTGGCCCTCATGGACACTCCAAGCGGATAGATAAAAGAAACCTGAGTCCTTGCCAGTCTGTTTTAGCTGGTAAAAATAACCTAGCTCTCGGGCAGAAAGAGTCTTGTTGAATCTGGTATGGTAAAGGATATACATGCACATCGCCATGCGATATGAGTTAATGGTGAGTTGAATAGGAGCTAAGTCATAGAATTCGAGAACCTCTTGGATAAAGGGGTGTAAAGGCAGAGATAGTCCCAATCTAAAAAATTGGACTGACAAAACAGCTTTAGGTAGAAGCTGGCCTGGTTCAAACATGTCGAATCTGTGGCATCTCTCTTCAGGAGAGGGGATGACTAAAGAACAACCTATGTGGTGCGATTGTGTTAGTTTCTTTAATAAAGGGGCGGTCATGGAGCTACTCAAATTTTCACAAGACAGGGTGGCAGGAGATTTTTCAAAGGTATCGTTTTCTAGCTCACCTGTTGCAGAATCAGTTCTAGGAGGAGCTGTTGAGGTAGTATGTGAAGGGGTAGCTTTCACAGAGGAAGCTTCATCAGTAGTAAGAAGAAGGTTTGGTGTTATGGATCCTAGTGACAATTGTTCATCTGAGGAGGATACAAGGATAGCTGGTCGAGTGTCCTTGATGTTGTGAGAAAAAAGGTTGGTGTTTGATAAATGAGTCTTTGAGTGATCTACTAGCTTGACCTTGGAACGAGTCCTGGCACTTACGGTGGAAGATGGGTTAGTTCTGGGAATTGGAACAAGGGGAAGCTGGACTATGTTAGGGAGTTCTGGGGAGGGGGCCATCTCCTCAGAGGTAGAATGCTGGGAGCTAGCTGCATCTGATCCACCAGACATCTGCACAAAGTGAAGCAAGATGAGTAGGTGATCAGCGAGTTTCCCAAGTGAGGTGTTTTAGCATGTGTGTGCGGATAAGCACATACAAACGGCTAGGAGCGAATAAAAGGCAAGGTTCGCCTAAACAGCTAGCTAGGCGCAGGTACGCCTATCAAGGAACCTATACTATCCTTCTTAAATTGGGTATTTGTACATAGTACACCCATCACTTATGCAAATTTAATTAAAAACAAGGATTGACACATACATTATAACCACAAACAAGTATTGGTTTTTTGGAAAGGCGGATTACACATGGATTTTTGAAAAACATGTAACACTAATGGGTTTCGAATGAAGATCAGTATGAATTGGGTTTTAGGGTTTTGAATTCTAACAGGTACCATGGTCCAGAAAGGGGGATACTCGTTTTGATGATGAATTAACCATTAATAAACATGGTACAGTTACATGCATATGTGGAGATTAGTGTGTGTATCTAGGTGTGCATGCATAACTACAAATCAGAGACAAATCGCAATATGTAATTGAGAGAATATCGCTGGATATGAAAAACAGGGAGCATAAGAAAAGGGATCATACCTTGATGATAGTTGGAAGGATTAGAGAGGCTGGAGTTGGAGAGTATCGCCGGGATGGTTCGCCGGAGTTGAGCTTCTCTTTGGGAAGATGAACCGGTGAGATAGGAAGAGAGTATGTGTTTGTAGTAAAGATAAAAGAAAAGAGGAAAATGGGATGGACAGGTATAGATATATGTACAAATAATGTAGAAAGGGAGAGATAGTGGCGTGTAGGAATTGGTGTTGAATGGAGTTATTGTTGCCTTGGGAAACCAAACGGTAGAAGCTGAATCCTAGCATGACACGGGTGTTAACAAGAAAAATTGGGATTTCCTTTTTGATTTCTGATGAAATTCTGATTTATGAGTTGATTTTTATGAAATAAATTTTTGAGAATTATTTCGTGATATTATAAAAGTTGTTTCGGAGAGGATTGTTTAGGGGAAATAGATTTCTTGATAGGGGTTGCAATTAGGTGAACCTGAAATGAAAATAAAATAGGGATTTATTTCATATGGAATTCTTTAGTAGCGGAAATGGTGTAGGTTTAAATTAAAAGACAGATAATGAATTTCTGGGATGATATTGGTCTATTGAGCTCATTGTCGAAAATTTGGGATATAAGGGTATTACACTAGAGCTGGACATAAAAGCGAAGCTGAGGATAAGGAGAAATGGCAAGGTTCCTTGTGTAACTTATAGCTACAAGGAACCTGGGGGGTAGTTGTTGTGCCCAAAATTTATAATGGGCCTAGTTTTGGGCTCATGGATGTTGGAGGCCTGGTAGGGTGTTGAAAAGGTAGGAACAAAGTAGCTGGAAGGAAAGAGGTGTACCTCCAGAGGGAAGCTCTGGAGGTGGAGGTTCGCTTTTTTGGGAAGCTGTGTAGGTGCAGGTGGGCTCACAGGTTCCACCTCTGCTGGCCGAGTGGATAAGGATTACCTCCTAGTTTTTAGGAGGCGTAAATTGAGTCCTGTTAATAGTCTATTTTAATGAGGGATACGTTTCTAACATGATAAATATTAGAAACTTGTGATATATGTCTATACATACATGGAGTTCTCATATGAGTAGGATTTAGGAGTTTTACTTCGAATAGGATTCTACTAAGGGGGTAGCTGATTTAAGGAAAAGTCATATTTCTACACAAAGACTTCGAGATTAACATGGATGGAGGGATTAAATCTTATCAATTTCATGGCTTAATGGACAAGGAAAAGATTCCTAACCTAAAAGAACTACATTAGGGCTTGATTCCTATAAATAGGATATGTAGGCAATTAGCAAGGGGTTCGGTTTTTTACTCTTCTAATACACAAGGCACGTGTACCCTAAGTAATACATTCCTGGACATACTTGGCCGGATTTTTGCCATTTTGTCCGGTGAACTTGCTAACTCAGCCCAAAAAACACAAAATACCATTATTAGGTTCAGCTGCCCTGCTTTGGTACAGCTGTTTGGTTTGTTATTTATCCGAAAATCAAGGATAATTCCGGTTATTCCAGCGAGGCTTTCTCGGGGTGTTGTGTGAATTTTTTGCATAACAAAAGGCAAGCAATCAAACATTATACAAGATCATCATACATTTTAACATAGATACAATTAATAAGAAACATTCAGGGGAACTCCCTCAAGCATTTATTGATCTTCTCTTCCAAAATTTATGCAGCAGCAAAACTTACACAGATTACGTACTGGACGTAAGCCTTTCCAGCATTTAAATTTTACCAAGAAAGAAGTATTAACATTGGAATACAATATTAAGAAGCACGAGGTTATGAACAAGCACCAACCCAGAAACAGATGTACTGCAATCCGAATGTGAACTGCGAGTGCTAATTTATACTTTATAACAAAGACTGATTATCAACAAAGCAAAGAAAAAAAAAAAAGTAAACCAAGACTGATTATCAACAGAGCAGCAACAGGAGCAAAATATATATTTCCTTCTTCTTACCTTATGTGACAGGTCCAGAATCATCCTTTAAGCGTCAAGTTTATAATATCTTGAGTAAGATCTTCCAAAGAATAATTAGAAAGAACTGTGATTGGAAAGATCAAAAGAAATATTTAGCTATCATTTCTATTATAAACAACATATATAAAATAAATCACATAAATTACTACCTTCTTTTTCATTAAATCTCCAATCTCATGTGCAAATCAAACTCCCAACAACTGCATGTGCCAAAGAACTTCGAGACTGGTCCACTATTCTTCCTCCGGTACTAAACGCAGATTCAGAGGCAACAGTAGAAATGGGGAATCTCTAAGATATCTTGAGCCATAAGACCAAGATTAGGAAATCTGAACTGGTTTGAGTTCCAATATTCCAGAATATCCATATCAATGCTCCTATTCAACCTTTTCTCAGTCAGTTTTCTCTAAAGTGGGATTCAGATCACTGTCCCAAGGCATCCAATTCCTGACAAGGAAGATTATTTAAGGCAGATTACCTTCATTAAATCTGATCTCTTCATCTGAAGTGAAGTTCCAGGCTCAGGTTCAAACACAACAGTTTACGTGGGTATTCTGTTTTTGTAAAGATCGAATAATTGCTTTAAAGTTTCATGAAGTCATGTAATCTGTTCACAGTATTCTCCATGCAACATTTTGTAGGACAACTCAACAAAATGATTCTTATATCTTCAAAGAACAGAAATAGCAAGAATAGTTTTATATTCAGCCCAATATATATATCGAATTTGGGTTCATTTTTGTAGCCAAAGATCTTGCTATGTAAGTTGGACTAGAAAAACATTTGGAAAGTACAGATTCGCAGTGGGATATTTCGATCCGGAAAATAATTTGTAACATCTTGTAATATTGTAGTGTGTACCCTCTTATACTGCGTAACAAGACAGAAAAAGAATCATGCATAAAATTCTGCAAGTTGCATAGACTTATAGTTTGATCAAGTAATAATCTAGATATCTTCTACTATAACCTTATCCACATTGTTCTCCTGTTTTTAAATCTGGTGAGAGTGGCCCAATTTTCCCAGATGTGTGCTGGCCTATTGGGTGAATGGGATGGGTATAGAGCAGAGGAAAGAGAAGCCATATTTGATTTGCTGACTCAGTGCCCTGCACTTGCTGGAGCCAATTGATTTTATTGCCCAGTACAAATTCATCAAACTACTTCCCACTGGATTAACTACGTAAGAATAACCAGGGAAGCCATCCGAGCACTTCAGACTTTCAAACTGATATCTCAGTTTCATATATGCATTACTATGGATGTTGTACACAATGCAATCGTAGATTTATAATAGTAGACTGCAGTGCGGACATCATAGTATTCAGTTGTATGTATGTTAAGCACGCAAGAGAAGAGCTAACTTGAGTTTGCTACTGAACTCTGGAGTAACACTGCACTAGTATATCACCAAATAAAGGAAAGCAAAAATCATCTCGTGCATTAAAGAGGGAGAGTAACATGTTACCCAGTAATTGTTACAAACATCCACAACAATGAAAACAAAAACAACACTTACAAGCTGCAGCATGAGAAATTAATACGATAAAGTGCTAGCTTTCTACATAAAATAAGATTACAAGTTCAATCATGTCATTAGACATCCTCACAGTTTTATTACTTAAGTAGTGCAGATAGATCACAAAGGGGTGGTACTAATAAGCCTAGCACCCACGCGATCAAGTTGCTTCACTACAGCAGCAGCTTTTAAATTCCCAAACTCCATAAAAGACTGTACCATACAATCCCCAATCAATCTCCCCTTCTCCTCATCATCCGTAACAGCAACAACAGTAGGTCCAGCACCACTAATCGTACACCCAAAAGCCCCAGCCTTCAACGCTGCCTTCTTAACATCCTCCATTCCTGGAATCAAAGGCGCTCGTTTAGGCTCCACAATCTTATCCGACGACAACGCATTCCCCATCCCTCTCAAATCCCCTTGCAAAACCGCTGCCACAAGCGCCCCAGCCTGACTACAATTCCAAACATGATCCCCCATACTCACTTCCTTAGCTAACGCCGCCCTCATTTTCTTCGTAGGCGCTTCAAACTCCGGAATCACAAGCACAAAAAACAACTCCTTCCCTACTGGAAACTTCAAATGAATCAAATCAAGCGGCTCATACCCACGAATCAACACAAACCCTCCCATTATAGCCGGAGCCACATTATCCGCATGATACCCCGAAACCTTCTTCTCACTCTCTAACCCCGCCAAAACCAACTCCGAAACACTCAACCTTCCCCCAAATATCTCATTAACCGCAACAGCAGCAGCTGCAGCACTAGCCGCACTTGACCCTAACCCACTCCCTAAAGGCAAGCCCTTATGAAGTGCAAGCGACAACCCAACAGACCTAACATTAAGCATTTTCATAACAGAAATAGCAGCAATACCAGCACAATTATTTAACGGATTAGTAGTAAGTTTACGAGTAGTACCCGTAATATCGGATATCGAAAGATAACCAGGACGAACATCAGGATCAAGACTAAGAGTTACGAAATCACCGAGACCGTCAACAGCACAACCTAGAAAGTCAAATCCCACACCGAGATTTGCCACCGTGGCAGGGGCAAATGTCTTGACAGAAGAGAACACTGGCTTGGGCTCTTCAACAATAGTTGTCAGAGATTTAGGTGTTGAAGATGAATGAGCAGCTGCTGCTACTACATTGTGTGAAAAACGGTGTCGTTTTGAGAAATAGAAATGGTGACAGGGTAAGATAGATTGGGATTGAAATTGAGATTGGGTGAAGTGAGTGTAGTGTGTGTTGAGTTTGAGGAGATCCATGGAGGAAGTAGAAGATTTACTGTGTGTTTTACTGTGTGTATATAGGGGTTATTAGTTATATATACGTGAATTGAAAAGAATTAGGGTTCATGGATTGGGGGTTTTGAAAACTCATCAGTAATTTTTTATTCTAGCTAACCTGTCTGGTATTAGATTTAATAATTTGTGTTGGTCCTGACAAAATAAATAAATAAATAATTTGTTTGGGCAAATTAAAATAGAAAAAGACAAGGTAGTAATTTTGTCAATTTTTTCCAGAAAGATGAGTAAGTAATCATGAGACATGTTAAGAAGTTCAAACAGGGTAGCACATCTTTTGGCTAGAATCCCATAAGTCAGGGTGTGCATCGGGAGGTTTGGGCGGTTTGGGACGGTCAAACCAATCAAACTATAAATTTTGGGTTTTTAATTTTTCAAACTATAACCAAACCAAAAACCATATCATTCTAAAAAAACCAACCAAATTATAACGGTTTGGTTTGGTCTGTTTCGGTTTAAAACCGTTATTAAATATATATTTATACTTGATGTTATTTATTTTCTCCAACACTAAATACAAGATTCAATTTTATTTTAAAAGAGCCAACAAAATAAATGCACAAATAATAGCACAAAATATCATCAAAAATAGTTATAAAATAAATTATACTCCTCAAATATTTTCATTAAATCATAAAATAAGTCTCAAAAGTCTTATATATAGCTTTCTAGTACTTTCTTCTTTTAACTGGTTTTTGACATGAAATAAAACAAGTTAACCACTATAAATCTAACTAAATACAAAACACACGTGCACACACGTAAGCATGGTTAAGGCATATAATATTATAGTCTATAAGTGTGTTGAAGATAGGTGTGTTGAAGAAATAACCACACGAAAAATACAATATATATATATATATAATATTTTTATACGACTTGATGGTCGGGTTGGTTTAATCGGATGGGTAAACTAGTGAAACCAAACCCAAATCAAAATTTTCGGTTTTTAAAAATATAAAACCATAACCAAACCAAACCGAAAAAAAACCTAAATTTTCGGTTTGGTCGGTTTGGTTTGGTCGGGTTGGTCGGTTTTTGGAAAACCATGCTCACCCCTACCATAAGTTGCTACAATCTGTTTACATTTCCTCCGTGCTTTGTGTTGGAGGGTTTAGAGGGGTGTATATTCATGAATTTTAATGAATTTTTTAAATTCACGGATTGTTTAAATTCTACAAAGATTCTACAAAGAATCATGTAAAAATTGATGTAGGGTCATTGAGATTTGAAATGCTTTTTTAGAAATCCATCAAAATCTCATTAATTTTTGTAAGATTTCAAAACTTATAAAAACAACTAGCAAATCCACCAAAATCCATGATGGATTTTAATAAATCTAAAAAATCCATGGATTTTTGAATACCTTCAGATTTAGATGAATTGTTTTAAATCCAGATTTTGAAATCCAAATTGAATATCTCAAGATTTGAATGGATTTAAAAAAATCCAAATTGAATACCTCTAGATTTCTAAAATCTTTCAAAATACTTCAAAATCTGGATTTAAAACAATCCATTTAAAATCTCTCTTATTATTAATAAAATGTTTGGTTTCAAAAAAAAACAAAGATCTTTGTAATTTTTTGTACAAAAAAGATAATTCAATTAAATTGTTAACTTAAATCACACTAAAAAAATATTTAAAGTTAGAAAATATAAAATATAGTTTTTGAAATTATGTATACATGATTGAATTTGGAGTAAAGGTAAGGAATGAAAAGTGTAATTAATGCTTATATTTACTAATAACTGGTCAACTTCTTTTTCGAAAAAAACATGTTATTTTTTTTTTATTTTTTTCAATAACTTATCGATTTTCCTTATAGGTAAAATACATTATTTTTTGTATTTTTTGCAAGTACAATTCCTACTTTTTTGAAAATACTATGACCTATTTAATAAAATAAATAAACAATTACAATTACTAATCACTAATCAATTATCTTTTTTTTAGTCAAAACATGTAAACTTTTCTATTCTTTCTAATTAAAACCTCCCCTTCTCCAAAAAGTGTGTTCTATTTAATAAAATGAAATATTGTTATTACTAATAATTAACCGATTAACTTTTTCAGCTAAATTGCATCATTTTTTCTATATTTTCCAAAATGAAATCCCTCCTTTTCTAAAAATAACATGTAACGCCTCCAAATCCGGGGTCAGAAGATTTGGTCGTCACACGAAAATTCTCAAAATAAAACATCTGTTTAATAATAATCATTCACTTGTGATTGTCCAACACTGAAAATATAACATCTGTGACCCTAAACATATCAAGATCTTTAAGGTTATAGGGTTAGAAACAAGAATCCAAAATCCATTAAATAAAAAGTATTCCTTCTTTACAACATTCTCTTTGATCAAATCTTAAACCACTGGTGTAACTTCGATAAGAAGTACGCCAGGCCAACTAGACTATTACATAATAATAATAATAATAATAAATATTAGAACTAATTATATAAAATAGATCTTACACTAAATCCAGACATCCTGAGCCAAGTCATCTTCGAAATAGCATCACGCTTCTTCTCTTTCTGAACTGTGCGGATAAGTCTCGCCAAACTACCTTACTGAAATGTTAGAATTTAAAACAGCAAGTGTGAGCGAAAGAAATGCTCAGCAAGCGTATAAAACTTTTGTTATAAAACCAGGATAAGTGGGGCATAAAATCAACTGAAATGTATAACAGTTTAGAGAGAAAACTGAATCAACAACTATGATATAATTCAAACCAAAACTAAAATCATTTGGCATGTCATAAAAATGAATCATCTTCCAACTCTCAATATATAATAGCCATTCTGGCGATATGGATTGGATATATATAAAAAGAAAGACATAACACCATTGCCCCCTAATCAGGTTCATAAGCAATGGGACCCTTTATAAATACCACAGATACATTTCTATACCCGTGGATATAATTCGGATTTCATAAGGGTACCAAAATAGGCAAGTAATGTTAGCCTATAGGAAGATGGTATGGTTACCATATCCTCCTTAAATATAGCTGGACCAACTACTCAATGAGGCCTCCTACGCTTTACCATTTTCCAATCCAATAGAGCAATTTCCGAATTCAACAGGAAATGCTTAGTTTTAAATACAGGTCGCATCCCTATTATTTACTACGATAATAAGGATATGAAGAGTTTATCTTAAACAATTCCCCACATCAAGGGTACCAATATCAAGTAACTGTGTTCGCACAAAAATATTTAAGAATCACAAATAGCTCTGAACAATAGCTATTCGTCATGATATGAATCAATGAAACATAAAATAAAAAGTGTTTAAGATGATCAAGGAGAAAATACTTGCCTCTGGTCTTTAGCTATTACGTAAAGCAGGATACGTGAGAATCTTTCTTTCTCCCGCCCCACGATTTATAGTCTTCCGTCTGATCCTTCTTTGGTACGTTGCATATGCGGTTGCCATGAGTTTGATTCACTGAGATTGAGCCCGCGCGCCCCTTCTATAGTCAAACCAATTTCTCTATTGGAAGAAGATAATTGGAAATATCCCCTTTGAACATAGACGTTTTCCCGTGTTAAAACGCCTCATAGTGAACCCAATAACCGCAACCAATACTCCATCCATCTTCATAGTCTTCATTTAACATCCACCTTTCTCCATCGACAAACCTAAGTCAATATCCACCTCTCAATCCCCGTAAAAATAAAAATAAAAGTAATCTGACAATCCTAGTCAGTAACTCAAGGAAAACGCCGTCTACCCCTAACAACATCTTATAATACAAACCAGATAAACAATTATGCATACAACTTAATCCAACTCAATTTATAGATAATCCTCAAAAGGCACTTAATCCTCGAATTAAGTAAATAAACCTCGAGACAACAACTATCCTTGAAATAATTCATTAATCCTCGAGATGCATCATTAATCCTCGAGACAACCACTTAACACATATATAAATAAACAATTAACACTCAAAACATGCCTACAATTTTTTTTAACTAAATAAGTTAAATAAATTTATATACAGGGAATTTTTAGAAAATTTCGGCATGAAGTATTCGTAAATAGGACTATCCACCTGTTTTTCAATTCCACAATTCAACTGTATATACACTACTAAAATAAAGCTGCCTCAACTTGCAGCAAACAATTAAGAAAATAAACAATTAAGGAAATAATCTGCCCAGACTTGCAGCACTAAACAATTAAGGAAATGATCTGCCCAGACTTGCAGCACCTAAACAATTAAGAAAATAAACTAACAGTTTATCCTTGCTATATAACATTTTAAAACTATACAAATGTGAAATAAATTTCCTATTACAAGAAAATTTTTCGAAATAACCTTTTTGTAAATTGGACTATCCCGGGGTCATAGCCCCTCAATACAAATCAAAACCATTTTGATCCCAATTACTAATTACTAATAGTCGACTATCAATTTTAAACCGCATAAATAATAATACTCGACTTACATAACTTAAACCAACACCATCCTTTTTGAAAATCATTTAAGCTTCAACAAATTACAATAACTAAGCGACATCTCAAATCTCCACCAAATATTACGACTCGACTTACGACATTTAACCCATATACATTACCGATAACATTTACAACTAGTAAAACCATATATATATACCCCAGACATTACACGAGAAATAATAATTAACCACATATGACCCATCACTAGGTAATTGACAATTATGACAATCAACAAATACTATAACTCAATATTACCATTTTAAAACGAGCAAAAACCCTAATAAGTAATCGACCACTTTAAAAGCACTTAACCCGCACATTTATCGAACCCACAAACTAATTCCAAAGATTATAATTAACTATAGAATTTCCCGAATTAAATTACGGAACTTATAACAATATTTTCGCACTTTAACTCTAGTCTAATTACGAAAATTAAATAATTTAAAACTAAAATACAATATATATATATATATATATATATATATATATATACATACATACATACATACATGCATAACATACACTTATATATGTATATATATTACCCAATTGCTTCAACAATCAAACCCCCAATTTCTATGCAAATCCCTAATTTTCTTCCTCCCCCAATTCTCTTTTCTCTCTCCCCGATTCTCTGTATTTGTCGAGTGTTGTGTTTGTGGGTGTTATTGGGCTTGGCCCAATTCCTTTTTATATAACTACTAACAATACTCCTCGGGCCCAATTAAAACACTACTTATTCGTATAAAAACTAATACATCCTTAAAATAATAATTTGAGTTAATAACTCGGAAAAAAAAATATTCCAGCATAATTAAATACTAGAATATTTTTAATGATTTTCGGACAAAGAATTAGAATTAAATCTAATTTTTCTGAATTGATATGCATTTTACAAATCATTAATAATTTATAAAAGCAATTCTTAAAATAATAATTACGGGGCTTCATAAAATACCACAAATATTATTGTTTTAATAAAATCTCGAATTCTCGATTATTATATATTAATCGAGTAATTTATATAAATCATTAAACAATTAAAATTAATTATTTTCCAAGAATTTTAAAATCACCAAATTATTCAGTAATTTAAAACAAAAATCTTTACTGAATAATTCTACACTTCAAAATTTAAACCTTTGCCCAAATAAATCATCGACTCGAGATATCTACTCGATCGATAAAATTTTTAAAACGAACCCGATTTCACTGAACCAGAAAATAATTAAATAACTGATTTTTTGAAATTCCTTGAACTGGAATAATAGATAATAAAATAAAATAAAATAAAAAAATTCCACCCCATTTAGGAAATTCATTATTATTATAAAAATAATAATAAAATCATTCTCTGAAAATTCGGGTTATTAAATAACATGAACAACAAATATATATTAATTATTATTAAATCATAAATTTTTAAAAATTAAGTTTGAAAGATTCATATTTTAAAACTTTTAAATACAAATTAATGAAAAAAATTGTACGGAGATAATGCCCTAAATACCTTAAAAATAAGTAACATATGCTTAATATACCTTTTGGTGGGATGTTCGGCTCAATATACCCACGGACCATGCATAAAAATTACGCGTGTACATGTTAAAATATAAGAGTAAAGTACACTTTGTGTACTCGCATTTTATGCGTCAGACCATTTGCAATATCAACTTTCAAAAAGTACCACTTCCAATATTCAAGTTCTGATTTTTTTTATAAAGTGTTGCCTTCCGTCAATTTGGACTAACACCGTTAACAAAAGTGAGGGTATTACTGTCTTTTCAATTATATTTGTGTTTATTCTCAATTGCGGCGGCACAGTACCGTCAATACCAGTCTTCACCAGCCTCTCTTTTCTCCATATCTCCCCCCCCCCCTCTCTCTCTCTCTCTCTCTCTCTCTCTCGACGCTCCCCTGCACATCTCTCCACCATCTTCCTCGCTCCACCGCCTTCTCCCTCCTGTTGCTTCTCCAACCGGCAGCTTCCGCCACTACAAACCAAAATCAATGCCCCATCCTCGACCTCTCATATCTCTCCGTCCCGCCTCTTATCTCCCTCAATCCTCCTCGATTCTCCCTCATCCCTCTAGCCTCCTCGAGCTCCCCCGAACTGAAACCGGCCCCAGCCGCACCGACCCAAACCACCACCACCAAACGAAAACACAACCATA
Source organism: Saposhnikovia divaricata (assembly GCA_036435485.1). NCBI lineage: Eukaryota > Viridiplantae > Streptophyta > Magnoliopsida > Apiales > Apiaceae > Saposhnikovia > Saposhnikovia divaricata. The sequence goes on along the minus strand of CM071595.1, from coordinate 48,205,360 downwards.
AATTATGTAACATATACACAAAACAAATAAACAACTCAAAATTCAAAAGAAACAAGCAAGAACTCGGAATCGGTGATGGTATAGTCGAACAAATACAAGGGAAAACAAAGGCAGCGGTGGTGGTTCGATTGGGGTTAGGGGTTGGAGGTGTCTCCGGCGAAAGGAGGCTGCGGAATCGAAGGCAACTGCCATGATTGCTTGTGTGTGTTGATATATATATATATATATATATATATATATATATATATGTTTGTATGTGTGTGTGTGGACGACGAAGAAGGTTTGATTGGGGGTTGAAGGGAGAGAGTCGAAGGCGGAGATGAGGGTGATGGTCGGTGAACGACGGCGTACGGTAGTGGTGAGCGGCGATTTATAGACAGGGAGGCAGTTGAGAGTAAATCGGAAAGAGGGAAGATCGGGTTTTGAATTGGGATTTGGCTAGGGGTTAGCAGGATGCGAGAATTCGGTCATTTATAGTGCTCAGACGGCAACCGTGATCGGAAAGTGATTTAAGTTAGTTTGGATCAATACATATATTGTAGAAGCGTTAATATACATTAGAATCGGTGATGGTACAGTCGAACAAATACAAGGGAAAACAAAGGCAGCGGTGGTGGTTCGATTGGGGTTAGGGGTTGGCGGTGTCTCCGGCGAAAGGAGGCTGCGGAATCGAAGGCAACTGCCATGATTGCTTGAGTGTGTTGATTATATATATATATATGTGTGTGTGTGTGTGTGTGTGTGTGTGTGTGTGTGTGTGTGGACGACGAGGAAGGTTTGATTGAGGGTTGAAGGGAGAGAGTCGAAGGCGGAGATGAGGGTGATGGTCGGTGAACGACCATCACCAGAACTTCCTAACACAGTCCAGCTTTCCCTTGACCCAATTTCCAGAACTAACCCATCTTTCACCATAAGTGCCAGGACTCGTTCCAAGGTCAAACTAATAGATCATTCAAAAACTCGTTTATCAAACACCAACCTTTTCACTCACAATATCAAGGACACTCGACCAGCTATCCTTGTATCCTCCTCAGATGAACAAATGTCACTAGAATCCACAACGCCAAACCTTCTTCTTACTGCTGATGAAGCTTCCTCTGTAAAAGCTACCCCTTCACATACTACCTCAACAGCTCCTCCTAGAACTGATTATGTAACAGGTGAATTAGAAAACAATACCTTTGAAAAACCTCCTGCCACCCTATCTTGTGAAAATTTGAGTAGCTCCATGACTGCCCCCTTATTAAAGAAACTGACACAATCGCACCACATAGGCTGTTCTTTAGTCATCCCCTCTCCTGAAGAGAGATGTCACAAATTCGACATGTTTGAACCAGGCCAGCTTCTACCTAAAGCTGTTTTGTCAGCCCAATTTTTTAGATTGGGATTATCTCTACCTTTACACCCCTTTATCCAAGAGGTTCTCGAATTCTTTGATTTAGCTCCTATCCAACTCACCATCAACTCATATCGCATGGCGATGTGTATGTATATCCTTTACCATACCAGATTCAACAAGACTCTTTCTGCTCGAGAGCTAGGTTATTTTTACCAGCTAAAACAGACTGGCAAGGACTCAGGTTTCTTTTATCTATCCGCCTGGAGTGTCCATGAGGGCCAATGTTTCAGAAGTTGCAAGAGAGGGATGAGTGGTTGGCTCAAACAGTTCCTTTACTGTTATGACTGCCCTCAATTAAGAATTGATTTTAACCTGTCTGTGAAAATACCTGCAAAATCCTCCTTAAGAGGTCGAACCTTGGAGCGTGCTGTAGAGGCGCTAAGTTTGTCAGCTGGGCTAGGGAACAGCCTTAGTTTGCTAACCCGTGACAACCTCATGAGTTGTAATTTCATTCATGGGAGAGGTACCCCTATTCCGACCAGCTAAAATTATTTTCCTTCCTCACACCATGCTCATCAATAATATAGGCATATACTTACGATAATTTTAAGTATTTTTTATTGATAACTTGCTTACCAATTTGTATACTGTTTAATCTTTGCAGAAATGGCTTCAGGAATTCCATCTTTTATCAAGAAAACAACCAAATATGAAGAAATGTTTACTGATGACGAAGATGATAAGGTCACCCCTATTGCAGCTACTCCTATCTCGAAGATTAAAGTTCCGTCTCCTAATGTAGAAAAATCATCCACCTCTTCAAAGAGAAAGTTACCACCTCCTCTCCCTGAAGCACCTCGAGCTTCTGCCTCTGCTTCTCGCTCCGCTAAAAAGGCTAAGACATCTCCTTCCCTGGACCTCGGAAATTCTGGTCCCCATATGCAGTATTTCTTCGAGATGGCAGGAAATCAGATTCCTGAGGAGGCCATAGCTGTTTGGGACAAATTGTCACTAGCCGAGGGTGCACGAGCTGCTCTTCATGCCAATGCCCAGAGTTTGTTTCATTATCTTAAGCATGGGGAGAAGATTGTAGAGACAGCTCGAGGTGACCAAAGGCTTGCTGAGGAGGTGAAACAGCTTAAGCAATCTATCAAAACCAAGGATGATGAGAAGAAGAAGTATATGGATGCCAATAGGAAGCTCAAGTCTGCTAAAACCAAGTTGATAAAGGAACGTGACCAGCTGGCCAATTCAGTTGCTGCTCTTGATACAGAGAAAGAGGAGTTGGTTTCTTCCCACGCCAAGGAAATTCATGAGCTAGAGCTAAAAATGGAAGCTATGAATGTCAAGCTAGCTGAGGAAAGGTCCGTTCAAAAGGAGAAAAGGAAGGAAGCCTATGGTATAGGCTATAATGCGGCCATCAATGACTATATCGAATCCACCTACCTCCGATTCCCCGATCTAGACTGGTCTCAGCTAGGCGAAGATGCTGTGAAAGCTGTGGAGGACATCAAGAAGAGGGAAGCTGCTGCAGCTAAGGTGGATTCCATTGATCCAGCTGAGATGGAGAAAGAGGTGGAGGTTCCCTCGGAAGATCCAGCTGAAGCTAAAGCAGACGCCTCTAACACAGCTACCCCTGTTCCTCCTACTCCAAGGACTGAGGTATCTCCTGACACCCCTACTCCTAACCTCCTTGAAATCAGAAACTTTTCCTACCCCTGCGTGGGTTTAAACTTTTAAATCATTTTGAATGGCTTTGGTAGCCATTAACTTTGAATTTTATGAGGTTGTGGGCTCCTCGTATTGCCTCACAAGATGTAATCCATAACTTTGATTTCTTTTGAATTATGCATCTTTGATTTCCATATATCCTCGTATTGTTCTGAATTTACCATGTTGGGTACACATATGCCAGTAACAAAGCACATACTTTAACCCGGATGTGAATTGTTCACTCATAGCTAGATCAATTAGATCAGCTTCATAAACAATGTCTAGCTCGTCATGAATTCTATATCTTAACACTTCCTGTTAAGTAAATATTGTCCATTTATGATTAATGCCAATAATCCAAACGTATCGAATTACTTAAAACCTCATAAGATAATTCTTGTTTTTCGAATACCGATAACATCCTTCCAATACGTATATCATGAAGCTTCTCTTAACATGATTTAATATGTTTGGTGGTCATACCAGTTTGACAACCAACCAATCCTTTTTCCATGTTAAAGATATCCCATCCAATTCATCATAAAATCCTCATGAATAATTGTCCTTAAACAATCATACATATTGATGTGTAAAATTCCAAAGTAAGGTAGAGCTTCCCATTTGCTCGCACCTTGCCTTTCCGCGTAAAGAGTGATCATATGGCCAATGCCTCGGTTCCCATATGACTTTGTTTTATTTTGTAAAAAGAATCCATAAAACCTTTTTCCAAAAATATGAACACAATGCGCCTCATATGTGAGCTTCACTTTTTTAACCAGCTGAAGCTTATTGCCGATTTTTATGTAAGTTATTCCATTTCATGTAGCCTGAATTCTGGCTCCTACATGATACATTTTTTTTCTTTGGCTCTTCATGCGCCCAGATTCCCTGGGATTCGCATGAACCTGATAGTATATTTCCAGAGCAGCTTCCATACTGGAACCTCCTCATAGGTGGACCAGTTCTGCGAACCTCTTTCCATGAGGTTCCTCATGTACCATAATCCATTCCAAAATCCATTACCATAATCCATTCCAAAATCCATTCCAAAATCCATTACCATAATCCATTCCAAAATCCATTCCAAAATCCATATATATGTATTTTTATTCCGATTTTTGTTATACTCCAATTTTTTGGCTTCCTATATTCAGGAAATTTTTCGAAAGGGAGGTGGTATAACCTACTACCCCCCAAGTTCTTTAATCATGTTACCAACTATGATGGAGAACTTAAAACCACCTATTTACGCATATGTTTCCATACTAATTCCATGAAGTATATAAGGAACACAACATAATTCATAAGCAAAACATGTTATATATAAAAGAAAGCAACAAATTTATTGGCCTCATGGAAGCAAAAATTCACGACATTTCCTATCGATGAGGTGTACATGCACTACCCCCCGAGCATAGCAAGACAAAATCAAATCATCTACTTGTCCTAGAGATGGCAGCTATAACTAATAAACTACCTTTATTAATCCTATACCTGAAAGAGGTCTACTTAAAAGCGTTACCTGAAAAAAGCACCTACTGGTAATATTTCCTCAAATGTTCGGCATTCCATGCCCTAGGGATCAGCTTCCCATCCAAATCAGTCAAATGATAAGTACCTTCCCAAAGAACCGTCTTTATAAGGTAAGGTCCTTCCCAATTGGCACCAAACGCACCATGACCAGGTACCCTCATGTTGGGTAGCACCCTCCTTAAAACCAAATCACCCACCTTCAATGGGCGAGCTCGTACCTTCTTATCAAAATATTTCCGTGTACGCTGCTGGTATGCAGCCAGCTTCAGTTGTGAATTCATGCGCACCTCTTCAACAAGATCCAGGTACAAGCGATGATTCACCTCATTATCCTCCGGATTATAATTTTCCCTCCTGAATGAACCAGCTCCTATTTCAACAGGCACCATTGCCTCACAACCATATGCCAAAGTGAATGGAGATTCACCTGTTGTAGTTCTTGGAGTGGTATTATAAGACCATAATACCATTGGAAGCTCCTCCGGCCAGCTTCCCTTTCGCTCCTTCAGCTTGGTTTATAGAGTGTGTTTTATTATCTTGTTTACAGCCTCCGTTTGACCATTGCTTTGGGGGTGGCAAACAGCTGAGAACCCCTTTTGAATTCCAAGGTCCTCACACAAGCCTCGCATCTCCTTGCTGTCAAACTGCTTCCCATTGTCTGAGATGAGCTTATAAGGTACTCCATACCTACAAACTATAGCTCGAAACACAAATTCCTTCAATTTTGCAGCAGTTATTGTAGCCAAAGGTTCCGCTTCAGCCCATTTTGTAAAGTAATCCACTGCAACGACTGCGTATTTTACTCCGCCTTTACCCTTGGGAAGCTCCCTAATTAGATCTATACCCCAAACCGCAAAAGGCCAAGGACTGGTGAGGGGTTTAAGGGGTACAGCTGGGTTGACACCCAATTTCGCGAACCTCTGACAGCGATCACATGCTCGAGTGTACTTGTGAGCATCTCTTTGCAAAGTCGGCCAATAATATCCTTGACGAAGTATTTTTTGTGCCAATGAGGTTCCCCCAGAGTGGTTACCACAAATCCCCACATGGATCTCCCTCATGATATACTCACATTCGTCTCCAGAAATACACCTTAGCAAAGGCTTATTAAAACCTCTCTTATACAAAATTCCTTCATAGATCACATACCTTGCCGCTTTATATTTTAATTTCCGAGCTTCATTCTCATCTTCTGGCAAAACTCCCTTAGTGATGTACTCCACTATGGGAACCATCCAGTGATCCTCCACTGTAGTTTCCATATTCAAAATCTCAATTTTTGAAATACTCGGTTGACGCTGAACCTCAAGGGGAATGACTCCTAACAATGTAGCTTCCCTTTGAGAGCCTAGCTTAGCCAGCACATCTGCATTCGCATTCTCCGACCTAGGAATCTGTTCTAGATTCACCTCCCTGAATCTCTTCACCAATTCCTGTGCATACCTCATGTACAAATCAGTACGAGGGCCTCGAGCCTGAAACCCTCCTTTAATGTGCCAAACCACCAACATTGAATCACTAAAGACGGTCAAATTTTCCACCTTCATTTCTAAATCTAGCTTCAAACCAGCAATCAGAGCTTCGTACTCCGCATCATTGTTAGTTGCGTAGAATGAAAAATGAATAGCACTCTGCAACTTGTGTCCTTCGGGGCTTATTAGCACTATACCAGCTCCTGCTCCATTAGAGTTAACTGCCCCATCCACATACAAAGTCCACCACGGAGTGCAATTTTCCACAGGTTCCTTTGCAACAGGTAGCCGTCCAACAGCTAGCTCACCAGAAGGTAGCTCACCAGCAGGTAGATCACCAGCAGGTAGCTCACTAGCAGGTATACATTCGTTTCCACCTACCTCGAAGGATGGAGGAAATTCCAACAGAAAATCGGCCAACGCTTGCCCTTTTATTGCAGACCTCGGCTTGTATTCAACATCGAACTGTCCTAATTCAATAGCCCACTTCATCAACCTTCCAGAAGCTTCTGGTTTATGTAACACCTGCCTTAGCGGGAAAGAAGTCCGTACCTCAACCTTATGAGACTGAAAGTAAGGTCGAAGCTTCCTTGAAGCAAGAATCAATGCATAAGCTAGCTTTTCCATGTTAGTGTACCGGGTTTCTGCATCCAGCAATCTCTTGCTTACATAATACACCGGAAACTGCGCTTTCCCTTCCTCTCAAACCAAAACCGCACTAATAGAATACTCAGAAACTGCTAGGTAAAGTATCAGGACCTCACCGTCAACTGGTTTAGAAAAGAGCGGGGGACTACCCAGCTGTTCCTTTAGCTTCTCAAAAGCAGCTTCACATTCAGCTGTCCACTCAAAGTTCTTTCCTTTCTTAATTGCTGAAAAGAATTCCTTACACCTGTCTGAAGATTTTGAGACGAACCTGTTAAGCGCTGCAACCCTTCCTGTTAATGACTGAACCTCCTTCACGCTCCTAGGTGACCTCATTTCCAACAAAGCTTTAATCTTTGCAGGGTTAGCTTCAATACCCCGGTGATTAACCATGAACCCGAGAAACTTCCCAGATTCTACCCCGAATACACATTTCTGAGGATTGAGCTTCATTCTATATTTCCTCAATATGTCAAACATTTCTGCCAAGTGCAAAACATGATCAGCTGCCTCTCTTGACTTTACCAACATATCGTCAACATATACCTCCATTGTTTTCCCAATTTGATCCTTGAACATCATGTTTACCAGACGCTGATACGTAGCTCCCGCGTTGATTAGACCAAAAGGCATCCCAATGTAGCAATACAACCCCCTATCTGTTATAAAGGAAGTATGTTCTTGGTCTGGGCCATACATAGGAATCTGATTATATCCTGAATATGCGTCCATAAAGCTCAGCAGGGCATGCCCAGCAGTTGCATCCACCAGCTGGTCAATACGAGGAAGCGGGAAGCTATCCTTTGGGCACGCTTTATTCAAGTCTGTAAAATCCACACAAGTACGCCATTTTCCATTGGGCTTTTTGACCAGCACTGGATTTGCCAACCACATGGGGTAAAAAGACTCCCTCACCAAACCAGCTGCCAATAATCTGTCCACCTCTTCTCTCAAAGCGGAAGCTCTTTCACCACCTATAGCCCTTCTTTTCTGCCTTACTATTTTCGCTTCTGGATCAATATTAAGACGATGACACATTACCTTTGGGTCTATCCCAATCATGTCTGAATGATCCCAAGCAAACACATCCACATTCCTTCTAAGGAAGCTCACCAGAGCTTCCCTCATATTTGGATCCAGCTGTTTTCCAACTTTCAGCTCCTTACTAGAATCAGTGTCATCTACCATAAAAGATATAGTGTCTCCTGCAGCACCAGCTTTTTCTCTGGATTCGGGCATCCTAGGATCCAAATCAATTTCCACCAGGTTCCCTTTATCATCTACCTGGGCAGATTCAGGTACCTCTTTCTGCACTTGCTCTAAGATTTCCACCTCATCGAAGTCACTGTCATTGACTTCTTCCAAGATGCCTTCAACAAAATCATCATTACCGTTTCCATTTTTCTGTTGAGGTGCCTCCAGCATGAGCACCTCCCTTCCAGTACCTTCCCCCAAAAACGAAGCTACATCCACGTAAGGGTCTTCATCTGGATGTTGCACAATCATAATTGTATTGCATGATTCTCTCTCACATACCCCTACTTTCCTTTGAGAGGACTCTTCAGCCGAAGTATTTGGAAGTCCAAGATAGCGGTAACAGTTGTCAGTTGTTCCACCATCTACCAACAGCAAGTGTTTTGAAGCTTGCTCAGCAGTATGCAAGGCCTTACCATAACATTCTCGTGAGTCTGACTGACATCCTCGTAGGCATCCAATCCCATTAGGAGTTGGAAATTTCATTGAGAGATGGTAAATAGAAGTCACCACACGCATCTCCTTCAAGAAAGGCCTACCCATGATAGCATTATAAGATATGTCTTCGTTCACAACCATAAACTCCGCAACCTGGGTTGTCACATAAGGTTCACTCCCCATCCTGATTGGGAGTTTCACACGTCCCACAATCTGAACTGGACCTCCAGTAAATCCATATAAATCGTTGTAAGAAGGAAACATTTCTTTATCCAGGAGACCCATTTTTTGGTAGGTATCGTAAGCTATTATGTTACAAGAACTTCCATTGTCCACCAGAATTCGATGCACATTCATTCCCCCAATGGAGAACATGACCACCAGAGCATCATTGTGTGGGTGATGCACATGCTTTGTATCTTCTTCAGTAAAAGTGATGTCTGCAGCTTCCCCATTAAACAGCTTTGGGGGCCTTTCAGACAGATGGAAGACATTAGTAAGGGGAGCTCCTTTAGCCTCCCGAGCAAAATTTTTCATAGAGTTCCTGCTTGTGCCTCCAATGTATGGACCTCCTATTATGGTACGGATACTATTTGCCCTTGCTGTACGATCAGGTACCATTTTTTCTGCCTCCTTTCTCTCTTTCTCATCTTTATACTTTTTCGCCTCTTGCGCCACAAACTCTGTAAGGTATCCCTTCCTGATTAAATCCTCAACATGATCCTTCAAGTGACGACAGTCAGCTGTCTCGTGTCCGTTTGCATCATGAAATGCACAGTATTTTCCTAGGTCCCTCCTCCCAGGTGGGCCGATACGGGCCGGCTTCCTGAACACTCCAGCTTTGTCCCCAACCTCAAACACATGTTCAAGAGGTGCCGCCAATGGGGTATACTCTGAATATCTATTATAATTCTTCAAGGGTGGAGGCTTGTATTCCACAGACCTCCTTGAACCAGTTGCATTCACAGTTAGAGGTGCTGTCCTTTCCTTGCGACCAGCTTCCCTTTCCGTGGAAGCTGAAGCTCCATGATAGGAAGCACGCCTATCCACATTTCTTCTCCTGGGACTGTAGGACCTGCTCCTTTTTCTCCCATTCCAACCAGTTGGGTTGTTATCTTTCCTCAATTTAGCCATAGATTCCTCAACTACTTTATGAGCTTCAGCCCGTGCATAAAAATCAGCCAGCGTGACAGGCTCCTCTTTTTGAAGCTCTTTCCAGAAATCACTCCCAGGCCATATCCCAGCTATCAGAAAATTCTTATAGGTTTCATCGGTAGCCTTCCTCACTTTGGGCACCTCTGCGTTAAAACGCTTAAAATACTCTCTGAGAGTTTCCTTCTCCCTTTGCTTGATATTTGCCAAAGTGTTAGCAGGAGGTGCAAATGCCACAGTAGCCCGAAATTGGGTCACAAAAAGTTCACTCATTTGCCTCCAGGCGCGAATGGAATTAGATGGCAGCCTCTTGAACCACTGATGAGCATTATCCCTTAGCGTAGCTGCCAACAGCCGGCATTTTGTGCGATCCCTGACTTGGTACACCTCCATCTCAGTACTAAAACGGCTGAGATATTCCACTGGATCTGTAGTGCCATCAAACTTCAAATCTCCTACCCCCCTGTACCTAGGTAGAAGGGGTGATTCCCGGACCTTTTTAGTGAAAGGTGAAGCTACAGCTAGCCCTGATGTCGACCTCTTCTCAGCTTTAATTTTTTCCAGAGCTTTCCTCAAATCAGCCACCTTATAATTTGCATCCTCTCCGTCTGAGAGGTATTCCTCACTCTCATCTGTATCTTCATTCGAGTCTCCATTCTGTTTGTGAGCTGAACTGTCTCGGGAGCTGGAGCTACCTTCACTCCTGAAAGTTGATTGGAGCTTGGTCGAACTAGACCTCCTGTCATGAGTCCGCTCCTCCTCTCTAGATTTTTCCTTCCTATAGCTCTTAGAACCCCTCGACTGAGACTTGTCAAGGTTGTCATTTCCATCCACCTTTTCCTTCGTTCCATCCAACACATGCTGTAAATCTTTACTATTGAGCTTCCTCCCGACTCGATCAAATACGCTCACACTCCTAGCCGGGGAGTCCACAGGGGAGTCCACAGGACCTTCCTTCCGATCAACATTTTCTCGATCCGTTTCAACATCAGAAAAATTATTTTTTCGAGCTTCTTGTTCAGGCTCTTCTTCACTCCCAAAGTCCAAATTTCTTGGTGTCACTTCACGACGTCTAAAACGCCTTTCCGAGGACCTATGCTTTCTTTGTCCTTTCTTTTTCCGCGATGATTTCCTTTCCAACTGGTCAATCCTACCATCCATAGCTTGAAGATGGTTGAGGATATCCTTAGCAGTTACTTCACCACCAGGATTGGCCTTATGCCTACCATCCTCGCCGCTCGGCGTTCGAACAGGTTCAGAATTTTCCGACATTGATTCAAGAGAGAAACGCCCCTCCTTCTAGCGCCAAAAAATGTTGTGCAAAAAATTCACACGACACCCCGAGATAGCCTCGCTGGAATAACCGGAATTATCCTTGGTTTTCGGATAAATAACAAACCAAACAGCTGTACCAAAGCAGGGCAGCTGAACCTAATAATGGTGTTTAGTGTTTTTTGGGCTGAGTTAGCAAGTTCAACGGACAATAATGGCAAAAATCCGGCCAAGTATGTCCAGGAATGTATTACTTAGGGTACACGTGCCTTGTGTATTCAAAAAGTAAAAAACCGAACCCCTTGCTAATTGCCTACATATCCTATTTATAGGAATCAAGCCCTAATGTAGTTCTTTTAGGTTAGGAATCCTTTCCTTGTCCATTAAGCCACGAAATTGATAAGATTTAATCCCTCCATCCATGTTAATCTCGAAGTATTTGTGTAGAAATATGACTTTTCCTTAAATCAGCTAGCCCCTTAGTAGAGTCCTATTCGAAGTAGAACTCCCAAATCCTACTCATATGAGAACTCCATGTATGTATAGACATATATCACAAATTTCTAATATTTATCATATTAGAAACGTATCCCTCATTAAAATAGACTATTAACAGGACTCAATTCGTACTTCCTACAAATTAGGAGTCAATCCTTATCCGTTCGGCTAGTAGAGGTGGAACCTGTGAGCCCACCTGCACCTACACAGCTTCCCAAAAAAGCGAACCTCCACCTCCAGAGCTTCCCTCTAGAGGTACACCTCTTTTCTTCCAGCTACCTTGTTCCTACCTTTTAAACACCCTACCAGGCCTCCAACATCCATGGGCCCAAAACTAAGCCCATTACAAATTTTGGGCACAACAGTTGTGAATTAGTAAATTAGTAATTTGTATCTTATGTAAAAAATATTATTATATATTAAATTGTAATTTCATACTAGTATTGATAAAAATTAAAAAATTGTTTCCAAAAAAAAATCGAGAAATGATTATTATTGAAACAAGAAAACTAGCAAAAAAAAAATAATACTAACCACTTTCACTAGCCATTTATGTGTCTGTGGTGTACAATGAAATTGAGTGTTTAAATTTTAAGGAAATGTAAAGGATAAAGGTACAGTAGATCTCTTTGAAAGATCAGGAACATGATAGTTTTTTATTTTAAAGTTCAAGAACCCGATCATGCATTCAGCCTTTGAGTACTGTATAAGTTTCATACATTTGGACATTTGGTTACTCTAAGCATTCTTAAAGTGAATACACCTGTTTTAGTCTTTTAGAGCATCTTCAAAGTAATAAACCTTTACCTAAAAAGTGGTGCTGGCAGATGTACAATATTTAATATAGCCAATTTCTCACAATATTATCACTCCAACCAGCAATAACCCTTATTCAAAGTTATAGCCATCCACGATTTGTTGGCTATATATAGACAAGCACTACAGATCTGTAAACAAGTACACTATATATAGACAAGCACTACAGATCTGTAAACAAGTACAAATCAGCTGTTGGTTTTGGTTCTCCTGTTTTTGTCCCCGACCACTTGCAAAGTCAAAATGTGTATATCCCATTTCCTTTATTTATTCATGTTAATTCTTTTCTAATTTTTTTTTATAATTTAAAAATTATATTTTAGTTATAATCTATTTTTGATAACAGAAGTATATTCATCTATTTAAATTTATACAATTTTTAATAAAATATTCTAGATATAGGATCACAGTTTTAGATCAATTAATGTTAATATTAATTTATTAAAATTTAGTTTTCATTGAAAAAGTTTTATTCAAAATAAAAAATATTATTTTCAAAAATATAGTCAACCACCATAACCAATCCCATTAAGCACAAAGCTTTACACATTCAGCAAATTTTAGCGAACCAATATTTTACATTATTTTATCCAACCAATATACATAACCCCATTAAAGATGCTCTTACTAATTTGATGTAATATTTATTGGTTAAATTCCTTTATTTGCGACATCTTTCAAAAATCCTAATATAATTCATGTTTGCTAATGAAATTTATTTAAATTTTTATATTTCATCTATCTATACTATCTATCTATACTGTAATTCATGTTTGCTAATGAAATTTATTTAAATTTTTATATTTCATCTATCTATACTATCTATCTATACTAAAATATTATAAGCAAGGTTGTCGGTTTGGTACACTTTTTTTTCTACACTCAGTAACAATCGTTAAATTTAAGATTGATTAATTAGAACCCTTTTTTTTTTGCTAATTGATTAATGAGAACCATGTTAGTATTGGTGCCCTAGAGTCAATACAATCAATTGTATTTGTGTTTGAGTGATTTTATATATTTGATATATATATTTATTATTGGCTTTATTTACTGCGAAATAAATAAAGTATAATAAATGTCCTTAGAATCTTGATACAAATTATGTAGTTGCAAGTATGTGACTTGAACGTGAGATTATATAATGATTGTATCATATTCTTAAATGTCCCTAGCCGAGTATTATTATTACTTAGGACAATGATAATACATTAAGGCTAGTATGTTTATTGACAAGATGACCACATCTCATTGGTCATAAGTATGAAGATACTAAAAGCAATGCATTGGTAACTGTACGAGTACAGGGTACTGGACAGACCCACAATGAGATACATCATGGTAAATAATAAATGTGTCATATGTATTCTCACAGTGATAATGGTGTAATGATCCTTAGATCTGAAGTCGTTATAATTCTACATGAGAATTAATGTATTTTGAATTCGTCAAAAGTTATCTTTAGCCGGATAATGATAAAGGTGAATATCGGATATATTATGAATCATGTGAGAAATATGAACGATCTAGATGGGATTTAAATCTCCTGATAAAGGAGTGATATTATCGGCCTCTTGTTTGAGTGAGACTATGAAATGCATGGTCATGCTCAAATGTTGATTTGATTAAATAGTCTACTCATCGATCAAGAAAATGAAGATTAAATTATGAAGAGGATGACACATTACATGCCTCGAGTTTAATCTATAATATCATGATTTAAAGGGATTATATTACATGGAACATTAGTCATAAAAGGTTGATTGAATCGTTGATTTAATTATTGTTTAATTGGGTAGCAATAATGTGTTACTAGACGCCGCTTATTGTTTGTAATTTTATTAGAGAATAAAATTATTGCCAATTAAATAATAACCTACAGGGTCACACACATAGAATGTTTAAAAGGGAAATTAATTTATTTTATGAATTTAAATTAATAATAATTTAAATTATGAATTTAAATTAATAATAAATAATAATTCGAATTTTATAAAATTAATTAAGTGAGACTTGATTAGTTAAAGATAAAATTTGAAGATGTATTTTCTTGACTTATTTGATTAATTAAGTATGACTTAATTAATTTATTTAAATAAATAAGATTTGTTTAAATAAAAATGGCCTAATTGTTTAATGGTCCATTTTTCTTTATTTCTCTTTATAAGTCAAGGGTTGGCTAGTCTTCTAGGAACAACACAACTGAAAATTTCAGTTTATACACATCCAAGAGACAAGGGAGAAATTCAAGATTTGTCAAGAACACATCGGTTTATTTATTTTGGCTAGTACCAATTTCCGTGGCGAAATCGTTCGACGATTCAAGCAAGCATTCAAGTGTGGATACCGGTGGAGGAGTTATAATTTTAGCTCTCAAATCAACAAGCTAGGATCTCCATTTGTCATCCATTGGAAAGCTTAAACAAGGTACAATCTTGTTTTTGAGAATTTTTATACCATGATCATCATTTTATACATGGATCCGGGCTTTGGAATTCGTTTTTAATTGTTATTTACGTTATTTCCGTTGCGTTATTATGCCCGAATTCCAACTATGGTATCAGAGCTACATGTATAAAAGGATGATTTGGTGTTGTGTTCTTGAAAATGAATCATACATGAATATTTGAATTATGCCATGCTTCATTTTAACATACAAAAGATTATTTATAAATTGTTATAATTGTTTGTATGATGTTATAAATTGTTATAACATGTTTTGGATGATATACTATATGTTAGATATGTCAAACATATCATTAGGATACATTTAGAACTGATCAAAACTGTTCGGTAAACATTCTGCACTGTTTCTGGAGTTTCTGCAATTTCTGGGGAAAACTGGTAAAAAGGGCTGTAACGCATTCTTATGATGCGTGTTAATAGGAACAAACCTTGGTTGCGCATTACTGTAATGCGTATCAGCAGTATATTACAGGTATTGCGCATTACACGAATGCGCATTAGTAGTAGTAGCAGGTGGAGCGCATGTTTCACATGCGCGTCTGAGTTGTTTCAGTAGTGGAACAGAAACAGCGTGGCGTGCTGTGTATCAGTTTTATTTAATTCTAATTATTTTAGCTTTTGCTTTTGCTTTTGCTTTAATAATACCATTAGTTGCCATGTTAGACTTATTGATACTAATCATTAGATTCCTAATGCTTTTAATGATTAAAGTTTTAATAATTGAATTTTTAAATCATGGATTTAAAAATTATTATTAATTCAAAATTTTATTAATTAATTTAATTTCGAATTTTAATAATATATTTAAATTATGAATTTGAATATTATTATTAAATTCGAATTTTGATTAATTAATTTCGATTTAATTTTTTTTTATTCGGATTAAAATTTTAATTAGTTAATTATTTTAATTCGAATTTAATTTATTAAATTTGATTTATTTTAATTCCTTTTAAATAATTAGGTATTTAAATTAAGGAGTTAAATATTAATCGATATGATCATGATTAATGTGATGTCTATAAATTGTTATATGAGCATGGTGCATTGGTTATGGCCTTAAGACCCGTAGAATAAATGTTTTAATTTTATTTATGGTCTGTAATAATTAAATACGACTTGCATGTCGTTATTCTTGTAATTATTATTTCTCGAATGCAACTCGAGTTCTTTTGTAATTTGTTTCAAAAGGGAAGCTGAAGGCAATCAATGGAGGCTTGGGAAGCAAAGAAGAATTTTGTAATAATTAGTTATTACAACCATAGATTGACCTTGATCTTTTCATTAGCTCGAAAAAGATCGCATAGGATCGGGCCATAACCATTGCACGTTTAATTTTGCGTAACTGCACTTTACATTGATGCATGGATATATTAGATATATGAATGGATGCATGGATGTATGGATATTTTAGAATGTATGTATTAGATACGACACATATGCCATGTTTAAACAAGATAAAATCTGTAACGATTTAAGATTTAAACAGACGATCAAGATCGTTAAATTTTTCTAAAAATCCCTTAAGAAATATTAAGTTAAACAGATGCTTTCCAACAAATAACACTCATTAAATCCTAGATCATTGAGGAGTGGATTTGCCAAAGCAAGGGCTTCTCTTTTATCGTGGTGAGATGTGATTAAGTAAACAAGCTTACTTAAATTGTTATTGTTGGGTTCAACTTAAATAAGTCGTCATAATAGGATTATGAACTTATAAGCATAGAGTTTAGTGAAATCTATTAGATAGATCGGAGCAATATGTTGTTCACTAAGCTATCCAAGAGTTATATACGATATAATTGACATAACGGTCTACCTAAATAATCATGTTTAAGAGGAAAGCCAAAGCTGACTTAAAATATGATGAAATATGGATCTTGGCTCACTAAGAAAGGTTTTATGGGAACCATTTTCCGAATTGATAGTAAGGGCTATTAATTTGATAAAAATAGTGGGAGGTATATTACGAATATGCTATAAATCAACTTGAACATAATTGGTTTTACGAAACATGCAAACTAACTCATTTTATGCGCTTTTACAAAATTGTAGATAATAAATGGCAAACAACACAAACCACTTTTCGATACGATCAGTCCTAGAAAAGGAAAAGCTGACAGGGACAAACTTCCTAGATTGGTTTAGGAACTTGAGGATTGTCCTCAGGCAGGAGCGAAAGCTGTATGCCATTGAAGTTCCTCACCCAAATCCTCTTCCTGCTGGAGCCACACGTGCCGAGCATAATGCTTATCAGAAGCATTTGGATGACTCAACTGATGTGTCATGCCTTATGCTTGCATGCATGGCTCCTGAGATTCAAAAGCAACATGAGTTGATGAATGCTTTTGAAATAATTGAGCACCTCAAAAGCATGTTTGAGGGACAAGCTCGCCAGGAGAGATATGATACGAGCAAGGCTTTGTATGCTTGCAAACAGGGAGAGTGAGACCCGGTTGGACCACACGTTCTTAAGATGATTGGGTACATTGAACAACTAAGTACCTTGGGCTTCCCGATTGGTCCGGAGGCTCAAATAGATTTGATCTTACAATCACTTAACAAGAACTTTTCTCAATTCGTTATGAACTACAACATGAATGAGATAGATAAGACACCCACTGAATTGTTGGGCATGTTAAGAACTGCTGAAACCAACATTCAGAAGGAATCTCCTACTCCCATGCTGATGGTGAACAAAGGAGGTGCCAAGGGGAAAAGAAAGTGGAAGGGCAATAAGAAGAGGAATGTGTCCAAATCTGCTGCCAATCCTAATTCTGCTCCAAAGAAGGCTACCAAGCCTAAAGGAGGTGTTGAAAAGGGTGATTGTCACCACTGTGGTAAACCGGGACACTGGAGGAGAAACTATCATGCATATTTGGAAGAACTTAAGAAGAAGAAGGCTGCTGGCCAGACTTCTGCTTCAGGTATTTATGTAATAGAAGTCAATTTGTCTACTTCTACATCTTGGGTATTGGATACCGGATGTGGTTCTCACATTTGTATAAATGTGCAGGAACTGCAAAGGAGTAGGACACTGTCTAAGGGAGAGGTAGACCTACGAGTTGGAAATGGAGCAAAGGTTGCTGCTTTGGCTGTAGGGACTTACCATTTATCATTGCCCACTGGGCTTATATTAAAACTTGAAAACTGTTTGTATGTGCCTTCTATTTGTAGAAACATTATTTCTGTTTCTTGTTTGGACAAGAAAGGTTTTTCATTTACCTTTAAAGACAATGGTTGCTCTTTTGGTTTGAATGACATTACCTATGGTGTTGCACAATTATTTAACGGTTTGTATGTTCTTAATTTAGATACTCCTATCTTGAATGTAAATAACAAACGACTTAAGACTAATGACTCAAATCAAACATACCTTTGGCACTGTCGTCTAGGCCATATAAACGAGAAACGCATTTCCAAGTTACATCAAGATGGTTTCTTGGATCAGTTTGATTTTGAATCATATGATGAATGCGAGGCTTGTTTACTAGGCAAGATGACTAAAGCTCCTTTTACCGGATAGGGTAAGAGGGCCACCGTACGACTAGAACTAATACATAGCGATGTATGTGGTCCTATGAGGTCGATGGCAAGGGGTGGCTATTTCTACTTCATTACGTTTACTGATGATTTCAGTAGATATGGATATGTGTATCTTTTGAAGAACAAATCCGAAGCATTTGAAAAGTTCAAAGAGTATAAGGCAGAAGCAGAAAAGCAAACTGGCGAAAGCATAAAAACTCTAAGATCTGATCGAGGAGGTGAATACTTAAGCCATGAGTTTAAGAACTATTTGAGGGAGTGTGGTATTGTATCACAACTAACTCCTCCTGGAACACCACAATGGAATGGGGTTTCTGAAAGGAGGAATCGTACCTTGTTGGACATGGTGCGATCTATGATGAGTCAAGCAGATCTTCCAATTAGTTTCTGGGGTTATGCCCTGGAAACGGCTGCATATACACTAAACCGTGTTCCTACTAAAACGGTTCAACAAACTCCATATGAGATGTGGACAGAGAAACGGCAAAGCATGTCCTTTATGAAAGTATGGGGATGTGAAGCATTTGTGAAACGCCTAACATCAGACAAGCTTGGACCGAAATCTGAAAAATGTAATTTTGTGGGATACCCAAATGAAACGAAGGGTTATTCTTTCTATAGTCCCTCGGAGAACAAAGTAATTGTTGCTCGAACTGCTGTATTCTTAGAAAGAGAGCTAGTCTCTAGTAAAGACAGTGGGAGGAAAATAGATCTCGATGAAGATCGAGAACCACTTGATAATGTTGAACCAGAGGTGGAGCATGAGCAAGAAATACAAGATAACATTGCTCAAGAAACACAGGTTGTTCGTAGATCTAGTAGGATTCGCCATGAGTCAAAGAGGAATTATGGATTTCTCTTAACTCAAAATGACGAAGTGATGCTCATAGACCAAGATGAGCCTCTCACCTACCAAGATGCTATGAACTCACCAGACTCTGAGAGATGGCAAGAAGCCATGAATTCTGAGATGGATTCCATGTATGAAAACCAAGTATGGACTTTGGTTGATCCACCTGAAGGGGTAAAACCTATAGAGTGCAAATGGATTTTCAAGAAGAAAATCGACATGGAAGGTAAAGTACAGACCTATAAAGCTCGACTGGTTGCAAAAGGTTTCAAACAAATTCATGGTATTGACTATGATGAAACCTTTTCACAAGTAGCAATGATAAAATCCATCAGAATTTTGCTTGCAGTAGCGGCTTACTATGATTACGAAATATGGCAGATGGATGTCAAAACAGCCGTCCTTAATGGGAGCCTTGAAGAGGATGTGTACATGACACAACCTGAAGGTTTTGGAAATCCAAAGGATGCTGGAAAGGTATGTAAGCTGCATAGATCCATTTATGGATTGAAGCAGGCCTCTCGGAGATGGAACATCCGGTTTGATGAAATAGTCAAAGGTTTTGGCTTTATTCAGAACGAGGATGAACCATGTGTTTACAAAAGGTTTAGTGGGAGCCATGTGGCATTCCTAGTATTATATGTCGATGATATATTATTAATAGGGAATGACATTCGTTCTCTACAGGCTGTAAAGACTTGGTTAGGACAAAGTTTTTCTATGAAAGACTTGGGCGAGGCTACCTATATATTAGGGATCAGGATCTATAGAGATAGATCAAGAAGATTAATCGGCTTAAGCCAGAGTACATATATTGACAAGATTTTGCATCGTTTTGGAATGCAAGATGCAAAAAGGGGATATGTCCCCATATCTCATGGGATAACGATCTCAAAAGAGAATGGTCCTAAATCATTGGATGATAAGGACCGCATGAGTAAGATTCCATATGCTTCAGCAATTGGATCTATCATGTATGCAATGATATGTACTCGTCCGGATGTCTCGTATGCTTTGAGCATGACGAGCAGATACCAGTCTAATCCAGGTGAAGGTCACTGGACGGCGGTCAAGAATATTCTTAAGTACTTGAAAAGGACTAAAGATTCATTCTTGGTGTATGGAGGAGAGGAGAAGCTAACGGTAAAGGGTTACACGGATGCTAGTTTCCAGACTGACAGAGATGACTCTGTGTCTCAGTCTGGATTTGTGTTTTGCCTAAATGAAGGTGCTGTAAGCTGGAAAAGTTCGAAGCAAGACACAGTAGCTGATTCTACAATGGAATCCGAGTATATTGCGGCATGTGAAGCAGCCAAGGAGGCTGTATGGATACGGAAGTTCATTATAGTACTTGGTGTAGTTCCATCGATCGCAGATCCCATAGATCTTTACTGCGATAATAATGGAGCTATAGCACAAGCCAAGGAGCCGAGAGCTCACAGCAGAACAAAGCATATACTTCGGAGATATCACCTTATTCGGGAGATAAATGATAGAGGAGATATTCACATATGTAAAGTGCATACTGATGATAATATTGCAGACTCGCTGACTAAGGCTCTGTCGCAGCAGAAGCATGAATGTCACACTAGTAGCATGGGTATTCGATACATGGGTGATTGGCTCTAGTGCAAGTGGGAGATTGTTAGTATTGGTGCCCTAGAGTAAATACAATCAATTGTATTTGTGTTTGAGTGATTTTATATATTTGATATATATATTTATTATTGGCTTTATTTACTGCGAAATAAATAAAGTATAATAAATGTCCTTAGAATCTTGATACAAATTATGTAGTTGCAAGTATGTGACTTGAACGTGAGATTATATAATGATTGTATCATATTCTTAAATGTCCCTAGCCGAGTATTATTATTACTTAGGACAATGATAATACATTAAGGCTAGTATGTTTATTGACAAGATGACCACATCTCATTGGTCATAAGTATGAAGATACTAAAAGCAATGCATTGGTAACTGTACGAGTACAGGGTACTGGACAGACCCACAATGAGATACATCATGGTAAATAATAAATGTGTCATATGTATTCTCACAGTGATAATGGTGTAATGATCCTTAGACCTGAAGTCGTTATAATTCTACATGAGAATTAATGTATTTTGAATTCGTCAAAAGTTATCTTTAGCCGGATAATGATAAAGGTGAATATCGGATATATTATGAATCATGTGAGAAATATGAACGATCTAGATGAGATTTAAATCTCCTGATAAAGGAGTGATATTATCGGCCTCTTGTTTGAGTGAGACTATGAAATGCATGGTCATGCTCAAATGTTGATTTGATTAAATAGTCTACTCATCGATCAAGAAAATGAAGATTAAATTATGAAGAGGATGACACATTACATGCCTCGAGTTTAATCTATAATATCATGATTTAAAGGGATTATATTACATGGAACATTAGTCATAAAAGGTTGATTGAATCGTTGATTTAATTATTGTTTAATTGGGTAGCAATAATGTGTTACTAGACGCCGTTTATTGTTTGTAATTTTATTAGAGAATAAAATTATTGCCAATTAAATAATAACCTACAGGGTCACACACATAGAATGTTTAAAAGGGAAATTAATTTATTTTATGAATTTAAATTAATAATAATTTAAATTATGAATTTAAATTAATAATTCGAATTTTATAAAATTAATTAAGTGAGACTTGATTAGTTAAAGATAAAATTTGAAGATGTATTTTCTTGACTTATTTGATTAATTAAGTATGACTTAATTAATTTATTTAAATAAATAAGATTTGTTTAAATAAAAATGGCCTAATTGTTTAATGGTCCATTTTTCTTTATTTCTCTTTATAAGCCAAGGGTTGGCTAGTCTTCTAGGAACAACACAACTGAAAATTTCAGTTTATACACATCCAAGAGACAAGGGAGAAATTCAAGATTTGTCAAGAACACATCGGTTTATTTATTTTGGCTAGTACCAATTTCCGTGGCGAAATCGTTCGACGATTCAAGCAAGCATTCAAGTGTGGATACCGGTGGAGGAGTTATAATTTTAGCTCTCAAATCAACAAGCTAGGATCTCCATTTGTCATCCATTGGAAAGCTTAAACAAGGTACAATCTTGTTCTTGAGAATTTTTATACCATGATCATCATTTTATACATGGATCCGGGCTTTGGAATTCGTTTTTAATTGTTATTTACGTTATTTCCGTTGCGTTATTATGCCCGAATTCCAACAAACCATTGGATGTAAAGTTAAAAAATATTAAATATTAATATAAAAATATTTAAAATCTTTCGTGCATGGCATGAGTTATAAGTCAATATTGTATTATATTATAATTAAATAATTTTTTATTTTATTTTAAAAACTTTTTGTAAAACAATATTTTTATTCATTATAGTAAAAGATATAAGTAAAGATTTGAATTTTGTTATATGAATTGTACAATTTCAGAATTTACGCAGTAGTATATTAGAAAACGATGGTTAATAATGACAATTATTTATTTATATGATTACATGAATTCATTCATTATTTTGTGTAGGCTTATACATAACATTGACGGATATAATATTAACTATTTATTTATTATAGATTTTTTTTTTGGATGCATTGTTGTATACCTCCTTTCAGAGCATAATCAGTCTCTTTATTAGCAAAGACTAATTGATAGTGTTTTATCTCCCTTAAACGTAATTAGCTCCTTAAGCTCAGATGAGTGCCTTGGCACAGCTTATTTCTATATCTTCACGTAAATCCTTCTTTTCTTTCCCGGAATCATACATCGGTTAATTATTAGTATTATAATATTATTATTTTATTTTTATTAAATAGAAACGATCGTGATAATATTGAAAAAAGAGAGGTTTTAGTAAGAGAAAAGAAAAAAGGTAACGTGTTTTGGCTGAAAAAGGTAACCATCCATGATATAATTGGAAAAAGAGAGATTTTAGTTAGAGAAGAGAAAAGGTAACGTGTTTTGGCTGAAAAAGGTAATTGATCAGTTAATAGTAATTATAATATAATTATGTTATTTTATTAAACAAAATTGTTAGTAATTTTTTAAAAAAGAAGGAATTTATTTAGATAAATTTTAAAAAATATTGTATTTTACCTGAAAAAGGAAATTATTTAGTTATTGGAAAATAGAAAAGGTAATATGTTTAACCTGAAAAAGGAAATTTATTAATAAAGGAGAAATTTTAGTTACATAAAATATAAAAATATTATATTTTACCTGGAAAATGAAATTATTTAGTTATTCCGTACCGACCGACCGACCAACCAACCAAACTTTTAATATTTCGGCTTTTATAAAACACTACAAACAATTTTGTTTAATAAAATAACATAATTACATTATGATTAATATTAACTAATGAATTACCTTTTTCAGCCAAAACACGTTACCTTTTCTCTTTTCTTTAACTAAAATCTCTCTTTTTCCAATTATATAATGGGCGATTACCTTTTTCAGCCAAAATACGTTACCTTTTTTCTTTTCTTTTAGTAAAACCTCTCTTTTTCCAATTATATCACATGAATTTTGTCTAATAAAATAACATAATTACATTACTTTTTTATTTTTCAAGAACTAACTAATTTCCTAAAATATAATATCCTTTTATATTTTATCTAACCAAAATTTCTACTTTATTAATCAATTACCTTTTTCAGGTTAGACATATTACCTTTTCTACTAACTAATCAATTTCTAACTAATCAATTAAGGTTAAACATATTTAGCTAAAATGTATTGTCTTTCACTTTCCTTTTTCAGGTTAAACATATTATCTTTTCTATTTTTCAATAACTAAATAATTTCCTTTTTCAGGTAAAATACAATATTTTTATATTTTATCTAAGAAAAGGAGGGATTTTAGTTAGAAAATATAGAAAAGATGATAGGTTTTAGTTAAAAAGAGTAATCGATCAATTATTAGTAATTACAAAATTATTACTTCATTTTATTAAATAGAATGCCCGTGATATGATTAATAATATTATAATATTATTTTATTTTATTAAAACAATGGGTGTATTTTATCAATTTAATCTTCCGATAAATGGCTGGGTTTGTTTAATCGATTTGATTATAACTCATGTATAATTTATTCATGTGCAAAATTAAAATCTGTTTTTATTGTTTGTATACAATTCCAGATATTAAGTAAATATCTTGTACGATTTTCACAATCATTCATACTATCAACTAATCAATTACATTTTTCACATAAATCATGTTATCTTCATGTTACCTTTTTATTTTCTCCAACTAAAATCACTCTTTTTCCAATTATATCACGGGCGATTTTATTTAATAAAATAAACTAATAATATTATTAATTAACCGATTACCTTTTTCAGCTAAAACATATCATCTTTTCTATATTTTCTAACGGCTTTCCCTGAGGATATATGTGTTTGCAGTACAAATTCTGAGTGACAATGTTGTAAATATTAATTCTCTTCACTTTAATTATTTAAATGCCCTTATATTTATGTTTATAAAACTTTGAATCTCACAGTGCTACCTGAGGTCATCCTCAGGCACATCTATCTCTAATTAGATTATTAATTTATTTCGACAAAATATAATGAAACAAAGGTTGTATAGCTTGTTTATCGATTTTATCTTCCGATAAATGGTTGGATTTGTTAAATTTAATCGATTTGATCATAACTCATGTATAATTTATTCATGTGCAAAATTAAAAATATGTCTGTATTGTTTGTATACAATTCCAGAAATGAAGTAAATATCTTGAACTTCCATAATTTTTTACGACTTTTACAATTATTGATAATAAAAATTGTTTGAGAAGTTAAGGTCGTCTACTCTATAATCATCTGAAAAGAAATTATAATGATCTTGAATAGGGAATAAAAAATAACGCAATATAAACCATTGTTATTTGTCATTAAATTTGTTCCGACACTTAACTTCATCGTCGGAGCTCTTTTTCTCCATCATCAAAATCATCGTTGGAGATCTTATTCGCCATCATTAAATTCAATCTAACTAAAACTTTCTACCAATTTGTTGGGACATCGACTCTTAATCGGCTTCATCAAATTCAGTTTGCACTTTGTTTAAACCAAGGCCGTGCTAGAGGGGAGGGCATCCAGGTCACCTGCCCTGGGCCCAAAAAGTTTGGGGGCCCAAAAATTTTAAAAACCCTGTAGTAGTGTTAGTATACATCTAAGGCCTTTACATTAGTTTTAGTATATACATCAGTTTTATATTAGTTTTAGTATACATAAGTTTTACTTGCTTCCTTCCAGTTTTACTTGTTTTAGAATACACGCGAGAGAGACATTGACCACCACTTGTGTCTTCTTCTTTAAGTTTAGAGGTAAACGCCCTCATCCCTAATTCCCTATTATTATAATACTATTATATATATATATATATATATATATATATATATATATATATATATATATATATATATCATATATGTAATATGTAATATGTAATCTTGTTCAATTTTAGGCTTTTCTTGTCTTAATTTGCTTTCTATTTTCATTTAACAGGGGTAATTATCAAGACTTAAGCAATCAGGGGCCAAGCAATCATCATACTTGGGATTTCAGAATTTTGGGTGTTTTGGAGTTTGGATTTTGAACAATATCATTCAAGGTGTTATTCTTCCTTTGCCTCAAATAGTTGTTTTATTATTGTGGAGTACAATGTTACCTAAAAAACATCTATCCGGAAATGAAAAGAGGAAAAAAAGAAAACGAGCAAATGAGTTAGTAGAGTCACAAAGAGGAGCTATTGAGAATTTTGTTATAAGGACCCATTTTTTTGATTTCGTCCTAGGCCTCCGTTTATTATGGAACGGCCCTGGTTTAAACATGGAATCTCTCCGATAGCTCTGTTTCAAGGTAAATCCGATAGCCAGCTGCATATATTCTCCAAATTTAAATTATAAAAAAATTAGAAAAGAATTAACATTTATACTACTGATTTATTAAGTTTATTAAGTTAAGAATAAATAAAGGAAATGGGATATACACATTTTGACTTTGCAAGTGGTCGGGGACAAAAACAGGAGAACCAAAACCAACAGCTGATTTGTACTTGTTTACAGATCTGTAGTGCTTGTCTATATATTGCCAACAAATGCACGGTATTTTTTTAACATTATATGTATTTATTTCATTAATTTGAATTAATTTTTTTAAAACATGAATTTTGGAGTCTTAAATTTTTAAATGAAATGATTTGATATTAATTATATGTAATTGATTAGTTTATAATAATTGTAATTTAATTATGTTATTTTACTAAATAAAATTGTATGTTGATAAAGGAGAAAAAGCAACGTGTTTTGGATGAAAATGGTAATTGATTAGTTAATAGTAATTATAATATAATTATGTTATTTTATTAAACAAAATTGCTCGTAGTGTTTTTAAAATTAATGTTGTCCGTGAGATTTCTAGAAAAGGAGGGATTTTAGTTAGAAAATATAGAAAAGATGATACATTTTAGCTGGAAAATGTAATAAGTTAATTAATAGTATTATAATATTATATTTTATTTTATTAAATAGAACCGCCATTGATATGATTGGAAAAATAGAGATTTTAGTTAGAGAAAATAGAAAATGTAACCTGAAAATTAAAAAGGCGACATGTTTTAGGTGAAAAAGATAATTGATTAGTTTATAGTAATTATAATTTAATTATATTATTTTACTAAATAAAATTGTTTGTAGAGAAAAGGTAACGTGTTTTGGCTGAAAAAGCTAATTGATTAAGGGAGATTTTAGTTATAGAAAATAGAAAAAGTAACCTGAAAATTAAAAATGGCGACATGTTTTAGGTGAAAAAGATAATTGATTAGTTTATAGTAATTATAATTTAATTATGTTATTTTACTAAATAAAATTGCTTCTAGTGTTTTTAGAAAATGACAAATTAATGATGTCTGTGATATTTCTTGGAAAAAAGATTTTAATTAGAAAATATAGAAAAGATGATACATTTTAGCTGATAAGGATAATTGGTTAATTATTAGTATTATAATATTATTATTTTATTTTATTAAATAAAACCATCCGTGATATAATTGAAAAAATAGATATTTTAGTTAGAGGAAAAAGAAAGTATAACGTGTTTTGGCTAAAAAAAGTAATTGATTAGTTAATAGTAATTATAATATAATTATGTTATTTTATTAAACAAAGTTTCTCGTAACATTTTAATAAAGGAGAATTTGTTTTTTTTTTGTTAGGAAAAAAAAGGAGAAATTTTAGTTAGATAATATATAAAAGATACTATATTTCACCTGAAAAAGGAAATTAATTAGTTATTGAAAAATAGAAAAGATAATATGTTTAACCTAAAAAAGGAAATTGATTAGTTATTATATGAATTTTATATGTAATTAAGTAAGGGTAAATAAGTAAAATATAATTGGAAAAAAAGATATTTAAGTTTGAGAAAAGAGAAAAGGTAACGTGTTTTGACTAAAAAAAAAGTTAATTGATTAGTTAATAGTAATTATAATATAATTATGTTATTTTATAAAAAAAAGTTGCTCATAACATTTTTAAAAAAGGAAATTTTTTTTTTGTCAGAAAAAAGGAGAAATTTTAGTTAGATAAAATATAAAAGATATCATGTTTCACCTGAAAAAGGAAATTAATTAATTATTAAAAAATAGAATAGAAAAGATAATATGTTTAACCTGAAAAAGGAAACTGCAAAATCAACAGGTATCAACCAACCTGAAAAAGGAAATTGATTAATTATTAGATGAATTTTATATGTAATTAAGTAAGGGTAAATATGTAAAATCAATAGGTACCGTACCTTTTTACATATTGATTTTACTTATTGATTTTACTTATTGATTTTACTTATAGGTTCCTTATTGATTTTACTTATTTACCCTTACTTAATTACAGATAAGCTAACTAATCAATTTCCTTATTAAGTAAGGGTTAATAATAATTATAATATAATTACATTATTTTATTAAACAAAACTGCTCGTACTATTTTTAAAAAAAGAGATATTTTAGTTAAATAAAATGTGAAAGATATTCTATTTTACTTGAAAAAGAAAATTGTTTAGTTATTGAAAAATATAAAAGGTAATATGTTTAACTTGAAAAAGGAAATTAATTAATAAAGGAGAAATTTTAGTTAGATAAAATATAAAGGGATATTATATTTTATTATAAAAAGAAAATTATTTAGTTTTTGAAAAATAGAAAAGATAATATGTTTAACCTCAAGAAGGAAATTTATTAGTTAGTAGAAAAGGTAATATGTCTAACCTGAAAAAGGAAATTGATTAATAAAGGAGAAATTTTAGTTAGATAAAATATAAAAGGATATTGTATTTTAGGAAATTAGTTAGTTAGATAAAATATAAATGGATAAAAAGGAAATTATTTAGTTTTTGAAAAAGAGAAAAGATAATATGTTTAACCTTAAGAAGGAAATTGATTAGTTAGTAGAAAATGTAACATGTCTAACCTGAAAAAGGAAATTGATTAATAAAGTAGAAATTTTAGTTAGATAAAATATAAAAGGATATTATATTTTAGGAAATTAGTTAGTTCTTGAAAAATAGAAAAGATAATATGTTTAAACTCAAGAAGGAAATTGATTAGTTAGTTTATCTGTAATTATTTATTAGTTAGTAGAAAAGGTAATATGTCTAATCTCAAAAAGGAAATTGATTAATAAAGGAGAAATTTTAGTTAGATAAAATATAAAAGGATATTGTATTTTAGGAAATTAGTTAGTTAGATAAAATATAAAGGGATATTATATTTTATCATAAAAAGGAAATTATTTAGTTTTTGAAAAAGAGAAAAGATAATATGTTTAACCTTAATTGATTAGTTAGAATTTGATTAGTTAGTAGAAAAGGTAATATGTCTAACCTGAAAAAGGTAATTGATTAATAAAGTAGAAATTTTAATTAGATAAAATATAAAAGGATATTATATTTTAGGAAATTAGTTAGTTCTTGAAAAATAAAAAAGATAATATGTTTAAACTCAATAAGGAAATTGATTAGTTAGCTTATCTGTAATTAAGTAAGGGTAAATAAGTAAAATCAACAGTACCGACCGACCGACCGACTGACCGACTAACCAAACTTTTAATGTTTCGAAATTTATATAATAGTATAGATTTATGTATTATAGTGTAATGTGTGTGTTTTTTTTTGTATGCTTATATATATGGATTTATATATAGTATATGATTATTTTTATGATAATAATTATTTATTTTTATTTATGTATTTATTATGTTTAAGGCTTATTCAAACATTAGTTGATTACTTGATTCATTTTTGTTGTAAGTTAAATTATCGTAAAAATTCACTTCATTGCACTAATTTAGTCCAGCAAAAATGTTTTAACAAATATTGGCCGTATATCAGAATTTCTAATGCATAAAATTATATATTGTATGTAACAAAATATTCACGTTATATGAAAACCTATTTCAATCACATCTTTTACATGATGTTCTAAATTTTATACAACCATTTTTTGCAATAATACTAATAATAATTCAATAACGATCTGCACATTGCTAATTAAGTCCACTCATGCTAATAATTAAATTAGAAGAAGTACATATTCAGGAGATATTGGTGATAATTAATGATAATGAAAATTGATATAGAGTTTGACATTTAGTCTAATGGTGACAAAAATAGCATGAAACACAAAAAAAAAATTCATAAAAAATTTGTCTACTCCACCATAATATCAAGAGAAATTAATGTCAAGATTCATTACGTACTTATTATCAATTTTCTTTTTGAATTATTATAGATTTATAACTTATTTCAAAATTGTTTTGATTTTTATTACTCAATTCACAACAAATATATTTTATTTTTATATTTTTAATCCTCATAAGTAGCCAATAATTAAATTATCCAACCATATATTTATATATAGATTTTTCACTATGTACATTTTACTTTACAGATTTTTAAGTGTTGTGGGAGGATTTTAGCACAACTACGTAGAGGTAGGGTCGTTAAATGTGATGTTGACTAGCTGCCCAGAAAGGCTCACAGCTAGGCTTCCGAAGAACACGGGAGGTGGTTTCTCGAAGAATTGGATTGAATCTGTGAGAATAGAGCTCAAGGGTCGTCCAATATCGATGTGTTGGCCTGCTAAGAACCCTAATTTAACTGGGTCACACCAGAGTATACGTGTTCTCAGTACCTCAAGGTGTTAAAGTGTCGAAGAAGTCTCGCAAACTGCCTACATACCACTATTTATAGTGGATCAAGCCCGTATGTAGTTCTTGAGTGATATGGTTGATCATTTGTGATGAGTTATCCTGTTTCTGATGGGATTATGACTGTATTTATCGTTTATCAACTGATTGTGATGTATTTATCAGGTTTACAAGCCATATCAGGACTGTTGGAAGCCTATCCATTGATGTTTATCTCAAGAATGTATGAATTATCAAGTAATAATGACGTACATCTCTGAATAACTGACTAGTTATCCGTTTAGGAAGTGTATATTAGCTGTAGAGACATGCTCCTGAAAGATAGGAGATTGTCCTTATCTGAATCTGCGTTTCTGCCAGGCTTCCGGGGAAGCTGGGGTTCCCGCGGTAGCCTGACTCCGGTAACCCTACTGACAGGCTATTTACTGGAAGCCCTATCTGATGGCTGTCCTAGTAATCATGTTATGGCAATAATGGGCAATGGATCATCCATAGAGGGTCAATGCTGGGATCCTAAGCCTCATGCTCACTTAACATTTATCTCTTGATAGTCCCTCTGGTAGGCTGACTAGGGGTGAGCAAAAAAAACCGAAACTGGACCGAAAAACCGAAAAATCGTATCGAAAAAAACCGAAACCGAAAAAAACTGAAAAAAACCGTAACCGAACCGAACCGACGGAACGGTTTGGTAACGGTTACGGTTTTATCCCAATAACTGAATCGAAAAACCGAACGATTTATATAATATTATATATATTTATATTAATATAATATTAATATACTTCAGACATGGTAGAGGAAATAGATTTTTGTCTAAACCCCTCCCTCTGTTTTCCTCTTTCTACCCTTTTTTTACATCTCTCTCTGCAGCTTACATGCACCATTAAAACACCACCATCATTTCTTTTTTGCTTACCTTTTTTCCATTTGATCGGCCATGCTACATTATCATTTAATTCCTTTTTTCCTATGATGCATTCAACATTACAAGAGAGGTTTGTTTGAAACTACTGTTTTCGAAAAGAACTTGACATGCATTAACTTTTTCTGTGCTATGTTGTTTTAGAACATCTAAAAAGTTCCTATGGGACTGCATTGCATAGCATATTCAGTGTTAGGGGAGGGATTGCTTTTTCTTATTTAGAATAATATTATATATATATATATATATATATATATATATATATATATATTCATTGTCTCCTTGTTCTTTTAATGAAGTTTTGTCTATAAAAAAACATATTACTATTTAATTTATACAATAATTTTTAATTAGATAGAAAATAAAAAAAATCGAAAAAAACTGAAATCGACAAACGGTTAACCGAACCGAAAAAAACCGTTCCGAACGGTTTGGTTACGGTTAATAGAAACCGAACCGAACCGACATGTACGGTTTGGTAATGGTTTTCGGTAAAACTGAGACGAACCGACCCGTACACACCCCTAAGGCTGACTATGGAAGCTTGCTATCCGGGAGCTTCATAATGATAACTGGGATCTGGTAATTAATCAGGGAAGCTAGTTCGTGGAACCTAGTCTTTGTATCTATTCATGACCCTTCTTAGAGTAGCCCTTATGGGTTGCCATAAGTCCTTGGAGGCCTCTTAAATCATTTAGTTCATTTATGAATTGGACCCTAAATCCTCAATGGACCTAAATCTAACCCATACAAGATTTTGATCACAACATTAAGTTATAAATGAAATATTCAAGTTTAGATTTTAGTTTCATCATCCTCATCTCAACAAAATTGGTATTCACTTTAAACAATCAGTTTGGAATGATTTTAAAATTTTAAGAATTGGAAGTTTTTCCAATAACAACAGAAATTTAATACTTGGCACATTTGTTTTCCTGACACTCTCGAACACTGCCTCTTTTCTTATACCATGAACAAGTCTATCTCTAATTTCGTTTTTCTTGTTAAGTACGAATTAATCTATCCCTGCCGTTGGAAACTGGCAATGTATTGATTGTAATGGGCCTGGCCGCCTTGGTCACATTGATGGATTTTATGTACTACCTGAAATTAACTAAATGGTTGGATTGTGGCCCCTATTAACAGTTCCATCTAGGTCCGTCAATAGATCGGATATCCAACCCGATTCGATCCGATCCTTAGTTAAATTAGCGGGTATGGATCCTTCCAAAAAAATCTGATCTGTTAATGATCTGATCCAATAAGGGTCCGATCCGATAAGAAGCGTATATGGATTTTGTATGATCCAACCCGATAACGATCCGATCCGAATATATTATATTTATTATATATTTTATATATTTATGTAATATATAATATATATTAAATTTTATATATAAAACATATACAATATATAAAATTTTATATAAATAACATTTTTTGGAATATAAATTTGGATTTGTCAATGTATATGTCATAATTTTAATTTTTATTTCATCAAAAAATTTTAAAATACTATTTTTGAATTAAAAAAATTATATTTTTAAAATTTATTAAACGGATCAGAGGTCCGATACGATAACCCGAAATCCAAACGGATCGGATATGAATCAATCTAAAAAATATCCAACTCCTGATCCGATCCGATCCGAATCCGAAAAATCTTATTCGGATATGGGTTTAGGATTCGAATCCGACCTGTTGACAGGTCTAGTTGGATCCACTTTATTATTTTTTTAATAATTTGATGTTCGGGTTAATTGAAGAGGATTAACCTCATATCACCAAACATGGCAACCCATCTAGTTTTTGTAACTCCTATGATCCAATTTATGTCCTTCAAATAGTAAGTCCTACAATTTCAACCAACTAGGATATCTATCGTAGGTTAGTTCAATCTACATTTTACAGTGATCATGAAACCAACTTAAATTTGAAATTAGATTTTACTGTAATTTTGGCAAAGCCACTGGCCTACCTAAAGTTGAAACACAGGCAGACAGGCAGGCATGGAAGTCGACATTAAAATGAGTGGATCAAAGTAAGTGAAAATTATACTCCTAGTTAGCTTCTAACTCGAGTGAAGAAGGTCAAATTAGATGTCACCTCTTTCGTACTCCTCTTTTTGTTCCTTTTCTCTTTAATTAATTAATTCAGAAAATTGAGTTGAAATCAATTACAGTATCTTATTCTTTGATTGGTAAAGTACAATCAAAATCTGTATTAAAGAACAAAAGAGTAAGTGAAAAAAATATCATTGACTGTGGCATAGTTACTTCAAATCTGGAGACCCACATTCATATTTCTCTATCTTTTTTTTTTTTGATAAATTAATCATATTTCTCTATCTTCCGAAACTATTATTATCCGAATGTCATCTTATATAGTACTCACTCCGTCCTAATAGATTGTTAACACTTTCTATTTTGGGATGTCCCAATAGATTGTTAACATTTCCTAAAATAATAAGTTTTAACACTATTACACCCACTACTTCACTTATTTTAACAATACTTTACACTATTACACCCACTACTTAACTTATTTTAACAATAAAATTACTATTACACCCACTACTTTATTTATTTTAATAATATTACACCCACTATCTTGGTTTCCGTGCAAAAAGCAAATGTTAACATCCATTGGGATGGAGGGAGTAATAAAAAAGGTCTAGAATATCGACGGACAATCGTGCATGATAATCTAGTCGTTCAAAAATTTAATTTGCAAACAAAGATTATTATTAATCAAAAGACGTGATCCTCCAAACAACGTTTAAAGTGGATAAAGACACGATTAGAGTACACAACGTGTTTGGAGGCCAAACTTTGTTTTTGTGTAACAAAGAGTGAACCCATGATCTTCAATAGTATTAATGCTACATTTATGCACACATACATAATAGAGTGTGTTTGTAGTTTGCACATAACAGCAATGCCCTCTACAGCAAGGTAGTAGCTAGCAAGGAAGCAAAAATCACTATCAGATTTAAACAAAAAACAAGAAGATGCAAAGGGATTACAGCTACCTCACAGCTCAATAATCCTATTTTGCTCACTGTCCCCCACCCTCACCCATCTATTTCCTTCCATCCAGCTTTCTTTTGGTGCTACAACTCAAAGTGAAAGCTGCTGCTTAATGTATTTTTCCTCACCTTAAAATTAAAATTTTATATTTACATGGACACACAAGTGTTGAACTTTCTTTTTCGCATTCAACTGTCTAGTTTGACACCATGAATACAGAATATTAGATAGTAGTAGGACCTTGCTTAGCATATATAGCACCAAGTGGGAACGAAAGTTGACGAGGAGATCGATACTGTTGCTCTACGACCCTTCATCGTTACATAGTTACAGTTACAGACCACTACTATGACTAGGCGCCTAGTCGCAAAATTATAATTCAGAAATCTATCTATATCTATACTATTATATTAAAGCCGAAACATTGAAAGTTTTGGTTTTCGGTTTGGTTATCCTATTTATTTTGGTTTTCGGTTTGGTTAATTTAATTTTTAATTAATTTTAAATATAAAATAAATCAATTTTAATCCGTTATTGGCTATAGTCTTAAAGACACAATAGTATTTTATATTTACACCATTACTAATACAGCTAAACTTAAAACCTCCGTTGCCTTCATGAACACTGCGCACTAAACTCTATTCTTCTAAACCTAATTTACACCATCTTCATCAATTCAATACATAAGTTTCTTCGGCTTTTCTCTTCTTTTGCAACACCGTATATATCATTAAAGTGTAAGTATAATGATTGTATTATGTTTTTGTATTATCTCCATCTTATAATTGTTACAAGAAATTGTAATTTTGGGGTGTTTTTTAATGTAAGTACAGTGTTTGTTTGAATGCCTCATTGAATATTACAAAAACAACTCAAAAAGCTAATTACTAATGTTAACGTAATTATATTTCGATTAAAATTCCTTCATCCATATTGAGCTTCTAATTGGACTCTTTTTTCTGCTCCAACAACTCAATTACCCATTTTTTCTAAAGATTTTACTTCTAATTGAAACCCTTTACCATTTAATTTAAAACTAATATTACAATAATTAATATATATCCAAAATATCACACCATATCTTTCCGTAATTATTTTTAGTAGTAATTTTTGTAATTAAAACACGTTACTTTTTAATTTAAAATTAATCTTGCGATAACTAATATACACCCAAAAATATCTCACCATATATTCAAATCATTATTTTTAGTAATAAATAAGAATAGTTAGATCTAATAATAAGATATATTATATGATTTAAATTAATTTACTAAAAATTCAAAGTTAGAACCAGTCAACGACATTTTTAATTTAGAATTTTACAAAATAAATTTCAAACCATGCATATCATTATATAAATTTATATTAAATTAAAATTAAAAAATTATTAAAAATAAGGATTATATAATAACATAATTATAATGTTAAATAAATTTTATAACCTATTAAAAGAAACCCGTGCTTCGCATGGGTTATAAGCTAGTATATTATAATGGCAGGAGATCAGAAATTGTTCAGGTTTCTTTAAAATAGTTTTCTTGCAATCTTAAAATAGTCATTTTTTAATTTTAACAATTTTGTATTTGATTTTGCCTTAATTTATTAAATGGTTTATTAAATGAAGGCAAATGCCATTTAAGTATGGTAAATGCCATTAAAGTATATTTTTATTTAATTTTACCTTAATTTATTAAATAATAAATGAAGGTAAATGTCATTTAAGTAAGGTAAATGCTATTAAAGTATCTATATATATAATAAAAGTAGACGAATGAACCTGTGATGTGGCAGCTTAAAAAATTTTCAAGGCATTTTTATAATATTTTTATTCATCGTTTCCGAGAAATAAGGCGCATGATGATATTCTTGTGTGGACTCGGCATCCTTGCTGTGATCCTACTTTTCATATTGTTTTTCACCTGCTAACCATATAAACATATAGGTACTTTGATTTTTGTTTAGCATTTCATAATATATACCATTTTGTGGATGTTAATATAGGAAATAATATTTAAAATTTACGATAACATACTACTTTTTATTAAACAAATATTTAGATAGACTTAAAAATTGGTTTTATATTAAAAAAATGTTTATATGATGTTGCAACTAAAAAATGTTATGCTTTAAAATATTTTCTTTTTACAATAAAGTACTTATAAATTTATAAATAAAAATTTATTTATTCAATAAAAAATGTTTCGCTAAAGTGACATCTTAAAAAGGTCTTAAGTCTTAACTTATCCTTTCTTTTACTTTTTTCCTACCCACATCCTATTTTAGTGGCTCCTAAGTCCTAACATCAAACATTTCCTTTAGTAATATCTTTTCAATTTCTTTTTTCATGTTGTTTGAAAAACATTTTTTATATTTTTTTTTACATATATTTTACTTAGATAATTCTTATTCTGTAGTTAATATATAAAAAAGTTTAAACCAATCCAACCCTTTTTATACTGATTAAATCAATAAAAAAGTTAAACATTCGTTATTTCAATATATTGTGTTGGAATAAATTAATATTCTAATTAAATAAATTTTTATACTATTACTAATCAATTAATCATGCATGTATATTTTGAGACGGGCATCGGCATTTAAGAACGTTAATTAATTATATTTAATATTTATAAATTTTTATTGTAAAAATTATGTTGACATTGTTATTTGGTATAAAAAAAGTAAGAAGCCATTGTGGAGTTGATGAAGCTGAGGATCTTCATTTTGGTTATATAATTAATTTTAAACGACTTAGTGTTTATGCAAATGTAAATGATTTTAAAATTCATTTTTACTGGAGACAGAAAATAATTACATGTACATATTTATTATAAGATTTAATATAAGAGTATTGTAATATGTGAGTACTATTTTGAACATATATCCATGAATTTAAATTTAATATTATATACAAAAAAGATTTTATAAATGCTCAAAAAAATATGAAGCATGACTTACATAATGCATTTGAATTCTATTTTGTTTGTTATACAACCAAATTTACCGGTAAATTAATTCAACCACACTTATCTGCATCTTTTTTCATCATACAAACAAATTTATCAATAAACTAAGCAATCACTTCCCTCATAATGCCAACTTTACAAGTGTTTATCAATATTGGATTTCAAAAATATTTTTTTATGTATCAAAATAGGTGTTGTCAATAGTTTCGAAAATATTATTATTAATTCTTAAAAGTTTAATTGAAGCATGTTTTTTTTCTGTAAATTATTTTCTATATAATTCTTAAACATTTAAATTTAATTACATTTTTACACCAGTTTCAATTCATCATATCAACTTTCAAATAATAAAACTCAACGAACAGTAATATCATATATATAATTTTTAAAAATATTTTCGTGTCGCGCGTAACGCGGCTTTATTACCTAGTTTTATTAAACTTTTGCATTGGTCAAATAATTAACCATTTTCAAGGAAAACTCTACGTTGTAGGCAAGATATGCGTAAAGCTTATAATCTCAGACCCTGCCCTTCTTCTTTCGGCCAACTCCAATCATGGGATCCAGGATTTTGGATCCGATCCAAATTCTATTTCAATCATATGATCCAAATATAAATCTAAATTCAATTATTATTATTATTATATTCATATATTTCTATTTTATAAATCATTATATCCTATTATATAATAAGAGTAAGGAGGATAATAAACGAGTACTACCATAGGGGTTCGACTCTCACTAACAACATAATTATATTATATCATATTTATAATTATATTATATCTTATTTATATCCTTATATATAATAAACGTAAAAGATATCTTATCCATAATTTTTGTCATTGTACCGCCAAAATAATCTTAACCACTAAATTTATTTGGGCTCTATCTTAAGATCTAGAAATCAGATTTGGATGATTTTACAGTCCACACGAAACTCATAAAATTATCTTTAATTTAGTGATGATTTAATAATTATTATTCACAATTAGAATCTCAAGAAAAAATATAATTACGAATTTTTACATTAATCCTCTTCAATGTAGAAGTCCTAAATTGATAATGCTATTTATTGTAGAAAACCTTATTATATATGATTTAAATCATTGACATACATCTTTTCGTATTCAATGTAAATACACTTTTTAGTTTATAAAATTATTTAGGCTCTATCTTAAGATCTAGAAACCAGATTTTGATAATTTTACTGTCCACGCAAAATTCATAAAATTATCTTTAATTTAGTGATGATTTAATAATTATTATTCAAATGAAAAAACTTAGAATCTCAAGAGAAAATATAATTACAAATTTTTACATTAATTCCTTTCAATGTAGAAGTCCTTCATTGATGATACTATTCAATATACAAAACCTAATTATATATGATTTAAATCACTGACATACACCTTTTCGTATTTCAATATAAATACACTTTTTAGTTTAAAATATATTATAATATAAATTATTTTGTTATACTAGATTCAACTATTTTTATCAGTTTATTTTAAGATCTAACGATTTTTATTTATTTTATCGTACTGAGGACCAGGCTATCGATTATCAAATTTTTTGACAAAATACCTCAACACTTATTATTAAAATTGTATTTGGTTGTTAATAGAACTATCTTCAAATAATAACAAGGATATTTTGATAATCAAAACGAATTCTAAGTAGAATTCATATATCGAATAGAATTTTCAACGTAAAAAATCGTCAATTTTTTCTTTCTTTTGTTTCTGCGTAGATTTAATTGAAAAATAATTTTTAAATCATCACTAAATTAAAGATTATTTTGTTAATTTCGTGTTGGTTGTAAAATCGCCTAAATCAATTTTTTAACAACAATTTGATATGTAAATTAATAACATATAAAATTTTAAAAAATTAAGATAATTATATCTATCTATACTATACTATTATAAGCGAAATAGAGTATATTTGGTTTGTAGTTTGGTACATTTTTTTTGTACACTTTTTTTGGTACACTCAATAGCAACCATTGGATTTTGAGATAGATTAATGAGAACCGTTGGATGTAATGCTAAAAAAATATTCTTTTTATAATATATAAAGTACTCTTACAGGTTCAAGGTTCAAATCCCATCAACAACATATTATTAGTAAACATTTATATCATCTTATAAACTACTCCTAAAAGTTCAAGGTTCGATTCCCCTCAACAACTTATTTTAGTTAAAAATTTATATTATCTATTTTCACCATTATTAAACATTTATATTACTCCCTCCGTCCCACTTATTGTGTCCCATTTTGACTTTTCAAAGTCAATTTCATCGAAATTAAACTGTAAATTGTAATTTATTGTTTTATATTTTTACAAATTTAAAAATCAATATTTATAATACTTTACATTAATTTTCTTATGATCATTTTTTTGTAATTTATATGTCAGTATTTATTGATTATTAGTCAAAACACGCCCAGTTTGACTTTGAAAAGTCAAAATAGAGGAAAAGGAAGTATATTATAAACCAATTCAAGAATTTCAATATTCAATTCCCGTCAACAACATATTAAATTTAAAAAGTTAATTATCTAATTTCAATATACAAACAAAACACTATCATTTAGAATACTATCAAATACGTATTATTATATTTTATTATCTTCTATAATTCATTTTCTTACTAATTAAAAAGAAAATATTAAAATTATGAATAATAAGATAAAAATATTAAATATTAAGATAAAAATATTTATAATCTTCCGTGTATCGCAAGGGTTAAGGAGCCGTGCGTTGCACGGGTTATAAGCTAGTAATAATAATATCAACAACAAGTCAACAACTAGATTATAACTAAATACATTCGAATAAAAATAAAACATTACAAAATACATTCGAAATAAATAAAACATTACATGAAAATAAATTACAAACATTAAAATATTACATGAAAATACTAATCATCAAGGATCTCAAAAGAACAATTTCGGGATGTACTTTGATTATCTCGAAGAAAGAAGAACTAATTTGTCTCACGACTAAATCGAGAATTTAGTTTTTATTTCGCTTTATTTAAAGTTGTATTATCGTGAGATTTTCTGTGTTGTATTGTTTATTTTATATTTTTAATTTACATGCATTTTTAAATTTAATGTATTTTGAAGTTTTATATTTTTTAAAATTTTATTTAGAATTTATCATGAATTTAATTATATTCCAAAATTAATTAATTTACTTTTAATAACATTAAAAAAATCAACAAAATAAAAAAAATATAACAATATTATAACTGATAGGCTAGAAATAGCCCAGTCCAATTAGGCCAAACCTTGAGCCCAAAGCTACAAGCAATCCAACTCATGAAAATAAGAGTAACCCAGCCCAGACCAATGGGCCCGGAGCCACCACTACATGGTGTGGTCCCCACCCCAGACTAGGGGACCCCATGATCGGTGACACTCAGCGCACGTGGCACCCCAGTTCAGCCGACATTCCCACACCTGGCGCTGACTGACACCAAACGACAAGAAAGAGCATGTGTCAAATCATGTCCACAACAACGCCGCCACTCAAGTCAACGATCCCCATAAATAGGGACACGTGTCCTACATCCCGGGAACTCAGCAGGCTGTCCCCCAGATCCAATGGTCAGGAGGTAACCTACCCCTAAACCCTAGGCCTAGGGCTATAAATACCCCTAGGGAATAGGGTTTAGGGTTTAGCCATTATTACACACCTACACACATTTGTTACTTTTGAGATACTCTGCTTGATTATTACCTTCCAAAGCCAACTCTTATTCTTACGCTGGAGGAACCTCGGGGCAAAACCCCCCCCTCCGGTGTTGTTTTGCAGATACCCCACAACAGCTACACCACTTCCGAGACAGGAGTTGGCAAGGAAGTACCCGACCAAGTTACAGAGTTATCATTGGCGCTAGAAGGAGGGGTGAACCTCCGAACAACCACAACCCCGAACTAAACAGCCAAGCCAATCAAACCCAATTAACTTAAAACAACAAAAATGCCCCGAAAAGCTAATTCCACCCAACGTCCGACGCCCAGCACCAGAGAAGAACCTCTTAACCCCATCCCGGAGCAACACCCACATGCAAACCAACCCCCAGTCTTGGAAAGACTCGGGATCAGACCTAACGACGCCCGGGTCACCGTTGAGGTGAATCAATACAAATACACGGATGTCCCTCTTGGCTCGGCCCACATGGAGAACCTAATCCCGGGAGAACTAGCCGAGGCAATCCGAGCATACCGAAACCGCAGGCCCCCAACACCTGAGCCCGAACAAGCCGAGAATTCCGAGGGTTCAGGTAACTCACACCGATCCCGGGCTTCGGTTTTTGACCGCCTTGGAGACCAATGCAAAGGAACCAAAAAAGACTACAAAGCCCAAAGTAAAGCCAGGGACAACGAAGCCGACAGGCTTAAGAAAATAGAAAAACTCCGAGAAAAGATAAGACAGGAAGAACAAGCCAGACTGGAACTCAGAGTCCAGAAAAGACTCCAGGAAGAAGAGGAAAAAATGAGAAAATCTGGGTCCAAAAGAAACCGAAGGGCAATAAGCCCGGAGATCATCTCTGATGAAGACGAAGAGCACCCCGATAATCTGGTACAAATGATCCACGAGCTACAGAAGAAAGTAAATAATGGCTCCGATTTCGAAATCCAAGATACACTCACCCCATTCAGCTACTCCCTCGAAGCCATACCCAGACAAAAGAACCTCAAGCACTATAACTTCGATTCCTTCGATGGGCTCGAGGACCCGGAGGAACACCTCAACTACTTTGAGCAAATTGCCTTGATTTACTTCTACAATGATCTAACCAAGTGTAGGTTCTTTGCCTCCACACTGAATTCCACATGTGCCATCTTGAGACAATCAGGCAGTATGACAATGAAACTCTCTCGGCCTTCATGAAATGATTCCAAGAGGCCATAAACAAAGTCACCAACTTAGACGAAAGAGAAGCTCTAAGCATATTCCGGAGAAACCTGGACCCGGAACATAGTGAGCGCTATGTTGTAGAGCTCGTAAACAAAGAACCCAAAAGTCTAGCCGCGGCTTATGCCATGGCCACCAAGTTCATCAGAGAAACAGATGTGTTACAAGCAATGAGGATGACCAGGCAGGGCACCTCCTCAGGCAGAAACAGGGATGATCACCCCCGGAGTGACTATCATTTAGATAAGAAATTCAAGCCTAACAAGCAAAGCAACTACATCCCTAACTCTCAGTTAATAGTCCCTGAAAGAGACAATTTCCATAAGTCCAAATCCGAGGCAAAGCCCCCAAGGCCGGAGAGAATCGAACCCAAACCTGAGCCCGAGTGGACACCATTAAACCGGGCCCGGGCCGACATCCTGAAGGAGGTCCGAGATAAGCCCTTCTACTATCCTCCCAAACCAATGCTGTCACCCCCAGAGAACAGGCCTAGACATAAACACTGTGACTATCATGTGACCCATGGGCACAAAACAGAAAACTGCTTATCACTCAAGTTCTTCATCGAAGACCAGATCAAGAAAGAAAACATGGGACAGTACCTATCCCGGAGAACAGCGGAAAGAGGAGAGGGGTTTGGGGCCCAGAAAACTAAGAATGTTGTGCACGTAGTGTTGGGCGGCTCCAACTCTCCTCCAAGGAGCCCGGACTCCGGAGACGAGGTAATGATGATAGATTCCGTCCCGGAGCAAATCATATCTTTTAGCAATGCAGACTTCGAAGGGGTAGACCCTAATCACAACGAGGCCTTAGTGGTCACCCTGGACATTGCGGACAATGAAGTGAAGAGAATCCTGGTTGACAATGGCTCTTCAGTCAACATCCTGTTCAAACATACAATGGATAGAATGCAGCTCGGAAGTGTCAAAATGAACAAATGCAAAGAAGATCCTTTATACGGCTTCGGCCACAACTTGGTACCGATCCAAGGAACCCTCTACTTGCCAGTTCAATTTGGAACTGCCCCGAAGCAGATAACCCACATAGTAAAGTTCTATGTGATAAGCAGTCCTTCCTCTTACAATGTAATCTTGGGGCGCCCAGCCTTGACTAAGCTCCGAGCTGTGACCTCCATCCCACACCTCAAAGTGAAATTCCCTATAGCCTCCGGGGTTGGAGAAGTGAAGGGGGACACAAAGACAGCCAACCGGTGTTATGGCCAAGCCCTGGTCATGGCAGAGACAGACCCCGAAAACAAAAGGAAAGCCTCCTCTTACCACAAAAACCAAAGCAGAAAGAAACACAGAAAGTTAACTTACAAGAACCCCAGAAAAGAAGTACAGAACATTGAAAGCACTGAAGCCCCAAGCCAAGAAGCAAAACCAGTTTCGGCCCAGGATTACCTAACCTCAAATTCCCAAGCCCGGGTCCAGAAATCATCCCTGGTAAAGGATCAAGCCAAAGTGGAACCCGCTGTGGAAACCGAGACAATCAAGCTAATACTCGGGAATTCTGAAAGAAAAATTAAGATTGGAACCGGCCTGGAAACTGCCTTTAGAGAAGAGCTCATCCAACTACTCCGGGAGTATGCATATGTCTTTGCATGGAGCCCGTCCGACATGCCCGGGCTCCGAGAATCCCTGGCTATGCGTAGCCTGGATGTTGATCCAAAGAAGAAACCTGTGAAACAGAAAAGAATGAACTTTGCCCCGGAAAGGCAGAAAGCTATAGAGGAGGAGATAGAGAAACTCCTCAAAGCAGATATCATCTGCGAGATCAGATATCCAGAGTGGCTGGCCAATGTGGTGCTGGTCAAAAAACCCAATGGAAAATGGAGGATGTGCGTTGACTACACAGACCTAAACGAGGCTTGCCCCAAAGATCCATATCCACTACCAAGTATAGACCAACTCATTGATGCAACATCCGGCCATATAATGTTGAGCTTCATGGACGCCTTCTCCGGATATAACCAGATCAAAATGAACCCACTGGACATAGCCAAAACAGCATTCATCACCCACAGAGCCGTATATGCCTATAAGTTCATGCCCTTCAGGCTCCGGAATGCCGGGGCAACATACCAAAGAGCTATGGTGGAAGTCTTCCAAGATCAAATAG
The DNA here is from genome assembly GCA_036435485.1 of Saposhnikovia divaricata. NCBI lineage: Eukaryota > Viridiplantae > Streptophyta > Magnoliopsida > Apiales > Apiaceae > Saposhnikovia > Saposhnikovia divaricata. Next base: position 48,161,161 of record CM071595.1, on the reverse strand, counting down.
GCCGAAACCTGGAGTCCTATGTTGACGACATCATCGCCAAGTCTAAGACTGTCAAGGAGCACGTCCCCGATCTGCGGGAGTGTTTCAAAAATCTGAGAAAAAACCAGATGAAGCTGAACCCAGAGAAGTGCACCTTCGGAGTGGGGGCAGGGAAATTTCTGGGCTTCATGATCAGCCAAAGGGGTATTGAAGCCAACCCTGAAAAAATAAGAGCCATCTTGGATATGCAGCCACCCCGGACTCAAAAGGATATCCAAAAGCTGGCTGGATCACTGGCAGCCCTGAGAAGGTTCATCCCCAAGCTTGCAGAAAGATGCTTGCCATTCTTCAACTTGCTCAAAGGAGCAAGCAACAAAAAAGAAATCACATGGAGCCCGGAGTGCTAACAAACACTGGACACAATCAAGAAATACCTTTCATCACCACCGCTGTTGACCAAACCCGAACCCAGAGAACCCCTATACCTTTACCTCTCTGCTGGGCCCTTCTCCGTGGCCGCAGCTCTACTCCGGGGAGCCAAAGAGAACCAACAGCTGGTGTACTACGTTAGCCAAGTCCTCAAAGATGCGGAAACACGATACCCCAACCTGGAAAAGTTTGCCTTTGCCCTGGTAATGGCCTCAAGAAAACTCAGACACTACTTCCAAGGCAGGGAAATTAAAGTGATAACAGACCAGCCGCTAAGACGGATAATTCACAAGCCAGATGCATCCGGAAGATTGATCAACTGGGCGATTGAACTCAGCCAATTCCACCTTACTTTTGTACCACAGACTGCAATAAAGGCCCAAGCTATGGCAGACTTCATAGTAGAGTGCTCCTTCCCCGAGCCACAACGTTCTCCAGCAGTACCCGAACATGGGGCCACCTTGGATAAAAACTCAGAGTCGTGGACTCTCCATGTAGATGGATCCTCAACAGCTGACAGGTCCGGGGCAGGGTTGATTATGAAAAGCCCGGATGGCTTCCAGGTCAAATAGGCGATAACTTTCAAATTCCAAGCAACTAACAACCAGGCTGAATATGAGGCTCTCCTTACCGGGCTAAGGTTGGCCCGGACCCTGAAAATCCAGAAAGTGAGCATTTATAGTGATTCCCAAAATAGTGGTACGACAAACAAAAGGTGAATATTTGGCTAAAGATCCCAAACTAGCTCAGTACCAAGCCCTAGTCAAAAGCTATTTAGCCACTATTCCGGAATATCAAATCAGCCAAATCAACAGGGAGGAAAATTCCGAAGCAGATGAACTCTCCAGACTTGCGAAGAACTCAGGCGAACTAGACAGCTCAGTATATTTTGAAGAACTAGATAAGCCAGCAATCGACCAAGAAGAAATTATGGAAATTGATGACAGCCCGAACTGGATGACCCCTTTCATCCTCTATATGGAGAAGGGAGAGTTGCCTGGAGACAAGAATGAAGACAGAAGTTTGAGAAATAAAGCAGCAAAATACTTCATCAAAGAAAAGCAACTCTATCGCAGAACTTTCTCATCTTCAATGCTGAAGTGCGTAGGCCCGGAGGAGGCCAACTACTGTTTACAAGAGGTACATGAGGGAATTTGCGGCGACCACATGTCCGCAAAAGCCCTGGCCTACAAAATCATAAGGCAAGGCTACTACTGGCCAACTATCCACTCCGATGTAGTGAAATTCATCAAGAAATGCATAAATTGCCAACTCTTCAGTAATGTACCAAGACAAAGCCCGGTCCTACCCTCTTCAGTCCTCTCTCCGATTCCCTTTGCTGTATGGGGCATCGACATAGTGGGCCCCTTCCCCCGGGCTAAAGGTGACCTCAGATACCTCTTAGTAGCAATTGACTACATGACTAAGTGGGCCGAAGCAAAACCAATGAGAACTATAAACCAACAGGATTGCATCAAGTTCATGAACAATATCCTAATGCGGTTCGGCCTACCCAGGGTCTTGGTTTCGGACAATGGACCTCAGTTCGTCGGCTCAAATTTTGAAAACTACTTGAAAGAAAGGGGGATCAAACACAAAAAGTCTTCAGTGGCCTACCCCCAGGGTAACGGGCAGGTGGAGGTAACAAACCAAATCTTGTTAAAGGGAATTGAGAAAAGACTGCAATAATGCAAGAACAAATGGCCTGTGGAACTACCCAATGTGCTATGGGCATACCGAACCAGCCCAAGGTTCGGGACTGGAGAAACCCCATTCAAGTTAGCCTACGGCACCGAGGCCATGTTACCAATTGAGGTGGGCTCCACTTCCCATAGGGTGATCAACTTTGATAAGGTTGTAAACGAAGAGGGGCTACGGACTAATCTTGATCTCATAGACGAAGTCAAGGACAACGCTGTAATAAAGATGGAGAAGTACAAAGAAAAGACGAGAGAATATTTTGGGAAGAAATCAAGGGTAAAGAACTTCCAGGTCGGAGACCTAGTACTCCCGGATACGGAGGCATCGGACCCCACGAACATTGGGAAGCTCATGCCCAAATGGGAAGGCCCCTACAAGATCAAAGAAGTACTCCGCCCCGGAACATATAATCTCAGCCACATGGACAACAATGAAGTCCCTAATACTTGGCATGGTCTCAGGCTCAGGAAATACTATCAATAATGGGCAAAGGGTTTAGCTAAAAAAAAAAAAGATTTTCTATTGTACTCTGAATGAGAAAATTTGTAATCACCTGGTTATCAACCAAGAGGAGCATGACTCCCTATTCAGCATTTCATTTTATCTCAATATTCTTACAGAGAAAGCTAATTCCTACTTGGAAAGTTTGCTAGCTTTCCAAGTATGGCAGAATCCCGGGCCACAAGCGGTGCTTGGGCCCGGAGCTAACCAACAAAGCTAATTCCTACTTGGAAAGTTTGCTAGCTTTCCAAGAATGGCAGAAGCTCGGGCCACAAGCGGTGCTTGGGCCCAGAGCTAACCAACAAAGTTAATTTTTACATGGAAAGTTTGCTAGCCTAGCTTTCCAAGTATGGCAGAATCCCGGGCCACAAGCGGTGCTTGGGCCCGAAGCTAACCAATAAAGCTAATTCCTACCTGGAAAGTTTGCTAGCTTTCCAAGTATGGCAGAATCCCAGGCCACAAGCAGTGCTTGGGCCCGGAGCTCACCAACGAAGCCAATTCCTACTTGGAAAGTCTTGCTACATTTCCAAGTATGGAAAAACCTCACTCCGCCATCCGGAAAACCCGAATAAAGGAGTGGGGGGCAACACGAGTTACAAGCTAAAAATTCACAAGGCACAACAATTTAAAACTTGGAAATTTGGAAGCAACAACATAATTGGTACACAGGCCGGGCTGACCAACAGCCCGAAACACCTGATTGTTAAACATTCAGAGTTAAACAACAAAGTTTAGAAGCTACAACAAAAAGTTTAGAAAAAAGATTACACGGGCCTAGCCCAGACTCTGGACACAGCCAACATTCGAAGTTAAGCCTCAGGAGGAAGAGAAGAGCTGGGAGCAGCATAAGGAGTTGGTTCCCCATCACCCTGGGCAAGAGCATCCTCGGCCTCCATGTACTCCTTCATGAAATTATCCCAATTGGCGGTCCCGGGATCGGTCTTGCACATCTTCTCAGCAACCACCCAGCAGCGGTGGATTTTCCGTGTGGCGACAAGAGCAAGATCATCATCATAAGCATCTGAAGCCCGAAACTCAGCAATAATATCCTCCTCGCTCTTTTTGGCCTTCAACTCATCCCGGAGCCGCTGCGCCTCTTCCTTTAATCACGAGACTTAGCCTTCGCTGAGTCCCGCTCTTTGGACAGGAGTGTGCAGGCATCTTTGTATTTTTTGACCCTGGCCTACGTGGTCTCTCTCAGCTCGAGCACCTCCTTCCTTAGGCTCACCATCTCCTGCTCCTTCTCCCGGGCCTCCCGGGCAGCTTCAATTTCCCGCCGAGCAGAAGCGGCACACTCGGCCATCCGGACCCTCAACTACATAAAACGAAGAAAAAGATTAAACTCAGAGGCAGAATAAAGAATCATAACAACCAAAAAAGCTACGTACCTGACCATAGACCCCCATCATATCCTCGAGGAGAGAGACGGCCGAACTCTTGCCCATATCCTCCCACTCCTTCTTGTTGGGGAGATCGGCTAAAAAACCGATAAAATTCCTCTCCTTCGGAGACACGGGGGCCGCCTCATGAGGACCGAAGTTAGCCTTCTTCGAGCTCTCACCAGCTGGCTCATCCCGGGCCACCTCGCAATCAGAGGTCATGTTGTCGAACTTCTCGGTCTGAATCACGGAAGACCTAGGCCTCTTCCTCGGGATCAGCCCGAAATCCTCAACTCCTGTGCCGGGATTGACAGGCCCCGGGTCCACCACCCTGTTCTCAGAACCTCCCTCCTGATTGGTCTGGGATCCGCCAGCACCTCCGGGGGTCTTGGTGTTGTCCCGAACATGTCCTATACCCCGGAGAGCGGCGGCTAAGGCTTGGTTCCTCTTGCTCATATTCATGAATTGCTCAAATTCCGGTAAATATTCGGGAAGACCTGAAAGGATGAAGAGTACGTTAGTCCGGAGCAAAATAAATTGCAAGGCAAGACAAAAAAAACAAGTGAAATGCAACCCAAACTTACATCCTATTTCAAAAAGATACTTGTGACTCATCAGATCATCCCTAGTCACTTGCCTCTTAAGGCCCTGACAGAAGGTGTGAACCCGGTCTAGCGCATCACCCTGAAGCTCATAGACATCAAAGTGCAAGGCCAGGGGTGCCTCCTTGAATGTGGGCATAAACCGGAGATCCACACCCCGGAGAAAGACAAACTCCCCATTCCACCCCTTTAAGGAAGGCAGCATACCGAGGGGCTTGGAGGCAGAAGCAGGATACCCGCACGCCTTGCTTTGGAATCTAAACTCAAACAGGGGTACATTATTGGAGTGAACCAACCGGAACAAATGATGGAAAAGCTTAAAGGTGGGCAGCACCCCGGCGGCTTCACAACACCCTAAGAAAAAATAGATCCACTTCACAGCATTTGGGGTAAGTTGTGTTATGGGATCCCGTACTCAAACAAACACAACGACTTGACGAATTGGTGGCATCGGGGTCCATACCTTGACCGCAAATGCTCCAACCACACCCCAACCCAGCCTCCCTCCGGCCTGTGGTAAATCTTCTCTCCGGGCAACAAAGAAAAACTCTCTTCGAAGATAAGGAAACCTTAAAGCTACAAAGAAGCTACAACACTCAAAGCCCCGAGGATGCGCACCTCAACACACACCCCGGGCCTGGAGGGCAATCAAAGCAAAAATTTCTTCTCCAAGGCGGCAAAGCTTAAATCTTCCTACTACTCCCTCATCCGGAGAATCCGCATAAGGGAGTGGGGGCAAATGATAGGCTAGAAATAGCCCAGCCCAATTAGGCCTAACCTTGAGCCCAAAGCTACAAGCAATCCAACTCATGAAAATAAGAGTAACCCAGCCCAGACCAATGGGCCCGGGCCCGGAGCCACCACTACATGGCATGGTCCCCACCCCAGACTAGGGGACCCCATGATCGGTGACACTCAACGCACGTGGCACCCCAGTTCAGCCGACATTCCCACACCTGGCGCTAACTGACACCAAAGGACAAGAAAGAGCATTTGTCAAATCATGTCCATAACAACGCCGCCACACTCAAGTCAACGATCCCCACAAATAGGGACACGTGTCCTACATCCCGGGAATTCAGCGGGCTGTCCCCCAGATCCAACGGTCAGGAATAGAGGTAACCTACTCCTAAACCCTAGGCCTAGGGCTATAAATACCCCTAGGAAATAGGGTTTAGGGGTTAGCCATTATTACACACTTACACACATTTGTTATTTTTGAGATACTCTGCTTGATTATTACCTTCCAAAGTCAACTCTTATTCTCACGCCGGAGGCACCTCGGGGCCAAACCCCCCTCCGGGGTTGTTTTGCAGATACCCCACAACAACTACACCACTTCCGAGACAGGAGTTGGCAAGGAAGTACCCGACTAAGTTACAGAGTTATCAATAAGAGCAACTCCAACCACATCAAAACCATTAGCAAAATCTTATGTGGCATCTATTTTTAGAGACTTGGAACAAAAAAATCATCTCCAACCACTCTCACCCCTTAGCTAAAATTATACAAAACTCTAAATTTATTGGCTATATTTGCTAGTCAATTACCATTCTCTATATTTGCCACATAGACTTCTACTCACATTTCTTCTTTGTTTGATTTTCTAAATAATAATAAAATAATGATTTTACATAACAGCTAACTAATATAGAGAATAGGGTTGGAGTACAACACCCTTTTGATCCTCTATATTTTAGAGAATGATTAATTTATTATTATTTTAGTAAATCATATAGATAATGTGGTTGGAGATGCTCTAACGATATAAAGATTTGGATTAGTGAACAACATTTGGATCACTTTTTAGTCCACGGTTGAATTGATTTAGGACACTAATGTAGTTGCCCTGATAGTCGTATAACTTTGACAAATTACAATTTCGCTAGTTAAATTCATATTTTGTTGCGACTACCATAGTCACCGAGCTAAACCAGAATACAGTTGTAGTTACATTAGTTTGTCGCTTATGAGCAATTGAGAGCATGCCTGAATCCTGATGATGTTGAAGAAACGCTATCACGAAAAAAATGGTATAGTATTTAACTATTTATTTATGTCCCCAACTACTCTTCTTGGGCCTCCCTTGGTCCCTTGTCTTCCTAAGCAACAACTTAAAACTAATCCCCCTTCCCCTGCCTTACTTAATTTATAACCAACCAAAAAGGACTAAGATTTTTTTCAGATGTTTGAAGCCTTCATCCATACTTTTTCTATTACAGTACTCGAAAAATTTGATTCATGAAGACACTATAAACTGAATATAGTACTCTAAAAATTTGATTAGGAAGAACTTAATCTTAATCTTATTTACATTAAGTGAATATTGAAAAGGGGTGAGACTTTATTGAATGTAGCAAGCATCCCTACATGTTTGACAGCTTGAGATTTCAAATTATGTAAAAAGACAAGTTGATGGTACTCCCACCCACACCACTAGTGCATTCACATATTCGAAAAGGATGCCCTGGTGGGGTGGGTGATATAAAGAAAAATGTTCTGGTGGGGTTTCAGTACAAGACTATCAAGGCCTTTGCCAAATCTTGTACCCCTTAATCAGATTAAGTACCAAAATCTTGGAAGCCTTTCCGTGTTTAACCTAGTTTCCCGTTCACTTTCCCAAACTAACCTACTTTGTTCAATTCTTCCCAAAATGACCTACTTTTTTCAACTCTTCCCAAACTAACCTAGTTTTTTCATATTCTAATATTTGATTATAATTATAAATATACAATATTATTAATATATATATATATTTACTGAATTAATTTTTTGAATATTATATTTTCAACAATAAATTAAAATCTTAAAATTACAATAATTCTAGTACTAATACACAATTTTTTTGATAATACACTACAATACCATAAAAATAATATAATACACAATTTTTTTGACAATACATAATTTTTTTGACAATACATAGAATACTAAAAATATTACATTAAAGATCTTTTTGAGGACAACGTGCACTGCGTCTCGTGTGACCTTGTTGTCCACATTTTCCACACGTTTTACCAGTCTGTGAGTTATCCATTTCCGTGCGAATTCTTTGACTTTGACCTTTGCTGTGCCTTTTCTTCCTCTTCTTCCTCAAATCCTCATTAGGTACGAGCATTCCATACCTCTCCCAATTATTTGCTAGTGGAAACGTCCAATATGATTGATGCGGTATTGGGGAGAATTCATGTTGCCACATCTCATATAATTTTGGTAGAGTATGATATGGTTCAATGTATTGCTTCCAATCTAGATGACATGTCATACAAGCAGCAACTATATGAGAACAAGGAGAGTGATACCTATGCCATTTTCCACAAGAACAGTATCCTTTAGAGAGATCAATATGATGCTTGTTTCCACCTTTCCAAAATCCCTTATCTGTTTTGTATCTTGCAGTTGTCACTTCAAATACTCCTCTTTCTTGATTGTATGGAATAATCTTATGTGCAGATGCCTTTTGTTCAATCTTTTGAAAGAGCTCTCTCGAATTCTTGCAATATACATGACCATTTTGAAGATCGTTCAGTGTTTGAGTTCGCCTTTCAGCAACAAGTTTGACACTCCGATAATATATGTACTCCACCATTGTGTATTATATTATTTTTATGGTATTGTAGTGTATTATCAAAAAAATTGTGTATTAGTACTAGAATTATTGTAATTTTAAGATTTTAATTTATTGTTGAAAATATAATATTCAAAAAATTAATTCAGTAAATATATATATATTAATAATATTGTATATTTATAATTATAATCAAATATTAGAATATGAAAAAACTAGGTTAGTTTGGGAAGAGTTGAAAAAAATAGGTCATTTTGGGAAGAATTGAACAAAGTAGGTTAGTTTGGGAAAGTGAACGGAGAACTAGGTTATACAGGGAAAGGCTTCAAAATCTTGTTCTTAATCTCACTTTAGAATACTAACAAGTTCAACATTTGCTAAACCAGAGGGTGAAAAAACTGACACACATGGGTTGGGTGGGCTAAAGCCAGTGTCCACAGTTATCAAGTAATTGAATAAAGTAGCAAATGGACCATCTCATAAAAAAAACACTTCTTCACCTACATTTATGTCTTGATATTATCATGCCAAGCAGCTGTCACCAGCCCATTTTTTCATTTTCCTCCCAAACCCTCCTGCTCTTTGCTATATTTATTTCAGTGCTTTTACTCTACTAGTATACCAAGCTAGGCATTTCAAATTTCAAATTAGCAAAATGTCACTTACTCTCTTCTTGTACTCTTTCCTCATTTTCTTCTTTTTCATTCACAATGCTAATTCACTACCAAGAAATAGCAAGTCTACTACTACCACCAGCACTACCACTCTTGATGTTGGGAATCACCAAGTGTTCAATCCACAGGCAAAGCTTCCGGATATTAGAATGAACCCCCTTTCGACCTCGAAGAAATTCGAAGGCTCGTCTGATCTAGTCCATCTCCGCTACCATATGGGCCCTGTGCTCTCCTCTCCTATCAACATTTATCTAATTTGGTATGGCAAGTGGGCTAACCCCCACAAGCTCCTTATTAGGGACTTCCTCCTCTCCATATCATCCAAAGGTTCTCCCTCGCCTTCCGTTTCGGACTGGTGGCGCACGGTCTCGCTTTACACGGACCAGACCGGTGCCAACATTTCAAGAACTGTACTCATTGCCGGGGAGTACACTGACCACTTGTACTCCCATGGCAAGGACCTGACTCGGCTTACTGTCCAGGATGTTATCGCTTCCGCGGTTAAATCCAAGCCTTTTCCAGTAGACCACAAGACCGGGATCTACCTTGTTCTAACTGCTGATGATGTGACAATGCAGGACTATTGTCGCGCAGTATGTGGCTTCCACTACTTCACATTTCCTTCGAAAGTCGGTTACACACTCCCGTACGCGTGGATAGGGCACTCCATCAAGCAATGCCCTGAAGTGTGCGCGTATCCATTTGCTGTACCTGCGTACATGGGCGGAGGAGGGCCTGGAGCCCTGCATCCGCCCAATGGGGACATAGGAGTGGATGGTATGATAAGTGTGATAGGACATGAGCTAGCAGAGCTGTCATCTAATCCACTAATAAACGCGTGGTACGCTGGAGAGGATCCAACAGCACCGACGGAGATTGGGGATCTGTGCGAGGGATTGTACGGGACAGGAGGAGGGGGAGGATACATTGGGCAGGTGATGAAGGACAGAAAAGGGAGGACTTTCAATTTGCATGGAAGAAGAGGTAGGAAATTTCTAGTGCAGTGGATCTGGAGTCCTGTTTTGAAGGCTTGTGCTGGTCCTAATGCTTTGGACTGACTCAGTCAAACCAACGCCATTAGTAATTTCTATTCCAATCATCCTTGCATGATGCATCACATTACAGAATAGCCTACATTCCTACTTTTTTTATTTTTATATTTTACATCTTTTTTTGATTTGTTTGTTACAATGTACAGAGAAGCATATATAGTGATAATGGGATATTGTATTTTTTTAAATCAAATAAAGCTACCTTAGCTTTTGTTCATCCTTCTACTTAGCTCATTTCAATCAGCAGCATTGTTTCAATTATTATCCTCTCCAAGCGATGCACATCGAACTTAAATCGAACCAAAAGTAGAGGTAAGATTTGCGTAAATTTTATCTTATCTGCGTCGAACCTGTAGATTTGGTTTTTACCCTGTGAAAAGAAACACAACCAGTCAGGTATCACTTCTGTTAGTACCTATTGCTCTGCAGCCATCCCTAGGAGGCTAGGATATTAGTATTATTATTGTTGTCAACAACAACATATGTTATACTGACAAATGTCACCAGCCAATCAATAAAAGTATAAAAAATATCTTGCTAAACATTTATGCCTTGGACCATTTCCCAGGCTCCACCAAATTACATATCTGTGCATGTAGCTCCCTATAGTTAACTACAAAAAACATTCTATTCACAAAAATTTGAATTTTAGCAATTAGAACACAAATTACCAAGAAACCAGAACCCACTGTTCAAGTGTGAAGTGGTGACTACAAAGGAACACTTTATTTGAATGAATGAGCACTGGTACCCTACCTTCATGGCTACAAATTTAAAATTTAAAAGCCCTCTTGTTTGTTTGCTTACAAATTTGCTTTATGTTGTCAAATTTTGTTTCAGACATAGACATATATCAAAGAAGGATTTTATGTATATTGAATGTTACCGAGATGGGATGCTATCCGGTACTGAACCGCAACTAGAACTAATATAACTAGCATCAATATTACTACTTTTCGCTACTGTTTATTACTATTTACTCCCATACTATTACTACTTCCCGGTAAATATGAGAAATACTAATAGAGATTTGATTGTTTTCCGGCCATCATTCAATATACACGTTTTCCGCCCCCTCCCTAAAAAGTCACAAGTTCGATTTAACTCGCACTTATTAAAATTGTTATTGTAATTTACCTCACCCTCAACATTTTTCTTGGCTTCATCAGTCTGTGTGTGGAATTCCAGATCTGCTACTCCTGCCATGGTCTTTGTACAATCTATGCACTCTCTAAGATGGTTAATCATGGTTGTAGTTGGTTTTCTCTCCCAACTCTGCAGGAAGAGCCCGCTCAACATGACTACTAAACACATTAGACTAGCTATTTCTTCTGCACTATCGCATGAATTATACAGACCCTATAAGATTTATTCATGTGTCAATTAGAGTGGGCAATCTATGTTTGGACCATACTACTTGCTCTGTTTGCACACATGCCAAGTTACTCCCTTGAATTTACTACTCCAGTGTCATCAAATTAACCATAGCGAATTACACCGGTGAACATAGGCGAAACACCTAAAAGACCAGTAGCTAAAAGTTTTTTACTGATTCCACAGTTCGATAAAATTAACTAATTTTTATAATTGTCCGACCTCAAATGAACAAATTCTTTTATTTCACAGCAAGATCTGGAGTCTAAGCTTGCCTTCTCTGTTTCCGTAACTGGCTTTGAGACAAAAAAAATTAGATTAGTAAAGGATTGGCACTGCACCAGCATCCTGTGCCAAAAACTTGTACAACTAACATTTGAAATAAAACCTGATTTTACTTGAGCCTAGGTTGATTTTATTACATTTAACAACAAAAGGTTGTTTGAATAGCTAACAACACTGGGAGAGATGAAACACATAAGTATCAAGCCATCTAGATAGAGGCAACTCATTTTCTGTCAAAAACTAATGCAGTTTTAGATGACAAGGCTAGATATGTAGAGAGGCGCACTTATAGGCTAAATGAAAAAGAAGAAGCTGGTGGTGAGAGAGAGGGAGGGAACGTTCAACAGGTGATAAAGGACAGACAAGGGAGGACTTCTAATTTGCAGCTAGAGTGGATCCGGAGTCCTGTCTTAAAGGCTTGACCTGGAGGCTGGAGTCCTCTGGTACTCAGTCCGACAATATTAGTTCCATTCAAATCTTTTCTGAGATTAAACTACAAGCATCACATTACATTACACACAATGGTCGACCTTTCCACTTATCTTGATTTTTAAGATGTAGATTTATTTATGTTTTTTAAGTTGTGGGTTACAATGTACTGAGTTGCGTATATATATAGTGATTATGTATTTTCTTTCACCGAGTGAAGCTAAGTTTTGCTTTTATATTCATCCTTCTACTTCAACACTGTGCATCACTATTTCAAGTTCTCTACTGATATTAAAACAACTACCGATACTTATAATTACAGAATAATTTTTTTTCAAATTTTTGACTTGAGCACACAAATTACAAACACCAAGAAATTAGGACATGCTATTCAAGCGTAGAATAATGATTACATCTGTGAACACTTATTTGAAGGGTTAAGTATAAAGTAGGTCACTCGTTGCGTTCAAATGTATCAAATGAGTTACTTATTGTAAAAATGACTCAATTTAGTCATTAATTTAAAATTTTGTATCAACTTGATAATTGAAAACTTAAAAATTTGTATCAACTTAGTCATTCCCAGATGGTATTTTTGATACAAATTTTCAAATTAGTGACTAACTTGAGTCATTTTTACATTGAGTGACTCACTTGATACATTTAGACGCAACGAGTGACCTTATTGATACTTAACCCCTTATTTGAATGAATGAGCACTGGTACACTGTCGTCTGTCTGCATGGCTACTCTCTCTACTGATGTTTTGGGCACCAGACATCACGTACGTATTCACGTTTAATGCTAATTAATGCTTGAGTGGTGTCCATTGCTAGGGCTGAGCATTCGGTCGGTTCGGTCCAAACCGACCGAACCGAATAAACCGAAAACCGAATTGTCATTTTTTTTCTGGACCGAACCGAACCGAAGTTTAATCATGGACCGAACCAGACCGAACCGAAATAATTCGGTTCGGTTCGGTCCGGACCGAAAAAACCGAAATTTTTTTTTTAAAAAAAACCTATAATATAAATAAAGCTAAAAATTCATGATTTATCACAAAAATAATAATCAATTAATCACCACTACTTCACTAACATAGATATAATTAAAATTTACAAATTAGATATTATAATTATATCTTATAAGATATATATAAAATGTATATAACATAAATATAAAAATTAAAATATATATTATTCGGACTATTCGGTCTATTCGGTCCGGACCAAAATATTTTTCGAAGAACCGAACCGAACCGATTTTTATTTCGGTCTATTCGGTCCGGACCGAATAAACCGAATTTTCAAAAAATTAGAACCGAACCGAACCGAATTTGCACGGTTCGGTTCGGTTTTTCGGTTTCGGTTCGGTTTTGCTCAGCCCTATCCATTGCTGCTCACTCAAGCCTTCAAGATCCGGGGGCTTGAAAACTGTTGGTTCATCCATTACCTGGAACTATTTTAACCAGAACTGTTTAGCGTTTGCTCTGCCCCCATTGGTTGTAATTTGAAATTTAGAACCTCGGCTCTAAAGATTTCCTCTAACTTTGTTGCATGAGTATAGGGTACAGGTCTTTCGTGTCTTAGCTTTCCGCGGATGCATAAGATCCGCAATTAACTCCGGTTAATCCAAAGTATAAAAAAAATTAACTAGTTAAGCAAGCAAAGATATTACAAAAAAACGAGATCAGACAGCACCCCTAAATTATTCAAACGAAAAATGCAGACTTTTGAACTAACGATTGATTCTCCACTTGTTCTTGGTGGACTTAGACTTGCCGTACTCTATTTTACTCGTGGATAACGGCTAGTCATGATATATTGCTATAGTAGTTCTGAAGTCCGAAGGTTAGCGATACCTGGTTTAAGAAGACTTGCTACTCTGTAATTTTGTGCTTTTGCTTGCAGCAGCAATTTAGCAGTAGTTTCACTTATTACTTAACTATTATCTTCCTTCCAAAAGATGTGATAAATTCATTATTTTTTAAAATAAAATAACAATCTGTCTAATCTACCATTATTTGTTAGTTAGAACATTTTTTAGGGAAATTTATAGGTGAATTTCTTATAATAAATTAACAATCTGTCTAATCTACCCTTATGTGTTAGTTAGAACATTATTTAGGGAAAATTTTAGGTAGAGTTTAGGTTACTCATAGCTATAAACATGCATTTTTTTTCTAACGTGTACCATGGTAGGAGGGACTCGAATCTGATACCTCAACATCCAACAACATGCTAAATCAACTCCTAAATTAAAATTTAGAGAAAATATACTAAAAATCAACTCCAACAAACTCTTAAGTGTTCCTCAAATATTTAAGAGCTAATAATTCCTCCTCGCATTTAAGACTCTCTCTTCTCCTCACTTCATTTTTTAGTACTTTCTCAACTTTATTTATAGCAGCAGCAATAGCCTTTGGTTATATGGCCACCCGTTACTTGGAAGTTATGGGTGAGGTGAGACCGGTGATATTGGAGATGAATTTTGAGAATGATTGTTGGAGTGGAAAGATATATTTGTATCCTAAATGATTATTAGGAGATCATTTAATAATAATTTTTATGAGGAGAGTATAAGAGCATCGGAAATGGTGTTAGTTAAAAATAATTGGCTAAATTACATAAAATATTGATAATGTAAAATTTGTCGAACCTGTAAGACATTGTGTTCCGAGGATATTGGCTATAATGATTGGTTATATTTTAAAAATGATATGTTATTAATATTTCAAATTATTATTAATGGAATATATAATTTTAATATAGAAATAAGTGATGTGGCAATTCACTACAGATCTCTAGAGGTTCGACAAATATAGTCAACATCAAGAAATTATCTATAATTATAGATAAGGGTTTTGTCCCATTGAAGTGCAAATTTTTTTACGCATTCTTTATAATTCTTATTTATAGTAATTAATTTCAATTTTAGCTAAGTGGGAAATGCTCTAAGGAAAATCAGATGCAAAGTCACCTTCAAAGTCTAATATTTCAATTTATTTATAAGTCAACGAATATTTATCAGAAACTTATTAATCAAAGACTCCTCGGGTCGTCGTTTTATGCATTCTTATTCCGGTCTGCAAATCTTTAGATTAAAAATAAATTTTTATAACGTATATATGTAGGTTAATTAGCTGTGATTGCATGTTCTTCTAGAAAGCAAGGACACTTGGTAACCCATCGTTTTCAGTGTCGTATTATTGGACACGTGTGTCTCCGTATTGGATACGAGAATTCTTTCATAATCCTTTTTTAGATTTCCGTTTTCACCAATTGTAGTCAAAATTCGTTTCAACTAACTATTTTAACAAAATCAAGTATCAAGATCCATAAACATATACAGAAGTATTGATTATCATGTTCATTTTTTGCATAAATGAAAAGATTAAACTCCCATTTTTGTATTTTGGATGAATAAAATATGCATTTCATTTAGTTTGCATACAGATTTTGGTTCTGTCAAATTGGTTTTAACATGCGTAACATGAAATATATATGAAAATTTATAATTATATATGATGTGTCCCCGCACCCGTATCCTCATATTTTTAAATTTGCCGAATTTAGGTGTCCCTGTACTATGCATCCGCACTGCTCACATGTGTGCTTGCTTCTTGGATGTTTTTATATTACTTTAGTTGCGATTTTGATATAACAAGTTGCATTTTTATATTCTCTCAAATTCGGGTCTCCTAGACAGTACACAGTAGTAGCTGCATACTGCTTCTTTTATGTATTTACATATTGGTTAGTCAATGCGTTTACAATATGCATGTGCTGCAGCCTGCAGATAGCCAGATAAGACACAGTAAGGATACTAATTATGGGTAAGGATATTAATGCGTTATATATAATTAACCCAGTAGCCCAGTAGATTAATAAAATTCAATTATGGGTAAGGATATTGTGTTTCCTGCTACCTTGGCCGGAGTCGATACTGATTCCAGCAATGAATCGGAGAATGGTGATAGCGATGAATCCGGTGATGAATTGGAGATCACTGATGACGATGAATATTCATTGAAACAAATTTTCGAGAGTAGCATGCGTCGTATAAATCAAAATGAGTTCCCACAAGGAAGTGCTGAACGCAAGCAGTTCGTTATGACAGAGTTCGGAAACAAAAATCTTTTGTCCATGGTAGAAGATAAAAGTACTGCATTTCACTATGCAGTACAACATAAAAGCAGTGAAGTGGTTCAACTCCTCATTGATGAAGCAAGACTTTCGTCGTCGTCTTCTTCTTCAGCTAATGATGATGACCAGAGTAATTTTCTTGAAAGCCTACTTAGGCAAGCTGATATGCTGAGTTACACTGCCTTGCACAAAGCAGTGGAGAATGGTGACTTGGAGATTGCTAAGTTGCTGGCAGAGGCAGATCCCAATGATAAACATATCCAAAACTTTAAAGGTGAAACTCCAATGTATACTGCGGTTAGACTGGGGTACATCGAAATTGTTAAGATGATCGGTGAAACTTGCACAGTTCCGGCTTTTGATGGTCCTGACGGTACAACTGCGTTGCATGCTGCTGTAACCAATCTCACAGAAGGTATTACTATATCTGCATTTTTTTTTAATTTAATGTATTTTTGTTTTATTCTTTCGATAAGACTTTTAATTGTACTTAATATATCATGTTTAGAACTATTTTACATCATATTTTTATTATAATACCTGAGCATACCACATCTGACCTTAACCAATCATCTTCCTCCTCCTCGTCGACAATCACGTTAATATGTTCTTGATCACCCTTATTGTATCAGTTATGTTGCTCATGTAGAGCCTTTGTGAGTTTAGAAACAAATTTAGATGCTGAAACATATTTCACGGAACTACTACTATTGTTATGTAGATCTACTGATCTATTACCCCTGAAGAGAGGTACGGAACTATTACTATTGTTATGTAGATCTACTGATCTATTACTCCTGAAGAGAGGCACGGAACTACTACTATTGTTATGTAGTAGATTTACTGATCTATTACCCCTGAAGAGAGGCTACAATTTAAGAACTTTGTGAGGTAATTTAACAAACATTAGGTACACAAAGTCTAAACAACTTTCTTTGAAAAGAACTCAAAAGTACCAATCCGATTATCCACATCTCGAGTTGCTCTGCACACAAAAACATAGATTAATTTTTATAAAACTAAAAAATTACTCCCTCTATTTTTTTTAATTTGTTGTTTGACATTTTAAGACACAATTCAAAGTGCATGTTTGTATAGTTAAAATTGTTATTTTTAATTTTTGTTGTAAATTAAAGTTTTAGTTATATATTTTAATTCACAAAAAGTTTAAAATTATCATTTTAGCTATGCTGTCAAAAGATTTAGAAATGTGTGAATAAAAGTCAAACATAAATTGAAAATACACGGAAATGTAAAGACACATAGAGAGTATAAATCATGATGACAATTTGAATTGAAATGAACAAGCAATTGCCAGAAAATTAGTTCCAATTGTTGAATAATAGTTGTTGTATGAAATACATTAAACTTTTAGACGGACCGATTACTTAACATGGTATAGCATGAAAGTTCGGTTTATGGAGTGTTTTCATGTTCGAGTCCTCCCTGGGGAGTGCTGGTTTATCTTCTGAGTAATGTTATATACATAATTAACCCCTTGCGCTTCTTTCACTTGCAGCACATACCAGAGGTAGTTCTATGGTTAAGGTAATCCTTGAAGCAGGCAAAAGACAATTTCCAACTAGTAAACAAAGTCGTAGCTTTAAAGATTTTATTAGACAAGCTGACGACTCTTGTAATACTGCCTTAACCTTAGCAGTGAGGGGAAATCACCTGGGCGTGGTTAAGCAGATATTGAAGGCTGATCACTCATATAAACATTCAGATAAGGCACTCTACACTGCGACCGAACTGAGATACAAGGATATAATAACAGAATTATGTAAACACCGTACCTCATCATCCGATCATGCGCTTGGTCCTCGAAAGCAAACCGCTCTGCATGCTGCTATTTCAAGCCGCGATAAAGGTATGCATGTATCTATGAATGTTTGGTAAACTAAAAAAAAAATCAATTCATTTAATGATCATATTTACAAAACAAAAGCAGAGCCCATATTGTATTTTTTTTTTTTAATACTAACCATCGTATAATTTTTTATTTCTTAGATTGTGTGAGAATGGTCTTAGAGAGTGACATATATACTTCTTTGGAGCGAGATGTAGCAGGATGGATCGCACTCCACCATGCTGCGCATTACAAGTTTGATTCAGTAATAAATATGCTAATAAGTTTCCCGAATGAAGCCGCACTGAAGGAGCTTCTATCTGGATCTGATCAATTTTGGGAGAAAGTACCAACACCACTTTGGTTAGCAACTAAAGGTGGATATACTTCTACAGTGATCATTTTGATGAAATCTTTGCCAAATTTATGTGTTGAGGTCAATCGTGACAACAAGCGTCGAAATGTACTGCATTTGGCAGCGGATCAGAGTGACAAAGAAATGGTACAAACTATTTTAAAACATTGTCCACCAATATATCTTAACAAAATTTTGAATGGCAAGGATGATGATGGAAATACGCCTCTGCATTTGCTTATCGACAAGGGTTGCTTCGTCAAAGAACTAATAGAGCATAAAGAAATTGATGGAACGGCAAGAAACAATCTCAACTGGACTCCTTTTGACATGTTGTATGTCAAAACCGACATTATAGCTGATCAGGTATTAATTTTACGTAGTTCAATAATAATAAATTAATAATACAAGGATTCATCGGAATTGTGATAGTAATCAGAATAAGTATCTGATTATTGCTTAATTCTTCAATCACAGTTGCAAATTAAAAAAGCACTGGATGATGCGCATCAACATTCAAATTTTTGGCACAGTAGAGGCAACAATTTGAAATCGACTATGCAGGAAAGTTTAGTACCCCCAAGGAACAAGTCGAAAAAAGATGGTGCATTTAAGGTTGCCAGAAGAGAGTTGATGAAAAAAGAGGTTGAAAGGTACAGGGAAAGAACCAACACCCAAATAATAGTTACTGCACTTATAACTACAGTAACTTTTACCGTGGGATTCACAATGCCCGGAGGATACTATCAAAGTGGACAACTGAATCAAGGAATGGTTCTTCTTGCGAAGAATCCAGCGTTCACTGCATTTATGGTGTTAGATGCAATAGCTCTAGCACTATCAACCACCACTTTGTTTCTCTACTTCATTTCATCTTTATATGAAGATCCCCGCCAAGTGTCCAAACTAAATTTGGCATCCATAGTGCTTAACATCTTTTCTGTTATAGCAATGATGTTGACCTTTATCATGGGAACATATGCTGTGTTATCCCACTCAAAGACCCTTGCCATTGCCGTTTGCATCGTCTGTTCCACTTTCTTTGTTTCCGTCGTCGTTCTGTTAATTAAGGTGAGATGTGATCGCGATAAATTGGAAGAGATTTTAGTGTGAGCTACTCAATTTTCATTTCCAACTATTCACTGTATGTTCATTTTTCGTTATGTATTCAGTACATTTACATAACTGTGCAAGAATATGATCATACAAATTTATAATATCTGTGTAAACACGTATCCCTGAGAGTATTTTCCGTTTACTACGCATACAAATGTAGCCGTGAGCCATTACAAACATTGATCTAGTAGCTTATCAGCTTATGTGTCCTGTTCCTTGTAAGTTTGTGCGTGTATCTAATGTATAGTAGAATGTTACACCAGGCTTGTGAAGCTCTGAACACTTACACAATAGCGCCATTCCTGATTGGAATGGTGCAAGTACCTGCAGCGACAAAAACACTTCGATTATAGCCACGTTCATTCTTTGTTCAGACCTTTCAAAGTTTTAGAAGACGTCAATCAAAAAAGAATCAAAGCTGCAACCTCCATAGCAAAATTCGAGCGGGCAGCTAATGTCGTAGTCTCTTCCATCCAAAATATGTGAACTACGACGAGTATAAATCTGTTTGAGGCATGCAGTATAACCTCGACAAGCATCTTAATGAATGAAATGATGAGATAAATTTTTTTGATTCTCAAGCATAAGTATTTAAATAAACACTAATACAAACATATGTTTTAAAAAGTCACGTGCTTTACACGGATTTTTATGCTATTTCTCTTTTAAATCCGAAATCAGTTTATTTCCTCTTAATTGCACATTATATTCAGAAATTGAAATGGCGAATAGTTTAGATTCAAATCATATCATTTTCGCCAAAAACTTTACGCTGTGCTCCCGAGTTTTGTAAGGGAAGAAGAGAAGAGAAAGGAAGGGAAGAGAAGGGAGTAGAAGAGAAGGGTGGTTAATTAATTTGCTTTAACTTGCTCCCAAGTTTTTGATGGAAAGAAAAGAAAGTTTGGATATAAAAGTAATTAAAGTAATTGTTTTCTCAGACAATCCCTCTCAATCATCCCAAAAATGGGAAGAAAGTTTTGGAAAGAAGTTATGAAGAATTTTCTCTCCGAATTTTTTCCATTCTCTCCTAAAAAACTCAGGAGCACGCTTACGGAAGAAATTTTCAAATATTTCATTTCTCTTCTTTTCTTTTCTCTTTCATTTACAACTCGGGAGCACAGTGTTAGTTTCGCCAAACTCCACAGTGACAGACACTTGAAACCACTTGTAAGCGGTCCCAAGAATCCATTTATAATTGTGATAAATTGCGTCCAGACCACAGAATCGGACTCCATATTGCAACGTCAGTATTCAACGTGACAGAATCAGCAACAACCAAGTAATATAATAGTATGCATATAATAGATTCATATCAGAAGTTCAACATTCAGTAGATACTAGATTCATATCAGAAGTCCAACATATCAACACGTTTTCTCCACATATTCTCCATGTTAGTCAGATCATCGAGTGAACGTTGGAGAGTGGACTCGTTTAATGCACCTGCAACATCAAGGTTGGCTATTTTAAGGCTTTGAGTGGCAGAAGCCTTTTGCAGGGCATCAGCCTCTGCAGTGTATGTGGCAATCTCGGATTCAATGACTTGATTCCTGGCCTTCAGCCTACCTATCTCTGTCACATTGAATTCTTTTTCTTGCTCCAACTTTAGCACGTGTTCCTCACACTTACGATATTTATGCAGGCTGCTTTCCAATTCCCTCTGCAACATGCCTTCGGCAATTTCCTTGTTAAGCTTGGAGACTCTACTAGCTAAGCTTGGCAAGTCGCGGCGTAGAGATAAAAACCCCTGATATAAATTTGAAGGAATCCATCGACAAGCCAATAAACCAGTCAGGGCTTCATTAAACTCTTGATATGCTGAATCTTTGTAAAGATCTCTAAGGTCTCCAGATAACCCCGTCTTCAGCAACTGCTCATAGTCACGGATGGTCTGTTCATCTAGCTGAATTTGAGGAGGAAGAACCCAATCAGATTTATTGCCTTGAAGCATATCCGCTAACTGCTTAAAGAACCCAACCGTCTCAGTAGGGATTGATAGCGGAGTCTGATGAGAGATGTTTGGAGAATCATGCAACGTGGAAGGAGTTTTGACGGGCTGACCAGAGCTCGTAGTATTAGGAACGACCTGCAGCTCATAAAAGAACTTGTAATCAGTAAACAGAAGGTAAAAGCAAAGAGAGTAAAGAATGATACATACATATATATATATATATATATATATATATATATATATATATATATATATTACCTCGACAAATTGCTTTACAGAGTCAACTTTGGATGTAGTAGGATCATCGCTAGTATGAACCTCTTTCCCACCGTTCTCACTAGGCACGTCTTCCATTGCTAAAGATCCCTTCCTACAATCCTTCACCACCTTGGCACTTGTGGAAGGCACAGATTTTGTATCTGATTCCAATGATTGACCAGCCACCATTGACGAAGAATTATATGACTTACATGACTGGAAGCTGTCTTCCCTGTGAAGGGTAGGCACACTGTAATTACAATAAGATCTCAGTCTCAAAACTACTCACAGAATATAATACCTCTGTAAACTGGAGTTGCCCTTGCACAATTATAATACCAATGAGCAACATAACAAACTATGTTATATATGAGTAGATCCGGCAATTTACTACACGACACGAGAACGACACGAAAATTTAGTGTTTGTGGTTGCATTTTGAGTACACGACCGAGATTTAGTGTCGGCTTTGTGTTTACCCTTTGGGTACACGACACGACACGACACGAAGTACACGAAATAAATAAATAAATATTTTATATATAAATATGTAATATTATGTAACGTAATTTAAAGTTTTATATACAAATTTGTAAAGACATGTGTTTATATACAATTTACATTTTTAATTTTAAAGGAACATAACAAATATGAAATATGACATAACAATTGTCAACTTTAAATATGCAATGTAAACTTTAAATATTTCGTGAACCATAATATTAATAATTATAAATAATTTTATAATATAAAATGTAGATATGATGTAAATATATATATATATCATATATATATATATATATATATTTGCAAAACTTTTATCCAAAAATTTTAAACTTTTTATTTATTATTATATTTATTTTTATCTAATATTACATGAAACACGACACGAAAAGTACACGAAACGAAGGTACATGAATACGAGAGTCCATGGATCTTAAAATGGGTCGTGTTTGGGTTTAGCAATTCAGTACACAAAACACAAAAGTACACGACACGAATGAATTGCCAGGTCTACATATGAGTCATGGTGCATGGACTCGAACTTGAAAATGCCATATTTTTGTGCTACCTATTTTTAAGTCAAAACTGATGAGTTTCAAGTGGCCCTAAAAAAGCCGGTTAAAACATGTTTAGGAGTGGTGGGACCACAAAGGGTGAAATACAACAATGATTTGGAATTTCGAAGGAAAATTTCAAATCCATTATAATCCAATGAATATCTTGTTGTAAATGTAGTGCGGGCAGTGCGGTTAAGGGAAAAATAAAAATGACAAGATAAGCTCTAAGAGCAAGTCCAATAGTCTCCTAACTCAATTTTTAAATATAATATAAAAAATTGGCTCTTAGTAACTTAGGACATGGATAAACATTTTTGTTCCCAACAATACTTCTTATACTTAATCCTTATTTATCATTTGATTATTAAAAATTCATCTTATCAATAAAAGTACAATACATAAGAGAGAAAAAGTGATAGTGGTCTTTATAGTTTATTATAAAATATTAGTTAAGGGATCCTTAAAAAGAGGGGATGTTACTTAAAAATAAGTTTTTAATGGATGCTATTGGTGATTTAAGAGCAAGTCCAACAATGCCTTAAATTGTTCCGTATAAATATTATAAAATAATGGTTTTTAGTGTTTTAGGGACATTGTACATGAACTTCAACAACAATCCCTATATTCATTCCTTCTTATTATTATTATAATAATAAATTTGAAACTAACTAGAAATGAGATAGGGACAAGTAGTAGAGAAATGGAGGGAAATGATTTTTTTATAGATAGGATTCAAGTTGGAGATGGCTAATGGTTCCCCAAAAATAGGTAATGGCTAGGGGTTTTTGGGAACCACTAGCACACTGTTGGAGTGTAATTTTGGGCCAACTTCCCCAAATCCTAACTTAGGAAGCACTATAGGGAAGCTGTTGGACTTGCTCTAAGTAACCACTAGGACCACTAGGATATTATTGGAGCACTCATTTTACTCAAATTCCTTAAATTTCAAGTTAAGAGCATGAATAGCTAGTCTATTGGACTTGCTCTACCTGGACCCTTCATTTTGCCTTAAGTGCCCGCCTGTGGCGGACACTCGACACTCAGACATGGATATGACCACTTAGACACTTACTTTTAGGTCAAACACATGTAAAATTTCAAAACATTTCTAAGTCCGACACTTGGACAAGTATCCATGCTGGAACGTCCAGCAGAGATCGGGCTACAAAGAAGATAAGTAAATTATGGAAAAGTAAGAGCAACTTCTCCTATTTAATAAACAAAAAAGGACCCACTAGTTGTTCATTAACAAGAAGGCCGCCATGTGGGTACTAATGACTAAGCACCATCATAACTTTTGATAAAGGTCATCATTTTAACCAACATATATAATTAACTCGCTCCAGGCTTAAAAATAGGGTTGAATGCATACAGGTTTTTAGGGTAAAGGGTAACCACTGCGTAGTGACCGTTGACGACCATTGCATTGTCATCAGTGATGGCCTCGTCGGCAACTATACCTTTCGCAGCCTTCTTGTTTTTGTGAATTGCAGTACTGAAGTCCCTTGTTCCTTTGCTGCATATATATACAGTAGTATAAAACATCATGATTTAGGTAAATTACAATCAAATACAAATTGAATTACATTACTTCAGACCCAAGAGCACATAATACAGAAAAAATTCTTCAGGATTCCATATCTCAAAAATGTAAATTATATATACTGTAACTAAACTAAAACAAAAAATAATGAAATTGACTTCATACACGAGTAAAAATTAGTTCATAACCAAACTTACAAAACCCTCTTGGGGACCCTTAATTCTCTTTGAGAAATCGGAGTGTGTGGTTTTGGCTTTTCCACAAGCAAGCCACCGGAAGAGAAGAGAAATGATATGTGTAACTGTATATATATGTATATCTATGCTCAAGACAATTTCAAGACATAAATTGACAGTTAAAAAAAAAAAATTGTCCCCGCAATTTTCATTTGCCACCATAAAACAATAATGTAAGAAAACAGTAAAGTACCCAACACAGACATAAAAACCAGCAGTACAGACAATAAAAATTGGTAAAAAGAACCAGGAAAAGTTCTCTCTTACACAGGTAACTTCTTTAAATCCCCCACGGCTTGTGCGATTGCGTAGAGAATCAATTTTTTAATCTGTTGTAAGATAAGAGAAAGAAGTTATAACCAGAGATGAGGATGTACAATTACGCTAGCTGTATATTACGGCAATTTATACCTCTAAGTTGTCAACTTTGGCACTGTGATTTTGCGGAAGGACACGCATTTCTTCTGCAAGACGAATGCTCTCAGAAACATTTTCAGGCGAAACAAATCCCATTGAGACCTTTATACACGACTGTCAGAATACAAATATCAGTTTGAGCGATCAGGGGCTGGAACACTGAGCACAACATGTGCCAAAAACAGAATGCTGACTGTACTATTATTCACTCTGACTTATTCAGTCAGAACTCCAATGAAGGATAAGAGTTAATAAGGAAACAAATTCCATTTGTCCATGTTCACAAACTACTAACTTAAATACTTGTAATTGTAGTTAAACAATTGATGATAGAATCATAGAACTAACAAGTGGAAAATCATGTGTTAATCTCAGGAGGGATGCATGTGCCACGAAAAAAAAGTATTTTCTAATCATATGTGAAGCAGGACTGCTGTTATTAAACTTCAGTCCTTTTGGAGTTTTTGGTTTCCATTTCTATTATGTGCTATGCTTTCTCATCTATAAAATTATGGATTTTGCCATATTAGTTGCTAAGGGGTCCAAAGGATCTGTATTGAAGAACGCAAAAAGAAGGCCAATACCAACCAGTGCCTCAGTGACGTTATAATATAGCTGCCTAACCAATGCAAAAAGGAACTATGCTCTTCTTTATTCGTCTCAGTACCAAGAGAAAGCCTAAGGAACGCAGTAACAACTCCGTGTGTACAATATATCTTTCTCTAATTATCCTCAATAATATTAGGACCACTTCATAATTTGTAAGTTACTTATTCATCAAATATTTCAATCCTATTTTTGTTGCTGCATCATCCAAATCGTGCAACTTTCACATAGTTTTCAATAATTTCGTAAAAATATATAATATAGGTGGTGTTTTAGTGAGAACATTATTTTCAGAAAAATTGTGACAATAAATCTCGTTTATTCAATAGAGTATCCATGATAGTTCCATGAGTCCATGACCTATAAGTTTCGACATGGGTACGTGTCCCTAGTGTCAGACTCGGCAACATTTTGAAAATGTACATGTTTTTGGATTAAAATAAGTGTCCAAGTCCAAGTGTCCATGTCCGAGTGCCAAGTGTCCGACACTGGTACTTCAAGGTAAAATGAAGAGTCTGAGTAACATAGTCCATGACTACAATCAAAGACTATTTACTAAAAGAACAAAAATCAAGTGTAGGACTGTGTAAACAACTTGCAAGATCCATCACATACTGAAAGTATCACTTAATAAGAAGATTATCTATAGAGTGTCTAAGATCTAAGTATCCAACACAGTACACAGACCAACATGCATCTGGTCAAGCTTCAGTTTAGTTATACGTAATCGATATGTAAGACTACGTATTTAATTTCACCAATCTCACAATAAGGTGGGGGTGATTCTCAATCTTATCTTATCACAACAACTCTAGGAGATAAAATAATATGCTTATATGTGGATAAATAACTGATACGTTAACTATTTCTAGTCTATTGATTTAGATAAGAGGTCAATGATTGTTAAGGTTTTACACAAGTCAAAATTATTGAAGTGTAAAAATCTGAAATTGTAAAGATCAAATAATCAATTGCATGCTAAAATAAATACCTAAAAATACTACCACATTACTAAATTTGTTACTTCAAAATTTTAGAAATAAATAACACCATTTATAATTTTATAGCTCAAACTAGTAATTAAGGTAATAAATGAGATTGCGCTAAAAAATAACAATGAACTAGTTTACACTTCACACACTCAGACAGTACATCCATCACTTGTTCACACTAGCATGCTTAAGAAGAAACTATTGAACTCAAACACTCGGCATCAACAATACTTTGTTTTTTGAATAACACTATCAACACTATTTAATAATACCAAAACAACAAAAAATACATAAAGTAATTATGCTATACTAAGATATAGGTAGTTAAAATTACTATATAAACTTCATTTATTACTGTGTATATAATAATGTCCCTTTCCTAAATATATGTGACTCTGTAATTTACTGAAGCATAGATAATTCTTTAAAAACATAAGTTTACATAGATGATAAAAATATTTATTGAGATATGGTAAAACCAAGTTCATTTAGTTAAAAAGTAGTTTCCTCAAATATAGTTATTTTTAAGGTTTATTTATTGAATAAATTGAAAACCAAATTCAAACAATGTACACTGTTATACAGGTTTACTAATAGGTTATAACCCTTAAGCTATATTCTGTAGCCTATAGCCTAAAATCAAGTCTAACTTTAATTTTCACAGGGCTAGTGCTCTGCCAAGTACTCATGAAAGAAGGTAGCACCTTGTAATCTGTAAAAACAAAAAAAAACAGGGACAGCACCATTAGTTAAGTTACCTTTATATTTCTAACTTGATAGGGACATCCAGCTGGTATATATACTGCATCTCCTTGTTTTTGCACAAAAGTCCATGGTTCTATTCCTAGATAAAAGAAACATAATTTGTAATCAAAAAATATGATACAATAATGAAAAGAGACCATGCGGGAAGCCTTAGCTAAGCTTCGCTATAATCACCTTGATTCATAACTTCACCACAAAAAAATTTGTGACAATGGGCCGTATATACAGTTTCATGTGACATTACGTAGCTTTCATCATCTAGATTATTGGTAAAAAATTTAAGGGCAAGACATCTAATTTGCTTGACTTCTACTTTAAGAAATATTCATAATAATATTATATGAAAAAACTGAAGTACACTTTCTCCGTGTATAAGGTTGGATCCCCGCAGAATTTGCAAAATTGATATTATATAGGTGATATATTTATCGCCAAGCTTGGGTAAGGCTAGCCACACCCCCCCCCCCCCACCCAACACACACACACACACACTTCAAATGAATGTCAATCTAACCATATTCCTCCTTGAGCCTTCTTTTATGGTCCAAAGTCAAGTAAAATGTCCGATCATGAATCGGGTGAACAACCTATAAAATCAAAAACGTTAACCACAAAACTCTGGAAATATACGATAACTAGGCTACATGACATCAGTTCTTCTCATCCCAAAATAAAACACATTTTTTTGAAAATGTGTTCTTCGTGATTCATAACTAAAAGTACGATGAAAGAAATGATCGTGTTAATAAAAGGAATGTTGAAAAATTGAACAAGAGTAACACATAAAGTCATAAGATCATTATAAGCACTTCAAGTAATCCGGATAATGAATTATGGGTAAGAAGATGCTTTTACAACAATAAACTTCTTATTTCCTCCCTGTGACCCGCCCGCAATCAGCGGCTCTGAAGCTATTAAGAACCTAAAGAAAACTACTTGCATGATTATATTGTCTATTAAGATCTGTGGCAGCAAATGTGATAATCTAATTTTTTTTCCTTGTCCTTTTCCACAACCTTAACTATTGTCTGCAACATAAACAATTTCCATATTTTCACTTAATAATTAAATGGTCTATAAGCAAGAAGCAAATCCATTGACACCCTGGACAATTTATAAAATTAATTTCAATAGCTAATTACAATTATGAATTACCACTATACAGATGAATAAACGTGATAATTAATTGTTACAACCGGAGAGACGCCTCAAGAAACCATATAATGTGTGTTCTTTACATCAAATGAAACAGATTCAATATCACTACAGTCCATAAACTCTCTAGTCAACATATAGATCACATCAAGTGTTGAAAGATTGCAGCACCTAGAAAAGTAATATTGTACTACTGATTATTAGTCCTAGATTGCGATAATATATTGCAGTGCATGGAAAATGAATATTAAGAAAATGTACTTACCTGGTCTAAAGGACGACAATTTACGTGCCTAAATTCTCTGAAATTTTTCCTTAGATATTCTTCTAATTTAGGAGAATCTTGCCTCCTAAAGATATCCCATAATGCACCCCCCATTGGGTGTTCAATACCCTCTATATTGTTATCACAAGTTTCAACATCACTATTCCCTGCATATTCATCCGATTCTGTGCTATTGTTATCACAAGTTTCAACATCACTATTCCCTGCATATTCATCCGATTCTGTGCTATTGTTATCACAAGTTTCAACATCACTATTCCCTGCATATTCATCCGATTCTGTGCTCTTTTCCTCATTCACCTTCTGCTGTTTCTCGAGCATTTGGTTCATAATATTTCTTTTTCCTCTAGTGATGTTGTCTGATTCTTTCTTAGATCCCAGGTCCTCCTTTGACTTGGACCTTGTCCTAGGACTATGCGCATACAATGCACCTTTCATTACACTAAATTCCACTTTCTGCTTCTCGACCTTATTGTTCACTATCTTTTCACTTCCAAAAATTTCCCTTTTATCCTGGGCAATTTGCTTTTGTTTCAACTTCTCTATATTGGCCAGCTGATCAGATGTAAGAGTTATTTCTTGAATATGTGTAAGCACATTTACCTGTACCATCAACATCGCATGTTATGTTCAGTTAAATGAAAAACTACTAATAAATGTTATGTTCGCAGTTCGTTAGATGAAAAACTACAAATACAAGGCTAAGTGCAGTTTTGCCAGATAATGACAGCAAAAGAAAATTTTTGAACTCTTCAGCATAGTAAAGCTTCACTGCCAAACATGTTTAACTCTTGCAACCTTAAATAGTGACATTGGTAATCATACAATAAGTTAATAACTAACTATAACTTATACATACGAAAACGACAAGCATACCACATCAGTCATGTCACAGTGGAGCTTCGTGACAGAATCACCACGGCCTAGCTCCTGAGCATTTCCATAAGCTACACACATCTTGGGCCCTATATCTGGATGATTTGATTTCTCCGGCAACTTGGCAACAAGATTTAAATAGCCACCACGTGGATTTGTATATTCCTTAAAGGACAAACTACTAAGAAACTCGGCATAATGACGTGGCAACAGCTCCTCAAATAAATTGGATGGGGGCCAGTCTTCTAACTTCAATATTTGAGGCCATCCATATCTATCAAATTGACCTTCCAGATAACCACTGAAAAACTGGTGTGATTTGACATCCACCTGCATGCAATCCATAAAAACAGATGATCACATCATTCAACAAGTTTCAGACAATTGTGCCTTAATAATTAGTAAAAATAGACCTGCAAGTTACTTAATAGTTATAAAAAGATATATAAGAAACTATTAAGAGGAACCAAGACTTTAACATCATACGAAATTCATGGAATAATGGCTCGTACATCTCACCTATCAACATCATTCATAGCAATAGAAGGGCATATTAGATGATGGGGACCTGAGGTGTAGGACAAAGAAATAAATTGTATGTATACTTGGAATAAAATTTACTTTGCATTATCTGTTTGTGGTTTACTTTCAGAAACCCCAATTTAAACAAGTTATAAAGTGTGTTTGTGTAATACGTTTAAGAAAAGTTACTTACAATTAAGAAAACAGCTTAAATCCAAAAGTTAATAGGAATTATGAAGTACTATTATTAAGAAAACAGCTTAAGTATTACACATTAAGAAAAAAGGCAAATATTAACTTAAAAGTTGAACTTCTCCTTTTCAAGTAACTTCAAGTCATAAGTAACTGTTTTTTGGGTTACCCGATTGGTAATACTTATCTTACATTCTAACCGACTAAAATGCTCATTACAAATGGAGTAGGTGGGAAAGTGGTAGAAAGTTAATTCTGCTTCCTCTTTTGATAATTTACTGCTTACTACAAATGTAAATTCATTATGAGTGTTAATGAGACTGAAGGCTTAATGCATGAGTAATGGGACATAAATGTTGTGGTGATGTCAAACAACGCAAGTTGTGATAAATCAGAATTTTTCTCCAAAAATTTATACATGGTAATACGCCCTGTTCTTCAACATCACTTCAAAGCTTATAAAAATGTCAACTTTTATAAATAATAAAAGGCGATAAACAAATTTTGATAGGCAATGTCAATTACTTATACACAAAATCAACAAAAAAAGTCAATTTATCTATAAAAAAAATTACCTAGGGGCACATAAACCTAATCCTCACCCAAGAATCAAGATATGTACAGAAGTGAGCATAGAAGTATATAACAAATCACTACAAAGGACATTAAGACAAAACTTCTGCAATTTGTTATAAAAGACATCAGATACAGCTCTCTCTTTCCATCCTTGTGTAACTATAATAGTCAATTCCCATCAGTCCAAAAATAAAAAATGACAAAATTTGTAAGCATTTTTAGTAGAACACATATTGGTGTTTATTAGTATGCTATGTAGTTTTATACAGTCCCAATCCCTCCAGCTACAGTTGTAACAAATTGTACAAAATCGGCATTAACATTATACTACCATAACCAGACAGGATGAAAGTAGTGAACTACAGAAGAAAAAGCTGACCTCACACCAGTTTAAACAATTAATGGCAACGACATCCAACAGCTGGGAATGGTTGAAGTGTTTAATGTAAGCTGGAATCAAACTAAATCAAGTGATAGGGGGTTGTGATAAGAAATCGAACAAAATGATTCAAATTTTTGATAGAGTAATGTTAGAGATATCAAATTGGATACCAAAATTTGTTATCAAATGATATGACACTAATTACTTGACATTTTGGAATATTTTAATTGATGGAAATTCATGTAAATATGGGTTCACAATTATTATTTGTATAGTAACCAATTAGTCCATGACACACGGCATTTGGGATTCATTTTGGAAATCAATTTGGGGCATTTAGGATTTTCATTTTAATATTATGAACAAAACACACCTGATTTGATTTCATATTATCTGAAACCAAATGATTATTAATAATGAAATCGGAAAGATTTTCATGTTTCTCTCCTTTGTGAGAGGTTTGTTTTTCTCTTCTTGATTGTGAGCGGGGTCTTGATTTAGTGATGAAATTTTATATGGGATTATAGTTCTGGTCGATAGCTCAAACGATAGCTCCATCAGGATATGATGTAGAATGTACCAATAATCCAACGAGGATGCACGAAGTGGATACTTGTATTTGTATATACATTATCTTCAAAATATCGTTTAACTGTCTCTTTATGAGAACAGACGATTGTAATTTACTGTTTGTTCGACTCGATCATTGGTGTAGATGTCGTATGACTTTTTATTATTGAATTAATTCCTTTATTTTTCAAAAAAAAAAATAATGAACCAAAATAATTTATTAAAAATCAATTTGAGATTTTCATTAAAAGTTTATTTTGTTATAAAGATAAATGTCGGTATAAAAGTGTTATTGTAGAAATAGACAACTATTTAATACTACATCCGTCCCAAAATATGTGACCATGTTTGACTTTCACGGAGATTAAGAAAATGTAGTAAAAAAAGAGTAAAGTTAGTTGAAAAGTGGATAAAGTGGTGGGACCTATCAATATTTAATAATAGATTTGAGATAGTGGAGGAAAGTAGTGGGTGTAATAGTGTTTATTTAATAAAAAAGAAGTATAAAATAGAGAATTAGTGGGTGTAATAGTAAAAAGTAGTGTTCAAAAATAGTAAGTATAAAGGGTTCATTCTTTTTGGGACGTCCCAAAAAGGAATAAGGGTCATATAAAATGGGACGGAGGGAGTAACTTTTTTGATACTTACTTTTCGAAATATAATATAAAAAGATAAAATTTGTTTTTTTTTAACAAAGGATTTAATTCATTAATTGAAAGCTGTACGGCATCTACAAAAACAATCGAGTCGAACAAATCGTAAAAAGATACAATCGCCGATTAATCCAGTCTTCTTATACCTTTTGGATATACCATCAAGCGATTTGTTGAAATTGATATATGTACATGTACTTGCTTCGTTACATCTGGTTTGAGCTATCGACCATAAATGCAATCTCATAAAAGCTTCTATCACTAAATCAAAACCTTGAAAATTCCGCAGATCTAATATCTCGGACATTAATTCAATGCAAAACATACCAAAAACACACCAAGTTCTCACAAGAAGAGAATAAACAAAATTCAAATAAATTGGGAACACAAGGAGAAACTAAACAAAACCCAAAAGAAATTGGGAGTTTTATTGAATGAAAAACAAGAATTTAATCAAGAAAAATGAAAGAGAAATAAAAGATTGGGACTTTTCACCTGTGAAAGACCGATGGAAACCCCTTGAAAAATATTAGTGACGGCTGGCTAGAGAGAGGGGCTAGGTCATACACGAATAGCAGGAGAATTTTGTAAAATATTAGATAAAATTTGCTATTGAAAATTGTATTGATTTTAGTACATAATGAAAAATAACATCTTTTTTTAAAAATATGAAAAGACGTGATTTCATAAAAAACAATTTTAAGACAAAATTACTTATACACAAAATCAACAAAAAAAAGTCAATTTATCTATAAAAAAATTACCTAGGGGCACATAAACCTAATCCTCACCCAAGAATCAAGATATGTACAGAAGTGAGCATAGAAGTATATAACAAATCACTACAAAGGACATTAAGACAAAACTTCTGCAATTTGTTATAAAAGACATCAGATACAGCTCTCTCTTTCCATCCTTGTGTAACTATAATAGTCAATTCCCATCAGTCCAAAAATAAAAAATGACAAAATTTGTAAGCATTTTTAGTAGAACACATATTGGTGTTTATTAGTATGCTATGTAGTTTAATACAGTCCCAATCCCTCCAGCTACAGTTGTAACAAATTGTACAAAATCGGCATTAACATTATACTACCATAACCAGACAGG
Source organism: Saposhnikovia divaricata (assembly GCA_036435485.1). Classification (NCBI taxonomy): domain Eukaryota; kingdom Viridiplantae; phylum Streptophyta; class Magnoliopsida; order Apiales; family Apiaceae; genus Saposhnikovia; species Saposhnikovia divaricata. The sequence continues at coordinate 48,127,572 of CM071595.1, read as the reverse complement.
ATGAAAGTAGTGAACTACAGAAGAAAAAGCTGACCTCGCACCAGTTTAAACAATTAATGGCAACGACATCCAACAGCTGGGAACGGTTGAAGTGTTTAATCAGACGGACTGCACGCGACATGACCATTGGTTCCCAACTTAAACCACGCGTTGACTCAAGCACATTACTGACAATAACTGGTTCGCCTTTGAGCCAATGGTACTGAAAATGATTCAAGTCCTTGGCTTGGAGTTCTACAGAATTTGGACAGTACAGATAGTTGTCACTGCAATCTTCACGAGATGCGGCTTTCAATGACTTCAGCTTGTTGGGGCCAATGTCACTAACTGAGTCGAAACAAGAGCACCGTTGTCCAGGAGTTTCGGGGATGATTTTGTACTTACATGATAGTTCCTCAGCACTGGCCAGCAGTTTTAAGACATAATCGTTACCATGTAAACACATCAGTTTTAATATGCCTTTACCGCAACTGCCCAAAGTATTTGGGGGACAGGAAATGTTACCATCTTTAAGAGGTTTCCACTGAGATGTTGACCTTGAATGATCCTTGTTACTAGTTTCACCGTGTACGCATAAAGTTGACGTTGGATGAGACTTAAAATTACCGATACCATGCATGTAAGGCGACCCTGGGTCTAAAATTCCAATATTTATTTCCTCTTGTGATCTTTGAAGGCAACCATCACGCAACTCTTGACAACAAATTAGACAAAGATTATAAGCACAATTTGTACAGCTTCTGTGGAAGTCAGCAATAGAAGTTTTACAATTGCCGCTGGAAGAAACAATAACAACATCAAATCTATAAGAATGCAGGGGAATACTGCTCATAGTAACAAGAGATGGCTTCTGTAAACCTACCAATGCAGACGCTCTCCCAACCCACATTTTGCCTTTTCTACTTCTAACTCTGACAATAATAACCCTGTGCAAAATAATGGAAATGATACTATTAAACTTTTCCCTCATATAAAACATGAATCCACTTTTCTGATGTCTGTAAGAAGTAATGTGATACCCCCTTTATAGAATTGATAAAAGAGGTAGCTACAAACCACAAATATGTATTAAAGTTACAATCACCATTAATGTATAACACTTTCACAAAATCATAAAAAGATTACAAGCCAAAGCATCTGGGATGTCAAACATAACAGAAGTTCGTTTAAGTAATAAATAATTGAACATGTCTACTATTGTTCCTAAGAAACAATTTCCATCAGATACACCTTTCCTCACACATTCCCAGTATCCCTAAAATACCCGCAGAAAAAGAATATGGCATGAGCCAAAATGAAGAATGCCCTAATACAGATATAGAGTAACAAATAAAATAAGAATACACAAGATGCAAAAATATAGACATTTGTTTCCCATACTCTGGGTTCCTTATAAAATTGACCTTCCTTGATTTTCTTTAATCACAAGAGCTAACAGAATTTCGAGTACTTTTGTCATTTTAACCCTGTACCAAACAGGGACTGGTATTGCTAAAACGGATATGTTTTATTATAACAATTACTATAATTCTTATTTATTATACATACAAATAATGGATATATGCCAGAAAAAAGAGAAGGAAGAATTAAAATCAAAGAATACAGCTGCCATTTCATCTAGCCGAGATTAAAACACAAGGACATTAAAGTCTCCTGCTATGACCCCCAAAAATCTAATCTCTACGAACCTCCGTAGTGGTCAAGGACCTAATTTCTCTTTAAACTCATTCAAGGCAGCAATGTAACTCCAGACTAGCAGGACACAGCTATATAGAAATTAAATGCACCAAAAGCTGGAGCAAAGAAATATACTTGTAACTCCAGACTAGTAGGACACATCTATTTAGAAATTAAATGCACTGAAAGCTGGAGCAAAGAAACATACCTCCAACTTGAGCTTCTATCTGCTTCTCCTTCATCTGTTCTTCATTACATTTTTTCAGGAAGGGTAAAAGCATTAAAATAATATATTTGGAAGATTGAATTTTTTCTTCATCGGTGAGCCTCAACCTCAAATTAAGCCTTTCCTTGTCCTACAAATAAAATGCGTGAGCTTGATAACCAAGGAAAACAACAGTAACTATTCAAAGTGTTAGGAACCAAAGATGCCAACCATTTTTTGTACTTCCAACCGCAAGCAACGTGCGCAGTTACAATTAACTTGACAAACAGGGCAGGACCTGGCAAAATCATCTTCAGTCATCGTAGGGTACCTACATATAGATTAAAAAAAGTACGACAGTGAGCTCAACCTGTCAAATCCGTACAGATCGAAACAGATGTGAAACTTTTTAGACAGTAGAACATATGGAACAATATGAATACACAATCTCAATTCTCCGACGAAATATCAACTCAAAATCAGATTAAACTACTATAACAAGAAATCAAGAGATAAATACCATCTGGTCATGCAGGGCACACAGTATCGCTTCCATTTACAATTGCCACACGTCACAACCCGGCCTTTGTCATTCCTCTGGCATTGATGACACATAACTGATAATGGATCCCCCTGATAACATAAACACCCACAACAAACAGTAGTTTAATATTTAAAGTTAAAAGCGAAGCTCAGAAAAGTATTAGTACAAACATAGTCAATTATAGTAATACTGATTTAAATTACAGAAAGGGAAAGCAGAATTACATTCTCATCTGTCTTGTGAATACTTTTTTGCTTACAAATTGCATCTCGTTCTAGATTTGTTCGACCCCTTGTTCCACTCGTGCAATTTTTTTCACCATCCTTATTGGTTGAACTCTTTTTCCGTCTCTTTGCCAAACGATCATCTTCCGGGAAATATTCATCAAGTTGTTCATCAAAAGCATTCTTAAAACTTGTAACATTTCCCTTCTGACTCCTCCTTAACTTAGTAGTTTCTTCATTATTCACTTTCTTTTGCTTGCCACTCCTTTCACTTACCTCTCGAATATCCTGATCACCACTACCACCCATCTTATCGACATCTCGACCCTCCACATTCCCTAAATCACTACTTTTCTTCTCCAATTCCTTGTCTTCACTCTGTCCATCAAAATCACTACCCACATTATCATTTTCGTGAACAAAGCCCTCATCTTTCACACCCGAATCACCGCATGATTCAACACCACCACCACTCCTGTTCTGTTTTCTAAGCCCCCCTCTCTTCCCCCTACCCTTGAAATTACCTCTTCTAATTCTCTTTCTTGACCCACCAAAAGATTCAACCTTTTCACTATTCTCATCGTCATCATCATCATTATCATCATCATCACTACTAGTATTAACTATACAAATTTCTTGACCCAAGTCAGTGCTTTTCTTCTCACTTTGTTCTGCACCCAAATCATCAATTTCTTCTTCATCTTGTAAATGCTTCTGCATTTGTAGTTTCGACATCAAAGCTTTGATTTTCTGTTGTTTCGTTCAACAAAACCTCTCATCTTACCAAAAAACAAGGGGGTTTCACAACAGGGTTCTTCGGGCAGAGAAAAGGCCAAACGTGCCAATCGACTATGTGCCGGTTTGGAAAAATTAAAAGGCTTAATGGCCTTTTAGCCCTCAAAGTTTCTACCAAAATATCCATCAGTCCTCACTGTTTCAAAACGTTCCTTTTGACCCTCCAAGTATCCGTAAAGGTCCAATTAGCCCTTATACCGGTATAGGAAATGGTGAGTTTGGGTGATTGTTGGTTCGTTTTAATCGACACAACAACAATACAGCAAAATTCCGGCTAGAAACCGATTAAAACGAACCAAAAGTCACCCAAACTCACCATTTCCTATCCGGTATAAGGGCTAATTGGACCTTTACGGATACTTGGAGGGTCAAAAGGAACGTTTTGAAACAGTAAAGGCTGATGGGTATTTTGATGGAAACTTTGAGGGTTAAAAGGTCATTAAGCCAAATTAAAATGATAAAGTTAGGAAAAATTTAGTATTTACATATTTTTTTAGAAAAGAATGTGTACGAGTACAAAAATAAGTTACTTATTTTATTTATTTTATAAAAAAGTATATATTTTTTATTTTTTTTTATAATAAGTAACTTATTTCTGGAAAATAAAATTTTTCAAATGGATCCTATATTCGAACATCGAAAATTACGAGATGAAATAATATTATTAAAATTATATTTTATTTTTCTTTCTAATTTAAAATATTTTAGAAAAAAATGTTTTAAGATATCATATATGTATCAAAATATTCATATATAGTAAATATTTTATTTTATAAATGAAAATGAATGATATTATTTATTCTAAAAAATAGATATTAAATATACTGTATATCTACACATGTTTCTTTCATATATTCTAGATACACATGTTTAATAATTAATATATTTGTGAATTGTAATTAATTATATTTTTTTTATATAAAATAAGGTAATAACTAATAGATAATTAATAACTATTGTTCATTATTAAATAATGACTTTTTAAATAAATATGCATTTCTAATATGTATATTAACCCATACCCCCAAGAAGCACACAGCTTAGGAGGACTTCCTTTTGACAAATCCGAATTCCACCGGCATTTGCTTTGCATTATCCATAAATTTTTGTCACATTAATAAATTTTTTATTAAGTAAAGCTTTTGTTGTTCTTCGCAGCATTGTCCAATTTAGAGCAACTCCAACCCTGCATTCCCCTTTGTATAATTTACGTGGCAAGTGAAATATAGAGAAGGACCTCTGCTTCTTGAACTCCAACGCAGCACACTAGTTTTGTATAATTTTACAATTCTGTAAATGGGTTATCTATATCTGCTAGTGAAAGCCCATTTTGTAAAACATTCCAGCTGGACTCCCGCCAATCTCAATCTCCCAAGCTGCTCCCGCACTTTCTCATTTTCATTTCCCGCACAATATCGAGTGTGTGTAATATATTTCACAAATCTCTTTCATATTTTCTTTGTGCCAACAATCAAACTCAAGGTATACCTAAACTCAACCATTGTTATATATTCTGAATTTTTAGTTTTCCTTACATTTTTGTTGAATTGTTAGTTAATTTAGAGATGATAATTGATATGAGTTTTACTTTGAGAACTTGTTTGATTTTGTAGATTTACCTGATGTTTATTCATGTTTTCTACATATTAAGATTAGGTTGTCTATGATATGTTTGATATAATGTTGCAGTGAGTTTTTCATTTTGATGATGAATTTTTTTTGTGTGATGTTGTAGTTTTATTGTAGGAAATGGATTCCTCTTTTATTCAACTGCTTAACCATGGTGTATACACTGATAATGAAGAGATGAGTTCACAACCGCCTCCATTAACACAAACACAAGACTCAACGAGTAAGATGAAAAAAGGTCGGTCAAAAAATTTTACAATTGAGGAAGATATGTTACTTATATCTGCTTGGAAAAATGTTAGTATGGATCCGATTCAAGGCAACAACCAAACACAACAAACATATTGGTCTAGAATTGCAAACTACTACAATGAGTACAAAACGTTTGAAACTGAACGAAGTTCAAGCTCCCTGTGTAATCGATGGTCATCGATACAACTTTGTGTGGGTAAATTTCAAGGCTTTTATAGTAAAATAGATGACCAAAATCAAAGTGGATTGAGTGCAGAAGACAAGGTACTTATATGTATTTATTAGTTTCCGTTTCAATCGTTTCATTTCAGAGTTTACAGTTTTCTTGCAGCAGTTTTTAGATTTTCTGCACCAGAATTTTTCAGTTTTAATGCAGTTTTTCAGCACTTGATCTATGCAGGTTTTTATGCAGTTTTCTGCAATTTTTTTAGTAGCAGTTTTGCAGTTTTTTTGCAGCAGTTTTAAGATTTTCTGCACCAGAATTTGTCAGCTTTGATGCAGTTTTTCAGCACTAGAATTCTGTAGAATTTTATGCAGTTTTCAGCAATTTTTTAGTAGCAGTTTTTCAGTTTGTTGCAGCAGTTTTTCATATTTTCTGCAGCAGAATTTTTAAGTTTTTGATACAGTTTTTAGCAATTTTATATTTCAGCAATTTTTGCAGTTTTTGTCCATTTATCTAACTGCAGTTTTTCAATTATGTCCCAGATTTGTGCAATTTTTTGATGCAGTTTTATACAGTTTAAAAGCAGCAGTTTTCTGCAGTGTTTTGCAGTTCTTTAGCTACAAGTTTTGCAATTTCAGTATTCTTTTTTGACATCCATCTTTTGTTGATGTACATATTCAGGTCCGGGAAGCATGCGCAATGTATCAGAGTATTCAAAACCATGCTTTTCCGTATATGCATTGTTGGACAGAATTGCGACATTCGCCAAAGTTTGCATCAAACTTGTCTAAATCAAAAAAAAACAAAACATCTCCAAATGATAAGTCATCTCCCACGCCATCTACCGGAAGTCCATCGAGTATTAATATTGACACAGAAAGTGACGATACGATGGAGAGACCTATTGGAAGAAAGGCAGCAAAGAGACTAAAAAATTTAAAATGTGAAGCCAAGGAAGATCAATTCAAATTGATACTTACTGAAATGAAAGAAAATTTAACTGCTACTGCACAACAAAGAATGGAGGCATTTGACAAGGTTGTTAAAATGGAGGAAGAGAGACATGAATGGAAGAGAGCGAAGGAGGAGCGAGAGAGACAAGTGTATGAGACCTCTATCATGGAAAAAGACACTAGTACAATGGAGCCTCATCTTGCTAGTCATTATAATTCTCTTCAAGCTAGTATCTTGAAAAAAATGTCTTAGCTTATTGTTATGTTGAGACCTTGTAGCCTTATATATTGGCATGAACTATGATTTTTGATTTTGTATAACTTAGTAACAATTAATGAAGAAAATACTATTTTATTGAAATCTTAGCAAAGCATTTTATTATTAATCATTCGAAATAAGTAACAACGAAAATGAAAATTACATTAAAAGAAAAATACAATAGGAATGCAATATTATTAGATATCACTGCCATGACTTTGCCAAAGATGCTCGATAAGATCATTCTGCAACTGGATATGAGCTTGCTTGTCTCGAATTTGCCGATATACTTGAATAAATTCTTTGATGTCCCTCTTACGACCATTATTCATTGAAATAGTTGGCGTATCAGCATCCATGTCATAGTTATAATCTGAAATATGTAATTCTCTTTCGTCTTCAACAATCATATTGTGCAAAATTATACAAGATGTCATTATATATTTCATTGTATCAACATCCCAAAATCGTGAAGGTCCGCGTATTATTGCGAATCGAGCTTGCAGCACTCCGAATGCACGTTCAACATCTTTTCTAGCTGCTTCTTGTGCAGCAGCAAAATGCTTTCTTTTGTTACCTTGAGGATTCGAAATAGTTTTAACAAATGTTGGCCAGGAAGGATATATACCGTCAGCGAGATAGTACCCCATCTTATATTCACGCCCATTGATACTAAAATTAACTTGAGGTCCACATCCTTCTGCTAATTCATTAAAAACATTAGATCGATCTAGCACATTAATATCATTTAAAGATCCAGGTAAGCCGAAAAAAGAGTGCCAAATCCAAAGATCATACGAAGCTATTGCTTCCAGAATAATAGTAGGTTCATGAACATGACCTGTATAAGTTCCTTGCCAGGCAGTTGGGCAATTCTTCCACTTCCAATGCATACAATCAATGCTTCCTAACATACCTGGAAAGCCACGTTGTTTCGCAACTTCCAACAACCTCGTTGTATCTTCAATATTTGGTCGTCTCAAATATTCTGGACCGAATACTTCAACAACCGCTTTCACAAATCTTTTAAGACTCTCGATTGTTGTACTTTCCCCAATCCTAATGTACTCATCAACAGAATCTGCAGCAGTTCCATAAGCAAGCATTCGAAGTGCGGCTGTTATTTTCTGGAGAGACGATAATCCACGAACTCCCACAGCGTCCATTTTTTGAGCGAAATAATTATCATGAGCTGTAATTGCTTCTTGAATCCTCAAAAAAAGTGCTTGACGCATCCGAAATCTTCTACGAAACATTGTTTCTGGATACGTAGGGTTATTAGAGAAATAGTCACGATAAAGTCGAGCATGACCTTCTTCTCTGTTTCGATTGATGACACGGTGATTTGGTGTTGATCCACCATGTTGTGAGGCTGAACTTTCACCATGAAGTTGTTGATATTGTTGAACAGCAGTAGCCATTGTTAACATTTGTTCAGCTTCTTCTTCTTCTGCATTCATCATTTCACGCATTAATCGAATAATATTTGACATGATGTTTTATGAGATTATAATTTTAGAATGAATCTGATCTTTAAATTTGCAAGTAGTGACATTTATATATATGATGTGAAAATATAGCTGTTGAGATATAGCCGTTGAAAATATAGCTGTTGTAAATATAGCCGTTGTAAATATAACCGTTGAAAATATAGCTGTTTGAAAATATAGCTGTTGGAAAATAATTACTGTATAATATAGTTGTTGGAGAAATAACCCTTAAAATTTAATTATTAATAATAATAAAATGTTGATTTTAAATTATAGAGAACCATATAGAGAACACCATTGGAGTCCAACACCTTTTTGATTCTTTATAATTTAGAGAATTATTATTATATAATTTTTTAGAGAACAAGTATAGAGAATAGGGTTGGAGTTGCTCTTATGGAGCCTATCCGTTAGTAGAACTAGAGTACAAAAATCCTTGTATTAACATTAAGAGTTCTCCTGAAATATTATATTAAGCAAAATTAAAAAGCAAGTCATCAGTTGAGACGCACAAGAGAGGTAGTATTTGAACAATAGCGAATGAAAGTTTGCTTCTTATGAGTGTTAGAAGCTTAAATGTAAGGCTTAATAGCCTTTTAGCCCTCAAAGTTTCCACCAAAATACCCATCAGCCCTTACTGTTTCAAAACGTTCCTTTTGACCCTCCAAGTATCCGTAAAGGTCCAATTAGCCCTTATACCGGTATAGGAAATGGTGAGTTTGGGTGATTGTTGGTTCGTTTTAATCGACACAACAACAATACAGCAAAATTCCGGCTAGAAACCGATTAAAACGAACCAAAAGTCACCCAAACTCACCATTTTCTATCCGGTATAAGGGCTAATTGGACCTTTACGGATACTTGGAGGGTCAAAAGGAACGTTTTGAAACAGTAAGGGCTGATGGGTATTTTGGTGAAAACTTTGAGGGTTAAAAGGTCATTAACCCTAAATGTAATCATATGATCACATCATTATATTCACATGGGATTTGATCGTCAAATATTTTCTAAAACAGTCTGCTGCGTTTTGAGGTTAAATCAAATTTAACTCACGGTTTTTTGTGCTATTTTAATTACCTTTTCCAAATTATTTATACATTTTCCAAATTCCTGCCGGAATTACATGCAATTAAGTCTCTAACTGTGCATTTGACATGTTATTGTTAAGTTAGATCATGCCCGTTTGTGCAATTAAGTCTTATTTTTGGAATTGGACACATAAACCAATGTAATAATTTGCTAAGAACCATTTATTTATATTATTTTGAAGAATGAATGTAGGAATCTCTTGGAGATGCTCTTATGATATGTCGCATTTGGTTCAAATTAGGAATAAATAAATGCTTTCTTGCACACATTTAGATAGATAATAAGTAAGGCAAACGGTCTGGATCCAACGGCTCTGATTTAAAAAATAAAATTCATCGTACCGCAACAAGTTTCCGTGGTACGGGGCAATTACCAAAATGCCTCCCTGTTTTCACATAAAAAATCTACTGTTCACCGTACCGCAGAAAGTTTCTGTTTCTGCGGTACGGTGAACAATAGGGATATTTTTGTAATTTCTCCGTACCGCGGAAACTTGTTGCGGTACGGTGAATTTTTTTTTAAAATCAGAACCGTTTGATCAACGATCCAACAACTCTTGAACCGTATATTCCATAAACAGTCTGGTGCATACGTTTGCACCAGACCGGACCCCTTTTAGAATGCCAACTGGTCTAGTGTTAAACAGGTACTTTTCAAACTAAGGTATTTGAAAGCTGACGTTGCTATCTGGACGCTGACTTCAGCTAAACGAACATATAGATGTAGTCATATATTTTTTTTTTTTTTGGGTAAATGAGCCCTTTGATCCATTGTACTATTCAAAAATTTTCAATTGGGTCACCAATTTAAAGAAAATTTCAATTAAATAATAAAATATTCAAAACATTTCAATTGGATTATTGTCGTTACTTCCGTTAAAACAATTGACGGAATATGCTTACGTGTCAATTTATATCAATTTTCAATTATGTCATCGATAATTTTTTTGAATTTTTGAATGGTTTTTAAATTTTCAATAAAGTTTAATTTTTTTAAAAAATTTCAATTATGAACCTACCTATTCAGTTTATATGCATATAAATAGATGCATGTGAATAAATATTTTAAGATATCAAGCTTTTTAAATCCAACGTGAAATTTTTTTGAATTTTTAAATTTTTTCGAATGATTGGAATTTAATTAAATTTTAAAATAAATAGACCTTTGGAGATACTCTAAAAATAAGTGTATGGATATCCAGTTAATTTTCTGAAATTCTCACTTTATTAATTTATAATTTCTAGGAGTTGTTATAAGTTTACAAATATTAAATGTAAATATTTAGATATTTTTTTAATATCAAAATAATTATATCTTTGGAGATGACAGTAAGGGTATATATCTAAAGGACACGGCTGTTTAAATTTTCAAGATATGCGTATAAATTTTTTCGAATAAAAAAGTTTCAAATTTTTTCGAATTAATGCGTATAAATTTTTTCAAATTAAAAAAATTTCACATTTTTTCGAATGAAAAAATTTCAAATTTTTCGAATTAAAAAATTTTAAATTTTTCAAGATATGAGTATATTTTAATTTTTTGAATTTTAATTTTAATTTTTTTAATTTCTAAACAAATATTTTTAATTTTTTTTTCAATTTTCAATTTATTTTTTTTACCGTCCAGTGACCTAATTGAAAGTTGATAAATAGTTTAATGTCTTTCCGTCAAAGTTAACGGCAATGAAATTTTTTTATAGTATAGTGTTACGATTAAAAGTAATTGAGTGTTTTATAACACTACGTCAAATTTGGGCTTTCGCCACTCTTTTGTACAGTAAGGGTTGTGACATTTTTGTTAGATAAGTACTTGAAAACACCTTGAAAAACATATGTGTACAAGAATAAGTTTGTAACTTATCAACGGATATCCAAGTTATAAGTATCCGTTGATAAGGCAGTTTATCGACTGTTAAGTCTGTAGCATATCTCTTCTTAAGTTTTGTCAGTTGTTTGGCTCTGTCATAGTTACTAGAAATCCTAAGTCATGTTGACTATCAATTGATATGCAGAATATGGTAGCTAATTGTATATAAGCTGTGCTATGTAATTCTGTATAAGTGAAGTGATATCTCAGCTGATGAAGTTTCTATGTCAACGGATATGGCACCTCAACAAACAACATTCAACCTATCGATCTGTCTACTTCAACGGATAAAACGCTCCAACCAATAATGCCTTGGAATTAGAGGTTGATGGCGACTTAACATGCCTGACAGATCACATGAGTTGATAAACTTAAAAAGGTATGGAAGCCAGTATTGGAAACGAAGAAGAAAAAGAAACATTCCTTGTTCTTGCAAACAATTCAACTGGTAAATCTAGTGCATATTTGTCCAAGACAATCCAGACAAAATTGTATCACATGGAGACAAGAAGTGGCAGCAACCCTGCATGAATACTTTGACTTGCAAGATTCGTTTATTTTGTAGGGTTTATAATCTTGAAGTATATATATATACTTCACGTGTAGCATAGCTAAGTAGAGAAGAAAACACAGAGCTGAAAGCACAAAGCATTAGGTTTTCTTGTAAAATACTTAGCCTTGTATTCGCAGCTGTGTACTCGTTTACACAGATTATTTTCTTCAATAACAACCCTCAGGTGGCGTCGACAAAAACCCACCTGAAATTTTTAAAGTGTGTTGTATGTTTGTTCTTCTTTGATTTCTGTCTTATAAGCTTCTTTCTGTTTATCTGCTTAAATCAAGATCCATCTGTTGTCTTATGAATTCGAAAGAATTTTTAACAAGATTGTATTCAACCCCCCTTCTACAATCTTGAGGTGTACAAATGGGAAATAATAATTGGTATCAGAGTAAGCTTCTAACATACAAGAAGTTTAAAGATCAAGCACCATGGGAAAGAAGGACACAGGGGTAAAGATTCCAATTCTTGATAAAGACAACTACTTTTATTGGAAAGTAAAGATGCATCTTCATCTCTCAGCACTAGACGAAGACTATGTTGATTGCATAGAAAAAGGCCCTCATATTCCTATGAAGCCTAATTCTGGTGTTGGTGAAGTTGCTGGTTCTGTAGCTGCTGAAAGTATGGTTGTCACGTCAGTAAGTCGAGTCGAGTCGATCGGGGTGCCCGGCAAGTCGAGTCGTGACTAGTCGAGACTAGTCGTTGACTAGTCGACAATAGTCGACATAATATAAAATTAATATATTTATATATATATTATATACTTAATGTATATAATTTTTAATATATACATACAGAAAAAAATTAAAAAAAAAAGGTATCTAAAATACTTAAATTTTCAGAATGTTATTTACTTTACTTTGACATTTACATTTACTTTACTTTACTTTACTTTACTTTTACTTTACATTTACTTTATTTTACATTTCCATTTACTACAACTGCACCAACTTTACTTTACTTTACTTTTACATTTTTCGAGGCCCATATACTAACACGTAACACCACCCTCCCCTTCAACTACTTCTTCTTCCTTTCTAAAGTTGCTGCTTCTTCTTCCTTTTCTGTAACATATATACATACACGCTTACATACATACATAACCCAACATCTATCAAACATATAATACAGATATAATACAATCCATCATTCATTTTCTTCATATCTTCTCTTTTTAAAGCTGCCAGAAAAAAGACGGAGGGATTAGGTCACTTAAATAGAATCTGGGTCAGGTTTTTTTGCACCAGTCGGGCTATTGGGTCGCCTAGTCGACCCGACTAGTCGACCCAGTCGACAAGTCGATCACCAGTCACCCGAAAGAGCAACAAAAACCAAGTCGAGCTCACCAGTCGACCATTACAAAATGACTTCTCGACTAGTCATCGACTAGTCGTGACTAGTCGAGCGACGTGACAACAATGACTCCTGGAAGGCCTATTCCAAAAACTCAGGTTGAGTTCACAGATGGAGATCTGGAAGTGATGCACAAGGATAAGAAGGCTATGAACATCTTATTCAATGGCATCGACCAAGATATGTTTGATTGTGTTATAAACTACACCACTACCAAGCAAGTGTGGGACACTATCCAAACAATCTGTGAAGGAACTGAAAAAGTCAGAGAAAATAAAATGCAGCTCCTAATACAACAATATGAACATTTTCACTTCTCCTCTGGTGAAAATCTCACAGACATATTTAGTAGATTTCAAAAGCTATTGAATGGTCTGAAGTTGTATGGAAGAAATTATGAAACCAAGGACTCCAACCTAAAGTTTCTGAGATCTCTTCCTAAGGAATGGAAGCCAGTGACAGTCTCGTTGAGGAACCCTCAAGATTACAAAGAATTTACACTTGAGAGACTGTATGGCATCCTGAAGACTTATGAACTTGAAATGCAACAAGATGAGGAAGTAGAGAAAATCCAGAAGAAAGGTGGATCTGTTGCCTTGGTGGCCAATATTACAGTAAGCCAGGTGAGTGAGAATATGGAGAGCACACAAACCACACCAAATCCAAACACTTGTGAAGGTGGAGCTGAAGCTAGTAGAGGGAAAAGCAAGTTGATTGAAGAACTTGATGCATCAAGTGGAAATGTATCTGATGGCTTGGATGATTATCTAGCATTCTTGTCTAGGAGATTCACAAAACTCAAACTCAAGAGGAATCCAGCAGGAGGCAAGCAATTCGGAAAAGGTTTTTAACCATCCAGAGACATGGTTGAAAGGTCCAAGTTCAAATGCTTTAATTGTAGAATTGCTGGCCACTTTGCCAATAAATGCAGAAAGCCTAAAGCTGAGAATGAGAAGAAGCAGTTTGGAACTGTTGACTACAAGAAGAAATATTTCGATCTTCTCAAGCAAAAGGAAAAAACATTTATTTCTAGAGACAATGATTGGGCTGCTGGTGGAGATTCTGATGCAGAAGAAGAGTTTGTCAACCTTGCCCTCATGGCAAATGAGAAAGATGAAGAAGCTAGCTCAGCAAGCAACCAGGTATTCTCTTCAAACTTAACTGATCTTTCTAAAGCTGAATGTGCTAGTACAATTGATGAAATGTCTTTTGAATTGTATAACATGCATGTTTCCATGAAATTGCTTAACAAAGAAAATAGGAGGATTAAAGATCTAAATGAAAAGTTAAGTGATAGGAATGCTTTAATAGAAACTCAGTTAATTGAATTCGAGGTTATGAGAAGAGATTGCCAGGAAGCTAAAGATGGATTGATAGAAGCTCTCAAACAAGAGAAGATGTTGAGAGAACAGTTAAAGAAATAATAGGATCTAATTGCTATTTGGGGAAAATTCAAGGACACTACTGAAGAAATTTGTCGTGTCCAAGGGATTAACTCCTTTAGCAAATTAGAAGAAGCAAAGTTAGGTGTTGATGGTGAGACTGCTTCAGACAACGAGTCAACGGATAATGGTGATAATCATCCGTTGAACAATGAGCTGTCGATGGATATTGATCATCCATCGAAGGCCAAGGTTGTCAGCAAAGCAACTCTAGTTAAACTGAACAATCAATATGGTCCCATCAGCAAAAACTTTGAATTAGGAGAATGTAGCAAAACAAAATCAGTTGAGAAAGCTAACATAGGTCACTTGTCCCATAAGCAATTGAAGGACAAGTTCGAGAAAGTTGAATCAAGAGCTAAAGGTAGGAGAAAGAACATAAATGGCAAGGTAGGGATTAATAAGCACAACAACTACACTCCTGATAAGTATGCTCCTAGGAAAGATTCTGTAAATTGTGGTAGTGTTAACCATCTATCGGCTAACTGTAAAAAGTTGAAAAATGCTCTCATGCCTTTATCCTTGCTTACTTCTGCTATGTATGCTATGCCTAATACTTGTGTCCAACCTGCTCATACATCTAGTCAATATGCAAAGATGTCATTCATGCACAATCCATACTATCATACTTTCAATATGCCTCAAATGCCATGGATAATGAATAACATGCATGCACAAACTATGCCTAATTCTAATTTCTGCAATGCATATGAGCAAGTTTCGAACCTTGGCTTTCAAAAGCCCATGCCCATAGTTAAGATTGATTTAACACAATCTGGACCTAAGGGTAGAAAGGATTTGAAGGGCAAGAAAAGGGCTAACACAACTGGACCCAAGGAAAACTTGGGTACCAACATCAACTTGATTTGGTTTTGGTGTGTTCAGGGATACAGAAAGAACCTCCAGTATCTGAATAGTGGCTATTCCAGACATATGACTGGAGATTCTACCCTGCTCACTGAGTTCGAGGAGAGATCTGGCCCTAGAATTACCTTTGGAGACAACAGCAAAGGATATACTAGAGGATATGGCTTGATTTCAAAAGGAAATGTTGTCATTGAGGATGTAGCAGTAGTTGATGGACTTAAGCATAACTTGCTTAGCATCAGTCAACTATGTAATAAAGGTCAAAATGTGTGGTTCAATTTAGAAGCTTGTGTTGTTTTCAAGAAAAACGACAACAAGGTAGTGATGACAGGTGACCGGAAAGGGAATGTGTACACAGCTGATGTAACGCCCCCAAATCCGGGGGTCAACGGAAATGGGTCGCTACCGCGAAAAACCTTAATAACAAACAAGTAATGCAATTAAATTAATCTAAAACATTACATCCGACCCCAAACTTACCCAAAAATCTTTTCAGGTTATAGACTAGGAACAAGAATCCAAAAATATTAACACATCTTCTTCTATTACAACTCAAAACTCTAACTACAACAATCACTTTATACAACCAATGCCTTCTGTATCACCCTGATATAGGATATACAACATCCACAATAACTAATACAACAATTATTACAACAAATAATACACATCATACCATTCTAACTGTACATCTAGTAGACTATACCAATGTTTCTCTGAGCCAAAACTGCGTCCATGAAAATGCCCTGCTTCGAGCTAACTAATACAACTGCTTCACTATTATATCTCTGAAAAATAAGATTTAAAACAAAAGCAAGAATGAGCGAAAAAGGCGCTCAGCAAGTATAATAGAGTATACCACTTAATTAAAATAATTTTGAAGTTTTCAAATCCAATGAATGGATGATATCATTATAAAACCCTTATTACGAAAATTCTTTGATAAAGGGATAATTTATGGAATTACACTTTAGAAGCTTTCACTAACTTTTGATAAAAACCTTCGTTCACTGAGCAACAGATGCTTCAGCTACTAGGAAACAATATTTTCAGAAATCCAAAACAATTGCAAGAAATTCACCACTATTCATAATTTCACTATTGCCGGCTAAGCACTCGTATGCTTAGCTGCCAAACCGGCCTGACAATGGTGAAAAGAGAACAGTAAGAAGATCTTGATTCATTCTCGATTCTACTGTCACTGTGCAACAAATGCTTCAGTGACAATATAAATCTCGAATTAGTTTAAAATCAGTCTACAAAAATATTTGATGTTTGATTCACAACGAGCGAAAATATACAACTTCTCTTATAAAATAACATTATCTATTTTCTTTACTCATACCCTTTTTTTATCCTAACATAACACTCTTCTATTTACTACAAACCATCTCTGCCCCAGATAAAACTTTGAGAGAAAGAATATCAAGAATTCCCCAATCATTCTTACTTCGCTTTCACGTACAATGTTACTTGCGAAGGGAATAACTGGGAACTTCTATCCATCCTTAATCTCATTATTTTACCGAGGTTTCAAATTTTATCATATAGTCAACAACTAACTCTGATATACACAATTTCTAAAACAATGACCATCTACAGTAAAACAGATATAGCTTATCAAAACATTCATCTCTTTAAAACCATTCCATCAATAAAACATACTTTTCGTAAAACTTTTTAAAACATTTTAAGTTGATTTATAAACCTCATGTTTATGGACAATACGGGTGATCAGCCACGTAAAGTCCCCCTTCCTTTGAAATTTGGGTTCCCAATTAGGCAACACATTGGCCTTTAATGCTGGACTAGGACCACCCTAGCCTTTTACGCTAAACAAAAGTGCTGGACTAGGACCACCCTAGCCTCTTACGCTTATCCAATTTATAAACAATCTTATTAATACTTTAAAACATTTCACTTTTCAGTCCTTTATACTCACTGATAACAGATCAGCCCAGTATAAGGAATTTTAAAAACATCTTTAATTAATTAAGCCATTTTAGGAAGCAATACTAAAAGATTTAGGAACAGAGAAGCATCCGATATATGGAATAAACATTTTGGGAAACATGTATAATAACAGGACTTTCATTTTTTAGCAATCTCAATGTTATATAGAGCAACCAACATAAATATATATATATATATATATATATATATATATATATATATATATATTCTTTTAACTTGAAATTCAGGCATCATACTTTTAAAATATATATACATACTCTGAACAATAGAGTATAGCTAAATAACTTGCCTTAGGTCTTAGCTATAAATACGCTCGGCGACCTGGAATACCATTCCTTCGTCTGTCCCACGATATTCGATCATGTATTTGGTCCTTCTTTGGTCCGATGTACTTGCTATCGACACGAATTTGATTCATCGCAATTGAGTCCACGCGTGTTTGGTAGTTAAGCATAAACAATACTTAAATCCTTGAAATACCATCCATATGTATATATACATATTCTATAAATGTTTAAACACTTAAAAGACTATAATTCTACCGAAAATCGGGCATGACCCGTTCGTAATATGGACTAACCACCTGTTTTCCCAATTCAACCAATCAACATTCCAAACAATATAAAAGAATAAAAAATGCTGCCTTGACTTGCAGCTACACTACCACATAAGAAATTCTGCCTCGACATGCAATAAACACATATACACATAATCATTTACATTTAGCATTAACTACTACTTACGCTATAACAATGATCATATCATTCACGCATTTTAATGATACACGTGACGACCAATCATTGCTATTCGTAAGCCCTAGGAAACAACTCCCAGCGTTAACTATTACTTACGCTATATCAATGATCACGCCACTAAAGCATATTAATTATACTCGTGACAATTAATCATTGATACTCGTAAGCCCGAGAAACAAGTGGAAGAGAATTACACAAGTACTTAAATATTGACATTTAAGACTCGTGATCTCATTTCACTCCTCGCTGATAAACACATAAGAAAAAGTATCCGCCCAGACATGCGGCACCTCAACACGTAAGAAAAGTAAATTGATAATTTAACTTACTATAAATTTCATTTGAAAACTAAGTCAAACAACCACACGGCCTCTAGAGCCAGTGGCACCTTTCAGAAACCACAACTTAACATTTATACAAATATACAACTTAAGCAATTATATAATTTCTTAATCAAAATCATTTAGACCACATATAATTTACGACCAAGAATTTAACAGATAAGCACTTAGCCATACTATTATTTGACCTATAACACTTAGCACATAGCATTTATAACTCAACAACTCAAATAAATTTTTAACACGCTTTATACGACAATAACAATGAATAGCAACTAACAATCACCAAAACATATTATCGGATCTCATAATTATCCCACAATCATAACTTACTAATATGCTTTCCGAATAAATAACGAAAATTACAACAATAATCTCTCAGATAACTTAAGTCTGACCCAATTCTAAGATAATTATTAAACATATAGTCAAGTAATCATTTAAGCACATATGCATATTCACTTAAGGATTTAACAGCAACTAAATATTTTAACAGTTTATAACTTTTAGAAATACATATCTTAATTAATGAACATTAAAGAATTTACTTATTACATACTCACCACATTTATAACCAAATTTATACCCTACTTAACCACATAATCATAATCAACTCTTAATCTCTCGCAAACATACTATTTAACACTATCAAAACATTTTTTTATAATCTAAATTAATTACTAAAATCAATACACAACTAATAGATCTAATTACTCACTTATTTACAATTTAGATAAGTTAAATAGATTCTAGGTATAGGAAATTTTTAGAAAATTCAGCATGTAGTGTTTGTAAATAAAACTATCCCGGGGTCATACCCCTCAACAAATCACAAAACAATTACAAATACGAGGTCTCAGCCCTTACAAGTCCAATTCACAACAATACCAATTCAATAATAACATAACTCGGTTTCTTAGACCAAACCAAGTGCAATTCAAAAATAACGATTTAAGTACAATAAATCATTTAAACTACGATTAATAACCTTCAACCTTTGAAAATATTTAAACTCAAACGTATATCGAGTTTCTAAATTAAATCTCTAAAACACAATTAACATCCATAATATTTCTACTTAACATACCAAAAATTTAAATACCATTCACAATTAATATTATGAAATAATTAACGGAAATAAAAATAAAATAATTAAAGGATACGTTTTCCGGGAACCATGACCGCCACGGGACCACCTTGCGCCGCTGCGGACCACCGGAACCAATCTCTCTCTCTCTCTCTCTCTCTCTCTCTCTTCCTTTCTGCTGCAACACCCGCGACACAGCAGTGCTCCGCCTCCCCTGCATCGCCGGAACAAACTCCCGCCGGCCGCCCGCGCGTTCTCCGGCGCCACCAACGCGGTGTACCGCCGCTGCTCCTTCCGCGCGCCACTGCCTTGCCTTCTCCAGCCACCCACAACACACGCGACTCATACACGCGATTACACATCGCACTTACACACGCGTGTATGTATATATATCTAAATATGTATATGTTAGACCCAATTGAAACAACCAAGAAATGGGCTGGGATTTGTTTTATGCTTAATGGGCTTGGCCCAATTCTAATTATAACACTACTACTTATCCTCTATTCGGCCCAATTATAACTAATAAACGATTTTAAAAAAAATCACAATTAAATAAAACTTTCGGAAAATTACACTTTTCATTTTTAAAATAAAGAATATAAAATTACGAGCACACACATATTTTCGAAATATTTTTCGGATCAAAAATGAATTAAATATGAATTTTCAAAGTTTTGATCCTTTAAAAGCAATAAAACTCTTAAAATCATTTTAAAATACTTAATCTCCCAAATTACTCCACCCAAAAATTTTAAAAACTCAATAAATATATAAAGATAATTTTACAAAAGATTTCATAATTTTTAAGCTCTCCGATAATTAAATAAAGATTTTAGAAAATCAATAATGCATGATTTAAATATATTTAAATCCTTGAAATAAAAATAAAAATACACAAATCATCACGAAAGCACATAAACACAAATTCACATAATCACGTAGCAATTTAAATCACATTAATTAAATCCACAAAAATTTTAAACACAACCATAAATTTAAATAAATCACATTCCAAATATAATAAAATAATATTCGAATATTTCTTCGCTCATCAAATCTATCGTCAACGCAAAATAATAATAATAATAATAAATAGTAATAATTTATTCAAAAATATTCGGGTTGTTATAGCTGACTTCAATTCAATAAGTGCAAATACAGCTACATGCCTTTTCAGCAAGGCAAGTGTAGATGAAGGATGGCTATGGCACAAGAAACTGTCACACTTGAATTTCCAAACAATGAATGAGTTGGTGAAAAAGGATTTGGTTAGAGGTATTCCAAAATTGGATTTCTCCAAGGATAGATTATGTGATGCATGACAAAAAGGGAAGCAAAAGAAGGTCTCTTTCAAATCCAAGTCAATGTCCTCCATTGATCATCCCCTACAGCTACTGCACATGGATCTTTTTGGACCAGTCAATGTATTGTCAATCTCTAAGAAGAGACACTGTCTAGTGATTGTGGATGATTTCTCTAAATACATATGGACATTCTTTCTGCACTCCAAAGCTGAGGTAGGAGAAATCATTATCAATAATATCAGAACAGTCAACAACAATCCTTCTTTCAAAGTCAGAAGGATGAGAAGTGACAATGAAACTGAATTCAAAAATTGTGTGATGAAAGAGTTTTGTGAAGAACAAGGGATTATCCAAGAATTCTTTGCACCAAGGACTGCTCAATAAAATGGTGTAGTAGAAAGGAAAAATAGGACTCTCATTGAAGCTGCAAGGACTATGCTTGAAGAATCAAAGTTACCAACATAGTTCTGGGCTGAAGCTGTTAATACTGCTTGCTATACTCAGAATATTTTTTTGGTCAATCAAGCAAGAGGCATGACACCCTACCAACTGTTCAAGGGAAAGAAGCCAACAATTAACTTCTTACATGTCTTTGGTTGTAAATGTTTTGTCTTGAGGAATCAAGGTGAGAACATTGGAAAGTTTGACACAAAGGTATATGAAGCTATCTTTGTTGGATATTCAACAGGGAAATCATATAGGATCTACAACTAAGACTTAACATTGTTATGGAATCCATACATGTTGTCTTTGATGATAAGAAAATCCAAGGGTTGGTAGATGAAGGTTTCCATGAAGATCTCTCATTTGAAAATGAGATGAGTGGTGAAGGCAGTGAAGATGATGAAGATGCAGTGTCAACTGGTGTAAGATTACAGCATGCTCAAGGTGAAGAGCCTGGGACATCATTTATTAATGCTGAGGAAGCACCATCTATTGGTAATTATTCTGAAGTACCTGTTGATAGCCACAGGGATATATCCATTGATCACTCTGCTAGAACTCCATCCTCAAGAGCCACACAATCAGGGGGAGTATCTCAAAGTTGTCACTCAACAACTAGTCAGAATAATCAACAAAGGGAGAATAAAGCTACATCATCCAGACTAAATCTGCCACCACAAAGGAAATGGACTAGAGATCACCCATTTGAACTCATCATTGGAGATTCAAATGCCAGAGTCCAAACTAGAAGGGAAACTCAAGAAGAATGCTTGTATAGCAGTTTTTTGTCTAAAGAAGAACCTAAGAGAGTTGAGGATGCCCTCATAGATCAAGTAGGGATGGCAAAAAAAACCGATCCGATGGATACCCGATCCAATTCGACCCGATTGGATCTTACCGAACCCGATTTTTTGGATTTGGATTTGGATTTGATTTTTAAACCCGAAAGAGTTTGGATTTGGATTTGGATTTGGATATTAACTATATCCAACCCGATCCAAACCCGAAACCCGAAAACCCGATCCAAACCCGAAACCCGAAAAAAACCCGATATATATATATATATATATATATATATATATATATAATATATATATTTATATATATAATATATTTATATATATATATATATATTTATATATACATATATAATCTTAAAAAAAATACATATTACTTAGTTACACTAAGTAATATGTCCCTGGATAGTGATATTTAGAGTGGTGTAACTTGGACATATTTATTTTTATGTTTTTGGAATCTGAATATTTATTTGTAATTGTAATTTTATTTTTTATGAAATTTTTATGTAATTCGGGTTTGGATAAACCCGAACCCGATCCAAACCCGATGGATCGGGTTTGGATTTTGAATTTCCAGATCCGATTGGATTTGGATCGGGTTTGGATTTGGATTTCAGATTCGGGTTTGGATTTGGATATCACAGGTATCCAACCCGATCCAACCCGTTGCCATCCCTAAGATCAAGACTAGGTTATAGCTATGCAAGAAGAGCTAAACCAGTTTGAGAGAAATGAAGTGTGGAAGCTTGTACCCAAACCAAAAGACAAATTAGTGATTAACACTAAGTGGGTATTCAAGAACAAGATGGATGAGAATGACATAGTTACAAGGAACAAAGCTAGATTGGTTGAAAAAGGCTACTGTCAAGAAGAAGGAATTGATTTTGATGAGACCTTTGCACCTGTAGCAAGGTTGGAAGCAATCAAAATATTCCTGGCCTATGCAGCCCATGCCAATTTCAAAGTCTATCAGATGGATGTCAAGAGTGCTTTTCTAAATGGTATTTTGGTAGAGGAGGTGTATGTGAGTCAACCTCCTGGTTTTGAATACCCAGACTTTCCAGAATACGTTTATTTTCTTCTCAAAGCACTCTATGGCCTGAAGCAAGCACCAAGAGCCTGGTATGACACTCTCTCACAGTTCCTTATAGAGAATCACTTCACTCGAGGTACTGTTGATAAAACTCTCTTTTATAGAAATGTCAATGGCTCTATGATACTTGTTCAAATTTATGTAGATGGTATAATTTTTGGGTCTACTGATGAGAAGCTTTGCAAAAGGTTTGCCAAACTTATGCAAAGTAAATATGAAATGAGCATGATGGGTGAACTAACTTAGTTTCTTGGTTTACAAGTAAACCAAGTTAGTGATGGTATTTTTATTAGTCAATCTAAGTATGTTTATGACCTTTTGAAAAGATTTAACTTACTAGATTGTGCTTCTGCAAAAACATCCATGGCCACTGCCACTAAACTTGAGTTGAATAATAAGGAGAAGAACGTGGACATCTCAAGTTATAGGGGCATGGTTGGCTCACTTTTATATTTAACAGCAAGTAGACCTGATATTATGTTCTCTAATTGTTTATGTGCTAGATTCCAAGCAGATCCCAGGGAATCTCATTTAATAGCTATTAAGAGGATTTTCAGATATCTCAAAGGGATACCAAACCTTGGCATTTGGTACCCTAGAGAATCTGGTTTTAATCTAACTGGCTATTCAGATGCAGATTATGCAGGTTGCAAAATTGACAGAAAAAGTACGACAGGTACTTGTCAATTCTTAGGGAATAAGCTAGTATCATGATTTAGCAAGAAGCAGAATTCAGTTTCCACTTCTATTGCAGAAGCTGAGTATATTGCAGCTGGTAGCTGTTGTGCACAAATTTTGTGGATGAAAAATCAACTTCTTGACTATGGGTTAAGAATTGATAAAATCCCAATTTTCTGTGACAACACTAGTGCCATTGTTATATCTAAAAACCCAGTGCAACATTCCAGGACCAAGCACATAGACATCAGATATCACTTCATCAGAGAGCATGTGATGGAGGGTACTGTGGAACTTCATTTTGTTCCAAGTGAGAAGCAACTTGCAGATATCTTTACCAAGCCACTTGATGAATCAACATTCACAAGGTTGGTAAATGAGCTAGGTATGCTGAATTTTTCCTGATTTATCTAAGTTATTTGCATGGTTGATTAAGCAGCAAGAAATCTGTTTGAGTTTTCTTTTATAAGGAAAGGTATAAAATTTTGTCTAAGTCAAAATTTACCTATCAACGGATGTGCCAATATCCGTTGATATTTGAATAATTTTCTGGATTTTATTTGATTTTATTCAGAGGATAATAAGTTTCTTTTTGCGTGAATTAAGTCCAATAATACATGTCAACGGGAAACTCGCTTCTCGAGGATTCGCTCTATTATCCGCTGGACACATCTTAACCGTTGATTTGTCACTATCACTTGTTTACATCTCTGTATGTATAGGTCTGGCGCAGTTATTAATATAGTTTTTCACCCACTACTCTAAGCAGTTTCCTTTTCGAGTAACTAATTTCATTCGATAATTTATGAGTAAGTAGAAATTTTTTTTAACGATTAACATTCATCTTTATCTTACTCTCAATACTTTCCTCTCTCTCCTTCAAGATATCAAAACCCCTTTTCTAATTTCTTGAGATTTTCAACGATAATGGCTCCAATCGTTAAAATGATGTCTAGGAATGGGTATATCTATGAGAAGAACAACTTCGCTGCTCTTGTGGATTCGGAGCACGCTCCAACAGACTATCACAAGATGATGGAATTCATCAAGAAATGCAAGCTATCCTATGCCATGACTGAAATTCCATTACTATATCACGAAGTTGTGGAGGAAATTTGGTCTACAGCAATCTTCGACCCTTCAGAAGGTACCATTGCTTTTTCGCTAAAAAGTAATGTGTATGTTATTAATTCGGATGTTGTAACCTCTTGTCTTAAACTGCCTGAGAATAACTACATCACTAGTCCTACTGATAGTGATATTGTTACCATGCTAAACACCATAGGTTACAATCTTAGTACTGATAACCTAGGCAGAATTGTTAAAAAAGGCATGGGAAAGGAATGGAGTTTTCTTTGTGATGCTTTCATCAAGGTGTTCTCTGGTAAAATTAGCAATTTTGATGATGTCACCTATGCCCTGCTTAAAATGCTTTACATGCTGCTTAATGACAATTTTTACAATTTTGGCTCGTTGGTACTAAATGAGATTGGTGCTAAATTGGGAAAGAAAGAAAATAGGAATAAGAAAATTTATTTTGCTAGATTCCTAATGTTGCTGGCTAACCATGTCTTTGAGAATGAAATAGTGCTCGAACAGCCATTAAACAGGTTCACTTGCTGGGTTCAGGAGAAAAGGGTTCTTAGTGATCTAATTCGAATGAATATCAACTCAGAGGTGCAATTGGTATATTTACCAATTATTGAGGTAACTGTTGCTAACCCTCTTCCCACTACTCAATCTCAAAGTTCTTTGCAAATGAGTGTTGCTATGGAGACTGTATCTGGGAACCCACAGTCTCCTACCCAGGCAACCAAACATAATTCTAAATCCAAATCAAAGAAACCAGCCTCAAGTGTTTCTCAAAAGACACTTGTTGTACAAACTACCATAACCTCTAAAGGGAGTGACCAGGTGGTAGTGAGTGGTGAGGGACATGGTGAACATCAAAGAAACCTTAAGGATAAGGTTGGATAGGTAAGTGAGTCCCAGCCTAGCCACATTGCAGTCTCCCAAAAGACTGTTAATGTTGAAAAGGATTTAAACACACCCCTAGCAGCATCCTCTCAACAGGGTGTTGTTATTGAAAAGAGTTCCCAACCAGGAACATTGAACAAGAGGGAAAGGGACACCACTAGCCAAAAATCACCAATCAAAACCTTTGTCAGAAAGAAGAAACCTAAAGTTACTTTGGGTGCACAAGGGTCACACACAGTTCAATCTTACTTGATTGAACCTTCTCAAATTTAGCTTGATGTGGCTCCAGTAAATGTGGAGTCACAGTCCAATTCTCTCTCTACAAACACTCCACATATTCCAGATTCACCATCTCTATCTCTGGATGTGGACATGATTTCCACATCAAAAGCAGATTCTCCCTTCTTACTTCCGAGGGAGGAGCCCCACTCTGAACATGCTGGTCATCATCTTCTAGATGATTTGTTGGACCAACAGCCAATTCTTCCTGATAACATGACTGAAACTGTGCCCCCTTCCTTAAAATCATTCTGCACATATTCTACCATAGTCTCTCTATCAACTGCTATCCTTTCTACTTCATCGATGGATATTTCTCATCCGTTGACAAGTGTTTGTTCACCGATGGATATGCCTAACAGCAGTCATCCATTGGTAGATTCAACTACAGCATCAATGGGTATCTCACACTCATTGATCGATGTGCTTCCTGCAATTACAGCGGAAGTCACACTTGTAGTCCAAACACTTCTAGGATTGAGGGAAGGGAGTGTCATTTTTGAGAGTGAGAGGCTGCCTTGTGAGCAGGCAAAAGGAGAGAATGCGAGTGAGGGGCTGGCAATTTCTTCCTACCAGGCAAAAGGAGAGCATGAGAGTTCCACCTTAGTAGGTGAAGGTGAGGGTGTGAGAGGTGTGAGCCAGGGGGACCCCTTGATGCAAAAGAGAGAGAACATGAGAGAAAAACAGGTACAGGAGACATAAGGGTGGATGAAGCCATTGTTAGTGAGTCAATGGAGGTTGAGGATGCCCTCAGAACAAGTTTCTATCAACAGACATCTCAACAAGTCATTGATAGAACTGTTCTTGGAGCTAAAACCTTTACTCACCCTGATCCCGACCTTACCTCTTGGGCTAAACAGGGCAATGTGGAAGCTGAGCAGCAGCTAAACTTGGTACACCCAACTGAATCTATACATAGAGCTGACGATGCTCTTACCAAGCTGCCTCCAAATGATACTGATGTGAATCAGTCTGACTCTAAATTCATAGATGAAGGTGAAGATAAAGTGCCTTCACAGCAAACTGGAGATCTACCGGAATGGTTAATGTCCGAAGACCATATCTCCAAGGATGCACACAATGAGCTAGTAATATAGTATGAGAAGACTGTGGCTACTTTACAGGATGCTGAACCCGCTCTGAAGCTTGTGCAAGAGAATTTTTTGGCTACTCTCAAACTGCACAAGTGTCTTCTCAATCAAAGGGTGATGGATAAGGATGACTTCAAGCTTGAAATTAAACATGCATTAAAAGCTCAAAACAAGAACTTGGAGATTCTTCTTCCTCCCCGTACAATGCAGCAGCTTAGACACAAGCTGACTAAGGATGCAGAAACAGATAAGAAGATTGAATATCTGTCTGCAAAAGTTGATAAATTAGAGGTTCAAATGAGCACTATTATTGCAGATCAAAAGCTCATCCTTGAAGCTCAGAATCAACAAACTGCCCTCCTTGAAAGACTGTTGAACCTGCCTACTACTCAATCCCTTGATGCTAACAAAAAAGGGGGAGAAGTTTGGTGATAAGGAGACAACAAGTGAGGGGGATCAACTTCACTCTAATCTAGTTCCAACAGCTCCAGTAATTCCGTCTAGTGAGGATGACCCAGTCATTCAACCTGGAGACTCTATAGCCACAAGGTTGGTTGCAAATCCTCAAGTTTCTCAAGTATCAATTCCTCCCATAACCACATCAATCAGACAAGTATTAATTCCAGATTTTGTGCTTCCTGGATCTCTAGCCAGAGGGGAGCCATCTTATGTGTCCGAATTCAAGCCTGTGCTCAAGCCTAGGAAATCACCTGTGAAGAAGAATGGTAAAAACACCATGAGAGTAGACTTTCCAATGCCAAATCTAGATGAATTCAAGCTAATGAGCAAGTATCTTGCTAAATTAAAACAAAAGGCTACAGTTGATGTGGGACTCAAAGAGAACCTAGCATTCATCTACAGAGAGGGAGTGGAAATTTGTGCTCCTGCAGGACATCCAAATTTAGCTGATGCCAAGGCTAAATAAACTGCAAGGTTACTTCAAGCTGGCCAGATTGTCAGGCAACCTACAGAATGCAATGAGAAGGAAGCTAGACTGGCTGATGAGCTAGTAAGAGAGCTAGAAGAAGAGATGGAGCAAGAGGCTGAAGAAGAAGATGCCAAATTTAAAAAGAAGAAAATGAACACAAAGTCTGCGTGCAAGAAAAGCAAGAGCAGAGTTAAAGTCCCTGCTAAAAGAACCTTGAACGTTATATTGGAGGGTTCCGGTCATGCCTCCTCACTCAAATCCTTCACATCTCAGACAACAACCAAAAAAAAACGGTGAGGATTCTCTTATTTAATTTTGTTGGGAAAACCAACAAAGCCGACCTCCTAACAGATTTATTGATTTTTGGAATTTATGGTGTATAAACATATCAAAATAATATGTACTAAACTATTTAACCGAAACTGTAATTTTTACGTTATGGAATTCTCTCTTTAGGCCTCTCGCTCAGCAGACCATCTTTTACAAGGGTACTGTGAATGTTTTCGATGATATCTCACCTAAAAATGTGCTTTTTACTCCCTACTCGCTCTCTGTATGTGTGTCTAAGACGTTGGTGCAGTTAGATTGTTTGTATTCAAGAAATGATTGTTTATTTTTCTTGTCTAGGAATCCATTCTGGCCCAGGCTATAATGCTTTTGGCTGACAAAACCAGGTACTCAGATTTTGTGATGCAAGCGGATGTATAATACTTTTGTTCATTAGTTTGCCTATGTTGTCTTCCAAACTTCAAGCAGATTGAAAGAAATTTCCTGGACTTGATTGTATACGTATTATCCAAGAGTGAATTGAGAAACAAAAGAACAGGAACACTTATGTCGAGGAGAATGACCAAGTGAGTATGACTTTTTTTAATCACAATAGCTTTTTATCATTCTCTCAAGCTTTTCGATTTCCAAGCATAATTGGTGAAATCTAATTAACAGATGTCTATGATATTGTTGAAATATAAAGATAGATTGCAATAGAATTCCATGGAAACAAGGTAGGACAGAATCACTATGGTCTTACCTGCAAGCTCCAAGACCAGGAGTATTGCCAAACAGTGTAGATTAAATCTTATTCTCATGTCTACAGCTAGAAGAGCTCTGCAAAACAAGGTACACATATCTTCAATGGGCCTTCTCCAAAATTACGAGCTTACAAGCACTCCAAAGATAAATGTACGCATTACCTGCATCCTTACTAGAGAAAATAATTTGAAGTACAGAAAGATCACGCTCGCTACACGATTACTGCTGCATTGATCATACCCCTGTATACAATTTATCAAAAGATGAGACTAGAACATCCTTGTGCTTTGCACGAGCTATAAAGCTAGTTAATCTAATAAACAAACTCTGGTTTATGTTAATTTCTCTGTTGTTTCTATTTTGTTTTGTTGTCTATTTCACTTACTGGAGATGCAAAAGAGGCTAGCTTGATGCCGTTTTCTAAACTTTTAAATATGTATATACTGAACTCTCGAAGGGTTATGGTATATGAATTTGCATTTTATATAGGTTGAAGCTGTAACATTTTCCTTTTTTTTGCTAAGCAAAGCTGTAACATTTTCATACAAATGTGTCTAACATTTACATGCAGATGTTTCGTTAGTTTTTGGTTTGTAACTAAAATATCAAAAACTATATACTACTATATATGTCCCATCGGAATTCAGAAATTAAAATCAATAACCTTGATATATTGATATCAACAATCAATTTATATTAATACACATGAATTTTAAAATCATGTCTAGTAGTAATATGTATAAAGAGAGATCGAGGAGGGCTTAAGCGAACCAAATTTGCGTCGTTTTAAGCTGAATAGTGTGAACAAAACATTACAAGAAAATCGCAATCAGGCAACACTATTCAGACAATGCTCGGACAAAAAAGCATTATTTGGAATTAGGAGACAATAGTTTATTTGTAACTTCAGAAAAGTATTGTACAATCCAGGTACCCTACAACGGTTTATAAAATGTTGTCTAGTAAATGGATTCAGACAACGGCTTTACACTGTGGTGTTGTATAGACGAGTAAGTTTGCACAACTGTTTTTGTGAATATTGTCTAATCTGTTTTGAGACAACGTTTATAAACCGTTGTATGATTCACATAATAATTTTACTAAGCATTGTCTACAAATCTATCATACAATGGTCTTCTAACCGTTGTTGAAATGAGACAACGGTTTGTGAATTATGTTAGTTCTGTTGTATGTGTATGTTTTATACATTTGTTTGTTTTTTGGAAAC
The DNA here is from genome assembly GCA_036435485.1 of Saposhnikovia divaricata. NCBI lineage: Eukaryota > Viridiplantae > Streptophyta > Magnoliopsida > Apiales > Apiaceae > Saposhnikovia > Saposhnikovia divaricata. Next base: position 48,097,188 of record CM071595.1, on the reverse strand, counting down.
CGTTGTCTGATTTAATGCAAAAAAAATAAAAAATTAAAAGAAAGTCAACAAACCTGCCAAACTATGGGCAAATAAAAAAAATATATTTTTTGAAGGATCCAAAATTCACATATTTTAGTCATGCCTTAATCTATTTCATGCAAATGTAAAGTTGCATAATTAATCATACTATTCTCATAAATGAGGACAAAAATCATCAAATACTCCCTCCGTCCATCTCATTTCTTTACAGTTACTATTTTAGATCATTCCTCTCATTTCTTTACATTACCCAAAATAGTAAGTTTACCCAGTGTTCTGAAAAGCGCATTAAGCGGCCGCTTAAGCGGCCGCCTAAGTGAAAGCGGCTCTTAAGCGCCTCGATTAGTGTATAATCGGGGTTTTAAGCATTTAGTGCAGATTTAAGCGGATTTAAGCGGGTTTAAACGGAATTAAGCGGGATTAAGCGAAATTAAGCGGGCTAATTTAAATTTTTTTATTTAAATATAATTTTCTAATTGTGTATTATTATAATATTATTTATATATATATATATATATATATGTCATTATAATTGGTACAATATTGCATAATCATTATAATTATATATGATTATATATATACACACATGTATATAATTATATATATTTACTTATTTATTTACGATCCGCTTAACGATCCGCTTTTAAAACCGCTTAAGCGTCCGCTTTACCGCTTAAGCGCTAGAAGGTGATCTTTCCGCTTAGGTCCGATTTGCGCTTTTTATAACATTGAGTTTACCCCACTATTACACCCATTACTTTCCCCTGCTATCTCATAATTAATAATAAAAAATACTATTACACCTACTACTTTCCTCCACTATCTCAAATCTATTATTAAATATTGATAGGTCCCACCACTTTACCCACTTTTCATCTAATTTTACTCATTTTTTATGCATTGTCTTGGTCTCCGTGTCCCCCTCCAATGTAAACAAATGAGAGGGACGGAGGGAGTAAATATTAGTACTTGGAATAAATTAGTACATAATTTTTGGACAATTAAGAAACTCGAAAAATAACACATAACAAATATGCATATATAATTGTACCAAAATAGCTAAAAAAAGTTTACAAGAAGGAAGGAAGGAAAGATCTGAATCGCAGCAATAATAATTCCCTCTTAACAGATTGTGATACGGGAAATCAGAAATGTAATATATACTTCTATTTCTATAAATCATCAATTATTCACATGTCCTTCCCAGAACTAAATTGAAACAATTATGTGGTACACAATGTCTGAGGTCTTATGTAGTTTCAGTATCCTACACAAAGGCAAAAGGGTTAAATATCAAATTGGTCACTGAAGTGGTGACCATATATCACTTTACTCACTGATTTCAACGGGGTCTCATTTAATCACTTGAGTCATAATAAATATCAAACAGATACCTATAAATATATAATCAAGAATTAAAATAATTTTTTGTTAAGTTCTATACATTTTTATTCAATGCCACCATAACCAAATGAAAAGTCATGAGTTCAAATATTTTAGATAATATATTTAAATTTTTTAAAATATATGTACTATTTATTTTTAATTAAATCAAAGAAAATAACTAGAAAATTAAATATAAATAGTAAATAAATTTTAAAAATTTTAAATATATTATCTAAAATATTAGAATCCATGACTTTTCATTTTGGTTATGGTGGCATTGAAGAAAAATGTATAGAACTTAACAAAAAATTATTTTAATTCTCGATCACATATTTATAGGTATCTGTTTGATATTTATTACTCCCTCTGTCCCATCCATTTGTTTACACTTTCCTTTTTGGGATGTCCCATCCAATTCTTTACATTTCTAAACTTTCCTAAAATAGTAAAGTTTTATAATATAAAAATCAACTACATCCACTACTTTCCTCCACTAACTCAGTTTATACATTATATAGTGATGAGTCCCACCACTTTACTCATTTTTCTTACTTCTCTCCTCCTTCTTTATATTTTTCCTTGGTCTACGTGCCCAAACCAAATGTAAACATTTGGTTGGGACGGAGGGAGTATGACTTAAGTGATTCAAGTGAGACCCCGTTGAAATCAGTGAGTAAAGTGATATGTGGTCACCACTTCAGTGACCAATTTGATATTTAATCCAAAGGCAAAATGAAAGTAATCATAACTTCCATTATCAACCCAAAGAGCAAGTCCAACTTCACTTAGACTTCAGCTTTTGAATTAATGGAAAATTAGCAAGTCCAACTAAAATCTATATACACAACTCTTACTAACACCCATACATACAATAAACACAAAAATAACTAAAACCCATACAACTCTTACCAAAATCATCAATTCACACAAAACTTTGACCTGCCAGAATATACATCACTTGAATTATACAAAACACACACAATTACATCATGCGTGTGCAACTACACGGACCACCGACTCCCCGGGTCATTGCCGACGGTCGGGTTCTCCAATGATCCCAAAAATCACGGGTTTCATCGAGAATGAACCCCCCAATCCTCCTTAACTCCTTTACATAAAATAACTCACACAAATCTTCATGTTCTTGAAAAACCCTAACTTAAAAATTCTTGCAAAACTTGAAATTAAGCATGTAAGGATGTAGAGATTAAGAAGAGGAGTATTTGGTTATTCCAATTTGATGTTTATGGAAGTAAATCACCTAGAATGGTGGTTTTGATTTCTGGGTTTGAAGGACAGAGGAGGAGAGGGAGAGAGACTTAGGGAGAGGAAAAAAAATAAAAATAGAGGTCATGGGCATGGGGGTGGGCATGGGGGTGAGTTTTTAGGGAAAACAAAATAACTAATGGCCTGTTTGGATAACTACATTTCATTTGAAATGCTGGATTTGAGTCAAATTTGCTGTTTGGATAGATAAAGAATTTGGATTTGGATTTGGCTCAAATCCTAACTATTTAAAAATGTTGCCTACATCTAAGAATTTGAAATAACAAATTAATTGATGTCATTTGAAATTACAATTAACCAAAATTTACAACAGCTAATCACACTCTCCTCTCTCCCTCTTCCTCCCCGACTCTCTCTCTCATCTCTTTCTATCTCTGTCTCTCTCTCGATCTACTTTCTCTTCCATCCCTCTCTCCACTATTTCAATTCAATTCCTCCATCTCGATAAGGTATGCTATATGTAATAAACTCCGCCATCTGGTATGGGTTTGGAGGTGACGCGCTGATGAATTCCGGCAAGTTGCGTGACATCAATATATGTATAATGGCGACGAATGCGTGTATATATTATGTGTAGGTAAGTGTATTTTGGGTTTGAATGTATGTAAATATGTATACAGGAGTGTGATTGTGTTGTTGAGAAAGAGGAAGACAGGAGAGAAAGAGATTTAGAGAGAGATTGAGCGAGAGAGAAATTTACGAAGATGGTGATGCTGTAGACTCTACAATTGTTAGAGTGTTTTTTTGTTTTGTTTAAATTTTGATTATTTTTTTGATAACAAAAAATTAAAAATATAATAATTGGATAAAATTAAGTGGTAATTTTTAAATTAAATATAAAAGTTTATAAAGATTATATGGTGGGATAAAAATTGATGGTCTATAATTAGATAATTTAAAAAAGAAATAAAATTGTATCATTAAAATTTTGTTGATATTTAAGTTACTTTTTCAAATGAAATTTTATTGATTACCAAACAAGGTTCGAATTTCAATTTCAGTATTTGAAATTCTATTAATTCCCAAACAATATGCTGGAATTTGAAGTTCTGGAATTGAATTCTAGTAATTGGATTTCCATATTTGAAATGAAATGCACCTATCCAAACGCAGTCTAAAAGAGTTTATCAATATTTCTAAAATTTGCCAATTCAAGTGTCAAAAATGCCCTCCTCCAATAATAATTTACAAACATTGAAATTAATATGAAACCTACTTTTTGGTAATTTCATAATTCTATTTTTTTGTTTTAAAACCATTCTAAATTAGCTTTGTAAATTAGAAATAAATAGATAATATTTCAAAAAAAAATCTCAATAATATTTTTAAATTGCAGAGAATGAAAATGGTTATCTCCCCATATTTTTTAAAATACTTTTAGGATAAAAAATGAATTAAATACGAATTTTGCAAGTTTTGACTTTTGATCCTTTAAATGCAACACAATGTTAAAATCATTTTAAAATAACTAAAAACACAAAATAATACTTCCAATAATTTTAAAAAATAAATAATTTTATAAAGAAGATAACAAAAGATTTCGTGATTTGTACTAACTCCGATGATTTTATTCAGTTAATCTAGATCGTATCTCGTTATAGGAAGTAGAACTTTTACTACGTTTTTGTTAAAATCTCATACAATCTAGCCTTTTTATTTTTTTCATTATTTTTTTCCAACACTAAAATGAGTGTTTATTAACATCCGTACGGTTCGATCGTCGTAAAAATCATTCAAAAAAAATTCAGTGAATCTGGATCGTGTCTCGTTATAGGATGTAGCATTTTACTACGTTTTTGTTAAAATCTCGTACAACTCGGCCATTTTATTTTTCGATTATTTTTTCCAACACTAAAATGAGTGTTTATTAACATCCGTACAGTTCGATCGTCGAAAAAATTATTCAGTGAATCTGGATCGTGTCTCGTTATAGGATGTAGCATTTTCACTACATTTTTGTTAAAATCTCGTACAATCCGGCATTTTTATTTTTTGATTATTTTTTTCCCAACACTAAAATGAGTGTTTATTAACATCCGTACGGTTCGATCGTCGAAAAAATTATTCAAGAAAATTATTCAGTGAATCTGGATCGTGTCTCGTTATAGGATGTAGCATTTTCACTACGTTTTTGTTAAAATCTCGTACAACCCTTCATTTTTATTTTTTGATTATTTTTTTCCAACACTAAAATGAGTGTTATTAACATCCGTATGGTTCGATCGTCAAAAAAATCATTCAGTAAATCTGGATCGTGTCTCGTTATAGGAAGTGACACTTTCACTATGTTTTTTTTTTTAAAATATGGTACAACCCGGCCTTTTTATTTTTTGATTATTTTTTTTCAACACTAAAATGAGTGTTTATTAACATCCGTACGGTTCGATTGTTGAAAAAATCATTCAAAAAAATTATTCAGTGAATCTGGATCGTGTCTCGTTATAGGAAGTAAAACTTTTACTACGTTTCTGTTAAAATCTGGTACAACCCGACCTTTTTATTTTTTGATTATTTTTTTACAATACTGAAATGAGTGTTTATTAACATCCGTACAGTTCGATCGTGGAAGAAATCATTCAAAAAAATTACTTAGTGAACCCCGATGTTAATATCCAATGATTTTAGTGATGTGCACAAAATGTTAGAAATTTTTAAATTTACCTTACATGATTATATAATATAAACCTCCAAATATTAGAAAATTTTAAATTTATTATATATATTTTTTAATAGAATGCTGGTTAATATAATATGTCATAAATGAAAGTTATTTTATTAAAAAATTTATCTTCGTTTCCCTCTTCTCCAGAGCAACTCCAATGCTCTTCCCTTTCCTTAACCCCTAAAATAGGGATTATTAAAAATATAGGTAATGAAAATTATGTTTCACTCCAATCATATACCCTATATTCATACCCTATATTTTAAAAGTAATTTTTACTGTAGTTTTTTGAAATTTAATTTTTGAACATTCTTATAAATTAACCAATGAGGTGGAGGATAGATGAGGTGGAGGATATAGGGGATCTAATTTTGATCCCTCAAATAAGGGGTTATATTTTCTCTCCCCTAAAAAATAAAGGGAATGAGGGGTAGGGTTGGAGCTTTATTTTTAAACTAAAATCCCTATATTTGTCCACCTAGACACATTATAGGTAAGGAATATGTATGGTTGGAGTTGCTCTTACCTTCTTCATTTCATCGACCAAACCAAATTTTCTTGAAAATTTTACTAAACCTAAATTCCCCCGAACCAAATTTTTTGTTTCCCTCCATCACATATGTTGATAATTAAAGTCAAATTTTATCAATATCCAAAATTTTCCCCCAACCCAAAATTTTGAGTGTTTCATTTCCCCCTTCTATGCCTTATCCCCCCAAACTTTCACCTTCTCCACAAGTCCACATATTCTAAATTTTACATCTGATGCAGCAACAACATCAATTATAAATGGTGCTTCTATCACCGTCGCCGCCGCCGCTATGTCAATCCCCTGTTATTCTTCTTCTTCTCTTTCTCTTGCTCATCGGCCGCCGCCAGTTCTCTCATCTCCATCGCGTGTTTCTAGATTGCGTAAGGCTTCGATTTCGATTGGTTCAAATAATTCTAAGCTTCTTCATCTCCTTTGTAAATCTTCTTCTCATGTGAGTTTTGCATATCCTTAATTTTTTTTTACTTTAATTTTATTTTATGAAATGATTAAATTAATTATTGAGCTGAAATCAGTTGCTTTAAGTTGATTTATTTGTATGTTAAGGGCAAGTCTTGAATTAAGATTTCACCATCTTAGCTCATTAACTAACCTTAACTATCTCCCTGTATAATTAAAGGCTGGTATTGTGAATGTGGTATGTGATTTAGGGCTTCTATTTGTTTCGTAGGGGCCTTTAGTTTCATGTATTGGTCCACTATTTTCTACTTTCTTTTTAATTTTTGTTCAATTAAAGATGTGGTTGGTCAGAAGTTTGTTAATTGTGGTAACTACTGCTTATTCTTATAGAAACTTTGGACCTGGAACACGTTCTTCAAATGGTTCATGATGAAACCGCTTTCAGGTTTGCATATCCACTGTTGTTATCTATGTTTTGAATTAATTGCTTGGAAAAAAAACACCAAAGAACTTACTAAGATAATGTGTAATACACCTTTACTTGTTGAATACCAAGGAGCTGAGGATGTTTTGTGGGTGAGAGAACAGAATGTGTCTCCCTTCTCTTGGTATGTTATTTGTATTATATATCTAGGTATATATTTTATGTAAACAAAATAAATTAAGTTTTTACTTGTTGTCAACTAGATATACAGATGCATCTGATCTACTAGCTTAGCAATAATAATGTTGTCGTCTAATTATCTGTGCATGAACGAGTTACGTTTCTGTAGTACGGAATGTTCAAATCTGGCAAGATGAAATTCACTACGTGATGTGTGACTTTCCATGCTAATCCAATACGACCAAGTGCTAGTAGTAAGATAGCATCTTTAATTTGAATACAGTGCTTCCATAGTACTAGACTTCATGTATCTATTGATTTTTAAATGTACTTAAAATCTTAAAAATAATCATTATACCGAATACAAATAATATTCTAATTTTTGTACTTTTAACCCTTGAGGAGGAGAGTTGTAATATCAACTGTACGTGGATATGCAATACAACATCAATTGTACAGTCATTTTTTGTATTCCGTGAATATGCAGAGAGATACTATTCAGGCTGCATCAAATTTTGCGCAAAGGAACCAAATACCTGTTCGCCTACAAGAGCAGATGGTTGCACACTTGTGCTTGAAGTATAGAGCTAACTCGGAAGGGCTCCAGCAACAAGAAATTATTGATGTGCTTCCCAAAGCGATCCAATCAAGTATTTCAAATTTTCTGTTCTATTCTCTTGTTAATGAAGTGTATTTGTTCAGGGGAATTTCAAATGACTTGCTCTTTCAAGTGGTAATTACTGGATCTTTCTCATGTTCATCTGTGTGTCTTTAGGGAGGAGCTCTAATGTCATTTCTGATATTCTCTTCTCTCCCACAACACACACCAAATAGATATTCTATCAAGTATCACCTTCAGTTTGTGTTGAATCACGATCATGTACTCCAAATATAAGCTAAGTTTAATGGCTTTTTTAACTTTATTATAGCTGGACTTTCATTGCAATATACTACAGATCACTTGTGCTCTTTATGATTTTATTCCTTTCACGAGATTGGTTAGAACAATTAATTAACTTTTGTTATATATGTTAATTGGCAGCCCAAAGGGGCAGCTGTTAACAATTACGTAATACATGTAATTAAGCACATGTAACTTATGTTATGTACTTTCTTGCATTCCACATGGGAGTAACGATACTCCCTCCGTCCCATCCATTAGTTAATATATGGGTTCGGGCACGGAGACCAAGGAAATATATAAAGAAAAGGGTGAAAAGTGAGAAAATTTAGTAAAGTGATGGGACCCATAAATATATAATGTATAAAGTGGATATAGTGGAGGAGAAAAGTGATTAAAGTGGTGGGACCCATAAATATATAATGTATAAAGTGGGTATAGTGGAGGAAAGTAGTGGATGTAGTTGATTTTTATATATATAAAACTTTACTATTTTAGGAAAGTTTTGAAATGTGAAGAATTGGATGGGACATTCCAAAAAGGAAAGTGTGAAGAAATGGATGGGACAGAGGGAGTACAAGGTATAACTGACTGTCCGATATGTATACTTTGGATCAGGGGGGCAGACATTGTTTGGGCTGATTCTGTTGGAATTTTTTCCAAGGTTGGAGGAGTGGTCAGATAAATACAGTGCAGTCTTCAAACCATGTACCTACTTGGCTTTTTTGTCGACTACTCTGATCATTTGAATCATTAAAAATATCATATTAGATTGAATTTTAGAAGACCAAACTGCATTGTTAAACTTTTATGTACATTCTAATGCAAAGTTTGGTCGTGTTGGTATGGTTGTAATGGATTAGTTTGGCTAGAATTTACTTTTGTTAAGTAGTTGGTTGGTTGGTAGTGATATTGGTTGTGGTAATGAAATGAATCAATTGTTTGGATTTTGTTTTGTATTGGTTGTTGATCAAATAGTGTAGCCTTGTTTTGTTTATAGATACAAAAACATTGTCTAATGTACATGTAGACAATGCCAAAGCTGCAAAAAACATCGTGTGCTTCTAACAAAAATAACACTGTTATAAACCAAACCATTGTCAAAATAAAATTCATACAATGGAATGAGTAAGAGAACATAAATGAACAACACACTTGAATATAAACCCGATATACCAAAGTAACTTAGACAACATAAATGAACAAAAAAACATTGACTAAACTTAGTACATGCACATCTTAACTGGCATAAAAACCATTGTGAAACTTAAACCAAAACAAGCATCTGGTTGGCTAAAAACACTTGTGCATTTTGTTTATAACAACACTTTTGAAGCTACAAAACGTTGTACAAAAAGTATGAAGACAACGAATTGTATCACATGTAAATGTTGTGTGATTGTTGGTTTCGCGTGCCACTGATTCAGCAAAACAGTTGTGCACATTAAACTCTAACAACACTTTTGAAGCTACAAAACATTGTACAAAAAGTATGAAGACAATGAATTGTATCACATGTAATTGTTATGTGAATGTTGGCTTCGCGTGCCTCTGATTCAGCAAAACAGTTGTGCACATTAAAATCTAACAACATTCAAAGTTTACCAAACCGTTGTAATATCACCATAAGAACAACGTTTTTTTTACCAGATTCGTTGTGGTTTCCTGGTGTGATACAACGCTTTATGAGCATGGTGTGTTATTGTTACGGATATCAACGATTTGTGTACCATTGTCTGAGGTTAGTATGAGACAGCCACTCAATAGTCAATGCCAATCCAAGATATCAGACAACAGGCAAAAACCATTGTATACTTCAATTTTCCTTGTAGTGAAAATACTTGGCTGAACAAAAATAGTGTGAACCATTTATCAGGATGTGGTCTTTTCTCCAAGGTTTGTTTAATTCATTGGAAGATTATGTCATCAATCATTTCATACTCTCCGCACAGAGCCACAAGAACAACTTAGTTTTACAACTTAGTTTTAGGATATCAATTTTAATATATTTTAGTTCCGATATAATTGTTTTTTATTAAAAAAGAAAATTATATTTTTCAGTAGCTAGGTACATTAACTTTTTTCATGTTCAAAAGCCTATGTTCATTGTATTAAAAATAAAGATTTATTTTATTAGAATAAAAATATTAATAACATTTAAAAATTAATAAAATTGTGAATATTAGAAAAAAAATTGTGAATTAATATAATTAAAAATATTAAAAAAAATCAATGTATATCACGGTTTATAAGCCAGTATTTATAAGTTGGATACTTAATAAAGTATAATGAAATTGAATATATAATTTAAAAAAAATAATGAATTTAAATGGGATATCACTTACTCCCTCTACCTCTGATTCTTTTTTTCTTTTCGTATTTTGACTTTTTACAATATTTATTATAAGCGGTTGATTACTAATTTAAGCATAATTTATAAGACAAAATATAGTTATGAGTGATTTAATTTAATTCATATTTGTGAATATTTTAATACAATAAAATTTTTATATTTAATACTAATACGAGATATTAACAATTAAAAGTGTACATTAACAACAGGAAAAGTAATAAGAGATGGAGGGAGTACCTTATTCCTATCACTTATAAAATAAAAGTAACAGTCATGTCAACTTTAAACATTTTATTAAAGTGTAAAACAATTACTTTAAAATTTAATTTTCTCAATTTTTCAAAAATAAATTTATAGCATTTACATTTTTATTCAAAATACAAAAAATCGAGTATATAGAATAGAAATTGAGGACAATGTCTAAAAAAAATCTACACCATAATTAAAATATGTAAACAAATAGATATTGAAATTATTAATAGAACTTGTTTATGAAATAAATTTTAGTTTCTATGATAAATTATTAGAGTGTTTTTAAAAAATTCTTAAGGTCGGAATATTTTTTCTTTAAAGTATTGTATTTTTTAAATTTATTTTTGCAAAAATATTGATTCTCAAAATTTTTCTTGCAAAAATACAATTTTCAACTTTGCAATCATATTTGCAAATGATCTCAATCAAAATAAATTATTAAAAGTAAATTTAAAATTTTGTAATAATTGAAATCATTTTTAATTGAATAATAGATTGCTTAAATCAAACGCAATCTAACCAAAATTAACCCAAATGCGATCAAAATCAATTTTAAATATTCTTTCCAAAAAATGTAAAAATAAACATATATTTACTTTGATTACAAACCTTATTTTTACAAATATTTTTCAAAAATAGTAAAATTACAAAAAGAAATTAAAAAATTAATATTTTTGATAACTTCTCAAATTATTAATCCAACTCTCCCAAGTCCCACACTCTTCCACGGAAAAAATATATTACTTTTTACCCTTGTTCTTTAGAAACATACTAGCTTATAACCCGTGCGATGCACAGATTTTTTTTATATGAAATAAATTTATTTTATGTTACAATTATATTTTTATATAATTATTATTTTTAATAGTTATTTTAATTTGAATTTAAATAATATATAACAATTTAATTAATGTATGCATGGTTTAAAACTTATATTATGAAATTTTAAATTGAATACGTTGTTGACGAAATTCGAATCTTGAATACTTTGTAAATTAACTTAATCATATAAAATATTTAATCATTAAATCTAATGGTTATATTTTTTTGCTAAAAATCTAACGATAATTATTCGTTTTATACCGATTTCTATTACATAATTTTATTAGTGATTGAAGATGCAAGTATGTTTTAAATTAAAAGGTAACATGTTTTAATTATAAAAGAAATATTAATGATTGGAAGATTACGATTGCAAATTATATTTTAAATTAAAAGGTAACGTGTTTTAATTAGAAAAGTGTTACCCAGTAATTAACAATTGTAGAGGGGGTTGAATACAATTGTATAAGATTTCGACTTAAACAGAAATGATAACACAAGTATGAATGAATAACAGCTTTATTAACTCTGATATAAAACTGTTACAAACTCTCTCAAGAAATACTAATGTTCTTGAGAGCTGCTTGGTTACAAAATTACTCGTGTATGCCATTACAATCATGTAAAACCTAAACTGTGTTTATATAAAGTACACATCTGCACTATCAATTACAAGATACACTAAATCAATTACATACGACTCTTAATACATATCTTGTATGATAGCTGCCTTCCTATAATTAAGGAACCGACATATCAATCTCCCTTGATCTCTGGATTGATAAAAATCCTCATGTAATCCTGATCAGCTTCCAATCTTGATAGCAACATAATACTGACATCGTATTACTGATGACGTCAGCATCAGTATCTGATCAGTAGCAGTCCAGATCCTGACATCACTTGAATCAATATATAACAATCTCCCCCAATTTGTTCTTTGTGAAATAAAGCACAAATTTCTTGATTCAATGATGTCAAAAACTCAAAACAAAATGTACTAAAAATCACTAGGCTTGGTTCAGAAATTCTCTCAAAGAAATTACTCATCTCCAAGAAACTTGACAGTAACTCTTCTTCTTTACCTTCGAGAATTTTAACCAGTCTTTTCTTCAGATTCTTGAGTTCTTCATCTTCCTCATTAATCTGATAAATACCTGCCCTGAGATTTTGAATTGAGCTTCTTGGTAAATCTAACTCTCCCAACAGTAGATAAACAATCTCTTCCCCATCAGGATTTAAAGATAATTGTTCTTGACCAAACATTACTTCTTTAACAACAAAATTTCTTTGCATTTCAACTTCTTGACCTACTTTATTCAAGTACATGGGAGTATAATTACCATCATACCTTGATCCTCCATCTAAATATCTCTATCTGATTGTTCTGAGAATCATGCTACACCAGTTATTGTAAACCTCAGCTTCCTTATCATGAATGCTTTTACTCTTAAGCAGGTAAAGAACATATTTCAGTTCTTTTGTTGATTTGCATAACACCTCATGAATAGTTAGCTTCTTGACACTCTTGTCTTTCATGAAATACAATAACTTTTCTATCTTCTTAGAACCAGCATGACAATCAGCAACAATTGCAATAGCTTCTAGTTTCCATAAATCATCAGTAGTTAATTTATCACCAATCTTGTTAACCAGAACATGCTGATCTGTCTGAGCTGTAGACACAAATTCTGATTCCCGAGACCCAATAGCTCCTCTTGTGTTAGGTTCCAATCCCTTCAATTCAGATTGCATTTTTGTCCATAGTGATGGAGACTTATCAGTCTTAGAAGATTTAACTTCATGAATTATAGGAGGTTTGAAAATTATTCCACCAGACCTAAAAATAGCTGGTCCAGTATAATTCATCTCATCAATCTTCTTCCATTTGTCTTCTTTCTTTTTGAAATATGGTCCATCAGATTTTTCCTCATTAGGTTGTTTGTTGATATCATACCACAACTTCTTATCAGAATTAAAAACATTTCTCCAGTACCTCTCACTTTCACTGTAAGCAACATTTCTTCCTTCTTCCCTGATTTTCTTTATCTCTTCAAATTTTCTGAATCTTTCTTGATCTATCTTCAAATTCATTTCATCAACTTCCAAATTATGAAATTCAACCATAATAGTAAGAATCATAACTTCAAGTTCTTTCAAGATTTCAGCTTCATCAGGATCAGGAATTGCAGCTTGAGTAGTTCCAATAGCCATATTCTGTACTTTCACAGCAACTTTACTTTTTCTAGCTATCAGTGGATTTTCCTCTTCAATTTCTTCAGATACATTGAATATGTTGTCTGGAGCCATTTCAAGAAATAGTGGAGTTTTCTTCTTTTTAACTTTCTGAGGATCTTCAGTTATCTCCTCTATTGTGATTCCACTAGACCTCGTCTGTCTTGAACTTCCCTGAACAGGTTTTCTTCCTCTGCCTCTACCTCCTCTGCCTCTTCCTCTACCTGCAGCAGGAGTTTCTTTCTGCTTAGAAATTTCCTTAAGAATCCTCTTCTGTTCTTCTAAAATCTCTTCAGTGCTCATGTCAGGATTCTCTTCAGAGGTCAAAGCAAGTGCCTTCCTAGCATGATATATATTGTTGAACTTTGATGTCATTATGAAATACAATCTCACTTTCACCTACCTTAGAAGTAATTCTCTTGAAGAGAAATGGAGCATCTTGTTTCTTAGTAATAAACAAATCTTCATCTTCTTCAGGAATTGTTGGAAGTGTTTGATTTTGACCAGGTGCTAAGAATTGTTCTTCCGTCAGGACTTGAGATTACACCATTATCCTTACTGTTCTCTTTCCAGATCTAGAAACATGAGTTAACTGCTTGGTTTGAGTGTTAGACTAACTTCTCCTTGATACCAATGCAACATCAGAGATTCATGCTCTATGTGTCTGAGCACCACCATCATTTCCAGAAGTATCATCATCCTTTCTTACAACTAGATCAGGTGTGAATTTTGTTTTGACTACCTTCTCCCCATTTTTGACATCAGTAGGATCAGTCAATAAAGATAAGATAAGTTGGAGAGAGTCTTGAACAGTAGTCATCTTAGATTCCAAAGCATCCATTCTTGAATCCATCTTTTTCTCAAGTGCCTTAATATCCTTGCTAAGATTAATTATGAGCTTGAGCAGAAGTAGCGGCCAAAGATATAGTATTTTGGATATCAGCTCTAACTGTAGCATTATCAACTTTGACAGAATCAATCTCATCCTTCAATCCCTTTTCCAGAATAGTAGTAGTCTTCAGATGATCTTTGAGATCAGGACTAGACATCATAGAAGCTATATGCTTGGAATGAAAGAGAGCATTATTGAAATTTATTGCAGCAGTGGATATCTCCTTAGAGCCTGAATGTGTTCAGGAATAATATGAATGCATTCTCCCCTGGTCTCAGCTTGAGTAGTTTTAGATTTACCCACAGATTTCATAAACTTGCTTAAAGATCCATGAGTAGACCCTAGACTTGCTTTCATGACTGCCTTTAGCTGAGCTGCATCAGGCTCATCATCAGCATCATCATCATCTGAGCTATCATTAGTATCAGGAATTTTATCATCCATATTATCATCAGGATTCATGACACCTTTCAACTTTAAATCAACAACAGATGATGCTGGTAAATCCTGAGAACCTGCATTGTGAATAGAGACAGTTCCTACATCTCTCTATTTTTCTAAAGTGATCTTATCACTTCTCATAAGATTACCTAAGTTAGTTTCAATAGTAACTGCTACCTCAATAGAAGTTTGAAACTTCTCACTCTTTTCTACCCCTCCTTTTGCCAGTACAGGAGACTGCCTCTCTTCACTCTTCTTTTTCTCTAATTGTTCACTCTCATTCTCACAAGAAAGGTTCTGGCTCAACAAATTTGAAGAAATAAGAGGTGTCTGCGAGGAGTTGACTTTAGTTATACAAATAGAGGTATCCCTTGTATCAGGTCTATCTGTAATCATGCTTTCAGTAGTAAAAGAAGTAGAGATAGGAGTGTTACCTGATGAAGTAAAAATGGATTCCACTGGTCTTGAAGAAATTGGTTCAATGAGCAGTGGAATATTTGGATCAGAAATGCTTTCATCAGGATTAACATCTGCAACTGGAGAATGACTTGCATCAGTATTTGCTACTAGTGGTTCTTGTGTAGTCTGAGGTTGTGAAGCTGCTTCAACACTTTGAGTCAAAGGTTCTTGTGTGCTTCCCTCAAATGCAGTGTCTTTAAGTAATGCATCACATTCAGCAATGTGCAATTCATAAGCAGCTTTATCTGTCAGACTTTGAGCTAAGTTAATTTCAATTTCAGGAATCCCTTGAGCAGTGTCAAGAAACTCCTGTGCTGATGTGATCTTGCCTACTTCTTCACTTTGAGAAGATGGTTCTTGTGTGGCAGGAATGTTCTGGTCTTCACTTTCCCTTTGAGAAAGTGGTTCTTGTGGGACCATTCCTTGAGAAATGTCTGCATCCACACTTTGAGTGGATGGTTCTTGTGTGACTGGATCCTCAGTAGCTGCTAAACTCTTTTGAAGTTCAGGTTCTTGTGGGCTTGATCCTTTCAGAGGTGAAGTGATCCTCTGTTTCTTCTGTCTTTGAAAGACTCTTGCTTTAGCATGTTTCTTTTGAAGTGGTGTTGGTTCTAAACCAAGCTGAGCAGCAATCTCATTCACTTTCTCCATTGACATTTCAACTATTCTTCTTTTTGGAGAAGCAAGCACTGGAGAATCAGAAATCTCAATAGTCTTCATAGGTGAAGTATCAGGAGTGGAGATGTCAGGTGTAATAGTTGTGTCAGGAACTGATGATCCATCAGGATTAGTAGAGACATCAGGAATACTCTCTATATCATCAATAAGATTCTGTATCTCCATAGGAATAAAGTATTTGCTCTTATTGATTATCCTTCTTCTTTTCTTTGGTTTTTCAGAGACAACCAAATCTTCAGTATCAACAGTAACAACTACCTTTTTCTTCAACACAACTGATAGAGGCAATTTGTCATCACCAGTATCAGAATCAGAATCCACCTGTTGACAAAATTTTCTCTTCTTTCCTGTTTCTTTAGACACTCATGTTTCAATCAAAGACTCATAAATCTTAAGAACAGGTTTCTCCAAAACCAGGACCCCTTGTGACTCCATTTGAGTGAGGGTTGGAGTGGAGAAATCCTTTGATCCTGATTGCCTTCCAGACACTTCAGATCTAGCTAATTTCTTTGATTTTTCAACTGATGCCTTTTGTGAGACACCGGAGGTGGTTAACTGTTTGGATGAGTGTTTGGGTTGTGTGCTTTGGTCAGAAACAGGATGTGTGGAGTCCTGTCTCACAGCACCAGAAATAGGTCCAAGACCATCAGTAATTGATCCATAATGAGTAGGCTTTCTCTTTGTCAGAAGAAGCATGACCTCATTAGGAATGAAAGCATTGCCTTCAAAACCATTTATCTTATCACATTTATTCAGGGCTTTGACATTATTTTCAGAAATTTTAAAAATAGGCAAAATTGTATCATTTTCAAATTCAACATTGGGACATAAGTGAGAGAATATCAATTGAAAGAATCTAATAAAATAGACATAACCACATTTATCTGTTTTTCTAGCACTTAATGCTTTCAGAATGAAGGATCCATAATAAAATAAAGTTTCATGGATTAGAGAATACCCAATGTGAACAGAAGTAGAAGGTAGTGCATCAAAGTTGGAAACTTTGTTCAGAAAGCATCTATTGATTTAATCAAAGAAGAAGTTCCATTCTTTCCTGAGCTTTGTTCTGTACAAATCTCCAAACTTCTTTGGTTGTCCATTGTATCCCAGACTTGTAGCAAATTCCAGAAGAGTAGCATCAGAAATATTTGCTTGGGATTTACCATTGAGAGATGGTAATTGTAGAGCTTCAACGACAACTTCTAGAGTTACATGATATGTAACACCATTATATTCAAAGGTTAGGTTAGGCTTTCCTGAAGGTGCACATTGGCCAAAGACAGCAGTAGTCCAAACCTGCATAACACATTTGAAAGAAACTTTGGAAGGTTGTGTTAAAGCATAATTGATTGGACTTGTGGCCAAGAAATCCTGAATGATGTGAAAATCATTCGACAATTCCTGATGTTCAAGAACAACAACATAGTTGTTAGGAGCAAAAGTGACGTCATTAATAACAACCTTACCGTTTATGAATGGTGAAGACTCCATTATCGTTTAGAAAGTGTGGGAATTTGAGATTTTGAAAATTAGGGTTTATCACTACTAAAAAAATGCTGATAGACATCGGTTTCTGGCCGATGTCTTTGAAAAATCTTGACTGATGTCTTTGTCGGTGATGTCTAAAGTCGAAAGTTTAGACATCGGTTTCTGGCCGATGTCTAGTAGCATATAACACATCAGTTTTAAATATATTCCTGATGTTTATGTACTGTCTTCTTGGGTTAACTGCATGAGGTTAACTTTTTAATTGTTATATTACAGGTCTTAAATGTTATTTAACATATAGCAAATGATAAGTGGATTTTATATCCACTTGGAGCGTTCCATATCGGCTTAAATTGATTTATTTGGCCTCAAGTTTGTTGTATTTTTAATGTGTTTCATGTAGTTGCGCAGGTTTTTAAATCGTTGAGTATGGTAGGAGATTTGAGTTGACTTTGGTGTGGATTTAGAGTTTTTTTTTATGAAAAAGGAAGTCTTCCACATAATTCTTGGGAGGTTTGGAGTCAAGGAAATGAAGTATGGAAGCTTTGGGGAAAAGAACGGAAGGAAACGAAGGAAATAGCAAGAAGAAAAACTGCCAACAGAATTGGAGCTAGGCCGCAGCCCAGATAGCTAGGCCGCAGCCTAGCATGGCCGCTGTCCATGATGAAAATTTCACTAAAAACCCTCCATAACTTTCCTGTTTTGAATCTGTTTGGTATTTTTGGACTTTTCTTGTTGGATAAGACTTCGAGGGCCTATAAATATACATTATATCATTGTAATTCATATCATATCTTAGAAGCACAAGGGAGAAAAGCAGAGAAGGATTCAATAACGCTCGTGACAAGCAATGGATCTAGATCTACTTCATCTTTTGTATGCTTTTCTTAGGCATACTTTGGATTCCAGTTTTCGGATTTGTTTTCTAAACTCATACTCTATTATTATTATTATATTCATTCAGTCTTTGTTTTACATCATGTTTTCACTTGATCCCATTATGACGAACGGTTCGATTATGAACTAATCGTTGTCATGGGATTCTAACGGATTTATCTATGTAGCTTAGTAGTTTGATTGCTTTAAAGATTTGTGTGTGATGAATTCTTGATATCCTCGTATGGTTAATCTTAATGGTTTTAGATGCGTAGCTACCATCTAAATTGAATTGTTAATCTCTTGCGAAATGAGAGTGGATCTTGAGATTTAGAACTTGCCATGCTAGCATAGGATAGGTTGATGTATGTTTGACATCATGATTTGTAGCGTAAATTGAGAAATATTATGCTGCCCTATGTGATCTTAATGGGTTATGTTTTCAAATCTTATAGAGATATATGGTCTAAACATAATTGGTGTCTACCCATCTTCTATCTCTTTTGTGGATGTATGAGTAGTTTGGTATTCGTATACTGAGAAGTAGCCTATACTTATTTCGTGTTGTCTGATCAGATATCATAACTATCACATACTTTGATTAAAGGCATCAACTCTAAGTGAAGTATTTAATGAAGTTAGGATCCCATGTTTTTATTCCCATAAGTAATTCGATTCAAATTCTCATTAGTTAATTAATTCTTAGTTTGTTAATTTGCTTTTTAGTTAAATTTAGTTAATCAAAACTCAATCTTGTTAATTGTTAAATTTAGTTTGTTGGAGCGTTCCATATCGGCTTAAATTGATTGACTTGGTCTCAAGTTTGTTGTATTTTTGATGTGTTTTGTGTAGTTGTGCAGGGTTGTAGTTATTGGTTAGTGTTGGTGTTTCTAATCGATTAGAGTGGAATTAAGCATTGGAATGAAGATTGGACACTTGTGTTATGCTACCAAGGAGTTACAAGTGTCATGGTATTGAAGATGTTAGCTAATGCAAAAGAAACAGATGAGAAAGGAGCAAATTTGTGTAAAATTCGGATTTTCTGGATTGGTTGCGCAGTTTTCACTGTTTTGGCCATATCTGGAGTTCTAGAAGTCCGTTTTCAGTGATCTTATAGCTCACGCGAAGCCTGGGAGATTTTTTACAACTTTGGACAGTTCGTCCACGTGTAGGCTGCACATGGTGGGCGCAGGAAGCGCGACAAACAGACTGCTGGGCGCAGGTTGCGCGCGGAAAATCCTGAAAATTACTGTTTTGGCCATATCTTGAGTTCTACAAGTCCGTTTTGGACGATCTTACTGTCCACGCGAAGATAACAGAATTCTCTTTCATTCTAAAGTGGTTCAGATGTCCAATTACGACTGGAACGGCCCAGAAATATTGAAGAAAAGTCAGCTACGAATTTTCCTTCAAAACCGAATCAGTTTAGGAAACGTATTGTGTGCCAAACTGGAGAAATTCAACTTTGACAAGGAAATTGCTATAATTCCTACTTCTAATAAGTGTGGTAATTGCTCTGGGTGGCTAGAACATTCCAGAATCAGATCTACACATGGAATTTGCAATTCTATTCTCATTCAAGAACGGAAATTGCCATACTTCTATTCCAACTCTAAAATGGCAATTGCTTGATGGAGAGGCAAATTGAGGCTATAAATACACATCTTGGGGGACAGAAAAAAACACACATCATTACATATCAATTACTTAGGTTTATTTGTATCTTTTCATACTTTGTTTTTATCATGGTTTCATCAGATCCCATGATGACGAGAGGTTCGATTATGAACTAATCGTTGTCATGGGATTCTAACAGATTTATTTATGGAGCTTTAGTATATTGATGCTTTAAAGATCTGTGTGTGATGTATATTTGATATCCTTATATGGTTATTCTTAATGCTTTTAGATGCGTAGCTAACATCTAAATTGAATTGTTAATCTCTTGCGAAACGAGAGTGGATCTTGAGATTTAGAACTTGCCATGCTAGCATAGGTTCATGATTGTTTATCAACATGATTCGTAGTATGAGATGAAAATACTTATATTGCCCTGTGTGATCTTTATGGATAACTTG
Source organism: Saposhnikovia divaricata (assembly GCA_036435485.1). Lineage (NCBI taxonomy): Eukaryota > Viridiplantae > Streptophyta > Magnoliopsida > Apiales > Apiaceae > Saposhnikovia > Saposhnikovia divaricata. Next base: position 48,076,804 of record CM071595.1, on the reverse strand, counting down.
TTCTTCAACCGTTATATTTTCAAAATCTATAGACATATAGGGTCTAAGCATAATTGGTGTCTATTCATCTTCTATCTCTTTTGTGGATGTATGTTTAGTTTGGTATTCGTATACTGAGAAGTAGCGTACTTGTTTCGTGTTGTCCGATCAGATATCATAACCATTGCATATAGTAATTAAAGGCGTTAGATCTAAGCGAAGTATTTAATGAAGTTAGGATCCCATGTTACTCTTGTAGAAGTAATTCGATTCCAATTCTTGTTAGTTAATTAATTCTTAGTTTGTTAATTTGTTTCCTAGTTAATTTAGATAATTACAAACCCAATTTGTTACTTGTCTAAGCAATTGAAATTGATCATACATTGTTGCTTGAGCATATTTGCATAGAAATAGCCAGTCTCTGTGGGAACGAACTTAATTTATCGAATATTACTTGTGACCACGTGCACTTGCGTGATTTTGTGTTAACAATTGTCTTAGTAGTGAATAAAAACCATACATTGTTGCATAAGTGCATTAACTGAATTGAAACCTAAACCAGATCTCTGTGGGAACGAACTTGACTTAAATCTATATTACTTATGACCACGTACGCTTGCGTGTATTAGTGCAAAAAAGTTTTTGGCACCGCTGCCGGGGATCATCGATGTTTTATTTTTAGTTTATGTGCTTATCATCAATGGTCATTAAAGTTTACTGACTCGGATTAGTTACTTACCTATCTTGTTTAGTTCGGTGTGTTTCAGGTACTTGAGAGTTTGAAAATGGCAGGCGATGAGTTGCCATGGTGGGCATATTCGAGGACATCCATGCCTCAGCAATGTTTGGGCGTTCATGAGACCTCACAATATTGTTACTACGAAGAAGTTGATCCATATGTCACTTATGAGGAACAACCATATTTTCAATACCATCCTCAACAGTACCAGCAAGATGTTCTAAATATGTCATATTTCTTTGGTAGTGAAGAGTTTCAACATCAACAACCTACTCCTACTTTTCAGTCAGATGAGGTTGATGTTGTGGAGGAGATTAGGATGCTTGCAAAGAGTAATGAGGAGTCTATCAAATCTTTGGAGACACTAGTTGCTCAAGTTTTGAGTGCCTTGGAACAGGAGAAACAACAATTCATACTAGAGGCAATTCCAGAAAATAACGGTGACTTGGAGCAAGGTACTGCATGCATAATTGAGGAAGACAAATTCCAAGGTGAGGTGAGCGTTCACAAGCCATGTGAGGAATTTGATCATGCTAGTATGGTGGATGATTTGGAAAGGGCACTATTTGGGACAGACACTGGTGAGCTACACAAATTTCAAGAATTTATATGTGCGTACTAAGAGGCTGATGACCATGGGAAAGATGCAGGTCTTCTACTTGTCCCATAGTATAAAGATGGAGGTAGTGCATTAGAGCCAATGGAGGAAGTTCTCTTTGAGGAACCAAAGGCTTCAACAACTTACATTTACCCTCCTCCATTATATATGTTGTTCTACAAATTGACAGATATTGGGTCGACTGGTGGTAGTGTTTTTCGTAGTTCGTTCACAGGGAAGGACTCTCAATATTGATTCCAAGAAAATTATCTCTTATAATCTAGAAGTATGGACCAAGGGGGGTTTTGAGTTGGTTTTGGTGTTTTATCAAACACCTTGCATACAAGAAATAAATTGCTATAGAAATACAACTAAGTTAATGACGATCATCCAATTTACCAACACAATGAGTAAATTAGCAAGATAAGAGATATACTTGACCCAAGGATACAGCAAATCAAACACTTCAACCCAACAAGCAAAATATATCCAACTCTACCTAACCAAGATAATTGGTGAAGCACACAATTACTTATTTCTCTTCTAAAAACACTAATTTAGTGAAGCACATAAATTAGTTCTATTGATACTAGCAACAAATAGTGAAGCACTACCAATTTAACCAAATCAAGGAATCAATCAAATAGAGGTTAGGACAAACCCAAGGATGAGAAGCTCAACCTAGGTATTTGCACCTGAATCTTGAGGATTTAGGTAAACTAAACCTTGTGCTACTATAATGAATGCACTAACAATTACGGATTAGCACAAACAATTAGCAATTGAAATTACAAGAAGAGCAAATTGAAGCAACTTACAATTCTCCAAGCAAAATCATAAACAATAAAACTCAAGTATTCAAGATAGAGTGAAATAGATCTTACTTAAATTGAATGGGTTTAGTACAAGAGATGCTTCCTTGATCCAAATAAGATGTGAAGATAAGATGATTTGTTATGTTGAGATCTAGACAATTAATACACAGCAGGTGTTGCACGACCGTACAGTAGCCCGTGAAAAAGACTGCCCAATCTGCACTACTTAGAACACTCTGCACAGCCTGTTGCACGGACGTGCAGTAGACCGTGTGCAGACAAAATCTTCTAGATTATACAATAAAAACCTCCCGGAAACGCGAGTTTGCATCTTCTAATTTCCCTCTTGAATAATCTTTGCTTTCATGCCCGAAATAAGCCATCTTTTCAACAATTAAGCATGAGGCACTGAAAGATGAAAAACATAATTACAACATTCGGAACTAACAAAAATGCGAGAGAATAAATGACAAAACGTGTATAAAATACACGTTATCAAATCTTCCCCCACTTGAACTTTGCTAGTCCCGGGCAAACTACTCGTAACAACGAGATAATTAAACTAAATTTATTATTCCAAATGAGAAAATGGTTGAACAAAAGCATTTAAACCATCGTTTAAACCCCCAAGTAGCCTTGGAGGACGAGTTTCGTCTCGTGAGGGTTTATAGATGATGTACCCACAAAATCACAAAAGTCACTAACAAACAAGAATTTAACAATACCTACTAATTAAGCTAACTACTACACTCACATGTCTGAACCGTCTACTTGTAACTAATAATGAAACATATAGAGCTATTCACCTTGTCATCCACTATAACGAGCTAACAACCAATTCAAGAATCAAGATAACACACCTTGTGCAAGATGTAACCAAGACATTAAAGATAGAATGAATGCACTTCAATCATGAACACAAGACAAGATTATCACAAAGCATACATGGCTTCGCATTAAGAAGATGAAATTTGCATGGTGTTAAATCTCACATCTCTCAATTATGTATCACACAAGTATGGGCTAGAGATTTCACTCAACTCCAAGTCTAAATGCATGCGCTCTACTTGACCTTGCATCTCTACCTAAATTCCGGATTGCACCAAAAACAAGGAATTCATAAAATGGGTTGTAATGAAGCTTGGGTGAAGGTGTGAAAATTTAAGTTCAAGGAAGGTGTAAAAGTTTCGCTAGTTGAGTCAAATGACGCTTGCTTTCTTCGTACACCAAATTCTCAAACTAAAGTAGATCTCCACTCATTTACAATTACAAAACACAACCACATTTACCAAGAAAATTGAATCAAAATAATGTACAAAGATTTATTGCTTTTTCCTTTCTTTTTTTTTCTTTTTTTTACATCCCCTTTATTTTATTTTTTTAGCAAAGGGGATGCATAACAAATATAAATACTACAAAGAACTTTGAACCACATCTAGATATACACATCAAACTAATTCCCACTTACAAAAATTAGAATTCTTCATCTTCACAACATCTCCAAATTCACATGCTCATCAATCAATTCTTTCCAAGACTCAACTAGATCAACTAGGTCGAGAGTGAAGTATTTGGCTATGACTCATGTATAAAAGGGGAAAGTGACGAAGAAAAATATGGGTATAAGCTTCAAAGGGGGTACCTAAGGATTATTTTCATGGTTCACAAGCTAAAAAGGCCAAAAAGGTTATCCTAAATAGAATTTTCTTATTATGGTGCATCCATGAATAAAGGTTTAACGCAAGCCCTTGAGCAAAAAACACACATAAAGAGGGAGAAACACACAAGTACAAAAGAATCACCGTTCAAGGCCTCACATGGTTTAAGTTTTTAATAACATCTTCTCGATTTGATTCCATGCATGCTAAGAGATAATCGTCATGCTCACAATTTAATTACAAACAAGCTAGACTTTTCATGCCGTTTCAAGTGTATGTGTACAATAAGATGCATCAAACTTATAGATTCGCATCAAATTGGTAATGCTAGGCACGAAATAGGAGAAAACAAGACTACAAGCCCACAATGTCATAAATTTTACAAACAAGTAAACACGCTCATGACTAAACTTATTTCCCAAATGCAAACAAAACGGACATCAAAATGAACAATCCTTCCCCCACTTAAAACATGGCATGTCCTCATGCATGACAAATAAAAACGGAGTAAAGATAAAAGAGAAAGAGAACTCCCCTGAAAATAAATAACAAGAACCGGGAGCACCACTCATACTCTTACCATAATCCAACTCCGAGATTTGCAAGCCACGAATTAAATTAAAGCCACACACCACAAGCAACCTAACAAAAATAACCGACAAGCCAAAATCCACACCCCTCAAAGCTACTAGAATATACTAAGTAAGAATATATAATTAGCTAAAATTTTTGTTTTTGTTTTTTTTATTGTTTAAAAGAAAAAGATAAAATAAAATAAAAATAATAACCTAATAATAAAGTCAAAAATCAAAAATCAAATTCGAAGTGATTTAAATCGATTAAATCGATTCTTGAATTTAAATAAATTAATTAGTTAGAAAATGAAAAACTAAAATCAAAATTAAAAAGAATTAAAATTTTGTTTTTTTAAAAAAAAAAATAAAATAAAATAAAATAAAATAAATCACTAACCAATTAATAATAAAATCAAAAATCAAATTTAAACTGAATTTAAATTAATTCTTGAATTCATAGAAATTGTTAATTTTTAGAAAATCAATAATTAAAATCAAAATCAAAATCAAAAACAAACAAAATTAAAATAAAACAAAATGAAAAATAAATGAAAAATAAAACAAAAGTTAAAATAAAATTAAAGAAAACCAAAAACAAATGAAAACAAAAGTTATTAGAACAGGGAAGGGGGTCGTGAATGGCGATGGGGAGGTGGACTGTTATGTTGCAGGAGGCGGAAAGGAAAATTAGGGATTGGACGGTGGTGTAGCTGTGGTTGCAGGCGATAAGGAGGAAGTGTGGGAGAAAAGCAGGGTGGCGATGATGAGGATTGAAGGGGAGAGAAGAAGAAGGTGCGATGCCCGGCGGTTGAGGAGAACGGAGAATGGGTGGCGGGGGCGAGGAGTGGAGAAGAGGTGGGGTTTTGTGAAGGAGGTAGTGCGGTTGGACGGATGCCGAAGGTGAGAGGGGAGGCTGGTGAGTGGTGAATTGGAATGTGGGTGGAACAAAGGAGAAGATGGGGCTGGTGAACGATAGTGAAGGGATGTCGGAGAATTATGTGGGAGCAGGAGAGGAAAGGAGGTTGAGGGAGATGATTGAAGATGGGTGTGCTATAGCGGTGAGAGTGGTGATTGGAGGTGAAGGTGTTGAAAAGAGTTGATGCGGAGATGAACAGAGGAGTAGAGAGAAGTGGGTTGGTAGTGGTGAAGTCGCGGAGGAGTTGGAGGTCACAATTGTTGTGCACAGCAGTGTTGAGGGGTGAAGGAGGTGGAGTGAAAGGTGGAGTCCGATGAAATGTTGATGGGGGAGTATGAAATGGTTTGAAGGCTGATGCAATATGAGGGAGATGATGGTAACTGATGGTGGGAGAGGTTTGGGTCGAAGGGACGGAGTCGGGCTTGATTGAAGGATGAACAGAGATATTGGATTGTTTACTCCGCTTTGTATTTTTCAAAGTTGCACGGACTGTACAACAAGTAGGCATGCTAGAGTGTTTATTAGACAGAACATGCAGAATGGTCTTCAAAACTCACGGCTTACTGCACATGCTATTGAACGCCCGTGCAGAACCACAACAAGGGAGCTGCTAATGCAGAATGTTCCTTAAATCTCACTGCTTGCTACACAGTCCACTGAACGCCCGTACAATTCCAAAATTGCAGAACATTATACAACTCCTTCTTTTTTTTCTTTTTTTATTTCAAATAACACTCACATAAATCCTTGAATACTTGAATAAAATATTAATTCCTGAAAACATGAACAAACACATCAAGCCAAGTGTGGAATAAATATAAAAATTATAAAAATTAGAATTAACGATACTAAATGTTATTGAGTGGGGAATTATTATTACAATTTTTTTTGAAAATCTATTATAAAATTCATTAATCACACCACAAAATACATAATAGATGAAAAATTGAATCCCCACTCACTAATATTTAGATCAATCCTCAAACCCACAATATGCATAACACCCTACATAAATGCAAGTAAGGAACAAAATCTAACACACGCATAAAAATATATAAATATATGCGTACCTTGGGTTGCCTCCCAAAAAGCGCTTTGTTTATTTTCGTTGGCTCGACTTATTTATACAAGTATGATAACTAATGAGGTGAAAAAGCAAATAAATGCACATACCTACGAATCAATAATAAAAATAAGGTGTGAAAATATACCTTTGATCCATAAAAATATAAAAATATTTTTATGATCTTCACATCTTCAAGAGAGTTTGAAAAAGAAAAGTAGTTAGAAAAATTGTCAGAATAATCATTATAACTACGACTCAAAAATTGTTCCCAAATTGGATCCTTATATACCCAAGCAAAAATTTCAACCTCATCAATCTTAAGCTCAAATTCCTTCTCAATTTCAATTAGACATTCATCAATTTTTATCTAATCTACCAATTCATTAAGCACAAAAGTATTCTCTACATTTGGTAGATCCTCAACTACATCCAATTTATCATTGTCAAGCTTAGGGCAATCGTCAACTAAGCAAGCAGATTCATCATGCACAACATTTTTATCAATAACAAAACAAGAATCATGATCAGTAGGAGAATTGACCTCCGCTAATCGACTCACGATTTCGGCTAGTTGACTCATTTGATTTTCTAAGTTGGATATGCTTTGAGAAGTGATGTCTTGAAATTGGAGGTTGTTTGCCGCCATTTGTTTCATCATATCCTCTAATGATGATAAGGAAGATGAAGAAGACCCTTGATGGTCTTGGGAATTATATTGCGGATCATAGCATTGATTTTCAAAAGCAAATTGGAGATTGTTCGCCGCCATTTATTTCATCACGTCCTCTAATGATGATAAGGAAGATGAAGAAGACCCTTGATGGTCTTGGGAATTATATTGCGGATCATAACATTGATTTTCAAAAGCATATGAATAATCGATGCTAGGAGGGTAACGAGCATAGCATGAGTTTGTAGAATATAAAGAATTCACCTGATACGCATTTAAATTCTAAAAAGAATTAAAATCTTGATATCGTTCTTGATCGTGGGTAAAATCTTGAGCGTTATTCCAACCAAAATAATTCTCCATTGTCTCCTGAAAGAGTTAGTTCATGTCTATATCCAATAAACATGTAGACATACCAATAAAAAAACAAAGAAAGAAAGAAGAAATTATATACAAAGATAAAATCTAAAATATAAGAAACAATAAACTCAAAATTAATATTGTTGCCTTCCCCGGCAGCGGCGCCAATTTGGTGGTAGTGTTTTTCGTAGTTCGTTCACAGGGAAGGACTCTCAATATTGATTCCAAGAAAATTATCTCTTACAATCTAGAAGTATGGACCAAGGGGGTTTTGAGTTGGTTTTGGTGTTTTATCAAACACCTTGCATACAAGAAATAAATTGCTATAGAAATACAACTAAGTTAACGACGATCATCCAATTTACCAACACAATGAGTAAATTAGAAAGATAAGAGATATACTTGACCCAAGGATATAGCAAATCAAGCACTTCAACCCAACAAGCAAAATATATCCAACTCTACCTAACCAAGATAATTGGTGAAGCACACAATGTAACACCCCCTTCCTAAAATGGGAGGAGATATTACCTATAATCCATAAACCTGCAAACAGAGCACTAAAATAATCTCTAAATAACGATTAAACAATCTAATAATCTCCAAAATTAAAATAAACCTCCAAATTACAGTTCAAACCAATAAATACAAAAACCACAACTCTGTAAATAAATAATCCAGTCTAAATAATTCTAAAAGTCCATAAATCCTAAGCAACGAAATAATGGGTAGCACTCCATCACACAGTCCCAGATCCCCCTAAGCACCTGCCAGAAAAAGAATACGGCATGAGCCAAATGCCCAGTACGGATTTGGAATAAAATTTATAAAACAGAAAAATAGATATGAATATTTGACAGTTATAATAAAACATTTATTTTAAAATATGCATGGCTGAAGCAACGAGGGGTTATGATATTTCATACCGAGATCAGAACAGAACAGATACAGATACACACATCATAGGGTACCTAATGTGTGCAACAAATCGGATAACGTGTACGGCATATACAACGTCACCGCCAAATCAAATCACAAATCAATTCAAAATCTGGGTGCACCCACATATCCTGAAACAAATATCAAAATGCGCAAAAGCTCGCCACCTGAGCAATCAGAAGGATACGCCGTGACCAATCACACTGCCACGGAAGTGTCATGTCACTGGTGCCGCAATGACATGGCTGTAGTACCCCTACAGCTGGTTAACTCGGTATACCCTATATCACTAAGGGTTCAAATAAAGTATTTCACAAAATTCTCAAAATCACATAAAATAGATATTTTCAATATTTATAGCAGGCATATAACTTACAGAATTCAGAAAGTTATAGAAACAGATATTTAAATATTTTCAAAGCAGATATAAAGATCACGTTCCAAAGTCAACGAGTCAAAACATTTTTCAAAACAGAACAGTCAAAATAATTAAAACCAAGTGAATAGATTTGAGGACAAAACAGATTGATATAATCAATCCTAAGATGAGTATCGCTGAATAAAAAAAAGAGAGAGAATCCGTACCTCGAATATAGCAACTAAAAATACTAACAAATCCGCAACCGATCCCCTAATTTCTCAGCTCCCGATCTAAATTACAAAATGTATTATATTATTAAACAAAATTTATTAATTATAAATTTACTACTTAAATAGATTATTTAAATAAGTTTGTAAAATATAAAAACTATCTGTCTCTAATTATTTAGATCAGATGCTACTAACCTATATTTGAAGAACAAAATATAACATAATTCAGGATTAAATGAATTTTAATATTAATCGACTACCCCGGTATTAACAACTCAGCCCTCTAAGTCAAAGTGCTATGGTGTCTAGTAAATTATCTTAATACTTACCTCGTAGTTGATTAACAGAATGTCACCATTTAATATAATAAAACAAAAGACATGGCCATAGTTCATAAAAAGTCAGCATCCTTAATTTCATTACTCCTACCAAATTACTAAACACACATGTACTTGGAGTTACTGAACTCGTATTCTTTAATGAATTAATCTATCAATAATGGGCTACTTAATCTACATGAATGGATTATAAATAATTACATCATTAACCTTATAATTAATCAATACCTTTATTAATAATTATTACACCTGCCTAATTACAGCACTAATACATTTAACATTATATGCATTCAAAATAATGTTCAATAACACAACATGTTAAGATATCATATATGTATAAATAATGGGAACAAAGGCAACAATGGACAGGGGTATGTATACCAATTAAACTATTTTTGTACTTACTCGATTGTTAAAGAGAAGAACCCACTTGTTTTGCCTTGTGTGCTGTATATATGTTGTGTTTCGTTCCTCTGCTTTTAATGTGCGGCTCTCTTCCCCAAAGTTATTAGGGTTTTATTAACCTAGCGTGTGTATGTGTGAAGAGTACGTCCAATTTATATAATAATTGTTATCCAATTTCTAATCAAATTACTAACTTAATTTTAAATTCCTTACCTACTCGGAATTATATTAACACGATTATTATTATTATTATTATTATTATTATTATTATTATTATTATTATTATTATTATTATTATTATTATTATTATTATTATTATTATTATCTAGAAGTATGGACCAAGGGGGTTTTGAGTTGGTTTTGGTGTTTTATCAAACACCTTGCATACAAGAAATAAATTGCTATAGAAATACAACTAAGTTAACGACGATCATCCAATTTACCAACACAATGAGTAAATTAGAAAGATAAGAGATATACTTGACCCAACAAAATCCATAGTAATGTTCTCCCACTTCCATACTGGAATATCCAACTGCTGCAACAATCCACTAGGCCTCTGATGATCTATCTTCACCTGTTGACATATGAGACATTTTCCCACAAACTCTGCTATGTCTCCCTTCATTCCACTCCACCAAAAGTGCTTCTTCAAATCTCTATACATCTTGGTGGAACCTGGATGAATAGAGAATGAAGAACTATGAGCCTCAGTCAAAATCTCTTCACGAATCGCCACATCCGCGGGCACACACAATTTACTGCCCAACCATATCACACCCTCATCATCAACACGAAAATATTTCTGTTTACCTTCTGCCACCTCTGATCTAATAACTTCCAATCCTGTATCATTCTTTTGAGCTTCCTTAACCCTTGAAACCAGATTTGGTTCCACTCTCAAACTCGCAATGCTACCATCTGATCCCCTAACATACAGCTCAATACCAAACCGCTCCATGTCTGAAATAAGATGCGGCTGAGTAATGAGAGATGCAACACTCCCCAAGTTCTTCCTACTAAGAGCGTCTGCCACAACATTCGCCTTCCCTGGATGGTACTGAATATTAGCATCATAATCCTTAAGAAGTTCAAGCCATCTTCGCTGCCTCATGTTAAGCTCCTTCTGAGTAAAAATGTACTTAAGACTCTTATGATCAGTGAAGATATCACAAGTCTCTCCATACAGATAATGCCTCCAAATCTTCAAAGCAAAGACCACTGCTGCTAACTCTAAGTCATGAGTAGGGTAATTTACCTCATAAGGTTTAAGCTGCCTAGAAGCGTACGAAATCACCTTCCCATGCTGCATAAGAACACACCCCAATCCTCTCTTAGAAGCATCACTATAAACCTGAAATCCTCCACTCCCTGATGGCAACACAAGTATAGGAGCTGACACCAACCTCTTCTTTAACTCTTGGAAACTCTGCTCACGGTCATCATTCCACTCGAACTTAACACCCTTCCTCATCAGTTGAGTCAATGGCAAAGCTATGGATGAGAAACCTTCCACAAAGCGCCTGTAGTAACCTGCCAAACCCAAGAAACTCCTCACCTCTGTCACATTGCTAGGTCTCGGCCAGTTAGTGATAGCCTCGACTTTCGCAGGATCCAACTCAATCCCTCTAGAAGACACAATATGCCCCAAAAATGCCACCTGCTCCAACCAGAACTCACATTTTGAAAATTTTGCAAATAACTTCTTCTCCCTCAAGATCTCAAGCACAATACGCAAATGTTCCTCATGCTCCTCCCTGCTCCTCGAGTATATCAAGATATCATCAATGAAGACCACAACAAACTTATCCAAGTAATCATGAAAGACCCGGTTCATCAAATCCATAAACACCGCTGGTGCATTCGTCAACCCAAAGGACATCACGAGAAACTCATAATGACCATAACGAGTACGAAATGCAGTCTTCGGAATATCTTCTTCCCTCACTCGCAATTGGTGATAACCTGATCTCAAATCTATCTTCGAAAAGAATATCGCCCCTTGTAACTGATCAAACAGGTCATCAATGCGTGGCAAAGGATATCTGTTTCTGATAGTCACCTTATTCAACTCCCTGTAGTCGATGCACAACCTCATAGAGCCGTCCTTCTTCTTCACAAACAATACCGGAGCACCCCATGGAGATACACTTGGCCTGATAAATCCTCTATCCAACAACTCTTGCAACTGCACTTTTAATTCCTGCAACTCTAGTGGTGCCATTCGGTATGGCGCCTTAGAAATAGGCTCTGCACCTGGAACAAGTTCAATAGTAAACTCCACTTCTCTCTGTGGTGGCAAACCTGGTAGCTCATCGGGAAACACATCTGTAAACTCATTAACAACTGGATAATCCTCGATGCGAGGCTCATCCTTAGACGTATCCTTCACAAAAGCAAGATAGCCATCACAACCCTTAGACAAAAGTTTACCCGCCTTTAGAGCTGAAATCATTTTAATCTCTCCTTTCGGTTGAGAACCCTGGTATACAAATTCTGGTTTATCTGCATCTCCAAAGATCACCCTCTTCCCCTGACAGTCAATTGTAGCTCGATGCTCACTCAACCAATCCATACCCAGAATAATGTCAAAGTCATGCATCTCCATCGGAAGCAAGTTAACCTTACAATTTCTCTCCCCAACAGCTATCGGACACTCTCGGTACACATCAGAAATAATAACAGAATTCCCCATCGGGGTAGCAATAGACATACGAGGATATAGTAATGAAGGTTCAACACCAAGATGACGAACAAACGATAAAGATACTACAGAATTAGTCGAACCAGTATCAAATAACACATAAGCATCACGTCTACCAACAAGAAGTGTTCCTGAGACGGTACCTGAATTAGCTGCTGCCTGATTAGCAGTCATTGCAAACACTCTGCCTGAAGTATTCTGCTGACTGCCACTACCACTACCACCTGCTCCTCCACCAGTGTTACGTGACGCGGTACAATCCTTTGCCCTATGTGACATGCTACCACACAAGAAACAAGCCCCGGTCTGTTTATAACAAGCTCTCCCTGGATGATGTCCACCACATGTAGCACAAGGAGCCACTGGAATCATATTGGGGTTGCCCCCATAAACTGAATAACGACTCTGCCCCTGTTGACGACCCTGCCACTGCCTAGGCTGCTGCTGCTGAAATCGCTGATTCTGATTCTGTTTCTGACCACCATACTGATTCTGACCATAAGCTGACTGAGTCCTCATATTCTGATGTCTTCCACGCCACTGTCCCTGCTGAGTACCCTGACCTCCATTCCACTGCTTACCCTGTACAAAACTCTGATCATCTCTATTCCGCTTGCGATCATTCTGGAACCTGTAAGCTCTATACTCTGTGCGCTCCTTCTCAATATCCTTAGCTGCATCTGCCACCTCAGCCACATTAGGAAACCTCAGTGAAATGATACCACCCCTCAGATTAGGCCTCAACCCCCATTTAAATTTCTCAGCCTGCTGTGCAGCAGTCCCTGCAACTGTCCCAGCAAATCCAGCCAACCTGATGAACCTCGCCATATAATCAGTAATGCTCTCATCAAAATTCTGCGCAATAGAATGAAACTCCCTCAAGTAACCCTCTCTGTCTGCATTAGAAAAGTACTGCTCATAGAACACCTCCTTGAATCCCTGCCATACCAATGTCTCTGTAAATTCCTCTCCTCTAGTAGCTTTCACTCCTCTCCACCACCTCTGAGCATCCCCCTCCAACTTATACACAGCTAACCTGACCTTCTGAACCTCATCACAACCCAAGGCATCAAAAATCTTCTCAAGATGTACAATCCAGTTTTCAGCATCTATAGGAGTCGGCGCTGAATGAAAAGAATCCGGTTTCTGCTTAGAAAACCTCTCCAACCATGCAAATGGCTCTAACTGATTACCCTGGCCATCCTGATTGCCTTGGCCATTCTGATTGCCCTGACCATTCTGATTATTCTGATTTCCCTGACCATTCTGATTGCCTTGGCCATTCTGATTACCCTGACCATTCTGATTATTCTGATTATTCATATTTGCCATAGCTTGTTGTATACCGTTCGCCACTACTTGTCCTAACATATTAGCTAGCTGAGCCGGGCTAACATTCAGGGTAGTTTGATTTTGATTTTTCTTAGGAGGCATCTACAATATAAGATTAGCAAACGAATAAAGACCACAAGAATAGATAATCAGAAGCAATTAAAAATAGATGTCGAAAGAGTAAAGCAAGATGATATGAATTTGAAACAGAATACCCATCCTAACGTCTACCCAAACTCACAGGTCAACCTAAATAGGTTTTCTACAAGAAAGAACCTAAGCTCTGATGCCATCTTTGTAACACCCCCTTCCTAAAATGGGAGGAGATATTACCTATAATCCATAAACCTGCAAACAGAGCACTAAAATAATCTCTAAATAACGATTAAACAATCTAATAATCTCCAAAATTAAAATAAACCTCCAAATTACAGTTCAAACCAATAAATACAAAAACCACAACTCTGTAAATAAATAATCCAGTCTAAATAATTCTAAAAGTCCATAAATCCTAAGCAACGAAATAATGGGTAGCACTCCATCACACAGTCCCAGATCCCCCTAAGCACCTGCCAGAAAAAGAATACGGCATGAGCCAAATGCCCAGTACGGATTTGGAATAAAATTTATAAAACAGAAAAATAGATATGAATATTTGACAGTTATAATAAAACATTTATTTTAAAATATGCATGGCTGAAGCAACGAGGGGTTATGATATTTCATACCGAGATCAGAACAGAACAGATACAGATACACACATCATAGGGTACCTAATGTGTGCAACAAATCGGATAACGTGTACGGCATATACAACGTCACCGCCAAATCAAATCACAAATCAATTCAAAATCTGGGTGCACCCACGTATCCTGAAACAAATATCAAAATGCGCAAAAGCTCGCCACCTGAGCAATCAGAAGGATACGCCGTGACCAATCACACTGCCACGGAAGTGTCATGTCACTGGTGCCGCAATGACATGGCTGTAGTACCCCTACAGCTGGTTAACTCGGTATACCCTATATCACTAAGGGTTCAAATAAAGTATTTCACAAAATTCTCAAAATCACATAAAATAGATATTTTCAATATTTATAGCAGGCATATAACTTACAGAATTCAGAAAGTTATAGAAACAGATATTTAAATATTTTCAAAGCAGATATAAAGATCACGTTCCAAAGTCAACGAGTCAAAACATTTTTCAAAACAGAACAGTCAAAATAATTAAAACCAAGTGAATAGATTTGAGGACAAAACAGATTGATATAATCAATCCTAAGATGAGTATCGCTGAATAAAAAAAAGAGAGAGAATCCGTACCTCGAATATAGCAACTAAAAATACTAACAAATCCGCAACCGATCCCCTAATTTCTCAGCTCCCGATCTAAATTACAAAATGTATTATATTATTAAACAAAATTTATTAATTATAAATTTACTACTTAAATAGATTATTTAAATAAGTTTGTAAAATATAAAAACTATCTGTCTCTAATTATTTAGATCAGATGCTACTAACCTATATTTGAAGAACAAAATATAACATAATTCAGGATTAAATGAATTTTAATATTAATCGACTACCCCGGTATTAACAACTCAGCCCTCTAAGTCAAAGTGCTATGGTGTCTAGTAAATTATCTTAATACTTACCTCGTAGTTGATTAACAGAATGTCACCATTTAATATAATAAAACAAAAGACATGGCCATAGTTCATAAAAAGTCAGCATCCTTAATTTCATTACTCCTACCAAATTACTAAACACACATGTACTTGGAGTTACTGAACTCGTATTCTTTAATGAATTAATCTATCAATAATGGGCTACTTAATCTACATGAATGGATTATAAATAATTACATCATTAACCTTATAATTAATCAATACCTTTATTAATAATTATTACACCTGCCTAATTACAGCACTAATACATTTAACATTATATGCATTCAAAATAATGTTCAATAACACAACATGTTAAGATATCATATATGTATAAATAATGGGAACAAAGGCAACAATGGACAGGGGTATGTATACCAATTAAACTATTTTTGTACTTACTCGATTGTTAAAGAGAAGAACCCACTTGTTTTGCCTTGTGTGCTGTATATATGTTGTGTTTCGTTCCTCTGCTTTTAATGTGCGGCTCTCTTCCCCAAAGTTATTAGGGTTTTATTAACCTAGCGTGTGTATGTGTGAAGAGTACGTCCAATTTATATAATAATTGTTATCCAATTTCTAATCAAATTACTAACTTAATTTTAAATTCCTTACCTACTCGGAATTATATTAACACGATTATTATTATTATTATTATTATTATTATTATTATTATTATTATTATTATTATTATTATTATTATTATTATTATTATTATTATTATTATTATTATTATCTAGAAGTATGGACCAAGGGGGTTTTGAGTTGGTTTTGGTGTTTTATCAAACACCTTGCATACAAGAAATAAATTGCTATAGAAATACAACTAAGTTAACGACGATCATCCAATTTACCAACACAATGAGTAAATTAGAAAGATAAGAGATATACTTGACCCAAGGATATAGCAAATCAAGCACTTCAACCCAACAAGCAAAATATATCCAACTCTACCTAACCAAGATAATTGGTGAAGCACACAATTACTTATTTCTCTTCTAAAAACACTAATTTAGTGAAGCACATAAATTAGTTCTCTTGATACTAGCAACCAATAGTGAAGCACTACCAATTTAACCAAATCAAGGAATCAATCAAAGAGAGGTTAGGACAAACCCAAGGATGAGAAGCTTAACCTAGGTATTTGCACTTGAATCTTGAGGATTTAGGTAAACTAAACCTTGTGCTACTATAATGAATGCACTAACAATTACGGATTAGCACAAACAATTAGCAAATGAAATTACAAGAAGAGCAATTGAAGCAACTTATAATTCTCCAAGAAAAATCATAAAAAATACAACTCAAGTATTCAAGATAGAGTGAAATAGATCTTACTTAAATTGAATGGGTTTAGTACAAGTGATGCTTCCTTGATCCAAATAAATGGAGTTAGTTACTCATAATCAGTGCTAGATTACAAGTAATTAATGTCTCTTCTCAAATTCCTACTAACCCTAATTGAGTTATTGAAAAGGCCAAGAAGAAAATAAAATAAGATGTGAAGATAAGATGATTTATTATGTTGAGATCTAGACAATTAATACACAGCAGGTATTGCACGGCCTGTTGCACGGCCGTGCAGTAGCCCGTGAAAAAGACTGCCCAATCTGCACTACTTAGAACACTCTACACAGCCTGTTGCACGGCCGTGAAGTAGCCCGTGCGAGACAAAATCTTCAAGATTATACAATAAAAACCTCCCGGAAACGCGAGCGTGCATCTTCTAATTTCCCTCTTGAATAATCTTTGCTTTCATGCCCGAAATAAGCCATCTTTTCAACAATTAAGCATGAGGCACTGAAAGATGAAAAACATAATTAATATCTAGAAAACAACATTCGGAACTAACAAAAATGCGAGAGAATAAATGACAAAACGTGTATAAAATACACGTTATCATCAACCGATGAAGGCATTGGAATAGGACATAGTTGTTATACAAATAGGCCAAGCGAGGAGAAGGGGCATAAAGTGTGCCGCCGTGATGACGATGAAGTCTCACGAAGAGATGGTCAGGCCAACTATTATCATCCTTAATGGAGGCTTGGACGTAGTCAAGCTAATTGACTCTAAACAAGCGCTTCGTGGGAGGCAACCCATGTGTTAGGTATGTAGTAGTATGTAGTAGTGTGTCATTTGTTCATGTAGGAGTTCATATTTTGCATGTTTAGTGTAATTCATTCATGTTTTTTTTCGTATTATTGCATGTTTGTTTCATGTAGGACATTTTGTTGCATATTTGTTTTTGTATACCATGTGAGTCCATGATTAGTTGCATTTGTATAGCATGCATTTTTCATGATCTCTTAGGACGAGCTAATTCTGATTGGTAGGTCGATGTCTATTTGAGTTTGGTAATGATGAATAGAGGGATGATTTATAGTTCTTATGAAATTGACTTGCATGCTTCAGAAACACAAGTATTCCCTTTTGGGCTAGGTTGAGGTCATGCTTGTTTGGTAGCTTTGAGATTTAATCACTTGTTTATATTTAGAATTTACGTTATTCCCTTGATGGCGTAGGAGCACTTAAGTCTAAGTTTGGGGGAAACTAGGGATTTCATGCTAGTTGTCAATAAAAGTCAGGTGTCAAATGACTAGTAGCGGCTCATATTTATATGAGTAGTCTAGGGTTGGAATTGAGAATTCTCATTCCAGATTGCATAAAAAAATCAGAGAAAAAAAAAGAAAAAAAATCATGTAAATAGTTTTTTTGCAAAATTAACCAGGGTGAGCTCTTTAATACTCGAGCAATTAAGTTCTAGGGGACTTTGTGCCTAGTGACCTAAGATTTTTCGGTCTGGGATCCACTAACCTAACGCTCGCTACATGGGTATTATTGTATAAGCCTTTTGGGGTCTCATCCATTGCACGGTTATAGTTTTTTTTATGAAGAAGGAAGTCTTCCACACAATTCTTGGGAGGTTTGGAGTCAAGGAAATGAAGTATGGAAGCTTTGAGGAAAAAATGGAAGGAAACGAAGGCAAAACGAAGGAAATAGCAAGAAGAAAAACTGCAAACAGAATTGGAGCTAGGTCGCAGCCCAGTTAGCTCGGCCGCAGCCTAGCATGGCCGCTGTCCATGACGAAAATTTCACTAAAAACCCTCCATAACTTTCCTGTTTTGAATCTGTTTGGTATTTTTGGACTTTTCTTGTTGGATAAGACTTCTAGGCCCTATAAATACACATTATATCATTGTAATTCATATCATATCTTAGAAACGCAAGGGAGAAAAGCAGAGAAGGATTCAAAAATGCTCGTGATAAGCAACGAATCTAGATCTACTTCATCTTTTGTATTCTTTTCTTAGGCATACTTTGGATTCCAGTTTTCGGATTTGTTTTCAAAACTCATACTCTATTATTGTTATATTCATTCAGTCTTTGTTTTACATCATGTTTTCACTTGATCCCATGATGATGAACGGTTCGATTATGAACTAATCATTGTCATGGGATTCTAACGGATTTATCTATGTAGCTTAGTAGTTTGATTGCTTTAAAGATTTGTGTGTGATGAATTCTTGATATCCTCGTATGGTTAATCTTAATGCTTTTAGATGCGTAGCTAACATCTAAATTGAATTGTTAATCTCTTGCGAAACGAGAGTGGATCTTGAGATTTAGAACTTGCCATGCTAGCATAGGATAGGTTGATGTATGTTTGACATCATGATTTGTAGAGTAAATTGAGAAATATTATGCTGCCCTATGTGATCTTAATGGATAACTTGTTCTTCAACCGTTATGTTTTCAAATCTTATAGAGATATAGGGTCTAAACATAATTGGTGTCTACCCATCTTCTATCTCTTTTGTGGATTTATGAGTAGTTTGGTATTCGTATACTAAGAAGTAGCCTATACTTGTTTCGTGTTGTCTGATCAGATATCATAACCATCACATACTTTGATTAAAGGCATCAACTCTAAGTGAAGTATTTAATGAAGTTAGGATCCCATGTTTTTATTCCCATAAGTAATTCGATTCAAATTCTCATTAGTTAATTAATTCTTAGTTTGTTAATTTGCTTTTTAGTTAAATTTAGTTAATCAAAACTCAATCTTGTTAATTGTCTTATCAGTGAATAAAAACCATACATTGTTGCATAAGTGCATTAACTGAATTGAAACCTAAACCAGATCTCTGTGGGAACGAACTTGACTTAAATCTATATTACTTGTGACCACGTACGATTGCGTGTATTAGTGCAAACAGCAAACATAGAATAATTCGACATAGACATCTGTTTTTTTTCCAAATATTGATGTCTAAGCCTTTATTAACATCGGTAAATATTAAGAAAAGCGATGTATAATGTGACCATAGGTATCAGTTTTAGACGATGCTGGAGATATCTATTGCATTGGTTACCTATTTTTAAAACCGATGTCTGAGGTCCCTCAGACATCATTTTCAGACGATGTTTAAGACTTCTAATATATCAGTTTTTTTTAAGAGAAACGATGTGTAAGGCCTCATATGGGACCTTCATATACATCATTTCTATTAATATTTGTGCACACCAATAACCAAACTAAAACAATACCAAGCAGAACTAACCAAACACATATATTAACCAACATAAATATCAAGTATCAAGTATTCTTACATAACCAATCAAAACAAACTAACAGCTAGCGACCAAATCCAAATATCAAGTACATTAGCAAAACCAATAAGCTAAAAATCAAAATAAACATAGAACGCAACCTTGTTATCCATCTTGTCCACGACCACTGAACTATCGTTTACATCTGAAACTTCAGTTTTAATTAGGGCACCATACAGAGTTGGCTATGTCCAGGATTATGTTCCACAAGGTACATGGTTGCACCATTCAAATACTTTTGATGTTCCATAGCTTCTTTTCTAAGGCTAGATATGCTATCAGGTTTTCTTTTTATCTGTTTCTTCGTGATAAAACAAGCAGCCAATGGATTCTTAAATCCTGCTCCAACCCTCCTGTTGAAAACATAAATAGACTTAATAAGCTCCACGGCTTCAAATAGAAGGCACTTTATTATCTATTGGAATCACCATGTAACCCACACATAATCATTTTCACACACTCACTCACTATGCAAATTTCAGGTCAAAAACTTGTGTTCTACTACACATACTAACTCTAAAATTAACACTTGTAAGGATTTTAAACTCCACATAATAACTTAATGGCGGGGAAGTACTAAGCTAAATTCACGCATAGATATTGTCCAGTTGTTTATCTGGATGTGCTCTAGAATGCAAACCTGATTAGTTGACACTTTAATATGACTGCATCAGCACCGCCTTCGTAGACGGTATTCATTTACAATCACAAGCCCTTTCTTCCAAACTCATAAACATAACGTCAAGAAGTTTTAAACATAAATCTGCTGGATGTACTACCTGTTACAAGACAATAGAAGGTTAAAATGCTAAGTTAGCTTCAAATATTTATCTTTAATTCTCTACTGTAATCTCTGTGTTTCTCTCATATTTAGCCTTAATCTTCTGTAATTCTGTTTATAAACTCAGAAAATACCACAAATATATGAAATCTCAGTTAAGAAACATAGAGTTCCCGGCTCGGAAGCACATAACTATATTCTAGAAGTCAAAAAGAATATACATGTTTAGCAAATAGTTTATAGTGTAAATATGTGTCTGTGATAATTAACCATTACTACCTTGACCAATGGACTGAGGAAACTGTACTATCATGATAGCCAGATTGAGTGCAAAGATGTTTCCTGAAACACCAAAATACAGATACTTGATCAGCATTGATATCAAACTAATGTAAACTGCCAAAGTTACCACTAAGCTCGAAACTGCTATGTGTAGGACATTAAAAGTGAAATTTTGCAAAGATGTTTCCTGAAAGTTTTTATTAATACTTCTCTTGTTATTTCTAAACTTTTACTTTATTTTCATCAATAAACAAACCATCAGATGGTATCCAAGCTATGTTTGATAGACAAATGATTACCAGAAGTATCCAAGCTGCCTACCAGAATGATCTTTTCTCAAAAGGTTAGTAAGGTGGTAAAATGTGCCATCTACAAACAAGTTCAGAACAGCAAAAATGTGCTAAGGTGGTAAAACTTATTGATATTTATTCGCAAAGTAGTACAAATTTGATTACATCCTGACCTGATCCTATTCATGTAATTACATTCTGATCTGATCCTTTTTCAACACTAATAATATTCTAGTCTAGAAGTTTCAACAGTTTAATGATCCATTTTCATGAATCTGAGACAACTACAAATTTAAGGGTCCTTCTTAGTTAGAATGGGGTCCAAGATTTACCTCTAGAGGAATATAAGTTGAATGCTTGGGTTTTCCAACATTGATGCCTCTCTGTTTCATTGAAAACCTACAGGACACAGATAAACATAATCCATCAAGTTAAAATAATAAACAGTGGCAATAGAACTACACAGGGGTGCATTAAGAGTACTGGAAATATACATGAGCTTGTAATGTATGATACCCAACAATCTTGTATGATACCCAACAATCTCTTCCGGAATTGAAGATTAAGAATTGGATGGACAGTATACACTTCTCAATCATTCTTGGCCTTGTATCTTGAAGAAGAAAATATGAGGAATTCATAATCTATATATGAAAACAATATCATTCTCTATTGTATTAGGACAAGGAAATACCATATATCAATCTCTCCTGTATTATAAAGCTCTAGAGGTTTGTAACAAAGCTCAGAAGTTCAACCAAAGCTGAGTCGAATTTATTTAATCTCCTACACAATGCTAAACAACTTAGAACTGAGAGTCGTAAGACTTGCTACCTCGAATCTGGTTTGTCAATGACCTGATTCTATTATTTGGCTATGACCTTAATGTAGACTATTAGTACCAATATTAGGCATGCAATAAAGCTCAAAAAGTTTGGACAAGGAACATACCAAAATGAATCAATATAGGTTGATATTGTCTTCACATCTATCCCATAAGCTTTTGCACCTTCTTCTAAAAATTCAGGAACATGAACATGTTGAGCTCCTGAAATTATTTCCTCCCCTGCAGAAAAACATTAACAGAAATTAGTGGAACTACGTACTTACCCAAAGACATTGAGAAAGAAATCGACATAGTATTGAAGTCTGCAAACATGGAAAAACAACTTCGCAAACACTTGTGTAGCTTGACTGCTCTAGTTGATAATATAATGATAATGACATAAATTTTATTTTATTTTAAAAAGGACAAAAGGCTGTTAACATGTAAATGTATACATAGGTATGTTGTGTACAAGCAGCAAATAAGCTCTTGCATACTTCTCTAAATAAATATGTAACATGAAAAAATAAGGGATAGTGGGAACCTCCACACTCCAAGACAACAACAATGGTGCAGTCATAGTGACCACCCAGGCAATGAACCAGTTTGCTAGTATTGCAACACTTCCAGTAAGGCCGTTGATTTTGATTGGCAGAATCTGCAAACAGAACACACATGTATAATAAATATAAACTGTAGATAAGAAATCATAGATATTGATAAAAAGTTGCTGCATTGCGAGCTAGATGGGACTCAGATGACAAAACGATTTTGACATGGACACAAAAAGAATCAAACCTAGTAAATATGACTAAAAGATTATTAAAGAGATTGATTTAATGCTACAACAATACATTTAATTAACCAATTACAGATTATAACTGCATATACACAAGACTAAGAATGTGAAAGTATATATATACAACCAGAAATATGATTGTACCTTCTTCTCGCACACTTTCTATCTGCATTGGTAATTTGGTCAGCAATTGTGATCTACTAGTAACAAGTTTCAAAAGATACCCTTATTAGACTTCCTAGCCTTCCATTTCTTGTGAGTATCAGATTAATACCGTTGGGTGAAGCCAAATATTATCATGGCAAGGTAACTTGCTCGAGTTTCCGTCTTTATTTGATCTTGATGCAATATGAACTTCTTTGGCAACCCTGGAAACATCACGGGATATATCAACAACACTTGCAGCACTTCCAATCATAATTACAACCTGACATTGCATCCAAAACAATTAGCCACTTATCCTGCATGCTACACTAGACTAACAACTGAATGCTAATTATGCTAATTATATAAAAACCTATTGATTATCTAAAATTCAGGCCTCCTACAAGTTGATTTAAGCATAAGCACAAAGCTTTCACAATCATATAGCCAACATGTGATAAGAAATTACCTAAAATGAAAGTATATGTTAGTACACCAAAAACAAAAGTATGAATCGAATCGAGCGACAATAAAGAGGGGAAGTGAGACGGAGACGATGACAGAGATGAGCAACTCTCTTTTCTCTCTTTCTTCTTTTCTCATCCTCTACTCTCTCCTCTCGAGTTTTCAGATCTAAAAAATGACAACCCAGAAATCAATACATACACATACACATATACATACATAAATATATAGAACCAACCAATAAATTAATTGTGGCAAAATTGAGCCCAACAAATAGAACCAACCAATAAATTGAACCCAGTAAATCATTTAGTTTGAATATAGAGAAGTCGATTGATCGAGATTGATATTGAGAAAAGGGGGTAGGGTTCTTGGGAAAGGGGGAGGAGCGGGTTACTGTCTTGTGTTTTTAGATTGTGGTTTTATGTTTTTGAGTTTTTAGTTTTTGAAGTTATGTTTAATTTTTAAATTTAGTTTTTAGTTTTATATTGATGGGGGGAAATTTTTGTTTGGGGGAATTTTGGTTAAGGGATGGAGAATTTTTATAAAAGATTGAAATTTTGGTTAAGGGGGGAAAGACGCGTGGGGAAAAAAAATTTTGGAGGCACCTTTAACATCGGTTGGAAGGATTATCAATGTCTAAATAACTAAAGACATCGGTTTTATTTTCACTGATGTTAAAAAGACTTTTAACATCGGTTTTATTTTAATCGATGTTAAAGACCGTGATGTCTATTAACAGATTTTTAGTAGTGTATGTTCGCACAGAGAGAGAGAAAAGATGCAATATTGATCGTTTGAGAATAATGAACAATTTAGAAAAATAAACTGATTTTAGACAAAACAAATGATTTCTCAAAAATAGGTGCCAGTCTCTGATTTGTGCAAACATAGGTAGTGGACTAATTTACGTGAGAGAGTGGTGATAACCGCACGCGACACGATTCACAATGTTTATCTATATGTATCTGT
Organism: Saposhnikovia divaricata; assembly: GCA_036435485.1. Classification (NCBI taxonomy): domain Eukaryota; kingdom Viridiplantae; phylum Streptophyta; class Magnoliopsida; order Apiales; family Apiaceae; genus Saposhnikovia; species Saposhnikovia divaricata. The sequence continues at coordinate 48,052,273 of CM071595.1, read as the reverse complement.
GAGTGAAACATACGCGCTCATACCTTTATTCAAGAAATACAACTATGATAATGATAATAAATATGGCAATAAAATATTTAATTTGAGAAATCAAATATCACAATCTAGAAATACCTGGTACCGGTAAAAACTAGAATACGAAGCGTTTTATGTCCTCGTTAGTCTCCCACCTCTATTTAACACACAGAGACCTATCCACTATCTCTCTAACCCTTCATACTCTCCTGAGAAAAAAACTTTTCCAGAGAAAACACCATAGTGAAAAGATGTCAAACCTGGTTTTCAAAGAAAAGAATCTCCATCTCGTAGAGAAAAGAGATATCTTTAGTTATACTCGTGAAGAGTTTGAATCCTTTGACTGGGAAAGGCAACTTGAGACTTTGTGGTTGCAGATGGATGCCGGTCTTGAGGAGATCAAGATGGAAAGACATGCAAAAGTGATCGACATCGATGCTGCTCTCCAAGCAACATTCGAATGGCTTTCCTCTAAGGCATCCTCATCCAAAACCACCAACCATTGTTAATAAATATGTCAGCAAAAATAACCTTATCCCTATCAACTTCCACCCAAACAAAGTGGCAAAGATGGGATCTTGGATAGCTGCAAGTAATGGAATGGTTTGGACTTCACTTTTTCTTTTGCTGTTGAATAGATTAGTAGATTGAGAAAACAAAAATATGTAATATTTTCATGTAATCTCTTTCTTATTATCAATGAAAAACTTTATTTCTCTAATCTTAGTCATTGTGTTCTGCACTTTTTATGTTATTGAACTGATCTGTGAAGAATGAAATCAGAAAGGTAATCATATTATTCACAAGTTCATTAACAATAACCACAAATAAATCAAGAAAACAGAACCATAAGGGAGCACTTAGATTCTGAACATCATACTGATAAATGAACCGTCACATCAGGATTCGACATTTGACTTGAGTCAGGATTGACTTTTCATCAGAATTCGATATCCATTAGAATCTGATGATCATCAGTATTTGATCTCCCCTTGTTCTCAGAAACTCTCATAATTCACCGTTCCTAATTCATTCACCAATTTTGTGAAAGTAGCTTCAGGAAGTGGCTTGGTGAATATGTCAGCTAGCTGTTGATCAGTAGGAACAAAGTGTAGCTCAATTGTCCCTTCCAGTACTTGCTCTCTTATGAAATGATATCTGATACTGATATGCTTAGTAAGAGAATGTTGAACTGGATTTCCTATCATAGCAATATCACTTTGGTTATCACAGTAAATAGGTATTTTTGAATATGACAAACCATAGTCCATGAGCTGATTTCTCATCCACATTATCTGAGCACAACAGCTTCCAGCAGCAATGTACTCAGCTTCAGCAGTTGATGTTGAGATAGACTTTTGCTTTTTACTGAACCAAGAAACTAGTCTTCTGCCCAGAAACTAACAACTGCCTGAAGTACTTTTCCTTTCTATTTTGCAGCCTACAAAATCAGCATCTGAATAACCACACAAACTAAAATCAGACTCTCTAGTATACCAAAGGCCAAGAGATGGAGTGCCTTTCAAGTATCTGAAAATCCTTTTAGCTGCAATGAGATATGGTTCCCTGGGATTTGCCTGAAATCTTGCACATAGACAGGTTGCATACATGATATCTGGTCTACTGGCAGTTAGATACAAAACTGATCCAATCATACCTCTGTAGTTAGTTACATCTACCTCAATACCTTGATCAGGATCAAGCTTATTAGCTGTAGCTATGGGAGTTGAAGCAGCAACATTGTCTTGCATGTTAAACTTGTACTTTGACTGATTGACAAAAATTCCATCATTAGTCTGTTTAACTTGCAGACCTAAGAAATAGCTCATTCTCCCATCATGCTCATTTGATATCTAGACTTTCAGTAAGAATTGAGTCAGTGTTTCATACCAGGATCTTAGAGCTTGCTTTAGTCCATAAAGTGCTTTATCCAGTCTATAGACATAATCTGGATATTTAGGATCAATGAAGCCAGGAGGTTGTTCAATATATACCTCCTCTTCCAATTCTCCGTTTAGAAAAGCACTTTTAACATCCATCTGGAATACCTTGAATTTCTTGTGGGCTGCATATGCTAGAAAAATCCTGATGGCCTCTAGTCTAGCAACAGGAGCAAAAGTCTCATCATAGTCTATTCCTTCCTGTTAAGAATACCCCTGTGCAACTAGTCTTGCCTTATTCCTTACAATTGTGCCATCTGAATCTGTCTTGTTTCTGAACACCCACTTTGTACCCACAATCGACCGACCCTTTGGTCTTGGTACTAGTTTCTAGACTTCATTTCTTTCAAATTCATTCAGTTCTTCTTGCATAGCTGTAACCCAATCAGCATCCTTGAGTGTATCTTCAACTTTCTTTGGATCCTCCTTTGATAGAAAGTTATGATAAAGACATTCATTCTGAGTTGCACTTCTAGTTTTAACACCTGCATCAGGATTCCCAATAATTAAATCAGGAGTATGGATTTTGGTCCATTTCCTTGCTTATGGTAAATCATTCCTTGAGTTGGATGCTCCCCCTGGATTGGTGTCATCTTGCAAAGAACTAGAATTATTAGAAGATCCCCCTGAGATAGTGCTATCTTCTTCTGAGCTACTGTCAGAATTATCACTTGAATCTGTTTCTGATGAATCTCCTCCTGATGTTTGAGTTGTTTTTGTAATGATGGTTTCTTTCTGTTGCTCCTCTTCAACATTTACATTACCATCAGTAATTTGTGTCTCATCGGGAATGAGAGGATCGTCAGGATCTGATGGAGTATCAGTATCTGACATGATTTCATCAGGATTCTTGGTAGCTTCATTTGCAAAGATCAAACTATCATGTGAGTCTTCAGCTATTCCTGTTATCTTCTAATCATCAAAAGATACATTGATAGATTCCATGAAAGTCTTTGTTCTTAGATTGTAGACTTTAAAGGCTCGTGTTGTTGGATAGCCAATAAAGATGCCCTCATCAGCTTTAGTTTCAAATTTTCCTAGTTGTTCAGGATGAGGTCTTAGAACAAAGCACTTGCAACCAAACACATGTAGATGCTTCAGACTTGGCTTCTTTTCTTTAATCATTTGATAAGGAGTTACACCATGTCTATTGATTAGAGTTATGTTCTGAGTATAACATGCTGTGTTGACTGCTTCTGCCCAAAAATATGTAGGTAGTTTAGCTTCCTCCAACATAGTTCTGCCAACTTCAATAAGAGTTCTGTTCTTTCTTTCAACCACTCCATTTTTCTAGGTTGTGCCAGGAGCAGAGAATTGTTGAACTATTCCTTTATATTTATAGAACTCTTCCATTACTCAATTCTTGAATTCAGTTCTATTATCACTTCTTAAAATCTTGACTTTGTATTTTGTACCAGTTTCAATGAGTCTCACATGGTCCAAAAGTATCTCAGTAGTTTCATCTTTTCTGTGCAGAAAATACACCTAGGTAATATATTCATCAACAATAACTAGAGTATACCTTTTCTTACTGATGGACATTATGTTGACTGGTCCAAACAAGTCAAGGTGAAGCATGTGATATGGTTCATCAATTGAGGATTCTGTTTTACTCTTGAATGATGTCCTTCTCTGTTTAGCCTTCTGACAAGCATCATAGAGTCCATCAGGAGTATACAATGCCTTTGGTAATCCTCTCACCAAATCTTTCTTAACCAACTCATTGATGTTGTTGAAGTTGAGATGAGAAAGTTTCTTGTGCCAATTCCAACTTTCATCTACAGATGCTTTACTAATGAGACATGTGGAGGGACCATCAGTATTGGTGTAGATGTTGGCTTCATATATGTTACCATGCCTTAGACCAGTTAAGGCAACCTTTTCTGATGCCTTGCTGATTACTTCAAAATGAGAATCATAGAAATTGACATGATAACCACTATCTGTGATTTGACTAACACTTAGCAAATTGTGTTTGAGTCCATTCACCAGAGCTAGTTTTTCAATGATGACATTTCCAATGATTATATTGCCATATCCCAAAGTTTGTCCTATGTTGTCATCTCCATAAGACACAGTTGGGCCAGCCTTCTCCATAAATTCTGATAGCAAGGTTTTGTTTCCAGTCATGTGCACAGAGCATCCACTATCCATGACTAACACATTTTTCTTTTTACCTTGCAATCAGAAACACAAAGAAATCAGTTAGAATTTTTAAGAACCCACACTTATTGGTTCTTTTTACATGCAACTTAACATTTTTAGCAGCAGAAGACTTTTTGACAAAAGCAGTCCTGTAAGATTTAAATCTTTCAGAACTTGCTATGTCATTATCAGAATTAGCAAAAGCATGCTTAGAATTCATATTCTTTGTTTTACCAGAATTTGCACTTTTATTAAACTTTGGCAATGGATCATAAAGATAGTACAAACTATGGTATTCTTCACATGTATAAATAGAATGCCATTTACTACCACAATGAAAACAGGGATGTTGTGGTTTATAAAACACTGATCTATTCCTAATGTCAAACTTTGGAATTACAGTAGCCTTCTTTTTACTCCTCCTGCAATCAATAGAAAGATGATTAGATTTACCACAATTAAAACATACTTTTCTCGGTGTATTTGGTATATACTTATAGTTATTTTCTTTGTTTATTCCAACTTTACCATTCCTGTTTCTTTTAGCAGTAGTTGATTTTTTTCTATCTGTGACTTCACAGATTCTGTCTCTCAACTGTTTCTTAGACAAAAGACCTACATTTTTATTTCTCATGAGTTTGACAGTTTTAGACTTAGAATTTTGTGTAGAAGTAGATCCCTTTTCAGAAATTGATTTGGGATTTTCTGGATACACATAATTCACATGTTTCAATTTAGTTTTTGTTCTGTCTATAACATGTCTGTAGGTTTTTGGATTTGTTGAATCATCTACAACAACTTTTCCAGGTTTTGTTATTTAAGCTGTAACAACTTTACCTTTATCCTTTTTCTCATTCTCTGGTTTATAACCTAGACACTCTTTCCAATTTTTATCAGTGATAATTTCATGTGTTTTCTTTCCAGAGTGTGTCTAGATTCTGAGTTTTTCATTAGCATCTTCAAGTTCCTTTTCAAGTTCAGTACATTTAAACTCCATTTCTAGTTTCATGTGTTTAGCATTATCACATTCTGCTTGTACCTCCTGCAAGAAAAGTAACTCAGCTTCTAGATGATCATTTCTTTTAGTCAGTTCAGACATTTCAGATTTGATTCTAGCATTTTCAAGAGATTGACTTCTGAAGCTAATATGCAGAGACTTTAGAAATGATCTTAACTCAGAGACATTATTAGTATCAAAATCAAACAATGTTTCAGATACCTTATTCTCAGCAGCAGCAGTATCATCAGTATTGGCCATCAATATATAATTCACATTCTCTTCTTTTGATTCTGAGGAAGAGTCCATCCAATCCTTGCTTGATGAGATAAGAGCTCTAGCTTTGGTTTTCTTGCACTCAGTTGCAAAGTGACCCATTCCATCACAGTTGTACCATTTGACTTTTGACTTGTCAAATTTACTGCTTTTGCCTTCTTTCTTCTTGTACCTGTCATTATCAGCATTGAAGGTTTTCTTTTGAAACTTTCCTTGCTTCCTAGCCTTTCTGAACTTCATCTTTTTGAAGCCCTTGACTATCATAGCAACCATCTCCATCATATCAGAATCAGTAGAGTCATCATCAGTATCAGAATCAGACTTAGCATCAGGATCTGATGATGAGTCATCAGGAATTGACTCTAAAACTCTACTTTTCTTAACCTCCTCAACTTTTCCCTTTGATTTTGATTCCACATTCAAGGCTATAGTCTTTGCCTTGATATATTTCTTGTTCTTCCTTTGTTGAACCTCAAGATCATAGGTTCTCAGCATTCCATAGACTTCATCAAGAGACAACATTTTCAGTTCATAGTGATGCCTAATGATTGAGGCTTGAGTATCCCACTCCTCAGGAAAAGCTCTTAGAAACTTGGTGTTTGAATCCTCTGGATCATACTCTTTGCCAACAAGAGATAGATTGTTCAGCTTTGTAAGAAATCTATCATACATATCAGTAAGGCTTTCATCAGATTTAGCATCAAACTGTTCATATTCCTGAATCAACAGAACCCTTCTATTTCTTTTGATAGATTCAGTGCCTTGGCATTGAGTTTCCAAGGTATCCCAGATTTCCTTAGCAGTTTGCATGCTATTACCCTGTTTGACATGACAACACCAAGACTGTTATGCAGAATATTTTTTACCTTTGCATCTTTAAGTACTTGAGCCTTTTCTTCTGGAGTCCGTTGATTCTTTGCCTTGAGGATATAGTGTTCTGGAACAGTACCTGTTCGAGCAGCCAAAGTTTTTGGTACAAAAGGACCATCATTAATCCTATCAAGATAGTCAGGATCAGTTGCTTCCAGATACATCAACATTTTCACCTTCCATGTTGGATACTCAGTTTTCTTGAGTACAGGGATTTTGATACTTTCATACTTGCTTGTCGACATCTTAAGATCGTTTCTGATTTTAATTAATCAGTTTGCTCTGATACCAATTGTTACCCAGTAATTAACAATTGTAGAAGGGGGTTGAATATAATTGTATAAGACTTTCGACTTAAACAGAAATGATAACACAAGTATGAATGAATAACAGTTTTATTAACTCTGATATAAAATGTTACAAACTCTCTCAAGAAATACTAATGTTCTTGAGAGCTGCTAGGTTACAGAATTACTCGTGTATGCGATTACAATCATGTAAAACCTAAATTGTGTTTATATAAAGTACATAGCTGCACTATCAATTACAAGATACACTAAATCAATTACATACGACTCTTAATACATATCTTGTATGATAGCTGCCTTCCTATAATTAAGGAACCGACATATCAATCTCCCTTGATCTCTGGACTGATGAAAATCCTTATGTAATCCTGATCAGCTTCCAATCCTGATAGCAACCTAATACTAACATCGTATTACTGATGACGTCACCATCAGTATCTGATCAGTAGCAGTCCAGATCCTTACATCACTTGAATCAATATCTAACAAAAAGAAATATTAATGATTGAAAGATACGATATTTAGGTGTGTATAAAGGGTAATATGTTAAATTAAAAGTAAACATCTTTTAAACTGATTGAAAGATACGATATTTTTTATTTATTAAATTTTATTTATTATTACAATTATGTTTTTATATAATTATTATTTTAATTTTAATTTAATATAATTTAATATACTAATATTTACGGATTATACTAATGTTTTCTTATTATAAATAATTTATAGGTATTTTTTAATATGTTTTATTAATAATTGAAAATATGGTGTGATATATTTGTGTATATATTAATAATTGTAAGATTAGTTTTAAATAATAAAGATAATGTTTTTAATTAAAAAGGAAATATTAATGATTTGAAGATACGGTACAATTGCTGTTTTTATAAAATGCAATATCTTCAATTAAAAGTAAATGTGAAAAAGGCAATGGCTAATAACCATTAATTATATTATATCCTTATTTATTTTAATAATTATGATAACCAAACTGACAAACTTTCAATTTTTTATGTCATTATTTATTTTAATAATTAGGATACCCAAATCAAAAACCAAACCCACAAACCATTAATTATAACAAACCATTAATTATATTATGTTATTATTTATTTTAATAAATAGGATAACCAAATCGAAAATCAAAACTTTTAAAATTTTCAATATTTCAGCTTTAATATAATAGTATAGATTTGACAAAATTTCTCAAACACATAACAAACATCTAATTGAAAAAACTCCTCTAAATAGCTTTTTGAAAATTTATTTTTTTGAGTCGAAAAACCTATTTAAATCTACTAACTACCAAACACTAATATTAGAAGTTTCAAATGGTCAAACCTCTAATTTAACTGAAACTTTTAATATTTTCCCAACTCTATGACTTCCAAACACCCCCTTAATATTTTTAATAACACTTTCAACATCTTTCATAAACATATCAAGGCAATTTACCAAAATTCATAATAAAATTTATGGAAATAATCTTGTTTGGCTAAGAAAACCGAAATAAATTATGAATAATGCTAGATATTTCAAATTGGATCCCAAATTTTTTCATAAATTACACATATCACTATCTAATTGGTTATAATTATAATGGGGGTATTGGCCCTATCTATCACAATTTGAAAAGAAATGGTCCTAAATATCACATCTCAAAAACTTGGTCCCAAATATCACTCCAAAACACAGTTGCGTGAAGCGTTTTGGTTTTTTAAGTAGAAGTGCGCACTTCTACTCAAGTAACACAGTTGCGTTTTGCGTTTTCCCACCAAACGCTATTTGAGATTGTGTTTTTTGGAGAACGCTGCTTAATAGAGTGTTTGGGGTTTTGCGTTTTCCCACCAAACGCTATTTGAGATTGTGTTTTTTGGAGAACGCTGCTTAATAGAGTGTTTTGGGGGGGGGGGGGGGGAACGCCACATAGTTTGGCGTTTTGGTCTGTTTCTTCATTTTTTTTGTTTTTGTTTTGTTTTGTTTTTCTTTTTTTGTTCTTTTTTGTTTTCTCCTAAATATATATTTGGGAAAAAAATATAAAAAAAAACGTATTTACAAATAGTCAATTAAAATATAAATTTATATTTTTTTAAAGTTTGTATACCGTTTATTCGTCGTTCCGAATATGTTTAAACCCAAAATGGAACTATTGAACCCCAAAGGTTAACTGTTGAAACCCAATGCAATATTGATAAAATTTAAATTTTTTAATTAAAAACTTGAATCCGGCGGCCTGATTTTTAAAAACTTACGCGTTTAAAAATCAGGATAAGTTAGGGTTTAGGGAACCCTAAACCCTAAGTTCGTATACGGTTTATTTCTAAAACCCAGAATGGAAATATTGAATCCCAAAAGTTAATTGTTGAACCCCTAAATTTAATTAAAATTGTATTTTTAAAATTTTAAAAATACAATTTTAATTAATCATTTATTTATAAAATTTATTTACAAATATATATTTACAAAGAGAAAAAAAACAACCCAAACCCAACGCGTCTTTCCCATTTTCCAAATGCCATGACAGAGTCACCACGGTGCTAAGGTTGGCAGAACGCTATATTTAATGTTGTGTTGCCCTTTTCCAACGCCAAACTATGTAACTTTTTAAAATAAAAAAAAATATTATCCTCTCAAAACGCTTAGCGATCTAGCGTTACTAAAAATTAAAAAAAAAAAATCAGAAACGCTACATCATAATATATCTTGAAGTGATATTTGGAGTCTATATTTTGAATTGTGATATTTTAAACCAATTAATTGTGATATTGGGTTTTTTTTTCTTATAATTGACCCGGGTACCTTGTTGAATAACTATAACTTATCCAATCCCAATTTTCTTGAAGTTCATTTTGATCACGGAGCCATTCCAGCCAGGCTTCTTCAACAAAAGTGTGTAGAGTAAAACAAAGAAAGATAGATATTATCAATCCAAAACTACACTGAATAAAAAACTAAATTAAATTGATGGGGAGAGTTTCTTTCTGTAAATATTTGGTATCAAAAATCAGTTACTATGCTGCTGCTTCTTCTTCTTTGCGAAACTCCAATTTACAAGGGCCCCATTTTCGAGGTATAAATTCAAGGTCTAATTGCATGGGTTTTTGGTTAATTTTCAACTGTTTTTTACTGGGTCAAGATTTCGTCTTTGGCTTTTAGTGTATGTATGTATGTATAAAAGATTTAATCTTTATATGGAGTTATGAATTTTGTTTTGTTGGCTTGTTGATGAGATGCTTTATAAGTTCCCAACTTGGTTGTATCAAGATTTTAAAGTTATTTGTTAATTTGAGTTTTTCTTTTTCAAATTAGCTGAGTTTAAAGATAAGTGTGTGTCCCAGTTTTCTTAATTCTTACATTAGGAAGTGATATAATGGTTGCATAGAAAAAGCTCTATGCTAGGAGTGAAAGTATGCTTTGGTAGATAATTGTCAAGTAGAAATTGATGATTGCAAGTATCCAATCTGCAGCGGTACTTGAGGCTTGTGGTTATAGTTTTTATGATTTTTGCTAATTACGATTTACGTATGGTGATATTTTGTATTGTGTATGTCCAGATTTAAAATAATTTCTAGGTTCCTATAGTCTTACATTGACTTTTGAACAGGGCAGGGTAGGAAGATCTGTATTCTAGTAGAGCCGAATCCTAATCCTTTACAAGTAGTGAAAGCCGGTCCAGGAAATCTGGTGGAAGTTGGGTGTTTTGACAGAGAAGCTCATCCAACCATGAATGCCCCAACTACAAATGCATTTCATGCAGTCACTGGTGAGCTTGTCATATATATTAATATATTATCTTATATACTCTTTATGAGCCTATTTCAACCCTAGAAGCTAGCATTTGGAGTAGAAGTAGCCTCATTAGCACCCGACATCTTGGAGGGCTGTTTGAGTGTAAATGTGTAATTAATTCTTGGTTAGGCTGGAAAAGTTTTTTTTAGGTGCTACAGAGTTGAATACCATCAAAACATTGATACATTAATCGACAGGAAACCTTAAAAATGAAAACAAAGTGGAGGAAGCTAAAGAAGTACTTGATGGTGATATGGTGACGCAAACTGCTAAGCATACAGAAAAGATGGCATGGCGTACAAGGATAAAAAGAGGAGATGTGATAAACTTAAATGACCTTCTTTTCACCCAAAATAGGGATTATCTCATCAGATACAATGACAACCGACAGGTACATATCAATGTCTTGTAGTATATAGATATACTGGATTGTGTATCTAATAATGAACTTGTGATACAAAAGAAGATTAAAGTCTATTAGTAAATAGATATACTGGAATCTGTATCTAAATCTATTTAAAAGCTACGATTTCATTCCTCTAAATTCGAATAGCAAGTAATATCTAGATGAATGGTAATTAGCCTCTTAATATATGGGTACCTGATGGTTTACATAGGCTCTTACTTGGAGCATTTTACATTATTGTTCTTTGAAGTCTCACATTGATTCATTAAATGAAGCTGCTAGTGGGAAAAGTGTATTAAACCTCTAGATTGCACTCAATCACAATAGCTGAAACCAGTCCGGCCGTGATCGATACAGTAATCATATCGTAAAAGCTGACTCACCCTTCATTATATCTAATCTTATTTCTTGATTTTATTTAAATTGTATATACTAGCTTATAGTCCGTGCAACGCACGGCTCTTTTTCTAATATTTATTGTATTATTTTTTTTTATTATCTATTTGTTATTAGTTTACATATCAAATTTTTGTTATGAAATTGATATATATATATATATATATATATATATATATATATATAAGATTTTACACGTTCAATTTATTATGTGTTTTACTTGAATTCTTAAATCTTGATTTGGATGATTTTACAGCCTACATGAAATTAACAAAATACACTTTAATTTAGTGATGATTTAACAATTTTCTCCAATTAAAACTACCAAGAAACAAAAGAGAGATGAAACTGACGATTTTTTATATTGAAAATTCTATTCTATTTAGAGAATCTACTTATATTTTGTTTTGATTATCAAAATAACCTTTTTATTATTTGAAGATAGTTGTACTAACAACCAAATATAGTTTTAATAATGAGTGTAGGAGGGATTTTGCCCAAAACTTTGGTAGTTGGTAGTCTGGTCCTCAGTATAATAAAATAAATAAGAATTGTTGGATCTTAAAATAAGTAGATAAAAAACGTTGGATCTAGCATAAAAAATATTTAATATTTTAACATGTAAACTAAAAAGTATATTTATATTGAAATACGAAAAAGTGCTTGTTAATGATTTAAATCATATATAATTAGGTTTCTATATTGAATAGGATTATTAATGTAGGTATTCTACACTAAATAGGATTACCGTAAAAATTCGTAATTATATTTTCTCTTAAAATTCTGAGTGTTTTCATTTGAATAATAATTGTTAAATCATCACTAAATTAAAGATAATTTTATGAGTTCCGCGTGGAGTGTAAAATCATCCAAATCTGATTTCATGTATCTCGAGATAGAGCCTAAATAGTAAATATGAACTTTTTTTTAATATTAATAAATAAATAAATAAAATTCAGTTCTAATACAATCTTTTAATCCTTTTCAGATTATAACTTCTTTTTAAAATTCAATTCTAATACAACCTTTTTAATTATATCCTTTTTAGATTATAATTTATTATATAATTTTGATCGTCTATCTTTAAAAATATTATATTCGACGGTTGAGATTATTTTGGCGGTACAATGACCAAACCAAAGTGACCAAACCAAAATTATGGATAAGATCCCTCTTACGCTTATTATATATAAGGATATAATTTCTTTATGTATTTTGAAAAGTACCCTTCAAGTTTTGATTTGGTCAAAGTTTCCACATTTCAGTCAAAAGATCTGACACGGAATAAGTGATGTATCCGAGTATTAAACATGGGTTCTTCTCAATAATTGATTATTGCTGATAATGCCAGTTAGACAATTAGTTATTCTCTGACACTACGTGCCTGCTAATTAGCTTTTAAACATCACTTTAATCACACAGTTTCTATGTGAATGCCAACTATATATAGTATTGTGTGTAGCAAAATATTGTGAGGTGCAAGATGTGTGGATAAGATCATGTCCAAGTGCTTAATTTTTTATTTTTTTTGCTAAATCCAAGTGCTTAATTTTATTCTTATGACATTGTGTTTGTCAGTCATTACATCTCACAAATATCCAAAAGATGTCCTGAAAATTAGATGATTCATACTGAATTTGAAGTTGCAAGTTCATTTTGAAAGGCCAATACAAGAGTCAGTGCAAAAAAGTTGAACCAGCTAAATTTACATAACATTTGTGTTGTAGGTGAAGGCTGAAGAGTTGGCGGACAAGGTTATTGTTGTATATTTTGTGCCATTACTTGCTGATTATCTACCTGAGTGGGTGGCCACAACACACTTGACAGACACGTACAACTATTTGCTGCCTCATAATGTTTTTGAAGTAGTCTTGGTTGCTTATGAGATCAGAGAACAGACACTTTGTAGCGGTTCTCCAACAAACCCCGAGAAGCAATTCGAATCTATATTTTCTTACATGCCGTGGACTGCAATCCCATTTTCAGATATAGCTACCAGAGAATGTCTGTGTAGAAGATTTGCTATCTGCATGTCTGGGTATTCGCTTGATTCGTTTGTAATTGATTCATCAGGAATGGTTTTGCAAAGTAATTGTTTACATTTATTTGGAAAATATGGAGGCCCGGGCTATCCTTTCAGTGATGGAAGAATACAGTTGCTGGAATCTGAAGATGATGCAATTGTGGAGCAACCCTCTTTGAAAATGCTCTTAGCTTCTGCAGAACGTGATTATGTCATCTCAAACAAAGGGGATAAGGTACAACTGTAGTGTTTTCAATAATTCATGGTTTAATATATCTTTGTAATTTACAAATTACGTATTTCATTTGAATTTCGATGTTTAGATGATCGTCTGTGTATTTTATTATTACTGCTTGGTTGTATCGATAGGTACCTATTGACACCCTTGAAGATAAGGTTGTAGCTCTATATTTTTATGAAGAGGGTAAAACTCCTCGTAGGCTCACAGCAGATATAGAATTGGCTTATGAGGAGTTCGCAAAGAAGAAAAAAGAGTTTGAGGTTGTGCTTATATACCTTTATGACACAAATGTTACTTGTGGTCATACAAATGAAGAGTCCTTCCGGGAAAAGTTTAACTCAATGCCCTGGTTGGCACTCCCATTTAAAGACCCGACTTATAGAAAGTTGATGCGCTTTTTTGGCTATCATCTTGATCTGGGTTGGTGGGAAGAAACTCCTTCACTTGTAATCTTTGGGCCTAATGGGGAATTCATCGAACCGTGGGGTGCTGACATCTTGATGAATTATAAGCTTCCAGCATACCCGTTCACCCGTGAAAAAGTTGCCAAGCTAGAGATTGAAAAAGTCAAGGAACTGAGGCTGGAGATGCTCTTTGATCGGAACACACTTTTCAAAAGAAATGATGGGACCGAGGTGAATTCTTCAAATACATCTGTAAAACTTTCCTTGTTTGGATTTTCTAATTCATATAATTGATTCACATTCTTCTTTTAAGACTTAAATTGCCTAAAATCAACAAACAAGTATATGTACACGTTAGGGGTTATATGTATTATGTATACAACACATGTAAAATTGGCATATTTTGTTTTCTAAAGAAGAACGTTGACATAAGATGTCTCTGTATGTGTATCACAGTGAAGAAAACAATATGTGCTGTTGGCTTGAATTATAGAGTTCGAGCAACTAACATAGCATAAGACGTCATGCATCCTCTAATGGAGGGGATGGAGTTTAAGTCTCTTTTTAATATGTTTATGTCAATTTCCCATGTTTGTGAATCTTGAATATTGTGCTAACATCATTTCCGCATTTTAGGTTCCACTGTATGAACTTGCGGGAAAGAGAATTATACTATTTTTTGAGGGTAATAAACCTAAGGACCATACAGCACACTTCCTTAGTATCTTAAAAGCTGATTATCCCCATGTGGAGCGTATGAAGGGTACAGATGATTACTTTGAAGTGATATACATCACCTCCAGCAAAGAGGACGCTCTTTATGAGGAGTTAGTTTGGGATGTGCCATGGTTGTTTGCACATGTATCTTGGTTGTTACCCATCGATCTAAGTTTATATTGCTGCTACTGTCAACCTGAGTCACTACATAGTGTGCTTCGTTGTAGTTACCCGTCTGGTTGGTGTGGTAGCAATTCTACACTTCTTGCGTTTGATCAAGATGGAAGACTTGTTAGGAAATCAGTATATCTTGATTTCAATCCAATTAATTGTTTTGATTATGCTGATATGGAAGAGGACACATTGTCAGAATTAATTCAGCATCACCGTTGGTTAGACTTGGATCAGGAGTATAGGGGCCTGGTAATCAACTCGTTGTACAAATGGTACCCTTAGTAGGCTTGGCTTGTCATTATGTTCAGGTTTTTACCTTTATAAAGTTCTTATCAATGTATTCCAGAAATGCTATAATAAACCAATGTGTTCAAGATAATTGATTAAAATGTTGTCGAACTACTGCAGCTTTTGCGACAACATTGTTGTGTATTATTCATATAATATCAACAGGGATGTTGGCTTAAATCAACAGGGATGTTGATTGAGACACCGTATGTTGTTTTTTACATTTCCATGAAATCAAGGAGGTACCAAGCATGACACAATAACCAGTTAGTGATTGTCTGGTAGCTACGCAACAAGATCGAGAGAAGAGTTGGCAGAAATTAGTAACCCCTATCCTGGAGACTATTTAATATAGCGTAACACCCTATAGGCAGCAGTTAAGTGATCCTCACGAGGACTAGCCAAAAACTGAGACAATATATGTACTGAATAGGAGAGATCTGGACGAGTTATAGTCAGATCAATTTGCCAACAATTCGACGATAAAGGGTTGCATATTTTGTTTGCAATAGAGCAGAGTAGTTATCAGTAAGATGATGATTCTGCTTCATAGGTACTAGAGAGCATCCCAGTTTCAGTTAACAAATTAAAACATACTTTCGTTGATTAAGATAAAATCCTGCATTGGACCTGGCAACTTTCAGGCCAAGAACATACTAAATAGGACCAAGATCCCTTATCTTAAATCTGGAGTGCATAAAGTGTTTAACAGACTGAATTAAGATAGGAGAAGAACTAGTAATAAGTATATCATCGACTTAGACTAAAACTGCACAGAAAGCACCATTCTTAAGAATGGTAAACGAACTATTATCACTGTGAGACTGAGTAAATTCATACTCTTTAAGAGCAATGGAGAGCTTAAAAAATCAACGAGGAGCCTGTTTCAACCCATAGAGAGACTTTTTAAGAAGGCAAACAACATTAGGAGGAATTTTGATATCTGTAAGAAGCTGATATCCAGGTTGCATATAAACTGTCTCTTCTAAGTCACCATGCAAAAATGCATTGGTGACATCGAGTTGAGAAACATCCCAATGTTTAGAGACTGCAACAACAAGTCAAATTTGAACTGTTTTCATTTTACCAACTGGAGCAAACGTCTCAAAATAATCGAACCTAGACGTTTGAGTAAAACCCCTAGCCACTAAACGAGCTTTGTGTCTATCAATAGAACCATCAGGATAGTATTTAATCCTAAGCAACCACTTGCAGTCAACAATATGATGATCAGTGGGAGTAGGAACTAATTGCCAAGTATGATTAACTTCAAGAGCCTTTATCTCAGGTTTCATAGCTTGGAACCAATGTGGATTAGGTGCAGCTTGAGCAAAAATATTAGGGAGTTTGATAGAAGTAATAGCAGCACTATAAGCTTGATAATGAGGAGCAAACTTATCATAGGATAAGTACTTACTGATGGGATAAGAGAAAGAAAGAGTACCTGACCCAGAAGAAGGAGGAGAGACAATAACTGCATGAGTAGTGTAGTCTATAAACTTGGATGGAGGTTGCCTAACTCTAGTAGGTCTGTTGGATACTGAAGTGACAGGAAGAGTAACGGTAGATTCTGTAGGTAAAAATGTGGAAGTGGTAGCAGGGAGAGAGACATGAAGTGATGCAGGAGGCAACTCAAGTTGTGCAACTAAGGTAAGAGGAGAATTATTGTCTGATAAAACAAGTACACTAAGAGGAAACAAAGGTGTATCTGATGTAATATCAGGAGCAACATAAGATGTCTTAAAAGGAAAGACATTTTCAACAAAGAAAACATCTCTGGACATAAAACTCTTCCTAGTGTGAAGATCAAAAATTTTATAGCCTTTTTTTCCATAAGGATAACCAAGAAAAATCCCTTTAACTACCCTAGAGGACAATTTGTCTGTTATATTTGTGTTAGTTGCATAACATAAACAGCCAAAGGCTTTGATACTCAAGTAATTTGGTTCTTTGCCAAATAACAACTCAAAAGGTGTTTTATATTGAAGTAGTTTGGAAGGTAACAGATTAGCAATATGAGTGGCTGTCAAAATAAAATCTCCCCAAAAGGAATTTGGAAGGTTTGATTGAAACTTAAGGGCCCTAGAAATATTAAGCAAATGCTGATGTTTTCGTTCAGCTCCGGGGCCGTTTTGCTGAGGGGTTCTAGCACAAAAGGTTTGGTGAAGAATACCAAGAGATTGAAGATAAGAAGCAAGATCCTGATTGGTAAACTCAGTACCATTATCAGATCTTACTGTTTTGATCACCTTGTTAAACTGAGTTTTAACATAGGTAATGTAATTCCTAATTAAAGTGGGAACCTGAGTTTTATGATGAAAAAGAAACACCCATGTAGCCCTAGAGTAATCCTCAACCACAATAAGGAAATAATTACAATTATTGTGAGTGCATTTATTATAGGGTCCCCAAACATCCAAATGAACAAGGTCAAACAGATCTGTGCTATGAGAATCACTAGGAGAGAAAGGAAGTCTATGTTGTTTAGACATATGACAAACATCACAAGCATCAAAATTTAAGGAATGAGAATCTACAAATTTTAATTTCTGTAGAATAGAAGTAGACAGATGTCCCATTCTTGAGTGCCACAAAATAGCATTGTCAGTTGAAATAGCATTACAACTTGTAGAATTGGAGGAGTTGCTATAAGGTACAGAAGCACTAGAAACAGGTTTACAAGAAAATTTAGGCATACTAGTTAGTTTGGAAGCACTAAGTGTGTATAAGCCTTCATGCAAGTTACCAATCTCCCTGTCCTTCTTCAAAATAGGGTCCTACAAGTAGCACACATTGGAAGAAAAGTATAGCAAACATGAGAGATCAGATGTAAGTTTTGCAATAGAAATGAGGTTGCATTGAAAATGAGGAACACATAGAACCTCATGAAGAATTAACTTGGGAGTTAAACAAACATCCCCAGTATGAGTGATGGCTACTGTGGTTCCATCAGGTAGTGACAAGTTAGCTGATAACGGCTTGATATTTGTCATTAAATTTAAATGACCAGTGATATGGTTTGTAGCTCCAGAATCCAATATCCAAGAGTCACAATCAGTAGCATTATTAAGCAGTGAATTAACACTAATTACAGAACAAGAGAAATTACCAGTAATGGTAGAGCTAGTGGATGGAACATTTCAAGTAGTTTTCGGTTTGAGAGTCTCCTGAATCATCTTGGACAATTGTTGGCATTGTGCAGTTGAGAACATAGGAGACTCAGTGAGCTCTGAATCAGTAGATTTAGCAGAAGAATTCCCTGAAGAAGCATTAACAGAGACCTGTGCAGCTTTAACAGAAGAAGACTGAGAAAATTTCATTGGTTTAGGCTTAGGTTTGCCAAACAACCTATGCCAATCTGGATATCCATGTAAACAAAAACATTTATCCCTGGTATGACCAGCATTCTGACAATAATCACAGTACAGATCGGAAGCAACTTGGTTCTTTGCAGGAGTGTTAACAGGATTACTATTCTTGAACCGAGATTGACTATTAAATTTGACATTCATGGCCATAGCATCAGATAGAGGAGTCTGAGCCATCTTAGCAAAATCTATTTGAGATTCCTCTTGAAGTAGGAGGGAAAAATCTTGAGACAGGGTAGGTATAGGTGTCATCATCAGTAATTGACCTCGAATAGTGGTATATTGATCATTAAGTCCCATCAAAAACTGACTCAACTTTATAGCATCTTCATACTTCTCCAATTTCCTAGCATTATCACAGGTCCAAGTGTTGTTTATTACACAAACACATTTAGGAATTGGATTTAGATTATCAATTTCAGCCATAAGTGTGCGAAATCGAGTAAAGAAGGTTGTGATACTCATAGTGCCTTGTTGAATAGATGCTAATTCCTTTCGTAACTGAAAAGTACGAGGCATATTTGACTGCAAAAACCTAACTGCTAAATCATCCCAAATTTCTTTAGCAGTAGTAAAGTAGGCAACACTGTTACGAATATCAGTAGATATAGAGTTCAAAATCCAGGACAAGACCATATTATTGCAACAAATCCACAAAGCATAATGAGGTGAAGTTACAGATGGTTTATGCAAGGTTCCATCAATTAAACCTAATTTCATCTTCGAAGACAAAGCAATTTCAATCGATCGACACCAGTGATGATAATTTTCTCAGTCAGAAGTTGAGTAACAATAGGAGTACCTGGATTGTCCGAGTTTTGAAGAAAGTATGGATGATTTGAGTCAATCACCTGAGAAATTGGTGATTTACCTACTGAATTTGATGTCGATCCAACAGTTGCAGCCGCGTAAGTCATCGTCATAAATCACTTGAAGTAATTTGATAAAGTAATTGCAGAAATGTCACAAACACGAACTCAACAAATCAACAAAGGTAGAACAAAGGTAGATGACGATACATATAGCGAGATGTATCTATAGGTGTGAAAAATTCATCGGAAGAAGCATATGAAAGGATCTAATACCATGACAAATGTGTAAGCATATAGAGAAAGTATTAAAACTGTGTATTAAGGAAGAAGATGATTTCGTTACATAATGAATGAATGATATGAAATGTACAGCTGTTCTGAGTTTATATACAAAGTCTGTAACAAATTGTAACTAACAATATTGACTTGTTATTATGTGCCACTTGACTTGTTATCATTTGCCATGTCACTGCACAATTGTATATTAGTGTCAGAATAGACTAAGAATTAAAGAACCTGGGGTTAAGTATTAAGTAACTCATTTATTTCGTTCTAATATATTAAATAGATAATCGATAAATATTTGGTTTTGATTTTAATCAATTTACATAAAGTAAGTTACATTATGTTAAAATTACATTACGTTAAAGTTTTAAAAAGCTGGCATTGTAATAAATGTTTTTGATTAATTTTATGATGTGAACTTGATTCAACTTGACGTGGATATGTCCACATGGCACGATGTGATAGGGTTTTAAGATAGTTTGTTCTAAATGATATTAATCCAAGTAATTTACAAATTTAAAGGTTAAATTTGAATGTAAAGGAAAATGAGTATGTAGAACGCTAAAAATTCGATGTAATGAACATTTATAGTAGGTCTTAACTGAGTTGGCGTGCTTAATGAAAAAAATTATCCTACTAAACTTTTCTATTAAAACTCAACTGAGTGCAACTTAATTTGAAATGGATAGTTTAGATGAGACCAACAAAATTTCGATGATCCACTTGATATATTAATTAAAAGTGAATCGATTATAATTAACCTAAAGAACATGTTAATAAAATTTGGATGACACACATAATTTTCACTAAATAACTTTCACAAAATACAGTAGAATGTATCTATGTGGCATCCCATAATCCGGGGTATAGATTTGGGGCCACTAACCATAATCAACATAATACATCCCTGAATATAAGCATAATATAATAAAAGGAAACCCCTTAACCAAGATCACATACAGGTTATGGTATGAAACAAACTATTAAATTACATCTTTACAACTCATCCTCAGAATAAAATTTGTTATACAAGTTACTAACCAACTAAGTTCATTTGTTGATCCAGCTACTCAGCCTCTGACCAGCTCTCAATCTCTTCTTAACCAAGTCAACAACTTGGGTGACACCACTCGCTACAGGAACATAACTACTCGCTTGATCACATGATCTATTCAACCTCTCTAATAACTGGAGAAAGAAACAACAATGCAAGGGTGAGCCAACAGTGCTCAGCAAGCATAAATATCTAAATCAATATAAAAAACAATGTAGGTTCTGATCAACAAGAAGAGTCATCATATGCTTCAAAAGAATTAATGCAAGTTAACTTCAGAATTTTGATTAGAATTGGACTATATATATATATATATATATATATATATATATATATATATATATTAAAAACAACAAGGTTAGGCTGCAGATCAGTCACGCACTAACCCCGAACAAACGCACACAGCAAAGTCCTATAATGGATCCACGACACACATTGGCCTTATTAACATCCGAGCACGAATCTGGTCCGACCCCTTACGATCCATATTTAAAAAAAACATTCCAATTCTATATCAACACACTAGATATCGGAACAATCAACAGCCTTTGCCAGCCAACCAACCGGAAAAATCACGTTCCAGAACAAAAACTCATAATCCAGAAATCAATGAAGAATTCAAGATCAATAGGTGTCGACAAGTTCGACACGATAATTGGGTAATAATTAAGGAATAATACCCTCAAAGGGTATTGACAAGTTCGATGCCATAATTGGGATGTAAATGAATAAACAATAATAACAACAAGTATCGACAAGTTCGATAGAAATAATTGGGGTGGTATATTTCGTCATAAATATAATTAAAGAATAATTTCACTTGAACAAGAAGTGAAAGGAAATACTTGCCTGGTAATCACAGCTTAATCCGTCTAACTGTCTGAACATCTCACTCAACTACTGACTTTTATACGTCCCGTCCACTCTTTCACAGTCCTTATCTCCCATCAATACTTCAGACTAACCTTTTTCTACTTTAAACACTTCTCGCAAAGATACTGGTTTCAAACAAATAATTTAAAAACGTAGTTAAATAATTAATCACTTTTACGACTCTCTAACACGTAATTCACAAAACACGTAATCATTTAAATGACTCATATAACTCATTAAATAGCTTACATACATCACATAACGATCAACTGAACTCAAGAAATATTTTTAAAACAATCCTCATTCTTGATTTTTAAATAAAACTCAACTCAGAACATTTGAAAGTATTTTTAAACATTTTCTGGATTTTTAAACAATTTCCCACTATTTTTAAATCATTTTAAAACAGAAAATAGATTAATTAAAAATTAAATAACTCTAATTAAATTAATTAAAATCAAATAATAACTAATTAATGAAATTATTTAATAAATGGTTACATTTATCGAATATTTAAATTAATTAAATTATTATTCGAAAAAAATTAAAGTAACTAATTCTTAATCATTTTTGAAATAAAAATAAATAAATAAATGATTTTTCAAAACAAAACAATTAAATAAATAAATCCAAAAATAATCTGAATTAAAATAATATTTTAGAAAATAAATTTCTGAATTTTATATATAAAATTCAGATTTTAAAATATTTGTTTAAAGTAAAAACAATTTGATATAAGTATAATAAAATACCCTTTTAAAAGTAAAAAAGGTAACTTTTTTTAAAAGTAAATAGTAAAAAAGGATTAAAAACATTTATGTTTTTACTATTTCCACTGAAAATAAATCAAAACCGGGTCGGGTTTAGGAAATAAAACGAGTCTCCAAGAACATTTCCGGGACACCAAGAACACCCACCGGAAACTGGGTTTTCCAGTTTCCGGCCGACGTCCGGTGGCCGGAAAACCTTCATCCTCTTGCAGACACACAACACAACGTGCACTTTGGTCAGTGGATAAGCTCTGATATCACTTAGCAAATGTATAGCCTCAACAAATCACACAAATGACCAGGAATCTAAAATTTCGAAAAAAATCAAAAAATCCCTAATAATATATTTCGAAAATGTCCAGGAAAAAATCATCCTAATCCTAACCTGATAGATTTCCAATATTCTTCGGATCTGGTAATACGATTGAGAGGAGTAGTTCCAACGGCGGACGTGCGTATCGTACTGGTAAAGTGTCGCCGATGATTGATCCGCCGTCTTCGAAAGTTTAGACGTGTGGATTCTGTGGAACATGATGAAAAATGGAGATTCAAAGTTTTATGGAGTCAACTCGATGATAACTTGGATGTGACTCAGTTAGTCAAAAACCAGTCGAGCAATTCTACATATTGCCTATGTTATTGTTGGTTTTTATGTTTATTTTACGTAAATCGTGTTTATGTACTCCACGATTTAAGGTATCCCTTGTAGAATTCCGATTCTTAGTACTGCTTGATTAAACTTTAGTCCGGTTGGATAATTTTGAGATGTTGTGTTAAATATGAAATTGTCCAGATTATATGCTTATTGTGCAATTAGTGATGGATATTGTATTGTTTCAGTTTCTTGGTTGAGTCTGTCTTCAACTATCAAGGTAGTTTTTAGCTTGGTCATGATGTTTTGGTTCAAGTCAAGTGCATTACTATTTTGTTTATTATTTTAGCTTATTTTGTAATCAAAGTTGATTTGTTTCTTACAACTTCGATTATGTATATGTTTTCTCTTCCTAGCTAACTTCTTTGTGATATGGGTTGTGTGTTTTAAATAGTATTTAGGGTCGATTAAGCAGCAATATGTCATTTTTGTAGATTCTGATTTATCATGCTAGTAAGCACGGGTGTAATTTTGTATTCGTAATAACTTGATCTGGTATAGGTAATTGTTGTTTTATTGCATTGTGCAGTAATTGGCTTTCTATTTTTCGAATGTTTTGTTCTTGTGGAATTCTATTTCTATTGGAATTGCTCTTTCAAGTTTCTGTTGATGCCGAGTCGACTAGGAGTTTTTGATGTGTTGATTTCGAATTCTTGCTGAGTGTATTGGTTCCGTTTTTAATTCGTGTTTGGGTTTGTTTTTGGTGTCCAGTTTGCTGTTTGGTCGTATAGGAGTTCTTTTTTATTGTAATTGCCGTTGAATTATAGCTTGTTCTGTTTTGTTACTTTTTTCTAGTGATTACTGAGTTTGCTCTGTGTTGAGTTTCCGTAAATGGTAGATTTATATGCATTTATATTTGGTTTAATTATGCATGTTTTTATGACTAATTTTAGGCATGATTTATGCTTTAAATATCTAGGACTAATTTTATGATTGATTTATGTTTTGTTTTAATATTAGTATGCTAATAAATGTATTTTAATTGTCATCATTTAAAATGTATGACTGATAGTCTAATTAGTTTTTTTATGTCATTTAATACGATTTAATTTTGCGTTATATTTGATAACTTATACGGATTATTTTGAATTAGAATGATTTATGTCAGTGCGATATGTTTCAAGTTTTGAATGCTTTAAATGCTTTAATTATTAATGGTTATTTAAATCAATATTTATGATTCTATTGTTTGTGTGTAATATTTTAGCCGTAAATGATTTTTAATTATCACTTATGTGTTTATAATGGGACCTTTGAGGGTGCAAGATATTTTTTTTTATATTTGTTTTGTACCTTGTGTGTAATATTTTAGTCTTAAATGAATTTTAATTATCTCTATGTATTTATAATTGGATTTTTGAGGGAGTATGGCATTTTTCATATGGCTGTTTTGTACCATTGAGGGTGTGCCAAATATGATGGCTTTTGGACCATATATTGGTGGTTGTTATTTGTCGTCAGTTGACGAATTTGTGTCATTTTAAATGACTTTTTAATTTGTATGATAATTCGTCGTTTATGTGTCTAACTAAAGGGAACCCCTTTGGTTAGATACATATAACTGCACTTGTATATAGTAGTATATATATAATAGATATTAATTTATATTCGGTGAATATCTTTTTCACTTCGTTTTGGTTGTGTTTGTTTTGGTGATTTTTCAGATTTAATTGGATGGAAAGAATGAAGGCGGGAACTAGGATTATTATAGCAGATGTATCAAGCGAAAGAATCAAGAAGTTTCCAGTCGTTGGATTATTAGGCTTTTGTATTATGATGTACTCATATTTTAGTAGGGCACTCTTTTTCCCCCCCTTGAGTTTTTTTCCATGGGGTTTTTATTATCTAAGCTTCCGGAGGAATCTCTTTCCTATGGATCCTGCGATCCATGGATTGGCTAAGCATACCTTTTGGTTAGATAATGAGCTTTTATTATCTGTTGAGTTGTATCATTGATTTATATCAATAAAATGATTTATCATTTTAGCAAAAAAAAATGACCAGCAATCACCAAGAATCGAAATATTCCGGTGGCAACATCACCGACCAAACTTCGTTTTTCTTCAATCCTTAACAAAACTTCAAGGTTTTGGTATCAAAATGAAGCCCAGCTCACAGACAATCTAAGCATAACATCTGATCATATGAATAATCTCACAATAATGCAAAACGAAGGAATTTAAAATGAACAAAAACTCTTAACTCGTGTTATACATACAAGAACGCAATCATAACAACTGTACACTTAAATCGAATGTATATGACCTCAGGAAGCTTTATCAATCATCAAATCAAATGAAAAATCAACAAAATCGAAAGCCCCAAATTTTCATCAAAGAACCCTAGAAAATTCAAAAATAAATTAAAATCGTATAAAATCAAGAAATTACCCTTTGCAAAAAAAAAAACTGGTTGCAGATTATGAAAATAGACTTCAAGAGCTTCAATTCGACTGCTTGAACACCAAAATTCGATATCGATAACGTCTTCAAACTTGCTTCGATCTTCAAGAACAGCATTTGAAAATATATAATTTTGATAATAATTTGATTTTTTGAAAGTGTTTTTCTTTAATTCTTATTGGCTAGCTGGGTTGATTCTGATTGGCTGGAAAAATAAGAATGGGATTGGTCAAGGATAAGATTTTGCGGTGTATTTTTGTTCCCGAAATGCTCGAAACCCTAATTAACTTTTAATCGGTCTCGAAAGTACCGATTATACAATTACGGGTCCGATACGAACAAAAAATAGTTTTACAGAAAATAACGAATCAAATACTGAAAATTTATAGACCTTAAAAAATGAATAAAATACGAGTTTGGAAAATTTGAGATTTATCTGACGAATATTGATACGAAAATGATTTTAAACCGAAGCCCCAAGGATTTTGGAAACGGAGTTTTGTCAGATGGGAACGAACTGATTGCACGGATTAATAAAAAGACTTTTGTTCCTATCTAATAACACATAGCACATAATAAACACATACGGGGATCTTTTCGAGCAATAAAACATTTAACCCCAAAAACAAATTAACATCTAACATGATAATTAGCCAAACTTGAATAAAAAATGCTTTAATATTTTTTTTAATTACTAAAAATGGTAATTAATTAGACTCAATATCCATGGTTCTTACAATCTTCCCCCCTAAATAGGATTCTGTCCTCAGAATCAAGTCAAGCAAACAAGTGGGGAGACTCCTCTGACATCACACTCTCAAGCTCCTAACTCTTCCTTAGGACTCTTACCGACAACACGGTACTGACTTACTTCTCAACACCCTCTCTAAATCTCTACCCGGCCATTTTTATGAGACAACAAAATCATAACAATAATTCTTAAGCGTCACTACCTGAATCACATTGTGGATATGTTGCATATGAGGCGTAAAGCTAACTCATAGGCAACTCTCTCGACTCTCTTCAAAATCTTAAAAGATTTAGCGAATCTAGAATTCAACTTTCTTGGTCATCAAATCTCACTAATCCCTTCTATAGAGATTGTCCCAATGAAAATTCAGTTCTTTTTCTTCACAACGTACATTTCTCGTGGCAAGTTAGCATTTTTTTTTTGTCGACTTTGAGCTATCGTCAACCTTTCCTGAACAAATTTGATTCCTTCCTTCGTCAGTGGCACCAATTCTGGTCCTAACACTATCCATTCACCAACCTTCTCCCAATATACCAGAGATCGATCATCTTGCCTAAATAGCGCTTTGCAAGGCGGAATTCCAATGCTAGCATGAAAACTATCGTTATATGAGAATCTCATCAATGGCAAATGATCGTCTGAACCTCCTTTAAAATCAAGCGTATATACTCTAACATGTCTTCGATGGTTTGAATCGTTCCTTCGCTTTGGCCATCTATTCGAGAATGACAAGGCATACTTACCTCTAACTCAGTGTCTAAACCTTTCATGAAAACTTTCCTGAAATCTCGAGTTGAATTTCGTGTCTCGTATGGGCCATAATACTCCATTATAAACTTGAACCTTTCGTTTAGAAATCCCAGTAATTCGAAACGCTTACTAGTCATAATGAATGTCCTGATCATAGAAATATCGGGCATGACCTATTCCTATAGAAGAATATACCCTGTGTAACCATTTCAAATACCAACCCAATCATCCATAAACAATTCATCTCCATACTCCATTTATTCACAATCTTAATTTAATCATTTACAATGTTATTATGAAATATGCCTTGACTTGCAGTAAACACGTAAATGACTAAATCTGCCTTGACTTGCAGTAAACATGTAAATAAATAAATCCATGATACCTTGATTCCAATATGTCAACCAAACCTCATTTAATCTATTCTCGATCGCGACCTTGAAATCAAATACTACAATCAAACACATACGTCATTACATACACGTCAAACACGATTCGATTAACAACTCAATTCTCACTCTTGTAAAAACATTTTGGTTTGTTAAATCCTTTGAAATACAACCTCGAATATTAATAGTTTTTAAAACTAATAAACTTCGTCACCTTGACTTGAACATACTAACTGACTACTAGAACAAAATTTTGAAACAAATTGGTTATGACATTCCCAGGGTCTCAGCCCCCTTGATACTATTCACAAGGCAACTTTAACTCTTGCAATTTCCAACAAACTCTAGCTTTTATTAACATGAAAATTCGGCTTAATACGCGTCAAATCACTTATACGCCTCCAATAAATAACTTACGGCCTCAAGAGTCCCTCTCAACTCCGCAATTTCGAGTTTTTTTTTTAAATCTACTCTTGAAACATTACTCCAAATATGCAACAAGGTCTCAGATTTAAATTCTGAGCATTACAATTCTAACATCTAGTAGTAATCGATTTAACTACAGAACGACGGCATTATACATAACTTGTCCTCAAAATATACAAAATAAATACGTGTCCACCACTTATCCTTCTGACAATTCACTTCTTTTCCCGTCATTCCACTCACATCTTGGTTTATTACCGCTTCTCGGTAACTTTTAATTCTCCGATAACTCATGTTGAATGTTATAAAATATATCACCTTCGTTTGTAAAGCTAGGCATTCAAGCTTCCACTTTTAACATCTTTTCAATCGAAGATCGAACATGACCCTTTCGTAAAATGGACTATGCCCGAAACACGGCGCCTCAAGTACTAACTCAATCACCCACAATAATTCACACACGGACACACACACGGACACAAATATATATATATATATATATATATATATATATATAATGTTAAAACAAAATCATCCTCAGATAAAATTTTGAGAAAAAGAATATCAAAAAATCCCCCAATCATTCTTACTCCACTTTCATGTACAATGTTACTCGAGAAGGGAATAACTAAGAAACTTCTATCCATCCTTAATCCCATTGTTTTACTGCGCACCCACTTCTGATCGAGAAAGAAAACAACTCACTTTAATATTCACAATTTCGAAACTAATAACCATGAAAATTATTACGATCAACTCCATTTCACGTGTTGAACACTTCTTCTCGTAAATACAAACACATACATTTTTAAAGCAATACACAACCTCAACTTTATTCACAGTGATTCACAAAATCTTCCTACTCATCTAGTTAAAAGCTTTAGGTAATCTTCAGAAATTCCTGATTAATCTCAAAAAACTTCCGACCTTTACTGGCATAGATTTCTTTCCATCCAAAATTTATATCACAATTCATGTGCATAATCTTCCTCTTCTTGAAATTCCTTAAATTATTTTCAAATGAACTGCATACTCTTCACAAATCTTCAAATATCTTGAAATATCGTCTATAACCATAATTAAAATTTCCATTCAACTACTTCTTGAAATCTTATTCCTCGTTCCTATAAAGCGATAAATGCTTTCGTCCAACCAAACACCAACAGTAATAAATCATAACTTCCATATTGACTCAAAATGTTACTTCAAGAATATCTCATGGTTTCTATCTTTAAATGATGTTAGTCGAGTCATAGCTCAGCTTTAGGCAAAATATACCACACTATTCAATTGGTTACATAGATCATCCATCCTTGATAAAGATCCTCATTACTACTTGTCCACTAACTCCACTTTTTGTGATCCATGTATAACTTCAGACAATCTTCCTTCCTTCTCGCGAACAGTATAGGTGCATTCTCCTGAGATACACCGAGTATTACTACTCCTTCTCTTGCGAAAATACCTTTAATTAAATCGCTAGCTCCAGCATTTTCATTAATGTCATCCGATATTGAATTCCTTGAAACTGATTCTATATATGAAATTAAATAACGAACACACTCTACCTCTTTGTCTGATGCCAATATTGGTAATCCATTAAAGTATACATTCAAAATCATTAACCACTGGAATTTCTTCGAATTTAACTATTTCCTTCCTGATAATTTCCTTTATACAAAACAACTTCGTAATCTTGGTACAATAATCTCTTGGTCTGCATGATCGTTAAGACTTTTTCGTTTGCTCCGGCCTCAAAACACAACTTCTGCATCTCTTGACAATCATAATCTTACTTTCTTGTCCTCACAATTTGCTTGTACTTTGTAGTTTAGCTAATGCATCCAATCCTGAATCACACTTAACTCTTTTCACTACCTTCACATTCAAATCGTAATGACATTGTTCACGGCCATATTGAATTTCTAGCTTCCTAGTGATTTATAGAAAACGGTTCTGTTACTCCCATCATATGGTTCCTTGAGACTAACACGATACAATCTTGGGCAAAATGTTCTTCCGCCTCACGCTTTCAACACACAACTTGACTTCGAACTCCGTCACTTACTACCACAATATTCTTTCCAATTGCATTTACATTCTCTGCATTTACGTCGACACAATCACAATATACTTTCTCTCAAATTCTTATCTTCCATCTATGAGGTCTTGTTAATCTCTGCTAATCCTCACCTGGTGGGTAACTACTGTGCCCCTCTCTCCTAGCTCTAGATCTTCTAAATTCTACACTATTTCCTTAATTAATTTATATGTCTTTTGTTTAAAGTGCTTCTGAAAACTTCCTGGTTCTCTGTCCGCCTCTTCTGTCATTTTGTTCCATCTTGGTCAGCTCTTCTCCATCCTTAATAATCATGACTCTTTAATCTGGCTCACACAAGTTGTTTACTCTACACAATCATTTTACTTCATATTCATGTTTCAACTCCTCCTGTTAGTTATTACAAACGAATCCATCCTACTTTACTTAAGTTATTCTGGTTTGGAATCTAGAATTTATACCCAATCATTAGCCTCAAAACATTCAAAATCCTGTGATATTCTATTTACTACCTCCAAGATTAAACCAATGTCCATAATATTTTTTTTTCTCTTTTTTTTTTCACCAATACTAACTATCACGTGCTAAACATCTCCATCAACATTCTCTTTTCAATCTTTCACAAAGCCCGCAATCTTGTGTTCTTGTAACCTTCTCTTTACTTTTACTCAATTCTCAGTAATGTCGAATCTTGTACAAGTGGTATCAATACAATAAGTAATGCATTTTGATATGCCACCTCTGTTTTAACACCACTTCTAACTTTCTCAATAACATAATTGCGGTTTCACCCACTTAGGATGCCGTCGTGTCCATCCTTGCAGCTCTACATCGTTGGTAATTCAGAATCAACAGGGTTTTTGATAGAAGAAATTAATGGAATGAATAGGTATCAAGTGTAAGTATACACTGAGTTTTGTTTGATAAAAATTTTTGTAAAAGGATTTAACCGAGAGATCATTATGATCTTTGAACTATTATCAGGTTGCATTTGTCACTAAGGTCAACCACCATAGTACATAAAGATGGCCAATCTTTAGTACTTTCATGATAAACACAATCAGTGGCGTCCCACCGGACTACTATCATAAAGATAAAATGTCCCTGAATCCCCTATATACATAGGTTGTTCATCTCAGTTTGAATAAAGAAGAGCATATATTCAGGAAAAATGGAAATAGTTCAAAAGTTTCAAAATTTTCATGTATGGAGGTGGATCAAATATCTTCTAATAATAGGGATATTTCTGAAAGAATAGGACTATGTGTAAATAAATCTGATTTGCAAAGCTTATCATCAATTGAAGGGCAGTTGATCACCAAACGTATGCATCAACTATTGAACAAACGTTCAAGAAATTCCTAATTATTCATAATCTCACTTTTGTCGACTAAGCACTAACATACTTAGCTGCCAAAACCAACCTGACAATAATGAATTGAATAAATAGGAAGATCTCAATTCATTCTCGATTTTTAACCGTCACTGTGCAACAAATGTTTCAACAACGATCTAAACCGGGAATTAATTCATAACTATTCATAACAAGAATAAGAATTTGCAGAACATCTGACAATTCCCTCATACAATAAATTAAATGGGATCAATGACTAGGGGTACAGGATACACCCTAAGTTCCAACCCATTCCAATAATAGTTTCCCATATCGTGTTTATAGTCTTCTCGTACTATCTCTATAACATTCACATCATAGCTAAAGTCGTAGAAAGTTCTAGAAGATACGTGAAAACCTCGAGATAATGTCTTCCAAACTTGTAGCTCCAACTGTCCAATTAGCATATGCGGCTCCGGATTAGCTGTCTCGCTCATAGCCAAATCCTCAAACGAATCGAACTCCTACTCGCGCGATATGTCGAAAGACTGTATAACGTATAACCTAAGTCGAACCTTATCCTAAATCGTCCTACACAACTTCTATCTTAGACACGTACACCTAACCCTCCTAATCTCTTTCAGTGACCATAACCTGTAGCTTTGATACCAACCGTGGCATCCCATAATCAGGGGTATAGATTTTGGACTACTAACCACAATCAACATAATACATCCCTGGATATAAGCATAATATAATAAAAGGAAACCCCTTAACCAAGATTGCATACAGGTTATGGTATGAAACAAACTATTAAATTACATCTTTACCACTCATCCTCAGAATAAAATTTGTTATACAAGTTACTAACCAACTAATTTCATTTGCTGATCCAGCTACTCAGCCTCTGACCAGCTCTCAATCTCTTCTTAACCAAGTCAACAACTTGGGTGTCACCACTCACTACAGGAACAGAACTACTCGCTTGACCACATGATCTATTCAACCTCTCTAATAACTGGAGAAAGAAACAACAATGCAAGAGTGAGCCAACAGTGCTCAGCAAGCATAAATATCTAAATCAATATCAAGAACAATGTAGGTTCTGATCAACAAGAAGAGTCATCATATGCTTCAAAAGAATTAATGCAAGTTAACTTCAGAATTTTGATTAGAATTGGATTATATATATATATATATATATATATATATATATATATATATATATATATATATATATATATATATTAAAAACAACAAAGTTAGGCTGCAGATCAGTCACGCACTAACCCCGAACAAACGCACACAGCAAAGTCCTATAATGGATCCACGACACACATTGGCCTTATTAACATCCGACCATGAATCTGGTCCGACCCCTTACGGTCCATATTTAAAAAAACATTCCAATTCCATATCAACGCACTAGATATCGGAACAATCAACAGCCTTTGCCAACCAACCAACCGGAAAACTCACGTTCCAGAACAAAAACTCATAATCCAGAAATCAATGAAGAATTCAAGATCAATAGGTGTCGACAAGTTCGACACGATAATTGGGTAATAATTAAGGAATAATACCCTCAAAGGGTATTGACAAGTTCGATGCCATAATTGGGATGTAAATGAATAAACCATAATAACAACAAGTATCGACAAGTTTGATAGAAATAATTGGGGTGGTAGATTTCGTCATCAATATAATTAAAGAATAATTTCACTTGAACAAGAAGTGAAAGGAAATACTTGCCTGGTAATCACAGCTTAATCCGTCTAACTGTCTGAACGTCTCACTCAACTACTGACTTTTATACGTCCCGTCCACTCGATTTCACAGTCCTTATCTCCCATCAATACTTCACACTAACCTTTTTCTACTTTAAACACTTCTCGCAAAGATACTGGTTTCAAACAAATCATTTAAACACCTAGTTAAATAATTAATCACTTTTACGACTCTCTAACACGTAATTCACAAAACACGTAATCATTTAAATCACATTAAATGACTCATATAACTCACTAAATAGCTTACATACATCACATAACGATAAAATGAACGCAAGAAATATTTTTAAAACAATCCTCATTCTTGGTTTTGAATAAAACTCAACTCAGAATATTTGAAAGTATTTTAAAACATTTTCTGGATTTTTAAAAAATTTCCCACTATTTTTAAATCATTTTAAAATAGAAAACAGATTAATTAAGAATTAAATAACTCTAATTAAATTAATTAAAATCAACTAATAACTAATTAATAAAATTATTTAATAAATGGTTACATTTATCAAAAAATTAAATTAATTAAATTATTATTCGAAATTAATTAAAGTAATTAACTCTTAATCATTTTTGAACTAAAAATAAATAAATAAATGATTTTTCAAAACAAAATAATTAAATAAATAAATCCAGAAGAATTTAAAATAATATTTTAGAAAATAAATTTCTGAATTTTATATATAAAATTCAGATTTTAAAATAAATGTTTAAAGTAAAAATAATTTGATATAAGTATAATAAAATACCCTTTTAAAAGTAAAATGGTAACTTTTTTTAAAAGTAAATAGTAAAAAGGATTAAAAACATTTCAATTTTTACTATTTCCACTGAAAATAAATCAAAACAGAGTCGGGTTTAGGAAATAAAATGGGTCTCCAAGAACATTTCCGGGTCACAAAGAACACCCACCGGAAACTGGGTTTTCCAGTTTCCGGCCGGCGTCTGGTGGCCGGAAAACCTTCGTCCTCTTGCAAACACACAACACAGCGTGCACTTTGGTCAGCATATAAGCTCTGATATCACTTAGCAAACGTATAGCCTCAACAAATTACACAAATGACCAGCAATCACCAAAAATCGAAAGATTCCGGTGTAGAACCGACGACATCACCGACCAAACTTCGTTTTTCTTCAATCCTTAACTAAACTTCAAGGTTTTGGTATCAAAATAAAGCCCAACTCACAGACAATCTAAGCATAACATCTGATCATATGAATAATCTCACAATAACGTAAAATGAATAAATTTAAAATGAACAAAAACTCCTAAGTACTCGTGTTATACATACAAGAACACAATCATAGCAACTGTACACTTAAATTGAATGTATATGACCTCCTGAAGCTTTATCAATCATCAAATCGACTGAAAAATCAACAAAATCGAAATTCCCAAATTTTCATCCAAGAACCTAGAAAATTCGAAAATAAATTAAAAATCATATAAAATCAAGAAATTACCCTTTACCAAAAAAACTGGTTGCAGATTATGAAACTAGACTTCAAGAGCTTCAATTTGACTGCTTGAACACCAAAATCCGATATCGATAACGTCTTCAAACTTGCTTCGATCTTCAAGAACAGTATTTGAAAATATATAATTTTGATAATAATTTTATTTTTTGAAAGTGTTTTTCTTTAATTTTGATTGGCGAGCTGGGTTGATTCTAATTGGCTGGAAAAATAAGATTGGGATTGGTCAAGGATAAGATTTTGCGGTGTATTTTTGTCCCCGAAACTCTAATTAACTTTTAATCGGTCTCGAAAGTACCGATTATATCAATTACGGGTCCGATACGAACGAAAATATTTTTACAGAAAATAACGAATCAAATACTGAAAATTTATAGACCTTAAAAAACTTAATGAAATACAAGTTTGGAAAATTTAGAGATTTATCTGACGAATATTGATACGAAAATGATTTTAAACCGAAGCCCTAGGGATTTTGAAAACGGAGTTTTGTCAGTGATGAGTGCATATTTTTATTACCTATTTATTGCTTGAATTCGTATTTTAATAAATTATTTTGTTGCATTTCAGAAATTTTGAGAAAAAATGAAGAAATGGCAAAATAAAGAAATAAATGACAAAAGAAGAAAAAAAAGGACCAAAACAAGAAGAAAAGGAAAAGCAAGGGGGGTTGGTGCATTTTTTAGCCCACTAAAATGAAAGGCTAGGATTTAGCCAACCTAAAACCAAATGGATGGCTAAGATTAGCCCACACCAACCTAAAACCCTAATTATTTTCTATAAATAGTCTCATTCTTCACTTGTAAATGATCATCTTAGAATTAGGTTAGTTCTAGTTCAACTCTAAATAATAGTAGTAGCCTCCATTTTTTTATTTATGCAAATTTTCATTCCCTTTTTAATTTCTTGTTCTTAGTTTTAATTTTAATTTTGCCCCTTTAAATTTCCATTTTATTGTGGGCAATTTTAATTCCAAATCTTCCTTTAAGTGTAATTTAATTTTCTAGTTAATCTTTTTATTTTCATTTTTGATTTTCAAAAAAAAAAGTTTTAATTTTCTGTTTCGTTTTAATTGATAAATTCGAAGTAGTCCCCTGTATTCTCCCCCTGTTTTAGTTCTGTTCGTAAGTTAACAAACCCAGCTACAATTCACATTTCCTTATTACTTTTCCTTAACAAACTCAGACCTCTCCCCTGTTCCTTTGTCAATTCCTCCGAACCACGACCCATCTCCCTCTTTTCTTTTCCTCTCTCTCTCTCTCTCTCTCTCTCTCTCTCTCTCTCTCTCTCTCTCTCTCTCTCTCGCAAAAACCCAAACCCAGTCCTCTCCTCTTCAAACTAAACCACTCCCCTGTTTTCTCTATTACTTCCCTCACCCTTCTTCGATTCTTTCCCCACTAGCAAACCTCTCCCTCCCCTCCTACTCTCCCTCCATCTCTTTTCATTAGCTACAGAATTACCACACGCCCAGTGCTACCAATCGATAAACCCCACTTCCCTTTTTCTTGATTACTAATTACGGTTTTGATTAGTTTGGTTGCCGAGTTCATCGCACGAGTTCAATTTTTATTTCGTTTTCAATTTCGCACGAGTTTTATTAAGGTGTATTGTTAGGTATTCGGTTTTCGTCACTGTGTAGTGGTCATAATGTTTGCAAATTTCATGATGATTCGTTACTGTTTTTAGAACAGTTCTTGTCGCAATTAGTTTGAGTTCGTGTATAAAGTTCGCGTACCGAGTCAATTGCTGTTAGTTAGTTTTGTAATGTGCAGTTTAGAGTTCTAGTCGTCAAGTGTTGTTAGCGAGTTTCGTTGCTGTGTAGTACGGAGTCATCGAGTTCTTGTTGGGTTTTTAATTCACTGATTCACTGAGACGAGTTTATAAATTGTAGAGATTGCCCTGGTTAAGTTCTAATTGTGTTCTGAGTTTTGTGTTTC
Source organism: Saposhnikovia divaricata (assembly GCA_036435485.1). Lineage (NCBI taxonomy): Eukaryota > Viridiplantae > Streptophyta > Magnoliopsida > Apiales > Apiaceae > Saposhnikovia > Saposhnikovia divaricata. The sequence continues at coordinate 48,016,163 of CM071595.1, read as the reverse complement.
GTGTAGTTTTGTTTAGAGTCAAATTTTGAGTCGTGTAGTTTCAATTGCTGGAGTTGTTTGCTTCTGTTCTTCACGTGTTTAGCCAAGTAGTTATTGTTTCGTGGTTGAGTTGCTGTGACTGTTAGGATTGCTGTCAATTTGTTATTTTTCCGAATAGGCTTAGTCGATTAGCTGTTTGTTTTCGTTGAGTTCTGGTTGAGTAATGTAATCGTTCTTGTTGGCTTGTTATCAGTAAGGTTATTGATCGAGGTTAGAGTTTTTACATTTTTAATTTAGTTTTTAATCTCTCCATTTGTATTTAGTTAGTTTAGAAATAGATTACTACAATAATTTTCTTTTAAAAAAAATGTTTTAATTTTCGATTAGGAATTAAATAGTATAAAATCAATTTTTTTTCAAAACCCAAGTTTAATTTGATTTTAGAATTTTTAGAATGATTTATTTTTCTTCACATTTAATAAAATTAATTTAGAAGGAGAAAAATAGATTAATTTTCTTTTAAATAAAAAATCAATTAAAATTTAAATAGTAAAAATGCAAAATTCAGTTCTTGGCTTAAAATAGATTAATTTAATTTTCCTTTAAAAATAGTGTAAATTTTCTTTTAGGAATTAAAATAGTAAAATTAGAAAAACTATCGAAAACCAACTTGTTCTAGTTCGCCTAAATTAGAAATTAAGGATCGCGAAAATATTAGTCCTTGTGGATCGAATCTAAAAATACTAAAACGAGATCGTGCGCTTGCGATTTTAATTGTCATATTTTCGGCACATCAAGTTTTTGGCGCCGCTGCGGGGGACCTAATTATTTTTCACGCCTTAATATTTAATTTTTCGGATTAGTTTAATTTCTTGCCTTAATTTTTTTTTTCATTTTTTTTAGGAAAGTGTGAAATTTCGGGACTCTTCTCTCGGAGCGTGGAAAAATTGGAATTTCTGGAAGCGTGCTTCTGTAACCCGTATCTCACTCTTTTCATCTTTTTATTTTTTAGAAAATCAAAAAAAAAATCAAAAAATCAAAAATCAAAAAATAAAATTTAGCTAGTAAATACATAATTGTTGCATCATGCATTTAATCACTTAGGGCACATCATCTAGATTTTTATTTTCTTGTTTTTAATTTTTCGTGCCTTATAAATTGTGGTGATTGCTGGAGGACCCAAAGGTACGTTAAATTTCTCCTTTCTTTTAGTTAAAACACGTAGCATAAGCATCCATAATTGTTTATAGTTTTGTATATATATCATTGTTTGTTGCATTAATTAGACGTTTGCCCCTAGGAATTTCGCGCTCAATTAGGAAGGTACCTAAAGAGCGAAGTAATCATTAATTATTCCTACTCTTTGATGTCTAGGCAAGCGAAAGCTTACCTGGCCAATTAGGATTTGGTGTCTAGGCTGATGTTTAGCCTCTTGGCAATGCTTGCACCTACCTGGCCAAATCGGTCCGAATAAATTCTGATTTATCGAGTTTTTTGTGGTCCTTAACGTAGGAGCAAGGTCTAGTTTAATTTTTACCGGTTTTATTCCTTCTTCTTCTTCTTGGTTTTGTAGTATGTTTATAGGGATACAATGGGTGAGTTTGATAATTTCGCACACCTATGTTCTCCACCAATGGCCGCTGAAACATATACATGTTGTGAAGTTTGTGGTATTTATGGTCACTTTGGTTATGAATGCTATTACAATCTTAACAATTCTCAAGATGCTCAATTCGGACAAGTGAATGATTATCGAGAAAGATACGAGTCCAATCCGTACTATAATTCATATGATCAAGATTGGATGGGTCAACCAAATTTTTCGTACACAGACAACAATTTTCAGAATTTCTCATATCATGATCAACAACAATTCCAGGAACAATATGAATATCCTCCACCGCAAAATTTCTAGGTTCATCAAACCGATGTGCTACTTGATAAAATAAACGATGTGGCGAAAATTATGATTCAAATGCAAAAGGAGCAAGAGGAGTTCACGCAAAATATGAATCGTAACAAGATGATGGAAGCTGATATTTCGGAATGGGCTAGCTCTTCTACTGCATGGCAACCCAACTCTAAACCGCCACCATCTATACCACCAGAAGATGAAATGGAACCGATCATTCTTACAAGTGATCAAGAGGAAAATAATTTCTCGGTGTGTGTTGATGATGTACTTATTGAAATTGAAGAGGAGTTTTCCACCGATGTTAAGATCAATGATTTTATTATTGTTGAGGATGTTGTGATTATGGACGAGACTATGTGCTTCAAGGATGATGTGATAGAAAAAATTGTCCAGAAAGATCTTTCTCCAATTTTGCTTGATAATCCATTCCAAACGGCTCTTACGCTTCAGTTCTCGGAAGAAGGAGATCCCGATAAAAACTCCTTATTCATTGAGTTAAAAAGCCAAGAAGATCAAATAGCTCCAGAGAAAGTAAGGAAGGGAGAAGAACCACCACCCGAGCCTCCACCTCACGTGAATATTAAGGGAATTCAATGTTTTCGAGGCTATGAATTTTATCGTTGCTTTATCAAAAAAATTTCCAAAACTACATATTTTCTTGATCAATCTTTATTCATTGATGTAGTAGCTAAATTTGCTAACGCTTGTTTGGAAATTTTGTGCAGGATTAAAACAACTGTTGACACTCTTCTTGGTGGTCTCGCGCAAAAGGTTTTTGGTCTTTTAGGAGTGGTGCTCCATGCTTCGACATTCAGTGCCTCGACACTTCATGCTTATGCATTAGGGGAGTATCTCTTACTTTTCTTTTATACATTTGTTAGTTAAGGGCAATGCATGATTTAGGTATGGGGGAATATTTGTGTGTGTGAGTTGTTTTCTTTCTTGTTTTTAGAAGTTTGTCATTCTCCGTCATCCCTTATCAGGTATTTTGCTCCTCTCTCTTTTATTCTCGTTCATTTTGCATACATTGAGGACAATTCATGATTTAGGTATGGGGGAGGATTTTAGTGTAAATACATAAAATTGGAAAATCCAAAAAAATTGAAAAATTTTAAAAATCCAAAAATAGAGATATTTTAGCTTAGTTGTCCTTCCCACTCTTTAAATTTTAGAACTAGTTGGTGTTAACTGTTTTTCGAAAATTATATGTATAATGGCTTTAGATAATTTGAACGTAGTCAAGTAAGGTTTTCCTCATGAAACTTGTGTCGAACAAATTTTTGCTTAAAAGACCAAGACGACACATTTGCACAAGACTTTTGATGGAAAAATTGTATAGGAATGTTATTTGATACCTGAGAGAGAACCCACATGTTAGAACAATGTCGAATCAAACCTTTGCGAAATCTTGCTCCTATAGTGTCATATATAAAAAAAAAAGAAAAAAAAAAGAAAAGAAGAGTCAATAAATGTTTGTAATTGTAGAGTGCTAGTGTAATTATTTAATAATAAATTCTTAGTAGGGAAATCGGCTAGGTTGGGCTCATTGATAACCCGAGTAAGTAAGTCCGAGGGGACTTTGTGCCTAGCAACCTAAGGTCCCTTGTGATCTGGGATTGTTGACCTAAAACTCGCTAAATGGGTGTTGATGCAAAAGTCTTATGGGACCTCAACCATTGCACAGTCGGTCTAACTACTAAGAACGTGAAGTTTGGCTAGATACTTGTTTTGATAGAGATTGGGTCAGTGCAATATTGGTTGAAAAAGAGAAAATGTTCGTATGCATTTTATCCATCAAAGGCCTTAAATTCACTACACACCTTGGGATTATTTGTAAATTTTTAGAGTCTAATCATGTGGATTGTGGGAACCTATAACTTGGCTATTATTAGAATAATCTTTAAGGCATGTATTTTCCTACAAAATTGTTTTGTTGACACCAATGAAAGCTAGGTTGAAAGAGGAAAGTTGGATACTTGCTGACTTATCTCAAAGATTTTATGGGTATATCTTCTGTAAACCCTTAGGAGACAACACTCCTCCTGTAGAGATCGTCTATGGGTTTAACGGGTTGGTAAACCTAAAATTACCCGTCACACCTACGAAAAGGAGTAGAGGACCTTTTATCTAGATTTTCTTTTTGTTTTACTTGAGGACGAGCAAAAGATAGGTATGGGGGCATTTGATGAGTGCATATTTTTGCATATTTTTATTACCTATTTATTGCTTGAATTCGTATTTTAATAAATTATTTTGTTGCATTTCAGGAATTTCGAGAAAAAATGAAGAAATGGCAAAATAAAGAAATAAATGACAAAAGAAGAAAAAGAAGGACCAAAACAAGAAGAAAAGGAAAATCAAGGGGGGTTGGTGCATTTTTTAGCCCACTAAAATGAAAGGCTAGGATTTAGCCAACCTAAAACCAAATGGATGCTAAGATTAATAAGGCTCATACTGATAACGATAAATCAGGGATTCATGATATGCCAAGATCGTTAACGTGATAATGTTTGATACTGATTGATATCCCGTACCAGTCGTAATCCCATGACATACTCATGATTGTACAATCACCAGCTGTACATTACTTGTATATATATTGTCTGTACCTCAACATTGTAAAATGATATTGCTGTAAACTATTCTTAATGGTATCAGAGCCCTACGGCTAATCGCCACAACATTCATTTTCTTTCTACTTCACATATTAACCACACTCATGGATGTCTCCAATCCAAACAGCTCCACAATATCCACAACTGCACAGTTGATTCAATTCAATCCCACATCACAACTACCTATTAAACTCCTGGGCAGTCACAACTTCACAACTTGGAAAGCCCAATTTGAGCTCTTGCTTCACGGTTATGACCTTTTTGGCCATCTTGATGGTTCTTTATCTGTTCCTCCAGCCACCATTACTAAAGGAGAGAAAAGTTCCCCAAATCCTGAGTACCAGTTATGGTTTCGCCAAAATAAACTCATTCATAATGCACTCCTGGCATCCGTTGATCCTACTTTGGCATCCACCGTGGCAACTGCTCCTGATGCTCACACGGCTTGGAAATCTTTGCATACCTCATTTGCTAATAAATCACAAACCCGCATTTTTAGCTTACGCGACCAGTTAAGCAAAGTTTCGAAATCAAATCGTTCGGTTATTGAATATCTCCGTGACATCAAGTCCATCAGTGACGAATTAGCAATAGCTGGCTCTCCAGTTTCAAATGCTGAATTAGTAATTAAAATCCTCAGCGGTCTTGGCTCCGAATATTATCCTTTGGCATCTGCTATTCGTGCTCGTGAATCACCCATATCATATGAAGAACTATATGATCAGCTTTTGAATCATTAGCTCTTTCTTAAGTACACTGAAAGTCATCAACCTTCAGCTCCTAATTTGTCTATTCCAGCCACAGCTGCTATTGCCCAACGCGGCCCATACCCAGAAAAGTTTTCTGCTCCTCCTCACAGACCTTCTCAGAAAAATTATCATACTCAAGCTCGCAATACTCGCATGACAGGTGCTTCTTGGCACAATCAACCAAATTTTCCATCTTTTAATAAAGTGCGTTGTCAATTGTGCAACAAGCTGGGACATACAGCCAATGTGTGTCGTTCGAAGTCACATAACCACATGGAAGCCAGAGCCAATCTCGCACAGAGTGCATATCCTAATCCATGGGTGGTAGATTCAGGTGCATCACACCACATCACTAATGATGTCCACAATTTTCAATCACCCCAAGACTACACTGGACCTGAGGAAATAACTATGGGGGATGGTAAATCAATTCCTATATCTCATACTGGTAACACATTTCTTCGCACTCCTAATCATCAATTTTATTTGTCTAATACATTGTGTGCACCTGATATTAAAACAAATTTGATATCAGTATCTCAGTTTTGTCAAGACAATAACACATCTGTTGAATTCTTTCCATCATCTTTCCATGTTAAGGATCTAGCTACGGGAACAGCTCTGGTGTGCGGCCAGAATAAGAATGGGCTTTATGAATGGCCAGTTGCAGCTCCTCCACCCACTGCATATTCATCTCAAACTCATTCTTCTCTACAACTGTGGCATCAACGGTTGGGCCACCCCAACTTCAAGTCCTTAAAATTAATTTTGAATTCAATTTCAGTTCCTTGTAATTCTGCAAACTTATCTTCTTGCGATTCTTGTTGCTGTAATAAAAGCCACAGGTTGCCATTTTTTTCAATTTCACTTAATTCTAGTAAACCTCTTCAATTATTATATAGTGATGTTTGGGGTCCTGCACCAGTTCTTTCAGTTGATAGCAAAAAATATTATGTGATTTTTGTGGACCATTACACCAGGTACACATGGCTTTACACAATAAAATCTAAAAGTGATGTCACAATAGTCTTTCAAAAATTTCAGCATCTGGTTGAAAAATTTTTTGATACTAAAATTCAGTCCATATATACAGATGGAGGGGGTGAATTCACTGGTTTACAATCATATCTTCACACACAAGGGATTGAACATCTAAAATCCCCACCATATACACCTCAAAGAGTCGCTTTTGCAGAACGTAAGCACCGCCACATTATAGAAACTGCAAAAACTCTTTTACATCAAAGCTCCCTACCATCAGAATTTTGGTCTTTTGCTTGTCAGCATGCCGTTTACCTCATAAATAGAATGATAACATCTATCTTGGGAAACAAATCACCATATAAATGTTTGTTTAAATCTTCTCCTAGTTATCATTCTATTCGTGTCTTTGGTAGCTTATGTTATCCATGGCTTCGTCCATATGCCGAAAATAAATTGGGACCACGATCTCAACCATGTGTATACCTTGGTTTTTCTACCCAATATCACAGTCATTTGTGCTTTGAACCTCATCGCTCGAAATTGTATATTTCGAGAGATGTTGTTTTTTGTGAGAATAAGTTCCCTTTCTCCACTCTATTCTCATCTATTCGCCATAATTTTTCCTCTGTCAATTGGGATCTACCAACCAGTGCTACGGATCATGTTCCCCTTGTCTCAACGCAAACATCTGACCCAAACTTCAGTGAACTACCACCTCCATTAAATGTATCCAGAGATGTACCAGTTGCCGCACACCAGGAAAGTCCGCATCATTCAGGTAATTCTTTGACTTCATCTAATGTCCCTCTAACGCCAACACCTTCCCGTTCTACATCATCCACGACACTAGATGTGACATCTTCAAATTCTAGTGCCGCTGATCAGTCACAAAATGCCTCCATAACCTCTTCTTCCACTTCTATACCAATGCAAAGTAGTCGTGTTGTTACAAGGTCTCAGAATAATATTTACAAGCCAAATAAATTCTATGGTTTCACTGCTACTACATCTCCCGATTATATTCCAACATCATACAAACATGCCCAAAAACATGTTCATTGGAGGGAGGCTATGGAAGCTGAGTTCAATGCTCTTTTACAAAATCACACATGGGATCTTGTACCAGTTGATACTTCTAAAAATATTGTTGATTGTAAATGGCTTTTTCGGATAAAATATAAGCCTGATGGAAGTATTGACAAGTACAAAGCCAGACTTGTCGCAAAAGGATTTACACAACGTCCAGGCATTGACTTCCATCATACTTCTAGTCCTGTTATAAAGCCATCTACAGTTCGGCTTGTTCTTTCCATTGCTGTACAGAAACGATGGCATATTCACCAACTAGATGTGAATAATGCTTTTCTCCAAGGCAGACTTGAAGATGAGGTTTATATGAGGCAACCCCCGGGGTTCGAAGATCCTGATTTTCCAACTCATATTTGCAGACTTAAAAGAGCAATTTATGGACTTAGACAAGCCTCGCGGACATGGTATGATGAACTCACAAATTATTTGCTACATGTGGGGTTTAAAAGATCGCATTCTGACACTTCTTTATTCATTATGCATACTCCTGCATTTACTGTTTATGTGTTGGTCTACGTTGACGATATCCTAATCACTGGTAGTAGTCCAAATATTGTTCAACAGTTTATCCAGGGACTAGCATCACGTTTCTCTTTGAAGGATTTAGGTCCACTCAATTATTTTCTGGGTGTTGAGGTAGTTCACACTAAGGATGGCATCATCTTATCCCAGGCCAAGTATATACATGATTTACTTACAGAAACAAAAATGGTGGACTGCAATGGCGTCTCTACTCCTATGTCTGCTAATACACAACTTGTAACTGACAACAGTGCTCCAATACTGAACATTACTGAATACAGACGTATTTTGGGTAAGCTGCAATATCTTTCTTTCACTCGCCCTGACTTGTCCTATGCAGTTAATAAACTCTCACAGTTCATGCACTCCCCTCAAGAGCATCACTGGCAAGCAGTCAAAAGATTATTACGGTATCTCAAAACTACTTCAAGGATTGGTCTAAAGCTCAGTAGCCAGCTTGGTAATTGTCTAATAGCGTACTCTGATTCAGATTGGGCTGGCAACCCATCTGATCGTACATCAACTACTGGCTATGTCATCTATTATGGTAACTCTCCAATTAGTTGGTGCTCACGGAAACAACGAACCGTAGCTCGTTCATCCACTGAGGCAGAATATCGTGCTGTTGCGTGTACGGTGGCTGAAGTCAATTGGCTTTCTAATTTATTGAGTGAATTACGCATACCTATGGCGCGTACACCATGTGTTCTCTGCGATAATGTTGGAGTTACTTTTCTATGTCAAAATCCTGTGTTTCATAGTCGCATGAAACATATTGCAATTGATTTTCATTTTGTCAGGGAGCAGGTGCATAATAAAACACTTGAGATCAGTCATGTTCATTCAGCGGATCAAGTAGCTGACACTCTTACCAAACCCCTCTCAAAGTCTGCGTTTGATTCTCAATTTTCCAAGCTAGCCTTGGTTGATACCACGTCTATCTTGAGGGGGCATAATAAGGCTCATACTGATAACGATAAATCAGGGATTCATGATATGCCAAGATCGTTAACGTGATAATGTTTGATACTGATTGATATCCCGTACCAGTCGTAATCCCATGACATACTCATGATTGTACAATCACCAGCTGTACATTACTTGTATATATATTGTCTGTACCTCAACATTGTAAAATGATATTGCTGTAAACTATTCTTAAAAGATTAGCCCACACCAACCTAAAACCCTAATTATTTTCTATAAATAGTCCCATTCTTCACTTGTAAATGATCATCTTAGAATTAGGTTAGTTCTAGTTCAACTCTAAATTATAGTAGTAGCCTCCATTTTATTTTGTAAACACTTTCTTTTATTTATGCAAATTTTCATTCCCTTTTTTTAAAAAAAAGATAGGAACGAACTGATTGCACGGATTACTAAAAAGACTTTTGTTCCTATCTAATAACACATAGCACATAATAAACACATACGGGGATCTTTCCGAGCAATAGAACACTTAACCCCAAACACCAATTAACATCTTACATAATAATTAGTCAAACTTGAATAAAAAAGTACTTTAATATTTTTTTAATTATCAAAAATAGTAATTAATTAGATTCAATATTCGCGGTTCTTACATTCTAGATCGAAAGTTTGTCGGTTTGGTTATCCTAATTAATAAAATAAGTAATAATATAATATAATTAATGGTAATTATCCGATTAATTTTTTCCCATTTACCTTTAGTTAAAAATATTATCTTTTATATATACTTAAAAACATCAATCATACCATATCTTTCGATATTAATGTTTTTTTTCTAATTAAAATACGTTACCTTTTTTTTTAAAACTAATCATACAATCAATATTACATACCTGAAAATATCGCATCATATTTTCCAATTATTAAAAATAAAATAAAATCCGCATTCATTGTTTATATTAAGGAAACATTAGTATAATCATTAAACATGAGTATATTAAATTATACTAATTAAAAAAATAATGGTGATATAAAAACATAATTGTAATATTAAATAAAATTTATAACATAAGAAAGAAACCCGTGCATCGCACGGGCATTGAAAGTTCGATTTTCGGCATCCTAATTATTATTATTATTATTATTATTATTATTATTATTATTATTATTATTATTATTATTATTATTATTATTATTATTATTTTGAAATAAGCATCCTAATTATTAAAATAAATTATAAAATAATATAATTAATGATAATTAGCCAATTGCTTTTTTTAATTAAAAGACGTGTAATTTTAATTGAAGATATTACCTTTTATAAGCATTTAAAATATCGTATCTTTCGATCAGTAATATTTTTTCTAATTAAAACGCGTTAACTTTTAATTTAAAATATAATTTTTTAATAATTAATATATACCCAAAAATATCTCACCATATTCTCTAATCACTAACAAAATACAATAGAAATTCGTATACAGCGAATAATGATCTTTAGATTTTTAGTAAAAAAATCAGAATTGTTAGTTCTAACGAGTAGATATATTACATAATTAAATTAATTTAATTAAATTTCAAGGTTTTTGAATTCCGTCAACAATAAGTTTATTTTAAAATTTTATAAAATAAATTTTAAACCATGCATATCATTAATTAAATTTATATTAAATTTGTTTAATTAAAATGAAAATAATTGATTGAAAATAATGATTGTATAAAACTATAATTGTAAAATAAAGTTAAATTTATTACATAATAAAAGAAATCCGTGCATCATACGAGTTATAAGCTAGTATATACAGTATATAGTTAAGAAAGAAAAACATAAATAAAAAATTCAAACAAAAAAAGTTGAAAAATTACAAAAATATATCCTCCCTTCTAATCCTCTTTAAGTCCTCCATCTATTCTTCTAAACTTTCTTTTTTTCCAGTTTCAATAAAATCGAGCCTTATGTTAGGCTTTTGTTTAATTTAAATATGTTCTTTGTTGAGTTTGTTCCCAATTTATTTTATTTTGTTTATTCTCTCCTTGTGAAAGCTTTATGTGTCTTTGGTTTGTTTTGCAGTAAATTAATGTCCGATATGTTAGATCTGCGGGATTTTTAAGGTTTTGATTTAGTGATGAAAGTTTTTATGGGATTGCATTTATGGCCGATAGTTCAAACCAGATGTGGCGAAGCGGGTACATGTACATATACTCCCTCCGTCCCAAAAAGATTGACACACTTTCCTTTTTGGTACGTCCCAAAACTAATGAACCTACTATACTTACTATTTTTGAACACTACTTTTCACTATTACACCCACTACTTCTTCATTTTATATTCTTTTTTACACTATTACACCCACTAACTTACTCCACTATCTCAAATCTATTATTAAATATTAATAGGTCCCACCACTTTATCCACTTTTCAACTAACTTTACTTTTTTTCTACTACATTTTCTTAATCTCCGTGAAAGTCAAAGAGTATCAAACAATTTGGGACGGAGGGAGTATCAGTTTCAACAAATCGCTTGATGGTATATCCAAAAGATCTAAGAAAACGGAATTAATCTGCGATTGCATTTTTTTACGGTTTGTTCGACTCAATTATTCTTGTAGATGTCTAATGACTTTTTATTAATGAATTAAATCATTTATTCAAAAAAAAGGCCCAAATCACCGGCTCTACAACTTACGGTACACTACATAGTGGGCCCATCAAAAGTGGCAGATCAGTAATTATACAATTTGTTTACAAAACAACGAAAAAACAGGAAAGGTACTGTAAAAGGAGACACGATCGTTTTGCGTGCACAGTACGGGTGCACGCAGTTGCCTGCTCATTTTTGTGTAGCTCATTTATAATCAGCAGCAGCATATAATAAAACAAATTGAAATGTGTGTTTGGGCAGAGAGGTAGAAATTAGGGTTTGGCAAATATGGGTTCCTGGTTAACATTTGGGGGTATATTTCTTGGGTTTTGCAGATATATGCATAAGAGTAGAGGTGCTAGCCCAAACCCTTTTGTTAATAACATTCCAAATCTAAATCTAACTTCTCAAAGGGTTATTGAAAATGGAGTTGTGAAATGGAAGGTATGTTCGTCGAAATAAACACATACACACACTTGACTGTGTTGTATACATGTTAGTGTTTCATGGGTTGTTAGTGTTTCATGGGTTGATGTTCTTAATAGCTGCTATGTGCTCATATATATCTTGAGAAACAGGAAGTTTATTAGTATTGTTTATAAATGGGCTTTTATTCTCATACACACTTGAAATGACTTTCAGGATGGTGAAGGTAATGATTTAGAGTTCAACAAGTACAGGGGAAAAGTTCAGAACACTACATCTCAGTGGTAAGTTTGATTGCCCTAAACATATTCAGATTATCTGCTGTCTCAATAGTAGGAATTGAATCAAAAGATAGTAAAGACTATTTATCAAACTTAGATGGCAACCAAATAGTCACGATGCTTTCTGACCCTGTTTATAATAAATTAAGTATTAGAACAAACCTTTCTATAATAGAAATATATTAGAAGGAATAACATGTTGACTAAGCTGTCTACACTTTGCTCTTCACTCTTCTCTTGTTAGAATTAATCTATTCAGCAAATTATATCCAACTTCAAATATCTTTGGTTTATCTACTCCAGTGGCTTCATCAAACGGAACGACACAGAGTTGACTGATTTACACGACAAGTACCAGAATCAAGGTTGGTATTTAAACTTTCATATAGTTTTAAAAAGGATGGACTCTCCTCATTTGTAGTACCTTTTAGATTCATTTTACTATATCCAAAATTTTAAGCTTCTCTAAACAATTTTCTGGAGTGATGCTTCCTCACATTGAATCCTTCTCTTTTTTTCTTCATATTCAGGCCGAGATTTTCTTGCTTCTCCCTGCAACCAGTTTAAGGCCCACGAGCCTGTCAGCTTTAAACAGATTCTACCATTTGATTGCACTCGTTTCATAGCTGGGTACACAGTATTCAGCAAGGTATAAACATTTTATGAACCTTTGAGTTTATTTACTTTAAGTGTCTTGATATATGAGTCCAGTAAGACCCTAAGGTTCTGTCAACTTAAATGCCATGAAATGACCGGAAACTGGAACTGAGTCATATTAGTTCAGGATAATATATATATATATAAATTTATTAGAACTATTGCCACTTTTAAACAATTATAATATACTATATTTATAAAATATACTTCAAATGATTACCTATATGCTTGTATCCATGTTTAGAGAGTTTATACATTTTCTTTGTTTCTAACTAGTCTTTCTTTAAAAAACTAAACACCGGATGCTATCTATTTGGAATTTGTTTCCGTTGTTCTTTTGGAGCTTCAAGGATAGCTCAAATATGCAAAGAAGTTTGATTTTGAGAAATCGTGTTGTAATATGCACAAACCTCGCATTTTTAGTGCATTTGGTTATACCTATTACATATTTATTTATTTTTTTGCTAAGCTATTACATAGATATTAACATCAAGTCTTTTAAAATTCACATTTTCTTCAGGGACACAATTGTATCTGTTCACCTTATCGTACATGGGATGTGGCTTTGCCCGTCAATGATGTATTGTGTTTGCTGAAATGAATTGCAGGATGCTAACATTGATGATGTGGATTTTAGCAAGTTCAGGGAAAAAGTACAGATCATGGGAAATACTGCTTCCCAATGGTAAGTTTCACATCCCTTAATGAATTCAAATAATCTATAATCCGATTGGTAAGAATTCAAATCAAACACAAATGACGACTACCTTCTAAACTAGATTGTAAGTAAATTTTCATGATGCTTTCTGATCCTCTATTTTATACTAAATTAGGTAAAATCAATTTGTCCAAGATACCTACACTGATAAAAATTATTCAAAAATCTAAATCATAACTAACTCCAAACATATTTTCTATGTCTACAGTGGCCTTATCAATTTGAACTACAGGGAGTTGGCTCAGTTATATGAGAAGTACAAGCATCTAGGTTGGTTTAGAAACCTGCATGCATTGTCGTAAAAACCGGACTTTCCTCATTTGTATTCCATTTTTTAATTATTTTACGTTACACGAATACTCTTCAGCAGGAACACTTAATTAAACTTCTCCAAACAATTGTTTAGCAAAGCTTGTTCTTACTAAATCTTTTTTTCAATCATTTACAGGTTTAGAGTTTCTTGCTTTTGAGCGCGGCCAGTTTGTGGAACAGGATGTCAGCAACAACGAGATTTTACAGTTTGAGCGTGCTGGAGACCCAATGCTTGACAAGGTTGGAACATTATATGATCCTTTAGTTTGTTCACTTGGATTGTCCATAAAGACTTACATTATTAGCCTAGCAAAATGCTAATCTTCCTGAGATGGCTGTATAATGGAACCAGTTTAAGGCCCACGAGCCTGTCAGCTTTAAACAGATTCTACCATTTGATTGCACTCGTTTCATAGCTGGGTACACTGTATTCAGCAAGGTATAAACATTTTATGAACCTTTGAGTTTATTTACTTTAAGTGTCTTGATATATGAGTCCAGTAAGACCCTAAGGTTCTGTCAACTTAAATGCCATGAAATGACCGGAAACTGGAACTGAGTCATATTAGTTCAGGATAATATATATATATAAATTTATTAGAACTATTGCCACTTTTAAACAATTATAATATACTATATTTATATAATATACTTCAAATGATTACCTATATGCTTGTATCCATGTTTAGAGAGTTTATACATTTTCTTTGTTTCTAACTAGTCTTTCTTTAAAAAACTAAACACCGGATGCTATCTATTTGGAATTTGTTTCCGTTGTTCTTTTGGAGCTTCAAGGATAGCTCAAATATGCAAAGAAGTTTGATTTTGAGAAATCGTGTTGTAATATGCACAAACCTCGCATTTTTAGTGCATTTGGTTATACCTATTACATATTTATTTATTTTTTTGCTAAGCTATTACATAGATATTAACATCAAGTCTTTTAAAATTCACATTTTCTTCAGGGACACAATTGTATCTGTTCACCTTATCGTACATGGGATGTGGCTTTGCCCGTCAATGATGTATTGTGTTTGCTGAAATGAATTGCAGGATGCTAACATTGATGATGTGGATTTTAGCAAGTTCAGGGAAAAAGTACAGATCATGGGAAATACTGCTTCCCAATGGTAAGTTTCACATCCCTTAATGAATTCAAATAATCTATAATCCGATTGGTAAGAATTCAAATCAAACACAAATGACGACTACCTTCTAAACTAGATTGTAAGTAAATTTTCATGATGCTTTCTGATCCTCTATTTTATACTAAATTAGGTAAAATCAATTTGGCCAAGATACCTACACTGATAAAAATTATTCAAAAATCTAAATCATAACTAACTCCAAACATATTTTCTATGTCTACAGTGGCCTTATCAATTTGAACTACAGGGAGTTGGCTCAGTTATATGAGAAGTACAAGCATCTAGGTTGGTTTAGAAACCTGCATGCATTGTCGTAAAAACTGGACTTTCCTCATTTGTATTCCATTTTTTAATTATTTTACGTTACACGAATACTCTTCAGCAGGAACACTTAATTAAACTTCTCCAAACAATTGTTTAGCAAAGCTTGTTCTTACTAAATCTTTTTTTCAATCATTTACAGGTTTAGAGTTTCTTGCTTTTGAGCGCGGCCAGTTTGCGGAACAGGATGTCAGCAACAACGAGATTTTACAGTTTGAGCGTGCTGGAGACCCAATGCTTGACAAGGTTGGAACATTATATGATCCTTTAGTTTGTTCACTTGGATTGTCCATAAAGACTTACATTATTAGCCTAGCAAAATGCTAATCTTCCTGAGATGGCTGTATAATGGAACCAGTTTAAGGCCCACGAGCCTGTCAGCTTTAAACAGATTCTACTATTTGATTGCACTCATTTCATAGCTGGGTACATTGTATTCAGCAAGGTATAAACATTTTATGAACCTTTGAGTTTATTTACTTTAAGTGTCTTGATATATGAGTCCAGTAAGACCCAATGCTTGACAAGGTTGGAACATTATATGATCCTTTAGTTTGTTCACTTGGATTGTTCATAAAGACTTACATTCTTAGCCTAGCAAAATGCTAATCTTCCTGAGATGGCTGTATAATGGAATTGGATTATTCAAGTTCAATATAGTTTGCTCTAAGTCTACATTAACTAGTGCCACCTTTAGAAGAATGATATTATATATTTACTGCTACATATGAAAAGTATACCTTTATATAATAGTTGCATGATTTTGGTCCCAGAAGATTTATATAAGCTGGGAACTTGTAATGCCGTACAAGTGTTGATAGTTATTCTCATACATATCGGAAATTTGGACATGTTTTGATTATTTTAAACTCGTCTTAGGTTAATTGCACATCAATCTAATATTTGTTACCCTTATTTTAAGCACCTTTGTGTGTTTGTATGTGTGTTTAAGAAATAAAAAGCTATGAAGATGCTATATAAGCATAGACTTGCATTTTATATATGTTAAAGGCTTCACACATGGAAATTTTATTGGAATATGGATGATAAACATCATGCATTTTATATAGATTTTAAAAAATCACATGTTCTCTATGAAACCTGTCGTATCTATTTTTGCATCCTGAATGTTCAAGAATCGTTTGCATATATGCCTTGTGGTAACGCCCTCGGATGAAGTTTATTTCCAATTCTGACGTTGAGTAATAATTAATTTAAGTTTAACATAATTCTATTTACATTTTGAAAATTCTTGATTTACTACTATGTTAAAATGGATTGTGGTGTTACTCAGGGAGGCAGTCCTGATCAGGGAAGCACTCCTGTCAATCCTGGTCAGGGAGGGAATCCTGGTCAGGGAGGCGGTTCTGGAGGTGGTTCTGGCAGTCTTACTCTAGTGAAAGCAATAACTTGGGAGGTTTGTGCATTAGCCAATTCTAATGGTGGACCATCTCGTGGATTTTACTGTTTCCTGTCTATATCAGCTGCAGCCGTGGTAGGTTACAATTGCAATAGTAATATTTATGGTAACTTGGTGTGAAAACAATTTTCACCTTCCCAGTTCAAGTGGCTGACTTCACATCAAACTTTTTCAACACTGATTGAAAATTAAATTTATATATTTATAATTTTGAACATCCAAAAAATACATTTTAAAGTAAAATAAATATTTTTTCAATGATATATATTTTGTACTTATTTTTAATTATATGATATACGTAAATTTCAATTAAAGTTCAAAAAATTTGACATTTGAAAGTTAAACGAGTCACTTGAAGTGGGACGAAGTCACACAGGGAATATATAATCTTTTCATCAAAAAGTGTCCCAGTGACTTATTGTAATGTAATGTAGTTTAACAGTTTTTTTTCCAGAAACTATCTTATAACAATCTTATATACGGAAATCATTACTATCTTACATACGGAAATCATGTATTTCATCAAATACATGGTGTTGAGTTTTTTTCTTTTGTAATCATGTTTTTAACAAAATTATTTAATACAGAACCGTACATCTAAATAAACCTATTTATTTCTTAATTATTTTTGCATTTTGTTATTTATTTGACAAAAAACGGGTTACAAGTTCTAGACTTTCCCTTAAAAAAAAAAGTAAAATTTGTAAAAATATAGATAACAGAACCATGCTTGAAGACTTAAGGTGAGGGTGAAAGCCTCATCCACCTGAGTTTCGAATGAGCCACAAGCATATTCGTGTGAGTACCAAAATGTTGTCTTTATGAAAACTGCTCACAAGTAAAGTCTTTGTGTTTAATTAGTCGCATGTATAATTTAAGATGTAGAAATTCCAAATTATATAATATGAGGAAAAAATTATCCTCATAAGCAGCAAGAATAAAACATATTTTGTAAAATGGCTTCTGGTAAAAATGAATGTTTAAACAATTGTAAAACTTAGAAAACATTTAAAACAATATTAAATTTTCATTTCTATATTGAAATAAAATCTGTAACAGTGTAAAATCTTTGTAGAATACGGTCATGAAAGAAGTCTGTCGTTATGGAAGTCTCCTTTCAACGGTTTGGAGGCCTGATGCAACTCATGCCATGGCTGTGACAAATTCAAACCTAGGGAGTGCAGGAACTTTGGATATGCTTGCTTTTATCTTAGAGAGGAAACAGATACCAGGTAAATTTGCTTTTAACTTTTTTTTAAAAAAAATAATAATAAACAAGCCATTAAATAATAGATCACAGTACATGAACAATAGCTATCAAAAATTAAACAATTCTTATACCCTGAAAGCTAAATTAGGCACAAGGAATTATGGCAAACCATAAGAAGGTAGTGAAAGTAACTATGAATCACAAGGTAGAAGATTTTATTGTCAATACAAACTTATTAGTGACCTAACAGCATAAGGAATAGGGAAACATGCAAATTATAGCAATCAGATCCAATAAATTTAGTACACACAACTCATAAGTTCTTTAGTACATGAGGTAACCAAAGAAGGAACCCAAATTATATACAACTACAAATTAATCACTAAATTTTGAACAATAACCTAAAAACATAGAGAACATTAGGTCAATACTTGAAGGACAAATTATATACACTACACTTGGTAAAAGCTACTGCTTAAAAATTGTATCCCCGCATAAAGAATACTATAAATTACCACCCAATAATATATGAACATTTACCTCTAGTACATTTATCTCTATTATATAAATTCTAGAATCGAACTTCGGTTGGTGAACAAACAAGTGTCCAATTGAGTTTTTAACTAAGATCATAGTTTAGCACTCTGAAATATCCACATAGAGATTCCTTGAAAACAGGACTTATTGCACAGAAGTTTATAACGGGTGGCATTAGCTACACACTCGTACACTCATATACTCGTATAGTGATACACGAGTAGCTACCATGCACCTAAGGACAGCTTGAAGAAAAAATATAAACCTAGCTATGTACACATACCTAGGATGTGCACATACCACAAAAAGAGAGTGTTGACTTAAGGAGCCTGATAACCCATTAGAAAGCTAGTTTGAGCCTATCCTATTTCTAACAGATGGTTCATCCTCAGATTATACAAAGGATAACAGGAGTTACAGGCCCACTGCACAGAAATTTGTCTATGGCCTCAACAGCTACATACTCATATACAAGAAGCTTTGTGCTACATAGAACTTTTGAAAAGCTTTTGTGCTACACACTTGTATTCTTAAATGTTTACACCATAAGAAAGATAGAAAATAAACTGTGACCTTGTCCTAAACTGCCTGGAAAATTCAACTAATGCACAAGACGGAAAATTTAACTAAGCAAAGGAATCCCTGCATTCTAGGGCAGCAGGGACCTGCGCCATTTTTCGAATATCCATTGCTATTCTTATGATGCTTAACCTTATTAAAATGTTCCCAACTTTCTGAAGAGCCCAAGGCAATTTCTGATGTAAAAAGAATACACAAACTTTTATCGCTGCAATAACGAGGTTATGTAATTTGTTAATTCTATAATAGGTGCATGAGATTGTCCAATACCTAACCAAATAGAGTAATCGCAACATGCCACCTTCAATGCCAAGCTTCCTGTTAGTTATCATTCTGCAACTATATCGAAGTTGTGCTTTCTCACAAACAGTAAGGGGATGGAAACTGCTTTTCATCCTTAAGAAAGCCACTTTGTAAATTAGCAAGCCCACTATTGCTGCCCACAATTTGCTAAACTATTTAAGATAACCAAACTTTCAAGGATTTAGGACCACTAATCAAATGGCCACAGTAAAGAGGTCAGATAAAAAACTTAACGTTTCATTAAATTTTGGGGGTAAATTATCACCCCCCAAATGTTGAGTGTCTCTCCACCACCCTGAACATAAAGAGAATTTAGCAAGTTTTTAGCAGAGATAGGAATTTTGCAATATTTTACACACTTCTAAATTAATAACATTTACTATATACATGCCATAGAGGACAATTCCAAATAAAGCTAATATTCCTTTGGCATTCCTGGAAAGATAAAACACTTCAATATATCTACTACAGATATATATGCTCATTCAAACTAGTTAAATGTAAACACATACCTCTAATTATTAACAGAGATAGGAATTTTGCAATATTTTAGACACTTCTAATTATTAACATTTACTACGTGATACACCATAGAGGACAATTCCAAATAAAGCAAATATTCCTTTGGCATTCCTGGAAAGATAAACACTTCAATACATCTAATACAGATATATATGCTCATTCAAACTAGTTAAATGTAAACACATACCTCCTTCAAAAATATTAAGCTTTTGATTAAGATTTATATTTTCCTGCTCCACATCATGTATAATAATATTATTTATATATTATAGCTTTATACCATAATGTGTACACCAAAAACATAAGATGATTATTTTTTATGACTAGAAAACTTTGGCATATATGTTTGTATAACTGCAATAAGAGATTATTTAAATCATGAACATTAATTCTGCAGGTTATTTTAAGCATGCAAATACACGTGTTTACTATCTTTATGGTGGATCATACAACAAACTTAATATTCCTTGGTGTCTGACACTTGATCAGGTTTGTTACTAAACTAATATAGTTGCAAAAATAAAAGCTTATGTTTCTCCTTTCTTTTTAACGTTGACGTACCTACCCATTCCAGGTTAAATTCCGGCCTTCTACTCCAGCATCGGAAGCTTTTATCAGGAGCCTGAAATATCAACAGCCTTTGGAGATGCTTATTGGTAATAATTAAACTATTTTATTCTCCAACCCAAGAAAATGATATTGAAATACAAAAGCATCAGCAATTCACCAGTATACAACATAATTATTGAATTTTAGGTGGTGTTGATAAACATGTATCCCATCTAGTTATTTATAGAAGTAAAAATTGATAAAATGTATC
This sequence comes from Saposhnikovia divaricata, assembly GCA_036435485.1. Taxonomy (NCBI): domain Eukaryota; kingdom Viridiplantae; phylum Streptophyta; class Magnoliopsida; order Apiales; family Apiaceae; genus Saposhnikovia; species Saposhnikovia divaricata. The sequence continues at coordinate 47,995,483 of CM071595.1, read as the reverse complement.
CATAACTTTATAACATTATAATAAAAAAATCACATTCAAATCTCTTACTACCAAATTTTACTAAAATCTACATTTACACTATGCATTATAATTATAATGTGAGTTAATATATACGGGAGAAAAAATGACTTTGATCTCCCCATGTATCAATTGTTAGCATAGAAGTATACTATATTAAAAAGAATATAAAAGGAGTTTAAAAATATATAGTGAAACAATCAGTAACTAAACATACACAGGTAGGGTCAATGGGGGATCTTGACTCCCAAACCCGCATAAGATTTGTTTAAGGGCTCCCAGCCCATACTCCTGCAGAGAGATATTTTCTCAATCCACAATCCGCATAGTAATATGGATGATTACCTGAAATTGGTCACCAACCAACGGCCTGACCGGAGATATGGAGATCCTGAAGGAGGTTGATTAATGCATTGGTATCTGTGTATCTTGGTCATTTATATGGCAGGTCACATCTGGGCACTCTGGGGGATTAATTTATGACCCTATGTTGACCTTGTTCTGCCAACACTTTGTTTATGTATTCTAGTCCATCCCTAAGCTTTTCAATATTGCTTCATCCAATCATTGCAATTTCCCTAACACACATAGAATACATATGAATTCATATCATCACTAATGCATACAAGACTTTGAGTTCATTAATCAGAAAACCAACTATTAAAAGATCTTTAGCACTTGGTACATACACCTTTATTGATTGGGGTAAAAAAAATCACCTTGTTGTTTCTTGTTTGGCTAAACAATGGCGTGCAGATCTAATAGTCTCACTACAATCACTTTATTTTTGAACCATCAGGGACTGTAAATTACTAACTTGCATCTATTTAATTTCAAAATGTTACAGCTTCTACAAGGAAAGTTCATGTGCTTCGATGGTATTTCTCTCCAACTGGCATGATAGGATTTCATGGGATGTGGGTGGGTGAGATCCGGAACTCAAGGATCATTTGTGTCAATAATGACATCACAAAATCTCCCTATGCACCTTGGTACAGATTTGTTAAAGAGACGGTGGAGAAACTTCCAGCAGAGCTCTTGGAAGAGATGCGACGTATTTGGACTGCAAAGCCTCCACACCAGAGTACCACTGATTTTGCTACCACACAGTTCCTAAAACATGCTGTCCAGGGAAGGGATATACTCATTGATGATTATTGGCAGAAGGCAACTGAACTGGCGAGGGTTTTCAGTCATGAGAAGCTGATGGAAATAAGAGAGAGGATGGAATATCAATGTGGGGAATTCTACACAACCGAAGAACTGAGGCAAGAGATTTCTAAAGATATAGGGAAGGAAGTACAGGTGACTTGTGTTCCTGATGCCAAGCATGGAGTTCTTCTGAGGAGTATGACGGCTGTATTCGACTCGGAGTACCGTCCAATAGACCACATAAAACCTCTTTGCCATTATGAAAAAGTTCAGATTTTGAAGATTAGTTGAGACAACTTAGAAATGAAGATCCGAATCGAGAGGTGATGAAGATTTTGAGGAAAAAGTTAATAATCTAGATGACAAGTGTGAAGCATTTGCAGACTTAAACAAAAATCAAAACTAAACCAATTGAAAAGCTTATGTGAAGCAATGCAAATTTTATGGCTATTTCATAGACAAAGAATTATTGTGTGTGTGCATATCATTTGACAGAAACAATTTTGAACTTACCATCGGGATCTGACTAGTCCATTTGATTGAAATACCATCATCTTGTTTTATCAAAAACATGAGCTAAGAAGAAGAAATACAAGTTGTCCTCAAAATCACCCAATATTTCTTTTCTCTCTCTAAATTAGGTTGGTAGAAATCTTCATCATCTTCTTCTTCTTCTTCTTCCATGTTTTATACTAATCTAGCATCAATCCAAGCAATATGTATATAGAGACAGAGATGGATAGAGGAGAGGGAGGGAGAGGCCAAACACAAAAAGAGGAAAGAGGCGGCCGACCAGGATAACCTAATTTTTCCCTAGACCACATGTACAGACTACAGAGTAGATACGCACATCTTGGTACTTTCCTCTTAAGAGTAGCTGGTTCACTCATCTGACTACTTGTTTTTTTTTTTTTTTAAACCTCACCTCGTCTTTTATTAGAAATAAAATTAATCTACTTCTGCAATTGGAATCTCAAATGTCGTACACTTTTTTTCTACTACGTGTCTTTTTTTCTCAACAAAATTAGTTTATTGCCCACCGGCTTGTACTTTTTTTATTTTAAATAAAAATCCAGTTTGAATATTTTTTATTACTTATTTTTTTGACTAAAATATGAATTAAAAATCTATGGTACAATTTGAGTATTTATATTAAATTATTTGTAGAAAACAAAAAATACAACTTTTAACATTAGTATACTGAAATTATAGCATTTAATATTGAATTAGCAAAAATATTTTCATAAAAGAAAATTTCGATAAATATAGTAGAAAAAATATTTACAACAAAAAGTAATAAAATTATGTTATTACCTTACTAATTTAAGTACACTAACAAATTACCCTTTAATATATTTCACGATAATTTTTTTGTTGTTGATTGTTGTATACTCTCCACTCAACCAATTTATCAATCTGTGCAATTTTTCAAAAAAACTGCAAACATCAAAAATTTATTACACATCAATGGATTTACTCATATAAATTTAGCCCGCATATATAAATGTTTATATCTAATAGTTGTCCTTAAAAAATTCAAAAATTAAAATTTCATAAAATATGTGAAGTTCTTCATATAATTATAATGACAAATTTTATCAATATTTATCTGTGGTTCACACAAAAAAAATAATAAATTTATTCAATTAATTGGCGATTAATAAGTAAAATACGAAAAAAAATGTAATAAGAACTTGTAAGACTAAATAACGGATGGAACCAATAAATCATAGCAAAAGTAATTTTACCACTAAATCGATGTTCTATTTTAAAGAATATAATATAAAATATAAGCGGTAACATTAAAGTTTATATAATGCAATTATCTTGGTAAATTATTATATTTGATATTCATAATAAATGAAATCAATTGTTAAAAAAAATTAGAAATAGTATATATAAAAGGATTTTAAAAAAAGGATTATAAAGAATATATGTGATCTTGTTGTTATTAGTTATTATCTTATCTCGTATGTATTTCTCTCTACTTCCTCCCGTCCCTACCAATTCTTTACATTTTTTATTGGATTTTATATCAAAGGGTCACCCATTTTCACTCGAATGCATCAAGTAGACAACCCATTTAAAAACGATATCATTTGAACCATTAAATTCATAATAAATATCAAATGGATACCTTTAAAATATATTCGAGAAGTAAAAATAAATTTTTCATTGAGTTCTACACATTTTTCTTGAATGTTTCCATAACCAAACGAAAGGTTAATAATTTTAGTATTTCTAATAATATATTGAGAATTTTAAAAATTCGTTTACTATTTATTTTTAATTTTATTTTCATTTTCCTTGTTTTAATTAAAAATAAATAGTAAATAAACTTTTTAAATTGTAAATATATTATCAAAAAAATTAGAATTCATAACCTTCATTTGATTACAGTAGTATTTAAGAAAATTGCGTAGAACTCGATAAAAAATTACTATTACTTTTCGAATACATATAGAGGTGCTGTTTTTACATTTATTATGAATTTAATGGTTCAAATGATATCGTTTTTGAAAGGGTGGTTTACTTGATACATTCCAATGTAATGGATGAGCACTTTGATATAAAATCTATTTTTTATTTTGGGATGTTCCTCCCAAATCGCAATTCTTTACAATTCCAAACTTTTCAAAAATAGTAAAATTTTAATAATTAAACAAATCAAAAGGATCTATCACTTTCCTCCATCTTTCTAATTTAATTCCAAAAATAGTAAAATTTTATAATTAAACGAATCAAAAGGATCCATCACTTCCCTCCATCTTTCTAATCTATCACATAAATATTGATGGATTCCACAATTTTACCCACTTATTATTCATTTTCTTTCTCTCCCCACTTACGCTGTGTTTTAGAATCAATTTTTTGAAACAAAAGAAAAGGAAATGAGAGAAATATGGGGAAAAAATTTCTCCATCTTTTCAAAAATAGTAAAATTTTAATAATTAAACAAATCAAAAGGATCTATCACTTTCCTCCATCTTTCTAATTTAATTCCAAAAATAGTAAAATTTTATAATTAAACGAATCAAAAGGATCCATCACTTCCCTCCATCTTTCTAATCTATCACATAAATATTGATGGATTCCACAATTTTACCCACTTATTATTCATTTTCTTTCTCTCCCCACTTACGCTGTGTTTTAGAATCAATTTTTTGAAACAAAAGAAAAGGAAATGAGAGAAATATGGGGAAAAAATTTCTACAGTATGTCCCCGAGACTTTTGGCATAAAGAAAAGAAAAGTGCTGAAATTGAGGGTCAATTTTATCCAAAAAATTTCTTCTTTAAATCTGGGAAGATTGAGAGAGAAACGAAAAACGAAAAAAGTGATAATATCAAAATACATGTCCTACCCATTTTATCCACAACCCATTAGTTTCTTAAACTCATTTCTTTTAGACTTTGATTTTGTTTATTCTCTCTGTATTTTTTCACAAAAATATTTTGACTTTGTATTTGCTGAATGTAGGTGTTGATGGAGGAATTTGGTAACAACAAAGTTTGAGGTTCGTCGCCGAAGTGTGGTGGCTGTGATGAATTGGGAGTTGAGATTAATAGGGGTGGTGCCTCGTAGAACTCTTCGCTTTCATCCCCATCAATTTGCCTACGTACCTTTATATTTATAGAGGATCAAGCCCATGTAGTTCTTGGAGAGCAAGAAACCCAATTGAGCTTGGACTTCCACTATGAGGCCTAACCACAAAGGCCCAAGGCTCGTCCAAGATCTCAAGACTTCACGGATAAGGAAACTTCCCCCATCGAGGACTAGTCCTTTCCGCAACCAGCTATTTCTTGATTTCAAGGACGCAGGTATAGCCATGGTTTACCCCAAGTGTGGAGCGCATATCTTGTCCCCTGAATGAGAAGCACCCACCAGAGAGCAGGACAAGTGATACAGAGTTTTTGGGTGCAAAGTGCAGGATTACCCGAAGTTGCCCAATGAGGACAGGCCCATTGAATGCAGGAACAGTGCTCCAAAGCACACACCAAAAGTCCCCATATTTCCATCTTAGGGTGCGCCCTATGTGTCTAAGAAGGGTCCTTAAATCCAAGAAAACCCCTAGAGGCCTTCTACGACGGACATCCCCCTCCTTAGATACGACATGAAGGAATTCTTCAATAATCTTTGGAAAACCAACAAACATCATTTTTGACTGCTTTTATACCTTTCAGAGCGCGCCCTCCATGCACGGGAGGTGAGGGTACGTCCTCCTTTTGTAATTTCTTATCAAAACCCTAATTTATCTAAGAAACACCAAATTGAACCAAATATTGACCCGAATCCAGAATTCAATACCCGAGCAAGATTTTGGGCACAATAGTAGGGATGGTACTGAAACTTGTTTCTATTTTTTGGATTAAAACATTATTTAGTTGCATTTGCCTATGCTTCTACAATGCACCAGAATGTGTGATCTTCACCTATATGTATAAACTAGCGTAAAAGTCGTGCAAAACACATGTATTAAACTAATTTCTCGTCCAAAACTGTATATATATTCAAATAATTTTGTAATTAAAAATATGAAAAATGACAAGATTTCAATTTATCTAATATGTTTATAGTTATTTTGTAATTTTTCCTACCATTTTTTAATTTTATATTTTTAATTATTTTTTAACTCAATTTTAAAATTTTATAAATATTTTAGTTGTTGTTAAATATGATAAAATGATCTTAATGATCCATGTATGTATATGAAATTTTCAATCAATTTTTTTGATTTTATCATATACTGAACTAAGTACTCAATCATTATATATTATACTGATCAATTTATCGTATTATATAAAAAATCATATAAGCCATTGTTATTTCCCAGTTAAGCACCACGAGATTGTAGAAGGGGGGTTGAATACAATCTCAACTAAATTCTTTCGAATTGATGAGGCTTAGACCAAATTGTTATAAGAACAAAAAGGAAACAAGATAAGTAAATTATCTAACATACATACAACACGAGATATAAAAAATCTCAGGTGGGTTGGCTTGATAGCTTAATCCACCTGATGGTTATATTTGAAGATAATTATCTGCGTAGGAATATACAGCTGTGGATTACAAAGTTTTATTGTTTACAAGAAAACCTAAAGCTATCAGCCTTGTGATCAGTGTTTTCTTCTCTACTAAAACTATGCTACGCATACAACTTATTTAAAACTATATGAAGACAAGTAAAAGTTACATGAAATGTGATGATACATTTCTGGTATAACTTGTCACACACACATGCTCGAAGTGGTAGCCATTTCTGGAATTATCTTGAAAGTCTTCTTTTCTTGATTTGGACAATCCCAGCATGCTTCAAGTCAGTGTATGTTTCTTTCTTCAAAAATTACTAAGTTCTTGAAATGACTTAGCTTTCAAGCCCAAGTGATGCTTTATGCAAAAGATCTTTTTGCTTTGGATCTTTGTCTCTGAAAGTAGCTTTAATCAAAAAGATAATCCTTTTGAAAGTCAATAAGCTTTTCTGCTTATTGAGCTATGCTTGACCTTCCCAGATATAATGACTGATCCTTATGCATTCATCAAGATATCCTTTGAATCTTTAAGTAGAAATGTAATCATGTTGGAGGTTGTTTCCACTCTTATTATTGCCCTTGAAGTCGGATAAATAGTGACTGATTTCACCTTTCACTTGGAAGAGTTTGAGCCTTCAAATATCTACAATTTGACTCCCTACTCGTAACATCCTCTGTGTAATTGATCACTGTCTATAAGTCACGGGTTGCAAAGTAATTCTGGGTTTAATCTTCATTCGATATGTTCCTTTAGAAAACTCTGGTATTATTGTGAAGACAGGTTGAGTTCTCGAACATATGTATTTTGAGTTCTCGAATGAAGACTTCTCGAATAGTTCCTTTAAGAGTTCTCAAATGACTTCTCGAATAGTTCTTTTAAGAGTTCTCGGATAGTGCATGTTGCAGACTTCTCGAATAGAACAATCTGACTTCTCGAACTAGAACTTCTCGAATAGAACAATCTGACTTCTCGAACTAGAACTTCTCAAATAGGCCCTTTGTGTAGAGTTCTCGAATGACTTCTCGAACTCTTCTTTCCTTGATTTCTCGAACTTACTTGCATGGTTACAGCAAACTCTCTTTTGATTACTAATATCTGATTTTAGTATCTCCAAGCTTGTTACTGAAATAATTCCTAACTGCATGCAGAGTTTCATTCTTAAGATATCTGTATTTCAGTTAGCTTCCTGATTTGTTCATCAGCTTCGATTCCTTGATTCATTTTCTGTCTTGTGGTATTTGTTATCATCATCCATATACATGCATGTCTCAACAATCTCCCCCTATTTATGACTCCGAGATAGAGAGGCATAAATCCAGAGATTGATGATAACAAAAACCACTCTTCAGATTCTTCTTTCATTATGACAGAAAATTTTGATCAAGCTTCCTTGACACAGTATCTGAATTTGTACTAACTTCACTTGAGTACTAATAACTGCTCCCCCTATATATGGCATCCATTTCTGAGTGTTGTTCTGTTCCTTTAATTGCTGATCTTCTGAGATATAGTTCGAAGATTTCAATCCAGTTTAGTTTCTCCCCCTTTATGTGTGAAGAAGACTCTGAACTGAACTAACTTCTCCCCCTTTTTGTTATCAGCAAAAAGAAAGATAAATAAAGTGATGTAGTACCTCAGTAAAATCAGAGGGATAAGAAGCAAAATGTTACAAAGACAAAAACTGCTCTCTCTAATCTCTCTGTTTTTGCATCAGGATCTCATCCTGGCTCACTTCTCACAACTCACCTTCCCTTCCTAAATGGGTACTCAACCTCTCCTTTTGCTCTCCTGGAAGAAATAGGAGACCACTTTTGTACACACCTCACCTTTTGCCCTGGAGCAACCAAGCCCCTCATGTTTTTCACTCTGTTCCCTAAGTCCTAAAGAGAAACCATGAGATTCCACATAGATTGAGGAGAATTAGATGTTAGCATTGTTGTTTCAAACAGAGATAGAGGTTCAGTAAACTGCTTTTAGAGAAAGCTTAGTGAACTGAAGAGTGAGTGTTGGCTTCTTCATGAATTAAAATGAAGAATCAAGAGTGTTTAGAGTTGTATTGAAGTGCTTTAGTTATCAAATTAGATATCCATGAATGGGGATGAATCCTCTCATTTATAGAAGATTCATCAACCTGAATTTGAGAAATAGTTAATAGTAACTTGTGTGTGCTCCCCCTGTGTCCATGCAACTTGTACTAACTCCCGGCTAGATGACAAGTGTTATAGGTTGCACAATTGTGTCCCTTACCCTCACTGATTGTGTTCCTGGTTGGGAACTTGATTCAATAGTTAAAGTCTGTTGAGAGACTAAAACTAGAAATGTGGATGTCCTTATTAATCACTATGCCTTTTTGGGAAGACATAGTATGGCTCGGCTGGTTTTACACACCCTTACCTTCCTTGTTCTTGTGGTTTCTTGATGTTCACCACTTCCCTCACCCTCACTTTCCTCCTGGACACTCCCCTCAAGTTAAGATTTGCAAGGATTGTCAACTACAGCTTGTTGAGAAACTGTAGAGGGGGTTTCAAAGATGGAAAACTATGAATGTATGGTGTGCTGATTGGGTAGAGAATCTGGGGGACATTCCAGCAATTCTCATTTTAGCAAATTAAGGCAAAGATTTTAGGACAAAAACTGATGATGAAAAGGGAACTCAATACCTTAGCTAGGTGAACTGCTGTATGAGCCTTCTCCACATGAAGGTTTAATCTCTTAAAAGTGCAGAACACCAATTGTCTTGAATGAACAAATTGACATTTCGCTTGGAGCTTTACTTAGGAAAAGAAACAAGTTGCAGAAATAGTTATGAATATACATTTCAGTATCTGCAAAAGTGTTGTACTTAATCCTAGTGCCATAGTTAGTCAATTTGAAGCATGAGTTCAATCAGCAAAAATACTTATTCATGTGTTTAGAGTTAACTAATAAGTCCTGTTTTCAGAGTACAGACCAGTTATTTCTAATTAAGCTCTAATTCTAAGTATATTACACATGGCACATGACAGAATTATAGAACCTGGTTGATGCAATCACCAAGTTTGATGTGTGAACACCATCACTTTATCATCATCATCCTCTGTTGTCAGTTTGAGTCATGTAGATTACTGCAGTTTAGACACAAAACTATGCAACTGTATAGCTTTTAAAGCTCACTTGTAGGGTTAGATGGTAATGTGAACTTAGAATTAAAACATCATGAATAATGTCTAAGTTATCATATCTATTCAGTCTGATCCAGATGGGTTCAAAACAGCTTGATTAGATAAAGATAACTTAATGAAATGTGTGTCAAATCACAAATAGATCAGAAATACGCGTAAGTTGAATTAAGAAAACTAATTCGCAAAGATTAGATTATTAAGACAACTTAGGTGATTCAAGCACAGTCCAACTTAATATTATCTAATCATTGAGTTCAAGTCGAAACATAATCTAACAAGTTGATCAGAAGAGTCATGCAAGTAGATTATAACTACAAAATCAACAAGATCGAGATAGATGGAAGCTTCATTTCATTAAAAAAAAATTACAATAAAGATGGTCAAAAGACCATTGAAACAAAACAAAACAAACTAAGACCCCCCCACCTACACCATCTTGGCGGCCTTGGCTGGGTCTTTAACACAGTCCTCCCGGTTGCGTGCCCGGAGAACCTCCAATGCTGCACGCATGGAAACGAGGTTCTTTTCCTCCTCGGCGAGAAGCTCGTCGATCTTCTCCTGGAGGGCCATCACCTTGGAATAGAACGGCATAGCCTCGGACTCTTCGACAGAAACCTTAAGAATGCTCTTAGTCATTTTGGTTGAGAGGGTTTGAAGAAGAAAGAAAAAAAAGGTTTTGTGTTTGTTAAGTGTATGTCTAAATGAAGATTATGAGAATTTCAACATACCAAGCTCAATTACCAACCTTGAAAAGGTTGCTTCATCCAGAGCTTTAGTAAATATATCTGCTAATTGTTTCTCACTTGGAACAAAATGTAGTTCCATAGTACCTTCCATCACATGCTCTCTGATGAAATGGTATCTGATGTCTATGTGCTTGGTTCTTGAGTGTTGCACTGGATTCTCAGAAATTACAATTGCACTAGTGTTGTCACAGAAAATTGGAATTTTCTCAATCTTAACTCCATAATCAAGCAGTTGATTTCTCATCCATAGGATCTGTGCACAACTTCCTGCTGCAATATACTCAGCTTCTGCTGTTGAAGTTGAAACTGAATTCTGCTTCTTACTGAACCAAGAGACCAGCTTGTTTCCTAGAAATTGACAGGTGCCTGTGGTACTCTTCCTGTCCATCTTACATCCTGCATAGTCTGCATCTTAATAGCCTATTAGATTAAAACCAGAATTTCTAGGGTACCAAATTCCAAGGTTTGGTGTCCCCTTGAGATACCTGAAAATCCTTTTAATAGCTATTAAATGAGATTTCCTAGGATCATCTTGGAATCTAGCACATAAACATGTAGCAAACATAATATCAGGTCTACTAGCAGTTAAATATAAGAGAGATCCAACCATGCCTCTATAGCTTGAAATGTCCACCTTCTTTTCCTTAGTATTCAGTTCAAGCTTAGTGGCAGTGGCCATGGGTGTTTTTGCAGAAGAGCAGTCTGCTAAGTCAAACCTCTTTAATAGATCAAAAATATATTTGGTTTGACTTATAAAAATTCCCTCATTTACTTGTTTAACTTGTAAACCAAGAAAATAAGTTAATTCACCCATCATACTCATTTCATATTTACTTTGCATAAGTCTGGCAAACCTTTTGCAAAGCTTCTCATCTGTAGACCCAAATATTATATCATCTACATAAATTTGGACTAGTATCATAGAGCCATTGACAGATCTATAAAAGAGAGTCTTATCTACAGTACCTCTAGTGAAGTGATTCTCAATGAGGAACTGTGAAAGAGTGTCATACCAGGCTCTGAGTGCTTGCTTCAGGCCATAAAGTGATTTGAGCAAGTAGTAAACATATTCTGGGAAGTCTGGATCTTCAAAACCAGGAGGTTGACTCACATACACCTTCTCCTCCAGAACACCATTTAGAAATGCACTTTTGACATCCATTTGATAGACTTTGAAATTGGCATGAGCTGCATAGGCTAGGAAGATTCTGATTGCTTCTAACCTTGCCACTGGTGCAAAGGTTTCTTCAAAGTCAATTCCCTCTTCTTGACAATAGCCTTTGGCAACTAGTCTTGCTTTATTCCTTGTGACTATACCATTTTCATCTATCTTGTTCTTGAATACCCACTTAGTGTCAATCATTGATTTGTCTTTTGGCTTGGGTACAAGTTTCCATACTTTATTTCTTTCAAACTGGTTTAACTCCTCTTGCATTGTTAGAACCCAGTCTGGATCTAAAAGAGAATCTTCGACCTTTTTAGGTTCTTCTTTAGAAAGAAAGCTACTGTATAAGCATTCTTCTCGAGTTGCTCTCCTAGTTTGGACTTTTGCATTGGAGTCACCAATTATCAGCTCAAACGGGTGATCCTTAGTCCACTTTCTTTGTGATGGCAAGCTTGACCTTGATGAAGTTACTTCATTCTCTTGATGTTGATCATTTTGATTCGTTGTTGAGTGTTGACTGTGAGAAACTCCCCCTGAGTGTATGGATCTTGTGTTGAGTGGAGTTCTAACAGAGTTGTCAACAGATATTTCTCTTTGATTCTCAACTGATGCTTCAGTATGATCTTCAATAGATGGTGTGAGTTGCTCTTCTACAGTTGGTCCATTCTGCACTTCACTTGATGGTCCATGTCTGTTCTCTACACCCATCGTTATCCTTTCTTCATCATCATCTTCACTTGCTTCACTAAATGTCTCATTCTTGAATGAGAGTGACTCATGAAAACCTTTATCTACAAGACCAAATATTTTCTTATCGTCGAAGACAACATGTATGGATTCCATGATAATGTTAAGTCTTAGGTTGTAGATTCTGTAAGATTTTCCAGCTGAGTACCCAACAAATATAGCTTCATCTGCCTTTGAATCAAATTTCCAAAGGTTTCCACCATAATTCTTCAATACAAAACATTTGCATCCAAAGACATGCAAAAAGTTAATTGTTGGCTTCTTGCCTTTGAATAATTGGTAAGGTGTCATGCCTTTTGCTTGGTTGATCAAAGATATGTTCTGAGTATAGCATGCAGTATTAACAGCTTCAGCCCAGAAATATGTTGGCAACTTTGATTCTTCAAGCATAGTTCTTGCAGCTTCAATAAGAGTTCTGTTCTTTCTCTCCACCACACCATTTTGTTGAGGTGTTCTTGATGCAGAGAATTCTTGAGTAATCCTTTCTTCTTCATAGAACTTTCTTAGCACAGAATTCTTGAACTCAGTTCCATTGTCACTTCTTATCCTTCTTACTTTGAAGATTGGATTGTTGTTGATTGTCTTGACATGCTTGATAATGATTTCACCTGCCTCATCTTTCGAACGTAGAAAGAAGGTCCAAGTGAACTTGGAGAAATCATCAACAATCACAAGACAGTATTTCTTATTGGCTATCGAAATACATTGACTGGTCCAAATAGATCCATGTGCAAAAGCTGTAAAGGTTGATCGATTGAAGACATTGACTTAGATTTGAAAGAGGTCTTCCTTTGCTTCCCTTTCTGGCAAGCATCACATAGTCCATCCTTGGAGAAATCCAATTTTGGGATGCCTCTGACCAAATCCTTCTTGACCAACTCATTCATGGCTCTAAAATTCAAGTGTGACAGTCTCTTGTGCCAAAGCCATCCTTCATCCATGCCTGCCTTGCTGAAGAGGCATGTAGCAGAGTTGGCACTAGTTGAGTTGAAATCAGCAATGTACACATTTCCTTTTCTATTTCCTGTCATCACTACCTTGTTGTCGTTCTTCTTGAAAACAACACAAGCTTCAGATGTGAACCACACATTTTGATTTTTATCACATAGTTGACTGATACTCTACAAGTTGTGCTTGAGTCCATCAACCAGTGCTACTTCTTCAATGACAACATTTCCTTGTGAAATCAAGCAATATCCTCCAGTATATCCTTTGATGTTGTCTCCAAAGGTAATGCTAGGGCCATCTCTCTCCTCAAACTTAGTGAGCAGGGTAGAATCTCTAGTCATGTGCCTAGAACAACCACTATCCAGGTACCAGAGATTCTTTCTGTCTCCTTGCACACATTAAAATCAAATCAAGTTGATTTTGGCACCCAAGTTTCCTTGGGTCCTGCCTTGTTAGCCTTTTTCTTATTTTTCAAGCCCTTACCACCCAAGGGTTCTGACTGAGTTAAATCAATCTTAACTCTTGGTGCAGGTCTTTGAAAAATAGGTTGTTCCACTTGCTCATATGCATTATAACTAGATGTACAATTTGGCATAGTCTGTGCAAACATGTTATTCATCATCCATGGCAATTGAGTCATATTATAAGCATTGTAATATGGATTATGCATGAATGGCATGTTAGCATAATGACTAGATGCATGAGCAGGCTGGACAAACACATTTGACATAGCATTCATGGCAGGCACAGGTACTGACTTAGGCATACTAGGCACAGAAGCATTCTTAATGAATTTACAGTTGGCAGATAAATGATTAGCACTAGCACAGTTCACACATTCCTTTCTGGGAGCATACTTATCAGGTGTGTAGTTACTGTGTTTGTTAATTCCTACCTTGCCATTCCTATTCTTCTTATTAGCCTTAGCCTTAGGTTCAGTCTTTTCTAACTTATCCTTCAATTTCTTGATGGATAAGTGACTTATGTCTTCTTGTTCAACTGACTTAGTTTTGCTACACTCTCCCAACACAAAGTTTTTGCTGACAGGGCCATACTTCTTATGCAACTTAATCAAGGTTGCATTACTAACAGGTTTCAACTCCTTTGGACAATCATCATCCAATGAGTCACTGTTTGGTGCAACTTCCCCATCAACTTCCAACTTTGCTTCTGCTATTTTGCAGAAAGAATCAATTCCTTGCTTATTTCCAATTTCTTCAGTTTTAGCCTTTGATCCTCTCCACTTAGCAATTAAATCCTATTCCTTTTTTAACTATTCCTTTAAACAATCTTCTCTATCTAAAGCCTCAAGTAATTTATCTTTCACATCCTGGTAATCTCTTCTCATTGTTTCAAAATCAATTAACTGAGTTTCTAACAGAGTATTTCTATCACCTAAGTTAGCATTTAGATTTTTAATCTTGCTATTTTTTTTGTTAAGAGATTTTAATGTGACATGCATGTTATACAATTCATTTGACATTTCATTGACAACATTATCACATTCATCTTTGGAAAGCTCAGTTAGATTTGTAGAGTATACCTGGTTGCTTGCTGAACTAGCTTCCTCATCTGTTTCTTTTGCCATGAGTGCAAGGTTGACAAACTCTTCTTCTGCATCTAAGTCTCCTCCAACTGCTCAATCATCATCTCTTGATACGAATGCTCTCTCCTTTTGTTTGAGAAGATCAAAATACTTTTTCTTGTAGTCAGCAGTCTCAGACTATTTCTTTTCATTCTCAGCTTTGGATTTTCTGCATTCATTGGCAAAGTGGCCAGCAATTCCATAACTATAGCACTTGATCTTTGACCTTTCAACCATGCCTTTTTTAGGTTGATAGCTTTTCTTGAATTTCCCGGCTCCTGATGGATTCTTCTTAAATCTCAACTTTGAAAATCTCTTTGACAAAAATGCCAAATATTCATCTAGATCTTCTTATTCATCCCCACTCAATGCATCAAGTTCTTCCATCATCTTGCTTTTGCCTTTGCAAGTTCCAGCTCCACCTTCACAAGTTCTTTGACTTGGTGTGGTTTCCACATCCTTCATCTTCTCTTCATCTTGATTGGTTGGAATATTGGCCACCAAAGCTACATTTTCACCTTTCTTCTGGCTCTTCTCAACTTCTTCATCTTGTTGCAACTCGAGCTCATAGGTCTTTAGAATTCCATACAGTCTCTCAAGTGTATAGTTTTTGTAGTCTTGAGAATTCCTCAATTAAACTGTCACTGGCTTCCATTCTTTAGGTAAAGACCTCAGAAATTTTAGGTTGGAGTCTTTGGTTTTGATAACGTGTATTTTATACACGTTTTGTCTTTTATTCTTCTGCATTTTTGTTAGTTTCGAATGTTGTTTTATTAATATTTGTTATGTTTTTCATCTTTCAGTGCCTCATGCTTAATTGTTGAAAAGATGACTTAATTTGGGCATGAAAGCAAAGATTATTCAAGAGGGAAGTTAAAAGATGAAAGCTCGCGATGTCGGGAGGTGTTTAATGTATTATCTTGAAGATTTTATCTCGTACGGGCAGCTGTACGGCCGTTCAACAAGCCGTTCAAAGGAGCAGAATTTTCTTACGGGCAGCTGTACGGCCGTTTAACAGGCCATACAGAGCTGCTGTGTATTAAAAGAACAAAACATAACTTAACCTAATATCACTTCTAACATCTAACTTCTTTATCTTCTTCTTTGCCTCTTCAAGAACACAATTAGGGTTAGTAGGAATTAGAGAGGAGACATTAATTACTTGTAATCTAGCATTGATTATGAGTAACTAACTCCATTTATTTGGCTCAAGGAGGATTTCTTGTACAAAACCCATTTCATTTAAGTAAGGTTTATTTTCACTCTATCTTAAATGCTTGTGATGTATTGCTTATGATTTTGCTTGGAGATTGTAAGTTACTTCATCTTACTCTTCTCGTATCTTCAATTGCTAATTGATTGTTCTAATACGTAATCGTTAGTTCATTCATTATAGTAGCACAAGATTTAGTGTACCTAAATCCGCAACATTCAAGTGCAAATACCTTGGTTGAGCTTCTCATCCTTGGGTTTGTCCTAGCCTCTCTTTGTTTAATTCCTTGATTTGGTTATACTAGTGTGCTTCATTATTGGTAGCTATTATCAAGAGAGCTAATTTATGTGCTTCACTAAATTAGTGTTTTTAGAAGAGAAATAAATGATTGTGTGCTTCACCAATTATCTTGGTTAGGTAGAGTTGGATATATCTTGCTTGTCGGGTTGAAGTGCTTGAATATCCATAATCCTTGGGTCAAATGCCTCTTCTCTTGTTAATTTGCTCATTGTGTTGTTGTGTTGGCAAATTTGGATATTAGCCATTAACTTAGTTGTGTTTTTGTAGCAATTTATTTATCGTAAGCAAGGTGTTTAATAAAACACCACAACCAATACAAAACCCCCCATTTTCCACACTACTAGATTGTAAGAGATAATCTACTTGAAATCGATATTGATAGTCCTTCCCTGTGAACGAACTTCGAAAAACACTACCTTCAGGTTTCATAAACTCTTCCATACAACTTTAACCCATTTAACAGTTTTTGAAATATGCTAAATATGTCAGTTAAGCTTTCACCTGTATTAAAGTGAAATTGTTCATACTGTTGTATGAGGAGTTGTTTCTTATTCTCTCTGACTTGCTCAGTCCCTTCGCAGAGTGTTCGAATGGTGTCCCACACTTGGCAGTGGTGCAGTTGATGACATTATCGAACATGTCTTGGTCAATACCATTGAACAAAATATTCATGGTCTTCTTGTCCTTCTGGACCTCCTCTTTGTCTCCATCTGTGAATTCTGCTGGCAGTTTGGGAATAGGCCTTCCAGTAACTCCAGTTCCAGCTGCTTCTCCAACTGCAGTGTTAGCCTTTATAGGAATATGTGGACCTTTCTCTATGCAGTTTACATAACCTTCATCGATGGATAAGAGATGTAAATGCATCTTTACTTTCCAGTGAAAGTAATTATCTTTGTCGAGGATTGGTATTTTCACGCTTGTTTCTTTCAATCCCCATGGTGGTGATCTTTAGACTTCTTGTATGCTAGAAGCTCGCTCTGATACCGATTGTTATTTTCCATTTAAGCACCACGAGACTGTAGAATGGGGGGTTGAATACAATCTCAACTAAATTCTTTCGAATTGATGAGGCTTAGACCAAATTGTTATAAGAACAAAAAGGAAACAAGATAAGTAAATTATCTAACATACATACAACACGAGATATAAAAAATCTCAGGTGGGTTGGATTGATAGCTTAATCCACCTGATGGTTGTATTTGAAGATAATTCTCTACGTAAGAATACACAGCTGCGGATTACAAAGTTTTAGTGTTTACAAGAAAACCTAAAGCTATCAGCCTTGTGATCAGTGTTTTCTTCTCTACTAAAACTATGCTACACATACAGCTTATTTAAAACTATATGAAGACAAGTAAAAGTTACATGAAATGTGATGATACATTTTTGGTATAACTTGTCACACACACATGCTCGAAGTGGTAGCCATTTCTGGAATTATCTTGAAAGTCTTCTTTTCTTGATTTGGACAATCCCAGCATGCTTCAAGTCAGTGTATGTTTTTTTCTTCAAAAATTACTAAGTTCTTAAAATGACTTAGCTTTCAAGCCCACGTGATGCTTTATGCAAAAGATCTTTTTGCTTTGGATCTTTGTCTCTGAAAGTAGCTTTAATAAAAAAAGATAATCCTTTTGAAAGTCAATAATCTTTTCTGCTTATTGAGTTATGCTTGACCTTTCCAGATATAATGACTGATCCTTATGAATTCATCAAGATATCCTTTGAATCTTTCAATAGAAATGTAATCATGTTGGAGGTTGTTTCCACTCTTATTGTTTCCCTTGAAGTTGGATAAACAGTGACTGATTTCACCTTTCACTTGGAAGAGTTTGAGCCTTCAAATATCTACAATTTGACTCCCTACTCGTAACATCCTCTGTGTAATTGATCACCGTCTATAAGTCACGGGTTGCAAAGTAATTCTGGGTTTAATCTTCATTCGATATGTTCCTTTAGAGAACTCTGGTATTATTGTAAAGACATGTTGAGTTCTCGAACATATGTATCTTGAGTTCTCGAATGAAGACTTCTCGAATAGTTCCTTTAAGAGTTCTCGAATGACTTCTTGAATAGTTCCTTTAAGAGTTCTCGGATAGTGCATGTTGCAGACTTCTCGAATAGAACAATCTGACTTCTCGAACTAGAACTTCTCGAATAGAACAATCAGACTTCTCGAACTAGAACTTCTCGAATAGGCCCTTTGTGTAGAGTTCTCGAATGACTTCTCGAACTCTTCTTTCCTTGATTTCTCGAACTTACTTGCATGGTTACAGCAAACTCTCTTTTGATTACTGATATCTGATTTTAGCATCTCCAGGCTTGTTACTGAAATAATTCCTAACTGCATGCAGAGTTTCATTCTTAAGATATCTGCATTTCAGTTAGCTTCCTGATTTGTTCATCAGCTTCGATTCCTTAATTCATTTTCTGTCTTGTGGTATTTGTTATCATCATCCATATACATGCATGTCTCAACAACCATACTTTATAATCGAGTTATAGTCTAACTGATCATTATAAATAATTATTGTAGTTTTGTAATATTTATTATTTAAAAATTTATATATTTTTTGATTTTATTTAATGTTAATTATGTTACTTTTATATATATAACATATATCAATTTTTCAATTATTTTTAGAGTTCTCATCGTTTTAAAATAATTTCAAGACCAATCATATATTTAATTTTTCAAAAGTCTAAATATTTGGTCGACCAAAACTCAATAATATAACTCACATATTTAAATTTTTATATACCTTTTTTTTTGCCAGAAAAAATAAAAGTTTTCATTAATTTGAACAAACACACAACCGGGACAAACCCCCAACTAGCGGTACGACCAGGTTGAAAAATTCTGTTAACTGAAAATGAAATCAAAGACAACCCAATAAATCCAAATTGCACCAACATCCCTGAATAAAGTAATATTACAATTGACCTTAACACCTAAGAACCATTGGTAGCCCATTGTTCAAATGGTGCACTCCAGCTATCTACTTGCCAGGAACCAGCTATATATATGCTGTAAATGAAAACTCCCCCCGGATGAACACTCTTCGGTTGTGAAAGGTGAGCTCTTACAATAATTATCACTGCCCCAGCCTCGCTGCGGCCTTTCCAGATCTCTTGAGACATCAATTGAAACATTCTCGAAGGACAAAAATAACATAACAAAACGAAACAAAACATATTAAAACATACGGACCACTTCAAAAGGGGAGACATACGCCTAAAACGTTACTTCGCCCAAGGCGATACAATTCGAAAAATCAAAGATCTCGGATTGACACCAAATTTTGATATGATGCTAAGCAGGAGATTTTGAGTCTAAGAAATGTGTTTATTTGATATTTCGAGTTCTAAATCAAAACATATCTGAAAAGAACTCGAATGGGTTTTCGAAATTTTTAGGAAAAAATTCTGATTTATGAAGGGAATGAAAGGGAATTGTGAAGGTGGGTGAAAGCTTGGTTGGAGAAGGAGGGAGGAGGACTGAAGGAGGCTAGCTAGTGGGAGTCGACCCTCATCAGAGAGGACTGAAGGAGGATAACTAAATTTACATAGTTCTTAAAATCAAGTTTTATTTCAAGAATTTAATATTTACATGAAGACGCATGTAAATAAATCTAAGGATCTGTTTGGCACTAGCTTATTTTAAGTTCTTATGGACTCATTTTCGGGTAAAAATTTCATATTTTGATAAATTTTTTTATACATGTATTTAATGTATGTTTGAGATTCCATAAGTTGGAAAAAAAAGTTAATTTTTTCAGAAAAAATTTAGGAATCTCTAACTTTGTAATTAAAATAAGTTGACTTATTCTGGAAAATAAGTTTCCCCAAACACCCCCTAAATCTCTTTTTTTGTACTCGATTACAGTATGTATAATCTAAAATTTTATTTTTATATCAATTATCTAAAATGATAAAAGAGAATTATATAGTATACTCAATCAATTAGAATATCTTTTGTAATTTTATCTATCCAATATTCTAGAAATAATATAAATTAATATTTGATTTACTCAAAAATGAAAATAAAAGAGGAATATATAAGAAGAGAAGATGTGATTTATCTTACAGGATTTTTAAACAAAGTTCAAAATTAAGTGTAGCAAAGTTGTTTATGGCATGAGTTTGATAGGACAGTGGTTCGAATCCCAACAAAAATGTTATTTCACTAACTTTTACATAATTATTAAAGAATGACATTTTTGTAATTTTAAAAAATATAAAGGTAAAATCGTAAATTCACAACCATTAAATTGGCAAACTTTGCCCTTATCTATACTATCTATACTATATTATAATAAGCGAAAGGGGGTATAATTTGTAGTTGGTTACCCCCTTATTTTTGGTTATCCTCATTCACAATCGTTAGATCTTCAATTCAAATAGATCATGACCATAAGATACAACAATACTAAAAGTTGAAGGTCTAAGGTTCGAATCCCGCCAACAACATTTTAACATAAAATTAATACTAGATTATGTTATATAGAAAGGTTGAAGGTTCGATTCCCACCAACAGCATATTAGTTTAGATTTAATACTAAACTAAAAATAATGTTTAAAATATTATATATACTAAATTATAAACAAATTTAAAAATAAATAAAAATAACCCGTGCTTTGCACAGGCTATAAGCTAGTGAATTTTAATATATATAGTAATAGATATAGTGACCAGTGTCCGTGTCCGGTACTTCAATTTGAGTCACTAAATCACTGGATGGTATTTTTTTTTTAAAAAAAGGAAAATAAATTTAGTCGAATATTTTGACCAACTTTGTATGAAGTTTGAAAATTTATAGGCTCGTGTGATTACAAATTTTATTTGGGTGTATCTTGTTTGTATTTGTATGATAAAGACATAATTTTTGTCAAACAAAAATAACGACATAACTAGCTTAAAATCCGTGCGATGCACAGATTTTTTTTAATATAATAAGGAAAATGAATTTTTTTGTCACATAACTATTGGGGCTTTTTTAAAATTAACACTCAACAAAATTGTTTCTCATAATTAATCATCAACTAATTATGTAATTAAAAGTTAATCATTCTGTTAAAAGTAATTAATGGTCGTTAACTATCTATCCCCTTTGTTTATGTTCATTTTTGTTAATTTGGACCTTTGTATCAGATGGTTATGAATTCAGATGGTTATTTATCAATTTGATTTATTTTTCCAAGGAGTGATAGTTTGATTTATTTTTCTACAAGTCCTTAACACAAACCCCTTGTTTGAGGTTTGTTTAATGGGCTTAATAAGTGTCTATGTTTTGTTAAGTTGTGGTATTTTGGAACAGTTGCTAATGGATTTTTCAGGTTGAAAGCAACTTAAGACTTTGACAAAATGACTGTCAGTAGCATAATGAACCGGATATATGCTACTAAGATGTCTCTGTGACCGTGCATCAGTACTTGTTATTTGGTGTTTCTATAGACATGGGGCTTGGGATTCCTTTTTTTTTTTTTTTTTGCAAAATGGGCTTGGGATTCCTCTGAGCTCCTTTCGGTTACATTATCAAATTTTAGGACGTGGATCTGAACCAAATGTTTTCTATCCTAATGAACATAGCAAAAGCTAAAGAGTATTACTGTTGTCTACATATGGTTTTGTTATATAAAAATATGTATGAATATATATAATTTACTTACTACAAAGAAAAAATTGAAGATGAGGAAAGGGGTTCCAATAAGAGCTAGGAACAAGCAATGTTTAGTGTGCTTTTTCATTGAGAAATACCTCACAATTTATAGGCATGCTTAGCACTATTTCCACCCCTTCAAGAAGTAACTGCCCCATAATTCTCTCCATGTAATAAAGTAAATATTTGTAACTCCTAATATTTATTATTGTAACTCCTACAATAATAAATATTGTAACTCCCACAAAATGATTTGTAACTCCCAAATCAAATATATTATAATTATTACATTTGTAACTCCACACAAAATATTACATTTTATAATTTATATTTTCAAACTAAGTCAAATTTACAACATCTCCCACTTGACTTATTTGATAAATATCTTTATAACTCCCACTTTTCTTACATATTAAAATATGATTTGAGTTAAATTTCTCTCATAAATTTAAAAAAAAACATCGCTAGTGATAGCACGTCGTTTTCATCTTGCCACTTAACAGACATTAAACTTCCAAGTTCACGGATTCACATTGCAATACCTTAATCAATTTTTCATGATCAACAAGATTGCCACCGGACTGCAATTCTACATCCCAAACGATTAAATATTCGTACAAAAATAGAGATTCCATAACCTCTAAAACTACTTGTTTGCCTTTAATTATTCTAACTTTTTTGTTGCAACCTTAAAACTTTTAACATTCTCGTAGGCAACAATTTATTTATTTTCTCACAATATCTCAAACTTACATGTCGTACATACACATGTAATATAAAAAAAAAATTAAACAAGAAATCCGTATATTATTATCATTGATCATACTTCAACAAAAAAAACTTCAAACATCTCAAACATTGGGCTCATACATTCCCATTATTGACACACTCAAAACATAATTTAATTTTTTTTAAAACAACTCATGGCCGGGCCCACACTTGCCCATTATTCATAAATTAATATTACATATTCAAAGCTTAAACAACTCATGATCGGGCTCATACTTGCCCATAGCATAAACCTTCTTATCCCTTCTGATTGAAACTCGATTATTATAAAATCGCACTTCCAATCCATTCTTAAGCAGTGCAGGAACAGAAACAAGATTGCGCCTCATACCAGGAGCAAACATCACATTCTTGAGGACCATCACACTATCCCCAAGATCCAACCTATAAGAACCAATTCCCACAACATCCAAGTAGGTGTTATTCCCCATAAAAATTCTTTGTTCACCCTTCTTCAACTCTTCAAACTCGGTCAAGCCTTGCTTAGTTTTCGCAATATGGCGGGTTGCTCCAGAGTCAATCCACCATCCATCAATGTCTGTGGCTACATGACCAGCATTGCATTCAATAACCCCAACAAACTCACGTTTGTTTTGTCCTTTTTGATCTTGGCCCTTGCCTTCATCACCTTCTTGATTCTCGGGACATTCATTTTTGAAATGTCCATACTTTCCACAATTATAACAACTTCCAAGTGGAAACTTCTTCTTTTGCTGATGTGGCTTAAAAACTCTTCCTTTCGAGGGACCTAGCCTTCCTTGCCCCTTATTTTGATAGCTTGATTTGAACTTTGCCTGTGCCAGGTTGAACTCCTCTTCTTGAGCCAAGTTCAACTCCAAACGCTTACGGCTATTCACCAAATCATGTTCCATAGCCAAAGCCGCCGAAAGCTGAGATGCACTTTTGATAGTTCCATTCAACCTCAAAGTTGTTGCAGACATGTTAAGTGAGCTTGGCAGGCTGTTCAAGATCCCCGCAATTTGCATATTTTCAGAAAGCTCATTTCATGCTGCCACCAAATCCTTAGCCATCACTAGCATCTTGTTACAATGCTCAATCACATTATCGCTCTCACTCATCTTACAAGTATTGTACTTGTGCAAAAGAAGTTGCACATTCACATCATAAATGGCATCATATTTTTCTTTGAGTGAATCCCAAAGCTTTTTGGCGCTTTCATACGTCTCAAATACCTTGATCAAGTTGTCTTCCATAAACATTAACATGAGACTCTTCGCCTTTTTGTCACAAATTTTCCATTGCTCATACTCCTCCTTTTGAGCATCACTAGATTTTTCTCCCAAAGTCGGACCATCCTTTTCAATGGCACTTTCCAAATTGTCATGAATCAACCATATCTGATTTTTCGACTCCACATGTCATAGTTAGTGCCATTCAACCTTTCAATCTTAGCCAATTCAGATGCAATCAACTTGCTCGTCATTTCAATCTATTAACAAAATGTTAAAACTTCAATCAAGATATGTCATTATAATATTGACAATTAAAAAAACTACTATTAGAAATGAAGATAAGGCTAAAATCATTTCGAAAATAAACATAAAAATATTTTGAGCACATAATGAAACATAAAAAAAATTAAAACATATTAGGAAAAAAACAATCTATCTCACCACATGTAATTCCAAAAAAAACAAAAGTACGAATAAAAAGTTAACAAGAGGAGACAAATATATGTATATGTATACAGGTGAAACAAGAACAAAGAGGACCAAACAAAAAGTAACTGCATACATCATGGCAAAAAGAATTATAAGACAACTAATCAATTAGCACCTTATGAATTTTAAGCAAATAAACAGATGATAATTAGGCAATACCATACTTTAATATGGTAAACACACAAAAATAAAAAGAAAACTCCACACGATGTATGTATATAATTTATGAGGCATGCAGTGAATTAAACGCACTAATTTGATGGACTCAAAAAAATATATATACTGGAACATGGCCAAAAAATATGAAGATTAACAAAATAATTTTAGTAGGCATGCATAATATACATTAAAACTATGGCAGAGACATAAGTTAGGCACATGGGTAAATGGACAAGTGTTCATATTCTATACAATAACTCAGTAGAAAGCAAGGGGATGATCATAGCACATGAATACAACCAAACATATGTATGTGTTGTGTACTACTACTGGAAAAATAGGACAGCATATGTGAATTTAAAAATTAAGCTATCATGATTAATGTAAACATGGTAACACGTAGATAAAGAAAATGACATGCATGGCATGTGAGTAAAAGAAAACTGATGACAAGACAATACAGCTTAAATCAGAAAACCAATATAAATCATATGCTGAGAAAAGCAGCTCCAACCGTTCTGTTGCTCTGATACCAATGTTATATAAAAATATGTATGAATATATATATAATTTACTTACTACAAAGAAAAAATTGAAGATGAGGAAAGGGGTTCCAATAAGAGCTAGGAACAAGCAATGTTTAGTGTGCTTTTTCATTGAGAAATACCTCACAATTTATAGGCATGCTTAGCACTATATCCACCCCCTTCAAGAAGTAACCTTCATGGTGGCTCACAACAAGACTCCATTGTTCGTTCTTAAGCTCGAATTCATCTCCAGAATTGACGGAAATTGCAACCTTATTCAACATTCTTGCAACCCTACACACTTAACAAAACACATCAAAACTACAACAAACTTGAGGTCAAGTGAATCAATTTAAGCCGATATGGAATGCTCCAAGTGGATATAAAATCCACTTATCACACCCCCAAACTTAAACCGATGCTTGTCCTCAAGCGTAAACAACTACACTAACTAACTAGTACCACTTCCGTAGGTGATCACGGTTGCATTTGGCATATGCAACAAGCCCTTTAAACCCCTAGGCAGCCCTAGTGGACGAGTAAGGTCTCGCGAGGGCCTATAGCGAATGTACCCACAAAATCCATTAAACTAACAATGCAATGCATGAATGCAACTACTATGAAAAATGCAAAGATCCCCTTCAAACTCACCAAAACCAACTAGCAAGCAAATATCTCAATGAATGCAAATAAATCCAAACAGAGCTCGACTAAGTTCCCGTATACTAACAATACATGAATGGAAACGTGCGTGTGTGCAATGCTCATCAGAAATACTCCCAAAACTAGGTCAAAAATCATACATATCCTTGGCCAAGACAATCACAGGTTTATAAATAGAATAGACTGTAGACACTTCATAACCTAGGAATACCTCCATCCATACCCAAGGTAGACATAAATTCATGCTTAATTACTAACAACTACGACACATAATAATATATACAAGCATGCTTATTTAACAGTGCAATGAATGAGACCCCTAAAGGCTTATACAATAATACCCATGTAGCGAGTGTTAGGTCAGCAATCCCAAACCACAAGGGCTTTAGGTTACTAAGACTAAGTCCCCTCAGACTTAATAGCTCGAGTATTAAAGAGCTCACTCGTGGCTAATTTTGCATTTAACAATTGATTTTTTTTTTCCTTTTTTTTTCTTTCTTCGTTTTTTTTTTTCTGTTTTTTTTGTATGCAATCTGGAATGAGAATTCTCAATTCCAACCCTAGACTACTCATATCAATATGAGCCGGCTACTAGCCATTTGACACCTAGTCATTATTAACAACTAGCATGAAATTCCTGTTTTCCCCTAAACTTAGACTTAAGTGCTCCTACGCTATAAAGGGAATAACGAAAATTCTAAATATAAACAAGTGATTAAATCTCAAAACATCCAAACAAGCATGACCCTAACCTAGCCCAAAAGCACCTAATGAGACTGTGTAATTAGTTTTGTTTCTGACACACATAAGTCAATTTCATAGAAACTATAAGTCAACCCTCTATTCATCATTACCACACTCAATTAGACACCTACCTACCAATCAGAATCAGCTCGTTTTAAGGGATCATGAACAATGCATGACATGAAATGCAACTAACATGAACTGACATGGTATACGAAAAATAAAAACAGAATGTCCTAAATAAACACACATAATTAACACGAGCATATATGCATGAATTACTACTAATATGCAAGGCATGAAATCCTACTTGAACACAATGTTACATATATTGCGTATTACTTTTTTTTTAATACTTACAATTACAACTAATGAAAACACCTCCCCACACTTAAATGGGGCAATGCCCTCATTGACACACTAAACAATGAATTATACAATATATAAGAAAGAAGGAAATACTCACAATACATGGGTTACCTCCCACGAAGCGCTTGTTTAACGTCATTAGCTCGACGCCGATTCTCAACTGATAATAGGGTCTTGGAGGTGAAGAATGCTCATTCCTCGCTCCACTGTTTCTCCAAGCAGGTATGGCTTAAGTCTCTGCCCGTTCACCTTGAATACATCTGACCCTTCTCTAGTAATCTCACAAACCCCATTAGGATAGACCTTCACAATCTCAAAAGGTCCGGACCATCGTGATCTAAGCTTTCCGGGGAATAAACGGAGTCTTGAATTAAACAATAGAACATGTTGCCCAACCTCAAATTCCTTCTTCTGAATGTGCTTGTCATGCCACAATTTAGTCTTCTCCTTGTAGATACTAGCATTTTCATAAGATTGGAACCTAATCTCCTCAAGCTCTCCAAGTTGAAGTAAACGCTTCTCTCCCGCAGATTTTAGATTAAAATTCAAATCTCTTGTCGCCCAAAATGCCTTATGCTGAAGTTCCACCGGTAAATGACATGGCTTCCCAAAGATCAACCTATATGGAGACATTCCAATAGGTGTTTTAAACACCGTCCTATATGCCCAAAGTGCATCATCAAGAGTCTTGCTTGCGTAAGCTATCACGTGCATCCGCTAATCCTTCTTCTGCCAAAGAACAACACCCACAGCATAGTCACTAGCATCACACATGAGCTCAAATGGCAAGCTCCAATTGGGAGATGTAACTATGGGTGCAGAAGTAAGTTCCTTCTTCAACCTGTTAAAAGCATCAAGACAACTTCCATCAAAGTCAAAAACACGATCCTTTTCGAGAAGATTGCAGAGTGGCCGAGCTAAGTTGGAGAAATCCTTGATGAACCGTCGATAAAAACCAGCATGCCCAAGAAAGCTTCGAATACCTTTCACAGATGAAGGTGGTGGCAATTTTTCAATAACTTCAATGTTTGCTCTATCGACCTCAATGCCTTTACTAGAGATTTTATGCCCAAGCACAATGCCCTCCTTCACCATGAAGTGACATTTTTCCTAATTAAGAACAAGATTCGTTTCAGTACATCTCTGCAACACCTTTGATAAACTGGCTAGACATGATTCAAAGGAAGAACCATAAACCGTGAAGTCATCCATAAAGACCTCCATGTCTCGCCCTATAAAATCTGAGAAAATGTGGTTCATGAGCCGTTGAAACGTCGAAGGACCAGTACACAAACCAAAAGGAAGCCTCCGATAAGCAAAAGTGCCATAAGGACAAGTAAAGGTGGTCTTCTCTTGATCTTCGGGTACAATAGGAATCTGAAAGTAACCCGAGAATCCATCCAGAAAGTTGTAATACTCATTACCCGCCAACCTTTCGAGCATTTGATCAATGAATGGGAGGGGAAAGTGATCTTTGCGAGTAGCGTTATTCAACTTCCTATAATCAATGCAAACTCTCCAACCTGTTACTGTTCTCGTGGGAATTAATTCATTCTTCTCATTGTGTACAACAGTCATCCCACCTTTCTTAGGCACAACATGAATAGGGCTAACCCATTGACTGTGTGGAACCGAATATATGATACCAGCATCAAACAACTTAGTGATTTCTTTCTTCACCACCTCTTGCAAATTCGGATTCAATCTTCTTTGTCCCTCAATCACAGGCTTATGATTATCTTCTAAGGCAATTCTATGCATGCAAAGAGCAGGGCTAATTCCCTTGATATCTTGAATTGTCCAACCAATAGCTGATTTATATTGCCGAAGAACATGTAATAATTTTTCTAGCTCATCATCACCAAGCAAAGCAGAAACTACCACAGGATATGTATCATTAGAACCCAAAAAAGCATACCTCAAATTAGCAGGTAGAGGTTTAAGTTCAACCTGTGGTGCCTCTGAAAGTGTAAAAGCCATCTCAACTTCTGTGTCTCGTACAACAAGTGCTTCTTCTACTACTACATCACCTAACACCCGTTCTGCTCCCACGAAGTGTTCATTTTCGAGCTACACAATGTCATCCACTATGTCAATGGTAAAACAAGTTGCTCCAAAAGGAGTTATCTTCATTGCTTTATTCAGATCAAATTCCACTTTATCCTCGCCAACATTCAATGTCAATTTTCCAGCTTTAACATCGATTGTAGTGCCAGCAGTAGCCAAGAATGGCCGTCCCAAGATAATGGGTATCTCGACATCTTCATCCATCTCTAACACCACAAAATCACAAGGTATGACAAATTTATCCACTTTAACAACCACATCTTCAATAACCCCCAATGGATACTTAACAGAACGATCCGCCAATTGAAGTGAAATCCGTGTCTTTTTAAGTTCTCCAAGACCAAGCCTTTTGTAGATTGAATATGGCATCAAACTCACACTTGCCCCTAAATCACACAAGGCTTTCATGTTCTCCATCTTCCCAATAGTGCAAGGCAAAGAAAAGCTTCCCGGATCTTTCAATTTCTGAGGAATGGCCTTTTGGATGACTGCACTGCATTCCGCATTAAGAGTAATGGTTTCCGCATCCTCAAGTTTCCTCTTCTTTGTCAACATCTCCTTAAGAAATTTAGCATAAAGTGGCATTTGATTCAAAGCTTCAGCCAAAGGAATATTGACATGCAACTGCCGGAACATAGTCAAGAACTTCTCGTACTGCTTCTCTAACTTCCTGTTTTGAAGTCTCTGTGGAAATGGAATAGGAGGAACATAAGGTAGTGGAGGAACATATGGCTTTTCTGGTTCTTCTTCCTTCTTCTCTTCATCTTTTTTTTTCTGACTTTTCTGCATCAATCTCTACTATCTCATTTTCTTTTTCAGCATCCCTCTCTTTAGGCTCAAGAGCCTCAACCTCGGGCAACTCTTTTCCGCTCCTCAAAGTAATTTCTTTGCATTGTTCCTTACCATTCTGGTCGGGTTGACTTGGAAGTGAACCTTGCTCACGAACACCCATCTTGGAGGCAATTCGTCCAATCTGTCTTTCTAGCATCTTTTGAGATGATGCCATCTGATCTATTCTTGATTCCATATTAGCCAATGCCCCAGAGGTTCCTTGCATCTCCTGAGTTAGAGTATCCAATTTGAGACCCAGCATGTTGATCATCTCATAATCTTGTGCTGCTTTTGCTGAGCTCGTCCCACTAGGTGCCCATGAATAATTATTAGATGTTAATTCCTCAAGGAGTGCTTTAGCCTGTGTAGTTGGTGCCTTCTTGAAATTTTCACCAGCAGCCACATCCAAACTCAAACGAATATCTGCATTCATGGCCCCATAAAAAGTACTAATGATCTGCCAATCTTCTAAGCCATGATGTGGACACTTCCTCAATAGTGCCTTGAATCTCTCCCATGCCTGATATAGACCTTCACCCGGTTGTGCTTTAAAACTCATAATCATAGTCCTCAACTGTTGCGTCTTGTCAGAAGGATAGTATTTGGAAAAGAATGCAGTAGAAAGACTCTCCCATGTAGCAACCGTAGTGTTTGGAAGTTGCTGAAACCATTCCAAAGCTCTTCCCTTAATAGAGTAGGGAAACATATGGAGACGAATCTGATCACTCGTAACACCAGTGATTCTGAATGAGCCACACATCTGCACAAAACGCTCTAGATGTCTGTGTGGGTCTTCTAATTCAATGTCTCCTTCAAAAGCTTGATTGCAGATCATCTGAATTAAGCTTGGATTAATATGGAACTGAGCTGCACCAATCTCTGGAATTTTGTACATGCAATTGGCTGGATTCGGTGTCTCATGGTCCCAAATAGAAGACTGATCAACATTAACAGCTTGATTCTCTGCATCTCCCATCTTAGCTTTCTCTTTTTTGATCTTTCTCAAAGTACGTTCGATTTTAGGGTCAAATTCCAATTTTCTAGCGCACGAAGAACGTCGCATACACCTGAAAATCACCAACAAAACAACTTGTGGAACCAATTAAAATCTAAACAATAAAAAACAATTAACCTAAACTCAACTATACTGCCTTCCCCAGCAGCGGCGCCAATTTGTTAGCAGTATTTTTTGTTGTTCGTTCGCAGGGAAGGACTAATATGTAAAATCGAGTTCAAGTATCTTATCTCTCACAATTTAGAAGTGTAGAAGACTATTTGGTTTGTTTATAGACTAAATTAAACTAATTATCAATCGAGAATAAAATATATGAGGAAAACAATCCAAGAACTGGGGTTCTTCACTTGGTTTTAATGCACATTCAATATCTTTGTGACATCTACGTTCTTACTCTGCTGAAAAAAATTCTTCTAAGGTTATAATGTTCTCTTCCAAGATACAATATAGTGTCTACAACTACACCTTAATTGTCACTTCCGTGATACAATCAAAGTACAATCATAAACTAATAGGCACCAAGAATTATAAGTCTCACAATTCGCATATTAATCTTCCAATCAAATACTTGAATTATGTCTGTTAAATCGTGTACTAAAATTGCAACTCATCTTCCAAGTAATTACAATCCCTAAAATCCAATCAAAGGTTCATGACGCCCCTAATTGTGTTAATCCCTCAATAACAGATCAGCAAAGCAAGAAAATCACAGATAATTAAACACACATGAATACCAAGGAATACTACCCAATTCTCAGATTAGAGATTTAGTTACACATAATTAAGGAAGAAAACAAAACACACGAATTAATAGAAGAACTCATAATTATAAGAATATAGAAAAAACCTTTAATCTTTAATCTTCAATCTTCAAAGAAAATAATAGTTCTCCAGAAAAATCCCTAAAAGCTGTGTGTTACAATGATATGATATGTATATCTATGTGATGATATGATTTTACAATGATATAATGTGTTTTTATAGGCCCTAAAAGATTTATCCAACAAGGAAATACCTAATTTACATAACAAATTCGTAACAGGAAAGAATTGTAGAGTTTTTAGGAGAAAATTCGGAATGGACAGAATGCCCCCGAGGCCGCATCCTGAGAATTGAGGCCGCGGCCTCAAGATAAATCTGCCCGCGCCGAGGCCGCATCCTGGGAATTGAGGCCGCGGCCTCAAGCCAAATCTGCCCGCGGTTTTTCAGCATGCTATTTCCTTCATTTTTCCTTCGTTTTGCCTCCGTTTCCTTTCGTTCTTTTTCTCAAAGCTTCCATACTTCAATTCCTTGCCTTGGAACCTTCATGGTGGCTCACAACAAGACTCCATTGTTCGTTCTTAAGCTCGAATTCATCTCCAGAATTGACGGAAATTGCAACCTTATTCAACATTCTTGCAACCCTGCACACTTAACAAAACACATCAAAACTACAACAAACTTGAGGTCAAGTGAATCAATTTAAGCCGATATGGAATGCTCCAAGTGGATATAAAATCCACTTATCAAGAAGTGAAAATAAAGGTTAATCTAACCCATATTTTAAAAATAAATGGATAATGTATAATATAGTAAATATTATTTTGTTAAAATTATAATATTACGCATTAGCAAACATATTATTTAATATTACTGGTTCAAGTAGAGACTAGAAAAAATAATATTAAATATTAAATATTCAAAAAACAATGAAGTTTTATATTACTCAATTGAGTATTTAGTTTCACGTTAACGTTATAACTATACTTCTACAAATTTACTAATGACATTTATTTAGTTTCAATGATAATTCAAAATTGATACAACATAATTAACATCGAATTTTTTCGATCCGACAAAATCCAATCCGAAAAGATCCGAACCGAATTTTATCAGATCTTAATCCGAAAGTTATCTGATTTTCGATCCGAAACTAGACCTGAACCGAAACCGATTAAAATTTTATAAAACTGATTCTAGACCTGAACCGAATTGTTTCCAAATATATTAAAATCGAAAATTGATCCAATCTGAAATGGATTCAATCTGAAACCGATCGGATTATCCGATTTGCCAAGTCTAATTATAAATATATTTATACAAATTAATGCAACTGATTCATTATCTTTCTAATTATAAATATCTTTATACAAATTAATGCAACTGATTCATTATCTTTCTGGGCATAGTATTTATAAGGAAAATGCTATGTAATTCAAAAATTTTCCCAAAATTTTCCCCAAATATTGATGTGGCACATGAATAAATGGTAACTTTCCTAATACTAATATGAGATCCCGCGTGCATACATATGAGCCCACAATTTAAAACTCACCACTTGTCATGCATGTCACGTCATGTGGTAAAATATTTGGGAAATTTTTTCGAGAACTTAGCACTACTCTATTTATAATAGAGCAAAGTAGAGTTTTTCATGTACGACGGAGATGGCCCAATAATTTAGGAGTAACAAATAGGAGAATCTTCAAAGGTGCAAACCCTTAACTAAAATTTTAAATAACTTATCAAAATTGAGAATTATACATAATATGTTAAAAATTTATCACTCAAATGGGACATTCTTCTTGTCTAAAACTTTAGCCAATTCTTTATATTTTTTCAATATTGGTCATATTTGTTAAAGCTCTACAGATTTGTAGTAAATGCCTTGTCATTTCCCGCCCGTTTTTTCCCATAATTTAACAAAAAAAAAATAATAATAAAAGTAATACCTTTTATGAAATACTAGCTTATAGCCTGTGCAAAACACGGGTTACTTTTAATTTTTTTATAATTTGTTTATAATGCAATATATATATATATATTAATTTTAATATATTATTGGAAGAATTTGAAGCTTGCATTTTTTGTATATAATAATTTTTAATATTAAATATCAATTAATATGTTGTTGGTGGATATGGAACCTTGAACCTCTGTATATAACAACTTTTAGTATTTGAGTTGATAATTTATTGATTGTGAATGATGGATAACCAAAAATGGGGATAACCAAAAAATGGATTAATCAAACTTAGGTACAAATTATAGCTCATTTCGCTTATTATAATATAGGATAGATAGGCAATCATTATAGTCCATTCCCATTGAAGCAAAACACCTTACAAGTCCAATAAATTTAGCAAACTATTACTTTTCTGAAAGTTAGCCAATAAACTTAGCAATAACGACATGCTCTTAATAGATGGACCTTAATAAATACTGTATTTTTGCAGCAGCCAAGTTTGACAAGTCCTGGCAACATCTCTTTCGTCGAAAAAGCCATCCAAATTTGTTATTTAACTCATTCATACGCTCCGCACAAAGTAAAACACACACGAAAATAAGCACATTTCTTTCCATCACAAAAAAAAAAAATGGAAAGAGCACAAGAAGAAATGAAATATCTTGGTGTGTTTGGTAT
Source organism: Saposhnikovia divaricata (assembly GCA_036435485.1). Taxonomy (NCBI): domain Eukaryota; kingdom Viridiplantae; phylum Streptophyta; class Magnoliopsida; order Apiales; family Apiaceae; genus Saposhnikovia; species Saposhnikovia divaricata. The sequence goes on along the minus strand of CM071595.1, from coordinate 47,961,509 downwards.
CTACAGAGAAGGCCACGTAGTCATGGGTGCACATAGAAAGATCTTTAACCAAATTACTCTAGCTTTCATCCTCCCACTCTGCTGCATCTATCTAGCTGAAATGGTGATTTCTGAAATTCTATTCTCAAGAAAACCGTATAATATTAATGGTAATAAGACATACACAGAGAGTGATTTGCCCGTGTACATTATTTTCAACCTTGCATATTATACTTTCCTTCTCATCTTTTCCCTCCTCTCCACATCTGCTGTGGTTTACTCTATAGCTTGCATCTATGCAAATCGCAACATTTCCTTCAACAAACTCATGGGCGTTGTCCTGCGAGTTTGGAAGCGCCTCATGATCACATTCCTTGTCATTTACGTTTTCACTTTCTTATACATTGTTGTCGCTGTTTTTACTCTGAATCTTTGCTTAGCTATTGGTGGAACCGTTTCTGTAGTCCTTTTTTTCATTTTCTTGTTTATGTACATAATTGGATTTGTTTATTTAACTATTGTCTGGCAACTGGCTAGTATTGTCACCGTTTTAGAAGATTTTAGGGGAGTCAAGGCGTTGAATAAAAGTAGAAAACTGATCAAAGGAAAGTTCTGGGTGGCTTTGGCCATCTTTATCGCGTTGAATATCCTTGCTGCGGTGATACTGTTTGTGTTCTATGTTTTTGTTGTCCATGGAGATTTTTGGGAGATGTGGAAGAGGGTTCTTATTGGAATCGCGTGCCTTGTACTACTTGTGCCAATATTTCTCTATCAGTTGGTTCTTCAAACCATTATCTACTTTGTTTGCAAGTCGTATCATAATGAAATAATCGATAAGCCTGCCATGTCCAACCATCTTGGAGGGTATGAGCGTCTGTCTGATCCAAATGAGGTGCAGATGGAACAAGTTTAAGTGTTTAACTGATTGTTTTCTGCAAGGCTGTTCTTAATTTTTTGACTTGACTTAGTGTTAGATATTTTGTATTTTTCTGTGATTGCAGTTGTTGGATATTTTGAGTGATTTTCTATTCTTTTTTTTTTGCTGAGTATATTTTGAGTGATTCCATGCAACCAGGAACTCTTTAGTTACTATAATTATTATTAAAGAACAGAGAAACATGTCTGAACTTTAAAAATTGGAATTTGATAACATAACTTTAAAATGATACGACGCGTGAAATAAAAAATATTGCAAACATGCTTTAAACCCCATTAAGTAACGTTTGGCTAGTGGGTACATAATAGTGGACTCAGGCTTTGAGTATTTTCAGATCACAAGTAAACGCAAGTCAAGGCAACAACTTGTTCTTGGAAAGATAAACTTCTTCCTCGAAAAACCAATCCACTCACTACCATGCACCTATATACTCTCTTTGCCATGGGTATAATTTAAACCGAGCCGGTTCGAACTCGACTCGAGCTTGACTTGAAAAAGTGGGTTCGACTCGGCTCGAACTCGTTATCGAGCTCGAGTTCGAACATGTTTTCGAGCTTGATTAAAAACTCGAGTCGAGCCGAGTTTTTTTGAACTTGACTCGAACTCGGCTCGACTCGAACTCGATTAATTTTTTTAATTTTTTTTAAAAAAATAATTTGTTTTTTTATTTTATGTGTCATCACTCAACTATATATGAAAATTACTTTTAAAACTTGACTTGATATATTTTTAATCTATTATATGCAATATTATATTATTAGTATAGTTAGTGAAATTTTTGAATTAAATATGTTTTAATATGAGATATTTAATGTTGAGTATTGAATACAGTAAAAGAATACAGAGGGGGGTGAATGGATTCTTGAACTTTTCTACGTTCTTGAATCTTTGCAGCAAGATATGTGTTGAGTGTGTGAGATATGTAAGCGCGGATAACAAAGACAAACACAACACAATATCACTTTAATCTAATATTTTATAAGATAAAGATTTTGCTACAATCTGTGAATACAAATGGTAGTATTCTCAGCTTCGTTTTTCTTAGAGAGATATTTCTTGTGATGTATATGAAAATCTTATCTCTGAAAAACTTATCTGCTAAGGAAGTGAGGTTGTATCCTTATAGACATGGATACACCTACTTAGTACAAATAAGGTAGGTAAACAAAATACTTTCTAGTCTGTCTATCTTATTTGAGTAAGAGTCCAAACGGCTACAGATTTGACTTTGCAAAGCCTGTTCAGATCCACTTCTTTAGCTCCTTGTCCCTTTGTCTTATCTCTCCAAGCTTCTTTGTAGGCTTTCCAATGTGCTTTATAGTACATAGTCAAATAAAGCGTCTTGGCTTGGTGCAGGTTTCTGACTTGTACAATTCTTCAGTATTTTGTCTCCAAGAATGTATTCGAGAAGTGGCTAAGTGATTGATTCGAGAACTAGGATTGACTTACTCGATAACTCTGAGTTCTCGAATAGTGTTATATTGACATATCGAATCACTTCTCGAATAGCTCTTTTCTCTGGGACTCCTTGAGATATCGAATAGAACATTTTGACATATCGAATCCCTGAGATGTCGAATAGCTTCTTTAGTCCTTGAGATATCGAATAGAGCATTGACTTGTTGACTCTTAGAGAACTCGAATGATGCTTTGACTTGCTGACTCCATGAGTTCTCGAATAGAGTAATAGACATATCGAATCTCTGAGATATCGAATGAGATATCGAACAGTGTATTCAGAGATATCGAATAGTGTCTTCTGAGATATCGAATCTCTGACTTCTCGAATGCTAGACTTCTCGAATAGACAAATGTACTTCTCGAATTGGTACTTAGGCAAATTCTTCATTTCTTCAAATCCCAACTGTGATTATTCAGCAGTCTTTATCTCCTTGCTTGAGGCATGAACCTTGGAACTTCTTTCAAGCATTATTCTTGACTTTATAAGTACAGTTACACAACTAGGATTTGATGCCTATTACAAGTACAAAACAAATAGAAACTCTACAACTAGAGGTTCCCTCAGTTAAGAGGTCATGTAGGTAATGCACAGCATTACACAAACTTAGGCTTGTTATTAGATGTATTCAGGCATGCCTCTGTGACTAACAATCTCCCCCAAATTGTGAGTAAGACCCTTAGTCACAATTTCATGTCTGATAACAAGCCTAACATACATAAAGATAAAACTTGACAGTACATGTATGAATTTTGATTAGCAATGTGGGTAGAACTACAGGGTGAGTAATCTTACAGCCTATGATGAAGTACTAGCCATTGTCATTTGTTTCCCTTTCCATAGCTTTGGCTTGCAAATCATCATATGCTTTCTGTCTTCTTTCTTTCTCCTTCCTTGTATTCTCATCCATAGCTTTTATTATTTCTGCCATAGCATCCAATTCTTCAAGCAAAATTGAGTCTTTGAAATCTTCAAGTACTGGTTTCAGAATGTTTGCAGGATAGTGGTTGAGTATATTCATTCTGATGTGGACCTGATCCCCATTTCTCCTCCTATACTTCACCACATAGGGGTTAAACTGAACTCGACACAATCCCTTTGCCCTTAGCTTTTCTGCTTCAATCTCCAGTATCTCAATTTCTTTCTCCCTTGCTAGCCATTTCTCAAGACACTCTTTTCTGATTCTCTCCTCATGATCTCTCTTCATCTTCACAAAATCAATTAGCTCCAGCTTCCATACTCTTTCTATGTCATGTAGCTTGCCCCAGTGTTGACATCCTCCTTGTTTGAATTTCTCCTCCCTTCCATCAGTATATCTGATCTCAAGGCAGTTATCAACAATGGCAACATGGTAGATTCTTTGAGCTTGTAAGAATTGCAGTTGGTCTTCATCAAAATCTTCATCTAGTGGTTGGAGTTTTAAGCCTGGATAGATTGTCAGAGTCCTTGATTTAGATAGCTTTAGTTTCCTTGCAGCTTGTTTGAATTTGATCCTTTTTACATGGTTGCCTGGCAGTAGCATGTGACCTTTGTTTGTAGACCATTGTAGTATTCCATTAGCAGTTTGCTTTTTGAAATATACAAATGGTTTCTTGCATTGAATCTTCTTCTCTTCTTGAGGTGGGAAGACAGTTGCAGAAGCCATAGATGTAGATTTTTGTAGGTCACTACTAACAGCATTCACCCCAGACTTAGAGTCTTGTCTTGTGGTGAGATTACTGCTAGCAATGCCTAAGGCTTGCTGTTTTCCATTCTTCCTCTCATAGACTTTGCCTTGGTCATCATCCTTCTTATCCTTGCTGTCTTTCTTCTTCTTCTTCTTCTTCTTATCCTCATCCCCCTTATCACTCCTGTGATGACTTCTCCTCCCATCACTCTTGTCTTCATCTTCATCATCCTTATTCCTCCTTGGCTTGGCCATTTCTGGAATTACACCAGTTGCAATGTATGATATGAGAATGTGCAGTGCCTCTATCTCTTCAGCAGTACTTGTCCCCTTCTTCTTTTGCAGTAGATCAATGATGGTAATAATGAGTCTGTGATTTCGAGAAGTGAGATCATTGGGAATGACCAATTGATTAATCTCTTCAACTCTGGTACCAGACTGATAGATGATTGTCCATGGCTTCTTAATCACTTCTGGCAGCCTTGAAGGTTGGCCATTCCTCAAGTCATCATATAGACTCTTATTGTTTTCATTTACATTCCTCTTCTCTATGAGCTCAATCAGCGTATCTATCTCTGAATGTTTTAAGGCTTTTAGAGTTTTGTAGGTTAGATGCCAGATTCTGGATTTTGCTACCATCATTAATTCCTTGATCCATGAGCTATCAATTTTTCTAGGTATCATAGTGAAGTAATCGATCTGATCCTTCAAGCTCCTTAGATACAATTTAGTGTCACCAGCCTGTTCTCTTGAGACTTTCAGAAACTCCAAGAATGCATCATCATGATAGACATTTGAGTTTGCAATTTCTTGTAGCTTGGCCTCAGTGACCACCTTCACTTCTATAGGCTTAGCATTCTTAGATATTGAGAGTGGAGGTTTGTCAGATGGCATACTCCCTGCAACCACTGTGGTTGTGATAGATTGCTTTTGACCACTGGAAGTAGTGATGTGCACAGTTGGTAGAGTGACAACTGGCAGAGAAGTAGGAGGCTCATCAACTTTGTCTTTTCCTTTTCCAGGCACATGAGTTAAAGATTTTGAAGTTCTTTGATGACCACCTTCAGTGATTTTGATGCCCTTTACTGGTGGTTTCTCCCCCTTTGTATTTGAGTTCCTTGATGTCCTCTTCTCCCCCTTAGGCTTGTTGTCAGGCACAGAGGCTGTAGGATTGACCTTTGGGGTTGAAGATTCTTCAGGTAGAGGAAGACCCATGTGCTTCATCATTGCAGACAACATTGATTGTTGATGCAGAAGAACATCAGCTGTGGTGGTGGCTTGAGTGTTCAACTGCTCAGTCAGAGTTTGTACCTTGTCTGTAAGATGAGCATTAGACTTAGTGAGAGTAGCTACCTCCTTTTCAAGTGCATCTACCTTGCTGAACAATGCAGAAGATTTGAAGCCAGAAAGGGATTGTTCATTAAGTCTCTGCACTTCAAACCTAGACATCTCATGCATAGGGACCTCAGTGACCAGCTTGTCCTCTTTATCTCTCCCACAGACTTGTCTGTTGCATTACTTACCTTGTTGATTTCTGATTTGACACCTTTACCCAGGTAGTGTGCAGCTTTGAGGAATCCCTTGTATGAATCATTGATGGCTTCATACACTTCACCAGGAGTTAAGGATTTAGCATTGGAGCCTAGTGAAGTGATGTACTCTTCCCTCAGATACTGTAAGGCTTCATTGAGAGTGATATCATAAGTTTCTTGCATCCAGGCATCTACATTGCCATCTCTCTCAGCCTCATCAAGTATCTTTGTTTTCTGCATCTCCACATCATCTCTATGGCAGAGCAATATTGCTTCATAATCTGGATTTGGCACATTGGAGGTGACCAAGTTCTGGGCTATCTTTACAAACTCAGGAATCTGATCCACAACTAAGCTTTGAAGTGCTTCAACCGTCAATTGTGGTGGAACAGATCCTGATCCTGAAGCACTGTCATGTTGCACAGGCTTCAGCTATTGTGACAGAAAGTCAGAGCTAGAGCTAGGCAAGCTAGACTCCTCAGTTACAGATGCAACTTCTATAACCGGATGGAAGGACTCTACTACTATTGTCTCCATAGGAGTGGGATGAGTTACAACAGTAGTTGACACAGGCATAGAGTCTCTAGTTAAAACTAGTGAATCCTCTGTGTTTGTGATGGTGTCATTAGGTGATGCCCCAGCATGCATTCCCTGACCATCTAAATCTGGTACCTGGGTGGTGAGCAAGGTGTCATGCACCAAGTCACTTGAATCCATTGGCTCATCAAGAGAAAGAAATTCTTGATGATCAATGCCCTGCTCCTCAATTGCTTGAGTTGCAGGCTCCAAAAAAATATGAGTGGTAGATTCTGGAAGAGAAGTGTGTTGTAGATTAGATTTTGGCAACTCCCCCTGAGAGATAGAGGGAGTTTCAATTGTGATGTGCTCTCCACTCAGTGTTGTGTCAGCCTTATCACTCCCATATGCTGACTCTTTACAAATAGGTGCATTGGGGAGGATGCTTGATTCTATAGATGCACCCTGTTGAGAGGATACATCTAGTGAGCTGCTTGCCCCTGATTTTACAACTTCAGTCATTTGGGTGACTGAAGAGGTGGTTTTAGACTTATTCTTCTTCTTCTTTGGCCTTAGTAAGGGTGACTCAGGTTCCTCACTTTCTATGCCTAATTCTACAGCCAAGGCTGTTTCAGTTAAGATTTTTAGAGATTCAGAAGCAACCTGTTTTCTCTTCTTTTTACTAACATCACCCTTTTGAGAGGATGATGCAGTTGACTCTGTGTTTGGTAAAGTGTTTGGCTGAGAGGGTTGGTTAGCAAGCCCTGGGTTAGCATTTTGCTCTACTTGTTTGGGCCTAGCTAACTCAGATTTTGAGGCACATATTGGCATGTTGTGGGGGTAAGTCCTAAACAAACTCTCCATAAGGGGAGTTATTTTGAGTCTTACATCCACATCATTCCTAGTCTCCAAGCTACCAAAAATGAGTTTGGTCATGGATTTCGGATAGCCTATTCTATTTTTGTCTAACCCAGGCAAATCAATCAATTTAGCATTTATGAAATTAACTACAGATTGAATAAAGCGAGGGAAGAAAATTTCATTACCTCTCTTGGCTGAGTTCTTACCAAGTCTCCCATACAATTCTTGCATTATGATCAAACCAACATCAATCTTTCTCCCATATGCTAGAGCATATCCTATTTGTTGAACAGGTGTGCTGATTTGATCAAAGCTGGACTTCCTTGCTGTGAAGACTTGAAGAAGAGTGGCAAAGACATAGCTCCATTCTTTCCTCAAGTACTTCCTATTCAAATTTCCAAGCTTGATTCTATCTGAGTAGTTGATAAAATCAAAGAAGTCTTCCAATTCCTGATCAGTAGCTTGATTCATGTCTTCAGTAGTGATGGTGATTTCCTTGTCCTGAATCTTGCAATAGATTAAGTATGAAGTTATTGCATTCTCTAGGGCCACGACCTCCACAGTAGCAGTCTCCAAAACTGTTCTAGTAAGTCTAGATACAGAGTTGGGTTGGCTGAGAGTGTATCCTTGATGTATGATTCAGCCATCCATCGAACGAAGCACTTAAAGTTTGCATTGGGTGCTTCAACATCATTGGTTATTGCTATGAAATTGGTGTGGGTAGGAATTGTGAGTTGGGTATTTGCCATTGTTACATAGAGAGATGAGAAGAGAATGAAGGTTGAAGAAGAAATTTAGCTTTTGACGTTAGGGTTTACAGAGGTTTTGGGACTTTAGCTGCCTGAGAAATCGAATGAAATGATTTGAACAGTTGTGGAATTGTATATATGTGAGTGACTTGAGTTGTCGATTAGGTATAAGTTTTGTATCGACAAGTCAGTCATTCGAGAAGTATAAAACAACTATTCGATAAGTCAAGAAAAGCTTATTCGATATCTCAAGCAGTTTGTAACTCACAGCTGGCAGTTATTTAACTCAGAAAATAATTCTAAGCTAAATAAATATGTTTTTATGAGCGAAATGAAATTTTGAATATAAATCCAAAAAGCGATTAAGTGTCAGCAAAAAATCAGCCTTTTCAAATGATTCGATAACTCAGATACAGTATTCGAGAACTCCATCACTAGAGAACTAAAATACTCATTCGAGAACTCAGAGTGTGCTATTCGATTTCTCCAAAAGACACTATTCGAGAACTCAAGAGGGTTCTAGATAGGCCTATTCGAGAACTCGAGCCATGACAAAACAATGAACCATTCGAGAAGTCTGACTTATCGAACTATACTTTTCACTTATAAAATTTAATTTTCACTATCTTTTAAAATTTACCAGAAATATTCACTGAAGAATATTCTACCAAATTAAATAGTGATTCTCTCAAAATTTCACAGAAATTTCAAGCTAAAGATGTATGATTTTCAACATATGCAGCATTGTGGAATATTTATAAATCATACTCCAGCCAATACTTACTTCAAAAATGTTGAGCATTTGATAAAGTAAGTATTTACTGCTGCAACAATCTAGTTGATATATTCACTTAGCCAGAATTTGATGAATTCAGCATTCCAATCTCACTAACCAACCCTGTGAAGGTGGCTTCATCCAATGGCTTAGTGAATATGTCAGCTAGTTGTTTCTCTGTGGAACATAATGTAACTCAATGGTTCCATTAGTTGCATGCTCCCTTATGAAGTGATATCTGATGTCAATGTGCTTTGTCCTAGAATGATTGACAGGATTGGAAACTATAGAGATTGCACTTGTGTTGTCACACATGATTGGAATTCTTTCCAACACAAGTCCATAATCTCTAAGTTGGTTTCTGATCCAAAGCACTTGAGCACAGCAACTTCCAGCATCTATGTACTCAGCTTCAGCTGTGGAAGTTGACACAGATTGTTGTTTCTTGCTTTACCAAGAGACTAACCTTTGTCCAAGAAACTGACAGCTACCTGAGGTGCTTTTCCTATCCACTCTGCATCCAGCATAATCAGCATCAGAATAACCAACCAGATTGAACCCTGTGTCCTTAGGATACCATAACCCCAAGTTTGGTGTGCCCTTCAGATATCTGAAAATCCTCTTTATTGCTATCATATGTGATTCCTTTGGATTTGATTGAAACCTTGCACACAAGCATGTTGCAAACATGATGTCTGGCCTACTAGCAGTGAGGTAGAGTAGAGAACCAACCATGCCCCTGTAGATTGAGATATCTACCTTCTTGCCCTTAACATCTTCATCTAACTTAGTGGCAGTGGCCATGGGTGTCTTTGCAGGTGAGCATTCTTCTAAGTCAAATTTCTTCAATAGATCCTTGATGTATTTGGTTTGACTTATAAAAATGCCATCCTTCCTTTGACTCACTTGCAGCCCAAGAAGGAATGTTAATTCTCCCATCATACTCATCTCATATCTGCTCTGCATGAGCTTAGAGAATTTCTCACACAGCTTCTCATTTGTAGAGCCAAATATGATATCATCCACATAGATTTGAACTAAGATAATATCATCACCATGTTTCTTGTAAAATAGTGTCTTGTCCAGTGTGCCTCTAGTGAATTGATTCTCCAGTAGAAATTGTGATAATGTGTCATACCATGTCCTAGGAGCTTGCTTAAGTCCATACAATGCTTTAAGCAATCTGTAGACAAAGTGAGGGAATTGTGGATCCTCAAAGTCAGGTGGCTGTTGCACATATACTTCTTCTTCCAATTCCCCATTCAGAAATGCACTCTTGACATCCATTTGATAAACCTTGAAATTAGAATGTGCAGCAAATCCCAAGAAAATTCTGATGGCCTCTAGTCTAGCAACAGGGGCAAAAGTCTCATCATAGTCAATGCCTTCCTGTTGAGAGTATCCTTTTGCAACCAACCTTGCTTTGTTTCTTATGACTACACCATTTTCATCCATCTTATTCCTTAGAAGCCATTTTGTTCCAACAATGGTTCTATCCTTTGGTGCAGGCACAAGTTCCCATACTTTGCTTCTTTCAAATTGATTTAGCTCCTCTTGCATAGCAATTATCCAATCAGGATCCAACAATGCATCATCAAGTTTCTTAGGCTCAACTTAGGATAGAAAGCAACCATAGAGACATTCATTTAGAGTTGCTCTCCTTGTCCTCACTCCTGTATTTGGATCTCCAATTATCTGATCTGCAGTATGTGATCTATCCCATTTCCTTGTATGTTCAGATTGATTTCTCAGCCTTGATGTTGCTTCATCATCCAGATCATAATCATTTACATTTCCTCCCCCTGTTAAGTTGCCACTAATCACAGGTGTGTCTTGGATGCTTGTTTCTTCATTGTTGGTTGACACAGGTTCTTCATTCACTTGAGTTTGTTGGATTGTGGGCTCAAATTCAGTTTCAATCTCCTCATCAGAATCATCTAGATTGTCAAACTTCAAAGGATCTTTATCTTCATCATTGGCTTCTTCTAATCCAGGTAGTTTGCTATCATCAAATGTCATATCTGTGCTTTTCATAACTTTCTTTTGACTGATGACATAAACTTTGTATGCAATTCTTTCCATAGAGTGCAAAACTTTAATTGATAATTATTTATACATTTTTATAAATAGTTTATAAAATTTTTATTGTAAAATTTTAATTGATAATTATTTTTTTAGTTATTAGTTATTTTCTTTCCAAAAATTTAAAAGTGCAAAACTTACATTTCAAATATTTATTTAAGAAATTTATTTTAAAAAACGTGAAGAAGTAATTTAGCATAGTACATAGACTTGTAAAAAATTTGACTTGAAAAATTTGAAAACTTACATTTTCAAGATACATTTACACTGAGTGACCATCTAAATACTAGCATACTAACATATCATCTAAATTAAAAATTAATTTAATTAAATAGATAGCTTTTTTATAGTTACCAAAATTAACATTAAAGAATATCTTTTGTTTTAAAGTTTTACTGAATACTTTGTTTTCTTAAATCAAGATATCATGTAACACTTTGGATTAAAATTAAATTACATTATTCACAAATTGTATAATTAAACATGATATACGCATATAATTTATCTAAAAATTAATAATATTTGAGTTACGATTTATATAGTATCATATGTTCTTATCACATTATATTATTAAATTAATTATTTACATTGTTACACGCATACGTAGTGATTAGTAGCTCGAATCAAAGATTTTTTACATGCACGGTTTTTAAAATTCAATTAATATTATTAATTGGTATTATAGTATCAAAATATATTTGATATCACGATTAGTCTATACTACTTCGATTGATCTTTTGATCGATCCTAAGTTGTCAGCGATCAAATTCGATTTCGGAACCATATATTTTGTCCTTGTAAAATTTTAAATTATAACAGCATGGTAGTAATATCATAGACTTGTTGTATGCAATATTTCTATTAAATTATAAATAAAATTTATAAAACTACTAATGACTCTCGGTGTAGGTTGCCTATTTGTTTATTTTGAAAAAATATAACACATATGAGCTCGAAATCAAAAAATGTTTCACATTTTATTATTCTTATTATCATCGTTTACTAATTAAGATGCTTAGATAGTTACATGCATAATCTGTAATAAACATAAAAATTATCCATAAATATATATGAATAGAATAAAGTAAAAGTTTACTTAATTGATTGGAAAAGTTCATTATCGAAATCATAAAATATAAAATTTTGAAAGTTTATTGTCATTTGAAATTGGGGAAAAAAAAATTAGGTAAAACTTGAAAAGAGTATAATATAAGCAACTAGTTTTCATGGAACTTAAGTCAAAACTCGAAAACTCGACAAGAACCTGATAAACTCGAAAACTCGATAAGAACCAGATAAATGCGAAAACTCGGTAAGAACTCGAATACTTGGTAAAAACTAGAAACACTCAAAAACAGTAAGCTCGAAAACTCGATAAAAACGCGGAAACTTGTTTAAAAACTTGACAAGCTCGAAAACTCGGTTAAAAACTCGATAACAGCTCGAACTCGACTCGTATAGTAAACGAGTTGAGTTCGAATACAAATTTTAGGCTCGACTCAGATCGATTCAAAAAAGCTCAAACTCGAAAAAAAAAGCTCGAACTCGACTCGACTCGACTCGAATTACACCCCTACTCTTTGATCCCCGCTTCAAACAAAAATAACGACATTCTTTCTATCACACAAAATAGAAAATGGAGAGAACACAAGAAGAAATGAAATCTCTTGGCGTCTTTGGTATCTACAGAAAAGGCCACAAAGTCATGGCTGCATCTCGAAAAATCTTCAATCAAATAACTCTGGCTTTCATGCTCCCACTAGCCTTCATTTATCTAGCTGAAATAGAGGTTTTCGATATCCTATTTCCGAGACAACGATACAATTTCTATGGTCGAAACACTAACACACTTAAAGACTGGACCGTTTACACTCTTTTTAAACTTGCATACTACACTTCCCTTGTAATCTTTTCGCTCCTCTCTACGTCCCCTGTGGTTTACTCCATTGCTTGCATCTATGCAAATCGCAACATTTCCTTCAACAAAGTCATTGGCATTGTACCACAAGTTTGGAAGCGCCTCATGGTCACATTTATTGTCACTTATGCATTCACTTTCATTTACATTGTAGTCGTGATTGTCACCATATATCTTTGTTTAGCTAATAATGGAACCACTCCTGCACTCCTTATCTACATCCTTTTTATTAGAATTAAAACCTTATGCTACATCTTGTATTGAAAAGGAAGCATAAGGGAAGCTAAACAATAATGTAAGAGACAAACAAAGAACTCTTGTATTGCTATGAAATATTTAGCTTGATGATATTACATGAGTAAGTCCTAATATATAGAAGAATAAAGTGTGTAAAGGAATCTGCTCCTAAGGTAGCTAGCCAAGTGGTGGCCGACATCGGTACGCGGCGGCGTGGCTGCGACTCCGACGAAATTGAGGCGGCAAGAAGAGATTGTCGGAGTATGATGACTCGAATAGGGGGATTAGGTTTGGAGGAGGATGGTGGTGTGCGTTTGATTTGTATTGTGACTGATTTGAGTCTAACTCGGTCGTCGAGTTTGACTCAACAACTGTTTGTTTAAATGCCACAAAGAACTGGTGCACTGACAAAGATAGTTGTGGCCGGAAACTATGGAGGCCGGGAGCTTAAAGTGCAGCGGAGAAGAGAGAGTTGATAGGGCAAGCTGGACAGAACATATGAGCTTGCCAGAGACTTGAAAAAAATAATTGAAGCTTATGATTAATTATTACTAACCCGACAATATGTTTTAAGACTAAATAATTAACAAAATTTTAAATTATAAAAAAGGGTCGGTCAATAGCATAGCTCTTTCTTTCCCCGGTCTCCTTTCAAAGTTTCGAAGTAAAGGCCCTCGCTTTCTTAATCCGGTAGGGCCGGGCGGCTTTGTTTGCCCCAGCTTGGCGAATCAGCTCTCCCGCGCAACAACATTGTTTGTGCACCACTTGGTGGGCATGTTAATTGACAACCAAACACTGCTGCACTAAGTACTGCACTCTTTAATGATGGAGCATCGTGGAGTTACCTCTTGGTTATCACAAGCCTTTCTCATCTGTTCCTTTGGTTTGCAGATTAATCAAATCCATTTATGGCCTTAAACAGGCTTCTAAAGAGTGGTTTACTAAACTTACTACTTTTCTTCTTTCCATTGGCTACAAACAGTCATTGCTAGATTATTCCTTGTTCACTCTTCATGATGGCTCTGTTTTTCTAGCTGTAGTGGTATATGTTGATGATATCCTTATTACTGGAAATGATTTGGTTGCTATTCAAAAACTCAAGGGTAGTCTTGATAAAGAATTTAGTATTAAGGATCTTGGTAGCATCAAATATTACTTAAAAATACTATTATAATCTTTACATCAAATGCAAATACCAGAAAAGATATGTATTATATAAACATGCAAGATACATTACTTGCTTGAACTTGAAACTAATTAACCTGAAAGCTACAAGGTCGGAATAGGAGAGTAAACCAAAGTTGTCGCTTGACTGGGAGTTTGTAAGCATGAGGACAAGCGAAACAATGCCTAAACTCAGCGGCAGCAGATGTAGCATGCTCTCAGCTGTCCGCATGCTATTACTTCCATTTTCTTCCACTTCATTCTTATCTCCTCTTGCTGCTGCTACTATTGGTGAAGATTCCATTCTCCTTGGACAAACTTTTTACTTGACCTCCCTTGTTTCTCTGCTTGTCTTGGATAATGGTGTACACAGCCAAGTAAAGTTCCCTAGATAGATACATAACTATTTCAATATAATTTAAACATAAACCCACAATTTAAATAACATCCACAATTTGTGATGGGCCAGAGGATGAAGATTGGGTCACCAAAACCCAGTATCAGGAGCTAGTTCAATACACCCTAATGTTGTTATCGGAAGACAGCGACCACGAGCCTTGGGTCACGCCCGCGTGTAACTCCTAGTATGGGATCACAGTTCTGTTTCTCTGCAAGAATATTCTTGTTATGAAGGCTCATGACTAAGTCCATTGAGATCGCATGAGTAGTAGAATCAATTTTATTTACTAAAATAACATAATTAAATTATAATTACTATAAACTAATCAATTACCTTTTTAACCTAGAACATATTACCTTTTTATTTTCTCTAACTAAATCCTCTCTTTTATCTAATCATATACAATCTCTTAGCAGTTAACAACTGCCATCTGATTCTCATAGGTACAAAGTGCATTTTTTCCAACAACAAGTCCCGATTGCCCTATCTCTGAAGCCCTATTCATAAGCGGGGAGGGTCGCATTCGGCTAGAAACACCAAACTACCTACATATCATCTTATTCAGAAGAATCAGACCCTGTGGACGTTTCTATTTAATAAAATGAAAATAATAATAATATAATACTAATAATTAACCGATTACCTTTTTATCTAAAATGTATCATCTTTTTAGTTTTTAACAATTAAATTCCCTTTTTTTTAGAAATTTCACGGGAAACATTAATTTCTCATCTATCTATACTATTATATAAAAGTCGAAACATTAAAAGTTTGGTTAGTCGGTCGGTCGGTCGGTACGGTACCTGTTGATTTTACTTATTTACCCTTACTCAGTTAAAGATAAAATCCATTACTAACTAATCAATTTCCTTTTTCAGGTTAAATATGTTATCTTTTCTATTTTTCAATAATTAAATAATTTCCTTTTTCAGGTAAAAACAATATTTTTATATTTTATCAAACTAAAATTTCTCCTTTATTAATGAATTTCCATTTTCAGGTTAAACATATTACCTTTTCTATTTTTCAAAAACTTAATAATTTCCTTTTTCAGGTAAAATACAATATCTTTTACATTTTATCTAACTAAAATTTCTCCTTTTTAAAAACACAACGAGCAATTATTTATTATAAAATAACATAATTACATTATAATTACTATTAACTAATCAATTACCTTTTTCAGTCAAAACACGTTACCTTTTCCCTTTTCTCTAACTAAAATCTCTCTTTTCCAATTATATCGTTACCTTTTTTCTTTTCTCATACTAAAACCTCTCTTTTTCCGATTATATCACGGACGTTTCTATTTAATAAGAAGAAAATAATAATATTTTAATACTAATAATTAACTTATTACCTGTCAGCTAAAACGTATCATCTTTTTAATTTTTTATAATTGAATTCCTTTTTTTAGAAATAGCACCGGCAACATTAATTTCTCATTTTCTAAAAACACTATGAGCAATTTTATTTAGTAAAATAACATAATTAAATTATAATTATCATAAACTAATCAATTACCATTTTTACATTAATCATGTCACCTTTTTAATTTTTACTTTACCTTTCTATTTTCTTTGACTAAAATCTCCCTTTTTTCCGATTATATCATGGACGGTTCTATTTAATACAATAAACTAATAATATTATAATATTAATAATTAACCGATTACCTTTTTCAGCTAAAACGTATCATCTTTTCTATATTTTCTAACCAAAATTCCTCTTTTAATAGAAATATCACGGACAATATTAATTTATCCTTTTCTAAAAACATTACGAGCAATTGTATTTAGTAAAATAACGTAATTAAATTATAATTACCATAAACTAACTTTTCACCTAGAACATGTTACCTTTTTAATTTTCTCTAACTGAATCCTCTCTTTTTCCAATCATATCACGGGCATTCTATTTAATACAATAAAAATAAAATAATAATTTTATAATTACTAACAATTAACCGATTACCTTTTTCAACTAAAACGTATCATCTTTTTATATATTTTCTAACTAAAATCCCAAATCATCTCATATAAAAATTTAAGCCTCCAAAATTCATGTTTAAATAAATTAATTTAAATTAATGAAAAAAATTCATATAATATTAAAAAAAATCTATGCATCGCACGGGTTTTAAACTAGTATATATATATATATATATATATATATATATTTCAACAAAGAGGTCGAAAATGACAACTGAAAAATGGAACTTGAAATCAGAAATTTAGTTGTATGTGGTTGCATTCAGTTGAATGTGGTTGATTTTAGTTAAATATGGCCCATGCGGGACCTTGCAAAAGGAAGAACAACTGAATGTGGTTGATTTTAGTTGAATATGGCCCCTGCGGGGCCTTGCAACCCAAAAGCACCCCACTCTAAAAAAAAGTGTTGAAATCGGCTTGAAGTCGGCTGGGCAGGCAAGCGGGCAGCTGGGCAGGGGAAGGAGGGTTGCCTTAATTTATAGTATTTTTGCAATTTTAAAACTTAGTATAGTAAAATTGTAATTAGCTTTTCTTAACAAAAGTAAAATTGAAAAATTTTACTTTTTTATATATATATTTATCAAAAAACCTCTAAAAGTAATGATATCAATAAAAAAATAGATATGTAAATACAAATATTATTATAGGATCAATTTTAACTAAAATCATTTTATAAAAAGATTCAAGTAACTAATTTATATAGTATTGAATATTTCTACAATATAAAAATGGTTCATATATTTTAAGATAATTTGAAAAAAATATTATAGTACGGCATAATTAACTGGTTCATGATATGAAAGAAGTAAAAAACTAAAACGCATTTTAAGAGAGATAGAGAGAGAGGGCGGGAGAGAGAGAGAGATAGAGAGAGAGAGAGAGAGAGAGAGAGAGAGAGAGAGAGAGAGAGAGAGACGCGGTGGGAGAGAGGGGCTGGGCGAGAGAGACTTGGAGAGAAAGGGTTACCGTTGGGTAATTTGGAGAGGGGGTATGCCAGATGGTTGCATGCGGGATCATACACCTGTGAAATAAAAAGTTCTTGGTCGCATCAAATCACTCAAAATGTTAGATCTTGTTTATATTGATTTTTCAAAACAATTACACTAGTTGATATAAGATAATGCCGGGGATTAACTGCAATCCAAGGAGTTCGTGGGACCTGCAATTATTAAAAATTAAAACAAAGAAATTGAAGGATCCATGCAACAGCAAAAGGCAATCGCGTAAAAAAAAATAAGCCAAGTAATCGCAGTCGCAGAGACAATCAACAAGAGCAGCGGCAGGAAAAGAAAAAAAAGCACAGCCAACACACGCCTAACGCGAAATAGGCAGCTGCTCCTAAAAAAGTTAAAGATAAGTTTTTTAGTTTTATTTTATTTTTTTCAGTTAATCCTATTATGTCATGCATACATAATCATGTTTTTTTACATATTTTTCAGAAAAAATATTTATTATCTTTAAAATTCGTGCGAGCAATATATTTTATGCTTGTAAAATTATTGCGATTTGAAAAATATCGTACGAGATATTTTTGTTGATGAATTGCGGATATTTATGCTGATTGATTGCGAGTTTATTTTACAATCTCGTACGAGCTGCATATTTTGAACAAAAATACATATGCGAGATGCATAATTTTGTAAAAGATTTTCTACAAAGAAAAGGAGCATTATTTTGGAACAAATAAATATCGCGACATTCTTAAAAGAGCATATTTATTATTACATTTGGATTTGTAAAATATTTTTCATATATCGTCGTGATAGTACATATATGTCAAAAATATTTTCAAACTTGCGAACTTAAAGTGCCAAGTAGGGTAGCCTGGACAAGCTATAAATCTCGCAATGCTACATGCTTAGTAAAGTGCAGTACCCTCTGGATTATTGAAGGCCCATGAGATCTCTCTATATCGAATGGGTGGAGGCATCCCTATGAAAACTATCTTTAAGACTTCATAGCACAGCTAACCCAACAAGGGACGCGTGCGAAGTTCGCCAGAACTGCATCTACATCTCTTATTAACTGTCCCGCCATAAACGAAGACACATCCTTATGTGGTTGCATCAGACACTTGAAAAACATGTATGTCAGTCCGAGATATATACAAGTGCCAAGGTCCTAACTAAACAACAAGGATCACAAAGGATTTCAAACGAATTATTTATGCTCGCACATTTGAAAACCTTTGCAATTATATATTTTACACTGGTCATCGCATGCTATCACTCTTGCATCCGCATACGCCTAACGAGCACAGTGGTGCTCTAATTGTTTTTCTAATCATTTATTTTCAGCTATTTCAGCGATTGAAGAAATTTGGAAGCTTGAAGAATTCTTATTTCTCCACTGAAGCAAGCTACACTGAAGAACTGGGGGCTAGTTGTTATGCCATATTTTTGGCATGTCTAATAATTTCCTAAATTTCTAATAATCATTAATTATTAATTCAGATTAATAATTATTACTTAACCGCTAAGTTTTATCATCTCCCTGAAATGAGGAAAGAATCAATCTCAATCAATCAATAACGGAAAATATCTCCAAACGATATTCTTCAAATCAGGAAGATATCACAATGATAAGATTAAATCAGATAAAATCAATAATTACCCAGATTAACGAAGTTTATCCCTAAAGTCTCTAAGGGATAGATACAAATCAATTTCACAGAACTGCGTGGGCTTGATCCTATATAAACATATAGGCACACATGCATCTTGGCAGAAGAGATGACCGATACATGAGACAAATCGAGACACCTGCCGAGTCCAGCCCCTCTTTTTTCATAAACCCTAAATCCCTAAAACAGCCACATACTCATAATTTCAACCTATTATTCTAGCACACCTCCAATTTTGTGTTGTTACGAAATTCCTCCAACAACAGTGTGCAAAATGAATTACCTACAAGGAAGTAAGGCATGTCATATTCCCCAAGTTGCCAGGAATCAGCTAATACATAAACGTAGAATATTATTTTCCTAGATAATAAAGTAAAATTACTGATCTGTGGCCGTAAATTGGAAGCAGCTAGTAGAGTCTAGAGTTAAATGTGTTGAACAAAGTTAGAGTACCTTTACTGGAGAGCTTTTGTTCATTTTCTTTCATTTCTTACTAATCCGAGACAATAAAGATGTTGCACAACAATCTTGTCTTCTTTGTCATTTGGGCTGTAAGGATTGGGTTCACTGTTATGTCCTCGTGCTAGGGAATATCAGCAGTTATCACCTTTATTGGGGCCATTGGTAGTCATAATATTTATTTTGAAGTTTACATATCAGCAGTTATCACCTTTATTGGGGCCATTGGTAGTCATAATATTTATGTTGAAGTTTACAGGTTTCATTATAAGAAACCAGAGTAAGAGCTAGGCATTGCTGTCGTCTGGGAAATTCAAAAATAACTTGTTATGACATGGGCAGAGTAAAACTGAGCAATGGAACTTTTATATGGTTGACAATATATTATTCACTATAAAGGTCTAAAACTAAATTTTTTTCGGCTACATTATTTATCATTGAATAATCATTGTCAAGGATCAGTTTATTCATGATTTCATTACATTATTCGAACTTTGGGTGGGTTGTCTAGATCCAATATTATTTTCACCCATTTTTATCTATTGACAGCCAACAGCAAAATAAGCATTCTCACCTGTCATATGAATACTTGTTTGCTTACAAATTGCATCTCGTTCTAGATTTGTTCGACCCCTTGTTCGACTCCTACAATTTTTTTCACCATCCTTACGGCAAGTCCAACAGCTTCCTTGTGTTTTCCTTATAAATATTATAAAATATTAGGTTCTTAGTGATTTAGGATATTATAAGGTATGACAATTTCAACAAGCTTACTTATATTTGATCCTTATAATTAGACTAAATTGCAATTTGCAACCCTTTGGTTCGGACAAAGTCAGTTTGGTACTCATAGTTTGCATAATTGCACTTTGCATCCCTAAGAATGTTTGGGCGCTGCAAATTGCACCCATTTCGTGTATTTTTACCAAAACCCCAGGGATAATTTGGTAAATTCAGAATACTTAATTACATTTTGATCCCTAAAATATGAAATGTTCCATACATGAACCCTTGAACAAAAAGTTTCGAATTTTCATAAATTTTTTTGAATTTTTCTTAATTTTTTTTGAATTTTCCCGTGCATCGTTTGGAAAAATTCGAAAAAATTTAGGAAAAATACGAAAAAATTTAGGAAAAATTCGAAATTTTTTATGAAAATTCGAAACTTTTTGTTCAAGGGTTCATGTATGAAACATTTCATACTTTAGGGATCAAAATATAATTAAGTATTCTGAATTTACCAAATTATCAGGGGCAATTTAGTAAAAATACACGAAAGGGGTGCAATTTGCAGCGCCCAAACATTCTTAGGGATGTAAACTGCAATTATATAAACTATGAGTACCAAACTGACTTTGGTCCGAACCAAAGGGTTGCAATTTGCAATTTAGTCTTATAATTATTAAATAATAAATAAAAGGAAGGAAGGAAAGAAAGAAGAACAAAAAAAGAGGGAAACAATTGGAAAGATGAGAGAAAATAATATTTTATTGATAAAAGTGAAATAAGGGAACCCTTAAAGATAAGGGATGACATGATGCTCTTAACTTTTTAAGGAAAAGTTAAGAGTGTTGGAGTACAATTTTAGACTTAATTCCTTATAATT
Source organism: Saposhnikovia divaricata (assembly GCA_036435485.1). Taxonomy (NCBI): domain Eukaryota; kingdom Viridiplantae; phylum Streptophyta; class Magnoliopsida; order Apiales; family Apiaceae; genus Saposhnikovia; species Saposhnikovia divaricata. The sequence goes on along the minus strand of CM071595.1, from coordinate 47,940,555 downwards.
TGAGTTAGGAGGTGGGATCTATTGGACTTTCTCTTATTGGTTGAACTCTTTTTCCGTCTCTTTGCCAAACGATCATCTTCTGGGAAATATTCATCAAGTTCTTCATCAAAAGCATTCTTAAGACTTGTTACATTTCCCTTCTGACTCCTCCTTAACTTAGTAGTTTCTTCATAATTCACTTTCTTTTGCTTGCCACTCCTTACACTTACCTCTCGAATATCCTGATCACCACTACCACCCATCTTATCGACATCTCGACCCTCCACATTCCCTAAATCACTACTTTTCTTCTCCAATTCCTTGTCTTCACTCTCTCCATCAAAATCACCACCCACGTTATCATTTTCTGGAACAAAGCCCTCATCTTTCGCACCCGAATCATCGCATTCATCATCAAAACCACCACCACTCCTGTCCTGTTTTCTTAGCCCCCCTCTCTTTCCCCTACCCTTTTTACCCTTCAAATTACCTCTTCTAATTCTCTTTCTTGACCCACTAAAAGGTTCAACCTTTTCACTATTCTCATCATCATCATCACTACCACTAGAATTAAGTATAAAAATTTCTGGACCCAAGTCAATGTTTTTCTTCTCACTTTCTTGTTCATCACTGTCTTGTAAATGATTCTGCTTGTGTAATTTTGACATCAAAGCTTTGATTTTCTGTTGGTTTGTTTCAACTCATCATACAGTAGTCAGTAGTATGCTATTTAGCAAAAACAAGGGATTTTACACAAGGGTTTCTCGGTTCTTGAACCTACTGCATTCCTGTACATCAACTATGGTATAAGTTGTTTTAAAAAGGACTCAGAGGGTGTTTGGGATTGCTTAAAATAAGTTACTTTTGATTTAATGGGGGTATTTTTAACTTAAAGGAGAAAGTAAAGTTGTTTACTTTAAGTTGAATGAAAGTGTTTGGGTAATTTTACTTAAAGTTAAATGGGGGTTTAATAATTTTGGTTTAAAGTGAAATTTAACTTTAAAAAAATTTAAATTCATGATATTTAAGCTTTACAAGAATTGTGAAAAAAAATAAAAAATAAAAAAAATCCATAAGTCATGAGTCATAAGTCAAAAGTACCTAAATTGAACTTAGGGCTTAAAGCAGTTTTTTAACTTAAAGCCGGCTTAAAGCCACGATACACAAACAGAGCAAAAACGACTTAAAGCTATTTTTAGCTTTAAGCCGTCTTGCCAAACGGCCTCTTAATTGGAGTTTGATGTTGGATAAAGGAATACCATTTTTTTAAACTTTCCTGACGGGAATATCACGTGCACGGGAGGATGTTGTTTGAATAACAAGTGTTACGCAATTGGAAAAGGAATGTATTTTATTTTTATATATATTAAAAATAATTTATTAAGCATTTGTCAATAGGATAATAATTTTGTTACGTATTTGTCATAGGGTAATAAATTTTGTTACGTATTTATCCATAGGATAATAACTTTTTTTTGTTATTCACTTGACTCATGTGTAATAGGAGGTTTTGTTTTGCTTTTTTTGTTATGCATTTTACATATGCGTAACAAGATTTTTTTTGTTAAGCATTTGACAAATGCGTAACAGGTTGGTACTTTTACCCATCTATTTCGTAAATAGTTATTTTGGTACAAAATGAATAAAAATGTGGTAAAAATATCATTATTTGTGACAAACCGGGTCAAATCCCGAGTCTTTCTCGAAAATCGGGTTGAGTCTCGAAAATCGGGTCGAGTCCCGATATTAAATACGAAATAAGCCAAAGCATACTGGCCCAATTACAGCCAACTTGGGTAGTCCACAAGCCCACCACAGGCCCCCAAAAGATCATGATTTGTTGGTGTACTTAGTAGTAGTATTTTGCCTTATAAATTGAACTAATGTCCCAAATCTCCTCGATGTGGGACTGGGGTGTTACAAACTCCCCCACTTAAACTCCTGACGTCCTCGTCAGGACTGAACGGATATCCCATAGGTCCAAGATCGTTCCTCCCTAGCCATTGTGGGATAATACCGGCTGGCTTCGTGTCCCCACCTCCGGACCTCTGTTCATTGTGGGATAATACCACGAGTCTTCGTGTCCCCACCTCTGGCAACTTGACGAGACAAGCTTTCGAGAGTCGGCTCTGATACCATATGTGACAACCCGGGTCAAATCCAGAGCCTTTTTCGAAAATCGGGTCGAATCCCGATTCCGAATCCGAAATAATCCAAAGTAAACTGGCCCAAATGCAGCCAACTTGGGTAATCCACAAGTCCACTACAGGCCCCCAAAAGATCATGATTTGTTGGTGCACATGGTAGTAGTACTTTGCCTTATAAACTGAACTAAAATCCCAAATCTCCTCGATGTGGAACTGGGGTGTTACAAACTCCCCCACTTAAACTCCTGACGTCCTCGTCAGGCCTGAACGGATATCCCATAGGTCCAAGATCATTCCTCTATATCCATTGTGGGATAATACCTGCTAGCATCGTGTCCCCACCTCCGGACCTCTGTCCATTGTGGGATAATACCACCAGCCTTCGTGTCCCCACCTCCGGCAACTTGACAAGGCAAGCTTCCGAGAGTCGGCCCTGATACCATATGTGACAACCCGGGTCAAATCCCGAGTCTTTCTCGAAAATCGGGTCGAGTCCCAATATCGAATCCGAAATAAGCCAAAGCATACTGGCCCCATTGCAGCCAACTTGGGTAGTCCACAAGCCCACCACAGGCCCCCAAAAGATCATGATTTGTTGGTATACTTAGTAGTAGTACTTTGCCTTATAAACTGAACTAAAGTCCCAAAATCTCCTCGATGTGGGACTGGGGTGTTACAAACTCCCCCACTTAAATTCCTGACGTCCTCATCAGGACTGAACGGATATCCCATAGGTCCAAGATCGTTCCTCCCTAGCCATTTTGGGATAATACCGGCTGGCTTCGTGTCCCCACCTCCGGACCTCTGTCCATTATGGGATAATACCACTAGCCTTCGTATCCCCACCTCTGGCAACTTGATGAGGCAAGCTTTCGAGAGTCGGCTCTGATACCATATGTGACAACCCGGGTCAAATCCCGAGCCTTTTTCGAAAATCGGGTCGAATCCCGATTCCGAATCCGAAATAAGCCAAAGTAAACTGGTCCAAATGCAGCTGATAAGTGGATTTATATCCATTTGGAACGCTTTATTTTGGATTAAATTGATCACTTTGATCTCAAGCATTTGTGTGTTTTTAACGTGTTTTGTGAGTTGTGTAGAACTACTAGCTTGAGGCAGGTATGATGTGTTTCTATGATGCTTTGGTGGTTTTGAGCTCAATATATGAAGAACGGCAACTCGCGGAAGAGAATTGGAGGTTAATTTGATTAAAATTCGGATTTTCCGGGTAGGCTGCGCAGTCTTCACTATTTTGGCCATATCTGGAGTTCTACAAGTCCGTTTGAGGCCCGTAAGCAGTCTTTGGAAAGCTCGGAAGAAGACGAATCTGTTGTAGCAAAGTGTTCGAGTAGTCTCAGCCTGGCCGTGCCAGAACTACACTAAAATGGAGCGCGGGCGCGCTTGGATGATTGACAGAATTTCTTAGCAGCACGGGCGCGCCTGGTTTATACTGAATTGGAGCGCGGCCGCGCCTGTTGCCGCCAGAAGAATTCCCAGAACCTGCATAATTCAATTTTGACAAGGAATTTCTACAATTCCTACTTCTAATGAGTATAGTAATTGCTATGGGCGGCTGGCACTTTCTAGAATCAAACCTACACATGGAATTTGCAATTCTTATCTTATTCAAGAACGGAAATTGCCAATCTTCTATTTCAACTCTAAAACGGCAATTGCTTGGCGAATAGGCAAATTGGGGCTAAAAATACACATCTTGGGGGGATATAAAAACACACACCATTACACCAGAGTTCAGATTCACATACATTCATAGCACGAGATCGAGAAGCCAAGGCGAGGATCGTGACAACAAGAAGATCTAGACATAGTTTTCTTGTAACGCCCCGACTACCCAATAATAAACATATACTTTTTATAATAAAAATACTCGAATACACTGGAATAAATATATATATACGACACTGTTTCAAAACCTTTGTAGGGAATAATAGAACCATGATTTAACCATTTTTTTTAAACAATCTGAGAAAATTAAAATAGAACTCACTGCACACATAACTCTATCAATTAAACTCGCACTCCTTTATTGAAATTGATTAGATAAATAAATAAACTTTAATACATGGGAATTTTAGAAAATTTCGGCATGAAGTATTCGTAATACGGACTATCCACCTGTATTTTGACCCCACCAAATTTCATAAAAAGAAAACAACTACAATTCCAATTACTTAAGAAACATAAACACATGTTCAACCTGTCCTAACCGATCAGGTGAACCATACTACTATGCCCTCCCGATCATAAAACAAGATCGGGGCACTACAACCAAAATTAAACACATATAAGCTGATAACCAGACATTTAGTCATAATACAACACCCCACTACTAACCCGGATCTCTAACAGGTAGTGGTATGAAACAAGCAGCTACTTACTAAACAATTACAGCATATCACTAAAACCTTAATTAAAAGCTACATACATTCCATAAATAAATACAACTAGCTGATACTATTATACAAATCTTAACTGATCTTCAGATGTCCAACCTTCTAGCAGAGCAAATCTAGGCTGTCTATGGTCCACAACAAGTTCTTCTCCCAATATAGCTTCTAATTTGTATCCTTCTCTTCTTAAACTGAAAAAGGGTTAGAAACAATGACAAGGAGTGAGCCAAATGCTCAGCAAGTATAAAATATGTATGCATAACTGAATTAAACTGCAGGTCTGATAACAATCAATAATCAACAATATTAAAGCTTGAGAGCCGTAGAGATACATCATTTTATTTAAATCGGGAAATAGGATAGAATTGGACTATTATGCATTTTATAAATAAAAACAATAATAAGGTTAGGTTGCTGATCAGTCACGCACTAACCCCGGACAAACGCACACAGCAATGTCCTTTATGGATCCACGGCACACATTGGCCTTAATAATTTCTGACCATGAATCTGGTCCGACCCTTACGGTCCACATTTAAAAAAAACTAACAGTCCAATCCTAACTAGACATCAGGTGTCGGAACAATCGACCACCTCAACTGCCAAACACCCTGGACACTTTCGTTCCAGGTCAACATCTCAAATCTCACAAAGTAAAATAAGATCGGGTAATTTCTGAATTAGATATCGACAAGTTCGATATAGAAAAAGGGGTATTGATTTACGTCAAGCCACTAAAAAGATCAATGAAAACAATATAATCGATTTGGGGTATAACAAACAGATATTCATATTTATTGAGAATTAAATGAATGGTTACATTAATGGTAAATAAAATTATTATAATGATCAAGTTGCGATAAACATGGTTCACTTGAAAGAGAGGTGGAATAGTATACTTGCCTTAACCAAATACTTTCACGCTAGGCTCTTATCTCATAAACCCTCAGCCTACCTTTCCTTTATTCCTTGAGTTTGAGTCCTTTGAATCTACATAATAAAAACACTACTTCAGAATTCTATACAATATTCGACGTTCTAACCTTAATCTACCCTTGTGATAATCCCTAAATTTATTGACTTTAAGTACATAATATCAACCTCTGACCACTTACATAAGCATATAATTATAACTAATAAGCATTTAGCAGGTAATCGCATAAATAAAATATAAGTCAAATACCGATCCCAATAGAAGTACATACTTATATGAAAGGCATATGACACAGCCTATTTGTAGTTCGAGGACTCAACTCAACTTAAGCTTAGTTTGTAATAAGTAAATAACTTTAACTGTCACAGGAATCTCAGGAGGTACTATCTGTCAGAATAAAAACCCTAAAGTCAATCTATAGTTTTGATGTTTTACACTAGAAGAAGTTCAGATTGCTGATCAAGCCTCAGTATAGCATCAAAGAAGTGGATTTATTTCTAAGACAGAGATTTCTAGAGTGACAGGTTCAGACAGTATACAGTGAAGTACAAGAAGGAGAAAGAAATAAGAAGAGAAATGAATCACATTTCTAATGTGAAAATTAAAGGACAGTCATTGAAGTTAGTCGTTCATGAACCAGACCGTGCATGGAACGTCAACAAAATATTCAGTGGTATTCCTTTATTACTTTCAGTGATTCAGAAAAGAATTAAGACAATCCAAGGATATATAATTATTCTTATTTAATTAATTTAAATCAAGTAGTCAATTTAATTAATTAATTCATCTTGAATTAATTCTTTAATTAAATTAATTATTAGATTAATGAAATCTGATTAATTATTTAAGTAAGAATAAATTAAATATTTGTTAATCAATTTTAATTTAGTTCTGAAAAATGAACTAGCAAGACAATCCCTGATTGTCTTGCCGATTGTCTTGAAGGCTTAAATCAGAATAGCAAGACAATAAGAGATTGTCTTGCTGATTGTCTTGAAGAAGAAATCGGTAAAGCAAGACAATCTCTGATTGTCTTGCCGACTGTCTTGGTAATGATAATTTCTGAAAAGCTTTTAAAAAGTAGAATAAAAATCTGATTTGATTGTCTTGACGATTGTCTTGACAGTTCAAATTAGATTGTCTTGATAATGATCAAAAAGAAAAAGCTTCAGACAGAATGATAATTTTTGATAAAGCGAGACAAAGATCTCAGAATTTGATTGTCTTGCCGATTGTCTTGGAAGAACCTGATTGTCTTGACGATTGTATTGCCTATTGTCTTGGCAGTACAAAATTGGTTGTCTTGGAAGAATAAATTGTATTGCCGATTGTCTTGACAGTTATATTTGAAGACAAAGAGGCAGTAAATGATATAAATGAAGACAGACGACAGAAGACAACAAGACAGATCAAAATATAACATTCAAAGCAGATTTCTCTCTTCTCTCTCATCAAGAACACTGTACAAGAAGCAGAAAAATATATAGAAAATCAAGTTCATCTTATTTTTAATATCTGATCCGATAGAACTGGTTTACTTGATACTCTTGTACTATTAGTTTTTACTCCTAATCTATATCTTGATTTTTATTAACAAATCTAGAAAAATTCATGTCGAATTTTCTAATTTGTTTTTATTAACTAGATATAAATTTTGTACTGTATTTGTAACAAACCCCTCAAGTTAATATAATTTTATATTCAACTTGAATTTTGTTTCATTTAATTCCGCTCAAATTTGTCAAAATATAAATTAAATTATCCGGACAAATTTCGATAAAACAGTACTGTTTGTATTCAACCCCCCTTCTACAAACATATTGGACCTAACATTATATATATATATATATATATATATATATATATATATATACGAAAATGAAAGATTAAAATTTTTAGAAAATTTTGATGGCATCCCCTTTATACGGGTACACTACCAATCGGAACATAGCCAACACAAACAAATAACAATCACCACATTAACCAATCAATACAGCTCCATTCTAAATTAGACAATTATCCAACTTTATATATTCAACATTGAACATACATACAAAATTTTGAAATTCTTAAAACTGTAGAATCAACGAACTAATACACGTACCCAATTACATTCGAATCAATTTAACTCTATACGAAGGAATTCAAAGAACCCCTTTACAATATCTGTACACACAGCAAATACCCACCCACGCGGCACAAAACAATCCAACTCATACCACAATCACCTAGAAATCAAACTGGTACAGGGGAGAAAGGAAGTGTATAGTTGCGCCTCCCATAAATCACAAAGAATTCGCCACACGCACACACCCAGTAGAAGAACATACACACAATACAGACTTACGCATACACTGTTTATACACACTCACACGAAAATACACACCCACGCCAACGCAGAGGGGAGAACGAACAGAGGAGGTAGAGAGACATCAGCCACTCGGAACTAACAGAAGACACAGCCCCCAAATTGGTTCATACACACACCATTACATATACCCACTAATCTCCCACACACACGAACTGCAATATAGGGGAAATAGCGGGGGAAAACGAGGGAGAGACACCCACACCGCGGAACACACACACTCACGCACGCCGTGTTTAACCACACGCACGATGACACCGCTACTGCTACACAGCCTTAACATCACACCCACATACACCGAAAAATAGAGAGGAGAGTTTAAGTACGAGAGACTAGAGAGAAAATTGAATAGGGAGATACGACAGAGAGATTGGAGAGATTAAGAGAGAGTTTGAGTGAGAGATAAGAGACTGTGAGAGATTTTTGAGAGGCAGAGCAAGAGAGTGCGTGAGATTGTTAGGAAAGAAGACACACCCCAGAATATTCTGGATAAGGCTGGAAAAAGAAATAGGACATAAACGCAATTGACTATGCTGAAAACTCTAAAAGAAAAGTACTAAACAGCTTTTATAAATCAAATTTAAATGGAAAAATTTATTGGAAAAAAAATAAACTTTTTATTTTTAAAATAAAGATTACAAAATTACGAACACACACATATTTTTAAAATATTTTTAGGATCAAAAACGAATTAAATATGAATTTTAGAAGTTTTGATCCTTTAAATACAAAAAACTCTTAAAATCATATTAAAATACCAAAACACCCAAATTAATTCACCCAATAATTTTAAAAACTGAATAAATATACAAAAATGATATTACAAAAGATTTCATGATTTTTAATAACACCGTTGATTTTATAAAATTCTCAGAAGATCAATAGTTCATGATTTAAATAGATTTTAATTGTCAAAATACAAATAAAATTACACGGCACATTTAAATCATCATATAAACACGATATCACATATAATTGACCTTCTCTACAATATTCACATAATATAATTCTCATTTAATACTAAATAAATAATTATAAATACCAAAATTTTTCTAAGGCGTTATATTTCTTGTATTCCTTTATTAGGCGTATCTTTTGGATGCTTGTTTCGTACTCGGATTTGTTCTCTAAAAGCTTGTTACTTTGTTGATTAATTCATCATGTGTTTAGATGCATCGCTAACATCTAATTTGCTAATCTCTTGCGAAACGAGAGTGGATCTTGAGATTTAGAACTTGCCATGCTAGCATAGGATAGGTTGATGTTTTAACATCATGATTTGTAGCGTAAATAGAGATATTATGCTACCCTATGTGATCTTAATAGACAACTTGTTCTTCAACCGTTATGTTTTCAAATCTTATAGAGATATAGGGTCTAAGCATAATTGGTGTCTACCCATCTTCTATCTCTTTTGTGGACGTATGAGTAGTTTGGTGTTCGTGTATTGAGAAGTAGCGTTTACTTGTTTCGTGTTGTCTGATCAGATATCAAAACCATCACATGTATTGATTAAAGGCATCAACTCTAAGCGAAGTAGATAATGAAGTTAGGATCCCATGTTTATTCTCATATAAGTATTCAATTTTAATTTTTAGTAGTTAATTCATTCTTAGTTTGATAATTTGCATATTTGTTTAATTTAGATAATTGAAACCTCAATTTGTTATTTGTCTTAGCACTGAATTAAAACAATACATTGTTGAATAGGTGCATTAACTGAATAGAAACTTAACCAGATCTCTGTGGAACGAACTTGAATTATATTACTTATGACAACGTATACTTGCGTGATATTGTGTTAACAGCAGCCAACTTGGGTAATCCACAAGCCCACCACATGCCCCGAAAAGATCATGATTTGTTGGTGCACTTAGTAGTAGTACATTGCCTTATAAACTTAACTAAAGTCCCAAATCTCCTCGATGTGGGACTTGGGTGTTACATTATTTCTTTAATGTTCCCCGTTATTTTTTTTTTACTCTTTTATAATAATTGGTTAATAGTTTATGTACTAAATTATTATCTTTTTTAACACATTATTGCATTCTGTTAAATATTTAAAATGGTTAATGAATTAAGGGTATATATGTCTAAATCACTTTTTGAATTTTATTGTTTCACTTTAATGACCACAACTATTAATTGTTTTGTAAGAAATGATTTTTTTATAGATGTTGAAAAAGTTTGATGGAATGCAATCATCTCTTAAAAAATTAATAATTTAGTACATAAAATATCAACAATTATAAAAGATTCATTTTTGTGTAAACAGATAATAGCTGAAACCATCAAACAACAATTAATTCTTTAAAAAATGGTAAAAAAATACTCATCAAAAATAAATTATCTATTGAGTAAATTACAAAGTAGTGGCTGAACTTTATCCGTTTTAATATTTTGGTAACCAAAATTTCAAATTTGTAATATGGTGGTTTGACATTACTTTTATCATTCAAAATGATGATTAAGAATCACTTTTTTGAGGAGAAAATACTTTACTTTTATTTTTTGAAAAGATGGCTAGAAGCCACTTTTTAAGGGAAAATATTGGTTTTTTAATCAAAAAATTGGCTCTTAACCACCTTTTCGAAATATAAAGATAATGTTTGGTCATCATATTACAATTATAAAATTTCGGCCATCAAAGTGCTAAAAAAAGTTAAGGGGGAGTGTATTCATTTCAGATATTGATAGATTATTAATAATATATGGATTTTACAAGATTGTTGTTGATTTTAATTTTACGCGGATTCCTGCAGAGTTGATATAAAATTTTGTAGAATTGATATAGAGTCTGATAAATTTTAAAACATTGCTGATAAATCCATAAAAATCTCTTAGATTGCACCCTATTTTAAAACTTAAAAAAACAAACTAGCAAATCCTTCAAAATTCACCACTTTGTTAAATCCAAAAAAATTATGGATTTTTGAATACCACTAGATGTTAATGTATTTTTTTTAATCCAAATTGAATACACCTAGATTTTAAGGAAATTTTAGAATCCTAATTGAATACACCTAAATTTTAAAAGACATTTTACAATGCAAATTGAATATCTTGAGATTTTAAAGAATTTTATAAAAGGATATATACAAAAATATATATGTTTTCAACTTTCTTTTACATTTTTACTGTCTTTAAAATGGGGTTCCAACTGTATACTTTCAGTTTTGTAAATATACTTCAACCTTTGTTTTTAACTTTTATTTTTTTTAAAAAAAATATGACCTTGTTCTCTCTCTCTTTGTCAATCCCCACTGTTGCCATGTTCACCATCCACCTCCGATCTCCAGCACCGTAGGCGACCTCCAAATCCGTCACCGCCTCCACCCCTGACCTCCATCTCCGCCTTCTTTCTCCACCTCCACCTCCGACCCTCTCCTCGTTGACCTCCTCCCCTCATCTCTCTCAATCAAATCATTCACCGGCCACTATCAAAACTCGCCGTTCTTAACTCCTCGATCTCCGAAATCTCCAACTCACCTCACTGGTCGGAGAATGTTTTGATTCACAAGCATGCCATTCCCTTTACTCCGTTGAAAGAGACCAACAAAGAAAAAGAACCCAATGACCTCTCCTCACTTTTTGATGAAATTACTGACATTGTAGGTACAGGAACTGTTAATTTGACCAAAAATGAACCTGGGTTTAGGTTGTTTGATGTAGACACCCGTGTCGAAAAGATTGTTCCTAAGGAAGAATCTTGCACAACATGTGTTTGTAATAATGTCAATGAGAGTGGGATGAGAATTGAGAATGTGAGAGTTTTCGTAGATGCCCGAGTTTGAAATTTGAGTGAAAGTGAAGTTAGTTTCTTAGTACAAAAGGTTATGGAGATTGTTATGGGCGAAAACGATGTTGTTTTGATGGAAGAGCGATTAGAAAAAGAAGGTTTGATTTTTGATGAAAAGATAATTGAGAGAGTGTTGAAGAGGAGTTCAAGGGTATCGCGGTTGGCTTTTAAGTTTTTTAACTTGTCTTATTGCTTTAGGATTTATTTATTTTCAGAATGGAAGCAACTACATTTCTCCATGCATCTGGAACTCTTCATTCACATGGTTATTTCAACAAATCTAGCTTGCTTCACATGGTTGTTTGTTATGGTCAGAAATTGAGTTCAGATTCTGGGAATGACAGTTGTTACAATTCTGCTTGCATCCCTTGGGTTATGTCCTCAATTCCACCTCAAAAGTACCCATTTTGGCTTTTGATTTTTGGGGTCGGCACACTCCCATTTGGTACACTCTTTATTGAGCTTTTCTTCATCATGTCCAGCATCTGGTTGGGTCAAGTATATTACATTTACTTTACCTATTAAGGATTACGCACCAAAGGTATTATGGTTTATTAGTCCTAACATGCTTTTCCATTTAAATTCTTTGGAGTTCGTTCCTTTAGTTACTTGATTTATTCATTTGAACTGCAGGTATTGACTCATTGGTAGAGAGCTCCTGAGGTCCTTATGTGTATTCATTTGAACCTGAATTATTGTTTATTCGGTATTGATACATTTGAATCGAAAATTATCTCTGGTTAATGGTTGTTGCAGAAAATGTTGCAGTATGAACCTTCATAATGGATTTCGGCCAAGGAAGTTATGGAGCATCCTTACTTTGATGGCCTAAAGAGAGATACCCTCTGATTCTCACTGTTGGGCACTGATCTTGGGAATGTTTCAATGTTTTAATTATCATAGGAATGTTATGCTTTCATTAATTTTAGGACAAGCATCGGATGTTTTAACAATGTTACGATTTTTGCTTTTACTTTCATTTTTTTTATCTTGGAGTATGTTCCAAGATGATTATACATGAATGTAAAGGCTCACACATGTCATGCATATACTTTTGTATTTCTGAATATAATATGATTCTTCGTAGAGCAGGCCCCGCAGGAGCACCCATTTTGATAGTCAGATTTAACTATTTTTACCAGTTGCAATCTTTGCAACCATGTTTGCAATTTCTACAACCGTGTTTGCAACTTTTGCAACCTTGTTTGCAACCATGTTTTCAACTTTTGAAACCTTGTTTGCAACTTCTGCAACCATGGTTGCACAGTTTGTAAACATGGTTGCAACCATGGTTATAGAAGTTGCAAACATGTTTGCAACTTATTTGTATCAGTTGCAACTTATAAAAATTCACATTAGACATATTATTAAAATGCACTCATACCCATTAAACATATAATTAAAATTGCACATGTTTGATGTAAAATAATCATACAATATGACACATGATTTTATGGTAATATAAAGACAATATGGTTTTATGTGGAACAAGCTCCGCAGGGGAACCCATATCAAGAGTCGGAGTTAACTTTTTTATTAGTTGCAACTTTTGCAACCATGTTTGTAACTTTTGTAATCATTTTTGCAAAGGTTGCAACCATGTTTTCAACTTCTGCAATTGTTGTTTTCAAATAATATGTCATATATTATAACATGGTTGCAACCTTTGCAAACATGGTTGCAAAATTACAAATTTAACTATTTTTATCAGTTGCAATTTCTGCAACCTTGTTTGCAAAGGTTGCAACCATTGCAACCATGGTTGCAAACATGGTTGCAACTATGCTTACAGTAGTGGCAAATATGTTTGCAACTTATTTATAAACAATATTTATCAAACAATTTATAGATAAAAAAAAGATTTACACACAATGCAAGAGGACTCCACTCAAAATAGAAAACGGAACAAACCGCATATGGATTAAAAATTTTCTCTTGGAACACTCTCCAAGAGAAATTACACAAGAAAAACACCATACACATCAACTAACAGAAGATGCAACCTCGACAGCCACCAGTAGAGCACCCACCTGAGCTAACCCAACTCTGTCCAAAACCCAGCCTCTGCATACCACTTGCAGCTGCAAAGAACAGCCTCCCTCAAAAAACCATCAGAAAAACAGACATAGTTACTTTTGTTATTCCTATTAAAGCCCCATCCCACTACGTCGCAAACTACAACCACCAGCAAGCATAGATACTAGCCACACCTTTGAACAACACATACATATGAAAAATCTAGACATGAATTTCTTTATAGCAGCTCCACATAATGCGTAACTAGTCCAGACCCACTATATCCAACAAGCAGGTTTGCAAATCTTATTTAGAAATTATATCAAACTTCATAATTCCTGATATTTCGTAACATATTTCGTATTACAATCAACTAAAGCAAAGTAATGCAACCAGATGATCTTAGTTGCAAAACAAGTTTACAAATCATTTTAAAAATGTTCTAAACTACGACGCCATATCAACAAGCACTTCATACTTAGAAAAACCTCTTTCGCAACTAAAAGTAAATAAAAGCAAATCAATGCAACCAAATGATCTTAGTTGCAAAACAAGTGTATAAATCGTTTTAAGAAAACCCATAACTCTGATGCCATAGCAATTCGAGCCACTTTATACTTAGTAACCTTTCTCGTAACTCAAAATAAATAAAAGCAAAGAAACACAATTATATGATACTAGCTTATAACCCGTGCGATGCACGGATTACTTTTGAAATGTAATAAATTTTATTTTATGTTACAATTATATTTTTATAAAATCATTACTTACAATATTTAATTTTAATTTTAATTATTTAATATAAATTTAATTAATGATAAGCATGATTTAAAAATTATATTATAAAATTTTAAAATAAATATGTCGTTGATAGAATCGAACCTTGAACTTTTAGTAAATTAATTTAATCATATAATATATCTAATCATTAGATCTAACGGTTTTGATTTTTTACTAAAAATCTAACGGTCATTATTCGCAGTATACGTATTTCTATTATATTTTGTTAGTTATTAGAAGATATGGTGTGATATTTTTGGGTATGTATTAATTATTGCAAGATTATGTTTTAAATTAAAAGTTAACGTGTTTAAATTAGAAAAAAATATTATTGATTGGAAGATATAAATATAATAAAATTTTATTATGTTATAAAAAAAATTATTGATATGGGGTTTCTTTTATTATGTTATAAATTTTATTTAATATTACAATTAAGTTTTTATATAATTATTATTTTAATAATTTTTTAATTATAAATTAATATAATTTAATATACTCATGTTTACGAATTATACTAATGTTTTCTTATTATAAATATTGTATATGGATTTTTAATATATTTTATTAATAATTGAAAAATACGGTGTGATAAGATTAGTTTTAAATCGAAAAGGTAACGTGTTTTAATTTGAAAGGAAATATTAATGATAGAAATATATGATACGATTGATGTTTAAAAGGTAATATCTTCAACGAAAAGTAAATGTGAAAAAGGAAATCGACTAATTACCATTAATTATATTATGTTATTATTTATTTTAAATCAAAAAGGTAACGTATTTTAATTCGAAAGAAAATATTAATGATAGGAAGATATGATACGATTGATATTTTTAGGTGTTTTATAAAATGTAATATCTTCAACTAAAAATAAATATGAAAAAGGCAATCGACTAATTGCCATTAATTATATTGTGCTATTATTTATTTTAGGTGTTTTAGTATTATGGATATCATATATATTTTCTTTATAATTAAGGTTAAATAAGTAAGTTCATGAAGTACCAAAAAACATGTACCAAAACTTTTAATGTTTCAGCTATTATATAATAGTATAGATTATTGATATAATAGTATAGATTATTGATATGGCATTTCTTTTATTATGTTATAAATTTTATTTAATATTACAATTATGTTGTTATATACAGTTAAACCTCGATAAATGAATACGCTCGGGACCGGAAAATTTTATTCATTAATCAAGATTATTCATTTATCGAGGTAAAATATATATATATTGTCTCTATTATGTCGGGACCGGAAAAAATTATTCATTTGATGAGGTTATTCATTTATCGAATATTCATTTATCGAGGTTTTACGGTAATCATTATTTTTAATAATTTTTTAATTTTAAGTTAATATAATTTAGTATACTCATTTTACGAATTATACTAATGTTTCCTTATTATAAATATCGTATATAGATTTTTAATATATTTTATTAATAATTGAAAAATATGGTGTGATAAGATTAGTTTTAAATAAAAAACGTAACGTGTTTTAATTCGAAAGAAAATATTAATGATAGAAAGATTCGATACGATTGATGTTTGAAGGTGTTTATAAAAGGTAACATCTTCAACTAAAAGTAAATGTAAAAATGGCAATCGACTAATTACCATTAATTATATTATGTTGTTATTTATTTTAAAACAAAAAGGTAATGTGTTTTAATTCGAAAGGAAATATTAATGATAAGCAGATATGATGCAATTGATATTTTTAGGTTCTAATGTTTCCTAATTATAAATAACGTATACAAATTTTTAATATATTTTTAATAATTGAAAAATATGGTGTGATATTCTCGGGTATATATTAATGATTGTGAGATTAGTTTTAAATCAAAAGGGTAATGTATTTTAATTCAAAAGTAAATATTAATGATTGGAAGATAAGATATGATTCATGTTTTTTTTTTTGCAAAAAAACACGATTCATGTGTTTAATTGTTTATAAAAGATAATATCTTCAACTAAAAGTAAATGTGAAAAAGACAATCGACTAATTACCATTAATTATATTATGTTATTATTTATTTAAGATACGATTCATGTTTTTAAGTGTTTATAAAAGGTAACATTTTCAACTAAAAGTAAATGTAAAAAAGACAATCGACTAATTACCATTAATTATATTATGTTATTATTTATTTTAGGTATTTTAATAGTATTTTTCTGTTTAATGAAGGGTAAATAAGTAAATTCACGAAGTACCAAAAAACAGGTACCAAAACTTTTATTGTTTCGGCTATTATATAATAGTAATTATATTATGTTATAATTTATTTAAGATACAATTTATGTTTTTAAGTGTTTATAAAAGGTAATATCTTCAACTAAAAGTAAATGTGAAAAAGACAATCGACTAATTACCATTAATTATATTATGCTATTATTTATTTTAGGTATTTTAATAGTATAGAAATCGAATATATTTTTCTGTTTAATGAAGGGTAAATAAGTAAATTCACGAAGTACCAAAAAACAGGTATCAAAACTTTTAATGTTTCGGATATTATATAATAGTATAGAAAATCAAAAAGGTAACGTATTTTAATTCGAAAGAAATATTAATGATAGAAAGATATGATACGATTGATGTTTTTAGGTACTTATAAAAGGTAATATCTTCAACTAAAGGTAAATGTGAAAAAGGCAATCGACTAATTACCATTAATTATATTAAGTTATTATTTATTTTAAAACAAAATGGTAATGTGTTTAATTCGAAAGGAAATATTAATGATAAGAAGATATGATACGATTGATGTTTTTAGGTTTTAATGTTTCCTTAGTATAAACAACATATACAGATTTTTAATATATTTTATTGATAATTGAAAAATATGGTGTGATATTTTCGGGTATATATTAATAATTGTAAGGTTAGTTTTAAATTAAAAAGGTAACGTATTTTAATTCGAAAGGAAATATTAATGATTGAAAGATAAGATACGATTCATGTTTTCTTTTTTACAAAAAGATACGATTCATGTTTTTAAGTGTTTATAAAAGGTAATATCTTCAACTAAAAGTAAATGTGAAAAAGACAATCGACTAATTGCCATTAATTATATTATGTTATTATTTATTTAAGATACGATTCATGTTTTTAAGTGTTTATAAAAGGTAATATCTTCAACTAAAAGTAAATGTGAAAAAGACAATCAACTAATTACCATTAATTATATTATGTTATTATTTATTTTAGGTATTTTAATAGTATAGATATCGAATATATTTATCTATTTAATGAAGGGTAAATAAGTAAATTCACGAATTACCAAAAAACCGGTACTAAAAAATAGGTACCAAAAATTTTAATGTTTCGGCTATTATATTATAGTAATTATATTATGTTATTATTTATTTAAGATACGATTCATGTTTTTAAGTGTTTATAAAAGGTAATATTTTCAACTAAAAGTAAATGTGAAAAAGATAATCGACTAATTACCATTAATTATATTATGTTATCATTTATTTTAGGTATTTTAATAGTATAGATATCGAATATATTTTTCTGTTTAATGAAGGGTAAATAAGTAGAATCACGAATTACCAAAAAACAGGTACCAAAACTTGTAATGTTTCGGCTACTATATAATAGTATAGATTAATTGCACGACAAGTGATCTATAGTCTTTAGGACATTCAAAAGAATAGTGCGATAACATAACAACTCAAGGCAATTTATGATTTATAATCTTATTCGTAATTAATAATAAATCAATGCAACCACATGATCTAAGTTCCAAAATTAATCTATAGAACATTCAAAAAATATCAAGTGAGATAGACTTGAAATTTAAACCAATTTATACTTAGTAACTCTTTCGCAACCAAAAGCAATTTGAAAAAAGTAAAGAATCGCAAGGTATAATTTGTAAATATAGTCTGCATAACATTCAAAAAAAATTAAAATTGTGATTAATTTACATTACAACTTTGTAACATCTTTCGCAACCAAATTAGCACAATATGACCACTCAAACAATTCAACAAACAATTGAAGTGCGTAATAGATATTTTCCATTTGGAAGATTCGAGTTACTAATTGCAATATACCTTTTGCATGATCCGAAGACCATTAGGACGATCAATTAACAAGTTTTTGGTATTTGAAAATGCCAATTTGGATGAATAGATGAAGAAACACGAACCAGCATAACGCCTTACGAATATGCAACCAATGATAATCAACACATATCAATATAAAACAAATCTAAATAATCGTTGTTGACTTTTCATTCAAACAATTTAACACAGACATAAACATATGAAACAAATCAAATCTCTAAAAACTATGTCCGATTAAACTCACCATCGTCTTCTGATTAAGCTTCGATGACAACTTGTTGTTGCCACTTCGATGAAACTCACCACCGCCGTCCGATTGAGAAACTGCCCCTGCGGGGCCAAATAATTAAAGGAGAAAAACTAAGCTTGAAGCTGCGTGTGGTTGAGGAGTGAAACAGAGACAGCCGGGGGGGGGTTCCTTATAACGAAAAAACGTATTTTTAAAAATAAATGAAAGTATGGGTCGTAGCGCCTGAATTTTAGAAAGTTGGGACTGTATTTTTGAAAGCCCAAAAAGATGGGTAGTTTTAAAACAAGACTTTTTTAAAAATCTAAATTGAGTTCCCATGAATTTCTAAAATCCAAAAAAATCCTTTAAATTTCAATTGAATACACTCCCAAAGTTCGGCCACAACTCTGTATTTTACTCTTGTTTATTTTTTTTTAATAATTAGGCCTTATAAACGAATGTTAGTTCTAATTAATTTATATTATTCATATTAGTTGTTTTGGTAAAAGTTTTAATCTTTATCGTCAATGTATATATAAATTAATATTTTATAACTTAAATTTACGTAGAAGTTATTTTGCAATAATATGTAATCATTATCTTCATATTTGTATGATTGGGTCGTTGGAAATAATTATTAAAAATTATTATATTCACACTAATCAAAGGAATTTATATTAATTTTTGGAAACTTCATGCACAAAAATATATAATTAGAATTTGATTAGTTGATATGCTACTTATATATATATATATATATATATATATATATATATATATATATATATATATATATATATATATATATATATATATATATTACATTTATGGTGATCAAGTTTCAATAAAATCATAATTATAATTTCTTTTTTACTAGTTGAATTATTTTATAGCGAGGTAGAATTTAAAGATTTTTGGTGAAGAAATGGGAGGAAAAGAGGAGAGAATAGAGGAAAAATAGTTCACTCACAATATTAAACAAAATTATTGTTTTATTATTTTTATTGCTCGGAAAAGATTAAGAAATATTACTCCTCATCAACATTACGTTACATATGTACCACTCTAGAAAATTTTATTCACTAATCGTCTTTTTTAGAAACTATAAATTCACCATCATATTACTTCTCTTCAATATTATGTTATATATGCAGCACTCTAGAAGGTTTTATTTACTAATCGTTTTTTTAGAAACTATAATTTCACCATCATTTTTCAAGTTTAACACATCAAAAATTTAGCTCACCAACAACATAATTTGACACCGACATTTGTTTTTAGTAGAATCAAAAAACAAAATATTTAATTAACATTCAAGTGTATAGTAATATTTAAAATAATACTTACAATCTTGATAGCTAAAAGAGGTTTATCAAATATATCATAGTTAACGTATGGTAAATTAAAGAGTAGATTAAAAATTTATGATCTAGATTTCTCTCTTTCCGTGATACTCTTTAGTAAAATTTAGTGCTATATGCGTTATAACTTAATACAATACAATTATTTATAATGAGATTTTAATTTTAGTAACATAAATTCGATTTAAATATAAAATATCAGATGGGATTTTGTAGAAATATCCAAAGATGATTTTCTTACAAAATGCATATGTTAATTAATGAGTGAAGAGAAATCGGATATTTAAAATCTCTTAAAAGTATTTTAACAGATTTAGCAAAATATGTAACAGATTTTTCAATGGTCAAAATACCTAAAATATATATCAAAGAAAATTAAAAAAATGCTCATATAAGATATCCAAATCAATGTATTACATCTTTTTGAATGTAATGCATTGAAATTTCATCTATTTAAAGGTAGGTGCTCTTCCAATCAAAGTCCCATTAAAATTTTTTACACTTTATTATTACAAAAAAATATTCTCTCTTTCAAATCATGTCAAGCTCTTTTTCATCTCAAAACAATCAAAATTCAAATACTAAAGCATAAATGAGAGCACATGTAATAATTTATTGGTCTAGATTTTGTTTCTTGATATTCTCCACCCCGATGATCCTAGTGGACATCAATACGCTCACAAATATAAGTGCGATGCTGAAAAGAAAATGTTAGAGTCCACTCAGAATCTGTCATCTTTTGGGGACAATCTTGGAATCATCTTCCTCTTCTTCCTCATCAACGAAGTGGCTGGAATAGTTTCCCGCGATGTTGAAAAGGAGAAGAATGGAGGAACATGTTAATCCAAAGATATTTTCAAAATAATGTACCGACCAATTGACCAAATTTTCAATATTTCGTTTTGAATAGTGAAACAAAGACAACATCAAATATAGCGATAATTTGTTATATACTTTATTTTTAGAAAAATAATCTGATAATTTATGTATCTATCTAATACATCAGAGTATAATATGTGAAAAGAAAAAAATTAATATCATGAAATCTCATGAAGAATAAATCAATGAAAATCAAATAGGATGTTACAAAAGAAATTACTCTTTCAATACAAAATTGTTGTTTAACAAATTAATAAATGTAACATTTATGGTTGTGTGATAATTTGTAGTCTTATCATTTTTGAGTTAAAAAGTAATTGCATAAGAATATGTTTAAAATGTCACTCTTATAAACTTTTTCTTGCGTTTTGACTAAAACTTATGTCTTATGTACTACGATATGTAAATTAAAATTAGGAGTGATATGGGCTAAAAATAAGCCCTAAAGACAGAATTAATGATGCATTAATTAAACCTAGCCTGGTCCAAATACGAGGCCCATTAATGAGGTCCAAAACCCTGATAAAAATATTAATTTTGTAATTAATATTGAGGGCTAATTAACAGCTTGGAAATAAAAGTCAAATATGGATATAACTTCTACAAGAAGTAGCCTCCAAGGCTCCTAATCATACATGGAAACTGATTTCTATAAGGAAGGATCTAGAATCCTCTCTAAGGAGGTGACTTGTCCACCAAGTCTCCTAGACCTACTCTAATTCCATGGCCTTCAACGCCTATATAAAGGGCCTGACCCCTCATTCTCAGAACAACGTTTTTTGGGCAGAGCTCAATACGTCACCCTCAGCGTTTTAGGCTTAATTCTCGACTAAGCACATACAAGCCACTACGTCCTTGGTGTGCCCCTGCCGCTATAGCCCCCGAGGGCATCACCAAGAACTACGTTTTGGCTTGATTCTTGATATTCATCAAGGTACGTAGGCATCTTGTTAGGACCGAGTTAGTCCCCGACAGCAAGAGCAGCCATCATTAAAGCTCGAAGCTCTCTCCCTAACCCTAGAAATAAATACGCAATAAATACACCCTACTTTTTATTCCATAACATTTGGCGCCGTCTATGGGAAGACAACATCAACCAAGATGAACACACGAAGAACACCGGGGACTACGAACAACACCACTAGCACTTCTGTACCCGTGACTACGGAACAAGGGTCTGTACCCCCTTAAATGAGTACCCAGATTTCGGGTTCTCTACCCCAAGGACGAATCTCCAAATTACTGAAACTCATGTCGAGGGATCGCAGCCCATAGGGATGAATCCCCAAGGCCAGGAGATGAATCCCCTTCAAATGTTTGTTTCCCTTCTAGGATACGACCTACCCCATAGAGCACAAATCTCCACCACCGTGATTCTCGCAAGCACGAATATAGCCTGCGAGCTACCCGTCTATCCCTCAAACGTAGGAGGCGTTGGAGAAAGTGGCCATGCACATCGAATGCACAAGCTATATAAACCCCCATACATCACAGGCCTAGATCTTGTCTATGAAGGAGGTACCAAGATTATTCTGGACCCTATACCAAGGATTCATCATCTAAGGATAAGCGACATCGAGCCCCGAGGAGGAGGCGTGCAGAAAAGTAACCCACCGCTGGACGTGACTGGGGAACTGCGGGCAGAGTACCAAGAATGACACAAGAGAGGATTAAGGTTCATGAAACCGAGATCCAAAGGCTGAAACAAGATTTGGAGAAGGAACAACAGAGGAAAAAGTTTCCCTCCTACTTCAAGGATCAGAGAAATCCCCATTGTTGATTCGGAGAAGCCTTCAAGGAGGCATAGAAGGACTGAGGTCCCAAGGACAGAGATCCCAAGGTCCGAGCCCAATGATTTAATGTGACCAGGAGGTTTAGGATGATCCTACCCTTCCTATTATTGAAAAAGTGAAGAGTGCCCACCCATAACACTATTCAAGGGTTGAACCCTCTAGGAACAGGAATTTAAACGAGACTTTAAGGAACTGAAAAAGAAATATTCTAAACTCTTAAAGGACGGATCCCCAATCCTAGGCAAGATTTTGCCCATAATCGCTTATAGATTAGCATGAACTCTACTATGGTGTTTTCATCACTAACAACTCAAAAACCAAGTTATGGACTCCTACTCCCAACAAGGGGGTGATTCACACCATATTTGAGGCTTGGAACCTCCACATGTAGCAAGAGGGAGAAATATTGATTGTGCACTAAAGATGATGAAGGAGCAAATGGGATGATGATCCATTCCCCCTGACTTCCATTCAGGGAATGATACCCCCAAATATGCGTCTCTAAGGGATGATCCCGAAGGGGAGACCCAAAATTCACTAAACTGAATCTCCGAGGAAGCCTTAAAGGTTCCAAACTTGAATAATAGAGCGATTATGATATCCTTGTCACAAGGAGCCATAGATGCCTTTTTCAAGATGTCATTGGCCAAACACCCTCCAGAGAACATGGCTGAAATCCAAAAGAGAGCTGATAAATGCATATTTTTGCATATTTTTATTACCTATTTATTGCTTGAAATCTTATTTTAATAAATTATTTTGTTGCATTTCAGGAAATTCGAGGAAAATAAAGAAATGACAAAATAAAGAAATAAAGTGCAAGGGAAGGAAAAAGAGGAAGAAAAATGACTAAATGAAAGAAGGAAAATATTTTATCCCAATAAGTTTTTCCTTGCAAAGTTTTAACGAGGCAATCAATCTTTGAAATAACTCGCATTTGACAATTAAGGGGGAGTGTTGTAATAAGTATTTGATTGTCAAAGATTTATAGCTTTTTCAAAGTCATAAAGTGCTGGCAGGAAAAAAATGCAGATTGATAAATTGTCAATGGAGTGAAGCAGCCTTTGTTTACAATGATAATATGGCTGGCCTATAAAGAGGAGAGATAGACACAAACAAGCGAAGCATCTTTTGCAATTCACTTAGCCATCACCTTTTTTCATCACTTTTAAAAAACTTTTGCATTACCTTTATTTCACTTTCTGTATTTTGCCGATTCTTGTTATTCCTTTCAGTCACATCTCAGTGTAATTTAGTTACCCTAAATTTTGTAGCCTCCATCTTGTAAACACTTTCATTTTATTAATGCAAATTTTCATTCCCTTGTTATTTTATTGTCTTGCTTTTTCGTTATTTTCGTAAATCCGATTAGTGGACAAAGTAGCGAAATGCTAACCACTTGGGGTTGGAAGTAACGATTTAACTCGTTTAATTTGGTTTGCATCTTATCATCGGCTTTAGTTTCCTTTTACTTTACACTTTACATGATTCATAGATAGCTTTTCTTTGTAATTTTCTTTTTGTCATTCATGCTTACTGCACTCGTTTCGATTTAATCATTCTCCTAAAATTGGTTCCATGTTCATTTTTTAACTTGTTATTGGTGTTACTTATTCTACATTAATGTTAAGATATTTAGCATTTAATTGTTTTATGTTTGGTCCGAGTTTTACTATCTGCAATTTTAAGTTTTGTTGTACATTCATTTCACTTATTTATGTTACATTAATTTGTTTTATCATTTAGTTAAATTTACATGTGCGATTGATTTTAAATCATGTTGCGTCATTAGTATAAGTCATTAGATAAATTTAATCACTGTGACATTAATTGCTTTAATTAAACTTTTAGTTATAACTAGCTTTTAATGTTTTGTTTTGATTTCTGCTTTTGATGGACTATTTTCAAATAGGCCCAAACTTAAATTCTAGTCCATGTTTTACATTCCTGGCCCGCTCATATTTTCATGTCCATTCTCTCTTTTTGGCCCATTTCTTTGTTTTAAGCACCCGTAGCATTAGTTTGTTTTAAAGTCATTTTGCATTTCATCCCATTTATTTATTAATTATGTTAGTAGTTGGTTTCTTTACTAAGTTTAGATTGTTAATAAATTTGTTGCTTCATAGATAGTAGTAGTTCTTTATGACTGGTTAAATAATTTTAGTTTTGGTTTAAATTATTGTTAATTAGATTAATCAAATCTCCTCCAAATTAAATTGTCTAGTTCGCCTAAATTAAATAATTAAGGTTTTCGAAAATAATAAGTCTCTGTGGATCGAATCATAAATATTAAAACGATGATCGTGCGCTTGCGATATTTAAATGTTTATTTTTTAACACATCAAGGGCTACAAAGTACATAAAAGTTGATGAAAGCATGCAGTAAGGAGAAGCCACGGTTGGCGGTAGTGGTAACAACATGAACATCGATAATGCTAGAAAGTAAAAGACGGAGCAAAAGTATGATGCCTAGGACAAGTATCCTCGTACGGCCAGAGACTCCGATTATGCTCCTAAGAGGAACAACCAGGGATCGAGGTTCGCTGAGTATGTAAGGTTGAATACGCCCTGAAGTCGAATCCTGATGGACATTGAGAAGGAGCAGAATCTCCGATGGCCGAAGCCGTTAAGGGATGGTCCCGAAAAAAGAAAGAAGAATAAGTATTACGGATTCCACAAAGATGTGACTAATGACATTGGCGATTATAGGCTGCTCAAACATTAAATTGAGTACCTGGTTCAAAGAGAGAAACTGAGCAAGTTCTACAAAGATGGAAATTAAAATAACCCTAGACGGGATTATAATAGAAGCGATGATGACTATGATCACAATCCACAGGCTTGAAGGCCAGTAGTTGACATGATCCCCGGAGGACCGACAATGGCTGGGACAACAAGGAAATCTCAGAAAGCATATGCCTGTAAGGTGATGCATATTGTTGGAAATGCACCTAGGTATGGAAGAACTGAGGTAGCAATCACGTTTGATAATTCAGACCTCAAAGGGGTGAAGTTTCCTACTGACGACCAGTTGGTCATTACTCCCGTAATAGGGAATTCTGATGTAAAGCGAGTCTTGATAGACAATGGAGCTTCTGTTGACATCCTCTTCCATGATGCATTTCTGAAGATGGGATACACCGAGTCCCAACTTACCCCCTTCTAACATGCCCATATACGGGTACATTGAAGTTGAGTCTAAGGTTGAAGAAACAATCTAGTTACCCATGACTATTGGGCAAGAGCCAAGATGGGCCATACAAATGTTGAATTTCCTAGTCATCGTCATCCTTGGAAGGATAGGACTCCCCGTTTTTAAGGCTGTAGCCTCAACTTACCACCTGAAGGTGAAGTTCCCAACTAGGAATGAAGTCGGAGAAGAAAAGGGTGATCAAAAGATGGCAAGGAGTTGCTATGTAGCCGCGTTACGGCCTGATGGAGGTGGGGGGCAGGTCCTCCCAATTGAAGATATGGACGTTTGTGAGGATAATGAAAGTTCTTGGGTCTTATCCTTTCAAAATGAGGAATCGAAGCTAACCCCGACAAGATGATAGCAATCCTGGATATGGAGCCACCGCGCACCATAAAGGACATTCAGAAGCTGACTGAGAGAATCGTAGCCTTAGGCAAAATCGTCTCCAAGTCGGGTGCCTTCCATTCTTCAAAACATTGAAGAAAGCCCGGAAGAAACCTTGTTCTTATAACTATCGGTCTTCGAACAAGTAGTGAGTGCCGTTTTGATCAAGGAAGAACGAAAGATTCAAAAACATGTCTACTACGTGAGCAAAGTATTGCATGATGCAGAGTTAAACTACTCCACCGTTGAAAATTTTGTTGACAGCCTTGAGGAAGTTAAAACAATACTTCCGGGTACACAAGATTGAAGTCCTGACGGACCAGCCAGTGAGGAACGTACTTGTTATTCCCAGATTACACACTTGTATAATTGTAGAAGGGGGGGTTGAATACAATTCTTGATATTTATAAATTTATGATAAGAACTCCAGAAATCTATACTTAGATAATTGCTGTAAAAAGATTAATGCACAAACACATAAAAATTAGGTGGTTAAATGCACCACCTGAAGCTTTTATTCGAAGAAAACTCTGTGATACAAATGTACACAGCTTCTGTTTTACAACTCTTTGCTTTCTAAGGATATTCAATTAAAATTTAAGCAAATGTATCTGTTTTCTTAGCTTCTAAAAGAGCTGCTACACTTGGTTATAAATCCCAAGTGCTACAGGAATAAGATAATATTAATCTAATTCAAGTTGACTTGCTACTCCACTCCAAATAAACATGTAGCCGAAAGGTTGTCCTTGTGAACAGACATGTCTCCTGCACCTTTCTTGTATTCATAGTGTAAACGGAATGCTTCTTTCTTCTATGTTTCCAAAGTATGGCTGCCATACTGCTTTTTGTATCTACTATCAACCCATGTGATCTGTCAGTCAAACCTGTCCTTATCAACTGCTAATCCCCAGCTTAGCATAGAAGTAAGTGTCAATGATTATTCGTTGACATTGTACACTGACATCCGTTGATGATATATTGAGCTATATCCGTTGATATTGAGATTTGAGCTGTATCCGTTGATAGAGTGGATTTAAGTTGTATCCGTTGGTAGAGTTCTGTCTTCATCCGTTGATACACTTTCACTTAGACAGAATTACATAGCATAGCTTATTTACAATTGGCTACCCTATTCTGCCTATCCATTGATGGTCAACATGACTGTGGATAAAAACATTATCAACTGATAACATAGAGATACTGCAGTATGCTACAAAACCTCATCCGTTGATGAGCTACCTGTCAACGGATAGAGTTATAAATCCTCATCCGTTGACAGCTACAAAACCTTATACAATTTGATTGATTGTGAAGTTATCATCAAGTACAACATATTCCTAACAATCCCCCCCAATTTATACTTGATGGCAATAAAGCATAAATTCAGGACCTTAATGATAACAAAACATTCCTAAAGATATATATAGAACAATGCAAAAATTGTATTAAGCTACAAAAATTAAAAACTGAAAGTTTGAGAAATTTACAGAGAAGTGCTCCTCTAGACTGAGCAGATTAAAACTGTTTCTTCTCTCTTGTTGGCATCACCCTTGATTTTCCTTCTTTGGCAGAGTTGGACTCAATCTGCATTTGGAGTTGCCTATAGAAGGCATCTTCTTCATCAACTTTTGGATTTAGCTTTTGTTGTAACCATCTCAGGTATTGAGAACTAGCCTTTGATAGTTGCTCTTCTAACTTGAAGAATCTCTTGTTACCATCTTCATCCCTGAACTCCATCATCCAGAAGGGTTGAAGGTGGATTTTCTGTCCATTGTATGGGATCTTCATCTTCCATGGTAGACTTGATGGTGAACATTCTCTCCTTATCTATTCTATTCTGTCCAGTATCTCCCCTTTTGCTATCTTGGAGAACCCTGTGTATCTCTTGATTGCAGAGAACACTTTGGTTAAGGTCAGATAATTTTCTCCAAGAACCCTCTGTAGTGGCCATGTCCTTTCCTTTCCTCCCTTGTATACAAAGACCAATCTCTCAGGCAAATATTTATATTTGTCAATTCCTCTTACTTATGACAATTCATCCAGATACAGATTCATGCCAGAGTATTCTTCAATATCTGCCTGATAGATAAAATCATCCTTGTTTTTCAAGATTGGCTGCTTGACAATAGCAAGCACCCTAGCAACTTGAATTGGTTCCTTTGAAGGTTGCTTCCTTGGTATCCTTTCCTTCTGTTTAGGCTTTTGTTGAGGCTTTAGCAAGAATGAAGGAACCTCAATGGAGTCAAGATTCATTGGTTCCTCTTTAGGTATTATAGGGTCACCATGGAAATTCACAGCTGGGTTGAATACTTGTGTAGAAATAGGTTGTGATGAGCCAACTGTTTCCTTTCTTTCAATTTCTGGAGAGACAGGCCTCTTTGCCTTTGTTTTCACTCTCCTTTTAGGTTTGGATTTGGGGACTTCCTCAGGTTCCCTCATTTCATCCTCTACCTCATCCATTAACTCCTGAGCCAGCCTAGCTTGCTTCTCATCTGAGTTTTCATATTGATTTTCTTCACTTGGATGAGCTTCCCTTAGAAGTTTGGAGGTCTCCTCTCTTTTTGCTTCAACAAATCTAGGATGGCTGTTGGATATATTTAACACTTTTCCATTCCTTATTATTACAGCCATCCAATCTCTTACACTCTTATTTGTCTTTTCCTTGAACTCTCTGATTGTCTTTCCCATCAGCTTCTCATCATCATCCTTGGGAAATGGAAA
The DNA here is from genome assembly GCA_036435485.1 of Saposhnikovia divaricata. Classification (NCBI taxonomy): domain Eukaryota; kingdom Viridiplantae; phylum Streptophyta; class Magnoliopsida; order Apiales; family Apiaceae; genus Saposhnikovia; species Saposhnikovia divaricata. Next base: position 47,911,470 of record CM071595.1, on the reverse strand, counting down.
GTCCAATTGTAACTTGTTCTTCCCATTTGCCTTTGGTGGAGAGTAGGCTCTGGTTCTTATGTATGGTTCAAATTCTTTGACATATGATGGTTCAACATCATAGAATGTAGGAGACACAATTTTTGGAGTGAGCACCTTCAGAATTGTAGTTGATATTGTTGGAGCAGAAGACTGAGTAGAGAACAGAGTTGATACAATTGATTCATTGATCACCCTTTCTATTCTCATCATTCTTTCATTTGCCTCCTTGTTGATCTTCTCTAATTCTTTAATTCTGGCTTACCTCTCACCATCTGAGATTTTTGATAAGTCAGGAATCACAAGAAAAACCTTTTTTTTCTTCACAGAGGAAGCCTCTATAGTAAACTCTGTTGGATTCACCACTATAATTGGCTGTTGCTCCCCCTCAATTTGTGCTATCTTACTACTGGAAGCTTGAATCGACTAGAAGTAGCCGCAACCTCTTCTACCTTTTTCTTCCCCTTTTTGTTAGCATCAAGGGCTGGAGGTGAGGCTGCAAGTAGCCTTTCCAGTAGCTCAGTCTGTTTGGCTTGGTTGGCAATGAGTGTCTGCATTTGAGATTCCATACTATCCACTCTGGAGGAAAGATACTGAACAGATTTGGCCAGGCTATCTTCTTTTAAAAGTTTGCTAGTCAGCATTTTCTGAGTGGTAGTAGGGGCTAGTGCCTGAATCCTGGCATCTAGTTCCACTTTCATTTCTCTGATTGCAGTTTGGACCTCCTCCTGTTGTGTTCTTTGAATAACCATGTGCATCTTGTGAAGTTTCAGGGAGTCCATTATTTGCTGAAGGACAGCCTTCCTCTGTGGATCTGCATTTTGGTGCTCAGCCCTAGCAGATTGATATTGCTTCATAATCTCCACATTGAAGTCACCAGCCACAGTGGCAGTAGAAAATAGCCAGTCTGGAGTATCCTCCACATTGACTTCTACATCACTGGATGTGCTATCACTGTCATCATTGTCAAACTCTTCAATTACAGCTTCTGAAGGCAGAGTTGTCAAAGCTTCCTTTGCTCTTTGAAGAGATTGTGAGGTGTGCACTAGGTGCATTGCCTCCTCTGCCTCCACATTGCCCTGTTGTGCCATGACTTGATAGGCAGAAATAGGATGAGTAAAGGTTTCAGGATCCAAAGAGATGGAGTCAATGACTGACTGATATTCTTGTTGAAATTCCATCTCTTTAGAACTTCATTAACCTCCATTAACTCACTTGCAATGGATGGATCTTCCTGCCTTATTTCTCCTGTAGTCCCTTCTCTCCACTCATCTCTCTTTTCTTGCATCAGGGGCTCCCCCTGGCTCACACCTCTCACACCCTCACCTTCACCTACTAAGGTGGAACTCTCTTGCTCTCCTTTTGCTTGACCTGAAGAAATGGCCAGCCTCTCATTATTTGCCTCTCCTTTTGCCTGCTCACAAGGCAACCTCTCACTCCCTTCCCTCAATCCTAAAAGTGTTTCAACTACTGAGAACTCCTCCACACTTGACAGAGGAATGTCAGATATAGCAATGGTAGAGTGAGTTATCAACGGATAATGGATATCCGTTGATGGAGTAGTTATAGCTGTCAATGGATGGCTAGACATAGGCGCATCCGTTGATGGAGAAACACTTGTCAACGGATGAAGGATATCCGTTGATGAAGGAATGATAGTATCCGTTGAAGTGAAAACCAACACTGAATCTGTGGAGATTGATTTTAAAGATGAGGCCACAGATGTTGTTGTGAATTCAGGAATGGAAGATTGATGGCCCAACAAATCATCTAAAAGATGATGACCACCAATTGCAGAGTGGGGCTTCTCCAAGAATCTTAAAGATGGAGAATCAGGAATTGATGTAGATATCATATCCACATCAGAGATGGAGTTGGTGATGGTGGATTGTAATGTGTATCGATTTGAAGATTAAGATCAAGGGGCTGTGACTCCACATTTATTGAAGTCACATCAAACTGAATTTGAGAAGGTACAGTTTGCTGTACTGTGTGTGCACCCTGTGATTCCCCTATGGTTTTAGATTTTACTCTTCTTTCATAGGTTTTTGAGAGAGGGCTAGTGTCCCTTACCCTTTTATGCAGAGTTGTTGTGGAACTAGTAATCACACCCTGTTGAGAGGATGCAACTTGGGCTTGGCTATTTGGTGCACTTTCCTCACCTGCCTTATTCTTAGGGCTTGCACCCTGTCCCTTACCACTCACTACCTCCTTCACACTCCCCTTAAGAGTTGTGGTAGTTTTTGCAACAGATGCTTTTTGAGAAGCACCTGAGGTTTGTCTCTTAGATTTTGGTTTGGAAACTTTTGTTTTAGTCACTTGGGTAGGAGCCTGTTTGGTCACTACTACAGACTCCATTGTGACTGTGGAAGGCAAAGAAATTTGGGGGTTAGAGATAGGAGTTTCAAGGTTAGAAATAGTTACCTGAGCAATTGGTGGATATACCAATTGTACTCCTGCATTGGAGTTCATTCGAATTAAATCACTTAAGACTCTCTTCTCCTGAACAAAACATGTGAACTTGCTATTCGGGTTAGCAATGGATAGCTCATTCTCAGATACATGCAGTGCTAAGAGCATCAAAAATCTAGCAAAATAGATATTCTTGCTCCTAGTTTCCTTTTTACCTAATTTTGCTGCTATCTCATACATGACTAGTGTGCCAAAGTTATAGAATTTATCAGTCAGAAGCATACATAACATAACTAGCATGGAATGGGTAACATCATCAAAATTACTAATTTTGCCTGAAAAAGTTTTAATGAAGGTATCACAAAAATAACTCCATTCTTTAACCATCCCTTTCCTAACAATTTTCCCTAAATTATCAGTACTAAAGGCATAATTTATGGAATTAAGCATGACAACTATTTCAGCATCACTGGGTACTTTCACACAGTTATTCTCAGGCAATTTTAAACAAGCAGTTATCATATCAGAGTTAACTACATAGTTTTTACCCTTTAAGGAAAAAGCAATTGTACCGTCTGTGCCATTGAACTCAGCAGATGCCCACACCTCTTCAATTACCTCTTGGATTAGAGGAGTGGTGGCAGTCATAGCATACGAAAGTTTACAGTTCTTCACAAAATTCATTAAGGTGTGATATGCTTCTGGGGCATTCACTGTATCGACGTAGGCTGTGAAGTTGTTCTTCTCATAGGTGAACCCAGTGGAAGACATCATCTTAACAATAGGCGCCATTGAAGTGTTTGAACTTTTGTTGCAGAGAGTTTTTGTGAAGAAGATGCAGTTTACTTAAGAGAATCTTGAAAGTCGATAAAAGTGAGATGTGAGAGCACAAGACAGCCTTTTATACTTTTCAAGAATTGAAAATGAAATAATTAAAAGTAATTACCCATTGGTCAAAAGTAACTGTCAAATAATAAAAGAAAATAAATATAACCATTCCTATATAGATACACGTTTACCAACGGTTATATTTAAAAGAAAATATGTATATCAACGGATATGAAATGAACGGTTGAGAAACATTTTATCCGTCGATGACGTGGATAACTTGTTATCCGTTGATATACAAAAATCTAGGAATGTGTTAATGCTATCAACGGGTAAAAGGATATCCGTTGATAAGATAATTTTGCCTTGGACAAAATTTTTGAAGAAAATTTTTCTGAGAGTTTTTAATTCTCAAGAAAATCAAAACACATTTCTAGCTGCAACACAGTAAAATCAAATATCACTAGGAATTATGACAAGTACGTTAAGCATACCTAGTTCACCTACCAATCTTGTGAATGTGGATTCATCAAGAGGCTTGGTGAAGATATCTGCAAGCTGCATTTCACTTGGCACAAAGTGCATTTCTACTGTACCATTCATCACATGTTCTTTAATGAAGTGGTATTTGATGTCAATATGCTTGGTTCTCGAATGTTGCACTGGATTCCCTGTGATGGCAATAGCACTTGTGTTGTCACAAAAAATTGGAATCTTCTCAACTTTTTGACCATAGTCAATAAGTTGATTTCTCATCCATAGAATCTGTGCACAGCAACTTCCAGCAGCAATGTACTCAGCTTCAGCTGTAGAAGTGGAGACTGAGTTCTGTTTCTTACTGAACCATGAAACAAGCCTGTTTCCTAGAAATTGACAGGAACCTGTAGTACTTTTCCTATCAACTCTGCAACCTGCATAATCTGCATCTGAATAGCCAGTTAGATCAAAACCAGATTCTCTTGGGTACCAAATGCCAAGGTTTGGTGTTCCCTTGAGATACCTGAAAATTCTCTTAATAGCTATCAAGTGAGACTCTCTAGGGTCAGCTTGAAATCTAGCACAAAGACAAGTAAAAAACATTATATCAGGTCTACTAGCTGTTAGGTATAGAAGTGAACCTACCATGCCTCTATAGCTTGAGATGTCCACAGACTTTTCCTTAGTATTCAACTCAAGCTTAGTTGCAGTGGCCATATGTGTTTTTGCAGAGGTACAATCCATTAAGTCAAATTTCTTTAAAAGATCGTAAATATATTTTGTTTGACTTATGAAAATGCCCTCATTAACTTGCTTTACTTGTAGGCCAAGAAAGTAAGTTAATTCACCCATCATGCTCATTTCATACCTACTTTGCATAAGTTTGGCAAACCTTTTGCAAAGCTTCTCATCTGTAGACCCAAAAATAATATCATCTACATAGATTTGAACAAGTATTGAAGGGCCATTGATATTCCTATGAAATAAGGTTTTATCTACTGTACCTCTAGTGAAGTGATTCTCCAAAAGAAATTGAGATAAAGTGTCATACCAGGCTCTTGGTGCTTGCTTCAAACCATAAAGTGCTTTCATGAGAAGATATACATATTCTGGAAATTCTGGATCTTCAAAGCCAGGAGGTTGATGGACATAGACCTCTTTTTCCAGTTCCCCATTTAGAAAGGCACTTTTGACATTCATCTGATAGACCTTGAAATTGGCATGTGCTGCATAGGCTAGGAAGATTCTTATTGCCTCAAGTCTTACCACTGGAGCAAAAGTTTCATCAAAATCTATCCCTTCTTCTTGAGAATAGCCCTTTGCCACTAATCTAGCTTTATTCCTCACAATTATGCCATTTTCATCTGTCTTATTCTTGAGAACCCATTTAGTACCTATGACACTTCTATCATCAGGTTTGGGCACAAGCTTCCATACTTTATTTCTTTCAAATTGGTTTAGCTCTTCTTGCATTGCTAAGACCCAATCTGGATCTAGAAGGGCATCTTCCACTTTCTTAGGTTCCTCTTGAGACAGGAAGCTACTGTATAGACATTCTGCTTGAGTGGCCCTTCTAGTTTGGACTCTTGAATTTGATTCACCAATGATTAACTCAAATGGATGATCTCTAGTCCATTTTCTTGCAGGTGGAAGGTTTGATCTTGATGAGGTTGATTCATTTTCATGAGCATGATCATGTTGATTTAGCATTGAATTTTGACCCTGAGAAACTCCCCCTGAGTTTGTTGTCCTTGCTGAATTATGAAGTTGACTGTCAACGGATGCATCATTTTCCCTGTCGACGGATGCTTAAGAATCTCTGTCAACGGATGCATCTCTAATATTGTCAACGGATGCTCCAGAATGACTGTCAACGGATGCTTCATTTCCAGTGTAAGCATCACTTCTAGTTGGTACAACTCTTGGTGGATCTTTGTGGTCATGATCTTCATCTTCCTCATCATCATCATAGTACATTCTTCCTTCACCTTCATTCTCAAATTCCAACTTTTCATGGGAGCCTCCATCATTTAGACCTAGAATCTTTTGATCATCAAACACAACATGTACAGATTCCATAACAATGTTGGTTCTTAGATTGTAGACTTTGTAGGCTTTCCCTGCTGCATATCCAACAAAAATAGCTTCATCTGCCTTTGCTTCAAATTTGCCCAAGTTATCTCCATGATTCCTTAGCACAAAACACTTACATCCAAAGACATGAAGGAAAGCTAAAGTTGGTTTCTTGTTGGTTAACAACTGATAAGGAGTCATTCCTCTAGCTTGGTTGACTAAGGAAATATTCTGAGTAAAGCATGCAGTGTTGACAGCTTCAGCCCAGAAATATGTTGGTAACCTTGATTCACTTAACATTGTTCTAGCCGCTTCAATGATAGTTCTGTTTTTCCTTTCAACAACCCCATTTTGTTGAGGTGTTCTGGCAGCAGAAAACTCATGGACAATTCCATTTTCTTCACAGAAATTCTTCATTGTGGAATTCTTGAATTCAGTACCATTGTCACTCCTGATTCTTTGAACTCTGTCTTCAAAACCATTGTTTAGTATTCTGAGGTGATTGATGATGATTTCACTTGCACAATCCTTGGAGTGCAGGAAGAAGGTCCATGTAAACTTAGAAAAATCATCTATAATCACCAGACAGTATTTCTTCTTAGAAATAGACATGACATTTACTGGACCAAATAAGTCCATATGCAGCAATTGAAGAGGCTTAACAATGGATGACTCTGTCTTGCTCTTGAAGGATGATTTCTTTTGTTTCCCTAATTGGCAGGCATCACACAGTCCATCTCTGATAAATTCCAATTGAGGGATTCCTCTAGCAAGATCCTTTCTTACCAAATCATTCATAACTTTAAAATTCAAATGTGACAGCTTCTTATGCCATAGCCAACTCTCATCCTTACTTGCTTTGATGAAGAGACAAGTAATGGATTCTGAGCATGCTGAATTGAAGTCAGCTATGTAAACATTTCCTTTTCTAAAACCTGTCAATACCACATTGTTGTCTTCCTTGGCAGAAACAACACAGGCTTCTTTTGTGAACTTTACTTTATAGTCTTTGTCACAAATCTGACTGACACTCAACAAATTGTGCTTCAAACCTTCAACTAAAGCCACTTCTTCAATGATGACATTGTCTTTTGAAATCAGGCCATATCCCTTAGTATATCCTTTGTTGTCATCTCCAAAGGTAATTCTAGGGCCAGCTCCTTCCTTGAACTCTGTGAGCAGGGTTGAATCTCCTGTCATGTGCCTAGAGCATCCACTGTCTAGGTACCATAGATTCCTTCTGTTTCCTGCACACATTCCAAAAACAAATCAAGTTGATTTTGGTACCCAAGCTTCCTTGGGTCCTTTCTTGTTAGCCTTTGACTTTGCACTCTTAGCATTCTTCAACTTAGATGTAGATGCTTGAGTGATGGGGTTTGACAAATGCTTATTTGCATGAATATTTGATGCATGCATTTGTGGAAAATTGGCATACATATTATTCATGCTAGGAATGCTCCATGACATTTGTGGCATATTCACAGATTGAAAATAAGGATTAGACACATATGGCATGTTCACATATGGATTTGAAAAACTAGCATTTTGATACAAACCAGGCATTGCAGGTATACATGGTATTGTTTGAGGTACATGAACAGGAGCCTTGTTAACAATCTTGCAGTTAGAAGATAGGTGATTGACACTATTACAATTACTACAAGTTTTCCTAGGGGCAAACTTGTCAGGAGAATAATTGTTTTTCTTGTTGATGCCTATCTTACCATTTTTGTTCTTTTTCTTTTTACCCTCAATTTCTACCTTTTCATTATCTGATTTACCAACAGCCTTTTTGTTATGTAAATCACCTGCCTTAGCCTTCCCACTAGATTTGGTTTGGCTACTCTCACCACTAACAAAGTTCTTGTTGACTGGACCATACTTGATATCAAGTTTCTTGAGTTCCTTCTTACTAACAAACTTTTTGTTAGTCGACGAATACCTCTCATCTGTTGATGGTTCATCTATCAACGGATGATCACTATCCGTTGATTCACAAATAGTCTCTAGATCCTCAAGGCCAGGTTCTATCTCCTTTTTCTTTTGAGTCCAGGTATCCTTCACAAACGATTCTATTCCCTGGACTTCTATTATGTTTTGAGAAATATTTCTACAACTTTGAAATTTAGCAATTATCCCTTGTTCCTTTTCAAGCTGGTCTTTTAAAATCAGTTCTCTTTTTAACACAGCTTCAAGTTCACTTTTAGCATTATTGCAATCAACTCTCATTTTCTCAAATTCTAGAAATTGAGCTTCTAGAGCAGCATTTCTATCACTTAAAAACAGATTAGTCTCTTTAATCCTATTGTTCTCTTTAGTAAGTGATTTAAGAGTAACTCTCAAGTGATATAGTTCAATAGACATTTCATCTATAACACTATTGCATTCCTCTTTGGTGAGCTTAGAGAGATTAGTAGAAAATACCTGATTCCTAGCTGAACTTGCTTCCTGCTCTCTAGAATCAGCCATCAATGCAAGGTTGACAAACTCAACATCATCATCAGAATGATTGTCATCAGCAGCCCAGTCATACTCTTGGGTCAAGAATGCCTTTCCTTTCTGCCTGAGAAGATCAAAATATTTCTTCTTGTAGTCAACAGTCTCAGTTGGCTTTCCCTTGTTCTCAGATCTAGGCTTCATGCATTCAATTATCATGTGACCAGCAATTTCATAATTGTAGCATTTAATTTTGGATTTATCCACATAGTTGCTTGTGGAAAAATCCTTGTTAAATGGCTTGGCCACCCCAGAGTTTCTCTTGAATTTCAGCTTAGAGAATCTCCTAGACAGAAAAGCTAAGTGCTCATCTATCTCATCCAATTCATCCTGCTGAAGGACATTCAATTCCTCAGACACCTTTTCCTTGCTCCTGCTTGATTCTGCTCTACCTTTACAAACCTCCTTGTTTGGTGTAGAATAAGTAGCTTCTGTCCTTTCCTCCTTCTGCTTTAATTTGGCAACAAGTGCAACTGACCCACTTTTCTTTTGGGACTTCTCAATCTCTTCATCCTGCTCCATTTCCAGCTCATATGTCTTTAAAGTTCCATAGAGCCTTTCAAGAGTAAATGTCTTGTACTCTTGAGTGTTTCTTAGAGAAACAGTCATTGCCTTCCATTCCTTGGGCAGTGATCTCAGAAATTTGAGATTAGAATCTTTAACTTGATAGATTCTTCCATACAGTTTCAAACCATTTAGTAGCTTTTGAAATCTACTAAATGTATCATTCAATGTTTCTCCACTCTTAAAATGGAAATGTTCATACTGTTGGATTAGTAGTTGCATCTTGTTTTCCCTCACATGTTCTGTTCCGTCACAAAGGGTTTGAACAGTGTCCTATACTTCCTTGGAGGTAGTACAGTTAATAACATTGTCAACCATGTCTGTTTCTAGACCATTGAACAATATATTCATGGTCTTTTTATCTTTGTGGACTTCTGCAATATCTTCAAGACTCCATTCAGAAACAGGTTTGGGAATGAGAGTGTCAGGCACATCTTCAGCCAGGCCAACTCTTGTTGCAGTCTTCATTGGAACGTGAGGACCCTTGTCAATGCAATCCACAAAACCCTCATCAATAGACAAGAGATGTAGACGCATTTTTACTTTCCAGTGAAAGTAATTCTCTCTATCAAGAACTGGTATCTTTACTCCATAATCCTTCTTAGACATGTTGGAAGTGTGTTGATCTTTAAACTTCAAATATGTTAGAAGCTTGCTTTGATACCAATTGTTATTCCCAGATTACACAATTGTATAATTGTAGAAGGGGGGTTGAATACAATTCTTGATATTTATAAATTTCTGATAAGAACTCCAGAAATCTATACTTAGATAATTGCTGTAAAAAGATTAATGCACAAACACATAAAAATCAGGTGGTTAAATGCACCACCTGAAGCTTTTATTCGAAGAAAACTCTGTGATACAAATGTACACAGCTTCTGTTTTACAACTCTTTGCTTTCTAAGGATATTCAATAAAAACCTAAGCAAATGTATCTGTTTTCATAGCTTCTAAAAGAGTTGCTACACTTGGTTATAAATCCCAAGATTACAAGTGCTATAGGAATAAGATAATATTAATCTAATTCAAGTTGACTTGCTACTCCACTCCAAATACACATGTAGCTGAAAGGTTGTCCTTGTGAACAGACATGTCTCCTGCACCTTTCTTGTATTCATAGTGTAAACGGAATGCTTCATTCTTCTGTGTTTCCAAAGTATGGCTGCCATACTGCTTTTTGTATCTACTATCAACCCATGTGATCTGTCAGTCAAACCTGTCCTTATCAACTGCTAATCCCCAGCTTAGCATAAAAGTAAGTGTCAATGATTATCCGTTGACATTGTACACTGACATCCGTTGATGATATATTGAGCTATATCCGTTGATATTGAGATTTGAGCTGTATCCGTTGATAGAGTGGATTTAAGTTGTATCCGTTGATAGAGTTCTGTCTTCATCCGTTGATACACTTTCACTTAGACAGAATTACATAGCATAGCTTATTTACAATTGGATACCCTATTCTGCCTATCCATTGATGGTCAACATGACTGTGGATAAAAACACTATCAACTGATAACATAGAGATACTGCAGTATGCTACAAAACCTCATCCGTTGATGAGCTACCTGTCAACGGATAGAGTTATAAATCCTCATCCATTGACAGCTGCAAAACCTTATACAATTTGATTGATTGTGAAGTTATCATCAAGTACAACATATTCCTAACAGTACTCCATAGCCCGAAAGCCAGTGGTAGGCTCATCAAGTGGGCAATCGAGTTAGGGGAATTTGATATTAAGTATAAGCCTAGGACGGCCGTCAAAGCCCAAGCTTTAGCTGAATTCGTGGTTAAATGTACCATTAACAACCAAGAAGTCGGGGGGCAAGAGGTAGTAGCCCATGGAGGGCAAAGAACCAGAAAACAAAAATGAAGAAGAAAACATGACCCTGAAGGAGTATTGGGTGCTCTAATTTCACGGAACATCAAAACAAAATCAAATGGTACAAGCCTAGTCTTGCAAAGCCCCAATGGGTTTACAATTGAGTATTCTTTGAAGTTGGACTTTCCGACAACCAACAATGAAGCTGAATATGAAGGCCGATGCCTTGTCTAAATTTGCTTCGTCTGAGATAAAGAACAATGCAGGAATTGTCTACTTCCAAGTCCTGAAGGCCCCGTCCATTGATTCAAAGTTGGTAGACCAATTGGTGTAAAATAATGTCATCAAAGTATAGGGCGTTCCCTCAAATCTCGGGGGGGGGGGGGGGCATGGTGCAATGCTGTTATAGCCAATTGCCTCCCATCTTGATAAGTTCCTTGATGGAATGAAGTAAAGCTTCGGACGGCCAATTAGAAGTAGAGGGGTGCATGAGATCCCCAATGAATTTGGAACAAGTAAATATTGAATCCCCGAGGGACTACTTGAATCAATTCACCAAGGGAGCCTTCGAGGTCCCAGACTTGGATGAAAAAATAGCCCTACAATAAGGAACCACGGAGGTCTATTTTAATATGTCATTGGCAACATACTCCCCTTACAAACATGTTTAGGTAGCACAAAATTGTTGTAAAATACACCGAGGCTAAAAAGCAAAAGGTTTGAGGAAACCTCCAATCCCCGTTAAGGACAATGCAAATTGCTAGAGGCGAAAGGATGAATCAGGAGTATGATTCCCAAACATGCAAGGTCTTTAATGCTAGCCGAAAATTATCATTGTTGCAACAAAGGATGTTCCCGGAAGCCTCCCTGGCAACAAAGACAAATTAGGCCCGGAAATCAGGCTCGAGTACTCAAAAGAAAAAATCAAAGGATTTTCACAATTTAAGAAATGCTTCCCAAAAATGAAAACCTCGAAGGTTAAATAGTTACAAACACGTATGATGCAGGACGTAAGCCTTGTTGACCAAACACAGCTGAGTTAGACAACTAAATGTGAATTCTGAATCTTGAATCAGAAATCAAGGATCAAGAGTTGAGAACCAAATTGAGATCTTAATTCTAAAATAAGAAAGCCAAATAAGCCATCAGGGCCTATCAAATTCATCCAAGTTCATGGAAACCAAGAACGGGAGTGAATTCTGAGTTTATGACCTAGAAACCAACCATGGTTCCTAGTTTGGTCACCCAAGCCTTGATTGGCGATTCCCGGTTACCATTTCAGTTTTGCTCCCAGATGCATGAACTTGCTCCGAGAAATTTAATTTTGCTCCAACTTACCTTCAATAGGAGGTTGCATGTCAAAATATAGTTGTTGAAGATTAAAAGAGGGGGAAATTTGAAATTTGAAATTCCAAATCTGAAATTGAAAAATTCGGATAAGGCTGGAGCCCATTCGTAGATTTTCGATTGAAATTTTTCGAACAAGCACTTCAAAAGGGTTGGGCCCCATAAAAAAATCGAATGGAGAATTTCGTGTGGAAGCAAAAAATGAGCAGGTCCCGCAACAAAATTTTTCAATCGAAAATTGAATTAAAAAAAGTGAAAAATTCGAATGGAATTTTTCGAATGGAAGGATAAAAGGGCAGGCCCCAGAAGGAATTTTCATTTGAAAATAACAAAAAAAATAGAAAAATTCGAATGGAATTCTTCGAATAGGAGGATAAAAGGGTAGGGCCCCACAAAAAAAATCCGTGCCCCACTAAAATAATTTTCATTCGAAAATTATATATAAAAAATTCCCGAACATGACAGAAAAAGGGTGCCCCCACTAGAATTTTCCATTGAATATTCAAAAAAAAAATTCTTTTGAGAAATTTCGAATGAACAACAAAAAAAGGCTGGGCCCTACTAAAAAATTTTCACTCGAAAATTAGAAACAGAAGGATTTTCGATTGGGCTTATTCGATTGGGCTTGTTCGACTAGAAAGGGGTTAGATGGCAAAATTGCTGTTTGATCCCTGAGGCTTTGCTTTGTGAGCAAGGTAGTCCCCATAGTTTACATGTTTGCAAATATGATCATGAATTTTGCAAATTGACAAAAATGCTCTTATGATTTGTAAATTTTCAAATCAGCTCCTGCAAAATTACAAAAAATACTTGAGGGTAGGGGTGTGCATCGGGTGGTTTGGGCGGTTTGGGACGGCCAAACCAACCAAACCATAAACTTCGGGTTTTTAATTTTTCAAAGCATAACCAAACCAAAAACCATATCATTCTAAAAAAACCAACCAAATTATAACGGTTTGGTTTGGTCGGTTTCGGTTTAAAACCGTTATTAAATATATATTTATACTTGATGTTATTTATTTTCTCCAACACTAAATACAAGATTCAATTTTATTTTAAAAGAACCAACAAAATAAATGCACAAATAGTAGCACAAAATATCATCAAAAATAGTTATAAAATAAATTATACTCCTCAAATATTTTCATTAAATCATAAAATAAGTCTCAAAAGTCTTATATATAGCTTTCTGGTACTTTATTCTTTTAACTGGTTTTTGACATGAAATAAAACAAGTTAACCACTATAAATCTAAATAAATACAAAACACACATGCACACACGTAAGCATGGTTAAGACATATAATATTATAGTCTATAAGTGTATTGAAGATAGGTGTGTTGAAGAAATAACCACACGAAAAATACAATATATATATATATATATATATATATATAATATTTTTATACGACTTGATGGTCGGGTTGGTTTAATCGGATGGGTAAACTAGTGAAACCAAACCCAAACCAAAATTTTCGGTTTTTAAAAATATAAAACCATAACCAAACCAAACCGAAAAAAAACCTAAATTTTCGGTTTGGTCGGTTTGGTTTGGTCGGGTTGGTCGGTTTTTGGAAAACCATGCTCACCCCTACTTGAGGGTACAAGAAAATTCCTAGAAAATTAGGAATAAATAAGAAAAATATCCGTGGGTACAAGAAAATTCATAAAATATTAGGAATAAATAAGAAAAATACACGTGGATACAAGAAAATTCCTAAAATATTAGGAATAAATAAGAAAAATACCCGTGGGTATAAGAAAATTCCTAAAATATTAGGAATAATTAAGAAAAATACCTGTTGGTACACAAAAATTCCTAAAATATTAGGAATAATTAAGAAAAATACCCGTGGGTACAAATAATTTCCAAAATATTAGGAATAATTAAGAAAAATACCCGTGGGTACACGAAAATTCCTAAAATATTAGGAATAATTAAGAAAAATACCCGTGGATACAAAAAATTTCTAAAATAATAGGATTAATTAAGAAAAATACATGTGGGTAAACGAAAATTCCTAAAATTTCAGGAATAATTACGAAAAATACCCGTGGGTATGAGAAAATTCCTAAAAAATTAGGAATAATTAAGAAAAATACTTGTGAGTACACGAAAATTCCTCAAATATTAGGAAAAGTATAGAAAAAAATGAGAAAAATTATAGAAATATTTTCTTGATAACTTGAGCAATAATTAATGCTAATAATGCATAAAAGCTCTATAAAAGTGCTGAAATTGCTAAAAGCAAGCACAAGTTAAAACCTCGAATAAGGCAAATTGTCGTAAACGTGTAGGTCGCTCCACACTTTACAATAAGGCGATATTTGTGAAACAATAGTGTAAACCAAAATCCCCAAATAAGGGTAGGAAAAATAAGGAGTCCCAGGTAAGGGATAAGAAAGACCCCGAGTCTCGAAAAAAACAATTATAACTTCTACGAAAACTTGATCAGTTTTCCTAGAAGTTGGGGGGCAAATGATATGGCTAAAAATAAGCCCTAAAGACAGAATTAATGATGCATTAATTAGACCTAGCCTGGTCCAAATACGAGGCCCGTTAATGAGGTCCAAAACCCTGATAAAAATATTAATTTCGTAATTAATATTGAGGGTTAATTAACAGCTTGGAAATAAGATTCAAATATGGATATAACTTCTACAAGAAGTAGCCTCCAAGGCACCTAATCATACATGGAAACTGATTTCTATAAGGAAGGATCTAGAATCCTCTCTAAGGAGGTGACTTGCCCACCAAGTCTCCTAGACCTACTCTAATTCCATGGCCCTCAACGCTTATATAAAGGGCCTGACCCCTCATTCTCAGAATAACATTTTTTTGGCAGAGCTCAATAAGTCATCCTCAGCGTTTTAGGCTTAATTTTCGAATAAGGACATACAAGCCACTACGTCCTTGGTGTGCCCTTGCCGCCATAGCCCCCGAGGGCATCACCAAGAACTACATTTTGGCTTGATTCTTGATATTCATCAAGGTACGTAGGCATCTTGTTAGGACCGAGTTAGTCCCCGACAGCAAGAGCAGCCATCATTAATGCTCGAAGCTCTCTCCCTAACCCTAGAAATCAATACGCAATAAATACACCCTACTTTTTATTCCATAACAAGGAGAAAAGAATTTTTTAAATCATAATGCTAATTTTTTATTATTGTAATTTATAATATTTTAGCAATCATCTTTTAACAATTAAACTATACGTATAGAAACCATGTTATGTATACTTTTTATGTACATTTATGCTATAAATTAATAATTTTGTAATGATACTAATTTATTTGTGATGTTGTTCATAAAAATTGATTGTATACTTTTTTGTTTAAAAGTGGTTGATTGAAATCATATAATTATTTTAAGAGTGTTTTTAAAGTTCCAAAAAAGTTTTTCAAAAAATAAGTTATCATCTTTTATTGATTTCTTCCTCATACATGTAATGAATCCCGTATGTATTAATATGAATTCCACTAATTGAAAAATGTCATGTGTCATTTGGGAGTTATTTTGAGATTTTTTTTTGTACCTTTAACATTTGGGTCATATATCTTCCTAGATTATGTTAATGAATTGATTTGATACTTTTTTTATGGGTGTAAAATCTTGAATTAAATTATTATAAACTAAAGAGGGTCCTCCGTTATAATGTTGAATCAATTGTTCTATAAATATTCTTTGATGTATGGGTGGTTCCGCCATATATGTGATCATCATGATAATCGGTACATTTGATGGTGAAAAAAAAGGAACAAAATTCGTGTTATTTACATTTTCAAATTTTTTAAATTTCTAATTTTTCAATTTGAGTAATTATACATATCTTGGTTATAGCAGATTTTGAAAATATTTAAAAAAAGGTAACGTGTTTTAATAATTGTAAGATTTGTTTTAAATAAAAAAGGTAACGTGTTTTAATACGAAAGGAAATATTAATGATCGAAAGATATGATACGATCGATGTTTTTAGGTGTGTATAAAAGGTAATATCTTCAACTAAAAGTAAATGAAAAAGGCAATCGACTAATTACCATTAATTTTATCATGCTAATGTGAAAAAGGTTGTTTTACATTAAAAAAGTAACATGTTTTAATCCGAAAGAAAATATTAATAATCGAAATATATGATACGATTGATGTTTTTAATATTTTTAGGTATTTATAAAATGTAATATCTTCAACTAAAAGTAAATGTGAAAAAGGAAATCGACTAATTACCATTAATTTTATTATGTTAATGTGAAAAAGGTAATCGACTAATTACTATTAATTTTATTATGTTAATCGACTAATTACCATTAATTATATTATGTTATTATTTATTTTAGGTGTTATATTTTTCTTGAAAATTATGGTGTGATATTTTCGGGTATATATTAATGATTGTAAGATTTGTTTTAAATTAAAAAGGTAACATATTTTAATTCGAAAGGAAATATTAATGATCGAAAGATATGATACAATTGATGTTTTTAAAAGGTAATATCTTCAACTAAAAGTAAATGTGAAAAAGGCAATCGACTAATTACCATTAATTATATTATGTTATTAATATTAATTACCATTAATTATATTATTTATTATGTATTTTAGGTGTATTTACTTTTCTTTATAGTGAAGGGTAAATAAGTAAATTCACGAAGTACCAAAAAATAGGTACAAAAACTTTTAATGTTTCGATTTTTATATAATAGTATAGATTTATAAAAGGTAATATTTTCAACTAAAATTAATTGTAATAAAGGCAGTCGACTAATTATCATTAATTATATTATTATTATTATTATTATTATTATTATTATTATTATTATTATTATTTTGATAATATAATAGTATAGATAGATAAGGTAAGTACCGTGCAGGTAATATTTTCAACTAAAAGTAAATGTGAAAAAGCCGACTAATTACCATTAATTATATTATGTTATAATTTATTTTAATAATATAGTAGTATAGATAGATAAGGTAAGTATTGCACCGTACCGTACCAAAACTTTTAATGTTTCGTCTTTTATAATATAGTATAGATAGATTATAAATTTATTTATTATTCCTTTTTATTTAAAATTATTTAATATTAAAAAATGTTTATAAAGAATGTTAATCAAATTACAAATTATACCATATCTTACTTATTATAGTATAGATAGATTGCTTATTATAGTATAGATAAATGGATACACAGATTGATAGATTGTATAGATTAGGGGCATTTTGTACAAATAAATTATATCATTCAATTTTTTATAATATATGTATTTTTTACAAATGTGACAATTAAAAATGCTATGAACATCTTCAATGACAATAATTATAGATTATAGTGATTGGTTAAAAAAATTACATTAGAAAATAGTTAAAATTTTACATAATGAAAACAATTGGAATTCAACTTTAGCTAAAATGGTAATTAAGTATAACTAGCTTAAAATCCGTGCGATGCACGGGTTTTTTAATATTATATGAATTTTTTTCATTAATTTGAATTATTTTTTTTAAAACATGAATTTTGGAGGCTTAAATTTCTAAATGAGATGATTTTATAATAATTATATAAATGTTATCTGATATTTTTAGAAAATGAGGAATTTTAGTTAGAAAATATAGAAAAGTTGATAGGTTTTAGTTGAAAAAGGTAATCGGTTAATTATTAGTAATTATAAATTTATTATTTTATTTTATCAAATAGAATGTCCATGATATAATTGGAAAAAGAGAGATTTTAATTAGAAAAAAATTAAAAAGGTAACATATTTTAGGTGAAAAAGGTAATTGATTAATTTATAGTAATTATAATTTAATTATGTTATTTTACTAAATAAAATTGCTCGTAATATTTTTAGAAAATGAGAAATTAATGTTGCACTTGATATTTCTAGAAGAGAAAATTATCAAACTACCTCATTTTCACTGCCCTATGGTCCAAAATACCGTTTTGCGAAACTGTTGGCCTAGAATGCCCACGAAACACGCTACTGTGTGTAGCGTGTCCAAATGGTACTGTTCATCACCAATTTGCTGCCATCTCCCTCGTCTCTCTACCATCTCTCCCAATCTCCGAACTCTCTCCGCCTCTCTCGCCTTCATCCGGCGACCTCCACATATTTTGAATACAGCAAAACCACCAGTACGCTAATGGAAAGTACCTGTACGCTGTGAACAGAGATTTTGTTGTGTTTTCGCCATCGGAATCGCCTGAGCGATGGAAGAAGAAGATGGATACGCAACTGGAAAATGCGTATCCTGAGATGCGCATTTGACAGTTGCGTATCTCCCTGATACGCTGTACATACATGCGTATCTGTGGCTTTCACGCCTTCCCCCAGTCGCGTGTCTCAAGACACTCCTTCACAATTAGCGTGTCTTGAAGACACTCCTTCACCAATGGCGTGTCCCGTGGGTATTTAGGGTCGCCCGAGTTGGCGGTAGGTATTTTGGTAATGGGGAGTGAAAAAAGAGGCATTTTGGGCCATCACCATTTCTAGAAAAAGAGGGATTTTAGTTAGAAAATATAGAAAATATGATATATTTTAGCTGAAAAGGTAATTGGTTAATTATTAGCATTATAATATTATTTTTTTATTTTATTAAATAGAATTGCCCGTGATATAATTGGAAAAAGAGAGATTTTAGTTAGAGAAAATAAAAAAGGTAACGTGAAAATTAAAAATGTGACATGTTTTAGGTGAAAAAGGTAATTGATTAGTTTATAGTAATTATAATTTAATTATGTTATTTTACTAAATGAAATTGCTCATAGTGATTTTAGAAAATGAAAAATTAATGTTGTCCGTGATATTTATAGAAAACGGGAATTTAATTAGAAAAAATGATACGTTTTAGCTAAAAATGTAATCGGTTAATTATTAGTATTATAATATTATTATTATTTTTAAATAGAACTGCCCGTGATATAATTGGAAAAAGAGATATTTTAGTTATAAAAAAGAGAAATGGTAACGTAGTTTGGCTGAAAAAGATAACTGTCCGTGATATAATTGGAAAAAGAGAGATTTTAGTTAAAGAAAAGAGAAAAGGTAACGTGTTTTGACTCAAAAAGGTAATTGATTAGTTAACAGTAATTATAATATAATTATGTTATTTTATTAAACAAAATTGTTTTTAAAAAAGGAAAAATTTTAGTTAGATAAAATATAAAAGATATTGTATTTTATCTAAAAAAGAAATTATTTAGTCATTGAAAAGTAGAAAAGGTAATGTAGTTAACCTGAAAAAGGAAATTGATTAGTAAGGAAGAAATTTTATTTAGATAAAATATAAAAAGATATTATATTTTATCTGAAAAAAGAAAATTATATAGTTATTGAAGGATTTTTTTAAATAATTTCCTTTTAATTGGTACATTTTATGGCCAAGTGCCATTATGATTAAAAATAATATTTAAAGCTTCTGTTACTTGTTCTCATTCTAGTGAGTGGCTATGTATTAGATATTCGTGATAGTAAATTTGGTGAATTGGAAAAGGAGAGATTTTAGTTAAAGAAAAGAGAAAAGGTAACGTGTTTTGGCTCAAAAAGGTAATTGATTGGTTAATAGTAATTATAATATAATTATGTTATTTTATTAAACAAAATTGCTCGTAGTGTTTTCAAAAAAGGAAAAATTTTAGTTAGATAAAATATAAAAGATATTGTATTTTACCTAAAAAAGAAATTATTTAGTTATTGAAAAATAAAAAAGGTAATATGTTTAACCTGAAAAAGGAAATTGATTAGTAAGGAAGAAATTTTAGTTAGATAAAATATAAAAGATATTATATTTTACTTGAAAAAAGAAATTATTTAGTTATTAAAAAATAGAAAAGATAGTATATTTAACGTGAAAACGGAAATTGATTAGTTAATAGGATGAATTTTATCTGTAATTATGTAAGGGTAAATAAGTAAAATCAACAAGTATCGTACCGACCGACTGATTGGTTAATAGTAATTATAATATAATTATGTTATTTTATTAAACAAAATTGCTCGTAGTGTTTTTAAAAAAGGAAAAATTTTAGTTAGATAAAATATAAAAGATATTGTATTTTACCTAAAAAAGAAATTATTTAGTTATTGAAAAATAGAAAAGGTAATATGTTTAACCTGAAAAAGGAAATTTATTAGTAAGGAAGAAATTTTAGTTAGATAAAATATAAAAGATATTATATTTTACTTGAAAAAGGAAATTATTTAGTTATTAAAAAATAGAAAAGATAGTATATTTAACGTGAAAACGGAAATTGATTAGTTAATAGGATGGATTTTATCTGTAATTATGTAAGGGTAAATAAGTAAAATCAACAGGTACCGTACCGACCGACTGACCGACCGACCGACCGACCAAACTTTTAATGTTTCGACTTTTATATAATAGTATAGATAGATTTTTGCTAAGATTTAAGAGGGATCTTCGTGATTATCTATAATTTTATTAAAGAAAATTATACATTGATGTGAATTGTTTTATATATTATCAAGGTTGTAAAAATCGGAACTCGGTTCGACTCGATTTTGTTCTGAAAAAATGAGTATTCGGAAAATCGAAGAGTATTCGGAATGAGTACTCGGAGAATAAATCGGATATTTTTTTAAATTTTTTTTTTTCTCATATATTAAATCCATTCATTCATATTTTAATGTACATATGTTAAAATTTAGAATTTAACGGTAATATATTATATATATATATATATATATATATACTAATAATAATTATTTAATAATATTAAAACCAATAGATAAACATTAAAAATACGAATAAGTGTAATTCGATTTGACTCCGAAACTCGGAACTCGGATCTCGGATCGGACGAGGGGTTAAAAACGAGTACTCGGAATGAGTACTCTGCTGACTCGGTGATTTTTAGAACACTGTATATTATCTATATCATGCTACCTAGTATACCACTATTGTTAAAGGTTTTTCTTCCTTGAAGATTCTCGTTTAAAATAATTTAGAAAAAAAATATTAAAACGTTTTTTTATTTTGACCAAATTAAAACGTTTATAGAATTTAACAAACTTTTTTTTTTTTGAAAGTAGAATTTAACAAACTTATTTAGCAAGACACCTTTAGGACTCGAAAACGGAAAAAAAAAATATATAAAAAGAACACACACATCTCCACTTCTCACATCATCATCTAAACGTAGAGTATTCCCCAAACAAACTCTCTCCCCTCACCTCTCTCTCAACCCTAACTCTCTCTCAATCTCGATGGCCGCAACCATGGTCCTGGACCCCAAACCCCACCTCCCCGACCCAACCCACACCTCCCCCTCCCCCGACGATGACGATCTCTACAGCCGCCTCAAATCTCTCCAACGCCTGATCGAATTCATCGAAATCCAAGAAGAATACGTGAAAGACGAGCAGAAAAACCTCAAGCGCGAGCTCCTTAGGGCACAAGAAGAGGTGAAGAGAATCCAATCGGTGCCTCTGGTAATCGGCCAATTCATGGAGATGATTGATACGAATAACGGAATTGTTGGATCTACAACTGGATCTAATTACTATGTCAGGATTTTGAGTACCATTAATCGTGAGTTGTTGAAACCGAGTGCTTCGGTTGCGTTGCATAGGCATAGTAATGCGCTTGTTGATGTCTTGCCTCCCGAGGCTGATTCCAGTATTTCGTTGCTTAGTCAGTCCGAGAAGCCCGATGTTTCGTATTCTGTATGTCCATTTTAACTCGTTTCTCGATTATGTTTTTTATTTTATAATGAATTGTTTGTTTAATATTTTAATTGTGTTTTGTTTGTTGTAGCCATGTATTTTAAATTTGGGGGTAGAATGCTCTATTTGTTTGTTTGTATGTCTAATTTGTTAATTATCCTTTATTTGCTTGTTTGTTAATTGTGTTTTGTGTGTTATATAGCTAGGTATGGGAAATTTAGGGGTATACTGCTCTGTTTGTTTGTTTGTATGTATGTCTAATTTGTTAATTATGTTTTGCGATAGGTATTGGAAATTTTAGGTATTTGTGGAGTTATTTTTCAATTACTATGTCGGTTTTTGCTCTGAATGTTTTGGTTTTGTTTTGCGATATTGGACGTTTTAGGTGTATGTTGTGTTATTTGTTTGGCTATGACTGTAGTTTGATGATAATGAGTTTTAATTACTAGTGGGTGTGTTTGATTTGAAATTAGAGGTTTTGTTTGCCTACAGTCAGTTTGTCAAAAATAGGTATGAGGGTTTTAAAAAATAATTGGTGTATATGATTTGAAATTAGAGGGTTTGTGTATTATTGATAGGTAATTGGGATTTTAGGTTTATGTTGTGTTATTTGTTTGTTTTTATGTCTGTGCAGGATAATTTATAATTTGTTGGTTAAAATTTTACTTTGTCGAGATTGGTTGTGATAGTTTTAGTTACTAATTGGTGTATTCAGTTTGGACTTGGGACGTTTGGGTATTATTGATAAGTATTGGAGATTTAAGGTTTATTTTTTTGTTATTTGTGTTGTATGTCAGTGGAGAAGAATTTTGTTGAAAATATTGTTTCGTAATTCATACCAAGAGAAGAGGGATATTCACTAAGACTACCCTTTTGGAGAATAAGATTACAAAGTTTAGGGCCTTGGTAGAAGGAAGTTATCTTACTTATTTTTTTTCTTCCCATTTTGTCAGGATATTGGAGGCTGTGACATTCAGAAACAGGAAATTCGTGAGGCTGTTGAATTGCCTTTGACTCATCATGAATTGTACAAACAGATTGGTATTGACCCACCTCGTGGAGTGTTGCTATATGGCCCTCCAGGCACTGGCAAAACTATGCTTGCCAAAGCTGTTGCCAACCATACTACTGCCGCTTTCATTAGAGTGGTAGGATCTGAATTTGTTCAGAAGTACTTGGGGGAGGTAGGTTGATGATACCTTCTACTTATATCTGCAGATTATCTGTATCTTTGCTTGTATGTGAGAGACGTATGTTGTGATTATTATGCTGTGTTGTTTGGTATCCTTGGTTTGAGCTGAAGAGGCAATATCACTCTTTTATTTATAAAACCATCAAACAAATAGAGACTAGTCAGTGAACTGCTGACTATTTTTTTCCCCATTAGTATTGGGTTTACCTTCATCCTTTCAAAAGAGACCCTGAATTCATTAGAGCTAAGACAACTTTGCTTTTGTACTGAAGAAGGCCATTTATCAGTCTACGATTAGGTTCCAGAATAAGTTGCATCTAGCACGCAACTCATTGTTTAATAATTTTAATTTATCATTCTACAATCTACATCATTCTATGAAAACCTTCTTTGATCTTCATATGTAAATGTGAATGTCAGTTCCTGATTAGTTCCACACAAGGAAGTGGTGATGACAAACAATTTGTTTCTTGTTATCTTGATATTTCTGCATATTCTATGCAGGGTCCACGAATGGTCCGTGATGTTTTCCGTCTTGCCAAAGAAAATGCTCCTGCAATTATTTTTATTGACGAGGTAGATGCCATTGCGACTGCTAGGTTTGATGCTCAGACTGGAGCTGATAGAGAAGTTCAAAGAATTCTCATGGAACTTTTGAACCAGGTAAATTTGAGAAGCTTTAATTGGGTTGGCTTTGAGAAAGTCAGCTAACCAACTTCACTTTTTTCTGATGTCTGAATCTTAGATATTATAACTTTCATTTTAGCTATCTTTTGTTTAGACGTTTACGTATTAAGTGGGTTATCTTTGCAGATGGATGGTTTTGATCAAACAGTGAATGTGAAGGTCATCATGGCTACTAACCGTGCTGATACTTTGGATCCTGCCCTTCTCCGTCCCGGACGACTTGACCGAAAGATTGAGTTTCCTTTGCCAGATAGAAGACAGAAGAGACTTGTTTTCCAGGTATGGCTTTTTATTCTTTATTTACACAAAAACAATAAGAATAGATTACTGCAAGCATTTTTTTGTTCACTGAAGGACACTTGTTAATGGCTATCAATTTCTGAAATTGCTACTGTATATATGTATGGCACATAACTTTTTGGCTTTTGACATTTTGTATCCCCCTTGGTCACTTAAAACGGAGGAAGATAATCATGTCTATCACTCCATTGTCTGTTGTTCTATATATTATAAACCGACTTCGTAATGGTCATATCGATATATATACATCACTACTATTTATATATAGGTGTTCATTACTCTCTTTGTTCTCTCTCTCTCTGTTCTGAAGTTTTCTTATGTATATGTATTTTAACTTGGGTCACTATTGCAGGTTTGCACTGCCAAAATGAACTTAGGCGATGAAGTTGACTTGGAGGATTACGTATCTCGGCCAGATAAAATTAGTGCTGCTGAGGTTAGTTGTTATTTAATTTAGCCTTGGAATACACTTCTGATCCTGGGAAAAAAGTCCTACTGTTTGTTAATTTGACAATTCCCCAAGCTTGTAAAAGTGTTTGCTTGACCACTCAATGGTATTGGTGTTTACAGATTGCAGCTATTTGTCAAGAAGCTGGAATGCATGCAGTCCGCAAGAACCGATATGTCATACTCCCAAAGGATTTTGAGAAGGGCTACAGAACTAATGTGAAGAAACCTGACACGGACTTTGATTTTTACAAGTGATTGAAGTCTCACCGAAGCACTGGGTGTCTTTTTACTGCTCAATTTTTAATGTCAGCTACTTCTTCGGGCTATTCCTGTAAAACCAGAAAACTTGTTGAACAGTTTATTTGTAGGGAATTATGTATATCTTTGTTTCTGAAGTCTGTCACATCTTGAATGGTCTTTCACAAGTTGTATGGACGGGAGTCTATCTGTTACTTGTCTTCCATGTTTAAATTTGTCATTTCGTCAGACCAGTGATTCTCGTATCTTCTACATATTTCGTGTGATGAACGTACTACTTTCAGCTTTCAGGGGGTCGCTGTGATGTAGCTCTTCTAGATCTCCCGTACATGTGTACTTTCATGGTCGAAAGAGGGTACTTGAGATGCTATTGTTCCAAAATACTACAGTACGTCCCAAATAGAGAGATAGAGTTGCTAGATTGAGTTCGGTAACTGCATTAAAAGTTTGTATTTTATATTTACTTTTTATTTAACTATAACAATCCAAATCCTCTACCTCTGCACCACCTTTTCTTCTGTTTATTTGTTTCGAAATGTCTTTTTAAGGCATATATTTAAAAAGTTTGGAATATCTTAATAATTAACAAAATTTAATAGCTCCGCAAGTGAAAGTGAACAGGAGCTCGACAAGTTGATAGAATTTACGTGTGATTGATATTGACACACATTGTCCTCATGTTGATTTACTTGTATTAAAGTCAAAACGTAACTTTTGTTTAAAGCATAGCTTGGAAGAAGATGAGCATTTTCTTATAAACTTTCCCTTTCAAATGTGAAGAGGAGCCAGGAGGGCTGAGAATTACTAAGAAAGTGAAAAAAGAGTTGACTAAATACTTAGTTTTGACTTTAGGCATACGTATACAATATGCGTACATATATAATGAGTCATACTATAAACAACCAACCACTAAGAATATGCATAACAAATGAATATCTCAAGTCAATGGTAAACAAAGTTCACCAAGCTGCAGCTATATTCTCCAAGGCTATAATCAGAAAGTAGGTACTCAAACATCATCAAAATCAAGAAAAAAGAGAACTTGATCACATCTGTTTCTGCATAAAATTTATCAGATAGCATCAAGAATTCAAGATTATACATGGGTAATTGTTGGGGTTCTTCTTCTCCTGTCAATCAAACTCCATACTCCACAGGCCCCATCAGTTCAGGTACCACAAAATTATTAGTTTCTACCCTATTCATACTTGTCAGATGATTCTTATACAAAATTCATAATTATGTACTAAATACATAGCTGCAAAGACTCTGTCTTTTTTACTTTGATTTTTGTCTTGATCATCTTTGGAAGTGTTAGGACAATATAAGATTGTGATTCACAACATGTTAGTATGTTATTAACTTTGTTCTTTAGATTCGAGTTGATTATGATTATAATTTTTTTTGGATTTTTCTTGATTTGCTGTAAATTTTATGTTTTAGGAGGTATATCACAGACAACTAGCAACACAACATCTTCCGGAGGCAGCAATGTCTCTGGGAAGAGCCAGTTCTCGGCATCAAGTGGAGGGTCAGAGGTGTGTCCTAGTGGTCAGATATTGCCAACCCCTAATTTGAGGGTGTTCACATACGCAGAACTAAAGATTGCAACCAAGAATTTCAGAAATGACACTGTCTTGGGAGAAGGAGGCTTTGGGAAAGTCCACAAGGGATGGCTTGATGATAAGGGAGGTTCATCGAGGGGTGGAAGTGGTTCCGTCATTGCTGTCAAGAAATTAAATTCTGAGAGTATGCAAGGCTACGAGGAGTGGCAGGTACAATACACGTATTATACTTATTTGAAATGAAAACTCTGTGTTTTCACAAATATATTATAATTTATAGTTATCTGTTTAGGTGCACTCGGATTTTAGCTCATTTAGTACTAAATCAGCTTGTCAAATTATTAATATGGGGTTGGAATTTGGATGTTGCAATACATGTATCTACTTGAAGTTTTGGTGTCCTAGTCATTATCAAAATAGAGGTTTTTCTCCAGAAGTTGATAATGCTCTTACGATTGTTTTTCTAAACGCGCTTATGGTAATCTTTTCTGAACATAACGAGTATCCTTTTTGATATAAAGAAAAGCCCTGTTAGTTGGAAAACAAAATCAGGGCTGACATTTTTTTTCTTTCCAAAACATACTCAGCAACTGTATTGATCCGTGAGACTTAATACACACTTTGGTGTTATTTTTCTTCCAGATTCATTGTTAAAGTCACTTCGGCAATCTTCAGTGTTTCAGCTTCTTTGCATAGTTCTTATCCTTTGCTATAAACATGACCGATAAGCAAATGTTGATTTATTTACCTATGTTTACCTTTAGACTTTAAACCTGACCATTGAGATTATAATGAATTATTTCAAAGTGAAATTAATGTTCGTAAGTTGCTTCTAGTACATTTTCTAGTTCGTGTTTTAGTTCAGATGACATACAGCTAAGACATGGAAACAATTCAAAATCTACCTTATTAGCCATTTGTACTTCTTTTTATCCATCTCTTGTTGTCTTTCTTGTATACCACCTGACGTCAGCTACAAACAGAAGTGTAGAGAAATCTAGGTTCCCTGAGTCACTACAAATACTCGTACCTGACTGTTTTGTGAAATCTATACAAAATTAACGTAAACGGTATAGTTTGTTTAAAAACTTTACAGTTATAAATCTGTCTTTTGTAGTTAGTCATGAACATGATTCTCACTCTAATTCCCTGTCCAGTTTGGTACTCAGTTTCGTCTCTACATTTTTTTGATCTTTAAATTATTACTTCTCGTGCTAATTTTTTGCTGTTTTTATTCAGTCTGAGGTGAACTTTTTAGGACGCCTTTCTCATCCAAATCTTGTTAAACTGGTGGGATACTGCTGGGAGGACAAAGAGCTACTTCTTATCTATGAATTTATGCAAAAAGGGAGCTTGGAGAACCACCTGTTCGGAAGTAAGTATCAAGCAGCCACAGATGTGCAAGAATAGGCAGTAGTAAGTCGGCCTTTGTGTCTGTTACAAGTCTGACAATCTCTACACTGATTCATGCAGGAGGATCCTCTGTTCAGCCACTTCCATGGGGAATACGTTTAAAGATTCTGATTGGAGCTGCTCGAGGTCTGGCATTCTTACACGCAGCAGAAAAACAGATAATATATAGAGACTTCAAAGCCTCAAATATATTACTGGATGGGGTAAGTATAACAAGTAGAGTAGGTTGGTTTCTCGGTATCAACAGGGGCATAGCCATAAAAACTAATTAGTCGGGTCAAAATTTCAGAACTTTAGTTTAATTGTATGTAAATAATACATGTATAGATATAACTGCAAGTGCAATATCAATGTATTATTGACTTAACATCATAGGTGTACTAACTTTTTGTTTCTTATTGTTTTTGCCTGCACTGAATGTGATTTACTTGGTTATTAAAAAGAAAGTCTTATGTATTTAAATAACAATTTTTTTGGCTGTTTTTTCCAGTCCTATAATGCCAAATTATCGGATTTTGGCTTGGCAAAGATCGGTCCTTCAGCTAGCAAATCACATGTAACGACACGGGTAATGGGAACATATGGCTATGCTGCTCCTGAGTATATGGCTACAGGTACTCTAATCCTTTTGAGTTTTAATATCTTACCTGTTAGTCTTCATTGGAGTTCAGAACCTAACATTTTTGATATATTGATAGGGCATTTGTATGTGAAGAGTGATGTCTATGGTTTTGGCGTTGTATTGGTGGAGATGCTAACAGGCTTGCGGGCACTAGACACAAATCGTCCTAGTGCACAACATAATTTAGTTGACTGGATCAAACCATATCTATCCGATAAACGTAAACTGAAGAACATAATGGACTCGAGGTTGGAAGGGAAGTATCCTTCTAGAGGTGTTGTGTTAATTGCTCAATTAGCTCTGACGTGCCTTGCAACTGAACAAAAAACCAGGCCAGGGATGAAACAAGTAGTGGAAATGCTGGAACGAGTTGAAGCTGTTAATGAAAAACCAAGGCCACCTAGAGTTCATTCTTCGCACCATACAGTTTCAAGAAATGGACAAAATTCTGTGACTTATCGGTCTCCTCATCACACAAGAAAAGACGGAAATCGAGTGTCTCAGCTTCCAACTAGGTAACTTACTTATGCCATTGGACATTGGCATGAAGATCAAAAGCATTGTTAAGAGTAATGTGTATAGCGAGAAGATGATATGTAGAATTTTCAGTATCTATAGAAGCTATCTATACTTGTTGTCGTGTATGTTGTTTGAATTATTTATTTAATAGAAACCGTTTTTTAACTGATGCAATTAGCAAAAATAATAATGACTGAGCTACAATCTAAATCAATCAAATGCAAGATCATTTATTTTGAAAAAAATGGTAAGTTAAAATCATAAATTGTTTATACAAAATAAAGTGTTAACAGCTTGCTACACTTAACATGTGTAGCTACATGAGCAATTTCAGAAAAGGAAGCATTAAATATTTTCCAACTTTTATATAAAAAAAAACTGTACATAAGTTAAACATATTAAAGAGAATAACAAATGAATAGGATAACTTTGCCAAAATAGGACTAAATAAATAGAATACTTGCTCAATAAAAGGACATGGATATTGTTTTTTTTTTTTTAAAGAAGTAGGAATATATGGCTTATAATGAGCGAGAATCAAACATGGAAAATGTTGAGGTCAATGGTAATGTTCCCAAATGTTAGTTTCATTAATCCATTTCTACAATTAATAAGGCATTGGAGGTGTCAAGAAATGGTCTTCCTAAAATGATAGGAATCTAATTCTTAAGGTTCTTGACCGGTTCGGTTTCTAGGAAGACAAAGTCAACGAGGAAGAAAAAGTCACCTACTTTAATTAGCACGTCTTCAATAATTCCCTTAGGAATTTTGACGGAACGATCGCCTAATTGAAATGTAACATTAGTTCTTTGAAACTCTCCTAAACCTAGGGCTTGATAGACAGAAAAAGGAAGCAAGTTCACACTAGCGCCTAAGTCAAGTAACGCCTTGTCCACAAAGGCATTGCCTATGACACATGAAATAGTAGGACATCCGGGGTCCTTGTATTTCACAGGAATTTGGTTCGAAAGAATTGAACTAACAACAAGAGATAAATTCTTACCTGATAAGTGCATATTTTTGCATATTTTTATTACCTATTTATTGCTTGAACTCGTATTTTAATAATTTATTTTGTTGCATTTCAGGAAATTCGTGAATAAATAAAGAAATGACAAAATAAAGAAATAAAGAGCAAGGAAGGGAAAAAGATGAAGAAAAAGGACCAAAAAGAAAAAGAGGAAAAAGAATTAGGAGTTTGGTGGAAAGGGAATCTTGGAGGACACATGGAAGGTGGAGATCATCCCAACACACTAAAAAGGTGTATGGCCAAAGATCAAGTCTACCAAAGCTTAATGGGGAAGGAATCTTTTAATGGCTAGGATTACACCACCACACAACCCAAATGTAGGGCCAAGATTTAACCACACCCCCTAAACCCTGATTCTCCTCCTATAAATACCCCCTCATCCCCCTTGTATTGGATACCATACACCTTAGGAGTAGATTGTAGTGTAGTTTTAGGGTAGATTTAATTTCTTGTTTTAGTTTCAAATTTTGTAAACACTCCCTTTTATTTTAATGCAATTTTATTTCCTTTAAATTCTTGTCTTGCACTTTCCTTTATTGTTGCCTTGTTTCGTTACTTTCGTAAATCCGTTTAGTGGACAAAGTAGCGAAATGCTAACCACTAGGGGTTGGGAGTAACGAAATTTTAAATTCGTGTTCGAAGTTTAATTCGTAGTTTTGCCCCTTTAAAAATCAATTTTATTGTGGGCCATTTAATAATAAATCGGTGTAGTTTACTTTTAATTCTGTATCTGATCTTTTAATTTTCGTATTTAATTTACAAAAAAAAACCCACAAAAATATTAGTTTTAAAATTTTTCAGTACATTTTTACTCGTTTTTAGTTGTTAAAATTCGAAGCCATACGTCTCTTTTACTCTGTTTTTCAATCATACCCATCTCTCGTCTGTATCATTTTTTTGCAAATATTACACACAACCCCTCTCCCCTTCTTTCTTCTCAAATCCTCCAACCCATCTCCCCTGTCTTTTTTATTCGAATACCATCAACAAATCTCAAAATCATCCCCCTTCCTTCACCATTCTTCTTCGTTTTACTTTGTTTTTGGTCAAGTTTCTTTGTTTTTGTTACTGTGATTCGCTCTGGTTTCGCTAAGTCTGTCTTAACCGAGTTCATTGCAGCTGTGTAGTGCTGAATTTTGAGTTTTCTGTTTTTGTTGATAGAGTCCAGATCGTATTATTGTAAATTGTTCTTCTCGTGAGTTCTTGTGAATTTTGAGTCGAGTTCTATCAAGTTGTGTTCCTGCTGTTTTCGTTTGATTCGTTTGTGGTGAATTTTATGTTGAGTTCGAAGCTGTTTTATTTGGTTCGATTGCTTGCTGTGAATCGTAATGCTGTCGTGTTGAGAGCTTTCTGCTGAGTGTTAGAGTTTGCGTTTTATTCTCTGCGTTTTGGTGATTTGCTGGGTTTTGGTTGTAATGAATCTGGCGTGTCTCTAAATTCTGTGAATTGGGGTTCCTGTGTTCGGATTCATTAGTTGGTTTAAGTTGTAAGATGTTCTTATTATCGAATTGTGAGGATGAGCTATTTGGTGTCAATTTTTAGTATTGTAGCTGGGTCTCGTTTTAACTTGAGGTCGTTGAATTGTTTGTTCAAGGGCAGTTTTTAGTTTGTAGTATTGTTTGTAGTTGAATTGTTTGTTTTAGTATTGTGCTGTTAATGTCGAATTCTGGGTATAGTTCGAGGTGTTGGTTTCCGAGTAGACTCTGAGCTGCTTGTCGAGTTGGTCTGTCATCGAATTCCCTGTCTGTTTTATGCTGAGTTTTTTTTGCTGGTTTCCTAGTCTCTATCGATTCGATTCTGTTCTAAGTATATTCTGAATTTGGCTGCTGCGAGTTCTGATTTTTGTAATCTTCCTGGTTTTCTGCTGGTATTGTAGCGATTTAATATCTTGTCTTGGTGAGTCTTGTATAGCTGCGTTAGTTGTTTCTGGTCTAGCCTTATTTATGAATCATTCACGCCAAATTTCTAAAAATTCTGTAATGTTTCTAATTTAGTTTAATTTCGTTTTTAGGTTAATTTAGTTTTGTTTTTCTCACCTTTAATTAATTAGCTTAAAATTAGAATAGTTTTAAGAATCATTTTTCTTTAAACATTTGTTAATGCCAATTAGCTTTTAAATATTAATTAGTTAGAAAACCCTAAAAATTCTTAAAAAACCCAATTTCCTTGTCCTAATTCGATTAAATTGAAAATTAAGTGCTTGCGAAAATATTAGTCCCTGAGGAACGAATCTCAAATTTTACAACGAAACGAATTGTGCGCTTGCGATTCAATTATTTAAAAAATTTATTTTTAGCACAACAAGTTTTTGGCGCCGCTGCCGGGGACTAATTATTTTTCGCGCCTTAATTTTTAATTTTTCGAGTTAGTTTTATTTCTTGTCTTATTTTTATTTCGTTCTTTTTAGGAAATTGTGAGATTTCGGAACTCTTCTCAAGAAGCATGGAAAAATTGGAATATTTTGGAAAGCGAGCTTCGGTAACCGTATCTCACTCTTTTCGCCCTTTTTATTTTTAGAAAAATACAAAAAAAAAGAGTTCAAAAATCACAAAAAAATTGAAAAATCGAAAATCCAAAAATATTAGTTGTAAATACATAATTGTTGCATCATGCATTCATCACGTAGGTGCACATCATGCTAGATTTTATTTTTTTGTTTTTAAATTTTTCGTACCTATAATTGTGGTGATCGCTGGAGGACCCTAAGGTACGTTAAATTTCCTTTTTTTTTTCTTTAGATTAAATCACGTAGTGTAAGCATCCATATTTGTTTATAATTTTTGTATATATCATTGTTTGTTGCATCATTTTGTAAATAAACATTAAGGACAAAACCACTACAAGATAAGGGAAGGGATTTCATCACCCTTTCCTTAGCCAAAAAAAGCATTAATTCCCTCATTTTGCATTCCCTAGCCTTTTAATAAAATTAATTAGACAATTGCCCCTAGGAACTTCGCGCTCAATTAGGAAGGTACCTAAAAATAAACGTAATTAAGACTTATTCACGACCTTCAGTGTCTAAGGTTCGCCTGACTGTTAAGATTCGGTGTCTAAGTGACGAGTTTGGCCTCTTGGCAATGCCTGCTCTAATCTGGCCGAATCGGTCTGAATAATTCTTAATTTACGGAATTTTTAGTGTGTCTTTACGTTATGAGCAATGTCTCTAGTTATTTTATTTAGGGAACCTAGGTTAGATTTTTCTTTTGATTTTTCACCATTTATTTTGTGTGTTTCATTTTCGCACTTACGTGCTACGTGGTTTTATCCTTGATCAATCTTTACCATGTCCGTAGCATTTAGGGAGCGTTATTACCAAGGTTGGGATTTTGACGAGGAGTTAGCGGATAATACGATGTGGTGTGAGTCAACTAGGGAACGTAGTGTATATAACGAGTCGTCTAGTACTTTTAGTGATTTGCATTATAGTAAAAACGATATTGCAATCGACTCTGAATTAGATGCTCTAACTAGAAGACTCGAAGCCTTAGAAACCCTTAGTGGCCCTTCACACACGTCTTGGGACCCAAATTTCAACTCTCCGAGTCTCGATTTTCAACATGGTTCCGACTCTCAACAAGTCAACGCCATGTTTCAACCAACCTCTCGAAATGACCACTTTACATCATCTTCTAATTCCGGTTGGAGAGATTATCCCGATCTCTCATGGAACCAAGGTCATAGCTATCAAACTCCGCCTCCACATTTTCAAGAACCGAACTCTTATCCAATTCTGAGTCAAGTTCCTTATTCGAGTTCAATTCAAACACCCGCCCACCCACCCACCCACCCGGATTTCATGATTCGAGTAGGAAACTTGACACCTTAGAAAAGAGTATCGAGGCTTTATTGATTTCTCAATCAAACTTCATGCAAACCATAACTTCTGATAGGCAAATTTTGAACTCTAATGTTCAAGCCTTATCTAAGTTAGAATTTCAAGTGAATCAATTAGCCATCATGTGCGAGCGTGAGACGATAACCACCCCGAATCCACCCGAGGTCAACCCTAAATTTCTTATCACTCAAAGACCTATCGATACTTTTGATGATATCATTTCTCCTAGGTCTAATGTTCAAGTTGACACTCCTTTCGGTGGTGATTCACACGAAGAAGATTCTAATGCTGACATCATTCTTTCTCTAGGTCAAACGAAGAATCCAGATGATTCTGAGTTTGTGGCTTCACCTAGACAACCATCATCTTCTTCTAGTGAACTTTTCCTTTCATCTTCCAAACCTCTTCCTGAAAAACCCAAAGAACTTCATACTCAACCAATAGGAGCTAATCGAGTTAAGGAGGTTGTTTCAAGGTCAAATTTGGACGATCATGAGATTGAGTCTCTTCTTAAACATGATTTTCAATTACATTACGAGACCAATCGAGAGCTTCACGAATCTTTTAAGGATTTGACCTCGGAAGAGATGTTTGGAGAGATGAAGAATATTTGTTTCAAATGGGAAACCCAACATAAGGATAGTTCTTGTGATCCTAATTCTGTTGGTAAAACATTTTTCGAAGAGCCACCCCCACCCGTTTCTATTTCTTCATTTTCCACTCGTGCTCCATCTTTCATCGAAACTCATGATATTCATGACCAACATCTTATCGTAATTAATTTGCTTAAACAACAAAAAGAAGCATCCTCTTGGTCTATGGATGAAGTTAGGAATATGAGTTTTATTCTTGCGCCTAATCGGATTGTTCGAGTGGTCTATGCTATTTTCGTGGGTGAGTTTCTGAAATATGTTGGTTGTATAACAAAAATAGTTTTTCCGAGAGCAGGTATTGGTTAGTAAATATTTGTTTTGTACCTCCCATAGTAGAATGTAGGTATGGGGGAGGAGTTGTGTATGTGAGTTGTTTTCTTTCTTAATTTCTAGTAGTTTTCAGTCTCCGTCATCCCTTATCAGGTATTTCCTCACCTTTCTTCTTTCTCATTTCTCTTTGCATTTGCATACATTGAGGACAATGCATGATTTAGGTATGGGGGGTTTTTAGTGTAAATAGTAAAAATTGAAAAATCCAAAAAAAAATTAAAAAAAATGAAAAAATCACAAAAAGAGTTCTTTTCGTATTCTAGTCTTGTTAATTGATTGCTAGTTGCTTGATGCACCCTTGCATGCTATGATAATCTTATGATCCATTAACTTTTGTTTGAGAAGTGATTTGCTAAAGTTCTTGTTCACACACTTACACTAGCAAGGTGAAGCTAGTAGACTTATTTGAATTGTGCATGAAATTAGAAAGACATGATTAGGTGTAAGATGATTTGGTCTTCATGCTTTGAGTACAAGTAGGTGCATTGAGGATACCATTTCTTGAGATTGATTATGTTTTACCATACCAAGTGAGATTTTGAGCCTATATGCATATCTTTTGCATTTATATTCTTTTTCTTGAGTGTCCACTTGTCATTTGCATCGCTAGCACTTGTTTGAGTTCCTTCTTGAAATACATGACATTAATTGATGATAAAATGATAAAGGCACTTAGGAATAACCTATATTTCCAAAAAAAATATCCACACCATGCTTATGTGATCAATTAGTTAACCCTTTGAGCCTAATCATTTTCTTTCGGTGACACACCACATTACTCACCTAAGACCTTTTTCTTGTTTAGCCTTACGTATTCTTGATCCCATTTTGTCAAAGGCTAGTAGGAACTTAAGGGAGCAATAAGGTGTGTGAAATAGGGTTTACTTTTGTTCATAACTTTTGAGGAAATATTTGTTGTTACCTTGATAGTCGATTTTCAAAATCTAAGTGAGGATTATTGTTACATTTATCTTAGCTCTCATAAATAAAAATGAATAAAGAAAAAAAATTGAAAAAGAAAAAAAAATTGAAAAAAAATTGAAAAAAATTTGAAAAAAAGAAAAAAAAAAAGAATATATATACATGAGAGCATACTTATGTTTTTTGTAATCCTCCTTCATTGCGACTATTCAAGGCTTTTTTTTTGTTGAAAATAAAAATAAATTGTGTGGGGAGGAAGTTTGGTGTTGTGCATGATATTCATGGTTACTACTAGCTTTTGACACTTCACCTTATTTTGGCCTTTCTTGACATACCTTGTCCCTAGCCCCATTACAACCCTAATAAAGACCTTTTGATTGTCATTATTAATGTATGTTGTGATTTAAGTTGGGATGATACCAAGTGTCAAGCATGCATTTGATTTTGTTGGAATTGAGTGATACACTTACCCTTGTTTTTGAGTGAATATTCTTTTGTGAGTAAAAGGTGAGGTATTGCTTGTTTGTTTTTTGCATAAGAGATCTCAAGTTTTGACTCTAAGGTGTGCCCTTGTAAACTTAGCATGGTTACCAATAATTTTTTCATTTAATATGAACTTAGAATCACTCTTGCATGGTTCTTTAAGTAGACTATGTGAATCCTTGCACTTTCCACACCAAGACTTTGCAAATTCATTTTGATTCTTAAGTTGATGTGTCATGAGAGGACATGTATGTGTGGTGTTGCATTGCCATGTGATCTTTTATACAAACTAGATGGATTTTGTGGGTACATTCACTATAGGCCCTCACGAGACCTCACTCGTCCACTAGGGCTGCCTAGGGGTTTAAAGGGCTTGTTGCATATGCCAAATGCAACCGTCACACCTACGAAAAGGAGTATAGGACTTTGCATCTAGATTTTATTTTTGTTTTACTCGAGGACGAGCAAAAGATAGGTATGGGGGCATTTGATAAGTGCATATTTTTGCATATTTTTATTACCTATTTATTGCTTGAACTCGTATTTTAATAATTTATTTTGTTGCATTTCAGGAAATTCGTGAATAAATAAAGAAATGACAAAATAAAGAAATAAAGAGCAAGGAAGGGAAAAAGAGGAAGAAAAAGGACCAAAAAGAAAAAGAGGAAAAAGAATTAGGAGTTTGGTGGAAAGGGAATCTTGGAGGACACTTGGAAGGTGGAGATCATCCCAACACACTAAAAAGGTGTATGACCAAAGATCAAGTCTACCAAAGCTTAATGGGGAAGGAATCTTTTAATGGTTAGGATTACACCACCACACAACCCAAATGTAGGGCCAAGATTTAACCACACCCCCTAAACCCTAATTCTCCTCCTATAAATACCCCCTCATCCCCCTTGTATTGGATACCATACACCTTAGGAGTAGATTGTAGTGTAGTTTTAGGGTAGATTTAATTTCTTGTTTTAGTTTCAAATTTTGTAAACACTCCCTTTTATTTTAATGCAATTTTATTTCCTTTAAATTCTTGTCTTGCACTTTCCTTTATTGTTGCCTTGTTTCGTTACTTTCGTAAATCCGTTTAGTGGACAAAGTAGCGAAATGCTAACCACTAGGGGTTGGGAGTAACGAAATTTTAAATTCGTGTTCGAAGTTTAATTCGTAGTTTTGCCCCTTTAAAAATCAATTTTATTGTGGGCCATTTAATAATAAATCGGTGTAGTTTACTTTTAATTCCGTATCTGATCTTTTAATTTTCGTATTTAATTTACAAAAAAAACCCACAAAAATATTAGTTTTAAAATTTTTCAGTACATTTTTACTCGTTTTTAGTTGTTAAAATTCGAAGCCTTACGTCTCTTTTACTCTGTTTTTTAATCATACCCATCTCTCGTCTGTATCATTTTTTTTGCAAATATTACACACAACCCCTCTCCCCTTCTTTCTTCTCAAATCCTCCAACCCATCTCCCCTGTATTTTTTATTCGAATACCATCAACAAATCTCAAAATCATCCCCCTTCCTTCACCCTTCTTCTTCGTTTTACTTTGTTTTTGGTCAAGTTTCTTTGTTTTTGTTACTGTGATTCGCTCTGGTTTCGCTAAGTCTGTCTTAACCGAGTTCATTGCAGCTGTGTAGTGCTGAATTTTGAGTTTTCTGTTTTTGTTGATAGAGTCCAGATCGTATTATTGTAAATTGTTCTTCTCGTGACTTTTTGTGAATTTTGAGTCGAGTTCTATCAAGTTGTGTTCCTGCTGTTTTCGTTTGATTCGTTTGTGGTGAATTTTATGTTGAGTTCGAAGCTGTTTTATTTGGTTCGATTGCTTGTTGTGAATCGTAATGCTGTCGTGTTGAGAGCTTTCTGCTGAGTGTTAGAGTTTGCATTTTATTCTCTGCGTTTTGGTTGTAATGAATCTGGCGTGTCTCTAAATTCTGTGAATTGGGGTTCCTGTGTTCGGATTCATTAGTTGGTTTAAGTTGTAAGATGTTCTTATTATCGAATTGTGAGGATGAGCTATTTGGTGTCAATTTTTAGTATTGTAGTTGGGTCTCGTTTTAACTTGAGGTCGTTGAATTGTTTGTTCAAGGGTAGTTTTTAGTTTGTAGTATTGTTTGTAGTTGAATTGTTTGTTTTAGTATTGTGCTGTTAATGTCGAATTCTAGGTATAGTTCGAGGTGTTGGTTTCCGAGTAGACTCCGAGCTGCTTGTCGAGTTGGTCTGTCATCGAATTCCCTGTCTGTTTTATGCTGAGTTTTTTTTGCTGGTTTCCTAGTCTCTATCGATTCGATTCTGTTCTAAGTATATTCTGAATTTGGCTGCTGCGAGTTCTGATTTTTGTAATCTTCCTGGTTTTCTGCTGGTATTGTAGCGATTTAATATCTTGTCTTGGTGAGTCTTGTATAGCTGCGTTAGTTGTTTATGGTCTAGCCTTATTTATGAATCATTCACGCCAAATTTCTAAAAATTCTGTAATGTTTCTAATTTAGTTTAATTTCGTTTTTAGGTTAATTTAGTTTTGTTTTTCTCACCTTTAATTAATTAGCTTAAAATTAGAATAGTTTTAAGAATCATTTTTCTTTAAACATTTGTTATTGCCAATTAGCTTTTAAATATTAATTAGTTAGAAAACCCTAAAAATTCTCAAAAAACCCAATTTCCTTGTCCTAATTCGATTAAATTGAAAATTAAGTGCTTGCGAAAATATTAGTCCCTGAGGAACGAATCTCAAATTTTACAACGAAACGAATTGTGCGCTTGCGATTCAATTATTTAAACATTTATTTTTAGCACAACATTACCACTTGAGTTATATCATAAGTGCAATATTGTAGTCCACATAAGTAGTGTATACAGCCTAGTAGAGCTAGTAAACCAAAAGCATGTATACAAGATTCCCTTCATCCAAATCTTTGTTCATTACCATCTTAACAATTTCTCTTTTTGTTCTGCATGTCTTTCTAAAACTCATGTTTCCATCCTCAATTTTCTTCCCAATGGATCACCTCCGTTAATCGTTCGTTGTCAATCATGGGACGATGACTTAGGATACCACACATTGTATCCGAATCAACCAGCCTATGAGTGGGGATTCAAAAATCACTACGTCAAATTTGGGCTTTCGTCACTCTTTTGTACAGTAAGGGCTGTGATACTTTGGAAAAAACGAGTGGCTAAAGGTCATCTTCCTAAGTTTTAGCCACACAATTATTTTTCGAGTGACCAAAAATACATTTTTGTAAGATTCAGTCACAACTTTAAAAATTGCATGGTTTTTTGTTGACTTTGACCAATTCCAAAATTTATAGTCATACTTGAGAGATAGAAGTGTGACAATGACTAGCGACGCTTCTTTGCTGTGTCTAAATGTTACGAAATGGCCACAGTCCTTTTCGGTGATGTGGCTAAATGGGAAATAACCTATGGTCACTACAGTTTTATTTGACTAAAAAGTAGACTTTTCAGCATATGTCAGAGCTCTGTTCGCTTAAGGAAGCTAAAAACTAGTGTCTGTATTATTGTGTGACTAAAAAGTACTATGTTTCCAGGAGTACCCTCATAAAACAGAGTATTCTATTTTGAGGAACCTCATTTCCAACTGATCTGTCACATTAATACATTTGTGTGTGGCAAAATATTTGACCAACTGGACATGAAGTATTGGTATATAGCAGACTAACCACAAATGGCAAACATAAACTTGATTTATCCAAGTTGCATACCAGATGACCTTAAAACTTGATAATGAAGCTTAAAACAATTCAACAAATCCATGTCCTTCAGCCAACATTGAAATTCACCATTACATATTAATTCTTCATCAAATAAAAAAAAAAGAAAATGACCAAGACAATGATAACATTATACAACTTCCCACGTATGACATCAACCTCCTTTCGAAGATCTTCAACTGTTGACATGCAGTTTTGCAGCTCAGTCTTCACATCATCAACTTCTTTCTGGATCTTGATCTTCATGACAACTGGTTCAGGATCAATCCATTCCCAAAACTAACATTTGGGTCCAGAAGACTTGAAAAGGGAATTCAAATTAAAAGTTGTTTATTAAATTAAACAGATGAAACTGATAAACATCAGCTTACTAATGAATTTGATTTATGGCACAACCGAAATATTCTTCCAGGGTTGTCAAGTGTGTTTGATGTTCTAATCCGAGCAGGAAGACCACAGTAGCAGAGATCACTTCGATTTTGATTTGAGCTGTAGGAATTTGAAGACGACATCATGATCAGGCCTTTTTCTTTGCACACACATGGAGAAAAAAACAGGAATTAAAACGGAGCATAGAATTTAACCAAATAATAGAATTTAGCATTACATAAAAAATATGGATAATGACAAACATAATGATAATAATTACCGGATTCAGTTAGCATTACGTATAATAATGCCCTTACAGTCCTGTCTAAAGAAATCATCACGAGATTCATTACCCAAGTCACGTGGATCTACAGGTGGTAATATATTATCATTGTGAGGAAGAATTACAGTACTGAAATCCTCATTGACATCATCGTACAGATCTCTATAATTCTTGGGAGGTGTCATCAGGACAATATACATTTTTTTATCCAGCTGGTCTTTAACATAAAACACCTGTTGTGCTTGTGAGGCCAATATGAACGGATCATCCTTGTGGCCTAATCTGTTAAGTTCGACCAACGTGTAACCCATGCCATCTTGTTTGACACCATTTCTATTATCAACCCAGTCGCACATGAAAAGAGGAATTTTCTTAATATGATAATCTAGTACCCATATCTCTCGCAGAACCCCATAATAAAAGTTCTTTCCATAGGTTACTACTTCTTTAGAAATGTGCATCTCAGTTGCCTCTACACAAACCCCACTGTTCTGGTGAATTCTGCCATCACGAATTTTTGTACGAAATGTATAGCCATTGATGTCATATACATCGTATTTGCTCACGATTCTGCGTGCTCCATGTGAGATCCACTTCACTATTTCTGATACACTTTCTTTGGAGATCGATAACTTGCTTTCAACCTAAATTACACAATAACAAGGATGAGATTCAGGTTGCACAAATTATAATTGAGAAAAAACTAAGATCATACTGATTTAAATATTACCTTGTTGCGTAACCAGTGACCAAACGTTGCTCTATGCTCTTTCTCCAGCCATGCTTGTCGTTTACCAGGATGCTTGTTTTTCAAAAATGTCATGTGTTGTCTGCAAGTACAAAAATGAGTATCAAATATGATCCTACTATTAAATAAAACAAAAACACAAATAAACATGTTCAGTAGGAGTCCTTACTCGATATACGGCACAACTTCAGGCGTATTTTGCAATACATAGAAATGTGCTTTCATGTACAGATCTTGAGAAACTTCAAGTGGTTTACCAGCTGACAAAGGAATTCCCTCTCCATTACAATTTTCAGATGTGTTGTGCTGGTGTTCTGGAATACCAATAGAGCTCATGTCTTTTTTGTATTCGTTGAAGAACTTAATTGTTTCTTCTGCAATATGCTCCTCAGCAATGCATCCTTCTGGGTAAGCTTTGTTCCGCACATGCCCTTTAATAACTTTCATCATCCTCTCAGAGGGATACATCCACCGAAAGCATATTGGGCCACATAATTTTACCTCTCTAACAAGGTGCACAGTTAGATGAAGCATAACATCAAGAAAGGATGGGGTAAAGTATTTCTCCATCAAGCACAGTGTCACACAAAGCTCTTCATGCAATTTATCGAGTTCCTTTACATTGATTTCTTTGCTACATATTTATTTGAAAAAAAAAAAACAAAGTCTGATAATAGCATTTCTTGTGGGTTCAGGCATGATAGACCGTATTGCAATTGGCAAGAACTGTTGCATAAGCATATGGTAATCATGTGATTTAAGTCCCATAAGCTTCCTATCCTTTTCATTCACCAAACTAGAAAAGTTGGAACAATAACCTTGCGGAGCCCTTAAGTTATGTAATGTGTCACAGAACATGTCTTTTTAATCTTTAGTTAATGTGTAGCAGGCTGCAGGAAGTAATGTCTTGTCGCCTTGACTTTTAGCCTGCAACTCTTGTCTTATCCCAAAATGTGCCAGATCCTTTCGAGCTTGCAACCCATCTTTCGTCTTGCCCGAAACATTTAGTAATGTTCTTATAATACTCTTAGCCACATTCTTCTCAGTGTGCATGAAATCAATACAATGTTGGACCAAATATCCCGCCAATACCTAAGTCGTCGATTCCATATGTTGAATTTCTTCCAATAGGTCTGTTCTTTCTGTCCGGAATTTGAGCTACCACCCCCTTTTGATTTTCTTTTTTTTTTTTCCCCCTCTTCCAGTCGAAGTGTCCATGAGTTCTGAATCTTTATCCTTAAATCCCTTCCCCCACTTATTCCGAACAAATTTAACCTCGTTGAATATTTCTTCCCCTGTCATAGGATCTGCAGCAGTTCCCCACTCTTCTTTTCCATTGAACGCCTTAGTTTGCTTTCTGAAGGGATGACTATATGGTAGATATCTTCGGTGACGACCATAACTCTGCTTGGCAGAGAACGGAAGTCTTACACAATGAGTTTCTTTCCTGCACACCACAAAGCCATGGAATCCACTATAAGGACAACCACATAATGCACCAAGATCAGGGTAATCATTAATCGTCCATAAGACAACAGCACGTAAAGTGAACTGTTCCTGTGTATAGGAATCATATGTCTCAACTCCTTCTTCAAACAAGAGCTCCAGATCATCGATCAAAGGATCCAAAAACACATCGATATCGTTTCCAGGCGTTCCCTATATTAATAACGAAAGCATGATGAACTTTCTTTTCATACACAACCAAGGTGGAAGGTTGTAAATGACAGTTAATACCGGCCACACACTGTGATTCCTATTCCCCCTATTTACGTCGACCCCGTCTGTGGAAATGCCAAGCCGAAGATTTCTTGGATCAGAGGAAATTTTTGGAAATCTGTCATCTATTGCTTTCCATGCAGGTGAATCAGATGGGTGGCGTAAAACACCGGGCTTTTTGGAACTGGTGGAGTGCCATATCAAATCTTTTGATATGCTTTTCACTTTATAAAGTCGTTTCAATCGTGGAATAAGGGGGAAGTACCATAATACCTTTGTAGGAACATTTTCGTATATGACTTTAGTCTTCTCATCCACCTTCCACCGTGACATGGACATACCACCAAGTCCTTGTACTCCTTCCTGTACAGAATGCAGTTGTTAATGCAAGCATGTATCTTTTCGTATCCTGAACCCATTGCTATCATTATCTTTTTGGCCTCATATGTGTTGTTCACTATCTCGTTACCTTCTGCAGTTAGCATCCTTTTCAACAGAAGTAGCAATTCAGTAAAGCACTTATTTGTCATTCCATGCTTACTCTTCAAGTTTAGTAGTTCAACTGTTGCAGACAACTTTGTGAAGTTAGGACAATATTTATACAAGGGCTTCTCCACATCTGCAAGTAGTTCTTGAAACTTGTCAATGTCATCTATGAAACTGTCCTCCGTAGCTTTTACCATTTCTATTGTTTCTGCAGCATCTATTGGAAATTCTACTGCATCAAATTGGTTTGAAGTTGTTGGCTTGTCTTTCTCTCCATGTTTAATCCACCTTGTATAATTCGGATTGAATCCCTTAAGGAGTAGGTGGTAATGCACCTCATTCACATAAAGAGAGTAGTGGTTTAAACAGCTTACACATGGACATGGAATAGTGTTCGTTGACATCTTCAAATTAGAAACCGCAAAATCGATAAATGCTACAACTCCATCCATATATGGTTCATTGTTTCTATCGGTTAACATCCAAGAGTTATCCATAACTACAACATATACTTTGAAGCTTTAATACATATCAACTAAAGCAATTACGAGCTTATTACAGCATAACTACAGCAATTACGAGCATATTAAAGCATAAAATTCAAAAATAACACATGACTTACCAAGAAAGAGGAGCAGGAGTGATTAAGAGTAGAAGGGTATGAAGCCCAATGAAATTAGGGATGAAATCGTTGTGGATGAAGTTTGAATCCAAAATTAAGAGAAGCGGCTACTTGTAATTTGAATCCGAGAGTGTGGTTTCCAATTGAGAGACTACACTTTCCATTTAGGTATTTCACCACCATACCGGCTACTCCTTTTGGAATGAACTTGTTTAAGGCCCAATTAGAATAGTATTGGGCAATTAGAATAGTGTTGGCCCAAATAGAATATTTAAGACCCGAAAGTGCAAATATTTTTTTTAAATGCATTTTTCGACGATCCAATCGTACGGATGTTAATAGATACGCATTGTGATGTTGGGAAAAAATAATCGAAAAATCTGGAATTTATCTTGTATAATGTTTTTACAAAGATCTAGCCAAAGTACTACTCCCAATAACGAGATTCGTCCCCGAAAGTGCAAATATTTTTTTAAATGCATTTTTCGACGATCCAATCATACGGATGTTAATAGATACGCATTGTGATGTTGGGAAAAAAATAATTGAAAAATCTGGAATTTATCTTGTACGACGTTTTTACAAAGATCTGGCCAAAGTACTACTCCCAATAACGAGATTCGTCCCCGAAAGTGCAAATATTTTTTTTAAATGCATTTTTCGACGATCCAACCATACAGATGTTAATAGATACGCATTGTGATGTTGGAAAAAAATAATTGAAAAATCTAGAATTTATCTTGTACGACGTTTTTACAAATATCTGGCCAAAGTACTACTCCCAATAACGAGATTCGACCCCGAAAGTGCAAATATTTTTTTTTAAATGCATTTTTCGATGATCCAA
Source organism: Saposhnikovia divaricata (assembly GCA_036435485.1). Classification (NCBI taxonomy): domain Eukaryota; kingdom Viridiplantae; phylum Streptophyta; class Magnoliopsida; order Apiales; family Apiaceae; genus Saposhnikovia; species Saposhnikovia divaricata. The sequence goes on along the minus strand of CM071595.1, from coordinate 47,866,673 downwards.
CCGTACGAATGTTAATAGATACGCATTGTGATGTTGGGAAAAAATAATCAAAAAATCTGGAATTTATCTTGTACGACGTTTTTACAAAGATCTGGCCAACGTACTACTCCCAATAACAAGATTCGTCCCCGAAAGTGCAAATATTTTTTTTAAATGCATTTTTCGACGTTTGTAACACCCCCTTCGCACAATGGAAGGAGATATTATTTAAAATCCATATTATGCACCAGAATACTAAAATAATCTCAAAATAAATGATTAAGTCTAAATAATGCTAGAAGTTCATAAGTCATAATCAATGGAATAAGGGTAGCTCTCCATCACACAATCCCAGATCCCCCTAAGCACCTGCCAGAAAAAGAAATACGGCATGAGCCAATCGCCCAGTACGGATTTGGAATACAATTTATAAAACAGAAAAATAGATAAGTGTATTTGACAATTATAGTAAAACATTTATTTTAAAAATATTCATGGCTGAAGCAACGAGTGGTTTGGATATTTCATAACGAGATCAGAACAGAACAGATACACACATCATAGGGTACCTAATGTGTGCAACAAATTGGATAACGTGTACGGCATATACAACGTCACCGCCAAATCAAATCACAAATCAAATCAAAATCTGGGTGCACCCACGTATCCTGAAACAAATATCAAAATGCGTAAAAGCTCGCCACCTGAGCTATCAGAAGGATACGCCGTGACCAATCACACTGTCACGGAAGTGTCATGTCACTGGTGCCGCAATGACATGGCTGTAGTACCCCTACAGCTGGTTAACTCGGTATACCCTATATCACTAAGGGTTCAACTAAAATATTTTCACAAAACTTTGTAAATCACTTAAAACATATATTTCAAATATTTCAGCAGACATTTAAATTCACAATTTTAGAAAGCAAAGAAACAGATATTTGAATAAATACATAAATTTTGAAAACTGTAAAACAAATATTTGAATATTTTGGAAGAGATTTAAAAATACCTTTAGAAGTCAAAATTGTCAGATTGGGATAAAACAGAACAAATTTGAGAGCAAAACGAATCAACTTTAAAATATTTCTAATTAAGAGTAGCGCTGAATAAAAGGAGAGAGAATCCGTACCACGATAAGTAATGATCAAGAACACTACCAATATTCACAAGTATATCACTAAACTTTTAGCTCCCGATCTATTTACAAAATAATAATATTAGTTCTCAAATCCTAGATCCCGACATAACAAATTTCTCATTACGCGAAAAGATTTAAATTACTAATCTTGATCAGTTCTGTAGTTTACTATTTTGACCCTTTAAATGATGTTTTCTGGAAAAACTCAAAACATGAAAGTTGTAGAGGACGAAAAACCCATTACAAAGAGATAAGATTCATCAAAAACAGATTTATAACGAATTGGGAATTAAATAAAACGTGTACTGATTCAGATTTTAACTCTAAAAACAAGATCTGATTATGTTTTAGATTTTAGTAACATTTTGAGACATAATCTCAGAAAACACAAAGGATAAAAGTTTTAGACGATTGAAAGAGCTTTTCAGATCATTAAAGATCATCCAAAACAGACATAAATTGAATTTTATAGCATATTTCGAAGTTGCTGTGTTAAATCCCGTAGTGATAAAAACTGCTTATAGAAAACTCAATTTTCGACATAGTTTGACTCTGAATTTGATAAAAGTGCGTGAAATACAAGTTATAGAAAACGAAAAGACCTTTCCAGAATGTTCAGAATCATTAAATTCCGACTCATAACAAATTAAATACAGATTTTAAAAGATGGCAGAATCATGTAACATAATATTACGAATTTTGAATGATAAATACAAGGAAGAAGATCAAGAGAGGTCAATACCTTGGTAAGATTTATCGAATGAACTTGATCTTGATGTCTCTAAAAGAATTATGAATAAATATAATTAAAACCCTAATCATAATCCTAATAAAGTTCCTTAAGTCCAACTTCTATTATTATTCTAATATAGCCCATAACCTAGTCCATATTCTACTCCTCATCAAATTATAATTCATTATTATTATTATTATTATTATTATTATTATTATTATTATTATTATTATTATTATTATTATTATTATTATTATTATTATTATTATTACTATTAAACATCTAAATTTGCTATATATTACAACGATCCAGTCGTACGGATGTTAATATATACACATTGTGATGTTGGGAAAAATTAATCGAAAAATCTGGAATTTATCTTGTACGACGTTTTTACAAAGATCTGGCCAAAGTACTACTCCCAATAACGAGATTCGTCCCCGAACGTGCAAATATTTTTTTTAAAAGCATTTTTCGACGATCCAACCGTATGGATGTTAATATATACGCATTGTGATGTTGGGAAAAAATAATCGAAAAATCTGGAATTTATCTTGTACGACACTTTTACAAATATCTGGCCAAAGTACTACTCCCAATAACGAGATTCGTCCCCGAAAGTGCAAATATTTTTTTTAAATGCATTTTTCGATGATCCAATCGTGCGAATGTTAATAGATACGTATTGTGATGTTGGGAAAAAATAATTGAAACAACTGGAATTTATCTTGTACGACGTTTTTACAAAGATCTGGCCAAAGTACTACTCCCAATAACGAGATTCGTCCCCGAACGTGCAAATATTTTTTTTAAAGCATTTTTCGACGATCCAACCGTATGGATGTTAGTATATACGCATTGTGATGTTGGGAAAAAATAATCGAAAAATCTGGAATTTATCTTGTACGACACTTTTACAAAGATCTGGCCAAAGTACTACTCCCAATAACGAGATTCGTCCCCGAAAGTGCAAATATTTTTTTAAATGCATTTTTCGATGATCCAATCGTACGAATGTTAATAGATACGTATTGTGATGTTGGGAAAAAATAATCGAAACATCTGGAATTTATCTTGTATGACGTTTTTACAAAGATCTGGCCAAAGTACTACTCCCAATAACGAGATTCGTCCCCGAAAGTGTAAATATATTTTTTTAAATGCATTTTTCGACGATCCAACTATACGGATGTTAATAGATACGCATTGTGATGTTGGGAAAAAATAATCGAAAAATCTGGAATTTATCTTGTACGATCCAACCGTACGGATGTTAATAAATTCAGTTACCTTAATTAATTTTAATAAAATAATAAATTACAAATATTAATATAAATAATACAATATATTGATATATAAATATTAATATAACTAATACAATATATTGATATAGGAGCTTTCTAAGTTGTCTGAAAATAGAGAGCTAGGCGGCTAAACTTTCCCCAAAATAACTCAAACTTCCCCCAATTCACTCTCAACATCACTTTACCCCCAAAATAACTCAAACTTCCCCCCAATTCTCCCTCTCTGTGAAATTAGGTTGCACCATCGGTGAAATCTGGTGACTCAATCTGGTTTAAATTAGGGCTTTTTCCACCGACGTTTAAATCACCTTGCTTATCGCAGGTAAACCATTCTTTGCACAGAATATTTGAGTGATTGCATGTTTGAGAGATATATATTTCAGATCTATGGTTTGAGAGATTGCATGTTTGAGATATATGTTTGAGATATATGTTTGAGTTGTATTTGAGAGATTGAGACTATTTGAGTTGTAATTATATGCATAATAATACTATTTGAGACACTTCCATCCTTTTTCTATAATAAACTCTGTGTGGGTATACATTACCTGTAAAGTTATTTGAGTTCGAGTAATATTTGTGTTATTTCTGTTATTTGAGTTATTTGATATATGGTTTGAGAGATTGAATATTTTGTGTTGCGCTTGTTTTCTACAGCTAATTTGAGTACCATGGCAAAGAGGTACAGGTTAGTTGTTTACTATAGGGGTGAGTTCATGACATGTGTTAAGTGGCAATACACTGGTCCTAAGTCAAAGGTGTTCGAAGGAATGGAAGTGTACAACATGACTGTTAAACAAGTTAGGGATTTTGTAGCGGATGTAATTTCGGATGATGACAAGCTTTATTTCATGAAAGATGGGGTGACCCCGGATAATGGATATGGTTTATTGCTTCGAGACAGTGACTTAAAAGAGTTGGCTATTGCTTCTAACATAACTGGAGTCTGCAAGATTCATGTCTTCCATTCCTGGTCCACAACTACTGCACCAGTTTGCGTTGAAGAAGAATACCTAGGTAGACTCATTTTTGACTTCTCATATTTATTCATGTGTATGTATATTGAACAGATCAATCCTATAATTGCTAAAGGTTCTTATAATGGTTGTAGGTGTGGGCAATGAGGAACTTGAGGATCAATATTAAACGGAAGAGTGTAGCGAAGAAGAAGGAGAAAGCACAGAAGAAGGAGAAATCGCAGAAGAAGAATGCAAACAGGAGCAACAAAAGAATGCTGTCAAATCTAAGAGGGGGCTAACCAGGTTGCCAAAGCTGCGTACCAGGTTTACAAACTCTGGTGAAAAAAGACATGAGGTTGAATTTTGACTCACTTGGTAGGTTAACGGGGGAATATAGATCAGAATTTACGAGCTTTTTGGGAGACACGGTCAGGGAGCATGTGGGATTAAGATGGTTAACATGGAAGGAGGTGCCAAAAGAAGTGAAGGCTAAGCTGTGGGATCAAGTAACGGTAAATCAGCTACTTCGCATTAATTACTCTAAATATATGTTACATTTTCAATATGAAAACACTATTGTTCAACTTATCTGCTTGCCTTTTATGTGTATTAATACCATGTATTATATATTGCAGCATTTTTTTGATATAGAATTTTGTCGTCGAAAGTTTGTAATGATTCGGCTTGGTGGGCTGCTTCGCAATTTCAAAAGATGTATGCAGGATTCATACGACCTAACCTGAATAAACCAGCAAAACTTGTAAAAGTTCTTAGGCAATATCGTACACTGGTAGAGCAAGCTGATTAGGATAGGTTCGTAGCCCACACACAAACGGAAAAATTCAAGGTTGTAATCCTTTAATATACGGATCATCGTTTGAATTTACGTATATTTCCAATGCACTTAGCTGAAATAATTATTTTTTCTATTGGAAGGATGTCTCCGAAACTACGAAAAAAGCGCGATCATGGTCCGTTTATGATCATCACTTGGGACGAGGAGGATACCTGCTCTCAGAGACAAATTGGTAATTCAGATGTGTTTTTTTGTGTTACTAGTGATTATTGTGGATATTAAATGTCTGATTGTGTCGTCGTTGCATTATGCAAGGTTTCGAAGAATGAAATTGCAGTTGATGAGGTCCCCACCCGTGCTTTTATGTGGAGGAAGGGGAGGGAAAAAAAAGATGGAGAGTTGGTATATCCTAAAGTGAAGACCATGGCGGATTATTTAGTAAGTTAAATATGAGATTTAGTATATCCAAAAGTGAAGAACATATCCTTGTTACTAATTTTCTTCACTTTATTCTTTACAGATGGATATTAAAGCACAGATAAAGGATGGAAGAATCAAGATTGGGCCGGATAGATGCCCTTACAGTGGTTTTTGGCAAGGAACAGGGTGCATACTTGAGAGGTGTTGGTTGTGGAGTCACTCCCAGTACATACTGGCATTGTCCTCGGCAAAGGACAACAGGAAAAGATAAAATCAAGATTCTGGAGCTTCAATTGGAAAATGAGAAATTGCTGCGTGAGAAGAAGGATGAAGAACTGAAGAATCTGTCGTTGCATATGGAGGCAACGAACAATAAACTGAATAAAGTCATGGCTCAATTGGATTTACAAGGGCTGCTTTCAGCAACAAAACAGGATGTAAGGACTAACTTAACTGAATTCAAAATCCAAATATGAGTACAATAAATATATAAGCACTATGTAAATTGTTGGAGTTTTTTGTGTTCGAATTTAGTTATCACTTGACTTTCCCATTTGGCGTTACATTCTGTAGGGAACACCGATAAGTGGGAATGCTTCGAGGGACAGCTGCATTAATGTTACCATCCCAGCATCGAATGTAAGAACCCAAAATTTCGGTAGAATTAAAACTTTTCCTATTATGATGAAGTGCGTCAATTAATAGTGATTTGATGGACGAATAGTGATTTTGAGGATTAAGAAAATTTTTCATGCCCCCTATGTACGAGACGTAGTGTGGATATTCCGAAGGTATACTAGTAATCTACGGAGTAAATAAGTGTATGTAAATGCGATCGGAATTCAGAAATTCCAAATTCTATTTTCGCGTAATATTTGACCGATCAGTGAATTATATATCAGTAATATCAAGAAATGAGATATTTAATTTGAGGAATTGAGGAGTTAATATTTTGGAATTTTATTATAAGTGATTTGAGAATTTGGAACGAAAACCACTGAGGAAGTGAAACAAACGTTCTAGAAACCGTTGAGACTTTATAACGAGATTAAGCGATCAAGCGAGCGAATCATTGATTGAGAATAGTAAATATTAGAAGTCCACGGAAGGATATATTATGAGAGGAAAATGGAATTGAGAATAAAATCCTAGAGTTAAAGGAAATGAGAACAATTGAGAAATCGCGAGAATTTTTTTTCTGAGATAAAGAGAAAATACAAAGAAAATTGGACACAACGATTGTTTGAGGTATTGGACCACACTATTACAATGAAGTGCAACATATAAGTTGTAACATATTGATTTAGTAAATATACAAGAAGGGAAGCCCCTTGGTGCAAATAAGAAAAGGAAGGAAGGACTTGGAAACAATATGTATAAAGCAAGGGACTTGTTTGCAATTATGGATGGATAAAGGTAATCCAAATGAACCAATGAGGAGATGACACCACATGGCAAGAAGATAAGATGCATCCAAGTGAAAATATCAAGCATTATTGATCACTTTATCACTTTAATAGAACAAAACAAACACCAAATACTCCATTCTGCCCAGCTGGGAAGGAGCTCACTAAAACGGGCCTAGAGACTTCATTACTCAATGAAATTTTTTGTTCTTTATATGGTTAGAAATCTGTGAAGATTCTCTACAACTTTCATTCAGGAGCCTCGACCAGAAAACGAGTGCAAGGGCTTCGTTTTGGCTGATCTTTGGGGCGTGTTTTTCCAGTCAGGAAACCCACTTCCATGTTCTTGATTTCTTTGGTGAGATTGAAGATGGTGAGCATAGAGTAAGGCTTCCCCAAGGTTAACCAAGCTTGTTTGAGATTGTAAGAACATCAAGAAGGTATAAAACTCTAACCCCTCTTGGCCATGAATTATTTATGGTGTTTAATGTTAGATCCATGGATGTTAGTGTGAATCTTGAACATATAAGTTATGGATGATGTAGATCTTGAGTTTAAGTGTTGTGGTTGTGATTTTTTAGCTTGTGGTTAGTGTATGTAACTCCATGTATGTTATAAAGTATGATCTTGGTGGTTTAGATGATGGATGTGATGTGTATGTAAGATTCTTGAATGGATAAGTGATATAAGCATGCTGAGATTTTTCCAGGAACTTGAACTGTCTTGTAAGAGGGTTTTGAACCCCCAAATCTTGTCCCCTGAGGTCCTAATATATATTTTTAGAAAGGTATTTGAATGTAGTTTCCAGAAATATAAGGTTCATGATTAGGTGATGTATAGATTATGAGTTATGGCCTGAGAAGTGAAATGTGTTTCTGGATTCTGGACTGCACTAAATGGTCCCCTTGTGAACCTTGTTTAAACCCCTAAAAATTTATGTAGGATCATGGAAAAATTAGAGAAGCTAGTAAATGCAGTGGGGAAGGCTACCCAAAAAGAATTTGATTAAAATATGTATTTTTCAATTTTATAAAAATGCTAGAGTAAAATTCGCGCAAGGGAAAAAGTCGTAAGTGGAGTGTAATTTTAGGGGTAATGGATATGATTCGGATATGGTAACCAAATTAAGTCGAATAAGTGACGAGCGTAATCGAGTGATGACATGAACCTATAGTGGGGCTAGAGTGTCATAAGACGAAGTCATTAAGTTAATTTTGTACCCCCTAAAACCCCGCAATTAAAGAGACATTGATTAAGGTACTAACGAACGGTTATTGCTTATGTATAGATCATTCCCCTCCGCACGCTCGACCACCCCAACCTCACCAAGGCAAGTTTACTTTTAAAAATTACATATACAAGGACTTTCACTCTTGTGTTTGTAGTTTTCAATCATATCAAATGTTTATGTTTATCGAAGTATCGATGAAATTGAGATGTATAAGTACATATATGTTTGCACCCCTTGAACTTAGAATGAAATGTTTTCTTCGGACAACGACTCTAGCAATAGAGGTCGTAGCGGTCCGTATATACTATTGACCGGGGAGCGGTATATTATTATATCGTAATTAAATTGCAAAAACCCGAAGGGTCATTCGGGGAGTATCGTATACTCAAGTAATTATTTGTATATCTTCGTAAATACTCAAAATACCTATCTTGGATTAAAAGCTTATTTAATTAAATAATTATTTTATTAATTATTAATATTAAATCTTAAAATATCATTTATTAATTATTGTTCATTATTTTAAAGACAAAGCTAATCCAAGATACCTTTAGCACTTTAAAACTCGAACTCTTTCAAACTCAAAACATTTTCGAAAACCCCCGGTCAGGTTTGTTTCTTGTATGATTTCAAGAATCATCGGTCGACTGATGTCGGACCTCAATTACTCAGTTTTCAATCAAAATCAAGTTTTAAAAGAAAAAGAAAAAGGGACTCTGGCAGGTGTGGGAACCGTTGACGAACGATTCCCGGGATGTGTAAGCGGCCGTGAGCCAGGCGTTCCATCAATTATTATTCCGGCCCAGGTGTTGCCGAAGGATGATTACGGATGTAATTTTCATCGAGGGTGATTACGGATGTAGTTTTCACCCGGGGATAGTTACGGATGTAGTTTCTATCCTTCTACCGGTAGAGAAGACCCGCGGATTATTGGACTTGGATGTGGCGACTGATCATCGTCAATCCTTGTCAGGTTTTTATGTTTTCTTTCAGTCCCATCCTCCACTTTGGAAAAATACTCAAACACTGCTTCTTGGGCCTAAGTGCCAAGTTCCCGATAGTGTGGTTTTTGATAAGAAAAATATTGACATCGTGCAGTATCTAGAACTGCAAGATTTTCTATAAAGATTGGCACGTGTTAGTGCACTCTTGCAATTGTTTCAAAGAATGAAATGTTTTTGTATGGGAAACCTTCTAAGCTAATGGAAGGAAAGAGGTTTGCAATGATGTATTCCCTGTACAGTATGTTAATCGTAGAGTGTTTTGCCGAAAATGATATACTCGTATGTATATATTTTCAAACTTGAGATATATTGAAATGGGAACCTTATAAAGGGGTTCATATGTTATTCTTAAAGCTCCTTAGTGAGTATAGATGTTTTATTCAAACTCGGACATATACATTGTCCAATTATGTTTTGAAATCTGAGATATATGCCCATACAGTTGGGAATGTTTTCAAAATAAACCACATTATTATTTTTCAAAATGGTGAACTTGCTGAGCATTATGTAGCTCATTCTTGCTTTATAAAAAATTTTCAGCAAGAGAAGAATTTGGCCGATTAACTCCGCACCAGCAGAAGAGGAGTAGAAGAATTACCCCGGAGATGATTTAGTTCCTGATAAATACTACAGAGTAAGTCTGATAGGTTTTCAACTGTAATAGTAAGACTTGTCTTCAGGTATAGTTGTATAAGTGGAAGTGCGTAAGACTCTGGATTGTACAGATGAATTATAATATTTAGTGTTACTTTTGATTATCGTTTCTGAGGCTCTAACTTGTTTGTGCGTAAGATTGAGGTCTGGACGTATGTATTGTTGATTTGTAAAGTTAATACAGGTATGATGTGGTTGGATGATGATGTGACAACCTGAATCTTTGACCTCAGATTTGGGGGCGTCACAGAAATGGTATTAGAGCGATAAGTTACAGTACTCAGAAACAAGAGTGTTGAGAGTTAAGTCTAAGTAGGAGAATGACATAAGAGATCGTAGTAAACTTATGATTGGACTACCGGAAGAGGTACCGGTAAGTAGAATGGACTGGAGTGTTACTGAAGGCATTATACTAGGGTCGATAGAATCCCTAGAGACCTTCAGAATGATGAATAGAGGTTTGAGAGTCGTACATGACCTATCATAGGTAATGATATAGGAAGCAGAGCGAAATCTCGAGAGCAGCTGAGGTAGAGGCGATATTGCCAATATGATCGGATGACTAGGCTGGCATAAATTTTGTGGCCCATATTCCTCCACAGTTTAAGAGGCGGCATTTTAAGAATCAAGAAGTTTGGACTTCCCTACATAATTAAGGGTACTTAGTACTTGGATTAATGAAAGTCTTTTACTTTGGCTATAAGATCCGATTTTCGATAAGTAACGGGTTTACCTGAAGGTTGGTCACTATGTCGTTGTGGATTCCATTACCCTTGATGGCGAATTTTACATGTGTTATACGAGAATGTTATCATAAGACGAGCGTGCTAGATAATTCCACGCATGATTCGGACGCTAGAACATGGTAGTTCAACTTAGAGAACAAACAAGTAGGATTAACAAAGGGACTCAAGAGAAGTTGAATATGGTTGCAACGAGCGATACAGTGATCTCAGAGTCTACCAAAAGAAAAGACCAGCGGGTCTAGAGTGGGATCCTTTGATAGAGATGTTATCAGGGACTACGTATATATGTATTGTAGACCTCAATATTTTTGGTATATGTTCACATACATACACCCGCCACTGAACCTATGGACTGCACTGAGATCCCTGAGAGATCTCTTTGATCTGTTCCCAGGGGGAACTGGCCACTTGTGATTCATGTCGAAAAGCATAAAGTAGGACCCTATGGACTTAGCAGGTGTCCCCAGAATGATGTGAAGCTTGGTCTTCAAGATAAAGCACGGAAATGACAGATATAGTTGTGAAACCCTAACTCGATAAATGAAAGGCATATGACTCAGCCTATTTGTAGTTAGAGGATCCTAATCAACTTAAACCAAATTGTAATAAGTAAATATACATATGAACTGTCACAGGAATCTCAAGAAGTATTATCTGTCAGAAGAAAGAAGAAAAGTCAATCTATAGTTTTGATGTCATACACTGGAAGACGATTCAGTTATCTGATCAAGCCCTAGTACAGCATTGAAGTTAATGGATTCATTTGAACAGTGACAGAGATTTTTCGAGTGATAGTTTGAAGATCAGTTACAGTACAAGAGAATTGAGAGAAGAAACAAACCACAACCTAAAGTCAAAAGTGAAGAAGCATCATTGAAGTTAGTCGTTCATGAACCAGACAGTACATCGAACGTCAACACAAATCAGTGGTAATTCTTTACTACCTTTAGTGGTTTGTAAGAATTAAATTAATTATTTATTGATTTAATTAAATTCATTTATAATTGATATAAATTAATTTAGTTGATTTAATTAAATGAATTAATTCTGGTAGAATTAATTTATTAATTAAATTAATTATTGTATCAATTAAATATGAATTAGTTAAAACATTAACTAATTAATTGGATCAATAAGACTTAAAGAAAGAAAGTTGATTAAGTCTTGGAGGAGATAAAATTCGGTAAGACTTAATTTAAGTCTTACCGACAGAAGCCTTTTCAGGATTAAGTCTTACCGACCTGATTTAAGTCCTACCGACCTCTGCCAGCTGTTATAAGTCTTACCGAAATTCTGGTAAGTCTTACCGACACATTTTAGGTCTTAATGGAGGTTTGTGTAAGTCTTATTGAAGGAAAATCAAGTCTTGGAAGCTGTTTAAGTCATGCTGGAGCAATTAAATATCCTACAGAAAGCCAGCAAGACCTGTTACTGATATAAAAGAACAGAACAGACCAGATTAAGTCATAACGGAGAAAACACAGCAGAAAACATTTCATCAAGACCAGAATTCTCTCTCTCAAGAACACTAAGAACACCAAAGCTTAAACAATTCCCAGAAAATCAAGTTCTTCATCTTTGTGATATTCTATCCGATAGAACTTGTTTATTTGTGATTCTTGTACTACTAGCGAATTAAGTTTCCTAGTTCTTATCTTGATTGTTATTAACTAAATTAGAAAAGTTCATGTCGAATTTTCTAATTAGTTATTAACATCTTGATAAGTTGTTATACTGATTTTGTAACACCACATCAAGTTAATATACAGTTATATTCAACTTGAAAAATTGTGTTAAATAATTCCGCAGATAAATTTGTCTTTATCAAATTTAATTTAAAGGACAAATTTCGATAAAAAGGTAAAGATTGTATTCAACCCCCCTTCTACAATCTTATCGGACCTAACAATTGGTATCAAAGCCGATTGATTGATACACAAATCAACGATCCCATTTTACTCGATTAAAAATCATCCCCGAATTTTTTAACTCTCTTAAAAAATTCATCATGTCTTCTAAAGTTGGAACTGTGAAAATACCCATATATGACAAAAATAGTTATGATATGTGGAAGAACAAAATGTTAATGTTCCTCGAGGTTGCAAATCCTAAATACATGAAAGTCTTATCAGAAGGACCAATAATACCTTTTGGAGTAATTCCTGAAGTTGTTACTGATGGAAAAGTTATTACCCCTGCAAGGTATGTACACAAAGACTCTTCTGATTACACTCTTGCTGAAAGAGAGGAAGCTGCACTTGACATTAATTTGAGACTGATCTTAATAGACTCTCTAGACTCTGTAATGTACAGTCATGTGATTAACTGCAAAACTGCAAAGCAAATGTGGGAAACCATTGAAACTGTGAATGAAGGAACAGAGGAAGTTAGGGAGAATCGACTAGAAATTCTGACATCTGAGTATGAACACTTTCGATCAGCATACAATGAAAGTATTCAAGATGTGTTTGAAAGATATAACAAACTTGTCAACAATTTACAGATGCATGGAAAGTACTACACTCAGAAAGAGATCAACAGAAAATTTCTACTGTCAATGCCTGTTCATCTAGAACATAGAATTACAGCTATCAGAGAGTCAAGGAATCTAAGTGAAATAACTGTAGAAAGACTCTTTGGTGTTTTAAAAACCTATGAATTGGAACAATCTCAACAAAAGGAGATTTATGGAAAAGGAAGAGTTGCTAATACTTCTACAGCTCTTATTGTTGAGAATAAACAGGAAGTGGAAGATAAGGTTATCCAACCTTGTAAAGTTGACAGTGGTAAGCTTGAAGTTGAAGTTGGTCAAACGAATGCTAGTCCAGATGAAGGTGACATCTATTCGTTAGAAGAGCTAGATCAGTTGGAAGATGAGTCCATGGCTTTGTTGGTAAGGAAATTCAGCAACTTCAGATTCAGGAAGAATCCCAAGTTCAGGTACAAATCTAACTATAACAGGTTCCAGAGAGGAGGTTCTTCATCCTCAAGTAACAGAGGAGGTTACAAAACTGGAACAGTTGAAAGAAGTAAAATTAGATGCTACAACTGTAATGAACTTGGACATTTCGCTACTGAATGTCAGAAGCCAAAACAAAACCAAAGAAAAGACTTTGGATCTGAGAAGAAGAAGACAGGTAGAGCCTATGTGGCTGCTGGAAAGAGTTGGGATGATACAGACTCTGAAGATGAAGAGTATGGCAATCTTGCCCTGATGGCAAAATCTGATAACTCCAGTGGTACTTCATCTGAGGTATCATGTACTGATAGTCAATATATCTATAAACTTAGTGATACACTAGGTAATGCTAATAGAGAGATTGAAAGACTAAATTTGGTAATTACAGATCTTAGTAATCAATTATCAGAATTACATGATGTACAAAATTGCCATGATAAACAAAAATCAGAAATAAGAATTCTAAAGGAACTTGAAAGGTCTCTAGCGGTGATAGTGGCTCAACAACGTGATACAATTGCTGAGCTAGAAATAAGGGCTAATGCTACTTCTAATTCATGTAAAGTAGCTAAAGAATTGTTTAACCAACAAACTATTAATCAAACCGTAGGAATTGGGTTTGACTATAATGAGGCTGTTGGTCGAAAAAGCATTATTACCCCTAATCGTGTCATTGCTGTAGATAGGGGTATACCATTAGTGCTTAAGAGTGTTAGTAATCCACTCTTTAAGAAATCCATAGCAGAACCTTTGGATACAACATCTTTAATCATTAAGGAAGAGATGCACATTGAGGATGTAGCTAATGGCGTAGTCTTAGAAAGTAATCAAGTTGTTAAAAATGATAAAGATAGAAAGACTGTGTTTGTAAAAGCAGAAAGAGTTGGTGAGTCTACTAGTTCATTGAAAACTAGTAGCAGAAGTAACAACATGAATAAACGCAATAACAAATCTACCATGCATGCTATTCCTGTTATTGATACTGCTCATAAGAAATGCGATGCTGTTAATTGCATGTCTTGTGCTTTTAATATAATGTCTGCTTACTTTAACGGTAATCATGCATGTGTTGATAAGAATGCTCCTAGACAGCATATGAGCAGAAATAAACATGTTAGATCCAGGACTGTAACATCACCTCATTCTAAGATTAGGACTCCAAAAAGTCCTTCTCAGGATTTGGTAAAGACATGGTTACCCAAGCTAAAACCAAAACAAGTTAAAGCTGTTTACAGGGTTAAATGTCTAGTACCTATAGAAAATGTTGTTAAGATAAAAAGTGTTGCTTTACCTGATAAAGGTCAATTCTTTAAGTACTTCGGACCCAATCAAATTTGGGTTCCGAAGAAAGTCTAACCAATTTGTCATTGCAGGATTTGAAACAGGTTGATCGAGTCATGTGGATTCTGGACAGTGGATGTTCAAGGCATATGACCGGAGATAAAGCCCTGCTGACAAATGTGGTGGAGAAGGCCGGCCCAGTCGTTACCTTTGGAGATAACAGCAAAGGTAAAACTGATGGATATGGCAGATTAGAAGCTGGAAATGTTATCGTTGAAGATGTCTTTTATGTGAACGGCCTTGAGCACAATTTGCTCAGTATTAGTCAATTCTATGACAAAGGTTATGAAGTTCATTTCAACAAGAAGAATTGTCTAATATCACACAAGAGAAATGAAAGGCCGCAGTTGACTGGAGTAAGAAAAGGAAACTTGTACATAGCCAATATGAACTCTGGAAGCACAGAAGAAATTAGATGTTTTTATTCAAAGGCATCCACTGATGAAAGTTGGTTATGGCACAAGAGACTTTCTCACCTAAACTTCAAAACAATGAATTCTCTAGAGAAAAGAGAGTTGGTGAGAGGTTTACCTTCAATTGAATTTACTCAGGAAGGTCTATGTGATGCTTGTCAAAAAGGGAAGTTAAAAAGGGCAACTCACAGGAGCACTGACATATCATCAATAACTGAACCATTACAACTTCTCCACATGGATTTGTTTGGTCCAGTTAGTGTGATGTCTATATCAAGGAAAAGATATGCTCTAGTGATTGTTGATGATTTCTCAAAATTCACATGGGTACTATTTCTGAACTCAAAAGATGAAACTCCACAACTGGTAGTTGATCACATTAAGTTAATTGAGCTGGATTCTAATCGTCCAGTAAGAGCTATAAGGTCAGACAACGGAACTGAGTTCAAGAATGCAGTTCTGAATGACTTTTGCATTGAAAAGGGTATAACTAAACAGTACTCGGCTCCCAGAACTCCTCAACAAAATGGGGTAGTTGAAAGAAAGAATAGAACCTTGATTGAAGCTGCACGTACAATGCTAAGTGAATCAAGGCTTCCATTGAGCTTTTGGGCTGAAGCTGTCAATACTGCATGCTATACCCAGAATCGAACACTTATCAATAAAGACTTAATGAAGACACCATATGAAGCTCTACATGACAAGAAACCAACTCTCAAGTACTTCCATGTATTTGGGACAAAATGCTTTGTGCTGAAAGAAGGAGATGATCAAGGTGGTAAATTTGAAGAAAAAGCACATGAAGCAATATTTATTGGTTATACTAGAAGAGCCTACAAGGTGTATCTTATTGATCAACAGAAAACTTTGGAAAGTGTCAATGTTACATTTGATGACACAAAACTCCCAAATATCCAAAATGAAGATCCATCTGAAAAGCTTAAGTTTGATGATATGTCAGACTCAGATTCAGATGATGACAATCAACCTGACGTTGTTGCTGATAATAATAATCCAAATGTTGGTGGTAATGATCAAGGTGATGCTGGTGAAAACAATGATAATTTTCAAGACACCACTGATACTCTTGAACCATCAACAAGTCAAACTGGCAACAACTCAGGGGGAGATAATGAAGGGTCAACAAGTCATACTCAACATCATACTGAAGAACAAGGCGAATCGTCAAGATCAATTCTTCCCAGACAAACTGTTTGGAATAGAGCTCATCCTTTTGAGCTGATTCTTGGTGATCCAGATGTTGGTGTGAAAACAAGAAGAGCTTATCAGAATCAATGTAATTATTCTGGGTTCCTGTCTGTCATGGAACCTAAGAAAGTAGAAGAAGCTCTATCTGATCCTGATTGGGTGATTGCTATGCAAGATGAACTCAATCAATTTAAGCAACTAGAAGTATGGAAGCTGGTACCCAGACCTAAAGATAGAAAAGTGGTGGACACAAGATGGGTATTCAGAAACAAACTAGATGAAGATGGCACTGTGATAAGAAATAAAGCAAGACTGGTAGCTAAAGGTTATTCTCAAGCTGAAGGCATTGATTATGACGAGACCTATGCTCCAGTGGCAAGACTTGAGGCCATCAGAATATTCTTGGCATATGCATCCTATTCAAGATTCAAAGTTTATCAAATGGATGTCAAGAGTGCCTTTCTGAATGGTAAGCTAGATGAAGAAGTGTATGTAGAACAGCCTCCTGGTTTTGAAGATCAAGATCATCTGGACTATGTCTACTTACTTTACAAAGCTATCTATGGTCTTAAGCAAGCCCCAAGAAAATGGTATGACACTCTTTCTGAATTTCTATTAGAAAATGGTTTTATAAGAGGTGTCATAGACAAAACGCTCTTCACTAAAAGACATAAGAATGATATAATACTAGTCCAAGTCTATGTGGACGATATTATATTTGGGTCTACTAATGAGCTTCTGTGCAAGAAGTTTTCTAAATTAATGCAGGGTAGGTTTGAAATGAGCATGATGGGAGAACTGAAATTCTTTCTTGGATTACAAATAAGTCAGAGACAAGATGGAATATTTATTTGTCAATCTAAGTACATCAAGGAGCTCCTCAAGAAATATCACATGGAGGAGTGCTCATCAGCAACGACACCATCAACTATAGCTGTCAAAATTGGTTTATGTGAAAGTTCTGCCAAGGTAGATATCACAGGCTATAGAGGTATGATTGGTTCATTGCTTTACCTAACTGCTAGTAGACCAGATATAATGTTTGCCACATGCTTGTGTGCAAGGTTCCAAGCGAACCCTAAAGAAATCCATCTCACTGCTGTCAAAAGAATCTTAAGATATCTAAAGGGTACACCTAATTTAGGCATCTGGTACCCTAATGAATCTGGTTTTACTTTAATTGGATATACAGATTCTGACTATGCAGGAAGTGTTGTAGACAGGAAAAGTACATCTGGGAGTTATCAATACCTAGGTGGAAGGTTGGTATCCTGGTTCAGTAAGAAACAGCAAACAGTTTCCAACTCTACAGCCGAAGCTGAATATATAGCTGCTGGAAGCTGTTGTGCTCAGATCTTATGGATAAGGAATCAATTAATGGACTATGGCATTGTATTGGAAAATATTCCTATTTTATGTGATAATACAAGTGCCATAGCAATCGCAAGCAATCCTGTGCAGCACTCAAGGACAAAGCACATTGACATAAGGTATCATTTTATAAGAGAGCATGTAATGAATGGTACAGTGGAACTACTATTTGTAGGATCTGGAGATCAAACTGCAGATATTTTTACTAAGTCGCTTAATG
Organism: Saposhnikovia divaricata; assembly: GCA_036435485.1. Lineage (NCBI taxonomy): Eukaryota > Viridiplantae > Streptophyta > Magnoliopsida > Apiales > Apiaceae > Saposhnikovia > Saposhnikovia divaricata. Next base: position 47,848,787 of record CM071595.1, on the reverse strand, counting down.
AATCCTCATTCACTAGAATTGTTAGTGAATTGGGTATGTTAAACAGTCCTAGTAATTAATACTGTTAATATCTGAAATTTGATCTTTAATAATTTTACAAGTGATTATTCTGTGAATATTTGTTGTTTGAAATCACTTGTTTAATTATTTTACCATCTGATTTTCTTGTTTGTTTAATTATTTTTCACTTTGTTTATTCGTATTATTTAATACTTCATACTTCTGTATTTTAGAATATTTGTAAATATTAATTTCTATTTTATTAATTAATTTATCATATGTTTTGTAATGTTTGTCCTGTTAATATTGCTTTGTTTTCGTTAATAGGTTAGCATATGGTATGTATAATTATTTTTATTATTTGTTTAATTTTATATAATATTTTTATTATTTTTATAAGTTAATTGTATATTTTATAGTGTTTTTAATGTTTGTTTAAAGTTAATATGACTTAAAATTAGGAAAAACAGTCAATATGACTTAATTTAAAATCGGTATGACTTAAACAGGTTAAGTCTTACCGAGTTTTTAAATCTAAGTCATATTCGCAGGTCAGTACATATTAAGTCTTAATCAATTATTATTTTTGTATTTAATTCTAAGTCTTAATCGAGTTTCTATAAAGGTTAAGTCATATTCTTAGTCTGTTAATTAAGTCTTAGCGAGTTTTTAGTTTAGTCTTATTCGATTTATTTTTAAGTCTTATTCATAACAGTCAGTTATGTCTTGTTTATATTAAGTCTTATTCGAGTCTCAGTTATGTCTTAATGTTAGTTTTAAGTCTTATTCGGTCTACTAGTATATATATATATATATATATATATCAGTTAGGTTGTTTTAAGTCTTAATTTATTTTAAGTCTCTATCAAGTTAAGTCTTATAGAACCTCTGAGATACACACATATATACACACGTATATACACGAGTTCATGCCCATTTTTCGTCACGATTCTTGCTGATAATCACGAATTGATTACATAACTCGATTCCTTGGTTGATTATCTACATTTTGATTGTTTAGAATCGAGTTTTCATCCGTTTTTGAAGAATTTTTGTTCGAAAAAATTTTTCGAAAATTCGATCTGTTTTTCAGAAAAATTGGCTTCGATTCTGTAAAATCTAAAAATATATGTGTGTTTGTGTGTGTAAGGGGATCATTGTGTGAATTTTTCAGAATTTTTGAAGAACTTTTAATTATTTCGAATTTTTAATTAATTATTAATTCGGAAAAATTAATTTTTAAATTAAAAATTTGTAAAATCTGAAATTTTCAAGGAAATTAAATCTTGATTAAAATGGCTGATCGATTTGAAATTATTAAACATAATTTAATCGGTTATTTTGATCCAGAAAAATGTTCAGTTGAACGTTTTCGACCGTGGATTCGGTTTTTAAATGAAAATTCACTGGTTCGCAGTGCTTTGAGATTGGATGCTCCTCTGAAGATTGAACCTTTGCGAATCATGTGTACTACTGCTGTCATTTCTAATGATAACAGATCTTTTGTCTTCTCTGTAGGAGATAATCAGTACACAGTGAATGAAAATACAATAAATACGGTCTTAAATTTTCCAACTGACAATTTCGAAGAATTACCATCAGATCAAGAAATGATAAATTTTTTAAATGGTGTAACTATCAAGACAGTCCTGATCAAACTGTCTGGAATAAAAAGAACTTCGTTCAGGAATGGGATTATCTGTTTGACACACTAGGTAGAGTCTTTGCCAACACTACAAAAGGGAACTTCGGGGTATTACCATCCTTCTTGCAGCATATTGGATATGCAGTTGCACACAACCGAAGGATTAATATTGGCAGACTACTGTGTGTTCCGATGGTTAGAAGAATCATTAATGCAAAGAAGAATTTTGATAATGGACATAAAGTTTCATGTTATTATCCAAGATTCTTATCATTGATTTTTAATCATCTTGTGGAACTAGAAAACCAAGCCCAATTTCTGAATGGAGAGTCACTGGCGTCAGGTAAACCTACTACCAGATTGTTCACTGAGTACAGCAACAAGCCAAAATTCACAAACATACCTGTAGTTGTCACCCAATACATGTCAAACTATATACAACTACCTGTTATTGAACCTGTACCAGAACCTGAACAACCAGAACAAAACCCTGAACCACCAGTGGAAAACATACTTGTTGATAATGAAAATCAAGGCAATCAACAAGTTGAACCTGCTCAGCAAATTGTTCCTCAGCCAGCTGCTCTTGCTGTTGAACATCCAGTGCAAGAAACTGCATCTGTCCCTGAACCTGAATTGGATCAACCCATCTTATCAGAGACTGTTGCGGAATCAGCTGACCAGGTATTGCCTTCTATTCCTCAAACTACTACTGCTTCTCAATCTATTTCTGGAACCCAAGTGGTTGGTAGGTCTGACCAAGGGGCTGTAGTACCACAACCTCTAACCAAGGTCATAGAGCCAAACACTCAACCACCAAAACTCATATCTTTTCACTCCAGAAAGAAATTGCAAGTCAAAAGAAGTCGAATCAGTAGTGGCAGTATGAGTGAACCCACAGCTCTGCCTCTAGAAAAGAAAAGTAGAACTCAAACTGAGGCAACTGTAAGCCCGTCTGTATCCTCCCAACAGGATATGGAAATTGATATGGCCGTTACACAGTTACTAGAATCATCTTCTCAACAGGATGATTCTATTGAAATTCGCCATAGGGCCGTGGCACCTTGTAGTGAGTCAAGCACACCTCCCCTATTACTCACAATGGGGGAAGACATACCTTTAAATGAGTCTCAGGACACACTGCAAGGAAAGCACGTAGAAAATGTGACAGTGCCTACCATAGTTACGGTAGAAGAGTCTTCACAGGCTTTAGAGGGAAATCTTGGTTCTCAGCCAACTTTAATAGAACCATCATCTCCCCTCCCAGGACAAACACTCCTGGCTCCCACAAGGGATTTTCCACTCGCAGTTTCGACTGGAGAAGGTGGAAGGCAACTTGATCAATCTACTACTGAAGCAATTCAGTCAACAATTTCAAATGTTCAAGTAGATTTGATTAAGGACAGGGATTTGCGAACTCCCATTGCACCACCACTGACCTTCCCAGAGGAGGCTAGGGTGATTTTACATGCAGGTACAAATCTGGAAGCAGCTAAGGAATCTGAGAGGAATGATGTGAGGAATACCATAAAATTGAGTGAAACACATGCACTTCAGGTGAGTAGATCTCAAAGTGAACGTCAGGTGAGCGCACACACTGACACATACACTCTCTCATTATTAGAAAAGATAACTGCTTTAGAGAAAGAACTTGCAGTCAGCAAGGCTGAAACAGAAATTCTTAGAGCACAAGTGGGTGAGCGATCTTCTACATCCACTTATGTCAACAGTCAGCTTGCTATAATGAAGAAGGACATAAACTACTTAAAGACATCTTTCACCAAGAAGATAGAATCTCTCGAACTCTCTCATGAAAAGGCACTTGATGACTCTGGAGATATTACTGTTGCTCAAGACATGTTAATTTCTGAGATTTCCTTGAAAGTTGATAATCTACAGTCAGAGGTACAGCACAATCAAGAATCTACTGATTCTCGTCTGGACCAGATCGAAAAGCAAAATGCACACCAGGCTAAAGGGTTAAAACATTTGTTTAATCTTGTAAGTCAAAGTCGCAAACCTACAAATGAAGAAATTGAATTCTTTACAAGTAAGGGTGGTGATGATGATGAACAGGATCCTGAAGCTGGGGCAACTGATAAGTCTGTAGAGGATTCCTCAACTAAGGGGGAGAAATCAAAGGGGTCACAAGATAAAACTACTAAAGAAAGAGAGGGAGGAGAAGGAAAATCTGGTAAATCTGACCAAGGTGAAGATAAGAGGAAGAAAGTAGTTGAAGAAACTGAAGAAGATATTCAAGACAAGAACACAAGTTATTATTACACGGGTGAACCGGATAACTTCGATGTTTTTGCTGATCTTGAATTCCCTGATCAAGGTGAAGAACTTCCTGAACCTGATCTTAGTCACTGGGAAGATGAAGGACCAGTGATATCTGAATTTGAAGCTCAACAAGCTGAGAAAGAATCTGAAGAATTATTTGCTCAAAGGGAAGCTAATTTGCAACTGAGAGAAGAAAAACTTCAAAAATCTTTAGAGCAAATTGCACGAAATGAAGAACTTCAGAAAGCTGAACAGCAAGCATTACAACGACTACATGCTATAAATGTTGAGAAGAGAAAAACATATATCAGACTAAAGAGCGGTGACAAATGGGAACGTGCTCAAAGAGCAATTGATTCACCTCAGAGTTCTGATTATGAAGATCGTCGTCTTGGACAAATTCTCGAAGAATTCAAACTGGCAAATCTAATTCATGAAATGTATATAAAGGCCTTACAGGTAGAAGTCATCAGGATAACTACTGCATTTGAACCCAAATCTGATGAGCTAGTAATATTTGTAGATTGTCATAAAGTTGGAACATTCAGAGTATCTATTCAGTTCTTTTATGACAGATCACTGACAGAGATATGGGTACTTAGGCCTAAGGTAAGAACATCTTCTGAGCTAGGTGTATTGTTACATGAAAAGTTCAAAGAATTTGCTGAAAGAGCTGGACCAGAAGTGATTAAGGAACCTCCACAAGTAAAATTTCTTAAGGGAGAGGTACTTCACACAATCAATCTTCAGACAGATGAGCTATACGAACCTCATGCAAAGCACTTGGTATATGCTGAATATGCTCTCAGAAATCATGGATACTTGACTGAAGAAAAGGTAATAGCTGCAGATCACATTCGTTCCTATGCACAAACGAACATAAAAGATTACAAGAAATTTCAAGGTGAACTGAGAAAGAAGCTTGGAATTCCTTTAGTCTTACCTCAAGGATTGTCATCAAGAAGAGAACGTCTTGTTAATTCTGATCTACATATGAAACTTCAAGTTACAGATGAGCCAGAAGAAGGAGAATTCAGAAGGGAAGACAATTGAAGATAAAGAATTGCTCTACATGTTATATCTTTAGAGCTTAGATAAATCTTGATAGGAATTTATATCATATGATCAGTCTAGAGGATCATTTATCTTGTATTTATCTTTCATGTTTGAATCTGGCAAATGTTAAATATAAACCAGAACTTTTTTTTTATATTTACTTAGTATTTAAAGTTTTATCTTTCATTTGGTTAAGTTGGATTAGTTGAGGTATCCTCTAGGAATTTGCTTGTTATTGTCTAACAAACAAATAGGGGGAGATTGAAAGGCATATGACTCAGCCTATTTGTAGTTAGAGGATCCTAATCAACTTAAACCAAATTGTAATAAGTAAATATACATATGAACTGTCACAGGAATCTCAAGAAGTATTATCTGTCAGAAGAAAGAAGAAAAGTCAATCTATAGTTTTGATGTCATACACTGGAAGACGATTCAGTTATCTGATCAAGCCCCAGTACAGCATTGAAGTTAATGGATTCATTTGAACAGTGACAGAGATTTTTCGAGTGATAGTTTGAAGATCAGTTACAGTACAAGAGAATTGAGAGAAGAAACAAACCACAACCTAAAGTCAAAAGTGAAGAAGCATCATTGAAGTTAGTCGTTCATGAACCAGACAGTACATCGAACGTCAACACAAATCAGTGGTAATTCTTTACTACCTTTAGTGGTTTGTAAGAATTAAATTAATTATTTATTGATTTAATTAAATTCATTTATAATTGATATAAATTAATTTAGTTGATTTAATTAAATGAATTAATTCTGGTAGAATTAATTTATTAATTAAATTAATTATTGTATCAATTAAATATGAATTAGTTAAAACATTAACTAATTAATTGGATCAATAAGACTTAAAGAAAGAAAGTTGATTAAGTCTTGGAGGAGATAAAATTCGGTAAGACTTAGTTTAAGTCTTACCGACAGAAGCCTTTTCAGGATTAAGTCTTACCGACCTGATTTAAGTCCTACCGACCTCTGCCAGCTGTTATAAGTCTTACCGAAATTCTGGTAAGTCTTACCGACACATTTTAGGTCTTAATGGAGGTTTGTGTAAGTCTTATTGAAGGAAAATCAAGTCTTGGAAGCTGTTTAAGTCATGCTGGAGCAATTAAATATCCTACAGAAAGCCAGCAAGACCTGTTACTGATATAAAAGAACAGAACAGACCAGATTAAGTCATAACGGAGAAAACACAGCAGAAAACATTTCATCAAGACCAGAATTCTCTCTCTCAAGAACACCAAGAACACCAAAGCTTAAACAATTCCCAGAAAATCAAGTTCTTCATCTTTGTGATATTCTATCCGATAGAACTTGTTTATTTGTGATTCTTGTACTACTAGCGAATTAAGTTTCCTAGTTCTTATCTTGATTATTATTAACTAAATTAGAAAAGTTCATGTCGAATTTTCTAATTAGTTATTAACATATTGATAAGTTGTTATACTGATTTTGTAACACCACATCAAGTTAATATACAGTTATATTCAACTTGAAAAATTGTGTTAAATAATTCCGCAGATAAATTTGTCTTTATCAAATTTAATTTAAAGGACAAATTTCGATAAAAAGGTAAAGATTGTATTCAACCCCCCCTTCTACAATCTTATCGGACCTAACAATAAATGACTTTAAGATGATGATTGAGAGACGCACTAGTTGGTGTCTTGTATTACGAAGACGAAGAGATGGAGCTACCCTCATAATGGTGATAATGAGATGCACGAATGATTATTAACTTATTTTGGTAACTACCGGCTGGTGCACTACTTCATTTTAAACTTTTCATTAACCATGTTACCTCGATTAGTTTATATCAGGTAACCCTTTTAGCTTTCTACTTCAAACTTGTGGAATAACAACCAGTGATATACTTTCTCTAAACCGGGACTCATCCAAAGTATCTTAATTGATCCCCGAGCATTCTATTTGAAGTTTATAATTATTTCTGCTCAGGACTATTTACACTCTCTTTCAATTATCCAAGGAATGTTCAACAAATATTTCCTTAATTAATCGACGAATACTACTTAACGAATATCGATATTTGATTTCTTCTTTCATACTTGCACTCTTCAGTTGAGCTCATAAATATTCAACAAATTACTGAGGACATGGATGATCTAATGTCCAGACATCCCTCATGAATTCTTTTCTTCTATTCAAAAATGAGATTGTACATCGTACATTGAAATCATAGTAAGGATATCATTTTGATATTGGTATTCTGAATTTAATCCTATTGTAGGATCTGATAAAGCATGTGTATAGAGGCACCCTTGGGTGGACCGTTTCACTGGTAAGTAATATTTGATGAGAGGTTATCGATTGTTCCGATACCTAGAACATTCTCTTCAGATTTTATAGTTTTCTTTTTCAAACTTAATAACTTCTTATTTCCATTCGTTGCCCGAGTAGCCTAAAGTTTCTTCAATGGCTACGAGGTTGAAATTCCGTTCTAGCCAATTGAAACTGGCTAGTCGATATGTCAATATGAATGACTAGTTGATTGTTCTAACTAGTCAAAATTGTAATGTTGTGAAGAACACCTAGCTAATTGTCCTAGCTAGTGGTGATGTCTCAAACAGGTGGACTAGCAAATTTTGTCTAGCTAATTGCTAGTGTTTCTTGAAAAGGACTAGTTATTGTTTCACTGGTCCAACTCCCAATTTAATTCATTCTGCAATGCATTTTGCATGTGGTAAAGTATGATGACGAAAGTTTTGACGAATAACTTGATTGAGACCTAATGAGGTCGCCCACTCAACTCGAATTCTACCTATCTTCGTATCAGACTCTATATCACTTGAATATTTTATTCTTTCATTCACACAATGAGAATTCATTTGAAACCACTGATTACTTGAATGATAAACTACTTCATTCTTTAATTGTCATGGAGTAGAATTGCTTTCTATTGGCTGACCTTCATCAATGCGACTTTAGATTTCCTCTTATTATACAGGAGGAAAAGTATCCACCCGATGTAAGAATTGTATAAAGACCGTATTTATGACTTTTGTATCCAACAATCATTGCCTTGTGCAACATTCTCTATGGTATCATATTACAGAATTATCAGGATGGGAAGGAATAAACCTTGTTGTATTCTTTCTGTCCATCCTTACATCTCAAAAAATCGAGACTCCTAGTATTTGGAACCATCAACATTCTTGGAACATCCAATGTGGAATTCTTATTGAAATTATCTTTTGGACCTTGTTATTTTGAAACCATTCCATTCAAAGTGATTACTCTAAGGTGAACGGGAGGTACAATTATGAACTGTTACACCAATATGAGATCAAAAACCAAATGTTGTAATTTTGCAGCCAGAGCGTTATGCCGAGTAATTATTAAAGTAGAAATAACATGTCGGGGCATACCACAAGACCTTTAATATTATTGTGAGGAAAGTTATAAGAAATGATGAGGTGGTTGGGAGTACGCTCCTATAAACCGTTGTCAGGATGTTATAGTAATGAATTCTGGAGTTACCAAGCCTTTTCCTGATCCAAGAAATTCAAATCGATTGCGATGTAAGACATATCCTTAGAGGAAACTAACATGGAAGTGAGATGGACAAGAAAGGAAGAAATATCGTGGCAAGAATGTGAATCTTTACTTAGATTAAAGGGATTGATGCACATAGCGAGACATAAAGTTTAAAAGGCCCCTAATAGCAAATGGATGCATGGATATATCCCAATGATCCTTCGAGATTACCACCTAATCAAGTTTATTGGGAATCGCAGCAGCATACAGGCCTCAGGCTGATTGGCGCCAGTTGTGAAAGAGGACGAGCGTATGACATCTTACCTATACCATCGAGAACTGAAACCCTTATCGGAAATGGAGGAATTGTTGACTAGTTAAAGTGCGTAGTTGTTTTTCAAAGATAATGTTAAAGAGAAGGTTTCACCAACTCAAGATCGACCTCTGTACTGCACCAAAGTCGGCATTTCCCATTAATATAAACATTATAAATTCTGGTAGTATCATGTGGGTTGACTAGTGAGTCGGAAGCCCTTGTGGGTTAATAAATAAAGTTTTAAGAATGATATGAGAGATTCGTAACAACCTCGTTATTAGCTATACTTTATAATAAGAAGAGGACTTTGAGAGTCACGATGATGCGTCTTTCAAGAGTTTAAGAGGTATGCCGATGCAGTAGAAAGGGGATGATAGCCTATACTTCTAAACAACATAAAGGTTACGGGATAGGATATACTAACCGTGAGTCTGGGATTAGTCATGATGGCGTTCACGCATAAAACTGAGACGTTAACTTTATGAGAAAAGTGTGAAAGTTTTCCACAAGTGCCATAAGTATATCTTCATATTAGGACTAAACATAAGAAAGAGAAGGTGACGAAAGGGAGCAGGGAGTATAATGGAGAAATTTGTTATTTCCCGGGAAAGGCCAGTGTGGTGGCCGATACCTATAGAAGGGATTATTCGAAATTGGAATTAGTCAGTATTGACCAAGAAAATAGAGTATATACAATAAAGAATAATGTTAGAGAAAAATGACTAAATTATGGGGAAGGATAAAGATGTACAGAGAATTAAGAGAATGTTTGGCAAACGGATATGAAGAATGGTATTGGCAAACTATTAAGTACAAACGCAACATGTCAAAAACAAAATGATAGAGATCTAGTGGATCAATTCCGCCCGTAGAAAATCTTGAACGTGGACAGAATTATAATGAATTTCATGAGTAGGTCGCCGAAGACCGAGCCTAGAGATGGCCCTAGTTGATTTATAATTGCTAGACCAAGTGATTTACCTACGAGAGACTTTCCATTTAGAAGATTATCGATTTATATACGGAAGAGATGGTGGTGCAATATAAAACTTCTGCAGTGATTACGTCAGATAGAGACTTAAGGTTAAACTTCGAATATTGAAGGTGCTTTCAAGTATAATTAATAAAGAGATTGAGCGTATGTACTAATTTGATCTATGGCTGACGGACAGGGAAGAAGAATTATCCAGACGATCGAATTTATATTTAGTGTCGTGCCTTAGATTTCACGGGGCAGTCGAGAATAAAAACTTATCCATGAAACGAATGTTGTTATCACGATCGGCACCATGCGAACGTAAGGACGTCTCTTGTAAAGCGTACTACGAAAGAAGAAGTTTCGCTTTTCTTGCGTTACGAAGAAGTCAAGGAACGAGGGATATAGTAGCTTAACTGGTTCGACGTATACCGAAGACTACACAGTATCCATAGCAAGTGGTAACGACTGACGGGAGGCAACACATGCGTGCTAATCAAGCCAAGGAAAATGAGGAATACCGTGCGTATTGACGTTGTCTCAGATTATAGAACACGACCACAAAGTATTCACGGCCCAACGATACAAGGACTCAACACGGATACTATGAACAAAGTAGAAGAGGAACGTATAAGTAGTGGGATAGAAATTTTCATTCATAGAACAACCGATAAGGAATACAGGTCAAGGAGAGCATGCGTTGAGAAGCAACACTAAAGCGTTGGTAAGATCAAGGTAAGAGAACAAAAGGGTTGAAGTGTCAACCTGAGAGTTGGGAAGGGTAAAGTTGGAATTGTATCCACAACTATTTTCCTTAGGTTCTTAAGATAGAATCCTTTTAAGGAGAGGAGACTGCAATAACCCAAATTTTATGGGTGCATGAGAAATCTTTGCGATCACGAGATGTACGAATTATTAAATGAAGAATTTGAAATTCATATTACGTCTTTAATGTGCAGATGAGTGTATGTAAAAGTCATTAGTTTTTTTTACGAAACCCATTATTTCGAATGGTCAAATTCTGTGAGATGTCAAAGGAGTATGAGGTGGGAGACTTCGTGATGCTAAAGGTATCCCCTGGAAAGGATTGATGCGTTTTGTTAAGAAAGAGAAGCTAAGTCTGAGGTTTATTGGACCTTTTGAGATTTTGAGGCGTATTGGGAAGTTAGCCTTGCCCCAAGCTTGCAGCAAATTCATAATGTGTTACCGACTATCAGCATGTGATAGAGTACAACCAAGTGGACCTATGACCCGGCTTGACCTATGTGGAGCAACCCGTGGAAATCATGGATAGAGAAGAACAAGTGCTGAGGAACAAGGTTTTCAAACTAATAAGGAATTGTGAGAAAATCAAGATGTGGAAGAATCCACCTGGAGTTGAAAGAGTGAAACAAAGAAGGAGTAACCCCAGTGATTCCTAAACTGATTCCGGGACGAAATCCTTTTAAGGAGGGGAGATTGTAAGAACCCAAAATTTCGGTAGAATTAAAACTTTTCCTATTATGATGAAGTGCATCAATGAATAGTGATTTGGTGGACGAATAGTGATTTTGAGGATTAAGAAAATTTTTCATGCCCCCTATGTACGAGACGTAGTGTGGATATTCCGAAGGTATACTAGTAATCTACGGAGTAAATAAGTGTATATAAATGCGATCGGAATTCAGAAATTCCAAATTCTATTTTCGTGTAATATTTGACCGATCAGTGAATTATATATCAGTAATATCAAGAAATTAGATATTTAATTTGAGGAATTGAGGAGTTAATATTTTGGAATTTTATTATAAGTGATTTGAGAATTTGGAACGAAAACCACTGAGGAAGTGAAACAAACGTTCTAGAAACCGTTGAGACTTTATAACGAGATTAAGCGATCAAGCGAGCGAATCATGGATTGAGAATAGTAAATATTAGAAGTCCAAGGAAGGATATATTATGAGAGGAAAATGGAATTGAGAATAAAATCCTAGAGTTAAAGGAAATGAGAACAATTGAGAAACCGCGAGAATTTTTTTTCTGAGATAAAGAGAAAATACAAAGAAAATTGGACACAACGATTGTTTGAGGTATTGGACCACACTATTACAATGAAGTGCAACATATAAGTTGTAACATATTGATTTAGTAAATATACAAGAAGGGAAGCCCCTTGGTGCAAATAAGAAAAGGAAGGAAGGACTTGGAAACAATATGTATAAAGCAAGGGACTTGCTTGCAATTATGGATGGATAAAGGTAATCCAAATGAACCAATGAGGAGATGACACCACATGGCAAGAAGATAAGATGCATCCAAGTGAAAATATCAAGCATTATTGATCACTTTATCACTTTAATCAAACAAAACAAACACCAAATACTCCATTCTGCCCAGCAGGAAAGGAGCTCACTAAAACGGGCCTAGAGACTTCATTACTCAATGAAATTTTTTGTTCTTTATATGGTTAGAAATATGTGAAGATGCTCTACAACTTTCATTCAGGAGCCTCGACCAGGAATGAGTGCAAGGGCTTCGTTTTGGCTGATCTTTGGGGCGTGTTTTTCCAGTCAGGAAACCCACTTCCATGTTCTTGATTTCTTTGGTGAGATTGAAGATGGTGAGCATAGAGTAAGGCTTCCCCAAGGTTAACCAAACTTGTTTGAGATTGTAAGAACATCAAGAAGGTATAAAACTCTAACCCCTCTTGGCCATGAATTATTTATGGTGTTTAATGTTAGATCCATGGATGTTAGTGTGAATCTTGGACATATAAGTTATGGATGATGTAGATCTTGAGTTTAAGTGTTGTGGTTGTGATTTTTTAGCTTGTGGTTAGTGTATGTAACTCCTTGTATGTTATAAAGTATGATCTTGGTGGTTTAGATGATGGATGTGATGTGTATGTAAGATTCTTGAATGGATAAGTGATATAAGCATGCTGAGATTTTTCCAGGAACTTGAACTGTCTTGTAAGAGGATTTTGAACCCCCAAATCTTGTCCCCTGAGGTCCTAATATATATTGTTAGAAAGGTATTTGAATGTAGTTTCCAGAAATATAAGGTTCATGACTAGGTGATGTATAGATTTTGAGTTATGGTCTGAGAAGTGAAATGTGTTTCTGGATTCTGGACTGCACTAAATGGTCCCCTTGTGAACCTTATTTAAACCCCTAAAAATTTATGTAGGATCATGGAAAACTTAGAGAAGCTAGTAAATGCAGTGGGGAAGGCTACCCAAAAAGAATTTGATTAAAATATGTATTTTTCAATTTTATAAAAATGCTAGAGTAAAATTCGCGCAAGGGAAAAAGTCGTAAGTGGAGTGTAATTTTAGGGGTAATGGATATGATTCGGATATGGTAACCAAATTAAGTCGAATAAGTGACGAGCGTAATCGAGTGATGACATGAACCTATAGTGGGGCTAGAGTGTCATAAGACGAAGTCATTAAGTTAATTTTGTACCCCCTAAAACCCCGCAACTAAAGAGATATTGATTAAGGTACTAACGAACAGTTATTGCTTATGTATAGATCATTCCACTCCGCACGCTCGACCACCCCAACCTCACCAAGGCAAGTTTACTTTTCAAAACTTACATATACAAGGACTTTCAATGTTGTGTTTGTAGTTTTCAATCATATCAAATGTTTATGTTTATCGAAGTATCGATGAAATTGAGATGTATAAGTACATATATGTTTGCACCCCTTGAACTTAGAATGAAATGTTTTCTTCGGACAACGACTCTAGCAATAGAGGTCGTAGCGGTCCGTATAAACTATTGACCGGGGAGCGGTATATTATTATATCGTAATTAAATTGCGAAAACCCGAAGGGTCATTCGGGGAGTATCGTATACTCAAGTAATTATTTGTATGTCTTCGTAAATACTCAAAATACCTATCTTGGATTAAAAGCTTATTTAATTAAATAATTATTTTATTAATTATTAATATTAAATCTTAAAATATCATTTATTAATTATTGTTCATTATTTTAAAGACAAAGCTAATCCAAGATACCTTTAGCACTTTAAAACTCGAACTCTTTCGAACTTAAAACATTTTCGAAAACCCCCGGTCAGGTTTGCTTCTTGTATGATTTCAAGAATCATCGGTCGACTGATGTCGGACCTCAATTACTCAGTTTTCAATCAAAATCAAGTTTTAAAAGAAAAAGAAAAAGGGACTCTGGCAGGTGTGGGAACCGTTGACGAACGATTCCCGGGATGTGTAAGCGGCCGTGAGCCAGGCGGTCCATCAATTATTATTCCGGTCCAGGTGTTGCCGAAGGATGATTACGGATGTAGTTTTCATCGAGGGTGATTACGGATGTAGTTTTCACCCGGGGATAGTTACGGATGTAGTTTCTATCCTTCTACCGGTAGAGAAGACCCGCGGATTATTGGACTTGGATGTGGCGACTGATCATCGTCAATCCTTGTCAGGTTTTTATATTTTCTTCCAGTCCCATCCTCCACTTTGGAAAAATACTCAAACACTGCTTCTTGGGCCTAAGTGCCAAGTTGCCGATAGTGTGGTTTTTCATAAGAAAAATATTGACATCGTGCAATATCTAGAACTGCAAGATTTTCTATAAAGATTGGCACGTGTTAGTGCACTCTTGCAATTGTTTCAAAGAATGAAATGTTTTTGTATGGGAAACCTTCTAAGCTAATGGAAGGAAAGAGGTTTGCAATGATGTATTCCCTGTACAGTATGTTAATCGTAGAGTGTTTTGCCGAAAATGATATACTCATATGTATATATTTTCAAACTTGAGATATATTGAAATGGGAACCTTATAAAGGGGTTCATATGTTATTCTTAAAGCTCCTTAGTGAGTATAGATGTTTTATTCAAACTCGGACATATACATTGTCCAATTATGTTTTGAAATCTGAGATATATGCCCATACAGTTGGGAATGTTTTCAAAATAAACCACATTATTATTTTTCAAAATGGTGAACTTGCTGAGCATTATGTAGCTCATTCTTGCTTTATAAAAACTTTTCAGCAAGAGAAGAATTTGGCCGATTAACTCCGCACCAGCAGAAGAGGAGTAGAAGAATTACCCCGGAGATGATTTAGTTCCTGATAAATACTACAGAGTAAGTCTGATAGGTTTTCAACTGTAATAGTAAGACTTGTCTTCAGGTATAGTTGTATAAGTGGAAGTGCGTAAGACTCTGGATTGTACAGATGAATTGTAATATTTAGTGTTACTTTTGATTATCGTTTCTGAGGCTCTAACTTGTTTGTGCGTAAGATTGAGGTCTGGACGTATGTATTGTTGAGTTGTAAAGTTAATACAAGTATGATGTGGTTGGATGATGATGTGACAACCTGAATCTTTGACCTCAGATTTGGGGGCGTCACATCGAAAGACTTTTTAACACCTGTAAGTAATGGCTAATTTAATTTTTGTTTAATTTTTTCAAAGTAATTGCTGATTTCTTGTCCAAATTTCTTAAATTGTAGGTTAAATATGTGGAAGAGCAAGTGACTCCTATTGCCGACACATCCATAATGGCGCAAAAGGTGATCACCAATAGGAGGAAAGTTTATATATCTCCGCGTACCACTAAATCACAACAAGATCCAAAAATTGTTCAACAGGTATTACAATATTGCTAAATGCACATGTATATTGAGATTAACTTTAACTTTAATATGTTGGCAATTATGTTACTACTTTTGTAGGAAAAGGTGATTAGATCCGGAACCAGGAAGAAGATTAATTTATCTCAGCCTAGCACTATCTCTGGTCAAATGCCATCTTAGTCAAATCAAACCTCAAGAATTGTCCAATCGATATACATTGTATTTCTAAATGCGCATGTATATTAATTCATCACTTTTACCTTTATGATGTTAATTATGCCACTAACTTTTGTAGCCAATAATCAAGTGTACCCTGTATACGTTGAATTTGAACAACCCGGTTGCACGTGGTACGACTATCCTTTCAGACCAGCCAGGAGAAACCATTCATGGAGTCCCCCTACAAGATGATTGCTATAGAGTTTCTGTTGATGAAGTTGTTAAGGGGGCAACATTTTTACCGTATGAAGCTGGTGATATGCGGATATTTGAGGAAGCTTTTGGTTCTTTTGTGGCTTGGCCCAAAAACCTTGTCAAGAAAATTGATCATCGAGTACGTTTCTTACTTTGCATTCCATTTTGGTTGTGTGCATTTATTCTCCTTGTTTATCAAGAATGGTCTTAACTTGAGGGCTGTTGGAATGATCATCGTATTTGTTTTCATGTTTTACTCTAGGTACCAAATCCAACGGCCAATGGGGAAGGGGAAGAACATAGCGCAGCTCAAGCTAAGGAAGAACATAGTGTGGATCAAGCTAAGAAGGGGAAGAGATGTAATACCATTACTGATTCCCTTGTAACACATTCAAAGGCCAAGGCGAACAAGGCAAACAAGATGAGGAAGAAGCGAAAGCTGGTGGGGCAATTGTAAACTGAATTTGATTCATGTTAATGTGGTTTTCTGGTTACTTGTGAACTTTTCAATAACTTGTTAATTTTCTGTACTCTGGTTATGTACGTGGTTTTTATGGATTGTGGAGTAAGTATACTTACTCCATATGGTTGTTATGGATCATGGATTTAATTAGTATGGTTTTTATGGATTATGGATTATGTTTTAGTAGTATGGTTTTAATATGGATTATGACTAGTTTGGAATTTGGCATTTTAGTTGTTTGCATATTGTGGCCTTTTGGTATTGTGATTGGTATCGGCCTTTTGGTACGGTGGTCGTTTATAATACAAATGAAATCTTTTTCTAATTTGGTTATGTATGCGTGGCTAGTACCACACTTCAGCCACACTACCTATTGTAAACAATCTATATTATATTGGGCGATAGTCACTACAATTATTAGTGACTAAAATTAGTTATTTAATAGTGTATATAACATAGAAACGACCACACAAAAATTATAGAATGTGGCCATACCCAAGCTTTTTGCCACGATTTACTAATAAATAGTGCGACGAAAACTAAGCCTTTGATGAATGTTGGTATTTAGCCACGTTATTAATTCTCTTTAGCCACTACGCATCCTGTGGCTGCAAGTTGGTATTTAGTCACACTTTTGAGCTTAAAATGGGGGCTGTCAGGCCCAAATGGTGGTATGCTTTAGTCACTCTGTTTTGAGTTACAGCCACACAACAGGGGTGTGTCCGTAGGGGGCGTACGATGATCCGACCTTATGTCACACTTGGCTGAAAAATTAAAGAGTGACGTAAAGTACATAACCACACATATTTTATGTGACCGAAGCCAAAATTTGACGTAGTGAATTCATGGTTTGGGAGAACTCTATTTTTTTGTCACTTTTGGTGGAATGGAAAGGAGACAGTGTTTGACGTATATAATCAGGAGGAATGGGGATACAACTATTGTAGTCTGTACGAGTCGACTTCTTGGAAGACGATATCTAATACATTTTATTGGCAAGTTACCACTGATGGCATTTACTTGAGCCGGACAACGGGACAAGTGATCCAGTTCATGCATCCAAGCTCATAATTGGGGAGACAAATGAAATGTCTTTTGTTTAAATTCATAAATACATGGTAATGAATACAAGTATTGATTTATATCAATCCTGTTTTCTTTGTCATAAATTAATTTTGTTTAATATATTATATCAAATACATTAATCGGACAATTTTTTTTATCTAATTAAAGTGGACCAATACACATCAAACATATGTTATTTATTAAATAGTAGTTGAAATTTTTTTGAACATATAATTTATAACAAAAATATATTATAATATTTAAAAATTTATTTAAAATAAATATTCATACCATTATACGAAAAATTGAATTTATTTTATTACAAGTGGTCAACAAATATAAAATTTGAGTTCAATATCAATATACTTGTGTTTAATTTCAATATATAAAACAATTTTAAATTGATATGATTAAAAAAATTATATTTGTTGTGGAACGAAAAGTAGGGTGTATTTATTGCGTATTGAATGCTAGGGTTAGGGAGAGCTTCGAGCTTTAATGGCTGATCAAGTGTTTCGTGACTTAACTCGGGTCCTCACAAGATGCATACGTATCTTGCAAATATCAAGAATCAAGCCAAAAAACGTAGTTCTAGTTGTGAAGGATCAGGTCCTTATATAGGTTTTGAGAACCCTAGAATAAGAGTTGAATTAGGAGACTTGGTGGGCAAGTCACAGCCTTGGCCCAATTCTAGATCCTTCCAGGAAGGAGGTGGATAAGCATTGACATTGTATGCCTTGGAGGCTACTCCAAAAGTGATTTGATTCCATATTGGACTCGATATTGGAGTCTCATATTTGGCTGATTTATTAATTACGAATTTATTATCATTATTAAGGTTTTTGGGCCTCGTAATTGGGCTTTGACCTTGGACCAACTTGGGTTCATTTAATGTAACATTAAATACGTCTTTAGGATTTACTTTTAGCCCATATCATTTACCCCTCAACTTCTAAGAAAACTGATCAGGTTTTCTTTGAAGTTAATAAGAGCTTTGATACACACTGATATCGTCTTGAATGTAAAGTGTGGAGCGACCTACACGTTTATGACGATTTGCCTTATTCGAGGCTAAGCAATTATTTTCCAATAACTTCTGTTACTGAACTTTGCTCATTTAGTTCAAAGAAGTATAAAACTCCCCGTACTTTTCCGTATTTATTCTAACTTTTAGGATTTTTCTAGTACCCACGGGTATTTTTTAGAACTAAATTGTGCTTCAAGCATAAAATATTTACTATTCAACTTTTATGGAATTTTTGGATTTCAATTTCCAAAATACAACCATTTTTAACAATTTTCCAAGATTTTCTGCAGACCTTCAACCTAGATCGAGGTCGTGAAGAGGTGCCCAGGCCGTAAGTCCTGCGACCTCACTTTTCGACCAGGATCGAGGTCGTACAAGGTCAGCAGAACAGCCTGGTTGTGAGTTATTCGACCTCAATCCTCGACCTGGATTGAGGTCATGCAAGGGTAGCAAACTGAGCTCGTCGAGCTGCCTACGACCTCACTTCACGAGGTGGATTGAGGTCGTCCATGGTTCTAAAAGCAGCCTAGTCGTGAGCATCCCGATCTCATCTCTCGACGTGGAATGAGGTCGTGCAAGTGCATCAAACAGAGCAGGTCACAAACATTTTGACCTCAAACCACGAGGTGGATTGAGGTCGTGTAAGGACACCAGAATAAGGAGGTCGTGAACACTTCGACATCAAACTACGACGTGAATTAAGGTCATGTAAGGTCCTTATATTGGCCTCTTCGAGCTGACTGCGACCTCAACCTTCGAGGTGATTTGAGGCCGTGTATGGTCTTTAAAACTACCAGGTCGCGAGGTCTACGACCTCAATCTTCTAACAGGATTAAGGTCGTGTAAGGACCATTTTTTTGAGTGTTCATTAGCTTTACGTACTCAATCCACGAGGTGGATCGAGGTCGTGCAAGGGCCATAAGAAAGCCTCATTGTGCCATTTATCGAACTCGTTGTGCGGCCTAGATTGGGGTCGTAGAAATATATTTATTTTTTTCTTTTTTTAGGAAATTCTTGATTCATCTTCCATCTTCTACAAGCTTCTAGATCTTGGGCCTTGATTTGGGCTTTAGGCCTTAACTGGCTACAAACGGTTACCATGACACTCAACCGGCTAAACAACCGGCTGTGTTTTGTATAAAAGAGTGTTGTAAGAACTCATTTCTCACTTCTACTCAAACATCTCACTAAACTTTCTCTCTCGAGTTCTCTTTGTCCTAAGGCAATTTCCAGTGAGAGTTTTCGGTGAAGCTCTTCCCCTCACTGTGGTTTCTGGGTTTTCTCTTTGAAGATCATCTTTGAAGCCTTCATCTCAAGCATATCAATGGCGGATGATAGAGAAGCTAGGAGATTAAGCAAGATGAATTCTTCGTCACGAGGTACCTCTTTCCCTCCTATTCGTTCAAAATATACTTCTTTGATCGATATGATTAATCAAAGGTGGGATGAATATCCCTCCGTTTCTTCATTAGATTCCTATAATCATCATTCACATTTTTTTGATGCCAAAAAGCTCGAAAAGATGAACAAACTCTTTCATATTCGCTCCCCTCTTACATTAGTTCTAGCTGAACCAGGAGATCGTTCTTGCCATTGGAAGCCCAGTGCCCTTTGCATCTATAAGGATGCACTAATGGCTGGGCTTCGCTTTCCATTTCATAATTTCATTCCTACACTATTAGCTGATGTTCAAATAAATCCTTGTCAACCCGTTCCAAATGCTTGGAGGGCCATTCTCTGTTTCATGGTCCTTTGTTTAAAAAACAAATTTCCAATGTCTGTTTCCCTTTGTAGGAAAATATTTCAATTTAAAAATAGTGCAGCTAATTATCCTGGCTAGGTATATATTAGCCTTCGTGCCACGATCCCAAATATTTACGATCCCTCTTCAATCCCTGATAATAATCCTAAGTGGAAAGAGGAGTTCATGTACCTCGTATGGGAAGGGGGTGATTGGGGAACCCTCTTCCGTAGTTCCTTTGGAAAGGTTATTGATGGAAATCCAGATGATATTGAGCTGGATGATGCAGAAAAAGCTGCTTTCACCACCCTTATTGCGGAAAAAGGGGAAACTCACTTCTTCACTCTTCTTGAGGAATTTTCCCTCAAGTCAGTGGGTCTTTCTTCTGTCTCAGATAAGGGTAAACCTCACCTATCTCTCACTTAGCTTTTGTTTATTTGCCTGTTATATCTTATTCTCATTAGTTTTGCCCTTCATTTTTCAGCTGCTAAGGCCATAAACGAGCTTCAAGAGCATTTGGCAGGGGAAATTTCTCGTATGAAGAAAAAACGGGCTATAAAAGATCCTAGGACTCAGCCAACAGAGCCTACTTTTTTGAGACCTCACGAGGTTGTTTATGTGGAAGGTGGGAGTGGAACTGTCTCCTCTGCCAAATCATCTATTTTTCGGCCTGCCTGGGGCATCAGAAAACAGGACTCGGTTGTAGGAGACACCAAATATTCGAAGGATTGGTCTTATCACTCAATCACCCCTGCTGACTATCACGACATAGTTGTTTCTCATGATTTATAGGCGGTTGAGTTGCTGGGTACTCAAGCTCTTGCCACTGTAAGCATTCTTTTTATCACTCGTTTTAAATTTTTTACTTCTTGCTTGTTAATCCTTTGAATCGTTGCTCTTCAGGGCAACACATACTTCCAGTCCGCCCTTCACCACGCCAAATCTTGGCGGACTCAAGTTGGGACTCATAAGAAGTTTCTTGATAAGTCAATAGCCACTGTAGCGAACTTGGAAGAGAAGTTGAAGGCAAAAGAGGAGGAGCTGGAGAAAGCCTATGGTAGCATTGCTGAGCTTAGGCAGGGCAAGGAGGACATCATTGACGAGTACATGGACTCTTAAGATTTTCAGAAATTGATTGGTAAACATGATGACCTTACCTATCTAGCTAACTATTTTAGTGGCTGGAAGGGGGTTTAGATGCTGTTTCAGAGAGGCATCCTGGGTTGTTCCAGATTGGAGATTTTCCCTGCCCTGAGGCCCCTTTAGAGCTGGCCAAGCTGTTAGAGTCCCAGAGTGTAAGAACCCTAATTTTTGTAATATTTTCTTTTATATAATATCATATGACATTGGGAATTTGGAACCTTTTTAGTCATCCATGTTGTTTAATGGAATTGATTATCTGAGAAATTATGTTGTTACATTCACCATGTAAGATAAGGGAAGGTTGTTGAAGGCAAGAGTCTTATTGTTAGTAAGATTTATAAAACTTGGGATTTGAGAGTTATTAGAGTATTAAAAGATATTTAAGGGATTATGACAAGGAGTTATGGATATTCGAGGAATTTACACAATTAAGTACTTACGGAATTACAAGGGAAATCTCTACGCGATAAAGTATTATTACGAGAAATTAATTAAGATACAATACGAATTAAAGATTAAGTGATAAGCATTGGTGGAAGAATAATGATACAAGGAAAGATATTGCATGCAAGTCCCATGCAACTAGGTAGTTAGAAAAGCAAACTAGTAATGCAAAAACAACTAGAGGAATAGTAACTAGTTATGGTGCATTGTCCAAGGAGACAAGGAGGTATGGTTGGCCTAGGCACTAGACTTGCAATATGTGATACAATATACATACACCTAATACATATCACCCAACATAATTCACTTTATTCACCCAGCACCAAAAAACAAAACAAAAACTCTCCCCTAGCTCTTGAAGCTCTCGGCCAAGCACAAAGAAAGGGGAAGAAAAATTCTTTCTTCCACTTCTCATCCCTCATAACTCAAGACAAAAATCCTAGGTCCTCTACACCATATAAGAAAGGTATGCTATGAATTCCAACCCCTTTCATCCATTAGTTTTTAAGTTATAAATTGTTGAAGATTTGATGAATAGTAACTATGTTTAGTTTTCATTTAAATCTTGAGTTGTAAGGATTGTAGGGGCTCATCCAAGGTGTTCTTGAGACTTGTAAGGCATACCCAAGGCTCCTAGATACTCAAGAAAGTATAAAACTCTAACCCCTCTTGGCCATGAATTATTTATGGTGTTTAATGTTAGATCCATGGATGTTAGTGTGAATCTTGGACATATAAGTTATGGATGATGTAGATCTTGAGTTTAAATGTTGTGGTTGTGATTTTTAAGCTTGTGGTTAGTGTATGTAACTCCATGTGTGCTAGAGAGTATGATCTTGGTGGTTTAGATGATGGTTGTGATGTTTATATGGGATTCTTGAATGGTTAAGTTGAAAAAACATGCTGTGTAAATTTTCCAGGAACTTGTACTGTCTTGTA
Source organism: Saposhnikovia divaricata (assembly GCA_036435485.1). Classification (NCBI taxonomy): domain Eukaryota; kingdom Viridiplantae; phylum Streptophyta; class Magnoliopsida; order Apiales; family Apiaceae; genus Saposhnikovia; species Saposhnikovia divaricata. Next base: position 47,826,182 of record CM071595.1, on the reverse strand, counting down.
AGAGGGTTTTGAACCCCTAAATCTTGTCCCCTGAAGTCCTAATATATATTGTTGGAAAGGTATTTGAATTTAGTTTCCAGAAATATAAGGTTCATGACAAGGTGATGTATAGATTTTGAGTTATGGCCTGAGAAGTGAAAAGTGTTTCTGGAATCCGAACTGCACTAAATGGTCCACTTGTGAACCTTGTTTAAACCCCTAAAAATTTATGTAGGATCATGGAAAAATTAGGGGAGCTAGTAAATGCAGTGGTGAAGGCTACCCACAAAGAATTGGATTAAAATATGTAATTTGCAATTTTATAAAAATGTTAGAGTAACATTCGCGCAAGTGAAAAAGTCGTAAGTGGAGTGTGATTTAAGGGGGAATGAATATGATTCGGATTTGGTAACCAAATTAAGTCGAATAATTGACGAGCGTAATCGAGTGATGACATGAACCTATAGTGGGGCTAGAGAGTCATAAGACGAAGTCATTAAGTTAATTTTGTACCCCCTAAAACCTCGCAATTAAAAGAGATATTGTTAAGGTACTAACGAACTATTGATTATGTATAGATCATTCCAATCCGCAAGCTCGACCACCCCAACCTCACCAAGGCAAGTTTACTTTTCAAAACTTACATATATAAGGACTTTCACTGTTGTGTTTATAGTTTTCAATCGTATCATATGTTTATGCTTATCGAAGAAATGATGAAATTTGAGTTATATGCATATATATGTTTGTACCCCTTGAACTTAGAATGAAATGTTTTCTTCGGACAACGACTCTAGCAATAGAGGTCGTAGCGGTCCATATATTCCATTGATCGGGGAGTGGTATATTATTATATCGTAATTAAATTGCGAAAAAACCCGAAGGGTCATTCGGGAAGTATCGTATACTTAAGTAATTATTCTTATATCATCATAAATACTCAAAAATACCTATCTTGGATTAAAAGCTAATTTAATTTAATTATTATTTTATTAATTATTAATTATAAATATTAAATCTTAAAATACCATTTATTAATTATTGTTCAGTATTTTAAAGACAAAGCTAATCCAAAATACCTTTAGCACTTTCAAACTCGAACTCTTTCGAACTCAAGACATTTTCGAAAACCCCCGTTAAGGTTTTGCTTCTTGTTCAATTTCAAGAATTATCGGTCGACTGATGTCGGACCTCAACTACTCAGTTTTCAATCAAAATAAAGTTTTAAAAGAAAAAGAAAAAGGGACTCTTGCAGGTGTGGGAATCGTTGACGAACGATTCCTGGGATGTGTAAGCGGCCGTAAGCCAGGCGGTCCATCAATTATTATTCCGGCCCAGGTGTTGCTGAAGGATGATTACGGATGTAGTTTTCATCGAGGGTGATTACGGATGTAGTTTTCACCCGGGGATAGTTACGGATGTAGTTTCTATCCTTCTACCGGTAGAGAAGACCCGCGGATTATTGGACTTGGATGTGGCGACTGATCATCGTCAATCCCTGTCAGGTTTTATGTTTTCTTTAAGTCCCATTCCTTCACTTTGGAAAAATGCTCTGACACTGCTTCATAGGCTTATGTGCCAAGTTGCCGATAGTGTTCTATTTTGATGAGAAAGATGTTGACTCCATGCAGTATCTAGAACTGCAAGTTACTTTGAAAACAAGGGCACGTATTGGTGCACCTCTGAAATTTATCAACGATGACAAGTGATTTTATAACGGAATGATATAAACGAGTTTAATAACTGCTAAATACATGTAATGACATATTGCTTATCTTATACATATATTTCTTGCTGAGCTATAGTTGCTCACTCTTGCTTGTTTTCAAATTTACAAACACAACAGTTAAGAGAAATGGCAAGACCCAGACAGACTGCCCGAAAATAGGTGACTAGACCCGAGGCAGCAGTTGAGATTCCACCGTTAGGCCCCATTAGCTGGATTGGTTGGAAACTTTTGTTAGTACGTTTTATTTATAAGTATGACCTGTGCAAAGCAGTGTGCCATAACAAACATTCAAGCCGCCAACTCCGCTTCATATCAAAGTGTTGCTGGTAGCATAAATGCTATTTAATTCGGTCCGTAATAACTCTGAAACTTTTACTTTTGCTTAATCAAGTGTATGACGTTTCTGAGACTCTAACCTGTGTGTGTGTGCGGGGTGAGTTTTATTGTGGGGTCGATGGCTATTTTATATATAACGTGCAAGAACAGGTATGTTATTAATGGAAAATGGACCGTGAACGTCTAGGTCTCCGACCCCAGATCTAGGGGCGTCACAGAAATGGTATCAGAGCGAGGTTACAGTTCTCAGAAACGATAGTAATTTAAGAAAGCAATCCTAATAATGATAACAATAATAATAACCCTAATAACAACCCTAATAATACTTAGAACTCTTATCGAGTTTACAGTCGGGTTATCGGATATAGCCCTGACTTTAAGGCCCGTGAGGGAGCTACTCCTTAAACATTTCTTTATGGTTAGTGACCCACCTTATTTCCCTTGTGTAGATGGAGGAGATACCAGACCCTGAGGCCTTTGAGAGAGAGCATGATGAGGCACTGATGCGAGATACCGAGGATCCTGAGGAGGATATGGGTGCTGACCCTGAGCTTGGCCCCTGGATTACGCTGATAGGAGATACTGATGATGAGGATCCCGATGAGGAGCCCTTTGAGCCTGAGCCTGAGCCTGTTACCCCCTCTCCTGTAGCTACTGATGAGGAGAGTGTGAGATCTGGTGAGGGCCGTGTTGTGTCACCCCCACCCTCTCCGCAATCATCGAGCCCTGTTTCATCGGACGGTGACTCTGAGGATGATACTTTGGGTGAGGAGGAGCTTGACCCTACCTCTGCTCCTGCTCCTGCACCTGTTCCTGTCATACCACCCCCGCCGATGGACCTACCCCCAGTGTCGGGCACTGAGCATGCCTACGTGGTGCAGTTCCTGACCCGAGACCTACTTTCTGCAGAGGCCAGACTTAATGAGGCGAGGCGGGCGCTAGTGGAGGAGTGCGAGGCGTGAATGAGGATTCAGGATGAGATGAGGACTGCTGTTGCTAGGAGGACTAGAACTCGACTCCATAGGATTGAGAGGAGGAGTCGCGCGAGGATTATCGGTTTAGGAGTCCACGGGGGCGGAGTGGTCCAGGCTAGGGATGCTAGGCGTGTTGTGCGTCGTGCATTTTCCCGAGTGAGGGCCTTGCTCCGTCGCGGAGCGTCACCATGATGTGTTACGGATAGCTCAGTCCTCTAGGTTCAGATGATATTAGTGTGTCGATTTTGCGGGATAGTTGACTTGTGCAGTGGTATCCTTTCTGACCAGTGGATGAGTAGACTGACCTACAGAGATGTAGATGTGACTTTGGATAGTATGTACGGATGTAGCCCTACTTTTGTGTAGCCTTGACTATTCAGATGATGTACTTGTTATTGTTCCACTTTTGCTAGCCTTTGACATCGGAACTATGTATTAGGCTCTAACATCCAAACTTTGTGATAACTCTTGTACCGTATTTATCTAGTTTCAGTTTCCTTGATATTGTCTCAACTGCCTTACTTTCCGATGCCATGCTTTACTGTTTTGATATACAACTGTGAATATACAATTGCTACAAGCCGCAAATGCAACCATGCTGTTTCAAATTTACGACATGCGATTCAAATTGTTCTCTACAAATTCCCAAAATGTTCCTACAAATTTTAAAATAAATTTTTTTCAAAAAAAAAAATTCGAAGTTTTGAAATCTTGAAAACTCCTGCAAATGTTTTCGCACCCCACAGAGATTTTTCCCCAAAAATGTTTTGACGTTTTATCTCCAGCATCGGGTTATTAAAACTTTTGCAACTTCCACCCTTATGAGGAGGAACGATACGTTCCTGACCCGTGTAAACGCTGTCAGGTAATTAGAAAACCCTAACCCATTTCTTGTTTCATTATCAGAATCATGCCACCCAGAAGAATGAACACTCGAGCTCACCCGGTCAGTTCTGAAGGCCAGGGTAGCCACCATGGGACCGGAGGCCACCAGAACCAAGAAGGGGAGAATGTGAACCTGAGTGAGGATGAGGGCAACGATCATAACTTGTTTGATGACTCTGAGAATGACGAAGAAGAAGCTGGTGATGACACCCGAGAGGTAGAACATCCAAGGGGAGGCCCTATGGAACAATTCATGGAACTACTTAGGCAGAACTTGGACCGTCCCCCGGTTCAACAACCACCCAACAATGCTAATGCAAATGCTTTTCGGAACTTCAAATCCCTGAAACCCCCAAAATTTAAAGGAACCGCAGATCCAGTTGAGGCCAGAGCCTGGCTGAAGGAAATGGAAAAATCTTTCGAGATACTAGGTGTCGCTGAGGAGCAGAAGACTATTTTCGCCACCTACCTCCTGAAGGGTGAGGCAAACTATTGGTGGGAAGCTAAGAGGAATTTGGAAGGAAGAGGTGTGGTGACCTGGGAGAGGTTTAGCGAGCTGTTCTTGGAAAAGTACTTCCCTAGGTTCATGGAGACACAAATGGAGTTGAAGTTTTTGGAACTAAAGCAAGGTAACATGACGGTGGCCGAGTATGAGGCCAAATTTACTGAGCTGTCGAGGTTTGTGCCGGAATATGTGAACTCTGAGGCAAAGAGGGCCCGAAGGTTTCAATTGGGGCTAAAGCAATGGATTCAGAATCGTGTGGCGGCTCTTGAGCTGACAGACTATGCCACCCTGGTACAGAAAGCATCAATTGTTGAGGCTGGGAGTGACCAGATGCAGAAGGAGAGGGAAGGAAAGAAGAGGAAGTTTGATAGTCGGAAGGGAAATTCTGCGGGTGGGAGCTTTCCGAGCAAATTTAAGCGAGGGGCGATGTCCCAACCCAACGGAAACTTTGGAACCAAGAGAGCTGAAAGTTGGAGTGTGGGCCAGAGCGGCCGACCAAGGGATCGTCTTACTCTACCCCATCCCGAGCCCTACCCCCGGATTGCAATAAGTGTGGAAGGAAACATGCGGGCGTGTGTAACCTACAGGATGTGAAGTGCTTCAAGTGTGGGCTGACCGGACATTATGCTAACGCCTGTCGAGGAACTAGTAACAACACCAATGCCGGAGGTAATTGCTTCAAGTGTGGGAAACCAGGGCACCGAATGAGGGAATGTATGTCCTCTGGGCCAGCTGCGTCAAGAGTGAGTGGAACTGCTTCTAACAAGGCCCCTACTACAAGAACTTTTAACATGACGGTGCAAGATGCCGTGAGGAACACGGATGTGATTGCAGGTACCCTACTACTCAACTTAGTTAAGAAAAATGTTTTATTTGATTCGGGAGCTACCAAGTCTTTCATATCTCTAGATTTTGTATGTCAGTTAGGCTTTAAGGCTGAACCATTGAAAGACAGACTGCAAGTAGAGATAGCTAATCATGAAATTATCCCTGTTAGCCAAGTATGTCCAGGTTGTGACCTAGAAATAGGAGGGCGACACTTTCGGGTAGATTTAATACCTTTTAAACTAGGAGAGTTTGACGTAATAGTAGGTATGGATTGGTTAACAACCCACGGAGCCCAGATTGATTGTGTAAAGAAGAAAGTAAGTTTGAGACTGCCAGGGGACGAGGAAGTAGTGTTTAGTGGAAAACGGCAAAACCAAAAGTTCCTGACTATGATTCAAACTAAGAAGCTGTTACGTAAAGGATGCGAAGCCTATTTAGCCTATGTGAAGGATACCAAGAAGGAGGCACCAAACCTACAGAAAATCCCTGTCGTTAATGAGTTCGCGGACGTATTTCCGGATGATCTTCCCGGACTACCACCTGATAGAGACATCGAGTTCGCTATAGACTTAGTTCCTGGTACGGCCCCAATTTCGAAAGCCCCATATTGGCTAGCCCCAGTGGAGATGAAAGAGCTGGCCACTCAGTTACCAGAGTTGTTGGATAAAGGGATGATAAGACCTAGTGTGTCACCGTGGGGAGCCCCGGTGTTATTCGTGAAAAAGAAGGATGGTAGTATGAGATTATGCATAGACTATAGGGAGTTGAATAAGGTGACTATAAAGAATAAATATCCCTTGCCCAGGAAAGATGACCTGTTTGATCAACTAAAGGACGCAGTTTATTTTTCTAAAATCGATTTGAGGACCGGGTACCACCAGTTAAGGATTAAGCCAGAAGATATACCAAAGACGGCCTTTCGCACTCGGTACGGACACTATGAGTTCCTAGTGATGTCATTTGGGTTAACAAATGCCCCCGCAACTTTCATGGACTTAATGAATCGAGTCTTCAAGAAGTACTTGGACAAGTGTGTTATAGTCTTCATCGATGACATCTTGATTTATTCCAAGACGAAAGAGGAACATGTAGAGCACTTGAGGATTGTATTGGGAGCATTGAGAGAAGAAAAGTTGTACGCTAAGTTCTTGAAGTGTGAATTTTGGTTGAAGGAAGTTCAGTTTTTAGGGCATGTGATTAGCGATCAAGGCATTCTAGTGGACCCAGCCAAAATAGAGGCTATATCAAATTGGGAAAGACCAACCACTCCGACAGACGTGAGAAGTTTTATAGGATTGGCTGGCTACTATCGAAGGTTTGTCCAAGACTTTGCCAAGATAGCAGCCCCTTTGACCCGACTAACTCGCAAGACCGAGAAGTTGTGTGGACTGAAAAATGCGAAGAGAGCTTCCAAGAGTTGAAAAAGAGGTTGGTGACAGCACCAGTGCTAGCCCTACCTGATGATAAAGGAGATTTTGTGATTTATAGCGATGCATCCCATAAAGGTTTAGGGTGTGTGCTTATGCAGCACGGTAAAGTGATTGCATATGCATCCAGACAACTTAAGGAGTACGAGATAAGATACCCCACCCATGATTTGGAATTAGCGGTGATAGTTTTCGCTTTGAAGATCTGGAGACATTATCTTTACGGAGAAAAGTGTGAAATCTACGCGGATCACAAGAGCTTAAAGTACATATTCACTCAGAAAGAGTTAAACATGAGGCAGAGGAGATGGCTAGAGCTAATCAAGGATTATGATTGTGAGATTCATTATCACCCAGGGAAGGCCAACGTGGTGGCCGATGCACTTAGCCGAAAGGAGAAACTCAAGATGATAACGTCAGTGGACGAGTTGATCAAGGACCTTGAGAAACTGGAGATTGAAGTGAGGTTACCAGGAATTGGACAAGAGAGTCTAAGGGAAATAAGAGTCCAACCACCGCTATTGGAAAAGATTAAGTTATGCCATGAAAAGAAGACAGAAGAAGAAAAGAATTCGATGGAGAAAATTTTGACTGGCGAGGAAATTAAGTGTGAAAAGGACGGGAATGGAGTTATGAGGTACGCATCTAGGATATGGATCCCGAACGTTCAGGAATTAAAAGACGAGATCTTGCAAGAGGCCCATAGTTCAAGGTACTCAATTCACCCTGGAGGCACTAAGATGTATAGAGATCTGAGGGAATACTATTGGTGGCCAAATATGAAGAAGGACGTGGCAGAGTGGGTAAGTAAATGCTTGACATGTCAAAGAGTAAAGGCCGAACACCAGAGGCCCAGTGGATTGTTGCAACCCTTAGAGATACCCGAGTGGAAGTGGGAGCATATTGCGATGGACTTTGTGGTCGGACTACCAAGGACCAAGACTAATCATGATGCCATTTGGGTAATTATCGATAGATTGACCAAGTCAGCACATTTTCTTCCAATCAACGAGAGATACACTGTCGACAAGCTGGTGGATATTTACTTAGAGGAGATTGTGGTTAGGCATGGGGTTCCTGTGAGCATTGTATCTGATAGAGACCCAAGGTTCAACTCCAGGTTCTGGAGGAGTTTTCAGGATTGTGTGGGGACCAAGTTAAACATGAGTACTGCATACCACCCCCAATCAGACGGACAGAGCTAGAGAACCATCCAAACCATAGAGGACATGTTGAGAGTGCGTGCCATCGATTTTAAGGGAAGTTGGGATGACCACTTGCCGTTGATCGAATTTTCCTACAACAACAGTTACCATGCGAGTATAGGAATGCCCCCATATGAAGCTTTATACGGATGAAGATGTCGGTCTCCCTTGTGTTAGGAAGAGGTTGGAGAGCGGAAGATTTTAGGGTCTGAACTGGTCCAACAGACAAGAGAAACTATCGAACTCATAAGAGGACGGCTGGTAGCGGCCCAAGACAGACAGAAGAAGTATGCGGACCAGACCTGCAAGGACAAAGAATATGAGATAGGAGAGTTCGTGATGCTAAAAGTATCGCCGTGGAAGGGATTGATGAGATTTAGAAAGAAAGGGAAGCTGAGTCCGAGATTTATTGGACCTTTTGAGATTTTGAGACGAGTTGGAAAGTTAGCCTATGAATTGGCTTTACCCCCAAGCTTGCAGCAAGTGCATAATGTGTTCCATGTGTCCATGCTACGACCCTACCACACGGACTTTCGGCATGTGATAGAATACGACCAGATAGACCTACAGCCAAATTTGACTTATGTGGAGCAGCCCGTGGAAATCATGGATAGAAAAGAACAAGTGATGAGGAACAAGTTTGTCAAGCTAGTAAGAGTTCTGTGGAGGAACCAGAATGTCGAATAATCAACATGGGAACTAGAGAGCACGATGCGTGAAAAGCACCCCCAACTGTTTTCAACCTGATTCCGGGACGGAATCCTTTTAAGGAGGGGAGGCTGTAAGAACCCTAATTTTTGTAATATTTTCTTTTATATAATATCATATGACATTGGGAATTTGGAACCTTTTTAGTCATCCATGTTGTTTAATGGAATTGATTATCTGAGAAATTATGTTGTTACATTCACCATGTAAGATAAGGGAAGGTTGTTGAAGGCAAGAGTCTTATTGTTAGTAAGATTTATAAAACTTGGGAATTGAGAGTTATTAGAGTATTAAAAGATATTTAAGGGATTATGACAAGGAGTTATGGATATTCGAGGAATTTACACAATTAAGTACTTACGGAATTACAAGGGAAATCTCTACGCAATAAAGTATTATTATGAGAAATTAATTAAGATACGATACGAATTAAAGATTAAGTGATAAGCATTGGTGGAAGAATAATGATACAAGGAAAGATATTGCATGCAAGTCCCATGCAACTAGGTAGTTAGAAAAGCAAACTAGTAATGCAAAAACAACTAGAGGAATAGTAACTAGTTATGGTGCATTGTCCAAGGAGACAAGGAGGTATGGTTGGCCTAGGCACTAGACTTGCAACATGTGATACAATATACATACACCTAATACATATCACCCAACACAATTCACTTTATTCACCCAACACCAAAAAACAAAACAAAACACTCTCCCCTAGCTCTTGAAGCTCTCGGCCAAGCACAAAGAAAGGGGAAGAAAAATTCTTTTCTTCCACGTCTCATCACTCATAACTCAAGACAAAAATCCTAGATCCTCTACACCATATAATAAAGGTATGCTATGAATTCCAACCCCTTTCATCCATTAGTTTTTAAGTTATAAATTGTTGAAGATTTGATGAATAGTAACTATGTTTAGTTTTCATTTAGATCTTGAGTTGTAAGGATTGTAGGGGCTCATCCAAGGTGTTCTTGAGACTTGTAAGGCATACCCAAGGCTCCTAGATACTCAAGAAGGTATAAAACTCTAACCCCTCTTGGCCATGAATTATTTATGGTGTTTAATGTTAGATCCATGGATGTTAGTGTGAATCTTGGACATATAAGTTATGGATGATGTAGATCTTGAGTTTAAATGTTGTGGTTGTGATTTTTAAGCTTGTGGTTAGTGTATGTAACTCCATGTGTGCTATAGAGTATGATCTTGGTGGTTTAGATAATGGTTGTGATGTTTATATGGGATTCTTGAATGGTTAAGTGGAAAAAACATGCTGTGTAAATTTTCCAGGAACTTGTACTGTCTTGTAGGAGGGTTTTGAACCCCTAAATATTGTTCCCTGAAGTCCTAATATATATTGTTGGAAAGGTATTTGAATTTAGTTTCCAGAAATATAAGGTTCATGACTAGGTGATGTATAGATTTTGAGTTATGGCCAGTGAAGTGAAAAGTGTTTCTGGAATCCGAACTGCACTAAATGGTCCACTTGTGAACCTTGTTTAAACCACTAAAAATTTATGTAGGATCATGGAAAAATTAGGGGAGCTAGTAAATGCAGTGGTGAAGGTTACCCAAAAAGAATTGGATTAAAATATATATTTTCAATTTTATAAAAATGTTAGAGTAAAATTCGCGCAAGTGAAAAAGTCATAAGTGGAGTGTGATTTAAGGGGGAATGAATATGATTCGGATGTGGTAACCAAATTAAGTCGAATAAGTGACGAGCGTAATCGAATGATGACATGAACCTATAGTGGGGCTAGAGAGTCATAAGACGAAGTCATTAAGTTAATTTTGTACCCCCTAAAACCTCGCAATTAAAAGAGATATTGTTAAGGTACTAACGAACGGCTATTGATTATGTATAGATCATTTCACTCCGCAAGCTCGACCACCCCAACCTCACCAAGGCAAGTTTACTTTTCAAAACTTACATATATAAGGACTTTCACTGTTGTGTTTGTAGTTTTCAATCGTATCATATGTTTATGCTTATCGAAGAAATGATGAAATTTGAGTTATATGCATATATATGTTTGTACCCCTTGAACTTAGAATGAAATATTTTCTTCGGACAACGACTCTAGCAATAGAGGTCGTAGCGGTCAATATATTCCATTGACCGGGGAGCGGTATATTATTATATCGTAATTAAATTGTGAAAAAACCCGAAGGGTCATTCGGGAAGTATCGTATACTTAAGTAATTATTCTTTATATCATCATAAATACTCAAAAATACCTATCTTGGATTAAAAGCTAATTTAATTTAATTATTATTTTATTAATTATTAATTATTAATTTTAAATCTTAAAATACCATTTATTAATTATTGTTCAGTATTTTAAAGACAAAGCTAATCCAAGATACCTTTAGCACTTTCAAACTCGAACTCTTTCGAACTCAAGACATTTTCGAAAACCCCCGGTCAGGTTTTGCTTCTTGTTCGATTTCAAGAATTATCGGTCGACTGATGTCGGACCTCAACTACTCAGTTTTCAATCAAAATAAATTTTTAAAAGAAAAAAAAAGGGACTCTGGCAGGTGTTGGAATCGTTGACGAACGATTCCCGGGATGTGTAAGCGGCCGTAAGTCAGGCGGTCCATCAATTATTATTCCGGCCCAGGTGTTACTGAAGGATGATTACGGATGTAGTTTTCATCGAGGGTGATTACGGATGTAGTTTTCACCCGGGGATATTTACGGATGTAGTTTCTATCCTTCTACCGGTAGAGAAGACCCACGGATTATTGGACTTGGATGTGGCGACTGATCATCGTCAATCCCTGTCAGGTTTTATGTTTTCTTTAAGTCCCATTCCTCCACTTTGGAAAAATGCTCTGACACTGCTTCTTAGACTTATGTGCCAAGTTGCCGATAGTGTTCAATTTTGATGAGAAAGATGTTGACTCCATGCAGTATCTAGAACTGCAAGTTACTTTGAAAACAAGGGCACGTATTGGTGCACCTCTGAAATTTATCAACAATGACAAGTGATTTTATAACGGAATGATATAAACGAGTTTAATAACTGCTAAATACATGTAATGACATATTGCTTATCTTATACATATATTTCTTGCTGAGCTATAGTTGCTCACTCTTGCTTATTTTCAAATTTACAAACACAACAGTTAAGAGAAATGGCAAGACCCAGACAGACTACCCGAAAGCAGGTGACTAGACCCGAGGCGGCAGTTGAGATTCCACCGGTAGGCCCCATTAGCCGGATTGGTTGGCAACTTTTGTTAGTACATTTTATTTATAAGTATGACCTGTGCAAAGCAGTGTACCGTAACAAACATTCAAGCCGCCAACTCCGCTTCATATCGAAGTGTTGCTGGTAGCATAAATGCTATTTAATTCGGTCTGTAATAACTTTGAAACTTTTACTTTTGCTTAATCAAGTGTATGACGTTTCTGAGACTCTAACTTGTGTTTGTGTGTGTGCGGGGTGAGTTTTATTGTGGGGTCGATGGCTGTTTTATATATAACGTGCAAGAACAGGTATGTTATTAATGGAAAATGGACCGTGAGCGCCTAGGTCTCCGACCCCGGATCTAGGGGCGTCACACAGAGGATTACTCCCATGGAGGAAGATAAGGAGGATGAGGAGGCTGCTAATGATGATAGGATCCTAGACCCTGAGCACTCCCCTCTGCAGGCTAAATCTGTCGGTTCCGATGCTAAGGAGTCGACTACTGCTACTAGCACTGATAGAGATTCCCCTGTGAAGAGTACTGCCAAGGCTGCCACTAAGGCTCCTTGTGTTTATTTATTATGGCCCTGCGAGGCATGACTTTTTGATGTTTTTCTTTCTTTGCTTGCAAACCGTAACTTATAGCCTTCGGGCTTGTTTATTTATTTATGCCATTTCCAGTTTTCCTTTACTTTGTTATTATTGTCAATTGTATTTGGCTTTTTCAAGCTTGCAATTTAGTTATGGATTGATACATGTCAGACATAAATTTTGAGTAAAAAGAAAACTGAAAATAAAATTGCATTAGATGAATCTTGAAATGGGTCCAGCCCTTACATAAGTACTATACTTTCCTACTCGGAGTCCGAAAACTCTGAAATGGTTTCGTTGACCTTATTTTTACTTCCCTATCAGCTATGTTCTATTTAGGATAATCAAACATAATAGACCTTAAGATTGGATGCATGCCAAGTGCGAGGCACTTCGTTCCCTTCCAAGGTCTCCAACTTATACGATCCTCGTCCTAGCGTGCCTTTGACCTGATACGGGCCTTCCCAATTCGGGGATAGCTTCCCCTTCTGTCCAACTCCGGATGCTTCAATATTTCTGAGCACTAGGTCTCCCTGACGGAAGAACCTTTCTTTCACCCTTAAGTTATAGTAAAATGAAGCTTTTTTCTGATGTTCCACATTTCTTGCATGAGCTTCATCTCTCACCTCATCGATTAAGTCAAGGGCCAGCTTCATTCCCTCTTCATTAATGTCTGGTTCGAAGACTTCCACCCGTGGCGATGCATGCATAATTTCCACAGGTACCACAGCTTCAGCTCCGTAAGCTAACATGAATGGAGTCGCTCCCGTAGTCACTTTGCATATGGTACGGTATGCCCAGAGTATGGGTAGTAACTCATCCATCCAAGTGTTTCTAGAGCGTTCCACCCTTTTCTTAAGTCCATCACGGATGATTCGATTAGCAACCTCAGCTTGCCCGTTGGCTTGAGGGTGGGCAATCGAGGTGAACCGAAGCTCAATTCCATTCTCATCACAATAGCTTAAATTCTTTGTTATTGAATTGTAGCCCATTGTCCGTAACCAGGATTCGTGGTATTCCGTACCTACACATGACGTTCTGCCAGAAGAACTGCATAAATTGCTTGGTTGTGATTTTAGCCATGGGTTTAGCCTCAATCCACTTCGTGAAGTAATCAATAGCTAAAACCAGAAATTTCCTTTGAGTAGTGGCCATAGAAAAAGGCCCAAGTATATCCATTCCCCACATAGCAAAAGGAATGGGGAATCTGACGGATGTCAGCATCTCTGGTGGTTGCCTAACCACTGGTGCATGTTTCTGGCACCGATCACACTTTTTCACGTACTCCTTGGCATCAGCCATCATCTCAGGCCAATAGAATTCGAGTCTGACTATCTTGTGAGCTAGGGCCCTGCCCCCCAAGTGTTGTCCATAAATTCCCTCATAGACCTCCTCAATAGCTGATTTGGCCTCTTCGGGTCTCAAACACTCCAGATAAGAAATCAAAAAAGACTTTTGTAGAGTATCCCTTCGATCAAAGCATACCTCAACGCCCTCACAGATAATTTTCGTGCCTCCATGGCATCAGCCGAGAGCCAACCGGTCTCAAGGTGTGCTTTTATGGGATCTATCCAACATTCCCTCACCCCGATAGGTGCAACCAACTTCGAATCGATAGTAGGGGTTCTCAGAACTTGGAAGTAGACACTTCCAGAATAATTCTCTATCTCGGAGGAGGCAAACTTAGATAAGGCATCAACCTTGATGTTTTCTTCCCTCGGAATGTGCTCAATGTAGCACTCATCGAATTGAGTCATTACTGCCTTCACAAGCCTTAAGTACTTGGCCATGGTTTCATCCCTTGCCTCAAACTCTCCATTGACCTGGACCACAACTAGCCTTGAATCTCCACAAAATTTAAGATTTTTGACCCTTAGTGCTCCTGCCAAACCAAGACCAGCTATCAAAGCTTCATACTCTGCCTCATTATTGGTTGTGGGGAAGTCTAATTTCAGGGCGTATTCGATCATGAATCCGTCGGGACTTTGTAGGACAAGACCTACACCACTTGTTTTTGTTTTTGATGCCCCATCAAAATATAGCATCCAAAATTCCTTTTCTTCAATTATGGGTTCCTTGTCTCCCTTATTACCTTCTTGAGGTATCTCCTGCCCCCCGACTTATTGGTTGTCAATGGTGCATTCAACCACGAAGTCAGCAAGTGCCTGAGCTTTGATGGCCATCCTTGGCTTGTACTTAATGTCAAATTCTCTCAACTCAATCGCCCACTTGATGAGCCTACCACTGGCTTTAGGGCTGTGTAAAATATTCCTCAGTGGTTGCCCTGCAAGGACTTCGATCTCGTGTGCCTAAAAATAGGGCCGTAGTTTCCTAGAGGCAGTTACCAATGCTAAAGCAAACTTCTCAATAGTGGAGTAGTTCAACTCTGCTCCGTGTAAAACTTTGCTCACATAGTATACGGGTTTCTGAACCTTGTTTTCCTCCTTTACCAGCACCGCACTCACAGCTTGACCTGAAATTGCCAAGTAAAGATAGAGGATTTCTCCTATACTTGGATTGGCCAACAGCGGGGCTTCAGCCATATACTTCTTCACCTGCTCAAAGGCCTCTTGGCTTTCCTCTGTCCACTCAAAGTTTTTTTACCTTCTTCAAGGGTTTAAAGAACGACAAACACTTGTCCCCGGATTTGGAGATGAATCTCCCCAATGCAGCAATCCCTCCGATCAGCTTCTATACATCCCTTATGGAACATGGTGGTTCCATATCCAGGATAGCTTTGATTTTGTCGGGGTTAGCCTTGATTCCCCGTTTCGAGACCATGAGACCCAAAAACTTTCCTGACCCAACACCAAAAGCACACTTGGCCGGGTTCAACATCATCTTATGGTGCCCCAGCACTTCAAATGCCTCGCGTAGGTGCTCAATATGATCTGCCTTGTGTAGGATTTTCACCAGCATATCATCCACATAAACCTCCATAGTCTTTCAAATGAGATGAGCGAAAATCTTGTTCACCAACCTCTGATAGGTAGCTCCTGCATTTTTCAGCCCGAAGGCCATGACTAGATAACAATACACACCAAAATCAGTGATGAAGGATACCTTAGGAAAGTCATCCTTATGCATCTTGATTTGGTTGTAGCCGCTGAAGCCATCCATGAAGCTTAACATCTCGTGCCCAACCGTGGCATCTATCACTGTATCAATCCTTGGAAAGGGAAAACAGTTCTTTGGGCTTGAATCATTCAGATCAGTGAAGTTTATACACATCCTCCACTTTCCATTGGCCTTTTTGACCATTACGGGATTGGCCAGCCATTCCGGGAACTGTATTTCCTCAATGAACCCTGCCTCTAGTAGTTTGTCAACCTCTTGTTTTATGGCTTCTTGTCTCTCGGGTGCAAAATTCCTCTTCTTTTGTTTCACCGTCTTCCGGTTTGGATCCGCATTCAAGTTGTGTGTTATCAATTGGGGATCTATCCCTGGCATATCAACTGATGTCCATGCAAAGACATCATTATTGTCTTGCAAGAAGGCAATCAACCTGCTTTTCAAGGGGTCTTTCAAAGATGCCCCGATATGAGTAACCTTCTCAGAATCTCCCAACTCCAAAGGTATGGGAACCAAGTCCTCTGCTGGTTTTCCTCTACGTTCTTCATCCTCACGGACATCTATATGCTCGATCGGGAGGACCTGCCCCCCAGTTCCATCCGGCCTCAGTGCGGCTACATAACAACTCCTTGCCATCTTTTAATCTCCTTTCTCTTCTCCTACACCATTTCTGGTTGGGAACTTAATCTTTAAATGATAGGCAGAGGTAACCGCTTTAAAAGCATGAAGTCCCGTCCTCCCTAGGATAGCATTGTAGGTGGATGTGGCTTTGATAACCAAGAAATTTAACATCTGAGTAGCCTCCCGTGGCTCCTGCCCTATAGTCATGGGTAGCTGAATTGTCCCATCAACTTTTGACTATACTCCGTTGGACCCGTATATGGGCATGTTTGATGGTGTCAACTGAGACTCAGTATATACCATCTTCAAGAAGGCATCATGGAACAGAATGTCCACTGAGGCTCCATTGTCAATCAAGACTCTCTTCACTTGGGAGTTGCCTATCACAGGTGAGATAACCAGTGGGTCATCATGGGGAAACTTCACCCCTTCAAGGTCCGAATCATCGAATCCAATTGACACTTCCGTCTTTGCACGCTTCGGTGCTTCCCCTACGATGTGCATCACCTCTCGTGCATACGCCTTTCTGGAATTTCTACTTGTCCCGGCCGCTGTTGGGCCACAAAAAATCATATTTATCACTGGCCCCCGGGGCTGTGGATTGCGATTATGATCATCATCTTTCCTATCATAATCTCGTCTTGGGTTTCCAAGATTCCCATCTTTACAGAACTTATTCAACCTTCCCCTTCGAATTAGGAACTCAATCTCATCTTTCAATTGTCTACAGTCGTCGGTGTCATGTCCAACGTCTTTGTGGAATCGGCAATACTGATTCTTGTTTCTTTTCTCAGGATCAGTCCTTAGTGGCTTCGGCTATCTCACGTCCCTGTCCTTTTCTATCTCAAGAAAGATTTGGCTTCTTGGGGCATTCAACCTTGCGTATTCCGTAAACCTTTGCCCTGGACTCCCCTTTTTAGGAGTTGAATCAGAATCTCTACCCGTGCGCGGGTATTTATCTCTCCTATCATATTCTTGCTCCGGCTTCTGCTTCTGGGAATTATCACTATTCCTGGTGTTTCCCATTCCTGACTCTTTCTTTAGACTATCCTCAGCTTTAATATACTTATCAGCCTTACGCTGAAGCTCAGCCATGTTCTCAGGGGGATGTTTTGCCAATGACCTCTTAAAGAAGAGGTCAGTGGTTCCATGCTCCAGGGCTACCATGGCCACCTTATTCTCCAAGTCAGTGATATTTAATGTCTCTTTGGTGAATCGCTTGAGGTAATCTCTCAGATTTTCATTCTTTCCTTGCATCACATACATAAGAGATGTAGAACTTTTCTCATGAACTCTCCCACTAATGAATTGGCTGACAAAAACGGTACTCAGCTCCTTAAAAGAGCCAATCAAATTCGGGGGTAGACGGCTATACCAACGTTGTGCCATGCTCGACAGGGTTTAAGAGAATGCCCTACACTTGAGAGCGTCACTAGCCGGTTGCAACAACAGCGCGTTTGAGAATGTCCTGACGTGATTGGATGGATCACCAGTTCCATCAAAAGCCTTAATAGTTGGCATCTTGAACTTCCTAGAAACATTAGCATTCATCACCTCCTCAGTGAACGGGGGTCTGGGATCGTCAGGATCTCCCAACGACATCAAATCCTTGGGGTCACTCCTGGGAGTTTCCACCCTTGTTGATTTTCCAATTGGGATATCTACCGTTCTTTGTCTCCTTGAAGACCTCTCCAAATCGATTAGAGGAATCTCCCTTGAAACTGGAGGGGGTCGATTCTGATTTTGTCTGGCTTGCTCCCTTGCCATGTCATCCTTCAACCTTAGGATCTCGGCCTCGTGTGCCTTAATTCTCTCAGCAACTGTTTGAGGGGGTCCATCATGGATTCTTTGGCGAGTTTGTCCTACAGGCTACTTACTCGGACGTCGCCTCCTTGGGGCTTTATCCCTATCTTCCTCTGAGGATGAATCATCAGAATACGGACCTGAGTAGTCGTGGTATTGCTGGTCTTGATTGGGTCCTAAACCCCTGATGTAAGGTGGATTATACGGCTCGCGTATCTGGAGGGCATGACCGTTTGGTCCAGCCTGATACGAGGGATCGTTGGACAACCCATACATCGTGTTCGTGCTTGCTGGAATCACATAGTAGAGATTTGAGCGATGGGAGGAACGGATTGGCCTCCCAATGGGGAGACTACCACCTGCAGGGGATTCGTCCCTTGAGTAGAGGGATTCGTCACCAAGGGTAATAACCCATGAGTTTGCGTTTCAGTTCCTTGAGGTTGAGTGGTTAATGTCTGGGAATCCGTCCCTGGGGGTACCTGTTCCCCAATCGGGGGTGCGGTGGTGCTGGTAGTGGTTTCAGAAAGTGTTGGTGTTCTTCGGGTGGTAACCACTGTTGATATCCGGTTCCCACAGACGGCGCCAAATATTGTGGAACGAAAAGTAGGGTGTATTTATTGCGTATTGAATGCTAGGGTTAGGGAGAGCTTCGAGCTTTAATGGCTGATCAAGTATTTCGTGACTTAACTCAGGTCCTCACAAGATGCCTACGTATCTTGAAAATATCAAGAATCAAGCCAAAAAACGTAGTTCTGGTTGTGAAGGATCAGGTCCTCATATAGGTGTTGAGAACCTTAGAATAAGAGTTGAATTAGGAGAGTTGGTGGGCAAGTCATAGCCTTGGCCAATTCTAGATCCTTCCAGGAAGGAGGTGGATAAGCATTGACATTGTATGCCTTGGAGGCTACTCCAAAAGTGATTTAATTCCATATTGGACTCGATATTGGAGTCTAATATTTGGCTGATTTATTAATTACGAATTTATTATCATTATTAAGATTTTTGGGCCTCGTAATTGGGTTTTGACCTTGGACCAACTTAGGTTCATTTAATGTAACGTTAAATACATTTTTAGGGTTTACTTTTAGCCCATATCAATATTAAATTTATAATATTTCATATTTTTATAGCTTAATTTGATATTGGTAAACCTTATAAAAATATAATTGAAAATTATGTAATATTTGTTTTACAAAATTTTAACTACCGTTCAACACATTTATACTATACAAATAAGATTACATATTTATTTTTATACCCTAATTTAGTATTCGTGAATTCAAAAAATATTGAAGAATTAAATTATGTGTATCAAATAAAATTTTAATTATTATTTAATAAATGATGTTAAACTCAAATTATATGTATTTTCGACAAAAAAAATTATTAATTTATAAATTATAAAAATTTATATTTATTTTGCTCCTAAATTATATAAATTTAACCAAAAAAGCCCTTTTCGTTAGATTTCGAATTTATAGAACAAAAACGTGAAGATATAATATAACAAATGAAAAGTAAATGTATATTTGAATTTTAAACTCTAAACTCCAACACACATAAAACACAACTCATAAAAAGCAAACAATATTATTATTAGGTAATAACATATGAATGTCATATACATTTATAGAAAGCATTCAAAAATCTCATTATTACAAATTAAACATTAACAAAAATTAGTTAACAAATTTGTATGTAATAAATATATATAAAATTAACCTTGATCTTTGTCATTGTTCCATTCATTTTATCACCAATCAGATTTTTAATTTTTATTCAATCATATTAAACAAACTAATAATTATCAAAAAATTATATTAATTTTCAAATACATTAATATATTTAACACTTAATTTATCAATAATACTGTAAGTGAACAATAATTTTGGAACAAGATAAAATAGAAAATATGGTGACGAGTATCACAATAAGGTATGCTAAGTAAAATAAAAAAAATGCCAAAAATAAGGTAAGCTATGACATGCCAAAAATAAAAGTAAACGTGGTCTGAATCTCATATATTTAATTGGAAAATGTGTTAGTAAATTTTAAAAATACAGTGTATATATATTATTAATATAGATTTTTTTATTAAAAATAAGTAAATTATATAATTAAATAAGTAAGTCAAAATATCAGATAAATATTCTAGAAGATTTATAGTTTATATTCAAATTAAGGTCTTTCACCAT
Organism: Saposhnikovia divaricata; assembly: GCA_036435485.1. Taxonomy (NCBI): domain Eukaryota; kingdom Viridiplantae; phylum Streptophyta; class Magnoliopsida; order Apiales; family Apiaceae; genus Saposhnikovia; species Saposhnikovia divaricata. Next base: position 47,806,127 of record CM071595.1, on the reverse strand, counting down.
GGCTCACGCTTTTTGAAATTGTTAAATTTTTATTTTATTGACTTTATTATATTAAAAGTATGTTCTTATTGAAACGAATATATGACATGTAAATTATGACATGTAAATTCGAAAATTGAAAGGCCAAACAAATATTTTAAAGATACCTTTCTGGTGTCCTGTATATTATTATAACATCGGGTAATTCATTAAAACTTTAATTCTTAAATGCCAAATCAAATTCAAAACCAAACAAATATTATCCTGTTTAATTTTTAAAATTGTGAAATCAATAAAAACTTAACTTTTAAGGCTAAATTAAAAACCGGACCCAAACATATATGACCCGTCCCTACTTCAAGGGGTTGAGATGTTAATTTGGTGAAAAACCCAGCTTTCAAATCTGAAAAGTGCAAACATGCGTCAAAATCCAGCAGTGTAAAGATTTGAGCGGCTTGGACTTGAAGGTGAAAAATGACAGAGATAGATTTGGGTAATGACAAAAAGGAGCATCAAAGAAATAAAGAAAGATAAAAATAAATAAAGGATAATAGTAGAGATTTAGATTTGGGTCGATCCAATTGGGTTACTCCAAATATTTTGTAATGACAAAAAATAGTATATGTTTAGATTTGGTTCGATCCAATCTAAATTGGGTCGCTCCAAATGCTGTGTAATGGTAAAAAGGGGCATCAAAGAAATAAAGAAGATTAAGAAAATGAAGGATAATAGTATCGCTGACGGAATTCGAACATTGAAATTTTAGTAAATAAATTTAATCATGTAATATATTTAATCATTAGATCTAACAGTTCTAATTTTTAACTAAAAATCTAACGGATATTATACATGAGCAGAACCCGAGGTGGGTTTATAATTTTCTTCATAAAAGTCGAACATATATACACGGTAGCACATATATACATACATGAACACTGTAAACACAACACCAACATGATTTTAAGCATTAATAATAGCTACTAAACATCATGGGCATTGTTTTAAAGCGAGAATCGAAGTAAACGAGCAGAATCAAAGTGAAACTCCAAATGGATTTCCGAAACATCATCTCGAAAACAACATGCATCGACAGAGACGAACACAGGAGAGAAAACCGAACAACAATCCGGTCTCAAACTTAAAATCGGAGCAAAAATGAGAGAGGTTAGGATGAGAGAGAGAGTACCGAGGGGAGAGAGAACGGAGAGAGAACAGAGATATTGACGATGAGAGAATGAGGAAGGAGGAAGAGAGACTACGTCTCTTAACTTTCAAAACCAGGGGTAAAATAGTAATTTCACAATTACTATTTTACTTTATGAAAAACAACTCTTTTATCCACCTTTAAATCGAAACTAAATAGGAGAATGGGGTGAAAATATTTTTAGAAAATTTTAAATAGAGATCATGAAATTAGAAGCATCCCCATATTTTTAAAATAATATTTGGATCGAAAATGAATTTTATACGAATTTTCGAAATAAAGGGTCTTTAAAAGAAATAGTACTTTTTAAATCATTTTAAAATACCAAAACACACAATTAAATAACCACACTAATTTTACAAACTAACTCTTATCTCAAAGACGATAATGCAAAAGATTTCATGATTTAAATCAACTCTAATGATTTTATATGATTTTTGAAAGATTGAAATTGCACTTTAAAAATACTTTAAATGCTCCAAAAATATAAATAAAATTCCAAGGACATATACAACACATACCAATCATCATATAATCACATAAACATGATTTCACATATAACTTGACTTCATAAAATTTATCCACCACATAATTCACATAATTTCCACATTTAACACTTAAATAAACATTTATAAATTGCGAAACATTCTAGGTCGTTATATGGTATCTATGGTTTTGAACCCCTTTTTCCTGCTGGACAGAAACTGGATAGTTTGGTGGTGTTCTTGCTTTTTCTCTCTCTTAATCTTTGTTGACTACTTGGTAAACGTTTTTGTGTGATATTTTGTGATGTATATCAGCTACAACACTCTCTTAATCCATGTGTCAAGCATTTGTGGTGTGTAATAAAGTGGTGACAAGGAGCATTGTTGGCATGTTCTTGATCAAACACCTCATCAACTCTTTTTGTTTTGATTTCTTGATTTCTTTTTCCACCAAATTCACTTGATATAAAACCCTTGATGATCATGCATGGTTTTCAACCTCGTTACGTATTTAATCCATGATTTGTTTCGCATCCGCTTTATCGCTTAATCTTGTTATAAAGTTCTAGCGATTCCTAGAACGCTCGTTATACTAACTTAAGAATTATCGTTCTAAATCCTCAAATCATAAAAATATAATCCTTGAATCCTTAATATAATAATTCACTTGTCATGATCGCATTGATATGCTATTCACCGCTCTGTCAAATTTTCCATAAAAATAAAGTTTGGATATAACTTTACAATATCCATTTCCTGTCCCGTACATAGGGTAACATGAAAATTTTCTTAATTCTCAAAGTCACTATTGATCCATGCAAACCACTATTCATAAAATAAAAAAATTTCTCAAGTACTAAAATTTGGGTTATTACAAATTGGGTGAGGAAAAGAGTGGTTTGTATTTACAAAATGCTTGAGATTCGAATACTGTCAAAAGATTAAAATTAATAATTGATATTATTGACTTCAAACTGTACATGATGTTAATTAGACAACTATTTTCATTAATAATATTGTTTTATTAATATTAAATGAGTTAGGTTCTATGGAGATCACTGTTCAATCGGAGACCTTAGAGACCATATATGTTTTACAATCAAAACATAGCAAGATGAGTTATTTTTCAAAACATGTTCTATGTATGTCACTATTTCTTTAAAAATCTTAAAAATCATGCATGTTTTGCTAACAAAATATTGCAAATCGATTTTTTTTGCAAATCACGTTCTCTTTGCAGAAATGTACAAAACATACATGTTTTGCTTGCGAAACATACATGATTATGAAGATTTCAATGAAATAGTGATTTTCATGTATCACATTTTGCAAAATAATAAGTTTTGTAATGTTTACAATGCAGAATGCATATGATCTCTAAGGTCTCCAATGAAATGATGGTCTCGACAGAACTTTTCTCTAATAGTATCATAAATATACAATTATAACCAATATAAGTTATTTATACTATTTTCATTATGAAAACTAATTAACAACTAAAATATATCTTAAATTTAAACTAAATATCTAGTAAAAAATTATACAAGATAATTAATTTATAGTATATTAAAAAGTTAATTCCTATGCACGGGTTATAAACTGGTATAAATTATAGTTTGACCGTCAAAAAACAAAAGTATAGAGTCCGTTTGGCTCCTGCTTTTAAGTAGGGCTTAAAGCAACTTTTGATTTTAAGTTAAAAAATGTATGTTTGTGTAATAAGCCAGAAATTGAATTAAAGTTAAAAAAACACCTTAAAGTCAAAAGTTGGTAGGAGGTACTTTTTCAAACGACTTATTTTATTTTTAGAATTTTATTTGATAAAAGTTAATATCATCATTCAAATAAATAATTTATCAAATTAATTTTTAACTTTACTTTTTTAATAATTTATAAGTTACCTATGAAGATAAAATTACCCAAACAGATATTAACTTAAAATTTTCACTTCCCACTTATCACTTTAAGCAACTTTAAGTCATAAGTAAGAATTTTAAGCTTAGCCAAACGGCCTCATACTCCCTCCGTCCCAATCATTTCTATACGTTTTTTTAAAGTGTCTGACATGCATTTTAAGGGCTCCTAAATACTATAGTTACATAACTTATTTTTAAAATTTTATTTTTTTGTATAAAAATAGGATTCTTCTATTTGTTCTATTTTTATACAAAAAAAAAAAGAAAATTGTAAAAATAAGTTATGTAACTATAGTATTTAAGAGCCCTTAAAATGCATGCCACGTTCCCGTCCCCCATTGTATATAAATCATTGGGACAGAGGGAGTAATCGAGAAGGAATCGGGCAAACAGGAGTGTTCTAGAACCATGGTCCATGTGCATAAAATATTTTATGGTTTTTTTCTAATATGTCCCATTTTAAAAGGTCAATTATAATTGTGTCCCATGTTTATTGGTAATTATAAATATATCCCATTTTTCTAATATGTCCCTTTTTTTAATTGTAACCATGATTAACTCACTAACTATACATTATTAAAAGACTATTTGTCCTCTCCTAACAATCCCAACAACATGACCCACCCTCACATACTTGCCCACCAGATTTCACCAAGAACAGCTACGTGGATATTGATTAATTATAATATTGTCTTTTTTATACAAAGTATATAATACTTCTTCTTGTATTATGATTGGATTAATTCAGTATATAATAGTATCTACTCGTACTACACAGAATAAAAATATGAGAAACTCTAAATATGAATCTATACTTTGAACCAGGGTGCATTACTATTAGCCATGTACTTTGTCATCCTTGACAAATTGTAAATGTTTTTGGGTAAATTTTGGCTTACATGCATCTACTTTGTAAAATAGTACGGTATAGTGATGCTTTGGAGGCGTGGGGGGAAATACAACTGTGAACTTTAAGTATGAAGGTTCCATCCCGGACAATTTTAAAAAACCAAAGCCGGATTCTTCTATAGAGGAGATAGCTGATTTCATTAGGTAATAGAACTGATTCAAGAGTGCCCTTGTGGGGCCGGAGAATTTACAAATATATATAATGTGGGTATTATGGTCATAATAAATATATTATATATCTATACTTATATGTATATGAGTTAAATTTAACCATGGGACATATTTATAAATGTTATATAAAAAAGGATATATCTGTAATTGACTTGATAATTTGGGACATATCAAACTTATACCCAATTTTTTATCAAGGCTATTAGAATGTAAAAAAATGCAATGAATTTACAAAAAAGAAGAATGTGTAATCTCTTGCCTTGACTTTTTTTCATTTTTCTACCTATCTTCTAATAATGACAATATCCAACCTCAAATATTCAATGTTAGAGATGCTATTTTGTTATTTTCTACACTTTTCAACTTTGCCTATTTGGTGTACAAACCCCTATATATTGGCATTCTTATACTCAGCTCTACAACCTAAAAATTAAGATAATTGAAGATTCATGGCCTCTTGCAAATTTTTGCCTTTGTTTCTCTTCCTTGTCTTCTTTTCACAATTTGCTACTCATGAGTGTAAGTAAATTTCTCTCAATTATTATTATTTTTTTGCTTGTTATATATAAGAATCTGGTTCCAGTTTACAACTGACATATTTTTTTTTTATCTATAGAAGTAGTATTTTTTTTGGTTGTCAAACTATGTGTGGAAGAAATGATAATTTTTGAAAGTAAATTTTAAATCAATATAGGCCGTAAAATTGTAGCCATGTGCGAATATTACATTAACATTTTTTTTTGTCGGAAACAGGCAAGACATGGGTTTGTCTACCAGCTCTGTCATGTTTCGGATTCTTTAAACCTTGTTGGTGTTGCCAATACTTCGCAGAGCAGCCGGGGCCGGAAAATGGAGGAAAATGTTTCCATACAAAAGATGAGTGTGAAGCAAACTGCCACGGCTAGGCAGCATCTAACTTAATAATATCCAAATATTTAAATAAAGTTGTATACTTCAGGTTCTCGTTTGCCTCATTCCGCTTTTTTTATTCTTGAGAAAAAAGAAATGTCATCCAATTTTATGTAGCTCGTTTGAAATCGGTAGATTAGATTACAAATAATAAAAAAAATGGATATTTGTATATATATACTTATACACACTATTATACTGAAACCAAAACATTGAAACTTTTGTCGATTTGATTTTTGGTACGGTTATCTCATTGATAAATAATAAAATAAAATAATTAATTTCAAGTAGTCGATTGCCTTTTTCAATTAAAATACGTAATTTTTTATGGAAAAATATTAACTTTTATAAACATCTAAAAATATCAATTGTATCATATTTTCCATTAATTAGTATTTTTTTTCTAATTATAACAAGTTACCCATTAATCTAAAACATAATTTTGAAATCATTAATATATCTCCAAAAATATCATATCATATCTTCCAATCATTAGTAAATTATATTAAAAACCATCATACATTTATAATATGGAAACATGAGTATAATTGTTTGTATCTTGGTTCTACCATACAATGAATAACGATCATTAGATTTTTTGGAAATAAATAAGAACCATTATATCTAATGATAAAAAAATTATAAATTTTTTATTATGCTAAAAATTCAACGTTCAAATCCCTTCAATAACATATTTAATTTCAAATTATAATATAACTTTTAAACCATATATGTCTTTAATTTAATTTATATTTAAATAAAATTAAAATAACTATTGAAAATAATGAAATTTAAAAACATAATTGTGACATAACATAAAATTTATAACATATCAAAAGAATCCGTGCGTCGTACGGATTATAAGCTAATATATATATATATATATATATATATATATATATATATATATATATATATATATATATATTCCACAGCCACCGTTGGTTGGAAAATTGTGTGCAACCACCATCTCATACACTACCACAAGTGTTCATTGCGGCAGGAAAAAACACAGCCTGCCGTGTTAGGTCCGAAATAACGTAAAAGGGGGGTTGAATACGTTATTTAAAAAATATTTCGATTTTTGATGTGGATATGAGATAAAAAATACTGAATCGAAATAACACAAATGTTTAGGAAATATCTTTGAATAGATAAAACTAGGAGGTTTGCTACACAATTTAATCTTATAGATCAGCTACAAAATCAAACACTTCTAAGGATAGTTTAGGCACGAGGACCTTCTACCCGACACTTCCTGAAAGTGGGCTAAGCCGACTTTTCTACTAGATGGACTGTCTAGCAGCTTACACAGTGAAGATATAAGAGAGAGAAGGGAGAGTTGTGTGTTAAGGTGTGTTTTGAAATGAAATTCAACAGGCCTATTTATAGATTTTATAAAGTTACTATGCGGTACTATGCTGCACTATGCAGTGGGCCCCACCTCACTATTCCACCAACCTCAAAACGTGTCTGTTGAAAAAATTCTCCCGTGGGCCCCACCAGCCACTATTTGAACAATACCACTATTTGCATAGTAACCACTATTTGCACAGTAATCACTATTTGCATAGTAACCACTATTTGCATAGTAACCGTGAATAGTAACCGTGAATAGTATTACTATTTTTTTTTGGCTTCTCTCTTCTGTTTATTTTGCTTGAGATATTATATCTGTCCTTGATCGTCAATAGGCTTTGGCAATTCTTTTTGTGAATTAATGTGTTGATCCTTCTCATATGTGCTGACACTTAGTGCACTGGTCTGGTTCACAAGTGACTAGCATTGATGTTGATCTTCACACCTTCGTTACATTCCAATTGATTAGCCTGCAGCAATATCTTCAAATAATAACTACATGGAATCTTTTGGCCCTTTCAACTGAATCATCTGTATATCACTGAGGCTTGATCATGTTAATGAACTTCTTTCAGCGACTTGATTCTTGTCGGTGCCTGTTCTTCAAGTTTCACGATCCCTGTATAGAGTTAATATTATTTATCTTTTATCCTAGTTGAGTTATATATGTCTTCTATTACATATTACATTACATTATACTTTACAATCTCCCCCTATTTGATTGTTAGGGTTTGACAAGCAAATTCCTAGAGGATAACTCAACTGATACAAATAAAATACAAAGATAAATAATATTAAAGCGCATTCTGGATCATATATACATTTTCCAATTTTCTAAAATTTGAACAAGTGCAAGTTAATTGTTCCTCTAGACTGAACATATCTTCAAGTTTGCCTTGCTTTCTTTCCACATAGCACTAATACTCCCATTACCTTTTCTTTTCCTAAAATAAAGTTAATTCCGTGTCAACAACCTTTTCCTTGCCTTTACGCCTAGTAGATTTTTCTTGATCATCCACCTTCTCCCCCTCAGTTGGGTTATCCTCCAGAGTAGTAGGATGTGGAGTTGGTAAATTAGACGAAGATGGCTTTACCAAGGAGTTGATTGCATGACTAAACTGGGCTGTCATGGAACTTAATTGAACCTGGAATGCATCATGTTGAATAAGTTGCAAATTTTTGATTTCTGCAATGGACTTACAGATATTTGACAACTCTTTCTCCATTGTTTGGACCCGTGTAAGGAGTCTGTTGTATTCCTTTCTGGTTACAGGTGCATGTGGTTGAGTAGGTTGCTCACTTATACGTTCTGCAGGTGTTTCACTCAACACTCTATATTCACTCGGTTTAGTGGTTTGGGTGACACTTACATGTTCTGTTCGTGTTTCCCTCAACTTTCCTCCAGAGCTTCCACCGATATGTGTACCTGCAAATGAAATCATCCTAGCCCCTTTTTCAGAGGTCACGGATGGTGCAATGAAAGTTCGTGAGCTTCCATCCTCGCGTGAAGAGAGTTGCCGACCACTGGTAAATAGTGGTAAATCTCGAAAGAGATCCAGAGATTTTTCCTCTGGGAGGTTAAACTTGAATCGATTAAATGGCACAAAACCCAAGTTTCCCTCGTATGTCTGTGAAGACACTTGGTTCATAAAAGAACCACCTACCGATGGATCTTTCCGTAAAATGGAAGATTCACCAGCAGTTATTGAGGTAGGTAATTCCACCTCGGATGCCTGTGAAGGCATTTGATCTTTAGAAAAATCATAAACCACTCTTATGTTCCGTGGAATGGAACTCAAGATAGTTGCTTCCGTCAATTCATCCTCATTTACATTTTCACTTATTTGAAAAGGAAAAATTGTTTCACTAACAGTTACAGTTACCTCAGGTTCATTTGGTTTACTTCTTTTAGAATGAGGTAGAGCTGCTGATGTAACTAACTCCTTATGTGGTGCTGCTGAGGCACTATCTCCCTCAAAAGTGTTGATGCATGGCTGGTCGTTTAAATGACAATTGAGGTGTAGGAGTTTGTTGTGTCTGTGTTTGCATTTGTAGAATGGGCTCTTCGACCTGTGTTAGAGTCGGTGGGATTTCCTTCTCTTGGTCGGGTAAGATGGCCACTGGGGGCTGTAGAAACTGTATTTCCTGTGATACAATAGGGAATACAGAGGTTGGGATAGCAGGGATTGAAATATTACCTTGTCGTATACCTGCTCTCACTGGTCTTTGTAACAACGGAAGTGGGACAGTCTTTAGATATTCAGTTAGGACTGTAGGCACATCCGTATAGTTCTTTTTGCTTATGTAATAAATTACATTCTTCTTCATGTAAGAACATTCCACCTTTCGACCATTTTCTGAGTGTACCCTGTCTTCATCATTCAAAAAATCATTTAATATTAGCTGTAGAAACCTTGGATATAGACATTTGACGTTTTGATTCTGAACATCTCTTGTTCCCAAGTGTTTTATCTTTAAAATGATTTGACCAAGCACTATTTTTCCAAAATTAATCCTCAAATTATTGGCGACCGCATACCCTATTTTTTGAATAAATTCAGGTATCCGATCTAGATTCGTTCTATCTGAGGAAAAAACATGGCCAAGAGTGTGAAAGAAGAAATTCAAGTACTGGGTTAGAAATGTTCTAGAGATATTACCAGTATTGAAATTGTCATCTTGGTACCTTATAAAATGAAAGAACATTTCAATCTGTTCAAGTGTAGGATCAGAAACGAGATTTTCCATAGGAAAATGAAGAATTCGATTAACATCTCGTTCAGTGACCCTAATTGACCTACCAAACAGTCGATATGTGAATGCACACCCATCTTGTCCAGAGGTGTTAACCGCACTACAATATAGTTCACGTAATGCATCATGGTTAAGCTGCACTGGTGTAACTAAAGCATAGCTAATTAATGAATGTTCATTCAGAAATTGTGCCCAAGCCCGAAATTGCTCATCATAGATGGTTTCGATTTGCTGAATGGAAGTTGGATTAGCTTTAGCAATAAAAAACTTCCCTGCAATTCCATTTTCAAAACTTTGAGGAAATTCAAAAACAAGGGTTAGTTTTTATAAAGGATGATGTATAAAGCAAGAATATGAAATCCGATATAAAAACCACAAGCTAGATTGAGAGATCTTTCCGATCAAAGCTCGAAATGTTCAGCAATTGTGTGTATATGCTCTGTATATCTGAAAAATGATGATGTTAAGCATAAACAAAAACTCATCATTTATAACGTTTCAAGGACTAGTGGGTTAGGTGAGATATTGACAGGATATGTTGAATAACACCGCTCAATAATTTCTCACCTAATCAACCAATAATTTCTCACCTAATCAATCAATTAGCCGAAAAACATCTTATCACCGAAACCTGTCAGTCGAAAAACATCTTATCACCGAAATCTATCAGCCTATATACACACACACATACAATACTTCTAATTATTATGGATTTAAAAATAATCACGCAGTAAATCAAGAATTAATCCACAATAATCAAATAAACTCACAATTAAATAGACATAAAATTAACAAAATATCATTAATTGATATATGTCAATAAAATATTTGTTTAATTATGCTACAATTAACACAATTATTCACTAACTAATTACCATAAAAGATAGCATTTATAAGCATGGAAATTCATATAGAGATAACTGTAAGATGATGACTGGATGCAAATAAATTCACAAGTCCTAAACATATGGACATTTAAAATACATGTGAACTTATAACAAATTGCAGTTATTGATTATCCAAAATTAATTAGACAGATTTAACATCCCAAGTTCACCAACTAACTTGGAGAAAGTGGATTCATCCAGTGGTTTAGTAAAGATGTCTGCAATTTGTTGATCTGTGGGAACAAAATATAATACCACAGTTCCATTCATGACATGCTCTCGTAAGAAATGATACCTGATATCAATGTGCTTAGTCCTGGTATGTTGAACTGGATTGTTGGCAATGGCAATGGCACTCGTGTTGTCGCATAGAATTGAAATTTTGTCCAACATGAGTCCATAATCCTGAAGTTGATTCCTCATCCACAGGATCTGAGCACAACAACTACCTGCCGCAATGTATTCTGCTTCTGCTGTTGAGGTAGATACTGAGTGTTGCTTCTTGCTGTACCAAGATACCAACCTTCTTCCTAGAAACTGACAAATTCCAGAAGTACTTTTCCGATCAATCTTACAGCCTACGAAGTCAGAATCTGTATAGCCAACTAGGTCAAAACCTGTTCCTTTAGGGTACCAAAATCCCAAGATTGGGGGTTCCCTTAAGGTATCTGAAAATACGTTTAACAGCTATAAGATGTGACTCTTTAGGGTCAGCCTGGAATCTAGCACATAAATAAGTTGCGAACATAATATCTCGTCGAATAGCAGTTAAGTATAAGAGAGAGCCGATCATACCTCGATACTTCGTGATGTCAACTGACTTACCAGATTTGTCTTGATCAAGCTTGACAGCAGTTGGCATCGGGGCTTGGCAGTAGCTACTTCTTCCATCCCATACTTCTTCAGAAGATCCTTTATGTATTTTGATTGGCAGATGAAAATACCATCAGGCTTCTGAACAACTTGAAGTCCAAGGAAGAAGGACAACTCACCCATCATGCTCATCTCGTACTTACTCTGCATTAACTTAGCGAATCTCTTGCATAGCAAATCATTAGTAGAACCAAATATTATATCATCCACATATACTTGCACCAGAATTATATCATTTTTATGCTTTTTATGAAAGAGAGTTTTGTCGATGATACCTCTTGTAAAACCATTTTCAAGTAAGAACTTGGAGAGAGTATCATACCATGTTCAAGGGGCTTGCTTGAGACCATAGAGAGCTTTAAAGAGAAAGTACACAAAACCTTCAAAGTCCTTGTCTTCGAACCCAGGGGGTTGTTCAACATAGACTTCTTCTTCTAGATCTCCATTCAAAAATGCACTCTTCACATCCATCTGAAAAACCTTAAAGTTGGAGTGTGCAGCAAATGCTAAGAACATCCTGATTGCTTCAAGCCTTGCAACTGGAGCATAAGTTTCATCATAATCAATTCCATCTTCTTGAGAGTAACCCTTTGCTACCAATCGAGCCTTGTTCCTCGTAACAATACCATTTTCATCCAGTTTATTCCTAAACACCCATCTAGTGCCAATTACAGATTTATCTTTTGGTCTTGGCACCAGCTTCCAAAATTTTTGCCTTTTGAACTGATTGAGTTCTTCTTGCATTGCAGTTACCCAATCTGGATCATCAAGAGCTTCATTAATCTTTTTAGGTTCAATTTGAGAAAAAAATCTTGCAAAATTGCATTCATTATGTGTTGCTCTTCTAGTCTGTACACCCGTGTCCGGTTCACCAATGATCTGTTCAAAGGGATGCGCTCTACTCCATATCCTTTGTCTTGGTAGATCTGATCTTGATGATTCCCCAAGTTCATGATTGTGTTGAGTGTGGTGACTAGTAGATCCAAAATCATTATTTGCTCCCCCTGAGCTGTTGCTTTCAGAGTTTGATGAATCATTAGCAGCACATGTTTCTTCACTTGATTGGGGTTCATCGTTCACTTGCTCCCCCTCAACATGTGCTGCTGTCCGATCTACTGGTATAGAGTCTGAAAGAGTATCAGAATTTTGTAGATCAGCATTTATTTGTTCATTCTCAAATCTCAGCTGGTCATGTTCATCAAAATTTTCAAGTCCTGTTATCTTTTTATCATCAAAAGACACATGGATAGATTCCATGACCACTTTTGTTCTTAGATTGTAGACTCTGAATGCTTTTGTGGATAGTGGGTATCCAACAAAGATTCCTTCATCAGCTTTTAAATCAAATTTGGAAAACTGTTCTGGATGAGTCTTAAGAACAAAACACTTACATCCAAACACATGAAAGTATTTCAGGTTCGGCTTCTTATTTTTCACCATCTCATATGGTGTTTTACTATGCTTGTTTATGAGTGTAGCATTCTGTGTGAAACAAGCAGCTTGTACAGCTTCAGCCCAGAAGTAAGTTGGCAGCTTTGCTTCATCAAGCATGGTCCTTGCAGCTTCTATGAGAGTCCTGTTTTTTCTCTCTACTACTCCATTTTGTTGTGGAGTTCCAGGTGCAGAGAATCCTTGCTTTATTCCATTTTCTTTACAAAACTCTTCCATGACTGCATTCTTGAACTCAGTGCCATTATCACTCCTTATGATTTTCACTGTATGCTTAGATCCTTTGTCCAGTTGTCTGACATGCTCTGTTAAGATTGATGCAGTTTCTTCTTTCTTGTGCATGAAATATACCCATGTATATCTGGTGTATTCACCAACAATAACCAAAGCATATCTTTTCTTTCCCATAGACATTATATTTACTGGACCAAATAAATCAACATGCAATAAGTGATATGGCTCAAGAATTGAGGATTCAGTCTTACTTTTGAATGAAGTTTTCCTTTGTTTTGCCTTTTGACATGAGTCACATAGGCCATCTGGAGTAAAAACTGATTTGGGCAATCCTCTCACAAGATCTTTCTTCACTAGCTCATTAATGCTGTTGAAATTCAGATAAGAAAGTCTCTTGTGCCAATCCCAGCTTTCTTCAATTGATGCTCTACTTAGTAGACAGATTGCAGAGCCATCAGAGTTTGTTGAAAGCTTGGCTTCATAAATGTTACCATGCCTGTATCCCTTCAGAACAACTTTTCCTGTAGATTTGCTTACAACTTCACCGTGTTCTTCAAAAAAATCCACATGATAAGCTCTGTCGCAGATTTGACTCACACTTAGTAGATTATGTTTGAGTCCTGAGACTAGAGCTACAGTTTCAATGATGACATTTCCAAGATTGATATTGCCATATCCCAGAGTCCTTCCTATGTTGCCATCTCCATAAAAAACACTTGGGCCAGCTTTCTCCACAAATTCTGATAGCAGGGCTTTATTTCCAGTCATGTGTCCTGAGCATCCACTGTCCAGAACAAGGATATTTTTCCTGTTACCCTGCAATCACAAAACCACTAATGATTAGTTTTAAGGACCCAGACTTGCTTGGATCCTTTGGCCTTATTAAGTCTGTTAGATTTTGCAGCAGAAGTCTTATCAGAGTTTGTGGTAACATTCTTTTTATCAGAATTTATACATGTAGAATCAATCTTGAATTTATTCAAAGAGGGTTTAAGTTCATAATAATCATAATACAAATTATGATACTCTTTGCATGTATAAATAGAATGCCAAATACTGCCACAGTGAAAACAAGGATTCTGTGGCTTAAACCTAACGGAACCACTCTTAACTCCTGACTTAGGAGGTATAGAGTTTGTATTTTTATTCTTCCTGCAAAAAGTAGCAAGATGGTTAGGATTTCCACAGTTGTGACATTTCTTCCTAGGAGCATTGGGAATAGGCATATAGTTATTGCTTTTATTGATGCCTACCTTTCCATTTCTGTATTTCCTAGGTTCTTTTACATTGTTCACTCCTTTTAACTCCTTCAGCTTGTGTTTAAGCTGTTTCTGAGACATTAAAATAATATTTACTGATTTGACTTCATCCTGTTTTGGTTTGTCAGATTTTGGTACAAACCTCATGTGATTAAGTTTGGGTTTTGTAGCCTTTTCAGTAAATACAGGTTTAGAGGTCTCAGCTTCTAGGTTGGTAGTTTTATCAGTGTAACCTAGACCTTCTTTCCAACAATCATTCTCTATGATAATCTGAGTAGTTTTACCAGAGTTAGTCCAAGTTTTAATAATGTTTCTTTCTTTAGCAAGTGCAGATTCAAGATAAGCATGCTTTTTCAATAATTCACTTTTAACAATAATAGCATCATCTCTCTCTTTCTGAATTTTTAACATCTGGACTAATTCTAATTCTAGATAGTCATTTCTCTTTCTAAGGTCTAGACTTTCAGATTTTATTCTTTCATTTTCTAAAGTCTGATCTCTGTAGCTAACATGCAAGTTTTTAAGAAAGAGTCTTAACTCAGATATATCAGTAGTATCAAAAGCTAAAGTAGAGTGAGGTACCTTGGTCTCAGTAGCTTTAAAGATACTATCAGCATTTTCCATCAAGGCATAGTTCACCTCATCTTCAGAGTCTGAAGTGTCAGCCCAGTCCTTCTTCTTTGTGATGTAAGCTTGATCTTTATCAGCTTTGGCTTTCTTGCACTCAGGTGCAAAATGTCCTTTCTCACCACAATTATAGCATCTGATTTTGGACTTGTCCACTTTCCCAGACCTACATTCCTTTTCCTCAGCTTTTCTGAAATTCTTCTTTTCGAAGTTTGAATCTCTTCGTGTGAACTTCCTTCCCTTTCTGAAGTTCTTGTAAGCCATCTTCTTGAAGCTTTTTACCATCAGGGCTGCAAGTTATATCATCTCCGCATCACTGCCATCATCATCAGGGTCCGTGAGATTGTCAGAGTTTGAGTCATCATCAGAGTTTGATGACTCAGTATCAGACTTTGTAATAAGAGCCTTTCCATTAGATTGACTCTTTTTCACAGCAACTTCTTTAGAAGATTTCTCCTCAGCTTTAGGAGCAATTGATTTGGACTTGCCTCCATGCCTCTTGCTTCTTTGTTCCATCTCAAGCTCATGAGTTTTGAGCATTCCATAGATTTCATCAAGAGACATGTCTTCCAGATCATAATTGTCTGTGATGGTAGTGGCCTTTAAATCCCACTTCTCAGGAAGAGCAAACAAGAATTTCAGATTGGAGTCTTCAAGATCATACTCCTTATCTACCAGTGACAAATCATTCAGCAATTTCAGGAATCTGTCATATAGATTTGTTAATGTCTCATCAGACTTTGAGTCAAAGTGCTCGTACTCCTGTGTGAGTATTGTTCTTCTTTTTTTCTTGATGGCTTTGGTTCCTTGACATCTGACTTCCAAAGCATCCCAAATCTCTTTAGCAGTTTTACATCCAATGAATCTGTTAGACATAACATTGTCAAGAGTGCTATGTAATAAATGCCTTACCTTGGCATCTTTGCTAATAGAGGAGATATCTTCAGGAGTGTAGTCTTTCTTCTCCTTTGGAATCGTTTTCTATTCCTCCCCCAACAACTACAACAGAAAGTTTGGTAGGCTTATGTGGACCATCATGGATTCTATCTAAGTACTCTGGATCTGTATCCTCCAGAAACATTTCCATCTTCACCTTCCATGTGGGATATTCTGATGCCCTGAGTATTGCAACTCTGATTGATTCATATCTTCTTGTTGATGGAGTTTGTGTTTTCTCTATCATGATTGTATAGCTTTTTGGATCTTAACTGTTGTATAATAACAGAGTGGCTCTGATACCAATTGTTAGGTCCAAAATAACGTAGAAGGGGGGTTGAATACGTTATTTAAAAAATATTTCGATTTTTGATGTGGATATGAGATCAAAAATACTGAATCGAAATAACACAAATGTTTAGGAAATATCTTTGAATAGATAAAACCCGGAGGTTTGCTACACAATTTAATCTTATAGATCAGCTACAAAATCAAACACTCCTAAGGATAGTTTAGGCATGAGGACCTTCTACCCGACACTTCCTGAAAGTGGACTAAACCGACTTTCCTACTAGATGGACTGTCTAGCAGCTTACACAGAGAAGATATAAGAGAGAGAAGAGAGAGATGTGTGTTGAGGTGTGTTTTGAAATGAAATACAACATGCCTATTTATAGATTTTAGAAAGTTACTATGCGGTACTATGCTGCACTATGCAGTGGGTCCCACCTCACTATTCCACTAACCTCAAAACGTGTTTGCTGAAAAAAATTTCTCCCGTGGGCCCCACCAGCCACAATTTGAACAGTACCACTATTTGCATAGTAACCACTATTTGCACAGTAACCACTATTTGCACAGTAATCACTATTTGCATAGTAACCACTATTTGCATAGTAGCCGTGAATAGTAACTTCGTGAATAGTAACCGTGAATAGTATTACTATTTTTTTTGGCTTCTCTCTTCTGTTTATTCTGCTTGAGATATTATATCTGTCCTTGATCGTCAATAGGCTTTGGCAATTCTTTCTGTGAATTAATGTGTTGATCCTTCTCGTATGTGCTGACACTTAGTGCACTGGTCTGGTTCACAAGTGACTAGCACTGATCTTGATCTTCACACCTTCGTTACATTCCAATTGATTAGCCTGCAGCAATATCTTCAAATAATAACTACATGGAATCTTTTGGCCCTTTCAACTGAATCATCTGTACATCACTGAGGCTTGATCATGTTAATGAACTTCTTTCAGCGACTTGATTCTTGTCGGTGCCTGTTCTTCAAGTTTCACGATCCCTGTATAGAGTTAATATTATTTATCTTTTATCCTAGTTGAGTTATATATGTCCTCTATTACATATTACATTACATTATACTTTACATGCCGCAATGCTTCATTGCGGCAGTGTTTTTAAAAAAACTTTTTATTTTGTGGAGTCGATCTCAGGACCTTCACCAAAGATAACAACTTAACCACTACACCAACTAAACGATTTGGTAATTATTTTCAAAACAGTGTTACATATCATTGTAAGTTATTATACTTTTATATTTATTATTTATTAAAATTAATAAAAAATGGTAAATTAATACATAATAAAACAAAAAATGTTTATAAAATTTAAAATTTAAATTTTAAATAAATTATTATGGTTTTATATTTAATAAAATTAATAAATTAATAAAAGCTGTTAATTTCAAATATAGAAACCAGTAAAATATGAAATTACATTTTCACCCTCTAAAATACTGCAGCAATGATACGTAGAAGAAGATTGAAATCTAAAATTACCTTTTTACCCTTAGTGGCTGCCGTAAGGAAACATTGTGTATATCTATTTCTGCCGCAATGTTACAATGCGGAGTCCAGAAGATATACAACCACCCATTGCGGTTTCCGTGACCCAAACTAAACCCTCAGGCGACTAAAACAAAACCCTCAGGCGATTTCCAGCCGATTTCCAGCTGATTTCCTCCTCAGGCTACTAATCTCAGGCGATTTCCTCCTCTAGGTATCTTCTAATTGATACTTACACATACACGCACATAGTTATACATACACACACGCACTACTATATACATTGCTACTCACGATTATATTTACATGGTTTGATTCGTTTTTAACTATAGGTGGTGTTTATTTTCTTCATTTTAGTTAAATCATGAATTAAATCGAATTATTAGGGTTTATAGTTCGAATTTTACCCATTTTTGGTTTGAACTAGTTTGAAATTAGGGCTTTTACCCTCAATTTAGTTGAAATTAGGGTTTCTCATCTTCAATTAGGTTGAATTAGTTGGAATTGCCCAATTTCCTATTATGATTCGAATTATTATCCAATTTTTATTAAAACTATGAATTAATTTGAATTATTAGGGTTTATAATTATGAAATTATAATTATAAATTTTTTTATGAGTTGTGGAAATTTAAATTTGAATTTTTGAATTATTAATTTGAATTTTTTAGTTTAAAATTCGAATTTATGAATTAATATGATTTATTAATTCGAAGTTTGATTAATTAATGTTATTAGTACTGCATTTTATTTGATAAATGATATTCAATGTTAATTTATTCTTGTTTTAAATATGTCTTCATGGAATGATAATTTTAGCCAATTTTGGTACATGTTTATGAAATGTGCCTTATTTCTTTGATTTTACACATTGCAGATACTATGGATATGCAGTGCGGGCCTCTCGATAGGTCCCTCTTGACCATGCAGGATGATCATATTAGCAGTCACATATGGCAGGGGGTGAGAGGGAGAAGTTGGATGTCCGGAAGTTGACAGCCAACCTCGACGAGTGGGTATTTGACGAGAGCCAGGTTAGTTTGCTGACAGACTGGGGTTTCCGAGCGTTTGCCAACCCACGCTCGATTCCCCAGAACGACATCCGATTGATCACGTCGATGGTGGAGAGGTGGAGGCCAGAGACCAACACCTTTCATTTCCCATTTGGTGAGATGACCATCACTCTAGAGGATGTTTGATATTGGGTTTGCCTGTTCGTGGTCATGTTGTTACTCATACGGAGCTTTCCGCACCGCTTCCATATTGGCTGAGACGGTGGCATGATTTGAGGTTGACTGAGACCGACTACAAAAATATGTATAAAAAAGGTTTGCATTTTAGTCCATAAATTCTAATTTCTTGCATTTTAGTCCTTAATTTATTTAATTCTTGCATGTTATACCTTAAATTTTCATTTCTTTACAATTTAGGAAGGTAATTATCTAGTTATTGCATTTTAGCCCATAAATTCTAATTTTTTGCATTTTAGTTCGTAATTTGTTTAATTCTTGCATGTTATACCTTAAATTTTCATTTCTTTGCAATTTAGGAAGATATTTATCTATTTATTGCATTTTAGCCCATAAATTCTAATTTCTTGCATTTTAGTCCTTAATTTATTTAATTCTTGCATGTTATACCTTAAATTTTCATTTCTTTGCAATTTAGGAAGATAATTATCTAGTTATTGCATTTTAGCCCATATATTCTAATTTCTTGCATTTTAGTCCTTAATTTGTTTAATTCTTGCATGTTATACATTAAATTTTCATTTCTTTGCAATTTAGGAAGATAATTATCTAGTTATTGCATTTTAGCCCATAAATTCTAATTTCTTTCATTTTAGTCCTTAATTTGTTTAATTCTTGCATGTTATACATTAAATTTTCATTTCTTTGCAATTTAGGAAGATAATTATCTGGTTATTGTATTTTAGCCCATAAATTCTAATTTCTTGCATTTAAGTCCTTAATTTGTTTAATTCTTGCATGTTATACATTAAATTTTCATTTCTTTGCAATTTAGGTGGGGTGAAGCTTCCTAGGTTGAGGGAAATCTATAAAAATAAACCGGAGAACCCTTCTCCCGAGTTTATCGAGCATGATCACCTTGTGTACACCCGGGCTTATCTTTTTTACATCATTGGGGGTCTGTTGTTTCCTTCATCGAACAGAGACGTTGTGCATCCTAGGTACTTCTTAACTTCATATCTCTCTCTAGTCCTTCCAATTTATGCTTAAATTTATCTTATTCTTGCATTTTATGCCTTCAATTTCACATTTCTTGCATGTTCATCCTTAATTTCTCCAATTATTGAATTCTTACCTAAATTTGCATTTCCTGAATTTTTACAGGTATTTACAGTTAATCCAGAATTCGCATGAGATTAGGGGGTATGCCTCGGGAGCTGCAGTTTTGAGTTATTTGTTCAGGGGTTTGACCAATGCTGCTCAGAAGACTGCCACTGCTATTAATGGGTGCACCATGCTTTTGCAGCTTTGGTCCTACGAGAGGTTGTTACCTGGGGCACCGTAGCTAGCACCTCGTCAGGATTTTGTTTGGCCGAGGGCATTGGCATGGGCTGAGCCGGTAGATGAGAGGAGGGTTAACCCCCACCACCATACAGATCTTTATCGCGGGGACTTTGATGGCTTTCATCATAGTTGGCTGACATGGCAGCCTTATCAGAGATTTTATGACATTCAGAATGTTTCAAGAGATTATAATATCGATTTGATGGATGTTAACTATATGGCTCTCGGTCGTGTCCCTCTCATTTCTTTTGATATTGTTGAGTATATCATGCCAAATAGAGTCTTGAGACAGTTTGGTGTCCTACAGCATATCCCACAGGACCCGGTTGACATCGCTTTACTGCGGATGGAGAGATCATCTCGTTGGGTGCGGGACAATCATACATTGTTGCTGGAAAATTACATTGAGGAGTGGGATGATATTAATGATGGCATGATACCTATTGTCGAGGAGGGCAATTATGTGTCTAGAGAGGAGTACATGTATTGGTACAGGCGCGTAAGTAAGCTAAGGATTGCTCCATTTGTGGCTGAGCATGGTGCTAAGATTGTGCCTCGTGACTGGTATCCCCAGCAGGACATGGTTGATGCGGTATGCATTTTAGACCTTTATTTCTCTAATTCTTGCATTTTAGACCTTTATTTCTCCAATTCATGCATTTTAGACATTTATTTCTATAATTCTGCATTTTAGACCTTTATTTCTATACTTTTGCACTTTAGACCTTTATTTCTCTAATTCTTGCATCTAAATACTTCAATGCAGCTGGATTGTGGAATGAGGACATTACATGCCATTTACCGTCGTGATCCCCCTACTGGTTCTTTGATATCATCACTGAGTTTTTGGGTCGTTATGATCCGATCAACACCGAGTGGAGGGGTGTTGGATTTACCAGACCTAGTTTTGATATACCCTCTCGTGCACATGATATGGAATTATGGATATTGACCCCAACGGTCCTTCATCTTCACAGCAACCTCCACCATCCGTCTCTCAGAAACGTTTGCGTGAGGTAGTAATCTTTTGATACTTGTTATCTTTGAATGGCGATGTTTGAATATATGTATGATTGTTGTATATGTTATTGCAGGTCGAGACTGTTGATTCTCTTGCTTCACTTACGCATGATGCCACACCTCATGTCTCTTATAAACGTCCTCGTCAGGTAGTAATCCTTAATGCTAGGTTTAATTCGAGTCACTTAGGAGGTTTTATATATATAACTATATGATCGGTGCGTTGACATATAATTGCAGGTTGAGACTACAGATACTCTTGCTACACAGCCTACCCCGGTATCTGTCCCGCCTGTAGTCCAAGTTGAGGTATCAATCCTTAACGCTTGGTTTAATGCAAGAATTATTGAAATAAGGGTCTAAAATGCAAGAAATAGAGAAATAGAGGTCTAAAATGCAAGAATTATAGAAATAAGGATCTAAAATGCGAAATTATAGAAATAAGGATCTAAAATGCAAGAATTATAGAAATAAGGGTCTAAAATGCATGATCGGTGTATCTTGTAGGTTGAGGCTACAGTAGCTGCTCCTCTTGTTAAACAGACGACCCTGGTATCTAGCCCTCCTCCTTCACAGTCTACCCCGGTATCTATCCCCCTCATGCTCATATTAATCTCTCCTAAATGTAATTTCCTTCTTATATACCAACTTTTTATATGTTCTTCGTGTTTTTATCTCATTATGGTTGCAGCTTAGCACTATTCCTGCTGTGACAGAGTCTACCCCGGCATCTGTCCCCCCTGATGCTCATATTGAGGTATTAATCTCTTCTATTTGTGATTTTCTTCTTATATACCATTAATAATTGTAGTTGTAATTTGACTTTTGTTATCATAATTGTAGGCTCCAATACCATGTGAGTTGGCAGTGGATAACATAGACAACAAGGTTGCCTATGGCATGGCTTACCCAGATGGAGGAGAAATGAGTAGGAAAATACATGGCATGCCAATGCCTACTGGATGTCTGAGAGTGTCAGTGGATGGTGGGATTAAACTAGAAGCCTTTATTCCAGTTCCAGTACTTGGTGAGATGGAGACGGTCAAGCAAGCTGTTGGATCTCATGTCGCATGGCCCAAGGAATGGATCATACGTCTAAACTCTGAGGTTTGTATTTCTATGAAAATAATATAAAGGTCTAAAATGCAAGAAATAGAGAAATAAAGGTCTAAAATGCAAAATTATAGAAATAAGGGTTTAAAATGCAAGAAATAAAGAAATAAAGGTCTAAAATGCAAAATTATAGAAATAAGGGTCAAAAATGCTAGAATTATATAAATAAGGGTATAAAATGCAAGAAATAAAGAAATAAAGGTTTAAAATGCATGATCGGTGTATCTTGTTGGTTGAGACTACATCAGCTGCTCCTCCTGTTACACAGACGACCCCGGGATATTGCCCTCCTCCTTCGCAGTCTACCCCGGCATCTGCCCCCCCTGATGCTCATATTGAGGTACTAATCTCTCCTATTTGTGATTTCCTTTCTTATATACCAACTTTGAATATGTTCTTCATGTTTTTATCACATTGTGGATGCAGGTTAGCCCTCCTCCTTCACAGCCGATACAGGTTCAGACTACAGTTGACAAAGGAAATACCGAGGTTTGTATTTCTATAAAAATAATATAATCCCAGTATATGTGCATAATGTGTAATTTGCCAACTTATAGTGATTTCCCTTCTTATATACCAACTGTTGAGGTAAAGGTCTAAATTGCAAGAAATAGAGAAATAAATGTCTAAAATGCAAAATTATAGAAATAAGTGTCTAAAATGCAAGAAATAAAGGTCTAAAATGCAAGAAATAGGGAAATAAAGGTCTAAAATGTAAAATTATAGAAATAATGATCTAAAATGCTAGAATTATAGAAATAAGGGTCTAAAATGCAAGAAATAGAGAAATAAATGTCTAAAATGCAAAATTATAGAAATAAAGGTCTAAAATGCAAAATATCTTGTAGGTCGAGACTACATCAGCTGCTCCTCCTATTACACAGGCGACCCCGGGATCTTGCCCTCCTCCTTCACAGACTACCCCGACATCTGTCCCCCTTGATACTCATATTGAGGTACTAATCTCTCCTATTTGTGATTTCCTTTCTTATATACCAACTTTGAATATGTTCTTCATGTTTTTATCACATTGTGGTTGCAGGTTAGCCCTCCTCCTTCACAGCCGATACAGGTTTAGACTACAGTTGACAAAGGAAATCCCGTGGTTAGTATTTCTACAAAAATAATATGATACCAGTATATGTGCATGATGTGTAATTTGCCAACGTATAGTGATTTCCCTTCTTATATACCAACTGTTGAGGTAAAGGTCCAAAATGCAAGAAATAGAGAAATAAATGTCTAAAATGCAAAATTATAGAAATAAGGGTCTAAAATCCAAGAAATAAAGAAATAAAGGTCTAAAATGCAAGAAATAGGGAAATAAAGGTCATAAAGGTCTAAAATGCAAAATTATAATGGGGGCTGTCAGGCCCAAATGGTGGTATGCTTTAGTCACTCTGTTTTGAGTTACAGCCACACAACAGGGGTGTGTCCGTAGGGGGCGTACGATGATCCGACCTTATGTCACACTTGGCTGAAAAATTAAAGAGTGACGTAAAGTTCATAACCACACATATTTTATGTGACCGAAGCCAAAATTTGACGTAGTGAATTCACGGTTTGGGAGAACTCTGTTTTTTTGTCACTTTTGGTGGAATGGAAAGGAGACGGTGTTTGACGTATATAATTAGGAGGAATGGGGATACAACTATTGTAGTCTGTACGAGTCGACTTCTTGGAAGACGATATCTAATACATGTTATTGGCAAGTTACCATTGATGGCAATTACTTGAGCCGGACAACGGGACAAGTGATCCAGTTCATGCATCCAAGCTCATAACTGGGGAGACAAATGAAATGTCTTTTGTTTAAATTCATAAATACATGGTAATGAATACAAGTATTGATTTATATCAATCCTGTTTTCTTTGTCATAAATTAATTTTGTTTAATATATTATATCAAATACATTAATCAGACAATTTTTTTTATCTAATTAAAGTGGACTAATACACATCAAACATATGTTATTTATTAAATAGTAGTTGAAATTTTTTTGAACATATAATTTATAACAAAAATATATTATAATATTTAAAAATTTATTTAAAATAAATATTCATACCATTATACGAAAAATTGAATTTATTTTATTACAAGTGGTCAACAAATATAAAATTTGAGTTCAACATCAATATACTTGTGTTTAATTTCAATATATAAAACAATTTTAAATTGATATGATTAAAAAAATTATATTTGTTGTGGAACGAAAAGTAGGGTGTATTTATTGCGTATTGAATGCTAGGGTTAGGGAGAGCTTCGAGCTTTAATGGCTGATCAAGTGTTTCGTGACTTAACTCGGGTCCTCACAAGATGCCTACGTATCTTGCAAATATCAAGAATCAAGCCATAAAACGTAGTTCTGGTTGTGAAGGATCAGGTCCTTATATAGGTTTTGAGAACCCTGGAATAAGAGTTGAATTAGGAGACTTGGTGGGCAAGTCACAGCCTTGGCCCAATTCTAGATCCTTCCAGGAAGGGGGTGGATAAGCATTGACATTGTATGCCTTGGAGGCTACTCCAAAAGTGATTTGATTCCATATTGGACTCGATATTGGAGTCTCATATTTGGCTGATTTATTAATTACTAATTTATTATCATTATTAAGGTTTTTGGGCCTCGTAATTGGGCTTTGACCTTGGACCAACTTAGGTTCATTTAATGTAACATTAAATACGTCTTTAGGATTTACTTTTAACCCATATCATTTACCCCTCAACTTCTAAGAAAACTGATCAGGTTTTCTTTGAAGTTAATAAGAGCTTTGATACACACTGATATCGTCTTGAATGTAAAGTGTGGAGCGACCTACACGTTTACGACGATTTGCCTTATTCGAGGCTAAACAATTATTTTCCAATAACTTTTGTTACTGAACTTTGCTCATTTAGTTCAAAGAAGTATAAAACTCCCCGTACTTTTCCGTATTTATTCTAACTTTTAGGATTTTTCTAGTACCCACGGGTATTTTTTAGAACTAAATTGTGCTTCAAGCATAAAATATTTACTATTCAACTTTTATGGAATTTTTGGATTTCAATTTCCAAAATACAACCATTTTTAACAAATTTCCAAGATTTTCTGTAGACCTTCAACCTAGATCGAGGTCGTGAAGAGGTGCCCAGGCCGTAAGTCCTGCGACCTCACTTTTCGACCAGGATCGAGGTCGTATAAGGTCAGCAGAACAGCCTGGTTGTGAGTTATTCGACCTCAATCCTCGACCTGGATTGAGGTCATGCAAGGGTAGCAAACTGAGCTCGTTGAGCTGCCTTCGACCTCACTTCACGAGGTGGATTGAGGTCGTCCATGGTTCTAAAACATTTTGATCTCATCTCTCGAAGTGGAATGAGGTCGTGCAAGTGCATCAAACAGAGCAGGTCACAAACATTTTGACCTCAAACCACGAGGTGGATTGAGGTCGTGGAAGGACACCAGAATAAGGAGGTCGTGAACACTTCGACATCAAACTACGACGTGAATTAAGGTCATGTAAGGTCCTTATATTGGCCTCTTCGAGCTGACTGCGACCTCAACCTTCGAGGTGATTTGAGGCCGTGTATGGTCTTTAAAACTACCAGGTCGCGAGGTCTACGACCTCAATCTTCTAACAGGATTAAGGTCGTGTAAGGACCATTTTTTTTAGTGTTCATTATCTTTACATACTCAATCCACGAGGTGGATCGAGGTCGTGCAAGGGCCATAAGAAAGCCTCATTGTGCCATTTATCGAACTCGTTGTGCGGCCTAGATTGGGGTCGTAGAAATATATTTATTTTTTTCGTTTTTTTAGGAAATTCTCGATTCGACTTCCATCTTCTACAAGCTTCTAGATCTTGGGCCTTGATTTGGGCTTTAGGCCTTAACTGGCTACAAACGGTTACCATGACACTCAACCGACTAAACAACCGGCTGTGTTTTGTATAAAAGAGTGTTGTGAGAACTCATTTCTCACTTCTACTCAAACATCTCACTAAACTTTCTCTCTCGAGTTCTCTTTGTCCTAAGGCAATTTCCAGTGAGAGTTTTCGGTGAAGCTCTTCCCCTCACTGTGGTTTCTGGGTTTTCTCTTTGAAGATCATCTTTGAAGCCTTTATCTCAAGCATATCAATGGCGGATGATAGAGAATCTAGGAGATTAAGCAAGATGAATTCTTCATCACGAGGTACCTCTTTCCCTCCTATTCGTTCAAAATATACTTCTTTGATCGATATGATTAATCAAAGGGGGGATGAATATCCCTCCGTTTCTTCATTAGATTCCTATAATCATCATTCACATTTTTTTGATGCCAAAAAGCTCGAAAAGATGAACAAACTCTTTCATATTCGCTCCCCTCTTACATTAGTTCTAGCTGAACCAGGAGATCGTTCTTGCCATTGGAAGCCCAATGCCCTTTGCATCTATAAGGATGCACTAATGGCTGGGCTTCGCTTTCCATTTCATAATTTCATTCCTACACTATTAGCTGATGTTCAAATAAATCCTTGTCAACCCGTTCCAAATGCTTGGAGGGCCATTCTCTGTTTCATGGTCCTTTGTTTAAAAAACAAATTTCCAATGTCTGTTTCCCTTTTTAGGAAAATATTTCAATTTAAAAATAGTGCAGCTAATTATCCTGGCTGGGTATATATTAGCTTTCGTGCCACGATCCCAAATATTTACGATCCCTCTTCAATCCCTGATAATAATCCTAAGTGGAAAGAGGAGTTCATGTACCTCATATGGGAAGGGGTGATTGGGGAACCCTCTTCCGTAGTTCCTTTGGAAAGGTTATTGATGGAAATCCAGATGATATTGAGCTGGATGATGCAGAAAAAGCTGCTTTCACCACCCTTATTGCGGATAAAGGGGAAACTCACTTCTTCACTCTTCTTGAGGAATTTTCCCTCAAGTCAGTGGGTCTTTCTTCTGTCTCAGATAAGGGTAAACCTCACCTATCTCTCAATTAGCTTTGTTTATTTGCCTGTTATATCTTATTCTCATTAGTTTTGCCCTTGATTTTTCAGCTGCTAAGGCCATAAACGAGCTTCAAGAGCATTTGGCAGGGGAAACTTCTCGTATGAAGAAAAAATGGGCTATAAAAGATCCTAGGACTCAGTCAACAGAGCCTACTTTTTTGAGACCTCACGAGGTTGTTGATGTGGAAGGTGGGAGTGGAACTGTCTCCTCTGCCAAATCATCTATTTTTCGGCCTGCCTGGGGCATCAGAAAACAGGACTCGGTTGTAGGAGACACCAAATATTCGAAGGATTGGTCTTATCACTCAATCACCCCTGCTGACTATCGCGACATAGTTTTTTCTCGTGATTTATAGGCGGTTGAGTTGCTGGGTACTCAAGCTCTTGCCACTGTAAGCATTTTTTTTATCACTCGTTTTAAATTTTTTACTTCTTGCTTGTTAATCCTTTGAATCGTTGCTCTTCAGGGCAACACATACTTCCAGTCCGCCCTTCACCACGCCAAATCTTGGCGGACTCAAGTTGGGACTCATAAGAAGGTTCTTGATAAGTCGATGGCCACTGTAGCGAACTTGGAAGAGAAGTTGAAGGCAAAAAAGGAGGAGCTGGAGAAAGCCTATGGTAGCATTGCTGAGCTTAGGCAGGGCAAGGAGGACATCATTGACGAGTACATGGACTCTTAAGATTTTCAGAAATTGATTGGTAAACATGATGACCTTACCTATCCAGCTAACTATTTTAGTGGCTGGAAGGGGGCTTTAGATGCTGTTTCAGAGAGGCATCCTGGGTTGTTCCAGATTGGAGATTTCCCCTGCCCTGAGGCCCTTTTAGAGCTGGCCAAGCTGTTAGAGTCCCAGAGTGTAAGAACCCTAATTTTTGTAATATTTTCTTTTATATAATATCATATGACATTGGGAATTTGGAACCTTTTTAGTCATCCATGTTGTTTAATGGAATTGATTATCTGAGAAATTATGTTGTTACATTCACCATGTAAGATAAGGGAAGGTTGTTGAAGGCAAGAGTCTTATTGTTAGTAAGATTTATAAAACTTGGGATTTGAGAGTTATTAGAGTATTTAAAGATATTTAAGGGATTATGACAAGGAGTTATGGATATTCGAGGAATTTACACAATAATGTACTTACGGAATTACAAGGGAAATCTCTACGCGATAAAGTATTATTACGAGAAATTAATTAATATACGAATTAAAGATTAAGTGATAAGCATTGGTGGAAGAATAATGATACAAGGAAAGATATTGCATGCAAGTCCCATGCAACTAGGTAGTTAGAAAAGCAAACTAGTAATGCAAAAACAACTAGAGGAATAGTAACTAGTTATGGTGCATTGTCCAAGGAGACAAGGAGGTATGGTTGGCCTAGGCACTAGACTTTCAATATGTGATACAATATACATACACCTAATACATATCACCCAACACAATTCACTTTATTCACCCAACACCAAAAAACAAAACAAAACACTCTCCCCCTAGCTCTTGAAGCTCTCGGCCAAGCACAAAGAAAGGGGAAGAAAAATTCTTTTCTTCCACTTCTCATCACTCATAACTCAAGACAAAAATCCTAGGTCCTCTACACCATATAAGAAAGGTATGCTATGAATTCCAACCCCTTTCATCCATTAGTTTTTAAGTTATAAATTGTTGAAGATTTGATGAATAGTAACTATGTTTAGTTTTCATTTAGATCTTGAGTTGTAAGGATTGTAGGGGCTCATCCAAGGTGTTCTTGAGACTTGTAAGGCATACCCAAGGCTCCTAGATACTCAAGAAGGTATAAAATTCTAACCCCTCTTGGCCATGAATTATTTATGGTGTTTAATGTTAGATCCATGGATGTTAGTGTGAATCTTGGACATATAAGTTATGGATGATGTAGATCTTGAGTTTAAATGTTGTGGTTGTGATTTTTAAGCTTGTGGTTAGTGTATGTAACTCCATGTGTGCTAGAGAGTATGATCTTGGTGGTTTAGATGATGGTTGTGATGTTTATATGGGATTCTTGAATGGTTAAGTGGAAAAAACATGCTGAGTAAATTTTCCAGGAACTTGTACTGTCTTGTAAGAGGGTTTTGAACCCCTAAATCTTGTCCCCTGAAGTCCTAATATATATTGTTGGAAAGGTATTTGAATGTAGTTTCCAGAAATATAAGGTTCATGACTAGGTGATGTATAGATTTTGAGTTTGGCCTGAGAAGTGAAAAGTGTTTCTGGAATCTGAACTGCACTAAATGGTCCACTTGTGAACCTTGTTTAAACCCCTAAAAATTTATGTAGGATCATGGAAAAATTAGGGGAGCTAGTAAATGCAGTGGTGAAGGCTACCCAAAAAGAATTGGATTAAAATATGTATTTTGCAATTTTATAAAAATGTTAGAGTAAAATTCGCGCAAGTGAAAAAGTCGTAAGTGGAGTGTGATTTAAGGGGGAATGAATATGATTCGGATTTGGTAACCAAATTAAGTTGAATAAGTGACGAGCGTAATCGAGTGATGACATGAACCTATAGTGGGGCTAGAGAGTCATAAGACGAAGTCATTAAGTTAATTTTGTATCCCCTAAAACTTCGCAATTAAAAGAGATATTGTTAAGGTACTAACGAACGGCTATTGATTATGTATAGATTATTCCACTCCGCAAGCTCGACCACCCCAACCTCACCAAGGCAAGTTTACTTTTCAAAACTTACATATATAAGGACTTTCACTGTTGTGTTTGTAGTTTTCAATCGTATCATATGTTTATGCTTATCGAAGAAATGATGAAATTTGAGTTATATGCATATATATGTTTGTACCCCTTGAACTTAGAATGAAATGTTTTCTTCGGACAACGACTCTAGCAATAGAGGTCGTAGCGGTCCATATATTCCATTGACCGGGGAGCGGTATATTATTATATCGTAATTAAATTGCGAAAAAACCCGAAGGGTCATTCGGGAAGTATCCTCATAAATACTCAAAAATACCTATTCTTATATCCTCATAAATACTCAAAAATACCTATCTTGGATTAAAAGCTAATTTAATTTAATTATTATTTTATTAATTATTAATTATTAATATTAAATCTTAAAATACCATTTATTAATTGTTAGGTCCGATAAGATTGTAGAAGGGGGGGTTGAATACAATCTTTACCTTTTTATCGAAATTTGTCCTTTAAATAAAATTTGATAAAGACAAATTTATGTGCGGAATTATTTAACACAATTTTTCAAGTTTAATATAACTGTATATTAACTTGATGTGGTGTTGCAAAATCAGTATAACAACTTATCAAGATGTTAATAACTAATTAGAAAATTCGACATGAACTTTTCTAATTTAGTTAATAATAATCAAGATAAGAACTAGGAAACTTAATTCGCTAGTAGTACAAGAATCACAAATAGACAAGTTCTAGCGGATAGAATATTACAAAGATGAAGAACTTGAATTTCTGGGAATTGTTTAAGCTTTTGTGTTCTTGATATTCTTGAGAGAGAAATCTGTTCTGGATATTATGTTTTCTACTGTGTTTCTTCAGTTATGACCTAATCTGCTCTGTCCTCTTTCTTTAATATCAGTAACAGGTCTTGCTGGCTTTCTGTAGGATATTTAACTGCTCCAGCATGACTTAAACTGCTACCAAGACTTGATTTTTCTTCATTAAGACTTACACAAACCTCCATTAAGACATAAAACTTGTCGGTATGACTTAATCAGAAGTTCGGTATGACTTAAAACAGCTGGCAGAGGTCGGTATGACTTAATCAGGTCGGTAAGACATAATCTTGAATGGCTACTGTCGGTATGACTTAAATTTAGGTCATACCGAATTTTTCTTCTCCAAGACATAATCCAACCTTCTTTCTTTAAGTCATATTGATCTATTTAATTAATTAATGATTAACTAATTCATATTTAATTGATACAATAATTAATTTAATAAATAAATTAATTCTTCTAGAATTAATTCATTTAATTAAATCAACTAAAAGATTTATATCAATTATAAATGAATTTAATTAAATCAATAAATAATTAATCTAATTCTTACAAATCACTGAAGGTAGTAAAGAATTAACACTGACTTGTGTTGACGTTCGATGTACTGTCTGGTTCATGAACGACTAACTTCAATGATGCTTCTTCACTTTTGACTTTAGGTTGTGATTTGTTTCTTCTCTCAATTCTCTTGTACTGTAACTGATATTCAAACTATCACTCGAAAAAACTCTGTCACTGTTCAAATGAATCCATTCACTTCAATACTATACTGGGGCTTGATCAGATAACTGAATCGTCTTCCAGTGTACGACATCAAAACTATAGATTGACTTTTCTTCTTTTTTCTGACAGATAATACTTCTTGAGATTC
This sequence comes from Saposhnikovia divaricata, assembly GCA_036435485.1. Classification (NCBI taxonomy): domain Eukaryota; kingdom Viridiplantae; phylum Streptophyta; class Magnoliopsida; order Apiales; family Apiaceae; genus Saposhnikovia; species Saposhnikovia divaricata. The sequence goes on along the minus strand of CM071595.1, from coordinate 47,774,359 downwards.
CTGTGACAGTTCATATATATATATACTTATTACAATTTGGTTTAAGTTGATTAGGATCCTCTAACTACAAATAGGCTGAGTCATATGCCTTTCATTAATTATTGTTCAGTATTTTAAAGACAAAGCTAATCCAAGATACCTTTAGCACTTTCAAACTCGAACTCTTTCAAACTCAAGACATTTTCGAAAACCCCCGGTCGGGTTTTGCTTCTTGTTCGATTTCAAGAATTATCGGTCGACTGATGTCGGACCTCAACTACTCAGTTTTCAATCAAAATAAAGTTTTAAAAGAAAAAGAAAAAGGGACTCTGGCAGGTGTGGGAATCGTTGACGAACGATTCCCGGGATGTGTAAGCGGCCGTAAGCCAGGCGGTCCATCAATTATTATTCCGGCCCAGGTGTTGCTGAAGGATGATTACGGATATAGTTTTCATCGAGGGTGATTACGGATGTAGTTTTCACCCGGGGATAGTTACGGATGTAGTTTCTATCCTTCTACCGGTAGAGAAGACCCGCGGATTATTGGACTTGGATGTGGCGACTGATCATCGTCAATCCCTGTCAGGTTTTATGTTTTCTTTAAGTCCCATTCCTCCACTTTGGAAAAATGCTCTGACACTCCTTCTTAGGCTTATGTGCCAAGTTGCCGATAGTGTTCTATTTTGATGAGAAAGATGTTGACTCCATGCAGTATCTAGAATTGCAAGTTACTTTGAAAACAAGGGCACGTATTGGTGCACCTCTGAAATTTATCAACAATGACAAGTGATTTTATAACAGAATGATATAAACGAGTTTAATAACTGCTAAATACATGTAATGACATATTGCTTATCTTATACATATATTTCTTGCTGAGCTATAGTTGCTCACTCTTGCTTGTTTTCAAATTTACAAACACAACAGTTAAGAGAAATGGCAAGACCCAGACAGACTGCCCGAAAGCAGGTGACTAGACCCGAGGCAGCAGTTGAGATTCCACCGATAGGCCCCATTAGCCGGATTGGTTGGCAACTTTTGTTAGTACATTTTATTTATAAGTATGACCTGTGCAAAGCAGTGTACCGTAACAAACATTCAAGCCGCCAACTACGCTTCATATCGAAGTGTTGCTGGTAGCATAAATGCTATTTAATTCGGTCTGTAATAACTCTGAAACTTTTACTTTTGCTTAATCAAGTGTATGACATTTCTGAGACTCTAACCTGTGTGTGTGTGTGTGTGTGCGGGGTGAATTTTATTGTGGGGTCGATGGCTATTTTATATATAGCGTGCAAGAACAGGCATGTTATTAATGGAAAATGGACCGTGAGCGCCTAGGTCTCCGACCCCGGATCTAGGGGCGTCACAGAAATGGTATCAGAGCGAGGTTACAGTTCTCAGAAACGATAGTAATTTAAGAAAGCAATCCTAATAATAATAACAATAATAATAACCCTAATAACAACCCTAATAATACTTAGAACTCTCATCGAGTTTGCAGTCGGGTTATCGGATATAGCCCTGACTTTAAGGCCCTTGAGGGAACTACTCCTTAAACCTTTCTTTATGGTTAGTGACCCACCTTATTTCCCTTGTGTAGATGGAGGAGATACCAGACCCTGAGGCCTTTGAGAGAGAGCATGATGAGGCACTGATGCGAGATACCGAGGATCCTGAGGAGGATATGGGTGCTGACCCTGAGCTTGGCCCCTGGATTACGCTGATAGGAGATACTGATGATGAGGATCCCGATGAGGAGCCCTTTGAGCCTGAGCCTGAGCCTATTACCCCCTCTCCTGTAGCTACTGACGAGGAGAGTGTGAGATCCGGTAAGGGCCGTGTTGTGTCACCCCCACCCTCTCCGCAGTCATCGAGCCCTGTTTCATCGGACGGTGACTCCGAGGATGATACTTCGGGCGAGGGGGAGCTTGACCCTACCCCTACTCCTGCTCCTGCTCCTGCACCTGTTCCTGTCATACCACCCCCGCCGATGGACCTACCCCCAGTGTCGGGCACTGAGCACGCCTACGTGGTGCAGTTCCTGACCCGAGACCTACTTTCTGGAGAGGCCAGACTTAATGAGGTGAGGCGGGCGCTAGTGGAGGAGCGCGAGGCACGAATGAGGATTCAGGCTGAGATGAGGACTGCTGTTGCTAGGAGGACTAGAGCTCGACTCCATAGGATTGGGAGGAGGAGTCGCGCGAGGATTATCGGTTTAGGAGTCCACGGGGGCGGAGTGGTCCAGGCTAGGGATGCTAGGCGTGTTGTGCGTCGTGCATTTTCCCAAATGAGGGCCTTGCTCCGTCGCGGAGCGGCACCATGATGTGTTACGGATAGCTCAGTCCTCTAGGTTCAGATGACATTAGTGTGTCGATTTTGCGGGATAGTTGACTTGTGCAGTGGTATCCTTTCTGACCAGTGGATGAGTAGACTGACCTACAGAGATGTAGATGTGACTTTGGATAGTATGTACGGATGTAGCCCTACTTTTGTGTAGCCCTGACTATTCAGATGATGTACTTGTTATTGTTCCACTTTTGCTAGACTTTGACATCGGAACTATGTATTAGGCTCTAACATCCAAACTTTGTGATAACTCTTGTACCGTATTTATCTAGTTTTAGTTTCCTTGATATTGTCTCAACTGCCTTACTTTCCGATGCCATGCTTTACTGTTTTGATATACAACTGTGAATATACAATTGCTACAAGCCGCAAATGCAACCATGCTGTTTCAAATTTACGACATGCGATTTCAAATTGTTCTCTACAAATTCCCAAAATGTTCCTACAAATTTTAAAATAAATTTTTTCAAAAAAAAAAAATTCGAAGTTTTGAAATCTTGAAAACTCCTGCAAATGTTTTCGCACCCCATAGAGATTTTTCCCCAAAAATGTTTTGACGTTTTATCTCCAGCATCGGGTTATTAAAACTTTTGCAACTTCCACCCTTATGAGGAGGAACGATACGTTCCTGACCCGTGTAAACGTTGTCAGGTAATTAGAAAACCCTAACCCATTTCTTGTTTCATTATCAGAATCATGCCACCCAGAAGAATGAACACTCGAGCTCACCCGGTCAGTTCTGAAGGCCAGGGTAGCCACCATGGGACCGGAGGCCACCAGAACCAAGAAGGGGAGAATGTGAACCTGAGTGAGGATGAGGGCAACAATCATAACTTGTTTGATGACTCTGAGTATGACGAAGAAGAAGCTGGTGATGACACCCGAGAGGTAGAACATCCAAGGGGAGGCCCTATGGAACAATTCATGGAACTACTTAGGCAGAACTTGGACCGTCCCCCGGTTCAGCAACCACCCAACAATGCTAATGCAAATGCTTTCCGGAACTTCAAATCCCTGAAACCCCCAGAATTTAAAGGAACTGTAGATCCGGTTGAGGCCAGAGCCTGGCTGAAGGAAATGGAAAAATCTTTCGAGATACTAGGTGTTGCTGAGGAGCAGAAGACTATTTTCGCCACCTACCTCCTGAAGGGTGAGGCAAACTATTGGTGGGAAGCTAAGAGGAATTTGGAAGGAAGAGGTGTGGTGACCTGGGAGAGGTTTAGCAAGCTGTTCTTGGAAAAGTACTTCCCTAGGTTCATGGAGACACAAATGGAGTTGAAGTTTTTGGAACTAAAGCAAGGTAACATGACGGTGGCCGAGTATGAGGCCAAATTTACTGAGTTGTCAAGGTTTGTGCTGGAATATGTGAACTCTGAGGCAAAGAGGGCCCGAAGGTTTCAATTTGGGCTAAAGCAATGGATTCAGAATCGTGTGGCGGTTCTTGAGCTGACAGACTATGCCACCCTGGTACAGAAAGCATCAATTGTTGAGGCTGGGAGTGAACAGATGCAGAAGGAGAGGGAAGGAAAGAAGAGGAAGTTTGGTAGTCGGAAGGGAAATTCTGCGGGTGGGAGCTTTCCGAGCAAATTTAAGCGAGGGGCGATGTCCCAACCCAGCGGAAACTTTGGAACCAAGAGAGCTGAAAGTTGGAGTGTGGGCCAGAGCGGCCGACCACAGGGATCGTCTTACTCTACCCCATCCCGAGCCCTACCCCCGGATTGCAACAAGTGTGGAAGGAAACATGCGAGCGTGTGTAACCTACAGGATGTGAAGTGCTTCAAGTGTGGGCTGACCGGACATTATGCTAACGCCTGTCGAGGAACTAGTAACAACACCAATGCCGGAGGTAATTGCTTCAAGTGTGGGAAACCAGGGCACCGAATGAGGGAATGTATGTCCTCTGGGCCAGCTGCGTCAAGAGTGAGTGGAACTGCTTCTAACAAGGCCCCTACTGCAAGAACTTTTAACATGACGGTGCAAGATGCCGTGAGGAACACGGATGTGATTGCAGGTACCCTACTACTCAACTCAGTTAATAAAAATGTTTTATTTGATTCGGGAGCTACCAAGTCTTTCATATCTCTAGATTTTGTATGTCAGTTAGGCCTTAAGGCTGAACAATTGAAAGACAGACTGCAAGTAGGAATAGCTAATCATGAAATTATCCCTGTTAGCCAAGTATGTCCAGGTTGTGACCTAGAAATAGGAGGGCGACACTTTCGGGTAGATTTAATACCTTTTAAACTAGGAGAGTTTGACATAATAGTAGGTATGGATTGGTTAACAACCCACGGAGCCTAGATTGATTGTGTAAAGAAGAAAGTAAGTTTGAGACTACCAGGGGACGAGGAAGTAGTGTTTAGTTGAAAATGGCAAAACCAAAAGTTCCTGACTATGATTCAAACTAAGAAGCTGTTACGTAAAGGATGCGAAGCCTATTTAGCCTATGTGAAGGATACCAAGAAGGAGGCACCAAACCTACAGGAAATCCCTGTCGTTAATGAGTTCGCGAACGTATTTCCGGATGATCTTCCCGGACTACCACCTGATAGAGACATCGAGTTCGCTATAGACTTAGTTAATGGTACGGCCCCAATTTCGAAAGCCCCATATTGGCTAGCCCCAGTGGAGATGAAAGAGCTGGCCATTCAGTTACAAGAGTTGTTGGATAAAGGGATGATAAGACCTAGTGTGTCACCGTGGGGAGCCCCGGTGTTATTCGTGAAAAAGAAGGATGGTAGTATGAGATTATGTATAGACTACAGGGAGTTGAATAAGGTGACTATAAAGAATAAATATCCCTTGCCCAGGATAGATGACCTGTTTGATCAACTAAAGGACGCAGTTTATTTTTCTAAAATCGATTTGAGGACCGGGTACCACCAGTTAAGGATTAAGCCAGAAGATATACCAAAGACGGTCTTTCGCACTCAGTACGGACACTATGAGTTCCTAGTGATGTCATTTGGGTTAACAAATGCCCCCGCAGCTTTCATGGACTTAATGAATCGAGTCTTCAAGAAGTACTTGGACAAGTGTGTTATAGTCTTCATCGATGACATCTTGATTTATTCCAAGACGGAAGAGGAACATGCAGAGCACTTGAGGATTGTATTGGGAGCATTGAGAGAAGAAAAGTTGTACGCTAAGTTCTCGAAGTGTGAATTTTGGTTGAAGGAAGTTCAGTTTTTAGGGCATGTGATTAACGATCAAGGCATTCTAGTGGACCCAGCCAAAATAGAGGCTGTATCAAATTGGGAGAGACCAACCACTCCGACAGAGGTGAGAAGTTTTATAGGATTGGCTGGCTACTATCGAAGGTTTATCCAAGACTTTGCCAAGATAGCAGCCCCTTTGACCCGACTAACTCGCAAGACCGAGAAGTTATGTGGACTGAAAAATACGAAGAGAGCTTCCAAGAGTTGAAAAAGAGGTTGGAGACAGCACCAGTGCTAGCCCTACCTGATGATAAGGGAGATTTTGTGATTTATAGCGACGCATCCCATAAAGGTTTAGGGTGTGTGCTTATGCAGCACGGTAAAGTGATTGCATATGCGTCCAGACAACTTAAGGAGTACGAGATAAGATACCCCACCCATGATTTGGAATTAGCGGCGATAGTTTTCGCTTTGAAGATCTGGAGACATTATCTTTACGGAGAAAAGTGTGAAATCTACGCGGATCACAAGAGCTTAAAGTACATATTCACTCAGAAAGAGTTAAACATGAGGCAGAGGAGATGGCTAGAGTTAATCAAGGATTATGATTGTGAGATTCATTATCACCCAGGGAAGGCCAACGTGGTGGCCGATACACTTAGCCGAAAGGAGAAACTCAAGATGATAACGTCAGTGGACGAGTTGATCAAGGACCTTGAGAAACTGGAGATTGAAGTGAGGTTACCAGGAATTGGACAAGAGAGTCTAAGGGAAATAAGAGTCCAACCACCGCTATTGGAAAAGATTAAGTTATGCCAGGAAAAGAAGATAGAAGAAGAAAAGAATTCGATGGAGAAAATTTTGACTGGCGAGGAAATTAAGTGTGAAAAGGACGGGAATGGAGTTATGAGGTACGCATCTAGGATATGGATCCCGAACGTTCAGGAATTAAAAGACGAGATCTTGCAAGAGGCCCATAGTTCAAGGTACTCAATTCACCCTGGAGGCACTAAGATGTATAGAGATCTGAGGGAATACTATTGGTGGCCAAATATGAAGAAGGACGTGGCAGAGTGGGTAAGTAAATGCTTGACATGTCAAAGAGTAAAGGCCGAACACCAGAGGCCCAGTGGATTGTTGCAACCCTTAGAGATACCCGAGTGGAAGTGGGAGCATATTGCGATGGACTTTGTGGTCGGACTACCAAGGACCAAGACTAATCATGATGCCATTTGGGTAATTATCGATAGATTGACCAAGTCAGCACATTTTCTTCCAATCAACGAGAGATACACTGTCGACAAGCTGGTGGATATTTACTTAAAGGAGATTGTGGTTAGGCATGGGGTTCTTGTGAGCATTGTATCTGATAGAGACCCAAGGTTCAACTCCAGGTTCTGGAGGAGTTTTCAGGATTGTGTGGGGACCAAGTTAAACATGAGTACTGCATACCACCCCCAATCAGACGGACAGAGCGAGAGAACCATCCAGACCATAGAGGACATGTTGAGAGTGTGTGCCATCGATTTTAAGGGAAGTTGGGATGACCACTTGCCGTTGATCGAATTTTCCTACAACAACAGTTACCATGCGAGTATAGGAATGACCCCATATGAAGTTTTATACGGACGAAGATGTCGGTCTCCCTTGTGTTGGGAAGAGGTTGGAGAGCGGAAGATTTTAGGGCCTGAACTGGTCCAACAGACAAGAGAAACTATCGAACTCATAAGAGGACGGCTGGTAGCGGCCCAAGACGGACAGAAGAAGTATGCGGACCAGACCCACAAGGACAAAGAATATGAGATAGGAGAGTTCGTGATGCTAAAAGTATCGCCGTGGAAGGGATTGATGAGATTTGGAAAGAAAGGGAAGCTGAGTCCGAGATTTATTGGACCTTTTGAGATTTTGAGACGAGTTGGAAAGTTAGCCTATGAATTGGCTTTACCCCCAAGCTTGCAGCAAGTGCATAATGTGTTCCATGTGTCCATGCTACGACCCTACCACACGGACTTTCGGCATGTGATAGAATACGACCAGATAGACCTACAGCCAGATTTGACTTATGTGGAGCAGCCCGTGGAAATCATGGATAGAAAAGAACAAGTGCTGAGGAACAAGTTTGTCAAGCTAGTAAGAGTTCTGTGGAGGAACCAAAATGTCGAAGAATCAACATGAGAACTAGAGAGCACGATGCGTGAAAAGCACCCCAAACTGTTTTCAACCTGATTCCGGGATGGAATCCTTTTAAGGAGGGGAGGCTGTAAGAACCCTAATTTTTGTAATATTTTCTTTTATATAATATCATATGACATTGGGAATTTGGAACCTTTTTAATCATCCATGTTGTTTAATGGAATTGATTATCTGAGAAATTATGTTGTTACATTCACCATGTAAGATAAGGGAAGGTTGTTGAAGGCAAGAGTCTTATTGTTAGTAAGATTTATAAAACTTGGGATTTGAGAGTTATTAGAGTATTAAAAGATATTTAAGGGATTATGACAAGGAGTTATGGATATTCGAGGAATTTACACAATTAAGTACTTACGGAATTACAAGGGAAATCTCTACGCGATAAAGTATTATTACGAGAAATTAATTAAGATACGATACGAATTAAAGATTAAGTGATAAGCATTGGTGGAAGAATAATGATACAAGGAAAGATATTGCATGCAAGTCCCATGCAACTAGGTAGTTAGAAAAGCAAACTAGTAACGCTAAAACAACTAGAGGAATAGTAACTAGTTATGGTGCACTGTCCAAGGAGACAAGGAGGTATGGTTGGCCTAGGCACTAGACTTGCAACATGTGATACAATATACATACACCTAATACATATCACCCAACACAATTCACTTTATTCACCCAACACCAAAAAACAAAACAAAACACTCTCCCCCCTAGCTCTTGAAGCTCTCGGCCAGGCACAAAGAAAGGGGAAGAAAAATTATTTTCTTCCACTTCTCATCACTCATAACTCAAGACAAAAATCATAGGTCCTCTACACCATATAAGAAAGGTATGCTATGAATTCCAACCCCTTTCATCCATTAGTTTTTAAGTTATAAATTGTTGAAGATTTGATGAATAGTAACTATGTTTAGTTTTCATTTAGATCTTGAGTTGTAAGGATTGTAGGGGCTCATCCAAGGTGTTCTTGAGACTTTTAAGGCATACCCAAGGCTCCTAGATACTCAAGATGGTATAAAACTCTAACCCCTCTTGGCCATGAATTAATTATGGTGTTTAATGTTAGATCCATGGATGTTAGTGTGAATCTTGGACATATAAGTTATGGATGATGTAGATCTTGAGTTAAATGTTGTGGTTGTGATTTTTAAGCTTGTGGTTAGTGTATGTAACTCCATGTGTGCTATAGAGTATGATCTTGGTGGTTTAGATGATGGTTGTGATGTTTATATGGGATTCTTGAATGGTTAAGTGGAAAAAACATGCTGTGTAAATTTTCCAGGAACTTGTACTGTCTTGTAGGAGGGTTTTGAACCCCTAAATCTTGTTCCCTGAAGTCCTAATATATATTGTTGGAAAGGTATTTGAATGTAGTTTCCAGAAATATAAGGTTCATGACTAGGTGATGTATAGATTTTGAGTTATGGCCTGAGAAGTGAAAAGTGTTTCTGGAATCCGAACTGCAGTAAATGGTCCACTTGTGAACCTTGTTTAAACCCCTAAAAATTTATGTAGGATCATGGAAAAATTAGGGGAGCTAGTAAATGCAGTGGTGAAGACTACCCAAAAAGAATTGGATTAAAATATGTATTTTTCAATTTTATAAAAATATTAGAGTAAAATTCGCGCAAGTGAAAAAGTCATAAGTGGAGTGTGATTTAAGGGGGAATGAATATGATTCGGATGTGGTAACCAAATTAAGTCGAATAAGTGACGAGCGTAATCGAGTGATGACATGAACCTATAGTGGGGCTAGAGAGTCATAAGACGAAGTCATTAAGTTAATTTTGTACCCCCTAAAACTTCGCAATTAAAAGAGATATTGTTAAGGTACTAACGAACGGCTATTGATTATGTATAGATTATTCCACTCCGCAAGCTCGACCACCCCAACCTCACCAAGGCAAGTTTACTTTTCAAAACTTACATATATAAGGACTTTCACTGTTGTGTTTGTAGTTTTCAATTGTATCATATGTTTATGCTTATCGAAGAAATGATGAAATTTGAGTTATATGCATATATATGTTTGTACCCCTTGAACTTATAATGAAATGTTTTCTTCGGACAACGACTCTAGCAATAGAGGTCGTAGCGGTCCATATATTCCATTGACCGGGGAGCGGTATATTATTATATCATAATTAAATTGTGAAAAAACCCGAAGGGTCATTCGGGAAGTATCGTATACTTAAGTAATTATTCTTATATCATCATAAATACTCAAAAATACCTATCTTGGATTAAAAGCTAATTTAATTTAATTATTATTTTATTAATTATTAATATTAAATCTTAAAATACCATTTATTAATTATTGTTCAGTATTTTAAAGACAAAGCTAATCCAAGATACCTTTAGCACTTTCAAACTCGAACTCTTTCGAACTCAAGACATTTTCGAAACCCCCCAGTCAGGTTTTGCTTCTTGTTCGATTTCAAGAATTATCGGTCGACTGATGTCGGACCTCAACTACTCAGTTTTCAATCAAAATAAAGTTTTAAAAGAAAAAGAAAAAGGGACTCTCGCAGGTGTGGGAATCGTTGACGAACGATTCCCGGGATGTGTAAGCGGCCGTAAGCCAGGCGGTCCATCAATTATTATTCCGGCCCAGGTGTTGCTGAAGGATGATTACGGATGTAGTTTTCATCGAGGGTGATTACGGATGTAGTTTTCACCCGGGGATAGTTACGGATGTAGTTTCTATCCTTCTACCGGTAGAGAAGACCCGCGGATTATTGGACTTGGATGTGGCGACTGATCATCGTCAATCCCTGTCAGGTTTTATGTTTTCTTTAAGTCCCATTCCTCCACTTTGGAAAAATACTCTGACACTGCTTCTTAGGCTTATGTGCCAAGTTGCCGATAGTGTTCTATTTTGATGAGAAAGATGTTGACTCCATGCAGTATCTAGAACTGCAAGTTACTTTGAAAACAAGGGCACGTATTGGTGCACCTCTGAAATTTATTAACAATGACAAGTGATTTTATAACGGAATGATATAAACGAGTTTAATAACTGCTAAATACATGTAATGACATATTGCTTATCTTATACATATATTTCTTGCTGAGCTATAGTTGCTCACTCTTGCTTGTTTTCAAATTTACAAATACAACAGTTAAGAGAAATGGCAAGACCCAGACAGACTGCCCGAAAGCAGGTGACTAGATCCGAGGCAGCAGTTGAGATTCCACCGGTAGGCCCCATTAGCCGGATTGGTTGGCAACTTTTGTTAGTACGTTTTATTTATAAGTATGACCTGTGCAAAGCAGTGTACCGTAACAAACATTCAAGCCGCCAACTCCGCTTCATATCGAAGTGTTGCTGGTAGCATAAATGCTATTTAATTCAGTCTGTGATAACTCTGAAACTTTTACTTTTGCTTAATCAAGTGTATGACGTTTCTGAGACTCTAACCTGTGTGTGTGTGTGTGTGCGGGGTGAGTTTTATTGTGGGGTCGATGGCTGTTTTATATATAACGTGCAGGAACAGGTATGTTATTTGTGGAAAATGGACCGTGAGCGCCTAGGTCTCCGACCCCGGATCTAGGGGCGTCACACAGAGGATTACTCCCATGGAGGAAGATAAGGAGGATGAGGAGGCTGCTAATGATGATATGATCCTAGACCCTGAGCACTCCCCTCTGCAGGCTAAATCTGTCGGTTCCGATGCTGAGGAGTCGACTACTGCTACTAGCACTGATAGAGATTCCCCTGTGAAGAGTACTGCCAAGGCTGCCACTAAGGCTCCTTGAGTTTATTTATTATGGCCCTGCGAGGCATGACTTTTTGATGTTTTTCTTTCTTTGCTTGCAAACCGTAACTTATAGCCTTCGGGCTTGTTTATTTATTTATGCCATTTCCAGTTTTCCTTTACTTTGTTATTATTGTCAATTGTATTTGGCTTTTTCAAGCTTGCAATTTAGTTATGGATTGATACATGTCAGACATAAATTTTGAGTAAAAAGAAAACTGAAAATAAAATTGCATTAGATGAATCTTGAAATGGGTCCAGCCCTTACATAAGTACTATACTTTCCTACTCGGAGTCCGAAAACTCTGAAATGGTTTCGTTGACCTTATTTTTACTTCCCTATCAGCTATGTTCTATTTAGGATAATCAAACATAATAGACCTTAAGATTGGATGCATGCCAAGTGCGAGGCACTTCGTTCCCTTCCAAGGTCTCCAACTTATACGATCCTCGTCCTAGCGTGCCTTTGACCTGATACGGGCCTTCCCAATTCGGGGATAGCTTCCCCTTCTGTCCAACTCCGGATGCTTCAATATTTCTGAGCACTAGGTCTCCCTGACGGAAGAACCTTTCTTTCACCCTTAAGTTATAGTAAAATGAAGCTTTTTTCTGATGTTCCACATTTCTTGCATGAGCTTCATCTCTCACCTCATCGATTAAGTCAAGGGCCAGCTTCATTCCCTCTTCATTAATGTCTGGTTCGAAGACTTCCACCCGTGGCGATGCATGCATAATTTCCACAGGTACCACAGCTTCAGCTCCGTAAGCTAACATGAATGGAGTCGCTCCCGTAGTCACTTTGCATATGGTACGGTATGCCCAGAGTATGGGTATTAACTCATCCATCCAAGTGTTTCTGGAGCATTCCACCCTTTTCTTAAGTCCATCACGGATGATTCGATTAGCAACCTCAGCTTGCCCGTTGGCTTGAGGGTGGGCAATCGAGGTGAACCGAAGCTCAATTCCATTCTCATCACAATAGTTTAAATTCTTTGTTATTGAATTGTAGCCCATTGTCCGTAACCAGGATTCGTGGTATTCCGTACCTACACATGACGTTCTCCCAGAAGAACTGCATAAATTGCTTGGTTATGATTTTAGCCATGGGTTTAGCCTCAATCCACTTCGTGAAGTAATCAATAGCTAAAACCAGAAATTTCCTTTGAGCAGTGGCCATAGAAAAAGGCACAAGTATATCCATTCCCCACATAGCAAAAGGAATGGGGAATCTGACGGATGTCAGCATCTCTAGTGGTTGCCTAACCACTGGTGCATGTTTCTGGCACCGATCACAATTTTTCACGTACTCCTTGGCATCAGCCATCATCTCAGGCCAATAGAATTCGAGTCTGACTATCTTGTGAGCTAGGGCCCTGCCCCCCAAGTGTTGTCCATAAATTCCCTCATAGACCTCCTCAATAGCTGATTTGGCCTCTTCGGGTCTCAAACACTTCAGATAAGAAATCAAAAAAGACTTTTGTAGAGTATCCCTTCGATCAGAGCATACCTCAACGCCCTCACAGATAATTTTCGTGCCTCCATGGCATCAGCCGAGAGCCAACCGGTCTCAAGGTGTGCTTTTATGGGATCTATCCAACATTCCCTCACCCTGATAGGTGCAACCAACTTCGAATCGATAGTAGGGGTTCTCGGAACTTGGAAGTAGACACTTCCAGAATAATTCTCTATCTCGGAGGAGGCAAACTTAGATAAGGCATCAACCTTGATGTTTTCTTCCCTCGGAATGTGCTCAATGTAGCACTCATCGAATTGAGTCATTACTGCCTTCACAAGCCTTAAGTACTTGGCCATGGTTTCATCCCTTGCCTCAAACTCTGTTAGTGTAGGTGCCCTAGAGGCAATACATTGTTTCTTAAATAAACCTTATGTCATTTGATTATTAAATAAATGTATTTATTATGACTCGAATTACTGCGATATTTGTTAGCATAATAAATGTCCTTAGAATAATGATACACATTATATAGTTTAAGTTTACAACTTGAATTTGAGATTATATAATATCATATTCTTAAAGGTCCCTAGTCGAGTATTATTATACAGGACAATAATAATACATAAATAGACTAGTATGTTTTTGACTGATAACCACATCTCATTGGTTATAAGTATGGAGATACTAAAGTCAATACATAGGTACATGTAGGGTACATGGTACTGGACAGACCCACCGTGAGATTCTTCATGTTAATTAAGTCATAAGAAAGACTCACAGTGATAATGGTGTAATGATCCTTTGACTTGAGATCATTATATTTCTATACGAGGATAATATACTTTGACTACATTAAAAGTTACCTTTGACCGGGTAATGATAAAAGTGGACATCGGGTATATTGTGAATCGTATGAGAAATATGAATGATAGATAAAGGATTTAACCCTCCTATTATTTGGAGAGATATTATTGGCCTCTTGATTGAGTGAGACTATAAAATGCATGGCCGTGCTCAAATAATGATTTGTTATTAATAGTCTACTCATGGATCAAGTAAACCCGGATTAAATTATGAAGAGGATGACATGAAACATGCCTCGAGTTTAATCTATAATATTTGGTTAAAGGGATTATATTACACGGGAACATTAATCACAAAAGGTTTTATCGAATCACGATTTAATTATTATTTAATTGGGTAGCAATGATGTATTACTAGATGCCGCTCATTGTTTATAATTTTATTCTTATTAGAGAATAAAATTATTGCCAATTAAATGATAGCCTACAGGGTCACACACATAGAACATTTTAAGGAAGAATTAATTTAAATTATGAATTTAAATTAATTAAATGATTAGTTGTATTTTATTATATTAATTAAGTGGGACTTAATTAAGATATAATAAAATACAAATGAGATATGATTTTAATAATTAAGTATGACTTAATTATTATTTATTTAAATAATAGGATTTGATTCTATTATTTAATTAATCAAACTTGGGCTAGGTTTTTAGTTGGGCTTTTACCTTACACTATCATATAAATATATGATGATAGGTAAAGAAGGTAATTAATTTTGTACGACAAAAATAATCCCCAGCCGCTTGAACCAAAACCTAAAAAGAAGATCTCATATTTTCATTGGAGGCTAGTACCTCCCTTCCAATCAAGAATCGTTCTTGGAGTGTTCGTGTGGATACCGTAGAGGAGGCTTCGAAGAGGAGCACTCAACGATCGTGAAAGCTTGGATATCCATTAGACATACAATCGTAAAGCTTCTTTAAGGTAAATCATCAATCTCCGAATTAAATATCATGTTTTTTCATGGATCCTGCGGTAGGGTTTCGATAATTATTGTTTTGTTTTAATTTTCCGCTGCGTTTGATGCTCGAAACCCTTCAATGGTATCAGAGCTACTTGCAAAAACGTTTTAATTCGGTTATATGTTACAGTTTTGATATATATACGAGCATGTTTGATGATTGTCATGTATGATGCGTTGATTTTGATATATATATGTATAAACTGTATGTTAATGATGATTGGGATGATCATATAATCTGTATGTATATTGATATATACATGATTTTTGTTTGTTCATGATATGGGGATTGTATACGATACGATTTCTGTATACGCTGCGCAGATCTGGTGAAATCTGTGTCCAGTATCAGATTTTCGCAAACGATATGTGTTTTCTGACTGGAAATGAGTGTCTGAACAAAACTAATACCATAGGTATTACCGACTCGTCTGTAAGGCGTTTGACGCCGTTTAGTGCATGAAAAACGCGATTTGTTGTTTTCAGAATTTGATTCTGATTTTCTGATTTTTGCGTTATATGATTTCTTTGATTGGATCATCTGAAATATGATATGGTATAACATGATTAGATAATATGACATGTTATTTAATTGTTACTTGAGCATGGTGGATGGTTATGGCCTTGAGACCCATAGGATAGAGGTTTTTGTTTATGGTTTGGTTTCTAAATACGACTTGCATGTCGTCATTCCTTGTAATGATTAAATCTCGAATGTAACTCGAGTTCTCCTTGTAAGTACATTAGTATAGTTGTTTTGTTTATGTAATGTACATGAATACATGAAGACAAGCAAGCAAGGAGGCGATCCAAGGAGGCATTGTAGCAGCAAAGAAGAAGACATGTAATAGTATAGTATTTTAAACCACCCATAGATTGTCCTTGATCCTTTCATTAGCTTGAAAGGATCATATAGGATAAAGGCCATAACCAATCACGTTTACATAATGCACTTACTTTACATATGATGCATGTGTAGAGTAGCAAATGTATGCATGTTTTAATTTGATTAATGATGTATGCATGTATTAGATACGTCACCCATACCATGCTTGCCATGCTAAACAAGATAAAATCTGTAACGATCGAGATTTTAAAATAAACAAACGATCATGAGATTTCTGTGTTTATGAAACACGGAATTAAATACGAATTTTCAATTATTTAGATATGGGGAGATTTTGTCAAAAACGGGTTTTACCTGTAAGGAAGTTGGGTATTAAGTGAGGCCACTTGTGACTCCTCCAACAACCTGGAAATCAAACTATTGATGAATATTGATTTTAAGTATTTAATTCAAGGAAAAATTGGGAATCTCTTTATGATGGGATCATGGTCGTTTTAATACAAAACCCTTTAACAAAATATTAAGTTCTTTTATCGGATGCTTTCCAATGAATGAACACTCATTGAATCCTAGATCGATAAGGGGAATGACTGCCAGTGGCAGGGGACTCCTGTCTATCGTGGTGAGATGTGACGAATATAAGCGGTTATATTCGACCGTTGTATCATTGGGTTTAACTTAACTGAGTCGTCATAATAAGGTGAAAATAAACGGTTATATTCAATTATTATGAACTTAGAAGCATAGAGTTTGGTTCAAAATCTATTAGATAGACAAGAACAATTGTTGTTCACCAAACTATCCAAGAATTATATATGATATAATTGACAACTGCTGTCTACCTAAATAATCATGTTTTAAGGACTACCAGTGGTTGACTTAGGATATGACGAAATATGGATCTTGGCTCACTAGAAAGATTTATGAGATATTCTTTCCGATTTAATAGTAAGGGCTATTAATTTGATAAAAATAGTGGGAGATATATTATGAATATGTCATAATCACTTGAACATAATTAATGTAACAATCTAACTTATCTTATGCATTTTATCATTGTAGAAAACAAATGGCACAAAATACAAACAACACTTTCTCTGTGCGATCAGTCCTTGAGAAGGACAAGCTGACAGGATCGAACTTCCTTGACTGGTCTAGGAATTTGAGAATTGTTCTCATGCAGGAAAAGAAATCTTATGTGATTGATATTCCTCCACCGGCAGCCCCTGCTAACAATGCCACTGCTGCTCAACGAAATGCTTATCAGAAGCATATTGATGATGCAACTGATGTGGCTTGTCTTATGCTTGCTACTATGGATGCTGAGCTCCAGAAGCAGCATTTTGATATGAATGCTTATACTATGTTTGAACATCTTTCAACGATGTTTCAATCACAGGCTCGTGTTGAAAAGTTCAACACAAGCAAAGCACTCTTCTCGTGTAAGCAGGGCAATGGACCAGTCGGACCACATGTTCTAAAGATGATTGGGTATTGTGATCACCTTGCTCGTTTGGGTTTCCCGCTTCAGCGAGAGGCTCAAGTCGATATAATCTTGCAATCTTTGAACAGCGACTATGCTCAGTTCATAATGACTTTCAATATGGTTGAGCAAGATAAGACTCCTATGGAATTGTTGGCCATGCTGAGGACCACTGAAGCAAATATGGTCAAGGCACCTGAGAAGGCTCCCATAATGATGGTGGGCAAGAAAGGTGCTAAGGGAAAGGGGAAATGGAAGGGCAAGAAAAAGGTTACACCGAAAGATCTTGGTCCTTCTAAGCCCTCTTTCAAAAAGGCTAAAAAGCCGAAGGGAGATGTCGCAAAGGCTGACAAAGGTGATTGTCACTATTGTCACAAGCCTGGTCACTGGAAGAGAAACTGTCATGCTTACTTGGAGGATCTGAAGAAATTGAAGGGTGTTCAGATTTCTGGATCAGGTATTTATGTTATAGAAGTCAATCTGTCTATTTCTACATCTTGGGTATTGGATACTGGATGTGCTTCTCACATTTGTATAAATGTGCAGGAACTGCAGAGAAGTAGGACTTTGGCTAAGGGAGAAGTGGACCTACGAGTAGGCAATGGAGCAAGAGTTGCTGCTTTAGCCGTAGGAACTTATTATTTATCTTTGCCCTCTGGGCTTGTTTTAGAACTAAATGACTGTTATTACGTGCCTGCGATTCGCAGAAACATTATTTCTGTTTCTTGTTTGGACAAGAAAGGTTTTTCATTTACAATAAAGAACAACAGTTGCTCTTTTGCTTTGAATGATTTAACCTATGGTGTTGCGCGTTTATTTAATGGTTTATATGTTCTTGATTTAGATAATCCTATCTGTAACATAGAAAACAAACGACTTAAAGTTAATGATTCAAATCAAACATACCTCTGGCATTGTCGTCTAGGCCATATAAATGAGAAACGCATTTCCAAATTACATAAAGATGGATACTTGGATAAGTTTGATTTTGAATCATACGAAAAATGCGAATCTTGTTTGCTTGGTAAGATGACTAAAGCTCCTTTTACTGGTAAGGGTCAAAGGGCCACTGAACGTTTGGAGCTAATACATAGTGATGTATGTGGCCCAATGCGTGTGATGGCTAGAGGAGGCTACTACTACTTCATAACATTTACTGATGACTTCAGTAGATATGGATATGTATATCTTATGAAGAACAAATCCGATTCTTTTAAAAAATTCAAAGAATACAAGGCTGAAGTAGAGAAGCAAATAGGCGGAGGTGCAAGTATTAAAATCTTACGATCCGATCGTGGGGGTGAATACTTAAGCACCGAATTTAAAGAGTATTTAGAGGAGTGTGGTATTGTATCACAACTCACTCCGCCAAGTACTCCTCAATGGAATGGAGTTTCAGAGAGGAGAAATCGTACCCTGTTAGACATGGTACGATCGATGATGAGTCATGCAGATCTTCCAATAAGTTTATGGGGTTATGCTCTAGAAACAGCAGCTTTCACACTTAACCGTGTTCCAACTAAGAAGGTTCAAAAGACTCCATATGAGATATGGGAGGAGAAACGGTCAAGCATGAACTTTATGAAAGTTTGGGGATGCAAGGCGTTTGTAAAACGTCAAGTATCTGACAAGCTTGGACCTAAATCCGAAGAGTGCAATTTTGTGGGATACCCTAAAGAAACAAAGGCGTATTATTTTTATAATCCTTCTGAGCAGAAAGTGTTCATTGCTCGAGATGCTGTTTTCATAGAAAGAGATTTTGTTTCCAAAAGAAACAGTGGGAGGACTATAGATCTCGATGAAGATCGAGAACCACAAAATAGCATTGAACCTGAGGTGGAACAAGAGCAGAATAACGATAATGCTCAAGAAACACAGGTTGTTCGTAGATCAAGTAGGATTCGCCATGAGCCAGAGAGATATTATGGATTTCTCCTGACTCAAGGTGGTGATGTGATGCTTGTAGACAATGATGAGCCTCTCACCTACAAGGATGCTATTAATAGTCCAGATTCTGAGAGATGGCTGGAAGCCATGAAATCTGAGATGGATTCCATGTATGAAAACAAAGTAGGGACTTTGGTTGCACCACCTGATGGGATTAAACCCATAGAGTGCAAGTGGGTTTTCAAGAAGAAAACTGACATGGATGGAAATTTACAGACCTACAAAGCAAGACTGGTGGCGAAAGGTTTCAAGCAAATTCATGGTATTGACTATGATGAAACTTTCTCACCGGTAGCTATGGTCAAGTCCATCAGGATTTTGCTTGCGATAGCGGCTTATTATGACTATGAAATCTGGCAAATGGATGTCAAGACTGCTTTCTTAAATGGAAGCTTAGAAGAGGATGTGTACATGACACAACCTGAGGGTTTTGTCGATCCAAAGTTTGCTAGAATGGTTTGTAAGTTGCTACGATCTATTTATGGATTAAAGCAGGCCTCAAGGAGGTGGAACATCCGTTTTGATGAAACAGTCAAAGAGTTTGGCTTCAAACAAAATGAGGATGAGCCGTGTGTTTACAAGAAGGTTAGTGGGAGCCATGTGGCATTCCTAGTATTATATGTGGATGACATATTACTAATAGGGAATGACATTCCTTCTCTACAAGCTGTGAAGACTTGGTTTGGAAAAAGTTTCTCGATGAAAGACTTAGGCGATGCTACCTATATCTTAGGGATCAGGATCTATAGGGATAGATCTAAAAGATTAATCGGCCTAAGTCAGAGTACATACATTGACAAAGTATTGCATCGTTTTGGAATGCAAGAGGCAAAGAGGGGCTTTGTCCCGGTGTCTCATGGGATAGTGATCTCAAAGGAAAACTGTCCTAAATCATCAGATGATAAGGACCGTATGAGTAAAGTACCATATGCTTCGGCAATTGGTTCTATAATGTATGCAATGATATGTACTCGTCCTGATGTCTCGTATGCTTTAAGCATGACGAGCAGGTACCAGTCTAATCCAGGTGAGGGTCACTGGACAGCTGTCAAGAATATTCTTAAGTACCTTAAACGGACTAAAGATTCGTTCTTGATATACGGAGGAGATGAGAAGCTGGTCGTAAAAGGTTACATTGATGCTAGTTTCCAGACAGATAGGGAGGATTCTGTGTCCCAGTCTGGATTCGTGTTTTGTCTAAATGGAGGTGCTATAAGCTGGAAAAGTTCGAAGCAAGAGACAGTAGCTGATTCTACAATGGAAGCTGAGTATATTGCCGCTAGTGAAGCAGCCAAAGAGGCTGTTTGGATTCGTAAATTTATTACCGGACTTGGTGTGGTTCCGTCGATCGCAGATCCAGTTGATCTGTATTGCGATAACAATGGAGCCATTGCGCAGGCTAAGGAACCAAGATCCCATTCCAAGGCAAAGCATATACTTAGAAGATATCATCTTCTTCGAGAGATAAACGAGAGAGGAGATATACATATATGTAAAGTGCATACCACTGAAAATGTTGCGGACCCACTGACCAAGGCTTTATCGCAGCAGAAGCACGACGGTCACACTAGTTCCATGGGTATTAGATACATGGGTGATTGGCTCTAGTGCAAGTGGGAGATTGTTAGTGTAGGTGCCCTAGAGGCAATACATTGTTTCTTAAATAAACCTTATGTCATTTGATTATTAAATAAATGTATTTATTATGACTCGAATTACTGCGATATTTGTTAGCATAATAAATGTCCTTAGAATAATGATACAGATTATATAGTTTAAGTTTACAACTTGAATTTGAGATTATATAATATCATATTCTTAAAGGTCCCTAGTCGAGTATTATTATACAGGACAATAATAATACATAAATAGACTAGTATGTTTTTGACTGATAACCACATCTCATTGGTTATAAGTATGGAGATACTAAAGTCAATACATAGGTACATGTAGGGTACATGGTACTGGACAGACCCACCGTGAGATTCTTCATGTTAATTAAGTCATAAGAAAGACTCACAGTGATAATGGTGTAATGATCCTTTGACTTGAGATCATTATATTTCTATACGAGGATAATATACTTTGACTACATTAAAAGTTACCTTTGACCGGGTAATGATAAAAGTGGACATCGGGTATATTGTGAATCGTATGAGAAATATGAATGATAGATAAAGGATTTAACCCTCCTATTATTTGGAGAGATATTATTGGCCTCTTGATTGAGTGAGACTATAAAATGCATGGCCGTGCTCAAATAATGATTTGTTATTAATAGTCTACTCATGGATCAAGTAAACCCGGATTAAATTATGAAGAGGATGACATGAAACATGCCTCGAGTTTAATCTATAATATTTGGTTAAAGGGATTATATTACACGGGAACATTAATCACAAAAGGTTTTATCGAATCACGATTTAATTATTATTTAATTGGGTAGCAATGATGTATTACTAGATGCCGCTCATTGTTTATAATTTTATTCTTATTAGAGAATAAAATTATTGCCAATTAAATGATAGCCTACAGGGTCACACACATAGAACATTTTAAGGAAGAATTAATTTAAATTATGAATTTAAATTAATTAAATGATTAGTTGTATTTTATTATATTAATTAAGTGGGACTTAATTAAGATATAATAAAATACAAATGAGATATGATTTTAATAATTAAGTATGACTTAATTATTATTTATTTAAATAATAGGATTTGATTCTATTATTTAATTAATCAAACTTGGGCTAGGTTTTTAGTTGGGCTTTTACCTTACACTATCATATAAATATATGATGATAGGTAAAGAAGGTAATTAATTTTGTACGACAAAAATAATCCCCAGCCGCTTGAACCAAAACCTAAAAAGAAGATCTCATATTTTCATTGGAGGCTAGTACCTCCCTTCCAATCAAGAATCGTTCTTGGAGTGTTCGTGTGGATACCGTAGAGGAGGCTTCGAAGAGGAGCACTCAACGATCGTGAAAGCTTGGATATCCATTAGACATACAATCGTAAAGCTTCTTTAAGGTAAATCATCAATCTCCGAATTAAATATCATGTTTTTTCATGGATCCTGCGGTAGGGTTTCGATAATTATTGTTTTGTTTTAATTTTCCGCTGCGTTTGATGCTCGAAACCCTTCAAACTCTCCATTGACCTGGACCACAACTAGCCTTGAATCTCCACAAACTTTAAGATTTTTGACCCTTAGTGCTCCTGCCAAACCAAGACAAGCTATCAAAGCTTCATACTCTGCCTCATTATTGGTTGTGGGGAAGTCCAATTTCAGGGCGTATTCGATCATGAATCCGTCAGGACTTTGTAGGACAAGACCTACACCACTTGTTTTTGTTTTTGATGCCCCATCAAAATAGAGCATCCAGAATTCCTTTTCTTCAATTATAGGTTCCTTGTCTCCCTTATTACCTTCTTGAGGTATCTCCTGCCCCCCGACTTATTGGTTGTCAATGGTGCATTCAACCACGAAGTCAGCAAGTGCCTGAGCTTTGATGGCCATCCTTGGCTTGTACTTAATATCAAATTCTCTCAACTCAATCGCCCACTTGATGAGCCTACCACTGGCTTTAGGGCTGTGTAAAATATTCCTTAGTGGTTGTCATGTAAGGACTTCGATCTCGTGTGCCTAAAAATAGGGCCGTAGTTTCCTAGAGGCAGTTACCAATGCTAAAGCAAACTTCTCAATAGTGGAGTAGTTCAACTCTGCTCCGTGTAAAACTTTGTTCACATAGTATACGGGTTTCTGAACCTTGTTTTCCTCATTTACCAGCACCGCACTCACAGCTTGACCTCAAATCGCCAAGTAAAGATAGAGGATTTCTCCCATACTTGGCTTGGCCAACAGCGGGGCTTCAGCCATATACTTCTTCACCTGCTCAAAGGCCTCTTGGCTTTCCTCTGTCCACTCAAAGTTTTTTTACCTTCTTCAAGGGTTTAAAGAACGACAAACACTTGTCCCCGGATTTGGAGATGAATCTCCCCAATGCAGCAATCCTTCCGATCAGCTTCTATACATCCCTTATGGAACATGTTGGTTCCATATCCAGGATAGCTTTGATTTTGTCGGGGTTAGCCTTGATTCCCCGTTTCGAGACCATGAGACCCAAAAACTTTCCTGACCCAACACCAAAAGCACACTTGGCCGGGTTCAACATCATCTTATGGTGCCCCAGCACTTCAAATGCCTCGCGTAGGTGCTCAATATGATATGCCTTGTGTAGGATTTTCACCAGCATATCATCCACATAAACCTCCATAGTCTTTCAAATGAGATGAGCGAAAATCTTGTTCACCAACCTCTGATAGGTAGCTCCTGCATTTTTCAGCCCGAAGGCCATGACTAGATAACAATACACACCAAAATCAGTGATGAAGGATACCTTAGGAAAGTCATCCTTATGCATCTTGATTTGGTTGTAGCCGCTGAAGCCATCCATGAAGCTTAACATCTCGTGCCCAACTGTGGCATCTATCAGTGTATCAATCCTTGGAAAGGGAAAACAGTTCTTTGGGCATGCATCATTCAGATCAGTGAAGTTTATACACATCCTCCACTTTCCATTGGCCTTTTTGACCATTACGGGATTGGCCAGCCATTCCGGGAACTGTATTTCCTCGATGAACCCTGCCTCTAGTAGTTTGTCAACCTTTTGTTTTATGGCTTCTTGTCTCTTGGGTGCAAAATTCCTCTTCTTTTGTTTCACCGTCTTCCGGTTTGGATCCGCATTCAAGTTGTGTGTTATCAATTGGGGATCTATCCCTGGCATATCAATTGATGTCCATGCAAAGACATCATTATTGTCTTGCAAGAAGGCAATCAACCTGCTTTTCAAGGGGTCTTTCAAAGATGCCCCGATGTGAGTAACCTTCTCAGAATCTCCCAACTCCAAAGGTATGGGAACCAAGTCCTCTGCTGGTTTTCCTCTACGTTCTTCATCCTCACGAACATCTATATGCTCGATTGGGAGGACCTGCCCCCCAGTTCCATCCGGCCTCAGTGCGGCTACATAACAACTCCTTGCCATCTTTTAATCTCCTTTCTCTTCTCCCAACACCATTTCTGGTTGGGAACTTAATCTTTAAATGATAGGTAGAGGTAACCGCCTTAAAAGCATGAAGTCCCGTCCTCCCCAGGATAGCATTGTAGGTGGATGTGGCTTTGATAACCAAGAAATTTAACATCTGAGTAGCCTCCCGTGGCTCCTGCCCTATAGTCATGGGTAGCTGAATTGTCCCCTCAACTTTTGACTATACTCCGTTGGACCCGTATATGGGCATGTTTGATGGTGTCAACTGAGACTCAGTATATACCATCTTCAAGAAGGCATCATGGAACAGAATGTCCACTGAGGCTCCATTGTCAATCAAGACTCTCTTCACTTGGGAGTTGCCTATCACAGTTGAGATAACCAGTGGGTCATCATGGGGAAACTTCACCCCTTCAAGGTCCGAATCATCGAATCCAATTGACACTTCCGTCTTTCCACGCTTCGGTGCTTCCCCTACGATGTGCATCACCTCTCGTGCATACGCCTTTCTGGAATTTCTACTTGTCCCGGACGCTGTTGGGCCACAAAAATTCATATTTATCACTGGCCCCCGGGGCTGTGGATTGCGATTATGATCATCATCTTTCCTATCATAATCTCGTCTTGGGTTTCCATGATTCCCATCTTTACAGAACTTATTCAACCTTCCCCTTCGAATCAGGAACTCAATCTCATCTTTCAATTGTCTACAGTCGTCGGTGTCATGTCCAACATCTTTGTGGAATCGGCAATACTGATTCTTGTTTCTTTTCTCAGGATCAGTCCTTAGTGGCTTAGGCTATCTCACGTCCCTGTCCTTTTCTATCTCAAGAAAGATTTGGCTTCTTGGGGCGTTCAACCTTGCGTATTCCGTAAACCTTTGCCCTGGACTCCCCTTTTTAGGAGCTGAATCAGAATCTCTACCCGTGCGCGGGTATTTATCTCTCCCATCATATTCTTCCTCCGGCTTCCGCTTCTGGGAATTATCACTATTCATGGTGTTTCCCATTCCTGAATCTTTCTTTAGACTATCCTCAGCTTTAATATACTTATCAGCCCTACGCTGAAGCTCAGCCATGTTCTCAGGGGGATGTTTTGCCAGTGACCTCTTAAAGAAGAGGTCAGTGGTTCCATGCTCCAGGGCTATCATGGCCACCTTATTCTCCAAGTCAGTGATATTTAATGTCTCTTTGGTGAATCGCTTGAGGTAATCTCTCAGATTTTCATTCTTTCCTTGCATCACATACATAAGAGATGTAAAACTTTTCTCATTAACTCTCCCACTAATGAATTGGCTGACAAAAACGGTACTCAGCTCCTTAAAAGATCCAATCAAATTCGGGGGTAGACGGCTATACCAACGTTGTGCCATGCACGACAGGGTTTAAGAGAATGCCCTACACTTGAGAGCGTCACTAGCCGGTTGCAACAACAGTGCGTTTGAGAATGTCCTGACGTGATTGGCAGGATCACCAGTTCCATCATAAGCCTTAATAGTTGGCATCTTGAACTTCCTAGAAACATGAGCATTCATCACTTCCTCAGTGAACGGGGGTGTGGGATCGTCAGGATCTCCCAGCGGCATCAAATCCTTGGGGTCACTCATGGGAGTTTCCACCCTTGTTGATTTTCCAATTGGGATATCTACCGTTCTTTGTCTCCTTGAAGACCTCTCCAAATCGATTAGGGGAATCTCCCTTGAAACTGGAGGGGGTCGATTCTGATTTTGTCTGGCTTGCTCCCTTGCCATGTCATCCTTCAGCCTTAGGATCTCGGCCTCGTGTGCCTTAATTCTCTCAGCAACTGTTTGAGGGGGTCCATCATGGATTCTTGGGCGAGTTTGTCCTACAGGCTTCTTACTCGGACGTCGCCTCCTTGGGGCTTTATCCCTATCTTCCTCCGAGGATGAATCATCAGAATACGGACCTGAGTAGTCGTGGTGTTGCTGGTCTTGATTGGGTCCTAAACCCCTGATGTAAGGTGGATTATACGGCTCGCGTATCTGGAGGGCATGACCGTTTGGTCCAGCCTGATACGAGGGATAGTTGGACAACCCATACATCGTGTTCGTGCTTGCTTGAATCACAGTAGTAGAGATCTGAGCGATGGGAGGAACGGATTGGCCTCCCAAAGGGGAGACTACCACCTGCAGAGGATTCGTCCCTTGAGTAGAGGGATTCGTCACCAAGGGTAATAACCCATGAGTTTGCGTTTCAGTTCCTTGAGGTTGAGTGGGTACCTGTTCCCCAATCGGGGGTGCGGTGGTGCTGGTAGTGGTTTCAGAAAGTGTTGGTGTTCTTCGGGTGGTAACCATTGTTTCACAGACGGCGCCAAATATTGTGGAACGAAAAGTAGGGTGTATTTATTGCGTATTGAATGCTAGGGTTAGGGAGAGCTTCGAGCTTTAATGGCTGATCAAGTATTTCGTGACTTAACTCAGGTCCTCACAAGATGCCTACGTATCTTGAAAATATCAAGAATCAAGCCAAAAAAACGTAGTTCTGGTTGTGAAGGATCAGGTCCTCATATAGGTGTTGAGAACCTTAGAATAAGAGTTGAATTAGGAGAGTTGGTGGGCAAGTCATAGCCTTGCCCAATTCTAGATCCTTCCAGGAAGGAGGTGGATAAGCATTGACATTGTATGTCTTGGAGGCTACTCCAAAAGTGATTTAATTCCATATTGGACTCGATATTGGAGTCTCATATTTGGCTGATTTATTAATTACGAATTTATTATCATTATTAAGATTTTTGGGCCTCGTAATTGGGCTTTGACCTTGGACCAACTTAGGTTCATTTAATGTAACGTTAAATACATTTTTAGGGTTTACTTTTAGCCCATATCAATATTAAATTTATAATATTTCATATTTTTATAGCTTAATTTGATATTGGTAAACCTTCTAAAAATATAATTGAAAATTATGTAATATTTGTTTTACAAAATTTTAACTACCGTTCAACACATTTATACTATACAAATAAGAATACATATTTATTTTTATACCCTAATTTAGTATTGGTGAATTCAAAAAATATTGAAGAATTAAATTATGTGTATCAAATAAAATTTTAATTATTATTTAATAAATGATGTTAAACTCAAATTATATGTATTTTCGACAAAAAAATTATTAATTTATAAATTATAAAAATTTATATTTATTTTGCTCCTAAACAATATATATAATATGGATGTTTAAAAAAGAAATAGCTCATATAATGAAATATATGTTACGAACAAATTTAACAATAAAATAATTATCAATCTGGTCGACAATTGTTTTTTTAAACAAAAAATTTAATTCATTAATAAAAAGCTTGAGTCGAGATATTTGTTGAATTGTTCTACATTCATCCAATAAGTGTACTTGTCATGTATGGACAATGACAGGCGATAGGGTACCTAAAATTACCAAAAAAAATTTATAAAAAGAGAATTAGTTTCAAAAAAATAATATAACTACTCTTTTATTTAATACTACATGGAGTAACAATATAAATTTAACCAAAAAAGCCCTTTTCGTTAGATTTCGAATTTATAAAACAAAAACGTGAAGATATAATATAACAAATGAAAAGTAAATGTATATTTGAATTTTAAACTCTAAACTCCAACACACATAAAACACAACCCATAAAAAGCAAACAATATTATTATTAGGTAATAACATATGAATGTCATATACATTTATAGAAAGCATTCAAAAATCTCATTATTACAAATTAAACATTAACAAAAATTAGTTAACAAATTTGCATGTAATAAATATATATAAAATTAACCTTGATCTTTGTCATTGTTCCATTCATTTTATCACCAATCCGATTTTTAATTTTTATTCAATCATATTAAACAAACTAATAATTATCAAAAAATTATATTAATTTTCAAATACATTAATATATTTAACACTTAATTTATCAATAATACTGTAAGTGAACAATAATTTTGGAACAAGATAAAATAGAAAATATGGTGACGAGTATCACAATAAGGTATGCTAAGTAAAATAAAAAAAATGCCAAAAATAAGGTAAGCTATGACATGCCAAAAATAAAAGTAAACGTGGTCTGAATCTCATATATTTAATTGGAAAATGTGTTAGTAAATTCTGAAAATACAGTGTATATATATTATTAATATAGATTCTTTTATTAAAAATAAGTAAATTATATAATTAAATAAGCAAATCAAAATATCAGATAAATATTCTAGAAGATTTATAGTTTATATTCAAATTAAGGTCTTTCACCATGGCTCACGCTTTCTGAAATTGTTAAATTTTTATTTTATTGACTTTATTATATTAAAAGTATGTTCTTATTGAAACGAATATAAAAATTTGAATTTGAATATATTTTTAAACTACTTATTTTGATGTGTTGTTAATTTTTTTGTGATTAACTTAGAGGGGTGACTAAAAATAAAATTAATGGGAATACATAAACCCATTACCCACGTTATGATAAACAGTACCTATAAAATGGAAGTTGCTTATGTGGTTCAGTCTTGTTAATTACTTCAATACTTTAGTAGCTTGATCATCATGTAGACCATCTTTTTTTTTATCACTTATGTTGCTGCTATGTAGTCTATCTGTAACTAACATCTTTTTTTTTATCACTTATGTTGTGACTATGTAGTCTATCTGTAACTAAACATCTCTCTGCTTGTAATCTATATTTATAAATGCAAACTTCTTCTTCTTGTATTGTGTTTTGTTTTCAATATTTAAAATTATGTAGCTGGAGGAGAAGAGAAAGGCTGGAGGTGCAATCGTAATACTACAGCATTACTGAAAATAAGTACAATATCATAATAGAATTTTTTGTTTCAATCTAAATTGG
Source organism: Saposhnikovia divaricata (assembly GCA_036435485.1). Lineage (NCBI taxonomy): Eukaryota > Viridiplantae > Streptophyta > Magnoliopsida > Apiales > Apiaceae > Saposhnikovia > Saposhnikovia divaricata. The sequence continues at coordinate 47,745,455 of CM071595.1, read as the reverse complement.
GTCGCTCCAAATGCCGTGTAATGACAAAAAGGGGCATTAAAGAAATAAAGAAGATTAAAAAAATGAAGGATAATACTGTTTACCAAAAACACAGGTCTCCGCAAGAAGCTCACTTATTCACTTTTATCTTCAAATAATGTATGATTACAAATTATAACAATCACATTTTCCATTACCTATTCTCTCTCAAAAAGCCAACTAAACTGAAAAAGGGAAAAGTTAGTGCTTTTATATTTTAATGTGTAGCTCAAGTGAAAGTGCTAAATATGAGATCATATATGAAGTGAAATGGAACGCGAGTAAAGAAGATATTTAGAGCATAAATAAGAGCAATGTTGCCTGACCCAGAGGGCAAGGCTTGTGCCGTGGGTCTGACTTATTCACTTTTATCTTCAAATAATGTATGATTACAAATTATAACAATCACATTTTCCATTACCTATTCTCTCTCAAAAAGCCAACTAAACTGAAAAAGGGAAAAGTTAGTGCTTTTATATTTTAATGTGTAGCTCAAGTGAAAGTGCTAAATATGAGATCATATATGAAGTGAAATGGAACGCGAGTAAAGAAGATATTTAGAGCATAAATAAGAGCAATGTTGCCTGACCCAGAGGGCAAGGCTTGTGCCGTGGGTCTGAGCTTTTAAGTATGCTATTCCATAGTCCCTTCGGAGACATCCGATAAAAAGTATGCTATTCCTTAAGACCTTCTGGTACGTAGCATGTCTACCCCATGAACCTTAAGTTGAATAAATCCATAAAGAATATAAACTTGCTTGAAAACAAAATAATGTCTATAATGCTAGATGTATCAAATTGAGTCCCAAGATTATTTACAAATAACATGGTGCAAGTAACGTGACATCATGATTGGTTGTAACTGATTGTCTACATATTTTTATTTAAATTTAAATATAAAGTGGTTCATTACATTTAATTAAAATACATAACCAATTAAAATGTCACATGACATGTGGGATTCCGCCATTTAAATAAATTATTTGATCGATTTCTAGTATGCCCTTCATCTTTGCTACCTCTTGTATCGGTATTGTGCCAATGTTATTAACTGGTAATCTTTCCAACTACCTTTGTTATTATGACATGTAAATTCGAAAATTGAAAGGCCAAGCAAATATTTTAAAGGTACCTTTCTGGTGTCCTGTATATTATTATAACATCGGGTAATTCATTAAAACTTTAATTCTTAAATGCCAAACAAATATTATCCTGTCTAATTTTTAATATTGTGAAATCAATAAAAACTTAACTTTTAAGGCTAAATTAAAAACCGGAACCAAACATATATGACCCGTCCCTACTTCAAGGGGTTGAGATGTTAATTTGGTGAAAAACCCAGCTTTCAAATTTGAAAAGTGCAAACATGCGTCAAAATCCAGCAGTGTAAAGATTTGAGCGGCTTGAACTTGAAGGTGAAAAATGACAGAGATAGATTTGGGTAATGACAAAAAGGAGCATCAAAGAAATAAAGAAAGATAAAAATAAATAAAGGATAATAGTAGAGATTTAGATTTGGGTCGATGCAATTGGGTTACTCCAAATATTTTGTAATGACAAAAAATAGTATATGTTTAGATTTGGTTCGAACCAATCTAAATTGGGTCGCTCCAAATGCTGTGTAATGGTAAAAAGGGGCATCAAAGAAATAAAGAAGATTAAGAAAATGAAGGATAATAGTATCGCTGACGGAATTCGAACATTGAAATTTTAGTAAATAAATTTAATCATGTAATATATTTAATCATTAGATCTAACAGTTCTAATTTTTAACTAAAAATCTAACGGATATTATTCGTTGTATACGAATTTTATTATATTTTGTTAGTGGTTAGAAGATATGATGTCATATTTTTGGGTATGTATTTAGTAAATAAATTTAATCATGTAATATATTTAATTATTAGATCTAATGGTTCTAATTTTTAACTAAAAATTTAACGGATATTATTCGTTGTATACAAATTTTTATTATATTTTGTTAGTGGTTAGAAGGTATGATGTCATATTTTTGGGCATGTATTAATTATTACAATATTATGTTTTAAATTAAAAGTCAAAGTATTTTAATTAGAGAGAAAAAAATTACTGATTGAAATATATTATATTTTAGGTATTTATAAAAATTCGAACCTTGAAATTTTAGTAAATAAATTTAATCATGTAATATATTAATCATTAGATCTAACAGTTCTAAATTTTAATTAAAAATCTAACGGATATTATTCGTTGTATACAAATTTTTATTATATTTTGTTAGTGGTTAGAATATATGATGTCATATTTTTTGGTATGTATTTTGTAAATAAATTTAATCATGTAATATATTTAATCATTAGATATAACAGTTCTAATTTTTAACTAAAAATCTAAAGGATATTATTCGTTGTATATGAATTTTTATTATATTTTGTTAGTGGTTAGAAGATATGATGTCATATTTTTGTGTATGTATTAATTATTGCAATATTATGTTTTAAATTAAAAGTCAACGTGTTTTAATTAGAGAAAAAAAAATTATTGATTGGAAGATATGATATTTTAGGTATTTATAAAAATTCAAACCTTGAAATTTTAGTAAATAAATTTAATCATGTAATATATTTAATCATTAGATCTAAAAGTTCTAATTTTTAACTAAAAATCTAACGGATACTATTCGTTGTATACGAATTTTTATTATATTTTGTTAGTGATTAGAAGATATGAAGTCATATTTTTGGGTATGTATTTAGTAAATAAATTTAATCATGTAATAAATTTAATCATTAGATCTAACAGTTCTAGTTTTTAACTAAAAATCTAACTGATATTATTCGTTGTATACGAATTTTTATTATATTTTGTTAGTGGTTAGAAGATATGATGTCATATTTTGGGTATGTATTAATTATTGCAATATTATGTTTTAAATTAAAAGTCAACGTGTTTTAATTAGAGAGAAAAAAAAATTATTGATTGGAAGATATGGTATTTTATGTATTTATAAAAGGTAATATCATCAATTATAACTAAACATCTTTTAATTGAAAAGGCCAATCGGCTAATTGTCATTAATTATATTACTAATAGAAAAATGAAGGATAATAGTAGAGGTTTAGATTTGGGTCGCTCAAAATGCTGATTAGAGAGAAAAAAATTATTGATTGGAATATATGATATTTTAGGTATTTATAATAGGTAATATCATATCAATTATAAGTAAACATCTTTTAATTGAAAAAGACACTCGGCTGATTATCATTAATTATATTATTAATAAAAAAATGAAGGATAATAGTAGAGCTTTAGATTTGGGTCGATCCAATTGGGTCACTCCAAATGCTGTGTAATGATAAAAAAATAGTATAGATTTAAATTTGGGTCGATCCAATCTAAATTGGGTCGCTCCAAATGTTGTGTAATGACAAAAAGGGACATCAAAGAAATAAAGAAGATTAGAAAAATGAATGATAAAAGCAGTAATTTTCCTGTGTAATAACAAAAAAGGGCATCAAAGAAATAAAGAAGATTAAAAAAATGAAGGATAAAAGCAGTAATTTTCGAAATACAATACTAGCAGACATTAGGAATATATTGATATTGATATTGATATTGATTAGAGATTTTTGGGTTCTTTGACATTTTCCTACGAGTATGCAGAGGTACCAAATTGGGTAACAAAATTTGTTGACATTTTGAGACATTTTAATTGGAAGATCCTAACGGTTCATTACAATCATAACCAATCAAAATAATTTGTAACAATTTTTGGTACCCAATTTGGTACCTCTAGCATTTTTGGGTAACAAAATTTGTTATCAAATTATATGGCACTAATTATTTGGCATTTTGGGATGTTTTAATTGGATGATCCTAACGGTTCATTATAATTATAACCAATCAAAACAATTTATAACAATTTTTGGTATCCAATTTGGTACCTCTAGCATTTTTCTTTTTCCACCAATTACGCAGTGCATATGCATGCACATGACCATTTAGGCTTTAACGCTTCCCATCCTGGAGTGGAGAACTCACTTCACGGCTTCATTTGTGTTGTAAAATGTCAACCTTGAATCTCTTACCTGCCGTCCTCTTCAGAAAATGTTATTTCATTCTTGGACAGTGTTTCTGGTTTAGTGGAGGAAGAAGAAGTGCCATGAAAATGTTTTCTTGTAACGAAAGCTGGTTGCTTTGGATTTGGAAGGGTCTCAGTTTCACCGCTCAGCATAAAAACTACCTTAGACATGTCGGGACGATCATTGGGGTTTTCTTGTACACACAGAAGCCCTACAGTGATGCACTTTAATACTTCACTGTCATTGCATGATCCAACTAGTGTTTCATCTAGCAAAGTCAATGGCTTTTCTTCTTTCCATAAGTTCCACGCCTGAGGCATAACTTCGTGATCAGCAAACATGCAAAGTAGTGCTAAACCGATTGGATAAATTTGAAGTCAAACTTACATAACCAAGAAGACTCAGGCCAAGTTGGGATTTAAAGAATACGGTGTTTTTTCTGCCACTGATTATCTCAAGCACAACTACTCCAAAGCTAAAGGCATCAGACTTAACTGAGAACTGGCCTTCTACCGCGTATTCTGGAGCCATATAACCGCTGCACTATGCAAAAAAATTAAAAAAAATTGTGCCACCAAAGCATAGTCCTTCAGCTTACACTATGTTAGTGTGATGAATGTACTTACTAGGTTCCCATAACTCTGGTGGTGTTAGATTCTGTATCTCTTCGCCCAACAATTCTTGCCAAGCCAAAGTCAGAAATCTTAGGATTCATCTCATCATCTAGTAAAATGTTACTTGCTTTCATATCTCTATGAATTATTCTCAATCTAGAATCTTGATGAAGATAGAGAAGCCCTCGAGCTACTCCTATGATGATGTCAAATCGTGTTGCCCAGTTCAACAGAGTACTTAGATTTTCATCTAGCAAGGTTTTCACCATTCCAAATTTCAGTATATTAATTTCACTCGCAGAAAAAATTATCATGCATATCAAGTTCAGGATTGGATGGCTAACCAAATATGAAAGCATCTAAACTTTTGTTTGGCATGTACTCGTAGAGTAAAATCTTTTCTTTTCCCTTGATACAGTATCCCAAAAGTCTAACAAGATTTCGATGTTGAAGTTTAGCAATTAACACCACCTCATTCTTGAACTCCTTCAAACCTTGTCCCGAGTTGCTTGACAAACGCTTCACAGCAATCTCTTCTCCACCAGGAAACTTCCCCTGATAACATTCTCAAACACTTGTTAAAATTTGGATGGATTACTAAACATTCCAGATTACTGCTAAAAATGCTAAAAAAAAATTTTTGACGGATGCTAAATGCTAATTTAGTGTTGTAATTAATGAGCCACCTTGTAAACAGGGCCAAATCCCCCTTGTCCAAGCTTATATGCCTCTGCAAAGTTGTCTGTTGCATCCACTATGCTCTCAAATTCAAAGTAAGGTACATCGATGTCTTTCTTGTCATCTTCTCCAAATTGATTATCTTGATCCGTCAAATCTTCATTATCAAATAACTGAGGGGCTTGATTTCCTTTAATATTTTGATCTGGAATTCAAAACAAAGATTTACACCTTTTAAATATGACATTCAATCAATCAAAATCTTGATAATATGATAGATATATTAAACTTAACACATCTGATAATACCGTCACCTTTTCTTTTGGCCACAACCCTTCTATAAGAAATGCAGGTAATGCTGCAAAGTAGTGCAACTGCAAAAATTACTGACGTTGATATGATAATTCCTCTTAAAGTTGAAGGTTTCATGTTCCCTCTTTGATCACCTGCTGCTGGCGGGAAACTACTGTTTATCATTTGATTCCCATCTGATGTCGGAGAACCCGATCCTAGGTCTGAACCAGAGGAATTGAAATTAAATATGCTAATGAAATCATAGAAAAGAAGGAGCGATCATGTCATAATCCTCTAGCTCATAGCTTACACAAGTTTTCCTACTCCTGCCAAGTGTGTAAATACGCCAGTTAAAGAAGATTGAAGAAAGATGTAATTGTTATTCAATGTACTGATGGTGTCGTATTACATTACAATCTTCTCTATATATATTACACACAAGAACTAGCTAGTGGACTTAAAAGAAAGCCATAAAACAAGCCACTAAACTTCCACTAATACTAACTACTTGCACTAATGATTACTAGACAATCTGAAATGGGGAACAACAAGTAGACAAGAGAAGCCGTTATGCTTCTTAGAGGAAGGAGCCGTTATGCTTCTTCTACACCCTTTTTCAAGTTGGAGGGAAGTAGATCATGCACTCCAAGCTTGTCACGCAAACCTTGGAAGGTGGCTTTGGCTAACGGTTTTGTAAGTACATCGGCTACTTGTTGAGAAGACCGAACGAATCTCGTAACCAAACTCCCAAGAGCAACTTTCTCTCTCACAAAATGATAATCGATAGCAATATGTTTAGACCTAGGGTGAAAAACTGGATTCACAGTCATGTATAGGGCACTGAGATTGTCACTAAATAGCTGGGGTGGTTTATGTAACCTTACTCCAATGTCTCGAAGAATGTATGTGATCCAAGTAAGTTCTGCTGCAGCTATGGCTAATGCTCTATACTCTGCTTCAGAGCTCGATCTTGAAACTGTTGGCTGTCTCTTCGAAGACCAAGAAATGCAATTGTCTCCAAGATAAATGCAATAACCAGACGTGCTTCTTCTAGTGATTGAACATCCTGCCCAATCCGCGTCACAAAAACCATAGAGATTAAGTGTGCTTTGTCGAGTGAACTGCAGTTCGAAGGTTACAGTTCCTTTAACGTATCGAATGATTCTCTTGATTGCCTTGAAATCACCAACAGTTGGACTCTGCACCTTTTGGCATATTTTGTGTACTGCGTGAGCAATATCTGGTCGTGTGTGGGTTAGATAGAGAAGTGCTCCAGCTAGACTTCTATAAGTCGTGGTTTCAAATGCTTCATTATCTCTGTCTGTTGGTTGAACTTTCATTGCCATAGGAGTGTTAAAATGAGAACTTGTTTCCAAACCAGCTCTCGTAATTAACTGTTTGGCGTATTTGGTTTGAGAAATATTTAACCCAGCAGGAGTATGTTGGATTTCCAATCCCAGAAAATAGTGCAAGCATCCCAGATCCTTGATGGCAAATTCTCTTCCCAAGTCATCAATAAGCTGCTGAATGAATTGTTCATTGTTTCCTGTGACAACAATGTCATCAACGTAAACAAGCATAATGATGATCATTGATTTCCTGCGAAAGACAAATAATGAAGAATCTGCAGCACTACAAATAAATCCAAAATCAATAAGAAATTTTGATAACTTGTCAAACCAAGTCCTCGAGGCTTGTCTTAGGCCATAAATTGATTTATGAAGTCTGCACACAAAGTCAGGAAATTGTGTGTCTGTGAAACCTGGAGGTTGCTCCATGTAAACCGTTTCAGTTAATTCTCCATGAAGGAAAGCATTCTTCACATCCAGTTGTCTCAGTTTCCACTTGGATGTTAATGCCACAGCAAGGACAATTCGAATTGTAGTGATTCTTATTACTGGGCTAAAAGTCTCATTAAAATCCACTCCTGATATTTGAGTGTATCCTTGTGCGACCAATCGTGCCTTATAACGATCCAAGGTACCATCATTTTTCAGTTTCGTCTTGAACACCCATCTGGATCCTATGACATTGGCGTCATCAGGTCTTCGTACAAGAGTCCAAGTTTTATTGTCGAGTAGTGCAGAAAATTCTTCACCCATTGCCTTGTACCAATGTGGGATTGTGATAGCTTTCTTCCATGTAGTAGGTTCACCAGTACACGTGAATGTTTCATGAGTTCGACCTGCTTTTCTGTCTTTTATTTTCTGAACTTCTATGGCTAATTCAATGTCAAGTTCAGGTCTTTGAGCCAATTGACGTCGTGTGATCATCTTATGGTGGTGTTCATTCGTCACTTGAGCACTAGTGGAAGCTGGTTGCTAACCAAAGTTGTGAGAACCTTCTTGGCTGTGCATGTGATCAGCCCTGTTTGTCTCTTTTGGAGAGTCTTCTATTTGAGTAACGTGATCTGTCTCTTGAAGAGAGTCAACTGTGTCTTGTGGAGTGTTATCTGGCCCTCCTGTCTCTTGCATGGTGTCATTTTCACCTTGTGTATTTGTAATAGCTTCTTGGAAAATATCAGTTGCATTCTCAATGTCAGCATCAAAAACATTTGTATTTGTAGGATGATGACTTTGTTGTTCATTCAAGCTGTCTTGTTGACATTCCCCTTTTTGAATCCACATTTCCTGATCAATGTAAGATACTGACTCTGGAGTAACATCGTCGATCTTGTCTGCACTTTTATCAAAAGGAAAAACACCTTCATCGAAGATTACATGTCTAGAGATATACACTCGATTAGTTGAAGTGTCAAGACAACGATACCCTTTGTGCATTGGACTATAACCAATAAAAACACAGGGATATGTTTTCTTTGAAAACTTGTTTTTCCCATAGTGCCTCAGATATGGATAACATCTGCAACCAAAACTTTTCAAAATTTGATAATCTGGGTTAACACCAAAGAGATGCAAGAATGGTGATTTCAATCCGAACTTATTCATAGGTAGTCTATTTATAATGAAAACTGAGGTAATAAAAGCATCAACCCAATATTTCATTGGAAGCTTTGACTGAAATAACAAGCTCAGACTCATCTCAACAATGTGTCGGTGTTTCCGTTCAGCTATGCCGTTTTGTTCAGGCGTGTTAGGACAAGAAAATTGATGCTGAATTCCACATTGTTGCATGTGATTTTCAGACATTTTTGAAGTGAATTCACCACCCCCATCACTTTGAAAAATCTTTATTTTTCTATCAAATCGGTTTTCGATTAGTTTTTGTAACATAATGAACTTTTGATAGAAATCTGACTTTTGTTTCAAGGGTATGATCCATGAATATCTAGAGAAATCGTCTACGATAATAGCATAATACTTAAAGTTTTGACAGGAAGATATTGGGGCAGGTCCCCATAAATCACAATGCAACTTCTCAAGAGGATATTTTGAAATATTCATGGATAAACTGAAAGGAAGTTTACAGCTTTTTCCCATTTGACAGAAGGCACAAATGGTTCCTTGTTTTTTCCAATTTGAAATGCTAACAAACTCTTTATTTTGCAGGTAATTCAGAATTTTATCATTTGAATGTCCCAAACGATGATGCCAGATTGTTGAGGATGCTTTGTTAGTGACTGCAGATAGAGCAAAATGTTGTAACTCTTCTAAAGCATAAAGGTCACCTCTCTTGACACCTTTAGCTATCACTTTTCCCTGAGAATCCTTAACATAAAAATCATTAGGTGTAAATATTATACTGCAGGCATTGTCTTGTGTTAATTGACTCACAGATAAAAGATTTTTCTTAATATTAGGCACTATTAGGATGTTGTTTAACTTGAGATTGCCTTCTTTGGTTGTTACATATCCTTGACCAACATGAGTAATGTCCAGTTTGTTACCATCACCTACATATAATGAGTCATTACCATGATATGGGGTGAGTTTAGAAACTTTACCAGTGTGGTTCATGACATGCGTTGTTGCACCTGAATCTGCATAGAGTGTGGGATCGATTTCATCATTTATTTTGAGTGCAGCCAAAGCTTGTGGTAACTCATCTTCAAGTTGAACAGAATGATCAAATCTACTCCAACATTTGATAGCTGTATGATTCCTTTTTCCACATATCTGGCATATCACAGTTTCATCCTTTAGTTGTGAGGAATGGTTTGGTTGATGTCCTTCAGTTTTGCTTTTGTGTTGTTGATAACCTTGATGAATAGCAGGACTAAAACCTCGTCCATTAGAGTTGAACCTTCCCCCACGGCTACGTCCACGTCCTCTGCTTCGACGAGTATAAAAAGCTTGTTCATAGTTGATTCGACTGTCAGTAGTCTCTGCTTCCAGCTGCAAGGATTGTTCATGAGCTTTCAGTGATAGGACAAATTGATTGTAAGATGGATAAGGAGGCTTGGACAGCATCACCATTCGAAAATCTTTATATTTCTGGCCTAATCCTCGAGCCAGTTGAAATACTTTGTTGGTTTCTTCAAGTGGTTTTCGTATGGCAGCCAGGTTGTCACATAGCCCTTTAAATTTCCGCAGATATTCATCAAGTGTCATGTTTCCTTTGGTAAGTGACATAAGAGTTTCTGTTAAGAGAATTTCTTTTTCTTTAGAGCTTGGCAACAGTCGATCTTCAACAGATTTCCATACCGAGAATGCTGTGGTTGTATCATCCAAGTCGAGCAACACATCCTCAGCAATGGTTCCTAATAACCATGTGGTTAAAAGGCCATCATTGTTGAGCCAAGTAGTGTATGCTGGATTGACTTGAATCTTACCCTCTTTGTCTTCGATATTTTCTGCAGGTTCATTACCTTCTTCAAGATGACTTTGAATGCCTAAACTTCGAATCAATGGAATCACTTGTGATTTCCACAGAAGAAAATTGGTTTGGCTTAGTCTTAGTGTTACTAAACTAGAACATTGGTGGAAGTTTTGTATGGTGAGTAAAGTTTCAGAAGAAGATGCAACTGTGGCCATAAGATCGAATTTGTTATTCTTTCTTGTGTGTATGGCTCTGATACCATAAAGAAGATTGAAGAAAGATGTAATTGTTATTCAATGTACTGATGGTGTCGTATTACATTACAATCTTCTCTATATATATTACACACAAGAACTAGCTAGTGGACTTAAAAGAAAGCCATAAAACAAGCCACTAAACTTCCACTAATACTAACTACTTGCACTAATGATTACTAGACAATCTGAAATGGGGAACAACAAGTAGACAAGAGAAGCCGTTATGCTTCTTAGAGGAAGGAGCCGTTATGCTTCTTCTATACCAGTCACGAATAGAAAGTGTTTTTCTTAAAATTTTAAACAAGATCTATTTATTGAGCTAGAAACCCGATAAGCCTCTTCACTACTTGACCGATCAGTTTTTTGTCTAAACTACGTTATAGACAATTACATATATAAATAAATGTGGTGTTGAAAAGGATCAGCTTATTGTTGTTGGCTACTGTTGTTTAATTTTCTTGGTATCGAAGTGTTGCTGTTATGGAGGATGCAATTCACATATAAAAGAGTTTATTGATCCCCACATGGCTGTTGACCAATAATGTTAAAAAACTGAAACATGAAAAAAAGAATAATGTTAGGTATCCCGAATTGGATCCCAAATTTTTTCCCAAATTACAAGTGTACCTATCTGATTGGTTATAATTGTAATGGATCCGCCAGGGTCATATCAATCTCACCAACCACACAGCCAACTCATCAATGCCACATCATTTGGGAGCATTTTTTGGTACCAATTTGGGGTACCTAGCATTACTCATGAAAAAAAATACAAAAATGGAAACCGAGAGAATCAGACACATAAAAAAGTACCATTACCTAAAGGGCGGTCGACACGGATGAAGATGAAATGGTCACCATCAGGTCCCTCCTGAACATCGTTGAGGTCGTCAGACGTCCAAAACCAGCACCCATTTCTCCTGTTATTTATCTTACTACTACTATTAGAGTAGGCTTGGCATGTACATTCTTTTTGGCATATTGAGGTGCAATTAACATCGTCTCCAACTTCTTCAAAAACTGGTGTGTTTGACCGCACCATTGTCACGTTTAGTTGGACGAATGATGTATTACTGGGTGTACATTCACTCGATTTCTTTTTGCAACCCTCAGATCTATCACCTGACTTCCAATTTTCCTCATTAGTAGGTTCGAACCCAGGAAAACAGGTGCACGATGGCATAGTATGATTATGAGGGTCAGCATTACATCTAGCAGAAGACCCACAAGCTTTAAAAAAACTACATGGCCCTTTTGGTTCTGACCATAAAACTAACCATTTCATTTTAACATCATCCCAATTTAAATACTTTATCTCCCCATTTGACTGCATAAACAACCTTGACCTTGACCTTGTATTATTGGATAACAATAAAGAAGCTGGAATACTCATTTGTTTTGATATGAAGCTATTGGTGGACTCTCCCCCACTCTTCCAGTAAGGTTTAAACCTAAATTTCATAATGGAGTATCCTCCATTAAACTGATCTAACACAAACGAGAAGTCACCAAGTGCAGGATCTTGGTCACTTTTCCATGACGTCAAATTCAGCTTCCCCTCCATTTTCATTCCCGGAAGAAACGTATCAGTGGGGTTTTTGAAGCTTTCCCACACTATTTCACCTGTTCGATCATCAGACAGCCTTAAGTTACCATTATCATACAGTTTAGCTGTCCTTGAATAATTCTGTGCCAGGGCGCGAACATAAACATTTACATTTGTGGAAAAATATGTGCATGTATTACCGCTATCACACACCTTCAGGTTGCCGCCTTTTGCATCTATGCCAAAACTTCCAGAGATATTACTTGGTATTGGCTTTTGTCGATTGGCCACCCATACAATTACTTGTGGACTGTCGTGATACCATATTCCAACGTAACGATCCTTTCTAATGTTTCCATAAGGTGTAAAAAAACCCATCCTGAAAATATTGCCGGCTGACACGATCTCATCCCCGTCGTCATGGATCCAATTTCTTGCACTAAAGCTATCTCTTCCTGAACTGAAATATTGCAGATGACAAACACATAACAGAAATGTGCACAAGAAGCAGATAGATTTACTAGTGTGTGCCATTTAATTTCCTTGGTTCTGGGAGGAAAGATGGTGATTGCAGTTAAAACAATCATCAATTATTAGAAACACAGAGTCAACCTCAAAATTCTACGGGACTCGACCATCACTCAATTATCATCCTGATCAGCTGTACACTTTGTCTTCATGCTTGAACAAGATTCCAAAAGCAATTTGGATATTAACTTTTCCATACCATGTCTAAAACTCATGTGGTTCAAAATCGAGAAATACTTTTCCTCGACATGTCTGTGTTGTCACTGGTGATCATGATCATGACATCATTCATATGTTGAGAATATAAAAATGAAAATTAAAAGAATTGGCGATCTTTTAGTGTGTTATGTGTTACTCGCTCCGTCCAATCCAATTATTAACAAATAGAAGATTAGTTGGTGTAGCTCCATAACTTTTTTTCTATTTTTTTTTCTAAATAAAAGTTTAAATATTAAATTTTTATTTAAAAGGAAAAAAAATAAAATAATTAATGAATTATACTTTATAGAAATTTTAAACTACGTACCAAATCCTCTATGCCAAATGTTAATAATTGGATGGTACGGAGGAGTATTACTATTTAGATTTAATCAATTCCCACTAGCTTAATTGCTAAATTTCTAACAACTTTATAGTGTAATTAACTACACGTGTTACACAGTCTGTATCAAAGAGTGAGTATTTATAGCATTCAACTCTAGACAAGCTTGCTTGTACAGGTTATTCCCTTACACAGAGTATAAGATTTAGACAAATCAATGCATTAGCAACCTGACACAATCCAGCACTTTTTATATCCAAAATGAGACAAAATTAATTTTGAAAACCTGTTAGAGCTTAAGGAAAAATTAAAAGCAATTGCAAATTTTTAAGGAAAAATGTAAAAAAAATTGCATCTGCAGTACTGCTTTTGGTTACAAATCGTAAACAAGAAAGTTGCATTGGGCAGCAGGACCGACCCTGGAAGCATGACTCCAGCATTGTATACATATGGGTGCAGGTGATGCTAACATGCAAGTTGGAGATGATAATATGCAAGCGCCAAGTCATCCTATAACACACCACATGATACAACATAGAAAGCTAGCTACAAGTAATCGTTACAACTAAAATTTCCATAATTAATGATAAGTAATAAATTTAATGTAATAATTTTTGCCGTATACTAGAAAAAGAAAAGGTATCATTTTTCTCAACAAATTAATAATTTTCTATATCCAAATTTTGTAATCGAAGGGTGTGTTATTATAATGTTTGTATATTTCCTGACTAATTTGATTGGTTTTAAGGTCTGAGATATAATTTGTTAAAATTTAGTAGATTTTTTAAGTAATGACTACACTACTTTTATTTAGTCATGGTGTTCAATAAACATAACAGTTACATGTGACATTCTAAAATGGAAGATTTAGAAACTCTTTATTAAGAAAATAATCAATAAGTAAGATAATTTCACCAAAAAATAACTAAATGAATATGATACTTACCCAAAATCAAAAGAAGCCAATAAAAATCTACCCAATTAAATATATACTTGCATGTAAATTTACACTCTATAATAAGTAGCTATTAGAGCTAGTAAGTAATAACAAAACAAATTACAAAACACCACAAACAAAATCAAAATTATGCCTACAAGCTTTCCTTCATCCAAATAATTGTTCATTAACATGTTAATAATCTTTCTTTTGTGTTTTACATGTTTTTCCAAAATTCATGTTGATATCTCCAACCATCTTCCAAACGGATCACCTCCGTTAACCTTTCGCTGCCAATCCAAAGATGATGATCTGGGATTCCACCAACTAAATCCGAGTGAACCAAGTTATAACTGGGGATTCGATGCTAGATGGTTGTTCGGAAATACTTTATTTTTTTGTCATTTCTGGTGGAACGGAAAAGAGGCAGTATTTGATGTATATGATCAGGAATGGGGAGTGTATTACTGTACTGTGTCCAGAAGTTATATTTTTCATTGGAAGACAATGTCTAATACATGTTATTGGCAAGTTAAGGATGATGGAATTTACATGAGCCGAAAAAGTGATCCAGTTAGCAACGGATCATGGGTACAAATGCATAACTGGGGAGATAAATAAGATAGTTGCATATATTTATAAACACATAATATTGAAAGTGATGATTTTTTTTCGAAATGGAAAACTATAAACCATGTGTGTAACACGTTTAATTTATTAATAATATGCGGTGTTGGTGTTATATATCTTTTTGCATAATTACTTTTCTTATAATAGAGTGAATAGTGTTTATAAATGGCAAACAATCGATTCTCAAAAAAAATGTTCATAGCCCCTTAATATGTTTATTGGAGGACAATATCTGACGTGTTATTGACAAGTTACAGTTGATGACATCTGCCTGAGCCGAACAAGTGATCTAGTTGATGCCCAACCACAAGTCCGAATGCATAAGAGCAACTTTAATGGTGGGTGTTAAGAGCGGTGTCAACGCCTCATGGCATTTTTGTTAGCATTCTATCAAAAAATTTGGAATAATGGAATGTCATTGCGATGCCAAGTGACGTGTGATGCCAACTTGACAATTTGGGATGTCAAAAGTTGGCATGCCATAAAATAGGGTGTCAAGCAGGGAGTCAGAAGTGGGTACCTCGGTACCTCCTGTGGTGGGGGAGTGGAAATCTGTTAATGAAGGCGCTACATCTTTCAAGATTTGGATGCTGCTTCGAGATGATGCTGGCCAGTTCATGCTAGGTAAAAATATGAGCTTCCCAGGAGTGCCTTCAGTCTTCGAAGCTGAGGCAATTGGAGCGTATGAGGCCTTGGTATGGGTGCTGCCTTTAGCTGACCAAATATGTTAACCTAAACAATTAATAGAAACAATACTAATAGTAATAATCACATGAACACATAATAGATTATTGATATTCTTTTGAACATGTTTTAGAAGTTCGAAATGAAAAATGGTATTTTCATCCTAGAGCTCTCGCTTAAGATTCTCAGTATAAGTTTATACTTGAACCAATTATCAATCTACACAGAGCTTCTTATCAATGTCTGAGAAATTCTGATAAAATGCTTTAAAATGCTTATAAGCAATGTCAACATCATCCTTCCCGCATATCTCTCGTACACTGCAACAAAGCGAGAAATAAAAGATTTCAGAAAGCAATTAAGATGAGTAGATATCTAAAAGTAGAAATGACAAAGGAATAATAGAAAAGCACACAGGAAAACCCTATGTCTAAATTCAAATGAGGTGCAACCCTTTTTTCCGGGTAAGAAGATACATGGTCAATCTTTTCACAAGAGGAATGGATTCCAAAAAATATATCTACACATTCTAAAATTTGCTCACACTTGTTGGCAACTTTAAGTAGGAAAACATCCAAGTAAACTGCACAAAATCAACAATGGCCCGACCAGATTTATCCAGTGTTGTAAAAATCGGCCTAGGTGGCGCCTAGGCGCTAGGCGCCATCAAAACGCCCCACTAGGCGGCGCCTAGGCGCTAGCCTGGATTTATCTAGGCTAAATTATACTTTTCTGTCATTTTTTTTCTGATGGGACTAATAATAGTGATAATATTCCAAACTGCTCCCCCGAGCCTCCAACAAGTCCAACGCCATATCCAGATCCACTATGCACCACCAGTTCAGCTAGCCGCCACCCCAACCCCAACTCCACCAGATGGGACACAGGAGAGGTATGGTGCTGGCGTTGACACAATTGGTGGCTAGATTATATACGGATAAATATGTAATACATTGCTTTATCTATATATTCCAACAGTTCCATTATCTTTTATCCTCTGATTCTACAAGAATTTTTATGAAGACCTCTGAAGGAAAACACCTCATCCCCAGCCCGCATGATACTTGTGTTGTGCAATACAATTATACAACTGCTATCCGCTTGAACAACAGAAGCATAAACTTGCGTTGATAGAAGCATAAACTTGCGTTGATAGATAGACTTAGATTGCCTTTGAGCAGCTTATGTGGCACTTTTAGGTTATCCTAAATCATTTTTCTCAATTACAGGGTATCTCTGTTTTGTTCTTTCCCCTGACGTTCTAATTGTTATCAACCATTTTTGTTGTATCTTTTAACCTGTTTTAAATGCTATTAATAATATCATCAATGAAAAACCTAAACAATTCACGTGCCTGCAATAATTAAGTGTAACCTAATATTTATTATTTTTTTTCATTTTTATAACAAAATAATTTTATTTACATACATACATACATACATACATATCTATGTATTCAAATATTTTGTATCCAATCTATATAATTATATCTATTTTTTTTAATTTTTTTTTTAAAAAAAAATATCAGGAGGCATAATCTTTACTCCTAAGTAACAGAAAACGATCCACATTTTTGCTTAATAATGCTCATAGATTCTATCCTACATAAACCATATCAAAGTTATTACAAGCGAAAGGCGCTCCTGCAAAGCACACACTTTTGTTAAGATTGTGAAGAAAAGCGTACTACACACACAAATTTACTACATATTGACATGATAACAAAAATTCTAACATTATCAAGAACATATTAGTTCAAATATTAAAAATTTAATATTAGAAACACAAATACTAGTGGAAATAAGTTCTGTTCCATTTTTTAACACCGTGAAAAAACTCAAAATCTTCATTGTAATGTAATTTGCATTTGGATGGCTTTTCTCAACAAATTAAATCTCTCTCCTATGTAACCTTCCTAAACACACACCTAGTACATTCTGCATTTCCTCCTCTTGAAGTTGATTTGTGACCTAAAGGAGTAGCGAGGTTCCGTAAAGCACTAGCGACTTCTTTCCATGTCAAACTATCTTTTTCAGTCATTTCCTCAATAAAATACACAAGGTGGAGAGAGTATCTAAAAATATAACATAGCATCAGACCAAAAAAAAAAAATTGTTGAAATACTGATTCACTCTCCACCAGTTTTACACGGACAGATAAAGTAGATTACATTTGGAAAGTACAGTGTTAAAAACATAAGAAAAACATAAATGGGAAGTAAATATTAAGTTCATACATAGTACATACACAGTGAAAGTATATAATATTCAACTTAGACATTTAATACACAAACTGAAGTTGAATTATAAACATTTTGCTTTGTGTACTTGCAATTTTATTTAAATAAGAAACAACTGAACCCCTTTAATAAACATCCTAGTTCCTCCACTTCATATAATGAAAAAGGGATATCTTCATTTTGTAAGGGTTAAAAAAATGAGTAATGATTAATCAAGAAACTTGATATAAGTACTGATAGATACCTATGCATTGAAAGCTGAGAAATTCCACAATCAACAGTGCGTATTCCGATCCCTGAAGCAAGTATGGGACCTATAGTAGAGCCACATCCCATATCATTTCTCACCACAAACTCCTGTATAACAAGCAAAAAAGTATCAATACAAAAACTATTGCAACTAGGAAACCGACAATGTATTATTGTTGCAGCAAAGTCTAAAGATTAATATAATAGGCCTCATTTAACTCCACACACACAGACTTTTCTGAGATACAAGTATACAACACACGACTGCCTTTACTTTAATATAATATCGAAAAGAACACGTAGATACGAGCCTAAATGAGTAGAGCAATAAACAGTTGATAACTTGTACGTATCTGGTCAGATGTCCAGTAATAAAGTTGGAGATTAATCTTTAATATGTCAACAATCTGAACATGCAGGGTCAACTCATATCTACTACTTGCTTGGAGTCTAAAAAGTGCCCTACTCAAAACTAGAATAGTTATAGAAATAAGATAGATATGTCCTAAAAAATTGGTCTGAAGCATCCTAATAGAACATAAATCAGATCCTTTTAAATAACGTGAAGAGATTCAACAAGGTCGTTTTTTTTCTACAGTTAGTAAGGAAGTACTTAATGATGCACTAACCTGTGTTGGAATGTTATCAATTTTTGCAACTTCTTTGAAGAGAAAAGCTGTAACGCCGCTTGTAGCATACCGCTGATTGGCATTGTGTTTTATAACAAGCCCCTTTCCTAGTTCTGGTCGATGATGTTCTTCATGCTTGTCCGCAAAATTTGGGTGGACGCCATGTGCCATGTCAGCAGATACTACATGAAAACTTGAAAAGCATTAAACTGAGTTCAGGTTTTGCTTGCACGTTGGATTATATAATAGAAAAGATTAAATTTGGCAAAAAAGAATTGGAAAATGCTAGAGGTCCCAAAACTTTCCCAAAAGAAGGTCCCAAAGGTGGAATAGAGTAGCAAGTCAACAACAAGCTATATACTATTAATCCCTAATTCTGCATGGAAATTGGAAAGTGCCATCCAAGTAATCAAGACCTTACTAGGCCACACAAAGTCATAGCATTGCGTTTTCAGGATGCCACTCTCAAACAAATTCATGAACACACCAGAACTCTATCAGCTTATATTTTTCTATTGCATCAAATGTTTCAAAATGCAGGATGAGGAAGAGAGACCGATTGTAGTCATGGCATCATAAAATGTTTAATAATAACAAAGTTATCATGAACAGAGTCCTCGCACCGCCTTGTAACTGATTCATGGGTTCTCATATTTGATTCAGTGAAAATAACATTCCACGTGCCCATACCCATGGTACTCATACTACGTACTGGAACAACTCGTGGTCCGTGCAACACTAGTATAGGGTCCAATGGAAATTGAAATATGGTATACTACATATGTAATAATGTCTTGCATTGATAGAAACTTGATAACTGTGTTATTTCCAAGAATCATCCATTAAAGTTTGGCTTTACCGCACAGGTTCTTTGTTTGCTAATTTTCGCAAAAAAACGAATCGACGAGTAAAGCAGAAGCAAATAAGCTTTTATTTACATCACTAGCTAGTTCCAGATCATCTATTACATTTCAAGATTGAGATATCATGTAAAACAATAATTATTTTTGGGAAGGCAACTAGACATCATGGAAAAAGATTGACAGACAACCATCTACCCGTACTACATGCAGAATTTTAATCAACATACCAAGAAATGACTGGCGAATTGAACGCTCAAAGATGCTTTCTCCAACATAATTATGAACCAAACAATCAACTATCCTTCTCATGGCCTGAAACATGGTTGGTGCACCTGCTCCTTGGGCTGAGTCGGAACCTACCTGCAGGAAGTAAAACAAAATAAAAACAAACATAGCAGTAAATGTAGTGAAAGGGATCAAGAGTAAGTCAGCATAGAGTATCAAGTGCACTTCCACATTTATGGAGAAGAACTAAATAATGATCAAGGGCATCTTTCAATTTCAAAATAGTTAAATATTTGCAACCTAACAAGGGAGTGCGGCACAAGGCCAGACATGTTGTGTGTGCCTGATGTCTGAAAAGGGAGGGAGGTTAAGGTGTAATGAATATGAAAGGCTAAGATCTAGATTCATATAACATGACTTGAAATATTCTCTTTTCATTAAAAAAAAGTAACATAACTTGAAATATTCTCTTTTCATTAAAAAAAAAAAAAAAGTAAAAACTTATCAAATCCTACAGCCCAAATTTTTTCACTACTTGTGCTTCGTTGATTATTATATATTTTTCAAAAACGAAACTTTACAATAATTTCTGTTTGTATCTTTAATAACTATTTAATTAATCCGTGATTTAAATTTCTAAATATAGATATTTTCCCGTCTTGGAAAATTACTTTTCAGAAAAAAAATTGTTTACTTTGCATATAAATAACACAATTCTTTCATTAGAGATTTTGAATCAATATTAGAATGATAGGACAATTTCTGAAATTTTATTATACGGCTTATTAAGAGAATATGACCTAAATATCATAAATTCTAATATTTCTTGCCCCAATTATCAGTTGTCAGTACTTGTCACCAAATTACACAATCAGCTCCCACTCCTCTGTCCCCAAACATGTATCTCCTCCCAACTTCTTCTTTGTCACTTCGCGAAAGCTGAGTGACTCTTCCTCACAAACAACCCCTCATATACATACACACCATCACATATTCTTCGTTTCTTTCTCCCATTTATGTAACCCACTATCATAAACACACACACAAACTCACGCACACATTAAAGATTAATCAGGTACATCTTAACTTACCGATTTGTGTATTAGATTCTGATTTGTGAATTAGACTTCCGGTGGTTATTATTGGTGGATGTGCAGCAGCAAGTGGGGTCGAGATGGCAGCAAGGAGAAAGAAGTTTTTGCAAGAGATGTGTGTATATGTGTGTATATGTTTGTAACTGTGTGAGTGTTTTTCGTGTTTATTTGTCGAGTGAAAAAGAGAATTTGTGAGAGGGGAAGAGAGAGATGAGAGAAACAGTTCGGAGAGAGCTCCTGTATGCAGTTGTTTCAGAAAATATAGATTGAACGTATCACATGAAAAAGACAGGGGACTATACGCATTGTCGTGATGCATGTATGTGTCTTGCGCATCCATAGAATGTGTACGTAGCAACATAAATTAAAATACATTTATATTAACTTCAGCATATACATGCTTGTGTTGGGAGTACAAGGTCTACAGTGTAGACTCTACACATTCATAAAATGCGTATGCAATTCGGCGACGAACGTTATTTTGGTCAATGCACGGAGGAAAAATGATATACAGGGCTTTGACCCGCTTATTAACATTAGGAATGTCCTACAAAAATAATTTAATGAACATTACTATGATCTATTAAATTCAAATATAATATCACATATTTAAAAATATATGGACACTGAATTACTGAAATAAAACGCATCTTGTTGTTTGTAAAGTACCAAGTCACAAATATTGTAATTTACATGGTTATATATACAGGGCTTTGACCCGCTTATTAACATTAGGAATGTCCTACAAAAATAATTTAATGAACATTACTATGATCTATTAAATTCAAATATAATATCACATATTTAAAAATATATGGACACTGAATTACTGAAATAAAACGCATCTTGTTGTTTGTAAAGTACCAAGTCACAAATATTGTAATTTACATGGTTATATTTATTTTGATAGAAATATAAGATTCCACTTAAGGATAGATTTCTAAGAAGAAGAAGAAGAAGAATCATGTTATCCATGTGTCCAGATCATGGCCACAGATACCAGTCAAATCTAATGGGTCATGACTTGTGTAAGAATTCGTTTTAAAAACCAATTGCTACTGAACTGCCCCCAATGGACATTTTTATATGTACAACTACAAATTCCATAAAACGAATATGAATTACTGATCACATAATTGTTCTTTAAGAAACGAAGGACCTTGCCTACTTACCTCTTCGTTATCAAAAAGAGCGATCATTCGAATTGCGTGTTCATTTGATAAGTCTCCCGGTGATTGGCAGGAATCAATTAGAGCTCTTAAAGCACAATAGCTTGATGCCAGATTATCTAATCGTCCAGAAAATATAAACTCATTATTGCCACCTCCAAGGCAGCTAGGCTGGGTATCACACAAATTCAGTTCGATACTCGCTATGTCATCAATTTTACAGCCAACTTCATCTGACAAAATCTATAAATAAAAGAAATTTTAAGCTTCTATCATAAACTAGGCACGAAAGATACCGAACTCCCACAAAACAAAACAAAAATTATCAGATTATAAATTACAAATCCGGTGAAAGTATCATAGTATTCTCAGCTGCATGAACAATTTAAGTTCAGTAGCATTAATGTTTCAGTTACATGTTAATACAGGCTCTCTCACAGAATCAAGATCCAAACTATTTTTGAGCAACTATGATGTTCACTTTAGAGATGGGTAAAAGATGAGACTGACTGCCTTTCAGAAGTTTCTACAAGTATTTGAAGATGTTTTTACTATTAGTTTCATTCGAATAACTGTGTATTTCATTGGAGAGCACAGAACCTGGGTTAAGACGTTAACATGACAGATTTAACATCGCAAAACAGAGAACATATATGAATTTCTTTTCTTTTGTAACTACATTTTAAAGGGTTCAGGAAAAATTATATACGGACGTTTTCTTCCTCGTCACGAATGTCTCCACTCTCCACTGTCCCCTCAAATTATACAAACAAGTTGGGGGCAACCAAGATCTAAAAACTTACCTGCAGAAGAAGTGGATGATGACCATCTTTTGAAGACAAATCAGCATTTTTTCCTTTGTGTTCAGCAGATACATCCTCGTGTCTTGTTGCTAGTAGAGGGATAAGCTGAGTCTCCAGATTCGGCTTGAATCCATCTTTATTTACTGTGCTAGACAAGTAAACAACAGAAGAATAGCCAATTTAGCCACAAAACGATAAAACTAATAATACTTCTTCAAGAGACAAAGCAAATGTATCAAAAAAGTTGCCAAACAAATCACCCAGAATTCAAAGACCATAAATTCGTTGAAGCTTAAAACACTTCACTTAAGTAAAATTAAAAAACAAACATGGGATACAAGCCCCTTTGCTACAGAGAAAAGGTGAACCCATGAGCAATAGCTGAAATTATCTTTAAAAGAGCGTATCTCAACTAAAAACTTCATGATTAATCTTGACATAAAATGGTAACTGTTCTTGAAGGAAGGACAACAAACCGGTCAAGATGAATAGCCAACGTAGGTACTCGTAAAAGAGGCCTCTTTACTTTGACAAGCCTGTGCGAAAAGGTGCCATCGTCACGTCTTACTATGATCCTTCCAGCTAAACTTAAGTCCCTGTCAAACCAAGTGTGCCACAAACCTCCACCATAGGTTTGCACATTGAGCATTAAATATCCAGATTTGGATGATGCTGACTTTGGCTTCAATTTCAGACATGGGCTATCGGTGTGGGCAGCAATCACATGAAAGCCATTACCCATAGAATACCTGAAAAACTTATGACAATTTGTCAAAACAGAATAAAAGATTACAAGCCTATTATATTTTATATAAAGGTTGAGCATTGCAGATTGTTCTAAACAAACAGTAACCCATACAGTAAGAGAACTGACTAATTACATTCATACAGGCATACAAAATATGGTCAACGAATAGATCTACTAAAATTTTGCAAGAAAATGAGTACTATAGAATTGCAGACAGAATAAACAGAAGACTCCAACCTATTTTGATGGTAAATCTACTCTCGAATCTGTAACCAGAATCTTACCAAAATACATACTATACTACTACATATGCATATATTTGAGTATCTTCAACTGAAAACAGTACTGAACATAGAATATGTTGACTCACTTTTCCCCAATGGCAAAAGCAACCAAACTAGACATGTTCCTTGTGAAGAAATAGCGCCCTCCAGGCTGCAGGTCCCATTCATCATTCTCACTTAGCAAATGAAATCCAGCAGCGATTAACTGTTCTTTAGCTTCAGCTAAATTGGAGGAAAGAGGTTTATAAGTAGAAAGCACTATTTCCCACGGCACTAGCATTATTCTAAAGTATATATATATATATATATATATATATATATATATATATATATATATATATGGAAAGAAAAATATTCCAGCACTTAAATCATGCAGTATGAAATCCAGAAGCACCTAATTGTTGTTATTCCAGCTATGAAAGTGGAGAGGCCAGAGAAGAAGGCATTGTTTAAAATGACACAATAGCTGAAAAAGTACAGCAATTTATGACATACATGCAACATGTAAGCGAACAAAGAACACATATTGCACAATCCTTTGCCCTTTCCAGGGATGGTTCAGCCAAAATAAGATAGTGTTTCTCAAGTTTTTTTTTTTTTTTTAACAAAAGCCCTTTACTTTAATGTCATATAATATTCCATAGTCATACTCATGTACAAGAACGACTCTCATTCTGTCATCCATCACGAACAAAATAACTAAGGAGACGGATTCCACGTAGTCATACTCATATCACGTACAAGAAAGACTGGCATTCCGTCACCTGTCAGGAACAGAGCGAACAAGTAGATGGACAAAGGGAAGGATTTCATATAACAAGCATAATAAATTGTATGCAGGTTCTAGTTATTTAGTTTTTAAGTAACAAGCATAATAAGTTACAGATTTTTGGGGTCGTTTAAAAACTCACCGACGGAGGAAACCAGCAAGATTCCCAGCCTATTAGTCTACTACATTGTGTTGATAATAAGTGTATTGTGTTTCAACCTCTAATAATTCAAATTTCTGCATTTAATTCTCAGGACAATTTAATTCCGTAAGGTTTATAAACTTGTACACAACATTTGTTTCTGTATACCTAACTTGTTTTATTATAATCAATCGTATCTGGATAAATATGTTTTGTTCATCAACATTTGATACTACCTGTAGCGTGAAATTGAGTCCATGACTCATTGAGATAATCGAGTAAACCACCGACTATAGATGGACTCGAGTTCAACTGCATCATCAAAAAATATATAAATAAATAATAAGGTTAAAATTATAGATTACGAGAATTAGAGAAATAATTTGAAATAAAAAAATGAAAAAAACCTACCTGGTTTGAGGTTGAGCACAAAGGGCGCAGAGAAGAGAGCTGGTGGTTCCGATTGTGTAGTGGTGGAGGAGGAGTGAAGAATCGAAAGTGTGGTTTTATGATTGGTAATGAGTGGACAAGGTGGAACCTAGTGGCCATGGTCGTCGACATCGCCGTCTCCCAACTCCACCGCTCAGGGCTGTTTTGTGTGTGTTTTTACAGGCACTTTTTTGCAAAAAGAAAAAAAATAGTATATAAAGAAAATACTCGGAAAAGCACAGAACAAAATGAAAAATACAAATATGTTGTTATTGTTATGATTGATTGTAATTTTAGTAAATATATAATAGTAGGGCTATTATGTAATAGTAGGGCTAAAGTAAGAGATAGTTTTTTGCTTCCTTACTTGCCTATATATAGTTTGTATCCGGGAATGAAAAACATACATTCAAAAGTAGCAAATTATCTTTCACTTTGCTTTATCTTGCTTTTGCTCTCGGCTTTCTTTACTATCTATTGGTGTTTATCATATTGTTATTATAGCTAGTTTATTATAACACGTTATCAGCACGAGTCTCTGTCGAGTAAGTTCTGTTGAAGTAAGGAGGTACTGCCCGAGTAAAGTTTATTAAGGAAGAAGGTACTGGCCAAATAAGTTTTATTAACGAAGGAGGTACGCTCTATTCTTACTTATAAATATTGTTATAATTTCTTGTTTAAATTACTCTTTAATATATTAAAAATGTTGCACTATAAATATTATTATAAAGTTTCTGGCTGGCTATGCCGTCGTAATTTTTAAATAAACTGGCTGGCTATGCCGTCGTAACTTTTAAATAAATTATATGTCATAATTATAATTGTATGTATGTGTTTAATTGTTTATGTTTAACATGCCATATTGTTATACCATGTTTTAAATATTTATTTTGCATTCAGAATGGCAAATCTTGCAAAATTAGATTTTGTTGCTTTGGATGTGTCTGGGGATAATTATCTGTCTTGGGTACTCGATGCGGAATTACACCTTAGTGCTAACGGGCTAAAGGATACCATAGAAACAGGAAAAACCACAACTGTTGAAAAAAATGCCAAAGCAATTATTTTTCTTAGGCACCACATTCATGAAAACTTAAAATCTGAATACCTCACAGTCAAAAATCCACTCACTCTTTGGACCAATCTCAAAGATAGATTTGACCACCAAAAACTTGTCCATCTGCCACATGCCCGTTATAACTGGATCAATTTAAGGTTACAAGATTTTAAATCTATTGCTGAATATAATTCTGCATTGTTTAAAATAAGCTCAAAGCTAATCCTGTGTGGTGAGAAAGTTACTGATGCTGAGATGATTGAAAAGATCCTTTCGACCTTTCATCCCAACACTATAATCTTGGCACAACAATACAGGGAACGCAATTTCCAGAAATATAGTGAGCTGGTATCTCTCCTTCTTGTAGCTGAGAAAAATAATGAGTTGTTGCTGAAAAATCATCCGATACGTCCCACAGGCTCTGCCCAGTTACCTGAAGTACATAACACGTCATTCCGGAAGAATGAGCGTGGAAAAGGGCATAGAGGAGGACGAGATTATGGACGACATCGTGGACGTGGAAATTTTCGTGGTCGATTTCGAAATAAGTATAACTCTGGCCACCTGAAGTAGCAACGTGATGGTTACAACAACTCTAGTCACCAGAAGTGGCAAAATGAGGTGCCAAATAAAAGGAAGGCACCACAGGAAGGGGATACTAGAGATATATGTTTTAAATGTGGGGCTCATGGGCATTGGACTCGTAATTGTCACACACCCAGACATCTTGTTGATCTTTACGAGTCATCTAAAAAGCAGAATAGGCAAAGGGTGGAAACAAATTTGGCTAGCTTTAATGATGAACCAATCAACAAGACCTCAAATGAACTAGACACTGGCGCTAACCTTTATTATGGCTTAGATGACTAGTCTTCATATGTATTTCTTTGAATTCATGTTCCTTATGTATCTGCTTCAATTTCATGTTTTTATATACTTGTTTTATGTTCTTGCTTTAAGTACATGGTTTGCTTTAATAAAATTATTGTTCACTGATATATGTGCATAGCATAAAATATGGGAGATTTATGCATTACTGATTGCGCCACCACTCACACAATTCTACAAAATCAGTAAAATACTTCTCACAGTTTACTAAAACCAGCTCACATGTTTGGACGATTTCGGGTACATCAGATATAATAGAGGGTTTTGGGAAAGCTAGTTTTATCCTACCAAATGAGACACAAATTCAAGTGCATAATGCTCTTTATTCTAGTAAATCCACTAGAAATATTTTAAGTTTTAAAGACATTCGTATTAATGGTTTCCACGTAAAAACTACTAGTGAGAATGAAAAAGAATATCTCCTTATCACTTCAATTACCTCATGCCATAAGAAGATCTTAGAAAGATTACAATCAATCTCTTCGGGATTATATGCTACAAATATTAGAGTCATTGAGTCTCACAATATCGTCATTCCAAAAATCATAGACCCACAATCACTAACCCTTTGGCATGAAAGACTTGGTCATCCAGGAGTATCTATGATGCGTCGTATAATAGAAAATTCTATAGGACATCCTCTTAAGAATCAAAAGGTCATACCTCAAAATGAACTTCCCTACTCAGCATGTTCATTAGGAAAACTAATTGTCCGACCATCTCCAGTAAAACTTCAAACCGAGTCTCCAAGTTTCTTAGAAAGAATTCAAGGTGACATTTGTGGTCCTATTCATCCATCATCCTGCCCATTCAGATATTTCATGGTTCTAATCGATGCCTCAACTAGATGGTCTCATGTCTGTCTGCTCTCTACACAGAATACAACCTTTGCCAAACTACTTGCTCAAATAATCAAATTGCGAGCTCAATTTCCTGACCATCCCATTAAATCAATTCGACTAGACAATGCTGCTGAATTTACATCTGCAAGTTTCAATGATTATTGTATGTCAGTAGGAATCTCAGTCGAACACCCTGTAGCTCACGTGCATACACAAAATGGCTTAGCAGAATCTCTAATTAAAAGGCTTCAACTTATTGCACGTCCCTTACTTCTAAGAGCAAAGTTACCTACATCTGTTTGGGGTCACGCAATACTTCATGCTGCAAGTATAATTAGGATAAGACCATCTGCTTACCACAAACAATCACCTCAACAGTTAGCTTTTGGACAAATTCCTAATATCTCACACTTTAAGGTGTTTGGTAGTGTTGTATATGTTCCCATTGCACCTCCATAGAGATCCAAAATGGGTCCACAAAGAAGAGTAGGCATATATGTTGGTTTTGACTCACCATCTATCATAAGATATCTTGAACCATTAACTGGTGATGTGTTTACTGCTCGTTATGCTGATTGTCATTTTGAGGAGTCTGTGTTCCCTTCATTAGGGGGAGACAATGTTTTGCATAAATTAAATTCTGAACTATCATGGAATGCATCAGGATTAAATGTTATTGATCCACGTACTAAACAATGTGAATATGAGGTTTTAAGGATCATTCATATGCAAAATATTGCTAATCAAATGCCGGATGCTTTTAATGATTCTAGACTTATTATAAAATCGCATATACCCGCTGTTAATGCTCTGGCCAGGGTTGAAATCCCTATTCATAAATCAATTCCTGAAGAATTGGTTGGTGATTCAAAACCACGCCAGAAGCGTGGTAGACCTATTGGTGCGAAAGATGTTGTACCACGAAAACGGAAATTGAATGGACCTGCCCCTGAAGTGGAAAATGTTCCTGAAGTAACTACATCAAAAACCCCAGAAGTAGTATCACCTTCTGAAGAGGTTCAAGCCCCTGAAGTGGCTGTGACAAAACCACCCGAAGTGGTATTACATCTTGAAGAGGATATTGCACCTGAAGTGGCACATGCTTCCATAGAAGCAAAGGTACCTGAAAATTATGAGATTTCAATGAGTTATGTACATAACGGAAAATTATTTGATCGTGGGAGTAGTGAGGTTGATGATGTATATTCTTTTTCCGTGGCATGTGATATTATTATGAACTCCGATCCTGAACCACAAAGTGTGGAAGAATGTCGACAAAGAGATGATTGGCCAAAATGGAAAACTGCAATCGAGGAAGAATTGCAATCCTTGCGCAAGAGAAATGTTTTTGGCCTGCAGTCCAAACACCAGCTGGTGTAATCCCCATTGGGAATAGATGGTTGTTTGTACGAAAACGAAATGAGAGAAATGAAATTGTGAGATATAAGGCCCGGCTGGTAGCCCAGGGATTCTCTCAAAGGCCTGGATTTGATTACCAGGAAACTTACTCTCCTGTAATGGATGGAGTTACTTTTCGTTTTCTTATGGGTATGGCTTGTATGGAAAAATTGGAAACACGTCTCATGGACGTTGTGACAGCCTACCTTTATGGATCACTTGATAGTGATATTTATATGAAAATCCCTGAAGGATTAAAGTTAGAGGAAACTAAGCCTCAACATTTATACTCAGTTAAACTACAACGATCATTATATGGCTTGAAACAATCTGGTCGTATGTGGTACAACAGACTTAGTGAATATTTTTTGAATGATGGGTATATAAATAATCAAGTGTGTCCATGTGTGTTTATCAAAAGGTCACAATCCGGTTTTGTTATTATTGAAGTATATGTGGATGATTTAAATATTGTAGGTACTTCTGAAGATATTACTAATGCTGCTAACTATTTGAAAAATGAGTTTGAAATGAAAGATCTTGGAAAGACAAGATTTTGTTTAGGTATACAGGTGGAGTACTTATCTTCAGGCATATTTGTTCATCAGTCAACCTACACAGAAAAGGTTCTTGATCGATTCTACATGGACAAAGCTCATCCACTAACTACACCGATGATTGTTCGATCGCTAGAAGTTGAGAAGGATCCTTTCCGTCCTAGGAAAGAAGATGAAGATTCACTTGGGCCTGAAGTTCCATATCTTAGTGCAATTGGAGCTCTTATGTATCTTGCAAATAACACACGACCTGATATTGCATTTGCTGTGAACCTGTTGGCAAGATTCAGTTCTGATCCAACTAAAAGGCATTGGGATGGGATCAAACATATATTCAGATATCTTCGTGGGACAATAGATCTTGGACTATTCTTCCCAAATAGTTCAAAATCGCAACTAATTGGATATGCAGATGCGATGTACATGTCAGACCCTCATTTTGGGCGATCTCAGACAGGTTATCTATTTACATATTGTGGTACTGTTATATCTTGGAAGTCTACAAAACAGACTATGGTGGCAACTTCATCAAATCATGCAGAGTTACTGGCAATTCATGAAGCAAGCAGAGAGTGTATTTGGTTACGATCTATCATTCAACATATTCGAGAATCATGTGGTTTATCAGGTATTTCGGACAGTCCTACAGTTATGTTCGAAGACAACTCATCTTGCATTAAACAATTAAAAGAAGGCTATATCAAAGGGGATCGAACAAAACATATCTTGCCAAAATTCTTCTACACTCATGAACTACAAAAGAATGGTGAAATTGATGTACAACAAATTCGATCATGTGACAACATTGCAGACTTATTCACAAAATCATTACCGAATTCAACATTCAGGAAACTACGACATAACATTGGAATGCATCAACTCAAGGACCTGTTACAACAAAACTTCAATGAATAATTGGTTTTCTTCCAAGGGGAGACTGTACTCTTTTTCCTTCGTCAAAGTTTTTATCCCACTGGATTTTTCTTTGAAAAGGTTTTAACGAGGCAGTTTATGATCCATACTATAATGACAATCAAAGGGGAGTGTTATGATTGATTGTAATTTTAGTCAAGATGTAATAGTAGGGCTATTATGTAATAGTAGGGCTAAAGTAAGAGATAGTCATCTTTGTTTTTGCTTCCTTACTTGCCTATATATAGTTTGTATCCGGGAATGAAAAACATACATCCAAAAGCAGCAAATTATCTTTCACTTTGCTTTATCTTGCTTTTGCTCTCGGCTTTCTTTACTATCTATTGGTGTTTATCATATTGTTATTATAGCTAGTTTATTATAACAGTTATAATATATAATATGAAAATGATGATGCTCAAATATGGTTAGCCGTCCTTGTACCTACCAATACGTGGTTGATTTGCCTATATAAACAAGGATATACTATGTAATAAGATGCACTGAAAAGACTTGAGAAAGCTATCAATAATATACTCCGATTCATTATCTCTCTGATTATTATATATATATATATATATATATATATATATATATATATATATATATATATATATATATATAGTAGCACTCCATGGAGAACCACCTTACGTGGAGAATCGTGGAGAACCCAATGATTTTGTAGTAGAACCAATATTTTTCAATATTTTTCTGATTCTATAACAGAACCAAAAAAAAATCGAAACTGCCACGTCATCACTGCCACGTCAATAGTGATGATATCATCGATGACGTGGCACTACCAAGTCAACACTGCTGACGTGGCAGGTAACGTGGCACTACCACGTCAGCAGACATGCCACATCAGCTTTGTCCATATTTTTTTTTTTTGTAGAACCAAATTTTTTTTTATAGAACCAAAAAAATAAAAATTTGGTTCTGTAATAGAATCAGAAATTAGTATAGAATAAGTGGTTCTCTACGGTTCTCCACGTAAGATGGTTCTCCATAGAACAATGGTCTATATATATATATATATTTTAGTTTCTATATTTTACGAGTCTCTGCCCGAGTAAGTTTTGTTGAAGTAAGGAGGTACTGCCCGAGTAAAGTTTATTAAGGAAGAAGGTACTGCTCAAATAAGTTTTATTAATGAAGGAGGTACGCTCTATTTTTTTTTACTAATAAATATGGTTATAATTTCTTGTTTATATTACTCTTTAATATATTAAAATTGTTGCACTATGAATATTATTATAGAGTTTCTGGCTGGTTATGCCGTCGTAACTTTTAAATAAACTGGCTGGCTATGCCATCGTAACTTTTAAATAAACTTACCGGCTATGCCGTCATATGTTTTAAATAAATTATGTCATTATATGTCATAATTATAATTGTATGTATGTGTTTAATTGTTTATATTTAATATGCCATATTGTTATACCATATTTTATATATTTATTTTGCGTTCAGAATGGCGAATTTGCAAAATAAGATTATGTTGCTTTGGATGTGTGTGAGGATAATTATCTGTCTTGGGTACTCGATGGGGAATTACCGGAAGAACCCTAACTGTTGAACAAAATGTCAAAGCAAATATTTTTCTTAGGCACCACATTCATGAAAACTTAAAATCTGAATAGCTCACAGTCAAAAATCCACTCACTCTTTGGACCAATCTCAAAGATTGGTTTGACCACCAAAAACTTGTCCATCTGCCACATGCTCGTTATGACTGGATCAATTTAAGGTTACAAGATTTTAAATATGTTGTTGAATATAATTCTGCCTTGTTCAAAATAAGCTCAAAGCTAATCCTATGTGGTGAGAAAGTTACTGAAGCTGAGATGATTGAAAAGACCCTTTCGACCTTTCATCCCAACACTATGATTTTGGCACAACAATACAGGGAAGGCAAGTTCCAGAAATATAGTGAGCTGATATCTCTCCTTCTGTAGTTGAGAAAAATAATGAGTTATTGCTGAAAAATCATCAGATACGTCCCACAAGCTCTGCCCAGTTACCTGAAGTACATAACACGTCATTCCGGAAGAATGAGCGTGGGAAAGGGCATAGAGGAGGACGAGGTTATGGACGAAATTGTGGACGTGGAAATTTTCGTGGTCGATTTCGAAATCAGTATAACTCGGGCCACCTGAAGTGGCAGCGTGATGGCTACAACAACTCTAGTCACCAGAAGTGGCAAAATGAGGTGTCAAATAAAAGGAAGGCACCACAAGAAGGAGATACTAGAGATATATGTTTTAGATGTGGGGCTCATGGGCATTGGACTCGTACTTTTCACACACCTAGACATCTTGTAGATCTTTACGAGTCATCTAAAAAATAGAACGGTAAAAGGGTGGAAACAAATTTAGCTAGTTTTAATGATGAACCAATCAACAAGACTGCAAATGGACTAAATGATGGTGCTAATCTTTACTACGGCTTAGATGACTAGTTTTCATATGTATCTCTTTGAATTCATGTTCCTTATGTATCTGCTTCAATTTCATGTTTTCATATACTTGTTTTATGTTCTTCCTTTAAGTACCCGGTTTGCTTTAATAAAATTGTTGTTCACTTATATATGTGCACGGCATAAAATATGGGAGATTTATGCATTGCTGATTGCACCACCACTAACACAATTCAACAAAATCAGAAATACTTCTCACAGTTAACTAAAACCAACTCACATGTTTGGACGATTTCGGGTACATCAGATATAATAGAGGATTTTGGGAAAGCCAGTTTTATCCGACCAAACGAGACACAAATTCACGTACATAATGCTTTATATTATAGTAAATCCATCAGAAATCTTTTGAGCTTTAAAGACATTCGTCTTAATGCTTTCCACGTAGAAACTACTAGTGAGAATGAAAAAGAATATCTCCTTATCACTTCAACCTTTTCAGGTCAAAAGAAAATCTTAGAAAAATTACAGTCAATATCTTCTGGATTATATGTTACCCAAATTAGAGTCATTGAGTCTCATAGTATCACCATTCCAAAGATCGTGGACCAAAAATCACTCACCCTTTGGCATGAAAGACTTGGTCATCCAGGAGGATCCATGATGCGTCGTATAATAGAAAATTCAATAGGACATCCTCTTAAGAATCAAAAGGTCGTACCTCAAAATGAACTTCCCTGCTCAGCATGTTCATTAGGAAAACTAATTGTCCGACCATCTCCAGTTAAACTTCAAACCGAGTCTCCAAGTTTCTTAGAAAGAATTCAAGGTGACATTTGTGGTCCTATTCATCCGTCAACTGGTCCATTTAGATATTTCATGGTTCTAATCGATGCATCAACTAGATGGTCTCATGTATGTCTACTCTCTACATGAAATATAGCTTTTTCCAAAATACTTGCTCAAATAATCAAATTGCGAGCTCAATTTCCTGACCATCCCATTAAATCAATTCGACTAGACAATGCTGCTGAATTTACATCTGCAACTTTCAATGATTATTGTATGTCAGTAGGAATCTCAGTCGAACACCTTGTAGCTCACGTGCATACACAAAATGGCTTAGCAGAATCTCTAATTAAAAGACTTCAACTCATTGCATGTCCCTTACTTTTAAGAGCCAAATTGCCTACATCCGTTTGGGGCCTCACAATACTCCATGCTGCAAATATAATTAGGATAAGACCATCTGCTTACCACAAACAATCCCCTCAACAGTTAGTTCTTGGTCAAGTTCCTGATCTTTAAGTTCCTGGTATATGTTCCCATTGCACCCCCACAGAGATCCAAAATGGGTCCACAAAGAAGAGTAGGCATATATGTTGGTTTTGACTCACCATCTATCATAAGATATCTTGAACCGTTAACTGGTGATGTGTTTACTGCTCGATATGCTGATTGTCATTTTGATGAGTCTGTGTTCCCTCCATTAGGAAGAGATAATGTTTTGCATAAATTTAATTCTGAACTATCATGGAATGCACCAGGATTAAATGCTATTGATCCACATACTAAACAATGTGAATCTGAGGTTTTAAGAATCATTCATATGCAAAATATTGCTAATCAAATGTCGGATGCTTTTAATGATTCTAGACTTATTATAAAATCACATATACCCGCTGTTAAAACTCCAGTCAGGGTTGAAATCCCTGTTCATAAATCAATTCCTAAAGAATTGGTTGGTGATTCAAAACCACGCCAGAAGCGTGGTAGACCTATTGGTGCGAAAGATATTGTACCACGGAAACGAAAATTAATTGGACCCGCCCCTGAAGTGGCAAATGTTCCTGAAGTAACTACATCAAATACCTCAGAACCGGTATCACCTGCTGAAGAGGTTCAAGCCCCTGTAGTGACTGTGACAAAACCACCCGAAGTGGTATTACCTCTAGAAGAGGATATTGCCCCTGAAGTGGAACATGCTTCCATAGAAGCAAAGGTACCTGAAAATTATGAGATCTCAATGATTTATGTCCATAACGAGAAATTACTGGATCATGGGAGTACTGAGGTTGATAATGTATATGCTTTTTCCGTGGCATGTGATATTATTATGAAATCCGATTCTGAACCACAAATGTGGAAGAATGTCGACAAAGAGATGATTGGCCAAAATGGAAAATTGCAATTCAGGAAGAATTGTAATCCTTGCGCTAGAGAAATGTATTTGGACCTGCAGTCTGAACACCAGCTAGTGTGGTTCCCATTGGAAATAGATGGGTATTTGTACGAAAACGAAATGAGATAAATGAAATTATAAGGTATAAGGCACGGCTGGTAGCCCGGGGATTCTCTCAGAGGCCTGGATTTGATTACCAGGAAATTTACTCTCCTATAATGGATGGAGTCACTTTTCGTTTTCTAATGGGAATGGCTTGTATGGAAAAATTGGAAACACGTCTTATGGACGTTGTGACAGCCTACATTTATGGATCACTTGATAGTTACATCAAGATGTCAAATTGTGAGACGTCTTATTCAGGGGGAGACTGTACTCTTTTTCCTTCATCAAGTTTTTTATCCCACTGGGTTTTTACTTGCAAGGTTTTAACGAGGCAGTCAATCTTTGTAATAACTCACATTTGACAATCAAGGGGGAGTGTTATAATATATAATATGAAAATGATGATTGTCAAATATGGTTAGCCGTCCTTGCACCTACCAATACGCGGTTGATTTGCCTATATAAACAAGGCTATACTATGTAATAAGATGCACTAAAAAGACTAGAGAAAGCTATCAATAATATACTCCGATTCATTATCTCTCTGACTGTTATATATATATTTTAGTTTCTATACTTTTATAACATATATATCATTTTTCATACTAATAAAATGATGAAAATCTATTATCTATTATCTATCTAGAAAAAAGTTCTATGAAGTACTATTTAAATTGGAGTATTGGAGCAATGGATCTTAACCGTTCATTTTTTTTATCCAACGATCCAGGTTTTTTTGCTTTTTTGTTTATAATAAAAAGCAAAAGGGTGGTTTTGTAATTTTTTGTATAATAAAGCAAAAACAGTTTTGTATATCGGTTAGATTAAGTCTATATTCAATAGGTGGTTCCTTTTTTTAAAGGTTGCAGTTGTGGTGGTTTATGGAAATCGCAATGGATCACAGGCATCTTCCAGATTCTGCGTTTTATAGAAATCTTACATTGCATGTTTTATAGATACTTCGTTTGTAGTCTGTATTCTGAAGTAACATGACTCTGGCTGAAGGGGGGTTCAAGTAATGTCTTTTATTATGTTGCTTTGTCCTGCAAATATACTGCGGTTTGTTATTGTATTTTCATATTCCCGCATGCATTTAGTTTTACTTTGGTGTGTGTGTGTGTGTGTGTGTGTGTGTGCATTTCATTGTTTAGTTATTTACGTCTATTATCAATTTTTTATGTTCAATGTTTAGTTATTTACATCACTGCCATTAAAAAAATTAAATCCTGACCACAAGATCTATTTCAGTCCAACTAGAGCTGTTAACGAACCGAGCCGAGCCGACCTTTGAGCTAAACGAGCTGAGCTTTACTTTTTTTCTTAACGAACCGAGCCGAGCCGAGCTTTATTATCGCATAAAATATTTGTTCAAGCTAGCGTTCGTTAAGAAATCGAGCCGCACACGAGCCGTCATCGAGCAGCTCGATAACAAATTTAGTGATATTCCCAAATTTTCAAAAAATATTTTTAAAAAATATTTTTCGACGATCCAACCATACGGATGTCAAGATATATCTAATTTAGTGATATTCCCGAATTTTCAAAAAATAAAAAATTAATTTGGTTGGAGATCTTAGTAGATCACTACTAATTTTACTAGTACTAGTAACTAGTGCTTTGTCACGAATTGTTGTTTCTATTTTTTAAAAAATATTTTTCGACGATCCAACCGTACGGATGTCAAGATATATCTAATTTAGTGATATTCCCAAATTTTCAAAAAATAAAAAATTAATTTGGTTGGAGATCTTAGTAGATCACTACTAATTTTACTAGTACTGGTAACTAGTGCTTTGTCACGAATTGTTGTTTCTATTTTTTAAAAAATATTTTTCGACGATCCAACCGTACGGATGTCAAGATATATCTAATTTAGTGATATTCCCAAATTTTCGAAAAATAAAAAATTAATTTGGTTGAAGATAAAAAAAATAAAAAATAAAAATTTTGATTTTTTTCGAGCTTTTAACGAGCCGAACCGAGCCGAACAAAATCGAGCCGAGCTCGAGTCGCACATGTTAAAAGCTCGGCTCGAGCTCGTTAGCTTAACGATCTTTTTTTTGTGTTCGAGCTCGAGCTCTTAACGAACCGAGCCGAATCGAGCCCTTAACGAGCCGAGCTCGAGCTTGCTCACGAACAGCTAGTTTCGTTAACAGCTCTAAGTCCAACGGTGATGATAGAATACTCCAAGTACTCCAATTTATTTATAAGTACTCTATAGAGCCAAGCTCTATCTATCTATACAATACTATTATAAGCAAAACAAGGTATATTTGGTTAGTTGGTTAACACCTTTCAAAAAATTTGTTAACACCTTCCTAAAATTAACAAGTTAAAAAATTATATTAAAAATATTAAGTTATACAATATAAATAATAA
This sequence comes from Saposhnikovia divaricata, assembly GCA_036435485.1. Lineage (NCBI taxonomy): Eukaryota > Viridiplantae > Streptophyta > Magnoliopsida > Apiales > Apiaceae > Saposhnikovia > Saposhnikovia divaricata. Next base: position 47,707,567 of record CM071595.1, on the reverse strand, counting down.
AATTTATCAATAAGGTTGTTAACACCTTCCTAAAAATAACAAGTTAAAAAATTATATTAAAAATATTAATTTATTTATTATAAACAACAAAATTTACCAATAAGGCACAAAAGTATATTTTTAAAAAATTATAAAAACTTGTTAAAAATTCTAAATTCAGTTAAATTTCACTCCCTCCATCCCGTTTATATTGGTCATCAATCAAAAAATACGTATCTATCTATACTATACTATTACTATATCTATACTATATACTATTATAAGCAAAACAAGGTATATTTGGTCAGTTGGTTGGTTAACACATTGCAAAAATTTTGTTAACACCCTCCTAAAAATAACAAGTTAAAAAATTATATTAAAATATTAACTTATATATTATAAATAACTAAATTTACCAAGAAGGTTGTTAACACCTTCCTAAAAATAACAAGTTAAAAAATTATATTAAAAATATTAATTTATTTATTATAAACAACAAAATTTACCAATAAGGCACAAAAATACATTTTTAAAAATTTAAAAAACGTGTTAAAAATTCCAAGTTCAGTTAAATTACACTCCCTCCGTCCCGTTTATATTGTTCAATAATAAAAAAAATACTACGTATCTATCTATACTATACTATTATAAGCAAAATAAAGTATATATGGTTAGTTGGTTGGTTGGTTAACGCCTTCCTAAATATAATAAGTTAAAAAAATTATATAAAAATAATAACTTATATCTTATAAACAACAAAATTTATCAATATTGTTGTTAACACCTTCCTAAAAATAAGAAGTTAAAAAATTATATTAAAAATATTAATTTATTTATTATAAACAACAAAATTTACCAATAAGACACAAAAATACATTTTTAAAAAATTAAAAAAATGTGTTAAAAATTCCAAATTCAGTTAAATTACACTCTCTCCGTCCTGTTTATATTGCTTTCAATCAAAAAATACCTATATACCAATCAAGTGAAAACAGCCAAGTTTACTCTCAATTGTTTACATATTTAGAAAAACTTAACATATTTAATCCTTATATTGTTTCATTAAGGAAACAAGGCTGGTACATGCAAAAAAGGAATTGTGACTAATATAAACGTGATTGAGGGAGAATTTAATTTATTAAAAAAACTATATTTTTTATAAAATTATAAACGTTTTCAATTATATTCCGATTAGAATCATCGTTGCATACACTTCTTTTTACGATTCTTTTTTTTACGATTTTAGGTTACAATAATAATGTGACACCCCAGTCCCATATCGAGGAGATTTGATCTTCAGTCGTAGCTCTAAAGGGACATGGTACAAGGTGAGTTGTATATGATAGCATTACATTTATGGGCTCAAACACATAGAGGTCAGCTTAAGAGTGGCTCGATAATTGTCATATCATTTTTTATTCAGAAATGCAGTCATGTTGGACAGTTCAGCATACATTCACTAAACCAGCTATATCTCTATGGTGGAAGCTTCAAATTGCAAACCATTAATTTTATAACGAATTACACTTCCTTCTCTTTCTAATGGTATATTAAATAGAAGCTAGGACCTTATAGATTAGAACAGTTAATTCTGCCAAGTCGGGATTAGTTTTGTCATGATGTTGACACACATTGACTTAACATGTTATATCTCTCTGTAGAAAGCTTTAATTTGCGAACAACCGTTAATTTTTTAAGAAATTACACATTCTTAGCTTTTTAATGGTATATAGAACAAAGACTAGAACCTTATGAAATATAGCAGATAATCCTGTTAATTAAGAATTAACAGCATCATAATCTTTCGAGTTTATTTTAACGCATACATGTATATATAATTGAGAGAATGAAGACATGCTTTTTAATGGTATATAGAACAGAGACTAGAACCTTATGAAATATAGCAGATAATCATGTTAATTTAGAATTAACAGCATCATAATCTTTCGAGTTTATTTTAACGCATACATGTATATGTAATTGAGAGAATCAAGACATGACAAAAATTAATTCTAAACTTCGTAGGTAAGTAGGTAAATAAGTTATCAGCTGATTCTAAGCTTTCACAGACCTCCTTATGTCTATTTGTTTTCTTAAGCACTTGATTTTTCTTGCTTGATGACAGAGGTCACTATCTTGACTTCTCTCCTTGAAGAAACAATTCTTCAATGCAAGAGGCCTCTGTAAAACAGACTAGGTGTAGTGGCTGAATGGTCGGGGTACATGGATTCCATGAGGATTTTTTCGAGGAGTGGCCTAGCTTAGAAATGGAAGATAGTTTTATGGATTTGAAAGTGTATTATTAAGAACAAATCCATATGAGTGGTCTGATGTCAATGCCCACAGTTTACGGATACAGGTAACATCATACAACAAATGCACTCATTATACTATTATTTACTTTTCTTCGAATTTTATATAATTTTTAGGCTTCTGTTACAGGTTTTTTTATGTTTTAAATGTTTTATGTTTCCCGGCATTGCACAATCAAGCAAAATTTCAGATTTTGGTTAATGGTTACTCCCTCCGTCCCGGTCATTAGTTCACATAAGGGTCCGGGCACGGAGACCAAGAAAATATATAAAGAAAGGGGTGAAAAGTGAGGAAATTGAGTAAAGTGGTGGGACCCATAAATATATAATGTATAAAGTAGGTATAGTTGAGGAGAAAAGTGAGTAAAGTGGTGGGACCCATAAATATATAATGTATAAAGTGGGTATAATGGAGAAAAGTAGTGGATGTAGTTGATTTTTATATATATATATAATTTTACTATTTTAGGAAAGTTTTGAAATGTGAAAAATTGGATGGGACATCCCAAAAAGGAAAGTGTGAAGAAATGGATGGGACAGAGGGAGTACAATTCTATTGATGCATTATATCTTTACACGTATGCACTCTCACGATAGATAATCAAATTAAAATGTTTATATTTGTATTTGTAGAATTAATTATTTTTATAGTAGAAGATAATTATGATATGTTGTACCTTTATGGGTATAAGCTTCTTAAAACTTTTTAGGAATCATATTTACACATTTTTTAGAAGCTAATCCTAAGCAATTTTAATTGTTAGAGGGTCGGTCTCTTATTCTCTTTACTGACAGAACATTACTTATATTCTATTTTCTATGTAACACCGTTGTTGGTGATGTATAGAATAAAATGTCAAAATGATTCAGAACTATAGCCACACGTATATGATCAAATGTAGACAATCTCTAATACTTGATTCAAAATGCAGGCGTGTTATTATAAAATATTCTCATCTCTTAAGAAATCCCATGCTTATGATTCCTTGGAAAGCTATATCAGTATCGGTTATTTGATGTGAGTTACTAATAATAAACTACAATCATTCATTTTTGGAGTTCAAATAGATTACATGAACTGTTAATCTGAATACATTATTCCATTGTGTTGATGTTAAATTAAGATGAATATTAGCATAAAAACATAAATTTGTATTATTTAACAAAAATAATGATTAGTGTTGTTTGATGCTTACTTTTGGTCTCACTGTTGGATTCATTACGGAGTACTGCACAATCAATGCTTATAGGTATTGGTTGAAGTTCTTACATTTAAGCATCCTGTTAGAGTCTGATTTTCTAAGAAATATATTTTTTTCATTTATTTGAGGGTTGCAGAAAGTGGAGTACGAAGACAGTAGGCATAAGTGTAGCGAATAACTATTTGAACAAATTATTGTTGCTTTAAGTGTGAAGGGCAGATACTAACAGTCACTTTTGTTTCCTTGAATTTATACCCTTATACTAACAATCACTTTTGTTTCCTTGAATTTCTACCGTAATGCTTTAGGCCATCCACTAAATAAGCAGGTTACTCATGCAGCAGCTCAAGTCTAAAGAAGCACTGGATATTGCTAAAATTCTAAAGAAACAAAAGATGAAGGGCAGAGGGCATCAGTCACTTTTATTTCCTTGAATTTCTACGCTGATGCTATTGGCCATCCCCTCAATAAGCAAGTTACTCATGCAGCAACTCAAGCCTAAAGAAGCACTAGATACAAAAGGAATTCCAAAGGAACAAAAGATGATTGCTCCGCAACAAAAGTCCTGTTGAGGCAAGTTACTATATTCGGGGGAGCCAAGCTAAAGATGACTTTGCAATAATTGATACAAAAATTCAGAAAGCATTCTTTTCTAATGAAATAAGAGTCAAGAAGTCCTGCTATTCAAGGCCAGAAGGTCAATGAAGTGGTGGCTACAAAACCTCCAGATGTCGCTTCAGACCATTGTTCACTGCTGGAAAATTGATAGGATGATGATGTGGTCTCTGAGACTAAAGCAGCAACAAAATAATAGAATTTTCAATCCAAATTTGTTCTTTAGTGAGAAGAGTTGATTACAAAGGCATGCCAACTGAGACGTTTTATGAACTAATGGTTGAGCAAGCGGTTTTGTTTCCAGTCACAGCTCTAATTCAAAAGTGAAAAAATAGAAGAGATTTCGTTAAATTCTTATTACATTGAGAACTATGGCGTAAACAAATCTGAAGATAGTTTTATACATCTTTATGAAATCACAACCCACAACCATCCCAGGATTGAAGAGGGGGTTTGATCTTGATGCCATTTCAGCCCTTTTCCTTTCTGGTGGTTTCACGTTATCATCAAGTAGCTAGAAGATAGTTTGTTTATGTAAAAAAATTCAGTTATTTTCTTTTGCAATTTCCAGTTTTATGAAGTTCATTTCAAAAACTATTTCTAGAGTACTAGCTTTTCCAGTTTCTTGGCAATTTATATTTTAAAGCATTGAGGCCATTTGAAGCCTGGGAGCTGGGATGCTAACTGGACGTAACCAACAACCAAAAACGCTTCGTCTAGACATAAAACTATAAGATATATATAAAGCTTTTTTATTTCTTTGCCCACATAATGATTAGAGCCAGTGGCTCTTGACTTTAATATTATAATACGCCCAATGTAATTGATATTACTAAAATAAGGAGCAATTGTACATATTTTCAATTACATAAGTAAGTTTTATAAGTTATCAGACTTTATAAGAAATTCCTCTTTGCTGAATCTTATATGACTCGGGTGAATCAGAAGAGTCAAGATACACAAATGTTTAAATTGGTCGATAATTTCAGGTTTGATTATTATTTTTATTAAAGTAAATAAAAAATAGCTGTTTTGCTTCCATAGCTAGACTTTGTTAAGCTGTTGTTGTTCATATCACAGATTTGATTCTCAACTGGCCTGTAAAGAAGTTAATATTTAATTTTTGTGATTATGATTATGGTATTTTGTAGTTGAGTTGAAGAGACAATGTTCATTCTCTGTTCAATTACTGGTTGGACCTCATGTGTAGAATTTCGTTTTTTCCTCCTAAAACTAAACTCTGTGGTGCAGAAAGACGATGAGAACAATGATAGTGTATTGCTTTAAATTTTTAAGGTTTTTTATTCTGTAGGAATGGTCAATTACGGAAAAGTAAAGGCTCTTACTGTGATACAAATAGCAGGTGGAGGTAGCACTGATATTAGTGATCTACCTAAATGAATGACATTCACAACCTATTTGATGTTGTATATTTTCGGAATTTGACCTTGCTCTAAAGAGCCAGTTGGTTCTTATGTACATTTGTCTATTTATATTTTATCTCACATGATTCCCTTGGTTTGTCACAAAAGTGGCCTCCTATTGTACTTTCCATGTTTAGTAGCTTTCTTTTAATATTAGGAATCTCATGAGATATGGACATAATTGTCTTCCTTAATTATGAGTCAAATTGCTCAGAACTAAATATGGACAGAGCTGGTATAGCATTGCCAAGAAGGTCTTCATGTTTGTTTCTTATAGTGACATTTATGATCCTACAAGTGTTTATCGCATTAAGATGTCATTAGGATTTTCTGTACTTGCATTTGCATTAATTTACACCCTTGTGTGACTGTCACGGAAAATTCCTACTGCATCTTATCCATGCCAGACTGCTCTACTTACGGTCACTGTTTGTTGAATAAAGAAGCATAATACAAATTAATTTTTCTTATTATTTCTTTCTTTGTTTCTATGTGATGTTACCAAATGTTGGTAGGTCTTCCAGTGACGGGAGCTGTCGTATTTGGGATGCCAAGTCCTCTCACAGTACTCCACGCATATATTGGCCAAAGCTAATAGATGACGTTGCAGGTATCTGGTAGTTTATGTTTTCTGGTGCGTAGCATTATCTGTAACTCAGTCTTGATTAAGATGCTAAGCTTATCTTCATGCAGGCAGAAGCAATGCTCCCTCTTTAAGTACTGGTCTCTCCTCAAGTACTGCTTTACATAGCCATCAAATTTTATGTTGTGCTTATAATGCTAATGGCACAGTCTTTGTAACTGGTAGCTCCAATAATACTTACGCAAGGGTACGTCCATTAGTAGATATATCTTAGCCTTTTTCCAATGCAGTACACTTAACGAATATGGAAATTTGCAAGGGAAATAAGAAAGACAGGAAAAACATTTACATTGTCCCTTCATTGTAACGTCAGCCGGGATACTGTCTAAATATTCTGGAAATGTATATTTACATAATCATGATGGAGATCTGGAGATCTGTAAAAGGTTGAAGAACAAAATGTATCTTTTAGCATGCACGGAAGCATTATTCTTATGAACTCTTTCTTTCTGTCCTATCCCCGTCACATCTTTTAAAAGATTTCTTCAAAACCAGGTAAAACATGGTTATTTTAGAAGCTGTCAAAGTTTAAAGGTTGGGCCTACAAATGAAAACAAATCAGGAAGATTTGAAAACTGTGATATATGGTTTTAACAAATTTGGAGTATAGAGGAGGTTATAAGCAAGTGGATCATCTTATGTCTGTTGAAGATGTTGTGCTTGAAACGATAATACTGGAGCCTAGAGGAAATCAAAATGGTAAAATGAAAAGCCTGGCAACAAAGTTTGATTCTGGGTCTGGGTAAAGAGGTGGCCAAAAGTAAGTTGATATTTGTCTAACCTTTCATTTTTCCTGGGTGTAAATACGTAAGTTCTATATTATTTTTGTCGGTGTATATGTGTAAGTTCTATGTATGAAAAGCAAGTCCACTTGTATCTACTGGAATAAGCAATTTTCTATGTATGAAAAGCAAGTTCAACAAATTCTACGGGAATTGGAAATATATGAAGAGCTGGAGATGAATTGTTGTATTCCAACTGTGCTGTAAGTAGCTGGTGTTGTGGTTTTGTTCTTTTTTTAAAGTACGGTATTAAGCTGATTTTAATATTGAATGCTTAGGATCCTGCTACATTTATATATCTCCTTTTGGAATTTGATATGTAATGTAAGCTATTTTTTTGGATTTTGATATGTAAGCTAGGTGTAAATATAAGCAAAAATAATCAAGAAAACACAAATAAGCATTTAAATTATGTGTAATAAAGAATTTTAAATAGGTTAGAGTAAAGTTAGAGTGAAATTCAAAAATTTGGAACATATCATTTTGTTTGTTAAACATTTGAACTAAAATACATAAATTTCCTCAAAAAAAGAAAAGAAAAGAAACACATAGATCTAAATTTTAAAATTCATATTTTTCTAAAATTTGAAATTGTTAGAAGCTGTTGTACTATATTATTTAAAATATCAGAATTTTTCTAATAATTTTTTTATTATTAATATGAAGCGGTCTGATGTGAAACTGTAATGGATTATAATATAATAGCTAAATTTTTAGCTTGAATTATTTTATAATAATACAATTTTCAAATTTCTTATTCCAATTTTTTTGATTAATTTCATATTATGAAGTATTGTGTATATAAAAATTATATTTAAAAATATTGTGAATATCAAAATATTGTATATCTCAAAAACAAAGTGATTTTAATCAAATTTCAGGAAAGTTAGGTACATATCTTAGATCCATTTTTCTCTATTATAATATTAACTTACATTCATTATTTATCTTGCGAGAAAGAAAAAATAATCTTCTAATTTTTCCAAAATTAAATGTATGTAATTACTTAAATTAAAATAGTTTGCAATAAAAAATCAATTATATTTTGATTCTATAAAAAAATTATTTTATTATTTTTAATGATAAAAAACGCATCGAAGTGTCGCCTCACGGCTCACGGCGACAACGAGAAACTGTTTCAATATATAATCATGTATAAAAATAATATGCAACAATTGTGCATAATTTATAGTGAAGTTATTTATGATAATTGATTTTATTTTCCTTTTATTTAAATAATGAAGACAATTTATTATTGTTTTCAACTGGAGAAAAATATTTGAAAAAATATTTATTACTTTTATTACAGATTTGATGGATTAAATAAATTTTTAACAATGAATTGCATGTTACTCTTTATATAAATTTTGGCATATCATTATTTTATTAAATACTTATATAACTTTATAGATTACTTATATAACTTATTAGAATATCTTTCTAAGAAATCAGTCAAATTTGTTAAATTTTTGATATTGTCATTTTAAATTAAATATGATGTCGTGTACGAAGTACGGGCAATTATCTAATTTATATAAGAGAAAAATGAATCTAAGATATATATGAGATAACTTTTTTGAGATATGAATAAAATTCTTTAAAATTTATTGGATCTGCAAAGTTAATTAATAAAATTTTAACCAAATCTTGATTTTACAAATTGCCCACCCCATATTACATATAAAATACATATATCTCAGAAACTTACATAAGATGTATCTTAGGTTCCCCATTCTCTTTATATAAATGACATCTTATAATGATATTTACATACTCCCTCCTAGAGATGTTCAAAAAGCCTGAAGCCCGAAGCCCAACCCGATCCGGCCCGAAAAAAGCCCGGCCCGGAGTCCTAAAACGGCCCCCCTATTTTTCACGAAGCCCGGCCCGAAGCCCGAAAAGCCCAAGCTTTTAAAAAGCCCGGATAAAGCCTCGCCCGAAGCCCGGATAAAGCCTCGCCCGAAGCCCGGATAAAGTCCGGCCCGAAGCCCGGATAAAGCCCAGCCCGAAGCCCGGATAAAATTTTTATTTTATTAATGTAACTTATAATCTCCAACCAAATTAATTTTTTATTTTTTGAAAATTTGGGAATATCATTTAATTAGATATATCTTGACATCCGTACGGTTGGATCGTCGAGAAATATTTTTAAAAATATAGAAACAATAATATGGGATGAAGCACTGATTTCCTTAAGGCATTATAAGGTTCATTTGTACTTGCACGTTAAAGAGCATGTTAACACTATTTTGCATTACTAAAATATTACTGGTGGAATTTTTTATAATTTGCTGATATAGATTTGTTTTAATGTTCAAACATAATTGTCACTCAACAGTTAATCATACCATTATTTTTACATGTTTTCTAGCAAAATTTTTTGTACAAAGTTAAAGTGAATAAGGTAGAAGAAGCTGATTGTTGGTGGTACAACGTCTGTCACAAAAACAAATGCAATGAGGAGGTTTCTAAATTGGAAGGCAAGTACAGGTGCTTCAAATGCACCAGAAACTTTCCACTTCCACAAAAGAGGTAGTATTTCTAATTACTATGTAAATTATCATGTACCATAATGTGACATTTTTTTTCTATGTTTGTTTTTTTAAATGCATTTATATATGATTATCAGGTATCGGATTGTTGTATTGGCTACAGATGATACTGAAGCTTTCAACTTTGTACTATTGGATCGTGCATCAAAAAGACTGATTGGAAAAACAGCAACAAAATTGATTGCTGAGGGAATTAATGTAAGCTATATCTCTAGGTTTTAAATATCTTAGATGGTTATATAAGATTTACAACTAATTTGCATTATATCTTTCATATACATTTATAGGATAACACAAACAAAACATATCCTCCTGAAATCAAGCAAATTTTCGGCAAAGAAGTAACTCTACAAATTGAACTGAATGATGACAACATTTTACTCAATAGTAATGTTTATCATGCTACTGATGCATATGAAGCTGGTAATGCTAATCCATCAAAGTCTGAGACAATAGTATCTGGTTTTGATTCTTCTGCTTTCAACAATGTGAGTTTGGAATTCATTGGTTTAATCTATATACATATTAACAAATTCATTTCAAATTCAAGATGCTTATTGTAACATGTCAATTGATTAGTTATTATATGTTCTATGTAGACTAAGATCATTGAGGTTCAAGATTCTGTGAATACGCCAGGTTCTGCCACATCATGCACAAAGAAAATTAAAATGGTTACATATATTTTTCATTATCATTATTATAATAATTGATTCAACAAAACATTTCTTTAGTCTGATAAATAATGTTATATTGGCAGAAAAATTTAAGAGAAAGTTAGCTATAAGAAGCAGTGCAGTTATGGAGTCAGTGAGAAAGAATTTTGCCACAATTTCATTCTGAGCATTTGCTTTTCATTCTGTTAATGAATAATTTGTTATTAGCTTACAACAGACATTGCGTTTGATTTACTTCTGAATTTATATTCTATTTCCAAGGCTTTCTTAATGTTTTTTTTCCTGGTTTTAAAGCACGTTGGATGTTTTTTAAACCTATGAAAAATTGATTTATCTCCGTTCATTATCAGTTCAACACTTAATCGTCCATCTATGTTTTTGTTCTCACTTTTAAAATGTAGTCATTAAATGACTATATGTACTATACGTTTGAGACATGAATCGCTTAGTAGTCATTCATGGCTATTGACAATGTTTGTGTCAATTGCATCGAGCTTATAAAATTTCAAAAATGAATAGATATAAAAGAATTCTCGTGTGCGAAGCACGGGCTATATTACTAGTTTATTAAAAAAACTATATTTTTTATAGAATTATAAACGTTTTCAATTATATTCCGATTAGAATCATCGTTGCATACACTTCTTTTTACGATTCTTTTTTTTTTTTACGATTTTAGGTTACAATAATAATGTGACACCCCAGTCCCATATCGAGGAGATTTGGGACTTTAGTTCAGTTTATAAGGCAAAGTACTACTACTATGTGCACCAACAAATCATGATCTTTTGGGGGCCTGTGGTGGGCTTGTGGAATACCCAAGTTGGTTGCATTTGGGCTAGTTTAATTTGGCTTATTTCGGATTCGGAGTCGGGACTTGACCCGATTTTCGAAAAAAGCTCGGGGTTTGACCCGGGTTGTCATATATGGTATCAGAACCGACTCTCGAAAGCTTGATTCGTTAAGTTGCCGGAGGTGGGGACACGAAGGCTGGTGGTATTATCCCACAATGGATAGAGGTCCGGAGGTGGGGACACGAAGCCAGCCGGTATTATCCCACAATGGCTAGAGAGGAACGATACGGACCTATGGGATATCCGTTCAGGCCTGACGAGGAAGTCAGGAGTTTAAATGGGGGAGTTTGTAACACCCCAGTCCCACATCGAGGAGATTTGGGACTTTAGTTCTGTTTATAAGGCAAAGTACTGCTACTATGTGCACCAACAAATCATGATCTTTTGGGGGCCTGTGGTGGGCTTGTGGATTACCCAAGTTGGTTGCATTTGGGCCAGTTTACTTTGGCTTATTTCGGATTCGGAGTCGAGACTTGACCCGATTTTCGAAAAAGGCTCGGGATTTGACCCGAGTTGTCACATATGTACAAAACAGAGACCAATAAACAAATAAACAAATATCAAAACAAAATATAAATTATATTAAAGCGAAACAGAAACCAATTGATAATCCTGATAAACATCAAGGTTTTATTTAAATAAAGTCCTTGGATTTATTTATACAACTACATAGACCATAACTAAAATCTAGTTGGCATCACTCATCTCAATCCCGTTTACCCCTGAGTACCTGTGGAAGAAAAATAATACGAGTGAGCCAAACGCCCAGTACAAATATAATATAAGAAGAAAATAAGGTTTCAAATGTCCAAATGAATTGTGTCTTACCAACACTGAATTTTCAAAACAAGTCCAAATGTAAAATAAACAAGATAGCCAACAAGAATAAAATACTGATTGAAGCAAAACAAATATAAGGCTGAATCAAGTAAGGTATGTATCCTTAAGGGTCTCTAATACAAATATGTACTCGCATAAAGCGAAGTACAAAACAGAGAATTCTTCCCCGGTAATCCACGAGAAGAAAACACATGAAATGCACGAAGCATTTCTACAAAACAGAGAATCCTTCTTCGGTAATCCAGAAGAAGAAAACACCTATTAGCGATCATGATCTATACACAATCTCATACCCCAGAGACGTGCTCGTATACTCACAGCACCGATACGAGTAAGTGTCGAGTTTACCAAACACTCCGAACTCCATGAACTCGTCTATGATTTAACCACATAGATAGGTCTAAGAGCCCAACAAATAGGTTACAAAATATTGCCAGACTCATTTAAAAGGATGGAACAGAACAGAACAAAATAATGTCGCAATAAAATGCGAAACAAAACAAATATATATGAGTAAGGCAATAACAATTCCAATAAAATAGAGAGTACGAAACGATTATACGAAAGTGCACTACAAAGTACACCCAGAGTACAAGGATCACAATTTTATGAATTTAACTTGACAATAAATATAACGAATAAAGAATAAATTTTAATAAAAAGAAAGATAGCAAAGAAGTCGTGCTAGAAGAAACACATAGAATAAATTTTATAAATTTGGCTCAGCTATGTATATAATGAATATTTGTAATTAAGTGGATAGAGAAAAGAATAAGAAATTCGTACCTGAATAATTGTAGAAAATACCAAGAACTCTCTCTAATAGAATATACCTCTTTGATCAAATCTAAAAATTACATTAATTATTGTAAGCTTCGGAAGGAAGTGAAACACAAACTTAAGACATGATTTAGGATACATCCATGAACCAGATAGGTCACACGTAGTTACATATAAACAATGTAGGATATCTAACTTTGACAAAATTTACTTAACCCAAAACATAGTAAACAAAATAATAACCTTTTGTATTAATAAAAAATTATTATTAACAGATATACAATTTTGTAGATACATTCGAGACAAAGAATTGACTGTTATGCTTAATTAAAAGAGGGACAATATTTATAAAGGCTTGAAACAAACTAGACTTAAATCAACCTGCAGACTACCTTTACAAAGCTTCACAAGTATTAAAACATAAATTTAATAACACAATTTATACACCACCAGCCACGGACAAACTATATAATAATGATAAATGCATGCATATTAAACTTGATTATGTACTAATTACTAGTACCCACATTTGCCTGTATAGTTTCTCCTGCATGGCATCTTACATATGTAGTTTTGGATCCATCATAATCTATTATATTACAAAAATTAGCACATTCTTTTAATACAATTAATGCTATCAATGCAATTGACACAACTTGATAACTATATAAACTAAAGTTAACCTATACGGACATTTAATATAAATAAGTCTAATTTAATCCATTAAAACATTTATCTTAGACCATGATTATATGTACATTCAATAAGAGATTAATTGTAGCAACATTTAACAACAAAGCTTATTTAAATCAAAACCTATTGAATATGCCTACTAATTAACATGTACCATATAAATGTCTATACATCAGGTACAAAATGAAACAAGATACATTCGGTGAGGTTAAGACAAGTATATGAATTATATATTGTAGAAGAATTAATTATTAACCATAACAAATTAACCGTGCATCCACCCATTTAATGAACATACACTCACATGTAGGGGCACACGTGTGTCAAATTCAACAAAACAAGTAACAGGAGTACAGGACACAAGATTTAGGAATAGGAACTAATAATTACTATTTGTTATTATACATGCGTAGAATGCGATCATTGATCATACCTGATTTATGAAGCCAATTATGTACTGTTTTGTTTATCCGAGTTATCCCTTTTCTTTCTCCAACCTAGTTCCTCTGTATTTCTTTTCTAATATGGTTAATTCCCGGTATCATGTATTTATAAAACTAGGTAGATAGACGTAAATCCACTAGAATTAGGTTTTAGAGATTAGTATTCTAATTTCATTCTTATCACACTGCAACGGAAATATTATCTGCATATAAAATAATTTCAAATTTTATTAAATACTAATAATCTAATTTGCAATAAAAACATATTTGTTTATAAATAAGTTCTCAATTGAAATATATAATACATATAAAATAAAATAAAAAATAGGTGGGATATTACATTCTTCCCTCCTTACAAAAATTTCGTCCTCGAAATTTAAGTAGCATACATATTTCCAAATGCAACCATTTCAAATGGGCACAAATATCGATTCCTGGGAAATATATTACGGCTTCAAAAATTTCAAAATTCTTCCAAACAAATTTGACTAGTGAAATTGTCTAATTGCAATTTTTTTAACACATAATAATTCCCGTGTAAGGATGACAATAAACTTTCGTAAATAGAATTGGTTATTGCCCAAGCATCACAAATAAATATAAATACAAGAATTCACTATGCACATAAGAATTTATAACATGAATCGTAATAGTAAAATATGTTTATGAGAATAGTACCTCAATTATTTGCAGCGTCATTTGCAGTTATTTGTTTGTTGTTTCCGCCCTGATCATCATTATCCTTGCGATTGTTGGATGTCACTTTGCAATTTCGAATAGTGTGACCTTGTTCCCTGCACCTAAAACATGCGCCAGTAGTCCAATGACAAGTGTCTCCCCTATGTACCTTCCCGCAATGCTGACAACGAGACTTTGCCCCACTCTGATTTTTGTTAGACGATCCATTTTGCCCATTTCCATGGTTTCCATTTTTTTGTCGAAAGCTTCGAGTGTTGTACCCATGATCATTTTTCTTGAATCCACCAGAAGACCTATTATCATTCTTCAAATTCTTGTTTTGCTCGGTAGAGTCATCGTCCCATTTTCGTTTCTGATTCAGCATGTCTTGCTGTTTATGGAAGTCAGTTTGATGAAGTTCTTAATCTCTGGCACTGTCGACCAAACTGTCCATGGTAGTGTAGCGGTTTGCGATGATGTGGTTACGGATCGAAGTCTTCAGAGCCCACTTGAATTTCATGATTTTGTCTTCTTCTGTACCAGCAATAGATCGTGCATATCCAGCTAACCTCTGAAACCTGATCTGAAAGTCTGCCACAGATTCATCCTTCTTCTGAGTTATGCTCTGATATTCTCGAGCATACTCCTCACGGATACTTGCAGGAAAGTACCTCTGATCGAAATGTGCCTTAAACACATCCCAAGTGATAGTATTCTCATATCCATCTGCGTGGGAAGCCACCACTGACTTCCACCAAATGCTAGCATCCCCCTCAAGACGATAAATGCCAAAACGAGCCTTTTCTAGCTCAGAACAATTAAGTACCCGAAAGATCTTCTCCATATGATCAATCCATGATTTAGCATCCATTGGGGTCTTAGCCTCCTTGAAGCAATTAGGCCTTTATTTCATAAAGCGATCAAACATAGTCTGAATTTCTTGATTTTGTGTGTTACTGATGTGTAAAATAACTGCAAGCGCACAGTGTTTAGTTGTAGCAATTACAGGTCGATCCTCAGAGACTATGAATTTTCCAAACCCTAATAATTAAATCAGGCGAACTAGACAAATAGGTTTGAGATGGGTTTTAATTAACCTAATTAGCAAAGATTATCAAATAATATGAACAACCTAGGAATCCGAATCCGTTAATCAATCACAAATAATATCAACTCGCCCTAAATCAATCCTCTTTTCTTCAAAAATAAGATATATCAATCAACGAGACAAGCATATACTATGAAACTTGTTATCTAACAATAACCTATCAAAACTTCAAAGAGCAAGCATAAGCTATGAAAAATAAATTCGGTAACAATAATATATCAAAATCACTTTGTCAATTGAACAATTAAGCACCAAGAAAAATTATGAGAATCAATTAATAAGAACGAGAAGAAATCAAGAGTTATTAAATCAACTTCATCTTCATCCTAGGATAAGAGAACTAGCTAGACATGATATCGAAAAACAAACAAGAATTTAAAGCATGAATTGAATAACAGAAAAAGTGTTTTAATAAAGCAAATAAAAATTGTTTGTATTGAAGGACAACTAAATCTACTCCTACTCCTAAATTATGAATCTAGATTGGTGTCTAAATTGATGTCTAAAGTGGTGTCTCAAATACAAGAGAGGAGCCCTATATATAGGGAAAAATAATGAGCTTGGGTCCTATGATTACAATCCAATCTTGAATATAATTTCTTCAATTTCCCTTTTCTTCTCCGATAAGTAATCGATTTTTCCTCCAATTTCCTTGACTTCAAGTATTTTCCACCTCCTTTCCCTTTTTGCACCTTTTCCTGCTTGAAATATGTTTTTATTTATTTTCCTACAAAACAAAATAAAACAAAATAAAACAATTTATTAATTAATAAAATTACGAAAACGGACATAGAATGGTATTAAAAATATGATTAATTATGGACCTATCAAATGCCCCCATACCTATCTTTTGCTCGTCCTCGAGAAAAATATATAATAAAATACTACCTAAATATAATACCACTTCCGTAGGTGATCACGGTTGCATTTGGCATATGCAACAAGCCCTTTAAACCCCTAGGCAGCCCTAGTGGACGAGTGAGGTCTCGTGAGGGCCTATAGTGAATGTACCCACAAAATCCATCTAGCTCATGTAAAAGATTTCTCAATGCAACACCACACATACAAGTCAGCTCATGCTACATCAACTTAAGAAATCAAAGTGAATTTGCAATGTCTTGGTGTGTAAGGTGCAAATATTCACATAGTCTCCTCAAAGAAATATGCAGAGGTCATTAGAAGTCCACGTCAAGTGTAAAAATAAGTTGGTAACCATGCTAAGCCCACAAGAGTACACCTTAGAGTCAAAACTTAGCATCTCATATGCACAAAACAAGCAATAACTCACCTTTCACTCACAAAAGAATATTCACTCAAGAACAAGGGTAAGTGTATCACTCAATTCCAACAAAATCATAAGCATGCTTGACATTTGGTATCAATCTAACTTTAACACAACATACATTAATGATGATAATCAAAAGGTCTTTTATTTGGGTTGTAACGGGGCTAAGGACAAGGTATGTCAAGTAAGGCCAAATAAGGTGAAGTGTCAAAAGCTAGTAGGATCCATAATATATCATACATAACACCATACTTTCTCCCCATACATGGATTTCTAATTTTCTTCCAACAAACTGCTTGACTAGTCGAATGAAGAAGGATCTCAAAAACACAGAAACATAATTATGCTCTCATATGATTTTTTTTCAATTTTTTTTTCTCTCTTTTTTTTTTCTTTTTTTTCTTTTTTTTTTTCTGGAGAGCTAAGATAGATAATATAAATATATAAGAAACCACAATCCTTCTTCAAGAATTTATTGAATAACGACTGACAAGTAAGCAACAAAACCCAATATTTCCCAAAAAGTAATGAACAAAAGTAAACCCCATCTCACACACCTTATTACTCCCTCAACTTACTACTAGCCTTTGACAAATGGGATCAAATATACGTAAGGCTGCACAACAAAAAGGTCTAGGCAAGTAATGTGGTGTGTCACCGAAAAAATAGGATTAAGCTCAAAGGGGTAACTAATTGATCATATATAAAGGGTGTGGTAATTTGGATAATAATTGGTTATTCCTAAATGCCTTTATCATCTTATCATCAAATAATGTCATGCATTTCAAGAAAGGTCTCAAACAAGTGCTAGCAATGCAAACAACATGTGGACACTCAAGCAAACGAATATAAAATGCAAAAGATATGCATATAGGCTCAAAATCTCACTTGGTGGCAAAACATAATCAATCCCAAGAAAAAGTCTCTTTAATGCACCTACTTGTACTCAAAGCATGGAAACCAAATCTTCTTGCACATATTCATGTCCTTTTAATTACTTACAACATTCAATAAGTCTACTAGTTTCAACTCGCTAGTGTATGTGTGTGCACAAGAACTTAGCTTATCACTTCTCAATCAAAAGCTTCAGAAACACAAGAGTACTATAGCATGTAAGGGTGCATCAAGCCAACTTATAACAAGTAATCATTTCACAAGGCTAGAATTATTTTTGTATTTTTTCATTTTTCAATTTTTTTTTTTTTTTTAAATAATACTACTAAATCCCTCCCCCATACCTAAATCATGCATTGTCCTCAATGTATGCAAATGAGAGAAAAAGAAATGACAAAGTAAAAGGACGAGAATACCTGATAAAGGATGAGGAGATACATTACTACCTATAACACACACACAAAAAACACACAACACAAAAACTCACACACACACACACACACACAGTTGTTCCCCCATACCTAAACTTGGTCATATGGGAGATAAACGAAAAACACTTACTAACCAATACCAGATCGAGGAAAAACAACACATGTAACACAATCAACACACATGTGAACTACACCCACATAAACATCATTATCCACTAGAGAAATATTATCATGCACCAGAATGAAACTCATACACCTAACATCATTCATAGACCAATTAGACGCTTCTTTATGTTGTTTAAGCAGATTGATTACTATAAATTCTTGGTTATGAACTAAGTCACTAGAAAGAACATGATAAGTTTCATTATCAACTACCAAAGACTGATCAAGAGTGGAAAAAGACAGATTAGGAACGAATGTGGGTGGCTCACCAACACTACCCTTAACAACGGACTTAGTATCAAAAGAACTATCCTCAAGTTGAGTTTCATGCTTAGAACAAATGGCATTCAATTCATCTAACATCTCATCAGAAGAAAAATTTCTATAAAGCTCATGAAGTTCTTTATTACACTCATACTCTAACAAAACATCTTTCTCAACAAAAGAATCAATTGCACTATCCTCAAGATTCGACCACGAAACAACCTCATCTATCAAATTAACTCCTACAGGTTGTTCCAAAAGCTCATTAGGTTGATTTCCTACATTAAAGACATTAAGATCTATCGTCATGTTTCCAAAAGTGAGTTTCATCGAACCATTCCTACAGTTAATCAAAGCATTAGAGGTAGCAAGAAAAGGCCTTCCTAAAATGATAGGAATTTGATTTTTGAGATTTTTGACTGGTTCGGTTTCTAAGACAACAAAATCGACGGGGAAGACAAAATCACCAACCTTAATCAACACATCTTCTACTATACCTTTTGGAGTTTTAACAGAACGATCAGCTAACTGAAGAGTGACACTAGTCTTCTTAAGTTCACCTAAACCCAAGGCTTGATAGACAGATAAGGGAAGAAGATTCACACTATCTCCTAGATCGAGTAAAGCTTTATCAATGAAAGTATCACCTATGACACAAGAGATGGTAGGACAACCAGGATCCTTATACTTCACAGGGATTTGATTTGACAAAATAGAACTAACATGAGATGTTAGGAAAGCTTTCTTAGGAACATGAGTGGTTCTTTTATGAGTACATAAATCTTTTAGACACTTAGCATAAGAGGGAACTTGTTGAATCGCATCTAAAAGAGGAATGTTAATCTTGACTTGCTTAAAGACTTCCAAAATCTTATCTAACTGAGCAGATTGTTTGTTTGAAGTAAGTCTTTGAGGAAACGGGGCTTTCGGCTTAAAGACTTTTTCATTAGACACATCAGAGTGGGGTTTCGAAGGTGGTGGTTCATTGGATGGTGATGACTCATCAGCTTTATCTACTTCAGAACTCTCGGAATTTGAAGATTGCTTAAGACTAGGATTCAAGAGTAAAGGATTTTGTTCAGATGTTAGCTTATCTTCTTCTTGAGTATTGACACCAGCATGATTGTTGAATTGATTACCAGATCTTAGAGAGATAACAGAATTCACGTTTTCATGAGACTTTTGATTTTGCTGAAATTTAGGATTTGTCTCGGGTTGACTAGGAAATTTATTTTTCTCTCTCTCACTGATCGTGTTTGCCAATTGACTGACTTGGACCTCTAGCTTAGATATGGCTTGAGTGTTGGAATTTAGTAACTGCCTATCTTGGGTCATGGTTTGCATGAAAGATTGTTGAGATTGAGTTAGATTAGCTTGAGATTTCAATAACGCCTCAATACTCTTTTCTAAAGAATTGAATCTCTTATCAGATTCAGCAAAACCAGGAGGATTCATGGGGACTGAGTTTGGATAATGACCAAGATTTTGAGGAGGATAGGAATTAGGATTTTGAGTTGGGTATGGGCCAGGATTGGGCTTTTGAAAAGCAGGTTGAGGATTTTGATTATACTGATTGTATTGACCTTGGTTCCATGAGAAATTTGGGTGACTCTTCCAACCGGGATTGTATGTGGGTGCATAAGGATCATTCCTAACTCTAGGTTGAAACATGGCATTGACTTGTTCAATTTCAGGGCAATTCTCTACCACATGATTAGGAGAACTACAGTTTGCACAGAGAGACATTTGAGATGACGCATTGTTGGTTTCTAAGGCTTCTAGACGTCTTGTGAGTGTAGCTAACTTAGCTTCGGTTGCAATAGAATTACCAACTGCGTGTAAACCCTTAGATGAATTAGATTTTTCAGCTTCCTGATTAGGTTCCCTAGTTGACTCCCACAACATTGTTCTTTCAGCTAACTCCTCAAAAAATTGCCAAGCTTCATCTTCATCTTTGTCCATAAACTTACCATTACACATAGACTCTAACAAAGCAGTGGTTTGGCTATCTAAGGCTTCATAAAGAATTTTGCAAAGTCTCCATTTTTCTATACCATGTTGAGGACATTTAGTCAACAACTTTTTAAATCTATCAAAATATTTCCAAAAAGACTCATTCCGATTTTGTTGAAATTGATTGATTTCATTCCTAAGTCTGTTTGCCTTATGGTTTGGAAAATATTTTTTTAGAAAGATAGCAACAAATCCCTCCCATGTGGAAATAGAATTAACGGGTAGACTATACAACCACTGTTTAGCATCTCCTTTCAAAGCAAAATTAATAAGCCTGAGCCTAATGGAATCCTCACTCAATTGTTGAAGTTTTTGTAATGCACACACTTCCTCAAACTCTCGAATGAAAAGATATGGATCCTCTCCCTCTACCCCAGCAAACCTAGGTAACATGCTAATGTTATGATGTTTGATTTCAAAGTTATTCGCGGTTACTGCGGGTAAGACTATGCATGAGGGTTGAGCGGTACGAGCAGGGTAACAACGGTCTTTAAGTGAAACAGCCATGACTATAGGTTGAACTTCTAATTCTTTTGACTCAATTCTAGTGGGTGAAGAGAACTCAAGTTGCCTTACTACTTTAGGAGATGACAGATTGGTTTGTCTTACTAATCTAGATGTAGTGTCTCGAACCCAAGCACTTTGCATACAAGAGAAGTAAACAATTAAGCACGCAGCAGACAAGAGCTATACGTAAACACCTAAAAAATTGAAAAATCAAAAAGAAAAAAATCTATATTATCCTAAGAAAAATCTAGACCTTGCTCCTAACAATAAGATACTACTAAAAGTCACAACTCAAAAAGCACTCGTCCTGACTGGCCAGGCAGGTGCAAGCATTGCCAAGAGGCTAAACACCTTTCTAGACACCAATCCAAATTAGCCAGGTAAGCGTCACGCTTGCCTAGACACCAAACGAAAGAATACTTAGTGATTTGTTCCTCCTAGATTCTCTTCCTAATTGAGCGCGAAATCCTAGGGGCCAATGTCTACTTAATTTTATTAAGGAAAGGGGAATGCAAGATGAACGAATTAATGATTTGTGGGCCAAGGAAGGGTGATGAAATCCCTCACCTTATCTTGTAATTGGGTGGCACCCTTAAGATTAATTGAATGATGCAACACACAAAGAACAAGAAAGTAAACACTTATGGATGCACTACACTACGTGTTCTATTCTAAATTGTACGTACCTCTTTCCTCCAGCAATCACCACAATTTTATAAGATGGACAGCAATAAATACAATAAAGAAATCTAGATGATGTGATCCTGTGTGAGAGAATGAATGATGCAGCAAATTGGTTTAACAAACAATTAACTAACTAATATTTTTGGGTTTTTTGAATTTTTAATTTTTTTTGTGTTTTTTCAATAATGAGAAAGAAAGAAAAATAGAGAGAGGTGATACGGAATACCGAAAAGCGCTTTCAAAAATTTCAAAAGAGACAGCGAGGCCTTCCAGCGATCTTCTTGTCCAAGCTTTTCTCCGCTTCACTATTCCCTAAAAAAAACAAACAAAAGAAACAAAAAACTAATCCGAAGAATTAATATCAAGGAGTGAAAAATACCAATAGTCCCCGACAGCGGCGCCTAAAACTTGATGTGTCAAAATAACTGCAAGCGCACAGTGTTTAGTTGTAGCAATTACAGGTCGATCCTCAGAGACTATGAATTTTCCAAACCCTAATAATTAAATCAGGCGAACTAGACAAATAGGTTTGAGATGGGTTTTAATTAACCTAATTAGCAAAGATTATCAAATAATATGAACAACCTAGGAATCCGAATCCGTTAATCAATCACAAATAATATCAACTCGCCCTAAATCAATCCTCTTTTCTTAAAAAATAAGATATATCAATCAACGAGACAAGCATATACTATGAAACTTGTTATCTAACAATAACCTATCAAAACTTCAAAGAGCAAGCATAAGCTATGAAAAATAAATTCGGTAACAATAATATATCAAAATCACTTTGTCAATTGAACAATTAAGCACCAAGAAAAATTATGAGAATCAATTAATAAGAACGAGAAGAAATCAAGAGTTATTAAATCAACTTCATCTTCATCCTAGGATAAGAGAACTAGCTAGACATGATATCGAAAAACAAACAAGAATTTAAAGCATGAATTGAATAACAGAAAAAGTGTTTTAATAAAGCAAATAAAAATTGTTTGTATTGAAGGACAACTAAATCTACTCCTACTCCTAAATTATGAATCTAGATTGGTGTCTAAATTGATGTCTAAAGTGGTGTCTCAAATACAAGAGAGGAGCCCTATATATAGGGAAAAATAATGAGCTTGGGTCCTATGATTACAATCCGATCTTGAATATAATTTCTTCAATTTCCCTTTTCTTCTCCGATAAGTAATCGATTTTTTCTCCAATTTCCTTGACTTCAAGTATTTTCCACCTCCTTTCCCTTTTTGCACCTTTTCCTGCTTGAAATATGTTTTTATTTATTTTCCTACAAAACAAAATAAAACAAAATAAAACAATTTATTAATTAATAAAATTACGAAAACGGACATAGAATGGTATTAAAAATATGATTAATTATGGACCTATCAGTTACCACCATGATTCTGCGTTTGCCGAGCCGCCACCTATTCCACCATATTCATAAAAGTGTTTTGATTAATCACAATTTGCTGAGTAACATTTCCCCTAGCATTTTGGCTTGCATTAGATTTCTTTGGCGGCATCCTGCAAGATATTTCATGGGTGCACAAATAATATTCATATATCTCACAAAATTAAATCAGAAATCAGACATCTTAAATCTACCCATGCGAAGTCAACCCAAAACTCACAGGTCAATGCCTAAAAGATAGTCTACAGAATCTATAATCTTAGCTCTAATACTAATTGTAACAGCCCGACTTTTTTGGACATTAACTAATAAACAAATATCAAAACAAAATATAATTATATTAAAGTGAAACAGAAACAAATTGTAATCCTGATAAACATCAGGGTTTTACTCATCGAAGTGAAAGTACTGGAAAGTCTGAAAACAAAGTCCTCGGATTTATTTAAAAAACTACATAGAACATAACTAAAATCTAGTTGGCATCACTCATCTCAATCCCGTTTACCCCTGAGTACCTGTGGAAGAAAAATAATACGAGTGAGCCAAACGCTCAGTACAAATATAATATAAGAAGAAAATAATCTTTCAAATGTCCAAATGAATTGTGTCTTACCAACACTGAATTTTCAAAACAAGTCCAAATGTAAAATAAACAAGATAGCCAACAAAAATAAAATACTGATTGAAGCAAAAAAATATATGGCTGAATCAAGTAAGGTATGTATCCTTAAGGGTCTCTTATACAAATATGTACTCGCACAAAGCGAAGTACAAAACAGAGAATTCTTCCCCGGTAATCCACGAGAAGAAAACACATGAAATGCACGAAGCATTTCTACAAAACAGAGAATCCTTCTTCGGTAATCCAGAAGAAGAAAACACACATTAGCGATCATGATCTATACACAATCTCATACCCCAGAGACGTGCTCGTATACTCACAGCACCGATACGAGTAAATGCCGAGTTCACCAGACACTCCGAACTCCATGAACTCGTCTATGATTTAACCACATAGATAGGTCTAAGAGCCCAACAAATAGGTTACAAAATATTGCCAAACTCATTTAAAAGGATGGAACAGAACAGAACAAAATAATGTCGCAATAAAATGTGAAACAAAACAAATATATATGAGTAAGGCAATAACAATTCCAATAAAATAGAGAGTACGAAACGATTATACGCATGTGCACTACAAAGTACACCAAGAGTACAAGGATCACAATTTTATGAATTTAACTTGACAATAAATATAACGAATAAAGAATAAATTTTAATAAAAAGAAAGATAGCAAAGAAGTTGTGCTAGAAGAAACACAGAGAATAAATTTTATAAATTTGGCTCAGCTATGTATATAATGAATTGATATGGGTTTAAAGTAAGCCCTAGAAATACATTTAATGACACATTGAATGAACCTAGGTTGGTCCAATGTCAAAGCCCAATTGTAAGGCCCAAAACCCTAATTATGATAATAATTTCGTAATTAGATAAATCAGCAAAAATAGGATTCCGTTATCAAGTCCTATGAATATCCAAATTCTTTAAGGAGTGATCCCCAAGTCATAGGAGTCCAATACGAATTAGCCTTCATCATGGAAGGATCCCGAGACGGGCTTAGGGTGGGTATCTTGTCCACCAAGATACCAAACCCTACTCTAACTCTAAGGCTACGAATGCCTATATAAAGGACCTGATCCTTCAACCTAGAACTACGTTTTTTATTGGCTTGATTCTTGATATTTGCAAGATACGTAGGCATCTTGTGAGGACCTGAGTTAAGTCACGAAACACTTGATCAACCATTAAAGCTCGAAGCTTCCATAAACCCTAGCATTAAATACGTAACAAATATACCCTATATTTCGTTCCACAACATTTGGCGCCGTCTATGGGAAACGGATATCAACCATGGTTACCACCCGGAGAACACCAACAGTTTCTGAAACCATCACTAACACCACCGCACCCCCGATCGGGGAACAAGTGCCCCCAGGGGCGAATTCTCAACCGCTGATCACTCAGCCACAAGAAACTGAAGCGCAAACTCATGAGTCGTTACCCTTAGTGACGAATCCCACCACCCAAGGGACGAATCCCCTTCAGATGGTGGTCGCCCCTCTCGGAGGGAAGTCCGCTCCACCCACCGCTCAGATCTATACTACCGTGATCCCCGCAAGCACGAACCCGATATAAGGGTTGCCCAATTATCCCCCGTATCAAGCCGAACCAAGTGGTCACGCCCTCCAGATACACGAGCCGTACAATCCACCTTACATCAGAGGTTTAGGACCCAATAAAGGCCAGCAATACTATGACTACTCAGGCCCGTATTCTGATGACTCATCCTCGGAAGAAGATAGGGATGAAGCCCCGAGGAGACGTCGTCCAAGTGAGGAACCTATTGGACGCCGAAGAACCCATGATCGACCTCCCTTAACGGCTGCTGAAAAAATCAAGGCTCATGAGGCCAAGATCCAAAAACTAAAGGTGGACATAGAAAGGGAACAGTGAAGACAGAATCAGAATCGACCCCCACCAGCGACGGGAGGAGACATTCCTTTTGTTGATTTGGAAAGAACCCCAAGGAGAGAGGGAGAGAAGGACCGAAGTCCCTAGAGGTGGAAACACGAGGGTCGAAACCCCCAGAGACAACCCTGAAGAATTAATGCAACTTGGAGATCCTGATGATCCAACCCCTCCATTCATTGAGGAGGTGATGAATGCGCATATATCACGGAAGTTCAAGATGCCTACCATAAAGGCTTACGATGGAACGGGAGATCCCGCTAATCATGTAATAACGTTCTCTAACGCACTGTTGTTACAACCCGCCAGTGACGCCTTGAAGTGTAGGGTGTTTCCCCAAACATTAGCGGGCATGGCACAACATTGGTACAGCCGCCTACCACCAAACTCCATTGCCTCTTTCAAAGAGCTAAGCAATGCTTTCGTCAGCCAGTTCATAGGAGGAAGGATTCATGAGAAAGATTCTGCATCCCTCATGACTGTGATACAAGGAAAGAACGAAAATCTCAGAGATTATCTCAAGCGATTAATAAAGGAAACGCTCAACATTACAAACCTGGAAAACAAGGTAGCCATGGTGGCGTTGCAGAATGGAACTTCGAATGTTTATTTTAAAATGTCATTGGCTAAGCATCCCCCTGAAAATATGGTTAAGCTCCAACAAAGGGCGAGCAAGTACATCAAGGCGGAAGATAGTCTGAAGAAAGAGTCAGGAACAAGGAACACTGGAAACGGTGACAACTCTAAGAAGCGGAAGTCGGAACAGGAATATGATGCTAGAGAAAAGTACCCGCGCACGGGCAGGGATTCTGATTCAGCCCCTAAGAAGGGGAGTCCCGGGCAAAGGATGAAACCATGGCCAAATACTTAAGGCTTGTGAAGGCAGTAATGACTCAATTTGATGAGTGCTACATTGAGCACATTCCGTGAGAAGAACAGCCTTATCCAAGTTTGCCTCCTCTGAGATAGAGAATTACTCTAGAAGTGTCTACTTCCAAGTTCTGAGAACCCCTACCATCGATTCAAAGTTAGTCACACCTATTGGGGTGATGGAATGTTGGATAGACCCCATAAGAGCACACCTCGAGACTGGTTCGCTCCCGACTAATGCCATGGAGGCACGAAAATTATCTGTGAGAGCGCTGAGGTATGCTCTGATTGAAGGGATACTTTACAAGAAATCTTTTGTGATTCTGTATCTAAAATGTTTGAGACCCGAAGAGGCCAAATCAGCTATTGAGGAGGTCCATGAGGAGATTTGCGGACAACACTTGGGGGGCAGGGCCCTAGCTCACAAGATAGTCAGGCTTGGATTCTATTGGCCTAAGATGATGGCTGATGCCAAAGAGTACGTGAAAAGGTGTGATCGGTGCCAGAAGCATGCGCTAGTGGTTAGACAACCACCAGAGATGTTGACATCCGTGAGCTCCCCCATCCCGTTTGCTATGTGGGGGATGGACATTCTTGGGCCCTTTCCTATGGCCACTGCTCAAAGGAAGTTTCTAGTTGTAGCTATCGACTACTTCACAAAGTGGATTGAGACCAAACCTTTGGCTAAAATCACAACCAAGCAAATCATGCAGTTCTTCTGGGAGAATGTCATGTGTAGGTACGGGATACCACGGATCCTAGTTACGAACAATGGGTTACAATTCAACAACAAAGAATTTAGAGATTACTGTGATGAAAATGGAATTGAGCTTCGATTCACCTCAGTCGCCCATCCTCAAGCCAATGGGCAAGTTGAGGTTGCTAATCGAATCATCTTTGATGGACTTAAGAAAAGGGTGGAACGTTCTAGGAACACTTGGGTGGATGAGCTGTTGCCCATACTCTGGGCATATCGCACCACCTGCAAAGTGACGACTGGTGAAACCCCATTCATGTTAGCCTACGGGGCTGAAGCTGTGGTGCCCGTGGAAATCATGCATGCATCTCCACGGGTTGAAGCCTTTGAACCAGACACAAATGAAGAAGGAATGAGGTTAGCCCTCGACTTGATCGATGAGGTAAGGGACGAAGCCCATGCTAGGAATACTGAACATCAGAAGAAAGCTTCCTTCTATTATAACCTAAGGGTGAAAGAAAGGTTCTTCCGTCAGGGGGACCTGGTGCTTAGAAAGATTGAAGCATCTGGAGTTGGACAGAAGGGAAAGCTATCCTCAAATTGGGAAGGCCTGTATCGGGTCAAGGAAACACTGGGACGTGGATCGTACAAGTTGGAGACATTGGAAGGAAATGAGGTGCCTCGTACTTGGCACGCATCAAACCTCAAAGTCTATTATGTTTGATTATCTTGCATAGGATATGGCTTATATCTAGTAGGAAAGTATAAATAAGGTCGATGGGACCATTTCAGAGTTTTGCAAACTCCGAGTTGGAATTTAAAATATTTATGTAAGGGCTGGAACCAATCCAAGTTTTTATTAATGCAAGTTGGTTTTCTTTTCCTCTCTTTGTTGCTATTTTGTGTCTATCATATACCAAAAGCATATTTAAATTGCTAGCTAAAGAAAGCCACCGTGCAATAGGCAAAATAACCAAGTAGGATGAAAAACCGAAAAATGCATAATTAAACCAATAAGCCCGAAGGCTATGAAAGTTAAGTTACATAACCAAAATATAAGTCAAAGTGCCACGCAGGGCCACAACAAAGTAACTAAGCATCAGCTTCAGAAGCAGACTTCTCTTCGTCTCCCCGAGTCTTCGAGACACCTGCAGAGTGAGATGGGGATGTATGAGTGGTATCTGAAGCTCTCCGAAGGGGAGAAACCTCTGGAGCAAGAATCCTATCGTCATCTCCCATGTGCTCATCCCCACCTGCTTCCTCTTCGACAGGAGGAGGAGGGGGATGTGGGCTCGGAAAGTCCTCGAGAGAGAACAGTCCAGGGTGCTTCTTAAGCACCGCCTCCAGAGCCTCGTCTCAGCCATCTGTATACTGGACAGGATAAAGAACCTCGTCATGTTTCTCCATCAAGCTCTGAAAATTCATAGAATCCATATACTCATCGATAAGCTCCTCCTTCTTGGCCCACAAATGCACCACCTCAGCTTGGGCAACCTCCAACTCTTCCATCTTTCCCTTTAATTTTTCTTCGGATTCTCCACATTTAATCTTCTCATTTTGATACTTGCTCTCAAAAGACTTAGCCTTAGTTTTCCAAGCCTTGGCGGTCATGCTCTGGAAATGGACGTTTGCCTACAAAAAAGTATTAGTTTAACAAAACCACAATATCAAGATAACACTAAGGAAAGGGAAAATGATAAAAAGCAACATACAGATGCCAAAGCCTGAGCTCCCAGGTGCTCAGCCTCGTCCATATTCCCTCCCGTCAAAAAATCTCTATAGTCAACAGGAGTTATGGAATTGAGGGACCAATCCATTGAGTGCTTAGTGGAACTAACCACAGAGTCTTGCTTCCTGAAGCCCCATGGAGGCCTATAAACTGTTGTTTGAACATTGACCTGCATAGGACCATCTTCTTCATCCACTAGCATCAAGTCTTGTTTCTGCGCCTTGTGAGGGCGCAGAAAAGAGGGTTCTGTAGGCTTGCCCCTTGTGTCAAGGGCCCTCTTTGCCCTTTTCATTTGGACGGTCTCCTCATCATCAGGCTTTATCGCCTTCATTATCTTAATAGCCGCTATATAAAAGATGAAATAAAATACGTTAATACAAGGGAAACCGAAACAAAGAAAGAAGTAAGGGAGTTAGAAATTACCAAAATCAAAAATAGCAGAAAGGCCTACGGCCCTTAATGAATCCTCATTGATGAGGTCCCAACACAGAGTTTCTCCATTATCTTTGATAAGCTCTTCAAAAGCAGCTTGTTCCTCCGTGTTGAGAACAATTTTGTTTGGGTCCCCATGAACAACCTTGCCAAAAGAACTCCGAAAAAAGGTGCCCCAATCACCCCCTTTCCAAACCAAGTACATGAACTCCTCTTTCCACTTAGGGTTGTTGTCAACAACCGAGTGGCCATTGAATATGTGTGGTATCTTAGGGCATTGTCTAATATATACCCACCCAGGTTGAATAGAGGAACTATTATAGAATTGAAATATTTTCCTAAACAAAGGTATAGAAAGAGGAAATTTTTTACTAAGGCATAAAACCATAAAACATAAAATGGATCGCCAGGCATTGGGAGGAAGTTGACATGGGCTGATTTGAATGTCAGCCAAAAGTTTGGGAATAAACTCATGGAAAGGGAACCTAAGCCCAGCTACGAGGGCATCTCTAAAAACACAAAGCCCGTTGGGCCTCCAATGACAAGGCCTGTCACCAGGCCCAGCCTTGAAAAGCCTATAGGGGCTTTTAACTTCATAAAGTTTATTATAGCTCTTAATCATATCTTCATCATGAAATTTATTACAACAATTATAGGCATCTAAATCAGCTAGTGATGGATAATCATCTCCACGAAGGTTGATCATTTCAGTTAAACTCATATAGGAGGAACGAATTTCGATATCGTTACCTCTTTTTGAAGTTGAGTTCATCTTTGCAAGATGCTGTGCTGCTTTGTCCGCCATTGATCTTCAAGAGATGAATGCACCAACCCAGAAATTTTGAATGAAGAAGATGAATATTCAACAGAAACCCAGAAACCGCTGAAAGATACGCCGGAAATTATGAAATTGCTGAAAAAAACTACCGAGAATCGCCTTAACACTAAGAAATATTTGAGAGAATTTTTAGAGGAAAGTGGAGTGTATTAGAGTGAAGTGAGAAATGAATCTCACTCCACTCTTTTATAGAAATTTCATAACTGGCTACCAGCCGGTTAAAATTCCAAGTAACCGGTGATAGCCGGTTAAGGCCCATTGGGAGGCCCATAGGCCCAAAGAAAGGAAGGACCTAGAAGATTCTAGAAGATCTAAGAGGTAAAAAAATGGGTTAATTTAATCCGATAAATAATTAAGCAAGAATGGGTTGAGGCCCAGAAAGGTTAGCATGCCCAATTTATAAGCCCAAATTTATTCGACTAGGATCCTGATCGAAATGTCGACCAGGAATCCATGTCGAAATGCCTTCAAGCAGAATGACAAAATGACATTTATTCGACTAGGATCCTGATCGAAATGTCGACCAGGAATCCATGTCGAAATGCCTTCGAGCAGAATGACAAAATGGCATTTATTCGACTAGGATCCTGATCGAAATGTCGACCAGGAATCCATGTCGAAATGCCTTCCAGCAGAATGACAAAATGACATTTATTCGACTAGGATCCTGATCAAAATGTCGACCAGGAATCCACCTCGAAATGCCTTCGAACAGAATGACAAAATGGCATTTATTCGACTAGGATCCTAATCGAAATGTCGACCAGGAATCCATTTCGAAATGCCTTCGAGCAGAATGACAAAATGGCATTTATTCGACTAGGATCTTGATCGAAATGTCGATCAGGAATCCATGTCGAAATGCCTTCGAGCAGAATGACAAAATGGCATTTATTTGACTAGGATCCTGATCGAAATGTCGACCAGGAATCCACGTCGAAATGCCTTCGACCAGAATGACAAAATGGCATTTATTCGACTAGGATCTTGATCGAAATGTCGACCAGGAATCCATGTCGAAATGCCTTCGAGCAGAATGACAAAATGGCATTTATTCGACTAGGATCCTGATCGAAATATCGACCAGGAATCCACGTCGAAATGCCTTCGAGCAGAATGACAAAATGGCATTTATTCGACTAGGATCCTGATCGAAATGTCGACCAGGAGTCCATGTCGAAATGCCTTCGAGCAGGGTGTTAAAACGAAGTTTTGTCGACTAGGATCCTGATCGAAATATCGACCAGGAATCCTCGTCGAATGGCTGTCGACCAGAATGTCAAAGTGAGGATTAGTCGGCCAGGATCCTGATCGAAATATCGAATAGGAATCCTTTTTCGAATTGCTGTCGACCAGAATGTCAAAGTGAGGATTAGTCAACCAGGATCCTGATCGAAATGTCGATCAGGAATCCTCGTCGAAGTGCTGTCGACCAGACTGCAGAGTTGAAGATTAATCGACCCGGATCCTGGTCGAAAGTTCGATCAGGAATCCTGGTCGAAATGCCTTCGACCAGAATGCTAGAGTTGTGAGTTTTCGACCAGGATCCTGGTCGAAATTTTCTGATGGATTTTGCTAATTTCCCTAAAAAATGGGGGGGTTTTTGGAAAAATTTCATAAGTTCTGCACAATTATGGTGTGGTTAAAATGACCATGGTAGAAAATACTCATGAGTATAAGGAAAATAAGGATGTTGTCAAGTAGATATATGACATTCCGACCAAGTAGGATAACACATTGATTAAACTTGTTGACATCCGTGCTAATAAGAGGAATATTAAGAACGCTGCTTATAGCATACCAGTAAAAATTGATTAGCCTCAAATAAGGCAATTCGTCGTAAATGTGTAGGTCGCTCCACACTTTACATTCAAGACGATATCTGTGAAACACTAGAGTACATGAGCCTTTTAACTTCAATGAAAACCTGATCAGTTTTCTTAGAAGTTGGGGGCAAATGATATGGGTTTAAAGTAAGCCCTAGAAATACATTTAATGACACATTGAATGAACCTAGGTTGGTCCAAAGTCAAAGCCCAATTGTAAGGCCTAAAACCCTAATTATGATAATAATTTCGTAATTAGATAAATCAGCAAAAAAGGATTCCGTTATCAAGTCCTATGAATATCCAAATTCTTTAAGGAGTGATCCCCAAGTCATAGGAGTCCAATACGAATTAGCCTTCCTCATGGAAGGATCCAGAGACGGGCTTAGGGTGGGTATCTTGTCCACCAAGATACCAAACCCTACTCTAACTCTAAGGCTACGAATGCCTATATAAAGGACCTGATCCTTCAACCTAGAACTACGTTTTTGATTGGCTTGATTCTTGATATTTGAAAGATACGTAGGCATCTTGTGAGGACCTGAGTTAAGTCACGAAACACTTGATCAGCCATTAAAGCTCGAAGCTTTCATAAACCCTAGCATTAAATACGTAACAAATATACCCTATATTTCGTTCCACAACATGAATATTTGTAATTTAAGTGGATAGAGAAAAGAATAAGAAATTCGTACCTGAATAATTGCTACAGAATAATTGTAGAAAATACCAAGAACTCTCTCTAATAGAATATACCTCTTTGATCAAATTTAAAAATCACATTAATTATTGTAAGCTTCGGAAGGAAGTGAAACACAAACTTAAGACATGATTTAGGATACATCCATGAACCAGATAGGTCACACGTAGTTACATATAAACAAAGTAGTGTATCTAACTTTGACAAAATTTACTTAACCCAAAACATAGTAAACAAAATAATAACCTTTTGTATTAATAAAAAAATTATTATTAACAGAAATACAATTTTGTAGATACATTCGAGACAAAGAATTGACTGTTATGCTTAATTAAAAGAGGGACAATATTTATAAAGGCTTGAAACAAACTAGACTTAAATCAACCTGCAGGCTACCTTTACAAAGCTTCACAAGTGTTAAAACATAAATTTCATAACACAATTTATACACCACCAGCCACAGACAAACTATATAATAATGATAAATGCATGCATATTAAACTTGATTATGTACTAATTACTAGTACCCACATTTGCCTGTATAGTTTCTCCAGCATGGCATCTTATATATGTAGTTTTGGATCCATCATAATCTATTATATTACAAAAATTAGCACATTCTTTTAATACAATTAATGCTATCAATGCAATTGACACAACTTGATAACTATATAAACTGAAGTTCACCTATACGGACATTTAATATAAATAAGTTTAATTTAATCCATTAAAACATTTATCTTAGACCATGATTATATGTACATTCAATAAGAGATTAATTGTAGCAACATTTAATAACAAAGTTTATTTAAATCAAAACCTATTGAATATGCCTACTAATTAACATGTGCCATATAAATGTCTCTGCATCAGGTACAAAATGAAACAAGATACATTCAGTGAGGTTAGGGCAAGTATATGAATTATATATTGTAGAAGAATTAATTATTAACCATATCAAATTAATCGTGCATCCACCTATTTAATGAACATACACTCACATGTAGGGGCACACGTGTGTCAAATTCAACAAAACAAGTAACAGGAGTACAGGACACAAGATTTAGGAATAGGAACTAACAATTACTATTTGTTATTATACAAGCGTAGAATCCGATCAATGATCATACCTGATTTATGAAGCCAATTATGTACTGTTTTGTTTAGCCGAGTTATCCCTTTTCTTTCTCCAACCTAATTCCTTTGTATTTCTTTTCTAATATGGTTAATTCCCGGTATCATGTATTTATAAAACTAGGTAGATAGACGTAAATCCACTAGAATTAGGTTTTAGAGATTAGTATTCTAATTTCATTCTTATCATACTGCAACGGAAATCTTATCTGCATATAAAATAATTTCAAATTTTATTAATTACTAATAATATAATTTGCAATAAAAACATATTTGTTTATAGATAAGTACTCAATTAAAATATACATTACATATAAAATAAAATAAATAAAATAGGTGGGATATTACAATTAATTTTTTAAAAGTATCTATTGTTCTTAAGATTTTTAACAATAAATTTAAAAATAACAATAAATTAATGATATTTATTTATATCATGAAATAAGTATGAAACATATGTAATTTAGCAAAAAAAGTATGAAACATATGTAAATTTAAATTTAATAGTAAAAATTATTAAAATAAATTTAAATTTTATATTAAATTAAATAACTAATATATTTGTAGATAATAATAATATATGATAGTCCGTGCTTTGCAAGGGTAATATATTTAACAGAATGATGAGTGTATTGGTCTCCTATATCACAATTTTTTATTAAACATTTTTAAATATCATACAAAAGTATTACATAGTAGAGTATTTTTATTTTTTAAATAAAAACGCTATATTATATAATATTTTATTTTTTTATTTTATAAAACACTACTTGAAATAGAGTTTTGCCTAACCACCCGAGGCCCAAATACACACCCTACACAAAATGTTATATAAAAAATTTTGAAAATGTTACACGAGTTTCAATGTAATATTTGGAATTATATTTTTGAATTACGATATTTTGAAATATCAATCAATCAATCAATCAATCATCAATCAATATATATATATATATATATATATATATATATATATATATATATATATATATATATATATATATATATATATATATATATAAAGGAGGATACGCGGGCTTAGGTGGCACTCTAAGATCGTATCAATCTATTTTCCTAACTAATTTTCTAGAATTTTAGAATTATAAACACTAATAAATGTAAAAATATCATTTAACATATTAAAGGTAGAATAGGTGTTCGAATTTATAGATGAGAAGAGTTCGAATTTATAGGTAAGACATATGATTAGAAGTTCTTTTGCAAGTAGAATAAGTATCTATAATGCATATGATTAAAAATTCTATTGGAAGTAGAATAGGAGTTCGAATTTATAGAGAATAAGAGTTCGAATTTATAGAACAAAACATATAAATAAAAGTTTTATTAGAAGTAAAAAAAAATATCATTTAACATATTAGAGGTAGAATAGGTGTTCGAATTTATAGATGAGAAGAGTTCGAATTTATAGGTAAGACATATGATTAGAAGTTCTATTGCAAGTAGAATAAGTATCCATAATGCATGTGATTAAAAGTTCAATTGGAAGTAGAATAGGAGTTCGAATTTATAGAGAATAAGAGTTCGAATTTATAGAAAAAAACATATAAATAAAAGTTCTATTAGAAGTAGAAAAATATCATTTAACATATTAAAAGTAGAATATGTGTTCGAATTTATAGAGGAGAATAGTTCGAATTTATAGGGAAGCCATATGATTAGAAGTTATATTGGAGGTAGAATAAATATTTATAATGCATATGATTAAAAGTTCTATTGGAAGTAGAATAGGAGTTCGAATTTATAGAGAATAAGAGTTCGAATTAATAAAAAAAAACATATAAATAAAAGTTCTATCAGAAGTAGAATTAGTGTTTTTAACATATTAGAAGTAGAATAGGTATTCGAATTTATAGGAAAGAGTTTGAATTTATAGGGAAGACATATGATTGGAAGTAGAATAAGTATTTATAACGCATTAAAAGTTCTATTGGAAGTAGAATAGGAGTTCGAATTTATAGAGAATAATAGTTCGAATTTATAAAAAAACATATAAATAAAAATTCTATTAGAAGTAGAATAGGTGTTTGAATATATATAGAGCAAACATATAATTAAATATTTTATAGAAAGTACGGTCTTCTTAAATTATACTTTTTTATATAAGATAATTATACTTTTATTAGGAAAATTTATTCATAAATCCAATACTATTGTCATAAAAAAGTCATCGTTCTTTAAAAGAAAATAATTGATGTATTAATATAATAAAGAAACATTGTCATGTAGAAATCCTAAATAAATACAGGAGTATTTATAATATAAAGAGAAAATAAGATGCGTTTTCATTTTCTAAAACTCCATAATTTTTAGAAAGTCTAGAATAAGTATAAATTGGAATTCGCTCTATTTTTTAGGTTTTGATTTTAAGGAGTAAGTTGTTATGTA
Source organism: Saposhnikovia divaricata (assembly GCA_036435485.1). NCBI lineage: Eukaryota > Viridiplantae > Streptophyta > Magnoliopsida > Apiales > Apiaceae > Saposhnikovia > Saposhnikovia divaricata. The sequence continues at coordinate 47,671,163 of CM071595.1, read as the reverse complement.
AGATAAGTATCATCAATAATCAATAATACTAATGAAGTTGGAATTTCGATCCCAAATAAGAGCGGCTCAAAACGTGTTTAACGGGAAGACGACTCACTATAAAAGATTGTATTAGCTATTAAAATATCATATTGGTGTTATAAATTTTATTTATATTTAAGATTTGATTTTTATAGATAAACATTAACATACAAGTGATATATGTAAACTTAGGTTTTTGATTTTAACGAGAGAGCGGATCAATAGTAACAATCGTGTTTAATGAAAAAGCGATTCATTAGAGAAGACCGTAAAAAAATGTTTGAATATATAAGGAATACATATAATAAAATGTTTTACTTGAAATTGAATACGAGTACGGTGGAGACATATTATACAATATTTTAAAACTATATTTCTTTTTTCTTAGAAATCCTTTATTTTAATTTTTTTATGCAACTTAGTTATACTTGCATTAGAAAAATATATCCATAAATTTAATATTATTCCCGTAATGAAAAGTCTTCGTATTTTTTTTTGATATGTTAACATAACAGAAAGACGTTCCCATGTGGAAGCTATAAGTTTAAAGAATATAAAAATTGGGATTTACTCTCTTTATATAATGAAGTTAGAATTTCGATTCCAAATAAGAGCGGCTCGAAACGTATTTAACGTGATGACGGCTCACTAGAAAAGATTATATTAGCTATTAGAATTTGATACTGATGACATATTTTTTTTTTATTTTTACAGTTCGATTTTATGGATAAAAATTATTATATAAGTCTTTATAATATATGTTTAAGTTGGATTTCGGTTTTAATGAGAGAGCGGCTCAATCGAATGAATCATGTTTAACAAGAAATCGATTTATTATAGAAGATTATTTAATTATTAAAATTTAATATTAATATTATAATATAATGTAAATGTATTGAATTTTTTTAAAAAAATTGTAATGCCGCAGCGAAGCGCGGCTTTATCGACTAGTCAAAATATATATATATATATATATATATATATATATATATATATATATATATATATATATATATATATATATATATATATATATATATAAAGGAGGATAGCGGGAGTTTAGGTGGCGCTCTAATATCGTCTCAATCGATTTTTCTAATTTTCTAGAATTTTAAACACTAATAAATATGAAAATATCAATTAGCATATTAGAAGTAAAATAGGTGTTCGAATTTATAAAGGAGAAGAGTTCGAATTTATAGGGATGACATATGATTAGAAGTTCTATTGGAAGTATAATAAGTATTTATAAGGCATACGATTAAAAGTTCTATTAGAAGCAGAATAGGAGTTCGAATTTATAGAGAATAAGAGTTTGAATTTAGAAAAAATATATAAATAAAAGTTCTACTAGAACTAGAATATGTGTTTGAATATATAGAGCAGACATATAATTAAATATTTTATAGAAAGTACGATATTCTTAAATTATATATTTTTTATATAAGTTAATTGTACTTATATTAGGAAAATTTATTCATAAATCAAATACTATTGTCATGAAAAAAGTCACCGTATTTAAAAAGAAAAGAATTGATGTCTTAACATAATAAAAGAACAATGAGTAAAAGAACAATCTCATGCAGTCTTTATAATATATGTTTTATAGAAAGTACGATCTTCTGAAATTATATATTTTTTATATAAGTTAATTGTACTTATATTAGAAAAATTTATTCATAAATCAAATATTATTGTCATGAAAAAAGTCACCGTATTTAAAAAGAAAAGAATTGATGTCTTAACATAATAAAAAAACAATGAGTAAAAGAACAATCTCATGCAGTCTTTATAATATATGTTAAAAAGTTGGGATTTCGGTTTTAACGAGAGAGCGGCTCAATCGAAAGAATTGTATTTAACAAGAAATTGATTCATTAGAGAAGATTATTTAATTATTAAAATTTAATATTAATATTATAATATAACGTAATATTAATATTATATAAAGGAGGATAGCGGGAGTTTAGGTGGCGCTCTAATATCGTCTCAATCGATTTTTCTAATTTTCTAGAATTTTAAACACTAATAAATATGAAAATATCAATTAGCATATTAGAAGTAGAATAGGTATTCGAATTTATAAAGGGGAAGAGTTCGAATTTATAGGGAAGACATATGATTAGAAGTTCTATTGGAAGTATAATAAGTATTTATAAGGCATACGACTAAAAGTTCTATTAGAAGCAGAATAGGAGTTCGAATTTATAGAGAATAAGAGTTTGAATTTAGAAAAAATATATAAATAAAAGTTCTACTAGAACTAGAATATGTGTTTGAATATATAGAGCAGACATATAATTAAATATTTTATAGAACATACAATCTTCCTAAATTATATATTTTTTATATAAGTTAATTGTACTTATATTAGGAAAATTTATTCATAAATCAAATACTATTGTCATGAAAAAAGTCACCGTATTTAAAAAGAAAAGAATTGATGTCTTAACATAATAAAAGAACAATCTCATGCAGTCTTCAATATATATATATATATAAAGGAGGATATCGGGAGTTTAGGTGGCGCTCTAATATCGTCTCAATCGATTTTTCTAATTTTCTAGAATTTTAAACACTAATAAATATAAAATATCAATTATAAAGAAGAAGTTCGAATTTATAGGGAAGACATATGATTAGAAGTTCTATTGGAAGTATAATTAGTATTTATAAGGCATACGATTAAAAGTTCTATTGGAAGTAGAATAGGAGTTCGAATTTATAGAAAAAATATATAAATAAAAGTTCTACTAGAACTAGAATAGGTGTATGAATATATAGAGCAGACATATAATTAAATACTTTATAGAAAGTACGATCTTCTTAAATTATATATTTTTTTATATAAGTTAATTATACTTATATTAGGAAAATTTATTCATAAATCCAATACTATTGTCATGAAAAAAGTCATCGAATTTAAAAAGAAAAGAATTGATGTGTTAACATAATAAAAGAACAATGAGTAAAAGAACAATCTCATGCAGGAATCCTAAATAAATACAGGAGTATCTATAATATAAAGAGAAAATAAGATGTGTTTTCATTTTCTAAATTGCCAAAACTTTTAGAAAATTTAGAGAAAGTATAAATTGGAATTCACTCTATTTTTTAGGTTTTGATTTTAAGGAAAAAAATTATTGTGTAAGATAAGTAACATCAATAATATGAAATGAAGTTAGAATTTCAATCCCAAACGAGAGCGGCTCGAAACGTGTTTAACGGGAAGACGGCTCACTATAAAAGATTGTACTAGCTATAAAAATATCATATGATGTTATAAATTTTATTTTATTTTTAGGATTTGATTTTATTTTGTATTTTTAGGATTGTACTATCTTTCTTTTTAGTAATAACTGTGTTTAATAAGAAATCGGTTCATTAGATAAGACCGTATAAAAGATGTTTAAATATATAATTAATTCATAAAATAAATTTTTTTATTGGAAGTAAAATACGAGGGCGGTGGAGACGTCTTATACGATTTTTTAAAACTATACATCTTTTTTCCTATAAATCCTTTATTTTAACTTTTTTATACAAGTTAATTATACTTGCATTACAAAAATATATCCATAAATGTAATATTATTCCCGTAACGAAAAGTCTTCGTATTTTAATTTTTTTTTGATATGTTAACATAACAGAAAGACATTTCCATGCGAAAACTGTAAATAAATACAAGAATATCTATAATATATAGAAAATATAAGATGTATTTTCATCTTTTAAAACTCCATAAATATTAGAAAGTTTAAAGAATATAAAAATTTGAATTTACTCATTTTATATAAAGAAGTTAGAATTTCGGTTTCAAATAAGAGCGGCTCGAAACGTATTTAACGGGAAGACGGCTCGCTAGAAAAGATTGTATTAGCTATTAGAATTTGATACTGAAGTCATAATTTTTTTTATTTTTACGGTTTAATTTTATAGATAAAAAATATTATATAAGTCTTTATAATATATGTTAAAAAGTTGGGATTTCGGTTTTAACGAGAGAGCGGCTCAATCGAAAGAATCGTATTTAACAAGAAATTGATTCATTAGAGAAGATTATTTAATTATTAAAATTTAATATTAATATTATAATATAACGTAAATGTATTGAATTTTTTTAAAAATATTGTAATGCCGCCGCGAAGCGCGGCTTTATCAACTAGTATATATATAAAGGAGGATAGCGGGAGTTTAGGTGGCGCTCTAAGATCGTCTCAATCTATTTTTCTAATTTTCTAGAATTTTAGAATTTTAAATACTAATAAATATAAAAATATCAATTAACATATTAGAAGTATAATAGGTGTTCGAATTTATAGGGAAGACATATGATTAGAAGTTCTATTAGAAGTATAATAAGTATTTATAACGCATATGATTAAAAGTTCTATTATTGGAAGTAGAATAGGAGTTCGAATTTATAGAGAATAAGAGTTTGAATTTATAGAAAAAATATATAAATAAACGTTCTACTAGAAGTAGAATAGGTGTTTGAATATATAGAGCACACATATAATTAAATATTTTATAGAAAGTACGATCTTATTAAATTATATATTTTTTATATAAGTTAATTATACTTATATTAGGAAAATTTATTCATAAATCCAATACTATTGTCATAAAAAAAGTCACCATATTTAAAAAGAAAAGAATTGATGTGTTAACATAATAAAAGAACAATCTCATGCAAGAATCCTAAATAAATACAAGAGTATCTATAATATAAAGAGAAAATAAGATGTGTTTTCATTTTCTAAAACTCCAAAAATTTTAGAAAGTCTAAGAAAGTATAAATTGGAATTCATTTTATTTTTTAGGTTTTGATTTTAAGGAAAAAAATTGTTGTGTTAGATAAGTATCATCAATAATATGTAATGAAGTTGAAATTTCGATCCCAAACGAGAGCGGCTCGAAACATGTTTAACGGGAAGACGACTCACTATAAAAGATTGTACTAGCTATTAAAATACCATATTGATGTTATAAATTTTATTTTATTTTTAGGATTTGATTTTTATGGATAAACATTATCATACAAGTAATATATGTAAAAGTTAGGTTTTTGGTCTTAACGAGAGAGCGGATCAATAGTAATAACCGTATTTAACAAGAAAGCGGTTCATTAAATAAGACCGTATAAAAAGTGTTTAAATATATAATACATAAAATAAAATGTTTTATTGGAAGTAGAATACGAGGACGGTGGAGACGTCATATACGATTTTTTTTAAAACTATACATCCTTTTTCCTTAAAAATCCTTTATTTTAACTTTTTATACACGTTTATCTACAATATACAGAAAATATAAGATGTATTTTCATCTTTTAAAACTCCATGAATATTCGAAAGTTTAAAGAATATAAAAATTGGAATTTACTCTCTTTATATAGTGAAGTTAGAATTTCGGTTTCAAATAAGAGCGGCTCGAAACGTATTTAACGGGAAGACGGCTCGCTAGAAAAGATTGTATTAGCTATTAGAATTTGATACTGTAGTCATAATTTTTTTTATTTTTATTTTCACGGTTCGATTTTATGGATAAAAAGTATTATATAACTTTTTATAATATATGTTAAAAAGTTGTAATTTCGATTTTAACGAGAGAGCGGCTCAATCGAAAGAATCGTATTTAACAAGAAATTGATTCATTAAAAAAGATTATTTAATTATTAAAATTTAATATCAATATTATAATATAACATAAATGCATTAAATTTTTTTAAAAAAATAAAAATTGTAAACCCGTTACCAAGCGCGGCTATTGATTACTTATGATATTTGGATGCTTTTATTGAACTAGTTTATCACAATTGGCAAACAGCCCTTATTACGATTTGCAGTTGCGTCTTCCCTTGATTATAAAACCCTCTGGATCATATTCCCGCGGAATTCACTAATCCTCGTTCGGATTTGGATCCCTCACACTATACATACATATACACACACCAATGAAATCTTGTTCTGGATCATTATTCATATCAACATCTTGGATGATCTTCCAGGTAACTTATAATTACTCACATTTTCTCTAATTTTTTAATTACTTTCATTTACAGCTTCACTTGTTGTATTATATATATCAACTACTTGTTGTTATTAACCTTCACAGGATTATTATGATGTACTAGTGTGTAATTTGGTGATAAGTATTAGAGTATTGAATCGAATACTTGAAATGATTATTTGTGATTGCACGATTTCTCGAAAGATTTCTAGTCAACTTCTAGAGGAGGTTTGTAAAATTTGTGAAATATGTTGATTAGTCTAGAGACGGGGGCGAATTATAGTGATTTGGTTTAACTTGACACATAAACGAAGACAAGGATAATCAGACCTGTTACAACACCCGGTGTAAATGTAACAAGGGGGAAAATGTGAAGGGATCCCTTTTTCTTTTGGTATGAAATGCATATGTAATATGTTCGAATATCTCGGACTTTTATACAGGAGATGAAAAAATATGGCAAAAGCTATACTGAGAATTGGTTTATGTAGGAATGGACGTATTGGTTTACGTAAACTTTGATGATGGTTTTTTCTTGAGTAATAGGATTTTATATGTTTTTGTGTTTTTGGTGATTGTAATCTTGACCTTTTCCTTTTTATGGTATTTGCGATGTTTAATCAATTCTTTTGTTAGTTTTTCCAGTTTTATACTCTTATACTTCCAGATGTGTATTTGTACAGGTCATAATTCATATCGTTCTGATTGGAGCGGCGTTTCCTGATAATTTAGCAGGGTATGTTAAACATCTGTTTTCTCAAAAATGGATCTAATTCAGATGCATCTGTTTCCTAAAATACAATAACTTATACAGGGTTGTTATAAGTGGATCCTTTCACATAATTAACTACGTTTTGGTTGTGTATCGCACTCATTTTATTCTTTACAGTCAAGAAGACTTCAAAGGATCTTGGCCCTCATTTGATTGCCCACAATGTATCGGCCAAAAGGTTTTTACTTTTCTATCTGCTCCAAAGATTACCGTCGCTAATCGTTACTTGTGAATTATATGATCTCTTAAGCCAATAGTAGATAATGGTTATGACACTGTATAAAATTCTAAGCTATACTCGTCTTTGCTACCCTACTTTGGACCAAATTAATGAATTAGAATGTTGGTAAGATGTAGCTCAATTACACAAATCTCATGTGAGAGCAATGCAACTTTGAATAATTGATCTTGTAGATACTTATTAAGCAGAATTAGAGCTTGCGAAATAATTGGATTACCAATTAATTTATTTGTTAGCCCCTTGGTTTATTGGAACCATCTTTGCTGGGTAGAGTTCTTATTGTAGTGGGTTTAGTTGTAAAATTATAGTTCAGGCCGTAAGTGTGAATTTGTTCAAGAAAGGCAAGTAAGTGTTCATGCCTTTGCATATATGTCATTATTACAGTTTCATAGTTTGACGAGACATGCCAAAGGCTGAAGAATTAATTCATACTAATAAGTTTCCACAATATTTATCAGTTATAAATCATATTGACATTTTTTAAATCTTTTTTGAAGTTTCAGTCTTTCAAATGAAGGACTTTGGTGATGTGCATGTCAAGGACAACTATTAGAAAACTAATTAATTAGGTTTTCGCTTGTGTCGCTATCTAGTTACGATTCACCTTCACGCTATATCTGACTTTTCTGTAGAAAACATGATCTGGATAACAACGATAATCTAGATTAGGAAGCTATGAAGATTTTTGTAAAAGAGAAGTTTTTAAAATGTTTGTGTGTCAGTTATATTTTTTGGTAGAGATCCATTTGGGTTTTTGGGTGGCAAGCTATGTTCCTCGGACTGCATACCAAGTGTACGACACGGATCCAACTGTCCGACTCAACTGTCCAGTGCAATGGCAAACTTGGTTGCATTGCTATAATTGGAACCAAATGCAAAAAGACACAACTCCAAAGGAGTTGCATAATTGGATGCAAATACACTTAAATGCATACTTGGTTCCAAAAATGCAACCAATGATGCATATATGCATCTAGCCACATCATCAGTTAAGCATAAATGAAATGCATGTTGGTGTACTTTAAATGAAAGTTAGGAGAGAGACTAAAAGTTAGTTTGCAATTATTTGGTTGCAAAATGCAACTAGCTTTGGAGTTGAAGTCCTATTTTAGCACCAAAAAACACTTTTTGGTACCATAATATAGCTGTAGCCATTTTGCATCTAGCATCGGACTTGCTCTTATAAAAGTTGGCGATATGGACCTATGTTGTTATTTTGGACATGTATAAGGGACTGCTTATATCCTTTTAAACAAGTAAGTATATTTGATAAAACATCTAGGCAAAAATGAAACATACTTGATAATACTCAAATTAAATTTTATTTACTAAATAACCTTGCAAATTACAGGTGTTTGTTTAGAAATTAGAAAACTAGTATTTGTCAACACATGCCCTTGCAGTAATATAAGGTGGCCTGTGTTCTTTCGTTCTTCTACTCTTCTTCTTTGCATCCTAAGTTCATCTCATGTGTAGCCTTTCAGTCGGTCAAAGCGTCCAAACTTCAGTCAAATGGACCTGACACTGAATAAGGGTTGTGTCCGGGGATCTGACATGGGTACAGTGGTCAAAAGCCAAGAGTCTAATTAATATAAGCAGGGTTTCTTTTATCCTTTTCTTTGCCTTAATATCTATTTCTTAGCTCAGAACTTATTACCATTGTTCTTCTTTCTTTTTATTGATAATGCTATACATCTTTCAATTGTTGCCGGAATAGCTCAGCTTCATGTTTTTCTTTCATTGTGTGTTTTTATTAGCATTTTTCTATTTGGTTACAATCTCTTCCAGTAAATTAAGGGCTTAAATGGCTACATTATCATTGAACAAGGGACTAACTTGCAGTTGGATCATCACACTTAAAAGCTTAGATTTGAGTAACTAAACAAGTAAGAACAGACTATTCAATTGATAAACTTGAAAAATGTTCACTTACATTTTTTGATGTTTGAAATCTGTTTGGAAGTTCTTTCATAGTTTAATTAATTAGATGCAACGTTTTTGAGTGTAATGACGCACTTGCAAGTTGGTCCCCAGTTCAATGATAAAGTAGCCATTTAATCCATAATTTAAGTGATATTCAGTGTTTTTCCCTGTAGCCATTCAATCCATAATTTAAGTGATATTCAGTGTTTTTCCCTTCTCATGAGGTATTTACAAACTGTGATTACTTTCATTCTGTTATATATTAATGCATTTAACTAAAACTATTTAGCCACTGTAGCTAGTATGACACCTATGTGTGAAATGTTGAATGTTATTTTAATTGTAAATTTCACTGTTTGGTCCCTTTCTCCGTATCACAAGACTGCTGGGTTGGAACAAGAGCAGACAGATACACCTGCTGCAATTAGCAATCATCTGCCGGATAAGGTAAATTCGTCTTTTTTTAATACGATGATGTCATCATAATAATGCTTATTATTCAATATTGATGCAGGATATTGACATAATAGTGACATACAGTGACATCTCCGGTGATGTTCGAATCAGTAGTGTGAAGTCAAAGGACTTGTCGGCTTCTTGGGTCTGGAAGGACCCTATTGATGGCCATACACAGAGTTTTAAGGTATATATTAATCACCACTATGTGGATGCCAAATCTTCATATCTTGTATACTCGTGGTATGCAGGTAGGTCGGTAAGTCGGTTGAACTATAATACTGTGGATTTGTATATTCCTGATTCTTCATATGATTCATATGAATATTGCATGTATCATTGTATGCGTCTCTCTCTCTCTCTCTCTCTCTCTCTCTCTCTCTCTCTCTCTCTCTCTCTCTCTCTCTCTCTCTCTCCATATATATATATAGATATATATTTTTCTTTGTTCATTTCAGCCATTTGCAAGACCATTACAATTTGAAACGAGATTTGAAGTTAGTGATGATCAACATACTAATGATAGTTCAACTGGAGATGAATTTCAGCAATTTGTGCTTTCTCCAGTTCATCCACTGAAGATCAAGCGTCAGGTGAATATAGTACTTCATTTTTCTTAATTATATTTGGTTCACAATTAAATTGGGTAGTTTGTTAGCATACTGTACTATATATTTCTATCCTTTTCGGATACTAAGATACTAATTTATACTCTTGTTTTACATTTATAGTATTGATACGGTTTCTGGTTTGGCATTTCGCTAAGTGTAGTAGCAGAACTTAAGATGGACAATGTTTTGCCTATTGTTCACATATTTCAGAAGTTACGCCTAGAAAGGAGGGAGCGGCGAACTTTGGAGCTAATCCAACAAAGCAAAGAGATGGACAGCGAGATGAATGCAGCTGCAGCTGAACGAGCTAGAGAGCTAAACACTACTGTTATGGGTAGATACAATATATGGAGGAAAGAATACGAAAGTCCGAATACTGATTCTACCCTGAAACTTATGCGAGATCAGATCATAATGGCTAAAGTTTATGCAAAAATTGCTAAAGCTAAGAATTATCACAGTCTCTATGATTCTCTACTTGAACATTCTGGAAAAAGTCACCACACAATTGGGTATGCAAATTCTGATGCTGAACTACAGCCATGGTACTTTCCCAAGTCTTTTGTATTTCCTTTATGCATGTAGGTTTGTGTTCTTGTGTAAACTTTCTGTTCCATATCCAGTGCACTTGACCGGGCAAAAGAGATGGGACGCATCCTGTCCTTAGCAAAGGACCAACTATATGACTGTATTGAAGTAGCAAGGACGCTAAGGACAATGGTTCAGATGACAGAAACAAATATACATGAAAAAAGGAAAAAAAGTGCATTCTTGATACAGCTAGCTGCAAAAACAGTTCCAAGACCACTGCATTGCCTGCCTCTAGTTTTAGCAACAGACTATTTACTGCAGGGTTATGAAAACAAGGCATTTCCAAACAGTGAAAAACTCGAGGATACTTCTCTCTACCATTATGCCATATTTTCGGATAATGTTCTTGCAACATCTATAGTCATAAATTCAACAGTGTTGAATGCAAATGAGCCCGAAAAGCACGTTTTCCATGTAGTGACAGATAAGTTGAATTTTGTATCAATGAGAATGTGGTTTCTTGTCAACCCTCCCGGTAGTGCAGCAATCGAAGTTAAGAATGTCGACGAGTTTACATGGCTCAATTCTTCATACTGTCCTGTTCTGCGTCAGCTTGAATCAGCCCGGATGAGAGAATATTATTTTAACGCACATCAAGCAACTTCCACCACCACTGGATCCGACAATCTCAAGTATAGGAACCCAAAATACTTATCTATGCTGAATCATCTTAGGTTTTACCTCCCTGAAGTTTATCCGAAGCTAGAGAAAATTCTGTTTCTTGATGATGATATTGTTGTTCAGAAGGATCTGACCCCTTTATGGTCAGTTGATCTGCAAGGGATGGTGAATGGTGCAATAGAGACCTGTAAGGAGAGCTTTCATAGATTGGATAAGTATTTGAATTTCTCTAATCCAAAAATATCTCAAAATTTTGATCCAAATGCTTGTGGTTGGGCATTTGGTATGAACATGTTTGATCTAAAAGAGTGGAGGCTCCGCAACATCACTGGCATTTATCATCGCTGGCAAGACATGGTAAATTTATATTTTGATCTTACTTCTCACCATTAAACTTTAACCAGTGCACAGGTTTATATGTTTCTTGGAAGACTACCCTCAAGTATATATATATATATATATATATATAAAGTGTGGAATAGTTATTGGGGCAGCAAAATCACAACATTCACACAAATTTTGCAGGTCCTATATTATAATAGTGTATATATGTCTACTATTTGATCATTTTTATTTTATTCTCTATTTAGACATGAACAAATATATTTATAAGCAGTTCTGTTATCGTTACCGTGTTTCTCGCTCCTGCAGAATGAAGATAGAACTCTTTGGAAACTTGGAACATTGCCTCCAGGATTGATAACTTTTTATAATCTGACTTATCCATTGGACCGGAGCTGGCATGTGCTGGGACTTGGCTATGATCCGGCCCTAAACCAAACAGCAATACAAAATGCAGGCGTCGTCCACTATAATGGAAACTACAAGCCGTGGCTGGATCTTGCTATAGACAAATACAGGTCATATTGGTCTAAATACGTTATGTTTGATAATCCATATCTTAAGCTCTGCAACATTGGCTAGTAATGGTTTCGCTTATGGACATCATTTGCTACGTTCATATGTTACGCCATTACTTCTCAGCATCTTGCTTGTACGTAGCTTCAGCTCTGCATATACAAGCTCCAATTGCCTTCCGTCTCCTCCAAAATCGAGTGCTTTGTGGTACTAACTACTAAGTCTTAATTTAGAGCATGCAGATAGTTTGTGCAGAATTGACTGCAGAACTTATCAGCCAGGCAGAGCACCCTCAAGGCAAATTTATATGTATATTATGGCTCTAATGCAGATTGCAGGCTAATGATAGTCTAGAGGGTTGATGTACACTAGTTACCTATGCTGCTTTGCAACGATGGCTTTGTGATCTTCGTTCAAGCAAGTCCAATACAAGATGCAAAATGACTTATAAGATAACCACCAAAAGTTTTTTTTTTTTGGTGCTAAAATAGAGCTTCAACTCCAAAAGCAATCAAATAATTTTATATTATACTAATTTTTTGTTTATCTCTCTTTAATTTAATTTGAAGAAGATATGCCTAATTTATTTTAGCACAAAAAAAAAAAAAAACTTTTGGTGGTTATCTTATAAGCCATTTTGCATCTAACCATTTTACTATATGCATTTTATTTTGGTGCGAGTACAAAATTAACATGCCTAATTTAATAAAATTTCCCATTTATGGTCAACCATACCTTGAGCAACAAAGAGAGATATACCAAATGCATGTAATTTTGTTTTTTTATCGTGTGCTTATTTACATTGTATTAGCAATTACATATCTTTGCTCTAAGTGGGTTATACCGGGTTTGTTTGGTTTAGTTTTAGCAATTACATATCTTGTTATCAAATCGAATACGTATTCTCGATCGATAAATGCAATTAAAACTTTTGAAATACATATTGTTGTTACTTTTCTTTTCATAAAAAACGGAAAAACCCATAAGTGTGTGTATACATTTAACTCAAGAAACGTTGGCGTTGTCCGTTTAAGTTTTAACTATCTACTTGGGTTGTTGTTTTTCTTGTTGTATTCTACATTAATTCAAGGGATTGATCTACGGTAAACGATTATTGCAGCATATCGTATCGCCAATTGTTTATATTATGTGTACATTAAATTTTTTTGGTGTAAAATTCAGGTGCTCATATTATAGATATCTGCGATACAATATGCTAGCAACAATCATTTAGTAAAAAAACAAAGAAACTCCGCTCAGTTGTGTTGTGACTTGTGCGTGATTCTCTTCCATCCAGTTGAGAAAAGGCCCTTTAAAACACAATTTGAAGTAAAAATGTCCAAAATATCACTGTCAGAAAAGATGGTCCTTAATATCATACTATAACGCTTGTTCATCTCACATTATTGTTAAAATTTTGATTATCAGTGTTTTTATTGTTGGGCCAGCAGCAATTGGGCCTCATGGGCTGTTGTCCATGTTCAAATTATTTGGAAACGCAATTGTATCATACGTTTACATTTTTTTTTTGTTTTTTAAGAAACGTATGTTGTAATTGCGTTTTCAAGATAATATATATATATATATATATATATATATATATATATATATATATATATATATATATATAACTTAAGTAGAAATGCATCACGACGTTGCGTTTTCAAGAAACGTCAGATTATGTGGTGTTTTAGCGTGATAAAAAAGGTCATTTTTCTGAATTATAATATTTTGGACCATTTTAATTAAAATTGTGATACAAAAGGCCATCATCCGACATGGAGTTTGAAAGGCATATGATTCAGCCTATTTGTAGTTTGAGGATCCTAATCCAATTAAAGTAGATTGTAATAAGTAAATAATATCAACTGTCACAGGAATCTCAAAAGATGATAACTGTCAGAAGAAAAATCAACAAGTCAATCTATAGTTTTGATGTTTTACACTGGAAGAAGATTCAGTTGTCTGATCAAGCCTCAAGGTAGCATTGAAACACGTGGATTCATTTAAAGGACAGAGATTTCTATAAGTGATAAGAAACAATATCAGTACAGAATGATTGAAGAGAGTGAAGAAAAGAAAAAGACCACAGTTTAAAGTCAAGATGAAGAACAGAGATTGGAGTTAGTCGTTCATGAACCAGACAGTACATCGAGCGTCAACAACGATCCAGTGTATGTTCCTTATTATAATTACGTGGCACACAGTGAAGTATTGACTATTAAAGGATTTGTATTAATTCTACTTTAATTAATTTAATCAAATAATTAATTTAAATAAATAAATTAATTCTATCAGAATTAATATATTTGTTAAAGTAATTATTAGATTAATTAAATCAGAATTAATATGAAAAAGAAATAGTTATTTAAATGATTTTTATAAATCATTTGATTAATTATAAGCTGAAAAAATATGATAATATAACTATCAAAGGATAGTTATACCGATTGTCATATACAGTTCAAGAGTATAGTCATATCAAGATGTTGGATTGGACAGTCATATTATCTTAAACTGGATAGTCATATCTCATTCAAAGAGATAGTTATACCGAATGTTATATTGGAATGGATAGTCATATCTAGTTCAACAGACTGTCATATCAAGTATTAAGGATAGTCATACCGAAAGTTATATTGGAAGAGACTGTCATATTACTTGCAGTGGATAGTCATACCGAATGTCATATTATTGTTAACTGATTGTTATATTAGTTGAAACAAAGCAATATGACTATGGCTGTGTTATAAAAGACAGCAGATTGCAAAAGAAGCAGAAGTAATCCGAACATAACATTACATACATACACAGCAGCCTATCTCTATCTCTCTCTCTCTCTCTCAAGCTCAAGAACACATACAAATTAATTTCTGTAAACTCAAGTTCATCTCAGTTGTAATATTCTATCCATTGGAACTCGTTTACTTGTGATTCTTGTACTACTAGCGAATTAAGTTTCCTAGTGATATGGGCTAAAAGTAAGCCCTAAAAGACACATTTAATGTGGCATTAATTAGACCTAGAATGGTCCAAGCGTGGGGCCCACCATATGGGTCCAAAGTCCTATTTTTAATATTAATTTCGTAATTAATATTAGGGGTAATAAACAGCTCAGCAATAAGTGTCAGATAAGGACATTATCTCTACAAGACTTAGCCTCCAAGGCATCCAATTCGATATGGCAACAGTCTCCTACAAGGAAGGAGTCTAGAACTTTCCTCAAGGAGGTGACTTATCTATTAAGTCTCCAACTCCTACCTTAATTCTAAGGCTTCTCAGCCTATATAAAGGGCCTGACCCCTCATTCTCAGAACTACGTTGGCTTGATTCTCTAGCAATACAGAGATACGTAGGCATCTTGTGAGGACCGATCAGTCTCGAACGCAAGAACAGCCATTAAAGCTCGAAGCTCACCATCCCTTGTATTTAATACATACAAACCCTAGCCGCAGTATACAAACCCTCGTTTTTATTCCCAGGCTCTAGCTGACTTCGTGGTTGAATATACCATTGACAACCAAGAAGTCGGGGGGCAGGAGGTAATAGACCAGGAAGGTCAGCAAGGTGAGAAACCCATGGAAGAGAAGAAGGAGTATTGGATTCTCTATTTTGATGGGGCATCAAGTATTGGATTCTCTATTTTGATGGGGCATCAAAAACAAAAAGCTCTATTTTCATGGAGCATCAAAAACAAAAACCAGTGGTGCAGGTTAAGCCCCGATGGGTTCACACTCGAGTATGCCTTGAAGTTGGACTTCCAACAACCTACAACGAGGCGGAGTATGAAGCTCTGATAGCCGACCTTGGATTGACGAGAGCCCTGAGGGTGAAGAACCTAAAAGTTTGTGGAGACTCAAATCTGGTAGTCTCACAAGTCAATGGAGAGTTTGAGGTTAGAGAAAAGAATATGGCCAAATACTTGAGGATTGTGAAAGCCGTGATAGCCCCTCTCGATAAATGCCATGTTGAGTATATCCCAAGAGAGAAAAGAACATTAAGGCCGAAGCCCAGTCTAAGTATGGCTCTTCTGAGATAAAGAATTATGCAGAGAGCTTTTGCTTCCAGGTCCTGAAGACCCCACCATCGAATCAAAATTGGTAGCACCAGTTGATGTAAGCTGAAGGATAGACCCTCTTCGAGCTCATCTCGAGACTAGTTGGCTCCCTGATAATGCCTTGAAGGCACAGAAACAGTTAGTGAGAGTATTGAGATGAGAGGTCCTTTGTCATTCCTTACTTAAAATCTTGAATCTAAAATCCCGACACAAAATTTTAGCCTTGATGGCCAAAAGGCTGTCTGCCTCCAATCAAATTTGTCATTTGAAGTTTAAGGACTTGAATCAAGAGCCTTCAATCGAATATAAACCAAAGCAAGGTCTTGTGAGCATAAGAAGAAGGTTGGAAACCTAGAATCAAGAAAAGAAGGTTAACAACCAGCCAAGACACACCAGACTTGAAGTCAAGTGTTGAGTGGCAAGGGAACTTCTTGAACGATCAACCGAGAAGCAAGACCTCCACCATATGTAGCAAGGGGCAAGAACTAAGGGACTTCATCATTTTTACATCTTAGAATAAGAGTTAAGGGTTGATGATAACCAACAACCATGAACGGATTTGAGGTTTAAAACCATGGATTCAACAAGCGAGTTAAGGCCCAGAAGGTCACGAAAGCCAATTTGAATTGAAGGATGTCTGTTTGGTCATCGACTTAGAATACTGACGTTGAGGTTTAAAAACCGGGGCTCAGCAAACCGGAGGCCGCCGATCGGGGCACCCGGGAATCTTCAGCCGACCGGTCTTCGTTTCGATGTCGAGAGTCCCGACATCGTTTCGATGTCGAAAGTCGATCCCATATCGATGATCGATATCGGTATGCGAAAATAAGTAACTCTAGCCATGAATGGCCAACATTGATTCCATATCGATGATCGATATCGATATGCGAAAATAGGTAACTCTAGCCATGAATGGCCAACATTGATTCCATATCGATGATCGATATCGGTATGCGAAAGTAAGTAACTTTAGCCATGAATGGCCAATATTGATTCCATATCGATGATCGATATCGGTATGCGAAAGTAAGTAATTTTAGCCATGAATGGCCAATATTGATTCCATATCGATGATCGATATCGGTATGCGAAAGTAAGTAACTCTAGCCATGAATGGCCAATATTGATTCCATATCGATGATCGATATCGGTATGCGAAAGTAAGTAACTCTAGCCATGAATGGCCAATATTGATTCTATATCGATGATCGATATCGGTATGCGAAAGTAAGTAACTTTAGCCATGAATGGCCAATATTGATTCCATATCGATGATCGATATCGGTATGCGAAAGTAAGTAACTCTAGCCATGAATGGCCAATATTGATTCCATATCGATGATCGATATCGGTATGCGAAAGTAAGTAACTCCATCCATGAATGGCCAAGTCGGTTCCATGTCGATGGTTGATGTCGGTATGTGAAGATCAAAATCACTGATAGAGATCGAGCCAAACACTGTAACAAAGAAACGGAGCAAAAAATTTTGTAGCTGACCGAAGTCTCGGCCGACCGGCCCTCCGGGAAGCCCTCCAGCCGACCGACTTCGATCATCGATACGAGTTTTTTTTTTGTTTCGTTTCAAAAAAAAAAATAAAAAAAATTTCGGCCGACCGAGGTCCCGGCCGACCGGCTCACCGGGGACGCCCCGGCTGACCGACATCGATGGTCGATATGAAGATTTGGTTCGGCCAACTGACAGTGGTGGTCGAGTTGGGATTTCAAATTTTTTGTTTTTGTTTCCCCGTCTCGATGATCAAGATCGCTATTGAGATTGTCTTGAACAAGATAATCAAGCGACAGTTGAAATTGAGATTAAGCACCGTTTAGTGTCGTTTAGCACAGTTTGATGCCACTTAGATCATGTTCGGAGATGGAAATCCATGATTAGAATACTGAAATTGACGTTTGAAACCTGAAGTTGATGTTTGAAACTTCACCTTGATGATCGATATGTCACGTTGATGACCGACCTCATGTCCCGGACCCTTCAACACTGTTTGGGCCATATCTTGAGCTCCGGATGTCAGATTTGGACGATCTTACTGTCCACGCGAAGATCTCTGAATGTTCTACAGTCTTGGAGACCATTGGCCGACTGGATAACTGGCCGACCGAGGCATTTTGAAGCCCTTAGGCCGACCGGGAACTCAATCCGACCCTTTCAACACTGTTTGGGCCATATCTTGAGCTCCGGATGTCAGATTTGGACGATCTTACTGTCCACGCGAAGATCTTTGAATGTTCTACAGTCTTGGAGACCATTGGCCGACTGGATAACTGGCTGACCGAGGCATTTTGAAGCCCTTAGGCCGACCGGGAACTCAATCCGACCCTTTCAACACTGTTTGGGCCATATCTTGAGCTCCGGATGTCAGATTTGGACGATCTTACTGTCCACGCGAAGATCTCTGAATGTTCTACAGTCTTGGAGACCATTGGCCGACTGGATAACTGGACGACTGAGGCATTTTGAAGCCCTTAGGCCGACCGGGAACTCAATCCGACCCCTTCAACGCTGTTTGGGCCATATCTTGAGCTCCGAATGTCAGATTTGGATGATCTTACAGTCCACGCGAAACTAATTGAATTTTATATAGTCTTGGACCATCCTTTGCCGACCACCTCATTTTTTGAGGGCCTTAGCCAACTGGAAGTGGATGCTGATGGTCCGTCAACCTTGAAAAATCACTTTGATATTCAGAACACCCCTGACTCGCTTCATACCTCACTAAAGTGGTTCAGAACATTGAAACACGTTAGTGATGATTCAAACATGACAATGATGATTCAACGTTTTCAGAAAACGTCAGTCGATCACCATTTAGCATCGTTAGTGCCGATAGCACCGTTAGTGCAGTAAGCACCGTTAGTGCAGTAAGCACCGTTAGTGCCGATAACACCGTTAGTGCAGTAAGCACCGTTAGTGCCGATAGCACCGATAATGTCGTTAGCACCGTTTAGTGCCGATTAGCACCGATTAGTGTCGTTTATGCACCGTTTAGTGCCGATTAGCACCGATTAGTGTCGTTTAAGCACCGTTTAGTGCCGATTAGCACCGAGTAGTGTCGTTTAGCACCGTGGGTGCCATTTTATCCCCCCTTTTAACATTTTTTAACACTGTTTAAACATTGTTTAAGGGTGGCTAGCGACGTCTAGTGCCGTTTAGCACCGTTTAGTGCCGTTTTATGCCATTTGACATTGTTTAACACTGTTTAAACGTTGTTTAAGGCTGATTAGCGCTGTCTAGTGCCATTTAACATCGTCGTAAATGCGTCGGTCGCTCCACGCTTTACATTAAGATGATATTGTTGAAAATATTCGCGTACGAGCAATGAACCCTAACCCAAGTCTCGAATAAGGCCGTTGTAACTTCAAGGAAAACCTGATCAGTTTTCCTAGAAGTTGGGGGGCAAATGATATGGGCTAAAAGTAAGCCCTAAAAGACACATTTAATGTGGCATTAATTAGACCTAGAATGGTCCAAGCGTGGGGCCCACCATATGGGTCCAAAGTCCTATTTTTAATATTAATTTCGTAATTAATATTAGGGGTAATAAACAGCTCAGCAATAAGTGTCAGATAAGGACATTATCTCTACAAGACTTAGCCTCCAAGGCATCCAATTCGATATGGCAACAGACTCCTACAAGGAAGGAGTCTAGAACTTTCCTCAAGGAGGTGACTTATCTATTAAGTCTCCAACTCCTACCTTAATTCTAAGGCTTCTCAGCCTATATAAAGGGCCTGACCCCTCATTCTCAGAACTACGTTGGCTTGATTCTCTAGCAATACAGAGATGCGTAGGCATCTTGTGAGGACCGATCAGTCTCGAACGCAAGAACAGCCATTAAAGCTCGAAGCTCACCATCCCTTGTATTTAATACATACAAACCCTAGCCGCAGTATTCGTAACCCTCGTTTTTATTCCACAACACCTAGTTCACAACTTGATATCTTGATTTTTATTAACTAAATTAGAAAAATTTATGTCGAATTTTCTAATTAGTTATTAATTACTTGATAATCATTTGGACTGATTTTGTAACACCCATCAAGTTAATATATTGTTATATTCAACTTGAAATCTGTGTTATATTATTCCGCACAAATTTGTTTAAGATAAATTTTATTTAAAGAACAAATTTCGAGAAAATGATATAGATTATATTCAACCCCCTTCTACAATCTTATCGGACCTAACAGAGTTAAAGCTCTCTTTTCTATTATTATTACTACTACTTCACAAGGCAAGCTTTTTTATTATCTCTTTTAACTATTATTTCTTTATTTACATGATGGGTTTTTTTTTTCATTCTTGACATTCATGTACTTAATATACTGTTTAGATTCTGTATTAGCTCATATGAAATTGGTGTTTTTTAGTTGAACTCTCTTATCATGCTATCTATGCTTGCCTGGGAAAATAAATTAATGAAGAGTTTTGAATTTATTTTACGAGAAAAAGGACCCTGAGATTAATCTCAGGGAACTTTTCTGAGATTCCCTTTAATATTTATTGGGACCGTAGGGCTAATTAATAAAATTTTAAACAAATTTTGAATTTACAAAAATGCCCATCCATATTTATATATAAAATTATACTATCTTAGAGAACTTATTTGAGATATATCTCAGGTTCCCTACTCTCTTTATTTTACATAGTTGCATTGGTTAACAATCTTTCCTTTTTTTTATTTTGCTTGTTTAATCTATTCAAATTGTTAATTACTCGTTCAAATTCGAATTAATATGTTTACATTTTTTTCAAATTTGACTCGAATTTGACTATGAATGTTCGTTTTTGATTTGGTTCGACTCGATTTCGTACCGAACTACTCGTTTTTGATATTCGAATTCGTTCAAAATATTCTTAAAAAATTAAAAATATTGGTATAATTATTTACAAAAAACTAAAATATGCTAATTTTTAAAATATTACTTTAATAAATATTTATATATAATAAATATTGCAAATATAACTTACAAATTCTAATCGTATTATATAGTTAGGGGCATGTAATACAAATTTTTGCAATCCTATCAATCACAAATATGTATTTTTATTCAAATGGTTCCTGTCCCTTTTATTGATTTTATTGATATATAGGGAAAATAAAATTGATAAATTTAGAAAACAAAAATATTGACACTAACACACCAGATGTATAGTATGTGGTAGCGGTTCTATATGAGTTATCAATTATTAATTTGACTCGAATTCGACTATGAATGTTCGTATTTGATTTGGTTCGACTCGATTATGTACCAAACCACTCGTTTTTTATATTCGAATTCATTCAAAATAATCTTAAAAAATTAAAAATATTGGTATAATTATTTACAAATAACAAAAATATGCTAATTTTTAAAATATTACTTTAATAAATATTTATATATAATAAATATTGCAAACATAACTTACAAATTCTAATCGTATCAATATCAATATCAATATCAATATATTCTTAATGATGGCTAGTGAAGGACTTAATCAAATTACACCAATTACCCTTTGAAATCAATATTATACAATCTATTTTAGATAGGCTTTTTAGTCCTTTTACTTTTTGATCGGGTTAATGGATATCCATATTTTAATCCATATTCATTCATCAATTAGTAAAGCATCAATTAGTAAAGGTATTCGGGTATTTTTGTACTGATGATGGGTCAACCCATACAACAAATACACAAAATTATTCATCTGTTTATTACAACCCACCCTAATTTGGCGGTCTGTATCTAATTTACAGACAAAGATAATGTCATACAGGGATGAAGACTTTCATTATATTCAACAATCATCCTATAATCTATGCACGATATCTGCATATACAATCAATTACTTCCTTATGGATGTCTGTATATATTCGATGAAAATATCTTACTCCCTTTCTTTCACAATTTGTTTTCAGCATCTCAGGTATGAATTATATGCCCTCTCGGTGATATTTTTTATTAGTTAACCTATTACTAGAGTATCCATATAGAGAGATGAAGAGTATTACTACTCTGTATATAGTGCTGTGTATATTTATTGGTGTATAACGTGTGTGTGTGTGTGTGTGTGTGTGTATGAAGAGTATTGTTTACTTTAGTATGGTGTATGTTGTGGTATATTGAATTGTTTAAAATTAGAAAAATGGGTAATCAAAATAAGGGTTTTGGTTGAGTTGGATTAGTGATACGGAAGAGCATCCGTATCTCTCTCACCCTGTCTGGCCCCGCAGGGGCTGTGCAAACGAGGCTCAAGACCCTCTGGTAGGCAAAGCAGGAGGCACAAAATAAAGAGTATTTCTATTACACAAACAACAGTTTAAACAATGGTCTTTTAGCTACTGCTTATTAAATAACAAAAGAGTTTTACACAATGGTCTTTTAGCTACTTCTTATTAAATAACAAAAGAGTTTTACATAGCTTCTTTGACTCGAACAAGTTTGGGTCAACTCTAGCACCATAAAAGTTGGATCCCCATATTCCTGCAAATACAAGCAGGCAATTCTAGGCTACTACATGAACCAACTGACAAGTTCAAGTGGATTTGAGTCAAAGTGGAGTTGAGATTGGTATAGTTCACAGGTACAGACCAGAGAAGCGTGAGCCAAGTTTACATGGGTAACTATTGATTGGAAAATCTACTTATATAAAGAACTTAGTCAACTGGTCTATAACATGTTACTGTAATTTTAATTCAATTGTACTGCATAGATTGACTTACTGTCATTATGCAAGCATAGGGGTTTCTACCACTAGCATGATGGCATTCATCAAATATTAGAATCTTTATCATCTCAAGCTGTATGAAACTGTGCCTCAAGGCATTAAGCAATATTTGTGGTGTCATCACAAGCACCTGAATGACAACAAAAAGGAGTTAGCAAATTACGCAAATTACATGCCGGCCACAAAATAGATGGTAAAAAAGAGATTTTAGTACACTAAAAAGAAGAGCTCTTTATATGGTCTAGCATAAAGCCATGTACACACGACACACTACACTTCTGCTAAGATTAAGCAGTAACTTATACATACAGGAAATGTAGGAGTAAAATTGATAGGACATTAATTGTTTCTCAACTGAATTTCTTTTACTAAAACTTCCTTTCATTTCTAATTTTTATCAGAAATTTTCTTCGTATCTGTAGAAAACCTTGATAGTTGTGATGACAAAGGCAACACTAATGAAATGATGTTAGTAATTCTTTATGTTTATGTACTACTGCAGGCAAGAAATTCATCAAGCGAGGAATCAACCACATCTGCTGCACCTGCAAGCACGGTGAGTGCAGAACCTATTGTCGTGCAGAACCTATTATATATACAAATAAGATATAATTAAATAATTTTTTATAATTATTCGTGCAATGGTTGTCTGCATTCTCTTCTTAGATGATCACATATCTACTTATTGTCAACAACTAAAATTAGAAGGACATATTTGATAAAGCAAATATATATATATATATATATATATATATATATCATTAAGTAATTTTTTTTTTGTTTGTTGCTTCTGCTTCCTTGAACTGAACATATATATATGTTTTCTCCGCCTTTGGTTAAGTGCCATATCCACGATCCATCTCCTGTTCAGTCAATCCTCCCGACACATAATATAATGCATTTCCTGGTTGTGTTGCAATAGTTGCCCAGATTTTGTATGTACTATAGACCGCCTGATCAGTGCTTCGCTTATCTCTGCGTCTTTTGTTGAATTATTATTTTGATTGAATTTGTGAATTATGAAATGTCTCAATTCTGAGAGGGAACATCATTGTCCTTTTCACCACTTTCTTCGCTGTATGCAGAAAAAAGTAATTAATTAAAATGTAAAGTGTCCCAGCATCGGTTTAAAGACTTGGTAACATCACTGATCAGAACACATTATAAACATGTATATAGACAGATATAGCAAGAGAGATCTGTTGGCCTGGGGGTAAAACAAATTTATTATATATAGAACACTGGCATAAATTCATTTAAAAGTTGCAGCAATTAGAACAAACAGCTAACTTGAACAGGTTACTCTAACCATACATGCATTTTCATATTCGTTGCATTCATGCATTGCATTGTTTAGTTAGATGAATTTTGTGGGTACATTCGCTATAGGCCTTCACGAGACCTCACTCGTCCACTAGGGCTACCTAGGGGTTTAAAGGGCTTGTTGCATATGCCAAATGCAACCGTGATCACCTACGGAAGTGGTACTAATTAGTTGTATATAGTTATATTTGTGTATGCTTGAGGACAAGCATTAGTTTAAGTTTGGGGGTGTGATAAGTGGATTTTACATCCACTTGGAGTGTTCCATTTCGGCTTAAATTGATGTCTTGGTCTCAAGTTTGTTGTAGTTTTGATGTATTATTGTTTAATAGTGCAGGTTCATGAATTGTCGTTTAAGGTTGGTGTATTCCATCAATTTTGGAGTTGATTTGATCATGGAAACGAAGAAAGGAAGCTTGCTTTGAGTTACCATAAAGATTCATGTTCATGGAATTGAAGACGGAAGCCTTTGCAAAAAGAACGGGAAGAAACTGAAGCGAAAACGAAGAAAAACTGCAGAAAATTCAACCTGGCAGCAAGCTGCGCGTAGGCGGCGCATGAGGGGCACAGACAGCACGTGCAGCAGAATTCTGGGTGCAGGCTGCGCGTGGTGCGCGCAGGCGGCGCGCGTGGCGCTGGTGGAAAAGCTGTTGCTGCGGAAAAAATCAGTTTTCTACCCTATTTCGAATTGAAGATGTATTTTAAGACTATTCTTGTTGGACAAGACTTCTAGGGCCTATAAAAACACATTGTATCATTGTAATTAGAGAGATAACTTAGAATTTCAAGAGAGAAAAGCGGAGGAAGATTCAACGCTCGTGACAAGCAACGGATCTAGATTTTCTTCATCTTTTGTATTCCTTTCTTAGGCGATACTCTGGATTCTAGAATTATTTTCTTAACTCTTTGTTCTATTAATATTACTACCTTCATTCATATTTTGTTTAATATTATGGTTTCATCAATTCCCATGGTGAAGAACGGTTCAATTATGAACTAATCGTTGTCATGGGATTCTAACGGATTTATTTATGAAGCTTAGTATCTTGATGCATTAAAGCGTTGTGTGTGATGAATTCATGATATCCTCATATGGTTATGCTTAATTGTTAGATGCGTAGCTAACATCTAATCTGTTAATCTCTTGTGATGCGAGAGTGGATCTTGAGATTTAGAACTTGCCATGCTAGCATAGGATATGTTGATATTTTAACATCATGATTTGTAGCGTAATTAGAGATAACTATGCTACCCTATGTGATCTTAATGGATAACTTGTTCTTCAACCATTATGTTTTCAAATTCTATAGAGATATAGGGTCTAAGCATAATTGGTGTCTATTCATCTTCTATCTCTTTTGTGGATGTATGTTTAGTTTGGTATTCGTATACTAAGAAGTAGCGTATACTTGTTTCGTGTTATCCGATTAGATATCATAACCATTGCATATAGTGATTAAAGACATCAGATCTAAGTGAAGTATTTAATGAAGTTAGGATCCCATGTTTTCTCTCATAAAGTAATTCGATTCCAATTCTCGTTAGTTAATTAATTCTTAGTTATTAAATTGCTTTTTAGTTAATTGTAGTTAATTAAAAATCAATCTTGTTATTTGTCTTAGCAGTGAATAAAAACTATACATTGTTGCATAGGTGCATTAACTGAATTAAAACCAAAACCAGATCTCTGTGGGAACGAACTTGACCTATATCTATATTACTTGTTACCACGTACGCTTGCGTGTTTAGTGCAAACAAGTTTTTGGCACCGCTGCCGGGGATCATCGGTGTTTTATTTTTAGTTTATGTGCTTGTCATCAATGGTCGTTAGATTTCACTGACTCGGATTTATTTTTCTCATTTATCTTGTTTAGTTCTGTGTGTTTCAGGTACTTGAGGAACTTGAACAATCGTAGACATGGGAGATCCAGCAAGAGCTCTGAAGGAGTATTCTCAGCCGAAAATCAATGATATTCAGTCTAGCATTGTCAGGCTAGCTATTACAGCTAATAGTTTCGAGATCAAGCCTGGCACAATTCAGATGGTGCAGAACTCAGTTCAGTTTGGGGGTGCTCCGACTGAAGATCCTAACATGCACATCCGGAATTTCATTGAGATCTGTGATACTTTCTGAACAAACAGTGTGTCTGAGGATGCTGTAAAATTGAGACTTTTCCCATTTTCTCTGCAGGATAAAGCTAAGGGCTGGTTGCACTCTTTACCAGCAGGTTCTATTTTGACATGGGAGGATCTTGCTCAGAAATTTCTCAATAAATTTTTCCCCATGGCAAAGACCGCAGCAATCAGGAATGCTATTACTTAGTTTTCACAACAGTCTGGAGAATCTTTGTGTGAGGCTTTGGAGCGATATAAGGAGATGCTAAGGAAGTGTCCACATCATGGGATGCCTGATTAGATGGTGATTAACTGCTTTTATAATGGCTTGGGTGCACAGTCAAGACCCATGCTAGATGTAGCATCAGGTGGAGCTCTATGGGCTAAGAGCTATGAGGAAGCTAATGAGTTGATTGAGATGATGGCTACGAATGAATACCAGAATCCAACTCAGAGATTATCACAAGGAAAAATAGCAGGAATTCTAGAAGTCAATACAGTCACAGCTCTAGTAGCTCAGCTAGAAGCACTTAATAAGAAATTGGATTCTATGTCAAAGCATGGGGTGCCTCAAGCTGCTAGTATTTGTGAGTTATGTGCGGGCGCACATGAGACGACTCAATGTGCCATATCTATTGAATCGACGCAGTTTGTGAGCAATTTTCAGAGATCGCAGCAACCAGCTCCCAACATCTATCATCCTAATTTCAGCTGGAGCAACAATCAAGGTGGTTTCCAACAACCATAGCAGCCTTATCAGCCGTTTCAAGGGCAAAAATTTGGAGCTAAACCGTTCAATCCTTCAGGTTTTCAGCAGCATTAGGGGCAACAGTTTCATCAGCAGTATGCCCCAAGGCAATAGTTTTAGTCACCAGGATTCCATCAATAGTTTCATGGGAGTGATGGTCAGTCGTCTGAGGAAAAATCTAAATTGGAAGAGTTGAGATTGATGTATAAAAGTCAGGCAGCATCTCTCAAGACGTTGGAGAATCAGATAGGGCAACTTGCAAGTGCCCTACTCAACAGGCCACAAGAAGTTCTTTCTAGTGACACAGAGGTAAATCCAGGAAAAAAAGATGGCATAGAGCAGGTTAATGCCATAACACTCAGATCTGGAAAAGTCACGAACGATCAGAATTCAGCAATTGAGGATGAAGAAGAAATTCATGATCAGGACCCTACTAGAAAAAGAAGAACATTCTGTTTTGTCAGAACCTATAGTGGATAGTGATGAGGAGGAAGAGTGTGAGTCACTAGGCTTGGCTGATCTATGGGATTCTCAGGTGCTGATTGATGAGGTTGTTCCATGGTCGAATCTTGAGGATAGTGCAATTGAGTCTTTTCTTGAGAAAGATGTTTTGTTCGAGTATAAGGGTTATAAAGATCTTCATGAGTTATACAAGAATTTGACTTCTGATAAGATGTTAGAAGAATTAAAGGTCATTTGTTCTAAGCATGAAATCCAACTTGAGGATAGTTCTTTTAATCCTAAGTTTGTTGTTAAGACGTCTATTGGTGAACCACCCACTTCTGTTCCTAATCCGTTTATTTCCCCTCTTGATCAGTCTTTGGTAGTTAATAATGAAAATCATCATGTTGAAGAAGTTTCCAAACTCGAGCTTAAATCACCAGATCACTTGAGGTATGTATACTTGGGTCAATCATCTACTTTACCTATTGTAATGGTTGCTAACTTGTCAGGTATTGAAGCGAACAATGTTACTGACACTTTTGAGGAGCAAAGAAGGCTGAAACTTGTCATCAAGGCTGTAGCTTCGGAAAGGATAATTAAATGGCCATATAGAGATATGGCGTAGAAATTTTCAAGAGAAAAAGCCATGGCCATGTCTAGCTAAATACTTTTAAAAAAATGCGCTTTGTGGGAGGCAACCCACGAGTTTCGACGATTAGGTATGTTTTCTGTTATCCCTTGTATTACCTTTCAATTCAATTGGAACATTGAATACTTTAAGTTTGGGGGTGATTTGGGGGATAGTTATTGTGTAGTAGTTATTTGTATGTCATTGTGTTCATATAGATATCATATGATGCATATTAGTAGTAATTCATGCATGTTTCGTTCGTGTTATGTATGTTTGTTCATATAGGACATTCTGTTATTTTGTTTTCGTAAACCATGTGAGTTCATTTAGTTGCATTTGCATAGCATGCATATTTCATGATCCTTTAGGACGAGCTAATTCTGATTGGTAGGTAGATGTTAATTTAAGTGTGGTATTGATGAATAGAGGGATGATTTATAGTTCTTATGAAATTGACTTGCGTGCTTCAGAAACAAAATCTTTACACAGTCTCATCGTATGCTTTTGGGCTAGGTTAAGGTTATGCTTGTTTGGTTGTTTTAGATTTAATCACTTGATTATATTTAGAATGTTCGTTATTCCCTTGATGGCGTAGGAGCACTAAAGTCTATGTTTAGGAGAAACCATGGATTTCATGCTAATTGTTATGTGTCAAATGGCTAGTAGCTGGCTCATATTTATATGAGTAGTCTAGGGTTGGAATTGAGAATTCTCATTCCAGATTGCAGATATGAAAAAAAGGCAGAAAAAGAAAAAAAAAGAAGGAAAAAAGTTATGTGGATGCTTATATGAAAAATTAACCAGGTGAGCTCTTTAATACTCGAGCAATTAAGTTCTAGGGGATTTTGTGCCTAGTGACCTAAGGCTTTATAGTCTGGGATCCACTAACCTAACGCTCGCTACATGGGTATTATTGTATAAGCCTTTAGGGGTCTCATCCATTGCACGGTTAAATAAGCATGCATTGTTGTGTATAGTATTATGTGTCATAGTTGTTAGTAATAAAGCACGAATTCCTGTCTAACTTGAATAAGGATCGAGGTGTTTCTAGGTTATGAAGTGTTTACAGTCTATTATATTTATAAACTTGTGATTGTCTTGGCGAAAAATGGGTATGATTTGGACCTAGTGTTAGGAGTATATCTGATGAGCATCGCACACACCCACGTTTCTGTTCATGTATTGTTAGTATACGGGGACTTAGTCGAGCTCTGTTTGGATTTCGTTGCATTCTTTGAGATATTTGCTTGCTAGTTGGTTTTGGTTAGTTTGAGGGGATCGTTGCATTTTCATATTCGTTGCATTTATGCATTGTATTGTTTAGTTAGATGGATTTTGTGGGTACATTCGCTATAGGCCCTCACGAGACCTCAATCGTCCACTAGGGCTACCTAGGGGTTTAAAGGGCTTGTTGCATATGCCAAATGCAACCGTGATCATCTACGGAAGTGGTACTAATTAGTTGTATATAGTTATATTTGTGTATGCCTGATAATGTGTATTTTATACACGTTTTGTCTTTTATTCTCTTGCATTTTTGTTCGTTTCGAATGTAGTTTTATCGGTATTAATTATGTTTTTCATCTTTCAGTACCTCATGCTTAATTGTTGAAAAGATGGCTTATTTCTGGCATGAAAGCAAAGATTATTCAAGATGGAAGTTAGAAGATGCAAGCTCGCGTTTCCGAGAGGTTTTTATTGTATAATCTTGAAGATTTTGTCTCGCACGGGCTACTGCACGGCCGTGCAACAGGCTGTGCAGAGTGTTACAAGTAGTGCAGATTGGGCAGTTTTTCTCACGGGCTGCTACACGGGCGTGCAACAAGCTGTGCAGCCCCTGCTGTGTACTAAAAGAAGCCAAAACCTACTTCTAACATATCACTTCTAACACATCTTATTTTTCATCTAACCTAGCCTCTTCAAGGATAAAATTAGGGTTAGTCAAGTAGATAGAAAAACATCAATTACTCATAATCTAGCATTGATTATGAGTAACTAACTCCATATATTTAGCTCAAGGAGGAATTCTTGTACTAAACCCACTTCAATTTAAATAAGATCTATTTCACTCTATCTTGAATTCTTGAGTTGTATTGTTTATGATTTTGCTTGGAGAATTGTAAGTTGCTTCAATTTGCTCTTCTTGTAATATCAATTGCTAATTGTTTGTCCTAATCCGTAATTGTTGGTACATTCATTATAGTAGCACAAGTTTAGTGTACCTAAATTCTCAAGCTTTAAGTGCAAATGCCTAGGTTGAGCTTCTCATCCTTGGGTTTATCCTAGCCTCTTTTTGATTGATTCCTTGATTTGGTTAAATTGGTAGTGCTTCACTATTGGTTGCTAGTATCAAGAGAACTAATTTATGT
Organism: Saposhnikovia divaricata; assembly: GCA_036435485.1. Taxonomy (NCBI): domain Eukaryota; kingdom Viridiplantae; phylum Streptophyta; class Magnoliopsida; order Apiales; family Apiaceae; genus Saposhnikovia; species Saposhnikovia divaricata. Next base: position 47,640,642 of record CM071595.1, on the reverse strand, counting down.
GCTTCACTAAATTAGTGTTTATAATAGAAGAGAAATAAGTGATTGTGTGCTTCACCAATTATCTTGGTTAGGTAGAGTTGGATATATTTGCTTGTTGTTGGGTTGAAGTGCTTGAGTTGCCATTATCCTTGGGTCGAATATCCCTATATCTTGCTAATTCACTCATTGTGTTGTGTTGGTAAATTTGGATAGTTGCCATTAACTTAGTTGTATTTTTGTAGCAATTTAGTTATTGTATGCAAGGTGTTTGATAAAACACCTTAACCAAACTCAAAACCCCCCCATTTACACACTTCTAGATTGTAAGAGATAATCTACTTGGAATCAATATTGAGAGTCCTTCCCTGTGAACGAACTTCGAAAAACACTACCTTCAAATTGGCTCCGCTGCCGGGGAAGGCAACAATATTAATTTTGAGTTAATTGTTTCTTATATTTTAGATTTTATCTTTGTATATAATTTTTTTTCTTTCTTTGTTGTTTTTATTGGTGTGTCTTCATGTTTATTGGATATAGACATGAACTAACTCTTTCAGGAGACGATGGATAACTATTTTGGTTGGAATAACGCTCAAGATTTCACCTATGATCAAGAACGATATCAAGATTTTAATTCTTTTCAGAATTTTAATGCATATCAGGTGAATTCTTTATATTCTACAAACTCATGCTATGCTCCTTACCCTCCTAGCATCGATTATTCATATGCTTGTGAAAATCAATGTTATGATCCGCAATATAATTTACAAGACCATCAAGGGTCTTCTTCATCTTCCTTATCATCATTAGAGGAGATGATAAACCAAATGGCGGCAAACAACCTCCAACTTGCTTTTGAAAATCGATGCTATGATCCGCAATATAATTCTCAAGACCATCAAGGGTCTTCTTCATCAACATTGTCATCACTTGAAGAAATAATGAAGCAAATGGCGGCAAACAACCTCCAATTTCAAAACACCACTTCTCAAAGCATATCCAACTTAGAAAAGCAAATGAGTCAACTAGCCGAAACCGTGGGTCAATTAGAGGAGGTCAATTCTCCTACTAATCACGATTCTTGTTTTGTAATTAATGAACATGTTGTGCATGATGAATTTGCTTGTTTAGCTGACGATTGCCCTAGGCTTAATGATGATAAATTGGATGTAGTTGAGGATCTACCAAATTTAGAAAGTTTTTTTGTGCTTAATGAATTGGTAGATGAGATAAAAATTGATGAATGTCCAATTGAAATTGAGAAGGAATTTGAGCTTAAGATTGATGAGGTTGAAATTTTTGCTTGGGTATATAAGGATCCAATTTGGGAACATTTTTTGAGTCGTAGTTATAATGATTATTCTGATGATTTTCTAACTACTTTTCTTTTTCAAAGTCTCTTGAAGATGTGAAGATCATAAAAATATTTTCATATTTTTATGGATCAATGGTATATTTGCACGCCTTGTTTTTATTATTGATTCGTAGGTATGTGCATTTATTTGCTTTGTCACCTCATTAGTATAATACTTGTGTAAATAAGTCGAGCCAACGACAATAAACAAAGCACTTTTTGGGAGGCAACCCAAGGTACGCATGTATTTATATATTTTTATGTGTGTGTTAGATTATAATAGAGTTAAAAAAACAAAAAAATCATAATGCCCCACTCAATAATATTTAGTATCATTTATTCTAATTTTTATAATTTTTTATATTATTCCACACTTGCCTTGATGTGTTTGTTCATGTTTTCAGGATTTTAGAGGCATTGTAACAATTTTTAGCAGATTTATACACGGGCCTGTGCACGGTCGTGCAGCAGGCCGTGAGTTTTGAAGACCATTCTGCATTCGTTGTCTACTAATGCACTCCTGCTTACTACTTGTTGCACGGCTGTGCAACTCTCTTAAAAAAAAACAGAGCAATCCTCCCCCCCAATCCCCATCGCCTAATCTCGTACATCGCTTTCCTCCTCTTTCTTTCAAACCCCTCTGTTCACTCTCCGTTCCACCAACAACAACAATCTGCCTCCACCCTTTACCCATTTCCCGTTCACCACCAATGCCCCCATTCCTTCGACATTCACCAACAAAATTCCAAAACTATCTTATCCCCTCCCATCCTTTTCTTCTCCACCTCCATTCAACCTCACGCCTTCCACCATTCCATTCACTCCCACTGCCGTTCACCCCTTCTCCATCTCACCTCTACCAATTCACACTCTTCACACCATCTCCGTCGTTCTCTCCGCCAATTTCTGCCCACCTTGCAATACCCTTCATTTTTTTTTCCGCCTGCAACACCATAACATTTTTTTTCCGCCCTGCTTCACCTTCTCCTCCACTCCCTTTCTCCTTCACTGCAACTCCTTTTCCTTCTCTGCACCCCCTCCGTACTCCCCCCCCACACGCCCCCACCTTCGTTCCTTCGTTTAGACCCATCACCATCTCAAAACCCCCCATCTCCATCCATTCTAATCACCCCCCATCTTCTTCATTCCACAGTCGCCTCACACCAGCAGCCGAAGACCCACTTCGTTCAACACACCCACCTCGCCATTCCTGACAACCGCCAATACCAATTCCGCGCCCCCCCTTTTCATCGCTGTCCACTACAACCTTCTCAACACCACCGCTGCTGTTTCCCCTACACCAACTCCTCGCAACGATCCCCTTCAATTCGCTCCTGTTTCTCCCCCTTTCTCCTCTTATCTCCCGTTCACCCTTTTCCACTGCAATCACACACATCACCCAGCCCCTTCCCTTGTTTTTTCTTTTGTTAGTTTTCTTTTGTTTTTTTATTTTTGTTTTATTTCTTTTTATTCTCTTATTTAATTTTGATGTTGATTTTCAGTTTCAATTTTCTAAAATAAACAAATTTTATAAATTCAAAAATTAATTTAAATTTAGTTTTATATTTGATTTTATTAATTTGGTTAGTTAATTTATTTTATTTTATTTTAGTTTTAAATTTGATTTTTTATTTTATTTAGTTTTAAATTTGATTTATTTGATTTTATATTATTTTATTTTAATTTTAAAATTTGATTTTGTTATTATTTCAGTTTTAAAATTGATTTGATTTTTATTTGATTTTTTTTATTATTAATTGGTTAGTTATTTTATTTTTTATTTTTTTTAATTTAATTTAATTTATTTTTTTTTAATAAAAAAAACAAAAGCAAATATTTTTATTATTTATATATCCTTAATAAGTGTTGAAGTGGCTTTGTAGGTGTGGATTTCGCTTGTTTGTTATTTTCGTGGGGTTGATTGTGGTGTGTGGCGATAGTTCAATTCTCGGCTTGCAATTTCGGAGTTGGATTTGGGCAAATATGATGGTGCTCCTGATCCTCGTTGCTTATTTTTAGGGGAGTTTTCTTTCACTTTGTTTCTCCCTCATTTTTATTTGTCATGCATGAGGACATGCCATGTTTTAAGTGGGGGAAGGATTGTTGATTTTGATTGCCGTTTTGTTTGCAATTTGGAAATAAGTTTAGTCATGAGTGTGTTTACTTGTTTGTGAAATTATGACATTGTGAGCTTGCAGCTTTGTTTTCTCCTATTTCGTGTCTAGCATTATCAATTTGATGTGAATCTATAATTTTGATGCACCTTATTGCACACACACACACACACTTAAAATGGCATGAAAAGTCTAGATTGTTGTAATTAAATTGTGAACATGACGATTATCTCTTAGAATGCATGGAATCAAATCGAGAAGATGTTATTAAAACTTAAACCTTGTGAGGTCTTGAACGATGATTTCTTTTCCTTGTGTGTTTCTCCGTCTTTATTTATGTTTGTTGCTCTAGGACTTGCATTAAACCTTTATTCATGGATGCACCATAATAAGAAAATTCTATTTAGGAAAACCTTTTTGACCTTTTTAGCTTGTGAACCATGAAAATAATCCCTAGTTACCCCTTTGAAGCTTATATCCATATTTTTCTTCGTCACTTTCTTCTTTTATACATGAGTCAAAGCCAAATACTTCACTCTCGACCTAGTTGAGCTAGTTGAGTCTTGGAAAGAATTGATTGATGAGCATGTGAATTTGGAGAAATTGTGAAGAGGAAGGATTCTAATTATTGTAAGTGGGAACTAGTTTGATGTGTATATTTAGATGTGGTTCAAAGTTCTTTGTAGTATTTACTTTATGTAATGCATCCCCTTTGCTAAAAAAAAAAAAATAAGTAAAGGGGTATGTATAAAAAAAAAAGAAAAAAAAGCAATAAATCTTTGTACTTTATTTTGATTCAATTTTCTTGGTAAATGTGGTTGTGTTTTGTAATTGTAAATGAGTGGAGATCTTCTTTTATTTGAAAATTTGGTGGATGAAGCGAGCAAGCGTCATTTTGACTCAACTAGCGAGACTTTTACACCTTCCTTGAACTTAAATTTTCACACCTTCACCCAAGCCCCATTACAACCCATTTAATGAATTCCTTGTGTTTGGTGCAATTCGGAATTAAGGTGAATATGCAAGGTCAAGTAGAGCGCATGCATTTAGACTTGGAGTTGAGTGAAATCTCTAGCCCATACTTGTGTGATGCATAATTGAGAGATGTGAGATTTTTCACCATACAATTTCATCTTCTTAATGCGAGGCCATGTATGCTTTGTGATCATCTTGTCTAGTGTTCGCGATTGAAATGCATTCATTCTATCTTTAATGTCTTGGTTACATTTTGCACAAGGTGTGTTATCTTGATTCTTGAATTGGTTGTTATGTGTCAAATGGCTAGTAGCCGGCTTATATTTATATGAGTAGTCTAGGGTTGGAATGGAGAATTCTCATTCCAGATTGCAGATATGAAAAAAAAGGCAGAAAAAGAAAAAAAAAGAAGGAAAAAAGTTATGTGGATGCTTATATGCAAAATTAACCAGGTGAGCTCTTTAATACTCGAGCAATTAAGTTCTAGGGGATTTTGTGCCTAGTGACCTAAGGCTTTATAGTCTGGGATCCACTAACCTAACGCTCGCTACATGGGTATTATTATATAAGCCTTTAGGGGTCTCATCCATTGCACGGTTAAATAAGCATGCATTGTTGTGTATAGTATTATGTGTCATAGTTGTTAGTAATAAAGCATGAATTCCTGTCTAACTCGAATAAGGATCGAGGTGTTTCTAGGTTATAAAGTGTTTACAGTCTATTCTATTTATAAACTTGTGATTGTCTTGGCGAAAAATGGGTATGATTTGGACCTAGTGTTAGGAGTATATTTGATGAGCATCGCACACACCCACGTTTCTGTTCATGTATTGTTAGTATACGGGGACTTAGTCGAGCTCTGTTTGGATTTCGTTGCATTCTTTGAGATATTTTCTTGCTAGTTGGTTTTGGTTAGTTTGAGGGGATCGTTGCATTTTCATATTCGTTGCATTTATGCATTGCATTGTTTAGTTAGATGGATTTTGTGGGTACATTCGCTATAGGCCCTCACGAGACCTCAATCGTCCACTAGGGCTACCTAGGGGTTTAAAGGGCTTGTTGCATATGTCAAATGCAACCGTGATCATCTACGGAAGTGGTACTAATTAGTTGTATATAGTTATATTTGTGTATGCTTGATAATGTGTATTTTATACACGTTTTGTCTTTTATTCTCTTGCATTTTTGTTCGTTTCGAATGTAGTTTTATCGATATTAATTATGTTTTTCATCTTTCAGTGCCTCATGCTTAATTGTTGAAAAGATGGCTTATTTCGGGCATGAAAGCAAAGATTATTCAAGATGGAAGTTAGAAGATGCAAGCTCGCGTTTCCGAGAGGTTTTTATTGTATAATCTTGAAGATTTTGTCTCGCACGGGCTACTGCACGGCCGTGCAACAGGCTGTGCAGAGTGTTACAAGTAGTGCAGATTGGGCAGTTTTTCTCACGGGCTGCTGCACGGGCGTGCAACAAGCTGTGCAGCCCCTGCTGTGTACTAAAAGAAGCCAAAACCTACTTCTAACATATCACTTCTAACACATCTTATTTTTCATCTAACCTAGCCTCTTCAAGGATAAAATTAGGGTTAGTCAAGTAGATAGAAAAACATCAATTACTCATAATCTAGCATTGATTATGAGTAACTAACTCCATATATTTGGCTCAAGGAGGAATTCTTGTACTAAACCCACTTCAATTTAAGTAAGATCTATTTCACTCTATCTTGAATTCTTGAGTTGTATTGTTTATGATTTTGCTTGGAGAATTGTAAGTTGCTTCAATTTGCTCTTCTTGTAATATCAATTGCTAATTGTTTGTGCTAATCCGTAATTGTTAGTACATTCATTATAGTAGCACAAGTTTAGTGTACCTAAATTCTCAAGCTTTAAGTGCAAATACCTAGGTTGAGCTTCTCATCCTTGGGTTTGTCCTAACCTCTCTTTGATTGATTCCTTGATTTGGTTAAATTAGTAGTGCTTCACTATTGGTTGCTAGTATCAAGAGAACTAATTTATGTGCTTCACTAAATTAGTGTTTATAATAGAAGAGAAATAAGTGATTGTGTGCTTCACCAATTATCTTGGTTAGGTAGAGTTGGATATATTTGCTTGTTGTTGGGTTGAAGTGCTTGAGTTGCCATTATTCTTGGGTCGAATATCCCTATATCTTGCTAATTAACTCATTGTGTTGTGTTGGTAAATTTGGATAGTTGCCATTAACTTAGTTGTATTTTTGTAGCAATTTAGTTATTGTATGCAAGGTGTTTGATAAAACACCTTAACCAAACTCAAAACCCCCCCATTTACACACTTCTAGATTGTAAGAGATAATCTACTTGGAATCAATATTGAGAGTCCTTCCCTGTGAACGAACTTCGAAAAACACTACCTTCAATGCTTGAGGACAAGCATTGGTTTAAGTTTGGGGGTGTGATAAGTGGATTTTACATCCACTTGTAGTGTTCCATTTCGGCTTAAATTGATGTCTTGGTCTCAAGTTTGTTGTAGTTTTGATGTGTTTTTGTTTAATGGTGCAGGTTCGTGAATTGTCATTTAAGGTTGGTGTATTCAGTCAATTTTGGAGTTGATTTGATCATGGAAACGAAGAAAGGAAGCTTGCTTTGAGTTACCATAAAGATTCATGTTCATGGAATTGAAGACGGAAGCCTTTGCAAAAAGAATGGGAAGAAACTGAAGCGAAAACGAAGAAAAACTGCAGAAAATCCAACCTGGCAGCAAGCTGCGCGCAGGCGGCGCGTGAGGGGCACATGCAGCGCGTGCAGCAAAATTCTGGGCATAGGCTACGCGTGGTGCGCGCAGGTGGCGCGCGTGGCGCTGGTGGAAAAAATCAGTTTTCTACCCTATTTCGAATTGAAGATGTATTTTAAGACTATTCTTATTGGACAAGACTTCTAGGGCCTATAAAAACACATTGTATCATTGTAATTAGAGAGATAACTTAGAATTGCAAGAGAGAAAAGTGGAGGAAGATTCAACGCTCGTGACAAGCAACGGTTCTAGATCTTCTTCATCTTTTGTATTCTTTTCTTAGGCGATACTCTGGATTCTAGATTTGTTTTCTTAACTCTTTGTTCTATTAATATTACTACCTTCATTCATACTTTGTTTAATATCTTGTTTTCATCAATTCCCATGGTGACGAACGGTTCAATTATGAACTAATCGTTGTCATGGGATTCTAACGGATTTATTTATGGAGCTTAGTATCTTGATGCATTAAAGAGTTGTGTGTGATGAATTCGTGATATTCTCGTATGGTTATGCTTAATTGTTAGATGCGTAGCTAACATCTAATCTGTTAATCTCTTATAAAGCGAGAGTGGATCTTGAGATTTAGAACTTGCCATGCTAGCATAGGATAGGTTGATGTTTTAACATCATGATTTGTAGCGTAATTAGAGATAACTATGATGCCCTATGTGATTTTAATGGATAACTTGTTCTTCAACCATTATGTTTTCAAATTCTATAGAGATATAGGGTCTAAGCATAATGGATGTCTATTCATCTTCTATCTCTTTTTTGGATGTATGTTTAGTTTGGTATTCGTATACTGAGAAGTAGCGTATACTTGTTCCGTGTTATCCGATCAGATATCATAACCATTGCATATAATGATTAAAGGCATCAGATCTAAGTGAAGTATTTAATGAAGTTAGGATCCCATGTTTTCTCTCATAAAGTAATTCGATTCCAATTCTCGTTAGTTAATTAATTCTTAGTTATTAAATTGCTTTTTAGTTAATTGTAGTTAATTAAAACTCAATCTTGTTATTTGTCTTAGCAGTGAATAAAAGCTATACATTGTTGCATAGGTGCATTAACTGAATTAAAACCAAAGCCAGATCTCTGTTGGAACGAACTTGACTTATATCTATATTACTTGTGACCACGTACGCTTACGTGTTTAGTGCAAACAATCATATTTTCACTTGCATTTATTTATAAATATGTGAGATTCATCGATTTCATTATTAACAAGATATTAGTATATAGGCTCTCTCCGGGCATTGTTTCAGAACACTAAATTTTCATGTCGTACAAAGTAGTTAATTCTACGACAACATCACCACTTTGTAATTTTATATATTAGAACTGAATATTAGCCTTCTGAGTTATTATAGAAGCAAAAAAAACACAACTTCACTATAAAAGAAATTGACTCCTTAAGTTAAAGTGAAAGAATGGAAATAAGCATGTAAAATTTTTGTTGTTTTTTATGTTGAACAAAAAAGCTTTTATTGTACGTAGGCAAGTACCAGGTAGGTTAATTGTGAGGTTTTTTGATGATTTTCTTATGAAAACCTTTGTACAGAGCTCGACATTCATGTTAACAGTGGATTGAACTATTTGAAAGATTAAAACACTAAGAATTGTTCTAATGAACCTAAGTAGGTTGTGCACATTAACGTATTCTAAATTTAATTATTTTAGGAATATCTATATTTTTTAGATATATTGATATCTAATCATTTTGCAACACTAATTATTTTGACTTTTATATTGCAATTTTTTCAAGATAATTTTATCCCTCTTAATCTTAATGTTGGTTAATCATGGCCGACCAAACTTTATTTTTGTTAGAGCCGAAATATCATCAGTTGTTTTGTTGCACAGGCGGTGCTCAAATGAGACCCCTCTTATAATGAGACCCTCTCTTATAACGAGTCTCACCTCATATTTCATTTATTCTAAAGGGCCCCGCCAGGGGCACCCAATACTTAAAAGTCTTATAATTATACCCTTTATCCATTCATCAAAAATAAAGAATAAAAAAATAGCATATAAATATTCAGTAAATATAAACAAATTGTAAATTTATAAATTGAGTTACCTAGGAACCAGAACCTTAACCCTTAAAAAGTGAAGAGCACTCGGCAGCACCGCACCATTTTTATTTAGTATTTATTCAGTATATCTAAATTTTTATTTAGAAAAATAATTTTTTTTAAAAAAAAATTATGAAGCTATGTTTTATTTGCAACTTAAAATTTATGCAAAAAGTAAACTGGACAATTAAATCGGGACAGAGGGAGTAATCATTTTGCTATTCTTTTTATGATTTTTAAATCAAAATATTTTGTTGTTTTTAACTTACTCTGGTCCATTATGTAATGTGTTTGACTTTTTTACACGTATATTACTACATGGCTAAAAGTCATATTGGGTGCCCCTGACGGGACCCTTTAGAATAGCTTTTTTTTTTGCCACAAGAAGAAAACGACTTCATTAGCTTCTTAAATCATCCAACAGAACATGCTGAAACTCGGAGTGGACATCCCCCACTCTCTAAGTACGATCAGCTATTGAACAGCTATTTCTCGCTAGAAAATGAGACACTCTATTCGTTGAACGTTTAATAAATCTAATAACCACATTATTGGCTTTTAAACTCACTAGCAAGGCCTTACACTCTTCAACAACTCTGCCTAAGTAAGAGGAGCTTTTGACAGATGATCGGATGAACTGGACAAGTTGTAGACAGTCCGTTTCAAGCTCCACATTCGTGTACTGCTTCTCTTTAATCCAACTTAGTGCCTCACGAATTCCATAAGCCTCAGCTAGCTTGGGAGAAGGACTACCTGGGAGGCATTTGGACTTTGCTTCTATTAACTGACCGTGGTGATTCCTGGCTACAAAAGCATGGCTGTAGCAATTAGATTGTTGAAATATAGCAGCATCAGAATTAACCTTAACTCCATCATTCCGAGGTGGGCGCCAGTGCTCATGACCATCTTCCTGTCAAACTCCATCATTCCGCAATGTCTTAGTTTAGAATCAACGTAGTACTGGAGTGAGAGAAGTAGTAGAATCAGCTAACTCGATCCTTAACCAATGGAGATATGTGCAGAATAGCTTGAAATGTGGTGAATATGCATAAAAGAAAAGGGATATACATGCATAAAAGACAGTATACATGCTTCCAAACCATGAGGACTATGTTTTTTTCGACACTCACATACAAAAGAAAAATTTGGCATAATGATATATTCAGCACCCCATGATTTTGCAACAATTTAGCATTATAGCTAAAAATTTATTTTTCCATTCAGATTTTATCTCTCTTTAAATCATTTTCATTATTGCAACTATGTTTATTAACAGTACTGCACAAACAAAACTTAAAATATAAAAATAAATATTTAAAATAATATGAATATTGCTACATAGTTTTTTTTATATTTATTGTAATTATTATATACTCCCTCCGTCCCACTTTTATTGTCCACTGTTTCCTATTTTCTTTGTCCCAAAATAATTAAAGATGAAAAGAATCACCTGAATACTGTAACCCTGAATAAAATTGAGGCAAGCAGTAGTACCAAGTAGAAAAAAAAGAAACAATAATTGAAGATTAATGGGGGTGTAATGTTCTTTTAGATCTAACATTTATACCGGTACTCATTTATATTTAGACCCGACCATTCCATTCCCCTGCCTACCCTACAACACCATCACCCCCTTCTCTACCTTATTTGTTTACAACAAAATAATGAGATGCAGAAGGATACTTAAATGGATGCTAGCACAAGAAATCATGTGATTTATATTGAGTGGACGTTAGTAAGCTGTAGAAATTTTTTGGCTTTACAAGTTTGTTTTTAAAACATAAAAGACTGAAATTTTTCGACATTCACACTAAAGATATAAGATTGAAATTTTATAAGAAGCTCAGCCAAAATTTAAAAAATTTTCCCTTGAAATTTTACTAGATTAGTTGTTCACTTCATTCCCTGGAAAATATTTTAAACTTTTTGTTTGGTTGTCAGATAACACCTTAATCATACCACTAAGAACTTGATATATGCTTCACAGGTCCCATTTATTTGCCTAACAACACTCTTTTTTAGCGACTGAATTTTGATATGGAATCTCTTCAACTTCTCTTTGTTGCCCCATTTCAGTCTAAAGCTTAGGGTTGACATTAATTTTGTAGGAAGTTTGATTTTTGTTTGCTAATCACAGATAAGCTTACCACATATAAAACTTTTTCCTGGCTCTTAAAACTATGACTGTCACATGTTGTCCCATACATTTTATGTAGTATATGCCTTCACAAACAAAATTTTAAATATAAAAAAATTAAAATAATAATAATATTTATTATTGCTACATAGTTTTTTTTGTATTTATTTTAATTATTTTATAATATAATATTTATTTTTATAATTAAAATTTCACTATAAAATTAATATAATATAATAGTAGTCATTGAAATATTAACATTTATAAAATATAAAATATAATTAGTCATTGAAATATTAATTAGTGTGTTAATGTTGCTACGCAATTTTTTAAAATTTATAAATAATTTCACTAATTTTAACATATTTATCTATTCTTCAAACAGAAGTGCTCATGATGTGCTTATATGGGGAGATCTTACGGCATCAGTTAAAATGATGATTGATGCTGATGATTCAGAACAAAAAATTATAATTCTGGCCAGTACGAAAGTCGTGACCTGGAAAGGTATGCAATAATAATGTCATTTCATTAATTACCTATATTGTAACAGATTAACATAATTTCCTTATATTTGTCAAATCCAGGCGCTGTGCAAATTAAATCATTGCCATCTACTAAAATGTATTTAAATATTGATGATGATGCCACTGAAATAATGAAAGAGAGGTATTTAATATATTTTTTTATATATTTTCATTTACATGTAACAATGGAAAAAACAAATTACTAATGTTTTTTTAGCATTATTATAGACTTGATGAAGTTGGATACGTGGCATCTCAATCTATCTCAAGCATTCAAGAACAAATTGTCCAAACTCAAACTGAAAGATACACTTGAATGGTCTCCATAATTTGAAAGATATCGAACTGATCAAGGTTGTATTATAAAAATTTGAATTTCAGTATATCTTCATTCCAATATCTAGGTTTTTTTTATATAGAACATATTTAATAAATAATTTACATGCAGAAAGAAGTTATTTGTCATGTCAAGATTAGCAAGGTCAATGAGTATAAATGGTATTACGATTGCTGCCCTGATTGCGAAAAGGAGGTTAATAAGATTGATTCCAAATTTAAATGCCTACTTTGTCCAAGAAGTTTCCCTGTTCCTGATAAAAAGTACTTCTATCTCCTTAATCCTGTTGTATATATTTACATTTTTTAGAAAAAATATATATCTGTTGCATTATATATCTGATATTAAATTCGCATATTAAATTTCAGATTTAAGGTGCTAATGTTAGTAGAGGACGAAACTACATCATCGAACATGATCCTTCTTGATCTACCTGCAAAGAGAATTTTTAATATCACTGCAAAGAATTTAAGTCGAGAATTGAGAAATGAAATATATTGTTGTAATACATGATCTATTTATTTTGTCAAGTAACTTTAAACTTTAAATATGTTTTTCTTCATATTTTGTAGAAAAAAGCTGCTGATACATTTCCGGAAGAGCTCAAAGCTATTGTTGGGAAAGAATTTACCTTCACCATACTTATGAATGAAGAAAATATTTTGAAGAATTCTGACATTTTTATGCATCTGATCTTCATCAACAAGTATCTAACCTTCATTCAGAACCTCAATCTCATGACACGATCAATCTAGATGATGTATGTTACTCATATATAAACATAATGGAAAATATAATCTATAATTTTCTTATTTATTTATCTTAATTATGTATTATTATTTTTTTTTACAGGGGTTCAATTCACAAGAGGGTGAGGCTATCCCATCACTTTCAAAGAATTCGGGTAAAATGATTACAGAGACCCCGGGAACAGGGAAATCATCAAGTAATTCATCAATAGGAAACCAAAGCAAAAAACAAAAAAAAGGTTTAATTTTTTTATTTTTCATTTTTGATAATTTCAATAGACTATTATTATTCACTTTTTTTGTCAAAATAATTTTTAAAAATTGTGTTTCAGGTTTAATGTTTTGGAGCCATTGGGGGTGAAAGGATTACCATTTCCGCATTTGAATAATGAAGACAATATATTATGGATTTCAATTGGAGAACAATATTTGTAAAAAAAATTATTACTTTTATTGCAGATTTTAATGGATTAAATAAATTTTCAACATTGTCAAAATAGAATTGCATGCTACTCTTTTATAGAAATTTTTGCATATCACTATTTTATTAAATACTTATATAACTGTATAGAATATCTTTCTAAGAATTGATTATTATTTATATAAATGCATAGAATATCTTTCTAAGAAAACAATCAAATTTGTAAAATTTTTGGTATTGTCGTTTAAAAATAAATAAGAAGGTGTGTACGAAGTACGGGCAAAATGCTAGTACGTATAATAACCACATATTTGACTACTCTAAAATTTCTATGTAAATATGAACAAATACTGAAGTGGTAAGATTCGACTCAATTCCGTTTTTTACGAATACAAACAATATTCGTATTTTTGTGTTACTTAGTGACTTAGTTTGTATTTTCGTGTTACTTCGTGACTTAGTTAGATGCCCGAAGAGCAGAGCTTCTTAGTGATGCAGCAAACAAAATACAAAGGACAGCAAGAACACGTATTGCTCGGAAACATTTTTTAGCTTTGCGAGATGCTACCATTTGCTTACAGTCATTTTGTAGAGGTGATACATCTGAACTGTTTTACTGCTACATGTTAGATTTTTCTTTAATTATAACTTCAGTAATATCAAGTATCAGCATATTATAAGGTATTTTATTATGTATGCAAGTCCTATATATTGGTACTCAAAACTTCTTATTGTATTCCACCTAATGTTAGGTAAATTGGCTGGTGACCAATTGTAGTCCTAAGTGGGCATCAATTTGTTTGCCATTATTTCTTTCAGAATATCCATGGATGTAAAGATAAAACCTATTTATAAGAACTGTAAGCTCTCTGCATCTAGGCATGGCACTGTTGTTATCACTATAAAAACGGTATTAATGAAAAAGACTTTAGTAGTGAAAAGTTTGCTATATATTGCTATCTTTTATCTGTATTAGCTTTTGCGACTATCCAACTAAAGACTAGACACTTGAAGTTAAATTTTCATGCCTATTGGAATCAGTTCCCACCGGAAATCCTTATAATTAGACGTCAACATTTTTTTCCTGTTTGAGGACACCCTTAATTGTTCTAGTGTTCCACATACAATTGTGCAAGTTCAACAACAGCATCCTGTGTGGGGATCTTATGCCCAAAGGCTTTTAGACCCTGGAGCAGGGCTTTGGAGAAATCCTAGTAATGGTGGTCATGATGACAAAGCCCATCCACCCATTCACCCGACAAAGTTTTCTGGTGGAGAATCTAGCTGGACTCCTGGCCATCATGTAAATCCACTTCTACGTTATCTCTTTCTTGATTTTATTTATTATCTGTTAGTTAGTATTCCCACACCTCACATCTCTTGCAAGACTTGAATCGTCAGCCTCTCGGTAAGGAGGGTGATAAGTTGATAACTAAGAATCTAACAATTGGGACAAAGCCCATGACTATTTGTGTCACAATATGTGAATTCTTACATGGTAATTAATTACTACGGAAGCATAGCTTTCATTGTTACAGAAATTGTATGAGCTTGTAGTGCGCCATTTTTTGGCCTGTGTTTCCCAGCCAGCTGTCGGGGCCGAAACTACAGTTGATATCGACATTGCAGGGGAACTGTTTTGCACCACTGGGAGAGTCATACTTGCTGTGAGTTATATAAATATGTTCTTTTCCAATACATATTTTTTATGGCATGCTCTGTGTTGCTCGGACTTGGGTACCTAATATCAGACAAGAACACAAATCTGAGTGTTGCACTTGTTCTTTTTAAAATTTGGCGACATGAGCTCCTGTCCTTATTTAGGCATGGAATGCATCATGTCATTAACGGCTTAACTGGTTATTCCGCTGCAGCACTGTGCATCGAAGTCATGAACCTCACTAAGCTTCAAGTCGGTTCCCTCTCATTTCTGGTACACAAATGAGATAGGTTTTCAACTTTTCATTTGTGCTACACTTGAATGTAAACTTTCAAAAATGGTATAGCTAGCAAAAATTATAGGAAATGCCACTTAAAGTGACCTTTCCTATGAAAAAAAACTAACAAGAAATGCCACTTGTAGTGGCAATTTCTATTGACTTTGATTTATTTTTTGTTTTTTACACTTGGCCATTTCGAGAAGTTGTTTAATGCTTTGTTAGTACTCATTTTGACAGTCCTATAAAACGTACTTGTAAATATTTTTTTACATTTTTTCGTCTTTATTAAAGTTTGAAAGTCCTACTTTTCTATAAGCTAAAAATCTCGAAAAAATTATTATGTGTAATTATGGTATGTTTTGGTCCAAAATGACAAGAACACACAATTTTCAAGTGAACTAGTTCGTGGAGGCATGTTGAGGGGACTAAAAAATATATTTCTACATATCTTTTTTCGTTTTTCTTGTTTCGTATTAAATTTTGAATGTTCTACTTTGATACAAACCAAAATTCTCGAAAAAATATTATGTGTAACTATGTTTTTTTTTGTCCGAATTGAATAAAAGGCATAAAATTTATAAAAACTTGTTTGTGGAGGATTGTTGAGGGGCCTAAAAATCATATTTTGGCATATTTTTTTTGTTCCGTATTAAATTTTGAATGTCATACTTTGATACAAACCAAAAATCTTGAAAAAATATTATGTGTAACCATGTTATTTTCTAGTTTGAATATGAATAAAAAGCATAAAATTCATAAAAACTTGTTTATGGAGGCATATTGAGGGCCTAAAAACATATTTGTGACATATATTTTTTGCACTTTTTTTTGTTTCGTATTAAAGTTTGAATTTTATCCGAATTTGACAAAAAAACAAAAATTTCTAGTGAACTTGCTTGTGGAGAAATTTTTAGGGGTCTAAAAAACATATTTGTACATAATTTTTTCCGTTTTTTCCTTCCGTTTTAAAATTTGGACATTCTAATACGGTATAGTCCAAAAATCCCAAGAAAATATTATGTAGAATTATGATATTTTAAGGACCGAAAATGACTAAAAACACAAATTTTTAGTTAACTTGTTGATAGTTTATGGGGCATTAGAATACAATATAAGATCCATATAAGGCCTCCCTCTAATACCTTAAGGTTTTAGATGAGTTGGTTACTTAACATGGTATCAGAGCTCAGGTTGGCAGAGACTCAGGTTCGACTCCCTGCCAGTGATCCACTCTTCGACCCAAAAATTGGGCTTTCGAGTGAGGGGGAGTATTAGAATACAATATAAGATCCATATAAGGCATCCCTCTAATACCTTAAGGTTTTAGATGAGTTGGTTACTTATCATGTTTGACGTGACTTAAAAACATACTTTGACGTTATTTTTTATTTTATTTTTGTTTGGTAATAAAATTTGAACAATCCATTTGATACAAAATATAAATCTCGAAACAAAATCGTATTTAATTATAGTTACGATTTTACTCAAAACAATATATATATATATATATATACATACTTTTTTTGTTTTTTATCTTAATATTGAACGTCTTACATTGGTACATATGAAAAATAAAATAGAGAATAATGTTATTTTAATGTCCAAAAATTTCGAGACTAAAAATACCATAGTTGTACATTATAAATTTTAAGATTTTGGGTTTGTACCGAACTAGAACATTAAATTTTAATATGGAACCAGAAAACGAAAACAAATTGTGTGTAAATATGTTTTTATGCCTCCAAAAACTATGTGTCCGTTTGGCAAATCTTTTTTTTTTGAAGAACAAAGATATTAATTCAATAATAAAAAGCCATACGGTATCTACACCAATGATCGAGTCGAACAAACAGTAAATTGTAATCGCATGTTCTCATGAAGAGACAGTTTAACGATATTTTGAAGATAAAGTATATACAAATACAAGTACCCACTTCATGCATCCTCGTTGGATTACTGGTACCCTCTTCATCATCATGCCCCAATGGAGCTATTGTCTGAGCTATCGACCAAAACTGCAATCCCATACAGAATTTTATCACTAAATCAAGACCCCCGTTCATAATCAAGAAGCAAAAATTTTGCCGATCTATAACCTCGGCCATGGAAAACACCCAAACACAATCAAAACAAAAAGCCCAACTCTCACTAAGAAGAGACTAACACAACCCAAATAAATTGGGAATTTATTGAAACCCAAATAAATTGGGATATTTATTGAAGAAAACAATATATGAAAGGAGGAAAAACGAAAAGGAATTGGGGCTTTCCATCGATGAAAATCGATGGAAGCCCCCTCCAAACTCTTTAATGGAGGCTAAGGTTAGAAAGGAGGGAGAGGGAGAGTAGGGACGATGTTTGGCAAATCTTAAGATTAGCTTAAAAGTTACTTATTTCGAAAAAAAATTTGTATTTACATACTTTTTTTAGAGAAAAATGTGTATGGGGAGTTCAATATTCGTTATCTTGCAAAAATAAGTTACTTATTTCAAAAAAAAGTACATATTTCCTAACTTTTTTCCAGAATAAGTAACTTATTTCTGCAAAATAAGATTTCCCAAACGGGCCCTATATCACTAGAATTTTATGTGTTCTTGTCATTTTTGTACCAAAAAATACCATACATATAATATTTTTTCGGAATTTTAAGCTTAAACAATGAATGACGTTAAAATTTTAATATGGAACAAAAAAAGCCTGTAAAATTTTGTTTTTTAAACCCTCAACATGCCTCCACAAAAAAGTTGTTATGAATTTTATGTGTTCTTTTCATTTTTAGACCAAAAAATACCATAATTACACATTATTTCTTCTAAGATTTTTTGGTTGTAGCAAAATTGAACGTTAAAATTTTAATACTAAACAAAAAAAATGAAAAACAAATGTGTAGATATATGTTTTTTAGACCTCTGAACATGTCTCCACAAACAAATTTTTATGATTTTATGTTTTTTAGTCATATTCGAACCAAAAAATACTTTACTACACTTATCATTTTTTCGAAATTTTTGTTTTGTAGCAAAGTAGAACGTTCAAATTTTAATACGGATCACAAAAACAAAAAAAGAAAATTGTACAAATATGTTTTCTAGGTCCCTCAAACTGCCTCCACAAACAAGTTATGAATTTTATGTGTTCTTCTCATTTTCGGATCGAAAAATATCATAATTCCACACATTTTTTTCGAGATTTTTAGCTCTTAGCCAAGTCAGGACGTTATAATTTTAATACGGAACAAAAAACACGATAAAAATATATTTGCAAATACGTTTTTTAAGCCTCTCAAAATGACTATTAACAACTATTAAATTCTTTCTCCAAAATGACCAAATACAAAGAAACAAAAAAAAAAATTAAAAGCAATAGGAAATGTCATTTCAAGTGGAGTTTCCTATTGAAAATTTACTCAATATGGCGTTTCCTATACTGTAATAACCCTAATTTTTGTACTTGAGAAAATTTTTGATTTTATGGATGAATAGTAGTTTGCATGGATGAATAGTGATTTTGAGAGTTAAGAAATTTTTCACGTTACCATATGTACGGGAAAGGAAATGGATATTTTGAAGTTTTATGAGTAATCTACGATGCAAATAAGTGTATGTAAAGGCGATCAGAATTCAGAAATTCTAAACTTTATTTTTATGAAATATTTGACCGGGCAGTGAGGAGCATTTAAATGCGATCAAGACAAGTGACATATTTAAATCAAGGATTTGAGGATTTTATATTTTATTATTTTATAAGGGTGATGTAAGGATTTAAAACGAAAACCCCTGAGTTAGTGCAACGAACGTTCTAGAAATCGCTAGAACTTTATAACGAGATTAAGCGATCAAGCGAACGCGAAACAAATTTTGGATAAAATACGTAACTAGATGAAAAATCCAACATGAGCATCTAGGGTTTATTATTAAGAGAAATTGGCGGAAATAAATCAAGAAAAGAAAAAGAAAAAGAAGTGATGAGGTGTGTGAACAAGAGAGACAACAAGGCAACACATCACCACCTTTCTAACACACCACACAAGCATTACAAGTGTATTAAGAGAGTGTTAATAGCTGCTATGTATCACAAATATCACACAAAATCATTTACCAACTAGTCAAAGAAGATTAAAAGAGAGAAAAAGCAAGAACACCACCAAAAACACCAAACTGTCCAGTTTCTGTCCAGCAGGAAAAATGGGTTCAAAACCATAGCTACCAAGCTTCAAATTTGATGATCTATACCTCAAAAGAAAGCCCTTGATTATTAGAAGCTGTGGTAAAAATTTGAGAGCCAAACTCTTATTTTTCGATTTTATATGAATTTTACAAAGTGGAGGATGAATAGTAGTGAATAGTAAATTACATTGTTTTTCTTGTTTTGATCTTAAGGGTTAAGCTTTATAAAGGCTATCTAAGGCTTGTTAAGTGTTTATAAACACTTGATAGTGTTGCTAGAGCTTCCAAGAAGGTAAAAACTGTTAGGTTAGGGGCTACACAAATAACGAGATTCAAACAAACAAATAAAACAAAAGCACACACACAAATATACTTGACGCGGAAAACCCACGTCCCAAACTCGTATTATTAATCTTAACAATATTAATAATACATCAATCACTCAGTGTATCACTCACACAATACTTAAGCCAAACAATACTCAAGCATACATCAAACATAATATGACTATGTTTATATAGCCACCCAAAACTTAGCCACCAAGACTTGCCATTCTTGATACCTGCTAATTATCCCAAAACTTAGCCACCAAGACTTGCCATTCTTGATACCTAATTACCTAACTTTGTGAACAAGACATACCATCTATAATCACTACGCCATAGATGGCCTATTGCAACCTTTTGGCATGGGTGTTACCACTATGGATGTTACCATATATATGAAATTTTTGAGTTATCGCAACCTTGTGATTGTGGTGTTACCAAATCCTCAAAAGTATGTTACTATAGTTATAAAAGGTGTTAACAGTGGGCAACACCATGTGATGTGTTACCACAGAGTATTCATGAACAAAATTTTTATGTTATTTAAAATTAATGATTTAATAATTATTTGACTTTAGAAAATAATAAATTTTGACAAAATCGTTGAAGTTATCATTTTAAAACGTAATATTCCATCAAATAATTAAAATATTGATTTTTCATAAATATTAACTTTTGTTTATAAATTTCAAATAAAAAGGTTTTAAAATAAAATAATATCAAAAATTATTAAATTTTACCTAAATTCATTAAAAAAAAATTAATAAAGAAAACTAAGTTATGTATAAATTCTGAATTATTACAAAATTATGAAAATAATAGATTTAACATTATATTTTAATTTTAAAAATTAAAATAAATTGATAATATTTACAAAATTAAAGAAAGTAAATTGTTATAATGAGTACTGCTGAGCGGCAAATGAAAACACGAGCGGCAAAATGAAAAATTAGACAGCACAGAGCGAAATTTGGGCGGAGAGTTTTCCCGCTTTACAAAATTTTCAAACACTACTTTCCCCTCAACAAAATTTTCCCAAGAACACTTCTCTCTCTCGACATACTCTCTCTCTCTCTCTCACTCTCAAAACTCTCTCCACGAACTCGCTCCACAAATCAATTTACAAACCCTACACCTCCAATTGGTAATTAAATACTCACTTCTCCTTTATGATTAATTAGATACCCGACTCACTTCTCTAATTTTTTTATGAAATTGCAGGCAATTAGGGCTTTTTCTTTAACTTATTTAGGTAATTCATTTCTAACTTATTCTGGTTTTTTTGAAGTGTTTCTATTTGTATGATTCTGCAAGTGGAGAATTTAGTTTTTGTTAAATTAATATGGTGTATTTGCATTGTGGCAGGGTTTGAGTTTATGAATCTTGTTCAACTTTGGGAGGTAAATCTGTGATAAGTGGAGTGAGTTATTGAGGAAGGAAAAGAGGTATTTAGTTGTCAATTTATATGTATACTATTATCTTGATTTTTTATTTGATTTTGTATAGGAGGTTTATTAGCTCCTATTTTGTAAGTTAAGGGAATAAACCATCATCACCGCCTATTTTGTAAGTAAAGGGAATAAACCATCATCACCGCCTATTCTTTGCGGGTTGAGCCCGATGAAGAGAATCCCGGGAATTTTGTTGTTACTTTTACATTTGATGCTACTGTTGATGGAAGGTACTACTTATTCTTGCAAGTTTGAATTTTTAGTTGTTATATTTTGTGTAATCACTGCGGTAGTTAAATTCTGCTGTTGTATATTTTTTTTGTTAGTTATAGTTTTGGCCTAATTGGATTGTGAATTGAGTAGGACAATGGATGCATTTTTTTTTTTTCATGTCGATCAATATGAATGTATTATGCAGAATTATTATTTTATAATGTTGACGGGGGAGGGTTAATTTAATTGTAAAAGTAGAGCAGGATTATTCAGAAATGCAAATAAATTTATGAGATTAAAAAATAGATTCTAAAATTTTCTCATAAAATTTTTATATTTACAAATAAATTATTATTTATGATTGATTTTTTTTTTTGATATAATTGGTCTTGGCATTGATTGAAAAAAAAC
This sequence comes from Saposhnikovia divaricata, assembly GCA_036435485.1. Taxonomy (NCBI): domain Eukaryota; kingdom Viridiplantae; phylum Streptophyta; class Magnoliopsida; order Apiales; family Apiaceae; genus Saposhnikovia; species Saposhnikovia divaricata. The sequence goes on along the minus strand of CM071595.1, from coordinate 47,618,693 downwards.
AAATTGAAAAAAACAAGAATCCCGATCCGTAACCTCACACTCAGCATCTAATTCAAGCTAAGCTAACCGCTTCTAAATGAAGCTAACCCGGTCAATGTCATCGCACTATATATAAACTCAAGCCACCAAACAGTCCTCCCCCAAACTCTACCCCCCCCTCTCTCTCTCTCTCTCTCTCTCTCGCGTTATCTCTCCCGTTGTCTTTCTCTCTCTCTCTCTCTCAAATACTCACCACCTACATGATGACTAAGAAGAAATTGAGTGGCTACAATTATTTCGAAAATCTCCCGGACGAACTTGTAATTATTATTTTCACGAAACTCGGTAGCAGCAACGACGACGAGGAGTTTCTTGATGACATTAAATCATTAGGTCGGTGCTCAGCCGTCTCCAAGCGGTTTGATGCCCTTACTTGTCTCATTCCCACCCTTTCCTTGCGGCATCCCGACATCAACACATTGTACGAGTGCTGCCCCAAAATCATCAAGAAATTCAAGCACATTCGTTCACTCCAAGTCACACATTGGTCTAGCACTGAAATCTGTATGTGGGTTGAACAAAAGCCTCTTCCTTTCATCTTCTGGGAAGCCGCTTATACGCCTCATAGTCATCGTCTCTCATTTGTATCATACGAAAAATTGTCACATTACATTGACGACCCACAAAAACAGCAATCTCTCATGCTTTCTGATGATGATGGTTTCTTCGAATTATCTAGGGACCATAATTCCAACATGATTTATCTTCATCACATGCTGGTCTCCTCGATCAAGGCCCACATATATCTTCAAAGAGTTGTGGTTTCTGACTTTAATCATCGGGGGACGTTGACTCTGGAGGATGATATGCTAGTTGAGTTGAGAAATTGTACTAGTCCAAAGTACCAAAACGAAAAGGGATTCTGGGTACATGATCGGTCTGGTTCTGTAATAAATTTGGATGTCCCGTCTTTGAAGCCGCGCTCGGGGGTTGTCATTAACAACTTTAACTTTTCCATCTTTGAATGGGACACTGAATCTCATGAGGAGGATGATGATGATGATGATGATGATGATGATGATGATGATGGTGACAGTGGTCTTCCGCATTTGAAATGTCATGAAGGAGTAAACCTTTCCAAAGTCCTAACGAGTGTGATGGAAGACGGCAATGATGTTAAGGTTAATGATGACGAACTTACACTTAAGATTCTTTCACATATACAGTCCGAGGGCTACTTGTAACAAATGTTTTTGTGGCTTTTTATGTATTCTGGGATTTTATGTTAGCGGTCTTTTTGTACTTGGCCTACTTTGGGGCTTTTTGATGTAGAGTTCAATCTTATTATGTTGCTCTCCTTTGGTATGTTTTTTTAATGGCACTAACTCATTTATGGAATTAATGTTTTTGTTTTCAGTTGAGTAAGATTTAATTATTACTCTCCTTTAAGGCCAGGGGATGACAAAATTTTTGATCAAGTTCTTTTACATGTAAAGTCTCTGGTCAAGTATTTTTGTGTTACTTAGTGACTTAGTTTGTATTTTCGTGTTACTTCGTGACTTAGTTAGATGCCCGAAGAGCAGAGCTTCTTAGTGATGCAGCAAACAAAATACAAAGGACAGCAAGAACACGTATTGCTCGGAAACATTTTTTAGCTTTGCGAGATGCTACCATTTGCTTACAGTCATTTTGTAGAGGTGATACATCTGAACTGTTTTACTGCTACATGTTAAATTTTCCTTTAATTATAACTTCAGTAATATCAAGTATCAGCATATTATAAGGTATTTTATTGTGTGAATTATTTTTCAGGTTTTTTTTTCATAGGTTCAGTTTCGGTTGATTTAGAGCAAGGGGAAGTTTCTTTGAGTTATTCCCACCCGAATATAGGTAATACCAGAGTTTTTAACATCGGTAAATTGGTGTATTACTTTTATAATGCTGTATTTTAACATTCCTGTTTGATTGAGTTGAAATGATGTAGTAAGCTATTTTTTTTGTCTAACGTTTTATTTCCATTTTTCTTGGATGTTTTCATAGTTAGATAAATACTTACTAAAATGATCGGCTCTTTGTTATTTCATTTTGATAGTATAAACTTTCTGCGGTACGGTATGCTACAGCATACCTTTGCTGTAGACCAGCCCCTTTGCATTATATGGTTACTTCTTATGGTGAGCTGGGAAAGGCACATCAGTAATTACTGTGCTATGTATGATATATGTGGAGTGATGGCAAAATTTTAAGTTGCCCCCAAGGTTCCGAAGCTGTAAAGGTAGACCTCACTTGTCTTGCCAATAGATCTCTTTGTTACCCGGATACTCCATCTTTCATTTTTCCTGTCATGTACATGTGTCATATATGCCATTTACAGTATTTATCCACCAAAAATTAGTTAAAAAATAATGATTGACGAAAATTTACAGGGTTTGATGGCTATTCTGAAAATTCAACTGAATGCTGTCTCGATCATGAACTACTAATGTCGATCGGAATTGCTGTTGAGTTTTGTGTTCATATATTGCATTCATTCTTGGTCAGTACCAAACTTCACAAAGACCCTTTGTTTCTCACTTATTCCTGTATAGATGGCAGTACTAACCTTGAATCCAAAAAATTTAAAGACTCTTAATTTGTTGCTGTCAGAAAGAGTAATAATGTACAGATTTACTTGAAATGACTGTGCGTTGTTAAAAGAGGGTGTGTTCTCAATACACTTATTGAAAGAAATTTGACTGGAATTTAATAAGTATAATCCATCTTTGAGTCTACCAATCTCTGTTGCCTTCCTCCTGGTAAGGTCCTGGAGAGTACAACCAGAGTTAGTGAAGGATATAGCAGAATTGGAGGAGGACAAGAGTTTACGGATAGAAAGCAAGTTGTAAGTAAAAGATGGCACACAAAGAACCGATTCAAGTATGATATCTGAGGAGAGGTGAACGGTGCCAGTGTGTGTGACTGTGGCAGTTTGACCATTAGGTAAGTGAAGGTGAGAATGACAAGGCTGGACCTTAGTTAACAGATGAACATATGGGGTAACATGATGAGTAGCACCAGAGTCTAATATCCACTCATTTTGAAAACAGGATTGAACTTCAGATACATTATTACTTTTATAGAGGAAGATACCTGCAAACTGCACTGAATTGATAGAATTGAGATTATCCAACTGGCTGGTTCTCATGTTAGCTTGCACCATCTGCATCAACTAGCTGTATTGAGTGTCTGACAGACCAAAATTATCTTTGTTGACCGTAGCAGAGAATGAGTCACCATTAGTAGCTTGTTTCCCTGAATCTATACCAAGGTGTTCAGTAGTAGAGGTTTGAACTGTACTCATAGCTCTGGGATTGCCAAATTTAGGCTTGGGTTTAGGCTTGCCAAAGAGCTTGTGCCAAGAGGGGTATCCATGAATACAATAACACTTTTCCTTAGTATGACCAGGCATATGACAAAATTCACAAACTACTTGAGAGTCAGTACCAGATTTCTTGAATCCTAGAGAAGGTTTAAAGGTAGGTGTATCAGGTCTGGACTGAGAGAATCGATTGGAGTTGTATCTAGCAGATAGAGTTGTGTTATTTGAGTTCAGATGAGTAAGAACAGACATTTCCCTTTGGTTCTCCTCCTGAAGCAACATCGAGTAAGATTGACTCAAGGTGGGAAGAGGTTTCATCATAAGAATCTGCCCTCGAATGGGTGTAAATTGATCACTAAGGCCCATGAGGAACTGAGTCAGTATGCCAGATTGTTCATAAGCATCGAGTTTGGAATTGATGTCACAAGTGCACTTGGCACAAGTACATGTAGGTTTTGAGTTTAAGCAATCAAGCTCATCAACAAGGGTTTTAAATTTTGTTAAATACGAGGCTACAGAGAGTTTTCCTTGAGACAACTTACTCAGCTCTTTACGTAAGTTAAACAATTTAGGCATATTGCTTTGAGCATATCTGATGGCAAGATCATCCCAAATAGACTTAGCTGAATTCATATAAACAATGCTATTGCGAATATCACTACTCACAGCATTTAACATCCAAGAGATAACCATATGATTACAACGATTCCAATGAACCAACAAGGTAGAGTTTGCAGCAGGTTTAATATAACTACCATCAATAAAACCTAGTTTAAGCTTAGCAGATAAGGCAATCTCCATAGATCTACTCCATTGTGAGTAATTATTCTCATTTAGAGTAATATTAGTCAGAGCCATACCTGGGTTATCAGATGGGTGAAGGTAATATGGATGTAATGGGTCAATGGTAGTGGACACGCTTCCAACTGTGGAGGTGTTAGTGGCCGCCGCAGAATAAGAGATTGGCGTCGCCATTTACAGAGCTTAACAAGATAATAGATCTAATAGAGATAGGCACAAGAGAGGAACAAAATATAAGAACAAGAATCGAGCTAAGCTCTGATACCATGACAGTTTTCTTAACAATGGAGTTTTATAAATGGTGAAAGAAACAGAGAAGAAAACTTAAAGAGAAAGACAGGCTACATTCTTATTAATCTCAAATGAAGATAACGTGACAAAATAAAATAGGAGGCTGCAGCACCTATATAAAGAGAGCATTATCTACTACACTACAGAACATTCTAAGGCCCACAATACTAACAAACTTTTGGTCCCCCACAGAGCCAACCTCGACCAAGCATTAGTGGCCAGCTGTCTATTGAGAATCCTTAGTGCTAACATCCCCCCTCAAGGTAGGAGTTGGAAAGTAGTTGACAACTCCTAGCTTGGAGAGAAGGTTGAACAAGTGCTGAGATGCAAGAGCTTTGGTAAGTAGATCAGCTGGCTGTTGGAGGGTTGGAAGATACGCAGTAGTAATGACTCCTTTTTGAAGTTTTTCTCTGACTAGGTGGCAGTCAATTTCTATGTGTTTCGTTCTTTCATGGAACACAGGATTTGATGCTATGTGAATAGCTGACTGGTTGTCACAGTACAGAGTAGCTGGAGCAGTGGTTGCGATATGTAAATCTGAGAGTAATGCTTGTAACCAGGTAATTTCACATGTGGTATCAGCCATGGCTCTGTACTCAGCCTCTGCTGATGATCTGGAGACTGTGGCCTGTTTCTTGCTCTTCCAAGCAATTAAGGATCCCCCAAGAGTTATGCAGAAACCTGTGATGGACCTTCGTGTAACTTGGCACGCTCCCCAATCAACATCACAGTAAGCATTTAAGTTGTAGTTTTCATTTGCTGACAAAAGGATTCCTTGACCACATGTACCTCGGAGATATTTGAGAAGTTTAACTGCAGCTTGAAGATGACAATCTTTAGGATTAGACATAAACTGGGCTAAGGTATTGACAGTGTAATTGATGTCTGGCCTGGTGATTGTAAGATAGATGAGCCTTCCTATTATTCTTCGATATAAAGAAACATCTGCAACATCTGGCAGGTCTTGAGTGTCAGTCATAAGCCCGTGATTCTGCTCTATAGGAATGACAGAAGTTTTACAATTACTTAGACCTACATCTGCCAACAACTCTTGAGTGTATTTATTTTGGTGAAGGTAAATTCCAGTAGAAGACCTAGCCAGTTCGATTCCCAAGAAATACTTCAAATGACCAAGATCTTTGATGTTGAATTGAGAAGCAAGGAAGGTTTTGACAGAGTTCATTGTTTGGTTGTCATTACCAGTAAGCACCATATCATCCACATAAACAAGAAGAACAGTAATAGTGGAGGCAGTGGTGTACACAAACATACTATTATCACTTTGAGACTGTCTGAATCCAAATTTGATCAAGGCTGCAGCAAGTTTGAGGTGCCATTTCCTAGGGGATTGTTTAAGTCCATAAATGGTCTTAATGAGTTTACAGACCAGCTTTTGAGAAGGAAATTGTTGCAACACTTGTGAGGGTTGATAGTAGCCTTGAGGTAAAGCCATATAGACTTCTTCCTCTAGATCACCATGCAAGAATGCATTGTTGACATCTAACTGAGTAATATTCCACCCTTTCATAGTTGCAACTGCTAACACAGTTGTTAAGGTTGCCATTTTAACTACAGGTGCAAAAGTTTCAAAGTAGTCCACCCCTGCAGTTTGAGTAAATCCTTTGGCTACTAACCTAGCCTTATATTTGTCAACTGATCCATCTGGGAGATACTTGACCTTGTAGACCCATCTGCATCCCACAGCTTTCTTATTTGGTGGTAAAGGAGTAACAATCCAGGTTTTGTTGGCCTCTAAAGCTGCGAGTTCAATAGACATAGCTGTGCACCATTCAGGGTACTGAACTGCTTGTTGATAAGTATAGGGTTCAGGAAATTTAGCAACATTGGCTATAAAACATGTGTATGAGGGAGAAAAGGAAGGTACAGAACTATACTGAACCTGATTACTGTGAAAAGGAACTCTAACATAGTCCTTGTATTTAACAGGGACATGTTTTTGTCTGACAGGTCTAGGTGATAGAGTTGGAGCAGCAGGTCGTGGTGGAGTTAAAGAGGGTTGAAGGTCCTCAATAGAACCCTCATCTTGGAATTCTGGAGTTGTGTGGTTATCTATGACAGCTTGATTTGTTGTTGAGCCTTCTGTTTGTAAGGGTTCTACATCTTCATATTGATGCAGTTGAGGGAACCACATGTCATCATGAGAAGATGGAATATTTTTAAAAGGAAAAGAATTCTCAACAAACTGAACATCCCTGGATATAATGACTTTTCTAGTATTCAAATCTAGAACTTTGTACCCTTTGGTTGCATAAGGGTATCCAAGGAATACACCTTTGATGGCTCTTGGGCTGAATTTATCAAGTGGTTTAGGCAGAATTGTAGCATAACAGAGTGTACCAAAGATTCTTAGATGAGAGTATGAAGGAGGAGTTTTATAGAGAATCTCATAAGGTGTTTTACCTTGCAAAAGAGGGGTGGGTGTACGGTTTAACAAATAGGTGGCTGTCATAAGACAATCCCCCCAGAAATGAAGTGGCATACCAGTATGAGTTCTCAGAGCTCGAGCAACATTTAAGAGGTGTCTATGTTTCCTCTCAGCAATGCCATTCTGTTGAGGGGTATAAACACAGGATTTTTGATGAAGTATCCCATGATTAGCTAAAATTTGACTTAAAACCTTATTAACAAACTCAGTACCATTATCGGTTCTGAGCACTTTAGGAGTAACAGAAAATTGAGTTTTAACATGCTCAATAAATTCCAGAAGTAAGTTGGGAACCTGAGCTTTATCAGCCAAAAGGAAATTCCAGGTGCTCCTAGATTTATCTTCAACAATAGTAAGAAAGTAGGTACAATTACCTAGAGTTTTACACTTATAAGGCCCCCATAAATCAGCATGGATTAAGTCAAACAGTGACAGGCTTTCAGAGGAGCTTTTATCAAATTTTAATCTATGTTGTTTAGCAAGATGACAGGTATCACAAGTAGATAATTCATGGAAAGAACAATCAACATCAAGAAGTTTTAAAACTTTAAGAGGTACATGACCAAGTCTGGCATGCAAAAGGTCAACAGAAACAAAATTTGAAACAACATTATTACAAGAGGGTGTGTTCTCAATACACTTATTGAAAGAAATTTTACTGGAATTTAACAAGTATAATCCAACTTTGAGTCTACCAATCTCTGTTGCCTTCCTCCTGGTAAGGTCCTGGAGAGTACAACCAGAGTTAGTGAAGGATATAGCAGAATTGGAGGAGGACAAGAGTTTACGGATAGAAAGCAAGTTGTAAGTAAAAGATGGCACACAAAGAACAGATTCAAGTATGATATCTGAGGAGAGGTGAACGGTGCCAGTGTGTGTGACTGTGGCAGTTTGACCATTAGGTAAGTGAAGGTGAGAATGACAAGGCTGGACATTAGTTAACAGATGAACATTTGGGGTAACATGATGAGTAGCACCAGAGTCTAATATCCACTCATTTTGAAAACAGGATTGAACTTCAGATACATTATTACTTTTATAGAGGAAGATACCTGCAAACTGCACTGAATTGATAGAATTGAGATTATCCAACTGGCTGGTTCTCATGTTAGCTTGCACCATCTGCATCAACTGGCTGTATTGAGTGTCTGACAGACCAAAATTATCTTTGTTGACCGTAGCAGAGAATGAGTCACCATTAGTAGCTTGTTTCCCTGAATCTATACCAAGGTGTTCAGTAGTAGAGGTTTGAACTGTACTCATAGCTCTGGGATTGCCAAATTTAGGCTTGGGTTTAGGCTTGCCAAAGAGCTTGTGCCAAGAGGGGTATCCATGAATACAATAACACTTTTCCTTAGTATGACCAGGCATATGACAAAATTCACAAACTACTTGAGAGTCAGTACCAGATTTCTTGAATCCTAGAGAAGGTTTAAAGGTAGGTGTATCAGGTCTGGACTGAGAGAATCGATTGGAGTTGTATCTAGCAGATAGAGCTGTGTTGTTTGAGTTCAGATGAGTAAGAACAGACATTTCCCTTTGGTTCTCCTCCTGAAGCAACATCGAGTAAGATTGACTCAAGGTGGGAAGAGGTTTCATCATAAGAATCTGCCCTCGAATGGGTGTAAATTGATCACTAAGGCCCATGAGGAACTGAGTCAGTATGCCAGATTGTTCATAAGCATCGAGTTTGGAATTGATGTCACAAGTGCACTTGGCACAAGTACATGTAGGTTTTGAGTTTAAGCAATCAAGCTCATCAACAAGGGTTTAAATTTGGTAAAATACGAGGCTACAGAGAGGTTTCCTTGAGACAACTGACTCAGCTCTTTACGTAAGTTAAACAATTTAGGCATATTGCTTTGAGCATATCTGATGGCAAGATCATCCCAAATAGACTTAGCTGAATTCATATAAACAATGCTATTGCGAATATCACTACTCATAGCATTTAACATCCAAGAGATAACCATATGATTACAACGATTCCAATGAACCAACAAGGTAGAGTTTGCAGCAGGTTTAATATAACTACCATCAATAAAACCTAGTTTAAGCTTAGCAGATAAGGCAATCTCCATAGATCTACTCCATTGTGAGTAATTATTCTCATTTAGAGTAATATTAGTCAGAGCCATACCTGGGTTATCAGATGGGTGACGGTAATATGGATGTAATGGGTCAATGGTAGTGGACACGCTTCCAACTGTGGAGGTGTTAGTGGCCGCCGCAGAATAAGAGATTGGCGTCGCCATTTACAGAGCTTAACAAGATAATAGATCTAATAGAGATAGGCACAAGAGAGGAACAAAATATAAGAACAAGAATCGAGCTTAAGCTCTGATACCATGACAGTTTTCTTAACAATGGAGTTTTATAAATGGTGAAAGAAACAGAGAAGAAAACTTGAAGAGAAAGACAGGCTACATTCTTATTAATCTCAAATGAAGATAACGTGACAAAATAAAATAGGAGGCTGCAGCACCTATATAAAGAGAGCATTATCTACTACACTACAGAACATTCTAAGGCCCACAATACTAACAAACTTTTGGTCCCCCATAGAGCCAACCTCGACCAAGCATTAGTGGCCAGCTGTCTATTGAGAATCCTTAGTGCTAACATGATGGTTTCTTCGAATTATCTAGGGACCATAATTCCAACATGATTTATCTTCATCACATGCTGGTCTCCTCGATCAAGGCCCACATATATCTTCAAAGAGTTGTGGTTTCTGACTTTAATCATCGGGGGAGGTTGACTCTGGAGGATGATATGCTAGTTGAGTTGAGAAATTGTACTAGTCCAAAGTACCAAAACGAAAAGGGATTCTGGGTACATGATCGGTCTGGTTCTGTAATTAATTTGGATGTCCCGTCTTTGAAGCCGCGCTCGGGGGTTGTCATTAACAACTTTTACTTTTCCATCTTTTAATGGGACACTGAATCTCATGAGGAGGAGGATGATGATGATGATGATGATGATGATGATGATGGTTACAGTGGTCTTCCACATTTGAAATGTCATGAAGGAGTAAACCTTTCCAAAGTCCTAACGAGTGTGATGGAAGACGGCAATGATGTTAAGGTTAATGATGACGAACTTACACTTAAGATTCTTTCACATATACAGTCCGAGGGCTACTTGTAACAAATGTTTTTGTGGCTTTTTATGTATTCTGGGATTTTATGTTAGCGGTCTTTTTGTACTTGGCCTACTTTGGGGCTTTTTGATGTAGAGTTCAATCTTAATATGTTGCTCTCCTTTGGTATGTTTTTGTAATGGCACTAACTCATTTATGGAATTAGTGTTTTTGTTTTCAGTTGTGTAAGATTTAATTATTGCTCTCCTTTAAGGCCAGGGGATGACAAAATTTTTGATCAAGTTCTTTTACATGTAAAGTCTCTGGTCAAGTATTTTTGTGTTGCTTAGTGACTTAGTTTGTATTTTCGTGTTACTTCGTGACTTAGTTAGATGCCCGAAGAGCAGAGCTTCTTAGTGATGCAGCAAACAAAATACAAAGGACAGCAAGAACATGTATTGCTCGGAAACATTTTTTAGCTTTGCGAGATGCTACCATTTGCTTACAGTCATTTTGTAGAGGTGATACATCTGAACTGTTTTACTGCTACATGTTAGATTTTTCTTTAATTATAACTTCAGTAATATCAAGTATCAGCATATTATAAGGTATTTTATTGTGTATGCAAGTCCTATATATTGGTACTCAGAACTTCTTATTGTATCCCACCTGATGTTAGGTAAATTGGCTGGTAACCAATTGTAGTCCTAAGTGGGCATCAATTTGTGTGCCATTATTTCTTTCAGAATATCCATGGATGTAAAGATAAAACCTATTTATAAGAACTGTAAGCTCTCTGCATCTAGGCATGGCACTGTTGTTATCACTATAAAAACGGTATTAATGAAAAAGACTTTAGTAGTGAAAAGTTTGCTATATATTGCTATCTTTTATCTGTATTAGCTTTTGCGACTATCCAACTAAAGACTAGACACTTGAAAATTAGTTAAAAAATAATGATTGACGAAAATTTACAGGGTTTGATGGCTATTCTGAAAATTCAACTGAATGCTGTCTCGGTCGTGAACTACTAATGTCGATCGGAATTGCTGTTGAGTTTTGTGTTCATATATTGCACTCATTCTTGGTCAGTACCAAACTTCACAAAGACCCTTTGTTTCTCACTTATTCCTGTACAGATGGCAGTACTAACCTTGAATCCAAAAAATTTAAAGACTCTTAATTTGTTGCTGTCAGAAAGAGTAATAATGTACAGATTTGCTTGAAATGACTGTGAGTTGTTTTTTAATGTTCTTCTATAGGTAAGCACTGGAGATAGAGAGAAAAGAACCAAGGAGGCATTGCATACCATGGGATCTTCTGTATTAAGTTTAGTCACCTTAACTTGTCCATGCTTTTATGCTGCCCTCGGTTATATTAAATACTGTTAACGGACTAAATTATCTTACGCAATTTAGCAGTTATTTTTATTAGCATTATTTTGGCGATGTAATGTGGCAATCCTATTCACTCATCTATGTTAAAATTGTCAATACGAAGCACATTTGACTATCGACCAGATAGAAGCTCTTGCATTAATCTTTCATTAACCTCATGTTTTCTGACCAGTTTTGTACCTGTCCTTCCTTCTTCCACCCTGTTCCCAAGGTCAAGCCTCATAACCCGATGTTCTCTGATTGTATCTGTAGTCGTGCTTTATTTTTGCAACTGTTACTGAGGTCAAAAACCTCGTGGTCAAAGCGATCAGAGTTTAATTTATCATTTAGTAGCAATGATAACTTCGTCTTTCCGTTATACTTAGGGAGGTGTATTCAATTCAGATTTTAATTTATCATTTAAAATCCAAAATGAATACACCTGGATTTTCAATCTTGGTTGAATACACCCCCTTTGACTAAATGGTAGTATGATCGTTTAATGCCTGAAAAAAATGCATTAGTAAGGTAGGATTCTGTTTTAAGGTCAAATTTGTTTCAATGAGAAGGGTGACAATTGATTAAATTGTTGGTCGATAATTTGCAGTGGAATCACAGTTATGAAGCTTGTTGGGGATATTGTCCTTTCCTTTGCGAAATGAAGTTTTATGACAGATTACATTAGGAAAATGAAGTTTTATGATAAGAGTTTTGTCAACATGTCAGTGCTTTGCCGGTGATTCCGAATGTCCATTGCTTCATAAAGACACAAGCAAAATTATAAAGGGAAGAACATAGAGGTACAAAGATTGCTTAGTTTCATTTTACTATACATGATACCTGGAAAAGAGTAAATATAATATAAGCATATATAGTAACACATTACAGAAGCAGTAGTAAGTGCTACAATCCAGCTATATATATGTAAATATTATATATAGCCTTAAATTAATTACTAGTTCCCTTAGAACAAGGGGCAAACTGCTATAGTCTGGTTTTAAATATTAATGGATGTCGTACCGTCATGTATTCATAAGTTCATGATGCCCGGAAAGCTGCTTTTTATACTCCACCCAATGCAAAAGCAAAGAATTACTTGAAAAAACAGCAGAATGATGAGCCACGTCAGCCACAATGTTAAAAACAGATTGAAAGTACAGCATCAGGGTGGTCCGCAGCTATCAAGTGAACTGGCCAGATTGGGATAACGTGCCTCACGCAGCAAGAGTTTGATTGTACGAGCCTTGAATGATCTGTGTATGTCGATGCATTCCTCAAGATCATCATTGCATGTTAAGAGTATCCACTCTAAATCTTCATCCAAGTACCTCACATCAACTTTGTTGACATCTTCTATACCTATATTGAAACGCCTTGAAATCTCTTCCTGCAAATTTGTAAAACGCCAGTATTCTGGCATTCTAAAACGAAGTTTTTCTTCCCCAAAGGTGGCTTTCACTCGAAAAGTTCTGCAGTTTTGGATGGCCCGGTTGTTATTACCGTTTTGCAGTGGGGAAAGGTTGCTGAAAATTTTATGGCTATGTGATCGCACAAGAAACTTTGCATCCTCTTGACCCAAGTCATGCAATTTCACATCACTGAGTGCTCTCTTTAGCACCCCTGCTGCTGGTGAAGCATTCCCTGGAGCAGATACATTAGCATTGACGTTCATCTCCTTTGCTTCCGTGGAACAACAATAGCTTGAGCTGGAGCTATGACTGGAAGAAGAAGTTGATTTTGAAGCTGTGGTTGCAGGGCAAGGTAAGCTCCCCGTTTGTTGACTCTGTGGTTGCTTCAGATAATTATCCATCTTTAATGTAGACAAGGAGCTAATTCCACTTATATTTGAAGAACTTAGTTCTGGGAAGTTTGTATAGAAGGAACTGAGTTGAATAGCACCCTCGTTACCTTGCACTGAATCTATAACAAGTTGGAGTTTCTTAAGCGAGTGTCCTACCTTCTTGATCTTTCGAGAAGGCCATCGACTGATGCCATGTTGTCTGCATATTCTTTTCAATGTGGTGGGGCACACTGCACATGTAACAAAACAAGAAACTTATAAGGAGCATGAGATAGTTGTTTATATATTCTTAACATATGCAGCATTAACATTCTTTTCATTTAACCAGAAAAGAACTGAGATGCACTCTTTTAGCATGACCACAATCATCAATAATGATAGTAAATTAGCATGATCAAAATTTTCTGTTGAACTTGAAATCATAGAGATTCAGATTGTTAATTAAGCATTGTTTTGTGACTGAGCACAGGAGATTCAATTTTTTTTTTACTATGGCAGCTTTGCTTAAAGTGAGAAAATTAGTTATGTGTGATGAGTATCCGTACCGCCAATACTTGCAGCAGCATCTTTCAGGCTACCAGCAAAGTACTGTCTTAAAACTTGCAAACTGATAGTCCTCTCAGCTTTTATTCTTCTATAATGGCCTTCTTTTTTGGCACCAGAGGAACGCTGCCTCTTTATTAAAGACCTGTCTACACCAACATCTGCACTTTCTCTTGATCCGTTGGATCCGTCTTGCAAAATTTCTTTATCCACTGAAGGTCCAATTCCAGGGTACAGGTCCCCTCTAGTGGTAATCCAATCTGTTTTTACCTCGAATTCTTCCTCCAACTCCTCCTTTTGATGCCCCAAGGAAACAAGAATACCTTTACCTTTCTGTTGGACCTCCATCATTTGAGCAATCCAGGATGATTCATCTTGAGTGGCTTCTTCTAGAAATGAAGAAGGCACCAACTTGTTTTTATTTTCTTCAAATAGAATGCCTCCTAAAGGATTAACCTTTTCTCTTTCTGGCATTAGAGTTGCTGCCTCAAGCTCTTGGTCAGAAACAAACCTTACACAACTGCAAGATTGTTGTATTTCTGATAATATCGAGCTTACAATCTGTTTTTGTTCTTCTAAATCTTTGCAGCCAAGTGGAAGGAGGAACTCTATAATGAAATCCGTTGAATCAGTATAGATGCTTTTGAGACGTATTGCTACAGCACCTTTTAGTCTTAACATCTTGGCGTGATATGCAAAAGGATACTCGGCCTCACTAAAAGCACTAATATCAGTCGCAAAGCATGGCTGATTCGTCCCAAGTGCTCTCCCTACAACACCTTCAACTTTAAGCAGGTGGTGCTTACAGCATGCCTCATGGTAGCCCAAGACTTGTTCATCATGTACATTGGAGGCAGAAGGGACAATGGAAAGACATGCTGATTTTTCATCATAGCGGCATTGATCCGTATCTTGACGATTACATGGAGTCCAAGTCTGAGCCAAAGGCAAATTATAAGTGTTGCAGATAGATGTCACAATCTCCTTAATTTCTGCCACTTCTGCCCGATAAGATTCATGGTCATCCTGATATGTAATGGTATATGAATGTCAGATATGGTTCTAATCAATAGATACATAAAAGTAAATATATTTAATGTTATCTACTTACCTTAATTTTGTGAGGAGTGAACAGTTCAGAACTCCTCAGATCAACTGCCTGCAAAGTAATACATTTTACCCAAGTTACAAATGCTTACACTGCAAGAAAAAATATATGTAGGAACGTTTTCTACTACTTATACATGGGATCGGATGAACAGAAGTCCAGGTGGATGAAACCAAAAGCAATTTCGAACTTAGGGCTGTCTCCTCTTTTGATATGATTAGCAAATGAATAGAAGATGTACTATTGGTTACAAAAGAAAGAAAAACTAAAAGAGAAGAATGGGTAATGAAGAAGAGAGGCCGAGGCAACGGGACATGGAAGAGAAAGTATATATGTTCTGATACAATTTGTGTAACACTTTTACAAATTACAGCAATTCACAATGCTTGAAATTTCTTCATGGATTGTATCATGAAGCTTCACATATTTAATATTAGAAGGAAAGAAAGAAATGCAAAAAATGATAGGAGAAAACTATAAAACCTCTAGAGCTTTGCAGACATCATCGACCTCAGGGAGGCAGTTAACGTCTGGACCAGTTGTCACAATTTCAACAACACCCAAGCAAGCGCCATTTCCTCGTTCAAAAACAGGAATCGCTAGAGAACCCTTGACATTGTACTGTAGAGCGTAATCAATACGTGGGTATTCTTCCCTTTTGAGAAGATGGACATCCGGCATCCACTCTGGCCACTTCTTTAAGAAAACACGGCCAGGCAAGCCAAAAATCTCTTTGGAGTCTTCCTCAGCTGCAAAGTGGTAGCTGCTGGAAGCATATCTGTAGCACTCAAGACTCTTGGATTTTGGATCAAGAGAGAATGGTTGATCAATAGTGCTAAGGACAATTTTGCCTTCTCTCTTTTCAGGCAACCAAATCTGAATGAGGAAATCATCTCTTGTGATATTTTTTAAATGCTCAAATGCTTGAACTAGTCTATTCTTGACAGAGTTTGCTGGATTCGGATCTGCACTCGGTGCAATCCACAATCGTGTGTTAGATTTACTGGCTTGAACCAAAAAACTCCTTGATTGAGTTGAAGATGATGAAGCATCCCACCTGTACTTTTCACTTCCATCACACTCATCAAGTAGAGGATACACAAAACGCATGTTATCACTAGAGTTCAATGTTTCTTTTTCCTCTTGAAAATCCTTTTGATGCAAGTATGGAACCAAGTGGCTTACATTATTAGAACTGACGATAGGGAAGTTTGAAGTAAAATCTGAAGCATTTGGTGTCGAACCCTGCTGCCAGAAGTTAGAAGGTGTGGCCTCTAACCAACATCCATCATCAAAGAGGCCATCCATGAGATCCAAATCCAAATTGTTGTTTGAAAATGTTCTGAACATGTTGAGAGGGGAACCACCTTCCATATTAAGCTAATTTTAAAACTTTGCATGTAACATAAAGAAGTCTCTTAAAACATAAAGTGTCACGAACCAAAAGAAAGAAGAAAGTTCAATATGAAAAACAGAAAGAGAGATTTCCAGGCAGGATCGCGCCAATCAATTCGGCTCGCACATACATTGCTCAACAGAAAATTCTTTGGAACTGCGATCAGAGATGCATTTTAGAGGAAGCAAAGCAGACCCCAAAAGGTAATCAAGAAGTTTATTTAGAGAAACGTGTTCTGAGATGAGCAGCAACAATTTCCATAAGATTTAATCAAGATTTACGACAACTTGAAAAAATAGAAGCTATAGCTATGATGGGGCTGGTTCAACTTGATCTCAGTATCCAAAATCAAAAAAAAAACGGAGAAATCTTTAAACCAGTGAGCCCATCACAAATTCAGAGAACTGAAAACGCAGAATCGATACTGGTCTGAAGACCAACACAGACAGGAATGAAAGTAAAAAAACAAAAAATGAGGGAGAAAAGAAGAAGAAGAATCGACTCACTTTGTGAAGATTATCAAGATGTAGATATTTTTATGTGCGCTCAGCAGATATAAAGTCACACAAGATATTCCAAACCTTCTTAAAAATGTATGGAAGCAAATTCAATTCACAAGAATATGGAATCAAACTCAATCCAGCAGAGAAAAAGTTACAAAAGATATTCTTTGCATGGAATCAAACTCAATTAAGTAATACAAAGAGTACTGTTCTTGGCTGAGAAAACCAGTTAATGTTACATTTGGAAGGAAGAATCACTTTATATAGTCCTTTTGGATAGGACCTACAAGGTAAGGGAAATATATTTATATAAGCAATTTGTTCTTCCTACCAAGCCCACTAGCATATATACAAGTAGTGGTATGAAGATTGAAGAGGAAAACACTGCAGTCAAAAGTTCATGCAGAACTCGAACTCATATAAATTTAACTTCTAACTACTAGTATCTTGATGACGTATACATTTACCCGAAAAACAATATGTCATCTATGATTTTTTAGTTTGAAGGCACAGATTGGAAAAAGGATTCTTGCATGGTACATTTATGCATACAATGTATTACTTGATTCACTGCTAAAAGATTCTCTAACAAGTGACTATAATTAACCTTAGTTAAGAGGATGCTTCGTGTCGATTGATTAGTAGTTTTTGTTGTAGTTACTAATCTTAGCCTTTGCTTATGGTGTCTGATTAACATGAGAGGTAACCTAACCGGAGTAAGAGCAACTCCAAGACATCCTTATATGACCTCCTAATTCAAATTATAAGGGATTATGTTTAAAATTGTGCTCCAACAGGCTCTTAACTTTTTAAGTAAAAACTTAAGAGCATCATGTAATCCCTTATCTTTAAAGGCTCTCTTATTTCACTTTTATCAATAAAATATTATTTCCCCCCCTCTTTTCAATTCTTTCCCTCTTTTTTTGTTCTTGCATCCTTCTTTTATTTATTATTTAATAATTATAAGGATCAATTATAAGGAAGCTTGTTGGAGTTGTCATACCTTATAATATCCTAAATCACTAAGAGCCTAATATTTTATAATATTTATAAGGAAAACACAAGGAGACTCTTGGAGTTGCTCTAAGACAATTAATCATTATCATATAAATAGACTTATAAGAGCATCTCCAACGGTGTTAGCTAAAATGGTTAGCTAAAATAATATAAAATAATGATTATGTAAAATTTACTGAACCTGTAAAGAGTTGTACTTCAATGATGTTAGTTATAATTGTTAGCTATATTTAAAAAAAAGTATTTTATTGTTATTTCAATTAATAAATATATATAAGATTAAACTAAATTTACGACGTGTCACAATATAAGTGGATATGATATTTTTAGATGTTATGTATAAATTTTTGGAAATCCTCCAAATATAGAGGATCTGTATCTTGTTTTCTAAAATTATAGCTAACAGGTTGATCGGTTGGAGTGGTGGTTTTTTTAAAGGATTTTTATAAATGATGACACGTAGACTTTTATGGCTAACAGGAGTGAAAGTTGGAGATGCTCTAATAAGGCCATATAAATAAATGATTAGTTTATTAAAAACATATGATTTGGGTAAAACCCTTTCAAGATTCCAAATTTATTACAAATGCCATTTTGTGTATTTAAATGGAATTTCAAATCTGAAGCTCTTATGTCACTTGTTCTATCATCCCTGAAATCATGCATTTTTTACTTATCATCCTTGAAATCATTCACCTTCTACTTATCATCATTTTATAGTGTAACTCAATTTCAATAGTCAACTTGGGTTATCATGAAAGTTCTTCGAAAACTAAACTGATCCGTCGTTACTTGTTTAACAGATAAAGGTTTCAATCATTTCTTTTAGAATGAAGAAGCAAATTTATCACTGGCCTCTTCATACTCGGAAGTCACTTTGTCGGTAAATCTTATTTCCCTCAGAAATATTAGCGAACTGTTGCTTTTATCCTTTTACCCCAGACCCTGAACAGCTCAAATGTAACATTATAATATCATTCTTATAGTATGGTTTCTTGTATCTTTCTGATTAGCTACATGTGCTTGCTTAACTTACCCATTAGATTACCCAGAAGCTAAATTACTCTCTTCTGCATTAACTCATAAGCACCCCCTCAGAGATCTGGAGGGCTGCGTCCTTTTTCACAGCGGTTCCATGATGCCGCATCCATTCAATTGTTGGCCTGAACCACATTACTATATAGTTTTACATAATTAAACGTGTAATCTAGTCGTGGAACAATCACGAATCTGTAATCATCACAAATAATCTATAGTAATAGGTTGAGGAATTTCTGCATAAGTTAAATGGCTTGATCCCTAGAAAGCAGGGATTCTTCACTTACCCGCCGCACTGCGCACCCGATTCTTGGGGATTCTTGGGTGCGCGGGGATTCTTGGGGATTCTTCCCTCACCCACAAGTGAGAGAAGATAATGTAAATACTTAAATACTTAATTGATTAACTACATTAAAATGCATTAGTTGCGTTATTGACTAATTATGATATGTAATATTAAGGATAAAGAACTTAATTAGTTGACCATTTAGTTCAATTTAAATGAAACTCTTGAAATACATACATAAAACGTTTTTTTAATGTGTTAATATTTCCCGAATCCCCATATTTTTAGATTTGCCGAATTTCCGTATCTCCGCACTACGCACCCCCGTACCCGCACCCGCACTCATGCTTCCTAGCTTGATCCTGATTCGCAGAAGCAGCTGCAGAGGCCACATGTGTTGCTGATGAGGAAACAACCAACTATTGTACTTTGAATATCAGCCTATTATACATAAGTCTCAGTATTATAGTAATAATTTGTTAAACCAGACATCATCAATGGGTCTGGTCACATATAATTCATCAAATTTCGTATCAGAAGTCGAAAACCTTGCTACTGCAATCTGATTTACCAAGTATCAAATCTACAAAAGTAAAAATACTTTACCTTGTTATTTCATATACTTAATCTCATGGTGGTGGTTCTGCATTCTGAAATTAGGATAAAGTCATAGTTCCAAAAGTTTACACAATCAAATGCTCTGACCTAAAGAGCATACAGACATTATTATAAGTCTAACAGCTTTGATTAGTCATTGAAAAGGAAGTACAATGGTATTTAAATATGTAGCCAACCTTGTGACATATGCAAAAGTTCATAATGCTCATAAACAATCTTTTAACTCTAGTCCTTCCTTGCATTTTCTTTAATTGCTTGCAGTTAGATACCATCAACTTGCATTATAAAATGTCAAACCAAACAAAGGGTACTTCTAGAAAATGTTAATTAAGGTGTTTGATGATGTGCGCTCCACTTGTTATTGCTTTGATAAAGCCTTTATATTCTCATATCTAAATGTATAAGGGAGGCACACACACACAGACATACAAATGGTTAATAATTAACTAGCATTAATGTTTCTCACTCTTACATAAGCATATGCTTAGTCTTCAGCTTAATACTAAACAAATATAGTTAGGGATCCTTGTGTCTTGGGGCTTAATATATTGCAGTCTTCTCATATAAATTTTGTTAAATATAGTAGCTAGAATAATTATGCCACAGCCTCATCTACAAGGAACAGTTGATTGGTGGAATATGATGTCATTTACTTGAAAAAAAGCTTAAAATAAAACAAAAGCTTAATTGCATATGGAATGTGTCAAATAGATGTTTAAATATTGTACTGATCTGTGTAAGGCACAAGCCAATAGGATCAGTTCAAGACAACATGTATATTCATCATGGATACCTGTTTGTATGTATTCCCACTTCAAGTCTAAAATGAAGATTCTTGTGCTTATGATATACCAGTATAATATATACTTGCAGATGTGAGTTTTCGGAAACTTATCAAGGGGATTACCTAAGTATTGTTTACAAGTAATTATGTTTGGAGGCACGCGGGCATTTTGAGAGGACTCGAGTCTTTATAATCACAGAAACATGTCTCCACTAATACTCGAACCCTCATTCTTTTACTGAAGGGTGAGGGTGTGATACTGTCGGAGCAATGCCCTTGGTTTGTCTACAAGAACTACAGATGATGATATGTAGTTAGGATGAAAGATCAATATTTGTTTCCAGATGTGATTTGCACCATTTGTGATGAGGAAGGACCAAGTCATGACAGTTGTATAAATATTATGTGACTGAATCACTGACATATCGATATGTTGGACAAGAACACTAGTGGTAGTAGAATGGAAAGTAAGAAGAGGGAATATTTTCCAACTTGTAGCTTTGGTTGATTCTTTGCTTGAACCTTGCTCAAACTTTTCCAAGGCTGATCGATCAATCTTTTCTGAGGCTTATCGTCTACGAAAATGAGCATTAAAGTTTGTCAACCACTAGAATAAATGCTAAAAAGAAGTAAAAGGACCACCCTCCCCCACAAGAAAAATGGGAACAATTTAAGATTCTGTAAAGTTCTTGTTTTTTCCAGTTTTTGTTTTCTACAAACATCTATATCTCTATCACTTTTATTCGCCTGACTAACAGAAAATGACTGAATCCTACCAAACTGAATTCTAGTGGAACTCCACCAAGTTCCAGAATGGCAGAGATTCCATGAATATATATTCACTTCAACTACAGGAAAGTGAATGCAAAAGCTAGCATAAGCTACCAATTTTCTTCTACTGGTACCTGTGCCTGTGCGCACTGGACTACTTGCTTTCGTCCAAGAATCATTAAAACATTTAGTAATTGACACCCCAAGGCTCAAAATTTTTAAAGAGTTCGCTATGCTGGAACCAAGAAAAAAGTACATAAACGCGGTTGTGAACTTTCTTTGATTCATGCAGATCTAAACAAGTAAAAAAATGGAAAATAGATCTATTGAACTTGGTTAAATTTTAACCTGTTTTTCCCGAAGAAGTTTAACTTGATGCCATTAAAGAGGAAATAGAATGAACAGGGTCTGCAGGGCGATCACCAGGGCAGTCACCACATTACAACATACATCAGCAACTATTTAATTTTTTAGTAAAGTCAGCTCAATTATTATGAATAATTTTATCACAATACTTTAAACAACAGGATGGTATCTCATTGGACTTCTACAATGTAAACAAGCTAGCTAGTTAAATTAAACTAGAGGATATACATGATCCAGCCACCGAAGTTCAGTATCAGAGTTATAGAAAGATTCTTGGGTTCTTGCGTAATCATATAAATCTCCTGGTCCTATGTGTATAGTAAACTTCATACTGGATAACTAGCTGAGAAACTTGTGTACTGTAATGCCATATCTGCATGTCTATCCATGAAAGATATCTATAATGATTCAGAATGTAGGTATTAAAAAGCTTGGTCAATCAAATTATAAATAATTGACTTTTTGTTGTCAACTAACAGATGAGTAGAGTAGGTTAACTATAATTGAGAAATATGAGGAATTGATCTCAATAAGTTTACACTTGTGGATACAAATTGCTATTATCTACAAAAAAAAATTGCTGCTTTCTAGCATGGAAGCAGCTAGCAAAGTGATGACTTCCATCAATAGATATAAATGATCAAATTTCTTAGGTTTAACAATGTCTTGCCTGTCATAAATATGTAAACTACACTAAGAGATAAATCTGATCATATATCCAAAGTCACTTGATACTCTTCATGAATGCAAGTTTGTGGTCGAAATTTTAAATAATAATTGAAAAGGCGAAGGAATTTGGAACAAGTGACATTACAGATTTACAGTACAAGATTAATAACAGCAATTCAGCATATAATGAATGAATACACCCTCCTCTGAGATAGAAAACATGCCTAGAAGCTTTGTTTAGACTTTGGAAACAAATAGTGTATACCGTTCTTGGGGATGCTGGAATAGCCTTCATGATAACCAAACTATATATTTCGATATACTTGATAATCTGAATTCTATTAATTTCCTAGAGCCTTCTTTCGCTTGCGTGATGCATCCAGTAGTAAAGTTAACCCGGACGGCCCACTATGGCAGTATCTATGTATGCAGTGAAAAGTCATCAGACCCTCTATGGCAGTATCTATCAATCTATGTATGCAGTGAAAACTCATCAGACTGACTAACGAACTCTAAATCCTGGTCACATGTTGTTGTAACATGTTGGTTTTTTAAGGTTTATAGATAAGCAAGCAGAGAGACATGTTAGGAGAAGTTGAAGATGTAGTATATGGATTTATGTTTGATATATCTTTGATACATCTTATTGTCTAAGAATCAAGTTCTTTACATAGGCTTACAAAATAAAAATTGAAATATAGAATTAAAAAGAAACATAATTGAAATTTATTCTTGACTTGATTCTTGCCACCAAATCAGTCTTCAATAAATATTGAAACATAACTCCAACACTCCTCCTTAATTGTCATTTCAAATCAATATTAGAAATATCATCTTCATACTATAATGCATTGCTTTTGTTTGTGTTTTTTTCTTGTTTCCTTATAGATTTTTTTTCATATATACCCACCACAAATTATAGTCGTCTCCATCATATACTTCCGGAGCAAACTCTAATTTTTTTCTTTTTTTGTGGAATCAGCTTCCATGACTTAGAATATAGACAAGGTTTATGGTTATGGTTGTGGATATGGTTATGGTTATTATTTTTGTATATGGTTTATAGGTCATGGTGTTTTTATCAAAAGTATAGGTCCCTTAGGAAGAGAGCTCTTGATACCATGTTGGTTTTTTAAGGTTTATAGATAAGCAAGTAGTTGAAAATGTAGTATATGGATATATGTTTGATATATGTTTGATACATCTTATTGCCTAAGGATCAAGTCCTTTATATTGGTTTACAAAATAAAAATTGAAATATAAAATTAAATAGAAACATAATTGAAATTTATTTTTGACTTGATTCTTGCCACCAAATCAGTCTTCAATAAATATTGAAACATAACTCCAACAAGTTACTATTTTTGTATCACAACCGATGCAATTTTGTGACTGTCTCGCTAAGCAGCAGGGTTTGCAATTACGTGAAATGGACAATATGAGAATCAGTAGATTTCTAAGTTGCAAATAAATATTCAGCCACATTAGATATGCAAGTCATGCTAACATATTTAAATAATAATGCAACTATAATATTTGGCTACCTTACAATTTTAGAACGTACACATCAACTTAAATAAGTTTTTTGACATTTTATATACAAATATTGAGTATTAGGACTTGCTAGGCTTATTAAAAAAAATGAAAAATACATAAGATATGGAGAAAAAACATGCACACAACCTTTTTACTAGAAAGTACAGAAAAAAAGGTGACTCTTCTGGTTACTATCACTGTATCACATTGAGTGTATCAGATCAATTCTTGGTCATAACTTGACATGTATTCACTAAAAACATCTGAAATCGAAGAGATGAGAGAACAAACAGAACCAATGGAACTAAAGTACGAAAAGATACACCGATTAGAACTATCTGTTATTAGTAGTAAACAAAGTACAGACAAGTATACATATAGTATCATCCATTTAAGTTCTACATTCACATGCACATATCCTGCTCCTAGTTTTGGAGCCACTAACAACATTTTCAATTTAGTAGTAAATCTTATAGGAGTACAAATGAGCCACTAATGAAATGAAAAGTTCATAATTTGCTTATAGCCCCAACCTTAAGTCCAGGCAGAGCCCAGAAGTTAATGAGGAAGATGAATGGTCATCTTCAAGTGGCGCAGGCATGTTCAAGTCGACCGCAGAAGCTCCCTTTGCACCAAATTGTTGATTTGACTCTGATCCTCCTTGCATTTGGGATGATAGATCTTCCCCTTTCTCCCAGTGGCACCTCTTGTGTCCACCCAATGCTTGGCCACTCGGAAAAACCTTCAAACAAATACTGCATCTGTGCCCTAAGCCTAATGCCATAGACATCTTATCCTGCTGATCCCGACAAGGATCCCCATGATCAATATTCCTATAATCATGACCATCTATGCTGCTGTAATCCTCAGTAGCAGCATTATCAATATTCTTATTTATTGCAAAACAACCCTTAACATTCTTGTGACTAGCCCTGTGACCCCCTAAAGCCTGATGAGACCCGAACACTTTCTTGCAACTAGAACACTCAAACTTAAAAGTATTGACCCCAGAAGTCCCAGCCCCATGATCCACAACAGGACTATCATTATTTCCACAGCAAAACACTACATTCTGATGTTGCCTAATCTCTGATTCTGAAAAGCCAACTGCATAATTAGTACGAATACTAGTAGGAATGGTCTGATCAGAAACAACAATAGGTGGAGGAGGAGCATTAGCCAACAACAACAAACAAGAAGCCACATGCTGATCCTCTTCAGTCACTGACGAAACCTGATCATAACGCTCATCAGCAATGCGGTGATGATCAATAGCAGACGCTTGTCGAAGATTAGGCGGAGGGTTAATGCCACGCCACTGGCGCTCCGGATGGCATCGCATGTGGCCAAACAGCGCTTTATCTGACCAAAACCTCTTTCCACACTCAGTACAAGGCCTAGTAATCATTGGAGCAGACGGGTCTGGTTTTTTGCTATATTTCGGTTTATTAGCAGCAACAGCAACATTACTAGAAGTAGAAGCAGTAGTAGCATTGTCAATTCTCATCAACTTAGTTCTTTTCTTTCTCGGGTTTGTGATCGTCTTCTTGGGTAAGTTCTGATCATTCGAATAACCAAAGCCGGTCTGAAAGAATGGAGGGCTGTTCATTTCTTGATGATCAGAGTTAGGAGGAGTAAAAACAGGAGGTTCAGAAGAAGAAGATGAAGAATTTGTGTTCATCATCATCATTACAAGTAGAAACTGATAATATGGGGATTAATGAAGAGAAGAAGAAAAAGAAAAGGTTAATAAAACGAGACATGGTTTTTAAGTAGTGTAGAGTGCGCGGTTACTTGAGAATATGGGTGGTTATTTTCAGTTATGCGTCTTTATCACCTACTATTTCTCTCCCATAACTTCTACTTCCTTAATTAATTAATTAATTAATTACTAATAATTTTCTGCATAAGCAGCCTTAATTTTTAAACATATATAAATAATATTAAAACAACTGCATTACAGACCAAATTATATGGGACTTAATTTCTGCAGGAAGAATTACACAAAAAAAAGCAGTTGATTTGAGGAAAATACAAATGTTATGCGGGGGTACATGCAATAGAAGTTCTAATACATTGATTAGTTTTTTTTTTTTTTAAGTTGGATACTTTGAGTCTCCAAATGACAATAAAAATGACGATTTTCTAATGATAAAAATAGTTTCAGCTACAACAATAGTGAATAGTAGAACTCAAGCCACCAGATTTAATTCTCAGTATTTTTTATCTAGCATTTTAACAATTTTTTGCAATTTTTTCTTATTTTTTTAAATTTAAAGATACAATGTATTCGACTCAACAAATATACGCATGAAACGATTAAAACAAAGAAAAAACCAAACCAAACATACCCAGTATTAAAACAAAGAAACATTGGTAATCTATATAGTTCGACATAATTTAACTAAAATCACTTGGGCAAAGGAAAAAAACATTTAAACAATGCATTTACATTGACAAGAATACGAAAAGGGAGGTGTCTTGACAGACTAGTTATACAAAGAAAATGCTTAACTTATTATTCAGACCCCCAAAACAGAATTACAAGTGCCGACATGTCTATTGTCTTTACAAGACACTTGTTAAACTTGTTTACACACCCACAAGTTTACTAAGTAACAAAGGTAGACTTGATACTACTGACCGAGGTTACCTAACAATCTCTCCACTGCTGCATGCACATTTCCTGATGTAGCACGCAGTGCCCTAATATTCTCTTGGGTATCAAAGAAACCCATTTCTTGAAGTTGCGATAGCTGAGTTGCATAGAGCTCTTCTGGAGGCACTACAAAGACAGCACGGAAACAAGTTAGTGTGGCTGCAAATGCCAAGCAATTCATATAGTATCAAGTTCAGTGGTAAGGAAACATACAATCGGGAGTGTTTGGGACATTCAAGCCACTGGCTCCAAGTCCACTGAACATATTCATCAACATATCCAGCCCCATGTTTTGTGCTCCAGCACCTTGAAATTGAAGAAAAACATGCATATTAAAATGAAAACCTTTTCAATACTTAGTGTAGCTAAATACCATTCTGTTTCATAAATACCTGCAATCCCTCCGGTTTGAGCTGGTTCCCTGCAACAGAGCAGCAAAGGAGAGTAATAAAGGTTAGTGATCATCAAATATAATCTTAAGCAAAAAAAATTCCTACCCATCTCTGGATATGCTTATAACAGAATTAGGATCCTGAGGTCAACAACTGGAAAATTTCTTGCGACTTGACAAAGCCAACAAAATTTTGTAAGTGTATGCTATTGACTGGATTACCCCTAATTGATACCTTCCGACCTAACACTGATGTTTAAAGGTTTCAAATACTTCTGCTAATGACACCTCTGAAAACTTTCCAGCAATAGATTGTCACCTGTCCCCTGATACCGTCACAAACAACTAGAAACGACAAACTAGAAAGCAATAGCATAATAATTTACTAATTACATAACTTCATATAAATCTGACAACATTCGTGCAAGTTGTTGGCTGGCATTAAGGTTTTGATTAATATTAAAGCTTTGCCTAAACAAGATCAAGACCAAAAATACTCAATTGCAGGCTTCCAAAAACACATTTAGGTCTTAAATTATAAAGGCATGTTACAGCACTATAAGAAGTGTTATCACAAACAGTACAAAAAATACACAAACCACTTACTAATTTTAGAAAAAAAGTGTGCACTTACTGAGTTGATGGCTGTCTGTTCTGCTGAGAGAGAAGTGCCTGATGAAATGTTGACATCCGCTACAAGAGATAATATATCAAGCATCAACACATTTGAAACATTCAACATATGGTATCATTAAATAGTTTTTAAAAACATATAGGGCTACTCCAACATCAAGACAAGTGAAAGATGACTCCATTTTTATAAACCTGCATCATTTCAGGCGAGGTAAGCTGACGAATAATTTCTGGATTTTGCATCATTTCTCTTAATTGAGGGTTCATGTCAAACATACTTTGGAGTTGAGGATTAGTTCCAAGAAACTGAAAATAAAGAAAAGCTTTGGGTAAGATAGTTATTATCTTAAGCAACAAACACATTCCAAATTTACAGTTTTTAGTATGCCTGCCTGATTCATGTATTGCGGGTTCGAAAGCATGCTCTGCATCATCTGCGAAACACCAGGATTTTGCAGAAGCTGGTTCATTGCTGATGGATCTGGAATGCCCATCGTGCGATCCAACCCTGGGAGACCAAGCCCTCCCAAGCCACCAATCCCTGCTGCTGCTCCTGTAGGATTTGACCTTGCAGCTGTGTTTGTTTGACCTACTCACAAATAGCAACACAAGTGTGAATAGATAACATATTATTAAAAGCTTACAAACTACAATAATTTTTTAGCAGACTAAGTTCACAAAAAATATAATGTTAAAAAATATTTCTACGACATATATACACACTGAAACAAATCAGTTAATGTTTCAAATTGTAAGTTTATAAAAGTATGCCAGGTAGTCGTAAAACATAATACGATTAGCTCACAGGACATCAATCAACCAAACAAACTGAATGCTTCACAAACATTTGTCGGATCAGCGCTCAAATTCTCTCTTCAACTTCATCATCATCATCATCATCTATGAAAGCTTAAAAGAATATTCATGGGTTGCGTTTGAGGCGGATCTGTTATTTGTCAAGCATCTAGTACAAATGTATGCTAGGGTGGTTATTCAACTGCACGACAGCCAACTTGCAACCAACTTGAGAGAGGAAGATTGCAGATGGCAGGAGAAAAGGGAGGCAGAGCCAAGAGAAAGCAATCACGTGAATTAGAGGCTTTTCTTCATGAAGAAAGGTGAGACTAGCATGTTTAATTCAACTTTACTAAATAAACAATTTTTTTAAAATAGTAATCCAAAGTTCAAATTTTTTTTATTCTCAATCCTCTGTTGCCAAAAGATCATGTAGCTTTCCAGATGATGAGCTACAATGTCTATTTCCTTGGGTTACCTAATAATTTCAACAGGTGCTTCTAATTAATAGTCCATATCAGTATCTTTAGGTCCCACTTCGGGGTCATAACATTCCAAGCCTATCTAACATTTCGTCTTTCAAGTGGTAAACAATTTCTACCTCCTAATATATTTTTCAAGTTATCCTAATTAAAAATCCAATACATGCATAACATCCAACAATCTTTATGAATGGCAGGGAAAAAACTACAGTGAATTAGACAGGTTGACATAGTGCAGAAAAGGTAATATGTGCTGAAGCTTACCAGCAGTACCTCCCCATGGGTTAGGAAGAGGGTTGCTGTTAGGAATAGTAGTCCCTGCAGCAGTTTCAGAACCAGTATTGGAAGAGTCATTAGAGGCATTAGTGCCTTGGTTACCACCACCCTGATTTCCTAGAAGAGCTGCAAAAGGATTTGATCCGGAATCATTTCCAGTGCCCCCACCCATCGTTGTAGCATTCAGGAAAGGCTCCTGAACATTTTCATACATGCGCCTGAGCATGTTAAAGCCCTCGGGTGATGATTCAATATTACTCATTGCTCTATCAGTGTTGCGCATCATCTCGCGCATGAGCTCAGGGTTCCTAGCAGCCTCTAGGGTTTGCCTCAGAATACCAGGATCATTAAGAATATGACCAAGCTCCGGGTTTCGATCAATGATCTCCCGCATCTGGGGATTGCTCATAATCAAGCTGCGCATTAGGTCTGGGTTATTCATTAGATTTTGAATGGCCGGTGTATTTATAATTTCCCGCATCATGTTGGGATTTTGAGTCAGTTGCTGCTGCACTTGTTCAAATTCTGGAAGTCCAGCTCCAAATAAACCAGGAGCACCAGTACCACCACCTGCACCTAAGCCCATCCCACCAAGCCCAGGAAATAGTGATGCCCCAAGACCCACACCTCCTAATCCACCTCCGTCAGTAGGATTAACATGTTGGGTGGAATCTTGATTGGCATTTGGATTACCAACACCCGCAGCAGCTGTTGCTGGTGGCGTTGCAAGAGGGGGAGACCCGCGAACCATGTGCACAGTGTGATCTGCCTGAAGACCTTCAGCAGCACCAGAAAACAAGGAAACATCAAAATAAAAAGATAGTTGATAGGTCAGCAATTAGAGAAAATCATCAAATGCAACAAAAAAACATAGGAACAATTTCAATAATTGTAAAACCATCAGAACAATGTAGGATTTATAATAATAATAATAATAATGACAGAGTGGACCCGAAGAACTACAAACTACGAAGTATTTCACAACATTGGATATTGACACATTGCAGGAACGATAAGCATACATCGCCATTAGTGACCACGCACATCAGACAATATAATAATTGAGATATTTTATATTTAATACAGAGAAACACCACTACATGAATTTAACACCACTACATGAATTTAACTTGCATTGCAGATCACCTTAGTGTAGAAAGAGAGCCATACGGAGTCACAATAGACAGGCAGGAAATATGAAAACTTTTTCATTGAAGTAAACAAACGCCTCACCCCCATATATTAGTTTTGAGTTATATTGAAGAACACACGACCTTAAGCAAGTTACTATAGACAAGCAAATAAAGTAGAAAATACTATGATTATGAAAGCAAATCCCAAAGTAGAGACACCAATAACTTTTTTGAAGAAAGAAAGCCATACCAAGTCACTATATGCGAGTAAGAAAAGTGAAATATTTTTCATTTATGTAAAGAAACACCCCCACGTCATTCGCAAAAATTTAAAAAGCTGATGTCCCTTTGACAACATCTCAATTTGTGTTAACTTTTTCATTATAACCGCTGAAAACCGACATGATTACGATATGCTCCGCATTCTATAACTTCCATTATTCCATACCAGCTCAATTAAAACTCATTTCATTTAAAACATATAGGCCATATCATTTTCCACACAATAAATTTTCTAACACCGACTCCATATGGAAATTTCGGCATTCGCATCGAAGCAAACACATTCATGCAATTATGCAATGCAAACCAGTACCAATTAAAAACAAGACGGAAGGGGTTAGAGCTTTAGGCCGTACTATTTTCCATAAATGGTAATAAAGTTAATCGGCAATAACTAAGACTTTTAGCATCTTGTCCTCGCTATCTAACTATCAGTACCCAATACAACAAGCAGGTAGTTCTTCAAGATGCAGCAAATTGACTTCAGAATCACAGTCAACTAAGAAATGTATATTTTATTTAAATTCTTTTCGAGTTTCTGGTCACTTAAGATCATATATGTCAATTTAAAACTTCAAAGAGATTCCACATATAGAAGTACACGACAAAATCACATAAAGTCTCTACTTACAACGACAAATTCCTCTACCTACTATTAGGATGCATTTCTTTCATAATCTGTAGCTACACAATTAAATAGCAGATCACATAACGACAACTTAATCATAAGCAGTAGCTACACAATCAAATACTGCTACACAATCAAATAGCAGTTCCCATAACGACAACTTAATCATAAGCAGTTGGTACACAATCAAATAGCAGTTCACATAATGACAACTTAATCAGAAACAGTAGCTACACAATCAAATAGCAGTTCACATAACGACAACTTATTCATAAGCAGTAGCTACACAATCAAATAGCAGTTCACATAATGACAACTTAATCCTAAGCAGTAGCTACACAATCAAATAGTATTTCACAAAACGACAACTTAATCGTTAAAGCGATCAGCATCTCCTCATTCAAAATCTCTTAACCATCACATCTTCATTTACATACCATATATATATATATGTTTCCTCCTTTTATTTCGTAACACCGAGATTCCACATATAGAAATACAGGACAAAATCACACAACACCGAGATTCCACATATAGAAATACAGGACAAAATCACACAACGACTCTACTTATAACAAGAGATTCCTCTCCCTACAATTAGGATGCATTTCTTCGTAAGCAGTAGCTACACAGTTAAATTGCAGTTCACATAACGACAACTTAATCGTTAAAGCAATCAGCATCTCCTCATTCAAAAAATCTTTAATCCATTATATCTTCATTTACATACTCTATACATACGTTACCGCCATTTACTCCTTCCCAGTGCAAAAGAAAACAAGTAAAAGAGAACATAACACCGAGATCCATGTCAAAATTAGCATCCGTAGCAAGCACAGTAGCAACACGAAACCATCAAACACTTGCCATATCTCCGGATAACTAATTACTACAGCTTTCACATCACATAGACATACACGTATATAAATCATCACAATCAACAACCACAAATTCGAATCACCACCACAAAATCACAAAATTAATAGCACGAAACATCGAAACGACAGAAAGTAATCGCATACCATAACTATCTAGGGTTTGATCATCTTTCAAGATCCGTCCTTTATAAATCAAGCGTTGTTGAACAGCAGGAACATCGCAATTCTGCGAAACAAGTTGCTTGAAATCGAGAACAGTGGATCGGAGAGTGGCCTGAACGGAAAACTTAGCGCCGTTAGAGCAACGGACGTTGATTAGAACGGATTCTTCATCGGTGGCGGCGGTGGGGACCGACTGAGTTGACTCGCCTTCAGCGCCCATTGATTTAGATCGAGGTGGGTGAGTTAAAAGCCCTAAATGAATCGTTTAGAAATTAATACAGAGGAGATGATGATCTGTGACTCTGAGAGGATGGAGTATTTTCCAAGTTTTATAGGATTTTATAAATTATGTAACGGATGTCATGTCTTATACAAATATACATATGGACACAATTTATTAATTTTATCAATTTTAAAGTAAATAAAAAAAATTCTCAAAGGGTACCCTTTATTATAATAACTAGCTTATATAGTAAAACCTCTATAAATTAATATAGTTGGGACCAGAGAATTTTATTAATTTAGAAAAGTATTAATTAATCGATAAATTAATAATTATTAATTTATAGAGAATTTTTGACATCAAAGAAAATTACTTTTCAATTATATACATTTAAATAAAATGAATTGTACAACTTATGTTTTATACCTAATTCAATTAATACAATATATATTGTTTACAAATTTAATGAGTATTTGTGAGATTCAAAGTAAATAATCATGTACATATAGATGATATCAAGGATAAAACAACATTTTTCTGAACATTTTTCACGTAAAAAAGCATCCAAGAAATCAAAAACATTGATTAATAACTTTTTAATTATTTACAAAAACATCACATTCGAACTTTTGGATGCAATAAAATGGTTAAAGATGAGCTTCATATAAATTCAAATTTTAAGAACCCTAGAATCATATTTTACAAAAGGATAATACATATATTTTTATGATTATAAAGAAAATATTAATTTATAATATTATTGGGACCATATATTATATAGGGTTTTTCAAAAAAATTATTATCTTATTATCTTATCGAAATTGATTATTTTTTGAACTGGCCCAAGTTGGGACTGGAAGAAATTATTAACTTAGAGAGATTATTAATTTATCGAGTATTAATTTAACGAGGTTTTACTGTAGTCCGTGCAAAGCACGGTTACTTTTATTTTTTTTCTAATTTGTTTACAGTGTAGTATAATATCATAAATATTAATTTTAATATGTTATTGGAATAATTCGAACCTTACATCTTTTTATTTAACAATTTTTAGTATTTAATATAAAATAATATGTTGTTGGTGGGAATCGAACCTTAGACCTCTATATATAACAATTTTTATTATTGTTGTATCCAACGGTGTAAAGCATAATGTAATGTAATATGTAATAGAGGATATATATAACTCAACTAGGATAAAAGATAAATAATATTAAATCTATACATGGATCGTGAAATTTGAAGGACAGGCACCAACAATGATCAAGTCGCTGAAAGAAGTTCATTAACATGTTCAAGCCTCAGTGACAGAATAAGATGTACAGATGATTCAGTTGAAGAGCCAAAAAGATTCCATGTATTTACATAATTTGAAGATACTGCTATAGGCTAATCAATTGGAATGTAACGAAGGTGTGAAGATCAAGATCAATGCTAGTCACTTGTGAACCAGACCAGCGCACTAAGTGTCAGCACATACGAGAAGGATCAACACATTAATTTACAGAAAGAATTGCCAAAGCCTATTGACGATCAAGGACAGACATAATATTTCAAGGTATTGTCAAAAATTAATTTACTCTCTGAAAATTAAATAAGTAACAGATTAATTAATTATTTATAACAAATAATTAAATTAATCTAGTACTTGAATTATTTTCAGAGATGAATTAAAATAGTACAATAAAACAGAAGAAAGAAGCCCAAGAGATACAAAAATAGTATTACTATGCGCAATTACTATGCAAAGTTACTATGCACGATTACTGTGCACGGTTACTATTTGGGGTTGGTGAAATAGTGTCCGGTTACTATTTGGGGTTGTTGGAATAGTGCTCGGTTACTATTTGGGGGTTGTTGGAATAGTGTCAAATAGTGACTTTATATAATCTATAAATAGGCCTATTGTATTTCATTTCAAAACACACCTCAACACACAACTCTCTCTTCTCTCTCTTATATCTTCTCTGTGTAAGCTGCTAAATAGTCCATCTAGTAGGAAAGCCGGCTTAGCCCGCTTTAAGGAAGTGTTGGATAGAAGGTCCTCGT
The DNA here is from genome assembly GCA_036435485.1 of Saposhnikovia divaricata. Taxonomy (NCBI): domain Eukaryota; kingdom Viridiplantae; phylum Streptophyta; class Magnoliopsida; order Apiales; family Apiaceae; genus Saposhnikovia; species Saposhnikovia divaricata. Next base: position 47,584,333 of record CM071595.1, on the reverse strand, counting down.
GCCTAAACTATCCTTAGGAGTGTTCTGGTTTTTGAAGCTAATCCATTGGATTAGAAGTTGTAACACCCCTCGGTTTTTATCAATTCAAAGATATTTTCCCGAATTGATTGTGTTATTTCGATTTAGTTGTTGACCTTATTTTCCACATCTTAAAAATCCAAATATTTCGAAATAATGTATTCAACCCCCCTTCTACGTTATTCTGGACCTAACAATTGGTATCAGAGCGAGTTTATCGACATACAGATCAGATCCGCGTTCATCATTTAGAATCATGAGTTCTCAAAAAGTTAGCAGTATTAAGGTTCCTTCATTTAAGCGTGATAATTACAGCATGTGGAAAATAAATATGTTACTGTTCATACAAGCATCAAATCCTAGATACATGGAGACGTTGACTGAGGGTTGGTCTAAACCAATGAAAGCTGCTCCTGAAACTACTGAGGATGGTGAAAGTAGTGCAGCTGTTGGAGGAATGATTCCAAAACATCCATCGGAGTATAACCCTGCTGAAACTGAAAAGGATGGATTGGATACCAATCTCAGACTAACCATAGTTGACTCCATGGATGATGAAATGAATCATCAAATTATGAACTGTACTAGTGCGAAACACATGTGGGATACGATTGGAATGATAATGGAAGGAACTGATGAAGTTCGTGAAAATCGACTGGATATTCTGACGTCTCAGTACGAAGCTTTTAAATCTCTTCCTGGTGAAAGCATCACTCAAGTTTTCGAGAGATACAATAATCTACTGAATGAGTTGAGCATTCACGGGAAAAAGTATCCTCTAAGAGAGACGAACAGGAAATTCATGCTGACTCTACCACACCATGTAGAACATAAAGCATCATCCATCAGAGAGAGAGATGACTTTGCTACAATGACTCTTGAGAAGTTGTATGGAAAGTTAAGAACTCATGAGATGGAGCAAGAGCAAAGGAAAATTATATATGGTGCTGGAATAGTGGATAGCAAGAATGCTGAATTATTGAAGACAACTGCTCTTACTGCATCCAGCCACAAAGAACCTGAAACAAAGGTTGTGAAACCGCAGAGCAAGAAGGATGTGTTCTTTGAAGCTGAAATGGACAATGATGATCTGCCTGGTGACGAAAGTGAGTATTATACTCTTGAGGAGTTGCAGCAATTGGAGGATCCTACTATGGCTACATTAGCAACTAACTTTAGCCAAATCAGATTCAGGAAAAATGCTAAGTACAGATCTTCTGGAAGTAGCAACAAATTGCAGAGAACTGGTTCATCTTCTGGGTCTGAATCAGGAAAAAGTAACAAGACAGGGATGGTAGACCGTAGCAAGTTTCGGTGCTACAACTGTGATAAGATGGGCCACTTTGCCAGCGAATGCAGAGAACCCAGGCAAACAATATGAAAGGAAGAAAGCTTTTCAGAAAAGGGACTCTAGCTCTCAGAGAAAGTATCCTGTCAAGTCATAGATTGCCAAAGGCAAAAGCTGGGATGACACTGACGATGAAGAGGAGTATGGCAATATTGCGTTGATGGCAGACTATGATCCTACTTACGGATATGAGGTAAAAAACATGCCTGCTTCTATGGCTGATAGATTTAAATGTCGTAATCGTGATTGTGTCAAGCATGTGATAGACTCTAGCAAATCTATAAGTGATCTTAGATGGGATTTAGAATACGCTTTAAAAGATATAGCAACTGCTAAATCTGAGACTGAAAATGCTAGGGCTGAACTTAGTAAGATACAAGCTAGGAATGAGGAACTAGAACTCACTAATATGAAGATAGAAAATCTAAAGGAAAGAAATGAGTATCTAGAAAAGAAACTCCAGGTTAGTGTCGAGAAAGAGACTGAACTTAAAGAGAAAATAGCTGACATAGATGGTAAGCTATATGCTTTTCAGAATTCAGCTAACGTTGCTAGGGAATTGTTTGATAGTCAAATATCTGGTCCAAGAGTTGCTATTGGATTTGACTATAATGTTAAAAAAAGTAAGAAACAAGTGGTGGATCCTGAATCAGCTAAGGCTACATCCAGTGATGCACCACCTGTTCTTAAGAATGCAGATAGTCCCCTATATAAGGAAGTTACCTCTGAGCCCTTTGATGCTGATGCTTTGTTAATCAGAAATGAAATACTTGTTGAGGACATTAAAAAGCAAAGAAATGAAAAGGCAATGTCACCTAGTAAGTTTGTCAGATTTGTAAAACCTAAAATTAAACTAGGTGATGAAAATGAGTCTGAGGCTAAGAAGAACAGAAATGGAAGGATAGGAAAAAATGGTCCTAGGAAGTTATGTAACAACTGCAACTCTGTTGCTCATCTTACTCATGCATGTAAGAATGTTAAAGTAGAGAATAATCATAATAATAATGCTCATGTTCATAACATGTCTGCCATGCCTGTTCATTCTAAGTGTGCTTCAACTGCTTGCATATCATGCACTGTTAATCTTATGACTGCTTTTCTAAATGTGACACATGCATCTCCTGCTGTTAATAATTGTTCACATGATGATAAAAGTAAGAAAACAAAACATGATAGAAATAACAGACCTAAGACTGCTAGTCCTCCTAAAGCTAGGAAGGAATATACTGCTTATAAGCCTAGAAGCAAATCTCCCGAGGCTATTGCTAGGAAAGTAAAGACAGTCACTGAAAATGCAAAGAATGTTAAGCATGCTACTCTTGTTCATAAAAATGCTAAATATGCAAATGTCTCTAAGCCCTCTGGACCCAAGTTTGGGTACCAAAGAAAATTTAATCTCCTTAAAATACAGGGCATGAAGAAAAAGCGAGTCATGTGGATTCTGGACAGTGGATGTTCGAGACATATGACCGGTGATAGAGCCCTGCTATCAAAGGTGGTTGAGAAAGCTGGCCCAGTGGTTACCTTTATAGATGACAACAAAGGATTTACTACGGGATATGGCAATTTGGAATTTGGGAATGTTGTCGTTGAAGAAGTCTTTCTTGTTGATGGTCTAAAGCATAATCTTTTGAGCATAAGTCAATTTTGTGATAAAGGATATGAAGTCTTGTTCAAGAAGGAGAAGTGTCTGATCAGTAACAAGAGGGATGAGAAGCTCGCTTTGCAAGGAGTGAGAAAGGGTGATTTGTTCGTAGCTGACTGGAACTCTGGCAATGGTGAAGTCAAGTGCTTCTATGGTAAAGCATCTTCAGAAGACAGTTGGTTATGGCATAAGAAGCTTTCACATCTTAACTTCAAGACTATGAATTCTCTAGTCAAGAGGGAGCTTGTGAGAGGATTACCCGAGATGGAGTTCTGTCCATCTGGACTGTGTGAAGCATGTGAGAAAGGAAAGTCAAAGAAGGCATCACACAAAAGGAAGACCATGACTGACATTACTGAGCCATTGCAATTGTTGCATATGGATTTATTTGGTCCAGTCAATGTCCAAGAAGCGATACTGTTTGGTTATTGTTGATGACTATTCCAAGTACACATGGGTGTTATTTTTACATTCTAAGGACGAAGCTGCTCAGATGGTAATCGATCACATAAAAAAGATTGAGTTAGAAGCTGGAGTGCCCGTGCGGACGATCAGATCAGACAATGGTACTGAATTTAAGAATGCATTACTTAACAGTTTCTGCACTGAGAAGGGTATCTCAAGACAGTTCTCAGCACCCAGGACTCCACAACAAAACGGAGTGGTTGAGAGGAAGAATCGGACGCTAATCGAAGCTGCAAGAACTATGTTAAATGAAGCCGGTCTTCCTACTTACTTCTGGGCTGAAGCAGTCAGCACAGCTTGCTACACTCAAAATAGGACCCTGATCAATAGAATGTATGAGAAGACACCATATGAATTGATGGCCAATCATAAACCATCCGTGAAGTACTTTCATGTGTTCGGAGGAAAATGTTATGCTCTTAAAGATGGTTATGAGCATCTTGGTAAATTTGATGCTAAAGCAGATGAAGGCATTTTCCTAGGGTATTCATTAGAGTCTAAGGCGTACAGGGTGTATGTGATTGATAGTCAGAAGGTTGTGGGAAGCCTTAATGTGTGATTGATGATGCAAGATCTCCTAGTATTCAGAAAGAAGATGATGATGAATCTCTAGCTTTTGAGAATCTTTTTGATGATGAGGATGATGAAACCGAACCTGAGGTTGCTGTTGATAATGTAAATAATAATGGTAATGATGATCCAGATTCTGGTAATGGCAGTGGGAACACAGGATCTCAAAGTCAGACTGTTTCTAGTTCTAGTCCTCAAGTTGAAGAATCTGCAGATCAGACAAGCAACAACTCAGGGGGAGCTGAAGAAGGATCTACTAGTCAGAATCAACAGAATGTTGAACATGCAGAATCATCAAGATCTTATCTGCCAAGTCAAAGGGTATGGAGTAGAGATCATCCCTTTGAACAAATTCTTGGTGATCCAAATGCAAGAGTTCTGACTAGAAAAGCTACTCAAAATGAATGTCTATACTCTGGTTTTCTATCAAAAATCGAACCAAAGAAGGTTGAGGAAGCTATTGAAGATCCAGATTGGGTGATTGCAATGCAAGAGGAGCTCAATCAGTTTGAGAGGCAGAAGGTTTGGAAGCTGGTACCCCGTCCAAAGAACAAATCAGTCATTGGCGCTAAGTAGGTATACAAAAATAAACTTGATGAGAATGGTATAGTGACAAGGAACAAGGCAAGGCTGGTAGCAAAAGGGTATTCTCAGGAAGAAGGGATTGACTATGATGAAACTTTTGCACCAGTAGCTAGACTTGAGGCCATCAGAATGTTCTTGGCATTTGCAGCACACTCCAACTTCAAAGTTTATCAGATGGATGTTGATGTGGTATATTTTTAAGTTCGTTCGCAGGGAGATAGGTTTTATCAATTTTAATTTAATTGTTTCTGGAGCAAAAATGATAAATATGAAAATATTACTAACTAATTATTTATATTAATTTAACTAATTAATTAAGGGATAAACAATGAATTTAAAACAAACTACTCACTCATGCTATTAATAGAATTGACAAAAATAATTAAACAAGGCATGTAAAACATATATTAACAAATAAGATAAAATTAAGGAGTACCTCAAATTTGCAATAAAATGGATAATTAAGCCAAAGTGTACATAAAAGAGAAGAAAACCAAGCCCCTAATACAATCTTGCAGTAGTCGAATGAATGAAGCTAGAATGTGATATTGTAGAATGTGTATGCAATGTACTGTCTATGTCCTAATCTAATGTCCTATTCTAAGATAATCTTCTCCTTTTCCACTTGCTCTTCATTTTATAGCATTTGATGTGCCTCCATTTTTGACAAATAATACCTCCATCATTGAAGCTTCAACATTAGCCCACTTTGATGACTTTTCTTCCTTTTTTTTCTCTTTTGCCAACCCATTCATCTACTTTCGGCTGAATAATTCTGCAAAAGCTAATCACTCAACACATATGTTTTACATATTAAATAAACTACAACAAAATTCCAAATCTAAAAGATTTTTTTACCAAAAATTCGGAATTGCATTTCCTCCTCAGATTTCGGGCTGCTCCAATCGGATTTTTGCTTATTTAATCTTTCTGAATTGAAGATAATTTTCTAAGTTTCGTGTAGACTGTAAGATCGTCCAAATCCGACTCCTACAACTCCGGATATTAAATAAATACTGTCAAAAGCGGGTGCCGCTCAATAAATCCGAATTTCTTCAATTTTCAGATCCAAAATAGCACTTTAAGCCCAAATTCTTCCAAACTTAGAAATTCTTGCCTTCTACAATAAAACATCAAAATTTATTAAATAAATATCCAAATCAATGCAAAATGCAATTAAATATGGGAATAAAATTATCTAAAATATATCTTATCAAACATCCCCACACTAAGCATTTGCACGTCCTCGGGCAAATAAGCGAAATAAAAACTAAATCCTAACTAATATCACTTTCGCAGATGACACGATTGCATTGAGCACATGCAACAAGCCGTTAAACCCCTAGGCAGCCCTAGTAGGACGAGTGTTGTCTCGTGAGGGTTTATATTGAATTTACCCACAAAATCCAATTTTATTTCTGCCAAGTCTCAAGTATGCAACATATCATAGTACTCCACGCAAGTAAACCTCAATCGCACAATATTGAAAGTCTGTTCACTTACACATCATATGTACAAGACTATCCAAGTAAGCACACAGTCTAAATAGACAAAAAACAAATCATTAAATAGATATCAATGCCGCATTCAGTGAGTAACATGCTATGGCTAGAAAATCTCACATAATTCTCAAATCACACAAGTGATTAGGTGAAATGTATTCGCTCAAGTTCAATCAATTAAGTCATGTGCTACCATATGCTTGGTTGTCCACCAAATCTCCACTACTTTGAATACATGCATGCACAAATCAAAAGGTCTTCGTTAAAGGTTGTAACGTGTCTAAGATGAAGGGTAGGGAATCAAGAAAAAGGCTGACAAGTGGCTGACTCAACAAACTAATAGAGCACAATGTTCATTTTTAATTAAAGCACTCAACATGAAATTTCGATCATGTAAAAGCTGAACAAACTCTCACAAGTATTAAACCCCAAGCACATATTAACATGTACTTTTCCATTTTCATATTGCACAAACCAATGAACACAACTGTACTTGACCTTTTTTTTAAACCCCACCAAATTTTCATACTTTAACAAAGAAATCCCCACACTATGTACTCACCAACCCTTAAATGAATCAAAATGCTCTACTCGTAAATCAAGAGAAGAATAAACAAGTAGGCTCAAGAATTTAGATTTGTGATACACAAAAATAACGGATAAAATGCTCAAAGGGGTTCACTAAGGATATATGATTCAAGGGTACTGTTTGGATAAATAAGGTTAATCTTAGTGCCTTAATCATTTTCATGCATACAAATATCATGTAATCTCAAAATGGTTTAAAGCAAGTTCTAGAGCAACATACCAAATGATGAACAACACGCAACAATGAAATTCGATTGATATAAGATGTACTAATCATACATTAGGCTCAAGATCTCACAGGGTGAAAGAATGCTTCAGTACTCACTAAAATTGACAATGATGTTTCTCAAGTTTTAAAATTTTCGCAAGTATGTACAAGGAATCATCAAGTAACAAATAACTTTCAGAGATATGACATGTCAAATAATCATGCAAAATAAGCTCACAAGATGTGTACCTATCCTTGTTAACACACTATGAGAGGAGGCAATTAATTTTCTAATTTTCTAATTTTTTTTGGAATTTTTAAATTATTTTTTTTGAATTTTATAATATATATATATATTTTTAATCATCGAGAACTCATCCCCACACTTAAGTGGTTCATTGTCCTCAATGAACAATTATATAAAAGAAAAGTAAGAAATACAAAGAAAAGTAAGAAATACTCCCCTAATGCATATGCATGAAGTGTCGAGGCACTGAATGTCGAAGCATGAAGTGCCACTCCAAAAAGACCAAAAACCTGTTGCGTGGGACCACCACTAAAAGCATGAACAGTTGTTTTAATCCTGCACAAAGTTTCCAAACAAGCATTAGCAAATTTAGCTACTACATCAATAAATAAGTAATTTTCCAAAACTACATATTTTCCAAAATATGTAGTTTTGGAAAATTTTGTGATAAAGCAACGATAAAATTCACAGCCTCGAAAACGCCGAACTCCCTTAATACTCACATGAGGTGGAGGCTCGGGTGGTGGTTCTTCTCCATTCCTTACTTTCTCGGGAGCTATTTGATCTTCTTGGCTTTTTAAATCAATGAATAAGGAGTAATTATCACGATCTCCTTCTTCCGAGAATTGAAGCGTAAGAGCTGTTTGGAATGGATTATCAAGCAAAATTGGAGAAAAATCTTCCCGGACAATTTTTGACTTTATGTCAACCTTGAAGCACATATTCTCGTCCATACTCACAACATCCTCAACAATAACAAAATCATTGATCTTAACATCGGTGGAAAGCTCCTCTTCTATTTCAATAAGTAAATCATCAACACACACCGAGAAACTATTTTCCTCTTGATCACTTGTAAGAATGATCGAATCCATTTCATCTTCTGGTGGTATAGGTAGCGGCGGTGTAGAGTCAGGTTGCCATGCAGTAGAAGAGCTAGCCAATCTTGAAATTTCAGCTTCCATCATCTTTCTATGAGTGTTTAGCTCATTCATATTTTGCACGAACTCCTCTTGATCCTTTTGAATTTGCATTAGAAGTTTCATCGCATCGCTCAATCGATCTGGATGCACATTTTCATTGGTTTGATGAACTTGGAAATTTTGCGGTGGAGGATATTCATATTGCTGCCATGATGATTACTCAAATTGTTGTTGGTAATATTGTTCTTCATATTGTTGCTGAAATTGTTGTTGATCATGATATGAGAAATTCTGAAAATTGTTGTCTGTGTACGAAAAATTTGGTTGGCCCATCCAATCTTGATCATATGCATTAGAGTAAGGATTGGACTCGTATCTTTCTCCATAATCATTCACTTGTCTGAATTGAGCATCTTGAGAAATGTAAATATTGTAAGAGCATTCATAACCAAAGTGACCAGGGATACCACAAATATTACAGAAATTGTAAATTTCAGGGGCCACTTGTGACATCTCAATTGTACTCATCGGACATGTGGTGGGCTCCGAATTCTGCAATAAATTTGCCCCTACTAGAGAACATAGGCGCGCGAAATCATCAAACTCGCCCATTATATCCCTGCAAACATACTACAAAACCAAGAAAACGTAGTAAAATCTGTTTCAATTGGAATTAAAGTTCCAATGAGACAATGAAAACATAGACGAACTAAAAATTTAACACAAAATTTAACCAATTAAACAAAATATAAAATATGTATTTTTTTATTTTTTTATTTTTATTTTAGCACTGCATTATTACAAACTGGAAATGGACTTTAATTACAAAACCAAAACAATTAACATAACAAAAACTAGAAATTTTATTTACAGGAATTTTAGAAAAATTGGACATGGTTGCTTCGTAAATAAAACTAACCAGAAATACCCAATACAAGAATTTAAAACCAACAAACGACTCAACAAAATGCAACTCAGTTAACGCACAGCAACACAAACACTACCACTTAGCCAACAACTCAACGAAAACTCGCGGTGGCCTAAACTCACTATGACTTGAAAACTGGGACACAGACAACAACGAAGAAGAACAAAGCAAAAACGCATACAATTACTAACACAAACCCAACAAACGAAACTCAGAAACAAAACACTAGCAAAAGACTCGGCTAACAAAACGCAGCAAAACTCTTGAACTCGACTCAAAAACAAAAAAAGAATGGCAACTTAGCAGCAACTGGACTAACCCAACAAACTCAGCACATTTTCGACTAACATAAATCACACACTCAAACTCAGTCGACTCAACTCAACAGCAACAAAACTGAGTCAACTCAGTACCACAAAACCATCAGAGAAAAGCAAACCGAAAACCAAAAAAAACAAAGAAACGGAGCTCAGTACACTCAGCAATTTGGCATAACAACAAGCAGCAACCTATTCAACAAACAAGACCAACGACATGAACTCGAAGAACAAAACGAAATTAAAAACTAAAGAATTCAGCGAATTTGAAAAAAGAAAGGAACGAAATTAAAGGGGAAAAAGGGAGAAAGCCGGGGAAGAGGCTGGGTTTTGCAAAGAAAAACGAAGAGAGGAGAAGGAAGAGAAGGCTGGCTTTGGGTTTGTGTTGGAGATGTGGCGCGGTGGAGGAGGGGGGTAATGGAAGCGTGAGAGAGAGGCGGCAGGCGTGTATAAACTGAAAGAGGGGAAAGAGAAGAGAGTGAGAGAAGAAGGGCGAGGTTGTTTTTGGAATTGTGCGGGGTAAGATTGTTGACCTTGACCTTGATTCCAAGAAAAGTTCGGGTGATTTTTCCAACCGGGGTTATAAGTAGGAGCATAAGGATCATTTCGAGGACCCGGTTGGAACATCGCATTGACTTGTTGAAAATCTTGAAGATTTTGTAACCCTTGATTGGTTGACTTAAAATTTGAGCACATAGATACTTGGGAGGGGGGCCCGTTGGTTTCTAAGGATTCTAAACGTCGAGTAAGAGTGGCTAATTTAGCCTCGATCGCGATAGAGTTACCAACTTGATGTAACACCTTTTGATGCATGGTAGCTATTGAATCGTTCGATTTCTCGGGTTCTCGAGTGGGCTCCCTAGTCGATTCCCACAACATAGTCTTTTCCGCAAACTCTTCGAAAAATGCCCATCCCTCATCCTCGTCTTTCTCCATGAATTTTCCTTGGCACATAGATTCTAACAACGCGGTTGTTGAACTATCTAGGGCCTCGTAAACAAGCTTACAGAGTCTCCATTTTTCGATTCCGTGGTGGGGACATTGAGATAGAAGATTTTTAAAACGGTCAAAACACGTCCAAAATGGTTCGTTGTGTTTTTGACGAAATTGATTAATTTTATTTGCGAGTTTCGTAGTCTTATGGCTTGGAAAGAATTTTTTTAGAAAGATGACTACGAAACCCTCCCACGTGGAAATCGAATTGACGGGTAGACTATAAAACCATTTTTTAGCATTATCTTTTAAATCGAAGTTGATTAGTCTAAGCCGTATGGCGTCCTCGGAAAGTTTTTGGATTTTTTGTAAAGCGCAAACCTCCTCGAATTCATGTAGAAAAAGATAAGGATCCTCGTCGTCACTCCCACGAAAATTAGGTAACATGCTAATTTGATGACCTTTGATTTCGAAATTATTAGCATCTACGGGAGGTAAGGTGATTCAAGAAGGTTGGGACGATCGGGTGGGGTAACAACGGTCTTTTAACAAAACTGCCATGGTCACTACGGGGTCAAGAATTTCTACAGACTCGGATTCAGAAGATGACGCAATCTCGATTGATCTCACTAGCCTAGCAGAATTATCCCTAATCCAAGTAGTTCGCATAAACCACGAAAGTAACATGTAGCAAATAAGTGCGATAAAATAAACAAACCAAAATATCTAGACCTAGGGTTTCTTAATAAACTGGACCTTGCTCCTAACTTTAAGGACCACCAAAAACTCGGTAAATTAGAATTTATTCGGACCGATTTGGCCAGGTAGGTGCAAGCGTTGCCAAGAGGCTAAACACCAGCCTAGACACCAAATCCTAATTGGCTAGGTAAGCTTTCGCTTGCCTAGACACCAAAAAATTGGAATAATTAATGATTACGTCGTTTCTTGGATACCTTCCTAATTGAGCGCGAAATTCCTAGGGGCAAATGTCTAATTAATTTTATTAAAGGCTATGGTATGCAAAATGAGGGATTAATTGTTTTTGGGCCAAGGAAAGAGTGATGAAATCCCTTCCCTTATCTTGTGAGTGGTTTTGCCCTTAAGATTTATTTATGAATGAATGCAATAAACAATGATATATATACAAAACTATAAACAATTATGGATGCTTACACTACGTGTTTTAACTAAAAGAAAAAAGAAATTTAACGTACCTTTGGGTCCTCCAGCAATCACCACAATTTATAAGGTACGAAAAATTAAAAACAATAAAATAAAAATCTAGATGATGTGCCCTAAGTGATTAAATGCATGATGCAACAATTATGTATTTTCTAACTATTTTTTTTATTTTGTGATTTTCTAAAAATAAAAAGGCGAAAAGAGTGAAATACTGGTTACCGAAGCACGCTTCCAAAAATTCCAATTTTCCTCCACGGTGATTCCCGAAATTTCAACTTTTCCAAAAAATGAGATAAAAATGAGACAAGTAAAACTAATCCGAAAATTTTAAAAATCAAGGTGCAAAATAATTAGTTCCCCGACAGCGGCACCAAAAACTTGATGTGCTAAAAATAAATAATTTAATTATCGCAAGCGCACGATCATCGTTTTAGTATTTATGATTCGATCCACAGGGACTAAAATTTTCACGAACCTTTATTTTCAATTTAATCGAACTAGACGAATTGGGTTTTGGAAAATTTAAGACTTTACTAATTAATTTCTAAAAGACAATTTAAACTACTTTTAAAAAGAAAACTTAGATTTATTCTAATTTTAAAAGGAAATTAAAGTTATTCTAATTTTAGAGAAAGATTGAATTTATTCTAATTTTTATCTAACAAAAACCAAATTTTAGATTTCGGAAAATTTTGATTTTTACTACTTAATTACTAAAAGGAAATTTTAATCTATTTTAAAACTGAAAATTAAATTATTATTCTAACTCTAAACTAATTTATGAAAAGAATAAAAATTAAATTATTATAAAAATTATTAAAAATGTGAATTAAATTTTATTCTACCAATTTATTTACAGAAAATCTTATCAAACATACAGAACTGAACTAAGTAACACTAAAATCACAAACAATTTAACATGCCTCAATGAACTACACCAAAATTTCACACTCATAACTCGAACTACAAACTCAGAAATCCAGTGATTTTTGAATTTTAAAAATTGATTTTATTTACAGAAAGGTTTAGGATAAATTCGACATAACTAGATTGTAAATTAGCTAACCAAAAACGAACCAAAATACCAATTACTCCATCACAATGCAGCACCCAACGAATCAACACAAAACAGATCGCAAAACTCAGGAAAAACTCAGCAAGAATCTGAATCGCAGAAACACAAAAATTAATGTATAAACCCAGCAATACGAACAAAGAACAGAAACTCGAACAACACTACAAAGAGTAACGATTTCAGAGACTCCAAACAACCAACGAATTCAGAAGCGAACTCAGTCAAAAACTCACAGGCATCTAACTAGAACAAAAACGCAAATGTCGAATGGGGCTCAAACGAACTCAAAACACAGCAACTTGATCACTAGTTTATCACTAAAACTCGAACATAAAGAATACAACTTAACAACTCCAAATCGTTTTTGTTAACACAACAAAACCACTCTGCAGCCTAGGGGGATTCGAAAATCAGAAAAATCGCAACTAAACGACTCAGTGAGCTCGCAGGAAAAACAAAACCAAAACACTGCAACTCAATTTTAATCACACAAACACCCAAGCCTCCCCTGTTTATTCAACAAAAACCCAGTTATTATTCTACTCTATTTTCTCGATTTTTCTGCATTATTTTCTTCGTTGTTCTCAAACACCTATCTCTCTCTTTCTTTCCCACAAACGAAATCTCTCTCCCTTTCTTCTCTCCGTAATCTCTCCTCTCCGTCAAAACACCTCACTCCCCTGCTTCTCCTCTTCGATCCATCTATCTCTCCTTTCGCTCCTCTCTCTCGTTCTCTACCTCTCCCTCTCTCACTCTCTCTTCACCCAAAAAACCTCACCCATGTTTCTCTAATTTCAAACAATTTCTTACCTTTCTCTCTTCCCCTTCCTTCTTCCTTCCCCTCTTCGACTATTTTAATTTCCATTCGCTGCAATCACCACATAAATCCCATGTTCTCCTTCGATTCCATCAAATCCAACACTCCTTCTTTCTTCTCTTTATTTCAAATCGTTAAACCCAGCTAAAGCTCTTTTCCCCTTTCTCCCTTTATTTTCAATCTCTGCAAACTCCCTCCCTGCGTCGTTCTTCGTCGATTTCAACATTAATTCCATATTTCCCCTCCCTTATCCCTTGTCTTTGTTTCAATTAGTAGTTTTAAACTTCGTTTTTGAATTCGTTTTTTTTAAATTCCGTGTATGTATATTCCTGTTTTACTGAGTTTTAGAATCGATTTCGCTGGTTTTTGACAACACTCGTCCTACTAGGGCTGCCTAGGGGTTTAACGGCTTGTTGCATGTGCTCAATGCAATCGTGTCATCTACGAAAGTGATATTAGTTAGGATTTAGTTTTTATTTCGCTTATTTGCCCGAGGACGTGCAAATGCTTAGTGTGGGGATTTTTGATAAAACAAACTACTCACTCATGCTATTAATAGAATTGACAAAAATAATTAAACAAGACATGTAAAACATATATTAACAAATAAGATAAAATTAAGGAGTACCTCAAATTTGCAATAAAATGGAGAATTAGGCCAAAGTGTACATAAAAGAGAAGAAAACCAAGCCCCTAATACAATCTTGCAGTAGTCGAATGAATGAAGCTAGAATGTGATATTGTAGAATGTGTATGCAATGTACTGTCTATGTCCTAATCTAATGTCCTATTCTAAGATAATCTTCTCCTTTTCCACCTGCACTTGCTCTTCATTTTATAGCATTTGATGTGCCTCCATTTTTAACAAATAATACCTCCATCATTGAAGTTTCATCATTAGCTCACTTTGATGACTTTTTTTTCTCTTTTGCCAACCCATTCATCTACTTTCGGCTGAATAATTCTACAAAAGCTAATCACTCAACTCACATGTTTTACATTTTAAATAAACTACAACAAAATTTCAAATCTAAAAGATTTTTTACTAAAAAATCGGAATTGCATTTCCTTCTCAGATTTCGGGCTGCTCCAATCGAATTTTTGCTTATTTAATCTTTCTGAATTGAAGATAATTTTCTAAGTTTCGCGTGGACTGTAAGATCGTCCAAATCCGACTCCTACAACTCCGGATATTAAATAAATACTGTCAAAAGCGGGTGCCGCTCAATAAATCCGAATTTCTTCAATTTTCAGCTCCAATATAGTTCTTTAAGCCCAAATTCTTCCAAACTTAGGAATTCTTGCCTTCTACAATAAAACATCAAAATTTATTAAATAAATATCCAAATCAATGCAAAATGCAATTAAATATGGGAATAAAATTATATAAAATATATCTTATCAAACATCCCCACACTAAGTATAACGCCTTAGAAAATTCGTAATTATAAATATTATTATTTAATATTAAATGTGAAATATATGGTGTGAATTTTTCTTTAGGTTAAATATATGTGACATCATGTTTACATGCATATATGATGATGTATATGTGTAATGTGAGTCCATGTATTTTTATTTGAATTTTTATGATTAAAGTCTATTTAAATCATGCATTATTGATCATCTGAGAATTTTATAAAATCATCGGAGTTATTAAAAATCATGAAATCTTTTGTAATATCATCTTTGTATATTTAATTAGTTCTTAAAATTATTCGGAGTATTAATTTGGGTGTTTTGGTATTTTAAAATGATTTTAAGAGTTTTGTGGTATTTAAAGGGTCAAAACTTGCAAAATTCATATAAAATTCATTTTTGATCCTAAAAATATTTTAAAAATATGGGGATGTTTGTAATTTCATAAATTTTATTTTACAATTTTTTAAATATATTTTCTGCTAGTTTTCCATTTAATTTCGATTTTTAAAAGTGGTTTAAGTTGATTTTTGTTTATTTCAACATGATTAAATTATAAGTTTAATCTTGATATTCTTAATCTAAAATCTGGACTTCTCCAGATTATTCTATTCTTGTCTCTCTTTTCTAATATCTCTACAACTATCTCCCTCTCATCTTTCTCAAACTCTCTCTCTCTCTCTCTCTCTCTCTCTCTCTCTCTCCCTCTCTCTCTCTCTATAAATCTCTCATCAAATAAATATATGTTATATATAAAACACTTATAACCACTTCTTCATGTCTGGGTTAAGAAGAGGAGAGCAAGAAATGAGGTTTTGGAGCTAGAGTTTCAAGAGGAAAGTCATGGAAAATCACTAAACTAGCAAGAGGGTATATTTTCTATCCTTAAAACTTTGTTTTCTTTTAGTTTTGAGAATGTTTTTGTAAATGTTATCAACTGATTTTAAGGGGTTCATGGGATTGGGTGATTGTTCTTGCTTGTGTGTTGTTATGGGTTGTGAAGAGGGAGTAATAAGATGGATTTGAGGGTTAAAATTTTGGTTAGAATTTACGGAGGCTGAAAGACTGTTTAAAACTCTGACTGTGAACAGTAACTCGGGGGACTGGGTGTTCAGTTTTTGTTAATGTTTTTACATGATAACGTTCTACTCGGAGTCTTGTTTACAGGACCATAAACGGTGCATCGATTGGATTAACAAGCTAGGAGATATGCCTGTTTAAGTATAAGGGTGTCAATAAGATACGAATTTGTAGAAACCGAACTTTGGGAAAATATTTCACCAACCTAAACTCTTTAATTCGAATCTACGAATTTATGTAAGATGTATATATGACTAAGAAAGAGTTCTATGGGATTTGGTAATCAATTGAACATTTATGGATTTACTAAAAATACTAGAGTGAGAGGTGCACCGTGAAGTCTTGTTTTCCAGGTTCACTGTCCTGCCCTATTTTTGAGGAACAATTCGAAATACTTAGTATCATGCAAGGGCTGTGGGTTTGCTGAGTCTATAATGTACTTTGAGTCTAATTTACAACCTCGAAGGTTTCGAATGGTTTCGTTTAGCGAGTAAGGCGTTATGGCCATCTGAGTGAAACAAGCGCAGAGAGAACGGATGGTTTAAACATTGAACCTTGGGGAAATGTTTCACCTAGCTAAACACCTTAGTTTGAATTGAAACTAGGAGGGAAGGTGTATCCATGAGTGTAGAAGATTTTAAAAGTGGATTCATGTTAAAATAACACTCCTATGATTTATAATGAATTTTTGAGTAAAGATAGGCAGGGCTGCCAGGGCTCTGTTTGGGCAGATTTTTGTACCAACTTCGAGCGAACATTTGACCTAGCTATACTAATCATTTTAATATGGAAACTGGAGGGTAGCAAGGCCTTATGTTAGAGAGTAAAATGGAAAAGGTTTCGTGTAAAAATGTTGAGTGAATTAATTATGAAAAATGTCGAAACATAAGGAGTTAATAAGGAATTCTTAAGGAATTAAACCGAGGAACCATTTTGGGACAAGATTTCGGACGAGTTAGGGGACTCGTTTGTAAATGGTTTGATTACGAAAGTTGTAGATACGCATAAGTACTATATAATAGAGGGAATAATTTATTTTTAAGATGTTCATAAGTTGGGTAGAATAATACCGGAAACAGACCCAAGGAGTTGAGATGCCGGGCAAAATATGGGTAAAAAATGATTAAACCTAAAATGGACTTACTATATATATAATTATACTAAATATGGATTCTCATATTATTATAGAATATCCGAGGTGAGGAAGGACTTGGATAGTGTACTGCAGAATTCTGGCAAGTGTTACTATACCTCACTCATTGTTCAAGTGATGTGAAACCTTTTGTGTTATTTATTTGTTCTTTCGAAATCCTTTATTGCTAGCCATTATATTCTTCATATTTATTCTGAATAATGTAAACCTGTTCTGTTAATTATACGATGTTTCTTTCAAGTCGTTTTGCTAGTGTATATACCTTTCAATATTTATTCTAGTGATATTCTTCTTCTATTAATTTACAAACACTCATTCTCAAATTATTCTGTCATTGTTTATGTTCCTCACCTATTGTTCAGGTGTTGAATTATTTTAAAATTAATTTCTTTCAATATTCCTCGTCTTTACTAATATTTTTCAAAGAGCATTTTCTTCAAATTATTGTAAACTAATTCGAGGTTTATACTGTTGTTGAGGCATGTGTTGCTCAGTGACGGTTAAAACCGAGAATGAATTGAGATCTTCTTAATTATTCAAACTCATTATTGTCACGCCGGTTCTGGCAGCGAAAGCCTATGAGTGCTTAGCCGACAGGAGTGAGACCTTGAGTAATTTAGAATTTCTTAAATCTTCATTTGAATCTATTCAAATCTATTCTAGTTGTTCAAACTTTACAGCGTAATTTCATAAATTGATAATCTTTGAAATAAGTGGTTAGCCAGTGCAGTAACTTAAATCTTCTGTTAAACTTCGAATTTTCTTTATTCCCTGCTTTCTTGATAATTGTTGTTCGATTTCTAGAATCTAAATAATTGCTCAGTTATTTAATTTATCATGTTCCTTGTTGATACATGATTCTGTTTTGCTGAACTATACCCTGCTTAGTTTAATCTTACTGCCTTGTTGTTTATGATTCCTTATATCAAATGCTTCACTGTCCCTAAATCTTTTATTGTTGCTCATTAAAATGGACTATTAATTAAAGATGTTTTAAAATTCCTTATACTGGGCTGATCTGTTATCAGTGAGTTTAAGGATTGAAAAGTGAAATGTTTAAATTATTTATAAATTTGTTTATAGATTTGAGAAGCGTAAGAGGCTAGGGGTGGTTCCCCTAGTCCAGCACTTTTATTTAGCGTAAGGGGCTAGGGGTGGTTCCCCTAGTCCAGCATTAAAGGCCAATGTGTTGCCTAATTGGGAACCCAATTTCAAAGGAATGGGGACTTTACGTGGCTGATCACCCGTATTGTCCGTAATCTTGAGAATAATAAAAATCAACTTAAATGATTTTTTTTAAAAAGGTTTTATGAAAAGTATGTTTCAAAGATGAAAGAGTTTTAAAGAAAGGAATGTTTTGGATAGTATATATATATATATATATATATATATATATATATATATATATATGTTTCAAGGTAAATAGTTTCTAGTTTCGAAATTGTGGATATCAGAGTTAGTTGTTTTCTACATGATAAAATTTGGAAACTCAGTAAAATAATGAGATTAAGGATGGATAGAAGTTTCTCAGTTATTCCCTTCGCGAGTAACATTGTACGTTGAAAGTGGAGTAAGAATGATTGAGGGATTTCTTTATATTCTTTTTCTCAAAGTTTTATCTGAGGCAGTGATGTTTTGTAGTAAATGGAAAAGTTTTACTTTATGATTGAAATTGAATGATCTCTTGTGATAAAGTATTCATTGATATTGTTCATCAATGAATTATCATAATACAGTTGTTTCACTATATTATTAACTTGCTGAGCGTTCTTTGGCTCACTCTTGCTTTGTTTTACCTAACCCTTTGCAGTTAGGATTTAGGATGATCTACTACATTTATCCCTGCGAATGAGAGCGATGAGGCATTCTATACAGGATAGATTTCGGAGCTAGAGCGGGTAAGCACAGATTGGGATTGCGTTACAAATTAGATGGTATAGTAATTTTGTATTCGGAGCAGAAATAGAAGTTGTAATAATTTGTATAATTTAGATTCTTGTTTCATACCATAACCTGGAATCGATCCTCGGTGAGGAATCGTTGGTGTATATTAAGTTTTATTTAAGATTGTGAATTGGAATTTGGTTTGGGTTGAAATACTGTGGATAGTCCAATTTACGAATACTTCATGCCGAAAATTTCTAAAATTCCCGTGTATCAAAGTCTATTTTAATTATAAAAAGTATATTTTTAGTATTGGGAAGTTGGGGCGTTACAGGTTGGTATCAGAGCGACAGGTTATGGTCACTGAAACAAGTTAGGATGATTAAGTATACTTATTTAGAATGGATGTTAGATGGAACGATTTAGGACAACGTTCAATTTAGGATATTAGGACGACGATTGCGACATTATTTGGTATTTTGACATATCGCGCGAGCAGAAATTCGATTCATCTGGAGACTCAATTTAGGACAAGGCATATAATTCTAAACAGCATACGCTAAATAGACGACCGGAGCTATCGGCTTGGAAGACGATACGTGCAGACCTTCGTGTACCTTCTAGAGTTTCTTTTCCGATTTTAGTTACCCCGCGAGCGATAGAGAAAGTGCGAAAGGGTTGTAAACAAGATGTGAAATGCGATTCCTAGCATCGGTTGGAGGAATGGCGTGGTTATTCATTACTAGCCATTGATTTCATTTAATTTATTGATTAAGGAGATTTAACCTTTCTTTCTATTTCTTCTTATTTTGACATTACCCCATCACCTTTGATAATCCACTATACTTCAATTGATGACGAAATTTTTTCAGATCTATTTAAACACATTCCTATTTTTCAGAGATACCTCTATTTTTCCAGGGTATCACTTGATTCAATATATATATATATATATATATATATATATATATATATATATATATATATAAACTTATGAAACTTTTGAGTCCTTTTTTTTTTCTCCCTGAATACTTAACTTTCTTTATTCAAACTGGGATGAACGACTGTATGTATATAGGGGATTCAGGGACATCTTATCTATGTGATAGAAGTCTGGTGGGACGCCACTAATTGTGTTTGTCATGAAAGTACAAAAGGCTGGCCCCCTTCTTGTGCTATGGTGGTTGACCTAAGTGACAAATGCAACCTGAAATTAGTTCAATGATCATATTGATCTCTCAGTTAAATTCTTTTATAAAATTCTTATCAAACAAAACTCAACTTATATTCATAGCTGCTAACACCTGTCCATTGTATTGATTTCTTTTGTTCTAAACCTTTATGATTCCTAAAGCTATCAATGATTGAATGCGGTAAAGATGGAGAAGGTGACATTTTGAGTTGTCCAAGCTACATTTACGTAGATTAAGAATTGGATGATCAGGTTTGAGAATTGATGTTCAAGCAGGGATTGAATGTCAAGTTAGATTATTCATTGGATGGACAATACACATACACGATTCGATAAAACGGAGGACTGAGTATGGATAAGTAGCAGATAACAAGGACACGAGATTATTAATTCTGTTTAAATTGGAAGTAGAGTGATGATGAATTTAGTTGGTATGTGAGAGTTATGTTGAGGAAAGATTGTTGAGGAACACTTGTTTATGGCATATTTCACTTGGATATGGAGACGGGAATATTAAATGTTTTGGGACCAATTGTTAGATATAGAATTTTTAGAATTGAAGTGGGAAAATTTGAGGGAAGCGAAGTCAAGCTAGACAGTTCGTTTTACGAACTTCAACAAGAATTGGAACTCTGGATAAAGGAGAAAGGGGATTGTGTTAGAGATAGCACTTAGGTGAACATAGTTCGAAGGATTATGAATATTAAGAGTAAAAGAGATTTGATCAAGATGGAATAAGATGGTAAGAAAAGGAAGACATAGAGCTAGGAGATTTTTAGAAATTATGTTAGCTGAGGATATGAGATTTAGCTGAAAAGGAATGTAAGAACTAGGAGATTTTGAAAACCAGGATAAGGAGGCAAGATAACTATATACAGGATATGAATTAATAAGACCAGCAGGACCACCATTATTGGAAGGTAATATTTTGAGAAGAAGTATGCTACAATTGTACGAGGATAAACATGGAAAGCTGTATGTGTAAGCGAAAGGAATAATGTTGTGAGAAGTGATAGAATTAGAAACTAGAAGTTCAGTATGATTATAAATGATGATATTAAAAATACAAATGTGATGGTAGTCAAAAGAATTAGGTATGATCTAGGATTAGTTTGTTTTGTTAACTATAAAATACAGGTCAAGGGTAAGGGCAAGGAGGCGAAATTATGATCAAGAGATATGTAAGTTGTATTGTGAAGTCGAAAGCTGACAAAGGAGTCTTAACGATCATGCAGACTAAGAGGTTATTCTGACAAGATTTATGATTATCTTATACAAGTGAGAGATATGAATAAAGAGACGATTAGGTTGGAGCAAATCCCTGTGTTTAAACTTTTGGATGTATATATGGATGAATTACTAAGATTTTCACCAGACGGAGATATAAATTTGGTTATTCATTTATTATCAAGTATGTAATGTGTTTCAAGGATTCAAGATCGGAAGACATCTCAAGAAATTTAAGAATATAAGAAGAACATGCGTAGGATTTCTAAGTACGAGCTTTGGACTTCAAAGAACTATAATTTTTAGGGTATGACGAAAGGATCGAAATGAATGTCGTGACGACAAAGTAGTAATGAATCGGGAAAGGCCTAAGACGCTAGCAGAGATCGAAAACTTTGAAGGACCAGCTAGGAATTATCGAAGGTTGTCAAAGATATTACCAAAATAGCTACAATAGTAGACAAGCCTACCAATCATGAAATGAAGGGATAAAAGTGGACAAAGCTTTCAGGAGTCAAGGAAGAGATTGAAAACTGTCCCAGTGTTAGTGCAACCGAACGAACAAGGAAAGATTGAAAATACCCCCCGAATAGTTGAAATTGCTAATAAGATATATATGTTTTAAAGTAAATGGTGCCTCAGTAAAACAATGGGATTAAGGATAGATAGAAGTTTCCTAATTATTCCCTCCTCGAGTAACATTGTACGTTGAAAGGGGAGTAAGAATGATTAGGGAATTTCTTGATATTCTTTTTCTCAAAATTTTATCTGAGACAACCTGAGTTATGGGAAAGAGTAGGATCGTGGAAGTTTTATCAATTGTTTCAGTCGTGTGGATTGTGTTTTAAAGATTTAATTATTTATATGTTTACTACAAGTCGAGGTAGGTTTCGTTTTAATGTTATATATATATGCGAAATTTTTATGGATGATTGGGTTAGTACTTGAGGCGTTGTGTATAGGGCATAGTCCGTTATACGAATAGGTCATGTTCGATTTGTGGTAGGAAGGATTGTTACGTACGAGTGATAAGTATCTAGAATTAACGGGACATGTAAACCAAGGGTTTAAGTTTATGTTGGTTGACAGGACGAGCCAGCCTATCGAGATATATATTGATATAAAGGAATTTAAGAATGAAAGAAAGGACATGGAAATTGAAAGAGAAATGTTTGAGAATACCGTCATATGTTTTCTTACGGTTGATTCTGAGGACAGAATCCTATTAAGGGGGGAAGGATATAACGCCTTAGAAAATTTGTAATTATAAATATTATTATTTAATATTAAATGTGAAATATATGGTGTGAATTTTTCTTTAGGTTAAATACATATGACATCATGTTTACATGCATATATGATGATGTATATGTGTAATGTGAGTCCATGTATTTTTATTTGAATTTTTATGATTAAAGTCTATTTAAATCATGCATTATAGATCTTCTGAGAATTTTATAAAATCATAGGAGTTATTAAAAATCATGAACTCTTTTGTAATCTCATCTTTATATATTTAATTAGTTCTTAAAATTATTCGGAGTATTAATTTTGGTGTTTTGGTATTTTAAAACGATTTTAAGAGTTTTGTGGTATTTAAAGGGTCAAAACTTGCAAAATTCATATAAAATTCATTTTTGATCATAAAAATATTTTTAAAATATGGGGATGTTTGTAATTTCATAAATTTTATTTTAGAATTTTTTAAATATATTTTCTGCTAGTTTTCCATTTAATTTCGATTTTTAAAAGTGGTTTAAGTTGATTTTTGTTTATTTCAACATGATTAAATTATAAGTTTACTCTTGATATTCTTAATCTAAAATCTGGACTTCTCCAGATTATTCTATTCTTGTCTCTCTTTTCTAATATCTCTACAACTATCTCCCTCTCATCTCTCTCAAACTCTCTCTCCCTCATCAATTCTCTCTCTCTCTCTCTCTCTCTCTCTCTCTCTCTCTCTCTCTCTCTCTCTCTCTCTCTCTCTCTCTCTCTCTCTCTCTCTCTCTCTATCTCTCTATAAATCTCTCATCAAATAAATATGTGTTATATATAAAACACTTATAACCACTTCTTCATGTCTAGGCTAAGAAGAGGAGAGCAAGAAATGAGGTTTTGGAGCTAGAGTTTCAAGAGGAAAGTCATGGAAAATCACTAAACTAGCAAGAGGGTATATTTTCTATCCTTAAAACTTTGTTTTCTTTTAGTTTTGAGAATGTTTTTGTAAATGTTATCAAATGATTTTAAGGGGTTCATGGGATTGGGTGATTTTTCTTGCTTGTGTGTTGTTATGGGTTGTGAAGAGGGAGTAATAAGATGGATTTGAGGGTTACAATTTTGGTTAGAATTTACGGAGGCTGAAAGACTGTTTAAAACTCTGACTGTGAACAGTAACTCGGGGGACTGGGTGTTCAGTTTTTGTTAATGTTTTTACATGATAACGTTCTACTCAGAGTCTAGTTTACGGGACCGTAAACGGTGCATCGATTGGATTAACAAGCTAGGAGATATGCCCGTTTAAGTATAAGGGTGTCAATAAGATACGAATTTGTAGAAACCGAACTTTGGGAAAATATTTCACCAACCTAAACTCTTTAATTCGAATCTAAGAATTTATGTAAGATGTATATATGACTAAGAAAGTTCTGTGGGATTTGGTAATCAATTGAACATTTATGGATTTACTAAAAATACTAGAGTAAGAGGTGCACAGTGAAGTCTTGTTTTCCAGGTTCACTGTCCTGCCCTATTTTTGAGGAACAATTCAAACTACTTAGGATCATGCAAGGGCAGTGGGTTTGCTGAGTCTATAATTTACTTTGAGTCTAATTTACAACCTCGAAGGTTTCGAATGGTTTCGTTTAGCGAGTAAGGCGTTATGGCCATCTGAGTGAAGCAAGCGCAGAGAGAACGGATGGTTTAAACATTGAACCTTGGGGAAATGTTTCACCTAGCTAAACACCTTAGTTTGAATTGAAACTAGGAGGGAAGGTGTATCCATGAGTGTAGAAGATTTTAAAAGTGGATTCATGTTAAAATAACACTCCTATGATTTATAATGAATTTTTGAGTAAAGATAGGCAGGGCTGCCAGGGCTCTGTTTGGGCAGATTTTTGTACCAACTTCGAGCGAACATTTGACCTAGCTATACTAATCATTTTAATCTAGAAATTGGAGGGTAGCAAGGCCTTATGTTAGAGAGTAAAATGGAAAAGGTTTCGTGTAAAAATGTTGAGTGAATTAATTATGAAAAATGTCGAAACATAAGGAGTTAATAAAGAATTCTTAAGGAATTAAACCGAGGAACCATTTTGGGACAAGATTTCGGATGATTTAGGGGACTCGTTTGTAAATGGTTTGATTACGAAAGTTGTAGATACGCATAAGTACTATATAATAGAGGGAAGAATGTATTTTTAAGATGTTCATAAGTTGGGTAGAATAATACCGGAAACAGACCCAAGGAGTTGAGATGCCAGGCAAAATAAGGGTAAAAAATGATTAAACCTAAAATGGACTTACTATATATATAATTATACTAAATGTGGATTCTCATATTATTATAGAATATCCGAGGCGAGGAAGGACTTGGATAGTGTACTGCAGAATTCTGGCAAGTGTTACTATACCTCACTCATTGTTCAAGTGATGTGAAACCTTTTGTGTTATTTATTTGTTCTTTCGAAATCCTTTATTGCTAGCCATTATATTCTTCATATTTATTCGGAATAATGTAAACCTGTTCTGTTAATTATACGATGTTTCTTTCAAGTCATTTTGCTTGTGTATATACCTTTCATATATATTCTAGTGATATTCTTCTTCTATTAATTTACAAACACTCATTCTCAAATTATTATGTCATTGTTTATGTTCCTCACCTATTGTTCAGATGTTGAATTATTTTAAAATTAATTTGTTTCAATATTTCTCGTCTTTACTAATATTTTTCAAAGTGCATTTTCTTCAAATTATTGTAAACTAATTCGAGGTTTATACTGTTGTTGAGGCATGTGTTGCTCAGTGACGGTTAAAACCGAGAATGAATTGAGATCTTCTTAATTATTCAAACTCATTATTGTCACGCCGGTTCTGGCAGCGAAAGCCTATGAGTGCTTAGCCGACAGGAGTGAGACCTTGAGTAATTTAGAATTTCTTAAATCTTCATTTGAATCTATTCAAATCTATTCTAGTTGTTCAAACTTTACAGCGTAATTTCATAAATTGATAATCTTTGAAATAAGTGGTTAGCCAGTGCAGTAACTTAAATCTTCTGTTAAACTTCGAATTTTCTTTATTCCCTGCTTTCTTGATAATTGTTGTTCGATTTCTAGAATCTAAATAATTGCTCAGTTATTTAATTTATCATGTTCCTTGTTGATACATGATTCTGTTTTGCTGAACTATACCCTGCTTAGTTTAATCTTACTGCCTTCTTGTTTATGATTCCTTATATCAAATGCTTCACTGTCCCTAAATCTTTTATTGTTGCTCATTAAAATGGACTATTAATTAAAGATGTTTTAAAATTCCTTATACTGGGCTGATCTGTTATCAGTGAGTTTAAGGATTGAAAAGTGAAATGTTTAAATTATTTATAAATTTGTTTATAGATTTGAGAAGCGTAAGAGGCTAGGGGTGGTTCCCCTAGTCCAGCACTTTTATTTAGCGTAAGAGGCTAGGGGTGGTTCCCCTAGTCCAGCATTAAAGGCCAATGTGTTGCCTAATTGGGAACCCAATTTCAAAGGAATGGGGACTTTACGTGGCTGATCACCCGTATTGTCCGTAATCTTGAGAATAATAAAAATCAACTTAAATGATTTTTTTTAAAAAGGTTTTTATGAAAAGTATGTTTCAAAGATGAAAGAGTTTTAAAGAAAGGAATGTTTTGGATAGTGTATATATATATGTTTCAAGGTAAATAGTTTCTAGTTTCGAAATTGTGGATATCAGAGTTAGTTGTTTTCTACATGATAAAATTTGGAAACTCAGTAAAACAATGAGATTAAGGATGGATAGAAGTTTCTCAGTTATTCCCTTCGCGAGTAACATTGTACGTTGAAAGTGGAGTAAGAATGATTGGGGGATTTCTTTATATTCTTTTTCTCAAAGTTTTATCTGAGGCAGTGATATTTTGTAGTTAATGGAAAAGTTTTACTTTATGATTGAAATTGAATGATCTCTTGAGATAAAGTATTCATTGATATTGTTCATCAATGAATTATCATAATACAGTTGTTTCACTATATTATTAACTTGCTGAGCGTTCTTTGGCTCACTCTTGCTTTGTTTTACCTAACCCTTTGCAATTAGGATTAAGGATGATCTACTACATTTATCCCTGCGAATGAGAGCGATGAGGCATTCTATACAGGATAGATTTCGGAGCTAGAGCGGGTAAGCATAGATTGGGATTGCGATACAAATTAGATGGTATAGTAATTTTGTATTCGGAGCAGAAATAGAAGTTGTAATAATTTGTATAATTTAGATTCTTGTTTCATACCATAACCTGGAATCGATCCTCGATGAGGAATCGTTGGTGTATATTAAGTTTTATTTAAGATTGTGAATTGGAATTTGGTTTGGGTTGAAATACTGTGGATAGTCCAATTTACGAATACTTCATGCCGAAAATTTCTAAAATTCCCCTGTATCAAAGTCTATTTTAATTATAAAAAGTATATTTTCAGTATTGGGAAGTTGGGGCGTTACACTAAGCATTTGCACGTCCTCGGGCAAATAAGCGAAATAAAAACTAAATCCTAACTAATATCACTTTCGCAGATGACACGATTGCATTGAGCACATGCAACAAGCCGTTAAACCCCTAGGTAGCCCCAGTAGGACGAGTGTTGTCTCGTGAGGGTTTATATTGAATTTACCCACAAAATCCAATTTTATTTCTGCCAAGTCTCAAGTATGCAACATATCATAGTACTCCAAACAAGTAAACCTCAATCGCACAATATTGAAAGTCTGTTCACTTACACATCATATGTACAAGACTATCCAAGTAAGCACACAGTCTAGATAGACAAAAAATAAATCATGAAATAGATATCAATGTCGCATTCAGTGAGTAACAAGCTATGGCTAGAAAATCTCACATAACTCTCAAATCACACAAGTGATTAGGTGAAGTGTATTCGCTCAAGTTCAATCAATTAAGTCATGTGCTACCATATGCTTGGTTGTCCACCAAATCTCCACTACTTTGAATACATGCATGCACAAATCAAAAGGTCTTTGTTAAAGGTTGTAACTTGGCTAAGGTGAAGGGTAGGGAATCAAGAAAAAGGCTGACAAGTGGCTGACTCAATAAACTAATAGAGCACAATGTTCATTTTTAATTAAAGCACTTGTTAGCAATATTTTTGTAGTTCGTTCTCAGGGAAGGACTAATATGTAGAATCAAGTTCAAATATTTTATCTCTCACAATTTAGAAGTGTAGAAGAATGTTTGGTTTGTTTATAAACTAATTAAACTAATTATCAATTGAGAATAAAATATATGAGGAAAATAATCCAAGAACTGAGGTTCTTCACTTGGTTTCAATGCACATTCAATATCTATGTGACTTCTACGTTCTTACTCTGCTGAAAACAATTCTTCTAAGGTTATAATGTTCCCTTCCAAGATACACTATAATGTCTACAACTACACCTTAATTGTCACTTCCGTGATACAATCAAAGTACAATCATAAACTATTACGCACCAAGAATTATAAGTCTCAGAACTCTCCTATTAATCTTCCAATCAAATATTCGAGTTATGTCTGTTAAATCGTGTACTAAAATTGCAACTCCTCTTCCAAGTTATCACAATTCCTAAAATCCAATCAAAGGTTCATGACTCCCCTAATTGTAGTAAGCCCTCAATAACAGATCAGCAAAGCAAGAAAATCACAGATAATTAAACATACATGAATACCAAGGAATACTACCCAATCCTCAGATTAGAGATTTAGTTACACATAATTAAGGAAGAAAACAAAACACATGAATTAATAGAAGAACTCATAATTATAAGAATATAGAAAAAAAACCTTTAATATTTGATCTTCAAGGAAAATAAGAGTTCTCCAGAAAAATCCCTAAAAGCTGCGTGTTACAATGATATGATATGTATATCTTTGTGATGATATGATTTTACAATGATATCATGTGTTTTTATAGGCCCTAAAAGTTTTATCCAACAAGGAAATACCTAATTTACATAACAAATTCGAAACAGGAAAGAATTGTATAGTTTTTAGGAGAAAATTCGGAATGGACAGAATGCCCCCGAGGCCGCATCCTGAGATCTGAGGCCGCGGCCTCAAGATAAATCTGCCCGCGCCGAGGCCGCATCCTTGAATTTGTGGCCGCTGCCTCAAGCCAAATCTGCCCGCGGTTTTTCAGCATGCTATTTCCTTCGTTTTTCCTTCGTTTTGCCTCCGTTTCCTTTCGTTCTTTTTCTCAAAGCTTCCATACTTCAATTCCTTGCCTTGGAACCTTCATGGTGGCTCACAACAAGACTCCATTGTTCGTTCTTAAGCTCGAATTCATCTCCAGAATTGACGACAATTGCAACCTTATTCAACATTCTTGCAACCCTTGCGCTATAGTGCCTTAACTCTCCTGGATTTCCTGATTTTCACTCCACAAATTCATCTTCTCTTCTCGTAATTCCAAAAGTAATTTCTTTTTGAGCTAAAAATCTCCATAAATTCATTAAAAATCATTTAACTCTTTCCAACTTGGCAATTATTAATTTCCTGCGACAAACTCATCAAAAACTAATTAAAT
The DNA here is from genome assembly GCA_036435485.1 of Saposhnikovia divaricata. NCBI lineage: Eukaryota > Viridiplantae > Streptophyta > Magnoliopsida > Apiales > Apiaceae > Saposhnikovia > Saposhnikovia divaricata. The sequence goes on along the minus strand of CM071595.1, from coordinate 47,555,234 downwards.
ACTCACGATTATTTGCAAAAGCACCGTAAATGCGGGAATAAAATCCTATAAAGTATATATAAAATACACTCTATCAAATATCCCCACACTTAGCACTTTGCGCGTCCTCGTGCAAACTAACACAATAATTACATTACTAACTAATACCACTTCCGTAGGTGATCACGGTTGCATTTGACATATGCAACAAGTCCTTTAACCCCTAGGTAGCCCTAGTGGACGAGTAAGGTCTCGTGAGGGCTTATAGCGAATATACCCACAAAATCCATCTAGCTCATGCAAAAGATCACATATCAACACAACACCACACACACAAAGTCCTCTCATGCCATATCAACTTAAGAATCAAAATGAATACGCAATGCCTTGATGTCTAAAGTGCAAGTATCCACATAGCTTACTCAAATCACATGAATAAAATCATAGAATTCCATGTCAAGTGTGAAAACCGTTGGTAAACATGCTAAGCACACAAGAGCACATCATCATGACACAACCTGAGATCTCCTATGCAAAAGCAACAACTCACCGTTCACTCACAAAAGATATTCACTCCAAACAAAGGTGGTAAGTGTATCACTCAACTCCATCAATATCATAAGCATGCTTTACAAGTTGTATCAATCTAACCCTCAACACAACATACACCATCAATGACAATCAAAAGGTCTTTTATTAGGGCTGTAATGTGGGCTAGGGACAAGGTATGTCAAGTAAAGCCAAAGAAGGTTAAGTTAAAAGCTAGTACTCAACAATAAAATTAACAACTCCCATACTTTCATCCCCACACTTGAACTTTTATTTATATACAACTTGACTAGCCGAATCAAAGTAGGATCACAAAAGATAAGAATGCTCTCATATTTATTATATTTTTTTTTCTTTTTCTGAATTTTTTTTTTTTTTGTTTTTTTCAGAGAGAGCTAATAGAAAGCAATAACAATGATCCATTGATATTTTACAAATTTCGACTAACAAGCACACAACCCAACTCAATATTCCCCCTAAGGTATGATCATCAATATCCCCCTTCATGCACACCTTATTACTCCCTTAAGAACAATACTAGCCTTTGACAATTGGGTTCAAAATTAATATAAAGCCAATACAATAAAAAGGATAATGGCAAGTAACGTGGTATGTCACCGAAAGAATAGGATTAGGCTCAAAAGGGTGAACTAATGGATCATGTATAAATGGTTTGGTAATATGGGAAATATGAGGTTAACCTATTGCCTTTATCATGTTGTCATCAATTAATGTCATGCGTCTCAAGAAAGACCTCAAACACGTGCTAGCACTGCAAATAACAAGTGGACACTCAAGCAAACGAAAAAAATCTTGCAAAAGATATGCATATTGGCTCAAAACTCGCTTGGTGTGTAAAAGCACAGTCAATCCCAAATAGATGTCTCTCTAACGTACCTACTTGTACTCAAAGCATATAGACCAAATTATCTTGCACATATTCATGTCATTCTAGTCCCTTACCACTTTCAATATGTCTATCAGCTTCAACTTGCTAGTGTAAGTGTGTGCACAAGAACATCACATATCACTTCTCAATCAAAAGAATCCATAAACACAAGATTTCTAACAGCATGCATGGGTGCATTACAACACGTAAACTTCACAAGGCTAGAATTATTTTTGGTCTTTTCAATTTTTTTTTAATTTGTTTGGATTTTTCATTTTTTAAATCATATACATATAACTACAACACATGAGACCACATCCCCACACTTAAATGGGTCAATGTCCTCAATGACACACTACTATAGAAAAGCATGAAAGAAATACTCACAATACATGGGTTGCCTCCCACGAAGCGCTCGTTTAACGTCATTAGCTTGACGCCGATTCTCAACCGATGATAGGGGCTTGGAGGTGAAGAATGCTCATCCCTCGCTCCACTATTTCTCCTAGCAGGTATGGCTTAAGTCTCTGCCCGTTCACCTTGAATACATCTGACCCTTCTCTAGTAATCTCACAAACCCCATTAGGATAGACCTTCACAATCTCAAAAGGTCCGGACCATCGCGATCTGAGCTTTCCGGGGGATAAACGGAGTCTTGAATTAAACAATAGAACATGTTGCCCAACCTCAAATTCCTTCTTCTGAATGTGCTTATCATGCCACAATTTGGTCTTCTCCTTGTAAATACTAGCATTTTCATAAGACTGGAGCCTAATCTCCTCAAGCTCTCCAAGTTGAAGCAAACGCTTCTCTCCCGCGGATTTTAGATCAAAATTCAAATTTCTTGTCGCCCAAAACGCCTTATGCTGAATTTCCACCGGCAAATGACATGGCTTCCCAAAAACCAACCTATATGGAGACATCCCAATAGGTGTTTTAAATGTCGTCTTATATGCCCAAAGTGCATCATCAAGCTTTGTTGACCAATCCTTTCTTGACGCTGCCACTGTCTTCTCCAAAATTGACTTCAGCTCACGATTCGAAATCTCAACTTGTCCACTTGTTTGCGGATGATAAGGAGTTGCCACCTTTTGTGTCACACCATACTTTTTCAAGAGATCATCCACCTGTTTATTGCAAAAGTGTGCACCTCCATCATTGATAATAGCCCTTGGCACTCCAAATCTAGTGAACACATGCTTCTTTAGGAACTTCTTCACCACTCTAGCATCGTTAGTAAGAGACGCAATAGCTTCAACCCATTTCGAGACATAATCAACTCCCACCAAAATATACTGGTTCCCATAATAAGATGGAAATGGACCCATGAAATCCATCCCCCACACATCGAAAATCTCCACCTCAAGAATAGATTGTAAAGGCATCTCGTTCCTCCTCGAAATATTTCCAACTCGTTGACATCTATCACATTTCGCCACAAAGTCTCTAGCATCTTGATGCATGGTTGGTCAATAGAATCCTGACTGCAAAACTTTCGCCACTGTCTTCATACTACTGTTATGACCTCCACACTCTAGAGAATGACAATGCCTGAAAATATGAGGAACTTCATCATGAGGTACGCATCTACGAAACTTTCCATCAGCACATTCCCTATAAAGTAGCGGTTCCTCCCAATAGTAGTGCTTTACATCATAAAAGAATTTCTTCTTTTGGTTATAAGAGAGATTATCCGGCACAACTCCTCCCACAATGTAGTTCACAAAATCTGCATACCATGGTGTAGACATGGACACACCTAGAAGCTGCTCTTCCGGAAATTTATCATTGATAGGTTTTTCATCTCCTACCTCTCCATCTCCTTGGTCCAACCTAGATAAATGATCAGCTACCAAGTTCTCGGACCCCTTCTTATCTCGAATCTCAAGATCAAATTCCTGGAGTAAGAGAATCCAACGAACTAGACGAGGCTTAGCATCCTTCTTTGTCATCAAGAAACGAATCGCAGCATGATCCGAATAGACAATCACCTTAGACCCAACAAGATAGGATCTAAATTTATCCAGTGCAAATACCACTGCAAGTAGCTCTTTCTCCGTAGTGGAATAATTGATTTGTGCATCATCAAGAGTCTTGCTTGCGTAAGCTATCACGTGCATCCGCTTATCCTTCTTCTGCCCAAGAACAACACCCACGGCATAGTCACTAGCATCACACATGAGCTCAAATGGCAAGCTCCAATTGGTAGATGTAACTATGGGTACAGAAGTAAGTTCCTTCTTCAACCTGTCAAAAGCATCAAGACAACTTTCATCAAAGTCAAAAACACGATCCTTTTCGAGAAGATTGCAGAGTGGCCGAGCTAACTTGGAGAAATCCTTGATGAACCGTCGATAAAAACCAGCATGCCCAAGAAAGCTTCGAATACCTTTCACAGATGAAGGTGGTGGAAATTTTTCAATAACTTCAATTTTTGCTCTATCGACCTCAATGCCTTTACTAGAGATTTTATGCCCAAGCACAATGCCCTCCTTCACCATGAAGTGACATTTTTCCCAATTAAGAACAAGATTCGTTTCAGTACATCTCTGCAACACCTTTGATAAACTGGCTAGACATGATTCAAAGGAAGAACCATAAACCGTGAAGTCATCCATAAAGACCTCCATGTCTCGCCCTATAAAATCTGAGAAAATGTGGTTCATGAGCCATTGAAACGTCGAAGGACCATTACACAAACCAAAAGGAAGCCTCCGATAAGTAAAAGTGCCATAAGGATAAGTAAAGGTGGTCTTCTCTTGATCTTCGGGTGCAATAGGAATCTGAAAGTAACCCGAGAATCCATCCAGAAAGTTGTAATACTCATTACCCGCCAACCTTTCGAGCATTTGATCAATGAATGGGAGGGGAAAGTGATCTTTGCGAGTAGCGTTATTCAACTTCCTATAATCAATGCAAACTCTCCAACCTGTTACTATTCTCGTGGGAATTAATTCATTCTTCTCATTGTATACAACAGTCATCCCACCTTTCTTAGGCACAACATGAATAGGGCTAACCCATTGACTATGTGGAACCGAATATATGATACCAGCATCAAGCAACTTAGTGATTTCTTTCTTCACCACCTCTTGCAAATTCGGATTCAATCTTCCTTGTCCCTCAATCACAGGCTTATGATTATCTTCTAAGGCAATTCTATGCATGCAAAGAGCAGGGCTAATTCCCTTGATATCTTGAATTGTCCAACCAATAGCTGATTTAGATTGCCGAAGAACATGTAATAATTTTTCTAGCTCATCATCACTAAGCAAAGCAGAAACTACCACAGGATATGTATCATTAGGACCCAGAAAAGCATACCTCAAATTAGCAGGTAGAGGTTTAAGTTCAACCTGTGGTGCCTCTGAAAGTGTAAAAGCCATCTCAACTTCTGTGTCTCGAACAACAAGTGCTTCTTCTTCTACTACATCATCTAACACCCGTTCTGCTCCCACGAAGTGTTCATTTTCGAGCTGCACAATATCATCCACTATGTCAACAGTAAAACAAGTTGCTCCAAAAGGAGGCATCTTCATTGCTTTATTCAGATCAAATTCAACTTTGTCCTCGCCAACATTCAATGTCAATTTTACAGCTTTAACATCGATTGTAGTGCCAGCAGTAGCCAAGAATGGTCGTCCCAAGATAATGGGTATCTCGACATCTTCATCCATCTCTAACACCACAAAATCACAAGGTATGACAAATTTATCCACTTTAACAACCACATCTTCAATAACCCCCAATGGATACTTAACAGAACGATCCGCCAACTGAAGTGAAATCCGTGTCTTTTTAAGGTCTCCAAGACCAAGCCTTTTGCAGATTGAATATGGCATCAAACTCACACTTGCCCCTAAGTCACACAAGGCTTTCATGTTTTCCATCTTCCCAATAGTGCAAGGCAAAGAAAAGCTTCCCGGATCTTTCAATTTCTGAGGAATAGCCTTCTGGATGACTGCACTGCATTCTGCATTAAGAGTAATAGTTTCTGCATCTTCAAGTTTCCTCTTCTTTGTCAACATCTCCTTAAGAAATTTAGCATAAAGTGGCATTTGATTCAAAGCTTCAGCCAACGGAATATTAACATGCAACTGCCGGAACATAGTCAAGAACTTCTCATACTGCTTCTCTAACTGCCTGTTGTGAAGTCTCTGTGGAAATGGAATAGGAGGAACATAAGGTGGTGGAGGAACATACGGCTTTTCTGATTCTTCTTCCTTCTTCTTCTCATCTTCTTTTTCTGACGTGTCTGCAGCAATCTCTACTGGCTTATCCTCTTTCTCAGCATCACTCTCTTTAGGCTTAAGAACCTCAACCTCGGGCAACTCTTTTCCGCTCCTCAAAGTAATTGCTTTGCATTGCTCTTTACCAGTCTGGTCGGGTTGATTAGGAAGAGACCCTTGCTCACGAACACCCATCTCTGAGGCAATCTGTCCAATCTGTGTTTCTAGCATCTTTTGAGATGATGCCATCTGATCTATTCTTGATTCCATATTAGCCAATGCCCCAGAAGTCCCTTGCATAATCTTATTTAGTGCAACCTCCCACTCAGCTGGTTCTTTCTTTGGTTGAGGTTGATACTGCTGCTGTGCTTGATATGGCGGTCGTGACTGAAAACCCGGAGGTTGATTCTACCTTGGAAATGCATAGGAAGGATTAGCTGCATGATTATTGCTGTAAGAAAGATTGTTGTTTGGCCTTTGATTCGGATTGTAGTAAGAATTATTCTGCACAGGCCAAGGCTGTCTTCCTTGAATAAAAGATGCTTCTTCTGGAAATTGTTGCACATAAGAGTTCTGACTAGTACCATAATCATGATACCCTTCCATAGGTGAAGAAATAGCATTCACATTTACCTTTTGTCCTCGCACCTCCTGAGTTAGAGTATCCAACTTTTGAGCCAGCATGTTGATCATCTCAGATTCTTGTGCTGCTTTTGCTGAGCTCGTCCCACTAGGTGCCCATGAATAATTATTAGATGCCAATTCCTCAAGGAGTGCTTTAGCCTGTGTAGTTGGTTCCTTCTTAAAATTTCCACCAGCAGCCACATCCAAACTCAAATGAATATCTGCATTCATGGCCCCATAAAAAGTACTAATGATCTGCCAATCTTCTAAGCCATGATGTGGACACTTCCTCAATAGTGCCTTAAATCTCTCCCATGCCTGATATAGACCTTCACCCGGTTGTGCTTTAAAACTCATAATCATAGTCCTCAACTGTTGCGTCTTGTCAGAAGGATAGTATTTGGACAAGAATGCAGTAGAAAGACTCTCCCATGTAGCAACCGTAGTGTTTGGAAGTTGCTGAAACCATTCCAAAGATCTTCCCTTAATAGAGTAGGGAAACATATGGAGACGAATCTGATCACTCGTAACACCAGTGATTCTGAATGAGCCACACATCTGCACAAAACGCTCTAGATGTCTGTGTGGGTCTTCTAATTCAACGTCTCCTTTAAAAGCTTGATTGCTGATCATCTGAATTAAGCTCGGATTAATATGGAACTGAGCTACACCAATCTCTGGAGTTTTGTACATGCAATTGGCTGGATTCGGTGTCTCATGGTCCCAAATAGAAGACAGATCAACATTAACAGCTTGATTCTCCGCATCTCCCATCTTAGCTTTCTCTTTTCTGATCTTTCTCAAAGTACGTTCGATTTCAGGGTCAAATTCCAATTTTCTAGCGCACGAAGAACGTCGCATACACCTGAAAATCACCAACAAAACAACTTGTGGAACCAATTAAAATCTAAACAATAAGAAACAATTAACCTAAACTCAACTATACTGCCTTCCCCGGCAGCGGCGCCAATTTGTTGCAGTATTTTTGTAGTTCGTTCTCAGGGAAGGACTAATATGTAGAATCAAGTTCAAGTATTTTATCTCTCACAATTTAGAAGTGTAGAAGAATGTTTGGTTTGTTTATAAACTAATTAAACTAATTATCAATTGAGAATAAAATATATGAGGAAAATAATCCAAGAACTGGGGTTCTTCACTTGGTTTCAATGCACATTCAATATCTATGTGACTTCTACGTTCTTACTCTGCTGAAAACAATTCTTCTAAGGTTATAATATTCCCTTCCAAGATACACTATAATGTCTACAACTACACCTTAATTGTCACTTCCGTGATACAATCAAAGTACAATCATAAACTATTACGCACCAAGAATTATAAGTCTCACAACTCTCCTATTAATCTTCCAATCAAATATTCGAGTTATGTCTGTTAAATCGTGTACTAAAATTGCAACTCCTCTTCCAAGTTATCACAATTCCTAAAATCCAATCAAAGGTTCATGACTCCCCTAATTGTAGTAAGCCCTCAATAACAGATCAGCAAAGCAAGAAAATCACAGATAATTAAACATACATGAATACCAAGGAATACTACCCAATCCTTAGATTAGAGATTTAGTTACACATAATTAAGGAAGAAAACAAAACACATGAATTAATAGAAGAACTCATAATTATAAGAATATAGAAAAAAAAACCTTTAATCTTTGATCTTCAAGGAAAATAAGAGTTCTCCAGAAAAATCCCTAAAAGCTGCGTGTTACAATGATATGATATGTATATCTTTGTGATGATATGATTTTACAATGATATCATGTATTTTTATAGGCCCTAAAAGTTTTATCCAACAAGGAAATACCTAATTTACATAACAAATTCGAAACAGGAAAGAATTGTAGAGTTTTTAGGAGAAAATTCGAAATGGACAGAATGCCCCCGAGGCCGCATCCTGAGATCTGAGGCCGCGGCCTCAAGACAAATCTGCCCGCGCCGAGGCCGCATCCTGGAATTTGAGGCCGCAGCCTCAAGCCAAATCTGCCCGCGGTTTTTCAGCATGCTATTTCCTTCGTTTTTCCTTCGTTTTGCCTCCGTTTCCTTTCGTTCTTTTTCTCAAAGCTTCCATACTTCAATTCCTTGCCTTGGAACCTTCATGGTGGCTCACAACAAGACTCCATTGTTCGTTCTTAAGCTCGAATTCATCTCCAGAATTGACGACAATTGCAACCTTATTCAACATTCTTGCAACCCTTGCGCTATATTGCCTTAACTCTCCTGGATTTCCTGATTTTCACTCCACAAATTCATCTTCTCTTCTCGTAATTCCTAAAGTAATTTCTTTTTGAGCTAAAAATCTCCATAAATTCATTAAAAATCATTTAACTCCTTCCAACTTGGCAATTCTTAATTTCCTGCGACAAACTCATCAAAAACTAATTAAATACTCACGATTATTCGCAAAAGCACCGTAAATGCGGGAATAAAATCCTATAAAGTATATATAAAATACACTCTATCAGCACTCAACATGAAATTTCGATCATGTAAAAGCTGAGCAAACTCTCACAAGTATTAAACCCCAATCACATATTAACATGTACTTTTCCATTTTCATATTGCACAAACCAATGAACACAACTCTACTTGACCCTTTTTTTTTAAACCCCACCAAATTTTCATACTTTAACAAAGAAATCCCCACACTATGTACTCACCAACCCCTAAATGAATCAAAATGCTCTACTCGTAAATCAAGAGAAGAATAAACAAGTAGGCTCAAGAATTTAGATTGGTGATACACAAAAATAACGGATAAAAAGCTCAAAGGGGTTCAATAAGAATATATGATTCAAGGGTACTGTTTGGATAAATAAGTTTAATCCTAGTGCCTTCATCATTTTCATGCATACAGATATCATGTAATCTCAAAATGGTTTAAAGCAAGTTCTACAGCAACATACCAAATGTTGAACAACACGCAACAATGAAATTCGATTGATATAAGATGTACCAATCATACATTAAGCTCAAGATCTCACAGGGTGAAAGCATGCTTCAGTACTCACTAAAATTGACAATGATGTTTCTCAAGTTTTAAAATTTTCGCAAGTATGTACAAGGAATCATCAAGTAACAAATAACTTTCAGAGATACGACATGTCAAATAATCATGCAAAATAAGCTCACAAGATGTGTACCTATCCTTGTTAACACACTATGAGACGAGGAAATTAATTTTCTTATTTTTTAATTTTTTTTTGGAATTTTTAATTTTTTTTTAATTTTATAATATATAATTTTTTTTAATCATCGAGAACTCATCCCCACACTTAAGTGGTTCATTGTCCTCAATGAATAATTATATAAAAGAAAAGTAAGAAATACAAAGAAAAGTAAGAAATACTCCCCTAATGCATATGCATGAAGTGTCGAGGCACTGAATGTCGAAGCATGAAGTGCCACTCCAAAAAGACCAAAAACCTGTTGCGTGGGACCACCACGAAAAGCATGAACAGTTGTTTTAATCCTGCACAAAGTTTCCAAACAAGCATTAGCAAATTTAGTTTGATGTGCCTCCATTTTTGACAAATAATACCTCCATCATTGAAGCTTCATCATTAGCCCACTATGATGACCTTTTTTTTTTCTCTCTTTTGCCAAGCCATTCATCTACTTTCGGCTGAATAATTCTACAAAAGCTAATCACTCAACACACATGTTTTACATTTTAAATAAACTACAATAAAATTCCAAATCTAAAAGATTTTTTACTAAAAAATCGGAATTGCATTTCCTCCTCAGATTTCGGGCTGCTCCAATCGGATTTTTGCTTATTTAATCTCTCTGAATTGAAGATAATTTTCTAAGCTTTGCGTGGACTGTAAGATCGTTCAAATCCGACTCCTACAACTCCGGATATTAAATAAATACTGTAGAAAGCGGGTGTCGCTCAATAAATCTGAATTTCTTCAATTTTCAGCTCCAAAATAGCTCTTTAAGCACAAATTCTTCCAAACTTAGGAATTCTTGCCTTCTACAATAAAACATCAAAATTTATTAAATAAATATCCAAATCAATGCAAAATGCAATTAAATATGGGAATAACTAAAATATGTCTTATCAGATGTGAAAAGTGCCTTTCTGAACGGTGAGCTAGGAGAAGAAGTTTATGTGGAACAGCCTCCAAGGTTTGTTGATGCAAAATTCGAGGATTTCGTCTATCTCCTGTTCAAAGTTCTCTATGGTCTTAAGCAAGCCCCTAGAACATGGTATGATACTCTAGCTTATTTTTTAATTGAAAATGGTTTTACTAGAGGTGTCATAGATAAGACTCTATTTCATAAAAAGCACAAAAATGATATCATACTTGTGCAAGTTTATGTTGATGGCATCATATTTGGCTCTACGAATGATGCACTTTGTGCAAGGTTTTCTAAGTTGATGCAGAGTAGGTACGAAATGAGCATGATGGGAGAGATGAACTTCTTTTTTGGTCTACAAGTAAGTCAGAGAAAAGATGTTATCTTTATCTGTCAATCCAAGTACATCAAGGATCTTCTGAAGAAGTATCACTTAGAAGACTCAGCAACTGCTAAGACTCCTATGGCCACTGCCACAAAGCTTGATCAAGATAAGTCTGGACAACAAGTAGATATGACAAGCTATCGAGGCATGATTGGATCACTGCTCTACCTCACTGCAAGCCGGCAAGATATAATGTTCGCAACATGCTTGTGTGCAAGGTTTCAATCAGATCCTAAAGAATCTCATCTAATAGCCGTCAAGCATATATTCAGATATCTCAAGGGTACTCCAAATCTTGGAATTTGGTATCCAAAAGATACAGGTTTTGAACTCATTGGCTATACAGACTCAGATTACGCTGGTTGTAAGATAGATCGAAAGAGTACTTCAGGGAGCTGTCAATTTCTAGGAAGAAGACTAGTTTCCTGGTTTAGCAAAAAGCAGCATTTTGTTTCTACCTCTACAGCTGAAGTAGAATACATTGCCGCTGGAAGCTGTTGCTCATAGATCCTGTGGATGAGAAATCAACTCATGGAGTATGGACTACAGTTGACAAACATCCCTATCTTCTGTGATAACACTAGTGCTATAGCGATATCGAACAATCCAGTACAACATTCGAGGACCAAGCACATCGACATAATGTAACATTTCATTCGAGAGCACATCATGAATGGTATTGTGGAACTACACTTCATTCCCACAGAGCAACAACTTGCAGACATTTTCACGAAACCACTTGATGAATCCACATTCAACAGGTTGATTAGTGAACTTGGCATGTTGAACTTGTCCAATTAATTGGAAGTCAACAAATGCAAGTTGTTTCTAATAAATTCAATAAGTCTACTAATCTTTGTCCTAAGGACTTGTGAGTTTATTTACCATATTTTCTATCCTTGTACCATTGTCTCATCACTTACTGATTATTTGCCATATGCTTAAATGTTTACATGTTTATGTGGTAGATAATTAGTTATTAAAGCGATATCTAAGCATCTAGAAATTGTTGTTTATGTTACATAATAGATGTTTAGTTACTCGAGTTTATGAAGCGATACTTGAGTATTAACATGTTTGCATGCTATATCTTTGTTTAATAGTCATGTACTCGATACTTATTTTAATAATTGATATCATGACTGAAGCAATTCAATACTGGATCTCACCTGTTCTGATACTTGATTATTAAAATAAATTGTAGCATAATTAAATAAATATTTTATTGACATATATCAATTAATGATATTTTGTTAATTTTATGTCTATTTAATTATGAGTTTTTCTGATTATTGTGGAATAATTCTTGAATTATTGATTGGTTATTTTAAATCCACAATAATTAGAAATAATAAGTGTGTATGTGTGTGTGTATATAGGATGATAGGTTTCGGTGATAAGATGTTTTTCGGCTGGTTAGGTCATTTGGTGAGAATTATTGAGCGGTGATAAATGCATTTAATTTTTTTTCTAACCTAACCTGTCACGCTCTCACCTAACCCACTAGTCCTTGAAACTTTATAAATGATGAGTTTTTGTTTATGTTTAACATGTTAAATATAATTGATGTGGTTAATATCAGTGTTTAAGTTTTATAGGGAAAAACAGAGTTTAACTTGAAACAGGAAGCAGTCAGAGTTTAGTTAAACTCTGACAGTTGGAAGCTAGACAGAGTTTGCTATACGCTGACAATGGAAGCTCGACAGAGTTTAGTTAAACTCTGTCTGGAGGAAGCGCGTCTCCAATCAACAGTGATTAAAGATTAATTGAAGATAATTATGGAATCAATATCTTTACAGATGGGATAGCTGTTAAAGAGATTGAGTTGACTTAGGAGATGTGTAGCAATCATAATTGATAACATTTGTATAGCTGATTTATAGGCGAATCAATTATCGATTGTACGTAGCTGTATATCTTTATAAATACAGTTAGGTTAACCCTAGAAGGGTATCGATTGTATAACACAATATCATTCATTGTAACCTAAGCATCTCTCTGTGATATTTTACATCACTGAGAGAGAAGTTAATTCCAAACAGTTTTTAAAGCTTTTAAAGAACTTATTGTTATTCTCTCATACTTAGTTGATTATAAGTGTGTATTCGGCCTAACAATTGGTATCAGAGCTTAATCTGTTAATTTAATACAGTTTAAGATCCACACACACACAACTATAATCAATGGCAGAAATTCCTCCTCCAACATCAGGCTCTAGTGCTGAGAAGGCTCAACCTGCAACTGTGAGTCGATATGAAACAATCAGGGTTCCTATTCTTAAGCCAGCAGAATACTCAACCTGGAAGGTGAAAATGGCTATGTTTATGGAGGCTACAGATCCAGAATATCTTGACAGCATTTATGAAGGCCCTCATAAACCTACAAAATTATCTGTTGTTGCTGCTGGACAAGAAGCTAAATCTATTCCAAAGGAGAAGAAAGATTTGACTCCTGAGGACATTTCATCCATTGGTAAGGATGCAAAGGTTAGACATCTGCTTCATAGTTCATTGGATAATGTTATGTATAACAAAGTGATCAATTGTAAAACTGAAAAAGAGATCTGGGATGCTCTAGAGGTTAGATGTCAGGGAACTGCAGCAATCAAGAAGAATAGAAGGAACATACTCACACAGGAGTATGAACACTTTGAGGCTAAATCTGAAGAATCAATTACAGAAACCTTTGACAGATTCTGTAAGCTACTTAATGATCTGTCACTGGTTAATAAAGAATATGATCTAGAATATTCAAATCTCAAGTTTCTTCATTCTCTACCTGAAAAGTGGGATGTTAAGACAACCACTATTAGAGACAACTATGATCTGGCTGATACTGATATTGATGAGATCTATGGGCTGCTCAAGACTCATGAACTAGAAATGGAACAGAGAAGCAGAAGATCAGGCAGAAAGTCAAAATCTGTTGCTTTAAGAGTTGAAGAAAGACCCTCAAAGAAGGAAGCATCAAGGAAGAAGGCAAAAGGAAAAGCTTTGGTCATTCATTCTGAAAGTGAGTCATCAAACTCTGATGTTGACTCAAATACAGATGGATCATCTAATTCTGAAGATGATGAGGAAATGATGCAAATGGCTGCCTTGATGGTAAAGACCTTCAAGAAGATGGGATTCAAGAACTTCAAGAAAGGGAAGAGATTCTCCAAGAATGATTCATAGTTTGACTGGAAGAATTTCAGCAAATCTGAGAGAAAGGATACCAAATCTGGGAAAAGAGACAAGTCTGAGATTCAATGCTAAAAGTGTAAGGAGATGGGTCATTATGCTCCTGAGTGCAAGAAGGGTAAAACTGAGAAGGCACTCTTCACTAAAGGTAGAGATTAGGCAGACACCTCTGACTCAGATGAGGATGTGAACTATGCTCTCATGGCTACTACTGTTGATGAAGCTGAAGATTCTGAAAACAAGGTACCTCTAACTACCTATGCTTATAATACTGATGATATAACTGAATTAAGAATATATCTTAAGGCTTTGCATATCAGTTATAGGGATCAGACTTTAGAGAATGAGAGAATCAAAACTGAGAATTCTGAACTCAAAGAGAGAAATAAGGTTGTAGAAGAGAAACTTGCTAACATGCAGCAAGTTCAAAAGGAGAGAGATGATGCTGTCTATCTTGAACAAGAGTTGTTAAGTAAGTATAAACAACTAGAATCTGAATTAGAAAAGGCAAATCACAATATTAAAACTTGGACTCACTCAGGAAAAGACACTCAAGAAGTTTTTCAATCTGACACTGTAGGTCTAGGTTATTCTGAGGAAGATGAACTTAGGTTTCAGAATACAGTCAAGATTAGACCACCTCTTCCACCTAAGAAATTTGAAACAATTGTTAATGGAATAAGTGAACCTACGTTTGAAGGTGGAAAAGAAGCTGTTAAGAAAGAACCAGTAAAAACTAGTGTTAAACAGGTTAATATTGGTTTAATGACAGATAAACAACTTAAGCATAAGGAGTTAAAATCTGTTAAGAAACAGAAAGTGTCTAGAAAGAACAGAAATGGTAAAGTAGGCATCACTCAAGGTAATTATCCAATGCTTACTACTTTAGCTCCAAGAAAGACATGTCATAACTGTGGTAGTACTAACCATTTTGCTAGTTTTTGCAGGAAGAACAAAGACATTAATTCTTTACCTTCCAAGTCTGAAGTAAAGAAAGATAATGTTAGAACTAGGCCACAGACTTTATACAAACACTGTGGAAGCACTTGGCATTCTATTTATACTTGCAGAAATTATCATGCTATTTATCATAATTACTATGAACTGAAACCTTATCTGAAATGGGTTAGAGTTAATTCTGCAAGTGTAAAATCTGATAAAGTTAGCTTAAACTCTGATAGTGTAAATTCCACTGCTAAAGCTAACAAAATTAAGAAAGCCAAAGGATCCAAGCAAGTCTGGATCCTTAAATCTAATCCTCAATAATTGTTTGTGATTGCAGGGCATCAGGGAAAGTATCCTAGTCGTGGACAGTGGATGTTCAGGACACATGACTGGAAATAAAGCCCTGCTATCAGAGTATGTGGAAAAGGCTGGCCCAAAAGTTTCCTATGGAGATTGAAACATAGGACATACTCTGGGATATGGCAATATTAATCTTGGAAGTGTCATCATCACAAATGTAGCTCTGGTTTCAGGACTCAAGCATGATTTGCTATCTGTGAGTCAAATCTGTGACAAAGGTTTTCATGTAGATTTTCAACCTGAATACTGTGAGGTCATCAACAAAACCACAGGGAAAGTTGTTTTAGTTAGACAAAGGTGCAACAATATCTATGAAGCAAGCTTGTTGACAAACTCTGATGGAAAAATTATGTGCCTGTCAACAAGAATGTCCAATGAAGAGAGTTGGAAGTGGCATAAGAAACTCTCTCATTTGAATCTGAACAACATCAATGAGCTGATAAGAAAGGATCTTATTAGAGGACTTTCAAAGTCTTTGTTAAATGTTGATGGTCTGTGTGATTCATGTCAAAAGGCCAAACAGAGGAAGACTTCTTTCAAGAGTAAGTCTGAATCTTCAATTGTTGATCCATATCATCTTTTACATGTTGATCTTTTTGGACCAGTGAATGTCTTGTCAATTGGAAGGAAGAAATATGCTCTAATCATTGTTGATGAATATACCAGATACACTTGGGTGTATTTTCTTGAAAAGAAGGATGAAACTGCATTAACTCTGATGGTGCATGTAAAGCTACTGGACAAAGGATCAAAACACAAAGTCAAAATAATCAGAAGTGATAATGGAACTGAATTCAGAAATGCAACAATGGAAGAATTCTGCAAGAACAGAGGTTTGAAGCAAGAGTTTTCTGCACCTGGTACACCACAGCAAAATGGTGTAGTTGAGAGGAAGAACAGAACCTTGATAGAAGCTGCTAGAACTATGCTTGATGAAGCAAAATTGCCAACTTATTTCTGGGCAGAAGCAGTTCAAACTGCTTGTTTTACTCAAAATGCAACACTGATCAACAAGCATGGATAAACACCATATGAGATGGTGAGGGAAAAGAAGCCAAACCTGAAATATTTTCATATTTTTGGGTGCAAATGCTTTGTGTTGAAAAATCATCCTGAACAGTTGACCAAATTTGAGTTGAAAGCAGTTGAAGGAATTTTTCTTGGCTATCCAGTGTCAACCAAGGCATTCAGAGTTTATAATCTGAGACCAAAGGTGATTATGGAATCTATTCATGTGTCATTTGATGACAAGAAAATCACTGGACTTGAAGATGTTGATGAACATGATCAGTTACATTTCGAAAATGAAGATCTAATCTCGGATGAAATAAACTCTGATGACACTAATCCAACAAACTCTGTTGATGCAAACTCTGAACCTCTACTCGTACACATAGAAGAAATAGTACAGTCAGAACAAAGAGGAGAACCAGTTGAGGAGGGAGCATGATCATAGTGATGACTCAAATTCTGATAGTGAGTCAACTGAAAAATCTGGATCAAACTCAAACTCTGATGACTCAAACTCTGAAAGTCCAAAGTCTGACAGTTCAAACTCTGAGCGATCAAATTCAGGGGGAGCCTCAGAGAATGAAGAAAGGCAACAATATGATCAGGAGAACATTGATCAAGGGGGAGGATCAACTGTTGACAGAAGTCATTTACCTTCAGCTAGGAAATGGACAAAATCTCATACACCTGATTTAATAATTGGAGATCCAGATGCAAAAGTTAGGACAAGAAGTGCTACAACAAATGAATGTCTGTTTCATGCATTTCTATCCGAATCTGAACCAAAGAAAGTGGAAGAAGCTCTTCAAGATGCTGACTGGATAACAGCAATGCAGGAGGAGTTAAATGAATTTGAGAGAAATGAAGTATGGACCCTTGTACCTAGACCAAAGAATAGATCTATTGTCGGTACTAGATGGGTTTTCAGAAACAAAAATGACAGTGATGGGGTTGTTACAAGAAACAAGGCCAGACTTGTGGCCAAAGGCTATTCACAGCAAGAAGGCATAGACTATGATGAAACTTTTGCTCCAGTTGCAAGGTTGGAGGCAATAAGAATCTTTCTAGCATATGCTTCTCACAAGAAATTCAAGGTTTTTTAGATGGATGTGAAAAGTGCTTTTCTGAATGGAAAACTTGAAGAAGAAGTGTTTGTTGAACAACCACCAGGATTTGTAGATCCCAAGTATCCAGATTATGTCTACAGGCTTGACAAGACACTCAATGGACTTAAGGAGGCACCAAGAGCATGGTATGAAACTCTGGCTCAATTTCTTTTAGGAAGTGGATTCAACAGAGGTACAATTGATAAAACCTTGTTCTACTTCAATCTTGGTAGTGATCTGTTATTAGTTCAAATATATGTAGATGACATAATCTTTGGATCTACTAATGATAAACTCTGTAAGAAGTTTGCCAAGCTCATGCAGTCTAGGTATCAAATGAGCATGATGGGAGAGCTCAGTTATTTTCTAGGGCTACAGGTGAAGCAAACAGATGATGGAATCTTTATCAATCAAGCAAAATATACCAGAAATCTTCTCAAGAAATTTGGCATGCTTGAGTGCTCATCTGCAACAACTCCCATGGCAACAACAACAAAGTTGGATAGAGACACAGGTTCACCAGTGGATATGACAAACTATAGAGGAATGATTGGATCTCTTCTTTATCTAATAGCTAGCAGACCTGACATCATGTATGCAACATGTCTTTGTGCAAGATTTCAGGCAGATCCAAGAGAACCACATCTAACAGCTGTGAAGAGAATTTTCAAATATCTTAAGGGAACCATAACTTTAGGTTTGTGGTATCCAAGAGAATCAGACTTCAAGCTTCTTGGTTACTTTGATGCAGACTTTGCAGGCTGTAAGATAGACAGAAAAAGTACCAGTGGAAGTTGTCAATTTCTTGGTGATAGACTTGTTTCATGGTACAGCAAGAAACAGAAATCAATCTCTACATCTACAGCCGAAGCAGAGTATATTGCTGCTGGTAGCTGTTGTGCCCAGATTCTGTGGATGAAGAATCAATTACTGGATTATGGATTGAGGTACAGTAAAATACCTATTTACTGTGATAATCAAAGTGCTATTGCTATGACAGGTAATCCAGTACATCATTCAATGACCAAGCACATCAGCATAAGGTACCATTTTATCAGAGAACATGTAGAGGAAGGGAATATTGAGCTTCATTTTGTGTCTATAGAACAACAGCTTACAGATATCTTCACCAAGCCATTGAGTGAAGCTGTATTTACAAGGCTGGTAAATGAACTAGGGATGATCTCTGGCTTTGACTAGAGATATTGGTTAGACTCAAAACTCTACTTATGTACTGTGTTGCTCATATTTCTGTGGTATGTTAAACTCTGGTATGCAAACTCTGCTCAATGTCTGTTAAACTCTGTTAGCATGCTCTGTAAGTAATACACTGTTGACATGTTTTTGTTTGAATGTTA
The DNA here is from genome assembly GCA_036435485.1 of Saposhnikovia divaricata. Classification (NCBI taxonomy): domain Eukaryota; kingdom Viridiplantae; phylum Streptophyta; class Magnoliopsida; order Apiales; family Apiaceae; genus Saposhnikovia; species Saposhnikovia divaricata. The sequence continues at coordinate 47,536,517 of CM071595.1, read as the reverse complement.
TTACCAATGAAGGAATCTTTATAAAGCATGATTCTCAGTAATTAATCATGAATCCTTCTAAGTTATTTGTGATCTAATCTTAGATTGTGCAGAAAGTTAACACAGCATGATACTGTTCCATATTTATAGCATCTCTTAGTTTATTTATCCTAAACTCTGAGTCTGTAAATGCTGTGTGCATTGCCTCTCATAAATAATTTTTGATGTTGATGAGCTCTAAACTCTGTTAGTTATACACTGTTAAATTAGATTCTGTTATTAGAATAACCCCAAAGCTTATATATATAGACTGTTAGAACTCCTTTGAGATCATGTTTGTAACTAGGACGACCCAGGAACTTACTGGTATATAGTAAGGGCTAAAATTCTGTAATTTTTGGTGACTAGTCGAAGACTAGAAAGATCCAATAACTTATCAAATTGATAAGGGCTAAAATTATAGGATTTTTGGTGACTAGTTCCAACCTCAGATTACTGGAGAAATTAAAAATTAAAAATAAAATAAAATTTAGGGGTTATAAATTAATTAAATATTCCTGTATATAAACTGTTTACTACAGAGTTTAGCATTCATCATACATTCAGTATTTACTATGAGAGTTTGTGCATCCAGTGTTTACTGATTTATTTTATGGATTTTATGAAATACTAGATGCTCTAAATACTGATCTAGTAAACTCTGCTATACACACACTCATATTCACAACTGTGCAGTGTTTGAAAGGATAACAGTAATTAAGTTGGAGAATTGATATACACTGTTGGATTCTGTTGAGTACTCTAAGGTAATATTTTATTTCAAACAAAGCATATACTTGGAGTACAAAAAGAGTTTTTGAAATTTGCATGTGATACGTGCCAGTTGTTTAATGGTGTCAGACAGTTAAAGCTTATTGGAAATAGGAGAGAGAACAGCAGTAATAATAGGCATTATTACTGCGCGTGTAAATAACTGTTCCACTGTTTATGTGACACGTGTCCCACTCACACACTTAACAAGAAATTGGTTGCGTGTTTAATGTCTAAAACGATTGGGTTTTAATTTTCAAATACAGATCTAATCAAACTCATTTCATTATTCACTTTTTCACTTTTACACCCACGAACACACAACATTACACACAATTTCTCTGTTACTTTCACTTAAGCATTTTCACAAACACTTTTCCACACACTCACTTTTCTAATAATCTGTTCTAATGGCAACCAAGACTTTTGTGGCTCAGGGATTATCTTTTGTTCCTAACAACTATGCAGCAATACTAAACACTGATAAAGCTCCAGAATCATTTCATCTGATTCAGAACTTCTTAAGAGATTCTGAAATTGGTTAAGCTCTTGTTCAACCAGAAAAACTCTCTGCCACACAAATCTCTACTTTCTGGAGAAACTCTGTTTATGATGATGATGGAGAGAATGGGACTCTATCCATTGTATTTACTCATGACGACCAAGAGTTTGTAATCACTCCTGCAACTGTTCGAGATGTTATGGATTTTGATACTCACACCTCATACGCTGTGGCTAGTGAGAATGAATTGAAAGAAATGTTACAGCAACTGCGGTTTTCTGGTCCTTTGGATAAGCTTGGGAATGTTAAAAGGTCAGGGCTCAGGAAGGAGTGGAGCTTTTTTTTGACTGCATCACTCGAGCATTTGGAAAGAAAGTCACAAACTGGGATGCAATTCCCACTGATAGTCTTCAAATCGGGTATTCTCTTATTAATGGGAGTAACTTTGATTTTGGTAGATTAGTTCTTATGAATTTAGGTGAAAAACTAGCAGAGTCTAATACAACTGTTTATTTCTCACATTTTTGTCAATGTTTATTCTCTACTTGTTTGCCTAATTTGGTAATCTCTGATGAGGATGTTATACAATCCTTTCAAGTCCATAAGAGAATGTTCTCTGACTTGACAAATAAAGATGCTAACAAGGAACAAGTTCCAGAGTTCATCTATCCACTTGCCCTCAGAAACTTTCTCAACCAACCACATGAACCACAAGCACCAGAACCTGAGCCTATACTTGAACCTCCACAGTCACCTCCTCAACCCACAAACACTGAACCAACCTCTAAACCCACATATCCACCCACCATTGCTACTACTTCACAACCTCAATCTTCATCACAACCTCAACCTCCACCACAATCCAAACCATGGAAACCAAAGAAAAGCATGGCTATAAGGCCACCAAGAAAGCACAGGACTGCTGAAGCTTCTAGGCCAAAGAGAGCTAGGAAGGAAAGAGCTAACATACCTCAATCTCCATCTACTCTAGATGATTCTATCTCAGAAGAAGAGAGAACAGAAGTGAATCCTCAAGTTAAAAGGAGAAGACTGATTATTGAAGAGTCTGATGAAGAATTGAATATTGAAGCTCAAGAGGATATTTCTCAGGAAATACCTACTGTTGAGACAGAAACCGCAAAAGAATCTGCCAATACACCTCTCAATGTACAAGTGGATGAGGACAACAGAGAAGACTTTACTGCTATGGAAGATTTTGTTGAAACATTCATACCATTCTCTGATTCTATTCATGTTCCTTTATCACCTGTTATTGCAAACTCTGAAGAAACTGGTGTAGCAGATCAACCTACTGTGGTGCTAGAAGAAACAGAGGTTGCATCACACACTGAGCTATTCTCTGATGCTCATCAGGTTCCTGACCAAGGTGAAGAGGTTGAACAAGTTCAAGGTGCAAATTCTGTTGATCCTATTGTACAACCTGCAGAGGATGTTGTAAAGCCTGTTGCAGAGAATGTTGAACGTACTGCAGACACTGTTGCAGAAACTGTTGATGAGTCTCTTCCAATTCCTGAATCAGCTGACCATATTGAAGCTGAAACTGAAATTGAAACTGAAGGGAGTACTGAGTCAAGCTCTTCTCAGAGTTTACCAGTACAGACCTCTGCTAAAGTTAATGATTTTGATGGCCCTTCAAATCAAGCAGATGTTGAAGAAGACTACTTTGAACAATTTTCAGCTGATTGGTACAAAGAAACTTGCATCTTTCCTGTTGCAAGAGCAACTGAATTTGTCAAGAGAACATCCAGAACAATCAAAAATCCAGAGATTCTATCCTGTCTCAAGGCCACTGTTGTCCAAGTGAAGACTCTCAATTCTAGATTTGATCATTGTCAAAAGGCCATTTCTGATGTTCAAGGTGAAGTTATTAGAGAAGATGACATGCTTAAACTCGATAGCAAGAACAAGTTTCAATATCTTTCCCAGAATCAAGAAACTTTGTCTCACAGGCTGAGCAAAGTTGAGAAAATCAAAATGCCATGTCTTTAAAGATTGATTCTATTGCTACCTCTCTGGAGTTAATCACATCTATTCTCATGCCTGATGATGTCAAAAAGGGGGAGAGAGTTGCTAAGTTTAAATGCAAGCAATCTCAAACTCTGACTAAAGAAGATGAAGATACTAAAGATGGAGGAGCAGGAGCAAGGGGCAAAGAGAAGAAGATATTAATAGCTGATCAAAGTCTGAAAATTAGCAAGTCTTCCAAGTCAAAGTCAACTTCCAACACCAAGAGTTTATTATTCACTGAAAATTCAATGACTGATGAGGAATTGGCTGCTAAGTTATTTATTGAAGAAAATGAAGAAGGAGCTACTATTGAAGATATTAAAGCTGAAGAAAAGAATTTACAAGAACAACATCAGAAAGCTTTAAAGTCTGGAAAGTTTAAAAAGAAAGAAAAAGCTCATAGGCCTGTTCTTAAAGGCATTGTGATTAAGGAAAGTGTTGATGCTGATCAAAGATCACATTTATCTAAGAAACCAACAGAAGCTGAAGCTAAACTCAAGCTAAAAGGCATTGCTATGGAAGAAGAAGATTCAAAGAAGAAAGATACAACCTCTGTTTCTACACAAGTTGTACAGAAGAAAGAAAACACAACCTCTGTTGCTACACAAGTTGTGTCTAGACCTCTATCTTCTCAGTTGAAATCAGTCTTTGGTATAGGAACACTTCATGATCCAAATCTAGTATCTGGAGCTCCTATGGATTTTACTGATGGAAGAGCCTTGTCTAGTAAGATTGGAAACAATAAAGCTGGTCTAGGCTCACACAGAGATAAAAGGCAACACACTGGTCCTAGAGATCCTTCTTCACTGGCTATTCCAGGTCGTGGTGTCTGATAAGTGGATTTTATATCCACTTGGATCGCTTAAATTCGGCTTAAATTGATTGACTTGGCCTCAAGTTTATTGTAGTTTTGATGTGTTTTGCTTAGTTATGCAGATTTACAAGAATGTCGATTAGGGTGGATGCTTCTATCGTGTTTTGAGGATTAATTGATTAAAATTCGGATTTTCCGGGAAGGTTGCGCAGTCTACACTGTTTTGGCCATATCTGGAGTTCTAGAAGTCCGTTTTCAGCGATCTTACAGCTCACGCGAAGCTTGAGAGATTTTCTACAACCTGGGATAGATAGAAGGAACAGGGAGAGTGCTGAATAAATTCGTGCACGTGTTCTTTGAGAAGCAAAGCAGAAAAATTCCACTTTTGCCCTTTTTCTAATTCTAATTGTATTTCGGGCAGGTTTTAGTACCTTAATCGAATTCTAATTGTAATAGAAGGTAATTTCCTGCTGGGCAAGAAATCTAGAGCCTCTTTAAACACATCTTAGCATTGTAATTAGGGGGTTATTATTATTGTATCATAGCTTAGATCTGCAAGGGAGAAAAGGAGAGAAGGATTCAACGCTCGTGACAAGCAACGGATCTAGATCTACTTCCTCTTTTGTGTTATTCTGGATTCTAGATTTGTTTTCTTAACTCTTTGTTTATTAATATAATTACTTCTTTTACTCATATCTTGTTTTATATCATGTTTTCATCAAATCCCATGACGATGAACGGTTCAATTATGAGCTAATCGTTGTCATGGGATTCTAACGGAGTTATCTATGTAGCTTAGTAGTTTGTATGCCTTAAAAAATTTATGTGTGGTGAATTCTTAATATCCTCGTATGGTTGTGTTTCATGTATTTAGATGCGTCGCGAACATCTAGTTTGTTAATCTATTGCGAAACGAGAGTGGATCTTGAGATTTAGAGCTTGCCATGTTGGCATAGGATAGGTTGATGTTTTAACATCATGATTTGTGGCGTAAATAGAGATATTATGCTGCCCTATGTGATCTATGTGGATAACTTGTGCTTAAACCTTTATGTTTTCAAATTCTATAGAGATATAGGGTCTAAACATATTTGGTGTCTACCCATCTTCTATCTCTTTTGTGGATGCATGCGTAGTTTGGTATTCGTATACTGAGAAGTAGCGTATACTTATTTCGTGTTGTCTGATCAGATATCAAAACCATCACATGTATTGATTAAAGGCTGCGACTCTAAGTGAAGTAGATAATGAAGTTAGGATTCCATGTTTATTCTCATATAAGTAATTTGATTTTAGATCTCATTAGCTAGTTAATTCTTAAATTGCATATTAGTTAAATTTAGTTAATTAAAATCTCAATTAAGTAATTATCTTAGCAGTGAATTAAGATCATACATTGTTGAATAGGTGCATTTACTGAAAAGAACCATAACCTGATCCCTGTGGGAACGAATTTGGACTTAACCTTATATATTACTTGTGACCACGTACGCTTGCGTGATTTTGTGCTAACAAGTTTTTGGCGCCGCTGCCGGGGATCATCGGTGTTTAATTTAGTTTATGTGCTTGTCATCGGTAGTCGTTAGCGTTCACTGACTTGGATTTTTTTTCTTACTTAGTTAGTTTGTTTCGTGGTGTTTTCAGGTAATTGAACGTGTATGCAAACACGTTTGCAAACTCGTAAACTGGCAGAAGAAGAACTTGCAGTAGTAAAAGAGATGGCAGACTTACCAGCAGCAGTCAAGGCTTTGAAGGACTATTCGCAGCCAAAGATCAATGACATACAATCTAGTATTGTCAGGCCAGCTATTGCAGCGAACAACTTTGAGATCAAGACGAGCAGAATTCAGATGGTGCAGAATTCAGTTCAGTTTGGGGGTGCTTCGACAGAGGATCCTAACATGCATATTCGGGACTTTATCGAGATCTGCGACACTTTCAAATTTAATGGTGTGTCGGATGATGCTATCAAGTTGAGGCTTTTCCCATTCTCCTTAAGGGATAAGGCTAAGGGCTGGTTACACTCTCTACCAGCTGGTTCCATTACTACATGGGATGATCTTGCTCAGAAGTTTCTTACTAAATTCTTCCCTATGGCGAAAACTGCAGCAATAAGGAACCAGTTAACTCAATTTCAACAGCAATCTGGCGAGTCTTTGTGTGAGGCTTGGGAACGTTATAAGGAGATGCTACGAAAGTGTCCTCATCATGGCATGCCTGATTGGATGGTTATTAATGGTTTCTACAATGGGTTGGGAGCACAGTCTAGACCTTTGCTAGACGCAGCATCAGGTGGAGCTCTGTGGGCTAAGAGCTACGAGGAGGCTTATGATCTTATTGAGACGATGGCTGTTAATGAATATCAAAATCCAACCCAGAGGCTTTCTCAAGGCAAGGTAGCAGGTGTTCTTGATGTTAATGCAGTCTCAGCTCTAGCAGCTCAGCTAGAGGCAATGAATAGGAAAATAGATTCTTTGGCAAATCATGGGATGCAGCAGGTTGCTAGTATTTGTGAGCTATGTGCGGGCGCACATGAGACAAGTCAGTGTGCTATCTCTTCTGAATCAGCACAGTTCGTTGGTAATTTTCAGAGACCTACTGCACCAGTTCCCGCCACTTATCATCCTAATAATCGGAACCATCCCAACTTCAGCTGGAGCAACAACCAAGGTGCTCAACAACTTCAGCAGCCCTATCAGCAGTTTCAGGGTCAGCAAGCAAGGCCATTCAATCAAGGTTATCAGCAGCAGTATGCTCCAAGGCAATCATATCAGTCTCCGGGATTTCAGCAGCAACCCCAAGCTCATGCGGGGCAATCATCTAATGAAAAACCAGAAAGGGATGATTTGTGGATGATGGTGAAGAACCTGCAAGCTTCTCAAAAGGTCTTGGAAAACCAGATGGGACAGATTACAAGTGCCTTACTTAGTATGCAACAAGGAACTCCTCCTAGTGATACGGAGGTTAATCCAGGCAGAAGGGAAAGCAAAGAACAGGTCAATGCAGTTTCTTTGAGATCATGAAAAGTCACGTGGGATTCTAAATCAGCAGCTAAGGAAGTTGAAGATGTTCAGAATCAGCAGGTTGAAAAATCTGCAGTGGCAGAAATTGAGAAATCTGATTTAGTGACTGATCAGCTTGATGGTGAAAAGAGCAAGAATCCTATTGAAAAATCTACTCCGGAGCAGTCTATGAAGAATACTCAGATCTATCCTCCTCCTCCATTTCCTCGACGCGTGCAGAAAAGTCAAGAAATTCAGTTTCAAAAGTTTATGGATGTCTTCAAGAAATTGTCCATTAACATTCCTTTTGTTGAAGCATTGGAGCAGATGCCGAGGTATGTAAAGTTCATGAAGGATATTTTGTCAAGAAAGAGAAGGTTGGAAGAATTTGAAACAGTGGCATTAACGGAGGAGTGTAGTGCAGTTCTACAGCAGAAGTTGCCACCCAAAATTAAAGATCCGGGAAGTTTCACCATCCCTTGCACTATTGGCAATCTTTCTTTTAGCAAGTGCTTGTGTGACTTGGGAGCTAGCATCAATCTCATGCCTTTATCTGTGTTCAAGCAACTTGGTCTGCCGGAGCCAAAGCCAACCAATATCTCTTTGCAGTTGGCTGATCGATCTATCACATATCCAAGGGGCATAGTGGAGGACATTTTGGTGAAAGTTTATAAGCTTATCTTCCCAGCTGATTTTGTTATCTTGGATTTTGAAGAAGACAAGAAGATTCCCACAATCTTGGGAAGGCCTTTGTTAGGTCCGTTAAGATTGTAGAAGGGGGGGTTGAATACAATCTATACCATTTTCTCAAAATTTATTCGTTAAATAATTTTGCCTTAAACGAATATTTTTGTGCGGAATAATATAACACAAATTTCAAGTTGAATATAACAATATATTAACTTGAGGGGTGTTACAAAATCAGTCCAAATGATTATCAAGTGATTAATAACTAATTAGAAAATTCAACATGAACTTTGCTAATTTAGTTAATAAAATCAAGATATCAATTTGTGAACTAGGAAACTTAATTCGCTAGTAGTACAAGAATCATAAGTAAACAAGTTCCAACGGATAGGATATTACAACTGAGATGAACTTGAATTTACAGAATTAAACTTGTAGGTGTTCTTGAGCTTGAGAGAGAGAGAAATAGGCTGCTGTGTGAATTTCTTGTGTTTGGTTCGACTGTCTCTTCATCTTCTGCATTCCTTTGCCTTATATACACAGCCATAGTCATACTACTTGATTTAAACTGATATGACAATCATTTTACATTAATATGACAATCGGTATGACTATCAAATCAATGTAATATGACTGTCCAGCTTAAATATAACTTTCGGTATAACTTAAATAGTCAATATAACATTCGGTATGACTTACCAAATGAATATAACATTCGGTATAACTTACCAATTGAATGAAATATGACTATCTCCATTTAACTGAATATGACTATCTCCATTTAACTGAATATGACTATCTCCATTTAACTGAATATGACTATCGGTATAACTATCAGTTTGATAGTTATATCATTCATATTTTTCAGCTTATAATTAATTAAATGACTTATAAAAAATCATTTAACTAATTAATTCTTTTCCATATTAATTCTTATTTAATTAATCTAATAATCACTTTAACAAATATATTAATTCTGATAGAATTAATTTATTTAATAACTTAATTACTTGACTTAATTAATTAAAATAGAATTAATATAAATTCTTTAATAGTCAATACTCCGCTGAAAACCACGTAATTATAATAAGGAACATACACTGGCATGATGTTGACGTTCGATGTACTGTCTGGTTCATGAACGACTAACTCCAATCTCTGTTCTTCATCGTGACTTTTAACACTGTGGTCTTTTATACTCTTCACTCTCATCAATCATTCGGTACTGAAATTGTTTCTTGTCACTAATAGAAATCTCTGTCTTTGAAAATGAATCCACTTGTTTCAATGCTACCTTGAGGCCTGATCAGATATCTGAATCTTCTTCCAGTGTAAAACATCAAAACTATAGATTGACTTGTTGATTTTTCTTCTGACGGTTATCATCTTTTGAGATTCCTGTGACAGTTGATATTATTTACTTATTACAATCTAGTTTAATTGGATTAGGATCCTCGAACTACAAATAGGCTGAGTCATATGCCTTTCAATCTCCCCCTATTTGTTTGTTACACAATAACAATCAAATACTTAGAGGATTCTTCAACTAATCCCAATTAAACAAGTAAAAGAAAACACTTTAAATGCTAAGTAAATAATGTAAAAGTTCTGGTTTATATTAACATTATCCAGATTCAAACAGAAAAGATAAATACAAGATAGATGATCCTCTAGACTGATCATATAAGACAATTATCCTATCTTGTTCTATCAAAGCTCTAATGATATAACTTGTAGAGCTAATCTTCATTTACCACTTTCTTTCTCATTGATTTCTCCTTCTTCTTGTTCATCCATGTCCGGTAGATTCTTGATCATTTCTGAATCAACAAGTAAATCCCTTCTGGATGCCACATCTGTAGGATAGACCAATGGTATTCCAAGCTTCTTTCTTAACTCACCTTGATACTGCTTGTATTTCTTCACGTTGGTCTGAGCATAGGATCGAATATGATTTGCAGCTTCAATCTTTTCCTGTGATGCAAAACCATGATTCCGAAGAGCATATTCAACATATACCAAATGTCTGGCAAGATGTGTATACAATTCGTCTGTCTGAAGATTAACAGTATGAATGACTTCTCCCATGAGAATTTTAACTTGTGGAGGGTCACTTATAACTTCAGGACCAGCTCTTTCAGCAAACTCTTGAAACTTTTCATGAAGCAGTATGCCTAGTTCAGAAGATGTTCTTACTTTTGGTCTCAACACCCAAAGCTCTGACAGAGATCTATCATAGAAGAACTGAAGCGATACTTTGTGAGATCCGAGCTTATGACATTCAACGAAGATAAGCAGCTCACCATTCTTAGGATCAGATGCAGTGGTTATTCTCACAATTTCTGTCTTTAAAGCTTTCAAATACATATCATGTATAGGGTTCTTCTGTTTAAAGCTTTCAAAGATAGCAATCATTCGACGATCATCATAGTCAGAAGTTTGTGGTGAGTCAATTACCTTTTGAGCACGTTCCCACTTATCACCATTTTTGTACTTGATGTACATTTTCCTAGCTTCCAGTTTCTGAGCATGTTGCTTTTGAAGTGCTTCTTGTTCTGCCTTTTGAAGTCTCTCATTATGAGCTAACTGTTCAAGTGTCTTCTTGAGTCTTTCTTCTCTCATAGCCAGATTAGCTTCATTCTGTTCGAGTTCTTTGTTTGCTTCAAAATTCATCTGTTGTGTTTCAACAGAATCAGGAATTATTTGCTCTTCATCATCCCAAAAACTGAGATCTGGTTCTTCAAATTCTTCACCAACATCAGGAAACTGTAAGTCAGTAAACAGATCAATATCAGGTTCACCTGTATAGTAAAAACCTTCTACATCATCATCTTCCTGTTCTGTTGCTGCTTGATGAGTTGTCTTCTTCCCTTCACTCCTATCTTCAAATTTTTCTTTACTTGCACTTGCACTTGCTCCCCCTCTAGATTTCTCCCCCTTAGTTGAGGAATCCTCTACAGTCTTGTGACTTGTTCCAGCTCCAGGGTCACTTTCATCACTACCTCCGAAGAATTTCTTCTCTTCTGCTGTAAGTGAGTGAGTTCTGCTGATGATATTATATAAATGTCTTAACCCCTTTGCTTGATCACCACTTTGCTTTTCAATCTGACTGAGACGATGTTCATTGGTTAAATGATTTTCATTTATGTTGTTCTGAAGATCTTCAATTTGATTAGCCATAGATGAGATAATAAGATCTTGAGCCACTGTGACATCTCCAGAGTCTTCAACTGCTTGTTGTTGAGAGAGTTTAAGTGCATTGATTTTGTTGTTGAAGATAGTTCTCATGTTGTCCATATCAAACCTCAAGTTTTTGTTGTCCTCTTCAGCTTGAGCAAGACTTTCTTTCATCTGATTGAGTTGAGTAATGAGAGATAAAGTGTATGTGTCATTGTGTGCTCTCACTTCAATAGCTCTCTGAGTATCACTCACCTCACGTGCTGGTGTTTCACTCAGATTTGAAGTAATTCTCACATCACTCCTCTCATTATCCTTAGCTGCATCCATTGTACCTGCACTGGAGATCACCCTAGCCTCCTCTTGGAAGGTCAGTGGTGGTGCAATGGGATTTCGCAAATCCCGATCAACCTGTGAAGGTTCTTCTGCCGTAACAATGGCAGGCACTGTAACTTGCTCCACTTGCATAACAATGTTTTCAGCTTCATTTGCGAAAATATCTTCACCCATTGTGAGTAACAGGGGTGAGCTTGAAGGAATGAATGGGTTTAAGATTGCCTTTGACATGGTTTTACTTTTCTTTTGCGATGGCAAATCTGTTTCACTCACAATACCACTACTGGGAACAGCTCTTTTGAATGACAATTTCTTTCTACGATAGTGTTTGGAGAATTTAGGATCAGTGTTTGGTGCATTGACCTGGGATAAAGGTTGTGGATCTACAACCCCTTGGTCACTTCTCACAATCATTTGACTACCAGAAAGATATTGAGATTGTAGTGGAGTTGAGTCAAATACCTGATCATTGACATGTACATCATCTTCATTTTGAGTGTGTTGATCCACTGGAAGTTGATGTTCAAGAACATTCAAGGGTTCAGAATCAGGTTGAGGTACTGGAACTTGTTCTGCTTCAGGCTGTGGAGCTTGTTGAACTAAAGGTACCACAGCATCTGGCTGTGGCATGACATTTGGAAAATGTATTTATGTAGACATATAAGGTGTTATGACTACAGGAACATGCAACAAGACCTTAGAAGCGTCCAGCCTGGTGTAGAACTTCTTGTTTGGTTTACCAGACCATTGAATTCGATCATTTGAAAACGGAGGAGGTTGATCCTTAGGCATTAGATGATTAAAAATTAGTGTCAAGAATCGAGGATAATGACACTTAACCGGTTTACCTTTTCCAAAGTTCTTTGTAGCCTTCTTCAATCGATTCAGCAGAATAGGCCATATCAAACTGCCAAAATTGATTCTTCTATTGTGAGCAATAGCGAAACCAATTGACTGTAACATACCTGTGATGACAGTATTGTTGCTCTTTGTAGAATTAGCAAACACCTTTGCTATGATCTCGAAGAATATATTCCATTCTTGAACAAGATTGCTTTTGAGTGGTCGTTTCAGATTCAGTTGACCATGATAGTTGATATTTGTGAAAAATTGAGTCAACTCATCATTTGAAGGCAATTCAGCAAATCGTTCAGTAGGAAGTCCCAGAGCAGCATTGAAGACAGATTCATCCACTGTATATGTCTGGCCATTAAAATCGAATGAAAACGATCTTTCATCTGAGACAGCTGTAGTACACATTAATTTGAGTGGACCAAATTTCATTGGAACATTTGCAGTTATAGAGTGACTACAGAGATTTTGCTCATTTAGAAACTTTATCCAGGACTTGAACCGATCCACTGGGCAATCCTCGGGATTAAAGTATCCAATATAATTGTGATTCACAAGTTCAAAATTATTATAAGCACCAGCCATTGCAAATCAGGGATTAAAATTAGTAAATCTGCAAAATTCAACAATTTAACCCAATTAAATTACAAAATTCGAATTAATTAATAATTAAAAAATTCGAAAAATCAAAATCTCTATCAAAAATTATGAAAAATTCAGACAAGGATCTTGATTGTAATACAAACACACATGTAATTTTAGTTTTTACAGAATCACAACCAATTGTTTGGATTTTTAGATCAAAAATTCGAATTTTTTCAAACTCAAAAACCTCAAAACTCGATCAAATCTTACATTTTCAACCTTGATTATGAAGATTATAGACTGGGTAATCAAGAAAGATCTTTAGAAACGTGTTTTGAGTAAGATTCGAGGCAGAAATTGGATAGCAATTCGTTCGAATTCGTGTGTATATGTGTGTATATTAAGTTCTCGGTGACTTAACACGCGAGAGAGTAACAAAGCAGCAATATAACTATTGAATATGACTGTCAAAATATAACTTAGTTATTATATGTGAAATAACTGTGATATAACTATCGGGTGATAGTCATACCGATAGTTATATTACGTATAAAACGTAATATGACTACCCTAGGCACTGTAAGTTATATTGCTGTTAATATCTAATATAACTACCGAAAAAACACTCAATATAACAATCAAATCTTAGTTATACCGATAGTTATATTACTGTTAAAACACTTAATATAACTATAAACTATTTTAACAGTTATATTTAAACAAAAACAAAAACAAAGTTATATCTAATTTATTTCTAAGTTATATTACATTATTTAACACTAATATAACTAAACAAACGTTCGAATATAACAATCAAGGAGATTGTTATACCGATAGTTATATTCTAACAAATCAGTTAATATAACTAACTAAAAACAAAATATCAACAGAATTTAAATCAAGAAAATTACATTAATAATTTACATAACCAAAAAATAGCAATTTAATTTATACTAAAATTATAAAACCTAATAAAAATTATAAAAACGATCATATGTGGTCCTTTTTACGAAATCAAACATTAATAACAGAAGGACAAACATTACAAATCAAATAAAATAAAATAAAATAAAACTAAATAATTATACTACATATTTACATAATTATTTCTGATGAGTTAATAAATCTATAAATTTTCTAATAAAACAATTTCCATATAGAAAATTATTCTAAAAGAAACTATGATTTATTTAAACAACAAAAATAATCAAACTGAATTAAAAACAATAACATTTTCAAGAAAAATAGATTTCTCATAAATTACAGCTTGTAAAATTCGAGAAAAATATTTTCAAAGAAAATGAATTAATCTAAAAATATAATAAGTAATTAAAAATATGTACAGAAGATAATAACAATGATTTTAAGATGAAATAAGCAAGGGTATAAGTTGATAAAATAATTATACAAGTGATTTAATAAGAAATATTAACACAATAATCACTTGTAAATTATTAAAGATCAAACCTCAGATATTAACCAGTTTAATTACTAGGACTATTTAACATACCCAATTCACCAACAATTCTGGTAAATGTGGATTCGTCAAGAGACTTAGTAAAAATATCTGCTGTTTGTTCTTCCGTGGGTACAAAAAATAACTCCACGGTACCATTCATGACATGCTCTCGAATAAAATGATACCTGATGTCAATATGCTTTGTCCTTGTGTGCTGCACAGGATTGTTAGAGATTGCTATGGCACTTGTATTATCACATAAAATTGGAATTTTATCAAGCACAAAGCCATAGTCTCTCAGCTGATTCCTGATCCACAAATCTGTGCGCAACAGCTTCCAGCAGCTATATATTCAGCTTCAGCCGTTGAATTGAAACTGTCTGTTGTTTCTTGCTGTACCAGGAAACTAGTCTACCACCTAGGAATTGACAACTCCCAGATGTGCTTTTTCTATCCACAACACTTCCTGCATAGTCAGAATCTGTATATCCAACAAGATTAAAACCAGAATCTTTAGGGTACCAGATGCCTAGGTTAGGCGTACCCTTAAGATATCTCAGAATTCTTTTAACAGCAATGAGATGAACATCTCTAGGATCCGATTGGAACCTTGCACACAAACACGTAGCATGCATAATATCAGGTCTACTCGCAGTAAGATAAAGTAATGAGCCTATCATACCTCTTTAGCTTGTGATATCTACCTTGACAGAATTTTCACATGCTCCAAATTTGACAGCTGTGGATGATGGTGTCTTTGCTGAAGAAGAGTCCTCCATTTGATACTTCTTGAGAAGCTCTTTGACATACTTGGATTGACAGATAAATATTCCATCTGTCCTTTGACTTATTTGCAATCCAAGAAAGAACTTCAACTCACCCATCATGCTCATTTCAAATCTACCCTGCATTAACTTCGCAAATTTCTTGCACAAAAGATCATTAGTAGACCCAAATATTATATCGTCCACATAGACTTGGACTATAATTGTATCATTCTTATGTTTCTTTGTAAAGAGAGTTTTGTCTATGACACCTCTAACAAAATCATTTTCAAGTAAAAATTCAGAGAGAGTGTCATACCATTTCCTTGGTGCTTGCTTAAGACCATAGACAGCCTTGAAAAGGAAGTAGACATAGTCAATTAAATCCTGATCTTCAAAGCCAGGGGGCTGTTCTACATAAACCTCTTCATCTAGCTTGCCATTCAAGAAAGCACTCTTGACATCCATTTGATAAACTTTAAAGTTTGAAAATGCTGCGAATGCCAAGAATATTCTTATGGCCTCAAGTCTAGCCACTGGAGCATAGGTCTCATCATAGTCAATGCCTTCAGATTGGGAGTAACCCTTTGCTACCAGTCTTGCTTTATTTCTCGTCACTGTGCCATCTTCATCAAGTTTGTTTCTGAATACCCACCTTGTGCCAACTACTGGTCTGTCTGTAGGTCTGGGTACCAGCTTCCAAACTTCTTGTTGTTTAAATTGATTGAGTTCATCTTGCATAGCAATCACCCAATCAGGATCAGAAAGAGCTTCTTCAGTTTTCTTAGGTTCCATTTCAGATAGAAACCCTGAATAATTGCATTGATTCTGAAGAGCTCTTCTAGTCTTTACACCAACAACTGGATCACCAATGATTAACTCAAAAGGATGAGCTCTATTCCAAAAAGTCTGTCTGGGAAGATTAGATCTAGATGATTCTCCTTGACCTTCATTGGGATGTTGTGTGTGACCAGTTGACCCTTCATTTTCTCCCCCTGAGTTGTTGCTAGGTTGACTAGATGATGATTGATTAGGAGAGTCAGAGGAATTTTGACTACTATCATTGATTTCATCATCATTACCCTGATCATCATTGTTGTCATTAGCATCAGCAAAAATCTCAGGTGCATTGTCATCATCTGAATCTGTATCTGTCATGTCATCGAAAGATAGCTTCTCAGATGGATTCTCAGTTTGGATACTAGGGAGTTTAGTGTCATCGAATGTTACATTGACATTTTCCATCATCTTCTGTTCATCAATCACATACACCCTGTATGCTCTCATTGAATAACCAATAAAAATTGCTTCAAATGCTTTGGTATCGAATTTACCACCTTGATCATCACCTTCTTTAAGCACAAAGCATTTTGCCCCAAATACATGAAAGTATTTGAGTGAAGGTTTCTTATCAGCCATAATTTCATAGGGTGTCTTCATTTGATCTTTATTGATTAGAGTTCGATTCTGGGTATAGCACGCAGTATTGACGGCTTCAGCCCAAAAGTACAATGGAAGCCTTGATTCACTTAGCATAGTACGTGCAGCTTCAATCAAGGTTCTATTCTTTCTTTCTACTACCCCATTTTGCTGAGGAGTTCTTGGAGCTGAATATTGTCTGGTTATACCCTTCTCAGTGCAAAAGTCATTTAGAACTGCATTCTTGAATTCAGTTCCATTGTCTGATCTTATAGCTCTCACTGGATACGTAGAATCTCTCTCAATTAACTTGATGTGATCAATCACCAGTTGTGGAGTCTCATCTTTAGAATTCAAAAACAGAACCCATGTGTATTTTGAAAAATCATCAACAATCACTAGAGCATATCTCTTCCTTGACATAGACATCACATTAACTGGACCAAACAAATCCATATGAAGTAATTGTAATGGTTCAGTTATTGAAGATGTATCAGTGCTCCTGTGACTTGCCCTTTTTAGCTTGCCCTTTTGACATGCATCACACAGTCCTTCTTGAGTGAATTCCATTGAAGGCAAACCTCTCACCAATTCTCTTTTGACCAGAGAATTCATTGTCTTGAAATTAAGATGA
The DNA here is from genome assembly GCA_036435485.1 of Saposhnikovia divaricata. Classification (NCBI taxonomy): domain Eukaryota; kingdom Viridiplantae; phylum Streptophyta; class Magnoliopsida; order Apiales; family Apiaceae; genus Saposhnikovia; species Saposhnikovia divaricata. The sequence goes on along the minus strand of CM071595.1, from coordinate 47,519,469 downwards.
GAAAGTTTCTTGTGCCATAGCCAACTCTCATCATTAGATGCTTTAGTGTAGAAGCAAGTGACTTCTTCAGTGCTTCCTGAATTCATATTGGCTACGTACAGATTGCCTTTTCTAACTCCTGTCAGTTGTGGCTTTTCATGTCTCTTGTGTGAAATTAGACAATTCTTCTTATTGAAATGAACTTCATAACCTTTATCACAGAATTGACTGACACTGAGCAAATTGTGCTCAAGTCCTTTCACAAAAGAAACTTCATCAATGATAACATTTCCAGCTTCAAGTCTGCCATATCCATCAGTTCTACCTTTGCTGTTATCTCCAAAGGTAACTACTGGGCCGGCCTTCTCCACCACATTTGTCAGCAGGGTTCTATCTCCAATCATATGCCTTGAACATCCACTGTCCAAGATCCAGGTTATCCGATCAACCTGTTCAATACCCTGCAATGACAAATGAGTTAAACCTTCTTCGGGACCCAAATTTGATTGGGTCCTGCGTATTTAAAGTATTGACCTTTATCAGGCAAAACAACATTTTTAAGTTTAACCTCTTTAGTCAATAAACATTTAACCTTATAAACAGATTTGAAAATCTTTTGTTTAATCTTGGGTATCCATGTTTCTCTCGCAGCAGTAACACTTGTGTCATTGACTGGACATTTGACCTGGTAGACATTCTTGGTAATCTTTTGTTTAGTCTTAGGTGCAAATGTCTCTCTCCTAACTTGAGGAGGAAAAGCAGTCTTAGATCGAACATTATTGTTCCTGTTCATGTGCTGTTGAGGAGCATTCTGTTTAACACATGCATAATTACCATTAAAATAAGCACGCATATTGTTAAAAGCACAAGACATACAATTGATAATACCACATGCTTTATGATTAGAGTTAATAGTAGGCATGGTATTTTTCTGCTTTGACTTGTTACTACCTAATCCAGTCTTAGAAGTACTAGCTGATTTAACAACTTTGACTGGTACTTTAGGTACATCTTTCTTGGGTGATACATTTGTTGTGTTAACGTCCTCAACTGATTTAGCCTTAACAAATACTGTGACATTTTTCTTGGATGACACATTCTTTGTATTATAGTTTTTAGTAGTTTTATTCTTAACACATTTATTCTCAGCAAGAACTGTGCCATTTGCAGCATCCTCATTTCTCATTTCTTCATGTATAACCATAGAACTAATATCTGGTTGACCAGCATCAGATTTTGTAAACATTGGTTTTTCAACATTCTTGAGAATATGTGGTATACCTCTTTCTTTAGCTGGTATAGAATTAGGGGTATGATTACTCAAAGAACCAACAGCTTGACTGTAATCAAATCCTATTCCTACAGTTTGTTCTAATGCTTGTTTGTTGAAGAAATCTTTAGAAACTTTAACAGAATTATAACACGCTCTAACCTGTGTTTCAAGTTCCCTAATGGTGGTTTCTTGTTCAGCAATCTTATCAACTTGTTTTGTCATGTATTCTCCTAGACCCATTTCTCTGCAGTTAAGTCGAGCTATTTCTTCTATATTCTTATCTTGATTAACCTGTACTTTTTTTAAATCTAGCATTTGATTTTCAAGATTAGTGTTAACAAGACTTATTCTCTCGTACCCTCTTTCTGCATTATTCGTTAATAAAATTTATTCGTTAAGATTAGGTCCGTTAAGATTGTAGAAGGGGGGGTTGAATACAATCTATACCATTTTCTCAAAATTTATTCGTTAAATAATTTTGCCTTAAACGAATATTTTTGTGCGGAATAATATAACACAAATTTCAAGTTGAATATAACAATATATTAACTTGAGGGGTGTTACAAAATCAGTCCAAATGATTATCAAGTGATTAATAACTAATTAGAAAATTCAACATGAACTTTGCTAATTTAGTTAATAAAATCAAGATATCAATTTGTGAACTAGGAAACTTAATTCGCTAGTAGTACAAGAATCATAAGTAAACAAGTTCCAACGGATAGGATATTACAACTGAGATGAACTTGAATTTACAGAATTAAACTTGTAGGTATTCTTGAGCTTGAGAGAGAGAGAGAAATAGGCTGCTGTGTGAATTTCTTGTGTTTGGTTCGACTGTCTCTTCATCTTCTGCATTCCTTTGCCTTATATACACAGCCATAGTCATACTACTTGATTTAAACTGATATGATAATCATTTTACATTAATATGACAATCGGTATGACTATCAAATCAATGTAATATGACTGTCCAGCTTAAATATAACTTTCGGTATAACTTAAATAGTCAATATAACATTCGGTATGACTTACCAAATGAATATAACATTCGGTATAACTTACCAATTGAATGAAATATGACTATCTCCATTTAACTGAATATGACTATCTCCATTTAACTGAATATGACTATCTCCATTTAACTGAATATGACTATCGGTATAACTATCAGTTTGATAGTTATATCATTCATATTTTTCAGCTTATAATTAATTAAATGACTTATAAAAAATCATTTAACTAATTAATTCTTTTCCATATTAATTCTTATTTAATTAATCTAATAATCACTTTAACAAATATATTAATTCTGATAGAATTAATTTATTTATTAACTTAATTACTTGACTTAATCAATTAAAATAGAATTAATATAAATTCTTTAATAGTCAATACTCCGCTGAAAACCACGTAATTATAATAAGGAACATACACTGGCATGATGTTGACGTTCGATGTACTGTCTGGTTCATGAACGACTAACTCCAATCTCTGTTCTTCATCGTGACTTTTAACACTGTGGTCTTTTATACTCTTCACTCTCATCAATCATTCGGTACTGAAATTGTTTCTTGTCACTAATAGAAATCTCTGTCTTTGAAAATGAATCCACTTGTTTCAATGCTACCTTGAGGCCTGATCAGATATCTGAATCTTCTTCCAGTGTAAAACATCAAAACTATAGATTGACTTGTTGATTTTTCTTCTGACGGTTATCATCTTTTGAGATTCCTGTGACAGTTGATATTATTTACTTATTACAATCTAGTTTAATTGGATTAGGATCCTCGAACTACAAATAGGCTGAGTCATATGCCTTTCAGCCTTTTCTAGCTACAGACCATACTTTGATTGATGTGCAAAAAGGAGAGCTTACAATGAGGGTGCAAGATCAGAATGTCACCTTTAATGTTTTCAAGGCCATGAAATTTCTGACAGAGGATGAAGAGTGTTGCAGTGTGGAAATAGTTTATACGGGTCAGAGAAAGAAGTTTGATCAGTTGTTGAGCGAAAAGTCGATCACACACGTGCTAAAGCATCACATCAGTGATTTCATTGACAGTTCTTCAATTCGAGATCTTTCAAATGTAAAGCTTGGGAAACTTCCACCACAATTGAGGTATGTCCTTTTGAATAATGAGCTAGTGATTTTTGAAGAGGGGCATGATAACGTGTTGCGAAGGTGGAAAGCCGATGATAAGGAAGAAGAAAGTTTTGTTCAGCCGTTCGAGTCGGAGAAGCACCTCAGAGGTGTGAAGAAGAAAAAGAAGAAGATTAGGCCGTTAGGTAGTAAAATCAGGTTGAAGTCTGACGGGAAAGATTTGTGGAAAGCAAGCAAACAAGATGTTAACGTTCGTATGAATGGTTTTTCTGTTGAGAACGGTTCAGTTATTCTTTTGAAACCGCCATGAATTGAGGAAGTAACGTCAAGCTATTGACGTTAAAGAAGCGCTTCGTGGGAGGCAACCCGCGCATTAGTGTAGGAAAAAAAAATTGAGTGTGGTGGAAAAAAAAAAATTGAGTGTGGTGAAAAAAAGGAGTGTTGTCAAAAAAAAAAGAAAAAAGAAAAAAAAGAAAAAAAAAGAGTGTTGTCAAAAAAAAAAATTGGGAGAAAGTTCCACACGCCATGGCTCACATTACAGGACATGGCGCTACTTTTCCATCCAGAATTTTCCTCGCGCCTCCGCGCCAACATGGCGCCTCATCCTCCAATATTTCCTGTCCAGGCGCCTGTTTGTACGAGGTAAGTGTTACCTTATATAAAAAAAATTCAATCCCTTTTCTAATTATTTTCTCCACCTAAAATCATAATCCTAGTCCTATATTAATTCCAAATCATTCCCAATCCATCTCCTATTTTATATTTCTTTCCCAATTCTACACAATTAAACCTCTATATATACACACCAATCCTACCCCATTCCAATTATATTTTCCTACAATCAATTTCAAGGCTTCAAGATTCAAGTTTGGAGGATTTTTAATTGCAAGCTTCACCTCTCTGGTTCGTATTTGGGGTATATTTTTTTTTTCGATATTACGAATTGTGTTCTTGCATTATTAGGGTTGTGTGTTCTTGATTATTTAGGGGTTTTGTGCATTTGAATTTTTTGTGGATTTTGGTGAATTTTGTGAGTTGGGTATTGATTCTTATGGCTCCTACGCGTGGGAGAGGTGGTACTAGTGTTGCAAAATTTTTGTCTTAGACGGTGGAGGTTAAATTTAATTGGTTGTTGTTGAGGCCAATTGCTAAAGAAAGGGATTTTTTGCTGAACAAGCATGTTGAGTTGCGATGGGGAAGGATATGTAAGGCGCTTTGTAGGTATGTTTTCTGCTTTCCCTCGTATTTACTTCCATTCAATGCGGACATTGAATATTTTAAGTTTGGGGGTGGTTTGAGGGATTAGTAGTTGTTGTTGTATTATGTGTTCATGTAGGATTTCATGTTTTGCATATTAGTAGTAGTAATTCATGCATGTATGTTCGTGTTATTTATGTTTGTTTCATATAGGACATTCTGTTTTTATTTTTCGTATACCATGTGAGTTCATATTAGTTGCATTTGCATAGCATGCATATTTCATGATCCCTTAGAACGAGCTAATTCTGATTGGTAGGTAGGTGTCTAATTGAGTGTGGTAATGATGAATAGAGGGTTGATTTATAGTTTCTATGAAATTGACTTATGTGTTTCAGAAACAAAACTAATTACACAGTCTCATTGGGTGCTTTTGGGCTAGGTTGAGGTCATGCTTGTTTGGATGTTTTGAGATTTAATCACTTGTTTATATTTAGAATTTTCGTTATTCCCTTGATAGTGTAGGAGCACTAAAGTCTAAGTTTGGGGGAAAACAGGGATTTCATGCTTAATTGTAAATAATTGTCAATAATTGCTAGATGTCAAATGGCTAGTAGCCGGCTCATATTTATATGAGTAGTCTAGGGTTGGAATTGAGAATTCTCATTCCAGATTGCATAAAGAAAAAAAAATAGAAAAAAAAAGCAGAAAAAAATAGAAAAAGAAAAAAAAAGTCAAAAGTTTCAATTGTTTATATGCAAAATTAATCAGGGTGAGCTCTTTAATACTCGAGCAATTAAGTACGAGGGGACTTTGTGCCTAGTGACCTAAGGCTTTTATAGTCTGGGATCCACTGACCTAACGCTCTCTACATGGGTATTATTGTATAAGCCTTTTGGGGTCTCATCCATTGCACGGTTAAATAAGCATGCGTATTGTATATATTGTTATGTGTTGTAGTTGTTAGTAATAAAGCATGAATTTCTGTCTAACTCAAATGACGATAGAGGTGTTCCTAGGTTATGAAGTGTTTACCGTCTATTATATTTATAAACCTGTGATTGTCTTGGCGAAGAGCATGTATGATCTTTGACCTAGTTTTGGGAGTATTTCTGATGAGCATTGCACACACGCACGTTTCTGTTCATGTATTGTTAGTATACGGGAACTTGGTCGAGCTCTATTTTGATTTAGTTGCATTCTTTGAGATATTTGCTTATTAGTTAGTTTTGGTTAGTTTGAAGGGGATCGTTGCATTTTCATTCTAGTTGCATTCATGCATTGCATTGCATTAGGTTAAATGGATTTTGTGGGTACATTCGCTATAGGCCCTCACGAGACCTTACTCGTCCACTAGGGCTGCCTAGGGGTTTAAAGGGCTTGTTGCATATGCCAAATGCAACCGTGATCACCTACGGAAGTGGTACTAGTTAGTTAATTAGTTAGTTAGTTGTAATTGTTTATGCTTGAGGACAAGCATCGGTTTAAGTTTGGGGGTGTGATAAGTGGATTTTATATCCACTTGGATCGCTTAAATTCGGCTTAAATTGATTGACTTGGCCTTAAATTATTGTAGTTTTGATGTGTTTTGCTTAATTGTGCAGATTTACAAGAATGTCGATTAGGGTGGATGCTTCTATCGTGTTTTGAGGATTAATTGATTAAAATTCGGATTTTCCGGGAAGGTTGCGCAGTCTACACTGTTTTGGCCATATCTGGAGTTCTAGAAGTCCGTTTTCAGCGATCTTAAAGCTCACGCGAAGCTTGAGAGATTTTCTACAACCTGGGATAGATAGCAGGTGCAGGGAGAGTGCTGAATAAATTCGCGCACGTGTTCTTTGAGAAGCAAAGCAGAAAAATTCCAGTTTTGCCCTTTTTCTAATTCTAATTATATTTCGGGCAGGTTTTAGTACCTTAATCGAATTCTAATTGTAATAGAAGGTAATTTCCTGCTGGGCAAGAAATATAGAGCCTCTTTAAACACATCTTAGCATTGTAATTAAGGGGGTTATTATTATTGTATCATAGCTTAGATCTGCAAGGGAGAAAAGGAGAGAAGGATTCAACGCTCGTGACAAGCAACGGATCTAGATCTACTTTCTCTTTTGTGTTATTCTGGATTCTAGATTTGTTTTCTTAACTCTTTTTTATTAATATAATTACTTCTTTTACTCATATCTTGTTTTATATCATGTTTTCATCAAATCCCATGATGATGAACGGTTCAATTATGAGCTAATCGTTGTCATGGGATTCTAACGGAGTTATCTATGTAGCTTAGTAGTTTGTATGCCTTAAAAAATTTATGTGTGGTGAATTCTTAATATCCTCGTATGGTTGTGTTTCATGTATTTAGATGCGTCGCGAACATCTAATTTGTTAATCTCTTGCGAAACGAGAGTGGATCTTGAGATTTAGAACTTGCCATGCTAGCATAGGATAGGTTGATGTTTTAACATCATGATTTGTGGCGTAAACAGAGATATTATGCTGCCCTATGTGATCTATGTCGATAACTTGTGCTTAAACCTTTATGTTTTCAAATTCTATAGAGATATAGGGTCTAACATATTTGGTGTCTACCCATCTTCTATCTCTTTTGTGGATGCATGCGTAGTTTGGTATTCGTATACTGAGAAGTAGCGTATACTTATTTCGTGTTGTCTGATCAGATATCAAAACCATCACATGTATTGATTAAAGGCTGCGACTCTAAGTGAAGTAGATAATGAAGTTAGGATTCCATGTTTATTCTCATATAAGTAATTTGATTTTAGATCTCATTAGCTAGTTAATTCTTAAATTGCATATTAGTTAAATTTAGTTAATTAAAATCTCAATTAATTAATTGTCTTAGCAGTGAATTAAGATCATACATTGTTGAATAGGTGCATTTACTGAAAAGAACCATAACTTGATCCCTGTGGGAACGAATTTGGCCTTAACCTTATATATTACTTGTGACCACGTACGCTTGCGTGATTTTGTGCTAACAGTGTCACTCAAGAGAGTTTGGACAGACTGGAATCAGTACAGTTAGTTTATCAGAAGAGCTTAAAGAAAGATTTTCTCTTATACTTTATGGCTGATGGGACAGTATTTAAAATTTGTGAGCATGATATTGGTTTGAAATATTGGGAAGAACTAGAACATGTTCTGTATCTTTTCAAGGTGAATAGTCGAAGGACTCAATCAGTTGCAAATGTGCTCAGACAGAAAATGCTCCAAAATTTGGCAATTAGAGGAATGAAGTGTAACAGCACATATGTTCCTAAGTACAGAGACTGGAATGGAAATCTCATTGAAATGAAGAAGGGTACTGCAAAGCTGAAGACTGATCTGGGAATCACAGTACTTGATTTCAACTCATAGTCAGAGGAAGTAAAATTTATCAGACTGGGAAATGAGATGAGGAGGAACAAAATCTACGATCTAAGATCTGCTATTTATCAGACTGATGAGAGTGATCCTCAGTTGAGAGAGATTAAGGAAGCTATGAAGATTGAACTTGAAAATGCAGAGAGAAGATTGTTTATAGATTATCTCAGAACAACACCAGATCTTGAGGAGATTAGTGATTAAAGCCTGTAAGAATTTTCTTGTTTTTCGTAGATTTTTGTTAAGTCAAGTTTAAACTCTGCTTATTTGAATAAACACTGTGTTTGTATGAAATTGTTTTGACATCATCAATTATTGTTAACTTGTGCATTTTTACTAATTAACAAGTTGGGGGAGATTGTTAAATATAATTGATGTGGTTAATATCAGTGTTTAAGTTTTACAGGAAAAAACAGAGTTTAACTTGAAACAGGAAGCAGTCAGAGTTTAGTTAAACTCTGACAGTTGGAAGCTAGACAGAGTTTGCTATACGCTGACAATGGAAGCTCAACAGAGTTTAGTTAAACTCTGTCTGGAGGAAGCGCGTCTCCAGTCAACAGTGATTAAAGATTAATTGAAGATAATTATGGAAGCAATAACTTTACAGATGGGATAGCTGTTAAAGAGATTGAGTTGACTTAGGAGATGTGTAGCAATCATAATTGATAACATTTGTATAGATGATTTATAGGCGAATCAATTATCGATTATACGTAGCTGTATATCTTTATAAATACAGTTAGGTTAACCCTAGAAGGGTATCGATTGTGTAACACAATATCATTCATTGTAACCTAAGCAGCTCTCTGTGATATTTTACATCACTGAGAGAGAAGTTAATTCCAAACAGTTTTTAAAGCTTTTAAAGAACTTATTGTTATTCTCTCATACTTAGTTGATTATAAGTGTGTATTCGGCCTAACATAACATCATCATTTTTCAGATATACAGAGCATATACACACGATTGCTGAATATTTCGAGCTTTGATCGGAAAGATATCTCAAATCTAGCTTGTGGTTTTTAGATTGGATTTCATATTCTTGCTTTATACATCATCCTTTATAAAAACTAACCCTTGTTTTTGAATTTCCTCAAAGTTTTGAAAATGGCATTGCAGGGAAGCTTTTTAATTGCTAAAGTTAATCCTATTTCCATTCAGCAAATCGAAACCATTCTTGACGAGCAATTTCGGGCTTGGACACAATTTCTGAATGAACATTCATTAATTCGTTATGCTTTAGTTACACTAGTACAGCTTAACCATGATGCATTGTGTGAACTATATTGCAGTGTAGTTAACACTTCTGGACAGGACGGGTGTGCAATCACATATCGACTGTTTGGTAGGTCGATTAGGGTCACTGAACGAGATGTTAATCGAATTCTCCATTTTCCTATGGAAAATCTCGTTTCTGATCCTACACCTGAACAGATTGAAATGTTCTTTCGTTTTATAAGGTACCAAGATGGCAATTTCAATACTGGTAATCTTTATAGAACGTTTCTAACCCAGTATTGGAATTTCTTCTTTCACACTCTTAACCATGTTTTTTCCTCAAATAGAACAAATCAAGATCGAATACCTGAATTTATTCAAAAAATAGGGTATGCGGTCGCCAATAATTTGAGTATTAATTTTGGAAAAATAGTGCTTGGTCAAATCATTTTAAATATGAAACACTTGGGAACAAGAGATGTTCGGACTCAAAAAGTCAAATGTCTATATCCAAGGTTTCTACAGCTAATATTAAATGATTTTTTGAATGATGAAGACAGGGTACGCTTGGAAAATGGTCAAAAGGTGGAATGTTCTTACATGAAGACGAATGTAATTAATTACATAAGCAAAAAGAACTATACAGATGTGCCTACAATCCTAACTGAATATCTAAATACTGTCCCACTTCCGTTCTTACCAAGACCAGTGAGAGCAGGTATACGACAAGGTAATATTTCAATCGCTGCTATTCCAACCTTTGTATTCCCTGTTGTGTCACAGGAAATACATTTTCTACAGCCCCTAGTGGCCATCTTACCTGACCAAGAGCAGGAAATCCCACCGACTCTAACACAGGTCGAAAAGCCCATTCTACAAATGCAAACACAAACACAACAAACTCCTACACCTCAATTGTCACTTAAACGACCATCCATCAATACTTTTGAGGGAGATAGTGCCTCAGCAGCACCACATAAGGAGTTAGTTACATCAGCCGCTCTACCTCATTCTAAACGGAGTAAACCCAATGAACCTGAGGTAACGACAACTGTTAGTGAAACAATTCTTCCTTATCCAATGAGTGAAAATGTAAATGAGGTTGAATTGACGGGAGCAACTATCTTGAGTTCCATTTCACGGAACATAAGAGTGGTTGATGATCTTTCTAAAGATCAAATGCCTTCACAGGCATCCGAGGTAGAATTACCTACCTCAATAACTGCTGGTGAATCTTCCATTTTACGGAAAGATCCATCGGTAGGTGGTTCTTTTATGAACCAAGTGTCTTCACAGACATATGAGGGAAACTTGGGTTTTGTGCCATTTAATCGATTCAAGTTTAACCTCCTAGAGGGAAAATCTCTGGATCTCTTTCGAGATTTACCACTCTTTACCAGTGGTCGGCAACTCACTTCACGCGAGGACGAAAGCTCACGAACTTTCATTGCACCAACTGTGACCTCTGAAAAAGGGGCTAGGATGATTTCATTTGCAGGTACACGTCTCGGTGGAAGCTCTGGAAGAGAGTTAAGGGAAACACAAACAGAACATGTAAGTGTAACCCAAACCACTAAACCGAGTGAATATAGAGTGTTGAGTGAAACACCTGCAGAACGTATGAGTGAGCAACCTACTCAACCACATGCACCTGTAACCAGAAAGGAATACAACAGACTCCTTACACGGGTCCAAACAATGGAGAAAGAGTTGTCAAATATCTGTAAGTCCATTGTAGAAATCAAAAATTTGCAACTTATTCAACATGATTCATTCTAGGTTCAATTAAGTTCCATGGCAGCCCAGTTTAGTCATGCAATTAATTCCTTGGTGAAGACAGCTTCGTCCAATTTACCAACTCCATATCCTACTATTCTGGAGGATAACCCAACTGAGGGGGAGAAGGTGGATGGGCAAGAAGCTACTAGGCGTAATAAGGGCAAGGAAAAGGTTGTTGACACAGAATTAACTTTATTTTGGGAAAGGAAAAGCTAATGGGAGTATTAGTGCTATGTGGAAAGAAAGCAAAGACAAACTTGAAGATATGTTCAGTCTAAAGGAACAATTGTCTTAAACTTGGTTAATTTTAGAAATCTGGAAAATGTATATATATGATCCAGAATACGCTTTAATATTATTTATCTTTGTATTTTATTTTTGTTGTATCAGTTGAGTTGTCCTCTAGGGATTTGCTTGTCAAACCCTAACAATCAAATATGGGGAGATTGTAAAGCATAATGTAATGTAATATGTAATAGAGGATATATATAACTCAACTAGGATAAAAGATAAATAATATTAAATCTATACAGGGATCGTGAAATTTGAAGAACATGCACCAACAAGGATCAAGTTGCTGAAAGAAGTTCATTAACATGTTCAAGCCTCAGTGACAGAATAAGATGTACAGATGATTCAGTTGAAGAGCCAAAAAGATTCCATGTATTTACATAATTTGAAGATACTGCTACAGACTAATCAATTGGAATGTAACGAAGGTGTGAAGATCAAGATCAATGCTAGTCACTTGTGAACTAGACCAGCGCACTAAGTGTCAACACATACGAGAAGGATCAACACATTAATTTACAGAAAGAATTGCCAAAGCCTATTGACGATCAAGGACAGACATAATATTTCAAGGTATTGTCAAAAATTAATTTACTCTCTGAAAATTAAATAAGTAACAGATTAATTAATTATTTATAACAAATAATTAAATTAATCTAGTACTTGAATTATTTTCAGAGATGAATTAAAACAACAGAATAAAACAGAAGAAAGAAGCCCAAGAGATACAAAAATAGTATTACTATGCGCAATTACTATGCAAAATTACTATGCACGATTACTATGCACGGTTACTATTTAGGGTTGGTGAAATAGTGTTCGGTTACTATTTGGGGGTTGTTGGAATAGTGCTCGGTTACTAGTTGGGGGTTGTTGGAATAGTGTCAAATAGTGACTTTCTATAATCTATAAATAGGCCTATTGTATTTCATTTCAAAACACACCTCAACACACAACTCTCTCTTCTCTCTCTTATATCTTCTCTGTGTAAGTTGCTAGATAGTCCATCTAGTAGAAAAGCCGACTTAGCCCGCTTTCAAGAAGTGTCGGAAAGAAGGTCCTCATGTCTAAACTATCCTTAGGAGTGTTCTGGTTTTTGAAGCTAATCCATTGGATTAGAAGTTGTAACACCCCTCGGTTTTTATCAATTCAAAGATATTTTCCCTAATTGATTGTGTTATTTCGATTCAGTTGTTGACCTTATTTTCCACATCTTAAAAATCCAAATATTTCGAAATAACGTATTCAACCCCCCCTTCTACGTTATTCTGGACCTAACAAACGGTCATGATCTATTTGAGTTGAAGATCTAATGGTTGTGAATGAGGGATAAACGGTTGTGAATAAGGGATAACAAAAAATGAGGGAATACCGAAAATAAGGGTTACCCCCTTTGGCTTATTATAGTATAGTATACATACCTGAGTCTACCGATATTCAGTTAACCAATCATAAAATTATGAATTATTTTAGGATCAATCGGAGCTAATTCCTAAATTTTAGACCAATCATGTTATTAAGAGTTTTCCTTATTTACATACTCACCCTACCTCATGTTATATCAATCGGAGCTAATTCCTAAATTTTAGACCAATCATGTTATATAGTATATTAAATATTAGTTTTCTTTTACCCATCAAATTAATTCAATCTGATGGTACCCAATTCCAAACCCAAAATTTTTGATATACCAAACTCAATATTTTGGATTATTTAAATTTTAAACCTGAAATAGTTTCGATTTGGATTTTAATTCTACCGATCCGAAATTCGATCCAAAATCCGAAACCAGATCCAATATCGAAACTCGATACATAAATAATATAATTTCATAATTTGAAATTATTTTATGTAATATTTTAGATATAAGACATATAATTTATTTATTATTATTCAAATATTTCATTAGAAATAGTCAATACTAATTTAGTAATTAGAACTTCTATTTCTCAATCTCAAGTTTTATTGGAATATTTAAGATGTAATTTTTTTTAATTTACATAAATTTTCATTTGTGTTGTATACGAAGAATTATTTTTTTTAACATATTTTGAATTTTACTTAGTATGTCAATTCAATTCGTACAATATGTTACATTTAACTAATTACCTAATTTAATCATTTTAATTTTTAAGTATTTTATAAATATAATAAATTATTTGCGTGTAGCAATTTTTTAAATTTGACTACATTATTACTAATTTTGGATACATGAAATCCTATGTAATTCGAAATCCGACGGATTTGTTTTTGGATATTTAGTTTTGGATTTGGATTAGAAAATATATTTAAAACCCAAAAATATTTGGATATGGGTTTGGATTTTACAAAACTCACATTATTTTATATGTGTCCTTATAATTTAATTATCGGGTCAGAAAACATGAAATTCATTTTTCTTTAACAGTGAGTATATATGTTAGAAGAAAACCTTACATGTAGACCTAATAAATTGTTTGTATTGTGTACATTAATTCATGACTTGTGACTTTGGGGTCTTATATGAAAACGATATGAAATTTTTTGTGTACCCAAAATTCTAATACAAAACGCTACTAAACTACACAATTTTTTTGGTACACGAAATGAAAAAAATACGCGAAAAGAAAAAAACATGACAATCACATATAATATTATTTTTTGCCCAAGTTATCTATGTCTGTTACTATATAACTGTTACTATATAACTGAAAACAACATTGAGATGCTACAAAACAAAACTAAGAGTATAGTACATAAAATAAGCCTTTTTTTATTTTGTTTATTGTTAATAAATATCTATGTTTGTTTAGAATCTATCTACCAAATTATTAAGTTTTTTTTACCTATATTTAAGATTGTGTTAATATTTGAAAATAAATATTATCAATCAACCAAGCAAATTTGATATGTCTGTTCTTAGATTAGTGTATGAGAATTGAATACTATCACTTTTATTCAAGAATACAAAATTAAAAAGGGCACCTTTTATTAGAAACTGTATATTATTTTATATTTATCGACCTATCTACTCATCCAATATAATCTAGTACCCCGTTGGGTTTTATCTACTGGTATATTGAATGTTGTACTTTCTTCTTGTGAATGATAACTCCAGTTTCTTTTCCTTGATTTTAGTTTGTTTTCAATAAATATATCTTTTTATTAAGAGTCTAATAACCCATTAGTGGATTTTGTCTACCCATATTGGGTTCTGTTTTTCTCTTTTTGAGAGTAGATTCTTTTATTCTGGCATCCAGGATCTTAGATCTACAGTATTTTATTATATTGGTTCAGTGATTTGGATAGTATAGAATCACAGTTATGGTTGGTTGTTCGAATACGTTTTGACAAATCAGATATATATTTTCCTCACGATTACAATAAATTATTGAATTATCTTGGCAAAAAGGTTATATATTTTAGTGATATAAGCGATGGGTGTACAACAATTTAAGATCTGATCAATGACTGTAGTTTGGTTGAAGCAAACCTTGATATGATCTATTATAATATGTGTTTGTCCAATATTGATATTTTTTTCAGATGTTGTAGGACCTTTTATTGATGAATTAATTACATATAAAAAATTGTGATTTATAAGAAAATTTGATTATTTTTGTAGATGTCGTATGCCCTTTTATTGATAAATTAATTATTTATCAAAAAAATGGTGTATTTAGAATAGTGTGGTAAATATTTTTTTTAAATTTTGGGATATTATATTTGGTACCACTGTACAATTGGCTTTTTCATTTGGTAACACTCGAAATTTTTGACTTCCAAGTGGCACCATTATACTTTTTGTTTCATTCACATAATACCATTCCGTTAACTAAATGTCAGTCGACCGTTAAAAAATTATGGGATTTTCTATTTCGTATTTTTGACTTTTAAGTGACACCACTCTATATTGGATTTCACCTCCATAATACCACCCATATTAATGAATGTTATGCCATAATTTTGGCATGTATAATAATCTCCCAAATTTCTAATATCTATTAATTATTAATTCAGATTAATAATTATTACTTAACCGCTAAGTTTTATCCTCTCTCTGAAATGAGGAAAGAATCAATCACAATCAATCAATAACGGAAAATATCTCCAAACGATATTCTTCAAATCAGGAAGATATCACAACGATAAGATTAAATCAGATAAAATCAGTAATTAACACATTAACGAAGTTTATCCCTAAAGTTTCTTAGGGATAGACACAATTGCACAGAACTACGTGGGCTTCCTATATAACACAGGTACGTAGGCATCTTGGCAGAGGAGATGACCGATACACGAGACAAATCGAGACACCTGCCGAGTCCAGCTCCTTTTTTTTTCATAAATCCTAATCCCCTAAAAACAGCCACATTCATCTAAATTCGCTCTACTATTCCAGCATCCCTCCGATTTCGTGTTGTTACGAAATTCCTCCAACAACAATGAATATGATGATTCTGATCATTCTGATCAAACTCCTTGGTTTTTGGTGGGCAAAGTGATGCCCAACAATATTTTGAGGGGTATAAAACCAAGAAGTTCTAATAAATTCATCAGAATCAGTAGAAGGTGGTATTTTGGAGTGAAGCCAAAAGTAGAATGATGTCATTTAGAAATAAAAAATTTCAGAGTGGTATCATATGGAAAATCCCATAATTATATAACGGTTGACTAACGTTTGGTTAACGGAGTGCTGTTATGTGGATGAAGCCAAAAGCATATAGTACCACTTGGAAGTCAAAAACTTCGAGTGTTACTAAATTAAAAAGCCAATTGTATAATAATACCAAATGGAATATCCATTTAATTTTTAAATTTTTTAATTCAATGATAGTAGATTTATTCAAATTTGATTGCACCTTATGATTGTAGATCGAGAGTTTGTGATATTAAAATATTATAGTATTTAATATTGATAAAATAGACTCCTATATTAAAATAATATATTTGCATTTAAATCAATTGATAAACATACAATTTTGGAAAATGGCTCTATACATAAATAAAGAGGAGATAATTACCAAAATAATCATTTTTTAAGATATTTTGCCCAAAATACTTAAAAGCGGGAATGTGGCCTTCATCATTTTTAACAAGGGCATAAGCTCTATTGATAAAATACCACACGAGTATTCTACAAGATACGAAAGTTCGTGTTCCGTATTAGTCACATAACACGCTACTGCGTGTAGCGTGACTGTAATACTGTAGCATTACTGTTCATCTCCCATCTCTCCCAACTCTCTCGAATCTCTCCAGGCCGTCTCTCCTCAGTATCTCTCTCTGCTCCTGTCCTTTATCTCTCCCCATTCTCATATGTTTTCCCTGGCCCCGCAGGGGCGTAAACCAATTCGTTTGAATGACTCGGTAATCAGCAAGATGATGAGTATGAAGGGCGAGCACTATTGGAGGTGTTTGCGGTGAAGGTTAATAACATAGACGGCGAGTCACCGGGACAACTGTATGGCACAATCACCATTCTTTAATAGTATACACGGCTAACACCTCCAAACATAATAGTAAATGTCGAAAATCGTAGAAGCAAACACGGCTAACGGGGGACCAATTTAGCCAAAAAATGTCGAAAAATGTGAGAGGTAAATGTTTCGGGGGAGAGTTATTAAGCGGTGGTGAAACACGGCAGTGCTCCACAACGGTGATCATATTGGTCCCTGTTGCCTCGCCTATACCATTAAATATCATATACCCATTTATTTAAACTCAAAGTTCCCCAAAGATTCGACAAAAAAGCAAAAAGCAAAAGCACACAACATAGATATTATATGTTTAGTGGGTTTGTTTGTTTGTGAGTCGACTAAGGAAAAAAAAACAGGGGAAGGCAAACAACGCAGATGCTCCGTATTATATGTATCACGTCGGATGGTGTTACGTATCTGCACTTTCACGGTGGACGGTGTTCCGTATCTGGCTCTATCACGGTGGACGGTACTCCGTATTATCGTAATACGGTGGACGGTACTCCGTATTAGCGTAATACGGTACGCGAAACACCGTGACCAGTCGGTATTTAAGGCCAAATATTTGGAAATCAGTATTTTGGGCAAACAATATTTATTTTTGATTATTTTGGGCCTTCATCCAATAAAGAGGGATGCAAATAATAGATGTGCCAGTAAATATTAATATAATTGTGATTTATTTTAAATTAAAAATTATGATTAAGTAGTTAAAAATTAATATTACGAAAATCGCTTTATATTATATATTTGTATAATTCTGGTTGATTTTAATTTAAAATATTAATTTTTTATAAATAATTTTTTATATTAAAAAATATGTAATATATGAATATTTTAAATCAAGTAATTACTATATTTAAATTAGAATTGTTAACATAGGATGAGAATGGTAAATAAGGAAAACTTTTAATATAATATGATTGGCTTAAAATTTAGGAATTATCTCCTCCTAAAATAATTCATAATTTTCTGATTGGTTAACTGTAATACCTATATTTATAATTAGGTATTATATTATAATAAATGATTGTTATTTGGACAATTTACATTATTACCGTTACAACCAAGTTATTATAAAATGGGGTTAAATCGCAAAGTGCTCACTGAAGTGAGGGGTTGGTATCAAATTGGTCACTCAAGTTATCGGGGTCTCAAGTGTACCATTCTAGTTGGCAGTAATGACAGAGACGTTAAAAGCTTTTGTTGACCTAACGGTAGTACCCACGTGGACTGACTGACTTGGACAGCGTGGACAGCAACTTTTGATCAACACAAACAGACATATATGATTAACACAAACAGACATATATGATTACCTAATAACATTATATAAGACTTTTCGTCCAAAAAAAAATAACATTATATAAGACTTAGACTTAAACAAAAGTTGTCATTGCATAAACAGAATATGTCATTACAAGAGCATACTTAAGTCTTAAACAAAAGTTGTCATTGCATACTTAAGTCTTAAACAAAAGATATTAGAACAAAAGCAATATTGCCCCAAAAAACACTAAAGGTCAATGGGGTCATCCGAAGTATTCTTGAACTTGTTCAACTTGTTCTTCTGACTACTCAATCTTGTATTCCTCCTTGTAACTCCAGAACTGGTGCTCAGCATAGAGGGAACTTTAGCTTGTTTTTGTTTTTGTGGAACATCAGGTGGGGTTGAAGCTGGTGGTGTGTACCTTGGAGGTGCAAATGGTAGTAGCCCAGGAGTAGGCATAAACACAGCTTTGTACCCCACAGCTCCCCTTAGTTTGTCACTAAAATCAACATAGTCTTTTCCACTCTTGTCCCACTCATCTACCTCTTCACCTCTAACGAAAGGCATCTTCTTTCTTGGCACCATTTTCAGAAAAGACATGGCACCTTTACCTTTTTCTTCCTCACCTTCTTCCTCTCTTCCCTCATCTTCAACATCTTCTTCCTGTCCTTCCACATCTTCATCATCGGCAAACTCCTTTTCTGCATATTCTTGTGTGTTCATCTCAGCATCTTCTTCTTCTTCTTCAATGTGATCAGTATCCAGCATCTTACCCTTACCTTTCTCTTTAGACGATCCAGCTTCTGATGCTTGAGTAAGCACTTTTGGTTGCTCTTCAGTTGGCTCATTGATATCTATACCCTTTTGAGGTCTTCTAATACTCAGTTTCTGTCTCTTCAGCTCTCTTGGTTTTGTCTTCTTTGGGACTCCTGCATCCATTTTCTTCTTGGCATGTTTTGTCTTCTCTTCAGCTTCAGTTGGCTCAGTTGGCTCAGTTGGCTCAGTTGCATTTTCTAGAGGGCATTTTGAAACCCTATGACCTGCTTGCCTGCATCTACTACAATGCATAACTCTTTTGTTGCTAAATCTCTGCAAAATGACCCCAGGAGCTGGTTGAGCTTGACTCCTAGAGCCCCCCTCCCACTCTTCCCTCCTTCTCATTTTCTTTGGTCTCCCCCTCAGTTTTTTAGGAATAGGTGGCGGCAGTAATTCCTCTGCATCATAGAAATCCCAATACTCTTCACCCTTCATGGCTTCTAGAGGGTAACTATAAGTTGCCAAGTACTTGTCTCTCTTGTAGTAATCAGACACAAAGTCTATAGGATTCTGCCTCCTTGAGTGTAAGGCAGCAATGGCATGTTGGCATGGAATGCCTGTTAAGTCAAACACCTGCAATCGCAATTTCTCTTGTCCAAGTCAACAGTCACAAGTCTTGTCCCTTGTTTCACTTGAAATCTTGTATTACCATCCCAAGAAGCTGTCCAATTCCTTGATTCTGTTACTAGTAAGTCCAATTCCCTCCTAATTTTAGGACAAATTAACATGTCACTGTTCTGTATTCTATCCCTTATGGTCCTTATTCTTGTTAGCAGCTTCACATGTATCTCTTGAAACATTGTGAGAATAGGCAAAAACCTGCAAACATTGTTACATGAACAAGCATTAGACTTTCAAGAGTGGTAAGCATAGACAATCTGGTAGTGCATATCTTCACAGTATTTTGGGGGTTACTTGCAAGCAATTCTTGACCAAAATCTCTTACTCTAGAATAGTGTTGTTTAAGAGCCTCAGCAACACCCTCTAATGCAGCTCTCCTTAATCTCAATATTTTAATTCTTGGAACCTCAATTTCAAGTTCATTCTTTATTGTTTCAGCCATTTCCTTAACCTTCCATTGGGGATTCTTCCTAATCCTTTCACCAAACACATCACACAGATACTTCACAGAGGCCATTTTGTTGTAGATGGGCTTAGTGCACAAGTGTTGATTTACAAGTGTTTTAATGAAGCAAGTGTCAGTATTTTTATCCTTACTACACCATATGTAAAATGGACACCCTGCCTCGCAGCAAACTTGACATCTCTTACCATCATTTGTTACAAATTGTATCCCCCTTCTATCAGTCACACCATAATCCCTAACTGCTTGCCTAAATTCAGCCATGTTAACAAACTGTTGACCTACCTCCCACTCTTGCCCATAGGCACTACCCTTTCTCTTACTAACTTTCCTTTCTTTTGGATTAGGTGGACCGATGTAACCAATTATTGCATTTTCATCTTCACTAGATGATGATAATGACCTAAGTGTTTCAGACTCATCATCATCATCTGATTCTTCAACACACCTGTTAGGAGCATTCATAGCTTTATACATGTCCCCTTTAAATTGTTTAGCATTTTTCCTTATGTTTTCAAATTCCTCATCACTCACATCGTTCTCCGGAAATGAGCTACTACTATCAGAATCCTCACTCTCTGTATCAATTAAGTACTCAGGATCATCCTCACTACCCTCACCAGCACTACCTTCCCCAGCCTCCACAATTTGGTCATCAATTTTTTCCTTTGGTGTGTGTGGGACATCAATAAGTTCATCAAGATCAAAGTGATCAACATACAACTCAATTTTACCGTATGGCTTACTTAATGCTACCAGATCCCTTATTGAAATATCATCATACACCAAGCTAGTGCCCCCACTAAAACTATGCCCATCAGACTTATAATACATTAGAGAGTTAGGATCATAACAGAATTTCTTAGCAAATTCTTCTAGGTCACGAAAGCTCATTACGTCAGTGTCGAAATTAGGAATTACATCAACTTTACCACCAAAATATTTAACTTCGTTAGGAGGAGAAGTAAGTTCACCATGGTGGTGAAGGTACACAGTAGTAATAGACATACTGTCAATTCAAAAAACAAACAATACACAATATTACTACACGCGTATCATTACAATCGAACACACAGAGAAACGAAGAATACATGATGGATACATACATATATAGTTAGGGTTATACCTCAGTGCAGTCAAAATCGAACACCTCTTGATGATTGAATACCCACGTATGCTCAAACTCGCCGCCGATTGAGAGATTTTGATTGAATTACCCTAATTCGCAATTGAGGGTTTATTATCCCCAAATCCCCATCTAACCCGTTTCAGTAAACAACAGTTCAACTTCTCCCAATTTTTTTTAATATAATTCGATCAAGCTGAGATGTCGTCCATGTCATCCTCCACGTGTGTACACGTATTTCTGACGTTAGAGTCAAGACGTTTCCGTTAGGTCAAACAAAAGCTTTTAACGTCTCTGTCATTACTGCCAACTAGAATGGTACACTTGAGACCCCGATAACTTGAGTGACCAATTTGATACCAACCCCTCACTTCAATGAGCACTTTGCGATTTAACCCTTATAAAATGAAAACCACCAAGTTAAGAAAACAACAGAGCTTTCTCCTCCCCCAAATTGCACAATTTTACGATCTCCACATCTCCAGATCACTACTGTAATTCATTCTCATATATAAACATATACATACACATCAATACAAACACATAGTTGATATTCTAAAATTCAAGCTTCCTAGCAACAATGGCGCTGAATCTCCGTCAAAAACACACCGGTAACTCTCGTTTCCCTAATTCATATTCTCACACACACACACACACACACACTCTTACTTTTCTGTAATTAAATTTTGATTATTTTAATTGTTTTAACAGAATGCATAATTCGAATGCTCAACCTAAACCAACCGTTAAATCCAACAAACTCCAACAACGAACAAGTTTACAAGATCCTAATTTCAGACAAGTTTTGCCAAGACATTTTATCGCCTTTAATTAACCGAAAGGATCTCCGTAAACACGGTGTTACTCTTTACTTTCTTATTGATAAGGATTGTCAACCGGTTCACAGTGACGTGCCTGCTGTTTATTTTGTTAAGCCTACTGAGCATAATGTGAAACGTGTCGTTTTAGATGTGTCTAGGTCGATGTATGATTCGTTTCAGCTTAATTTCTCGTCTTCGATATCGAGGAGTTTGTTGGAGGAATTAGCGGTAGGGACGTTGAAAGAGGAGAGTATTCATAGGGTTGGGAAAGTGTATGATCAGTATATGGAGTTTGTTACTTTGGAAGATAATTTGTTTTCGTTAGGGGACAAGAGTTGTTATGTGAAGTTGAATGATCCGTCGGCTGGGGATAGGGAGATTGAGGAGATTGTGGAGAAGGTTGTTAGTGGATTGTTTTGTGTGTTGGTTACGCTTGGTGTTGTTCCGGTTATTAGGTGTCCGAGAGGTGGGCCGGCGGAGATGGTGGCGGCGTTGTTGAATCAGAGATTGCGTGATCATTTGTTGGTAAAGAATAATTTGTTTAGTGAGGGTGGGGGTTTTGGGAGTTCGTTTCAGAGGCTGATATTGTGTTTGTTTGATAGGAATTTTGAGTTGTCGGTTGCGATTCAGCATGATTTTAGGTATAAGCCTCTTGTTCATGATGTCCTTGGTTTGAGGTCGAATAAGTTGAATGTGAAAGGTGAGAAGGATGGAATGAAGTCTTTTGATTTGGATAGGTTTGATCCGTTTTGGGTGGCGAATGGGTTTTTGGAGTTTCCTGGAGTTGCTGTGCAGATTGAGACTCAATTGAACAAGTATAAAAAGGATGTAGATGATGTGAATAGGCGTACAGGTGGAAGTGGAGGAGCTGAATTTGATGGCACGGATTTGATTGGAAACACGAAGCATTTGATGAGTGCAGTTAATTCCTTGCCCGAGTTGACTGAGCGGAAGCAAGTGATTGACAAGCACACAAATATTGCCACTGTTTTGTTAGGTGAGATCAAAGAGAGGTCTTTGGATTCTTATGCTAAGAAAGAGAGTGAAATGATGGTCAGAGGTGGCATTGATCGGAGTGAACTTTTTAGTGTGCTCAAAGGGAAGGGGACTAAGATGGATAAGCTAAGATTTGCCATAATGTATCTTATTTCAACTGAAAGCCTCCCTACAACAGAAGTAGAGATGGTTGAAGCAGCTCTTAGGGAGTCTGAGGTTGATACCAGTGCCTTTCAGTATGTTAAAAAGATCAAATCACTGAATATTTCGCTGGCATCTACGAATTCTGCCAGCAGAAGTAATATGGCTGATTGGGCTGAGAAGTTTTATGGGCAGTTCAGTGCTGTAACTGCTGGAGTCAAGAATCTACTGTCTAGTGATCATCAACTGGCTTTGACAAGGACGGTGGATGCATTGATGGATGAGAAACCAAATCCTGAAATTGAATCTTACCTCGTGTTTGATCCTCGTGCGCCCAAGTCAAGTTCCAGTTCAGGTAGCAGCTTGAAAGGACCATTCAAAGAAGCTATTGTTTTTATGATCGGTGGTGGTAATTATGTGGAGTATGGGAGCTTGCAAGAACTTGCGCAAAGTCATCAACCCGTTAAGCATGTTATATACGGAACCACAGAAATTTTAACAGGAGGGGAGTTTGTGGAACAGCTTGCAGTTCTGGGGCAGAAAATGGGACTAGGCAATAGCAGTGGTGGTGCAGCTACTTAAAAGCAGAAAGCATTGTTCGTTTGATGAAAAACCATTGGATTGTGTTTGTACCTGCAGGTCCTCAAGTCCTACAGGTGTACCTGTAATTCTAATTTTAATCTAGTTCATGCCCTTGGGAATTTCTTTGTAAGTTCTTGGTCCAGATTGATGCTGAATTTTTATAAAATACATATATTAAATATATCAATGAACTTTTTGACCCGATAATTACCCGGCTTTCATACTTAGGTTATTCTTGTTATTAGTAATTTTTAGTTGTAAAACTCTGTAAGTGTGTAACCTTTTTATTTTTGTCTGAGTTATACATGTTACAATACTCAAACTAGTCCTCTTTTATAGCTATGTGCAACCAGTATTTTTAGCTGGATTTTATCTCTCAAATCAAGGTAGGTCTCTAATTTGATTCAGTTCTGCTATTAACCATTTTAGTATCTCCAGTTGCAGTTTGGTGCTGAATTTATCTATAATTATATTTGAAATATGGCTAACATTGTTTGCTTCCATGAATCCCTCTACTCCTACGTTTTGGCTGTTTTTGATGCCATTTATCTCTAGTGGTATTGATCAGCTTATATTAAACACAGATTGAGATCCTAGTTACCCCTGTTAACGGTGTGTACTTGTGGCCACACAGAATATATTATTCCCGCAAAGTCGATTATGAAATAATATCATTTAAGCATATATTATTTGTTCCTTTATGTGCCTTCAGGTTTCTGCAGTTCTAAGTTTGATTACTAATCATCTCCTTCCTGCATTTGTTCGAAACAGGGCACTACACCTATATAGATTACTAACTTTTGATATATATTATATCTATATGCAAATTTTGATTAGTTTCTTGTACTCTTCATGTTCAAAACCAGCGTTCCCAGAAAATATAAATCCACCTCATAACTAGTTAATGCCACTACTTAACAGAAGGCATGATGGTCACTGCTCCATGTCATTGAACATTTTGTAGAAGTCTAAATCAAAATTTATGTAATCACTAGTGCTTTAGGACAGTAAAATGGGCAATTTTAAGAAGTCTAGCTTGGGATGGTCATTGTCTTGCAGTTTGTGGCTTGACAATTACAATTTTTGTAAGATTTTGCATTAAATTATCTGTTGGGAGTACGTACTGCTGTACTATATTAAATGATACGTAAATGTGACAAACTTAACTCTTTAATAGTTTCTGGTGTCATTGTCTAACACATGGCAGCTCCACGGTGGCAAGACGAACCCTGCCAACCGTCTCATGGTGACGTGACATGAAACCGGTGCCTGTAGAACTAATGGTATCAAGTAAGAAGAATTATGTGTGTTTAAACATGTTAATATTGTTGTTATTAAGAAGAAAACAGAAGGTGAATATGCTGGACTTGACATGAGGTTGTTCTCTGTGTTGTTGAAAGTTTAAGGTGTTCCTGGTTTGCCTTTTTACTTGTTTAAGTTGCTTGTTGAAAATGAATATTTTGATGAGTAATGGACCTAATTAACTATTTAACTGTACTTTGTCGTTTACCACTTATATTTATGATTAACTATTCTGGATATCATCTGTTTTACTTGCAGCAACTGAAAGCGGAACATCAAGACATTTTTAGCTATGTTAAAGCACATGATATTTAGAAGAATTCGACTTTCAGCAATTCAATATGTGAAAAGGATCAGTTTTTTTTTTTTGCCAAGGATATCCTCAAATATTCAGGGATTCGACGGAAGATCTCGAAATCGGATTTTGCTTACCAAAAGATGAGATGGATGGTTTTACTACCATCTTTATCCAAGGATTAATCAACTACAGCCATGCTTGTTATTTGAATCTTCAGCAGGATTAATCAACTAAAACCGTGCTTGTTATTTGAATCTTCAGAATTTGTTGTTCGTAACTGATAAGATGATTCTCAAGTCTTTCCGGTGATATTCATGACCATTGTCTTAGGACCTCTTTAAGTATGGTAACTTAAGAAATCTATGTCTATTTTTGGCACATCTAAATTGCTATTGATGCTCTTTTTAAATCAGACTTCATGTCTATTGCTCGGGTTTTATACATCGGTTGCTCTTGACATTAGTGATCTGTAGGTTTGAGCAACTACTACTGTAACTGTAAGCTTATTATTAATGCTTGTGGCGTTGTTCATGTAAATTACTGAAACCATAGTCCCATTCTATAACTGCGTAGCAACCAGAATTTCTAGCTGTCGCTAAAATTCCAATGGGTTTTTATTTTGCATCAGTTCTGCTTTTTTCCATATATTAAAATCTCTTGATAAATTCACCTTGTGGTAGTTAACGCCACTACTAAACGGAAGAAGGCAGATGGTCTCTGCTCCATGCCATTACAGATTTTAAAAGTTCAGATCAAAATATTCTGATCATTAGTGTTTAGTACATAATAATGTCAATTTTCAACAAGAAATATGATATTTCTGTAACAGTTTCAGTATTCATTGTAAAGTAAACACTGCCATCACTCTTTTCTCCTAGGAAATTCACTAACCACTAACCTCCCCAGGACCACTTAATTACTCCATCCCCATCTTCATCAACCAACAACTTCTACCTCCTAATAATTATATGCATGTCTACATTTTATAAATTTTTCCAACATACAATAGTTTCAATAAAGGATTTTCGACTTGGCTAGCACAGTATTTTAGAAATGGCAAACTCAGCATGTAAATATAAGGTGACTGTTCTTGAGCACTGCCGTGTTTCACCACAACTTGATCCTTCTGTCACCCTAAAACTCTTACCCCTCACTTTTTTTGACATGATGTGGCTAAACTGGTACTCTCTTAGCCGGGTTTACTTCTATGATTTCCCATGTTCTACAACTGAGTTTAAGCAAACACTCGTTCCGCATCTCAAGAAATCACTTGCCTTGGCTCTTAAATACTATTATCCTTTGTGTGGTAATCTACTAACCCCCACAACTCTTGCCAATGATACCACCCCTGCAATTCGTTACTTGGATAATGACTCGGTTTTGCTTACAATAGCTGAGTTTAGTGGTGCTACTTCCCAAGGATTCAAGCATCTCTCTGGGAATCATGCTCGGGATGTTGATGAGTTGTTTGCACTTGTTCCTGTACTTCCACGAGGTAATACTGATACAGTTGAAGACCACAGCATAATGATATCTCCGGTTTTATCTATTCAGGTAACCTTGTTCCCGGACCAAGGATTGAGCATTGGATTTAGAAACTCCCATGCTGTTGCTGATGGAAAAACTATGTCCAACTTTATCAGGACATGGGCTTCTATTAATGCTAAGCAGCTCAACCGTGAATATGATTGTGATAATTTAGATACTCTCCCATTTTATGATAGGAGTGTGATTAAAGACCCAAAGGGAATAGCTTCAATTTTCTTGAGGGCTCAGCATGAGAATTCTAAAGCATTGGTTTCTGCACCGCTTAAGGAAGACCGAGTTCAGGCCACATTTGTAATGAATATAGCCCAGATCCAAGGATTCAAGAACTTGGTGTCGGACCAAACCCCACACGTATCAACTTTTGTGGTAGCATGTGCCTATGTTTGGACTTGCATGGCAAAGGCACGGGTGACTTTAGGGCATGAAACTGAAGTGGAGGAGCATTTGATTTTTGGCATGGACGCCAGGGCTCGTTTGGATCCGCCAATACCTGCAAATTATTTTTGATATGCGGTTTTGGTCTGTTGGAATACCTTAAAAACCAGGCAATTGGTAGGTGAGGACGGGTTTTATTATGCAGTTCAAGAAATAAGAAAGGTCCTTCATGAAAAGATTAACAACGAGGGAGTGTTGAAAGGTTTAGATATGTATTTTAATGATTTTGAAGCTGCGAAAGGGCAGACAATACTCGGGGTTGCTGGATCGCCAAAATTCGACTACTACGGTACAGATTTTGGGTGGGGAAAACCCAAAAAGTACGAACATATTACAGGGGTTTGTGTATCCAGGGATTCAAAGGGAGATCTGGAAATTGGAATATGCTTATCGAACAATGAGATGGATGCTTTTACTACTACCTTTATTCAAGGATTAATCAAATAAATTACTACTTGTTTTCTAAGTCTCTAGCACTTTAAATTTGTGACTAATAAGATTCTCTATTTCCTAATAACGGGGTTTTGCTCAAGCTATATGTTTTTTCTTATGTTTTGTACGATTAACTACAGAGTGAATGTGTTTTTAAATGTTTGTACATGCAAATTTATGGTGCTTGGGATGTTCGTTCTTAGATGTTGAATGGTTATTTGCTCATCTAGATCGAGTGTTAGTATGTTCATGCCATCTCGTCCATTTTTGTAGTGTGTTTTTTGTGTGGTCTTGTAAAGCTACATGTTCTCACCTAACAGTTATCACATCATTCCTGATCATCCTCTGTTTTTGATAAGTTGTTTAATTTTGAATTGTTTGTCTAGCAATAAAGTTGGTGTAAGTTGTGGTGTGAAACATCACTGGGGTAAAACCGGCAAGTACAGCACTTGAGAATCATATTATTACTGCAGTTACAAACATAAAATGCTGAGATTTAAATAACAAGCACCGGTTTAGTTGTCAATCTTTGGATAAATAGAGTAGTAAACCATCCATCACATCTTTTGGTAAACATATTCTGTCAATCCAAAAGTGCTAGCAAGTTGATACACAAAAGTGCTAGTAAGTTGATACACATTTGTTGTTGACTTGTATCTATAAAGGCTCCAAGTATTCTGATTCTAATCGATGTGGGATGTTACATAATACAACCTAAAATCGTATGTCCGAAATGATTTGAAGATATCGGTGAACCCAGACGAGCCCTGGTGTGCAGGCCAAAACTGAAATGTTCCTCCACTTCATCATCATCATCATTCATTTCCTGCTGTCGAGACACGCCTACCCTTATTATGCAAGTCCATACATAGGCACATGTCGCTATGAAAGTTGATACACATGGTATTTGTGCTAAAGCTTAGTTTTCTAGAATCTGGGCTAAATTTGTCACATATGTGGCTCGGACCATGTCTTTTTTAGGCACTGCACAGACCGAAGCTTTACAATTTTCATACTGCACCTTCAAGAAATTAATGCTATGCCCTTGGGGTCTTTAATCACACTCCTATCATAGAATGGGAGAGTACCTTAGTTACCGGCCTCATCTTCACTGTTGAGTGGCTTAGCACTAACAGAATTCCATGTCGGGATAAAATTGTACAAAATTACTTTTTCCATCAGCAACAAACATGGGAGTTTCTGAATCTGATGCTGAATCCTTGGTCCAGTAACAAACAAACATAGGAGTTTCTGAATGTAATGCTACATTTTTGGTCCAGAAACAATATCACCTTAATATATTAAACCGGAAAATGCTAGAGATCCCAAATTGGATCCCAAAAAATTTCTCAAATGACACGTGTCATATTCTCATTGGTCATATTATAATTAAATAAGATGAACCCCTCGATTCACATCAATCACAATAATAAAATAGTTCATATTGACAAATCACCAAAGCCACATCATTTGAGATTTCTTTTTGGGATCTAATTCGGGGTCCCTAGCACTACTCCATTAAACCAAATATACCAGAATGCTATCGGTTTTGCCATCTGCGTCGGCATCTCGCGAGATTCCAGGAACAAGAGCAAACTACTCAACAATCACGAGTATGATTACCAGAGAAATGCTTGAATCCATGGGAAGTAGAACCATGCACTAATTGCCTTCGTGTGATATATATCGCATGTCATCTTTTAAGTAACAAATTGCGATGTTTTATAGTTAGTAAGAGTTGTGGGGATTATCTGATTGCCATAAAAAAGAAAAATGTTATTTACGAGCTTGCAAGTCCAATAGAGTCCTAGAATGTTTCTTAATAATATTATAAACAATATGACTTCGTGTGTTATATATCGCATGTCAACTCCAACAACATTCCTTATAATTGCTCCCTATTATTATTTATAAACTCTAACTATGAATAAAGTGAAGAAACGCAGGAAAAAGTTTAGGTACTTGAGGTCCAATCGCTTCTGGATTTTCCCTTCATTTGCCTTCAGGTTTCTGCAATACTTAATTTGATCCCTTTCTAATCGTATTTTCAAAACTACGTACTGCACTTTTGATAAATTACTAAATCTTAATAATGTACTGTATGCAGATCTTTATCAGCGTATTTTTCTTTTAAAGTGATAATTACGTAGATACATATTCAAATGCAACGTTCCTCTAAATTCACGTTGTAGCTATTTACTGGCACTATTAAATGGAAGGCAAATTGGTCTCTGCTCCATGCCATTGAACACAGTTTGTTCAAGTTCAGATCAAAATGTTCTGATCCTTGGTACTTTAGGACATAATAATGGCTGCTTGTCTAGAAGAGAGATTATCATATTGCAGCCATGAAAGCGCAGAGAATGTTTGCAGTACTTGCCGGATCACCAAAATTTGACTATTGCAGTACAGATTTTGGGTGGGGAAAGCCTAAAAAGTA
Source organism: Saposhnikovia divaricata (assembly GCA_036435485.1). Classification (NCBI taxonomy): domain Eukaryota; kingdom Viridiplantae; phylum Streptophyta; class Magnoliopsida; order Apiales; family Apiaceae; genus Saposhnikovia; species Saposhnikovia divaricata. The sequence goes on along the minus strand of CM071595.1, from coordinate 47,489,500 downwards.
TGAACATCTTTCAGGGAAACTTGCACTCATGGGATTCAGGGATATGAAGGAAAATTTTGAAATCGGAATAAGTTACCAAAAGATGAGATGGATGCTTTTTCTTCTATCTTTACCCAAGGATATTGATCAACTGAACCACTTTTATGTCTGAAACTATGAGCATGTTCAACCATGTTATGTGTAATGGTTGGCTAAAATAAAATGTAATAATGTTTCTCTAAGTTTTAGAGGATAGAAAAGGTGTTCTGTTTCAGTAGTGCTGCTCAAACCACACTAGTGCACTTTCTCAACTATGGCACTTGACTCAGGATACTCCACTAACTGTTCAAACTTACCAATTACTTCTACTGATGACAATTACTCCCACGTTACTAACTGTAAAGCTTAGTCACCTGTTAGTTACTCCCACGTGGCACAGTCTACTAAATATATATAGCACCCTTGTTTACTAAGCTAGATTAGCCAATAGGAAGATTATGATATAGATATAAAAAAATTACTCCTACTAAAGTATATTTTTGTTTTTTGACAAAATAGAAAAATGCTATATTATTTTTATATGTCCAAGTAGTATTTGAACTCTAAAGTCCTATAGTAGAATGCATTTGTGTCCGTTTGGACTTTGGTTCACTTAGAAACAATTTATCTATTATTCAGAAAAATATATTCATTAATTCTCTTTTCAACAAAATTAAACTTAAACGGCTGATTATTAATTTCATAAAGAAAAAGATCCAAATATCATAATCTATCTATCTATCTATTATATATATAATAGGCCAACACAAGATAAAAATAGTGAGATTTTTTAATGTATTATAATTACTAATTTGACCCTCTATTCTCAAAGTTTTGAAAAAATTGTAGTTGGTGGGGGATTGAACTTGGGTCTCCAAGTTATTTAGCAAATCTTTCTACCACTACACCACTCAATCACATATGTTTTAAATCATACACTTTATAGATGTATGTGTGTGTTGTGAGATTTTTTATGTAATATGATTACTAATTTATCCCTCTATTCTTAATTTTTTGAAAAAGTTATAGTTGGTGGAAATTGAACTTGGGTCTCCGAGTTAATTAACAAATCTTTTTACCACTACACCACTCAATCACATGTGTTTTAAATCATACACATAAAAGATGCATGTGTATGTTGTTTTAGTGATTTTTTTTTAATATTTTAATATTGTGACATATTAATAATTTTTGTCATGTTGCATTTACATTTATTGATTTAAACTATAACATATTAAATTAAAATATCAATTATTGATACATAATATATGGTTTGATAATATTATAAAATTGTAATAACAATAATAATAATAATAATAAAATTACTAAATAACTATTCCCTTAAACAACCTAAGTACTAATCTATACGTATTTTCAATAATACACATGACATCTCTGTGTATTCCGCTTAAGCGGGGCAATATTTGGTTTTATATAAAGAAACAATATGAAATGCATAATGTATTTTTTATGGAAAATATTACATATAAGATCAAATCAATAATTAAAGTACTTTATTACTGATTTGAATACACCATTTACTCCCAAGTTCCCATTAATATATAAAAGTATTATTTTTAATGATAATCGAACGTGGATCATCGAGTTTAATTGTGCATTTTCATACCATCAGACCACATATTTACATATATTTTAAATCATACACACAATATGTATGTGTGTGATATTGATGGAATATTATTAATTAAATATTACTGGATTTTAAATGAGTTTTGGACTCTTTAATGGTTATCATTTATCGATAAAAGAATTACATAAAATACACAATTGGATTATAAATTGATATTATAATTAATTTGATGGATATTATCTAACAATATATTAGAGTAAAAAATATTGAGGTGTTAACGTAAAATGAAATTTGTATATTACTAAATAAGATACAATAATTTATTAGTCAAACTATTCGGGTCGTAAAAATATTTGGCTTTAAAAAGACGAATTTTACAAATAACACATTACCTTTTATATACAAATTAGTTAATGTTCAATTTAAAATATGGCATTTTGTGGGAAAAAAGGATAATATTTTATATATTGTTTATGGAGGTAACTCAATGAAAGTCAGACAAAAACCGGAAGAGAAATAAAGGCAAAGAATTCTTAAAATGAAGAAATTAGAAGAAAGCAAATAAAAAAGTTAGAAATGTAGTTTTAAGAAGTAAAAGCGCAAGACCGGAGAAGCTTTAGAAGATTTACGAAGGTTTTTGATTGGAATCAAGACTGAAACCTACATTCTCAGAATGCAGCATCTTGAAGACTATTAAGTTTCTACCTTGAAAATTATTGGAGATCCAACTAAATGGATGCATCATTTTTTAAAAAAGTTTAGGAATGTAGGTGCTTTGAAAAATCGTCTTAATTAATACTTAGACAACACCAATAAAATACTCAAATTATATTCTATGACCCACAATAAAATTAAAAAGTAACATGATTGCTATCAATACTACTCATATTAGTTTTCAAAGTACAAATTTGAACATATTCAAGTAAGTACAAATTAACCACATAGACCAGTAACAAGATGAGCTCTATGAATCAATTACATGTTTCAAACGATACTGATCATGAATAGTTTAATTAAAAAATACCATTTAAGCTAGCGACCCGTGCCTCGCACGGGTTTTTATGCTAGTTTTAAATAAAATGGTCCAAAGTGTCATGATTCAAAAATATGATCCTAAATGTCATATTAAAATACTACGAGGTCGTTTGGAATAACTTTAAAAATGTTATTTATAGGAGAGTAGGGAGCCTGAGATATATCTCAGGTAAGTTCCCTGAGATACATAATTTTTATATATAAAAATTGGATGGGTATTTTAGTAAATTCAGAGATTTTTAATTAGCCCTGCGGGCCCAACAAGATTTAAAGGATATTTTGCATATATCTTAGGAAAAGTTCCCTGAGATATATTTCAGGGTCCTTTTTCTCTATTTATAGTATAAGGTGCAACTTATTCGCTTTAAGTGAAAAGTGAATTTTAACTTTAAGTTAGATGCACGTGTTTGGCTAATTTAATTCAAAGTGAATTTATTTCAAAAAATTTGATTTAAAAGATAGAAATTTATATTTTTTAAACAAAAAATAAAATTATAAAATGCAAAGAATAAGTTAAAAAAAACTACTTAGGATGTACTTAAATTATTTAAACTAAAACTAGTTTTAAGCTGAAAAATTTAAGTGTAAACAAACACGTTAATGATCAACTTAAAGCGAGTTGCGGCAGCGTTAAGCTACCCCAAACAGACTCTACATTTTTCAATTTAAGTTCAAACTGTTACTTAAAGCAGTGTTTTAGGTTTAAAACAATAATTAATCAGGTGCTTTGTGTTCAAAACGCTACTTTAAGTTGTGTTACCTTTTTTTTTGGTATAAAAATATTCAATTTTATAATATAAATTTTTAAATTTTATATGTATTCTCTCTTAGAGGTTCAACAATTAATCTTTAGGGTTCAACGGTTCAATTTTGGATTTAAGAAAATTTCATAATGATGAATAAATTGTACACGGACTTAGGATCTAGGATTTAGGGTTGTTTCAATAAATCGTATACGGACCCCTAAACCCTAAACCTTAACTTAACCCCCGATTTTTTTAAAAATTTGGTTGCCGGATTCGATAATAAAACACAATTTGAATTGATATTTTGATTTTAAGTTTTCTAATAATATTTGCAAATATATATTTAGCAAAAAAATAAATAAAAAGAAAGTAACACAACTTAAAGTAGGGTTTTAAACCGAAAACACCACTTAAAATAGTGTTTTAACTTCAAGTAACATTTTGAACTTAAAAAAAAATAATGTCCAAAACGTTACATGATATTGCGTTTTCTGTAAATACAATTTAAAATTACATTTTAAAAAGATATTTAGGATCATTTATAATATTTGGAACATTATTTATTAAAATTGTGTTATAAGGGCAAAACTCAACTTCGTATAAGCATCTCAAAAGAATTAATAATAATTTACTTAAAATATTACATTGTGTAACGTTTTCAATTTTAAGTTCAAAATGCTACTTAAAGTAGTGTTTTGGGTTCAAAACACCGCTTAAAGTGGTGTTTTGAGTTCAAAACGCTACTTTAAGTGGTGTTATTATTATTATTTTTTTTTTAGGTTTAGAAATATTCAATTTTTAATTTTATTTGTATTCACTTAGGGGTTCAACTATTAAATTTTGGAATTTAATGATTTTATTTTAGGTTTTAGAAATATTCAGAATAACGAATAAACTGTATACGGACTTAGAATTTATGGTCTCGAGTTTAAACCGTATTCAAATTTTTGATTATAAATTTTCTAGTAATGTTTACAAATACATATTTGAGATTACTTTTCCTGAAATTACCTCACATAAATTTCCTGAGGTTAAAAAAAATTTCCATATAAATACACGAGGGTGTTTTTTTTGATAGAAATGTAATTCATTAAGCCATAAAACTTTCGGACAATATTGTCTCCAACAAATAAATCGGAGGAGACGAGATTACAACGAAACTATTTAACTCACAAGGTATTCTAGCTATGAGCAACCTTGTTCGCTTGTTTCCGAACAAAACTAACTGAAAAACGTTCATTGCTTCTAAGGATTCCATGGCCCTGATTTATGAGATCTCATATCTCTAATAAATTCTGCAGACCCTGGTTTATTGCTCGCACGCTGATCAATGAATCGCTCTTTATCACCACCGGTCCATTCACTACTTCCTGAGCCCATCTTGGAGCTTCAACAATACCTGTTAGTTCGGCTTCCCAAACCGAGACCTTCCCTTCGAATCTCAGCACTTTCCCTTCTAGATAATGCCCCTGAGAATTTCTGAGAGCCATGCCAACTTTAAAGGAATCTTGACCCACAAAACTGAAGCATCTACATTAATCTTCAAGCACCCCTCGTCTGGAGGTTTCCACTTACTGTCACTCCTTCACTTATCAATTTCCTGGCTATTCACATCAACATGTTTCCTATTCAATATTTGCCACTCTAAAATTCGCTTTCCACTCCAAGCCATTGCTGTTGCCGGTGTCATAATCTTTTCCTCAAATATGCGTTTATTCCTCGCAAACCACACCCCCCAGAGCACCAACGAAATTTTAATCAGGACTTCAGTATGTTCTTTAGCAATTGTCTGCAGTAGCCACTCATGACTATATTCCATGTCCAATTCAGCAGGATTAATACCATTCAGTTGCCAGCATTCTTTACCAAATTTGCACTCGAAAAATAAGTGTCTTAGATGCTCAATATCACCATCACAACCTGAGCAAACCATTGGGACTACAATACCTTTACTTCTCAATGCCATCTGACTGGTAGAGTATTTCGGCAGTACCGCCACAAAAAAACTCTTTTTTTATGAGGAATGTCCAGATTCCACAATCTTCCCCAGCCTTTTGACTGTTGCACACCTTCATTAACTCATTGATTTCGACACCATTGGTAATACCCTCACCGTGTACTTTCCATCCTTTGAATGAACCTAGGCAATCCTGTCTCTAGTACTCACTGGTGGGATTCGTGTATGTAAAATAGCATCTGCATCTTCTTCGTTAAAATGAAGTTTAATCTTGTCTTCATCCCATACTCTCCTATTCTCATGAAAGAGATCATAGACTCTCCACCGTAACCCTTGGCTAGATGTTTGTTCTTTGTTAATACAAAAATCCTCCTTCGTTCTTAGCCATCTGTCGATCGCCACACTAATTGACTCACCATCACCCACAACCCATCTCAACCCTTTCTTTAATTCTTCTTTTGCCTCCCATAAACCTGACCAAGTATAACTAACTCCACCTGATCTTTTAGCTTGAAAAAAGTGGCTATTTGGATAGTATCTTGCATTCAGTAGCCTTGACACTAATGCATTTGGCTAATTCACTAATTTCCAGCATTGTTTTACCAGTAGTGCTATGTTAAACCCATTGATATCTCTGAAGCCTAAACCCCCTTCTTTTTTCGGCATGCGCATCTTATTCCACCCTATCCACCTTATACCTTTGCTGCTTGATGATTGATACTGCAAAAAAACACGTTCATCACCCTTTGGATTTCCTGACATAGAGATTTAGGTATCAAGAAACAGGACATTGCATATGCAGGTATTGATTGTACCACATTCTTCAACATCACTAGTTTTCTAGCTCGAGAAAGCATCCTTGAACTTCAACCTTTAATCTTTTGAATAACCTTCTCCTTCAAATATTTAAAAACGTTCTTCTTTGAGCGACCAATTAGCGAAGGTAGCCCAAGGTACTTGCTTTCACCTATATCCTTATGAACACCAAGTGCCTGTTTGATCTCTCCTTGTTTATCCCTCCTTACATTTGAACTGAAAAAAATTGCCAATTTCTGGTAATTAACTGCTTGTCCTGAACTTGTCTCGTAGTCATTCAATATCCCTTTAACTGTTAAAGCTTCAGCTGTGTTAGCTTTAAAATATAGGAAACTGTCGTCAGCAAAGAGTAAATGGGTTATCGAGGGAGTTGAATCACATATACGACAACCATTCATCCTACTACTGCCAGCAGCTTCTTTTAATGACAAAGACAATCCTTCCACACACACCAGGAAAAGATATGGTGACAAGGGATCTCCCTGTCGTAACCCACGAGATGGAATTATAGGTCCTATCATAGAACCTTGAAAATATATAGAGTACGACAAAGTTGTAACACACAGCATTACCCACTTGATCCATTTCTCTGAAAAACCCATTACCTGCATTCTGTGCCTAAGGTAATCCCAGCTCACCCGGTCATAGGCTTTGCTAATATCTAAATTTAAAGCCACCTCTCCATCTGAGCCACTATTCTTTCTTTTCATGTAGTGCAACAGCTCAAAAGCCACTAACACATTATCTGTTATTTGTCGACCCGGGACAAAAGCCGATTGTTCTTCAGATATAACACCTGGAAGAATTCTCTGCAACCTGTTCGCTAGAACCTTTGCCATAATCTTATATAGGACGTTGCACAGTGCTATAGGCCTAAGATCTCTAGGATTGTCGACATTATCTTTCTTAGGTATAAGCACTAACGTCGTGTCATTAACATCAGGAGAGAACTTAAAGTCTACCAGCCATTGTTGACAACATTGAAACACTTCTTTACCAACCAGATTCCAAAAGTTGTGATAGAATGCTGGGTTAAGACCGTCTAGACCACTCGATTTATCCGGATGCATGCTCTTCACTGCTTGTGTAAATTCAAAGAACGATAACTCAGCTGTTAACATTTTGTTCTGATGCTGGGTGATTATTGTATTTACTTCTTGCCTTTGTGAAATACTTTCCTTCTCTGTTCCTTTAAAGATATTACAAAAGTAATTCTTTAGTAGTGTACACATCTCACCATGGCTTGTTACTAACTTTCCTTCCTCTGACTTAAGTCCAGAAATATGATTTAGCTTCTTCCTACTAGACGCTGCTGCATGAAAGAATTTTGAATTAGTGTCTCCATCTTTTAACCAGAAGTTCTTCGTTCTTTGTTGCCAATAAGCTACCAATAAGCTTCCTCATGCACTAAAATGTCATTTAGCTTTTCCTTTTCTTCGAAATACATTTGAATTCCGTCATCATCCTCTCTGTTCTTAAGCTCCTCAATTATCTCCTTCTGTTTCACTACTTTCTCTCTAAATTTGTTGAAAAACTCTCTTCCCCACTTCTCCATGAATTTCGATAAAGCTGTCAGTTTTGGTATCAAGTGAATTGCTAGCAAACTTTTCCAATGAATAGCTACCTCATTGTGAAACTTTTCCTCCTTAAGCCATGTATTCTCAAATCTAAACCGAAACTATTTTTTAGAGATAGACATGTTAAATAGCTCAAGTTTAATTGGGTCATGATCTGACTTAATCACATGAAAAACTGATAAGCTGCATAATGGGAATTTACTTCACCACAAATTGTTCGCAAAACACCTATCCAGCCTCTCTCTAACCCAGCTAGCTGATAAGTGGATTTTATATTCACTTGGAGCGTTCCATATCGGCTTAAATTGAATAACTTGGTCTCAAGTTTGTGGTAGTTTTGATGTGTTTTTGTTTAGTTGTGCAGGTTCGTGATTCGTCATTTAGGGTTGATTGTTTACTTCATTTTTGGAGTGGAATTCAAGTATAGGAATGATGAATGGAGACTTGTGCGGAGCTACCATAATGATTTGAAGACTAGAGAATTGATGACGGAAGCAGGTACAAAAAGAACGGAAGGAAAAGATGAAGAAACGAAGGAAATAGAGCAGAAAATCGACAAGGACAGCGGCCCACACGCAGGCAGCGTGCCCCACGCGTAGGTAGCGTGCCAGACAGGTCAACCACGCGCAGGCAGTGTACCCCACGTGCAGGCAGCGCGCGATAATGCTGAAAAATTCCAGTTTTGCCCTTTTTCGAATTCTAGTTGAATTTTAGGCAGTTTCTTGCACCTAAATCAAATTCTAATTGTGTTAGAGGGTACTTTCTTGCTGGGCAAGACTTATAGAGCATATTTAAACACATCTTACCTTTGTAATTTGTATCAATACTTATCATAATTTAGAATTGCAAGGGAAAAAAGGGGAAAAAGGTTCAACGCTCGTGACAAGCAACGGATCTAGATCTTCTTCATCTTTTGTACACTTTTCTTAGGCGATACTTGGATTATAGATTTGTTTTCTCAACTCTTTGTTTTATTAATACTATTACTTCCATTCATATCTTGCTTCGTATCATGTTTTCATCAATTCCCATGGTGACGAACGGTTCAATTATGAACTAATCGTTGTCATGGGATTCTAACGGATTTATCTATTTAGCTTAGTAGTTTGATTGCTTTAAAGATTTATGTGTGGTGAATTCTTGATATCCTCATATGGTTATGATTCATGTGTTTAGATGCATAGCTAGCATCTAATTTGTTAATCTCTTGCGAAACGAGAGTGGATCTTGAGATATAGAACTTGCCATGCTAGCATAGGATAGGTTGATGTTTTAACATCATGATTTGTAGCGTAAATAGAGATATTATGCTGCCCTATATGATCTTAATAGACAACTTATGGTTAAACCACTATGTTTTCAAATCTTATAGAGATATAAGGTCTAAACATAATTGGTGTCTACCCATCTTCTATCTCTTTTGTGGATGTATGAGTAGTTTGGTGTTTGTATACCGAGAGGTAACCTATACTTGTTTCGTGTTGTCTGATCAGATATCAAAACCATCACATGCATCGATTAAAGGCGTCATCTCTAAGTGAAGTAGATAATGAAGTTAGGATCCCATGTTTATTCTCATATAAGTAATTCAAATTTAGCTCTCATCAATTAGTTAATTCTTAGTTTAATAATTGCATCTTAGTTTAATTTAGATAATCAAAAACCCCAATTTGTTATTGGTCTTAGCAGTGAGTTAAAACCATACATTGTTGCATAGGTACATCTACTGAATTGAAACTAAAACCAGATCTCTGTGGAATGAAATTTGATTTATATCTGTATTACTTGTGACCACGTACACTTGCGTGATTTTTTGTTAACAAGTTTTTGGCGAAGCTGCCGGGGATCATCGGTGTTTTATTTTTAGTTTATGTGCTTGTCATCAGTGGTTGTTAGCGTTCACTGACTCGGATTTCTTTCTTAGTTTGTTTGCTTCGTGGTGTTTTCAGGTACTCGAAAGTGTATGCGAACACGTTTGCAAGCTCGTAAGGAAAAACTAGAAGAAGAACTTGAAGCAGCGAAAGAGATGGGTGAAATAGCAGCAGCAGAAACAGCTAAGGCTTTAAAGGACTATTCTCAGCATAAGATCAATGACATCCAATCTAGCATTGTCAGGCCAGCTATTACAGCTAACAACTTTGAGATCAAGCCGAGAACAATTCAGACGGTGCAGAATTCAGTTCAATTTGGGGGTGCTCCTACGGAGGATCCTAATATTCACATTCGGGACTTTATCGAGATTTGCGACCTTCAAGTTCAATGGTGTGTCAGATGATGCTATCAAATTGAGACTTTTCCCATTCTCATTGAGGGATAAGGCTAAGAGCTGGTTACACTCTCTACCAGCTGGTTCCATTACTACATGGGAGGATCTTGCTCAGAAGTTTCTTACTAAATTCTTCCTCATGGCTAAGATAGAAGCAATCAGGAACGCGCTCACTCAATTTGCACAGCAATCTGGAGAGTCTTTTTGTGAGGCTTGGGAACGTTACAAGGAGATGCTTCGAAATTGTCCTCATTATGGCATGCCTGACTGGATGGTTATCAATGGGTTCTACAATGGGTTGGGAGCACAATCTAGACCTCTTCTAGATGCAATATCATGTGGATCTCTGTGGGCCAGGAGCTATGAGGAAGCTTATGATCTTATTGAGACGATGGCTGCTAATGAATATCAAAATCCAACTCAGAGACTATCTCAAGGCAAGGTTGCAGGAATTCTTGAAGTTGATGCAACTACGGCCATTGCAGCTCAGTTGAAGGCTCTTACTACGAAGGTGGATTCTTTTACCAATTATGGAGTTCAGCAGGTGGCTAGTGTTTGCGAGTTATGTGCGGGCGCACATGAGACGAGTCAGTGTGCTATCTCTTCTAAATCAGCACAGTTTGTGAGTAATTTTCAGAGACCTGCTGCACCACCAGCTGCCTATCATCCTAATAACAAGAACCATCCTAATTTTAACTGGAGCAACAATCAAGGTGCTCAACAACCTCAACAACCTTATCAGCAGTTTTAGGGTCAGCAAGCGAGGCCATTCAATCAAGGCTATCAGCAGCAGTATGCTCTAAGGCAACAATTCCAACCTCCGGGATTTCAACAGCAGCCTCAAGCAAGTGCGGGGCAATCTTCTAATAAAAAATCAGAATTGGATGAATTGAGAATGATGGTTAAAAACCAGGCAATTTCTCTTAAGACCTTGGAGAACCAGATGGGGCAGCTTGCAAGTGCCTTACTTAGTAGGCAACAAGGAACTCTTCCTAGCGATACGGAGGCTAATCCAGGCAGAAGGGAAAGCAAAGAACAGGTGAAGGCAGTAACTTTGAGATCGGGAAGGGTTACGAAAGATCATAAATCAGTAGCTGAGGAAGATGAAGATGTTCAGAATCAGCAGGTTGAAAAATCTGCAGTGCCCGAAAGTGAAAAATCTGACTTGGTGGCTGATCAGCCAGTTGGTGAAGTGGAAAAGAACAAGGAACCTGTTAAAAAGAACTCTTCGGAGCTGTCTACGAAGAATAATCAGATATATCCTCCTCCTCCATATCCTGGAAGACTCCAGAAGCAGCAGTTGGATAAGCAGTTTGCTAAGTTCTTAGAGGTGTTCAAGAAGTTGCAGATTGACATCCCTTTTGCGGAAGCTCTTGAACAGATGCCGAGCTATGCCAAGTTCATGAAGGGTATTCTTTCTCGTAAATTGAAGCTCGAGGAGTTAGAGACCGTTGCTTTGACGGAGGAGTGTAGTGCAGTTCTGCAGCAAAAGTTGCCTCCTAAAATTAAAGATCCGGGAAGTTTCACCATTCCGTGCACTATTGGCAACTTATCTTTCAACAAGTTCTTGTGTGACTTGGGATCTAGCATGGGAGAGTCTTTCTACTGCATTCTTGTCCAAATATTATCCTTCTGACAAGACGCAACAATTGAGGACTATGATTATGAGTTCTAAAGCACAACCGGGTGAAGGTCTATATCAGGCATGGGAGAGATTTAAGGCATTATTGAGGAAGTGTCCACATCACGGTTTGCAAGATTGGCAGATCATTAGTACTTTTTATGGGGCCATGAATGCAGATATTCGTTTGAGTTTGGATGTGGCTACTGGTGGAAATTTTAAGAAGGCACTAACTGCACAGGCTAAAGCACTCCTTGAGGAATTGGCATCTAATAATTATTCATGGGCACCTAGTGGGACGAGCTCAGCAAAAGCAGCACAAGATTCTGAGATGATCAACATGCTGGCTCTCAAATTGGATACTCTAACTCAGGAGATGCGAGGACAAAGGGCAAATGTGAATGCTATTTCTTCACCTATGGAAGGGTATAATGATTGTGGTGCTAGTCAAAACTATTATGTGCAACAATTTCTAGAAGAAGCATCTTTTATTCAGGGAAGACAGTCGTGGCCTGTTCAGAATAACTCCTACTACAATCCAAACCAAAGGCCAAACAACAATCTTTCTTACAGTGGTAATCATGCGGCTAATCCTTCCTATTCATTTCCAAGGCAGAATCAACCTCCTGGTTTTCAGTCACGACCACCGTATCAAGCACAGCAGCAGTATCAACCACCGCCAAAGAAAGAAACTGCTGATTTGGAGGTTGCACTAAATAAAATAATACAAGGAACCTCTAGGGCATTGGCTAATATGGAATCAAGAATAGATCAGATGGCATCATCTCAAAAGATGCTAGAAACACAGATTGGACAAATTGCCTCCAAGATGGGTGTTTGTGAGCAAGGTTCTCTTCCAAGTCAACCCGACCAGAATGGTAAGGAATAATACAAAGCAATTACTTTGAGGAGCGGAAAAGAGTTGCACGAGGTTGAGGCTCTTGAGCCTAAAGAGAGGGATGCTGAAAAAGAAAATGAGATAGTAGAGATTGATGCAGAAAAGTCAGAAAAAAAAATGAAGAGAAGAAGGAAGAAGAACCAGAAAAGCCATATGTTCCTCCACCACCTTATGTTCCTCCTATTCCATTTCCACAGAGACTTCACAACAGGAAGTTAGAGAAGCAGTACGAGAAGTTCTTGACTATGTTCCGGCAGTTGCATGTCAATATTCCTTTGGCTGAAGCTTTGAATCAAATGCCACTTTATGCTAAATTTCTTAAGGAGATGTTGACAAAGAAGAGGAAACATGAGGATGCGAAAACCATTACTCTTAATGCGGAATGCAGTGCAGTCATCCAAAAGGCCATTCCTCAGAAATTGAAAGATCCGGGAAGCTTTTCTTTGCCTTGCACTATTGGGAAGATGGAGAACATGAAAGCCTTGTGTGATTTAGGGGCTAGTGTGAGTTTGATGCCATACTCAATTTGCAAACAGCTTGGTCTTGGGGAGCTTAAAAAGACACGGATTTCACTTCAGTTGGCGGATCGTTCTGTTAAGTATCCGTTGGGGGTCATTGAAGATGTGGTAGTCAAAGTGGATAAATTTGTCATACCTTGTGATTTTATGGTGTTAGAGATGGATGAAGATGTCGAGATACCCATTATCTTGGGAAGGCCATTCTTGGCTACTGCTGGCACTACAATCAATGTTAAAGCTGGAAAATTGACATTGAATGTTGGCAAGGACAAAGTGGAATTTGATCTGAACAAAGCAATGAAGATGCCTCCTTTTGGAGCAACTTGTTTTACTGTTGACATAGTGCATGATATTGTGCAGCTCGAAAATGAACACTTCGTGGGAGCAGAACGGGTGTTAGATGATGTAGTAGAAGAAGAAGCACTTGTTGTACGAGACACAGAAGTTGAGATGGCTTTTACACTTTCAGAGGCACCACAGGTTGAACTTAAACCTCTACCTGCTAATTTGAGGTATGCTTTTCTGGGTCCTAATGATACATATCCTGTGGTAGTTTCTTCTTTGCTTAGTGATGATGAGCTAGAAAAATTATTACATGTTCTTCGGCAATATAAATCAGCTATTGGTTGGACAATTCAAGATATCAAGGAAATTAGCCCTGCTCTTTGCATGCATAGAATTGCATTAGAAGATAATCATAAGATTGTGATTGAGGGACAAAGAAGATTGAATCCGAATTTGCAAGAGGTGGTGAAGAAAGAAATCACTAAGTTGCTTGATGCTGGTATCATATATTCGGTTCCACACAGTCAATGGGTTAGCCCTATTCATGTTGTGCCTAAGAAAGGTGGGATGACTGTTGTACACAATGAGAAGAATGAATTAATTCCCACGAGAACAGTAACAGGTTGGAGAGTTTGCATTGATTATAGGAAGTTGAATAACGCTACTCGAAAAGATCACTTTCCCCTCCCATTCATTGATCAAATGCTCGAAAGGTTGGCGGGTAATGAGTATTAAAACTTTCTGGATGGATTCTCGGGTTACTTTCAGATTCCTATTGCACCCGAAGATCAAGAGAAGACGCACTTTTGCTTATCGGAGGCTTCCTTTTGGTTTGTGTAATGGTCCTTCGACGTTTCAACGGCTTATGAACCACATATTCTCAGATTTTATAGGGAGAGACATGGAGGTCTTCATGGATGACTTCACGGTATATGGTTCTTCCTTTGAATTATGTTTAGCTAGTTTGTCGAAGGTGTTGTAGAGATGTATGGAAACTAATCTTGTTCTTAATTGGGAGAAATGTCACTTTATGGTGAAGGAGGGCATTGTGCTTGGGCATAAAATCTCTAATAAAGGCATTGAGGTCGATAGAGCAAAAATTGAAGTTATTGAAAAATTGCCACCACCTTCATCTGTGAAAGGAATTCGAAGCTTTCTTGGTCATGCTGGTTTTTATCGACGGTTCATCAAGGATTTCTCCAAGTTAGCTCGGCCTCTCTGCAATCTTCTCGAAAAGGATCGTGTCTTTGACTTTGATGAAAGTTGTCTTGTTGCTTTTACAGGCTGAAGAAGGAACTTACTTCTGCACCCATAGTTACATCGCCCGATTGGAGCTTGCCATTTGAGCTTATGTGTGATGCAAGTGACTATGCTGTGGGTGTTGTTCTTGGGCAAAAGAAGGATAAGCGCATGCACGTGATAGCTTATGCAAGCAAGACTCTTGATGATGCACAAATCAACTATTCCACTACGGAGAAAGAGCTACTCGCACTGGTATTTGCACTTGATATATTCAGATCCTATCTTGTTGGGTCTAAGGTAATTGTCTATTCGGATCATGCTACGATTCGTTTCTTGATGACAAAAAAGGATGCCAAGCCTCGTCTAGTTCGTTGGATTCTCTTACTCCAGGAATTTGATCTTGAGATTCGAGATAAGAAGGGGTCCGAGAACTTGGTAGTTGATCCTTTATCTAGGTTGGACCAAGGAGATGGAGAGGTAGGAGGTGAAAAACCTATCAATGATAAATTTCCGGAAGAGCAGCTTCTAGGTGTGTCCATGTCTACACCATGGTATGCAGATTTTGTGAACTACATTGTGGGAGGAGTTGTGCCGGATAATCTCTCTTATAACCAAAAGAAGAAATTCTTTTATGATGTAAAGCACTACTATTGGGAGGAACCGCTACTTTACAGGGAATGTGCTGATGGAATGTTTCGTAGATGCGTACCTCATGATGAAGTTCCTCATATTTTCTGGCATTGTCATTCTCTAGAGTGTGGAGGTCATAACAGTAGTATGAAGACAGTGGCGAAAGTTTTGCAGTCCGGATTCTATTGGCCAACCATGCATCAAGATGCTAGAGACTTTGTGGCGAAATGTGATAGATGTCAACGAGTTAGAAATATTTTGAGGAGGAACGAGATGCCTTTACAATCTATTCTTGAGGTGGAGATTTTCGATGTGTGGGGGATGGACTTCATGGGTCCATTTCCATCTTCTTATGGGAACCAGTATATTTTGGTGGGAGTTGATTATGTCTCGAAATGGGTGGAAGCTATTGCATCTCCTACTAACGATGCTAGAGTGGTGAAGAAGTTCCTAAAGAAGCATGTGTTCACTAGATTTGGAGTGCCAAGGGCTATTATCAATGATGGAGGTGCACACTTTTGCAATAAACAGGTCGATGATCTCTTGAAAAAGTATGGTGTGACACAAAAGGTGGCAACTCCTTATCATCCGCAAACAAGTGGACAAGTTGAGATTTTGAATCGTGAGCTGAAGTCAATTTTGGAGAAGATAGTGGCAGCGTCAAGAAAGGATTGGTCAACAAAGCTTGATGATGCACTTTGGGCATATAGGACGGCGTTTAAAACACCTATTGGAATGTCTCCATATAGGTTGATCTTTGGGAAGCCATGTCATTTGCCGGTGGAACTTCAGCATAAGGCATTTTGGGCGACAAGAGATTTGAATTTTAATCTAAAATCTGCGGGAGAGAAGCGTTTACTGCAACTTGGAGAGCTTGAGGAGATTAGGCTCCAATCTTATGAAAATTCTAGTATCTACAAGGAGAAGACTAAATTGTGGCATGACAAGCACATTTAGAAGAAGGAATTTGAGGTTGGGCAACATGTTCTATTGTTTAATTCAAGACTCCGTTTATTCCCCGGAAAGCTCAGATCACGATGGTCCGGACCTTTTGAGATTGTGAAGGTCTATCCTAATGGGGTTTGTGAGATTACAAGAGAAGGGTCAGATGTATTCAAGGTGAACGGGCAGAGACTTAAGCCATACCTGCTTGGAGAAATAGTGGAGCGAGGAATGAGCATTCTTCACCTCCAAGACCCTATCATCAGTTGAGAATCGGCGTCGAGCTAATGACGTTAAACAAGTGATTCGTGGGAGGCAACCCATGTATTATGAGTATTTCCTTTGTTCTTATATATTGTATAATTCATTGTTTAGTGTGTCAATGAGGACATTGCCCCATTTAAGTGTGGGGAGGTGTTTTCATTAGTTGTAATTGTAAGTATTAAAAAAAAAATAAAAAAAAATTTGAAAATTCCAAAAATAATTCTAGCCATGTGAAGATTACTTGCGTAAATGCACCCATGCATGCTGTTAGAAATCTTGTGTTTATGGATACTTTTGATTGAGAAGTGATATGTGATGTTCTTGTGCACACACATACACTAGCAAGTTGAAACTGGTAGACTTATTGAATGTGGTAAGGGACTAGAATGACATGAATATGTGCAAGATAATTTGGTCTATATGCTTTGAGTACAAGTAGGTACATTAGAGAGACTTTTATTTGGGATTGATTGTGCTTTTACACACCAAGTGAGTTTTGAGCCTATATGCATATCTTTTGCATCTTATATTCTTTGCTTGAGTGTTCACTTGTTATTTGCATTGCTAGCACGTGTTTGAGGTCTTTCTTGAGATGCATGACATTAATTGATGACAACATGATAAAGACAATAGGATAACCTATTATTTCCCATATTACCAAACCATTGATACATGATCATTAGTTAACCCTTTGAGCCTAATCTTATTTTTTCGGTGACACACCATGTTACTTGCCATTATCCTTTTTATTGTATTGGCCTTATATTTATCTTGAACCCAAATTGTCAAAGGCTATTGTTCGTAAGGGAGTGATAAGGTGTGCAGGAAGGGGGGTTATTGATGACCATAATTTTGGGGGAATATTGAGTTGGGTTGTGTGCTCGTTAGTCGAAATTTGTAAAATATCAACGGATCATTGTTCTTGCTTGTTATTAGCTCTATTAAAAAAAAGAAAATAAAAGAAAATAAATAAATATGAGAGCATACTTATCTTTTGTGATACTACTTTGATTCGGCTAGTCAAGTTGTATATAAAGAAAAGTTCAAGTGTGGGGATGAAAGTATGGGAATTAATTTAATATCATTGTTGGGAACTAGCTTTTGACTTAACCTTCTTTGGCTTTACTTGACATACCTTGTCCCTAGCCCACGTTACAACTCTAATAAAAGACCTGTTGATTGTCATTGATGGTGTATGTTGTGTTGAGGGTTAGATTGATACCACATGTAAACATGCTTATGATATTGTTGGAGTTGAGTGATACACTTACCCCCTTGTTTGGAGTGAATATCTTTTGTGAGTGAACGGTGAGTTGTTGCTTTTGCATAGGAGATCCCAGGTTGTGTCTTGATGATGTGCTTTTGTGTGCTTAGCATATTTACCAACGATTTTTGCACTTGACGTGGAATTCTATGATGTTATTCATGTGATTTGAGTATGCTATGTGGATACTTGCACTTTAGACACCAAGGCATTGCGTATTCATTTAATTCTTAAGTTGATATGGCATGAGAGGACTTTGTGTGTGTGGTGTTGTGTTTATGTGTGGTCTTTTGCATGAGCTAGATGAATTTTGTGGGTATATTCACTATAAACCCTCACGAGACCTTACTCGTCCACTAGGGCTACCTAGGGGTTTAAAGGACTTGTTGCATATGTCAAATGCAACCGTGATCACCTACGGAAGTGGTATTAGTTAGTAATGTAATTATTGTGTTAGTTTGCACGAGGACGCGCAAAGTGCTAAGTGTGGGGATATTTGATAGAGTGTATTTTATATATACTTTATAGGATTTTATTCCCGCATTTACGGTGCTTTTGCGAATAATCGTGAGTATTAAATTAGTTTTTGATGAGTTTGTCGCAGGAAATTAAGAATTGCCAAGTTGGAAGGAGTTAAATGATTTTTAATGAATTTATGGAGATTTTTAGCTCAAAAATAAATTACTTTGGGAATTACGAGAAGAGAAGATGAATTTGTGGAGTGAAAATCAGGAAATCCAGGAGAGTTAAGGCACTATAGCGCAAGGTTTAGGCGCAACAGTGCGAAATTCCTCCTGACCAAGACATACACGAATAGAAATTCCAGGAAGCAAGAGGCGCTATAGCGCGTTGCAAGGCGCTACAGCGCAAGACCTCTACTGATTCCAGGCGCTATAGCGCAAGAAAAGAGCGCAGTAGCGCGACTCAGAAGCTGGCAGGCAGGAGGTGCGAGGCGCTATGGCGCGGTTCTGAGCGCTGTAGCGCGGCTTTGTGCGGGGAAATTAAAAACAGATTTTTAATACTCCTATTTCTATTCTAATTGTAAAATAACAGCTGGGCCTAATTTATTTAGGGCAATTACTTAAGTCTTTTTGCACTATATAAACTCATCTAGGTTATTATTTTAAAAAAAGGGAAAAACACTATTCTATATATACAACTTTGTACGCAGCTTTTAGGGATTTTTCTGGAGAACTATTATTTTCTTTGAAGATTGAAGAATAAAGGTTTTTTCTATATTCTTATAATTATGAGTTCTTCTATTAATTCGTGTGTTTTGTTTTCTTCCTTAATTATGTGTAACTAAATCTCTAATCTGAGGATTGGGTAGTATTCCTTGGTATTCATGTGTGTTTAATTATCTGTGATTTTCTTGCTTTGCTGATCTGTTATTGAGGGATTAACACAATTAGGGGCATCATGAACCTTTGATTGGATTTTAGGGATTGTAATTACTTGGAAGAGGAGTTGCAATTTTAGTACATGATTTAACAGACGTAATTCAAGTATTTGATTGGAAGATTAATATGCAAATTGTGAGACTTATAATTCTTGGTGCTTATTAGTTTATGATTGTACTTTGATTGTATCACGAAAGTGACAATTAAGGTGTAGTTGTAGACACTATATTGTATCTTGGAAGAGAACATTATAACCTTAGAAGAATTGTTTTCAACAGAGTAAGAATGTAGATGTCACAGAGATATTGAATGTGCATTGAAACAAGTGAAGAACCCCAGTTCTTGGATTTTTTTCTTCATATATTTTATTATCGATTGATAATTAGTTTAATTTAGTCTATAAACAAACCAAATATTCTTCTACACTTCTAAATTGTGAGAGATAAGATACTTGAACTCGATTTTACATATTAGTCCTTCCCTGCGAACGAACAACAAAAAATACTGCTAACATACCCATGTAGCGAGCGTTGGGTTAGTGGATCCCAGACTATAAAAGCCTTAGGTCACTAGGCACAAAGTCCCTTAGAACTTAATTGCTCGAGTATTAAAGAGCTCACCCTGGTTAATTCTGCATTTAAACTATTTACATGACTCTTTTTTTTCTATATTTTTTTCTTCTATTTTTTTTCTATATATGCAATCTGGAATGAGAATTCTCAATTCAAACCCTAGACTACTCATAAGAATATGAGCCAGCTACTAGCCATTTGACGCCTAACCATTATTGACAATTATTTACAACTAGCATGAAATTCCTATTTTCCCCCAAACTTAGACTTTAGTATACCTACGCCATCAAGGGAATAACGAAAATTCTAAATATAATCAAGTGATTAAATCTCAAAACAACCAAACAAGCATAACCCATCATTACCACACTCAATTAGACATCTACCTACCAATCAGGATTAGCTCATCCTAAGGGATCATGAAATATGCATGCTATGCAAATGCAACTAAATGAACCGACATGGTATACAAAAACAAAAACAGAATGTCCTATATGCAACAAACATGCAATACATAAAAAATACGAATGAATTACTACTAACATGCAAAATATGATTTCCTACATGAACAAATGACACACTACTACATACTACTACATACCTAACACATGGGTTGCCTCCCACGAAGCGCTTGTTTAGAGTCAATTAGCTTGACTACGTCCAAGCCTCCATTAAGGATGATAATAGTTGGCCTGGTCATCTCTTCGTGACACTTCATCGTCATCACGGCGGCACACTTTTTGCCCCTTCTCCTCGCTTGGCCTATTCGTATAATAACTATGTCCTATTCCAATGCCTTCATCGATTGACCCAAAATCTATCAATTTGTAGAACAACACACATTCGCGGGCTTCGCTTGAATATAATAGAGGAGGGTAAATGTAAGTTGCTAAAACCTTTGGTTCCTCAAAGAGAACTTCCTCCATTGGCTCTAATGCGCTATCTCCATCTTTATACTCTGAGACAAGTAGAAGACCTGCATCTTTCCCATGGTCATCAGCCTCTTGGTACGCACATACCAATTCTTGAAATTTGTGTAGCTCACTAGTGTCTGCCCCAAATAGTGCTGCTGTGCTAGAAATAATTAAGACATTTGAATCGCAAGCGCACAATTCGTTTCGTTGTAATATTTATGATTCGTTCCTCGGAGACTATTTTATTTTCGCAAACCTTAACTTTTAACTTAATCGAATTAGAACAAATTGGGTTTTGAGAAAGATTTTTATTTTACCCTAATTAATTACCAAATGAAATTCTATTTTTAAACTAAATTATTCTAATTATTCAAAAATTAATCTAAAAATTATTCTAAAAATTATAACTAGATTTATTCTAAATTCGAATTAAATCTAAATTCTAAATTATTCTAAAAATTCTTAAATTACTCTAAAATTTGATTTTATTCTAAAACTTTTTTTTTTCGGAATTAAAATTTTATTTAGAGAAAATTAACGTACGCAGCAAACTAGGAACAATCCTAAACCAACAACAATTCTGAGACAACTAAAACAGGACAGAAACGTGCAAATTAGAACAAAAACTGGACTGCATTACAATTCGAGACTCAGCACAGCAGATGACGTACCCAATTCAGTGATCGCAGTTAACAACTAAACGAAAACAATTATTCTACAACGGAAGGAACTCAACGAAACCAGCATGGTGACTCGACTAAGAACTCAATAATAAGTAGAACAAATTCAGAAAACATTAACTCAGCCATCAACATGTTGGAACCACACCACTGTGCACTCAGATCAAACAAAACAAATTCAAAACGCGCACAATCGCAGACACAAAACACAACTCGGTCGAACTCAACGCCACACGACGAACTCAGAAATTCAAAACAGCAACACAGCGAAATACAAAACCGAACCCAGGACAACAAAATTGATGAGGCATCAAGCTAACTCGCAACAGTTTACAAAAAAAAACACATACTCGACACAAGAGCTCGGTGAAAATAAGCGACACAAACAGAGGACACCACTCAAATCAACAACAACACATAAAACACGACTCAGAAAACCACGACTCAGAAATCAAATTTTTGTATAAAAACACGAACTCGGCAAAATTAAAACAGGCTAAAAACGGGGAATGGCTGTCTGTTTTTGTGGGGAAAAGAAGACAGAGGGAAAGGGGGCTGGGGTTTAAGCAAAGAAAAGGAAAAGGGGTAGAGGGATGAATCGGGGTTTTGAAAATGAAGGGAAATAAGAAAGGAGGAGGGAAGGAGGAAGTGGAAATCGCAGGTAATTGAAGGAGTGGTCAAGAACAGGGAAGAGGTGCTGGGTTTGAGCTTTCTCTTCATTTTTTTTAAACGAAAATAGAGACACGGGGATATGGGATTACTACTGCTGCAAATTCATAAAACTAATATTTTGAGGGTTTTTTTTTATTTTTAAAAATGACTAAATACGATAATAAAGAGATTAACTACGGAATTAAAATTACACTAAAACGAGAATTTGGAAATCAAATGGCCCACAATAAAATTGAGATTTAAAGGGGCAAAATTACGAATTAAATCTAAGAACAAGAAATTAAAAATCGTTACTTTCAACCCCAAGTGGTTAGCAACGGGATTTACGAAAATAACGAAACAAGGCAACAATAACGAAAGAGCAAGACAAGAAGTAAAGAAAATAAAAATTGCATTAATTATAATAGGAGTGTTTACAAGATTTGAAACTAAGAAAAGAAATACAAGAAATTAAAACTACCCTAAAATCTAAGTTACTCAATACAAGGGGGGTGAGGGGGTATTTATAGGATAGGAATTAAGGTTAAGGGGGGTGTTGGGTAAATCCCCACCATACATTTGGGTTATGTGGTGGTGGAATCCTAGCCATCTTTTTGTTTCCTTCCCCCTTAAGCTTTGAAGAGTTGATCTTGACCATACACTTTTCTAATGTGTTGGGATGATCTCCACCTTCCACTTGTCTTGAAATATTCCTTTTGCTCCAAGCTCCTAATTCTTTTCCTTCTTTCATTTTTGGTCATTTTTCTTCCTCTTTTTCCCTTCCTTGCACTTTATTCATTTATTTTGCCATTTCTTTATTTATTTACGAATTTCCTGAAATGCAACAAAATAAATTATTAAAATACGAATTCAAGCAAATAATAGGTAATAAAAATATGCAAAAATATGCACTTATCAAATGCCCCCATACCTATCTTTTGCTCGTCCTCGAGTAAAACAAAAATAAAATGAAAATGAAAATCTAGATACAAAGTCCTATACTCCTTTTCGTAGGTGTGACGGTTGCATTTAGCATATGCAACAAGCCCTTTAAACCCCTAGGTAGCCCTAGTGGACGAGTGAGGTCTCGTGAGGGCCTATAGTGAATGTACCCACAAAATCCATCTAGTTTGTATAAAAGATCGCATGGAAATGCACACCATACATACATGTCCTCTCATGATACATCAACTTAAGAATCAAAATGAAGTTGCAAAGTCTTGGTGTGGAAAGTGCAAGGATTCACATAGTCTACTTAAAGAACCATGCAAGAGTGATTATAAGTTCATGTCAAGTGCACAAATTATTGGTAGCCATGCTAAGTCTACAAGGGCACACCTTAGAGTCAAAACTTGAGATCTCATATGCAAAACAAGCAGTACCTCACATTTCACTCACAAAAGAATATTCACTAAAAAACAAGGGTAAGTGTATCACTCAATTCCAACAAAATCAAAAGCATGCTTGACACTTGGTATCATCCCAACTTAAATCACAACATACATTAATAATGACAATCAAAAGGTCTTTATTAGGGTTGTAATGGGGCTAGGGACAAGGTATGTCAAGAAAGGCCAAAATAAGGTGAAGTGTCAAAAGCTAGTAGTCACCATGAATATCATGCATAACACTAAACTTTCTCCCCACACAATTTATTTTCATTTTTCAACAAAAAGACTCGATAGTCGAATGAAGGAGGATTACAAAAAACATAAGTATGCTCTCATGTATATATATATATATTTTTTCCATTTTTTTCTTCTTTTCTCTTTTTTTTTCTTTTCCTTTTTTTTTGTTTTTTATAAAGGAAAATGATAAACGTAACAATAATCCTCCTTTAGATTTAATTTTGAAAATCGACTATCAAGGTAACAACAAATATTTCCACAAAAGTTATGAACAAAAGTAAACCCTATTTCACACACCTTATTGCTCCCTTAAGTTCCTACTAGCCTTTGACAAAATGGAATCAAGAATACATAAGGCTAAACAAGAAAAAGGTCTTAGGCGAGTAATGTGGTGTGTCACCGAAAGAATAAGATTAAGCTCAAAGGGTTAACTAATTGATCACATAAGCATGGTGTGGATATTTTGGAAATATAGGTTATTCCTAAATGCCTTTATCATTTTATCATCAATTAATATCATGTATTTCAAGAAGGAACTCAAACAAGTGTTAGCGATGCAAATGACAAGTGGACACTCAAGCAAACGAATATAAATGCAAAAGATGTGCATATAGGCTCAAAACTCACTTGGTGTGGTAAAACATAATCAATCTCAAGTAAAGGTATCCTCAATGCACCTACTTGTACTCAAAGCATGAAGACCAAATCATCTTACACCTAATCATGTCCTTCTAATTTCATGCACAATTCAAATAAGTCTACTAGCTTCACTTTGCTAGTGTAAGTGTGTGAACAAGAACTTTAGCAAATCACTTCTCAAACAAAAGCTAATGGATCATAAGATTATCATAGCATGTAAGGGTGCATCAAGCAACTAGCAATCGATTAACAAGACTAGAATACGAAAAGAACTCTTTTTGATTTTTTGATTTTTTAATTTTTTTTGGATTTTCTGATTTTTATATTTACACACTAAAAACCCTCCCCCATACCTAAATCATGCATTGTCCTCAATGTATGCAAATGCAAGAGAAATGAGTAAATGAGAATGAGGAGATAATACTTGATAAGAGATAAAGGAGAGAATTTACCTACTGAAAGAAACTTACATGAATCACGGGTTGATGAGGTGGGTGACCTCATCCTCGGGATCAAATGGCAGCTCTAAAAATGGCTTAAGTCTTTGTCCATTAACTTTAAATACATCACCATTTTTAGGATTTTCAATTTCAACAGCACCGTGCGGAAAAACGGTCCTAACAATGTAAGGACCTTCCCACCTAGATCTCAGTTTCCCGGGGAATAAATGAAGCCTAGAATTGTACAAAAGAACTTTTTGACCCGGAGAAAAAGATTTTCTCAAAATGGATTTATCATGAAAAAGTTTTGTTCTTTCTTTATAGATTTTAGCATTTTCATAGGCCTCATTTCTTAATTCCTCTAGTTCTGACAATTGCAATTTCCTATGACTACCGGCGGTTGGTAAGTCAAAGTTCAAATCTCTTATGGCCTACAAGGCCCTATGCTCTAGTTCAACGGGCAAGTGACAGGCTTTGCCAAACACAATTCTGTAAGGGGACATGCCCAAAACAGTCTTAAAAGCGGTTCGATAGGCCCATAAGGCATCTATCAGTTTGATTGACCAATCCTTCCTATTCGAGTTGACAGTCTTTTCTAAGATTTGTTTGATTTGCCTATTCGAGACTTCAACTTGACCACTAGTTTGAGGATGATAAGGGGTAGCCAACCTATGAGTAATTGAGTACTTTTTCAAAATGGACTCAAATTGACGATTCTTAAAGTGCGTACCTTGTTCACTAATGATAGCCCTAGGTGTGCCAAATCGAGAAAAGATATTCTCTTTTAAGAATTTAAGAACGACCTTGTTATCATTGGACTTAGTCGGTATGGCTTCTACCCACTTAGACACATAATCAACCGCTAAGAGAATGTAGAGGTTGCCAAAAGAACTAGGAAAGGGACCCATAAAATCTATGCCCCACACATCAAAAATCTCAATAATTAAGATGGGACTCATTGGGATCATGTTTCTCCTAGTGATCTTTCCTAAGTGTTGACACCTACTACAAGCGGCACAGAATTCAGCAGCATCCTTAAACAAACTAGGCCAATAAAAACCGCTTTGGAGGATTTTAGCTGCTGTTTTCTTAGCACTAAAATGACCTCCACAAGCTTGATCGTGACAAAAGGAAAGGATACTTCGAAACTCATGGTTTGGGACGCACCTCTGAAGGATTTGGTCGGGGAAATATTTAAAAAGATACGGGTCGTCCCAAAAGAAGTGTTTGACTTGAGAGAGAAATTTTGATTTATCTTGTGTAGACCAATGAGAGGGAATGTCGCCGGTTGCAAGGTAATTGACAATGTCGGCGAACCAAGGAGGAGTAGAGATAGAAAAGAGATGTTCGTCAGGAAAAGATTCATTCAAAGGCAAGTCAGTGGTGGACTCCACTACTAATCGAGAAAGGTGATCGGCAACGACATTTTTGGACCCCTTCTAATCCCTAATTTCTAGGTCAAACTCTTGGAGCAACAAGATCCACCTAATCAATCGGGCTTTAGAGTCTTTCTTAGAGAAGAGATATCGAAGGGCGGAATGATCGGTGTAAACAATGATTTTCGAACCAATAAGATACGACCTAAACTTCTCGAGGGCAAAAACTACTGCTAGAAGCTCTTTCTCGGTGGTTGAATAATTGAGTTGCGCATCATTTAAGGTCTTACTAGCGTAGTATATGACATGAGGTATCTTATTGATTCGTTGTCCTAATACCGCCCCTAATGCGTAATCAGATGCATCACACATTAACTCGAAAGGTTGACTCCAATCGGGGGACTTGATAATCGGGGCCGAGGTCAACTCTTTCTTAAGGTGTTCAAAAGATTGTAAACAATCTTTATTGAACTCGAATTTGACATCTTTACCAAGAAGGGTAGTCAAGGGTCTAGCCTTTTTGCTAAAATCTTTAATGAAACGCCTATAAAAACCCGCATGTCCTAAAAAGGAACGAATTCCTTTGACCGATGTTGGTGGGGGTAGATTGGCAATGAGAGGTCAACTTTGGATTTATCAACTTCGATCCCCTTTTCAGAAATTCTATGACCAAGAACGACTCCTTCTTTAACCATGAAATGACATTTTTCCCAATTAAGAACGAGGTTGGTTTCTTTACATCTTTTTAAGACTAACTCGAGATGGTTTAGGCATTGATGAAAAGACGAACCAAAGATGGAGAAGTCATCTATGAAAATCTCTAGGAATTCACCTACCATGTCAGAGAAGATGCTCATCATGCACCTTTGGAAGGTGGCCGGGGCAGTGGTTAGACCGAAAGCTAAGCGACGATAAGCAAAGGTTCCAAAGGGACATGTGAAAGTGGTTTTCTCTTGGTCTTCGGGAGCTATAGGAATTTGAAAATAACCGGAATAACCATCTAGAAAGCAATAGTAGGCATGACCCACTAACCTTTCTAACATTTGATCTATGAATGGCAAAGGAAAGTGGTCTTTTCTAGTGGCATCGTTGAGTTTCCTATAGTCTATGCACACCCTCCAACCGGATTGGACACGAGTAGGAACTTGCTCATTGTTCTCGTTAGTCACCACAGTAATACCCGACTTTTTAGGTACTACCTGAATCGGGCTAACCCAAGAGCTATCAGAAATGGGATAAATGATTCCATTATCTAGACATTTAAGAATTTCCTTCCGAACAACTTCCATCATGGTAGGGTTCAACCGCCTTTGTGGCTCACGAACAGGTTTGGCATCATCAACTAAGTGAATCCGATGTTGGACAATGGCCGGACTAATTCCTTTAATATCCGAGATACTCCAACCTATGGCTTCCTTATGTTCTCTAAGCATACTTACAAGCTCATCCTCTTGTGACTTAGTCAAATTGGAGGCAATTATGACGGGAAGAGACTCGTTAGGACCTAAAAAGGTGTACTTAAGAGTGTCGGGAAGAGGTTTGAGTTCTAAATCGGGTGGCTTTGACTCAACGGGTTCACTAGTTTCGAAAAGTGGCAAAGGAGGTGGTTCACATGCTTGGTTATTTGTAGGAATGGTGGAATCTAACATTGCATTGACCTCATTTGTATATTCAGAATCATCCCAATCTTGACCAAAGTGTTTTAAACAAAAATCAAGAGCATCATTAGGGTTGATGAATTCTTGATCAACTATATCATCAATTAAATTGACATCCATAGGTTGATCATAGAGATCATCGGGTTGTTTCCCTATGTGAAAAATATTGAGGTCAATGGTCATGTTCCCAAATGTTAGTTTCATTAATCCATTTCTACAATTAATCAAAGCATTGGAGGTGGCTAGAAATGGCCTTCCTAGAATGATAGGAATCTGATTCTTAGGGTTCTTGACCGGTTCGGTTTCTAGGACGACAAAATCAACTGGAAAGAAAAAGTCACCTACTTTAATTAGCACGTCTTCAATAATCCCCTTAGGAACTTTGACAGAATGATCGGCTAATTGAAGTGTAACATTAGTTCTTTGAAGCTCTCCTAAACCTAGGGCTTGATAGACCAAAAATGGAAGCAAGTTCACACTAGCGCCTAAGTCGAGTAATGCCTTGTCCACAAAGGTATTGCCTATGACACATGAAATTGTAGGACAACCGGGGTCCTTATATTTCACGGGAATTTGGTTCGAAAGAATTGAGCTCACTTGGGACGTCAAGAAGGCTTTCTTAGGGACGTGAGTAGTTCGATTATGTGTGCACAAATCTTTTAGACATTTCGCATACGAAGGAATTTGTTGAATCGCGTCTAAAAGAGGAATGTTGACTTTGACTTGCTTAAAAACTTCTAAGATCTTGTCCATTTGGGCCGTTTGTTTAGGAGAAATGAGTCGTTAGGGGTAAGGAGCTTTTGGCTTAAAGACTCGTTCATTAGGTTCTTCGGGGACGGGTTTTGTCCCACTCGTTGATCCTTGTTCCTTAGAACTCTCGGGTTCAAGATTAGCGTTTGGTTCAGAATTTGATTCGTCTTCTTCGGGAGACTTGTCACCGACATGATTTTCAACTTGCTTACCGGACCTTAAGGAAATGACAGTGTTCACATTGTGAGGAGGTCTTTGATTGATAGGAAATTTAGGGTTTATCTCGGTTTGACTTGGGAGTTTGTTTTTCTCTCGTTCACAAATGGCATTGGCTAATTGGCTTACTTGAACCTCTAACTTAGATATGGCTTGAGTACTAGCATTTAAAATTTGCCTATCTTGAGTCATGGTTTGCATGAAGGTCTGTTGAGATTGAGCCAAATTAGTCGTTGATTTTAGAAGCGCATCGAGAGTCTTTTCCAAGGAATTAATTCTCTTATCCGACTCATGAAAGCCGGGTGGGTGGGCGGGTGCTTGATTTTGATAAGGAATGTGATTTTGAGTCGTGTTTGAAAAAGGAACTTGGTTTGGATAGTTCGGCTTTTGAAAAGATGGTGGAGATTGGAAATTTTGGCCTTGGTTCCACGAGAAATTCGGGTGGTTCTTCCACCCGAGATTGTAAGTCGGTGCGAACGGGTCATTCCGAGGCCTCGGTTGGAACATTGCGTTCACTTGCTCAAAATCGGGACAAGGTTGAGACTCAAAGTTCGAAGAATTAAAATTTGGGTACATAGACATAAGTGGGGGATTACTATGAGTTTGTAAAGCTTCGAGTCTCCTAGTAAGGGTGGCTAGCTTGGCATCGGTTACAATATTGTTTCCAATTGAATGTAGACCCCTAGAAGAACTAGATGACTCGTTGGACTTATGAGTTTCCTAGTAGACTCCCACAACATAGTCTTCTCGGCTAATTCCTCGAAAAACTCCCACCCTTCGTCTTCATTTTTCTCCATAAATTTTCCTTGGCACATAGACTCTAACAACGCGGTTGTTGGACTATCTAGGGCCTCGTAAAAAATCTTGCAAAGTCTCCATTTTTCTATTCCGTGGTGGGGGCATTGTGATAAGAGATTTTTAAAACGATCAAAATATTTCCAAAAAGACTCATTTTCCTTTTGATGAAATTGATTTATTTCGTTTGTAATCCTTGTAGTCTTATGGTTTGGAAAATATTTTTTAAGAAAAATTATCACAAATCCCTCCCACGTGGAAATTGAATTAACGGGTAGACTATACAACCATTTTTTGGCATTTTCTTTTAAGGCGAAGTTGATAAGTCTAAGCCTAATGGAGTCTTCGGTCAATTGTTGGAGTTTTTGTAGAGCACAAACCTCCTCGAATTCATGAAGGAAAATATACGGATCCTCACCATCACTCCCGGTAAACTTAGGTAACATGCTAATATGGTGAGCTTTGATCTCGAAATTATTACCATTTACGGGAGGAAGAGTGATGCACGAAGGTTGAGCGGAACGGGTGGGGTAGCAACGGTCCTTAAGAGACATGGCCATGTTTACTACGGGTTTGGAATAATCTAGAGACTCGGAATTAGACGATGAAGAAATCTCAAATGATCTCACTAGTCTAGAAGAATTATCCCTAATCCACGTAGTTCGCATAAACCACAAAAGGAAACACGTAGCAAGTAAGTGCGATAAATTAAAACACACAAAAAGAAAGGGTGTAAAATTTAAAAGAAAAATCCTAAACCTAGGGTTCCCTAATAAAATAACTAGACCTTGCTCCTAACTTTAAGGGCTACCAAAAACTAGGTAAATCAATAATTATTCGAACCGGCTTGGCCAGGTAGGTGCAAGCATTGCCAAGAGGCAAAACACCAGCCTAGACACCAAAACCTTAATTGGCCAGGTCAGCTTTCGCTTTCCTAGACACCAAAAAGTAGGAATAATTAAAGATTACTTCGTTTCTTAAGCACCTTCCTAATTGAGCGCGAAATTCCTAGGGGCAAACGTCTAATTAATTTTATTAATGGCTAGGGTATGCAAAATGAGGGATTTATTGTTTTTGGGCTAAGGAAAGAGTGATGAAATCCCTTCCCTTATCTTTTGAGAGGTTTTACCCTTAAGATTTATTTACAAAATGATGCAACAAACAAAGAGATATAAAAAACTATAAACATTTATGGATGTTTTAAACTACGTGATCTAACTAAAGAAAAGAAAGAATTTAACGTATCTTGGGTCCTCCAGCGATCACCACAACTTATAGGGTACGAAAAATTAAAAACAAGAAAATAAAAATCTAGATGATGTGCCCTAAGTGATTAAATGCATGATGCAACAATTATGTATTTACAACTAATTTTTTTGGATTTTTAATTTTTAATTTTTTTGTGATTTTTTGTGATTTTTTATTTTTTTGTGATTTTCTAAAATAAAAAAAACACGAAAGAGGAGAGAGATACGGTTTACCCAAGCAAAGCTTCCAAAATTCCGAAAAAAAATTTCCGCTTTAATCCAAGTCACCCGAATTTTCCTCCAAATTCCTCGAAAAAAATGCAAACAAGAAAAAAAAAGGTGAGAAAAGAGCTAATCCGAAAAATTAAAAACTAAGGCGCGAAAAATAATTAGTCCCCGGCAGCGGCGCCAAACTTGTTGTGCTAGAAATAATTAAGACATTTGAATCGCAAGCGCACAATTCGTTTTGTTGTAATATTTATGATTCGTTCCTCGGAGACTATTTTATTTTCGCAAACCTTAACTTTTAACTTAATCGAATTAGAACAAATTGGGTTTTGAGAAAGATTTTTATTTTACCCTAATTAATTACCAAATGAAATTCTATTTTTAAACTAAATTATTCTAATTATTCTAAAATTAATCTAAAAATTATTCTAAAAATTAAAACTAGATTTATTCTAAATTCGAATTAAATCTAAATTTTAATTTATTCTAAAAATTCTTAAATTACTCTAAAATTTGATTTTATTCTGAAACCTTTTTTTTTTCGGAATTAAAATTTTATTTACAGAAAATTAACGTACGCAGCAAACTAGGAACAATCCTAAACCAACAACAATTCTGAGACAACTAAAACAGGACAGAAACGTGCAAATTAGAACAAAAACTGGACTGCATTACAATTCGAGACTCAGCACAGCAGATGACGTACCCAATTCAGTGATCGCAGTTAACAACTAAACGAAAACAATTATTCTACAACGGAAGGAACTCAACGAAACCAGCATGGTGACTCGACTAAAAACTCAATAATAAGTAGAACAAATTCAGAAAACATTAACTCAACCATCAACATGTTGGAACCACACCACTGTGCACTCAGATCAAACAAAACAAATTCAAACCGCGCACAATCGCAGACACAAAACACAACTCGGTCGAACTCAACGCCACACGACGAACTCAGAAATTCAAAACAGCAACACAGCGAAATACAAAACCGAACCCAGGACAACAAAATTGATGAGGCATCAAGCTAACTCGCAACAGTTTACAAAAAAAAACACATACTCGACACAAGAGCTCGGTGAAAATAAGCGACACAAACACAGGACACCACTAAAATCAACAACAACACATAAAACACGACTCAGAAAACCACGACTCAGAAATCAAATTTTTGTATAAAAACACGAACTCGGCAAAATTAAAACAGGCTAAAAACAGGGAAAGGCTGTCTATTTTTGTGGGGAAAAGAAGACAGAGGGAAAGGGGGCTGGGGTTTAAGCAAAGAAAAGGAAAAGGGGTAGAGGGATGAATCGGGGTTTTGAAAATGAAGGGAAATAAGAAAGGAGGAGGGAAGGAGGAAGTGGAAATCGCAGGTAATTGAAGGAGTGGACAAGAACATGGAAGAGGTGCTGGGTTTGAGCTTTCTCTTTCTTTTTTTTTAAAACGAAAATAGAGACACGGGGATATGGGATTACTACTGCTGCAAATTTATAAAACTAATATTTTGAGGTTTTTTTTATTTTTAAAAATAACTAAATACGATAATAAAGAGATTAACTACGGAATTAAAATTACACTAAAACGAGAATTTGGAAATCAAATGGCCCACAATAAAATTGAGATTTAAAGGGGCAAAATTACGAATTAAATCTAAGAACAAGAAATTAAAAATCGTTACTTTCAACCCCAAGTGGTTAGCAACGGGATTTACGAAAATAACGAAACAAGGCAACAATAACGAAAGAGCAAGACAAGAAGTAAAGAAAATAAAAATTGCATTAATTATAATAGGAGTGTTTACAAGATTTGAAACTAAGAAAAGAAATACAAGAAATTAAAACTACCCTAAAATCTAAGTTACTCAATACAAGGGGGGTGAGGGGGTATTTATAGGATAGGAATTAAGGTTAAGGGGGGTGTTGGGTAAATTCCCACCATACATTTGGGTTATGTGGTGGTGGAATCCTAGCCATCTTTTTGTTTCCTTCCCCCTTAAGCTTTGAAGAGTTGATCTTGGCCATACACTTTTCTAATGTGTTGGGATGATCTCCACCTTCCACTTGTCTTGAAATATTCCTTTTGCTCCAAGCTCCTAATTCTTTTCCTTCTTTCATTTTTGGTCCTTTTTCTTCCTCTTTTTCCCTTTCTTGCACTTTATTCATTTATTTTGCCATTTCTTTATTTATTTACGAATTTCCTGAAATGCAACAAAATAAATTATTAAAATACGAATTCAAGCAAATAATAGGTAATAAAAATATGCAAAAATATGCACTTATCAAGTGCCCTTTCCAAATCATCCACCATACTAACATGATCAAATTTCTCACATGGCTTGTGAACGCTCACCTTACCTTGGAATTTGTCTTCCTCAATTATGCATGCAATACCTTGCTCCAAGTCACTGTTATTTTCTGGAATTGCCTCTAGTATGAATTGTTGTTTCTTTTGTTCCAAGGCACTCAAAACTTGAGCAACTAGTGTCTCCAAAGATTTGATAGACTCCTTATTACTCTCTGCAAGCATCCTAATCTCCTCCATAACATCAACCTCATCTGACTGAAAAGTATGAGTAGGTTGCTGATGTTGAAACTCTTCACTACCAAAGAAATATAACATATTTGGAACATCTTGCTGGTACTATTGAGGATGGTATTGAAAATATGGTTGTTCCTCATAAGTGACATATGGATCAACTCCTTCGTAGTAACAATATTGTGAGGTCTCATGAACGCCCAAACATTGCTCACATTGCTGAGGCATGGATGTCCTCGAATATGCCCACCATGGCAACTCCTCGCCTGCCATTTTCAAACACTCAAGTACCTGAAACACTCCGAACTAAACAAGATAGGTAAGTAACTAATCCGAGTCAGTGAAATCTAACGACCATTGATGACAAGCACATAAACTAAAAATAAAACACCGTTGATCCCCGACAGCGGCTCCAAAAACTTGTTTTTATACTAATACACGCAAGCGTACGCGGTCACAAGTAATACAGATAGAATTCAAGTTCGTTCCCACAGAGATCTTAGGTTTTAAATCAGTTAATGTACCTATGCAACAATGCATGATTATTACTCACTGCTTAGACAATTAACAAGATTGGGTTTTGATTAACTAAATTAACTAATGAGAATTAAAGACGAATTAATTATATGAGAATAAACATGGGATCCTAACTTCATTAACTACTTCGCTTAGAGTTGATGCCTTTAATCAATGCATGTGATGGTTTTGATATCTGATCAGACAACACGAAATAAGTATACGCTACTTCTCAGTATACGAATACCAAGCTAAACATACATCCACAAAAGAGATAGAAGATGAATAGACACCAATTATGCTTAGACCTTATATCTCTATAAGATTTGAAAACATAACGGTTGAAGAACAAGTTGTCTATTAAGATCATATAGGGCAGCATAATATCTCTATTTACGCTACAAATCATGATGTTAAAACATCAACCTATCCTATGCTAGCATGGCAAGTTCTAAATCTCAAGATCCACTCTCGTTTCGCAAGAGATTAAAAAATTAGATATTCGTGACGCATCTAAACATATGAAGCACAACCATACAAGGATATCAAGAATTCACCACACATAAATCTTTAAAACAATCAAACTACTAAGCTACATAGATAAAACCGTTAGAATCCCATGACAATGATTAGTTCATAATTGAACCGTTCCTCATCATGGGATCTGATGAAACCATGATAATAAACAAAGTATTAAAAGATACAAATAAACTAGAGTAATGAATTAAGAAAACAAATCCCAAAAACATCCAAGAGTTTCGCCTAATAGAAGAAAACAAAAGGTAGATCTAGATCTCCGTTGCTTGTCACGAGCGTTGGAATCCTTCTCCAAGTCTGAATCTCCGTCTCTGACTCTCTCTCTGTGTTATGTGAAGTGTTGGTCATGTAATTGTTGATAGGATGTGTTTATATAGGCCACCATGTCTTGTCCTGCAAGAAACTACCAAAACAGAATTATAATAGAATTTCTGCAAAATACGTTTCCTAAACTGATTCTGTTTAGAAGGAAAATTCGTAGCTGACTTTTCTTCAGTATTTCTGGGCCGTTCCAATCATAATTGGACCTCTGAACTACTTTATAATGAAAGAGAATCTCGTTAGCTTCGCGTGGACTGTAATATCGTCCAAAATGGACTTGTAGAACTCAAGATATGGCCCAAACAGTGAATCAGGAATTCTGCCAGCACCACGCGCACCCTGCGCCAAGCACTCTGTTCCACGCGCTACCTGCTCGTACCATGCAAAGCCTGTGCCCAGAATTCTACCCAAGGTTGTAGAAAATTTCGTTGTCTTCGTGTGAGCTTTAAGATCACTGAATTCGGACTTTTAGAACTCCAGATATGGCCAAAACAGTGCAGACTGCGCAACCTACCCGGAAAATCCGAATTTTAATAAATTTAACCTCCAACTCTTAGTTCTCCAAAACTCAATGAAAATACATTAAACACACCACATAATTGAGGTCAAGTAATCAATTGAAGTCAATACGAAACATTCCAAGTGGATATAAAATCCACTTATCAGTAGCACTAGTCAAGGGTCTCAAGCATAATCTGCTAAGTGTTGGTCAGTTCACTGATAGAGGATTCAAGGTAAATTTTGACAAAATGAATGTTTGATCACTCATAAGAAGAATGGTGATTTTGCTCTATCTGGAGTAAGGAAAGGAAGCCTGTTTGTAGCCAATATGGACTCTGCAAACAAGGACAAAGTTTGTTGCTTCTACTCAAAAGCTTCAAATGAAGATTGTTGGCTATGGCACAAGAAGTTATCACACCTGAACTTCAAGGCCATTAATTCTCTGGTTAAAAGAGAGTTAGTGAGAGGCATGCCCACACTTGAATTCTATCAAGAAGGAGTGTGCGAGGCTTGTCAAAAAGGAAAGATGAAAAGGTCAAGCCACAAGTCAAAAACAGTGACATCAATCACCAAGCCCTTGCAATTAATTCATATGGACTTGTTTGGGCCTGTCAATATTATGTCACTCTCAAGAAAGAAGTATGCCCTAGTGATGGTTGATGACTACACAAGGTATACATGGGTGGAATTTCTAGCATCAAAGGATGAGGCTCCACAAGTAATCATTGAGCACATAAAGAAAGTTGATAAGGAAGCAAAAGCCAACAATGCAAGTGTGATTGCATTGAGAAGTGATAATGGAACAGAGTTCAGAAATGCCTTACTTGAAGTATTTTGCAAAGAGAATGGCATTTCTCAACAGTTCTCAGCTCCAAGGACTCCACAAAAAAATGGAGTAGTTGAGAGAAAGAACAGAACTCTAATTGAGGCTGCTAGAACAATGTTGCTTGATGCAAATATGCCTACATGTTTTTGGGTTGAGGCTGTAAGCACTGCATGCTACAACCAGAACAGAACCCTCATCAACAAAAACACTCGAAAGACACCTTACAATTTGATGACTGGAAAGAATCCTACTCTAAAGTATGTTCATACTTTTGGAAGCAAATGCTTTGTGTTGAAAGACAATTCAGAATATGTTTGGAAGTTTGATGCAAAGGCATTTGAAGGAATTTTTCTTGGCCATTCTATGGAGAGAATTACATACAAGGTTTATGTCATCAGTCAAAAGAAAGTTATGGAAAGCACATATGTGACATTTGATGACAGCAAACTACCTGGATTAGAATAAGCCAATGATGAAGATAGAGATCCATTAATGTTTGATAATCTAGATGATTCTGATGAAGAGATTGAAAATGAAGTTGAAACTCTAGTTCCACAAACTCAAGTGAATGATGAAGCAAGAGAAGAATCTGATCCAACCAACAGTGAAGATACTAGCATCCAAGACACACCTATGAATAGTAGCAGCTTCACAGGGGGAGGAAATGAAAATGATCATGTCTTTAATGACGAAGCAACATCAAGGTTGAAAAATCAAACTTAGCACTCAAGGAAATGGGATAGGTCACACACTGCAGAGCAAATTATTGGAGATCCAAATGCAGGAGTGAGAACTAGGAGAGCAACTCAGAATGAGTGTCTCTATGGTTGCTTTCTATCTCAGATTGAGCCTAAGAAACTTAATGATGCACTGTTGGATCCAGATTGGATTATTGCTATGCAAGAGGAGCTGAATCAATTTGAAAGAAACAAAGTATGGGAACTTGTGCCTGCACCAAAGGACAGAACCATTGTTGGAACAAAATGGGTTCCGAAGAATAAGATGGATGAAATGGTGTGGTAATAAGAAACAAAGCAAGGTTGGTTGCAAAAGGATACTCTCAACAGGAAGGGATTGACTATGATGAGACATTTGCTCCTGTTGCTAGATTGGAAGCCATCAGAATTTTCTTGGCATTTGCTGCTCATTCAAATTTTAAAGTCTATCAAATGGATGTCAAGAGTGCATTTCTGAATGGAGAGTTGGAAGAAGAAGTTTATGTGCAACAACCACCTGGCTTTGAGGATCCACATTTCCCAGAATTTGTCTACAGATTGCTTAAGGCATTGTATGGACTTAAGCAGGCTCCAAGGGCATGGTATGACACTTTGTCACAGTTTCTTCTTGAAAATCAATTCACTAGAGGCACATTAGACAAGACACTGTTTTACAAGAAGCATGGTGATGATATTATCCTAGTTCAGATCTATGTCGATGATATCATATTTGGCTCTACAAATGAGAAGCTGTGTGAGAAATTCTCTAAGCTCATGCAAAGCAGATATGATATGAGTATGATGGGAGAGTTAACATTCTTTCTTGGATTGCAAGTTAGTCAGAGGAAGGATGGTATTTTCATCAGTCAAACCAAGTACATTAAGGATTTATTAAAGAAGTTTGACTTAGAAGACTGCTCACCTGCAAAGACACCCATGGCCACTGCCACCAAATTGGATGAAGATGTCAAAGACAAGAAAGTAGATATCTCAGTCTACAGAGGCATGGTTGGTTCTCTACTCTATCTCACTGCAAGTAGGCCAGACATCATGTTTGCTACATGTTCGTGTACAAGGTTTCAATCAAATCCAAAGGAATCACATTTGATTGCTATAAAAAGGATCTTTAGATATCTGAAGGGCACTCCAAACTTGGGTTTATGGTATCCTAAGGACACATGGTTCAATCTGGTTGGTTATTCTGATGCTGATTATGCTGGATGCAGAGTGGATAGGAAAAGCACCTCAGGTAGCTGCCAGTTTCTTGGACAAAGGTTAGTCTCTTGGTACAGCAAGAAACAACAATCTATGTCAACTTCCACAGCCGAGGCTGAATACATAGCTGCTGGAAGTTGCTGTGCTCAAGTGCTTTGGATTAGGAATCAGCTTATAGATTATGGACTTGTGTTGGAAAGAATTCCAATCATGTGTGACAACAAAAGTGCAATCTCTATAGTTGCCAATCCTGTAAATCATTCTAGAACAAAGCATATTGACATCAGATATCATTTCATTAGGGAGCATGCAAATAATGGAACCACTGAGTTGCATTATGTTCCTACAGATAAACAATTAGCTGATATATTCACTAAGCCATTGGATGAAGCCACCTTCACAGGGTTGGTTAGTGAGATTAGAATGCTGAATTCTTCAGAATCTGATTAAGTGAAAATATCAACTAGATTGTTGCAACAGTAAACACTTACTTTATCTAAATTCTCAATATTTTTGAAGTAAGTGTTGGCTGGAGTATGATTTATAAATATTTCAAGTCTGTTGCATATGTTGAAAATCATATTCGAATTAGCTTGAAATTTCAATGAAATTTTAAGGCTATCACTATTTAATTTGTTAGAATATTCTTCATTTGAATAATTCTGGTAAATTTTGAAAAGATAGTGAAAATTAATTTTATGAGTGAAAAGTATAGTTTGATAAGTCAGACTTCTCGAATGACTGTCATGTCTATGGTCGACTTCTCTAATAAGTCTATTTGGAACACTCTTGAGTTCTCGAATAGTGCATTTTGGAGAAAACGAACAGAGACCTGCTTGACTTCTCGAATAGAACATTTGAGTTCTCTAATGACTGAGTTCTCGAATAGAACATTTGAGTTGTCGAATCATTTGAAAAGGCTGAATTCTCGCTGAATCTTAATCAATTTTGGATTTTTATTTAGAATTTTTAAATCACTCATAAAAACATATTTTATTTAATTTAGAATTATTTCTAAGTTAGATAACTGCCAGCTGTGAGTTACAAACTGCTTGAGATATCGAATAAGCCTTTCTTGACTTATCGAATAGTTGTTTTATACTTCTCGAATGATTGACTTGTCGATACAGAACATATATCTAATCGACAACTCAAGTCACTCACATATATACAATTCCACAACTGTTCAAATCATTTCATTCGATTTCTCAGGCAGCTAAAGTTCCAAAACCTCTGAAAACCTAACGTCAAAAGCTAAATTTCTTCTTCAACCTTCATTCTCTTCTCCCCTCTCTGTGTAAGAATGGCAAATACCCAACTCACAATTCCTACCCACACCAATTTCATAGCAATGACCAACGATGTTGAAGCACCCAATGCAAACTTTAAGTGTTTCATTCGATGGATGGCTGAATCATACATCAAGGATGCACTCTCAGCCAACCCAACTCTATATCTAGACCTACTAGAACAGTTTTGGAGGACTGCTACTGTGGAGGTTGTGGCCCTAGAGAATGCTGTAACCTCATACGTGGTCTCCTGCAAGATTCAGGACAAGGAAATCACTATCACTACTGAAGACATGAATCAAGCACTGGGGCTACAACAAGGAGTGTATGACCCACTAGCCACGAATGCTGAACTGGAGGACTTCTTTGATTTTATCATCTACTCAGATAGAATCAAGCTTGGAAATTTGAATAGGAAGTACTTGAGAAAAGAATGGAGCTATGTCTTTGCCACTCTTCTTCAAGTCTTCACAGCAATGAAGTCCAGCTTTGATCAAGTCAGCACACCTGTTCAACAAATAGGTTATGCTCTAGCATATGGGAAAAAGATTGATGTTGGACTGATCATAATGCAAGAATTGTATGAGAGACTTGGTAAGAACTCAACCAAGAGAGGTAATGAAATTTTCTTCCCTCGCTTTATGCAATCTGTACTTAATTTCATAGATGCTAAATTGATTGAATTTCCTGGGTTAGAAAAAAATAGAATAGGCTATCCGAAATCCATGACCAAACTCATTTTTGGTAGCTTGGAAACTAGGAATGATGTGGATGTAAGACTCAAAATAACTCCCCATATAGAGAGCTTATTTAGGACTTACCCCCACAACATGCCAATATTTGCCTCAAAATCAGAGTTAGCTAGGCCCAAGCAAGTAGAGAAAAATGCTATCCCAGGCCTGCTAACCAACCCCCTCAGCCAAACAATTTACCAAACACAGAGCCACCTGCATCATCCTCTCAACAGGGTGGTGTCAGTAAAAAGGAGAAGAAGAGAAAACAGGTTGCTTCTGAACCTCTAAAAATCTTAACTGAAGCAGCCTTGGCTATGGAACTAGGTTTAGAGAGTGAGGAACCTGAGTCACCCTTACTAAGGCCAAAGAAGAAGAAGAAGAAATCTAAAACCACCTCTTCAGTCACACAAATGACTGAAGTTGTAAAATCAGGGGCAAACAGCTCACTAGATGTATCCTCTCAACAGGGTGCATCTATAGAATCAAACATCCTCCCCAATGCACCTTCTTGTAAAGAGTCAGCACATGGGAGTGATAAGGCTGGCACAACACTGAGTGGAGAGCACATCAATATTGAAACTCCCTCTATTTCTCAGGGGGAGTTGCCAAAATCTAGTCTAAACGACACTTCTCTTCCAGAATCTATCTCACAAATTTCTTTGGAGCCTGCAACTCAAGCAATTGAGGAGCAAGGCATTGATCACCAAGAATTTCCTTCTCTTGGTGAGCCAATGGATTCAAGTGACTTAGTGCATGACACTATTCTCACCACCCGGGAACTACATTTAGATGGTGAGGGAATGCGAGATGGAGCATATCCTAATGACACCATCAAAAACACAGAGGATTCACTAGCTTTCACTAGAGACTCTGTGCCTGTGTCAACTATTGGTGTAACTCATCCCACTTCTGTGGAGACACCAGTAGTAGAGTCATTCCATCCGGTTACAGAAGTTACATCTGTAACTGAGGAGTCTAGCTTGCCTAGCTCTAGCTCTGACTTTATGTCACAATGGCTGAAGCCTGTGCAACATGGAAGTGCTTCAGGATCAAGATCTGTTCCACCACAATTGACGGTTAAAGAACTTTAAAGCTTAGTTGTGGATCAGATTCCTGAGTTCACAAAGATTTCTCAACAC
This sequence comes from Saposhnikovia divaricata, assembly GCA_036435485.1. Lineage (NCBI taxonomy): Eukaryota > Viridiplantae > Streptophyta > Magnoliopsida > Apiales > Apiaceae > Saposhnikovia > Saposhnikovia divaricata. The sequence goes on along the minus strand of CM071595.1, from coordinate 47,448,304 downwards.
CTTCTCACTTCAAATCTGCCAAACCCAGACTATGAGGCTATTCTCCTATGCCACAGAGATGATGTGGAGATGCAAAAGGCAAAGATAATAGATGATGCTGAGAGAGATGGCAATGTAGATGCCTGGATGCAAGAAAAATTTGATCTCACTCTCAATGAAGCTCTTCAGTATCTAAGAGAGGAATACATCACTTCACTGGGCTCAAATGCTAAATCCCTAACTCCTGGTGAAGTGTATAAAGCCATCAATGACTCCTACAAAGGATTCCTCAAGGCTGCACACTACCTTGGCAAAGGTGTCAAATCAGAAGTCAACAAGGTAATTGATGCAACAGACAAGTCTGTGGGAGAGATAAAGAGGGCCTTTGATGCAAGGTTCCCTCAGTTGGATAGTGTTCTCAAAGACATCAAAGTCTGCAACTCCACCTGCACCAAGATGGATAATGGTCTAGCTATACTGAAGGATGTTGTCACAGGTCTGGGGCATAAATTCCAAATCTTATCTGATCAGACAACTGATGCAAATGCCATGCTGAGGACTCTGTTTAAAAATCAATATGGAGATAGGCTGGTGTCTGAAGTCCCTGTGCATGAGATGACCAAGTTTGAAGTGGAGAGACTGGAAGATCAATCACTATCAGATTTTAAAGCCACTAAGTTGTTCACAAAGGTGGAAACTCTTGAACAGGAGGTGGTCTCTCTCAAACAGTCCAATGCTCATCTGACAAACCAAGTTACAACTCTCACTGAGCAGTTGAACACTCAAGCCTCCACCACAGCTGATGTTCTTCTACATCAACAATCTATGTTGTCTGCAATGATGAAGCATATGGGTCTCCCTCTTCCAGATGAATCTGCCACTCTCACCTCTTCCAACCCAAGGGCGCCTACTAAAGCCTCAGTGCCTGACTCCAAGCCTAAGGGGGAGAAGAAAAACCTAAGGGATTCAAAGCCTAAGGGGAAGTCAAAAGAGGAGAAGTCTAGAAAGGAGAAACCCAAGGAAAAAGGTATTACAATAAATGAGGGTGGTCATCAAAGGAGTTCAAAATCTATAACCCATATTCCAGGAAAAGGGAAAGGAAAAGTTGATGAGCCTCCATCCTCACTGCTAGTTGTCACTCTACCAACTGTGCACATCACTACTCCCAGTGGCCAGAAGCAATCCATCACCACCACGGTTGCAGGGAGTATGCCTTCTGATAAACCTCCATCCTCCAAACCTGGAAGTACCAAGCCTGTAGAAGTAAAGGTGGTTACTGAGGCCAAGCTACAAGAAATTGCAAACTCTAATGATTATCATGATGATGCATTCTTGGAGTTTCTGAAAGTCTAAAGAGAACAGGCTGGTGACACTCAATTGTACCTAAGGAGCTTGAAGGATCAGATCGATTACTTCACTGTGATACCTAGAAAAGTTGATAGCTTATGGCTCAAGGAAGTAATGATGGTAGCAAAATCCAGAATCTGGCATCTAACCTACAAAACTCTACAAGCCTTAAAACACTCAAAGATAGATGCGCTGATTGAGCTCATAGAGAAGAGGAATGTAAATGAAAACAATAAAAGTCTGTATGATGACTTGAGGAATGGCCAACCTTCAAGGCTGCCAGAAGTGATTAAGAAGCCATGGACAATCATCTATCAGTCTGGCACCAGAGTTGAAGAGATTAAATAATTGGTCATTCCCAATGATCTCACTTCTCGAAATCACAGACTCATTATTGCCATCATTGATCTACTGCAAAAGAAGAAGGGGACAAGTACTGCTGAAGAGATAGAGGCACTGCACATTCTCAGATCATACATTGCAACTGGTGTAATTCCAGAAATAGCCAAGCCAAGGAGGAATAAGGATGATGAAGATGAAGACAAGAGTGATGGGAGGAGAAGTCATCACAGGAGTGATAAGGGTGATGAAGATAAGAAGAAGAAGAAGAAGAAGAAGAAGAAGAAGAAGAAGAAGAAGAAGAAGAAGAAGAAGAAGAAGAAGAAGAAGAAGAAGAAGAAGAAGAAGAAGAAGAAGAAGAAGAAGAAGAAGAAGAAGAAGAAGAAAGACAGCAAGGACAAGAAGGATGATGATCAAGGCAAAGTCTATAAGAGGAAGAATGGAAAACAGCAAGTCTTAGGCATTGCTAACAGTAATCCCACCACAACACAAGACTCTAAGTCTAGGGTGAATGCTGTTAGTAATGATCTACCAAAATCTAATTCCATGGTTTCTGCAACTGTTTTACCACCTCAAGAAAAGAAGAAAATTCAAGTCAAGAAACCATCTGCATGTTTCAAAAAGCAAACTGCTAATGGAATACTACAATGGTCTACCAGCAAAGGTCACATACTACTGCCAAGCAACCACACTAAAAGGATCAAATTCAAACAAGCAGCAAGAAAACCAAAGCTTCCCAAATCAAGAACCCTAACAATCTATCCAGGCCTAAAACTCCAACCACTAGATGAAGACTACAATGAAGACCAACTGGAATACCTTAGAGCTCAAATAATCTATCATGTTTCAATCATTGATGACTCCCTTGAGATCAAGTACACTGATGGAAGACAGAAGAAGTTTAAACAAGGGCAGTGTCAAAATTGGGGCAACTTATATGACATATAAAGGATTATTGCCATGTTGGATGCAAATGATAAAGTGGAAAGAGTATGGAAGCTGGAACTGATTGACTTTATGAAGATGAAGAGAGATCATGAAGAGCTGATAAGAAAGGGGTGCCTTGAGAAGTGGATGAAAAGGGAAAAAGAAATTGATAAACTGGAAGCTGAAGTAGAGGTGTTGAGGGCTAAGGGATTGTGTAGAGTTCAATTCAATCCCTATGTGGTGAAGTATAGGAGAAGAAATGGAGATAATGTCAATATAAGAATGAACCTACTTAGTCACTATCCTGCCAACATTCTGAAACCAGTACTTGAAGATTTCAAAAACTCTATCTTGCTTGAAGAATTGGATGCAATGGCAGAAATTATAAGAGCTATGGATGAGAATGCAAGGAAGGAGAAAGAAAGGAAACAAAAGGCATATGATGATCTACTAGCCAAGAAAATGGAGATGGAATCAAATGATAAAGGCTAGCATCTCATCATAGTCTGTAAGATTACACACTTGTATTTCTATTCATGTTCTTAGTTCAAATCTACATACCTGCACTTTTCAAAGTTTTATCTTTATGTATGTTAGGCTTGTTATCAGGCATGAAATTGTGACTAAGGGTCTTACTCACAATTTGGGGGAGATTGTTAGTCACAGAGACATGTCTGTACTCATATAATAACAAGCCTAAGTATGTGTAATGCTATGCATTACCTACATGACCTCTTAACTGAGGGAACCTCTAGTTGTAGAGTTTCTATTTGTTTTGTACTTGTAATAGGCATCAAATCCTAGTTGTGTAACTGTACTTATAAAGTCAAGAATAATGCTTGAAAGAAGTTCCAAGGTTCATGCCTCAAGCAAGGAGATAAAGACTGTCAAATAATCACAGTTGGGATTTGAAGAAATGAAGAATTTGCCTAAGTACCAATTCGAGAAGTATGTTTGTTTTATTCGAGAAGTCTAGCATTCGAGAAGTCAGGGATTCGATATCTCAAAAGACATTGTTCGATATCTCTGAAGGTCAACCAGTCAAATCCTTATTCCAGAACTCAGAGATTCGACATGTCTAATACTCTATTCGAGAACTCATGGAGTCAACAAGTCAAAGCATCATTCAAGTTCTCAAAGAGTCAACAAGTCAATGCTCTATTCGATATCTCAAGGACTAAATAAGCTATTCGATATCTCAGGGATTCGATAAGTAAATTGCTCTATTCGATATCTCAAGGATTCCTGAAGAAAATACTTATTCGAGAAGTCATTCGGTATGTCGGTTTAACACTATTCGAGAACTCAGAGTTATCGATTAAGCCAATTCTAGTTCTCGAATCACCAATAGAGTTACTTCTCGAATACAATCTTGGAGACAAAATACTGAAGAATTGTACAAGTCAGAAACCTGCAACAAGCTAAAGCACTTTATGGACCACAATCTGTAATGTACTTTGGAAAATCCTACAAAGAAGCTTGGAGAGATGTACAAGAGACAAAGAGCTAAAGAAGTGGATCTGAACAGAGCTTTGCAAAGTCAAACCTGTAGCCGTTTGGATGCTTACTCAAAAAGGATAGACACACTAGAAAGTAAAATTGTTTAGCTACCTTATTTGTAGTAAGTAGGTTGTATTCATGCTCTATAAGGATACAACTTCACTTCCTTAGAAGTTAAGTTTTATATACACAAAAGAAAACATCTCTCTAAGAAAAACGAAGCTGAGATTGTAGCAAAATCTTTATTTAATAATATATTAGATTAAAGTGATATTGTGTTGTGTTGCTCGCTTATTATTTTCCGCACTTAAATCACAGCACACATTTAACACATATCTTGCTACACAGATTCAAGAACAACGAAAAGATCAAGAATCCATTCAACCCCCCCCCCCCTCTGTATTATTTCTTGTATTCTATATTCAACAATATTTAGTAAAAAAAAGGATAACATAAGATAGATTTTATATGCAAATATAGGGTGAGCAATTTTGTAAAATCAGAATCCATTTAAAATTTTGCAATATTACTTAATTAGCCCTGCGGGCCCAATAAATATTAAAACTTATTTTTTAAGTATCTTAGGAAATTTTCCTGAGATGAATCTCAAGGTCCTTTTTCTCTAACATAATTTAAAATGGTGTTTTGGACCCGGAATACTATTTTTAGTAACGTTTTGAGTTTAATTTTTTTTTTTTAAATATTACACAGTGTAACACTTTCTATAAACAAACTTAATATTGAGAAGTACTCCATCCGTCCCATTTTATATGACTCTTATTCCTTTTGATACGTTCTAAAAAGAATGAATATATTATACTTACTATTTTTGAACACTACTTTTCACTATTACACCCACTGCTTTTCCATTTTATACTCTTTTTTATATTAAACTAGCATTCTACCCGTGCTACGCAACGAATGGTAAATTTTTTTAATTCATTATTATAAATATATTATTTTAATCATTATTTAGAAAAAAAGATAATTCTATTAGAATGTAATTAATTTAAGTATAAAATTATTTATCCATTCTTTTAGACCAATTACATTAATATTAATACTATCAAACAATTATCAAACATTCATATCCCCGCAAAAACATTCTAAGGCCCTCTTTATTGTTTTTTCTTAATTTTGTTTTTCAATTGATTTCTCTCTTTTTTGAGAATTTTTCTATCAAGTTCATAAGTTTTTTTACCCTTATTTTAAGTTTTGTTCTTTTGGGAATTTGGTATATTTGAATGAGCGTTATCATGGATCTCTAGAATTTTTATTATGTTAATTCATTCAAAAATTTGAATGGGTCACGATCAATTTTTTGAATACATATTAAAAATTCATAAACACTTATTTTTCATGGCAAAAATAAATTATTAGACTATGTATCTCCAAAAAAAGTTGTATTTTTCAACGATAAGAGAAAGAATTCCTATTGTTCACGATCCACTAAACGAATGTAGTTATGATAAAGAAAACTTTCATTTAATCTAGTTTCCTATTTGTTCGTCTAATATCATTTTTACAAATTATAAATTCTTTTGATAGTGAATTGATTTATCATAGAAAAATAAACATAATCAATCAACAAACGATATCCAATAAATCTCGTTCTTAGAGTAAGGTATGGCTATTAGAGTATATGGTGACTACTCTCAACTTGTTTTTAATGATAACTTAAACTGTTGTGTATATTCAGTTTGGGAGTTTGTATGTTGAATTTGGTATATCGATTCGAAATTTTTGATTTGGGTTTGGATTTGAAATTTAAATCCGAAATAGTTTCGATTTGGATGTGGATTTGGATTTCAGTTTTACCAAAATCCGAAACCCGATCCGAAATTTGAATCCCGATCCAAAATCGAAATCCGGTGCATAAATAATATAATATCATAATTTAAAATTATTATATATATAATATTTTTAATGTAAGATGTATAATATATTTCTTTTTATTTAAATATTTCATTAAAAATAGTCAATACTAATTTTATAATTAGAACTTCTATTTCTGAATCTTAGGTTTTATTGATATATTTAAGATGTAATTTTCTTTATTTTACGTAAAATTTTCATTTGTATTATATATGAAGAATTATTTTTTTAACATATTTTTAGATTTTACTTAGTATGCTAATTCGAATAATATCTTTCATTTGACTACTTACTTAATTTAATTCTTTTAATTTTTAATTATTGTATAGATATAATTAATATTGTTTGCGTGTAGCAATTCCTTTAAATTTGACTATATTATTTCTAATTTTGGATCCCAAAAAAACTCGATCTAATCCAAAACTTGACGAATTTGATTTTGGATATGGGTTTGAATTTTACAAAATTCGGACCAGACCCGACCCGTTGTCATCTCTATCCGTAAAATAAGACATTTGCAAATGAGCATCACATATTTTTTTTCTATTTGACTAACGTTTTATAATAGAAATTGTACATGAAACTAAAATCAAATTTGTAATATATAAACACTTAATCACATATTATATAAGTGTCAGTGTAATTTAATTATCGGGTTAAAAAACACGAATTCCATTTTCCTTTAATAGTGCGTATATTTTTCTGACACAAATTTGAAGAAAGTGCTTACGTAGTCCTGGAAAATCGTTTGTGTTGTGTACATTCATACGGTATGTCTTTAGGGTCTTGCACGAAAATGACACCCAAAATCCGAACACAAAATGATATTAAACTACCCGTTTTTTTCCGTACACGAAACGAAAAAAGAAAAAATATGGCAATTACATTAAATATTACTCTCTGTCTAAGTTATCTAAATATTTTACCATATAACTAAAAGCAACATTGAAATGCTACAAAACAAAACTAAGAGTAGAGTACACATAATGAAGCCCACCTTTTTTATATTTTCTTAATTTTGTTTATTATTAATAGGTATCTTTGTTTTTTGTATTTAGCAAAAAAAAGTATCTTTGTTTAGAATCTATCTACCAAGTTATTAAGTTCCTTTTACCCATATTTAAGGTTTTATTGATATTAAAAAATAAATATTATCAACCAACCAAGAAAATTTGATATGCCTACTCTTAGATTAGGATATGGGAATTGATACTATTACTTTAATTCAAGAATACAAAATTAAAAAAAAATCACCTTTTATTAAAAATAATATTTAATTTTATATGTATCGACCTATCTAGTTATAATAATAGTGATTTTTATGACAAAGGTCGTAGTCGCTCCTCTCTCCTCCTCTCCCAAGAAATACTAAACTAAAGTTTCTGGGACGAATTCGGACTTTTGGTTGATGATAAACCCCCTTTTTATTATTTTTCTTGATTTTGTTTTGTTTTTTTAATAAACATCTCTCTTTATTGAGAGTCTAGCACCCGTTGGTGGGTTTTATCTACAAATATATCGGATTTTGTACTTTCTCCTTGTGAATGATAATCCCCATTTTTTTTCTTGATTTTACTTTGTTTTTCAATAAATATCTCTATTTACGGGATTCTAGTATTCTGTTAGTGGATTATGTCTACCCACATATTGAGTTTTGTTTTTTCTGTTTTGGAGAGTAAGTTCTTTTACTTTACCAAAAAGGCTATATGTTTCGTTGATATAAGCGAGAGATGTACCAGAATTTAAGATCTGATCAATGATTGTAGTTTGGATGAAAAACCTTAATATGATCTATTTTGGGTGATTGCCCTTTCTACCCACTTTTTATTATCTCCTGTCCGAAATGCCCAGATTCATGAACAACCACCCAAAATGCCCACGGGATACGCCCATGACAGAGGAGTATCCTCGGATACGCCTTTGGAATAGGAGTATGTTTAGAAGTTACGCTTGTGAAGTCAACGTGTTGTGATGATACGCCAACAGAGTAGGCGTAAAGGGGCTTGGATGCGCCTTCCAGGATGGCGCATCTGATGATACGTATCATCTGAATGCGTATCCGTGTTCTTCTTCGTCTCCAAGCTCTGGCGATTGAGCTCTCGCCGGCGACTTCTCTCCCGTTCTTCGTTCACCCCTTTCCCGTGGTCTTCCAGTCACAAAATACATACCAATCGAACCGCCTTCATGTCCTAAACAATCATATACAAGTTTCATTTCATATCGTTTGCCATAATTCTAGATCTCAAGGTTTATATTTCAAATCGCGTTTTGGGTGATCGATTTTTCCTCCCTCCCGTTCACCCTTCTCCCGTGTTTTTTCAGGCACTTTATACACACCAATAGCTTCGTCTCTTCACCCTCTACACATCCATACATGTTTCATACTCCCTCTGTCTCTAAAAACTTTTCTCATTTCTCTTGGACATGTTTGCCAACGCACACTTTTAATCGTTAATATCTTTAATTTTGTATTAGTTTTAAATATAAAAACTTCACTGTATTAAAGTACTCATAAATACGAATCCAACAAGATCACTCATGACTATATTTGGTCTTATAGATTAGACGAAAATTAGTAATTTGCCTCATGTTATGAACAGTCCCGACATATCAAACGAGAGAAGCATTATGAGACGGAGGGAGTAGCGTTTATCAACCAGATTCGAATGCCCAAATTATTATTGGTCGCCGGCGGTGGTTGCTCAGCTGGGTTCCCGACTGCTACAGTAAACCGGGTTATGCCTGACCCATGGGCATGACCCGTGGGTATTTTGGGCTGTATTTTGAAAATTGGGTATTTTGGGTAGTGGGTAGGCAAAAATTGGGTATTTTGGGCATTCTTTCATCTAATTTTACTATGTGTTTGTCCAATCTTTATTATTTTTGTAGATGTTGTATACTCTTTTATTGATAAATTATTTATGTATAGAAAAATAGTAATTTATAAAAAAAACTTAAAAAATTGATTATTTTTGTAGATGTCGTATGCTCTTTTATTAAAAAAATAGTGATTTATAAGAATATTTGCACTGGCCAATTTGATAAAGAAAATATTCACTAATAATATTTTAATTGATTCTATAATGAACTTTATTTTTTAATTGATAATTTATACACCAAATAATGTCTAATATTATTTTATAGTATATTTAATTTTTTGAATATTTCAAATATATTGTTAGGTCAATTTTTTTGTCCCATTAATTATTGCTTAACTAAAAAATACACATAAATAAAATGTTATAGAAAATTGGTTTAAATTTCAGTTTCATATTTAGATTGGTTGAGTTTACCTTTTTTTATAATTGATTAATTTAGAAGTTTATATAACTTAAATTTCGAACGCATATTTAAAATAGTGTGGTAAATATTTTTTATATTTTTAAATTTTTAATTCAATAATAGTGTATTTATTCAAATTTGATTGCATCTTATGATTTTAAATCGAGAGTTTGAGATATTAAAATATTATATCATACATAACATAGATTAAATAAACTCATGTATTAAAACAATATATTTGTATTAAAATCAATTAATAAATACGCCTTTTTGGAAAAATGACTATATACACAGAGAGGGGTGCAAAGAACAGATGTGCCAATATATATTAATATAATTGTGATTGATTTTAAATTAAAAATTTTGATTAATTAGTTAGTATGTATTTATGAAAATTAATCTATAATTTAAAAATATATATTGTAGTATGATTGTAGTTGGTATTTATGAAAATTAGCTCATAATATATTATAGTATAACTTTGATTGATTTTAAATTAAAATTGATAAATTAGTAAATATTTTATCACTTTAAAAAATATGTAATTTATGCATGTACTAAATCAAATAAATTTTGTATTTAAAAAAAAAATGTTAAGTAACCACGATAGGTAAATTATAAGGATGAGAATGATGTGGTTGTTTTAATTTTAGAGGTAAATTCTGATCGGCTCTTATATGTATTATGTGAAAATTTATCTGTAATATATAATAATGTAATTATGATTAATTTTAAATCAAAAGAGTGAAAAATTAGTAAATATTGTGAAAATCACTTAATATTATATATTTGCATAATACTGATTGATTTTAGTTTAAAATATTAATTTATTATAAATATTTGTTGACATTAAAAAATTTACCTTTTATTGATGAATTAATTATCTATAAAAAAATATTCATTTATAAGAATATTTGCACTGACCAATTTGATAAAGAAAATATTTACTAGTAATATTTTAATTGACCCTATAATGAACTTTATTTTTTAATTGATAATTTATACACCAAATAATGTCTAATATTATTTTATAGTATATTAATTTTTTGAATAATTAAAATATATTGCTAGGTCAATTTTTTTGTCCCATTAATTATTGCTTAACTAAAAAATACACATAAATAAAATGTTATAGATAATTGATTTAAATTTCAGTTTTATATATAGATTGGTTGAGTCTAGCTCTTTTTTTATAATTGATTAATTTAGAAGTTTATATAACTTAAATTTTGAACGCATATTTAAAATAATGTGGAAAATATTTTTATATTTTTAAAATTTTAATTCAATAATCGTGCATTTATTCAAATTTGATTGTATCTTATGATTTTAAATCAAGTGTTTGAGATATTAAAATATTATATCATACATAACATAGATTAAATAAACTCATGGATCAAAACAATATACTTGTATTAAAATCAATTAATAAATACGTCTTTTTGGAAAAATGACTATATACACAGAGAGGTGTGCAAAGAACATATTTGCCAATATATAATAACATAATTGTGTTTGATTTTAAATTAAAAATTTTGATTAATTAGTTAGCACGTATTTATGAAAATTAATCCATAATATATAAATATATTGTAGTATGATTGTAGTTGGTATTTATAAAAATTAGCTCATAATATATTATAGTATAACTTTGATTGATTTTAAATTAAAATTGATAAATTAGTAAATATTTTATCACTTTAAAAAATATGTAATTTATGCATGTACTAAATCAAATAAATTTTTTATTTCAAAAATATTGTTAAGTAACCGATAGGTAAATTATAAGGATGAGAATGATGTGATTGTTTTAATTTTAGGGGTAAATTCTTATCGGCTCTTATGTATTATGAAAATTTATCTGTAATATATAATAATGTAATTTTGATTAATTTTAAATCAAAAGAGTGGAAATTTAGTAAATATTGTGAAAATCACTTAATATTATATATTTGTATAATCCTTATTGATTTTGGTTTAAAATATTAATTTATTATAAATATTTGTTGACATTAAAAAATTTGTTATATATGAATATGTTAAATCAAGTAACTACTATATTTACATTAAAACTGTTAACTAACTGTGGTTAGTTTAATAAGATGAGAATGGTAAATAAGGAAAATTCTTAATATAACATGATATAAAATTTAGGACTGAACTCTGATTGGTGCTAAAATAATTCCTCAATTAACTGTATACCTGGTATACTCGGGTATTATAATAACTAGCGTTTTACCCGTGCTACGCACCAAAAGAAAAATTTTAAAATTTTAAAATAGGTACAAAAATATATAGTATATCAAAAAATAAATTATTTTGTTATATTTTGCTTTGAGAATAACGAACCCGATATGAATCTCAAGTAAATTTCCTCAAATTATGTGTAATTGTATGAACGCGTGTTAAAAGTTTTTGAAAAATTGTATAAACAAAATAAGATTAATATCAAAACACATTCATTTGATATATGATAAAATTTACCTGAGATATATTTCAATTTTCTTATTCCCTTTTGTTTTCCCCCAAGTAATTGAACGACATTTTATGCTATTTTTACAGAAAATTCGTTTCAATATAATCATGTTTTGAGGATTAGGCTTAGAGAACAATAAAACACAATTATTATTATTAATAGAAAAATAAATCAAATACATATTTTTCATTCTATAAATGCAATAAAATAGGAAATGAGCAATTTTTGGGAGAAATTCTAAAGGTACCAAAAAAATTTTCCAAACAAAATTTCCAAAAAGTGAGTTGTCATATTGGTTGGTTAACTACGCACCTCTTTATTGTTTTTTTCTTTATTTTATTTTTCATTTGCTTTCTCTCACTTTTGAGAATCTTTCAACCAAGTTCATAAGTTTTTATCCATATTTTTAGTTTTGTTATTTTGAAAATTGGGTATATTTATATGTGCAATACACTGGGTTTCTATAATTTTTATTATATTAATATTCAAATATTTACATGGGTCGCGATCAATTTTTCGAATAGATATTAAAAATTCGTAAACACTAATTTCTAATGATCGTTATAAATCATTAGATTGTCTCTAAAAAAAGATTGCATGTTTCAGCGATTTGATAATGGAATTATTGTGCAAGATCCATTAAACGAACGTAATTATGATAAAGGAAAACTTTCATTTAATCTGGTTTCTGTATGTTTGTTCCATATCATTTTTACAAATTTTATGTTCTTTTATTAGTGAATTGATTTACTATAGAAAAATGAACATTATCAATTAACCAAACAAATCCCATATATCCCGTTCTTTGAGTAAGAAATGACTGTTAGAGTTTATGGTGATTGCCATCAGTTTGTTTTTAATGTCAACTTAAAATGTGTATATTCAGCTTGGGAGTTTGTATGTTGAATTTTTTATTCTTTTCTATCAGAATATGGTATATTAAACTTCATAGCGAGACACGGTAGTTCAATAGCTGACTGTATTTGGGGAGGGGAAAATGTCCACTCTGATTTGATTCATGTACTGTTAAACGATTTGAAAGTTGAATGAAAGCTTTATTACGTGGCCAAAAAGAAAAATATTAGTTTTCTTTTACCCATAAATAAGAAAGGAAAATTAATTTGATCTGACAGTACCCGATCCGTACACCAAAATTTTGGATATACCGAACCTGAATTTTTGGGTTCAGGTTTGGATATAAATTTTAAACCCGAAATAGTATCGATTTGCATTTGGATTTAAGTTGTACCAAACTGATATCTTATCCAAAATCTGAAACCCGATCCACTATCAAAACCCGATACACAAATCATATAATAATATAATTTGAAATTATTTTATGTTGTATTATAGAGGTAAGACATATTATTTTATTTATTTTTATTCAAATATTTTATTAGAATTAGTCAATACTAATTTAGTAATTTGAACTTCTATTCAATCTCAAATTTTATTGATATATTTAAATGTATTTTTCTTTAATTTACATAAAATTTTCACTTTGTGTATAAAAGAATTATTTTTTAACATATTTTAAAATTTTACATAATATGTTAATTCGTATAATATGTTATATTTGACTAAAGTTAATTATTTTAATTTTTAGTTTTTGTATAAATATAATTAATATTGTTTGTGTTTAACAATTATTTTAATTTGACTACATTATTACTAATTTTGGATAGAGTAATGCTAGGTACCCCAAATTGGTACAAAAAAATGCTCCCAAATGATGTGACATGGATGAGTTGGCTGTATGGAGAATTTTAATTGGTGAAATTGATTTGACCCTGGCGGGTCCATTATAGTTATAACCAATCAGATAATGACATGTGTAATTTGGGAAAAAATTAGGGATCCAATTTGGGGTACCTAGCATTATTCTTTTGGATACCCAAAACAACCAAATCTAATCCAAAATCCGACGAATTTGGTTTTGGATATTGAATTTTGATTTATTTTTAAAACCCAAAAATATTTGGATGTGGGTTTGGATTTTACAAAATTCGGATCAAACCCAACTCGTTGTCATCCAACCCGTTGTCATCCAAACACGTAAAATAAGACATTTGAAAATGAGTATCACCCATCTATATTTTATTTGACTAAGACTAACATGTTAAAATAGAAAACTGTACGTGAAACAAAAATCAAATGTGTCATATATTAAGACGTAATCACATTATTATATATATGTCCTTGTAATTTAATTATTGAGTTAAAAAACATGAAATTCATTTTCTTTTAACAGTGAGTATATTTTTTCAACATATATTAATGTAGATCTGAAAAATCGTTTGTGATTTCTACATTCATGTCATGTGTCTTTGGGGTCTTGCATGAAAACGACATGAAATCATTTTGTGTACCCAAAATTTGAACACCAAATGCTACTAAACTATGCAATTTTTTTTACAGGAAAAGAAAATAATACGCGAAAAGAAAAAAATAATTAAATGTAATGTTACTCTCTGTCCAAGTTATCTAAGTATGTTACTATATAATTGAAAATAACATCGAAATGCTACAAAATAAAACTAAGAGTAGAGTACGTAAAAATGAAGCTCTCCATTTTCTTATTTTTTTATTGTTAATAAATATATCTGTTTGATTATAATATATCTACCAAGTTATTAAATTTTTACATATATTTAAGATTTTGTTGATATTAAAAATAAATATTATTAAGCAACCAAACAAATTCGATATGTGTGCTCTTAGTTAGAATATGAGAATTGAATACTATTACTTGAATTCAAGAATACAAAATTAAAATGGGCACATTTTATTAGAAACAATATATAATTTTATATGTATTGACCTATATAGTTATCAATAATATTTAATTTTGAATGATTGCTATAGCCGTTTCTCTGTCCCCTCCTCTCCTAAAAAAATACTAAACTAAAGTTTATGGGTTGACATCTCCATTTTGGTTGATGATAAGCTCATTTTTATTGTTTTCCTTGATATTGCTTTGTTTTTTAATAAATATCTTTCTATTGAGAGTCTAGTACCACGTTGGTGGGTTTTATCTACTGATATATTGGAATTTGTACTTTTTCCTTATGAATGATAACTCCCGTTTCCTTTTCTTGATTTTATTTTATTTTTCAATAAATATATCTCTTTACTGAGAGTCTGGTATCCCGTTAACGGATTTTGTCTATCCATATATTGGGTTTTGTTCTTTCTCTTTTGAAAAGGAGGTTTCTTTATTTTGGCATCAATGATCTTAGATCTACAGAATTTTATTATATTGGTTCATTGATTTGGATAATATAGAATCGCAGTTATGGTAAGTTGTTCAAATACGTTCTCACAAATCGCATATGTATTTCTCTCACGATTATAGAATAAATAAATTGTTGGATTATTTCGCCCAAAAGACTATATATTTTAATGATATAAGCGAGTGATGTATCGCAATTTAAGATCTGATCAACGATTGTAGTTTGGATTAAAAACCCTTGTTATCTTGATATGATCTATTTTAATATGTTTGTCCAGTCTTGATTATTTTTACAGATGTATGATATTTTATTGATAAATTATTTACCTATAAAAAACAGTGATTTAGAAGAAAACTTGAATGATTATTTGTGTAGATGACATATGCCCTTTTGTTGATAAATTAATTATCTATAAAAAAATGATTTATTAGAATTTGTGCGTTGAGTTATCCAATTTACTATGAAATATCAAAAAATAGTGATTTATTAGAATTTTGCGCTGAGTTGACCAATTTGCTATGAAAACATTCACTAACAATATTTTTATTGACATTGTAATGAATTTTAGTTTTTGGATTGATAATATATACACCAAATAATGTCTAATACAATTTGAGAGTCTATTCAGTATCTTGAATAATTCAATTATATCGTCAAGTCAATTTATGTGTTCCATTAATTCTTGCATAACTAAACAATACTGATAAGTAAAATGTTAATAATAATTGGTTTATGAAATATCAAAAAATAGTGATTTATTAGAATTTTTCCGCTCAGTTAACCAATTTGCTATGAAAACATTCACTGTCAATATTTTTATTGACTCTGTAATGAATTTTATTTTTTGGATTGATAATATGTACACCAAATAATGTCTAATACTATTTGAGAGTCTATTCAGTATCTTGAATAATTCAAATATATCATCAAGTTAATTTATTTGTTCCATTAATTCTTGCATAACTAAAAAATATTGATAAGTAAAATGTTAATGATAATTGGTTTAAAATTGATTTTTTAATATTTTAATTGATTGAATTTAATTTTTTTTATAATCGATTAATTTAAAGTTTATATTACTTAAATTTAATATTATATTTTATAATATAAATAAAATAGACCAATACATTAAAATAATATATTTATGTTAAAAACAATTAATAAATACGAAATTTCGGAAAATAGCTCTATACGTAGAGAGTGGGGCAAAGAAGAGATGTGCTATTATATAATAATATATCATTGTGATTGCTTTTTATAATTAATTTAATTTTAGTACGAAATTCTAATTGGCTCTTATATATTTTTATGAAAATTAATTCGTAATATTGTAAGGAAAATTCATCTTGCAAAAATCGCTTAATATTATATATTTATATAATCCTAATTGGTTTTAATTTAATATATTAATTTATTATAAATATTCTTTATATTAAAAAAATATGTAATATATATATAATAAATTATGTAATACATATATATATAAATATATATTCTTTATATTAAAAAAATACGTAATATATATATATATATATATATATATATATATATATATATATATATATGTGTGTGTGTGTTAAATAAAGTCATTACTATATTTAAAATAGAATTGTTAGCTAACCATGGTTAGTATAATAGGATAAGAATGGTAAATAAGGTAAACTTTTGATATAATATGATTGGTCTAAAATTGAGGAATGACTTCTGATTGGTCCTAAATAATTCATAGTTTTCTGATTGGCTAACTACACCTAAATGTATACCTGGGTAGACTCAGGTATTATAATGAAGGAAGGATAAATACTATTATACCCACTACTTTCCTTCATTTAAAATGGGACCGAGATAGTAATATTTAGAATCATTTTTTTTAAATATAATATTTTGAGCATTATTTATTAAAATTATACTATAGGGTTAACACCCAACTTCATATAAAGCATCTCAAAAGGATTAATAATAATCTCCATTCCTAAATTTTCCAAAAATCTCGAATCAATCATCGATGGCGACGAGACGAACCCTACCTCTCCTCCGCCACCTCACCACCTCCCCTTCCCGTTTCAACCCGTCCCGATCCGTCACCTACATGCCCCGACCCGGCGACGGCGCATCTCGCACCGTAACCCTAATTCCCGGCGACGGCATCGGCCCTCTGGTAACCAACGCCGTCGAGCAAGTCTTTAACGCGATGCAGGCGCCAGTAACATTCGAAACATACGAGTGCAACGGCGACATGGAAAGGGTCCCACAAGAAGTGGTGGATTCGATAAAGAAGAATAAGGTGTGTTTGAAAGGCGGATTGATGACGCCGATGGGCGGAGGCATCAGTTCGTTGAATTTGCATTTACGAAAGGAACTTGACTTGTATGCGAGCCTTGTGAATTGTTCTAATTTCCCCGGGTTGCCTACGCGGCATAAGAATGTGGATATTGTTGTCATTCGGGAGAATACCGAAGGGGAGTATGCTGGTCTTGAACATGAGGTTGTTCCCGGTGTCGTCGAGAGTCTTAAGGTACCGGTTCCCAAACATTGTTTCTTTCATTCTGGGGATTAATGTTATTGTGTGCTTTTAATTCACGTGAAGTTGTGTTTTGATGTTTTTATATGTGCGGAGATTAGGTTTATAATTTTATTTTGTTTTATGCACGACGATTAGGTTTATTATTATAATCGGATATATTATGGTCTTAATAATATATCCGATTATTATAATGTATATCCGATTATTGATTAATCTTTGATTAATCTCTAATCGGGATCTTAACTTGAGTTCAGATTCCTGATTATTATAACCATGTGGTAGGTAGTATTGTAGAATAAGTTGTAGAATAAGTTAAAATCTAATGATCAATTTGGTTACTTCATCCACTTTAGGAAAATTTACTAGCCTTAATTCACCTGCTTCATGGTATATAAGTACAGTTTTGTGTTTGTCTGTTGTGTGGACTTAACTCTAGTGCTCACTACTTGAAATGGTTTTTTTTTTTTGGGCAATTGAGAAACAACACTTGTGAGAATCTATATGCATACACGCTTTACATGCAGGGTGCCTAATAATGTAACTTGCCAATTTTCTCCCAGTTTGGGGGAGCAAAATGAGTCGGAAAGCTACTGTCTTCACACTGTTTTTTTTTCTTTGTAATTTTGTTCATGTAGGTACTATGGTTGGCAATTTATCATCTGTAACATAACAACGTGCCATCAGATCTTATATTTAGGATTTGGCCATTCGGGGCATTCGAGTTCTTCATTTTCTTTTAAATCCTTATTTACTTTTCTTGCTCAAGTCTCTCTGATTAATGATTCATGCCCTATATTTTGCTCCTTTTTTTTTTTTTTAAATTTATGGTCATATATTCTCACTCTTTAAGCTGTAAGTTTGAAGACAATTGTGAAACAATTTTTAAATTTCCTTATCAAATGAAAGTATGCTGCGTTTATAATTTCCCCGATATGCCAGGTGATAACAAAGTTCTGTTCAGAACGTATTGCAAAATATGCCTTTGAGTATGCTCACCTCAACAACCGAAAGATAGTGACAGCAGTGCACAAAGCCAACATCATGAAACTTGCAGACGGGCTTTTCTTAGAATCTTGCCGGGAGGTTGCAAGCAAGTATCCAGGTATCAAGTACAGTGAAATTATAGTTGACAACTGCTGCATGCAACTCGTTTCAAAACCCGAGCAATTTGATGTTATGGTATGTGATATCAATAAAAAGATAAATTGAATACTTTTCTTCAAACTTGCATGCATATTGTTATCACAGACAGGTAATGGGGGTTGGTGTATATTTTGTAGGTCACCCCAAATCTGTATGGAAATCTAGTGGCAAATACAGCTGCCGGTATCGCTGGGGGAACTGGTGTCATGCCTGGAGGTAACAATACTAGCTCAGTCTCATTACTATATCAAAGATTTAGCAATTTTAAATACAGCGGTTTTACTCTTTTATCTTTTCAACGAAAAAAATATGTCATGTAAAGGTCCCAGCTCATCTTATTATAACCTCTAGTTGAATCAACACCTGAACATGGGTAGGTTACTGTTGATTAGGCCATGAAGCAAGCATATACATTTAAACTATTTGAACTTGGTCCCTTTGAACTTTAATAGTCAAGCTGATACCTTAGTTACGTGGGAAACTATTGACTGAGACTGTTGACTCCTTACAACTTCTTGCAGGTAATGTGGGGTCCGATTATGCCATTTTTGAACAAGGTGCTTCAGCAGGAAATGTGGGAAAGATTGAGTTAGTAGAGCAAAAAAAAGCAAATCCGGTAGCTTTGCTCCTCTCCTCTGCCATGATGTTGAGACATTTGCGGTTTCCTCTATTTGCTGATCGATTGGAGACTGCAGTACGGAACGTGATTTCAGAGGGCATATACAGGACGAAAGATCTAGGAGGAAACAGCACCACCCAACAAATTGTTGATGCTGTTATTGGGCATCTTAAGTGACATTTGACACGCCTGCTGATTCTTGATCGTACATGATCTCATCTTAATGGCTTTGTTTTTTTACCTATATATATGTTCATTTTTTCTCTTACACGGGATCTTAGGACAGCGAACAGTTTTGCGGCGAAACATCTCAGTTCTATTGAAATAGGTTTCAAATAAGTTTTGGCTTAGATTGAATAACCCAAGACAGATTCAAATGCTGGAAATTTTAGCTTGGCATCACCTGTTGCACAATGATGAGAATGGCATACTTGGTATGGTTGAGTAACATTTTGGTACATCAAAATTTTATCCCCTTATAAATTGGTTGGGGTGCCAAAGTTGCGGTTTGTTTTGCACCTTGACATATCATTGCTTTTGCAACGTAGTATTTCATATCGGACGTGCTTCAAGATGCAGGCATGTGCCCTTGTTCAATCTTTTGAATGTCAGATTATTTAATTCCACGCTCATTCCCTCTTCACTTGAGTCCAGTCCTTGAACGTGAGGCTGTGGCTGATCAAGATATTTCATTGACAAGTTTGTTGATCTATATTTTTTAGCTGCAGAAGCTTTGGCATATTCCCTCAGCTAATGCTTAAATGTAGGTTAAATAAATGTTAGACCAAAATAATATGTTGTTTTTAGTCAAAATATGGTTGGATTTAGAATTGATTCAGTTCAACGTTAATTCAAGTAAGCTTAAAAGGAATGTATTTAGAATCTGAATTAACCTTCAGAGTGGTGTTGGAAATTCTCTCTCTCCTGTCATTCTCTCTTCTTTCTCGGTCTCTCGGCTCTCCCGTGTCTGCGGCCACTTAAAAATTTGAAATTCTTTAATGGCCCGTTTGGGCTGAAAGGGGGGCATAAAACAATACTTCCTCCGTCCCTTTTGATTCTTAACACTTTTTTTTTCACTTTCTGACACGCATTTTAAGGTGTATTTTAAACTTAGGTCTATAACTTTTTTTTTAAATTTTCTTTTTTTGTATAAAAATTTAAACATAAATTTTTATATAAAAAAAAGAAGAAAATTTTAAAAATAAGTTATGGAACTATCTTTAAAATACACCTTAGAAAAAGTGTTAAGAATCAAAAGGGATGGAGGGAGTTGTATACTTGTTTGATGATGAAGCTGTATCAGCAGATGTAGACATGATCATATGGCTGCCTGCTACAGTCAAAATATTTTCGAAAGCTGTCCCAGACCTTCAACGGCTACATGTAGCTACTGCAGCAGGGTTTCATAGGAGATTTTCCTAGATTAACGTGGACTAAGATTTTCCACAAAGCCTTTATTTCTTTTTTTGGATTCTAATGACAAATCTCAACCAGGAGCTCAAATGTGTTGCTTTGATTGATCACATTTCTATTCGTATCTTCAGCATTGGTTCCACATTTCTATTCGTTTCTTCCGCATTGGTTCCAGTTTCTTCATAATGCTAGATCTACGTTCACTTTTCATGTTCTTCAGTTTTTCAACTATTCTATTTCAGTGACACATGCGAAGTTTTACTCTCTGTTGCTATGTTTAAATGTTTTATTCTAACATCACTCGATATATTTAAGTTGATCGGTACTTGTTTCCAGCATGTAAGGTAAACTGCGCACGCAGCAGCATCTTTATTCCTGATGACTTGGTCAAATTTTTTTTTTTCTTTTCCAGGACCGGCCGACCAGCCCCCATGGTCAACACCGACATGTAAATCATGCTAACCGTGCGGTAAGACCCAGTGGCTGGGCTTCCCTGCGATACGCAAGATACACCACACCCTGTCTTGGTCAAAGTTTCCACTGTCTCTCCAACACGGCTACACGCAGGGGGCGGGTGAGGTTCGAACCCGTGACCCTTTGGATCAACGCTAGGCCTCGTTTCCACTGAGGCAGCTCTCACGCTCATTTCCTGATGACTTTCAGGATTCAGAAGATAGAATTTGGGACTTGTCAATTTAAACTAATATTTGCTTTAAATGGTCAATTACAGAAATTCAAATACTTAAGCGCAAACCTTCAAGTGATTGAAATATATTTATTATTTCAGTTGGAAAATAGAAGTTTTATCACAAAGAATAAAGAATGTTTGTATTCATTGGAATCACAATAATTTGGTGAGCCGTCTAGAGGAACCTTGAACGCTTGCATTCTGCTGGAACAGCATTGGCAAACCTCTGTTTGTCAGAGCAGTAGTTGTATACCATATGCTTTGATTGTACCCATCTTAGTCTGTTTCGGCCTGCTGCATCCAACTCATGTGTTCTCCATTGCTCGTTGCTGTTTGGAGAAGTTGATGATCCACAAGATGATGATCCGGAGGATGACTTGAGACACCCTTTTATATTGAAGTTCCTATAGTAGGCTGTGAATGGAGCTTTAGTCCAGTCTGTCTTAACACGTCCGCCTTGTGTTGCCCAGTCATCGGCATTCCACAGGCTAGCATAAACCCTCATGTGCTGACTCCTTGGAAATGGCACCCCTACGGATTCCTGGTTGTTGAATACTCTGATTGGATTGTTATCCACCAAGAAACTGAAATGAATTGAAGAACTCAGGTTAGAAGATAATTTTAGTGGACTGTAATTGCCTACTAGTTGCAATTTACTAAGAAAATTGTAAGTTTGGTGAAATAACTTACATGATTCTTTGGGGATTCCAAACAATGGAATAGGCATGGAAGGAAGTAGTGGGATCGAACCAGAGCTGGAATTGTTGTTCTTTGTTACCTTTGCCTTGTGCAAATACATTCGTGTGGATTGTATATGGACTCCCCGAAGAATTTCCCAGGAACTCAAAATCAATCTCATCATGTCCAGCTCCTTGAGAAGATAACTGTACATAAGAATAAATATCAGGTTCCATAAAGATACTGTTAACTAAAAACTGCATATAGCACAAGAATACGATAAAAAATATTGGTAGGTTACTAACATAAAATGTAGTAACAGTGCCAGCTGAGTTTCCAGGGACCAGCTTTAGTTGCATATCAAATCTTCCAAACAAGTACTCATTCTTGGATTGAAAGCCTGAGCCAGAAGCTTGGTCAAGAGACAAAGTGAGGTCCCGACCACCATTCAATATCTTGGCACGCTGATCACCCCAAGTGATTTCTGCATCTTTGTAAAAATCAGCAGCTGCTCTTGGAGCTTGGGTGCTCATGAGAACTGAAAGTAACAGAAGCACTGACATAAAGGATGACATGTTATGATTAGCACTCGAATTGCAAGGAGTATTCACTGGCTTGGATTGATGAAAAGTTGTAGATTGCTAGGGATAGAGAGTGTGTTGAAAAGGAGATATAATGTATGTTGAGAATGATGGATGATTGAGGTAAGGATGGGAATGGTTGATATTTATAGGTGGGAGCTGCTGACTACACCACAAAAGGAAGCATCCCAGACACAGTATGACAATATTTCTTAAAAAAAAAAAAATTAATTAAGAGAACAGCTTTAGGTGTGTATTTGTTGTTGTCCAGGTTGTATTGTTGAGTAGGTACCGTTTAGACAATTTGGAGGAGAGTAACTGTGAACGTTCCAACACTAGCAGAAGCCAGGAACTGGCATAATCGACGCGGTATGCTTATTATATTTGCTTGCATGATTGCAATGGATACAGAGTATGACGATCAAATAATAGAAGCTCCCACAGACCAAACCACGGCCGCTAATCATTTTTCCCTTCTACGTATTGTTTATATTTCGAAAGTACTTTTGGTCTAACGGCCCTTTTAGAGAAAGCAGGTACTTCCATACTTTCGAAGAAAAACCTTTTTTTTTTTTTTTTTTTTTACTTTTTTTTTTTTTTACTTTTGAGGTAACAGTTACTAGTTTTACCATTAAACCTCACCAAGAATAATTTTATATATATATGAGTCCGCTTCTAGAGAGAATTTGTTATATAGAGAATTGGAGAGAAACAATCTTAGTCATCCAATTATTTAATGGCAAAATTGTAATTAATAGTAAAACTGTAAAATACAGACACAGTTAAACACACGCGACTTAACCGTTGTACGGGACAAAACAAAACATACACACAGCTATACACACACAAGCTGCTCACAGAGAGAGAGAGAGAGAGAGAGAGAGAGAGAGAGAGAGAGAGAGAGAGAGAGAGAGAGAGAGAGAGAGAGAGAGAGAGAGAGAGAGAGAGAGAAATCGGACAAAAAACGCCATTAAAGCATCAGATTCGAGCTATTCATCAAAGGAAGGTTCTTATTTTTCTTATAATCTTCGTTATTCTTTTAATTATAATCTTATTTTTCTTCAATTCGTTAATTTAGGGTTTTGAAATGTAATTTTCAGGTTAATCTCCATCGGATATAGAGATTAAAATGTTTCCGAGGAGAATAGGTATTATGAGTTGTTTTTGCTTTAAAAAATGCATATGCATGCTTAACTAAATCTGATTCTACAGTGATTCTATAGTTTTTTGTTGATTTGAGTCAGTTTTTGTTGATTATCTACATCTGTATGTACATGTGGTTCTGTAATAGAACCAGTTTTGTGTATAAATCGTAAGGTATCAATAGATCTGATTCTATTAGTGATTCTATAGTTTTTTGTTGATGTCAGTCAGTTTTTGTTGATTATCTACATCTGTTGTAATGTTGTGGTTCTGTAATAGAACCAGTTTTGTGTATAAATAATAAGGAATAAATTGTGTTTCTATAATAGTATCAACATTTCTGTTGTATTATTGTGGTTCTATAATAGAACCAGTTTTGTGTATAAATCGTAAGGAGTAAATTAATAGGTAATTGCTAATAATTTGATTCTACAGTAGATTAGAACCAGATATGATGTTTTTTTTTATTTGTGTATTTTGATTCTACTATAGAATCATGTTTATGTTGATATTATTTAGTTTAATTTTTGTTTTGTGTAAAATTTTGGTTCTACTACAGAAGGTTATTTGTCTACTTGTAGTTTTTGATTCTACCATACAAGCAGTTTTGTATTTGTAGCTGCATATAACTTGTATAGTAGAATCCCATGAGTATAAGGCTTTTAATCATGTGTATGTGTTGTGCCTAGATTTAGATTCTACTATTGAAGCATATTTATGTGTTTGTAGTTTTTTGATTGTACTATAGAAGCTTTCTCTAATTATACTAATTTTTTTATTGTAATATGAAATCTCTTCTCTACTTATACAACTCTGTGGGTTATCAGTTTAAAGTGATTTTTTATTGCATAAGTTTTGATTCTGTAGCTAATTTAGTTTCTATTATGTGTACTTTTGTATATTTGGTTCTATCTAATGTGTTCTAATATGATTGCATTGTAGAACCAAAAAAATAGAATACAAATTGATTCTACATTGACTTCTATCTGATCCTATCGTAGATTCAGAATGTTTGATTTAAAAATTTTCCAGGTACGCGTTCTGGGAATAGATTAAAACTTGCAAAAAAAATTTCTTCATCCAGGAGAACGCGAAAGCAAAGAAAAGCTATACACCAACACAATCTTAATCTTCTGAATAGTAATATAGAGGAAGAGCTGAACACCGACACATTTGATGTTCATCAAAGGTAAAGAAAACATTTATATGATTCTTCTTTTGCTTAAGTAATGTTCTTGTAGAATAATATAATGATGCTTATATATTTGTTCTTTTTTGAAGTACTGCCTGGAAAATGATACCAAGAAGGATGCATATGTTTTGACTCTCTATGGTACAATTCGTATGTTACAAATAAAAAAGAATCTATAAGAAATGTAATGTACTGGATCTCAATCGAAAGCGTTTTTGAGAAACGATATGTGTTCATTCCATTGTGTCAAGCGTAAGTAAATATTTAAGAATCAAGTTGTTTTTCTTTATATTACTCCATCTATCTATTGCATAATTCTGAATAGTTACAAATTTGTTTAATGACAGGAACCACTGGAATCTGGTGATTTTATGTAACATGGGTCATAATCTGGATAGCACAAGAAGTCCATGTATTTTGCTACTGGATTCGCTTCATGAAGCAGAACCCCAACGGCTGGAAAAAGAAATTAGACAGTAAGTACATTTCTTGTTATAATTATTACTTTATGTAATTACTTTCTAATAAGTAGAAATTGTATAACTATAAATCTGACTTGTAGTTTCTAATGATTGCATATTTGACAGGTTTGTCATTGACATTTACAAAAATGAGGACAGAGAAGGATATGATGACATCTCATTCAAGGTTCCAAAAGTCCCACAGCAAAAGGATGGTACAAAATGTGGGCACTATGTTTTGTACTACATGTACAAGTTCTTGATGTCCTGTCCAGAGCATTTCAATATTGAAGAAGACTATCCAGGATTTGTAAGGATGCTTTTCTGCTTTAAGACTTTTATAACTTAGATAGTCTTTTTAATTCTACTATAGAACAGATGACAAATTAGATGATTTTAATGGCAGCACTTTTGATTTCACTATAGAGTTTTTAGCTATAACCTTTGATTCTATTCTGGAATCAAAAATAGAAGTGTAAATTGTAGATTTAAGTTATGTGATTTTTTTTGTTTAAAGAATATAATCAAAATTTAATTTATTTATATTCTATAGTAGAATCAGAGTTTATATTCTTCATTTGTATTTATGATTTCTGCTATAGTATATGTAATTTTTTGCATTACGTTGTAATGTGTACTGATTCTTTTATTTTTTGTTATTCCTAACAGATGGATGAAAGCTAGTTCACCGACAGTGATGTTAAAGAATTTTTTGAAACCATAGCATCTGTTTCAAAGAAAGATGCTACTGAACCAGTGTTTGAAAAAGGTATGAAAAATGTAACTAACAAAGTTTATGAGGCAAGTCAGATAATGTATACTTGGTATGCTATATAATCTTTTAAGTAGGCTGGAAGCAAAATAAGTTTTAGTGTTGCTATTGTATATATGGGCATTCTTTTCCTAGAATCTTTAGCTAATTATTTTTTTTATTCCAACTAATGAAGATATAGGTGCAAGTACTCCAGATGCAAATGATTTGTTTAAAGAAAGTGATGCTCTACGTGCATTGGTGATATACACTCCAGAGAGCTCACAGCCAGACAGCTCACAGGATATGTTTAAAACGGTGCCACCAGCAACAGAAGTCATGAACCAGGATAAAAATAACAAGGATGAATCTCTGACTTTTATTAATGAGTCAGCTTTCAAAGCGCCAAGGAAGTTGAAATTCAAATTAAAGCCAACTAGAATGTCACATAGGCTTAGTGATGCAAAAGCAAGTAAAAATTATCCAGCACCAAATTCTTCAGTGGATAATCAGTTCAATGAGCCTGAGATAATTGGAGTTTATGATGAACAAGCTGAACTTGATGAGCCGGAGAAGATTGAAGTTTCTAAAGTGGAGAAAAGGAAAAAACATGATCAGGTATAATAAATATGCAGTTAGTATGACAATATATTTTTTGTGCATATGGTTCTGCAATAGAATCAAGAAAAAACAAACTTGAATCTATAATAAAATAAAGTATAACTAATACCAGGCTGAATGACATTTTTCTTTGTAATCATTTCTAGGCTATTTTCCTTTTGTGATAATGTTTATAATATGTTGACTTTCTTAATTGGTACGTATTTCACTTTTTTTTTCTTTCTTTGCATCCCATCAGGGTAAAACAACTGCAGCAAAAAGGAATAAAGATTTGCCTACTATCATGAATGATGATGATAGTGATTTTGAAATGATTCCACCTAAGAAAGCAAGAGCGACAACCAAGGCGGAAAAAAGAAAAGCTAAAGTCCAGGTATTTGATACGATTTGTGTTTGCAATCTGTTTGTGATTTTGGCTTTTACTATCAGATCATGCTTGTTTATGTTAGGGTACATTTAGATCTATTTGACTTAGTTTTAACTATGAATGAAAACAAACTTTTTGTAGTTTGAATGCTATTGACAGATCATGCTAGTTTATATTGTTCTAGTACTGGTCATATTTATTTTTTTGTGAAATCATGAATAAAAATTGAAAACTGTTTTTAAATTTTTTATCAGGTAGAAAAGAACAAATTGAAGAAAGTGAAGACAAGTACAGAAGAAGAAACCGAAGAGGAGGAAGCAGAAAAAGTAGACGAGGCAGAAGAGAAGGAAGAAGAGTTGGAAGAAGAGGAGGAAGAGGATGTAGAGATGTCACCTAGAAGGGAAAAGCCAAACAAAATCCTTACTCGAGCTTACCCATCAACTTTCTCAAAGGCTGTGGAAAGAATGTCAGATGCTCAAAAACAATGGGTAAATGAAGCAGGATTTGGTCCTTTGTTATCATTCTCGCTTATGGAAACGTTGCCACACTCTACTATTGTCAACTGTTTGTGGTGGTTTGACCAAGAAAAAAGCGAGATGGTTTTGTCTAATAACAGAAGTATTAAGATCACAGAGAATGACGTGCACGGTACCCTTGGGATTCCAAAAGGTGATTTAGAGGTTACTTTCGGAAATTCCAAAGAAAAAATAAAGCACTGGGTATCACAGTTTGGTGGCAAGCTAGCTAGTAGGATAACAGAGAAGAACGTGCGTGTGAAGATGGCAGAATCTAGAGAAGCTGATGATCACTTCAAAGAAAATTTTATGGTTCTAATGTCAAACATGTTTATAAGAACAAGCAAAGGATCGTTTGTGTGTACAAAGATTCTGAAATTTTCTGAAAATTTCGATAATGCGAAAAACTACAATTGGTGCAACCTTGTTTTAAATGAATTGAAGGAAGCTCACGAGAATTGGTGGATTAATCCCCAAACACAATACTATACTGGTTCATATGTGTTCCTACTTGTAAGTTTTTTTTTAAAAATTCTTCTGTTTGTATAGCAGTACATTCTTCACTTTTAATACACACTAATACTTTTGTCATTTTTTATTCTACTTTAGTACTTTTACCTTGCTCGAACCAGTCATCCTGATGTTAAGGTAAAAACGACATGCCCGGCTTTCCTTGGCTGGAAAAACTCATTCATTGATGATAGAAACAAAAGAGAACTTCTTGACAACAGTTTTGGGCAAGGGGATATTGTAAGTATCTTTATATAATTTAGGAGTTTAATTAATTATTTTTTGAAAACCTTAGTTTATGTCATAATCAAAAATAATCATGCAGGTTGAGGACTTTGAGGTGGAAAAGCCAACAGAAGAAGGTGATTTGCATGATCAACAAGACATTGAGGTATAAAAATTGAATCCCAATAAGTTAGTAGTATTTTGGATAAGTATCAAAAATTACTTATATCGTAAATTCAAAAATTTCCAACTGAAAATTAACTTGGTTCCATAGTAGTGATTTGATGGATGGTATTTAGGATTAACATGGTGAATGACTAATCATAAAACTTATCATGTTAAAAATAGGTATTCCGAAATATTGATGGTAGCTGGGATTCTGCTGCGAAAGAAAATGTGCATGGAGGAGTATATGCTGAAAATGTAAGTTGTCACATAAAATTTATAAAAATATATTTACATATTTGTCCCACACGTACATAGTATTTGTTTTTGATTAAATTTATTCTGTAGATACATCAAAACCCTGAATATTGAATACATTAGTTCTATATGCTTGTTTTTTTATAATGCTTTTGGAGAATCAGATATTTAACATATTTAAATATGGTTCTGTTGTAGAATGATGAGGTGTATCTAGGTTAATATAAATAGCATCACAATATTTTATCTGGTATTGTCTAAGGAGAATATTTAATTACAGAATAATCCACTATGGTTCAATAGTAGAAATAAAAATCATCCCACTATTCCTTAGTTGTTTAAATATATATGTTAAAGTGCCTTAGCTGTTACATTTTAAAGTCGAGAAATTATTTATTTGTTTGTATTATGTTAGGAATTTGGAGGCAATGACAATTTTAACACCCCAGAAGAGACAATTGAAGGAGTACCCTGCAGTCTAGTGGTCTCTTTAGAGGACCCAGTCAATAATTCTATATTGTCCATTGCTAGAGATGTTCAAAATACACACAGTACAAGTGATACGATTACAGAAAAGGTAAAATTTAGTTTATAAATAGTGACTGAAAATTATCACATTGTCATATCATTGTGCAATAATTCAAATATTTATGTGAAACTAGGGTATCCTGTCAAAATTGAAACAAGAATTTGTTGAACTAGAAAGGATGAAGAAAGTATTTGCTGAAAGTTTGGGAATGGCAAAGAAACTTTTTCCAAACAATGAAAAGGTGAAAGAATATGAACAAAGAATGGGAGCAAGCACAGAACAAAGGTATAAAAAATTTACTTGGGTTAATTTAGTTGTGTAATATGTTAAAAAGTTGTACTTGCATCAAATGTAGCTATAACTTCTTAGCAAGATCTTTGTTTGTTTGAAACAGCATTGAAAAGGAATGGCCTTATTTCACAATCAATGACTGGAAAACGTTCGACATATTATTGCTTCATGAACATGATAGGGCTTATAATAAGTTGGGCAACATAGATGATTTTTTAGATGAATTAAAAATAGGTGGTGAAATTGTTGATGGTGATATTTTTAGCAAATTAATTCCTAGGAAATCTGGAATGGAAGAAGAGTTTGGTTATAACAGAATAAGAAGAATGCAGAAGGTGGGGGAATTACATAAATCTCCATTCCGAAATCGAACGATTGATTTGAACAGAGCGAAACTTACAAAAGAGGAAGATGAAGTTTGGAATTGGATTTATGCAGATCGACAAGGAGGAATGTAAGTGTATATAGTGCATAATTTTAATCTCCTATTCCATCAAGTACATCCTATAGAAAATGTTGGAAATTGATTGATTTTGTTGTACAAATGCAGGGATGAAATTTTCTGCTGGAACAATACTGTATGCTATAGGCACCATATTCAGAGTTTAAGATTTGGAAATGAAATATTTTTTAATGTGGTGGATGTGTATACCAGTATTCTGAATGAGGATGAAAAGTACAGAGTAGCTGAGTCTCCTTTTAGATTCTTTTGCAACACATTGGTAACGGTAAAATTTATAAAACATCCCTGCTTTTATCATCAGTATAAATTACAATTTATGAAGTGTTAGTTTTTTTCGATTATCAGTTTACTAGATAAGTTAATATTAACTATATACATTTAATGTGGTAGTTGGGAAACATGGTTAAAGCAAATCAGGTTGGGGACGAGAGTAGAGAGAGTCACGTGGTATTTATGAAGTTCCGTTCTCAGTTGGATGCAATACTTTTCAAACATAAAGTTGACATTAAAAATGTTGATCTGGTAATTCATGTCTACATATTCATCACTAGTCATTTTGGAATGTTTTGCGATAGTCATACATGAAGTTGACATTTATGTTTTTTATGTAGATCTTCTTCCCCATCTATAATGCAAACCATCACTACGTTATATGCTTCAATTTGAAGAAATTTGCAGTGGAGATAATTGACAACAGGGTTGGGGGAGAAATGTTTTCATTATATGATGCAATACCCGAAACTTTGGTAATTTTCCGACCTTAAAAAGTACCTTAAACCTAATTTATTTCATCCTGTTAACTAATACTATTTCTATAAAATTTTAGCGGGAGAATCTTTCCAAGTATATGGAAGAGCATAGCCTGTGGAAGACACAGCAAATAAGGAATGCTCCAATTACACTCTTAGAAATGAAATGGCAAACAAAGAACAAGAATGTCGATTCTGGAGTGTTTGCGATGAATCACATGGAAACTTACATGGGAAATGGAGTAAGAAAATGGGAATGCAAATTTGCATCTGAAAATGTAAGTAATTATTATTTCATTGATATAAAAATGTAACAATGTCTAATTGTGTGTGTTTGGTCAGTAATATTTGAAAAAATAATTGGAGATTTCGTTTAGTGTGGTTAGAGTTAAGTTTATTGTTGTTTTGTTGTTTTTATGTTGTTATGTTTACGAGTATAGAGAATGTGGATGTTAGTGATGGGAGTGTTTTAATAGTATACTTGCAATTTGCATATCTGGGTAATAATAGTTAGTATCAGCTGAATACAAACACCTGTTAATTTGTAGCACAACTCTTGGAAAGCAAAATAAGGAAGCATAGTAAAATCACTGATGGGCTTTACTAACCTGGTTGAACATACATACTTGTATGTAGATGTATTATATGAAATGTGTGTGCTTAACTGTAGAATATACTTCAGAGTTGCAACTAATTATTTAACTAAAATACTGTTTTGATTATACTACAGAATCGAAACATCTACTTAGGTACACTGTTTCGATATGAGTAATGAAGAAATATGGTGTGTTTCGAAATATGGTCTGTTTCGGATGTTTTATCTCAAACTTAAGTCAAATCCTAGCTTTACTAATCCTAAATATACCCTTGATTTACCTATGATTTATTTGTTATGAAATTTTGAACTAATTTTTAATATGTGAAGGAATATATGCAAAGAAAGCAGCTGCAGAGAGCATGCCAGATATATGCTGCAAAGATCGTATACTCCCCCATCAATTATATCAAGGACAAGATGTTCAATGAGATCAAGGCAATGAATGAACACTGATAGTTGGATGAAATGACAGGGAATTATAGATGTAGTTTTTGATTTTCCTCTTCACAATTATCTTAGATACTTTGATTACGTATTCTAGATGCTTTTAACAGTAAATGCGAAGTTAACTTTGTCTGTTGAGATTGAATTTTAATCTTAGTTGTACTTTGTCTTTTGAATTTTAAGAAATCTGGATTGGTGTTAGTAGTATTTTTGTGTGTTCGTTCTCAGGGAAGGACTGATATCAATTCTAATTCTGAGTCTTTTATCTCAAGCAGTTCAGAAGTGTGGAAGAATAGATTGGTGATTATGATTATTAACTAAATTAAACTAATAAACAAATAAAAACTATATAATAACGATGAGAGAAAATAATCCAAGATTTGGGGTTCTTCAATTGACTACCAAGAATGTCTAATTTGTGTCTCTTGTTCGTTAAAAACAATCCTTCTAAAGTTTATAAATTCCTCTCCCAAGGTAATTCATAATGCCTACAATCATCCCCTAATCGCCACTCCCATGGTCAATCAAAGTATAATCATAAACTATTAAAACCAAGGATTAACAGTTTCACAATTCTTTTATTAATCTCCCAATTCAATAATTAAATTGTGTCTATCATGTCATGTACTAGAATTACAACTCTTCTCCCGATTCGTTATAATCCCTACAGATTCAATCAAAAGTTAGCTACTCTTCTAATTGAATTAAGCCCTCAATGACAGATTAACAATAACAAGAGAAATCAAACAAACTCGACAAATCAACGAATACTACCCAACTCTTGGATAAAGGGAATTAACTACTCATAATTGAACAAAACAAGTATATATATAAAAACCACAAATCATGAGTTTAGAATTTAAGAACAAAGAATACAAATCTTGAAGTGTCTTGAACTCCGGACGAATCCCTTCGCTCCTTCCTTCAATCTTCTTCTCCAATTGATTCTCTCCCTTTTCTCTCCAATCTCAAAATAGTTCTAGATCTAAAGTATGAATAGTACTGAAAATAGGTTATGAATTACATCCTCAAATAATACCCTAGATGTGTTTATATAGGGCTCTAGACATCTTGCCCAGCAAGAAAATACCAAAACATAATTATAATAAATTTCTGCAAAATACGTTTCCTAAACTGGTTATGTTTTTTAAGGAAAATTCGTAGCTGACTTTTCTTCAGTATTTCTGGAACGTTCCAATCATAATTGGACCTCTGGACCACCTTAGAATGATAGAGAATCTTGTTATCTTCGCGTGGACTGCTTACGGGCCTCAAACGGACTTCTAGAACTCAAGATATGGCCAAAACAAAATCAGAAATTCTGGCTGATTTTTCACCCGCGCGCCGCAGCGCCTGAGGCGCCGTTTTGGCGCCTGATGCGCCAGCTCAATCTGCATAAACAGCTCTGGGGCGCCAATTAGGCTCCCGGCTTGGTCCCGTTCTGCGAAAATTGATTTTTCTTCGATTTTTAAGCTTTTTCTTCCGTTCCTTTTGTATGAGCTTCCGTCTTTCATCCTTAATGACTTGTATACTTCTTGGGAGTTGACATTAGCCTCCATTCTTCATTCCATATCATAAATCAACTCCAAATAATGACGGAAACTACACCTTTAATCGACATTTCTTCAACCCTGCACAATTAAGCAAAACACATCAAAACTACCACAAACTTGAGGCCAAAGCAATCAATTTAAGCCGAACGGAGGCATTCCCAGTGGATATAAAATCCACTTATCAAACCCCCAAACTTAAACTGATGCTTGTCCTCAAGCATAAACAATTACAACTACCTGATTAGTACCACTTCCGTAGGTGATCACGGTTGCATTTGGCATATGCAACAAGCCCTTTAAACCCCTAGGCAGCCCCAGTGGACGAGTAAGGTCTCGTGAGGGCCTATAGCGAATGTACCCACAAAATCCAATTAACCTAATGCAATGCAATGCATGAATGCAACTAATATGAAAATGCAACGATCCCCTTCAAACTAACCAAAACCAATTAACAAGCAAATATCTCAAAGAATGCGACTAAATCCAAATAGAGCTCGACCAAGTTCCCGTATACTAACATTACATGAACAGAAACGTGTGTGTGTGTGTGCAATGCTCATCAGAAATACTCCCAAAACTAGGTTAAAAATCATACATATCCTTCGCCAAGACAATCACAGGTTTATAAATAGAATAGACTGTAGACACTTCATAACCTAGAAACACCTCCATCCTTATCCAAGGTAGACAGAAATTCATGCTTTATTACTAACTACTACGACACATATATACAAGCATGCTTATTTAACCGTGCAATGAATGAGACCCCAAAAGGCTTATACAATAATACCCATGTAGCGAGTGTTAGGTCAGTGGATCCCAGACTATAAAAGCCTTAGGTCACTAGGACTAAGTCCCCTCAGACTTAATTACTCGAGTATTAAAGAGCTCACCCTAGTTAATTTTGCATATAAACAATTAAACTATTGACTCTTTTTTTTTCTTCTTTTTTTTTTCTTTTTTTTTCTTCTTTTTTTTTCTCTCTTTTTTTTTCTGCGATCTGGAATGAGCCTTTCTCATTTCAAACCCTAGACTACTCATAAAATATGAGCCGGCTACTAGCCATTTGACACCTAGCCATTAACACTAAACAACTAGCATGAAATTCCCGGTTTCCCCCAAACTTAGACTTTAGTGCTCCTACGCCATCAAGGGAATAACGAAAATTCTAAATATAATCAGGTGATTAAATCTCAAAGCATCCAAACAAGCATGACCTCAACCTAGCCCAAAAGCACCCAATGAGACTGTGTAAAAATTTTGTTCCCGAAACACATAAGTCAATTTCATAAAAACTATAAATCAACCCTCTATTCATCATTACCACACTCAATTAGACATCTACCTATCAATCAGAATCAGCTCGTTCTAAGGGATCATGAAAAATGCATGCCATGAAAATGCAACTAAAATGAACTCACATGGTATACAGAAATAAAAACAGAATGTCCTATATGAAACAAACGTAGATAACACGAACATATATGCATGAATTACTACTACTAATATGCAAAACATGAAATCCTACATGAACACAATGACTAACAATCACATATATATACTTATCCCTCAAACCACCCCCAAACTTCAAATATTCAATGTCCTCATTGAATGGAAGTAAATACGAGGGAAAGTAGAAAACATACCTGTATACAACAATGCTTGGGTTGCCTCCCAAGAAGCGCTCCTTTAACGTCAATAGCTTGACGCCGATTATACCTGGAAACTTCAATGAGGAGAAAAAGCAAACAGATGCACATATCTACGAATTTCTAATATAAGCATATTGTGCAAATAAATCTTAGATTCATTGAAAGGAACGAAAACTTTCAAGAACCTATCATGCTCAAGAGACTTGGAAACATCAAAATAGCTAGAAAAGTCGTCAGAATAATCATTATAAGTACGACTCATATACTCCTCCCAAATCGGATCCTTATACTCTACAGCAAGATTTTCACTTCCTCAATCTTAACTTCCTTCTCTTTTATAATTGGACACTCATCAATTTTAATCTCGTCTACCAATGTATTAAGCTCAAAATTTTCTAGAATTGGTAGAATTTCAATTGCATCCAAATTATCATTAATGCGCATGGGACAATTATCAACTACACCAGTAGACTCATCAGACACAACATTATCATCAATTGCTAAACAAGAATCATGGCATAGAGGAAAATTGACACAATGAGGAGTTCGATAACAACCGTCATACCACACTGCTCGAACTTCCCAAATAAAATTATTTAGTTTAGCATTCTCCTCGTACCAGGCTATTGAATCACATGGAATATCATTGTCACTAGCAATATCTAAAGTTGGTTCATCAAAAACACCCAAAGAAAGTAAGGGAAGATTAGACTGAGTTCCTTGAATCATTTTATTGAGCGCAATCTCCCAATCAGCAAGTAAAGAAGGATTAGACTGAGTTAAACTCGTATCAACATCATTACACATATATGGATAAACATCATCATGATATTGATTTTCAAACGAATATGAATAATCATTGCTAGGGGCATATGGAGCATAAAATGAGTTCTCAGAATAGAACGAATTCACCTGATATGCATTACAATCCTCATAGGAATTGAATTGTGGGTAAGGATTGAAGTCTTGATATTGTTCCTGACTGTTGTAGAAATTCTGAGCATTGTTCCAACCAAAGTTGTACTCCATCTAGTCTCTCTCCTCAAAACCTGTTTAAGTTGTCTACCTCAAAGAACCTGTAGACACACCAAAGAAAGAAATACAAAAAGAAAGAAAAGAAAAATATATACAAAGATAAAATCCAAACTACAAGAAACAATTAACTCAAAATCAATATTGCTGCCTTCCCCGGCAGCGGTGCCAATTTGTTAGTAGTATTTTTGTGTGTTCGTTCTCAGGGAAGGACTGATATCAATTCTAATTCTGAGTCTTTTATCTCAAGCAGTTCAGAAGTGTGGAAGAATAGATTGGTGATTATGATTATTAACTAAATTAAACTAATAAACAAATAAAAACTATATAATAACGATGAGAGAAAATAATCCAAGATTTGGGGTTCTTCAATTGACTACCAAGAATGCCTAATTTGTGTCTCTTGTTCGTTAAAAACAATCCTTCTAAAGTTTATAAATTCCTCTCCCAAGGTAATTCATAATGCCTACAATCATCCCCTAATCGCCACTCCCATGGTCAATTAAAGTATAATCATAAACTATTAAAACCAAGGATTAACAGTTTCACAATTCTTTTATTAATCTCCCAATTCAATAATTAAATTGTGTCTATCATGTCATGTACTAGAATTACAACTCTTCTCCCGATTCGTTATAATCCCTACAGATTCAATCAAAAGTTAGCTACTCTTCTAATTGAATTAAGCCCTCAATGACAGATTAACAATAACAAGAGAAATCAAACAAACTCGACAAATCAACGAATACTACCCAACTCTTGGATAAAGGGAATTAACTACTCATAATTGAACAAAACAAGTATATATATAAAAACCACAAATCATGAGTTTAGAATTTAAGAACAAAGAATACAAATCTTGAAGTGTCTTGAACTCCGGACGAATCCCTTCGCTCCTTCCTTCAATCTTCTTCTCCAATTGATTCTCTCCCATTTCTCTCCAATCTCAAAATAGTTCTAGATCTAAAGTATGAATAGTACTGAAAATAGGTTATGAATTACATCCTCAAATAATACCCTAGATGTGTTTATATAGGGCTCTAGACATCTTGCCCAGCAAGAAAATACCAAAACAGAATTATAATAGAATTTCTGCAAAATACGTTTCCTAAACTGATTATGTTTTTTAAGGAAAATTCGTAGCTGACTTTTCTTCAGTATTTCTGGAACGTTCCAATCATAATTGGACCTCTGGACCACCTTAGAATGATAGAGAATCTTGTTATCTTCGCGTGGACTGCTTACGGGCCTCAAACGGACTTCTAGAACTCAAGATATGGCCAAAACAAAATCAGAAATTCTGGCTGATTTTTCACCCGCGCGCCGCAGCGCCTGAGGCGCCGTTTTGGCGCCTGATGCGCCAGCTCAATCTGCATAAACAGCTCTGGGGCGCCAATTAGGCTCCCGGCTTGGTCCCGTTCTGCGAAAATTGATTTTTCTTCGATTTTTAAGCTTTTTCTTCCGTTCCTTTTGTATGAGCTTCCGTCTTTCATCCTTAATGACTTGTATACTTCTTGGGAGTTGACATTAGCCTCCATTCTTCATTCCATATCATAAATCAACTCCAAATAATGACGGAAACTACACCTTTAATCGACATTTCTTCAACCCTGCACAATTAAGCAAAACACATCAAAACTACCACAAAACTTGAGGCCAAAGCAATCAATTTAAGCCGAACGGAGGCATTCCCAGTGGATATAAAATCCACTTATCAATTGGTTATTGTGATTATTGTGGGAAACCAAGCTCGGTGGTGAACCATTGTTCCAAGGCAACCTATATATGCTTGTACTATTAGCAGAATGTGCATTCTGCAAATGCAATTTCACGAGGCCATTACAAGACAGTTGTATGGGAAAGTTGCGACTTATAGCATGCAAAAGATTATATAATGGAATCAAGAATAATTTAGTTTGGATTCCATTTTAGAACCAAAAAAAATTATCTTGCAAAACAAGCAAGGGAAATGACCAAATATCCACCTGGTTCTACAATGGAATCAAAGATACTTAAGTTTGGATTCCATTGTGGAACCAAAAATTGAAGATCTTAATTGCTAAAAATTATCAAAAATTATAGATCTTTAAACAAAAAATTATCTTTATTGCTGTAATCACTCTCACTCTTCTCACTTGGGCATTCTCTTTAATGTGGTTCTAGAATAGAACAATTATTTAAAAAATAAGCCCATGTTACTTTTAAGAGTACGATTCATTTTATTTTACAGTATTACTATTAGATTATTAATAATAAATTAAATATCATATTAATGATTTTTTTTATAATTTGGTTATAAAATAGAAGCAATAATTAGAAAATTATATGTTTCAAAATTATAATATAGAATCAAAATTTATATAATAATTTTTTTAATTGAGTTTGTTTACTAAGTCCGTATACGCTTATTTGTCATTCTGAATATTCTAAACCCAAAATGTAAATGTTGAACCCAAAAAGTTAACTTTTTTTAACCCCTAGGGAAGGTACAGTTAAAATTTTAAAATTCATTTTACTTTCTAAATCCGGCGGCCTGGTTTTTAAAAAATCGGGGACCAGCCCCGATTTTTTAAAAACCAGGAAAAGTTAGGGTTTAAAGTCTACAGTTTAGGGTTGTAAACAACCCTAAACTCTAAACCTTAAACCCTAAGTCCGTATACGCTTATTTGTCATTCTGAATATTCTAAACCCAACATGTAAATGTTGAACCCAAAAAGTTAACTTTTTTTAACCCCTAGGGAAGGTACAGTTAAAATTTTAAAATTCATTTTACTTTCTAAATCCGGCGGCCTGGTTTTTAAAAAATCGGGGACCAGCCCCGATTTTTTAAAAACCAGGAAAAGTTAGGGTTTAAAGTCTACAGTTTAGGGTTGTAAAACTCTAAACTTTAAACCCTAAGTCCGTATACGTTTATTTGTCATTCTGAATATTCAAAAACCCAAAATGTAAATATTGAACCCAAAATGTAAATGTTGAACCCAAAAAGTAAACTGTAACAGGAAAAAAAATTATCTTGCAAAACAAGCAAGGGAAATGACCAAATATCCACCTGGTTCTACAATGGAATCAAAGATACTTAAGTTTGGATTCCA
The DNA here is from genome assembly GCA_036435485.1 of Saposhnikovia divaricata. NCBI lineage: Eukaryota > Viridiplantae > Streptophyta > Magnoliopsida > Apiales > Apiaceae > Saposhnikovia > Saposhnikovia divaricata. Next base: position 47,409,089 of record CM071595.1, on the reverse strand, counting down.
TTGTGGAACCAAAAATTGAAGATCTTAATTGCTAAAAATTATCAAAAATTATAGATCTTTAAACAAAAAATTATCTTTATTGCTGTATTCACTCTCACTCTTCTCACTTGGGCATTCTCTTTAATGTGGTTCTAGAATAGAACAATTATTTAAAAAATAAGCCCATGTTACTTTTAAGAGTACGATTCATTTTATTTTACAGTATTACTATTAGATTATTAATAATAAATTAAATATCATATTAATGATTTTTTTTTATAATTTGGTTATAAAATAGAAGCAATAATTAGAAAATTAAATGTTTCAAAATTATAATATAGAATCAAAATTTATATAATAATTTTTTAATTGAGTTTGTTTACTAAGTCCGTATACGCTTATTTTACTTTCTAAATCCGGCGGCAAAAAGTAAACTTTTACTTTTTCTAATTTTACTTTCAAAAAGTAAACTTTTGAACCCGAGGGGAGGTACAAAAAAAATTGAAAAATTTAAATTTAAAAATTTAATAGTTAGAAAACCCAAATTAAACTCGTTGAACCCCAAATTAAAATTATTTAATGGCAAACAAAATACCTATAAAAATTTAAATATTAATTCAACAAAAATATATATAATATTTGATATTTTTATTCTACGGGAAATTTTCAATGGTACCACTGTACTTTTGGCTTTTGTCAATGGTACCATTACGTTTTTTACTCCTCTTAACGGTACCCTTAACAAATTGACTTTCTAAAAGAAATACCATTCTGTTAAAAAAACGTTCTAGAAATGTTAAGTAAGGTCAAAAGGACATGGTACCACCTGCAAAAACCAAAAGTATGGTGGTACCATTGAGAATTTCACTAAAATATATTTGAAGAATATTGGTTGGTCCCAAACCTGTTAAAAAATATAAGAACAATCTTGGCCATGCGTTGCAGTATGCAATAAGAAAAAAGGTTGAATATTGGCCGCAAACCCTACTTAACGTTTCTATAACGTTTTTCTAACAGAATGGTATTTCTGTTAAGAAGTCAATTTGTTAAGGGTACCGTTTAGAGGAGTCAAAAACGTAATGGTACCACTGGCAAAAGCCAAAAGTACAGTGGTACCATTGAGAATTTCCCTTATTCTACATTGGAATCAAGAATACTTGAGTGTGGATTCCATTGTAGAACCAAGAATTAGGATGGAAAAAGAATAAGGGAAATGACCAAAATTTGACACTGGTTCTGCAATAGAATCAAAATGCTCAATATGAATCAATTAGAAAAAACCGTACTAATGAGTCACGACTCACATTTTGAATTGAACAGCTATTTAAGTAGAGTGTCGATTTCAGTTACAACAACAAACCGCCACATCTTTTATTTCTCATAAAAAAACAAAAGAAACTACCCCAAATTTATACCCTGTATAATATGGCTTCATCATCCAAATCATTGGGAAAATATGGCAGTTCATCATCAACAAGTAAGGAAATATGGTTCCTTGAAGGTCGTAGGATTGAGGCCCACCCTGTGGCTAATTTTGGAGTCCAAAATCCCATTCAACCAGTCCCAATTGAACAACTTCAATCATGGATAACACCAACATCTGCCGAAAGGGTTATGCATGCAAAATCTCGCTATTCTGCCAGGGATAAATTTTTTTTCTGATTTGGAATCAAAAGGTATAACTCCAATAGACTACTATAAATGTTCGCTTTATGATGCTATTTCGAATGAATCAGGCAATGATATTCACAACACTTATCACTGCTCTTCCTATAATTGCTCCACAATCGTCCATCCTCCATTACAATTCTTTGTAAATGCTGAAAAGGCTTGGAAACTTAGTTGCTTAGGGTATTTTGTTGATCATGCTTTAAACAAGAAGTCTAACCTTCAAAGGGTACAACAGTTCATGTCATCAAGGTTTGGATCTTGGGGTTTTAAATTTATAAATTTTGATGAATCAGGCTTCTTTTACTTTAAATTTGACAATGAAGAAATAAGGGACAAAGTCATCTCTTTAGGGCCTGTAAATGTAGAAGGGATGATTTTTGTTTTTGGTCCTATAATTCACAAATATCCTTCCATCAAATACACACTTGATACTTGTACCCAGTGGGTGAACATTAAAAATATTCCAAGGCCATATTGGTCCATGGAAGGGCTTACATATATTGCTGAGGCATTAGGTACAGTCATCCACAATGATGGCTTTAGTACATGGTCTACCGCTGCCAGAAATGAGACAGGATATTCTGCCAAGATATGTCTTGAAATGAGTCATATGCACTCTAGGCCAAAACACATTCTTGTTGTAGTTCCTGGTATTGATGAAACCTTCACGCATGCAAGAATTACCATAGAATACCTGCAAAATGGATCATGTTCACTATGTTGCAGCCCTGATCACAAACTTGAAAATAAATGTCCTCATAAACCAGGATTTGAGAGAGATTATAATCTCATGGACTGCTCTGCTGATCCTCTTGTTAATCTTTCTGAGGAAAGCTCTAGTACTGCCGCTAGCCATGCAGGTGATCCTAATTATGCAGGTGTGCCTCGTCCAACAACTAGATCGGTTCGTTCACCAGATAGGGCAAATGATATAGATGAAGGGCATGATAGCAACATGGAGGTCGACTAGTGTTGAACAGGATCATGAACGTTGGATCGCTTACTATGGTTTATATAATCTAGACTTGTTGGTTAAAATGCAACTTTTACTTTGTGATTGCTTGTAAATAACTTTGTTGGACAAATTATGGTACTTGGATGTAAATAACTTTAACTATTGTACAAAGTACTCTTGTATATAAGTGGTTTGGATTTGTGTAATGTTTTCATGGTGAATATCAACATGATTCTGCAACAGAATCAAAAGTATTTTTCTTTTGGTTCTACTATGGAATCAAGAGAAAGGAAAGAACTACAAATTGAAAGATTTCATAATCAATTAGTGACAGACTAAGTAATTTCATAGAGCACTAGAATAAAAAAAATACAAAACAAAGAACATCAAGTAATACGGATGCTTAAAACCATTCAAGCAAAATGGTGTCTTTTTACAATGTAGGCACAAAAAAGTTCATACAAAACAAAGAAAATTGACATGATTCAGATATTCAATAAGCCAATGAAACTGTAATACAGAGAATTAGTCACAAATGAACATTTTCAATCTTTTATAAATGTTTCAACAGAACAGAGTTTCAATGTTTATCTCCATCAGCTCCCTTAATGCAAGTGTTTGATTCAATCCCCTCTTTTCCTGCACACTCTGCATGAAAACAATACAGACTTTAATTTTTTCTTTCAACTGAAATTAAAAGCTCTATCCACAAACAATTACATAGTTAACTTAAAAATTCATTTTGATACAGGTAGTATGGAAATAAAACAATGACCAAGACATACCTGTTTGTTGTACTTCAATAGTAGAATTGGGGATTCCATTTGTATGAACGTTCTGACTGTTGGAAGGTTGAGGTTGCATGGACTGATTTAATGAAGGATTTTGTTGAAGCCGTTGACCCTTTTTCGGGCATTTACGTGAATCATGATAACCTAATGTATTACAAGATTTGCACATCTTTAATTTCCTCTTTTTACCATCGCGACTTATCTCTCCTGGACGGATGATCCGTTTTCTGCTTCCTTTGTTATTGCTTTCGAGGGGTGGAAGTACAGTGCTTGAGCCAGAAGGTCTAACACCAAAAGTTTCTTCCAGAATGTCATCTTTTGTTGTAGCAGAATTTTTGAATTTACCTTCAACCCTGGTTTTCAAACTTTTCATCTCGTCCAACATGAATTTCAATCCCTCAATATCATTAGAAACTTTGCCAAAACAGCCTTGGAACTCAGACAATATTTGCTTCGATGTATCCCTAATAATATGACTACTGCTGCTTTCAAATTCATTAGGAAACTTTAATGTGCAAAATTTTTCCAAGGCATTTTTCATCCAACGACAAGACAAGAATTGTTGTGGAATTCTTTCCACACCCCAAAGGCCTAAAATATAAAAGCAATGTCTACAAAGATAACCTACTCTCGTGAAAAGCTTACAAGAACATGCAACATCATTGTTGGAGAAAGAAAATTCAACCTCAAATAGTCTATCATCGAAACTTTTATCTCGAACAACATATCTGTTTACCCCATCAACCACAGTTGGTTGACTTGCCAAACTAATATGGAAACAACTCGCCTTTATTTGTTTTTGAACCTTATAGAACATATTACGAGTGTAAAGATAAGAAGCATGTTTTTCAATTTGCTTCTCGGTTATGAGCTGTGGAAGACATGAATCTCCATTATCAAGTTTTTTGGTTTCATGTAGTTGCTTGTCAATTGCACACTCATAACACATGTAGAATTCTGAAAGTGTGTCTCCTTTCTGGACAAAATGATTAAAGTAGAAATTACTGCTTTCTGACCTTGATGTAGTTCTAAGTAAGGCTCCCATTTGCTTGTCCCTGAAGAAAGCAGGAATCCATGATTCCCTTATAGCATAGATCTCATTCAACCATACATGCTCGCTCAAGCCAAACTCCTTCAACACCGCATCCCATCCTTCCTCAAATTCAGTTACCATCAAATGTGATGACCATACAAATTTGTTTAGCTTTTCCATGAAACCAGATTCAGCACAAAAAACAGGGCCAATCTATAGAAAATGTAAACAAGTAGAATTTAAAATCGAAAGGTCTTAAATACTAAGCATAACAACAAGGTGATTATTTTATGCATTTTAGTAAATTTTACCAACGAGTAATAAAATTTGGCCTGTGCCAGAAAGAATCATGAATGTAGCTCCAAAAAAAAAATTTGAACAAAATATTAAGATTCTATAGTAGAATCCCTCAAGGATATAATTTACCAAAGAAATGAACACTTGTCAAATTTTTGAATTTGCTTAACTATCCATTAAAAATTTTGATTCTATAGCAGAACTAAAAAATATGTTTTGAAAGGAGGCTGATGCTACAGTAGAAGCAATTATTAGATGTGTTTTGTAATATGTGTGAACCAAAAATTCAATTGACATAAGTAATTTATGGACAGGGAAAAATAATTTACAAAATAAATTTTATTTACCTTTGCCGGGAACTTCTGCATCACATGCCACATACAATATCGATGCATAGAATGTGGGAAAGTTGCAGCAATAGATACTTTCATTGCAGGGCACTGGTCAGTGATTATACATTTCGGAGGGCGTTGAAAAATTTGCAAGAACATTTGACATGCCCATGTAAAATTGGTTTCGTTTTCATGGTCAAGCAGAGCAGAAGCAAAAGTGATGCTCTTCCAATGGTTGTCAACACCAATAAATGGGACGAAAACCATGCCATACCTGTAAAAAAATCAAATAAAACTCAACATAATTAGAAACTGACCAGTTTGTTTGCCTTGGTAACAATTCGAAAGGAGCTAACACCATGTTATAAATATAACTCTGGTAGATTGTTGTAACACAGCCATGTATAATCATCCGTTGCACTAGATTATCAGACTTAACAACTTTTTTTGCAAACTTACTTGTTGGTACGGTAAGTTGCATCAAACGAAACGACATCCCCAAAAACTTCATAATATTTGCGACCTCGAACATCAGTCCAAAACAGGCGAGTAAGATGACCATTTGAATCCGTCTGGTACTCGTAAAAAAAACCTCCATCTGATGTCTCATGTTTCGTTTTGAATTTTGCAAGTAACATATCTGCATCATGTTTGCCTATATACAGCTTGATATCTCTCATCCAATTTTGAAAATCAACAGCAGTTGGGCCAATATCAGAGTACAAACCAAAACAATTTTTATAAAGACCATGAGCTCTAAAAGCACCAATGTTTGTTCTTGCAGCATCCAGAAGGAAATGGCGCTGAAGTGCAGTCATAGATCGATTTGCACGGAGGAATTCCTTTCCTGATTCAGTTGCTAATGGATGGTTATGACCCTCGATGAAACAACTGATTATATAGCCGCCATCTGAACCCAAGTATTTTAGAATAACTTTTGCATCACATTCAGTTTTTTTGTCACAGTCCTTCTCCTTCTAACTTGCACACCAGAAGCACTAGATGTATGCGATGAGTCTGATTTAGAATCACAAAATTTTGACATTGAAGTCTCATGATGCCCGGCCTTCGAACAAACAATATACTTTAGCACAATTTTATCGTTCTTGGTATGTTGGGTTGATTTTCGAACATTAAAGCCACCTTGCCTTCCGTATTCAGTATAGAAATCAAAGCATGCTTCAATGTCATCAAAACGCTGACCAGAATATGGTTTGAATTTGTTGTCTGTGACTTTAGGATTCCACAGCTTAGTCGTCCTGCTGAATGATTCATCAAAGCCTTCTACAAACTCCTCAATTAGACTAGTATCAGCTGATTCACAAACACCTTCAACAAGAGTACTGTTTTCTGAATTGAAAATGTTCACTGAGCGACACATGGAATGGGAAAAATAATGAACATCAGAATACATTAAGTTTACATATAAAACAACAAAACTTAAGACAAATACAAAGTTACACTTTCTTAAAGGTATAACATACAAAATTAATTTTTTTCCCTGTGCAAAAACATATAAAAACACATTGCTAAGAATTATTCATCCGGAATGATATACAAAACTTATAATTATGATCCTACTATAGAAACTCTAAAAACGGCACAATATATACAAAACAGTTACAAAACTAGACATTAAGATGCTAAAATAATACACAGGAAAATGTACCCCTAACAAAAAAATTGGATGCTTGTATCTGCTACGGTTAATATGGAATGTAAAGGCATCTCAAGGAATTAGCATCCTTATACAAACTACTATGACTACTCAAATTTGGTCAACTGTATGTGGTTCAATAACAGAACCAAATATAATTTTAAAACTACATAGTTTGAAATCACAAAAACTGACTATGCAACTATTTTGATGCTACTGTAGAACTAATACAAATAATAACATAATAAAGTAATTGTTGGATGTAGAATCAAATTAATTGTTGTTTGTAGAATCAAAGTGTTAATCAGAAGCAATTAAAATCGTAAAGCTTACAGAATACAATGGAATACTTGTGATTCTACTACAGAATCAAAACATAAACTAGCAATTTTTTTGTACAAAACTGAAGGATGAAGGTTCAATCATGATAAGCAGTCAATATACAGTAGAAGCATAGTTTTGAGATTGTGATTTGATGCTACTACAGAATCGAAGCATATATTAACAAATTATATATTCAAAACTGAAAATTAAAGAGTGAAACCTGATGAAGAGTCAATATCAACAGTAGAATCAAAATTTCGAGCTTGATTTGATGAAGAAGCCATACTTTCCGTCAGAAATCAAATAAAGCAAGAGAAGGAAATCGTACGAAGAGAGAATTCATCGAAATCGACATCGATCGAAGAGTGCGAGAGAGATAGAGTACGCAGAGATATTATCGAAGAAATTACCAGCGAAATTTTATCGGAGAGATGCTCGGAGAGATTGTAGGAGAGGAGAGAATCTATAGATACAACGACTACAGATACAACGGCTACTGTATATTTATTTTTTATTTTAATAACCTGTTGAATTAAAGTTTAGATCAAAGGCTGATATTAAAATAGGAAATTCTCCCATATTCTCCATATAAGGAGGTCCTCTCTAGAATAATGGCCTATATATATATATATATCATGCCTCAAAACATGCACATGCTAAAAATATTACCAAATAATAATTTGATTTTTCCATCTACACTTTTTTTCAAAACACAATAGTTTTAAACGGCCGTCCTAAACGGAGCCTTATTTCATGTCTTTTGTACCTTTTCAAGTTGGTGTCTTCACGAAAATAAATCATAACTATCTAGAAGTTGGAGTTGGATTAAGGTTGTGTAACTTATACTCCCAAGACCCTGCCTGCGGTAGGCTTAGTGTTACGTGCTTTAGTAATTAGATTTGTTGTCTGAACTTGATGAAACCATGTTTGGTGAATCGGAGTTGCTTACGAAGTACGAGTTTGAAGGATGGTCTAGCATTGATATTTATAGTATGCTATATGCAAGCATGTAGATATGGTCTTTGAATTAGGGGTGTGGTGTCTGGACTGGAGACTGGAGTAATTAAGCTAGTGCAGTCCCACACCTCCTAACACTGCAAAGACTGAGGAATAAAGGCCCCCAATATCACAATTTCAATACAAATGGCCTCAAATATCACAAATGAAAAAGATGGTCCTGTATATCACTCCAAGACTCTATATAATGTAGCGTTTTTTTTCCCCCAAGACGTTAAAGCGTCTAGCGCCTTCACTCCTTCACTGTTAGCCGGCCCAAGCAGTGTCAATGTGGGAGCCTGTAATCATGCTGGAACGCCACCTAAAGTGGCGTTGGTGTTTTTTTTCTTTCTGTTTTCAATTTTCTCCTAAATAAATATTTACAAATAATATTAAAAATTTATAAATAAATGGTCAATCAAAATTGTAATTTTTAAATTTAAAAACGCAATTTTAATTAATCTTAGGGGTTCAATAATTAACTTTTGGGGTTCAACATTTCCATTTTGGGTTTTAAAAATATTCCGAACCACGAATAAATCGTATGCAAACTTAGGGTTTAGGGCCCTAAACCCTAGACCCTAAACCCTAACTTATCCTGATTTTTAAACGCGTTAGCGTTCAAAAATCAGGCTGCCGGATTCAATTTTTTAATTAAAATTTTGAAATTTGAAAAATATAATTTTAATTAAATTTAGGGGTTGAACAATTAATTTTAAGGGTTCAACGTTTCCATTTTGGGTTTTAAAAATGTTCAATTTTAAATTCAATTTTTTAATTAAAATTTAAAATTTTTTAAATTTTAAAAACCAAACCAAACCACTTAAAGTAGCGTTTTTGAACTAAAAATATACTTAATTTAGCGTTTTACACCTCATAACCAGTGGCGGATACAACAGTGTTCACCCTAGGTCCTGTGACCTACCAATATTTTAAAAAAAAATATTTTTTTTTTACAAATTAGCAACGTGAGTCTCTCTTTAATACTTTTATTAAGTTACAAAGATAAAACATCCAAAACTCTCACTGCTGTCCTCTTCCTCTCTGTCCATCTCCAAATTAGTGAATTCCTCCTATAAATTCATTCTCTAACTTCTTCCTATAAATTCATTCTCCAAAGTCTAAAAAATCATTATTGAGCAATTGAATTAATGATTTAGTGCAGTTTGATAAAAAAAAAATTAGAGACTACAAGGTGTTTGTTGAAATGTCACAATGAGCTTTTGCATTTATGTATTGATTTGTGGATAAACAGCGTTGCTTGTTTCAATATTAACACAATGAAAAGATTAGGGACAATTAGAGATCATGTTGGCAAACATACTAGTTGTCATAACAAGGCAGTGGTCGCTATGGAGCTGTTTAAGAAGCAAAAGGGAAGCATTGTCACGGTTTTATCAAAACAAACAGAGGAGGTTCTTAGTGCATATCGGAAGCGATTGGAGGTTGTTATATGAATATTTTTTTTTTTGCTATGTATATCTCAAATGGGTGACACACCATGTTTTGAATCCTGCATCCGCCACTGCTCATAACAAAGTTTAAAGTTGCGGGTTGGTTGTAAATTAAATAGAGTAGAAGTGCGCAGTTCTAGTAACAATTTTTTTCCTCCTTGAACGCCACTTGAAGTGGCGTCCCCCACCCCAAACGCCACTTCAAGTTTTTTCCCCGCCGCTGACGAAATAGTGTTTTGGAGTGATATTTGTGGGCAAGTTTTTGAGTTGTTCTGTGATATTTGAGAGCATTTAGTTTCAAATTGTGATAGATGGGGCCAATACCTAGGACTGAGGTCATTTCTGCAGCAATTGTACTGTTTCCAATATAGCGGGGGATAGCTTTCTCCATTACAATGAATATGCTAGCATTCTAATTTTCTGCCTTCTGTTGAAAATATATAGTTTGTTTCCGTAATACAAAATTATAATAACACGGATGATGGAACAACAGGTGCTGCTCATCTTTTAAATTACGAGTCTACTTAGCATTGTAAATACTAAATTTCTAAATATTATCAGCTGTCCTCTTTTCTGCAACTCCAGTTATATGTGACTTTAACGATATATGGGATTCAGAAAATCGATGTTAGAAGTTGTCTAACACAGATTTGTGTTGAGAATGAAGTGAGGAACTTCTTCATTATATTCTTTGAAAGCTACAATTTTTTTTATATTAAAGAATAAAGAATGTGTATGTCTTTGCTAAAATTACAATAATTTGGTGAAGAATTAGGCATCAGAATCATGGGTGTGTCTTCTACAGGAACCTTGAACGCTTGCATTCTGCTGGGACAGCATTAGCAAACCTCTGTTTGTCAGAGCAGTAGTTGTATACCATATGCTTTGATTGTACCCATCGTAGCCTATTTCGTCCAGCTGCATCCAACTCATGAGTTCGCCATCCCTGGTTGTTGTTTGAAGAAGTTGATGACCCGCAAGATGTTGATCCGGACGATGACTTGGGGCATCCAAGTATGTTGAAGTTCCTATAGTTGGCTGTAAATGGAGCTTTGGTCCAGTCAGTCTTAACACGTCCGCCTTGTGTTGCCCAGTCATCCGCATTCCAAAGGCTGGCATAGACCCTCATGTGCTGACTCTTGGGATACGCCACCCCTATTGATTCCTGGTTGTTGAATACTCTAATTGGATTGTTATCCACCAAGAAACTGAAAATAATTGAAGAACTTATGTCAACACATTGTCTTAGCAGGTACTAATCGCAATTTACGATAAAATCTAGAAGTCATAAGTATCGTGAAACAAATGCTTACATGATTCTTTGGGGATTCCAAACAATGGAGTAGGAATGGAAGGAAGTAGTGGGATCGAACCAGAGCTGGAACTGTTGTTCTTTGTTACCTTTGCCTTGTGCAAATACATTCGTGTGGATTGTATATGGACTCCCCGAAGAGTTCCCCAAGAACTCGAAATCAATCTCATCATGTCCAGCTCCTTGAGAAGATAGCTGCATAACAAAAGAAAATATATCAAGGCATGAACAAATATTACTCCAGTTGTTATGAACTTTAAATTAAGGATCAAAGTACATGTAGCGTGTAATTAGGATAAATATAAAATTAAAAGTTACTTACATAAAAAGTAGTAACAGTGCCAGCAGAGTTGCCAGGGACAAGCTTGAGTTGCATGTCAAATCTTCCGAACAAAATACTCATTCTTGGATTGGAAGCCTGAGCCAGAAGTTTGGTCAAGTGACAGAGTGAGGTCTCGACCACCGTTTAATATCTTGGCACGCTGATCACCCCAAGTGATTTCAGCGTCTTTGTAAAAGTCTGCAGCTGCTAGTTGAGCTAGGGTGCTTACAATGAGTATGGAACGTAGCATAACCAACAACATTATCGTTGTAGAAGGTGAAAGGATAGAAAAATATAACAAGGCAGTGTGTCAACAAAAAGTATATTAAAGGGATAGAAAAATATAACAGGGCAGTGTGTCAACAAAAAGAATATTAAAGAGATAGAAAGAAATAGAGAGACTTTTCTGATAGTATATTTGCTTGTGATGTTTAGTAATGTGATGAGCTTTGTTATTTATAGGTGTGATATGGCTGGCAATGCATGCCTTGAAGGGAAGCATCCAAGAATACAGAACTAAACATTTACAGCTATAAATTCAGGTGATTTTTTATGAGTAATGTCGTAAACGTTCCCAAATTAAGTTTCTGAATGACCTGACATGGCTGATGTGTCATTTTGAAAGTTTTTAATTGGTGAAATTTATGTGAATGCAGTAAGATCCATCATTATTATTTGAATTAATACCAATAATATTCTGACACGTGGCATTTGGAATAAATTAGGGAACGAATTTGGGGATTCTAGCATTTTCCATTTTTTATATAGTCAAACACACTCATAAATCAATCTTATGATCAACACAGTTCGAACTCTTGACATCTCGTAAAAGGAACTATAGCCGGCTAGACCAAGAGATCAATATTGGTTATAAATTCTAGTGTTGGGTGTATATAATGTGTACAGGTTGTAAAGATTTAGTGGGCTAATGTCAATTGATTTAGCAAGTGAGGGTTGAAGCTTCCTTGAGTTTGTTGACCTACCAAGTTCCCAGGTAATATATATAATATGCCGCGGATATCATGTTGCCTGAACAGCTAGCAAAGGACTTATTTTGTCTCTATTAAAGACCATTTTCACGCGTTACCTATCATTTTATAGTACTTTATAATTATGATTTTCGTAATATTGACATTTTATATATATATAGGGTATTGTTCTAATAGAAACTAACTTAGAATAGAAACTAGAAACTAAACCTAAATTAAATATTTCAAGCTAATCTAATGACCAAATTAGGGGTACTCCAATACAAAAAACGTTTAAAATTATTGTCTCTATTCAACAAAAATTAAAAAAAAATTAAAAAAAAGTTACTGTTCACGTGATGACGTGGCACGTGAACAGTACTTTTTTTTAAATTTTTTTAAATTTTTTTTATATTTTTGTTAAATAGAGCCAAGAATTTTAAACGTTTTTTGTGAAGGTGCCCCTAGCGGGGCCATTAAAATAAATGAAATATAATTTATTTAGTGCAGGTTTCTAGTTTCTATTCTAAGGTTGGTTTCTATTTGAACGCTAGCCTATATATATATATATATATATATATATATATATTAATATGGGAACCCGCAGCCGCTACCCTTCGGGTGCGTTGGATAAACCAATGGCCTCACGCAATAGCCTACAAACCACGTGATGCAAGGCAAACCGTACAAGTGCGATAGGCTCTGCCCCAAGATGGCATAATCACAAATCCGTCTTCTTCCATGGAAGTCGAACCTGTGACCAAGAGGTGAGAGACATTATATTTATACTCGTTGATAACCCGTTTGTACGGATCGAAATTTAATATAGATATCTAAATTATGATTCCAAGTTGGATTTTAGTTTATATAAAATTTATCAAGATTTAATTTAATAATGACCCTTTACTTTATTGGCTAAGCTAAATTGGTACTCTGGCTCAAATCTCAATTATGTGACCTTTCTTTCTATTTCACAAAATCAATAATTCAATAACTCGTAATTTATTAAAAGTGGAATTATCATTTTTATTAGAAACTAATGCTACCGATATTAAATTGATTATAAAATTAAGATCCCAAATGATGCGGCATTGCTTTCCGGAGTAAATTTGCATGTGTACGGAAACTCTAGCTTTGGGTAGTCCCTTACAAGTTACAACCCTGAACTAAAATAAAAGATAAACTGATATCCTCAACATATAATCAAAAGAAACAGCATTAGCTACTTTAAATTTTTGAAGATCGTATGTACTTTATGTACTTTCATTTTTTTTATCAAGTTTTAGAAAAAAATGTAAAACTGGATATTAATTTCGGTTAATTGGATATTTCATGATCCAAACCGAATTAATAATCTTGGTTCCGTTACCAATCAGAAATAAAATTTCATCTACTCGAAAATCTGGATATCTAAAATAAGTAGGCATGATCGTATGGCTGGCTGCTGCCTTCTAAATATTCTGGAAAGCTGTCCCCCATAAACCTTTAACCACTACATTTCCACTGCAGCAGGGCTTTAAAGGAGAGTTTCCTAAATTAACATGGACAAATATTTTCCACCAAGCTTTTATTACAAATTGTAGCAAGTCAGAAATGGTATTAATATCCAAAGACATTTTTGCTTAGTCCCACAACCAGCTAATATAAGATTCTCAGAAAGTAATCTAATACACACCCCTCTCAGATGAGCTGCGGTTGGCTAGCAGAACTTCGCCATGACCCGATGGATCATGTTCAACCCTGAATAATAAAAACCCTGCTATATAGTATGTACTTGCCTACCCTGATCTGCAGTAAGTTTCCTTTAAAAGGTTTAGCAAAAAATGAATACATAAATTTTGTTACTCGGTTTTAATGTCAACTGGTGTGTATGAAGCCAATCAGGTAAATGTCAAACAGAATTTTAAATATATACATAATTTTACAGATGTGCAATTCTTTTCCCCCTGCTAATAGATTCTGAAAACACTTGTGAACTGTTAGACATGGTTTAGTGCACAAAGGACGAAATTCATAGTAATAACATGCTGTAAAAAATTTATATATCTTAAACACCCTAAAAAGCCTTGGTTTGCTGTTAACATAAACTAGAAAGACAAAATGATTCCGTGACTGGGGCATCAGACTGATTTACTAAGACAAGTTGTATTAGCAAACTATTATTAAGCTGCAAGATGGTAATTTTCAAGTTATATTTAGCGAACCGTGCTAAACTCAAGCCTTGTAGAGTCTTTATGCAGGAACCACCATGGACCACCTTTTGATAATAATCTGAAAACACAAAACAAATACATTTTTACTTATTTACACTATGATGTACTTCCTGCTTCCACAAAGGAAATCAATGAGACAACTAGCACAATTTCAAGGTCATAAAGCCAAACCGAATAACATAATATAACAAAAAACAAAGAATTTTATGTGTTTTTATGTAACCCCATTATTCTGGCAAAAACATTGTTGCCTGAGGATTCATGGTATCTTATTCATTTTTTGCAGCATTTCTTTGGCTTCCTGCCCTACTTTGACAGTTGCATAACATAATATAGTTTATAATCATCAAATAGAAAACTACAAACTTGAGTAAATGCATTGAACCTTTTGACATTCTGACTCAAAGTATTTATTGTTATGGTTATGGGGTGTCACATTTGTGGATGATCTCCAACATCATAAACACATTCACATTTCTTATCGCAAGAACTCTCTGTGAAGTGAGATATTTTCTGGGTAAAAATCATCAAATATTTGGTCACAAGATCTCAAATGCCTATACTTTATCTGGATTTCAGGTTAAATTAACTTGTATTCTCAATACTAGTTTGATTTTTTGAATTTTGCCTAGGGTTCGGATGGATATGCACATTTAGCGGAAGATTGAACAGGTGGTGCTGAGTTCACTAGTGAGGTAATGCCACCACTAAGGGAGGGACATCTAAAGTCAAACACATTCAAAGGTTGTGAAAGTAAAATTAGGTTCAGTTATAATAATGTGCGTTTTAATCTGGATGATTATGCAACGAGAGCTTTTTCAGTTCAGTGATGAAACTGCAAGGTGGTCCCTAGTTCAACGACCAATTAGACATTTAGCCTGACCAAGAACAATAACCCTCAAACCGCTGTAGCTCTCCAAAACAATGATCTTTTTTTAATCAGAATCCTCTAATACTGAGTCAATTTTACCTGATAACTCCAGCCAGTGTCCGCAACCCCATAAAAAGAGTCAAACCTGCCCAAACACCAGGAAGACCAAAAACTGAGGGAGCGAAATACAGGAACATGGAAGATATTGCTCCCACCACCATCTGCAGTTCATCACACAACATTTATGAGATATGCTATTTGCATCATAACCTGTTGACACTGAACAACAATTACAAGCCTAGTACTGCTTACCATTGAACAAGCTGCATATTTGAAATCTGAAACACCATAATGGAGTCCGTCAAAAATAAATGCTAATGCATTTATAGGTTGACTGGCACTGACGAACTGTATCAAATTTAAGATAATTAAAGGAATTTCCATAATCCAGTACAACAAATAAAAAAAATATTTGGAACCATATGACTTACCAATACCCCAGTTCTCACAATGGCTAATACTTCTGCATCTTTAGTAAACAAGGTAGCTAAAGAGCTAAATGATGCCCCCAAAATCAAAGTCAATAAAACACCTGTACCAAATCCTATCTGCAAAGAAATTAAACACAATTAAGATTAAAAAAGAAGAGGAGATGTTTAATGTGAAGAACTTAGGCATCAAGAAGTCAACAGCATTAGGAACTTTCTATGAAATTCATCACAATTTCAGACCCTGCTATACCTTCAACACAGAATATGTGACTTCCTTCACGGATCTGTAATCACCTTTCGATGCTGAACCAGAGATTAAGGTCTGCAGAATGAAAAACTCAGTGAGTAAAAGGCAACCTTAGGAGTGTAAAATTTAGCACGACGACTAACGTGCATTTAACATCTATCGAAATAAGCTGAAGTGGTTGTAAGCAGTGAAAGTTCCATCCCGAAATATAGGTATAGCTGTCGAGGTCAATAATCGACTAAAGCCCATATCGCTAACGGAAGCTCAGTTTACTATGCACTCACCATTAAAGGAAGGCAAATAAAATAAAACTAAATGGGACCACAATTTATACTAGAACGATTTCATAATGAAGATAAAATTCCAGGAGAAAAAAATTAC
Source organism: Saposhnikovia divaricata (assembly GCA_036435485.1). Classification (NCBI taxonomy): domain Eukaryota; kingdom Viridiplantae; phylum Streptophyta; class Magnoliopsida; order Apiales; family Apiaceae; genus Saposhnikovia; species Saposhnikovia divaricata. The sequence goes on along the minus strand of CM071595.1, from coordinate 47,392,795 downwards.
CTGACCAGATGCAGCAAGTGCATCTGTCAATAGAGATACAGCTAACCATACTTGTAGACATATTTGATGAGCAGCCATAGCAAGTGGACCTTGACGAGTAGCCATAGATGTTCCAATTGTTGTAGTTATGAGGACTGCAAGAGTTCTCCCCAGCAGGAAACCACCTGGAAATTTACCAAATGATCATGGAATAACTTTAGTATAAATATGTACAATATAGGCTGATACAGAAAAATGTACAATCAACGAAGATCCATAAGTATGAAATTCTGCAAATTTGAGATCTGGCGTATTTTTATTATAAAAGGACCCACCCCAACCAGACATGTAGATGTAGATATACACAATGGACTGCTGCTTATACATAATTGTTCTAATGAACAAATATTGGACAGCTTGTTATGAATGGATAATCAGTAAAGACCAGAACTTATTCTCTCAGAAGACGAGTCCCAAACGCAATCTAACATTTAAGAAGGGTTTGAGCCCACTACAAGACCCTGAAAAAAATATTCTTTTCTTAATTGTGGTAGGCACCACAAGGTCCAAAGACTGAACCTGCACCTAAACTGTGGCACAAGGAATGATTAGGCAACACTGGACTTTTTCTTTTTCTTTTTTGCTAAATAGGCAACACTGGACTTGTGTGAAATTACTTGTTCCTCTTTCACATCAGAGAAAAGAAGGATGTCGTTAGCATTACCCAGTTAGTATACTTGAGCATAATGCCACTCTGGATGATGTGATACTAAACTGAATCCCTACAAACTGTAAATAAAATCACATACCGGTACACTATAATAATTAGAGCAATCATCACAAGGCACATGGCAAAAGACCTGTATACTCCATCCCTGTCGCTAGTATCCAACATGAAAGACATACACGTTTGACGCTCACATTTTCAGAAAAAAGATAATAACAAACATCAACTTAATGCTAACCGGATTTCAAATAGCCACCAAACTGAAGTGATCCCAGCTTTGGAGGCAATAACACAGCTCTTTTATTGAGATGCCAGAGCATTAGGCAGGTGACGATATATCTGTAACAAATTATATGTAATATGATCATTTACACAAGGGAAAAGTATGTTAAGGAAGAAAGTGATGGGGTGAGCACATACTGTGAAACAACAGTAGAGATGGCGGCTCCAGTTACACCCAGCTTAAAATAATACATAAGAACTGGTAACAAAAGGATAGTTGCAGCACTACCTATACCTGAACATTTAAGGAAGTCTATCAATAATTTGATTGTGAAGGCTTGATTATTAGACTTATTTTGTGCCTATAAAAGGACAATATAATTCTGCATGCTATGAGGTAACAATTACAGTTAAAAAAACTGTGACATGACACTCAACGGGTCGTCTTACTGTTGTGTATGAAAGTAAAAATCAAGCCTAATCTTTCTTTAATCTAATGGCAAATATAAAAAAAAATACCGAGACAGATTACAGGAGTTTTTGTGTCCTTGAATCCACGAAAAATGCCTTGAAGAGCCAAGGAAACAACAACAGCAGGAGCACCAATGGCTCTAAGAGAAAGGAAATGTCGTGCTGGAGCATGCATCGAGGAAGCCTGTAATAAAAAATTTCTTTCTTACGCAAGTGTATGTGGGAAGAAACTATATGCATAAAAATACATAACAAATTTTGTAACAAAATTTGAAGGCCGATTTCAAAAATACTTCGTGATATGTTTGTCCTTAACATCTAACGGTAATTTAGTAATCAAAGATCTATAATATTTATAAATGTGTGTGATTTTCTAATTAGATTGCTCATTGCTCTAACTGCATCACTGACTAGATCGAAGTAAGGCAGATGGATTACCACTCTAGAAATGTATTCCTACTTGCAAATAGTTATGGATATGAAAAATGGATTTAATAAGTTGCACCAAGCAGAATCCAGAATTAAGGTTGCAGCAGCGAGAAGTGAAGCTACACTTGTTGGGACCTACACTTGCATATTGTAATAATATGATACCCAACCTCGATTAGATGGCATCAATATTTAAAGGATGCACACGTAAGTGCAAGTGACAGAAATGATACATGTGCAGAGACGGGAAGAATAAACTGATATCTTAGGAACTCTGGCAACTTTAAGATGTGAAAAGCTCACCGATGATAAGCCCATTAAATTGAGAAAAACTCCAGATCCTAGCCACAATGCTACAGCCTCAAACAAGCCAATGCCAATTGCTAAAGTCAACGCTGTTGACACAGAGGATAACTGCTCTCTTTTAGCCATTGCTTCCAAAGGTCTAGCATTGTTAATTTCTTCGTGGCCCTCCGCTGCATAACAATATTGATAATGGAACATGAAACTTCAAAGACCAATGAAATCAGATACCTGAAAACTGAAAACCATGCACCAGATAGATCTTTATTCTTTACATATCCAGCATGTTTTACCTGAAGTGGAGATTGAACTTGCATTTTTTGAAATGTCTTCAGCCACAAAAGAAGTAGCAACACTGAGAAGAGGAATATTAAATAGCTTTGAGACAATATTGAAGATTGATATGGACACACCGGCTGAAGCCAACTCTACAGGGCCTACAATGATAAAAATGCAAGAGAGTCACAGATCACGATGACGTCAATACAAAGGATTTCTAATCCACGAGAAAGCCTCCAAATATGAACTGAAAGAAACAAATCAGAGGGGGGAAAAATAACAGTAAAAGAAACATAATGACATAATTTATAATTAAGGTAAGATCTGGAAAACTTCCAACAGACAAGCTATTGATTTATTTTTAGATGGAACGTTAATGAAAAATCGCAGTGCTTTTCTTATTTTTACAACTCCGCCTGATTAAATCTCCATTTTTCTTAAATTTCAATGCTTTCAGGTCACAAAGCAGGAACTACACCAGCTAAAAACCTAGAGCCATCCTAACTTAAATGACGAAATGGAATTTCAATGCTTTCAGGTCACAAAGCAGGAACTGTACCAGCTAAAAACCTAGAGCCATCCTAACTTAAATGAAGAAATGCTGCATCATCAGCTGATTTAATAACAATCCAGAGTACCAATTTAATATTTAACTTATAATACATCAAGATACTACACCATTAGCTATTTCCTTAGGGCCATGAAGAACACTGACAGCTAAATAAAGTAGCTGAACATCAAGTGAGAACAAAAAAAATAAAACTGAATTCCCTCATAATGAATTAAACTACAACAGCCAAACAGTACATCCTCCCTGCCCAACCAAATGTCACTACAGGTTTTTGTTCAAAGAAAGTGAGACATGTATACATATAGAGAGAGAAGGAGATTCTACATAAAACATAACTGACGAGAAGCGGGAAAATAATTGTCAAAATCCTTTACAAAAGTTGCTTACAGAGAATTGGGCCCTATTTACCTAATCGACCAATAAAAGCCGTCTCCATAAGTTGTGCAAATGGGTCGATGGCCTGTCCTAGAATAGCTGGCAAGGACAGCATGATAAGTTCATATGTTGGATTTGTAGCATTTCCTTTTAACTCAGCCTTAACTTTATCAGATGCAACCGACTTTGAAATATCATTCAAATCACTGTAAACAAAAGAGATAGTCATACCAGGAATTATATTACAAGAACCAATGTAAACATCTTGACAGAATAAATATACTTTTTACTAAATAGTCCACTACACACATGTGGCAAACAAAAATTACACAAAGAAGCCAGGAGAAAGAAAGTTGTCAGCTTTCATTGCTCTGGAAGAGCTTTGACAAGGAATGTCACTTTGAAAATTACAAGCTTTCAAAAGAGAAAACTGAATGAAAATGAAAGTATCCTATTCACTTAATTTTTTGAACAGATGATTGCTTTCAGCCTATGATGTTTCAGAAGCTGGTATGGAAAAACCAGGTCTGCATCACTGCATGAGATTAAAAACCATACAGTTACTTTTGAATCAAAGAAAAGTTACAATTTGTGGTCAAGCTTCTATGCATACAACGAAAAAATGCACCGGAGTAAATAGGACACCCCATAGGAGATAGTATGATTGTTAACTTGCAGATACATTTACTCTTCTTATATTATAAAGAGTCCCTGAGGCTATACATCAATAAACAGCAGTTTTTCATTAAACAAATTAAGAATGAAATTACAATAAAAGAGATAATTTTAATTGGAAAAAAACAACTAATGCAGATGAAGCAACACAAAATTAAAGAAGGCTATAACTTAATACTAAAAAAAGATGTGGTAACTAGACTGTCGACAATAGGCACGAAAGAAAAAAAAAATTCAAAGAAGGGAAGTATGTAACATAAAATTATAAAGTAAATTGTCAGCAGTCTTACATAAGAGTATCTTCTGAAGTTGATGGCACAAACTCTTCTTCTGAGGAAAAGCTCTCATCCATATCAGAAGTTTGCACACTAGAATCTGAACTCAACTTATAATTAATCTTCAATAAAGGGCTTCTTCTTTGGCGCATAACGGGCCAGGGTGACGACATTTGTGTGTCGTTGGTGGATAATGAAGCACGGGCAACAATGTCAATAAATCTCAATCTCTTCCGATTAACTAAAGCGTATGAATTGCGAAATTGACTAGAGCTTTGCAGTAATAGTGACCTCCCCAGTGCTGTATTGGGATTAAGTTCCCTAGTAAACAATCTAGCAGAATTCCCACCACCATTTAGTTGAGAAGCAGCCATTTTTACCAAAAATCAATTTCTGTGATCAATTTGAAGTATCACCCTGTAGAGGTAAAAATTAGCATGCAATGAAACATCAAACATTTCACAATTAAAAAGAAATTCCGCAACAGATAACAGAACTTTAGACTTGTACTAGGAAAAAGGTTTGAACTTTACATTTAATTGCAGAGAAAGATTACATTTTTAAACATATGTCAACGAACAACCCAATTTATTTAACCACCTCAATCACAGCAAGATACAAAAAATGACAAATACTCGATGATTTGCTGAATCAGATATAGAGGTAAACAAAAAATGGGTAACAACAAGAAGAAAAATCATCACGAACTAATTAGCAACAACATAAAAACCATCAATGACTCATTAACAAGGAATGGAAAAGCAGTAATTTTCAGAAAACATGTCAGAAAGAAAGAAATTCCAGAAACAACAGATAAATTTACTCTGGGCTTCTTTACAGAATAAAGTTTCAAACTTGAACAATAATTTCAAGAAAGATTAGATTTTTGAACATAATATCAACAACCCAATTCACTAAAGGTTCACAAAAAACACACACGTACATAATACATACACATATTAGTTGGGGTGTTGGCTAAAGATAATATAGAACTAAACAAACACAAAATTGATTAATAACAAGAAAAAAGATTATTAACTAGAAAACAAGAACAAGAACCTTAATTAAATTTGTCAAGGGAGGAATGAACAAAGAACACTCTGCCTTTCTATAAACTGCTGCTTGCCTTTTATCTGTAATAAACACACAAATATACACTGTTAAATACACACACTGACACACATATACACAATATTATATTTCTTCCAAGTTCCAGCCCAGGGTTTAGATGATCATACAGTTTGGGTTTTTTATACAGAAATAAACAAAAATTCAAGAATTGAGCTGTAATTCGGGTCGAGCCGAGCCACCTCGTTTAATTAAATGAGCCGAAACCCCTATCCGAACTCGGTTCGTTTAACTAAACGAGCCGAGTCGAGCCAGCTTAAACGAGTTCGAGCCGAGCGAGCAGCTCGCGAGTCGCTCGGCTCGAATTACAGCTCTATTTCTGTCGACTTAAATTGTTTATTTCCTTTTTTTTCGAATTTATTGCTCAAAGTGTGCTGATAAAATATTTAATATAACCTTTTTTATAGTTTCTTTTTTATAGTTTCTTTTAAAAAAATGAGAGTGATGGAGGAAATATTTATTAAGTACATATTGATAAAGTGGTAGGGTTATGAGTTTTATTATTATTTTCAAAAAAATTACTTATTTATGTCATTCAATTATTTACATTTTGACTTAGGTACTAAGGTTAAGAAATTATTTACATTTTGGCTTAGGTATGGAGATTAAGAAAGTAGAAAAAAATAAGAAAGGTGAGTAAAGTAATTGGTCCAATTAATATTAAATATATAATTTGAGTATAATGAAATAAAGTAGTAAATGAAATTATTTTTATACTATAAAAGTCTACTGCTTTTAAAAATTTTTGAAATTTAAAAAATTGATAGAGACATTACAAAAAAAATGTAAATAAATGAATGCAAAAAAATTGATATTAACATTGTTATAGATTCAAAGTGATTAATAAATTTGGAATTATTGATGTAAATTTTATATGTTATTAATTAATGAAAAAATGACCAAATTACACCACTTTTGTGTAGAAGCTGCCCAAAATGCATATATTCAATTGCACCCGTCTTTTTTACCCACGAAATACACATGTTGTTTATGCGTATAGTGGGATACGCATTTAGGTAATGCGTTTCGTGGGTTGCGCATCTGTGGAATGCGTAATGACGTCAGCTAACGTCATTATCTCATAAACCAACCGTCATCTTTGTGGAGCTCAAAATCGCCTCCACCGTCGTCTTCTTTCGTTCGCCACCCTCAGACCACCTCCACCAAATCTGAGCACATAGAAATGATGACCACACATCTCTCTCCCTTTTCCCTTCTTGATTTCTTGATTTTCGGCCTCGCAGGAGCGTGTATGTGCTGCTCGGAAAATGAATCGGAAAATATGGATCTGTTTTGGGGTTCGTATTTCGGGAAATGAAATGAAAATTAAAGGTTATAGAGTTGTAAAGGGGGATAATACGATTCCAATGATGTATGGTATGTTAGTGAAATAAGCTTGGATGGTGGTAAACAGATTCGTTGAATTTTCTATCGAAAAAAAGCTCCGGCACGGCGTGGTTGGAGAAGTTGAACAGTAATGAGATGCGTATTTCACAATACGCATGTTTCAGTTGCGTAGTCCAGCTACTGTTCACCTGTGCAGTTCTCCAATTTACACGCTCTATGCATTTGAAAAATGCGTATGCCCTCTACGCATGTCCTAAATGCGTAGTCGGTGGGTATTTTGGGCGAATCTTCCCGCCTGTAGGTATTTTGGGCAATTGGAATTAAATGGTGGGCATTTTGGTTTTTCACCCTAAAATAATATTGAATAATTTGACATTATTTTTCAGAATAGATTTAAAAACCTAAATATTAATCTATTTAGGTGAATAATGAAATTATGTAATAATCTTTAAGAAATCCATCTTCTTAGACATATGTAACATTTATTAAGATATAATGTACAAAAACAATATTCTAATTTATTGTCAAATTATAAAATTTATTGTGAATTAAATTTTAAATTATAAAATTTGGAGTAGCAAAAATATTACTTTTCTAATTTAATTTTTTTTGCAATTTTACCATTTTGAAAATATTACAAAAATACGGTTTACAACCAAATCAACCAAATACAACTTGTTTCTACGTTTTTTGTTTAAAGATAATTGAAGTTGTATGTGATTGTATTTGAAGTTGATTTTGATTGCATTTGATTAAATCAATGCAACCTATTATGTAAATCAAAATTTTTTAATTATTAAAATTTTAAACTTACATTTATAATTGATTTTTCTTGATATCAGTGGCAAATATGGTTGAAAATCGTATTTTTTCAAAAAAAACTGAAAATCAATATTTTTACCAAAAATATTAAAAATTAAAAGAAAATGTCCAAAATGACACAAATTGGGGTTGAATATCCAAAATGACACTCTCCGAAAACTGGTCTTCGCTGGCACTTTCCTAACGCAAGTTATATACATGTTATCATTTATTTATATTTTTGGAAATATCATTTTCATTATTTTAGAACCCATTCTAAGTACTACATAAATAACATGAACGCGATACTTTAAATATTAAATTATTATTATTATTATTAATTATTAAATATTAAAAATTTAGTTACGTATGCGATTTCAATACGTGCTACAAATGCGTTTTTCGTCAGTAACGCATGTTGTAGATGCATTTTCCCCTAACGCAAATTATACATGCGTAATTTTTGTACCACTAAAGAGCCAAGTTTTCGGATAATGCTATTTTCAACATTTTTTATTAAAATTATGCCAAAATGGATCAAAATCCAAAAATTAGACCCAATATTTTTACCAAAAAGTTTGTGTCTTAGATATTTACGAAGAAAGCCGTAAAATTGATTTGATATAAGAGATTGTGATGAGGAGGTTGTTTTGGTATCGTTGCTTTAAATTAAAAACGATAGGGATGGCAAAAAAATTCGATCTGACGGATACCCGATTCGAAACCCAAAATTTTGGATAATTTGAACCCGATTTTTTGGATTTGGATATGATTTTTAAACCCGAAAATTTTTGGATTTGGATTTGAATATTATGTATACAGATCCGAAACCCGAAAACTGATCCAAACCCGACCCGAACCCGAATATATATATAATATATATATATATATATATATATATATTATATATATCCTAAATTTAATTTAAAATTTATACACATCCAAGTATTCATGCTAACTATTTTTGTGATGATATTACCTAATTTTCTAATAATTTGATTTTTCCCTCTTTTTGAAGTAGTTTTTAGAATTACTTGATAAATTAAATAAAATTAGGAAAAAAAAATCAAAATTTGATTTAAAATTCATACACAACCAAGTAGTCATACTAACTAATTTTGTGAAAATTTTTACCTTACTTCCACTAATTTTCTAATAATTTGATTTTCCATTCATTTTTTAAGTAGTTTGTAAAAATTAAATTAAAATCGGAAAAAAGCCAAAAGTTGGATAAAAATTCATATACACCCAATTAATCATACTCACTATATAGAACATTACAAAACAACTAATAATAGTAGTAGTAGTAGTAGTAGTAGTAGTAGTAGTAGTAGTAGTAGACTAGTAGTACTGGTACGGATGTTAGTAATTTTAGAAATTTTAAGTTTAGTGGTTGACTAGGGTTTAGGTTTCTAGGGTTTCGATTTTCAATTTTTTTAAAAATATTCCTAAACGATCCAATCGTATGGATGTTAAGATCCATCTTTTTCAATGTTATTGCCAAAATTTCAGAGAAAATATAAATTTATTTTATTTTGTAATTTAACGGTCAACGACTCAACTAGTACTTTGACTAGTACCCCTAAACAAGGTTTCATCCCTGATTCGTGTTTCGATTTTTTTCAAAATATTAATCGACGATCCAACCGTACGGATGTTAAGATCCATCCTTTCAAATGTTATTAATAATTCAATTTCGGACAGTAAATTACAATTTAGATAGTATGAATTTGCAAACATACTTCAATACTATTTGAAGTGCAGTACTGGTGAACTTCATAGTATTGCTGGTGACCACTTAGCAGGCTTATAAAAATACCTAAGATAGTTTAGTTCTGAATTAAGAGCTGAATGCTGATATATATATATATATATATGCCGTATTTCAGGTCTTGTGACTTGTGATTTGTGCAAAGATTCATGCTGGCTGCTGCAGTGCTGTTGAAATCTGAATTGTTATTGACTTATTGTAATTGTGGACATTTGATTTTTCTGCATTACTAATGTAATTCTGGACATTTGTTTTTGGTTACTAAATCTGATTTGTTTTTGGTTATTGTTGGCTGTTGGTTGCTGGTTCTAATGTAATAATATAATTCTGGACATTTGTTGCTTGTAATTCGGGTTTTTATTTTTGGTATTATCCAAGAAATTTCGGGTTTTTATTTCGGGTTTCGGGTATTATCCAAATCACATGCAAAAATTTCGAATTTCGGGTATATCCAAACCCGATCCGAAATCCATTGGATCGGGTTTGGATTTCAATTTTCGGGTATTTTTCGGGTTCGGATCGGGTTCGGGTATGGTATAAAATTTCGGGTTTGGATTTGGATTATGCCAAACCCGAGGCGATCCGACCCGATTACCATCCCTAAAACGATTTCTAGGAGCTTTTCATGTGTTTGGGTGATTTGCTTAATGGACGACTTTAAGTTAAAAAATTCCATTAACTCATAAGTTTCATTTAAGTACTTTTGACTTATGACTTATGATTTATCGAGTTTTTTTTTCTTTCTTCAAGACTCTTGTAAAGTTTAAATAATATGAATTTAGAATTTTTTTAAGTCAAATTTCACTTTTAAGTCAAAATTATTAAATCCCCATTTAACTTTAAGTAGAATTACCCAAACACATTCATTCAACTTAAAATAAAAAACTTTACTTTCTCTGTTAAGTTAAAATAAAGTAATTTAAGTTAAAATAAATTATTTTAAGCAATCCGAAATACCCTAACCAAATAAACAAGTCAGGTAGCTGAGTAGCTATTTATAATTCCAATGTTCTACGTTATTACATATCGAAAGAATGACAATAATACACCAAAATTTCAAAATTTGTACGAAAATAACACTTTTGGAAAAAGTGGCCAAAACTACCCCAGAGTTACGCATTTCACAAAGACTTAATAAAAAAAAAGTGCCTGTTACGCATTTCACAAATGCTTAACAAAAAAAAACAGCCTATTACGCATTTGATAAGTGGGTAATTAGCATAAATTTTTTTCTTTATTACCCATTTGAAGAATGCGTAATATCATTTACCCATTCTCCAAATGCGTAATAGATAAGTGCTGTTCACCTATTACCCCATTTTTAAATACGTAATTAATATAAAACCTATTACCCCTATTTCAAATACGTATTTATGGCCACCATCAGCATTTTGGGATATTCTTGTAATGGATAAGGTGCATTCGGGTATTTTTGGCCAAAACCCTTACGTATCCGGTGGATTCTTTCTAGGGTTTGAGTCAATAAGCAACTCAACATTGACAAGCTCAACAGAACAAGGTGAGTACATTACATTGACTCCTAAATTACATCAATGTCTCCAATCAAAAACTTATCATCCCAACTAAAATATTTCACTGCATTTTCCCCTGTCAATAAGCTTTTGCATTTTCAATACAATTATATATCATCGTCATCATCATCATCATCTGCTATCCCTGATTGTTCCAACCAAGAATCATTTAAGGTTTCATATCTCATTAATTCATGTGGGCTTTCTCCAAAACATGCTTTATCTGTCTCCAAATATGTGGATCTTAAAACCCCTGAAAATGCAGATTCTGTTATAGCCTTGTTCAAGAAACATGGATTTACGGATACCCAGATCACAAATATTGTTAGAAAGTATCCTCGGGTTCTCTTAAGTGATTGCGAAAACACCATTTTGCCTAAACTTGAATATTTTGCATCTGTAGGCTTTTCGAACACAATTCTTACAAAGTCTATCGCTGCCTCACCTCATATATTGGAGAAAAGCTTAGTAAATACCATTATTCCAACTTGGAGTTTTTTTAAAAGTATGCTTATAAATAATGAAAGAACAAACATAGCCACCAAACGGTATCTTGCAACTCGGTGGCCTTGTGATATAGAAGCTCGTGTTATGCCCAATATTAAAATTCTAAGAGAATTTGGCGTTAGCGGGTCATCTATCGCGTCTTTGTTAGCTGGTCAGCCTTATGTATTGAAGAATCCTAATGACAGGTTTAGAATAACTGTGAAAAAGGTTAAGCAAATGGGTTTAAATCCTCAACGAGTTAATTTTGTTCTTGCGGTTCATGCATTGTTAAGTATGAGTAAATCAACATGGGATAAGAAGGTGGATTTTTTAAAGAAATGGGGTTGGTCTGAAGATGACGTGTATGTTGCTTTCTCAACAAGTCCGTGGTGTATGACAGTATCCGAGAATAAAATGTCATCCACAATGGACATGGTCATCAACAAGTCTGGGTTTGATCATTCTGATGTTGTCAATTGGCCACAATGTCTTACACATAGCTTTGAGAAAAGGGTTGTTCCAAGGTGTTTGTTCTATCAGGTTTTACTGGAGAGAGGACTAATCACGGAGAGGTGGAAATTGAGTATGTTGTTGGGGTTTTCAGAAGCACGATTTATGAATGCAATTATGAAATTTTATGAGGAGGTTGCTCCTGAACTACTGAAATTATACAAGGAGAAATTGGAATGTGCGACTAATGGAGAGTTAGAGGTATGAAGCTTTATCTATCAATAGGTAGAAGAATGATTTATTTCCTTAATTTCATTTTTCTCATTGCTGAACTGTGCAAATTAATTATTTAACTATATAACATTATTTATCATTTCTGAACAAGCTTTGTTATTATTTTTATTTATATTATCGTGGTAAAACAGTGCCAATGTAATTATGTATGGATTTAAAAGGCCTTGTTTAATTGCCACAACTAAGATTTTTATTCAATTAAAAGAATGATCTCTAATTTCAGTCCCTGAATAAAAGAAAAGAATGAAGGTTGTCAAGAAATTGTTCAGTATCCATCTCAATCCTCAATTTTCTTGGAGAAAATCAATATTTGAAGTATATATACATTTGAAAAAAAACAATTCCCCGCAACTTTCGTTTCCCGACGTTGTCCGTGCTTCAACATCTCCTATAGTGTCAAATTTCTTAGCAATCCCCTCCACCGTACTCCAAGTAGGTCCAACATGTTCAGAATGAACCACAGCCTTGCCATCAACATTATCACAGCTACACCGAAATAGAATTTTGACTCCTGCCCTTAGCATCTGGATTCTGGAATGTTATATGCAGCTTGTATCTGCAGAAACGCAATCAAATATCTACCAAAAACCTCAGCTGCAATTTTATTTAAAAATTTTAAATGAAATTTAAGAGTAAATTACAGAATGGTGGCTGTACTTTACACCGATTTTCAAAAAAGTGACCAATATTTCATTTTCTCAAATTAGTGGCCAACATTTCACTTTGTCTTTCAAAACAGTAGCCAGTCATTCAGTTTCTCAAATTAGTGGCCAACATTTCATTCCGCGTTTTAAAAAATTGGCCACTTTATAGATAATTAGTCTACTATTGGCCACTTTTTTGAAAGGCGGAGTGAAAGATTGGCTACTAATTTGAGAAATTGAAAGATTGGCCACTGTTTTGAAAGACAAAGTGAAATGTTGGCCACTAATTTGAGAAATTGAAAGATTGACCACTTTTTTGAAAATCGGTGTAAAATACGGCCACCACTCTGTTATTTACTCGAAATTTAATGAAGCCGCATGTAGAGCGGACAAGTTCCCAACACTAATTTATACCCACATAAAAATGTAAAACTTTTTATATATTTTTGCTGATAACAAATGAGAGAACAAACATAGCCACCAGACTGTATCTTGCATTTAGGTGGCCTAATGATATAGAAACGTGTGTTATACCCAACATTAGAACTTTAGAAGAATTTGGTGTTGACGAGTCAGCTATTGTGTCGTTGTTAACTGATAATCCTGGCATACTGAAGAATGCTAATGATAGGTTTCAAATGACTGTGGAAAAGGTTAAGGGAATGGGGTTCAATCCTCAACAAGTTAATTTTGTTATTGCGGTTAAGGAATTGTTATACATGAGTAAATCAACTTGGGATAAGAAGGTGAATTGTGTAAAGAAATGGGGTTGGTCTGAAGATGATGTTGTCGCTCTCTCAAAGGATCTACGGTGTGTATGATAAGTATCCGAGAACAAAATGTCATCCATAATGGACATGGAGGCCACAGAGCCTCACATTTAGCTTGGAGAAAAGGGTTGTTCCAAGGTGTTTGTTCTTTCAGGCTTTGGTGAAGAGAGGACTAGTTACAGAGAAGTGGAAATTGAGTAAGTTGTTGGGGATTTCGGATAAAAAGTTTATGGAAACAGTTACGAACTGTTACAAGGAGACTGCTCTGGACCTACTGAAATTATATCAGGACAAACTGAAGCGTGTGACTGATGGAGGATTAGAGGTATGAAGCTTTATGTTTTGCTAGGTCGAACAATGATTTATTTCCTTAATTTTAATTTCTCATTGCTGAACTGTGCTAATTAATTTTTCTAAATAATATAGCTTTATCTTTGATTTCTGTACAAGCATTGTTATTATTATCATTATCTTATACTACTATAGACTGTTAATTTAGCTAAATTATATAAACTATTGTAGTTTAAGAGAGAAGGCCTTGTTTGATTTAGCTGAGATGAGATAGGATAATCAAGCAAAATAAAGTCTGTTTATAATCTTCTCTTATGGTTACCTTTAAAAAAATAATTATATTCATTCAAAAGATTTTACTGGTTTCGTTGTTTATTTCAATATAATATACCCCAAATATAGATAATATATTTATCTATTATTATGAACCTACACCATATTACCACAACTAAGATTTCTAATTTATAACTTGAATGATCTATGATTTTAAGTTATTGGACATTTAGTCACAGAATAAAATAAAAAAAGGGAGTCAAGAAACTATTCAGTATGCATCTCAATTCATAATCCCCTTGCAGAAAATCATTATTTTAAAAACTTCTTCACAGCTTTATTTACATATTTTATTAGATCATTTAGTTACACACAAGTATAAAACTCACATCATAAGTATGTCTGGCAGGATGGAAGTACAAGGTCACACCAATGTCATTATGAAAGTGAAAGTTTAGCAGATATAAGAAATATAAAAAATGATATGGCAAGTGCAACTATTTCCAGTTGCATTACTATGCATGTTGTTCCAAATAATATGCATCCCACAAATTCATTCTAAAATCTCAAGAAATTTCTTGCAACCTTCTTATTGTGGTGATAGTGATTACAAACAATGAGAAATTATACATACGTGAAAACGGAAAAAGGACTGAAGACCTCTACTTGGACTTCTGTTGCATGGTCTTGCATTCTTATATGCAACAAAGCAAGAAGAATTTGCTATGCCCTCTACTCATTCTGGATATAATAATCTTCAAAACGGCCACAATGAAGGTTCTTCATCCAGGTAATAAGAAGCATTGTAGTCATATGCTCTAATATTTCTTCGACGAGAAACTGAATACCTTACAAATACATGTGTTATAATCAGAAAAGATGAAGAGAGGGTAAAACCAGCTGGACTACAATGAGGAAGTTCCACCTCCAGCTTCGTGAGACGATGTACCACTAGGCGTTGCTCTTTTACAAGAAAAAACTTGCAAGTCATAATTACTTATCATTTGTCCAAGCTGAGTGAATTCACTTCTGTAAAGTTCTTGCAATGATAATACAAGTTTTCCATATGATTACTGGGAAGGATCTCTTTTACCTGTTTTTGTCTTATGTCTTCTGATGATGTCATCAGAGAGAAAAGGAGTTGTTTTCTGATAATGTAAATAACTTATAGACATATGAAATTGAAGATTGACAAAATAGTACTACAACACTTATATATTAAATGTAATGAACACTAATATTTTTAAAAAAGAGGGTGTAAGTTTTTTATTTCTTTTTCTAGATACTGAAATGTAATGAACCCGAGTAGTTTTTTAAAAAAGGGGTATAAGATTTTTTTTTTTTTTTTAACATGGGAACCCGCAACCGCTACCTTTCAGGTGCGTTTTGGGTAAACCCATGGGCTCATGGCTCATACAATAGCCTGCAAACCACGTGATCCAAGGCAAACCGTACAAGTGCGACAAACTCTGCCTCAGGATGACATAATCACAAATACGCATCCCATGGGAATCGAACTGTGACCAAGAGGTGAGATGACCTCTCTTTAACCAATTGAGACAACCCTTGCGGGCGGGGTATAAGATATTGGGGTTGATACTCTTAGTATGTACTCACCTAATTTAGGTGACATATAAAGGATTTTTAATGTAAAACACGAGGGATACTTTTGTAATTGGAGAGCTTGACTAAATATTTACAACTTTGACATTAAAATACACTATGTACTCATATAACTCCCTTAAGTACGTACTTGGAGGAATTTTTCTCTAATATTTTTTGTTCTTTTTTCCTAATTATAATAAATAAAGGGATGAACTTGTAACGAGACCTATCCCATCTCCATGAAACATGGAGGAAATACATAAGCACAACTTATAATTAAACTTACAAGTCAAGAAAGTTCATAAGAACAAAGGAACAAAACTAGAATAACCAAATAGCCAACTCTCTTGTGGACATACGACTTGAGTTCATTCATTTACATGTGAGGATTTGCTTTAATGCTTATGCTTTTGCCATTGCCAGCTGATTGTCATTCTTGGCTTCAACCTTGTTAAAGTTCTGCCAGACAAATAACCACTCTTGTTGACAGTTCTTGTCCTCGAAATTGGGTTGTGGCTCCTTTATTTAAAGAGCACGGACCTTGTTTATGTTCAACCCAGCTGACACATTGAATACATTCTAATGTAAACTCTTGTTTACCCAATTGTTCTTGCAACCATTTGCAGGCCAGTAGGGATGATTAGAAGTGCAACCAAATGAACAGGTATCACAAGCAACAGGTGTGCAAGTGTCACAGCTCAATAGTATGGGCATTTATCCTTAAAACTTCTAAGAGGGAGGGCGTCGAAACTTGTGTCACACGAATACATATCAAACACATTGTAGACTTAAGTGCCAACAGGATAAACCATAAAAGGCTTTGGACTAAGCAATTTTTTCCAATGCATAAAAACGTAACACCTAACAAATTCATCAGGAAGGACAACATTCATCACGAGACCAACGTCGACAAGAAAATCAAGCAGGTTCTTTTTAAAGTAACCAAGAGTAGAATCAGTATTAATGGGAGAAAACCAAATTGATTGCGGTTCATTGTGTGACGGAAAAAGGCCATAATCTTTTAAATGCTAGCAGGATCATCATTCCCAGCATAACTAGATTCATTTTTAAAGGCATAATCATTGGATTGTTTTATCCTTTCCTTTAAAGACACTTCGGCCTAGAAGTGTCCTCCTTCAAAATTTCAGTTGTTAATATGGAAATTAAAGCCCTGGTTTCATATTGTGTCCTCCTTCCAAGTCCACCAATTCCTTGAGAAATTTGATAGATCCTGCTATTATAATACATTCGCACTTTGTCATGGAAAGGGTTCACTAAAGCAACCTTAATCCTTCTTGTGTGGGCATCTTCTTCTCATGTACTCGTTCATCTCATTTCTTTACATTTTCCTTTCCTTTTCGAGACGTTTCTTCCAATTTTTTACTTTTCAAAATTTACTCAAAATAGTAAAATTTTATAATATAAAAATTAACTGCATCCACTATTTTCCTCCACCAAATTCACTTTATTACATAAAATATTAATTGATCCCACCACTTAACTCACTTTTCGTACTTTTTTCATTACATCACACTTTTATTAATCTTCATGCCAAAATCAGATGTAAACAAATGAGAGGGGACGGAGAGAATAGAAGAATATACATGTCCATAAGATTGGGGAATTATCATTTGTGACTAAGCCACTGTCCTTTTGGTAAAAACAGATTGAGGTCCCGTTTGAAAAAATATTATTTCTCAAAAATAAGTCATTTATTTTGAAAAAAGTACGTAAATATGTATTTTTTTCTGAAATAAATAACTTTTTTTTGTAAGATAATGAATATTAAACTCTCCATACACATTTTTCTCTAAAAAAAAGTATGTAAATACGAAATTTTTTCCAAAATAATTAAATTATAAGTTAAGATTTACCAAACGGGACCTGAGTAAAAAAACGACTCTCATTGGTTACCAAGGGTACATAATTGGTTATAAGAAAAAAAAATTTAAAAATGTGTATTACTGTGTATATAATTTGGACTTTCAAAGATTTATATTGAATTTTATAAATTCAATGGTGTTATTTTGAATTTATAAAATTTTATTGAAATTTGGTGATATTTAATTTAAATTTAAAATGTTTTCAAAAATTTGGATGTATTAACTAGAATTTTAAAATGTTTTTCAAAGACATGTCCAATTTGAATTTTAAAAAGTGTTAATATTCAAAAATTCAAAGATTTTTTTAAAATTAAATAAAAAGGTGAATTTGATGGATTTGCAAGTGTACTTTATAAGTTTTGAAATCGCAAATCAACCAATATTATTTTTACAAAAAAATTGTCTATATTTGATTTTATGATAAATTGATAAGTTACATTTCTCATATCACCTTGTTATTTAAATTAATAATAAAAAGAAATAATTTAGAAAAGACATTTTTAAAAATTAAATAGTATATCAAAAATTATCATACTAATTAATTTGATTGAAGAAAAAAAGAATTTTGATTGATGAAGAAGAAAAACGAAAATGAGGGAGTAATTCAAATCAGGCCATCTGGACTAAAATACTTTAAAAACAATTACAAATAGACCGGATGTTACTTTAAGAATTCACTTCCCCTTTGTTGAGTTGCAACTTGCAAGTCATGTAATTCCAGTGTTCAAGCAGTACATACCTAATATTCTTTCTAGGGTTTCAAAATCACTTGGAACAAACAGCTCAAAATTAGCAAGCTCAATTAAAAAGGTGAGTACATTGGCTCCTATATTACATCAATGTCTCTACATATAGCCAAAAAGTTATCATCCCATTTGAGATTTTTCACTGCATTTTCCCCTGTCAGTAAGTGTTTGCATTTACAGTACAATTTTATATCATCATCATCATCATCTGCTATCACTGATTGTTCCAACCAAGAATCATTTAAGGTCTCGTATCTTATTAATTCATGTGGGCTTTCTCCAAAACATGCTTTATCTGTCTCCAAACATGTGGATCTTAAAACCCCTGAAAATGCAGATTCTGTTATAGCTTTGTTCAAGAAACATGGATTCACGGATACCCAGATCTCAAATATTGTTAGAAAGCTTCCTCGGGTTCTCTTAAGTGATTGCGAAAACACCATTTTGCCTAAACTTGAATATTTTGCATCTGTAGGCTTTTCGAACACAATTCTTACGAACTTTGTTGCTACTTCCCCTCGTATATTGGGGAGGAGCTTAGAAAATGCCATTATTCCAACTTGGAGCTTTTTCAAAAGTGAGCTGATAACAATTGAGAGAACAAACATAGCCTTCAAACGGTATCTTGCATATGGGTGGCCTAATGATATAGAAACTTGTGTTATACCCAAGATTAGAACTTTAAGAGAATTTGGTGTTCAAGAGTCAGCTATTGTGTCTTTGTTAACTACTTATCCCGGCATACTGAAGCATGCTAATAATAGGTTTCAAATGACCGTGGAAAGGGTTAAGCAAATGGGGTTTAATCCGCAACAGGCTAATTTTGCTTATGCGGTTATGGCATTGTTAAGTATGAGTAAATCAACTTGGGATAAGAAGGTGGATATTTTTAAGAAATGGGGTTTGTCTGAAGAAGATGTTTATGTCGCTTTCTCAAAGAATCCGCGGTGTATGATTGTATCCGAGAACAAAATGTCATCCATAATGGACATGGTCGTCAACAAGTCTGGCTTTGATGCTTCTGATGTTGTCCAGGAGCCATTGAGCCTCACATTTAGCTTGGAGAAAAGGGTTATTCCTAGGTGTGTGTTCTATCTGGTTTTGATGAAGAGAGGACTAGTTACCGAAAAGTGGAAATTGAGGATGTTGTTGGGGACTTCAGATGAACAATTCATGAAAAAGATTATGAAGTGTTATAAGGAGGCTGCTCCTGAACTACTGAAATTATATCTGGAGAAATTGAAGAGTGTATAAGTGATTGAGGATGAGAGGTATGCAGCTTTATGTATCATGTGGAAGAATGATTTATCTCCTTAGTTTTATTTCTCTCATTGCTGAACTTGTGCTGGTTACTTATTTTTAACTTTTGTTATCTTCATCAAACTTGAACAAACTTTTTTTTTTTTTAATTTTTTTTTTCTATCTTCTCTAGAATCATGAATTTCTGTTGTGTTTGGCCAAAAAACTTTAAAATCTTCAATTTTTTTGTTGTACAATTAATTCACACAATCGACAATCTAAATTGATCAATTTTTCCGTCTTTTCGAACCAGAAGTTATAAAACCGGCCAAAGTGTAAAATTTCTATTACAAGTTGTTTCTTCAAATGTAAATCCTTAAATAGATATATTTGAACAATCAAATTGTTAATAGCCAAAAATAATATAATGCAAGTGGTTGTATAAAATTTGTTTGGGGCAATTAAAATTGTTATATTTTTCAATTAATTTTACAAATAAAACTACTA
The DNA here is from genome assembly GCA_036435485.1 of Saposhnikovia divaricata. NCBI lineage: Eukaryota > Viridiplantae > Streptophyta > Magnoliopsida > Apiales > Apiaceae > Saposhnikovia > Saposhnikovia divaricata. Next base: position 47,372,722 of record CM071595.1, on the reverse strand, counting down.
ATTTCAATATGGTTTTTGAACTTTTTATTTCATCGTTTGAAGAATCTTTAATTTCAAAGTTTTTTGGACAATTTCTTCCTGGTTGAATAGAAAAAGAGTGGAAGTAGTCAAGAAAGTATGATCTCTTAATTTTATTAGATATTTATTAGTTACAGAAAGATAAATACTCATTCCAAAATGCCTCTGCTGGGATGGAAGTAGAAGCCACTTGATTATGAAAGTTTAACAGATTCAACAAAACCATTCTAAAATCTCATAAAATTTCTTGCAAACTTCTTATTCTGGTGACAATGATTACAAACAATGGGAAATTGTACATATATTACAGTAATAAAGGTTTGAAGACCTCTGCTTGAACTTCTGTTCACAGATTTGCATTCTTGTAAGCAATGAAGCAAGAATAATTTGTGATGCTCTTTACTCATCTAGCTGTTCATAATCCGAAACGGCCACAATCAAGGTTCTTCTCCTGGACTGAAAATTTATACTACTATAACAAAATCAAAGCTTGTCGATAAAATCCTTGTTCGGAAATAATAAATAGATACATTAGGTTGCACTGATATGCTCTAACATTTCTCCACCATGAAGCTGAATACCTTAACAAATATTTGTGATATTATTGTAGAAGATGAAGAGAGAGCAACACCATCTGGACTGCAATGAGGAGGAAGTTCCACCTCCAGCCCTGTGAGCTGATCTTTGTAGCACTACTAGGAGGAGCTGTTTAATAAGGAAAAAACTTGTAAGATGTAGTAAATACTATCTTTGCTAAGTAATTGTCATTAATTAATAATGTATAATGATTACATCTCCCTAAGTAGATTACTTCTCTGTAAAGCTGATGTGAAAGAGAGGCAAGATTTCCATCTGGTTATGGACTTATGGAGATGGGTCTTTTTTTTTAACTATTTTTAGTTTCTGATAAGATCATAAGTTAGCGAAGGAGCTCTTTATGAAGCAGTAAGCTAAATGGTGCTGTAACTGAACAAAAATGACGATTTATGTAACTTATTAATTTTCTTTCTCTCAGAAGATATCTATATTACTAAGTCTTACCCTATCTAGGGGCCACAATCTAAGCAAACTATGTAAAAATTGGTCAGTTGTGTGAAAAAAAGCAATTGGTCAGTCTTTCTATAAAAATCTAGTTCAATTTGAATATGAAAGTTAAAGAAATTGAGAGATTTGTATGCTATATAAAAAAGTTTAGGGAATGACTTACAGTTAGTAGTTGCACAAGTGGAAACTGTGGTAAGGTTTGTTAAGATTTTCTGGCTATCATAACCCTGATATGCACAAGTTGTCCGACTACAGCCAGAAGCTGTGCCATTGCCTAGGAATACACTGTTGCACCGAGTATTTGGGCAAGATGGCCAAATGGTTGATTTCATCTGAGACTGTTGACATTGTAATCTAAGCAAGCAAAATAAACAAGGAAAAGTTAGAAATTTCCAGCAGAAATGCACAAGCAATGAGAAAGTTTTCATTTGATTGGACTTACGTGTAGTTGTTTGCAGCGTCACACATACACTGCACACAATTGCCAGCAGTGAGGACATAAGAGCCATTGGGGACGAGTAAAGGGTAGTCAGGTGAAGTATTTAAAATACTCGATTTACAAGCTACAAACAGAACTCGAAATTAGTAACTGATAGACATTAAAAAAAAAAAAACTTAGTATGGAAATGCAACTGTAATAATGTCCTAAGAAATTGTTCTTCTTATACTTTTATGGTAGTTTTTGAGATGAGCATTATAATCGTCGAGAGAATAGGTTAATTGAATATGCTGCATATTCAGAACAGAGAATATATGCTCATAATAATCTTTACTAAATATATATGGAAATGGTCAACTATGTGGAGTAGGACCTTCATTTTAGCCAACCCGTCTTACATCTAAACCATTGATAGGTCCTTCAACGTGCAGCGAGATTAGCTCTTAACTTGCACCAGAAATTCTAGCGTAAGAGGCCAAGGCCTACAATTTGTAGCAGAAGGCAATTAATGTGTTTTTCGGATATCTCAGACTCCTCACACACTCACCTTGCACGACAATTTGTAGCGGAAAGCATATTATGGGTTCTCAAGACTATCTAAGATCCACCTTACAGTTAATTGTTACCGGAATCTAAAAGTCATGTGTTTTCTGACTATATCAGAAACCCAAATGAGTCTACAAATGTAGCCTAAAGCATAGTCTTCTGCTATTAACTTATGCCTTCTAATCTTGACCACTCATTCCACCCGTGTAACAGCAGCTTAACAATTAACATCCAAAATAATTCAACTCTTTGGTTGCAAATTCAATCAAGGCCAAACAACATATGCATCATATTTACCTAAAAACTGAATTTCTCTGCGTAATTAACAAACTAAAACACACGCACACAAATGATGTAGATTTTATGTATAAGTACCTTTAAGAGGGACATCAAGAACAACGCCAGCCTTAAGATCAGCAGGATTAGCCAAAGCATTAAGCTTCAACAACGTTGCCTCAGTAGTACCGAACTCCTTAGCAATCCCGTCCACCGTGCTCCCATCAGTTACAACATGTCCGTAATGAACCACATCCTCACCATCAACCTGATCACAGCTACACGGCAGTGGAATCTTCAGCTCCTGTCCAACTAATATCTTATTAGCATCTGGAATGTTATTCGCAGCCTGAATCTGCGGATACAGGACTAATCCACCAAAAACATCCGATGCAATGTGGAAAAGTCCGTCGTCAGGGACTACTTTGTAGACTGGAATCCCGTCTGAGGTTCCGTTTCCATTGGCGCAACGACACGGGAATGGAATTTTGATAGTTTGTTTGGCTTTTATGGGAAGGGATGACCTTGTTGTGGGAGGCAAGTTGTTTGCACCAAGGAATGAGTTGAGATTTTTAGATATTCCGAAAAGAGATGTGACTTTGAGGATCGTGGTGTCGTTAGGGGATACGTAGTCGATCAGGGCGGTGCAGTTTGATGATGCTTTGCAGCTAAAGGGTTGTGCATTTGTTGTTGTTGAGGTGGTGAGAATGAAGAGCAAGAAGATTGGTAAGTATAGTAGAGCTTGGTTTATGGTCATTTTGTTTTGCTCACTGTGTGTTTTTTTCTTGAGCCCTGCCTGGCTCAAAAATAATGAGTTATGGGTGTTGTAGATATGTGAATATAGAGTGTCAATATGTGGTAATGTATGTGTGTTATATGAGTAAGAACAAAAGGAGACTCAAGAAGAGGAGACTCTGACTGGGGAAGGAAGGTAGTTGGGATGTCTGACTGGTTCATACAATGAATTCAAGAGTGGAATTTTCTTCTGCTACTAGAAAGGATGAATCATAAATGTATTCATCTAACATCGTATTTTCCTATGGGTACGTATGGATAATATGTACATTTTATGTTATCCAGAGCCAGAGCCTGTCGCATTTGTGCAGTTTGTCTTGGATCACGTGGTTTGCGGGCTATTGCATGAGCCATGAGTTTACCCAGAACGCACACGAAGGGTAACGACTGCGGGTTCACATGTTAAAGAAAAATAATAATAATAATATGTACATTTTCGATTTCGGATTTATAATAAATGATAGTTGCAAAATATCAAATGATAAATTATTACTATTAAATTTTATGTTAACAATTTTATAATCAGAATATACTCTCAGAGGGAATATAGGCCCTATATATTTGTAGAATTGTGGGAAGTGGACCATGAGTAGTGGTCAATTATTATGTTTACCATTATTAAATGTTAATAGTATGATTGTATCTATTATCTAGGAAGACTTTTTGACAATTATTATTAGTACATTTCAATCATACTATTAACAATAATTGTCAAAAAAATTTCAATCATACTATTAACAATGGGTTGTGGATAATTTGGAATTGCTTAGTAAAAAGAAATGGGAAAAAAAAATAAAGACAATTTGAAAATGATGATGAGAGGGAGTGTGTATGCTCGAAGTGGTTTTGTTATTTGTACATGTAATTCTGGGGCTTCTGGACAAGAGATGTGTGTTGACTAAGAAAGAGGAGACTTGGACTCATTCGTCGACTCCATGCTCATTAATGTTTGTGTTCCTGTTTATACTTTAATCACATTATTAACTGTCAATGGGTTGTGGATAATTTCAGCATGAACGAGAATTGAACTCGAAAATTAGTTGTTTATTTTACAATAATGTTATGTGTTAAAACTATTAGTTACTCCATCACTATTTTAGGATCCGTTTGAATGGAAGGTCGAGATAGTTGGGTTGGGTTCAAATTTAAAAATTCATTTTTGAAAAAATTTTAAAAGTAAAATATTTTATTTTGGTAATTTATCAAAGAAAAAAAATAATATTATATATTAAATCCAAAATTCAATACTTTACTTTTAAAATTTTCTTAAAAATGAATTTTTAAATTAAACCGATCCAACCCATCTCAATCCAATCCAAACGCAATTGACCATTTGTCTCTTACCGCGTGTTCAAACATCCCGTGTAAGTTTAAACAGAAAGTGTGAATGCGAAAACACCACTTCCAAGTTCTGTCACAATCTTGAATCAACCCCACCTCTCATTTGTTTTTTAACAAACTTTCCAAGCCCACAACTTGCACGGTATACCTTTTCGACAAAGTCATTGGTCCTTATCATGCTTCTATTCTCATTGTGGATCTTTAGGTCCTGTCCCGAGTTCTTTTTAAAATGGAAGGAAGTAAGTGGTGAGAGAATAAAGTACTTTTATCTTGGGACGAAAGTGGATCGTTTAGGTCCAGTCCCGAGTTCTTCTTAAAATTGAAGGAAGTAAGTGGTGAGAAAGTAAAGTACTTTTATCTTGGGACGGAAAATTTAGAGTGAAAATTGATTTAATTTGCATTCATTTCCACTTACTTTCATTCTTATTAAAAATTTGGAAACATAAAAAAGAGTGAAGATAAAACTATTTTAATTGCCTTTCATTTACTTGCTCCCCTATTTAAAATTCAGGAGTATGGTGGGCTTACATGATATCTGAGGTGGATGCAGATATTCCACAAGGGCTGCTTGATTTGTTATTTAATATTTATAATTAATAAAATTTTCGACAAAATCTGAAAGAGGATCGAACTATCTCTTTCGACAATTTTTAAATTCGGGTTCTAGTCAATTCTTTTATATCGTATCAGAGCTTATATTCTGTTTAAATTCAGTTCTTCTCTTGGAACAACTTGGTAGTAGTAGTTTTCAACCATGCAACGAGCGACATCTGGAAGTTGTCGCCATTCGTCAGTTGGTTATTAGCGAAATTTAGCAGCTTTGCCTGTATTTTCTGATTTTAAACAGTACTAAATGTTGTAAATTTGGATGATTAATCGAATAGGTAAGATGGTGCGTAGGATATGTTTTAGACCTTTGCAAACTGCGTTAATAATGAGAATGAAAATAGATTCTGGAAGTGCTGTTGTACAGAACATACTTATCCTGTCCTTTTAGTTGAGTTGCTTGAGTAAGAGAAACCAAAATCTCAACATATTATCTAACTTAGATTGCCGCTAGAGTAGAAGCTAGAAACATGTATATAAAGCATTAGCAGTTGATATCAAAGTTTAGTTCATAAGCTAGAAACATGTTTGTTTGTTTAGCAACAAACACCCTGAAGTTCCTTTGATGGAGAACAAGTGTTGCTCTGAGATTTCTGAAGGATTCCATGCATAAATAATGTAATATTTATGCAGCTATGTGAATTTATGCAGGTACTTAAAAACGGGCTTGCTTAACAACATTTAATTTATTAATGTGTTATCGACTTATTTTTTTAGGAAATAAATCTGCAAAGTTTGTACCTATATAACCTTTTAAGAGCCAAGCATAATCCTGAGCATATGACCCTTGTGGACTTCCTATATGTTTTTCGAAATATTGGAATTTCGAATTTTCAGTTCATGGGAAACTAAAAACTACAGACGACGATTCAATTCATCCAATTCTTAACAAGGGTTTTAATTTGTAATATAGTACAACATATAAGCTTATTGAATGTTGCTGATGCTGAAATGCAGATCACATATCTGTAAGCCTCTTACAAAGCTTCAAAGATTATATATTTTTTCACAAGATTTAAACCACTTGTCAAGCCAAGGGCTATGTAAGGGTGTGAAAAAGGGGTCCTAGGTACTGACTGTGCGCAACTGGAGATCCCAATTCTCCACACCAGTTGGTAAGTGTAGACTCCAGGATTTTATTAATTTCTATAGCTTCGTCATTTAGAAACGATAGCATAGTCTCTTCTTCTTCGTCTTCTTTCTTCATGGCCGATTGTACCACTCCTAGCACTTCCAGTTCTTGGTCTTTGCTTAAAAATGATGTGGTGGTATCCATTGAAATAAAAGGTGACATTGTTGGCGGATAGGGAGAATCACAACAAATACTGCTATTAATGTTTGTCTTCATTTCTTCTTCCATTGCTGCCCTTTGCTCCAACACTTTCAAAGATGTCGCCTTTCTATATATCTTACATAAAACTAAGTCCTGTGTATACATAAATCCATGCATTAATATACTACTAGTATCTAATAACTTTTGCTTAATTTTTTCGGTTCGACCCGGGCTAGCCCCCTACTTCCGCCCCTGTGTGTGAAACTATAGTTATACCAACACTTGTATAGAATATTTGGAGTGTGCTGATAGGTTACCTTGTGGGCAGGGCATGAAGCAGGTAGGCGGTACTCATTCATGATCCAATCAGTTTTAGTGCCCCTTGGTGCTCTTCCTTTGTAGAACACCAAAGTCTTCTTCAGTCCAATGACCCTCTTGGGATCGGATAAAGTAAAAATTTTCCGGTCTGACCCTGTGGCCTTCCAAAACCCATGTTTAGTAGTTCTGTTAGGCCTCCCTCCACTGCCATGCTTTGTGTCCCTTGGCACAAAGAAATACCACTCCCTCTCCCCAATCTTTGCCAATTCTGTAAAGTATGCATGTTAGAGTTTAGATGTATTTACCAATAATTTGGCCAACATATTTAACTAACTTCTATCAAAACAAAGAAAAGACCATGTACATACCTGGCAAATACCAAGGATCATAGCCGTAGATGTTAAGAACGCCAATGACATCATAATACAATTTCTTCCCCTCAATGGTGTTTTTGAGGTAGAATTCAATGAGCTCTTCCTCAGTAGGATGAAACCGAAAGCCGGGTAGTTCGAGCGTTGTTGGTGGTGATTTATCCATGGACAAAGGAGGCAGTTAAAACTATGTGTGTTTGTCTAAGTTGGATTCTTAGAGTTAAGCTATCTGATTCTATCAGTAAGTTCCTTGCTCGTGTTGTATGATACTGACATTCACTTTGTGCAGTTGTGCTACAACTATTCTTACAATTATGGCAAGCAAACACTAAGGTTATATAAGAAAGGAAAAAACACACAAATGTTGGTGATATTAACTTGTGTCCCCACCCCCATGACTCCAGAAATCTAGCAAGACCTAGAATAAATGAAGTCTTGCACTCAAGACTAAGGGGGTGTTTGGCTCTCCTTTTTTTATGGACTTATTGACTTATTTTCGGGTAAAAATTTTATATTTTGATAATTTTTTTTTGTACAAGTATTTAATGTATGTTTGAGATTCAATAAGTTACAAAAATAAGTTGGAAAATAAGTTGGAAAGTTAGGAATCTCTAACTTTGTCTTAAAATAAGTTGACACATTCTGGAAATAAGTTCGCCCAAACACCCCCTAAATCTATTGCGTAAATATGTGCATGCCATAGCGCAAACATTCTCGGATTAGGATCGCATAGGTGTCATATTTTTCTTTGCACCGAGGGCTGGAAATTATTGTGTAAAAATAGCTGAACACTATTCAGTAAATCATACATATACATTTGTGACAAGAAACGGGTGAGTTGACGTGTTTAAATTATAATATCGCAAATGTACTGTATTTATTGTTAGTATAGAATAACAAGCAGGTCGTATCCATAAGAAAGATTTTTTTTTTTTTTGACAGGAAATAAATTCATTATCACATCCTCACAAGGAGGTATAAATACAAAAATGTAAAAAATCTCCTAAAAAGGAGAAAATTTACATTTTGGATATTAAATTTCAAGGGAAGGGGGAATCCCTGACCAAGCACAGGTGAAAAACAGTGGAAAATCTGAAAATCTAATAAATTATTCGAAAAATTCGAACAAATCACCTTAAGATCGGGGGGAAACCGACTAATGACCTCGAAAATATCTCGAATCAATATGTTAGAAAATCAGATAACCAAGAAAGATCGGTGCATGAAGCCCCATAAAAGGAAAATAAAATACAAAACAGTACAAACAAAAACTTAGATCTAACTAAACAAAGCTCCACCAATCGACTGCCGCAAACATCCAGCTACCAAGCTACTCTGTCGTGGAAAATCTGAAAATCTAATAAATTATTCGAAAAATTCGAACAAATCACCTTAAGATCGGGGGGAAACCGACTAATGACCTCGAAAATATCTCGAATCAATATGTTAGAAAATCAGATAACCAAGAAAGATCGGTGCATGAAGCCCCATAAAAGGAAAATAAAATACAAAACAGTACAAACAAAAACTTAGATCTAACTAAACAAAGCTCCACCAATCGACTGCCGCAAACATCCAGCTACCAAGCTACTCTGTCGTGAAAAACATCAAAACAAAGAAGCTGAAACTTTTATTCAAGCAAACCAGATTAGGGAAACCAGAGATCTAAGCGTGCAGAAAATAGAAATATATATAAATAAGCGAACCTCCGGCCGGTGGAGAACCACCGCCGGGATGAAAGAGGCAGAGTTGGTTTTGAGTTCAAGAGAGAGAAGAGAGGGTATTCTGTCAATTTCGATCAATTCTTGTAAATTAAAAATAATTAAAGTGGTCATGCAACTAGAGTTTGTCATTCTCTCTCGACTCTCGAGTAATAACACTCTCAAAACATGCTTACACGTTAATAACTTTTGGTAATTCAATTTATCAAGTAACTTAAGCAATTGTTAATCTCTCTCGAGTAATAACGCTTTCAGAAATCCAATGATGCTCTCGCACTCAAATTCAATTCTGTTAATCGTATGTGTACCTCTAGTAAGTAAAATCTCTAGATATGTTACTCCTATTTGCATTCAATCAATTCATGATATTGGCCAATTACACAAATTAAACATCAAAACATAATTAATTAGAATAACCACAACCAATCAAACCACATGAAAATCATACCAAGATTAGTGCAAACATGGCTTCCCCTTAATACCCTAAAAAAGACTACTCACTAATACTAAAATTAAAAGCAACAAAAATAATGAAGAACATCATATAAACCATACATTAATAAACAAGAGAATTTAAGATATAACTTAATTTTACATTAATGATAATGAATCTAAGCTAATAAAGTACATCTCATCATAGAGATGAAGAAGGAAAAATCCTAACTAGAATGTATATAAAGTAGCATTTGTTCTAACTCCCAGTATCTAAAACTAAAAATCAAATTAATATTTCTGATCCTCTCTTTTACAATAATAAAAGTCTTCTAATATTTTAATCAATATACCAAAATATTCATAACTGAATAGGACTCTCATATAAATGCTCCTATGTTTATGGGCTCTTCCAGTTGGACTCTGCTCTTTGAACCACCTCAGAATTAAAGAAAATACACTAAGATTCGCGTGAACTAAGATCATCAATTCAACTTCTGAAAATCAAGATATGACCCCAATAAAATAGCACTAGCCCAATGTTACGAATTTTAACTCCAATTCAACTCTTTTTTGCTCCAAATCGTTTTAAGTTATGAATTTTTATTTCCTATAATAAAATATCAAAATCTAATTAAATGAACATCGAAATCAGTGCAAAAAGAAATAATAAATATGAGAATAAAATATTTAAAATATGTATAAAAATATATTCTATCATGAGGCTAACCCACGCTCCTTCCCTGTAAACTTTCGAAATCAATAGAATTATTTTTCAAGACCGGATGAGTTGAAACTGTTTTTGGGCCCTGGCTAATTTAAAATTCTAGTTCCATTGCCGGACTCACGAGGAAAGGACTCGTCACCGGTGGTGGATCCACGCGGTTTATAGACTAAAAAAGGTCGATGATCATGAGTGAGGGGGCACCAAGCATAAAGCTCCCAGTCTTTTCTGTGATGGAAGTCCAGTCCAGTCTAGCTTTGGGTTTGACCCTTATGTGCTTTTTCACTATTACTTGCTTATTCCTACCGATTACCATTCATATTCTACATTCCAGTCTCATTCCATTTAACTATTTGGTCTTATAACTCAAATAAGTCATGGGTAAACTAGAACCAGTTTTCATGGAGCAAAGACCATATTATAAATATTTGTTGATTTAAGATTTAAAGGCACACAAATTAAAATGCAACATTTATTGAAAATAATCGAGTGAAGTTTGAATTCGAGTTACCCAAACATTTAGTCGAATCAAGCTCAAGTTTGAAGTTAATATGCTCCTGGGATCAGTCCAGGTTATATTAATTTCATTGTTGACGTTATTATATTCTTATATAAATGGTCATAATAAATACAGATAGTACATGTTGAATTGAGTTGAACCTAGCCAAATACTCCCTCCGTCCTTTTTTAGTTGGCACATTTGCAAAAAACACACATATTAAGAAAAATTTAATTATATAACTTGTTTTCATGTTTGTCCTTAATCTTAACATAAATGAATTATGAGTGTGTATATTAAATATAAAATCAAACATTGGTATTAGAAATAAAGGGGTATATATGGAAAAATTGGTAAAAATAAAAAGGGACGGAGGGAGTATATCACATATTCATATGTGAGGTTTTTCCTAAATTAGTCCAAATTTTCAAGCGAATTCAAATATATTAGGCTTTTTTAAATCAAGTTCAAGCTAAATATTCATGATTTGGTCCGATTTGAATTCAAAATTTTTTAGTCGACCTCGAAGCTTACATTTTCCAGTGAAGTTCGATTGATTACGCCCTGAAAAATTATGTCGTGTACATATAAATGGAATCAGGAATCATGGGTAACATTCTCTTTCACCGAATATTGACTTGGAGTCTCCTCTTTTGCTACTTTCAAACGGTCCACGCATAAATATGTAATACCCTTCATATTAAATTCATATACACCTTCCTTGCTCAAATCTGAACTTGCCAGGTGATCAAAAAAAAAAAAAAAAAAAAATCTGAACTTGCCCTTTCTTGATTTGGTCTAAAGTCTGAACTAATATGACATGAGTACATGACCAGATTCATTTGATTAGTCTAAAGTAATGTAATGCCGCAATGATAAAATCTAGAACAGTTTTCTTCTTTTCGGACCATATAGTAATTGGTTTTTTTACACTAATTTGTTTATATTTTGTTAAACAATATATGTAGTATCATAAGATTTTGTTAGGATTTTCTTTTGATATCTTAAGATTTTAGATGGATCGGTTGCTAAACATGATATCAGAGCTGGGACGGATTACTTAACATATATTCGGATATAACACTTTTTTCCTGATATCTTAAGGTTTTAGAATGACGGGTTACTTAATATATTTGTTTTCTGTCACGATATAACATATCTCATGGAAAATGTAATGATTCTTTAAGCCATTCAACAATTAAATTTCGCCTTTTGTGTGTTATTTAAGAAAGGTAAAATTTATAAGATTTTCTTGATTTTACGTACCTTATTCCGCTGCGAATTTCATTGTTAAATGGATATGGAACAGTAACATCAACTAGAACAGTATTTCCACTTGCAGCAGTGGCGGAGACAGCCTGTTGAACAGGTGGGCTTCAGCCCACTGGTGATTTTATAGCAGGTTTTTTTTACAGTTATGCTTCCAAAAATTTTGGAGACTTTAATATAGAAAAAAAATTAAAAACAATCCAGCCCACCCTATTGTGTTAACCAGCCCAGCCCATCCTATTGTGTCAATCTATCCGACTTTTACCTTTGTTTTGTCTTTCGCTCTTTGCCCAGTATCCAATTACCCAATTCTACCCTATACAACTATATTCTTAATCGCGTCTCTACAATTTACCTTCGTCCTTCAACAATCTTCTCGTTTTATAGGTAATTTACTTTCTTCGTATTATTTTTTTTGCTTGTTTAGTTGTTTTAATTTTAAGAATTTTAATTTTGTAATTCCCAAATGTTAAATTTCTTAGATGATGGACATATTTGTGATTAAAAGACCAAGAAATTCAGATGAATCAGGTGGTAGCATCCCTTCTTCTCAGTCTCCTCCTGTTCCTAATCCTAGTGTGCCGGTAAATACTACTTCTCTGGGGTTTGATATGAATGAAATTATTAGTGATCCGGGTGATCGAAAACCGATTGAGAAATATGATGTGAGTATTAGAGATCGTATTCGAAGAGAATATATTTCTAAAGGTCCATGTCGTCCACGTAATCATGTTTTTCAAAAAAGTAAATGTGGAGATTTAAATAGGACTTTTCAAGGGCATTGGTTTGGAAAGTTTGATTGGCTCGAATATAGTATATCAAAGAATGCAGCCTTTTGTTTTTGTTGTTACCTTTTTAAGCCAAGTAGTGCAAGTCGATTTGGGGATGATGTATTTACTAGAACAGGATTTACAAATTGGAAGAGAGCTTTGGATAAGTTTGGTGATCATATTGGTGGAGTAAATAGTGTACATAATAATGCTAGCAGACAACTTGAAGCTTTTAAAAATCAGAAGCAAAGTGTATCATATGTGTTTTCTTCTCATAGTCGTGAGATGGAAGTTGCTTATCACACTCGATTAACAGCGACATTGGATGTAGTTTCACTTTTATTGAGGCAGGGGTTGTCTTTTCGTGGGCATGATGAGTCTGCAACTTCAATGAATAGAGGAAATTTTCTTGAGTTTCTTGACTAGTACAGCAAAAGAAATAAAGACATAGCTGATGTTGTTAGTCAAAACGCTCCAGGTAACAATCAAATGACTTCTCCTTATATTCAAAAGCAAATGGTTAATGCTTGTGCAGAGGAGACTACACTTGCAATATTATATGGACTGAGGTTCATCTTGCTGAATTATATCCGGCAGATTTTTCATGGACTGAGGTTCTAACGATTCGAAATCAGCTTGAGACATACATTTATGATGTCAAACAGGATCAAGAATTTTCTGAGCTTGAAAATTTGGGAAGTCTAGCAAAAAGAATGGTTGCCACTAGGAAAGCTCAAACATTTCCATTAGTGTATCGCTTGATTGAATTAGCATTGCTTTTACCCGTTGCAACAGCTTCCGTTGAAAGAGTCTTTTCAGCAATGAACATTGTCAAGTCTGATTTGCGAAATAGGATGGGAGATGAATGGATGAATGACAGTTTGGTTGTTTACATCGAGAAAGATGTATTTTTAAAGATTAACAAATAAGTCATTTTGGAGCGCTTTCAAAAGATGGCTACTCGTAGAATTCAATTGCCAGCTCGAAGGAATAAAGGTCCATCGGATGTTGGACACTGATGTTATAGTAAGTACTGTCCTAATTTTTTTTTTTTTTGCTTTCTAAAATACTTGTAATTTGTTAAAACATTAATTTAAGCCCCCTCTTCTGCAAATTTCTGGTTTCGCCACTGACTTGGAGTATGCATTTTAGTTTCACTGCCTGATGGGAATTTTCCGCGTAATGCTATCTGGCATTCTAGTGCAAGCCTGATCCACTCTTTCACCTGTTGGAGCAACATGGTAGCCATATGCGGATATGCCATGGCTAGCTTTAGCCATACTGACATACTAACATTTTCTTCATGTACTTCACAAACAAAATTATAATAAGTTGTTTATTCGACTATTAAGTACTAAATATTTGTTACTTAAAATCATGAAAGAATCAAACAAACAAATATTGTCGTATCACAAAATACTACTGTTACTTGAGCCCGTGCAAAGCAAGTTTTTATGCTTATATTCAAATTTGGATATGATAGAATACTTTTTTTTTTTTTTTTAAATCTAGGCTAACTAGAACTACAAATATCGGTTATAACATAGCATAATTATATAGATATATAAGTAGGGAGAAAATACAAATAATTTGAATCTCAAGGGTAACAATTTGAATAAAGGAGACTGCAACTTGTTAGAGTAGTTCGCATTAACTTTAAAAGAGCAGGGACTAGGGAGAGACATATGCTGCAACGCTGCGTAGTAAACCAATATTTCAATACATATAAAAAAAAGGGCCATCTACCAAAAGCCTAAAACACATAAAAAAAGGTGACACCATAATTAAGCAAATACTAGGAGCCAGAAAACCCAAGTGCCTTGTAAGTCATAAAAAATGAAAACAACACCTAGAGGGGGTGAATAGGTGTTTTAGGCTGACAATGGTTATTTATGACCTGTTTAAAAAATTACCAGAAACAGTGTGCTGTTTGTAACGAACAGCGTGTTGTTTGTTACAGTACAGTTTACAAATGGTAATCTGTTTGTACCTAAAGTGCAATGCAGTAAATAATATGCAGAAAATTAAATGTGACACAATGTCTTTTAGCCAGGTTCGACCCCTAATCCCCAATGGTCTACGTCCTGGTCCCTTACCAAACTTGGTAAGAGAATATATTATTGATCACTATAAAATCCATTACAAGATCCAACAATATATCTCCCTTATCCCTTGCTGTTTACAAATGGCTTCCTGTTTGTTGTGCTGAGCTAACCCTCTAAGCAATACTTCCCAAGTATCCTTCTCTAGTCTAGTTCAATCCACCCAAAACCTTAAGCCAACCTTGTACAACAACAAATCAATACAACTTTGAACAATACAATGTTTTAAACAATTACAACTCAACCTATGAACCCTTCTGAATATGTATATATGTGAGTGTATATTGGGTTTTGAAGGTTTGGAAGAATTTAGCAAAGTAAGCTTGTGGTTGTATATGAATATCTTGTTTCTGCACTTGTAAGGGATTATTAAGAACTGAGCATTTCACGTTCTTAAATAGATGAACAAGAATGTAATTGAAATCAGACACCAACGGTATGAATTGTAACCGTTAGTAATATTTTTGTAGAATATTCAAGATGAAGAAGATAAAGAATGTGTTTTTCAGATGATAGTATAGTTATGGAGCGTGTTTGACATGGTGAGGAATATTAGATATGATTAGGAAGACATTCCCATGTGTTTGTTTTTTAGTGGAGGTAGTGTGAGGCATTAAAATAATGAAAAGTGGATCTTACTTTTCTTATTTTTATGACAAGGAATATGTTTGTCTCCCAATATCTATTAGATATGAGTAGGTGCAACTTCAGATATATTCAGAGGGGTCCTTACAATATTCTAACACCATCTATGCTCGATGCTTCTTGAAAAACCGTAGCCTCCTGATTTTCTGACAGATGCAGTCAGCGTGCTGTTTATACAAATGGCATGCTGTTTGTACAACTGGTACGCTGATTGACAAGCAATCGGCTTGCTGTTTGAGACTGATGTAAACTGACTAAGTCTACATTTTGCTTACCAATTGTCACTGTACTACAAAGTTGGCTTGCTGTTTGAGTCATACTGATTGCACAATCAGTAAGCTGTATTGCCCTGCAAAACCAAGTTAGTGTGTCTACAAATGGCATGCTGTTTATATCTGTTACTAAGCCAAATGGCTTACTGTTTGTGATCATCAAAACTTAGGAGTTTCAATCTCCCCCTTTTTGATGATTACAACTAATTTAGGAGAAATTTAAAAACTCCCCCTAAATCCCTGCATATCATCATTAGATATAAACCAAACAGCAAATATCTAGATAAACCAACTTAAGCATTTAAACCACAACAATTATCCAGAACAACTTAAACATTTAAACCACAACAAATATCCAGATAGGCCACATAAATCCAAAAACAACTACTAAATCAGTTCAAACAAAAACACTTAAGACAGATAGATTTTAAAGTTTTTAAAGACTCCAAATTTTCTCCCCCTTAATTCATCAAAAATTAAGAAGCTTTGGGATCTTGAACAATGGTAGGTGGAGCATCTGATGTGGTGGCATCAGTGTCAACTTCTTCAACTTGCTTCTGAGCAGCTTTTGCCAATTCATCCAATCCAGCTTCTTCTTCCATGGTAGAGTGAGTTGTGGATGTTATTCCACTAGGTTTGAGCATCAATTCCTTGATAGACTTAATTTCAGATAGAAATTCTTTCATTATGCTCTTAATTGTCTTATACTCAGCCTTCACAGATTGGAGATTCACTTTCACATCTTGTAAGTCCATCTTGACAGATTGAACATCATTTCTGATGGATTGAGTATCACTGCGAAGAGAGATAAGCTCACTGGACATAATGGTGACATCTGCATGAAGTGATTGAGAAAACAGGTTATGAGCCATAGAGACAGGCTCTGCAGAAGTTGTAGGAGCAGCTAATGAAGGTTCTTCTGGAGGAGATAGTACGATCCTAGATAAAACACCATCTTCAATTTGCAAATTATTCATAGCTAGGAACTTAATATCAATATCCTTAACAGCAACCTTAATAGCATCTTTTAAATCCACTTTGAACCATTCAAACACCTTTGTCAACCAAAGCCCATAGGGTATTCCACTCACTGTTTTATCAAGTGTAGCTAACATTTTCTGAAGTATCAGAGATGATACATCGAAAGGTTTTCCAGACATTAACATGGCAACAACTACTACATCTTGACAAGTAAAATTCGATTTATTACCAATCCTTGGGCAAATGTGAGACCTAGCTAGTTTGAACAGAAGGTGAGCCATGGGTGTGACCACAGTTGTGCAGGAATTTACGGATGAGCGGAAGCGCAAATAACAATTATTTCCGTAAAAACCGTGTATCGCACATATAGAAAATTATGTAAAAATGAATAAACGAGGAATCGTAACCATACCTTGAAATCGAAGCTTTACAAAAATGGTGTTGCAAGCAGTTGCTCCTCAGAGTGTGAAGCACTCTACCGGTATCCACCAAGAATTGTTCTTCGACGAAACCTTTTATAAAATCTTGATTTTATAAAATTGGAGTTTGAGAAATTTGAGAGAGAGAGAGAGATGAAGAAAAAGATGGAGGAGGCAACTAGGTTTTTCACAAAAACCAAAAGTATGTTTAACTCCTTCATCTCATTCTATTTATAGGGATAAAGTAGGGTTTTAATGTAATTAATATATCATTATATATTAATATATAAATCCTACACTTTATCTAATAAAATGATTAAATAATAATTAAAACTATTTTAATCATTATTTCTTTTTCTAAACTATTTAGAAAATAATTCTCTCTCTCATAATTTAAAACCTTTCATCAAAGAAAATATTCTTTTATGGTGTGACCCTGTAGGTTCAATATTAAGCCGGTAGTAGAAATAAATAATAATAAACATTTTATTTATTATTTATATGAATTCTAA
The DNA here is from genome assembly GCA_036435485.1 of Saposhnikovia divaricata. Lineage (NCBI taxonomy): Eukaryota > Viridiplantae > Streptophyta > Magnoliopsida > Apiales > Apiaceae > Saposhnikovia > Saposhnikovia divaricata. The sequence continues at coordinate 47,355,349 of CM071595.1, read as the reverse complement.
TAATTCATTAAATATAATTAACTGATTAATTATATTTATTCTACATCGTGAGTGATGCTTCTCAACATATCGCGACTATCCGGATAATATGAATTCACTGCTTAGAATACCAAGAACCTGCTAGTGACTAGTTACCGTACAATCAATTCCTTCTACCCTACAATATCCCGATTAAATACAAGGCATGGATCTCGTGTCAAGCCTATCAAATTTAATCATATGATTTCTTATTCATAACGCAAAGTTCATATTAATGCAAATTAGAAACTCCTTTCTAATTTCATACACTCTGGCCAGAGATTCCAGAACTCGCATACTAAGAATAACATAGGATATTCACTTCCTTACTGGAAGGGGTAGATTCTTTATTGATCGTTAACTATCTCCATACATAAATCCCTGTACCCAGAATAGACCTAATGAATGTCCTTGAGACTAAGGACTAAACCAAAGCACAGTTCATTATATACAAGATTACTCTAACGATCTCAAGTCTAAGGACACTTGTACAACTATCACTCAGTGAATAACTATTGACACGTGAGTAAACTCCATTAGTTGTCCAACTTATCGAGTCATGTTCAGTGAACTTATTCCATAATAAGCACCTACATACTAGCTATAGTGTCACCACACAAATGCCTATGAGAACAGACATCCTCCTGACGGGAGCAAGCATAATATGTACCGATCTTTGCGGATTCACTAACTTCCGATTAGTTATCCTATGATCAGGAACTGTTTAAGTCTAGAGTTATCATCTTCTAGATCTCACTATTATAATCTCATTATAATTATAGAAGCTTTACTCTAAACTATGGAACATCTTATTTAAAACACTTTAAACAGATAATGCCCGTAATAAAAACAAAACAAGTCTTTTATTATTATTAATGAAATCAAACAAGAATACATGAAAGTTCTTCCTAACTCATCATACATGATTGGATTTAGGACAAACACTTTCAATCTCCCACTTGAACTAAAGCCAATCACCCTGGTATCTAATACCCATCTTCTCTTTATGACGATCAAAGTGAATCTGAGACAATGACTTTGTGAGTGGGTCTGCTATGTTGTTATGTGTGTCAACTCTCTCAATCTTGACATCTCCCCTTTCAATGATCTCCCTAATCAAATGAAAGCGCCGCAAAACATGTTTGGAATTTTTATGAGACCTAGGTTCCTTGGCTTGTGCTATTGCTGCATTGTTATCACAATACAACACAATAGGCTCTTCAATGCTTGGAACAACTCCCAACTCAGAAACAAATTTCCTCATCCAAACGGCTTCTTTTGCAGCCTCACTTGCAGCTATATACTCTGCTTCCGCTGTGGAGTCAGCCGTTGTCGACTGTTTGGAACTCTTCCAACTAATCGCACCACCATTCAAAGTAAACACATACCCTGACATGGATTTGCTATCACTTTCTGATTGAAAACTAGAGTCAGTATAACCCTCTATTTTCAATTCAGATCCACCAAAAACAAGAAAAATATCCTTAGTCCTTCGCAAGTACTTAAGGATGTTCTTCACTGCTTTCCAGTGGTCTTCACCTGGATTGGACTGATATCTGCTTGTCACACTAATTGAATAAGCAACATCAGGCCTAGTACATAACATCGCGTACATGATAGATCCTATTGCTGAAGCATAAGGAATCTTACTCATGCGCTCTCTTTCCTCAGGTGTCTTAGGAGACATCTTTTCGGAAAGGGATACTCCATGGCTCATCGGTATGAGACCTCTCTTGGAGTTTTCCATGCTAAACCTTTTAAGCACTTTCTCGATGTATGTACCCTGGGTAAGACCTATCATTCTTCTAGATCTATCTCTATAGATCTTCATACCGAGAATGTAGGACGCTTCTCCCAAGTCCTTCATAGTGAAGTTCTTCGATAGCCAAATTTTGACTGATTGCAGCATCGGTACATCATTTCCTATAAGAAGTATGTCATCCACATACAATACAAGAAAAGTTACCGCGCTCCCACTAACCTTCTTGTAGACACATGGTTCATCTATGTTCTTGATAAAATCAAACTCTTTGATTGTCTCATCAAAACGAATGTTCCATCTACGAGAAGCTTGCTTTAATCCATATATGGTCCTTAGCAGCTTACATACTAGGTGTTCATTCCCTTTGGAAACAAACCCCTCTGGCTGTGTCATATACACTTCCTCTTCAAGTTTCCCATTGAGGAAGGCCGTTTTCACGTCCATTTGCCAGATCTCATAGTCGTAGTAAGCAGCAATCGCAAGCAAAATCCGAATTGATTTTAACAGGGCTACAGGCGAAAAAGTTTCATCAAAGTCAATCCCTTGCCTTTGTCTGAATCCTTTTGCCACGAGCCTGGCCTTATAGGTCTCCACCTGGCCATCTGCTCCAATCTTTCTTTTGTATACCCATTTGCATCCAATAGGATTCACATCCTCTGGTGCTTCAACCAAAGTCCATACTTGGTTGGCATACATAGAATCCATTTCGGATTTCATGGCACTCTGCCATTTCTCTGAGTCAACACTACTCATAGCCTCATTATAGGTCATAGGGTCGTCATCATCAACGATTGATAACTCATTGTCATTCTCAATGACAAGGCCATAATACCTCTCAGGTTGGCGAGACACTCTTTCTGACCTACGAATGGGCTGTACCACAGAAGGTTGTTCAGTTTGAACAGGTGTTTCCTCTTGAACCGTAGTAGTTTGTGCTTCTTGAACTTCATTAAGTTCTATTTTGCTCCCACTGTTTCCTTCTAGGATAAACTGTTTTTCCAAGAAGGTAGCATGTCTGGAGACAAATACACTATGATTGGTGTAGAAGTAATACCCTAAAGTTTCTTTAGGATATCCCACAAAACTACATTTCACGGATCGAGATTCCAGCTTATCAGGGTCAACTTTCTTGACATAAGCCGGACATCCCCAAATCTTAACGTGTTTAAGACTCGGTTTCCTTTCTTTCCATATCTCATATGGAGTTTTAGGAACAGATTTGGAAGGCACCTTATTCAGTAAATATGCTGAGGTTTCCAATGCATAACCCCAAAGGAATACTGGAAGATTTGCATAGCTCATCATGGACCGAACCATGTCTAACAAAGTTCGATTTCTCCTTTCAGATACTCCATTCAACTGTGGAGTATATGGAGGAGTCCACTGAGAGACTATACCATTTTCTTTGAGATAATCTAGAAATTCTCCACTCAAGTATTCACCACCTCGATCTGATCGAAGAGTTTTAATACTACGTTTGGTTTGTTTCTCCACTTCATTCTTATATTCTTTGAACTTTTCAAAAGCCTCAGACTTGTGTTTCATCAAATACACATATCCGAATCTAGATCGATCATCTATGAAAGTAATGAAGTACGAAAATCCACCCATGGCTTGCGTAGACATCGGTCCACATACATCTGTATGTACCAGTCCTAGCAAATCTGCAGCCCTCTCTCCATGTCCACTAAATGGAGATTTGGTCATTTTACCCAATAGACAAGACTCGCATGTAGGATATGATTCAAAATCAAAGGGGTCAAGTAACCCTTCCTTATGCAATGTCCGCAGTCTATTTTCACTAATATGACCAAGTCTGCAGTGCCACAAATAGGTGAGATTTTCATCATCTCTTTTCCTTTTATTAGTATGTTCAATTTGTAGTAAATCATGCTCTATGTCACACACATATAGACCATTATTTAAAATACCACTACCATAAAGAACATTATCTCTAAGAATTGAACATTCATTATTCTTAATAATAAACGAAAATCCATCCAAGTCTAACATAGGAATAGAAATAATATTCCTCACAATCGAGGGAACAAAATAACAATTATTTAGAACAATAGTCTTGCCCGTAGGCATATGTAAATCAAACGATCCTACAGATTCAGCAGCAACTCTTGCTCCATTTCCCATCCGTAGAATCACCTCCTCTTCCTCGAGAGTCCTACTTCTCCTTAGTCCCTGCAACGAATTGCAAATGTGAGAACCACAGGCGGTATCTAATACCCAAGTAGAATTTTGATTTAGTGACATATTCACTTCAATCATGAACATACCTGAATCAGAAGCGGCAGTCTCACTACCTTTCTTCTTTTTCATTTCTGCAAGGTAAACCTTGCAGTTCCTCTTCCAGTGCCCCACCTTGTTACAGTGAAAGCAAACAGCTTTGCTCTTGGGGTCTTCAGCTTTTGGTGGAACCGGCTTTTTCTCACCAACTTTCTTCTTCTTGGAAGGGTTCTTCTTCCTTTTCTTAGGATTGGAACCCTCACCAATTAGAAGAACAGAACTCTTCTTAGAGGGAAAATTCGATTCCGCAGTCTTCAACATGTTGTGGAGTTCAGCCAGGCTGACGTCCAACTTATTCATGTGGAAGTTCACAACAAACTGCGAAAATGAACCCGGAAGTGATTGCAAGACCAAGTCTTGAGTCAGTTCCCTATCCATGACAAAACCAAGTTGCCCAAGACGTTCAATCAAATTGATCATCTTAAGTACATGGTCATTCACGGATGATCCCTCAGACATCCTACAACGGAACAGCTCCTTCGATATCTCATATCGAGCTGTCCTCCCTGCCACATCATACAACTCTTGCAGATGCCCTAGGATAGTGTGAGCATCCATAAGCTCATGTTGCTTCTGTAGCTCATCGTTCATGGAAGCTAGCATGATACATTGAGCAACATTAGCATCATCTATCCACTTACGATACACAACATGTTCATCATTATGTGCATCGTCAGCAGGTTCAGCAGGCTTAGGTGAGTCAAGCACATATTCCAGCTTCTCAACCCTGAGAACAATTCTCAAGTTTCGAAGCCAGTTAGCAAAATTCGGACCAGTCAATTTGTGAGCATCCAGTATGCTCCGGAGTGATAGTGCAGAAGACATAGTGTATATAGTAAATCTGTAAATGATAAACACATAACAACACTTAGCAAATATTCAATTTCATTTTAAAACACTATATGAATCGGGTCTTTATTCATAAGTGACTCCCACTAGTTTATATAATTTATTCAACCCCCTAAGTGAAAAATTAAGCATTCATAATGCTAGTGGAAATAGGGATCCTATATTCCATCACACAACCTCGGCTGTGGCACGAAACGCCATGTGATGTTCAATAGGCAGACAACTCTTGTCAATTACATCTCATGTTATTCCCTAATAAAACTTTAGCCTCTTGAATAATTGAGTCACGGCTGTGGCACGACAAACTCAATATTCTAAGTCAAGTCTAACCCAACATTCCGTACAACTGAATCAGTCTCCAACGGCCCACGGCTGTAGCACGTAACGACCATTAGATTCTAATTCATTGTACACATCTCTATGTAATAGACAAGTATTTCTTATTTCAAAATCAAAGCCCTCGGCTGTAGCACGAAACGACAATGATTCAAAAATAAGAACTACTTTCTACCATGTTGGAAGGCTATGACCGACACAAGCCCGTTGTGTCATTGGCCAATTACTACTTGATATTATTTAATTTTAGAGGGATTATATTATGTTACAATCATAATCATATTATAAAGAGATTCTTCCTTTTAAATTAAATATTTCAAATCAATAATCGATAATTGGATGATTCCCAGATCGGGGGGAGCATTGTCAAGAGGCGTCACTTAATACCCCTTTCTTACAGATCGAAATCCGTTTTTGACAGAATCATCCATTCTCTCAATATTGAAAATTCATATTTAATTACGTGTTTCACAAACACAAGAATCTCATGATTGTATTCATAATATTATTATTAAGGCAAGAAACGATTCCTATTTCTAGATTTTCTAGAGCACGCCTTATTTTGATTTAAGTTCACCTAAATCTATCATCGCATGGTAAACATAGGCATATATCACATATATAAAATTAAATCAACAAGTAAGCATGCAAGCAATATCATGTCACACAATGATATAATGATGTATGGATTTATTATAGTATTTAAAAGCAATTAATCCAATTAAAACATGCTTTAAAACACTCCCATAAATATAAATAATTCAAAATTATTATATAAAAAATATTTGACCACTCCATTAGATCCGTCTCGGAAATACGAATCCAACGATATATTGCACGCCCAAAACGGAGTTACGAAACTCCCAATAAATCAAATTTATTGTGGACAGAAAGGCTGTAACGCATTTCCGGTATGCGTTACAAGCATTTAAAGCCATTAAACGCTGTAACGCATCCGGAAAAAGCGCAACAGGCGTGTAACGCATTTCTTAAATGCGCAACAACCTGTCACGCATTTTCCAAATGCGTGACACCCCTTTCCCCGCGTTTGGGCGACACGCGCCCGACAGCACGCCGACACAGCAGTTATTTTTTTTTTTAATGTTTGTACAGTACTGATTATATAAAAACGGCAGGTCAGGTTTGAACAGTTACATAAAAAAGAAAAAACTGATCAATCAATTAATGCCCCCCTTAATAACAATAACTTTTATTATTATTTAATTTTACTATTAATAAATTAATTAACAATTAATTAATAAATTAATAAAAAATTATCAAAACATGATTTCTAAAATCAATCAGCAGCAAAAATTAATAGATCAACAAGGGGTTCTTGTGCAAAATTTTTATTTCATATTTTCCATATGCATGATTATTTTATGAATTTTAATTAAAACAATTTTAAAAAAATTCATAACAAATAATCTACACATCACAAAATTATGAGAAAAATACCCAGATCATCTACAACACTTGTAGAACTCAGATTAGTGGTCAAAATCATATGCAAAAATTATTTCGAATTAATTCATAATTAAATCCAAATAAACTTACAAAAATCATAATAAATCCATACATGCATAAAAAAATCTGAAATTTTTATATGACTCTCTATATGCAAGAACCTAGCTCTGATGCCATTGCAGGAATTTACGGATGAGCGGAAGCGCAAATAACAATTATTTCCGTAAAAACCGTGTATCGCACATATAGAAAATTATGTAAAAATGAATAAACGAGGAATCGTAACCATACCTTGAAATCGAAGCTTTACAAAAATGGTGTTGCAAGCAGTTGCTCCTCAGAGTGTGAAGCACTCTACCGGTATCCACCAAGAATTGTTCTTCGACGAAACCTTTTATAAAATCTTGATTTTATAAAATTGGAGTTTGAGAAATTTGAGAGAGAGAGAGAGATGAAGAAAAAGATGGAGGAGGCAACTAGGTTTTTCACAAAAACCAAAAGTATGTTTAACTCCTTCATCTCATTCTATTTATAGGGATAAAGTAGGGTTTTAATGTAATTAATATATCATTATATATTAATATATAAATCCTACACTTTATCTAATAAAATGATTAAATAATAATTAAAACTATTTTAATCATTATTTCTTTTTCTAAACTATTTAGAAAATAATTCTCTCTCTCATAATTTAAAACCTTTCATCAAAGAAAATATTCTTTTATGGTGTGACCCTGTAGGTTCAATATTAAGCCGGTAGTAGAAATAAATAATAATAAACATTTTATTTATTATTTATATGAATTCTAATAATTCATTAAATATAATTAACTGATTAATTATATTTATTCTACATCGTGAGTGATGCTTCTCAACATATCGCGACTATCCGGATAATATGAATTCACTGCTTAGAATACCAAGAACCTGCTAGTGACTAGTTACCGTACAATCAATTCCTTCTACCCTACAATATCCCGATTAAATACAAGGCATGGATCTCGTGTCAAGCCTATCAAATTTAATCATATGATTTCTTATTCATAACGCAAAGTTCATATTAATGCAAATTAGAAACTCCTTTCTAATTTCATACACTCTGGCCAGAGATTCCAGAACTCGCATACTAAGAATAACATAGGATATTCACTTCCTTACTGGAAGGGGTAGATTCTTTATTGATCGTTAACTATCTCCATACATAAATCCCTGTACCCAGAATAGACCTAATGAATGTCCTTGAGACTAAGGACTAAACCAAAGCACAGTTCATTATATACAAGATTACTCTAACGATCTCAAGTCTAAGGACACTTGTACAACTATCACTCAGTGAATAACTATTGACACGTGAGTAAACTCCATTAGTTGTCCAACTTATCGAGTCATGTTCAGTGAACTTATTCCATAATAAGCACCTACATACTAGCTATAGTGTCACCACACAAATGCCTATGAGAACAGACATCCTCCTGACGGGAGCAAGCATAATATGTACCGATCTTTGCGGATTCACTAACTTCCGATTAGTTATCCTATGATCAGGAACTGTTTAAGTCTAGAGTTATCATCTTCTAGATCTCACTATTATAATCTCATTATAATTATAGAAGCTTTACTCTAAACTATGGAACATCTTATTTAAAACACTTTAAACAGATAATGCCCGTAATAAAAACAAAACAAGTCTTTTATTATTATTAATGAAATCAAACAAGAATACATGAAAGTTCTTCCTAACTCATCATACATGATTGGATTTAGGACAAACACTTTCAAGTTGTAGGAGGGGGGGTTTGTATCCTTAATCTTGACATCACCCATTATCAATTTCATTTGCTCAAGATTACTTAAATCAGGTATTGATACAGAACCTTGGGCAGTATACACATCAACATCACTATCCTTTTCGATTTTTAAAATCGAACTCAAAATAAGGGGATTCAACTGGATTTTCTTACCCCTAACCATAGATACGATACTCCCAAATTTATCAATTTGCATGTTGGCATAATATTCTCGAACTAAATCAGGGAAGTATACTTTAGGCATATCCATAAAGAAGGATTCTAATCCAACATCTTGAAACAATTTAAAAGCTCCACATTGGGTAAGTGAAGGAACGAGCTTACTTGATACCGGTTGACCAGGAATGATGGCGCGTGATCCTAATTCCATCTCTTTAAAACGAGATTCACAGTCGGGAGACACAAATGACGGAGACATAGACATCTTGAGCTTCTTCGACTCAGGGGTTTGTGTAACTTCATCCCCGCTTTCCTTTAGTTCCAGACCAATATCTTCCTTCATTGAAGCAGAGGGAGTGGGTGCTCTCCGTGCTCTTGTCTTGCGAACCATGGTGATTGATGGGATTGAAGAACTGTTTGTTTCCGATTGAAAACCCTAATCGCCTTCGATGAACCCTAATCGCCTCTCTTGCCAGGAGTGTTTGTGTTTTTAAGAAATGAACCGTCCCGAGTTTCTTGTTTTGATAAAAATTAGGGGAGAATTTTTGATAAAATAAAACCCACATAAACATTTATCTAAAAACATGCATATTTTAATACTGAGATAATTATTTACTTATTATCACAAGTATAAATCACATTAGTTCAAATCACATATAAGCACATATTATTTATATTTAAACAACACAATTTAAATCACTTAAACAAAACTAATGTAAACATAAGAAATAATGTAAACATATAATACAAATAATAAGCTAGAAGTGGTGACAATCAGTATGCCATTTGTCATAGTGACTTGAACAAATGGTAAGCTAACCTGTCCTGCAATTTTCAAACAGCATGCTGATTTTAAATGGAGCACATACCAAGTTGCATTCGAATGATTGAAAATCTTTCCTCTGCAAGGGGCTTGGTGAATATATTAGCTAGTTGAAATTCAGTTGGGACAAAGACTAACTCTATCTTGCCTTTAGCAACATTATCTCTCAAAAAGTGATGTCGAACATCAATATGCTTCGTTCTTGAATGATTCACCGGATTCTTAGAAATGTTAATTGTGCTAGTGTTGTCACAATTTATTGGAACTCTTCCACACTTGATATCAAAATCTCTTAGTGTTTGGATCATCCAAAGAAGTTGAGAGCAACAACTCCCGGCTGCTAAATATTCTCCTTCGGCCGTGGATAAGGCAACAGAGGTTTGTTTCTTACATTGCCATGAAACTAAGCTATGTCCAAGGAATGTACAAACACCACTAGTACTTTTTCTATCAACTTGACAACCTGCATAATCTGCATCACTATACCCAACAAGGTCAAAAGTATTTGTGATAGGATAAAACAAACCGAGATTGATTGTACCACTTAAATATCGAAATATTCTTTTAATAGCATTTAAGTGAGACTCTTTAGGGTTAGATTGAAACTTTGCACAAACACATACACTATACATGATGTCAGGTCTAGAAGCAGTTAGGTATAATAGGCTTCCTATCATACCTCGGTATTTTTTGATATCAACAGCCTTACCATTTTCATCTGCAATCAGCTTGCTGTTTTGGACCATGGGGGTTGATTTTGGCTTAACATCTTCACAGCCGAATCTTTTGAGCAGACTTTTTGTATATTTAGATTGGTGCACAAATATTCCATCCTTAGATTGCTTAATTTGAAGACCCAAGAAATAATTGAGCTCACCCATCATGCTCATTTCAAACTCGCTATGCATACACTTCGAAAACCACTTGCACATAGATTCATTAGAAGCTCCAAAAATAATATCATCCACATATATTTGAACAATGAGAATATCTTTACCATTTTGTTTAATAAATAACGTGGGATCGATTTTACCTCGAATAAATCCATTTTGGATTAGATACTTACTAAGCCTTTTATACCAAGCTCTTGGAGCTTGCTTTAATCCATAGAGAGCCTTCTTTAGCTTGAATACATAGTTTGGAAATTGATCATGCTCGAATCCAGGAGGTTGTTTGACATACACTTCCTCTTCCAGCACGCCATTTATGAATGCACTCTTTACATCCATTTGATATAACTTGATTTTCTTGGAACATGCATAGGCCAGAAGCATTCTAATTGATTCCAAACGAGCAACAGGAGCATATGTTTGATCAAAGTCAATTCCTTCTTGTTGGTTGTACCTTGAGCTACAAGTCTTGCTTTATTTCGAGTAACGGTGCCAAATTCATCAACTTTGTTTTTGAACACCCATTTTGTTCCTATGATTGAAGCATCTTTTGGTGGCTTGACAAGTTCCCAAACATTACATCTCTCAAATTGATTTAATTCTTCTTGCATAGCCATGATCCAATTTTCATCTTCTAGTGCTTCATTGATATTTTTGGGTTCTTCTTGAGCTAGGAAGGCAACATGAGCACAATAGTTTGCCTTTCCTCTTCTTGTTGTGATTCAATCAGTAATATCACCAATAACTAACTCTGGAGGATGATTCTTTACTACTCTTGTTGACCTTGGTAAGGAATGTTGAGCTATTTCTTCATGAGTAGTCTTTCTTATCTTTGCCGGTGGTAACTGATCTTCCCCATCATAGATAGGTAGTTTCTCAGTAGCCCTTGAACCTCTAGGACCTTCCAAAGTCATTTTTGCCACTTTAGAAATTGTGTCATCAACTTCAGCTTGCTGATTTGAACTTTCAGCTTGCTGATTGTGATGTGCTAAAAATAAGTGTAGAAATGATTGCAAGTGCACAATCTCGTTTTAGTAATTTTAGATTCGATCCTCAGAGACTAACATTTTCGCAAACCTTTATTTTTAATTTTGACGAATTAGGACAATTTAATTTGAGAGGAATTATTTATAATAAACGTAAAAAAAAATATATTCAGAAGCTCAGACACGAGAACTGCGTTAATTCTAGGCAATTGACATTAAATTTAACAAAAAAAAAATGAAAACTACATTAGAAATGAAAACAGAAACATGCATTAATTAAACATGCGTTTAGTAAAATGAAAACGAAGCATGCATTAGAAATGGGAGGACTATAACTAGATGGGCCAGAAACATAAACAGAGAAAGATATGAATTAATGTTGGGCTTTGGGTCTAAACTAGAAATGGCCTAGTAAAGACTAAATGACACAACGGTAATCAAAATTAAGGACATTAAAACCTTGTAATTATGCTTAGAAGTGTAATTAAAGCAAATAATGTCATAATCAATAACTAGAGAGAGTAATGATTAAGACTATTATGGCAACAAAATTCTGAAAACTACGACTTAAAAAAACACTTAAATTTAACAAATAAAGTTGGGCTACTTAATTTGAAAGCATTAAAAAAAAAAAAAAAAGAATCACGAACTGGGTTTGATGACAAAAAGAAAAGAAGGAACAGGGGTGAGAGTCTATTAAACTAAGCGAAAACAAAACAAAAGAAGAAGAAGAAGAACAAAAAAAAAGAAAGAAAAGGAAGTGGATTTGTGTTGAAAAAGAGAGAGAAGAAAAAAAAAATTAAGAAAACAAGGATCAAAGTTGTTGTGCGTTTGTTCGAATAAAACAAAAGGGAAAGGAGGCTGGGTTTGGTGAGTGTTTAACGAAGGAATGAGAAGAATAGAAACTGGGTAAACATTCAAAAAAAGAGGGGAGGTCTCGAATTAAAGCCAAAAATTAACAGAAAAATACAAATTGAAATTTAGTAATTTTTTTTGTGTTTATTTTTTTATTAAATATGAAAGTAAAAAGATTAACTATGAAATTAAAAATATTGCTAAAACGTTGATTTGAAATTAAATTACCCACAATAAAATGGAAATTTAAAGGGCTTACGAATTAAAACTACGAACAAGAAATTAAAAATCGTTACTTTCAACCTAGAGTGGTTAGCTTTCGCTACTTTGTCCACTACTTGGATTTACGAAAATAACGAAACAAGGCAACAATAATGAAAGAGCAAGACAAGAAGTAAAGAAAATAAAAATTGCATTAATTATAATAAGAGTGTTTACAAGATTTGAAACTAAGAAAATACAAGAAATTAAAACTACCCTAAAATCTAAGTTCCTCAATACATGGGGGGTGAGGGGGTATTTATAGGATAGGAATTAGGGTTAAGGGGGGTGTTGGGTAAATCCCCACCATACATTTGTGGTGTGTGGTGGTGAAATCCTAGCCATCTATTTGTTTCCTTCCCCCTTAAGCTTTGAAGAGTTGATCTTGGCCATACACTTATGTAATGTGTTGGGATGATCTCCACCTTCCACTTGTCTTGAAATATTCCTTTTGCTCCAAGCCTAATTCTTTTCCTTCTTTCATTTTTGGTCCCTTTTCTTCCTCTTTTTCCCTTCCTTGCTCTTTATTTCTTTATTTTGTCATTTCTTTACTTATTTACGAATTTCCTGAAATGCAACAAAATAATTTATTAAAATATGAGTTCAAGCAATAAATAGGTAATAAAAATATGCAAAAATATGCACTTATCAAATGCCCCCATACCTATCTTTTGCTCGTCCTCAAGTAAAACAAAGACAAAAAGAAAATCTAGATAAAAAGTCCTATACTCCTTTTCGTAGGTGTGACGGTTGCATTTGGCATATGCAACAAGCCCTTTAAACCCCTAGGCAGCCCTAGTGGACGAGTGAGGTCTCGTGAAGGCCTATAGTGAATGTACCCACAAAATCCATCTAGCTTGTATAAAAGATTACATGGCAATGCACACCACACATACATGTCCTCTCATGATACATCAACTTAAGAATCAAAATGATGTTACAAAGTCTTGGTGTGGAAAGTGCAAGGATTCACATAGTCTACTTAAAGAACCTTGCAAGAGTGATTATAAGTTCATGTCAAGTGCAAAAATTATTGGTAACCATGCTAAGTCTACAAGGGCATACCTCAGAGTCAAAACTTGAGATCTCTTATGCAAAAACAAATAAGCAATACCTCACCTTTCACTCACAAAAGAATATTCACTCAAAAACAAGGGTAAGTGTATCACTCAATTCCAACAAAATCAAATGCATGCTTGACACTTGGTAGCATCCCAACTTAAATCACAACATACATTAATAATGACAATCAAAATGTCTTTATTAGGGTTGTAATGGGGCTAGGGACAAGGTATGTCAAGAAAGGCCAAAGCAAGGTGAAGTGTCAAAAGCTAGTAGTCACCATGAATATCATGCCCAACACCAAACTTCCTCCCCACACAATTTATTTTCATTTTCAACAAAAAGCCTTGAATAGTCGAATGAAGGAGGATTACAAAAAAAAAAAACATAAGTATGCTCTCATTTTTTTCATTTTCTTTTCTTTTTTTCTTTTTTTTTTCTATTTTTTTTATAAAGGAAAATGATAAATGTAACAATAATCCTCCTTTAGATTTAATTTTGAAAATCGACTATCAATGTAACAACAAATATTTCCTCAAAAGTTATGAACAAAAGTAAACCCTATTTCACACACCTTATTGCTCCCTCAAGTTCCTACTAGCCTTTGACAAAATGGAATCAAGAATACGTAAGGCTAAACAAGAAAAAGGTCTTAGGTGAGTAATGTGGCGTGTCATCGAAAGAAAATGATTAGGCTCAAAGGGTTAACTAATTGATCATACAAGAATGGTGTGGATAATTTGGAAATATAGGTTATTCCTAAGTGCCTTTATCATTTTATCATCAATTAATGTCATGTATTTCAAGAAAGAACTCAAACAAGTGCTAGCAATGCAAATGACTAGTGGACACTCAAGCAAAAGAATATAAATGCAAAAGATGTGCATATAGGCTCAAAATCTCACTTGGTGTAGTAAAACATAATCAATCTCAGGAAATGGTATCCTCAATGCACCTACCTGTACTCAAAGCATGAAGACCAAATCATCTTACACCTAATCATGACCTTCTAATTTCATGCACAATTCAAATAAGTCTACTAGCTTCACCTTGCTAGTGTAAGTGTGTGAACAAGAACTTTAGCAAATCACTTCTCAAACAAAAGCTAATGGATCATAAGATTATCATAGCATGCAAGGGTGCATCAAGCAACTAGCAATCAATTAACAAGTCTAGAATAAGAAAAGAACTCTTTTTGTGATTTTTTCATTTTTTAATTTTTTTTGGATTTTCTGATTTTTTTATATTTACACTAAAAATCCTCCCCCATACCTAAATCATGCATTGTCCTCAACGTATGCAAATGCAAGAGAAATGAGAAAGAAGAAAGGTGAGGAAATACCCGATAAGGGATGACGGAGACTGAAAACTACTAGAAATTATGAAAGAAAACAACTCACACCCACAACTCCTCCCCCATACCTACATTCTACTATGGGAGGTACAAAACAAATATTTACTAACCAATACCTGGTCTCGGAAAAACTATTTTTGTTATACAACCAACATATTTCAGAAACTCACCCACGAAAATAGCATAGACCACTCGAACGATCCGATTAGGCGCAAGAATAAAACTCATATTCCTAACTTCATCCATAGACCACGAGGATGCTTCTTTTTGTTGTTTAAGCAAATTAATTACGATAAGATGTTGGTCATGAATATCATGAGTTTCGATGAAATATGGAGCACGAGTGGAAAATGAAGAA
The DNA here is from genome assembly GCA_036435485.1 of Saposhnikovia divaricata. Lineage (NCBI taxonomy): Eukaryota > Viridiplantae > Streptophyta > Magnoliopsida > Apiales > Apiaceae > Saposhnikovia > Saposhnikovia divaricata. Next base: position 47,340,063 of record CM071595.1, on the reverse strand, counting down.
ATAGAAACGGGTGGGGGTGGCTCTTCGAAAAATGTTTTACCAACAGAATTAGGATCACAAGAACTATCCTTATGTTGGGTTTCCCATTTGGAACAAATATTCTTCATCTCTCCAAACATCTCTTCCGAGGTCAAATCTTTAAAAGATTCGTGAAGCTCTCGATTGGTCTCGTAATGCAATTGAAAATCCTGTTTAAGAAGAGACTCAATCTCATGATCGTCCAAATTTGACCTTGAAACAACCTCCTTAACTAGATTAGCTCCTATTGGTTGAGTATGAAGTTCTTTGGGTTTTTCAGGAAGAGGTTTGGAAGATGAAAGGAAAAATTCACTAGAAGAAGATGATGGTTGTCTAGGTGAAGCCACAAACTCAGAATCATCGGGATTCTTCGTTTGACCTAGAGAAAGAATGATGTCAGCATTAGAATCTTCTTCGTGTGAATCACCACCGAAAGGAGTGTCAACTTGAACATTAGACCTAGGAGAAATGATATCATCGAAAGTATCGATAGGTCTTTGAGTGATAAGAAATTTAGGGTTGACCTCGGGTTGATTCGGGGTGGTTATCGTCTCACGCTCGCACATGGTGGCTAATTGATTCACTTGAAATTCTAACTTAGATAAGGCTTGAACATTAGAGTTCAAAATTTGCCTATCAGAAGTTATGGTTCGCATGAAGTTTGCTTGAGAAATCAATAAAGCCTCGATACTCTTTTCTAAGGTGTCTAGTTTCCTACTCGAATCATGAAATCCGGGTGGGTGGGCGGGTGTTTGAATTGAACTCGAATAAGGAACTTGACTCGGAATTGGATAAGAGTTCGGTTCTTGAAAATGTGGAGGCGGAGTTTGATAGCTATGACCTTGGTTCCATGAGAGATCGGGATAATATCTCCAACCGGAATTAGAAGACGATGTAAAGTGGTCATTTCGAGAGGTTGGTTGAAACATGGCGTTGACTTGTTGAGAGTCGGGGCCATGTTGAAAATCGAGACTCGGAGAGTTGAAATTTGGGTCCCAAGATGTGTGTGAAGGGCCACTAAGGGTTTCTAAGGCTTCGAGTCGTCTAGTAAGAGCATCTAATTCAGAGTCGATTGCAATATCGTTTTCACTATAATGCAAATCACTAAAAGTACTAGACGACTCGTTATATACACTAGGTTCCCTAGTTGACTCACACCACATCGTATTATCCGGTAACTCCTCGTCAAAATCCCAACCTTGGTAATAACGCTCCCTAAATGCTACGGACATGGTAAAGATTGATCAAGGATAAAACCACGTAGCACGTAAGTGCGAAAATGAAACACACAAAATAAATGGTGAAAAATCAAAAGAAAAAACTAACCTAGGTTCCCAATATAAAATAACTAGACATTGCTCATAACGTTAAGACACACTAAAAATTCCGTAAATTAAGAATTATTCAGATCGATTCGGCAAGATTAGAGCAGGCATTGCCAAGAGGCCAAACTCGTCACTTAGACACCGAATCTTAACAGCCAGACGAACCTTAGACACTGAAGGTCGTGAATAAGTCTTAATTACGTTGATTTTTAGGCACCTTTCTAATTGAGCGCGAAATCCTAGGGGCAAATGTCTAATTAATTTTATTAAAAGGCTAGGGGATGCAAAATGTTGAAAATTAATTGTTATGGGCCAAGGAAAGAGTGATGAAATCCCTTCCCTTATCTTGTAGTGGTTTTGCCCTTAATGTTTATTTACAAAATGATGCAACAAACAATGATATATACAAAAATTATAAACAAATATGGATGCTTACACTACGTGATTTAATCTAAAGAAAGAAAGAAATTTAACGTACCTTAGGGTCCTCCAGCGATCACCACAATTATAGGTAAGAAAAATTTAAAAACAAAAAATAAAATCTAGCTTGATGTGCACCTACGTGTTGAATGCATGATGCAACAATTATGTATTTACAACTAATTTTTTTTTTGGATTTTAAAATTTTCAATTTTTTTGTGATTTTTGAATTTTTTTTATTTTTTTTTGTGTTTTTCTAAAAATAAAAAGGGCGAAAAGAGTGAGATACGGTTACCGAAGCAAGCTTTCCATAAATTCCAATTTTCCACGCTTCTTGAGAAGAGTTCCGAAATCTCACAATTTCTTAAAAAGAACGAAATAAAAATAAGACAAGAAATAAAAATAACTCGAAAAATTAAAAATTAAGGCGCGAAAAATAATTAGTCCCCGGCAGCGGCGCCAAAAACTTGATGTGCTAAAAATAAGTGTAGAAATGATTGCAAGTGCACAATCTCGTTTTAGTAATTTTAGATTCGATCCTCAGAGACTAACATTTTCGCAAACCTTTATTTTTAATTTAGGCGAATTAGGACAATTTAATTTGAGAGGAATTATTTATAATAAACGTAAAAAAAATATATATTCAGAAGCTCAGACACGAGAACTGCGTTAATTCTAGGCAATTGACATTAAATTTAACAAAAAAAAAGTGAAAACTACATTAGAAATGAAAACAGAAACATGCATTAATTAAACATGCGTTTAGTAAAATGAAAACGAAGCATGCATTAGAAATGGGAGGACTATAACTAGATGGGCCAGAAACATAAACAGAGAAAGATATGAATTAATGTTGGGCTTTGGGTCTAAATTGGAAATGGCCTAGTAAAGACTAAATGACACAACGGTAATCAAAATTAAGGACATTAAAACCTTGTAATTATGCTTAGAAGTGTAATTAAAGCAAATTATAATATCCTAATATTTTAGTTAATTATTTAATTATTAATATTTGAAAATTATGTGTTAAAATGTATTTGTTTATATTATATTCTTATAATATCTAGGAGTTAGTGTTGGAGTCCTAATCGAATTCTATAAAAATATTGATAAGAATTGTTAGTTCACTTAGATAATATTTCTAGAGCCTACTTCTTGTTAGGTTAGGTTTATTTTTACAATCCTATATATATTTGGTAAAATATACGTACAAGAGTTGTACAGCAGCACGTGGTATTGGTTAGAGAAAAGTTCAGGTAACCTATTAATAAATTATGTATACGTCTCCCTCCACTAATAGTTTATTCTATAAGTTGATTACCATAAATTGATAATACATGTTCATCTACAGAGACTAGGCCAACTGGGTGTTAATTTGTCCGGTACCGACCTGTACGAAAACCAGAAAGTGTTGTGCTTGTCCTGTTCATACTCTCTAGTCTCTACTTTGGGATCTCTAATTTTTGGGACACCATATTGTAAGTGCATTTCTCTTTAGCCTATTTATATGTACTGTATTTTCAAGGTATTAATTCGTATGATTTTGTATTTTAATTGTTAAAATAATTTTGGTAGATTGATGTGTATTATAGTTTGTCATGGGTATTATTTTTTATTAATTTTCTGTTAGTCACAGAGGCATGCCTGAATACATCTAATAACAAGCCTAAGTATGTGTAATGCTATGTATTACCTACATGACCTCTTAACTGAGGGAACCTCTTGTTGTAGTGTTTCTATTTGTTCTGTACTTGTAATAGGCATCAAATTCTAGTTGTGTTACTGTAACTATAAAGTCAAGAATAATGCTTGAAAGAAGTTCCAAGGTTCATGCCTCAAGCAAGGAGATAAAGACTGCCAAATAATCACAGTTGGGATTTGAAGAAAAGAAGAATTTGCCTAAGTACCAATTCGAGAAGTACATTTGTCTATTCGAGAAGTCTAGCATTCGAGAAGTCAGAGATTCGATATCTCAGAAGACACTATTTGATATCTCTGAATACACTGTTCGATATCTCATTCGATATCTCAGAGATTCGATATGTCTATTACTCTATTCGAGAACTCATGGAGTCAACAAGTCACAGCATCATTCGAGTTCTCTAAGAGTCAACAAGTCAATGATCTATTCGATATCTCAAGGACTAAGGAAGCTATTCGACATCTCAGGGATTCGATATGTCAAGAAGCTCTATTCGATATCTCAAGGAGTCCCAGAGAAAAGAGCTATTCGAGAAGTGATTCGATATGTCAATATAACACTATTCGAGAACTCAGAGTTATCGATTAAGTCAATTCGAGTTCTCGAATCAATCACTTAGCCACTTCTCGAATACATTCGTGGAGACAAAATACTGAAGAATTGTACAAGTTAGAAACCTGCAACAAGCCAAGATGCTTTATTTGACTATGTACTATAAAGCAGATTGGAAAGCCTACAAAGAAGCTTGGAGAGATAAGACAAAGGGACAAGGAGCTAAAGAAGTGGATCTGAACAGGCTTTGCAAAGTCAAATCTGTAACCGTTTGGACTCTTACTCAAATAAGATAGACAAACTGGAAAGTATTTTGTTTACCTACCTTATTTGTAGTAAGTAGGTGTATCCATGTCTATAAGGATACAGCCTCACTTCCTTAGCTATACACAGAGAGAGAGAGAGAGTGATAAGTTTTTGAATATACATCTCAAGAAATATCTCTCTAAGAAAAACGAAGCTGAGAATACTACCATTTGTATTCACAGATTGTAGCAAAATCTTTATCTAATAAAATATTAGATTAAAGTGATATTGTGTTGTGTTTGTCTTTGTTATCTGTACTTACATATCTCACACATTCAACACATATCTTGCTGCAAAGATTCAAGAACAAAGAAAAGTTCAAGAATCCATTCACCCCCCCTCTGTATTCTTTTACTGTATTCAATACTCAACAAGTGGTATCAGAGCCGGTTGTTTAATCTAAACAGGAAACGATCATGAGTTCGAATACACCAAAGACTACAGGAACGGTGAAGGTCCCTAAGTTCGACAAAGAAATTACAACCTCTGGAAAATAAAAATGCTGTTGTTCATCAAAGCTGCCAATCCTCTCTATCCTGACATCCTCAAGAATGGTCCATTTGTACCACAACAAGAAATTGTTGAATCTACAGTGGGCACAATAGTCATTCCTAGATCATATGTTGCAAAAGAGCCATCCAAATGGACGGACTCAGAGAAGGAGAAGGTTGCCCTAGACAGTCATCTCATGTTGCTGATCATAGACTCCATGGATATGTCGATGTTTGCTAATATAGCATCATGCACATCAGCCAAGGACATGTGGAACCACATCGAGGTGTTATGTGAAGGGACAGAGGATGTAAGAGAAAATAGGAAACAGATACTGGTCACACAGTATGAAGCTTTCATGGCACAGTCCAAAGAAAGTATTACTGATATGTTAGAGAGATTTCATAAACTGGTGACTGAGCTTCAAATGAATGGGAAGGTTTACAGCACTAAGGAATTAAACATGAAGTTTCTACTATCTGCACCAAACCATCTAGAGCAAAGGGTCATATCTCTAAGAAAAAGAGATTTGAACAAAGTCACATATGATGTGCTCTATGGGGTTTTAAAAACTCATGAGCTTGAGTTGCTTCAGAAAAGGGCTATCCAAGCCAACCAAGGCAGAATGATAAACACATCCTGTGCCTTGATTGTCAACAAATCCGTTCAAGACCTGGAAGCATCTACAAGTCAACTGAGAATAGAAGAGATAGTAGATGATGAAGAGACTGAAGAAGAAGTGACTGAACCTGTTGATGAAAAGGAAGAAGATGAGTTCTATACTCTTGAAGAGTTGGATGCCATGGAAAACACTTCATATGCTTTTATGGCTAGAAAATTCCCAAACATCAGATTTAAGAGGAATCCGCCCTTCAAGTCTAGATCTCAAAATCATTCATTCAACAAGAGCAAGGCACCTGTGAAAGCAAACAAAAACAAATTCAAAACCAGCTATGTGGATAGGTCATCTGTGAGATGTTATAGATGCAATCACCTAGGGCATTTTGCCAGTGAATGCAAGAAGCCTAAGAAGAAGGATAAGGAGTTTCTTGAGCTTGAAGCTAAGTATGAGGCTCTGCTAAAGAAGCATGCACCAGGTAAGGCCTACATAGCTGAAGGGAAGTGTTGGGATGATTCTGATAGTGATGGAGAAGAACAAGAATTCTGCAACTATGCCTTGATGGCCAACTCCATGGAAGAACCATCTGAATCAGACTCTCAGGTACCATCCCTCACTACTATAGACATGTCTGTTTCTGAATACAAATCTATGATTGAACAACTATCTGTTGAGATGTTTAATATTCATACTAGTATGACTGCAGCTAATGAAGAGATTGCTAAACTGTCCACTAGGAATGAACTGTTAAAAAAAAGAAATGAGGAACTAGAACTAACTGCTATGCAAGTAGAAAACCTTGAACATGAAATCGAATATCTAAAGAATAAGGTTCTATGTGCTAGTCAAGTTGAGAAAGCTCTTAGGGATGAACTAGCTGAAAATGAATTTAAATTGAAAACATTAAAGAATTCCTCTAGTCTATTGCAGTCCTACCATGAGAAAAATCTAGCTAGACCTAAGGCTGCCATTGGACTTGATTATGACACTCTCAAGCAGAGGAAAGGCTATGCAGTCATTGAAGATGACATTGTTGTTCAAGAGGAAGTGCCTCAGGTTTTGAAAAAGGCTGAGACCCCAACATTTAAAACACCAACACTTGAGATTGATGAGGATGCCTTACACATTAAGCAAATGTTGGATGATGAAGATAAGGCACAATCAAGTGAACAACAAGCATCCTCTAAGAGAGAAAATGTCAAAACCAAAGCCAAAGAGTCAGTAGGAGGCAAACCTAGACTTGAGAAATTTGTGAAGTTTGTTTCAGCTGGGAATAATGAGGTTGAGAAGAAAGTGGCTAAAAAGAAACAAAACAGGAAGGGCAAATTAGGGATTAACAAGGACAACAACTATGCTTATGTGCCCAATGCCCCTAGGAAAGTTTGTCAAAATTGTTTTAGCACTAATCATTTAACTCATGCATGTAAGAAACCATCTGGTAGTGTTGCTAAACCATTCTATGATTGCTCTGTGCCTTTAAGACATAGAGACACTCCCTTCTGTGATAAATTTGATTGTATGCCATGTAACATGAATGTAATGACTAGTTGCTTTAATTTGAGAAGACAATTCATGGAAGGATGCATCAGTCACAATGTTCACACACACTACACAAGAACAAAGTCTTCAAGTCCTCCTAAAGTTAGGAAGGTGCCTCTGTCACCTAAGTCTAAGAACCCTGATTCTAAGACTTCTAACAGTGACAAGAAGACTAACATCAAGAAAATTGATAAGCATGCTGTTTATGATAAGACTGTTGCTAAGCCACATGGACCCAAACTTGTTTGGGTACCAAAGGAGAAGTAATACCTTTGTGCTTGCAGGGCAAAGAAAGTGAAAGAAAGGTCATGTGGATTTTGGACAGTGGATGCTCAAACCATATGACTGGTGATATGGCCCTGCTATCACAGTATGAGGAGAAGGCTGGCCCAATGGTTGCTTTTGGAGATGACAGCATTGGCAACACACTGGGATATGGCAAGTTGGAAATTGGAAATGTCATCATTGAGAATGTAGCACTGGTCAAGGGACTCAAGCACAATCTACTGAGTGTTGGTCAATTTACTGACAGAGGCTTCAAAGTGAATTTTGACAAAGATGAATGTTTGATCACCCACAAAAAGACTGGTGACTTTGCTCTATCTGGAGTAAGGAAAGGAAGCCTGTTTGTAGCCAATATGAACTCTGCAAACAAGGACAAAATTTGTTGCTTTTACTCAAAAGCATCAAATGAAGATAGTTGGCTGTGGCATAAGAAGCTATCACACTTGAACTTCAAAGGCATTAATTCTCTAGTCAAAAGAGAGTTAGTAAGAGGCATGCCCACACTTGAATTCTGTCAAGAAGGAGTGTGTGAGGCTTGTCAAAAGGGAAAAATGAAAAGATCAAGCCACAAGTCAAAGACAGTGACATCAATAACCAAGCCCCTACAACTAATTCATATGGACTTGTTTGGGCCTGTTAATATTATGTCACTAGGAAGGAAAAAGTATGCTCTGGTGATGGTTGATGATTTCACAAGGTATACATGGGTAGAATTTCTGGTATCAAAAGATGAGGTTCCCCAAGTAATCATTGAGCATATAAAGAAAATTGACAAGGAAGCAAAGGCCAACAATGCAAGTGTGATTGCATTAAGGAGTGATAATGGAACAGAGTTCAGAAATGCCATGCTTGAAGCATTCTGCAAAGAAAATGGTATTTCTCAACAATTCTCAGCTCCAAGGACTCCACAACAAAATGGAGTTGTTGAAAGAAAGAATAGAACTCTGATAGAGGCTGCTAGAACAATGTTACTTGATGCAAAGATGCCTACATGTTTTTGGGCTGAGGCTGTGAGCACTGCATGCTATATCCAAAACAGAACCCTCATCAACAAAAACACTGGAAAGACACCTTACAACTTGATGACTGGAAAGAAACCCACCCTTATGTTCATACTTTTGGAAGCAAATGCTTTGTGTTAAAAGACAACTCAGAATATGTTGGAAAGTTTGATGCAAAAGCATTTGAAAGAATTTTTCTTGGCTACTCTATGGAAAGAATTGCATACAAAGTTTATGTCATCACTCAAAAGAAAGTTATGGAAAGCACAGATGTGACTGATGACAGCAAACTACCTGGATTAGAAGAAGCCAATGATGAAGATAAAGATCCTTTGAAGTTTGACAATCTAGATGATTCTGATGAGGAGATTGAAACTGAATTTGAGCCCACAATTCAACAAACTCAAGTGAATGAAGAACCTGTGTCAACCAACAATGAAGAAACAAGCATCCAAGACACACCTGTGATTAGTGGGAACTTCACAGGGGGAGGAAATGTAAATGATCATGATCTGGATGATGAAGCAACATCAAGGCTGAGAAATCAATCTGAACATACAAGGAAATGGGATAGATCACATACTGCAGATCAGATAATTGGAGATCCAATTACAGGAGTGAGAACAAGGAGAGCAACTCTAAATGAATGTCTCTATGGTTGCTTTCTATCCCAAGTTGAGCCTAAGAAACTTGAAGATGCATTGTTGGATCCTGATTGGATAATTGCTATGCAAGAGGAGCTAAACCAATTTGAAAGAAGCAAAGTATGGGAACTTGTGCCTGCACCAAAGGATAGAACCATTGTTGGAACAAAATGGGTTCTAAGGAATAAGATGGATGAAAATGGTGTAGTCATAAGAAACAAAGCAAGGTTGGTTGCAAAAGGATACTCTCAACAGGAGGGCATTGACTATGATGAGACTTTTGCCCCTGTTGCCAGACTAGAGGCCATCAGAATTTTCTTGGCATTTGCTGCACATTCTAATTTCAAGGTCTATCAAATGGATGTCAAGAGTGCATTTCTGAATGGGGAGTTGGAAGAAGAAGTATATGTGCAACAGCCACCTAGCTTTGAGGATCCACAATTCCCTCACTTTGTCTACAGATTGCTTAAAGCATTGTATGGACTTAAGCAAGCTCCTAGGGCATGGTATGACACATTGTCACAATTTCTACTTGAGAATCAATTCACTAGAGGCACACTAGACAAGACACTATTTTACAAGAAACATGGTGATGATATTATCTTAGTTCAAATCTATGTGGATGATATCATATTTGGCTCTACAAATGAGAAGCTGTGTGAGAAATTCTCTAAGCTCATGCAGAGCAGATATGAGATGAGTATGATGGGAGAATTAACATTCTTTCTTGGGCTGCAAGTGAGTCAAAGGAAGGAAGGCATTTTTATAAGCCAAACCAAATACATCAAGGATCTGTTGAAGAAATTTGACTTAGAAGAATGCTCATCTGCAAAGACACCCATGGCCACTGCCACCAAGTTAGATGAAGATAGTAAGGGCAAGAAGGTAGATATCTCAATCTACAGAGGCATGGTTGGTTCTCTACTCTACCTCACTGCTAGTAGGCCAGACATCATGTTTGCAACATGCTTGTGTGCAAGGTTTTAATCAAATCCAAAGGAATCACATATGATAGCAATAAAGAGGATTTTCAGATATCTGAAGGGCACACCAAACTTGGGGTTATGGTATCCTAAGGACATAGGGTTCAATCTGGTTGGTTATTCTGATGCTGATTATGCTGGATGCAGAGTGGATAGGAAAAGCACCTCAGGTAGCTGCCAGTTTCTTGGACAAAGGTTAGTCTCTTGGTACAGCAAGAAACAACAATCTGTGTCAACCTCCACAGCTGAAGCTGAGTACATAGCTGCTGGAAGTTGTTGTGCTCAAGTGCTTTGGATCAGAGATTATGGACTTGTGTTGGAAAGAATTCCAATCATGTGTGACAACACAAGTGCAATCTCTATAGTTTCCAATCCTGTCAATCATTCTAGGACAAAGCACATTGACATCAGATATCACTTCATAAGGGAGCATGCAACTAATGGAACCATTGAGTTACATTATGTTCCCACAGAGAAACAACTAGCTGACATATTCACTAAGCCATTAGATGAAGCCACCTTCACAAGGTTGGTTAGTGAGATTGGAATGCTGAATTCTTTAAATTCTGGCTGAGTGAATATATCAACTAGATTGTTGCAGCAGTAAATAATTACTTTATCAAATGCTCAATATTCCTAAAGTAAGTATTGGCTGGATTATGATTTATAAATATTCCACAATGCTGCATATGTTGGAAATCATACATCTTTAGCTTGAAATTTCTGTGAAATTTTGAGAAAATTACTATTTAATTTAGTAGAATATTCTTCAACGAATATTTCTGATAAATTTTAAAAGATAGTGAAAATTGAATTTTATGAGTGAAAAGTATAGTTTGATAAGTCAGACTTCTCGAATGGTTCATTGTTTTGTCATGGCTCGAGTTCTCGAATAGGCCTATCAAGAACCCTCCTGAGTTCTCGAATAGTGTCTTTTGAGAAATCGAATAGCACACTTTGAGTTCTCGAATAGAGTATTTTAGTTCTCTAATGATGGAGTTCTCGAATACTGTATTTGAGTTATCGAATCATTTGAAAAGGCTGATTTCTCGCTGACACTTAATCGCTTTTTGGATTTATATTCAAAATTTCATCTCACTCATAAAAACATATTTTATTTAGCTTAGAATTATTTTCTGAGTTAAAAAAAAAAACTGCCAGCTGTGAGTTACAAACTGCTTGAGATATCGAATAAGCCTTTCTTGACTTATCGAATAGTTGTTTTATACTTCTCGACTGACTGACTTGTCGATACAAAACCTATATCTAATCTACAACTCAAGTCACTCACATATATACAATTCCACAACTGTTCAAATCATTTCATTCGATTTCTCAGGCAGCTAAAGTTCCAAAACCTCTGTAAACCCTAACGTCAAAAGCTAAATTTCTTCTTCAACTTTTATTCTCTTCTCATCTCTCTGTGTAACAATGGCAAATACCCAACTCACAATTCCTAAACACACCAATTTCATAGCAATAACCAACGATGTTGAAGCACCCAATGCAAACTTTAAGTGCTTTGTTCGATGGATGGCTGAATCATACATCAAGGATGCACTCTCAACCAACCCAACTCTGTATCTCGATTTACTAGAACAGTTTTGGAGATCTGCTACTGTGGAGGTCATGGCCCTAGAGAATGCAATAACTTCATACGTAATCTATTGCAAGATTCAGGACAAGGAAATCACCATCACTACTGAAAATATGAATCAAGCACTGGGGTTACAACAAGGAGTGTATGACAGTCAACTGATCAGGAATTGGAAGATTTCTTTGATTTTATCAACTACTCAGATTGAATCAAGCTTGGAAATTTGAGTAGGAAGTACTTGAGGAAGGAATGGAGCTATGTCTTTGCCACTCTTCTTCAAGTCTTCACAGCAAGGAAATCCAGCTTTGATCAAATCAGCACACCTGTTCAACAAATAGGATATGCTCTAGCATATGGGAGAAAGATTGATGTTGGTTTGATCATAATGCAAGAATTGTATGGGAGACTTGGTAAGAACTCAGCCAAGAGAGGTAATGAAATTTTCTTCCCTCGCTTTATTCAATCTGTACTTAATTTCATAGATGTTAAATTGATTGAATTGCCTGGGTTAGACAAAAATAGAATAGGCTATCCGAAATCCATAACCAAACTCATTTTTGGTAGCCTGGAGACTAGGAATGATGTGGATGTAAGGCTCAAAATAACTCCCCTTATGGAGAGTTTATTTAGGACTTACCCCCACAACATGCCAACATGTGCCTCAAAATCTGAGTTAGCTAGGCCCAAGCAAGTAGAGCAAAATGCTAACCCAGGGCCTGCTAACCAACCCTCTCAGCCAAACACTTTACCAAACACAGAGACAACTGCATCATCCTCCCAAAAGGGTGATGTTAGTAAAAAGAAGAGAAAACAGGTTGCTTCTGAACCTCTAAAAATCTTAACTGAAGCAGCCTTGGCTGTAGAATTAGGCATAGCAAGTGAGGAACCTGAGTCACCCTTACTAAGGCCAAAGAAGAAGAAGAAGTCTAAAACCACCTCCTCAGTCACCCAAATGGCTGAAGTTGTAAAATCAGGGGCAAACAGCTCACTAGGTGTATCCTCTCAACAGGGTGCATCTATAGAATCAAGCATTCTCCCCAATGCACCTACTTGTACAAAGTCAGCACATGGGAGTGATAAGGCTGGCACAACACTGAGTGGAGAGCACATCACAATTGAAACTCCCTCTATCTCTCAGGGGGAGTTGCCAAAATCTAATCTACAACACACTTCTCTTCCAGAATCTACCACTCATATTTCTTTGGAGCCTGCAACTCAAGCAATTGAGGAGCAAGGCATTGATCATCAAGAATTCTTTTCTCTTGATGAGCCAATGGATTCAAGTGACTTGGTGCATGACACCTTGCTCACCACCCAGGTACCACATTTAGATGGTTAGGGAATGCATGCTGGGGCATCTCCTAATGACACCATCACAAACACAGAGGATTCACTAGTTTTAACTAGAGACTCTGTGCCTGTGTCAACTACTGTTGTAACTCATCCCACTTCTGTGGAGACAACAGTAGCAGAGTCTTTTCATCCGGTTATAGAAGTTGCATCTGTAACTGAGGAGTCTAGCTTGCCTAGCTCTAACTCTCAATTTTTTTCTCAATGGCTGAAGCCTGTGCAACATGACAGTGCTTCAGGATCAGGGTCTGTTCCACCACAAATGTCCATTGACGCTCTCCAAAGCTATGTTGTGGATCAGATTCCTGAGTTTGTCAAAATAGCCCAGAACCTTGTCACCTCCAACATCTTAAATCCAGATTATGAAGCCATCCTACTATGCCATAGGGATGATGTGGAGATGCAGAAGGCCAAGATTATTGATGATGCTGAGAGAGATGGAAATGTAGATGCCTGGTTGCAAGGAAAGTATGATGTAACTCTCGGTGAAGCACTTCAATATCTTAGAGAGGAATACATCACTTCACTGGGTTCAAATGCAAAATCCTTGTCCCCTAGTGAAGTGTATGAAGCTGTCAATGATTCTTACAAGGGTTTCCTCAAGGCTGCACACTATCTTGGCAAGGGAGTCAAAACTGAAGTCAACAAGGTGAGTGATAAGACAGCCACTTCAGTAGAAGAGATAAAGAGGGCCTTTGATGCCAAATTTCCTCAACTAGACAGTGTGGTCAAAGATATCAGACACTTCAACACCACCTGCACCAAGATGGATAATGGTCTAGCTCTCCTTAAAGATACAGTCACAGGTCTAGGAAGCAAATTTCAAATTCTATCTGATCAGACTACAGATGCCAATGCCATGCTTAGGACACTCTTTGCAAATCAATATGGAGACAAGCTGGTAACTGAGGTTCCTGTGCATGAGCTGTCTAGGTTTGAAGTGTAGAGACTTAAAGAACAATCCCTGTCTGGCTTCAAATCTACTGCATTATTCAGTAAGGTAGATGCACTTGAAAAGGAGGTAGCTACTCTCACTCAGTCCAATGCTCATCTTATAGACAAGGTACAAACTCTAACTGAGCAGTGGAACACTCAAGCCACCACCACAGCTGATGTTCTTCTGCATCAACAATCAATGTTGTCTACAATGATGAAGCACATGGGTCTCCTTCTACCTGAAGAATCTTCAACTCCAAAGGTCAACACTACAGCCTCTGTGCCTAAAAACAAGCCTAAGGGGGAGAAGAGGACATCAAGGAACTCAAATACAAAGGGGGAGAAACCACCAGTAAAGGGCATCAAAATCACTGAAGGTGCTCATCAAAGAACTTCAAAATCTCTAATTCATGTGCCTGGCAATGGAAAAGACAAAATTGATGAGCCTCCTACTTCTCTGCCAGTTGTCACTCTACCAACTGTGCACATCACTACTTCCAGTGGTCAAAAGCAAACTATCACAACCACAGTGGTTGCAGGGAGTATGCCATCTGATAAACTTTCACTCTCCATATCTAAAAGTACCAAGCCTGTAGAAGTGAAGGTGGTCACTGAGGCCAAGCTACAAGAAATTGCAAACTCAAATGTTTATCATGATGCATTCTTGGAGTTTCTGAAAGTCTCAAGAGAACAGGCTGGTGACACTCAATTGTATCTAAGGAGCTTGAAGGATCAGATCGATTACTTCACTGTGGTACCTAGAAAAGTTAATAGCTCATGGCTCAAGGAAGTAATGATGGTAGCAAAATCCAGAATCTGGCATCTAACCTACAAAACTCTACATGCCTTGAAACATTCAGAGATAGATGCACTGATAGAGCTCATAGAGAAGAGGAATGTAAATGAAAACAATAAGAGTCTGTATGATGACTTGAGGAATGGCCAACCTTCAAGGCTGCCAGAAGTGATTAAGAAGCCATGGACCATTATCTATCAGTCTGGCACTAGAATTGAAGAGATTAAACAATTGGTCATTCCCAATGATCTCACTTCTCAAAATCACAGACTCATTATTACCATCATTGATCTACTGCAAAAGAAAAAGGGGACAAGTATTGCTGAAGAGATAGAGGCACTGCACATTCTCAGATCATTCATTGCAACTGGTGTAATTCCAAAAATGGCCAAGCCAAGGAGGAATAAGGATGATGAAGATGAAGACAAGAGTGATGGGAGGAGAAGTCATCACAGGAGTGATAAGGGGGATGAGGATAAGAAGAAGAAGAAAGACAGCAAGGATAAGAAGGATGATGACCAAGGCAAAGTCTATGAGAGGAAGAATGGAAAACAGCAAGCCTTAGGCATTGCTAGCAGTAATATCACCACAACACAAGACTCTAAGTCTAGGGTGAATGCTGTTAGTAATGACCTACCAAAATCTAATTCCTTGGTTTCTGTAACGGTTTTACCACCTCAAGAAGAGAAGAAGACTCAAGTCAAGAAACCATCTGTACATTTCAAAAAGCATACTGCTAATGGAATACTACAATGGTCCACAAACAAAGGTCACATGCTACTGCCAGGCAACCATGTCAAAAGGATCAAATTCAAACAAGCTGCAAGGAAACCAAAGCTATCCAAGTCAAAGACTCTGACAATCTATCCAGGCTTAAAACTCCAACCACTAGATGAAGATTTTGATGAAGACCAATTGCAATTCTTACAAGCTCAAAGAATCTATCATGTTGCCATTGTTGATAACCGCCTTGAGATCAAATATACTGATGGAAGGGAGGAGAAATTCAAACAAGGAGGATGTCAACATTGGGGCAAACTACATGACATAGAAAGAATCATTGCATTGTTGAGCTCAGAAGATAAAGTGGAAAGAGTATGGAAGCTGGAGCTAATTGATTTTGTGAAGATGAAGAGAGATCATAAGGATAAAATCAGAAAAGAGTGTCTTGAAAAATGGCTAGCAAGGGAGAAAGAAATTGAGAGACTGGAGATTGAAGCAGAAAAGCTAAGGGCAAAGGGATTGTGTAGAGTTCAGTTTAACCCCTATGTGGTGAAGTATAGGAGGAGAAATGGGGATCAGGTCCACATCAGAATGAATCTACTCAACCACTATCCTGTAAACATTCTGAAACTAGTACTTGAAGATTTCAAAGACTCAATTTTGCTTGAGGAACTGGATGCTATGACAGAAATATTAAAAGCTATGGATGAGCATACAAGGAAGGAGAAAGAAAGAAGACAGAAAGCATATGATGATTTGCAAGCCAAAGCTACGGAAAGGGAAACTAATGACAATGGATAGTACTTCATTATAGGCTGTAAGATTACTCACCCTGTAGTTCTATTCACATTGCTGATCAAAATTCATACATGTACTGTCAAGTTTTATCTTTATGTATGTTAGGCTTGTTATCAGACATGAAATTGTGACTAAGGGTCTTACCCACAATTTGGGGGAGATTGTTAGTCACAGAGGCATGCCTGAATACATCTAATAACAAGCCTAAGTATGTGTAATGCTATGCATTACCTACATGACCTCTTAACTGAGGGAACCTTTAGTTGTAGAGTTTCTATTTGTTCTGTACTTGTAATAGGCATCAAATTCTAGTTGTGTTACTGTAACTATAAAGTCAAGAATAATGCTTGAAAGAAGTTCCAAGGTTCATGCCTCAAGCAAGGAGATAAAGACTGCCAAATAATCACAGTTGGGATTTGAAGAAAAGAAGAATTTGCCTAAGTACCAATTCGAGAAGTACATTTGTCTATTCGAGAAGTCTAGCATTCGAGAAGTCAGAGATTCGATATCTCAGAAGACACTATTCGATATCTCTGAATACACTATTCGATATCTCATTCGATATCTCAGAGATTTGATATGTCTATTACTCTATTCGAGAACTCATGGAGTAAACAAGTCAAAGCATCATTCGAGTTCTCTAAGAGTCAACAAGTCAATGATCTATTCGATATCTCAAGGACTAAGGAAGCTATTCGACATCTCAGGGATTCGATATGTCAAGAAGCTCTATTCGATATCTCAAGGAGTCCTAGAGAAAAGATCTATTCGAGAAGTGATTCGATATGTCAATATAACACTATTCGAGAACTCAGAGTTATCGATTAAGTCAATTCGAGTTCTCGAATCAATCACTTAGCCACTTCTCGAATACATTCGTGGAGACAAAATACTGAAGAATTGTACAAGTCAGAAACCTGCAACAAGCCAAGACGCTTTATTTGACTATGTACTATAAAGCAGATTGGAAAGCCTACAAAGAAGCTTGGAGAGATAAGACAAAGGGACAAGGAGCTAAAGAAGTGGATCTGAACAGGCTTTGCAAAGTCAAATCTGTAACCGTTTGGACTCTTACTCAAATAAGATAGACAAACTGGAAAGTATTTTGTTTACCTACCTTATTTGTAGTAAGTAGGTGTATCCATGTCTATAAGGATACAGCCTCACTTCCTTAGCTATACACAGAGAGAGAGTGATAAGTTTTTGAATATACATCTCAAGAAATATCTCTCTAAGAAAAACGAAGCTGAGAATACTACCATTTGTATTCACAGATTGTAGCAAAATCTTTATCTAATAAAAATTAGATTAAAGTGATATTGTGTTGTGTTTGTCTTTGTTATCTGTACTTACATATCTCACACATTCAACACATATCTTGCTGCAAAGATTCAAGAACAAAGAAAAGTTCAAGAATCCATTCACCCCCCCTCTGTATTCTTTTACTGTATTCAATACTCAACATTTTCTACTACTCTAATATTGAATGTATCATGTACTTTCTTTAATTTATTTCCTTCTATGTTAGCGATTTTCAAATTATTGAATTTTATGGTTGCATGTAATCTTTACCATTTCAAAATGATATTTTATTTTATTAATTATGAGTTTTCAACATCCTTTTTGAATTTAATGTTTCGTTTCTGTTTTAGTATTGTATCATAAATAATGTGTTGTACATATTTAATCTCTCGGTGCTATCATTTTATAGTTTATTTAATAAAAAGTTACTGTTAAATGCATGCATGTTTATGAAGGGAGGCTTCGGCCCTCGATAATGTGCCAGAAATTTTGATTTATGACCGTTAATCATGATTATGGTAATTAATATTTGATTTTATTAATTTATTTAGTAAAGTTTGTTTACTGGCTTGTGATATTTTTACAAGTCCGGGTGCTACTACATTAAGTGATTGGGTTGGTTAAGTATAGTGTCTTTTGTATTAATTAGTTGTACAATTAATTACTATTATTTTATTATTAATATAATCTTATTATTATTTACTTTTAATTTCCGATGAATATACACTATATTGGTATGTGCTTGTCTTCTAGGTGGTACGTACTGTACTAGCTAATACTTGCTATTTGATTTCATTTATTAATTTTATATTTAATTGGTATTACAATAATGCTTGTCACTTTTATTAATGTTGAATCTGTTATTTTTGATTTAGCACACTAAAAGGTGGTTTACTAGTTTCCGGTCAAATGTCTGAGCCAGTTTGGCTACATTACTATTTTGTTAACATTTTGATGGACATTAATTCACTTAAAAAGGAATGATCACCATGTGATTGTTTATTGTCATATTTGGATTTTAATTTAATGTAGGATATATTGCTATATAAAAGTGTGCTTCGATACTAATAATGGTTATAAATTTGATTTTAGATTTAAATAAGGATTTTTAGCGGTACATTTGATCCCAGATATTTCAGTTCTAGTTCACTATTTATATCAGGTACGAATTCTTGGTTCTCTCTTTTAATTAATAAATATTCGTTAAATTTATTGTCGATTCGTTTTCTAAAATTGTGACCTTATTCTACTCCATGTGTACCTACTTGTACACATTCTCAGTTTCGTTTCAAATTCCTTATTTTTGGATTTATTGTTGTTTTGACTCGTACATATTATTTTATTTCGCATTTTATTGCGACATTGGTTATTTTGTTTCATTTTGTGCAACGAGTCAAGCAACCTTTGTAACCTATTTGTTGGGCTCTTAGACCGATCTGTGTGGGTTAATCACAGACAATGTTCACATGGAGTTCGGAGTAAAGGTAAACTAGGCACCTACTCGTATCGGTGGGTGAGTATACGAGCGCGTCTCTGGGGTATGAGATGTGACTAGATCATGATCGCTATTGCATTGTTGGGATGTTTTATACATTCCTTATTTCTTCTTCTGGATTACCGAAGAAGGAGCCATTGTCCTATACTTCGCTGGTGATTGGAGTTAGCGAGTATAGTTTTGTGTAAGAGACCCATATTGTACCCACCTTACTTGCTATTCGGCCTTATTTTCAGTTTCATTGTTAACCTAACTGTTTTAAATTATTATCCTGCTGATTCGTTTAACATCGATAATTGTTTCGAAAATATATTGTTGATCTCTATATCATCTTTCGTTGTATCTTTGTGTTGGTAAGACACAATCCACTCGTATTTAAATTTCATATATTATTTAGATTATATTCGTACAGAGCATTTGGCTCACTCCTTATTGTTTCCTTTCCGCAGGTAAATAGGGGTAAAGCGGGAAGAGCGATGAGTGCCACCCAGTCATTAGTAGAGCTTTGGCTTAGTAGATTTATTGATCTTGAGAACTCATTTAGTTGGTTTCTGTGACGCCCCCAGATCCGGGGTCGGAGATCTAGGCGCTCACGGTCCATTTTCCATTAGTACATACCTGTTCTTGCACATAATATATATAACACAGCCATCGACCCCACAATAAACTCACACCACACTCACACACACAGGTTAGAGCCTCAGAAATGTCACACATTGATTAAACAGTAATAAAGTTATCAGAGTTATTACAGACCGAATTAAATAGTATTTATGCTACCAGCAACACTTCGATATGAAGCGAAGTTGGCGGCTTGAAAGTTTGTTACGATACACTGCCTTGCACAGGTCATACTGATAAATAAAATGTACTAACAAAAGCTGCCAACCAATCCGGCTAATGGGGCATACCGGTGGAATCTCAAGTGGTGGCTCGGGTCTAGTCACCTGCTTTCGAACAGTCTGCCTGGGTCTTGCCATTTCGCTTAGCTGTTGTGTTTGTAAAATTTGAAAACAAGCAAGAGTGAGCAACTATAGCTCAGCAAGAATATATGTATAAGGTAAACAATATAGCATTTCATATGATTGGCAGTTGATATACTTGTTTGTTTCAATCAGTTATAAAATCATTTATCATAGTTGATAAATCTCGAAGTTGCAACAATATGTGCCCTTGTTTTCAAAATAAACTTGCAGTTCTAGATACTGCATTGAATCAACATCTTTCTCATCAAAATAGAACACTATCAGCAACTTGGCACAAAAGCCTAAGAAGCAGTGTCAAAGCATTTTTCCAAAATGGAGGAATGGGACTTAAAGAAAACACAAAACCTGACAAGGATTGACGATGATCAGTCGCCACATCCAAGTCCAATAATCCGCGGGTCTTCTCTACCGGTAGAAGGATAGAAACTACATCCGTAACTATCCCTCGGGTGAAAACTACATCCGTAATCACCCTCGATGAAAACTACATCCGTAATCATCCTTCGGCAACACCTGGGCCGGAATAATAAGTGATGGACCGCCTGGCTCACGGCCGCTTACACATCCCGGGAATCGTTCGTCAACGGTTCCCATACCTGCCAGAGTCCCTTTTTCTTTTCTTTTAAAACTTGATTTTGATTGAAAACAGAGTAATTGAGGTCCGACATCAGTCGACCGATGATTCTTGAAATCATACAAGAAGCGGAATCTGCCGGGGGTTTTCGAAAATGTTTTGAGTTCAAATGAGTTCGAGTTTGAAGTATTAAAAAGTATCTTGGATTAACTTTGTCTTTAAAGAATGAACAATAATTAATAAATAATATTTTAAGATTTAATATTAATAATTAATAAATAATTATTCGATAAAATAAACTTTTAATCCAAGATAGGGTTTCGAGTATTTACGTAGATATGAACATAATATTTGAGTATACGATACTCCCCGAATGACCCTTCGGGTTTTCGCAAGCTAGATACGATATAATAATATACCGCTCCCCGGTCAATAGTATATACGGACCGCCATGACCTCTATTGCTAGAGTCGTTGTCCGAAGAAAACATTTCTAAGTTCAAGGGGTAAAAGCATACATGTACTTGTTCAATCTCAATTGCATCAATACTTCGATAAACATAGCATTTGATATAATTTGAAAACTACAAACACAACAGTAAAAGTCCTTGTATATGGATAAGTTTTGAAAAGTAGACTTGCCTTGGTTTGGTTGGGGTGGTCGAGCGTGCGGATTCGAACGATCTATACATAAGCAATAATCGTTCGTTAGTACCTTAACAATATCTCTTTAATTACGGGGTTTTAAGGGGGTACGAAATTAACTTAACGACTTCATCTTATGACTCCCTAGCCCCACTATAGGTCCATGTCATCACTCGATTACGCTCGTCACCTACTCGACTTAATTTAGTTACCATGTTCGAATCATAACCACTAACCCTAGAATCATGTTCCACTAATCGACTTTTTCCATTGCGCGAATTTTACTCTAGCATTTTTATAAAATCCAAAAATTCATATTTTAATCTAATTCCTTTTGGGTGGTCTTCACCACTGCATTCCTTACATTCTCAAATTTTTCCATGATCCCACATATATTTTAAGGTATTTAAACAAGGTTCACAAGGGGGTCACTTAATGCAGTCCATAGTCCAGAAACACAATTCACTCCTCCGGCCATAACTAAAAATCTACACATCACCTAGCTATGAACCCTACATTTCCAGAAACTACATGCAATTATCTTTCCAAAAATATAAGGTAGGACATCAGGGGACATCATTTGGGGGTTCAAAATCGTGCTACAATATAGATCAAAGTTCCTGGACAAAACTCAGCAAGCTCAAACTACTTAGATCAACCATTTTTCATACTTCCATAACATAATCACCACTTAATACACTTAGATCATGGTTCATAACACTCATGGAGATATATATATTAACCATAGTCATAAAAGTCACAATCTCAACATCAAAACTCAAGATCCATGCTATCCAATACATATACTTCCAAGATTAGTCCTAAAACACATGGATCTACTACCATACTATATAAACAATACATAACCAAGGGGGTTTGAGATTTTTATACCTTCTTGAGCTCCTAGAGGCCTTGGATAATCTTTACACAACTCAAAAACACCTTAGATGGCCTCCTACAACACTTACAATGCAAGATCTAAAGGAAAAACAAACTTGGTTACTATTTACCAAAGCTTGAATAATTTGTAACTTGAAATTGGGTGGATAAAATGGAGTGAAATTGCTAGCATACCTTGCCTATATGATGTAGATGACCTAGGAATTATGGCAAGATTTATGAGTAATGGAAGAGGGGAGGAGAAGAATTTTTCTTCTCTCCTTGGAGCCTTGGCCGAGAGCAAATATTCAAGGGGGGGGGGGAGAGAAAAGTTTGTGTTTTGTGTTTGTGTTTGTGTTGGTAAATAATTGATGTTAGGTTATTTAGGTTGGGTGATACATATCACATGTAAGCATAGGTAGTGTACTAGCAAGCATGGGTCATGTATTATGTGTTCCCCCTTTTTAAAAGTAACCAACTAGATACTATTCATCTTCCAATGGCTAACTAGTTTACTTGATTTCTAACCACTTGGTTGCATGGGCTTGCATGCAATACTACTCCTTGTATTATTATTCTTCCACCAATGCTTATTATTTAATCTTTAATTCGTATCGTATCTTAATTATTCTCTCATAATAATATTTCGTCGCGTAGAGATTTCCCCTATAATTCCTTAAGTACTTGTTGTGTAAATTCCTCGAATGTCCTTAATTCCTTGTCACAATTCTTAATAAATCCTTTAATACTCTAACCATTCTCAAATCCCAAGTTTTATAAATATTACTAACAATAAGACTCCTGCCTTCACAATCTTCCTTTTTTTTATATTACATGATAAATGCAACAACGCAGTTTCTCAGACAATCAATTCTATTAATCAACAGGGAGGACTAGAAAGGTTCCATAATGACAATGTCACAAGATATTAAATAAAAGGAAATATTACCAAAAATTAGGGTTCTTACAGCCTCCCCTCCTTAAAAGGATTCCGTCCCGGAATCAGGTTGAAAACAGTTGGGGGTGCTTTTCACGCATCGCGCTCTCTAGTTCCCATGTTGATTCTTCGACATTCTGATTCCTCCACAAAACTCTCACTAACTTGACAACCTTGTTCCTCAGCACCTGTTCCTTTCTATCCATGATTTCTACGGGTTGCTCGACATATGTTAAGTCTGGTTGCAGATCCACTTGATCATGTTCTATCACATGTCGGAAGTCGGTATGGTATGGTCGTAGCATGGACACATGGAACACATTATGTACTTGATGTAAGCTCGGGGGTAAAGCCAATTCATAGGCTAACTTCCCAACTCGTTTCAAGATTTCAAAAGGTCCAATAAACCTCGGGCTTAGTTTTCCCTTCTTACCAAATCTCATTAATCCTTTCCACGGCGATACCTTCAACATCACAAACTCTCCTACCTCATATTCTTTGTCCTTGCGGGTCTGGTTCGCATACTTCTTCTGTCTGTCCTGGGCCGCGACCAGCCGTCCTCTTATGAGCTCGATAGTTTCTCTTGTCTGTTGGACCAGTTCAGGCCCTAAAATCTTCTGCTCTCCAACTTCTTCCCAACACAAGGGAGACCGACATCTTCGTCCGTATAAAGCTTCATATGGGGGCATGCCTATACTCGCATGGTAACTGTTGTTGTAGGAGAATTCGATCAACGGCAAGTGGTCATCCCAACTTCCCTTAAAATCAATGGCACATACCCTCAACATGTCTTCGATGGTCTGGATGGTTCTCTCACTCTATCCGTCTGTTTGGGGATGGTATGCAGTACTCATGTTTAACTTGGTCCCCACACAATCCTGAAAACTTCTCCAGAACCTGGAGTTGAATCTTGGGTCTCTATCTGATACAATGCTCACAGGAACCCAATGTCTAACCACAATCTCCTTTAAGTAAATATCTGCCAGCTTGTCGACAGTATATATCTCGTTGATTGGAAGAAAATGTGCTGACTTGGTCAACCTATCGATAATTACCCAAATGGCATCATGATTAGTCTTGGTCCTTGGTAATCCGACCACAAAGTCCATCGCAATCTGCTCCCATTTCCACTCGGGTATCTCTAAGGGTTGCAACAATCCACTGGGCCTCTGGTGTTCGGCCTTTACTCTTTGACATGTCAAGCATTTACTTACCCACTCGGCCACGTCCTTCTTCATATTTGGCCACCAATAGTATTCTCTCAGATCTCTATACATCTTAGTGCCTCCAGGGTGAATGGAGTACCTCGAACTATGAGCCTCTTGCAAAATCTCGTCCTTTAATTCCTGAACGTTCGGGATCCATATCCTAGATGCGTACCTCATAATTCCATTCCCGTCCTTCTCACACTTAATTTCCTCGCCAGTCAAAATTTTCTCCATCGAATTCTTTTCTTCTTCTATCTTCTTTTCCTGGCATAACTTAATCTTTTCCAATAACGGTGGTTAGACTTTTATTTCCATTAGACTCTCTTGTCCAATTCCTGGTAACCTCACCTCAATCTCCAGTTTCTCAAGGTCCTTGATCAATTCGTCCACTGACGTCTTAAGCTTCTCCTTTCGGCTAAATGCATCGGCCACCACATTGGCCTTCCCTGGGTGATAATGAATCTCATAATCATAATCTTTGATTAGCTCTAACCATCTCCTCTGCCTCATGTTTAACTCTTTCTGTGTGAATATGTACTTTAAGCTCTTGTGATCCGTGTAGATTTCACACTTTTCTCCGTAAAGATAATGTCTCCAGATCTTCAAAGCAAAAACTATCGCTGCTAATTCCAAATCATGGGTGGGGTATCTTATCTCATACTCCTTAAGTTGTCTGGATGCATAAGCAATCACCTTACCGTGCTGCATAAGCACACACCCTAAACCTTTATGGGATGCGTCGCTATAAATCACAAAATCTCCCTTATCATCAGGTAGGGCTAGTACTGGTGCTGTCACCAACCTCTTTTTCAACTCTTGGAAGCTCTCTTCGCATTTTTCAGTCCACACAAACTTCTCGGTCTTGCGAGTTAGTCGGGTCAAAGGGGCTGCTATCTTGGCAAAGTCTTGGACAAATCTCCTATAGTAGCCAGCCATTCCTATGAAACTTCTCACCTCTGTCGGAGTGGTTGGTCTCTCCCAATTTGATACAGCCTCTATTTTGGCTGGGTCCACTAGAATGCCTTGTTCGCTAATCACATGCCCTAAAAACTGAACTTCCTTCAACCAAAATTCGCACTTCGAGAACTTAGCGTACAACTTTTCTTCTCTCAATGCTCCCAATACAATCCTCAAGTGCTCTGCATGATCCTCCTTCGTCTTGGAATAAATCAAGATATCATCGATGAAGACTATAACACACTTGTCCAAGTATTTCTTGAAGACTCGATTCATTAAGTCCATGAAAGCTGCAGGGGCATTCGTTAACCCAAATGACATCACTAGGAACTCATAGTGTTCATACCGGGTGCGAAAGGTCGTCTTTGGTATATCTTCTGGTTTAATCTTTAACTGGTGGTACCCGGTCCGCAAATCAATCTTAGAGAAATAAACTGCATCTTTCAGTTGGTCAAACAGGTCATCTATCCTGGGCAAGGGATACTTATTCTTTATAGTCACCTTGTTCAACTCCCTGTAGTCTATACATAATCTCATGCTACCGTCCTTCTTTTTCACGAATAACACCGGGGCTCCCCACGGTGACACACTAGGTCTTATCATCCCTTTATCCAACAACTCTTGTAACTGAGTGGCGAGCTCTTTCATCTCCACTGGGGCTAGCCGATATGGGGCTTTCGAAATTAGGGCCATACCCGGAACTAAGTCTATAGCAAACTCGATGTCCCTATCGGGTGGTAGTCCGGGAAGATCGTCCGGAAATACGTCCGCGAACTCATTAACGACAGGGATTTCCTGCAGGTTTGGTGCCTCCTTCTTGGTATCCTTCACATAGGCTAAATAGGCTTCGCATCCTTTACGTAACAACTTCTTAGCTTGAATCATAGTCAGGAACTTTTGGCTTTGCCGTTTCCCACTAAACACTACTTCCTCGTCCCCTGGCAGTCTCAAACTTACTTTCTTCTTGACACAATCAATCTGGGCTCCGTGGGTTGTTAACTAATCCATACCTACTATTACGTCAAACTCCCCTAGTTTAAAAGGTATTAAGTCTACCCGAAAGTGTCGCCCTTCTATTTCTAGGTCACAACCTGGACATACTTGGCTAACGGGAATAATTTCATGATTAGCTATCTCTATTTGCAATCTGTCTTTCAATGGTTCAGTTTTAAGGCCTAACTGACATACAAAATCTAGAGATATGAAAGACTTGGTAGCTCCCGAATCAAATAAAACATTTGCTTTAACTGAGTTGAGTAGTAGGGTACCTGCAATCACATCCGTGTTCCTCACGGCATCCTGCACCGTCATGTTAAAAGTTCTTGCAGTAGGGGCCTTGTTAGAAGCAGTTCCACTCACTCTCGATGCAGCTGGCCCAGAGGACATACATTCCCTCATTCGGTGCCCTGGTTTTCCACACTTGAAGCAATTACCTCCGACACTCGGGTTGTTACTAGTTCCGCGACAGGCGTTAGCATAATGCCTTGTCAGCCCACACTTGAAGCATTTCACATCTTGCAGGTTACACACGCCCGCATGTTTCCTTCCACATTTATTGCATTCTGGGGGTGGTTGCTAAACTGGGGGACGGTCCAAGTTCTGCCTAAGTAACTCCATGAACTGTTCCATAGGGCCTCCCCTAGGATGTTCTACCTCTCGGGTATCATCACCAGCTTCCTCTTCTTCATACTCAGAGTCATCAAACAGGTTGTGATCGTTGCCCTCATTCTCACTCAGGTTGGCATTCTCCCCTTCATGGTTCTGGTGGCCTCCGGCTCCATGGTGGCTACCCTGGCCCTCAAAACTGATCGGGTGAGCTCGAGTGTTCATTCTTCTGGGTGGCATGATTCTGATAATAAAACAAGAAGGGGTTAGGGTTTTACAATTACCTGACAGCGTTTGCACGGGTCAGGAGCGTACCGTTCCTCCTCATAAGGGTGGAAGTGCAAAAGTTTTAATAATCCGATGTTGGAGATAAAATGTCAAACATTTTTGGGAAAAATCCCTTTGGAATGCGAAAACATTTACAAGAGCTTTTCAACGCTTCAAAACCTCAAAATATTTTTCAAAATTTCAAAACAAATTTTTTTTTTTTTGAAAAAAAATTTATTTTTAAAGATTGTAGGAACGTTTTTGGAAGTTGTAGAAAACAATTTGAAATCGCATATCGTAAATTTGAAACAGTATGGTTGTATTTGTGGCTTGTAGCAATTGTATAATCACAGTTGTATATCAAAACAGTAAAGCATGGCATCGGAAAGTAAAGCAGTTGAGGCAATATTAAGGAAACTGAAACTAAATAAGTACGGTACAAGGGTTGTCACAAGTTTGGATGTTAGAGCCAAATACATAGATCCGATGTCAAAGTCTAGCAAAAGTGGAACAAATACGAATACATCATCCGAATAATCAGGCTACACAAAAGTAGGGCTACATCCATACATACTACCCGAAGTCACATCTACACATCTGTAGGTCAGTCTACTCATCCACTGGTCAGAAAGGATACCACTGCACAAGTCAACTATCCCGCAAAATGGACACACTAATGTCATCTGAACCTAGGGGACTGAGCTATCAGTAACACATCACGGGGCCGCGCCGCGACGGAGCAAGGTCCTCACTCGGGCAAATGCACGACGCACAACACGCCTAGCATCCCTAGCCTGGATCACTCCGCCCCCGCGGATCCCTAATCCAAGAATCCTATCGCGACTCCTCATCTCAATCCTGTGGAGTCGAGCCCTAGTCCTCCTAGCAACAGTGGTCCTCATCTCAGCCTGGATCCTCAAGCGCGCCTCGCGCTCCTCCACTAGTGCCCGCCTCGCCTCGTTAAGTCGGGCCTCTGCAGATAGTAAGTCTCGGGTCAGGAACTGTACCACGTAAGCATGCTCAGTACCCGACACTGGGGGTAGGTCCATCGGTGGAGGTGGTATGACAGGAACAGGAGCAGGTGCAGCAGCAGCAGCAGGAGCAGGAGCAGTAGCAGGGGTAGGGTCAAGCTCCTCCTCGCCAGAAGTGTCATCCTCAGAGTCACCGTCCGATGAAACAGGGCTAGATGTCTGTGGAGAAGGTGGGGGTGACACGACACGACCCTCGCCGGATCTCACACTCTCCTCATCAGTAGCTACAGGAGATGGGGTAACAGGCTCAGGCTTAAAGGGCTCCTCAACGGGATCCTCATCATCAGTACTCTTTATCAGTGTAATCCAGGGGCCAAGCTCGGAGTCAGCACCCATATCCTCCTCAGGATCCTCGGTCTCTCGCATCAGTGCCTCATCATGCTCTCTCTCGAAAGCCTCAGGGTCTGGTATCTCCTCCATCTACACAAGGGAAATAAGGTGGGTCACTAACCATAAAAGAAGGGTTTAGGAGTAGTTCCCTCACGGGCCTTAAAGTCAGGGCTATATCCGATAACCCGACTACAAACTCGATGAGAGTTCTAAGTATTATTAAAGTTGTTATTAGGGTTATCGTTATTGTTATTATTATTAGGGTTGCTTTCTTAAATTACTATCGTTTCTGAGAACTGTAACCTCGCTCTGATACCATTTCTGTGACGCCCCCAGATCCGGGGTCGGAGATCTAGGCGCTCACGGTCCATTTTCCATTAGTACATACCTATTCTTGCACATAATATATATAACACAGCCATCGACCCCACAATAAACTCACACCACACTCACACACACAGGTTAGAGCCTCAGAAACGTCACACATTGATTAAACAGTAATAAAGTTATCAGAGTTATTACAGACCGAATTAAATAGTATTTATGCTACCAGCAACACTTCGATATGAAGCGAAGTTGGCGGCTTGAAAGTTTGTTACGATACACTGCCTTGCACAGGTCATACTGATAAATAAAACGTACTAACAAAAGCTGCCAACCAATCCGGCTAATGGGGCCTACCGGTGGAATCTCAAGTGGTGGCTCGGGTCTAGTCACCTGCTTTCGAACAGTCTGCCTGGGTCTTGCCATTTCGCTTTGCTGTTGTGTTTGTAAAATTTGAAAACAAGCAAGAGTGAGCAACTATAGCTCAGCAAGAATATATGTATAAGGTAAACAATATAGCATTTCATATGATTGGCAGTTGATATACTTGTTTGTTTCAATCAGTTATAAAATCATTTATCATAGTTGATAAATCTCGAAGGTGCAACAATATGTGCCCTTGTTTTCAAAATAAACTTGCAGTTCTAGATACTGCATTGAATCAACATCTTTCTCATCAAAATAGAACACTATCAGCAACTTGGCACAAAAGCCTAAGAAGCAGTGTCAAAGCATTTTTCCAAAATGGAGGAATGGGACTTAAAGAAAACACAAAACCTGACAAGGATTGACGATGATCAGTCGCCACATCCAAGTCCAATAATCCGCGGGTCTTCTCTACCGGTAAAGGATAGAAACTACATCCGTAACTATCCCTCGGGTGAAAACTACATCCGTAATCACCCTCGATGAAAACTACATCCGTAATCATCCTTCGGCAACACCTGGGCCGGAATAATAAGTGATGGACCGCCTGGCTCACGGCCGCTTACACATCCCGGGAATCGTTCGTCAACGGTTCCCACACCTGCCAGAGTCCCTTTTTCTTTTCTTTTAAAACTTGATTTTGATTGAAAATAGAGTAATTGAGGTCCGACATCAGTCGACCGATGATTCTTGAAATCATACAAGAAGCGGAATCTGCCGGGGGTTTTCGAAAATGTTTTGAGTTCAAATGAGTTCGAGTTTGAAGTATTAAAAAGTATCTTGGATTAACTTTGTCTTTAAAGAATGAACAATAATTAATAAATAATGTTTTAAGATTTAATATTAATAATTAATAAATAATTATTCGATAAAATAAACTTTTAATCCAAGATAGGGTTTCGAGTATTTACGTAGATATGAACATAATATTTGAGTATACGATACTCCCCGAATGACCCTTCGGGTTTTCGCAATCTAGATACGATATAATAATATACCGCTCCCCGGTCAATAGTATATACGGACCGCCACGACCTCTATTGCTAGAGTCGTTGTCCGAAGAAAACATTTCTAAGTTCAAGGGGTAAAAGCATACATGTACTTGTTCAATCTCAATTGCATCAATACTTCGATAAACATAGCATTTGATATAATTTGAAAACTACAAACACAACAGTAAAAGTCTTTGTATATGGATAAGTTTTGAAAAGTAGACTTGCCTTGGTTTGGTTGGGGTGGTCGAGCGTGCGGATTCGAACGATCTATTCATAAGCAATAATCGTTCGTTAGTACCTTAACAATATCTCTTTAATTACGGGGTTTTAAGGGGGTACGAAATTAACTTAACGACTTCGTCTTATGACTCCCTAGCCCCAATATAGGTCCATGTCATCACTCGATTACGCTCGTCACCTACTCGACTTAATTTAGTTACCATGTTCGAATCATAACCACTAACCCTAGAATCATGTTCCACTAATCGACTTTTTCCATTGCGCGAATTTTACTCTAGCATTTTTATAAAATCCAAAAATTCATATTTTAATCTAATTCCTTTTGGGTGGTCTTCACCACTGCATTCCTTACATTCTCAAATTTTTCCATGATCCCACATATATTTTAAGGTATTTAAACAAGGTTCACAAGGGGGTCACTTAATGCAGTCCATAGTCCAGAAACATAATTCACTCCTCCGGCCATAACTAAAAATCTACACATCACCTAGCTATGAACCTTAACTTTACAGAAACTACATTCAATTATCTTTCCAACAATATAAGGTAGGACATCAGGGGACATCATTTGGGGGTTCAAAATCGTGCTACAATACAGATCAAAGTTCCTGGACAAAA
Source organism: Saposhnikovia divaricata (assembly GCA_036435485.1). Lineage (NCBI taxonomy): Eukaryota > Viridiplantae > Streptophyta > Magnoliopsida > Apiales > Apiaceae > Saposhnikovia > Saposhnikovia divaricata. The sequence goes on along the minus strand of CM071595.1, from coordinate 47,309,159 downwards.
CTCAGCAAGCTCAAACTACTTAGATCAACCATTTTTCATACTTCCATAACATAATCACCACTTAATACACTTAGATCATGGTTCATAACACTCATGGAGATATATATATTAACCATAGTCATAAAAGTCACAATCTCAACATTAAAACTCAAGATCCATGCTATCCAATACATATACTTCCAAGATTAGTCCTAAAACACATGGATCTACTACCATACTATATAAACAATACATAACCAAGGGGGTTTGAGATTTTTATACCTTCTTGAGCTCCTAGAGGCCTTGGATAATCTTTACACAACTCAAAAACACCTTAGATGGCCTCCTACAACACTTACAATGCAAGATCTAAAGGAAAAACAAACTTGGTTACTATTTACCAAAGCTTGAATAATTTGTAACTTGAAATTGGGTGGATAAAATGGAGTGAAATTGCTAGCATACCTTGCCTATATGATGTAGATGACCTAGGAATTATGGCAAGATTTATGAGTAATGGAAGAGGGGAGGAGAAGAATTTTTCTTCTCTCCTTGGAGCCTTGGCCGAGAGCAAATATTCAAGGGGGGGGGGAGAGAAAAGTTTGTGTTTTGTGTTTGTGTTTGTGTTGGTAAATAATTGATGTTAGGTTATTTAGGTTGGGTGATACATATCACATGTAAGCATAGGTAGTGTACTAGCAAGCATGGGTCATGTACTATGTGTTCCCCCTTTTTAAAAAGTAACCAACTAGATACTATTCATCTTCCAATGGCTAACTAGTTTACTTGATTTCTAACCACTTGGTTGCATGGGCTTGCATGCAATACTACTCCTTGTATTATTATTCTTCCACCAATGCTTATTATTTAATCTTTAATTCGTATCGTATCTTAATTATTCTCTCGTAATAATATTTCGTCGCGTAGAGATTTCCCATATAATTTCTTAAGTACTTATTGTGTAAATTCCTCGAATGTCCATAATTCCTCGTCACAATTCTTAATAAATCCTTTAATACTCTAACCATTCTCAAATCCCAAGTTTTATAAATATTACTAACAATAAGACTCCTGCCTTCACAATCTTCCTTTTTTTTATATTACATGATAAATGCAACAACGCAGTTTCTCAGACAATCAATTCTATTAATCAACAGGGATGACTAGAAAGGTTCCATAATGACAATGTCACAAGATATTAAATAAAAGGAAATATTACCAAAAATTAGGGTTCTTACAGTTTCGAACTTTATTAGTTTCATTAATTTTGATATTTAGACTTCGTATTTTCATTTGGATTATTGACTTGGTTTATTGGAGCTTATTATGATTTGGAATTGTTTAAGAGGTAGCTTTAATTGTTATAATAATAGGGTGTTACAAAGTTGGTATCAGAGCTAAGGTTATAGATTCTGTAGACTGTCCTTTAGGCATTGACCTGTGAGTTTTTGGTTGACTTCGCATGGGTAGAATTATGACTTTTAATATCGACCTGTGATATGATTGTTTCGTATGTGCACTCACGAAAATTTTTGCAGAATGCCGCCAAGGAGATCTAATACAAACCAAAACACTGGGGGAAATGTTACTCAGCAAATTGTGATGAATCAAACCACTTTTATGAATATGGTGCAGCAGGTGGCAGCTCAGCAAACGCAGAATCCTGGTGGTAACACACAGAATCAAGAAGGCCAGACTATGTTTGATCTTTTTATGAAACAAAGGCCTAATTGCTTCAAGGAGGCTAAGACCCCCATGGATGCTGAAGCGTGGATTGATCTCATGGAGAAGATCTTTCGGGTACTTAACTGTTCTGAGCTGGAAAAGGCTCGTTTTGGCATTTACCGTCTTGAGGGGGATGCTAGCATTTGGTGGAAGTCAGTGGTGGCTTCCCACGCAGCTGGATACGAGAATACTGTCACTTGGAATGTTTTTAAGGCACAGTTTGATCAGAGGTACTTTCCTGTCAGCATTCGTGAGGAGTATGTTCGGGAATATCAAAGCATAACTCAGAAGGAGGATGAATCTGTGGCGGACTTTCAGATCAGGTTTCAGAGGTTAGCTGGCTATGCACGGTCCGTTGCTGGTACAGAGGAAGATAAAATCATGAAATTTAAGTGGGCTCTGAAGACTTCGATCCGTAATCACATCATAGCTAACCGCTACACTACTATGGACAGTTTGGTAGACAGTGCCAGAGACCAGGAGCTTCATCGGACTGATTTCCGTAAACAGAGAGACTTGCAGAACCAGAAAAGGAAGAGCGAAGATGATTCTTCTAGATTTCAGAAAAATGGAGGAGCTGTAGGCAGGTTTAAACAGAATGAGCAGAGGTATAACACTCGTTTTCAGTAGAGGAATGGAAATCAGGGTAACCAGCAGAACAGGTCAGGGACTCAAGCTGGGAATCAGAACGGAGGAAAATCTAATTGTGAGCATTGCGGGAAGATGCACAGTGGCGTCTGTTATTGGCTTACTAGATCATGCTTCAACTGTGGCCAGAAAGGCCATACTATTCGAGATTGCAAGGTGCCATTGAAGAAATTTGCGGACCAGAATGATCAGAATGGGAAGAATAATCAGAAGAATGGTGGACGTGTCTTTTCTATCACCGCAAAGGATGCTGCAAATACCCCAGGTACCATTACAGGAACACTATCTATTGGCAATAGGAATGCTACAGTTTTATTTGATACTGGTGCTACAAATTCATTTGTCTCTACATCTTATGCTAAACATCTATGCATCACACCTACTACATTATCAACTGAATTTTCTGTTGGCGACCCTATTGGGGGAAATATGTTTGTGAACTCCCAGTATCATGACTGTGTAGTTATAGTTGAGGATAGAAGATTATTTGTGGATCTCTTACCTATTCCGTTGCGAGACTTTGATGTAATTTTGGGGATGGATTGGCTAGAGCGACATAAGGCTACTATTGATTGTCAAGGAAAGAGAATAATTTTCGGTGATCCAAATTCACCTGAGTTTGAGTTCCAGGGTTCTACGCCCAGTGGTTTGGGGAAATTTTTGACGGCCATCAAGGCCAAACGGATGCTTGCACGTGGTTGTGAGGGATATTTAGCTCATGTGATTGATTCCTCCAAAGAACAATCTAAAGTTGAAGATGTTACTGTTGTTTGCGAATTTCCAGACGACTTGGATGGACTACCACCACCGCGAGAGGTGGAATTTCCTATTGATTTGTTACCTGGTGCGCAACCTATTTCCAAGGCTCCGTATCGCATGGCTCCACTAGAGTTGCAAGAGTTAAAGGAACAATTGCAGGAACTACTTGTGAAAGGTTTCATTCGGCCTAGTGTTTCCCCTTGGGGAGCACCTGCCTTATTTGTGAAGAAGAAAGATGGTTCAATGAGGCTCTGTATTGATTATCGGGAGTTGAACAGAATCACTGTGAAGAATAAGTACCCACTGTCTAGGATCGATGACCTATTTGATTAGCTACAAGGAGCAAAATATTTTTCGAAGAGTGATCTACGTTCAGGATATCATCAGTTGAGAGTGAAGGAAAGTGATATCCCGAAGACCGCATTTAGGACTCGCTACGGGCACTACGAGTTTCTTGTTATGTCTTTTGGGTTAACTAACGCACCGACAGTTTTCATGGACTTGATGAACAGTGTATTCAAAGATTTTCTTGACAAGTTCGTGATCGTATTTATCGATGACATTTTGGTGTATTCAAAGTCTAAAGAAGAGCACGAGGAGCATCTGCGAGTTGTATTGGAGATATTGCGGAAGAACAAGTTATATGCAAAGTGTCAGAAATGTGAATTTTGGCTTGAGCAAGTTTCCTTTTTAGGACACATTGTATCAGCAGATGGAATCAAAGTGGATCCTGCTAAGGTTGAGGCTATTACCGATTGGCCAAGACCTAGCACTGTTACTGAGGTTAGGAGTTTCTTGGGACTCGCTGGTTATTATCATCGTTTTGTTGAGGGTTTCTCGACTATTGCCATGCCATTGACACAGTTGACTCGAAAAAGTAACAAGTTCATATGGACTGAGGAATGTGAGGCTAGTTTCCAAGAGTTGAAGAACAGACTTGTGACATCTCCAGTTTTGACGCTACCATCTGGAATGGGTAGTTATGTGATTTACAGTGATGCTTCAAAGAAGGGACTTGGTTGTGTACTGATGCAGCATGGAAAGGTGATCGCCTATGCTTCAAGGCAACTAAAACCTTACGAGGTGAACTATCTGACACATGATTTGGAGCTTGCAGCTGTGATCTTTGCATTGAAGATATGGCGACACTACTTGTACGGTGATAAATGTGAGATATTTACGGACCACAAAAGTTTGAAGTACATCTTTACACAGAGGGAACTTAATATGAGGCAGAGGAGATGGATTGAACTTTTGAAGGACTATGATGTGAGTATTCAGTATCATCCAGGAAAAGCTAACAAGGTTGCAGACGCATTGAGTAGGAAGAATTTTGGGAATCTGGCAGCGCTGGTGACACAACAACGACCTCTTCAGCGGGAGATTGAAAAGTTTGGCTTGGAGTTTTATTGTCATGACTCAGATGGTATTGTGGCAAGTATGCATGTCGAGCCTAGTCTTATCTCTAGGATTAAGGCAGCTCAAGATGGTGATGAGGAATTGTGCAAACTGGTACGAGATAGTGAAGCAGGGAAGCAACCAGGACTTCGAAGTGATGATCACGGTATTATTTGGTTGGGTAACCGATTGTGTGTGCCTAATAATAAGCAACTTAGAGAGGAACTATTGGAGGAAGCCCATCGATCACCATTTTCTGTTCATCCAGGTGAAACGAAGATGTATCATGATGTGAAGGAACACTTTTGGTGGATAGGTATGAAACGTGATATAGCTGAGTTTGTTTCGAGGTGTTTGACTTGTCAACAGGTGAAGATTGAGCATCAGAGACCGAGTGGATTGCTACAGCCTTTGGAAATGCCTACTTGGAAATGGGAAAACATTTGCATGGATTTTGTGATTGGATTGCCTAGAACATTGAAGAAAAATGATGCGATATGGGTGATTGTAGATAGGCTTACTAAATCTGCTCACTTTTTGGCGATTCGTGGGAACATGTCTTTATAGAGTTTAGCACTTGCCTACAGGAATGAGATTGTTAGACTTCATGGTATTCCAGTTTCGATTGTATCTGACAGAGATCCGAGATTCACTTCAAAATTTTGGCAGGGATTTCAAAAGGCATGGGGTACCAAGTTGAACTATAGTACAGCTTTTCATCCGCAGTCAGATGGTCAGTCAGAGAGAACGATTCAGACTCTAGAGGATATGTTGCGAGCTTGTGCATTGGAATGGTTTGGAAGTTGGGATGAGTATTTACCGCTGGTTGAATTTGCATATAATAATAGTTGGCAGGCAAGCATTGGTATGGCTCCTTTTGAGGCATTATATGGACGAAAGTGTAGGACACCGACTTGTTGGAATGAAGTGGGAGAGAAACTTTTGGAAGGTCCCGATTTGGTTCAGATCACTACTGATAAGGTAACATTTGCTTTGGAGAAACTTAGACAAGCACGATCCAGACAAAAGAGTTATGCAGATAAGGGTAGACGAGAGTATGAGTTTAAGGTTGGAGATAAGGTCTTTCTTAAGGTATCTCCGACGAAGGGAATTCAACGTTTTGGTCAGAAAGGTAAACTGAGTCCGAGGTTTATTGGTCCTTTTGAGATTCTTGAGAAGGTTGGAGTAGTGGCATATAGGGTTGCTTTGCCACCACAGTTATCGCGGGTACACAACGTATTTCACGCATCGGTTTTGAGAAAGTATGTTTATCACCCACATCATATTGCTCAATATCCTTTAGACACCTTCGACGAGGACTTATCTTGTGAAGAGGAAGCTGAAGCTATATTGGCAAGAGAGGAAAGGGTTATGCGTAAAAAGACAATTCCTTTCGTAAAAATCCTTTGGAAAAATCACGATGCTCGAGAAGCTACGTGGGAGATGGAGGATTCTGTTCGCACAAAATATCCTTATCTTTTTGAACCAGGTGCGTTATTTGAATTTCAAGGACGAAATTCTTTTAAGGGGGGAAGAATATAATATCCTAATATTTTAGTTAATTATTTAATTATTAATATTTGAAAATTATGTGTTAAAATGTATTTGTTTATATTATATTCTTATAATATCTAGGAGTTAGTGTTGGAGTCCTAATCGAATTCTATAAAAATATTGATAAGAATTGTTAGTTCACTTAGATAATATTTCTAGAACCTACTTCTTGTTAGTTAGGTTTATTTTTACAATCCTATATATATTTGGTAAAATATACGTACATGAGTTGTACAGCAGCACGTGGTATTGGTTAGAGAAAAGTTCAGGTAACCTATTAATAAATTATGTATACGTCTCCCTCCAATAATAGTTTATTCTATAAGTTGATTACCATAAATTGATACTACATGTTCATCTACAGAGACTAGGCCAACTGGGTGTTAATTTGTCCGGTACCGACCTGTACGAAAACCAGAAAGTGTTGTGCTTGTCCTGTTCATACTCTCTAGTCTCTACTTTGGGATCTCTAATTTTTGGGACACCATATTGTAAGTGCATTTCTCTTTAGCCTATTTATATGTACTGTATTTTCAAGGAATTAATTCGTATGATTTTGTATTTTAATTGTTAAAATAATTTTGGTAGATTGATGTGTATTATAGTTTGTCATGGGTATTATTTTTTATTAATTTTCTACTACTCTAATATTGAATCTATCATGTACTTTCTTTAATTTTTTTCCTTCTATGTTAGCGATTTTCAAATTATTGAATTTTATGGTTGCATGTAATCTTTACCATTTCAAAATGATATTTTATTTTATTAATTATGAGTTTTCAAAATCCTTTTTGAATTTAATGTTTCGTTTCTGTTTTAGTATTGTATCATAAATAATGTGTTGTACATATTTAATCTCTCGGTGCTATCATTTTATAGTTTATTTAATAAAAAGTTACTGTTAAATGCATGCATGTTTATGAAGGGGGGCTTCGGCCCTCGATAATGTGCCAGAAATTTTGATTTATGACCGTTAATCATGATTATGGTATTTAATATTTTATTTAGTAAAGTTTGTTTACTGGCTTGTCATATTTTTACAAGTCCGGGTGCTACTACATTAAGTGATTGGGTTGGTTAAGTATAGTGTCTTTTGTATTAATTAGTTGTACAATTAATTACTATTATTTTATTATTAATATAATCTTATTATTATTTACTTTTAATTTCCGATGAATATACACTATATTGGTATGTGCTTGTCTTCTAGGTGGTACGTACTGTACTAGCTAATACTTGCTATTTGATTTCATTTATTAAATTTATATTTAATTGGTATTACAATAATGCTTGTCACTTTTATTAATGTTAAGGGATTGAGTTGGCATAGTGGTTAAGTGCCCAATCCATGAACCGAGAGGTCATGGGTTCGACTCCTGCCGGGGGTCAAAAAAAAACCGGAAACAGCCTCTCTATCCTTGGGTAGAGGCATGGCTGCGTACAACCTACCCCCCTCAGACCCTGCTCATGCGGGATATACTGAGTACGTTGAGTTGAGTTGAGTTGAGTTTACTTTTATTAATGTTGAATCTGTTATTTTTGATTTAGCACACTAAAAGGTGGTTTACTAGTTTCCGGTCAAATGTCTGAGCCAGTTTGGCTACATTACTATTTTGTTAACATTTTGATGGACATTAATTCACTTAAAAAGGAATGATCACCATGTGATTGTTTATTGTCATATTTGGATTTTAATTTAATGTAGGATATATTGCTATATAAAAGTGTGCTTCGATACTAATATATGGTTATAAATTTGATTTTAGATTTAAATAAGGATTTTTAGCGGTACATTTGATCCCAGATATTTCAGTTCTAGTTCACTATTTATATCAGGTACGAATTCTTGGTTCTCTCTTTTAATTAATAAATATTCGTTAAATTTATTGTCGATTCGTTTTCTAAAATTGTGACCTTATTGTACTTCATGTGTACCTACTTGTACACATTCTCAGTTTCGTTTCAAATTCCTTATTTTTGGATTTATTGTTGTTTTGACTCGTACATATTATTTTATTTCGCATTTTCTTGCGACATTGGTTATTTTGTTTCATTTTGTGCAACGAGTCAAGCAACCTTTGTAACCTATTTGTTGTGCTCTTAGACCGATCTGTGTGGGTTAATCACAGACAATGTTCACATGGAGTTCGGAGTAAAGGTGAACTAGGCACCTACTCGTATCGGTGGGTGAGTATACGAGCGTGTCTCTGGGGTATGAGATGTGACTAGATCATGATCGCTATTGTATTGTTGGGATGTTTTATACATTCCTTATTTCTTCTTCTGGATTACCGAAGAAGGAGCCATTGTCCTATACTTCGCTGGTGATTGGAGTTAGCGAGTATAGTTTTGTGTAAGAGACCCATATTGTACCCACCTTACTTGCTATTCGGCCTTATTTTCAGTTTTATTGATAACCTAACTGTTTTAAATTATTATCCTTCTGATTCGTTTAACATCGATAATTGTTTCGAAAATATATTGTTGATCGCTATATCATCTTTCGTTGTATCTTTGTGTTGGTAAGACACAATCCACTCGTATTTAAATTTCATATATTATTTAGATTATATTCGTACAGAGCATTTGGCTCACTCCTTATTGTTTCCTTTCCGCAGGTAAATAGGGGTAAAGCGGGAAGAGCGATGAGTGCCACCCAGTCATTAGTAGAGCTTTGGCTTAGTAGATTTATTGATCTTGAGAACTCATTTAGTTGGTTTCGAACTTTATTAGTTTCGTTATTTTGGATATTTAGACTTCGTATTATCATTTGGATTATTGACTTGGTTTATTGGAGCTTATTATGATTTGGAATTGTTTAAGAGGTAGCTTTAATTGTTATAATAATAGGGTGTTACACAAATAATGTCATAATCAATAACTAGAGAGAGTAATGATTAAGACTATTATGGCAACAAAATTCTGAAAACTACGACTTAAAAAAAACACTTAAATTTAACAAATAAAGTTGGGCTACTTAATTTGAAAGAATTAAAAAAAAACAAAAAAAAAAGAATCACGAACTGGGTTTGATGACAAAAAGAAAAGAAGGAACAGGGGTGAGAGTCTGTTGAACTAAGCGAAAACAAAACAAAAGAAGAAAACCAAACCAAACCAAACCAAACATACCCAGTATATCCCGCTCAGAGCAGGGTCTGGGGAGGGTAGGTTGTACGCAGACCATACCCCCACTTTTAGAGCGGGGAGGCTGTTTCCGTGAAGACCCTCGGCTGAGTGCACAGCATACAAAAAGTGTGGTACAAAAGACGGGAATGATACGAAAAATGGGCAATGGCATACCTGAGACCCATGGCCTTCTCCACATGGGGCCTACCTGTCTGCGAGGATTTATGCTACTCCAAGCTTGAAGCGCTCCAACCACACGGAAAGACCCGCACAGAGATACCACCGAGCCAAGCTCCCTGCACCTGCAAAACCAGAAAACAGAAAGACACTGAAAACGAAGAGTGAGAACGCTAAAGCCGAACTACTAACAAATCGCTAACCGAGACAAGGCAACTCTGAGGCTCTCGACAACAGAACCACAACCTAAAAGGGAATCCACCACTCGGATACGCCGCCTCCAAGAACATCTATCCGCGAGCATGGTCTCATTTAAGTCTAAGGCCTTCAAATCCATCCGGAGCTGCTCTTCCCACGTCCTCCTCGGCCTGCCTCTCCTCCTCGCCCCAACTACCGCCAGACTCTCGACCCTCCTAACTGGGGCTTCCGCCAGCCTCCGTCGAACGTGGCCGAACCATCTCAACCTTCCTTCCCTAACTTTCGCAGATAACGGCGCCACTTCCAGCTCGCTCCTAAACACCGAGTTCGGGATTCTGTCCAGCATCGTGCGCCCACAAGACCACCGCAACATCCTCATTTCAGCCCCTTCCAACTTGCTTACGAGAACCTTCTTCTCCGCCCAACACTCAGAACCATACAACATCGCCGGACGGACAGCCACTCTATAGAATTTCCCTTTCAACTTTAAAGGGACTTTCTTATCGCACAAAACCCCTGACGCTGCCCTCCACCTTAGCCACCCAGCCTTGATACGATGCGTGACATCGGCTTCAATCTCCCATTCCTTCTGGATGATCGAACCCAAATACTTGAATTTGTCCGTCTGCGGGACGATCTGGTCTTCAATCCTAACCTCCACCCCTTCTTCGTTGGCCTCACCACTGAAGTTACACCAGATATACTCGGTCTTAAACCGACTCATACGTAGCCCTTGGGTCTCCAAAGTAGATCTCCAAAGCTCCAATTTGTCGTTCACCTCCCTCCTCGATTCCGCCACTAGCACGATATCATCCGCGAAGAGCATGCACCAAGGGACAGCATCTTGAATCCCCCGCGACAAGACGTCAAGGATAAGAGCGAAAAGAAAAGGACTCAGGGCCGACCCTTGATGAAGCCCCCACCTCAACCGGGAAGAAGCGTGAGTCCCCCACTGGGGTCCGAACGCAAGAAGTAGCTTGGGAGTACATGTCTTGAATCACCCTAACGAGCGCCGACGACACTCCCCTCTCCTCAAGGCTCTTCCAAATAGCTACCCGGGGGATGCTATCATAGGCCTTCTCAAGATCAATGAACACCATATGGAGGTCTTTGCGACGTTCCCTGAACTTCTCCATAAGGCGTCTAACGATATGAATGGCCTCGATCGTTGATCTCCCAGGCATAAATCCAAATTGATTCTCTGAGATTTCAACTTCTCTTCTAAGCCGACTATCCACCACTCTCTCCCAAAGTTTCATAGTATGACTGAGTAATTTAATACCCCGGTAGTTACTACAACTTTGAGCATCGCCTTTATTCTTGAAAAAAGGGACCACAACACTACGCCTCCATTCAGCTGGCATCTTATCACCCAAGAGAAGAGCATTGAACAGATCAGCTAGCCATTGGATGCCAACCTCACCAAGACAAAGCCAAACCTCGATTGGGATAAGATCCGGACCAACCGCCTTCCCTCTAGCCATCTTCTGCAAGGCACCCTTGACTTCAACCTTGCTGATGCGCTCACAGAGAACGGGGGAAGACACGAGCGAAAGAGAGACCTCTTGATCCACACCGGCACCACTACTCCTAGCCTCGTTGAAAAGATTATGGAAATACGAACTCCACCTGTCCTTAATAGCATCTTCATTGAACAACACTTGGCCTGAATCATCTTTAACAAACTTAACAGAGCCCAGGTCGCGCCTCCCTCTCTCCCTAGCTTTAGCTAGCTTAAAGATGGCGTTCGCTCCTTCCTTGGATTCTAGACGCTTGTACAGCCCTTCATATGCCTCCTCTTTAGCTTTCGCCACCGCCTTTTTTGCCTCTCGTCTCGCCACCTTGTAAGCTTCCAACTTCCGAATCCTTTCCGGCCCTGCGCAGCACGATACAAGCTCTTTAAAGAGCGCTAGTTTAGCCTTAACCTTCTGTTGAACCTCCTCGTTCCACCACCACGACTCCTTAGTACCACTGAACCTACCTGAGGAAACCCCCACCACCTTCTCGCCCACACTCCGAATTGCCCTTGCCATGTTAGACCACCTGAAGTTAGCATCTCCACCCCTCGCAAAAACACCTTCGTTGAGCAAAGCCTCCCTGAATTCCGCCGCCTTCTCGCCCTTCAAGTCTTTCCAAAGGATTCTAGGTCTAAACTCTCTCTTTCTGCGCACCACTCGACCCCCCATGGAAAGATCCAAAGCCAACAGCCGGTGCTGTGACGCGCACGCCTCACTCCTGAACACCTTGCAGTCCACGCATGCTCTAACGTCCCGGCTGCGCACCAGTAGGTAATCGATTTGAGTGTTGCGACCCCCACTACAAAAGGTGATGAGGTGCTCGGGCCTCTTCTGAAAAACAGAGTTCACAATAACCAACTCCTGGGCCGTGGCAAACTCCAACAGGGAGGACCCACCGACATTCCTGGACCCGAAGCCAAAACCCCCATGCGCCATGGGAAAACCATCTGACCTCTCGCCGATGAAGAAGAACAAAAAAAAAGAAAGAAAAGGAAGTGGATTCGTGTTGAAAAAGAGAGAGGAGAAAAAGGAAAAAAAATTAAGAAAACAAGGATCAAAGTTGTTGTGCGTTTGTTCGAATAAAACAAAAAGGGAAAGGAGGCTGGGTTTGGTGAGTGTTTAACGAAGGAATGAGAAGAATAGAAACTGGGTAAACATTAAACAACTAAAAGAGGGGAGGTCTCGAATTAAAGCCAAAAAGTAACAGAAAAATACAAACTGAAATTTAGTAATTTTTTTTTGTGTTTATTTTTTTATTAAATATGAAAGTAAAAAGATTAACTATGAAATTAAAAATATTGCTAAAACGTTGATTTGAAATTAAATTACCCACAATAAAATGGAAATTTAAAGGGCTTAATTACGAATTAAAACTACGAACAAGAAATTAAAAATCGTTACTTTCAACCCATAGTGGTTAGCTTTCGCTACTTTGTCCACTACTTGGATTTACGAAAATAACGAAACAAGGCAACAATAATGAAAGAGCAAGACAAGAAGTAAAGAAAATAAAAATTGCATTAATTATAATAAGAGTGTTTACAAGATTTGAAACTAAGAAAATACAAGAAATTAAAACTACCCTAAAATCTAAGTTCCTCAATACAAGGGGGGTTAGGGGGTATTTATAGGATAGGAATTAGGGTTAAGGGGGGTGTTTGTAACACCCCCAGATCCGGGGTCAGGAATCTGGTGGTTACGGTCTTACATCCATTCATAATACTTGACTTGAGTCCATAATAAATAAATCACATGCTGTGACCCCACAATAATTACCACTCACACACACAACAGTTATAGTCCCAGAGATGAAATTGAAATAAGTCTTACATTAAAGGGTTTACGAATAAAAGTTATTACAATCCCAAAAGGATAACATCATAGGTTTAAAAGTTTTGCCGTTGATTACATTAATTATACATATAGTTAAACAGGAAACAAAAGCTGTCTAACTATGCTACCTCAGCAATGGCGGCTAGCATCTCAGCGGGTAGTCCGGTGGGTCGGGTAACCTGCTTGCGCCGAGTGCGCCTGACGCGAGCCATCTGTCCTAGCTGTTGTTGTGACATAATATAAACAAAGCAAGGGTGAGCGAAAGCCCACCAACAAATCTATAACTGAACGATAATTTAAAACAGTTCAAAGCTATCTTTTAAACCATATGCCATGCATTTACGGAAATGATGCCAGTATAATATGAACGATGAAGTTACAAGGTAACTTAAAGTATTTGTTTGAAGAAATATCTGCTACATCAAAGTAAGCGAGATATTATTATCGTTATTAAGAAGAGGAACTTGCAAGAAAGGGTTGCAATTCCAGTTATGACTCTTTTCCAACTCTGCCAACAGTAATCATGTTGCAGGAAATAAATGAATTTGGATGATGAACCAATGATGGAGTATTCACCGCGCCCGCTGTTCCAATCTTGATGATCAGTCGAGATCGTACAGCTCAATTTAGATTTACTACCGGTAGAAGGAAGAACTGACGGCTTTACTTGTATACCGCCATGCTAGCTCTCCCCGGCCAACGGTTGGGCCAAGGGGATGGACCGGCGCTACTCGGCCTCTTACACGACTCCTAGTTCAAATAGAATTCATGATTCTGAATATAACGTTCGCCCCCCTTTCCCCAAGTATAATACTTGTTGATAAGACTCCACAAAGTAGTCGTATCTAGTTGGAAAGGAAAATTTACCAATAACTCCCAAGCTATTACTTGGTAACGGATATCAACTTGTTCCAGTAATCTTACCCCTCGAAAGATGAGAAGGTAAACAACGACTTAATAAGTCAACAGCACCCGAGTTGCGGGTGAAGGGAATACTTTATGACCGGGAAGTCGACAAGATAAATAACATTTTTCCAAGTAAGGTTCCCTTATTATTAAGAAGATAGACTCAAAGATGAATGATGTCTGGGAACCTTTCTTGATATAAGATTAATAATAATATGACTTCGAAATATTTTCTGTAATAATCGAAGAAGATAAACCTTATCGAGATTATTCCAAGTATGGAATAAATATTCAGAGAATATTTATTGAGTTAAAATATTGAAAGAATATTTGGGAATATGAAAGAATATTTTTAATCAGAGTATTTCTCAAAATAATCCCTGAAGAAATATCAGGAGAATATTTATTGAATAAATAAATATTCAAATGAATATTCCAAATAATATTCATTAATTAATAAGACTTGAAAGGAATATTTAAAATATTTAAAATAATATTCGATGATTAATTAGAACCCTGGATGAATATTCAAAATAATATTCATAATTAATTAGGAATTTAAATGAATATCAATAAAGTAATATTCATTTAATGAATAATATCCTAAATGAATAAGTAATATTCATTTAGTAATCCAAGCTTTAAAGGAATATTCGATAAATAAATCAAGCTTCAGATGAATATTGAAGATAATATTCATCAAGTACTTAACATCTTAAATGAATTTTCAAAAGTAATATTTACTTAATAAAATAATATTCTAAATGAATATCCAAATAATATTCATTTAGTAGTCTCATCTTTAGAAGGGTATTCGAAATAATAATCGATAATCAATTCAACTCTGAATGAATATTGAGAAATATTATTCGTTGAATAGTTACGTTCAAATAATTATTTGAAGTAAGGATCGTTAAAATAATTAGTCTCGAACGAATATTCAAGTAATATTCGTCACCCGAATAACGGAAAATATTTACTTAAATATTTTCCTCCGAGGTAATCTCGATATATCAAAAAATATTGACTCCCGGTCTATATTCGATGAATAAGATATATGCACCCTTCTCTGAGGGTCTTACAATAACCGGCTTATAACTGATACGATAGCTATCTAATTTATAAGCCAATAACAATCAGGGAACAAGCATAATGATATAACTTGAAAGCAGGCATGCATGCTATGGCATATGTATATCAGAAAACATATATATATATATATATATTTATTCAATCACAACAACAGCCTAAAAGAAGGGAATTGAAACTTGCCTGGTAGTCGAGTACGGTAAGGGGTAGTGGTAGCGGGTCCCGGTTCAGCCTGGTGATCTATAAATAGCCAAGGCATTCGGAATTAATCACTTAACATATTAAACGTTAAGTTATACTTAAATCGAAACACGTTCTCGAGTCATCTCGTTATACCCCTTTTAGTGGATTACTTATTATCACTGATCCGACCCGACATTCGTTCGTTAATACGACATGTCACTGCACTTATACTTGGGACATACTTAAGTCACATGAGTTCTAAGGTTGATCGTTACGAACAAATATTTTACTCCGAGTTTTATCGCCCGTTTTCTAAGCGTTTTACCAAAGTTATAAAAGAGTCGTCTTTTAGGGATTCGTTCTCGTTTAACCTTGACTTGAACATTTTTAATAAATCGAAAAATGCTCTTTTTGACATACGGTTTTCTTTCACACCTTCCTTCTTACCCCTAGTATTTATTTACCAAGATTCGCCATGACGTTACATAGCTTACGAGGGTTCAATTTCAGTTACGAACTTTTGTTTACGGATTCGAACTACTTTTAGTAATTTAGTCATAAATCCTAAACCGTAAGTCCGTTTCACGTGATCTTTATATCAAAACGAAGCTTAGAGCATTACCTATCCTATCATGGCAGATAAGGTCTCTGGACAGTAGGGGTTCAACATGGAAAACGGCATACAAAACATGGTATTGTAAAATCGGGCATTATAACGGCTGTAAATCGAATATCTATCAATTTCGAATCTTCCCATAAACATAGCATCCAACCCAAACAACATATACATGACTTATATACATGAACTGAGGCCAAGCAATGCCTTTCCGTTCATCTAGCTATTTACATCATTAATCCAAAATCCATACATAATCATGCTTATAACTTTAACATAATCATAACTAAGTTATAACTATCAAAAACATGCTTAAATCTCAAACAAGGGTTAGGGTTTCAAGAGCTTTATACCTTCCTTAGATAGTGATATAGCCTTACTAAGCCTTGTATGGTCCTTAGGAGTGATTATGCTTGCTATATCAACCATGAAAAATCAAGAAAACCAAGTTAGTTCAAGAAGAACACTATTCATGCTCCTCTTGGATGATTTATTTGAAAATGGAAATGGATGAGTTTGAAGCTAGGATTTTGAGGAGATAAGTTTTATGAAATGTAAGACTCACCTTAATTATTACAAGATCAATTGATGGTTGGAGGTTGGATTTTGGTTTTGGAATTAAGCTATAGGCCGAATGGAGTGAAATGGTGGAGAATGGAGTATTTGCTTGGTTGCTTGTGTTTGTTCTCATCTAAAACGAATTATTGTAATGTTTGTAGATAATATCTAGCATAAAGTGGCTTTTGATAAAGTGATTTGGTCATTACATGCATCACTTAATGGACAAGTGTTGATAAATTGTGGTAGGATGAGAGATTAGTCTTAACCATGTGGTTTGATCTCTAAATATGCTAGTTACTTGTGTAACTAACTAGTTACTAGATATTATCACTTGCACATGCATGTATCTTGCTTTCTCTGCTTGATTCTGTGTCCGGTTATTCCTCGTTTCGATTGATCGTTCGTAGGAATATTCCACGGATTTCTAGTTAGGGTTTACCGGGAATCCTCTTTAATATTAATACTTTCATTCTCCATCTTTCATTCTAACTTTCCATTATATATTCCTTTAATCCATTCGTTAAATACTTAAGGCTATCAGTGTCCAGGGAACTCTCGGAGAAAATAAAAGTGCGGTTTTTCAGAATCCGACAGCTTTTACATACACTTATTTTCCCCCTGGATCACTAATACGAACTCGGAAATCCGTTCCGAATACTTCTATATAGTGTCGTCTCATATTATTATATACTCTCACCAAAACACTATTCATTCTGTATTCTTTACTTGTTCTCTTAGGGTTGTATAATTGTCCGTATTCTCTTTCGATCGTTCCTTAACCTTTTTACGGAACTACTGGATTAATCGTTATCGATCTGGATGACATGAGAGTCTTCTCTTGCTTGAAGTTGCCATATCTTATTCCCTTAGAAGATAGATTATTCTTACCTATGTTGTCACCCTTTAGCATTCTTCAAGACATAAACATAATAAAGTCGAATTCCATTCATTCTTTCCCAAATATCAATTATTACATTGTAGCCATATCCACTATTCATTCTTACATCATTAAATACATAAAAGTTTTAATTCCACCCAAAATCTGGGTTCTTACTGTCTCCCCTCCTTAAAAGGATTCCGTCCCAGAATCAGTTTGAAAACAAGTGGGGGTACTTTTCTTGCATTGCGCCTTCAAGTTCCCAGGTGGATTCTTCTACATTGTGGTTCTGCCACAAAACTCTGACTAGCTGAATGACCTTATTTCGGAGCACTTGTTCTTTCCGGTCTATGATTTCCACAGGTTGCTCCACATAGGTCAGGTCTGGTTGCATGTCCACTTGCTCATACTCTACAATATGCTTAGCATCCGGATTATACTTCCTCAGCATCGAAACATGGAACACATTGTGCACCTGCTGTAGATTCGGGGGCAATGCGAGTTCATAAGCTAGTTCCCCAATCCGTCTCAAGATCTCAAATGGTCCAATGTATCTGGGACTCAGCTTTCCTTTCTTCCCAAATCTCATTAAACCTGTCCAAGGTGACACTTTCAAGAACACTAGGTCCCCTACCTCGTATTCCTTGCCTTTCCGAGCTAAGTCGGCATATTTCTTTTGTCGATCCTGGGCTGCTACCAACCGTCCTCTGATTAGATCTACTGCATCTTTAGTTCGTTGGACCACTTCGGGCCCGAGCATCTTCCGCTCTCCAACTTCATCCCAATACAAGGGAGATCGACATTTTCTTCCATAAAGGGCCTCATAAGGTGGCATCCCAATGCTTGAATGATAACTGTTATTATAGGAGAACTCAACCAATGGCAAGTGATCATCCCAACTCCCCTTGATGTCTATCACGCAGACTCTCAACATATCCTCTAGCGTTTGGATGGTCCTTTCACTTTGCCCATCTGTCTGGGGGTGGTAGGCTGTGCTCATGTTCAGCCGGGTCCCTACACATTCTTGAAAACTTCTCCAAAACCTGGAGTTAAATCTAGGATCTCGATCGGATACTATTGCGACTGGGACTCCATGTCGCGCCACTATCTCTTTTAAGTAGATGTCCACTAGTCTATCGACCGTGTACCTTTCGTTGATCGGGAGAAAGTGAGCCGATTTCGTCAGTCGATCTACAATTACCCATATGGTGTCATGATTAGCCTTGGTCCTGGGTAAACCTACTACGAAATCCATGGCTATATGTTCCCATTTCCATTCTGGAATCTCTAAGGGATGTAGAAGTCCGCTGGGTTTCTGGTGCTCTGCCTTCACTCGTTGGCAGGTCAAGCATCTGCTTACCCACTCTGCTACGTCCTTTTTCATATTGGGCCACCAGTAATACTCCTTCAAATCCCTATACATTTTAGTGCTACCGGGGTGCACTGAGTATCTTGAGTTGTGTGCCTCATTTAAAATCTCATCCTTGAGCTCCTGAACATTTGGGATCCATATCCTGTACGTGTACCTCATGATCCCTTCCTTGTCTCTTTCGCACTTAATTTCCTCCCCGGTCATTAGCTCTTCTGTGGAGTTCTTTTCTTCCTCCATCATCCGTTCCTGGCACAGTCTAATCTTTTCTAGCAATGGAGGTTGGATTCTAATTTCCATCAACTTTTCTTGGCCCTCTCCAGGTAACTTAACCTCGATTTCCAACTTCTCAAAATCCTTCACTAGCTCTTTCTCTGAAGTTATCCTCTTGAGTTTCTCTTTCCGACTAAGGGCGTCAGCCACCACATTGGCTTTGCCCGGGTGATATCGAATTTCACAGTCGTAATCCTTGATTAACTCTAACCACCTCCTCTGGCGCATGTTAAGCTCTTTCTGAGTGAAAATGTATTTGAGGCTCTTATGATCTGTGTAAATCTCGCATTTTTCCCCATACAGGTAGTGTCTCCAAATCTTTAAAGCGAAGACTATGGCTGCTAGTTCTAGATCATGCGTGGGATATCTGACTTCATAATCCTTCAATTGCCTAGACGCATATGCTATTACCTTGCCGTGCTGCATAAGCACGCATCCCAGTCCTTTATGCGAAGCATCACTGTAAATCACGAAATCTCCTTTTCCATCAGGTAATGCCAGCACTGGGGCTGTCACCAGCCTCTTCTTTAACTCTTGGAAACTCTTCTCGCATTTCTCAGTCCATTCAAATTTCTCGGTTTTACGGGTAAGTCGAGTTAATGGAGCTGCGAGTTTCGCAAAGTCTTGGACAAATCTCCTGTAATATCCGGCCAGTCCAATGAAACTCCTCACCTCGGTTGGAGTAGCTGGCCGTTCCCAGTTTGAAACTGCTTCTATCTTGGAGGGGTCAACCAACACTCCTTCTCTATTGATCACGTGCCCTAAGAATTGTACCTCATTTTTCCAAAACTCACACTTGGAGAACTTGGCATATAACTGCTCTTTCCTGAGTATTTCTAAGGTTATCCTTAAATGTTCAGCGTGTTCTGCCTCTGTCTTTGAGTAGATGAGAATATCATCAATGAAAACTATCACGAATTGGTCCAAATATTCCTTGAACACTCTATTCATTAGGTCCATGAAGGCTGCTGGGGCGTTGGTCAATCCAAATGACATAACTAAGAACTCATAATGTCCGTATCTGGTGCGGAATGCAGTCTTCGGGATATCTTCAGGTTTGATCTTCAGTTGGTGATATCCTGTTCTCAAATCAATCTTAGAGAAGTATTCAGCTTCTCTTAGCTGGTCAAACAAATCGTCTATCCTGGGCAATGGATACTTATTCTTTATGGTTAGCTTGTTCAATTCTCTGTAGTCGATGCATAACCTCATACTTCCATCCTTTTTCTTAACAAACAACACTGGTGTGCCCCAAGGCGACACACTGGGCCTTATCATGCCCTTATCCAACAATTCCTGTAATTGTTTAGCTAGCTCTTTCATTTCTACTGGGGCTAGTCGGTACGGGGCCTTCGAAACTGGCGCCGTCCCCGGGGCTAATTCGATGGCAAACTCAATTACCCTATCAGGTGGTAGTCCAGGAAGATCTTGTGGGAACACGTCCTCGAACTCATTAACTACCAGAATGTCCTGCAATCTTGGCACTTCCTTCTGAGTATCTATAACGTAGGCTAAATAAGCCTCGTTCCCTTTTCGTAACAATCTCTTGGTTTGCGCCATGGTCAGAATTTTCTGGGTCTGTCGCATCCCCTTAAACACTATTTCTTTCTTCCCTGGGGTTTTCAACTTAACCTTTTTCCCTTTACAATCTATCTGCGCATCATTGCGAGACAACCAATCCATACCCAAAATGACATCGAATTCCCCTAGCTTAAAAGGAATTAAATCGACATAGAAGGATCGTCCTCCTATTTCTAGCTTACAATCGGGGTGAATTTGATTAACCGGTACGATTTCCTGATTAGCTATTTCTACTTGTAAGGAATCTCTTAGTTGCTGGGTTTTAAGTTTCAACTTATGCGCAAAATCTCTAGATATAAAAGACTTAGTTGCTCCTGAATCAAATAAGACATTTGCACTGACTGAATTAAGAGAAAAAGTACCTGCTATCACATCTGTGTCCCTCACGGCATCTTGTACTGACATATTGAAAGTCCTAGCAGTTGGTGGCCTATTTGAGGCAACCTTGCTTGCTCCTGATGCTGCTGGTTTGCTCTTTGGGCAATCCTTCCTCAAGTGCCCTCGCTGTCCACACTGGAAACAGGTTGTGCTGTTAGGGATGACCGTGGTGCAAGAGGTGGCATAATGCCCAGCTCGCCCACACTTATAACAGTTTATCTGCTTCAGGTTGCACACCCCGGAGTGCCTCTTCCCACAAGTAGCACACAATGGCAATAGAGGTCGAGAAGGGTTGGAACGGGACATTCCTGATTGATGGCCGCCCTGGCTCACACTTACACTAGCAGATGGTTTAAACCCCACATTCCTCCCTGGTAGGGAAACCGCTCCTCGATTAAACTTGGTTGGGGGTTTTCCTCCAGCGGATCTTCCGCCCATACTAACATGCTTTCTCTTTATCCCCCCTTTCTCTCTCTCTCTCTGCATCTGATCACTACCAGCCTCCACAATGGTTGCCTTCTGCACCAAGGTGGCATAATCTGTAATCTCTAAAACAGCCACCCTATTCTGGATCCACTGCTTCAGCCCTTGTTGAAACCTGTTAGCTTTCTTCTCTTCTGTGTCTACAAACTCTGGCACAAATCTCGATAGCTCAGTAAATTTGGCCTCATAGTCCGCCACGGACATATTGTTCTGTTTCAGTTCCAAAAACTTAAGTTCCATCTGGGTTTTCATGAACTTCGGAAAGTACTTCTCCAGGAATAATTGTTTGAACCTTTCCCAGGCTATGACAGCATCAGTCTCCATGTTTTTCTTGGCTTCCCACCAATAATTGGCCTCTCCCTTTAGTAGGTAAGTAGCAAAAACAGTCTTCTGAGCCTCATTGATACTCAGGATCTCAAAAGACTTTTCCATTTCTTTGACCCAGGCCCTCGCCTCAACGGGATCAGCCGATCCGTGGAACTCCGGGGGCTTAAGGGACTTAAAGGCCCTAAAGGAATTTGCCACTGAAGTGTTGTTGCTTGGTGGTGGTTGGGGGTATTGGTTCAAATTCTGCCTAAGTAGATCCATAAACTGGCCCATGGGGTTTCCGCCCTGGTTCTCCCCTTCCTGTTCTACTTCAGTTTCTCCACCCTCTATTTCCCTTTCAAATTCTTCAGAGTACAGGGGTTCATCCTCTGCTCCATACTGGGAATCTTCTTGCTCATTATAGTCCTGATCTTGTTCCTCACTACTTCCACGGTTTTCCTCGTGTTGGTTGTGACTCTCTTGGTCAGTAGATTCGCGGGGGTTAGCCCTAGTGCCCATCCGTCTTGGAGGCATTTTACTGAAAATTTGGAAAATTATACATTAGGTTCACTTACCTGTTTTAAAGGATTTTTCCTTGCACATTTCTTTACATGATTGGGTTTTAAAATCCCACAGTTTTATATCTCATGGAAACTTAATCGAAAAGTAATACATATGCTAATAAACTCGTGATCACTTCCCAACAAAATTGTAATGACTGAAATGGAAACAAATATATACCAGGTACCGAAAAGGTACAACATCCGAGTTACAACGATAGTTTAAAGTACAGCCATCCTAACAACAACAACAAGTCAAAAGTGAAATATGCTGTCTATCTGTCTAGTCTGCAAAAAGGGAAAACAAGTACAAGAAAACCATCCCTACAAAAGCCGGCACTACTATGTCCGTACATGACTAGACAACTAGACCGCTGCATCACTACATCTGAAATCAGCCGCCACGACGAAACATCCTCCGAACCCTCCCCATGGCGATGCGGAAAACCTCCTCAGCCGCTGCTCTGTCTACCCTACCATGCCCATCAGTAGGCAACTGTCGCACCCTCACCCGAGCCCTCAGCTCGATGCGGGTCACAGCCCTATACCCAACTCTGTCACTGATAGTCCTCCTGCCCTGCACCCTCATCCGGGCGACTCTCTCTGCTGCTAACTCACTCCTAGACTCTGCCAACCTGGTATCTGCCACAGACAACTCTCTATAAAGCCCGTTCACAATCAAGTTGTGAACACATACTGGGACTCCTCCTATCGGGGCATGAGGTGGGGTGGATGGCTCAGCTGGAGCGGCAGTCTCTGCCTGCTGGGGCTCTGGGGTAAGCTCCTCAAACTCGTCGGGGTACGGGCTCACAGGTAGTGGTGATGGGGTAGGGGCTCTCTCAACAGGGAGGAGTGGCACAAAAAGTCCAGAACTCCCTACAGCACCAACTACTGGCTCATCTATATCTCCCTCAACACCCTCATCCACCGGCACCACCTGATCCGTGGTCATGTCAGTGTCATCTCCCATAGTCCTGAACTCAGTCATAACCCAATAATCATCATCCTCAACCACTAACTCAGCATCCTGTCCTGTCTGGATCCCCTCCGGGTCCTCCTCCCCCTCAGTCTCAACAACATCTGTGTCAGCATCATCCTGGACCTCCTCAGGGTCCTCCTCCTCAGACTCGATCACATCAGTATCAGCATCAACCTGGACCTCCTCAGCGTCCTCCTCCTCAGGCTCAGTATCCTCCTCAGGCAAGTGCTCATAGTATGGGTCCCTAGTCCGGAACATGTCCTCATCATGCTGTCTCGCAGCTGCCTCCTGGGCCGACAAGTCGCTCGCCTACACAAGACGAACTATGTTACTATCATGATACTTAAAAAGTTCCCGTAAGGGTTTTAGGTGAACCTGGCAAGGGTTCTTATTATATTATTGAATTTATTATTATATAACGTCGTATCATCTCTTGGGATATATAACTCTCGCTCTGATACCATCTCTGTAACACCCCCAGATCCGGGGTCAGGAATCTGGTGGTTACGGTCTTACATCCATTCATAATACTTGACTTGAGTCCATAATAAATAAATCACATGCTGTGACCCCACAATAATTACCACTCACACACACAACAGTTATAGTCCCAGAGATGAAATTGAAATAAGTCTTACATTAAAGGGTTTACGAATAAAAGTTATTACAATCCCAAAAGGATAACATCATAGGTTTAAAAGTTTTGCCGTTGATTACATTAATTATACATATAGTTAAACAGGAAACAAAAGCTGTCTAACTATGCTACCTCAGCAATGGCGGCTAGCATCTCAGCGGGTAGTCCGGTGGGTCGGGTAACCTGCTTGCGCCGAGTGCGCCTGACGCGAGCCATCTGTCCTAGCTGTTGTTGTGACATAATATAAACAAAGCAAGGGTGAGCGAAAGCCCACCAACAAATCTATAACTGAACGATAATTTAAAACAGTTCAAAGCTATCTTTTAAACCATATGCCATGCATTTACGGAAATGATGCCAGTATAATATGAACGATGAAGTTACAAGGTAACTTAAAGTATTTGTTTGAAGAAATATCTGCTACATCAAAGTAAGCGAGATATTATTATCGTTATTAAGAAGAGGAACTTGCAAGAAAGGGTTGCAATTCCAGTTATGACTCTTTTCCAACTCTGCCACAGTAATCATGTTGCAGGAAATAAATGAATTTGGATGATGAACCAATGATGGAGTATTCACCGCGCCCGCTGTTCCAATCTTGATGATCAGTCGAGATCGTACAGCTCAATTTAGATTTACTACCGGTAGAAGGAAGAACTGACGGCTTTACTTGTATACCGCCATGCTAGCTCTCCCCGGCCAACGGTTGGGCCAAGGGGATGGACCGGCGCTACTCGGCCTCTTACACGACTCCTAGTTCAAATAGAATTCATGATTCTGAATATAACGTTCGCCCCCCTTTCCCCAAGTATAATACTTGTTGATAAGACTCCACAAAGTAGTCGTATCTAGTTGGAAAGGAAAATTTACCAATAACTCCCAAGCTATTACTTGGTAACGGATATCAACTTGTTCCAGTAATCTTACCCCTCGAAAGATGAGAAGGTAAACAACGACTTAATAAGTCAACAGCACCCGAGTTGCGGGTGAAGGGAATACTTTATGACCGGGAAGTCGACAAGATAAATAACATTTTTCCAAGTAAGGTTCCCTTATTATTAAGAAGATAGACTCAAAGATGAATGATGTCTGGGAACCTTTCTTGATATAAGATTAATAATAATATGACTTCGAAATATTTTCTGTAATAATCGAAGAAGATAAACCTTATCGAGATTATTCCAAGTATGGAATAAATATTCAGAGAATATTTATTGAGTTAAAATATTGAAAGAATATTTGGGAATATGAAAGAATATTTTTAATCAGAGTATTTCTCAAAATAATCCCTGAAGAAATATCAGGAGAATATTTATTGAATAAATAAATATTCAAATGAATATTCCAAATAATATTCATTAATTAATAAGACTTGAAAGGAATATTTAAAATATTTAAAATAATATTCGATGATTAATTAGAACCCTGGATGAATATTCAAAATAATATTCATAATTAATTAGGAATTTAAATGAATATCAATAAAGTAATATTCATTTAATGAATAATATCCTAAATGAATAAGTAATATTCATTTAGTAATCCAAGCTTTAAAGGAATATTCGATAAATAAATCAAGCTTCAGATGAATATTGAAGATAATATTCATCAAGTACTTAACATCTTAAATGAATTTTCAAAAGTAATATTTACTTAATAAAATAATATTCTAAATGAATATCCAAATAATATTCATTTAGTAGTCTCATCTTTAGAAGGGTATTCGAAATAATAATCGATAATCAATTCAACTCTGAATGAATATTGAGAAATATTATTCGTTGAATAGTTACGTTCAAATAATTATTTGAAGTAAGGATCGTTAAAATAATTAGTCTCGAACGAATATTCAAGTAATATTCGTCACCCGAATAACGGAAAATATTTACTTAAATATTTTCCTCCGAGGTAATCTCGATATATCAAGAAATATTGACTCCCGGTCTATATTCGATGAATAAGATATATGCACCCTTCTCTGAGGGTCTTACAATAACCGGCTTATAACTGATACGATAGCTATCTAATTTATAAGCCAATAACAATCAGGGAACAAGCATAATGATATAACTTGAAAGCAGGCATGCATGCTATGGCATATGTATATCAGAAAACATATATATATATATATATATATATATTTATTCAATCACAACAACAGCCTAAAAGAAGGGAATTGAAACTTGCCTGGTAGTCGAGTACGGTAAGGGGTAGTGGTAGCGGGTCCCGGTTCAGCCTGGTGATCTATAAATAGCCAAGGCATTCGGAATTAATCACTTAACATATTAAACGTTAAGTTATACTTAAATCGAAACACGTTCTCGAGTCATCTCGTTATACCCCTTTTAGTGGATTACTTATTATCACTGATCCGACCCGACATTCGTTCGTTAATACGACATGTCACTGCACTTATACTTGGGACATACTTAAGTCACATGAGTTCTAAGGTTGATCGTTACGAACCAATATTTTACTCCGAGTTTTATCGCCCGTTTTCTAAGCGTTTTACCAAAGTTATAAAAGAGTCGTCTTTTAGGGATTCGTTCTCGTTTAACCTTGACTTGAACATTTTTAATAAATCGAAAAATGCTCTTTTTGACATACGGTTTTCTTTCACACCTTCCTTCTTACCCCTAGTATTTATTTACCAAGATTCGCCATGACGTTACATAGCTTACGAGGGTTCAATTTCAGTTACGAACTTTTGTTTACGGATTCGAACTACTTTTAGTAATTTAGTCATAAATCCTAAACCGTAAGTCCGTTTCACGTGATCTTTATATCAAAACGAAGCTTAGAGCATTACCTATCCTATCATGGCAGATAAGGTCTCTGGACAGTAGGGGTTCAACATGGAAAACGGCATACAAAACATGGTATTGTAAAATCGGGCATTATAACGGCTGTAAATCGAATATCTATCAATTTCGAATCTTCCCATAAACATAGCATCCAACCCAAACAACATATACATGACTTATATACATGAACTGAGGCCAAGCAATGCCTTTCCGTTCATCTAGCTATTTACATCATTAATCCAAAATCCATACATAATCATGCTTATAACTTTAACATAATCATAACTAAGTTATAACTATCAAAAACATGCTTAAATCTTAAACAAGGGTTAGGGTTTCAAGAGCTTTATACCTTCCTTAGATAGTGATATAGCCTTACTAAGCCTTGTATGGTCCTTAGGAGTGATTATGCTTGCTATATCAACCATGAAAAATCAAGAAAACCAAGTTAGTTCAAGAAGAACACTATTCATGCTCCTCTTGGATGATTTATTTGAAAATGGAAATGGATGAGTTTGAAGCTAGGATTTTGAGGAGATAAGTTTTATGAAATGTAAGACTCACCTTAATTATTACAAGATCAATTGATGGTTGGAGGTTGGATTTTGGTTTTGGAATTAAGCTATAGGCCGAATGGAGTGAAATGGTGGAGAATGGAGTATTTGCTTGGTTGCTTGTGTTTGTTCTCATCTAAAATGAATTATTGTAATGTTTGTAGATAATATCTAGCATAAAGTGGCTTTTGATAAAGTGATTTGGTCATTACATGCATCACTTAATGGACAAGTGTTGATAAATTGTGGTAGGATGAGAGATTAGTCTTAACCAAGTGGTTTGATCTCTAAATATGCTAGTTACTTGTGTAACTAACTAGTTACTAGATATTATCACTTGCACATGCATGTATCTTGCTTTCTCTGCTTGATTCTGTGTCCGGTTATTGCTCGTTTCGATTGATCGTTCGTAGGAATATTCCACGGATTTCTAGTTAGGGTTTACCGGGAATCCTCTTTAATATTAATACTTTCATTCTCCATCTTTCATTCTAACTTTCCATTATATATTCCTTTAATCCATTCGTTAAATACTTAAGGCTATCAGTGTCCAGGGAACTCTCGGAGAAAATAAAAGTGCGGTTTTTCAGAATCCGACAGCTTTTACATACACTTATTTTCCCCCTGGATCACTAATACGAACTCGGAAATCCGTTCCGAATACTTCTATATAGTGTCGTCTCATATTATTATATACTCTCACCAAAACACTATTCATTCTGTATTCTTTACTTGTTCTCTTAGGGTTGTATAATTGTCCGTATTCTCTTTCGATCGTTCCTTAACCTTTTTACGGAACTACTGGATTAATCGTTATCGATCTGGATGACATGAGAGTCTTCTCTTGCTTGAAGTTGCCATATCTTATTCCCTTAGAAGATAGATTATTCTTACCTATGTTGTCACCCTTTAGCATTCTTCAAGACATAAACATAATAAAGTCGAATTCCATTCATTCTTTCCCAAATATCAATTATTACATTGTAGCCATATCCACTATTCATTCTTACATCATTAAATACATAAAAGTTTTAATTCCACCCAAAATCTGGGTTCTTATAGTGTTGGGTAAATCCCCACCATACATTTGTGGTGTGTGGTGGTGAAATCCTAGCCATCTATTTGTTTCCTTCCCCCTTAAGCTTTGAAGAGTTGATCTTGGCCATACACATATGTAATGTGTTGGGATGATCTCCACCTTCCACTTGTCTTGAAATATTCCTTTTGCTCCAAGCTCCTAATTTTTTTCCTTCTTTCATTTTTGGTCCCTTTTCTTCCTCTTTTTCCCTTCCTTGCTCTTTATTTCTTTATTTTGTCATTTCTTTACTTATTTACGAATTTCCTGAAATGCAACAAAATAATTTATTAAAATACGAGTTCAAGCAATAAATAGGTAATAAAAATATGCAAAAATATGCACTTATCAGATTGTCAGAGTCTGCATCCTGTTTGGCTTGCTGATTTCCAGTTCCAGCTTCTATTTCAGCTTGCTGATTTGAATTTCCAGCGTGCTGATTGTCAGAAACCTACGGTTGCATTCTCTCTTGTTCACCTGCAAATTCTTCCTCGAGTCTTGGTAGATCATTGTTAGGTTCTTGAAAAGTGACATCAATAGATTCTTCAACAATATGTTTATTAATATTATAAATTCTATAAGCTCTACTTGTTAAAGAATAACCAAGAAATATGGCTTCATATGATTTTGCATCGAATTTACCATATTTACCGATTGTCTTGAGCACAAAACATTTAGAACCAAATATTTTGAAGTAACTGATATTTGGCTTCTTGTTTCTCAACAATTGGTATGGAGTTTTGTCCAAAATAGGCCTGATTATGATTCGATTCAACAAATAGCATGCTGTATTCACAGCTTCGGCCCAAAAACTCCTAGGCAGCTTGCTTTCTTGAAGAAGAGTCCTTGCAGTTTCTTGAAGTGACCTATTCTTCCTTTCCACCACACCATTTTGTTGTGGAGTCCTTGGAGCAGAAAATTGATGGGAAATTCCTCTTTCTTCACAATATGCAATAAAGTTCTCATTGATAAATTCTCATCCTCTATCACTTCTTATGCCTACAAGTCTTGTATCATGTTTGTTCTCAAGTAATTTTATCAGTTTCTCAAACTCAATAAAAGCACAATCTTTAGTACGAAGAAACAATACCCAAGTAAATCTAGAATAATCATCTACAATAACAAAACCATATTGTTTACCTCCAATACTCTTATAAGATTCTGGACCAAATAAGTCCAAGTGCAGAAGCTCTAAAGGTTTAGAAGTAGATAGCATTTTCTTTGCTTTGTGTGTACTTCGAATTTGCTTCCCCAATTGGCATGCTGAACAGACTTCGACCTTATTGAATTTCAGTTTTTGTAGGCCTCTAACCAGATTCTTGCTTGAAAGTTTATTAAGAAAGTCCATGTGTGCATGTCCCAATCTTCTATGCCATATATATGGATCATTGTCTATTGCAGCCAAACAGCATGTTGTTTCCTGCATTTCGAAGTCTAATACATATATATCTCTTTCCCTTCTAGCAACTAGGGGGATTTTGTTAGTACCAATAGTAATAGTGGTTTTATCAATGCCAAACTGAACAAAATGTCCATCATCAAATAATTGAGTGACACTAAGTAAATTATATGAAAGACCTTTGACATATTGAACTTTATCAATTGATATATTACTATTACCAATAGAACCAATACCAAGGATTCGAAGAGTCTTACTATTACCAATTGTAACTCTTCCACCTTTCTTCATTTTGAGACTTTTGAACTGAGACTTGTCTCCACACATATGTCTAGTGCATCCGCTATCCAATATCCATTGTTTTGACCTTCCTTTAGCCGCAAGACATATCTACAAAAACAAACAATTACCAACTTAATGTATTGGTACCCATATAGGTTTGGGTCCAAATTGGTTAGTAGCAAGAGTATATAGGACATCTAAATCAGCTTTCTTGATCCACATTTGGATCACTTTTGATAACTGATTTTGCTTTCTTTTACTCTTCTGGTATGCTGTTTGTCCTCTGTCAGGAGCATTCTGGTAAGTTGTTTGTAGTCTGACTGGTCCATTCTGGTATGTTGTTTTCCTTTTATGATTTATTTGAACCACACACTGACTTTCCAGATGGCCTTTTCCACCACACTTGTTGCATGTCTTCCAAGGCATAACATAATCGTAAGGTATGCCATTTCTTCCATCATATTTTAGTGCTCCATGTTTCTTGTTCAAGTTCATGCCAACTCCTTCTCTAACCAAGGGAACATTTGCCTTCTTCATGATTGTTTTTAAGCTGTCTTCTCCTTGAACAAATGTTTCCATTCCTTTCTCAAGATCTTTGACTTCATTTTCCAGCAAGGAAATCAGTTCAGCTTGCTGTTTGATAAGAATGGTGTGCTGTTTGTTTGCACATTCAGCTTGCTGAAGTCTCTTCTCAGTAGATTTTGAAAATTCAGCTTGGCTAGATTCCTTAATCTTGTATGATTCTATGCACTCATCTCTAGCTTTAATCTTTGACCTCAATTCCCTGAGTTCTTTCATAAGAACCTCATTCCTTTGTATAATTACTTTATTAACTCCTTCGAATTGAACGAGTTTCTCCTTTAGATCAGTAATAAGATCATCATGGTTGATTTCTGGAACCTTTTCAACCATTAAATCAGAAATGATTTTCTTCAAATGAGTATTCTTCTTCTCAAGCTCATTATTTTTATTTTTCAATTCCATGAACTCAATAATAGATACATTACTTGGCACATGCATGGTTAGTTCATCTAGCATAGTAGAAGTAGAAGGTAAATCAGAGTTAATTGTGTTTACTTCACTTGCATCATCTTCCGAATTGGAATAATCATTATTCATAGAGTCTTCTTCTATGGATCCTTGTGAGCTTTCTTCATCATTTAGACCTACAAGGGCTAAATTCACCATGTCTTCACTTGAGTCATCACTTGATTCTGAATCATCATCACTCCACGTCAGTAAAGCCTTCGATTTTCTCTTGTCTTTGAAAACAGCTTGCAGTTTTGACTTTAGCTTGAAGCAGTCCTTCTTAAAATGGCCTGGCTTGCCACATTCGAAGCATGTTTGCTCCTTGGATTTCTTGTTGTTGTTGTAGCTTCCTCTATCTCGTTTCATTCTGTTCTTCTTTTCAATTAGCCTCCTGATCTTTTTTGAAATGAGTGCGAGTTCTTCATCTGATTCTTCATCAGATTCAATCATCTTGCTGTTTGTCGACTCTGGCTTGCTGTTTGTAGAATGAAGAGCCAAATTCTTCATTTTGGCTAGAGGAGTTCGAACACCTTCAACCTGACTATTATTTATCTTATTTTCAAACTGTTCTAGCTCAGCAAATACAGCTAGGTGATCCATGGTGTCAATATTTGAAGATGATTCCAAGGCCGTGACTTTAGCTTCATAAATGAATGGTACGGAACTTAACACTTTCATGTTAATTTCATCTTGTGGAATATCCTTTCCAAGTCTCTTTAAAGAGTTTATAGTGACTTGAAACCTTGCTTGTCCTTCCTTGATTGTTTCACCATCTTTGAGCTTGAAATTTCCAAAATCATTCATTAGCTTGCTAAGCTTCACCTTCCTCAAAGTGGTCGATCCTTCATGATAAGTTTCCAAGGCATCCCACATTTCCTTTGCCGTTTTTAAAGAGGAGACTTTGTCATATTCAGCTTGATCTAATGCATTCATTATAGAATTTCTAGCTTCTCCATTGAAACCACACTTGATAATTTCATCCATAGTAAGATCATCAACATCTTTCGGTTGGTTCTTATCATCCAGAAACTGGTAGTCTCCTTTCTGCACAACTCTTAATACCAGTGGCCTTTTGGACAAGAATGTTTCCATTCTACATTTCCACCAGTTGTAATTTTCTGATCCAGTGAGGAGAGGAGCTCTGTAATCAGCTTTTGCTTCAAGATAATGTTCATCCATGATCGATACTTTCCTGTTACAGAATTGTTAGTATACCAAGCTCTGATACCAATTGAAAACAACACCTAGAGGGGGGTGAATAGGTGTTTTAGGCTGACAATGGTTATTTATGACCTGTTTAAAAAATTACCAGAAACAGTGTGCTGTTTGTAACGAACAGCGTGCTGTTTGTGACAGTACAGTTTACAAATGGCAAGCTGTTTGTACCTAAAGTGCAATGCAGTAAATAATATGCAGAAAATTAAATGTGACACAAAGTCTTTTAGCCAGGTTCGACCCCTAATCCCCTATGGTCTACGTCCTGGTCCCTTACCAAACTTGGTAAGAGAATATATTATTGATCACTATAAAATCGATTACAAGATCCAACAATATATCTCCCTTATCCCTTGCTATTTACAAATGGCTTGTTGTTTGTTGTGCTGAGCTAACCCTCTAAGCAATACTTCCCAAGTATCCTTCTCTAGTCTAGTTCAATCCACCCAAAACCTTAAGCCAACCTTGTACAACAACAAATCAATACAACTTTGAACAATACAATGTTTTAAACAATTACAACTCAACCTATGAACCCTTCTGAATATGTATATATGTGAGTGTATATTGGGTTTTGAAGGTTTGGAAGAATTTAGCAAAGTAAGCTTGTGGTTGTATATGAATATCTTGTTTCTGCACTTGTAAGGGATTATTAAGAACTGAGCATTTCACGTTCTTAAATAGATGAACAAGAATGTAATTGAAATCTGACACCAACGGTATGAATTGTAACCGTTAGTAATATTTTTGTAGAATATTCAAGATGAAGAAGATAAAGAATGTGTTTTTCAGATGATAGTATAGATATGGAGCGTGTTTGACATGGTGAGGAATATTAGATATGATTACGAAGACATTCCCATGTGTTTGTTTTTGAGTGGAGGTAGTGTGAGGCATTAAAATAATGAAAAGTGGATCTTACTTTTCTTATTTTTATGACAAGGAATATGTTTGTCTCCCAATATCTATTAGATATGAGTAGGTGCAACTTCAGATATATTCAGAGGGGTCCTTACAATATTCTAACACCATCTATGCTCGATGCTTCTTGAAAAACCGTAGCCTCCTGATTTTCTGACAGACGCAGTCAGCGTGCTGTTTGTACAAATGGCATGCTGTTTGTACAACTGGTACGCTGATTGACCAAGCAATCGGCTTGTTGTTTGAGACTGATGTAAACTAACTAAGTCTACATTTGGCTTACCAATTGTCATTGTACTACAAAGTTGGCTTGCTGTTTGAGTCATACTAATTGCACAATCAGTAAGCTGTATTGCCCTGCAAAACTAAGTTAGTGTGTCTACAAATGGCATGTTGTTTATATCCGTTACTAAGCCAAATGGCTTACTGTTTGTGATCATCAAAACTTACGAGTTTAAAAAAAAAAGGTGTGCACCCCAAAAGCCTAAAACACATCAAAAAAGGGGCACATATTTATGCAAATACTAGAAGGCAGACTTTCAGAATGTCTCACAAGTAGAACTGTAAATCATGTCCGTAACCAAAATGTATCACAGGCTCTATACATACACTCCGATTGAAGCTTCAAAAGGAAAAATCCTACATGCCATAACTAGTCTAGCAGTATATTTCACACAAAAAGAGCTCCGCATATACAGAATAAATAGCAGCCGCATATTATTTTAGTAGAGGGTAAATATCTCCATAAGAATCCAGGAAGAAAATATCTACGTCATATAATAATATCCATAAGCCAGCCAACTTTGTCCATCCTAAAACCAAGGGAAACATAATTGAATTAATATAATCATGAAAGCAAGCTCCGCTTAAAATATTTTGGTCATTAAACTTCAGTGCTCCATTTAGCACATAAGAAGTCATCTAGACTACCACCTTGCATTCCTCCTACCCTGCCTCTCTTCATATGCTTCAACCCTTTGTAGGAAAGGGGAGACAAAGAGCAGCAATGCTGTAAAATTCCTTTATCCGCATTATGCATCTTCTTATAATAAAGGTCCCAACCAAGAAAGAGTAACTAATGCCTCTTTGCTAATACCTTCATGAGTTACCCATGATCTCTACATAAGGATGGATGAAAATTGACATTCCTTTTCCCACATATTGTCAATGAGAAATGAGAATATACGATGATTTAGACAGTGCTAGAATTTGCATTGGCCTTGGCTTCTGGTCGGATATAAGTTAAACTTCTGGGGGCACTGGGAGATGGAACACTGATGTCAGAAACATTGGGTGTATCAGTTGCCATTTGGGCACCCCGCTTCCACTGGAAACTCCGTGCACCAGCTTTCATTGGGAGACGGGCCCGGAAAGAGCTAGGGATTCCTCTTGGAAAGGGAACTCTACCAAACCTAGACGCAGCAAACATAGAACCTCGAGAAATTCGAGGCCATGTCATAACAGGTGCAGGTTCTGGTGGAGCAGCACTTTTCATTACAACCTGGAAATTACAAATCCACTTAGTAATACATAAAAATTTATAAATGCTAATCTAGTGGTATGAGTGATTCTATGAGTACTAATCATCACCGTTATCATATGGACATCAGTCAGCTCATATCTAAAATAATTTTTTATTAGCTTACTCCCATGATTCATGATTCAATTCTGGCCCCAAATAACACAATTGTACAGTACTGTAGTTTCAGTAACTCATTCGATATTTAACAGATTGCCCAACATGATTAAAGGTTCCTTGTACTCCACATTAAACATAGATAAGATATTTGACCAAAACCATACAACGTTGTATTTGAATTTGAAAGATCAAATAAGATTATTTCATACAGATTTTCTATCCTAAAACTATTACTTAAGCCAACGATTAAACAAACACATCTATGGTTATAACCCCAAAAAATACAACTGTGCACTAGGTTCCTGAATAGTCCAAGTTTCCTAAGTAAATCATAGCTGAACCAAAAGAGGCCTACCCTATGTCCATTTGCAACATCTGTTTATACTGTATTATGCATCGCAACCACATAATCTACTTAAGAGCTCTAACATATGATTATAAACGACAGCTTGGCTCTTATCATTGCAATACAAACATCAATTCTATATACCTTGAGAATACGTGACATGAATGAGGTTCCATTAAGTGACAATGCATGTTCAGCCGCTTCTCTACTCGTAAATTCAACATAAGCTGACCTGGTCAAGCACAACAATTTAGTATGAACTTCTATATGTATCCAAACTCCAGATTGCATCAAAATTGTAAAAAAATCCATTTATTCAATAAATATAAAATCTCACCCTTTTGGTTGGCCGGTCGCTGCGTCTGTTACGATAATTACTTTTAAAACATCCCCAAACTTGTTGAAGTGTCGAGAAAGACTATCCTTATTAGCAGCAAAATGAACCTAAATAAATAGGCAACTATGTCATCAGAATGAATAGAGAATAATATACTAAAGGCCAAGTTAAAGTTCGCGAAAAGAAGTCACTACATTGCTAATGAATATCGTCCGTGAATCTGCATCTTCAGCGGGAAGACCAGCAGCATATGAACCTGCACCAAACCATTCAAAAATTATCATAAGATAAAATTAAATAATAAGAAAATATTAAATGTGTCAACTAACAAGCTAACCCAAAGGGGAACTATAAACTATATATTAGAACCATATTTGTACCAAGGAAACCTTAACAGGATCAGAGCTTGCATGTTTAGGCACGTCAAAGGCATTTACTAATTCTGACATCAAGTTTACATGTTGTCAGTAGTCAGTAAAATGCCAAAATTCTGTTTTCCTTTTTAACTGAAAATATATATCAAGCCCATGAATGTACAGATGATTTAGATGTCCCTTATATTTTCCTTATATTATTATACCAAATATCTAAACAGGCAACTTACTTCATAGAGAAATCCTTTTGATAAGCACAGATTATTATTTCAATCTTTGGGCCATATTTATTTATCAATGTTCATGAATTTTCTCTCCTACAGAATTGATTCATTATATGACAAATGTGCTTAATGACTTGTTGCAAACCTGGTGTTCCTTTTACTTGCTGCGGAGGCATTCTTCTAGACAGGACCCCCAACATACCTAATGGGACTATTTAGATCCATCTTTCTAAATCTTATTCGAGCACTTCTACTTCTAGATGCTAGAATTCAATAACCTAACTAGGCAGCTTTTAATGCAAATACTGGGGGTGTTTGAGTTTCATTACAATCCTCTCATAAGAGACAAAAAGCACCTACTTTTTGCCTATAAGAGCATGATAATAAAAAATCAAACACCACCATTAGAAAGACCTTTCAGTCGCTTTTACTGCCAATATTGACTTTTTACACACTGTCTACTTACCCAGAAGCTCTACAGTTTGAGAACATCGGTGTCTCTACATTTTATTTAGAACTTGAATGACAGGTAAAAAACACAGAAAAATTTGATTGGTAATAGACCAACGGTAATATCTTACAATCTTTGTATAGAAGTGCAAGAAGATGCCAAAATCTGTACTTTGTGGCCTGCCCGTTAGAAAAATCTATTTCATTTTTAAAATTACTTCCAGAAAATCTATATACAAAACTGAAAACTGAAAACTTCTTTTCGTTAAAGTTATATTTTAATAAGATAATATGGGTGTATTAACTTTCACAAAATAACATTAAACAATGAATCTTGAAGACCTAATCCAAAAGTGGATTACTTACCATTACCAGTAATGGGTGAAAGTTCCTTTTGAGATTCCCTCTGACCATCAGCAGCGGGTAATGCCTGCAGGGAAGGAACAAAAGAGGATAGTGAAATTAATATGTGCATATACAAGCTCGGTACACAGGCACGGATAAGCCGTACTTGTCGCAGCTACTCAAGTTTTCGACTTCAGCTTCTTAATATTTGATTCTGATTGTACTCTTTCAAAACTAGTATAGTAGTGGTAGTTAGAAATGCTACCATTTCTGCAAGCTCTAGTGTATGTTTGGCGCATAGTAGGGCTAATGGATTTAAGTGCAAAATCGCAATGGTAACTTAATATATATAAAATGAATCTAATCACTGAGTCGCTGCAATAAATTCAGAAATATACTTTTTCATAAAACTCAATTTTATATTTGTTTGAATAAACAGGATAGATATATATAATGAGGAGCCTGATGAACTAAAGAAAAAAATGATGCTGTTAAGCAACTAAAACTAGGATTTCCAGAAACAAGCGCGTTTTTGTATCTCTGTACAAGAAAGTATATGGATAAATTCGTCAAAAAAAAAGTATATGGATAAGAATATTATCCATCTTAGAATGGAAGACTACATGAACACACCTTCCTCGTTGTGTATAAAATTTATGAAGTATATCAGGTATACCAGTATTTGCATGAATCAAATATAATTTTCACAAACTGATATACTGAGAAGCTGTCTAAACACCAAACAAATAACTTCTGGAAAGCTAGAAGCTGCAGTGAGCAATTAGAAGCATTAATAAAAGAAGTCCTTACATTTCCGTTTCCGACTGCAATAGGATTTTTGTTCTCCTTTATCAGCTGAGAATTTAATTTGTCCACTCTTGCATCACTCCTTTGAACAATTTTTCTGCTACTTACAGGTGATGCCCCTCTATACTGAGGTGGTTTCCAGGTATTTACGTTCACAGATATATTTACTGTAGAATTATTATCAGCAACAGACTGATACTGATCCTTCCGTAAATTAAAGGAGCTTTGATCAGCCTTACTAGCTACACTATACTGAACCATCAATGAATCGTCATCTTTGTTTCCAACAGATGTGCCAGAGTGAGAAACATCTGTACCATTGTGGTTAATAAGTCGGCCACCCTCATAAAGTTCATTATCAGACACAAAATCAGAAGCATTCCGGGGGTAACTTTCCAACACTGTCCTCTTCTTAGAATAGCGTTCATTAAAGTCGCTGCGTTGAAGACGAGTTGAACGTTCTTCCTCCGAAAAATAGTCATAACCTCCATATTCTTCAACAGCTTCAGCAGGAACTTCTCTAGACTCTGTCATATGCGCACTAGTGTCTAAAACATCCATAGCGCGACCTAGACGATCAAATACATTTCCTGAGGACCTGACTTTGACTACATCTTCAGCAGCTTCAGCTACAGCTTTGATAGCAACTGCCATGGTGGCATCAGGCACTCTTGCAACAGACTGGATGCTTTGAGTACGATCTTCAAGTGATGAATCCCCAGCAGAAGTAGAAACAACAGATCGAAGACGCTTAAATGAAGGCTCTGTACTTAATCTAGCTGACCTGGGGGATCCAAGAGCATCTCTCACTGCAGATTGCAGCAGCCTCCGAGGGGCATTGATTAATGTTTTAGAAACATCTTCTTTCTGTCCCAAGTACATAGAGTTATAAGAAAAGAAGAAAAAGTCAAGAGCAGATTCCTTATACGAAAGAGATACAAAGACAATATTATAAATTCAATACTAATTCTCAAGTACAAAATGATTTTCATTGATTCATTAAGTTTTACTAAGATAAATGTACCGCCATAACTCGTAAGTCAATAACAGCATCTAATCATGTCTACATCCATCAACACTACTGAAAACACACCAAGAAAATTCCGTCATTCTGTTTAAGACATTACTTCCATCCAATGAGAACTACCTACGCTCACAAGTCAAAAGCATAATAAATTCATACACCATCTTCTGTTCAGAAGCTAACTGTAGTATTATAGTATACCTCAGCACTATGTGGTAACATGGAATCAACCACATGATAAAACACAAACAATCGCTGAATTCTTGCGATTCTTTCTAATAATAAATTCTGTGTGAGAAATCATGTTCATGGTAACAATGAATCAATTTTAATTGTCT
The DNA here is from genome assembly GCA_036435485.1 of Saposhnikovia divaricata. Lineage (NCBI taxonomy): Eukaryota > Viridiplantae > Streptophyta > Magnoliopsida > Apiales > Apiaceae > Saposhnikovia > Saposhnikovia divaricata. Next base: position 47,270,284 of record CM071595.1, on the reverse strand, counting down.
TCTGCAACTGTTATATTTACAGACATGTAATTGAAGATCAAATGTGAGCCACAATGTCTCGGTTCAAGAATTTGGGAGCAGGTCAAAACACAGCAAACAATGCCATCCAAATCGCATTTACTGAAATAATGCCACCAACAAGAATGACAAGCAAAAAAAATCACATATAAACATTACTATGTTCCTTGTCATGCTTCCTTGCTAAAAGGTTTCAAATGCTAACTGTGTCATTTAGTATGCTTAGCACTTTCCCTACCCCTTGCTATATTTTGTAGCAGGATAGAGGTGTAATCTTTGGTTCTAAATCTGATTTAAAAAGCTTCACATATTTTAAAACCATTAAATCATTACAAATAACATAATCTAATTTTACCTGCTCAACTTTCAGTCCTAAGAAAAGTTCAAAAGCTATTAAGTCATGCACTTGATTATCAGAAACATGGGTTTCTTCTGCCAGAGCTCAATGTCAAGCACATGAGATACACGAATGCAGAAAGTTACAATGATTGTCACGTGACATACTGGGGTCTTAACTTATAAGTCATCATCTTATGTAAATTTATATGGGTTACAAGTTTGCAAAATTCCACTTCCTTATGCTTTTCCTGTATGGAAAGGAAAATCAAAGACAGCACTCAACCAATCATTTTTTCCATGAAGGTACCCAGAAGCATTTGGTAATTTAAGTCCTAAAAATTTCAGATGTTCTACTTATATTTACATGATTCACAGTTTCACAGACATTTGTAGCCTGTGAGCAAGTCCACAAAGCCTTTAAACCAATTAAAAGAAACAAGTGTTTCATATTACAAGCAAAATAACTGTTCTGGAAATCATTAACCCAGACCCCTTGATTAAACTAATAATAAACCAGAACTTTACAAGAGCAATCCATATTCTAGTTCTCTAATATATGGATCCAAAACCTTCTAAATTTCCAAACCATACAGAGCAGACAAAAGACCAAAATAAAATGTGCAAACTGAATCACCACAATTTTAATTGACGTTGACCAAGGATCTGATACTTTATTTACGTAATCAAATTAAGCTATGATATACAAATATTTTTTATGTAACTTAGTTTATATCACGCAAGTAGATTATAAGAATTTCTAAGATCTTTATAATGGCGGTGAATTCACATACGAACTCAGTTCCCCCGTCAGCTGTAGTGGATTATATTAAGAAGTGGATAGAATGCAAGCATATGAATTACAAAAAATTGTATGCAAGTTGTACTCAAATTAGGCTACATATATAATATCTACTATGTGAAACAGGTTCTTCATTTATCATCTCCTTAAGAAACAAAAATGGTTTCAAGAAGCAGAAGCATGAACTATAAAAGCAAATTAATAAAAGAAATAGAACTATATGGGGCAAAAAATATCTCAAAAGAAGTTGAAATAAACCTTTATATGGAGCTTTTCATCAGGCCGTCGCCTTTTCCTTTGCACTACTGGCCTTGGCAGGGATGATCGTTTAAGATGATTAATTTTCATGTGAGCATCTTCATCCACATGAATATTTGCAGTAACCACACTACGAATTGGAGGGGTCTCAACTGCATCCTTTACCAAGCTTTTCCACCCCCTGCCATGTCTATTTCTTGATAATTCATTTGGTTTTTCTCTTTCGTGTTCAGCGTCCATGTGGTGACTGTCGAGATTTTGAGCCTGCTCTTTAATTGTGGATTTTGTTTCCACAACCTCATTCAGCAGAGCTTCCTTGGGTTGCACATAAAGATCAATATGTTTTTCTAGATGATCCCACAACCTGTAACAACATCGTGAGTGGTAAAAATATGATAATTTATTTATTTTTAAAAAGAATCTTAATAATAGTTCCGTGACTACATTATCGCATTAAAAAAAGTTTGATTACCAGGAAACGAAAGAGTCACTATCATCACCCAAAAAAACATTCAACTCATTTTTTGCTTCTACTTTCCGCCTACCATTTTTAAGCAAGACAATAACATATTCCTGCAAAACAAACACCAGTGATTGATAAAAGCAAGATAACAGAATATTTTTAGCCAACACAACAAAGTCGGTATTAAATGCCCAACTACTTCCATCATTACTCTAACTGTACTGGATAGATAAACAAATTAACAAGACAAACTCTTAAAACATTCCAGATGAGTAGTAAACTTTACTCCCAAGTATTGAGACATAACTGGAAGGTGTTGTCAGGCGCTTTATACAAATCGCTAGAACATAGAATGTACATGCAAATCATAAGTACAGGAAGAACTTACATGTAAAGTAGCGGACATATTTCTAAGAAAAAAATATAATATTCAAGATTCCATTTATTTCGAAAGAAACACAGCAGTATGGTTAATACTAACTCTAATTAACTAGTGTAACAATTGATCAATAGTACTCACAAGTTTAGATAAATTTTTGCCAGCTAGTCTCCTAAATTTTCCTGAAGGTAAATAATACATTGTCCAACATAATTAAAAAATCTATTCATACCAAGTCAATGTCTTTAAACCTATACTATATATAACATTTCAGCTAAGACCACTATTCAAGTTAATAAAGCCATCCCGACATGATTTATCACAATATGAAGGTAAGAATTCATGATAAATCATGCTTAAATTTTATAACAATGACATACATGAATTAATAATATATATTAACTAACTGTAATTATTTCTTAATAATTTGAGCGTTTTATACATCCCATGTTTCTCAAACGCACTTCCATTATCTTCTTTGCTCAACCCCATGTTTTGTACATTTCCATTTTGCACAAGGCGGTGTCTTATATACAAAGATAGGTTCCGGTCACATTGCTTAGTCACTTGATCTATTTTCTAAACCTTCTCTACTATATCCTGCATCTTATCAAAGCATCTAAGAAGTTGTCAGCGACCACCAATAAGACAGGCTAAGATGTGAATGGATTGTTACAAAAAATATAAATAGCACTATATGTTGTAATATGACATAGGACCCAACATGAGATTATTAATATTCAAGGAAACATATATTCACATAATTAATCGATTCAAGCTCCAGCCGAACTTATCATATTTAAGCTTTTGTTAACATATAGTATAACTGATTCGAGCTTTTAAGCCAAACTTGAGCATATTAAAATTTTGACAAGCCAAAATTCGAGCTTAAAATTATGGCTCTATCAAACTCATACTCGAGGTTGAGCTCAGGCCTTTAGCTCGGCTTGATTATATTCCTATAGAAAACCAAACTTTGACGATTACCCACGATCATAGAACTCACACAAACTCCACATTTGACACAACCTTAATTTTTCATAATGATATGATGATTACAAGAGTCGGGCACCAGGTTAGTTACCAAGACAAAATCTTAGGATCTTCTACTATGTCAATGTGGCCCAACACAACCAGCAGCCTTATATTAATATTTTAAACTTGAATGTTCACATGCTAAGTATATAAGAGACAATAAATATGTCCATTCACGTATCACTACAGCTTTTACAATATATTAATAATTTCTCACATCACATATTCTCATCAAGTCATCAGTACAAAATTTAGATAATGATAATAGTTTTGGTCAGGATTAATGAACTCTACAAGATGTATTTAATTTATAATAAATATCAAATGAAATATACACTTTCCAGAATCAAGGAGCGTCCGAGTAGCACAACAGTGCTCCATATTTGACACAACCTTAATTTTTCATAATGATATGATTACAAGAGTCGGGCACGAGGTTAGTTACCAAGACAAAATCTTAGGATCTTCTACTATGTCAATGTGGCCCAACACAACCAGCAGCCTTAAATTAATATTTTAAACTTGAATGTTCACATGCTAAGTATATAAGAGAGAATAAAATATGTCCATCCACGTATCACTACAGCTTTTACAATATATTAATAATTCCTCACATCACATATTCTCATCAGTACAAAATTTAGATAATGTTAATAGTTCTGGTCAGGATTAATGAACTCTACAAGATGTATTTAATTTATAATAGATATCAAATGAAATATACACTTTCCAGAATCAAGGAGCGTCCGAGCAGCGCAACAGTGCTCCACTGCTCCAAGTGCCAGTAGAGGTTCAAAGTTCAATTCTCACCACCCTCAACCCCCTATACTAAAAATGTACACCAACTACGATAATTACACAGCTCCGCGTAATTCCACTCAACAAATATTAAAATATAAGTTGCACCTATAAACGCATTCCACTAAACACTATTAGTCACAAAAGCCGAAACTAATTAAATGTATATATCGAGTTCATATAGCACTATCAAACTACTCCTGTTCATTGTTAATAGACATCTTCCCAATTATCCATACACATAATCACAACAAAACTAGTACAAACTTGAACTCCATTCCAACTACAAAGCTCCACTCGACTCGACTTTCTTATCTAATCGTTCTACCAAAATCAAGTCAATCCGAGCTCAAATTATCAAACCGAGCCTATTTGCCTCCGTTAAACACCCCTAATTCCTAATAAATATCTCAACAAGTATTCACACAAACACTCAAAACAAAACCAGCACATAACAGCATCTACCTAACACCGAAAACAATGCACTTATCCAAACCTCCTAAATTAAAACTAAATATTTCAATTGCGATGAATAAAAAAACGATAAAACAGAGTGAACGATAAAAGCTTTAATTAAAGCAGAAGATACATACAACGAGAGTATCGTCAGTGTAATCTCCCATGAACTCCTTGAGTTTATCCTTGACTCGATCGCGTAACTTGGCGACTCCATCGCCGCCGAAATTAACACGGAACGTTAAATCGTCGCTTTGATCCATCTTGCGCTATGATTAAATTCGATGTTAGAATTTGGGAAATTTTGTAAATTAAAATGATGATTGATGACGATGATGGATATTACGGAGCGTTACGCTTCCATTTCGACTTACCAGGTGGAATGTTTAATGTAGAAGCAACCCTAGGTCGGTTTATGTATGTGTATCGTGTATCTATTGTTTTTTTTTTTTTTTTTGAAACAATGTGTATCTATTGTTATGTTACTACCCGATTTGGCAATTTGTTTATTTATTAGTGTATTTTTTTAATGGAAGTTGGTCCAATGTATCATAATTTTAAATTAATTGATCTTAAATATGAAAAATTGCCCAAAATATCCATTTTTTTAGTACCCACTATCCAAAATACCCAATTTTCAAAATACTGACTAGAATAACCACCTGTTGCGCCTTTCAGGAAGGCGTATCCTTCGTTTTACTGTAGCAGTCGGTTTCTTCCTCTCACTCCATTTTTTTCTCTTTTCCGGCGTTAATCGCCGATTTAGGGCTTAAACATCTGGCAATCGAACTGGGCTAATACTGGTATAGGATTGTAGATCGTCTAGAGACGAATCTAATGACCTATAACACATCAACGTAACGTTAATGGAACTGGACGAACGGATGAGGACTGGTTTCGTTGGAAAATTAGGTTTTGGGTTCGAATTAGGCGTTTACAATCCGGGAATAGAAAACGTTTAAATTTGACATAGGATTGTAGAGATTTGAAAGACGAATCTAGTGATATATGTGAGTTGAACGGAAACCGACTGATGGTCGAGAACGAGTCACGCCGGAGAAGTCGCCAGAATCGCCAAATCGCCAGAGCTCGTGATTTTTCTGAGAAATGCGATGATGACGTCATATGACGTCATCACGCATGTTGTGAATGCGCAACCACTGTTATGCCTTACCAGAATGCGCATCTATGGTAAATACTGCTCATCCATGGGCACAATCTTTTATTTACGCCTTAGTTATGGGCGTATCTAATCATTTGCTCCTTTGTAAAAGGCGTATCCGGGGATACTCCTCTGCCATAGGCGTATCCCATGGGTATTTTAGGCGCGCAGCGCGGGATCTGGGCATTTTGGACATCAAACAATAAAAATTGGGTATTTAGGGCACTCACCCCTTAAATATCATAATTTGAAAGGATAATCCCAAATATTACTCTAATAACACACAGTTTCATGTAGAATTTTTTTTAACGCAACTTCGTGGAGCGTTTTGGGAAAGGGGGAGGGGAAGGGGCCCTTACTCCGTCCCATACAGTGTATTACGAGGGGGGTTAACCACATCAAGTGGCGTTTGTTTGGGTGATTGTCTTTTTTTTTCTTATCGCATTTTTTTTCCTAAAGATGTTTATGTTAGTTTTTTTTACTAAATATGTATTTGTAAACAATATTAAAAAATTTATAACCAAAAGGTAAATTCAAATTGAATTTTTTTATTGAATTCGGCGGCCTGATTTTTAAAAAATTAGCATAAATTAGGGTTTAGAGTTGTTTTACAACCCTAAACCCTAAGTTCGTATACGATTTATCCGTCGTTCTAAATATTTCTAAAACCCTAAATGATGTGCTAAAAATAATTATTTAAAATTGATTGCAAGTGCACAATATCGTTTTAGTAAATTTAGATTCGTTCCGCAGAGATTAACATTTTCGCGATCCTTAATTTTTAATTTAATCGAATTAGAACTAAAGGATTTTGGATGATTTTTGATTTTACCCTAATTAATGAAAATCTAATTAAAACTGAATTATTCTAAATTATTCTAAAACTTAATTATAATTATTCTATAAATTTAAAAATTCTAAATTCGACTTAATTCTAAATTCTAAATTAATCTAAGGATTCTAAATTAATCTAACAATTATTCTAAGAAAAAATTCTAAAATTTATTCTTAAATTATCCTAAAAAAAATTCTAAATTCGAACTAGATTTTAATTTAAAACATTTTTTTTATATCGAATTAAAAGGTTTTTACAGAAAATAAAAAAAATCGACATGACCTTGTTGTAATTACAACTAGCCAACAACATACCAATCTAAGAATTTCGCGAACTAGAAACTAAATAAACAAAACTCAGGCGACAGCAAACACAGAAGCAGCCAAAATCAATAAACATAACCAATAAACGCGAGCCAATTCGAGTATTCACTAGACAGGACTGAGTCAACTCAACAACAAAGACAAAAACAGAACAATCAACTCAGTATACTGGATTAAATCAACGACTCAAAACTGAACTCGACAAACACCCAAAACTCAACTCTGTAAATTACTAACAAAAAAACTCAAAAATGCGGAACAACATTACAGCAAGAAAACGCAGCAAAAACATAATAGAATTCCTACACAGAAACTCGGCTAGAAAAGACTTAGCCAACAGCAACTCAATTCACAAACAAAACTACAAACAGCGACTCAGAACACAACAAACAGCGACAGACTCGGTCGAACTCAGCCAGCTAAAACCTTCCGAGCAACAACTCGACAGCGAACCAAGAAACAATCAATACGAGTTTACTGAATTCCAATAACTACGGGAATCGAACCAAACCAGAAAATGAAAGAAGAAGAGCTGCAGTTTGGGGGATTTTGAAGAAAAAAACGTAGAAAAAGAGAAGTATAAGTACTGGGTATGGTTTTTCCGAAGAGATGGGAGAAAGGGGAGAGTAAAGAGAATGAAAATGGTGGGTTTTGATTAAATAAAACTAAAGCAGGGGGAAAAAAATTGGGTTTGTTTATGCAGAGAAAACAGGGGAGTGATGCTATGCTTCGAATTAAAAACTAAAACAGAGATGTAAAAACTAAAAAATTCAAAATGAAATTTTATAAAACTAAACTTTTTTTATTTTTATTATTAGAAACTAATTACAGAAACAAAGAAATTAATTACGAAAGTGAAATTTAATCTAAGGAAACTAAAACAAGAAACGAACCCACAATAAAATTCAGATTTAAAGGGCTCAAACTAAAATTAAAACTACGAGCAAGAAAATAAAAATCATTACTTTCAACCCATAATGGTTAGCTTTTCGTTACTTTGTCCACTAATCGGATTTACGAAAATAACGAAAGGAAAGTAAAATAAATGAGAGAGCAAGACAAGAAATTAAAGGAGAGGAAATTGCATTAAAATAAAAAGTGTTTACAAGATTTGAAACTAGAAAAAATACAAGAAATTAAAACTACCCTAAAATCTAAGTTTTTAAATACAAGGGGGGTGAGGGGGTATTTATAGGATAGGAATTAGGGTTAAGGGGGGTGTTGGGTAAATCCCCACCATACATTTGTGGTGTGTGGTGGTGAAATCCTAGCCATCTATTTGTTTCCTTCCCCCTTAAGCTTTGAAGAGTTGATCTTGGCCATACACTTATGTAGTGTGTTGGGATGATCTCCACCTTCCACATGTCCTCCAAGATTCCTTTTCCACCAAGCTCCTAATTCTTTTTCCTCTTTTCATTTAAGTCCTTTTTCTTCCTCTTTTTTCCTTCCTTGCTCTTTATTTCTTTATTTTACCATTTCTTTATTTATTCACGAATTTCCTAAAATGCAACAAAATAAATTATTAAAATATGAGTTCAAGCAATAAATAGGTAATAAAAATATGCAAAAATATGCACTTATCAAATGCCCCCATACCTATCTTTTGCTCGTCCTCGAGTAAAACAAAAACAAAAAGAAAATCTAGATAAAAAAGTCCTATACTCCTTTTTGTAGGTGTGACGGTTGCATTTGGCATATGCAACAAGCCCTTTAAATTCCTAGGCAGCCCTAGTGGACGAGTGAGGTCTCGTGGGGGCCTATAGCGAATGTACCCACAAAATCCATCTAGTTTGTATAAAAGATTACATGGCAATGCAACACCACACATACATGTCCTCTCATGATACATCAACTTAAGAATCAAAATTAATTTGCAAAGTCTTGGTGTGGAAAGTGCAAGGATTCACATAGTCTACTTAAAGAAGCATGCACGAGTGATTACAAGTTCATGTCAAGTGTAAAAATTATTGGAAACCATGCTAAGTCTACAAGAGCACACCTTAGAGTCAAAACTTGAGATCTCATATGCAAAAGAAACAAGCAATACCTCACATTTCACTCACAAAAGAACATTCAGTCAAGAACAAGGGTAAGTGTATCACTCAATTCCATCAATATCAAAAACATGCTTGACATTTGGTATCATTCTAACTTTAAACACAACATACATCAATGATGACAATAAAATGTCTTTATTTGGGTTGTAATGGGGCTAGGGACAGGGTATGTCAAGTAAGGCCAAAACAAGGTGAAGTGTCAAAAGCTAGTAGTCCCCATGGAAATCATGCACAACACCAAACTTCCTCCCCACACAATTATTTTTCTACTTTCAACAAAAAGACTTGACTAGTCGAATGAAGGAGGATTACAAAAACATAAGTATGCTCTCATATATATATATATATATATTTTTTCCTCTTTTTTTTTCCTTTTTTTTTATTTTTTATTTTTATTATTATTTTTTATTTTTTTATGAGAGCTAAGATAAACATAAGCAACCATAATCTTCCTTTAGATTTAACTTGAAAATCGACTAACAAGGTAACAAAACATATATTTCCTCAAAAGTTATGAACAAAAGTAAACCCATTTCACACATCTTATTACTCCCTCAAGTTCCTAATAGCCTTTGACAAATTGGGATCAAATATAAGTAAGGTTGTACAAGAAAAAGGTCTTAGTCGAGTAATGTGGTGTGTCACCGAAAGAATTTGATTAAGCTCAAAGGGGTAACTAATTGATCACATAAGAATGGTGTGGATATTTTGGGAAATATGGGTTATTCCTAAATGCCTTTATCATCAATCAATGTCATGTGTTTCAAGAAAGAACTCAAACAAGTGCTAGTAATGCAAATGACAAGTGGACACTCAAGCAAAAGAATATAAATGCAAAAGATGTTCATATAGGCTCAAAACTCACTTGGTGTGGTAGAACATAATCAATCTCAAGTAAAGGTATCCTCAATGCACCTACTTGTACTCAAAGCATGAAAACCAAATCATCTTACACCTAATCATGACCTTCTAATTTCTTGCACAAATCAAATAAATCTACTAGTTTCACCTTGTTAGTGTAAGTGTGTGGACAAGAACTTAGCAAATCACTTCTCAATCAAAAGTTAAAGGAACACAAGATTATCATAGCATGTAAGGGTGCATCAAGCAGCTAGCAATCAATTAACAAGACTAGAATAAGATTAGAACTCTACTATTTACAATTCTACAACTCTTTTTGTGATTTTTTCATTTTTAATTTTTTTGGATTTTTATATTTACACTAAAAACCCTCCCCCATACCTAAATCATGCATTGTCCTCAATGTATGCAAATGCAAGAGCAATGAGTAAATGAGAACGAGGTAATACCTGATAAGGGATGACGGAGAGGAACGAAAATGAAAAACAATTAATTAACACTACGCACGCACACTTATACTCCCTCATACCTGAATTTCATGAGGGGAGGCAAAGGAATAAAACCGAATTAGCCGATGCCGGTAGGAAACAAGGAATGAATTTTCGAGAAGAGCTCAAGATGCCGTTGAAGCTCTAACACCTTAGTGACTTTTGAAAGAAGATAAAAATATTCTCTCAAAGTAAAAGCATTGTAACCACTAGTGTTTTCCACAGACCAAAGTAAGGCTTCTTTATGTTGTTTAATCAAATTAATTAATTGGATTTCTTGGTCCGGGTTTAAATCAGTATTGATAAAAGCAGAGAGAAGTTTGTCTTTTTGCAAGAAAATATGATCGAAAGTGGAGGGGTGTGTTACGAAATCAAGTGGAGGTGGCTCACCAACGGGAGTTGTAACAATGGTACTAGGGTTGACATGGTCAGTAGTAGATTCAGCTTCCCATTTAGAACAAATGTGATTTAAAGCCCCTAACAACTCATCGAAAGTAGGTGGTTCACCAACGGGATTTTCGACAACAGCTTCAACACGAACATCCGCGGGTGGTGTGTCCCACTTAGAATAAATGTTATCCAACTCTCTCAACATCTCTTCCGAGGTCATATCCTTTAATGACTCAATATACTCTTGATTAGACGCAGAGTTGACTTTAAAATCCTCTTTGAGAAGAGACTCAATCTCACTATCCTCAAGGTTTGACCAATTAACAGTGTCATCAATAAGATTAACCCCTATTGTTTGTTCATAAAGATCATTGGTTTCTTTTCCGACATTAAAGATGTTAAAGTTAATTGTCATATTACCAAAAGTGAGTTTCATCGAACCATCCCTACAATTAATCAAGGCATTGGATGTAGCAAGAAAAGGTCGACCTAGAATGATTGGGTTTTGGTTCTTAGGATTCGTGACGGGTTGAGTCTCGAGGATAACAAAATCAATCGGAAAGATGAATTCACCAACCTTAATTAGCACATCTTCAATTATTCCCTTAGGCATTTTGACAGAACGATCGGCTAATTGAATTGTCATGTTCGTCTTTTGAAGTTCGCCTAAACCTAGGGCTTGATAGACCGAAAATGGAAGAAGATTCACACTCGCTCCTAAGTCAAGTAACGCCTTGTCCACAAAAGTATTGCCTATGACACATGAAATTGTAGGACAACCGGGGTCCTTATATTTCACAGGAATTTGGTTCGAAAGAATTGAACTAACATGAGAAGTCAAAAAGGCTTTCTTAGGAACGTGGGTGGAACGTTTATGAGAACATAAATCTTTTAGACACTTGGCATAAGAGGGAATTTGTTGAATGGCATCTAAAAGAGGAATGTTGATCTCGACTTGTTTGAAAACTTCCAAAATCTTTTCTATTTGAGGAGATTGTTTGTTTGAAAGGAGTCTTTGAGGATAAGGAGCTTTAGGCTTAAAGACTCGTTCGTTAGACACATCGGGAATGGAATTTGAAAGTGGAACAACAATCGAAGATTCGTTAGGTGAAGGCGGTGATTGAGTCGATGAAGGCTCGCTAGATGATGATGATTTATGAGAAGATTCTAATGACTCGGGAGTGGATTTTGAAGATGAAGGTTCAAGTGGTGAAGATGTGTGACTAGATGACTCGAAAGGCTGGTTTGAATGATCAAGGTTAGGGTTTGGTTCAACATTTGACTCTTCTTTGTCTTCGGGAGACTCGACTCCTACCTGATTATCAACTTGTTTTCCCGACCTTAAAGAAATGATAGCATTAACATTTTCGGGAGGTCTTTGGTTGAGAGGAAATTTAAGGTTGACCTCGGGTTGACTCGGGAACTTATTCTTCTCTCGCTCACACATGGCGTTGGCTAATTGACTCACTTGAACCGCTAACTTAGATATGGCTTGAGTACTAGCATTCAAAAGTTGTCTATCTTGAGTCATGGTTTGCATGAAGGTTTGTTGAGATTGAGCCAAATTAGTTGTTGATTTCAAAAGCGCATCAAGAGTCTTTTCCAAGGAATTAATTCTCTTATCCGACTCATGAAAGCCGGGAGGGTGGGCGGGTGCTTGAGTCGGGGCTTGAATCGAGTTTTGATAAGGAACTTGATTTTGAATCGGGTACGAGTTTTGATTGGGCTTTTGAAAACAAGGAGGTTGAAAAGAAGGTGACGGAGATTGGTAGTTTTGGCCTTGGTTCCACGAGAAATTCGGGTGATTCCTCCAACCGGGATTATAAGTAGGTGCAACCGAATTATTCCTAGGGATTGGTTGAAACACTGCATTAATTTGATCATAGTCGGGAAAGTCCGAAAAACCTTGATTAAAATTAGAGTACATAGACACATTTGAGGGGGCCTTACTAGTTTCTAGGGCTTCGAGTCTTCTAGTAAGGGTGGCTAGCTTAGCATCGGTAGCAATATTGTTTCCAATTGAATGCATACCCCTAGAAGAACTAGACGACTCGTTAGACTTATGAGGTTCCCTAGTAGACTCCCACAACATGGTCTTCTCGGCTAATTCTTTGAAAAATGCCCACCCTTCGTCCTCATCTTTTTCCATGAATTTACCTTGGCACATAGACTCTAACAATGCGGTTGTTGGACTATCTAGGGCCTCGTAGACAATCTTACAAAGTCTCTATTTTTCTATTCCGTGGTGGGGGCATTATGTAAGAACCCCAAATTTTGGATATAATTAAAACTTTTTATTATGTACTGAGGTAATGGTGAATAGTGATTACGACTACGATGTAACGATTGAGATAATGAATGGAAGGAATGGATTTGGATTCAAATGTTTTTTATGTCTTCAAGAATACTATTGGTTGACACTTTAGATAAGAATTATCTATCTCCTAGGGAATTGAGATTTGATAATTCTAAAGGAGAAGATTATTCTTATGTCATCCAAATCGATATCTGTTATTGGTCCAGTGGGTCCGTAAAAAGGTTAAGAAACGATCGAAAAGAGATCAGGGACAATTGTACAACCCTAAGAGGATAAGTAAAGAAAAATGGATGAATAGTGATTTTGGTGGACATAGGAATATTGTTAGACGACGCGATATATAAGTATTCAGAACGGATTTCCGAGTTCGTATTAGTGATCCAGGGGGAAAATAAGTGTATGTAAAAGCTGTCGGATTCTGAAAAACTGCACTTTTATTTTCTCCGAGAGTTCCCTAGACACTGATAGACTTAAGAATTTAACGAAGGGATTTAAGGAATATAAATTCGAAAGTTAGTAAGAAAGATGGAGAATGATAGTATTAATATTAAGAAGATTCCCGGTAAGCCCTAATTAGAAATCCGTGAAATATTCCTACGAACGATCAATCGAAACGAGCAATAACCGGACAAAGGAGCAAGCAGAGAACAAAGGCATGCATGTGCAAGTAAGGAAAATATCTAGGGACCAACTAGTTAGCAAGGAACTAGAACACTTAGAGATTAAACCAAGTACTTAGCACTCTTTACCATCTTACCACACAAAAATCAACACATGTCTCTCCAATTTCATCATCCAATACATCACACCTTTAATAAAGGTGCTTTATACAAGATATTATCAAAACCAAGTGTATCATGCAAGATTAGATGAGTTCAAGCCAAACAAAACAAGGCAAAAGAAAAGAAAACAACCAAGAACACAAACTGCCAGCAGAAACAAAGTTTAAAGAAAAATTCATATCTCCATTTCTATCCATGATAAAATCACCAAATTTTAACCATAGCCTCTCCACTCCATGGGTAATATTCTCTCAAAATTTCATGGCCAACAAAATAGTATAGCCTAGTCAAATCCATGCTCAAAGTTGGGGAAACAAATCTGCCCAGTTTCTGTCCAGCAGAAAAAGAGGGCTCAAAACCCTAGCTAGGAAGCTTCATATCTGATGATCTTGGACTCAAAACAAAGCTTATGAAAAGCCCAAGATGTGGTAAAAATTTGAGAGCCAAATTCTTATTTTTCAATTTTCTATGATTTTTACAAATTTAGGGTGAATAGTAACTTTCAAGAACTAATCTTGTTTTCTTTGATTCCTATGGTTGATTTAGCTAGCTTAAGGCCACTCAAGGATCATACAAAGCTTAGTGAGGCTAGAAAATACTCCAAGGAAGGTGGACCTCTTGAAACCCTAGCATTTGATTTGAGATTTATATATGTTTTTGATGGTTTTAGCTTTGTATGATTATAGTGGTGATTATAAGCATGATTATGTAGTTAGTTATGTGATTTAAGAAGCATGATGATTTTGAGGTTAAGATCAGTGGTTCTAGGGTTTGTTGAGATGAGAATCATGTTTATGAATTGTGTTGATGCCCGGTGTGGCTTGGTTGTGTTGTTACGATTTTTAGAACGTCCGATTTATAGCCGTCGTAATGCCGAATTTTTGTTAACACTTAAAAACCAAGCATGGCAGTTAATATAATTTCCTGACCTTGGTAATATTGTGACTGGTCCTTGTAGATCTCGAGTCATAGATCGTTTTGGCATGAGAATCGAAACATTCTGACTTACGGTTTAGGAGTTATGGTCAAATTACAAAAATTGGTTCGGAACCGTAAGTAAAAGTTCGTAACTTCAATTGAACCCACGTAAAGCATGTTACTCAGTGGCGAATCTTGGTAAATAAATACTAGAGGTCATAAGGAAGGTACGAAAGAAAACCACATGTCAAACGGATCGTTTTCCGATTTTATAAAAATGTTGGAATCGAAGTTAAACGCGAACGAACCCCTAAAAACCCGCTTGGTTATAACTTCGGTAAAACACTTAGAAAACGGGCGATAAAACTCGGAGTATAATATTGATTCGTAATGATCGACTTTAGAACTTGTATAACTTAAGTATGTCCCAAGTGTAAGTACAGTGACATGTCGTATTAACGAACGAATGTCAGGTCGGATCGATGATAAAAGGAATCCACTAAAAGGGGTATAACGAGATAACTCGAGAACGTGTTTCGATTTAAGTATAACTTAACTTTTGAGATGTTAAGTGATTAATCCCGAATGCCTTGGCTATTTATAGATCACCAAGCTGACCCAGGACCCGCTACCACTACCCCTTACCGTACTCGACTACCAGGCAAGTTTCAATTCCCTTCTTTTAGGCTGTTGTTGTGATTGAATATATATGTATGTTTTCTGTTATAATATGCCATAACATGCATGCCTACTTTCAAGTTATATCATTATGCTTGTTCCCTGATTGTTATTGGCTTATAAATTAGATAGCTATCGTATCAATTATAAGCCGGTTATTTTAAGACCCTCAGAGAAGGGTGTATACATCGTATTCATCAAATATAGACCGGGAGTCAATATTTCTTGACATATCGAGATTACCTCGAAAGAAAATATCTAAGTAAATATTTTCCATTATTCGGGCGACGAATATTATTTGAATATTCGTTCGAGATTATTTATTTAACGATCCTTACTTCAAATAATTATTTGAACGTAACTATTCAACGAATAATATTTTTAATATTCATTCAGAGTCGAATTATTTATCGATTATTATTTCGAATATTCTTCTAAAGGTTGGACTACTAAATGAATATTATTTGGATATTCATTTAGAATATTATTCATTAAATGAATATTACTTTTGAATATTCATTTAAGATAGTAATTACCTGATGAATATTATTTTAATGTTCATCTGAAGCTTGATTTATTTATCGAGTCTTATCTCGAATATTCCTTTAAAGCTTGGATTACTAAATGAATATTACTTGATATTCATTTAGAATATTATTCATTAAATGAATATTACTTTTTCGATATTCATTTAAATTCCTAATTAATTATGAATATTATTTTGAATATTCATCCAGGGTTCTATTTAATCATCGAATATTATTTAAATATTTTAAATATTCCTTTCAGGTCTTATTAATTAATGAATATTATTTTGAATATTCATTTGAATATTTAATTATGCAATAAATATTCTCTCGATATTTCTTCAAGGATTATTTGAGAAATACTCTGATTAAAGATATTCTTTCATATTCCTAAATATTCTATAAAATATTTTAATTCAATAAATATTCTCTGAATATTTATTCCATACTTAGAATAACCTCGATAAGGTTTATCTTCTTCGATTATTACGGAAAATATTTCGGAGTCATATTATTATTAATCCTATATCAAGAAAGGTTCTCAGACATCATTCTTCTTTGAGTCTATCTCCCTAATAATAAGGGAACCTTACTTGGAAAATGATATTTATCTTGTCGACTTCCCGGTCATAAAGTATTCTCTTCACTCGCAACTCGGGTGCTATTGACTTATTAAGTCGTTGTTTACCTTCTCATCTTTCGAGGGGTAAGATGGTTGGAACAAGTTGATATTCGTTACCAAGCAATAGCTTGGAAGTTATTGGTAAATTTTCCTTTCCAACTAGATACGATTACTTTGTGGAGTCTTATCAACAAGTATTATACTTGGGGAAAGGGGGACGAACGTTACATTCAGAATCATGAATTCTATTTGAACTAGGAGTCGTGTAAGAGGCCGAGTAGCGCCGGTCCATCCCCTTTGGCCCAACCGTTGGCCGGGGAGAGCTAGTAAGGCGGTATACAAGTAAAGCCGTCAGTTCTTCCTTCTACCGGTAGTAAATCTAATTTGAGCTGTACGATCTCGACTGATCATCAAGATTGGAACAGCGGGCGCGGTGAATACTCCATCATTGGTTCATCATCCAAACTTATTTATTTCCTGCAATATGATTACTGTTGGCAGAGCTGGAAAAGTGTTCATAACTGGAATTGCAATCTTTTCATGCAAGTTCCTCTTTTAATGGCAATGAGAATATCTCGCTTACTTTTGATGTAGCAGATATTTCTACAAACAAATACTTTGAGTTACCTGGTAACTTCATCCTTTATATTATACTGGCAATAACTTCATTAAGGCATGGCATATGATTTCAAAGGATATTTTGAACTACTGTATATATGTATCACTGTTCAGTTATATTATTGTTGGTGGGCTTTCGCTCACCCTTGCTTTGTTCATATTATGTCACAACAACAGCTAGGACAGATGGCCCGCGCCAGGCGCACTCGGCGCAAGCAGGTTACCGCCGTTCGAGGACTACCGCTGATGTCCTTGCTGCTGTTGCTGAGGTAGCATAGATAGGCAGCTTTTGTTTATCAGTCTATTTATATGTAACATTAACGTTAATCAACGGCAAAACCTTTAAACATATCATTTGGCTTGTAATAACTTTTATTCGTAAACTCTGATATTATGGACTTGTTTCAATTTCATCTCTGGGACTATAACTGTTGTGTGTGTGAGTGGATATTATTGTGGGGTCACATCATGTGATTTGTTTATTGTGGACTCAAGTCAAGTATTTTGAATGGATGTATGACCGTAACCACCAGATCCCTGACCCCGGATCTGGGGGTGTTACAGAAGTGGTATCAGAGCGTACGTTATAAACCCCAGAGATGAGGCGACGTTAAAACAATAAATTCACTAAGATAATAAGAACTCTTGCCAAGTTCATAGTCGGACTACTTAAGGTAGTGATGACGTATAAAACCCTTATGGGAACTCTTAAGTATCATGATAGTAACTTAGCTCGATATCGCATCGACAAGTAAGGCAACAGACCTTGAGGCATACGAGCAGCAGCGCGATGATGCTTTATTATATGCTGAAGATCAGCGGGTAAATTCAATAGAGTACCCTACTAGAGACCCGGAAGAGGTTCGAGCAGATAAGGAAAATCTTGTTAGGATAAGGAGCTTACCCTCGAGGAATGAGGGCTGTAGCCAGAAAGACTGAGATGATTAAGGTATAGAGCTTAGAAAAGTGGGCATAAAGAACTAAGCTATTAGCAAGAGAACTGAAGATTCATGTTGGATTCGTGGCTGGACTACTGGAGGTAGTACCAGCAAGTAAGACGGATTGGAAGAATTACTTGAGATCTTATACGGGAATAGATGAGAATCATTAGAGACTTTCATATTAACGAAAAGAGTGCTAGAAGGATGTATTATTATCAAAGGCATCGATATAAGGCGAGGAGTAGAGTCCCTAGGAATAGTTGAGAAGGCAGTAAGTGCCATATCATTTGATAAAAGAATAAGTATGAATATTGTCAGTAATAATTCGCCATGAGAAGGCAGATGTCATAGGTTGTAATTTATGGAACCGAATTGAGGTTGATGAAGTTGTTTTATTCAGGAAAATGTCCATTTTATGAATGAATCAGTTAGAAAGTGAAAACATTGGGAAGTGACAGCATGATTGGATAAAGTCATATAAGGAAGTAGTAAGCAAGACAATGATCTCAGAACCTACCGGAAGATAAGACCAGTGAGTCAAGATGAACTCGTAATGAGACTATTGTCAGAGACTAAGTATAGGGTTAATTTAACTCAGTGAAATGATGAACCAGAAACGTTAGATGCATGTGACTCAGAGGAATATTAAATTCTTTCTTTCTTTGAATGGATTATAGTAGTTACCTTAAGTTTACTCCGACGCGGAATTATAATGGATCCAGTAATACGATCAGCAGTTAAAGAGAAAAATGTGAGAAAATCTTCCTGGAGCTAAAAGATGAAATT
Organism: Saposhnikovia divaricata; assembly: GCA_036435485.1. Lineage (NCBI taxonomy): Eukaryota > Viridiplantae > Streptophyta > Magnoliopsida > Apiales > Apiaceae > Saposhnikovia > Saposhnikovia divaricata. Next base: position 47,251,434 of record CM071595.1, on the reverse strand, counting down.
GGTAATGACCAAGAGTTGGCATTGCTTAATGGAAAAAGGAGACTTTGTGCTTCCAACGACGCTTCGCATAAAGGATTATGATGTATGCTTTTGCAGCACGACAAAGTACTTGCGAATGCATTCGAACAGCACGGTCCACCAGATCGGATGGCCTTAGTAGTGCCAATTTTGTGGGACAACCAACTCCGACGGTAATGTTCCTTCTGAGACTAGTAGTCAGGTAGACTGACATTTGGTAATATTGAATATCAGGACGTATGGGTATCAGGACGTATAGGCATCAGGACGTTGTGACAAGTTTCAGTTTAAAACTGTTGATTCCCTTCTAAGGGATATATATAATTGGTTCCTCTCCAGGGGTTAAATTTCCAACCCGATGACGATTATTTCGTTAATTATGACTGCTTACGGTTCTACCTACTAGGAGGTTCATAGAACTATTCTTCAGGTTTCGAAACTGGTCTCCTTAGTGTTACCAGTCGATGGATAGATTGACCAAAATTTCCCTAATTCTGGGAAGAATTTCAACGAATTTTGGCAAACCTTGTCTTTCTGATTATCACAGAACATCATGGAAGAGAGTAGAAACTGGGGCGAACCCCGTGAATTGGGTAAAGTAACCGCTATATGGGTTGGTGGACAGACCCTGGTTATCGCGATTGATTGTAGAAATACAATGATGAAGTGAGATTGGACGAAAACAGGAAATGTAAGTAAGAAACCAGCCGGACTGAGAAACTCCGGGATTGACTTAAGTGAAAAGGCTGTTATGCCAGGAATGGTAAGCTTGCGTGGCACGTGGGAGTGATAAGAATAGTTGAAAAGATAAAAATAGAGGAAAGGTTTCCGGAGATGGCGCTGAGTAGCTGATTAAGACTTATATGAAGTAAAGTTTTGGAAAGGTAGAAAGGTATCAAAGAAGAAGGCACTTTGCCAGCAATTGCTAGAAAAGTAATGCTATTAGCCAACCCCTAAAATCATATATTTTTATTTTAGTGTGGCCGGTTGAGGCCAAGTCACAAAGGACTATCAAGTGACTAGACCAGCAATGAAAGGACAAAGCAGGGTTGCTTCTAAGTAAGCACCGACTACAAGGGCTTCTGATATGACGAAAATATTAATGAGATTGTAGGAATCTTCTACTGAACCCTTTGCAACCCATGTTTGGATTGGGAATTTACTAGACTTTTGGAATGGGGTCCCCCGTACTAAAGTGATTCATGTGTATATGATCGTCCAAGATTACGAAAAAAAAATGGAAGTATAATGACTTGAGATGTATGGTGTTAGGGTATCATAAATACCATGAATATATTATGACTAAGGAAAGTAAACAACGAAGGTTTATGAAGAGAGTATAGAAATGGTCAGAGATGGATCAGTATGCTGTAGAAATTTCGTCTAAGGCAATTACCTTTGAGAAGAACGATAAGTACTAAGAGATTCACGTTGAACTCGACTCGACCAATATCTCCCAGAACATCCTTGCTACCAGTACCAAGTTCTGTAAGAGAGCAGATAGACATACGTTGTCTTTTGGAAGGTCAAATATGCTGACAACTATCTGAAAGAAGAGGTTAGCATTAAGCCACCGATCGATTATAAAATGAGAATGATTGAGAAGAGACCCTTATTAAGGATACATGATTTGATTGTCAAGTACAGGACGCAAGAATTCCTTGGCAGTTGAATTAAGGATATGATATCCATAAATTAAGACAAACCCTAGGGAATGCACAAGGGATGGCATTAACCCTAATAACGACATTATGAATTCAAATGATATGAGTTGGACTTGCTAAGGCAACAATGACCGGTAAGGATTATTAAAAAGAGTTCTGGAAAGAACATAGATAGAATTATTAGAGTATTGATCAATGACGTTTTGATATACCCTGTACCTAGAAAATACAGGAGGAATGATGAGGACGACCTAAGAAACCTTACAAGAAAAAGTTAATATTCTGAGTTTCCAACTAAAAGTTTGGAAGAGAATGTAAGACACAGTAGCAATATACCAGATGATGCATGTATGAAACCCTGAGAAAGTATGGATTGAACCTATAAAGGTTGAGATTATCCTAAGATAAGGAAAGAACTAAGAAAAGAAGTATCCTAAGTAGGAGTGGGAATAAACGTGATAAAGTTCCCACGGGTAGGTGGAAGCAATGACTTATGGAAAAAAAAAAAAAAAGAAGACTGATAGATATATTTTCTCCTTCAGCAGAGCTTAAGGGAGAATGCTTTCACCCAACAGTGATGGGAATGAGGTAGAAAAATTTGAGTTGGAATGTATCCAGAAAACATGGATTACAAGGAATTATTATTATCAGGAAAGGCCAATGAGGTGGCCGACAGTCTAAGTATAAAGGAATAATTACAAATGTTCATACCGAAGAAACAAAATGATATTTGGAAAGACCTTGAAGGTCATATCGGAGTGGAGGAATTTACATTCCTTTTGATGATTGTGCAAGGATCGAAGGTAATAATAGTTTAAGTAAATATTTGATTCCTGATGGAGTCTTAAGCATATGACGTACCCTAGAAGGTCCCGTTTTGAGGCAAACAGGGACCATGATACAAAATTGACGAAGTAAACCGTTAAGTTTCCAGTCTTTTATGGAAGCTGCATGAGTGATAGTTTCATCAAGCGGACCTAGCTGCGATGCTTGAAACTCTTCTGCAATTTTATCTACTTCATGTAATATCTACATTAAGTTCAGGAAGTGTTCCTTAGGGATAAGGAATAGTGATTACTTTGTCTCCCTAAAGGATTTGTAACCCGTAAGGTTAGCTATTAACGCATTACGTAAACAACAATCGATGGTGATTCTTCTAAGAAAGTAGATGACAACGTAAAGATAAAGAAAGTGCTGCTATTAATGAGCTAAGTGGCATGTTGATGAATGACAAGCAAGTTTGTGTTAGTGTACTTCTGCGCAAGCAAGATAGAGAATATGAGGTAGATGATTCATGATGCTAAATGTATTCCCGTGGAAAGAATTAATGAGACTTAGAGAGAAGGGCAGTTGAGCCCGAGACTTATTAGGCCACCTGAGAGTTTAAAAGTGTTCAGAAGGTGGCATTCGAGCCAATTTTACCTCCAAAGCTTATAGCATGGTAGTAACGTGTTTCTTGTGGCAAAGCTACACCAGTAAAATGAAGATGCTCAACAGATGATAAGAGTGCGAGCAGGTAGGTGTACGACTTGGTCTGACTTACGAAAGACAACCTGTGAAAAACCGCGGGTAGAAAAGAATAAGTGATGAGAAACAAGTTGACAGAAGTAGATTATATTGGATCTAAGCTAAAGAAAGCGGCCAGATTCATTTCGGAAGTTTTAAATTTGAAATAATGTGATGATTATAGAATAAATGTGACGGGATACCAATAAGGAGGTGCCAAGTGCAAAAGATGTCTCAATAAAGAGATGAAGGTGGAAGTAAATAACAAAAGTAAATAAGAATCAGATAATAAGAAGGATGTGATTGATAAAGAAAAGACGGGGAAACCAACTACGAAATATGAAGCAAGAAATGTTAGGAATGGATTAATAAATGGGTTTTCCGATGAATTCTCGGGATGACAACCTGATAGTGTTAATATTATAGATATGAAAAAGCTAGTAGCGTGACATGGAATGTCAGTAACAATGGTGTCAAGCGAGAAACTAAGATTTAACCTGAAAGGTTCAAAGATTTTCCAAAAGTAAGTGTTGCTAAGGTGGAACCAGGGTACAGGTCCAGAGAATAGTGGACAAAGCAGCAAGATATGTTAACACGTGAGGTTACGATCAAATAGTATTGGATATAATTATGATTAATTTCTTCCTTAATGAACCTCTATAGTTCAGAGGTAAATTCTGAGTATGATATTTTACAATCATGAAAACTTTCTATAATCCTTTAGAATTCTTTTCTTTTCTTCTCTCTTATTCATCTTCTTTATGAATTGAGAAGAACAACCCTTTAAGGAGGGGAGGTACTGCTACGTGACTATCTGTCTATGTGATAGAAGTCTAAGTGGAATACCATAACTTGTTTAATTGCTTGTCAAGTACTAAAGGCTGGCCCCCTTCTATACTAGCTATGCAATATAACAAATGTTCAATTGATCATGGTGATCTCTCAATAAATCTTTCCACTTCTCTATATTGATCGAGATTGCGAAGATTAAAGCGATCGAGAAATGCACAGTGCGAGCGAGGTTATCTTCGAATTCGCAGCACGATAGTAATACCAAAGCCACTGCGGATATCAATAAGGATAAGACTGAGTAAGAGTATAACCCGGATAGTGTGTTGTACGAAAAGTAGCAACGTTGATGGAAAAAGGATAAAGTATGGAGTGTAGCACTAGAAGATGTGCTGAGAAAGGGTAGAATGACTAAGAATTGACCGGGAAGCTAAAAAGTGAACGACAGGCAAACGACTCTTTGCTTCCTACCTGATTCCGGGACGGAATCCTTTTAAGGAGGGGAGACTGTAAGAACCCCAAATTTTGGATATAATTAAAACTTTTTATTATGTACTGAGGTAATGGTGAATAGTGATTACGACTACGATGTAACGATTGAGATAATGAATGGAAGGAATGGATTTGGATTCAAATGTTTTTTATGTCTTCAAGAATACTATTGGTTGACACTTTAGATAAGAATTATCTATCTCCTAGGGAATTGAGATTTGATAATTCTAAAGGAGAAGATTATTCTTATGTCATCCAAATCGATATCTGTTATTGGTCCAGTGGGTCCGTAAAAAGGTTAAGAAATGATCGAAAAGAGATCAGGGACAATTGTACAACCCTAAGAGGATAAGTAAAGAAAAATGGATGAATAGTGATTTTGGTGGACATAGGAATATTGTTAGACGACGCGATATATAAGTATTCAGAACGGATTTCCGAGTTCGTATTAGTGATCCAGGGGGAAAATAAGTGTATGTAAAAGCTGTCGGATTCTGAAAAACTGCACTTTTATTTTCTCCGAGAGTTCCCTAGACACTGATAGACTTAAGAATTTAACGAAGGGATTTAAGGAATATAAATTCGAAAGTTAGTAAGAAAGATGGAGAATGATAGTATTAATATTAAGAAGATTCCCGGTAAGCCCTAATTAGAAATCCGTGAAATATTCCTACGAACGATCAATCGAAACGAGCAATAACCGGACAAAGGAGCAAGCAGAGAACAAAGGCATGCATGTGCAAGTAAGGAAAATATCTAGGGACCAACTAGTTAGCAAGGAACTAGAACACTTAGAGATTAAACCAAGTACTTAGCACTCTTTACCATCTTACCACACAAAAATCAACACATGTCTCTCCAATTTCATCATCCAATACATCACACCTTTAATAAAGGTGCTTTATACAAGATATTATCAAAACCAAGTGTATCATGCAAGATTAGATGAGTTCAAGCCAAACAAAACAAGGCAAAAGAAAAGAAAACAACCAAGAACACAAACTGCCAGCAGAAACAAAGTTTAAAGAAAAATTCATATCTCCATTTCTATCCATGATAAAATCACCAAATTTTAACCATAGCCTCTCCACTCCATGGGTAATATTCTCTCAAAATTTCATGGCCAACAAAATAGTATAGCCTAGTCAAATCCATGCTCAAAGTTGGGGAAACAAATCTGCCCAGTTTCTGTCCAGCAGAAAAAGAGGGCTCAAAACCCTAGCTAGGAAGCTTCATATCTGATGATCTTGGACTCAAAACAAAGCTTATGAAAAGCCCAAGATGTGGTAAAAATTTGAGAGCCAAATTCTTATTTTTCAATTTTCTATGATTTTTACAAATTTAGGGTGAATAGTAACTTTCAAGAACTAATCTTGTTTTCTTTGATTCCTATGGTTGATTTAGCTAGCTTAAGGCCACTCAAGGATCATACAAAGCTTAGTGAGGCTAGAAAATACTCCAAGGAAGGTGGACCTCTTGAAACCCTAGCATTTGATTTGAGATTTATATATGTTTTTGATGGTTTTAGCTTTGTATGATTATAGTGGTGATTATAAGCATGATTATGTAGTTAGTTATGTGATTTAAGAAGCATGATGATTTTGAGGTTAAGATCAGTGGTTCTAGGGTTTGTTGAGATGAGAATCATGTTTATGAATTGTGTTGATGCCCGGTGTGGCTTGGTTGTGTTGTTACGATTTTTAGAACGTCCGATTTATAGCCGTCGTAATGCCGAATTTTTGTTAACACTTAAAAACCAAGCATGGCAGTTAATATAATTTCCTGACCTTGGTAATATTGTGACTGGTCCTTGTAGATCTCGAGTCATAGATCGTTTTGGCACGAGAATCGAAACATTCTGACTTACGGTTTAGGAGTTATGGTCAAATTACAAAAATTGGTTCGGAACCGTAAGTAAAAGTTCGTAACTTCAATTGAACCCACGTAAAGCATGTTACTCAGTGGCGAATCTTGGTAAATAAATACTAGAGGTCATAAGGAAGGTACGAAAGAAAACCACATGTCAAACGGATCGTTTTCCGATTTTATAAAAATGTTGGAATCGAAGTTAAACGCGAACGAACCCCTAAAAACCCGCTTGGTTATAACTTCGGTAAAACACTTAGAAAACGGGCGATAAAACTCGGAGTATAATATTGATTCGTAATGATCGACTTTAGAACTTGTATAACTTAAGTATGTCCCAAGTGTAAGTACAGTGACATGTCGTATTAACGAACGAATGTCAGGTCGGATCGATGATAAAAGGAATCCACTAAAAGGGGTATAACGAGATAACTCGAGAACGTGTTTCGATTTAAGTATAACTTAACTTTTGAGATGTTAAGTGATTAATCCCGAATGCCTTGGCTATTTATAGATCACCAAGCTGACCCAGGACCCGCTACCACTACCCCTTACCGTACTCGACTACCAGGCAAGTTTCAATTCCCTTCTTTTAGGCTGTTGTTGTGATTGAATATATATGTATGTTTTCTGTTATAATATGCCATAACATGCATGCCTACTTTCAAGTTATATCATTATGCTTGTTCCCTGATTGTTATTGGCTTATAAATTAGATAGCTATCGTATCAATTATAAGCCGGTTATTTTAAGACCCTCAGAGAAGGGTGTATACATCGTATTCATCAAATATAGACCGGGAGTCAATATTTCTTGACATATCGAGATTACCTCGAAAGAAAATATCTAAGTAAATATTTTCCATTATTCGGGCGACGAATATTATTTGAATATTCGTTCGAGATTATTTATTTAACGATCCTTACTTCAAATAATTATTTGAACGTAACTATTCGACGAATAATATTTTTAATATTCATTCAGAGTCGAATTATTTATCGATTATTATTTCGAATATTCTTCTAAAGGTTGGACTACTAAATGAATATTATTTGGATATTCATTTAGAATATTATTCATTAAATGAATATTACTTTTGAATATTCATTTAAGATAGTAATTACCTGATGAATATTATTTTAATGTTCATCTGAAGCTTGATTTATTTATCGAGTCTTATCTCGAATATTCCTTTAAAGCTTGGATTACTAAATGAATATTACTTGATATTCATTTAGAATATTATTCATTAAATGAATATTACTTTTTCGATATTCATTTAAATTCCTAATTAATTATGAATATTATTTTGAATATTCATCCAGGGTTCTATTTAATCATCGAATATTATTTAAATATTTTAAATATTCCTTTCAGGTCTTATTAATTAATGAATATTATTTTGAATATTCATTTGAATATTTAATTATGCAATAAATATTCTCTCGATATTTCTTCAAGGATTATTTGAGAAATACTCTGATTAAAGATATTCTTTCATATTCCTAAATATTCTATAAAATATTTTAATTCAATAAATATTCTCTGAATATTTATTCCATACTTAGAATAACCTCGATAAGGTTTATCTTCTTCGATTATTACGGAAAATATTTCGGAGTCATATTATTATTAATCCTATATCAAGAAAGGTTCTCAGACATCATTCTTCTTTGAGTCTATCTCCCTAATAATAAGGGAACCTTACTTGGAAAATGATATTTATCTTGTCGACTTCCCGGTCATAAAGTATTCTCTTCACTCGCAACTCGGGTGCTATTGACTTATTAAGTCGTTGTTTACCTTCTCATCTTTCGAGGGGTAAGATGGTTGGAACAAGTTGATATTCGTTACCAAGCAATAGCTTGGAAGTTATTGGTAAATTTTCCTTTCCAACTAGATACGATTACTTTGTGGAGTCTTATCAACAAGTATTATACTTGGGGAAAGGGGGACGAACGTTACATTCAGAATCATGAATTCTATTTGAACTAGGAGTCGTGTAAGAGGCCGAGTAGCGCCGGTCCATCCCCTTTGGCCCAACCGTTGGCCGGGGAGAGCTAGTAAGGCGGTATACAAGTAAAGCCGTCAGTTCTTCCTTCTACCGGTAGTAAATCTAATTTGAGCTGTACGATCTCGACTGATCATCAAGATTGGAACAGCGGGCGCGGTGAATACTCCATCATTGGTTCATCATCCAAACTTATTTATTTCCTGCAATATGATTACTGTTGGCAGAGCTGGAAAAGTGTTCATAACTGGAATTGCAATCTTTTCATGCAAGTTCCTCTTTTAATGGCAATGAGAATATCTCGCTTACTTTTGATGTAGCAGATATTTCTACAAACAAATACTTTGAGTTACCTGGTAACTTCATCCTTTATATTATACTGGCAATAACTTCATTTAGGCATGGCATATGATTTCAAAGGATATTTTGAACTACTGTATATATGTATCACTGTTCAGTTATATTATTGTTGGTGGGCTTTCGCTCACCCTTGCTTTGTTCATATTATGTCACAACAACAGCTAGGACAGATGGCCCGCGCCAGGCGCACTCGGCGCAAGCAGGTTACCGCCGTTCGAGGACTACCGCTGATGTCCTTGCTGCTGTTGCTGAGGTAGCATAGATAGGCAGCTTTTGTTTATCAGTCTATTTATATGTAACATTAACGTTAATCAACGGCAAAACCTTTAAACATATCATTTGGCTTGTAATAACTTTTATTCGTAAACTCTGATATTATGGACTTGTTTCAATTTCATCTCTGGGACTATAACTGTTGTGTGTGTGAGTGGATATTATTGTGGGGTCACATCATGTGATTTGTTTATTGTGGACTCAAGTCAAGTATTTTGAATGGATGTAAGACCGTAACCACCAGATCCCTGACCCCGGATCTGGGGGTGTTACACATTATGATAAAAGATTTTTGAAACGATCGAAATATTTCCAAAAAGACTCATTTTCTTTTTGATGAAATTGATTTATCTCGTTTGTAATCCGTGTAGTCTTGTGATTTGGAAAATATTTTTTAAGAAAAATTACCACAAATCCCTCCCACGTAGAAATAGAATTAACCGGTAGGCTATACAACCATTTTTTAGCATTTTCTTTAAGCGCGAAATTAATAAGCCTAAGCCTAATTGAGTCCTCGGTTAATTGTTGGAGTTTTTGTAAGGCACAAACCTCCTCGAATTCATGGATGAAAAGATACGGGTCCTCACCTTCACTCCCAGTAAATTTGGGTAACATGCTAATGTGTTGAGCTTTGATTTCAAAATTATTACCATTTACGGGAGGAAGAGTGTGATAACTTGTATTTTATACACGTTTTGTCATTTATTCTCTTGCATTTTTGTTAGTTCTGAATGTTGTTTTATCGATATCAATTATGTTTTTCATCTTTCAGTGCCTCATGCTTAATGGTTGAAAAGATGGATTATTTTGGGTTTGAAAACAAAGATTATTCAAGAGGGAAGTTAGAAGATGCAAGCTCGCGTTTTCGGGAGGTTTTTATTGTATAATCTTGAAGATTTTGTCTCGCACGGGCTATTGCACGGCCGTGCAACAGGCTGTGCAGAGTGTTCTAAGTAGTGCAGATTGGGCAGTCTTTTTCATGGGCTGCTGCACGGCCGTGCAGCAGGCCGTGCAGCCCCTGCTGTGTATTAAAAGAAGCAAAACCCTACTTCTTAAATCATCTTAATCTATACATATTATTTTCCTCTCATCTTTGCCTCTTCAAGAACATAAAACTAGGGTTAGTAGAGTAGAGAGAAACATTAATTATTCATAATCTAGCATTGATTATGAGTAACTAACTTCATATATTTGGCTCAAGGAAGCAATTCTTGTACTAAACCCACTCCATTTTAAGTAAGATCTATTTCACTCTATCTTGAATATTTGTGTTGTATTGCTTATTATTTTGCTTGAAGATTTGTAATTTGCTTCACTTTACTCTTCTTGTATCTTCAATTGCTAATTGTTTGTTCTAATACGTAATCGTTAGTTCATTCATTATAGTAGCACAAGATTTAGTGTACCTAAATCCACAAAATTCAAGTGCAAATACCTAGGTTGAGCTTCTCATCCTTGGGTTTGTCCTAGCCTCTCTTTGTTTAATTCCTTGACTTGGTTAAATTGATAGTGCTTCATTATTGGTTGCTAGTGTCAAGAGATCTAATTTATGTGCTTCACTAAATTAGTGTTTTTAGAAGAGAAATAAGTAATTGTGTGCTTCACCAATTATCTTGGTTAGGTAGAGTTGGATATATTTTGCTTGTTTGTTGGGTTGAAGTGCTTGATTTGCATTAATCCTTGGGTCAAATAACTCTTTATCTTGCTAAATTACTCATTGTGTTTGTTGTATTGGTAAAATTGGTTGATAACAAATTTACTTAGTTATATTTCTCTAGCACATTATTTCTTGAATTCAAGGTGTTTGATAAAATACCACAACCAACTCAAAACCCCCCCCCACCATTTTACATTACTCTAGTATTGAACGCTATTCCCTTGGGTTCGATCCCTACTTACCACATTTGCTACATTTGTAGTTAAGTGCGAACATAGTAGAGCATAAACATTTATTATCAATTTGGCGCGTCGACGACGGGCGTGGCCAAATTTTAGTGCGCGTATAAAATTGTGAATATTTTTAGTTTCATTGTGCATATTTATCTTTTTCCCTTTATTTTAATAAATTTTTGCTATGTATGACTCGATCCTCTTCTTTAGGTGATCTTGCATATTCATCGAATCCCGAGAGACTCTTGCGAAGGAATCAAAGGAATTCAAGTGCCAATATAGATTCATCAAGTCAATTTATTTGTAGTTCACCTTCGGAAGAGGAAGAGGAGTTGAACGAGGGTCCTCCCCTTGTTATTCATATCTCATCACTGGACGAAGCTATTGATCAAGTTATGGAAAATCCTAATCAACGCACACTCAAGGAGATTGCTTCTCCTAGCTCCGTTCAACTACCATTGTGCATTGTATTTCAGGGAGGACAACCATTTGAGCTAAAGGGTGGTCCTATTGCCCTCCTTCCCAAGTTTAGAGGTGAAGGCACCGAAGATCCTTTTAGGCATCTTCAAGAATTTGAAATGGTATGTTCTTCAATGAGACCAAACAATGCTACGGAAGAACAAGTGAAGTTGAAAGCATTTCCCTTTTCCTTAAGAGACAATGCCAAGGCATGGCTATTTTACCTTCTTCCAAACTCAATCACTACATGGGAGCAAATGCGAAGTGCTTTCTTGGGGAAATTCTTCCCTACCTCAAAAGCTACAGGCATCTCCAAAGAAATTTGTGGCATTCGGCAATACTCCGGAGAAACATTGTATGAGTATTGGGAAAGGTTTTAAAAGCTTTGTCAAAGTTGTCCTCCACACTTGATATCAGAAGAGTTGCTCATTCATTACTTCTATGGAGGCTTGGAATATAGTGCTAAATTGCACCTTGATGCTTCAATTGGTGGAGTTCTTGTGGATAAAACGCTGGAGGAGGCTAGGAAGTTGATAACCAAGATTGCTGAGAATTCTCACCAATTTGGGGATCGTCAAGTGCATGTCAAGAACCCTTCTGTGAATGAAGTGGCAACTCAAAAGTTAGAGGGCCAAATCTCGGACCTTACATCATTGGTTCGTCAATTAGCCATTGGGAATCTTCAACAATAAAAATATTGTGGTGTTTGCAATATGTCGGATCATGCTACTAACGAATGCCTATCATTCCAACAACCCGAAGAGCAAATTAATGCTATTGAAGGTTTTTCGGGACAACCACCTCAAAGGAAGTATGACCCCTATAGTAACACCTACAATCCCGGATGGAGAGACCACCCTAATTTTAGATATGGAAATCCCAATGCACCAAACTCTAACCAATACCAAAATCCAAACACTTACAACACCCAACGTCAACAAAACCCTTCTCCATACTCACAAAAACGTCCCAATCAAAATTTCCAAGCACTCCCACCACCACCTCCATACAATTTCCAAGACCATCAAGGGTCTTCTTCATCTACATTGTCATCACTTGAAGAAATGATGAAGCAAATGGCAACAAACAACCTCCAATTTCAAAAAATCACTTCTCAAAGTATATCCAACTTGGAAAAGAATACTTCCCACTTTTAAAATAATACTTCTCAAAGTGTATCCAATTTGGAAAAGCAAATGAGCCAACTAGCCACAACCGTGAATCGATTGCAAAGCCAAGGTTCTAGGCAACTTCCTTCTCAAGTGGAGGTGAACCCCAAAGAAAATGCTAGTGCCATGACTTTAAGGTGTGGGAAAGAATTGGAGGACCTTCATGCTAAGGCCAAAGGTAAGATGGTGAATGATAATGAAGGTGGAAAGGTTGAAAATGATGACATCTTGGAGGCTAAGGATGAAAACCTTGAAGATGATATGGAAATTGAGGAAGAGAAAGTTGATGTGGGTAAAAAGGAAAGTGTTCAAGCGGACGTTCCACAAGCAAAGAAGCCAAGGTTTATTGATGTGGTTATTCGACCTCCATTCCCTTCCAAATTTTCTAAACCAAAGAAAGACATTGTTGACAAGGAAATGCTTGAGACATTCCGAAAAGTGGAAATCACTCTCCCGTTATTAGATGCCATAAACCAAGTTCCAAGGTATGCAAAGTTTCTCAAAGATTTGTGTACTAACAAAAGGAAGTTAAGAGGTGATGAAACTATAGTGGTGGATGAGAATGTCTCAGCCGTGATTCAAAGGAGGTTACCTCAAAAATGTTCGGATCCGGGCACATTCACTATTCCTTGCAAGATTGGAGGTAAATTCTTTGAAAGAGCTATGTTTGATTTAGGTGCCTCGATCAATGTGATGCCCCTTTCCATATTCCAAACTTTAAATTTGGGGGCACTTGAGAATACAAATGTGATCATTCAACTCGCGGATAGATCTAATGCCTATCCCGAAGGGGTAATTGAAGATGTGCTTGTTCATGTTGATCAAATGGTTTTCCCCGCCGACTTTTACATCTTGAAAATGGTCCATCAAACATCAAGTCTGCACCAATTCTCTTTGGGCGTTCATTCTTGAAAATGGCGAAGACCAAGATTAATATGGATGACGGTTCTCTCACTATGGAGTTTGGCGATGAAGTTGTCAAGTTCAATATCTATGATGCCATGAAATTTCCTAGTGAGTCACACTCACTTTGCTCCATTGATGTCATTGATGATTTGGCCCAACAAGCTTTTGACAAGGGCAATAAAGAAGCTCTCCAAGTGGTTATTGAGGGATGTGCAATTGAAGATGATGGATTCCCTATTTCAGAAGAGGCCAATGAGGCAATTATGGAGCTCAATGCATTGCAACCCTTACCTCAAAGGTGTGAACTTGCAAAAATTGATATTCCTTTGTCTTATTCCAAATTACTCCCTTCTATTGAGAATCCTCCTACTTTGGAATTGAAAGTATTGCCTAATCATCTCAAATATGCTTATCTTGGGGACAATGAGACTATTCCTGTAATCATAGCTTCTAATTTGAGTAATGTACAAGAAGAACGCCTCTTGTGGGTTCTTAAGGATAATAAAAGTGCTATTGGGTGGACCATTGCCGATATTAAGGGTATTAGTCCCTCCACTTGCATGCATCGTATACTCTTCGAAGACGGAGCTAAACCTACTAGAGACCCTCAAAGAAGACTTAACCCGGCAATGATGGAAGTTGTTAAAAAAGAGATTCTCAAGCTACTTGATGTGGGTATCATTTTTCCAATCTCGGATAGCGAATGGGTGAGTCCGGTACACTGTGTTCCTAAAAAGGCGGGTATCACTCTTGAGGAGAATCTTAAAGGTGAGCTTGTGTCTACCCGAGTCCAAAATGGGTGGCGAATGTGCATAGATTATCGCAAGTTGAATGCGGTAACTCGGAAAGACCATTTTCCTCTTCCTTTCATTGATCAAATGTTAGAGAGGTTAGCCGGGAAGGAATTCTATTGCTTTCTAGATGGATTTAGTGGATATCATCAAATTGTCATTGCTCCCGAAGATCAAGACAAAACCACATTCACTTGTCCTTTTGGCACGTTTGCATTTCGTAAACTCTCATTTGGCTTATGTGGTGCTCCCGCAACTTTTCAAAGGTGTATGGTAAGTATTTTCTCCGACATGATAGAGAATGGAATTGAAGTCTTTATGGATGATTTCTCTATTTCAGGTGATTCTTTTGATGAATGTCTTCAAATTCTTACGCATGCTTTGGATCGATGCTTGGAGACTAATCTAGTGCTCAATTATGAAAAATGTCATTTCATGGTCCAAGAAGGTATTGTATTAGGGCATATTGTGTGTAGGAAGGGCATTGAAGTGGACAAGGCAAAAGTTGATATTATTGCAAGTCTTCCATACCCTTCAAATGTCAAGGATGTGCGGTCTTTTCTTGGTCATGCCGGATTCTATAGGAGGTTTATCAAGGATTTCTCCAAGGTTGCTCTTCCCCTATCATCTCTTCTACAAAAGGATGTGGAGTTTAAAATTGATGAAAAATGCAAGACGGCTTTTGACCATCTCAAGGAAGCTTTAACTTCGGCTCCTATAATTAAAGCTCCAGATTGGTCTCTTCCTTTTGAGATTATGTGTGATGCTAGCAATTATGCGGTTGGTGCGGTGTTAGGACAAAAGGTTGAAAAACGATCTTATGTAATTTTTTATGCCTTACGCACACTTAATCCCGCCCAAGTGAACTATACCACCACCGATAAGGAATTGCTTGCTATTGTCTTTGCTCTTGACAAGTTTCATTCATATCTCCTTGGTTACAAAGTCATTGTGTACACGGATCATGCCGCCTTAAGACATCTCTTGGCGAAGAAAGAGTTAAAGCCTAGGTTGATTCGGTGGATTCTTCTCCTTCAAGAATTTGACTTAGAAATCAAAGATAAAATAGGTGCCGAGAAATCAGTGGCGGACCACTTGAGTCGACTTGTGAGGGAGAAAGATGCTTCTCCTCTTCAAGAATTATTTTCGGATGAGCACTTATTTGGAATTCAAACGGAGGTGCCATGGTATGTGGATCTTGTGAACTACCTTGTGTGCAAAACTTTTTCTAATGGCATGCCTAAGTATCAAAGGGAGAAATTAAGGAGTGAAGCCAAACATTACATTTGGGATGATCCTTATCTTTGGAAACATTGTGCGAATCAAGTCTTGAGAAGATGTGTTCCCGAGGTCATTTTGGGAAAGATCGAACGGCAAGAAAGGTGCTTGAATGTGGATTTACATGGCCAACACTTTTTCGTGACTCTCATGATTTTTGTAAGCAATGTGAACCTTGTCAAAGAACCGGAAATATTGCAAAAAGGAATGAAATGCCCCAAACTCCAATTATTGCGGTAGAAATCTTTGATGTTTGGGGAATTGATTTTATGGGACCATTTCCATCTTCTTCTAATGGAAATCTCTATATTCTCTTGGCCGTTGATTATGTCTCTAAGTGGGTGGAGGCCAAGGCAACAAAATCGGATGATGGTAAGGCGGTTGTTGCATTTCTCAAGTCTCAAATTTTCAACCGATTTGGTGTTCCCAAAGCTATCATAAGTGATCAAGGTACCCACTTTTGTAACAAATTGGTGGGGAATCTTCTTAAATCCTATGGGGTCTATCATCGAATGGCCACGGCTTATCATCCTCAATCTAATGGTCAAGCCGAAGTTTCTAATCGGGAGATTAAGTCTATTCTTGAGAAGGTGGTGAAACCCTCTAGGAAAGATTGGTGTGTTCGTCTTGAAGATGCTTTATAGGCCTATAGAACGGCATTCAAAACTCCTATCGGCATGTCTCCTTACAAGTTGGTTTTTGGTAAATCTTGCCATCTTCCCGTTGAGTTAGAGCATAAAGCTTATTGGGCAATCAAAGCTTGCAATATGGATCTTAATGTTGCCGGGGCTGAGCGAAAACTTAACTTGCTCGAAATGGAGGAAATTCGTAACAATGCCGATGAGAATGCTCAATCATATAAGGCTAAAGTGAAAGACTTTCATGATCGTTCGCTCATTCCTAAATCATTTCATGTTGGGCAAAAGGTTCTCCTATACAACTCTCGTCTCAAGTTAATGTCTAGGAAGCTTCAATCTCGTTGGTTAGGTCCATTTGTTGTTGTGAAAATCTACCCTCATGGAGCGGTGGATTTGCGGAGTTTATCAACCAACAAGGAATTCAAGGTGAATGACCACCATCTCAAGCCTTTCTATGAAGGATTTCAAGAACCTACCGTTGATGTCATCTCATTAGCGGAACCCCTTCGTGGATGAGCTATCGTTAGTTTGTGTGTCGGTGCTACGAGGCACACCCGGGAAGTCGAGCCAACGACATTAAACAAAAACGCTTTTTGGGAGGCAACCCAAGGTACACATGTATTTATATATTATGTGTGTGTCAAATTTTGGTCCTCACTTGCATTTATGTAGGGTGTTATGCATATTGTGGGTTTGGGGATTGATCTAAATATTAGTGAGTGGGGATTCCTTTTTCATCTATTTTAATTCATAAAAAAAATTATATATATATATATATATATATATATTATTATAATAATTAATTATTATGTATTTTTATGCTGTGATTAATGAATTTTATAATAGATTTAAAAAAAATAGTGACCCGCTCAATAATATTTAGTGTCATTAATTCTAATTTTTATATTTATTCCACACTTGCCTTCTGTGTTTGCTCATGTTTTCAGGATTTAATATTGTATTCAAGCATTCAAGGATTTATGTGAGTGTTGTTTAAAAAAAAAAAGTGTTTGTATAATTTTTTACAATTTTGGTATTGCACGGGCGTGCACTAGCCTGTTGAACAGGCCGTGAGATTTTAGTGTCATTCTGCACTAAAATTTCCTTCCCCATTCTCCTTGCACACCGTGTTGCACGGCTGTGCAATAACAAAACAGAGAAACAAATAAAAAAAAGAGCAGGGCATATCTCATCTCCCTTCTCTTCTCCTGCACTTCTCAGATCTGTTTTCTACTCCACCACCGTTCAAACGCAAACTCCACGAACCCGACACCACTGCCCAGCTCAGTTTCACACCTCCATCTCATATCACCTTCCTCTTTCACTAAACCCACCAGCCCCTACTTCTCTTCTCTATCCTCTTCGACTACAATCCACACCCATTACCACTCCCTCACGACTCCAATCCCACCTCTCTTCCAACTATCCCCTGTTGCCTCTCCCTTTCTCCTTTCATTCAACTACATTCACCACCCATCTCTTTCTTCTCCTTCACGACCACAACCAACAGCCCTCCGTTCCGTTTGTCCATCGCCTTCCTCCATAATTCAGTCAAAACCTCGCCTCTGTTCAATTCCACCATCTGCTACTTCCCGCCTCAGCTACTCCTCCATTCTCCTCCGACTACACCACTCCACCGCTGCAGCTTCTCCGGTCACCTCTTCAGCCCTTCGCAACTTCCTCTCCAACATCACCTTTCTCCGACCACCTCTTGCAATCACCACCTCAATCCGTGACTTCACCAACAGCCGCATTTCTGTCCACATTCTCCCTTCACATCAACTAACCCACCTCCATTTTTCCATCACCTCATCACTCCCTCCCTTCTCCTTCACCTCGCACCTGCAAAACGCTGCAACTTTCTCCTCTTCTCTCCTTCACCCCTCTTTTCTTCCACTGCCCACAGCCTCCCGACCGTCCCCTGTTCCTCACCAACAACACCTTCCTCTCCTCTTCTCAAACCCACGCAAATACAGACCCCTTCCCCTTTTTATTTTCTGTTGTTTTATTTGTTTAGATTTTGTTTTTTGTTTGCTTTCAATTTTAATTTTATTATTATTCACTTCTTTTTATTTTACTTTTGATTTTCAGTTTTTAATTTTCTTAAATTAATAATTTTTATAAATTTAAGAGTTAGTTTTAAATTCGTTTTAAATTTGATTTTTTTAATTTTATTATTAATTAGTTAATTTCGTTTAGTTTAGTTTATTTTTCTTTTATATTATTTTATTTTATTTTTGTTTTATTTTATTTTATTTAATTATTATTATATATATATTTTATAGAAAAAAATAAAATAAAATCAAAAACCAAAATTTTAATTCTTTTTAATTTTGATTTAGGTTTTATGTGTGGCAGTAATTCACTTCGGGGCTTGCAATTTTGGTGTTGAATTTGGTTGCGGATTGATTGTGGGATTACTATCAAATTGTTGGTTAGCTTTGTGATAGTGTTTGGTGCTTATATTGGGTGGTTATTTGGTTTTTAATTTGAAGTGGGAATTTGATAATCATGAGTGGTGTTTCTTCTAAGCGTGGTAAAAACAAGGGCAAGGTTCAATCTAAGCGTCAAAAGACCACTTCTTCATCTTCGGAACCTCAAATTTTTCTCACTCGCAAGGAATATGAAGAATCGGGTCTACCATTACCTCCTTCCAATTATGGGCTTGACTTGCACTCCGCTAAGCCTAGCTTGTCATTCTCCGGTGATGCCCTCGAGAGGCATAATTCCATTTCCTCGCTTAAGGTTTTACCATTTCGTTATTTTGATAAGCATGTTATGGAAAAGATTGGTATTTGGGATGAGGTTAAGACCATCTTGACTACTTCCGGTTGGCCTGCTTGGTTAGATATGGATGACCCTACTTGTCCGGCTTTGGTTTACGAATTCTTTACTACCGTAAAGTGTGATGTTAAAGTCGGGAATGATTTAAGCTTAGCCTCTCGAATCACTTTTAGGATGATGGGTTTATGGTTTAATGTTCGGTTGAAAGAGCTTTGTGATTGGTTTGGACGGGAACACAAGTGTGGTACTCATAAGCCTCCCCGCCAATTCCAAAATTATATTTGGCCCACCATTTCTTCGGACTCCGAATGGTCTTCAAGTCGGAGTAAGTCCACCAAAATCAAGAGCCCCAGTTTGAGTTACATTCATCGTGTGATGACAAATTCCTTATATGGTAATGAAGGGTCCAATAGCGCCGTTTCAATGGTCGAACTTGGGGTCCTTTATTTTTTGCATGAGGGGTACCGCGTTGATTAGGTTTATTTATTTGTTGCGCGCATGTTGGAGCTTTCGAGGCGGAAAACGGGTTCCCTTGTCTTTGGCGGGTTTATCACCCGTATTGCCTCTAGCTTTGGAGTTCTTGACCGGGGTTGTTCTCATATTCCATGGTTAGAAGGTCGAGATCCCGTTGCTACTATTGACTACATGGTTTTAAAGAATATGGGTGTTATCTTCGGGACTTTTGAGAATTTTCGATGGACGGGTCACAAATCATCTCAGCTCACTTGTCCCGCATCTCCTCTTCGTACCGAGGAGGAACCGGTTTCTGAGCCATTGCTTTTGGCGATTGATCGAGGGGGTTCTTTCTATCATGGTCCAACTGCGGGGTTCTCTGAGCGTCAACGGGCCTACTTACAGCGCATAGAGCAGCCCATCAAGGACCATGTTGATATGCGGTTTTCTGAGCATCGGATGTGGATGGAGCAGTTTTGTGCCTCGATGATGGCTCAGTGTCAGACTAGTTCTCTGGATCCATCCTTGGATCCTCCTCATAATGCTTGAGTTTCTTGCCTTTACCCACGGTCCCTGGTCCCTGTTACTTATTTTTAGGGGAGTTTTCTTTCACTTTTGTTTCTCCCTCATTTTTATTTGTCATGCATGAGGACATGCCATGTTTTAATTGGGGGAAGGATTGTTGATTTTGAGGTCCGTTTTGTTTGCATGTGAGAAATAAGTTTAGTCATGAGCGTGTTTACTTGTTTGTGAAAATTATGACATTGTGAGCTTGTACTCTTGTTTTCTTCATATTTCGTGCCTAGCATTACCAATTTGATGTGAATCTATAAGTTTGATGCACCTTGTTGCACACACACACACACACACTTAAATGGCATGAAAAGTCTAGATGTTTGTAATTAAATGGTGAGCATAACGATTATCTCTTAGCATACATGGAATCAAATCGAGAAGATGTTATTAAAACTTAAACCTTGTGAGGTCTTGAACGATGATTTCTTTTGCTTGTGTGTTTCTCCGTCTTTATGTATGTTTGTTGCTCTAGGGCTTGCATTAAACCTTTATTCATGGATGCACCATAATAAGGAAATTCTTTTTAGGATAACCATTTTGGCCTTTTTAACTTGTGAACCATGAAAATAATCCCTAGTTACCCCTTTGAAGCTTATATCCATATTTTTCTTCGTCACTTTCCCCTTTTATACATGAGTCATAGCCAAATACTTCACTCTCGACCTAGTTGAGCTAGTTGAGTCTTGGAAACAATTGATAATGAGCATGAGAATTTGGAGAAGTTGTGAAGAGGAAGAATTCTATTTATTGTAAGTGGGAACTAGTTTGATATGTATATGTAGATGTGGATGTGGTTCAAAGTTCTTTGTAGTATTTATATATGTAATGCATCCCCTTTGCTAAAAAAAAGAGAAAAAAAATATAAAGGGGATGTTAAAAAAAAGCAATAAATCATTGTACTTTATTTTGTTTCAATTTCTTTGGTAAATGTGGTTGTGTTTTGTAATTGTAAATTAGTGGAGTTATGCTTTAGTTTGAGATTTTGCAGAGCAAGCGTCATTTTGACTCAACTAGCGAAACTTTTACACCTTCCTTGAACTTAAATTTTCACACCTTCACCTCAAGCCACATTACAACCCATTTTACGAATTCCTTGTTTTTGGTGCAATCCGGAATTTAGGTGACACATGCAAGGTCAAGTAGAGCGCATGCATTTAGACTTGGAGTTGAGTGAAATCTCTAGCCCATATTTGTGTGATACATAATTGAGAGATGTGAGATTTTTCATCATACAATTTCATCTTCTTAATACGAAGCCATATATGCTTTGTGATAATCTTGTCTAGTGTTCACGATTGAAGTGCATTCATTCTATCTTTAATGTCTTGGTTACATCTTGCACAAGGTGTGTTATCTTGATTCTTGAATTGGTTGTTAGCTCGTTATTGTGGATGACAAGGTGAATAGCTTTATATGTTTGATTTTAGTTACAAGTAGACGACTCGGATATGTGAGTGTAATAGTTAGCTTAATTAGTAGGTATTGTTAATTTCTTGTTTGTTAGTGACTTTTGTGATTTTGTGGGTACATCGTCTACAAACCCTCACGAGACGAAACTCATCCTCCAAGGCTACTTGGGGGTTTAAACGATGGTTTGAATGCTTTTGTTCAACCATTTTCTCAATTGGAATAATAAATTTAGTTTAATTATCTCGTTGTTAAGAGTAGTTTGCTCGGGACTAGCAAAGTTCAAGTTGGGGAAGATTTGATAACGTGTATTTTATACACGTTTTGTCATTTATTCTCTTGCATTTTTGTTAGTTCCGAATGTTGTTTTATCGATATTAATTATGTTTTTCATCTTTCAGTGCCTCATGCTTAATGGTTGAAAAGATGGATTATTTTGGGCTTGAAAGCAAAGATTATACAAGAGGGAAGTTAGAAGATGCAAGCTCGCGTTTCCGGGAGGTTTTTATTGTATAATCTTTAAGATTTTGTCTCGCACGGGCTATTGCACGGCCGTGCAACAGGCTGAGCAGAGTGTTCTAAGTAGTGCAGATTGGGCAGTCTTTTTCACGGGCTGCTGCACGGCCGTGCAGCAGGCCGTGCAGCCCCTGCTGTGTATTAAAAGAAGCCAAACCCTACATCTTAATCTACACATCTTATTTTCCTCTCATCTTTGCCTCTTCAAGAACATAAAACTAGGGTTAGTAGAGTAGAGAGAAACATTAATTATTCATAATCTAGCATTGATTATGAGGAACTAACTTCATATATTTGGCTCAAGGAAGCAATTCTTGTACTAAACCCACTCCATTTTAAGTAAGATCTATTTCACTCTATCTTGAATATTTGTGTTGTATTGCTTATGATTTTGCTTGAAGATTTGTAAGTTGCTTCACTTTACTCTTCTTGTATCTTCAATTGCTAATTGTTTGTTCTAATACGTAATCGTTAGTTCATTCATTATAGTAGCACAAGATTTAGTGTACCTAAATCCACAAAATTCAAGTGCAAATACCTAGGTTGAGCTTCTCATCCTTGGCTTTGTCCTAACCTCTCTTTGTTTAATTCCTTGACTTGGTTAAATTGATAGTGCTTCATTATTGGTTGCTAGTGTCAAGAGAGCTAATTTATGTGCATCACTAAATTAGTATTTTTAGAAGAGAAATAAGTAATTGTGTGCTTCACCAATTATTTTGGTTAGGTAGAGTTGGATATATTTTGCTTGTTTGTTGGGTTGAAGTGCTTGATTTGCATTAATCCTTGGGTCAAATAACTCTTTATCTTGCTAAATTACTCATTGTGTTTGTTGTATTGGTAAAATTGGTTGATAGCAAATTTACTTAGTTATATTTCTCTAGCACATTATTTCTTGTATTCAAGGTGTTTGATAAAATACCACAACCAACTCAAAACCCCCCCCCACCATTTTACATTACTCTAGTATTGAACGCTATTCCCTTGGGTTCGATCCCTACTTACCACATTTGCTACATTTGTAGTTAAGTGCGAACATAGTAGAGCATAAACATTTATTATCAATTTGGCGCGTCGACGACGGGCGTGGCCAGAGTGATACACGAGGGTTGGGCAGAACGGGTGGGATAGCAACAGTCCTTAAGAGACATGGCCATGTTTACTATTGGTTCGGAATTATCTAACGACTCGGAATCAGAAGAGGAAGAAATCTCAAACGATCTAACTAGTCTAGAAAAATTATCCCTAATCCAAATAGTTCGCATAAACCATGCAAGGAAACACGTAGCAAGAAAGTGCGATAAAATAAACACACAAAAAGAAAGGGGTGAAAAATTAAAAGAAAAAAAATATTCTAACCCTAGAGTTCCTTAATAAAATAACTAGACCTTGCTCCTAACTGTAAGGGCTACCAAAAACTAGGTAAATCAATAATTATTCGAACCGGATTGGCCAGGTAGGTGCAAGCATTGCCAAGAGGCTAAACACCAGCCTAGACACCAAAACCTTAATTGGCCAGGTCAGCTTTCGCTTTCCTAGACACCAAAAAGTCGGAATAATTAAAGATTACTTCGTTTCTTAAGCACCTTCCTAAATGAGCGCGAGATTCCTAGGGCAAACGTCTAATTAATTTTATTAATGAACTAGGTATGCAAAATGAGGGATTAAATTGTTTTTGGGCCAAGGAAAGAGTGATGAAATCTCTTCCCTGATCTTGTATGTGGTTTTGCCCTTAAGATTTATTTACAAAATGATGCAACAAACAAAGAGGTATAAAAAAAACTATAAACATTTATGGATGCTTAACTACGTGCTCCAACTAAAAAAAAAAGAAAGAATTTAACGTAACTTGGGGTCCTCCAACGATCACCACAATTATAAGGTACGAAAAATTAAAAACAAGAAAATAAAAATCTAGATGATGTGCCCTAAGTGATTAAATGCATGATGCAACAAGTATGTATTTAAAACTATTTTTATTGGATTTTAAGTTTTAATTTTTTTCTTGTGATTTTTGATTTTCTAAATAAGGAAAAAAAACGAAAGAGGAGAGAGATACGGGTTACCCAAGCAAAGCTTCCAAAATTCTGAGAAAATTCTTCCGCTTTATTCCAAGTTTCCCGAATTTTCCTCCAAATTCCTCGAAAAAAATGCAAACAAGAAAAAGGGTGAGAAAAGAGCTAATCCGAAAAATTAAAAACTAAGGTGCGAAAAATAATTAGTCCCCGGCAGCGGCGCCAAAAACTTGATGTGCTAAAAATAATTATTTAAAATTGATTGCAAGTGCACAATCTCGTTTTAATAAATTTAGATTCCTTCCGCAGAGATTAACATTTTCGCGATCCTTAATTTTTAATTTAATCGAATTAGAACTAAAGGATTTTGGATGATTTTTGATTTTTCCCTAATTAATGAAAATCTAATTAAAACTGAATTATTCTAAATTATTCTAAAACTTAATTATAATTATTCTATAAATTTAAAAATTCTAAATTCCACTTAATTCTAAATTCTAAATTAATCTAAGGATTCTAAATTAATCTAACAATTATTCAAAGAAAAAATTCTAAAATTTATTGTTAAATTATCCTAAAAAAAAAATTCTAAATTCGAACTAGATTTTAATTTAAAACATTTTTTTTAGATCGAATTAAAAGGTTTTTACAGAAAAAAAAAATTCGACATGACCTTGTTGTAATTACAACTAGCCAACAACACACCAATCTAAGAATTTCGCGAACTAGAAACTAAATAAAAAAACTCAGGCAACAGCAAACACAGAAGCAACCAAAATCAATAAACATAACCAATAAACGCGAGCCAATTCGAGTATTCACTAGACAGGACTGAGTCAACTCAGCAACAAAGACAAAAACAGAACAATCAACTTAGTATACTGGATTAAATCAACGACTCAAAACTGAACTCGACAAACACCCAAAACTCAACTCATTAAATTACTAACAAAAAAACTCAGAAATGCGGAATAGCATTACAGCAAGAAAACGCAGCAAAAACACAATAGAATTTCTACACAGAAACTCGGCTAGAAAAGACTTAGCCAACAGCAACTCAATTCACAAACAAAACTACAAACAGCGACTCAGAACACGATAAACAGCGACAGACTCGGTCGAACTCAGCCAGCTAAAACCTTCCGAGCAACAACTCGACAGCGAACCAAGAAATAATCAATATGAGTTTACTGAATTCCAACAACTACGGGAATCGAACCAAACCGGAAAATGAGAGAAGAAGAGCTGCGGTTTGGGGGATTTTGAAGAAAAAAAACGTAGAAAAAGAGAAGTATAAGTACTGAGTATGGTTTTTCCAAAGAGATGGGAGAAAGGGGAGAGTAAAGAGAATGAAAATGGTGGGTTTTGATTAAATAAAACTAAAGCAGGGGAAAAAAATTGGGTTTGTTTATGCAGAGAAAACAGGGGAGTGATGCTATGCTTCGAATTAAAAACTAAAACAGAGATGTAAAAACTAAAAAATTCGAAATGAAATTTCATAAAACTAAACTTTTTTTATTTTTATTATTAGAAACTAAATTACAGAAACAAAGAAATTAATTACGAAATTGAAATTTAATCTAAGGAAACTAAAACAAGAAACGAACCCACAATAAAATTAAGATTTAAAGGGGCTCAAACTAAAATTAAAACTATGAGCAAGAAAATAAAAATCGTTACTTTCAACCCATAGTGGTTAGCTTTTCGCTACTTTGTCCACTAATCGGATTTACGAAAATAATGAAAAGAAAGTAAAATAAACGAGAGAGCAAGACAAGAAATTAAAGGAGAGGAAATTGCATTAAAATAAAAAGTGTTTACAAGATTTGAAACTAGAAAAAATACAAGAAATTAAAACTACCCTAAAATCTAAGTTTTTAAATACAAGGGTGGTGAGGGGGTATTTATAAGATAGGAATTAGGGTTAAGGGGGGTGTTGGGTAAATCCCCACCATACATTTGTGGTGTGTGGTGGTGAAATCCTAGCCATCTATTTGTTTCCTTCCCCCTTAAGCTTTGAAGAGTTGATATTGGCCATACACTTATGTAGTGTGTTGGGATGATCTCCACCTTCCACATGTCCTCCAAGATTCCTTTCCACCAAGCTCCTAATTCTTTTTCCTCTTTT
This sequence comes from Saposhnikovia divaricata, assembly GCA_036435485.1. Classification (NCBI taxonomy): domain Eukaryota; kingdom Viridiplantae; phylum Streptophyta; class Magnoliopsida; order Apiales; family Apiaceae; genus Saposhnikovia; species Saposhnikovia divaricata. Next base: position 47,225,448 of record CM071595.1, on the reverse strand, counting down.
CATTTAAGTCCTTTTTCTTCCTCTTTTTCCCTTCCTTGCTCTTTATTTCTTTATTTTGCCATTTCTTTATTTATTCACGAATTTCCTGAAATGCAACAAAATAAATTATTAAAATATGAGTTCAAGCAATAAATAGGTAATAAAAATATGCAAAAATATGCACTTATCACTAAATGAAAATGTTGAACCCCAAAAGTTAATTGTTGAACCCCTAAGATTAATTAAAATTGTATTTTTAAAATTTAAAAATACAATTTTAATTGACCAATTGATTACAAGTTTTTTAATATTATTTTCAAATATATATTTATGAGAAAACAAAAACAAAAAAAGAAGAGAAAATCACCCCAACGCCACATGAAGTGGCGTTCCCACCCCCCAACCCAACGCATTTCATGTGGCGTCCTCCCCCCTACGCCAATTAAAGTAGCGTTCTTACATGCTTTAGCGTTTTATATTTAAAAAAAATATCAAAATGCTAAACGATAATATGTTTTAGAGTGGTATTTGGAGCCAATGTTTTGAATTGTGATATTTGGGACCAACTGTTATAGAATTGTGATATTGGGGGCCTTTTCTCTTTTCTCATTTAGGTAGTCTCTCTATATTTTAATGAGTAAATTACAAAGATGTGATTAAATTTAATCCATATTTATATTTTAGTGAATGGAGTTGAAATTTGTAATATATTGATCAGATTTTGATTTTATGTTTTAAAATGATAGTTAAAAACCACTTTTTTTAGAAGGGAAACTGAATTTTTTATGTTTTTAGAAATTTACCATTCAACTACAAACTAATTCATTTTAGTCACTAACTTTATAAGAAAATTTGAAAGTAAGCATTACATTATATTTAATGATTTCCATTAAAAAACTCGCCAACGTGGACTATATTGACTACATTATTGATGTGTTACGGTGACAAGGCATGATTGTCATATATGACTAAAGGTCTTTCATCTTCTTCATTTTAAATTAGGAACATTTAAAGGTTAATTTTTCATAATTCTCAACTCCTTTTACATTTGACATCATACTATAACATTCAACCCCAAGCTATACAACAGGAGGTCAGTAGAACTAAATACATTAGTCAAGTTCATTTAAATCAGATCGGAGTCGGAATCTCGAGTGTTTCTCTATAACGCCTTAGAAAATAACGTATTTGTTATTATTATTATTATTTAATTATTTAATATTAAATGTGGATTATAAGGTGTGAAAATTTTATTTTTTTTTATAAAATATATGTGACGTCATGTTTACATGTTTATATGGTGATGTATGTGTGACGTGCTAGTTCGTGAAATTTTTATTTGAATTTTTTATGATTAAAATTTATTTAAATTGTGCATTATTGATCTTTGAAATTTTTTATAAAATCGTCGGAGTTATTAAAAATCATGAAATCTTTTGTAATATTATCTTTGTATAATTATTTAGTTTTTAAAATTATTGGGCGAATTAATTTGGGTATTTTGTTATTTCAAAATGATTTTAAGAGTTGTATTGCATTTATAGTGTCAAAACTCGTAAAATTTATATTTAATTCATTTTTGATCCCAAAAATATTTTAAAAATATGGGGGAGAAGGTAATTTTATAATCTTTATTATAAAAATACAAAAATTATTTTTCAGTATCTTTCAAATTTAAATAGCAATAGAGATTTTGATTGTTTAAGCCTTTGTTTTGGAAAAAAAACAAAACAAAATTTTGTTTTAATTAGAAACCATTCCCCTGTTTTCCATTCCAGAACAATCGCGACCCTGCTCTATTTTTCATCTCTCAAACTCTCTCTCTCGATCCTTCCATCAATCACACGAGTTCTTGTCTCTCTCTTCCGTGTAATATCTCTCTTATTTCATCTCTCTCGCTGTCTCTCCCCTGAACTCCCTCCCCCTCTTTTCTTTCCCCTCTCCCCTGTTCTTGCAGTTGAAGGCAGTGTGTATGTATGTTTTGCTGTGAAAATCTTCCCCCTCACTATTCTACTCACCTATGTATACATATATCTGCACGTGTGTGTGTAATTGTGTGGGTATCAGTGATTGTGCGAAAAATTGAGGTGTAGGTGGCTGTGTGTGTGCGTATGAATTGTATGTCTATGTACGAGTTGCGTGGTTTTGTTCTGCGGTATAGGGAGGTCATGGCTGATGAGGACCTGTTGTTAGTTGTCTTTGATTAATCGAGTATATTTGACTTCATACTATAAATTAGCTGCTAATTGAGCTTTTGTGTAGAACTTCGGTTGGGTCGAGTTGTGTATTAAATTGAACTCGGATTTATTTATGTTTGATAAGTAGTCTTGAAGTTAGTAATACCGTACCTGTTTTAATACGAATTCAAAGCTTATGTTTATATGAATTTTGGTGTGATGGATGAGTTCAGTTGGAACTGGATGAGTTTGCCGGATTACTATTTATTCGGTTGAGTCTTTGATTTAATTTTAATAGCAGAACTTGTGGTGATCTGAGAGGAATGGTGATGATTGTGTTAATTAGTGTGTGAGGGTTGTGTAAACGTTGGTGCAGGGAGGGTAGCAGGGGATTTTGTTGAGTGAGGGTCACGAGGGGGTGTGAAGTCGAGGCAGCCTGAGATTCGTGTATGGGTGTCGGGCAAGGTGAAGCAAGAGTAGTTTGTGTTGTTCGTGAAAATGTAAATGTTAGTAGATGTAGGTAGACAAGAGTGTGTAGTTTGATAGGATATTTAATTTCATGTCACCACTTTGATGGGTTTTAAAAATTTAGAGTTTCGATGGTAACTTCTTGTAATGTAATCGGTTGTAATACCCATTGATTTGATTACTAAATTGATTCATGGCTAATTATTTTGAAAATGTTAATAATTAGAATGTCAGTTAGTGGTCTTATATATGTAACTGTCATGTGCTATCTGCTTCCATGGTATATATTTGCTGTTATAGGTATATAGATATATGAATAGATGTTTATAGGTTATGTGATATTTTAAAGGGAGTGCTATCCAAATTTTGTTAGAATTATTTTGTAATTCTTCTAGTAATTTGATAAAGATTATTTGTAAATTAATATAATATACGTGTTAAAGGGTATAAGTGTAATTTGATAGTACGTGCTAAATGTTTGTGTGGTTTATGTGGTTATATATGTATCACTATTTCAAGAATTTGATTTCTGTTAAAATTGTAAAGCGTTGTAGGACTCGTTTGGGTAGAATGAGTTAGATGGTTATGATAGTACGCATACTGAAGTAGTACTTTACCTGTATATAGGTACGAATAGAAGGCCGGCTGAGAGCCAGTGCACGTGTAGATGGAATCTTGAGGAATGAAATAATTATGAAAATTGACGAGTGTACTCGGGGAGCGGCTAAAGAGTTATAGAAGAATACCGATGTATGATCGAGTAGAGGCCAAAGTATATAGAAGTAGAGTGGATGTAAAGTGAATGACGAGTTAGTGTGATGGAAATGGAAACCGCATGTAATGAGGCAAGTATACTATCCCTCATTTATTGTTCAAGTGAAGTGAAATTCTCCTGTATTAGTTATATGTTCTTTCGAATTCTTTCTTGCAACCGTTTACTCCCTTCATACTTATCTTGAATGATGTGAACCTACTTCTATTAATTTAAAGTTGTTCTTCTAAGTCATGTTGCTAGGGTCTGCACCTCTTTTTGTTTTGTTTAAGTGGCTCGAACTTTGTATTGAAACTTTATTACCCTATTTCTTCCTTTTTAATTATCCTTGAACCCTTTATACCTTATTATTTATTTCTTATAAATTATTATTGAAACACCTGTACCTTGCTTATCCTTATGTACCCTATTAATTACCCTGTTTCCTGTTGAACCATAATTCCTGACTTATAATTTATGCCATGTTTTAACTTAGTCTTTTCCTTATGTTTATTCTTATAAACCATACCGGCCTAACCAAACTTCATAAACCTTGAATTAAATTCTAGAACCCTAACCCTTGTTTTATTCTTTATTAACTAATGACTCTTCATTCGTTTATGACCAATGCAGTAATTAACCTGAATTCTCCTTGAACTTCAGATTTCTAGAATCTTAACAGTTGCTTCGTTTCTTAATTGATTAATGTTTCCTTGTTGATATATGATTTTGTTTGTTGAACCATACCATGTTTAATTTATTCTTATTGCTTTGTTGTTCAGAATTCCGTATATCGAATGCTTCCCTGTCCCTTAATCTTTTAATGATGCTCCCTAAAAGGGTTTAATTAATTAAAGATGTTTTTTTTTAAATTCCTTATACCGGGCTGATCTGTTATCAGTGAGTTTAAGGACTGAAAAGTGAAATGATTTAAATTATTAATAATAATTTTTTTTATAAATTGGAAAAGCGTAAGAGGCTAGGGTGGTCCTAGTCCAGCACTTTTATTTAGCGTAAGAGGCTAAGGTGGTCCTAGTCCAGCATTAAAGGCCAATGTGTTGCCTAATTGGGAATCCAATTTCAAAGGAAGGGGGACTTTACGTGGCTGATCACCCGTATTGTCCGTAATCAGGATAATAATACAATCAACTTAAATGTTTTAAAAAAATTTATGAAAGGTATGTTTTGATGGAAAGAAACGTTTTTGAGAAAAAGGTTTTATGAAAAGTATGTATCAAAGATGAAAAGGGTTTTAAAGAAAGGAATATTTTGATAGAATATATATATATATATATATATATATATATATATATATATATAATTTCTACTTGATAAAATTTGGAACTCAGTAAAATAATGGGACTAAGGATGGATAGAAGTTTCCCAATTATTCCCTTCGCGAATAACATTGTACATTGAAAGTGGAGTAAGAATGATTGGGGAATTTCTTGATATTCTTTTTCTCAAGGTTTTATCTGAGGCAGTATAGTTGAAGAAAATGGAAAAGTTTTACTCTATGATTGAAATTGAATGATCTCTTGAGATAAAGTATTCATTGATATTGTTCATCAATGAATTTTCGTAATACCGTTGTTTCACTATATTATTAACTTGTTGAGCGTTCTTTGGCTCACTCTTGTTTTGTTTTACCTAACCCTTTGAAGTTAGGTTTAAGGATGATCTACTACATTTATCCCTGCAAATGAGAGCGATGAGGCATTCTATACAGGATATATTTCAGAGCTAGAGCGGGTAAGCTCAGATTGGGATTGAGCTACAGATTAGATGGTATAGTAAATTGTATTCAGAGCGGTGATAGAAGTTGGAAATAATTTGTATTATTAAGATTCTTGTTTCATACCATAACCTGGAATCGATCCTCGGTGAGGAATCGTTGGTGTATTAAGTTCTAATTGTATTTATTAATTTGGAATTTGGTTTGGGTTGAATTTACAGGTGGATAGTCCGATTTACGAATACTTAATGCTTAAATTTTCTAAAATTTCCCCTGTATCAAATTCTATTTTATTATAAAAGTATATTATCAATATTGGGAAGTCGGGGCGTTGCATTCTCCTTCTAAATCTAGGGTGCCCAGGCAAGTTTTAGGTTGTTTTCTTGGTTCACTATCATTTTGGGTTACATTCCTACCGGAAGGTTCACCAATGGCCGCCTTGTCTGATTTCATTGGTAAATCGCAATATTAATATATGATGTTCTTGATGTGCTTTTCGTGTCTAATTCTTGATTTCCTTCATCCCCATTTCAAGTTTGCACAATGGGTGTTTGTTAAAATGCTTATTAATGGTGGGTTTCTTTAATTTTGTTTGATCATTGAGTAAAGATCGTTTAGTTGTGTTAATTATGTGATTTTGTTGTTTTGTTTTCAATGGTTTTGCCTATAACATCTTGTTTTCAAGTTGGTGTTTGTGTCATCTGGGACTGATTACGGTGTCTGTGATTATTGATTTGATCTTAGTGCTTCTTCCAGTTTTGTATACTTGTTTACATTGTGTATATTTCAAACAGCTTGAATGGCTTGGCATAATTTTTTATAGTTGTCCTGTATACTTAATGTATTCTTAATTCTGTTTTCCAAGATTGGAATCAAATCTACCTTGATTTCTCTGGTTTTGGGTCTAATTTGTGGTTTGCCCTATTTTTCACACACACAAATGTGAGTAGTTTCTCGTTGGATTTTGGCTTTTATCCATCCTGTAAGATACAATGTTTATTTTCTTAGAGTGATTATTTGCTATGTATCAATAACATCTGGCTTCGAATGATTATCTATCCTTTTCAAGTTGCATTCAATCATGACAGCAAATTTTGGTCATACATATTTGTAGTACTGGGTTAGTTTGTTGTTCTTTAGCAAAAGCAGGCTATGTTATTTAGTCAAAGGTTGGCTGGTTAGACAACCTATCTTTCTCTGAATTTTTCACTTCTGAATAGGTTATATACTTTATGAAGTTCTATTTCATTATGCTGGTCACATGATTGATGATTCCTAGTAACCCATATTAGTATTGTTGTCTTGTCATACTTGTTAGCCACACTAATTAGTGTCATTAACATTGCTATGTTTTCGGTCAAATAGATTCAATCAATATTTGAATTTTACTTTTTCTATTGTTTGTTTATTTTAATTTTCATAAATGATTTTGATGTATGTGTCTTAAATGTGTTTTTATTGTGCCTTAATTGTGACACATTAGTTTTTAAGGATATTTAATTAATATTCAGTTACTTTTTTAAATGTCAACCTTATAATTTCTCCACAAATCTTGTTAGTGTTAATTTTATAATCAAATTTGTTGCATGAATTACGCGGCTGTTTAGTTGCAATTATGGTATTTATTTACTAATACATTTGATAAGCACCTTTTAATTTTCATTAAATGGATTGATTGGTTTTTATGGTAACTTATTTTGCTTTTGATTTTGTTCTAAGAAAATAGGAGCCCGGATCTTCTGTCCCCTTCTCCATGTCCCCTTTTATGTCTCCTATACAAAATGGGTGCCCCTGGCGGGGCCCATTATAAGGAAAATGAAAATAAAATATTTTTATTTCCATTTTCCTTACAATGGGCCCCGCCAGGGGCACCCATTTTGTATAGGAGACATAAAAGGGGACATGGAGAAGGGGACAGAGGATCCTCACCGAGAAAATAGATATGCTACATATGTCTTGGAGTTTTCTATACATTAATAGATATTAGTGTGTCTTTAAATCTATTTGTGAATTTTGTATCATTTATTGATGTTTATACCATTTATGGGTGGCTTTTTTGGATGGCGTATATTTTGGGTCTTGGAGAGGCATTTATGTACCATTTTTTATGACTTGTCTATTCGTATTCAAATTAAATCTATTTTATTTATTAATTCTTGCTAGACTTAACGTGTCCAACCAAAGGATCTCCCTTTGGTTGGATTTTATAATTAATTTTTATTTTATTATAATATTTTATTTTAATTTATTTTAATTTTAATTTTATTAGATTAGATTATATATATATATATATATATATATATATATCTTTTTTTCTATTAATATCTTATCACTTTATATATTATTTATTATTAAATAATACATTATTACATGCACTTTTGTGTTATCTCAAAATCATGTATTTTTGGGCAGGAGCAGGATGGATGGGACGTGTTTCTTCAGTTTTCTTTGGGAGGGAAGCAAAATATTGGATGTGTATAGTGAAAACAACAAGAAGTCCCTAGCATTTTGCTTAATAGTCTTATGTAAATCGATGTATGGTTTTATTGAGTGGGGCACTCTTTTTTCCCTCTAGAGTTTTTTTCCCACAGGATTTTGCCCTCGTGGGATTTTTAACGAGGCCTTCCATTGTTTGGAGTCTTCTTCTCTGATATAGAGGTTTTATTGTCTAATTTCACGGAGGAATCTCTTTCTAAGTCAGTCGTAATTCAGGTTACGATCCATGGATTGGTTAATCATAGCTTTCAGATAGATGATAAGCTTTTGTGAATGAAAGAATGTCTCATTTCCTTTCCTTCTTGGATTGTGTAAACTTTATCTTTTAAATGAAATCGTTTCATTTATGCAAAAAAAAAAAATTTGGGAAGATATATAGAAACTAGGTTTAGTTGTTTCTTCAATTGAATGACTTTCAATTTTGGCTCCAATATTTATACTTTCACCTTCAATATAGCCTTCTCGATCTCCGCAAAAAAATTTGCAGTACTTATCCTTATCTTTATAAAAGGGTAAATGATCTGTTTCATCACTGTTGTTGTGGAATAAAAACAAGGTTACGATTTGTAATTAATGCTAGGGTGGTTGAGCTTCGAGCTTTAATGGCTGTTCTTGTGTTCGTGGCTGAATCTGCCTTCACAAGATGCCTACGTACTTTGATGAATATCAAAGATCAAGCCAAAAACGTAGTTCTAGGATGAGGGGTCTGGCCCTTTAAATAGGCTGGAGGAGCCTTAGAATTATGGTAGGAGTCAGAGACTTGGTAGGCAAGTCTTTGGGGAAGGTTCTAGATCTATTCCTTGTAGGAATCAGTTTCCATATTGAATTGGATGCCTTGGTGGCTAAGTCTGGTGGAAATAATATCCTTATCCAACTTTTATTGCTGATCTGTTTATTTCCCCCAATATTAATTACGAAATTAATATTATAATTGGGGTTTTGGGCCCATCTGGTGGGCCCCACGTTTGGACCATTCTTGGCCTAATTAATGCCACATTAAATGTGTCTTTAGGGCTTATTTTCAGCCCATATCATTTGCCCCCCAACTTCTAGGAAAATTGATCAGTTTTCCTTGAAGTTCTACTTGTCTAATTCGAGACTCGGGTCAGGGTTTATCTTTGATATCGTTTCGATGTAATGCGTGGAGCGACCGACGCGTTTACAACGATGTTAGATTATGCCAACAACATCGAACGATGCTAGACGCCATTAAACGACACTAAACGGTGCTAAACAACCTTAAACGACGTTTAAACGATGTTAAACGATGCTAAACGGCGATAAACGGTGCTAAACGGCACTAAACGACACTAAACGGTGCTAAACAGCCTTAAACGACGTTTAAACGATGTTAAACGACGCTAAACGGCGATAAACGATGCTAAACGGCACTAAACGACACTAAACGGTGCTAAACAGCCTTAAACGACGTTTAAACGATGTTAAACGACGCTAAACGGCGATAAACGGTGCTAAACGGCACTAAACGACACTAAACGGTACTAAACAGCCTTAAACGACGTTTAAACGATGTTAAACGACGCTAAACGGCGATAAACGGTGCTAAACAGCACTAAACGACACTAAACGGTGCTAAACAGCCTTAAACGACGTTTAAACGATGTTAAACGACGCTAAACGGCGATAAACGGTGCTAAACGGCACTAAACGACACTAAACGGTGCTAAACAGCCTTAAACGACGTTTAAACGATGTTAAACGACGCTAAACGGTGATAAACAGTGCTAAACGGCACTAAACGGTGCTCTGAAAACCACCCGAAAAAATCGAGATTTAGGTCCAGAAACTACCCGAGATTTGCTGAAAAATCAAGATTCAGGACCACGAACTAACCCGCGATCGACCGGATCGAGGGCTAGCTCGTGGTCGGCTAGCACCTGGTCGGCCGAAGGGCCTCGAACCAAGGTGGTCGGCTGACACCTGGTCGGCCGAGAGGCCTTGATCCCAGGTGGTCGGCCGGCACCTGGTCGGCTGCGGGCTGGTCGGCCGGGGCTCCTTGGCGCCCCTCGGTCGGCCGGTTCGTGGTCGTTTAGCTCGTGGTCGGCCGAGGCATCCCAAAACGTCGTGGTCGACTACGAGGTGGTCGGCCACTTTCAAGGATCCAGAAGCTGGATCTCGATCCTAGGGATCCAAAAGCTCGATCTTGATCTCTAATTTAGTATCTTGGTCACCCGTGACTTTCAAGGATCCAGAAGCTGGATCTCGATCCTAGGGATCCAGAAGCTCGATCTTGATCTCTAATTTAGTATCTTTGTCACCCGTGACTTTCAAGGATCCAGAAGCTGGATCTCGATCCTAGGGATCCAGAAGCTCGATCTTGATCTTAGGTCGTCAGTTTGGTCATTCGTGACTTCTATCGGTATTACACCTTAATTCAGGATTAGCACTACTAACCTTGTGTTTAAGACTAAACTCGTTGTTTATCTTTTTAAGTGCAAACATCCATGCAGCAAATATTCCAGCTATTTCTTTTCTGACAGATATGAATTATAACGATTCTTTTTGTATAACGTGGATAATTTCTGTCCTTTTTTTCGTCTATAAACGATAGATGACCTGTAAACACGAACCAAGCTGAGATTCAACCTGATGTACCAGGTCATGTATTTTCTATAAAAGAGGAGAAGTAGCCTTCATTTCAATTCACTTCTTCATTTCTGAGCTCTCAAATTTTTAAGTTCTCTTAGGTTCAAGTTGCAAGATCCAGTTCGAGCTTCAAGATCAGGTTTCATATCCAAGATCAAGTTTCAGCTTCTGTATCAAGATGTCGGAAGGTGATCAACCAATGGCCCCCCAGTCTCCATGATGGAAGCTATGTCGAAGAGGAGTAAAATGAGGACCGCCAAAGGTAAAGAAAGAATCAAACCTCCTACATATGTTGAACATAGATTTGAATCCTTGCTAGAACTTCTAAATATCATGAGGGATGCATTTCCCAACTGTTCTAGCCTAGATTCTTTTAATAGTCCCAGTAAGTTGTCGAAACGGGATGTCCAAATGATAAGGGAGTCTTATCACTTTCCAAGTGCCATCAAGGTTCGTCTCCCGAATCCATCAGATAGAACATGCAATTGGCATCCTGAGAGGATTTGTGTTTACTGGGGTGCCTTAGATGCTGGGTTCAGGTTCCCGGTGGACAATTTTATCATTAGACTGCTGGCTGAATATCAGATCCACCCCTGTCAGTTGTATCCCAATGCTTGGAGGTACATTTCTATTTTCTTGATAAGGTGTCGGGAACTGGGGATTCATCCGACAACCACAATGTTTCGAAGTATCTTTGGGGCCAGCAACTCTTCTGACTCCAAGAAAGGATGGGTGAGCCTCAAGCACCGAGCCAAACTTCCACACATGGTGAATCCCTTCTCTTTTCCAGATTCACAGCATTTCTGGGAAAGGGAGTTTGTAGTTCTTGAGTGGAAGGGTGGTGACTGGGGCAACTTCTTTGTGAAGAAATTCGGGTCTGTAGAGGATAGTTCACATTTCGTGTGTGACCTTACTGATTCAGAATTGTTGGATCGAGATAGGCTTCTTGCTAACAACGGCCGCACACACTATAAAACTTTTCTAAATGAAAAGAATCTCATTGGGGCTGGCCTTAGCTTTCTTTCCGTTGAGGGTAACTTTCTTACTTGAACTTATTATGAACTCTGTTTGTTCTTATACCGATATTTCTCTCTTTGTATTTCAGCTGCTGAGGAGATTGATAATCGTCCCGAGAATCGGCCAGCTGTTACCAAGAGGATGAAGAAAAGGGCTGAGGAGAAGCTGAATCCAACTAAGCCTCACATCCCTAATTTCTTGGAGCGTTGTTCTCAAGGTGGTAAACGATCCCGAAACGCTGACGGGGATGTCCGGACTCCTTTCATACCTCCTTGGGGCATATGCGAACAAGACTCGGTCTTTGGGAGTCCTCATTTGGCCCTAGACTGGTCCAAGCTTTCAATCACTCCTCCTAACCAAGCGACAATGCATGCGGGTGACAAAATGGATGAGTCTCAGCTCATGGGCGCCCAGGCCTTGTATCAGGTATGAAATTCCTTCTGTTAAGTTTGACATTGTTATTGATTTCAATTTTGCATATTCCTCGTGGCTCACTCATCTCCTTGTTGCAGGCCAACGCTTATTTTCAAACTGTTTCGACCCAAGGCCGGGCCTTTAGGGACGAAAATGTTAGCTTGAGAAATGACTCAATAAGGTTCAAGGAAGAGATTGACGATCTGCACTCCCAAGTTGTTTGTGCTGAAGCTAATGCCGCATCTACCCGCAAACAGCTTGCTTCTCTAGCCAAAAGAAGGCCTCTGATGTCGACAAGGTGATCCAGGCCTACCATAGGTCTGAAGATTTTCTTAAGCTCATTGATGATCATACTCTGATGAGGTGCGTCCCTTCAACATGTCTGTTGGTTGGGATAAGGCCATTAACGCTGTGAGTCATAGGCATCCATCTGTTGTCAACCCGGCTGATTTTCCTTGCCCAAATTGGGGTGCCATCCCGGCTAACCTAGCTTCTGGTTCGGGAACTAAAGTTGTTCCTCAGGCATCAGGGTCCGGCTCCAAAGGCAGTCATCGACGCTCTGGATCCAACTCAAAGGGGGCTGTTCAAGCTGCTAGCCAAGACTCATCTTCTTCTGGCTCCCGTGGGAAGAAACTCCCGCCCGCAAAGAAAGTTGGAGTAGTTCGCAACCCATCCCTGGGAAGAGACTAATCCGGAACGAGGGCAGTTCTACTTCTTCTTCATCTTCCGAGGAAAAAGGAGCCGAAGTTGCTAGAGTTCAGCCAATGGTGATTGCAGAGCCCGGAGATGACTCCAGTGAAGACTCAGAGGAGGAGAGTGAGGAAGAGGAAAGCGGCGGAGAGGAGTCTGGCGAAGAGGATTCTGGGGAGGAGTAGCTGGAGTTAGTTCGTGGCCTTGCATGGCCTTGTTAGCCGTATGTGGCTTTATCTGTCTAGATTTCATTCAAGGTCCTTGGGGACCAAACTTTTGTTGATGTAACCTAACTGTTGGCCCTTCGGGGTCTTTATTTATGCATTTGTTTCCTCATTTGTTTGTTTACTTGTTTTCGGTACTTGGCCTTTCTAGAATCACACTCAACAGGTGCTTGGTACATAAACAAAATCACAGAATCATTGAAGGGAAACAAACTTTGCATTAATAATTTGAAATGGGTTCAACCCTTACATAACTTATTATTGTCCTACTCGGGGCGTTAAGCCCTGGAATGGTTTCATCGAACCTTATTTCTACTTCTCATAATAAATAGATAGAAATCTGAATCCATGCAAGGATAGCTTATACATAATAAACTTTGAGGTTCAAGGCATGCCAAGTACGGGGCACCTCAACCCCATCCAAGGTCTCCAACTTATATGATCCTCGTCCCAACGTCTTCTTGACTCGATACGGCCCTTCCCAATTAGGGGCTAGCTTTCCCTTCTGGCCAACTCCGGAAGCCTCGATCTTCCTTAGAACCAGGTCGCCTTGTCGAAAGAACCTTTCCTTAACCCTATGGTTGTAATAAAAGGATGCTTTCTTTTGATGTTCCACATTTCTAGCGTTTGCCTCATCCCTGACTTCGTCAATCAGGTCCAGGGCGAGTCTCATGCCCTCTTCGTTAGTTTCTGGTTCAAAGGCCTCAACTCGAGGTGACGCTTGCATGATCTCCAAAGGCACAACTGCCTCAGCTCCGTAAGCCAGCAGGAACGGGGTTGCTCTAGTGGTCACTTTACAAGTGGTACGGTATGCCCATAGTATGGGCAACAACTCATCTACCCAAGTGTTTCTAGAGCGTTCGACCCTCTTCTTCAGTCCATCAAGGATAATTCGATTAGCTACCTCAGCTTGCCCGTTGGCTTGTGGATGAGCCACAGAGGTAAAACGAAGCTCAATTGCATTCTCCTCACAATACTTCTTGAACTCTTCATTATTGAACTGTGTCCCATTGTCTGTCACCAAAATTCGTGGGATTCCATACCTGCAAATTATATTCTCCCAAAAGAACTGGGCAACTTGTTTGGTGGTTATCTTGGCTAGAGGTTTAGCCTCAATCCACTTAGTAAAGTAATCAATGGCCACTATCAGAAACTTCCTTTGTGCTGAAGCTACGGGGAAGGGACCAAGTATATCCATTCCCCACATCACGAATGGAATAGGGGAGTTAACCGATGTTAACATCTCAGGCGGCTGTCTTACTATCGGAGCATGCTTCTGGCATCGATCGCACCGCTTGACATAGCTCTGTGCATCGGCCAGCATCTCTGGCCAGTAGAATCCCAAACGAGTTATTTTGTGAGCTAGGGCTCTGCCCCCCAAGTGCTGCCCACAAATACCTTCATGAACTTCTTCCAAAGCTTCCCTTGCCTCTTGGGGCCTCAAACATTTCAAGTACGGGATAACGAAAGACCTTTTGTAAAGGACGCCATCGATCAAGGCATATCTCAATGCTCTCACTGACAGCTTTCGTGCCTCTGAGGCATTGTCAGGGAGCCATCCGGTTTTTAGGTGAGCTTTGATAGGATCTATCCAACAGCTTCCCACATTAATTGGTGCCACTAATTTCGAGTCGATAGTCGGGGCCTTCAAGACCTGGAAGTAAACACTCCCTGCATAGTTTTCTATCTCGGAAGAAGCGAACTTAGATAGGGCATCGGCCTTAACGTTCTCTTCTTTCGGGATGTGTTCTACATAACACTCGTCAAACTGAGTCATGACAGCTTTCACAACTCGCAGATACTTTGCCATAGTTTCATCCTTGGCCTCAAATTCACCATTTACTTGAGAGACTACTAATCTTGAATCTCCACAAACTTTGAGATTCTTGACTCTCATGATTCTGGCCAAGCCTAAACCAGCTATCAAGGCCTCATACTCAGCTTCATTGTTGGTTGTCTGGAAATCCAACTTCAAAGCATATTCAACTGTGAACCCATCGGGGCTTTGCAATACTAAGCCTGCGCCATTAGATTTTGTTTTTGATGCTCCATCAAAATAGAGCACCCAATATTCCTTCTGATCAGGTTCAAGTTCTCCATCTTTATCTTGCTTCTCAGGGGTTGTTATTATCTCCTGCCCCCCGACTTCTTGGTTGCTAATGGTGCATTCAACCACGAAGTCAGCCAATGCCTGAGCCTTAATGGCTGTTCGAGGCTTATACGTGATGTCAAATTCTCCAAGTTCGATCGCCCACTTGATTAGCCTTCCACTAGCCTTTGGACTATGCAATATGTTTCTCAACTGTTGGTCCGTCAGGACTTGAATCTTATGTGCCTGGAAGTACGGGCGTAACTTCATCGAGGCTGTTATCAAAGCCAAGGCGAACTTCTCAATGGGAGAGTAATTCAGCTCAGCCCCGTGCAACACCTTGCTCACATAATAGATAGGTTTCTGGACCTTCTTTTCTTCTCGAATGAGAACGGCGCTCAACGCTTGCTCAGATACCGCCAGGTATAGATAAAGAGTCTCCCCGGGACTAGGTTTGGCCAGCAACGGGGCTTCAACCATGTACTTCTTCAGTTGTTCAAAGGCCTCTTGGCTCTCAGGGGTCCACTCAAAATTTTTCACCTTCTTCAATGCTTGAAAGAAAGGCAAGCATTTGTCACCGGACTTGGAGATGAATCTTCCTAAAGCCGCTACCCGGCCTGTCAACTTCTGCACATCTCTTATAGAGCGTGGTGGCTCCATGTCTAAGATCGCCTTGATCTTGTCAGGGTTGGCCTCTATGCTTCTCTTTGAAACCATCAGACCCAAAAATTTGCCTGATCCAACGCCAAAGGCACACTTGGCTGGATTCAACATCATTTTGTGGTGCCTCAGCACTTCGAATGCCTCTCTGAGGTGCTTAATGTGGTCTACCTTGAACAGGCTCTTGACTAGCATGTCATCAACATAGACCTCCATGGTTTTTCCAATCAGATGGGCGAATATCTTATTCACCAGTCGTTGGTAAGTAGCTCCTGCATTTTTTAGACCGAAAGCCATAACAAGATAGCAGAAAACACCAAAGTCAGTTATGAAAGATACCTTAGGGACGTCATCCTTGTGCATCTTAATCTGATTGTAGCCGCTGAACCCATCCATGAAGCTCAACATCTCATGTCCAGCTGTGGTATCTATTAACATGTCTATTCTTGGTAAAGGGAAGCAATCCTTAGGGCATGCGTCATTCAAGTCGGTGAAGTCTATGCACATCCTCCACTTACCGTTGGCTTTCTTGACCATCACAGGGTTTACCAACCATTCTGGAAACTGAATCTCTTCAATAAACCCAGCTTCTAAGAGCTTTTCCACTTCTTGCTTTATGTCCTCTTGCCTTTCAGGTGCAAAGTTCCTCTTCTTCTGCTGTATTATCTTCCGATTAGGATCGACATTCAATCTGTGAGTTATGAGTTGGGGATCAATCCCTGGCATATCAGCTGCTGTCCAAGCAAACACATCGCTATTTTCTTGCAAGAATGCTATCAACTTGCCCTTCAGGGGTTCCTTTAAAGAGGCTCCTATATAAGTCACCTTCTCGGGGTCACCTAGCTCCAGAGGAATAGGTATTAAGTCCACTGCTGGCTTTCCTCGGTGTTCATCATCACCACGGACATCCATGTCTTCGATCGGAAGTACCTGCCCCCCGATTCCATCAGCCCTTAACGCAGATACGTAACAACTTCTTGCCATCTTATGATCACCCTTTTGTTCTCCAACACCATTCCTGGTTGGAAACTTAATCTTCATGTGATATGTGGAGGCCAAAGCCTTGAATGCATGAAGTCCAGTCCTTCCTAGGATCGCGTTATAAGTCGAGGATGCCTTGATCACAAGGAAATTCAGCATCTGAGTAGCCTCTCTAGGTTCCTGTCCAATTGTCATGGGTAACTCAATAGTCCCTTCAACCTTGGACTCTACTCCATTAAATCCGTAAATTGGCATGTTAGTGGGGATCAACTGAGAATCGGTGTACCCATTTTTACAAACGCATCGTGAAACAAGATATCAACAGAAGCTCCATTGTCTATCAAGACTCGTTTCACCTTCGAGTTTCCAATCATAGGAGTTATGACCAACGGGTCGTCATGGGGGAACTTTACCCCTTCGAGATCTGAATCATCAAACCCAATAACTATTTCAGTCCTAGCACGTTTTGGGGCTTCTCCCACGATGTGCATTACTTCTCTGGCATACGCTTTTCGAGAGTTTCGAGTCGTGCCGGCCGCTGTCGGGCCTCCCCAAATCATATTAACAACTGGCCCTCGGGGCTGTGGGTTACGATCACGATCACGATCGTTATCTCTTCTGTCATTGTCTCTCCTGTCATAGTCCCTTCTTTGGGTTCCACGATCATCATTCTTCGTTAACCTGCTTAGCTTTCCTTTTCGGATCAAGAACTCAATCTCATCTTTCAACTGTCTATAATCATCTGTATCATGACCCACATCACGGTGGTATCTACAGTATTGATCCTTGTTTCTTTTCGTGGGATCACCCCTAAGTGGCTTCGGCCATCGGAAGTCTTTATCCTTCTCAATATCTAGCAAGATCTTACTCCTAGGAGCGTTCAGTCTTGCATAATCAGAAAACCTCGGTCCCAAACCCTTCTTTGGTGGTGACTCGGAATCCTTACTAGTCCGGGGATACTTGTCCCTAGCATCGTACTCTTGCTCTTGCTTTCGTTTCTTCGAGTCATTAGAACCCTTGCCATTGCCTCCTGTGGTTTCCTTCTTCATGCTGTCCTCAGCCTTGATATATTTGTCGGCCCTCCGTTGGAGCTCGGCCATATTTTCAGGAGGATGTTTTGCCAAAGACCTTTTAAAGAAGAGATCAGTGGTTCCGTGTTCCAGGGCTACCATGGCCACCTTATTTTCCAGATCAGTGATATTCAGCGTCTCCTTGGTGAACCGCTTGAGGTAATCCCTCAGATTCTCGTTCTTCCCCTGCACCACATACATAAGGGATGCAGAACTTTTTTCATGAACTCTCCCACTAATGAACTGGCTGACAAAGGCGGCACTCAACTCTTTGAAGGAGCCAATTGAGTTTGCAGGTAAGCGGCTATACCACCTTTGAGCCATGCCAGACAGGGTTTGAGGGAACGCCCTACACTTTAAGGCGTCGCTCGCAGGCTGCAACAGCAGTGCATTTGAGAATGTCCTAACATGGTTTGCGGGATCGCCCGTTCCATCATAGGCCTTAATCGTCGGCATCTTGAACTTCCTTGAGATGCGAGCATTCATTACCTCTTCAGTGAACGGAGGTGTAGGATCATCAGGATCCCCAAGGGGCATCAGATCCCTAGGGTTACTTTTGGGGGTCTCCACCTTTGTCGATTTTTCAGTTGGGGCTTCGGCCCTTCGTTGTCTCCTTGAGGGCCTCTCCAGATTTATAATGGGAATCCTCCCTGTAACTGGAGGAGGTTGAATCAGACTTCGCCTTGCTTGCTCTCTAGCAATATCATCCTTCAGCCTTTGGATCTCAGCTTCATGAGCCTTAATCCTTTCCTCAGCCGTTTGTGGAGGTCCATCATGGATTCTTTGGGACTTCCTTCGAGGTTCTTTACTAGCACGTCGCCTCCTCGGGGCTTCATCACGATCATCATTGTCATCCTCAGACGTTGAATCATCAGTATAGGGACCAGAGTAATCATCATACTCTCGATCTCGGATCTGTAAGGCATGACCGCTCGGTCCAGGTTCCCTGTGTTGAGGGGGATAATTAGGCAGCCCATACATCGGGTTGGTATTCAAAGGGAGATCCGTGGTGTGGATCTGTACCCCCGGAGGCAGCGTACGACCAGCGCTATCAAGAGGAGAAACCACCATCTGAAGGGGGTTAGTTTCTTGGCTTTGAGGGATAGTCACAGGTAAAGTTCCCTCAACATGGGGAATCGTCCCTGAGGGTTGAGAGGTTAGAGGTTGAATGACCGTCCCTGTTGGTGGGGGTAATTGTCCTTCTTCAGCGGTGATGAGCGGATCAGAGATGGCAGGTGGAGCAGAGCTAAGGGGTATGGCCTCAGTCGATGTTGTTCTTCGTGTTTGAACCATGGTTGATGTTGGCTTCCCACAGACGGCGCCAAATGTTGTGGAATAAAAACTAGGTTACCATTTGTAATTAATGCTAGGGTGGTTGAGCTTCAAGCTTTAATGGCTGTTCTTGTGTTCGTGGCTGAATCTGCCTTCACAAGATGCCTACGTACTTTGATGAATATCAAAGATCAAGCCAAAAACGTAGTTCTAGGATGAAGGGTCTGGCCCTTTAAATAGGCTGCAGGAGCCTTAGAATTATGGTAGGAGTCAGAGACTTGGTAGGCAAGTCTTTGGGAAAGGTTCTAGATCTATTCCTTGTAGGAATCAGTTTCCATATTGAATTGGATGCCTTGGTGGCTAAGTCTGATGGAAATAATATCCTTATCCAACTTTTATTGCTGAGCTGTTTATTTCCCCCAATATTAATTACGAAATTAATATTATAATTGGAGTTTTGGGCCCATCTGGTGGGCCCCACGTTTGGACCATTCTTGGCCTAATTAATGCCACATTAAATGTGTCTTTAGGGCTTATTTTCAGCTCATATCAACTGTACAATAGCAAAACTTTCAGTTGGGTTACCAGCCCAAAAAAGTTTTCAAACACATAACTGTATAATAAAAATATTTCAAATAGGTCACTGCCGTTAAGTTGACTAACGGAAAGGTGATGTTGTGAGCTAAAGTTTTCAGTTAAATAACTGTACAATAAAAATATTTCAAACCGGTCACTGAACGTTAAAAAAAAAATTCAAAAAAATTATATGAATTTAAGTAAAAAATTCAAAAAAAAAAAATCAGAAAATTAAAAAAATTCAGTAGAAATTTGAAAAAAATTTAAAAATTCAGAAAAATTTCAGAATTTAAGTAAAAATTCGAAAAATTTTAAAAATTCAGAAAAATTATATGAATTTAAGTAAAAATTTCTGAAAAATTTCAGTAAAAATTCGAAAAAATTTAAAAATTCAGAAAAATTTCAGAATTTAATTAAAAATTCAAAAAAATTTAAAAATTCAGAAAAATTTCCGAATTTAATTAAAAAATCAAAAAAAATTTAAAAATTCAGAAAAATTTCAAAAAAATTCAGAAAAATTAAATTAAATTAAATTAAATTCAGAAAATACTCTTTAAATTAAATTCTAATCATTCGAAAAAAATTTAAAAATTCAATTTTTATTGAAAAAATGTGATATCTTAAAATATGTGTTCGCATATATCGATTTATACGCATAAGTTGAATGGGTATGTTCATTTTTAAATTTAATTAAATTCTAATCATTCGAATGAACATATTCATTCAGTTTAATGTGCATAAATTTTTTTGAATTAAAAAATTTCAAAAATTTTCAAGATATGCGTATAATGTTTTTCGAATATTTTAAGATATATGTATAAATTTTTTCGAATTAAAAAATTTCAAAATTTTTTTATGAAATTTTCTGAAATTTCATATAATTTTAATTTTATAATTTTTCTGAATTTTGTACTTAAATTCATATAATTTTTCTGAAATTTTAATTTTTTTCTAACGTTCAGTGACCTAATTTAAAGTTAATTTTCAATTTAACGTTTTTGGTCAAACTTTAACAGTCGTGAAATTTTTTAAATGTACAGTGACCTGTTTGAAATATTTTAATTATACAATTATGTGTTTGAAAACTTTTTTGGACTGATAACCCAACTGAAAATTTTGCTATTCTACAGTGATAAAACAATTCATTTACCCCCTTATCAAATGGGCACCCATAGAACTTCAACCTCACATTTGTAATGTATTATATCACTGCTCTTAGCTTAAGAATCGATTGAAGAAGATGACATGATACAAGCCATTAATTTGAACTAATTCGAAACACTAATTAAGTTTCTTTCCCAAATCTCATTTACCAATATATAGATATTGTTGGAGGTCCATCTATCCAGCCCACTTATTTGAGCCCAAAGTGAAGCCCACTAATAAGATTAGTGGAAACAACGGTCAAATCATCTAATGACACATCCAACCAAAAACGGTCCAATTGGGTGTTGACACCTCAAAATGGGGACACTTCCTTCCACCTTTTCCACCTCCTAATGATTCATTACCACACTATAAATAAGAGAGGAAGCTGGCCAGAGAAAATGGAGAACAACTCAAGTATTCTCTAAACACAATCTCTCTATGTTTTACCTATATCTCTCAAAAATAACCGGAATACTTATTCTTACGCCGGAGGTGAATCGGGGGTCAACACCCTCGCATTCTTCTTCTTTTGCAGGTCCAAATGAAGAAATTCTCCGGCAGAAATCTGGTTCCATCATTTGGCGCCGTCTGTGGGAACATAGAGATACTTTTGTGAATGAAGAAGACTTTGGGCGAATGAAGAAGGCTTTGGCCGAAGGAATGAAGGCTTTGGCCGAATGAAGGCTTTGGCCGAATGAAGAAGGTTTTGGCCGAATGAAGAAGGCTTTGGCCGAAGGAATGAAGGTTTTTGGCCGAATGAAGGCTTTGGCCAAATGAATGAAGGCTTTGGCCGAAGAAGGCTTTGGCCGAATGAATGAAGGCTTTGGCCGAATGAAGAAGGTTTTGGCCGAATGAAGAAGGCTTTGGCCGAAGGAATGAAGGTTTTTGGCCGAATGAAGGCTTTGGCCAAATGAATGAAGGCTTTGGCCGAAGAAGGCTTTGGCCGAAGAAGGCTTTGGCCGAAGAAGGCTTTGGCCGAATGAAGAAGGTTTTGGCCGAATGAATGAAGGCTTTGGCCGAATGAAGAAGACTTTGGCCGAATGAAGAAGGCTTTGGCCGAATGAAGGCTTTGGCCGAATGAATGAAGGCTTTGGCCGAAGAAGGCTTTGGCCGAATGAATGAAGGCTTTGGCCGAATGAAGAAGACTTTAGACGAATGAAGAAGGCTTTGGCCGAATGAAGGTTTTGGCCGAATGAAGAAGGTTTTTACCGAATGAAGAGGCCTTGGCCGAATGAAGAGGCCTTGGCCAAATGAAGAGGTCTTGGCCGAATGAACCGGCTTCGGCCGAATGAAGAGGCCTTGGCCGAATGAAGAAGCCTTGGCCGAATGAAGAGGCCTTGGCCGAATGAAGCGGCTTCGGCCGAATGAAGCGGCTTCGGCCGAATGAAGACGCCTTGGACGAATGAGGGCTTTGGCTGAATGAAGGCTTCGGCCGAATGAAGGCTTTGGCCGAATGAAGAAGGCTTTGGCCGAAGGAATGAAGGTTTTTGGCCGAATGAAGGCTTTGGCCAAATGAATGAAGGCTTTGGCCGAAGAAGGCTTTGGCCAAATGAATGAAGGCTTTGGCCGAATGAAGAAGGTTTTGGCCGAATGAATGAAGGCTTTGGCCGAATGAAGAAGACTTTGGCCGAATGAAGAAGGCTTTGGCCGAATGAAGGCTTTGGCCGAATGAATGAAGGCTTTGGCCGAAGAAGGCTTTGGCCGAATGAATGAAGGCTTTGGCCGAATGAAGAAGACTTTGGCCGAATGAAGAAGGCTTTGGCCGAATGAAGGCTTTGGCCGAATGAAGGCTTTGGCCGAATGAAGAAGGTTTTGGCCGAATGAAGAGGCCTTGGCCGAATGAAGAGGTCTTGGCCGAATGAAGCGGCTTCGGCCGAATGAAGAGGCCTTGGCCAAATGAAGCGGCTTCGGCCGAATGAAGACGCCTTGGCCGAATGAGGGCTTTGGCTGAATGAAGGCTTCGGCCGAATGAAGGCTTTGGCCGAATGAAGAAGGCTTTGGCCGAAGGAATGAAGGTTTTGGCCGAATGAAGGCTTTGGCCAAATGAATGAAGGCTTTGGCCGAATGAAGAAGACTTTGGCCGAATGAAGAAGGCTTTGGCCGAATGAAGGCTTTGGCCGAATGAAGAAGGTTTTGGCCGAATGAATGAAGGCTTTGGCCGAATGAAGAAGACTGTGGCCGAATGAAGAAGGCTTTGGCCGAATGAATGAAGGCTTTGGCCGAACGAAGAAGGCATTGACTGAAAGAAGAAGGCCGAAGGAAGAAGGCTGTGGCCGAAGGAAGAAGGCTGTGGCCGAAGGCCGAAGAGAAAAAAAAAAAATTACACAAGGATGAAAATGAGTCTAGAGGCTCCGAATCACACCCCCGAAAAGCTAGGACGAGAACTACTGCCACGTCCGACTCCAAAGATAAGGAGTATGAAGCATCCAAAGGGGAGAAAAGAAAGAGTCTCCTGGCGAATCAAGCTAGCTGGGGACATACAAGCTTCGGCGACCCTACCGGTAAGCGTACTGAACGCCCCCAATTTCATATTTAAATGTGTTTTCAGTTCGCCCAAAGTACAATTAAATGTTCACAATCTAGTACGAGGCTTAAACAGACCCATATTAGAGGCCGATCGAACAAAATATGTGTCCTTTTTAAGCATTTAGCATTCAAGGCACTCATAATTTAAAATAGGTGAACCACTTAGATTAATTCATCCCTTAAATACTGGGGGAAATATGCTAGGTATTAAATACCAAAGACGCATAGTCATGCTAGGCTACGGCCGAAGACGCATAATCATGCTAGGCTACGGCCGAAGATGCATAATCATGCTAGGCTAAGGCCGAAGATGCAACAATAGTCCGAAGACGCATAAAACTAAAAATTATGCTAAGGACAATAATAGCTAGGCTAAGGCTGAAGATGCAATAATTGAGAGAAGACGCATAAAATGAAAAATTATGCTAAGGTCAACAAAAAGAGTCTGAAGACGCATAGAATGAAAAATTATGCTAAGGACAATAATAGCTAGGCTAAGGCCGAAGATGCAATAATTGACCGAAGACGCATAAAATGAAAAATTATGCTAAGGTCAACAAAAAGAGTCCGAAGACGCATAAAATGAAAAATTATGCTAAGGACAATAATAGCTAGGCTAAGGCCGAAGATGCAATAATTGACCGAAGACGCATAAAATGAAAAATTATGCTAAGGTCAACAAAAAGAGTCCGAAGACGCATAAAATGAAAAAATATGCTAAGGACAATAATAGCTAGGCTACGGCCGAAGATGCATAAAATTAAAATTAACATGCTAGGCTACGGCCGAAGACGCATAATCATGCTAGGCTACGGCCGAAGACGCATAGTCATGCTAGGCTACGGCCAAAGACGCATAATCGTGCTAGGCTAAGGCCGAAGATGCAACAATAGTCCGAAGACGCATAAAACTAAAAATTATGCCAAGGACAATAATAGCTAGGCTAAGGCCGAAGATGCAATAATTGACCGAAGACGCATAAAATGAAAAATTATGCTAAGGTCAACAAAAAGAGTCCGAAGACGCATAAAATGAAAAATTATGCTAAGGACAATAATAGCTAGGCTACGGCCGAAGATTCATAAAATTAAAATTAACATGCTAGGCTACGGCCGAAGACGTATAATCATGCTAGGCTACGGCCGAAGACGCATAGTCATGCTAGGCTACGACCGAAGACGCATAATCGTGCTAGGCTACGGCAGAAGATGCAAAAAGAGTCCGGACGCATAAAACTAAAAATTATGCTAAGGACAATAATACTAGGCTACGGCCGAATATGCACAATCATGCTAGGCTACGGCCCAAGATGCATCGCCATGCTAGGCTACGGCCAAAGATTCACAATCATGCTAGGCTACGGCCCAAGATGCAATCGCCATGCTAGGCTACGAAGCCCAAGATGCATGAACCATGCTAGGCCGAACGAAGCCCAAGATGCATGAATCATGCTAAGCCGAACGAAGCCGAAAACGAAAAAGCATTAAGCTATACAGAAATCATGCTAAGGTAAACAAAACGACCAAAGAAGCATAAGGCAACAAACACATAAGGGAGCCTCCCGAAGATGGACCAAAAAAGGTGGCCTTCATTCCAGCTAAGCCCGATTGAAGCCCAGGGACATGTTGGAGGTCCATCTATCCAGCCCACTTATTTGAGCCCAAAGTGAAGCCCACTAATAAGATTAGTGGAAACAACGGTCAAATCATCTAATGACACATCCAACCAAAAACGGTCCAATTGGGTGTTGACACCTCATAATGGGGACACTTCCTTCCACCTTTTCCACCTCCTAATGATTCATTACCATACTATAAATAAGAGAGGAAGCTAGCCAGAGAAAAAGGAGAACAACTCAACTATTCTCTAAACACAATCTCTCTATGTTTTACCTATATCTCTCAAAAATAACCGGAATACTTATTCTTACGCCGGAGGTGAATCGGGGGGTCAACACCCTCGCATTCTTCTTCTTTTGCAGGTCCAAATGAAGAAATTATCTGGCAGAAATCTGGTTCGAACAGATATGATATACATGCTGAACTAGAATGATGAAGTTATGAAACAATACCATGTCATCAGTACACATAAGCAAATAGTCCACGCTGGCAACTTTTTTTAACAGGTTACTTAACAAAATGATTAAAATCACAAACATACTTAACATCTATCTATACTATTATATTAAAGCCGAAACATTGAAAGTTTTGGTTTTCGGTTTGGTTATCCTAAGTTTTGGTTTTCGGTTTGGTTATCCTAATTATTAAAATAAATAATTAAATTACAAAAACAACTCAAAAAGCTAATTACTAATGTTAACGTAATTATATTCTGATTAAAATTCCTTCATCCACTTCTACTTGGACTCTTTTTTCTGCTCCAACAACTCAATTATTCATTTTTTCTAAAGATTTTACTTCTAATTAAAACACTTTACCATTTAATTTAAAACTAATATTACAATAATTAAATAATTAAATTACAAAAACAACTCAAAAAGCTAATTACTAATGTTAACGTAATTATATTCTGATTAAAATTCCTTCATCCACTTCTACTTGGACTCTTTTTTCTGCTCCAACAACTCAATTATTCATTTTTTCTAAAGATTTTACTTCTAATTAAAACACTTTACAATTTAATTTAAAACTAATATTACAATAATTAAATAATTAAATTACAAAAACAACTCAAAAAGTTAATTACTAATGTTAACGTAATTATATTCTGATTAAAATTCCTTCATCCACTTCTACTTGGACTCTTTTTTCTGCTCCAACAACTCAATTATTCATTTTTTCTAAAGATTTTACTTCTAATTAAAACACTTTACCATTTAATTTAAAACTAATATTACAATAACTAATATATATCCAAAATATCACACCAATTATTTTTAATATTAATTTTTGTAATTAAAACATGGAGTACTTTTTAATTTAAAATTAATCTTGCGATCACTAATATACACCCAAAAATATCTCACCATATATACAAATCATTATTTTTATTAATAAATAACAATCGTTAGATCTAATAATAAGATATATTATATGATTAAATTAATTTATTAAAAATTCAAAGTTCGAACCCGTCGACGACATTTTTAATTTAGAATTTTACAAAATAAAATTTAAACCATGCATTTCATTATATAAATTTATATTAAATTAAAATTAAAAAATTATTAAAAATAAGGATTATATAAAAACATAATTATAATGTTAAATAAATTTTATAACCTATCAAAAGAAACACGTGCTTCGCACGGGTTATAAGCTAGTTAATGGTTAAATTCAATAAATATGTTGTTGGGTGGTAAGTTTCTAAAATAGATGATGGTTTAATGACAAGAAAATCTATTTTTTCTTTTTAGAAAAATAGTTCAAAAAATTGATCCTTAGGGATCATTTGTTAAATCTGAACCATATTTTCTGAATGATTAAAATTCTGAACGAATGATTAATCTGAATGTGAACGAATGATTAATCTGAATGTTGAGTGAATAATGGTATTTGTTAAATTAATTTTTAGTTTTTCTGAATGAAAGACTTTTGCACATTTTTTGTTATACTACCTTGTAATCTATCTATACTTTTTATTAATATGAAAATTCATGATTAATTGCGTACAATAGTACCAAAATATCAAATTTGATTATCAATTAACTCAGGTTCGATTCCTTCTAACTACATAATTATACAAGATTTATTTATTTAATTTTTTAAATTTCACCTTGTGTTCGATTCTTTATAATTACATATTTAAATAATTTTTACTTATTATATATTTTTTCATTCAATTCTTTGTAAGTTTATATTTAAATAATACTTATGGATTATGTTTATTTATTTATTTTAATTTTTTTAATTTCACCCCGTGTTCGATTCTTTATAACTACATAATTAAATAATATTTATTTATTATTTACTTTTATCATTCAATTTTCTGCAAGTATATATTTAAATAATACTTATTAATTATATTGATTTTCAATAGTTTATTAATACTCGATCCATGTCTGTCGGGTTATCAGAAAATTTGTTTATAGTATACTATACTTCTTTTGTCCCGGTACATTATTAACATTATTGTTGGATATGGAGTTTAATAATAATAATAATAATAATAATAATAATAATAATAATAATAATAAAACTATTAATAATAATAGTAATAGAAGTATCAAATAAGATAGTGTGTATGATAAAGTAGATTGTTAATACTAGTTTAAATAGATCAATCGGATTACACCAACGTAAAGTCACACAGATGGTTTAGTCAAATATTTTAGGTTGACTCGTCCAGAAGAGTATGGACTCGTCCAGAGGGGTTAATTTTCAAAAAAATAACCTGAATAACAGAATAATGTGTCGTCCAGTTCAATCCACTTCGTTTAGCTGTTAATAAATGGATCCTTAGCCACGTTTTTGAAATGCAAAAATAATGTATAACCAATATACTACAAATTTTAAATTTCAAATATCAAAATGTAAATATGAATAAAGTTCAACCATAATTTTCCAATCTATTCTATTTTAATATACTTATTGTATTAATCATTTTTATTTACTTAATTGAATAGGTCTAGAGCTTTATCTCTTTTGTTTAGAGATTGGTTTAACTATAAATATTATTTTGGAAATAAATTTCAACTATAAAAATTATTTTAGAATTTTAGTATTGTATTTTAGTTAGTATTTTTTTAAAAAAAATATTCCATGTTTAATAAATTAGTTGGAAGTAGTCTAAGGTGTCGATCAAATATCAAAAAACTAATATTTTAATTTTAAAAACACAGACGACTGAACAAAGTGTAATTATTGACTATACAAAATGTAAACATCTTATAATAAGTCTATGAACGGATCAAAAGATATATGATTTTGAAAATTTGAAAGATATTATATATTGCGTATATCGAGAAATAAGAATAAGTTGAAAGTTGAATGTTAGGATTTCTTAACATTCAACTTATCCCATATAAGTGAAGAAATGAGACTCCACCTTATTTTGCCAAACAGGCTCAATAAGTTGTAACGGAGGTTTTGCTCACATAAGTTAACTTATGTGGGTTGCCAAACACCCACTTACATGATCTCTTAATTGGAGAACACTTTACTTTTTCATGTACTCACATGTTATACGTAAAATTAATAGTCATTTTTCTGCATTATAATGTATATATAAGTCATGTAATAATATTTGAAAAAAGATAATTTGATCATGCTTCAAGAAATGAAGAAGAATGCTAAGAAATAATGCAATTGCATAATTGAAGGTTAAAAATATTTCTAGTCGTAATTCGATAAGTGAAGTAATCTATTAGAGAAGTCAACATTTGATATGTCAAAAAGTAGGTATTAGATATATTTGGGAAAAATTATTCGATATGCCTGGATTAGATAAGTAAAATAGGTTCTTCCAGAAGTGCAATTCGAGAGGTCTAAAAGCGCCTACTCGGAATGTCAAGATTAAAAAAGTCAAAATAACTCATTCGAGATGTCTGGGATTAGAGAAGTCAAATCGACTTATTCAAAAAGTCAATTGTATTTATTCGAGAACTCATAATTCTTTACTCAACTCTGTACAATTCTTGAATCAAGGACTTGAACCATATTTCAAATCAATAACAAATAAATTTCAAGAACACAAAAGCTGTCGCCCCTCCTCCGGCGGTGGTTTCTCCACCGGCCGGAGGTCCTAATATCTTTATTTATAGCCATTTTAATACCTAGATCTTTAACCTCCCCCTATTTTCGGAGTTCCGGTTCTCTTTTCTTCGATTTGTGGCTTCAATTTGAATTTTTCTCTCGGATTAAAGCTTGGAGGACACTCTTTTTTCCCCTTATCTTTTCTCCCACAAGGTTTTAATATTACGGGGTTTTTAACGAGCTCCTCCCTTGGCTTTTTCTTGGTAACGAGATCGGTTACCTCTTCTTTGAGGGGTAGTTTTCTCAGATCTAGGGATGCTAATAGTATAGTTTACTTTTTTCTGTTCAAAGGCTAAGTTTTCTTCGGAATGGTGCCGTATTTGTGACTGGCTAAGGTGACGTCGTATATGGGCCTTGAAGTGTTGGCCGACATTTATGGAGTTCTTACAGAGGTGATTGGCTGAATTAGGGTTGATTTTGTTGGGCATATCTGGTCCGTGGCTCCTCTGTGCAGTAACAATTACAGTACCTGCCACTGCATCGCCGAATTATGGACACTCGAGACGGTTGTATTGTTGGTTGGGGTGATTTCGGTTTACCGATTTGGTCAAGTCCTTCACGATAATCTTGTCCTTTAGGATTGTTGTGATAGGTCTTTTAGTGGTATGCTCGTTGGGGAGGTTTGGACTGTTTTGGATGCAGATTCAGGGCTCCCTGGATTATGGTTCGTTGTAATGTGCTGGGTGATACTCCTAAGTTTTGATGATCACAAACAGTAAGCCATTTGGGTTATTAATAGATATAAAACAGCATGCTAGTTGTGTAAAGTTTTGATGATCACAAACAACAAGCTGATAGCTTGTAGTTTGATATAAAACATCATGTATTTCTGTATTGTACTAACTTGGTTTTGCAGGGTATAATAGCTTACTGATTGTATATTAAGTTTGTCCCAAACAGCAAGCCATTTGTACAAACAACAAGCCATTTTCAACTGTTCAGAATTCCTGTAGATAAAGATCAAACAAACATATCTATGTTCTCAGGAAACTTGGTTGATGATATGTAAATGCAAAAGTATAAGGCCATGTATATGTTCAGTTCACCAGAACCAAAACAGCAAGCTGACATGAACTTGCTATGTTATTTCGGTATTGTTCTAACTCGGTTTTGCAGGTTACATTAGCTCGCTAACTGTTTAATTAGTTTGTCAAACAGCAAACCAATGTTGGACTATAGTATCAAATGACAGCTTTCCATATGTAGGCTTCGGACTCAAACAGCAAGGCAAACAGCATGCCAGTTTCACAAACAGCATGCTATTTACAAACAGCGTGCTGATTGCACCTGACAGAAATGAAGCCGTTCAGATTTTCAAAGAGGTTCAAGTAGAAAATATTCTTAGACACATGTAGGACCCTCTGAATTTCATATATACACGCCTATACTCATACCATATAAAGAATGGGAGACAAAAATATTCCTTGTCTTAAAATAAGAAAAGTAAGATCCACTTTTCCTTATTTTAATGCTTCATCATTTCTCCCACTCTAAGAAAAACACATGAGAGCAATTATAACAAATATTCTTCTTCTTCCTCTCATACATACACGCAGCTCTCTATCTCTCTCTAACAGCTCCTTCATTTTTATTTCAAGAAAATCCATCAACGGATTTATTTCAAGCCGTTAGAGATATTTGATTCTTGTTTTCAAAATTCTCATATTCATCTATTTAAGAGCTGGAATATTCAGTTCTTATGCACTGAACAGAAGTGCATAAACAAGATATACATTCACAACTACAAAATCTTTCATTGCTAAATTCTTCAAACCTCACAAACCCTATATACACGTGTATATATATATTCAGAGGGTTCATAGGTTGAGTTGTATCTATTTAAATCTTTGTATTGTTCAATTTGTAATTGATTTGTTGTTGTACAAGGTTGGCTTAAGGTTTTGGGTGGGTAGAACTAGGCTAGAGAAGGATACTTGGGAAGTATTTCTTAGAGAGCTAGTTTCAGCACAGCAAACAGCAAGCCATTTGTAAGCAGCAAGGGTGTAAGGGAGATATATTGTTGGATCTTGTAATTGGTTTATATTTGATCAATAATATATTCTCTTAGCAAGTTGGTAAGGGACCAGGACGTAGACCATGGGGGTTTAGGGGTCGAACCTGGCTAAAAGATCTTGTGTTCTTTAATTTTCGTCATTTTAGTTACAAACAGCGTACCATTTGCAAACTGATAAAACACAAACAGCAAGCTGTTTGTAGTAATTTTTAAAATAGTTCATAAAATACGATTGTTAGCCATAAACACCTATTCACCCCCCTCTAGGTGTTGTTTTCAATTGGTATCAGAGCTTGGTTTACTAACAATTCTGTAACAGGAAAGTACAGATCCTATGGCACACATTTATGAAGATGTAGAATCTTCAAACATGCCACCACTTCTCGTTGGTACAGAAAATTATGATTTATGGAGACTAAGGATGAAGATGATTCTGATCAGAAATCCACTTGAATGGTTGGTTGTTAAAGATGGTCCATTTACCTTTCTAGATGAAAACGGCAAGCCAAAAGATATTAATGATTTTACCGGGGAAGAATTGATAAAAGCAAGCTATAATGGAAATGCCAAGTACACACTGATTTGTGGTCTTTCAGATTCTAATTTTGCCAAGGTCAGTTCGTGCATCACAGCAAAGGAGATATGGGATACCTTAGAAATACATTATCAAGCTACAACAAAAGAAGTATGTGTCAATCCAAAACAGCAAGCTGTTTCATGTGACACAAATAAATCTAAGGTGCCACTCCTAACATGGAATGATGATGAGGAATCAGCTTCTAATGATGACTCAAGTGATGAGATGGACAATCTAGCCTTTGTTGGTATTGATGATGAAGATACCGTACAAAGAAATATCAAAGAAGTCCTTGTAGACAGTGATGTGTCAAATTCGGATGATGCAAGTGAGGTAAACTCAATTAACTCTGATTTACCTTCTACTTCTACTATGCTAGATGAACTAACCATGCATGTGCCAAGTAATGTATCTATCATTGAGTTCATGGAATTGAAAAATAAAAATAATGAGCTTGAAAAGAAGAATACTCATTTGAAGAAAATCATTTCTGATTTAATGGCTGAAAAGGCACCTGAAATCAACCATGATGATCTTATTGCTTATTTAAAGGAAAAACTCATTCAATTCGAAGGAGTTAATAAAGTAATTATACAAAGGAATGAGGTTCTTATGAAAGAACTCAGGGATTTGAGGTCAAAGATTAAAGTTAGAGATGAGTGTATAGAATCATACAAGATTAAGGAATCTAGCCAAGCTGAATCTTCAAAATCTGCTGAAAAGAGAAAACAGCAAGCTGAATGTGCAGACAAACAGCACGCCATTCTTATCAAATAGCAAGCTGAACTGATCTCTCTCCTGGAAAAAGAGGTCAAGGATCTCGAGAAAGGGATGGAAACGTCTGTTCATGGAGAAGACATCTTAAAGACAATGATGAAGAAGGCAAATGTCCCTTTAGTAAGAGAAGGAGTTGGCATGAACCTCAACAAGAAGCATGGTGCACTCAAATACGATGGAAGAAATGGCATACCATACAACTATGCTATGCCTTGGAAAACATGCAACAAATGTGGTGGAAAAGGCCATCTGGAAAAACATTGTGTGGCTCAAGTCAATCACAAATCGAAAACAGCTTACCAGAATAGACCAGTCAGGCGACAAACAGCTTACCAGAATGGACCAGTCAGGGGACAAACAGCATGCCAGAATGCTTCTGTCAGAAGGAAAACAGCTTACCATTCACCAAAAGTGGTCCAAATGTGGATCAAGAAAACTGATTTAAATGTTTTATATACTATTGCTACTAACCAATTTGGACCCAAACCTATATGGGTGCCAAAACATTGAGTTGGTGTTTGTTTGTTTTGTAGATATGTCTTGCGGCTAAAGGAAGGTCAAAGCAATGGATTTTGGATAGCGGATACACAAGACATATGTGTGGAGACAAATCTCAGTTCATAAGTCTCAAAATGAAGAAGGGTGGAAGAGTTACAATTGGTAATAGTAAGACTCTTCGAATCCTTGGTATTGGTTCTATTGGTAATAGTAATATTTCGATTGATAAAGTTCAATATGTCAAAGGTCTTTCATATAATTTACTTAGTGTCACTCAATTATTTGATGATGGACATTTTGTTCAGTTTGGCATTGATAAAACCACTATTACTATTGGTACTAACAAAATCCCCCTAGTTGCTAGAAGGGAAGGAAATATATATGTCTTAGACTTCGAGATGCAGGAAACAGCATGCTGTTTGGCTGCAATAGATAATGATCCATATATATGGTATAGAAGATTGGGACATGCACATATGGACCTGATCAATAAATTATCAAGCAAGAATCTGGTCAGAGGTCTACCCAAACAGAAGTATACCAAGACTGAAGTGTGTTCAGCATGCCAATTGGGCAAACAAATTCGAAGTACACACAAAGCAAAGAAAATGCATGATACAAGACTTGTAGGTATAAGAAGTGAAAGAGGAGGTGAATTTGTCAATGAGAAATTTATTGCCTATTGTGAAGAAAGAGGAATCTCCCATGAATTTTCTGCTCCAAGGACTCCACAACAAAATGGTGTGGTGGAAAGGAAGAATAGGTCACTTCAAGAAACTGCAAGGACTCTTCTGCAAGAAAGCAACCTGCCTAGGAGTTTTTGGGCCGAAGCTGTGAATACAGCATGCTATTTGTTGAATCGAATCATAATCAGGCCTATTTTGGATAAAACTCCTTATCAATTGTTGAGAAACAAGAAGCCAAACATCAGTTACTTCAAGATTTTTGGCTCAAAGTGTTTTGTGCTCAAGACAATTGGTAAAGATGGTAAATTCGATGCAAAATCCTACGAAGCTATATTTCTTGGTTATTCTTTAACAAGTAGTCTTATAGAGTCTATAATATAAATAAACATATTGTTGAAGAATCTATTGATGTTACATTTCAAGAACCTAACAATGATCTACCAAGAGATGAGGAAGAATTTGCAGGTGAACAAGCGAGAATGCAACCGCAGGTTTCTGACAATCAGCACGCTGGAAATTCAAATCAGCAAGCTGAAGTAGAAGCTGGAACTGGAAATCAGCAAGCCAAATAGGATGCAGATCCTGACAATCAGCAAGCTGAAAGTTCAAATCAGCAAGCTGAAGTTGATGACACAATTTCTAAAGTGGCAAAAATGACTTTGGAAGGTCCTAGAGGTTCAAGGCCCACTGAGAAACTACCTATCTATGATGGGGAAGATCAGTTACCACCGGCAAAGATAAGGAAGACTACTCATGAAGAAATAGCTCAACATTCTTTACCAAGGTCAACAAGAGTAGTAAAGAATCATCCTCTAGAGTTAGTTATTGGTGATATTACTGATGGAATCACAACAAGAAGAGGAAAGGCAAACTATTGTGCTCATGCTGCCTTCCTAGCTCAAGAAGAACCCAAAAATATCAATGAAGCACTAGAAGATGAAAATTGGATCATGGCTATGCAAGAAGAATTAAATCTATTTGAGAGATGTGATGTTTGGGAACTTGTCAAGCCACCAAAAGATGCTTCAATCATAGGAACAAAATGGGTGTTCAAAAACAAAGTTGATGAATTTGGCACCGTTACTCGAAATAAAGCAAGACTTGTAGCTTAAGGTTACAACCAACAAGAAGGAATTGACTTTGATCAAACATATGCTCCTGTTGCTCGTTTGGAATCAATTAGAATGCTTCTGGCCTATGCATGTTTCAAGAAAATCAAGCTATATCAAATGGATGTAAAGAGTGCATTCCTAAATGGCGTGCTGGAAGAGGAAGTGTATGTCAAACAACCTCCTGGATTCGAGCATGATCAATTTCCAAACTATGTATTCAAGCTAAAGAAGGCTCTCTATGGATTAAAGCAAGCTCCAAGAGCTTGGTACAAAAGGCTTAGTAAGTATCTAATCCAAAATGGATTTATTCGAGGTAAAATCGATCCCACATTATTTATTAAACAAAATCGTAAAGATATTCTCATTGTTCAAATATATGTTGATGATATTATTTTTGGAGCTTCTAATGAATCTATGTGCAAGTGGTTTTCGAAGTGTATGCATAGCGAGTTCGAAATGAGCATGATGGGTGAGCTCAATTATTTCTTTGGTCTTCAAATCAGGCAATCTAAAGATGGAATTTTTGTGCACCAATCCAAGTATACAAAAAGTCTGCTCAAAAGATTTGGTTATGAAGATGTTAAACCAAAATCAACTCCTATGATCCAAAACAGCAAGCTGTTTGCAGACGAAAATGGTAAGGCAGTTGATATCAAAAGGTATCGAGGTATGATTTGAAGCTTACTATATTTAACTACTTCTAGACCTGACATTATGTATAGTGTGTGTGTGTATGTGTGTGTGTGTTTGTGCAAGGTTTCAATCCAATCCTAAGGAGTCTCACTTAAATGCTATTAAAAGAATTTTTCGATATTTAAGTGGTACCATTACTCTTGGTTTGTTCTATCCTATCACAAATACTTTTGATCTTGTTGGGTATAGTGATGCAGATTATGCAGGTTGCCAAGTTGATAGAAAAAGTACTAGTGGTGTTTGTACATTTCTTGGACAAAGTTTGGTTTCATGGCAATGCAAGAAACAAACTTCTGTAGCGTTATCCACGGCCGAAGGAGAGTATCTAGCAGCTGGGAGCTGTTGTTCTCAACTTCTATGGATGATTCAAACACTAAGGGACTTTGATATCAAGTGTGAAAAGATTCCAATAAATTGTGACAACACTAGCACCATTAATATTTATAAGAATTCGGTGAATCACTCAAGAACGAAGCATATCGATGTTCGACACCATTTCTTGAGAGATAATGTTGCTAAAGGCAAGATAGAATTAGTCTTTGTTCCTACAGAGTTTCAACTTGCTGATATTTTCACAAAGCCTCTTGCTGAAGAAAGATTTTCAGTCATTCGAATGCAACTTGGTATGTGTTCTATTTAAAACAGCATGCTGAATGATTGTTTGCAGGACATGTTAGCTTACCATTTGTACAGGTAACATTCAAACAAATAGCAAGCTATCTGTGCAGGTAAAATACCACAAACAGCAAGCTGTTTATGCAGGTAACATACTGCAAATAACATACTGTTTGTCATTGTTTCTAGCTTACCATTTGTTCTATTCGCATGTTACAATTGGTATACTGATTGCATTTTATTCTGCATATCATTTGTTGATCTTAAGTGTTTTAATTTTTGATGGATTAAGGGGGAGAACTTTAGGAGAATACTTAATGAAAATGTATTATTGGATGTTTTTATTTGATCTTGTTAGATTATTGTTTTATATCTAATTTTGAGATGCAGGGATTTAGGGGGAGTTATTCTAATTCTCCTAAATTAGTTGTAATCATCAAAAAGGGGGAGATTGATACTCCTAAGTTTTGATGATCACAAACAGTAAGCCATTTGGGTTATTAATAGATATAAAACAGCATGCTAGTTGTGTAAAGTTTTGATGATCACAAACAGCAAGCTGATAGCTTGTAGTTTGATATAAAACATCATGTATTTCTGTATTGTACTAACTTGGTTTTGCAGGGTATAATAGCTCACTGATTGTATATTCAGTTTGTCCCAAACAGCAAGCCATTTGTACAAACAACAAACCATTTTCAACTGTTCAGAATTCCTGTAGATAAAGATCAAATAAACATATCTATGTTCTCAGGAAACTTGGTTGATGATATGTAAATGCAAAAGTATAAGGCCATGTATATGTTCAGTTCACCAGAACCAAAACAGCAAGCTGACATGAACTTGCTATGTTATTTCGGTATTGTTCTAACTCGGTTTTGCAGGTTACATTAGCTCACTAACTGTTTAATCAGTTTGTCAAACAGCAAACCAATGTTGGACTATAGTATCAAATGACAGCTTTCCATATGTAGGCTTCGGACTCAAACAGCAAGGCAAACAGCATGCCAGTTTCACAAACAGCATGCTATTTACAAACAGCGTGCTGATTGCACCTGACAGAAATGAAGCCGTTCAGATTTTCAAAGAGGTTCAAGTAGAAAATATTCTTAGACACATGTAGGACCCTCTGAATTTCATATATACACGCCTATACTCATACCATATAAAGAATGGGAGACAAAAATATTCCTTGTCTTAAAATAAGAAAAGTAAGATCCACTTTTCCTTATTTTAATGCTTCATCATTTCTCCCACTCTTAGAAAAACACATGAGAGCAATTATAACAAATATTCTTCTTCTTCCTCTCATACATACACGCAGCTCTCTATCTCTCTCTAACAGCTCCTTCATTTTTATTTCAAGAAAATCCATCAACGGATTTATTTCAAGTCGTTAGAGATATTTGATTCTTGTTTTCAAAATTCTCATATTCATCTATTTAAGAGCTGGAATATTCAGTTCTTATGCACTGAACAGAAGTGCATAAACAAGATATACATTCACAACTACAAAAGCTTTCATTGCTAAATTCTTCAAACCTCACAAACCCTATATACACGTGTATATATATATTCAGAGGGTTCATAGGTTGAGTTGTATCTATTTAAATCTTTGTATTGTTCAATTTGTAATTGATTTGTTGCTGTACAAGGTTGGCTTAAGGTTTTGGGTGGGTAGAACTAGGCTAGAGAAGGATACTTGGGAAGTATTTCTTAGAGAGCTAGTTTCAGCACAGCAAACAGCAAGCCATTTGTAAGCAGCAAGGTTGTAAGGGAGATATATTGTTGGATCTTGTAATTGGTTTATATTTGATCAATAATATATTCTCTTACCAAGTTGGTAAGGGACCAGGACGTAGACCATAGGGGTTTAGGGGTCGAACCTGGCTAAAAGATCTTGTGTTCTTTAATTTTCTGCATTTTAGTTACAAACAGCGTACCATTTGCAAACTGATAAAACACAAACAGCAAGCTGTTTGTAGTAATTTTTAAAACAGTTCATAAAATGCGATTGTTAGCCATAAACACCTATTCACCCCCCTCTAGGTTTTGTTTTCACTGGTGTCGGGGACTCGGTTGCTGCAATTTCAATTCTTCGACGGCGTTGGGTCGGTATTTGTGATATTCAAGGGGTTGTTGTTCTGGTCTTGGTGGGTTCTTGGGTTACTCTATAATTCGGTGGTTCGAGCGCAGGGTAGCAAGGGAGGCTGACTCTGACCTGGTCGAGTCCGGTTGTGATGCTTAGTCGATCTCCTATTCTTTGTTCAGCACGGCAAATGTGATCTTTAGTGTAGAAGCTAACAAACTCTTCTCTAATACATTTAGCTTTGACCAGAATCTCTCTTCAGTGGTTCATTTAGGTTTAGGTTCAGAAGTTCCGAATCAAGATTAAGTGTGTTAGAATTGTTGCTTTCAGTTCCTCTAGTACTCAGGGTCCGCTTGTGGTGTGGATGAAGAAGTCGAAATGTTCCTCGTCTGTTTTTCTCTGAGCAACATCATCTCTACCTCAACTGTTTTTTGCTGATCTTACTATAGTGGTGGAGAATACAAAATTTTTAATACTTGTGATTATTATTAGTTCTGTTCTTTCGAAACCATGGGAGTTGCAATAGTTGAATGAATTATTTTCGGGGAGTCGATTTACTAAGCTAGCACAAGATGATATTGGAGTTGTTGTTGGTCCTTTCAGCTTGAACTTCCAGTCCAGACTTCATTTTTCCAGCATGGTACAACTGATGGTGTGGTCAATGGTTAGGGATGCATGTCACCACGCGCCCTCTGTGCGCGTCTTTGTTTTGGTTTCCTGGAAAACATGTCAAGTGGTGGTGATGTTTTCTGTGAGTCAATGCTTCGGGTTTTTTGGAAAGCAAGTCAAGTGGTGGTGATGCTTTCTATGAGATAGTGGATTTGCATTTTTCGAACTATTGATCGCATGTCAGTTTGTATAACTATTATTTTATTACAATGATTGTTCCACAACTTGTAATAGCCTTTTGGCTCATTATAATAAAAATCTGGCTTATCAAAAAAAAAAAACATAATCTATGTACCTGCACTGGTCCAAATGGAAGTGGTTGATATGATCAATGTACAAGACAAAAAAATAACAAGATGTCAACTTACACTATTTTAGTATTGACATAGTTAGTAATCTAATTTGTATGTTATTGCATTTATCCATCTTTGTAAAAATGAGTTATGCAAATTTTAAATAAGTGTACAATCATCTTCTTTAGTTGTTAAGATTTTTTAAGTAAACACTTAAAAATATCTATCTGGAAAATCAAAATTACGAATATATTTTATATTGAGAAAAATGGTCCTACAGTAGGGAATTTCCTAAAGTTAACTCATCAAAACTACGTAGTTTTGATGGATTTCTTTTTTTGATTTAAAAGGGCCGCATTATTGATTGTGCATATGTGTCACAATTTTAATGGTTAACTTTAGGCGAATTACCTAAAGTTAACTGTAGGAACATATTACCCTTTTATATTTACAGTTTGCAACAACTCTTCAATATAATAAAGTATTAAATTAAAGTGAAATTGTCTATTTTTGTTATTCCACATTATTTTCTTAGAACCCATAATTTGAAAACTACAAAAAATAACAATTTCAAAGTCAAGAAATCGAAGAAATATGTATCATGCATTTCCATTTCTGTATTATACTTAAAAAAGTGTAACTCATATCCAACAGTATAGTTATCGGAAAAAGTATAGATTCATGACTCGTTGTATTGACTAATCAAATTTCAAGTATAGATTAATTACCAAATTTTTTATATTTCATTTATAATAATATATAGTATAAATTGTGTAGATATGACATTTAACTTTTCACACATTTTCTTTTGTTGTTTTTTTGTACGTTTAAACTATTCTAGAATACACATGCAAATGATACTAATTTATGTTCTAAAAGTTGACGATTTATCGACATAATTCGCTAGATTGGAAAATTTTGACTCGATTATGCAAAAATTGGGGTAAAAATCCTTTTTTGTAAAAATTGATAAATATCGGATTTACCGATCAAAAGTCTGTCAAATCGACAAAAAATTATTGACATATATAAAATAATTAAAAATTAAAAAGATAATTGTTTTCAAAAATAAGAAAATACTACTCTCATTTACATAATTTCTATTTTATAATCCTAAATAATGCATCCTCTTTCTTTTCCCTCAATTATCTCAAGTAAAAGGTTAGATTTTATAAATTTAAATATTTCAATTATATTATATTTTTAAATATATTTGTGTAAATAAATGATAATTATTTATGTTAAATCAAAATAATAAAATAAATATAATGATTATACTTTATAAATAATATTAAATTAATTTCAATGATCCAACTAATTCTCGAGAACGGTGTCCTCTGCCGATTTAATCCTATTCCCACTTTCTACAACACTAATACTAATTTATGTTGATTCTTTTTTTTTTTTTTTTTTTTTTTGTGTGTTACCGTGTTTATGCACTTTTTTTTTGTCTTAGTAATTCATTGTTAATTTGGCTCAAAATGGAAATCTCAATGAAATAAAAATAAATATGAAACTAGAAATAAAAATATTATATTATATTATTATATTAACAAGAAAATTATCAAAAATTACTATCAATTATATCATTAAATTATTTTGAAGTGTGCACAAAAGAATAAAATTGTATAATATAAAAAAAATGAAAAAAGTATCCATTAATATTATATAATCAAGTTCACGCTCTATGGACCTAAGAACCGATTATTAAATACAATAAATATGTACATAAATATAATAAAGATATAATTACCATGTTTATAATATAGATTAAATTTGTAAATTAAAAAAGGAAATAAATAAGCAAAATTTGTAGTGAATCTCTATCAATTTTTTCCTAAAAATTTAAATATTACACAATTTTTCCAAGAATCACATAATAAAATCAATAATCAAGATTGGATATCATTAATTTTCAAGTTCAAATTTAATATATAAGGAAGTTCAAATGAGAACTTTTAAAATTCATGTGCGAAACTTATTAAATTCAGTAAAAATAAATACGTTCTGCGTATGAATTTACGTATTTGCACTACATTCTACACATGAACTTTCTAGATTTTCGAATTCACATGTAAGACAAATACATTTAAATGTAGAACTTTCAAAGTTCAAGTGCAGAACTTATATAATTTAATATAAATAATTTCGTTCGGCGTATGAACTTATGTATTTGCATTACATGTTCTTCACATGAACTTTTAATTTCAGTTCCATAATATTTAAAATTCAAGTGTTGAACAAGTAGAAGTAATATTGAGTGTAAGAAGACACGTACAGATACGTAGAAGAAGGAACATACAAATGATATTGTTCATTTTAGAAAAAATCTTACAACCATTTGGTTACCTTTTTTATTAATTTATGAATATTCTACGTTAACTGTTTCTGAGAAAAAAGTCTTAACTATTAATTGAAAACTAATCCAACGGTTATTAATGGATCTTCGGTTCTCTTTTAGGTAGTGGTTCTCATTTAAATCAAACCCTATATAATCAAGTTAAAATTATTATGAAAAATGCATATACATATTTGATATAATTAAAAATATCATTTATTCTTTTTTATCTTACCAAAGGTAAAAAGGTATTTAGGAATGTCAATATATATTTACTCATTAATACGAATATATTATTGGCACATCCTTGTTTTAAATGCTATCTATATTTAAAATGAGTATAAAACGAAATGTATTATAGTTTTCTAGTAATTTTCGGCGAGTTTGTGAGTTGACCAATTAAATAATTTACTAGAATAAATTGTTTGTGAGTTGACCAATTAAATAATTTACTAGAATAAATTTTACATTTTTCTCTAACTAAAATAATAAGTTTAGGAAAATAATAAGATGATAATTTAATTTGAAAAGAATATTTTGGCAAATATTAAGATAATAATTTGATTTGAGTAAAAAATTTAGGAGAATATAAGATAATAGAATTTTTTAAATTTTTAAGATATAATAATTTTGAAACTCCTAAGTTTTGATGATCACAAACAGTAAGCCATTTGGCTTAGTAACAGATATAAACAGCATGCCATTTGTAGACACACTAACTTGGTTTTGCAGGGTAATACAACTTACTGATTGTGCAATCAGTATGACACAAACAGCAAGCTAACTGTATAGTACACTGACAATTGGTAAGCCAAATGTAGACTTAGTCAGTTTACATCAGTCTCAAACAGCAAGCCGATTGCATGGTCAATCAGCGTACCAGTTGTACAAACAGCATGCCATTTGTACAAACAGCACGCTGACTGCGTCTGTCAGAAAATCAGAAGGCTACGGTTATTCAAGAAACATCGAGCATAGATGGTGTTAGAATATTGTAAGGACCCCTCTGAATATATCTGAAGTTGCATATACTCATATCTAATAGATATTGGGAGACAAACTTATTCCTTGTCATAAAAATAAGAAAAATAAGATCCACTTTTCATTATTTTAATGCCTCACACTACCTCCACTCAAAAACAAACACATGGGAATGTCTTCCTAATCATATATAATATTCCTCACCATGTCAAACACGCTCCATATCTATATTATCATCTGACAAACATATTCTTTATCTTCTTCATCTTGAATATTCTTCAAAAATATAACTAACGGTTACAATTCATACCGTTGGTGTCTAATTTCAAATACATTCTTGTTCATCTATTTAAGGACGTGAAATGCTCAGTTCTTAAAAATCCCTCACAAGTGTAGAAACAAGATATTCATATACAACCACAAGCTTACTTTGCTAAATTCTTCCAAACCTTCAAAACCCAATATACACTCACATATATACATATTCAAAAGGGTTCATAGGTTGAGTTGTAATTGTTTAAAACATTGTATTGTTCAAATTGTATTGATTTGTTGTTGTACAAGGTTGGCTTAAGGTTTTGGGTGGGTTGAACTAGACTAGAGAAGGATACTTTGGAAGTATTGCTTAGAGGGTTAGCTCAGCACAACAAACAGCAAGCCATTT
This sequence comes from Saposhnikovia divaricata, assembly GCA_036435485.1. Classification (NCBI taxonomy): domain Eukaryota; kingdom Viridiplantae; phylum Streptophyta; class Magnoliopsida; order Apiales; family Apiaceae; genus Saposhnikovia; species Saposhnikovia divaricata. Next base: position 47,182,847 of record CM071595.1, on the reverse strand, counting down.
GTAAACAGCAAGGGATAAGGGAGATATATTGTTGGATCTTGTAATCGGTTTTATAGTTGATCAATAATATATTCTCTTACCTAGTTTGGTAAGGGACCAGGACGTAGACCATAGGGGATTAGGGGTCGAACCTGGCTAAAAGACTTTGTGTCACATTTTATTTTCTGCATATTATTTACTGCATTGCACTTTAGGTACAAACAGCTTGCCATTTGTAAACTGTACTGTCGCAAACAGCACGCTGTTCGTTACAAACAGCACGCTGTTTCTGGTAAATTTTTAAACAGGTCATAAATAACCATTGTTAGCCTAAAACACCTATTCACCCCCCCTCTATGTGTTGTTTTCAATTGGTATCAGAGCTTGGTATACTAACAATTCTGTAACAAGAAAGTATCGATCATGGCTGAACATTATCTTGAAGCAAAAGCTGATTACAGAGCTCCTCTCCTCACTGGATCAGAAAATTACAACTGGTGGAAATGTAGAATGGAAACATTCTTGTCCAAAAGGCCACTGGTATTAAGAGTTGTGCAGAAAGGAGACTACCAGTTTCTGGATGATAAGAACCAACCGAAAGATGTTGATGATCTTACTATGGATAAGATTATCAAGTGTGGTTTCAATGGAGAAGCTAGAAATTCTATCATGAATGCATTAGATCAAGCTGAATATGACAAGGTCTCCTATCTAAAAATGGCAAAGGAAATGTGGGATGCCTTGGAAACTTATCATGAAGGATCGACCACTTTGAGGAAGGTGAAGCTTAGCAAGCTAATGAATGATTTTGGAAATTTCAAGCTCAAAGATGGTGAAACAATCAAGGAAGGACAAGCAAGGTTTCAAGTCACTATAAACTCTTTAAAGAGACTTGGAAAGGAAATTAACATGAAAGTGTAAAGCTCCGTACCATTCATTTATGAAGCTAAAGTCGCGGCCTTGGAATCATCTTCAAATATTGACACCATGGATCACCTAGCTGTATTTGCTGAGCTAGAACAGTTTGAAAATAAGATAAATAATAGTCAGGTTGAAGGTGTTCGAACTCCTCTAGCCAAAATGAAGAATTTGGCTCTTCATTCTACAAACAGCAAGCTAGCCGAATGTGCAAACAGCAAGCTGATTGAATCTGATGAAGAATCAGATGAAGCACTTGCACTCATTTCAAAGAAGATCAAGAGGCTAATTGAAAAGAAGATCAGAATGAAAAGAGATAGAGGAAGTTACAATGACAACAAGAAAACCAAGGAGCAAACATGCTTCGAATGTGGAAAGCCAGGCCATTTTAAGAAGGACTGCTTCAAGCTAAAGTCAAAACAGCAAGCTGTTTTCAAAGACAAGAGAAAATCGAAGGCTTTACTGACTTGGAGTGATGATGATTCAGAATCAAGTGATGACTCAAGTGAAGACATGGTGAATTTAGCCCTTGTAGGTCTAAATGATGAAGAAAGCTCACAAGGATCCATAAAAGAAGACTCTATGAATAATGATTATTCCAATTCGGAAGATGATGCAAGTGAGGTAAACTCAATTAACTCGGATTTACCTTCTACTTCTACTATGCTAGATGAACTAACCATGCATGTGCCAAGTAATGTATCTATCATTAAGTTCATGGAATTGAAAAATAAAAATAATGAGCTTGAAAAGAAGAATACTCGTTTGAAGAAAATCATTTCTGATTTAATGGTTGAAAAGGCTCCTGAAATCAACTATGATGATCTTATTGCTGATTTAAAGGAGAAACTCATTCAATTCGAAGGAGTTAATAAAGTAATTATACAAAGGAATGAGGTTCTTATGAAAGAACTCAGGGATTTGAGGTCAAAGATTAAAGCTAGAGATGAGTGCATAGAATCATACAAGATTAAGGAATCTAGCCAAGCTAAATCTTCAAAATCTACTGAGAAGAGACTTCAGCAAGCTGAATGTGCAGACAAACAGCACACCATTCTTATCAAACAGCAAGCTGAACTGATTTCCTTGCTGGAAAATGAAGTCAAAGATCTTGAGAAAGGAATGGAAACATTTGTTCAAGGAGAAGACAGCTTAAAAACAATCATGAAGAAGGCAAATGTCCCCTTGGTTAGAGAAGGAGTTGGCATGAACTTGAACAAGAAACATGGAGTACTAAAATATGATGGAAGAAATGGCATACCTTACGATTATGCTATGCCTTGGAAGACATGCAACAAGTGTGGTGGAAAAGGCCATCTGGAAAGTCAGTGTGTGGTTCAAATCAATCATAAAAGGAAAACAGCATACCAGAATGGACCAGTCAGACTACAAACAGCTTACCAGAATGCTCCTGACAGAAGACAAACAGCATACCAGAAGAGTAAAAGAAAGCAAAATCAGTTATCAAAAGTGATCCAAATGTGGATCAAGAAAGCTGATTTAAATGTCCTATATACTCTTGCTACCAACCAATTTGGACCCAAACCTATATGGGTACCAATACATTAAGTTGGTAATTGTTTGTTTTTGTAGATATGTCTTGCGGCTAAAGGAAGGTCAAAAGAATGGATTTTGGATAGCGGATGCACTAGACATATGTGTGGAGACAAGTCTCAGTTCAAAAGTCTCAAAATGAAGAAAGGTGGAAGAGTTACAATTGGTAATAGTAAGACTCTTCGAATCCTTGGTATTGGTTCTATTGGTAATAGTAATATATCGATTGATAAAGTTCAATATGTCAAAGGTCTTTCATATAATTTACTTAGTGTCACTCAATTATTTGATGATGGACATTTTGTTCAGTTTGGCATTGATAAAACCACTATTACTATTGGTACTAACAAAATCCCCCTAGTTGCTAGAAGGGAAGGAAATATATATGTATTAGACTTCGAAATGCAGGAAACAGCATGCTGTTTGGCTGCAATAGACAATGATCCATATATGGCATAGAAGATTGGGACATGCACACATGGACTTGCTTAATAAACTTTCAAGCAAGAATCTGGTTAGAGGCCTACCAAAACTGAAATACAATAAGGTCGAAGTCTGTTCAGCATGCCAATTGGGGAAGCAAATTCGAAGTACACATAAAGCAAAGAAAATGGTATCTACTTCTAAACCTTTAGAGCTTCTGCACTTGGACTTATTTGGTCCAGAATCTTATAAGAGTATTGGAGGTAAACAATATGGTTTTGTTATTGTAGATGATTATTATAGATTTACTTGGGTATTGTTTCTTCGTACTAAAGATTGTGCTTTTATTGAGTTTAAGAAATTGATAAAATTACTTGAGAACAAGCATGATACAAGACTTGTAGGCATAAGAAGTGATAGAGGAAGAGAATTTATCAATGAGAACTTTATTGCATATTGTGAAGAAAGAGGAATTTCCCATCAATTTTCTTCTCCAAGGACTCCACAACAAAATGGTGTGGTGGAAAGGAAGAATAGGTCACTTCAAGAAACTACAAGGACTCTTCTGCAAGAAAGCAAGTTGCCTAGGAGTTTTTGGGCCGAAGTTGTGAATACAGCATGCTATTTGTTGAATCGAATTATAATCAGGCCTATTTTGGACAAAACTCCATACCAATTGTTGAGAAACAAGAAGCCAAATATCAGCTATTTCAAAATATTTGGTTCTAAATGTTTTGTGCTCAAGACAATCGGTAAAGATGGTAAATTCGATGCTAAATCTTATGAAGCCATATTTCTTGGTTATTCTTTAACAAGTAGGGCATATAGAATTTATAATACTAATAAACATATTGTTGAAGAATCTATTGATGTCACTTTTCAAAAACCTAACAATGATCTACCAAGAGTCGAGGAAGAATTTGCAGGTGAACAAGAGAGAATGCAACCGCAGGTTTCTGACAATCAGCACGCTGGAAGTTCAAATCAGCAAGCTGAAGTAGAAGCTGGAACTGGAAATCAGCAAGCCAAACAGGATGCAGACCCTGACAATCAGCAAGCTGAAAGTTCAAATCAGCAAGCTGAAGTTGATGACACAATTTCTAAAGTGGCAAAAATGACTTTGGAAGGTCCTAGAGGTTCAAGGCCCACTGAGAAACTACCTATCTATGATGGGGAAGATCAGTTACCACCGGCAAAGATAAGGAAGACTACTCATGAAGAAATAGCTCAACATTCTTTACCAAGGTCAACAAGAGTAGTAAAGAATCATCCTCTAGAGTTAGTTATTGGTGATATTACTGATGGAATCACAACAAGAAGAGGAAAGGCAAACTATTTTGCTCATGCTGCCTTCCTAGCTCAAGAAGAACCCAAAAATATCAATGAAGCACTAGAAGATGAAAATTGGATCATGGCTATGCAAGAAGAATTAAATCAATTTGAAAGATGTGATGTTTGGGAACTTGTCAAGCCACCAGAAGATGCTTCAATCATAGGAACAAAATGGGTGTTCAAAAACAAAGTTGATGAATTTGGCACCATTACTCGAAATAAAGCTAGACTTGTAGCTCAAGGCTATAACCAACAAGAAGGCATTGACTTTGATCAAACCTATGCTCCTGTTGCTCATCTGGAATCAATTAGAATGCTTCTGGCCTATGCATGTTTCAAGAAAATCAAGCTATATCAAATGGATGTAAAGAGTGCATTCCTAAATGGCGTGCTGGAAGAGGAAGTGTATGTCAAACAGCCTCCTGGATTCGAACATGATCAATATCCAAACTATGCATTCAAGTTAAAGAAGGCTCTCTATAGTTTAAAGCAAGCTCCAAGAGCTTGGTACAAAAGGCTTAGTAAGTATCTAATCCAAAATGGATTTATTCGAGGTAAAATCGATCCTACATTATTTATTAAACAAAATGGTAAAGATATTCTCATTGTTCAAATATATGTGGATGATATTATTTTTGGAGCTTCTAATGAATCTATGTGCAAGTGGTTTTCGAAGTGTATGCATAGCGAGTTTGAAATGAGCATGATGGGTGAGCTCAATTATTTCTTGGGTCTTCAAATTAAGCAATCTAAGGATGGAATATTTGTGCACCAATCTAAATATACAAAAAGTCTGCTCAAAAGATTCGGCTATGAAGATGTTAAGCCAAAATCAACCTCCATGGTCCAAAACAGCAAGCTGATTGCAGATGAAAATGGTAAGGCTGTTGATATCAAAAGATACCGAGGTATGATAGGAAGCTTATTATACCTAACTGCTTCTAGACCTGACATCATGTATAGTGTATGTGTTTGTTCAAGGTTTCAATCTAACCCTAAAGAGTCTCACTTAAATGCTATTAAAAGAATATTTCGATATTTAAGTGGTACAATCACTCTCGGTTTGTTTTATCCTATCACAAATACTTTTGATCTTGTTGGGTATAGTGATGCAGATTATGCAGGTTGTCAAGTTGATAGAAAAAGTACTAGTGGTGTTTGTACATTCCTTGGACAAAGCTTAGTTTCATGGCAATGTAAGAAACAAACCTCTGTTGCTTTATCCATAGGCGAAGGAGGATATTTAGTAGCCGGGAGTTGTTGCTCTCAACTTCTTTGGATGATCCAAACACTAAGAGATTTTGATATCAAGTGTGGAAGAGTTCCAATAAATTGTGACAACACTAGCACAATTAACATTTCTAAAATCCGGTGAATCACTCAAGAACGAAGCATATTGATGTTCGACATCACTTCTTGAGAGATAATGTTGCTAAAGGCAAGATAGAGTTAGTCTTTGTCCCAACTGAATTTCAACTAGCTGATATATTCACCAAGCCCCTTGCTGAGGAAAGATTTTCAATCATTCGAATGCAACTTGGTATGTGCTCCATCTAAAATCAGCATGCTGATTGATAATTGCTGGACAGGTTAGCTTACCATTTGTTCTAGTCACTATGACAAATGACATATTGATTGTCACCACTTCTAGCTTACTATTGTATTATATGTTTACATTATTTTTGCTTAAGTGATTTAAAGTGTGTTGTTTAAATTTAGATAATGTATGCTTATATGTGATTTGAACTAATGTGATTTATACTTGTGATAATAAGTAAATAAATATCTCAGTTTATAATATGCATGTTTTTTTGATAAATGTTTAAGTAAGTTTTATTTTATCAAAAATTCTCCCCTAATGTTTATCAAAACAAGAAACTCGGGACGGTTCATTTCTTAAAAACACAAACACTCCTGGCAAGAGAGGCGTTTAGGGTTCATCGAAGGCGATTAGGGTTTTCAATCGGAAACTAAAAGTTCTTCAATCCCATCAATCACCATGGTTCGCAAGACAAGAGCACGAAGAGCACCCACTCCCTCTGCTTCAATGAAAGAAGATACGGGTCTGGAATTAAAGGAAAGCGGGGATGAAGTTACACAAACCCCTGAGTCGAAGAAGCTCAAGATGTCTATGTCTCCGTCATTTGTGTCTCCCGACTGTGAATCTCGTTATAAAGAGATGGAATTAGGATCACGCGCCATCATTCCTGGTCAACCTATATCAAGTAAGCTCGTTCCTTCACTTACTCAATGTGGAGCTTTTAAATTGTTTCAAGATGTTGGGTTAGAATCTTTCTTTATGGATATGCCTAAAGTATACTTCCCTGATTTAGTTCGAGAATATTATGCCAATATGCAAACTGATAAATTTGGGAGTATCGTATCAATGGTTAGGGGTAAGAAAATCCAGTTGAATCCCCCTATTTTGAGTTCAATTTTAAAAATCGAAAAGGATAGCGATGTTAATGTGTATACTGCCCAAGGTTCTGTATCAATACCCGATTTAAGTAATTTTGAGCAATTGAAATTGATATTGGGTGATGTCAAGATTAAGGATACAAACCCTCCTCCTACAACTGTAGTCACACCCATGGCTCACCTTCTGTTCAAACTAGTTAGGTCTCACATTTGCCCAAGGATTGGTAATAAATCGAATTTTACTTGTCAAGATGTAGTAGTTGTTGACATGTTGATGTCTGGAAAACCTTTTGATGTATCATCTCTGATACTTCAAAAAATGTTAGCTACAATTGATAAAACAGTGAGTGGAATACCATATGGGCTTTGGTTGACAAAGGTGTTTGAATGGTTCAAAGTGGATTTAAAAGATGCTATTAAGGTTGCCGTTAAGGATATTGATGTTAAGTTCCTAGCTATGAATAATCTACAAATTGAAGATGGTGTTTTATCTAGGATCGTACTATCTCCTCCAGAAGATCCTTCATTAGCTGCTCCTACAACTTCAACAGAGCCTGTCTCTATGGCTCATAACCTGTTCTCTCAGTCACTTCATGCAGATGTCACCATCATGTCCAGTGAGCTTATCTCTCTTCGCAGTGATACTCAATCCATCAGAAATGATATTCAATCTGTAAAGATGGACTTACAAGATGTGAAAGTGAATCTCCAATCTGTGAAGGCTGAGTATCAGACAATTAAAAGCATAATGAAAGAATTTCTATCTGAAATTAAGTCTATCAAGGAATTGATGCTCAAACCTACTGGAATAACATCCACAACTCACTCTGCCATGGAAGAAGAAGCTGGGTTGGATGAATTGGCAAAAGCTGCTCAGAAGCAAGTTGAAGAAGTTGACACTGATGCCACCACATCAGATGCTCCACCTACTACTGTTCAAGATCCCAAAGCTTCTTAATTTTTGATGAATTAAGGGGGAGAAAATTTGGAGTACTTTAAAAATCTATCTGCCTTAAGTGTTTTTTGTTTGAACTGATCTAGTAGTTGCTTTTGAATTTATGTGGTCTATCTGGATAATTGTTGTGGCTTAAATGTTTAAGTTGTTTTATGTGGATATTTGTTGTGGTTTAAATGCTTAAGTTGCTTTATCTAGATATTTGCTGTTTTAAGTTAATCTATGGATATACCAAAAATGATTGCTTATAATATTGGTTTATATCTAATGTTGATATGCAGGGATTTAGGGGGAGTTTTTTAAATTTCTCCTAAATTAGTTGTAATCATCAAAAAGGGGGAGATTGAAACTCCTAAGTTTTGATGATCACAAACAGTAAGCCATTTGGCTTAGTAACAGATATAAACAGCATGCCATTTGTAGACACACTAACTTGGTTATGCAGGGTAATACAGCTTACTGATTGTGCAATCAGTATGACACAAACAGCAAGCTAACTGTATAGTAAAGTGACAATTGGTAAGCCAAGTGTAGACTTAGTCAGTTTACATCAGTCTCAAACAGCAAGCCGATTGCATGGTCAATCAGCGTACCAGTTGTACAAACAGCATGCCATTTGTACAAACAGCACGCTGACTGCGTCTGTCAGAAAATCAGAAGGCTACGGTTATTCAAGAAGCATCGAGCATAGATGGTGTTAGAATATTGTAAGGACCCCTCTGAATATATCTGAAGTTGCATATACTCATATCTAATAGATATTGGGAGACAAACTTATTCCTTGTCATAAAAATAAGAAAAGTAAGATCCACTTTTCATTATTTTAATGCCTCACACTACCTCCACTCAAAAACAAACACATGGGAATGTCTTCCTAATCATATCTAATATTCCTCACCATGTCAAACACGCTCCATATCTATATTATCATCTGACAAACATATTCTTTATCTTCTTCATCTTGAATATTCTTCAAAAATATAACTAACGGTTACAATTCATACCGTTGGTGTCTAATTTCAAATACATTATTGTTCATCTATTTAAGGATGTGAAATGCTCAGTTCTTAAAAATCCCTCACAAGTGCAGAAACAAGATATTCATATACAACCACAAGCTTACTTTGCTAAATTCTTCCAAACCTTCAAAACCCAATATACACTCACATATATAATATTCAGAAGGGTTCATAGGTTGAGTTGTAATTGTTTAAAACATTGTATTGTTCAAATTGTATTGATTTGTTGTTGTACAAGGTTGGCTTAAGGTTTTGGGTGGGTTGAACTAGACTAGAGAAGGATACTTGGGAAGTATTGCTTAGAGGGTTAGCTCAGCACAACAAACAGCAAGCCATTTGTAAACAGCAAGGGATAAGGGAGATATATTGTTGGATCTTGTAATCGGTTTTATAGTTGATCAATAATATATTTTCTTACCTAGTTTGGTAAGGGACCAGGACGTAGACCATAGGGGATTAGGGGTCGAACCTGGCTAAAAGACTTTGTGTCACATTTTATTTTCTGCATATTATTTACTGCATTGCACTTTAGGTACAAACAGCTTGCCATTTGTAAACTGTACTGTCGCAAACAGCACGCTGTTCGTTACAAACAGCACGCTGTTCGTTACAAACAGCACGCTGTTTCTGGTAAATTTTTAAACATGTCATAAATAACTATTGTTAGCCTAAAACACCTATTCACCCCAGGTGTTGTTTTCAGATTTAAGGGACGTCACCACCATCCCGTCTTCTCCTTTATGTACTAGTAATTATTAATTGATTGATTGATATTAATTTGTCAATCGAGAAATCAAATAAATTATTTATACTTTTCCTTTTAATTTAAATAAATTTACACTTCTATACCAACATTTACTAAATTCTTTTAAATGAAATTCTTCTATTTCAAGATACTAATTTATGGAACTTTGTAAATATTTATATTTATTAATGCTCCATCCATAATAATAGTCGCATTAGATCCACTTTGATGGCAAATGTTTCTAGAACCCCACCACAAATTCTCGTCATTGTCCATGTCAGTCAAAACCGAGTCCAAAAACAAGCACATTTTCGTCTCTCCTGGAAAATGCAGTCAACTTGACTCTTACGCATTTCCATACGCACCACTCAACTTTCTGCTCGTATAAATCCATACTCATATCACCATTTCACCATAAAAAATATCACACATCTCTTAAATCTCACCCAAATTACACACCAAAAATGTCGCACAACGAAGAAACAGAATTTAAAGCCGTACCTGAAACAAATTTGACTCCCTGTGTTAACTGCTGTGCCACTGGAGCTAAATTATCCGAAAAAACTGGTACAACGGTCTCGATCAACGCCTCTCAGGCGGGTTTTAGGTCTGATCTTTTTCAGGTTACGAATGAAAAAGAAAAGGAAACGATTCCAGTGGTGAAAGGAGAGGTGAACCGGTGCTCAGGTTGTAGGAGAAAGGTCGGATTGACTGGTTTCCGGTGTCGGTGTGGCAAGCTTTTGTGTTCCGAGCACCGGTATTCGGATAGGCATGAGTGTAGTTATGATTATAAAGCAGCTGGTAGAGAAGCGATCGCTAGAGAGAATCCTGTTGTTAAAGCTGCTAAGCTCCTTAGAATATGATGATTCTATATCATATAGACTATATGTATGATGTATGCATTATTTAGATTCATACATAATAATATGATATTATAAATGTATTGCATTGATACTAAACACTGTCTTTGAGAAGTACATTCGCTGTTTGATCCTTAACTGTATGAAACTTGTAGAATGGTCAAAATCTTTAATATGACGAGATTTCTTTCTGAAATGATGAATTAACATCTGACCTCGGTCTATACTCAATGAAATGAAATAGTTGTGATAAAGAAAGTTAATGCTTAGCCTGGCTGACTGGAAAACATTTTTGTAATCAAATCGTCCAACAACACAGGAGTCTGACCGCGCTTCCAGACTTTCAAACCTGGCGGTAAGAAGGCTTCTTCTTTCCATTCTTTCAAATCTCTTGCCTGGAATGGGCCTCGCCTAACTTGTTCAAGGTTGTAGTACCATAATGCACTATCCGGTTTGTCACCTTGCCACTCATTGTCGTCGTCGCTAATATCAATTACCTCAGCTTCTTTTGAGTTTTTGGCTATTTCTGAAGAGCCATTCAATTTAGGGGAATTATGGTTGCCTTCAGTTATAGAACCTGTGATGTTACGTTACAAGTCAGTCCTCTCTGCGGTATTTACCAGATGACGTACATTCAAAAATTACAAAAAACAGCAAAGACTCACCCATATTGATGTCTAACTTGTCAACCTTGGTGACACCAAGCACACCTGTAAAAACAAAAAAAAAAAAAATTAAAGTTCTTGTTTAATCGATTTGTACTTCAGCAGATACAACTCCTACTCACAATCAGCATACTTGCACTTGTCTACTGCAGCTTGTACTCTGCAGTTGGGTGCATGTTTAACATAACTCAAGCCCGACTGCTGAGTGATGCTGACTGGTTGTAAGGAGTACGGAACTTTCATTTTGTTCATTTTGGCTATTTATTTGTTATTTTATAATTATACGGATTTGTGTGTACCTTCAAGGTTCAGACTGTTAAACCACCCCTCCCCCCCCCCCCCAAAAAAAACCAGTAAATTCTCCATACCAACCCTCAATTGTGTTAAGTTACTGAAACCCACTTGCACTTGTCTACTGCAGCTTGTACTCTGCAGTTGGGTGCATGTTTAACATAACTCAAGCCCGACTGCTGAGTGATGCTGACTGGTTGTAAGGAGTACGGAACTTTCATTTTGTTCATTTTGGCTATTTATTTGTTATTTTATAATTATACGGATTTGTGTGTACCTTCAAGGTTCAGACTGTTAAACCACCCCTCCCCCCCCCCCCCCCAAAAACCAGTAAATTCTCCATGCCAACCCTCAATTGTTTTAAGTTACTGAAACCCACCCTTATGCAAAATCCAGTAAAGAAACATATTAAAATCTTATTTTTCTTCATTTGCATCCACTTGTCTAGCCAAACTGAGAACACTAAGAACCTCATAACTGAGAATCTGAGGGATATCCTTATGCACAAAACTATTCACACACTCCAAGAGGAGAATAAAGAATCCTTAACTCATACGTGACACAAACTCATAAAATGCATATCTCATATGACCTGTTGATTTATTGCAAACATATTTTTATTTTTGCTACATAATTGCATAAATATTTTTCAAGTTACGAAATATTGGCAGACGTGGACAGATATGTGAAATCTAAAATTTTCTTAAAGCTAATCTTCAATGGTGATCTCTTTAAATATTTTTCAATGGTTATTGCACTTTGCAACCTATTATTTAGTTTCAAAAACATTTTAGCCGTAGTACTTTAAAATAAAGCAACATGCATCCTTAATTTTAAACTAAAATTCATTCCACAACAATTGCTTACAATTATTTTGATTTCAAATGTAATTTTTTTTCAGTGGATTGATCTTCATCTTTGTGAACGTGTCTGTTTTAAAAATAGAAAAGATTACTACAATTTACAAACAAATCATCATATTTCAGAATGTGCACCACTATATGAGATACGATTTCGGGGCCTAGTTGGGGATCATCAGGCGGATCATTATTTGCAATCCGAAGATAACCTCTCATCTCTCCTGTCAAAATATTCAATCGCTGAGAACAAGTAAACAAAGTTGTGAATGGGTGACGGAAAATGACCGAGTGAGAAGATGAATTTGACTTGCGGGATAGTGATTGGGTACTATATTTGGGACAACACCCTTCACCCACTTTGCTGTGTTATTGCTAATTAGTGGTAATGGGTTTAAAATGAATGCCATGTTAAAGTAATGGGATGTGAAGTGTTGTAGTTTAAAATAAGAAAATTAAAGTGTTTTTGAAACTAAATACTAGGTTGCAAAGTGCAATAAGCTCATGTTTTAAATATATTCAATTTTAGCATCTTCAAATATATTTTAAAACTGGTTTATCTTTTCTTTAGTTTAGTAGTTGAATTTGAAGTTTTACTGCTGTGGAAATCTTCTAAGATGTAATATTTACTGGAATTGCATATCATAATTCAAAATGGATTTAGGAGGATTGCATAGGTATTCGCTAAAGAAACCATATAACAGATAAACACATGCCTTGCACATGAAATTTCTACCAAAAAAAAATAAGAATACAATTTAGTATTTAAGATCCACCACGCTCGCGTAGTTGTACGTTTAGATCCATTGTGATAGATTTTATACTTCTCGGACTTATTTGTGGTACTGACCATATGTGGACGGGAAATTTGAGTTATTACTTATTCTGAATGTTCTCAACTGACAGCTTGTACAGATAATAGTGAAACAAATAGAATTACTGAAAGGAAAAACTGAAGTAAAAGATATTCTAACCATTTGCTCCCTTTACAAATTCAGTGTCGCCTTCTTCATCAACACCTGCAGATGCTAAAACGTAATTTATGTAATTAGCAAAAAAGAAGAAAGAAATGCACTATATTACAAAGCAGATATAACTCCTACTCATAATCAGTAAACAGCAAAGACTCACCAATATTGAGGTCTAACTTGTCAACCTTGGTGACACCAAGCACACCTGTAAAAACAAGAAAACATGAAATTTCTTGTTAACCAATTTGTACTTTAGCAGATATAGTACTCATAATCAGTATACTCTCGCCTGTCTACCGCATCTTGTTCTCTGCAGTTGGGCATGTTTAATATATCTCAAGCCTGACTGCTGAGTGCTGACTGGTTATAAGGAGTACGAAACTATGAAATTGTTCATTTTGGCTATTTATTTTGTTCTTTTTATAATTGTATTGATTTCTGTGTACCTTCAAGGTTGAGACTGTTACAATTCCCCCCTTGCCACCCCGGCCCCCTTATGCAAAACAGTCAAGAAAAGAAACTTATTAAAATCTTACTTTTCTTCATTTGCATCCACTTGTCAAGCCAACTGAGAACACTAAGAACCTCATAACTGATAATCTGAGTGAAATCCTTAGGCACTAAACTATTCACACACTTAAAGAGGAGAATAAAGAGTTCTTAACTCATGCGTGACACAAACTCATAGAAAACATATCTCATAAAACCTGTTGATTCATTGCAAACACAATTTTATTTTTGCTATATAGTTGCATAACCATTTTCCAAGTTACGAAATTTGGGTAAACGTGGACAGATATGTGAAACCTAATGTTTTCTTAAAGCTATTCTTCAATGGTGATCTCTTTAAATGTTTTAACTATATTTCATTTTAGCATCTTCAGATATATATTAAAAATGGCTCATCTTTAGTTTAGTGGTTGTATTTGAAGTTCTATTGCTGTGGGAATCTTCTACAATATAATAATTATTTAGAATTGCATATCATATCATACTTTAAGATGGATTTAGGAAGATTTTAAGGTATTTTCTAAATAAACCATATAACAGATAATCACATGCCTTGCACATGAAATTTTCTAGCCAAAAAAGAAGCAGCAGAATACTATTTAATATTAGTGAATATGCCAGCATGGTGGATCTTGAATATTAAACAGTATTCTGCTTCTTTTTTTTGGCTAGAAAATTTCATGTGAAAATTTCATGTGCAAGGCATGTGATTATCTGTTATATGGTTTATTTAGAAAATACCTTAAAATCTTCCTAAATCCATCTTAAAGTATGATATGATATGCAATTCTAAATAGTTTTTTAGAATACTACAGTCACTTGCTTGACAAGGTCTGGCATATTTTTGGTACAATTTTTTTATATATAACAAACACTTGGATAAATTCTTTATGTTAAATATAAGTACATTGGCGAAGTGACTAAAGAATCTGATAAATAAAATGCTCTATATTCTCTCCTTTTCTTCATCCTTGCCTAGTATCTTGGTGAACTCTAGCTTAGCTGAATCACCAAGAGTGTAGCAAGAGATTTAATGACCTTTCATGGCATACTTCACCGGCAGATATATTAGAGGAATAAAATTCAGAAAGCAATAATGGACGAGTATTATAATATAGTAATTAAGTTGGCATAAGGCAAACAAAGACTGTTAATGACCTGTCAGTAATATTGGATAGTGAGAAACAGGCTCTCTGTCTTCGATCTCGGGAAAAATATGAGGTTTTATATGTAATTTACTACTTTTTTATATAAATATAAAAATAAATGTAGAAGGTAATTATATGCATACTTGAAAGTTGTTAAAACATCAACAAAAACAAGGACATCAGATCATGAATTTTCTCCTAGGGAGACCTAATAATGGTGTGTTCAAAGTTGTGTGTGTGTGTGGCGGCTGGGGGGGATAGAGAACAGAATTAGCATAACTGAAGAAAAGCATATTCAATATGTAAACTGTATGGATTTCTGCAAAGAGTGGTCATTTTAGTACACTCCTGATGAGAACAGTTTGAGTTTATGAAAGTACTTTTGCATTCAAAAACGTACACTCCTGCAGCATCTGTACCACAGAAGTTAGGTTTTGACAGATGTTTATTTGCTTTAGTATGGAAATGCATACCTGCTGAAATCTCCACACCAAATAATTTTGGAAGACAGGAAATCTCGCTCTTTAGATCTTCTGTGATTACATTTGGAACAGTCAGCAGTATTTCTTCCTGCTCAGCTGACTTCTGTAGCGGTGCTTCCCTTTTCAGGTACTCGAATAGCGTATACCATGGTGAAGTTAAGGAATCAAAGATGTTCAAAGGCTTGTTAACTATGTTCTTTTCACGTATAGGTAACAGAACAAACTACACAAACAATATAACAGATAAAAGAAAGGAATACAAAGAGAATTATATCCATGAAGCACACCCAAGTACCCCAAGAAAGTAAACTAAAACATTGCTTCAATAATGCTCACAGATTAAAAGTAACTGTTATAGGAGTATTAAAAACTTCTCGTGAATGAAGTCCAATAATGTGAATTCTGTTCCCCCAGAAAAGAACAGATACTCTGCTATTAACTTTGTAGGAACATTCTTGTATAGTGCTTGAATATTAAATAATCCAAGACAAGTACTTCTTTGTCACTTGTATCAGGTGACTTTAATAAAGATTAAAGAGATCATAGTAGATAATTTGTAGGCAACCACACAATATTTCAAGATAATATATACTAATAATGTTCTAATAGGATATTCTTTTCTCCATCCCTTTTCAGTAGCACACCATCCGTTCTCATTATTACGATCAATGAGGTTCTGTAGGATGAGGTTTTGCATCAAAGAGAGTTCTCTTGCAAGCCACTGCAGCAATTCCAAAGATTTTAGAGATTTCAAAGAACAGAAGAAATACTTATTTTTTCTTCACACACAGGTTATGGTCTTATATCATTGGAAGAGAAAACTCATATGACATTCATTGGCGGCCTAACCTAATGAGTTTAATATCTTGTAATTCAGTCACAACAGAGACTTCTTTAAACAGAAGGTTGCTGCTGTTCTTGGGCGAGAAACAGCAGCTGATAATGCTATGCGATATCAAGGTGTTCATAGTTAAGTAAATTGATAATCCTAAAAAACCTAATCCTCAACTGTTTCAGCTTCAAGCATAACAATTATTAATACCACAAAGAATTTAAGTTCGTGAGATTTAACATTGCGGATTATAGTATACAGTATACCTGATTCAATGGGACTCATCAACCAATAAATTTGAGCGAAATAATTTTTTGTACAACTCATCCTGTAAACCAATATTATTGGAAACAAACATGTCCCAAGTGCATTACAAATCCCCCCCCCCTTCCAACACACCCACTAACCACACCAACACAGGCACACCCACCCACCTACCCACACATAGTAATATGCACTTGTGTACATTATATTTGTAAGTAATTTACATTTTTAGTAGCCCACTAGAAAAAAAAAGTGTTATCCCATTAATCTAATACATTCAAGCTATGTTTGTTTAGAAGGATCATAAGAATAAAATCACTACACAATATTCCTATCATTATAATCTTTGGTTTTTTATTCTTTAAAGAGATTGGGGAACCTGAGATGTATCTCAGGTAAATTTCCTGAGATACATGTGAATTATATGCAAATCAGAATTTTTATAGTATGGGCATTTTTGTAAAATCAAAAATCCTGCGGGCCCAATCAGATTTAAAGTATATTTCTTTAGTATCTTAGGAAAAGTTCCCTGAGATCAATCTCAGGGTCCTTTTTCTCTTCTTTAAATATTACAATCCCATGCTTGTTTTGTAAGGGATATTTAAAAGACTATTTATAAAAGGACAATTGTATCCTTAATGAACAAAACAAGTATAAGTGAAGTTAAACATGTAAAGGTATTTTTGTTTAAATAAAGTAAATCCCTCGGTAATACTTGGTCCAACAAAGTATTATTTAGTCCTTTCCTTTAGTTCACTTTCTTTTATCCTTCTCAATCCTAGGATTATTCCTAGGCCAATTTCTCAAAACAAACACGAGATTGAAAAATCAAAAGGATGAGTCCTAACCATACTGAATCCAAAGAACAAACATGTCCAACCTTAAAAATTCAGTTGCTTAATACACATAACAAAAACATGGATTCTATGGTACACAAAAAAATAGCAGTTGCTTGAAGTGTTGAGCAAGGTATATCTCAAGAACCATGAACAAACTACTTTATTCAGTTTCTTCTGTGCTATGATATTAAAGCAAAATAAAATGTTTTACACAGGTTCCAAAACTTTAACGGCCAAGCTATACTATTTGAAATACGAAGAAGGTGAAAAAAAAAAGATGCTTTGTCTCTAAAACTTAAATTTATACTCCCATGAAAGCAGAACTCATACCTGCTTGGTTATAACTTTATGCAGCATTTGGGCCTTGCTTTGAAGCTCCATCTGTTAATGAAGTTGAAAAGGTAGAATTTAGTTTCTAAATACAGTCCAGTTCACAAAATATAAGTAAATTTATGAATAGAAGGTTTTTATGATATTGAAGTTGACCCAGGTATTTAAAAATCTGTTTGTAACTTGGAAGCAGGAAAAAGGATCGTTTAAATCATGATATTAACGCATAAATTATTTACAAGATACATACTAGAAGTCGTTATGTAACGATGTAACTTAAACTAATCCCTACATATTTTGTTCCCACTTTAACATATTCCTGCTTGTCGAACTTTTGAGTAAGAAAACTTGGGCTATACATGTAATTGCATAATCTTTAACAAGCAGTTACATAATCACGTAAAAGAAGAAACATAAAAACTTACAAAAGTTGGTCCATGAGCACAACCCGCTTTTATTCTTTGAGACAAATCCATACATTCTTCCTGCAACAAAGATGCAAGATTCCAGTGAAAAGATAAACAATGTAAATGTATGTACATAAATCCATTAATTTAATATTAAACACTCAATCCTACAAGACGAGGACTTCAATTTTTTTTTTCTTATATAATATAGTAACACTTTATTATTATTATTGTGAGTAGACATTCCCATATACTTAAGACGTATACAATACCTGCCTAGTAGTATACTATCCTCCACATCATTGACCACTAGCAAAACGCCCATCTAGATCTCATTATTTGCAAGTCAGCCACTTTTATTTTTCTTTTACATGGATGTATCACACAAAAAAATCAATCAAACTTGCAATTTGTTGGCATCATTTTATTTTCATATAAAAATCCTATTAAATTCTTACAAATTGTGGAAAAAGTTAGTTAATCATGTTGTATAACATGACATGTTTGATAAGTGAACTTGGAGTTATTGTTTAACAGTTCACAAACTATTTTTTGGTATTTCAACCAAATTGACTCCTATAACCTGTAATATATAATTAGAATTATTGAATATGCTAAAAGAATATATTAACTCTATTAAGTCTGAATAAAATTTTATAAAAAATAATTTCTTATTTCATAAGTCATATTTTGATATAAGATTAAAAAAAATATATTTAAACCAATCATTTAAATAAAATTTCATTAATTAGCTGAAATTTATATTTCATCCAAAAAAATTAATTTTTATTTAAATTTATAATTTATCATATATGAATATCCAAAAAGTTATTTTTCGTAAATGGAAGCCTAAATATATAAATATTTCGAATTTATTTAATTTTCTTATTAAACAAAAATTATTAATTGTAAAATGAAATTATTTAAAATATATTTAATTAACATTTTTAAAAAAAAATGAGTTTGTAATATTTTTATCACGATCAGCTTTTCTTATTATTTTTTACAAGTTGTAAAAAATAATAAGGTGTAAAAAATAATAAGGTTAAAGTGCCAAAAAAGGTTGCATATAAATTTACATATTCATTCAAGCCAATCTAGTATAAAATATTTTTTTATGCTAGATCCAACGGTTTTCATCTATTAATTTTAAGATCTAACGGTTCTTATTTATTTTGTCGTATTAAGGATCAGACTACGGATTATCAAAATTTTGGACAAAATCTCTCTTACACTTGTTATAAAATTGTATTTGGTTATTAGTAGAACTATCTTAAAATAATAACCAGGGTATTAAAAAAACGAATTATAATTAGAATTCATAAATCGAATAGAATTTTCAACGTAAAAAATCGTCAATTTCTTTTCTCTTTTGTTTCTGCGTAGATTTAACTGGAAAATAATTGTTAAACAATCACTAAATTAAAGATTATTTTGTTAATTTCACGTGGGCAGTATAATCGTCCAAATCAAATTTTAAGAATTCAAAATAGAATACAAATATTAAATCGAACGTGTAAAATCTTATATATATTAATTTTTTAACAACAATTTGATTTATAAATCAATAACATATAAATTTTAAAAAAATTAATATAATCATAGATATTGAAAAAGGAGTCGTAGATTTCACGGATTATAAGCTTGTTAGATGTAAAATACCCATCATCTGTTGTATAGACCTAGTTCCCTCAATTAGTTATAACATATGAATATAAGCATATAAGTAGCCAATCACCATTGTGTGCCACTTAAAGATTCATGGAACTTGGGTGATCCTAAAAGATCTAGTCTTATGCACTTGACGTTTTTCACATTAGGTTATGATTTAGTATCACGTGCTTGCTGTGAAGCAAGGGTGCGGGTGCAGGTACGGGGATACGCGAATTCGTCAAAATAAAAAATATGAGGATTCGGGTGCGGGAGGGATTCGGCAAATTTTAAAATATTTAAAGTATATTATATATATAATTAATTAGCAAAACTAAAAAATAAAGTATATAATACTTAAATTAAAAAAAGTAGACAAATGCATAATTTGACTAGACATAAAGTCTTGTCCAACAAAAGTAAAAAGTCTAACTACATGTTAATTTCATTAACTTTAATTTCTGAAAAATCAAAGTTAAAATAGAAGTCAAGAAGAAGTCAAACATTTATATAAATATCTGTTGACTGATGAGGGCTCATCTACATATATGCACTTCGAGTACACACTAGACACGTACAACCCACACACGTCATTTCTAAAACATATACATACACACAATATATATACATACGCTGAAAAACTAAAGAAGAAATCAGAAATCGATGACAGATTAGTTCACAATTCGATACATATATATATACAATTCCTTCCAAATCAATACCTATATAGAGGGGAGGAAGTGAAGAGGGCTTATCGGAGATGGAGCCGGCAATAACAACAGGGACGATGATAACAACGGGGGCGACACAAGATGATCGAAAAATTACAAAAACTACCCCTCCCGTATCCCCCATGAATCCCTACTGAAAAATACGGGGATACGCCGGGTGGCGCACTCGGTACGCACCCAGGCGCACCCCGCTGCACCGCCGCACCCGAACCGCACCCGAACCGCACCCGGTGCGCGGTGCGGTAGCTTGGAGCCGCACCCGTGCTACCCAGCGCGCTTGGCATAACATTTTTCAATATAATAGGTTGCACTAATAAGAAAAAGAGCGTTTAGCATTTATTATCATGTTCCTTTAACTCTAATAATTATAATATCTAGTAATAAAACATGAAGACCGTAGATAAAGTCCCAACTTTGTGCCAAATTTATTAACTAATTAAATATACATGTGTTGTGTATGCTTTACTTGATCGAATATAAAAACAAATAAATGACAAGTAATAAAATTATATTAAAAAAATATTGGAACATATATAATTAATTATTTAATAAATTTGATGTAAAACATGAAAGAAACAACAAACCTTTTCGAAATATTCATCGGATAACATGGAAATGGGGATGTCTATTATCAAAGGCAATTTTATTACTTGGAGAATGTATTCTTCCTCTACTTTACGACATCCTTGGGCCTTCTTGACACCTGAAACATCATCAATATAAGATAAAGACATACAAGGTATACATCCATGGTAGATATAAAGTCACAAGCATTTAAAAGAAAAAAAATAAATACATTTAAAGGGTTAACAAAATACAACAAGAAGGAAGAAACACTTCAACTGAATCTAGTCTGGTTTCTTAGTCTAGAATGATTGGATGATGAAAAAAACAGCAACCTACAACTTCATGAAGACTTTTTTTTTTTTTAAAAAAAGGGTTTTCCTGTAAAGAGGGGCATTGAATAAGCGGGAGAAGACTTGGATAAGACTAAGCAATTTGAGAAGAGCCACCTTAAATGCGTGATGACGAGAAGTGCCTTCTCCTTTGTTGCTTTTTTATTCATTTTAAGGGATTGGATGCATGATTGTTTAGAAGAGAATGAAGCTTACTGAAAGAAGATGAGTCGACTATCTTGGCATGAATCTAGACCTAATTCAATGAACTTAATTATCAAAAAGGCACGATTCAATTATAAATAAAACAAAATTGAGGTCGCCCACCTTCTGCACATAGCCTAAACGGGTTAATAATGACAAAGTTCTTGCCTCAGGTTCGCCAACAAATTCAGGCACATTTAGTAAGATTTACCTTTGTGACTTGACTCTAATCCGAATAGTTTTCAACATCAAAAGCATTTAAAATGTTTGTTGTCCTGAATCCCGAGTCATCCACAAATATACACAATGTCACTGATCTAAGAAGTTATTAAGTTTTATAATCAAGCCATTATTATTGAATCGGCTTATCATATGGTACTAACTTTAATCTCCTTTTATTGTTCTTATTTCTTTTTCGATGGTTGAGTTTTTCAATCCAAACTAAAATAACTCGAAAATTAGGTGTGGTGCAAATAATATATTCCATCAGCCTATATGTTGCTTGAATATTTGACAAGACGACATAGGCTTGACATGAACTTCCTGCGATGTAACTGGATTTTAAAAAGAATATATTCGTTCTAGGAAACAAATGATTTCAAAATAGGATATAACTAATGTATATTGGCTACGACGTCTAAAACACAAGAAAAGTTTGTATAAATTGGCAACGAAGACCGGTAATGGTTGACGTACTGGGAAAGCGGAATTAAGATAGTCAACTACAATCAAGGACTAAATATGAGATTGCCTTAAGATCTCAACAATGACAGGAAAAAATGTTAATTTCCAAGAAATTCTTGTTTTAACTTACACTGTATGGCTTTTGGGGAGAAAGGATGGCATTGTATTGATATGGATAGAAGCATGGATAGAAGCACTTACATGATTATATAATGACTCGCAAACATACCGAACAAAAAGCTAAACCTTTTGAAAATATAAATGTGTGGAATTACTCAATTTTTTCCTAATATATTTCCTGCCAATTACCTTATAATTGTAATTAGAGGAAAGTCAATATGTTCCATAATAATATACCAAAGACTAGGGAGAAGATACATTCTAAATCCCAACATTCAACATCCAACGACTTATAATTAATGATAACATTATCCAAATTCTGAGCTATAAGAGTTCCTTCATGACTTTTGTCGTTATTACTCACTAGTTGTCTTTTAAGAATCATGCGAATATGGTGACCCATTAAACATCTATTACTGCAGTGGATAATTAAACAATACATATGGAATCACTACTAGGAGAATACTGAAATGCATATAACAAGTAACAAGCAATACCTGCAACTTGCAAAAGTTCATGGGAGTTTATCTGGGAGTAGTCATTTGGGTCAGACTGAATCCTTACAAAGCTTCCCACAATATTACATTCAAATGTTTCAGGATCTTTTAGAAGATCCTGAACTGAACTCCTTCTCAAATAAATAAGCATAATATTTTCTGGAATTATAGAAGCAAAACAACTTTTTGGAGTCTCAGTTGCCTTTTTGGAGTTCGGGATAACTTTTTCACCCACAATTAAATGCTCCTTAGACACTATCGACACATTCTTCCCAACTTTCCCCCCCGAAATTAGAGTTTTTCGCTTTCGAGATGCCATAGTCTCATTTTCTTCCTTTCCATTGGCAGTAACTTCTTCCCCCAAATTTAAAGGTAAAACTTTTTGCCCCTGAATTAAAGCTTTTTGCTTCTGAGACACTTTCCTCTCATTCTCTTCTTCCTTTCCATTAGGGGTAACTTCTTTCCCCGGAATTAAAGATTTTCGTTTTCGAGACAATATCGTCTCATTTTCCTTTTTTTCTTCGGAACTGTATGATTCTTTATCAAGTGGATTCATCTTCCTAATCCGACAAATGGGTATGGATATGTAACTTTCAAACCAAATACTTCAATTTGATCTTTAGAGACTTAGGGTTGATAGGATGCTACAACTATACAACAATTTTGGTTTTATAATGCGGCGGGATGAATGAGGAATCCCAACCCTAAACTTTGGCCCACGGTTATATGGACGGTACATGATTACATAATAAACTCAACCCTTAATATCTATATACAATAAGCCCATACTAATCAGCGGCCCATAATTGATTTTGAACATCTCATGCACTGTACAACAAATTAGATCAAAATTATGAGATTTTAATATTGAATGAGGAAACATCGAATGAATGGTACATCGTCATATAAAAGAAATGTACAAACGTATGAAGTTAATAGGTTTGATAATATTCAACAAAGGTATGAGATATAGCTTTTGATGGAAAAAATATCATATAACTTGGCATGAGATATGGATAGCTTTTGATGGAAAAGAAAAATCATATAACTTGGCATGAGATATGGATTTCATCCAAATTTGAGAAGAATGAGAGGCTACACCACCCCAAACTAACCAATAAACTATGCTACTAATTCTTATAAGATTCCTTAAAATACAAGAGGACTAAAATTAGATTATGAGACCAGCAACTGATCTATCATGTTGCTTTCGAAACTAAAATCTCCGATTCTTCTCCGTCGATAGCAAACAAAAAGAATATGCTGCACACTGTCTTTGATTTACTTGCTGCTTCTCAAAATCCCCTTTCCACACATCTGACAAAGCTTGGAGTAACGTATTCAACAAAGAACCCAGTCCATATGCTAATTTAGTTAAAATGGTTCCAGAGGTTGCCATCCTATCCACATTACCAAATTGACCTTTAAAAAAACATTTGTCATGGTTCCTTCGCAAATATAATTATATATAATAAACTTGTTTTGATGAGATCCCCCAAACACAGTCCATTTCTTACCAAGAAAATAAAATATCAGGAAACAGAGACACCAATGTCCGCCTCCTCTAACTCAATTCTTGAAACTCAAAATAAAGGCCGCTACCATATGTAACTAAAAACAATCGTAGCATAATCAAAATACGGCACAATCATAATTAAAACGATGAACAGATCACAAATGAAGCAGATCACAAACCTGCTCCCAAATTGAGTCAAGAGATAGACAACTAGACACATAGAAACTGAAGGAGTCGAAGACCAATATCTTACGCGTAGATCCAATATCTTGGTCTCCAAAAAGACCAATAAGTGAGTTTTTTCTCCCAAAACATCCTTCTGAACCAACAATTAAAACAGGTATCCAAAGCTTAACTAATCGATAAACTTAAATAAATCACTTTCAATTTCATAATTTTCAAAACCACCGCTGCGTAATTATATCATCAACAATACAACAAACAACAATACTTGCCAACGTAACAAAGCCTCTAAAATTGTTTATACTCAGTAATAACAAGCTCACAAAGTAAAAAACAAAGAACACAATCTACATATACAAACAGAATTAGAAATTCATTAAATTAAAAAGATGCACAAGGAAACAAAGAGGAAAATAAGATGAATAAACTATATTACCAGTAAACATTGATAATATTTGATAAGAATCATGAAAAAAATCAGATATTAATTTAGTTTCTCTAAAATGCTTTGGACTTGGAGGTTTAAGAGTGTAATTGAAACAAATTAATTAATATATGCACAGGCATAGATACATATATGAATAAACAGTAATGAATTTGTAGTTGAGTAGAGTGAGTAAGAGTTCACCGGAAAATATGGTCGGAGAGCTCGCCGATCACCGGCGTTTGGCACGGTCGATAATGAAATAATCCAATGAAATAATGAAATTACAGTAAAACATAATTAAAATAAAATTATTAGTGACATTTGATTTTATAGTTTTGTGTTACAATCTAATATTCATTACGTTTCATGTCCGATTTTTTTATGCTTAAAATGATCTTGTTCTTGACTTTTCTTTATTTTTTCTAATTCTATTCAAGAATTGTAAGAGAAATATCATTTATATAACAAGGTTTTTTTAAAAAAGTTATTAAAACTCCATTTATTTAATAAATTCATTTTAACAAATTCAATTATTAAAAATTTAATTTTTACTTGCTTTCAGAAAAAAGTTTATATTTTTACTAGTTTAATTTTACACAAAATTTATTTATTTAAAGGAATTTAAAATTTTAATTTGAAAATAATTTTAGAAATGATTATAATTAATTTTAAAATGTATTTTATTAAAATTAAATTTAAACAAATTTTTACAACAAAAACAAATAAATGGAAAAACTGTTTTATATTAGTGTTCCGTCTCTTGTACGAGTTCGAAGTCTCTAGTCCTATTTGGCAATTAGCCGTTAGTTGTTAACAGTTAGCGTATTTGATTAGCTGTTTTGACTAGCGGATTGTATTAGTTTTGATTAGGAGATTAAATTAGATATTTTATAAACAGTTAGTTAGTGTATTTGATTAGCTGTTTTGACTAGCGGATTGTATTAGTTTTGATTAGGAGATTAAATTAGATATTTTATATGAAATTGTTGGGTAATTAGCTGTTTGAGTTAGCTGTCTATATATTAACTAGAAATGTCACAATCCTCTAATTGAAAAATCTCTTCCAAGTAGCTTTTTGAAAATTATCTTTTTGAATTCAAAAAGATATTTGAATCCGCTAATTACTAAACACTAATATTATAGGTTTCAAATGATCAAACCTCTAACCTTTTGTCAAACCTCTAACTTCTAAACATCCTTGTTTACAACTGACGTGCTTGCTTGCTAGTTGTTATTGTTAATAAGTGATCATATCATAACAAATGTCCGTATACAAAAAGCAAAGTTGTTAATAAATGATCCTATCAAACAAATGTCTATGTACAAAAAACAAAGTAAAATACAGTAGAAGACATTAATAATAAATTAATAATCAAAGCAAATATTATCATGATTCATGGCCTCCGGTGGAAATTTGAAAAGAATAATGAATGAACTGCCGGAACAAGTAATTTTCGATGAGATTTTTACACGACTCCCGGTGAAGTCACTGGTTAGCTACAAATCAGTTTGCAAAGCTTGGTTATCTCTGTTATCCGATCCTAAATTCGTAATAGAACACTACAATATCTACGGCATGCAAAATCCTAAAGATTATGACTGCCTTGTAGCTCATAAATGTAGTATTGGACTCATCGCTATCTCGACATGAAGAAACATGTGTACTGCCTCCCGGTCGTTAAGGCTTGATTGGTTCTATACATGGCTTAGTTTGTCTCCGCCGTGACAACAAGGTGTGGTTATGGAACCCCGCTATTCATCAATATAAGTAATTCATGTTTCCACCGGGGTTGCATCAATGGTATTATTACTAGTAGGGTGGATATGGACTTGGTTTTGATCCTGTAGGTAATGACTACAAGGTGGTAGTGCGCGATACTTTGCTTGATAAAGTGTGCTCTGTAAGTATAGACGTATATTCAATAGACGAGGAGAGAAACAGTATTTGGAATAAAATGTACACTCTAGGACCAATTGTTAAGAATAGGATACGATAAAAGTTTTAATTATGGTGGTCATATTGTATTACGGTACGTGGTCCGATTGTATTTGATGAATCTGGAATTGTTTCCTACTATGATCATAAAACAGATACCATCCGTCCAATTAGTAGTCAAATTCCTAATGGAATTGTTTCCTACTATGATTACAAAACAGAAACAACTCGTCCAATTCCCAATCATATTTTCAATGGAATTTCTTTTTTCGTTTTATGTTGCTTCAAATATATGCCCAGTTTGATTTTTTTATAAGGAATGAAGTTGGGCTCACACCTGGGCAATTAATCAGTTTGTTAAAATATTTTGAAGGGATAATTAATTATTTCGTCCTCAAACTATATGTTGTTTTTGGTTTGGGTCCCTGAACTATAAAAAAAATATCATGATACCTAAATTTTTACAATTTCTGATTGACATCCTTCCGTCCAAATTTGATTAACGGACGATAGTCAATGCTGACGTGGCAATGTCGAAAAAATCGAAATTTCACGGAATGAAATGAAAATTTGACATGTTAATCTACGAGTGATTACATTAATACGGGTGGTGAAAATTTTCGATTTCGAGTTCACTAACATATGGAAATCTGCAGATTTTAGTAAAAAGAATTTCGTATCCTTGAAATTAAAGTGCAAATTTTTATATGTTAGTGAATTCGAATCGAAAACTTTCAACACTCGTGTTCTTGTAATCACTCGTAGATTAACATGTCAAATTTTCACTTCATTCCGTGAAATTTCAATTTTTTCGACATTGCCACGTCAGCATTGACTAATGTCCGTTAGTCAAATTTGGACGGAAGGATGTCAATCAGAAATTGCAAAAGTTTAGGTATCATGATATTTTTTTATAGTTCAGGGACCTAAATAAAAAACAACATATAGTTTGAGGACGAAATAATTGATTATCCCAAATATGAATGATTCCCTTCAGGCCATTTCTCCCATTTGGCAGTTTACATAACCTACATTTTTTTTATTAACTATTCAATTTAAAGAATTAGAGGGTAGCAAGCCATTGAAATTGCTTTGGTATCTAAGCTAAGAACTCTCTTGGATTCGTACTAACATATTTTGTAATCAGGCAAGTACTAATAAACTATGAGTTTCTATTAAGTTCAATTTCTGTTTAATTTGATGTACTCTTATCTTTCGTATAGGTGTTAGGTGTTCGGAAATAATAGAAGTACGAGTAAAGCACTTTTTGTACCTGTACTTTGCTCAAGACACCACTTGAAATACTATTGTTTAAATCTATCACTTGTAATACCGAACAAACAATTTACTTACACTTCGTGTACTACCGTCTATCTATCACTAACTCCGTTAAAAGATTAGGGGTAAAACAGTCTTTTCCCATATACATCTTTACCACTAGACACGTATCACCTCGCCTAAACAGACTTATGCATCTTCACACACCCCAAATCATATCTTATCCCAAATAAAAAACTTTTACCACTTTTTCCCTTCTTTACTTCTCTGATCAAAAACCCCATACACGTGAAGCGGATAGATATCCACAAAAGTACTCCTCCCAAAACCATTCTTCCCCATCACAGCATGAACCTATCCACACCAAAATCAAACCTTTAACATCAAATCCCACAAATAACACCAAAAACAACAAACCTCATTAAAATTCTTGAAAAATAACTCAATTAAATTCTCAAAACAAACCAAATTCACACATAAACATATAAAGATTGAAACTTTATACCTCTCCTTCATAGATACAAAGATTGACTCCTTTCAAAATGGGTTGTTCAGACTGAGCTATAACTGCAGTTAAGTCTTTAACTTGTAACAGAATCTTGGGGGAATCTCCGCCGTTGTTGGTGCTAGAATTCGTCGGAGATTCGACGGCAAGGCTTTTTTTTAACCGGAAAGAAGGGAAATTCCGGCAGCGAGTGGCAGGGATTGTAAATAAGAGGGGATTAGATGGGGAGTTTCTGAAAGAGGGGAGTAGAGGTGGGGGTGAAGGGGATGAACAGTTGAGTGCCACCATTGTAATCGTAATCAAATATGCTTATAGATATGATGCATGTATATATTTTTATTTATTTTATTATATGATGATGATTGTATTAATACAAGAATTGCATCTCTTTCAAATTCTATTTTCTAATTTGATTTGTTTCAATAGAACTTCTATCAATCTGATTTGGTTTTAGGCTTTGATTTCTTGGTTATTTATAGTTCATGTGTTTCTTTATATTTGTGGAGTATATTTGTGAACTGCCAAGAATACCCCTGTAAAAAGAGACGGAATTAGGAGAAGTTGACAGTAGTACACGAATTTTAAGTAAAGTGTTTGTTCAGTATTGCAAATGATATTTTCTAAACTATAATATTTCAAGTGGTGTCTTCGACAAAGTGTTGGTACACAAAGTGCACTTTACTCTAGAATTACTAATGTTTTGTAATGTTTCACCTGCAAATACTTCTGGCATACAATGTTGTCTTTTTTTAGGAACATGGTACAAGATGCTTCATGGTGATTTTGTTTTTCAGCCTTGACATCCATATCTGGTTTTCATGTGTATTTCATTTTATCCTACCTCTGTTCGGACAAGCCCAATGCAAATTGATAAAGCTTATGATAGAATTTTCGCATTTTGAAGCAAAACTGCACTATAAAGAATTATCTTTGAATGGATTATAGATGTTTGAGAAAAAATGGGAATGCCCAACTCAGCTTTATAGCAATACTTGCCCTCTATATACAGAATCACAAGCTAGTGGCATTTAGGCCCCGTTTGATATTAACATCAAACCTCACCAAAAACATTATTTTTTGTAAAATAATACGCAAAACATGCATATATCAAAAATATTACCAAACAATTATCTGACTTTCGCAATAACAATTATTTTAACATTACTTTTTTCAACAGTAGATCAGTTTTTAACAGCAATCCCCAAACAGAGCCTTAGTTAGGATATTAATCTTTCTCCTCTTAATTCAGAGACTAGTACTTGAAAAATTAGCAAATACCAGTAGTACAAATAGAATCAATCATATATGTCAAATTGCTTTATTTTTCTTGAAAAAACGTTAAGCTACTTTCTACTAATCATATCTACTAAATATAATAATTGTAATTGAAAGAGAAGTGTCCCAAATCCAATCATGGATGATGAGTTAGGATAAACTTTCTTGTAATCTTAGTAGGTTTTATGATTATTAGTGAAAGACATATTTGTCTTTATACAGGCTTTATCTATTTAAAGTGTATTAAATCAGATGTTCCATAGTTTAGAGTAAAGATTCTAGAATTATAATGAGATTATAATAGTGAGATCTAGAAGATGATAACACTAGACTTAAAACTGTTCCTGATCATAGGATAACTGATTGGAAGTTAGTTAATCCGTAAAGATCAGTACATACTATGCTAGCTTCCTAGGAAGGATGTCTGTTCTCATAGGCATTTGTGTGGTGACACTATAGCTAGTATGTAGGTGCTTATTAAGGAATAAGTTCACTGAACATGACTCGATCAGTGGAGCAACTAATGTAGTTTACTCACGTGTCGATAGTTGTTCACCAAGTGATAGTTGTACAAGTGTCCTTAGACTTGAGATCGTTAGAGTAATCTTGTATATAATGAACTATGCTTTGGTTTAGTCCTTAGTCTCAAGGACACCCATTAGGTCTATTCTGGGCATAGGGATATGTGTATGGAGATAGTTAACGGTCAATAAAGGATCTACCCCTTCCAGTAAAGGAAGAGAATTTCCTATGCTATTCTTATTATGCTAGTTCAGGAATCTCTGGCCAGAGTGAATGAAATTAGAAATGAGTTTCTAATTAGCATTAATATGAAATATGCATTATGAATAAGGAATCATATGATTAAATTTGATAGGCTTGACATGAGTTCCATGTCTTGTATTTAATTGGGATATTGTAGGGTGGGAGGAATTAAATTGTACGGTAACTAATCACTGACTAGGTTGTAGGTATTCTAAGCAGTGAATTCATATTATCCGGATAGTCGCGATATGCTGAGAAGTATTCCTCACGATGTAGAATAAATATGATTAATTATTTAATTAATTATATTTAATGAATTAGAAAAATCATATAAATAATAATAAAATAGTTTTATTATTATTTATTTCTACTACCGGCTTAATATTGAGCCTACAGGGTCACACAATAAAAGAGACTGATTTATTGGTGGAGGAATTAATTAATAATGGCTAGTAATTATTTATTTGTGAAATAAATAATTAATTAGCAATTTTATAATTGATTAAATGAGATTTAATTGATTATAAATTAATTAAGAAGAGTTCTTAATATTATTAATTAAGGATTTAATTTAAGAAATTAAATCAAGAGAGAGAATTATTTTCTAAAGAGTTTAGAAAAAGAATTAATGATTAAAAGAGTTTTAATTATTAATTAAATTGATTAATGAGATTAATTGATTTGTGGGGTAAATAATAATATTATTTTATATGAAATATTCAGCTGAGATTTGCCTATAAATATAAGGTTATAAATCCTATTTGCCTCACGACATTTTTACGTAAGTTTTAGAGAGGCAACCCTAATTCTCTCAACCCCTCTCTTCCTCTCTCATTCAATCACTCTATTGGTAGATACCGATAGAGTGCTTCACACGCTGAGGAGCAGCTGCTAAGAGACCATGTTCGTCATCCTTGGATCGCTTTTAAAGGTTAGTAACGATCCCACATATTTATCAATTAATTTTATGCATTGTATATGCGATATATATGTATGAAATTGTGATTCACGCTTTCGTATATGCATATAATTCCTGCAATGGTATCAGAGCTGTAGGTTGTATGCCTATAGAATTATCTGTAAATTTTCATAATTTAATCATGATGTATGAATTTATTATGGATTTTACAAGTTTATTTTGATTTAATTATGAATTAATTCGAAATAAATTTTTCTGTAATATTTGGCTATTGATCTGGGTTCTAAAATTGTTGTAGATCGTCCAGGTTTTTTTTTCATAATTTACTGGTGTATTGATTATTTATTATGAATTTTTGAAAGTTGTTTCAATTAAATTCGTATTAATAAAATATGCATCTGATTTGAATTATGGGTGTAAATATTTGATTGGTTGCACGGAAATAGTGGCCTGACTGAGATTTTGATGTATGACATTGTACTACATGCCTGCATTTGAATTGTTCGACTGACATGTACAAAAATACTGCTGCTGTTATGTTTATATGTACAGAGAATGTTATGTTATGTTTTTGAATCAATTGTTTGTATATGAATTGTTGTCGGTAAACTGTCGGCTGAATAATGAAAAGGGGAAAGGGACTGTACGTAGAAGTCAGGCGCATGGGGTCCAAGCGTGGCCGGCCCACGCGCCAGCTCGTTTAGCTCACGCGCCAGACCTGTCGGTGTCAACAGCTAACGTCAGCATGACGTCAGCAAGGGGCTGGAGGCGTGTAACGCATCTGTTGAATGCGTTACAGCCTTTAACGCATATCGGGAATGCGTTTCAACCTGTAAAGCGTTTTCGAAATGCGTTACAAGTCAGTCCTGCGGCCGTTTTCTTCTTTTGCCTTTTCTGGGAGCTTGGAGACTCCGTTTTGGACGTGCAAGATATCGTTGGATTCGTTTTTCAGAGATGGATCTAATGGTGTGGTCAAATATTTTTATAAAAATAGTTTTAAATTATTTATTGCTTCAAAAGTGTTTTAAAGCATGTTTTTAAATGTTTAATTATTTATTAATGCAATTTATGATACATAGAGATGTATATAATTGTGTTATATGATATAACATGCCTACCTTTATGTTCATTTATGTTTATATATGTGATATATGCCTATGTTCACAATGCGATGATAGATTTAGGTGAACTTAAATCAACATAAGGCGTAATTTAGACGTTTTAGGATTTGTGAAATTGTTTCACAAATAAATATTATGTATACAATCATGAGATTCTTGTGTTTGTGAAACACGTAATTAAATATGAATTTTCAATATTGAGAGAAAGGATGATTCTGTCAAAAATGGATTACGATCTATAGAAAGGGGTATTAAGTGACGCCTCTTGACAATGCTCCCCCCGATCTGGGAATCATCCAATTATCGATTATTGATTTGAAATATTTAATTTAAAAGGAAGAATCTCTTTATAATATGATTATGATTGTAACATAATATAATCCCTCTAATATTAAATAAGTCAAGTTGTAATTGGCCAAAGACACAAAAGGGTTTGTGTCGGTTATGGTCTTCCAACATGATAGAAAGTGTTTCTTGTTTTCGGTGCATTGTCGTTTCGTGCTACAGCCGAGGGCTTTGTTACCGATCAACATGAAAATACTTGTCTATTACATAGATGTGTACAAAATTAGATTTCAGTGGTCGTTACGTGCTACAGCTGTGGACTATTGGAATCTGATTTAATTGTACGAGATGTTGGTTCTGATCTGACTTGATAATATTGAGTTTTGTAGTGTTTTTATTATAGATTTAGATTATCTATTAAACTTAAAACACGTTAGACTTATAGGTTCATACAAAAATGTTTCATAACCTTAGTAAAATAAAAACCCTCTTTTATTAAATATCAAGTGATAAAATGGACAAAGGCACAACGGGCTTGTGTCGGTCATAGCCTTCCAACATGGTAGAAAGTGATTCTTATTTTAGGGCATTGTCGTTTCGTGCCACAACCGAGGGCTTTGTTTCTGAAATAGGGGGTACTGGTCTATTACATTAGATGCGTGAATTAATTAGAATTCAATGGTCGTTACGTGCCACAGCCGTGGGCTATTGAAATCTGAATTAATTTGAACGAGATGTTGGGTTTGACTTGACTTAGAATATTGAGTTTGTCGTGCCACAGCCGTGACTCAATGATTCAAGAGGCTAAAGTTTTATTAGGGAATAACATGAGATGTAATTGACAAGAGTTGTCTGCCTATGGAACATCACATGGCGTTTCGTGCCACAACTGGGGTTGTGTGATGGAAAGTAGGATCCCTATTCTCACTACAATTGTGAATGCTCAGTTATACATATAGAGGGTTATATAACTTAGATAAAATAGTGGGAGCCGCCAATGAATAAAGACCCAATTCATTTGGTGTTAAGATTATAAAATCGAATATTCTACTTATGTTGTTAATTTTATTTAAATATTTTAAAATATAAATGTGATGTCTTCTGCACTGTAGAAATAGCATAATGGATGCTAGGTCAATGACTTGTTGACAAGGAAAGAGAGAATAATTTTCACAAGTAGAATATATTTTTTTTCGTCTTGAACTCACCAATCTTCGCAAGTTGTGAGAGATGTATCTAACGATGAGTGAGATGTCTCATTTTTTTCATCTACAAGGGTTGTTAGATGAATAAGTTAGGGACATAGATATAAGATATCGATGTTGTTTATCGATAACAACGGTTTAGCAATATTTCTGTCAATGACCTTGTTTTATATGATCAATTAGATTGTTCGTTAATATAACTGGTCTTTAGATAGATATATAGTTAATTCAAGATGTGATCTTGAAATCTCATTGTAAGAATAAAGTCAAGATGTGATCTTGAGGTGTTATTATAAGAATAAGAAGGTGAGTTGAAAAGGCACAATCTTTAAGATAAGTTTTAGCCAAGAAAGCAAAAGTATTAGACTTCCACTGAAGAAGGATAGGATATTGGAATTGGATTATGTAAGATAAGTGTTTACACTAAAACACGCAAGCGTACGCGGTCACAAGTAATATAGAATAAAGTTGAGTTCGTTCCCACAGAGATCTGGATATGGTTTTAAATCAGCTAATGCACCTATGCAACAATGTATGGTTATTACTCACTGCTAAGACAAATAACAAATTGGGTTTAATTAACTAAGAAGTAAATTAACAACTAAAAATTAGCTAACTAACAAGAATTGAAATTGAATTACGTCTACAAGAGTAACATGGGATCCTAACTTCATTAAATACTTCGCTTAGATCTGACGCCTTTAATCACTATGTGCAATGGTTATGATATCTGATCGGATAACACGAAACAAGTACACGCTACTTCTCAGTATACGAATACCAAACTAAACATACATCCACAAAAGAGATAGAAGATGAATAGGCACCAATTATGCTTAGACCCTATATGTCTATAGAATTTGAAAACATAACAGTTGAAGAACAAGTTATCCATAAAGATCACACAGGGCAATATAAGTTGAAAGGATATCTTCGATATATTATTTATTTTGGTATTTGTACAATTTAACATAAAATTTAATTGCACTTAGTTATCCTCTCCACTAGGTCATTAATTTAATTGATTCCGTCAAAAGTCAAAAGTCAAAAGTCAATTCTAGCAATATCTATTTTTATTATACGAGATATTCCATTATTATTAAAAATTGAAAATTATATTTTCATGGAATATATCTCAAGGCAATAAGATCAAACAAGAAATATTGAGATGTAATATTTTTTAGATCTCCGTTAGAAAATTGATACGGCGACAGGCTCGAACAAAGAATATTCGAGAATTAATATTCTTTAGAGAACTCGTGCTATATTTAAAAACGATCAGTTTTTATTCAAAAATTATTCTGCCTTAGCACTCAAAATATTTTTATCCTCAAGAATATTAATATTCAGTGGTAGAATATTAATACTCATTTTTATCTCGTGCCAGAAATATTTAAAGTAATTTTTCTCCAACTTCTTAAATTTATTCCATTTTTGGAGAAAATTATTTTAAATACTCAAAAATATTTCCTACACTCTCAAAATGTTTTATATATTAGGAAATATATTCTAAGTATTTATTCTAGTCAAAACATTGGTCAAAAGATGTGTCTACTTCAAAGAAAGACCAATCGTATTTTATTCGGAAACGAAACCTGATTCAATCGTATTAAATCCAAATAAAATACTTCCACTTGCTAGAATGACTTGAAACTTGAGATGGGTCACTTAAATGTTATTTTCTATGCATGGTAAAAATTTCGTAATTTTCTGAGAATTTTGGTCCGGGCACGAAAATCGAGACAGTGGGTCCACAGTTGACCACGTTTGACCAAGTCAACGTTGACCAAAATTGACCAAACTTTCCAGAATATTATTTTATAATATTCCTAAATGCTCCATAATTTTAGAATTATTTATTGGGTATTTTCGTATTATTCGGGTATTAAATTAACGAAACATGTTACGTATTTAATCGTTAATTGATACGAGTACGATACAATTAATTAGAGCCCAAACACAGCTGGTATTACTTTACCAAACCCACTCCAAAGAAACACAAAACCATCCCCAACAAACACAAAACCATTTTCCACCTCATCAATCCAAGTGCTTTTCATCTCAACCACTCATTTTACTTTAAATCTCCACCCTTCCTTCCACCCAACTCCTCCTATAAATAAACCTCCACCCCCAACCATTTCTACTAAGCTAAGGAACCAAATAATTGCTGGGAATTTAGAAGTGTAAGCTCTCTCAATATATCCAAATACTCTCTACACCCACTTCATCTCAAAAACCTTCTCTTTTTTATATACACTCAAATATATACAAGGTTTTTGTTCCATAAAGCTTAGTTCATCCAACCAAGCTCTCTCCCACCTAGCAAACTCCTCTACCACTACAATCCGGTCTCCCGAAGGGCTGCCCAAGTTCGACCATAAGCCAAAATCCGGCCGAACCTCCGGCGAATTTTTCCGGCGAACTTTTCCGGCGATATCCAAAAGTGGTAATAATTTAGGTTCACATCCGAGTCTTAACCGACCATATTTTTATACATATAAGAGCTCTCTATCTTCATCTCTAAGCTCTTATATCGGATCTCTAAACGAGACCATAAAAATCCGTTCAAGGATTAAATTTCGAACAACGATTCGAAATATTACAAAACCTCAAAAAGAGGTTATATTTGACGACGTCAAATAAATACATCGAGCTTGATTTAATTCCCTTCTATCACCTTAGTGTTCCGAGGGAAGATAATCTAAAAGCCTTAATTAATTAAATCTTTAACGCACTTACTTTGGCCATTAATATTTATTATTGTGATATATAACTGTGCTAAAGCGTGATTTGTTTCCCTTCTATCACCTTAGTGTTCCGAGGGAAATAAGTTGTTAAGCTTCTATTTATATATTTTCCGTACTTTTTCTTCTCGTCCTCACACTTGTAAGTGATACTACTTTAAACACATAATAGTGTGGCGAAAGCCTTTTATATATTTTCCGCACGTTTTATTCTCGTCCTCACACTTGTGAGTGATTTTACTTTCCGCAGTTTTTCTTCTCGTCCTCACACTTGTGAGTGATTTTACATTCCGCACTATTTTAACGCATAATAGCGGCCCTCGTTTTATCCTATAGATAAGCCGAGTTACTTTTACGTACGTGTGCGTTTATTTGTGTGTTGTGTTTAATTGGCCAAATAATATTAAAGTGCAAACTGTTAAAGGAATATTGTAACACTCTCGTTTAAATATAAATACGAATAGTCTATAACAAGACTATATCGAACGAGAAGTTGTTCATCCAAGATCCTTAAGCTATAAAGCATATACAAGGACTTGATTTATACAATACTTCGAAAATAGACGTATTTTCAATAAAGAAGTAATTGTAAGTATACTTCGATCTTTATAAAAGACGAGCCAAAGTATACGATTATAAAACCTTATAAGCCTACGAGCTTAAATGAAATAATCAAGATTTACAAACTCCGAGATATATTTAAATCTCACTATACGGAGTATTGTATCAAAAAGTCATAAGCAAATAAAGCTTATTGAACTTACTTTAATTAATATTCGGGTAAGAATATTATAGTCACCTTAGGACATATTAAGTCCAAACCTCTCTTTATATTACGGTTTGTTTCGTAGATATTGTTTTCTAAGTTTTGCAGTGAGGTGAAGTTGAAGTGAGGTGATTCTCGTTCTAAGACCCAAGTCCTAGGCACTAGCGGGGAGTTAGTGGCCTTTGCACCGTGAAGAAGAGGAAAGTCCCAAGTCCTTTCATCTAAGATCCAAGACCGGCAAAAGCGAGGAATTCAAAGACTACACCAAGGGTTCTACATCAACTTTGAAGAAGTAGCGGGGAGTTGCTGTCTAAGATAAGTTGTGTAGGTTTTTCACAACGACTTTGAGGGTGTAACGGGGAGTTACAACCCAAGACGAGTCTTGTGGGTTTTTATATTTATTGTGAGGTAGTGTCTCGGAGATATGTACCAAGACCAATATTTATAGGGTTGTAAAGGCTTCTCCGCCTACTAAAGGAGCGAGTTATTTTTAAGGGAAAATCTCGAGTCCGGAGAGGAGCTCGGGGACTGGAGTAGGGGTGAGCGAATCCATTAGGGGTTGCGCCATCGCGGACCATGATAAAATCTCCTGTGGTATTTTCCTTCCTTGTCTTTTATTTCTGCACTTATAAACTGCATAACGACTCTGTAAAGTTTTAAAAAGGGAAAATTATTTTAAAATGCCATAATAATTTTTAAATTGGTAATTAAGCTATTCAACCCCCCGTCTAGCTTAATATAGCCCTCTTACGGGACCTATCAATTGGTATCAGAGCGGTGCTTTTTAACGTGTTTGTTAAGTGATTTGCAGATTTACAAGCACAACAAAAAGTGATCCTAAATGGCGTATCTAAATACCATCGGTTGCGGTGAAGGCCTATCAAGCTCTCGCCCTCCTCAATTTGATGGCACCAACTTTGCAACATGGAAAACGAGATTTCGCATCTTTGCTAGATCTCAAGGAGTCAAAGTATGGATGACCATAGAAGACGGAGTTGTTATTCCTACCGAAACGGTTGAAGGTGTCACTGTTGAAAAGAAGGTTAGTGAATACACTCTCGCCGAGGAAAATATGATGAATATAGCCGCAAAGGCGGAAATGGTTCTCACAAGTGCACTTGCAGAAAAAGAATATAAAAGAGTAAATAATTGCAAGTCCGCACAAGAAATGTGGAACAAATTAGTGGTTACCTACGAAGGAACCATTGATATAAAAGATTCTCGAATGGATACTTTAATCCACGAATACGAGAACTTTAAACTCCAAGAGGGAGAAAATATCATCGATATGGAAACAAGATTTACTCGTATAATCGATGAATTATCTCAACTCGGAAAGAGTTATTCTCGAAATGAGAAGAACCGAGGAGTTCTTAAATCTTTACCTCCTAGTTGGAAGGTTAAAGTTACAACTATCAAAGAAATGCATAATCTAAATGATTATGACATTGATAGTTTATTCGGAAATCTTCGTGCATACGAAGAAGACAATATTCCGGATAGAGTCATTCCTAAAGTGGAAGACAAAAAGAAAAATATGGCTTTAAAAGCTATATTAATTGATGAAAATGAAAACGACGAGGAGTTGAACGAAGAACTCCAAGATCTCGATGAAAGCGAAGTTGCTTTACTTACGAGACAACTTCGTCGTGTGCTACAAAGCAAAGCTCAAAGATACGGAAAAGGCTTCCTTAAATCGAACAATCAACAAAGAGTTTTTAACTCTAAAGGAAGACCTAATTACTCTCAAAATTATAGTCCTAACTATAAGAGTAATTTTCCAACAACGAGCTATAATAAAGGCAAAGGCACTCAAAATACAAATGCCTATAATAATGCCAACAACAATAATAATCCTACTTACACTCCTCCAAAATATAAAGAACAAACTCCGGAGGAAACACAAGAAGTGTGTTTCGAGTGTAAGCAACCGGGCCACTTCAAAAGAGAATGTCCAAGGCTTGCTAAAGGAAGAATTCTCGTGGCGGAAAACGGTTGGGATTTAAGTGAAGATGAAGAAGCTCCGGAAGCTAGTGAAGAAGTTGTCAACTTATGCTTAATGGCTATCGGGGATGAAGCTACTTCAACGGGAGCCTCCACTTCTCATCAAGAGGTGTGTCTTGCCGCTAAACAAGACATGTGGTACCTCGATAGTGGTTGTTCGAGACACATGACCGGTAATGAGTCACTATTGAACAACATTAAAAAGGTCACTGCGGGGAGTGTCGCATTTGGAGATAGTAGTAAAGGGATCATTGTCGGCATCGGAGACATCGGGAATAGTCGCTTCAAGATTTCAAATGTACAACTAGTCACGGGACTAAAAGTACAATCTTCTCTCGATAAGTCAACTTTGCGACAATGACTACAAGGTAATTTTCTACACTACTCATTGTTGTATTTTGGATAAAGATTGGAAATTGATTCTCACTTGCCCTCGAAACAAAAATGTCTACACATGTGACATGAGCAAGAATGAGAATGTATGCCTAATCACAACAAACGATGACCCTTGGTTATGGCATCGAAGATTAGGACATGCAAACATGAAGTTGATTAAAAATATATCAACTAAAGATCATGTTCGAGGTATACCAAAATTGAATTATCAAAAAGATCATACTTGTGAAGCTTGCGAAATTGGAAAACAAATTCGAGCCTCTCACAAAGCTAAATTCATGATATCAACCTCTAGACCTCTCGAGCTTTTACACATGGATCTTATTGGTCCGGTTCCAATACAAAGTCTCGGAGGTTGTTCATACACGTTAGTAATCGTTGATGATTATTCACGATTCACGTGGACAGAATTTCTCAAATCAAAAAGTGATGCTTTTGAATCTTTCTCTTCTCTATGTAAAAAGATTCAAAATCAACAAAATAGTACCATCGTCTATATACGGACGGATCATGGTAAAGAATTTGAGAATTCTAGTTTTACGAACTTTTGTGATGAAAATGGAATCACACATAATTTTTCCGCACCATACACTCCACAATCAAATGGAGTTGTAGAAAGGAAAAATAGAACATTACAAGAAATGGCAAGCATTATGCGTAATTAATATCGTCGACCTAAATATTTTTGGGCCGAAGCAATGTCAACTTCTTGTCATATTCTTAATCGGGTTTTGTTACGACCAATATCTCAAAAGACTCCTTATGAGCTTTATTTTGGCAAAACACCGAAGCTTAGTTACTTTCGAGTATTTGGTTGCAAATGCTGTATATTAAACTCGAAAGACTATCTTACCAAATTTGATCCTAAATCAAATGAAGGTATATTTCTTGGATACTCTACAAATAGCAAAGCCTATCGAGTATTCAATCTTAAAACACTTGTGGTGGAAGAATCTATGAATGTTGCATTTGATGAAAGAAAGTCATCATCTAAGTACAAAGATCTTGTTGAAAACGAAAAAGTTGAACAAGACGATGTTGAAAATATTATTCGACAATTCGAAAATATGGATCTTGGAACTCCCATCCCAAGAAATCCATTAGAATTAGCCGAAACGGAAGTAGAACTTCCAAAAGAAATTCCTATTATTAGAAGTCATCCACTAGATAATGTTCTTGGAGACTTGAATAAAGGAGTTCAAACGCGGTCACAAGTACACAACGTTGTGAATCATCTTAGTTTTCTATCACAAATAGAACCTAAGACCGCTAAAGAAGCTTTGCTAGACGAGGATTGGATCTCGGCAATGCAAGATGAATTACTACAATTCACTCGTAGCAAAGTGTGGGAACTTGTTCCAAAACCCAAAGATACTTCCATAATTGGAACCAAATGGGTATTTAGAAACAAGTTAGATGAAAACGGAACAGTTGTTAGAAATAAAGCGAGATTAGTCGCTCAAGGCTATACCCAAATGGAAGGGATAGACTTTGATGAAACTTATGCACCCGTAGTACGAATCGAATCAATTCGAATGCTATTAGCATACGCATGTCATAAAGATTTCAAGGTATACCAAATGGATGTCAAATCGGCCTTCTTAAACGGGATATTAGAAGAAGAAGTTTATGTCAAACAACCTCCCGGTTTTGAAGATGCCACACATCCGGAATATGTATACAAATTATACAAAGCTCTATAAGGCTTAAAACAAGCTCCAAGAGCTTGGTATGAAAGGTTGAGCAAGTTCCTATTAGAAAATAACTTTAAAATGGGAACGGCCGATAAAACCTTATTTACAAGACAAGAAAAAGATGATATCTTGCTTGTACAAATATACGTAGATGACATCATCTTTGGTTCAACCAATGATGCACTATGTAAAGAATTCTCTCATAATATGAGAAAAGAATTCGAAATGAGTATGATGGGTGAATTAAATTTCTTCTTAGGATTGCAAATAAGGCAATCGGATGAAGGCATACATATTTCACAATCGAAATATTGTAAAGAAATGCTCAAGAAATTTGAAATGGAAAATTCAAAACCCATATCTACTCCTATGTCTACTTCTGATAAATTAACAGAAGATTCCAACGGAATACCCGTTGACACTAAGAAATATCGAGGTATGATTGGTAGCTTGCTATATATTACCGCAAGTCATCCCGATATTCAATATAGTGTTGGTAAGTGTGCTAGATTCCATGTAGCACCAAAAGAATCTCATTTATCCGCGGTAAAACGGATATTGAGATATTTAAAAGGAACCACTGACGTAGGTCTATGGTATCCAAAAGGAGTACCATTTGACTTAGTATGCTTTTCTGATTCGGACTATGCCGGGCATTTAGTCGATAGAAAAAGTACAAGTGGTACATGTCAGTTTCTGGGTGGATGCCTAGTATCTTGGTTTTCCAAGAAACAAAATTCGGTATCTATTTCCACTACGGAAGCCGAGTATATAGCAGTCGCAAAATGTTGTGCTCAAATATTATGGATGAAGCAAACATTAGCCGACTATAATACTAAATTTGATGTAATCTCAATCTTATGCGACAACACGAGTGCTATTGATCTTAGCAAGAATCCCGTGTTACATTCAAGATCTAAGAATATAAATGTGAGACATCATTTCTTACGTGATCATGTCAATAAAGGCGATATAAAAATGACTCATATCGAAACTGAGTACAATCTCGCGGACATTTTCACGAAACCATTGAATTCCGAAAGATTCACTAGACTCCGTTTGGATTTAGGAATGTTGGAAATTTCAAAATAATGGTTTATATTGATATATAAATATTATAAATATTTATTTATTTGTAGAGAAAATTTATCATTATTTATAGTCATCTCACGAAAAAGATATCTTTCCGGATTATTAAATCTCTAAAACTCAGATTCATCGATAATGATAACATATGAAACTTTATCGATCGGGTTTTATCGAGAACTTAATTTTCCCACGGGTTAAAGATAAAACTATTCGAGCAAATATTTATCGAATTTAAATTCGGAAATATTTTTGAGATACTAAAATGATATTTATCTCAAATACAAAGAATCAAAATATTAGTATAATTACTAGTATAAATATTTAATATATTATTATATTAATAATTATTTTTCAAAACTATTTTCGAAAATTTATATATATATATATATATATATATATATATTATTTTCAGA
The DNA here is from genome assembly GCA_036435485.1 of Saposhnikovia divaricata. NCBI lineage: Eukaryota > Viridiplantae > Streptophyta > Magnoliopsida > Apiales > Apiaceae > Saposhnikovia > Saposhnikovia divaricata. The sequence goes on along the minus strand of CM071595.1, from coordinate 47,139,742 downwards.
TATTTTTGACCCAGTCCATTTAAATCAGTCCAGCCCAACTCTGATTAACCCAGCCCAATTCTATTAAAACCCTACAATCCTGACCATCCATCCTTATGATAAGTTAATCTTGGCCGTTCATTACAGAAAATATATATACTAAATATAATGTACTATTCATTGTGTGTGTGTAGCAGCCGCGTTAGTGTAAGAACCCAGATTTTGGGTGGAATTAAAACTTTTATGTATTTAATGATGTAAGAATGAATAGTGGATACGGCTACAATGTAATAATTGATATTTGGAAAGAATGAATGGAATTCGACTTTATTATGTTTATGTATTGAAGAATGCTAAAGGGTAACAACATAGGTAAGAATAATCTATCTTCTAAGGGAATAAGATATGGCAACTTCAAGCAGGAGAATACTCTCATGTCATCCAGATCGATAACGATTAATCCAGTAGTTCCGTAAAAAGGTTAAGGAACGATCGAAAGAGGATACGGACAATTGTACAACCCTAAGAGAACAAGTAAAGAATGCAGAATGAATAGTGTTTTGGTGGGAGTATAGAATAATATGAGACGACACTATATAGAAGTATTCGGAACGGATTTCCGAGTTCGTATTAGTGATCCAGGGGGAAAATAAGTGTATGTAAAAGCTGTCGGATTCTGAAAAACCGCACTTTTATTTTCTCCGAGAGTTCCCTGGACACTGATAGCCTTAAGTATTTAACGAATGGATTTAAGGAATATAAATTGGAAAGTTAGAATGAAAGATGGAGAATGATAGTATTAATATTAACAAGGATTCCCGGTAAACCCTAATTAGAAATCCGTGAAATATTCCTACGAACGATCAATCGAAATGAGCAATAACCGGACACAGAAACAAGCTGGGAATCAAGATACATGCATGTGCTAGTAGAAAATATCTAGCAACCAAGTAGTTACTTAAGAAACTAGCACACTTAGAATCAAAACCAAGTACTTAGCTCATTCCATCATCAATCCACTAAAAAACCAACACTTGTCTCTTGAAATACCTCATCCATGACATAACCACCTTTATTAAAGTAGCTTTATGATAGATATTATCTACACATATCATTAACAATTCATTTTATCACCAACAAAGCAAGAGAAGAGCAAGAACACTCCCCCCCTTGCATATTCCATTCGGCCATAACCATAATTCCAAATCCAAACTCAACCTTCCCACCATTGTTTGTTCTTGAAATTTTTAAGGTGAGACTTATATTTCATAAAACTTATCTCCTCAAAATCTTAGCACCAAACTCCTTTGTTTCCATTTTCAAAAAAAATTAAACAAGAGGAGGATGAATAGTGTTCATCATGTACTAACTTGGTTTTCTTGATTTTTCATGGTTGATCTAGCAAGCTTAATCACTCCTAAGGACCATAAAAGGCTTAGTAAGGCTATATCACTATCTAAGGAAGGTATAAAGCTCTTAAAACCCTAACCCTTGTTTGAGATTTAAGTATGTTTATGATAGATATAACTTAGTTATGGTTATGTTAAGATTATAAGCATGATAATGTATGAATCTTGGATAAATGATGAAAATAGTTAGATGAACGGAAAGGCATTGCTTGGCCTCAGTTCATGTATATAAATCATGTATATGTTGTTTGGAATGGATACCATGTTTATGGGAAGATTTGAAATTGGTAGATATTCGATTTACAGCCGTTATAATGCCCAATTTTACAATACCATGTTTTGTATGCCATTTTCCGTGTCGAAAACCTACTGTCCAGAAGCTTTATCTTCCATGATAGGATAGGTAATGTTCTAAGCTTCGTTTTGATATAAAGATCACGTGAAACAGACTTACGGTTTAGGATTTATGACCGATTTACTAAAAGTAGTTCGAATCCGTAAACGAAAGTTCGTAACTGAAATTGAACCCTCGTAAACTATGTAACGTCATGGAAAATCTTGGTAAATAAATACTAGAGGTAAAAAGGAAGGTGTGAAAGAAAACCGTATGTCAAAAGGATCATTTTTTTATTTATTAAAAATGTTCGAGTCGAGGTTAAACGAGAACGAACCCCTAAAAGACGACTCTTTTATAACTTCGGTAAAACACTTAGAAAACGGGCGATAAAACTTGGAGTATAATATTGGTTCGTAACGATCGACCTTAGAACTTGTATGACTTAAGTATGTCCCAAGTATAAGTACAGTGACATGTCGTATTAACGAACGAATGTCGAGTCGGATCAGTGATAAAAAGGAATCCACTAAAAGGGGTATAACGAGATAACTCGAGAACGTGTTTCGATTTAAGTATAACTTAACTTTTAAGATGTTAAGTGATTAATCCCGAATGCCTTGGCTATTTATAGATCACCAAGCTGAACCGGGACCCGCTACCACTACCCCTTACCATACTCGGCTACCAGGCAAGTTTCAATTCCCTTCTTTTAGGCTGTTGTTGTGATTGAATATATATATATATATATATATATATGTTTTCTATTATACATATGCCATAGCATGCATGCCTACTTTCAAGTTATATCGTTATGCTTGTTCCCTGATTGTTTATTGGCTTATAAAATTAGATAGCTATCGTATCAATTATAAGCCGGTTATTGTAAGACCCTCAGAGAAGGGTGTATACATCTTATTCATCAGATATAGACCGGGAGTCAATATTTCTTGACATATCGAGATTACCTCGAAGGAAAATATTTAAGTAAATATTTTCTATTATTTGGGAGACGAATATTATTTGAATATTCGTTCGAGATTATTTATTTAACGATCCTTACTTCAAATAATTATTTGAACGTAACCATTCGACGAATAATATTTTTCAATATTCATTCAGAGTCGAATTGATTATCGATTATTATTTCGAATATTCTTCTAAAGATGAGACTACTAAATGAATATTATTTGGATATTCATTTGGAATATTATTTTATTAAATAAATATTACTTTTGAAAATTCATTTAAGATATTAATTACCTGATGAATATTATTTTAATGTTCATCTGAAGCTTGATTTATTTATCGAGTCTTATCTCGAATATTCCTTTAAAGCTTGGATTACTAAATGAATATTACTTGATATTCATTTAGAATATTATTCATTAAATGAATATTACCTTTTCAAATAACATTTAAATTCCTAATTAATTATGAATATTATTATGAATATTCATCCAGGGTTCTATTTAATCATCGAATATTATTTTAAATATTTTAAATATTCCTTTCAGGTCTTATTAATTAATGAATATTATTTTGAATATTCATTTGAATATTTAATTATGCAATAAATATTCTCTCGATATTTCTTCAAAGATTATTTGAGAAATACTCTGATTAAATATATTCTTTCATATTCCTAAATATTCTATAAAATATTTTAATTCAATAAATATTCTCTAAATATTTATTCCATACTTAGAATAACCTCGATAAGGTTTATCTTCTTCGATTATTACAGAAAATAGTTCGGAGTCATATTATTATTAATCATATATCAAGAAAGGTTCTCAGACATCATTCTTCTTTGAGTCTATCTCCCTAATAATAAGGGAACCTTACTTGGAAAATGTTAATTATCTTGTCGACTTCCCGGTCATAAAGTATTCTCTTCACTCTCAACTCGGGTGCTATTTACTTATTAAGTCGTTGTTTACCTTCTCATCTTTCGAGGGGTAAGATTGTTGGAACAAGTTGAGATTCGTTACCAAGCAGTAGCTTGGAAGTTATTGGTGAATTTTCCTTTCCAACTAGATACGACTACTTTGTGGAGTCTTATCAACAAGTATTATACTTGGGGAAAGGGGGACGAATGTTACATTCCGAATCATGAATTTTATTTGAACAAGGAGTCGTGTAAGAGGCCGAGTAGCGCCGGTCCATCCCCTTTGGCCCAACCGTTGGCCGGGGAGAGCTAGTAAGGCGGTAGACAAGTAAAGCCGTCAGTTCTTCCTTCTACCGGTAGTAAATCTAAATTGAGCTGTACGATCTCGACTGATCATCAAGATTGGAACAGCGGGCGCGGTGAATACTCCATCATTGGTTCATCATCCAAACTTATTTATTTCCTGCAACATGATTACCGTTGGCAGAGCTGGAAAAGTGTTCATAACTGGAATTGCAACCTTTTCATGCAAGTTCCTCTTCTTAATAACAATGAGAATATCTCGCTTATTTTTGATGTAACAGATATTTCTACAAACAAATACTTTAAGTTACCTTGTAACTTCATCGTTCATATTATACTGGCATCATTTCCGCAAATGCATGGCATATGGTTTAAAAGATACTTTTGAACTGTTATATATTGTTGTGCAGTTATATATTATTGTTGGTGGGCGTTCGCTCACCCTTGCTTTGTTCACATTATGTCACAACAACAGCTAGGACAGATGGCTCGCGTCAGGCGCACTCGGCGCAAGCAGGTTACCCGACCCACCGGACTACCCGCTGAGATGCTAGCTGCCATTGCTGAGGTAGCTTAGTTAGACAGCTTTTGTTTCCTGTTTAACTATATGTATAACAAATGTAATCAACGGAAAAACTGTTAAACTTATGATGTTATCCTTTTGGGATTGTAATAACTTTATTCGTAACCCTTTAATGTAAGACTTATTTCAATTTCATCTCTGGGACTATAACTGTTGCGTGTGTGAGTGGTAATTATTGTGGGGTCACAGCATGTGATTTATTTATTGTGGACTCAAGTCAAGTATTATGAATGGATGTAAGACCGTAACCACCAGATCCCTGACCCCGGATCTGGGGGGGTTACAGAGATGGTATCAGAGCGAGAGTTATATATCCCAAGAGATGATACGACGTTATATAATAATAAATTCAATAATATAATAAGAACCCTTGCCAGGTTCACCTAAAACCCTTAAGGGAACTTTTTAAGTATCATGATAGTAACATAGTTCGTCTTGTGTAGGCGAGCGACATGTCGGCCCAGGAGGCAGCTGCGAGACAGCATGATGAGGACATGTTCCGGACTAGGGACCCGTACTATGAGCACTTGCCTGAGGAGGATACTGAGTCTGAGGAGGAGGACGCTGAGGAGGTCCAGGTTGATGCTGATACTGATGTGATCGAGTCTGAGGAGGAGGACCCTGAGGAGGTCCAGGTTGATGCTGACACGGATGTTGTTGATACTGAGGGGGAGGAGGACCCGGAGGGGATCCAGACAGGACAGGATGTTGAGTTAGTTGTTGAGGATGATGATTATTGGGTTGTATCTGAGATTAGGACCATGGAGGAGGATACTGATATGACCACTGACCAGGTCATGGCTGCTGTTGTTGGACAGGCTGTGGATGAGGTTGAGCCAGTGGAGGATGCAGTAGGGAGTTCCGGAGTACGAGTGCCACCCCTCCCTATTGAGAGAGCCCCTACCCCACCACCACTACCTGTGAGCCCATACCCCGATGAGTTTGAGGAGCTTACCCCAGAGCCCCAGCAGACAGAGACTGCTGCTCCAGCTGAGCCATCCACCCCACCTCATGCCCCGATAGGAGGAGTCCCAGTATGTGTTCACAACTTGATTGTGAACGGGCTTTATAGAGAGTTGTCTGTGGCAGATGCCAGGTTGGCAGAGTCTAGGAGGGAGTTAGCAGCAAAGAGAGCCGCCCGGATGAGGTTGCAGGGCAGGAGGACTATCAGTGACAGGGTTGGGTATAGGGCTGTGACCCGCATCGAGCTGAGGGCTCGGGTGAGGGTGCGACAGTTGCCTACTGATGGGCATGGTAGGGTAGACAGAGCAGAGGCTGAGGAGATTTTCCGCATCGCCATGGGGAGGGTTCGGAGGATGTTTCGTCGTGGCGGCTGATTTCAGATGTAGTGATGCAGTGGTCTAGTTGTCTAGTCATGTACGGACGTAGTAGTGCCGGCTTTTGTAGGGATGGTTTCTTGTACTTGTTTTCCCTTTTTGCAGACTAGACAGATAGACAGCGTATTTCACTTTTGACTTGTTGTTGTTGTTAGGATGGCTGTACTTTAAACTATTGTTGTAACTCGGATGTTGTACCTTTTTGGTACTTGGTATATATTTGTTTCCCTTTCAGTCATTACAATTTTGTTGGGATGTGATCACGAGTTTATTAGCATATGTATTACTTTTCGATTAAGTTGCCATGAGATATAAAACTGTGGGATTTTAAACCCAATCATGTAAAGAATTATGCAAGGAAAATCCTTAAAAACAGGTAAGTGAACCTAATGTATAATTTTCCAAATTTTCAGTAAAATGCCTCCAAGACGAATGGGCACTAGGGCTAACCCCCGAGAATCTACTGACCAAGAGAGTCACAACCAACACGAGGAAAACCATGAAAGTAGCGAAGAACAAGATCAGGATTATAATGAGCAAGGAGATTCCCAGTATGGAGCAGAGGATGAACCCCTGTACTCTGAATAATTTGAGGGGGAAATCGACGGTGGAGAAACTGAAGTAGAACAGGAAGGGGAGAACCAGGGCGGAAACCCCATGGGCCAGTTTATGGATCTACTTAGGCAGAATTTGAACCAATACCCCTAACCACCACCAGGCAACAACACTTCAGTGGCAAATTCCTTTAGGGCCTTTAAGTCCCTTAAGCCCCCAGAGTTCCACGGATCGGCTGATCCCGTTGAGGCGAGGGCCAGGATCAAGGAAATGGAAAAATCTTTTGAGATTCTGAGTATCAATGAGGCTCAGAAGACTGTTTTTGCTACTTACCTACTAAAGGGAGAGGCCAATTATTGGTGGGAAGCCAAGAAGAACATGGAGACTGATGCTGTCATAGCCTGGGAAAGGTTCAAACAATTGTTCCTGGAGAAGTACTTCCCGAAGTTCATGAAAACCCAGATGGAACTTAAGTTTTTGGAACTGAAACAGAACAATATGTCAGTGGCGGACTATGAGGTCAAATTTAATGAGCTATCGAGATTTGTGCCAGAGTTTGTAGACACAGAAGAGAAGAAAGCTAACAGGTTTCAACAAGGGCTGAAGCAGTGGATCCAGAATAGAGTGGCGGTTTTAGAGATTACAGATTATGCCACCTTGGTGCAGAAGGCAACCATTGTGGAGGCTGGTAGTGATCAGATGCAGAGAGAGAGAGAAAGGGGGGATAAAGAGAAAGCATGTTAGTATGGGCGGAAGATCCGCTGGAGGAAAACCCCCAACCAAGTTTAATCGAGGAGCGGTTTCCCTACCAGGGAGGAATGTAGGGTTTAAACCATCTGCGAGTGTAAGTGTGAGCCAGGGCGGCCATCAATCCGGGATGTCCCGTTCCAACCCTTCTCGACCTCCATTGCCATTGTGTGCTACTTGTGGGAAGAGGCACTCCGGGGTGTGCAACCTGAAGCAGATAAACTGTTATAAGTGTGGGCGAGCTGGGCACTATGCTACCTCTTGCACCACGGTCATCCCTAACAGCACAACCTGTTTCCAGTGTTGACAGCGAGGGCACATGAGGAAGGATTGCCCAAGGAGCAAACCGGCAGCATCAGGAGCAAGCAAGGTTGCCTCAAATAGGCCACCAACTGCTAGGACTTTTAATGTGTCAGTACAAGATGCCGTGAGGGACACAGATGTGATAGCAGGTACATTTTCTCTCAATTCAGTCAGTGCAAATGTCTTATTTGATTCAGGAGCAACTAAGTCTTTTATATCTAGAGATTTTGCGCATAAGTTGAAACTTAAAACCCAGCAACTAAGAGATTCCTTACTAGTAGAAATAGCTAATCAGGAAATCGTACCGGTTAATCAAATTCACCCTGATTGTAAGCTAGAAATAGGAGGACGATCCTTCTATGTCGATTTAATTCCTTTTAAGCTAGGGGAATTCGATGTCATTTTGGGTATGGATTGGTTGTCTCGCAATGATGCGCGGATAGATTGTAAAGGGAAAAAGGTTAAGTTGAAAACCCCATGGAAGAAAGAAATAGTGTTTAAGGGGATGCGACAGACCCAGAAAATTCTGACCATGGCGCAAACCAAGAGATTGTTATGAAAAGGGAACGAGGCTTATTTAGCTTACGTTATAGACACTCAGAAGGAAGTGCCAAGATTGCAAGACATTCTGGTAGTTAATGAGTTCGAGGACGTGTTCCCACAAGATCTTCCCGGACTACCACCTGATAGGGTAATTGAGTTTGCCATCGAGTTAGCCCCGGGGACGGCGCTGGTTTCGAAGGCCCCGTACTGACTAGTCCCAGTAGAAATGAAGGAGCTAGCTAAACAATTACAGGAATTGTTGGATAAGGGCATGATAAGGCCCAGTGTGTCGCCTTGGGGCGCACCAGTGTTGTTTGTTAAGAAAAAGGATGGGAGTATGAGGTTATGCATCGACTACAGAGAATTGAAAAAGCTAAACATAAAGAATAAGTATCCATTGCCCAGGATAGACGATTTGTTTGACCAGCTAAGAGGCGCTGAATACTTCTCTAAGATTGATTTGAGAACGGGATATCACCAACTGAAGATCAAACCTGAAGATATCCCGAAGACTGCATTCCGTACCAGATATGGACATTATGAGTTCTTAGTTATGTCATTTGGATTGACCAATGCCCCAGCAGCCTTCATAGACCTAATGAATAGAGTGTTCAAGGAATATTTGGACAAATTCGTGATAGTCTTCATTGATGATATTCTCATCTACTCGAAGACAGAGGCAGAACACGCTGAACATTTAAGGATAACCTTAGAAATACTCAGGAAGGAGCAGTTATATGCCAAGTTCTCCAAGTGTGAGTTTTGGAAAAATGAGGTACAATTCTTAGGGCACGTGATCAATAGAAAAGGAGTGTTGGTTGACCCCTCCAAGATAGAAACAGTTTCAAACTGGGAACGGCCAACTACTCCAATCGAGGTAAGGAGTTTCATTGGACTGGCCGGATATTACAGAAGATTTGTCCAAGACTTTGCGAAAATCGCAGCTCCATTAACTCGACTTACCCGTAAAACCGAGAAATTTGAATGGACTGAGAAATGCGAGAAGAGTTTCCAAGAGTTAAAGAAGAGGCTGGTGACAGCCCCAGTGCTGGCATTACCTGATGGAAAAGGAGATTTCGTGATTTACAGTGATGCTTCGCATAAAGGACTGGGATGCGTGCTTATGCAGCACGGCAAGGTAATAGCGTATGCGTCTAGGCAATTGAAGGATTATGAGATCAGATATCCCACGCATGATCTAGAACTAGCAGCCATAGTCTTCGCTTTAAAGATTTGGAGACACTACCTGTATGGGGAAAAGTGCGAGATTTACACTGACCATAAGAGCCTCAAGTACATTTTCACTCAGAAAGAGCTTAACATGCGCCAGAGGAGATGGTTAGAGTTAATCAAGGATTACGATTGTGAAATTCGCTATCACCCGGGCAAAGCCAATGTGGTGGCTGACGCCCTTAGTAGGAAAGAGAAGCTCAAGATGATAACTTCAGAGAAAGAGCTAGTGAAAAGTCTTGAGAAGCTGGAAATTGAGATTAAGTTACCTGGAGAGGGCCAAGAAAAGTTGATGGAAATTAGAATCCAACCTCCATTGTTAGAAAAGATTAGACGGTGCCAGGAGCAGATGATGGAGGAAGAAGAGAACTCCACGGAAGAGATAATGACCGGGGAGGAAATTAAGTGTGAAAGAGACAAGGAGGGGATCATGAGGTACACGTATAGGATATGGATCCCAAACGTTCAGGAACTCAAGGATGAGATTTTAAATGAGGCACACAACTCAAGATACTCAGTGCACCCCGGTAGCACCAAAATGTATAGGGATTTGAAGGAGTATTACTGGTGGCCCAATATGAAAAAGGACGTAGCGGAGTGGGTAAGCAGATGCTTGACCTGCCAACGAGTGAAAGCAGAGCACCAGAAACCCAGCGGACTTCTACATCCCTTAGAGATTCCAGAATGGAAATGGGAACACATAACCATGGATTTCGTAGTAGGTTTACCAAGGACCAAGGCTAATCATGACGCCATATGGGTAATTGTAGATCGACTGACGAAGTCAGCTCACTTTCTCCCGATCAAAGAAAGGTACACGGTCGACAGACTAGTGGACATCTACTTAAAAGAGATAGTGGCGCGACATGGAGTCCCAGTCGCAATAGTATCCGACCGAGATCCTAGATTTAACTCCAGGTTTTGGAGAAGTTTTCAAGAATGCGTAGGGACCTGGCTGAACATGAGCACAGCCTACCACCCCCAGACAGATGGGCAAAGTGAGAGGACCATTCAAACGCTAGAGGATATGTTGAGAGTCTGCGCGATAGACTTCAAAGGAAATTAGGATGATCACTTGCCATTGATTGAGTTCTCCTACAATAACAGTTATCATTCAAGCATTGGGATGCCACCTTATGAGGCCCTTTATGGAAGAAAATGTCGATCTCCCTTGTATTGGGATGAAGTTGGAGAGCGAAAGATGCTCGGGCCCGAAGTGGTCTAACGAACTAAAGATGCAGTAGGTCTAATCAGAGGTCGGCTGGTAGCAGCCCAGGATCGACAAAAGAAATATGCCGACTTAGCTCGGAAAGGCAAGGAATACGAAGTAGGGGACCTAGTGTTCTTGAAAGTGTCACCTTGGAAAGGTTTAATGAGATTTGGGAAGAAAGGAAAGCTGAGCCCCAGATACATTGGACCATTTGAGATCTTGAGACGGATTGGGGAACTAGCTTATGAGCTCGCATTGCCCCCGAATCTGCAGCAGGTGCACAATGTGTTCCATGTTTCGATGCTGAGGAAGTATAACCCGTATGCTAAGCATATTGTAGAGTATGAGCAAGTGGACATGCAACCAGACTTTACCTATGTAGAGCAACCTGTGGAAATCATAGACCGGAAAGAACAAGTGCTCCGAAACAAGGTCATTCAGCTAGTCAGAGTTTTGTGGCAGAACCACAATGTAGAAGAATCTACATGGGAACTTGAAAGCGCAATGCAAGAGAAGTACCCCCACTTGTTTTCAAACTGATTCCGGGACGGAATCCTTTTAAGGAGGGGAGACTGTAAGAACCCAGATTTTGGGTGGAATTAAAACTTTTATGTATTTAATGATGTAAGAATGAATAGTGGATACGGCTACAATGTAATAATTGATATTTGGAAAGAATGAATGGAATTCGACTTTATTATGTTTATGTATTGAAGAATGCTAAAGGGTAACAACATAGGTAAGAATAATCTATCTTCTAAGGGAATAAGATATGGCAACTTCAAGCAGGAGAATACTCTCATGTCATCCAGATCGATAACGATTAATCCAGTAGTTCCGTAAAAAGGTTAAGGAACGATCGAAAGAGGATACGGACAATTGTACAACCCTAAGAGAACAAGTAAAGAATGCAGAATGAATAGTGTTTTGGTGGGAGTATTGAATAATATGAGACGACACTATATAGAAGTATTCGGAACGGATTTCCGAGTTCGTATTAGTGATCCAGGGGGAAAATAAGTGTATGTAAAAGCTGTCGGATTCTGAAAAACCGCACTTTTATTTTCTCCGAGAGTTCCCTGTACACTGATAGCCTTAAGTATTTAACGAATGGATTTAAGGAATATAAATTGGAAAGTTAGAATGAAAGATGGAGAATGATAGTATTAATATTAACAAGGATTCCCGGTAAACCCTAATTAGAAATCCGTGAAATATTCCTACGAACGATCAATCGAAATGAGCAATAACCGAACACAGAAACAAGCCGGGAATCAAGATGCATGCATGTGCTAGTAGAAAATATCTAGCAACCAAGTAGTTACTTAAGCAACTAGCACACTTAGAATCAAAACCAAGTACTTAGCTCATTCCATCATCAATCCACTAAAAAACCAACACTTGTCTCTTGAAATACCTCATCCATGACATAACCACCTTTATTAAAGTAGCTTTATGATAGATATTATCTACACATATCATTAACAATTCATTTTATCACCAACAAAGCAAGAGAAGAGCAAGAACACTCCCCCCCTTGCATATTCCATTCGGCCATAACCATAATTCCAAATCCAAACTCAACCTTCCCACCATTGTTTGTTCTTGAAATTTTTAAGGTGAGACTTATATTTCATAAAACTTATCTCCTCAAAATCTTAGCACCAAACTCCTTTGTTTCCATTTTCAAAAAAAATTAAACAAGAGGAGGATGAATAGTGTTCATCATGTACTAACTTGGTTTTCTTGATTTTTCATGGTTGATCTAGCAAGCTTAATCACTCCTAAGGACCATAAAAGGTTAAGTAAGGCTATATCACTATCTAAGGAAGGTATAAAGCTCCTAAAACCCTAACCCTTGTTTGAGATTTAAGTATGTTTATGATAGATATAACTTAGTTATGGTTATGTTAAGATTATAAGCATGATTATGTATGAATCTTGGATAAATGATGAAAATAGTTAGATGAACGGAAAGGCATTGCTTGGCCTCAGTTCATGTATATAAATCATGTATATGTTGTTTGGAATGGATACCATGTTTATGGGAAGATTTGAAATTGGTAGATATTCGATTTACAGCCGTTATAATGCCCGATTTTACAATACCATGTTTTGTATGCCATTTTCCGTGTCAAAAACCTACTGTCCAGAAGCTTTATCTGCCATGATAGGATAGGTAATGTTCTAAGCTTCGTTTTGATATAAAGATCACGTGAAACAGACTTACGGTTTAGGATTTATGACCGATTTACTAAAAGTATTTCGAATCCGTAAACGAAAGTTCGTAACTGAAATTGAACCCTCGTAAACTATGTAACGTCATGGAGAATCTTGGTAAATAAATACTAGAGGTAAAAAGGAAGGTGTGAAAGAAAACCGTATGTCAAAAGGATCATTTTTCGACTTATTAAAAATGTTCGAGTCGAGGTTAAACGAGAACGAACCCCTAAAAGACGACTCTTTTATAACTTCGGCAAAACACTTAGAAAACGGGCGATAAAACTTGGAGTATAATATTGGTTCGTAACGATCGACCTTAGAACTTGTATGACTTAAGTATGTCCCAAGTATAAGTACAGTGACATGTCGTATTAACGAACGAATGTCGGGTCGGATCAGTGATAAAAAGGAATCCACTAAAAGGGGTATAACGAGATAACTCGAGAACGTGTTTCGATTTAAGTATAACTTAACTTTTAAGATGTTAAGTGATTAATCCCGAATGCCTTGGCTATTTATAGATCACCAAGCTGAACCGGGACCCGCTACCACTACCCCTTACCATACTCGGCTACCAGGCAAGTTTCAATTCCCTTCTTTTAGGCTGTTGTTGTGATTGAATATATATATATATATATATATATATATATATATATATATATATATATATATATATATATATATATATATATATGTTTTCTGTTATACATATGCCATAGCATGCATGCCTACTTTCAAGTTATATCGTTATGCTTGTTCCCTGATTGTTTATTGGCTTATAAATTAGATAGCTATCGTATCAATTATAAGCCGGTTATTGTAAGACCCTCAGAGAAGGGTGTATACATCTTATTCATCAGATATAGACCGGGAGTCAATATTTCTTGACATATCGAGATTCCCTCGAAGGAAAATATTTAAGTAAATATTTTCTATTATTTGGGAGACGAATATTATTTGAATATTCGTTCGAGATTATTTATTTAACGATCCTTACTTCAAATAATTATTTGAACGTAACCATTCGACGAATAATATTTTTCAATATTCATTCAGAGTCGAATTGATTATCGATTATTATTTCGAATATTCTTCTAAAGATGAGACTACTAAATGAATATTATTTGGATATTCATTTGGAATATTATTTTATTAAATAAATATTACTTTTGAAAATTCATTTAAGATATTAATTACCTGATGAATATTATTTTAATGTTCATCTGAAGCTTGATTTATTTATCGAGTCTTATCTCGAATATTCCTTTAAAGCTTGGATTACTAAATGAATATTACTTGATATTCATTTAGAATATTATTCATTAAATGAATATTACTTTTTCAAATAACATTTAAATTCCTAATTAATTATGAATATTATTATGAATATTCATCCAGGGTTCTATTTAATCATCGAATATTATTTTAAATATTTTAAATATTCCTTTCAGGTCTTATTAATTAATGAATATTATTTTGAATATTCATTTGAATATTTAATTATGCAATAAATATTCTCTCGATATTTCTTCAAGGATTATTTGAGAAATACTCTGATTAAAGATATTCTTTCATATTCCTAAATATTCTATAAAATATTTTAATTCAATAAATATTCTCTGAATATTTATTCCATACTTAGAATAACCTCGATAAGGTTTATCTTCTTCGATTATTACAGAAAATAGTTCGGAGTCATATTATTATTATTCATATATCAAGAAAGGTTCTCAGACATCATTCTTCTTTGAGTCTATCTCCCTAATAATAAGGGAACCTTACTTGGAAAATGTTAATTATCTTGTCGACTTCCCGGTCATAAAGTATTCTCTTCACTCTCAACTCGGGTGCTATTTACTTATTAAGTCGTTGTTTACCTTCTCATATTTCGAGGGGTAAGATTGTTGGAACAAGTTGAGATTCGTTACCAAGCAGTAGCTTGGAAGTTATTGGTGAATTTTCCTTTCCAACTAGATACGACTACTTTGTGGAGTCTTATCAACAAGTATTATACTTGGGGAAAGGGGGACGAATGTTACATTCCGAATCATGAATTTTATTTGAACTAGGAGTCGTGTAAGAGGCCGAGTAGCGCCGGTCCATCCCCTTTGGCCCAACCGTTGGCCGGGGAGAGCTAATAAGGCGGTAGACAAGTAAAGCCGTCAGTTCTTCCTTCTACCGGTAGTAAATCTAAATTGAGCTGTACGATCTCGACTGATCATCAAGATTGGAACAGCGGGCGCGGTGAATACTCCATCATTGGTTCATCATCCAAACTTATTTATTTCCTGCAACATGATTACCGTTGGCAGAGCTGGAAAAGTGTTCATAACTGGAATTGCAACCTTTTCATGCAAGTTCCTCTTCTTAATAACAATGAGAATATCTCGCTTACTTTTGATGTAACAGATATTTCTACAAACAAATACTTTAAGTTACCTTGTAACTTCATCGTTCATATTATACTGGCATCATTTCCGCAAATGCATGGCATATGGTTTAAAAGATACTTTTGAACTGTTATATATTGTTGTGCAGTTATATATTATTGTTGGTGGGCGTTCGCTCACCCTTACTTTGTTCACATTATGTCACAACAACAGCTAGGACAGATGGCTCGCGTCAGGCGCACTCGGCGCAAGCAGGTTACCCGACCCACCGGACTACCCGCTGAGATGCTAGCCGCCATTGCTGAGGTAGCTTAGTTAGACAGCTTTTGTTTCCTGTTTAACTATATGTATAACTAATGTAATCAACGGCAAAACTGTTAAACTTATGATGTTATCCTTTTGGGATTGTAATAACTTTTATTCGTAACCCTTTAATGTAAGACTTATTTCAATTTCATCTCTAGGACTATAACTGTTGCGTGTGTGAGTGGTAATTATTGTGGGGTCACAGCATGTGATTTATTTATTGTGGACTCAAGTCAAGTATTATGAATGGATGTAAGACCGTAACCACCAGAGCCCTGACCCCGGATCTGAGGGGGTTACAGTTAGTCTCTCATTCTCTCTCGAAACCTATCGGTTGTTCTTCGTTTTTCCGACGAGTTCACCGTTTCTTTTCCGATGATATATCAATCAAACACCATTCTATACACTACACATCATCTTATCATCGGTTTGATTTTCAGAAATCTCAAATCGACACAAAATTTTTGGGTTGGGTATAGAAAAAGAATTTTTGATATACAAATCGTTATCGCCTAAATCGATCTCGATTTATAAATCAAAATCGACATTTATATGTATATACACGATATGCACACACACGCACATGTTTTTAATTTTATGTCTCAATATTTTGAAACCCTAATTCGATTTTCGAGGGTTTGTGCAGGATTATTGAAGAGGATCATAAATCGAGTCTTCGATTATGATAAAAAGCCCTAAATCGAATGTGATGAAGCCCTAAATCGGACAAAACGAAGTCAACTCGGTGAGTCAACTCGGAACTCGACGAGTTTTGATCGGTAAGTCCCAAGAAGACTACGAGGCTTTGGGCTAAGGTACAATTCCTGATTAAACCCAATAATTTGTTTGGAATACGCGAAAATCAATGTGTTCTTGAGCTTTGCTTATTACTTGAACGTTCGAGTTGATATTATGTTACTTGGTTGTTTGAAGCCATGAGTTCATACTGAATGTTATAATTCGAATGTGAGAATCGAATTTAGTCGATTTATCAGCACACTTGAACTGTTGTATATGTTTGGCTGATGTGGAACTTACTATATCTAGTTTGTGTTTGATTCGAATATACAAATGATAAGTATTATATCAGTATGTTTGGAATTGTGTAGATATGTTAAAAATTGATATATTCAGATTTTGTGATCTGGAAAGTCAAATAATGTGCTAAATTGATACATTGAATGAATTAATCTTATTATAAGGATTTCTTTGGTAAATTTGAATATATTTTGAGTTAATTGTGATAAATGGGAAGTGTAAACTCTGTATACATGTAAGTTGTATCAATTTGACTTAGTCAAATGTGCCTTTGTTCACTGTTCTGGCAATCTTAACTATGAGTTTGTGATATAAGTGTTTGATTAGATAACTTGTTATTTAGTACACTTGGAATATCTTATGTGGCTAAATTACTCTGGTTGTTGTAGTGCTTATTTTGCAAATCTATTAACATGATCAATAGAGTGATTATACTGAATGAGAATTCTAATATGTACTAATTGGGAGTTATTTATATGATACATGATATCTCAAATTGGTATGTTCTGTGTCTATACTAGTTTGACTTGGTCAACTTGCCCACATGTAGTACTGCCTGTCTTAATACTTGTTCACATTATGACTGATAACATTGTGGTATATGTAATTGTGCTTGTGTTATGTGATCCAACATGAATGTATGTTCTGGATAGGTTAGATTGACTACCCTGGTTTCTATATTGAGAAGTGTTATCTGATTATACCTTGGATGTTTAGTTTAAATAGTATGCACTAGTTAGAATCTGTTAAGAATATGATGACAGTTTGTAACTATACATTCATGCATAACACTCACACACTAGCCCTCACTCAAAGACTTGGCTGGGAATCCCTTTGAGAGGCCCAGTATCTGGACACTGGGGTGATAATGGCCACTTAGATCAATAGGATTCACATTTTACATATATCTAATATTATTGTCTGTAAAATGTTGTCTGTGTCCTTTATGAGGAGCATGCTTGTCTGTCTTGATTAACTTGGTCAAAATGTGGTGTGTGCTCTATGCCAGTACATTTACTTATATATATATGGTGTCCAGAGTCTCTATCAATCAATCATTTGTCATGTATGTTGCCTTGAGTCATTAATATATTCCTATAAGTACTAAAAGTAGTAACTTGGCATTAAATGTGAGTGACATCAGCTGGACTTTAAGGGATACAAACTTTGTCTTTAAGAGATAGCTTTTTGTAGAGTCAGCCACTTGTCCCCCTTTTGTGCAATCTTTGAAAAGTCAATACTGTCATGCTTCCTTCATTTACTTCATTCTGTGAGTATATTGTAGTTGCATTGATATACATGCCTGAGAAACTCTTACACACATCTCTATCCATTCTTTTTCAAAGCATCTCATTTAATTAAAACACTATTCCATGTACTATGATTTGTACACTATTACACTTAGTCAGTCATTCACTTGCATCTATATCTGAATTTGATCATAAAATACCTTCAAAAAAGGACAAAAGCAAATTTTTTAACAACATGCCATCTGATAGACATATATATATATATATATATATATACTTTATATATGCATGTCCTGCATGTCTTTTTAAGAGATATTTTATAAAGATACATGTTCTTCAAGCATTTATAAAACCAGGATACACTCATATATGCTAGCTGTCTATATACAAATATGTATATCCATTATATATATACCCTGCATATGTTCCTGCATGCCCTGTAAATTCATTAAATGACCTTACTGTGGACTCACCAGCCTGCATCATCACTTCTGTGTTTCATATTTTATAAAAACATATGCATGCTTGATTCAATCTATGTGCTAACTGCTTATATATATATAGATATTCATGCATTCATAAGCACACACTCCCCTACACTTGCTTTACAAACATATGGACTACACACCATTAACCCCAAATCCAAAAGCCAAAAACCTTGACCTACTTCCCTTGTTCCCAACCATGAGTAGGAGAAACTTCAACTATTCTCTTTATGCTCCCTTCACACCATTCTGTCACCCTGACAATTCTAAAGAACATTACCACAAGAAAACAAAACACGAACCTGCACACCTAAATGAGTTTGCCTATTTCTCTCAGGGAAACAAATTGCCTGTTTTTAGAAACCCAAACCCTAACCCTAACATTGTTTTTCAAGCCATGCCAAACACTGAGAAATCAGTCAACTCACACAAAGCTAGAACCAACATCAAACCCTCAAACCCTACCTTAGTAAGACTTTCCAACACTGGAAAACTCAATAGGATGCTTAAAAATAATCAGCCAGGGATGATGGTCTTTGTCCAACCTAATGGTGATGTTCACAGCATGTTCACTAGTGCCAAATGGGAAAACTATGTGTTTTATAGGGGTCAAAACTATTACACTCATTTGATTGCTGAATTTTATGGTAACTTGGAAGTGCAACAGAGAGTTGATGGGGTCTTCTACTTGAGTTCTTTTGTGAATGGTAAAAACATCTGTGTTGATCATAAAGTGCTTAACAAGTCTCTTAGGTTAGGAAATCATCATTCTGACCTTCCTTGTGTCAACATATTTGAAAAATTTGTTTTTGACCAAAGTGAGTTTGAACTGTTTCTTGGTTTGTTCTGTGAAGAAGATGTGCCTGATGGTCTTTGTGCTAGAGAGTTTGCTATTCATTTTAGACACTTCTTGCCTAGGTTTCAACAACTAGCCATAATCCTTAGGGAAAATGTCTTGCCAAAACCCAAAAATGATAACTTCTTTGATTTTGTTGATCTAAAAGTCATGTTTAAGATAGTGTCAAATACAATAGACTTCAATGTTAGTTATGTACTAGTACTAAACATGATAAATGCTTACAACACTGATTACATGCCATATGGTTTGCTCTTAACCTCTATTTTTGAAACCCATTATGTGCATTTGTCTAGGATGCATCTCAATAAGATGGAGTTTTGTGCTATAGATGGTCTTACTCAACCTAAGCTCTCTCTTAAAAATTGTCAAACAAGCCACCCTAATAGGATTGTCATTCCCTCCCTTGCACCAAAAACTGATTCTTATGCTATTCTTAGGGAAGAAGTCAATAAGCTAAGTTCAGAAATTGATGTCCTTAAAGAGTCAAATTTTGAACTTAACAATAGGGTTGAGAACCTAGAAGGAAAAGTTTATAAGGATAAGGGTAAAATGGTTGAACATGGTGTTATTGTTGAATCTGCTAAAGAAACTGAGACTAAGATAGTTGGTGAACTTTGTGCTGTTGGTAATGATGATGATATGGAGAAAGTGTTTGCTGCCTTACCTGATCTAGGTGAGGATCTTGGTGTTGTTTCCGCTGAACCTGTTCTGGTTAAACCTGCTACTTAATTGCTTGTTCTGTGACATTGCATGCTGCCTTGTGATGTTTGCAACATATCCTTTAAACTCTGTTTGATGGTTAAACCTGGTTTGCTTCTGGTATGATGCTGTTAGTGTTACTTGACTTAAAGTATGTATCTTTAAGTTAGAATAAAACTTCTGCAGTTAGTTCTTTATGAATCAGTGAACCACACTGATTGGTTAGGAACTTTTTGAATGTATATATAACTGCATTGACTAAAATTGCTCTCTGCACTTTTCTAATGTATCTCTGTTTTTGCCTCAAATCAAATATGACCTAATACTATGAAATGTCGAATCTATAAATGGTGGATACTATGCATATTATAACTATGATACTCTCAGATAATTGGAATACAGTTTATAATCATCTCTATCTGAATGAGTTATCAAGAATTTGATTGAGTTTGATAAAACTTGAGATCTAGTATGCAAGATTAAGATTTTTTAAGGTTGATCTATGAGTGATATATAGGGACTTCAGTAGTGACAAATGAGACTCACTGATTGATATGTGTGCATGTCTATTTTTGACTATCTTATAAGATTTCATATCAGCATGCATATAAAGTTTTGTAAATAAAGTTCTGACAATACCGAAGGTCAGTTTCAACAAGTCATGTGAAGTTCAAATTCAAGAAAATATCTAAGTACTCAATATGACTATTCAGATTTCATTCACAACTACTCTTGTGAATTGCATGTTCATAATCTCACAATTGAGTTTGCTATTTAAACTGCTAAAAGAATATTGAACAAATACTATGCACGATTGTCTGTTTTTTTATATAGAACTATAGCATAATTGTATTGTTCATTTGCAGATTATGATCCACAGAACTAACCACTATAAGCTCACGGCAGCCTTATATGGATATACGGTTCAGAGAAAAATGATTCATGTATCTAATATGATTGTTTAAGATGTTTTTTTTCTTAACAGTTGTAAATTTTAATTCTGATATTGATTGTATCAATTTTATAAGACAATGTACCGAACATTCATGTTATAGAGTACATATTAATTGATACGATTGAACGATAATGAATGAAATATCAATCGTTTATTTACTGAGTAAAAATATTTATGTTTGAATCACGATTGCCAAAATACGAGCAACTTAGATCAACATAAAATGACTCGAAAAGAATTACAATTCAGACATAGATCATATCAAAACAAGTTTGCGATTCATTTACAAATGAAAAGAAATTTTTCGAAAGTAAATGAACTATTAGAAAAGAAAAGAAATCTTTGTAATACTTTAAAATTACAAAAATAGAACGTTTCTTACAAAAAGGGGAAGAGATAAATAATAAGGGGAAGCTACAAGGAGAAGAGAAAATTAATTGGTTAAAAACACCAATTACCTTTTCAAAAGGGGAAGAAAATTCAAGACCTCTAACTTTTTGGTTATGTACCAAACAAAAAGGGGAAGAGAAATTAGACCCCCCCCCCCAATTTAAAATTTTCAATTTTCAAATATTTATCTAACTCATAAACAGTTTTGCAGGAATCAATTAGTGGAATTTACCGAGTGCTTCGAATCGAATCTAAAAGATTTTCTAAACTCATGCATACACTAAGGGGAAGCACACACGGGTAAAATTTTTAAATTTTATGTTTTGTTTGGCAAATACCAAAAAGGGGAAGATTGAAAGGATATCTTCGATATATAATTTATTTTGGTATTTGTACAATTTAATATAAAATTTAATTGCACTTAGTTATCCTCTCCACTAGGTCATTAATTTAATTGATTTCGTCAAAAGTCAAAAGTCAATTCTAGCAATATCTATTTTTATTATACGAGATATTCCATTATTGCTAAAAATCGAAAATTATATTTTCATGGAATATATCTCAAGGCAATAAGATCAAACAAGAAATATTGAGATGTAATATTTTTTAGATCTCCGTTGCAAAATTGATAACGTGACAGGCTCGAACAAAGAATATTCGAGAATTAATATTCTTTAGAGAACTCGTGATATATTTAAAAACGATCAGTTTTTATTCAAAAATTATTCCGCCTTAGCACTCAAAATATTTTTATCCTCAAGAATATTAATATTCAGTGGTAGAATATTAATACTCATTTTTATCTCGTGCCAGAAATATTTAAAGTAATTTTTCTCCCACTTCTTAAATTTATTCCATTTTTGGAGAAAATTATTTTAAATACTCAAAAATATTTCCTACACTCTCAAAATGTTTTATATATTAGGAAATATATTCTAAGTATTTATTCTAGTCAAAACATTGGTCAAAAGATGTGTCTACTTCAAAGAAAGACCAGTCGTATTTTATTCGGAAACGAAACCTGATTTAATCGTATTAAATCCAAATAAAATACTTCCACTTGCTAGAATGACTTGAAACTTGAGATGGGTCACTTAAATGTTATTTTATATGCATGGTAAAAATTTCGTAATTTTCTGAGAATTTTGGTCCGGGCACGAAAATCGAGAAAGTGGGTCCACAGTTGACCACGTTTCACCAAGCCAACGTTGACCAAAATTGACCAAACTTTCCAGAATATTATTTTATAATATTCCTAAATGCTCCATAATTTTAGAATTATTTATTGGGTATTTTCGTATTATTCAGGTATTTAATTAACGAAACATGTTACGTATTTAATCGTTAATTGATACGAGTACGATACAATTAATTAGAGCCCAAACACAGCTGGAATTACTTTACCAAACCCAGTCCAAAGAAACACAAAACCACCCCCAACAAACACAAAACCACTTTCCACCTCATCAATCCAAGTGCTTTTCATCTCAACCACTCCTTTTACTTTAAATCTCCACTCTTCCTTCCACCCAACTCCTCCTATAAATAAACCCCCACCCCAACCATTTCTACTAAGCTAAGGAGCCAAATAAGTGCTGGGAATTTAGAAGTGTGAGCTCTCTCAATATATCCAAATACTCTCTACACCCACTTCATCTCAAAAACCTTCTCTTTTTTATATACACTCAAATATATACAAGGTTTTTGTTCCATAAAGCTTAGTTCATCCAACCAAGCTCTCTCCCACCTAGCAAGCTCCTCTACCACTACTATCCGGTCTCCCGAAGGGCTGCCCAAGTTCGACCATAAGCCAAAATCCGGCCGAACCTCCGGCGAATTTTTCCGGCGAACTTTTCCGGCGATATCCAAAAGTGGTAATAATTTAGCTTCACATCCGAGTCTTAACCGACCATATTTTTATACATATAAGAGCTCTCTATCTTCATCTTCTCTTCATATCTAAGCTCTTATATCGGATCTCTAAACGAGACCATAAAAATCCGTTCAAGGATTAAATTTCGAACAACGATTCGAAATATTACAAAACCTCTAAAAGAGGTTATATTTGACGACGGTCAAATAAATACATCGAGCTTGATTTAATTCCCTTCTATCACCTTAGTGTTCCGAGGGAAGATAATCTAAAAGCCTTAATTAATTAAATCTTTAACACTTACTTTGGCCATTAATATTTATTATTGTGATATATAACTGTGCTAAAGCGTGATTTGTTTCCCTTCTATCACCTTAGTGTTCCGAGGGAAATAAGTTGTTAAGCTTCTATTTATATATTTTCCGCACTTTTTCTTCTCGTCCTCACACTTGTGAGTGATACTACTTTAAACGCATAATAGCGTGACAAAAGCCTTTTATATATTTTCCGCATGTTTTATTCTCGTCCTCACACTTGTGAGTGATTTTACTTTCCGCACTTTTTCTTCTCGTCCTCACACTTGTGAGTGATTTTACATTCCGCACTATTTTAACGCATAATAGCGGCCCTCGTTTTATCCTATAGATAAGCCGAGTTACTTTTACGTACGTGTGCGTTTATTTGTGTGTTGTGTTTAATTGGCCAAATAATATTAAAGTGCAAATTGTTAAAGGAATATTGTAACACTCTCGTTTAAATATAAATACGAATAGTCTATAACAAGACTATATCGAATGAGAAGTTGTTCATCCAAGATCCTTAAGCTATAAAGCTTATACAAGGACTTGATTTATACAATACTTCGAAAATAGACGTATTTTCAATAAAGAAGTAATTGTAAGTATACTTCGATCTTTATAAAAGACGAGCCAAAGTATACGATTATAAAACCTAATAAGCCTACGAGCTTAAAGGAAATAATCAAGATTTACAAACTCCGAGATATATTTAAATCTCACTATACGGAGTATTGTATCAAAAAGTCATAAGCAAATAAAGCTTATTGAACTTACTTTAATTAATATTCGGGTAAGAATATTATAGTCACCTTAGGACATATTAAGTCCAAACCTCTCTTTATATTACGGTTTGTTTCGTAGATATTGTTTTCTAAGTTTTGCAGTGAGGTGAAGTTGAAGTGAGGTGATTCTCGTTCTAAGACCCAAGTCCTAGGCACTAGCGGGGAGTTAGTGGCCTTTGCACCGTGAAGAAGAGGAAAGACCCAAGACATTTCATCTAAGATCCTAGACCGGCAAAAGCGAGGAATTCAAAGACTACACCAAGGGTTCTACATCAACTTTGAAGAAGTAACGGGGAGTTGCTGTCTAAGATAAGTTGTGTAGGTTTTTCACAACGACTTTGAGGGTGTAACGGGGAGTTACAACCCAAGACGAGTCTTGTGGGTTTTTATATTTATTGTGAGGTAGTGTCTCGGAGATACGTACCAAGACCAATATTTATAGGGTTGTAAAGGCTTCTCCGCCTACTAAAGGAGCGAGTTATTTTTAAGGGAAAATCTCGAGTCCGGAGAGGAGCTCGGGGACTGGAGTAGGGGTGAGCGAATCCATTAGGGGTTGCGCCATCGCGAACCAGGATAAAATCTCCTGTGTGGTATTTTCCTTCCTTGTCTTTTATTTCTGCACTTATAAACTGCATAACGACTCGGTAAAGTTTTAAAAAGGGAAAATTATTTTAGAACGCCATAATAATTTTTAAATTGGTAATTAAGCTATTCAACCTCTTCTAGCTTAATATAGCCCTCTTACGGGACCTATCATAAGTATTTTCATCTCATACTACGAATCATGTTGATAAACAATCATGAACCTATGCTAGCATGACAAGTTCTAAATCTCAAGATCCACTTTCACTTCACAAGAGATTAACAAATTAGATGTTCGCGACGCATCTATCAATTAAGCACAACCATACAAGAATATCAAATATACATCACACACAGATCTTTAAAGCAATCAGATACTAAAGCTCCATAAATAAATCCGTTAGAATCCCATGACAACGATTAGTTCATAATCGAACCTCTCGTCATCATGGGATCTGATGAAACCATGATAAAAACAAAGTTTGAAAAGATACAAATAAAACTAAGTAATTGATATGTAATGGTGTCTTTTTTTTTCTATCCCCCAAGATGTGTATTTATAGCCTCAATTTGCCTCTCCATCAAGCAATTGCCATTTTAGAGTTGGAATAGGAGTATGGCAATTTTCGTTCTTGAATGAGAATAGAATTGCAAATTCCATGTGTAGATCTGATTCTGGAATGTTCTAGCCGCCCAGAGCAATTACCATACTTATTAGAAGTAGGAATTCTGGCAATTTCTTGGTTAGAATTGAATTCTGGTAATTTCTGTTGATTCTGATTTGAAGGAAAATTCTCTTCAATAATTCTGGACTCCGGACCACCTTAGAATGATAGAAAATTCCGTTATCTTCGCGCGGGCAGTTGAATCATCCAAAACGGACTTGTAGAACTCAAGATATGGCCAAAACAAAATAAGAAATTCTGGCTGATTTTTCACCCGCTGACTGCTACTGTTCATGCGCGTCCGTTACTGTTCATGTGCGTCCGTTACTGTTCATTTCGCTGATTTTGCTGATTTTCTTCGTTTTAACTCCGATTTTCATTCCGTTTCTTCCTGCTCTCTCGCAATTTGATGTACTGTTATTCTTTAAGCTCAAAACCCACCATTTAAGCATGGAAAACATCATCCCACATCCGACTCTTATTCTTGCACAAATTCACTAAAAACACATCAAAAACACCTCATACTTGAGTTCAAGTCATCAATTCAAGCCGATACGAAGCATTCCAAGTGGATATAACATCCACTTATCACACCCCCAAACTTAAACCGATGCTTGTCCTCAAGCATAACAATTATAACTATATACAACTAACTAGTACCACTTCCGTAGGTAATCACGGTTGCATTTGGCATATGCAACAAGCCCTTTAAACCCCTAGGCAGCCTAGTGGACGAGTAAGGTCTCGTGAGGGCCTATAGTGAATGTACCCACAAAATCCAATGCAATGCAATGCATGAATGCAACTAATATGAAAATGAAATTAATCTAGTACTAATATCCTACCATACCTTCAAATCCTCTCATGCCATATCAACTTAAGAGTCAAAGTAAATACGCAATGTCTTGGTGTCGAAAGTGCAAGTATTTACATAGTCTACTCAATGAACATGCATAAGTTCTCACAAGTCCATGTCAAGTGTAAGAATAAGTTAGTAAACATGCTAAGCCTACAAGAGTACATCTTTGAGACAAAACTCGGGATCTCATACACAAAAACAAGCAAACACTCACAATCCACTCACAAAAGAATATTCACTCAAGAACAAGGGTAAGTGTATCACTCAATTCCAACAAAATCATAAGCATGCTTGACATTTGGTATCAATCTAACTCTTAACACAACATACATCAATGACGATAATCAAAAGGTCTTTATTTTGGTTGTAACGGGGCTAGGGACAAGGTATGTCAGATAAGCCAAAACAGGTGAAGTATTAAAAGCTAGTAGGAACTTATAATAAATCATACACAACCACCTATTTTTCCCCCACATACTTTTACTATTTTTCCTCCAACAAAAACACTCGACTAGTCGACTAAAGTAGGATCACAATGAACACAAACATGCTCTCATAACATAATATATATATTTTTTTCCATTTTTTTTCGAGAGCTAAAGCAACAATAATATAAACAATAACAATGATCCCACGATTTTATTACACATGCCGACTATCAAGCAAATAATCAAATCCAAATTCCAATATTTCCCCCCCAAACTTATGACCAACAATAAACCCTTTCTTGCACACCTTATTACTCCCTTAAGCACTCTACTAGCCTTTGACAATGTGGGTTCAAATTAATTCAAGGCCAAAAGAAGAAAAAGTCTAGGCAAGTAATGTGGTATGTCACCGAAAAAATAGGATTAAGCTCAACGGGTTAACTAATTGATCATGTAAACATGGTGTGGTAATATGGGAAAATATGCGGTTAATCCTACATGCCTTTATCATTTTAATCGTCAAATAATGTCATGCATTTCAAGAAAGATCTCAAACAACTGCTAGCAATGCAAACAATTCGTGGACACTCAAGCAAACGAATAATTTGCAACAAATATGCAATAAGGCTCAAAATCTCACTTGGTGGAAAAACATACTCAATCCCAAGCAAAAATCTCTCTAATGCACCTACTTGTATTCAAAGCATGCAAACTAAATCAACTTGCACATATTCATGTCCTTCTAATTACTTACAACATTCAATAAGTCAACTAGCTTCAACTTACTAGTGTATGTGTGTGCACAAGAACAAAGCATATCACTTCTCAATCAAAAAGCATCAACAACACAAAATTCCTATCAAGCATGGGTGCAAATGCAAACTATTATGAACTCACATGATATATAAAAACAGAATGTCCTATATGAAACAAACGTAGATAACACGAACATAAATGCATAATTTACTAATACTAATATGCAAAGCATGAAATCCTACATGAACACAATGAATAACAATCACATATATATACACTACTTATCCCTCAAACCACCCCCAAACTTAAAATATTCAATGTCCTCATTGAATGGAAGTAAATACGAGGGAAAGTAGAAAACATACCAGTATACAACAATGCTTGGGTTGCCTCCCAAGAAGCGCTTCTTTAACGTCAATAGCTTGACGTTACTTCCAAGCCTCCATTAAGGATGATAATAGTTTGCTTGGTCCTCTCTTCGTGAGACTTCATCGTCATCACGGCGGCACACTTTCTGCCCCTTCTCCTCGCTTGGCCTATTCATATAACAACTATGTCCTATTCCAATGCCTTCTTCTGTTGACCCAAAATCTGTCAATTTGCAGAACACACACTCGCGGGCTTTGGGAGCTTCATATGAATATAATGGAGGAGGGTAAGTGTAAGTTGCTGAAGCCTTTGGTTCCTCAACGAGAACTTCCTCCATTGGCTCTAATGCGCTACCTCCATCTTTATAATCTGAGACAAGTAGAAGACCTGCATCTTTCCCATGTTCTTCAGCCTCTTGGTACGCACATACCAATTCTTGAAATTTGTGCAGCTCATCAGTGTCTGTCCCAAATAGTGCCCTTTCCAAATCATCCACCATCCTAACATGATCAAATTCCTCACATGGCTTGTGAATGCTCACCTCACCTTGGAATTTGTCTTCTTCAATTAAACATGCAGTACCTTGCTCCAAGTCACCGTTATTTTCTAGAATTGCCTCTAATATGCATTGTTGTTTCTCTTGTTCCAAGGCACTCAAAACTTGAGCAATTAGTGTCCCCATAGATTTGGTAGACTCCTCATAACTCTTTGCAAGCATCCTAATCTCTTTCATAACATCAACCTCATCTGACTGAAAAGTAGGAGTAGGTTGCTGATGTTGAAACTCTTCACTTCCAAAGAAATATGACCTATCTGGAACATCTTGCTGGTACTGTTGAGGATGGTATGGAAAATATGGTTGTTCCTCATAAGTGACATATGGATCAACTCCTTCGTAGTAACAATATTGTGAGGGATCATAAACGCCAAAACACCCTCACATTGCTGAGGCATGGATGTCCTCGAATATGCCCACCATGGCAACTCCTCGCATGCCATCTTCAAACACTCAAGTACCTGAACACACCAAACTAAACAAGAATAGATAAGTAACTAATCCGAGTCAGTGAACTCTAACGACCACTATTGACAAGCATATAAACTAAAAATAAAACACCGATGATCCCCGACAGCGGCGCCAAAAACTTGTTTACACTAAAACACGCAAGCGTACGCGGTCACAAGTAATATAGAATAAAGTTGAGTTCGTTCCCACAGAGATCTGGATATGGTTTTAAATCAACTAATGCACCTATGCAACAATGTATGGTTATTACTCACTGCTAAGACAAATAACAAATTGGGTTTAATTAACTAAATTAACTAAGAAGTAAATTAACAACTAAAAATTAGCTAACTAACAAGAATTGAAATTGAATTACGTCTACAAGAGTAACATGGGATCCTAACTTCATTAAATACTTCGCTTAGATCTGACGCCTTTAATCACTATGTGCAATGGTTATGATATCTGATCGGATAACACGAAACAAGTACACGCTACTTCTCAGTATACGAATACCAAACTAAACATACATCCACAAAAGAGATAGAAGATGAATAGACACCAATTATGCTTAGACCCTATATGTCTATAGAATTTGAAAACATAACGGTTGAAGAACAAGTTATCCATAAAGATCACACAGGGCAATATAAGTATTTTCATCTCATTCTACGAATCATGTTGATAAACAATCATGAACCTATGCTAGCATGGCAAGTTCTAAATCTCAAGATCCACTTTCACTTCACAAGAGATTAACAAATTAGATGTTCGCGACGCATCTATCAATTAAGCACAACCATACAAGGATATCAAATATACATCACACACAGATCTTTAAAGCAATCAGATACTAAAGCTCCATAAATAAATCCGTTAGAATCCCATGACAACGATTAGTTCATAATCGAACCTCTCATCATCATGGGATCTGATGAAACCATGATAAAAACAAAGTTTGAAAAGATACAAATAAAACTAAGTAATTGATATGTAATGGTGTCTTTTTTTTTCAGTCCCCCAAGATGTGTATTTATAGCCTCAATTTGCCTCTCCATCAAGCAATTGCCATTTTAGAGTTGGAATAGGAGTATGGCAATTTCTGTTCTTGAATGAGAATAGAATTGCAAATTCCATGTGTAGATCTCATTCTGGAATGTTCTAGCCGCCCAGAGCAATTACCATACTTATTAGAAGTAGGAATTCTGGCAATTTCCTGTTTAGAATTGAATTCTGGCAATTTTATGTTGATTCTGATTTGAAGGAAAATTCTCTTCAATAATTCTGGACTCCGGACCACCTTAGAATGATAGAAAATTCCGTTATCTTCGCGCGGGCAGTTGAATCGTCCAAAACGGACTTGTAGAACTCAAGATATGGCCAAAACAAAATAAGAAATTCTGGCTGATTTTTCACCCGCTGACTGCTACTGTTCATGCGCGTCCGTTACTGTTCATGCGATTCCGTTACTGTTCATTTCGCTGATTTTGCTGATTTTGCTCTATTTTCTTCGTTTTAACTCCGATTTTCATTCCGTTTCTTCCGGCTCTCGCAATTTGATGTACTGTTATTCTTTAAGCTCAAAACCCACCATTTAAGCATGGAAAACATCATCCCACATCCGACTCTTATTCCTGCACAAATTCACTAAAAATACATCAAAAATACCACATACTTGAGTTCAAGTCATCAATTCAAGCAGATACGAAGCATTCCAAGTGGATATAACATCCACTTATCAATAAGTCTTACAGAATCAAGGAAGTAAAAGGTTAGTGTAACCACAACTTCAATATAAGTTTGTTAATAGATGAAATGAATAAGTCTATAAGTCAATCATCTACTTGGGTATTAGACACCACTTAGGTTCAAGGATTACGAATCTTAACCAAAGGACAAGTAGGTAGTTAGACGTCGATGAAATCCTACATAATTGAAATAGAACAACCGTTGTTGTTTTAATTATGAGAACTTGTTGATTAGTCATGCTGTTGGACTTATGGATTACATGTTTCATATTGAACAAACTAGATATAATGAGATACATCAGGTTTGATACCTTGTCATATTCAATGACGATCATTGTAAATAAGGATATGTGTATTTGTTGAAATACAAAATCCAAGTTTTATTGATAGGTTCAATGAATGCTGAGGTATGACAACGAACTATTTAAGAGTATTGGAAATATTCAATGAGATTGAAGTTTTTCAATATTTAAATAGTCAGTTCCTAAATTATCTCACATATCATGATATTAGTTCACTAAAGACTCTTGTTAGACAAGGTTCAGTTCATAGTGAATGATATCAATAATTCCTGTATCTATTAAGAAAATGAATTAGTAGAATAGCAAACTACTCGATAAGGTATCCTCAACACACGTTAACTAAAGTCTCCATGAGATGTGGATTAAGGTAACACAAGTCTCAATTGTCTTGAGATTTGGGGTTGTCTAACCTATGTCAAGAGTTGAATAAGTTAGAGACTGAATCTGAATAAAGAAGGTTTTTGGTTAGTCTTAAACATAGTTTAGGACAACTATATGCAATCTTGCTGAGCAAGGAGTATTTATTTTATAGAAAATGGGAGTGTTTTGTTTTGTGGATACTCCACCTTTTTGGAAAATTAGTTTACCCTTCAAGGGCTCAGGGGGAGCTATAGTGAACTTAATGAAGTTCAAGAACCACAAATCATCGCGGATTAAGTATGGAACCTGTTTGAGTAGTTGAACTTTCTGTACAACAACACTGTTGTAATCTAAGAGGGTATCATGGTTTCATCATTTAGAATGGTGATACGATATCCACTATAAATGATAACGACAATGTTTTGAGTTTTAATGACTCTGAGAAGTGACAGTGTGTCATGGAATCAATAATGGTTTTGTAAGAGAGTTTATGTATGGATGGCAAGGTAGAGACCTATAAAGCCAGGCTTGTTGTAAAGGTTTAAGTGAAGGTAATGTGATCACCTTAAAGAAACCTTTATCGAATAGCCATGATCAAAACCATGAAGATTTCGCATGCATGCTTCTCGGTAATGGAACATTAATTTTGAAGAGATAGTAAAAGAGTTTGACTTTATCAAAAAGGTGAATGATCCATTTAATGGTACAGGATTTTAGTGGGAGTAATGTAACATATTAATATATATGGATATATTAGTAAAATTGCACCTTTGATATTTTTGGTTTTCATTAGAATTAAGTTATCAAAGAATTTCTCCTTGGACTAGAGTTAGGCCGCGAAAAACTAAGTGTGATGATTTATGTTGATAGATCATGATTAGGATGAGAGGTCTGACACAAATAATGTACATTGATTGGATGCTGAAATGTTTAGCATGGTAACTCCAAGTGATGTTTCATATTGATGAACATGGGAGAATAACTCTCTGAGAGAGAGAACACGTGAATGGAATGTCTCTGAGAATCATTTTAATCCATTCTGTGTAACATGATATGTACAAGTAATGATGTTTCTTGTTGTGACAAGAAAATATCAATCTACTCCTAGGAGAAAAGGATCAGATGACAATAAAATGTCATAGTATACTTGAGAAGGCATGGCGATATATTTATTTTCTTTGATGGAGCTAAATTAAAACTAAAGGTCCTTGTAGACTCAAGTTTTAATCAAGATCAGTTTGACAGTAGATTCATTTCGGGGCACTGGATAGTCCTGAGTGGAAAGATAGTGAGTTGAAATTGTTTCAAGCAGTAGACACTCATTAATATTAATCAGAAAGCATAGTGTGTTTTGTTGCAAGTGTGTTGCAACAGTGGATTTGAAAACTAGTTTCTGTTGTTGGGTTAGTTCCTGGCAGATAATAAGCCATTTAGTTGTAATGTGACAACTCAAGGGCATCAAATTAGTGCATGCTAAGGAACCGTGATCCCATCTAAGGTCTAAACACATAATTGCGGCTCTCTCATCCGATTAGGGAGATCGTTGAAAGAGAGGTTGTCAACATTGTGAAAGTTGACATACACAAACAACGTAGTAGACCCATTGTTAAAGCCATTTTTCAGACTCACTTTGATCTTCACATAGTGAAGATGGGTATGGGATACCGAAGTGATTGGTTTTAGTACAAGTGGGAGATTGAAAGAGAAGTCTTCTAAATCCAATCATGGATGATGAGTTAGGATAAATTTTCTTATAATCTTAGTAGGTTTTATGATTATTGGTGAAAGACATATTTGTCTTTATACAGGATTTATCTATTTAAAGTGTATTAAATTAGATGTTCCACAATTTAGAGTAAAGCTTCTAGAATTATAATGAGATTATAATAGTGAGATCTAGAATATGAGAACACTAGACTTAAAACTATTCCTGATCATAGGATAACTGATTGGAAGTTAGTTAATCCGTAAAGATCAGTACATACTATGCTAGCTTCCTAGGAAGGATGTATGTTCTCATAGGCATTTGTGTGGTGACACTATAGCTAGTATGTAGGTGCGTATTAAGGAATAAGTTCACTGAACATGACTCGATCAGTGGAGCAACTAATGGAGTTTACTCACGTGTCGATAGTTGTTCACCAAGTGATAGTTGTACAAGTGTCCTTAGACTTGAGACCGTTAGAGTAATCTTGTATATAATGAACTATGCTTTGGTTTAGTCCTTAGTCTCAAGGACACCCATTAGGTCTATTCTGGGCATAGGGATTTGTGTATGGAGATAGTTAACGGTCAATAAAGGATCTACCCCTTCCAGTAAAGGAAGAGAATTTCCTATGCTATTCTTATTATGCTAGTTCAGAAATCTCTGGCCAGAGTGAATGAAATTAGAAATTAGTTTCTAATTTGCATTAATATGAACTATGCATTATGAATAAGGAATCATATGATTAAATTTGATAGGCTTGACACGAGTTCCATGCCTTGTACTTAATTGGGATATTGTAGGGTGGAAGGAATTAAATTGTACGATAACTAATCACTGACTAGGTTCTTGGTATTCTAAGCAGTGAATTCATATTATCCGGATAGTCGCGATATGCTGAGAAGTATCCCTCACGATGTAGAATAAATATGATTAATTATTTAATTAATTATATTTAATGAATTAGAAGAATTCATATAAATAATAATAAAATAGTTTTATTATTATGTATTTCTACTACCGGCTTAATATTGAAACTACAGGGTCACACAATAAAAGAGACTGATTTATTGGTGGAGGAAATAATTAATAATGGCTAGTAATTATTTATTTGTGAAATAAATAACTAATTAGCGATTTTATAATTGATTAAATGAGATTTAATTGATTATAAATTAATTAAGAAGAGTTCTTAATATTATTAATTAAGGATTTAGTTTAAGAAATTAAATCAAGAGAGAGAATTATTTTCTAAAGAGTTTAGAAAAAGAATTAATGATTAAAAGAGTTTGAATTATTAATTAAATTGATTAATGAGATTAATTGTTTTGTGGGGTAAATAATAATATTATTTTATAGGAAATATTCAGCTGATATTTGCCTATAAATATAAGGTTATAAACCCTATTTGCCTCACGACATTTTTACATAAGTTTTAGAGAGGGCAACCATAATTCTCTCAACCTCTTTCTTCCTCTCTCATTCAATCACTCTCTTGGTGGATACCGGTAGAGTGCTTCACACGCTGACTGCTAAGAGACCATGTTCGTCATCCTTGGATCACTTTTAAAGGTTAGTAACGATCCCACATAATTATCAATTAATTTTATGCATTGTATATGCGATATATATGTATGAAATTGTGATTCACGCTTCCGTATATGCATATAATTCCTTTAGTAATATCTAAAACATTTTGTTTAATTTGTGATATGGGCTAAAAGTAAGCCCTAAAAACATCATTAATATGGCATTAATTAGACCTAGTATGGTCCAAATGTGGGGCCCACCAGGCGACCCAAAAACCCTAATTAAAATATTAATTTTGTAATTAATATTAGAGGCAATAACCAGCTCAGCAATAAGAGTCAAATAAGGATATTACTCCTGCCTGACTTAGCCACCAAGGCATCTAATTCGATATGGAAACTGATTCCTATAAGGAATAGATCTAGAACCATCCTCAAAGACTTATCCACCAAGTCTCTGACTCCTACCATAATTCTAAGGCTCCTGCAGCCTATTTAAAGGGCCAGACCCCTCATCTCAGAACTACGTTTTCTTGGCTTGATTCTCTAATACAGAGATACGTAGGCATTCTGTGAGGACCGTTTAGTCTCGAACGCAGAAGCAGTCATTCAAGCACGAAGCTTACGAACCCTAAGCATTAAATACACAAACCCTAGCCGTAATAATCGTAACCTAGTTTTTGTTCCATAACATTTGGCGCCGTCTGTTGGAAGACAACATCAACCATGGTTCAAACACGAAGAACAACATCAACCAAGGCCGTGTGTGACAGCCCCAAATCCGGGGTCATGAATTTGGGCCATCACGGACCAACTTCCATTCAAAATCAATATCTCTTGGGTTTTTTTTTTTTTTTTTATAATTAATACTTATGCAATTGACCCCACAGTAATACACACACACACACACCAGTCATATGCTCAGAGAACAACATTCACCATAATAAAAGTTTAGAGTTAAACAGTTATTACAAACTTGCACACTTAATTATACATAAAGTTCCCAGCACCCGTCTGTCTCATCACTACCTCAGGAATCAATGCTAGCGTGCTCTCAGAAGGTCGCCTTCCCTTATCCTCTTGCGGGGCGTTCTGCGTAGTATTGGCATACCTAGCTGTATATAGATAAGTAGCAAGAGTGAGCTATAATAGCTCAGCAAGATAATATTATAAACTAGAATTTAAAATATAACCAAGTATACATGTATATACATATGTAAGTAGTAACCGAATTATAAACTTTAAGGAAGAATAAAACTCTTATTTAATAATACATCATCCACTTACTATTATAAGAAAGAAATCTATATTAATATAATATCAGTTTTTCTTCATCTGCCACCATAATACCATCATCTCATATCATTATTCTGGTTTCAGTATTGAAATCTACAATAATATAATATCAGTTTTTCTTCATCTGTAACTATCATTCCATCATCTCATATCATTGTTCTGTTTTCAGTATAGCAATCTGAAAACCATTGTCTACACTTTCTTTTCAAAACATTGGGGATATCTGCTGTCGCCTGATACGTTAGGACGATGATCAGTCGCCTAATCGTATCTGCTCTCTTTTTACTACCGGTAGAAGGAATGAAAATCATCCCTGGAGGAAGGCCACCTGCTAACATCCTCCCTTGGCATCTTCGTGCCGTAATAAAAATAATAAATGCTGGACTGTGTCGCACACAGCCCTGACACAGCCACTTACGCAAGTCTGTTGCAATCCCCCTCTTTATCACATCATTATTCTCTTTTTAAAATATCATTCCACATTTCCATTTTCTCACTTTCATTTTCACATATCATTCTCTCATATCATTTCCATTCTCGCACATTACTTCTATAAAATATATATATATCATAAGGCTTTGATTATGTTTCAGACCTCTCTTTCAAATTCAGAAATCAAATATACTTTTATATTCGTAAAATATTCCATCTATTTTAAGAGTAATGCATGTTAATCAAATAATATTTATTAAACCACTGATACTCAATAAGAACATTTTTAATATAATATTATAACCATATAACCCTCGATAACAACTGATACCATTCTCTCTTATTCTCTTAATCATAAGGCATGTTCAATTCATGCACAATCATCTCTATACATATCCATCTCATACTCTCATTCATATTCATATACATCTTATACTCATATCCATATTCATATACATCTTCAGATATCTTTCTTTTCAATATTAATACTCAAGGAAGACAATTTTCTTCACAATATAGTAATAATAGCATCACATATATATTTCACAAAATCAAGTTTCTTTGTGAAGATAAGTAGTTTTACAAATAGAGATAGAAGAAATCTTGCCTTGGTTTCTGTATCCTGATAGTATGGCTGGTCCCTCCTCCGGAATTTCTATAAACACAAAAGGACCGTCATTAGAATACCACATCTCTTACTCACTACCCTCTCATATAACAAAACCCTTTACACTTCAACATATGTTTAACGTATTATTATTATCCCAAAGGCTCAAGAACTTAACCATTTATAAGCTAAATCGAAGTTTCAGGGGTTTTCACCATTTTCCCTAACGACCACACTTAACTGTAAAAATTCTCAGAAAATATGGATTTCGAATTTTAATGTAAGGTCAACTGTCAAGGGTCCTCTGACCACCCTACTACACTATCCCAAAATTTCGTGACTTATAAAAATGTCTAAGTATGGTAACTTTAGCCTCAAAGTTGATACAATTACGGTTTCTCGGTTTTCGAACACCTTTCACTAAAACTGACTTTTCTCCTAAACCGTTCATCAGATTTTAACGCACCTTATATCAAAACGATCTATGAACTAAGCTCTATCATGTCATGGTCCATTGGTACACTGGACAGTAAGGTACCGTACTGATACAGGGGTCCAAAACAGGGCAGTTTTTGTCATAACGAAAATCGGGCATTATAACCGCTGTACTTTCATACTTTCCATATTGTAATCGCTCCAAAACCATCATCTCACACTTATCTCAAGCCCTACACCATGTGGACTACATTCCAGCCATGGTTACAAGTTCACATCACATTTCCATATCCAATCAAACCATGAATAACACATAATCATCATAATCTTAACATTTATACCACTTAACCACTACTACATCAATATCCATCATATATTCAAAGTAATACACCAGGGTCTTGAGATTTATACCTTCTTGAAGCTTGTTTGTAGCTAATATCCTTGTATAACCTTAGATCCTTGCTCTACACAACCTTTGGAAGCCACAAACTCCATATCAAAAACAATACAAACCATAAGCTACTATTCATCATCTTCCCCAACTGTAAAGCACTGAAATCGGAGGGGTAAATCACAGAGTTGAATTGATTTCTTACCATGGTTACGACGGGCTTCTCGATAGCTTCGTTTTGATAGGTGGATCGCCGAAAACAGACATGGGAAACTCAAGTTATGAGCAATTCTTCCTCCTCCATTTTTGTTCCTCTCTTCCCTCGGGTTCTTGATAAAAGGAGTGGGTTTTGACTTCATTTCTTCACAAAATATCTAAGTCATGGTCTTATCTTCTCCCACACACTTTAGTGGCTGATCTCTTAGTGCAAATGACCAGTTTGCCCTTTGCTTTGTTGTGGCTTTCTCAAGAAGCTTCTTCTCTTATAACACAAGCATTTCGTTTCTCATTTGTTTCGTTTTTTTTTTTCTAACTTTCTCGAGTCCTTTAACTCATATCCAAATTCCAACTTCATATTTCATTATTAAATATTTTAACAAGGTTGCCTTTAAAATTTTATTACATTCAGAGTCTAGAAAATTTTACTATTCACTTCGGGTCGTCTCAGACCGCTTTAATCATCTAAAATTCAGAATCTCTCATTCTCTTGTCCCAATAAATCCTTAATTCCTTAAATATTATTATCCCTCATAAATTCCATATTCACGGGGTTCTCATGTCGGATCACTATTCATCAAATCGCGTACTTAAATTAATTCGTGACTCGTTGATTAGATACTGCTCAACTTTGTTAAACGCTCTCAGTGGTTCTAAAATCATTTAACAAATCCAAATTCCTTTGGTATTCTCTTGACTTAATAATCCCCTGGTTTAACTTAAATTTCCTAATTCCTCAATATATAAATCCTTTAATATTTCTATGCTCCTTAATATCCCATAGAAACTCGTTCGAACTCAAAATCCTCAAAAATCCATATTCAGAAATTTCTAAAATCCGTTATCATTTTGAGTCACTTATTTTCATTGTAGATCACTAATATGGTTTCTGTTTACTCATTTTCCATTTCCACTATAGAGCACCTACACACCATTTTTCTAAATTCCTCGAGATCACTATTCATTTAATCACTGTAGCCTTTCTAAAGTTAGGGTTATTACATTCTTCCCCCCTTAAAAGGATTCCGTCCCGGAATCATGTTGAAAATACTAATGAATACTTTTCTCACCTGACAAATTTCTAATTCTCATACTACTTCCTTTATCCTTCAGTTCTTTCATAACATCTCTACCTTGTTTGCACAAATGCACCAACATACACTTGTTTGTCATTCATCAACATGCCATTTAGCTTATCAATAGCAGCACTTTCATTATCTCCTTCTTGCCAATCTCTTCTTGTTTTCAGTCATTCTATATTATCTCATTCCTCCTTTCTCTTTAACTAAGGTATCGGCCACCACATTGGCCTTTCCTGAATGGTAGTGTATCTCACTTATGTTTTGGCTATATTACGATCTCTATCATGACATAAAATATTAATACTTCAATACTCATATATCTCATTTCTGTAAAATTTTCCAGAAAATAAACCTACTAATATTTCCTAAAACAATTGTAAGAAAATATCAATTATAATATATATTTCCTGTTCATACTTACACGAGCAGATACTTTCCCTTCATTCTAAGAATTATCCTTGCACTTTCCCCATCATTCCCAAATCTCCTTCTTTTTTTTTTTATAGAGTTCTCTGACTCTTAACAGATATTGATTTAGATGACACGAGAATAACTCACTTTCTTATATCACCATAGTTTACTTTCTCACAGATAGATTATTCTTATCTATATTATCAGCCCACTTCCTTTGTTTATCCTTATTCTGACTCTATCCTCAAAATACACCTTACTCTCAATAGTAAATCTCAATTATGCCGTAAAATTCCTCATATTCTTTTCTCTTACTAATCATCAAATATACCCATTTCTTCTCACAAAATTCCTTCCTCCCTTATATTGAAACGCTTCTAGCTCTAATTATCTCTTATTGAAATTTCCCTTGGAATCTCAAGTTTCCATGTGTAATCACGTATACTCTAAACCTTGCTTCCATTATTCCATCTATTAAGGAAATCTTCTATATTTGAAACAATTGATATAATTCAAGAAACTTTGAATTGAAACGAACCCAGAAACAAGCAAGGGTCCCACAACAATTTATAAAATTAAAATTTTTAAATAACCTTTATTCGAAACAAAAGAATATTTGAGAATTCAATATGATGGAAGAACCCGTATGTCACACAAGTGAGGGCGTCCCCTCCGACTTTCTATCACACAGACAGATCGTCCTTGTATATACATATATGGTTGTTCCTCTTAGTTGGAGTAAGAAATATAAAGAAAATTTAAATCATGATGATAAATACCATTTTCCGAAAATAATCTTAGAGGAATATTTTGGCAAAGGTAGATAAAATACAATTTTGAAACACATTTCAAGGGTACTAGAAAGTTTTGAAAAGATGCCGGCCCTTAATGAATAATTACCCACCAGTGGAGGAAAATTTGAAACTCAATAATATAATTTAGCAGGGCTTTAGGAAATTTGAAAGTAGTTGCCGTTAATAGCCTCTGCCCAATTGA
The DNA here is from genome assembly GCA_036435485.1 of Saposhnikovia divaricata. Taxonomy (NCBI): domain Eukaryota; kingdom Viridiplantae; phylum Streptophyta; class Magnoliopsida; order Apiales; family Apiaceae; genus Saposhnikovia; species Saposhnikovia divaricata. The sequence continues at coordinate 47,099,594 of CM071595.1, read as the reverse complement.
AAATCCCTATAATGGAAAGTTTTCCTCAAATACCATTTATATCTTAGACTGTGTATACTCCAAAATTTCTCAAATTTGGCACTCACCATTTATCCTTAACCTATCGTCTGATATTCCCAATTATCGTTATTTACCTAGTCGTGACTTGGCTCGATATTTTCTGCATTTATCCGTAATAGATCACAACCTTCTAATCGCTATACTTACGTAATATTGATCTTCTTAGCATAACACTGCTCCAGTATCAAAAACCCTTCAAACTATACTTTATATATGTACATTCTAACATATCCCGTATACTCACGAGATTCTCTAACGTACACTTCCTGATACATCAAATATTCCCTTTCTCATATCAATTCCGTGTGCCACATAAGCTTAACACTTTTGGCATAATAACCTTTTCATTTAAGTCAATCTCGGAATTTCTTAATCTGTCTTGGTCCTTACGGTATATCTTGGCTTTACCGACCAATATCAGTTTCATCCCTTTCATCTCCACAAATAATCAGTGTCTATTCACCAATCTACTTGCACTATTACCTCAAACTCCCTTATTTTCCCTCACATTTGCCCTAGTATTACGTTTAGGCGGCATGATTCTATACATAACAATATTCTCCATTATTTACCCAAATTTAGGGTACAATATACATTATTCCATATTCAATAATTATATCACCGATTAACACATTTATATATATATCCCTAGCCACTCACGAACATAACTTGACTCACTCATTTCCTCTCCTAATACTAAAACATAAACTTTTATTAGTAATAATCTATAAAATTATAATCACTACTTAGAATAAATGCTACAGTCGATATACCACCCTTGAACTCGATGGGAGTTCACAATTTATATTATTACTGATATATTTATTATTATCACTTTTGTTCCTGAGCATTATGACTTTTAGCTCTGATACCAAACTGTGACAGCCCCAAATCCGGGGTCATGAATTTGGGCCATCACGGACCAACTTCCATTCAAAATCAATATCTCTTGGGTTTTTTTTTTTTTTTTATAATTAATACTTATGCAATTGACCCCACAGTAATACACACACACACACACCAGTCATATGCTCAGAGAACAACATTCACCATAATAAAAGTTTAGAGTTAAACAGTTATTACAAACTTGCACACTTAATTATACATAAAGTTCCCAGCACCCGTCTGTCTCATCACTACCTCAGGAATCAATGCTAGCGTGCTCTCAGAAGGTCGCCTTCCCTTATCCTCTTGCGGGGCGTTCTGCGTAGTATTGGCATACCTAGCTGTATATAGATAAGTAGCAAGAGTGAGCTATAATAGCTCAGCAAGATAATATTATAAACTAGAATTTAAAATATAACCAAGTATACATGTATATACATATGTAAGTAGTAACCGAATTATAAACTTTAAGGAAGAATAAAACTCTTATTTAATAATACATCATCCACTTACTATTATAAGAAAGAAATCTATATTAATATAATATCAGTTTTTCTTCATCTGCCACCATAATACCATCATCTCATATCATTATTCTGGTTTCAGTATTGAAATCTACAATAATATAATATCAGTTTTTCTTCATCTGTAACTATCATTCCATCATCTCATATCATTGTTCTGTTTTCAGTATAGCAATCTGAAAACCATTGTCTACACTTTCTTTTCAAAACATTGGGGATATCTGCTGTCGCCTGATACGTTAGGACGATGATCAGTCGCCTAATCGTATCTGCTCTCTTTTTACTACCGGTAGAAGGAATGAAAATCATCCCTGGAGGAAGGCCACCTGCTAACATCCTCCCTTGGCATCTTCGTGCCGTAATAAAAATAATAAATGCTGGACTGTGTCGCACACAGCCCTGACACAGCCACTTACGCAAGTCTGTTGCAATCCCCCTCTTTATCACATCATTATTCTCTTTTTAAAATATCATTCCACATTTCCATTTTCTCACTTTCATTTTCACATATCATTCTCTCATATCATTTCCATTCTCGCACATTACTTCTATAAAATATATATATATCATAAGGCTTTGATTATGTTTCAGACCTCTCTTTCAAATTCAGAAATCAAATATACTTTTATATTCGTAAAATATTCCATCTATTTTAAGAGTAATGCATGTTAATCAAATAATATTTATTAAACCACTGATACTCAATAAGAACATTTTTAATATAATATTATAACCATATAACCCTCGATAACAACTGATACCATTCTCTCTTATTCTCTTAATCATAAGGCATGTTCAATTCATGCACAATCATCTCTATACATATCCATCTCATACTCTCATTCATATTCATATACATCTTATACTCATATCCATATTCATATACATCTTCAGATATCTTTCTTTTCAATATTAATACTCAAGGAAGACAATTTTCTTCACAATATAGTAATAATAGCATCACATATATATTTCACAAAATCAAGTTTCTTTGTGAAGATAAGTAGTTTTACAAATAGAGATAGAAGAAATCTTGCCTTGGTTTCTGTATCCTGATAGTATGGCTGGTCCCTCCTCCGGAATTTCTATAAACACAAAAGGACCGTCATTAGAATACCACATCTCTTACTCACTACCCTCTCATATAACAAAACCCTTTACACTTCAACATATGTTTAACGTATTATTATTATCCCAAAGGCTCAAGAACTTAACCATTTATAAGCTAAATCGAAGTTTCAGGGGTTTTCACCATTTTCCCTAACGACCACACTTAACTGTAAAAATTCTCAGAAAATATGGATTTCGAATTTTAATGTAAGGTCAACTGTCAAGGGTCCTCTGACCACCCTACTACACTATCCCAAAATTTCGTGACTTATAAAAATGTCTAAGTATGGTAACTTTAGCCTCAAAGTTGATACAATTACGGTTTCTCGGTTTTCGAACACCTTTCACTAAAACTGACTTTTCTCCTAAACCGTTCATCAGATTTTAACGCACCTTATATCAAAACGATCTATGAACTAAGCTCTATCATGTCATGGTCCATTGGTACACTGGACAGTAAGGTACCGTACTGATACAGGGGTCCAAAACAGGGCAGTTTTTGTCATAACGAAAATCGGGCATTATAACCGCTGTACTTTCATACTTTCCATATTGTAATCGCTCCAAAACCATCATCTCACACTTATCTCAAGCCCTACACCATGTGGACTACATTCCAGCCATGGTTACAAGTTCACATCACATTTCCATATCCAATCAAACCATGAATAACACATAATCATCATAATCTTAACATTTATACCACTTAACCACTACTACATCAATATCCATCATATATTCAAAGTAATACACCAGGGTCTTGAGATTTATACCTTCTTGAAGCTTGTTTGTAGCTAATATCCTTGTATAACCTTAGATCCTTGCTCTACACAACCTTTGGAAGCCACAAACTCCATATCAAAAACAATACAAACCATAAGCTACTATTCATCATCTTCCCCAACTGTAAAGCACTGAAATCGGAGGGGTAAATCACAGAGTTGAATTGATTTCTTACCATGGTTACGACGGGCTTCTCGATAGCTTCGTTTTGATAGGTGGATCGCCGAAAACAGACATGGGAAACTCAAGTTATGAGCAATTCTTCCTCCTCCATTTTTGTTCCTCTCTTCCCTCGGGTTCTTGATAAAAGGAGTGGGTTTTGACTTCATTTCTTCACAAAATATCTAAGTCATGGTCTTATCTTCTCCCACACACTTTAGTGGCTGATCTCTTAGTGCAAATGACCAGTTTGCCCTTTGCTTTGTTGTGGCTTTCTCAAGAAGCTTCTTCTCTTATAACACAAGCATTTCGTTTCTCATTTGTTTCGTTTTTTTTTTTCTAACTTTCTCGAGTCCTTTAACTCATATCCAAATTCCAACTTCATATTTCATTATTAAATATTTTAACAAGGTTGCCTTTAAAATTTTATTACATTCAGAGTCTAGAAAATTTTACTATTCACTTCGGGTCGTCTCAGACCGCTTTAATCATCTAAAATTCAGAATCTCTCATTCTCTTGTCCCAATAAATCCTTAATTCCTTAAATATTATTATCCCTCATAAATTCCATATTCACGGGGTTCTCATGTCGGATCACTATTCATCAAATCGCGTACTTAAATTAATTCGTGACTCGTTGATTAGATACTGCTCAACTTTGTTAAACGCTCTCAGTGGTTCTAAAATCATTTAACAAATCCAAATTCCTTTGGTATTCTCTTGACTTAATAATCCCCTGGTTTAACTTAAATTTCCTAATTCCTCAATATATAAATCCTTTAATATTTCTATGCTCCTTAATATCCCATAGAAACTCGTTCGAACTCAAAATCCTCAAAAATCCATATTCAGAAATTTCTAAAATCCGTTATCATTTTGAGTCACTTATTTTCATTGTAGATCACTAATATGGTTTCTGTTTACTCATTTTCCATTTCCACTATAGAGCACCTACACACCATTTTTCTAAATTCCTCGAGATCACTATTCATTTAATCACTGTAGCCTTTCTAAAGTTAGGGTTATTACACCGTGCCCCTTAACTCTGCTCCACGAGCCACTTTTGATCCGCTTATCGTCACTGAAGAAGGACAAATACTCCCATCAACAGGGGCGGTCATTGAACCTCTGCCCACTCAGCCCCCAGGGATGACTCCCCATGTAGAGGGGACCCACTCAGTGATTGTCCATCAAAGCCAAGAAACTAACCCTCTCCAGATGGTGGTTTCTCCTCTTGGTAACGTTGATCGCACGGGGGTACAGATCCATACTACGGATCTCCCTTTGAACACCAACCCTATGTATGAGCTGCCTAATTACCCCCCTCCACGAAGGGAACCTGGACCAAGCGGTCACGCCTTACAGATCCGGGATCGAGAATATGATGACTACTATGGTCCCTATACTGATGATTCATCATCATCTGAGGATGATGATCGAGATGAAGCCCCGAGGAGGCGACGTGCTAGCAAAGAACCTCTAAGAAGGACACGAAGAATCCATGATGGACTCCCCTTGACAACTGCTGAGAAAATCAAGGCTTATGAGGCAGAGATCTTAAAATTGAAGGACGATATTGCAAAAGAACAAGATAGATTGAATCAAACTCAGCCTCCTCCAACTGCAGAGAGGATTCCCATTATAAATTTGGAGAGGCCTTCAAGAAGGCAAAGGAGGGCTGATACCCGAACCGAAAAATCGACAAGGGTGGAGACCCCCAGAAGCAACCCCAAAGATCTGATGCCACTTGGGGACCCTGACGACCCCACACCTCCGTTTACTGAGGAGGTGATGAATGCCCACATCTCAAGGAAATTTAAGATGCCGACTATTAAGGCCTATGATGGAACGGGCGATCCCGCAAACCATGTCAGGACATTCTCAAACGCACTGCTGCTGCAGCCTGCTAGTGACGCTTTAAAGTGTAGGGCGTTCCCTCAAACTCTGTCGGGCATGGCTCAAAGATGGTATAGCCGTCTACCTGTAAACTCGATTGGCTCCTTTAAGGAGTTGAGCGCTGCCTTTATCAGCCAATTCATCAGTGGGAGAATTCATGAGAAAAGTTCTGCATCCCTTATGTATGTGGTGCAAGGAAAGAATGAGAACTTAAGGGATTATCTCAAGCGATTCACCAAAGAGACGTTGAATATCACCGATCTGGAAAATAAGGTGGCCATGGTAGCCCTGGAACACGGAACCACTGACCTCTTCTTTAAAAGGTCCTTGGCAAAACACCCTCCTGAAAACATGGCCGAGCTCCAGAGAAGAGCCGATAAATATATCAAGGCTGAGGACAGCATGAAGAAGGAAACCACGGGAGGCAATGGCAAGTGTTCTAATGATTCAAAGAAACGAAAGCCAGAGCAAGAGTACGACGCTAGGGACAAGTATCCCCGGGCTGGCAAGGATTCCGAGTCATCACCCAAGAAGGGTTTTGGACCGAGGTTTTCTGATTACGCAAGGCTGAACGCTCTTAGGAGTCAAATTTTGTTAGATATTGAGAAGGATAAGGACTTTCGTTGGCCTAAGCCACTCAGGGGTGACCCCGAAAAGAGAAATAAAGATCTGTATTGTAGATTCCACAGGGATGTGGGACATGACACAGATGATTGCAGACAGTTAAAGGATGGAATTGAATTTTTAATCCGGAAGGGAAAGTTGAACAAGTTCACCAAGGGTAAAGATCGTGGAGCCCAGAAAAGGGATTATGATAGAAGAGACAATGATAGGAGGGATAACGATCGTGATCGTAACCCACAGCCTCGAGGGCCAGTAATTAATATGATTTGGAGAGGACCAACAGCGGCCGGCACTACCCGAAACTCCCGAAAGGCTTATGCTAGAGAAGTAATGCACATTGTGGGAGAGGCCCCGAAGTGTGCTAAGATTGAGATGGTAATTGGTTTCGATGATTCAGACTTGGAAGGGGTGAAGTTCCCCCATGACGACCCGCTGGTCATAACTCCTGTGATCGGAAACTCAGAAGTAAAACGAGTCTTGATAGACAATGGAGCTTCTGTTGATATCTTGTTTCATGATTCTTTTGTGAAGATGGGGTACAACAACTCTCAGTTGACCCCTACAAACATGCCCATATACGGGTTTAACGGAGTGGAGTCCAACGTTGAGGGAACTATTCAGTTACCCGTGCCTATTGGGCAGGAACCCAAAGAGGCGACTCAGATGCTGAACTTTTTGGTGATTAAGGCAGCCTCAACATACAACGCAATCCTTGGAAGGACTGGACTTCATGCGTTTAAGGCTGTGGCCTCTTCCTATCATATGAAGATTAAGTTTCCAACACGGAATGGTGTCGGAGAACAGAAGGGTGATCATAAGATGGCAAGAAGTTGCTATGTAGCCGCGCTGAGGGCCGATGGAGTCAGGGGGCAGGTCCTTCCGATAGAAGACATGGATGTCCGCGATGATGAGGAGCATAGTGGGAAGCCAGTAGAGGATTTGATTCCCATACCTCTAGGGCCGAACGATCCTGAGAAAGTTACTTATGTTGGAGCATCTCTGAAAGAACCCCTGAAGGGCAAGTTGATAGAGTTCTTACCAAAGAATAGCGACGTGTTCGCTTGGACAGCAGCTGATATGCCAGGGATTGACCCCCAACTCATAACTCATAAGTTAAATGTTGATCCCAAGAGGAAGACAATAAAGCAGAAGAAGAGAAACTTTGCTCCGGAAAGACAAGAGGCCATTAAGCAAGAAGTGGATAAGCTCTTGGAGGCTGGTTTTATTGAAGAGATTCAGTTTCCCGAATGGTTAGCAAACCCTGTGATGGTCAAGAAAGCGAATGGGAAGTGGAGGATGTGTATAGACTTCACTGACCTGAATGATGCATGTCCAAAGGATTGTTTCCCCCTGCCAAGGATAGATATGTTGATAGATGCCACAGCTAGACATGAGATGTTGAGCTTCATGGATGGATTCAGCGGCTATAATCAGATTAAGATGCACAAGGATGACATCCCTAAGGTATCTTTCATAACTGACTTTGGTGTTTTCTGCTATCTTGTTATGGCTTTTGGTCTAAAGAATGTAGGAGCTACTTACCAACGACTGGTGAATAAGATATTCGCCCGTCTGATTGGAAAAACCATGGAGGTATATGTTGATGACATGTTAGTCAAGAGCCTACTCAAGGCTGATCATATCAAGCACCTCGGGGAGGCATTTGAAGTGCTGAGGCACCATAAGATGATGTTGAATCCCGCCAAGTGTGCCTTTGGCGTTGGATCTGGAAAGTTTTTAGGGCTGATGGTTTCAAAGAGAGGCATTGAGGCCAATCCTGACAAGATTAAGGCGATTTTAGACATGGAGCCACCACGCTCTATAAGAGATGTGCAGAAGTTGACAGGCCGAGTTGCAGCCTTAGGGAGGTTTATCTCCAAGTCTGGTGACAAATGCTTGCCTTTCTTTCAGGCATTAAAGAAGGTGAAAAATTTTGAGTGGACACTTGAGAGCCAAGAGGCCTTTGAGCAACTGAAGAAGTACATGGTTGAAGCCCCGTTGTTGACCAAACCAAGTCCTGGGGAGACTCTTTGTCTATACCTGGCGGTATCTGAACAAGCCCTGAGTGCTGTCCTTATTCGGGAAGAGGAGAAAGTCCAGAAACCTATCTACTATGTGAGCAAAGTGTTGCATGAGGCTGAGTTGAATTACTCACCCATAGAAAAGTTTGCTTTGGCATTAGTAACTGCCTCAAGGAAGTTGCGGCCTTACTTTCAGGCACATAAGATTCAAGTTCTGACAAACCAGCAGTTGAGGAACATATTGCATAGCCCTAAGGCCAGTGGAAGGCTAATCAAATGGGCGATTGAGTTAGGAGAGTTTGATATCACATACAAGCCTCGGACAGCCATCAAGGCTCAGGCATTGGCTGACTTCGTGGTTGAATGCACTATTAACAACCAAGAAGTCGGGGGGCAAGAGATAATGACTACCCCTGGGCAAGAGAAAAAAGAAGAGGAACTTACACCTGATCTGAAGGAATATTGGGTGCTCTATTTTGATGGAGCATCAAAAACAAAATCTGGTGGTGCAGGTTTGGTTTTGCAAAGCCCCGATGGGTTCACAGTTGAGTACGCTTTAAAGTTGGATTTTCCTACTACCAACAATGAGGCGGAGTATGAGGCATTAATAGCTGGTTTGGATTTGGCTAGAATCATGAGGGTCAAAAATCTCAAAGTTTGTGGAGATTCAAGGCTTGTGGTATCACAAGTAAATGGTGAATTCGAGGCTAAGGATGAGACTATGGCGAAATACCTGAGAGTAGTAAAGGCTGTTATGTCTCAGTTTGAGGAGTGCTATGTTGAGCACATTCCGAGAGAAGAAAACATTAAGGCCGATGCCCTGTCTAAATTTGCTTCTTCCGAGATAGAAAATTATGCTGGGAGTGTCTACTTTCAGGTCTTGAAGACCCCGACCGTTAACTCAAAGTTAGTGGCACCAATTGATATAGGAGGCTCTTGGATAGATCCTATCAAGGCACACCTTGAGACCGGGTGGCTCCCAGAAAATGCCTTGGAGGCACGAAAACTTTCAGTAAGAGCATTGAGATATAATTTGATTGAGGGCATTCTGTACAAAAGGTCGTTTGTCATCCCATACTTGAAGTGTCTAAGGCCTCAAGAGGCAAGGGAAGCATTGGAGGAAGTTCATGAAAGGATCTGTGGGCAACACTTGGGGGGCAAAGCCCTAGCTCACAAGATAATTCGTTTAGGGTTCTATTGGCCGGAGATGTTGGCTGATGCACAAAACTATGTCAAGAGATGTGAGAGATGCCAGAAGCATGCCCCAATTGTGAGGCAACCGCCTGAGATGTTAACTTCAATTAACTCTCCCATTCCATTTGCGATGTGGGGGATGGATATACTTGGACCTTTTCCCATGGCTTCAGCACAAAGGAAATTCCTGATAGTGGCCATTGATTACTTCACTAAGTGGATTGAGGCTAAACCTCTGGCCAAGATAACCACCAAGCAAGTTTCCCAGTTCTTTTGGGAGAACATAATTTGCAGATACGGAATCCCACGAATCCTTGTAACAGACAATGGGACAAAGTTCAATAATGAAGAGTTCAAGAAGTATTGTGAAGAGAATGCGATTGAGCTCCGTTTTACCTCAGTGGCACATCCACAAGCCAATGGGCAAGCTGAGGTAGCTAATCGAATTATCCTTGATGGACTGAAGAAGAGGGTCGAACGCTCTAGGAACACTTGGGTAGATGAATTGCTGCCCATACTTTGGGCATATCGTACCACTTGTAAGGTAACAACTGGAGCAACCCCATTTTTGCTGGCTTATGGAGCTGAGGCAGTTGTGCCTTTGGAGATCATGCAAGCATCACCTCGAGTCGAGGCATATGAGCCAGAAACTAATGAAGAAGGGATGAGACTTGCCCTTGACTTAATTGACGAGGTTAGAGATGAAGCTAATGCTAGGAATGCTGAATATCAGAAGAGAGCCTCTTTTCATTACAACCAGAGAGTTAAGGAAAGATTCTTTCGACAAGGCGACATGGTTCTAAGGAAGATTGAAGCCTCAGGAATTGGCCAAAAAGGAAAGTTAGCACCAAACTGGGAAGGACCGTATTTAGTCAGAAAGGTGTTAGGACGAGGATCCTACAAGTTAGAAACCTTGGATGGGATTGAGGTGCCCCGAACTTGGCATGCTGTGAACCTCAAAGTTTATTATGTTTAAGTTCTTTTGACAAAGGCTTGGACTTTTATCTATTTATTAGGAATAAGGTTCGAATGAGACCATTATAGAGCATGTGGCTCCAAGTAGGAGATAGAGTATCTATGTAAGGGTTGAACCCATCTTATTGATGTCCTTTGACAGCATAATGGAATTTATTCTGTTTTCTCTATTAGTTATTCTTCCTTGTTAGAACAAACGAAAGACGAATGTTGAACCAACTTGTGAGTTTAGTACCAGCCAGGAGGCCAAGTACTCGAAAAATTATAAAGTTTAACGAACTATGAGCAAAAACAAGAAAAATGAACAACAGAAATTAACTGCATAAATAGTTAAGTTAAAAGTTACACAAACAAAGGCCCGAAGGCTATCAAGTCAAAAGGCGGAAACCAAGAGTTCAGGTAAACAAAAGATAAATAAATAAAGCTTAAGGGGCCTTAGGGGCCTCCTTAGCAGGAGAATCATCCTCAGAGCTAGTGTCAGTAGTGGATCCATCCTCAACAGAATTAGCAGCACCAGACTGAACTAGAGGAAGCTTAGGATCCAAGGCTGAAGTGGTAGCGGTAGCATGCTCTTTGACCAAAGCATCATCCTCCCCGAATAGCTCTTCACTTGATCCAGGCTCGTTAACTACTAACGGGGCAGGAAGATGAGGGCTCACGAAGTCCGAAGGCTGGAATAAGCCAGGATGGCTCCTCAGAACTGCCTCAATGGCCTTGTTCCAACCCTCAGAAAACTGGCTAGGAAAGAGCATCTCATCATGCTGATCCATGAGAGTCTTGTACTCATCCGAATCCAGATAGTCATCAATCAGCTTCTCCTTGTCATCCTTCAGAGCAACTAGCTCCGCATGCATCCCAACCATCTCTTCATCTTTTTTCTTTAGCTGCTGTTCCAGCTGGTTAATGTGGAGACTCTTCTTCTGAGACTTAGTCTCAAAACCTTTGGCCTTCTCCTTCCAGGCTTTGGCTTTATGAACCAAGCTCTGAAAATGGACGTTAGCCTGCGTGAAAGGTTAGCATTAAAATCAAATAACGAATCTAAGCCGTCAAGGTATTGAAAAGACAAAGTTCGAGACTCACCACAGCAATAGCCTGAGCGCCAAGCGACTATGACTCTCCAATACCTCCATTAAGGACCATGTCCTTATAGTCAGGAGTGGTGATTGAGTTCAATGACCAATCCATAGAATGCTTGGTAGAGCCCACCACAGAATCCTACTTTCTGAAGCCCCAGGGAGGCCTAAAAACTGTCGACTGGACGTTAACCTGGGAGCTCCCCTCCAATCCAGCTATGTCACCATACCTCAGGTCTCCTTTCTGGACCTTGTGAGGGCGTAGAAAAGAAGGCTCCGTATTTTTCCCTCGAGGGTCAGCAGTCCTCTTAGCTCGAGCCATCCTGGAAGTCTCTTCATCAGGAGAGGGCGCAGCCTCCACAATCAACTTCGCAACTGCAAAAATAAACAAAAACGAGTTGGAATAAATTCAGTAAAAACGTAAATGGCAAAGATTAGTAAGAAAATTACCCCGTTCAGAAACTCTTGAAAGGCCTACTTTCCTCAGAGATTCCTCGTTTAAAAGGCTTAGGCACGTAATAGAACTGCCATCTGCCTGGGTCAGAGTATTATAAGCGGCCTGTTCCTCGGTATTAAGGACGATTCCCTTAGCGATTCCGTCTGAAACTCTCGAAAAGGTCTGCCTAAAGAGAGTGCCCCAGTCACCTCCGTCCCACTCTAAGTATGCAAACTCATTTTTCCAGCCCGTATTATTATCAGGGATAGATTTGCCATTAAAAAGTGGAGGAACTCTAGGGCGGAGTTTAACATATACCCAGCCAGGGTTCGTGGCAGGACTATTGTAAAATTGAAAAATTTTGCGAAAAAGTGCAACAGATAAAGGGAGTTGTTGTCTGAGACACAAAACTATGAAACATAAGATAATCCTCCACGCATTTGGCGAGAGTTGGCACGGACTAATCTGAACATCAGCTAAAAGTCTAGGAATGAATTCATGAAACGGAAAGCGGAGACCAGCTACTAAACTCTCCCTATAGACACACAAAGAATTGGGTTTCCAGTGACAAGGTCTGTCACCTGGCTCAGCTGGAACAAGTTTATAAGGTGACTTGATCTTAAAAAGTTTGTTATATCTAGTAATTTCCTCAACATCATGATATGAGCTACAGCAGTCATACGCATCTAATTCAGACAAAGAAGGGTAATCGTCTCCACGTTGATTTAACATGTCTACGAGAGATGTGTAAGAAGAGCGAATGGTGATCGTACCTTTGGAGGAGGCAGAATTCATTTTTGCAAGACGGGACTTAGCTTTGTCCTCCATTGATGCTCCTGGAAAAAAGGTTTAAAGCTCCACTAAAACCCAGAAAATATGAAGATTTGAAGAAATCTTCAAGGAAAACCCAGAAAATATGAAGGTTTGAAGAAATCTTCAAGGAAACACCCAGAAACCACCGTGAGGGGGAGGAGCTTCGCCAAAAAACTCTCGCCGGAAATCGCCTTAAAATAAAAAGAACTATAGAGAGAATCTCTAGTGAAGTGTTTGAGTAGAAGTGAGAATGAGAAATGAGAAAGTGAACTCTCCACTCTCACTCTTATAAACAACTATTCAGCCGGTTAAAATTCTTCCAAACGGTCAGAAAACCTACAGTGACAGGTCAAAATTTCAAAGTTGACCTACTAAAGGCCCAGGAAACCGGCCCAAATTAAGGCCCAATTCTAGAACATTCTTAGAAAAATATCTTGGAAAAATATCATAGATATTTTGAAAAAATATCATAGATATTTTGAAAAAATATTATAGACAAAAACCCTAAATTTGGATTCGAATTAAGAATAGCCTGGACAGGCCCAATGAAAGCCATGAGGTCAAGCCCATTCTGAAAAGAAAGAAGGTATTTTTATAAAAATACACATTCCTGAAAAAAGTAATAAACCTATGAGGCCCAATAAGAATAGGCCCAAAGCCAAAGTGGCCCTTATTTCGACCAAGATCCTGGTCGAAACGACCAAGAATCCTGGTCGAAAAACTCTTCGACCAAAGCGTAGGAAACGCCATTATTTCGACCAAGATCCTGGTCGAAACGACCAAGAATCCTGGTCGAAAAACTCTTCGACCAAAGCGTAGGAAACGCCCTTATTTCGACCAAGATCCTGGTCGAAACGACCAAGAATCCTGGTCGAAAAACTCTTCGACCAAAGTCAAAGGAGGCCCTTATTTCGACCAAGATCCTGGTCGAAACGACCAGGAATCCTGGTCAAAAATTCCTTCGACCAAAACAAAATTGGACGCTTATTTCGACCAAGATCCTGGTCGAAACGACCAGGAATTCTGGTCGAAAAGGCTCAATCCTGGTCGAAATTTGCTAAGAAAAATTGATTCTTTGGCAGCAAATCTTCATGGACATGGAATTTTGATGAAGAAAATACCTGTGGGTACCATAATAGGATAAATATGGAAATACAAGGAATTTCATAGATAATTCCTTGAGAGAGATATTCTGTAACTGAAGTTATGGAAGATAAATTGCTTAGCCTCGAATAAGGCATATCGTCGTAAACGTGTCGGTCGCTCCACACTTTGCATCAAGACGACATTTGTGAAACACTAGTGTACAAAATCCTGACCCAAGTCTCGAGAAAGGCAGTTAAAACTTCAAGGAAAACCTGATCAGTTTTCCTAGAAGTTGGGGGGCAAATGATATGGGCTAAAAGTAAGCCCTAAAAACATCATTAATATGGCATTAATTAGACCTAGTATGGTCCAAACGTGGGGCCCACCAGGCGGCCCAAAAACCCTAATTAAAATATTAATTTCGTAATTAATATTAGAGGCAATAACCAGCTCAGCAATAAGAGTCAAATAATGATATTACTCCTGCCTGACTTAGCCACCAAGGCATCTAATTCGATATGGAAACTGATTCCTATAAGGAATAGATCTAGAACCTTCCTCAAAGACTTGTCCACCAAGTCTCTGACTCCTACCATAATTCTAAGGCTCCTGCAGCCTATTTAAAGGGCCAGACCCCTCATCTCAGAACTACGTTTTCTTGGCTTGATTCTCTAATACAGAGATACGTAGGCATTCTGTGAGGACCGTTTAGTCTCGAACGCAGAAGCAGCCATTCAAGCACGAAGCTCACGAACCCTAAGCATTAAATACACAAACCCTAGCCGTAATAATCGTAACCTAGTTTTTGTTCCACAACAATTTGATAGAATTTTTATTTTAATAAACTGTTAATTTATTTATGGTGTGTTATGCCATATTTTCGGCATGTTTAATATTCTCCCAAATTTTTAATATTATTAATTATTAATCCAGATTAATAATTATTGCTTAATGACTAAGTTTTATCCTCTCTTTGAAACAAGGAAATAATCAATCTCAATCAATAACGAAAAATATCTTCAAACGATATTCTTCAAATTAGGAAGATATCACAACGCCAAGATTAAATTAGATAAAATCAGTAATTACCCACATTAACGAAGTTTAACCCTAAAGTCTCTTAGGGATAGACACAATTGAACAGAACTGCGTACGCTTGATCCAATATAAATTGGTGTTGTGGAATAAAAATGAGGGTTTTAGACCATGGCTAGGGTTCGTGCGTATTTAATGCTAGGGTTGGTTGTTCTTGCGTCGAGACTGAACTGTCCTTGCAAGATGCCTACGTATCTCTATATTGCTAGAGAATCAAGCCAACGTAGTTCTGAGATGAGGGGTCAGACCCTTTATATCGGCGTGGAGAGCCCTTGATTTAGAGTAGAGTTAGGAGACTTGGAGGCCAATTCTCCCTCTAAGTTGGTGGTTCTAATTTGTGTCAATCAAGGATTCAGTTTCCTTGTAGATTTCTGAGTTCCAAATCAATGATTCTAGAAGCGAGCCTTGTATTGGGCGTCCCCGATACAAGCCGCGTCCTTGATCCATGTATAACGAATTCAAGCCCAGCTAGGGTTTCGAGCCTTCTTATTGGGCCGTATTTATAACACAATTAATGCTATATTAATTATATTTTTAGGGATTTATTTCTACCCATATCATTTGCCCCCAACTTCTGGGAAAACATTTCAAGTTTTCGTTGAAGTTATATCGGTCAGTATCGCTACTTGAGGTCTGTTTCGTATGCTAGATTTTAACGAATAATGCGTAGATTGTAAAGTGTGAAACGACCGACACGTTCATGACGATGTTTATTCATTTTTCGGGCAAACTAGCATTATACGATGTTAAACGATGCTAAACTGCGCTAAACGATGCTAAACAGCACTAAACAATGCTAAACGACGCTTAAACGATGTTAAGCGAAGTTAAATGGCGCTAAATGGTGCTAAACGGCACTAAACACCGCTAAACGACGCTTAAACGATGTTAAGCAACGTTAAACGACGCTAAACGATGCTAAACGGCACTAAATAGCGCTAAACGATGTTAAGAGATGCTAAACGGTGCTAAACGGCATTAAACAGCGCTAAACGATGCTAAAACGATGTTAAGCGACGTTAAACGGTGCTACACGATGCTAAACGGCACTAAACAGCGATAAACGATGCTTAAACGATGATAAGTGACCTAAACGGCACTAAACAGTGCTAAACGATGCTTAAACGATGTTAAGCGACGTTAAACGGCGCTAAACAATGCTAAACGGCACTAAACAGTGTAAACGATGCTTAAACAATGTTAAGCGACGATAAACGGCGCTAAACGGTGCTAAACGACACTAAATAGCGCTAAACGACGTTAAGCGATGCTAAACGGTGCTAAACGACACTAAATAGCGCTAAACGATGCTTAAACAATGTTAAGCGGCGCTAAACGGTGCTAAACGGCACTAAACAGCGCTAAACGACGCTTAAACGATGTTAAACGATGTTAAACGGCGCTAAACGATGCTAAACGGCAATAAACAGCGCTAAACGACACTTAAACGATGTTAAGCGACGGTAAACTGCGCTAAACGGTGCTAAACGGCACTAAACAGTGCTAAACAATGCTTAAATGATGTTAAGCGATGTTAAACGGTGCTAAACGGAGCTGGGCGTCACTAGGTGAAGCTGGGCATCACAATGTGAAGGCAGGCATCACTAGGTGAAGCCACCAGGTGACGCCAAGACCAACAAGGCAAACAAGGCAGTCAAGGCAAATGAGTCAAGGCAAACGAGGCTAGCAAGGGGGTCACGACATACAAGGCAGACAAGGGGAGTCATCATCCACCACGGCCAAGCTCCTCCAAAAACCACCTCGGCCAAGGCCTTCAAAGAGGCTCTTCGGCCCATTCTGCTCGATTGGAGGCCAAAGACCAACAAGACAAACAAGGCAGTCAAGGCAAACGAGGCTAGCAAAGCCGTTAAGGCACTTGACAGCGCTAAACGGCACTTAAACGATATTAAGCGACGCTAATTGGTGCTAAATAAAGCCGGGCATTACTAAGTGAAGCCGGGCGTCATTAGGTGAAGCCGGGCGTCACCAAGTGACGCCAAGACCAACAAGGCAAAAAAAAAGCAGTCATGGCATACAAGGCAAACAAAAGGGGGTCAAAGTAGATTAGATTTCTTCTCGGCTAAGCCCTTTCCATGCCCACCTCGGCTGGGGACTCCTTGAAGTCACCTCGGCTAGAGGCCTCTTAGAGGCACTCCGGCCTTAGCACCTCGACTAGACCCTTCCTGGAGGCACCTCAGCCATGGAATCTCGGTTGGAGCCTTCTTGGAGGCACCTCGGTCATTGCACTTCGGCTGGGGGCTTCAAGGAGGTCCTGGTTGAGGCTTAGCCCAAGACTTATGCTGAAAACTTAAATGGCTACAAAGCCATGTTCCTCTCTTCAGCCACACCTGCTCAGCTGATGTCTTCTTGAGGGCTTCTCGGCCAAGGCTGCTCGGCTGATGTCTTATTGAGGCACCTCGGACTGGTGGCTCCGGCTGGAGTATCTCTAGGGGCCTTCTCGGCTGAAGCTGCTCGGCTAGGGGGCTCTAAGGGCCTCTTCGGCTGAGGCACCTCGGCTAAAAAACCTCTTTTTTTATTGTTGAATACTCTCTCTAATTCTTGATTTCTTGGTTCGTATTTCTTGTTTTTGACTCCAAGCTCTTCTTCTTTGCACTGATGTCAAACTAGAGTTCTGAGGAACCTTGCTTGGCTTCATGTCTTGCATAGCTTTAATTTCTTGTTTTTCTTGAATTTCTAAGGAACCTTGCTTGGCTTCATGGCTTGCATAGCTTTAATTTCTTATTTTTCTTGAACTTCTCGAATTTCTTGATTGTTGTTTCTTGATTATGACTTCAAGTTCCTCATCTTTGGTTTATGTTTAAACCTAGAGTTTAAGACGACCTTTCTTGGCTTAGCTATCCGTCATGGCTTCAACGTTTGTCTTGGTTCCTTGTTTCGAATTCGAGTTTTTTGTTTCATCTTTGTTTCTTGTTTTTCTTGATTCTAAGTCATGGATTCAAGGTTGATTCCTCGATTTAGATTTCAAGAAATACAACCATGTGGGCTTCTTGCCTTTTAAAATCCTAAGACGAGAGCTTTCTTGAACTTCTTGATCCTTGTTTAAGGATATTCTTATATCCCTTGATCTTAGGACTAGAATTCAAGGTTCTATGTTGGTCTTATAATTTAGACTCTCCATCCAAGTCTTTTTTAAAAATATTGAAGAGTGGCTAGTCCTTAGCCTCCACAGCTTTGCATGGCTTTGATTGCCACATATGGATTTATTAACTTTTCTTTTATCCCGGGTCCTTCAAGGACTTAAACATTTATTTGGTTGTGTTGTAACCTAAATCTCGGTCCTTCGGGATTTTTATTTATGCATTTGTTTGTTTCCATTCGTGTATTCTTTTATTTTCGGTACTTGATCATCTTTGACTTGCACACATCAGGTGCTTGACACATAAATAAAATCACATAATCAATGAATGGAAACAAACTTGCATTAATAACTTGAAATGGGTTCAACCCTTACATAGAGTACTATTGTCCTACTCGGAGCAATATGCTCTGTAATGGTTTCATCGAACCTTATTTCTACTTCTACTAGATAAATATGAAGCTAAGTCCTACTAGGATAATTTGAACCCATCTGGGCTTTGCAAGACTAGGCCTCCACCACTTGATTTTTTTTTTTGATGCTCCATCAAAATAGAGCTCTGGCCAAATATCTTAATTTCTTCTTAATTCCTTCTTGGGGTATTATCTCCTGCCCCCCGGCTTCTTGGTTGCCATTGATACATTAAACCACGAAGTCAGCTAACGCCTGAGCCTTAATGCATGTCCGGGGCTTATATGTGATGTCGCTGTTCTCTTGTAGGAACGTGATCAACTTGCTCTTCAAGGACTCCTTCAAGGATACTCCGATGTAAGCAACCTTATCGGGGACTCCTAGTTCTAGAGGGATAGGAACCAGATCTTCTGCTGGCTTTCTTTGCATTAGGCGTTCCCGATACAAGCCTTGTATTAGGCGTTCCCGATACAAGCCGCGTCCTTGATCCATGTATAACGAATTCAAGCCTAGCTAGGGTTTCGAGCCTTTTATTGGGCCGTATTTATAACACAATTAATGCTATATTAATTATATTTTTAGGGTTTTATTTCTACCCATATCAATTGGTACGCAGGCATCTTGGCAAAAGGGATCCGATACACGAGACAAATCGAGATACCTGCCGAGTCCAGCCTTTTTTTTTCATAAATCCTAAATCCCTAAAAACAGTTATATTCATATATAATCGCTCTATTATTCTAGCACACCTCCGATTTCGTGTTGTTATGAAATTACTCCAACAACATGGTATACTAGTGATTGTCGCGGATTAATTTAATTAAGTAAAAAAACATTAAAATCTAATTTGTTTCACACCTGGAGTGGAATATTATTGCCTCAGTTAAATTTCCTATCTAATATTATTTTAGTAACTTTTTTCTTTTATTACGCATTTCTTTTTTGTCTTCTTTCTTCTCATCCCCTCTTAGTCAAACACTCAAATATACTTGATAAACTTATAATTATATAATCTGGAGTTTATTAATTAAAATTGAGAACATAACAAAATGTGTAGGAAATATTAATTTTTAATTTTAAAATATTAATGTGTAAAAAACAGTAATAAATCAATTATTTATATTATATTAACTTTAATGATTTCCTATATACTAGCTTAAAACCCGTGCGATGCACGGATATTTTTTTTTCAATATTTATGATTTTTTTTCATTAATTTAAATTATTATTTTTTAAAACATGAATTTTGGAGGCTTAAATTTTTATATGAGATGATTTGATAAAAATTATAAAAATGTTATCCGTGATAATTCTAGAAAAGGAGATATTTTAGTTAGAAAATATAGAAAAGATGATAGGTTTTAGTTGAAAAAGGTAATCGGTTAATTGTTAATAATTATAAAATTATTAGTTTATTTTATTAAATAGAATGCCCGTAATATGATTGGAAAAAGAGAGAATTTAGTTAGAGAAAATTAAAAAGGTAACATGTTCTAGGTAAAAAAGGTAATTGATTAGCTTATAGTAATTATAATTTAATTATGTTAGTTTACTAAATACAATTGCTCGTAATGTTTTCA
Source organism: Saposhnikovia divaricata (assembly GCA_036435485.1). Classification (NCBI taxonomy): domain Eukaryota; kingdom Viridiplantae; phylum Streptophyta; class Magnoliopsida; order Apiales; family Apiaceae; genus Saposhnikovia; species Saposhnikovia divaricata. Next base: position 47,079,772 of record CM071595.1, on the reverse strand, counting down.
GAAAAGAAGAAATTAATATTGTCCGTGATATTTCTATTAAAAGAGGAATTTCAGTTAGAAAATATAGAAAAGATGATACGTTTAAGCTGAAAAGGTAATCGGTTAATTATTAATATTATAATATTATTAGTTTATTGTATTAAACAGAATCGCCTGTGATATAATTGTAAAAAAAAAAGATTTTAGTTAGAAAAAATAGGAAGGTAACGTGAAAATTAAAAAGGTGACATGATTTATGTGAAAAAGTTAATTGACTAGTTTACAATAATTATAATTTAATTATGTTATTTTACTAAATAAAATTGCTCATAGTGTTTTTAGAAAATGAGAAATTAATGTTGCCCGTGATATTTCTAGAAAAAAGTAGAATTTTTTTAATAAAAATAGGGAAATTTAATTAGAAAAAATAGGAAAGATGATACATTTTAGCTGAAAAGGTAATCGGTTAATTATAAGTATTATAATACTCCCTCCGTCCCTCGTGGTTGTTTACGTTGGGTTTTTTCACGGAGACCAATGATTATGATTAAAATAAGTGAAGTAGTGGGTGTAATAGTGATTTTATTGTTAAAATAAGTGAAGTAGTGGGTGTAATAGTGTAAAGTGTTGAAAAAGTAGAGTGAAGTAGTGGATGTAATAATGTATTTTATTGTTAAAAATTACTATTTATAGTATGTAAATAAATGAGAGGGACGTTCCAAAATAGAAATTGTAAAGAAATGAGAGGGACGAGGGGAGTATTATCATTTTATTTTTATTAAATAGAAACGTCCGTGATATAATTGGAAAAGGAGAGGTTTTGGTAAGAAAAAAGAAAAAAGGTAATGTGTTTTGGTTGAAAAAGGTAACCGTCCATGATATAATTGGAAAAAGAGAGATTTTAGTTAGAGAAAAGAGAAAAGTCAACGTGTTTTGGGGGTAATTGATTAGTTAATGTTAATTATATTATAATTATGTTATTTTATTAAACAAAATTACTCGTAGTGTTTTTTAAAAAAGAGAAATTCTAGTTAGATAAAATGTAAAGGATATTGTTTTTTACCTGAAAAAGGAAATTATTTAGTTTTGAAAAATAGAAAAGGTAATATATTTAACCTGAAAAAGGAAATTGATTAATAAAGGAGAAATTTTAGTTAGATAAAATATAAAAGATATTGTATTTCATGAAAAAGAAAATTATTTAGTTACTGAAAAATAGAAATGTTTAATCTGAAAAAGGAAATTGATTAGTTGGATGGATTTTATCTGTAGTTGAGTAAGGGTAAATAAGTAAAATTAACCGCCGATTAACCGACCGACCAAACTTTTAATGTTTCGGCTTTTATAGATTACGTTTAGAGTCAATTAGGCCATCCAACACATGCCAGTATAAACAGAAAAACCTAAAAGATATACCAAAAACAATCAGCGTAATATCATGGCCGCCGGAGAAAATTTGAAAAGAGAGATGATAAATGAGCTACCGGAACAAGTAATTGGATATGATATATTTGCACGACTCCCAGTAAAGTCATTGGTACTGTTAGAGGCCCAACTTCTCACTGGGCTGGACCGAAGGCCCAGTCATGGAATGAGTACCGGTTTGGCGAAGGCCCATGTCATTCGGCCCCTTTATTTACAACGGTTCGTTCGGTTGTACATCCCTGGGAACGTGGGAACGTGGAACACGTTCACCACTCACCTTACTCTCCGATAACTGCCAACATCGAGGATAAAGAGGTTAACAAAGGTTTGGGTTCATTCATTCAATCACTTACACACAACACAAACACTCTGCGTTTACCTTTACTCATAAAAGAACCAGTTAACTTATTCTCACACCGGAGGTGAATCGGGGGGCCACACCCTCGCATTCTTCTTCAATTGCAGGTCCGACCGAACGGATACACCGACGGAAATTGGTTGCAACATTTGGCGCCGTCTGTGGGAACACAGAGTTACGTTTGTGTTGGATTATATTGTTAGTAATGGCGAATGAAACCGAAATACCAACGGCTGACGATGGCACTATGGCTGTAAATACTCGCACCACTCCTCCCATCACCCCAAGACATTTGATTTTCGACGAAGAGGGGGACATACCGTCTCCCGAAGAACAACGGGAAATTCTGATGAAGTGGCGAGAAGAACAAAAAGCCAAGGGGAAACGGAAAGAGATAGAGAAAGAGAAAAGCAGCAGGGAGGCCGAACGTCTGGCCAAAAAAAGGGAGGCCGACCGTTTGAGGCTAGAAGCCCTAAAGCTCCAAAGGGAGGAGATCGAGTTACAGGAAAAGGTACTCCGTGAGGCTCTAGAAGCCGAAGACCCGGAGTTGGACGACCGAAGAGACAAAAGACCAAGAACCAGAATTGATGAAGATGAGTCAGGGGACTCTGAATCAAACTCGAGGAGAACCCGGTCAAAGGTGGTTTATTCCTCCGATTCGGAAGAGGAGGGTCCACATACGGACGATCGCATCCGGAGAATTGAGAAGGCCATGTTTGGGGAGAGAAAGGTCAGCCACGAGCCAGTGGTGACCGAAGACGTCGAACACTTTCGACCGCCTCCCGGAAGGCAGTTCCCGAAGATGAATGAATTTAACGGAAAGGGTGACCCCGAAGATCATTGTGAGAAATATGAATCGCTCATGACTGGGATGGGGCACTGCGAGGTGATGCTATGTAAGATGTTCAAGACCTACCTGAAGGGGAATGCATCCATGTGGTACAGGTCGCTGAGACCTAGGTCGATAGGCTCGTATGAGCAAGTGAAGAAAAAATTCTTGAGGCACTACTCACATTTGTGCCGAAGAGAGAAGGATACTGAAGCACTGATCCACTGCAGGCAAGGGCCGAACGAAGATTTGGGTGATTACTTAGCAAGGTTCAAAGAAGAAGCTGGTATGGTCACCAACTTGGACAAAGTCAAGGCGGCTGGATTCCTCGCAGCAGGCCTCGACCCTGTCAAAGGTAAGAAGCTTCGGTCCTCTCTTTATGATATGCCTCCCAAATCTTTAAATGATATATATGTGAGAGGAGAGGCCATTAGAAGAAAATTGGAATCAATTGGGGGGTACAAGGAGAAGAAAAATGATAGGTATGACAGAAGGGATGACAGAAGAGACGACCGAAGGGGTCGAGGAGATATCAAGAGCAGGTTGAATGATACAAGGCCCGACAAAGGGGCCGAACGAAGAAGAGATAGAGATAGCACTGTGTTCACACCGTTAAACACACCTATCTCGAAGATTCTCCATGAGATAAAGGGTAAACCTGGGTTTGTCAGACCACCCAAGTTGAAGACCCCCGAGAACAGAAGAAGCGACAGCAAGTATTGTGACTACCATCGGGACAAAGGTCACAACACCGAGGAGTGCTATCATTTGAAGAAGTTGATTGAAAGAATGATCAAAGATGGGGAACTGACCCAATTTGTGGGCGACTTGAGGGACAAACTCGAGTCCAAGGAGAAAAGGAAGGAAGCTGAGAGTTCGGAGAAGTACCGAGGGGAGGTCAGAACAATTTCCGGAGGAACAGTGCTTGATCGGGACAGTAAGACAGCAAGGAAAAAGTACGCCAGACAGATCTACAACCTGTACCAGTCAAGTTCAGCTAAGCAACCATTGCCTATCTCCTTCACAGAAGATGACTACGAGGACGTGATATGGCCGCACGAAGACCCACTTGTTATAAACCCAGTAATCGGGGAAAACAAGATATGGAGAGTGCTGGTGGACGAAGGGAGCTCACAGTCAACATTCTATATCACCGGACATATTGCAAGATGAATTTGGGAGGTGAACAGTTGGAGCCATGCCATGAGGCACCCTTGTATGGTTTCGGTAATCAGCCTGTACCAATAGAAGGGACCATCACTTTGTCTGTCATGATGGGAAAAGCGCCATACACTGTGGTGAAGGAAGCAAAGTTCTATGTCGTCCGGGTCGATAGTCCGTACAACGGAATTTTGGGAAGGCCAGCCTTATCTTTGTTCCAGGCCGTGTCCTCTGTCCCTCATCTGAAGTTGAAGTTCCCAACAGAACATGGAGTTGGAGAAATGAGAGGCGATCAGAAAGCCGCCAGAATAATCATGTTGGAGGATTTGGAAAGAGATAAAGACATTGAGATGACCGAAGCCGGAAAGAGGAAAAGAAATGAGACCGAAGCTGGGGGCAGCCACCAACTGCTGAACATTGAGTTAGAAAAGTTTGGGGCCGACCTGTCAAGCCCGATTGCTGAGCCGGCTGCAGAGACCGAAGAGGTAGAACTATACGTGGGTCAGTCGGGAAAGATGATCCAAATTGGAAAGAACATGGAGCCGAAATTAAAAGAGAAAGTCATCAAGGTCATTAGGGAATTCCACGACGTATTCGCATGGAATCCCGAAGATATGCCAGGTTTGGACCCTGCGGTTGCCAAACACTGTTTAAATGTAGCTCCCGAAGCCAAGCCCGTGAGACAAAAGAAGAGGAATTTCGCCATGGAAAGGCAGAAAGTAATCCAAGTTGAAGTCGAAAAATTGCTGGAAGCAAAGTTCATTGAAGAGATAGACTATCCCGATTGGTTGGCAAACGTAGTGGTGGTGAAGAAATCTAATGGCAAGTGGAGGATGTGTGTCGACTACACCGACCTGAATAAGCATTGCCCGAAAGACCACTATCCCTTGCCAAACATTGACCAACTGATAGATGCCACTTCGGGGCATCAAATACTCAGTTTCCTGGATGCATTCTCAGGATACCACCAAATTGCCATGAATGCCGAGGACGTTCCCAAGACAGCATTCATCACACCGAACGGCACTTATGCCTACATCAAGATGCCCTTCGGCTTGAAGAACGCCGGGGCAACATTCCAAAAGATGATCAACAAAGTGTTCAAAGCCCAGATCGGCCGGAACATGGAATGCTACGTGGACGATATGATTGTTAAGTCCCTTTTCAGGGATCATGCCGAAGATCTGAGGGAATGTTTTGAAACGCTTAGAAGAAACAACATGAGGATCAATCCGAACAAATGTACGTTTGGAGTGAATAGTGGGAAATTTCTGGGATACATGGTTAGCGCCAGAGGAATTGAAGCCAATCCGGAGAAGATTAAAGCAGTCATTGATATGGAGGCACCGAAGACAATCAGGGACATTCAAAAGCTGACCGGACGGCTAGCAGCCCTGAGGAGGTTCATCTCCCGATCGGCCGAAAAGGCCTTACCATTCTTTGAAGTGCTTCGGGGGTCCAAGAATTTCGAGTGGGGGCCAAATTGCCAGAAAGCATTCGAGGATGTTAAAGAGTACTTAGTGAAAGCCCCACTCTTAATGAGACCCGACCCGAAGGAGACATTGCAGCTGTACTTGGCTGTGAACGACCGAACACTTGGAGCCGTGTTGGTCAAAAAACATGAAGGAAACCAGCATCCGGTATTCTATGTCTCTCATATTCTCAAGGATGCAGAAACAAGATATCCGAACGCAGAGAAGTTCGCTTATGGACTGGTAGTGGCCGCAAGAAAGCTAAGGCAGTATTTCCAGGGAAGGACATCTCAACCCTGACAACTTCCAAGCAAATCTCAAGGTTCAAGTAAGGGGTTGTATCAGAGCAACACAACGGAAATTAAAAGGAAAAGACACGCGCATGTTCTACTCAAAACGACAAGAATAAACTGCACGGGTAACTTTACATATGTGTACATATAGATACATACATGTGTGTGTGAATACGAAAAGCAGATATGAACACAAAAGCAGGAAAGAAAGTAATTCAAGTGTGCGATGAATCGAAAAAAGAAGGGAAGTAATGAGAACTTACTGATTTGTTTGAGATCTCTGATAAGGTCGAGTTCGTGGGGGTAGGCTTCTTGGACGTGAATGTCGACTGGAATCGGCGATTTGAAGGCCTCCGGTGATGAAACAACGTTCCCAATTGCTATTTGAGATCTCTCTGGAGGGAGTTTTTCCTTTGAATGTTAAAGAAATGATATGTGCGTAAAAGAAAGAAAGAAACTGTGGAGTTTAAATAGAAAAGATGTGACGCTTGGACAGAGCCGTTTCATATTCAACGGCGGGGATTGAAGCGCAAATCTCGAGGACAGACAGCTGTCAGCCATAAAGAGACACGGCTCCCTAGGAGGCGTCTCAGTCTTGTCCATCGCCATTCTTATCCGAAGGGAACGTACGAACACAGAATTCCGAAGATGGGCTTGGGCTTTAGCCTTCGTCCTGAGGATAACTCCGAACGAAGCCTAGGGACATGTTAGAGGCCCAACTTCTCACTGGGCTGGACCGAAGGCCCAGTCATGGAATGAGTACCGGTTTGGCGAAGGCCCATGTCATTCGGCCCCTTTATTTACAACGGTTCGTTCGGTTGTACATCCCTGGGAACGTGGGAACGTGGAACACGTTCACCACTCACCTTACTCTCCGATAACTGCCAACATCGAGGATAAAGAGGTTAACAAAGGTTTGGGTTCATTCATTCAATCACTTACACACAACACAAACACTCTGCGTTTACCTTTACTCATAAAAGAACCAGTTAACTTATTCTCACACCGGAGGTGAATCGGGGGGCCACACCCTCGCATTCTTCTTCAATTGCAGGTCCGACCGAACGGATACACCGACGGAAATTGGTTGCAACAGGTACGCTGTAAATTAGTTTGTAAATCTTGGCTATCACTCTTATCCGATCCGAAATTCGCACTAGAACACTACATTTGCAGCGCCATGCAAAACCCTAATGACTACGACTGTCTCGTAGCTCATAAATACTCTGTTGGCCTCTTCGTACTATCTCGACACGAAGAAACATGTATACTCTCTCCCAATCGTTACAAATTGAAATTAATTGGATCTGTTAACGGCTTAGTTTGTCTCCTCCGCAACAACAGGTTGTGGTTATGGAACCCTGCTATTCATCAATCTAAGGAATTCATGGCTCCACCAGGGAAGCATCCAGGGTATTTTGATAACTTTGGATTTGGTTTTGATCATGTAAGTAATGATTACAAGGTGATAGACTTTAACAATTTGTTCGATTTCAAAAATATGTGGTATGATGACATGTCTGCTTTTGTTTACTCCTTCAATTCTGATACATGGAGCCATCTAATTGTTCCTGACTCTGTTTTCCCTACTAATAGAGAACGGATATCATACCGTCCAAGTGCTATTGTTAAGGATTGTCCTTATTGGACATCATTTTATACACATTGGTCAGATGAGTTTGTAGCTTTTAACGCCCTGAAGTTTGAAACGAGAAGTAACGAATTCAAGTTGTTGCCTGAATTTCAGTGTAAAAGTGGAGAAAATACTATATTAGTGAATATGATGGATCGTCCTACTTTGTTGGATTATGAACAAGACACTGAAAATACCAATGTAGATGTATATTCATTGGATGAGGACGGAACTGGTGTTTGGAGTAAGATGTATAGTGTCGGACTAAATGCTTATTGTTGGTTAGATCGAAAGATATCACAGGGGTTTTAAGTACTGAGGTGAGATTGTATTTGACAAAGATGGAAAATTTTTCTATTATGATCACACAACAGATACAATCAGCCCTATATCTGGCGATAGTAGTTCTTTTGTCGTAAGCTGCTGTAGGTATACGCCTAGTTTGATTTTTCTTAAAGGAATGGAGCTCGACACACCACTGGCCTCAGATTATTCAGTTTACCTTAACACATGAATCCTTATGGCCATTTTAGCAGTTAAGAAAATCAACATACTTTATATATGCTTAGTTAAAAGAATTAGAGGGTAGAAGGCCATTACACCTGCTTTAATTTGGTAGCAATGCTCTGAAATTTCCTTCTCTGTTATTCGTACCTAGATTTCATTCGATTGCACGTATAGAATCGGGGAAGTACTAATAGTTTGTTACGTTCTTGTGAGTTTAGTCTCTATCTTGATTTAATTTGTTTTATCATTCCTTCCCTTTTAGATGTTTGGGAACATAAGTACTGGCAACAATTTCTGATTCTTACACAAATTGAATCCACAGTTTCCTATTGCAAAAGCATACCACATTATTCACATCCATTGAATTCACATACTTTATCCCACTTGTGAGCATTAATGCATGTAGTAATATATCCATTTCTAAGCTTCATCTTTCGCGATGGACAAATGGTTCCAGGTACTTTTATCCACATGTGTAAATTCTTAAATTTGAAGAAAAAATCTTTACTCTCATCAAGTTTTGGGGTCTTCTTTAGTTTCCATCTCTTTCATCCTTGTTGTCTATCTTCAGTTTTCACATGCATTTCATTCTATCCCATTACAAATGATTGTCTTTAGCTAGAGTACAAATGTTTGACAAACAACGGGAACTGCCCAACTTAGTTTAACAGCATTATTTTTACTCTGATATGCAGAATCACAAGCGGCATTTTCAGCTATCAACCTTTTAAAGGTCGAATGCCGACACTATTATGTTAAAAATACAGCAAGTACTAATATAATTAGTCCTGATTTCTGACATCGATCTTCAATGGAACCATCGTTAAGCTCTATAGGGGATCAATGGGCAGGAATTTCAAGTTGAATAGACACGTATTCCTAATAGAATTAGAAACAAGGCTCTGATCATGTGTTCACAGCAAGCAGAATCAATCATGTCATTGTAAAGATATACAATTACACCAATGAAAACCACACAACTTTATTAATGATACTTATTCAATCAAAATGCAGCGTGAAATCCAACTGAAAATCTGGAGAGAACTGAGAATTACATGATGAATAAGATTTTGAATCAGTAAATGTTGCATATCCATTCTTTAAACTCACATAAATTATAACATATAAAATTGTTTTGTTTAATATTAACATATCAAAAGTATAGAAAATGATAAACTTCAAAGATTTTGTCTCAGTTTGAAAAATGAATCCTGAACAATTTGATATCGATGTACTTGATTTATTCTGGAAATTGCAAGTATATGAGAAGCGATTTTAGAAAATTTTATAGACGATCAAAGTTTCGTAATGAATTGTTTTATATTTATATTTTGTTAAGAAGAATCTATAAATTTGAAATTCTAAATAATATTTTTTTAAGAAGTAATTCGGTATGAGATATTTACAAGCGTACCAGTGAAGTCACTGGTACGCTTCAAATCAGTTTGTAAATCTTGGCTATCTCTCTTATCCGATCCTAAATTCGCACTAGAGTACTACAATAGCTGCGCCATGCAAAATCCTGATGACTACGACTGTCTCGTAGCTCATAAATACTCTACTGGCCTTCTTGTACTCTCTCGACACCAAGAAACATGTAAGAAACATGTGTACTCCCTCCCGGTCGTTACAATTTGATGACATTGATTGGTTTTATTCACGGCTTAGTTTGTGTCTGCCATGAACAAAAGTTGTGGGTTGTGGCTATGGAACCCCGCTATTCATCAATCTAATGTTGTGTTTGGTTGGGGAGAATGGAATGGAATGGAATGGAATCAATGAAATTAAAAGAAAAAATGGAGTTGAGGGAAGATCTAGAAAAAAAAATGAATAGGTTCAAAATTTTTATGATGAGAAATGTGAAGAAATTGAATGTTGGGGAGAATGGAGCATTCCTTCTTAAATAGGTGGGTTTGAGTTCTAGTTCAAATGATTAAGAATGGAATGGATGATGAATGAATATTTTAGACATTAACCTATTTTATAGTTCAAATTTCATTTCATTCCATTCCTTTTCATTCCATTCATCCCAACCAAACACAACATAAGGAAATCATAGTGCGTCCACCAAGTCCGGAACAACGGTCTAAGTATTTCCTATGGAAAAACTTTGGATTTGGATTTGATCCTGTGAGTAATGATTACAAGGTGATAGGCTTAGTTGTTTGGCTTGATAAAATGTGTTCTGAGAATATGTGGTCGGCTATTGTTTACTCCTCTAGTTCTGATACATGGAGCCATCTAATTATTCCTGACTACCTTCATCCTAATAATACAGGACATAAATCGTACTCCTCAAGTGCTATTGAAAGACTGTTTATACTGGACATCATATTCTAAACATCGGTCAGATAAATTTCAATCTTTTAGTGCCCTAAAGTTTGAAACCAGAAGTAACAAATTCAAGTTGTTGCCTGAATTTCAGTGTAAAAGTACTGGAGCAAAAAATACGATATTAGTGAATATGAAGGATCGCCCTACTTTATTGGATTTCGAAGACTCTCAAAATATTAGTGTAGATGTATTCACTGAACGAGTAGGAAACTGGTGTTTGGAGTAAGATATATAGTGCCGGACCAATTGCTAATTGTGGCTTATTTCAAGATACATCACAGGGTTTTAAGTACGGTGGTGAGATTGTTTTATACAAAGATGGAATTTTTTTCCTACTATGATCATAAAATAGGTACAATATTCAACCCTATTATTGGCGATGATGGTTCTGTTGAAAAACGCTGCTATAGATATACGCCTAGTTTGATTTTTCTTTAAGAATGGAGTTGGACACTTCCTGGTCCCAGATTCATCAGTTTGCTAAGACATGAATCTTAAAGGTCATTTAGCAGTTTAAAAAATCAACATATTTTAGTACATGCTAAGTTAAAAGAATTAGAGAGCGCGATTGGATAACCCGAGTGGTAAGGGCTTATCCTCTGTTGTTCTGGGTTCGACTCTCGCTCATCCCGAGAATTATTTAGAACATATATTCACTTGTAAGGAAGCCAATATATTCAAAAAAGTTAAAAGAATTAGAGGGTAGAAGGCCATTACACCTGCTTTGGTAGCAATGCTCTGAAATTTCCTTCTCTATTTGTGTTCAGATTTCATGAGAAAAGACCCCCAATATCACAATTTTAGAGCAATTGGTCCCAAATATCAAAATTCAAAACATTGGCCTCAAATATCACTCTAAAACATACTATCGTTTAGCATTTTTTTAAATGCTAAAACGTGCGACGTGTTTAGGAAGGGAAAGGGAGGGAGGTGGAACGCTATTTTAATTAGCGTTGGGGGGAGGATGTGCCGCATGAAACGGTATTTGGGGGTTGGGAACACCACTTCATGTGGCATTTGGGGTGCTTTGTTTTGTTTTGAGTTTGTTTTGTTTTGTGTTTGTGCTGCAGCATGTTTTTGTTTTGTGTTAAGAAATTCAACATTCAACAATCAACAATTACAACTTCAACATTCAACATTCAACATTCAACATTCAACAATTACTACATAGACTAGACTTTAATAGTTTGACCTATGTAGTGAGATCATCTTCTTCCTATAAAAGGAATGTAACAACTGAAGGAATTAATACAATTGATTATCTCTATTGTTATATACAATTCAAGATGGTATCAGAGCAGGTATTGCATAGAACTATCAGAAATTACAACTGAAGCTCCAAGTTTTCAAGAAAACCAAAAACCCAGTTGAGTTTCTTAAGTAATCAAAAAAAAATAAAATCAAAACCTACCAAAACAAAAAAAACAAATATACCACCAAACCGTACTCTGGAAGACGACTTACCAGAAATTTTCCGAGCTGAAAACCAGTCAGTCACGAGCCGCCGCTCGCCACCACGCGCGCCACGCGCCGGCGCGTGAGCCCTTTTATAGTCATTTTTCGGCACTGCTTCTTCAGGCAAACTTACTTGCCTCTTCTAGCCCAGTTCCTTCGTGGTAACACCTTCTCCATTTAGTACAATTGATATAAATTTTATATATACACGTATACATACATACATACACATATATATATATATATATATATATATATATATATATATATATATATATATATATATATATATATATATATATGCCCCTGTTTCTGCTATTGCAATTGCTAAGGCGGTTGTTTTGCAATAACGAAAGAATATGTGTATACCTTATTTGGTGTTGTGGGCCTGAACTTATGTTTTGTTTAACTGGGCTTGGGAATATAAATTTGTAAGTCTTGTTTTTGGGTTTGCAAGAAATAAGTCAAGGCTTTATTCTTATCGCTCTTAAATATTTGGGTATTATTCATATAAGTCTTTAAAATGACAGATGCGGCTGATTCCTTGATTTCGAGTGACACTACTGTTGCTATAAGAAGCGGTAAAACAGGATTTCATAGCACTCCTTATGTGAATCCTAAATTTGATGGGAAAAATTTTCTCGAATGGTCGAAAGCTTGCACGATGGCTCTAAAATCTCATAAATTGATGAAATATATTAATGGGAAAGCCAAACAACCATTGGAAAGCGATTCAAGTTTTGATGATTCGGATTCTGAAATTGCCATGGTCTGTTCATTGCTATTTAACTCTATGGAGGTACATATTCGCAAAAGTTATATCTTTATTGATGCGGCTGAAGAGGTGTGGAATTCTCTCAACTGTACTTATTCCTTTTCTGGAAACGTAGCTAAGCGCTTCGAGGTAAACCGGAAGATATGGGCATTATCTCAAGAAGGTCAAACACTTGCTCAATATTATTCAGAACTTACATCTCTATGGAGTGAATTAGGGCATTACACTGTATTTGAGTGTAAAAATGTTGAAGATCAGGAGAAATATCAGAAGCTGATGACAGAAGAAAGGGTAATGAAATTTCTTGATGGATTGTCAGATGAGTATGATTCAATCAAAAATCAACTCATCGGGCAGATTCCTTTTCCTACTGTGCAGGATGCATATGGACGTGTCCGGCTAGAGGAAAGTTGAAAGCAAAGTATGGCTTCAGCAACCTCGTCTGATCGATCTGCACTCTTAACAAGAAATTTTCAGCAGATCGAACCTGAAAATTCAGAACAAGTTCCAATGGCTCTAATGGGTGAAAAATCTATCCCTCAGTGTGACTATTGCAACAAGTTGAACCACACTCGAGAGAATTGCTTTATCTTGGAACCCCACCTCAGAATTTGGGGATGAGAAGGACGCACCCGAGGTGGCTATCGAGGTGTCTCATATGGTAGAGGCACAAGTAGAGGCATAGGCAGAGGCATTCCTTTTAATGCTCATCATATAGTATCAGACTATGAGTCTCATTCTACTAGGTCAATGACTACTTCTGAACTCAACACTTTCCGACAGCTAATAAACACCACTCCACAAACACCCACAGCCAATTCTGCTCATGCAGGTATATCTTGTCATTTAATTTCCGATAAATGTCCTACATCATGGATCATTGATTCCGGAGCATCGGCACATATGACATCAAATTCTAGTTTTCTAGAGTCATATCATGGTGAAACAAGCAATGTTCGTGTTGCTAATGGAGTTGTTGCACCTGTTCATGGACAGGGCACTTCTCTTGGCCACTCATCATTACCACTATTGGATGTTTTTTGCGTGTTCCTTCCTTATCTTCAAATTTATTATCTGTCTCTCGTGTTACTGAAAATCTTAATTGTTCAGTAACATTTTCCCCTTCTCACTGTGTATTTCAGGATCTGGCGACATGCAAGGTCCTTGGCAGTGGTAAAGTGGTAGATGGACTCTATGTTATGGAAGGAAATTCTGTTTCTCCTTCGACAAGTTATCAGGTGTCATCCAAACCTAATCATGTTTTAGAGTCTTTGTATCAATGGCATAGACGGTTAGGCCATCCTTCCTTTGGTGTTTTAACACATTTCTTTCCTAATTTATCAAAACAATGTAATAGGGAAGAATTTTTTTGTGAACCATGCGAACTAGCTAAACACAAAAGGTCATCTTATCCATCTAGGAATAAAAGAAGTTCTACTCTTTTTTCTACTATTCATATTGTTGTTTGGGGTCCTTTTAAACATCCAACACATGATGGATATAGGTGGTTTGTTGTCTTTGTTGATTATCATTCTCGACTTACTTGGGTATATCTCCTTAAACACAAAAGTGAAGTATTCGAGTGTTTCAAATCTTTCCACCACATGATACAAACACAGTTTAGTGCCTCCATTAAAATTCTTTAGAGCGATAATGGTACCGAGTATAGTGGGCCATTTACATCTTATTTGGACACATATGGTATCATTCATCAAACTACATGTGTTAAAACCTCTCAACAAAATGGAGTTGCTGTAAGGAAAATTGGTCATTTACAACAGGTAGCACGGTCTCTAATGTTAACAATGCATGTCCCTAAATATCTTTAGGGCGAGGCAGTCATGACTGCTGCATATCTCATTAACCGCCTTCCTTCAAGTGTTCTACAGTTCAAAACACCATTGTCTTTTGTTCCTGCACCTTCCCCTCATCCATTGCCTCTTCGGTTATTTGAAAGTGTATGTTTTGTTCATAATCATTCTCCCTCGTGAGACAAACTTGATTCTCGTGCTCTCCGCTGTGTTTTCATTGGTTATTCACCAACTCAAAAGGGATACAAATGTTATCATCCTCCATCATGTCGCATATTTGTTAGTCATGATATTACTTTTAGAGAGTCTATTTCTTATTTCTCTCCCGGCTCCTCTTTGCTTCAGGGGGAGATTAATCGACACAGTCTCGATAGTGAAGCAATAGAGGAGTCATTTCCATTCATTAGTGTGCCTAGTCTGAACATTAGTCCAAACATATCATCTACACCTCCGCATATGAGTAGTGAGCCGGATGATTTAAATAGGTTTGACATATCAGATTTGATTACATACTCCAGACGAAAAAATGATGATATTACCACTTTACTGATAGTGTTAGTGCCCTAGAGACAATGTAATTCTAGGATAGACTATTTTGTTATTCATTGATTATGTTATATCGATTATTCAACAATAAATTTATTATGTCTTTATTTACTGCGATATAAATTTTAGAACAATAAATGTCCTTGGAATATGTAGCATGTATTCTATATCTTTAAGTATGTGACTTAAAAATGAGATTATAAGAATAGTCTTAATATTCCTAAATATCCCTAATCGAGCATTATTAATATGGGACAATTATAATGCATAAAGATTAGTATGTTTGTTGACTGATGACCACATCTCATTGGTCATAGGTATAGTGATACTAAAGTCAAGAACATAGGTGCATGTAATATTCTACATGGCACTGGATTGACCCACAGTGAGTTTCTACATGTTGATAATGTCATTAGAAAGACTCACAGTGATAATGGTGTAATGTCCTTAGACTTGAGATCATTATATTTCTATACGAGGATTAATATACTTTGACTACATTAAAAGTTACGTTTGACCGGGTGATGATAAAAATGTACATCGGGTATATTATGAGACGTATGAGAAATATGAATGATAGATAAAGAATTTAACCCTCCTATTCTTAGGAGAGATATTATTGGCCTCTTGATTGAGTGAGACTATGAAAATGCATGGCCATGCTCAAATATTGATTTGTTTTTAATAGTCTACTCATTGATCAAGGAAACCCGGATTAAACATTGATGAGGATGACTAATTACATGCCTCGAGTTTAATCTATAATATATGGTTAAAGGAATTATATTACACGGAAACATTAATCACGAAAGGTTTAATTGGATCACCAATTATTATTACTTGGGTAGCAATGATGTATTACTAGATGCCGCTCATTGTTTATAATTTTATTATTGGATATTAAAATTATTGCCAACGTAATAATAACCTAAAGGGTTACACAATAAGAACGTTTAAAAGGAGTTTTAATTTAAATTTCGAATTTAAATTAATTGATGATAAAATTCGAAATTGGTTATTTAATTAATTAAGTTGGACTTAGTTAATTAGATTTTGAATTTAAATCATTAAAACCCAAATCAGTTTGGTTTTAGTAGAAGCCCAAATCGATTAGGGTTAAGCCCAGCTCATTCTCTCTTATAAATACATAGAGATGTATTGGTTTAGGGTGAGACTTTACCAAAATCGTTTTTAGCAAAAAACCCTAGCAGCTCTACATCAAGAGAGGCTAGAGAGAGAGAGAGATCGAGATAGAGGGCAGATTACGGCTAGTACCAACTCCGGAGATTGCGGAGACAATCGTGCGTTCGTGTGGACTGATTAGCGAAGCAGATCTCATTGAGAGGGCTGTGTGGTGATCGTTCTTGGACCTCCATCTGTCAACCGAATCGGAAAGCTTTTATAAGGTACAGATTCTGTTCTCCATAATTAGCATGTCTTATACACGGATCCTAGGGTCAGGTTTCGGTTTTTATTATTTATTATCATTTTTCCGTTGTGCTTGTTGCCCCGAAACCTATCAATGGCATCAGAGCTACGTGTATAAGAGGTTGATTTGGTTACGTGTTTACTGTATTTTACGAGTATGCATGTTTGATGAATCTGCCATGATACAGTTATGTTATATGAGTGATATAATGAATCTGTATAATCTGATATGATGATGCTAGCATGTTTAGAATCTGCCATGTCTTATATGTATGCGATCTGTTATGATATGCATGCTGTTTGGTTTGTATGATGATATAAACTGTCGGATGGATGCAAACGGATACGATCTGTTTACTGGGATTAGGGTTACATGTATGCTGATATATGTTTCTGGTAACTGGAATTAAGGTCGCATGTATATTGATATATGCTTCTGGAATTGTATTCTGATACATGATTTTCATGTATTTTGATACGTGATTTTGCAAAAAATTTCCATCCGCGTGTTTAGGGCTTGTGACAAATTTGGGCTTATGACATATGCTTTATTCATGTGAAATATTATAATATGATAATATGATATGACTTGCATGTCGTTTTCTTGGTGCTTTGTAATTGTTCATCTCGAATGTAACTCGAGTTCTTATGTAAGTACATTAGTATAGTTATGTTTTATATTCTATGTAATAAGAAGATCATTGGAAGCTTGCAATGAAGGATCAATGGAGATGAAGGTTAATGAAACAATGAAGACATGTATTTATGAAGACCAACTATGTAATAATTTAGTTTTATAAACCACCATAGATTGACCTAGATTTTTCCATTAGCTTGGAAATATCATATAGGATTAGGCCATAACCAAGCACGATTTTACATTCATTCACTTTACATATGATGATATGTATGCGTAGTGATAGATATGCATGCTTAATTAGATTAAGTAGAATGTATGTATGTATTAGATACATCACCCATGCCATGCCTGCTTAAATAAGATAAAATCTGTAACGACTCGAGATTTTAAAATTTACTATAACGACTATGAGATTTCTGTGTTTATGAAACACGGAATTAAATACGAATTTTCAATTATTTCGATATGGGGAGATTTTGTCAAAAACGGGTCATACCTGTAAGGAAGTTGGATATTAAGTGAGGCCGCTTGTGACTCCTCGAACAACCTGGAAATCAAACCATTGGTGAATATTGATTTGAAGTATTTAATTCAAGGAAAAATTGGGAATCTCTTTATGATGGGATCATGGTCGTTTTAAACAAACCCCTAACAAAATATTATGTTTAAGATGCCTTCTAAATGGGAAACACTCGTCAAGACCTAGATCGACAAAGGATAGGTGCGCCAAAGCGGAGTACCCTCGTTTATCGTGGTAAGGCGCGATCGAGTAAGTTAGTGATACTCAAATATTAGACCTTTGGGTTCGACTTAACTAAGTGACCACAATAGGATTGTGAACTTAGAGGCATAGAGTTTGGTAAGATTTACTGGATGAATAGGAACAAATGCTGTTATGTGAACAAATGTTGTTCTACCAAACTATCCAAGAGTTATATATGATATAATTGACAAATGTTGTCTACCTAAATAATCATTTTAAGGAGAAAAGCCAAAGCTGACCTTAAAAGGGATGAAATATGGATCTTGGCTCACTAGAAAGGTTTAGAGATACTTTTCCGAATTGATAGGTAGGGCTATTAATTTGATAAAAATAGTGGGAGATATATATATTATGAATATATATGAATAATCACTTGAACATAATTTAACAGCTCCGTAGACTAATTATTTTATGCATTTTAACATTGTAGATATTCGAAATGGCAAACAACACAAACAACACTTTCTCTGTGCGATCAGTCCTTGAGAAGGACAAGCTAACAGGATCAAACTTCCTTGACTGGTCTAGGAATTTGAGAATTGTTCTCATGCAGGAAAAGAAATCTTATGTGATTGATATTCCTCCACCGGCAGCCCCTGCTGCCAATGCCGCTGTTGCTCAGCGAAATGCTTATCAGAAGCATATTAATGATGCGACTGATTTGGCTTGTCTTATGCTTGCCACTATGGATGCTGAGCTTTAGAAGCAGAATTTTGATATGAATGCTTATACTATGTTTGAACATCTTTCGACGATGTTTCAATCACAGGCTCGTGTGGAAAAGTTCAACACGAGCAAGGCACTCTTCTCGTGCAAGCAGGGCAACGGACCAGTTGGACCACATGTTCTAAAGATGATAGGGTATTGTGATTACCTTGCTCGTTTGGGTTTCTCGCTTCAGCGAGAGGCTCAAGTCGATATAATCTTGCAATCTTTGAACATCGACTATACTCAGTTCATTATGACTTTTAATATGACTGAGCAAGATAAGACTCCTATGGAATTATTGGCCATGCTGAGGACCACTGAAGCAAATATGGTCAAGGCACCTGAGAAAGCTCCCATAATGATGGTGGGCAAGAAAGGTGCTAAAGGAAAGGGGAAATAGAAGGGCAAGAAAAAGGTTGCATCAAAAGCTCTTGCCCCTTCCAAGCCCTCTTTCAAAAAGGCTGGAAAGTCGAAGGGAGATGTCGCGAAGGCTGACAAGGGTGATTGTCACTACTGCAAGAAGCCGGGTCATGGGAAGAGAAACTGTCCAGATTACTTGGATGGTCTGAAGAAACTGAAGGCTGTTCAGATTTCTGATTCAGGTATTTATGTTATAGAAGTCAATTTATCTACTTCTACATCATGGGTATTAGATACTGGATGTGGTTCTCACATTTGTATTAATGTGCAGGAACTTCGAAGTAGTAGAGCATTGGCGAAGGGAGAAGTTGACCTACGCGTTGGCAATGGAGCAAAGGTTGCTGCTTTAGCTGTAGGGACTTATCATTTATCGTTGCCCACAGGGCTCATTTTAGAACTTGAGAACTGTTATTACGTGCCTGCGATTTGCAGAAACATTATTTCCGTTTCTTGTTTGGACAAGATTGGTTTTTCTTTCTTAATTCAGAACAATAGTTGTTCCTTTTCATTGAATAATGTTACCTATGGGGTTGCACGTTTGTTTAATGGTTTATATGTTCTTGATCTTGATACTCCTGTCTATAACATAAATAACAAACGTCTTAAAACAAATGACTCAAATCATACATACCTCTGGCACTGTCGTTTAGGCCATATAAATGAGAATCGCATTTCCAAGTTACATAAGGATGGATACTTAGACAAGTTTGATTTCGAATCATACGAGGAATGTGAACCATGTCTCATTGGCAAAATGACTAAAGCTCCTTTTACCGGACAAGGTGAGAGGGCCACCAAACGATTGGAACTGATACATAGTGATGTATGTGGTCCAATGCGTACGATGGCAAGAGGCGGCTATTACTATTTCATAACCTTTACTGATGATTTTAGTAGATACGGATATGTGTATCTTTTGAAAAACAAAACCGAATCGTTTGAAAAATTCAAAGAGTATAAGGCTGAAGTAGAGAAGCAAAAGAGCGAAAGTATTAAAACTCTATGATCTGATCGTGGGGGAGAATACTTAAGCTTAGAATTTAAGAATTTCTTAAAGGAGTGTGGTATCGTATCACAACTCACTCCTCCTGGAACACCACAATGGAATGGGGTGTCTGAAAGGAGAAATCGTACCTTATTGGACATGGTGTGATCGATGATGAGTCATGCGGATCTTCCAATTAGTTTCTGGGGTTATGCCCTAGAGACGGCTGCACAAACACTAAACCGAGTTCCTTCAAAATCGGTTCAAAAGACACCATATGAGTTATGGACTGAAAAACGTAATAGCGTTTCATTTACGAAAGTTTGGGGATGTGAAGTGTTTGTGAAACGTTTGATCTCTGATAAGCTAGGACCGAAATCAGACAAATGTAATTTTGTAGGATACCCGTTGGAAACTAAAGGGTATTATTTCTATAAACCTTCTGAGAACAAAGTGTTTATTGCTCGAACGACTGTATTTCTAGAGAGAGAACTGCTTTCTAAGAAAAACAGTGGGAGGACAATAGATCTCGATGAGGATCGAGAACTACAAGATATCGTTGAACCAGAGTTGGAACACGAGCAGAATGAGACTCAAGATGTTGAGAACAATACTGCTCAAGAAACACAGGTCGTTCGTAGATCAAGTAGGATTCGCCATGAGCCAGAGAGATATTATGGATTTCTCCTGACTCAAGGTGGCGATGTGATGCTTGTAGATAATGATGAGCCTCTCACCTACAAGGATGCTATGAATAGTCCAGATTCTGAGAGATGGCTGGAAGCCATGAAATCTGAGATGGATTCCATGTATGAAAACAAAGTATGGACTTTGGTTGCACCACCTGATGGGGTTAAACCCATAGAGTGCAAGTGGGTTTTCAAGAAGAAAACTGACATGGATGGAAATTTACAGACCTACAAAGCAAGACTGGTGGCGAAAGGTTTCAAGCAAATTCATGGTATTGACTATGATGAAACTTTCTCACCGGTATCTATGGTCAAGTCCATCAGGATTTTGCTTGCGATAGCGGCTTATTATGAGTATGAAATCTGGCAAATGGATGTCAAGACTGCTTTCTTAAATGGAAGCTTGGAAGAGGATGTGTACTAACCAAAGCTTTGTCGCAGCAGAAGCACGAAGGTCACACTAGTTCCATGGGTATTAGATACATGGGCGATTGGCTCTAGTGCAAGTGGGAGATTGATAGTGTTAGTGCCCTAGAGACAATGTAATTCTAGGATAGACTATTTTGTTATTCATTGATTATGTTATATCGATTATTCAACAATAAATTTATTATGTCTTTATTTACTGCGATATAAATATTAGAACAATAAATGTCCTTGGAATATGTAACATGTATTCTATATCTTTAAGTATGTGACTTCAAAATGAGATTATAAGAATAGTGTTAATATTCCTAAATATCCCTAATCGAGCATTATTAATATGGGACAATTATAATGCATAAAGATTAGTATGTTTGTTGACTGATGACCACATCTCATTGGTCATAGGTATAGTGATACTAAAGTCAAGAACATAGGTGCATGTAATATTCTACATGGCACTGGATTGATCCACAGTGAGTTTCTACATGTTGATAATGTCATTAGAAAGACTCACAGTGATAATGGTGTAATGATCCTTAGACTTGAGATCATTATATTTCTATACGAGGATTAATATACTTTGACTACATTAAAAGTTACCTTTGACCGGGTGATGATAAAAATGTACATCGGGTATATTATGAGACGTATGAGAAATATGAATGATAGATAAAGGATTTAACCCTCCTATTTTTAGGAGAGATATTATTGGCCTCTTGATTGAGTGAGACTATGAAAATGCATGGCCATGCTCAAATATTGATTTGTTTTTAATAGTCTACTCATTGATCAAGGAAACCCGGATTAAACATTGATGAGGATGACTAATTACATGCCTCGAGTTTAATCTATAATATATGGTTAAAGGGATTATATTACACGGAAACATTAATCACGAAAGGTTTAATTGGATCACCAATTATTATTACTTGGGTAGCAATGATGTATTACTAGATGCCGCTCATTGTTTATAATTTTATTATTGGATATTAAAATTATTGCCAACGTAATAATAACCTAAAGGGTTACACAATAAGAACGTTTAAAAGGAGTTTTAATTTAAATTTCGAATTTAAATTTATTGATGATAAAATTCGAAATTGGTTATGTAATTAATTAAGTTGGACTTAGTTAATTAGATTTCGAATTTAAATCATTAAAACCCAAATCAGTTTGGTTTTAGTAGAAGCCCAAATCGATTAGGGTTAAGCCCAGCTCATTCTCTCTTATAAATACATAGAGATGTATTGGTTTAGGGTGAGACTTTGCCAAAATTGTTTTTAGCAAAAAACCCTAGCAGCTCTACATCAAGAGAGGCTAGAGAGAGAGATCGAGATAGAGGGCAGATTACGGCTAGTACCAACTCCGGAGATTGCGGAGACAATCGTGCGTTCGTGTGGACTGATTAGCGAAGCAGATCTCATTGAGAGGGCTGTGTGGTGATCGTTCTTGGACCTCCATTTGTCAACCGAATCGGAAAGCTTTTATAAGGTACAGATTCTGTTCTCCATAATTAGCATGTCTTATACACGGATCCTAGGGTCAGGTTTCGGTTTTTATTTTTTATTATCGTTTTTCCGTTGTGCTTGTTGCCCCGAAACCTATCATTTACCACATCCCGAGACCTCTGACCTCGAGGCAGATCCTGCAGATCCTACAGCTCCTATAACTGATCCCGATAATGGTAATACTCTTGATCCCACTTTGAATCTTCCTATTGCTATTAGAAAGGGTGTACGCTCTTGCACTAACCATCCTATCTCAAACTTCATTTCCTATAATGCATTATCTCCTTCTTCACTTGATTTTGTATCATCCATGTCCAGTATTTCTACTCCACATACTTGGCAGGATGTTTTATGTGATCCTAAATGGAAAGATGCCATGATAGAAGAAATGAATGCCTTGAAACATAATGGCACTTGGGATTTAACTCATCTTCCTGCTGAAAGAAAGGTAGTAGGATGCAGATGGGTGTTTACTATGAAACAAAAACCTAATGGGTTGATTGATAGGTACAAAGCAAGACTTGTGGCGAAAGGGTATACTCAGTCTTATGGGATTGATTATCAGGAAACTTTTGCTCCAGTGGCAAAAATGGCTTCTATTCGAGTCCTCATATCATGTGCAGTAAATCTTGGATGGGAACTTCAACAGTTTGATGTAAAAAATGCATTCTTACATGGAGACCTACACGAAGAGGTCTACATGGACATTCCACCTGGTTTTTCTACAGCTGCAACCGTTGGGAAAGTATGTAAACTAAAGAAGACTATTTATGGATTAAAACAGTCTCCAAGGGTTTGGTTTGGCAAATTTCAGAGAGCAGTGGTTAAATTTGGTTACAAACAGGGCGATTCAGACCACACAATGTTCGTGAAAAGAATAGGTGAGAAGATCACAGTTTTGATTGTCGATGATATTGTGATCATTGGTAATGGCACGTGTGAAATTGCAAATGTTAAACGGAGACTTGCCTCCGAATTTGAGATGAAGGAATTGGGAAAACTACGATATTTTCATGGCATTGAAGTCTGTAGAAGTCCAAGTGGTATCTTTCTTTCACAATGGAAGTATACACTTGACCTGTTAAATGAGATAGGCATGTTGGGATATAGACCTGCAGATTCTCCTATGGAAGCGAATCTTAAGCTTTGCGGAGATGTGGGAGACATTGTTGATAGAACTCAATATCAAAGGTTAGTTGGAAGGTTAATCTACCTCTCACACACAAGACCGGATATAGCATATGCAGTGGGAGTTGTAAGCAGATACATGCATGATCCTCGTCAACCTCATTTGGATGCAGTTTATATGATATTAAGGTATCTTAAATCTGCTCCTGGAAAAGGAGTGATGTTTACTAATAACAAACATCTCGGAGTTGAGAGCTATATAGATGCAGATTTGGCTGGATGTCTAGATGATAGACGTTCTGCATCAGGATATTGTACATTTGTTGGAGGCAATATAGTTACTTGGCGAAGCAAGAAGCAACCGGTGGTTGCATTGTCTAGTGCTAAAGCAGAGTACAGAGCTATGGCTCGAGGTGTACGTGAATTACTATGGATTAGATTGCTTTTAACAGAATTAGGACTTGCATCAGCCACGCCAATGAAGTTGTATTGTGATAACAAATCAGCTATAGCCATTGCACATGATCCAGTTCAACACGATCGAACCAAGCATGACATTTTATCAAAGAAAAGATCAATAATGATATCATCAGTATCCAGTTTGTCAAATCGGAAGATCAAGTAGCTGGCGTGTTAACTAAGGGATTAGGAAGAAAAATGCTACATCCACTTATTGGCAAGTTGGGCATGAGTAACATATATGCATCAACTTGAGGGGGAGTGTTAAGAAATTCAACATTCAACAGTCAACAATTACAACTTCAACATTCAACAATTACAACTACACAGACTAGACTTTAATAGTATGACATATGTAGTGAGATCAACTTCTTCCTATAAAAGGAATGTAACAACTGGAGGAATTAATACAACTGATTATCTCTATTGTTATATACAATTCAAGATTTTGTTTTTTCCTTTTTTTATTATTTTCTTCTAAATATATATTTGCAAATTATATCCTATTACATAATAAGAGTAAGAGGGATAATAAGCGAAAGAATGACCAAAATACCCATTTTGGGGTGTGTATTTGCCTAAAATACATATTTCAGAAACAACTGCCCTAAATACCTACACATGTCAGATACTCCTTACCTAGTAGAGTATCAGGTGTGATACTCCTTACCCAGTGGAGTATCAGCTGTGATACTCCTTACCCAATAGAGTATCACGTGTGATACTTCTTACCCAGTGGAGAGTATCAGTAGTGAGTATCAGGGGTGATACTCCTTACCCAGTGGAGTATTAGGGCTGATACTCCTTACCCAGTGGAGTATCACCCTGATACTCCTATGACATTTGCGTATCATCCTGATACTACTATGATAGTGGAGTATCTGGTGGGTATTTAGGGCACTGTTTATTCAATATGGGTATTTTGGTCAAATGTTATTGAAAAATGGGTATTTTGGGCACTCACCCATAATAAGCGGGTACTACCACAGGTCAAGGGTTCGACTCTCACTAATAACATAATTAAATTAAATATTTATAACTTTAAATATATTAATAAAACATATGATAAAATTCACTTTTCAAAACTCATTAATCATTTGTTAAAAGTACTACCATGGGTTAAGGGTTCAATTCACACTAATAACATAATTAAATTTAATATTTATAACTTTAAATATACTAATTAAACATATGATAAAATTCACTTTTCATAACTCAATAATCATCTATTAAATTAAATATTAGAAACTCATTAATCATCTATTAAATTTGATTTTAGTATACGCCAAAAATTTAGTTTACAAGATAGCATTGAAAAATTACGAGTACGTAAGCACAAAGTAGCCCTCATCTCTTCTCTAGAAAATTACTATGCTCTGGCTTTCGGGAAATAATCCAAATCAAACCTGAATTTAACTACTAATTAGTTCCGGTTCAAAACGAAAATTCATGTGTGTCTTCTGTACCTCATATGTGCATATAATTTACGGTAATTTTGAAAAAAAAAATCAGGTAACAATAAGATGTAACAAAAAAGTCAAAAACAACTTATTATTAGTTACATATATAAATTTTTTACAAAATAATTTATAATTTAAAATACATGTTAGCCAGTAATTATATTCTATTATATAATAAAAGTAAGAGGTATAATAAGAGAAGAGTATTATCAAAGGTCAAAAGATCGATTCTCATTAACCGTATTATTAAATTACATATAAAGTGTTGTAACATAATGTAAAATTTGTGTATCCTACCTAAATTCTAAAGGAAATCGTTTCTGTATTTGTTTCAGAGAGTAATAAGCAGAAACGCACTACAATTCAAATTCCAATGTATAATTCAAAAAGGTTCGATTGAATTAAAACGTATAACATGCATTTACTTTCCTCCGATTTCACGAATTGTATCTATAAAATTGGCTTTTCTATTATTAATACTAGCTTATAACCCGTGTGATGCACGGGTTTTTCTTTTGATATGTAATAAATTTTATTTTATGTTACAATTATATTTTTATATAATCATTATTTATGATATTTTAATTTAAAAAAATAATTTGAATAATTTAATATAAATTTAATTAATGATATGCATGCTTTAAACTTGTATTATAAAATTTTAAAATAAATACGTCGTTGATGGAATTCTAACCTTGAAATTTTAGTAAATTAATTTAATCATATAATATATCTAATCATTAGATCTAACGGTTATGATTTTCTACTAAAAATCTAACGGTCTATGATATTACTAAATATTATCAATTAAAAGTAAACATTTTTTAATTAAAAAAGGTGATCGGATAATTATCAATAATTATATTATTTATTTTAATAATTACGACGACCGTGCTAAAAATCGAACCGACAAACTTCGATGCCCGTGCAATGCACGGGTTTCTTTTACTATGTTATAAATTTTATTTAATATTACAATTATGTTTTATATTATCATTTTTTTAATAATTTTTTTAATTTTAATTTAATATAATTTAATATACTCATGTTTACGAATTATACTAATGTTTCCTTATTAGAAACAACATATATGAATTTTTAATATATCTTATTAATAATTAAAAAATGTGGTGTTATATTTCGGGTATATATTAATGATTGTAAGATTATTTTTAAATAAAAAAGGTAACGTGTTTTAATTCAAAAGGAAATATTAATGATTGGAAGATATGATACCCATTGATGTTTTTAGATATTATAAAAGGTAATATCTTCAACTAAAGTAAATGTGAAAAAGGCCATTGATTAATTAACATTAATTATATTAAATTATTATTTATTTTAAGTGTTTTATTAATATAGATATAGTATATATTTTTTTTAAATGAAGGGTAAATTAATAAATTCACGAACTACCAAAAAACAGGTACAAAAAATCTAACGATATGTGATATTACTAAAAACCATCAGCTAAAAGTAAACATTTTTTAATTAAAAAAGACAATTGGCTAATTATCATTAATTATATTATTTATTTTAATAATAAGAATGACCGTGCCAAAAATCGAAATGACAAATTTTCGATGCACGTGTGATGCACAGGTTTCTTTTATTATGTTATAATTTTTTTAATATAACAATTATGTTTTTATATAATCATTAATTTTAATAATTTTTTATTTTTAATTTAATATAATTTAATATGCTCATATTTACGGATTATACTAATGTTTCCTTATTAGAAACAACTTATACGGATTTTTAATAGATTTTATTAATAATTGAAAAATATGGTGTGATATTTTCGAGTATATATTAATGATTATAAGATTTGTTTTAAATAAAAAGGTAATGTGTTTTAATTCGAAAGAAAATATTAATGATTGAAAGATATGACACGATTGATGTTTTTAGGTCTTTAAAATAGGTAATATCTTTAACTAAAAGTAAATGTGAAAAGGGCAGTCAACTAATTACCATTAATTATATTATGTTATTATTTATTTTACTTGTTTTAATAGCATAGATATCGTATATATTTTTTTTTTTGATAATGAAGGGTAAATAAGTAAATTAATGACGTACCAAAAAATAGGTACCAAAACTTTAATGTTTCGGTTTTTATATAATAACTAGCTTATAGCCCTGTTATGGAATAAAAACTAGGTTACTAGTATTGCGGCTAGGGTTTGTGTATTTAATGCAAAGGTGTGTGAGCTCCGTGCTTTAATGGCTGCTCTCGTGCTCGTGGCTGAATCTGCCTTCACAAGATACCTACGTACTTTGATGAATATCAAAGATCAAGCCAAAAAACGTGGTTCTAGGATGAGGGGTCTGGCCCTTTATATAGGCTGTAGGAGCCTCAGAATTATGGTAGGAGTCAGAGACTTGGTGGACAAGTCTTTGAGGAAGGTTCTAGATCTATTCCTTGTAGGAATCAGTTTCCATATCGAATTGGATGCCTTGGTGGCTAAGTCTGATGGAGATAATATCCTTATCCAACTCTTATTGCTGAGCTGTTTATTTCCCCCAATATTAATTACGAAATTAATATTAAAATATGGATTCTGACCTCATTAATGGGCCCCACGTTTGGACCATGCTGGGTCTAATTAATGCCATATTAAATGTGTCTTTAGGGCTTATTTTCAGCCCATATCATTTGCTCCCCAACTTCTAGGAAAACTGATCAGGTTTTCCTCGAAGTTTTAACGGCCTTTCTGAGACTTGGGTCAGGGGTTATTGCTTGTTGTACACTAGTGTTTCACGAATACTATCTTAATGTAAAGTGTGGAGCGACCTACACATTTACGACGTTTGGCTTTATTCGAAGCTAATGGTATTTACGTCTTACAGGGAATTATAGATAATTTCCTTGCGTTCTTTATGTACCCACAGGTATTTTACTTTTTATTGGATATTTTACCAAAAATAATTAATGGTGCTTTCAAGCATAAAATAATTTCTCCGTTATTCGGGATTTTTTGGGAATTATTTTCCAATTTCCCAATCATCATTGGCTTGTTTTCAGAATTTTTAAAGGATTTTCTTTCATTAATTTCAGAAAGACATCCTGCTAAAAAATGAAGCATCCTAGGCGTGGGTACCCCCGCCAAGGAGACACTTTCCTTAGGCACGCCTAGGAAGTTTGGTCTCCTGGGCGTGGGTATACCTTCATCCCTCATAAACCATCCTGGGCGTGGGTACCCCCGCCAAGGAGACACCTTCCTTAGGCACGCCTAGGAGGTTTGGTCTCCTGGGCGTGGGTATAACCTCGTCCCTTTAAAACCAACCTGGGCGTGGGTACCCCCGCCAAGGAGACACCTTCCTTAGGCACGCCTAGGAAGTTTGGTCTCCTGGGCGTGGGTATACCTTCGTCCCTCAAAAACCAACTTGGACGTGGGTAACCCCGCCAAGGAGACATCTTCCTTAGGCACGCCTAGGGGTTTGGTCTCCTGGGCATGGGTATACCCTTGTTTATGAAAAATCAACCTGAGCGTGGGTACCCCCGCCAAGGAGACACCTTCCTTAGGCACGCCTAGGAGGTTTGGTCTCCTGGGCGTGGGTATACCCTTGTTTGTAAAAAATGAGCCTGGGCGTGGGCATCCCCGCTTAGGAGATACTTTGCAAACCAACGCCTAGGAGTTTTATCCTTCTGGGCGTGGCCCTTTTAATTGGGCTTCCTGCCTTTAAACTCTGACAGATTTTTATCCTTTTTTCTAAAAATGTCATAGAATTTTCTAGAATTTAGTAAAATTAATTCAAAATTTGAATTTCATGGACTTCCCGCCTATTCAAAGGCCCAGTCACCTGTTGACAGCCCATTTACTTTCTATAACCGGTTGAGTGACCAACCGTGAACTCTATAGAAGAGTGGTGTACGTCCCTCATTTCACATCTCACTTTTCTGCAAGAATATTCTCTCAATATCCCACAAATACTTTCCAAAAAGCTCTGCTAGGGTTCTGTTGCGAGGCGATTTCCGGCACCTTTCCACCGCCCTATTCCCCAGTTTCCGTTTGAAGATCGTTGAATCTTCATCTTCCCCAAATTTTTCTTTCAATTTTTCTGGGTTCAAGCTTTCAAAAGAAACGCTTCAATGGAGGATTCCAGCTCTTCAAGCCAGTCTCAACTCGCTCATACCTCTACCACTGCTCCAAGGCTTTCAAGGGGTAAGAACCCTAAAACATCTCTTGTCCATGCCAGTGTTTTTTCCCTTAGAGATCTTTTAAACGAATTTGGTCAAGCTTTTCCCAATATGCTTCATTTAGATGCTTACGAGTATAAATCAAAATACAAACAGCATAGGGTAGATATTTTAGCCCAACTTTTTCGTATTAATGGGCCTTATAGGGCGGTTGTTCCGGCCTCAAATGAAAGGGCTTGTCACCCAAAGCCTGGGGCAATTAGGGTTTACAAAGAAACTTTCTATGCTGGTTTTCGCCTTCCACCTCCTCCTTTTGTTTGCCGTCTTTTAGCTGAAGCCAGGGTTTGTCCAACCCAAGTTATGCCAAATGCATGGCGTTTTATTTATTGTTTCATGGTCCAGTGTAAGAAACATGGGCTTGAGCCCAGTATTTCTGTTTTTCGTTATTTATTCAAGTTTGTCAATTCCTCTGACAACTCGGGCTGGGTCAAAATCCAACATCGTTCTCTAGCCCGTTCTTGTTTCGTTTCGGATTTCGCTCTTGATTCCCTTCCTGATTGGAAGAGGGGGTGGTTTTATGTCTTTTTGGATGGGGATGATTGGGACAACTATTTTCGGCCCAATTTCTGCAGAGCCGTTGATGGGCCTGTCAGGAGTATAAAATTGGGTGTGGAAGAAGAGGCTGCCATAGCTTTGTTAACATCTGATAATTTACATCAATGTGCAAATTTGATTTCTGAAGATTCGTTGCAGGCCCATGGGCTAAGCGATTTGGGCCCTGAGGGTAATTAACTTGAAATCCTCACCTCTTGCCTTATTAAAATTTTATGCTAGATATAATTTTCTCATATTTTATAATCATTTTGCAGCCAAAGCTTCTCTGGGAGAAATTTTCAAGCAGAGGGAGGCTGCTGCTACTGCTAGGGTAGTAACAGAAAACCCTAGGGCCAAAAGGGCCAGGACTGATGATGCTTCTCCTGCAGTGGAGCATGTTCCTGGCTTTCTTCAAGAAAAGCCAGTTCCCATTGATGAAGACCTCACTCCTTTCACATTGGGATGGGGTTTATGCAATAGGGACACAGCTGTAGGCGACTCTAGGGCCGCAGCTTAGTGGTCTAGGAGCGTGGTTACTCCACGAGATAGGGTCCACATTGTGGAGTCTTCTGATGATCTGCAGATTGAGCTTCTTGGGGCCCAAGCTGTTGCTTCGGTAATTTCTTGTTCAACTCCTTAATTTAATTGTATTTCCGTTTCCTTTATTCACTTGTTTTCTTTGCAGATGAACGCCTACCTTCAGGCCGCCGTTCATAATCTGAAGGAGGTACGTGCTGACAAGACTATAGCTGAGAGGGACAGAGATAGATACTTTACCTCCTCTGAGGCAAACTTTGCTCGTTTTAGGGAGGTGGAGAAGGAGCTGGCTGCTGAGAAGGAGAGGAACAGGAAGCTGCAGCTGGAGGTGCAGCAGAACAGGGAACATATCATTGCTGACTACAAGGCTTCTAAGGACTTTCAAGATGTCCTGAATGCCGAATATGATGCGAATTTTCCTGGTACCTTTAAGGAGTGCTGGGAGGAGATCATCGAGGAACTGAGTGGGAAGATTGAGGGGGTGTCCCTCGAGAGGTTCCCGATTCCTGCTATCCCTGGAGTGACAGCTGCTATGGAGGTTGCTACAGAGGCAGCTGTGGATGGGGACTCTCAGCCCACTCAGGATCCACCTTCTTCTCCTGGGGTAGAGGCAACAGATCCTCCTTCTACCCAAGGAGATGTTGTAGTTGATGACTTAGATGTGTAGATGGCCCTGCGTGGCTTATTTCTGCTTTATATCTTTATTTATTCTGAACTTTTGCCCTTCGAGATTTATGACTTAACTTATCTATGCAGTTAGTTTCTTTTGTTTCCATATTCTTGCTTTTGCTTATAGTTTGTTTTGCTCTTGTGCTTGGCCCCTTGGCTTATACTATACTCACAAATTTATACATTGTTCGTCTTTTATAACAAAACGAAAAAAGTAATCTAATGGGAGCAAAAACAAACTTTATTGATAAGCTAACATAATGTCAATAGAATGGGTTCAACCCTTACATAGATAATCTACTTTCTACTCTGAGTTTAATGGCTCTGGAATGGTTTCATTCGAACCTTATTCCTAGTAAATAGACAAAAGTCCAAGCCTTTGTCGAAAGAACTTAAACATAATAAACTTTGAGGTTCACAGCATGCCAAGTTCGGGGCACCTCAACCCCTTCCAAGGTCTCTAACTTGTAGGATGCTCGTCCTAACACCTTTTTGACTAAATACGGTCCTTCCTAGTTTGGTGCTAACTTTCCTTTCTGGCCAACTCCTGAGGCTTCAATCTTCCTTAGAACCATGTCGCCTTGTCGAAAAAATCTTTCCTTAACTCTCTGGTTGTAGTGAAAAGAGGCTCTCTTTTGATATTCAGTATTCCTAGCATTAGCTTCATCTCTAACCTCGTCAATTAAGTCAAGGGCAAGTCTCATCCCTTCTTCATTAGTTTCTGGTTCATATGCCTCAACTCGAGGTGACGCTTGCATGATCTCCAAAGGCACAACTGCCTCAGCTCCGTAAGCCAGCAGGAATGGGGTTGCTCCAGTTGTCACTTTACAAGTGGTACGATATGCCCAAAGTATGGGCAGTAATTCATCTACCCAAGTGTTCCTAGAGCGTTCGACCCTCTTTTTCAGTCCATCAAGGATAATTCGATTAGCTACCTCAGCTTGCCCATTGGCTTGTGTATGTGCCACTGAGGTAAAACGGAGCTCAATCACATTCTCTTCACAATATTTCTTGAACTCTTCATTATTGAACAGTGTCCCATTGTCTGTTACAAGGATTCGTGGGATTCCATATCTGCAGATTATGTTCTCCCAAAAGAACTGGGCAACTTGTTTGGTGGTTATCTTGGCCAGAGGTTTAGCCTCAATCCACTTAGTGAAGTAATCAATGGCCACTATCAAGAACTTCTTTTGTGCTGAAGCCATGGGAAAGGGACCAAGTATATCCATCCCCCACATCGCAAACGGAATGGGAGAGTTAATTGAAGTCAACACTTTAGGCGGTTGCCTAACAATCGGAGCATGTTTTTGACATCTCTCACACATCTTGACATAGTGTTGTGCATCAGCCAACATCTCCGGCCAGTAGAACCCTAAACGAATGATCTTGTGAGCTAGGGCTCTGCCCCCCAAGTGTTGCCCACAGATTCCTTCATGAACTTCCTCCAATGCTTCTCTTGCCTCTTGAGGCCTTAAACACTTCAAGTATGGGATGACGAACGACCTTTTGTACAGAATGCCCTCAATCAAAGTATATCTTAATGCTCTTACTGAAAGTTTTCGTGCCTCCAAGGCATTGTCTGGGAGCCACCCGGTCTCAAGGTGTGCCTTGGAGATGAATCTTCCTAAATCCGCTACTCGGCCTGTCAACTTCTGCACATCTCTTATAGAGCGTGGGGGTTCCATATTTAAGATCGCCTTGATCTTGTCAGGGTTGGCCTCTATGCCTCTCTTGGAAACCATCAGACCCAAAAATTTGCCTGATCCAACGCCAAAGGCACACTTGGCTGGATTCAACATCATTTTGTGGTGCCTCAGCACTTCAAATGCCTCTCTGAGGTGTTTAATATGGTTCGCCTTGATCAAGCTTTTTACCAGCATATCATCGACATAGACCTCCATGGTTTTTCCAATCAGATGGGCGAATATCTTATTCACCAATCGTTGGTAAGTAGCTCCTGCATTCTTTAGACCAAACGACATAACAAGATAGCAGAAAACACCAAAGTCAGTTATGAAAGATACCTTTGGGATGTCATCCTTGTGCATCTTAATTTGATTGTAGCCGCTGAACCCATCCATGAAGCTCAACATCTCATGTCCTGCTGTGGCATCTATTAACATGTCTATCCTTGGTAAAGGGAAGCAATCCTTAGGGCATGCGTCATTCAAGTCGGTGAAGTCTATACACATCCTCCACTTACCGTTGGCTTTCTTGACCATCACAGGGTTAGCCAACCATTCCGGAAACTGAATCTCTTCAATAAACCCAGCCTCCAAGAGTTTGTCCACCTCTTGCTTAATGGCCTCTTGCCTTTCTGGAGCAAAATTCCTCTTCTTCTGCTTTATGGTCTTTCACTCGGGATCAACATTCAATTTATGAGTTATAAGTTGGGGATCAATCCCTGGCATATCAGCCGCTGTCCAAGCAAACACATCACTATTTTCTTGTAAGAATGCTATCAATTTGCCCTTCAAGGGTTCCTTTAAAGAGGCTCCCACATAAGTAACTTTTCCAGGGTCGCCTAACTCTAGAGGTATGGGAACCAAGTCCTCTGCTGGCCTTCCTCGGTGTTCATCATCACCACGGACATCCATGTCTTCGATCGGGAGTACCTGCCCCCCAGTTCCATCAGCTCTTAAGGCAGCCACATAGCAACTCCTGGCCATTTTCTGATCACCCTTTTGTTCTCCAACACCATTCCTAGTTGGAAACTTCACCTTCATGTGATAGGTAGAGGCAACAGCCTTGAACGCATGAAGGCCAGTCCTCCCCAAGATTGCATTGTACGTCGAGGTAGCCTTAATCACTAGAAAATTCAACATCTGGGTGGCTTCCTTAGGTTCTTGCCCTATTGTCACGGGCAGCTGAATGGTCCCTTCAACCTTGGACTCAACTCCGTTAACCCCGTAGATAGGCATGTTAGTCGGGGTCAATTGAGAGTCAGTATACCCCATTTTCACAAAAGCGTCATGAAACAAGATATCAACAGAAGCTCCATTGTCTATTAGGACCCGCTTCACTTCTGAGTTTCCAATTACAGGAGTTATGACCAACGGGTCGTCATGGGGGAATTTCACCCCTTCAAGGTCTGGATCATCAAAACCAATCACTATCTCAGTCTTAGCACGCTTCGGGGCTTCTCCTACGATGTGCATCACTTCTCTGGCATAGGCCTTTCGAGAGTTTCGGGTAGCGCCGGCCGCTGCTGGTCCTCCCCAAATCATATTGATTACTGGTCCTCGAGGCTGTGGGTTACGATCACAATCGTTATCCCTCCTATCATTGTCTCTTATATCATAATCCCTTTTCTGGGCTCCACGATCTTCACCCTTGGTGAACTTGTTTAACTTTCCCTTCCGGATTAAAAATTCAATTTCATCCTTTAACTGTCTGCAGTCATCTGTGTCATGTCCCACATCCCTGTGGAATCTACAATACAGATCCTTGTTTCTCTTTTCGGGGTCACCCCTGAGTGGCTTAGGCCAACGAAAGTCCTTATCCTTCTCAATATCTAACAAAATTTGACTCCTAGGAGCGTTCAACCTTGCGTAATCAGAAAACCTCGGTCCAAAACCCTTCTTGGGTGATGACTCGGAATCCTTGCCAGCACGAGGATACTTGTCCCTAGCGTCGTACTCTTGCTCTGGTTTTTGTTTCTTTGAATCATTAGAACCCTTGACATTGCCTCCCGTGGTTTCCTTCTTCATGCTGTCTTCAGCCTTGATATATTTATCGGCTCTTCTCTGGAGCTCGGCCATGTTTTCAGGAGGGTGTTTAGCCAAGGACCATTTAAAGAAGAGGTCAGTGGTTCCGTGTTCCAGGGCTACCATGGCCACCTTATTTTCCAGATCAGTGATATTCAACGTCTCTTTGGTAAATTGCTTGAGATAATCCCTCAAGTTCTCATTCTTTCCCTGCACCACATACATAAGGGATGCAAAACTTTTCTCATGAATTCTCCCACTAATGAATTGGCTGATAAAGGCAGCGCTCAACTCCTTAAAAGAGCCAATTGAGTTTGCAGGTAGGCGGCTACACCATCTTTGAGCCATGCCTGACAGAGTTTGAGGGAACGCCCTACACTTTAAGGCGTCACTAGCAGGCTGCAGCAGCAGTGCATTTGAGAATGTCCTGACATGGTTTGCGGGATCGCCCGTTCCATCATAGGCCTTAATAGTCGGCATCTTAAACTTCCTTGAGATATGGGCATTCATCACCTCCTCAGTAAACGGAGATGTGGGGTCATCAGGGTCCCAAGTGGCATTAATTCTTTGGGGTTGCTTCTGGGGGTCTCCACCCTTGTCGATTTTTCGGTTCGGGTATTGGCCCTTCTTTGCCTTCTTGAAGGCCTCTCCAAATTTATAATGGGAATCCTCTCTGCAGTTGGAGGAGGCTGAGTTTGATTCAATCTATCTTGTTCTCTTGCAATATCGTCCTTTAATTTTAAGATCTCAGCCTCATAAGCCCTGATTTTCTCAGCAGTTGTCAAGGGGAGTCCATCATGGATTCTTCGTGTCCTTCTTAGAGGTTCTTTGCTAGTACGTCGCCTCCTTGGGGCTTCATCTCGATCATCCACCTCAGTTGATGATGAATCATCAGTATAGGGACCAGAGTAGTCATCATATTCTCGATCCCGGATCTGTAAGGCGTGACCGCTTGGTCCAGGTTCCCTTCGTCGGGGGGGATAATTAGGCAGCCCATACATCGGGTTGGTATTCAAAGGGAGATCCGTAGTATGGATCTGTACCCCCGGGGGTAGCGTGCGATCAACTTTACCAAGAGGAGAAACCACCATCTGAAGAGGGTTAGTTTCTTGGCCTTGATGGACAATCACCGGGAGGGTCCCCTCTACATGGGGAGTCGTCCCTGGGGGCTGAGTGGGCAGAGGTTGAATGACCGCCCCTGTTGATGGGAGTATTTGTCCTTCCTCAGTAGCGATAAGCAGATCAGAAGTGGCTGGTGGAGCAGAGTTAAGGGGTACGGCCTCAGTTGATGTTGTTCTTCGTGTTTGAACCATGGTTGATGTTGTCTTCCCACAGACGGCGCCAAATGTTATGGAATAAAAACTAGGTTACTAGTATTGCGGCTAGGGTTTGTGTATTTAATGCAAAGGTGTGTGAGCTTCGTGCTTTAATGGCTGCTCTCGTGCTCGTGGCTGAATCTGCCTTCACAAGATGCCTACGTACTTTGATGAATATCAAAGATCAAGCCAAAAAACGTAGTTCTAGGATGAGGGGTCTGGCCCTTTATATAGGCTGTAGGAGCCTCAGAATTATGGTAGGAGTCAGAGACTTGGTGGACAAGTCTTTGAGGAAGGTTCTAGATCTATTCCTTGTAGGAATCAGTTTCCATATCGAATTGGATGCCTTGGTGGCTAAGTCTGATGGAGATAATATCCTTATCCAACTCTTATTGCTGAGATGTTTATTTCCCCCAATATTAATTACGAAATTAATATTAAAATATGGATTCTGACCTCATTAATGGGCCCCACGTTTGGACTATGCTGGGTCTAATTAATGCCATATTAAATGTGTCTTTAGGGCTTATTTTCAGCCCATATCAAGCCTGTGCAAAGCACGAGTTACTTTTAAATACTTTTAAAATTATATGATTAAATAAAATAGAGTATAATTATTTATTATGGATATAATTAAACTTTGTAATTAATTAATAAAATTATTAGTAATAATAATAGTTATTTAATAAATGATATGTATTGATTAGAACTAATAATATAAAATCTTAATGTAAATTTGTTGTTGACGGAATTCGAACATTGGATCTTTAGAAGAAGGATTTAAATATTGAATATTCCTTATTATTTAATCTAACAGCTATTATCTATTTACTAAATATCTAACGGTCACTATTCTTTTAGATGGTTGAACCAAGTTGAACCAAACAACCAAATTATACCCCTGTTTGCTTATTATATAATAGTATAGATATTAAAAATTGCTATTAATATCACTAATTTTTGTAATTAATAATGGTGTAGGATTCTTGAATAAATTTATATTTAAGGGATATTCAAATTCTACAAAATATATATAATTTAAAATATTCCTATATTGGAAATTGAATCCGTACCATTAGTTCTTATTACAACTTACATATAACTTGCATAAAATCTCTGCAAAACACGACTTACTTTTAATTTTTTATAATTTATTATAGTATAATAATAATATTACAAATATTAATTTTTATATAATAATGAAAGAATTCGAATCTAACAACATTGTATATAATTATTTTTAGTATTACATATAAATTAATATGTTGTTGGCGGTAATCGAACCTTAGACGACCTTTGTATATAACAACTTTTAGCATTCTTGTATATAACGGTCAAGATCTATCTGAATTGAAGATCTAAGAGCATCTCCAATGGTGTTGGCTAAAATGATTAGCTAAAATAATATAAAATACTGATTATGTAAAATTTGGTAAACATGTAAGGCATTGTGTTCCGATGGGATTGGCTATAATGATTGGTAATATTTTAAAAATAGTATGTCATTATTATAT
Organism: Saposhnikovia divaricata; assembly: GCA_036435485.1. NCBI lineage: Eukaryota > Viridiplantae > Streptophyta > Magnoliopsida > Apiales > Apiaceae > Saposhnikovia > Saposhnikovia divaricata. The sequence continues at coordinate 47,042,096 of CM071595.1, read as the reverse complement.
GAAGTTGTTATAAATAAAATATAATTTTTTAATATGCTAATAGATGATGTGTAATTTTACTACAGTTGCGTAGAGTTTCAACAAATATAGTCAATATCAAGAGGTTGGCTAAAATTTTAGACAAGAGAACCGCGTGGTTGGAGTGGAGAATTTTTTACATATTCTTTATAATTTTTATTTATGGTATGATTTATTCAATTTTAGCTAAAGGTTTTAGAGGGTTGGAGATGCTCTAACGGTTGTGAATGAGCGATAACCAAAAATAGATAATAACCAAAAAAGGGTTAACCAAACTACAAATTATACCCCTTTCGCTTATTATAGTATAGTATAGATAGTATAGATAAGAGGAAATGTTTTATCTAAAAATTTGATTTTCATAGTATAGTATTACAAAAATAAAAATTAAAAGTTTTATAAAGGAATATTTTATAATATATAAACTAATTTTTTTAAGCTACAAAATTCTAATTTTATCAACTACATATTAAAAGTAATATTTATATTACTAAGTTCTAAATATCCATATTATTTCACTATTATATCCATATATATAATAAACGTAACGAGAATCTTATTCAATTTTTTGATATTACGGTAATATGGTCGCTGGATGACAAAAATAAGACGGATCATTGGATCTTAAAATATATAAATGAGAACTGTTAAATCTAATGTTAAACTTCTATTTGATTTATTGTAGAATTATATTTATTACTTAAAAACAAAATTTTAGTAATCGTTATCTAAATTGAATAGAATTTCTCAATGTAAAAACAAGTATTAACAACAATTTTAAATCTATACTATTTGTTAGGAATATGTTGTACTTGATGATAACTTCACAATCAATCAAATTGTATAAGGTTTTGTAGCTGTCAACGGATGTGGATTTATAACTCTATCCGTTGACAGGTAGATCATCAACAGATGAGGTTTTGTAGCATACTGCATATCTCTATGTTATCAGTTGATAGTGTTTTCATCCACAGTCATGTTGAACATCAATGGATAGGCAGAATAGGGTAGCCAATTGTAAATAAGCTATGCTATGTAATTCTGTCTAAGTGAAAGTGTATCAACAGATGAAGACAAAACTCTATCAACGGATACAACTCAAATCCACTCTATCAACGGATACAGCTCAAGTCTCAATATCAACGGATACCGCTCAATACATCATCAACGGATGTCAGTGTACAATATCAACGGATAATCATTGACACTGTCTTCTATGATTAGCTGGGGATTAGCAGTTGATAAGGACATGTTTGACTGACAGATCACATGGGTTGATAGTAGATACAAAAAGTAGTATGGCAGCCATACTTTGGAAACACAGAAGAAAGAAGCATTTCATTTACACTATGAATACAAGAAAGGTGCAGGAGACATGTCTGAACACAAGGACAACCTTTCGGCTACATGTGTATTTGGAGTGTAGTAGCAAGTCAACTAGAATTAGATTAATATTATCTTATTCCAGTAGTACTTGTAAAACTTGGGATTTATAACCAGGTGTAGCAACTCTTTGTAGGTGAAGAAAACAGATACATTTTGCTTAGGGTTTTTATTGAATATTCTTAGAAAGCAAAGAGTTGTAAAACAGAAGCTGTGTACTTTTGTATCACAGAGTTTTCTTCGAATAAAAGCTTCAGGTGGTGCATTTAACCACCTGATTTTTTATGTGTTTGTGCATTAATCTTTTTACAAGCAATTATCTAAGTATAGATTTCTGGAGTTCTTATCAGAAATTTATAAATATCAAGAATTGTATTCAACCCCCCCTTCTACAATTATACAAGTGTGTAATCTGGGAATAACAATTGGTATCAGAGCGAGCTTCTAACATATTTGAAGTTTAAAGATCAACACACTTCCAACATGTCTAAGAAGGATTATGGAGTAAAGATTCCAGTTCTTGATAGAGAAAATTACTTTCACTGGAAAGTAAAAATGCGTCTACATCACTCGTCTATTGATGAGGGCTTTGTGGATTGCATTGACAAGGGTCCTCACGTTCCAATGAAGACAGCAACAAGAGTTGGCCTGGCTGATGATGTGCCTGACACTCTCATTCCCAAACCTGTCTCTGAGTGGAGTCTTGAAGATATTGTAGAAGTCCACAAAGACAAAAAAGACCATGAATATTCTGTTCAATGGTCTAGAAACAGACATGGTTGACAATGTTATTAACTGTACTACCGCCAAGGAAGTATGGGACACTGTTCAAACCCTGTGTGAAGGAACAGAACAGGTAAGGGAAAACAAGATGCAACTACTAATCCAACAGTATGAACATTTTCACTTTAAGAGTGGAGAAACATTGAATGATACATTTAGTAGATTTCAAAAGCTACTAAATGGTTTGAAACTGTATGGAAGAATCTATCAAGTTAAAGATTCTAATATCAAATTTCTGAGATCACTGCCCAAGGAATGGAAGCCAATGACTGTTTCTCTAAGAAACACTCAAGAGTACAAGACATTTACTCTTGAAAGGCTCTATGGAACTTTAAAGACCTATGAGCTGGAAATGGAGCAGGATGAAGAGATTGAGAAGTCTCAAAAGAAAAGTGGGCCATTTGCACTTGTTGCCAACTTGGAGCAAAAGGAGGAATGGACAGAAACTGCTAGTTCTACACCAAACAGGGAGGTTTGTAAAGGTAGAGCAGAATCAAGCAGGAGCAAGGAAAAGGTGTCTGAGGAATTGAATGCTCTTCAGCAGGATGAATTGGATGAGATAGATGAGCAATTAGCTTTTCTATCGAGGAGATTCTCTAAGCTGAAATTCAAGAGAAACTCTGGGGTGGCCAAGCCATTTAACAAGGATTTTTCCACAAGCAACTATGTGGATAAATCCAAAATTAAATGCTACAATTGTGGAATTGCTGGTCACATGATAAGTGAATGCAGGAAACCTAGATCTGAGAACAAGGGAAAGTCAACTGAGGCTCTTGACTATAAGAAGAAATATTTTGATCTTCTCAGGCAGAAAGGAAAGGCATTCTTGACCCAAGAGTATGACTGGGCTGTTGATGACAATCATTCTGATGATGATGTTGAGTTAGTCAACCTTGCTTTAATGGCTGATTCTGGAGAGCAGGAAGCAAGTTCAGCTAGCAATCAGGTATTTTCTACTAATCTCTCTGAGCTCACCAAAGAGGAATGCAATAGTGTTATAGATGAAATGTCTACTGAACTATATCACTTAAGTGTTACTCTTAAATCACTTACCAAAGAGAACAATAGGATTAAAAAGTCTAATCTGTTTTTAAGTGATAGAAATGCTGCTCTAGAAACACAATTTCTAGAATTTGAGAAAATGAGAGTTGATTGCAATAATGCTAAAAGTGAACTTGAAGTTGTGTTAAAAAGAGAACTGATTTTAAAAGACCAGCTTGAAAAAGAACAAGGGATAATTGCTAAATTTCAAAGTTGTAGGAATATTTCTCAAAACATAATAGAAGTTCAGGGAATAGAATCGTTTGTAAAGGATACCTGGACTCAAAAGAAAAAGGAGCTAGAACCTGGCCTTGAGGATCTAGAGACTATTTGTGAATCAACGGATAGTGATCATCCGTTGACAGATGAACCGTCAACGGATGAGAGGTATCCGTCGACTAACAAAAAGTCTGTTAGTAAGAAGGAACTTAGGAAACTGGATATCAAGTATGGTCCAGTCAACAAGAATTTTGTTAGTCGTGAGTGCAGCAAAACCAAATCCAGTGGGAAGGCTAAGGCAGGTGATTTACACAACAAAAAGGCTATTCGTAAATCAGATAATGAAAAGGTAGAAATTGAGGATAAAAAGAAAAAGAACAGAAATGGTAAGATAGGCATCAACAAGAAAAACAATTACTCTCCTGACAAGTTTGCTCCTAGGAAAACTTGTAGTAATTGTAATAGTGTCAATCATCTATCTTCTAATTGCAAGATTGTCAACAAGGCTCCTGTTCATGTACCTCAACCAATGCCATGTATGCCTGCAATGCCTGGTTTGTATCGAAATGCTAGTTTTTCAAATCCATATGTGAACATGCCATATGTGTCTAATCCTTACTTTCAATCTATGAATGTGCCACAAATGTCATGGAACATACCTAACATGAATAATATGTATGCCAATTTTCCACACATGCATGCATCCAATACTCATGCAAATGAGCATTTGTCAAACCCCATCACTCAAGCATCTACACCTAAGTTGAAGAATGCTAAGAGTGCAAAGTCAAAGGCTAACAAGAAAAGACCCAAGGAAGCTTGGGTACCAAAATCAACTTGATTTGTTTTTGAAATGTGTGCAGGGAAACAGAAGGAATCTATGGTACCTAGACAGTGGATGCTCTAGGCACATGACAGGAGATTCAACCCTGCTCACAGAGTTCAAGGAAGGAGCTGGCCCTAGAATTACCTTTGGAGATGACAGCAAAGGATATACTAAGGGATATGGCCTGATTTCAAAAGACAATGTCATCATTGAAGAAGTGGCTTTAGTTGAAGGTTTGAAGCACAATTTGCTGAGTGTCAGTCAGATTTGTGACAAAGACTATGAAGTAAAGTTCACAAAAGAAGCCTGTGTTGTTTCTGCCAAGGAAGACAACAATGTGGTATTGACAGGCTTTAGAAAAGGAAGTGTTTACATAGCTGACTTCAATTCAGCATGCTCAGAATCCATTACTTGTCTCTTCAGCAAAGCATGTAAGGATGAGAGTTGGCTATGGCATAAGAAGCTGTCACATTTGAATTTTAAAGTTATGAATGATTTGGTAAGAAAGGATCTTGCTAGAGGAATCCCTCAATTGGAGTTTGTCAGAGATGGGTTGTGTGATGCCTGCCAATTAGGGAAACAAAAGAAATCATCCTTCAAAAGCAAGACAGAGTCATCCATTGTTAAGCCTCTTCAATTGCTGCATATGGACTTATTTGGTCCAGTAAATGTCATGTCTATTTCAAAGAAGAAATACTGTCTGGTGATTGTAGATGATTTTTCTAAGTTCACATGGACCTTTTTCCTGCACTCCAAGGATTGTGCAAGTGAAATCATCATCAATCACCTCAGAATACTAAACAATGGTTCTGAAGACAGAGTACAAAGAATCAGGAGTGACAATGGTACTGAATTTAAGAATTCCACAATGAAGATTTTCTGTGAAGAGAATGGAATTGTCCATGAGTTTTCTGCTGCCAGAACACCTCAACAAAATGGGGTTGTTGAAAGGAAAAACAGAACTCTTATTGAAGCAGCTAGAACAATGTTAAGTGAATCAAGGTTACCAACATATTTTTGGGCTGAAGCTGTCAACACTGCATGCTTTACTCAGAATATTTCCTTGGTCAATCAAGCTAGAGGAATGACTCTTTATCAGTTATTAACCAACAAGAAACCAACTTTAGCTTTCCTACATGTCTGTGGATGTAAGTGTTTTGTGCTAAGAAATCATGGAGATAACTTGGGCAAATTTGAAGCAAAGGCAGATGAAGCTATTTTCGTTGGATATGCAGCAGGGAAAGCCTACAAGGTCTACAATCTAAGAACCAACATTGTTATGGAATCTGTACATGTTGTGTTTGATGATCAAAAGATTCTAGGCCTAAATGATGAAGGTTACCATGAAAAGTTGGAATTTGAGAATGAAGGTGAAGGAAGAATGTACTATGATGATGATGAGGAAAATGAAGATCATGACCACAGAGATCCACCTAGAGCTGTTATACCAACTAGAAGTGATGCTTACACTGAAAATGAAGCATCCGTTGACAGATATTCTCAAGCATCCGTCGACAGGCAAAATGATGCATCCATTGACAGTCAACTTCATAATTCAGCAAGGACAACAAACTCAGGGGGAGTTTCTCAAGGTCAAAATTCAATGCTAAATCAACATGATCATGCTCATGGAAATGAAGCAACCTCATCAAGATCAAACCTTCCACCTGCAAGAAAATGGACTAGAAATCATCCATTTGAGTTAATCATTGGTGAATCAAATTCAAGAGTCCAAACTAGAAGGGCCACTCAAGCAGAATGTCTATACAGTAGCTTCCTGTCTCAAGAGGAACCTAAGAAAGTAGAAGATGCCCTTCTAGATCCAGATTGGGTGTTAGCAATGCAAGAAGAGCTAAACCAATTTGAAAGAAATAAAGTATGGAAACTTGTGCCCAAACCTGATGATAGAAGTGTCATAGGTACTAAATGGGTTCTCAAGAATAAGACAGATGAAAATGGAATAAATGTGAGGAATAAAGCTAGATTAGTGGCAAAGGGCTACTCTCAAGAAGAAGGAATAGATTTTGATGAAACTTTTGCTCCAGTGGCAAGACTTGAGTCAATAAAAATCTTCCTAGCCTATGCAGCACATGCCAATTTCAAAGTCTATCAGATGGATGTCAAAAGTGCCTTTCTAAATGGGGAACTGGAAGAAGAGGTCTATGTCCATCAAACTCCTGGCTTTGAGGATCCAGAATTTCCAGGATATGTATATCTTCTCATGAAACCACTTTATGGTTTGAAGCAAGCACCAAGAGCCTGGTATGACACTTTATCTCAATTTCTTTTGGAGAACCACTTCACTAGAGGTACAGTAGATAAAACCTTATTTCATAGGAATATTAATGGCCCTTCAATACTTGTTCAAATCTATGTAGATGATATTATTTTTGGGTCTACAGATGAGAAGCTTTGCAAAAAGTTTGCCAAACTTATGCAAAGTAGGTATGAAATGAGCATGATGGGTGAATTAACTTACTTTCTTGGCCTACAAGTAAAGCAAGTTAATGAGGGCATTTTCATAAGTCAAACAAAATATATTTATGATCTCTTAAAGAAATTTGACTTAATGGATTGTACATCTGCTAAAACACCTATGGCCACTGCAACTAAGCTTGAGTTGAATACTAAGGAAAAGTCTGTGGACATCTCAAGCTATAGAGGCATGGTAGGTTCACTTCTATACCTAACAGCTAGTAGACCTGATATAATGTTTTCTACTTGTCTTTGTGCTAGATTTCAAGCTGACCCTAGAGAGTCTCACTTAATAGCTATTAAAAGAATTTTCAGGTATCTCAAGGGAACACCATACCTTGGCATTTGGTACCCAAGAGAATCTGGTTTTGATCTAACTGGCTATTCAGATGCAGATTATGCTGGTTGCAGAGTTGATAGGAAAAGTACTACAGGTTCCTGTCAATTTCTAGGAAACAGGCTTGTTTCATGGTTCAGTAAGAAACAAAACTCAGTCTCCACTTCTAGAGCTGAAGCTGAGTACATTGCTGCTGGAAGCTGTTGTGCACAGATTCTATGGATGAGAAACCAACTCATTGACTATGGTCTAAAAGTTGAGAAGATTCCAATTTTCTGTGACAACACAAGTGCTATTGCCATCACAGGGAATCCAGTGCAACATTCGAGAACCAAGCACATTGACATCAAATACCACTTCATTAGAGAACATGTGATGAATGGTACAGTAGAAATGCCCTTTGTGCCAAGTGAAATGCAGCTTGCAGATATCTTCACCAAGCCTCTTGATGAATCCACATTCACAAGATTGGTAGGTGAGCTAGGTATGCTTAACTTGTCATAATTCCTAGTGATATTTGATTTCACTGCTTTGAAGCTAGAAATGTGTTTTGATTTACTTGAAAGTTAAAACTTTCAGAAAAATTTTCTGCAGAAATTTTGTCTAAGGCAAAATTAGCTTATCAACGGATATCCTTTTATCCGTTGATAGTATAAACACATTACTAGATTTTTGCATGTCAACGGGTAACAGCCTATCCACGTCATCAACGGATAAACTGTATCTCAACCGTTCATTCTATATCCGTTGATATACATTTTTTTTATATAACCGTTGGTAACCGTGTATATCTAATCATGGCTGTACTTATTTTCTTTTCATTTATTATCTGACAGTTACTTTTGACCAATGGAGTAATTACTTTTAATTATTTCATTTTTAATTCTTGAAAAATATAAAATGCTGACTTGTACTCTCACATCTCACTTTTATTCATTTTCAAGCATATCAAAAGTTAACTGCATCTTCTTCTCTAAAACTCTCTGTAACCAAAGTTCAAACACTTCAATGGCGCCCATTGTTAAGATGATGTCCTCCACTGGGTTTACCTATTAGAAGAACAATTTCGCGGCCTTTGTTGACACTGGTGAATGCTCCAGAAGCTTACCATACTTTGATGAGTTTCGTGAAGAAATGCAAACTGTCATATGCTATGACTGCCACCACCCCCTTAATCCACGAGGTAATTGAAGAAATGTGGACATCTGCTGAGTACAATGGCACAGACGGTACAATTGCTTTTTCTTTAAAGGGTAAAAACTATGTAGTTAATTCTGATGTAATAACTGCTTGTTTAAAATTGCCTGAGAATAACTGTCTAAAAGTACCCACTGATGCTGAAATTGTTGTCATGCTTAATTCTATTAATTATGCCCTTAGTACTGAAAACTTAGGGAAGATTGTTAGAAAAGGAATGGTTAAAGAATGGAGCTATTTCTGTGATGCCTTCATTAAAACTTTTTCAGGCAAAATTAGTAACTTTGATGCTGTTACCCAGTCCATGCTAACTATGATGTGTATGATTCTAAATGATAAATTCTATAATATTGGCACATTAGTTATGTATGAGATAGCTGCAAAGTTAGGTAAAAAGGAAACTAGGAGCAAGAATATCTACTTTGCTAGATTTTTAATGCTCTTAGCACTGCATGTATCTGAGAATGAGCTATCCATTGCTAACCCGGATAGCAAGTTCCAATGTTTTGTTCAGGAGAAGAGAGTCTTAAGTGACCTAATTCGAATGAACCTCAATGCAGGAGTACAATTGGTATATCTACCAATTGTTCAGGTAACTATTTCTAACTCTGAAACCCCTATCTCCAACCCCCAAATTTCTTTGCCTTCTAGTGTCACAATGGAGTCTGTAGTTGTGACCAAACAGGCTCCTACCAAAGTGACCAAATCCAGAGTTCCAAAACCACATTCTAAAAAGCAAACCTCAAGTGTCTCTCAAAAGACACCTGTTGTAAAATCTACCAAAACTCTTGAGGGGAGTGTGAAAGTGGTAGTGAGTGGTGAGGGACAGGGTGAACATCAAAGAAGCCCTAAGGATAAGGAAGGAGAGATGAGTGCAACCACCATTTCAGTCTCTCAAAAGACTGCTAATGTAACTACAAGCCAAATTCTAGTTACACTCTCTCAACAGAGTGTGACTACTGAATCAAGTTCCCCACAAGGAACACTGCACAAGAGGGTTAGAGACACAAATAGCCCACTCTCAAAAACCTATGGAAGAAGAGTGAAATCTAAAACCACAGGGGAATCACAGGGTGCACACACAGTACAGGAAACTGTACCTTCTCAAACTCAGTTTGATGTGGCTTCAATAAATGTGGAGTCACAGCCCCTTGATCTTAATCTTCAAATCGATACACATTACAATCCACCATCACCAACTCCATCTCTGGATGTGGATATGATATCTACATCAATTCCTGATTCTCCATCTTTAAGATTCTTGGAGAAGCCCCACTCTACAATTGGTGGTCATCATCTTATAGATGATTTGTTGGACCATCAATCTTCCCTTCCAGAATTCTCAACACAGACTGTGGCCTCGAACTTAAAATCAATCTCCACAGATTCAGTGTTGGTTTTCTCTTCAACGGATAAAATTCTGCCTTCCTCAACGGATATCCTTCATCCGTTGACAAGTGTTTCTCCATCAACGGATGCGCCTCTATCTAGCCATCCGTTGACAGCTATAACTACTCTATCAACGGATATTCCTTATCCGTTGATAACTCACTCTACCACTGCTATATCTGACATTCCTGTGTCAAGTGTAGAGGAGTTCTCAGTAGTTGAAACACTTTAGGATTGAGGGAAGGGAGTGAGAGGCTGCCTTGTGAGCAGGCAAAAGGAGAGCTAAATAATGAGAGGCTGGCCATTTTTTCCGGTCAGGCAAAAGGAGAGACTGAGAGTTCCACCTTAGTAGGTGAAGGTGAGGGTGTGAGAGGTGTGAGCCAAGGGGAGCCCTTGATGCAAGAAAAGAGAGATGAGAGGAGAGAAGGGACTAGAGGAGAAATAAGGATAGAAGAAGCAGCCATTGCTAGTGAGTCAATGGAGGTTGAGGATGCAGCCAAGGAAATGGAATTTCAAAGAGAATATCAGTCCATGATTGACTCCATTTCTTTGGATGCTGAAACCTTTACTCACCCTGTTCCTGCCTATCAAATTCTGGCACAATATGGCAATGTGGAAGTAGAGGAGGCAATGCACCTAGTGCACACCTCACAGTCTCTACTTAGAGCTAAGGAATCTTTAGAAGCTCTGCCAACCACTGCTGAGAGTGAAGAATTTGAAGATTCTGAAGATGAAGATAGCCAGAGCCCTGAAGATGAAGGTGGTAGCAGTATTCATGTTTTTAAATTTGCTCACAACTACACCTATCATCAACTTGATATGGAAATCATAAGGCAATATAAATCTTCCCTGGCTGAGCACCCAGAAGCAGATCCACAGAGAAAGGTTGTTCTTCAATAGGCAATTGACTCCCTTAAGTTACAAAAGATGCAAATGGTGATTCAGAGATCCAACTTAGAGGAGGTCAAACAAGAAATCAAGGATGTGAAGATCTCTGTGGATTCCAAGTTAGAGCAACTAGCTCCTACAGCCACTCAGAGGGTGTTGCAACAAAGGTTCATCAAAGAAGACAACCTGGCTAAGTCTGTGCAACTACTCAACTCAAGAGTGGAAAAGATGGAATCCCAGATGGAGAAATTTCTTCAACATCAAAAACTGCAAACCCAACTGCTAGAAAAGTTAGTTGCAGCCCCAACTTCTAGTCAAACCCTTGATGCTAACAAAAAGGGGGAGAAAGTGGAAGAGGCTGTGGCAACTATAAGTCAAATCTTAATTTCTGAAAGAAGGGAAGCAGCAAGTGAGGGGGAGCAGCAGCCTACCATAGTGGTCAATCCACAGGACTTCATTGTCACAGCTTCCCCCAGCAAATCCAAACCTGTACAAGTAGCTCTATCTGAAGAGTTTGATTTCTCAAACATGACAGAAGAGGAAAAGCTAGCCAAAATTGAAGCTCTACAAAAGATGAAAGAGGAAAACTATGAAAGGATAATGAGGTCAGAAAGATTGATCAATCAATCTATTGCATCAACTCTGTTCTCTAGCCAAACCTCAGCTCCAACAATATCTACCATAATTCTGAAGGTGCTCACTCCAGCAATTGTGGCTCCTACATTCTATGATGCTGAGCCTTCTCATGTTAAAGAATTTGAACCCTACATCAAAACAAGACCCTACTCACCACCAAAATGGGAAGAACAAATTATAACTTGACTTTCCATTTCCCAAGGATGATGAAGAGAAGCTGATGGGTAAGCAAATTAAGGAATTCAAGGAGAAGACTAACAGTTGTGTAAGAGAATGGATGGCTGTAATCATAAGGAATGGAAAAGTTCTAAACATATCCAACAGCCATCCTAGATTTGTTGAAGCCAAGAGAGAAGAGACTTCAAGGCTGCTAAGAGAATCTCAACCAAGCACTGAAAATCAATATGAAAACTCAGATGAGAAGCAAGAAAGGCTGGCTCAAGAGTTAATGGATGAGGTAGAGGATGAAATGAGGGAACCTGAGGAAGTCCCCAAATCCAAAAGGAAAGGGAAATCAGTCCCCAAATCCAAATCTAAGAGAATGAAATCAAAGGCAAGGAGGCCTGTCTCTCCAGAAATTGAAAGCAAGGAGACAGTTTGCTTATCACAACCTACTTCTGTAAAAGTATTCAACCCAGCTGTGAATTTCCATGGTGATCCTATAGTACCTAAAGAGGAACCAATGAATCTTGACTCCATTGAGGTTCCTTCATTCTTGCTGAAGCCTCAACAGAAGCCTATACAGAAGAAAAGGATACCAAGAAAGCAACCTTCAAAGGAACCAATTCAAGTTGCTAGGGTACCTGCTATTGTCAGGCAGCCAATCTTGGAAAACAAGGATGATTTTATCTATCAGGCAGATATTGAAGAATACTCTGGCATGAATCTTTATCTGGATGAATTTTCAGAAGTAAGAGGGATTGACAAATATAAACATTTGCCTGAAAGATTGGTCTTTGTATACAAGGGAGGAAAGGAAAGGACATGGCCACTACAAAGGGTTCTTGGAGAAAATTATCAGACCTTAACCAAAGTGTTCTCTGCAATCAAGAGATACACAGGGTTCTCCAAGATAGCAAAAGGGGAGATACTGGACAGAATAGAACAGATAAGGAGGGAATGGAAATCACCATCAAGTCTACCAAGGAAAATGAAGATACCATACAATGGAAAGAAAATCCACCTTCAACCCTTCTGGATGATGGAGTTCAGGGATGAAGATGGTAACAGGAGATTCTTCAGGTTAGAAGACCAACTACCAAAGGCTAGTTCTCAATACCTGAGATGGTTACAACAAAAGTTAAATCCAAAGGTAGATGAAGAAGATGCCTTCTATAGGCAACTCCAAATACAGATTGAGTCCAACTCTGCCAAAGAAGGAAAATCAAGGGTGATGCCAACAAGAGAAAAGAAACAGTCTTAATCTGCTCAGTCTAGAGGAGCACTTCTCTGTAAATTTCTCAAACTTTCAGTTTTTAATTTTTGTAGCTTAATACAATTTTTGCATTGTTCTATATATATCTTTAGGAATGTTTTGTTATCATCAAGGTCCTGAATTTATGCTTTATTGCCATCAAGTATAAATTGGGGGAGATTGTTAGGAATATGTTGTACTTGATGATAACTTCACAATCAATCAAATTGTATAAGGTTTTGTAGCTGTCAACGGATGAGGATTTATAACTCTATCCGTTGACAGGTAGCTCATCAACGGATGAGGTTTTGTAGCATACTGCAGTATCTCTATGTTATCAGTTGATGGTGTTTTTATCCACAGTCATGTTGACCATCAACGGATAGGCAGAATAGGGTAGCCAATTGTAAATAAGATATGCTATGTAGTTCTGTCTAAGTGAAAGTGTATCAACAGATGAAGACAAAACTCTATCAACGGATACAACTCAAATCCACTCTATCAACGGATACAGCTCAAGTCTCAATATCAACGGATACCGCTCAATACATCATCAACGGATGTTAGTGTACAATATCAACGGATAATCATTGACACTGTCTTCTATGATTAGCTGGGGATTAGCAGTTGATAAGGACATGTTTGACTGACAGATCACATGGGTTGATAGTAGATACAAAAAGCAGTATGGCAGCCATACTTTGGAAACACAGAAGAAAGAAGCATTCCATTTACACTATGAATACAAGAAAGGTGCAGGAGACATGTCTGAACACAAGGACAACCTTTCGGCTACATGTGTATTTGGAGTGTAGTAGCAAGTCAACTAGAATTAGATTAATATTATCTTATTCCAGTAGTACTTGTAAAACTTGGGATTTATAACCAGGTGTAGCAACTCTTTGTAGGTGAAGAAAACAGATACATTTTGCTTAGGGTTTTTATTGAATATTCTTAGAAAGCAAAGAGTTGTAAAACAGAAGCTGTGTACTTTTGTATCACAGAGTTTTCTTCGAATAAAAGCTTCAGGTGGTGCATTTAACCACCTGATTTTTTATGTGTTTGTGCATTAATCTTTTTACAAGCAATTATCTAAGTATAGATTTCTGGAGTTCTTATCAGAAATTTATAAATATCAAGAATTGTATTCAACCCCCCCTTCTACAATTATACAAGTGTGTAATCTGGGAATAACACTATTATATTGTTATTTACAATAAGCGTATTATCTAAAATTTTGGTACAATACTACCAAAATAATCTCAACCGTTAGATCTAATATATTTAAAAATAGATACTTAAGATTATATCATATTAAAAAGTTATTTACAAAAAAAGCATATAAGTTAAAAGAGTTTGTATTCTAATTGAACTTTTTATTAATATACAAAAAGGCCATATTCACTATTCAGACTCTCTATTGGATATAGAAATCCGATTTAGATGATTTTACAGGTCACGGAAAGCTCACAAAATTATCTTAATCAGTAATGATTTAAATTATTATCAAAATAGAAACACTTAGAATATGAAGAGAAAATACAATTACAAATTTTACATTAATAATACTATTTAATGTAAAAAACCTAAATTGGTAATCCTATTTAATGTAGAAAATCCGATTATACTTGGTTTAAATCATTGACATACATTTTTCATATATCAATATAAATATAAAAAAGGATATAAGTTAAAAGGGTTGTATTATATCTGATTTTTTTTATTTTTTTCTTAATATAAAAAAGTCTATATTTACTATTTAGACTCTATCTTTTTAATTATAATATAATCTGTTATGGATCGAAAAATAGGGTGTATTTATTGCTAGGGTTAGGGAGCTTCGAGCTTTTATGGCTGATCAAGTGTTTCGTGACTTAACTCGAGTCCTTACAAGATGCCTACGTATCTTGCAAATATCAAGAATCAAGCCAATAAAACGTAGTTCTGTTGTGTGGAACCAGATCCTTATATAGGCGTTGGGTGCCTCGGAGTTAGAGTAGGGTTTGGTATCTTGGTGGACCAGACACCCACTCTAAGCCCGTCTCTAGATCCTTCCATGAGGAAGGTTGATTCGTATTGGACTCTTATGACTTGGGGACTACTCCTCAGAGGATTTGGGGTCCTCATTGGACTCATTAACGGATTCCCACATTGGCTGATTTATTCAATTACGAATTTATTATTATAATTAGGGTTTTGGGCCTCATAACTGGGCTTTGACCTTGGACCATCCTAGGTTCATTTAATGCATCATTAAATGTATTTTTAGGGCTTATTTTCAGCCCATATCATTTGCCCCCAACTTCTAAGAAAATTGATCAGGTTTTCATTGAAGTTAAAAGGTTCAAGTACACTAGTGTTTCACAGGTGTCGTCTTGAGTGTAAAGTGTGTAGCGACCTACACATTTACGACGATTCACCTTGTTCGAGGCTAAGCCATTATTTTTACAAGAAAATTATGAGTGACATCCTTGCATTTTTCTTATACCCACGGGTATTTTTCTACTATTTATTTGTCGATATATTAACCATATCGCAATTGTATATGATTTCCCAAAAATGCTGTTTTTTAAGAAAATCAGCAAGATTTATCAGAAAATTTCGACCAGGATTCCTGATCGAATTTTCGATCAGGATCCTGATCGACATAAGTTACTTCTTACACTCTGGTCGACGGCATTTCGACCAAGATTCCTGGTCGACATTTCGATCAGGATCCTGGTCGAATAAACTTCATTTGGACGCTCTGGTTGATAACATTTAGATCAAGATTCCTGGTCGACATTTCGATCAGGATCCTGATCGAATATTTGCCATTTTAACGCTCTATTCGAAGGCATTTCGACATGGATTCCTGGTCGACACTTTGATTAGGATCCTAGTCGAATAAATGCCATTTTAACACTCTGCTCGAATGCATTTCGACATGGATTCTTGGTCGACACTTTGATCAGGATCCTAGTCGAATAAATGCCATTTTAACACTCTGCTCGAAGGCATTTCGACATGGATTCCTGGTCGACATTTCGATCAGGATCCTAGTCGAATAAATACCATTTTGATAGCCTGCTCGAAGGTATTTCGACATGGATTCCTGGTCAACATTTCGATCAGGATCCTAGTCGAGTAAACGCCATTTTGACACTTTGCTCGAAGGTATTTCGACATGGATTCCTGGTCGACATTTCGATCAGGATCCTAGTCGAATAAATTTGGGTTTACAAATTGGGCCTGCTAATCTTTTTGGGCCTTATGGATTTTGGGCTAGGCCTTTGACCAATAGCTTGGTGAAACGATTTGAACTATGGCCATATTACTGGGCCTACCAGTCCTGTTGGGCCTTAACCCATTCTCGTTTAATTGTATTATTGGATTTAATTAACCCATATACTATTTTATCTACTTTGGGACCTCCTAGATCTTCTAGAATCTTCTAGGTCCTTCCTTTCTTTGGGCCTATGGGCCTCTCAATGGGCCTTAACCGGTTGTCACCGGTTACTTGGAATTTTAACCAGCTGCTAGCCAGTTATGAAATTTCTATAAAAGAGGGGAGTGAGATTCATTTCTCACTTCACTCTAATACACTCCACTTTCCTCTAAAAATTCTTTTAAGTATTTCTTAGAGTTAAGGCGATTCTCGGTGATTTTTTTTCAAGCAACTCTATCAATTTATGTCAAGTTCTTGTCGGTTTCTGGGTTTCTTTGAAGATTTTCTGGGTTTTTGTTGCATCTTTATCTTCTTCACTAAAGTTTCTGGGCTAGAGTACTCATACTTTGAAGATCAATGGCGGATAAGTCAGCACAGCGCCTTGCGAAGATGAATTTAGCTTCAAAAAGAGGTAACGATATTGAAATTCATTCCTTCTATTTGAGCTTAACTGAAATGATCAATCTACGTGGAGATGATTATCCATCATTAGCTGATCTAGATGCTTATAATTGCTGTAACAAATTTCATGATGAGGATATGATTAAAGATTATAATAAAACTTATGAAATTAAAACCCCCTATAGGCTTGTTAAGGCTGGGCTTGGCGATAGGCCTTGCCATTGGAGGCCCAATGGGCTTTGTATTTTTAGGGACGCCCTCATAGCTGGGCTTAGATTTCCCTTTCACGATTTTATCCCTAAGCTTTTGGCTGATGTCCAAATCAGCCCATGTCAACTTCCTCCCAACGCCTAGCGATCCATATTGTGTTTTATGGTTTTATGCCTTAGGAAGAATCTTCCTCTTTCTATTCCCTTGTTTAGGAAGATATTTCAGTTTTACAATAGCTCTTCTGTTCAACCGGGGTGGGTCTATATTAGACAACGCCCTAAAATTCCGCACATATTCAATGGTCACTCGGTTGTTGACAACAACCCTAAGTGGAAGGAAGAATTCATGTACTTAGTTTGGAAAGGGGGTGATTGGGGCACCCTTTTTCGAAGTTCTTTTGGCAAGGTAGCAGATGGAAATCCAAACAAAATTGTTCTCAACACGGAAGAACAATCTGCATACGAAGAACTTATCAAAGATAACGGAGAAACTCTGTGTTGGGACCTCATCAATGAGGATTCTTTAAGGGCCGTGGGCCTTTCTGCTGTTTCTGACCTTGGTAACTTTTAACCCCCTTTACTTATTTCTTTGTTTGGTTTTATCTGTATTAACATATCTCGTTTCGCGTTTACACAGCTGCTATGAAGATAATAAGGGCTACGGAGCCTAATGATGATGAGACTGCTCGTATGAAGCGAGCAAAAAGGGCCCTTGATACAAGGGGCAAAGCTACCGAGCCTTCTTTTCTGCGCCCACACAAGGTGCAGAAACAGGACTTGGTCACTGTGGATGAGGAAGATGGGCTTGTGCAAGTGAATGTGCAGTCTACGGTGTACAGGGCCCCGTGGGGCTTCAGGAAACAAGATTCTGTGGTTGGATCCATAAAACATTCAATGGATTGGTCTTTAAACTCTATAACTCCTTGTGACTACACGGATTTTATATCGGGAGGAAATATGGAGAAGGCTGAGCACCTAGGAGCTCAAGCTTTGGCATCGGTATACTATCCTTTTCCACCTTCTACTTTTCCAAATGTTACTTTGCTATAGTAGCTTTTTTATTAAATTGATAACCTTACAGGCAAACGTGCACTTTCATAGCATGACTCACCAGGCCAAGGCCTGGAAAAACAAAGCCAAGTCTTTCGAGACTAAATTTCAAAAAGAGAATATTAAATGTGGAGAAACTGAAGAGAAATTGAAGAGGAAGGCAGAAGAGTTGGAGGCTGCCCAAGCTGAGTTGGTGCATTTGTAGGCCAATAAGGAGGAGCTCATCGATGAGTATATGGATTCTGCAGATTTCCAGACTTTGATGGAGAAACATGATGAGGTTCTCTATCCAGTCCAGTATACAGATGGTTGGGATGTGGCTTTGGCGGCGGTGCTTAAAAAGCATCCTGGGTTGTTTTCTCCTGAGGATTTTCCGAGTCCACATCCTCCTCCTCCTCCCGTTGAGGAGGAAGAAGGTGGGGATGAGCATATGGGAGACGATGATAGGATTCTAGATCCTGAAGCTTCCCCTCTCCGGAGAGCCTCAGATACTACCAAGACATCTCCCACCAGGTCTGCAGAGGTTTCAAAGACTCAGGGAAGCGTGGAGGGGTCGGCTTCTTCTAAGGGGGCTGATACTTAGCTTTTTATTCCTGGTCTGCGTGGCATTTGATTTACTATCTCTTTTTGTAAACCTTAACTTATAGCCTTCGGGCTTATTTATTTGTGCGTTTTCAATCTTCCCTTTCTTTGCTACTTGTTTTTTCATTTGTATTTGGCTTTTATCAGCTTGCAATTTAGTTATGCATTGGTACATATCAGACATAAAGTATAAACACAAGGAGTATTGAAAATCATACTGCATAATTGCATAAAGGAATCCTGAAATGGGTTCAACCCTTACATAAATACTCTACTTCCTACTCGAAGTTCAAAAGACTCTGAAATGGTTTCGTCGACCTTATTTCTACTTTCCTTCTAAATATAAATTATGTCCTTTACAGAACAATCAAATATAATAGATTTTAAGATTTAATGCATGCCAAGTGCGAGGCACCTCGCTTCCTTCCAAAGTCTCCAATTTGTATGATCTACGACCTAATGTCCCTTTGACACGATATGGGCCTTCCCAATTTGGTGCCAGCTTTCCCTTCTGTCCAACTCCGGATGCTTCAATTTTTCTGAGTACTAAGTCCCCCTCACGGAAGAACCTTTCCTTCACCCTCAAGTTGTAGTAGAAGGAAGCTTTCTTCTGATGCTCAGTAGTCCTAGCATGGGCTTCATCCCTTACCTCGTCGATCAAATCGAGGGCTAGCCTCATTCCCTCCTCGTTGGTGTCTGGTTCGAAAGCTTCCACTCATGGAGATGCATGCATAATTTCCAAGGGTACCACAGCTTCAGCCCCGTAAGCTAACATGAATGGAGTTGCTCCAGTAGTCACCTTGCATGTGGTTCGGTATGCCCAGAGTATGGGTAGTAACTCATCCACCCAAGTGTTTCTAGAGCGTTCCACCCTTTTCTTAAATCTGTCGAGGATGATTCGATTGGCGACCTCAGCTTGCCCATTGGCTTGAGGGTGGGCAACTAAGGTAAACCGAAGCTCAATTCCATTCTCATCACAATAATCCATAAACTCTTTATTGTTGAATTGCAACCCATTGTTCGTAACAAGGACACGTGGTATTCCGTATCTGCACATGACATTCTTCCATAAGAATTGCATAACTTGCTTGGTTGTGATTTTAACCAAGGGCTTGGCCTCAATCCACTTCGTGAAGTAATCAATAGCTACAACTAGGAATTCCTTTGAGCAGTGGCCATTGGAAAGGGCCCAAGTATATCCATCCCCCACATGGCAAAAGGAATGGGGGAACTGACGGATGTCAACATCTCTGGTGGTTGCCTAACCACCGGTGCATGTTTCTGGCACCGATCACACTTTTTCACATACTCCTTGGCATCATCCATCATCTCAGGCCAATAGAATCCGAGTCTGACTATCTTGTGAGCTAAGGCCCTGCCCCCCAACTGTTGTCCACAAATTCCCTCATGGACCTCCTCAATGGCTGATTTGGCCTCCTCAGGTCTTAAACACTTTAAATAAGGAATCATAAAAGACTTCTTGTAGAGTATCCCTTCAATCAAAGTATACCTCAATGCCCTCACAGGTAATTTTCATGCCTCCATGGCATTAGTCGGGAGCCAACCAGTCTCAAGGTGTGCTTTTATGGGATCTATCCAATATTCCCTTACCCCGATAGTTGCGACTAACTTTGAATCGATGGTAGGGGTTCTCAGAACTTGGAAGTAGACACTTCCAGAGTAATTCTCTATCTCAGAGGAGGCAAACTTGGATTAGGCATCAGCCTTGGTGTTTTCTTCCCTCGGAATGTGCTCAATGTAGCACTCATCAAATTGAGTCATTACTGCCTTCACAAGCCTTAAGTACTTGGCCATGGTTTCATCCTTTGCCTCAAACTCTCCATTGACTTGGGCCACAACTAGCCTTGAATCTCCACAAACTTTAAGATTCTTGACCATCAGTACTCCTGCCAAACCAAGCCCAGCTATCAAAGCTTCATACTCTGCCTCATTATTGGTTGTTGAAAAGTCCAACTTCAAGGCGTATTCAATCGTGAATCCATCAGGACATTGTAGGACTAGACCTGCACCACTTGTTTTTGTTTTTGATGCCCCATCAAAATAGAGCATCCAGAATTCCTTCTCTTCGATCATAGGTTCTTTGTCTTCCTTATTGCCTTCCTGAGGTATCTCTTGCCCCCCGACTTCTTGGTTGTCAATGGTGCATTCAACCACGAAGTCAGCAAGTGCCTAATCTTTGATGGTCATCCTTGGCTTGTATTTAATATCGAATTCTCCCAACTCAATTTCCCACTTGATGAGCCTACCACTGGATTTAGGGCTGTGCAAAATATTCCTCAATGGCTGTCCTGTAAGGACCTCAATCTTATGTGCCTGAAAATAGGGCCGTAGTTTCCTAGAGGCAGTTACCAATGCTAAGGCAAACTTCTCAACAATGGAGTAGTTCAACTCTACTCTGTGTAAAACTTTGCTCACATAGTATACGGGTTTCTGAACCTTGTTTTCCTCCTTTACCGGCACCGCACTCACAGCTTGACCTGAAATTGCCAAGTAAAGATAGAGGATTTCTCCCGTACTTGGTTGGCGAACAGCGGGGCCTCAGACATATACTTCTTCACCTGCTCAAAGGCCTCTTGGCTTTCCTTTTTCCACTCAAAGTTTTTTACCTTCTTCAAGGTTTTAAAGAACGGCAAACACTTGTCCCCGGATTTGGAGACGAACCTCCCTAACGCAGCAATCCTCCCGGTTAACTTCTGTATGTCCCTTATAGAACGTGGTGGTTCCATGTCCAAAATAGCCTTGATTTTGTCGGGGTTAGCCTCAATTCCCCGCTTTGAAACCATAAGACCCAAGAACTTCCCTGACCCAACACCAAAAGCACACTTGGCTGGGTTCAACATCATTTTATGGTGTCTCAACACTTCAAACGCCTCTTGCAGGTGCTCAATGTGATCTGCCTTGTGTAGGATTTTCACCAACATATCATCCACATAAACTTCCATAGTCTTTCCAATGAGATGAGCAAAAATCTTATTTACCAACCTCTGATAGGAGCTCCTGCATTTTTCAGTCCAAAAGCCATGCCCAGGTAACAATACACACCAAAGTCAGTGATGAACGATACCTTAGGAATATCATCATTATGCATCTTGATTTGGTTATAGCCACTAAATCCATCCATGAAGCTTAACATCTCGTGCCCAGCCGTGGCATCTATCAACGTATCGATCCTTGGCAAGGGAAAACAGTCCTTCGGGCATGCGTCGTTTAGATCAGTGAAGTCTATACACATCCTCCACTTTCCATTAACCTTCTTGACCATTACAGGATTGGACAACCATTCCGGGAACTGGATTTCCTTAATGAACCCTGCCTCTAGGAGTTTGTCAACTTCCTGCTTTATGGCTTCTTGCCTCTCAGGTGCAAAATTTCTCTTCTTTTGTTTCACCGTCTTTCGGTTTGGATCCACATTCAAGCTGTGTGTTATCAATTGGGGATCTATCCCTGGCATATCCGCTGCTGTCCACGCAAAGACATCATTATTGTCTTGCAAGAAGGCAATCAACCTGCTTTTCAAGGGGTCTTTCAAAGATGCCCCGATGTGAGTAACCTTCTCAGAATCTCCCAACTCCAAAGGTATGGGAACCAAGTCCTCTGCTGGTTTTCCTCTCCGCTCTTCATCCTCTCGAACATCCATATCCTCGATTGGGAGGACCTACCCCCCCAATTCCATCCAGCCTCAGTGTGGCCACATAACAACTCCTTGTCATCTTTTGATCTCCTACTCCATTTCTGGTTGGGAACTTAATCTTTAAATGATCGGTAGAGGCAACTGCCTTAAAAGCATGAAGTCCCGTCCTTCCTAAGATAGCATTGTAGGTAGAAGTGGCCTTAATAACCAAGAATTTTAACATCTGAGTGGCCTCCCGTGGCTCTTGCCCTATAGTCATGGGTAACTGAATCGTCCCCTCAACTTTCGACTCTACTCCTTTGAACCCATATATGGGCATGTTTGATGGTGTCAACTGAGACTCAGTATATCCCATCTTCAAGAAGGCATCATGGAACAGAATGTCCACTGATTATCAATTAAGACTCTCTTCACTTGGGAGTTGCCTATCACAGGTGAGATAACCAGTGGGTCATCATGGGGAAACTTCACACCTTCGAGGTCCGAATCATCGAATCCAATTAAGACTTCCGTCTTTGCACGCTTCGGGGCTTCCCCTACGATGTGCATCACCTCTCGTGCATACGTCTTTCTAGAATTTCTACTTGTCCCTACCGCTGTTGGGCCACCAAAGATCATGTTGATCACTGGCCCCCGGGGCTGCTGATTGCGGTTACGATCCTCATCTTTCCTATCATAATCCCGCCTTGGGTTTCCCCGATCCCCATCTTTGCAGAATTTATTCAATTTTCCCCTGCAGATCAAGAACTCAATCTCATCTTTCAATTGTCTACAATAGTCGGTATCGTGTCCCACATCTTTGTGGAACCGACAGTACTGATTCTTGTTTCTTTTCTCAGGATCAGTCCTTAGTGGCTTCGACCACCTCACGTCCCTGTCCTTTTCTATCTCCATCAGGATTTGGCTTCTTGGGGCATTCAACCTTGCATACTCCGTAAACCTTTGCCCTGGACTCCCCTTTTTAGGAGCTGAATCAGAATCTCTGCCTATGCGCGGGTATTTATCTCTCCCATTATATTCTTGCTCCGGCTTCTGCTTCTTAGAATTGTCACCGTTCATGGTATTTCCCGTTCCTGACTCCTTCTTTAGACTATCCTCAGCTTTAATATACTTATCAGCCCTTCGTTGGAGCTCCGCCATGTTCTCAGGGGGGTGTTTTGCCAACGACCTCTTAAAGAAGAGGTCAGTGGTTCCATGCTCCAGGGCTACCATGGCCACCTTGTTTTCCAAGTCTGTGATATTCAATGTCTCTTTGGTGAATCGCTTGAGGTAATCTCTCAAATTTTCATTCTTCCCTTGCACCACATACATAAGACATGCAGAACTTTTCTCATGAACTCTTTTACTAATGAATTGGTTAACAAAAGCGGCACTCAGCTCCTTGAAAGAGACAATTGAATTCGGGGGAAGACGACTATACCAACGTTGTGCCATGCCCGACAGGGTTTGAGGGAACGCCCTACACTTGAGAGCGTCACTAGCCGGCTGCAACAATAGCGCGTTTGAGAATGTCCTAACGTGATTGGAGGGATCGCCCGTTCCATCGTAAGCCTTAATAGTGGGCATCTTAAACTTCCTAGAAATATGAGCATTCATCACCTCCTCAGTGAATGGGGGTGTGGGATCGTCAGGGTCTCCCAGCGGCATCAAATCCTTAGGGTCTCCCCTGGGAGTTTCCACCCTTGTTGATCTTGGGGTATCTACCGTTCTTTGTCTCCTTGAAGACCTCTCTAAGTCGATTAGGGGAATCTCCCTTGAAGCCGGAGGGGGTCGATTCTGATTTTGCCTTGCTTGCTCTCTTGCCATGTCGTCCTTCAGCCTTAGGATCTCGGCCTTGTGTGCCTTGATTCTCTCGGCAACTGTCTGAGGGGGTCCATCATGGATTCTTCTACGAGCCTGTCCTATAGGCTCCTTGCTCGGGCGCCGCCTCCTCGGGGCTTCATCCCTATCTTCCTCTGAGGATGAGTCATCAGAATACGGGCCTGAGTAGTCGTGGTATTACTGTCCTTGATTGGTTCCTAAACCTGTGATGTAAGGTTGATTGATATGGGGGATAGTTGGGCAAGCCATACGCCGGGTTCGTGCTTGCGGGGATCAAGGTTGTAGAGATCTGAGCGATGGGGGGAGCGGATTGTCCTCCGAGAGGGGAGACCACCATCTGAAGGGAATTCGTCCCTTGGGTAGAGGGATTCGTCACTAAGGGTAACGATCTGTGAGTTTGCGTTTCAGTTCCTTGAGGTTGAGTGGTTAGCGTCTGGGAATCCGTCCCTGGGGGTACCTGTTCCCCAATCGGGGGTGCAGTGGTGCTGGTAGTGGTTTCAGAAAGTGTTGATGTTCTCCGGGTAATAACCATGGTTGATATCCTATTCCCACAGACGGCGCCAAATGGTATGGATCGAAAAATAGGGTGTATTTATTGCTAGGGTTAGGGAGCTTCGAGCTTTTATGGTTGATCAAGTGTTTCGTGACTTAACTCGGGTCCTCACAAGATGCCTACGTATCTTGCAAATATCAAGAATCAAGCCAATACAACGTAGTTCTGTTTGTGTGGAACCAGATCCTTATATAGGCGTTGGGTGCCTCGGAGTTAGAGTAGGGTTTGGTATCTTGGTGGACAAGACACCCACTCTAAGCCCGTTTCTAGATCCTTCCATGAGAAGGTTGATTCGTATTGGACTCTTATGACTTGGGGACTACTCCTCAAAGGATTTGGGTCCTCATTGGACTCATTAACGGATTCCCACATTGGCTTATTTATTCAATTACGAATTTATTATTATAATTAGGGTTTTGGGCCTCATAACTGGGCTTTGACCTTGGACCATCATAGGTTCATTTAATGCATCATTAAATGTATTTTTAGGGCTTATTTTTAGCTCATACCATAATCAAACACTGAAAAGGATATTTTTATAATATAAATCAAATATAATAAATTTTCTAAATCAAATAAAATTCTCAACCTAAAAATTCGTCAATTTCTTCTCTTTTTTGTTTTTGGGTTGTTTTAATTTGAAAATAATTGTTAAATCGTCACTAAATTAAAGATTATTTTATGAATTTCACCTGATCTGAGATCTGTACAATCGTTCAAATCAAATTTTTAGAAATCAAAATAGAGCACAAATAGTAAACCGAACATGTAAAATCTTATATATATCAAATTTTAACAATAATTTGATCATGTAAACTAATATCATATAAATATTGAAAAATTATAAATTAATATAATTATAGATACTAAAAAAACCGTGCATTGCACGGGTTATAAGCTAGTAATATTAAAAAACTTATAATCAAATGGTCAATTAAAATTGTATTTTTTAAATTTAAAAAATACAATTTTAATTAACCTTAGGGGTTCAATAATTAACTTTTGGGGTTCAACATTTCCATTTATGATTTTAGAAATTCAGACGACGAATAAACCGTATACGAATTTAGGGTTTATGGTTGCCCTAACTTATCTTGATTTTTAAAAAATCGGGAGGTTGCCGGATTAAATTTTTTAATTAAAATTTTTTAATTTTATTTGTATTTTCTTTGGGTTTCAACAGTTAACCTTTGGGGTTCAACAATTCTTTTTTGGGTTTAGAAATATTCAGAACGACAAATAAACCGTATACGAACAAAAAAACAAAAACAAAAAAAACATATTATTTTTTGTTCTTTTAAATTTTGGATTTTAATATTATTTGCAAATATATTGATAAGTGGATTTATATCCACTTGGATCGCTTCATATCGGCTTAAATTGATTGTCTTGGACTCAAGTTTATTGTAGTTTTGATGTGTTTTGCTTTGTTGTGCAAATTTGTAAGAATATCGATTATGGTTGATGCTTCTATCGTGTTTGGAGAATTAATTGATTAAAATTCGGATTTTCCGGAAAGGTTGCGCAATCTACACTGTTTTGGCCATATCTGGAGTTCTATAAGTCCGTTTGAGGCCCGTAAGCTGTCCACGCGAAGCTTGGAAGATTTTCTAAAAGTTAGGACAGGAGCCGCGCGCGCAAGCTGCGTGTGGTGGGCGCAATCTGCGCGACAAGCAGACTGATGGGAGCAGGAATTTACTGTTTTGCCCTTTTCAAGTTCTAATTGTATTTTGGGCAGTTTTTAGTACCTAAATCGAATTCTAATTGTAATAGAAGGCAATTTCTTGCTGGGCAAGACTTGGAGTGCCTATATAAACACATCCAACCCCTTGTAAATTAGACAATTAGACAATTAGATATCTTGTACATAATATAGCTTAGATCTGCAAGGGAAAAAAGGAGAGAAGGATTCAACGCTCGTGACAAGCAACGGATCTAATTCTACTTCATCTTTTGTATCATAGATTTGTTTTCTCAACTCTTGTTTTATTAATATTATTACTTTCTTTCATATCTTGTCTTCTATCATGGTTTCAATAGATCCCATGATGATGAGAGGTTCGATTATGAACTAATCGTTGTCATGGGATTCTAACGGATTTACTTATGGAACTTAGTATCTTGATTGCTTAAAGATCTGTGTGTGATGTATATTTGATATCCTCGTATGGTTATGATTAATTGATAGATGCGTAGCTAACATCTAATCTGTTAATCTCTTGTGAAGTGAAAGTGGATCTTGAGATTTAGAACTTGCCATGCTAGCATAGGTTCATGATTGTTATCAACATGATTCGTAGTATGAGATGAGAATACTTATATTGCCCAGTATGATCTTTATGGATAACTTGTTCTTCAACCGTTATGTTTTCAAATTCTATAGACATATAGGGTCTAAGCATAATTGGTGTCTATTCATCTTCTATCTCTTTTGTGGATGTATGTTTAGTTTGGTATACGTATATTGAGAGGTAGCGTATACTTGTTTCGTGTTGTCCGATCAGATATCATAACCATTGCACATAGTGATTAAAGGCGTCAGATCTAAGCGAAGTATTTAATTAAGTTAGGATTCCATGTTTTTCTCGCATATAAGTAGTTAGTAATTTTTATTTTGTATCTTAGTTAATTATAGTTAGTAAAAAAACTTAATATTGTTAATTGTCTTAGCAGTGCATAATAACCATACATTGTTGCATAGGTACAAAACTGAATTGAAACCTATGATCTCTGTAGGAACGAACTTGACTTCTATCTGTATTACTTGTGACCACGTACGCTTGCGTGATTTTGTGTTAACAAGTTTTTGGCACCGCTACCGGGGATCATCGGTGTTTTATTTTTGGTTTATGTGCTTGTCAATAGTGGTCGTTAGAGTTCATTGTCTCAAATTTTTTCTTAACTATCTTGTTTAGCTCGTTGTGTTCAGGTACTTGAGTGTTTGAAGATGGCAGGCCAGGAGTTGCCGTGGTGGGCATATTCGAGTACATCCATGCCTTATCAATGTGAGCGGTGTTTTAGCGTTCATGATCCCTCACAATATTGTTACTACGAAGGAGTTGATCCATAAGTCAGTTATGAGGAACAACCATATTTTCCATACCATCCTCAACAGTACCAGCAAGATGTTCCAGACATGTCATATTTCTTTGGAAGTGAAGAGTTTCAACATCAGCAACCTACTCCTACTTTTCAGTCAGATGAGGTTGATGATTTGAAGGAGATTAGGAAGGAGATTAGGATGCTTGTAGAGGGTCATGAGAAGAATCTCAAATCTATGTAGACACTAGTTGCTCAAGTTTTGAGTGTCTTGGAACAAGAGAAACAGCAATCCATACGAGAGGCAATTCCAGAAAATAACGATGACTTGGAGCAAGGTACTGCATGCATAATTGAAGAAGACAAATTCCAAGAGGAGGTGAGTGTTCACAAGCCATGTGAGGAATTTGATCAAGCTAGTGAGGTGGATGATTTGGAAAGGGCACAATTTGAGACAGATACTGATGAGCTGCACAAATTTCAAGAATTGGTGTGTGCGTACCAAGAGGACACTGATGAGCTATGCAAATTTCAAGAATTGGTAGGTGCGAACCAAGAGGATGATGAACATGAGAAAGATGCAGAACTTCTACTTGTCTCAAAGAGTGAAGATGGAGGTAGCGCATTAGAGCCAATGGAGGAAGTTCTCTTTGAGGAACCAAAGGCTTCAGCAACTTACATTTACCCTCCTCCATTATATTCAAGCGAAGCCCGTGAATGTGTGGTGTTCTACAAATTAACAGATTTTGGGTCAACAGATGAAGGCATTGGAACAGGACATATTTGTTATACGAATAGCCCAAGCGAGGAGAAGGGGCAGAAAGTGTGCCGCCGTGATGACGATGAAGTCTCGCGAAGAGAGGACCAGGCAAACTATTATCATCCTTAATGGAGGCTTGGAAGTAACGTCAAACTATTGACGTTAAAGAAGCGCTTCGTGGGAGGCAACCCACGCATTAGTATAGGAAGAGAAAAAAAAAAGTTGTAGTGTTGTGCAAAAAAAAAAAAGTGTTGAGAAAAAAAAAACACAAAAAGAGTGTTGAGGGGAAAAAAAAAGAGTGTTGTGAAGGGAAAAAAAAGTGTTGTATTCAAAAAAAAACAAAAAGAGTGTGGAAAAATAATAATAATAATAATAATAATAATAATAATAATAATAATAATAATAATAATAATAATAATAATAATAATAATAATAATAATAATAATTGCTGGTCGCGCAGGTTGTGCCTGCGTAACGCAGGCTGCACCTGCGTTTCTGTTTGTGACGCAGGCTGCGCCTTCGTTACTGCTATGCGCGCAGTCTACCCCTATTACACGCAGATTGCAGTTTTCTTATATAAAAAAAAAAAAATCTTTCTCCTCAATTTTTTTCCCCTCCTATATTAATATCCCTACACCTAATTCTTTTCCTATTTTAATTCCAAAACCCCTAATCCCTCTTCCAAAATTCTAAACCTATATTTATTCTATTTTTTTTTTCTTTAATTCATTAAATCCTTTTTCTATCTTACATCAAATTTCATACCCACCCAAAATTTTTTCCTTTTCACATTAAAATTTTTATATTCATCCTATCACTCCATTATATATACCCACCTATACATACAAATCCAATTCCTCTTCTATTTATTTAAAATTTCAATTCTAAAAAGGAATTAATTGCAAGTTCACCTCTTTGATTCGTAATTGGGTTATCTTTTTCTCTAATCTTATTTTTATTACGAATTTGTGTTCTTGTAATTAGGGGTTTTGTAGTATTCTTGTTATTTGGGAAGTGGCTAGTCTATGGAGCTTGTACGCATTATCCTCCACCAGATTCATCCGAGGAGGGTTATGACTCAGCTGGTTAGGTATGTTTTCTACTTTCCCTCGTATTTACTTCCATTCATTGCGGACATTGAATATTTTAAGTTTGGGGGTGGTTTGAGGGATTAGTAGTTGTTGTTGTATTATGTGTTCATATAGATATCATGCTTTGTATATTATTAGTAGTAATTCATGCATGTAAGTTCGTAATAATTATGTTTGTTTCATGTAGGGCATTCTGTTTTTTTGTTTTGTATACCATGTGAGTTCATATTAGTTGCATTTGCATAGCATGCATATTTCATGATCCCTTAAGACGAGCTGATTCTGATTGGTAGGTAGGTGTCTAATTGAGTGTGGTAATGATGAATAGAGGGTTGACTTATAGTACTATGAAATTGACTTATGTGTTTCAGAAACAAAACTAATTACATAGTCTCATCGTTTGCTTTTGGGCTAGGTTGAGGTTATGCTTGTTTGGTTGTTTGAGATTTAATCACTTGTTTATATTTAGAATTTTCGTTATTCCCTTGATGGCCTAGAACACTTAAGTCTAAGTTTGGGGGAAAACAAGGATTTCATGCTTAATTGTAAATAATGGCTAGATGTCAAATGGCTAGTAGCCGGCTCATATTTATATGAGTAGTCTAGGGTTGGAATTGAGAATTCTCATTCCAGATTGCAAAGAAAAAAAAACAGAAAAAAAAGAAAAAAAAAGAAAAGCAGAAAAAAAGAGAAAAAAAAAAGAGTCAAAAGTGTCAATTGTTTATATGTAAAATTAACTAGGGTGAGCTCTTTAATACTCGAGTTATTAAGTTCGCGGGGACTTTGTGCCTAGTGACCTAAGGCCTTATAGTCTGGGATCCACTAACCCAACGCTCGTTACATGGGTATTATTGTATAAGCCTTTCGGGATCTCATCCATTGCACGGTTAAATAAGCATGATTGTATATATGTGTCGTAGTAGTTAGTAATAAAGCATGAATTTCTGTCTACCTTGGATAAGGATGGAGGTGTTTCTAGGTTATGAAGTGTTTACAGTCTATTCTATTTATAAACCTGTGATTGTCTTGACGAAGAGCATGTATGATCTTTGACCTAGTTTTGGGAGTATTTCTGATGAGCATTGCACACACGCACGTTTCTGTTCATGTATTGTTAGTATACGGGAACTTAGTCGAGCTCTATTTGGATTTAGTTGCATTCTTTGAGATATTTGCTTGTTAGTTGGTTTTGGTTAGTTTGAAGGGGATCGTTGCATTTTTCATATTAGTTGCATTCATGCATTGCATTGCATTAGGTTAAATGGATTTTGTGGGTACATTCGCTATAGGCCCTCACGAGACCTTACTCGTCCACTGGGGCTGCCTAGGGGTTTAAAGGGTTTGTTGCATATGCCAAATGCAACCGTGATCACCTACGGAAGTGGTACTAGTTAGTTAGTTAGTTGTAATTGTTTATGCTTGAGGACAAGCATCAGTTTAAGTTTGGGGGTGTGATAAGTGGATTTATATCCACTTGGATCGCTTCATATCGGCTTAAATTGATTGTCTTGGACTCAAGTTTATTGTAGTTTTGATGTGTTTTGCTTAGTTTTGTAGATTTGCAAGAATATCGATTATGGTTGATGCTTCTATCGTGTTTGGAGAATTAATTGATTAAAATTCGGATTTTCCGGAAAGGTTGCGCAGTGTACACTGTTTTGGCCATATCTGGAGTTCTATAAGTCCGTTTGAGGCCCGTAAGCTGTCCACGCGAAGCTTGGAAGATTTTCTACAACTTAGGACAGGAGCCGCGCGCGCAAGCTGCGTGTGGTGGGCGCAAGCTGCGCGACAAGCAGACTGATAGGAGCAGGAATTTACTGTTTTGCCCTTTTCAAGTTGTAATTGTATTTTGGGCAGTTTTTAGTACCTAAATCGAATTCTAATTGTAATAGAAGGTAATTTCTTGCTGGGCAAGACTTGGAGTGCCTATATAAACACATCCAACCCCTTGTAAATTAGACAATTAGAATTAGACAATTAGACAATTAGATATCTTGTACATAATGTAGCTTAGATTTGCAAGGGAGAAAAGGAGAGAAGGATTCAACGCTCGTGACAAGCAACGGATCTAGATCTACTTCATCTTTTGTATCATAGATTTGTTTTCTCAACTCTTGTTTTATTAATATTATTACTTTCTTTCATATCTTGTTTTCTATCATGGTTTCAATAGATCCCATGATGATGAGAGGTTCGATTATGAACTAATCGTTGTCATGGGATTCTAACGGATTTACTTATGGAACTTAGTATCTTGATTGCTTAAAGATCTGTGTGTGATGTATATTTGATATCCTCGTATGGTTATGCTTAATTGATAGATGCGTAGCTAACATCTAATCTGTTAATATCTTGTGAAGTGAAAGTGGATCTTGAGATTTAGAACTTGCCATGCTAGCATAGGTTCATGATTGTTATCAACATGATTCGTAGTATGAGATGAGAATACTTATATTGCCCTGTGTGATCTTTATGGATAATTTGTTCTTCAACCGTTATGTTTTCAAATTCTATAGACATATAGGGTCTAAGCATAATTGGTGTCTATTCATCTTCTATCTCTTTTGTGGATGTATGTTTAGTTTGGTATACGTATATTGAGAGGTAGCGTATACTTGTTTCGTGTTGTCCGATCAGATATCATAACCATTGCACATAGTGATTAAAGGCGTCAGATCTAAGCGAAGTATTTAATTAAGTTAGGATTCCATGTTTTTCTCGCATATAAGTAGTTAGTAATTTTTATTTTGTATCTTAGTTAATTATAGTTAGTAAAAAAACTTAATATTGTTAATTGTCTTAGCAGTGCATAATAACCATACATTGTTGCATAGGTACAAAACTGAATTGAAACCTAAGATCTCTGTGGGAACGAACTTGAATTCTATCTGTATTACTTGTGACCACGTATGCTTGCGTGATTTTGTGTTAACATATATATTTAGAAAAACAAAAGCAAAAAAAACAAAAAAACAAAAACAAAAAACAAAATAAAAAAATAAAAAAACCCTCAACGCCGGCGTTCCCTCCCCAAACGCCAATTCATGTGGCGTTCCCCCACCCCCACAACTCCAATCCATGTGGCATTTCCCCCAATGCTATTTAAAGTAGCGTTACTCTACCCTCTTCCCCCAAAAACGCTACACGCTTTAACGTTTTCTAAAAAAAAATTATCCAGAACGCTACACGCAACTGTATATTAGAGTAATATTTGGGGCCATATTTTTGAGTTATGATATTTAGAACCATTTCTTTCCAAGTTGTGATATGTTTGGGGCCATATTTCATTTGTTTGCACGTATAAATAGAATTGGGGAAGTGCTAATAGTTTATTAGTTTTTTCTAAGTTCATTCTCTATCCTGATTTCATTTTCTCTTTTCTTCCCTGTAAATGTTCG
This sequence comes from Saposhnikovia divaricata, assembly GCA_036435485.1. NCBI lineage: Eukaryota > Viridiplantae > Streptophyta > Magnoliopsida > Apiales > Apiaceae > Saposhnikovia > Saposhnikovia divaricata. Next base: position 47,009,506 of record CM071595.1, on the reverse strand, counting down.
GGAACGCAAGTACTATGAATGGTTTGTGATTCTTGACCAGCTGGGAAGGACAATGGTGTACTATGAATTCAAATACTTTATCCCACTTGTGAGCATTTATGCTTGTTGTCCATATCTATCAATTTACCCATTCTAGTTCGGATTGAATTTGGTTTAGATATTTTTGAATCACTACTCGTCGTTTTTTAATATTTAAGATTTAAAAGGATTTTCATTATTAATTATTATATTTTTATTTGAAATCATGTGATCTATAAAAAAAGTTGATTTTATTATAATTTTAATTTTTCACATTAAGTTATTTTTTAAGTATAAATTTTACTTATAAGCGATTAATTTTTAGTGAAGAAAATGTGAGGTAATGTACGTGGATTATGAGTTATGATTTATTAAGAACATAATAATTAAACTAAAACCTAATTACCATTTTCTAAGTTGGGTCTATATCGGATCCCATGCTTCGAGTCATATTTTGTTCGAATAATTTATTATTCGATTATGATTGGTTTAAAGTTATCAGAGCATCTCCAATGGTAATAGCTAAAATTATTAGCTATATAATGATTATCTAAAAATTTACTGAACTGTAAGATGTTTTACTCCAATGATATTAGCTATAATGATTAGCTATATTTTAAAAATAGTATTTTATTATTATTTTAATAATATAAATATATGTAAGTAAATAAGATCGATGATGTGTCACGATATAAGTGGAGATAATGAATTATAGATATTATCTATATATTATAGATGTCCTCCAAATATAGAGGATGTCAAGATGATTATCTAAAATTTTACCTAACAGGAAGTATGTTTGGAGAAGAAAAAATATAGATATCATCTAAAAATTGTGCCATGTCATCAAGTTTAGCTAACAGATGTGTAGCATTGGAGATGCTCTCATATTTCGAATATGGCAAAGTCGGCTTTCGGTGTGGCAAGCTTTTGTGTTCTGAGCACCAGTATTCGGATACGCATGAGTGTAATTATGATTATAAAGCAGCTGGTGGAGAAGCGATCGCTAGAGACAATCCGGTTCCTAAAGCTGCTAAGCTCCTTAGAATCTGATGATTCTATTTGTATGATGTATGCATAATTTATATTCATACATGATTCTATGCAATGAATTGCATTGATACAAAACAGTCTTTAAAATGTACACTTTAAAAAAAATCCCATCATATACTGTTTGATCCTTGTATGGAACTTTTAAAATAGTCAAAATCTTTAATTTGACAAGATATCTATCTCATAGATGAATTAAGAACATCTAACATCGGTCTATACTCAATGAACTGAAATAGTTGCGATAGAAAAGTTAGTGCTTAGCCTGGCTAATTGGGAAACATTCGTGTAATCATGTCGTCTAACAACACAGGAGTCTGACCGTGCTTCCAGACTTTCAACCATGGCGGAAAGAAGCCATCTTCTTTCCATTTTTTCAAATTTCTTGCCTGGAATGGGCCTCGCGTGACCTGTTTAGGGTCCTTGTAGTACCATAGTGCATGATCTGGGTCGTCACCTTGCCGCTCATTGTTGTCGTCGTCTTCTTCGTCGCTGCTAATATCAATGACCTCAGATTCTTTTGAGTTTCTGGCTATTTCCGAAGAGCCATTCATTTCTATGGTGTTATGGTTGCCTTCAGTGATAGAACCTGTGATGTTAGGTTCTATGTCAGTCCTCGCTGTGGTATTTACCAGATGAGCTACATTCAAAAATTACAAACAACAGCAAAGACTCACCAATATTGAGGTCTAACTTGTCAACCTTGGTGACACCAAGCACACCTGTAAAAACAAGAAAACATGAAATTTCTTGTTATCCAATTTGTACTTTAGCAGATATAACTCCTACTCAAAATCAGTATACTCTCGCCTGTCCACCGCAGCTTGTTCTCTGCAGTTGGGCATGTTTAATATATCTCAAGCCTGAATGCTGAGTGCTGACTGCTAATAAGGAGTACGAAACTATGACATTGTTCATTTTGGCTATTTATTTTGTTATTTTATAATTATATGGATTTTTGTGTACCTTCAAGGTTGAGACTGTTAGAAATATTCCCCCCTCTCCCCCGCCACCCCGGCCCCCTTATGCAAAACAGTCAAGAAAAGAAACGTATTAAAATCTTACTTTTCTTCATTTGCATCCACTTGTCAAGCCAAACTGAGAACACTAAGAACCTCATAACTGATAATCTGAGGGAAATCCTTAGGCACTAAACTATTGACACACTTAAAGAGGAGAAGAAAGAGTTCTTAACTCATACGTGGCCCGAACTCATACGAAACATATCTCATAAAACCTGTTGATTTATTGCAAACACAATTTGTATTTTTGTTATATAGTTGCATAAACATTTTCCAAGTTACGAAATTTGGGTAAACGTGGACAGATATGTGAAACCTAATGTTTTCTTAAAGCTAATCTTCAATGGTGATCTCTTTAAATGTTTTAACTATATTTCATTTTAACATCTTCAGATATATATTAAAAATGGCTCATCATTACTTTAGTTTAGTGGTTGTATTTGAAGTTCCATTGCTCTGGGATTCTTCTACAATATAATAATTATTTAGAATTGCATATTATATCATACTTTAAGATGGATTTAGGAAGATTGCAAGGTATTTTCTAAATAAACCAAAGAACAGATAATCACATGCCTTGCACATGAAATTTCTAGCCAAAAAAGAAAAGAAGCAGCAGAAACTGTTTAGTTTCAAGATCCACCATGCTCACATAGTTGTATGCTTAGATCCAGTGTGATAGATTTTATACTTCACAGACTTATTTGTGATACTGCCCATTTGTGTACAGATAATAGTGAATCAAACAGAATTACTGAAAGGAAATATAGAAGTAGAAGATATTCTAACCATTTGCTCCCTTTACAAATGCAGTGTCGCCTTCTACATCAACACCTGCAGATGTTTATTAATTAGCAAAAAAGAAGAAGAAAGAAATGCACTACATTACAAAAACTATGGTAAGTTGAGCTAGGTTCCACTTTCTAAACCAGCAGTTTTATGTGGTAGCAAGACCAAACAAAGTACTTCATGAGCTCTAGAACTAGACACTGCATGCAGAACAAGAAGAAGAAGGGGGGGGGGGGGGCAGAGAACAGAAGTAACATTGTTGGGTTTCAACCCAATATGATGTTATGGGCTTGAGTGGTCCAAAATATATATGGGTAAGATAATAATTGTATGCGTAGACAATTATTATATAAGGTATGTCTTGATCACTAAGTTGGGTAATTAGGTGCCAAGAATTGGAAGACTTGTAGAACAAGTATGGTAAGTCTTGGCGGCTAAGTTTTGGATGGTTATATATACATAGTCATATTGTGTTTGTTTGACAAGGTGAATACTTAAAAGATGTAGTCTTAGGTATTGTTTGGGAGGTGCTTGAGCATTGTTGGCTCAAGTATCGGGTTTGGGACACCATTGAGATGTTATTGTTTTGATGTATTATTCATAATTGATTAGATTAATAATACAAGTTGGGACGTGGGTGTTCCACGTCAATTATTGTTTGTGTTCTTGTTTTGCTTTTACTTATTGATGATAGAAGTATAAGTAATACTTGACTAGTGTTTGACCGCGCTTTGGTGGATCTTGTTAACTAATCGATTGGTTGTGTGTGTGCTCTGTATTGGTGGTTTGTGAATCTCGGATGGTGCAAGTCCCGTAACCTAACAAACATAACTGAGGAAATGCATATTCAATATGTCTACTGTATGGATATCTGCAAAGAGTGGTCATAAAAGTACACTCCCAATGACTACAGTATAAATTCAAAACATACACTCCTGCAGCATCTGTAAGTTAGGTTTTGACAGACGTTTATTTGCTTTAGTATGGAAATGCATACCTGCTGAAATCTCCACACCAAATAATTTTGGAGGACAGGAAATATCGCTCTTTAGATCTTCTGTGATTATACTTGGAACAGTGAGCAGTATTTCTTCCTGTTCAGCTGACTTCTGTAGCGGTACTTCCCTTTTCAGGTACTCGAATAGCGTATACCATGGTGAAGTTAAGGAATCAAAGATGTTCAAAGGCTTGTTAACTATGTTCTTTTCACGTATAGGTAACAGAACACACTACACAAACAATATAACAGAGAAAAGAAAGGACTATAAAGAAAATTATATCCATGAAGCACACCCAAATACCCCAAGAAAGTAAACTAAAACATAGCTTCAATAATGTTCACAGATTAAAAGTAACTGTCATATTAAAAACTTCTCGTGAATGAAGTCAAATAATGTGAATTCAGTTCCCCCAGAAAAGAACAGATACTCTGGTATTAACTTTGTAGGAACATTCTTGTATAGTGCTTGAATATTAAATAATCCAAGACAAGTACTTCTTTGTCACTTGTATCAGGTGACTTTAATAAAGATTAAAGAGATCATGGTAGATAATTTTTAGGCAACCACACAATATTTCAAGATAATATATATATACTAATAATGTTCTAATAGGATATTCGTTTCTCCATCCCTTTTCAGTAGCACACCATACGTTCTCAGTATTACGATCAATGAGGTTCTGTAGAATGAGTTTTTGCATCGAAGAGAGTTCTCTTGCAAGCCACTGTAGTAATTTCAAACTTGATATTAGAGATTTCAATGAAGAATAGCAGAAATACTTATTTTTTCTTCACATTCAGGTTCTTGTCTTATATGATTGGAAGAAAAAACTCATATGACATTCATTGGCAGCCTAACCTAATGAGTTTAATATCTTGTAATTCAGTCACAACAGAGACTTCTTTAAACAGAAGGTTGCTGCTGTTCTTAGACGAGATACAGCAACTGATAATGCTATTGCTATCAAGGTGTTCATAGTTAAGTAAGTTGATAATCCTAAAAAACCTAATCCTCAACTGTTGTAGCATCAAGCATAAAAATGTTAAATACCACAAAGAATTTAATTTCGCAAGATTTGACATAGCGGATTATAGTATATAGTACACCTGATTCAAAGGGACTCATCAACCAATAAATTTGAGTGAAATAATTTTTAGTACAACTTGTCCTATAAACCAATATTACTGGAAACAAACATGTACCAGGTGCATTACAAATCCCCCCCCCCCAAACACACCCACACCAACACAGGCACACCCACCCACACATTCAGTAATATGCACTTGCGTACAATAAATTTGTATGGAAGTTATATTTTTAGTAGTACACTAGAAAAAAAGAGTATTATCCCATTAATCTAATACACATAAGCTATGTTTCTTTTGAAGGATCGTTGTCCAAGGATAAAATCCCTACACTATATTCCTATCATTATAATCCTTGGTTTTCTTAATCTTTTAAATATTACAATCCCATGTTTATTTTGTACGGTATATTTAAAAGACTATTCATAAAAGGACAATTATATCCTTTCTTAAACAAAACAAGTACAAGTGTAATTAAACGTGTAAGGGTATTTTTGTTTAAATATAGTTAATCCCTCGTAATACTTGGTCCAACCAAGTATAATTTAATCCCTTCCTATAGTTCATATTCTTTTATCCTTCTCAATCCTAGGATTATTTTGCCATTTTTGCAAAACAAACATCAGATTAAAAAATTAAAAGGATCATAGTCCTGACCTTACAAAATCCAATGAACAAACATGTCCAACCTTAAAAATTCAGTTGCTTAATACACAGAACAAAAACATGGATGCCTATGGTACACTAAAAAATAGCAGTTTCTTGAAGTGTTCTGCAAAGTATTTCTCAAGAATCATGAACAAACTATATTCAGTTTCTTCTGTGCTACGATATGAAAGCAAAATAAAATGTTTTCACACATATTCCAAAATTTGAACGGCCAAGCAACTTGAAATAAAAAAGAAGGTGAATTAAAAGACGCTTTATCTCTAAAACTTAAACTTATACTCCTTTCATAAAAGCAGAACCCATACCTGTTTGGTTACAACTTTATGCAGCATTTGGGCCTTACGTTGAAGCTCCATCTGTTAATGAAGTTGAACAGGTAGAAGTTAATAACGAACTACAGTCTAGTTCACAAAATAAGAGTAAAATTTATGAATGGATGGCTTTTATGTTATAGATGTTGACCCCTGTATTTATAAATCTGTTGGTAGCTTGGAAGTAGGAAAAGGATCGTTTGAAGCATGAATATTGGAGCATAAATTATTTACATGAATATTGGTTTTTGTTCCTAATGTAACATATTCCTCGTCAAACTGTTGAGTAAGAAAACTTGGCCTATATATGTAAATTGCATAATCTTTAAAACGCACTCAAGTAAAAGAAGAAACTAACAAACTTACAACAGTAGGCCAATAAGCATGACCCGCTATTACTCTTTGAGACAAATCCATACATTCTTCCTGCAACAAAAGATGCAAGGTTCCAGTGAAAAATAAATAATGTAAATGAATGTACATATATTCATTAATTTAATATTCAGACACTCAATCATATAGGTTGAGACTTCGATTTTTTTTTCCTCATGCAATATAAAATATATAATCACAATTTATGATTATGATTGTGAGTAGACATTACCCTTAGCTTAAGACGTCTACAATACCTACTCCGCAACAAGATTGAACACAAACAAAACACCCATCTAGATTTCATTACTTGCAAGTCAGCCACTTTAATTTTTCTTTTTCATGGATGTATCACGCAAAAAATCAATCAAACTTGTAATATATAATTAGAATTATTGAATATGCTAAAAGAATATATTAACTCAGTATATTTTGAATAAATTTTTATAATTTTTATTTATTTTTTTATAAGTCATATTTTGATATAAGATAAAAAAATATTTAATTTTTTATTTAAACTAAACTTTCAGTAACTAGCTGAAATTTATATTACATCCAAAGAATAAATTTTAGTTTTAATTTATAATTTATCATATATGATTATCCAAAAGGTTATTTTACATAAATCGAAGCCTAATTACATAATTTAATTAATTTTCTTATCTAACAAAAATTTTATTTGAAAAAAAAAATTATTTTTAATTTATTTGAACAAATACCACTAATGAAATAATTTAAAAATAAATTTAATTAACAATTTTTCAAAAAAAAATGAGTTTGTACTGTTTTTTAGCACGGTCAGCTTTTCTTACTATTTATGCAAGTTGTAAAAGCTAATTAGATTAAAGTGCAAAAGAAAAAATAATTTGTTGGCTTTTTTCGAGTTACAAGAAATTCATAAAATATGCTATATTGGTTTACTATGCTTAGCAAATTTTGATATTTCCCATTATATAAAAGGTAATAATAAAAGATGAATCTTTTTACAAAAAAACAATGCAAGCTTAATGAGCTCTCGGCAATAACTCTTTCATAGGCCCCATATAAATATACATATTTATTCAAGCCATTCTAACATTTTCTCTGCTAGTGTAACCTTTTCTATAGTTACATGTCAATATACCCTTCATGTTTTGTTTAGGCCTAGTTATAACATATAAGCCCATAACTAAATGCATGTCGAACCCAACAATCTACCACAGGTAAGTCCAAAAGAGCTAACAAATTAGTATATATTAATTGTAAACTTGTTCTTATAAAGGATCCGAATACTCTTGTTGTAATCGATCTGGGATGTTACAAATACCCCTTTTTTATAGGATCGACGTCCTCGTCGAGCCCACAAACACACTTACAGAACTCGGGCAGTGCCTTTGCACATTCGGTCGGGTAGAGCTTTGACACCTTTTATAACATCCAAGCCTACAACCATTTGCATACCAGACCCAACAACCCACCACAAGTCGGTCCATAAAAGCTAGCATTGTTATACATTAGTTGTAAACTTGTTCTTATAAATGACCTAAATACTCTTATTCTAATCGATGTGGGATGTTAAACTAGTTCTTTCAATTAGTTGTAACATATAAATATACACATATAAGTAGTCAATCACCATTGTGTGGCACGTACATAAATTTATAAATCAATAGAAAGATTCATGGAACTTGGGTGATCCTATAAAGATGGGTATCATGCACTTGACGTTTTTCAAATTAGGTTATGATTTAATATCACGCACTTGGCATGACTTTTTTCAATATTAGAAGTTGCACGAAAGAGAAAATGAGCATTTATTTATCATGTTCCTTTCACTCTAATAATCACACTATCCATTAATTAAACATGAAGGCCGTAGATAGAGTCACAATTTTGTGGCAAATTCATTTTCTAATTAAAAATATATATGTCTTGTGGATAGCTTTACTTGATCGAGTATAAAATTGAATATATGACAAGTAATAAAATTACATTAAAAAATATTGGAAAAATTAAATAATAGATCCCTGAACTATTCGTGTTTTATTGTCTAGGTCCCCGAACAAAAGATTTCGTATTTTGGGTCCTTAAACTATTTTTTTTCTGATTCAAGTCCCTCCGTCATCAAGATTCTAATGGACGTTACAATCTTGATGACGTGTCACTGACGTGGCATACAAATTTTTGGTTTAAATCCTTGAACTTTTTCATTTTCTGGTTTAGGTCCTTAAACATAAAAATTTATAATTTTAAATTTAATATTTTAAACAAAATTTTTTTTTAAAAAAGTCTAAACATGATAATCGTTTATTTTAAAAATCTAAACACTTTTAAAAAAACGTACGTCCTTATTCGTGATTCAATTTTATATTAAATTTTATGTTTAAAATTTAAATTATTATGTTCAATTATTATGTTTAAAATTTAAAATTTTATGTTTAAAATTTAAAATTTTTTGTTTAATTTTTATGTTCAGTTTTTATGTTTAAAGTATAAATTTTAATGTTTAATTTTAATGTTTAAAATTTAAAAATATTCAAGTCCCTGAAATTTAAAATTTTAATTTTTAAGGACCTAAATCAGAAAATGGAAAGGTTCAGGGACTTAAACTAAAAATTTGTTTTCCACATCTGTGACACGTCATGAAGATTCTAACGTCCGTTAGAATCTTTTTAACGGAGGGACTTGAATCAGAAAAACAAATAGTTCAAGGACCCGAAATACGGAATCTTTTGTTCAAGGACCTAGACAATAAAACACGAATAGTACAGGGACCTATTATTTAATTTTCCCAAAAATATTTGAACAACTTTATGTTAAACATGAAAGAAACAACAAACCTTTCTGAAATATTCATCGGATAGCATGGAAATGGGGATGTCTCTTATTAAAGGCAGTTTTATTACTTGAAGAATGTATTCTACCCCAGCTTCACTACATTCATGGGCCTTCTTGATACCTGAAAAATTATCAATATAAGATAAAGACATACAAGATATACATCTATGGTAATATAAAGTGACAAGATTTAAAAGAAAAAAGTAAATACATTTAAAGGGTTAACAAAATTCAGTAGCTTAGTCAAGAATGATTAGAGGATGAAAAAACCAGCAAGCTACAACTTCATACTTTATTAAAAAAAAAGGATTTCTTATAGAGGGGGAGGCATTTAATAAGCAGGAGAAGACTTGGATAAGACTAAGAAATTTGAGAAAAGCCACCTTATATGTTTGATGAGGAGAAGATCCTTCTCCTTTGTTACTTATATTATTTGTTTTAATGGAATAAATACAGGATCGTTTGGAAGAAAATGAAGCTTACTCAAAAAAGATGAGTCAACTATCTTGGCATGAATCTAGACCTAATTTAATGAATTAATAAATAAAAATAAGGCACAACTCAATCTTAAGTAAAACAAAATTAAGATCGCCCACCCTCTATACATCAAGCCTAAATGGGTTGAAAATGACCAAGTTCTTGCCTCAGGTTCGCCAACAAATTTAGGCGCAATTAGTAAGAATTACTTTGTTTCATTTTGTGACTTGATTCTAATCCAAATAGTTTACAACATCAAAAGCTTTTAAAATGTTTGTTGTCCTGAATCTTGACTCATCCACAAATTAAATATACCTCGAGTCATCCACAAATATACACAATGTCACTTATCTATCTAAGAAGTTATCATGTTTTATAATCAAGACGCTATTATTGCATCAACTAATCATATGGTACTAACTTTAATCTCCTTTTATTGATCCTATTTCTTTTCCGATGGTTGAGTATCTTAATCCAAATTAAAATATCTCGAAAACTAGGTGTGGTGCAAATAATATATTCCATCAGCCTATATGTTGCTTGAATATTTGACAAGTCAATAGGGGCTTGATATGAACTTCTTTCTTTGATGTAACTGGATTTTAAAAAAGCATATATTGGTTCTAGGAAACAAATGATTTCAAAACAGGATATAAAAAAAAGCATATATAGGTTCTAGGAAACAAATGATTTCAAAACAGGATATAACTGATATATATTGGCAAAGAAGGCTAAAACAAAATTAAAGTCTATATAAATTGGCAGAGAAGGCCCGTAATGGTTGATGGAGTAAGAAAGTGGAATTAAAGATAGTCAATTGCAATCAAGGACTAAAAACGAGACTGCCTTAAGATCTTAGTAATGAAATGAAAAAATGTATATTTCCTAGAAGTTCTTGTTTTAACTTAGATTGTATGGCTTTGGGGAGAAAGGATGACCGTGTATTAATATGGATAGAGGCCGGGATAAGAGCACTTACATGAAATGACTGGCAAAAATACCAACCAAAAAGCTAAACTTTCTGAAAATATATACTTTTGATATCACTCAAGTTTTTTCTAATATACTTCCTACCAATTACCTTATAATTGTAATTAGAGAAAAGTTAATATGTTCCATAATATATACCAAAGATCGGGGGAAGATACATCTAATTCCCAACATATAACATCTAAAGACTTAAAATTAATGATAACACTATTTGAGCTATAAGAGTTCCTCCATGACTTGTGTTGCTATTACTCATTAGTTGTCCCTTAAGAATCATGCGACTATGGTGACTCATTAAACATCTATTACTACAGTGGATAACAGAACAATGCATATGGCATCACTACTAGAAAGCACTGAAATGCATATAAGAAGTAATAAATACCTGCAACTTGCAAAAGTTGGTGGGAGTTTCTTTGGGAGTAGTCATTTGAGTCAGACTGAATCCTTACAAAGCTTCCCACAATATTACATTCAAATGTTTCAGGATCCTTCAAAAGATCTTGAACTGAACTTCTTCTCAAATAAATAAGCATAATATTTTCTTGAATTATAGAAGCAAAACAACTTTTTGGAGTCTTAGTTGCCTTTTTGGAGTTGGGGTTAGCTTTTTCACCCACACTTAAATGCTCCCCAAACACAGTTGACTCATTCTTCTCCTTCACTTTCCCCCCCAAAATTAAAGCTTTTCGCTTTCGAGACGCCATCGTCTCATTCTCCTCCTTCCCATTAGCGGTAACTTTTTCGCCTAAAATTAAAGCTAAAACTTGGTGCCCCTTAATTAAAGCTTCTTGCTTCTGAGACGCTGTTATTTCATTCTCCTTCTTCCTATTGGGGGTAACTTTTTCCCCGGGAATTGAAGAATTTCGATTTCGAGACACTGTCATCTTATTTTCCTTTTTTTTCTTTGGAACCGTGTGATTCTTTGTCAAGTAGATTCATCTTTCTAATATGAAAAATGGGTATGATTAATAGGATGTTCCAACTATACCACAATTCTAGGTTTTATAATGCGGCTGGATAAATGAGAAATCCCTCGCTAGTCCTCCCGAAATGGGCAATTCCTCACCGTTGATATGTGAGATGAGAAACTAAACTTTGGCCCACGGTTATATGGACGGGTACATGATTACATAATAAACCCAACCCTTAAGCCCGTACTAATCGGCGGCCCATAATTGATCTGGAACATCGCATGCACTGTACAAAAAATTAGATCACTATGAGATTATGAGATTAAATATTGAATGAGAAAAGTCCAAATGAATGGTACGTCGTCACATAAAAGGAATTTACAAAAGTAAGAAGTTAATGGGTTTGATAATATTCAACAAAGGTATGAGATATAGCTTTCTTTGGAAAAGTTACCATATAACTTGGCATGAGAAATAGATAGCTTTTGAAAGAAAAGAAATCATATAACTTGGCATGAGAAATGGCTTTCATCCAAATTTGAGCAAAATGTGAGGCTACACTACACCAAATGACACAGCACAATAACAATTAATGATAAACGATAACAAGATTATGATAAACATAACAAGAACAGTGATTATAAACCCTCTGGAGATTGAACCGCGGAACAATCTCTACCCCAAGCCATCCCCAAATTGATACATCATCAATATTCAGAGAAAAGTTTTATATATAATCAAAGTCTGCTTCTTTAAGAAGCTAATGCAAGCATATATATAGGCTGTTTACAAACCCGCACAACTTGGTAAAATTAGTAGTTTATCTCACACCTAACTAGTAATGATATCTAGCTGCAACTACTAAAAGCTAGATTGTACACAAAGTCAACATAAATAGTCAATAACATTATAAGTAGGGTACATATTAAACCTGATCAACGTAAAACTAATATTAAAAATAACTAAGTTAGTTACTAGTAAATAAAAGAGATCCTTTTTATTTTCATTCCCCATCACCAAACTAACCAGTAAACTATGTTACTAATTCTAAAAAGATTCCTTAAAATACAGGTGGGCAAAATTTGATTTATGAGGCCTGCAACTGATTTATCATGTTGCTTTCGAAACAAAACTCTCCGATTCTTCTCCCTCTACAGCAACCATAAAGATTATGCAGCACATTGTCTTTGATTTACGTGCTGCTTCTCAAAATCCCCTTTCCACACATCTAATGAAGCTTGGAGTAACGTATTCAACAAAGAACCCAATCCATATGCTAATTTAGTTAAAATGGTTCCAGAGGTTGCCATTCTATCCACATTACCAAATTGACCTTTAAAAAAAACATTTGTCATGGTTCCTTTGCAAATATAATTATATATAATAAACTTGTTTTGATGAGATCCCCCAAACACAGTCCAATTCTTACCAAGAAAATAAATCTCAGGAAACTGAGACATCAATGTCCACCTCCTCTAACTCAATTCTTGAATTTCAAAACAAAGGCCGCTACCATAATTAACTAAAAACAATCGTAGCATACCAAAATACGGCACAATCATAATTAGAACAGTAAACAGATCACAAATGAAGCAGATCACAAACCTGCTCTCCTACTGAGTCAAGAGATAAACAACTAGACACATCCGGTCAAATTGATCGGGAGCGTTCATAGAAACTGAAGGAGTCAAAGACCAATATCTACGCCTAGATCCAATATCTTGGTCTCCATGAAGTGAGTTTTCTCCCGAAACATTCTTCTTATCACTAGATTCAATCTCCATGTCCCAGTGATGAGGAAAAAGAATTTCACGCTCCTCCTCTCCATAACAAAGGTCTACGGAACTCCTATTGATTGCAACCAACAAATAAAACAGGTCTTCAAAAATTGACAAAAAAATTCAGTAAATCACTTTCAATTCCATAATTTTCAAAACCACCTCTTAGCTTATTATATCATCAACAATACAACAAACAACACAACTTGCCATATGCTAACATAACAAAGCCTCTAAAATTGTATCCTTTTTGATTGTTAACTGAAATAGGGGTGTCCAACACGAAATTTAAGGTGTATTCATAACTTATTTTTAAAATTTTCTTTTTTCATATAAAATTTTTAAAATGCTTTAGACACCCTTATTTCAGATGTTAACAATTAAAAAGGAATATATATATATATAGGCTTTTGCTCAAATACAAACCAATCCTTAAATACAAACTACAAACTAACACTAGATTAATTATATTTCATTTATTCTAAGGTTCCCGCCAAGAGTACCTTCACAAAAAATGCTTAAAATAATTGGCTCTATCCACCAAAAAAAAAAAAAAACTTGCCGTGAAAATGCGAAGCATTTAAGACAGTAAACGGATGAGTTAGGTAGTCATGAGGGCCGCAGGCCCTCGACACACCCGTCAATCGTCTATTGCCTTTACCATTGATTGTCATTCCTTACAACTTTAGAATGATAAAGGCGCGAAGCGCCGTACAAGAAGGTGCGAAGCACCGTTAACCTGCCTGCCACGTCATCACGTGAACAGTGGATTTTTTTTTCTGAATGGAACCAATTATTTTAAACACTTTTTGTATTGGGGTACCCCTACTTTAATTATTAGATTAGCATTAAATATTGAATTAGTGTTTAGTTTATAGTTAATTTTAGTTTGTAGTAAAGTAGGACCTATATATATATATATATATATATATATAAACACTGATGATATTGATGTTATTTGATATAAGAGTTATGAAAAATATCAGATATAAATTTAGTTTCTATAAAATGCTTTGGACTTAAAGATTTAAGAGTGTAACTGATACAAATTAATGAATATATATCCACAGAGATACGTATATGAATAAACAGTAATGAAATTGTAGTTGAGTAGATTGAGTGAGAGTTCACCGGAAAATATAGTCGGAGAGCTCGCTGATCACCGGCGTTTGGCACAGTCAATAAAAACAAAATTAAATGCATCCTGTTAATAGTGTTTCGGGAAATTAATTTATGGCGCGTATAGTCGGATTGGGATTCACGATGTAATCTACCCGACCCAGTTCTATCGGTGTCAAATTCAAATTAAAAATACTACCTTATAGCCCGTGCTTTTCTTTTAATTTTTTATAATTTATTTATAATATAATATAATATTATAAATATTAATTTAAATATGTTATTGATTCGAACCTTACATTATATATAATAATTTTTAGTATTAAATATAAATTAATATGTTATTGGCGGGAATCGAACCTTGAACCTCTACATATAACAACTTTTAGTATTGTTATATCTAACGGTCATGATCTATTTGAGTTGCTGATCTAACGGTGATAAATGAAGGATAACCAAAAATGGGGATAACCAAAAAAGGGGTAACCAACTACAAATTATACACCCTTTTGCTTATTATAATATAGTATAGATTAGATTATAGCCCGTGCTACTACTTAATAATCCTATCGCCGTGCAAAATACGGGTTAATTTTAAATACTTTTAAAATTATATGATTAAATAAAATAGAGTATAATAATTTATTATGGATATAATTTAATTTTGTAATTAATTAATAAAATTATTATTATTAATAATAGTTATTTAATAAATGCACTCTATGGAGAACCATCTTATGTGGAGAACCGTGGAGAACCCTATGATTCTGTAGTAGAACCAATATTTTTTAAATTTTTTTCTGATTCTGTAACAGAACCAATTTTTTTTCAAAAAAAAAAAAATTCGAAACTGCCACGTCATCACTGCCACGTCAGCAGTGCTAACGTGGCACTGCTACGTCACCTTCCACGTCAGCACTGTTGGCGTGGCACTGCCATGTCACCTGCCACGTCATCACTGTTGACGTGGTAGTGCCACGTCATCGATGACATCATCATTGATGGCGTGGCACTGACACGTCAGTAGTGGTGACGTGGCACTGTCACGTCAGCAAACATGCCACATCAGCTTTGCCCAGATTTTTTTTGTAGAACCAATTTTTTTTATAGAACCAAACAATTAAAAAAAAAAAATTTGGTTCTGTAATAGATTCAGAAATTAGCATAGAATAAATGGTTCTCCACGGTTCTCCACGTAAGATGGTTCTCCGTAGAACAATGGCCATGATATGTATTGATTTGAACTAATCAATACTATTATATAAAAGCCGAAACATTAAAAGTTTGGTCGGTCGGTACGGTACCTGTAGATTTTACTTATTTACCCTTATTCAATTACAGATCTACTAACTAATCAATTTCCTTCTTGAGGTTAAACATATCTTTTCTCCTTTTCAAGAACTAAATAATTTCCTTTAGTAGGTAAAATACAATATCCTTTTATATTTTATCTAACTAAAATTTTTCCTCTACGAGCAGTTTTCTTTAATAAAATAACATAATTATATTATAATCTATTCTATATTATAAAGACAACTAGTTGATAAAGCCGCGCTTCCCGGCGGCGTTACAATATTTTTTAAAAAATTCAATACATTTATGTTATATTATAATATTAATATTAAATTTTAATAATTAAATAATCTTCTCTAATGAATCAATTTCTTGTTAAATACGATTCTTTCGATTGAGCCGCTCTCTCGTTAAAACCGAAATCCAAACTTTTTAACATATATTATAAAGACTTATATAATATTTTTTATCTATAAAATCGAACCGTAAAAATAAAAAAAAAAAATTATGACTACAGTATCAAATTCTAATAGCTAATACAATCTTTTCTAGCGAGTCGTCTTCCCGTTAAATACGTTTCTAGCCGCTCTTATTTGAAACCGAAATTCTAACTTCATTATATAAAGAGAGTAAATTCCAATTTTTATATTCTTTAAACTTTCTAATATTTATGGAGTCTTAAAAGATGAAAATACATCTTATATTTTCTGTATATTATAGATATTCTTGTATTTATTTACAGTTTCCGCATGGGAATGTCTTTCTGTTATGTTAACATATTAAAAAAAATTTAAAATACGAAGACTTTTCGTTACGGGAATAATATTACATTTTTGGATATATTTTTGTAATGCAAGTATAATTAACTTGTATAAAAAAGTTAAAATAAAGGATTTCTAGGAAAAAAGATGTATAGTTTTAAAAAATCGTATAAGACGTCTCCACCGTCCTCGTATTCTACTTCCAATAAAATATTTTATTTTATGTATTAATTATATATTTAAACATCTTTTATACGGTCTTATCTAATGAACCGCTTTCTTGTTAAACACATTTATTACTATTGATTAGCTCTCTCGTTAAGACCAAAAACCTAACTTTTACATATATTACTTGTATGATAATGTTTATCCATAAAAATCAAATCCTAAAAATAAAATAAAATTTATAACATCATATGATATTTTAATAGCTAGTACAATCTTTTATAGTGAGCCGTCTTCCCGTTATACATATTTCGAGCCGCTCTCGTTTGGGATCGAAATTCTAAATTCATTACATATTATTGATGATACTTATCTTACACAACAATTTTTTTCCTTGAAATCAAAACCTAAAAAATAGAGTGAATTCCAATTTATACTTTCTAGATTTTCTAAAATTTTTGGAGTTTTAGAAAATGAAAACACATCTTATTTTCTCTTTATATTATAGATACTCCTGTATTTATTTAGGATTCCTGCATGAGATTATTCTTTTATTATGTTAACACATCAATTCTTTTCTTTTTAAATACGGTGACTTTTTTCATGACAATAGTATTGGATTTATGAATAAATTTTCCTAATATAAGTATAATTAACGTATATAAAAAATATATAATTTAAGAAAATCGTACTTTCTATAAAATATTTAATTATATGTCTGCTCTATATATTCAAACACCTATTCTAGTTCTAGTAGAACTTTTATTAATATATTTTTTCTATAAATTTAAACTCTTATTCTCTATAAATTCGAACTCCTATTCTACTTTCAATAGAACTTTTAATCGTATGCCTTATAAATACTTATTATACTTCCAATAGAACTTCTAATCATATGTCTTCCCTATAAATTTGAACTCTTATCCTTTATAAATTTGAACACCTATTCTATTTCTACTTCTAATATGCTAATTGATATTTTTATATTTATTAGTGTTTAAAATTCTAGAAAATTAGAAAAATCGATTGAGACGATATTAGAGCGCCACCTAAACTCCCGCTATCCTCCTTTATATATATATATTGATGATTTTCTTTTTCAGGTTAAACATAGTACCTTTTCTATTTTTCAATATTAAGTAATCAATTTTATTTTCAACAAAAACATGTTACATTTTCTGTTTTCTCTAACTAAAATATCCTTTTTTCCAATTATATCACGGGCAATTACTTTTTTCAACCAAAACTTCTTTCTTTTCTCTAACTAAAATCTCTCTTTTTCAAATACACACTTTCGCATAGCAGATCGCAACATTACTAATAAAATTTAAGACAAGATGTTAAAACTTAGAGAAACAAGTTACCATGTCTCTCCAGAATTGACCTTGTATGCAATAAATATTTACCTTCCAAGTATAATACAGTAACATATTACATGTTGTTATTCCCAGATTACACACTTGTATAATTGTAGAAGGGGGGGTTGAATACAATTCTTGATATTTATAAATTTCTGATAAGAACTCCAGAAATTTATGTAGAGATAATAGCAATGTAAGATTTAAACACAAACACATATAAAATCAGGTGGTTAATATGCACCACCTGAAGCTTTTATTTGAAGAAAACTCTGTGATACAAAATGTACACAGTTGCCGTTTTACAACTCTTTGCTTCTAAGGATATTCAAGAAACCCTAAGCAAATATGTCTGTTTTCTTAACCTACAAAGAGTTGCTACACTTGGTTATATATCCCAAGTTTTACAAGTACTACTGGAATAAGATAATACTAATCTAATTCTAGTTGACTTGCTACTACACTCCAAATACACATGTAGCCGAAAGGTTGTCCTTGTGTTCAGACATGTCTCCTGCACCTTTCTTGTATTCATAGTGTAAATAGAATGCTTCTTTCTTCTGTGTTTCCAAAGTATGGCTGCCATACTGCTTTTTGTATCTACTATCAACCCATGTGATCTGTCAGTCAAACATGTCCTTATCAACTGATAATCCCCAGCTAATCATAGAAGACAGTGTCAATGATTATCCGTTGATATTGTACACTGACATCCGTTGATGATGTATTGAGCGGTATCCGTTGATATTGGGACTTGAGCTGTATCCGTTGATAGAGTGGATTTGAGTTGTATCCGTTGATAGAGTTTTGTCTTCATCTGTTGATACACTTTCACTTAGACAGAATTACATAGCATAGCTTATTTACAATTGGCTACCCTATTCTGCCTATCCGTTGATGGTCAACATGACTGTGGATAAAAACACTATCAACTGATAACATAGAGATACTGCAGTATGCTACAAAACCTCATCCGTTGATGAGCTACCTGTCAACGGATAGAGTTATAAATCCTCATCCGTTGACAGCTACAAAACCTTATACAATTTGATTAATTGTGAAGTTATCATCAAGTACAACATATTCCTAACAATCTCCCCCAATTTATACTTGATGGCAATAAAGCATAAATTCAGGACCTTGATGATAACAAAACATTCCTAAAGATATATAAAGAACAATGCATAAATTGTATTAAGCTACAAAAATTAAAAACTGAAAGTTTGAGAAATTTACAGAGAAGTGCTCCTCTAGACTGAGCAGATTAAGACTGTTTCTTTCCTCTTGTTGGCATCACCCTTGATTTTCCTTCTTTGGCAGAGTTGGACTCAAGCTGTATTTGGAGTTGCCTATAGAAGGCATCTTCTTCATCTACCTTTGGATTTAGCTTTTGTTGTAACCATCTCAGGTATTGAGAACTAGCCTTTGGTAGTTTGTCTTCTAACCTGAAGAATCTCCTGTTACCATCTTCATCCCTGAACTCCATCATCCAGAAGGGTTGAAGGTGGATTTTCTATCCATTGTATGGGATCTTCATTTTCCTTGGTAGACTTGATGGTGAGTTCCATTCCCTCCTTATTTGTTCTATTCTGTCCAGTATCTCCCCTTTTGCTATCTTGGAGAACCCTGTGTATCTCTTGATTGCAGAGAACACTTTGGTTAAGGTATGATAATTTTCTCCAAGAACCCTTTGTAGTGGCCATGTCCTTTCCATTCCTCCCTTGTATACAAAGACCAATCTTTCAGGCAAATGTCTATATTTGTCAATTCCTCTTACTTCTGACAATTCATCCAGATAAAGATTCATGCCAGAGTATTCTTCAATATCTGCCTGATAGATAAAATCATCCTTGTTTTCCAAGATTGGCTGCCTGACAATAGCAGGTACCCTAGCAACTTGAATTGGTTCCTTTGAAGGTTGCTTCCTTGGTTTCCTTTTCTTCTGTATAGGCTTCTGTTGAGGCTTCAGCAAGAATGAAGGAACCTCAATGGAGTCAAGATTCATTGGTTCCTCTTTAGGTACAATAGGCTCACCATGGAAATTCACAGCTGGGTTGAATACTTTTACATCAATAGGTTGTGATGAACCAACTGTCTCCTTGTCCTCAATTTCTGGAGAGACAGGCCTCCTTGCCTTTGATTTTATTCTCTTAGATTTGGATTTGGGGACTGATTTCCCTTTCTTTTTGAATTTGGGGACTTCCTTAGGTTCCCTCAATTCATCCTCTACCTCATCCAATAACTCTTGAGCCAGCCTTGCTTGCTTCTCATCTGAGTTTTCATATTGATATTCAGTGCTTGGTTGAGATTCTCTTAGCAGCCTTGAAGTCTCTTCTCTCTTGGCTTCAACAAATCTAGGATGGCTGTTGGATATGTTTAGAACTTTTCCATTCCTTATGATTACAGCCATCCATTCTCTTACACAATTGTTAGTCTTCTCCTTGAATTCCTTGATTTGCTTACCCATCAGCTTCCCTTCATCATCCTTTGGAAATGGAAAGTCCAGTTGTAACTTGTTCTTCCCATTTGCTTTTGGTGGTGAGTAGGGTCTTGTTTTGATGTAGGGTTCAAATTCTTTAACATGAGAAGGCTCAGCATCATAAAATGTAGGAGCCACAATTGCTGGAGTGAGCACCTTCAGAATTGTTGTAGATATTGTTGGAGTTGAGGTTTGGCTAGAGAACAGAGTTGATGCAATAGATTGATTGATCAATCTTTCTGTCCTCATTATCCTTTCATAGTTTTCCTCTTTCATCTTTTGTAGAGCTTCAATTTTGGCTAGCTTTTCCTCTTCTGTCAAGTTTGAGAAATCAAACTCTTCAGATAGAGCTACTTGTACAGGTTTGGATTTGCTGGGGGAAGCTGTGACAATGAATTCCTGTGGATTGACCACTATGGTAGGCTGCTGCTCCCCCTCACTTGCTGCTTCCCTGCTTTCAGAAATTAAGATTTGACTTGTAGTTGCCATAGCCTCTTCCACTTTCTCCCCCTTTTTGTTAGCATCAAGGGTTTGACTAGAAGTTGGGGCTGCAACTAACTTTTCTAGCAGTTGGGTTTGCAGTTTCTGATGTTGAAGAAATTGCTCCATCTGGGATTCCATCTTTTCCACTCTTGAGGTGAGTAGTTGCACAGACTTAGCCAGGTTGTCTTCTTTGAGGAACCTTTGTTGCAACACCCTCTGAGTGGCTGTAGGAGCTAGTTGCTCTAACTTGGAATCCACAGAGATCTTCACATCCTTGATTTCTTGTTTGACCTCCTCTAAGTTGGATCTCTGAATCACCATTTGCATCTTTTATAACTTTAGGGAGTCAATTGCATGTAGAAGAACAACCTTTCTCTGTGGATCTGCTTCTGGGTGCTCAGCCAGGGCAGATTTATATTGCCTTATGATTTCCATATCAAGTTGATGATAGGTGTAGCTGTGAGCAAATGTAAAATCATGAATACTGCTACCACCTTCATCTTCAGGGCTCTGGCTGTCTTCATCTTCAGAATCTTCAAATTCTTCACTCTCAGCTGTGGTTGGCAGAGCTGCTATAGATTCCTTAGCTCTAAGTAGAGACTGTGAGGTGTGCACTAGGTGCATTGCCTCCTCTGCTTCCACATTGCCCTGTTGTGCCAGAATTTGATAGGCAGGAACAGGGTGAGTAAAGGTTTCAGCATCCAAAGAAATGGAGTCAATCATGGACTGATATTCTCTTTGATATTCCATTTCCTTGGCTGCATCCTCAACCTCCATTGACTCACTAGCAATGGCTGCTTCTTCCATCCTTATTTCTCCTGTAGTCCCTTCTCTCCCCTCATCTCTCTTTTCTTGCATCAAGGGCTCCCCTTGGCTCACACCTCTCACACCCTCACCTTCACCTACTAAGGTGGAACCCTCAAACTCTCCTTTTGCCTGACCGGAAGAAATGGCCAGCCTCTCATTATTTACCTCTCCTTTTGCCTGCTCACAAGGCAGCCTCTCACTCCCTTCCCTCAATCCTAAAAGTGTTTCAACTACTGAGAACTCCTCCACACTTGACACAGGAATGTCAGATATAGCAGTGGTAGAGTGAGTGAAGGTAGTGTTTTTCGAAGTTCGTTCACAGGGAAGGACTCTCAATATCGATTTCGAGTAGATTGCCTCTTACAATTTAGAAGTATGAACCAAGGGGGGTTTTGAGTTTGATTAAGGTGTTTTATCAAACACCTTGCATACAATAACTAAATTGCTACAAAAATACAACTAAGTTAATGGCTAAAATCCAAATTTGCCAACACAACAACACAATGAGCAAATTAACAAGATAAGAGACATTTGACCCAAGGATTATGGAAACTCAAGCACTTCAACCCAACAAGCAAGATATATCCAACTCTACCTAACCAAGATAATTGGTGAAGCACACAATCACTTATTTCTCTTCTATTATAAACACTAATTTAGTGAAGCACATAAATTAGTTCTCTTGATACTAGCAACCAATAGTGAAGCACTACCAATTTAACCAAATCAAGGAATCAATCAAAGAGAGGCTAGGACAAACCCAAGGATGAGGAGCTCAACCTAGGTATTTGCACTTGAATTTTGAGAATTTAGGTACACTAAACTTGTGCTACTATAATGAATGTACTAACAATTACGGATTAGCACAAACAATTAGCAATTGATATTACAAGAAGAGCAAATTGAAGCAACTTACAATTCTCCAAGCAAAATCATAAACAATACAACTCAAGAATTCAAGATAGAGTGAAATAGATCTTACTTAAATTGAAGTGGGTTTAGTACAAGAATTCCTCCTTGAGCCAAATATATGGAGTTAGTTACTCATAATCAATGCTAGATTATGAGTAATTGATGTATCTCTCTCTATTCTACTAACCCTAGTTTATGTTCTTCAAGAGGCCAAGATGAAGATAAAAAAGTTAGATGTTAGAAGTTTTTTTAGGTTAAGAGATGATATGCTCATTTAATACTCAGCAGCTGTACTCCGTACGGCCTGCTGTACGGCCGTACAGCTGCCCGTACGAAAATTCTGCTCCTTTGAACGGCCTGTTGAACGGCCGTACAGCTGCCCGTACGAGATAAAATCTTCAATATAATGCATTAAACACCTCCCGGCATTGCGAGCTTTCATCTTCTAACTTCCCTCTTGAATAATCTTCGCTTTCATGCCCAAATTAAGCCATCTTTTCAACAATTAAGCACGAGGCACTGAAAGATGAAAAACATAACAAATATTAATAAAACAACATTCAAAACTAACAAAAATGAAGAAGAATAAAAGACAAAACGTGTATAAAATACACATTATCAAATCTTCCCCCACTTAAACTTTGCTAGTCCCGAGCAAACTAAAATTAACATAACCATATACTCCTAACTTGTACCACTTCCGTAGGTGATCACGGTTGCATTTGGCATATGCAACAAGCCCTTGGAACCCCTAGGTAGCCCTAGTGGACGAGTGAGGTCTCGTGAGGGTTTATAGATGATGTACCCACAAAATCACAAAAATCACCAATAAACAAAAAACTAACAATACCTACTAAATAAGCTAACTATTACACTCACATGTCCGAGCCGTCTACTTGTAACTAAAATCAAACATATAGAGCTATTCACCTTGTCATCCACTAAAACGAGCTAACAACCAATTCAAGAATCAAGATGACACACCTTGTGCAAAATGTAACCATGACATTAAAGCTAGAATGAATGCACTTCAATCGTGAACACTAGACAAGATTATCACAAAGCATACATGGCCTCGCATTAAGAAGATGAAATCGTATGGTGAAAAATCTCACATCTCTCAATTATGTATCACACAAGTATGGGCTAGAGATTTCACTCAACTCCAAGTCTAAATGCATGCGCTCTACTTGACCTTGCATGTTTACCTAAATTCCGGATTGCACCAAAAACAAGGAATTCATAAAATGGGTTGTAATGAGGCTTCGGTGAAGGTGTGAAAATTTAAGTTCAAGGAAGGTGTAAAAGTCTCGCTAGTTGAGTCAAAATGACGCTTGCTCGCTTCATCCACCAAATTCTCAAACTAAAGAATGTCTTCACTCATTTACAATTACAAAACACAACCACATTTACCAAGAAAATTGAAACAAAATAAAGTACAAAGATTTATTGTTTTTTTTTTTATTTCTCTTTTTCTCTTTTTTTTTTTTTTTTTTACATCCCCTTTATTATTATTATTTAGCAAAGGGAATGCATAACATAAATAAATACTACAAAGAACTTTGAACCACATCTAGATATACACATCAAACTAGTTCCCACTTACAATAATTAGAATCTTCCTCTTCACAACTTCTCCAAATTCTCATGCTCATCAATCAACTCTTTCCAAGACTCAACTAGCTCAACTAGGTCGAGAGTGAAGTATTTGGCTATGACTCATGTATAAAAGGGGAGAGTGACGAAGAAAAATATGGATATAAGCTTCAAAGGGGTAACTAGGGATTAATTTCATGGTTCACAAGCTAAAAAGGTCAAAAAGGTTATCCTAAATAGAATTTCCTTATTATGGTGCATCCATGAATGAAGGTTTAATGCAAGCCCTAGAGCAACAAACATACATAAAGAGGGAGCAACACACAAGCAAAAGAATCATCGTTCAAGGCCTCACAAGGTTTAAGTTTTAATAACATCTTCTCGATTTGATTCCATGTATGCTAAGAGATAATCGTCATGTTCACAATTTAATTACAACAATCTAGACTTTTCACGTCATTTTAAGTGTGTGTGTGCAATAAGGTGCATCAAACTTATAGATTCGCATCAAATTGATAAATGCTAGACACGTAATAGGAGAAAATAAGGCTACAAGCTCACAATGTCATAAATTTTATAAACAAGTAAGCACGCTCATGACTAAACTTATTTACCGAATGCAAACAAAACGGACATTAAAATCAACAATCCTTCCCCCACTTAAAACATGGCATGTCCTCATGCATGACAAATAAAACGAAGTAGAGATAGGAGAGAAAGAGAACTCCCCTGAAAATAAATAACAAGAACCGTGAGCACCACTCATATTTGCGAAAATCTAACTCCGAAGTTGCACGCCAAAAATTGAACAAATGCCACACACCACAAATAACCTAACAAAATTAATCGACACCCTTCAAAGCCACTAGAATAAACTAATTAAGGATATATACATAACTAAAATTTTTGTTTTTTTTAAATAAAATAAAATAAAATAAAATAACTAAGCACTTAATAATAAAATAAAATCAAATCAAATTTAAAATTTAAATAAAATAAAATAAAATAAATCAAATTTAAAACTAAAATAAAATAAAATAATTACTTAGTTTTAGAAAATTAAAAACTAAAATCAAATTAATAATAGAACAAAATAAAATAATATAAAAATCAATTAAAATTTAAAATTAAAATAAAATAAAATCAAAAATCATAAAGCTAAAATAAAATAAAATTAAATAACTAAGGAATTAATAATAAAATCAAAAATCAAATTTAAAATAGAAATAAAATAAAATAGAATAACCAAATTTAAAACTAAAAAAACAAAAAAGATAAAATAAAATAAATTAAAATAACTAACCAATTATCAAAAATCAAAATTGGAACTTGATTCTTGAAATAATATAAATTTTTTAGTTTAGACAAGTAAAAACTAAAAGTCAAAATTAAAAATATAAGAAAGTGAATAAAAATACGTAAAAGAAATAAAAATAAAACAAAACAAAATAAAAATAAAACAACAAAACAAGGGGGTGTTGATTTGGGCGTAGGTGGGAGGGGAAAGGAACCGGGGAAAAGGAGGGATGGTTGTACAGTGGCTGGACTGTTGGTGGAATGTTTTTGATTTTTTTTTTTTAGAAAAAAGAAAAGATAAAATGAAATAAAATAAAATAAATCACTAATCAATTAAAAATAAAATCAAAAATAAAAAAAATTAAATTTAAATTCATTTCTGAATTTATAAAAAAATTAGTTTAGAAAATTAAAAAATTAAAATCAAAATTAAAATGAAAGAAGTAGTGAATAAAAATAAATAAAACAAAATAAAATAAAATAAAACAAAAAGAACTAACCAATTAATAATAAAATCAAAAATCAAAATAAATTAAATTTAAATTGATTTCTGAATTTATAACATTTATTTAGTTTAGAAAATTAAAATTAAAAAGCAAATCTAAATAAATGGATAAAAAGAGAAATAAAAAAACAAAATAAAAAACAAAACAAAAAAGAAAAACAAATAAAACTAAAAGGGGAGGGGGCGTTTGTAAACAGCGGGGGGGGTGAGTTGGTGAAGATTGTAGGGGGGGTAGGGAGGGAAGGAGATGAGAAGGGAGAATGGAGGTGGTGTTTTGGAAGATGGCAGGAGGAAAGGAAAAGAAGAAGGGTGAATGGGCGGTAGAGGGACGGAATTGAATGGGGGCAGCGGGTGGATTGTGGGAAGGAAGTGGGTTGTGAACGGTGAAAGGCTGCAGGTAGACGGTGGAACAGCGATTGGTGGTGATGCAGTCGGCAACGAAGGTGGAGATTTGGAGGAGCAGACGGCGTTGGTGGAGTGAAAGAGTTGCGGCTGTTTGCAGGTGGTGAAGAGAAGGAATAAGGTGGGACGGTGGAACGGAATGGGAGGAAGGAGATGAAGGCTGTTGAAATGGTTGTGAATGAATTGTGGAGTTGTTGGAAGGTTGAAGGGTGGAGAAGAATGGGACTGCTGGGATTAAGGCGTTTGCAGGAGATGCGCGAGGTCGAGTGATGGAGTTCGGAGGTGCCGTGCTGAATTGAAGGGAAGAAGAAAGGGCTGGTGATCGGAGTTGAGGTGGTGGTCTAGACGGAGGAGATTTGGGTGCTGGTATTGTGGCGAGAAATGGCGGAGATGGAGTGATGGAGGTGCGCGAATGGTAGGTGGGGGTGAAAGAAGAATGAAAGAAGAGGAGCAAGGACTCTGTTCTGCAATTTTTATTTTTTTGAAAGAGCTGTACAGCCCGTGCAGGAAGTGGGTAAGGCTTGAAAAAATCCCCTCATTTTGAACTGCAACTTGGACAGAAGCCTACAAAAAATGCACAGCCTGTTGCACGGCTTGCTGTACGGCCTGCACCCCGTACAACAGCCCGTGCAGCCCTAAAATTTCACAAAAACTATTATTTTTTTTTACAGAAAATTCCCACAAATCCTTGAATGCTTGAATAAAATATTAATTCCTGCAAACATTAAACAAACACATCAAGGCAAGTGTAGAATAAATCTAAAAATTATAAAAACTATAATTAACGATACTAAATATTATTGAGCGGGACATTATTATTAAAAAATTTTTTTTTTTTTTTGAAAATCTATTATAAAATTCATTAATCACACCACAAAAATACATAATTTTTTTATTTTTTTTTTTGTTATTTTCTTAGAATAAAAATAGATGAAAAATGGAATCCCCACTCACTAATATTTAGATCAATCCTCAAATCCACAATATGAATAACACCCTACATAAATGCAAGAAATCTAACACACGCATAAAAAATATATAAATACATACGTACCTTGGGTTGCCTCCCAAAAAGCGCTTTGTTTATTGTCGTTGGCTCGACTTATTTATACAAGTATTATAACTAATGAGGTGAAAAAGCAAATAAATGCACATACCTACGAATCAATAATAAGAATAAAGTGTGCAAATATACCTTTGATCCATAAAAATATAAAAATATTTTTAGGACCTTCACATCTTCAAGGGACTCTGAAAAATCAAAGTAGCTGGAAAAATTGTCAGAATAGTCATTATAACTACGACTCAAAAATTGTTCCCAAATTGGATCCTTATATACCCAAGCAAAAATTTCAACCTCATCAATCTTAAGCTCAAATTTCTTCTCAATTTCAATTGGACATTCATCAATTTTTATCTCATCTACCAATTCATTAAGCACAAAAGAATTTTCTAAATTTGGTAGATCCTCAACTACATCCAATTTATCATTATCAAGCTTAGGGCAATCGTCAACTAAACAAGCAAATTCATCATGCACAACATTTTCATTAATTACAAAACAAGAATCGTGATTAGTAGGAGAATTGACCTCCTCTAATCGATTCACGGTTTCGGCTAGTTGACTCATTTGCTCTTCCAAGTTGGATAAGCTTTGAGAAGTGTTCTTTTCCATTTGAGAAGTGATCTTTTCCAAGTTGGATATACTTTGAAAAGTGGTGTTTTGAAATTGGAGGTTGTTTGCCGCCATTTGCTTCATCATTTCTTCAAGTGATGACAATGTAGATGAAGAAGACCATTGATGGTCTTGGGAATTATATTGCGGATCATAGCATCGATTTTCAAAAGCAAGTTGGAGGTTGTTTGCCGCCATTTGGTTTATCATCTCCTCTAATGATGATAAGGAAGATGAAGAAGACCCTTGATGGTCTTGGAAATTATATTGCGGATCATAACATTGATTTTCACAAGCATATGAGTAATCGATGCTAGGAGGGTAAGGAGCATAGCATGAGTTTGTAGAATATAAAGAATTCACCTGATATGCATTAAAATTCTGAAAAGAATTAAAATCTTGATATCGTTCTTGATTATAGGTGAAATCTTTAGCGTTATTCCAACCAAAATAATTCTCCATTGTCTCCTGAAAGAGTTAGTTCATGTCTATATCCAATAAACATGAAGACACACCAATAAAAAAAAAACAAAGAAAGAAAAAAAATTATATACAAAGATAAAATCTAAACTATAAGAAACAATAAACTCAAAATTAATATTGTTGCCTTCCCCGGCAGCGGCGCCAATTTGAAGGTAGTGTTTTTCGAAGTTCGTTCACAGGGAAGGACTATCAATATCGATTTCGAGTATATTATCTCTTGCAATCTAGAATGTGGAAAATGGGGGGTTTTGATTTGGTTGAGGTATTTTATCAAACACCTTGCATACAATAACTAAATTGCTACAAAAATACAACTAAGTTAATGGCTAAAATCCAAATTTGCCAACACAACAACACAATGAGCAAATTAACAAGATAAGAGACATTTGACCCAAGGATTATGGAAACTCAAGCACTTCAACCCAACAAGCAAGATATATCCAACTCTACCTAACCAAGATAATTGGTGAAGCACACAATCACTTATTTCTCTTCTATTATAAACACTAATTTAGTGAAGCACATAAATTAGTTCTCTTGATACTAGCAACCAATAGTGAAGCACTACCAATTTAACCAAATCAAGGAATCAATCAAAGAGAGGCTAGGACAAACCCAAGGATGAGGAGCTCAACCTAGGTATTTGCACTTGAATTTTGAGAATTTAGGTACACTAAACTTGTGCTACTATAATGAATGTACTAACAATTACGGATTAGCACAAACAATTAGCAATTGATATTACAAGAAGAGCAAATTGAAGCAACTTACAATTCTCCAAGCAAAATCATAAACAATACAACTCAAGAATTCAAGATAGAGTGAAATAGATCTTACTTAAATTGAAGTGGGTTTAGTACAAGAATTCCTCCTTGAGCCAAATATATGGAGTTAGTTACTCATAATCAATGCTAGATTATGAGTAATTGATGTATCTCTCTCTATTCTACTAACCCTAGTTTATGTTCTTCAAGAGGCCAAGATGAAGATAAAAAAGTTAGATGTTAGAAGTTTTTTTAGGTTAAGAGATGATATGCTCATTTAATACTCAGCAGCTGTACTCCGTACGGCCTGCTGTACGGCCGTACAGCTGCCCGTACGAAAATTCTGCTCCTTTGAACGGCCTGTTGAACGGCCGTACAGCTGCCCGTACGAGATAAAATCTTCAATATAATGCATTAAACACCTCCCGGCATTGCGAGCTTTCATCTTCTAACTTCCCTCTTGAATAATCTTCGCTTTCATGCCCAAATTAAGCCATCTTTTCAACAATTAAGCACGAGGCACTGAAAGATGAAAAACATAACAAATATTAATAAAACAACATTCAAAACTAACAAAAATGAAGAAGAATAAAAGACAAAACGTGTATAAAATACACATTATCAGTGAGTTATCAACGGATAAGGAATATCCGTTGATGGAGTAGTTATAGCTGTCAACGGATGGCTAGATAGAAGCGCATCCGTTGATGGAGAAACACTTGTCAACGGATGAAGGATATCCGTTGAGGAAGGAATAATTTTATCCGTTGAAGAGAAAACCAACACTGAATCTGTGGAGATTGATTTTAAGTTTGAGGCCACAGTCAGTGTTGAGAATTCTGGAAGGGAAGATTGATGGTCCAACAAATCATCTAAAAGATGATGACCACCAATTATAGAGTGGGGCTTCTCCAAGAATCTTAAAGATGGAGAATCAGGAATTGATGTAGATATCATATCCACATCCAGAGATGGAGTTGGTGATGGTGGATTGTAATGTGTGTCAATTTGAAGATTGAGATCAAGGGGCTGTGACTCCACATTTATTGAAGCCACATCAAACTGAGTTTGAGAAGGTACAGTTTCCTGTACAGTGTGTGCACCCTGTGATTCCCCTGTGGTTTTAGATTTCACTCTTCTTCCATGGGTTTTTGAGATTGGGCTATATGTGTCTCTAACCCTCTTGTGCAGTGTTCCTTGTGGGGAACTTGATTCAGTAGTCACACTCTGTTGAGAGAGTGTAACTGGAATTTGGCTTGAGGTTACATTAGCAGTCTTTTGAGAGACTGAAATGGTGGTTGCACTCATCTCTCCTTCCTTATCCTTAGGGCTTCTTTGATGTTCACCCTGTCCCTCACCACTCACTACCACCTTCACACTCCCCTCAAGAGTTTTGGTAGGTTTTACAACAGGTGTCTTTTGAGAGACACTTGAGGTTTGCTTTTTAGACTGTGATTTTGGAACTCTGGATTTGGTCACTTTGGTAGGAGCCTGTTTGGTCACAACTACAGACTCCATTGTGACACTAGAAGGCAAAGAAATTTGGGGGTTGGAGATAGGGGTTTCAGAGTTAGAGATAGTTACCTAAACAATTGGTAGATATACCAATTCTACTCCTGCATTGAGGTTCATTCGAATTAGGTCACTTAAGACTCTCTTCTCCTGAACAAAACATTGGAACTTGCTATCCGGGTTAGCAATGGATAGCTTATTCTCAGATACATGCAGTGCTAAGAGCATTAAAAATCTAGCAAAGTAGATATTCTTGCTCCTAGTTTCCTTTTTACCCAACTTTGCAGTTATCTCATACATAACTAATGTGCCAAAATTATAGAATTTATCATTTAAGAGCATACACAACATAGTTAGCATGGACTGGGTAACAGCATCAAAATTACTAATTTTTCCTGAAAAAGTTTTAATGAAGGCATCACAGAAATAGCTCCATTCTTTAACCATTCCTTTCCTAACAATTTTCCCTAAGTTTTCAGTACTAAGGGCATAATTAATAGAATTAAGCATGGCAACAATTTCAGCATCAGTGGGTACTTTCAGACAGTTATTCTCAGGCAATTTTAAACAAGCAGTTATTACATCAGAATTAACCACATAGTTTTTACCCTTTAAAGAAAAAACAATTGTACCGTCTGTGCCATTGTACTCAGCAGATGTCCACATTTCTTCAATTACCTCGTGGATTAAGGGAGTGGTGGCAGTCATAGCATATGCCAGTTTGCATTTCTTCACGAAACTCATCAAAGTGTGGTAAGCTTCTGGAGCATTCACTGTGTCAACAAAGGCCGCGAAATTGTTCTTCTCATAGGTAAACCCAGTGGAGGACATCATCTTAACAATAGGCGCCATTGAAGTGATTGAACTTTGGTTACAGAGAGTTTTAGAGAAGAAGATGCAGTTAACTTTTGATATGCTTGAAAATGAATAAAAGTGAGATGTGAGAGTACAAGTCCGCCTTTTATATTTTTCAAGAATTAAAAATGAAATAATTAAAAGTAATTACTCCATTGGTCAAAAGTAACTGTCAGATAATAAATAAAAAGAGAATAAGTACAGCCATGATTAGATATACACGGTTACCAACGGTTATAAAAAAAAATGTATATCAACGGATATAGAATGAACGGTTGAGATACAGTTTATCCGTTGATGACGTGGATAGCCTGTTACCCGTTGACATGCAAAAATCTAGTAATGTGTTTATACTATCAACGGATAAAAGGATATCCGTTGATAAGCTAATTTTGCCTTAGACAAAATTTCTGCAGAAAATTTTTCTGAAAGTTTTAACTTTCAAGTAAATCAAAACACATTTCTAGCTTCAATTCATTGAAATCAAATATCACTAGGAATTATGACAAGTTAATCATACCTAGCTCACCTACCAATCTTGTGAATGTGGATTCATCAAGAGGCTTGGTGAAGATATCTGCAAGCTGCATTTCACTTGGCACAAAGTGCATTTCTACTGTACCATTCATCACATGTTCTCTAATGAAGTGGTATTTGATGTCAATGTGCTTGGTTCTCGAATGTTGCACTGGATTCCCTGTGATGGCAATAGCACTTGTGTTGTCACAGAAAATTGGAATCTTCTCAACTTTTAGACCATAGTCAATGAGTTGGTTTCTCATCCATAGAATCTGTGCACAACAGCTTCCAGCAGCAATGTACTCAGCTTCAGCTGTAGAAGTGGAGACTGAGTTTTGTTTCTTACTGAACCATGAAACAAGCCTGTTTCCTAGAAATTGACAGGAACCTGTAGTACTTTTCCTATCAACTCTGCAACCTGCATAATCTGCATCTGAATAGCCAGTTAGGTCAAAACCAGATTCTCTTGGGTACCAAATGCCAAGGTTTGGTGTTCCCTTGAGATACCTGAAAATTCTTTTAATAGCTATTAAGTGAGACTCTCTAGGGTCAGCTTGAAATCTAGCACAAAGACAAGTAGAAAACATTATATCAGGTCTACTAGCTGTTAGGTATAGAAGTGAACCTACCATGCCTCTATAGCTTGAGATGTCCACAGACTTTTCCTTAGTATTCAACTCAAGCTTAGTTGCAGTGGCCATATGTGTTTTTGCAGAGGTACAATCCATTAAGTCAAATTTCTTTAAGAGATCATAAATATATTTTGTTTGACTTATGAAAATGCCCTCATTAACTTGCTTTACTTGTAGGCCAAGAAAGTAAGTTAGTTCACCCATCATGCTCATTTCATACCTACTTTGCATAAGTTTGGCAAACCTTTTGCAAAGCTTCTCATCTGTAGACCCAAAAATAATATCATCTACATAGATTTGAACAAGTATTGAAGAGCCATTGATATTCCTATGAAATAAGGTTTTATCTACTGTACCTCTAGTGAAGTGATTCTCCAAAAGAAATTGAGATAAAGTGTCATACCAGGCTCTTGGTGCTTGCTTCAAACCATAAAGTGCTTTCATGAGAAGATATACATATTCTGGAAATTCTGGATCTTCAAAGCCAGGAGGTTGATGGACATAGACCTCTTCTTCCAGTTCCCCATTTAGAAAGGCACTTTTGACATCCATCTGATAGACCTTGAAATTGGCATGTGCTGCATAGGCTAGAAAGATTCTTATTGCCTCAAGTCTTGCCACTGGAGCAAAAGTTTCATCAAAATCTATTCCTTCTTCTTGAGAATAGCCCTTTGCCATTAATCTAGCTTTATTCCTCACAATTATGCCATTTTCATCTGTCTTATTCTTGAGAACCCATTTAGTACCTATGACACTTCTTTCATCAGGTTTGGGCACAAGTTTCCATACTTTATTTCTTTCAAATTGGTTTAGCTCTTCTTGCATTCCTAACACCCAATCTAGATCTAGAAGGGCATCTTCCACTTTCTTAGGTTCCTCTTGAGACAGGAAGCTACTGTATAGACATTCTGCTTGAGTGGCCCTTCTAGTTTGGACTCTTGAATTTGATTCACCAATGATTAACTCAAATGGATGATTTCTAGTCCATTTTCTTGTAGGTGGAAGGTTTGATCTTGATGAGGTTGCTTCATTTCCATGATCATGTTGATTTAGCATTGAATTTTGACCTTGAGAAACTCCCCCTGAGTTTGTTGTCCTTGCTGAATTATGAAGTTGACTGTCAATGGATGCATCATTTTGCCTGTCGACGGATGCTTGAGAATATCTGTCAACGGATGCATCTCTAATAGTGTCAACGGATGTTGCAGAATGACTGTCAACGGATGTTGCAGAATGACTGTCAACGGATGCTTCATTTTCAGTGTAAGCATCACTTCTAGTTGGTATAACAGCTCTAGGTGGATCTCTGTGGTCATGATCTTCATTTTCCTCATCATCATCATAGTACATTCTTCCTTCACCTTCATTCTCAAATTCCAACTTTTCATGGTAACCTTCATCATTTAGGCCTAGAATCTTTTGATTATCAAACACAACATGTACAGATTCCATAACAATGTTGGTTCTTAGATTGTAGACCTTGTAGGCTTTCCCTGCTGCATATCCAACGAATATAGCTTCATCTGCCTTTGCTTCAAATTTGCCCAAGTTATCTCCATGATTCCTTAGCACAAAACACTTACACCCAAAGACATGTAGGAAAGCTAAGGTTGGTTTCTTGTTGGTTAATAACTGATAAGGAGTCATTCCTCTAGCTTGATTGACCAAGGAAATATTCTGAGTAAAGCATGCAGTGTTGACAGCTTCAGCCCAGAAATATGTTGGTAACCTTGATTCACTTAACATTGTTCTAGCTGCTTCAATGAGAGTTCTATTTTTCCTTTCAACAACTCCATTTTGTTGAGGTGTTCTGGCAGCAGAAAACTCATGGACAATTCCATTCTCTTCACAGAAAATCTTCATTGTGGAATTCTTGAATTCAGTACCATTGTCACTCCTGATTCTTTGTACTCTGTCTTCAGAACCATTGTTTAGCATTCTGAGGTGATTGATGATGATTTCACTTGCACAATCCTTGGAGTGCAGGAAGAAGGTCCATGTGAACTTAGAAAAATCATCTACAATCACCAGACAGTATTTCTTCTTTGAAATAGACATGACATTTACTGGACCAAATAAGTCCATATGCAGCAATTGAAGAGGCTTAACAATGGATGACTCTGTCTTGCTTTTGAAGAATGATTTCTTTTGTTTCCCTAATTGGCAGGCATCACACAACCCATCTTTGACAAACTCCAATTGAGGGATTCCTCTAGCAAGATCCTTTCTTACCAAATCATTCATAACTTTAAAATTCAAATGTGACAGCTTCTTATGCCATAGCCAACTCTCATCCTTACTTGCTTTGCTGAAGAGACAAGTAATGGATTCTGAGCATGTTGAATTGAAGTCAGCTATGTAAACATTTCCTTTTCTAAAGCCTGTCAATACCACATTGTTGTCTTCCTTGGCAGAAACAACACAGGCTTCTTTTGTGAACTTTACTTCATAGTCTTTGTCACAAATCTGACTGATACTCAGTAAATTGTGCTTCAAACCTTCAACTAAAGCCACTTCTTCAATGATGACATTGTCTTTTGAAATCAGGCCATATCCCTTAGTATATCCTTTGCTGTCATCTCCAAAGGTAATTCTAGGGCCAGCTCCTTCCTTGAACTCTGTGAGCAGGGTTGAATCTCCTGTCATGTGCCTAGAGCATCCACTGTCTAGGTACCATAGATTCCTTCTGTTTCCCTGCACACATTTCAAAAACAAATCAAGTTGATTTTAGTACCCAAGCTTCCTTGGGTCCTTTCTTGTTAGCCTTTGACTTTGCACTCTTAGCATTCTTCAACTTAGGTGTAGATGCTTGAGTGATGGGGTTTGACAAATGCTCATTTGCATGAATATTGGATGCATGCATGTGTGGAAAATTGGCATACATATTATTCATGTTAGGTATGTTCCATGACATTTGTGGCACATTCATAGATTGAAAGTAAGGATTAGACATATATGGCATGTTCACATATGGATTTGAAAAACTAGCATTTTGATACAAACCAGGCATTGCAGGCATACATGGCATTGGTTGAGGTACATGAACAGGAGCCTTGTTGACAATCTTGCAATTAGAAGATAGATGATTGACACTATTACAATTACTACAAGTTTTCCTAGGAGCAAACTTGTCAGGAGAGTAATTGTTTTTCTTGTTGATGCATATCTTACCATTTCTGTTCTTTTTCTTTTTGCCCTCAATTTCTACCTTTTCATTGTCTAATTTACCAACAGCCTTTTTGTTGTGTAAATCACCTGTCTTAGCCTTCCCACTGGATTTGGTTTTGCTGCACTCACCACTAACAAAATTCTTGTTTACTGGACCATACTTGATATCCAGTTTCCTAAGTTCCTTCTTACTAACAGACTTTTTGTTAGTCGACGGATACCTCTCATCCGTTGACGGTTCATCTGTCAACGGATGATCACTATCCGTTGATTCACAAATAGTCTCTAGATCCTCAAGGCCAGGTTCTAGCTCCTTTTTTTTTAGTCCAGGTATCCTTCATAAATGATTCTATTCCCTGAACTTCTATTATGTTTTGTGAAATATTCCTACAACTTTGAAATTTAGCAATTATCCCTTGTTCTTTTTCAAGCTGGTCTTTTAAAATCAGTTCTCTTTTTAACACAGCTTCAAGTTCACTTTTAGCATTATTACAATCAACTCTCATTTTCTCAAATTCTAGGAATTGAGTTTCTAGAGCAGCATTTCTATCACTTAAAAACAGATTAGACTCTTTAATCCTATTGTTCTCTTTAGTAAGTGATTTAAGAGTAACACTTAAGTGATATAGTTCAGTAGACATTTCATCTATAACACTATTGCATTCCTCTTTGGTGAGCTCAGAGAGATTAGTAGAATATACCTGATTGCTAGCTGAACTTGCTTCCTGCTCTCCAGAATCAGCCATTAAAGCAAGGTTGACTAACTCAACATCATCATCAGAATGATTGTCATCAACAGCCCAGTCATACTCTTGGGTCAAGAATGCCGTTCCTTTCTGCCTGAGAAGATCAAAATATTTCTTCTTATAGTCAACAGCCTCAGTTGGCTTTCCCTTGTTCTCAGATCTAGGTTTCCTGCATTCACTTATCATGTGACCAGCAATTCCACAATTGTAGCATTTAATTTTGGATTTATCCACATAGTTGCTTGTGGAAAAATCCTTGTTAAATGGCTTTGCCACCCCAGAGTTTCTCTTGAATTTCAGCTTAGAGAATCTCCTAGATAGAAAAGCTAAGTGCTCATCTATCTCATCCAATTCATCCTGCTGAAGAGCATTCAATTCCTCAGACACCTTTTCCTTGCTCCTGCTTGATTCTGCTCTACCTTTACAAACCTCCCTGTTTGGTGTAGAACTAGCAGTTTCTGTCCTTTCCTCCTTTTGCTCCAAGTTGGCAACAAGTGCAACTGACCCACTTTTCTTTTGAGACTTCTCAATCTCTTCATCCTGCTCCATTTCCAGCTCATAGGTCTTTAAAGTTCCATAGAGCCTTTCAAGAGTAAATGTCTTGTACTCTTGAGTGTTTCTTAGAGAAACAGTCATTGGCTTCCATTCCTTGGGCAGTGATCTCAGAAATTTGAGATTAGAATCTTTAACTTGATAGATTCTTCCATACAGTTTCAAACCATTTAGTAGCTTTTGAAATCTACTGAATGTATCATTCAATGTTTCTCCACTCTTAAAGTGAAAATGTTCATACTGTTGGATTAGTAGTTGCATCTTGTTTTCCCTTACCTGTTCTGTTCCTTCACACAGGGTTTGAACAATGTCCCATACTTCCTTGGCGGTAGTACAGTTAATAACATTGTCAACCATGTCTGTTTCTAGACCATTGAACAAAATATTCATGGCCTTTTTGTCTTTGTGGACTTCTGCAATATCTTCAAGACTCCACTCAGAAACAGGTTTGGGAATGAGAGTGTCAGGAACATCATCAGCCAGACCAACTCTTGTTGCTGTCTTCATTGGAACGTGAGGACCCTTGTCAATACAATCCACAAAGCCCTCATCAATAGACGAGAGATGTAGACGCATTTTTACTTTCCAGTGAAAGTAATTTTCTCTATCAAGAACTGGAATCTTTACTCCATAATCCTTCTTAGACATGTTGGAAGTGTGTTGATCTTTAAACTTCAAATATGTTAGAAGCTTGCTCTGATACCAATTGTTATTCCCAGATTACACACTTGTATGATTGTAGAAGAGGGGGTTGAATACAATTCTTGATATTTATAAATTTCTGATAAGAACTCCAGAAATTTATGCAGAGATAATAGCAATGTAAGATTTAAACACAAACACATATAAAATCAGGTGGTTAATATGCACCACCTGAAGCTTTTATTTGAAGAAAACTCTGTGATACAAAATGTACACAGCTGCCGTTTTACAACTCTTTGCTTCTAAGGATATTCAAGAAACCCTAAGCAAATATGTCTGTTTTCTTAACCTACAAAGAGTTGCTACACTTGGTTATATA
This sequence comes from Saposhnikovia divaricata, assembly GCA_036435485.1. NCBI lineage: Eukaryota > Viridiplantae > Streptophyta > Magnoliopsida > Apiales > Apiaceae > Saposhnikovia > Saposhnikovia divaricata. The sequence continues at coordinate 46,971,110 of CM071595.1, read as the reverse complement.
TCCCAAGTTTTACAAGTACTACTGGAATAAGATAATACTAATCTAATTCTAGTTGACTTGCTACTACACTCCAAATACACATGTAGCCGAAAGGTTGTCCTTGTGTTCAAACATGTCTCCTGCACCTTTCTTGTATTCATAGTGTAAATAGAATGCTTCTTTCTTCTGTGTTTCCAAAGTATGGCTGACATACTGCTTTTTGTATCTACTATCAACCCATGTGATCTGTCAGTCAAACATGTCCTTATCAACTGCTAATCCCCGGCTAATCATAGAAGACAGTGTCAATGATTATCCGTTGATATTGTACACTGACATCCGTTGATGATGTATTGAGCGGTATCCGTTGATATTGGGACTTGAGCTGTATCCGTTGATAGAGTGGATTTGAGTTGTATCCGTTGATAGAGTTTTGTCTTCATCTGTTGATACACTTTCACTTGGACAGAATTACATAGCATAGCTTATTTACAATTGGCTACCCTATTCTGCCTATCCGTTGATGGTCAACATGACTGTGGATAAAAACACTATCAACTGATAACATAGAGATACTGCAGTATACTACAAAACCTCATCCGTTGATGAGCTACCTGTCAACGGATAGAGTTATAAATCCTCATCCGTTGACAGCTACAAAACCTTATACAATTTGATTAATTGTGAAGTTATCATCAAGTACAACATATTCCTAACACATGTTATTATAATATGTTATATTTATGTTATATTATAAAATAATATATTATATGTTATTTTAGGGTAAAATTTTGTTTAATAAAATAACATATTTATATTATAATTACTATTAACTAATCAATTATCCTTTTCAGCTAAAACACGTTACCTTTTATCTTTTCTCTTTTTCCTAACTAAAATATCTCTTTTTTTCAATTATATCATGGGCGATTCTATTTAATAAAATAAAATATAATATTATAATATTAATAATTAACCGATTACCTTTTAGCTAAAACGTATCATCTCTTCTATTTTTTCTAATTAAATTCCTTTTATTCTAGAAATATCACGGGCAAGATTAATATCTCATTTTCTAAAAACAACAATTTTATTTTGGAAAATAACATAATTAAATTATCATTACTATAAACTAATCAATTACCTTTTTCACCTGAAACATGTCACCTTTTTAATTTCACATTACCTTTTCTGTTTTCTCTAACTAAAATCTCTCTTTTTCCAATTATATTACGGACGTTTCTATTTAGTAAAATATAATTACTAATATTAAAATATTAATATCGATTACCTTTTTCATCTAAAACTTATCATATTTTTTATATTTTCTAACTAAAATCCCTCTTTTTCTAGAAATATCACGGACAACATTAATTTATCCTTTTCTAAAGACATTGCAAGCAATTTTATTTAGTAAAATAACAAAATTAAATTATAATTACTATGGACTAATCAATTACCTTTTCACCTAAAACATGTTACTTTTTTAATTTTCTTTAACTAAGACCTCTTTTTTTTCCAATTATATCACGGACATTCTATTTAATAAAATAAAATAATAATTTTATAATTACTAATAATTAACCGATAATCTTTTTCAACTAAAACCGATCAATTTTTATATATTTTATAACTACATTCTTTATTTTCTAGAAATATCACGGATAACATTTATATAATTATTATCAAATCATCTCATTAAAAAATTTTAAGCCTCCAAAATTCATGTTTAAAAAAAATGATTCAAATTAATGAAAAAACTTTAAAATTTAAAAATTATAACCTTAAATATAATACGCGTAAGAGGGATCTTATCCATAATTTTGGTCACTGTACCGCAAAAATAATCTCAACAGTCGAATCTATTATTTTTAAAAATTAAATGATCAAGATTATATCATGTTAAAAAGAAAATTAAAATCTAAAAAGAATATGATTAGAAAATGTTGCATTAGAAGTGAATTTTTAAAAAATAATTTTAATTTTAAAAAGATATAATAAAAAAGGTTGTATTAAAATTGAATTTAAAAAAATATAATCTGAAAAGAATATAATTAAAAAATGTTGTATTAGACTTGAATTTTATTTATTTTTTATTAGTACTAAAAAAATTCGTATTTTTTATTTAGACTCCATCTTGAGATCTAGAAATCAGATTTGAATGATTTTAGAATCCACGTGAAACTCATAAAATTATCTTTAATGTAATGATAATTTAATAATTATTATTCAAATGGAAACACTCAGAATCTCAAGAGAAAATATAATTACGAATTTTAACATTAATACTATTCAATGTAGAAGTCGTACATTGATAATGATATTCAATGTAGAAAATCTTATATGATTTAAATCATTGACATACGCCTTTTTGTATTTCAATATAAATACATTTTTTTAGTGTAAGTGTGAAACATATTAAAATATAAAATATTTTTTTATGCCAGATACAACGCTTTCATCTATTAATTTTAAGATCTTTGTCGTATGGAGGACCAGACTACCGATTATCAAATTTTTAAATTTTTTTTTGCTAGATCCAACTGTTTTCATTTATTAATTTTAAGATCTTTGCAGTACGGAGGACCAGACTACCGATTATCAAAATTTTGGACACAATCCCTCTTACATTTATTATTAAAATTGTACTTGGTTGTTAATAGATTTATTATTAAAATTGTACTTGGTTGTTAATAGAACCATCTTCAAATAATAACAATGGTATTTTGATAATCGAAACAAATTATAAGTAGAATTCACAAATCAAGTGGAATTTTCAACGTGACAAATCATAAATTTATTCTCTCTTTTGTTTTGCGTAGATTTAATTGGAAAATAATTGTTAAACCATCACTAAACTAAATATTATTTTGTTAATTTTACGTGGGTTGTAAAATCGTCCAAATCAAATTTTAAGAATTCAAGATATAGTACAAATATTAAATCGAACGTGTAAAATCTAATATATATCAATTTTTTAACAATAATTTGATATGTAAATTAATAGCATATAAAATTAAAAAAAAAATATAATTATAATAATTGAAAAAGTAGTCGTGCATTGCACGGGTTATAAGCTAGTAATATAAAATCTTAATGTAAATTTGTTGTTGACGGGATTCGAACCTTAGATCTTTAGAAGAGGGATTTAAATATAGAATATTTCTTATTATTAGATCTAACGGCTATTATCTATTTACTAAATATCTAACGGTCACTATTCTTTTAGATGGTTGAACCAAACAACCAAATTATACCCCTGTTTGCTTATTATATAATACTAGCTTACAACCCGTGCGATGCACGGATTTTTTTATATGTAACAAATTTTATTTTTTGTTATAATTATATTTTATATAATCATTATTTACAATATTTTATTTTAATATTAATAATTTAATATAAATTTAATTAATGATATACATGGTTTAAAACTTATATTATAAAATTTTAAAATAAATATGTCATTGATAGAATTCGAACTTTGAATATAATATATTTAATCATTAGATCTAACGATTTTGATTTTTTACTAAAAATCTAATGGTCATTATTCATAGTATACGGATTTTTATTATATTTTGTTAGTGATTAGAATATATGATGTGATATTTTTGGGTATATATTAATTATTGCTAGATATGATATGATTGGAGGATATGATATGATTGATATTTTTAGGTGTTTATAAAAGCTAATATATTCAACTAAAAGTAAATGTGAAAAAGACAATCGCCTAATTACCATTATTATATTATGTTATTATTTATTTTAGGTATTTCAATAGTATAGATATTGTATATATTTTTCTTTATAATAAAGGTTAAATAAGTAAATTCACGAAATACTAAAAAACATATACCAAAAAATAGGTGTCAAAATTTTTAATGTTTCGGCTAATGTTTCCTTATTATAAACAACGTATATATTTTTAATATATTTTATTAATAATTGAAAATAAGATGCTATATTTTCGGATATATATTAATGATTGTAAGATTAATTTTAAATTAAAAAGGTAACGTATTTTAATTCGAAAGAAAATATTAATGATTGGAAGATATGATACGATTGATGTTTTTAGGTGTTAATAAAAGGTAATATCTTCAATTAAAAGTAATTTTGAAAAAAGGCAATTGTCTAGTTACCATTAATTTATATTATGTAATTATTTATTTTAGGAGTTTTAATAGTATAGATATCATATATATTTTTCTTTATAATGAAGGGCAAATAAGTAAATTCATTACGTACCAAAAAACAGGTACCAAAACTTTTAATGTTTCGGCTTTTATATAATAGTATAGATACGTGGTTTATTTTTTGTAAAATAACATTTTATATGTATTTTAATTTATTTTTTCATTTTTGGAAGGTGTTAGCAAAATTTTTGGGAAGGTGTTAACCTACTGACCAACCAACCAATTAAATTTATTTAACTTGATTTTGAAAATATTTGGTTTCCAAATAATTGAAAGAGTCTAAAAAAGTTGGGTGTAGGTGAAGAATTTTAACTCAAATAAAAAAAGAATATGTAATTGAATATTAATTGGAATGTAACTAAAAGAGTTTGTTATTAAGTTAAATATGTGATTTATTTTTTGTAAAATAACATTTTATATGTATTTTAATTTATTTTTTCATTTTTGGAAGGTGTTAGCAAATTTTTTTATAGAATGTGATATTAAATTTATTTAACTTGATTTTGAAAATATTTAATTTCCAAGTAATTGAAAGAGTCTAAAAAAGTTGGGTGTAGGTGAAGAATTTTAACTCAAATAAAAAAAGAATATGTAATTGAATATTAATTGGAATGCAATTAAAAGAGTTTGTTATTAAGTTAAATATGTAGTTTATTTTTTGCAAAATAAAATTTTATATGTATTTTAATTTATTTTTTCATTTTTGGAAGGTGTTAGCAAAATTTTTGGGAAGGTGTTAACCGACTGACCAACCAACCAATTATACCCTGTTTCGCTTATAATAGTATAGTATAGACTAGCTTAAAACCCGTGCGATGCACAGATTTTTTTTAATATTATATGAATTTTTTTCATTAGTTTAAATTATTTTTTTAAAAACATGAGATTATTTGATGATCTATACTATTATATAAAAACGGAAATATTAAAAGTTTTGGTACACGTTTTTTGGTACGTCGTGAATTTACTTATTTAACCTTCATTATAAAACACATAATAACATCTGAAAACACCTAAAATGAATAATAACATAATATAATTAATGGTATTTAGTTGATTGCCTTTTTCACATTAATTTCAGTTGAAGATATTACCTTTTATAAACACCTAAAAATATCAATTGTATCATATCTTCCAATCGTTAATATTTCTTTCGAATAAAAACACGTTACCTTTTTGATTTAAAACTAATCTTACATTCATTAAAATATACCCAAAAATATCACACCATACCTTTCAATTATTAATAAAATATATTAAAAATCCGTATACATTGTTTATAATAAGTAAACATGAGTATAATCAGTAAACATGAGTATATTCAATTATATTAAATTAAAAATAAAAATAATTAAAAATGATGATTATATAAAAACATAATTGTAATATTAAATAAAATTTATAACATACTAAAAGAAACCCGTGCATCGCACGAGCATTGAAAGTTTGTCGATTCGGTTTTCGGCATAGTCATCCTTATTATTAAAATAAATAATAAAATAATATGATTAAATATAATTAGCCCATTGCCTTTTTAATTAAAAAATGTTTACTTTTAATTGATGATATTACTTTTTATAAATACCTAAAATATCATATCTTCCAATCAATAATATTTTCTTTCTAATTAAAACACGTTAACTTTTAATTTAAAACAGAATCTTGCAATAATTAATATATACCAAAAAATATCACACCATATCTTCTAATCACTAACAAAATATAACAGAAAATTGTATACTACGAATAATAACCATTAGATTTTTAGTATAAAAACAGAACCGTTTGATCTAATTATTAGATATATTATATGATTAAATTAATTTACTAAAATTTCAAGGTTTGAATTCCATCAACGACATATTTATTTTAAAATTTTGTACTATAAGTTTTAAACCATGCATATCATTAATTAAATTTATATTAAATAATGTAAATTAAAATTTAAATAAAATATTGTAAATAGTGATTATCTAAAAATATAATTATAACATAAAATAAAATACATATTAAAAGAAATCCGTGCATCGCACGGGTTATAAGCTAGTAATTATATAAATGTTATTTGTGATATTTCTTGAAAAGGAGGGATTTTAGTTAGAAAATATAGAAAAAATGATAAGTTTTAGTTGAAAAAGGTAATCGGTTAATTATTAGTAATTATAAAATTATTATTTTATTTTATTAAATAGAATGCCTGTGATATGATTAGAAAAAGAGAGAATTTAGTTAGAGAAAATAAAAAAGGTAACATGTTCTAGGTGAAAAAGATAATTGATTAGTTTATAGTCATTATAATTTAATTACGTTATTTTACTAAATACAATTGCTCGTAATATTTTTAGAAAATGAGAAATTAATATTGTTCGTGATATTTCTATATTAAAAGATGGATTTTAGCTAAGAAAATATAGAAAAGATGATACGCTTTAGCTGAAAAAGGTAATCGGTTAATTATTAATATTATAATATTATTAGTTTATTGTATTAAATAGAACCGTCCGTGATATAATTGGAAAAGTGATATTTTAGTTATAGAAAATAAAAAGGTAACATAAAAATTAAAAAAATGACATGATTTATGTAAAAAAGGTAATTGATAAGTTTATAGTAATTATAATTTAATTATGTTATTTTACTAAATAAAATTACTCAAACTTTTTAAAAATGAGAAATTAATGTTGTTCGTGATATTTCTAGAAAAAAGGGAATTTAATTAGAAAAATAGAAAAGATGATACGTTTTAGCTGAAAAGGTACTCGTTAATTATTAGTATTATAATATTTTTATTTTATATTTATTAAATAGAAACCCTCGTGATATAACTGGAAAAAGATAGGTTTTAGTAAGAGAAAAGAAAAAAGGTAACGTGTTTTGACTAAAAAAAATAACTGTTCATGATATAATTGGAAAAAGAGAGATTTTAGTTAGAGAAAAGAAAAATGGTAACGTATTTTGGCTGAAAAAGGTAATTAATTAGTTAATACTAATTATAATATAATTATGTTATTTTATTAAACAAAATTGATCCTAGTGTATTTAAAAAAAGGAGAAATTTTAGTCAGATAAAATGTAAAAGATATTGTATTTTTAGAAAATTATTTAATTATTTAAAAATAGAAAAGGTAAATACAGGAGAAATTTTAGTTAGATAAATTATAAAAGTCCATGATATAATTGGAAAAAGAGAGATTTGAGATTTTAGTTAGAGAAAAGAGAAAAGGTAACGTGTTTTGGCTGAAAAAAGTAATTAATTAGTTAATACCAATTATAATATAATTATGTTATTTTATTAAACAAAATTGCTCGTAGTGTTTTTTAAAAAGGAGAAATTTTAGTTAGATAAAATGTAAAAGATATTGTATTTTCCTGAAATTATTTAGTTATTGAAAAATAGAAAAGGTAATATGTTTAACCTTGAAAAGGAAATTGATTAATAAAGGAGAAATTTTAGTTAGATTAATTATAAAAGATATTGTATTTTACGTGAAAAGAGAAATTATTTAGTTATTGAAAAATAGAAAACATAATATATTTAGCCTGAAAAAGAAAATTGATTAATTAGTAGATTGGATTTTATCTATAATTGAGTAAAGGTAAATAAGTAAAATCAATAGGTACCGTACCGACCGACCAACCGACAAATCAACCAACCAACCAAAATTTTAATGTTTCGGATTTTATATAATAGTATAGATTATAGATAGATTATTTTATAAAAATAATTAATAAATCATAAGAAGGATAAATTAAATAAACAAAATAATTTAAATAAAAATTAAAATTTAAAATTTTAAAATAAAGAATTAGTACAATTAAATGCTATTTTACATGATGTAATAAGCACATTAAAAATTAATTGAGTCAAACTTTTGTTATATATAACATGTGATGATATGTATTAATGAGTTACTAAAATTGAAATATCATTTAAAATTTTTCTTAATGAACTTACCAAAAATATAATGGACATTAACGATATTTAAAATATATATATTATAAATTACTGGATAACCCATACCTTAGGTTCGGTATCCATATTCAGGTTCGGATTAAATGTTTTTAACTTTATTTAGATCCATGGACTATCCATATTTTTGGTTTGGTATCCATTTTTGGTTTGTGGAAGATCCATATGATTATTTGACCCATTTTCGATTATGAATAGTTTGTATACCAAATTTAAATATCATTAATGCAATATATATCTATGGTAAGTTTATTAATATAGATTTAAATTAATTATTAAACTAGTTTTTTTTTGCCCGCGCTCTACGAGCGGGCATTGATTATTTTTAAGCGGGCGTTGATTATTTTTTAAAGTAACTAATTTGCTAGAATTATAATATTCAAAAAATTTGGTTTCAATCTAAGAGAAATATTTCACGATGTAAAATTTTTTTAAATGAAAATATTAACTTTGATGTTATTGATATAATTGTGTTCAACTTCCTATACTCACCCGTGCCACGGACGTTGATATTTTTTTTGGTTTAATAAAATCATTTAAGCTCGTGAACAAAAAAAGGAAAATTATTTTATTTGGACTAATATTTATTTTACTACTTCTTGGTATTAATATGTTTTTTTCTCGGTAGTTGTAAAGTTAAGTTTACAAAATTTGAACATAAATATTTCAAAGCAATAATCCAGTAAAATTCATAAATCATACGAATTGCATAAATTCAAATACTAATGCAGTCAAAATGAAACTATAACAAATGACATTAAAATACCGAACAAATGTTAACAAAATAAATTACTTTTAAATTAACACTTCAAATTAGATATAAAATAAAAAAATAGAACAAATACATCATTATAAATGTTAGTATGCCTTTTTTGCCCGTGCGTTGTGAGCGGGCGTTTATTATTTGCTTCGTAGCTTTCTTGTATATTTGATGTATGTTGATTATTTGTACGATTTATTATTATTGGTTAAAGTAACAAATTTGTTTTTTTTTTGAACTAAAAAGCAATATTCTTTCTTATAAAGATAGCTTATATATAATATATAATATTATAATGTTATTAGAAAGTGTAAAGTAATTGAATAATCAAATAAGAAATTATTTTCTATATATATATATATATTCAAATAATAGAAAGTATTTTTGTGAATCAACAATATTAGGCAAATTAAAAAACAATTTTACTTAATATTTTATTTTTACAATTTTGTATAACTTATTAAATTTAAATTTAATTTAATTTATATAAAAAAGGTTATATATTTATTTTTTATAGGTTTTAAAATTACGTTAGTTACTCTAAAAAATGATAAAAAAGAAAAGAAAATTATATACTAAATTAATTTGTAGTTAATTTTTTGTCCATATTTTTACATTGTTTGGAAAGATTCTTGGCCCCGATCAATCTGTTGTATTTGATTTATTTTATCAAATATAATAAATGTATTAAGTGGATATATTGAGGAAAAAGAAAATAAAAAAAAGGAATTGATTATAAGGAAGTTACAAATATACATATATTGATTGTATTAATTAATTGGATTGATTATAATATTTATTGGAATAATAAATGGGACAGTTACAAATGTGAGGGGTGGAGGATGTGGTTGACTGTCCATATATTGTGATTAACATCATAAGAAAAGGCACTAGAAGAGGGAGCTTGTTTTTATCACAATCCGGAACCCTTCACACACAAAAAAAAAAAACATATTTGTTCGGAATCAAAATTCTTTCATTGGTATCAGAGCAAGGCTGTTTGTTCGGGCTTAAAAATGAGAATTTTTTTCCGGTGTCCAATTGATTGCTACCGGAATTCATTTTTTTATCAACGTCACCGACAATTTTTTTATATTCATTTTTCCCCATGTTTTGGTTTATGTGTCCTCGCCTATATCCTCTCCTTCAGTCTTTTGTGGTACTTTGTGCCAAGAGTTTAAAAAAAAAAAGATGTGGTCTTCTTTTCGTATCTAGTTTGCAACTATGCATGGAAATTCAAGCAGCAACGTTTCTCATGAGTCATGACCTCTGCTTTCTCTCTCCTCGCAATTATATCCTTTTTACTTTGGATTACATGTCCTCATTTTTATATTTCAAATCCCATTTCTCATTAGTTTGAAAAATATTTTTAATTATATGTGTTTTTTTTGTTTTTAATTTTGAATGAGTGGATAATATATGCATTTATCTTGTTCTCATGTGTGGTATATGTGAATTATTGTTTTTTTTGTCATCCCATCTAGTTTTTCTTTTATTTTATTGATCTTATTTTTTTAATGTTTGCATGCTATTTTTTTAAAATCTTTTCCGGGGCTTAGTATAAATATTGTTCTAATTTAATTTTAGTTGAAAGTGCTATCATGCCTAATTATTAATATCCTTGTGCTTGTCATTTCTAATGCTTTATCTACTCTGTTCAAAATATTTTTTTTAAGCCCTTCGTGTATTCTTTGTGTGTCCACTTCATTTTAGTTTATTTTATCAATTGTGAATATATGTTGTTCGTTGAGTGATTTTGGTTTTTGTTACGATTTGAAAATTTTAAATATTATTTTGTGTTTAAATGATTCTTGAAAATGAAGAATTTATTTTTTTTTTTAAAAAAGGAAAATGACTTGTCATAGGACAATTTAGAAGTTTTCGTTGAAATAGATGAATGGCGTATTTTGAAATTGTGGTTTAAATAAATGAAATTGGACTAGAGGATATTTCTATTTGGCTTAGAAAAGGGGCACGAAAAAGGTGAAAATATTTTAAGTGGTGGACAAGTTGATTGTATTGAAATTGGAATATAGATTGTGTCCAATATTATTTTCGAAAATTGAGAAGGCTTGAATTATATTGAGTGGAGCAAGAGAATAAGAAATAAATTATTTATGCACAATTTGAAATTTATCGTTAAAAAAAACGTTGTTGTTTGAGAAAATTTTTGTGGCTCTCAGAATAGAGAGCAGAAAAGATAAAAAAAATTGGGACAAGTGTCCGGAATCAAATAAACAAGATAATTTTGAATTTGTCATCGAAAAATATTGAGTTTTTATTTGAACAGAAATGCTCAGAATATAGAGCACGTAAAAAAAATAGTTGTTTTTGTCGCTCGTAATGGAGAGCACGAAAATTAACTATTTTTTTAAACGAGTACTTTATGACGTGCTTAGCAAGATCGATCAAGAATAATGAATCGGATCTGAATATTGATAATGAAGCATTTTATTGAATATAAAATGTTTAAAAATCCAATTGAGTGGATGAACAAATATTATGTATATAATGGTGAAATTTATTTTATTTTGTAGCGAGGGAACGAATCGTTCTCACGCATTGAAGTTACTCTACCACTGATAAGTTATTTTTGAGAATCAAGAAATCGAAATAATTTTATTTCATGGAATTGAAATAAAAGTGGGAGTTGAGTGAACCACCGTAATATAGAAAATTCGTTGGTTGTAAATGAATTTTGAAAAGGAAAATAAAGTTGGTGGTGTGTTTATAAATTTGAGGCATGGTGAATTTTTTTTGAAAAATTGGGAATTTTATATCGATAAAGAATTAGACAATTGTGTCTGTATTTTTTTAAAGTGGGAGTTCATTTACGATTATATCGTATATTTTGATGATAAGTTGTTAGCGGAGAATGAGAAGGAAATGTTAAATTGTGGGATCTCATTTAGAAATCTGGGTTGAAAGATATTGGAGAAATTTCATATGTTCCAAAAATCCGGTTTGTAAGGGATAAAAACGAACACTGAGTTTGAATTTAAAAGTTGGGGTTGCAACTGTGGATATTTATAAATTCGAGAAATGTGAATTAAAAGGGTTATATTTTGAATGTTGAGTTTGAATTAGAAAAGGTGTTTGAGTAAATAGCTTAATCGTTTGAGGAAGTCCGACGATTAAGAATGAGGGAGAAACGATTAATGTGAAAAATGAATCGTTTATTGTACCAAATGCGCAAGTAGTCGGAATTTCGATGTGTCTAATATTATATAATTGAATGACTTTACTTGGCATGCAAGTGAGTTTTGTAAGTGTATATTGAAGTTCTTTTTAGCCTAATGAGAGACCGTAAAGAGGATCATGATCATTTACTTAAAGAGTATTTTTAATAAATAGGTGAATTAGGCAGACGTGCCTGGAGTTATTGTTTATTGCGATATAAATGTATCGAGGTGATTTTGGTAATTGAGAATTCAATTTCGGGAATTGATGGAGTTGGTAAAGTGATAAGTATGAATGTTTATAAGATGTGAACGTGACACACAATTTTACTTGTGATTCCGAATCATTTTAACAAAATGAATTTAGTGAGTTATTTTCAAGTATGATAGTTTGATGGACTTAAATATAGTATCTTATTCTAACGAAGGTTTAGAATACATATAGACTCCAGAAAATGTGGGAGTTATGAATAATATTTGATAAAAAAATCAAGTGGGAGATGTTGTATTTGATTTATTTTATCAAATATAATAAATGTATTAAGTGGATATATTGAGGAAAAAGAAAATAAAAAAAAAGGAATTGATTATAAGGAAGTTACAAATATACATATATTGATTGTATTAATTAATTGGATTGATTATAATATTTATTGGAATAATAAATGGGACAGTTACAAATGTGAGGGGTGGAGGATGTGGTTGAATGTCCATATATTGTGATTAACATCATAAGAAAAGGCACTAGAAGAGGGAGCTTGTTCTTGTCACAAGAACCCTTCACACAAAAAAGAAAAAGAAAAAAAAGCATATTTGTTCGGAATCAAAATTCCTTCACAATCATAGTCTTACAAATCTTTTTGAGACTCCAATATTGTTAGCTTGTTGCTTCCAGAGAATGCCCAGTAGAAAGCATTAAAATGCCCCCCCCTGTTGATTTGAATATTAGTATCATTGGACAATATTATAGATAACATCTAGCACGATTTCTAGGAAAAATATAGCACTCTTTTCTTCTAGTATCATATTCAAGTGCTCATGAATATGTTGGACTTGCTATATTTCAAACCTATATAGAAAGCACTTACATAACTAAGTCACAATATTTTTTATAAAGGAACAAATCTGGATACTTTGCAAATTATACACTTCATCAAACTTTAGATGAAAAAGCTTATTTCAGGTAAAATGTTGTTTGGTAAACTTTAAAAATTGCTTTCCAAAGAGTGCTTTTTGTGGAAAAGCTACTTTTATGGAAAGCATGTCCTTCCATACTTTTGAAAATTATTTATATTTTATTAATTTACAAAATTAATAAAATTAATTTACATTTTATATGTTGTTAAGTTATATTGATACAAAATTATATAATATGAATTAAATGTTAGGGTGAGAAATTAAATTAAACTATAATAAATAATAGTAATAATTAAAAGGGAACACGATTGTTAAATATCATATTGTAACTGATTCTTGAGGCAAAACTTCGACACATTTATATTGATAAAAATAATTTGACAATTTATCTTGTTAAATTATGTATATTATTTTTTTGGTAAATTACATTACATTGACTTCTTAAATGATTTACATTTTGAAAAATAGAATCAAGTTAAATTCACCTTATTAATATCATATAGATTTTGAAATTATAAACTACCATGTTAAACAACTCCTAATATTAATAAATAAAATAATTGAGATATGAATATAAAGTAAAATAAGTCAACAAAAATATTTAATTAAAAATAAGTTTAACTATTAAAATTTATATTATATCAGTTTCTCGGCATCGCCATAAGGCGACCCATCGACTTGTTTATATTAATAAAAAAATTTATATAGTTATATATTTCATTACTTAAACTTATTTAATATTAAGAAAAAATTTAATTTTTTACTAAGCACATTTTTTTAATATATTTCTTGGAAATATTCTTATTACAAAAATAATTTATGAAGTTGCAAAATAGATTTAGTTCTGAATATTTCTGCAGCACTTTTCAAACATGGTGCATCTCTATTCCAGACATCCCTATCACTTCCCAAACCTACTGTATCAGACTTCAAATAAAAGAAGAGACCATCTCCACCCTCCGCCCAGAAAATTTAAACCAATTCAGTGCATCCTTACTCTAAGAGCTTCGGCCATCTCCACATTTGGTACACTAGTAAACACTTTGACACCCAATAAAGATTCCTTTTTCATCTCGAGCCACCCACTTGTGCTAAAATGACCATCAATAAAAAACATGGTTGCTTCAGTATTTAACTTGATTGTTGACGACGATGGTAGAATCCAGAGCTTCAACCCACCATGCCTCTGACTATTTAAAGGTTGTGGTAGTTGAGTATTCAGGTCTTGAGCTCTAATGCATTGATCAAGGCCATTTAACGCTGATGAAACTACATTCTCAATAACTAATAATTGAAATCAGCAATAGAAGGGATAAGAGGAAATACAATGTTGTATGACATAATATTGCAACTACCTGGGTTCAAAAAGCGAGCCAACGAAGTAGAATTTTAGGAGTAGACGCCTTGTAGATGATAAGTGACATAAGAAGAAATTAGGAAGGGAATTGAACACATCCAATTTAGAAGTGTCATATGCCATAGTATATGATGTGCGCCCTGCAGAAGAACAACTTTTTCCGTAAATTATCCATTGTAATACATCTCACAAATATTGTCCAAAACAAAAAATTCAGAAAAACACGGAATTAGAATAACTGAGAAAAGAAAGAGAAACAAATTGAGCTACGAATTATTTGCTTGCTTGCCTTTTTATGTTCAATTATTCGATTTTTAATTACTGAGACTGACCATTGAGACCCAATCTCATGTCCATATCCAGAAGCTCCTGCAACTGTCAAAAAGCCTACAGATTTTACAATTTAAACATGACTAATGTAACCTGGTTATCAGAGCCACATATAAAGGTATTTATGTTATATCCATTGTTTAGTTCTAAATTGAAGGATTTTTACAATTTTGTTCTACTTTACTGGTGCTTGAAAAAAGAAATCATATTTACAGCTTGTAAGAAGCAAGTTATGTTCACCTAAATAAACTAAAAGGAAATAAAGATAATCACCAACAAAAATGACATTAAGATGAAACTAAACAGAATCACATTGATATCCACAAACAAATGACTTGATGTAATTGCAATCATGTAAGTACCCAACTATTAAATGCAAGCACCAAGCCATTTATACTGAAATAAATTGCAACCTTTGCAGCAGTTGGTTGATCTTTTGGATCAAAAGCTACCAAAATAAATTCTACATATCCTGTTGCAAAAATCAATACCATACGAGTTTTGTTATCTCTGGCTGCGAATCTTGATTGGCATATACAGCAATTTGATGTAAAAAATGCTTTTCTTCACGGAGATTTGAAGGAGGAAGTGTACATGTCAATGCCACCAGGATATTGTGTTCCTAACAGTTCTGTTCAGTTGGTTTGTAGGCCGAAGAAGACTATATATGGCTTACGGCAATCTCCAAGAGAATGGTTTGGTAAATTTCGTTCTGTTATGAGGAAATATGGATATAAACATAGTAATGCTGATCATATTCTGTTCTTAAAGAAAGTAGGTGATAAAATTACAGCTCTTATTGTATATGTGGACGATATAATAGTGACAGGGAATGATCTAGCAGAGATGGAAAAATTGAAGTGTTATCTCTCCCAGGAGTTCAACATGAAGGATTTGGGGAACCTAAAATATTTTTTAGGCATTGAAGTTAATCGTTCCAATCAAGGTATATTTCTGTCACAACGTAAGTATGTGTTGGACTTATTAAAAGATACAGGTATGCTTAATTGTGAGCCCATTAAGTCTCCAATGGAACAAAATCATGGTCTAGAAGAATGTTCTGACCAGATTCCAGTAGATAAAGGGAGGTATCAAAGGTTAGTGGGTGTCACATACTAGACCTGATATTGCATATGCTGTAAGTGTGGTGAGTAGGTTCATGCATAATCGGGTAAGCAACATATGGATGCAGTTGTGAGAATTCTGCGATTTTTAAAGTCACCACAAGGGAAGGGTCTGTTGTTCTCAAAACATGGTCATACAGATATTCTAGGGTACTCAGATGCTTCGTGGGCTGATAAAGGAGATAGAAAGTCAACTTCTGGTTATCTTACGTTTGTTGGGGGGAATCTTGTGACTTGGAAAAGTAAAAAACAGAAGGTGGTTTCATTGTCGAGTGCAGAGGCAGAGTATCGAGCAATGGTAAAAGGTATATGTGAATTGTTATTGTTGAAAGGTCTTATGGAGGAGCTAGGTTACTCTTCACAAAGTCCTATAAGATTGTTTTGCGATAATCAATCGGCAATTAAAATTGCTGAAAATCCTGTCCAACATGATCGAACAAAGCATGTGGAACTTGATAGGAACTTCATATACGCGAAGCTAGAAAATAAGGAAATTGAAGTACCATATGTTAGTACAAAAGGATAGGTTGCGGACATGTTAACCAAAGCCTTGTCGAACTCAGATTTTGCGGATTCTCTTGTCAAGCTGGGCATATATGATATCTACGCTCCACCTTGAGGGAGGGTGTTAGTGTTAGGTTAAGGGACTTACACAATCCGAGATTCACAATCACCAAAACCGAGCACACACATAACCAATCGATAAGTTGACAAGATCTACAAAAGCACAAAATAAGAACACACAAATACTTGACGTGGAAACACCCACGTCCCAAACTTGTATTATTAATCTTAACAATATCAATAATACATCAAAACAATAACACCTTAACGGTGTCCCAACCCGATACTTGAGCCAACATTGCTCAAGCATCCCCAAACAATACTTAAGACTACATCTCTTAAGCTTTCACCTCCCCACAGACAAATACGATATGACTATGTATATATAGCCATCACAAACTTAGCCACCAAGATATCCTTTTCATACTTGGTTTCCAATTACAATCCTTATCATACATGGTATCTAAATATACCATCTATAATAATTATCTAAACACATAATTATTACCCAATCCATATATGTTTTGGATCACCAAAACCCATACTATTCGTATTGGGTTTAAACCCAACAATCCTCCCCTTCAACCCAATACCCACATCGGATTGAACGGTAACCATCAAAGCCATCAACGTCCATCTGCCAACGCCTCCCCTCGAACAAGAATCTCCTCATCTTGCTCCTCCAATCTTGAGTGTCGCTAAAACCCGTATAGTGACCCTCCAAACCATCCAAAACCATCGTTCTTCACCATAACGATGTATCCATCTACAAAATCACGTGCATCAACCACCACGAGTGCTCTTCCACATGTTGAGTCACCCGATCCTTGATTTCACAATCCTTCGGTCTCCAGAAGAAAATCACTAGTATCATCCAAATAGTTCACCTGGTTGATCAAGCCATTGAAACAATTGCGATGACCTCTTCCATCTTCTTCAATCTTGAGTCCGCACAGGATTGATCCACGGTGCAAGGCCAACCGAATAATCCATACCGCACGTAACTTTGTCTCTACCCGCTTTAGTAGCAATCTTCTTGTCAGCAAATCCTTCATTGTACTCTGCCAGATCAATTGAACCTCGAACTTTCCCTCAACCTCATCCATCACGAACCCGAACCTTGGCTCTTGATACCACTTGTTAGGTTAAGGGACTTACACAATCCGAGTATCACAATCACCAAAACAGAGCACACACATAACCAATCGATAAGTTGACAAGATCTACAAAAGCACAAAATAAGAACACACAAATACTTGACGTGGAAACACCCACGTCCCAAACTTGTATTATTAATCTTAACAATATCAATAATACATCAAAACAATAACACCTTAACGGTGTCCCAACCCGATACTTGAGCCAACAATGCTCAAGCATCCCCAAACAATACTTAAGACTACATCTCTTAAGCTTTCACCTCCCCACAGACAAATACGATATGACTATGTATATATAGCCATCACAAACTTAGCCACCAAGATATCCTTTTCATACTTGGTTTCCAATTACAATCCTTATCATACATGGTATCTAAATATACCATCTATAATAATTATCTAAACACATAATTATTACCCAATCCATATATGTTTTGGATCACCAAAACCCATACTATTCGTATTGGGTTTAAACCCAACAGTTAGAAATCAGAATCCCTAAATATACTCTAGAATATATTATACAGCTAGAATATCTTTTTGATTGTAATACCATATATATCTTAGGATTGTATAGGATGTCGGTATAACATATTCTATATATACATTGTAAAGAACACATAATGATATATGAGAATTATTCTACTTCTCAATAAATGATTCTATCAATCATCCTTATAATTCTAGTTAAGGTTGCCAAATTCCAAAAATATTCTAGATATTTATGCATTAGGAATCCAGTGCTAAGGGAATAGATTACTTCTTTCTATCTTTTTATTACGCACACGGACATGTACAAAAGCACAACAATGATAATTATCAATAACTATTAGAGAAAATGGACAGAAATCAAGCTAATGAACATGAAATTTAGTACTATATATATATAAAGGAAAAAATTTTAGTAATTAAAAATAAAATCATTGTTGACAAAACATGAAAATTTATGTGCTAGATTTTATTAGTCCATTTTATTACATGAGTTTTGGAATCTCTTTTAACTTTTCCGCATTGCTCTATAAAATTCTGATTACTAAGATGCCCATATTATCCGTAACAATTATCATAGTTTATGCGAGATTGAGAGTTTCTAGCTGTCATTTCTCAAGTCCTGTAAGCAAACAATTTTACTATACATATTGGCTCTTTTGAGACTCCTATAAATCGGCTAATTCATTGATGTAAATTTTCGTAAACTTAAATGATGCTGCAACAGTTCATTTATAGCCAGGAACAATTTACCAACATACACATTTTGACAAAGTATGCTTTAAGATAAACTAACTTGTACCAGTATGGAACTCGTCCCGCTGATGGTGTAAATTATCGCTACTAAAAACATATCATATAAATCAAATGTTACCATGGATTCATTGAACTAAAAGGCCGGGAATAGTCCAGCTTCTAAAGAGATATATGTTAAATAAACAATACCTTTGTCTTTGCAAAGTCTTTACCAGCGGACTGAATTTCTAGCATCGATCTGGATCTTATGTTTGGAGATGAATTTTGTTTTTTACTTCTTCAAATCTCTTTTGTAGGCCAGCAAATCAGAATAAAGAGCATCCTCTCTTTCTATAGGCTGCACCAGAGTACTTATCAGCCTTCACATGAGTTAAAAGTCTCTGGATGATCTAAGCAAGATTCAGTTAACAATATTTTCTGCATATATTTTTTAGAAACTTGAGTTTCGGATTGGCCCTATACTTTTTGGACCAATACATTAAAAAGGCATAGCGCTGTAAGATGAAGTTAAATATAGTCCCTAAAACAAAGAAATTTGAATTCAAATAAACATTAAGATAAGATGCCATATCACATAAGCTGATAATATGAACTCAAGCACTTACCCCCATCAACTATTGTAATAGATTGTACTGATCAGCTCCTCTTTTACCTATTATCACGCTTACCATTTCAGTATCAGATTGTAGATGATTTATAATTTAATATTAGGACATTTTCATTAGAGAAAACTTGATCATTAATTCCAAAATTGAGGAATTTGATATATTATGTCACCTTGTTGACGTAGCTATGTGATCGACATCTTACAGTAAGCCACTGTGGACGCCCAAAGAGCTAAAGTAAAACCAACTATTGAGGTTGTTAGAAATGCTTTTAAGATCTCCGTAACATTCCAAAGTAGTGTTCAGACATGGGTTAAATTTAGACTACCTTTGAGCTAAACTTGCAAATTAAGTACCTGGAATAGATGGTGATTGCGACAAAAGGATAGAATTGCATAGGCAGAAAAGCTCATCACTCCTTTTGAAGGAGAAGACCAAATTGATGAACATACTAATACTTCCTTGAGAATGATATGAAGCATTACTAAGATGGTCCTTAAATGCGAAGATTAAGGTGTGTATAAAGTATAGTTTTATAAATGGAATTAATGGTGAAACTTCTGAGAGCACTTTATAAGCACCTATCTTAAACATACCATCAACTGGTGTAAGAATTCTTGATGAAAATAGTGGATACCGGATCAGACATTTCAAGGAGGGAAGTTTGCAAAGCCTCCTTGAAATAAAAAGTAGCCTATTGGAAAGGCTTTATATTGAGAGAAATCTGGTGATTGAGCCGCGCCAATATCTCTTGCGCATGTGAGAAATTCCCAGACAATATTAACTATGTTGCCTTATAAAGCTGGTCATATATTACCTGTTGCTGCTGCTGATGGAGGTGGCTTGCAGCCAAAATTTGCTCGCAAATGCCACATGTTAACTGCTGCTTTGGAGTAATAATCAATTTTTGCAGAAGCTGGTGTTGAGGTGGCACATTAAACTGGTTAGCAAAACCCATTTGAGGTTATTTCATTGATTGTAGAAACCCATCAACAAACAGAGTTTTAGTGGCACCAGTACTTCTGCAGAAATATACAATGGAAGCACTGAACCCATAAACTAATTTGTAAGAATTTATCAAATATAAAGCTATTGCACACTTGACCCACATAAAAGATCAACCAAGAGTCCAAGACACAAAAGAAAATTCAAAACTAAGGTTTTATGCATCAATATGATTCAAAACACAATAGATAAAGTAGCTAGATGTCCAGATAGAATCCAAAGGCACCGATCATGCTAATGGTACAGGAATCCACACATCATAAGTGATAACACTCAATAAAGAAGAAAACTAAAAATATGTAAGATATCAATACATCTAGATATAAGAAATTTGCTTTGTAAATAACACATACAGTAGATGTCTAAATAGAATTTATATATCATCATTCAAAGCTACAGGCAATTAGCTAATTTATTTGTACTGTTTACACATTATAGAATTCAATAATAAGAACCAAACTATATAAGATACCACTACATTTAAACACTACTTTCAATAGCATACACGCTTATGAAACAATATATATAGCATTAGCATTCAACAAACAATTTGAGCATATACTAACTGTAAATTTATATATCAGAGTTTTTTAACTGTCAAATTGAGACAATTGTGTAGTGCTTTAATTATCAGCTCATACACCTAAATCATAAATTAACAGTCTGATACTTGCATACTAGATTTAGTGAAAATATAGTAGAAATCTATGTATAAAATTAAAATTATAATTCAAGATTGTGTAAACTTGAAGATTGCTCCCTTAACATTGTTGGATTCTAATTCAAGATTGTATAAACTTGATCAAGTAAGATAGGTTGGAGATGGACTGCTAGATGGTACCTAGTTCGTTTAATGTAGTTAAAGACGCTGCGCCCATCACTTGCACTGAGGAAAGTTACAGGCAGTGGAAAGGAGACGTCAAAATCCTTGGCAGGTTTGTCTCCTTGCATGACAATCCCAGCTGCTCCTGCCTGTAGTGCTGGTTCCCCATCATTCAACACATCACCTAGCAAAATTTTCCCTCTCACTTTAGTTGAGTTTAAGGAATCTGTAACGCATTACCTGAAGTTTTCACATTCTTAACTTAGTCTAGCAGGGTAGTACTTGAGACAATGCATAAAATCCTAAATATATTCGGACCAAGTGCCCTAATTCAATTAACTTCTTCGAGATAGATGATATTGGATAAGTTTTCTTACCTGGATGATGAACCATTAAAATCTCCAGTAACATTAGGTGCATCACAACCATATATAAAAGGATAAGTTACATCCTTCATATCAAACGTGTTTAACCAAACTCCCTGGAGCCGTTCAAGATTTTGAATAATTAGCTTTATGTACATTTTGGATAATTGAATCCTAGAAAGTTATTAAAGTTGTTCTAACATTTAATAAGCGTCAATAGTATATCAAAGTTACTGATGAAACTCAAGAGATGCCAAATAAACCATAACTGAACATGCCGAATTAACTGAGATTAGAAGATGACCTATTTTGACAGAATAAAGGTTTTATCTAAAATGTTGTAGGTATTGTGCTATATACCAATGCAAAGATACTGAAACCTTATAATCTGAATTGGTGTTGGTATAGGATTGCAATCTACGTCCCGAAAGCGCAGATTAAAAACTGCAATTATGAAAAAACATAGTATTTAGCTACATCCATATATACATAACAAAAATATTAGTGAAGAACATAGTACCTTTTTCATGAAGATGGATTGTATACCAACGAAAGTTCGTTTTCCACCTGTTAATTTAAATAGGACCATATGAATTAAAAGACAAATCTCAGAAATAAATACAAAAAGCAATAACATTATTAATCTCATACATCCATATGTAAAGGATGCAAAGAATACAATTGAAAAGTAAATAAGTACCCTTCAATATGCGATAATAGACAAATTAAATCAGAGGAAGTAAAGAAAATTTAAATTCAAAAAACAATAATTTACCTTGAATTATATTAAAATAGAAATTTAAATTTGATGGAGTACACATAATATCAAACAACAATAAATCGAAGGTTTAAAACCTCTTACCCATCCAACAGCTCAACTTCACTATTAGATCGATTTCATCTTCCTCTTCATTTTCTAATCATCCTAACTCAACTTCCTCCACATCGTTCCCGAAAAACGCATCCTGAAATGCATCAAACACTGCATACCAATAATCGAATGAAACATAACAAAGCCAATTCACACACATCCTCTCCTCGAGGCATATCGATATAATCAAACAACACTCACAAATCATCACAATACACAAACACACGATAATTCAGTTCGTAATCAATCTAAATTACGATTAAATCATACAGAACCAATTCAATCACAATCGCAATTATAAGTAACAAACTAATTTTCGGTTCATTTAAAAAAACATGAATAAAAAAATATATCTATATATATAGATACATGTAGTGTATGTAGAGATCTAGAAAAGAACCTGTTGAATTAGAATCGATTTGCCGGTGATTTGAATCATCATCTTCCATTAAATTAAAACCCTTGATACAACAATTTTGTGTATATATCTGTATGTATATGTTTATGTATATATGTGTATATATGTTTCAGAGAATTTTGTTCTGGGCTTGATTTTTGAAATAATGATGATAGATAATTAGGATCGTGTTTTTTTTTTTGAATTAATGAGAGAGAATAGGGTTAGCATCTATCAAGGAGAATCAGTTAAGATTGATTTCTGGCATGGATTTTATTTTTTCCAAGTGATTTTACATTTATGCCCTTAACAAAGTTTAATTAACAAAGGGAGAGGAAGGGCATAAAAGGGAGAATGTGGCAAAAAGTATTCAGGATTTATATTATACATAGATTTTGGTAACTTGATTAATGCAAATGATCTTATTGCATATATAATAAATATAATAAAATATTATAAATTTAATGATCTCATAACATATATAATAAAATATATAATTAAAGTAATTTTGAAATAAATTTATTACAATATATAAGAAAATGCACGTATTGTATTAAATTTATTTTTTCAGAATTAAATTATTCAATTTTTAAATATAAAATAATATTATTTATTAAAATTATTAATTAAATTTTAAAATACCCGTACGCATAACACGGGCTATAATCTAGTTAATATATAAAATTTTCATAATTGAACATTGATCAAATAATAATCTGAATATAATGCAAAGCTAAAATGGATACCATGCCTATAAATGGATAATCCATATATCAAAATAAAGTATTAAATTTTATCCGAGCCTGAATATGGATACCGAATCTAAGGAATGGGCTATCAACTCATTTATAATATATAGATACTAGCTTATAACCCCCGTGCAATGCACAGGTTTCTTATATTATATTATAAATTTTATTTAATATTATAAATATGTTTTTGTATAATCATTATTTTTTAATAATTTTATTAATTTTTATTTAAAATAATTTAATATACTCATGTTTACAGATTATATTAATGTTTCCTTATTATAAAAAATGTATACGATTTTTAATATATTTTATTAATAATTGAGAAATATGATATGATATTTCGGGTATATATTAATGATTGTAAGATTTGTTGTAAATTAAAAAGGTAACGTGTTTTAATTATAAAGGAAATATTAATGATCGACATATATGATATGCTGGATGTTTTTAGGTATTTATAAAAGATAATATGTTCAACTAAAAGTAAATGTGAAAAAGGTAATCTATTAATTACCATTAATTTAGATTTGTTTTAAATTAAAAAGGTAATGTGTTTTTTAATACATTTTTTTCAAATTTTTGGATGATAATAATTTATAATAATACTTTATAAAAGGTTAATAACAATATGTAGGATATACATTGGTTCGATTAATCGAGAATCGGACCAAATAACCAAAATAATTTCAATTTTATGAATGAAATTATTACGTTAGTAACTTTTTTTTACTATTCGGTAATTAACCGAATAATCGAAGAAAATGAAATAATATATTAACATTAATATATACATAATTGCAGCTTAAAAATCTCGTGTACCACGATGCTTGTGATTCTATGTACTAGATGATACATAGTAATAGATTTAAATTGACTTGGGAATATTGGTAAGATAATTTAAATTTGTGTGGTACGATTTAAATTATTTTATGAAGACGAGTATAGATTTATAATGATATTTATGTAAAATATTATTGTTTTATGTTTTATTTTTTTCTAATTATGTATTTTATAAGTTTTTATTTGATTAATTTGTTTTTATTTGTTTTTATCAAAATTAAACAAAATAGTAAAATGGGACCCACAACTATATATTTGCCACGAAATTCTTTCATAAATCGAACATTTAGCGAAATTTAGTAACAATCGCAGCCTTCCAAATAGGAATTGTCCAATCCATGGGTACACCATGAAGTTACAAAGGTTGTACCTAAAATCATAATTTTTGGCATGAATCAAACTTATGATTAAATTTAAACTGTTTAAACAGGTGATTTGTATTTTGAACTTGTGACCAAAATTTCAATTTCTAATATTATTAAATTTAGGGAAATTCACACGAATACCCAATCTTAAAAGTATTTTAAAAAATACTAACTAAAATTACAGAATATGTTGCAAACATTGCAGACTGGTTGCAAACTAGGTTGCAAATGTTGTATTTGGGATTGCAAATCAGATTGAAAAGTTGCAACCATATTTTTGAAAAAAGTTTCTACAATATGGATATTTTTGAAAAAATATCCTTAAATTTAATGATCACATCGGAATTTGTAATTAAATCCATATTCCATTAAATTCTTTTTTCTTTTACCATTTTTCGACTTTTCAACTATATATAAACGACGGAAATTATTTTTTTCCCTCATAAATGGGACATTTACAGACCATCAAGCCCAACAAACATGCCTGTACGAAAAGGAAAACGTAAAAAAAGACCAAATAATCGAAGCAATATCATGGCCGTAAGTGGTGAAAATTCGAAAAGAGAGACGATGAAGGAGCTGCCGGAATAAGGGGTAAATGGACAAAATTGTCATTGTACTATTCGAAAAATTTCATTTGAGTCATTAGCTTAAAAAAACATTCAGTCAAACACTTGTACAAGTAAAACATTTCAATTGGGTTTTTGTCCTTAATTTCGTTAAAAAAATGGACAAAATATTGACGTGATTGCTGACATGGCACAACGAAATAAGGTTCAATTGCTAATTAATCACTCAACTTTGTATCAATTTTTAATTAGGTCATCGTTTAATTTTAATTTTAAATTTATAATTTCCAAAATTATAATTTTTATTTTGAATTTGTATTTTAAATTATAATGTCCAAAATTTCTATTTTTCAAAATTTTAAATTTTAAAATATCCAAAATTTTCATTTTTAATAACTTTCAAATAATCAAAAGAAAATAAAACAAAAATAAATAGGGGAGGGGGTGGTCTGTGAAGTGCGGGTGTTTGGTGGGGGTGTTGCCGTGTTGGTCAGAGTTGGAGTTGGTGGTCTCTGACAGCGTTAGATTGAAGAACGCGATGGTGCTGTGAATTGGAACGCGGAGGTTGAAGGAAATAGGGTGGAGGAGGTCGACGAAGGGAAGAAGGGAATGGGAGGTGGTGTTGCAAGAGGTGGGGCGATGGTTTGATGAGATGCAGGCGGTGGCTGTAGAGGCCGGAGGATGGAGTTCGGTAGTGAAGGGAGATTGTAGTAACGTGTATCCTTCAGTTTGATCAAGTCAAACCTCATCCGTTAAATATACGTGTACAGTTGTAACAATAAAAACAGATAGATAGATAGATAGATAGGCTTCTATGTAATTTAAACTAATCACATCTCCATACTGGACTAGGACTGTATCAATATATACCCTCATGCTATCCATAAAATCATTAAGCCTTTTCTCATTAAAACCACTGCTGATAAAATCTTGTTATGGTATCAGAGCTTTTCTTGGTTTAATCACTATTAGATCCTGCAGACGAAAGCATTACATTCTGAAACATATATATCCACCATAATTTCAAACTGTTTATCAATGGCATCTTCAACTCAAGTTGTTACCTCAAACACAGAAATCATTCATCTTAATGCTCCTACACCTTTACCAACTAAACTAACTCAAACAATTTCCCTATATGGAGTACCCAGGTGAAATCAACCCTCATTGGTCTTGGACTACTAAGCTACATTGATTGGACCGTCAAAGTTCCGACAAAAATTTTAAAAGATGATGTACCCAATCCTGCCTTCGCAGTATGGAACAGACAAGATAAAATCATTTTGAGTGCACTCCTGGAAAGTTGTCACGAGACAATACAACCACTTATTTCAACGGTTGCTTCTACTCAAGAAATGTGGGAACACATTGTCATCATGTTTGCAAACAAATCGAGGTCACGAGTAATGTCTATAAAAAGACATCTCCTTTCAAATCCATGCGGCTCCAGGCCCATTTCAGAGTATCTCAGAGATATATGCACAACTGCTGATGAACTTGCCATTGCAGGTCACCCAATGGCGGATAACGATCTTGTATTACTAACTCTTAATGTTCTTGGTGACGGTGATGAATACAGCAACATTCGATCAGCTATCAAAGTTCGTGAGGTACCTATGACATTTGCAGCTCTTCACGAGCAACTTATTGACCATGAACGAGGGCTGAAAAACAGAGTTCCTGAGCCTACTGTTGTGACGACAAATTTCACACAGAAAGTCAACCATAATTTACGAAGTATGCACTCAAACTCATCATTTACTCCTCGCACGAATTCATCTTGGAATCAATTTTCTCAGGGACGTCCTTATGGTTCTTACTCTGGTCGGAATAATCATCCTCATTTCAACAGGCAACAATCTTGGCAGAATCAATCTCATGCCAAGAACAATCGTCCCTATTGTCAATTTTGTCAACGACAAGGACATGCCACCAAAGAGTGCCGATAATTAGCTCGGTTTTTGAAGGACAACGATATCCAAAAGCCGACACCAGCAGTTAGTAACACCATGCTTCAACCAAATCAGAATCAACAATGGTTGTTTGATACAGGGGCTTCCCTTCGCGTCACGAATGACTTGATCAATTATACATCATTTTCTGATTATGGGGGTCCAGAAGAAGTTTTGATTGGCAACGGTTCAGGTCTTCCAATAACACACACTAGAACATCTCATTTAAATTCTCACAAAAAGGATTTCATATTAAATGATGTTTTATGTGTTCCTTCTTTAAATAAAAATCTTATTTCAGTGGCCAAATTCTACAATACTAAAAGTTTCAATTGAATTTTGAGTAAATTGCACTTTGGTGGTCACATTTTGGAAGTTAACATTTTGATGACTGTAGTTTAATTTTTTAGCACTTTGGTGGCCAAGTTTGAAATTGAACACTATGGTGACTTACGTTTTTTTTCTTAGCACTTTGGTGGCTAAAACAGTGTCAAAATAAAAAAAAAAACATGGCCACCAAAGTGCTAAACAAAAAAAGGTAAGCCATCAAAGTGTTCAATTTTAAAACTTGGCCATCAAAATGCTAAAAAATTAAATTATAGTCATCAAAATGTTAACTTTCAAAACTTGGCCACCAAAGTGCAAAATAAATAAAGTACAGGCCACCAAAGTGCAATTTACTCTAGGATTTTTTCCCTTACAGTTCCTGGTCAAGGATCTCAAAACGGGGGTGGGGCTACTACGCGGGGAGAATCATAATGACGTCTATTATGCTCCTTCCATTCAACAAAATCTTAGGTCTCCTCAAATAAACATCACCAATTCCACGTTGATTGAATCTTGGCACAATCGTTTAGGCCACCCAGCTTTTCCTGTTCTTAGGCATTAGCTTTTATCAAATATTTTAGATAGTTTTGTTCCATCTGATTCAATGTTTTCATGTAATGCATGCAATTGTAATAAGAGCCATAAACAACCTTTTGGTGTTTCTTCAATGACAAGTTCTCGTCCTTTAAAGTTGATATATACTGATGTTTGGGGTCCTGCTGTCACTTCTATTGATCAATTTAAATACTACCTTTTATTTGTTGATCATTACACCAAATACATATGGCTTTATCCCATAAAACAAAAATCAGATGTGCATCATGTCTTTGTACAATTTAAACAAGTTGTGGAAAAATTCTTTAATATATCAATTAAATCTATATTTTCAGACAATGGGGGTGAATTTGTTGCACCAGCTTCTTTTCTAAATTCCCATGGAATATAAAACTTTACTACTCCTCCCCACACTCCTGAACACAACGGTATGACTGAACGTCATCATGGTCATATTGTTCAAACAGGTCTCACTCTTTTACATCATGCATCACTGCCTTTAACCTTCTGGTCTCATGCTTTTCAAATAGCGGCATATCTCATTAATCGGATGCCATCCAAAACCAATCAGTATTGCACTCCGTTTCAGTCACTCTTCAAAAGCACCAAATTACTCTCGGTAAAGGTGTTTGGTTGTCTCTGCTATGTATGTATTCATCCCTATAATAACTCAAAGCTGCAACCTAAATCTGTGGCTTGTATCTTCT
The DNA here is from genome assembly GCA_036435485.1 of Saposhnikovia divaricata. Lineage (NCBI taxonomy): Eukaryota > Viridiplantae > Streptophyta > Magnoliopsida > Apiales > Apiaceae > Saposhnikovia > Saposhnikovia divaricata. The sequence continues at coordinate 46,941,967 of CM071595.1, read as the reverse complement.
TAGGATATTCCCCTTCAAAGTCCTCATATAAATATCTCGATTTCGACAATAATCGCTTGTATCATTCACGTCATGTTTATTCTGTGGAATCCCAATTTCCTATGCATAATAAAATGCACGATTCTGCCCTCCTTGTTGCATACCACCCTTTTAACCCAACCACAGCCAACTGATTTTACTTCCACCACAGAACCTCACCAGAAGGATCTACCTTTGTACACTCGAGTCCAATAAATTCACCCATTATATCATCACCTCCCTCAGCTTCATCACACATAGAGTCTAGACACTCACCTTCACATTCCCCTAATTTATTGATAGAAGCCCGTGCTTGACGCCCGAATCCAGAATACTTTAACTCACAGTTCATAAGTCATACCACACTTCATCCCATTTCTCCTTCCTTAGAACCTAAATCTGCATCACAGTTCATAAATCTTGATTCGTCCCTATAATAACTCAAAGCTACAACCTAAATCTGTGCCTTGTATTTTCTTAGGATATTCCCCTTCAAAGTCCTCATATAAATATCTCGATTTTAACAATAATCGCTTGTATCATTCACGTCATGTTTATTTTGTGGAATCCCAATTTTCTATGCATAATAAAATGCACGATTCTGCCCTCCTTGTTGCATACCACCCTTTTAACCCAACCACAGCCAACTGATTTTACTTCCACCACAGAACCTCACCAGAAGGATCTACCTCTGTACACTCGAGTCCAATAAATTCACCCATTATATCATCACCTCCCTCAGCTTCATCACACATAGAGTATAGACGCTCACCTTCACATTCCCCTAATTTATTGATAGAAGCCCGTGCTAGACGCCCGAATCCAAAATACTTTAACTCACAGTTCATAAATCATACCACACTTCATCCCATTTCTCCTTCCTTAGAACCTAAATATGCATCACAAGCTTTAAAAGATCCTCAATAGAGAGAAACAATGTCTCTTGAGTTTGATGCTCTTACTAAAACTGGTACTTGGGATTTGGTGCCTAAATCAAACTAGAAAATCATAGCCTGCAAGTGGGTTTTTCGGATTAAAAGAAATTTAGATGGGTCTGTCAATAAATATAAGGCACGTCTCATTGTAAAAGGCTTCCAACAGCGTCCAGGGGTTGATTATTTAGAAACCTTTAGCCCAGTCGCCAAACCAGCAACAGTTCAGATTATGTTGAGTATTGCTCTTTCTCGTGGTTGGCCAACTCGTCAACTTGATATTAACAACGCATTCCTCAATGGACACTTACATGATGAGGCATACATGGTCCAACCTCCCGATTTCACGCATCCTTCATATCCACATCATATTTGCAGACTTCGTAAAGCTATATATGGATTGAAACAGGCATCTCATGAATGGTACAAAGCCCTCAAATCCTTTTTGCTTGGGTACGGGTTTAAAAGTTCAAATGCTGATTTTGCATTATTTATTTATCACCCAACTGGTATTATTATTTACTTTATGGCTTATGTGGATCATATTGTGCTTACGGGGAATAATGTGATGTCTATAAATAAATTTTTTGTATGTTTAAATCAAAACTTCTCCCTTAAAGATTTGGGACCGTTACATCATTTTTTGGGAGTTGAAGTTGTTCCAATGAGTTCAGGTCTTTTCTTGTCTCAAGCTAAGCATATTTCTGATTTATTGTCGCAACATCATTTAGATGGCGCCAAAGAGATGATTACGCCTATGTCAGCTACATCAAATTTAGTGCTTCATGATGGTTCTAAATCTATTGATCCTACTCCATATCGCAAGCTTGTTGGTAGGCCACAATATTTAGCAATCACTCGTCCAGATGTGTCTTATGCAGTTAATAAACTATCATAGTTTATGCATGCTCCCACTGAAAATCATTGGGTTGCTCTCAAACGAATTCTGAGATACCTTAAGGGAACAATTCATTATGGTCTTTTCCTGCACAAAAATTCTCCACTACAACTGTCTGCCTTTAGTGACTCTGATTGGGGTGGAGAAAAAGACACCGAGAGCTCTACCACAGGTTATGTTGTTTACTTGGGTTCCAATCCAATTTCATGGAAATCTTCCAAACAAAAATCTGTTTCTAGGTCTTCTTCGTAGACAGAATACAAGGCGGTTGCCAATGCAGTAGCTGAAATAATTTGGCTAAACATGTTCCTGTTTCATCTCCACCCATCATCTACTGTGATAACACGGGAGCAACATATTTGAGATCCAATCCTGTATTCCACTCGCGCATGAAACATATCTCCTTGGATTACCACTTTGTTCGTGAACAAGTAGCTTCTGGATCTCTTCGTATTGCACATGTCCACACCAAGGACCAATTTGTTGACATTCTTACGAAAGCTCTTCCTCGTCAAAGTTTTCTGCATTTCCGTGTCAAGCTGGGAGTCTCCAATGGAGCCTCCATCTTGAGGGGGCGTAACGTGTATCCTTCAGTTTGATCAAGTCAAACCTCATCCTCTAAATATACGTGTACAGTTGTAACAATAGAAACAGATAGATAGATAGGCTTCTATGTAATTTAAACTAATCACATCTCCATACTGGACTAGGATTGTATCTGTTAGAAAATGGAAAGTTTGAGGCATATTTTAAATATGTTCTTGATGGAATTTCCATAAACTAACTATTGGAAGTTGTTCCTTGTAATGAGGACTTAAACTTTCATGTTTGGATTTAAGACATTTTCTTAGTGAAATCAATAAATAAATTGAGGTGAAAGAAGGATATCTGAAATGGATAATGTGGGTTGTTTTAATTGAAAAAGATGAACCCACATTGATTTGGTATTAAGAGGAAGAATCAGATTGCAGAAGAAAATCATGGCCATGATATATATTTCATGACCATGAAGAGGCATCAAAAGATATGGGAGCTACAGAAACGTTTCATGCCCATGAGGGAGTTTTCATGCCCATTAATGTACACCTGATTGGTCAGAAATGTTTCATGCCCATGAGGAAGTTTTCATGCCTATGAATGTGCAATATGATTTTAAATTTGATTATTGATTTATTTTAGTAGTTAGATTGGGTCAAAATTTGTATGGGCCTATCTAGTATGGGCCAGAGTATAAATTATGATGGGCTTCTAAATCTAAGTTGTTAATGGATTAAATCATAATTAATAGTTATTTCCTTTTAATGTTGTATGAGTAACGGTTTTATTTTGATATATGATACATACAAAATATAACGTTTTAGATACACGTTGGTCAAAGACTAAGAAACCCGACTAAGAAACCCTAGTTCTTTTCCTTCTTCTCTGCTCTCTCTTTCTATCTCAATTTACATACAAGTTTTATACATAGTTCTTTGGCGAATTATGGTGCGGGTCGCTGTTGATCTCTCCGTTTCTGTGACCGGTTTGATCTGTGCTGTTTTATCCTGGAAGTGACATTGCTGAAACCCAACACAGCGTAAGTGGGGCAATAATCTCTTCAAGAACAGCCAAGTCTTCTTGTAGGGCTTGGTGACTCAGTTGTTCTTCTCTCTTGTTGTCTTTGTTAAAGCTACTGTGAGAGATAAGTGTTCTTACTTTTCTTGTTATTTACAGTCTCTGATTATTCCATTGGTTGGACCTTTGTGTTTGTTTCGTTATTTGGTTAATTGCCTATTCTTGTTAATTACTATATATATCACTACCTCATTGTTGCGATTTTTAGTGTAAAATTCCCTATAATCTTGAAGAGAATATTTGTGTTATATATTGTTAATTAACAAGATGGTTAATGAAACTGAAACTCTTGTTGTTGAGACGGGCTCTGGGTCTGGTGTTACTGCACCTACCATTGACTGGACCACGTACTGTTTTCAACAGCATATCGATTTGTCAGGTATGCCTGATAAATTCGGAGATGGTGTTGGTTTTTCTCGTTCGCAGAAAAAGATGAAACTGTGGCTTACAGTAAAGGGTCCATGGCCGGTGGTGTAGTATGAGAAACCAGTTGTGGTTAAGGAAAAGGCTGAAACTATTAAGGCTTATGCCATGTGGGAGGAAAAAGATGGGGTGGCTAGGGATGCAATTCTGGCAGCTTTAGCGAACACTCTGTTTGATGTTTATACATCGGATTCCTACACAGCTAAGCTCTTATGGTAAAAGCTAGACCAGACACATAATACTGACTCGCAAGGGTTGGAAAAGTATTCTATGGATAGGTTCCTTGAGTGTAAACTGGTGGATACTAAATCCATGACTGAGCAGGTGCATGAGTTTGAGATTTTGGTGCATACTTTGAAGGAGTCTGGTATGGACCTTCCTGAGAAGTTTCAGGTTATGTTTGTGATTGAAAAGCTCCCAAAGTCTTGGGAAGAGTTTGCACTCTCCCTGAAAAGACAGAAAGGAGAGATCACTTGGACAAACCTGATGTTGGACATCCCTTTGCATGAAGAACGCAAGTCCAAACAGGGACATGTGATGCCTACTTAACATGATGGGAGTTCGAAGGTGAATGTAGTAATTGTTGGACAGAAAAGAAAGTATGTCACTAAGAAGGAAAACACTAAGTCTAAAAGGACTGTCCTGTAAAGAAAGCTAAGAAATTTGTTGTGGGAGCACAAGCTAATATTGTGCTTGGAACCACTGGTGGTTCTATGGTTAACATGGTTGTTGGTGAAGCTGTTGCTTCTGAAACCGACAACGGGTATGTAACCTACAACCCTGTACTTCTTTCCACCTATTCGTCTCATGAATGGTTGATTGATACGGGAGCTAATGTACATATTTGTACTGATATTACTCTATTTATATCTTATCAAAAGGCTCATGGAATGACTGTGACGATGGGAATGCGAGTGCGGCTCAAGTTCATGGAATAGGAAACGTGGACCTGAAGTTTGCTTCTGGGCGTGTTCTATCCCTCACTAGAGTGCATCATGTTCCTGATATTCGTAGGAATGTAATAAGTGGAAGTTGTTTAGTTAAGAATGGTTTTAAACTTTCTTTGAAATGTAATAAAGTAGTTATTACACATACTGGTTTATTGTTTGGCAAAGGTTACTTGTCGGATGGATTATTTTTAATAAATGTTGAGCCTATTTTGGGCAATTTTATTAATGATAGTGTTGCTCCTTCTGTTAATTGTGTTGAATCATCTGATTTGTGGCACTTACGTCTTGGTCATTTAAATTTTGGTGCTCTGAAGAACATGATGAATTTAGAGTTGATTCCAAAATATGCCATTGATAAGAAATCTAAATGTCAAGTATGTGTATCAGCTAAACAAACTAAGAAACCCTTTCATAATGTGGTTAGGGATTCGGGTGTGTTAGATTTAGTACACACGGACATATGTGAATTTGGTGGTGTTTTGACCAAGGAACATAATAGATACTTCATTACCTTTATAGATGATTGTAATAGCTTAAACATAAAGATGAAGCACTAGAAAAATTCATTATGTTCAAAACTGAAGCTGAAACACAAAAAAGTAAAGTACTTAAACGTTTGAGATCAGATAGTGGTGGTGAGTATACGAGTACCTCGTTTAATGAATTTTGCAAGAGCAATGGTATAGTTCATGAGGTGACTCCACCATACACACCTGAGTCTAATGGGGTGGCAAAATGAAAGAACAAAACTTTTAAAGATATGGTCAACAATATGTTAATTAATTCGAGGTTGCCTGAGTACATGTGGGGGAGGCTCTGAATACGGCTTGCCATATTCTGAATAGATCCCTTTGAAACATATGGATAAGACAACTTATGAATTATGGATAGAGAATATGACTAGTTTAAAATATCTTCGTGTGTGGGGGTGCCTCGCAAAGGTACTTGTCCCTGAACAAAAGAGGAAGAAACTAGGGCCAAAAACTGTTGATTGCATCGTTCTGGGCTATATTGAGACCACTACGGCTATGAGATTTTTATTGTTAAAATCTGACATAGACGATATAGTGGCTAACACTATAGTTGAATTTCATGATGCAACATTCTTTGAGGATGTGTTTCCTTTGAAGACTGGTATACCTCAGGGTATTTCTGATGATGATCTCACTCACACATCGAGTTCCATTCCTGATCATGTGGAAAGGATGACTAATGTAGGGGCGGATCCTAGTAGTAACTCTACTCCTGATGAAGTAGAGGAACCTAAAAGGAGTAAGCGTGCAAAGGTAATCAAGGACTTTGGAAGTGATTTTATCACTTACAATGTTGAGGATGAACCTTTAACTTTCTGGCAGGCCATGGATTCTTCAAAATCCAGGTATTGGAAAGGCGCGGTAAAAAGTGAGATTGACTCTATTGTTTCTAATGGAAAATGGGAGTTGGTTGATCTACCTCCTGGGTGTTCTACTATTGGATGTAAATGGGTATTCAAAAGGAAGATGAACCCGAATGTTATTCCCAGATTACACACTTGTATAATTGTAGAAGGGGGGTTGAATACAATTCTTGATATTTATAAATCTCTGAAAAGAACTCCAGAAATCTATACTTAGATAATTGCTGTAGAAAGATTAATGCACAAACACATAAAAATCAGGTGGTTAAATGCACCACCTGAAGCTTTTATTCGAAGAAAACTCTATGATACAAAAGTACACAGCTTCTGTTTTACAACTCTTTGCTTTCTAAGGATATTCAACAAAAACCCTAAGCAAATGTATCAGTTTTCTTAGCTTACAAAGAGTTGCTACACTTGGTTATAAATCCCAAGTTTTACAAGTACTACTGGAATAAGATAATATTAATCTAATTCTAGTTGACTTGCTACTACACTCCAAATACACATGTAGCCGAAAGGTTGTCCTTGTGAACAGACATGTCTCCTGCACCTTTCTTGTATTCATAGTGTAAACAAAATGCTTCTTTCTTCTGTGTTTCCAAAGTATGGCTGCCATACTGCTTTTTGTATCTACTATCAACTCATGTGATCTGTCAGTCAAACCTGTCCTTATCAACTGCTAATCCCCAGCTTAGCATAGAAGAAAGTGTCAATGATTATCCGTTGATATTGTACACTGACATCCATTGATGATGTATTGAGCTGTATCCGTTGATATTGAGACTTGAGCTGTATCCGTTGATATAGTGGATTTGAGTTGTATCCGTTGATAGAGTTTTGTCTTCATCTGTTGATACACTTTCACTTAGACAGAATTACATAGCATAGCTTATTTACAATTGGCTACCCTATTCTGCCTATCCGTTGATGGTCATCATGATTGTGGATAAAAACACTATCAACTGATAACATAGAGATACTGCAGTATGCTACAAAACCTCATCCGTTGATGAGCTACCTGTCAACGGATAGAGTTATAAATCCTCATCCGTTGACAGCTACAAAACCTTATACAATTTGATTGATTGTGAAGTTATCATCAAGTACAACATATTCCTAACAATCTCCCCCAATTTATACTTGATGGCAATAAAGCATAAATTCAAGACCTTGATGATAACAAAACATTCCTAAAGATATATATATAGAACAATGCAAAAATTGTATTAAGCTACAAAAATTAAAAACTGAAAGTTTGAGAAATTTACAGAGAAGTGCTCCTCTAGACTGAGCAGATTAAGACTGTTTCTTTTCTCTTGTTGGCATCACCCTTGATTTTCCTTCTTTGGCAGAGTTGGACTCAATCTGCATTTGGAGTTGCCTATAGAAGGCATCTTCTTCATCAACCTTTGGATTTAGCTTTTGTTGTAACCATCTCAGGTATTGAGAACTAGCCTTTGATAGTTGGTCTTCTAACCTGAAGAATCTCCTGTTACCATCTTCATCCCTGAATTTCATCATCCAGAAGGGTTGAAGGTGGATTTTCTGTTCATTTTATGGGATCTTCATCTTCCTTGGTAGACTTGATGGTGAGTTCCATTCTCTCCTTATCTGTTCTATCCTGTCCAGTATCTCCCCTTTTGCTATCTTGGAGAACCCTGTGTATCTCTTGATTGCAGAGAACACTTTGGTTAAGGTCAGATAATTTTCTCCAAGAACCCTCTGTAGTGGCCATGTCCTTTCCTTTCCTCCCTTGTATACAAAGACCAATCTCTCAGGCAAATGTTTATATTTCTAAATTCCTCTTACTTCTGACAATTCATCCAGATACAGATTCATGCCAGAGTATTCTTCAATATCTGCCTGATAGATAAAATCATCCTTGTTTTCCAAGATTGGCTGCTTGATAATAGCAGGTACCCTAGCAACTTGAATTGGTTCCTTTGAAGGTTGCTTCCTTGGTATCCTTTTCTTCTGTATAGGCTTCTGTTGAGGCTTCAACAAGAATGAAGGAACCTCAATGGAGTCAAGATTCATTGGTTCCTCTTTAGGTACTATAGGATCACCATGGAAATTCACAGCTGGGTTGAATACTTTTACAGAAATAGGTTGTGATGAGCCAACTGTTTCCTTGCTTTCAATTTTTGGAGAGACAGGCCTCCTTGCCTTTGATTTCACTCTCTTAGATTTGGATTTGGGGACTGATTTCACTTTCCTTTTGGATTTGGGGACTTCCTCAGGTTCCCTCATTTCATCCTCTACCTCATCCATTAACTCCTGAGCCAGCCTGGCTTGCTTCTCATCTGAGTTTTCATATTGATTTTCTTCACTTGGATGGGCTTCCCTGAGAAGTCTGGAGGTCTCCTCTCTTTTTGCTTCAACAAATCTAGGATGGCTATTGGATATATTTAAGACTTTTCCATTCCTTATAATTACAGCCATCCATTCTCTTACACTCCTGTTGGCATTTTCCTTGAACTCCTTAATTTGCTTTCCCATTAGCTTCCCTTCATCATCCATGGGAAATGGAAAGTCCAATTGTAACTTGTTCTTCCCATTTGCCTTTGGTGGAGAGTAGGCTCTGGTTTTTATGTATGGTTCAAATTCTTTGACATAAGATGGTTCAGCATCATAGAATGTAGGAGCTACAATCTCTGGAGTGAGCACCTTCAGAATTGTAGTTGATATTGTTGGAGCTGAGGACTGATTAGAGAACAGAGATGATACCATTGATTCATTGATCATCCTTTCTGTTTTGATCATTCTTTCATTTGCCTCCTTGTTGATCTTCTCTAATTCTTTAATTCTGGCTTGCCTCTCATCTTCTGAGATTTTTGACAAGTCAGGAACTGGAAGCACAGCCTTTTGTTTCTTCACAAGGGAAGCCTCTATAGTAAACTCTTTTGGATTGACCACTATCATTGGCTGTTGCCCCCCTCAATTTGTGCTATCTTGCTATTGGAAGCTGGAATTTGACTAGAAGTAGCTGCCTCTTCTACCTTTTTCTCCCCCTTTTTGTTAGCATCAAGGGCTGGAGGTGAGGCTGCAAGCAGCCTTTCCAGTAGCTCAGTCTGTTTGGCTTGATTTGCAATGAGTGTCTGCATTTGAAATTCCATACTATCCACTCTAGAGGAGAGATGCTGAACAGATTTGGCCAGGCTATCTTCTTTCAATAATTTGCTAGTCAGCACCTTCTGAGTGGTAGTAGGGGCTAGTGCCTCAATCCTGGCATCTAGTTCCACTTTCATTTCTCTAATTGCAGTTTGGACCTCCTCCTGTTGTGTTCTTTGAATGACCATGTGCATTTTGTGAAGTTTCAGGGAGTCTATTAATTGCTGAAGGACAGCCTTTCTCTGTGGATCTGCATTTTGGTACTCAGCCCTAGCAGATTGATATTACTTCACAATCTCCACATTGAAGTCACCAGCCACAGTGGCAGTAGAAAATAGCCAGTCTGGAGTATCTGCCACATTGACTTCTTCATCATTTGTTGTGCTGTCACTGTCATCACTGCCAAACTCTTCACTGTCAGCATCTGAAGGCATAGTTGTCAAAGCTTCCTTTGCTCTTTGTAGAGATTGTGAGGTGTACACTAGGTGCATTGCCTCCTCTGCCTCCACATTGCCCTGTTGTGCCATGACTTGATAGGCAGAAACAGGATGAGTAAAGGTTTCAGGATCCAAAGAGATGGAGTCAATGATTGACTGATATTCTTATCGAAATTCCATCTCTTTAGAAGCTTCATTAACCTCCATTAACTCACTTGCAATGGCTGGATCTTCCTGCCTTATTTCTCTTGTAGTCCCTTCTCTCCACTCATCTCTCTTTTCTTGCATCAGGGGCTCCCCATGGCTCACACCTCTCACACCCGCACCTTCACCTACTAAGGTGGAACTCTCTTGCTCTCCTTTTGCCTGACCTGAAGAAATGGTCAGCCTCTCATTATTTGCCTCTCCTTTTGCCTGCTCACAAGGCAGTCTCTCACTCCCTTCCCTCAATCCTAAAAGTGTTTCAACTACTGAGAACTCCTCCACACTTGACACAGGAATGTCAGATATAGCAGTGGTAGAGTGAGTTATCAACGGATAAGGGATATCCGTTGATGGAGTAGTTATAGCTGTCAACGGATGGCTAGACATAGGCACATCCGTTGATGGAAAAACACTTGTCAACGGATGAAGGATATCCGTTGAAGTGAAAACCAACACTGAATCTGTGGAGATTGATTTTAAAGATGAGGCCACAGATGTTGTTGTGAATTCAAGAATGGAAGGTTGATGGCCCAACAAATCATCTAAAAGACGATGACCACCAATTGCAGACTGGGGCTTCTCCAAGAATCATAAAGATGGAGAATCAGGAATTGATGTAGATATCATATCCACATCCAGAGATGGAGTTGGTGATGGTGGATTGTAATGTGTATCGATTTGAAGGTTAAGATCAAGGGGCTGTGACTCCACATTTATTGAAGTCACATCAAACTGAATTTGAGAAGGTAAAGTTTGATGTACTGTGTGTGCACCCTGTGGTTCCCCTATGGTTTTAGATTTTACTCTTCTTTCATAGGTTTTTGAGTGAGGGCTAGTGTCCCTTACCCTTTTGTGCAGAGTTGCTGTAGAACTAGTAGTCACACCCTGTTGAGAGGATGTATCTTGGGCTTGGCTATTTGGTGCACTTTCCTCACCTACCTTATTCTTAGGGCTTGCACCCTTTCCCTCACCACTCACTACCTCCTTCACACTCCCCTCAAGAGTTGTGGTAGTTTTTGCAATAGGTGCTTTTTGAGAAACACCTGTGGTTTGTCTCTTAGATTTTGGTTTGGAAACTTTTGTTTTAGTCACTTGGGTAGGAGTCTGTTTGGTCACTACTACAGACTCCATTGTGACTGAGGAAGGCAAAGAAGTTTGGGGGTTAGAGATAGGAGTTTCAAGGTTAGAAAGAGTTACCTGAACAATTGGTAGATATACCAATTGTACTTCTGCATTGGAGTTCATTCGAATTAAATCACTTAAGACTCTCTTCTCCTGAACAAAACATGTGAACTTGCTATCCGGGTTAGCAATGGATAGCTTATTCTCAGATACATGCAGTGCTAAGAGCATAAAAAATCTAGCAAAATAGATATTCTTGCCCCTAGTTTCCTTTTTACCTAATTTTGCTGCTATCTCATACATGACTAGTGTGCCAAAGTTATAGAATTTATCAGTCAGAAGCATACACAACATAACTAGCATGGAATGGGTAACAGCATCAAAGTTACTAATTTTGCCTGAAAAAGTTTTAATGAAGGCATCACAAAAATAACTCCATTCTTTAACCATCCCTTTCCTAACAATTTTCCCTAAATTATCAGTACTAAGGGCATAATTTATGGAATTAAGCATGGCAACTATTTCAGCATCACTGGGTACTTTCAGACAGTTATTCTCAGGCAATTTTAAACAAGCAGTTATCACATCAGAGTTAACTACATAGTTTTTACCCTTTAGAGAAAAAGCAATTGTACCGTCTGTGCCATTGAACTCAGCAGATGCCCACACCTCTTCGATTACCTCGTGGATTAGAGGAGTGGTGGCAGTCATAGCATACGAAAGTTTACAGTTCTTCACAAAATTCATCATGGTGTGATAAGCTTCTGGGGCATTCACTGTATCGACATAGGCCGCGAAATTGTTCTTCTCATAGGTGAACCCAGTGGAAGACATCATCTTAACAATAGGCGCCATTGAAGAGTTTGAACTTTTGTTGCAGAGAATTTTTGTGAAGAAGATGCAGTTTACTTAAGAGAATCTTGAAAGTCGATAAAAGTGAGATGTGAGAGCACAAGACAGCCTTTTATACTTTTCAAGAATTGAAAATGAAATAATTAAAAGTAATTACCCATTGGTCAAAAGTAACTATCAAATAATAAAAGAAAATAAATATAACCAGTCCTATATAGATACACGTTTACCAACGGTTATATTTAAAAGAAAATATGTATATCAACGGATATGGAATGAACAGTTGAGAAACAGTTTATCCGTTGATGACGTGGATAAGCTGTTATCCGTTGATATACAAAAATCTAGGAATGTGTTTATGCTATCAACGGGTAAAAGGATATCCGTTGATAAGATAATTTTGCCTTGGACAAAATTTCTGAAGAAAATTTTTCTGAGAGTTTTTAATTCTCAAGTAAATCAAAACACATTCCTAGCTGCAATGCAGTAAAATCAAATATCACTAGGAATTATGATAAGTTAAGCATACCTAGCTCACCTACCAATCTTGTGAATGTGGATTCATCAAGAGGCTTGGTGAAGATATCTACAAGCTGCATTTCACTTGGCACAAAGTGCATTTCTACTGTACCATTCATCACATGTTCTCTAATGAAGTGGTATTTGATGTCAATGTGCTTGGTTCTCGAATGTTGTACTGGATTCCCTGTGATGGCAATAGCACTTGTGTTGTCACAGAAAATTGGAATCTTCTCAACTTTTAGACCATAGTCAATAAGTTGATTTCTCATCCATAGAATCTGTGCACAACAGCTTCCAGCAGCAATGTACTCAGCTTCAGCTGTAGAAGTGGAGACTGAGTTCTGTTTCTTACTGAACCATGAAACAAGCCTGTTTCCTAGAAATTGACAGGAGCCTGTAGTACTTTTCCTATCAACTCTGCAACCTGCATAATCTGCATCTGAATACCAGTTAGATCAAAACCAGATTCTCTTGGGTACCAAATGCCAAGGTTTGGTGTTCCCTTGAGATACCTGAAAATTCTTTTAATAGTTATTAAGTGAGACTCTCTAGGGTCAGCTTGAAATCTAGCACAAAGACAAGTAGAAAACATTATATCAGGTCTACTAGCTGTTAGGTATAGAAGTGAACCTACCATGCCTCTATAGCTTGAGATGTCCACAGACTTTTCTTTAGTATTCAACTCAAGCTTAGTTGCAGTGGCCGTAGGTGTTTTTGCAGAGGTACAATCCATTAAGTCAAATTTCTTTAAGAGATCATAAATATATTTTGTTTGACTTATGAAAATGCCCTCATTAACTTGCTTTACTTGTAGGCCAAGAAAGTAAGTTAATTCACCCATCATGCTCATTTCATACCTACTTTGCATAAGTTTGGCAAACCTTTTGCAAAGCTTCTCATCTGTAGACCCAAAAATAATATCATCTACATAGATTTGAACAAGTATTGAAGAGCCATTGATATTCCTATGAAATAAGGTTTTATCTACTGTACCTCTAGTGAAGTGGTTCTCCAAAAGAAATTGAGATAAAGTGTCATACCAGGCTCTTGGTGCTTGCTTCAAACCATAAAGTGCTTTCATGAGAAGATATACATATTCTGGAAATTTTGGATCCTCAAAGCCAGGAGGTTGATGGACATAGACCTCTTCTTCCAGTTCCCCATTTAGAAAGGCACTTTTGACATCCATCTGATAGACTTTGAAATTGGCATGTGCTGCATAGGCTAGAAAGATTCTTATTGCCCCAAGTCTTGCCACTGGAGCAAAAGTTTCATCAAAGTCTATCCCTTCTTCTTGAGAATAGCCTTTTGCCACTAATCTAGCTTTATTCCTCACAATTATGCCATTTTCATCTGTCTTATTCTTGAGAACCCATTTAGTACCTATGACACTTCTATCATCAGGTTTGGGCACAAGTTTCCATACTTTATTTCTTTCAAATTGGTTTAGCTCTTCTTGCATTGCTAAGACCCAATCTGGATCTAGAAGGGCATCTTCCACTCTCTTAGGTTCCTCTTGAGACAGGAAGCTACTGTATAGACATTCTGCTTGAGTGGCCCTTCTAGTTTGGACTCTTGAATTTGATTCACCAATGATTAACTCAAATGGATGATCTCTAGTCCATTTTCTTGCAGGTGGAAGGTTTGATCTTGATGAGGTTGCTTCATTTCCATGAGCATGATCATGTTGATTTAGCATTGAATTTTGACCTTGAGAAACTCCCCCTGAGTTTGTTGTCCTTGCTGAATTATGAAGTTGACTGTCAATGGATACATCATTTTGCCTGTCGACGGATGCTTGAGAATCTCTGTCAACGGATGCATCTCTAATAATGTCAATGGATGCTCCGGAATGACTGTCAACGGATGCTTCATTTCCAGTGTAAGCATCACTTCTAGTTGGTACAACAACTCTTGGTGGATCTCTGTGGTCATGATCTTCATCTTCCTCATCATCATCATAGTACATTCTTCCTTCACCTTCATTCTCAAATTCCAACTTTTCATGGGAGCCTTCATCATTTAGACCTAGAATCTTTTGATCATCAAACACAACATGTACAGATTCCATAACAATGTTGGTTCTTAGATTGTAGACTTTGTAGGCTTTCCCTGCTGCATATCCAACGAAAATAGCTTCATCTGCCTTTGCTTCAAATTTGCCCAAGTTATCTCCATGATTCCTTAGCACAAAACACTTACATCCAAAGACATGAAGGAAAGCTAAAGTTGGTTTCTTGTTGGTTAACAACTGATAAGGAGTCATTCCTCTAGCTTGATTGACCAAGGAAATATTCTGAGTAAAGCATGCAGTGTTGACAGCTTCAGCCTAGAAATATGTTGGTAACCTTGATTCACTTAACATTGTTCTAGCTACTTCAATGAGAGTTCTGTTTTTCCTTTCAACAACCCCATTTTGTTGAGATGTTCTGGCAGCAGAAAACTCATGGACAATTCCATTCTCTTCACAGAAAATCTTCATTGTGGAATTCTTGAATTCAGTACCATTGTCACTCCTGATTCTTTGTACTCTGTCTTCAGAACCATTGTTTAGTATTCTGAGGTGATTGATGATGATTTCACTTGCACAATCCTTGGAGTGCAGGAAGAAGGTCCATGTGAACTTAGAAAAATCATCTACAATCACCAGACAGTATTTCTTCTTTGAAATAGACATGACATTTACTGGACCAAATAAGTCCATATGCAGCAATTGAAGAGGCTTAACAAGGGATGACTCTGTCTTGCTTTTGAAGGATGATTTCTTTTGTTTCCCTAATTGGCAGGCATCACACAGTCCATCTCTGATAAATTCCAATTGAGGGATTCCTCTAGAAAGATCCTTTCTTACCAAATCATTCATAACTTTAAAATTCAAATGTGACAGCTTCTTATGCCATAGCCAACTCTCATCCTTACTTGCTTTGCTGAAGAGACAAGTAATGGATTCTGAGCATGCTGAATTGAAGTCAGCTATGTAAACATTTCCTTTTCTAAAGCCTGTCAATACCACATTATTGTCTTCCTTGGCAGAAACAACACAGGCTTCTTTTGTGAACTTTACTTCATAGTCTTTGTCACAAATCTGACTGACACTCAGCAAATTGTGCTTCAAACCTTCAACTAAAGCCACTTCTTCAATGATGACATTGTTTTTTGAAATCAGGCCATATCCCTTAGTATATCCTTTGCTATCATCTCCAAAGGTAATTCTAGGGCCAGCTCCTTCCTTGAACTTTGTGAGCAGGGTTGAATCTCCTGTCATGTGCCTAGAGCATCCACTGTCTAGGTACCATAGGTTCCTTCTGTTTCCCTGATTGCTAGCTGAACTTGCTTCCTGCTCTCCAGAATCAGCCATCAATGCAAGTTTGACAAACTCAACATCATCATCAGAATGATTGTCATCAACAGCCCAGTCATACTCTTGGGTTAATAATGCCTTTCCTTTCTGCCTGAGAAGATCAAAATATTTCTTCTTGTAGTCAACAGTCTCAGTTGACTTTCCCTTGTTCTCAGATCTAGGTTTCCTGCATTCACTTATCATGTGACCAGCAATTCCACAATTGTAGCATTTAATTTTGGATTTATCCACATAGTTGCTTGTGGAAAAATCCTTGTTAAATGGCTTGGCCACCCCAGAGTTTCTCTTGAATTTCAGCTTAGAGAATCTCCTAGATAGAAAAGCTAAGTGCTCATCTATCTCATCCAATTCATCCTGCTGAAGGACATTCAATTCCTCAGACACCTTTTCCTTACTCCTGCTTGATTCTGCTCTACCTTTACAAACCTCCCTGTTTGGTGTAGAACTAGCAGCTTCTGTCCTTTCCTCCTTTTGCTCCAAGTTGGCAACAAGTGCAACTGACCCACTTTTCTTTTGAGACTTCTCAATCTCTTCATCCTGCTCCATTTCCAGCTCATATGTCTTTAAAGTTCCATAGAGCCTTTCAAGAGTAAATGTCTTGTACTCTTGAGTGTTTCTTAGAGAAACAGTCATTGGCTTCAATTCCTTGGGCAGTGATCTCAGAAATTTGAGATTAGAATCTTTAACCTGATAGATTCTTCCATACAGTTTCAAACCATTTAGTAGCTTTTGAAATCTACTAAATGTATCATTCAATGTTTCTCTTAAAGTGGAAATGTTCATACTGTTGGATTAGTAGTTGCATCTTATTTTCCCTCACCTGTTCTGTTCCTTCACAAAGGGTTTGAACATTGTCCCATACTTCCTTGGAGGTAGTACAGTTAATAACATTGTCAACCATGTCTGTTTCTAGACCATTGAACAGTATATTCATGGTCTTTTTGTCTTTGTGGACTTCTGCAATATCTTCAAGACTCCACTCAGAAACAGGTTTGGGAATGAGAGTGTCAGGCACACCTTCAGCCAGGCCAACTCTTGTTGCAGTCTTCATTGGAACGTGAGGACCCTTGTCAATGCAATCCACAAAACCCTCATCAATAGACGAGAGATGTAGACGCATTTTTACTTTCCAGTGAAAGTAATTCTCTCTATCAAGAACTGGAATCTTTACTCCATAATCCTTCTTAGACATGTTGGAAGTGTGTTGATCTTTAAACTTCAAATATGTTAGAAGCTTGCTCTGATACCAATTGTTATTCCCAGATTACACACTTGTATAATTGTAGAAGGGGGGTTGAATACAATTCTTGATATTTATAAATCTCTGAAAAGAACTCCAGAAATCTATACTTAGATAATTGCTGTAGAAAGATTAATGCACAAACACATAAAAATCAGGTGGTTAAATGCACCACATGAAGCTTTTATTCGAAGAAAACTCTGTGATACAAAAGTACACAGCTTCTGTTTTACAACTCTTTGCTTTCTAAGGATATTCAACAAAAACCCTAAGCAAATGTATCTGTTTTCTTAGCTTACAAAGAGTTGCTACACTTGGTTATAAATCCAAAGTTTTACAAGTACTACTGGAATAAGATAATATTAATCTAATTCTAGTTGACTTGCTACTACACTCCAAATACACATGTAGCCGAAAGGTTGTCCTTGTGAACAGACATGTCTCCTGCACCTTTCTTGTATTCATAGTGTAAACAAAATGCTTCTTTCTTCTGTGTTTCCAAAGTATGGCTGCCATACTGCTTTTTGTATCTACTATCAACTCATGTGATCTGTCAGTCAAACCTGTCCTTATCAACTGCTAATCCCCAGCTTAGCATAGAAGAAAGTGTCAATGATTATCCGTTGATATTGTACACTGACATCCATTGATGATGTATTGAGCTGTATCCGTTGATATTGAGACTTGAGCTGTATCCGTTGATATAGTGGATTTGAGTTGTATCCGTTGATAGAGTTTTGTCTTCATCTGTTGATACACTTTCACTTAGACAGAATTACATAGCATAGCTTATTTACAATTGGCTACCCTATTCTGCCTATCCGTTGATGGTCATCATGATTGTGGATAAAAACACTATCAACTGATAACATAGAGATACTGCAGTATGCTACAAAACCTCATCCGTTGATGAGCTACCTGTCAACGGATAGAGTTATAAATCCTCATCCGTTGACAGCTACAAAACCTTATACAATTTGATTGATTGTGAAGTTATCATCAAGTACAACATATTCCTAACACCGAATGGCTCAATAGATAAGTTTAAAGCTAGACTAGTAGCTAAGGGTTTTAAGCAAAAAGAGTGCATTGATTACTTTGATACATACTCTCCGGATGCTAGATTGAAAATAATCCAAATGCTTGGAGCATTGGCTTCTGTACATGGTCTTATCATCCATCAAATGGATGTAAAGACGGCTTTTCTTCATGGTGAACTTGAAGAAGAGATTTATATGGATCAGCCTGAGGGATTTGTTGCTTCTGGTAATGAAAGTAAAGTATGTAAGTTAATCAAGTCTATATATGGCTTAAAACAAGCTCCAAGAGACTGGCATAAAAAGTTTGATGAAACTGTTTTAGAATCAGAGTTTGTAGTTAATGAAAGTGACAAGTGTGTCTACTACATGGTTAAATGAAATGAATGTATTATTGTATGCCTATATGTTGATGATATTTTATTGTTTGGAACTAATATTGAGACTATTAACGAGACAAAAAGTTTCTTGAAAAGGCATTTTGAAATGAAGGATATGGGTGAGGCTAGTGTGATTCTTGGAATCAAGTTGACTCAGTCAACTGATGGAATAACCTTGTCACAATCTCATTATATAGAAAAATCTATACTTGAGAAGTATGGTTATTCAAATTGTAGAATCGCGAGTACTCCGTATGATCCTAAAATCGCTCTTGTCAAGAATAGTTCAGGAGTTCCTGTGTCTCAATTAAGGTATTCTCAAATTATTGGGAGTTTGCAGTACTTTGCTAATGGTATAAGACTGGATATTTCATATTCAGTGTCTAAGTTAGCAAGATATACAAGCTGTCCAAATAAGACTCATTGGGATGCTCTGGATAGAGTACTTAGATAGCTGAAAGGCACCATCTATCTTGGTTTGCATTACAGGAGGTTTCCTGTAGTGTTAGAGGGATATAGTGATGCAAGTTAGATAGCTAAGAAGTCTGGTTCCAATGGAGTGACTTGATACTTCTTTACCCTTGCGGGTGGGGCAGTATCTTAGAAGTCTTCTAGACAGACTATTATAACTCGGTCTACTTTTGAGGCTGAGTTGTGTGCATTAGATGCCACGGGGACGGAGGCTGAATGGTTACATGGACTTATGTCAGTGTTACCTGTAGTAAGCCGACCACTTCCAGGTTTTACTGTTCATTGTGATAGCCGTCCAACTATCGACAAGATTAATAGCAAGAAGTATAATGTGTAAACAAAGAGACATATCCAAGTTAGACTAAAGTCTATAAGGGGTTCTAATGTCTGAAAGGATCATAGTTGTTGAGTTTATTAGAACTCAAGAAAACCTAGCTGATCCTTTGACTAAAGGACTTGAGCATGCTGTAGTCCTTAAGTCTAGGTTGGGGATGAGACTGATAGCCCATAATGATTCATCTACAACGGAAACCCAATACACATGAGAGGATATCCCTCGAAAGTGTATTCAATGTGGTAATAACAAGTTGTAAGGGTGAATTGGTAGTCCCTTTACCATATACTAAGATACTTATGTATCTTAGTCTTTCCCCTGTAAACCTTAAGAGGTACTGTTACTGCAAGTATAGCAAGAGTTAATTGAACTCTGAATGGGGTCAATTCGTATGACGAGATGCTACCAGTACATCTCTGGAGATGCCCAGCTAAGCGAATGTAATTGTGTGATCGCAATTAGAGGAAAAGGGTTAATTCCTAGAAACATTCGACGAACAGGATCGAGACATGACTATTAATGTCTCAAAGCTGTAGATCAGCACCATAGCCTTTGATTTGTCGTCGTCGATGGAGTGTGGTTACACAAAATGGATAAAGATTCAAAGTAAAACATTCCATCTATATCCGGTAGCCATCGAAGTAGAGGACTTAGGAGGGTTCAAACCCGGAAGGGTACCGACTCTGAAAAACAAGTCATGGTGAGAACTGATATGCAATTCTGTATGGATTTGTGGGGGATTATTAGAAAATGGAAAGTTTGAGGCATATTTTAAATATGTTCTTGATGGAATTTCCGGAAACTAACTATTGAAGTTATTCCTTGTAATGAGGACTTAAACTTTCATGTTTGAATTTAAGACATTTTCTTAGTGAAATCCATAAATAAATTGAGTTGAAAGAAGGATATTTAAAATGGGTAATGTGGGTTGTTTTAGTTGAAAAAGCTTGAACCCACATTGATTTGGTATTAAGAGGAAAATCAGACTACATAAGAAAACCATGGCCATGATATATATTTCATGACCATGAAGAGGCATCAAAAGAAATGGGAGCTACAGAAACGTTACATGCCCATGAATGTACACCTGATTGGTCAGACACGTTTCATGCCCTTGAGGAAGTTTTCATGCCCATAAATTTGCAATCTAATTTTAAATTTGATTATTGATTTATTTTAATAGCTGGATTGGGTCAAAATTTGTATGGGCCTATCTAGTATGGGCCAGAGTATAAATTCTGATGGGCTTCTAAATCTAAGCTGTTAATGGATTAAATCATAATTAATATTTATTTCCTTTTAATGTTGTACGAGTAACGGTTTTATTTTGATATATGATACATACAAAATATAACGTTTTAGATACACACTGATCAAAGACTAAGAAACCCTAGTTCTTTTCCTTCTTCTCTGCTCTCTCTTTCTCTCTCAATTTACATACAAGTTTTATTCATAGTTCTTTGGCGAATTGAGGTGCGAGTCGCTATTGATCTCTCCATTTCTATGACCGGTTTGATCTGTGTTGTTTTATCCCGAAAGTGATATTGCTGAAACCCAACACATCGTAAGTGTGGCAATAATCTCTTTAAGAACAGCCAAGTCTTCTTGTAGGTCTTGGTGACTTAGCTGTTCTTCTCTCTTGTTGTATTTGCTAAAGCTACTGTGAGAGATAAGTGTTCTTACTTTTCTTCTTATTTATAGTCTCTGATTATTCCATTGGTTGGACCTTAGTGTTTGTTTCGTTATTTGGTTAATTGCCTATTCTTGTTATTTATATATATCACTGCCTCATTGTTGCATTGTTTACTGTAAAATTCCCAACAATATCAATATATATACCCTCATGCTATCAATAAAATCATTAATTCTTTCTCTCATTAAAACCACTGCTGATAAAATCTTATTATGTAGAAGGAGAGAGGAGGGGCGACGATGGTTGTGACGCGACGGTGAGAGTGGAGGAAGATGGCTACGGCGGCGGTGACGCGGCGGAAGGGAAGCAGGTGGGTAGAGTGGTGTTATGGGTTGTTGGGTGGAGTGGTGAAGGGAAGGAGATGGGAGGTGATGATTAGCGAGTTGAATTTGGTGATTGGTGGTTGTAGGCGACTGAGTTGATGGAATGACGGGCGGCACGGTGGAGGGATGGTTGGAGAAGAAAGGTTGAACAGAGCCGGTCGTTTGAGGGGTGGGTTGGCTACTTGGTGAGAGAAAGGAGAACGGGGATGTGAGCAAAAGCTAATAATATGGGATTTATTGGATTTAGAAAGGATTAATAATTTGGAAGAAAAATGAATTTTAGGAATTACTGGATGGACCTATGACATGGCGCTAATAAGGCAGAGATGTGGCTGCCCAATTGACAATATTTAACGTCCCTCCGTTAAGTCAACTAAGATTTAACGGACGTGAAATATTTTTAATGTACAATGACCCAATTGAAAGTTATATTGAATTTAGTAATTTGACTGAAAGCTTTTTGGGCTGATGACCCAAGTGAAAGTTTTCGAATAGTACAATGACGATTTTGGCCATTTACCACCGGAACAAGTACTTCGATATGATATATTTATGCGACTCCCAGTGATGTTCTAATGCAGATTTTATTCGTTTGCATATAGAAACAGGGATGTTCTAATATTTTGTTAGTTTCTTATAGTTTTATTTGTTTTCTATTTCGGTTTTATTTTCAACTTTTCTTTCCTGGAAACGATCGAAAATATTGGAAGTACTAGCTAGTATAAGTGTTTGTGATCTATTAAAAAAAAAGTAAGTGTTTGTGATTCTTCACCAGCTGGAAAAGGACCATGGTATCAAATTCTTAATAGTATTCTATTGCAAAGATCAATCCATTACAAAAGCTGAACAGTTTGCATTTACTAAGAATTCACATACTTCACCCCACTAGTGAGCATTATTGTCCAGGGAAAGGTCCAACAGAGCTATGTTACAACAAATAGTATACATATCGAGCTTATTAAGTGTGATACGTCAAAAACACAATAAGCGTGGTAAGAATAGTTGGCTACCGTGTAACAACGTTAGAAAACAACCATTTTAATCGGCTACCGTATAACAACGTAAGAAAACAACCATTCTACTACCATGCCCGCGCCAATAAAGCGGGGTACAGTCAGCTATAGACGTTTTATCTGCAGACATTTATCAGGGAACAAAATATCCATTTATTTCTCCATTCTTTCCTTGGAGACTAAACTAAGCTTCGCTTATTGCAATGTACAAATGGATTGACAAACTTTCTCCCCTATAAATTTAATTTAGATATTTATTCTCTTTTTAGTCGTATAACAAACTTGAACAATATACATGGTTTAACAACACTAGGGCTGTAAACGAATCGAGCTGTTCGCGAACAAGCTCGAGCTCGGCTCGTTAAGAGCTCGATTTGGCTCGGTTCGTTCACTAAGCTAGCTCGAGCTCGAACATGAAAATCTGTTCGTTAAGCAAACTAGCTCGAGCTGAGCTATTGACTTGTACGGCTCGAGCTCGACTCGAGATCGTTCGACTCGAGCTCGACTCGAGATCGTTCGGCTCGAGCTCGACTCGTTAAAGCTCGAAAAAATTGCAAATTTTAATATTTTCTTCCAAAAGGTACTAGTGTACTACATAATTCAAGGTACCAATTCAAGGTGCTACATAATGTCATAATTAAAAATCTATTACAAATTCTTCCAAAAGGTTACATCTTAAAAGGAATAAAAGGTTACAAATTCTTCCAAAAGGTTTCTACTTTCTACACGACCAGAGCTGGATGTGACGATCATGTGAACTGTGGCAACATACTGACCATCTGCATCAACATAAACGTGATATGTTAGTGGTGACCTGCAGACAACAAATGGGTAATAGGCTTCAAGAAAACAACATAAATGAATAAATGATCTACATTTGATAATTTCTAACAGGGAATATTGCAAGATTGGCTAAATATGATATAGAATATAAAGATGTTGGACTGTTGGAGCATTAATATTATGCGGATACCTCAAAAACTGTAGATTTTACATTAAAAGATGTCATAAAATGAGAAACAAATATCCTGCAAAATAAGTTCAGATCTGGGTGCAACTAAACTAATCACACTGAATATGGGAATATTTGAAGTTCTTGAGTAGTCACTACACCATAAAATGGCTATTGCAACCATATTTTTGAAGGTTTGTCGAAAAACGTTGCTATTGAGAAACCAAATAACACAAATTGCAACGGCGTTGAAAAACATTGCAATAGCATTGAAAAAATTCAAGAGAGTTAAAAACATTGTGTCTATTGCAATGGATTTCTTAAATTGTTGCAATACATTTGACTTTTGGCCCAAAAAATTGGCGGGCTGTGTCTAAACATTGTGAGCGGGATTTCCTTAATTTTTTTACCGGGCTTCCAAACTTAACAAAAAAAAAAGGGGAAACATAACACACATACACTACACAGACTCACTCAACACAGACACTAACACAGACACAACCAAACCCAGATCTCAAGCTCGAATACTCAAGCTCGAAGAGAGAATCTCAAGCTCGAATACGCAAGCTCGAAGAAGATTAAGGCTCTAGAAAGGTAAACCATCGATCCTCTTCCCTCAAATATTACAAATCGAGCATGCATGCTCTAAAGATTAAAGCTCGAATGTTCCTCCTTGTTCTTTGTTTAGTTATAAATCGAAGATTAAGACTCACATCTTCGTTATTCTTCTTTAATTAATCTGTTTTTGTGTTCTTAATTAGGGTTTTAATGTATCTTATGTTGATTCGAATTATGTAATTGGGTATTTATCTTTGTTTAGAGGTTTTATCTTGTAATTGGGTATATCTTTGTTCTTAAAGTGTTTATTGTGTTCTTATGGATGTTCTTTGCTAATTTTTCTTTTTTTGTAAAGAAATTTGTAATTGGGACTTGTCCATTTTGCTTCTCAGTAAAATAGTTATGTTTATAGTGTTCATTCTTCTATTAATTAAATTTTGTACATGCCCTCTTAATGCAAATCTTATATCCTTTATTTTTATTCTGTTTTTGCTTCTCTGTGTAGAAAATAGGTTAGTGACTTACAAATATGCTTGAATTTTTCTCTATTTTGTTTAGCCCTGATGTTATATTTATGCTCGATCTGTTCTGTTTCGATAATCCGTGTTCTGTTTTTGCTTGTTTGTGTAGAAAATAGGTTAGTGACTTACAAATATGACGTGGGTTTCACTTTCAAAGTATAGTGAGGCTTATAGTGATGGGGTGATGGAGTTTGTTCGAAACGGATTTGATAATTTTGCCGTAGGAGAAGAACTTAAATGCCCCTGCAAAGATTGTAGTAATCGTTTCTGGTTCTCTGAAGAATATGTGTATGATCATCTGATAGCTAATGGTCCGTGTCCATCATTTAGTAATTGGATATATGAAGTGTCGACCCCAAAGTTTAGAAAGCCTAATGATGACAGGGACTGCGAGGGGGGTATGGGTCTAGGTGATGATTTTGATCAAATGATTAACAATGAAGGTAGAGTTAGAAATGGAATGAGTAATGATGCAAAAGATTTGCACAAGGTTATTGAAGAAGGGAAACAGCCTCTGTATCCCGGGTCTGAAAAATGTACTCGTTTAGGTTTTATCATCAAACTTTACCTACTGAAGTGCACTCATGGTTTTTCCGAGTCTGCCTTTATCGATATTCTAGAGTTGTTAAAGGAGGTATTTCCCAATATAAATCTGCCTTCTTCTTTTAATGTTGCCAAAAACATGATTAGAGATTTAGGCCTTGATTATCAGAAAATACATGCTTGTCCGAACAACTGCATGTTATATTGGGCTGAAAATAAAAATGAAATCGAGTGCAAATTTTGTGGAGTTTCAAGATGGAAAGTTCACAAAAAAGATACTAATGCATCTACTTCTAATAACTTCCAAGAAAAATCTAAAATTCCTGCGAAAGTTTTAAGATACTTCCCATTGAAACCGAGGCTGCAACGTTTGTTCATGTGTAAAGAGTATTCTGAACTCATGATCTGGCATGCAGTTGGACGGATAAAAGATGGGAAGTTAAGACACCCGGCCGATGCAGAAGCTTGGAAGTCAATGGATGCTAGTCATCCATTTTTTGCAGAAGAAACCCGAAATGTTAGGTTAGGCTTAGCGGCAGATGGCTTTAATCCTTACAGAGCAATGAATATAAGTCACAGCACTTGGCCCGTTGTTCTAGTCAATTATAATCTTCCTCCTTGGTTGATTATGAAACCTGAAAATTTAATTCTTTCAACCCTAGTCCCTGGACCTGCATACCCTGGTAACGACATAGATGTATATATGCAGCCACTTATTGCTGAGTTAAAAGAATTATGGGAAGTAGGTTTAGAAACCTACGATGCCTTTTCTGCCAAAACATTTATGTTACATGCGAGTCTCCTCTGGACCATCAGTGATTTTCCAGGGTATGCAGTCTTATCGGGTTGGAGCACCAAGGGTAAATTAGCTTGTCCCAACTGCCACTACTGTACTTCTTCATCATACTTAAAACATAGTCGAAAAATTTGTTATATGAATCACAGAAAATTCCTTCCCCAGGACCACAAGCTTAGGTTCGATACTAGAAGATTTGATGGTAAGGTTGAAACAGATGTTCCTCCAACTCCATTATCTGGAATGGATGTTGAAGAACTATTGCACGGATATGAGAATTGTTTTGGGAAGCGAAATGCGAAGAAAAGGAAAAGGGAGACAGATTGTCCGTTTAAGAAGAAGTCCATTTTTTTTCAATTACCATATTGGAGGGATAATTTAGTTAGGCACAATCTCGATGTCATGCATATAGAGAAAAACATTTGTGATAAAATATTAGGGACTCTGTTGAATATTGGTGGGAAGACGAAAGATAATCTCAACGCTCGAAAAGATTTGCAAGAAATGGGTATTAGGAAGGTTCTTCACCCCGTTAAAATTGGCGATACCAATCAGTACGAAATCAGGGCAGCAAATTTTGACATGACGAAAAAGGAAAAAGAAAACTTTTGTTCGGTTTTCAAGAATGCTAAACTGCCACATGGAACTGCTTCTAATATTAGTCGTTGTGTGCAAATTGATGAAAGAAAGATATTTGGGTATAAAAGTCATGATGCTCACTTTATTCTCCAATATTTACTACAATTCGCTGATGTAAAGACCTTAAAACCAGAGGTTGCAATACCTTTAGTCAGACTGGGTGCATTTTTCAGGGGGATATGCGGAAAAGTGATTGCGTTGGAAGATGTTCAGAAGTTGCAAGAAGAAGTTATTGAAATACTCTGTCAATTAGAAATTAACTTTCCACCGGCATTTTTTGACATCATGGTTCACCTGCCAGTTCACTTGTGTAAGGAGGTTGAGTTTGGAGGACCAGTGCACCTTAGATGGATGTTTGGAATTGAGCGATATCTGTGTAAATTGAAGTCATATGTCCGTAATAGGAGTAAACCAGAAGGGTCCATAGCCGAAGGGTACTTGGCGGAAGAATGCCTGAAATTTTGTTCTAGATTTCTAAATACTGATGCCAACAAAACTAAGCCTAATGAGAATATAAATGTCAGATACCCCATCGGATTGAGAAGAAACAAAGATGGAAATGCTGTACAATTGGCAGAAAAAGTTTGGATCAATGCTCATCGATATGTACTATTCAACTGTGGAAACGCCGTAGTTGAAAAGCTGATTCAGTAAGTTAGTATTCTTATTCCTAGTATTTTTTTAAAAAAAACAGAGTAGATTAAACTAGTATTATTCAACAATTATAACATTTTTATGGTGTATTGCAGAGAACATCGTACTTTATTCGATAATGATCATATTAAGTCAAAAAGGTACAAAACGGAAAGAACACATACACAAGAATTTCAGAATTGGTTCAAGGATGAGGTCGAAAGAAGAAGGGAAACATCACTGGAATTATTAAGTTTGGCAAAAGGGCCTCAACGAGCAACTAAAAAATTCAGTGGCTATGTGGTAAACGGATTCAGATTTCATACAAAGAAAAGGGATGCCAAGTGTACTACACAAAATAGCGGTGTCATGTTGCAAGCCCTAACCACCAGTTTCGCGAGTTCAAAAGATCAAAACCCGACAGTTGGGGATGTTACTTATTATGGAGCAATTGAAGAAATTATTGAAGTAGATTATTGGGGAGCACTTATGGTAGTTTTGTTCAAGTGTTGTTGGTACCAAAAGGATAAGGATTGTTATGGGCTCACACGTGTCAATTTCAGTAAAACTTATAGCAAGGATGATCCATTTGTTCTAGCTACACAAGTACAACAAGTGTTTTACGTTCAAGATTGTACCGAAAATAATTTGTATTTTGTTGTTAAGAAACTGCCTATGGAGTACAATGATATAGCTGAGGGGACTGCTGTACTTGAAGATGTTTGTGGACCTACTATGCAAGATGCAGAAGTCCACTTTGAATTTCAAAACCAAACTGATGATGTCAGTTGGTCTAGGGATGACATGCCGAATGAACAAGTTTCTGTCTCGTCTTCTGGAGAGGAAGAAGATGATAAAATCCGTGAATGAATGGAGCTTGCTTTTTTATTTTCATTATGTCAATTCCAAATTGCATGTTTTTCTTTTGCTTGTAATCGATCCAGTGGATTCTTGGCCTACTAGTAACTTATTTTATATTCTTGCTTGCTTGTAATTTAATGAATTCCATTAGACAGTGTTTCTTTTTCTTGTAATCGATCTAGTGGATGCTTGCTTGTTTGATCTCAATTTGATAGTGTTTCATGTTTCTGACTTGTTTTAATTCCATTCTTCTTTAGTGTTATCTGCGGACTAATGAATTTACATGTTTCTATTATTATCAGGATATGGAAGAAAAGGCATTTGTTCTCAGGTTCTACCACAAGGGAGAGTTTCAAAAAACTAAGTATTCATGCGGAACATGTACCAAAATTCGTGAACCCGTAGACAATGACAAACTCTCTTATACGGTACTTATGGAGCATGTGAAAGATGATGTTGGATACACTGAAATTGGTGGACTTTATGTGAAAAAAGAAGGAGGGGGATGGAAAATAATCTCTAATGATGCAGATGTGGCTGGTCTTGTAAATTGGTTAAAAGACGGTTCTTTCGTGGATATCTACATTGACACTGTAGTTGACAAAGCTATTGAGCCTGCAAATGAGATGCAGCCTCATGTTATCGTAAGACCAAGGACACATTACTTTGAAGGTAAAATGTAGTAGACTAGATTTCTTGTATATTGCGAATAAATTTGAGTAATAATTTTTTATTTCGTAATGTTGTAGGTCCTGATTTTCAACTAAAAAGAAAGTTTGTGACAATTCAAGATCTTAAACAACAGCAAATCCATAAGAAGAAGTCGACAATTGAAGCCCAGAAAGAAAAGGTACATGATACAGGTGGTGCTACAAACAAGAAAAAGGCAAGTGAAAACAACAAAGATGCCGGTGATCAGAATGCCATTCGAAAGGAGAAGGTACATGATACAGGTGGTGCTACAAACAAGAAAAAGGCAAGTGAAAACAACAAAAATGCCGGTGATCAGAATGCCATTCGAAAGGAGAAAACAATTCCAACTGTAAAAGAGAATGAAAATACAAGTGGCGTGGTAATTTTTTATTTATTTAAGTTTGTTAATGTTGTTATCATATTTTATGATTTCTGTTTTATTATTGCAATATTTTTTATCACTGTGTTATTTGCCACTTTAATTTAGGGGAAGATTGCAGATTATGAAGCGAAAAGACGAAAGAGAATGGAAGAAAATAGGCAACAAGCTGAAAAATTGAAACTGAAGGAGAAGGCAGATGAGCTTAGTAATGCTGCTCCAAAATCCAAAAAACCAAGAAAAAAGGTGTTTATAGAGGATACGATTTTGCAGTTTGATAGGGAGTATGTTCCTGGACATGATAGTCTAAGTGAAGAAGAAGATGTATATTTAGTTCCTCAGGTATGACCTAATTTAAAAATTAATAGTTCAAATAAAATCTGATCTGGAAATTGTAGCATATATAATCAGTTTACTTTTGTTTATTTAGCCCAAAAAGAAAGTTTTGAAGGTCAAGGATGTTATCAGACCAAGAACCCGATCATGTTCAGTAAATAATGCTCCAAAAAGAACAGAGGTGTGTAAATTTTT
This sequence comes from Saposhnikovia divaricata, assembly GCA_036435485.1. Classification (NCBI taxonomy): domain Eukaryota; kingdom Viridiplantae; phylum Streptophyta; class Magnoliopsida; order Apiales; family Apiaceae; genus Saposhnikovia; species Saposhnikovia divaricata. Next base: position 46,912,527 of record CM071595.1, on the reverse strand, counting down.
ATACATCTCAATTTTCTTGTGAAATTCCCTTTTGCTTTAGTTGTATATTTTAACTTAGTTTGTAATAATATGTTTGTAATACATATTGAATTTTGATAATTATATGTTAAGTGCTAGTTTGTAATTATATGTATATTTTTTGTAAGGTGACTGGGGAGACGGCACCTCCCCCATTAGTACTACCACCTCCCCCTCCCCTACCTGTTGATCGTACACAAATACTAAGGGTTCCTACCAATGAAGGAATCGGTTCCATGGGGGCATACTTAGAAATGCAAAAGCGCAAAAAAAATATGGAAGAGCAACAAAACCATGTCAATGATTTTGGTAACTATGAAGTTCATGACAGTAGCCACATACCTGCAGGTGGCAGTGTTTTTGAAAAAGGTTTGTTTCCATATATTTGTATAGGTATTTAACTTACTTTGTAAGAGTAATGGTTACGTATACTGTTTTGTGTCTACTTTCATAGGTGAAACTAGTAGCAAAAGTAAAAAGCGCAGAGGACCTACAAAGATGAATCATGTCTTCACAAGGAAACTTGATGAAAGGCCAGTGGTTGCCTTAAATAATGAGTTCCAGCCTGTTTCAAAGAATAGTGCCATAGTTACTGAATTGAGCAGTTTCTTAGGGACGATAGCTAGGCTATACATCCCGCTTGATTACGTTAACTGGTCTAGAGTTCCACTAGAAGAGAAAATGGGGTGGTGGGAATATGTTAAGGTAAAAAGCACTACATTTTTTTTTTGATTTAGTTGATTGTTTGATAACTGTCTCACTGTGAAATTACTTAGTTTAATGAATATTCTAATTTACTTGTTCAGACAAAGTATATTATTCCTGAGGAAGGTAAAGATTGGGTATTGAGGACGCTTGATGATAATTGGCGGGTATACAAAAGTCGCGTCAAGAGCAAACACTATAATAAATACAAGAATGATGATGAAAGGATAAGAAACAAGCCTGCAACCATTCCATTGGAACAGTTCAAGGTGTTGATGAAGTACTGGAGTGATGAGGCAATCCAGAAGAAAGCTTCAACAAATCTAGCAAATCGGGCAAAGGTGACTGATACTCATAATGCTGGTCGTACCAGTTTTGCTCAGATTCGTAGTAAAATGGTATGATCTTTTATTTTATAAATTGATTTTATTACGCGTACTCTATTTCATTTCTTAACGAATGCTCACTTTAATTATCTTATTTCATGTTAGAAAAATGTTAAGTCGGCTGATGCAAAAGAAACAAAGTCTCGGGTTTACCCAAAAACCCGCAAGAATAAGGTGACAAATAGCATTTTTACCTTTTTGGAATTATGTCATTAGTATTTACAAACTAATCAATTTGTGAACATTTTGTAGGCAAAACAAAATGGTGAAAATCAGGAACAATCAGATGAGGATGAACAGATTGTTGAGCTTGATCTTGCAGCTCATGGACCAAATTGGCTTGTTGGTAGAAGTGGCAGAACAAGAAAAACGAAGAATACTTTGCGAAAAATTGAGCAAGATTCTTCAGAATTAGCCAAGATGAGAGAAGAATTAGCCGCTGAAATGGAGGAAAAGATGAATAAGAAACTGAGCAAGATCTTTGAAAAACTGAGTGAAATGAATCCCACTTTGAACATCAATGTGGAAGATTTGTGTGCTGCAAGTTCTGTTGATGAGGTTGATGCAGAGGAAGTTGGAGATGCGGATATCGATGGATCAGATGAGGGCGATGGATCAGACGAGGGCAATGAATCAGACGAGGGCAATGGATCAGATGAGGAGGATGGATCAGATGTGGGGAATGGAGATGATGCAGATGATGAAGATGAACATGACGACGACGACGAATGAGTCGTTTCTGTCACTATGTTTAAATTATGTGTTGACAGTTGGTAGACTCCATGTACCTTATGTTTAAATTTGCGCATGACTGTTTCGTAGCTATGTATGCGCCTTAGTCGTTTTAATTTTGCTTTTGATGTCGTTATGGGCTGTTTTTGAATTGTTGGTCATAGCCCTGTATTGGTACATTTGGATATTTGGCATTAAGTTGCCCTGGTTTATGAAATGCAAATGATGCTTGGATTGTGGCTATAAATGGCCTGATTTACTGCATTTTCAGCATGTTCCTACCAATTTTTTTTTTGAAAAAAATGTTACAATAGGGTCAAAATACGTTGCATTAATCTATAAAAAATCATTGCAATTGGTCTGAAAAATGTTGCCTTTAAGTGTCAATAAATTACCTTCTTATGCTACTGCAATAGTTTTTAATTGTTGCTATAGAGTCTAAAATGTTGCTACTGAAAGTTATTGCAATGATTTAATTATGTTGCTGTATGGTATCAAAAACGTTGCTAAATCGACCTATTGCAAGGCAACCGGATGCAACGCCCAAATTTTGTAAATTTGTTGCCATAGACTCTACTGCAACGAATATAGGCCTTAAGGCAATGTTTTCCTGTTGTTGCAATAGCCGTTTTATGGTGTAGTGAGTTAACCTAGCTTACAAACATAAGATGACGGCATAATAGTTATAATCCTGAATGTTTGGCCACTATTCACGTTGCGCAAATTACTCATAATTTAAACATGTTGTAATTTATAGATTCGATGCCTAATTCTATATGAACTACATCATATCAGGTTGCATTGCAGTTCTAACATCATATTATTCAATATGCCAATCAGATGAATACTAATTCAGTACGCACACTACACACTTAATTACGCAAGAACACTAATTTTTATATCTTCCTTTTTGCAGCCTCTGTTCATCATAGTTTGAGACAATGATTGAGACTTGAGATTTGAGATGACTACTTAGTTTATCATTTAACTTTTATTTATTGGTTTAGGACAAGGAAATTCAAGACGAAAACCCTGATTCCTTCTGCTTAAAATTATACAGAATAGTAGAAACAGAGTAGACAAGTAAACAATTAAAACAATCAACTGATTTTAAAATCAAATGCCAATAAGAAAGGCCACTGCAGAGTACATGACTGATTATTGGACAACAGGACAAGTATGTATGTAAATTCATATAATTTTTCAATCATTGCAGTAGATCAAAATAAAACTTATGATTCATACCTGTGAAAAGAAAGCATCTACAGAGGCTTTCTGAGCAGTTGCAGAGACCTGCAATTTAAAAGTACACATTAAAAAATAAAAGAAAAAACCTATATGCAAGTAGCTCACAAGGACTGAAAAACCTATATGCAAGTAGCTCACAAAGAAATATCAGATATGTCCTTCAATCTAAATGTATCGTAATGTCTTTGTCGTCCTTGTTCTGCATTTAAACGATTATTAAACTCGTCAGCTTAGTTTTTAAGTAAATTAGAGACAAATCGACGGTAGGCTTATAAAAATGAAATGAACATTATTTTTTATATAATTATAGTAATACCTGCTTAGATTTTTTCAGTCCATACAGTTCACGCACCCAATCAGCTCCACACAACAACATTTCAATAGTTTCAGGCTCTAAACAAGAACGATGTGGTTCAATCACTCTACTCCCAGCGCTGAAAGTTGACTCGGAAGCCACAGTGCTAATGGGAATACTCAACACATCAGAAGCCATTTTAGACAAAATGGAAATTTTGAAGTGTTTCCTTTCCACCATGTTAGAGTGTCCAATTTTGAACTTGGTGGAACAATTTTCTCACTCAAGTACTCTTCCAATTCTGATTTTGTGGTCTCCAGAATACCACCACTCTCCCTAATAAAACTCTCATATTCATTAATGCCTTGTGGTGTCTCAGTTTGTTCAATAATGAAGTTAGTATCGGAAGAAGATACATGACTTGATTCGTTCCTTTCGGTATTAGTTTCCTTTTCTGACCTACAATATTCTTGATAAAGTTCAGCTAATGTATTTGCTAGATAGCTCAGATTTTTTTCTGATTCACCTGGCATCGGATAAAGTGTAGGAAAACAAAAGGTAGGAAGCTTCATTTTAAACCGTGGATCCATGATAGCATCGATCGCCATTATCAGATTGGTTTCCCCCCAATATTTATCGAATTTTAATATCATAGCTTGCGCCATCCCTCGAATATGCAGATTTGGGTGAATCAATTTTTTGTCAATTACTTGCTTAACTAACCTAATTTCTGATAGAAACAAGTTCGAAGTGGAATACTCGGTCCCGGAAACAACTTTCGTGACATCACAAAAGACCTCAAGGAAAGAACAAACTCCTTCAACTCTTTCCCAATCCTCTTCATCCGGCACATAAACTTTAAACGCATCTTCAGATCCGGTATACACTAAAAACGCATCTTTAAACTCAATAGCACATGACAGCATGTTAAAGGTTGAATTCCAACGTGTTGGAACATCAAAAACCAGTTTTTTAGATTTCAAGCCTAAAGACATAGCAACTTCAGCAAACTTAATTCTTCGACCTTCTGAGCCTGCCACATATTTAACCCCATCCTGAATTCTTTCGACAATTCCTTTAATTGGGTATAACTCATCTTGCACACATAAATTCAAAATGTGCACAACATCGTGCCTGGAAAAGTTTCCCATCAATTTATAATTTCTTTCTAACACTAAAGGTTTGTTTTAGGTTTCGCAAAGCAACATCGTTTGCCTTCGCATTATCCACAGTCAATGTCCCAATTTTATCAACAATACCCCCATTCATTCAAACTCTTGAACAAAGCCCCTGAGATAACATATCCACTATGTGGGGGAGGGACATTATAAAAATTTAAAACTCTCATGTTAAGCTTCCAATCAAGATCGATCCAATGTCCAGTGACAACCATATATCCAATTTTTTGATGTGAGGAAGTCCACATATCTGTTGTAATATTTATCTTTCTAACAGATTTGAAAATTTCTTTAAGTTTCTTTTTTTCAATTTCATAAGTGGACATGCAATCTTGTTTAACAGTTTGCCTACTTGGTTTTTGCCAAAACGGGGTAGCTTTTGTCATGATCACATTAAACATAAGGCTTTCAGCATGCCTAAAGGGTAACTCATTTACTAAAATATAATGAGAAATGACTTTTCTCGTCTCATATGATCATACTGGAAGTATGCAAGTGTTACCTCAGACGATATGTCACCACTCGGTTGAAACTGAAGTTGCATTTGATGTGAGCGTTCATGTGCAACCAAACATTTATCCACGTCCTATTGAACGTTGTCGTGCACCCTGTGCTGCCATATTTCATTTTATCTTTGCATAGTTTGCAAACCGCAAACTTCTGATTATTCTCCACAACAGTGTCTAAATATGGCCAGCAACGCGATTTTTTCTGTCTTCCCTTCTTTTGGTAAGGATTCTGTAATTGTTGATTGGATTGTTGAGTATCAATGGAGTTGCTGTTGCTTTTTTTTCCTTTTTCTAGAAATCTCCTCTTGTTCAGGGCCAGGCTGTGTTGATATGTCTATATCATTAGCTTCTCCCGTGCCTTCAGATTGTGTATCATCGCCAAGACTTCTTAATGGTTCTTGTTCAAATTCCACATTTTCTGGAATAATTTCGATGCGCTGTTTTTTTTTTGGATTTCATCACAATTCTGGAAAAACAAAGATGGACACAAAATTATTATAAAATGAGTCAAGCAGTTAAGCAGTTGTATACTGAAATAATGAAATTCAAAGTAGTTAAGTAGTTGTATCATGTATGCTTTTTCTGGTGAAATCACATAAGTTATGTCAATGAGAATGCCATGAAATCTAACTCCAAATTTCCACTGAATTTTCACTCACTAGTCACTCCATAATAAACGTAAACAGTACATAGGACTCAGAAGAAGAAAAAAAGAGAAGTTGCGCTACACTTTTTGCAACAAAATTCATCCTAAATTCCTAATTCCTAAACGGCTAAACATCACTTGTATCTACACAACATATACATACAGAGTGGGTTGATACTGTTAGTCTGTTACAACTTACAAATCACAATTAGACCAAAACTTAATTAGAAGTCAAATATAAAGAATGTAATAACCCTAATTTTAGCAAAGCTACAGTGACCCCATGAATAGTAAATTTTGAGGATTTAAAGAAATGGTGTGTAGGTACTCTATATTGGAAATGGAAAATGAACAAACAAAAACCATATTAGTTATATACTATAAAAATAAGTGACTCGAAATGACGATGGATTTCAGAAATTTCTGAATTTAAATTTTGAGGATTTTGAGTTCGAACGAGCTTCTATTTATTGGATATTAAGGAGCATAGAAATATTAAAGGAATTATATATTGAGGAATTAGTGAATTTAAGTTAAATCAGGGGATTTTTAAGTTAAGAGAATGCTAAGGGAATTTGGATTTTTAAACGATTTCAAAACCACTGGATGACGAGATATATTCGAAACGAATCCCAACTAGACGAGTATGGAAACCAAACAACCAAGATTATAATATAACAAGGATATATACCACATTATTATTACCAAGAGTGCTAGCAAATTACTTAGGAAAATCAAGAAAAGAGAATTATGAGATCATTAGAATGACATCACATTCCACTAACTTGTTTTAAGGGTAAATTAGTCATTTTAGCATGGTTTTACCACAAAATATCTCCAAAGCTTCCACTAGACTCTAGAATTCTCAAGAATTGATCAACATAAGATCAAAACAAGCAAGAGGAATCAATTACTTTCCATTATCTCTTTCTCTACAACCTGCCCAGCAAGAGCAAGGAGGAGAAGAAAAATCATATCTCCATTTCTATCCATGATAAAATAACCAAATTTTAACCACAACCTCTCCACTCCATGGGCATGATTCGCTCCAAATGTCATAGCAATCCAAGTAGTATAGCCTAGTCAAATCCAGGCTCAAAGTGGGAGAACCAAACCTGTCCAGTTTCTGTCCAGCGGAAAGATGGAGCTCAAAACCATAGCTAGGAAGCTTTGTTTTTGGTGATCTATAGCTCAAATCAAAGCTTATACAGAGGCCAAAATGTGGTAAAAATTTGAGAGACAAACTCTTATTTTTCGATTTGTTATGATTTTTACAAAAGTGATGATGAATAGTAACCCTTAGAAACTAACTTTGTTTTTATGATTTCTTTAGTTGATCCAAGCTAGTATAAGGTTGATTAAGCATATCCCAAGGCTTGATAAGGGTTGTTAAAGCTTCAAGAAGGTATAAATCTCAAGACCCTTTAGTATTACATTGAATATAGGATGGATTATAGAAAGTTTAGTGATTAAGATTATGATAAGTGATTATTCATGATGATATATGTGTTTGTAAGTGATTAAAGTTGAATATGGAAGGAGTATGTGCTTGTAACCATGGTTGGTAAGATGACCACATGGTGTAGGTGATGGTGTATAAGGTGGATGATAGATTTGGAGGAGTTGGATTTTGGAAAGTATGAAAATATAGCCGTTATAATGTCCGATTTTAGTTAAAACAAAAACTGCCCTGTTTTTGGACACCAATTCCGTACAGTAGCACCCTGTCTAGAGTACCAAGTGACCATGAGATGATAGAGCTTAGTTCATAGATCGTTTTGATATAAAGTACGTTAAAATCTGATGTACGGTTTAGGAGAAAAGTCAGTTTTAGTGAAAGATGTTCGGAAACCGAGAAAATGCAGTTGTGTCAACTTTGAGGTCATAGTTACCATACTTAAACATTTTTAAAAGTTATAAAATTTTGGGACAATATAGTAGGTTGAACAGAGATTAAAACCCCACTGACCTTGCTTTAAAATTCAAAATTTATATTTTCTGAGAATTTTTACAGTCGAGTGGTTATTAAGGGAAATGGTGAAAAACACTGAAACTTTGATTGAGTCCAAAATGGTTAGGTTCTTGGAACTCTTGGATTATTAATAATGTGTTAAACATATACTAAGTGTCAAGGATATTGTTATATAAAGGTGAAGTGAGTAAGGGATGTAGTATTCTAACGATTATCCTTTTCGTGTTTATAGAAACTCAGGACGAACCGCGGGTCGTGCCACTGGGATATAGAGATCGAGGCAAGATTTCTTCTATCCTTACCTTGGAAAACTATTTTATTTTCAAAGTAAATGATTTCATGGAATATATATGTTATTCTATGTTTGCTATATTGCTAAGAATTATTTCCCTGATATTGGAATTAAAGAGAAATGGATATAAATTATGAAATATGAATGTGGATATGATTATGAATGGAGCGAATATGCTTTATGGTAAAGAGAGGTGAAAGAGAATGGTATCAGTTGTTATCTAGAGTTATATGAAGAATGGTATCAGTTGTTATCTAGAGTTATATGAAGAATGGTATCAGTTGTTATCTAGAGTTATATGAAGAATGGTATCAGTTGTTATCTAGGGTTATATAATTTATAACGTTATGTTAAAAATATTCTTTCTAAGCAATTGTGATTTAATAAATATTATTTGATTTTTTTTATTTAATACTTTTGAAAATAGATGGAATATTTTATAAGAGCGTACCGTTGGCACACGCTATAAAAAGATCTTTGAAGGAACAAGGTGGAGGTGCTGGGATGTCTTCCGGAATGCCTGAAGAATTTCCTGTTGATGAGGAAACCCTTAAAGCTCAACAGTTAGCCTTGGAACAAGCTCAGTTCCATAAAATGAAGATGATGCAAGAACATGCTGCATTCCTAGAGAAGAAGGGGGAGCTACAAGGGAAGCAGTATGAGTATGAGCTTGCAAGGCTAGCTAATCCTCAAGTTGATCTAGACAAACGAAGGATAGGGCAGAAATGGGATGAAGCAAGGAAGATAATGATGGGACCCTGTGCGAAAGGAGTTCATAACAAGGATGCAGATGATCTATTCTACAACCTGAATTTGCAGAATCCAATGACTGGGGACTATATAAATGCTTTGAAGAGACTAATTTCTAAAGTCAGGGTTGGATACAATGCAAATCTTAAGGAGTGGCAGGTTATCTTGTCTTTGGTAGAAGGAGTCCCAACATCTTTCTTATATGTGGATGACCAATTCATTATGAGAAGATCTGCGTCAGAGTTGTTCTTGCTAGCGACTAAAATTCAATACTCTCAATCTGAGGAGCTAAGCATTCTGTACAGGGATCAGTTAATGCAGCTAGCAGAGGACAAGGGTCCAGAATTCTCAGCTTATCCAAATTTTGTCCGGATGGTAGTTGATGGAAAGATGAAGAGGGTTAGCATGGAGGAAAATGATCTAATGGAGCTTTCAGTAGAATCTCTCAAAGCTGTATGTAGACAAATGATGGGTAAGGGATTCGCTTCTGAGCTTAAAGATAAATCCGTGAAGATCATTGAAAGAGTTATATTCAAGAAGAGCAATGAGGTGTGGAAGTGTGATGTCATTGCTCCAAACCCTCTTGATGACGTGAAGATTGAGCCGGAGCTGATAGAGAAGAAATGGAATATTCTTCAAGCCATGAAGAATGTAGATGAAGCTCTGACTCTTCCTTCTGGAGCACTAGAACAAGGAGAAATAAGGGAGGCTATTGGTGTTCCAGGAAGTGAAAGTGTATACTGGATACATGCTTATGTTGAAGATACAGCTGATGCCTTAGTATTCATAGATGCAGACCAGAATCAAACAATCTTGCATATGAGTAGACAATGGCTGCTACGGACTCAAGATGCTGCATTTCTGGAGAGAGTATTATATGTATTCAAATGGGGCGAAGTGGAAGATAAGTTTGTTGAAGAAAAGCAGAGACTCATGAGTTACCTGTCTGAAGTAGTGGTGGAAAAGAAGAGAATGGAGCGAGATGCGGCCAGTGTCCACAATACTGACCGTGTCAAGGGCTACCCCAAGATGATCTATTGTCAGTTCAAATCTGATAAATCTCACTGGAAACCTCAGCTCATCATGAAGAACTTCGAGGATATTCCAAAGATCAGAACTACTCAGGAGGTGGACAAACTCAGAAGGCTTTTCAAACATCCTTATCCAGAGCCCAAGAACCCTCTAGAAATGGAAGCTGTGAGTCTGTTGAATGCTAGGTGGAAGCAGCTTAAAGATCCAGTATACAAGAAAGAAAAGCAGCAGAAGGAGAAGCGCAAAAGGCAGAAAGAAGAGAGAGACCAAGCTGCTGAAGCTAGAAAGAGGAAACGGAATTAGGGTTAAAGGTCAGAGTGGTGTGAACTTGAAGTTGGAAAAACTTCATGTCTTTCGGTTGCTTTAACTCACTTGAGGAAAATTCACCTTAGAGTGAATCCAATAAGGTGATACAAGTTTGACTAAAAGATATGAAATAATCCAGGTGATAGGAATCACTCAAATGATCTTTAATTCGAAGTTCGAATTCTGTTTCTAGTTTAAGTTCTTTGTATTGTTTTCATGTAAATTTCAATTGTAAATTATTCAAGACTGTAATGTTAATTATCTTTTCTCGTCTCATTGTTTAGTTGAGTTATCCTTCATTAATTTGAATGTCATTGTTAGACAATCAAATTGGGGGAGATTGAAAGGCAGAGTGTGTAAACTTGTAACACTATAACTAACGTAACTCAAACTAAAGGAAAAGATACTTAACCAGAAGACAATCAAGAACAAGAGGTCACAAGAAATCAACACTAAATGAAGACAAGGTAATTGATACAATTCAACATGTTAACTATGATCAATCCAAGAAGAAATCATTGAGAGAAGTTCAAGTCAAAGTTGTTCATGCCTCAGTGATTTGGAAAGCCAAGAATCAAGATCATAACTATCAGTATCAATAAGACCAATTGATTTCAAGTGAACAAGAAGGAAAGCAAATATTGGAAAGCCACATTTGTAATTGGATATGGTAATTTATTCAAGAAGCAAAAACCATATCAAGACTAGTCACTTATGAACCAGACCGTTGCATCAAGTGTCAGGACATTGATAGCAAGTTTATGTCTGTAATAAAGATCCATATTCAAGAGCTTGGTGAAGAATAAAGAAGACATGAAGATATCACAAGTTCAAGATGTGCATTGAAGTTTCAAGTTGAAGACCAGAATATTTTCTAAGTACTAAATATTCTAGATGGCCAAGTAGAAGTTTCTAAGTAGAAGTTCTACTTAGAACTTCGAGATGGCTAAGTAGAAATTCTCAAGTAGAAGTTCTACTTAGAGTGCAGCTTCAACATGACACATGGCATCTTCTGATTGGCAGATTTCCAAGCTTTCAAGATAAGGCAAGATTTATGTGGACATCATTGGGCCACGTACATCTTAGTCTTTGAAGACTACAGGACATAGATTACATGTAGTATAAATAGAAGTACTTGTGTAATGTTTTAGTCAGTGAGCAATTCTTGAGAAAAACACAAGAGAGAAAAAGAGAGAGTGCATTCACAGAGCTTAGTATCATTCACTTCTCTCTGAACTTCTGTTATACTTTGTAATGAATGTTGTAGCAACCCCTTCAAGTTATATATAAAACATATATTCCTTGAATCTGTGTGTTCATTTATTGCATCGTATTTATTGCTTCTCATATTCGAAAAGTTGTATTCACCCCCCCTCTACAACACATTTGGACCTAACAATAAGTGTACTGGATTCTAGTAAACACAGAGAAGATGTCTGAGTCATAATCAAAGTATTATGACATATGTATTTTTAGAGGTGATGATAAATGGAAATGGAAATGATATATGTGAATGGAAATGGAAATGGAAATTGAAAGGAAAAATGTGGAATGGTATTGGTATAAATGGAATACTGATTGAAAAAAAAAAGGGGGATTGCAACAGACTTGCGTAAGTGGCTGTGTACGACACAGTCCAGCATTTATTATTTTTATTACGGCACGAAGATGCCAATGGAGGATGTTAGCAGGTGGCCTTCCTCCAGGGATGATCTTCATTCCTTCTACCGGTAGTAAAAAGAGAGCAGGTACGATTAGGCGACTGATCATCGTCCTAAAGTATCAGGCGACAGCAGATATCCCCAATGTTTTTGAAAAGAAAGTGTTGACAATGGTTTTCAGATTTTTATACTAAAAACAGAAACATGATCTGAAATGATGGAATTATTGTTACAGATGAAGAGAAACTGATTTTATATTAATTTATATAATTGTTGCATAAGAAGGAAATGAGAAGATGATAGCGAAAGATTTGTTCAAGTTTATCATATTATTTTAGAAAAGTACACTGAAACGGTATATTGATTGTTATATTATTTAAGAAGCGAAACTGATATTATATGATATTAGAAGAGAAACTGATATTATAATACTATATATTTCTTTTCGTACAAAGATAATTGGAAAGTGTATATATATTGAATGAAAATAAAATTCTTTCCATAATAACTGAAATTTGTTTTTGTCTATTATATATATATATATATATAATGATTTATTTCCCTTTGATGCTAGTTGATAGAATTTATCTTGCTGAGCTATTTTAGCTCATTTTTGCTATTATGTATACAACAGCTAGGTATGCCGATACTCCGCACTACACCCTGCAAGAGGGTACAGGAAAGATGAACTTTTGAGAGAGTGTTGGCAACGATTCCCGAGGTAGTTATCGGACGGTTGGGTACTGGTAGATTATGTACATTTAGTGTGTAAGCTGTTGTAATAAACTTTTGATTGTTGAAATGCTTTATGTCGAAGTATTATTCAACAAGGTATTTAAGTATGATCCTGGTTTGTAATAACTGCTTAAATCTAAACTTTTAATATTGTGGATGTTGTTCTCTGAGCATATGACAGGTGTGTAACATTATTAAGTGTGGGGTCTATTATGTAAGTTTTAGTATGAATTTATATTCCAGCTGCCAAGAATGAATTGTCACTAAACTGAAATTGGTCGTTGACGGCCCGGATTCCTGACCCCGGATCTGGGGCTGTCACAGATGGTATCAGAGCTTAGAGTCATAATGCTCAGGAACAAGAGTGATAATAATAAATATATCAGTAATAATATAAATTGTGAACTCACATCGAGTTCAAGGGTGGTTTATCGAACGAAGCGTTTATTCTAAGTAGTGATTATAATTATATAGATTATTACTAATAAAAGTTTATGTTTTAGTATAGGGAGAGGAGATTGGTGAGCCAAAGTTAGGGGTATTTAAAGTCTTCTTGTGTTTAAGGGAGTTTGAAGAAATATTGTAAGTGGATCGGTGAATAGACACTGATTGTTTGTGGAGATGAAAGGGTGAAACCGAGGTTGGTCGGTAAAGCCAAGATATACCTTAAGGACCAAGACAGACTGAGAGGTCTCGGGATTGACTTAAATGAAAAGGTTATTATGCTAAAAGTGTTAAACTTATGTAGCACACAGGATTGATTTGAAAAAGGGAATATTTGATGTATTGGGAAGTGTACGTTAGACAATCTCGTGAGTATAAGTGGTATGTTAGAATATACAATTATAAAGAATAGTTTTAAAAGGGTCTTTGATACCGGAGCAGTGTCAGGTCAAGACGATCAATATTACGAAAGTATATCGATTAGAAGGTTGTGTTCTATTATGGATCAAGGCAGAGAGTATCGAGCCAAGTCACGACTAAGTAAATGAAGATAATTGGGAATAGCAGACGATAGGTTAAGGCTACATGGTGAGTGCAAAATTTAAGAAATTTTGGAGGGTACGCAGTCTAAGATATAAATAGTATTTGAGGAAAACCTTCCATTATTTGGATTTTCAATTGGGCAGAGGCTATTAACGGTACCTATTTTCAAGCTCCTAAAGCCCTGCTAAATTATATTATTGAGTTTCAAATTTTCCTCTACTAATGAGTAATTATTCATTAAGTGCCGGTATCTTTAAAAAAAAAAAATCTTTCTGGTACCCTTGGGGATGTGTTTCAAAATTTTATTTTATCTATCTTAGTCAAAATATTCCTCTAAGATTACTTTCGGAAGATGGTATTGATCATTTTGATTTAAATTTTTCTTTATATTTTTACTACAACTAAGAGGAACAACCCTATATGTATACACAAGGACGATCTGTCTGTGTGATTGAAAGTCGGAGGGGACGCCCTCCTTTGTGTGACATACGGGTTCTTCCATCATATTGATTTCTCAAATATTCTTTTATTTCGAATAAAGGTTATTTAAAACTTTTAATTTTATAAATTGTTGTGGGACCCTTGCTTGTTTCTGGGTTCGTTTCAATTCAAAGTCTCCTAAATTCTATTAATTGTTTCGAATATAGAAGATTTCATTAATGGATGGGATAATGGAAGCAAGGTTTAGAGTATACGTGATTATAAAGAGGAACTTGAGATTCCAAGGGAAATTTCAATAAGAGATAATTAGAGCTAGAAGCGTTTCAATATAAGAGAGAAAGGAATTTCGTGAGAAGAAATGGGAATATTTGATGATTAGTAAGAGAAAAGAAAATGAGGAATTTTAAGGCATAATTAAGATTTACTATTGAAAGTAAGGTGTATTTTGGGGATAATTAATGAAGGATTTGAGGTGCAATAACTTTTAATGAGGGAAGGCCAATATTGTGACTAATACCCTAAGTAGCAGAGAGAGATTAAAGATGTTAAGTATTCAAAGGATTAATCCAAAAGGTGTGAATGAGTAACACTTGAGGTAAAGATTTTAATGAGAATAACAAAGGGAAATTTCAGAGGTGGAGTAGATAGTATATAATGAAGGAACTAAGGTGGATCAGCAAGATGTAAAGAGGGTATAGTGAACAATAGACATATGGGATAAGGTATCCGGAGGAAATTGTAGGTACGCTCTAATTTAACTATTTAAGTGTAAATGTTTGGTTAGGGATCGACTAAGTCAATGAATGGTGTAGGTAGGTTGACAATCTAGATAAGGAAAATCAATATCTGATTAAGGGTCAGAGAATTCTATAGAAAGGAGATTAAGAGTATGATGGAAAGTGTGAAAACATATTTTTTCAAGGATAAAGGAGAAGTACGTTCTTGTTTAAGTACGAACAGGAAATATATATTATAGGTAATATTTTCTTACAATTGTTTTAAAGAATATTATTAGAGCTTATTTTCTGGAAAATTTTACAGAGATGATATATAAAAATGTTGGAGTATTGATATTTTATGTCATGATAGAGATCATAATATCGCCAAACCATAGTGAGATACACTACCATTCAGGGAAGGCCAATGTGGTGGCCGATGCCCTTAGGCAAAAGAGGAAGGAGAGATGAGATGAGATAGAATGACTGAATATAGGAAGAAATCTCCAAGAAAAGGATAGTGAGAGTACTACTAATGATAAGCTAAATGGCATGTTGATGAATGACAAGCAAGTTATGTTGGTGTATTTTTGCGCAAACAAGATAGAGATATTATGAAAGGAAAAAGGATAAAGGAAGTA
The DNA here is from genome assembly GCA_036435485.1 of Saposhnikovia divaricata. Classification (NCBI taxonomy): domain Eukaryota; kingdom Viridiplantae; phylum Streptophyta; class Magnoliopsida; order Apiales; family Apiaceae; genus Saposhnikovia; species Saposhnikovia divaricata. The sequence goes on along the minus strand of CM071595.1, from coordinate 46,897,277 downwards.
GTGTGGAATTAGAAGGTGTGGATGAGAAAGGTATTCATGAACATTTTCGACATGATTCCGGGACGGAATCCTTTTAAGGGGGGAAGACTGTAATAACCCTAATTTTAGCAAAGCTACAGTGACCCCATGAATAGTAAATTTTGAGGATTTAAAGAAATGGTGTGTAGGTACTCTATATTGGAAATGGAAAATGAACAAACAAAAACCATATTAGTGATATACTATAAAAATAAGTGACTCGAAATGACGATGGATTTCAGAAATTCCTGAATTTAGATTTTGAGGATTTTGAGTTCGAACGAGCTTCTATTTATTGGATATTAAGGAGCATAGAAATATTAAAGGAATTATATATTGAGGAATTAGTGAATTTAAGTTAAACCAGGGGATTTTTAAGTTAAGAGAATGCTAAGGGAATTTGGATTTTTAAATGATTTCAAAACCACTGGATGACGAGATATATTCGAAACGAACCCCAACTAGACGAGTATGGAAACCAAACAACCAAGATTATAATATAACAAGGATATATACCACATTATTATTACCAAGAGTGCTAGCAAATTACTTAGGAAAATCAAGAAAAGAGAATTATGAGATCATTAGAATGACATCACATTCCACTAACTTGTTTTAAGGGTAAATTAGTCATTTTAGCATGGTTTTACCACAAAATATCTCCAAAGCTTCCACTAGACTCTAGAATTCTCAAGAATTGATCAACATAAGATCAAAACAAGCAAGAGGAATCAATTACTTTCCATTATCTCTTTCTCTACAACCTGCCCAGCAAGAGCAAGGAGGAGAAGAAAAATCATATCTCCATTTCTATCCATGATAAAATCACCAAATTTTAACCACAACCTCTCCACTCCATGGGCATGATTCGCTCCAAATTTCATAGCAATCCAAGTAGTATAGCCTAGTCAAATCCATGCTCAAAGTGGGAGAACCAAACCTGTCCAGTTTCTGTCCAGCGGAAAGATGGAGCTCAAAACCATAGCTAGGAAGCTTTGTTTTTAGTGATCTATAGCTCAAATCAAAGCTTATACAGAGGCCAAGATGTGGTAAAAATTTGAGAGCCAAACTCTTATTTTTCGATTTGTTATGATTTTTACAAAAGTGATGATGAATAGTAACCCTTAGAAACTAACTTTGTTTTTATGGTTTCTTTAGTTGATCCAAGCTAGTATAAGGTTGATTAAGCATATCCCAAGGCTTGATAAGGGTTGTTAAAGCTTCAAGAAGGTATAAATCTAAAGACCCTTTAGTATTACATTGAATATAGGATGCATTATAGAAAGTTTAGTGATTAAGATTATGATAAGTGATTATTCATGATGATATATGTGTTTGTAAGTGATTAAAGTTGAATATGGAAGGAGTATGTGCTTGTAACCATGGTTGGTAAGATGACCACATGGTGTAGGTGATGGTGTATAAGGTGGATGATAGATTTGGAGGAGTTGGATTTTGGAAAGTATGAAAATATAGCCATTATAATGTCCGATTTTAGTTAAAACAAAAACTGCCATGTTTTTGGACACCAATTCCGTACAGTAGCACCCTGTCTAGAGTACCAAGTGACCATGAGATGATAGAGCTTAGTTCATAGATCGTTTTGATATAAAGTACGTTAAAATCTGATGTACGGTTTAGGAGAAAAGTCAGTTTTAGTGAAAGATGTTCGGAAACCGAGAAAATGCAGTTGTGTCAACTTTGAGGTCATAGTTACCATACTTAAACATTTTTAAGTTATAAAATTTTGGGACAATATAGTAGGTTGAACAGAGATTAAAACCCCACTGACCTTGCATTAAAATTCAAAATTTATATTTTCTGAGAATTTTTACAGTCGAGTGGTTATTAAGGGAAATGGTGAAAAACACTGAAACTTTGATTGAGTCCAAAATGGTTAGGTTCTTGGAACTCTTGGATTATTAATAATGTGTTAAACATATACTAAGTGTCAAGGATATTGTTATATAAAGGTGAAGTGAGTAAGGGATGTAGTATTCTAACGATTATCCTTTTCGTGTTTATAGAAACTCAGGACGAACCGCGGGTCGTGCCACTGGGATATAGAGATCGAGGCAAGATTTCTTCTATCCTTACCTTGGAAAACTATTTTATTTTCAAAGTAAATGATTTCATGGAATATATATGTTATTCTATGTTTGCTATATTGCTAAGAATTATTTCCCTGATATTGGAATTAAAGAGAAATGGATATAAATTATGAAATATGAATGTGGATATGATTATGAATGGAGCGAATATGCTTTATGGTAAAGAGAGGCGAAAGAGAATGGTATCAGTTGTTATCTAGAGTTATATGAAGAATGGTATCAGTTGTTATCTAGAGTTATATGAAGAATGGTATTAGTTGTTATCTAGAGTTATATGAAGAATGGTATCAGTTGTTATCTAGAGTTATATGAAGAATGGTATCAGTTGTTATCTAGAGTTATATGAAGAATGGTATCAGTTGTTATCTAGGGTTATATAATTTATAACGTTATGTTAAAAATATTCTTTCTAAGCAATTGTGATTTAATAAATATTATTTGATTTTTTTTTATTTAATACTTTTGAAAATAGATGGAATATTTTATAAGAGCGTATTGGATTTCATTGAATACAGAGGAGATGTCTGAGTTATAATCCAAGTATTATGATATATATATATATATATATATATATATATATATATATATATATATATATATATATTTTAAGGGTGATGATACATGGAAATGATGAAAAAGATAAATGTGAATGAAAATGTGAATGGAATATTTTATATATATGTAAGTGTACTGGATTCCAGTAAACACAGAGAAGATGTCTGAGTCATAATCAAAGTATTATGACATATGTATTTTTAGAGGTGATGATAAATGGAAATGGAAATGATATATGTGAATGGAAATGGAAATTGAAAGGAAAAATGTGGAATGGTATTGGTATAAATGGAATACTGATTGAAAAAAAAAAGGGGGATTGCAACAGACTTGCGTAAGTGGCTGTGTCAGGGCTGTGTACGACACAGTCCAGCATTTATTATTTTTATTACGGCACGAAGATGCCAAGGGAGGATGTTAGCAGGTGGCCTTCCTCCAGGGATGATCTTCATTCCTTCTACCGGTAGTAAAAAGAGAGCAGGTACGATTAGGCGACTGATCATCGTCCTAACGTGTCAGGCGACAACAGATATCCCCAATGTTTTTGAAAAGAAAGTGTTGACAATGGTTTTCAGATTTTTATACTGAAAACAGAAACATGATCTGAAATGATGGAACTATTGTTACAGATGAAGAGAAACTGATTTTATATTAATTTATATAATTGTTGCATAAGAAGGAAATGAGAAGATGATAGCGAAAGATTTGTTCAAGTTTATCATATTATTTTAGAAAAGTACACTGAAACGGTATATTGATTGTTATATTATTTAAGAAGCGAAACTGATATTATATGATATTAGAAGAGAAACTGATATTATAATACTATATATTTCTTTTCGTACAAAGATAATTGGAAAGTGTATATATATTGAATGAAAATAAAATTCTTTCCATAATAACTGAAATTTGTTTTTGTCTATTATATATATATATATATATAATGATTTATTTCCCTTTGATGCTAGTTGATAGAATTTATCTTGCTGAGCTATTTTAGCTCATTTTTGCTATTATGTATACAACAGCTAGGTATGCCGATACTCCGCACTACACCCTGCAAGAGGGTACAGGAAAGATGAACTTTTGAGAGAGTGTTGGCAACGATTCCTGAGGTAGCTATCGGACGGTTGGGTACTGGTAGATTATGTACATTTAGTGTGTAAGCTGTTGTAATAAACTTTTGATTGTTGAAATGCTTTATGTCGAAGTATTATTCAACAAGGTATTTAAGTATGATCCTGGTTTGTAATAACTGCTTAAATCTAAACTTTTAATATTGTGGATGTTGTTCACTGAGCATATGACAGGTGTGTAACATTATTAAGTGTGGGGTCTATTATGTAAGTTTTAGTATGAATTTATATTCCAGCTGCCAAGAATGAAGTGTCACTAAACTGAAATTGGTCGTTGACGGCCTGGATTCCTGACCCCGAATCTGGGGCTGTCACAAAGAAGTTACAAAAATCAAGAATTCAAAATGAATCGAATAAAATCAGAATCATAATCAGAAGTCCCAAAATGAGTAAAGAAGTAAAGAATAAAATATAAAATTTGGAATCAAATTTGTGCGTCTATTATGCGTGCAGAGATTGAGAGACTTACATGCTACAATATTGAGAATTTGAGACAATGATTGAGACTTGAGAGTGGATTGAAACTGTGAGAGAGAGGTTAGTAATATTTGTGCGTGTATTTGTGAGTGGATTGAGGTGCAGCTTTGCTTGTCGATGTCGTCGTTGTCGACTTAGTTAGGACTTAGGAATTACTGAATTTGGGATTTACTGATACTAGCTTATAACCCGTGCAATGCACGGGTTTCTTGTATTATATTATAATTTTTATTTAATATTATAATTATGTTTTTGCATAATCATTATTTTTAATAATTTTTTAATTTTTTATTAAATATAATTTAATATAATTTAATATACTCATGTTTACAGATTATATTCATGTTTCATTATTATAAACAATGTATACGATTTTTAATATATTTTATTAATAATTGAGAAATATGATGTGATATTTTCATGTATATATTAATGCTTGTAAGATTTGTTGTAAATTAAAAAGATAACGTAAAAATATTAATGATTGAAAGATATGATAAAATTGATGTTTTTAGGTGTTTATAAAAGGTAATATGTTCAACTAAAAGTAAATGTAAAAAAGGCAATCACTAATTACCATTAATTTTATTATATTAATTTGAAAAAGGCAATCGACTAATTACCATTAATTTTACTATCTTAATCGACTAATTATCATTAATTATAACGTGTTTTAATTAGAAAGAAAATATTAATGATGGAAAGATATGATACGATTGGTGTTTTTAGGTATTTATAAAAGGTATTATCTCGACTAATTACCATTAATTATATTATGTTATTATTTATTTTAGTTTCTTTATAATGAAGGGTATATAATTAAATTCACTAAGTACCAAAAAACAGGCACCAAAACTTTTAATGTTTCGGAATTTATATAATAGTATAGATTTGCGGCTAGCTTTTTAGTTTTTAGTAGTATTAGGTATTCGTATTTGATTTAAGTTTGGGCTGGGTTTTATTTAGTTGGGCCTAGACAAGTGGAACTGTGGAAGCCTTTTGTTGTTAGCCTGTTTTCAATTTTGCTTTTTGTCGAGTGGCTAGTTTCGGCTCGGCTCATTTTGGTTCGATAGAAGCTCGAGTGCGGCTCGGTTCACTAACGAACTCGAGCTCGAACACATTTTTTGTTCGATAAGGAAGCTCGGCTCGGCTCGGTTCGTCAGAAAAAAAAATTAAAGCTCGGCTCGGTTCGTTTACAACCCTAAACAACACATTGTAAATGATGAGTCTCTTAAAAGAACATGGTCTGGGAATGTTTACGTGGACACGGTGGTTGATCTTGTGCCATCGTATGAGCCTGTGGAGATCATGATTGATGCTTTGGGATTTGAAGTTGATTTTGGTGGGAAGTCATATTCTATTTCCTGTGTCGTGTGGGACGATACAGAATAGAATTGTTACTTATTATATAATTATATAATTATATATTTGGTTTTCAAGTTTTTACCTTTCACTTGAAAGGGTTTTTCTTGCTTTAAGCAATTAGAATTTTATTTTTCAAATTGGATCAGGATTTTGATGGGTTTCCTAGTTGGGTTCAGGTATTAGCTAAATTCCTAGTTGATATTGAATTTCTATTAGATTCCTATCTGAATAAGGGTTGAATAAGCTTATTTATGTAGCCTATAAATACTCTTGTCTTGTAATATTTTGAGAGACAGATATTGATAATAAAATTTTGGCTATTCGGTAGCTTTGAGAATCGAATTCAGGAGTGAATTCAGAGTTTAAGTTTTGCTTCTCCAATCGGAAATTCAGAGTTAGAGTTTTGTTTCTCCATCTTTAGAGATTCAGAGTTTACTTTATATTTATCATTATTATATACTTCCTCCGTCCCAATGGATTCTTTACAGTTACTAATTTGGGATGTCCCACTGAATTCTTTACATTACCAAAAATAGTAACTTTCAATAATAAAATACATTATTACATCCACTATTTCACTCCACTTTTTCAACACTTTACACTATTACACCCACTATTTCATTTATTTTAACAATAAAATCACTATTACACCCACTACTTCATTTATTTTAACAATATTACACCCACTATCCTTAGTCGCCGTGCCCAGCTCCCATGTAAAGAATCCAGCGGGACGGATGAAGTATTATCATAAACACATCACGTTCCGTATCAATTGCAATAATGAACTACAAAACTAAAGTTATGAAACAAAATAATTGAATTTTAAAATAGCCGTGCCCCTTACTTTTATGTTTGTCCTTGTCCAATTTGACCTTTTTAAAACAATACCAATTATACCTCAGAAATAAAAATTGCGAATGAATACTAACCCATTATGCCTTTGTATCTTTTTCATGACAACAAACATAATGTACAACTGAACAAAATTGTTAAAAAGAATAATTATTCTAGTTAATTAAATTACACATGTATGAGAAACATCAGGAATGCCAGCTTAGCTTAACAGCAATAGCCAATACTCTATATGCAGAATCACTTAGGCTATGTTCACTTGGATTGAATGGAATGAGGGAAGAATGGAATGAAAATTATACTATTATTTGGGGGAGATTGGGGAAAGTGTTTATAAATTTCATTCCTTGCTTCATTCCTCTCCAAATGATTTGAACTAGAATTCTAACCCACATGTTTTGGAAGGAATGCTCCATTCCCAATCTTCATCATTTTCCTTGCAATCTTCATCATAAAAAACTTCTTCTCCCTTATATTTGTTCATTATTTCCCCCAACATCCCATTTTCTTCATAAATTTTGTTTACAATTTTCATTCCATTCCTACCTCATTCCATTCTTTCCAAGTGAACACACCCTTATTTCAACCTTTCTCCTGTTGATGCAGACACAATTACTTTCAAGAATATAGTAGCAAGTACTAAATAGAACCAATCACATAGTTCTATGGCCCACAAAATCTGGGTGCCTCGTTTGTATTAAAAGGTCACCATGATTTCAATGCATTATCCCACAAAATGTGATTAGATTAATGGAATCTGGTGAAATTTTCCAATTACAGCCAACGCAAACATTGATAACCCTACAGCAACCAATGCAGGAATTTCAGGTTGAATACATACATTTTCCTAATAGAATTAGAAACAAGGGTTTCATGTGCTCACAGCAAGCAGAACCAATCATGTAACTGTCGAGACAGATATATGAGCTTTGACTATGGATTAAGAACGTAAAGAACACGGGTCACAGGCTAATTGAAATTTATGCTCCATCTGGCTGGACAAAGGGGTTTGCAATCTCGTCTGTCCCATCAGTAGGAGAAACCAGCATCACAGCTGTTCCTCTACAAACCTGCAGCAAAATATCTTTCTCAATCATATGAACAGAAACAGTTACACAATTTTCCAAAGTTTGGCATAAAGTTAATTGAACAATTTTGCAATTTAATTATTAATTATATATGTGTGCATGTGTGCGTGTGTGCGTGTTATAACAAAGGTTCCAAAGACCAAAGAACATGCTCCTCAATTTCATTTTGGTCGTCTATTTTGAAAGAAGATACAAAGATAATCATGTTTTTAAAGTCAAGAGACCATAATATGAAAACAGAAAGGAACAGCGTATGAATTATGTTCATTCTAGTAAGTAGGGCAACATTTCAAAAACCAAAGGAAAAGCTGACTTGAGTTTTATCGTACCGTTCATTAACAAGTCTTTAGTCTTTTACTCTTTTCTAAACGCAATATCATTTCCTTTCATGCGACTACAAAGATCCACTATATACTATATGTACAAGAATTTACAACTCCTTGTAATGAACTATGCATTCTCTTCGAAGTTTTAAGTGGATTACAGAACTACAACCAGAAATTTCAATTGTATGTGCTCCTTAGAAATAATCAATAGAGTCAGCAACATTATGCTCCCTCGGCTACAAAATAGACTACTTACTGTTGAACGCACATAAATCATATTCTAAACATCATATTCCAAACCAAGAAGACATGGTACTCAAGCACTAATTGATACAGAGTACAAACAGATATGATGTATTTATATGAATACAGTGAGAAAAACATACAATTAAGCCTAGGCGCCTGGTCTGATCAGTTGTTTTCAGTGGATCATCTGCATCTGAAAAACATGAAAGAATCTTGTTATCTGACTGATCAAAGTTTTCCAAATTACTAGAATAATTTAATTAGACATGTAATCAACTCTTTACATAGACTATCAATGATACACTAAAACAAATTATCCTTATTCTGGATTATTAGGAGGGAGCAATCATGATGCATAGAGAGCAACATTGTACAAGAAAGCAACTGATTGCTTCACATAGCAGAAAATGGAGATTCTAATTCATGACCACTCAAGCTCTACAGTGGAAAGGGAGTTGTGGGTATGAACGGCAGTGAGTTTCGAATGTAATTATTTTTTTCAAATCACCCACCCGCTAATTGTATTTCTTTCACAGGATAATGTAGAGAATAAGATCAATATTGTACGGGAAGCATGAGTTTGGCACCCCTGCTAAAAATAGGGCAGAAATAGGACATTGGTAAGGCAACTATTCTCTTAGATGGCAAAATTTATATTTTCATTTTTGATACGCCTCAATAATGAAGTTGACAAAGATGCAATTTGAAGTGCAATGACTTTGGTGGATTTTTATTTCTTTCTATTTTCCCCATATATTTTTTTTTAAAAAACAATTTTGCAAACAAGATTAGATGTTTGGAGATAAAAGAACAAATTGTTATCATACAAAAGAAAAGGAAATAGTTCAAACTTCTTTTGAGATAAATCATAAATCTATTAACATGGGGAACTATATTTCAGAAAAACATCATTCTATTGGCCATAGTTTTCTGACTCTATGTAGAATTGTAGATTGACTAATGAAAATGAGCAGACATTTGCATGAAACATTATTATATTAACTTCTTACCTCTAAGAAACTCTACAGCTTCATCCAACACGAGGTTCAATAATTGATCATATCCTTTAAGTGTTCCTGTCACTGTAAGGGAAAAAGGAGGGGGGGGTCATCAGGCAAAAAGAATGCAATTGCATTGCTTAGTATAAGAAAATAAATGCATAATCAATAATCAGTAACAACAAGGGACCAGGTTTTGCAAACAAATCAGTACTACCTATTTGGCTTTGTAAAAGAAATGGAAGCTAATACATCATTCACAGAAAAGAAATAAGGTGTTTCTGGAAAGTATAAATGCCTGTACAAGGTATTCAGCCACCCTTAATCAACCAAATGTGATGCAGAACTACAAGTAAATCTAATTTACCAAACAATTAAAGAAAAAAGTAGACCACAAAGCTTGGACCGAAGAAGACGCCTCCAAATAATGTTTATCAGACTTATAACGCATGATATCAATATGTTAGTCCACGAATATGTGAATCACGAGTCATACTTCTTTTCATGCACTTCATGAATAAAATATATGTTTAACAATGTCGCAGATAGAATATTAGGTATAGGCATACAACAAGCGAGGTACACACTTTAGTATTTAGATAGAATTAGAAAAAAAAAGGTAGTCAAAGCAAGTAGGCAGAACTTAGAAGTCTCATACCCAAATGCAGAAAATGACGATAAAAAATGAAGGGACTCTGTAATGTATAGGTAATAATTATACAATTATTTGGTATTAGATCAACTTCTCCTTCCATCGCACTAGATTGACAATACCGAAAAGAATGTCATCATAATGTCAGATAACCACGTCTTATAATACTAAGGGTCTTACTCTTTTGGAAAGGTAAAGATTTATGGTTATAAAATGTGAAAGTTTATATGACTGGAATTTATTTAAAAAAAATACACAGATTTCCAAGAATCATGATTTTTATATATACAACCGAGGCGACGGCATTGCATTGTGATCGTCATTTTCTTCAGTGCAGATATGTTTTACTCCGGATCTATTTTATCATGGGCAAGATATGTTTTGACCTAACCTATTTTAGTTGGCACTAATTCAGCTAGTATCTTCCTGACGACTCCTTGAGCAACTTCACTAATGGGGCAACTATTCTTTCTGGTAATTCTCTTGTTTTTTTCTTCATTTTCCTTCTTTCAGCTGTTCGTTCAATTTTTATTCACATTTTTCTGTCGTGCTTTTTCCATTCTCTCACTTCCCTCTTCTTTCTTCTCATTCTCTAGTAGTAATATATAACTTATAGTTACATAATCTGTAGTTTTGAGAACATAATATTTTGTGCGGTATATATTATAAAACTATTACTAGACCTTCTATCTATATGATTAATGTACTACTATTGGATCATTAACAGTAGCCATATATGTGTGTTGAATACAGAAGATCAACAGATTAAACTTAATAGTTCTGCATTAATCCAATATAAAACTTAATAATTATGCCTACCCTTACCAACGCCATGGTGCTAATGACACCATAACAAATTTTCAAGAACCTTATACTCTTTGTAGGAGCTAAAGATCTTGAAACTAGTACAGGAGTCACAAGGTTGTAATGGATTAGAAAAAGGCAGCTCAACTAAGTTAATTGAAAGAGTTCAGAGTTCAGGTAGTGCTGAACACAACTTGTTAATTAAGAATCAGAGAGGTTGAGTTGTCTCACCCGCAGGTCAAACAATTCAGTGTTTAGGTTAATGATTTTCACCCATTTAACATTTATATTGTGAGGTAACCAAACCCATAACCTGTTTCTGCCAGCCCCAGGCCCTGCAGCAACCATTTACATGCATATGCAACATATGCATGTACAATTGATAAAACTGCTTACTAGAAAATATACCTATGAACGTAACCAGAGCTCAAAATACCTGTCACGAATTTCAACTATAAAACTCGTCTTATGTATTATAGTCAAACTAACATTATTACATTTCCCAAGCAGTAATCATGTTCACACTTCACATAGTAATTGAGTTGCTCAGAATTTTGCAAACAAAATACAGTAAACAATATGCTCGTTAAGATGAGCGCTTAGCAAACAAAGATTGAGCACATTTTACTAGCGGCTACAGCAACCAGTCACTCACTTAGCTAGCCAAACATGAACAAAATTTCACTCCCAAATTGAGCTCCGCCTCGACTTGGTTATATAGGCCTACCAAGAGAAACTACTTGATCCTACTATACAAAAATCTGTTATTACCCTAATCACATTTCATTTTTTCTAATCTCTGGAAATTTACAAATCACAAATTATCGATTAAATAAACTATCCAAACATCAGTAAACCCCCGCTAAAAAATAAATCATTTATATCAACAATTTAGCAAAGATTATTTTGCTTTAAGCTAAGGAAGTCCTAAATCTCGCAATCCACATACTGATTGTCCAAACAAACATAGCTGAAAACAATAATAGTACTAGAACAATTATATACATACATATATAAAATGAAGTACAAGTAGGGTGGAGAGTACAGACCTTGTCTTCCACCAGTAAGCTTAACTTGAACACCCTTGTCAACAAACTTGGCTAAATCAAGAACTGTTTCTTTTCTACCAGACTGAAAAACATACACACAGATTAATTATATAAAATAATCATCTATTTTACATAACATGTTTGAGAGAGAGAGAGAGAGAGAGAGAGAGAGAGAGAGGGAGAGAGATTTACCATGACTGATTATACAGATCGACCGGGTAAGTCAAAGAGAATATGTGTGCCCTAGATATTTTGGTGAAAATGAATTGAAACAAAGGCAGCGGATGCTTAAAACCCCCAAATCACACCCCCTTTATATAATTCAATTTAATTTTTTCAAAGAAATACATTTTTGTGTGCAGTGAAGTTTAATAAAAAAAATCAGTATAACTTATTGAATTAATTATTCAATTTTGTTATTATTTTGAATATGTGCTAATATTGCTAATTTTTATAATTTGTAAATTTATTAGCTAAGTTTGGTTATTATTAAATTATTATGTAATAATACTTTGTTGTTTTAGGTATATTAGCTTATAGCCCGTGCAAAGCACGGGTTACTTTTAAATACTTTTAAAATTATATGATTAACTATATGAGAATTTTCTACAGTTAACCACTGAAATAATGACACATCATATAGTTTCCTAAATAAAAATACACACCTTTAATGCCCCTGCGGGGCCCATATAAATAAAAGGTAACACTCAAATGTTTTTAAAGGTTAACTTTAGGAAATTCTCCTAAAGTTAACTGTAAAAACATTTTTCTCTTAAATAAAATAGAGTATAATAATTTATCATGGATATAATTTAACTTTGTAATTAATTAATAAAATTATTAGTAATAATAATAATAGTTATTTAATAAATGATATGTATTGATTAGAACTAATAATATAAAAATTAATGTAAATTTGTTGTTGACGGGATTCGAACCTTGGATCTTTAGAAGAAGGATTTAAATATAGAATATACCTTATTATTAGATCTAACGGCTATCATCTATTTACTAAATATCTAACGGTCACTATTCTTTTAGATGGTTGAACCAAGTTGAACCAAACAACCAAATTATACCCTTGTTTGCTTATTATATAATAGTATAGACTAGCTTATAACCCGTGCAACGCAGGATTCCTTTTTTAATATTTACAATTATATTAATATTTTTAATATTTATATATTATTAGTTTATATATCAAATTGTTGTTAAAAGTTGATATATAAGATTTTACATTTTTATTAATATTTGTGTTTTATCTTGAATTCTTAAAATTTGATTTGAACGATATTACAAACCACGTGAAATTAACAAAATAATCTTTAATTTAGTGATGGTTTAATAATTATTTTTCAATTAGAACTACACATAAATAAAAGAGAGAAAAGGTAACGATTTTTTACGTTGAAAATTTTATTCAATTTATGAAATCTACTTATATTTCGTTTTAATTTTCAAAACAATCTTCTTTAAATTATTTGAAGATAGTTCCACTAACAACCAAATACGGTTTTAATAATAAGTGTAAGACGGATTTTGTCCAAAATTTTGGTAATCGGTAGTCTGCCTCATGCCTCAGTACGACAAAATAAATAAAAACCGTTAGATGATCTAGCATAAAAAATTATTTTAAATTTTAATATGTAAACTAAAAAGTGTATGTATATTGAAATTTGGAAAAATTGTATGTCAGTGATTTTAATCATATATAATTAAGTTTTCTAAATTGAATATGATTATCAATGTAGATCTTATACATTGAATATGATTAATGCAAAAAATCGTTATTGTATTTTCTTTTGAGATTTTGAGTATTTCCATTTGATAATAATTATTAAAGCATCTTTAAACTAAGGATGCTTAGCGTGGGCTATAAAATCGTCCAAATCTAATTTCTAGATCTAAACATAAAGCCCAAATAGTAAATATGAATTTTCTTTAATATTAATAAATAAACAAATTGAATTCAATTTTAATACAACATTTTTTAATTATGTATTTTTTAGATTATAATTTTTTTTAAAAATTCAATTATAATACAACCCTTTTAAATTATATCCTTTTTTATTTTTTAATATGATATAATATTGATCGTCTATTTTCAAAAATATTAGATTCGACAGTTGAGAATATTTTTCGGTATAGTGACCAAACCAAAATTATGTATAAAATTCTTTTTACGCTTATTATATATAAGGATATAATTAGTGACTAACACGTATTTTTATATTATAAATTATTTTATAAAAAATTTATATATGTAACTAATAATAAGTTGTTTTTTGACTTTTTTGTTACATCTTATTGTTACCTGATTTTTTTTTCAAAATTAACGTAAATTATATGCACACATGAAGTACAGAAGACAAACATGAATTTTGTTTTGAATAAGAACTATTTAGTAGTTAAAGTCATGTTTAATTTAGATTGTTTTCCGAAAGTCAGGGCGTAATAGTTTTTTATAGAAGAGATGAGGCTGCTTCATGCTTATGTATTCGCAATTTTTTAATGCTATCTTGTAAACTAAATTTTTGGCGTGTACTAATATTAAATTTAATAGATTATTAATGAGTTTCTAATATTAAATTTAATAGATGATTAATGAGTTTTGAAAAGTGAATTTTATTTTATGTTCTATTATTAGTATATTTAAAGTTATAAATATTAAATTTAATTATGCTGTTAGTGAGAGTCGAACAATTGACCTATGGTAGTACTCGTTTATTATCCCTCTTACTCTTATTATACAATAGGATATAACTAGCTTATAGCCCGTGCAAAGCACGAGTTACTTTTAAATATTTTTAAAATTATATGATTAAACAAAATAGAGTATAATAATTTATTATGGATATAATTTAACTTTTTAATTTTAATTAATAAAATTATTAGTATAATAATAGTTATGTAAGAAATGACATGTATTGTTTGAAACTAATAATATAAAATCTTAATGTAAATTTGTTGTTGACGGGATTCGAACCTTGGATCTTTAGAAAAGGGATTTAAATATAAAATATTCCTTATTATTAGATTTAACGATTATCATCTATTTACTAAATATCTAACAGTCACTATTCTTTTAATGGTTGGTTGAACCTAACAACCAAACTACCAATTATCCCCTAGTTTCCTTATTATATATTAGTATAAATATAGATATAGATATAGATAATATAGATATAGATGGATAAATGGACTTAAATATGGTCTCTAGTTTACTTGGAGTATTACTATTTCCTAGGGGTGAGTACAAAATTCCGAAAATTGGATTATCCGATTTTTCGATCCGATATTCGATTAGGAATATCCGGAAATTAGGATATCCGATCCAAAAAAATCGGATCGGATATTCGATTCGGATTTTTTTTATGAATTCGGATACGGATTCGGATCACAATTTTTTACCAATCCGGATACAATCCGATCCGATCCGGTTTTTAATATTCATTTAAAATAATTTATATATTTAATAAATAATGAACTTATTGTAGACAAATAATTCAACATTGAACATATTAAATTAAGTAATGAATTATCACTAATAAATTAATGAATTTGTTGTGTATCACCGAAGTTTAAAAGTATGTTATGTGTAAAAACGTAAATAGGGATGTACTTAAGTGTGAATTTGTAACACCCTCACTATCCAATATTAAGATTATACACTTTTATAATTAATTAAACATTAACACAGAAGAAATTTTAGAAAATTCGGCATGATGTGTTCGGAACTAGGACTAACCACCTGTTCAAATCAACCAAACCAAACCAACTATAACCAAACCTGCTCACAGGCATAATAATAGCAAAACTTATAAAGAATCATAAACTCTGACTAGCCAAGATCGCTCACAGGTCACAGTATGAAACAACTACTAATTAACTATTACAACCCAAGTTCTGAATAAAATAATATACAACTCCATAAATTAATTAATCTGTCTAACCGATACAGAAATGATAAGAAATAAGGTTATAAGCTGTCTACCCATCCCACCACCTCAACTCTCTGACTGCCCCTATGGCTGCCCCGACCTGACGGTCCACTCCTCCTAGACATCTTCGTGTTTATCTGAAGAAACAAGATTAGCAAGCAAGTGAGCTAAGAATGCTCAGCAAGTATATATAGATAAAAGCATAAATGAATTGAAACTGCAGTTCTGTTAGAAACTAGTAATCAACAATATAAAAGCTCGACTGATAGATATGTCTTTTATCTGAATCATAAAATAGATGTGGATTGGACTATTATGCATTTTATAAATAAAAACAATCATAAGGTTAGGCTGCTGATCAGTCACGCACTAACCCCGGACAAACGCACACAGCAATGTCCTTAATGGATCCACGGCACACATTGGCCTTAATAATTTCTGACCACGAATCTGGTCCGACCCTTACGATCCACATTTAAAAAAAACTAACAGTCCAATCCTATAACTAGACATCAGGTGTCGGAACAATCGACCACCTCAACTGCCAAACACCCTGGACACTTTCGTTCCAGGTCAACATCTCAAATCTCGCAAAATGAAATAAGGTCGGGTAATTTCTGACCTAGATATCGACAAGTTCGATATATATATACAAAGGGGTATGGATGTAAGTCAAGCCACTAAAAGAATCAACGAAATCAATATAATCGATTTGGGGTATAACAATTTAATATTCGCAATTAAGGGAAATTAACGGAACAATTATAACAAGGATAATTCGAACGAGCATATGAATCAAGTTATAATAATCATAATTCACTTGAAAGATAAGTGAAGTGGTTTACTTGCCTTAACCAGGAAATCACAGAATTCGGAGAGTTCCTACGTCCTCGACTTTAGCTTTCCCTTTATCCTTGGGATCTACACACATTATAACACTATTTTAGAATTCTACTCAATATTCACTAATCAACATCAATAATAAATCTTAATCTATCCCCGCGAGTAATCTCCTAATTTTCATTTATCTAATCATACATCAATAATTAATAAGTTTCAAATATAGATATTTAATTATAGCCAACAAACGTACTCACAAAATCAACTAAATAAATAATAAGGTAAATAACCCAACACCTTAATCAAATTGTGTAATTATATGCACACACACACACACATATATATATATATATATATATATACAAAGAAATTATTTAAGATTTTTAGAAAATTTTGACGGCATCCCCTTTATACGGGTGACTGCCAGTCGGGATACAACCGACACAACCAACACAATTAACATTGCAATATAACCACAATCCAATAATCCGCCTTGATAATATTACTAAACAATTATATAAACTTAGAATTGAAAACAAGAACTTAAAATTATAACGTAGTTATAAAGATTTAAATTTTGGCTCAGAAAAATCATCATCGCCAAATACCATCGACTCAATTTATCATTAATATCATTGTCGATGGGGCAAAGTTACGAGGGTACCCGAATTTTGGATTCCCGACCCGAAACTTCACTCTAAATTAATTAAATAATTTTCCGAAATTATTTTGTAAATCACGAATCAACAATCAGAAAAATTCTGGAAATTATCAACCCAAACCAACCACAACTTTCGAACTTCACAACCAGCACAGAATCAGTAATCGAACCAGCACAGAATCATTAATCGAACCAGCACTGTCACACATACATACACTACATTTTCCTTAACTGTCACAACAACTCAAGGGAAAGGGGAATGTAATAATGCAATCGGCATCAAGCCTACACACGCAGGACTCGCCCAACAGCACACCCACATCAACTCACGCACACGAACCACTCACACACACACACGGCCACAATACCACCGGAAAACACCACCGGTCGAACATACCCACACACACAACCCGATACACCCACCCACACGAACCTGCTGTTGAACAGAGCAACGAGGGACAACAGGGGAGAGAGAGATGAGCTTTCACCTGAGAGAAAACGGAAGGAAGACAGCGGGGGCGATGAAAAAAAATAGAGAGAGACTGCGAGAATTTGAGAGAGAGTTCGAGAGAGTCGACTGAGAGATTGATGTTGTAGTCGGTGGAATAATAATGAATTAGGGATTTAAGTAGTTAAAAAGGGGAAAGTTAAAGTAGCTTTCTATTTAAATAACGAATCGACTGTTTCCCCTAATTTCAAAAATCACATCGCAGAAAATTCGATGAAATATTAAATTTTAAAATACTAAATTATAGAATGGAAAATTAAGATACCCCACATATTTTTAAAATATTTTTCGGATCAAAAACGAATTAGATATGAATTTTACAAGATTAAATCCATAAAACACAAATTTATTCGTAAAATCATTTTAAAATCCTTAAAAATCACAATAAATACACTTAATATTTTTAAAACTCAAATAAATTAATAAAGTCAATAATACAAAAGATTTCATAATTTTTGGCAATTCCTACGATTTTACAAAATTCACGGAAGATAAATATAATGAAATAAGATAGAATAAAATTCCCAAAAATATAATTAAAAAATATCCGGGCTTACACATCACGTAAAAATCACCAACTAAGCCCACAAATATTGTACCACACATACTTCACCTCCACAACAATTATATACGCCACATTATTCACATTTTACAAATAATAAATAATTATTACTAAAAATTTCGAAGGCGTTATAGAATTTATAATACAACTCCATATATTTGTATGTGAAAATTTCATAACCTCATGTAAGTTTTCTTAAATCAACCTTGATAAATATTTTTTGTTATTTAATCATTTTATCCAAAGTGATTGATTATGAAATTATAACATTAAAAAAAAATTAAAAACAAAACAAATGGAAGAATATTTCTTTTAATATATTTTCACTTAAAATTATGAATTTGAGAGCTAGCGTGTCCGTTTATATTGGCCATCAATCAAAAAGCACGTACACAACTGAAAACTATCAAACTTACTCTGAATTGTTTGCATACTTTGAAAAACATAACATTACTAATACTTAATTTGCTTTATTTAGGAAATGTAATCACTACTTTTGGGACGTGCAAAAAAAAAATTTGTGACCAATATGAACGGGACGAAGGAAGTATTAATACCTCTTAAAAAATATTTATAAGAACACGTTAAAGAAAAGAATGGTACTTTATGATATGTCAAATTAAAATTAGGAAAAAATTGAATATATAAATGTTAAAATATGAGAGGATTATATCTAAAATTTTATTAATTAAAATAAAATTCATTTATTTATAAAAACTAAAATAAATTTTACTTAATTAATTCGGATCCGGATAATCCGATTTCTGATCCGGTTTAAACGGACATCCGAATCCGGATATCCGGTTAAACCGAAACCGAAATAGATTTTTCATAATCCAAAAAACCGAATATCCGATCCAAATTTTAAAACCGAATCGGATATCCGGTTACCTTCTAATAAGTGTATATACATATATAAACGCATAAACATATATGAAAAAAAAATTAATAATCAAAATTTTCACATAATTAATCGACTTTTATGTGGGATGAACTCGGATTGGGGTAAAACCCGGACTAAATCCAGAATTTTGCACAACTGACTCTAACCCAAAATTTTACCAAAGAATGTGGAGTCCATTGAAGATCGTAAAGATGTAAACTCCAACCGAACCGGACTCGATTGAACTTTTTTTGTACTAAATGTTTTCGAATTTTTCGTAACTCGCATCAAATCTAATTTTTGATCGAAAATTTTATGTTTTTAATTCAAATGGGCCCTACATATTTTAGATCCTTTTTTAAATAATGAGTGTTAAATTTAATGTACAATTGTAATTGAACTTTGTAAGTATAAAACTTGTGTATACATTACAATTTAGAGTAATGTTTTTATTTGTGAGATTCATATTAACACATAAAAGGTCCATCTCACTAATAAAAATATAATCAATTAAATGATAAAAACTCAGCATTCAAGAACGATTTTAGGAACGTTTTCGATAACTCTAGTATTTTCCTTCAATTTAATATAAATAGTGCGAAGCACCAACTACTTATGAAACTATAACACATATATTACACCGCTAATATATCACTGTCGCTTCATTTAAACAAAAAGAATGGAACCCTCTTTTTTGACTAAAGATTTTTTTTTTGGGAACTAAATCTTCGACTAAAGATGTTTAGACTGTTAAATCAATATAATCAATATTACCTCGAAATCCATGGCATACACGAATTTTTTAATATAATTTAATTTTTTTAATTCAGATTAAAAATTTTTAAAACATGAATTTTGTAGGCTTAACTTATTAAATAATATGCTTTGATAATAATTATAGATATGTTACCCAAAATATTTTTGACTCTCTTTTTGGAAAGAAAAGATTTTAGTTAAAAAAGTTAAAAAATGTAATAGCTGAAAAAGGTAATTGGGTAGTTATTATTTAGGAAAAAAAATAGATATTTTAGTTAGAAAAGATATTACTTTTTAGCTGGAAATGGTAATCAGTTAGTTATTAGTAATTATAATATTATTAGTTCATTTCATTAATTAGAACGATCATATTTTTGGTAAAAAGAGATTTTAGTTAGAAAAGTTAATAAAGGTAGAAAAGGTAGTAGTTGAAAAAGATAATTGGTTATATTATTTAGGAGAAAATGAGATATTTTAGTTAGAAAATGTAGAAACGATATTACCTTTTAGCTTGAAAAGGTAATCAGTTAGTTATTAGCAATTATAATATATTAGTTATTTCATTAATTAGAACGATCATATTTTTGGAAAGAATATATTTTAGTTAGAAAAGTAAAAAAAAGGTAATAGCTGAAAAAGGTAGTTGGTTAGTTATTATTTATTATTTAGGGAAAGTGTTGGGAAGAACTGCGTGTGATATTTTGAGAAAAGATTGTATTTTATTTTTTAATAAGTAAGTAAAATAATTAATGATAATAAAATAAAACAATTAAATATGGTAAGTACCGTACCGTACCAAAACATTTAATATTTCGTTTTTTATAATATAGTATAGATATATACTAGCTTAAAACCTGTACGTTGCACAGATTTTCTTTAATATTATATGATTTTTACAATAATTTGAATAATTTTTTAATGATATGAATTTTGTAGGTTAAATGTTTTAAATAATATGATCTGATAATTATATATATATATATATATATATATATTGACCATATTATTTTTTAAAAAGGAAAATTTTAGTTATAAGATATAGATAAATGATACATTTTAGCTAAAAAAGGTAATCAGTCAATTATTAATTATTATGGTATTATTTTATTAAATACAATTATCCGTGATACTATTGGAAAAGAAGAGGTTTTAGTAAGAGAAATATAAACGGTAACGTGTTTTAGCTGAAAATGTAATCTGTTAGTTATTACTTATTAGTAATTATAATAATATTATTTTATTTTTTTAAATATAGTTGCCCTATTATTTTTAGAATATAAAAATAAAATCATTAATTATTTAAAAATAGAAAAGACAACATGTTTTTACCAATAATAAATATTTAAGTAAGGATAATTAAGTAAGAAAATAAAGTTTGTAAATAAGAAATTTTAGTTAGTAAATCTAGAAAAGATATTACATTTTAGCTGAAAAAGGTAATCAATTAGTTATTAGTAATTGTAATTTTATTAATTTATTTCATTAATAGAATGACCCGTGATATTTTTGGAAATGAGAGGTTATAGTTAGAAAAGATAATGAGTTTTAGCTGAAAAAGATAATTGGTTAGATATTAAAAATTATAATATCATTATTTGATTTTTTTTAAACAGAAATACATGTTTCTACCAAAAATAAATATTTAAGTAAGGATAATTAAGTAAAAAAATCAAGTTTGAAAATGAGATATTTTTGTTAGAAAACATAAAAAGGATATTAACTTTTAGTTGGAAAAGGTAATCAGTTAAATATTAGTAATTATAATATAATTAATTTATTTTATTAATTAAAACGACCATATTCTTGGAAAGAAGAGATTTTAGTTAGAAAGGGTAATCGATTAGTTATTAGTTAGAAGAAAATGAGATATTTTAGTTAAAAAATAGAGAATATATATTATCTTTTAGCTGGAAAAGATAATCAGTTAGTTACTTATTAATATAATATTATTAGTTTATTTCATTAATTAGAACGATCATATTTTTGAAAAATATTACCTTTTAGCCGTAAAAGGTAATCAGTTAGTTATTAATAATTATAATATTATTAGTTTATTTCATTAATTAGAACGACCATATTTTTGGAAAAAAGAGATTTTAGTTAGAAAAGTTATAAAAGGTAATAGCTGACAAAGGTAATTGGTTAGTTATTATTTATGAGTATAGAAAAGATATTAATTTTTAGCTGGAAAGAAAATCCATTAGTTATTAGTAATTATAATATTATTAGTTTATTTCATTAAATAGAATGATCATATTTTTTAAATATATTACCTTTTAGCTATAAAAGGTAATTAGTTAGTTATTACTCCCTCCGTTCCATATTTCTTTTCCTGTTAATCATGATCACGCTTGCCAATGCACACTTTTAATCGTTAATATCTTCAATTTCGTTTTAGTACTAAATATAAAAACTTCACTGTATTAAAGTACTCACAAATACGAATCAAACAAAATCACACATGACTATATTTTATCTTATAAATTATGCATAAATTAGTAGTCAATCGCTTATAATGAACAGTGTAAAAAGTCAAAACAGGAAAAGAATAAGAGAACGGAGGGAGTAATAATTATAATATTTTTAGTTTATTTCATTAATTAGAATGACCATATTTTTGGAAAAAAGAGATTTTAGTTAGAAAAGGTAATAGCTGACAAAGATAATTGGTTAGTTATTATTTAGGGGAAGTGTTAGAAATAGCCGCGTGTAATATTTTGAGAAAAGATTGCATTCAATTTTTTTTATAATTAAGTTAAATAATTATGGGTAATAAAATAAAATAATAAAATAAGGTAAGTACCGTACTGTACCGTACCAAAATTTTCATGTTTCGCCTTTTATAATATAGTATAGATAGTATAGATTGTTGAGTGTAAGTTAAATATGATCATATTTATTATTTAATTAAAAATAGTTATTAAATATACTATATTATTATGAAAATTGATTTTAATATTTTTTTGATTTATTTTAGTTATTTAATTTGTATCTAACCAAAGGGGACCCCTTTGGTTAGAGATTTATTTTTATATTAAATACTATATATTTTTTCTATTAAATTTTATATTAAAGATATTTTATTATTACTATATTATTATTATTATTAATATTATTATTATTATTATTATTATTATTATTATTATTATTATTATTATAACTAATGTTGTGGAGTTTTAATTTGTTTTTATCCTTTTCAGGTGTGATGTATAAGGTCGTCTCTTTTCATATATTTAAACTTTTTTGTCCAAGCGGCCTTTTGGTTAGATGAGAAAGTAATGGAGCAACCAAGAGTCAGAGAAAAATAAAGAAAGTATGCGACAATAATTGATGGCAATGAGGACTTTTAAAATAATAAGTAGTTCTTTGTTTAGTAGCAATTTGTAAAACGATGTATTTTTTATAGTTGGAGGGTACTCTTTTTCCCCCTTGAGCTTTTTTCTCACAAGATTTTGCTCTTGGAGGGTTTTAACGAGACCTTCCTTTTGTGAGGTTCTTCCATTCTAACTCTAAGCATCCGGAGGCAACATGCGTGCCTTTTGGGTTAGATGATGAATTTCCTTCATTGGAAAATCATATTTGTACGAATATTGTATTTCAGTACAATTTATGTACGAGTAAGTCATTCTTGACAAAAAAAAAGAACTTTTTTCATAAATATTTAAGTTTAGAAATTTTTTTGTAAAAGTATTTTTTTATAAAAAATATTATATATATAACAATTTATTTGTAAAAATACAGTTTGTAACCAATTTAATTAAATTCAATTATTTGTAATCACATACACAATAGCATACAATCTGACGCGTAATCATATATGAAAATAAACTAAAAATAACTAAAGTTTACCAACGAGTTGCATTGACGGTATTTTTATAAATAAATTGATATTTTTATAAAAAAAATTTTTGAAAAAGATATTTTTACAAATATTTTTTAAAAAAGAAAAAGTTCCCAATATCACAATTTTAGAGTAATTGGTACAAAATATCACACTCAAAACATTGGCCCCAAATATCACTCTAAGACACATTATCGTGTAGCGTTTCGATTTTTTTTTTAAAACGCTAATGCGTGAAAGGGAGGGGAACGCCACTTTAAGTAGCGTTTGGTGAGGAACGCCATATGAATTGGCGTTTTGTGGGTGGAGGGAGGGGGAGGCGTCACTTAATGTGGCGTTTAGGGCATTGTTTTTCTCTTTTTTTTTTCTTCTAAATATATATTTGTAAATAATATTAAAAATTTATAATCAAATGGTCAATTAAAATTCTATTTTTTAAATTAAAAAAAAACAATTTTAATTAATCTTAGGAATTCAATAATTAACTTTTGGGGTTCAACGTTACCATTTTAGGTTTTAGGAATATTCAGAACGATGAATAAACCGTATGCGAACTTAGGGTTTAGGGTTGTAAACAACCCTAAACCTTAACTTATCCTCATTTTTAAAAAATCGACGCTCGGTTTTAGAAATATTCAGAACGATAAATAAACCGTATGTGAACTTAGGGTTGTAAACAACCCTAAAACTTAACTTATCCTGATTTTAAAAAAATTGGGGCTGGTCCCCGATTTTTTTAAAATCAGGCCGCCGAATTCAATTTTTTAATTAAAATTTTTAAATTTTATCTGTATTTCCTTGGGATTTCAACAATTAACCTTTGGGCTTCAACAATTCCATTTTTGGTTTAGAAATATTCAGAAAGACAAATAAATCGTATACGAACTTAGTAAGAAAAACACAATTTAAATAAAAAAATGAAAAGGTAACACTACTTTAAGTAACGTTTTTGAACCCAAAACACCAGTTTAAATAGCGTTTTGGTCACTAACATATAATGAAGTGGCGTTTTGAACTCTTAACAAAACTTTAATTTGCATTGTGGTGTTATGCAGAAAACAGGGGACCACGAGATTAAGCTGGTAGCCAAAGATTAAAAAGTGTTTTAAGCCACGACAGATTCATTCCTTCTCTCTCTCTCTCTCTCTCTCTCTCTCTCTCTCTCTCTCCCTTCTAACCCTATCCTCCATTAAAAAGTTTTGAGGGGGCTTTCCACCGGTGAAAGGAGGGGGCTTCCATCGGTTTTCACCGGTGGAAAGCCCCAATTTCTTTTCGTTTTTCCTACTTTCATATCTTGTTTTTCATTCAATAAAGCTCCCAATTTATTTTGGTTTCAATAAGTTCCCAATTTATTTGGTGAAAATGCACACCTAGAGGGGGTAAATAGGTGTAAATGGATAACTATATCCAATTTTAATAATTTACCAGAAACAGCTTACTGAATTCAATTTTAACAGATATAAATGGTACGCTGAATGTAAATGGTAAGCTGAATGCACAAGCAGTAAGTAAAGTGCAGGAAAAATAAAGAACACCACAAACTTTTATCCAGGTTCGACCCCTAATCCCCTATGGTCTACGTCCTGGTCCCTTACCAATTTGGTAAGAGAATATATTACATTGATCAAAATAATCCGATTACAAGATACAACAATATATCTCTCTCAAACCCAACTGTTGATACAAATGGCTTGCTGAGTAGACCTGATACTGATTATGCTCTCTAAGCTATACTACCCTAGTACACTTCTCTAGCAACAACCTCGAATCCCTACTATTCCAAGCCACGTATCCAACAACTAACGATTACAATTGAACAATACAATTAATAAATGATACAACTCAACCTATAGATTCTCTAAAGAAGCAATACAATATATATATATATATATATATATATATATATATATATATATATATATATATATATATATATATATATATATATATATATCTGTGTGTGTGTGTTTGCACTAAATCACGCAAGTGTACGTGGTCACAAGTAATATAGATATAAGTCAAGTTCGTTCCCACAGAGATCTGGTTTAGGTTTTAATTCAGCTAATGTACCTATGCAACAATGTATGGTTTTTACTCACTGCTAAGACAATTAACAATATTGGGTTTTGATTAACTAAATTTAACTAAAAATCAAATTATCAAACTAAAAATTAATTAACTAATGAGAAATTGAATCGAGTTACTTCTGCTAGAGAAAACATGGGATCCTAACTTCATTAAATACTTTGCTTAGATCTTACGCCTTTAATCACTATATGCAATGGTTATGATATCTGATCGGATAACACGAAACAAGTACACGCTACCTGTCTGCATACGTATACCAAACTACCCATACATCCACAAAAGAGATAGAAGATGAATAGACACCAATTATGCTTAGACCCTATATGTCTATAGAATTTGAAAACATAACGGTTGAGGAACAAGTTATCCATATTGATCACATAGGGCAACATAATATATTTCTATTTATGCTACAAATCATGTTGATAAACAATCATGAACCTATGCTAGCATGGAAAGTTCTAAATCTCAAGATCCACTTTCACTTCACAAGAGATTAACAAATTAAATGTTAGCTACGCATCTAATAATTAAGCATAACCATACGAGGATATCAGATATACATCACACACAGATCTTTAATGCATCAAGATACTAAAGCTCCATAAATAAATCCGTCAGAATCCCATGACAACGATTAGTTCATAATGGAACCGTTCGTCATCATGGGATCTGATGAAACCATGATAAATAACAAAGTCAGAATTAAAATAATAATGCTAGAGTAATAAGTTAAGAAAACAAATCCAAAAAACATCAAAGAGTATCGCTTAATTAGAAGAAAGATGAAGTAGATCTAGATCTCCGAATGCTGTCGCGTCCTTCCGGAAATCCGTCTCCAAGTCTTACTCTCTATCTTCGGCTCTCTCTTTGTTTATTCTAAGTAGTTGTACAAATTATGATGATAGGATGTGTTTATATAGGCCACGGGAGTCTTTTCCCGCAAGAAACTACCAAAACAGAATTAAAATAGAATTTCTGCAAAATACGTTTCCTAAACTGATTCTGTTTTGAAGGAAATTCGTAACTAACTTTTTTTCAGTATTTCTGGGCCGTTCCAGTTGTATTTGGACATCTGAACCACTTTATAATGAAAGAGAATTCCGTTATCTTTGCGTTTCCAAAACGGACTTGTAGAACTCAGGATATGGCCAAAACAGTGCATCAGAAATTTTCCCAGCGAAGCCCCGCGCCGCAGAGCACCTAGCCGCGCCGCAGCGCGCCTGGCAATCTGTTTAGCCCGTGCCGCAGTGCCCTTCTGTCACGCCGCAGCGCGCCCTACAAACTACCGGTTGGAATTTTTCTGTTGTTTCTTCGTTTTGCTTCCGCTTTCTCCTGTACTTTTTGCAGTTGTTTCCATGCTTCATTTCTATGACTCAAAACCTCCCAAGAATTGTAGGGAAGACTTCGTTCTTCATTAAAAACTTGAAATCCATACCAAGATCACGGAATTATAAAACTCTAACCAACGATTTACAAACCTGCAGAACTAAACGAAACACATAAAAAATACAACAAACTTGAGGTCAAGTGAATCAATTTAAGCCGATATGGAACGCTCCAAGTGGATATAAAATCCACTTATCACACCCCCAAACTTAAACCAATGCTTGTCCTCAAGCATAAACAAATATAACTATATACAACTAACCAGTACCACTTCCGTAGGTGATCACGGTTGCATTTGGCATATGCAACAAACCCTTTAAATCCCTAGACAGCCCTAGTGGACGAGTGAGGTCTCGTGAGGGCCTATAGTGAATGTACCCACAAAATTCTTCTAACTACACAATGCAAAATCAATGTAATGCAAGAATGCAACTAATATGAAAATGCAATGACCCCCTCGAACTAACCAAAACCAACTAGCAAGCAAATATCCCAAAGGATGCAACTAAATCCAAATAGAGCTCGACTAAATCCCCGTATACTAACAATACATTAACAGAAACGTGGGTGTGTGCGATGCTCATCAGATATACTTCTAACACTAGATCAAAATCATACTTATTCTTCACCAAGACAATCACAAGTTTATAAATAGAATGAACGATAAACACTTCATAACCTAGAAACACCTCCATCATCATTCGAGTTAGACATGAATTCATGCTTTATTACTAAACAACAACTACGACACATAATATACAAGCATGCTTATTTAACCGTGCAATGGATGAGACCCCAAAAGGCTTATACAATAATACCCATGTAGCGAGCGTTGGGTTAGTGGATCCCAGACCATAAAAGCCTTAGGTCACTAGGCACAAAGTCCCCTAAAACTTAATTGCTCAAGTATTAAAGAGCTCACCCTGGTTAATTCTGCATTTAAACATTCACACAACTCTTTTTTTTTCACACAACTAACTTGGAATGAGTGCATTTCGCTCCATCTCATCCAACCCTAGACTACTCATAATATATGAGCGGCTACTAGCCTTTTGACACTAACTTTTATCCACAACTAGCATGAAATCCCTGTTTTCCCCAAACTTATATTTTAGTGTTCTACGCCATCAAGGGAATAACGAAAATTTTAAATATAAACAAGTGATTAAATCTAAAACAACCAAACAAGCATGACCTCAACCTAGCCCAAAAGCAAACGATGAGACTATGTAAAAATTGTGTTTCTGAAGCATGCAAGTCAATTTCATAAGAACTATAAATCAACCCTCTATTCATCATTACCACACTCAAATAGACATCGACCTACCAATCAGAATTAGCTCATCCTAAGGGATCATGAAATATGAATGCTATGCAAATGCAACTAAAATGGACTCACATGGTATACAAAAACAATAACAAAATGCCCTATATGAAACAAACATGCAATAATACGAACAAAACATGAATGAATTACTACTAACATGTAAAATATGATTCCTATATGAACAAAGACTCTACTACTACTAATCCTCAAATCACCCCCAAACTTAAGATATTCAATGTCCTCATTGAAGGCAATAATAAGGATAGTAGAAAACATACCTAAATAAAAAATGCCGAAAAGCGTGGGTTGCCTCCCACGAAGCACTGTCGTTGACGTCATTTAGCTGGACGTTGCCACCTCACTTCATGGCGGTTTCAAAAGAATAATAGGATCGCCCTTACTAGAAAGACCATTCACGCAAATGCTGACATCTTGTTTGCTTACTCCCAACACAACTTTTCTTTCACTCTTCATCTTGATTTTTCCACCCGTCGACTTCTTCGCCTTCTTTTTCTTTCTCACAGCTTTAAGGTTTTTATCCCTTTCAGCCGACCAAACTAAACACTCTTCTACCTCATCATCAACTATCCACCTTCTTAACACATTATCATGCCTTTCTTCAAAAATCACTAACTCATCATTCAAAAGAACATACCTCAAATGTGGTGGAAGTTTTTCGAGCTTTACATTCGAGAGATCTTATATGGAAGGTTTATCAGCATCAATTTCCTCAAGCATCTTAACTGAATCAGAGTTCTCCGAAAAATTTGGAACACTAGGCAATGCATCCAATTTCAAATTACCTTTTTCTTCTTGGAAAGACAATGCGAGGGATTCACTAGTTTTATGCTCTAGAATATGGGTATCCGTTTCATCAGCAAGAGATTTCATAGAAAAGCACACTTCTGGATCATCTGAAATCTTCGTAGGAGCAAACACATTAAAGGTTGCCTTATCATCTTGCACCCACATAGTTAGCTCCCTTTTCTGCACATCAATCAAAGTTCGGCCGGTAGCTAGGAATGGCCTTCCCAAGATAATGGGAATATTCTTGTCTTCCTCAAAGTCTAGAATGACAAAATCAGCAGGAAAGATAAACTCATCCACCTTTACCAAGACATCCTCCACTATACCTCTAGGATATGTGAACGACCGATCAGCCAGCTGTAATGAGATATTTGTAGGTTTCGGATCACGTAGACCAAGTTGCATGAAAACAGACAAAGGCATGAGATTGATGCTAGCTCCCAAGTCACACAAACACTTGTCGGAAGATAAGTTGCCAATAGTGCACGGGATGGTGAAACTTCCCGGATCTTTAAGTTTAGGAGGCAACATTTGCTGCAGAACAGCATTGCACTCTTCCATCAAAGCAACGGTCTCTAATTCATCAAGCTTCAACTTCCTTGAGAGAATACCCTTCATGAACTTGGCATAGCTCGGCATCTTTTCTAAAGCTTCTGCAAAAGGAATATTAATGGACAATTTCTTGAAGATGTCCAAAAATTTCTGAAATTGCTTTTCTTGACTTTTCTGCAAGCGTCGAGGATATGGAGGAGGCTGATAGATCTGATTGCTCTTTGTAGACTGCTCCGGAATAGACTTTTCAGCAGACTTCTTACTCTTTTCCACTTCACCGTTCAACTGATCATCCACCAAGTCAGATTTCTCAATTTCTGGCCCTACAGATTTTTCAACCTGCTGATTCTGAACTTCTTCATCTTCCTTAGCTGCTGATTTAGGATCGTTTGTAACCTTTCCGGATCTCAAAGTTACTGCTTTCACCTGTTCATGGACAACTTCCCTCTTTCCTAGATTAGCCTCCGTGTCACTAGGAAGAGATCCCTGTGATCTGTTGAGTAAGGCACTTGCAATTTGCCCAATCTAATTTTCCAAAGTCTTGATCGAAACTGCTTGACTCTTGCACATCAACCTCAATTCCTCCAGTTCAGATTTTTCTTTAGAAGATTGCCCCGCACCTGCGTGAGGCTGTTGCTGAAACCCCGGAGGTTGAAATTGTTGCCTTGGAGTATACTACTGCTGATAACCAGAAGGATTGAATGGCTTAGCTCCATACTGCTGACCCTGAAACTGCTGATAAGGTTGCTGAGGTTGTTGATTGTTGTTCCAACTGAAATTAGGATGATAAGTGTTATTTGGATGATAAGTGGCAGGAGTTGGTTGCTGTGGCCTCTGAAAATTGCTAACAAACTGCGCCGACTCACTAGATATGGCATATTGCCTCGTCTCATGTGCGCCCGCACATAGCTTACAAACACTAGCCACCTGCTGAACTCCATAGTTAGTCAGAGAATCCACCTTCATAGTCAAAGCCTTCAACTGAGCTGCTATGGCTGTAGCTGCATCCACTTCCAGAATTCCTGCTCCTTTGCCTTGTGATAGTATCTGCGTTGGATTTTGATATTCGTTAGCAGCCATCGTCTCAATTAGATCATAAGCTTCATCGTAACTCTTTGCCCATAAAGCTCCGCCTGAAGCTGCATCTAACATAGGTCTCGTCTGTGGTCCCAGCCCATTGTAGAAAGAGTTGATAACCATCCAGTCTGGCATACCATGATGAGGGCACTTTCTAAGCATCTCCTTGTAGCGCTCCCAAGCTTCACACAAAGATTCACCTGACTGCTGTGCAAACTGAGTAAGAGCATTCCTGATTGCTGCAGTCTTAGCCATTGGAAAGAATTTGGTGAGAAATTTTTTAGCAAGATCCTCCCATGTCGTAATAGAACCAGCTGGTAAATAGTGTAACCAGCCCTTAGCTTTATCCCTCAGAGAAAATGGGAAAAGTCTCAATTTTACAGCATCTTCCGACACACCATTGAACTTGAAAGTGTCACAAATCTCAATGAAATTGCAAATGTGCATGTTATGATCTTCCGTAGGAGCACCCCCAAACTGAACCGAATTCTGAACCATCTGAATCGTGCCAGGCTAGATTTCGAAAGTGTTAGCTGCAATGGATGGCCTGACAATGCTAGATTGGATGTCATTGATCTTCGGCTGAGAATAGTCCTTCAAAGCCTTAGTATCTGCTGCTACTCGATCACCCATCTCTACTGTTGTTCCAAGTTCCTTTCGATTTTATCTGCTACAAGTTCTACGTCTTCCAGTTTACGAGTTTGAGAAAGTTTTCGCATACACGCTCAAGTACCTGAAAAACACCGAATAAACAAGATATAAGTAAACAATCCGAGTCAGTGAACTCTAACGACCACTGATGACAAGCACATAAACTAAAAATAAAACACCGATGATCCCCGGCAGCGGCGCCAAAAACTTATTTGCACTAAATCATGCAAGTGTACGTGGTCACAAGTAATATAGATAAAAGTCAAGTTCGTTCCCACAGAGATCTGGTTTAGGTTTTAATTCAGCTAATGTACCTATGCAACAATGTATGGTTTTTACTCACTGCTAAGACAATTAACAAGATTGGGTTTTGATTAACTAAATTTAACTAAAAAACAAATTATCAAACTAAGAATTAATTAACTAATAAGAACTTGAATCGAGTTACTTATGCTAGAGAAAACATGGGATCCTAACTTCATTAAATACTTTGCTTAGATCTGACACCTTTAATCACTATATGCAATGGTTATGAAATCCGTCTCCAAGTCTGACTCTCTATCTTCGGCTCTCTCTGTGTTTATTCTAAGTAGTTGTACAAATTATGATGATAGGATGTGTTTATATAGGCCACGGGAGTCTTTTCCAGCAAGAAACTACCAAAACAGAATTAAAATAGAATTTCTGTAAAATACGTTTCCTAAACTGATTCTGTTTTGAAGGAAATTTGTAACTGACTTTTCTTCAGTATTTCTAGGCCGTTCCAGTTGTATTTGGACATCTGAACCACTTTAGAATGAAAGAGAATTCCGTTATCTTCGCGTGGACTGTAAGATCTTCCAAAACGGACTTGTAGAACTCAAGATATGGCCAAAACAGTGCATCGGAAATTTTCCCAGCGAAGCCCCGCGCCGCAGCGCGCCTGGTAATCTGTTTAGCCCGCGCCGCAGCACCCTCCTGTCGCGCCGCAGCGCGCCCTACAAACTGCCGGTTGGAATTTTTCTGCTGTTTCTTCATTTTGCTTCCATTTTCTCCTGTACTTTTTGCAATTGTTTCCATGCTTCATTTCTATGACTCAAAATCTCCCAAGAATTGTAGGAAAGACTTCATTCTTCATTAAAAACTTGAAATCCATACCAAGATCATGGAATTATAAAACTCTAACCAACGATTTACAAACCTGCACAACTAAACGAAACACATCAAAAATACAACAAACTTGAGGCCAATTGAATCAATTTAAGCCGATATGGAACGCTCCAAGTGGATATAAAATCCACTTATCAATATGAGAGCTCGAGAGAATCAAGAAGGAGAAAAGATTTTGCAAAGTAAATCAGAGTTGTGTATGTTCTTGAGGTTCTTGTATTTTCAGCAACCAAGAACATGTATTTAAATACTTAACACAAACGGTCACAAACTAATCCAACAAATTATCCAACGTTTGGATCCAATCCAACGTTCAATTTGTTAGATTTGTTTACAACATTAATGTTAACGTTTGAATGATGAGGAGAAAAGATAGAACATGTAAGACCAGTTCTTCAGAGATATATACGTATATAAGTATAGAAGTTTTATAAAAGAGGATAAGAGTTTTAGTTGAAAACAAATTACTATATTTTATGAAATCTATTTTGAATGGAAAATATAATTTAAAATGAGCTCATACATATATAGGCAACGATTCTAATGAGAACAAGGAAATATTGGAGAACAATGAGAACACAAGATCAACGGTCCAGATTATTTTATATTTCTAATTTTAGATTAAAAAAGAATTAATTCTCTTTTTAATTTTAATTTTGGAAAAAATACATCGTGTGGGCAGTTACATCTCCAGCATTTGAATTTTAGAATGCAGTTACCATAATTAGTGGGAAAGTTCAGATCAATATTTCAGAGTCACTCCCTTCCATATCCATTTCACCACGTCTGCGTACTATCTTGTTCATCTGCTGATCAAAGTCACATAAGTTTCATGGAAACGGGTACGTTTTATTACATTAATACAGATTAACTTATGTACATAGTACACTTGTAATCACAATATGATAATTCTGAGTGCAAACTTGAGATTTCTTTAATGAAAATTTATAAACATTGTTGGATGAAATCAGTATGTTCATGTAGTTTTTTCCTTTAATATAGAGTTTTCACGTGTATCCTGTTATATTAGATTTCATATGGGTTATTCTTCTGCATAACAACATGAATTTGGTTGTTATACTTCTGCAGAACAATAACAACTTTACTTTTATTCTTGAAGAAATTGGTAGTAGCTCTTCAGATAATTTCATTGAAAATGAGTCAACCAATGTTACAAATGAAGAACATCTTGCTGAATCAGAGACAACCAATGTTACAGATGAGGAACATGACAATGATTACACAATTTTTACATCTCTAGATGGTCGTGCATATTATATTCCTAGATGTGATGAAAATCTGAAGCCAACTAAAGATCATATTTTCTCAACTTTGGATGACGCTTTTAATTGCTACGTAAATTATGGTCGTGTATGTGGCTTCACTGTACTGAAGAGTACAATTAGGTATGATAAGCAAAGAAATTTCAAGCATCAGTACATTCTCTGCAGCCATGCTGGTAATAACGAAAGTAATCCGGCACTATTTCTAGTTGCTGCTGGATCGAAGACCAGGCAGAGGAGAACCACATCTCGCAGATGTAATTGTGACGCAAAAATAATTTTAAAACCTGGTAGTTCTAGTGGTTACATTGTTGGATCATTTCATGAGGTACACAATCATCCATTCACACCTATAGATGG
Organism: Saposhnikovia divaricata; assembly: GCA_036435485.1. Classification (NCBI taxonomy): domain Eukaryota; kingdom Viridiplantae; phylum Streptophyta; class Magnoliopsida; order Apiales; family Apiaceae; genus Saposhnikovia; species Saposhnikovia divaricata. The sequence continues at coordinate 46,862,922 of CM071595.1, read as the reverse complement.
CAGACAATTCATGCGATGTAACAGAAATGTATCCTTCTATCATAAGAACTTTATGTCTGATCTAGCCAAAACAAATATTGGTCCTATACGAGCTTATAACGTATTAAAAGAAATTGTTGGTTCATATGAAAATGTGGGTGCTACCCCATCAGACTTCAGAAATTTCAAACGGGATGTAAAGGCACGCATTGGGGAACATGATTCAAACATGATACTTGAAAAATTCAGACTGAAGCGCGAGACATCAAATAATACTTTCTTCTATGATTATAAAGTAGATGCAGAGGGGCATCTAATTGGCTTGTTTTGGTCTGATGCAATTGGTAGACGCAACTATAGTCTTTTTGGGGATGCACTCTGTTAAAATACAGCTACTACAAAGATCAGTTAGTCAAGATATTCATGCTGTTAGAAAGTCAGGGTCAAGATATTCATGCTTGATTTATAGTACCTGTAATGTTCTTTTTATATTAGCACCTTGCTGTATATAATCAGCCACAATCATACAATGTAAATTAAGCTTTACATAGCAATACAAGAGTTACATTTTTCTCTTTCATTGCATTCTCCTGCTTCAACATATTTATACATACGTTGCTGCTATATATATATATATATATATATATATATATATATATATATATTTAACCACACAACTCATAGTTTTATCATGGTATCAGAGCTATAAGCTCCTTACCGCCTTTATTTCACTAGCAGCCATCGATTCCGGTGTTTTCATCTCTTCCAGCGGTCAAGCTCTCTGTGACATTTGAACAAATAGTTGGTGAGTTCTCTTCTACTGCAAGGTTACAACCACTGCTGTGACAAGTTACAACTGTTCCTTGCAAATCGTTATCAGACAAAAACTCCGGCAATCATCTCGACGAGTCAATTCAGCGAGTTAACCGATAACTCATCTATCTCAGCCTCTCTCATCCGAGTTAACTCAGTAACAAGTTCATCAGCTTGTTACCCTTTTGTTCATCACCTCTCACCACCACCATCTCTCCTTGAATATCACTGGTAACCCGAAAATCTCAAAACTCTCTCCAAAATTTTTCTCATATATATATTTCTCATATGTATGTGTGTTCCGTAGCCGAGTTTATAGAAATTATAGTGTGTTTGCAATGGTGTAATTTGTTATTACTTGGGCTAAATAGACAAAAGGCCCACTAAGCCAAAAATATTCACGGCCTGTACTATCATCTTGGCTGTATTACATTTTAGTACCCCAGCCTTTATTTGTCTTCTAAACAAAACCTTGACTTTTGAAAAACATAAATTCTAGTTCCTGACTTTTCAGATATTACAAACTATTCCCACAATTTACAATATCTACATTTTGAACCTAAAAATTATCATGGAAAAAGAAAGTAGTTCACCTATTCAAACAATTTTGAATGGCTCCAACTACTTGGCTTGGTCTCAAGCTATGCGTAGTTTTCTTAAAGGCAAAAGAATTTGGCGATATGTAAATGGTGATTTTACGATTCCAACCAAAGAAAAAGATGAAATTGAGTCAAAGTTTAAAGATCGCATTTAAGAGTGGGATGTCAAAAATCATCAAGCTATCACATTTTTTAGAAACTCTTCTGTTTCTAAAATTAATTTGCAATTCGGAAATTCTGAAACGGCAAAAGAAATTTGGGATTTATTGGCATCTCGGTACACAACATCTTATCTTTCTCACCAATATCAGATTTTGAATTCCTTAAGTAAACAGAAGCAAGCGCCGGTCAACCAGTAGCAGATTTTCTTTCCCAAATACAACCATTTTGGGATCAGCTAACTTTGTCTGAACCTAAGTGGTTACACACAGAGGATGCCACACTCTATCAGGTGTATCGTGATCAACAACGACTCATCCAGTTTTTGATGGCTCTCACTCAGAATTTTGAACCAGTTAGAGATGCTCTTCTTCACCGTGTTCCGCTGCCCTCTTTGGAAAGTGCCTTAACTGAACTCATTTCCGAGGAAACTCGACTCGTCATTGGCAAAACCAGCCCCATGGCTGAAACTGTCCTTGCGGTACCTCTAGTACTTACTTCTGACAAACCTTTTTGCAGGTTTTGTCGTCAAAATGGACACATAACTAAGGATTGTACAACACTTCGCAATCAAACATGCCAACATTGCCATCAAAAGGGTCATTACTCGATTCATTTCTGCAAGAAAAAGCCATCTTTTCATCCAAACAAATTATCTCAGTCCTTTGTTACTGCAACCTCTGAATCTACATCAGACACTACACCCACAACATCCATTAATGAGCTTACTTCTTTACTCAAACAGGTTTTATCTAAAACCGGCCCTTCTTCCACTGCATTCTCTGCCACCTCAGGTAATTCTTGGTATTTTGATTCTGCTTGTTGCAATCATATGAAAAATGATTCATTCATATTTACCACGAAGACACAGAGTTCTTTTCTTCCAACCATTCAAACAGCAGATGGTTCTAGCTTGAATGTGTCACACATCGAAAATGTATTTGCTGAAGATCTTTCCCTCCCTGACACGTTTTTTGTTCCAAATCTTTCACTTAATCTTATCTCTATTGGCCAAATTTGTGATCTTGGTCTTGATGTTATTTTTACCCCTTTTGGTTGTCAGGTACAGGATCCTCAGACAAATCAAACACTTGGGACAGGACGTAGATATGAAAAGTTGTTTGAGCTCACTTCTCTTCATCTACGTACACCAAAATCATCATCTCATCTAGCTTGTGCGATTTCATCTAGTACCTGGCACTCTTGGTTAGGCCATCCATCTTCCACTCGTTTGCATAATCTTGTTTTTAAGGGTCTCTTAGGGAGTGTAAGTGAAGACAAAATTGAATGTGTGTCATGTAAACTAGCAAAACAACATGTACTTCCTTTTCCTATTCATTATGAAACATCATCTTCTACTTTTGATCTTATTCATTCTGATATTTGAGGTCCCTCTCCAACCCCCACTATGGGGGGATCGAGATATTATGTGATATTTGTTGATGATTTTTCTCGTTTCACTTGGATATATATCCTGAAACATCGTTCAGAATTAGGAGAAACTTACAAAAATTTTGCCATAATGATTCACATTCAGTTTAAAAAGAAAATCAAACTCTTTCATGCCGACAATGCCAAAGAATATAAAGAATCCGATCTTACCAATTTGTTTAGCTTCTTATGGTACCCTTGCATAGAGTTCTTGCCCTTACACATCTCAACAAAATGGTCGGGCTGAACGTAAACATAAACACTTCTTGACACCATTCGAGCCCTTCTCATTTCTTCTTCTTGTCCAGAATACTTCTGGGGAGAAGCTGTACTCACTGCTGTTCACACCATAAACATGATTCCTTCTCCTGTTATTAATAATGTTTCCCCTTATGAAAAATTATATGAAGAACCTCCATCATATGATTCTCTTAAGGTTTTTGGTTCTACTTGTTTTGTTCTTCTTCCTCCACATGAGAGGACAAAACTTGAACCATGTGCTCGTCTTTGTTGTTTTATTGGCTATGGTAGTGGTCAGAAAGGATACCGATGTTGGGATCCTATTTCACAACGTCTTCGTGTCTCTCGTAATGTCACTTTTTTGGAGCATAAAACGTTCTCATCTATGTCAGAATTTCACATTCACACCTCTACTAGCATTTCTCACTTTACAGATCCTTTTATTGATCTACATCCCAGTGATGAATATGTAGAATCTCCAATATCTTCTTCTGATATACATTCAGTAGATCCTTCAGTTGAGCACACACAACCATCTCCATCTACTACTATCCCTACAGCTGTCCTTCACATACTTTGTTATGTCAAAGGCACCATCTTTCATGGATTACATTATGCATGCAACTCTTCACTTGAGTTACATGCCTATTCTGATGCTGATTGGGGTGGTGATCCCACTACCAGATGTTCCACTACAGGATTTTGCTTCTTTCTGGGTGACTCTCTTATCTCTTGGCGTAGTAAGAAACAATCCCTTGCCTCAAAATCCAGTGCCGAGTCAGAATATCGAGCTCTGGCTGACATCACATAGAAATTAATTTGGCTACGATGGTTACTTGAAGAAATGACTGTAACTCATTCTCCAGCCACTATTATTTATTGTGATAGCAAAAGTGCCATGGACATTGCTCACAATGATGTCTTTCATGAACGCACTAAACATATTGTTATGCCCGAATCTTGGCATAAGCCCTAAGCAGGCCTAATGGGCTTGAATAGAGGTCCACAACTCATAATGGGCCTAGAGATGAAGATTGGGTCACTAAAACCCACCACCAGGAGTCAGTCCAATATACTATCAAGCACAATGTGGAAGTTTGTGACCCCAAGCTGCGAGTCGAGTTCGCCAGCAAAGTCCCTAGTATGGGATAGCATCTATCATGCACGTCTCTCTACAAGGTCCAGCGTGGCCTAGAAGTCCAGCGTGGCTTAGAAGTCCAGTGTGGCTTAGAGGTCCAGCGTGGCCTAGAATACTCTTATGAATGCTAGAGGTCCAGCGAGGCCTAGAGCATATGTATTATGAAGCCTTACGGTCAGGCCCAGCGAGGTCGCGTGAGTGTGATTATCTCTGTACAGCGTGGACCACCTCGCATGACTAGCCCAGCAAGGTCGCATGCGAGGCCACCTCGCTTATGATCTCCACCAAGGGATCGCTTCGATCATCTCTATCATCACATCTACAAACTACAACGAGATCACTATCTCACTCTTTACTGGAAGGCTCATGGCCAGACCCAAGGTCGCATGAGTAGCTGGACATAAGGGATCGCTTCGCATGGCCAGATCCGTCAAGGTCACATGCTAGGTCCTGATTGATCCTCTATTGGCCAATTCTATCAGTTCGAGACTATGGGCTTCCACAGCTGGGCCATGGATCACGGATAGGGTTGAAGATTCACTGCCACGTCAGCCCTAAACGGGTGGACTTGGACTTTGGCTTATCTTTTAAAACCCTAGTCCGCCTAGGTAACTTCTACTACAAGAACTACGTATGGCTTGATCCCTATAAATAGGGTACGTAGGCACCTTGTTATGGATGATTGACTGTTGGCAGCAACAGAGAATAAACAGTTTTCTCTGACATTCAATGAATCAACAAACAAGATCAGCCACAAAAAATTACCAATCTCCTTCCGTGTTCTTCGTGTTCTTAGCGAAATATCCGTATTTTGCTTCGTGATTCCAGCAAACCTCCAAAATATTGTTATACAATATTCTCCCTATAACATGACCCAACACTTCATCCAAAGAGTAGAAGCATTGATCTGGTACTTAGGTCTGAACCTAAAGGTAATGTTCAAGTTCAAAATCCCAACATTAGTCGGAACAAAGGTCGTGGCAGTAGAATTAAAAGTGGTAAGGAAATTTCAATGAATGCTAATAAAAAGCGAAGGAAATGCAGTCGATGCGATCAAGTGGCTGGACATAATGCTCGAAGTTGTCCTGGCAACTAGCTTTTATTTTTTAAATTTGTTATCAGCTTAATGTTTATGTTAATTGATAACTTTTTACGCTTATTATATCCATTACTTTAGGTTGTTATGTTTGTTTAAAATTTCCTTTGAGACACCAGCTTAGCTTGCATGTATGTTTTATGTAAATATTAATTTCTGAAGAATGTGATAATCACGATTATATGTGAATAATTAGTAGTAATGTGGTGCAAATTCTGACATATTCTTGTGATTATTTGGTGATAAGCTGGTAAGCCTGGTATGGTTTTAGAAATTAATCAGCTAGCTTAATTATATTTTATCACCTATTTTTTCCATAGCAAATTGACTAGCAGCGCTGCAATATTGCCATTGTAAACAAATAATCTGAGTAATATTTGTGTAATACAGGTATAAATCTTATTTTTGAATAATTTTTGTGTAATACATGATGAATCAGGTCAGGATCTTTGGATATCTTGGTATTTAGTTTAAAAAGATAGAAGCTTTTCGAAGAAAATCACAGTGCTCCTATACCAAGGTTAGCAAACCTTTAAAGATAATATTGAGGTACAGGTTAGCAGTCTGTTTCAGTCGGTCATGGAATATGTACCAAACGTTCTCCACACATTATCGCAAAAAAAATTGACACTAAAGCACCATTGTCATTACCTGGTATGTTGACAGGATCACATGGTGGAGGAGCAGGGCCCTGTCTTAAGTCTAATGTGAAGTGTGATTAGTTCATTTTATCATGTTATTATTGATGATTGTCTAATGTGAAGTGTGATTAGTTCGTTTTAACCTGTTATTATTGATGATATAAATCTACAAAAGTTACTGATTAGAATAAGTACAAAGTACAAAGAATTGTGTGTTGGACAACACTAGTTAAACAGTTTAAACTTGATCAACTGCTGCAAAATGTACAGCAGATCACTTGATAATCTGAATATGATGAGTTTGTTCTGTTCCTCTGTATGTTAACTCATAGTCTGTTAGATCGCGTTATTAGCTTGTTTGGTGTCTGAATACATTGAATTGTAAAGTATGTGTGTGTTCAAACTTTCTTTTTCCTTATCGGCTTTATCATTCACAAACACAGGCATATAAATGGCTATGTGTGTGTGTGACTGTTTTGCAACAATGTCGCCAAGTAGTTCTCGTGTATAGCAAAACAACTTGGTTTATAGTTCTCGCCAAGTAGTGTGTAATCGGAACAGGTTTATAGTTATGCTGCAGAACCATCACGAATATATGTGAATTATTATTGTGTATAATTTTGAAAATGTTTTTGGAACCTAGAGGCTAGATCCAGCAAAACTCCAAAAACCTCCAAAGCCAAACTGGAGCAGCATATAAATCAGGTACTGCAAGTCCATAAATAAATCCATCTAAATAAAGACCAAGGATGTCCGGATTATCACCATTAAAACAGTAATCGAATACTTTGCGAAACCATCTAAATAAATCCATAAAACAATGTTCCATGTCAGAATATAACGTCAGAAAGTTGATTACTCATAACATCTGTGACAACTCAAACTAAATCTATGTAGTCTATCACAAATACAATAAGAGTGTCACAATTTCTCCTGTCCTTTAGCAAACTCATTTCTTAAAGGTTCTTGCAGTTTTCAGTATTGGCTTTACGGTGTCCGCCACTTTCCTTCTTGCATGACCTTTATTTTCAGATTTATGTTTACGGTGTCCGCCGCTTTCCTTCTCACATCATCTATATTCTCTTCCCGCCTTTCATTCAACGGGCTTGTTAGCATATGATGACAGTAAATAATTCTGAGCTTTTCCAATTGTCTTTTTTGGAGAACCTACCAATACATAGATAAAATCAATTAATTACATGACATATAAATTTCTTTATGTATTACACGTTTAAGGCATTCTTAATAATATAACTCATAACTCACAGATTCGTTGTGCAGTCCAGTAGTCCATTGATTCACATGTGTTCCCATGTATGTTTCCATGTGACGCATTACAAATATTTTACAGTCATCACTATTATCCCTTGTTTGCCAATGCATTTGTAGAGGAACTGGTTTCTTTAACTTCACCATTTCTTTCCAAGTAGAAATATTTTCAAATTTCATCCATGCCAAGAGGAGTTTATGCTGTATTTATTATACGATTTTGATTTAAAACCCTGTATCTAAGTAAATGAAATAATTTATCGGGTCTATTTCTATTTTAAAAAGTCCTTACCAAGTAAAATGGCATTTCTCCATATCTTTTCCTAACATCAGTACAACCTGCAATGTTGTCTATTATATCCCACGAAGGCTCTTTGATGTTATAGGACACCAGGTAATAATGTGCCCCTGTGAAAATTGGAAAAAAGAACTGCGATTGCATGACATGTAAATTTTGTTAGTTAGTTCCCTACAACCAAATATTTTTAAAATTAAACAAGATACAAAATAATTATATACCATATCAAACTCCCCTGGCTCATAGTGTTTTGCATTACTATGTCACCGTACACATTACTATGTCAATGTGGTCTGTGAAGATTTCAAAACGCTCGTTATTGGTTTTTTTGTTGTTCCCTAGTGGAACCAACTGCAGTAAAAATATAACAAATTTGTTAAGCAATAGGTTATCCAAATATTAGCATTAAAAATTATATATAGAGTTCAATGTACCGTAGTTTCTAATGTGAAGAACAATCTCAATGGGGAAGATGTTGCCTTTAGTTTCTCATTGTCATTCAACAACCAAGTCCAACAATCAATAACACTACCTAAAACCCATTCATCTAGCTTTAAAGTCTTAAAGTCAGATTTGGTGCAGAGCTTGTCAACCCATGCAAACAAAGTTGCACTGTATACAATAACGTAAGCAAAATATTTTTATTAGATTACTAAGTTCTTTTAAGGACAAGTATGCATATAACAAACAGAAAAAACTTACTTTTCTTCTTTCGTGTCATGGTCATGGAACAACCATTGCCATATTTCTTCTTCTTCCTTTTTAATTTTTCTTGCTGTCAGATCTACAATTCTAGTGAGAAACGGAGATCTCAATACGTCAGTAGGCTGTATAACGCGCTTTGGCCTTTTCTGCATATATTCTTCATTATCCTTATAATCAATAATCTCCTCCCCTCTGCTTGGTGCACGCTTACACCGTTTTTGAAGCTTAGTCTCTTTGTTCTCTCTAGGTACGCTTTCAAAATTTAACTCTGCACATATGTTCCTGGGCTGTAGAGGTGTCAATCCTAAGGAGAAAGTAGGTGCATAATCATTTGTAATACTTTCCCTGGAAGCCCTACTTTTTGCAGCTGATATTTCTTCCACTTGTCTATCAATATCTCTGTACACTTGCGTTGGCCATGGCGGATGAGAGCCTACTGGTATATCTGAAACAAATATTTTTTGCATAGCAGGTGTTTCTGGGATTGTTTGACAACTGTTTCCTTTTCCAACAATAATGTTACTTATTTTTAGCTTCAACTGTGCAGCTTTGGGGTTGTCGGGGAACAATGCAAGTGCAGTTTTATAAAATCCCATAACAAATTTAAAAACTTGAACAATGACATATTAAATTACCTCTTTGCCTTGCTGTTCAGTTCTTGTCTCACCGGCTCCAACAGTTACCATGCTACACCATCTTTTGTTGTTTACTCTGTCTTCCAAAAGACTGACTACCATTTCATCTTGTGGTTGCCTTTCTTCGTCTCCTAGCTTTAATTTTGTACAAGAAATTAATATAAAATGTTAGCAAACTATCTATATAATAATCCAAAAAAAAATCTAACTATTTTACCCTTTTCACCCATAATCTCATAGATTAACATAATTCAAATAAAAAGAATAGCAATAACGCATTTAAAATCATTTTTATTCTAGCCCAAAAAAATGATAGAATATTGAAATTTTTATGATGTACTGCACTGAAGCAGAACCATTGTTCTGCACTTTCTCCACATGTACGGATAAATTCACAACACATACATTTGTATGATTTTCTTCTTCATCCCATTTCAAGATTTCGCCAGTTCCAAATGCATTTGAATCTAATTCATTAGTTCGCCGCTCTCGAAGCAATCCATCCGTCCATGGTACATAAGCAGGTAGCATCCTCAAAACAGATCGTGTGATGTTGTTCTTTACTCGATCAACATATAAATACTGCATACGAATAGAGATTTATCACATTCAATAAGAGTCACATATATAATTATGCAGTAAGACTATATTAATATTAGCTCACTATGAGGAATGGTAGTGATCCCGTGAAGAACTGTGTAGTTGGCTCCGAAGCCCAATAATTATGTGTTGCATTCAGTTTATCTATGACCGTCTCACACCAATTATAGTCATAACAAGCATCCAAATTGCCTCTGAAATTTAGAATATCACGGTTCACCGCTCCATTTGATTTGATTCAATCAAAAATTAGCCATCAAGACTAGAAAGTTTAGCTTAAACATTTCATCTATTCCCTCATATCGGTTCATCTTTTGGTATATCATACTAGGCATAACTTTGCACTTAGGGATAGGGTGAAACTGTTCTGCCCATTTACTAACCACACAATCATTCTCCATTAATTCAATCTTAGTCCTACCATTTGGTAAGCCAATAACTTTTTTTACTACTAACTCAGAAATTTTAATATTGCCTGCTTCCAGTTGTAGAGTAGACGTCTGGCTATCATATGACTGTGCTATATTATACCCTAGCCTATGCGGATATGTTGCCATTCTGAAACGTAACAACCCTCCAAAGCCAGTTTTTTTAATCCATTTTATCTGGACCTCACTTAATCCTTCTATAGCCTCCGAGAATGTTTTTGGTGAAAACTTTTTCTGTATGTACCCCTTATAGTCTCTCTTCTGCCTCTGCTTAGCTTTGCCATTTCCGCTAATCATCTTGAATTTGTTCCTACATGTCAGCATCTTTTTCTTCTTCAAGTTCCTTAGTTTTTTCTTTTTCTCCAGATGCAAAGTGAGATCCTGTTTCATATAAAAAACCTTAAATACAGAGTGACAGTTCACATTTTTAATACAAACAATATATCTTATAACAACTCCTACAAAAATTGTTTCCATTTGTACCTCAGTATCAGACCCCTGTTTCCATTTCAGTTTTCTACTGATTCTTACTGCCTGTACATCCTTCCGTTTATTATTGTCCTCAATACCATTACACTCTTGCATTGCTTGTCTCCCTCCGTTCACAAAGTCGTCATCCATATCCAGAAGCATGTTTTCACAATTCAGTTTCGGTTGCACTCTTGTAGCTGATCTTCTTCTTTTGTAACTTCTTTTTTTGCTTTTGCGAGCTCCAACTTCTGATGCAGAACGACTAGTCTGCCATGAGCTGCCTATACATTTTCTCGGTATGCAAACAGAAAATAGTTTTCACCATTTAGGCAAACAAAAAAGAAAAAGAAAATAGTATCCACTAAGAACCTAGGAAATGCTATTAAATGTACACTCTAGACTAAGAACTTTGCCTCTACATATTTCAGGGATTGATGTCTCGTATTGTTCTGCACTAAAAATGATATCTTTGCATAGTGTTGACTCATCTTGCACAACTTGGTTACATGCCATCTTTATATGTCTTCTTGGTGATGGATTCCCACTACCGGTCCTTGCTGCATAGCAGTTTTCAACCACATTATATAAAAGTCCATGTTCAGTTAGTACCATACTTATTTTCAAGCACTGATGTCATTGCCAATCCAATCATATTTTTCAATCGTTCACCGTAATTACCACTCTAAAACATACGATCGAGTACGGACAAAACCAAAAAAGAGAAGAACACTCGTATAAAAATCAATTGTTCATTTGCAGCACAATAACATAAACATATTTCTTAGACGGAGGTCAGCAATGAATAAAGTTCGAAAAATAAAAAATAAATTCTTACCTGACTCAGTCTGTAGTGATTTTTGCATGTTGGCTGTTTTCCTCAAAAGATCAACTAGATACTAATATAACATGAACCCTAAAATACACAATAAGCCTGAACTGTTATATAAAGTCTGCACATATTACTTCTCACTTGACGTCAGATCCTGTTGAATCTTGATGTCTATAGTCATTATTTAGGGAGTTTGATATTGTGCTGCTTTGGTGTCGTCAGTTACTGCAATTCGGATTGGATTAAATGTAGTGGTTTACTGCCCTCGGGGCAGTTACATATAATAAGAGAAAAGGCCCTCAATATCACATTTCCAACACAATTGGTCCCAAATATCACAACTCAAAAACTTGGCCCCAAATATCACTTCAAGACACAGTATCGTGTAGCGTTTAATTTTTCAACAAAAAACGCTACTTCGTGTAGCGTTTTATATTTTTTTTTTTTAAAAACGCTACATTAAGTTGTGTTTTGGTGGGGGAAAGACGCTAGATTAAACTGTGTTTTGGGGAAAACGCTAGTTTAAGTTGTGTTTTGGGGGGCGAAGACCAAAGATTAAGTTGTGTTTTGGGGGGAAGACCAAAGATTAAGTTGTGTTTTGGGGTAACGCTACACGAAGTAGCGTTTATGCTAAAAATAAATAAATTAAAACGCTATATTATACTATGTCTTGGAGTGATATTTGGGGCCAAGTTTTTGAGTTGTGATATTTGGGGTCATTTGTGTTAGAAATGTGATAGAAAGGGCCAATACCCATATAATAATGAGTTTTTAACAGTTCTTTTTTAATTATTTAATTATCTCTATAAAATAACAATTAATCTAGGCCCTTCATTCTATTTCCATCCTACGGTAGTAAGAACTGTTCTCAAGTTTTCATTTTATAAGTGTTCTCTCTAGAACATGACTCTACATATATAAATACGTATTCCATATTTAAATTATCCTTACAGCTGTTTAAAAGTCCATTCCTATAAAAACTCCTTGATTTCCCGCATTCCTAAACTTTCTGAACTGTTGACAATTGGCTTGCTGATTGTGATCTGTCTCTGCGCAAATGGCTTGCCAAACTGTCACTATATTCCAACTTTGGCTTGCTGTTTGTGACAAACTGATTAGACAAAAGCTAAAATACCCTGCAAAACCAAGTTAGTACATACAGATCCAGCATGTTGTTTTATATCTACTAATAAGTCAAATGGCTTACTGTTTGTGATCATCAATCTCCCCTTTTTTTATGATTACACCTAATTTAGGAGAATTATAATAAATCCCCCTAAATCCCTGCATGTCAAAAATTAGATATAAAACAAAGATCTAAAATATATCACCAAAAATCAAATATTAAAACATTTAACCCAACTTAAACATAACACATCAGGCTCGAATTAAAACCAGCAAATATCCAACTTCAAATAAACACCAAGTACCACAAGTTCAAAACAGCACAGCAAAACACACATAAATTCAGAATAAAAACATAAATTCTCCTAAAATTTTCTCCCCCTTAATCCATCAAAAACTAAGATGAACAAATTGTATGCCAGGATATAATGCAATCAGTATACCAATTGTAACATGCGAACAGAACAAATAGTAAGCTAATCTGACCAGCAACTACCATTCAGCACGCTGATTTACACAGAACACATGCCAAGTTCCCTTCGAATGATTGAAAATCGTTCCTCATCAAGGGGCTTTGTGAAAATATCAGCTAGTTGAAATTCTGTTGGTACAAACACCAACTCTATCTTGCCTTTAGCAACATTATCTCTCAAAAAATGGTGTCGAACATCAATATGCTTCGTTCTTGAGTGATTCACCGAATTTTTCGAAATATTAATGGTGTTAGTGTTGTCACAATTGATTGGAATCTTTCCACACTTGATATCAAAGTCCCTTAGTGTTTGAATCATCCATAGAATCTGAGAACAGCAGCTACCAGCTGCTAGATATTCCCCTTCGGCCGTGGATAAAGCTACAGAAGTTTGTTTCTTGCATTGCCATGAAACCAAGCTTTGTCCAAGGAATGTACAAACACCACTAGTACTCTTCTCTATCAACTTGATAACCTGCATCACTACACCCAACAAGATCAAAAGTATTTGTGATAGGATAGAACAAACCAAGAGAAATAATACCACTTAAATATCGAAAAATTCTTTTAATAGCATTTAGGTGAGACTCTTTAGGATTGGATTGAAACCTTGCACAAACACACACACACTATGCATTATGCCAGGTCTAGAGGCAGTTAAATATAGCAAGCATCCAATCATACCTCGATACTTTTTGATATCAACAGCCTTACCATTTTCATCTGCAATCAGCTTGCTGTTTTGGGTCATAGGAGTTGATTTTGGCTTAACATCCTCATAGCCAAATCTCTTGAGCAGATTCTTTGTATACTTAGATTGATGCACAAATATTCTATCTTTAGATTGCTTGATTTGAAGACCCAAGAAATAATTGAGCTCACCCATCATGCTCATCTCAAATTCACTATGCATACAATTAGAAAACCACTCACACATAGATACATTAGTAGATCCAAAAATAATATCATCCACATATAAAAAAACAAAGATATGTTATATATACAACCAGTGTCTATCATAACCAAAGATGGGTATCAGTATAGTTCAAGCTAACACAATGGACAAGTGATGAATACCATGACTGAAAAAAGGAGATAAGTCATTGCAGAGAGCACCATTCTTGCAAAGCTCACATAAGAAGTTTCACAAGATAAAGTAAGGCAAAAATTTAGATGGGGAAACTACAAAAAGTTGAACATAAGTAAGCATGCATACTTGTACCGTAGCCGTCTTGTAGGTCATCCTTTTGTTTTGCGCGTTGAACTTCAATATCACAACCATCAAGCGTGTGGTATGTACCCTCAAGAAGCACCTTCTCAACGGCATCTATGGTATCAAAAGTAATGAAACCAAATCCACGGCGTCTCTTAGACTTGTCCTCATTTACGATCACTTTAGTGACATTGCCATACTTCTCAAAGTACTTAAAAAAGCTTTCCTCCGTCAAATCATTACGCAATACTCCCACAAATATCTTCTTAGGGTCAATCTTAGGCTCCACCTATGAATGATACAATTAGGTAAAAAACAAAGAATATATAAAGTCCAACTAAATAAATGTTAACAGTCAAAATTTTCCATGCTTAATCTTATTAGATTTTAAATAGCTAAGCTGTAACAGCCTCATACAACCAGATTTTTACACAAAAGAACCATAACTTTCACACTTAACTCATTACATAATTAATAATTTAGTAGGGTCCCAAAGCCTATAGTAGCAAGTAGCATTTTTTGTTTTAAATAAAAACGTATATACAATTTAAGCAATCAGAAAAATAAACTATGCACATAAAATTGACCTGATATACAAATTCACACAATTCTATAATTATGTTATCGTAGCGGTTGTTACATTCTCCCCCTTCAAAGATTCTGTCCCCAGAATCTTAACATTCTAATGTGAACAACCGGTGACAAATCTACTTCATCAATATCTCCAACTCTGATGAAATAATACTCAATAAAATTCTAAATCAGGTCACTTGTCCTTTTGTTTTGCAAAAGTTCGCTTTCTACTAGTATGTCCAAAAATTAATCGGTCAGAGTGATTGGCTCGCCATCTATTAAATGTTTCAAATCTGCATCTAAAAAAACCGGAACCTGGAAATATGAATTACACAATTAGTGCACACTATGAATGTATCATACGTCCACCATTATTCGTTTTGCGTATCACTAATCTGGTCATCCAGCATTCCTCCCTACCTGTTTTTTATTTTTAGCATATACTATCTAGTCAAAATTTGTGAGCCCTTTGTATTAGAAAACTAAGTGCAAACACATTTACACAAATGTGAGAACCACATCCAATACCCAAGATGTTGACAAATTGACATCTATAACATGAATACCTGAAACCGAAGTTTGACCAGCAGTCTTCTTCTTTTTCAGATCCTCCAAATAAGCATGATAGTTTCTCTTCCAGTGTCCCGGTTAACCACAAAAGTGACAATCACCTTTCTCGACACCAACTTTAGGCTTCCAAACCTATTTGGGACCAAGCTTTGGATTGACAGCAGATTTGGATCCAATCTTCTTCTTGTTGCCCTTCCATTTCTTTTTTTGGCACCTCCTTTGTTCACCATCAGTATGGGAGCAGGGGATTCCTTCTGAATGTTGGTTTCAGCTGTTCTTAACATGCCCAACAATTCAGTAGGTGTCTTATCAATCTCATGCATATTGTAATTCATAACAAATTGAGAAAAGTTCTTATTGAGTGATTGTAAGATCAGATCTATTTGAGCCTCCGGACCAATCGGGAAGCCCAAGGTATCAAGTTGCTCAATATACCCAATCATTTTAAGAACATGTGGTCCAACCGGGTCACGCTCTCCTTGTTTGCAAGCATACAATGCCTTGCTCGTATCATATTCTTCCTGACGAGCTTGTCCCTCAAACATGCCTTTGAGGTGCTCAATTATTTCATAAGCATTCATCAGTTCATGTTGCTTCTGAATCTCAGGAGCCATGCATGCTAGCATAAGGCATGACACATCAGTTGAGTCATCCAAATGTCTCTGATAAGCATTTTGCTCAGCACGTGTGGCCCCTGCAGGAAGAGGATGTGGGTGAGGGACTTCAATGGCATATAGCTTTCGCTCCTGCCTGAGGACAATCCTCAAGTTCCTAAACCAATCCAGGAAGTTTGTCCCTGTCAGCTTCTCCTTTTCTAGGAGTGATCGTATCGATAAGTTGTTTGCGTTGTTTGCCATTTGTTATCTACAATTTGTAAGAGCGCATAAAATAAGTAATGTTGCAGACCCACTGACTAAGGCTTTGTCGCAGCAGAAGCACGAAAGTCACATTAGTTCCATAGGTATTCGATACATTGGTGATTGGCTCTAGTGCAAGTGGGGGATTGTTAGTGTAGTTGCCCTATTCGATACATATTCAGTTATGTATTGACTCTAGGGCAACTACACTAACAATCTCCTACTTGCATTAGAGCCAATCACCCATGTATCGAATACCTATGGAACTACGTGACTTTCGTGCTTCTGCTGCGAAAAAGCCTTAGTCAGTGGGCCTGCAACATTACTTATTTTATGCGCTCTTACAAATTGTAGATAACAAATGGCAAACAACGCAAACAACTTATCGATACGATCACTCCTAGAAAAGAAGAAGCTGACAGGGACAAACTTCCTGGATTGGTTTAGGAACTTGAGGATTGTCCTCAGGCAGGAGCGAAAGCTATATGCCATTGAAGTTCCTCACCCACATCCTCTTCCTGCAGGGGCCACACGTGCTGAGCAAAATGCTTATCAGAGACATTTGGATGACTCAACTGATGTGTCATGCCTTATGCTAGCATGCATGGCTCCTGAGATTCAGAAGCAACATGAACTGATGAATGCTTATGAAATAATTGAGCACCTCAAAAGCATATTTGCGGGACAAGCTCGTCAGGAAAGATATGATACGAGCAAGGTATTGTATGCTTGCAAACAGGGAGAGCGTGACTCGGTTGGACCACATGTTCTTAAAATGATTGGGTATATTGAGCAACTTGATACCTTGGGCTTCCTGATTGGTCCGGAGGCTCAAATAGATCTGATCTTACAATCAATCAATAAGAACTTATCTCAATTTGTTATGAATTACAATATGAATGAGATTGATAAGACACCTACTGAATTATTGGGCATGTTAAGAACAGCTGAAACCAACATTCAGAAGGAATCCCCTGCTCCCATACTGATGGTGAACAAAGGAGGTGCCAAAGGGAAAAAGAAATGGAAGGGCAACAAGAAGAAGATTGGATCCAAATCTGCTGTCAATCCAAAGCGTGCTCCCAAATAGGTTTGGAAGCCTAGAGTTGGTGTCGAGAAAGGTGATTGTCACTTTTGTGGTAAACCGGGACACTGGAAGAGAAACTGTCATGCTTATTTGGAGGATTTGAAAAAGAAGAAGGCTGCTAGTCAGACTTCGGTTTCAGGTATTCATGTTATAGAAGTCAATTTGTCTACTTCTACATCTTGGGTATTGGATACTGGATGTGGTTCTCACCTTTGTGTAAATGTGTTTGCACTTAGTTTTCTAATACAAGGGGCTCACAAATTCTGACTAGATAGTATATGCTAAAAATAAAAAGCAGGTAGGGAGGAATGTTGGATGACCAGATTAGTGATACGCAAAACGAATAATGGTGGACGTATGATACATTCATAGTGTGCACTAATTGTGTAATTCATATTTACAGGTTCTGGTTTTTTTAGATGCAGATTTGAAACATTTAATAGATGGCGAGCCAATCACTCTGACCGATTAATTTTTGGACGTACTAGTAGAAAGCGAACTTTTGCAAAACAAAAGGACAAGTGACCTGATTTAGAATTTTATTGAGTATTATTTCATCAGAGTTGGAGATATTGATGAAGTAGATTTGTCACCGGTTGTTCACATTAGAATGCTAAGATTCTGGGGACAGAATCTTTGAAGGGGGAGAATGTAACAACCGCTACGATAACATAATTATAGAATTGTGTGAATTTGCATATCAGATCAATTTTATGTGCATAGTTTATTTTTCTGATTGCTTAAATTGTATATATGTTTTTATTTAAAACAAAAAATGCTACTTGCTACTATAGGCTTTGGGACCCTATTAAATTATTAATTATGTAATGAGTTAAGTGTGAAAGTTATGGTTCTTTTGTGTAAAAATCTGGTTGTATGAGGCTGTTACAGCTTAGCTATTTAAAATCTAATAAGATTAAGCATGAAAAATTTTGACTGTTAACATTTATTTAGTTTGACTTTATATATTCTTTGTTTTTTACCTAATTGTATCATTCATAGGTGGAGCCTAAGATTGACCCTAAGAAGATATTTGTGGGAGTATTGCGTAATGATTTGACGGAGGAAAGCTTTTTTAAGTACTTTGAGAAGTATGGCAATGTCACTAAAGTGATCGTAAATGAGGACAAGTCTAAGAGACGCCGTGGATTTGGTTTCATTACTTTTGATACCATAGATGCCGTTGAGAAGGTGCTTCTTGAGGGTCCATACCACACGCTTGATGGTTATGATGTTGAAGTTCAACGCGCAAAACAAAAGGATGACCTACAAGATGGCTACGGTACAAGTATGTATGCTTACTTATGTTCAACTTTTTGTAGTGTCCCCATCTAAATTTTTGCCTTACTTTATCTTGTGAAACTTCTTATGTGAGCTTTGCAAGAATGGTGCTCTCTGCAATGACTTATCTCCTTTTTTCAGTCATGGTATTCATCACTTGTCCATTGTGTTAGCTTAAACTTGAACTACACTGATACCCATCTTTGTTGTTTGATAGACACTGGTTGTATATATAACATATCTTTGTTTTTTTTTATATGTGGATGATATTATTTTTGGATCTACTAATGAATCTATGTGTGAGTGGTTTTCTAAGTGTATGCATAGTGAATTTGAGATGAGCATGATGGGTAAGCTCAATTATTTCTTGGGTCTTCAAATCAAGCAATCTAAAGATGAAATATTTGTGCATCAATCTAAGTATACAAAGAATCTGCTCAATAGATTTGGTTATGAGGATGTTAAGCCAAAATCAGATTCACTACAGCTTTATTATATTAACTTCTTACCTCTAAGAAACTCTACAGCTTCATCCAACACGAGGTTCAATAACTGATCATATCCTTTAAGTGTTCCTGTCACTGTAAGGGAAAAAGGAGGGGGGTCATCAGGCAAAAAGAATGCAATTGCATTGCTCAGTATAAGAAAATAAATGCATAATCAATAATCAGTAACAACAAGAGACCAGGTTTTGCAAACAAATCAGTACTACCTATTTGGCTTTGTAAAAGAAATGGAAGCTAATACATCATTCACAGAAAAGAAATAAGGTGTTTCTGGATAGTATAAATGCCTGTACAAGGTATTCACCCACCCTTAATCAACCAAATGTCATGCAGAACTACAAGTAAATCTAATTACCAAACAATTAAAGAAAAAAGTAGACCACAAAGCTTGGACCAAAGAAGACGCCTCCAAAGAATGTTTATCAGACTTATAACGCATGATATCAATATGTTAGTCCACGAATATGTGAATCACGAGTCATACTTCTTTTCATGCACTTCATGAATAAAATAAATTTTTAACAATGTCGCAGATAGAATATTAGGTATAGGCATACAACAAGCGAGGTACACACTTTAGTATTTAGATAGAATTAAAAAAAAGGTAGTCAAAGCAAGTAGGCAGAACTTAGAAGTCTCATACCCAAATGCAGAAAATGACGATAAAAAATGAAGGGACTCTGTAATATATAGGTAATAATTATACAATTATTTGGTATTAGATCAACTTCTCCTTCCATCGCACTAGATTGACAATACCGAAAAGAATGTCATCATAATGTCAGATAACCACGTCTTATAATACTAAGGGTCTTACTCTTTTGGAAAGGTAAAGATTTATGGTTATAAAATGTGAAAGTTTATATGACTGGAATTTATTTTAAAAAAAAATACACAGATTTCCAAGAATCATGATTTTTATATATACAACCGAGGCGACGGCATTGCATTGTGATCGTCATTTTCTTCAGTGCAGATATGTTTTACTCCGGATCTATTTTATCATGGGCAAGATATGTTTTGACCTAACCTATTTTAGTTGGCACTAATTCAGCTAGTATCTTCCTGACGACTCCTTGAGCAACTTCACTAATGGGGCAACTATTCTTTCTGGTAATTCTCTTGTTCTTTTCTTCATTTTCCTTCTTTCAGCTGTTCGTTCAATTTTTATTCACATTTTTCTGTCGTGCTTTTTCCATTCTCTCACTTTCCTCTTCTTTCTTCTCATTCTCTAGTAGTAATATATAACTTATACTTACATAATCTTTAGTTTTGAGAACATAATATTTTGTGCGGTATATATTATAAAACTATTACTAGACCTTCTATCTATATGATTAATGTACTACTATTGGATCATTAACAATAGCCATATATGTGTGTTGAATACAGAACATCAACAGATTAAACTTAATAGTTCTGCATTAATCCAATATTAAACTTAATAATTATGCCTACCCTTACCAACGCCATGGTGCTAATGACACCATAACAAATTTTCAAGAACCTTATACTCTTTGTAGGAGCTAAAGATCTTGAAACTAGTACAGGAGTCACAAGGTTGTAATGGATTAGAAAAAAGGCAGCTCAACTAAGTTAATTGAAAGAGTTCAGGTAGTGCTGAACACAACTTGTTAATTAAGAATCAGAGAGGTTGAGTTGTCTCACCCGCAGGTCAAACAATTCAGTGTTCGGGTTAATGATTTTCACCCATTTACCATTTATATTGTGAGGTAACCAAACCCATAACCTGTTTCTGCCAGCCCTAGGCCCTGCAGCAACCATTTACATGCATATACAACATATGCATGTACAATTGATAAAACTGATTACTAGAAAATATACCTATGAACGTAACCAAAGCTCAAAATACCTGTCACGAATTTCAACTATAAAACTCGTCTATGTATTATATTCAAACTAACATTATTACATTTCCCAAATAGTAATCATGTTCACACTTCACATAGTAATTGAGTTGCTCAGAATTTTGCAAACAAAATACAGTAAACAATATGCTCGTTAAGATGAGCGCTTAGCAAACAAAGATTGAGCACATTTTACCAGCGGCTACAGCAACCGGTCACTCACTTAGCTAGCCAAACATGAACAAAATTTAACTCCCAAATTGAGCTCCGCCTCAACTTGGTTATATAGGCCTACCAAGCATGGGCGGCCCTGAGGCAGTGCCACCAGTGCGACCGCACTGGGCCCACTAACCTCAGGGGCCCTAAATGAAATTTGTGTCTTTAATATATATACTTGTATAAATGTTTTCGATACATTGTTTTAATAATTTAGTTCAAAATTTGTACATATGTGTTTGATTAAAAATTATTATTACATTAATGTGTTTGTATTTAGATTTTTTATGTACTAGTTATCAATTCATATGTTTATTTCGTTACGTGTTTGTTCAATGTCTAAGTCAACCTATGTTCACGATATATAAAATAAAATATATGTTCTTCATTTGTTTGAATTTGTAATTTGAAATTAGAGATGAAAAACTTATATGCTGCTTTCATTTGAGATTGTACCTGTTTCATCTATAAAGGCTTGTTATTATAAGAAAAAAATTTGGTTTTTTAATTCAATTCCAACAAAAAAAAATTATTGAACCGGTTTTTAAATACACTAGCTTTGTTTTTGTTTTGGAAGTTCACATACCTTGTTTCTTGATTTTCAGTTGAAAACTACTGCACTTTAAAAATTTATCAACTTTTCACTTTTAGTTTTACAAATTATTTTCAAGACCCCTAAATTTTTTCTGCACTAGGCCTATAAATTTTCAGGACCGGCCCTGCTACCAAGAGAAACTACTTGATCCCACTATACAAAACTCTGTTATTACCCTAATCACATTTCATTTTTCTAATCTCCAGAAATTTACAAATCTTAAATTATCGATTAAACAAACTATCCAAACATCATTTAACCCCCACTAAAAAATAAATGACTTATATCAACAATTTAGCAAAGATTATTTTGCTTTAAGCTAAGGAAGTCCTATACTCCTAAATCTCGCAATCGACATACTGATTGTCCAAACAAACATAGCTGAAAACAATAATAGTACTAGAACAATTATATACATACATATATAAAATGAAGTACAGTAGGGTAGAGAGTACAGACCTTGTCTTCCACCAGTAAGCTTAACTTGAACACCCTTGTCAACAAACTTGGCTAAATCAAGAACTGTTTCTTTTCTACCAGACTGCGAAACATACACACAGATTAATTATATAAAAATTATCATCTCTTTTACATAACATGTTTGAGAGAGAGAGAGAGAGATTTACCATGACTGATTATACAGATCGACCCGGTAAGTTAAAGAGAATATATGTGTGCCCTACACCTGCTCCGGAGTTAAAAAAAGAAGAGGGAAAGCAAAAACAAGTAAAATAACATAATTTACGTTTGTATTTGTGTTGCCAAGTTTTTTTAGGATCGAAAGCGAAAACCAAACCAAACCAAACATACCCAGTATATCCCGCTCAGAACAGGTTTGGGGAGGGTAGGTTGTACGCAGACCATACCCCCACTTTTAGAGCGGGGAGGCTGTTTCCGTGTAGACCCTCGGCTAAGTGCACGACATATAAAGAGTGTGATAAATACAAAGGAAACCAAATGATACAGAAATGATCAATGCCATACATGGGCTCATGGCGTTCTCCACATGGGGCATACCTACCTTCGAGGGTTTATGAAACTCATAACTTGAAGCGCTCCAACCACACGAAAATCCTGCACAAATACAGCACCGAGCCAAGAACCCTGTAACTTCAAAACCAGAAAACAGAAGACACTAAAAACGCAAAGTGAGAACGCTAAAGCCGAACTTCTACAAAATCGCTAACCGAGACAACCCAACTCTGAGACTCTCGACAACCGATCCGCACCCTAAAAGAGAATCCACAACTCTGATACGCCGCCTCCAAGCACACCTATCTGCAAACATGGTCTCATTTAAGTCTAAGGCCTTCAAATCCAGCCTCAGCTGCTCTTCCCACGACCTCCTCGGCCTGCCTCTCCTCCTCGCCCCAACCACCGAAAGACTCTCAACCCTCCTCACTGGGGCTTCAACCCGCCTCCTACGGATGTGGCCGAACCATCTCAACCTTCCTTCCCTAAGTTTCGCAAAAAAAGGCGCCACTTCAAGCTCGCTCCTAAACACCGAATTTGGGATTCTGTCCAACATCGTGCGCCCACAAGACCACCGCAACATCCTCATTTCAGCCGCTTCTAACTTGCTAACGAGGGCCTTCTTCTCCGCCCAACACTCCGACCCATATAACATCGCAGGACGGATAGCCGCTCTATAGAATTTCCCTTTCAACTTTAAAGGGACTTTCTTATCACACATCACCACTGACGCTGCCCTCCACCTTAGCCACCCCGCCTTGACACGATGCGTGACATCGGCTTCAATCTCACCTTCCTTCTGGATGATCGAACCTAGATACTTGAACTTGTCCGTCTGCGGGACGATTTGGTCTTCAATCCTAACCTCCACCCCTTCTTCGCTGGCATCACCACTGAAGTTACACCAGAGATACTCGGTTTTAGAACGGCTCAAACGTAACCCTTGGGACTCCAAAGTAGATCTCCAAAGCTCCAATTTCTCGTTCACCTCCCCCCTCGATTCCGCCACTAGCACGGTATCATCCGCGAAGAGCATGCACCAAGGGACAGCATCTTGAATCCCTCGCGACATGACATCAAGGATAAGGGCAAAAAGAAAAGGACTTAGGGCCGACCCCTGATGTAGCCCCATCTCAACAGGGAAGAAATGGGAGTCCCCCACTGGTGTCCGAACGCAAGAACTAGCTTGGGAGTACATGTCTTGAATCACCCTAACGTACGCCGACGACACTCCCCTCTCCTCAAGGCTCTTCCAGATTGCTTCACGGGGTATGCTATCATAAGCCTTCTTGTTAGGTCCAAATGTGTTGTAGAGGGGGGGTGAATACAACTTTTCGAATATGAGAAGCAATAAATACGATGCAATAAATGAACACACGGATTCAAGGAATATATTTCTTATATATAACTTGAAACGGTTGCTACAACATTCATTACAAAGTATGACAGAAGTTCAGAGAGAAGTGAATGATACTAAGCTCTGTGAATGCACTCTCTCTCTTTTTCTTGTGTTTCTCTCAACTATTGCTCTCACAAAAACATTACACAAGTACTTCTATTTATACTACATGTAATCTATGTCCTGTAGTCTTCAAAGACTAAGATATACGTGGCCCAATGATGTCCACATAGATCTTGCCTTATCTTGAAAGCTTGGAAATCTGCCAATCAGAAGATGCCATGTGTCATGTTGAAGCTGCACTCTAAGTAGAACTTCTACTTGAGAATTTCTACTTAGCCATCTCGAATTTCTAAGTAGAACTTCTACTTGAGAATTTCTACTTAGCCATCTCGAATTTCTACTTGAGAATTTCTACTTAGCCATCTCGAATTTCTAAGTAGAACTTCTACTTGAGAATTTCTACTTAGCCATCTCGAATTTCTAAGTCGAACTTCTACTTGAGAATTTCTACTTAGCCATCTCGAATTTCTACTTGAGAATTTCTACTTAGCCATCTCGAATTTCTAAGTAGAACTTCTACTTGAGAATTTCTACTTAGCCATCTCGAATTTCTAAGTAGAACTTCTACTTAGAAATATTCTACTTGGTCATCTAGAATATTTAGTACTTAGAAAATATTCTGGTCTTCAACTTGAAACTTCAATGCACATCTTGAACTTGTGATATCTTCATGTCTTCTTTATTCTTCACCAAGCTCTTGAACATGGATCTTTATTACTGACATAAACTTGCTATCAATGTCCTGACACTTGATGCAACGGTCTGGTTCATAAGTGACTAGTCTTGATAGTGTTTTTGCTTCTTGAATAAATTACCATACCCAATTAGTAATGTGGCTTTCCAATATTTGCTTTCCTTCTTGTTCACTTGAAATCAATTGGTCTTATTGATACTGATAGTTATGATCTTGATTCTTGGCTTTTCAAATCACTGAGGCATGAACAACTTTGACTTGAACTTCTCTCAATGATTTCTTCTTGGCTTGATCATAGTTAACATGTTGAATTGTATCAATTACCTTGTCTTCATTTAGTGTTGATTTCTTGTGACTTCTTGTTCTTGATTGTCTTCTGCTTAAGTATCTTTTCCTTTAGTTGGGTTACATTAGTTATAGTGTTACAAGTTTACACACTCTGCCTTTCAATCTCCCCCAATTTGATTGTCTAACAATGACATTCAAATTAATGAAGGATAACTCAACTAAACAATGTGACGAGAAAAGATAATTAACATTACAGTCTTGAATAATATACAATTGAAAAGTACTTGAAAACAATGCAAAGAACTTAAACTAGAAACAGAATTCGAACTTCGAATTAAAGATCATTTGAGTGATTCCTATCACCTGGATTATTTCATACCTTTTAGTCAAACTTGTATCACCTTATTGGATTCACTCTAAGGTGAATTTTCCTCAAGTGAGTTAAAGCAACCGAAAGACATGAAGTTTTTCCAACTTCAAGTTCACACCACTCTGACCTTTAACCCTAATTCCGTTTCCTCTTTCTAGCTTCAGCAGCTTGGTTTCTCTCTTTTTTCTGCCTTTTGCGCTTCTCCTTCTGCTGCTGTTCTTTCTTGTACACTGGATCTTTAAGCTGCTTCCACCTAGCATTCAACAGACTTACAGCTTCCATTTCTAGAGGATTCTTGGGCTCTGGATAAGGATGTTTGAAAAGCCTTCTGAGTTTGTCCACCTCCTGAGTAGTTCTGATCTTTGGAATATCCTCAAAGTTCTTCATTATGAGCTGAGATTTCCAATGTGTTTTATCAGCTTTAAACTGACAATAGATCATCTTGGGGTAGCCCTTGACACGGTTAGTATTGTGGACACTAGCCGCATCTCGCTCCATTCGCTTCTTTTCCACTACTACTTCAGACAGGTAACTCATGAGTCTCTGCTTTTCTTCCATAAACTTATCTTCCACTTCGTCCCATTTGAATACATATAATACTCTCTCCAGAAATGCAGCATCTTGAGTCCGTAGCAGCCATTGTCTACTCATATGCAAGATTGTTTGATTCTGGTCTGCATCTATGAATACTAAGGCATCAGCTGTATCTTCAACATAAGCATGTATCCAGTATACACTATCACTTCCTGGAACACCAATTTCCTCCCTTATCTCTCCTTGTTCCAGTGCTCCAGAAGGAAGAGTCAGAGCTTCATCTACATTCTTCATGGCTTGAAGAATATTCCATTTCTTCTCTATCAGCTCCGGCTCAATCTTCACGTCATCAAGAGGGTTTGGAGCAATGACATCACACTTCCACACCTCATTGCTCTTTTTGAATATAACTTTTTCAATAATCTTCACGGATTTATCTTTAAGCTCCGAAGCGAATCCCTTACTCATCATTTGTCTACAGACAGCTTTGAGAGATTCCACTGAAAGCTCCATTAGATCATTTTTCTCCATGCTAACCCTCTTCATATTTCCGTCAACTACCATCCGGACAAAATTTGGATATGCTGAGAATTCTGGACCCTTGTCCTCTGCTAGCTGCATTAACTGATCCCTGTACAGAATGCTTAGCTCCTCAGATTGAGAGTATTGAATTTTAGTCGCTAGCAAGAACAACTCTGACGCAGATCTTCTCATTATGAATTGGTCATCCACATATAAGAAAGATGTTGGGACTCCTTCTACCAAAGACAAGATAACCTGCCACTCCTTAAGATTTGCATTGTATCCAACCCTGACTTTAGAAATTAATCTCTTCAAAGCATTTATATAGTCCCCAGTCATTGGATTCTGCAAATTCAAGTTGTAGAACAGATCATCTGCATCCTTGTTATGAACTCCTTTCGCACAGGGTCCCATCATTATCTTCCTTGCTTCATCCCATTTCTGCCCTATCCTTCGTTTGTCTAGATCAACTTGAGGATCAGCTAGCCTTGCAAGCTCATGATCATACTGCTTCCCTTGTAGCTCCACCTTCTTTTCTAGGAACGCAGCATGTTCTTGCATCATCTTCATTTTATAGAACTGAGCTTGTTCCAAGGCTAACTGTTGAGCTTTAAGGGTTTCCTCATCAACAGGAAATTCTTCAGGCATTCCGGAAGACATCCCAGCACCTCCACCTTGTTCCTTCAAAGATTTTTTTATAGCGTGTGCCAACGGTACGTCTTCCATGTCAGAATCTGAGTCAAGTACCTCCTGTACTGTTTCCTGATGACTCAGGTCAACAAATGGTTCATCAACCATTACTGCCTTACCCTTTCTCATCCTCAGAGCCTCTTCATCAACAGACGGCTCAACTTCTGGTTCCTTGACAAGATCAGCGAGTTCTTCAATTTCTTCGATGTGAACTGCCTGCTGTCTCGTCTCCTTTCCACTCTCCCCCTTAGATGAGTTATCCTGAGCTCCACCTTGGTCTTCAGATCCACCAGCTGCATAAGAACCTCCAAAACCAGAACCAGAGGCTCCCGCTCCACTAGCACCACCTGCACCACCTGCACCAGCATCGGGGGGAGGTTGTTGCGACTCGAAGCACTCCGGGGGCACAAAACTCCTGACTGCGAACATCATTCTACTGATCTCCACAACCATTGTATGCATTGTAGACTCCAATGCCCCCATCCGCTCATTGAGAGTGCTTCCCAAGACACCACCAGCATGGCCCAAGTCATTGACCTTATTTGTCAAATCATCAAAAGCTGTAGCTTGACTTGCCATTCTTGCTGCGTAGTCGTCTAGAGCCCTTTGGTTGTTTCCAATGTTCATCCCAAACTGCCCCATCGTCTGTCCGAACTGCTTCATCTGATTTTCCATAGAAGTCATACGCGTATCAAGATTTTCAATGTTAAGGGACGGTGTTTGGTTTAGGTGTCCTCGCTCTAATACTCGTTCTGTTGGTATTTGACGCTCGGTTTCGGGCCTTGAAAATGAAGGTCCCTCTCTCCCTAACCTCTCACACACACTCCCTGTCTCACGCTCGTGTATGTCTTCAATGATTGATCCAAATAATGAAGCAGTACCTGCAGAAAATTGATAAGAAATATTGTTGACAGTTATGGGATCAAATTCTGTTTGTTCCTGAGTTGGAATCTCAGGCTGAGAGGCTGCAAAGTGTTCTTGTACAACATCAGAACCGATCCTCTTTGCAGCATCAGTACGTACCGGTGAAGGTACGGCTGAAGTTCTTAAGACTTCATGTCCTCTTGAAGCAACAGTATCTTCAAGAGGCACATCATCCTCACCAAAATCAAAATCCCTATGTGCAGATTGTTCAAGGGGTGAACCACTCGCGTGAGGTGGAGTGGTTGCGTGTGACACGCTAGGGTTTGACTGTGGTTGTGAAGTAGCAGCGTGGAAAAGTTTGGCTTTCTTTCGAATAAGTTGCTGCTCTTCGGGTTCATTCTCCTCATTAGTTTCTACATAGACACGTGCTGGTTTTCTGACTTCCGTTAACAAGGGTGATAGAGAATAGGAATGTGTATCAGACTCAGAGTCAGAAATATGGCTATCACCCTGGGATAGATCCTGCGGGTTAGCAGTCTCTTGGGTCGCGGAATCAGATACATAGGAGGAGGAATGAATAGTATGCAGGGAGAGATTACCTGATTGATTACCTTGTGCATCATCGCTTTCCTCATCAGGAATCTCATCAAATGCCTCAGCATGAACAGATGGATTTTGAGCATGTGATGAAACTTGTGATGATGCCTCCAAATTGGTAACTCCTGCATCATATCTAAGCCACATTTGAAGATTTTCAGGAGTAGACATTGGTTTACCTTGATGTTTATCCTGATTAGCAATGGTTGAAAGTGACTTAGTGCCCATCCCTAGCGATGCAGATGTTGGGCTTCTGGCAAATCCCTGTGTAACAGCAAGAGCATCCTTCGGTATTAAGTCATTGATCAGCATTTGAAGAAACCGAGGAAACCAGCAGACGACATCAGTGGTAGAGAGGTCTCTGCTTTCAGGAGATCCCATTGAGCCCACTATTTCAGAGAGAACTATGCGTCCATAGTTTATATCCAGTTCTCTTGCTAGGGCAACTGCAAAGGTTTGCATTGGAATTGGAATTTGATGAAAGTCTTTTTCGCGTGCCCGAAAACATCGTGTGATGGCCTCGAAAAAGTAATTCCATTCCACATGGAAGAATTGTTTTTGGATATTTCCCGTGATTGGGCCTTTTGGAGGATAACATCCAATTTCTTCAAAGAATCTGAGGCGTTCTGCAGCAGTAGGTTCTGGATCATAGGCATCTTTAATTGGAAATCCCAGAACCCTGTTGACAATTTCTTCGGTCACCTCATATTCCTGACCCGCTAAGGTAAACCTGAAACCAAAGGGGGTTGATTTGCTCCCAAAAGTAACCGCACTAGTCCATAACTGCTGTAAAGCATCATGTACTAGTGTAGGTTTAGCAGTAAAAGCATGGCTAGCTTTGGAGTACAAATTGAGAAATCGTATCCAAAACTTAAACCGCGGGAGTTGATCACCAATTTCCGTAGAAATATTATAAAAATTGTTTTTAGCAAGTGAAAATTGGTGAGCCATTTTTATTTAAATGTTTTTCTTTAAAAAGATGTGATTTTTGTTTAATTTTGAAAAACAAATAATTTACGAATTACTCAGTTTTATTCCTTTTAATTTTTCGAGAATATCAAAAGATAGTCTGAAAATTTAAACTACGGAATATGAACAGCCAATTACTAGATCTGAATATTCAACAAAGATGAATATTCGTGTGTTTATCAGTGAAATCGTGTGTATATGTGGAGAATATGAATTCGTGTTTTTGAACAGATACAAAAAACTTGATGTTTGTGTGTATGTATATGCGCGTGTATATGCGGCTACAAAACACAGTATCACAATGATTAATGATAACACAGTGATTAACAGTCAAAAATTTGGCAGTAATTCGTGATTAGTATGAGTTTAATCACAAAAACACGGGTTAATTGTATGAAGTCTGTGAAATCGCACTGTTTTTGTGAAACGGCTGCTGTGAAAATGAAATTAGGTAAAGTGAATTAGGCATCGAGTTAGAGATGTATATATATAGATGATTGTGAAATGACAAAAATGTCCCTGTTAAAAAGAGTGAAAATTACCAAGTCCATACAGGGAACACCTAAGTCGAACTCTATCTCGAACAACTCTATCTCGAACATCTCTATCTCGAACATCAAGTCGAACTTCGAGATAAAGTTCGAGATAAAAGTTAACTCGAACAATTAAGCACAAATAAACACTTTAACCAATTTTACAGCAGAAACTATAGGGAAATCCTATCTCGAACATTTATTGATTTGTAGTAAACTTGGAAAATTCCCTTATTAAGAAAAACAGGGAAATTCAAGATACTTTTCGAGTTAGAAGTCTATCTCGAACATCAAGTCGAAATTCGAGTTGAGTTTCGAGATAGACTAAGAACTCTATCTCGAACATCAAGTCGAAATTCGAGTTGAGTTTCGAGATAGACTAACTCGAAGTTAATCTCATTCTTTCCAAAATACCCCCTTGAACCAAAAAGTACAGGGTAATTCAAGATATGTTTCGAGTTAGGAGTGTAACTCAAAAAATTCCCTTTAGCTTAACTGAGAACTCTATCTCGAACATCAAGTCGAAATTCGAGTTGAGTTTCGAGATAGACTAAGAACTCTATCTCGAACATCAAGTCGAAATTCGAGTTGAGTTTCGAGATAGACTAACTCGAAGTTAATTCTCAGTTCTTTTCAAAATATTCCCTTAATGGAAATCTCATCTCAACCTTTGAGATAAAATTCGAGATAGACTTTATGTCGAATATTTTGAAGATAGAACTAGGCACACTGGTAACTCGAACTCGAACTCTAAGTCGAATTTCGAGATGAATTTCGAGATAGCCAACTCGAAATTCTTCCCAGACTTAGAATTTTACAAAAACTTCACTCTGACAGCTTAAGTCGAAATTCAAGTCGAATTTCTAGATGAGTTTCGAGATAGAACCTAACTCGAAATTTTGAAGTTTTTTAATTCTAAGGCCTCTAAATACATGAAACTCATAGGTAAATTCATCTAAAAATCATGCAATATTTAGAATATTATGAATTTAACTCCCCCTATGATCATGCAATTTAACAAGCATAAATTCACAGATTTGTGCTATAAAAGACACTTAAAACACAAGGAATTTATGCAAAAACACACTATATGCAACCTATAACAATCATTAATTAGGCATTTTAAAGTCTAAGCACATAATGATTGAGTAGCTTGCACATACAAACATAAACATGGATTTTACAGATAGAAGGCTTTACTAACTTGTGTTAAGCATTCCCAATTCACCAACCAGTCTATTGAATGTTACTTCATCAAGAGGTTTGGTGAATATATCTGCAATTTGTTGCATTGTGGGCACAAAATGTAGCTCCACAGTCCCCTCCTCGACATGTTCTCTTATGAAATGATACCTGATGTCGATGTGCTTAGTTCTTGAGTGATCTACAGGATTGTTGGTTATGGCAATGGCACTTGTGTTGTCACACATGATTGGAATTTTCTTGTGCTCCATGCCATAATCCTTCAATTGGTTCCTCATCAAACAGTATTTGAGCTACACAGCTTCCAGCAGCAATGTACTCAGCTTCAGCAGTAGAAGTAGATACTGTATGTTGTTTTTTACTTTGCCAGGACACCAATCTTCTGCCAAGAAATTGGCAAGCACCAGATGTGCTTTTCCTATCAATCCTGCAACCTGCATAGTCTGAATCCGAATAGCCAATTAAATTAAAACCTGTATCTCTTGGGTACCAAATCCCTAGATTTGGTGTGCCCTTGAGATACCTAAAAATTCTTTTGACGGCTACGAGATGTGATTCTCTAGGATCCGCTTGGAACCTTGCACATAAACAAGTTGCGAACATTATATCGGGTCTACTTGCAGTTAAATAGAGGAGTGAGCCAATCATACCTCGATAGCTTGTGATGTCAACTGATTTACCTGATTTGTCTTCATCAAGCTTCGTGGCTGTTGCCATGGGAGTCTTAGCTGCTGATGCATCTTCTAGATTATACTTCTTGAGTTAATCTCTGACGTACTTGGATTGACAGATAAAGATACCATCTTTTCTCTGACTGATCTGTAATCCAAGGAAGAAGGACAGCTCTCCCATCATGCTCATATCATATTTTTCCTGCATTAGCTTGGCAAATTTCTCGCACAAGCGCTCATTTGATGACCCAAAAATAATATCGTCCACATATACTTGAACAAGTATTAAGTCATTTCTCACAACTTTATAGAACAATGTTTTATCAATTACTCCCCTAACAAAACCATTTTCAATTAAGAATAGGGATAGGGTTTCATACCATCGTCTTGGGGATTGCTTGAGGCCATAGATAGATTTGAAGAGTAGATACACAAAATCTGCATGTTCTGGATCAAAGAAGCCAGGCGGCTGTTCCAGATACACTTCTTCTTCTAACTCTCCGTTCAGGAAGGCACTTTTCACGTCCATTTGGAAAACCTTGAAGTTCTTATGTGCTGCAAATGCCAAGAACATCCTGACTCCCTCAAGTCTTGCAACTGGTGCATAGGTTTCATCATAATCAATTCCTTCTCGCTGAGAATAACCTTTTGCAACCAAACGAGCCTTGTTTCGTGTTACAAGTCCGTTTTCATCGAGTTTATTTCTGAATACCCACCTAGCTCCAATTACGGATATGTTCTTTGGTCGGGGTACCAGTTTCCAAACTTTCTGCCTTTCAAACTAATTGAGTTCCTCTTGCATTGCAATCACCCAATCAGCATCGCCAAGAGCTTCTTCTATTTCTTTAGGTTCATGCTTGGATAAGAACCCAGAATATAAGGAGATATTAGCCATGTCAGCTCTTGCAGTTCTTCTAGTAGTCACACCAGCATCTGGATCACCAATAATTAACTCAAACGGATGGTCTCTATTCCATACCCGTTCACCTGGAAATTGTCTTGATGATTTAGCTTGACTTTCTGAGTTGGGGTGCTGACTACTTTGATTATTTTCACTAACTCCCCCTGAGTTAGTGCCAGCTCCTACAGAACTAGAGTCAACTCGACTCGAGCCTTGAACAGTAGTCCTTGAGCTGCTATTTACTCCCCCTGAGTTGTTGCCGGTTGGTACTGAAGAAGTCTCTCCTGATCTTGTAGAATTAGCTTGTTCACTAGACTCAGGTTCTTCACGTACACTTGGAACATTTAATGGAACAACCAACTCAGGTTCATCTTCAAGATCTTCTAAGTCCAGATTCTGAAATTTTAGGGACTCAGGTTCACTAGAATCTCTTGAAATTGATGAGAGTTTGGTATCGTTGAATCTGACGTTGTAACTTTCAGTCACTTTTCGATCATTCACCAAGAACACTCTATAAGCTGCCACCACGTCTGTAGAGTAACCAACAAAAATTCCTTCACGAGCTTTTGCTGCAAACTTGCCTAGATTTTCATCATCTATAAGCACATAGCATTTTGCTCCGAAGACATGAAAGTATTTGATTGTTGGTCTTCTGTTGTTCATTAGCTCACATGGTGTCTTTTCTTTATCTTTTATGATCAAGGTTCTATTTTGAGTGTAACAAGCGGTACTCACTGCTTCGACCCAGAAATACAAAGGAAGTTTTGAATCATACAACAAAGTTCTTGCTGCTTCAACCAAAGTTCTATTCTTCCTTTCAACTACTCCATTTTGCTGTGGAGTTCTCGGGGCTGAATACTGACGACGTATTCCTTTAGATACACAGAAGTCATTTAGCACTGCGTTTTTGAATTCAGTGCCATTGTCTGATCTAATCGTCTTCACAGTAAGTGTTGAAACATTCTCAATTTGAGTGATATGATCAATGATTAAGAAAGGTACTTCGTCTTTCGTCATTGCGAACAATACCCATGTATACTTGGAGAAGTCATCCACGATTACCAAAGCATATCTTTTCCTAGACAAAGATAGGACATTCACTGGGCCAAACAAATCCATATGAAGAAGTTGTAGAGGCTCAGTAATACTAGAAATTTCTTTGCTTTTATGCGATGCTCGCTTCGACTTTCCCATTTCACAAGCTTCACAGAGTCCTTTCGGAGCGAACTCCATTTGAGGTAGATCTCTAACCAGTTCTCGCCTCGCGAGAGCATTCATCGTTTTGAAGTTTAAGTGAGATAACTTTTTGTGCCATAACCAGCTTTCATCATCCGAGGCTTTGCTGTAGAAACAGGTGACCTCATCCTGATTTGCTGAATCCATATCTGCAACAAAAAGATCTGCCTTTCGAACTCCTCTCAAAGCTAGTGAGCCTTCCTTGATGTGAGTGATTGATACACCTTTCTTGTTGAAGACAATTTCGTAACCTTTGTCACAGAATTGACTGATACTCAACAGATTGTGCTTCAGTCCCTCAACATAGGAAATATCTTCTATGATGACATTGCCAGTTTTTAGTTTGCCATATCCCTTTGTCACACCTATGCTGTCATCTCCAAAGGTAACATAAGGGCCAGCCTTCATAACCAACTCTGTAAGCAGGGACTTGTTTCCAGTCATATGCCTCGATGCTCCACTGTCTAGCACCCATATGACTTTATTTCTATTCTTCTTAACGCCCTGCAATGACAGATTGATTAGACATTCTTCGGAACCCAACTTTGATTGGGCCCGGCTTTTCGATAAGATCGAGAATCAACAGATTTAACCTGGCGATCTTCCATCTCAATCTCATATCTAGCTATTAATTCAGTCTCTTCTCTTGAATCATTGTCCCATGCTTGATCTTGAAGTGTTTCCAGCTCATAGGTCTTTAGTATTCCATAATACTCTTCCAGAGAAGTTGTATGCAAATCTCTAGTTTCTCTTATTGCGTAGACCCTATGTTCAATGCTCTTTGGCTGGTTCCTCAGATATCTCGTATTAGTCTCAACCATGGGGAGAGTTACACCTCTCAGATTCAAAT
This sequence comes from Saposhnikovia divaricata, assembly GCA_036435485.1. Lineage (NCBI taxonomy): Eukaryota > Viridiplantae > Streptophyta > Magnoliopsida > Apiales > Apiaceae > Saposhnikovia > Saposhnikovia divaricata. The sequence continues at coordinate 46,827,872 of CM071595.1, read as the reverse complement.
CCAATACCAACTGACTGAATCGTAGATAGACGTCTGTTATGCCTTCTCCTTTTCGTATTTTGAAGGTGTCATACTCCATCTTGAGTATGAGTGTCTTGTTACTTCTAACCTCTGCAGATCCTTCCATGACAACTTCTATCTTGTCCCAAATCTTCTTTGCTGTAGTCAGACCTTTGACTATGTTGAACATTTCGTGATCAAGAGATTCCATCAAGGTTTGTCGTACGGCAGTATCATAAGCTATTTGCTCCTTGTCAGCATCCGAAAAGTCCGCTGCCTTTTTGGGCTCAGACCGAGGTGATATAACCACCCCTCCTTCCGTATGCGCAGGAATAACCACCATTGGAACAAATTTACCTTTGTCAAGGACTTCCAGATATTCAGGGTTAACAGTCTCTAAATAGAGTCTCATTCTGAAAACCCATTCTTCATAGTGATCTCGGTTGAACATTGGGATCTTGAATGCATTTTTAGGAGCCATTTCAATTCTGGTCACTAAAAGTTTCTAAGTACCCAAGACTAGGCTATGTAGAATATTTATGTAGAACTTTTGCCTAAGTCGAAATTTCTCTAAGTAGAAATTTTGCTCAAGTCGAACTTCACCAAGTAGAAATTGTCCAAGTCGAAATTCTATGTAGAAAATCTCAAGTAGAAATTCTATGTAGAACTTTTGCCTAAGTCGAAATTTCTCTAAGTAGAAATTTTTGCTCAAGTCGAACTTCACCAAGTAGAAGTTATCCAAGTCGAAATTCTATGTAGAAAATCTCAAGTAGAAATTCTATGTAGAACTTTTGCCTTAGAATAATTTTTCTGCAGATTACTTTAATATTGAATAAACAATATTATCTCTTTAACACCTTTTGACTTTGAATGCTTTACTCACCTAACCCACCTAACCCACGTGCTAGGTAATGAATATGTCTTGTTCACTTTCGGCCGTGAATAATGCAAATCACAAAGTCCAAAAACACCTTTTTATTCTTTTACTATTTTTCTGTTTGAAAAGGAGATCAAAAAGTTGTTGGGTTGTCTTCTTTGATAAGAACAGATGATGAACACTCAAGAACACCAAATATGAAAGTACCCAGATTAATTCACAAAAATTAATTAAAATACATCCAAGCTAAATAATCACACCTGGAGTATTTAAATAATTTTTCAGATGAGTTTTTCACCACAAACGATTTAAAGCACACTTTTCAAGAAAATGAAAAGTAGATCTAGAAAATGAAAACTCACGATTCTTCTACTCAACACAAGGATCTATGTTTTGTATGTTAAACATAAAGCTTTGATACCAATTGTTAGGTCCAAATGTGTTGTAGAGGGGGGGTGAATACAACTTTTCGAATATGAGAAGCAATAAATACGATGCAATAAATGAACACACGGATTCAAGGAATATATTTCTTATATATAACTTGAAATGGTTGCTACAACATTCATTACAAAGTATGACAGAAGTTCAGAGAGAAGTGAATGATACTAAGCTCTGTGAATGCACTCTCTCTCTCTTTCTTGTGTTTCTCTCAACTATTGCTCTCACAAAAACATTACACAAGTACTTCTATTTATACTACATGTAATCTATGTCCTGTAGTCTTCAAAGACTAAGATATACGTGGCCCAATGATGTCCACATAGATCTTGCCTTATCTTGAAAGCTTGGAAATCTGCCAATCAGAAGATGACATGTGTCATGTTGAAGCTGCACTCTAAGTAGAACTTCTACTTGAGAATTTCTACTTAGCCATCTCGAATTTCTAAGTAGAACTTCTACTTGAGAATTTCTACTTAGCCATCTCGAATTTCTACTTGAGAATTTCTACTTAGCCATCTCGAATTTCTAAGTAGAACTTCTACTTGAGAATTTCTACTTAGCCATCTCGAATTTCTAAGTCGAACTTCTACTTGAGAATTTCTACTTAGCCATCTCGAATTTCTACTTGAGAATTTCTACTTAGCCATCTCGAATTTCTAAGTAGAACTTCTACTTGAGAATTTCTACTTAGCCATCTCGAATTTCTAAGTAGAACTTCTACTTAGAAATATTCTACTTGGTCATCTAGAATATTTAGTACTTAGAAAATATTCTGGTCTTCAACTTGAAACTTCAATGCACATCTTGAACTTGTGATATCTTCATGTCTTCTTTATTCTTCACCAAGCTCTTGAACATGGATCTTTATTACTGACATAAACTTGCTATCAATGTCCTGACACTTGATGCAACGGTCTGGTTCATAAGTGACTAGTCTTGATAGTGTTTTTGCTTCTTGAATAAATTACCATACCCAATTAGTAATGTGGCTTTCCAATATTTGCTTTCCTTCTTGTTCACTTGAAATCAATTGGTCTTATTGATACTGATAGTTATGATCTTGATTCTTGGCTTTTCAAATCACTGAGGCATGAACAACTTTGACTTGAACTTCTCTCAATGATTTCTTCTTGGCTTGATCATAGTTAACATGTTGAATTGTATCAATTAACTTGTCTTCATTTAGTGTTGATTTCTTGTGACTTCTTGTTCTTGATTGTCTTCTGGTTAAGTATCTTTTCCTTTAGTTGTGTTACATTAGTTATAGTGTTACAAGTTTACACACTCTGCCTTTCACTTCTCAAGATCAATGAACACCATATGGAGGTCTTTGCGACGATCCCTGAACTTCTCCATAAGGCGTCTAACGAGATGAATAGCCTCGGTCGTCGATCTCCCAGGCATGAATCCAAATTGATTCTCTGAGATTTCAACTACTCTTCTAATCCGACTATCCACCACTCTCTCCCAAAGTTTCATAGTATGACTGAGTAATTTAATACCCCGATAGGGAGTCTGAGAAGGAGGCTTTTTGGATCTGTTTAGATGGACTGGTAGGGAGTATTCCTGCAGACCAATTTTTAGTGTTGGGTGGCGATTTCAACGGTCACATTGGCGAGAGGTTAGATGGTTTTACCATCGCACATGGGGGTTTTGGCTTCGGGTCCAGGAATGTCGGTGGGTCAGCACTGTTGGATTTTGCTACGGCCCAGGAGTTGGTAATTGTTAATTCTGTCTTTCAGAAGAGGGCTGAGCACCTCATCACCTTTAGTAGCGGGGGACGCAGCACTCAAATCGATTACTTACTTGTGCGCAGCCGGGACGCTAGAGCAAGCGTGGATTGCAAGGTGTTCAGGAGTGAGGCGTGCGCTTCCCAGCACCGGCTGTTGGCCATGGATCTATCCATGGAGGGTCGAGTTGTTTGCAGGAAGAGAGAGTTTAGACCAAGAATCCTCTGGAAAGACTTGAAGGGCGAGAAGGCGGCGGAATTCAGGGAGGCTTTGATCAACGAAGGTTGTTTTGCGCGTGGTGGAGATGCTAACTCCAGGTGGACCAACATGGCTAAGGCCATCCGGTGTGTGGGCGAGAAGGTGGTGGGGGTTTCCTCAGGTAGGTTCAGCGGTCATAAGGAGTCGTGGTGGTGGAACGAGGAGGTTCAAAAGAAAGTTAAGGCTAAACTTGTGCTCTTTAAAGAGCTTTTATCGACCTGCGCAGGGCCGGGGAGGATGCTGAAGATGGAAGCTTACAAGGTGGCAAGACGAGAGGCAAAAAAGGCAGTGGCGAAAGCTAAAGAGGAGGCTTATGAAGGGCTTTACAAGCGCCTAGATACCAAGGAAGGAGCGAATGCCATCTTTAAGCTAGCTAAAGCTAGGGAGAGAGGGCGGCGCGATCTGGGTTCTGTTAAGTTTGTTAAGGATGAATCAGGCCAAGTGTTATTGAATGAAGATGCTATTAAGGAGAGGTGGAGTTCGTATTTCCATAATCTTTTCAACGAGGCTAGGAGGAGTGGTGCCGGGGTGGAGCGAGAGGTCTCTCTTTCGCCTGTGCCATCTATCGATTCCTGTGAGCGCATCAGCAATGATGAGGTCAAGGGTGCCCTGCAAAAGATGGCTACAGGGAAGGCGGCTGGCCCGGATCTTATCCCAATCGAGGTTTGGCTTTGTCTTGGTGAGGTTGGCGTCCAATGGCTAGCAGATCTGTTCAATGTTCTTCTCTTGGGTGCTAAGATGCCAGCTGAATGGAGGCGTAGTGTTGTGGTCCCTTTTTTCAAGAATAAAGGGAATGCTCAGAATCAAATTTTGCTTACTTTCCTCCCAAAAATGGGATGAATAGGAAAGCAAGTGAAAGCAAGTTAATTAAAAATATTTGATATTACAAATGTATCCTTATTATTTAAATGAAAACATTTTATATTTAAGGATTGAATTGTAATTTGACAATCATTTACATGCTTTCTTTCCAACTCAGGAACATGTTAATGAAATCAATTTCACTCTACAATTTTTCAAACTCGGGAGCAAGTGAACGAAACATATTACTTCCATTTTCACTTACTTCCTCTTGCATTCATTTACTTTCACTCTTGAAAAACTCGAGAGCAAGGGGTTAGATATTTTGGTGAAAAGGTATTGAAACAAAGGCAGTGGATGCTAAAATCCCCAAATCACACACCCTTTTTAAAATAAAAGAATTACATAAATTCAGTATAACTTATTAAATTAAAGGTTTTTTTTCATAAATATTCAAGAATTTTTTTTGTGAAAGTAACTTTTTATAAAAAATATAATCTAACGCGTAATCATATATGAAAAATCAACTAAAAATAACTAAAATTTACCAACTGGTTAAAATTGGTATTTTTATAAAATGTTTTTTTTGAAAAAGATATTTTTACAAAAATATTAAAAAATGATAAAATCGCAAAATAACTTTAAAAGGGTGATATTTTGGTAAATATTCTAAATTAAATTAGAGAATTTACCAAAAATACTAGGTTTCAAGTTTCTTTTTGCAAAAATATCATCTTCTTTAATTCATTGCATATTTACTATCTCAAGTTTCTTAATTGCAAAAATATTATCTTTCCTTTTCCAACCTTTTTTTCTTTTTTTAAAAAAAATAATTCGGATGGAGAGTAACCTGTCGATGAACAGTACATGCGGCGTGGCAGCCACGCGGCACTGCCACGTGGCAGGTACTGTTCATCGATTTTTTTTTAAGGTGGGATGATATGTTGGATTTGGGTTGCAAGGGGTAATATTCAATTTAATGCAACTTAATGCAACCACATGCAACTGAATTGGTGGATTTGGGTTTCAAGGCCCCGCCAGGGGCAATATTCAACTGAATGCAACCACATGCAACTGAATTGGTGGATTTGGGTTTCAAGGCCCCGCCAGGGGCAATATTCAACCACACGCAACTAAATTGGTGGATTTGGATTTAAAGGCCCCGCCAGGTGAATATTCAACTAAATGCAACTGAATGCAACCACATGCAACTGAATTGGTGGATTTGGGTTTCAAGACCCCGCCAGGGGCAATATTCATCTGAATGCAACCACATTCAACTGAATGCAATATATAGTCCAAAAAAGAGGTCGAAAATGACAACTGAAAAATGGAACTTGAAATCAGAAATTTAGTTGCATGTGGTTGCATTCAGTTGCAAATTTAGTTGCATGTGGTTGCATTCAGTTGCTGATTTCAATTTCCATTTTTCAGTTGTCATTTTCGATCTCTTTTTTGGAGTATATATATATATATATATATATATATATCGTAAAACCCGTGCGATGCACAGATTTTTTTAATAATATATGAATTTTTTTCACTAATTTCAATTAATTTTTTTAAACATGAATTTTGGAGGCTTAAATTTTTAAATGAGATGATTTGATAATATTTATATAAATGTTATCTGATATTTTTAGAAAATGAGAGATTTTAGTCAGAAAATATAGAAAAAGGTGATAGGTTTTAGTTAAAAAAGGTAATCGGTTATTATTAGTAATTATAAAATTATTATTTTATTTTATCAAATAGAATGCTCATGATATAATTGTAAAAAAGAGATTTTAGTTAGAGAAGATTAAAAAGGTAACATGTTTTAGGTGAAAAAGGTAATTGATTAATTTATAGTAATTATAACTTAATTATGTTATTTTACTAAATAAAATTGCTCGTAATGTTTTTAGAAAAGGAGAAATTAATATTGCACGTGATATTTCTAGAAAAAGAGGGATTTTAGTTAAAAAAATATAGAAAAGATGATATATTTTAGCTGAAAAAGGTAATTATTTAATTATTAGCATTATAATATTATTATTTTATTTTATTAAATAGAATTTTTCGTGATATAATTGGAAAAAGAGAGATTTTAGTTAGAGAAAATAAAAAAGGTAACGTGAAAATTAAAAAGGTGACATGTTTTAGGTGAAAAAGGTAATTGATTAGTTTATAATAATTATAATTTAATTATGTTATTTTACTAAATGAAATTGCTCGTAGTGATTTTAGAAAATGAGAAATTAATGTTGCCCGTGATATTTATAGAAAAATGGAATTTAGTTAGAAAAAATGATACGTTTTAGCTGAAAAGGTAATAATAATATTATTACTATAAAATAGAACCGCCCGTGATATAATTGGAAAAAGAGATATTTTAGTTATAAAAAAGAGAAATGGTAACATAGTTTGGCTGAAAAAGATGCTCGTGATATAATTGGAAAATGAGAGATTTTAGTTAAAGAAAAGAGAAAAGGTAACGTGTTTTGACTCAAAAAGGTAACTGATTAGTTGATAGTAATTATAATATAATCATGTTATTTTATTAAATAAAATTGCTTGTAGTGTTTTTAAAAAAGTAAAAAAAAGTAGCAAAAAAAAAGTAAAAATTTAGTTAGATAAAATATAAAATATATTGTATTCTATCTAAAAAAATTATTTAGTTATTGAAAAATAGAATATGTACTATGTTAAACCTGAAAAAGGAAATTGATTAGTATGGAAGAAATTTTAGTTAGATAAAATATAAAAGATATTATATTTTACCTGAAAAAGGAAATTATTTAGTTATTGAAAAATAAAAAAGATAGTATGTTTAACCTGAAAAAGAAATTGATTAGCTAATAGGATGAATTTTATCTGTAATTATGTAAGGGTAAATAAGTAAAATCAACAGGTACCGTACCAACCGACCGACCAAACTTTTAATGTTTCGACTTTTATATAATTGTATATATATATATATATATATATATATATATATATATATATATATATATAATTCAAAAAAGAGGTCGAAAATGACAACTGAAAAATGAAACTTGAAATCACAAATTTAGTTGCATGTGGTTGCATTCAGATGAATATGCCCCTACGGGGCATTGGAAGCCAAAATCAACCCACCTTAAAAAAAAATTGCATGTGGTTGCATTCAGTTGCAAATTGAAAGGCATATGACACAGCCTATTTGTAGTTCGAGGACTCAACTCAACTTAAGCTTAGTTTGTAATAAGTAAATAACTTTAACTGTCACAGGAATCTCAGGAGGTACTACCTGCCAGAAGAAAAACCCTAAAGTCAATCTATAGTTTTGATGTTTTACACTGGAAGAAGTTCAGATTGCTGATCAAGCCTCAGTATAGCATCAAAGAAGTGGATTTATTTCTAAGACAGAGATTTCTAGAGTGACAGGTTCAGACAGTATACAGTGAAGTACAAGAAGGAGAAAGAAATGAGAAGAAAAATGAATCACATTCTTAATGTGAAAATTAAAGGACAGTCATTGAAGTTAGTCGTTCATGAACCAGACCGTGCATGGAACGTCAACAAAATATTCAGTGGTATTCCTTTATTACTTTCAGTGATTCAGAAAAGAATTAAGACAATCCAAGGATATATAATTATTCTTATTTAATTAATTTAAATCAAGTAGTCAATTTAATTAATTAATTAATTCATCTTGAATTAATTCTTTAATTAAATTAATTATTAGATTAATTAAATCTGATTAATTATTTAAGTAAGAATAAATTAAAATGATTATTTGTTAATCAATTTTAATTTAATTCTGAAAAATGAACTAGATTGTCTTGCCGATTGTCTTGAAGGCTTAAATCAGAATAGCAAGACAATAATAGATTGTCTTGCCGATTGCCTTGAAGAAGAAATCAGTAAAGCAAGACAATCTCTGATTGTCTTGCCGACTGTCTTGGTAATGATAATTTCTGAAAAGCTTTTGAAAAGTAGAATAAAAATCTGATTTGATTGTCTTGACGATTGTCTTGGCAGTTCAAATTAGATTGTCTTGATAATGATCAAAAAGAAAAAGCTTCAGACAGAATGATAATTTTTGATAAAGCAAGACAAAGATCTCAGAATTTGATTGTCTTGCCGATTGTCTTGGAAGAACCTGATTGTCTTGACGATTGTATTGCCTATTGTCTTGGCAGTACAAAATTGGTTGTCTTGGAAGAATAAATTGTATTGCCGATTGTCTTGACAGTTATATTTGAAGATAAAGAGGCAGTAAATGATATAAATGAAGACAGACGACAGAAGACAACAACACGGATCAAAATATAACATTCAAAGCAGATTTCTCTCTTCTCTCTCATCAAGAACACAGCACAAGAAGCAGAAAAATATATAGAAAATCAAGTTCATCTTATTTTTAATATCTGATCCGATAGAACTGGTTTACTTGATACTCTTGTACTATTAGCGAGTTTTTACTCCTAATCTATATCTTGATTTTTATTAACAAATCTAGAAAAATTCATGTCGAATTTTCTAATTTGTTTTTATTAACTAGATATAAATTCTGTACTGTATTTGTAACAAACCCCTCAAGTTAATATAATTTTATATTCAACTTGAATTTTGTTTCATTTAATTCCGCTCAAATTTGTCAAAATATAAATTAAATTATCCGGACAAATTTCGATAAAACAGTACTGTTTGTATTCAACCCCCCCTTCTACAAACATATTGGACCTAACACAAATTTAGTTGCATGTGGTTGCATTCAGTTGAATGTGGTTGCATTCAGTTGAATATGCCCATGCGGGGCCTTGCAACCCAAATCCACCAAACTAGCACCCCACCTTAAAAAAAATGGGGGGGGGAGAAGGAGGCGGCCGGAAGGAAGGGAGGGAGGGAGCCTTAATTTCTAGTATTTTTTGGACTATATATATATCTATATATATATATATATATATATAGTCCAAAAAAGAGGACGAAAATGACAACTAAAAAATGGAACTTGAAATCAGTAACTGAATGCAACCACATGCAACTAAATTTGCAACTACATCTAACTGAATGTAATTTTTGTTTTTCAGTTGCATTCAGTTGAAGATGCCCCTGCGGGGCCTTGCAACCCAAATCCACCAAAATCACTCCATCGTTTTTTCTTTAAAAAAAAGTTGAATGTGGTTGCGTTCAGTTGAATGTGGTTGCATTCAGTTGAATATTGCCCCTGGCGGGGCCTTGAAACCCAAATCCACCAATTCAGTTGCATATGGTTGCATGTGGTTGAATATTGCCCCTGCATGTGGTTGCATTCAGTTGAATATTGCCCCTGACGGGGCCTTGAAACCCAAATCCACCAATTCAGTTGCATATGGTTGCATGTGGTTGAATATTGCCCCTGGCGGGGCCTTGAAACCCAAATCCACCAATTTAGTTGCATGTGCTTGCATTCAGTTGAATATTTCCCCTGCAAAATCCACCAATTCAGTTGCATGTTGTTGCATTAAGTTGAATATTACCCCTTGCAATCCAAATCCAACATATCATCCCACCTTTAAAAAAAAAAAGAAGTCGATGAACAGTACCTGCCACGTGGCAGGTACTGTTCATCGACAGGTTACTGTTCATCCGAATTATTTTTTTAAAAAAATAAAAAGAAAAAGGGGTTGGAAAAGGAAAGATAGTATTTTTGCAATTAAGAAACTTGAGATAGTAAATATGCAATGAATTAAAGAAGATGGTATTTTTGCAAAAAGAACTTGAAACCTAGTATTTTTGGTAAATTTTCTTGATTTTTTTCTTATATTTTAATAAATTTAAAAACTATTAAATAAATATGAAAGGCTTAGCCCAAAATTTTGGCCGAGCCACATGTGAGACTATCAAGTATCAAGTACCAACGTTTGAGAGAAGATTGGTATTGAAAAGTTGGCATGGTCCAGGAAAAAACTTGGGCCCAAATTGTAACTGTTATGTTACAGTTTGTAACGCTGCATAACATTGAAATAGTCCATGTAATTAACTAAGGAAGTTGGTTCGATGCTGGTCATCTATCCGTTAATTTTTTGCGAAATGAAAAACCCTATAAAGTGGTGTGCTGCATCCACAAAAAATTTTAGTGTTAAACCTATTCGTGGAAAATTATAGGGACAAATGGTTGCAACAATCGATTGTTAAGGACCATATTTAACTACTTATCTAGAGTTCATGATGTGTTGTTACTGGGATATCTAGACAAACAACTCCTCATTCAAGTAGAGTGAGAGCCCTGCTTTGGACATCTAACAAAATGTTAAAGAATTTAGTCATTGGGTGGAGAGCTTGAGGTTCATTGTTATGAAGTCTAGAGTTTCTCTTCTTTAAACATGGTGGACAAAAGTGTTCTGCCCGATTCCCGACGAATGCGGAAGCGATTTGGTAAATATGTGTGCTTAGATCCCACAAAATATACGTGATAGTAATGAAGCAACAAACCAACAATACAGTAAAAGAGACAAGAGATTTAACGTGGTTCGGCCCAGCCTACATCCACAAGAGCAACAACTTCACACTAGATAAAAGAGATTACAATATCCGGGTATCCGGCCCCTGAATTTTATACACAAATTCAGCCCTACGATACCAATTATGTATATCCCCAACTCACTGAAGTGTTTATCTCAAAACCTCCCCCTATCACTATTTCCCAACAACCTTTCCTTCTCTCCCTCTCCCAACCCGGACAGTGCCACATAACTTGATAGAAAGACTCCTGCAGTGGGACCACCTCCGATGGCTGCAGTCAGACCCAAGTATCGTAAGTAATAGTTTAGGGACGAGGACCTTCTATCCCGACACTTCCTGAAAGCGGGCTAAACCGGCTCCCCTACTAGACGGACTATCTAGCAGCTATATAGAGACAGAAGAGAGAATTTTGGTGTGTTTGATAATGAAAGAGGAGAGGAGTATTTATAGAAGAGAAGATGTAGTAGGTGGGGGTTGGTGGAGTTTGGTTGGTGAAAGTTTGGCAAAGAAATATGAAGGCTACTGCCTAACAATCTCCCCCTCTTTCCAAACTCACAGCTCTTCACTTGCACTCCATACCTGCGCCCTGTTGGCACAACTCCAACTTTTCCTCGATCCGTATCGTTCCCTATGACAAAACTCCCCCGATTCCAAGACTCCAAACTATACCCTAGTTTGCACATTCATTCTCGAATGCCTACTTACTATACGCACAAGTGTACAATTGACCTCTATTTGTCCAACTACATACATGTGAAGCAATCTGTTGTATACACACATACTCACTTGATTCACGTCGGCCAATCCCATATGTAGTCCATCACACATGCAAGTGTGACCATCACACACACAAGTGTGACCATCGATCTTTCATTTACTCCCCAACTGCATATCAAACAAATCAATCTGTTGCATGGTTCACTGCTCACTTGATTCGTGTTGATCGATGCCCATATGCAGCTGCAACACACCAACTACTCGTTGATGTCGTGGAAGCCCTTCGACCAATCATCCATCCCAGCAGTCTTTGCACCATCGTCTATATTGGAAGGCAATACAACCGCAGCAGTATCCTTCAAGTCACTCTTTCCTCGTGCACGAGATAACCAGATTTTCGAAGTTCCAGTACGTTCTGGCCACGTACTAATCAGACGATATATTCCCCCACGTAGCTCTCCCTTCATCCGAACCACACGGCCTCTTTTGATATTCATAGCTCCCCCTACTACAGAGCATCTGTAGCCTTCTGAAGCTAACCGACCGATAGATATTAGATTCTTCCTCAGCTTAGGCACATATCTTACCCCGTTCAAGCTGCGAACTATTCCATCAAACATTTTGATTTTCACAATTCCAGTCCCCTTGATATCACAAGTAGATCCATCAGCCAAAGAAACTGTTTCATTCTTTGTATCTTGGAATTTGTCAAAATGCCCCCTCTCGAAACATACATGGTAAGATGACCCTGAGTCTAATATCCATTCTCCGGGAGAACTAGTGCCTCGATTGAAGACGGTGTAAACATCTTCACAATCGAGAGTAACCACAGCCAATGATGCATCTAGATCCTTCTTATTAAGCTGACAATTCTGCCTAATATGACCCCACTCCTTGCAACCAAAGCACTGCATGCCATTTTCACTGTATCTGGATTTACCCCTGCTATTGGTAGATCCTCTCACAGCACCCTTTCCTCTATTATTTTGACTACGCAAAGCCAAAACTGTCATTCCGTCCTTGTCACCATCCTGGTTCTTCCTTCCAGCATTTGACGAAAGTGCTGACTGAACCTCCTCCATTTTTAACGTGTCCTTTCCGTACAAAATGGTTGTGACCAAATGATCGAATGACTCCGGAAGCGAAGTAAAAAGAATAAGGGCCTTATCTTCTTCCTCCAATTTTACATCAACCTTTTCAAGTTGATCAACAATACCATTAAACACATTCATGTGCTCAATAACATTGCCTTGAGCTACCATCTTCAGCTTGTATAACTCGCGCTTCAGACTTAACTTTGTAGTCAAGTTCTTCCAGAGATACAATGTCTCCAACTTTGACCATAATTCCTTCGGTGTGCTTTCGTCAACAACATTATTGATAATGTTATCAGAAATGCATAGTCTGATGGTACTCATGCATTGCGACTCAGCATCCTCCCAATCTTCATCGCTCATCTTTATTGGCTTTCCCTCCTTCCCCTTCAAAGCCCTTGCTAGCTTCTGTTAGGTTAGGATATCCTTTACCCTTCTCTGCCAAAGAGTAAAACTTCCTTTACCATCATATGGGGTCCCCTTGAATCCTCCAATACTTGCCATGATCTCCGTTTGCACACACAAACAATCCAAGTAACTAAATCAATTGGCCAGGTAAGTGTAAGAAACAATGGGAGCACTTCCGTTAAAACGGCGCCTTATTAGACAACCACTTTTCTTAACGACTTTCCTTCGGCACCAATAATTTAGACACAACTAGCTTTGATACCAACTGTTAGGAATCTGCCTGATTCCCGGCGAATGCGGAAGCGATTTGGTAAATATGTGTGCTTAGATCCCACAAAATATACGTGATAGTAATGAAGCAACAAACCAACAATACAGTAAAAGAGACAAGAGATTTAACGTGGTTCGGCCCATCCTACATCCACAAGAGCAACAACTTCACACTAGATAAAAGAGATTACAATATCCGGGTATCCGGCCCCTGAATTTTATACACAAATTCAGCCCTACGATACCTATTACGTCTATCCCCAACTCACTGAAGTGTTTATCTCAAAACCTCCCCCTATCACTGCTTCCCGACAACCTTTCCTTCTCTCCCTCTCCCAACCCGGACAGTGCCACACAACTTGATAGAAAGACCCCTGCAGTGGGACCACCTCCGATGGCTGCAGTCAGATCCAAGTATCGTAAGTAATAGTTTAGGGACGAGGACCTTCTATCCCGACACTTCCTGAAAGCGGGCTAAACCGGCTCCCCTACTAGACGGACTATCTAGCAACTATATAGAGAGAGAAGAGAGAATTTTGGTGTGTTTGATAATGAAGGAGGAGATGAGTATTTATAAAAGAGAAGATGTAATAGGTGGGGGTTGTTGGAGTTTGATGAAAGTTTGGCAAAGAAATATGAAGGCTGCTGCCTAACAAAAAGTCCTAATTTCCAGCAAGATCAAAGCTCTAAGCACATCGACTTTGGTGTTGCAGCTCTTACATTAGTCTGCAAAAGGCGTTGCTGTGTTCGAGTTCAATTTTTTGTATGCCATATCTACTTTGGTTAGTGAACTCAATTGTCATGAATAAATTCCAACCTTACTATCACTAAACTCACTCAATTGTCATGAATAAATTCCAACCTTACTATCATTAAACTCTGTTTTTGGTCTGCGCCAAATCGCAAAGTCGTTTTCCATTTTTTTTAACGGTTTTTTTAGTGTGTGTCTAAGGGCACATTCTAAGATTGGTTGTCAAATTTTGATTGGTATAAATTTCATTAATAATAATGAACTCCACTGGATGCACAAAAATCTCCATCAATCAAAATTTTCTAACTAATCAAACACGGATTCTTAGCATGTGTCATTGGGAACACACCGGACAAACCATTTTTCTAATTCATTTTTTATCTGTTTGAAATTTTGGAGTTCGGAATTGGTAACAATGTTGAACACTTGTATGTAAACCAGGTAAGAATATTGTACATGTACTAGATATATCAAGCAATAATATATCACGTGAAAACATATAGAAAAATACAAGTACAAAAATAGAGGCAGAGGATCACATGGGAACATGCATTGGTCTGCCTGCAGCGAGGAACTTGACCTCTGTCTGGATCTCCTTCAACCACCAACTATACCATCCTCATTTCTTTTTCTTTAATGCTTTCATTCTGAGAAGTTGCAGTTTAGTAATGGACCAACAGTACAGTAGTAATGTTACACATATTGGATGCAACTAACTTCGTAAACCAAGATTTGGGCAATTCACACTCGTATAATTACAACATTTTGTGGCGGAATCAGAACTCGAAAATACTCGAATTATTTTGTGCATTCGAACCGCAGATCACCAGTAAACGTATGAATCATTGCATTGGCCCATAACATTGCGGAATCAGAACTCGAAAATACTCAAGAGTTTTTTTTTTTGCATTCGAACCGCGGATCACCACGTAAAAGCAAGCATTATTGCATTGGCCCATAACAGTAGATAATGGAGGGGACTTCCTTTAGTGGCACATACAGAAAACCCCACTCCCTAGTCAGGCTTGCAACTTGCATTGCAACCTCACAAAGTAGAAATCTATGATCTATTTATCTACTACGATTGTTTGAACTTTTTAAAAGCAGCACCACGATGAAATGCATCAAGAACTAATATAGAAATTGCATCTCCTTTATTGATTTCTGCAATGTATAATAATAATGCATCTATATCTCTACCTTTTGGTTTGTTCCCTTTTCACTTGCAAACCTTACATATAAATAGTTCATTTTCAACAATCACATCATCAACAAAAAAAACATAATAAAAATCATATGATTAAGCAGCGAAACTTACAATTCACAATTACAAATAATTAAACCCCGGATTTTTAATCCAATAATAAAGACCACCTTCATTTCCGATATTATCAAATCCTACAATCGTTGTCTGCAAACGACGATGCATCAAGATGATCAAACGGTATACCATTCGGAATAACGCCACAGAGATGATTATGACTTAGATCCAAGTGACCGACGTACATAGCCTTCGATAACGATTTAGGAATGGATCCTCTTAAATTATTGTACGATAAATCAATAGCCGCAAAATAAGTTTTCGAGTGAAAGACATCGGGCAGATATCCTGATAGCCCATTGTGGCTTAAGTTAACGATATTTATACCGGTATTACTCAATATACCAGCTGGAATTTCACCCGTAATCTGATTACTATCCAAGTAAAGGGTAGAGAGTACCGGCATTGAGCCGAGTTGAGGTGGGATCGAACCAGATATCCGATTCATTGACAGATCTAAATCCGCAAGACGATAAATATTAGCAACCGAACACGGAATGGAACCAGTAAGTCGGTTCTTACTAAGCAAAGCTCGACTCATCATTTTGAGATTTCCAATATCCTTTGGCAGCTCACCGGTGATTTGATTACTGCTAAGATCAAGATGCATAAGACTAGCCAAGTTAACAATAGATCCTGGAATGGAGCCTGAAATCGCATTGTCGGCTAGATTAAGAACCTTGAGCCTGTTCAGATTTCCAATATCAGCTGGAATTTCGCCAGAGAGTTTGTTTCCAATAAGATCAAGAATACGTAGTTTAGGTAGGGAAGTAATGCAAGCTGGAATCTCTCCAGAGATCGCTTTCCAGTCTGCGATAACAAGTGTATTGAGCTGATCAAGTGAGCAAACTGATTTGGAGATAGTACCAGTCATGTACCCGGATCGACCAGCTTTTTCGAAGATAGGATCTTCGGACTCACCACGTAGAGAAATATCGGTTACACGGTTAGTTGTAGGATCACAACTTATACCGTACCATTGGTTACAACAGTTGTCACCGGTCCATGAGCTGAAAATGCCTAAGTACGGCTCTGTTAAGGCAGCTTTGAAGGACTGCAAAGCTGACCGGTCAGCTGGCGAGCAGGCATTCGCAAGTATCAGCTGGAAGAGAACCGATAGTAGAACTACCGCGGGCAGTCTGGACACCGACATCTATGAAATGCTTGTATGCACAATGTGTGTACAGATGTGTGGTGTTTTTTTGTGAAGGAGTGGGAGTGTTTGAGTGAGTGAAGAGTTTGATGGTGATGAATGGAGAGTAGGGAATGTGGTTAAATGGAAGGGAGATGGGAATGAAATAGGGTTGGAGAGATGGAGTTATTTACTGAGGAAGGTGGGGAGCAAAGTGGCAAGTGAGAGTATTAAATATGGAGGTAAGAGGAGCATGTGATGTGCTGCTCCATTGTGTCTTGTGCTCTTCCACCACATATACTGGTATGGGCCGTATGGCCTAGTTTTCCTTTTTCAAATAACGAGTAGAATCTAGGTTAAAAAACACCAACAACCATGCACAGACCTCGTAAAAAAATTGAGATATAACATGTGGATGATAAGCAAACATCGCATGCTTTCATCAATATTTTGTTACTGACACAATAATCAAATTCACAATCCATGTAACAGAGACTGAGGTAACATTTTGACTAAAAAACCTACGATATTTTGCCTATAATTGCCAGAGAAGTTATTTCTACTCGATTTTCACAGGAACTTATGAGTAAAAATAACTGAAATATGCTACGATGATCAAGATAGCACATATTATCAGTTTTCTGATACACATAGATAGGATGTGCCTGCGAAAATTAATAGTTCAGATTAAGATAAATTCGAAACACATTAAACGAGATCCTCAATAAACACATTGCAATCAAATCGACCATCCTCCCATGAATTCGACCGACAATCTATAGTTTTGCCTACAAGATACAATCATGTAAAATTCAGGCTACAATAATCTTGTGTATATGTAAAAAGGTTGGTGTTATAGGGAGAATATTGTATAACAATATTTTGGAGGTTTGCTGGATTATCGGAGCAAAATACGGATATTTTGCTAATAAAGAGGAACGAAGGATTAGGATTTTGTGTGTATGAATGTGGCTGAGCTTGATAGGTGTTTTCAGGTAAACTGTCTCTCATCCGTATCAAGGTGCCTACGTACCCTATTTATAGGGATCAAGCCTGACGTAGTTCTTGGGCCACAAGTTACCTAGGCGGGCTAGGGTTTTAAGAGATAAGCCAAAGTCCAAGTCCATGTAGCTAGGGCTGACGCGGCAATGAGTCATCAATCCTATCCATGATCCATGGTCTAGCTGTAGAAACCCATGGCCTCGAACGGATAGGTTTGGAATGAAAGATCCATCAGGGCCCTTGCATGCGACCATGAGAGGCCTGGCCATGCGAAGCGACCCCTGTGCTTAGCTACTCATGCGACCTTGAGTCTGGCCATGAGCCTTCCAGAGGAGAGATGATGATCTCGTTGTAAGTGACAGATGTGATACAAAAGCGAGGCGCAAAGAAGCGAGGCGCAAAGAAGCGAGGCGCAATTATGAAGCGAGCGAGGTGCTCCTGTGATAGAAATATTATTGCCAAGGCATGCTGGGCTGATTCCAATAGTGGGCTTTAGTGACCCAATCTTCATCTCCTAGGCCCATCATAGATTATGAACCATCAATTTAGCTAATTAAATCAATTTAGCCATTATGCCAGATTTGGGCATAACAACTACCCCCGAGTCCATATTGCCATTGGAGATGCGATGTGGACTCAAAGAATACGAGTTGTCATCGCGAAGCGAGCCCAAGAACAGATATAACCGTTGGAGTAGTCGCGACCCCAAGAATTTGAAAGGTTTTGACAGCTGTTGTGTCTCGAGATGTGTGTCCAACGGACGAGATTTCAACACGTGACCCATGTCCTTCTCTCTCCTGATGGCTATATATACCCCTGTCACTATCATTACCTTTTTTCATTCTCACAAACACATTATCGAAGTGCCGTCAGTTTGCTCCCAGATCAAACGCAAAGAATTTTCAGGCTCTATCACCAGCGATCCCGAATTTCTTTCGATTTCTTCAACCTTCTTCAAGAAAAAGTAAGTCTTTTTTCTCTTCTTGTATTTAAATTACTGTTCTTCATTGTAATTGCATAATTAGATAGCTTAAATTGCATGCGATGTGATCCCCTTGGATAGCGACCCCAAAATGCCAATTTTATGATGCGACCCGTCCTCGCTATTGTAGGAGTGCGATCCGTAATTACTTAGATAGAAACATAGGTTAAGAACGTTAGCCTTCCCCTTAGGATTGCGACCCCTCATATTCTCTGTGAATGATGCGAGAACACATAGAGCCTTTCTGTCCGCTTGTTTCTTTCCTCCTTCATTTGTTTTCTATAAGGGCACACACTTAATCATTTCACCCTTTTCAGATGTCTCAAGACGATAGTTCAAGGACACCTTCTCCCATGCCTCATATACAAATCAGCGATGCTGCAACAGCCAACATCGCAAAAGCTACGAGCACCAGCGAAAGTTCATTCAAGTTATACTTCGACCCTTTATGGTCTAACGAAGAATATACCCGCGAAGTGCCTCTGATTTCGTGGAGAACAAAACACCCTTCAAGCTCGCGGGATCAATCCCTGGATGTGCTCCCGGCTGAGAACGAGCCTCACACCATGACTGACATCGAACATGACCTAGAAACTTTGACAAAGAAAGGAGATGAACTCAGCGCTAGGGCAGCGGAAATTCTCTCCAAAGTGCCTCCACCACGAACCTTGCCTCCATCACAAACCGTGTCGCCCATTCACATAAGTGATTCTCCAACAGATTCATTAGGCGATGCCTATTATGACATCGAGGGAGGTGTTGATAACGAAGCCAACTCTGATGACTCTGACTATGAAGAGCCTTCCTCTGATGATGGCGGCCTCGATGAAGTAACCAAGGTCGTCAATTTCACTGATTACAACTACATACCAGAAGCTTCTCCCGAGCCTTACGAACCAACTCCCCAGCCTGAGCTAGAAGGGACCATATATGTTGGCGGTCCTCGTCCTGAAGACATCGAACCAGGTTCGAAAGTGAAACCCGGCCAACCTCGCGTCTTAGGCTGCAGGGATCTGTCAACGACCCTAGATACAGAATCTTTAGCTAAGGCGGTCGACATTTTCAGACCAGAAGGCAAAATTATACTCCCTAAGTCTGCGATGCGATGCTACCGCTTCGATTATCAAGAGAATGGTGGCAGAGTGCCTCGAATGGTTCTAACTTCGGCAATGATGAAGATAGGCGTATCCTCTCCCCTTCACCCTTTTATTAGGGATGTTTGCGAAACGTACCATCTAGCCCCGATCCAAATAAATCCCAATGGCTACAGAGCTATGATTGCCCTTTACATTCTTTACCACAAACTCGGCTATCCTGAGTTGGATGCGAGGACCATGGGCTATTTTTTGCAATTGAAGCGATGCGGGGCATCAGACTTTGGCTACGTTTATTTCTCCATGTGGCCAGAGTTTAACAAGAAAGAACTATATCACAGTGCCCCAAGTAATGCCGGCTCGTGGAAAGGTCCTTATTTCTATGTCCACGACGTGCCCAGAGTCAAGACTTCTTTTAACTATCTCCCAGGTATTGAACTTATCCTTTTAATTTCATCCTCCTTTCATTCGATCCATGCGCTAACTCGTCCTTCCTGAGATCGTAGTTGGTCAAGTGCGAACCGTCCTGAAGGGCCAAGAGAAGCAACGTGCTGATGACGTGCTGAAGACCCCGCGAGAGGCCCGCAACATTAGAACTCCTTTCCCTCGAGAACCTAATTGAGTGCGGCTTTTTGAAAGAAGGGGTTGGTCTTCCTTCGCAAACGAGGCCCTCAGGAGCGAAGAAGACCTCCTTGAAAAGAAAGGCTCGCGAGGAGGCCTCGTCCTCTCGAGTTGTTGTTACCACAAGCGAGGGTATTCTCCTCGTCATAACACGATCATTACTCCGTCGTTGCTAACTTTAACACTGCATTCATCCTTACTGCTCTTGCATTTGCATAACTTGTATTATTATGCTTCTAATGTTATTCTACTTCCATTTTTCAGGTATGTCGGGTAAGAGCGGCCGTAGACCTCCTTTCCTCCAAAAGAGCGGGGCCATCCCCATCGCAAAGACTGCTCCAATCCCTCCTAAGCCAAAAACTGCTGAACTGCCACCTCCTCCGCCTTTGTCGCAGAACACCGAGATCGTTCAGCGAACCCAGGGTACCCCTGAGGATCACATCTCCAAGAAGGCCAGGAAAGATGAATCTGTGCTTCCTGCTCCTAAGCACCCAGCCACTGCTACCCCTGTTCATCACCTCTTCGCGAAGCATGGGTATAACCATGCTACCGAAGAGGAGTGTACGAGCTGGGTGGGGGCCGAGCTGATTGATAATGCTGAGTCTCTGTCCAAATGCTTGTCTGAAGCGTTCATCCGTCAAACTTCTCATCTCAAGGAGCTGAAGACCCTTGCTTCCGTTAAAACCAAACTGGAGAAGGAGGTCGCAATCCTCAAGTTCCAGAAGGAAAAGGACAAGAGATCGCTGATGAAGACTCACAGACTCGCCCTCGAAACAGAAACCGCCACTCTGCGATCCGAGCTCAAGAAAATAACTGATGAGAGGAATACATTCAGCAAATCCCTGAAGGAAGCAGAGGAGCTCGAGGAGACTCTTCGGAGAGAGCATGGGGAAGAGGTCGGCAAGCTGAAGAAGGAGCTCGAGGCTGCCAAGCTTGATCACGATGCTGTAGTGGAGGCTGCCCAGGTTGAATTTATGAAGACCTTTATCCGAAGAGTTCCTGACTTCGACTGGGAGAAGCTCGGGCCTGGAAATGCTGAGTTCGCAGAGTCTCTTCGCAAAGAGATCGAAGAAGAGGATGCGAAGGAGGTAGCCAGGCTCGCTAGCGAAGCCACACAAGCCAAAGCAGCTGAAGCCGCAAAACCTTGAATTATTCCTTTATTTCTAAATATCGAACTGGGGATGCGGACACCCCTTGAATGTCTCGCAACATGTAATATTGTTTTGTTTAACTTTGATAACACCTTAACTCTGCCAACTGCATTGGGATCGCATAGCGACCCTCTAATTATGGATTGAAATCGCTTTTTACTTTTCCATCATGTGTTGTTTATTTTTGCACATAACATGTTTGCCTGAGTAATTTAGTTTCGCTTCCTTAATACTTTGACTTCGAGATCATATCTTTATTCCATCTTTGTATGTTAACTTGTCTTGAATAGTGCTAGATTTGCATGCCTTTGCTTAGATTCCTTAGATTGTTGTAGCAGTAACCACAAATGCGATCCTTGCATCGTTGAGATGGCTTGGACCTTAGTATGTTAATGTTAACAAACAAGCAAGTACATTTTAAGTGCACAATAAAAAGTAATTCATAGAGAAATTGAACTTTTATATTGATAAACGGAGCGAAGCCCAAACAAGTTGACAAGCGGGGCGAGGCCCGATAAATGATAAAATGGGGCGAGGCCCAATAAATGATAAGTGGGACGAGGCCCAATGTCATTACATCATAAAGGGAGGGTGTCAATACGACCACTACCCCCCTAGTATTTTGTATGAATTTATTCATGCGAAATAGATAGAAACTACCAGGAGCGATGCCTTCACTGATAGTATTTGCGCAAATGTTCCGCATTCCAAGCTCGCGGAATGACCTTATCCTTCATGTCTGTGAGGTAATAAGTTTCCTCTGAGAGAGTAGCATAGACTTTGTAAGGCCCTTCCCAATTAGCACCAAAGACACCATGGCCCGGGACCTTAGTGTTAGGCATGACTCTCCTAAGCACGAGGTCACCTGTCTTTAAAGAACTTGCTTTGACCTTTCCATTATAGTACCTCGTTGTCCTCTGTTGGTAAGCCGCGAGGCGAAGCTGAGCCTCGCCTCTTGTTTCTTCTATCATGTCTAGGTACAATCTATGATTCACCTCGTTTGCTTCGGGATCGTAGTGTTCCCTTCTAAACGACCCGGAGCCCACTTCAACAGGGACCATGGCCTCGCAGCCATATGTTAGGGAAAAAGGAGTCTCTCCAGTTGTGGTCCTTGGGGTCGTGTTGTATGACCACAAGACCCTTGGTAATTCTTCAGGCCAATTGCCTTTGCTTTCCTCCAATTTAGCTTTCAGAGTGTGTTTAATGATTTTGTTAATGGCCTCAGTTTGACCATTTGTCTGGGGGTGACTCACAGCTGAAAAACTCTTTTTGATCCCCAAATTCTCACAAAATTCTTTCATGTCCCTGCTGTCAAATTGCTTTCCGTTATCTGATATGAGCTGATAAGGAATCCCATAGCGACACACAATTGCCCTGTACACGAAGTCCTTGAGTTTCTTTGCAGTAATAGTGGCAAGTGGCTCAGCCTCGGCCCATTTGGTGAAATAATCAACGGCCACAACTGCATACTTGACACCTCCCTTGGCCTTAGGTAGCTCCCCAATTAAGTCAATGCCCCACATAGCGAAGGGCCATGGGCTCGTTAGCGAGGTGAGGTGCGAGACAGGAGCGTTGCTATAATTAGCGATCCTTTGGCAGTTATCACACCTTCTAGCGAACTCAAAAGCATCTCTTTTCAAAGTAGGCCAGTAGTACCCTTGGCGAAGAATCTTTTGGCTAGAGAACCACCCCCCGAGTGATTGCCACATATTCCTTCATGAACTTCTCTGAGAATATAATTGCATTCTTCTCCATCCACACATCTTAGGAGCGGGGTGTTGAACCCTCTTCTATACAGGACCTCGTCATAGATGACATAGCGAGCCGCCTGATATTTGATTTTTCTTGCCTCTTTTTTGTCTTGAGGCAGGGCTCCACTTTTCACATACTCCCATATAGGGGTCATCCAGGTCGACCCTGGGGTCGCTATCTCCATAACAAACTCCTCTGGCACACTGGGCTTTGTTTGAATTTCCAGTGGAATAATTCCAAGTAGGATGGCCTCGCGACGCGATCCCAACTTTGCCAATGCATCAGCCCCCTGATTCTTTTCTCTCCTGATGTGAACCACTTTGATATTGTTGAATTTTTTAACCAATTTTTGTGCGCATCGCAGATACAGCTCAATCTGCTCACCCCTAGCTTGCCATCCACACCATAGCTGATATGTTACCAACATAGAATCGCTGTAGGCAGTCAGATTCTCCACCTTCATCTCCAATGCAAGTTTAAGACCAATGATGAGGGTCTCGTACTCTGCTGCATTATTAGAGGCTTCAAAAGCAAAATGCACTGAACTTTTTATTCTGCGACCCTCTGGTGTTACCAACTCGATGCCAGCCCCAGCTCCTTCCTTATTTGATGCTCCATCAACATATAATTCCCACCACGAGGCGGAATTTTCTTTCTTGGCCTCGCTAGATGCGGTCTCTGGGATCGCTATGATAGCCAACGTATCTTCCTCAGACTGAGGAGGGAATTCCAGAATGAAGTCTGCAAGTGCCTGACCTTTAATGGGACCACGAGGCTTGAACTCAATATCGAATTGGCTGAGTTCCACTGTCCACTTCAACAATCTTCCTGAGGATTCTGGCTTATGCATTACCTGTATACATGGCCACGGTTCGTGAACCGCCGGTTCCGGTTCGTGAACCGCCGGTTCCGGTTTGTAAAAATCTTGAACCGGAACCTAAACCTTAACAGGATATAAACCGCCGATTCCGGTTCAGACGGTTCAGGTTCAGGGTTTGACCCGGTTTTGACCCGGTTCAAGACCCGGTTCCGGTTCCGGTTTGAACCTTATATATACATTATACTTGATACGTTTTAGGGCCGGTTTGAACCGCCGGTTCACCGGTTTCAATACACATAAACCTGAACCTGAACCTTTAAAATAAATAAACCGACGGTTTAGGGCCGGTTCCGGTTCGGGCCGGTTTTGACCGGTTTTGACCCGGTCCGGTCCGGTCCGGTTTTCCGGTTCCGGTTCCGGTTTGGCCATGTATAATTACCTGCCTCAATGGATAGGCTGTGCGAACCTCAATGCTATGGGCCTGAAAGTAGGGCCTCAATTTTCGCGAGGCCAACACCAGGGCATAGCCTAGTTTCTCCATGTTTGTGTAGCGAGTCTCAGCATCTAACATCCTTCTGCTGACATAGTACACAGGATACTGAACTTTTCCCTCCTCGCGATCTAGCACTACACTGACCGCATGTTCTGACACCGCGAGGTAGACAATGAGCGTCTCCCCGTTCTTGGGCTTAGATAATACTGGTGGCGAGCCAAGTTGCTCCTTGATGTTCTGAAAAGCCTCCTCGCATTGAGGGGTCCACTCAAAGTTTTTTCCAACCTTCTTAATTGCCTTGAAGAACTCATGGCATTTATCTGATGATTTAGAGACGAACCGGTTAAGGGCTGCGATCCGTCCCGTTAGACTCTGAACTTCCTTCACACTTCTTGGGGATCGCATGTCCACTAAGGCCTTTATTTTTGCAGGGTTCGCTTCAATTCCCCTGTGATTGACAATGAACCCCAAGAACTTTCCAGACTCAACTCCAAAGACACACTTCTGTGGATTGAGCTTCATTCTGTACTTCCTCAGTATACCAAACATTTCAGCGAGGTGGGCGATGTGATCCCCAGCCTCTTTGGATTTTACCAGCATGTCATCTACATAAACTTCCATTGTCTTCCCAATCTGCTTCTCAAACATCATATTAACGAGCCGTTGGTAAGTAGCCCCGGCATTAAGGAGACCGAAGGGCATCCCTATGTAGCAATAGAGGCCTCTATCCGTGATAAACGAGGTGTGCTCTTGATCAGGACCGTACATGGGTATCTGATTGTACCCAGAATAAGCATCCATGAAGGAGAGAAGTGCATGCCCTGCCGTTGCATCCACTAGCTGATCGATCCTTGGCAATGGGAAACTATCCTTTGGGCAATGCTTATTGAGATCAGTGAAATCCATACATGTTCTCCATTTCCCGTTTGGCTTCTTCACGAGGACAGGGTTCGCGAGCCAGTCAGGGTAGAATGATTCCCTAACGAGCCCGACCTTAAGTAGTCTATCCACCTCTTCTTTGAGAGCCTCGGCTCGCTCTCCACTTATGGGTCGCCTTTTCTGCCTAACACCTTTTTTGCTTGGATCCAAGTTGAGCCTATGACACATCACATTAGGATCGATCCCAACCATGTCTTTATGCGACCAGGCGAACACATCAAGGTTGGCCTTCAGAAAAGTGACCAATCTCTCTCTCAGATCAGGGTTGAGTTGCGACCCTATTTTCAACACCTTTGAAGGGTCCTGCACATCAACAAGGATAGGGATCGTGTCTTCAGCTGCCCCAGCTCGCTCCACATACTCTGGGATGCGAGGATCCCGGTCTAGATCATATTCACGAGCCTGACTCGATTCTGCCTCGCAGGGGTTGACACCTGCGTGCCCATACTCCTTAACAACAGTTGTTGTCTGTGTGATACCATTTGGCAGTTCTGTCAGTGTAGATGTTTCTTTGCGAACCCATTTTCCCTTTCGGGCTCGCACAGCGGCCTGCTCTGGGCTCTCCTCGCTATCACTATCTGTAGCCTCTTCAACAATCCCTTCCTGGAGAACCATTACTGGCTGCGAGGTTCCCATCATCAAAGCACCTGGTACTGGTTCTACCTGAATTCCCAAATTATCAAAATAATCAGCTGGGAGTTCCTCAATTGATATAATGTTGCATTCATTTGAGGGTCGCGAGGCCGATTTGTGAGCCCTATCTTCCTCCTCGGTTTCCATCCTGTCTACCATAGATATGCCACCCTTTTCAGCGGACTTAAGGGCCTTGTTGTAACATTCTCGTGATTCATGTTGCGCCCCCTTGACACATCCCACTCCATTTGGGGTAGGAAACTTCATGGAAAGATGATAGATAGAAGTAACCACCCTCATTTCATTAAGTATGGGCCTCCCTACGATAGCATTGTATGTTGAAGGTTGATCCACCACCATGAAGTCTGCGATCTGGGTAGTGATGCAGGGCTCGTCTCCTAAAGTCACAGGAAGTCGTATGAGACCCTTGACACTCACTGAGGCTCCAGTAAAACCATACAAGTGTCCCACAGTTGGGATAAGATCTTTGTCCACGTAGCCCATCTTTTGGTAGACCTCGTATGTCAGGAGATTCACAGCACTCCCATTATCAACCAGAACTCTGTAGACATTCTGCGATCCAATACGAATTCGAACAACGAGGGCATCAGAATGAGGGTGATGAACCCACTTCGCGTCCTCCTCAGTGAACATGATGTTTGTATCTTCCCCCTTAAAAAGCTTTGGGGGTCGCTCTTGCAAGTGATGTACATTAGTGAGGGGTCGCTCCCTGGCCTCGCGAGCATACCTCTCTCTGGCTTTATTGCTGTCTCCCCCGATGTGGGGTCCCCCAATTATTACGTGAATACTTCCGCCTCGCGCTTCCCTTTCCTTAATGACTGGATTCTGTTCAGGTGGGGGGGCTTGATTATACCCAAGGCCAGACTTGGGATTATGCTTCTTCACCTCGCGAACTGCCCACTCAGTTAACTTTCCCTCACGAATCAACTGATCCACTTGCTGCTTCAGCTCTCGGCAGGTTGATGTATCATGCCCTGTTTGTTCATGAAAGGCACAATACCTGCTAGTGTTTGCGATCCCCTTCAGACCCATCGGTGTAGGCTTCCTGAATATCCCCTTGCTTTCATTGACTGCGTAAATGTGATCAATTGGGGCGACCAGAGGAATATACTTGTCTCCATCCCTCGCGGGGCGAGATCTCGGTGGGGATCGCCTCAAAGGATCGCGGTCTCGCCTTTTTGGGCTGGGGCTTCGACTTCGATCCCGTCTTCGCCTCGGACTCCTGGAGTCCTTTCTTTTTACCCCCCGGTTCCTATTCCAACTGCCACTCCTTTCATTATTCTTCTTCAGATCTGCGAGTGACTTCTCAACACGCTTGAAAGGTTCAGCGACCTTGTGCAATTCAGCGAGAGTGTTAGGGGTCTGTTCTTGTAGCTTCTTCCAAAATTCCGTACCTTCCCTCACTCCAGCGATGAGGAAATTTTTCACAGCTTCGTCATTTGCACCTCGCACGCGAGGCACCTCAGCATTGAATCTCTTGAAGTAATCATGAAGGGTTTCACCTTCCTTCTGTTTTATGTTTGCCAAGGTGGACACAGGGGGTGCGTAGAGCATCGAGGACTGGAACTGTTTGATGAAGATGTCCACGAATTGTTCCCAAGAATCGATGACAATCAATGCCCTTAGCTTCGAAAACCACTGCTGAGCACTTCCCCTCAGCGAGGCCGCGAATAGTCTACACCTCGCTAGTAATGAGACCTGATAAACATCCATCTCATTGTTGAATCGAATCACGAACTCCGCTGGATCAGTGTCGCCATTATAGGTCATATCCTGCTGATGGCCTCGAAACACTGCAGGAAACGGAGCGGTTCGAATTTCATGAGTAAAGGGCGATGACGAGCCCATAGTGCTAAAGATTCCTTTCTCATTGTTCATCGCGTCCAGGGCCTTCTTCAACTCCTCCAGCTTATAGTCTCCTACCTTGACCTCCTTTTCAGCCTCATTTTTACCTCCAGTACTTCCATGATGAGACTGGGTCTTTTTTAGGACACTGGACTCCTCCTGGTCATTCCTGCGATCCTTCTTTCTACGATCCTCTTCAAGATATTGAGATCGTTCCTGGTCTCGATGAGACGGGGGTCTGTCATCGCGACGATGGGACCGCTCACGCTCTCTACGGGGAGAGGGGGGTCTGTCATCACGACGATATGACCGCTCGCGATCTCGAGGAGACAATTGTCGATATGTGCCCTTACTTCTGTTCTTAGATCCCTCATGACGAGGCGCATTAACCTTTTCCAATTTTAGACGAAGGTCATGCTCAGTCAGCTTCTTTCCGAGACGGTCAAAAACACTGACCGATCTCCCCTCAGATGAGGCGACCTTGTCATGCGATCCCCCTTTCTGTCCGAGCGAGTCCTCCCCTTCATTCCAATCAGGGTTGGTTTGATCTGTTAGGACATCCTCGAAGTCATCAACGAGTTTCTTAGGGGGGAGTTTGCTTCCTTCCCCAAGTGCTCTACCACCTGTCCTTGCATTCCTCTTTGATCCTCTAGAACTATAGCGCCTCTCTACCTTTGCGACCCTTTCATGCACAGCGGTCACCTGCTCACCGAGGCCTTTTAGAAAAGACATGACCTCGCTGTTCAATGTCACCCTCTGTGCTGGGGGGTTGTGCTCCTCCCTGTTCCCAGTTTTAGAGTTGTCCTTGGACGCCTCGTCCTCTGAGGGGTCTCTCGTCAAGGGATCGTCCTTGTTCACCTTATGCGATCCCGGGGTCTCACCATCGTTCCTCTTTTTGTGTGATTTAGTCATCGCTTCTCCCAATTCAATGACTGCCCCTCCTTCTAGCGCCAAATGTTATAGGGAGAATATTGTATAACAATATTTTGGAGGTTTGCTGGATTATCGGAGCAAAATACGGATATTTTGCTAATAAAAAGGAACGAAGGATTAGGGTTTTGTGTGTATGAATGTGGCTGAGCTTGATAGGTGTTTTCAGGTAAACTGTCTCTCATCCGTATCAAGGTGCCTACGTACCCTATTTATAGGGATCAAGCCTGACGTAGTTCTTGGGCCACAAGTTACCTAGGCGGGCTAGGGTTTTAAGAGATAAGCCAAAGTCCAAGCCCATGTAGCTAGGGCTGACGCGGCAATGAGTCATCAATCCTATCCATGATCCATGGTCTAGCTGTAGAAACCCATGGCCTCGAACGGATAGGTTTGGAATGAAAGATCCATCAGGGCCCTTGCATGCGACCATGAGAGGCCTGGCCATGCGAAGCGACCCCTGTGCTTAGCTACTCATGCGACCTTGAGTCTGGCCATGAGCCTTCCAGAGGAGAGATGATGATCTCGTTGTAAGTGACAGATGTGATACAAAAGCGAGGCGCAAAGAAGCGAGGCGCAATTATGAAGCGAGCGAGGTGCTCCTGTGATAGAAATATTATTGCCAAGGCATGCTGGGCTGATTCCAATAGTGGGTTTTAGTGACCCAATCTTCATCTCCTAGGCCCATCATAGATTATGAACCATCAATTTAGCTAATTAAATCAATTTAGCCATTATGCCAGATTTGGGCATAACAGTTGGCTGTCACAACAAATCGTACCGCAAAGAGTTTCTGTGATAGAGAGATGAGGTCTCCTGTTTTCACATCAAAAAATCTATTATTTGCGGTACTTGTTTCACTGTTTGTCTCGGTAAACATTTGTTCCTGATGGACCCCCATGTAAAAATAGTAGACCACTTCTGTTTCACTCATCTGTAACATTTGTTTTTGTCCAGGTTATGTGGGGGCGTATGCTTAAATCAGGGTTTCTAATCTCAACCACTCCACCGTCCGTCAGGCGTCATATTACGTAATAAGAATCATACAATACACAAGATAAGTAGGGTTCTAAAATGTCTAGTTGAATAACAATCATTCTTTACTTGAATGTATGTAGAATGTGTTATTGAATAATATCCGCATTCTGCTTCCAAAATGCCAATAATCAGAGTAATATTGATTACCTAGCCCTTTTTCCCAACAATTTCCCACTTCAAATTAGTGAAGTTACTAAGAATAACACCACAATATCGAGAAAAATGGATCGAAATATAATATCCAAAAAAATCATTATATTCATAAAATGCAAGTATACCGGATGTGTCTCGCGTAAACACAAGGAAATACAAATGCTTATTCAGAATACGAGTTTCTCAAAATACTCCTTAAAAATACAAATCTATAAGAAAAAAAAAATCAAAAGAATGTAATTAAATAGTTAGTGCTATATTTTTAACCAAAAATCATGATGATATGACAGGAAAAAAAAAATAAAAATTGACCATTCACAAAACAAGTGAGTAATGGCTAGTTTCGACTCGTAGTTATTAATCCTGAGGGGATGTTATTCAAAATCGCCCCCCATGTTGCTCACCAAATCATCTTACTGTATCATTGATTGTTAATTAAATTTGAACTGTATTGGTCGGGAAATAACAGGAGCATGTTGGATTATATTTATACAACAAAAAAAAACAAAACTCTCATCAAATTCATGCATTATTATAGGTTACACAATACAAACACTCCCAGCTCATCACCACCAGCTTCATGCATTTATTTCTCTCTCACACACACACACACTAAATTTACTTGGATTTGTGTTAGAGAAATGCTAGAGTTCCTAAAAGTATTTTCAAAATGATTCCCAAATGTTTAGTTGGCAACATTTGATTGGATGTGTATCTTTGAATTAAAAAAGCCCTCTATGTAAATATATGTGCTCCACGAATTAAAAGAGGACACTTGGCATTCGGGAACAAATTCGGAAACCATTTCGGGATTTCTCGCATTGCTCTTTGTATTAATAGTACACTGTAGATTCTGGTTATTACTAGATCTCTGCCTGTTTTCAGTGTCTGCTATTGTCTTTTAGGAAACGTTAAATTCAGGACCATTTTCTTATCTCCTGAGCAACTTCTATCAACAAGCAACACAAGATGTACACTTTTCTGGTTTGAAGATTTTACCCAAAAAAATAAACTTTAAATTTTAACATTTCCCTTATCCTCACACTATATATGTTATACTTTCTCGCAATTTTTTGTGATGATGTTATACTTTGCCCAGAGAAACAAATCTTAAAAAAACCTATATATGCTGTAGGGGTTTACAAGGGAGTGAATGTCATACGGTTCTTCCATTTTTAGATCTTTAGCATCAAGTATACGAATGATAGAATGTATAATATACATATGGCGTGTAATCACCTGTTTACAGGTAAACATTGTACTACAATAATAGTACAGTCTGACAATAAGTTGGCCCTGAATAGATTAGAATGGACCATAATTTTTCGAAACTAGTTGAAGGTGTTCCCTGAATATTTCCAACCTTGGGTACCTATCAAGATAACAAAAAGTCCATGAAATGGCTACCAGTTAAATAACTTTTCGTCGTACCTACTTGTCCTGATTAAATCAAATCAAATCAAACCTTGAGATATCTAGTGTCAAAGGTCCAGGTCTAGTAAATGATTTAAGAATCAAAGGATGACAAAACTTTCTCTCAGATTAATCATCTAAGCAACAAGTATGCATCAGTATCATGCCATAAGTTACACTGTAGCTAATAATCCTAATATGGAGTTCATGGGTCTGAGCCTCTGAGGTATCCATACACATAGGTACAAGTAATTTAAGCAAAAACATCTTCACTTACAAATGATTTCTGGTTATCAACATAAGGTTCTGTTGGATTTTGCAGCTGCTCGTAGTTAAGTTGTCTGCATGCTTCATACAAAGAAATCCCAACACTTACCGACAAATTAAGGCATCTAACATAAGTTTCTACCATTGGAATACGGATAGTGCCACCACCAAGTGGTTCATTTTTACAGTCGAGCAAGGCTTCAGCTGGGAGTCCAAAAGTTTCAGCACCAAATACAAGCCAATCACCTCTTCTGTATGAGAAGTCCTGCATCAATGTGGAAAATACTGCAGAGTTATTTCCTTGACGATTTGAATGATGAATTGATTGGGTTAGTCCGAACACTTGTACAAATTGAGTATTGTCTAACGCTTCAAATAATGAATTATTTGAGTCGGGTTAAATCTCAAAGTGCTCACTGAAGTGGAGGGCTAGTATCAAATTGCTCACCCTAGTTATCGGCATCTCATTTGAATCATTAAAGTCATGATAAATATCAAATGGATACCTTTAAAATATACTCAAAAAATAAAAATAATTTTCATTGATTTCTACACATTTTTCTTGAATGGTTCCATAACCAAACGAAAGGTTAATAATTCTAGTATTTTTGATAATATATTTAAAATTTAAAAAGTTTATTTACTATTTATTTTTAATTAAAACAAGGAAAATGACAATAAAATTAAAAATAAATAGTAAGTGAATTTTTAAAAATCTAAATATATTATCAGAAATACTAGAATTATTAACCTTTCGTTTGATTATGGAAGCATTCAAGAAAAATATGTAGAAATCAATGAAAAATTATTTTTATTTTTCGAGTATATTTTAAAGGTATCCATTTGATATTTATTATGACTTTAATGATTCAAATGAGATGCCGATAACTAGAGTGAGCAATTTGATACCAGCCCTCCACTTCAATGAGCACTTTGAGATTTAACCCTATTTGAGTCAGTCTGAACACTAGTATTAATTGAATAGCAAGTGCCAAGTGTTACACTAAAGTGCAAAGTCTGGAAATATATATATAGGTCACGTCTTCTTTTTGCACTAAAGAGCTTCCTAGTTTAAAATAGCAATTGAGACCTAGTACTTCACCGAGTTATCGTATCACCTAGTCTTAATCTCTATATCCAACAGTCTTATTACCAGAAAGGGTTCAAAGAAATTTTATATTATTCATCTTTCGCAAAACTCCTGTGGATGATGCCTAGGGAAAAATAGATGTGCTGCCAACTGTACAGACTACAGCCAGAACAGAACACCAAAGGAGCAAAATATACAAGCCCCAAAAACTGATACTTTCCAAACTCTTCTTGCACACACCATAAAGGCATACAGCCAGCTTTATCTAAATGTCTTCAGTAAGGAATACCATGAAGAGTCCGTTGGTGATTTTCACATTAAAACTCCAAAATATTTCTGTGTAATACGTCAAGTAAACAATTAAATAGGAGGGCATCCTAACACCGAATAGCATAATTATTTTACCAACACTATACTGACCGAGTCGAACACGATCCTTGAATATTGAAAAGACTTTATAATATTTAATTATATATAAGATTTTTTTTTGATGAAAATGTAGAGGGGTTAAACAAAAGTGAGCAAGAAAATTGACCTGACAAAAGTGACAAATAAACATCACTAAGGCAAGGCTCATTAGTTCAACAAGTAGCCACATAACACATGACCACTCTGTTCTTTATTTTCCACTACTAGAGATACATTTGTATTGCAACTTTTATAGACATCTTCAACTTTTTAAACACGTTCCTAACGTTCGCTACAAATAGTATAAGCCACAGGCACAACTTGAGCTGACCAGATTAAGAACTTCCAGTCTGCCATATTTAAAGTCTGAATAAGGTACGTGTCAACAATGCAGCAACAGGCCAAAGTGAATGTAACAAAGGATGTCATATATGTTTCTAATATAAATTAAATTGGCAACTTACTGAATGTATGCTTGTTCCTCTCTTTGTAAATGCAAGCAGTCGTTTTTCTCCTTCCTGTACAAGGTATAGGTATATACACCACAAGTAAGAAAGAAAGCAAAAAGATTAAAACAAATTCCTTGAAGAAGTAGCTACCTGTTGTCTAAAATATTCTCGAAATTCTTCCCAGGAGCTATGCACTTTTACGACAACATATCTAATACGGACAGTTAAGAGTTGGCCCAGCAAGGTTTTATAGCAGTGAAGAAGACTCTCAATCAATCAAAGAGAACAGGATAAAAGGAACTGGAACTGAAAGGAGATGACAAAAAATCAGTAATACAATCGTAGAGCTTCTTGATTTGAACCTGAAAACGAGGTGTAAAGATCAAGAAACATGAGTCGGCAGTTCCCAATCACCAAAACAGGCCAATTACACATTAAATGTTGAGACATGGTTAATGCACCAATCAGCAACCTATATAAGAAGAAACAATACATTCAGAGAGGTGACCGTTATCCATGAAAGCTCAGTAGCATAGTTCTTCACCGTTAAGTTACCAATTTTCCTAAAACCTCAAGGTGTTAGGTGTTGGGCTTACCGTGATCATATCGACATCATTAACATTAATCATTATCAAGATAAATTCAAGGACATATCAGATATGTCTGAAAACGGACAGAGATGGGAACCACACAAAAAGATAACATCTTGAAAAAACAATATGAAGGATACGGCCAATAATCCAACCCAGCACGTTTTAATTTCGTGTCGTCCACTTGAAACCCTAAAGGCTAAACAAGAAACAATCATTTGGAAATCATAGTTAACATTGCAAGCTAAGCAATAATGAGATAGGAAAACAATACGAATTTTCTATAGAAAGACATATACATATTTGCCCTATTTCAAAATTAAATCGAAGCCACTTAGAAATTACGAACTTGACTTGTTTCATTCTATCCTCACTTACACATACTAAATGGTTTCTTATCAAAAGAAAAAAGATAGTGTGTACCTCAACCAGGTGTAGCCCAACAGCTGATGCCGCACAAGTCCTCGCGATGCATCCAGTGTTTCCAGGAATCTGCCGAGCACAATACAAGTTCAGGTTGTCTACAGCCCAAGCCAAAATAAAGCTTTTTCAGATTTCTGCCCATCACCTTTTACAGTATACTAAACTAGTGTACTAACATTAAAATAAAAAGAATGTAGCATAATTTAAACAGCATACAAATAATAAAATTATGTGATCAAAATCATTGTCAAATTGCTAAGGATGAATCAAGGCCACCTATAATGTTTATTTATAAGAGAAAGAAGTATTAAAACAGAGCACAGGGGCAGTTCAGAGATATTGACTCAAGTCCAGGGGCTTAAAGGGCATTTCAGAAAGAGATTTGGAGCAATGATATAACAACGAAGGGGACATCATTTGAGGTTATCAGATATATTGTGAAGGTTTAGTAGTACTGGGAGAGCACCACTCCTCTCGGATTGTGAGGGATTGTAATTGACATTCAGTAGTTTAATCAAAAAAGTTGTGCATTTCTATTTATTTCTATTTGTGCACTTTACATTTGAGTAGAATTGCAGCACAAATGTACATTAATCAAATGTGTAAATTAGCACAAAATATACACTCATATCATATCACCACTTATATAGTGCACTAACATTAAAATACAAAGAATGTAGCATAATTTAACCAGCATACTAATGATAAAATATTTGATCAAAAGTAGTTACAGGATCAAAATCGTGATCAAATGTACAACCTTGTACAATATTTAAATGTCTAGAGGGGTAAAGGGACTATGAACTAAATTTAAGTATATTTCATTATTTAATTTGTAACTTAAACCAAAATTATATTTTTTAATATTGTACTTTTTTTATTAGCATAAATTCTTATTTTTTTTAAAAAAGAGTGTAACATAATATAAATAGTGTAATTCTTTTTAAGCCTCACATTTTGAAAATTTTAGATTTTAGCGCAACTTCAATAGCGTAACATTTTCTTAAAAACTTAACAATTAAAGAAGGATCAAAATACAAGATAATTTTGAAATGAAGAAATTCCGTCATCATTAAATAATATTCCATAATTTATTCAACTTCCTAATTTAAATTATTTTATTCTCCCTATTTTTTAATAAACCCCAACAGACCCACGACCCTTTTATTTTCCATCAGCCTCATTAAAACACATCTAATTAGTCATTATATAACACCTTTGTAATGCTCTCTCTATTTATCACCAATTCACAGCCTCACACAATGTCTTCTCTAACCTCATCCATGCTACAAATGAACCTCTAGACAAATTCATCACAAAAAACCAAAAAGGCTGAACACAACGCAATATACCCCATTTAATGTGGTGCCATTATGAAGTCATGTCACAGTTATCAAACCCCCGGCAAAAGGTGGTGGAAATCGTGTTTGGTTGTGTAACTATTGCAAGAAACAACTTACCGGTTCATACACCCAAGTCAAAGGTCATTTTTTACACTTGAAAGGTTATGGTGTGGACCCATGTAATAGTATTTTAGATCAAACAAGAGAAGAGTAGGCCAGAGAGCATGAAGCTGCTGAAAATCGCGAGTCCAGGCAAGCTTTGGAAGCCAAAAGAAAACAAGATTACATGACCATGCCTCCTGGTTCACACATGAAACAACAACAAAAAGAAGCAGCGGACAGCAGAAGCATGTTTTAATGTACTTGACAAAGACGAGGTTGACAGAGAAATGGCTTGATGATTTATGCATCTGCTCTACCATTCTCTATCATTAAAAATCCATGTCAATTTTGTTTAAGGCTATCAAACAGTAGGATAGTCGGCTACGTTCCTCCAATATATAATAGGATGAGGACTTCCTTGAGCACGAAAAGACACATGTTAATGTTTCGCTTCAGCCATTTGGATATTCTTCGAAAAAGAGTCGTTTCAAGATTCTTAGAAGCATAGAGGAGTTTCATTATGCTCAGATGGATAGGGTGATAGGCAAAGGCAACCTCTAATCAATGTGATGGCTTCTTGGGAAGACATTCTATGTTCGTGAAATCATTTGATACAAGTGGTAATATGAAATATGCCAATGACGTTGCTACTTTTTTTCTTGGATGTCATCAATCAAAAAGGGCTGAGAATGTGATCCAGATCATCACTCACAATGCATGGAATTTCAAGGCAGCAGGTTTAAGCATTAAGGCAAAGTATCCACACATTTTCCGGACTCCATGTATGGTTTACTCGCTGAATTTGGCTCTTAAGTCCGTTTGCAAACCAAGCGCAAACTCTAACCATTTTGAAAATTGTAGGTGGATTTCATCTATAATTTCTCATTGTGATGGAACTACTACGTTTATATTGAATCAAGGCAAGGCACTCACTAGTCACTACGCACAAAAATATTCATTTCATATGTCGGTAAAAATGGCTGAAACTCGCTTTGCATCACATGTCAATATGGATCATTGTTGGTTAAAGATTTTCCTAATTGGAAGACATTTAGGAAGATAAATTAAGAGTCCAAGGCTGACCATTTAAGGAGTGTATTATTTTCAATCGTTGGACAGATGAATTAGAATATGTTTTAGGTTTTATATCTCGTATATAATATATACTGACATTTTGTTTGCATCTTAATTATGACATGCGGGACACAATAATTGAAGAAGTTTACAGGAAAAAAAAAATTGAAGGAAGAAAGGACTGATTTAAAGTTGGTGAATCTTACTTTTTCAATGACATTCTCACATATAATTAAAACTAGGTGGAATAAAAGTAATACCCTACTTCTTCACTGCATGGCTATTCCCTCGTTCCTAATTACTATAGTGAAACATGTTTACTAAGTGGTAGTGGAAAAGTTCCAAGAGTCGCACCAAATTAAGACCATGATGTTTCTCTTATTAGGATCAAGTGTTTCAAAAATTAAGTTTACAAATCCGGATGATTTTAGAAAAGTGTTCAAAACCTATTTGATCAATGTCCAGACTCAAAAGATGTCTTAGGATGATTGTTGTAATACTATATTGATGGTGGTTTCTGGTGGGTTGACCAGAACTTCACTTTCACGAACTTTCAGAATGAACACAGCAGTGAATCTTCAAGAATTCGGCTCAGATGCCAATTGATGCAGGACAAATTTACAAACGATGTAATTACTGATGCCATTTGATACAGGAAAAGTTTAGAAACGATGTAATCACTGACTAACAACTATACGAAACATAAGCTTGGGTGGATCAACCACAAAAAAATTAGTACCCCAAGGTTCCCCAACCACAAAAGGGAGAGATTAAGATCGATCTCATTCGCAACTTAACAAAGAGACTCAATTTAATATTTAGCGATATTTTCAAATTCAATAACCAAGTTGTTTTCTCTCCAAATTATTTATTCTCTCTCCAAGTTAACTTCCTAAAATACAATATCAAACTTTAGTCTAGTACAGTATTCATTAAAAAAATTGGATTATCAAATATCTAATACTTCAAAAAAAACGATTAAAGTATACTACCACCAACGAACTCGAATACACCTCCATTTTCGATGTACAAGTTATCCATTTTTCCAGAACACGATACTGCCTTGCTTACAAGGTACATACACAATTACACACAAAAATTCAATTTCATTCGAAACTTTCGAAAGGATCAAATTAGGTACCTGCGGAGAAACTAAAACAACCTGAAGAATCTTTTCAACCGCTACTTGCTTCACTGCTTCACCAACCCCATTTGGCAAACAACTATCCCGCGCAATTTCAGCTAAAAATGTAGAAAACATACATAAAAATATACATACAAACAAAAAAAATGGAAAAGGGGTTAGTGAGAAATTACAAGAGCAGCAACGGGCAGAAAATGAAGAGTTGAATAATTTGTTGGTTTTTCGAGTGGTTAAATAAAATGGGCGGAACATTGAAGAAAAGGGTGAGAAATTATTGGGTCTTTTAGTAATGAAATCTAGAGTTAGGGTTTTAAGACCCACTGAGGCCTCCATTTTTCTATTCTATATTCCTCTCCCTTTTCTTATCTCTGTTGTGATGAATGAATCAAAATGTCTGCATTCTATTTTGGGTGTATTTTACATGATGTTTTTGGATTTTTTTCAAGTCCGGTTTAATTTGAATTTTAAATACTTTGTTGATTTTCCATTAAAAAAAAAAACTTTGTTGATTGGAATTTAGGTCTTTTTTTTAAAATAGAAGCACTTGCATTAACTTAAAGCACTTCGAGAGCAAGATTACAATGGATAAAATCTGGAGCGATAATAGACCACTCCGGGAAATATGACAAAGAACCTACCGGCCTTGCTAACAAATGGCAACACAATTCGCAGACCTAGGCACAAATATTAATATCACCTCATCAAAAGTGTTTAAGTAAATCAAAGCAATCAGCACCAATGGTATCGAAATAGGATCTACCCTATCACCTTTCATCATCAACTAACAACTTCGAATCTGTCTCAAAAATACATTTCCTATCCCTCCATTTACTCGTCCAAATCAAGGCCTCCTTCAAACTTAGGGGGTGTTTGGGGAAACTTTTTTTCAGAATAAGTCAACTTATTTTAAGATAAAGTTAGAAATTCCTAACTTTCCAACTTATTTTTCAACTTATTTTTAAAACTTATTGAATCTCAAACATACATTAAATATTTGTATAAAAACAAAATTTCAAAATATAAAATTTTTACCCGAAAATAAGTCGATAAGCTCTTAAAATAAGACGAACCAAACAGGCCCTTAAACCCTCTGCTTCCCTTGTTTGAGCTCGCCTCCGAACTACATTATTCCTTGCACAAAGAAACTTCTTATTGTCATCACGAGCTACACACCCTAGCTTCACAAACTCATCCCCCTGTCTACAAGTAGCATCAACATTTATTTTTATCCACCCCGAAGGTGGTTTACACCAGACACGTACCATTTTCTACACCTGAGACACCTCTTTCTGAGCTTCCTCCATTGCTTTTCTCCAGTAAGGTAGAATATTTAATGCCATCGCTTTTACTCCAAACACAGACATTGTAATTTTGTCCCACAACTATTTGTTTCGCCTAAACCACAGATTCCAACATAACACATTGTTCTTTAGTTCCGGTTTGAAAAGCACATTTGAAGATGTTCATGGCTATATCATTATGCATCAGTGTAGCTACTTGTTGCATTCCTAAGTCGCTCCAAACCTCTCTAAAAACAGCAAGTATATAGAATATGCACCACATCCTCCACCTCAGTTCGATGCCAGCAACAAAACTGACTCATATTGACATTTTTTTCACTAATGCCTCTGTTGTAGGTAGAACATTACGACACACTCGCCATAAAAAATTAATAACCTTCCCTGGTAGTTGCAATGCCCAGAGTTTTTTCCAGAAATGACCATCCTCATTGAAATTTAGGTTAATTTAAAATAACTTGTTAAATTATTAACAAGTTAATTTAACAAAACATTGATTCATAACTTGTTTCTCTATCAAAACACTGATTTCTTCTAGTTCTGCATCAATTCATCATCAAAATAACTAGATTTTTTTTAATATCAATTCGATTTGTTCTAAATCAGCGAAGAGGTATGTTCTAATCACTAATTCGTATCTATTGAATGAATTGAAATATTTAGATTTACTTTTTAATTATTTCATTCAATTGTACGATTTTGAATTTTGATGAACTTTTGTTATTTTTGGATTCGATCGGATCTCGTTGCTTTTAGTTTGATTTTAGTTGATTAAAATTGCATCGGTCTTCAGAAACATGATTTGTATTCTAAATATTCAGTAGGTTTTCAATTTTTTGTTAAAAGATAGACTCTGCATCTTTTGAAATTGACCGTAAAAGGTTGCTATTAGGGTTGTACAAGGGTAGGGTAGGCCGATTAAACAAATCCAACCCAGCCCTTTTTTGAGCCGACAAGACCGACCCATTAGAACCCGAAGTTTAATTGGTTTGAATAAGGCCCAAACTGAGATCAGTGGTTTGTCTGAATTTGAACCCTAACCCAACCCAACCCGACCCGAATATATCTTATGGTTCCGATATAATTTTACAGGCCCAATAGTCCTGTACACTACATTTATATACTTATTATGTTTTAACCTAATTTACAAGATATCAGATGCGCAACATTCTCCTAATCTCTATTCAGTATTACATCTAAATCCGAACTTCTTAATCTACCATTCTCCTATTTTCTTCTACAAGAACATCACTGCACTAGATTCGTATGTTCTCATTCCTTCTCTTTTTAAGTATGTATTATTGAATTAATTTTTTATATATTCATATCATGTTTTCTTTTTAATTTTCAGTTTATATTTTGTTGTGAAATATGATTTTTGTATTTTAGTTGTTCATGATCTTTGTTCGTTGTGTTCTTTACTGTTCACCCCTTTAAATTGCTTGATAAAATGACTGGTTGACAGTTTAGGTTGTTATTTGTTAATATAAATGGGTTTTATATCAAATGGGCCACTGATCTCATTAAAAAGTATCAAGTAGCTCCCCAGTCTTCACGGGGACTCATTTAAACCACTAAACTAAGAAATATATCATTTGCCCCCCCTGCATTCAAAAAAGTATCAAGTGTATATCACTTAGGCCACCATAAATTGTATTATTTTTGTGAATGCAGGGCGCAAATGATATATTTCTTAGTTTATTGGTTTAAATGAGTCCCCGTGGAGACTGAGGAGCTACTTGATACTTTTTAACGAGATAAGTGACCCGTTTGATATTAAGAAAAACATGTTATTTCTTGTTAGTTGGTGAGACTAACAAGATCAGTTTTTTCTTATTCATGGATTACTTACTTGTGTTTTTTATAAAGCCTGAATATACCTGGTTACATACCAAGTGGAAATCCAGAAAAAACCCAACTCGAACTTAAGATATTTGGTCAACTTTTATTTAAACTTAAGTTCTGAACTACTATGATTTCTAGAATCCTATAAAGCTTATCATTGAGTCTTTTAATTGTATTTTCTTAAGCTGCAACTCATTTTGTTGTATGTTATTGAGCAGAAGTGCCGAACAAATCTCTACTAATTCATTATGTTATATTTTGCTGGATAGCTAAATAGGCCTGGATAGCTATATTTTGCAGACTATAACTTTATCCTAATGCTATTTATTCAAATTATTATTGTCTTTCATTTATTAGGCTAGCAGAACTGATTCACCGCCAAAGACTGATGGGAAAGAAAAATATTTGATAGAAGAACTAGTGAATCCAATGACTTCTTCATTTGATATCCTATGTTGGTAGAAAAGTAATTCTAGTAAGTACAAGACTTTATCAATGATGGCTAAAGATGTGCTTGTTATTCCAGTTTCTACAATGGCTTTCGAATCTGCATGCAGTACCAATGATCGCATTTTGGATTCGTTAGGAGTTCTTTAAGTCATCAATATTAGTTGCAATTGACAACTTTCAAATATTAATGTTATATTTAGTTGTAGAAAAATGAAAAAAATACTCCAACAAAGTTGTTAGTTCCAAAATAGTTTGTAGAAGGGGGGTTGAATACAAACTATACCATTTTATCGAAATTGTTCTTTGGGTTTATATTAATTTTTAAACAATTCGATGCGGAATAAAACGAATACCGATATTTCAAGTTAAATATAAAATTATATTAAACTTGATGGGGTGTGTCTAAATACATGGTATAAATTACAAGTTTTGATGACCAAACTAATTATTACAAATTCTATAGAAAATTCGACATAAACTTTTCTATATTTGTAATAAAAAGATCAAATGCTTAAAGAGCAATTCGAGAGATAAGTTCTAGGAGTAAAAACTCGCTAGATAGTTCCAACAATACAAGTAAACTATTTCTATCGGTTTAGATTTAACAATACACTCCAGAAATAATTTACAAGAAATTAACTTGAAGCACTGGAACCATTTCTCTTGGTCTCTGTCTCTCTCTGTTGTGTTCTGTGTGTTGAGAGGAAGTGAAGAGATGTGTAGATGTCTTGAAAAAGCAGCCGCCTGTGAGATCTTTTATCAGATAAAGCTACTGCCTTTTTTTTTCTTGACAATTTGCCTCGAACTACCTTTGAAAATGACTTGGTACTACCTTTTAAATGGTGGCTACTACCTTTTCAGAGTGGCTACTACCTTTGTCTTGGTCGGTACTACCTTCTGAATTACATTAGTACTACCTTCAGTGAGAAGGCTACTACCTTTGGTAGTGGTCGGTACTACCTTTCTGTTGAGCTTGTACTACCTTCGGTACTACCTTTCTGAAAAGGTAGTATCAGTACAATTTTCAGCTTTAATCAATTAAATGATTTTCTGATAATCATTTAATTAATTTTCTTTTATATAAAATTCTAATTTAATTAATTAAGTAATTATGTTAATGAATAAATTAATTCTTATAGAATTAATTTATTAATTAAA
This sequence comes from Saposhnikovia divaricata, assembly GCA_036435485.1. NCBI lineage: Eukaryota > Viridiplantae > Streptophyta > Magnoliopsida > Apiales > Apiaceae > Saposhnikovia > Saposhnikovia divaricata. The sequence continues at coordinate 46,785,073 of CM071595.1, read as the reverse complement.
TTAATCACATAATATAATCAATTAAAGGAGAATTAATATGATTCCTTTAATAGCCAAATCTTTTCTAATTAAGTGAGGCTCCGTAGAAATGCTTTTTAACGTGCACAGCTTATAATCTTTAATTAATAAATAATCAAATTAATTCATAAATTATAAAAATAAATATCTAATATCATTAGATATTTATAAATATAATTTTCTAATTAAACAAAATATTTATTAATGTAAATAAATCCTTACGGTCTAAGCTGCGGTCTCCTGAGGGTCTGGAACCAGAATCCTTTTGATTATCAAAATATACAACAATTCCAACCGGGATTCCAGTATTAAGAATATATCACTTAGCATTTCTTTGTGATAATTTTTTTCCCTCGTAGCCAGTCCACTTTATAGTAAAATCCTTGTGGTTAATTAATTTAGCACTTCAATTGCTTGCACAATGATTTTCCATATACCAGTCTTGATAGCTTGAACCACTGAAGTTAATGATGAACAACCACTGTTACATGTTGACACTCGATGCACGGTCTGGTTAATGAGTGACTAACTGCAATGACTGTTCTTCATATATTGACTTTAAAACTGTGGTTCTTGTCTTCATTTTCTTCACTCTTTTACAAACCTTTTCATCTGTATTCTGCCACTGTAGGAACCTCTTACCACTATAAATTGAACCCACTATCTTGATTACTCCACTGATGCTTGATCAAATGAATGAACTTCTTCCAATGTAGTTTAACATCAAAACTGTAGATTGACTTTGTCTTCTTTCTTTTGACAGTTGAACATTTGAGATCCCTGTGACAGTACATATACTATTTACTATTACATTCTTGTTTGAGTTGAGTTGAATCCTCGATGTTTACAATTAGGGTAAACATATGACTTTCAGTCTCCCCCTATTTGTTTGTTAAACAATAACATACAAATTCCTAGATGATAACTCAACTACAAACAAGAAGAAGATAAAGCATTAAAGAACTATAGTAAATAATACATAAAAAAATTCTGGTTTAGATATAACATTTCCAGAATCTCAGTAGATGAAATGATAGATGATTGTTCCTCTAGCACTGAACTGATCTTCATTAAGTAACTCATCTTCATTTCTCGACATATCTGCCTGATAACCCTTTACATCTAACTTTTAACATTATCAGCAGATACTTGGAATTCTTCAGTGGTAAAGAATATGACTTTTAAACACATACTGAAGAATTCTTATTTGTCGTTTCACACTTCTCTCATTCCTTATGTCTCCCTACCTAAGGTGATATGTCCACTCCTTATAACGGTGAATACCTTTCATCTCCCCTGACAAGGCGAATATTTCCATCTCCCCCTGACAAGGTGAATACTCCCCCTTTCTAAGGTATATCATTTTTCATATCTATCCCCTTAGATAGAAAATCTCCCCCTCCTTATGGTAAGCTTATAATCTCCCCCTTAGTTGAGTATCTCTTACTAAGGTAATCTTTGAGTATATCTATATCTTCTTCAATATTTCTCTCCCCCTTAGTTGAGTAATCCTCCAAGCATTCAATTATAGCAAACATCCAATTAAATTAGATGATACCAAATATTCAATTATAACTCACCTCTTACCTTTAGTACAACAGATTCTTCATACATATACCATTGTCTGCTGCAATAAGGAAAAGAAGCTTTGCTTGTGTTGAAGGATTTTCATGAAGACTTTCAGAATAGAAGTATGTAGACTGATCAACTTTTCCCTTTAGATATCATAGAATGGCCTCACTATTGATCATCCTGATAACCAAATCTCCCGACAATTTCCTTATATCTCTCAACTCTTGTAAGTGAACTTTGTTTGGGGAATAGGGAATGGGATTTGGTGATTATCTTTCTTCCTCACTGTGAGTGTGTGATTCTGTTTCGTGTACCTCACAAGTGTTTAACTCATCTCTCCACTCATATCACTTAAAATGAGTGATCTCATCTCTCATCTCTCAAGTGTTTACACTCATGCTCACTAGTGTATCACTCTTATCTCTCATAGCTCCAACATCCATGTGTACCTGCAAGGAAATCACCCTAGCCCCTTCAAGAGAGGTCAGTGGTGGTGCAATGGGAGTTCCCAAATTCCAAATCCTCGTTGGACTCGTCAGACGAATCTGAGTCATAATCTACAAGTTGATAAATTTTTCCCTTTTGTGGGTTTCAGGATTGAATTCTGAGAAAGTAAACAATGAAATCAAAACTTAGAATTAAAATCATGTTTCTTTCTAATGTCGGTGAAGACATCTCCTTGTTTAACTCATCAGGTGAATCTGAATCACAGTCAACAAGTTGCCGATCCGCACCTATGTCGGACCCGATACCCGCAGGATCCAGAGATGTTCCCTCTGGGGAGTTAGACAATGATCCTGTTGATTTTGAATTGAGATCAAAGCCTTCTCTCGAGGTCTGTGAAGACTCTTGGTTCTTTGAGGAACCTTTAACTTATAATCCTAACCGTAAAATGGTCGGAGTATTAGTTGATACTCCTATGGTTTTGATGATCACATTCAGCAAGCTATTTGATTGTAGTTTGATATAAAACATCGTGTTATGCTTGTATTGTACTAACGTGGTTTTTCAGGGAATATTAGCCTACTGATTGTTTACACAGAATATACAAACAGCAAGCCATTTGGTGCTACAACAGAGAGAGTCTGGCAAGCCATTTGCACACTGACAGTTCACAAACAGCAAGCCATTTCTGACAGTCAGTCACAAACAGCAAGCCATTTGCAACTGCCAGAATTTCTGAAGATATAGATCAAGTTCGATTCTCAAGGATTTATTTCAGGAAATATATTGTGAGGGCTCTTTATTATATAATACGTATATAATATATTCTAGAGCTCAAATCTTTTCAAATATCTTTCTTTAAAACAAAATCATAAAACTTATAGGAGTTTCCTTATTTAAAAGATTTCTTTCTTTCAAAATCTCCTATACGCGTTTTTATATCTATACAAATCAGAAGGGTTAAGCTTTCATCGATCTCTTCCTTTCAAACCTTCTGTCTAACGTTCACAAGAACGTTTGTAAAATCTCTAACCAATTGAACGTTGGAAATTGATTCTAATCGTTCGAATAATTGGTGATTGATTTTCTGAACGTTGGTGTGATGCTTTATAAACCTTGTTCTTGTGTTCATTCGTTCTTAACACTTCAGAGAAAATATTCAAGCACACAAGAATTCAAACAACTCAGTTTTCATTGCTATATCCTTTGATTTTCTCGAGCTCTTAGTATATTCATACGTGCTATATCTTAAAGAGTTCATAGTTTGAGTTGTATCTATTATTGATTGTATTGTTCGATTTGTAAGGTTTAGTTGTTGGACAATTTGGCTTGGGAACTAGGGTTTGGTGATCGTTGCTAGAGAAGTATACTTGGGAAGTATAGGTTAGAGAGCAAGTTCAGAAATGGGAGTTCAGCACGCCATTTGTCAACAGTTGGGTATTGAGGGAGATATATTGTTGTATCTTGTAATTGGTTTATTTCAATGATCAATAATATATTCTTTTACCAAGTTGGTAAGGGACCAGGACGTAGACCATAGGGGTTAGGGGTCGAACCTGGCTAAAAGTCTCTGTGTTCTTTATTTTCTGCTCTTTACTTACTGCTTGCATTTAGCTTACTGTTTATGCACTTTACTGTACTTGTCATCTTTACATTCAGCATACTATTTACAATCAGCTTACCATTTGTCTCTGCATAAAACGAAATCAGTAAGCTATTTCTGGTAATTTTTAAAATCGGACTTAGTTGAATATAGTTAACCATTTACACCTATTCACCCCCCTCTAGGTGTGCATTTTCATTTGGTATCAGAGCATTGGTATACTAACAATTCTGTAACAGGAAAGTATTCGATCATAATGGCTGAAAACTATCCCGAAGGAAAATCTGATTTTAGGCCTCCACTTCTTCATGGCACACACAATTACCACTGGTGGAAAAGCAGCATGGAAACTCACTTATCCAGAGATCCATTAGTTCTGAGAGTTGTGCAAAAAGGTCCATATGTCTTTCTTGATAAGGATGGCAAGCCAAAGGATGTTGATGATCTCACTCCGGATGAATTAATCAAACTTGGCTACAATGGAAAGGCAAGGAGTTCTCTTATGAATGGTTTAAACCAGGCTGAATATGATAAAGTATCTTCACTCAAATCAGCAAAAGAAATGTGGGATGCTTTGGAGACTTATCATGAAGGTTCGAAATCTCTAAAGAAGGTGAAGCTTAGCAAGCTAATGAATGACTTTGGGAATTTCAAGCTTAATGAAGGTGAAACTATCAAGGATAGTCAAGCACGGTTTCAAGTTACTATAAATTCACTAAAGAGGCTTGGAAAATCTATTCCACAAGATGAAATCAATATGAAGGTATTGAGTGCAGTACCATTCATCTACGAAGCTAAGGTTACTGCCTTGGAATCCTCACCACTTATTGATACTATGGATCACTTGGCCGTATTTGCTGAGCTAGAGCAATTTGAAAGCAAGATTAATGGAAATCAGGTGGGAAGTTCAAGTGTTGAAGCTCCAACAGAAAAGATGAAGAATATGGCTCTCCATTCTAAAAATAGCAAGCCAATTGACATTGATGATGAATCTGATTCTGATGAGGAACTTGCACTTATTTCAAAGAAGATCAAGAGGCTGATAGAAAAAAAAAATATGATGAAAAGGGAAAGAGGTGGTTTCTACAACAACAAGAAAGGCTCAAAAGACTCTAAGGAGGAAACTTGTTTCGAATGTGGCAAACCAGGCCATTATAAAAGGAACTGCTACAAACTAAAGTCAAAACAGCCTATGTTTTCAAGGACAAGAAGAAATCGAAGGCTCTACTGACTTGGAGTAATGATGATTCAGATTCCAGTGATGACTCAAGTGAAGAGATGGTGAACTTAGCACTTGTTGGAATTGAAGATGAATCTGTTCAAGGAATTCAGAAGGAGTGTATGCTGAAACTGATTCTGAAGAGGATCCTAGTGAAGTAAACTCTTTTAATGATTATATTTCTTCAGATGATACTTTGTTAGATTCACTAACCATGCAGGAACAAAATAGTGTTATAATTGAAGAACACATGGCACTAAAGGCTGAAATCAGCAAGCTGACTGATAAGAATGCCTATTTATCCAAAATGGTAAAAGATCTGTTGCCAAAAATGGAAGAATGGGATTCAACTTCATTTAGTAAAGCTATAGAGATCAAGGAACTAAATACTAAGAACAGACATTTAGAGGTTAATGTCAAGCTACTTGAAAAGAGAAACAAGACCTTGACTGAAGAAATCAAAGAGCTGAGGTCTAATGTTAAAACTAAAGCTAAAGCATTGGAATCATACAAGATGAAGGAATCTAGTCAAGCCGAATCCTCAAAAACTGCTGAAAAGAGAGTTCAGCAAGCTGAACTCATCAAACAGCAAGCTGAAGTAATCACCCTCCTAGAAACAGAAGTTAAAGATCTCAAGAAGGGCATGGAAACTTTTTTTCAAGGTGAAGACACTTTAAAAACAATGATGAAGAAGGTAAATGTACCTTTGGTCAGAGAAGGTGTTGGTCTAAACTTCAACAAGAAAGATAAGGTGCTCAAATATGATGGAAGGAATGGCATACCCTATGACTATTCTATGCCTTGGAAGACATGCAACAAATGTGGTGGAAAAGGACATCTGGAAAGACATTTTGTGGTTCAAGTAAATCATAAAGTGAAAACAGCTTACCAAAATGAACGAGTCAGGCGACAAACAGCTTACCAGAATGGACCAGTCAAGCGACAAACAGCATACCAGAATGCAAATAGCAGGAGACAAACAGCTTACCGACAGAATGACAACAAGCAAAATCAGACCCCAAAAGTGGTCCAAATGTGGATCAAGAAATCTGATTTAAATACTTTATATATTCTTGCTACTAACCAACCTGGACCCAAACCTATATGGGTACCAAAACATTGAGTTATTTTTGTTTGTGTTTGTAGATGTGCCTTGCTGCTAAGGACAAGTCAAAGCAATGGATCTTGGACAGTGGATGCACAAGACATATGTGTGGAGACAAATCTCAGTTTATGAATCTCAAAATGAAAAAGGGTGGAAGAGTGACAATTGGGAATAGCAAAACTCTTCAAATCCTTGGTACCGGTTCTATTGGTAATAGTAATATTTCAATCGATAAAGTTCAATATGTCAAAGGTCTTACTTATAACTTGCTTAGTGTCACTCAATTATTTGATGATGGACATTATGTTGATTTTGGCATTGATAAAACTATTATTACTATTGGTACTAACAAAATCCCCCTAGTTGCTAGAAGGGAAGGAAATATATATGTATTAGACTTTGATATGCAGGAAACAGCGTGCTGTTTGGCTGCAGTAGATAACGACCCACATATTTGGCATAGAAGATTGGGACATGCACACATGGATTTGCTCAGAAAGTTGTCAAGCAAGAAACTAGTGAGAGGGCTACCCAAGCTAAAGTATGTCAAAATAGAAGTATGTTCAACTTGCCAATTGGGCAAACAACTTCGAAGTACTCACAAATCAAAGAAAATGGTATCTACTTCTAAACCCTTAGAGCTTCTGCATTTGGACTTATTTAATCCAGAAGCTTACAAGAGTATTGGAGGTAAACAATATGGTTTTGTGATTGTAGATGATTATTCTAGATTTACATGGGTATTATTTCTTCGTACTAAAGATTGTGCTTTTGATGAGTTTAAGAAGCTAATTAAATTACTTGAGAACAAGTTGAATACAAGGCTTGTAGGTATAAGGAGTGATAGAGGAGGTGAATTTCTCAACAAGGACTTCATTGATTATTGTGAAGAAAGAGGAGTTACACATGAATTTTCTGCACCAAGGACTCCACAACAAAATGGAGTGGTAGAAAGGAAGAACAGGTCACTACAAGAAACAGCAAGGACTTTATTGCAAGAAAGCAAGCTGCCTAGAAGTTTTTGGGCAGAAGCAGTGAATACAGCATGCTATGTGTTGAACAGAGTCATAATCAGGCCTATTTTGAACAAAACTCCGTATGAATTGTTGAGGAAAAAGAAGCCAAACATTAGTTACTTCAAAATCTTTGGCTCAAAGTGTTTTGTGCTCAAGACAATTGATAATGATGGTAAATTAGATGCTAAATCTTATGAAGCTATTTTCTTGGCTATTCTTTAACTAGTAGAGCTTATAGAGTTTATAACTTAAATAAACGTATAGTTGAAGAATCTATTGATGTTACTTTTCAAGAACCTAACAATGATCTGCCAAGAGATGAGGAAGAATTTGCACGTGAAACAACTGATAACATACAACCTCAAGTCACTGGAAATCAGCAAGCCAACAATTCTGCTGAAACTGGAAGTCAGCAAGCCAATAACACTACTGAGAATGGAAAACAGCAAGCTGGAACTGCAAATCAGCAAGCTGAAGAGGTCAGATTAACTTCACACGAAGAAATTGCTCAACATTCTCTACCAAAGGCTACAAGGACAGTAAAGAACCATCCTCCAGAACTTGTTATTGGAAATATCTCAGATGGAATCACAACAAGGAGAGGAAAGGCAAACTTTTGTGCTTATGCTGCCTTTCTAGCTCAAGAAGAACCCAAAAATATCAAGGAAGCATTAGAAGATGAAAATTGGATCATGGCAATGCAAGATGAACTCAACCAATTCGAGAGGTGTGATGTTTGGGAACTTGTAAAGCCACCAGAAGATGCTTCTATCATAGGAACCAAATGGGTGTTCAAGAACAAAGTGGATGAGTTTGGAACCGTCACTCGAAATAAGGCAAGGCTCGTGGCTCAAGGCTATAATCAACAAGAAGGAATTGATTTTGATGAAACATATGCTCTTGTTGCTCGTTTAGAATCAATCAGAATGCTTCTTGCTTATGCATGCTACAAGAAATTCAAGTTATATCAAATGGACGTAAAAAGCGCATTTCTAAATGGCGTGCTGAATGAGGAAGTCTATGTCAAACAGCCTCCTAGATTCGAACATGAGAAGTTTCATGATTATGTTTATAAGCTCAAGAAGGCATTATATGGTTTAAGGCAGGCCCCTAGAGCGTGGTATGAGAGGCTTAGTAAGTTTCTTCTCAAAAATGGATTCACTCGAGGTAATATCGATCCCACATTATTTACAAAGCAAAATGGTAAAGATATTCTTGTTGTACAAATATATGTGGATGATATTGTATTCGGTTCTACTAATGAATCTATGTGTGAGTGGTTTTCTAAGTGCATGTACAATGAATTTGAGATGAGCATGATGGGGGAACTCAATTATTTCTTGGGTCTCCAAATCAAGCAAACCAATGATGGTATTTATGTGCATCAATCCAAGTATACAAAGAATTTGCTCAAAAGATTTGGTTTTGAAGATGTCAAAGCAAAAACAACTCCTATGACTCAAAACAGCAAGCTGTTTGCAGATGAGAATGGTAAGGATGTGGATATCAAAAGATATACAGGTATGATTGGAAGTTTATTATACTTAACTGCCTCAAGACCTGATATCATGTATAGTGTTTGTGTTTGTGCAAGGTTTCAATCCAACCCTAAAGAGTCTCACTTAAATGCGGTTAAAAGAATTTTTAAATATTTAAGTGGTACTATCAATCTTGGTTTGTTCTATCCTATCACAAATACTTTTGATCTCGTGGGGTATAGTGATGCAGATTATGCAGGGTCTCAAACCGATAGAAAGAGCACAAGTGGTGTTTGTACATTTCTTGGACAAAGTTTGGTGTCATGGCAAAGCAAAAAGCAAGCTTCTGTTGCTCTTTCAACGGCCGAAGGAGAGTATCTAGCAGCTGGTAGCTGTTGCTCTCAAATTTTATGGATGATTCAAACTCTAAGGGATTTTAATATCAAGTGTGGCAAGATTCCAATATATTGTGACAACACGAGTGCTATCAATATCTCCAAGAATCCCGTGAATCACTCAAGAACAAAGCATATTGACGTTCGTCATCATTTCTTGAGAGATAATGCAGCAAAGGGGAAGATTGAGTTGGTATTTGTCTCAACTGAAGTTCAACTAGCAGATATCTTCACAAAGCCATTGCCTGAAGAAAGATTTGCAGCCATACGAATGGAGCTTGGCATGTGTACTGTGTAGTCAGCAAGCTGACAAGCACAGAATGGGTAACGTTGGCTTACCATTTGTATCTGAACTGTTTATATGCCATTACCATGATATTTTTTTTTTCTCTATGCTTATTCCAGACCTGGTCTAATATTCTTTTTGATGGTTTTTTTGATGGATTAAGGGGGAGAAATTTAGGAGAATTTATTTGCTTGTTTGGTCAAGATATTCGATTTAGATATGATTAATTATGCTTGTTTATCTTGAATCTGTTTTATATCAAAATGTACTAATATGCAGGGATTTAGGGGGAGTTCTTATTTCTCCTAAATATTGTGTAATCATCAAAAAGGGGGAGATTGATACTCCTATGGTTTTGATGATCACATTCAGCAAGCTATTTGATTGTAGTTTGATATAAAACATCGTGTTATGCTTGTATTGTACTAACGTGGTTTTGCAGGGAATATTAGCCTACTGATTGTTTACACAGAATATACAAACAGCAAGCCATTTGGTGCTACAACAGAGAGAGTCTGGCAAGCCATTTGCACACTGACAGTTCACAAACAGCAAGCCATTTCTGACAGTCAGTCACAAACAGCAAGCCATTTGCAACTGCCAGAATTTCTGAAGATAAAGATCAAGTTCGATTCTCAAGGATTTATTTCAGGAAATATATTGTGAGGGCTCTTTATTATATAATACGTATATAATATATTCTAGAGCTCAAATCTTTTCAAATATCTTTCTTTAAAACAAAATCATAAAACTTATAGGAGTTTCCTTATTTAAAAGATTTCTTTCTTTCAAAATCTCCTATACACGTTTTTATATCTATACAAATCAGAAGGGTTAAGCTTTCATCGATCTCTTTCTTTCAAACCTTCTGTCTAACGTTCACAAGAACGTTTGTAAAATCTCTAACCAATTGAACGTTGGAAATTGATTCTAATCGTTCGAATAATTGGTGATTGATTTTCTGAACGTTGGTGTGATGCTTTATAAACCTTGTTCTTGTGTTCATTCGTTCTTAACACTTCAGAGAAAATATTCAAGCACACAAGAATTCAAACAACTTAGTTTTCATTGCTATATCCTTTGATTTTCTCGAGCTCTTAGTATATTCATACGTGCTATATCTTAAAGAGTTCATAGTTTGAGTTGTATCTATTATTGATTGTATTGTTCGATTTGTAAGGTTTAGTTGTTGGACAATTTGGCTTGGGAACTAGGGTTTGGTGATCGTTGCTAGAGAAGTATACTTGGGAAGTATAGCTTAGAGAGCAAGTTCAGAAACGGGAGTTCAGCACGTCATTTGTCAACAGCTGGGTATTGAGGGAGATATATTGTTGTATCTTGTAATTGGTTTATTTCAGTGATCAATAATATATTCTCTTACCAAGTTGGTAAGGGACCAGGACGTAGACCATAGGGGTTAGGGGTCGAACCTGGCTAAAAGTCTTTGTGTTCTTTATTTTCTGCTCTTTACTTACTGCTTGCATTTAGCTTACTGTTTATGCACTTTACTGTACTTGTCATCTTTACATTCAGCATACTGTTTACAATCAGCTTACCATTTGTCTCTGCATAAAACGAAATCAGTAAGCTGTTTCTGGTAATTTTTAAAATCGGACTTAGTTGAATATAGTTAGCCATTTACACCTATTCACCCCCCTCTAGGTGTGCATTTTCATTAGTTGTTTCCGTCAATTCGTCCTTAGTGTGTGCAATCTCACATTGTGCATAGGAAATATTTTAGTCTTGTGTATGAGGTAGTGACTTACCAATAGATGCCCTGGCTGACAGACGAATTTCAATAAACTCATCCTGTTGAGAGAATGAATCCAGAGACTGTTTTAGTGCCATTTTCAGCTCTGCATCCTTTTGGGAGAATGCAGACGAGCTTACAGATACCTCAAATTGTATATATCTATTCTCCTTGAGAGGTAGAGCTGTGGGTTTACTATCCCTCACATCCTTATTTGATGCATCAAGTGCAGTTACTCCCTTATTGACCTCTAGTCTAATAGGTTACTTCCATTTCAGGGGTAAGTTAGGATGTGTTTAGATTTGGATTTATAGTCCGGGATAGAAGTTGTTGGGTTTGCAACCTCATGACATCATGTGAGAAAACTTCCACTAGGAGCTAAATCGGCATCACATAGCAGTAGAGCAACATAGAGATATAATGCATTTACAACATACCAGAACATTGAGTGAAAACATATGCATTATATCTTGTGAAAGAAATGATGTACAGTTGTGATTTCAAAAAGTTTTATAATATATAAGCAATCACAGCTGTTGAATGATTTGAGTTTTCTTTTAAAAACTGTTAATGTGCAAGAGTCTGTATTTATGCATAAAACAATGTATTATAATGTCTTTTAATGAAAACTAGGTCGTTTTATTTTTAAAAGACACAAACTCTTGACTTCGCAGTAATTTAGAAAGAAATATTTTATTTAAGTGCTTATAATGTATAGAGAACTTTAACACAAAAGTTAGTGAAAAGACTCATACAAGCACTGAATGTAGTTTAGGTAACAAAGATTACCAAGTACATAAGTACATATAACCAATGTCTCTCCCTTGGCGCTGCATTACTTAGCACAACATAAACTAAGTAATCGTCTGATGGATGTAAAAATATTCTAAGAACTATCATGTATATAAAGTGGTGTATAACCAGAATTAAAGATTTCAATTTTGAAAATTCTCACCACTTCAAAATATGATAGGAGACCGAATGTAACTTTAAGTCTCACTTACTTAGAAAGTTGAACACCTTAATATATACTAACACTAATGATTTATAGAAAAGACACTGTTTACTTAGAATAAATTTTAAGTAATATCATCAGAGCTAATATATATATCACAATTAGTTTGCAATAAAGTATCAAAGCAACCAGCAATTGTTAGTAAACAAATATTTTACTATTTGATATCAACTGTTAGTATTTGTCAAACACTTTAAGATGCAAGTAATTGTGTTTGTGATTACTTTATCAAAATTAAATTATGAGCAAATAAAACATATAATTGCTTCAAATCATAATTTAACTAAGATAGAAATAATCATTGTTAAATACTAAATATTCAATGATACCAATTGTTAGATAAATTCAATTCAATGAAGATTGAATTGTTACATTGAATACCAATTGACAAAATGAATATTAGTATCTAACTACTTATGACTATCATTCACTGACATTCATAAGTTCGAGGAACAGGTTGACAAGTAATACACAAGTTCTTTAGATGTAACAATTCAAACTTATGACTTCAAGGCAACTCCTCGATAATAACAATTGTTAACTCCTAACAACTGCTAGTTATAGACAAACTTGGTTCAATAAATAAGACTCGATTACCAAAGCTGTCTTGTCTGCAGTATTAGAAAAGATATTCTAAGTCCAATACACCTTGATCCATTGTATATACCATTTATTATCAAAGTGATTAGAAACTTGCAAATAAGCATAAAAATTATTCCAAGTAAATTTTCACTTAGAAAATTTTCACACCTTGTATATTAGTATGAGTGAATTTCAAAAGATACAACATAGATTACTTAGAGGAGTTCTAAGTAATTTCACTCATACCAATACATCTCATAATTAGTTAGTAAATAGAATTCTAACTAAATATCATTAACTGATATAAGTCAAAACTCCAATACAACCAATTGTTAGAACCATGATATTAATTATAGTGAATTTCTGAAAATGGAGCATTGATAAATTCACTAGAATTAACATCTCACAACTAATTGAAAACCAACACAGATTAGGTCCAAATTATTTATGTTGTATATTTATTTTAATAAATATGAGGTACAGAGCAAATACTTATATTGAATTGCTTCAGGTTCTATAACTCATATAAATCAAAGTAAATAATTAAATAAATAAATACTAAATCTCTATGAGTTAGATTTTAGCATTTAAGTACTTAAATTATCCTTAAATAATCACCACTGAAATATATTACAAATATACACATGTTAATCATTCAACAGATAATTCTTAGCGTGAGGTCTGGATGTAAATAAGTTCGCAAGTCCTTTCGATACAGAAATTGAATACTTATGAACTCATTTATGAATTGCTTATAATGAATTAACAAGTCCTTTCAATACTGACAATTGAATACTTGTAAACTCATTTAAGAATTACTTATGGTAAAATCACAAGTCCTTTCAATACGGACAATTGAATACTTGTGAGCTTACTTAAGAATTACATAACAGATGGGATTTACAAATCATATAGCCTTACCAAAATCCCAAGTTTACAAACCAATCTTGAAAAATTAATTTCATCAAGTGATTTATGTAAGAACCCTAATTTTTGGTAATATTTCCTTTTATTTAATATCTTGTGACATTGTCATTATGGAACCTTTCTAGTCATCCCTGTTGATTAATAGAATTGATTGTCTGAGAAACTGCGTTGTTGCATTTATTATGTAAGATATAAAGGGAGATTGTGAAGGTAGGAGTCTTATTGTTAGTAATATTTATAAAACTTGGGATTTGAGAATGGTTAGAGTATTAAAGGATTTATTAAGAATTATGACGAGGAATTATGGACATTCGAGGAATTTACACAATAAGTACTTAAGGAATTATAGGGGAAATCTCTACGCGACAAAATATTATTACGAGAGATTAATTAAGATACGATACGAATTAAAGATTAAATAACAAGCATTGGTGGAAGAATAATAATACAAGGAGTAGTATTGCATGCAAGCCCATGCAACCAAGTGATTAGAAATCAAACAAACTAGTTGGCCATTGGAAGATGAATAGTATCTAGTTGGTTGCTTTTTCAAAAGGGGGAACACATAGTACATGAGCCCATGCTTGCTAGTACATTACCTATACTTACATGTGATATGTATCACCCAACCTAATTAACATCAATTATTCACCCAACATAACACAAACACAAAACACAAACTCCTTTCCCCCCCCCTTGTGTGCTCTCGGCCAAAACAAAAGGTGAAGAAGAAAATTTCTTCTCCTCCCTCTTCCATCACTCATAAATCTCACCATAATTCCTAGGTCATCTACATCATCTAGACAAGGTATGTTAGCAATTTCACTCCATTTTATCCACCCAATTTCAAGTTACAAATTGTTCAAGCTTGGGTGAATAGTAACCAAGTTTGTTTTTCCTTTAGATCTTGCATTGTAAGTGTTGTAGGAGACCATCTAAGGTGTTGTTGAGTTGTGTAAAGATTATTCAAGGCCTCTAGGTGCTCAAGAAGGTATAAAAATCTCAAACCCTCTTGGTTATGTATTATTTATAAAGTATGGTAGTAGATCCATGTGTTTGAGAACTAATCTTGGTTGTATATGTATTGGATAGCATGGATCTTGAGTTTTGATGTTGAGATTGTGACTTTTATGACTATGGATAATATATATATCTCCATGAGTGTTATGAACCATGATCTAAGTGCATTAAGTGTTGATTATGTTGTGGAAGTGTGAAAAATGGTTGATCTAAGTAGTTTGAGCTTGCTGAGTTTTGTCCAGGAACTTTGACCTGTATTGTAGCACGATTTTGAACCCCCAAATGTTGTCCCCTGATGTCCTACCATATATTGTTGGAAAGATAATTGAATGTAGTTTCTGGAAATGTAAGGTTCATGGCTAGGTGATGTATATATTTTTAGTTATGGCCGGAGGAGTGAATTGTGTTTCTGGACTATGGACTGCACTAAGTGACCCCCTTGTGAACCTTGTTTAAACCCCTAAAAATATATGTGGGATCATGAAAAAAATTGAAAATGTAGGGAATGCAGTGGTGAAGACCACCCAAAAGGAATTCGATTAAAATATGAATTTTTGGATTTTATAAAAATGCTAGAGTAAAATTCGCGCAATGGAAAAAGTCGATTAGTGGAACATGATTCTAGGGTTAGTGGTTATGATTCGAACGTGGTAAATAAATTAAGTCGAGTAAGTGACGAGCGTAATCGAGTGATGACATGGACCTATAGTGGGGATAAGGGTCATAAGGCGAAGTCGTTAAGTTAATTTCGTACCCCCTTAAAACCCCGTAATTAAAGAGATATTGTTAAGGTACTAACGGACGATTATTGCTTATGTATAGATCGTTCGAATCCGCACGCTCGACCACCCCAACCAAACCAAGGCAAGTTTACTTTTCAAAACTTATCCATATACAAGGACTTTTACTGTTATGTTTGTAGTTTTCAAATTATATCAAATGCTATGTTTATCGAAGTATTGATGCAATTGAGATTGAACAAGTACATGTATGCTTTTACCCCTTGAACTTAGATTGAAATGTTTTCTTCGGACAACGACTCTAGCAATAGAGGTCGTAGCGGTCCGTATATACTATTGATCGGGGAGCGGTATATTATTGTATCGTATCTAGATTTCGAAAACCCGAAGGGTCATTCAGGTGGTATCGTATACTCAAATAACTATTGTTATATCTTCGTAAATACTCGAAACCCTATCTTGGATTAAAAGTTTATTTTATCGAATAATTATTTTATTAATTATTAATATTAAATCTTAAAATACTATTTATTAATCATTGTTCATTATTTAAAGACAAAGTTAATCCAAGATACTTTTTAATACTTTCAAACTCGAACTCTTTCGAACTCAAAACATTTTCGAAAACCCCCGATCAGATTCTGCTTCTTGCATGATTTCAAGAATCATCGGTCGACTGATGTCGGACCTCAATTACTCTGTTTTCAATCAAAATCAAGTTTTAAAAGAAAAGAAAAAGGGACTCTGGCAGGTGTGGGAACCGTTGACGAACGATTCCCGGGGATGTGTAAGCGGCCGTGAGCCAGGCGGTCCATCACTTATTATTCCGGCCCAGGTGTTGCCGAAGGATGATTACGGAAGTAGTTTTCATCGAGGGTGATTACGGATGTAGTTTTCACCCGAGGGATAGTTACGGATGTAGTTTCTATCCTTCTACCGGTAGAGAAGACCCGCGGATTATTGGACTTGGATGTGGCGACTGATCATCGTCAATCCTTGTCAGGATTTGTGTTTTCTTTAAGTCCCATTCCTCCATTTTGGAAAAATGCTTTGACACTGCTTCTTAGGCTTTTGTGCCGAGTTGCTGATAGTGTTCTATTTTGATGAGAAAGATGTTGACTCAATGCAGTATCTAGAACTGCAAGTTTATTTTGAAAACGAGGGCACATATTGTTGCACCTTCGAGATTTATCAACTATGACAAGTGATTTTATATCTGATTGATACAAACAAGTTTAATAATTGCAATCATATGAAATGTTATATTGCTTACCTTATACATATATTTCTTGCTGAGCTATAGTTGCTCACTCTTGCTTGTTTTCAAATTTTACAAACACAACAGCTAAGCGAAATGGCAAGAACCAGACAGACTGTTCGAAAGCAGGTGACTAGACCCGAGCCACCACTTGAGATTCCACCGGTAGGCCCCATTAGCCGGATTGGTTGGCGGCTTTTGTTAGTTCGTTTTATTTATCAGCATGACCTGTGCAAGGCAGTGTATCATAACAAACTTTCAAGCCGCCAACTTCGCTTCATATCGAAGTGTTGCTGGTAGCATAAATACTATTTAATTCGGTCTGTAATAACTCTGATAATTTTAATTCTGCTTAATCAATGTATGACGTTTCTGAGGCTCTAACCTGTGTGTGTGTGTGGTGTGAGTTTATTGTGGGGTCGATGGCTGTGTTATATATATTATGTGCAAGAACGGGTATGTTATTAATGGAAAATGGACCGTGAGCGCCTAGATCTCTGACCCCGGATCTGGGGGCGTCACAATTTAGCAAACATGTCTGCAAGTTAATCTTAATTAAAGACATGCTCTCGAAGTAATTGATACCTTATGCAAGTTGCTTAGTCCTTGAGTGTTCCACAAATTTGTTGGAGATGAATTTGATTCCTTGTGTTCTCCTGCTTTCGTACAACTTATTTGATCTGTCTCTATGCAGCAAAACATGTTAGAACTGATGTCTCTAGGGTACCATCTCCACATATTTGGGTCCAACTTAAGACATCTGAAAATCAGTTGTAATAACTACAAGAATATATTCTTTAGTTTCCACTTGGGGCCTTGCGCAATTGCATATTGAGAATATAATATGTGTGTAAGTGATCTATTATCAATTGAATAAGATAATGAGCTGATGATTCCTCTATAGCCTGATTAGGTCCTAATTAGTAGATCCTGAACTTGTTGGGTCAAATATCTCTAGAGTACCATTTCCTCATATTTGGGTCCAGCTTTAGATTTTTGATTACCAACTTGTTAGGTCCAAACTAATGGGTCAAAAGCCAGCTATAGTGGTGTGTTGGCATAGAGTCTTGACAGGTCTAGAATCTCCTGAACAGAAACAAAAGATCCTTGACTTACTTTTATTGTCATCATTCTTTTGGCTTACTAAAGTAAATCAAAAGAATTGATACTTTACCAACATCAAAATAACAAATATCTTGATACCAATTCATAGTTAGTAGACCAACATATAATATAATCAAGATATCATTGCACATATATATCATTTATGTTTGTGCCTTAAGATGTAGAGAGTTCTATAAATATGACACCAATTGTTAAAAGATACCAACGGTTAAAGATTGATACCAAATGTTAAATTATAGTTAGAGTGTCATACCATGCCTTCCATGCTTGCTTGAGTGATGATACCAGTTCATACTAACCTGTAGAGATCTTTCATTATCTCACCAACCAGGATTGCACTTGTTCACATTCCTCTAGCATCCAGATTCAGTAGGTCCAGATGTCCATTATAATCTTGAATGTGCAGCAGGTGCCTGATATCCTCAAGTCTTGTCACTGGTGCTTCTTGTCAGATATACCATTTGATCAAATTGTAACCTAGCATCCAGTTTGGCTTTGTCCCTCATAACAATGCCTTGACATCAAATTAGACTTCGGGTTATCCTTGTACCAATTATAGCTTTGTTGTTTGGTCTGGATACCAGCTTCCCTTCAATCTGCCTTTTGTACTGATTGAGATCATCTTGCATTGCAATCACTCAATCTGGATCTTTCAGAGCCTTTGTAGCTTTCTTAGTTTCTTCTAAAAGAAAACTAAAGAAATAATCATTGGTACTTAAAGCTCTACTAGTCTTTTACTTCCACCATTAGGAACACTAAGAACTAGGACAAAGAGTTAATTGAGTCAACACTCTTTGTCTTTGTAGACATGTTCTCATAGTGTCCTTTGATTTTCAATGTGGTGTTAAGTTGACTAGTTGATCCTCTGGTTGCTCCCCCTAAGCAGTTGATGGGTTTACATGAAGATTCTCCATGTTTGACATTGGTTGGATTTGAATAATCATCACCATTGATAGCTGGGAGCTTGAAGTTGTTGAACATCACTAAGACTTTCAATCACATTCTGTTGATTAAGAACAAACACCCTTTATGCTGTAGACTCCATTGAGTAACTAAGGAAATTATCCTCTTGAGCATTAGCTGATTTCTAGGATTCTCACTTTCATTTATCATTGCAAAACAATTTCCTTCATAACTTGTGAGGTCTTCCTATATTTCATACTGATCAGAATTTAATCATGTCAGTAGCAAACTGTTGATTGCTTCAGCATTAATACACTTGAAGGTGTAGAAATCATCTAGAACACTAATTGATAGGTCCTATAATCTGGTCTCCAAGTTGTCATAGTAAGTTTTGCTTCCTGCCAATCTTCTAGATGTGATCAATCACCATCAGTGGTGTCTTGTCTTCAGATTGTCTGAACAACAACTTGTTTGTTGAGAGAAGTCATTAGTCATCACCACTAAAGTATATTTTTCTTTGATGTAGAACTTTTGTGTGATGATTCTTTGACTTCCCTTTATGACATGCCTCATAATTTCATTTTTCTTAAATTCCAGATGAGGCAGTCTCCTTTACTGATTCGATTTCCAGGAAAGAATCTCTTGATTTGACATTCAGGTGGAGAGCTCCTTATGTCATAGCTGAACTCTTGTGTGATGAACCTTTAGATTAAACCTTGTTGGCTTCACCTTTACTCTTGTATGAAATTTCCTTGCTGAGATTCCATATCAGCTTTGAATAAGTTCACTTTCCTTTATTTTCGAATAGCAAGCTTACCATCTCTCTTGTGTAAGATCGGACACTTCTCTTTGACAGATTTATAATTGTATGATCCTGAGAAGTTATGCTTGGGACCTTTCACATAAGAGGTATTATTACTGACAACATTCCTAGCTATTAAATAACCATGACCCTGGGTCATAACCTTGCTGTTGTCTCCAAGGGAAACCAGTTGGCCTATCTTCACATTCACATTTGATAGCAGGGTTCTTTCTTCGATGATATGCTTTGAATAAAACATTAATAATGCATAATCGATCAACCTGTTTAGCCCTACATTCATAAATGGATAAAAAGTTCTTGGTACCCAGATATTCTTTGGTCCAGATGGATTAGAGATATCTGTGTTACTAGAATAATCTACAGACTTGACATACATACAACATACAAACCATCACACATTTAAAACATGCAAACGATGACATGTATTGCATTAGTGGTAACAACAAACATAACATTCATATAGCAATCAAACTATCACACATTTAAAACGTGCAAACTATGACATGTAATGTGTTGTGAGAAAATTCCGCAACAACACCTCGAGAGAATATCGCCGGAATAACCGAATTTGTCCTTGGATATCGGACGTTGGAGCAGGTTCGTACATCCGCAGCTTCAGCTTCGCACCTCCGCAGCTGCAGCTCCAACTTCCAGAGCGGATGAAGGTTTGTGGTGATTTGGGACTGAATTAGCAAGGTCACCGGACGGAAATGGCTATGAACTCCGGCCAAAACCACCCGGTAAACGTTTCACTAAGGGTACACGTGCTTTACGCGTATAGAAGTGAATTTCCGAACCCCCTTGCCAACTGCCTACATATCCTATTTATAGGAATCAAGCCCCAATGTAGTTCTTTAGGTTAAGGATGCCTTTCTTGATGAATAAGCCACGTTTTAGATATGTTTTTCCCTCTTGATAAGGCTGATCTTGTTGTATTTCAGTTGATAGTAAGAGTCCTAGCTTCCTTAGGACTGTGTGGAAGCTTATCCAAGGTGTATTTGAATATATACATATATCATGTATATAACGTTATTATCATGTTTATAGTGATAGAATCCAGCTAGAAGTCCAACCCTTGAAGATATTTTCGTGCTCCTAAAGAATAGGAGATTGAGTCCTTGTCCAACTTCACTTCTGTTCACACAGGTGGAGCTACGGCAGTGCTCCTACCCCCCAGCTACGGCAGTGCTCCTACCCCCCAGCTACGGTAGTGCTCCTACCCCCCCAGCTACAGCTGTATCAGGACCTCCACAGCTACGGATGCCCTCGTACCTCACAGCTACGGTTGTATCGGTACCTCTCAGCTACGGCTATATCAGTACCTCCAGAGCTGCACCAATATCCTTACCGTACCTAACCACAGCAGGACCTGACCAGCTGGACCCGACTAGGTGGACCTGACTAGATGGACCTCCTTATTATACGTAAACCATTCAGATTGGGCCTCTAATACTCCTAGGCCTAAAATTTGATCCATTACCAAAATTTGGGCACAACAATTACCCACCGGTTCCTTGATGTCATTAAATGCGAAAGGAATCAATACAAGAAGAGGTCCAATCCTTCCTTACCTTCTCAGACAGGTACATAGCTTCAACACCGGACTTCCAAGCTTACATGAGCTAACTCGGCGTAAGAAACAGGAAGCATAATGCTTCCACGTATGTACCTCAATCTGAATCCTTGAATGAAACCCTTCCGTATACCTCAGATTACGTACGACATTCCAGCTCCAATTATAAGCTACCTCAGCTTCGTACCTGCACTACTAGAAATATGTCAATAGACATCGGTTTTTGGCCGTTGTAAAAAAAAATCTGACCGATGTCTATGCGAGTGTAGAGAAAGGTCATAAATTTAGACATCGGTTTTTAGCCGATGTCTATGATGGGTTTAGACATTAGTTTCTAACAGATTTACGATGTCTCTACTACACTTTTTCGAGTTATATTGCAGTAGTTCTTTTTAAATAATGCTATATTATGTGCATTATATTAACATAAACATAGAACAATCAAGGTATATGAAGACATATACGTCGATTTCTTGGTAAAAACTGATGTTATATGTTCTACCAAACATCGGTTGTTTAGTGAAACCGATGTCATATGATGTTACATTGTCTAGTTGACATCGGTTTCTTGGTAAAACCGATGTTATATGTTCTAACAGACATCGGTATCTTAGTGAAACCGATGTTATATGTTCTAACAAACATCGATTTCTATCCATTTTCATTGTAATATTTAACATATTACATCACTTTTTTAAAAATATGTGATGTATTAGCTTTACTTGGACATTGGTTTATTTGTTAAAAACCGATGTCTTGTTCAGGTTTTAGTAGTATGCAGTATTCTTTTTATATGCACCAAAATAACTCAAATCAAACCAAAATACTAAAATACGAAAACAGTTATAAGCACTTGCCATTTACCAAACACAAAACATTCAATCTTTACATCAACTAACATAACCAAAATAATATGTCCAGCTATCATAATTAACTAGCTTACAAACCAACTGCATGTACTTCAACAAGCAAACCATTTCATACATATCTGAGGTATAAGGGCCTTCATTTTCTTCTTTTTTAATCGTTGAGAGAGGTTCGCACAAGCAAACCGTTGAAACTTAAGACTCTCGGAGGGCTCTCCATTGTTTGCCTTCACAAAAACTATTGATGGCAGGACCTGTAAGGAAAGAATGCAGGCTAACAAGGTACAGAATACTAGCTTATATTCTAAACTCCAGAAATTAAATGGTTGTTGGCTACTCCACCAACAACCAGATTACATACTCTGCAATTCTAAATATTTTCTAATCCATGTTGCCCAGAAATTCAAGGCATGGGACTTAGCACATGATTTTATCACAGATAGCCAGCAATTTGTTAAAAACATAATTAATTGCAAGTATTATAAGTAATTTCTAGATGAGAAAAAGATATCAGTTGGATAATTGATATCGATATTTAAAGTCAGTTTCTTTCATGGCTTGCACCAAAGGAGTCGTGTGACACAAGTTTAGGACCATTAGTCAAATGATCATCCTGAAACAGTTGACACATCTTTAGATCCAATATTATGTGACATTGTATTGTAGTAGGAAGTATAAAATATATTTACGCCACCAAGTCATCTTACAGATAGAAATGGCATAAGTTCAAAACATTAATTCTTCAAAAACAAATTATATACAGAGATGCAATCAAAGATAAATAAAAAACTACCATAAAAGGGAAACATATGCAGGAAATCTATCATAATAACATGAGTGCTTATGGAGCAATAATACTGATTAATTCAAAAAAAAAAGGTTAACACAAGACACCTTAGGAAATAACCCCGGCACAAACTCACCAACCTTATATAGAGATGCAGCTGATTCAGACTCCCGGACTTGATTAGGAACATGCCCGATTGACTGAAATTCCTCTAAGGCATCTAACGTTAGCTTCCAACCGCATAAAGCCATAGCACTCACACCACTGGAGCTATTGCTGGTGCCACAACCTGCTCCAGCTACATTCCCATTCACCCATGGGCAGAAATAATTGTGGTGCTTGATTCGATCAAATTCCACAGCTTCTTCATAATTGCTTTCACATTTCGGAGGCCCTAACAACATTTAAGGGAATTTATAAACAGAAACATAAAATTCGAATCTATGATACTAAAAAAGTAAAATAAACAAGCCCGCTTTTTACAAAAAAAAAAAAACATAGCTAACGTAGACAAAAAGATGGGAAATGAGAAACGGAGAAGTAAAGCAGCATTACTTAAGAGGCTATATATAAATATTAATTTGTACACATATTAATTTATTTATAAAAAATTGAGTGTAATCAAATATATAATATTTATTGATATATAAAAGAAATATATAAATATAAATCCCTCCTGAAAGTGGTATTATTGGACAGTTTGATTTGTCAACCACCACTGAGCTTTCCCTGCAACTTCAGAAATTGAAAAATGGACCAAAGAAGCATTAGTCATAAAGTGTTTACATAAACTAACAAGACTCAAGTATCCTGGTCTTCTCTATATTAAGATACCAACCCAGAGATTGTCTTTTCCCAATCAAAACCAATAAAATAGTTCCCCTGTCACTCTTGTCCTTCATAAAAATCATAGATGAAATTTTTTTTGAGTCTTTTGAGAAGTTGCTACACAATGACACTTCCACAAACTCATTGGCCAACTTTTATTCTTTTTTGGTGTTCTCAAGTACAAAATACCTAGTGAGAAAGCTATTTAATACCTAGTATAGAAAAAGCTGTCTTTGAGTCTGCAAAGATGTTTGACCCCAGTAGCAGAAGCATAACAAGTAAGCTATCATAACTCAATACACAATGAACTTACGATGTTTTCGATATTTCACAGGCACAGTGAACTCCTCATATATTTTTTGTTACTGATGAAGTAAAACCCTGAAGGAGTGGAATGTATTCCGGTTCACGACTATCCATATCTATGTTTTCCTATGGACCATTATCAATTAGCAAGAAGAAGAATAGTAAGCTGAAATAGATGTAAGAGATTAATCAACCACATTAGTTGTACGTTTCTCTACCTTAAATGGTGCAAAAACAGAGATTTATCTAGATGTCTTGTCACCAATTTGAGTTACGGCTACCCTAAGTTTATATTGGATATCAAAGTTACGGAAGTTATGAGTTCCCCCATTGGCGCAGATATGGGTTTCTAGTGAATATCTAATTACGTTGCAAGGAAAAGTCCTATCAAAACCACTTTTTAATTGGAGACCTATGAGACTATATATGTTCAGCAAGTAAAATATGTGAAACATGTTTTGCAGGACAAAATG
This sequence comes from Saposhnikovia divaricata, assembly GCA_036435485.1. Lineage (NCBI taxonomy): Eukaryota > Viridiplantae > Streptophyta > Magnoliopsida > Apiales > Apiaceae > Saposhnikovia > Saposhnikovia divaricata. The sequence continues at coordinate 46,760,961 of CM071595.1, read as the reverse complement.
TTTTGCAATGTTCTGCAAGCAGAATATATGTGGTCTCCAATTTGATATGGTCTCCATTGATTTAAATCCTGTTATTGTATAGTGGCATTAATTGTTTTAAATAACAAGATATTGTAATGTTCTAACAATCCTAACGAGAAAAAATGTAGTTAAGTTTTTTTAGATGAGTTGTGTCCTGATATTGTATATTCCTGTGCCAGATGTTCAGCATATCCAGTTTTGGATGTCATGGTTGCAATTACGTTCTCCCTGCTTTTGGGAGAATGCAAACATAGTTCTACAACTAGGGTTATATAGTTTCATATTAGCAGGACTCAGATAATTTGCAAGCACTTTATACTCACTTGAAAGCTTATCAAAACAGCAGAATTCAAAATGTAGTTTCCTGTGGTAACTTTTTCGACAAGATTTTACTTGTATTCCAGGTTTAACAGAATATAGCTAAAGAGATGTAAATTCATAGAAGTAACTTGGCAGATGTCAAACTCAGAATACCTTACAATTCTTACCGTATATCCATCCCTCGCCAAGCTCTATTTCCATCATCTTTAAAACCTCTTGAACCTGCCACATATTAATATCAACTGACCACTTGAACAGTTGAACTAGACCAGCTCTGGCTTGTATAAGGCATAATACAAAAGAAATTTCAACACGAAAATATATTTATAAATGGTCTAAAGTCATAAACAAGTGAATTTAAACCTTCTTTCTTTGAGCAGGAGGATCATCATCCAACACTAACATAATGCGCCCCTCTTCTAGTGAATCCATATGAATAACCCTTTCACTTGGCCAACCCTTTTAACATAAACTATTGATTAAATTAATGATGCATCATAGCCAACAAACAGAGCGCAAACTAAAAAAGTTAATTTTAACCCCGCACCTTAAATTGGATCCCATGTATATAATTAGTTTTGTGAAAAGAGTTGCAAACCTTCTCATCCTCTTCATTACCAGCAGCATATATGAACCCACTTGTCTTACATGTATGCAATAGAAAATCAGATTGACCCAACTCCAAATGGAACTGCGCATAATTTCTTTTCTTATTAAGAACTTTTGAAGAGTTGGCCGGTTTAGACAAAGAGTACCCTGATTCGGAAATCTGTCAACTCCAATTGTAAATTGTTAACTTGAAAGACAGACACAAAATGCAAAGAAAAATCATTAAAAAGTATACTACCTACCCAATGAAGTCTTGAATAGGAACGATAAATTAACACTAACAAACTGAAACTTTAAAATAAAGTTGAAAAATACTTACTAATTGTAAGAAAATACATCTAGTAATTAGAGATAATCAACGTATTTGGGCATAAATTGAAGCTAGGGTTCAGGCAATTGAAAATTGGGTTCACCCATAGGGTTTGTGTAAATTAAAATCGTGTGAGAGAGAGGGTCAAGAGTGAGACTGAGATTTTAGAGATTTGAGAGTTAGGGTTCTAAGATTCAAGAGAGATGTGAGAGAAAGGGTCGAGAGTGAGATGTCAAGAATGGGACTGAGATTTGAGAGAATGAGACTGAGATTTGAGAGATAGAGTTACGGTTTTAAGATTTGAGAGAGAGAGAGAGAGAGAGAGAGAGAGAGAGAGAGAGAGAGAGAGAGAGAGAGAGAGAGAGAGAGAGAGAGAGAGATGAGTGAGTGAGAGAGAGAGAGATGAGGTTTGGTTCTGGGGGAAAATGAGAGAGAGAGAGATGAGGTTTGGTTCTGGGGGAAAATATGTTCTAAAGTGGGAAAATAATTTAGGGGAAATGTTGTAAGGCGGGGGAATGAAATTTCTAAGGGGGGAAATGTTACTAGAAAGGGGGGAAATGATGGGCGCGTATATTTTATTTTTTTGAAAAATTCATTAAGACATCGGGTTTGTTAGCAACCGATGTCCAAAACAATGTTTAACATCGCTTTTAAAATAATTAATGTTAAAAATGTCTTTAACATCGGTGGTTTTTTAAAGCGATGTAAAAGAGGTGATGTCTAATCTACATTTTCTAGTAGTGCTGAACCTATCAGCTTCCAGCTTTTTCCCTGAAACACCATAGTCTGCCTCCTCGAGATGCTCTTTTTTCCTGCTAAGATAACCTTCGTGTAAGAATTCCTTATGTACCAAACCATGGAGCTTCTGCAGGGAGCTCCCGCTGTTGTAAAGATACCTTAAGCTTCCAAAACCTAAACAGCTAAGACAATAACTAGAAACAGTGATTAGTAGCAGGAGCTAAATAGCTCACATATATAATGCATACAGCTCATACACATAAAAAAACATTCATGCAAACATGACTATGCAAACAAAAATAATTTTGTATATAAATCCGTTGCTGCCTCTACAATCAAGCAGAACCTTGGCGAACACACTTTTCAAGACATAATGCCAGAATTTTCAGAGATTCTCATGAATCCATCACAATGGACCTCCAAAGAAATTGTTGAGTATTTGGAGGACTTAACCTATAATGCCCATAAATCTTGAGGCTTTTTGAGTGTTATAAGTGATTTCATATATGTACCACAAGAAGGACCAAGGGAAAGCTATGGAAACCTCCTCAATTGTTGCTATGTCTTTCCAAGTGGTTACATTATGGGGCATATAGCGTGCCTAGGTACCTACTTGATAGCTTCAGCTAGCAAGTTTGAAAACATTTTTGAAAACCACGCATAATTTAAATAAATGTATATGGAATGATGACATTTTTCTTTATAAATTCATGTAAGCTTCTCTCTATAAAATCATGAGATATGGATATTCAGTTAAACATGAGTTCATGCACTTCAAAAGATATTGATATATCCAAATAGATGAGGTTCGAATCAAGTTTTAAGCTTAACACTATAAAAAATTTCCTTATACGCACACAAAACATGTATGATAATGAATATGTAAAAGCATGAGAATAGAACTTACCTGTTTTCTTATTGTTCCGCTTTAGATTAGGTTCGGCCGTCGAACCTACTTGGTAGAAGCTCCTTCTTTGCAAGCTTATGATGAGAACCTCTTTTCCAATTTGCAAGTTCCTCAATGAAAATCTGATGTACCTCCCGAGCCATTATGACGCACGAACCTCCTATAGCTTGTTGGTTGAATACCACTTAACCTATTTCGATCATATACAAACTAGTTTGATAGGATCTCCGGGAGCCAGAATTCATTAAGGTACCTCGCGAACCTATTTTCATAGGAGCTCCGCGAGCCAGATTCGTTAAGGCACCTCGCGAACCTATTTTTATAGGATCTTCGCGAGCCAGACCTGTTCCATAGCTTCATAGACTCTCATTTCAAAATCTTCAGGTGCACCATTTCTTTGACGTATAACTTTTCAAGACACCCTTTCTCTTGCTTCTGAAAGGTCTTCATCACCATATCCCCTTTCTCTTGCCATGAAAGGTCTTCAATAACCGAATTAATGAGCTCATATTTTTTTCGAAGACCAAGTCCATACTCCCCGCGGAGGTTCGTACCTAAGAGGATCTACCTAGTAGGTCCATACTCTCACTACCCTCCTAGTTATTTGACATATGACTAACGATAATGAAGAGCTAGATTCAACTATTCAGACATTCAAGATTAACACATATACCATTAATAAGAAAGCATTTTCCAGATTCACTGAACAAACATGTTTCAAATAAACAAAGAGCATATAAACACATAAACATATAATCCACATAGATCATGTAAACATATAATCCACTTAAGCCATGTAAATAAAATAGCATACATTTTACTGATGAGTAAACTGTTGAGTATTGAATACAGTGAAAGAATACAGAGGGGGGGTGAATGGATTCTTGAACTTTTCTACGTTCTTGAATCTTTGCAGCAAGATATGTGTTGAGTGTGTGAGATATGTAAGTGCGGATAACAAAGACAAACACAACACAATATCACTTTAATCTAATATTTTATTAGATAAAGATTTTGCTACAATCTGTGAATACAATGGTAGTATTCTCAGCTTCGTTTTTCTCAGAGAGATATTTCTTGTGATGTATATGAAAATCTTATCTCTAAAAAACTTATCTGCTAAGGAAGTGAGGCTGTATCCTTATAGACATGGATACACCTACTTACTACAAATAAGGTAGGTAAACAAACTACTTTCCAGTCAGTCTATCTCATTTGAGTAAGAGTCCAAACGGCTACAGATTTGACTTTGCAAAGCCTGTTCAGATCCACTTCTTTAGCTCCTTGTCCCTTTGTCTTATCTCTCCAAGCTTCTTTGTAGGCTTTCCAATGTGCTTTATAGTACATAGTCAAATAAAGCGTCTTGGTTTGTTACAGGTTTCTGACTTGTACAATTCTTCAGTATTTTGTCTCCAAGAATGTATTCGAGAAGTGGCTAAGTGACTGATTCGAGAACTCGAATTGACTTAATCGATAACTCTGAGTTCTCGAATAGTGTTATATTGACATATCGAATCACTTCTCGAATAGCTTTTTTCTCTGGGACTCCTTGAGATATCGAATAGAGCATTTTGACATATCGAATCCCTGAGATGTCGAATAGCTTCTTTAGTCCTTGAGATATCGAATAGAGCATTGACTTGTTGACTCTTAGAGAACTCGAATGATGCTTTAACTTGTTGACTCCATGAGTTCTTGAATAGAGTAATAGACATATCGAATCTCTGAGATATCGAATGAGATATCGAACAGTGTATTCAGAGATATCGAATAGTGTATTCTGAGATATCGAATCTCTGACTTCTCGAATGCTAGACTTCTCGAATAGACAAATGTACTTCTCGAATTGGTACTTAGGCAAATTCTTCATTTCTTCAAATCCCAACTGTGATTATTTGGCAGTCTTTATCTCCTTGCTTGAGGCATGAACCTTGGAACTTCTTTCAAGCATTATTCTTGACTTTATAAGTACAGTTACACAACTAGGATTTGATGCCTATTACAAGTACAGAACAAATAGAAACTCTACAACTAGAGGTTCCCTCAGTTAAGAGGTCATGTAGGTAATGCATAGCATTACACATACTTAGGCTTGTTATTAGATGTATTCAGGCATGCCTCTGTGACTAACAATCTCCCCCAAATTGTGAGTAAGACCCTTAGTCACAATTTCATGTCTGATAACAAGCCTAACATACATAAAGATAAAACTTGACAGTACATGTATGAATTTTGATTAGCAATGTGGATAGAACTACAGGGTGAGTAATCTTATAGCCTATGATGAAGTACTAGCCATTGTCATTTGTTTCCCTTTCCATAGCTTTGGATTGCAAATCATCATATGCTTTCTGTCTTCTTTCTTTCTCCTCCCTTGTATTCTCATCCATAGCTTTTATTATTTCTGCCATAGCATCCAATTCTTCAAGCAAAATTGAGTCTTTGAAATCTTCAAGTGCTGGTTTCAGAATGTTTGCAGGATAGTGGTTGAGTAGATTCATTCTGATGTGGACCTGATCCCCATTTCTCCTCCTATACTTCACCACATGGGGGTTAAACTGAACTCTACACAATCCCTTTGCCCTTAGCTTTTCTGCTTCAATCTCCAGTCTCTCAATTTCTTTCTCCCTTGCTAGCCATTTCTCAAGACACTCTTTTCTGATTCTCTCCTCATGATCTCTCTTCATCTTCACAAAATCAATTAGCTCCAGCTTCCATACTCTTTCTACTTTGTCTTTTGAGCTCAACAATGCAATGATTCTTTCTATGTCATGTAGCTTGCCCCAGTGTTGACATCCTCCTTGTTTGAATTTCTCCTCCCTTCCATCAGTATATTTGATCTCAAGGCAGTTATCAACAATGGCAACATGGTAGATTCTTTGAGCTTGTAAGAATTGCAGTTGGTCTTCATCAAAATCTTCATCTAGTGGTTGGAGTTTTAAGCCTGGATAGATTGTCAGAATCCTTGATTTGGATAGCTTTGGTTTCCTTGCAGCTTGTATGAATTTGATCCTTTTTACATGGTTGCCTGGCAGTAGCATGTGACCTTTGTTTGTAGACCATTGTAGTATTCCATTAGCAGTTTGCTTTTTGAAATATACAGATGGTTTCTTGACTTGAAGCTTCTTCTCTTCTTGAGGTGGTAAAACAGTTGCAGAAGCCATAGATGTAGATTTTGGTAGGTCACTAGTAACAGCATTCACCCTAGACTTAGAGTCTTGTGTTGTGGTGAGATTACTGCTAGCAATGCCTAAGGCTTGCTGTTTTCCATTCTTCCTCTCATAGACTTTGCCTTGATCATCATCCTTCTTATCCTTGATGTCTTTCTTCTTCTTCTTATCCTCATCCCCCTTATCACTCCTGTGACGACTTCTCCTCCCATCACTCTTGTCTTCATCTTCATCATCCTTATTCCTCCTTGGCTTGGCCATTTCTGGAATTACACCAGTTGCAATGTATGATCTGAGAATGTGTAGTGCCTCAATCTCTTCAGCAGTACTTGTCCCCTTCTTCTTTTGCAGTAGATCAATGATGGCAATAATGAGTCTGTGATTTCGAGAAGTGAGATCATTGGGAATGACCAATTGTTTAATCTCTTCAACTCTGGTGCCAGACTGATAGATGATTGTCTATGGCTTCTTAATCACTTCTGGCAGCCTTGAAGGTTGGCCATTCCTCAAGTCATCATACAGACTCTTATTGTTTTCATTTACATTCCTCTTCTCTATGAGCTCAACCAGCGCATCTATCTCTGAATGTTTTAAGGCTTGTAGAGTTTTTTAGGTTAGATGCCAAATTCTGGATTTTGCTACCATCATTACTTCCTTGAGCCATGAGCTATCAACTTTTCTAGGTATCACAGTGAAGTAATCGATCTGATCCTTCAAGCTCCTTACATACAATTAAGTGTCACCAGCCTGTTCTCTTGAGACTTTCAGAAACTCCAAGAATGCATCATCACGATAGACATTTGAGTTTGCAATTTCTTGTAGCTTGGCCTCAGTGACCACCTTCACTTCTACAGGCTTGGCACTCTTAGATATGGGCAGGCTTGGCACTCTTAGATATGGGGAGTGGAGGTTTGTCAGATGGCATACTCCCTGCAACCACTGTGGTTGTGATAGATTGCTTTTGACCACCAGGAGTAGTGACATGCACAGTTGGTAGAGTAACAACTGGCAGAGAAGTAGGAGGCTCATCAACTTTGTCTTTTCCTTTGCCAGGCACATGAGTTAAAGATTTTGAAGTTCTTTGATGACCACCTTCAATGATTTTGATGCCCTTTACTGGTGGTTTCTCCCCCTTTGTATTTGAGTTCCTTGATGTCCTCTTCTCCCCCTTAGGCTTGTTGTCAGGCACAGAGGCTATAGGATTGACCTTTGGGGTTGAAGATTCTTTAGGTAGATGGAGACCCATGTGCTTCATCATTGCAGACAACATTGATTGTTGATGTAGAAGAACATCAGCTGTGGTGGTGACTTGAGTGTTCAACTGCTCAGTCAGAGTTTGTACCTTGTCTGTAAGATGAGCATTAGATTGAGTGAGAGTAGCTACCTCCTTTTCAAGTGGATCTACCTTGCTGAACAATGCAGTAGATTTGAAGCCAGATAGGGATTGTTCTTTAAGTCTCTGCACTTCAAACCTAGACCTCTCATGCACAGGGACCTCAGTGACCACCTTGTCTCACTATTGATTTGCAAAGAGTGTCCTAAGCATGGCATTGGCCTCAGTTGTCTGATCAGTGAGATTTTGGAATTTGTGCCCCAGGCCTGTGACAGCATCCTTGAGAATAGCCAAACCATTGTCCATCTTGGTGCAGGTAGACTTACAGGCTAGAATGTCCTTGACTACAATCTCCAATTGAGGGAATTTGGAATCAAAAGTCCTCTTTATCTCTCCCACAGACTTGTCTGTTGCATCACTTACCTTGTTGATTTCTGATTTGACACCTTTACCCAGGTAGTGTGCAGCCTTGAGGAATCCCTTGTATGAGTCATTGATGGCTTCATACACTTCACCAGGAGTTAGGGATTTAGCATTTGAGCCTATTGAAGTGATGTACTCCTCCCTCAGATACTGTAAGGCTTCATTGAGAGTGATATCATAAGTTCCTTTCATCCAGGCATCTACATTGCCATCTCTCTCAGCCTCATCAAGTATCTTTGTTTTCTGCATCTCCACATCATCTCTATGGCAGCGCAATATTGCTTCATAATCTGGATTTGGCATGTCTGCAGTGAGAAGGTGCTGAGCAATCTTTGTGAACTCAGGGATCTGATCCACAATTAAGCTTTGGAGTGCTTCAACTGTCAATTGTGGTGGAACAGACCCTGATCCTGAAGCGTTGTCATGTTGCACAGGCTTCAGCCATTGAGACATATAGTTAGAGCTAGAGCTAGGCAAGCTAGACTCCTCAGTTACAGATGCAACTTCTGTAACCGGATGGAAAGACTCTACTACTGTTGTCTCCACATGAGTGGGATGAGTTACAATAGTAGTTGACACAGTCACAGAGTCTCTAGTTAAAACTAGTGAATCCTCTGTGTTTGTGATGGTGTCATTAGGAGATGCCCCAACATGCATTCCCTGACCATCTAAATGTGGTACCTGGGTGGCGAGCAAGGTGTCATGCACCAAGTCACTTGAATCCATTGGCTCATCAAGAGAAAAGAATTCTTGATGATCAATGCCTTGCTCCTCAATTGCTTGAGTTGCAGGCTCCAAAGAAATATGAGTGGTAGATTCTGGAAGAGAAGTGTGTTGTAGATTAGATTTTGGCAATTCCCCCTGAGAGATAGAGGGAGTTTCAATTATGATGTGCTCTCCACTCAGTGTTGTGCCAGCCTTATCACTCCCATGTGCTGACTCTGTACAAATAGGTGCATTGGGGAGGATGCTTGATTCTATAGATGCACCCTGTTGAGAGGATACATCTAGTGAGCTGTTTGTCCCTGATTTTACAACTTCAGCCATTTGGGTGACTGAAGATGTGGTTTTAGACTTCTTCTTCTTCTTCTTTGGCCTTAGTAAGGGTGACTCAGGTTCCTCACTATCTATTAGTAAGGGTGACTCAGGTTCCTCACTATCTATGCCTAATTCTACAGCCAAGGCTGCTTTAGTTAAGATTTTTAGAGGTTCAGAAGCAACCTGTTTTCTCTTCTTTTTACTAACATCACCCTTTTGAGAGGATGATGCAGTTGGCTCTGTGTTTGGTAAAGTGTTTGGCTGAGAGGGTTGGTTAGCAGGCTCTAGGTTAGCATTTTGTTCTACTTGCTTGGGCCTAGCTAACTCAGATTTTGAGGCACATATTGGCATGTTGTGGGGGTAAGTCCTAAATAGACTCTCCATAAGGGGAGTTATTTTGAGTCTTACATCCACATCATTCCTAGTCTCCAAGCTACCAAAAATGAGTTTGGTCATGGATTTCGGATAGCCTATTCTATTTTTGTCTAACCCAGGCAATTCAATCAATTTAGCATCTATGAAATTAAGTACAGATTGAATAAAGCGAGGGAAGAAAATTTCATTACCTCTCTTGGCTGAGTTCTTACCAAATCTCCCATACAATTCTTGCATTATGATCAAACCAACATCAATCTTTCTCCCATATGCTAGAGCATAGCCTATTTGTTGAACTGGTGTGCTGATTTGATCAAAGCTGGACTTCCTTGCTGTGAAGACTTGAAGAAGAGTGGCAAAGACATAGCTCCATTCTTTCCACAAGTACTTCCTATTCAAATTTCCAAGCTTGATTCTATCTGAGTAGTTGATAAAATCAAAGAAGTCTTCCAATTCCTGATCAGTAGCTTGACTGTCATACACTCCTTGTTGTAACCCCAGTGCTTGATTCATGTCTTCAGTAGTGATGGTGATTTCCTTGTCCTGAATCTTGCAATAGATTACGTATGAAGTTATTGCATTCTCTAGGGCCACGACCTCCACAGTAGCAGTTCTCCAAAACTATTCTAGTAAGTCTAGATACAGAGTTGGGTTGGCTGAGAGTGCATCCTTGATGTATGATTCAGCCATCCATCGAACGAAGCACTAAAAGTTTGCATTGGGTGCTTCAACATCGTTGGTTATTGCTATGAAATTGGTGTGGGTAGGAATTGTGAGTTGGGTAGTTGCCATTGTTACATAGAGAGATGAGAAGAGAATGAAGGTTGAAGAAGAAATTTAGCTTTTGACGTTAGGGTTTACAGAGGTTTTGGAACTTTAGCTGATTGAGAAATTGAATGAAATGAATTGAACAGTTGTGGAATTGTATATATGTGAGTGACTTGAGTTGTCGATTAAATATAAGTTTTGTATCGACAAGTCAGTCATTCGAGAAGTATAAAACAACTATTCGATAAGTTAAGAAAGGCTTATTCGATATCTCAAGCAGTTTGTAACTCACAGCTGGCAGTTATTTAACTCAGAAAATAATTCTAAGCTAAATAAAATATGTTTTTATGAGCGAAATGAAATTTTGAATATAAATCCAAAAAGCGATTAAGTGTCAGCGAAAAATCAGCCTTTTCAAATGATTCGATAACTCAAATACAGTATTCGAGAACTCCATCATTAGAGAACTAAAATACTCTATTCGAGAACTCAGAGTGTGCTATTCGATTTCTCCAAAAGACACTATTCGAGAACTCAAGAGGGTTCTAGATAGGCCTATTCGAGAACTCGAGCCATGACAAAACAATGAACCATTCGAGAAGTCTGACTTATCGAACTATACTTTTCACTCATAAAATTCAATTTTCACTATCTTTTAAAATTTACCAGAAATATTCACTGAAGAATATTCTACCAAATTAAATAGTGATTCTCTCAAAATTTCACAGAAATTTCAAGGTAAAGATATATGATTTTCAACATATGCAGCATTGTGGAATATTTATAAATCATACTCCAGCCAATACTTACTTCAAAAATATTGAGCATTTGATAAAGTAAGTATTTACTGCTGCAACAATCTAGTTGATATATTCACTTAGCCAGAATTCGAAGAATTCAGCATTCCAATCTCACTAACCAACCTTGTGAAGGTGGCTTCATCTAATGGCTTAGTGAATATGTCAGCTAGTTGTTTCTCTATGGGAACATAATGTAACTCAATGGTTCCATTAGTTGCATGCTCCCTTATGAAGTGATATCTGATGTCAATGTACTTTGTCCTAGAATGATTGACAGGATTGGAAACTATAGAGATTGCACTTGTGTTGTCACACATGATTGGAATTCTTTCCAACACAAGTCCATAATCTCTAAGTTGGTTTCTGATCCAAAGCACTTGAGCACAGCAACTTCCAGTAGCTATGTACTCAGCTTCAACTGTGGAAGTTGACACAGATTGTTGTTTCTTGCTGTACCAAGAGACTAACCTTTGTCCAATAAATTGGCAGCTACCTGAGGTGCTTTTCCTATCCACTCTACATCCAGCATAATCAGCATCAGAATAACCAACCAGATTGAACCCTGTGTCCTTAGGATACCATAACCCCAAGTTTGGTGTGCCCTTCAGATATTTGAAAATCCTCTTTATTGCTATCATATGTGATTCCTTTGGATTTGATTGAAACCTTGCACACAAGCATGTTGCAAACATGATGTCTGGCCTACTAGCAGTGAGGTAGAGTATAGAACCAACCATGCCTTTGTAGATTGAGATATCTACCTTCTTGCCCTTAACATCTTCATCTAACTTGGTGGCAGTTGCCATGGGTGTCTTTGCAGGTGAGCATTCTTCTAAGTCAAATTTCTTCAATAGATCCTTGATGCCATCCTTCCTTTGACTCACTTGCAGCCCAAGAAAGAATGTTAATTCTCCCATCATACTCATCTCACATCTGCTCTGCATGAGCTTAGAGAATTTCTCACACAGCTTCTCATTTGTAGAGCCAAATATGATATCATCCACAAAGATTTGAACTAAGATAATATCATCACCATGTTTCTTGTAAAACAGTGTCTTGTCCAGTGTGCCTCTAGTGAATTGATTCTCCAGTAGAAATTGTGATAATGTGTCATACCATGCCCTAGGAGCTTGCTTAAGTCCATACAATGCTTTAAGCAATCTGTAGACAAAGTGAGGGAATTGTGGATCCTCAAAGCCAGGTGGCTGTTGCACATATACTTCTTCTTCCAACTCCCCATTCAGAAATGCACTCTTAACATCCATTTGATAAACCTTGAAATTAGAATGTGCAGCAAATGCCAAGAAAATTCTGATGGCCTCTAGTCTAGCAACAGGGGCAAAAGTCTCATCATAGTCAATACCTTCCTGTTGAGAGTATCTTTTTGCAACCAACCTTGCTTTGTTTCTTATGACTACACCATTTTCATCCATCTTATTCCTTAGAACCCATTTTGTTCCAACAATGGTTCTATCCTTTGGTGCAGGCACAAGTTCCCATACTTTGCTTTTTTCAAATTGATTTAGCTCCTCTTGCATAGCGATTATCCAATCAGGATCCAACAATGCATAATCAAGTTTCTTAGGCTCAACTTGGGATAGAAAGCAACCATAGAGACATTCATTTAGAGTTGCTCTCCTTGTCCTCACTCCTGTATTTGGATCTCCAATTATCTGATCTGCAGTATGTGATCTATCCCATTTCCTTGTATGTTCAGATTGATTTCTCAGCCTTGATGTTGCTTCATCATCCAGATCATGATCATTTACATTTCCTCCCCCTATGAAGTTGCCACTAATCACAGGTGTGTCTTGGATGCTTGTTTCTTCATTGTTGGTTGACACAGGTTTTTCATTCACTTGAGTTTGTTGGATTGTGGGCTCAACTTCAGTTTCAATCTCCTCATCAGAATCATCTAGATTGTCAAACTTCAAAGGATCTTTATCTTCATCATTGGCTTCTTCTAATCCAGGTAGTTTGCTGTCATCAAATGTCACATCTGTGCTTTCCATAACTTTCTTTTGAATGATGACATAAACTTTGTATGCAATTCTTTCCATAGAGTAGCCAAGAAAAATTCCTTCAAATGCTTTTGCATCAAACTTTCCAACATATTCTGAAATGTCTTTTAACACAAAGCATTTGCTTCCAAAAGTATGAACATACTTTAGAGTAGGCTTCTTTCCAGTCATCAAGTTGTAAGGTGTCTTTCCAGTGTTTTTGTTAATGAGGGTTCTGTTTTGGATATAGCATGCAGTGCTCACAGCCTCAGCCCAAAAACATGTAGGCATTTTTGCATCAAGCAACATTGTACTAGCAGCCTCAATCAGAGTTCTATTATTTCTCTCAACAACTCCATTTTGTTGTGGAGTCCTTGGAGCTGAGAATTGTTGAGAAATACCATTCTTTTTGCAGAATGCTTCAAGCATGACATTTCTGAACTCTGTTCCATTATCACTTCTTAATGCAATCACACTTGCATTGTTGGCCTTTGCTTCCTTGTCAATTTTCTTTATATGCTCAATGATTACTTGTGGAGCCTCATACTTTGATGCCAGAAATTCTACCCATGTATACCTTGTGAAATCATCAACCATCACTAGAGCATACTTCTTCCTTCCTAGTGACATAATATTGACAGGCCCAAACAAGTCCATATGAATTAGTTGTAGGGGCTTGGTTATTGATGTCACTGTCTTTGACTTGTGGCTTGATCTTTTCATTTTTCCTTTTTGACAAGCCTCACACACTCCTTCTTGACAGAATTCAAGTGTGGGCATGCCTCTCACTAACTCCCTTTTGACTAGAGAATTAATGCCTTTGAAGTTCAAGTGTGATAGCTTCTTGTGCCACAGCCAACTATCTTCATTTGATGCTTTTGAGTAAAAGCAACAAATTTTGTCCTTGTTTGCAGAGCTCATATTGGCTACAAATAGGCTTCCTTTCCTTACTCCAGATAAAGCAAAGTCACCAGTCTTCTTGTGGGTGATCAAACATTCATCTTTGTCAAAATTCATTTTGAAGCCTCTGTTAGTAAATTGACCAACACTCGGTAGATTGTGCTTGAGCCCCTTGACCAGTGCTACATTTTCAATGATGACATTTCCAATTTCCAACTTGCCATATCCCAGTGTGTTGCCAATGTTGTCATCTCCAAAAGCAACCATTGGGCCAGCCTTCTCCTCATACTGTGATAGCAGGGCCATATCACCAATCATATGGTTTGAGCATCCACTGTCCAAAATCCACATGACCTTCCTTTCACTTTCTTTGCCCTGCAGACACAAAGGTATTACTTCTCCTTTGGTACCTAAACAAGTTTGGGTCCATGTGGCTTAGCAACAGTTTTATCATAAACAGCATGCTTATCAATTTTCTTGATGTTAGTCTTCTTGTCACTGTTAGAAGTCTTAGAATCAGGGTTCTTAGACTTAGGTGACAGAGGTACCTTCCTAACTTTAGGAGGACTTGAAGACTTTGTTCTTTTGTAGTGTGTGTGAACATTGTGACTGATGCAACCTTCCATGAATTGTCTTCTAAAATTAAAACAACTAGTCATTACATTCATGTTACATGGCATACGATCAAATTTATCACAGAAAGGAGAGTCTTTATGTCTTAAAGGCACAGAGCAGTCATAGAATGGTTTAGCAACACTACCAGATGGTTTCTTGCATGTATGAGTTAAATGATTAGTGCTAAAACAATTTTGACAAACTTTCCTAGGGGCATTTGGCACATAAGCATAATTGTTGTCCTTGTTAATCCCCCATTTCTGTTTTGTTTCTTTTTATCCACTTTCTTCTCAAACTCATTATTCCCAGCTGAAACAAACTTCACAAATTTCTCAAGTCTAGGTCTACCTCCTACTGGCTCCTTGGCTTTGGTTTTGACATTCTCACTCTTAGGGGATGCTTGTTGTTCATTTTATTGTGCCTTATCTTCATCATCCAACATTTGCTTAATGAGTAAGGCATCCTCATCAATCTCAAGTGTTGGTGTTTTAAATATTGGGGTCTCAGCCTTTTTCAAAACCTGAGGCACTTCCTCTTGAACAACAATGTCATCTTCAATGACTGCATAGCCTTTCCTCTATTTGAGAGTGTCATAATCAAGTCCAATGGCAGCCTTAGGTCTAGCTAGATTTTTCTCATGGTAGGACTGCAATAGACTAGAGAAATTCTTAAATGTTTTCAATTTAAATTCATTTTCAGCTAGTTCATCCCTAAGAGCTTTCTCAACTTGACTAGCACATAGAAACTTATTCTTTAGATATTCGATTTCTTGTTTGAGGTTTTCTACTTGCATAGCAGTTAGTTCTAGTTCCTCATTTCTTTTGTTCAACAGTTCATTCTTAGTAGACAGTTTAGCAATTTCTTCATTAGCATCAGTCATACTAGTATGAATATTAAACATCTCAACAGATAGTTGTTCAACCATAGATTTGTATTCAGAAACAGACATGTCTATAGTAGTGAGGGATGGTACCTGAGAGTCTGATTCAGATGGTTCTTCCTTGGAGTTGGCCATCAAGGCATAGTTGTAGAATTCTTGTTCTTCTCCATCACTATCAGAATCATCCCAACACTTCCCTTCAGCTATGTAGGCCTTACCTGGTGTATGCTTCTTTAGCAGAGCCTCATACTTAGCTTCAAGCTCAAGAAACTCCTTATCCTTCTTTTTAGGCTTCTTGCATTTGTAACACCCCCAATTTCACACATTTGATTAATCACACTAATCCACTTATTCCAATTAACAACTAATTTTTTTTTTTAACAATTTTAATCCATATGAAATCATTTAATAAATGAATTACATCATTTTAACTTTCAAACCACCAGCATCTTCTAGGCTATAGGGCTAGAAACGAGAATTAAATATTACATTCTCACTATCCATCTAATTACATCACCTTATCTTACAACTTATACTAGTATAATCTTCTATGAGAAGTATACTAGCAACTAATATTATATAAATAAAGTATTACTTACAATACTTCAATATACAAACATACAAATTACTCCATCTATAAAATTTCTAGATCAAATCATCTTCACAAGTCATGTTGCCTACTTCTTCCAAGCTGTGCAGGTAAGCCTCATCTGTCTACCTTCCTCTGAAAGGTTAATATTTAAAACAAGCAAGTATGAGCGAAAGAATTGCTCAGCAAGTATATATTTTTATAATTAAATGATTGCAACAATGGCAGAACTGATATGTAAAATCCATTTCCATGATAACTAGAAAGAAGAACTCAAAGGTAATCAAAGTTCAAGAAATATCAATGCAGTGACTAGAATAGAATTGGACTATTATATAATTTTTATAAAACAATTAGGTTAGGCTGCTGATCAGTCATGCACTAACCCCGGACAAACGCACACAGCAATGTCCTTAATGGATCCACGGCACACATTGGCCTTAATAATTCTGACCACGAATCTGGTCCGACCCTTACGGTCCACATTTTAAAAAAAACTAACAGTCCAATCCTATATCTAACATCTCAGGTGTCGGAACAATCGACAACCTCTAATAATCAGCAAATCTGGAAATTCACATTCCAGAATAATAACGTAACTAATAACAGCAAAAGAGTTCAACAACTCAAATCTGGTTTTGATAAAGAAGTACAAGTTTAGAAAAATTGCAATTATGAATTCAAATTGGAATCTCAAACATCATATATTTCAAAATAAAAATGCTCTGAACAATAGAGCATGCATAATAACTTGCCTCTGGTCCTTAGCATAATGCAGAAGAACGCAACGTATTCTCAGCATTCCGCCAAAGTAATTCCATGGACTTTATATGATGCCCCGATCTTTCCTATTTGATATACACCGCTTCAACCTGATCACGCTTTACGATACTGCAATGGTTACGCGTACGTGTCAGTCCAGCCTCGTATCTTGAGTAGACACATCGCAGAATTATCACTAAGTCACCTAAAGTCAAACTATAGATGTCCTTCCTATAGTTGACTACTCTAATACCACTTAATGCACATAACACATTTATATCCATTTAATAGACTTAAGCCAATTTAATATATAATTAATCCTCAAAGCATCATTGATCCTCAATACCATTTAATACTTAACTTAGCACATAAATCCTCGAAACGACAATTAATCCTCAAATCAACCACTTAACACATATACACATAAACAGTTAACATCCACTTCATGCCTCTAGACCACGGAAATTTAATAAATTAAATATAATTAATCGCAGGGGATTTTCAAAAAATTTTGGCATGAAGTATTCGTTTATCGGACTATGGGCACAGCCCCTCAAATACAATACAACCCTGTTTTAGCAAAAATAAAGCTGCCTCAACTTGCAGCAACATAAAATAAACACACAAGAAAGTATCCGCCCTGACATGCGGCACATAGCACATAATGATTTATATTAACACTACTACTTACGCTACACCAATGATCGTATTTCTCACGCATTTTAATGATACACGTGACAATCAATCATTGATGTTCGTAAGCCCTAGGGAACAACCCCTAGCACTAACTATTACTTACGCTATATCGATGATCACACCACTCAAGTATATTAATTATACTCGTGATAGCAAATCATGGATATTCGAAAGCCCGAGGAACTAGTTGCAGAGAATTACACAAGTCGTTAAATATTGACATTTAAGACCCATGATCTCATTACAACTCCTCGCAAATAAACATATAAAAAAAATGAATTTAACAATTAATCTTTGATAAATAACATTTTAAAACCATACAATCAACAATCTCAAATAAACTCTTAACATATTATATTTGACAATAATAACTAGCAAATCATACACTTCAACATTATACGACGTATAATAGTCAATAACTAACAATCAAATTCAAGTATTCGACTCGTACAATAACAAGTATGCATATATAACTTTCATTAGAACCAAATACAATGTCATTACCATTGACACACTTGAAACCTAAATGATCAGTTCTGTTTGCAACTCAATTTACTCCATCAAGACAAGCTTAACTTAAAAAGTACAGAACACAAAAGTTGAAGAAAATCTCGAGACCCTTTCCAGAATGATAAGGCTCGTTAAAAATGGATAAGTAATGCATTCTAAAACAATTAAATATTGAGCTGTTAAAACAGAGTCAGAACGGGATTTTCTAGTATTTCCAAGTTTAGAGTACTAAGATCACATAATTCGAAAATGGACCGTAAATAAGAATTGTAGATTTTGAAAAGAGATTTTCAGAATGGTATGGCTCAGAAATTTGGGACATATGATCAATTTACTACGAATTTTCGAAAACAAAGTTTGAAATGACCGATCAAATCTGGTCGAATTTTACAAGGCAGAAAACTCATATTTCGGTTTGAAATCTCAGAAAACTCAAAACACAAAACTTGTAGATATTTGAAATATCTTTCCAATGACTTAAGAACGAACATCATCTGATAAAAACTCAATTTTATATGATTTTTACAAGGCAGCAGATCACTATCGAACTTAACAAATCACTTAACAAATTTCGTAACTCTTAACACTTAAGCTTAGCAATTATTTAAGCAATACCTACATCATACCACACATACACTTCGGCATATTCACACACTTATATCAATTAGCAATTTACAAATAAGCTTCTAATTAACATCAATTACATACCCCCCAAGAACATGCATATATTCAACATAGTTTACCTATTTATACTTAATCAAAACAACATTCAAAACCCCCTTGAACCTCACCAATATTGTTCTTGAGACACTACCTTAAACAAATTACAACTGACGTACACTCGAACCAACAATCACCATAGTTCACTTTTGACCAAATCACAAATCGACTTCGACTTATGAATTTAAGCCTAGAAATCCAATAATTATTCAAAACTCCAACCAAAGTGAATGACTCATGAAACCCGAAATCAAAACAGGCCTTAAATATTCAGCTACAATAACACTACCAAACTCGCATATAATCAACTAACAATTTAAATAAGAATTTCGACTCCGTTAAAATTTCAAGCCGAAAATCAAATTAAACACGAATTAGTAGGATACAAATTCAGATATGTAACTACTCATACTCAAAACCTAGAACAATCATCAACAACTTATTACCTCGCAGAATCAGGAGAGAACTAATCCAATTTTTCACATACCCATTGTAAATAATCACCACCAGCACAAACCCATCATCATTTTCGTCCCTCTTTACCCCTCACCACTGCACAACCGCGACCGGAGTTCAACCCACCACCTATATGGCCTCCTACACTTCTTTAACCTCACAATCGACCCCAAACACGGCTTGGAAGACCTGGTATAACAGTCAGACTCGCCCAAGCACACACAGTCGCACATATATATACATACAACCCCCTTATACATATATATATACACGATTTTGCAAGAAATTGAAAGGGAAATGCTTGGTGAATTATAGAGAGGGGAAATGAGAGAGAGATTGAAGAGAGGTTGGGAAGTTTCCAGTGACGCATAAAACAGAGTTCGGGACTTTTCCAGAAAAAATGAAGAAACTGGGATGCGTCTTTAAAATAAAGAGATAAGAACATTCAAAAAAAATCTATTTAAAATCAATTAATCAACATTTAAGAAAATTGAAATCAATTAGAAAATTGCGGAAAAGTAAACTTTTCATTTTTAAAATAAAGGATATAAAATTACGAGCACCCACATATTTTCGAAATATTTTTCGGATAAAAAATGAATTAAATATGAATTTTCAAAGTTTTGATCCTTTAAATACAATAAAACTCTTAAAATCATTTTAAAATACTCAACCACTCAAATTAATCCACCCAACAATTTTAAAAACTCAATAAATATAAAAAGATAATTCTACAAAAGATTTCATGATTTTAAAATGCTCCGATGATTTTATAAAAATTTCCGAAGCTCAACAATGCATGATTTAAATACATTTAAATCCTCAAAATACAAATAAAAATACACGGGCTTACCCAACACCCGGAAACCATCATATAAACACGGAAACATAATAACATATATATTTGACCTCTCAAAATATCCACAATCTTTTTCCTCCTTAATAGGAAAATAAATAAAATACTTAAATCATCAAAATAATAAATCCTGAAAATTCGGATTATTACAGCATTCACTGGCAAAATGCCCTAGGTCATTGCATCTATAACATCTCACAGATGACCTATCTACATAGCTGGTTTTGAATTTGTTTTTGTTTGCTTTCACAGGTGCCTTGCTCTTGTTGAATGAATGATTTTGAGATCTAGACTTGAAGGGTTGATTCCTCTTAAATCTGATGTTTGGGAATTTTCTAGCCATAAAAGCATATGAAATGTTTTCCATGGCATCCAACTCTTCAAGAGTGTAGAACTCATCTTCTTCCTTTTCATCAACAGGTTCAGTCACTTCTTCTTCAGTTTCTTCATCATCTACTATCTCTTCTATTCTCAGTTGACTTGTAGATGCTTCCAGGTCTTGAATGGATTTGTTGACAATCAAGGCACATGATGTGTTTATCATTCTGCCTTGGTTGGCTTGGATAGCCCTCTTCTGAAGCAACTCAAGCTTATGAGTCTTTAAAACCCCATAGAGCACATCATATGTGACTTTGTTCAAATCTCTTTCTCTTAGAGATATGACCCTTTGCTCTAGATGGTTTGGTGCAGATAGTAGAAACTTCATGTTTAATTCCTTAGTGCTATAAACCTTCCCATTCATTTGAAGCTCAGTCACCAGCTTGTGAAATCTCTCAAACATATCAGTAATACTTTCTTTGGACTGTGCCATGAAAGCCTCATACTGTGTGACCAGTATCTGTTTCCTATTCTCTCTTACCTCCTCTGTCCCTTCACATAACACCTCGATGTGGTTCCACATGTCCTTGGCTGATGTGCATGATGCTATGTTGGCAAACATCGACATATCCATGGAGTCTATGATCAGCAACATGAGATGACTGTCTAGGGCAACCTTTTCCTTCTCTGAGTCCGTCCATTTGGATGGCTCTTTTGCAACATATGATCTAGGAATGACTATTGTGCCCAGTGTAGATTCAGCAATTTCTTGTTGTGGTACAAATGGTCCATTCTTGAGGATGTTAGGTTAGAGAGGATTGGCAGCTTTAATGAACAACATCATTTTTATTTTCCAGAGTTGTAATTCTCTTTGTCGAACTTAGGTACCTTCACCGTACCTGTAGTCTTTGGTGTATTCGAACTCATGATTGTTTTCTGTTTAGATTAAACAGCATGCTCTGATACCACTTGTTGAGTATTGAATACAGTAAAAGAATACAGAGGGGGGGTGAATGGATTCTTGAACTTTTCTACGTTCTTGAATCTTTGCAGCAAGATATGTGTTGAGTGTGTGAGATATGTAAGTGCGGATAACAAAGAAAAACACAACACAATATCACTTTAATCTAATATTTTATTAGATAAAGATTTTGCTACAATCTGTGAATACAATGGTAGTATTCTCAGCTTCGTTTTTCTCAGAGAGATATTTCTTGTGATGTATATGAAAATCTTATCTCTAAAAAACTTATCTGCTAAGGAAGTGAGGCTGTATCCTTATAGACATGGATACACCTACTTACTACAAATAAGGTAGGTAAACAAACTACTTTCCAGTCTGTCTATCTCATTTGAGTAAGAGTCCAAACGGCTACAGATTTAACTTTGAAAAGCCTGTTCAGATCCACTTCTTTAGCTCCTTGTCCCTTTGTCTTATCTCTCCAAGCTTCTTTGTAGGCTTTCCAATGTGCTTTATAGTACATAGTCAAATAAAGCGTCTTGGCTTGTTGCAGGTTTCTGACTTGTACAATTCTTCAGTATTTTGTCTCCATGAATGTATTCGAGAAGTGGCTAAGTGATTGATTCGAGAACTCGAATTGACTTAATCGATAACTCTGAGTTCTCGAATAGTGTTATATAGACATATCGAATCACTTCTCGAATAGCTCTTTTCTCTGGGACTCCTTGAGATATCGAATAGAGCATTTTGACATATCGAATCCCTGAGATGTCGAATAGCTTCTTTAGTCCTTGAGATATCGAATAGAGCATTGACTTGTTGATTCTTAGAGAACTCGAATGATGCTTTGACTTGTTGACTCCATGAGTTCTCGAATAGAGTAATAGACATATCGAATCTCTGAGATATCGAATGAGATATCGAACAGTGTATTCAGAGATATCGAATAGTGTCTTCTGAGATATCGAATCTCTGACTTCTCGAATGCTAGACTTCTCGAATAGACAAATGTACTTCTCGAATTGGTACTTAGGCAAATTCTTCATTTCTTTAAATCCCAACTGTGATTATTTGGCAGCCTTTATCTCCTTGCTTGAGGCATGAACCTTGGAACTTCTTTCAAGCATTATTCTTGACTTTATAAGTACAGTTACACAACTAGGATTTGATGCCTATTACAAGTACAGAACAAATAGAAACTCTACAACTAGAGGTTCCCTCAGTTAAGAGGTCATGTAGGTAATGCATAGCATTACACATACTTAGGCTTGTTATTAGATGTATTCAGGCATGCCTCTGTGACTTACATAAACACATCAAAGCCTGAACCTAAGCATGGCAGTCGTACCTAATAAACCGTTTTACTTCTCCTAAGAAGCTGCTACCCAAAGGTGTCTACCGGGGAGGTTTTTCCAAAATTCCAATATCCAAGTCCCTCCAAGCCAATTCCATGAATACTTCAAGAATCAAATTTTTTAAAGGTTCACGCACCGGAACCTCAAAAATCTCCAGAAAAAACAATGCACCTGCATATTGTAAATGAAACCAGTGAATCTGCTGCCAGCAGGTGAAGCCAATGAACCTGCAACCAATATGTGAGTTCCTAATGAAGCTGCACCTACAGCTGAATCCAATCACCCAACAACTAGCATGAAGCTGCACCTGCAGCTAAATCCAATGGCCCTCAACCAGCAGGTGAATACCAAAGAAGCAGCACCTGTAGGTAATTCCAATAAAGCTGCGAGCAGCAGCTGAAATCCAAAGAAACTACACCAACAGCTGAATCCAATGACCCTGCAACCAACAGGTGAATACCTAAGAAGTTGCACCTGCAGCTAATTCCAATAAAGCCGCGACCAGCAGCTGAAATCCAATGAAGCTACACCAGCAGCTGAATCCAATGACCCTGCAACCAGCAGGTGAATAACTAAGAAGCTACACCTGCAGCTAATTCCAATAAAGCTGCGAGCAACAGCTGAAATCCAATGAAGCTACACCAGCAGCTGAATCCAATGACCCTGCAACCAGCAGGTGAATACCTAAGAAGCTGCACCTGCAGCTAATACCAAAAAAGCTGCAAGCAGTAGCTGAAATCCAATGAAGCTACACCAGCAGCTGAATCCAATGACCCTGCAACCAGCAGGTGAATAACTAAGAAGCTGCACCTGTAGCTAATTCCAATAAAGCTGCGAGCAGCAGCTGAAATCCAATGAAGCTACACCAGCAGCTGAATCCAATGACCCTACAACCAGCAGGTGAATACCTAAGAAGCTGCACCTACAGCTAATTCCAATAAAGCTGCGACCAGCAGCTGAAATCCAACGAAGCTGCACCTGTAGCTGAATCCAATGAACCTGTAACCAACAGATGAATACCAAAGTAGCTGCTCCTCCAGCTAAATAGCTGCACCTGTAGCTAAATCCAATCAACCTGCAACCAGCAGGTGAAATCCAAAGAAGCTGCTCCTGCAGCTAAATCCAATCAACCTGCAACGAGCAGGTGAAATCCAAAGAAGCTGCTCCTGCAGCTAAATCCAATCAACCTGCAACCAGCAGGTGAAATCCAAAGAAGCTGCTCCTGCAGCTATATCCAATCAACCTGCAACCAGCAGGTGAAATCCAAAGAAGATGCTTCTGCAGCTAAATCCAATCAACCTGCCACCAGCAGGTGAAATCCAAAGAAGCTGCACCTGCAGCTAAATCCAATCAACCTGTAACCAGCAGGTGAAATCCAAAGAAGCTGCTCCTGCGGCTAAATCCAATCAACCTGTAACTAGCAGGTGAAATCCAAGAAGCTGCTCCTCACAGGTGAGTGTCACAGGTGAGTGTAAATGAACCTGTAACAACTACAACAGTTGGAGAAGAGAATGAACCTTCAACACGCAGATATATATCATTGAACCTTACTCATTCTTTGTTTAAAATCCTGTCCACTTGAAAATTTAGAACCTTCAAGATGTCATCCTGGGTGCTATATCATCCACTATCCCCCGATTCCTTGTAGCCATTTTATGCAAGAGGAACCTTATATAATCCGCAGCCAGGTTCGACCATCCTTCACCATGAATCTCTAAGCTTACGTGAGCGTACTCATTGTAAGAAACAAGAGGTATCATAGAAGAAGCAACCAGGATTTGTAATATCTCTTCCATGAAAGACCATGTTACCCTTTCTTAATGATGATTCCATAATTCCAGTTGTAGAACCTTCTCACAGCTCATGCTTGATGCATGTATACCCACACATATTTGCCATATAAACACACCTCTGCATCCTGATGACCATGCTAATGTCATCACTAAGTGAATCTTTAAATAAAGGTGTGTATGTTGTTCAATCCATGACTCCATTGATGTCAGAAATTATATAACTTCAACTTCCATATGTTCAGTTGTTTGAACCTTATGTTACTGATTTTAGGTACGCATACTTTTGAGATCTTGATCTAAGTGGATGCCATGAATACAGTTGTACCTGAACCTCACTCATAAGTTTATTTGTTCAAAAACCAGGTACGTTTATAAGAATCTTCCATGTAGTACGGTATCTACTACCCCCCGACTCTTCAGTGCATTTTTCCTTGAGGAGAAGTCTGGATAAACATCCCTAATGCTGGGCCTTGCACGACTCGTCGTAGCTCTAATGGGTGCCGATATAGCTATAGCTCCTCCAACAGGTGCTGATAAACTGTAGCTCCAACATGTGCTGATATAGCTGTGGCCCCTCAAACAGGTGCTGATTTACTTGTAGCCCCTCAAACAGGTGCTGATATACTTGGAGCTCCATTATTTCTCGAATTTTCATAGCTCCTTGAGAGGTTCTTGCTTATATGCCTTTAACATAGATTTCCATTCTGCATCCGTCGGATAGTAGGTAGCTCCATATGTCAACCTCGCATTATTTCCTTTAATAATCGGGAGGTCATTCGTACCTCCTTCTTTGTCCAGTAGCATCTTTTCCAGATCCTGATTTAGATTATTATCATTAACTCCATTTGTAATTCCTTCCATGAGGTTTCCCCAAATCCCAGCATATAGTGTTCGAGGAGTTTATAGCAGGAGGTCCTCTTTGCGAGACACCTTCCAACTTATCGTACCTTATCGTGCCTACGGGGCTTACAGTATGTGAACCTCCTCGAAATTCTTCATCATGAAGATTACCATAATTATACTGCTCGAAGCTTTCATAAGCTGAGATGGTTCCTTTCAACGAGCTTTCTCTTTTTTTGTATGCTTTTTCTATCAGTTGATCACCTTAGAGGCTTCATATGCCCACTTCTGCTGTATTTTTTAGAACAGGTCTCTCGCCTCTTCAATTTATGAGAGGTACCAATTTTCCTTCCGCTTCCCTAATAGCCTTTCTTGCTGAAGCTTCAACATCATTCAAATCTGACCTTTAACTAGATATTCTGAGTTTCCACCTTCCACTATCGGTGAAACTTCCGTTATAAGTTGTTTTGACCTACTTCTGTAGGTATTGCCACATGACCATCCAAGAATTCCTCAAGGCTCCCTTGTACCTTTTTTTTAATCCTCAGTCATAACTTCCACATGGTGTGCCTTGCCTTCATTATCCTTCATTATAGCAACCATTTGCATCAATGTCATGGGTGGTACTACCCCCCAAAAAAATGGAACCTTCATCCCGAGGTTCCTCCATTGGAGCTACTGGTAACATGATTCCTTCATTATTCTAAATTGAGCATCCTTTAGAGAAATTCATCAAGGCACAAGGTGAATCTTTTAGAACTTCAATCAATTGCAGTAGCTTGTTGTAGTGGAAGCTCCAGGTTCAACTGTCGCACCTCAAGTTACTTGGTAGAACCACCACGGTCATCCCTGTTGCTAGGATACCTATGCTTACTTATCCAGGAACGCCATTTAGATAACTGACCTTTCTTAATAGATCCAGGTATGACTATAATTGAACCTCTGTAATAGGTCCAGGTACGTCCATAATGGAACCTCTGTAATAGGTCCAGGTACGACCATAATGGAACCTCTATAATAGGTCCAGGTATGACCATAATGGAACCTACATAACCATGAGAAGCTTCCTGCTAGATAAAACCTCACTTTCAATGCCCCAAAACTAGGTCCATGACTGCCATCAAGTTACACCCTTTTATCACTTCCCTTGTGAAGTTCATGAATTATCGGTATCTCTTTTATTCCTCTTGTATTCTTTAGTAGGTCTTTTAGGTGGACCTCTTTGTCTCGATTTTCTCCTTAGGAGCCTCCTCGTCAGATGTGAAAACCAGATGTTTAAGGAATCCTCCATATCAATGGACCCTTCATCATCGAAACTTTCACCTAAGAACCTCTTTTCTGTGGAGCTCCTTCTTTAGAGACCTATTTTCACCAAACTTTTGAGGCAGTACTTCATTATTAAGCCTTCATCCTAGTTTATCAACCATGTCAGTGCCTTTGGTAGGTGAAGCTTCTAGATGTTGAGACTTGTCTTTTGGAACCTACCATCATGGAACCTTCATTCTAGTTCCTCTTCATTACTCAAGAGATTCACATCTTCATGATTTTCCACGTTAACCTGTACCTCCTCGATCAAGAGGTTCGCATCCTCATATTTATCCAGTACCTCCTTATAAGAATCAAGTGCCAACTTTGAGGTCCTTACATAACTCCACCTCTGTCTGGTGAAGGTGGAACCATAATCGTACCTGCACCTCCTCAGCTATACCTGCACCTCCATAGCTGTACTTGCACCTTTCCCATCTCCAAGTAAAGTTACATCCAAATATCCAGTATATTGAATAAACAGTTTCAACTGCGTACCTGGTCCAGTTGTACCTCCTTGGTCAAGAGGTTCATATTTAGCTTCACCTGTACCTCTTCCATCAAGAGGTTCGTACCTTCTTTCCCACGCAGGTTCACCTATTTACCCTCCTTATGACCTGTAGTATGGTAGGAACTAGATCTTTACTTCATAATTTTCACTATGGGAGCTTCAATAGTCCTTCACCTCCAACCTATTGAACCTCTAAATAGAGATTTTCCATTTTCTGACCATAAGAACCTTCTTACCATATCCAACATGAAGTATTTGGGGGACCTTATAGAAACCTTCTTCCACAGGTACAACCTCGAGATTGAGGTCTCTCCTGTCTTTGCCACTAGAAACTCTCGACCGAACCTCTCTATATGGTCGTACCTTCCCAGCTGGAATAACCGAAGCTTCAGCTTCGCACCTTCCCAGCTGCAGCTCCAACTGCCGGAGCGGATGGAGGTTTGTGGTGATTTTGGACTGAATTAGCAAGGTCACCGGACGAAAATGGCTATAAACTCCGGCCAAAACCACCCGGTAAACGTTTCACTAATGGTACAGGTGCTTTACGCGTATAGAAGTGAATTTCCGAAACCCCCTTGCCAACTACCTACATATCCTATTTATAGGAATCAAGCCCCGATGTAGTTCTTTAGGTTATGGATGCCTTTCTTGATGAATAAGCCACGTTTTTTTATATGTTTTTCCCTCTTGATAAGGCTGATCTTGTTGTTTCAGTTGATAGGAAGAGTCCTAGCTTCCTTAGGACTGTGTGGAAGCTTATCCAAGAAGGTGTACTTGAATATATACATATATCATGTATATAACGTTGTTATCATGTTTATAGTGATAGAATCCAGCTAGAAGTCCAACCCTTGAAGATATTTTTGTGCTCCTAAAGAATAGGAGATTGAGTCTTTGTCCAACTTCACTTCTGTTCACACAGGTGGAGCTACGGCAGTGCTCCTACCCCCCAGCTATGGCAGTGCTCCTACCCCCCAGCTACACTTGTATCAGGATCTCCACAGCTACGGCTGCCCTCGTACCTCACAGCTACGGCTGTATCGGTACCTCTCAGCTACGACTATATCAGTACCTCCAGAGCTGCACCAATATCCTTACCGTACCTAACCACAGCAGGACCTGACTAGATGGACCCGACTAGGTGGACCTGACTAGATGGACCTCCTTATTATACGTAAACCATTCAGATTGGGCCTCTAATACTCCTGGGCCTAAAATTAGATCCATTACGAAATTTTGGGCACAACATAATTCTATTTAGAAACTCCAGTTAACCTATATACAAGAATTTTCTAAAACCAGTTGAAATAGAAGAATTAATAAGTAATCACTAATTCTATCCAGTCCAAGGATGTTGTTATATACCAGCTAACAGTCTGTATTACCTAAGTAAGTTTTAGATACAACTTTGTGTTCTACAAACATCCTAGGTAATCAATCCATCTTTTAAACCTTTTTAAAACCTTAACAAACAATTCAGAATGAATAAGCAAATCTGTTTTACTGGGGATCCTAAAACTAGCTTAAGAAAAGGTCTTATATGCTTAACATATAACAATTAAGAATTAAAAGATATTGTCTAAGGAACAGCTCTAACTCACTATTGCAATTAATTAAATTCTACAAATATTCATACACATATTAAGATCTTCTAACCAAAGATATAACAACTAAAAACTAAGATCTTAACGTACTTTGAATTTCTGAGAATTAACTATCACATTAGTTCGAAGAATTGATACCTGAGACATGTGAGGTGAATCATCTTCAGAGATTGCTATGAAAGCAAGATATTCATTAAGTTCTTCTCATCATCATCGGATCCATCCCAACTCTTTCCTTCAGCAAGATAAGTTCTGCGCTGATACTTCTGTTTCATCTCATTTAATGAATCCCTATTCATCCTTGTCTGTCAGAATTCTGTACCATGTTGCACACCTTGATAGTTACTTATCACATAAAGCTTTTCATAACTGCAACTATCATGTCTTGTTCTTTCCACCATCTCAGTCTTATAACCACCTCTTGAGTTGAACTATAACTTGAAGAGTTTCTGTTTTGGAGTAGATAGGCCTGATCCCTGGATGTAGCATTAATACTCTTTCTGAATTAGTAACTCTCCCTGTATGTTCTGAGGTTCCATCATTAATTCCTGACTGAGATGTTTGCAGTCCGGTTTATTCTCAAACTTCCTTCATTCCATTGTTCTAAAATCTCTGTTGATTCCTTGAAAGATATTTCTTGATACAATCCACTAAGTGTAGTAGATGTTACATTGGAGCAATCCACTGAGTGTTTGTATATCACAGAATCAATAGAGTTAATTCAAATCTTCGAGAAAAATTCTATCCACTAAAACCTCTTCCATTCCTGCTTCTGAAAAACCAGTGAATTCTATAGATATAACTTTGAGGAGCTTCCACAAATTTTTCTTCAGTAGGTAGAAATTAATTTCATTGAAAAATGCATCTTCTTCAAAAGATTCAAATCATCTTTGACAATCCGGAGGAATCTTCAACTAACAATCTTCTTAGAACCATTGGCTTAGAATAAATTCAAAATATTTAAAATTCAAAAACTTCAAGGACTTGAAAATTTTTGAGAAATAAAAAATCTGAAAGTAAGTTCAAATTAATTAAAATTCGAAATTAGAGTCAAATTAATTAAGAATAAAAAAATCCCAAGAAATGAAAATTTTTGAGAGTTAAAGAATCCGAAAATAAATTCAAGTTAATTAAAATTCGAAATTATCAAGAATTAAAAATTTCGAGAATTAAACAATTTGAAAATAAATTCAAGTTGTTTAAAAATAAAAATTTCCAAGAATTAATCATTTCAAGAATTAAAAAATATTCGAATATAAGCTCAAATTATTTAACAATCAAAAAATCTCAAAAATGAATATTTTTAAAGGTTAAACAATTCGAGAATAAATTCAAGTTAGTTAACAATTGAAAATAAACTCATATTGTTTAAAAATCAAAAATATCATAAATTGAGAATTTTTAAAGGTTAAAGAATTCGAAAATAAATTTAGATTATTTAAAATTCAAAAATCTCAAAACTGAAAATTTTGAAAGTTAAAGAATCCAAAAATAAGTTCAAATTATTCAAAGTTCAAAAATATCAAGAATTGAATTTTTTTGAAAGTTAAAAAATTTGAAAATAAGAGGAGTTGACTTTTTGGTCTAATACCGGGTTTAATTTTTGTATAGGTCAACAAACTCGAAAACCAATTGGAGGACCACAAAAATAAGGATCTTGATTTGTGCGTCAATCAAAAGGCTCTGATACCAATTGTTAGGTCCAAAATAGTTTGTAGAAGGGGGGTTGAATACAAACTATACCATTTTATCGAAATTGTTCTTTGGGTGTATATTAATTTTTAAACAATTCGATGCGGAATAAAACGAATACCGATATTTCAAGTTAAATATAAAATTATATTAAACTTGATGGGGTGTGTCTAAATACACGGTACAAATTACAAGGTTTGATGACCAAACTAATTATTACAATTTCTATAGAAAATTCGACATGAACTTTTCTATATTTGTAATAAAAAGATCAAATGCTTAAAGAGCAATTTGAGAGATATGTTCTAGGAGTAAAAACTCGCTAGATAGTTCCAACAATACAAGTAAACTATTTCTATCGGTTTAAATGTAACAATACACTCTAGAAATAATTTACAAGAAATTAACTTGAAGCACTAGAACCATTTCTCTTGGTCTCTGTCTCTCTCTGTTGTGTTCAGTGTGTTGAGAGGAAGTGAAGAGATGTGTAGATGTCTTGAAAAAGCAGCCGCCTGTGAGATCTTTTATCAGATAAAGCTACTGCCTCTTTTTCTTGACAATTTGCCTCGAACTACCTTTGAAAATGACTTGTTACTACCTTTTAAACGGTGGCTACTACCTTTTCAGAGTGGCTACTACATTTACCTTGGTCGGTACTACCTTCTGAATTACATTAGTACTACCTTCAGTGAGAAGGCTACTACCTTTGGTAGTGGTCGGTACTACCTTTCTGTTGAGCTTGTACTACCTTCGGTACTACCTTTCTGAAAAGGTAGTATTAGTACAATTTTCAGCTTTAATCAATTAAATGATTTTCTGATATCATTTAATTAATTTTCTTTTACATAAAATTCTAATTTAATTAATTAAGTAATTATGTTAATGAATAAATTAATTCTTATAGAAATAATTTATTAATTAAATTAATCACATAATCTAATCAATTAAAGGAGAATTAATATGAATCCTTTAATAGCCAAATCTTTTCTAATTAAGTGAGGCTCCGTAGAAATGCTTTTTAACGCGCACAGCTTATAATCTTTAATTAATAAATAATCAATTTAATTCAGAAATTATAAAAATAAATATCTAATATCATTAGATATTTATAAATATAATTTTCTAATTAAACAAAATATTTATTAATGTAAATAAATCCTTACGGTCTAAGCTGCGGTCTCCTGAGGGTTTGGAACCAGAATCCTTTTGTTTATCAAAATATACAACAATTCCAACCGGGATTCCAGCATTAAGAATATATCACTTAGCATTTCTTTGTGATAATTCTTTTTCCTCGTAGTCAGTCCACTTTATAGTAAAATCCTTGTGGTTAATTAATTTAGCACTTCTATTGCTTGCACAATGATTTTCCTTATACCAGTCTTGATAGCTTGAACCATTGAAGTTAATGATGAACAACCACTGTTAAATATTGACACTCGATGCACGGTCTGGTTCATGAGTCACTAACCGCAATGACTGTTCTTCATATATTGACTTTAAAAATGTGGTTCTTGTCTTCCTTTTCTTCATTCTTTTTCAAACCTTTTCATTTGTATTCTGCCACTATAGGAACATCTTGTCACTATAAATTGAACCCACTATCTTGATTACTCCACTGATGCTTGATCAAATGAATGAACTTCTTCCAATGTAGTATAACATCAAAACTGTAGATTGACTTTGTCTTCTTTCTTTTGACAGTTGAACATTTGAGATCCCTGTGACAGTACATATACTATTTACTATTACATTCTTGTTTGAGTTGAGTTGAATCCTCGATGTTTACAAATAGGGTAAACATATGACTTTCAACAGTAGGGAATGGGATGAAAACAGAAAGTATATCAACTTTGAGATATGTGGATTGTTGATTCCCAACGACTGTAACTACAACAACTTGGTCATAATGATATACAATGAACTCAAGTTGGAACTTGGGTCAGTTGAGATTAGAATAGAGTATCAAGAAATATATGGATACCATCCTCTTAAGATAGCTAATGATAGTCAATTCATGTTCTATATAGAGCTCAAGAAAATAGAATCTAATTTCATAAAGTTCCCTTTATGTTTGACAAATGAAATGAAAAGCATCCAGCCTTTTCTACAATAAGCGATTTAAAATTCATGGTCGTAACCTTTGCAACCTTTATAATTCTAATGAAACTACAAAAAACATAAAATTCTAGTTTAAAATGATGTTAAATCAACAGGTGAATCTATCAAATGACTTGGTGTTCGAAGTTTGTAGTGTTGACAAGAAATTTATAGTTAATTTGGCTACCAAAAGTTGTACATACAACAGGTGATTCTTAATATTGTTTCAATAAAATGTCATAAATACATGTTCTTCGTTTATCTTTATACGATATATTTTGTTGTAGAACAGGTTTCAGATGGATCAACTTCCTTGTGTACATGCAATTGTTGTTTTGTAGAAAGTAAATCATGATCTTTATGATTATTGTTCATCATATTACACAAAAGAAGTAATGATTGTTTATTATAAAGAACTGGTATATCCTGTTGGCAAGAAAGCCACATGAAAAGTACCAGAAGATATCAAAGCAAGGACAATGTACCCCCCGAAAGGCAGAATTAAAATAGGAATACCAAAAAAGAGAAGATGCAAAGATCACCAATCACCAATACTGAGCACAATCCGAGATTCACCAATCACCAATACTGAGCACAGACACAACCAATCGATTAGTTGACAAGATCTACCAAAGCGCAGTCACACGCTATCCAAGTATCACTTCTACTGGTTTCAAAAAAAAAGTATCACTTCTACTTCTATCAACAATAAGTAAAAGCAAAACAAGAACACACACAATATTTAATGTGGAAACACACACGCCCCAACTCGTATTATTAATCTAAACAATTATCAATAATACATCAAAAAAATAACATCTTAACGGTGTCCCAAACCCAATACTTGAGCTAACAATGCTCAAACATCTCCCAAACAATGCCTAAGACTACATCTCGTAAGTATTCACCACATCAAACAAATACAATATAACTATGTATATATAGCCCTCCAAAACTTAGCCACCAAGACTTACCATACTTGTTCTACAAGTCTTACTATACTTGTTATACAAGCCTTCCAATTCCTGGCACCTAATTACCAAACTTAGAGACTAAGACATACAATATATATTAATTATCTACACATACATTTATTATCTTACCCATATATATCTTGTACCACCCAATCCATACCATCATATTGGGTTGAAACCCAACAGACAAATATGTCAATTCAACAATTCAAATACGGGAAATGTAGTCAATGCAGACATAATAGAAGAACTTGTAGGAACTCATCATCGAAATAAATTAAGTTAATTAATTTTATAGTAGTAGCGAAACTGATATGACATGTGTTTCTAAATTTCGAAGGTTTTTTATTTTGAGTAAAATTGCTAAGTTAATTAAGTAGAAAAAGGGTTTTGTATTTTTGTTTAAGTTAAAAAATTATTTTGTATAAGTTGCAAATGTTGTTGCATAAGTTCTAAAATTACTGCAACCTTGCTTGCAACCTTTGCAACCATGATTGCAACTTCTGCAATCTTATTTGTCACTTTTGCAAACAAGATTGTAAATGTTGCAACTGATAGAGATAGTTGAATTTTACTATTAAAATGGGTGCCCCTGTGGGATCTATTGCATACAAATTCAAATTTTATTCATATTACAAGTTGAGGACCATAAATTATTGCATTCTGTATGAAATCATAAAATCTCAAAACAACGAACCATTACTAAACATAGTTGCAAAACAAAGTTTCTATTAAACTTTGAACCATTAATTATCAAATTTCTCGAACCAAAAGAACTACATAGTTATGTCTACAACATTGTTTTTCTGTTACTTAATGTCATAAAATAAAAAGCACAACTCATTTCTTCAATCTCTCGCCTTTCTCTTTCTGTCGTATTCCTTTGTTGTTGGAGCGTTTGTTGATGGAGCATTTATTGTTGGAGCCTTTGCAATGTTATTCGACTCACTCTCATAGTCATTATTTGCTTTGCCATTCCGTAAGAATAAAATAAGACAGCAAGCTTGCATAATGGATTGGCTTGAGATGAGAAGGCAACAACTGGACGAATGAACTGGCTGCTTTTGTAAGAATATCACTCACACCATCACATTGCAATGTATTGTAGACATGAAATTGCCTATCTATAAAGTTTAACTCCCAAAAATCCAATGTTCAGCAGCTTTCAAACATATCGGAAAATCTACTCTGGAAGGTGGAATCGAGAGAAATAATTTTTTGTGAAAATGTTGAGTTGGATTTTAACTTTTTCCTCAAATGGTAAAAAAAACATCAACATGAGGACAAAGATATTTAGACATAATAAAATAATATTCAAATATATTTGATTAAAGTTTCGATTAAAAGTCGATTAATTGCTAGAAAGTGAACATACCCGCCGAACGTTAGAACATTGTATTTAAATAAAAGAATGGTTGAATGGGAAAAAATAAAAGAAAATTAAATCCATAATATTATTGAATTTAAATTTCATTCAATTTTCTCTAATTTCATTAATTTCAACCAAAATCTTTTGAGTAATATTATATATTGATTCACAAAAATCGTTCCTAAATAATGTGAAAAAATTACAATGACATAATGAAAAAATTTTATTGGAATAATTTATGTGAATATAAGGAATCCACATTTTTATTATCAATTAAATTAAGAGAAAAAGGACCCTGAGATAGATCTTAGAAAACTTTTCCTGAAATACATACAAAATAACTTTAAATTTTACTGGGTCCGCAGGGCTAATTAAAAAATTCTGAATTTAATAAAATGCCCACCCCATTTTTACATATAAAAGATAGGTATATCAGGGAACTTAACATTTGAAAAAAAAAATTGAGAAGCAAGTCGGTTACCTGGCATTTTCCGAATCTTTTTTCAAATTTCAATTGTTTTTATTATCCTAAGTGTATCTTCTCTTTAGTATTATAGTCAACACCGAACATCAAATTCTAACCACAAGAAAATGCATAAAGTTTTGAATAATGATCCTAAGCCTCAAAATTAGTGCCCCACTCACAATGAACCTCCTTCGGTCCCCACATTTAGATTAGGTCTGACGTGGTAACGTACAAAATGGCAGTATCGTAATTATCTCCCATCACAAACTTCAACTAATGCACTAGCAGTACAATAAACTAGATGCATTGCTTAAATCCCCTGCTTGTATCCTACTAGTTTCTTAACATACAGTCAATCTCATTCCTACATATTTTCATCTTAATATCTAAATTTGTGCACACAATTTGTTAAGTAACCGCTCGTTCTAAAATCTATAGAATTTGATCATGTATAACGGTAGAGAAATGGATAGTCTTCTGTTTTCCTCGAATTTCAGGTATGCAACAGCAGCAGAC
Source organism: Saposhnikovia divaricata (assembly GCA_036435485.1). NCBI lineage: Eukaryota > Viridiplantae > Streptophyta > Magnoliopsida > Apiales > Apiaceae > Saposhnikovia > Saposhnikovia divaricata. The sequence goes on along the minus strand of CM071595.1, from coordinate 46,725,360 downwards.
TTTACGAAAACTAAAGCCATCATGCATCCAGAGCTGAACAATTACAGAAGCAATGATTACGAAGTGTCGAAAGACTCGAAACAGGAAGAACTGCAGAGGTGTAACTTGACAGGGTATCAATCTGCAGGTCCAAGTACAACCTCTTTGTTGGGGAGTCTTTGTGCTGATACTGTTAGTGGACATGGTGGTGCTGATTACTTGGATAGGAAGGCTGAGGAGATGGATTTTAATGCGGGGTTTGGTTGCGGTGATTCTAGCATGATCAAGGGAAGCCAGAAGGAAGTAGGAATGGATTCTGTTCGTTTGGTTTATGAGGCAGATGGTGATGTTATTGCTGGTGGTGCGGGGAACATCTTCAGGGACGATATGAATCATCAAGTGAAGGATAAGAAGAATATTAGTACTGCAAATTCTTCGAATTTGATTCGACAGAGTAGTTCTCCTGCTGGATTTTTCTCAAATTTAGCTGATGAAATTGGTAAATCTTAACTTATTAGTACTATTATTTTTATGTTTGCATCTATTAGCCGTGATTTTAATTAGAAAACTCATATCTATGTTCAAATTGTTTATTTTTTAGCTTTTAGTAGGAAACTGATAGATCTAATCTGTAATTTGTTTTTGTTTATTTAGGAAAATTTTGGCCTTTTTTACTCTTTTATTGTTTGATTTGAGAAGGGTAATTTGTATGGCTTGTTTTTTTAGTCATTTGATATTGTTTGTTTTTCTGTTCTGTTGTATCTAACAATTCTGTTATTACCTTTTAAGTATTTGTTCAGTATCTTTTCTGGAAATGGACACTGAGTTTCTCTTTCACAATTGGTTGTTTTAGCTCTATGGTTACGCAGACTATGTCATGCTTATTGTTAACAAAAGCAAACTGTGAAAACAGAAAGTTTTGATACTGACAACTATATATTCATGCTTTCTTTGTAGTTGCAAAAACAGATTGCTAACTTTTCTATTTAACTTGGAGGGTAAGTTGATAATTCAGGTTAACAGCTTGGCTGGTGGTTAAATGTGTTTGATGAGCGTAGTTGTATTATCATTTGTTGTTTGTATGCTGCTTAGTGTTGGCATGATTTGTAGTGAGTTGATCTTCCTGTATAATAGACTACAATGACTTCGTGTATGCTGATGATAAGTATTTAATGCTTGATATCAGGATTCCCAGAGACAAACAATGTTGGAAATTTCAGATCTGGTAGTAAGACTAATACAGAATCAAATTCCACATCCAGTAGATTGGGTAATTATATTGACATACCATCTGGACTGTCTTCTCACTCAAGGTTTATGCCTCAAATTGCTGAAAATGTAAATGAGAACATTAAAACTGGTGACGGGTACTTGGCCAATGGACAGTATGGTGAAATTTCTAATAGGCGTTACGTCCCCAACTTTCTCAATGATTCTACATGTAACAGCTTAAAAAGAAACAGAGAAGGTGAAGTGAAGATGTTATCTAATTTGAATGAACTGGATACCCAGGTACTAATTAACAACATTTATAATCAATTGATTATTGTTCAAATATCAAAGTTGTTAGAATATTCATATAAGATCCAGGTAAGGCCTTCCTCTAACACCTTGAGGTTTTAGAGCAAGGCCATAACAGGATCTTATATTAATATTCTAACAAAAATTGTTTATCTATGGTGTATGTTTGTTTCCAGTCACTCAAGTATATACATTTAATGTTAGGCCTATGAGAATGATGATTCCAAGCATTACACTTCTGGTTTAGTTCACCAACTTAGCTTGCCAAGCACTTTTGCTGAAATGGCCACGATGGAGAACTTGATGAATTTTCAACAAGACTCCACTCCTTGCAAAATCCGGGCCAAAAGAGGCTTTGCCACTCACCCACGAAGCATTGCTGAGAGGGTAAAGTCCAAGTAACACTTTTTCAAGACTTTGATTCAAAAATGATTACAGATGTTCTTGTGAATTCTTTGAATACCTAAATACACCGTGACCTCCACAACTTGATACTCTTAATATTAAATTTGGCTTATGGTTTGCAGGTGAGACGAACACGGATTAGTGCACGAATGAAAAAGCTCCAAGATCTTTTCCCAAACATGGACAAGGTAAGTTAATGATGAACTATAAAATTTTCTTTCAAGATGTATGAAGTTGACTAGTCACATTATTCTTGTCAACAGCAAGCAAATACAGCTGATATGTTGGACTTGGCCGTTGTCTACATCAAGGACCTCCAAAAAGAAGTGCAGGTATATCTGAAAGTTCTATCTCATTCAAGCTCATATAGATCACCTAAAAATTTTGCTGAACAACTAATATTTTAACTTATATATGTGCAGACTCTCAACGAGACTCGAGCCAAGTGTACATGTCCAAGTAAAAGGAAGTAAAGCATGAGCACACTGTCATTCATAATTTGTTAGATTTTGGAGTGTAAAATATGTAACCAGATGGTTTAAATTGTAAGTTGAACTGTATAAGCTGTTTTTTGTAGTCCAGAGATTGATTTTTATATCAATAAGTAGGGCCTGGGAACAAGCCGTGGGAGCAAAATAAAATCAAATGTCTGCAAATATGTGTGTGCACGTACCAGCCTTGTAGCTGTCTTTTCTCAACAGGAATGGTTGTTACGGAATCAACCCCTATTTACAAAACTGGGTGGGCTTTGACAGTTCACTAGCGAAGTTTCACCAGCTAATCACGGATCACTCAGACCATCAAATGCATCAGTCATCAAGTTTATGTTAATTTTCTTAGCAAGTTGTCTCTATAAAGATAACCATAATATTTATATTTCCAAGCAACGCACCATCTTGCTAAGACTAGTCTTGAGAATTTTACAGATCATTGTTAAGTGTTAGAGTAGCACATAGAATAAAAGAATTTAGCAAATACATAATGGTCACTTAATTTGTATGGGGTAGATATCAAGAAAATGTTGGACTTAATACATAATTGGGCTAAGTAAATTTTTCTACAAACTTTGATCCTGGGCTTAGAGCATCTCCAATGCATGTTTGCTCATAGCTAAAAAGCTGGCTTCTCCTGGGAAAAAAAAAAAAAAAAAAAAACTGGCTTGTATTTTACATATGTATATTTATTTTGTCACCCACCATATCTCATACTTAATAAATATTTAGCTAATTTTTTACTTATGGGTTATACTAGTTGATATGGGCTAAAAATAAGTTCTAAAGACACAATTAATGTGACATTAACTAAATCCAAGATGGTCCAAACGTGGGACCCACCAACAAGGCCCAAACCCTGTATTAAATATTAATTTCGTAATTAATATTAAGGATAATAAACAGCTCAGCAAATAAGAGTCAAATAAGGATACTATTCCTACTAGACTTAGCCTCCAAGGCATCCAATTCGATATGGAAACAGACTCCTACAAGGAAGGAGTCTAGAACCTTTCTCAAGGCGGTGGCTTGCCCACCAAGTCTCCAAATCCTACCATAATTCTAAGGCTTCTCAGCCTATATAAAGGGCATGACCCCTCATTCTCAGAACTACGTTTTTGGCTTGATTCTCGACCTTGAGATACGTAGGCACTCTGTGAGGACCGATCAGTCTCGAACGCAGACACGGCCATTAAAACATGAAGCTCACGAACCTTAGCATTAAATACATACAAACCCTCGTTTTTATTCCACAACATTTGACACCGTCTGTGGGAAGACAACATCAACCATGGTTCAAACACGAAGAACAACATCAACCTCGACTGAGGCCATACCTCTTAGCTCTGCTCCACCTGCCACTTCTGATCCGCCTATCACTACTGAAGAAGGACAATTACCCCCATCAACAGGGGCAATCATTCAACCTCTAGTCTCTCAACCCTCAGGGACGATTCCCCATGTTGAGGGAACTCTACCGGTGGACGTCCATCAAAGCCAAGAAGCTAACTCTCTTCAGATGGTGGTTTCTCCTCTTGATAACGTTAATCGCATGCTACCCCCAGAGGTACGGATCCATACTACGGATCTCCCCGCAAATACCAACCCGATGTATGGTCTGCCTAACTACCCTCCTGCTACTCGATGCGTTGGAACAAGCGGTCTTGCTTTGCTAATTCGAGAGCCTCTTTATAATAGGGGGTTGGGCCGAGATCTGGAATATGATGACTACTCTGGCCCCTATACTGACGACTCGTCATCTGAGGACGATGATCATGATGAAGCCCCGAGGAGGCGACGCGCTAGCAGAGAACCTCGAAGGAGGACTCAAACTATCCATGATGGACCCCCTTTGACAACTGCTGAGAGGATAAGGGCTCATGAGGCCGAGATCTTAAAGCTGAAGGATGACATGGCAAGAGAGCAGGCGAGACAAAATCAAAATCAACCTCCTCCGACTGTAGGAGGGATTCCCCTTATTGATTTGGAAAGGTCCTCAAGGAGGCAAAGAAGGGCCGATGCCCTTACTGGAAGAACAACAAGGGTGGAAACCCCCAAAGGAAACCCCAAGTATCTAATGCCTCTTGGAGATCCTGATGATCCCACACCCCCGTTTACAGAGGAGGTGATGAATGATCGTATTTCCAGGAAGTTCAAGATGCCAACAATTAAGGCTTATGCTGGAACGGGTGATCCCGTAAATCACGTCAGGACATTCTCAAACGCACTGCTATTGCAGCCTACAAGTGATGCTCTAAAGTGCAGAGCGTTTCCTCAAAACCTGTCGGGCATGGCTCAAAGATGGTATAGCCGATTACTTGAAAATTCGATTAGCTCCTTTAAGGAGTTGGGTGCCGCTTTTGTCAGCCAATTCATTAGCGGAAGAACTCATGAGAAAATCTCTCCATCTCTTATGTATCTGGTACAAGGAAAGAATGAAAATCTGAGAGACTACCTCAAGCAATTCACCAAAGAGACTCTAAATATCACCGACTTGGACAATAAGGTGGCCATGGTAGCCCTGGAGCACGGAACTACTGACCCCTTCTTTAAAAGGTCGTTGGCAAAGCATCCCCCTGAGAACATGGTAGAGCTCCAACGAAGGGCTGATAAGTATATTAAAGCTGAGGATAGCATGAAGAAATAGGCCACAGTAGGTAATGACAACGACTCTAGGAAGCGAAAGCAAGAGCAGGAGTATGATGCTAGGGACAAGTATTCCCGAACTAGTGAGGACTCCGACTCTGCCCCTAAGAAGAACCAAGGACCAAGGTTCACTGAGTATGTAAAATTGAATACTCTTAGGAGTCGAATCTTGTCGGACATTGAGAAGGATAAGGATTTCTGATGGTCGAAGCCACTCAGGGGTGATCCCGCAAGGAGAAACAAGAATCAGTATTGCAGATTCCACAGAGATGTGGGGCATGACACTGATGATTGCAAGCAACTCAAAGATGAGATTGAGTTTTTGATCCGTAGAGGGAAACTGAGCCACTTCACTAAGGGTGAAGATCATGGTGATCAAAGAAGAGAGTATGATAGGAGCGATGATGATCAAGATCGTGCCTCGCAGCCCTGAGGGCCAGTAATTAACATGATCTCAAAAGGCCCAACTGCGGCCAGGACAACAAAGAATTCCCGAAAGGCTTATGCCAGAGAAATAATGCATATTGTTGGAGAAACACCAAAACGTACGAAAACCGAGGTAATAATCGGATTTGATGATTCAGACCTTGAAGGGGTGAAGTTCCCCGATGATGACCCACTAGTCATAACGCTCGTGATTGGAAATTCAGAGGTGAAGCGAGTCTTGATAGACAATGGAGCTTCTGTGGATATCTTGTTTCATGACGCATTTATAAAGATGGGGTATAATGACTCTCAATTGACCCCCTCCAACATGCCTATATATGGGTTTAATGGAGTAGAATCTAAAGTTGAGGGAACTATTCAGTCGCCCGTCACCATCGGATAGAAGCCGATAGAGGCCACTCAGATGTTGAACTTTTTGGTTATCAAAGCATCTTCTACTTCCAATGCCATCTTTAGAAGGGCTGGACTCCACGCTTTTAAGGCCGTGGCCTCAACCTATCATATGAAGATCAAGTTTCCTACCAGGAATGGTTTAGGAGAACAAAAAGGTGACCAGAAAATGGCTAGGAGATGTTATGTAGCCGCGTTAAGGCCTGACGGATTCGGGGGGGGCAGGTCCTTCCGATTGAAGACATGGATGTCCGTAGTGATAAGGAGCACCAAGAAAGGCCAGCAGAGGACATCACACATAAGCCTCGGACAGCCATTAAGGCTAAGGCGTCAACTGACTTCGTGGTTGAATGTACCATTGGCAACCAAGAAGTCGGGGGGCAGGAGATAGTACCCCAAGCACGAAGTGAACTTTAGAATAAGAATAAGGAGACCAAAAGGAGTAGTGGGTGCTCTATTTTGATGGAGCATCAAAAACAAAATCAAGTGGTGCAGGCCTAGTCTTGCAAAGCCCCGATGGGCTCAAATTATCCTAGTAGGACTTAGCTTCGTATTTATCTTGTAGAAGTAGAAATAAGGTTCGATGAAACCATCGCAGAACATGTTGCTCCGAGTAGGACAGTAGTACTCTATGTAAGGGTTGAACCCATTTCAAGTTATTAATGCAAGTTTGTTTTCCATTCATTGATTATATGATTTTATTTATGTACAAGCACCCGATGTGTGTAAGTCAAAGATGAACAAGTACCAAAAATAAAAGAATATATGAATGAAAACAAGCACGCATAGATAAGGTCCCGAAAGATCAACAGTTGGATTACAATACAATCAAAATTCAAGTCCATAAAGGACCCTGGATACAAGATAAGATGAACAATTACACCACATGTGGCCGCTTAAGCCATGCAAGGCTAACAACAGACCTTGAATCTCAACCAAGGATCAGGGAATCCAAGGGCATCCTTGATCAAGACCAGGGAGTCCAAGAAAACCAAGAAGGTCCGAAAAGTAACTTTGAAACTTGTATTCATATCCCTGAGCAAGGCACGATGCCCTTGTTCCCATGAAGAGCTAAGCCAAAGTGCCTTTAACTCCCTTATCAAACTACTCCACCGTTGAAAAGGTTACATATATTAGAGCTTCTTTGAAGGAACCCTTGAAGGGCAGGTTGATAGCATTCTTACTAGAGAATAGTGATGTGTTTGCTTGGATAGCGGCCGACATGCCAGGGATTGATCCCCAACTCATAACTCACAAGTTGAATGTCGATCCAAAGCGGAAGACGATAAAGCAGAAGAAGAGAAATTTTGCTCCTGAAAGGCAAGAGACCATTAAGCAAGAAGTTGACAAGCTCATAGAAGCTGGGTTCATTGAGGAAATTCAGTTCCCCGAATGGTTGACTAACCCTATGATGGTCAAGAAGGCAAATGGAAAGTGGAGGATGTGTATAGACTTCACTGATTTGAATGATGCGTGTCCTAAGGATTGTTTCCCTCCACCAAGGATAGATACATTGATAGATGCCACAGCTAGGCATGAGATGTTGAGCTCCATGGACGGGTTCAGTGGTTACAACCATATTAAGATGAACAAGGATGACATCCCTAAGGTATCCTTCATAACCGATTTTGGTGTTTTCTGTTATCTTGTCATGGCTTTTGGACTAAAGAATGCAGGAGCTACTTACCAACGATTGGTGAATAAGATATTCGCCCATCTGATTGGAAAAACCATGGAGGTCTATGTTGATGATATGTTAGTCAAAAGCCTGTTTACGTCAGAACACATTAAGCACCTCAGAGAGGCATTCGAAGTGCTGAGGCACCACAAGATGATGTTGAATCCAGCCAAATGTGCTTTTGGCATTGGATCAAGAAAATTTTTGGGTCTGATGGTTTTAAAAAGAGACATAGAGGCCAACCCTGATAAGATCAAAGCAATTTTGGATATGGAACCACCCCGCTCTATACGAGACGTATATAAGTTGACAGGCCGAGTTGCAGCCTTAGGGAGATTTATCTCCGAATCTGGTGATAAGTGCTTACCTTTCTTTCAAGCATTGAAGAAGATGAATAATTATGAGTGGACTCCCGAGAGCCAGGAGGCCTTTGAAAAATTAAAGAAATACATGACTGAAGCCCCGTTGTTGGCCCTAGTCCCGGGGAGACTCTTTACCTATATTTAGCGGTGTCTGAACAAACACTAAGTGTCGTCCTCATTCGAGAAGAGAACAAAGTTTAGAAACCTATCTATTACGCGAGCAACATGGAGCTGAATTGAATTACTCTCCCATCAAGAAGTTTGCTTTGGTATTGGTAACAGCCTCGAGAAAGCTACGACCGTACTTTCAGGCACATAAGATTGAAGTCATGGTAGACCAGCCTTTGAGGAACATACTCTATGACCCGAAAACCATTGGTAGGCTCATCAAGTGGGCAATCGAGTTAGGGGAATTTGATATCAAGTATAAGCCAAGGACGGCCATCGAAGCCCAAGCCTTAGCTGACTTCGTGGTTGAACGTGCCATTAATAACCAAGAAGTTGGGGGGCAAGAGGTATTAACCCAAAAGGGTAAAGGACTAGAAAACAAGAATGAAGATGAAAACATGACCCTGAAAGAATAGTGGGTGCTCCATTTTGACGGAGCGTCAAAACCAAAATCTTACTACAAAGAATAGCATGGAGAATACATTCTAAGGCTAAGGATTGAAGGCTTGAACCTCAAATCTCAACTCAAAATTTAAGCCTTGATCGCCAATAAGGTTGTCTGCCTCCAATCGAGCTTGTCGCTTGAATTCAAGGCCTTGAATTAAGAGTCGTCAGTAAAAATAAAACCTAATCAAGGTTCTATGAGCATAAGAAGAAGGTTGGAAACCTAGAATCAAGATAAAGGGTTAGAAACCAACCAAGGCACACCAGACCTGAGGACAAGTGCTAAGGAGCAAGTGGATTTCCTGAATACTCAGCCGAGAAGCAAGACCTCCACCATATGAAGCAAGGGGGCAAGAACTAAGGGACTTCATCATTTCTACATCTTAGAATGAGAATCAAGGGTTGATAATAACCTTAAAACCAAGGATCCAACAAATAAGTTAAGGCCCGGAAGGTCACGAGGACTAGAAACAAGTCGCTTGAATTCAAGGTTCACGAAACCATTCAAGGCATAGCAAACACCTCTTATTGACCTGAAACCTCGTGTTGGTGGTCCAGAACACGAACATCAACCTTGAACGTTCAAATGTGAACTTTGAATTGTGGGTTAATAACGTTAAGAAAACTTAGAATCCTAGCCTTGTGTTCTAAATCAAGGACTAAGGAACTAAGTTGAAGCCATTGAAGGCCAGCGAAGCTATCAGAGCCAACCTTGGATCAAGAGATTCAAGAACAGCTCAAGAATGAGCCACTGAATCAACATTCCAACATGGTGGTTGAAAGGTTTGAAGTAATTCTATTTAAGATCAGGCAAACGTGAAGCCCTTGAAAGGAGTTTGAAGCTTCTTCATGGAAGGTCTGAGACCCTTAACAATCAATAAGGATGTTTGTTTATGAATGTACAAGTGTTCAGATAGGGTGTTCAAATGCTGTTAAACAAGATACAAGCATCACAACAGAGCTATGGAGGCACGACAACAGAGTTATGGAGGCACGGCAACAGAGCTATGGAGGCACGACAAAAGGAGTTTTGGAAGCTGATTATGTTTAGGGGAGCCTAATCAAGAAGTTAATGCAAAGTATGGGATTAGCAGTGTGTAATATCCCATAATTTTTAGAATAATAATAATAAAGAATAAGAGAATAAAAAGGATTAAAAATTAGATATTAAATAGGATTTAAAATTGGATTAGAATAATGGGCTTAAAACATGGATCAAATTTGAATACGGATTACTAGCAGGTCCGGAATTAGGGTTGTGAGACATTATAAATACATCACATTCTCCTTCCTCAACTTTATTAACAAAATTCGTAGGGTTTTATAAACACAATTCAGCAGTCTTGTAAAATTCGTATAAAATTCATCGTAAGTCGGAATTCGTTGATTTTGGACTTGTTGGAAAGGTCTTTTCGTGCTCTACAACTTTCGTGTTTTGAGTTTTTCAAGAAAACATCGTTTAGATGGTCAAAAAGGCTAAATACAGATCTGGTCAGGAGTGATTACATGTTTTGGATTCTTGTTTTTCCGTTTAGAGGTAAGTTTGTGATTGATTTTGCTAGTGTTTTTAAAATTATGTATTATGTGTACGAATTTGTTATCAAAACTTGGACTAAGTGATTATATCTTGAAGTTATACGTGTATTATTGTATATGTGTAAGCAGCAATAGTCTTGGGACTCTGATTTATGCCATGGTTTGAGAAAATAAGAATAAGAATAAGGACCGAGTCACCGGGTTGTAGTGACAGTTTTCTGAAAATTTAGGACCGTTATCACCGGGTTGTAGTGGTCGTGGTATGAATTATGGGTTTCAAGTTATTGTTGTTATGTGCTATCGAATTGTATCGAATAAGAATAAGTGCATCATAAGTGACTGTTTAGTATATCGTTATTATATCGTATTGAATATTATACTATCTTGTATTATATGTGTTACTTGGCCTTACTAGTTGGATCGATTGGTTGCTTGCTGGGCTTCGTAGCTCATTCTTTTAATATTTCAGGTTCGGTGTACGATCGAGTTTACTAGCGTCGGAGTTCGAGGACCTTAGAATTGGGCTAGATTGACTTTTCGATAGATGTTAGCTGCGCTTTTGTAATAAGTACCTTTGTAATTGACTTCTGATTTAATAAATTGTAATTTGTTTTAGTTTTCCATTTAGAATTAATAGTCCGAAAATTAGGGATGTTACAGTTGGTATCAGAGCAGGCTGTCCTTCGGAGTGTATTAGGTATGAGACTAGTACATTCTCTAGGATGCGATCCTTTAGACTGTCGTTAGGACTAGAATTTTGGAATATATGTATCACGAACTTTTTGGAGTTTAGGACTGTTGTGAATTTGGGGACCAAATTTTTTTTAAGGAGGGTAGTATGTAATTTCCCATAATTTTTAGAATAATAATAATAAAGAATAAGAGAATAAAAATGATTAAAAATTAGATATTAAATAGGATTTAAAATTGGATTAGAATAATGGGCTTAAAACAAGGATCAAATTTGAATACGGATTACTAGCAGGTCCGGAATTAGGGTTGTGAGACATTATAAATACATCACATTCTCCTTCCTCAACTTTATTAACAAAATTCGTAGGGTTTTATAAACACAATTCAGCAGTCTTGTAAAATTCGTATAAAATTCATCGTAAGTCGGAATTCGTTGATTTTGGACTTGTTGGAAAGGTCTTTTCGTGCTCTACAACTTTCATGTTTTGAGTTTTTCAAGAAAACATCGTTTAGATGGTCAAAAAGGCTAAATACAGATCTGGTCAGGAGTGATTACATGTTTTGGATTCTTGTTTTTCCGTTTAGAGGTAAGTTTGTGATTGATTTTGCTAGTGTTTTTAAAATTATGTATTATGTGTACGAATTTGTTATCAAAACTTGGACTAAGTGATTATATCTTGAAGTTATACGTGTATTATTGTATATGTGTAAGCAGCAATAGTCTTGGGACTCTGATTTATGCCATGGTTTGAGAAAATAAGAATAAGAATAAGGACCGAGTCACCGGGTTGTAGTGACAGTTTTCTGAAAATTTAGGACCGTTATCACCGGGTTGTAGTGGTCGTGGTATGAATTATGGGTTTCAAGTTATTGTTGTTATGTGCTATCGAATTGTATCGAATAAGAATAAGTGCATCATAAATGATTGTTTAGTATATCGTTATTATATCGTATTGAATATTATACTATCTTGTATTATATGTGTTACTTGGCCTTACTAGTTGGATCGATTGGTTGCTTGCTGGGCTTCGTAGCTCATTCTTTTAATATTTCAGGTTCGGTGTACGATCGAGTTTACTAGCGTCGGAGTTCGAGGACCTTAGAATTGGGCTAGATTGACTTTTCGATAGATGTTAGTTGCGCTTTTGTAATAAGTACCTTTGTAATTGACTTCTGATTTAATAAATTGTAATTTGTTTTAGTTTTCCATTTAGAATTAATAGTCCGAAAATTAGGGATGTTACACAGTGCTAATCAAAAATTAAGGGAGCCTTAAACAAAAGTCATGAATGACCATATTGTTGGTCTTCGTTTTGATATTCAAGTTTTGACGTTGATGTTCTACTATTAATATGAAAGACTGGTATTCAAGATGGAAACTGAAGTCCTGGAGTGAAGTTCGTCACGAAGGCACCCAGAAGGCTTCAGCCGACTGGGGCACAACCGACCGGAGGCCAGCCGATCGGGGCACCCGGAAGGCTTCGGCCGACCGGAGGCTAGCCGACCGGGGCACACCCGGGAGGCTTCGGCCGACCGGCCTTCGTTACGATGTTGAGGGTCCCGACATCGTTTCGATGTCGAAATTCGGTCCCGACTTCATTTCGAATATGAAAAATAAGTTGAACCCGAGGTCAATTAGCGCCGTTTAGCATCGTTTTAGCACCGTTCAGTGTCGTTTAGTGCCATTAAGCATCGTTTAATGCCGTTAAGCACCGTTTAGCGCCGTTCTATGCCATTTAATGTCGTTTAGCATTGCTTAAACGTCGTTTAAGGCTAGTTAGCACCGTTCAGTGTAGTTTAGTGCCGTTTAGCATCGTTTAAAATATCGTCGTAAATTCGTCGGTCCCTCCACGTTTTACATCAAAAGACGATACTCGTGAAACACTAGTGTACAACGATAAACCCTGACCCAAGTCTCGAAAAAGGCAGTTAAAACTTCAAGGAAAACCTGATCAGTTTTCCTAGAAGTTGGGGGGCAAATGATATGGGCTAAAAATAAGCCCTAAAGACACAATTAATGTGACATTAATTAAACCTAAGATGGTCCAAACACGGGGCCCACCAACAAGGCCCAAACCCTGTATTAAATATTAATTTCGTAATTAATATTAAGGGTAATAAACAGCTCAGCAAATAAGAGTCAAATAAGGATACTATTCCTGCTAGACTTAGCCTCCAAGGCATCCAATTCGATATGGAAACAGACTCCTACAAGGAAGGAGTCTAGAACCTTCCTCAAGGCGGTGGCTTGCCCACCAAGTCTCCAAATCCTACCATAATTCTAAGGCTTCTCAGCATATATAAAGGGCATGACCCCTCATTCTCAGAACTACGTTTTTGGCTTGATTATCGACCTTGAGATACGTAGGCACTCTGTGAGGACCGATCAGTCTCGAACGCAGGCACAACCATTAAAGCACGAAGCTCACGAACCCTAGCATTAAATACATACAAACCCTCGTTTTTATTCCACAACATTAACCTATAACCCGTGCAAAGTACGGGCTATCATATATTATTATTGTGAATTAATATTTTAGTAATTTGATTTAATTTTAATTTTAATTTATTTTAATAAATTTTATAATTAATTTTAAATTTACATATGTTCTATACTTAATTTTATGACATAAATAAATATCATTAATTTAATGTCATATTTTAATTTTATTGTTAAATATCTTAAAAATTCAATCGATATTTTTTAAAAATTATTTCGTATAATCTAAAATCATAGAAGAAAAAATCGTAGGAAGAACTGTATGCGGGCGATGATTCTAATCGGGATATAACTGAAAACGTTTATAATTCTATAATATTTTTAATAAATTATATATAATTTAACTGAATTTGAAATTTTAACACATTTTTAAAATTTTTAAAAATATTTTTTTCATGCTTTATTGGTAAATAATATTTTAAGAATTCAATAGATATTTTTTAAAAATTATTTAGTACAACCTAGAATCATAGAAGAAAGAATCGTAAAAAGAAGTGTGTGCTGACGATGATTCTAATTGGGATATAACTGACAACGTTTATAGTTCTGTAAAACATGTGATTTTTTATTATTAATAAATTATATATAATTTAACTGAATTTGGAATTTTAAACACATTTTTTATTTTTTAAATTGTTCATAGTAAATAAATTAATATTTTTAATACAATTTTTTTAACTTATTAATTTTAGAAAGGTGTTAACAATTTTTTTAAGGCTAACCAACCAAATAACCAAATATACCTTTTTTTTGCTTATAATAGTATATAATATAGTATTTGTCCAATATTTAAATTTTCTACATAAACTGAATTGGACACATCATCAATTTTTTGTATTTTAAACAAACCAACCATTTTACGTGATTCATTAGATACATCTTTCTACAGGTCTAATAAATTTTACATAATCATTATTTTATATAATCAATTTACATAACATCGATGAAAATGCTCTAAATGAACATGATGAAATAGTTCAAATGCAACATTCCGATAATATAAGATTGTGCCTTTGCTAGAAAATGCTGGAGAAAAGTTGGTTTGGTTCTTGATATGAGTGAGGTAGAAGCAGCCCCTGAATGGCTGTTAACAACTCAGTGATAACACTTTTGAAAATCTGGAGAAAATTGCAATTGTTCTCTGGGGTATTTGGATCGCGAGAAATAAACTAATGTGGGAAAGGAAGCGTATCACACCGAAGTTAACAATTGAGATTAGTCAGAAACAGGTTATTGATTGGCAAGAGGTTATGAATAAGAAGCTAGCAAGTAGTAAGTTTGGAGGTGTCGATAAAAGAGATAAGATTGAGAAATGGGTGGCTCTAGATAGGGGTTGGACGAAACTTAACGTTGTTGCGTTAGTTTACAATGGTGCAAGCTCATTCTCAGTAAGGATGGTCCAGAAAAATGATCGAGGTTTGTTTGTTCAAGGGAGGAATATCAGAATAGCAGGGACAAGAAGTGTCTTAGAAGCTGAAGTTATAGAAATTCTGGAAGCACTCAATTGGACTAAGGAGTTGGGAGCCAAGAATGTGGTCATCGAATGCGATTCGCTCATAATGGTCAATACTCTGAAATTTACTCAGAAGTATCAACTGGAGGTTGGTAACATTTTTTATCATTGCAGAGAAAAGCTTGGATATAGAGTTGATTTAGTCACTTGTCATGTTAAAAACAAGCAAACAGAGTAACTCATTTATTAGCTAGAATCCCTTGTGCGCAAAATAGCTATAATGTATTTTAAGCTCCTCCATAAAATGTGTTGTGTTGCAAAACGTGTTTTATGATGATCATGATGATTGTCATTTTTGTCAACATTTGTGGTCTAGCCTTTTTCTATAAATAGGATCAGTACTGAATGAAATAGATGGCACCAAATTCTACTCTCTCTTTCTCCATCTATTGCTCAAGTATTATTAGCTCCTTTATTGTTACAGGGAATACATTATAACAACATTATAACACGTTATCAGCACGAAGTTCTGCCGGAACTGAGAAGGTATAATTTTATTTTAATATATATATATGGTCGGTTAATCCGCCTAATATATTGGATTTTTTTATTTACATGGTCGGTTAATCCGCCTACTACACCGAATTTTTTTTATTTACATGGTCGGTTAATCCGCCTACTATACGGGAATCTTTCAAAAAGAAACTCTGCACTTAATTGCCTTAAAAGAGATATGCCCATATCACTATCAAAACGGAAAAATAACTTTTGTACATAAGCTAACATATGCATGATATTCTAATTTAAGTTTATTTATTGATCGGAGATAACCTGTATACGCATACGTCCGCATGCGGGTGAAAATCTATTTGATATTAGATTTGTGATAACAATGATATACAGATTAATTATTGCATGGGATTTTATGTACATCAATCATTAAGATTTAATACTTTCTATGTTAAATTCAGATTTAGTATGACAAACCTTACAAGCTTATCGTTCGTTGCATTGGATATTTCTGGAGATAATTATTTGTCGTGGGTACAAGATGTAAAATTGCATCTTGGTTCAAAGAAATTAAGCGATACGATAAAGGCAGGACGGTTGAAGAAAAATTTACCTCCATTATTTTTCTCCGACATCACATGCATGAAGATTTAAAATCTGAATACCTAGAAGTCGAGGATCCTTATATTTTATGGGAAAATTTAAAAGAAAGGTTTGATCATCAGAAACTAGTTTATCTACCTGCAGCTGAAAATGATTGGGCTAATCTTAGACTTCAAGATTTCAAAAGCTCTGCGTTATTCAAAATAAGTTCTAAGCTCATTTTGTGTGGTGAAAAAGTTACTGAGAAAAGAAAGATCGATAAAACCTTATCAACTTTTCATCCCAATAATATCAACTTAGCATAGATGTATAGGGAGCGCAAATTCACCAAGTTCGGGGATCTTTTATCTACTCTCCTTGTTGCTGAGCAGAATCATGAATTGGTGATTAAGAATCATCAATCTCGTCCAACGGCGTCTGCCCCTTTACCCGAAGTAAATAACATGTCATTCCAGCAGAATGTACGTGGAAGAGGGCATAGAGGTGGACGAGGCCAAGGACGATACCGTGGACGAGGTCGAGGTCACGGAAATTTTCATCCTCATAAAGGCTCTAGTCACCAGAAGTGGCAAGCTGAAAAATAGAACAAAGGAAAGGCACCACAAGGAGGGAAAACTGATAATATATGTTTTAAATGTGGAATGGAGGGACACTGGTCACGAAACTGTTATATCCCAGAACATCTTGTTAAACTATATCAAGCATCCACAAAATCAAAAGGGAAAATGGTGGAAACGAATTTCGCCAACAATGAACTAGATAATTCCCCAATAATCACATCTTGTGGAATAAGCACTAATGATCCAAATGAATATGAAACTCCCATGTGGGAAGCTGAAGATTAGTTTCATAAAATTACTATAATATTGTGTATTATCTTGTTTTAAACTATGTAGTGTGTTATGTTTTCTATCGAATAAAAGTGTGTTTCTTAATTATGCACAGAATGGTTTCTGAGGATATATGCATTGCTGATTGTGGCACAACTCATACGATTCTACAGAGCCGAAAATATTTTACCTTTCTAACCAAAATCGAAGCACAAGTTGGGACCATATCTGGTGTTTCCAATATAATTGAGGGTTTTGGAAAGGCTAGTTTTATCTTACCTAATGGCACACACTTACGTGTTCCAAATGCATTATTTTCTAGTAAGTCCACTAGAAATCTTCTTAGTTTTAAAGATATCCGACTCAACGGTTTTCACATCGAAACCACTTCCAAGGCTGGTAAAGAATATCTTCTTATCACTTCAGCTAATTCTAGCAAAAAGAAAATCTTAGAAAAGTTTCTCTCACTTTCTTCAGGATTATATATGATGAAAATTAGAGCCATTGAGTCACACAATGTCATTGCTTCGAAACTAGTAGACCCAAAATCATTTACACTTTGGCATGAAAGATTAGGTCACCCTGGTGTCTCTATGATGCGTCGCATTATAGAGAATTCTACTGGACATCCTCTAAGAGATCTTAAAGTTCTTTCAAACAATGACCTTCCTTGCTCAGCATGCTCTTTAGGAAAACTGATTACTCGACCATCTCCTACTAAAGTTCATCTTGAGAGTCCAAATTTTCTTGAAAGGATCCAAGGGGACATATGTGGGTCTATCCACCCATCTTCTGGTCCATTTAGGTACTTTATGGTATTAATTGATGCCTCAACTAGATGGTCTCATGTTTGTCTTCTCTCAACTCGTAATGATGCTTTTGCAAAATTACTTGCCCAGATAATTAAACTACGAGCTCAATTCCCAGATCATTGCATTAAGTCAATTCGTTTAGATAATGCCGACGAGTTCACATCTGCAACTTTTGTTGACTATTGCATGTCTGTAGGGATCTCAGTTGAACACCCAGTTCCTCATGTACATACACAGAATGGATTAGCCGAGTCCTTTATCAAAAGACTTCAACTTATTGCAAGACCACTATTGTTGAAAGCAAAATTACCTACATCCATTTGGGGTCATGCAATACTTCACGCGGCCAATATTGTTAGGATTAGACCAACTGCCTACAACAAACATTCTCCACTACAATTGGTACTTGGTCAAATTCCTAATATCTCTCACTTCAAAATTTTTGGAAGTGCTGTATATGTGCCGATTGCTCCACCACAGAGATCGAAGATGGGAGCTCAAAGAAGAATAGGTATCTACGTTGGTTTTGATTCGACATCTATAATTAGATATCTTGAACCACTAACTGGAGATTTATTTACCGCGAGATATGCAGATTGTCATTTTGACGAATCAATGTTTCCTCATTTAGGGGGAGATAAATATTCGAATAAAGCTAATCCTGACATTACATGGAATGCATCGGGATTACATTTTCTAGATCCACGTACCGGTCAATGTGAAATTGAAGTTAAAAGGATTATTCATATGCAAAATATCGCAAACCAAATGCCTGACGCATTTAACGATTCTAGAAAAATTATAAAATCTCATATACCTGCAGTAAATACTCCAGCTAGAATAGATGTACCAATTCAACAATTAAATACAAAAGAGTTGGTTACGGAATCAAATCCGCGCTTAAAGCGTGGTAGACCGGTCGGTGCAAAAGATGTTGCACCACGAAAACGAAAAACAAAGAAAAATGCCCCTGAAGTGGCATATGCTCCAGAAGTAGCAAATACCCCTGAAGTGGTATTATCTCCTGAAGAGATTCTAGTCCCTAAAGATGAGGGATTAAGTAATCATGAAATTTCAATAAATTATGTGCATGACAGG